>CM053155.1:76304071-81304071 GCA_028571685.1 Heterohyrax brucei | reverse complement strand
AAACTGGGAGAATAAAAAAGAAAATGATTTGCATGCAGCATGATTTGGTATTTTCATTTCAATTTTCAGTATCATATCTTTGAATTCCATAATCTAGTAACAAGAAACATTTGATTCATCAGCAAGAGCTTGCTGTATTATCTAACCTGTTTTCTAACTGGTAATTTTAAAGGCACTTGATTATACACAGACACATATTTCCAACAAAGCTATCCATCAGTGCCTGAAGCATATGGTTTTCTGAGACAGTTCTCACTGATTAACAGGAGTTTTCTTTTTAAGTAGCTGCATCTGAGTTATAGTGCTCTGCCTCTTAGCTGTTCTCCATCACTGTGGAGACTTAGTCCAGGACAATGACCCGGTAAGTTGGAAAGAAACAAAAACCTGCCTTTGCCCTACATGAAGAGGCACATCTGGTTGAGAATGAGTTAGCTGGTAGAGAAGAAAAGTGGTATAGTTTATCTCCACTTTAAAAATTAACAGGCTAATAAGTGAGCATCAAAAGGAGATGGAAGGAATATACAGAATATACCAGAAAGAACTGAACTATGTTCAGCCATTTGAAGAGGTAGCATATGAACGGGAACCAGTGGTACTCAAGAAAGAAGTCAAAGCTGCATTGAAGATATTGGCAAAAAATAAGAGTCCGGGAATTGATGAAATATCAACTGATACATTTCAACAAACAGATGCAGTGCTGGAAATACTCACTTACCTATGTCAAGAAATTTGGAGGACAGCTACTTGGCCAACTGACTGAAAGAGATCCATATTTATGCCTATTCCAAAGAAAAGTGATCAACCAAATGCAGAGATTACTGAACAATATTGTTAATATCAGACGTAAGTAAAATTTTGCTCAAGATCATTCAAAAGCAACTGCAACAGTATATTGACAAAGAACTTCCATAAATTCAAGCTTTATTCAGAAGAGGATATGGAACCAGGGATGTGATTGCTGATGTCAGATGGATCTTAGCTAAAAACAGAGAATACCAGAAAAATGCTTACTTGGGTTTCATTGACTATACAAAGGCATTCGACTGTGTGGATCATAACAGATTATGACTAACATTGTGTAGAATGGAAATGCCAGAACACTTAACGGTGTTCTTAAGGAATCTATATGGATCAAGAGAACGTCATGTGAACAGAACAAGGGGACACTGCATGATTTAAAGACAGGAAGGGTAGGCATCAAAGTTGTATTCCTTCAGCATATATTTTCAGTTTCTATGCTGAGCAAATAATGAGAAAAGCTGGATTATATGAAGAGGAATGAGGCATCAGGACTGGAGGACCCCTCATTAACAACCTGCATTTTGCAAATGACACCACCTTACTTGCTGAGAGTGAAGATTTGAAACACTGATGAAGATCAAGGACCACAGCCTTCAGTATAGATTGTACCTTGTCGTGGATTGAATTGCGTTGCCCCAAAAATATGTGTAGCCATGTGGCTGGGCCATGATTCCCAGTATCTTGTAACTGTCCTCCATTTTGTGGTTTTCCTAAGCCATATGTTAAAGGATTAGGGTGGGACTGTAAATCCCTTTATAAAATCACCTCCCGGCTCCACTGTAAAGAGAGTTTCCCTGGAGTACGGCTTGCCCTACCCTTAATCCTTTCATCCTGCAAGAGATAAAAGGAAAGAAAAGCAAGCAGAGATTTGGAAGCTCCATACCACCAAGCAAGCAGCAGTGGGAGAAGAGCACATCCTTCAGACCTGAGGTTCCTGCGCCAAGATGCTCCCTGGACAAAGACTGATGCAATACCAGAATTTCCTCCAGAACCGACAAGAGGGAAAGCCTTTCTCTGGAGCAGACATCCTGAATTTGGACATGTAGCCTACCGGACTGTGTAAGAATAAACTTTCCTTTATTAAAACCATCCACTCTGTGGTAATTCTGTTAGGGCAGCCCTAGCTGACTAAAACACACCTTAATATCAAGAAAACAAAAATCCTCACAACTGGGCCAGTAACTAGCGTCATCATAAATGGAGAAAGGATTGAGGTTGTCAAGGATTTCATTTTACTGGGGTCCGCGATCAATACCCATAGAAGCAGCAGTCAGTAAATTCAAAAGACACATCACATTGGGAAAGTCTACTACAAAGAATCTCTTTAAAATATTGAAAAGTAACAATATCACCTTGAAAATTCAAGTGCACCTGACCCAAGCCATGGTATTTTCAGTCACATGGTATGCATTCAAAAGCTCGATAAGGAACAAGAAGACTTGATGGCTTTGAATTGCGGTGTTGGTGAAGACTGTTGAGTGTACTGTAGATCACCAAAAGAACAAACAGATCTGGAAGAAGTACAACTAGAGTGCTCCTTGGAAGCAAAGATACTCAGGCTGTGTCTTGCAACTTAGGACATGTTGTCAGGAAGGATCAGTCTCTGGAGAAGGACCTCATGTTTGGTTGAGTGGAGGGTCCGTGAAAAAGACGAAGACCCTCGACAAGATGGATTGACACAGTGGCCGCAAAAATGGGCTTAAGCATAAAAACAATTGTAGAAATGCCACAGGACTGGGCAGTGTTTCGTTCTCTTGTGCATAGGGTTGCTGTGAGTTGGAAGCGACTCAGTAACACCTAAAAACAGAAAGTGATTTTGCTCTTTCTAAACTGCATTCTACCATTATAACAGTAAAAGGGGAAATGGAACATTGTCTTAAAAAAAAAAATGAATTTGGTTGTGATTTAAAAACAATTTATAATCTATATCGATTAGCCATATAACACCTGGAACTTTCACTACTCCTCTACTCTAACTACTCTCCCTGCCACCATGACAGCACACTCCCTGCCTTACATCTGAAACTTCTCTTGACCATTTGACCAAGCTCTGACCCCCCTTACCCTATTATCTCACCTCCAGCAATGAGCCTCTGGGATAGCCCTGTGTACATATTTAAGTCCAACGCCTCGTTGGTTGCCAGCCTCACTCTGTTTCATGTAGTCCAGTTCAGGCGTTGTCCAGAGAGTTGGCCCCTGTGCTGGAAACAATTTAGGATTGAGGAGTCTGGGAGCCACACCCCCAGGGGGCCCTGCAGTCTGATGGACAATCAAGTGTGGTCTTTTGGTAGAGTTCTAGTTCTGCGCTCTAATCCTCCTCCAGCTATGTCAGGGGCACCGTATCATTCACCACATCTGGGAGGTTATTGGTGGTGTCTGGGCACCATCTAGTTTTTCTGCTCCCATGCTGAAACAGATGCTGGCTTGTATTGCTCCTTCCATCTTATGGGGAAGCTTTTAAGACCCCACACCACTCACTTAAATGGTAGGCAGAACATTTTCTTAAGGAAAAAAAGCCTGGGTATGCCAGTTAGTATGGATGTCATTCCCTGACCCCAGACTGTTACTCTGTCCTTCCAAAGAGGTGGGCCACATTTAGGGAACAGTTTAGTTTTGAAGTTGTACAGTTGGGGGTACCTTTTTTCTAGAGTGTGCTGTCACACCCTACACCTAACCTGAATCTTAACCACTATCTAATTGGTAGAAATCTCTCTCCCTCCTTCCTTGCTCTTATCAGAGATTGATTTCATCTGTGTTTAAATGATTTGTTACATCTTTAAAATAATGGCCTCATACAATATTTGCCCTTTTGGATCTAATTTCACTCTACATAATGTCCTCTAGGAAAATTCTTCACAGAATTAAAATTTAAATGAGAAAATTTGGATATCTTCAATTTGGTTGGCCAGGTACCTGTCTTCCAGATTTCTTGGATGAATGAGAGCTTCCAGTTTTGCATTCAGTTGTTGAGCTAGTTCAGTTGGTATTCCCTGAATTCCAGCAGCCTTGTCTTTCACCATTGTCTCCGGTGCAGCTTAGACCCTTTAACACCATCGGTTCTTGATCATATGCTACCTTCTGAAATGGTCGAACATTGATCAGTTCCTTTTTGACACAGTGACTCTGTATCCTTTTTATCTCCTTTTGATGCTTCCTGTATTGTTCCATAATTTGTGTATATAATCCTTCAGTAATACAATTCAGGGCTTGAATGTTTTATCAGTTGTTTTTTAGCTTGAGAAATGCTGAACATGTTCTTCCCTTTGGTTTTTCTCCCTTCAGATCTTTGCAGTTCTCATTGTAATACTCTGTCTTCTCCAGTGACCCTTTGAAATCTTCTGTTCAGCTCTTTTTTTTCCAGATTTTATTAATGCATTTCTTTTTCCAAAATTTTTTATGCAAAAACTTACATGCATTCTTTTTTGTGATTAGTTGCAATCCCCACTATGTGACAGCACACTGCCACTTTTTACCCTGGGTTCCTTTTTCCTGTTCAACCAGTTCTTGTCTCTTCCTGCCTTCCCATCCTGCTTAGGGATAAGAGCTGCCCACTTGGTCTTGTGTATCTGATTGAACTAAGAAGCACCTTCCTCACGTGTACTATTATTTGTTGTATAGTGCTTTCTAATCTTTGTCTGGAGAATGGGCTTTGGGAGTGGTTTCAGTTCTGGGTTAACAGTGTTTCCGGAGGCCATCATTTCAGGGGTGCTCACTTCTTTCAGTTCCCTGTTGATTTCTCACAGTAAGGCTGTTCTCGTTACTATTTACTGTTGTAATCCAGGGTCATTCTGGCACCAGGAAAGGTGTGAAACTGAAAATCTGTCCCAGACACTCTTTATTTCCCAAAGGGTATCCACTGTAAAAATTTGGTATGTGTCTTTGCAGACCATGCAAACACTCCCTCACACACCCATGTGTGTGTGTGCAGAGTTACCTGTATTGTTTATGTCTTGTGGCTCTCTCTTGTCCATAAATCAAAGTCATCTTTCTGTGTTAATAGATAAGTGCCTATCTCATTTTTTAATGGTACACACGTACGATAATAGTGGTGTAGCATAATAGTTGCTAACACTTGTTAAGTTCTGTTACATGTTAGGCATTGTACTAAACCCTTAATATGAGGTCCAACAATTAAGTCTCCAACTTCATTGTTCTGAGTACATACCTCATTGCTGAATATCACTCCAGTCACCTTCGAAATACTCCTCTTGGGAAGCTACGCACTGACGCCAGCATCTAGTCCACCCTTCAGAGTAATTTTGGAATTCTTTCTGGAATGGCCATAGCACATAGTGGTAAGGTGGCAAGGTCATGAACTTAATTGTGTAGTGGTCTGTGAGGGAGTTTTTATTGAGTAAACAAATGACTGCATTGGAATACCCTCCTTACTCACCTGTTCTGGTCCCAGTGACTTTCTCCTTTAGCCAAAGATAAAGGACATATTGAAAGGAAGACATTTTGATCACGTTAAGGGTAGTACGATGACAGCTCTGATGGCCTTTCCGGAAAAAGAGTTCCAAAATTGCTTCAAAGGGTGGACTAGGTGCTGGTATTGGTGCACAGCTTCTCAAGGGGAGTGCTTTGATGTTCAGCAACGAGGTATGTAATCCTTTTCCTAGGATGATTTCGTGAATTTAATAGGTAGTTCTCATATGCAGATGAGGAAACCAGCTTCAGAAAGATGAACTTCCCTGAAGTTATGCTGTGTATGGCAGAGGCAGAGTTTAAACCAGGGCCATAAAGCACCAGATCCAAGGTTCTTAATCCCTTTGCTGTTCACTGTAGTTAAGGTAACTGGTCCCTTACTGATGGACATTTACCTCTCTTTTTTTACCAAAGCAATTATTTCTGTAAGGAACATTTTGTACCAGCTCTTTGTATACTTGTGACAGTATTTATGTGTAATATATGTATTTTGATGTTTGAGATCCCACCTATTTTTAAAAACTATTATAGCCGATATTGACTTGTGCAAAAAGGTCACAGCTGTTTTAGAGAGGGGTCAGTGCCTTAAGCTCAGTGACATATTATCTAGATAATAACTGGATAATGACTGGATTTTAGTTTTTGCCACTTGGCTGCCTTTTCTTTATTTAAGAAGACTTACCAGCCTTTGGCCATGTATTTGGCAGTATGTGCTCTCAGACACTGCTGAGTCCATCTTTCAGCCTAGGAGTATCAGTGAAGACTAGGAGAGAAAATCCTGATTGTGCAACAATTTTGGGTATTCCTCAGGAGTCAAACCTTTGAACAAATCAACAGAATGCTGAAATAATAAGCATTCAGAAAGTGAGGCGCTATTTTTTTTTTAATGCTGAGTAACACGATGGAAAGCACAGTGTATTTCTTCCATTTTTCACTTGAATGACTTGTGAGTCACTAAAAGAGTGACTAAAAGTATGCATTAAAAACTTGGTTTTTGAAATTTTTGTATTGCTCTAAAAGCAAGAGAGTCGTAAAACTGAGATGACTTTTCATCCATGGAGTGATTAAGTACTACATAAGAGGACAGCAGAGGCAGATCAATAACATAGTGATTGATAAGTGAGTCTCCTGCCTCCCAGGAAGCAGCTCCTGGACCTCTTTCTTTCCTCATATCTACCTGACCAGCAGTTAGACTGGATCAGGTGGCTGGTTCACTATACAGGTCCTTTTCTGGTCGCAGAAGACCAAACCCAAAAACTTCAGTCCTTCTGTGGGGCCAGTTCACACTTTCCCTTGACCTGCCCACAGACTTTCCATGGCAGTGGCTGCATGAGACCATGTGGGTGCATCGGGAACCAGAACATACCACCCTAATCCCTGGAAGATTGTCTCTAATCATTTCTAATTCCGGTAGATTTATATTTTGTACCTCACTAGAGGAACAGTGGAATTCTGTGCTCATGTCATGAGGTCAGAGTTCTCTTTTCTTCCCTGAAATCTGCTGGTGGCAGCAGGGGAGCAGAAGGGTTGTCCCTGGTCTTCACTTCAGATGGCAAGAGGAGCTTCCGTCTTCATTCCTCTCTCGGATAGATTGGTGACTGCCATAGGGTAGTCACATGTTCCTGCCATTAGCACTGGGACTAGTGGCTCCTGATGTTCTCTTTAGCGTTAGTTTTGCAGTCTAATTTGCTATCGATCTAGACACCCAGCAAGGATTTGCTCTGACATTTATACAAACATGAGCCAGATATGTGCCCAGGTAGTTAGACTTTATAGGAAAGGGCTTACGGGTTTGTTAATACAAAGAGCGTTGGAGTGTTTCGTATTCAGTCAAGTGATTAAGAAGTTGGAGAATTTTTTTTCTTTATTTCCTTATTAATAAGTAACATTTCTTTTTAGCATAAAACTTAGAAAACCTAAAAGAAAAAACACATAGCTTTGAGGAGGGTGGAAATCAACGAAGTAGAATGGTGGTTAGGATGTGTGTTTGATAATCAGGCTTCCCAGTTTGAATCCTGGATCTGACCTAGGAAAAATTAAACTACTGGGCGTCCATTTCGTTATCTAGAAAGAAGACTAATAATTATAGTATTTACTTCTCAATTGTAATAAAATGAAACACGTAGAATTAGTTTTGTAAACCATTTAGGACTATGTGCTATAACTAGCACATAGTAGGACTATGTGCTATAACTAGCACATAGTAGGTCCTCAATTCATTGTTAGCTAATACTATGAGTGTTATTACTTAATTATTACTTTGTCACTCTAAATAGCCTCCTATCTTGTAATGAGTCAGGAGCATTTGAAGTAGAATTTTTTAATGCAAAGCTAGGTTTAGCATCTGTAGGAAAGGAAACAGAATTTACAGAATATGTAGACTTTTGAAACCTGAGTAGACCAAGAAGAGTTCTCTTCATAATCTAAGTTCCCGCAGTTTATTAGGGATTGATGACCCCAGGAAGCCTTCATAAGGAGTTTAGCTGTTTCACACTGAAAATCACAGTTTTTCTTTGAGAATCTCATTTTTTCCCTAAACCTCTGGCATTTCTCCAACTGCTTTTTACCAGTGGTTCTCAATCCAAGTGATCTTACCCTCAGGGGTTAGCTGACAAGGTATGGAGACATTTTTCCTAGGTCAAATCCAGGATTCAAACTGGGAAGCCTGATTATCAAACGTACATCCTAACCTCCATTCTACTTCTCTGATTTCTACCCTCCTCAAAGCTATGTGTTTTCTCTTTTAGGTTTTCTAAGTTTTATGCTAAAAAGAAATGTTACTTATTAACAAGGAAATAAAGAATAGTACTTTACCCTTGATACTTTTTTTAAAAAATACTATGCTGAAGAAAAGGAAACCAGCATAGATTCTTGGTCTGGTTGTTAGCATCTAGGTCAGTCTTAGAGGGTCTGGCACTGGCCTGTGTTCCTGTGCAGGGGTGGTAGAAGGGAGATGCCACTTCTGTCACTAGGCAAAGGGTTACGTTCGGACAGATCGAGGGCAAAGACAGCCTTAGAGGCTGCTCTGATGGGCCGCAGGAGCCTGTGGAGTCCCCTGGCTGAGAGCTGAACACCTGTGAAAAGGACAGTAAACTCTGCTGGCATGCCAGTGACAGTTCTCAGCGGGAAGACAGACGCTGCGTACATGAAGAGAAAATGCTTAGAAATGCTTTCTTTCTGATACGTCTTGTTAAATTTCCTCACATTATTCTGCTGTATAAGCATTTTCTTTTAAAGACCAGAAGTCCCAAAAGGCCAGAATTTAATTTTTAATACCATTCTTTTATTTATTTTTTTAAAGGTTTTGTGTGTGTTTTTGTTTTCTTTTTGAGTACCCAAATCCTTGATATTGGTATTATAGAACTAGACAAAATTAAGTAGCTCATTGCTTTTTCGTTGTCATTTAAGGTAGCACAAATCTACCCAGATAATCTGCATATGCATTATTGACAAACTGACAAATACAAAGTCAAGATTTTAGGAAGGAGATGAATGTTTTCATGTTGAGAGCATGAAATAATAGTGGTAGTTTTGTTCTAGCAAACGGTTTTGGATTATAGAAGGTTCTGTGACTAAGAGTTGTAAACCAAACGTGGATTTGGAGAAAGCCTTTGCCTATGTTAGACATACTTTCCTTTTTTAGCTGTTTCTTTATAATATCTTGTTTTAGAAGAAATACGTTAAAAAATTAATAAAGCAGTTGAAAGAATGTACAATAGGATTTTATGGTCTTGGCATTCTTGACATTTAAGGGCCAGATAACTCTTTGTTGTGGGTGAGTCCTGTGGTCAGCAGCATCTAAGACCTCTACCTGCTGGATGTCAGTCCCAACCATCAGCCCCATTGCTGCTCAGTCACTACAATGAAAAATGTCTCCATACCGAGTCAGCTAACCCCTGAGGATAAGATCACTTGGATTGAGAACCACTAGTAAAAAGCAGTGGAGAAATGCCAGAGGTTTAGGGAAAAAATGAGATTCTCAAGGCAGCAGAAAATCAGCAAGGGATTCATGCTTTCCAAATCAACAAAATAAAACTTTTTCAACAAATAAATAAAATTAGGAACCAAAGAAGAAATTAAAAAATGGCTCACAACACTTAAACTGAAGTATTAGTTAATACCTTTGCCATACAAAAAGCAAACTAATCAATAAGAAATCAGTGAAGATCTGTGTAGGCAAACAGATAAAGCGCATGTAACCTAATTTTTCACAAAGAAATGTAAGATCAATAAAATGTTGGTAATGCCTCTTGTTTTTAATTATTGCCCTACAATCCAGCCCAAAAGCATGAGGCACAGCAAAGTAGGTATGTTAGGTGATGGGGAGAAGGAGGGAGACTTTGGACACTGGATGAGGGGGCTAAGTATTGGAGCACAGAGAGAGTGAAAAGACTGGGTACATGCGCTAGGGGCAGCAGAGAGTTGGCTTACTATTTTGGAGTTTTGGGATTAAGTAAGTAATAATGTTAAAGACAATATGTTTCACTGTCAGAAAAGGGACAGATAAGCTATAAATATGGAAAAGGAGGAAACTAAAATGGACTTAGTTCGTTGGAGGTATTGATGTGAACTCTGTTTTTTACAGAGAGAGAGATGTATAGAAACACAGTTGCATATCTTTGTGTATGTGTGGTATGCGTACATGCATTTCCCAGCTCTTTCACTGAGAGGGCCTGGCTGCCACGAGAGCTTGTGCATGCCTACTCCCAGATCTTGGTTTCTAAATACTTTTTTCCACTTAAAAGGAACCAGGGTCCCTTGGAGAAATGACTGGTTCCAAGACCTGGTACAGAGAAAGTAGAATGTGAGCCTGAAACATCTTGTACCATAAAGTAAGGAAGTGCTCAAAGAATGATGGGGATATATTAGAAGAGCTTAAGGGACAGCTTGAAGGGGCTCCAGCTTGCCAAATCTGTGACAATTGGAGCATCAAAAAAATTACTGTAATGAATTGTAACCCACTGAATAAAATAGGTATTCATGGTTTATATTGATTTGAGTAAATCAGTGCTTAAAGTCTAAGTTTGATAATTAATGGGGTATTTGCATAATCTCAAAGTAACTTTCCTGCAAATACTTATTAATTATTAAGGGAATGTAAGTAACTTCATAATGGAGAAGCCTGGCAGGTATCACTTTAACCGAGTGATCAAAGTTAACAGCAACATAATAAGCCTGACTGAAATTATGTACTACCTGATAGGATTTATTGGGAATAACACAGCACCTTTACTGTGATATTCCTGCCAGAGAAGCATAACCTGAATCTAATCATGAGAGAATATCAAACAACTCAAATTGAGGGATATTGTAAAAAATAACTGGGCATTAATTTTTCAAAGTGTCAAGATCATAAAAGTCAGGGAATGTAAACTGTGCTTCTGAACTGGATCCTGTGATTGGACAAACTCACAGTCTGAAGATTAGATGGTGGTGATATATCACTGTTAATTTCCTAATTTTCACCGTAATTCTGTGTCAGAAATACTTATTTGGAGGTGACAGGAATCATATTAGCTGTGAACTTTAAAACTGTTCAGAAAAAATAATCTAGCCTGTTTTTGTATCTTTTCTCTAACGCTGGGATTATTTCAAAATAAAAATAAGTAGGTAGATAAAAATGAAAACACTGCTATTGTTTTTAGTCAGCAAATCAAGAATATGCACCAAAAACCTTAAAAATGTTCATATTCCTGGTACTTGGATTTCTATTCTGGCCAAACTTGGATAGATACTCATTATAGGGTTAAGTAGAAAGTCATATTAGACTGATGGTTAACTGTGTACAAAAATATAGAAAAATAACTGGGAAATCCCTTTCGTCTGCTGTTCGTAGCATTAGATCCATCAGGCAAGAAGGCTACAACAGCCACTCAGTGGCCAAGCTGCTTCCTCAAAGGTTCTTCTCTGTATGCTGACAGATCACCAGGAAAGACCAGTTACCACAAAAGAACCTCAGGTTTCATAAAGATTCAGCAAAAAAGAGGCGAGCCCTCAATGAAATGTATTGACACAGTTGCCACAACTTTGGGCTTTGTCTTAGTCGTCTAGTGTTGCTTTAACAGAAATACCACAATTTGATGGCTTTAAAAACAGAAGTTTTACTTCATCACAGTCCAGCAGGCAAAAGCTCCAAATTCACGGTGTCACCTCCAGGGAAAGGTTTTCTATGCTGGCTCTGGAGAAATGTCCTTGTCCCTCTTTCCGTGGACTGGGAGCCTTCTGATGTGTGGGCACCCCGTGTAGTTTCCAAAGGATGCTCTTAGCTCCTGCCACAGCTTCTTAGTAGAATGGAGTCCCCCACCCTGGTGCTTCCCTTTCCTTTATATCCCAAAAGAGCGCCCAAGGCACAGTACAGTCTTACACTTTGAGTCCTGTCCTACTGACACAGCTGCCTCCCGCCCTCCCTCGTTAACCACGTAGATGCGGAATTGATAAGATGGAGGAAGCTTGATGCCTAGGTGAACTGCTACACCTATTGCTGCACACATTTTTAGGTGACCACAGTTCAGTCCACGACAGGCTTATATTTACTAACAAACGGTCACCTTGAGTTGGAACTGACTCAGTAGCAGCAGCAGCAAATGTAATTTCTGTTTCTGTTTTCTTCTACTGTAGCAAGTCTGCTGCGCCTCCCTCTCTCTGCATTCTTCTTCCTCTCTACCCCTTTGTTCCTCCTGGCTCCTTGCTCCTCTTCCACAGAGGCTGTGAGTTTTTGTATCTGCCTGAAGACTTAAGGATTTCTTGAGTTTCAAACGCGAGCTGCCTTTTTCTGCGAGTTTAACACAGTGTTGCCTCTCCCTTGTACTGCACTGGATCCATTATGTGTCCCGTATTCCTGGCCTTCTGCTTCTAGTCTGCCTCGGCCAGTGATCACACAGGACCAGCCTGGTGGGGCCGTCTTAGGACACCCGCTTTCAGGTTAACATGGATAAGTGCTTGGGCTTCTGGAGGATCTTAAATTTAAAAATGCTGTCCCAGTGTTGAATTTCTGGGAGTTGCTTCAGTGGGAAAATTCTCTTCTTCCACGTGAGAGACCAGGATTTGGTTCTAGCCAGTGCCTCTCATGGGCGGTGGTCACCCATCTGTCAGGGAAGGCTTGCTGCTTGCTCTGATACTGAACACGTTTCAGGGGAGCTTCCAGACTGAGACAAAATAGGAAAAAAGGTCTGATGATCTACTTCCAGAAATAGCCGGTGGAAACTGTATGGATCCAGAGGGGTCACTCAGCAGTTGATTGTGGGGCTGGTGCAGGACCAGACAGCGTTTGGGCCCGTCGTGCGTGGGGCTGACTTGACGGCACCTAACGGCAACATCCTGTTGTTAGAGAGTAGAACACCTCCCCATCAGTACTGCATTTAAAAGGAATTTTCCTCAGATCATTAGATGTGGGATCTTCTCTTGTGAGCCAGTAGTACTGTGATTGGATTCTGTATGTGTATCTTCATGAATATTTTAATGGGAAATTAAAGGAAGCTATCTACTAAAGTCAGAAAGCCTGAAGCTATCATTTTTTAAACACCTACTGTAAATAATATTTTTTGGTCCAAAGAGTTTTATAAAGGGTAACATCACTTAGTAAATGAGGAAATTGTGGTTCAGAGAGGTTAATGTGGCCGTGGTTGACCAGCTAGTAAATGTAGAGTCAGGATTAAACCTAGGTCTCTTGGATAAATTCATGCTGTTTCATGAACCCCCACTTCCTCCAGAAAGCCCTAACATAATGTTAATCTGATCTCTAAGAAATCACATGGGCTGCAACCCACAGTTTGTTATTTAGGACACATACTTTCTCTTAAGGACAGAGTTGCTATCCAAAGCCAAATTTCTCTAATGTCTTTGAATCCTGGGTTATATATTTTGATTTTCTTCCCTGTATTCTTTTATCTCTTTCTGTTTGTAAAATAACGTTAATAAGCTACTATAAAGTGCATGTCCAAAGTCTTCATGGGTGACTTTTTCCAGCCCTCTGTTCTCAGAAGGCAGACTGTGGACATTTGTTACTGCCCAGCAGGGGTGCAGGGACAGTGGGAGAAAGTACGTCTTCTGATTGTGGTTGAGCCATGATTTTCATGGAATTTCCCTCACACTCGTCCATTTTTATACAAATATATTTTTGAGTAATATTCCAGCTAAACATGTCATGTTGACTTGAGGCTGTGACTTGCACATCAGTCTTTTTGTCGTTGGCAAGATTTCCATTGTTAAACTGTGCTGATTTAAACAAAGCAAACAAAAAGAAATACCCCCAAAATTCAAAATTCAATAAATAATGTATGAAACTCCAATAGCTGTTATAGTCTGGATCTCATATAGTACCTACTGGTACTTAATAAAATTACACATGTGGATAAAAAAGTGAGCTGTAGGTGTTGAATGCAGGATTCTTGATGTAGCAATTTTCTCATATTTAAAGCACACACAAAAGGCCTATGAAATATAATCTACCTTCTTGGCACATTTGAAAAGCATTCCTGAATTCTGTGCTTCTCTTGTAGAAGTGTAATTCCTGTGCCTGTTCTTTCCAGATATTAAGCGTGCTCTTTTGGTGCGGAAGAGTGAAGACGGTGCCTCAGAAAAATTGATGGTAGTGGAGCGTTCTTTCCTTGATGTAAAATGAAAAGCATGATGGATTCCCAGGCCCCAGGTCTCTCAATCCTTGGCCTGAAATTTGCCCCAGCACCTGGGGATGTATTCATTCTCTGGTGGGCGTGCAGGGCAACCGGGGGACATCTGTGTATATAATGGAAGATCAGAACAAATGTGGCCGAATCTGTTTTCCTTCCGCCTTTGCGCTACAGTGACGTGTGCTTGAGGAAAACAAGGCCTGTGTGTAGATGATGTTGTGAGGTGGGTGTGGGTATGGGGAAGGTAGCAGTTGGTGAAGCCACGTTTACACTAATTCCGATGCCTCCCTGCTTGTGTTTGTATTTGCACACAGGAACATATGTACATGTTACCAAAGGAGAAGATCACAAAAACTGCTAATGCCTCCTCGGAGGTGAAATTGCAAACTGCCAAGCTTTGTTGCCAGGGAAAGTGTAGACTTGGCAGTGCCCCTTGTTGTTTAAACCAGAGAATTGCTGAATTTCTGTTGCACAAACACAGGGGCGAAGGCTGGGAATAAACCTTGGTGAGCTTTTCTTACCTCACCTGGAAATTGTTATTTATAATCTTGTATTTGTTATATGGTGTGTCATCAACTGTAGGTTGTCACAGTGTGGAAAAAATGTAAAATAAGCATTGGGAATCTTGTTTACATTGTGTGTGGTTTTCAACATGTCAGTACACAGTGGAGTTTTGGGGCTCCCATTTTCAGGCTTTTCCCAAACAAAACAGGAGTTTCTGTCCCTTACAGCTGCTCATGACTGATGAAAAAGTAGGGAAATGTTTGAGAGTAGTATTCTCAGCACGTACTGACTCAACAGTTCGTGATAGCCGGGACCAGCTGCTTTTGCCTCGGCCCTTGCTTAGACCCGTTCTGGCCTCAAGGAAGTTGCTCTGTTACTAGGGTTGAGGCCCTCTGCAGTGAAAAAAGGATAACTTCTGCAGATCGTATGAATTAGGGTTTAGTTTGTCTAGTAGAACTTATACAGAAAGGAGAATTTCTGTCAGATGATGTGTGATCATGCAGGTTCCGATGAATCTTGTAGCTTACCAACCACCATTTGCCTTGGGGCCAGTTTTTAACCCATGGTGATAGTGTCAGTGTCAGAGTAGAACTGTGCTCGCTAGGGTTTTCAGTGGCTTATGTTTTGGAGATAGATTGCTGGGACTCTCTTCCAAGACACCTATGGGTGGACTTGAACTTCTAGCCTTTTAGTTAGCAGCCAAGCATGTTAACCATTTGCACCACCTAAAGACTCCTCTTAGAGGAGTGACTTAACGGAGTTAAAGAATTTATGTTGAAGAAGAGACCTGAGCCAAAAGGCAACCTAAGGGAATGATTCCAGTCTCTGAAGCACCATTTTCGGCATTCTAAATTCTAGAGAGCTTGTACTGGGGCCTTGGCAGTTAGGAATTCCCGCCCACGGTGCAGACTGTAACCTAGGTGTCTTTCTAAACTTCCCCTTTCCTTACGTTCCTTCTCTAAATTTCCTGTGCACATTGCCTGAATCCATAGTGCTCACTTGGCTAACCATACTAAACGGTTACTAGTAAACTTTAAATTGTCTTATACAGGATTGACACGAACCAATGATACTGATATTGACATTTTAAAGTAAAGAAAGTCAAAGCCCAAAAACAGTGAAAGTGTAGAAGCAATGAGATAGGTTGGGAGACAAAAGACATAACTAGCCCTGGGTAAGTTCTTGAGCTCTTAGGGCCTCAGTTTTCCCCAAGTCAGAAAATTTTGAGGTTCCTTTACCTATGTATGCTGTCCATGCATTTGTAACTTATCTTTCTGGTATACCATTAGATCTCCCAACAGTAGACCTCCCTGTTTAAAATGCAGATATCTAGTCCAAGTACAATACAGTATTAGCCTTTTCTGTCCCCAGGTCACATGTGGTAACAAGTGGTGACCTCTCCAGTCCTTGACTAGCCTCATGATTCTAGAAACATGTTAGATGTCCTTTCTATGAAAGTGATTCTCTAAAACCTTCTAGAATACTTAGCATAAATCTCAGGTCTTTCCTTGGGGAAACACCATTTTCCCTTAGCTCATATTTTGGAACCTTACTACATAACGTTTATGTAGAGGACACATGATTTGTATCAATAAAGAACACACCATAGTTAATATCTGGTATCTTCTAGTAGTTATGTTTTGGAATCCATATGCGTAAGATTTTTTTTTTTTAATTCTGAGAAATATTTTATGATACGGAAGGATTTTAAAGATGGGAAATTAGCTTTTTTCCATCTCCCTTCTCCGCCCCCCCCCTTGGCCCCCCAGTTTGGATATTTTCCATCACACTACTCATCCTATAAATAGGCAAAGATAATTCATTCAACTAGCTGCCGACACTGCATTCAGATTTCTCCTGCAAGCACTCATTTTAAAGCAAATCAAAATAATAGGAAATGCAGAAAAGAGAGAGCTTATTAAATTACATGTAGGCTTTTTTCCTGACCTTTCTGGGTTCTGGCTGTGTGCTCATTTGGCTGCATGCTGAAGCAAGCTTTCTGTCCAGGGACAAAGCTAGGTATACCTCTGACTATGGTTAGTCTGTTGGTGTTGTGGTTCTGTCCTTCACTGTCCAGAGAAGCTCCCCTGCTGTGGGAGGTATGCTAGTGAACTTGTGAAGAAGGAGAAAATAAGAATAGATGTCTGTTTTGAAAACTCCCGTGTTTTTCTAGGGCAAACATGTAGTTGCCCCTAATGGCAGATGGGATTTTGTACTGTGCTTTTGCATCGGAAATCCTGAAAGACAGACACTTCTTATTATTTTAAAAATTATTATTATTTCAAACTCTCATTTTCACTGGGGATAATACTAAGAAAGCTTTATGATATCAAACTTTGTAATATGCATGATCTGAGACATCGTCCCTCAGTAGCTTCTTCCCTTTTGTTCTTTCTAGTTATTCCTCTTCAGGATCATAATTTCCTGAAGATATTTTTAATGTCTCCCTTTTAAAGGAAATGTGTCAGAGTGTTTAAGTGCTACATCTGCTAACCAAAAGGTTGGCAGTTCAAATCCACGGCATGCTGCTTGGAAACTCTATGGGACAGTACTAGTCTGACTTCTATGGTTACTATGAGTCGGACCCGACTCTATGGGAGTGCATTTGGTTTGGTTTTGGGTTTCCTTTTCAAGATAATAGTAAGACCTGATCAGAGAGATGGAGACTTTCCTAAAGACTTTTACCTTATTGCCAGAGTGGAAGCAAGTGATTGAACTTGGAATCAGAGTTCTTTCCACTGTATTATATATACAAGCGAGAATGTTACTTCCTGCTTTATTACCCTTTCATGTGTGTGTGTGTGTGTGTGTGTATCTATATATTTGAGACTGTGTGTATGTATACATATACAAAACCCAAACCAATCCTATTGCTGTTAATTCCAACTCGCGGAGACCGTATAGGACAGAGTAGAACTGCCTTATAGTGTTTCTCAGGAATGTGTGGCAGATTCAAACTGCTGGCCTTTTGGTTAGCAGCCAAAGCACTCAACCACTTCCAACATACACAGTCTCATGTATACACATATGTACAGATACGCATATGTATGTTACAAGTTCATAAAAGTTCCACTGAAATGTATCTTTGTCAATATTTTTATGATTTCAAAAATGTGAAAAAAAACTAGCTTAGATGAGAATGCATTGGATTTATGATTGTAAAATCTTCCCAGAAATGGAAGGACCTTTTAAGAGTAGGTTGTCTCCTAATTCTAGTTCTTCTACATCAAGATAACCTAGACAAAACATCTGAACCTTCTGGGTTACAGGGACCTGTAGTGGATTCATTACTTAGCTACTCCGTTTGGAAGCGCTGTGTGGCACGCTAATGAACACTGCTGTCATTACTGTGAGCAGCCTATCACGTCAGGACCCAAGATCACACACACCTGAGCACTCATCCACCTGGAGATTTGTTGTTAGTTTTTACGTTGTTTGAAACAGTTAACATTTACTAGTGCTTGCTGTGTAGGGCCTAGGCATTTCACACCAACCCTGTTTTCCATATTTTTCAGCTTAAGGGAGGAAATGCAGACTGACTGATTTGCCTGAGGTCTCTCTGCTGGCAGACGGCTCAGCTGGTTATCGATCGAAGTTAGGCCTCTGACGCCAGAGCCGAAACTGGTCCTCCCTGTACTGGAAGGCTTCACCTGGAGAGGGTGCTGTGAGGTCTTGGAAAATTTGCCCAGCACTGCAGGCCTAAACAGAATTAATCTTGCGGTTTAATTTCTCAACAAGGATGCTGAGGGCAAAGGAGAGGCTCCTATTTTCAAAACAAATGACTCTGGCATTCATAAAAGACGAAACCTAGGAAATTGCCAGCACCTTGTTTTGTGTGCAAACACTGCTGCTTTGTTTCCCTGTCCCGCAGCTCCTCGTTAAAGGCGCCCTCCCGGTGCGGCTGCGGGAGACAGGAAGGGGAAACTGCAGCCACAGCTACTCCCAAAGCGCTGCTGTGCAAGGGCCGCCAGTGTTGACTTTTCAAAGCTTGAAAAATAGTGGCGACGTTCACACAGCCTTTCCCTCCACTGGGATCCCAGTGGGCTTCCAAGCACAGAAAACGTTAATGGTCCAAGGGAAGTGGAAACAACCGGGCAGCTTCCTCCTGAGAAACTCCAGCCCAGCTGGTCCGCAGCTCAGATGGCATGGCTTTCTCAGAGGCCTACCTTGTTTTTTTGTTTATGTTGAGGTTTAAGATGTCCAGGAGGCCTTAGAGATGACTCTGGAAAGTGGTTTCTGATGCTGTCTCCACTGCCAGTCCTGGGCGTTTATGGGAAAGGGCACTTTCCGTGGGGTAATAGGGGCAGTTGTGGTTCCTCTTCAGCTTCAGGGTTTGAAACCCCTGACCCATTTGACTTTCCTCTCTTCATATATGTGACAGGTCAGGAAGGGCTGAGAGAGGTGAAAAGGCTTCACTGTTGCCACACAGCTTGGGGTGTGGTCAGCACTTCCAGATTGCTCCTGTCCCAGGGCTGTGTTCTTCCTGTGGGTTTGCTTTGCTGGAAGCTTCTTTGGGCAGGGACTATAACTTAAGACTTTCCCCCCTCTTTTTAAAAAATAAATCACTCTTAAATTAATGGACTATTATTGTGGCTTTTTAACATTTCACTTTGGTTCTTTTCTAATGTTTAATCCTGCCGCCGGCACCCCTCTTGAGAATACAAATTTCCCTGGACTGTACAAGGTCCGAGAACTTAATTGTTCTAAGTGCTGCATACCTCCTTGCTGAAGATCACTACAGTCACCTTTGAAGTACTTCCCTTGGGAAGCTATGCACCAAAGCCAGCAACTAGTCCACCCTTCAAAGCAATTTTGGAACTCTTTCTGGAGTGGCCATTTCACGTGATGGCACAGTGGCAAGCTCCTGAACTTACTTGTATAGTTGTCTGTGAGGAGTTTGTAGCCAGTAAACAAACAACTGTATTGGAATACCCCTACTCACCTGATCTGGGCCCCAGTGACTGTTTTCTTTGCCCAGAGATAAAGGACATATTGAAAGGAAGACATTCTGCTGACATTCAGGACACCAAGGACAATATGATGACTACTGCTCTGATGGCCACTCCAGAAAAAGAGTACCTACGCTGCCTTGAAGGTGGCCTAGACGCTGGTGTTGGTGCATAGCTTCCCAAGGGGAGTACTTAGAAGGTGACCGTAGTCTTACTAAGGAATGAGGTACGTAGCACTTTTTCCAGGATGTTTGTGAACTTAATTTGTAGACCTTGTATGTCTTATCTTACCCTCTGCTTTTTCTTCTGTTCTTGTATCTGTTTTTCACATCACGTGATCTTTCCCTGCCTCTACCATCTTCCCCACACAACCCCCAAGTGCTAGACACATGAATCTCCTTTATTAAGGATTCTCACATCCCTTAGAGTATAAACTTGAAATAGTTTGATTTTGTGTATTTATTGCCACCAGTTCTGTGTTTAATCTCCTTTTCCTTAATCTTAGTGAGATTTTGGACAACTGTCTTAGTTTTCCTATCATATTTTGGTTATTCAAATTATTTTAGTCCAGTTTAAAACTGCAGTCTTTCTATCTGATTTAAATCTTTCTCCCCACCGTGGATGTGATTCAAAACTCAAGAAGCTCCGGTGTAGGGGATGTAGAGTCTGCCACTTGCATGTCACTGAGTCCTAGGGGGTACAAATGGCTAATGTGCTTACCTGCCAAATGAGAAGTTGGGAATTTAAGTCTACCCAGAGGGACCTTGGAAGAAAGGCCTGGCAATCTACCATATTTTTACATGAGCAATACATACCTCTGCGTGTGTTTGCCAGCCACACCTTCCTTCATGAAGTAGTTTCATAAACGTGTTATGCTAATTTTTATAGCAAAATGTGGAATATGCTAATTTTTTATAGCAACATTTGGAAGGGGATTGACGTAGTGGTGCTTGTGAGAGTGGCTGGCAGAGGGAGGGTGTGGCCAGCAAACAAGTGCGGGGGATGTGTGCTACCTATATAGAAATACAGGACCTAAAAAATCAGCCATTAAAAAGCCCCACAGAACACAGTTCTACTCTGACATACATGGGGTTACCATGAATTGGAGTTGATTTCATGGCAACTTTTTTTAAAATGTTTCTTTCCATTATAGGGCATACATGGACCATTGATTGGTTGGCCATTAGGAGGGATACAGTGGGATAAATGTCATTTGTGTTTCCCTACTCCTACAAGTCAAGTATTGTTTATTACTAACTTTCTAATACCCTTGCTATAGCAGGCATCCACATACTGACTCTGAAGGCGTGCGTATGCGGGGGATTTGGTGGTCCCTGTTCCCTTTCCTGTCCCCCAGCTTTATTATGGGGTAGCGAGATGTAGAAGATTTGGCTCTTGGCTCCACTGGCCTCTCTGAGATTGGGAAGCCTTGAGATGGCTGAAGCCTAGCTACCTTCTCTGGTGTCTGCCTATCCCATAGGATGCACCTGTGTTTGTGGTAAAACACGTGGTGGGCATATAGGCTCTGCTGCTGTCAGCTCTTCTGTTCATTTATTCCTGGCTCAGATAGATAGAAGAGATATAGAGGTTGCCTTTGTCTTGTTCTGTGTCAAGTCATCGGTATTCTTAATATTATATATTCATTGTGTTCCTGATTTTAAGTGCAGTTAATGTACTAGTGAGGTCTGCTAAATGTCCCCTTTATGGACAGCTGACTTTTATATTGGATATTTTTCTTTTTTAGTCTTTATTCATTGTATTTCCCGGGGAAAAGGGAAGGGAGGGCAAAAGGGATCAGCATGTGCTACAAAAGGAAAGAAGGGAAAGGAAGGGCCCAGAGTAGCAAAAGCAGCCATCACATAAATACACCACAATGATGGGTGTCTCCAAAGCCTATTGGGGTCAGCCTCCTGCAGGTCAGGACTGAGGTAAAGGGGTCACAGAAAGAACAGACTGGCAGAACCTTTCTCACCCTCCCTCCCTCTTCATAAATTCAAGATTTCACAGGTCTAGGGTTAGATTTGGCCATCTGTTCAACAGTCTTGTGGCCACTTTGACATAAGTTTCTTGCACCTGGATAGAAGTTTCTGAGTGACTTGGAAATACATTTGTGTTTCTTTGTCTCCCACTTTCTGTGTAGAAGCCCCTTCTCCCCGTTGCTTCTGTCTCCTCTCTGATCCACATTCTAATAGGTTCTGGCATGAATCACATTAAGAACTGGTCTTGACTGAAAAGATTGAAATCAAGGAATAAAGGGTGCTTTAGTCAGCTAGGGCTGCTCTAACAGAAATACCAATGTGGATGGCTTTAACAAAGGAATGTTTATTCTTGCACAGTCTGGTAGGCTACCCGTCCAAATTCAGGATGTCGGCTCCAGGGGAAGGCTTTCCCCCTTGTCGGCTCTGGAGGAAAGTCTGGTATTGCATCAGTCTTTGTCGGGGGAACTTCTTGGCGCAGGAACCTCGGGTCTGAAGGACGCGCTCTTCTCCTGGTGCTGCTTGCTTGATGGTGTGAAGTTTCCAATTTTCTGCTTGCTTCCCTTTTCTTTTTATCTCTTGTAGGATGAAAGGATTAAGGGTAGGGCAAGCCATACTCCAGGGAAACTCCCTTTACAGTGGAGCAGGGAGGTAATCCTATAAAGGGATTTATAGTCCCACCCTAATCCTTTAACATGTAGCATAGGAAAATCACAAAATAGAGGACAATCATAGAATACAGGGAATCCTGGCCCAGGCAAATGGCTACACATATTTTTGAGGGGACACATTTCAATCCATGACAGAGGGCTCCTCGTTTCTTCAGGTTTTTTGAACAAAATATTTAAGAGTTGTGGAAGCACCCACAAGATTATGTGTATGTGTGGGTTTCGGGGAGGGGCGTACTGGGAAGGAAGTAGAGTAGTCGTCAGGTTTTAGAACAGATCCTTTGGTTCACAAGAAGAAATGTAGGAAGGGGAACACAAAAGAAAGGACACTTTAAGACCACTCCAAGAAAAAGTATCCCCCAGTGTATGGTTCAGATCTTTTGCCTAGTGCAGAGCTTCTGTCAGAGATGCTCTGGCTGTGTTTCTTGGAACACAGCAAAAGTTTGTGAACAGTAAATCTCCAAAAGGACATGGAGAAAGAGCAACATTTATCTACACAAATGAGGCCACCTGACCATCACCACATCAGCGACTTGTGAATTTCTGCAAAACATAGACAGAGTCAGTTTGGACTCGTATCAAGATTTCAGGGAGACAGGAACCCCGGATCAGGGACACTTGCTTGCTATTGGCATTCACCCCATTTCAACAGAATGAGGACAGGTTTGCCATAATCTCCCAGCATATAAAGGAAACCTTCTTTAGGTCCTACAGCAGTACAGCAACAAGTCAGAATTCTGGCTCCGGGCACCAGGAAGGTGGCCTCGCTGATGGGTCCCTCTTTTCAAAAAGATAAAGGATTTTAGTCATTGCTTCATCTGTCCATCCCTGGGCAGCACGGGATGGGTATAGAAATACCATTCAGAAAGCTGTGCTACCCACTCACATTTTTCACGCACACCCAAGTGCCTGATGTTAACCCAGTCCAGTGATAGATGGCTGTGGTGCGTGAAGTGAGTCCCATGCCCCGGGACTAAAGGTTTGGAACAGGAAACCCTGTTACGTTAATACACAGCCCTCACCTGATGCTGGCTTCCTCTCTGAGCCTTTCCCCTGGCCAGGCCTCTCTCTGCACCACTTTCCTGTTTGCACACATTCTGTCTTCCAATAGAAAGAGATGAAGCTGTGGGGCGGGCAACCCAGTAAAAACCTAGTCTCCTGTGGCACATTTTCAAGGGGGAGGGGGCTTCAAGAGCACACTGGCAGGACAGCCAGCTTTAATCGTCTAAGATGAAGTCAGTCAACAGATGCTGTATTCCAGCTGGTGGATCCCTGAAGTGATAAAGCACCAACCAGAAGTGTTCCTGCTGTGCAGACCTGAGCTGGTGCTGGCTCCTGCCTGGGATTGCACATGTACCACGAGTGTCTAGCGCAGGCATGAGGGCTCAGATTCAGATAACAAAAAAGGAATATTTATATTAAAGGAAAAAAAAGTTAAAATGCACAAGAGACATCATTTGCACACAGCTAGCACAGCTGGAATTCTGGAGAAAGAGGGACCTAACGTCCAGTTACCCAAGGGAGCCATAAAGCCATATGTGCCCTGTGTGGGGTGGCAGTGAGCTTAGGAGCAGCAGGTCTACAGCTGTTCCCCAGCCACCCTTTGTATCTGTCATTACAACCCATTGCTTGGGACATTTCCAGTACCCTGTCTCAACAGTAGGTTATGAGGATACAAGACAGGGAAGAACTCTGCCTCACCCCTAAGATATTCACTCCCACAGAATGTAGTGGCTTTTGGGTGGAGTCCATCAGTCTAGTCTCATGCTTAATCTTTTTGTACTCTGCCATGGGAAACTGTATTATCTTTGAAAGGAAAACTTCTGTATCCAGGCCACTTTCCAAGGTCAGAGAACCTGGAGGTGAAGCCTCAGGTGAAGCTCACAGACTCTAGAAGGGTTTGTCCTAAAAGACCTCACTTGTATTTGGACAAAGTGTGGTGAGGGTTCCTCTGCTTTACTCCTTCCTCCTGCCAAGTGGGAAGAGGGGGTGATGCTATGGACTCCAGCCTGAGATGCATGGCAATGCCAGCTGCCCTCTTCCCACCCTGTCCCACTGTCTCCTCTCTCCTGATTGATGCCTGCCCCTCGAGGCTTCCCGCTACCACCAGGATAGCTCCCATCTGCTGTGGCTCAATTCTGGACCTGTGGGAGCAGGGCAGGGCTGGTGGGTGTTGTCGTCTTCCTCCGGAAAACAGGCTGGCTTTCCCTGTGAGCTGGGTGCCTGCTGGGGCTTCAGTGGGCGTGAGGCTACCATATGGCATGAAGCTACCATACCGCATGGCGAAGTGACTCCGCCTGGACTTGGGGTAGCGGCCTGTGTTCCTTGGCGTGGTAGTCTGGGCCTTTGAACCAGCACTTCTGCATGTTCTTCCCCTTTGGCCATCTTTTACTCCCAACACAGACCGCCTTGCCAGGGACCCATTCCAGGCCCTTAGCCAACTTGACTGCCTCTCTCTTTAAGGGTCCGGAAGCCCTCTTGGGCACCTTACTGTGGCACACAAAGACATCCATGGGGTAGGGGGAGAACAGGAAATGCAACCTCGCATAGGCAGCCTTGGGCAGGCAGCTGGAGCCCGCATGCACATGGAGCCACTAATGGATGCTGGCGTCACAGCAGCTGTGCTGCTGCTACTGCCCAGGCCATGTCCTCAGGTGCCTCCTCCATGCCTGGCACAGCCCCCTGCTAACACTGCTGAGATGCAGAGTCCATGTTTGTGGGCTGAGCCTACAGTGTGGGCCTGGTTGGGCAGCTGCTGGCCACAGAGTAGTCCAGAGACCGTATTGTGTGTTCCTGATGCACTGAAAGACACATGTTTTGTCATCTGAGACAGATTACTGTAAAGCACCTGTGGCCTATTTGAGTGTCTGTTGATTCATGACACTGGAAAGGCTGTAGCTGAATTCAGTTTGCTTTTTCCTTTTTTTTTTAAGGATGTCTTGCAAATGACCTCACTTAACCTGTTACGTCTGAGCAGTGATTAGATGTCCATGACATCTTTTGCTAGGGTTGACTAAGCAGAACTCGGCTGTCCATCCCCAGTGCTCACACTGCCCTTCCATTCTGTGGAAGGTAAGCATTTGAAGGCTGTGAGTTTGTCTTTGGCTCTGTGAGGAGATTTGTGTTGAAGATGAACAGTGATCCTGTAGTGGATGGGAAGGCATGCTTTCCTTTCCCAGGACCCCTTTCTAGAGTTCAGTGACGGTCCTCATTTTATTTGAGCAAGTCCCTGTTCAGGGAAATTGCCCACAGTCAGACAGCCAGGTAGTTGAGAAACCACAACTGAAATCACGTCTTGTGTTTTTCCCACCATTTATGATTGCCTCCCAGCCACAAGTGTTTTCATTCCTTTCCTGAGAAAGATGTACTGGATGTTTATCTCCTGATAAGCAGTGGGTGATGGGCTATTTTAGGCCCGCCCCACCTGGCTTATTAAGAAACGGCAAAAAAATTTACATTCATAAAACCTACAGCTGCTAATCAACAGATAAGCAGTTCGAATCCACCAGGCACTCCTTGGGAACTCTGTGGGGCAGTTCTAGTCTGATCTATAGGGTTGTTATCAGTTGGAATCAACTTCATGGTGCAAGGTGGGATTTGGTTTGGGGTTTTTCTTTCATTAACATTCTTAATATAACCTTCCCTCATTTAAAATTTTTTGTAGTTGGTTCTTCTTTTCTTTCTACTAATATCTGCCATTCTGTTTCTTCCCAGAGAGTGGTACTTAGGCGGTAGCTTGCCCCCCATTGTGTGTGCTCTCCCCACCCCAGCTCAGAGCTCTGGTCCAGCCTGCTCCAGGCCCCTGCATAACCCTCAGTGCACAGGGCCTCTGAGCTTCCAAAGGTAGAGTACCCTGTATGAGGAAGCTGGATGAAAGCCTGGAAAGGTTATTTTGTTTGAATTCTTTCCTTGAAGTTGCTTTGGTGAAGGAGCCAGGCTGAAAATCATACCAGAACAGTCGTGTTTCATAGTTACAGTGTGATCAGGAGACTGTAATTCATGGCCATTAAATTGCTTCCTTTGAAGTATAAGAAAAACCAGAACAACTTTTATGGCCCTTTAACCCACAGGATTATAGTACACATGAATTAAAGTCAAGTGTGTTATGAACTCTCCCAGGTACCAGGGCTGGCATCATGCCCCTTCACCCTGGTGCTCATTAACTGCTTGACTTTCAGTTGAACACTGGGATGGAAAGGAGGTGTCGAAATGTTGGAGGTCTTTCTTGCCTCTTGTCTTTGCATCTTTATAAAACAAATCAGCGATGAGACTTGGGAGAGCTGGATTAATGAGAATTTTTATTTCTCTGCTGGGTCTCGTCAGGAAAGGATAATTAAATATGTACTCAGTACCTTCCAGATGTCAGCACTGTGCTGGCGGTTTGGCATACCTGTTTTTATCTAATCTCACAACAGTCCTGTGAAGTCACTGTCATCACATCTATTTTGCAGATAGGAATGATGAGATAGGCTTGAAGACATTGACTATTAACCCTTAAGGTCTCCTCAGTTAGAGTGACTGAGTTCAAGTGAAGATCTGAACAAAAGTGTGTGCTCTCATCCTCACTTTATGTTGCCTCCTCAAACTCATACCTGAGGCTGCTGAAGAATTCGTCACACTGCTAAGGTGCCATGTGCTGGATCACAGCATCCCAGATATCTTCAGTTGCAGAGTACGTCATTGAGATTTTACACTATTGTAACTATTCTTAGGAAACTCTGGTGGCATAGTGGTTAAAGGCTACAGCTGCTAACCAAAAGATCAACAGTTCAAGTTTGCCAGGTGCTCCTTGGAAACTCTATGGGGCAGTTCTACTCTGACCTATAGGGTCGCTATCAGTTGAAATCACCTGGATGGCAGTGAGTTTTAACTTTTCTAAGGGAAGTTCACGGAAAGACTGTGGAGAAAGAAAAGCAGCAAAAATCAATATGCATTATTTTTCAAAAATTTACCCAATAATCAGATGTGTATGTATTATTATATTATTATACATACATAATAAACCTAGGATTTTACAACAATGATCTGTCTGTATAACTATGTAGACATAGCTCTGTATCTATAATTGTAAGAGAGGCTTAAAGGAAATACTAAAAATTAAGTAAAGGTAGTTTTATATTACTAGAACAGGTATATCTCTTAAACAACATTGGATTTTTCATGAATTTCTTCGATTACAAAGGGGAATAGAATCTTTCAGAATGTGGAATGTAAAGTTAAAATTCACTTACCCTAAGAGGACAGCACCTGTGTGACATAAAAATTTGTGAACTTAGTTAGTAATCCATCCTGTCATCTGTATTTATGACCAGGAATATCTATAACATGGTCCTCCTTCCTTTTCTGGTTAGGTCCTGACAAGTCCCACCACTCCACTAGGTGGCACTGTGGTAGCGTGGATGTGTCTGATGCCCCACGGGGGTGTGAGAAGCTGGTGAGAACAGGGTTTCTCAACTTTGCGTTCTGTTGGGATACTAATGAGGTGTGAATTAGATCCCCATAGTATAATACAATTTTTTACATTTCTGGTTCTGGTTCCAGTGCTTCTGTGTATCTCTACATTTTCGCTTGGCATTTCTTCTCCCGTTTACCATTTTTCCTCTACCTCTTCCAGCATGTCTCTTCCTAAGGCCTACCCACCAATCCTGGCTACTGATACCTCTCCTCTTCTCTGCCTTACCCTTTATATGTCTTTTATTCTTTTTTTGGATGATTGTAAAACACAGCTTAGAGACATGCTGTGGTAAACAGAGATGTTTCTCTATGAGTCACGCAGTGAGACCAGCTAAGGAGGTCTGGTTCCCTCACCTTAAATGCTTTTTCCTGCAGTGATTTCAGTGCCATCACAGAAATGATGTCTTTGGTTCTAGCAGATGCTGTCATCAAGGAGAAGAAAATTTCGGTAGGAGGGTGTAGAATAAGGGAAGTCTCATCTGGTGCTGCTGCAAAAACAAACAAAGAAAAAAAACTTTGCCTTCCAGCCAGTTCTGAAAAGACCTGTTTCAAGTATTAGAAAGCAAAGATGTCATTTTAAGGACTAAAGTGTGCCTGACCCCAAGACATGGTGTTTTCATATGCATGTGAAAGCTGGACAGTAAATAAAGAAGGCTTGAGAAGAATTGATGCCTTTGAATTATGTTGTTGTAAAAGAATAATTAAATACAGCACAGACTGCCAGAAGAATGAACAAATATGTTTTCAAAGAAGTGCAACCAGAATGCTCTTTAAAAGCGAGAATGGCAAGATTTTGCCTCATGTACTTTGGACATGTTATCAGAAAGGTCTCGTCACTGTAGAAATACATCATGTTTGATAAAGTAGAGGGTCAGCGAAGAAGAGGAAGACCCTCACAAGATGGACTGACGCAGTGACTGCAACAGCGGGCTCACACTTAGCAGTGACTGTGAGGATGGTGCAGGGCCAGGCAGAGTGTCATTCTATTGTACAGAGGGTTGCTGTGAGTAGGAGTCTCCTTGAAGGTCCTTAACAACCAAGTATCTCTGATCATCACAGGATCATCTAGAATCACAGGAAACCAGAGCTTGTAGTCTGAATCCTTTGTTTTAAAGTGAGGAAAAGAGATCCAGTAGATGCCAGGTCTCCTTCCAGCCAGAGTGAGACTATTGCTATTCAAAGACAGGAACCATCTGTGAGTGTTATTTATTGTAGGACCTGCAATTCTAAAGATTAGTGACTCAGGGAAATGACCTTTGTTTAACTATCATTTATAACTCAAAAAAGGTTCGTGAAAAATATGTAAAGTATGTTCAGTATCCCTGTAAAGTATTAGTCATTGTTATATGGGATTATTATTGTTTTCATCTTCAAACTGCAGTTTTGCAAAGTCAAGGATCACATGATGGGGAAATGGCATAGTTCACAGAATTTGGCTAGTGTGGCGAGTGTAAAAACACCCTGTCTCCAGAACTCTTCTTAGCCCTTAGTTTGTAGGATAAAGTGAGACACTGTCTCTCTGCTAGTACCTTTAACAGCAGAGAGAGACTCGAACAACGTCTGCACTCTTTAAAGTTAAAGCTGGGATGGGAAGAGAAAGTGGTGTTTATGGGAATCAACTTGTAGGTGGGCAGACATGTTTGGACTTGCCTAGCATATTTTCCTCTTTAGTGGAAGTTATTTTCTACTGAAGTAAAACTTCCTTTCTATCAGAAGCAACACTTTACAAGATTTCATTTAATTCGTGGTAACAGATCACAGAGAAGTGAGAATGGTGTTAAAGCTGAAGTTGAAAACGTTGGAAAGAGATGTAACTGGCCCGTGTCATCCTAAATGTCACTGTCTGGTGACCTCAGGAGTACTGTGTGCTCACCACCTCTATCAGATGCCCAAGATGGTGCCGTGTTTCGTAAGACATGGTGAAGTCGCCATCAGTTATTGGTGGATGTTTCGTTTCCATCTTACTCAGATGAAATCAAGTGGTCTTCAAGTTACCTGGATATTTGATCTGTGTAGAATCCTTCTTCAAAGAAATGTGATTTGTTTGTTTTCTAACACCATCTAGACTCTAAACCAAGCTATGAGTTTAACAAATACTTATTGATGCTATGTTGTGTTAGACATGTTCTCTACCTTCCAAAATCCCTCAGTTTACACCAAAAGATGAACTTAGTGAATAACCAGTAATCAGTGTAAGGCTATCTGCTAGCTTGAATAAGGATTAGTCCAGAAATGAAAGGTCTTAAAAACTCTGTTGGCCATGTTACAAAATAAGGAGTCGTAATTTAAACATACATATGGAGTGGTAGTGTTAGAGAACACAGAAAGGAGTTAAGGCTTACAGTTCACCCAAAAGGACTTCAGGGATCCAGAGAAGGGTCCTTTTACCTTCAGCTTTGGGGTATGGTTGAAGTTATCAAACATTCTAGAGATAAGGTGAAAACGGAAAAGAAAGAAGTAGTACCCTCTCTGTCTTAGCATCCCATTTCCTTTTCTTCTTCAGTGTTTTTGTTTGTTTGTTTTTAAACCTCTCGCTTTCTTTCTTCTGTCTCTTCTCCCTTTTCCTACCCCTTCAGGGAAGAATAGAAAAGGACTGACACTTCACAAATGATCTGCCTGTGTCACCTCTGCCTGGCGTGAGGGTAGGAGACAAGGTGGAGCAGAAGGGATGAGGTGGCTGTTGATGTGTGTTTGTCTGCAGCCTGGCGGGATCAGTGTATTCATGGGAAAAACAAGTGCCAAGATTTATGTATCTGATCATTATCAAGGATTTCTTTCTATTCTGAGGAATTAGGCAAGAGAAAACGTATTCAGTCAACTGTTACTGTCAACCAAGAATTGTTACACCTTATCTCATTCAACTTTCATTAGGAACCCTGTGAGGTAATTATTCCAATTTCATAACAAAGGAACTAGGATACAAAACACTGTCTGTTACCCAGCTCATATTTGCTAAGTATTTGCTAAATTTTACACAATAAAGTGATAGACCCAGGATTTAAAACCAAATGTCACAGCCTTAAATCCAGTGCTGTTTCTACCACTGTTTGTCTTCCTGGAAGGGACTTGGGTAAACCTGAAAGATATGTAATATCCTTTGCTATTATTCAACAAAGAATGTTTGGTTCTGACATAAGAGGAATATGTTGCTTTTATTAGTTTATATTTGTTTTTCTGCCTTAGTAAGACTATGATTATTTATATATACCTATCCTTAACCTATCCTTGACCTGGAAACCCTGGTGGCATGGTGGTTAAGTGCTATGGCTGCTAATCAGAAAGACTGGCAGTTGGAATCTGCCAGGTGCTCCTTGGAAACTCTTATGAGGCAGTTCTACTCTGTCCTATAGGATTGCTATGAGTTGGAATCAACTTGACGACACTGGGCTTGGGTTTGGTTTTTGATCCTTAACCTTGGGGCCCTGGTAACACAGTGGGTAAGAGCTCAGCTACTAACCAAAATGTCATTAGTTTGAATCTACCAGCTGCTACTTGGAAATCCTGTGGGGCAGTTCTACTCTATCCTGTACGGTTGAAATAGACTCAATAGCAATGGAGTTGATTTTCAGTTTCATGTTAACCTTTTTTTCCCCCTGACTCACCCTTATGTCACCTATACTGGGAAGTGGCCTGATTGTTAAAAAGGTAAACTCTGGGCTAAGCTTCCTGAGTTTAAATCCAAGCCCAGCTACGTACTAGGTATGTGATTGATGCTAGGCAAGTTACTAAAAGCCTCTCAGTGCATTAACTTTAACTTTAAAATGGGTATAATAGTAGAGGTAACAAGAGTAACAGCATTAGGTAAGGAGGGTGACAGCATCAGAAAAGGAGAATGACATCAGATGAGGAAGGTAGAAGTATCACGTGAGGAGGGTAATAGCACCAGGTGAGGGGGGTCACAGCACCAGGTGAGGGGGGTCACAGCACCAGGTGAGGGGGGTCACAGCACCAGGTGAGGGGGGTCACAGGTGAGGGGGGTAACAGCACCAGGTGAGGGGGGTAAAGATAGAGTGAGCAGCCCCCATTTGTCTGTCAGTGGAGGCTTGCTTGTTGCTGTGATGCTGGAAGCTATCCCACTGGTATATAGATACCAGCAGGCTCACTCATACTACACAAGTTTTAGCTGAGCTTCCCGACTAAGACAGGCTAGGAAGAAGGACCTGGCAGGCTACTTCTGAAAAGAATTAGACAGGAAAGACATTAGGAATAGCAGCCTAACATTGTCAGATGTCATCCTGGAAAGTGAGTCCCCCAGCCTGGAAGGCACTCAGAAGACAACTGGGGAAGGCTGCTTCCTCAAAGTAAAGTCGACCTTAGTGACGTGGATGGAGAAAGGCCTTTGAGATCTTCATTCGCTGATGTGTTGTGACTCAAAAAAAGAAGAGACAACTGCAAAAATCCATTAATAAGTGGGACATAATAGTGTGTGAAATATGAATCTAGGAAAAGTGGAAATTGTCAAAAATGAAATGGAATACATAAGCATCACTTTTCTAGGCATTAGTGAGGTGAAATGGATTGGTTTTGGCCATTTTGAATCCAACAATCATATGGTCTGCTCTGCTGGGAATGAAAACTTGAAGACAAACAATGTTGCATTCATCACCAAAAGAACGTTTTGAGATCTGTCCTGAAGTATAATGCTGTCAGTGATAGAATAATATCTATACGCCTACAAGGAAGGCCAGTTAATACAACTATTATTCAAATTTACTCACCACAAAGGCCAAAGATGAAGAGTTTGAAAATTTTCACCAGCTTCTACAGTCTGAAACTGATCAAACATGGAATCAGGATGCATTGATAATTACTGGTGACTGGAATGCAAAAGTTGGAAACAAAGAAGGATAGGTAGTTGGAAAATACAGCCTTGGTGATAGAAATAATGCCGGAAATCACATGACAGAATTTTGCAAGACTGACAACTTCATTGCAAATACCTTTTTTAACCAACACAGATGGCGACTGTATCCATGGACCTCACCAGGTAGAATACACAGGAACCAAATTGACTACATCCGTGGGAAAAGATGCTAGAAAGGCTCCACATCAGCAGGCAGAACAAGACCAGATGTGGACTGTGGCACAGATCATCAGTTGCTCATATGCAAATTCAAACTGAAACAAGAAAATTAGAATAAGTCCATGAGAGCTGAAGTATGACCTTGAGTATATCCTTCCTGAATTTAAAGACCATCTCAAGAACAGATTTGATGTGTTGATCAATAATGACCAAAGACCAGATGAATTGTGGAATGACATCAAAGACATCATCCATGAAGAGGGCAAGAGGTGATTAAAAAGACAGAGATGAAAGAAAAGATCAAATTGGATGTCAGAAGAGACTCTGAAACTTGCTCTGGGACATCAAGCAGCTTAAAGCAAAAGGAAAGAATGGTGAAATAAAAGACCTAAGCAGAAGATTTCAAAGAGCAGCCTGAGAAGATGAAACAAAGTATTATAATCACATGTGCAAAGAGCTTGAAATGGAAAACCGAAAGGCAAGAACACATTATGCATTTTTCAAGCTGAAAGAACTGAAGAAAAAATTCATGCCTTGAGTTGCAATAGTGAAGGGTTCTACAGGAAAACTGTTAAACGACTCAGGGAGTATCAAAAGGAGATGGAAGGAATATACAGAATCATTACACCATAAAGAAGTTGTCAGTGTTCAGCCATTTGAAGTGGTAGCATATGCTCAGGAACTAATAGTACCAAAGTAAGAAGTCAAAACTACCTACATTGAAGGCATCAACGAAAAACAAGGCTCCAGGAATTGATGGAATATAAATTGATGTATTTCAACAAACAGATGTAGTACTGGAAGTACTCACTCATCTATGCCAAGAAATTTAGAGGATAGCTACCTGGCCAACTGACTGGAAGAGATCCATATTTATGCTCATTCCGAAGAAAGATGATCCAACCAAATGCAGAAATTATCAAACAATATTGTTGATACCACATGCAAGTAAAATTTTGGTCAAGATCTTTCAAAAGCGACGGCAGCAGTATGTTGACAAGGAACTACAAGAAATTCAACTTGCACTCAGAAGAGGACGTGGAACCCGAAATATCATTGCTCATGTGAGGTGGACCTTGACTGAAAGCAGAGAATACCAGAAAGATGTTTACTTGTGTTTCATTGACTATGCAAAGGCATTCAACTGTGTGGATCATAATAAATTATGGCTAATGTTGAGGAGAATGGAAATTCCAAAACACCTAATTGTGCTATTAATGAATCTCTATATGGATCAAGAGGCAGTCGTGCGAACAGAACAAGGGGACACTTTGCATGGTTTAAAGTCAGGAAAAGTGTGCATCCAGGTTGTATCTTTTCAATCTGTACACCAAGCAAATAATCCAAGAAGCTGGATTCAAGGACAACTCATTAACAACCTGTGTTACACAGGTGACACCACCTTACTTGCTGGAAAAGAAGAAGATTTGAGACACTTACTGATGAAGATCAAGTACCACAGTCTTCAAAATGGATTGCACCTCAACATCAAGAAAACAAAAATCTTTACAACTGAGCCAGTGAGCAGCATTGTCATAAATGGAGAAAGGATTGAGGTGGTCAAGGATTTCATTTTACTTGGGTCCACAGTCAATGCCCATGGAAGTAGCAGTCAAGAAATCAAAAGATGCACTACAATGGGAAAATGTGCTGCCAAGGACCTCTTTAGAGTATTGGAAAGTAAAGATGTCACCTTGACATCCAAGCCATGGTATTTTCATTCACATCATATGCGTGTAAAAGCTGGACCGTGAGCAAAGAAGACAGAAGAATTGATGCCTTTGAATTGTGGTGTTGGAGTAGAATGTTAAATGTACCATGGACTGCCAAAAGATAAAACAGATCTGTTCTGGAAGAAGTACAACCAGAGTGCTCCTTAGAAGCAGAGATGGCAAGACTGTGTCTTACATACTTTGGACCTGTTGTCAGGAATTATCAGTCCCTGGAGAAGGACATCATGCTTTGTAGAGTAGAGGGTCAGTGAAAAAGAAGAAGACTCTCGACAAGATGGATTGACAGACTGGCTGCAACAGTGGGCTTAAGCATAAAGACAACTGGGGACATAGTGTAAGATGGGACAGTGTTTCGTTCTGTAGTTTATAGGGTCGCTATGAGTTGGAACTGACTCTTTAGCAACTAACAACAACAACAACAGCAACATAATCATAGAGTATACTTCAAGGGTATATAGTGAGAATTACATGAGTTAATATATGTATAGTACTTAAATTCCTGATATATGAGGTCTTACAGTTAAATCCACGAACTTAATTGTTCTAACTGCTACATACCTCATTGTTCAACATCACTACAGTTATGTTCAAAGTACTCCCATTGGGAAGCCATACACTGATGCTAGTGCCTAGTCCACCCTTCAGAGCAATTTTGGAACTCTTTCTAGAATGGCCATTGCATACGGTGGCATGGTGGCAAGTTCACGAACTTAATTGTGTAGTCATCTGTGAGGGAGTTTTTAGCCAGTAAACAAATAACTATTGGAACACCCTCTCTACTCACCTGATTTGGCCCTGAATGACTTTTTTCTTTACCCGAATATAAAGGAAGTATTGAAAGGAAGACATTTGGATGATATTCAGGACCTCAAGGTGAATACATTGACAGTTCTGATGGCTATTCCAGAGAAAGAGTTCCAATATTGCTTTGAAGGGTAGAGTAGGCACTGGTGTTAGTGCATAGCTTACCAAGGGGAGTACTTCAAAGGTGACCATAGTGATACTCAGCAATGAGATGTGTAGCACTTTTTCTAGGAGGAGTTGATAAACTTATTGTCAGACCTTGTATAGTTCTTGGTATATAGTGTGCCATAGTTTTACACAAACAATGCATGCCTGCTATGTTTTTTTTTTTACCAGTCATGCCTTCCACAAGGTACTTTTTTAAGGGTTGCTATGCCAATTTTTTTTTTGACATGTTGTAAAGTAGGTTAGCATAACACATTTAGCAAAATTTCTCATGTGGAGAGAGCACAGCTGGCTAAGTGTAGAAGGTGCATGTTATTTTCATAAAAACATGGTGTACAGGTATTTGTGGCATATGATTCCAGGTATAAAGTGAGTACTATATAAAACAATTTATAATAATTATTGTTAATAGTATGGTATATGTGTTTTCTACGTTTGGAAACCAAGTTTATAACAACAAAACACATTCTTCCTTCAGTATCCAAGAGAGATTGGTTCCAGGACCGCCAAGCATAGCAAAATCACAAATACTTGTCTCTTATATAAAATGACATAGTATTTGCATGCTACCTACTCATGTCCTCTTGTATACTTTAAATCATTTCTGTATTACTTATAATACCTAGTACAGTGGTTGAAAGCTGAGGCTGCTAACCAAAAGGTTGACAGTTCAAATCCACTAGCTGCTCCTTGGAAACCCGGTGTTCTATGGGATTGCTATGAATGAGAATTCACTGCATGGCACACAGCAACAGCAGGACGTTGTTAATGCTGTGTAAAGAGTTTTTTCATCACAATTACAAACTTGCTCTGGAGGGTACCCTTTTCTGTTCTCTGAGTTTTGGGAGCTTTTCTAAGACTGCCAATAGGGTGTGGGCCCTTGGTTGTGAAGTTCTTGAGGCTGTGACGCTTTCCTTAATCAGCCAGCCGTTCCTCACTAGCCTTCAGCTCCTTCCTCTTGCTGTCCTCAACCATCTCACATTTAGCCTGTGAGGGATTGCATCAGGTGCCACGTGCTCACAGCCGTGCAATGGACGGAGACGCAGGGTCTCTGAAAGGCAGAGGCTACAGCAGGGGATGCCTGCACGTCATCTCATTCTGTAGATTCAACAGAATGCTCCGTGCAGTGCTCTTGGGGACTTGTTTTTCCTGCATATTTTTGAGCTATGGTTGGTTGAATTTGTGGATGTGGATGATCAATTGTATGCCATTGCCACATATACTCTGAAAAATCTAGGCATTAAATAAAATGAAGCAAATATAAAAACTGAAGACATTAAACTATGTATTTTAGACATGAGTCCCAGGTTCAGTCACTGACTTCATATCATTTATTAAACAAGAATCATGTCTCTGTAGGAGCTATCAGGTTCCTAAGTCCTGGGATATCAGAAAGGAAGTGTTGTTGTACCCCTCTCCCCAGGAATCTCTGCACCCTCCCTAAAGGTGTTAAAAGATAGGTGGGAAGTCATGTCAATGAAGAGACACTATACACCTCCTCATCTTCACTTCTTTTCTGTTGAAACGTAGGGTAACGAGTCTGAAGGAACCAACTTGTGACTCTGTGTTTTGGAAGTTGCTTGCTCACAGGTGTTGGCAGCCTTGGCTCAGGCCCTGGAGGAAGGCCATGCTGTGTATTTCCTTGTCTGTAGACTATGTTAGTGTCAGACCTCTCAGCTGGCAGCTGGGATTAGATGGAGGCTGGTTTGTCTGCATACTGCCAAGACAGCACCTAAATGTGGCCTCTCGTCTCAGCGGCTCCCACAGAAAGCTGCTGCTTCTGCAGGGTACTGTGGGCTTGTGGACGTACTTGATAGTGGCTGGTCCCTGCCCAGTCATTCTGGGCACCCCAACTGTCATGGCCTCTATCTGCGCCCCATCCATTTGTACTTTCCCCTAATCCTCACGTACTCATAGCTGGTTCAAGTTGCATTGTGTGCAGGCTCTGGGGAAGGGCTGGGGAGCAGGCAAGTAGGCTACAGCCCTTTGTCTTCTTGCACTGTTTGCATAGTTGAGTGACCTTGAGAAAGTTGCTGCATAGTGCCTTTCTGTCTCTGTCCCCACCCGACCCCACCATACTGTGCCCTACCCCAGCCTAAGTCTTGATTTTCTCAGGGGCAGTGATCCTTGCCATGGGAAGGCCATCAGTGAGATGGGTTGACACAGTGTCTGCAACCATGGGCTCAAACACAGGAAAGGTTGTGAGGACGGCACAGGACCAGGCATTGTCTCATTCTCTTGCATGTAGGCTCACTGCCAGCTAACCGCAACAATAATACGGCTGAATAATAACCAAGATTAAATGAGATCACGTGAGGTAAAATACATTACAGCCACAATCGTAAGCTGTTTTTTGGTAACATCTGTCAAAATACCTTGAGGAGAGAGTAAAATTTTCTGTATCTCCCCATCGTGAGCAAGCTGACTTCAGGAGCTCAGTGAACCTCACTTGAAAGAAAGAGGCTAATGATGCCGGTTTTACGTGGTGTCTGTTCTCCGTTAGTCCATCACTGTCATCCCTGTTGCCTTGGATTAACACTCAGGTGACTCAGTTGCTCTGAGATGTTCTTTCTTTTGGTGTTCCTTTTGAAAGGGGATCCCCATATTTGGCACCGTTGGATGTATTCATTAAATGTGGGACCAGTTTGTCGTTCCATTGATTAGCAGCCAGGACTTGACACTGAGTTCGAAAGCCCCAAGCCAGCCAGAACAGGCTGGAATGCCCCCCATAGGAAATACCCTAGCGAACCTGCCTGGGAACCAGGTGCTGTGATGCCCCACACCAGCCGATGCCACCTCAGTGCTCCTGCGTCAGAACTCTTCTAGAATGTATGTCATGTCAGAGTTTCCAAATCTGGGGAGATGCCTTTATTAGAAGCATCTTGCCAAAGACAGGAAGGAGCTAAAGGAAGGCTCAACCTGGGCCTGATAACTAGTCTCTTTCCTCTCTACCCTGCTGCACTCCCATAGGTGTAGAGTGTGCTGTGTCCCCAGAGGTGTCCCCAGTTTGGATGGAGACAAGGCAAGTTAGTAGCTCTTGTTCTGCATGCTGTATTTGATTTGTTTGGGTCTCTTGAATATTGGGCTGGGCTGTGTTTGTTAAAGGACCCCGGGTGGTACATGAGAAAGCATTCAGCTGCTAACTGAGAAGTCAATGGTTCGAACCCACAGCCACTGCACAGGAGAGATTCACGGCCTTGGAAGCCTTTGGGGCAGTTCTCTCTATCCTTGAGCATCCTGTGAGTTGTAATTGACATCAGTGGGTTTGGTTTGGTATTTGTTGACACTTCCTCTACTTTATATGTCTTACCTGGAGGTAGAGGTGTTTTTTGTCAGTCCACGTTTGTTAGATGTCCACTGAATTCTCACTCTGGGCCCAGGACTCCTCTAGGCTATGGAGATGCATTAGGTAACACACAGACAAGGTCCTGCCCTTGTGGGTTTCTGTTCCATTCTCAACTGCTTAGAGCACAGTGCTTACAGTAATGCCCATGTCATGATTTCTGTCTTATGTAAGACCGTCAGCATCACATAGAGAAAAGGTACATTCATTGCAGCATGGGACGCCTGGAATCCCAGCCAACTGGTTGGCAGTGTGTGCCATTGGTCACAGTGAGCCTTGAGACGTTGTGAGCTGCTCTGGACAGTTCGTCACCAACTAGCCAAGGGGTTTTACTCAAACACCCTTTATGTGCTCACAGCATATAGAAAATAATTTCCAAATTTATGTCCCCCTAATCTGTTTTTTGTTACAGCAGCACAGTGTGTGTGTTCTTTTTAATCAACAAAGATGGCTTATTTGTACATATTTATAAAGCAAAACGAGAAAGTTTATTCAGTATTCATCAGAGCATTGTCAACTGCCGGGAACATCTTAAGATGTTAAGTAAATGAGACATTGTAATGGGTGACAGTCTCAGTCCAGAAATTCAGTGTGCAAGAAATAGAGCTTGAATTTTTTTCTGTGAAGCTGCCCATTCTCTGGCCCTGCTTCCTCTTTCCACTGGTGTGTGGAACACTTAATCTCTCTTCTCAAGGTTCTGGGATCACCCCCAGAACCAGCTGTCCAGGTGAACTCAGAGTTGAGACCTAATTGCTGTTATTCCTGTCCGGGGAACTTTTCTGCAGCCCGGTGCTGCTTTTCAGGCTGTCCTGAAGCTTATGATGCCACCTCTGATATTTAACATGAAGAGGCATGACAGTTTGTTTAGTAAATGGGCATTAGAAACATCTGGGGAAGTGGTTTGTATTGTTTATTTATTCCTGTTTTTAAAGACTTACATAAATTTAATTTTTCTTTGAAAGCCAATGTTACCAATGTCATTTACTTTATCTCACTCCACACCACCTAGTATTGTGCTCTATGCATGAATCAGTAACAAGGGGAGAAACTGGTGATTAAACAACATGGCCTGTGCTAAGTGCATGAAACCGTGTTGTATGCCTAGAGTCCTCCCTGCTTCTGTAATGAGGCAGGAGAGGCATGTGAAAGTGTCTAACTTCTGCCCCGCACCTGAAAGATGAGCAAGGTAAGCAGGAGGAGGCTAAAGCCTTGGGAGAGGACCCCCTGGCTCCACAATTGTTGTTGTTAGGTGCTGTCAAGTCTGTTCTGACTCAGAGCAACTCTGTGCACAACACAGTGAAACACTGCCTGGTCCAGTGCCATGCCTCTAACTGTTTTTGATGCTTAAGCCCATTGTTGCAGCCACTGTGTCAATCCATCTTGTTGTGGGTCTTCCTCATTTTCGCTGACCCACCTCTCTACCAAGTATAGTGTCCTTCTCCGGGGACTGATCCCTCCTGACAACATTTGCAAAGTATATGAGACGCAATCTCACTGTCTTTGCTGTCAAGGAGCGCTCTCTGGAATAGATCTGTTTGTTCTTCTGGTAGTCCATGGTACATTCAGTATTCTCCAGCACCAGAATTCAGAGGTATCAGATCTTCTTCTGTCTTCCTTATTCTTTGTCCAGGTTTTCGCAAGCATATGATGCACCAGCGGAAAGTGCTTGCTCCAGAGAATGAGGTCAGGAGAACAACCTATAGTGAACAGTCCTTTAAGTAGAGGACTGACCCAGAGACGTATAACATTCCCGTGTCTCCTCTCATTGGCCAGCACAGCCACGGCAGTGGCTTTGTAAGAGCCCCCAACTGCCAGCTGCCATTCATCACTGTGTGTCCTTACCCTGAAGTCCCAGTGCTGTCTCACTGACTTCTCTCCTTTCAGTTTGTTGGACCAGTCCTTGACTTTTGAAACACTCAGGAGCCATCTGTGGGAAGGTGTAAATAATGATAATCACAGAGTAGTTGCTAAAGTATAGGCTCTGAAGCACTTAATCGTGTGGGCAGCTTTTCCCTGGGTTTAGAGATGGACTGCAATTTCCACTTTAAAATTGCTACTTATGTGGCTTGAGAGTAAAGGAAATGATTCTAACACTTTATTTATTTTTTAAGTAAGGAAAAGAACAGCTGGAATAAGTTGAGGGAAAGATGTAGACCAACCAGAACAGTCAAGTCCCTTCAGATTGCTTTCTATGCCTTAGAACTAGACTATTTTCTGAGACTGTAAAGTGATTAAGTATATATGTGGGATTTTTCATCTTGAACAAGCCTCAAACAGAATATTAGCTTCAGATTACTGTCTGTGTTTGAAGCAAATGTTGAAATGTGGTTTCTTCTTTTAAATTTCAATACTGCAAATGATTTTATAGTTTATTAGTGTGCATTATTTCTACACGCTGTGTTAGAAAGCTCAGTGACTTAGAAATGGATTCAGGTGCCAAACCACACAGGTTCAAACCCTGATTTCCTCTTACCAGTGATAGAACTTTGGGCAAGTGGACAAGCCTCTCTGTCCTTATGCTTCCTCAGCTATCAAGTGGGTGTGAAAATTGTATGCCCCTCCTAGGATTATGGTGAAGAATCAACAAATTAATAAGGATTCAGTGTTTGGAACAGTGTCTGGCATATGCTAAGTACTCAGTGAATGTTGTTTCATAGCAAGAACAGCAACACAACTACTGCCCATGTTGTAAATCAGTGGGACTCCATTCTCATTTTAGAGCCATGGAGATGGAGTCCTTGATAGATCATGCATACTAAAGGGCACCAAACCCATGACTTCTCCAGACCTCATGACCACTGTCTTGATGGTGTTCTTATTATACTTCGTGGCTTCCCTTGTTGATATGTTTTGGAAAAACATACTGTGATAGTCAATATCCAGGATGACCCCTAATGACCCCAGTCTCCTGATATTCATACCTTTGTGTGTCCTCTCTCACATGTACCAGAGTTAGTCTGTGTGCTCAGTAGAATATGGCAAAAGTGATAGTACGCTACTTCTGTGATAGGTTGTAAAAGACACTGGCTTCTGTTTTGGCCAATGTATCTGCCTCTGTCTCATCCTTCCTCTCTGGCCATTTTCTTGGGGGGAAAAAAAACACCTGTCCCTTTGTAGCAACCCATTGGGAAGAAAAGCCTTTTGCAAACAGCCAGTGAGGAACTGAGGTCTGCCAACAACCATACGAATGGCTTGGAAACACATCCTCTAGTGCTAGCTCATCCTTGCATTGACTGTACCCTACCTGGCAGCTTGACTGCAACTTTGTGAGACACCCCAAGCTGGAACTCCTCAGCTGAGCCACTCCCAGGTTCCTGACCCTCAGAAACTGTGAAATATTTCTTGATTTGAGCTGCTAGTGTGTTGTCAGCAGTAGATAACACATACACGTGGCATAGCTCTATTTGTCCACAGTGACATAACTATTAAGCTGTGAGTCTACTCCTATTTCCATTTTAGCACTGAAGAATTTTGCGGGAATGTACATTTTCACTCAGTCATATTAAATAAAAAAAATTAAAAGAATTTATTTCCTTACTTGCCATTGCTCACATAGATTGTAATCAAGATTGAAGGTGAAAAGAGGCAGAATCGAGATGGCAGGCTAAACACATGTCTCCTTAAGTCACTCTGGAAACCAGGACCTAAAATGATAATTAAACAGAGGCTTCTGGACACCTAGTGAGCCTTGGGACATGGCATAGGACTGTTAATTTGGGCTTCATACCACTGAAAGGAAAACCTCCTCTCTTGTGCCATTCCTTGCTCTTGGTTGAGTGCTGGCTTTCATGGACTGAAGGTAACTTGCCATTTTAACTTTTTTGCTCTGTCTTGGCCAGCTGGCGGAACTGAGACTTGACTAGCAGCTAATCTCAGATGCACACCTGCTGGGATCAGCAGTCAAAATTGCCACATTCTGAGAGCCTGGCTTTGGACTCTGTGCATCTCGGCACCTTTGGCCTCTCTTTCCACCTCTGCCATTGAGTAGCCTGTACTGTGGCAGTCAGAGAACTTGTGTGGGATGTCATCCACCGGGAGGCACATATACCCAGACTGAGGCCTCAGCTGGACCTAATTCCCAGGCTGGGAGGCAGCACCTCCCCAGAGCAGAGCACTTTTCTGGCAGAAAAGCAGTATTTTACACAGTGTTGCCTACAGCTGGGGCCCGGCAGCAGAGCCTAGCAGGGCAGTATCCTTTCTGTATTTTTAACTAGTTAATAACAGCTGAGATTGGATATAGAGTGCTTACTTTGCCAGCTGGGAAGATGGACCTGTAGACCTGAAAACCTGACTGACTTTAGAAGTTGTCAGATACCTTTTACCTTTCATTTTAAGGTGGCCCAGAGAAACAACTGTCGTCCATCCTCACAGCATCTTTCCCAGCCTTTATTGACTCACATGATGCCCCAAAAGCAACAAACTCTGGATAAAAGCATAACCAAGAAATCATCCATGGCTTCGGAAGGCCTCCAAAAGAAACAACCAAAGAACTTTCCAGATGAAGAAACCTTTCTGAAACTATTGGAAAGTGGATACAAAAGGACTATATAGAGAGCCTTCCTAGAACTTATACAAAGTGCAGCAGAGCTAAATGAAAAATTAAGCAGCTGTTTGACCTGATGGAACACCAGTACTCTGAATAATCCAAGAGATCAAGAACAAAATCAGGGTTAGAAACTTCAATTCAAAGCCAAGAAAACAAAATAGAACAAATGGAAAAGAGACTGTCTGACTTGGAAAACAGAGCTACTGACTCCAGCATCTATGAGGACAAATCAGAAAAAAGAAACAAGAAAAATGAAGAAGCATTAAGAAACATGTGGGACTATATTAAGAGGAATAATCTACAATTAATTGGAGTCCTGAACAGGGCGAGACACCTGAGAACACAGAGTATTGTTTTGTTGAGCAGAAAACTTCCCAGAAGTTATGAAACAAGATAACATAAATATCCAAGATGCGTATCAAATGCCACTCAATATATGTCGCAGCCCAAGTTCCCCTTTGCCCGCAAAGGAGAGGACCGAGACACTGTTTCAGCAGGAGACGAGAAGCGGAACACTTTATTTCCTGTTACCACTGCTTTTATACCAAAGGGAGCGAGGCGCCGATAGGATGGGTACTGTCCAATGGGCGATGAGCTGGCTTAGTTGCTGGGCAGACACTGCCGTGGTGAGGGCTTAAGGCAGGGCGCGGTCCTTCCGGTCGGCGCCATTTTGGTGGCGCAGTCTCCATGAGCTCCCAACATCTCCCCCCTTTTGTTTTAGTAAGGGTAGGCGAGGCTGCCTGTCTTAGGTCATCCTCTGCGGAAGAACTCCTTACCCGTCATGGGGGTGGCACACAGCAAGGTGTGCTCCCTGTCTTAGGTTGGTAGTTTTCCCAGAGGAGGTTGCCCGTCATTGGCTACACCTCCCTCTGTTCAGGGGGTCGAGGCTAGGAGCGATCCAATAGAGACAGCCACACCTGAGCCGATGGATCGCACTCGGCGGTGTGGGCAAATGCCTGAACAAGTAGACTATAACGGACGCTTTGTTGTCGGGACCGTCTTCTTATCCACAGAATAAGAAATAACACGCTTGCCAGCAAAGCAGCCCCCAAAAGACCGGTGCCCGCCCACTGCTGGAGGAAGCCGAGCGCACCCTTCAACCAATCACGCAACGAGGTCGCCATGGCAAGATCTACTCTGGTGGAATTAACCCGTACAATCTCTGTACGCAACTGGGTTAGGAGCAGTTCCATGCGCTGAGACCAATTGGTTTACAGTTGATGCGAAAGGAGGCGGGATAGGTTAGCAGCTCGGGAGATATTGTCGAAATGTACCGAGGTCACACACAGGGAGGGGAGGCGCCATGCGCACCCCAACTGGGTGATTTGAACCAGAGAATCCAATTGTTCTTGTACCAAGTCTATACGGTGATTCAGGATATGGATAGCCCCCAACACGTGGTCGCTCACAGCCGCCTGGGTCTGGAGAGCATTAGCAGTGTTTTGCGCCATGCTATTAACAACGGTGGCAGTTTCAATATTTTGGGTGAAGGCCACAGCGGCAGTAGCGGCTGCAGCTACGGAGGCTGTGACGGCGGCTACGATCGCCGCAGTGAGGCCGAAATCACGCTTGGATCTCCACAGTTCGGCTGGCGACGGGGATTTCACAGGCTAAGGGACATATCTCGGCAGTCTGGCGACTATCGCCGTCTGAAAGAGAGTAGCATTCCAACAAAGAGAGTAAAAGCAAGTGCTGTTGCGGCACTGAATAGAGCTTGTTTGGGAACCGTTGTGAAGCAGGAACATGAACGGGAGTTGAACACATACGGGAGTGGGGGGGAAGGTAAAAGGTGACACAGGAGTGGCCATCTGTTGTCAGGTCCGATAAGTTGCGGCATACCGTGAAGCAGAGCAGGCCTTTCAGGGTGACATTAAGGGGGCGCTGCTCTGGGCTAATACTTTCATCCATAGGAACGGCTGGAAGTTGCAGAGAGTAATTGGTGGTAAAGAAGCGGGGTAGGAGCGGAGATGTATGATGAACAGGGATTGGTAGGGGCAGGGTGTCTAGTAAACCCCAATACTCATCTACCCCCTCCGTTGCTCCCAGGAGGGGGATCCACAGTATCAGCAGCAGTACTGACGGGTTGCGTAGCTGCGGATCCATCCTTGATAGTCCGAGTGAGGCGTTCCGGGACCCACAAAGGGCAGTCAGCGTCCTGTGGGAAGATACAGACTGCCCCTCGGGTGGCGGTTATGACGGGGGCAGGGCCCAACCATTTTCCCGAAATGGTATCCTTCCACATTGCCAAGCGGGATCGATGTGTCTCTGTCCCCGAATGGCGCTCTGCCGCCGACTGCCCCTCCCGATCGAGCGAAAGAAAATTTAATGTGAACAGGGCCAGGGCTAGTCTGTTCTGTGGGGAATGGCCCTCACCAATTCCCCCTTTTTGTTTTAGTAAGCAAGCCTTGAGAGTGTGATGTGCTCGTTCCACTATGCCCTGGCCTTGAGGATTGTAAGGGATGCCATGGGAGCAGTGGACACGCATGGCAGCTAGGAAAGCCATGAAGGCTTGGCTAGTGTAAGCAGGACCATTATCTGTTTTAAGAGTGGAAGGGGCTCCCCATGCTGCCCAAGCAGCAAGGCAATGGGAGATAACATGCCGGGCGGTTTCACCTGTATGGGCACTGGCAAAAATGATCCCAGAACAGGTGTCCACAGAGACATGCACGTATTTCAATCTGCCGAATTCAGCAATATGTGTGACATCCATCTGCCAGAGGTGACAGGGGCGAAGGCCCCTTGGATTGACCCCCATCGGCAAGGCCGGGAGATGTGGGGCACAAGCAGTACAGTTGCGGACGATGCCGCGCGCGGCCTCCCGAGAAATGTGAAAATGACTAGCAAGGGTTTTAGAATTAACGTGGAATTGTTTGTGGAATTGCAGAGCTTGCTCTAGGGCAGACAGGATAAGGGGAACACGGGTCAAACGGTCTGCAGCAGCATTACCTTCGGTAATGGGACCCGGAAGGGATTGGTGAGCTCTATGTTGAACAATAAAAAAGGGGTGAGTGCGGGAATGAATGAGGTCCTGAATGTTACGGAAAACAGCTGCGGCGGGGGAGGCAGAGTTAATTAAGCCAGCTGCCTCCAGACAGAGCACTGCTTGCACTACATAGGCAGAGTCAGAGATTAAATTGAATGGGAGGTGAACTTGCTGGAACACCAACTCAACTGCCTTCAATTCTACAATTTGAGCTGAACAGTTAGGGAACAAGTGGGTCTGAGAGGACTGGCCAGGGATATGGATACTGCCTAGACCAGAGCTAGACCCATCAGTATAGATGGAGACGGCATTTGGGATTGGTTTATTGGAGGTTATCTTGGGGAAGATAACTGGGTGCCGAGAATAAAATTGTAAAAATGGGTCTTTTGGGTAGTGATTGTCTACGATTCCAGAGAAGGAGCATAGGAGGATGGCCCAGTCATCAGAGGTGGCGGCCAGGGTCTGGACTTGGGTCTTATCATATGGGACAATGAGCTGCGAGGGGCTGTGTCCCATGAATTGAATAGCTTCAGACAATCCAATAAAGCCCAGTCGGGCTACAGCGCCAGGGTACCATTCAATACTACGCTGCGGTGACAGGCGGGGATGGATCCAGCGGAGGGGGCCACCCTGCCATAACACCCCGGTAGGTTGGCGCTGAGTTGGAATAATACATAATAAAAGAGGGAGGGCAGGGTCCCGACGGCTGAGCGAGGCTACGGAGAGGGTACTTTCCACCCGTTCCAGGGCCTCTCTTGCCTCAGGAGTCAACTCTCGAGGAGAGGACAGGTGGGGGTCGCCCTTAAGAATGTCATATAACGGGGAAAGTTCAAAGTTTGCGAGCGGTAAATAGGGCCGCACCCACTGAATATCTCCAAGGAGTTTTTGAAAGTCATTGAGTGTGTTGAGGCAATCTTTTCTAAGGGTGACCTTTTGAGGTTGAATAGCCTGAGGTGAAATTTTCGCCCCCAAGAAGTCTGCTTTATCTCCTCTCTGCACCTTCTCTGGGGCAAGGTGAAGCCCCGCACAGGCCATCGCTTCAGAAAGGGCCATGAAACATTGCTCCAAAGGAGCAATGGAAGCGGCGGTAAGGAGAATATCATCCATATAATGGATGCAAGTGACTTGGGGCCATTTCAGGAGCACTGGGTACAGGACCTTGTAAACGAACAGTTGACATAGTGTGGGGCTGTTGGCCATGCCCTGCGGCAGCACAACCCATTCATACCGCTGGTCTGGGGTGGTATGATTTACAGCCGGCAGGGTAAAAGCAAAATGTGATGAGTCATCTGGATGCAGTGGGATGGAGAAAAAGCAATCCTTAATATCCATCACTATGATCTTCCATCCTTTGGGGATGGCCGCTAAGCTGGGCAGGCCACGCTGAATGGGGCCCATGACCTCCATAACTGCATTGACAGCACGAAGGTCTTGTAATAGTCTCCATTTTCCTGATTTCTTCCTAATAACAAAAATTGGGGTATTCCAAGGGGAATTGGAGGGCTGCAAATGGCCCTTCATGACCTGTTCCTCAACCAGAACGCGAGCAGTTTCCAGCTTTTCTTTAGGAAGGGGCCACTGAGCCACCCACACCGGCTGTGTGGTAATCCACTTTATCTTCATCTGCTCAGTGGCCCCTGCCGAAAACCCAGACCCTTTCTGCCTACAACACCCTGGGTCTCAATCGGCTCGGGTTTTCCCTGGAGGGTTTTTCCTAGACCCTTCCCTGGAGAATAACCAAATGTCTTCATAATCTGTTGGGCCACACTCTGGGCTGAGCCCGTATCTGTGTTTTCATTGGTGAGCCGGAGACCCAGGCAATTAAGGACCTCTCTCCCCCACAATGTGATGGGTGTATCGAGGACATATGGCTGAAAAATCCCATTATGTCCCTCAGCATCTGCCCAGTGTAATTGTTGAGCACTTTTTTGAGGAGTAGAGGCGTAGCCGAGGCCCCTTAGCAGGTCAGTTGAGGAGCTTAAAGGCCAGGCTGTAGGCCAATCCCTTAAGGAGATGACACTCACATCGGCCCCGGTGTCAAGCAATCCAGTCATACTGTGACCATTTACTTGAAGGCTGTAGACAGGACGCTTTCCCAATTCTAGCGATAGCATGGCCAATGTGTTTCCCGTAGATCCAAAGCCTTGGGTTCCCCGAGAACAAGAGTTGGCCGGAAACAGGGAATGGCAACTAGGGAGTACAAGTAATTGGGCTATCCGGTCCCCTGGACAGAGGGCAGCGATGCCTTTTGGGGAAGAAACCATAATTCTAATTATGCCAGTGTAGTCGGAGTCAATCACACCCGGGTGGATTACTAGCCCCTTCATGGTGGCACTGCTGCGACCCATGACGATCCCCACCGTATCTTGTGGGAGGGGACCGGACATGTCAGAAGGCAATGCCTGGACCCCCATCTCGGGGGTTAGTATGAGTCTGGTGGTGGTACGGAGGTCCAGTCCTGCACTTCCTGCTGTCGCTCTTCTAGGGGTGTGATGGGTAGGGGGTGTCCCTTCCTCGGTTTCTGGACTAGTTGAGCACCGCAAATTTGGGCGGGGCCCTGGTGCGGAGGGCCCCTCTGGGGGTTTTTTGGCCTGGCGCCTGGGCCACCAGGGGTGGGTAGGGGTCGCCCATCCTTGGTAGTTTTAGAATAGCAGTCTGAAGCAAGGTGGCGACCCCGTTCACAGCGGGGGCACAGTGGAGTGTCCGAGGAAGGGCTCCCCTCCCCGGGCGGTGGCTTGCGCCCCTTAAGGGGGCAGTTTCTTCGGAAGTGATCAGGTTGCCCACAATTAAAGCATCCCGAGGGTTTTTGAGGCCCCCGGGAGGGGACGGTAGATGAGGCTTGTATAGCCGCAACCACAGCGGCTGCCAACCCAGAGTTAGCAGGGTTGACATCTCGGCAGAGGCGGAGCCACACTTCTAAACCCTTATTCTTATGGGCTGTGATAATCTTCCTGCACTCCTCTGAGCATTGCTCAAAAACCAACTGCTTCAAGAAAACAGTGGTATTAGGGGATTCACCCATGACCTTTTGGACAGAGTCAGACATACGTGCTACGAAGTCGGAGAAGGTTTCTGTGGGTTTCTGAAAAATTTTTGTAAGCTGTCCAGCGCCTTCTCCCCTGTGAGGGAGGGCCTGCCAAGCTCTTATTGCTAACTTGCCTACCTGCTCATAAACCTGAGGGGGATATTCAGCTTGCTGGTTCACATATGGGCCATACCCCATCAGCATTTCAACCGTCCATTCAGGCTGACGAAGGACACTAGCGTTCTTCGCTGCTTGTTCAGTGGCATAATCATACATAAGAGACCTCCAGTCGAGGAATTGACCCGGAGACAGACAGGTACGGGCCAAGTTAGTCCAATCACTGGGCGTCAGGGCGGTCTCCGCCAGGGATCGTAACATACCCAGTACAAAAGGGGAACTGGCCCCATAGGCCCTTACACCATCTGCTAGGTTTTTGACTAATTTAAAGTCTAGAGGTTCGTGATGGCGATCTCCCTGATCGTCAATAAAAACCGGGAAGGCGGCGGCGTTAAAGCCTCGCCAGAAATTCTTCCCCAATAGGCTACGCCGCGGGGTGCTGCCATTGTCAGTATTGTTGGGGTTGTAAGGGGGGGGGGCAGAAGGCGAGGGGCAGGGAAGATTGAGCCTCAGGCCTGATAGTCCTTCCCCTAAACCTGAGGCAGGGTCCCCGTCCGGGGGTTTATCCTTAACCGGAGGGGTCTTTCCCTCAACTCCCCGTGAGCGGTTGCTCCTATCTCGCGGGTGATAATCTTCGGGGCCATTGTCTGTGCTGCTCCCAGACTCATCGCTGTCTGAGTTTTGAGGAGAGTCGCCTCTCCTCGAGGCCTCCTCCTGTACCTGTTCAAACGCATCCTGTCCCTGTGTCAATAGCCTTTCGAAGATTCCAGTCTCATCCTGCAAACAGGTTAACACCAGAATCCAGACGCTCATCACCCCAGGGGCGAGGCGGCCTTGAGCGTCCTCTCTAGTGAGGTCTCCCCCCAATTTATTCCAGGCGCCCAAGGTGAGGTGGCCCGAAACAAGGAACCATGGGGCCGCCTGTTCTACTGCTCTTAAGAAGGCCTCTATGGTTCTTGACTTTATCCCCACTCCCTTGCATTTAAACAAGCCTTTCAGGGAGTGTACCAATTTCTGGCTAGAAGGTTGATTCCCCATGTCTATGTGATTTCAGGCTATCTACAAGCCTCCGGTTAATACCGACCCGGTAAATACCGTCCCAGGCAACTGCCTGCTCACCTGTCCGGGCGTCCCCGCGGTGAGGGTCGCTTCAGGCCCCACGTTCGGGCGCCAGATGTCGCAGCCCAAGTTCCCCTTTGCCCGCAAAGGAGAGGACCGAGACACTGTTTCAGCAGGAGACGAGAAGCGGAACACTTTATTTCCTGTTACCACTGCTTTTATACCAAAGGGAGCGAGGCGCCGATAGGATGGGTACTGTCCAATGGGCGATGAGCTGGCTTAGTTGCTGGGCAGACACTGCCGTGGTGAGGGCTTACGCGGTCCTTCCGGTCGGCGCCATTTTGGTGGCGCAGTCTCCATGAGCTCCCAACAAATATAGATCTCAAAAGAAAAACTCCAAGACATTATAATCAAGCTTAACAAAATGAAACGTAAACAGACACTTTCTTAAAGGCAGCAAGACTCAAAGCAAAGCTAACATTGAGAGGGAAACTCTGTAGGCTTCCATAAGATTTCTCGGCAGAAACAATGCTGGCTTGGAGACAGTGGCATGACACATTCAAGGCCTTGAAGGAGAAGAACTTCCAACCAAGAGTCATATATATATATATCCTGCGAAACTGTCTTTCAAATATGAAAATGAAATTAAGACATTCACAGATAAAAAGAAACTCAGACTTTGTAAAAACGAAACCAAAGACAAGAAATACTGAAAGAATCTCTGGGCTTAGGGAAACAAAACCTCTAGCTTTATATTTTAGGAGCAAATTCAGGACACATAACCCAGAAACCTACTCAGCTGGAAAGGCTCCAAATACAACCAGAGCTATAATAGTGAAAGAAATGATCCAGTGATTGTATCATATACTACAGTAGTCAAAACAGCCTGCTACTGGTACAAAAAGAGACAGATAGATCGATGGAACAGAATCAAGACCCCAGAGATGACACCATTTCTTATGAACAGTTGGTATTCGACAAAGGCCCTAGGACATTAAACTGGGATAAAAACAGTCTCTTCAACAAATGGTACTGGCAAAATTGGATATCCATCTGCAGTAAATTGAAACAAGACCCATATTTTACACCTTATAGAAAAACCAACTGAAACTGGATAGCCAGCCAAAGCCAAGTGCCATCGAGTCAAACTGGATAAAAGTCCTAAATATCAAATCTAAAATGATAACAAGAAGAAGTAGGAACAACAATGGAAGCTTTAATACACTAATGTAGACAGACTTCAAAATCTGTCAAACTAAAAACAACAGAAAAATAGATAAATGGGAACCACTAAGAATCAAGCACTTTTGCTCATTCAAAGACTGCATTAATAGAATTAAAAGGCCACCTATGGAATGGGAAAAAATATTTGGCAACTATATGTCAGACCGACAAATGCTTTCCATAATCTATAAGGTACTACAAAACATCAATAAGAAAAAGATAAATAATCCAATTAAGTGACGGGCAAAAGAGATGGACAGATACTTCTCTAGAGAAGAGAGCCAGCTAGCCAAAAAACACATGTGGGGATGCTCACAGTCATTAGCTACTAAAGAAATTCAAATCAAAACTACAGTGAGATACTATCTCACCCCAAAAAGGTTGGCCATGATCCAAAAAACACAAAACAACAAATGCTGGAGAGGCTGTGGGGAAATTGGAACTTTCCTACACTGTTGGTGGGATTGCAAAATGGTGTAACCTCTTTGGAGAGCAATCTGACACTTCCTTAAAAAGCTGGATCTAGATATACCATTTGATCCAGTAATTCCACTGCTTGGAATATATCCTGCAGAATCAAGGCCATTCACTCCTACTGGTACATGCACAAGAACGTTTATTGTAGCACAATCCACAATAGCAAAAAAATGGAATCAACCCAGATGGCCGAGAACAGAGGAAAGGTTACATAAACTGTGGTATATATACTCAATGGAACACTATGCAATGATAAAGAACAATGATGATTTTAGGAAACATCTGATAACCTGGTTTCAATTGGAGGACATTATGCTGAGTGAAAGTAGTCAGTGACAAAAAGACAAATATTATATGTGACACCTACGATAAGAACTTAAAAACAGACTCATGCATAGAAGAAAAGACTCTGATGGCTGCAAGGGTGGGGAGGGAAGGAGTGCAAGGGGGGCAGGATTTAGATTAGATAGTTGATAGAAATTTGGTTGGGTGAAATCTCTGACAACACATATTAGAAAGAAGATCAGTATTAACTGGACTTCAATGTAAGATGATTACTCCTCCCATCTTAACCCAATATTGAAAGGACAGAGTAGGGGTGGGAGATTAGGGACCATGCTCTCAGGGGAAATCAAGGCAGAATTGGTACAACTAGCATTTTGCTAAAAGAGCCTTCTGCACCCCACATTGGTGAGTGGCGTCTGGGGTGTTAAAAGCTATCAAGCTGCCGTCCGAGCGTACAGCAGATGGTGCCAACTCAGCAGGAACGGATGATCACCAAGGACCAAAATGACGTGGGGGAACGAGAACCCAGAAGACAGACAGACCCATGTGACTGGGTGATTACATTGACTTGTGACTGGAAGAACCAGGTGGTGCCCAGCCACCACCAGTGATAGCCGTGATGGACCTCACAAAGTTGAGTCTCAATGGCAACACAAGAATAAAAAGGGGTACACCCTGAGATCTGCAGATAGTCCAAGGGCCAGGAGTTCCCCTGGGAGCATGGCCCTGGACCTGATGCTGCCCCTGTCCATAAATCATAATGGAGGTCAACTCTTCAGACAGGAATGGACTGGACTTGGTGACACAGAGTGACCATATCATGTGTGCACTTTATGGTTCTGTGCATCCATAGAATGTTGTCCTGCTGACCTCTTGCTGGTGGCAGGGGATTAGGTGGGGAGGAGGGGATAGGAGACTGTTGGGAGGATAAGACATGTATGGAGCAGAGAGGACGAGTGTGCTGTCACTGGGCAGGGAGAGCAGTCGGAGCTGCATATAGGTGGACATGCAAATTTATATGGGAATGTACATTTTCACTTAGTCATAATAATAAAAAAAAAGATTGAAAGTGGAAACTCTTAGAGTTCTTCACAGTACCTGACACATGGAATTGGCTTCATAAATTATTTAGAAAAGAAAGGAGAAAAAAGGCATTTGGGTTAAAACGTCTGTGTATTCTAGTCTGTCTAGTGAGTATGAGAAGGTGTGATGTTTGTATCTGAGTAGTTACCTGAGTTTTCCTCTGGTTTGCATCCTTGATGAAGTATAATGATATTTTCTTTCTTCTAACTTGACTTTGACTTATGATCATTACTTCCTTCATGTTTAACAATTTCTTTTAAGCCAAAGGACTTGATATGGAATAGGAGATGCTAGAGACACTGAAGAGCTAGCAGTAGGCTGTACAGAGGAGTCAGTGTATTTCTTTTCTAGTGTTACTGTAACAAATTAACACAAATTTAATGGCTTAAAAAGCACCAGTTTTTATTTGACAATTGATGGGTCAGAAGTCTGACACATATCTCACTAAGCTAAAAACCATGTGACAGCAGGGCTGGATTCCTTTGGGGGGATTCTGCTTCCTTGTCTTCTCCAGCTTCTGAAAACGTCTCACATTCCTTGACTCAATGGCCTTCCTCCAGGTCAAGATACACCTTTAGGCAGAGTTTTTCTGTACATTGTCACCAAGTCAGTTTCAGTTTATAGGGAACATACAGGGCAGAAGAACTGCCTTGCAGAGATTTTTTGTTTCATTTTATTTGTTTATTGTGCTTTAGATGAAGGTTTATAGTGCAAATTAGTTTCTCATCAAACAATTATATACGTACTGTTTTGTGACATTGGTTACCAACCCTACACTGTGTCAGTACTCTCCCATTCTTGACCTGGGATTCCTCATTTCTATACATCCAGCCTTCCTCCCCTGTCATTCTTGTCCGTGGGCTGGTGTGCCCTTTTATGACCTCGTATGCATGATTGAGCTTTGAGTATTACTGTTTGTTTTATGACCCAATCTAATTTTAGGCTGAAGGTGAACCTCAGGAGTGACCTCAGTACTAAGAGAGTGTCAGGGTGCATACTCTTGGGGGGTTTCTTTAGTCTCTGTCAAGCTGATGAGTCTGGCCCTTTTTTGTGAGCTTGAATTTTGTTTTGTATTTTTCTCCAGCTCTGTCCTGGGCCCTCTGTTGTGATTCCTGTGGGAACAGTTGGTAGTGGTAGCGGGGCTCCGTCTAGTTGTGGTGGACTTGGTCTGGTGGAGGCTGTGGTAGTCGGGTACATTAGTCCTGTCTTGGATTGTCTTCATTCTCCCTTGTGGAACAAATATATCTTAGGAATGGCTGCTCACAAACTTTAAGACCCAAGATACTACTCCCTAAAGTAGGATATAGGACATTTGGTAGAATAAACTATGTTATGCTAATTGAGCTAGGTGTCACCCACCACGGTTCCTAGCCTAAGCTCAATAATCCCAGTCCCTCAGGCAGTTTAGATATTTGTATGTAGCTTCTGTGACTTGGCCTTGGTTAAGCTGCGCTGACTTCCCCAGTGTTGTATACTGTCTTACCCTTCCCCGCTCCCCTAACTGATGAAGATCAAAGACCACAGCCTTCAGTATGGATTACATCTCAACATAAAGAAAACAAAAATTCTAATAACTGGACCAATAAGCAACATCATGATAAATAGTGAAAAGATTGAAGTTGTCTAGGATTTCATTCTACTTGCATCCATAATCAGTGCCCTTGGAAGCTGCAGTCAGGAAATCAAATGATGCATTGTGTTGAGCAAATCTCCTGCAAGAAATCTCTTTAAAATGTTAGAAAGCAAAGATGTCACTTTGAGGACTACAGTGTGTCTGACCTCACGCCATGGTGTTTTCAGTTTACTCATATGCATGTGAAAGCTGGACAATGAATAAGGAAGACTGAAGAATTGAGGACCTTGAGTTATGGCGTTGGCAAAGAATATTCAATATACTACAGACTTACATAGGAGTAAACAAACCTGCCTTGGAAGAAGTACAGCCAGAATCCTCGTTGGAAGCAAGAATGGCAAGACTGTCTCCTGTACTTTGGACCTGTTGTCAGCAGGGATCAGTCCCTGGAGAAGGACATCATGCCTGGCAAAGTAGAGGGTCATCAATACAGGGAAGACCTTCAGTGACATGGACTGACACAGTGGCTGCAACAATGGGCTCAAGCATAAAAAGGAGCGCGAGGATGGCGCAGTTCTGGGCAGTGTTTCATTTGGTTCTATGTAGGGTCAGCGTGGGTCAGAAACAACTGAATGTCCCTAAAATAGTCTTCACAGAAGAGATTGCCAGGCCTTTCTGCTGAGGAACAGCTGATGGGTTGGGACTCCTGACCTTTCATTTAGCAGCAGAGCACTTAACCCCTGCACCACTGACTTTTTATGCTTTAAGGCAGAGTGTCTGTAGGATTTGGGTTTTCTACCTTTATGATAGATGTCTGAGTAAGTTTAATAAGGTTGGGAAAGACTGTAAACCACAAACTTGGTCACCACAAGCTGCTACACCTATACTGACCCATAAACCTCCAGGCGAGGGGCAACAATTTATAAATAGAATTCAGTGGTGCAAGACAGACAATGTATTTTGATTCTCTTTGATTCCTTCAAGGCACAAAGGGAACCATCATCTGGCAGGACAAGGCAGAAGCTTTTACTGTTTTATTTTCCTCTGTTTATTCAACTAACCACTCATTTGGCAATCAATGAATCAGTAGTCATTTACTGAGTACATACTACATGCCTGACACCTTGTTAGGCATTGGACATGCAAAATGAGGTAGATTTGTGCAAGTGTGTGCTACATAGTTTGCCTGGGTATAAGGATAATGAATGTATACACATCTTCAATTCAGAAAGAGATGGGCTTCAGAAAACTTTACAATACAATTAGGGATAGAAGAGAGAGGATTAGTAAGTGTTGTCATTGATGAACTGGGTTCCTCTTGAAAGGCCCTGCGGCAGTGGTGGCCTTTAAACAGAGCCCTAACATGTGAGTTCATGGGAGAAGGAGGACAGGGTGTTCTAGGTGGAAAGAACTCGTTATCGTAAGTGCTATGAGTTTTAAGACAGGCACTAATTACATATCTGGGCTAAGAAGTCAGGGAATCATAAAGTTAAAAATGATCTCAGTGATTGTATCTCGTCTCTCTCATTCATGGATTCTGGATAAGTTGGAATGTTTTCAGCTTTTGTAATAGGAAAACAATGTAAAATGATTTAAATGATAAAGTAAAAGGACTTCATTGGTTCGCAAATCTCAAAAAATATATTCAGATTGAGCTTCAGATATGTCGGATAAAGGCTCTTCGTGGCAAAATATCTGCCAAATCTCAGGTCCCACACTGACATCGCACACAATCCATAGGAAGCTACACTTCTTTTCCCGGACAGAAGTGTGTGGGTTTATTCCCATTGGCCCAGTTTAGCACATGTACTGCACCTTCCCACTAAAACTAGCCTCTGTGGTCTGAGGATCACCGTTTTCTGGTTGGTTTAAGCTCTGGTTATTGTTTATCACCATGACAAGGGGAGGAGTCCTGGTGGTACAACTGGTTAAGCACTTGGTTGTTAACTACAAGGTGGCTGGTTTGAAACTTACCCATGGCAGTCTGCTCTAATAAAGGTTATGGCCAAGAAAAACCTATGAAGCAGTTCCCTCTGTCATATGGGATCACACTGAGTCAAAAGTGACGTAACAGCACCCAACAGCAACAACCTGGGACGACGGCCAGGAGTAAGCTGATTGGATTAGTCTTATCAGCCCCGGTGCTAGAAGTAGAGCTTGAAGCCGGTTCCCTCACATCACGTGGCCACTTTGGTGGGCATGGTGGCAGTGGACACAAGGGGCAATGGGTGCCACAGAGAGAGTCCACACTGTCCATTCACAGAGCCCCGCTGCAGAAGACTGGGGGACAGTTAGAGTTCAGGTGGGTGACCATCAGTTCCTCACAACAGTGGTGGATGACAGATGTCGTTACTGAGTGCCAGGCATAGCACTAGGGACCTTACTTGATTGTCTCTCTAACCCGTAACAGCCCTTCTGTGAGGTAGCTGTTTCTTTGTAATGTCCATTGAGAGAACTGAGTCTCAAAGAGTGAAAATAACGAGCGAGGCTCACATCCAGAGAATGGCTGAGTCAGGAGCGAAGCGGCACCACCGACTCCAGAGATGGAGCTCTTCCCAGTGTGTCCTGATGCTCTGCGAGGTTCCACTTGCTGTTAGGGGCCGTAGAGTAGATTCTGACTCACAGTTGCCCCAAAGGACAGCTGCCCCCGTAGGATCTCCTAAGTTATCATACTATGGAAACAGATTTTTTCTCCCAAGGAACCAGTGCGTAGGCTCAAACTACCAACCTTTCAGTTAGCAGAACAAGACTTGACTCTTGGATCACCAGGAACCCTTCTCTAGGAGGTAGCCCCTGCCATGTTTGGGAAACTCCTGTTGTTAGGGCTGAGGTGTGTGTGTGTGTGACCTTGTCTGTTGAATTGTGTGAAGCTGGGCTAGCCTTCTGCTATCACTCCTGTGCATTTTTTCTCATTCTGCGATCTGTCGCAGTGCTTCTCAAACCTAGCACAGCATCAGCGACCTTGTGGAAAGCAAAATATAGTTGCAAAAATCCAGTTTCCTGGGCTCTACCCCAGGTCAACTAAATTATAATCTGGGGGTGGAACCCTGAAAACAGTAGTTTTGAAAGTGCCACAAATGGTTTCTAACACAGCTGGATTTGGGAGCCCCTGCTTCAGAACAGAAACCTTGGTGGTATAGTAGTTAAGTGCTACCGCTGCTAACCAAAAGGTCAGCAGTTCAAATCCATCAGGTGCTCCTTGGATACTGCATGGGGTAGTTCTATTCTGTGAATAAGGTCACTGTGAGTTGGCTTCAAGTCGATGGTAGTGGGTTTGTTTGCTTGTTTTTTGTTTAGAACACAGCCTCCCTCTTCTCTCTTGTGTAGTTTTTCCTGTTGTTAGCTGTCTTCGATGTGGCCCCACGCCTAGCAGAACCAAACACTGCCTAGTCCTGCCCCATCCCATGATCCACTGAAGGTTGGGCTGTTGCACTCCTTAGGGATTTTGTTGGTTGTTTTCCAGAAGTAGATCACCAGGCTCTTCTTCTTAGTCCGTTTTAATCTGGAAACTGCTGAAGCCCATGCAACATCATGGCAGCAGACACACCACTGGTTGTGGCTGCGTGGGCTAGGAATCCATCCCAAGATTCCCCCATGGAAGATGAGACTTTGCTGCGTAGTTAAGACTGCTGCCACATTTCCATAGGGCATTTGTTTCTTCAGACTCTTGTGTGGTACTTCAGTGCTGGGGCTTTAGAATCAGCAGGACTGAGTTCAAATCCCGCTTCCAGGTATAGTAAAGTCATATACCTTTGGCAAATTTTTTTGTATCACTAAGCTTTAATTCCCTTGTTTGTCAAGTGGGTGTAACAGTGAACCATACCACAGAAAAAGCTGTTAATGAAGAGTGAATTAAGAAAACATATATACAATACTTAACATGATACCTGGCATATGTTACAGATTAAATGGATATTGCTGTTAATTAGTAATTATTAAACTTACCTGATCCTTCTGCTCTTCTTTATAATGTTTTCTATATTATTCTTTCTTACCCTTAATTTTTGGTACATTCAGTTTTTTCCTCTTAAAAGGTGATTCTTCTCCACTCTTTAAAAAGGTGGGCAGCAGCAGTTAGCACAACACTGCAGATGTCTAACCAGTGCAAGTACCAGAGACTGTACCTTCCCCGGATGCAAATATTCTCAGGATGTGAAACATCTGGGAATTTCCCCATCTTACTCAAGTTCTTTTCTCTTGGGAAAGTTATCAGTGGGTGTTTACAGAAACATCTGGATTCTTCAAGATTTTTTGGACATTCTTCAACTTGGTTTCAGGCCTAAGCCATGTTTGGAGACAGAAATATGAAAGTTGGTTGCATCATAAAGTTGGTTGTTTCCAAGACAGATCTGTTTTATCTGTGTTACAGATCTGTCAGCATTTTCTTAGTCGGTTACAGGTGATGACTGACGTGAAATGAAGGTGTTCTCCAGTGCAGAGCCAGCCTGCCCTGCGGCGTGTACACTGACGTTTACAGAAGATCAGAGGATGTTCTCTTACTTCTGTTTATTTTCTTCTCTTGAGTCCCAAACTCAAGCTCATTCGCTGTGTCCATCTGCAGTAGTTTTCCTTAAAGAATCTGCAGGACATGACCATGATTATTTTAAACTTTGCAAAGCTAATGCACAGCCTGTTGAAACGCAGTTAACACGTGTTCTTTGATGAGCAATGAGGACTGCTTGCTATCCGCCTTCCTGTTGTCTGTGATTAGGTCACCTTTACCCAGGAAGAGATGAGAACAGAAAAGTGCAGACTTTCTGTTCTTTAGAGATGGACCATGTGGACTAGTTAGGGGCACAAAAGCCTTTACTGAAGACTAAGAAAATGGCCAAACGCTCTGTATTTTGGTCAGTTAAGTGAGGCCTTTACTTCTTCACTGACCCAGTGCTTTACCAAGCATGATTTCCTTCTCCGGGGACTGGTTCTTCCTAATAACATACACAAAGTGAGTGAGACAGAGTCTCGTCATCCTTGCTTCTGAGGAACATTCTGTCTGTACTTCTTCCGAGACGGGTTTATTTGTTCTTCTGGCGGTCCATGGTATATGCAGTATTCTTTGCCAACAGCATAGTTCAAATGCACTAGCTCTTTGGTTTTCTCTTAAAATGTCATGTAATTGTGTTTATGATAGCATAATAATATAAAAGCAGTTGGGCTCACTAGGGGACTGTGTAAGTACTCTATAAAACTTGGCCATGCTACAGGAATAACAGCACAGTTTGATATAGCGGAAATATATCTTGGAGTGGCTGTCTCTGATTAAAATGTCAGAAAACAAACCCGGTTACAAAAAATGAAAAATTTTCAAGCACCAGTTTCCCTTATTCTTTTAGTGATTAGAGGAGAAAAACTGTCAACATGAGAAAATTTCTCAAAATAATTCCTTTACAGATTCCTAATCATGCCAAAATCTAACTTCAGTATCCTCTTCCCCAATTCCTCAGAGAATTAAAGTGACTAGAAAATTAAGTGTGTTCAAATTGAAGTGAGATAAAATTATGACACTGACTTACTAAAATTTAGTAAGGGGGAGGTTAAAATATAAAAATGACCCCGAAATATTTATGATTGTTCCCTCACCACCCTACGAGGGGAATGTGTCTCCTTGGTCAGAATCCTTGATAATATTTTAAAAACGTTTTTAGTAGTGGGCATGTTTTGAGGCAGGCATTGCTGTCAGCTCTAGGAACTTCAGAATGCACCCTGAGAACCATACAGCCAGGTGTTGTAATGAGCTTTGTCTTAGTCGTCTGGTGTCGCTGTAATAGAAATGCCACAAGTGAATGGCTTTGACAAACACATTTATTTCCTCACATGTGAGAGGCTGGAAGTCTCAATTCAGGTTGCCAGTCTTGGGGGAAGATTTTCTTTCCATCAGCTCTAGAGGAAGGTCCTTGTCTCTTCTGAGCATCTGCTCCTGGGCAGTCCTCATGTCACTTGGTGTCTTCCTTCCCCCATCTCCTAGCTTGCTCGCTTAATTTCTTTTGTATCTCAAAAGAGGATGACTGAAGATAACTCTACACTAATTCTGACTCATTAACATAAGAAAGCCTGCCCATTCTCAAATGGGATTATAACTGCTGGCATGGAGGTTAGGATTTACAACAGGTATTTTTGCTGGGCGGGGCTCAGTCTACAGCAGCCTTGGCAGCCTCTGGGCACCTCTAAGGCAGGCAGATTGCAAGTGGAATGGACGGAGGCAAGGGGCCTAAATCCAGGGGGACTGGGGGAGGTTTGGGAAAGAAGATAAAATTTGTGCAAGGATCTTCAGGACAAGTGGTTTTCCAGGCAGAGGGAATAGAATGCACAGAAGTTTTTAGGTGTAAGAGACACGACATGATTGTTACTGGTTGCAGTTGAGCCTCTTGCATAGCAGTCAGCTCAGTGTAACCCTTGGGACAAACTACTCCATGAGGTTTCCAAGGAGCAGCTGGTGGATTTGAACTTCCAGCCTTTTTTTTTTCTTTTTTGATGAGCAGCTGTAGCTCATAACCAGTCCACCAGCAGGGCATAATGAAGTAGTTTGGGATTGCTAGAGCTTAAATATGAGGAGGGGGTGGCCAGAAATGAGGTTAGACAGATAAAGAAGAACCAGATACTGAAATCTCTGAATGCCATGCAGAAGAGTTGAAAACTTGTTCGTAGATAATAGGGAGCCGTTGAAGAATAGCCCCTAGAGAATTAGTCATGTGTGACTGAGAGCTCATAGTACCAGTAGTGTCAAGATTACGGAAGGGAAACGTAGCGCTTAGAATGAACGAGGCCTGAGCAGTGGGCATTACTTTGGCCCAGGTGAGGGGATGTGGACCTAAATCAAGGTAGAGGTCATGAGAGAGGGACAAAAGCACAGATTTGAGAAATATTTAGAAGCCAGTTGGTCACTACTTGGTACATGATTGAACATGACACTTCTGTAGAAAAGACTGGAATGAGTCCAGGGTGCTAGTTTATATGACTGACTAATTGGGGGGAATCCATTTTGTTGGATAGGAAATAAAGGAAGGGAACAGGAATGGAGCAGAAAGGCTCACTTGTAGGTGTTGATGAGTTTGAGTAATGTTGGACAAATAGAATTTTATAATTGGTAAATAGTTATATATACTTGAAGTTTAGGAAGACAGTGTGAGTTTGAGAGTCATCAGGATACAGATTGAAAGACAAGTATCTTAGGCTGAATTCTCTAGAGAAGCAAAACCAGGAAAGCATATCATCTATGCTCATTTCCAGTGAGGTCAAGAGATTTTTTTTTTTGTTTGTATTTAAGAAATTTAAGCATATTTATATGCTGAGGGAAAGGAGCATTGTGGAGGTAGAGACTGAAAATCCCGGGATGAGAAGGATAATGAATGTAGTAGGTGCTAGAAGATCAAAAATAGTAATTAAAAAAAAACTCATTGCCTTTGAGGCATTTCCAACACATAGTGACCTTTTAGAGCAAAGTAGAAGTTGCCCCATAAAGTTTCCAAGGAGCACCTGGTAGATTCAAACAGCCAACCTTTTAATTAGCAGTCAGATGCTTAACTAGGTGCCGTCAAGGCTCCTGGTGCTAGGATAGTGACTCTCAAAGTTTGGTCTGGTACCAGGCTGTTTTAGTCATCTAGGGCTGCTCTAACAGAAATACCAATGTGGATGGCTTTAACAAAGGAACGTTTATTCTTACACAGTCTGGTAGGCTACCAGTCCAAATTCAGGGTGTCCAATCCAGGGGAAGGCTTTCCCCCTTGTCGGCTCTGGAGGAAGGTCTGGTATTGCATCAGTCTTTGTCCAGGGAGCATCTTGGCTCAGGAACCTCGGGTCTGAAGGATGCACTCTTCTCCTGGTGCTGCTTGCTTGATGGTGTGAGGGTCCCAATTTTCTGCCTCCTTCCCTTTCCTTTTATCTCTTGCAAGATGAAAGGATTAAGGGTAGGGCAAGCCACACTCCAGGGAAACTCCCTTTGCAGTGGAGCAGGGAAGTGATCCCATGAAGGGATTTACAGCCCCACCCTAATCCTTTAACATACAGCATAGGAAAACCACAAAATGAGGACAGTCACAAGATACTGAGCATCATGGCCCAGCCTCATGGCTGCACATATTTTTGGGGGGACACAATTCAATCCATGATGCGGGAGTATCAACATCAGCTAGAAAATGTGAGAAAAGTAAATAATCAGCTCCCACCTCATGTCTGTTGAACAGAAATGCCAGGTTTAGGTGTAACAGTCTGTTTTAACAAGACTTTTATGTGACTCTAATGCTTGTTTGGGAAACCTTGGAAGTTTCAGAACCTCTGTCCTAGACGAAGAGGACGGCCCCAGGCCCAGTGGAGGGATGCACCATGCCCAGAAATAGATGTGCTGTAGAGCACAGGTGCCAACAGGCTCCTGGTGGATGGTGAGGAGGTGGGTGGAGTTTGCATCTGATGACACAGCTTTTCCTTGTGGAACAGAAAGCTTAGTTCCCCTGAGAGATTCTGGGATAAGAATAGGGCTGATTGTGTCTCTTCATAAATATTTATTACCACTTAGGTTTTGGAAATATTGTCTTCTAGATGAACTGGAATATGACTAATTCTCAGCAAAAACATGCTCTTAGTCTCACCCTCTTTCCGTTCCTTCTTCCTCCTGGCCCCTTTCCACGAGAGCAAACTTGAGTGGGAAGCGAGGATGCATGAAACTGCTAGAGAGAATGAAACAGATTGCGGAGACACTGCACTCAGAAGTGCTCTTGGTTCGTTACTTGTATCAGAGAAAGTGGACTTCAGGGGGAGGCCTGCTCACACTTCCATATTAGCATGTTAAATAAACTTAGTTTCTTTGTCAGTGAAAACTCTGCTAATTAGCTCAAACATTTTGGGCAATGGTTACTTTACTGGCAGCAATAATCAGGGTCACATTGTTTTGTCTGCTGCTCAAGGGAAGTAACTTCCTGCAGCCTGGAGGCTGCTCTGTATCTCTGGTCACCTGAAGAACCCAGAGGTGTCAGCAGATTCAATATTTCAGGTTATGTCCTCACACATAAAACAAGGGTGTCTAGATAGTTTGATGATTAACTCAAAAAAGAAAAATTTAACAGCATTGTTTAAACAGAGAATCGTTATATGCTTTAAATGGCTTTCATATTTGCTTTGAAAATTTTCTTTTAGATGGCTTAAAAATTTTTCCAGAAAATTTGAGTCTCCAAAAATAGAGAACACTGTATGTATGTCTTTCTTGGTGGTGTTATAGTGGTCTCTTAAACCCATTTATTTACCACCTCATTGTCATCAAAAAACATTTAGGAGACCCTTCTGAATTCTACAGAGGGTCGCACAATCAGTTTGTAATCAGCTCCTAACATGAAGCTTGGTGGTTCAAACCTGCTAAATGTCACCATGGAAGAAATGGCTGGCAATCAGCTCCCTAAAGCTTACAGCCCAGAAAGCCCTCTGAAGCAGTTCTGCTTTGTAACATATGAGGTTGCCATGAGTTGGGATCAACTTATGGCAGTGGCTTTATTTTTTTTATGTTTTTCGTTTTTCTGAACTCTAGCATGTTTCAAAGTAAGTCAATACTCTAAACCTTATTATTACAATATTTAATAAATATTTTCTGATTCAAAACTTAATTGACACCAGGGGTTTAACTTCTATTGAAGAGTAAGTTCATATTAGGATGAGTTCCAATCATGAGTAATAGAAAACACAAATAACACTGACTTGAACAGGGTAGAAATTTATTTTCCTCTCATGTAATGAAAGTCTAGAGGTAAGCAGTCCAGGGCTGGCTAGATGCTCCACAGTGTTAGGGACCCAGACCTCTTTTGTTTTTTTACTCTTTCCTTTACTGCTCGTTCTTCCCCTTTAAGGTCACGGCTGGCTGCTTGGCTTCCGGCGATCATATCCACGTTGAAGAGAGAAGGGAGGAGAATGAAGGCAGAAGACAGTGCCTCTTCCTTTAAGCAAACTTCCCGAAACTCACACACCCTTCTTCCTTTTAGATTCCATTGCCTGGAGTTTAATTACATGGCCACACCTGGCAGCAGAGGAGATTGGGAAATGGATAATTATACTGGGAAGTCATCTGTTTGACTAAAAACTGAGGTTTCTTGTGAATATTTTGAGAGAATGACAGAGAGTTACAGAGCATGTGGTATAGAGTGGAAGTTTATTAGACCTGATTTCTAGGTTAAGCTCACCTCTGACAACCTCGTATGACTGACCAGTCACTTCACCTCGCTGAGACTTGGTTTCTACTTTTATTAGATGGTGTCATTGGATTTACTGCTTCTGATGGTGTGAAACTAAAATTATCCCATTATCTCATGGCGTTTGGAGACTTAGCTTCTTTAAATGTTTCAGATTTTTTGTTTCTTTGTGGTTTGGCAGAACTTTTTAATCTTTGTCCTAATCACTGTATACTTGAAGGAAATTGCTGAGATCACATCACTGAGAGCTAGTACAAAGAAGGAAATTTAATCCAGGGTACATCATAGAAATATGCAAGATTTACAGATGTTAGATTTTATTAACATTCCTGTACGGGAGGTTGAAAATGTATAAAAGAAAAATAGTGTGAAGATTTTAAGAAAAAACGTTAAGCAATTTAAAAATCTCTTGTGGACATCTGGTTAAGGCATTCCATTGGCCTACAAACTGGACTTTTGATATCCTGAGATGTATATTTCTTAACTGGCCAGAAAAGATGATTGTCATTTTGTTTTATGGTTTCAGTATTGTGAAGCACTTTGAAAAGAAGCAGTGTTTCAGCATGTGTAGTTCTTATGTAAAATAATGAATCTGCTATAAGTAACAACTAGTTTTCTATTCTTATGATGATAAATCAATTTATATTCTAATACGGATACTCCATTCCCCCAAGAGTATGCAAGTCTGAAAAGTTACAGCTGAAAACAACACCCTGAACTACACTAATGAGTCTAGAAAGGCAAAGTATCTTGTCACTGCTAGACCTTTAGTATGAGATGTCCTCAGCTGGTAGCAGGAGAGAACAGGCCATGTTGGGTAATCATCTGCTGTCATGTGGAGCACCAGTTTGTTAGAGATTCACAGGAGAAATGCTTGACCATGTCTCAAATGGTACAGCTGTACAGAAGAAACAGAAAAAATCCTACTTCCGAAAAGAATGTATTGGTGTTCTTAGTTACCACTGAGTCAGCTCCAATTCAGGGCAACCTTACTGAGTTTAACACAACAAAATGTTGCCCAGTCCTATGCCGTCTTCATGATGGTTGATTTTTTGGAGACCACTGTTACAGCTATTAGCCAAGCCAATTATGCAGCTATATTTTGTCAGTGGAAACCCTGGTGACCTAATGGCTAGGTGCTATGGCTCCTAACGAAGAGGCTGGCAGTTGACTCCACCAGGTGTGCCCTGCAAACCCTGTGGGGCAGTTCTCCTTTGTCCTAGGGTCACTGTGAGTCGTAATCAATTTAGTGGTGGCGGGTATTATGTCAGTACATTTCATTGCAAGTTTCCTTTGTTTTCATTAGCCCTCTGCTTTACTAAACATGTCCTTTTCTAGCAGTTAGTCTTTCCTGATGGTGGGTCCAAAGTCAGGGAGTCAAAGTCTTGCCATTTTTGCTTGTAGGAGGCATTCCAGTTGTGTTTCTTCTGAACCTGATTTATGCATTTTTCTAGCAGTGCTTGCTTTATTTACTGTTCTTCACTCACACCAGAGTTTGAAGGTATCAATTCTACTTCTGTGTTCCTTTTTCATTACTGTTCAACTTTCGCAAGTATATGAAGCAATTAAAAAGACCGTGACTTGTATCAAAAACCAAAACCAAACTCACTGCCATCAAGTTGGATCTGACTCATAGTGACCCTAGAGATCAGAGTAGAGCTGCCCCATAGAGTTTCCAAGGAGCGCCTGGTAGATTTGAACTGCTGACTTTTTGGTTAGCAGACGTGGAACTTAACCCACTTCACCACGAAGATTTCCCAAGCTTACATCTTTAATTTTTAAACTTTAGAGAGGTCCTTTGTGGTATATTTTTACAACACAATATGTCATTTGATTTCTTGGCTGCTGCTTCCGTGGACACTGATTATTGATCCAAGCAGTCTGAAATCATTGACATACTCAGTTTCTTCTCCATTTATCATGATGTTTATCGGTCCAGTTGTAAGGGTTTTCTTTTTCTTTGTGCTCAGATGTATTCCATATTAGAAGCTGAAGTTTTTGACTTTCATCAGTAAGTAAAATGAAAAGGAATATAAAGTTCCTCCAAGTTTGTCCGATGAGTCAGTCCTTGTCTGAATTTTTTACTCATCCTATGGAATAAATAAAATTTTTTTTTATAAGAGCAGTTTGTAAATACTCAATGAACTTGCACCTTTTTCTGTATCATGGGATTTTTTAAAACAGGACTTTGATGAACTTAGCTTAGGGAGGGGGTCATTATAAAAAAATTGTTATAGTTTTCTTTGATAGGTTATTTAATTTTTAAATAATCTTTATCCTGTTAATTTGACCTGAAACTGAGACAGATACCAATTTTATTTAAATCTAAATGTGATCTTATCCTAAGTATGTAACTAAAACTTACGTTACTTTTGAAGATGATTATTTAAAAATTTCCCCAAAAAGTTAAAGGAGCATATTCCTAAATTATGTGGGAGAATCAAAGCTCTTCCAGCTTCTCTAGAAGATACCACAGTATTCAAGTCTCCTAGGGACTCTGAAGGCCCCCCAGAACTGGGCTGGAGGATAAACCAGGGAAGTCTTCCAGGGAAGCCCAATATGGAGGCATGTGCATAAAAACAATAGTTCTCGGAGTGAGAGCGGGGGAAAAATAGAGAAAAACAGCATCGGATTCTTCCTTTATGCAACAATTTATGTGATCATTTTCCAAGTTCAAGGACCCCTTTCTCATTTTAAACCCAACCATAAGCAACTTTATTGGAGCCAGAACTTGCATGTGCTTTTAATATTAACACTAAAGGATCATTCTCAGAAATGTCTGACTTTTTCTTTCTTTTGTTATGGCAGGGTAGTTTGGACTTTTTGTTTCAGATCTGAAAATCGTTTGTTCAGTACCTTGAGCATTTGTGTTTATAAATGTTTGGCTTCTAACAGCTGTTTTGGGTTGAACTGTAGAAAGGGACTCTTAAATCTGAACTGCTTTGCAAGTGTTTATTCCCTTAAAGCATTTCTAATGTAAATGTATATACATGAAGAAAAAAATTTGTAAGGTTCTTGTTAGTTAGGTTGAATCTGTCCTGACAGCTCAGCACTGTGGAATTTTTGTCATGATTATGCCCTGGTTGCCTGTCCCACCTGGTGCTCGCAGGGGGTCCCCAGAGAGTGAGTTAACCAAAGGACCTCTAGTGGTGGCGCCAGGGGGCTTATGGATTAGGCCTCTCAGGGGGCAAAACTTCCAGGCAGTGGCCTGGTCCAGTGGATGTCCTGCTGACACTGTGTGTGCTATTGGAGCTTTCCGTCAGAGCCTCAAAACGTATTTGAGCCACATGTCTATTCTTTACGCAAAGGTTGTTGAGTATCTTTTATGGGCCAGGTATTCGTTTTGGTGTCAGTGACACATCCCGGAACCTGAAGGGTGGGACTTGTGTCCTCTGCGAGCCTCGTTTCTTGTACAGTCCTGTGGGATGGCCCAGGTTAGGGGCTGGCAAACTTTTTTGTAAAGGAGCAGATCGTAAATGTTTTAGGCTTTTCAGAGCACGTGGTCTCTGCCACAACTTCTCTACTATGTCCTTATAACATCAAAGCAATCGTAAATCATACATGAGTAAATGAATAGGGTGTGTACCAATAAAACTTTATTTATAACAGCAGGCCGCTGGCTGGGTTATGGGCCCATGATTTGTTGTCGGTTGGTCAAGATAATGGCAGCAATCCAGTGGGGCAGCATCTCTATCACAGTGCCTGTATTCGGACATTTTTTTCCAGACAGTGAACTAACTCTACAGTCAGCCTTGGGCAGCCAGAGAATAAATGTCATTCTCAGCATTTACTAGTGATTGCAAAATCACCAACTGTTGCATCTGTCACATTCTTGAATAGTTTTCTCAACTTGAGGTTTAATACTCCCCAAATCTCCCTGCTGAGGAAGTATCATCCTGGTTTGTTCTACATGGCATGTGTTTGTCATAAGTGATAAAGAAACAGGCAAACACAGATCCAAACCTCAAACTTGGAATGCAGTGTGAATCCTTGCTCTCCTTCCCAGTTGGGAGAGTAGAACCACATCCCCGCAGCCATCCTTCCAGCCGGAAGACTTGTGTTTTCTCTTTTGTGGCCACTTAGCCTGAGGCTCAGCACTGTGGATGATACAGATTGGTTCCTGCCCTCAGGGAGCTCTCAGTCACAGGTGTCACATCCGTGCAGTACATCCCTGCTTTTGTCCTAAAACTAGGTTATCTATCACATATATATGCAGGGAAGGTAACAATGACCAAGACACAGGCCCTTTCCTAGATGAATTTGCTATAGATCAAGAGGAAAAATACTTCCCGATAAACAACAGTTGAGCAATGAGGCCTGTGATAGAGACTGCACAGTGGTGCAGTGAACAGGGCGTGCTGAGTTCACTCTCCTCCAGGTAATTCTGAAGCCACCCCAGGTGCCCTGTATAGGCAGGAGGCAGCCAGCTTCCGTTGTCATTCCTGTTTCCATGTGAGGAAACTGCAGCACAGAAGGCCCAAAGGCCCAGAGCTGGTAAGTGACAGCTGGCCAACCCAGGACATTTGACTGTAGGGCTACACTTCACCCTCTAGGCTCTGAAAGATTCTCCTGGGTAACATCCAGGAGACTGCGTGCTTCGGCAAAAAGAAGAAGAAGAAAGAAAAAGCTCTGTAACAGTATATTTCTTTTTAATGAAACTGTGACTACCCCCTGGATGGGCAAATGCTGAAATTAGAGACAGTCTAGCTGCTGGAGGTGGGATCCGGCCTACAGATATACTGTTTGGACAGTAATTTTTTGAGAAAGCTGAAAATCGATGCCTTGAGGCAGACTCAAGCTGCCCTGTTCACCTGCATCCCTGCCCTCCTGGTTTACTCTGGAACAGAGTCACAGACCTCCGTTGTAGCCAGCTGCTTCCTGGGCACTGGAGTTCACTGAAACCCTCCTGGTGTAGTGGTTAAGTGCTTTGTCTGCTAATCAAAAAGTTGACAGTTCAGAGCTGCCAGATGCTCCTTGGAAACTCTGTGGAGCAGTTCTGCTGTGTCCTGTGGGGTCACTCTGAGTCAGAATCAACTCGATGGTACTGGGTTTGGTTTTTTGGTTCCTGTCTTTAAGATATTCTTTTTTAGGTAGTGATGTGAGAGGAAGGGGTTAGCAGACAAAGTGCAGTGCTCTGGATTGTGAGGCTGAACTTTCTCTTCCCAGTGAAGGTGATTTCTGACCCCTCCAGGAGTGGAAGCCACAGGCTGTGAAGACTGTCTCATTTATTATCACAGCCACAGGCTTTTAAAAAAATCACACCCTTTGAGAGAGGATGGATATCTCCTGTTCATCTGTGCTGTCCTGAATGTTAGTCCTTTTCTCAAGTGTTTTGCAGAGGTAGAAAAAGTTGTTTGTTAATAAAGTGAGAGAGTATTTGTCACGTTAGACCCACATATTTGACTTAGCAGAAGCTGTGGGTGCCAGGAGGGGTGAGGAGCTGAAATGACGAAGTGAGAGACGGGGACAAGGAGGGAAAAGGGCCTGCAGGGAGCCGTGCAGGCAGCAGGAAGCAGGACTCTTGGAGGATGAGGCCGTTCTGCCCCAAGGCTTGAGGTGGGCTGCAGAAGCTTGGCCATGCCTGTGGTAGACAGCTGGGCTCGGCGCTTGCTGCCTGCTCTGGAGGGTTTAAGGCGGACGGTAAAGAAGCTTTTGAAATAGTCCCTTTCCCCTCACAATTATTCTTTTCTTGTAAAGATAATTCCTACCCACTCACAGAGTAGAAAGCCACCCTCCATAAAATAGCTGTTTAATTCTAGAAACAGTATACCTCTAGGATCAAAATAGCTCTATAAGTAACTAAATGATAAATGGTAACTATTATTCTTAGTTTTTATAGGAATACTTAGTTCTGTTGGCTCTCAATTTATTGCAGCTGTGCTTAATTTCAACTGACTTTCAACGACTCCATACATTAAGCAAACTTTTCTGAGCGTCTCCTATTGTAGCACATTATGCTCTGCTGCTAACTCACAGGTTGGAGGTTGTAGCCTACCCAGAGATACCTTGGAGAAAGGCCTGGCAATCTGCTTCTGAAAAATTAGCCACTGAAAACGACATGGAGCAAAGTGCTACTCTGACACACACGGGGTCACCTTGAGTCACAGTCAACTCAATGGCAACTGTGTTTTCTCTTTTTTAGTCTTGTGTTGGGTACTGTGGGAGATACCTTCAAAGATAAATGAAACATGATTCTAGCGCTGGAGGACCTTATCCATCAGTCAGGGGTAGAAGATGCTCAGTGACATAAATAACGAACCACGAAAGTGTAAGGAAAGCGATGATAAGGTTGTATCTTGGCTGAGTAGGCCATGATTCTCAGCAGTTTGGCTGGTATTATGTAATAATCCTCTGTTTTCTCATCTACTAGGAGCCGCCCATCAGTGGAAAGGGGCGTTTCCTTGGAGACGTGGCGTGCATCCAGTCTATGTGTATGTTCTGCCAAGGCCCGCCTTCTCTTAGTCAGCATCTGACTTATCATTTTCTGACCTCTGGTTCTTGGGACGTGACATAACCAGCAGCCTTCTCTCTAACCTGCTAATCTCAGGTTCGTGAGCCAGTGCAACCTTGTGAGTCAGGGGAAGCCTCCAGCCTGATGCCTGACCCGTGAATTTGGGACTTGCTGGCCTCTGCATTAGCTGAAATGAATTTCTCTGTGTGCTTATTTATACGTACCTGCTTAACTGGTTTAGCTCCTCTAGATAAGCCAGCCTAAGACAGGGACCCAGTCAGGTACTAGATTTCTCCAGATGTTCAGAATTGGAAGCATTCACTTCATTATTCACTCATCCAGTGTTTCTTGAGCAACTCTGATGAGCCAGGCACGCTGCTCTTGGTGGTTGTAGGTGGTGGGATGATGGGGAACATGGACTCTGGAGTGAGACTGCATGGACCTGAGGAAAGTACTTACCCTTTGTGCCTCTGATTTCTTCATCTGTAAAATGGGGACAATGCTAGTATTTTCTTTTGTGTTTTGGTGAAGATTAAATGAAAAAATGGGGAGTTAGACAGATAGAAAGAGAGAGATCAAGCCATGAATAAATAAATCGGTAACCCTACCACTGAGTCATTGTTACTTACGGCAGCCCCATAGCCTTTTCAAGGCTGAAAAATCTCTGCAGAAGTGGGCTGCCATGTCTTCCTCTCGCAGAGCCCCTGCTGGTTTCTGGACACTGACCTTGTGCTCAGCTCTCAACTGCTTTAACAGCTGCACCACCAAGGCTCCCATACATATCTCTATATAGATACGTATCTCTGTCTCCTAGCATGTAGCCCATACTGTAAAAGCATCAGTTGTTGCTAACAGTAGTGATTATATTGATATTTTTGTGAACAAAGGAGAAATGCACCCTGCCATCCTGGAGCTTGCCTTCAAAGGTGTTAATAACAGGTGAACAAAGAAGTGGAGGTATTATTATTACTTGTGATGGAGAGAAAATTAATTCCAGCATTGTACTCAGGGCCAGGCTCCCTTTCAAGGTGGTGTTTATGCTGAACCCAGAGAGAACAAGCCGTGGGAAGATGTGAAGGAATGGGGCTGACCTTTGAGTACTGAGGGGCTGCCTTCTGCAGAACCTTCTTAGCCCTACAGAGGAGTTTAGATTTTATTCTAAAGCAGTGGAATCCATTGGAAAGCTTGAAATATGGATGTGGCCTGGTAATAATTTGTTTCTTGAAAGATGCTTCTGGTATTGTGTAGAGAATGGATCAGAGCCGTCAGGAGTTTAAACAGATGAGTGCGAGGCTATTGCCATAGCATGCGAGATGGATGTTGGCTTTAACTAGGAGGTTGACGTGGGAAATACAAGTGAGTAGATATATAAAACAGGTTCTGGGAGCAGAATTGTCAAGATGCTGATGGAGGAGATGCAGTGAGAAAAGGAATAAGGTTTCTAAAGTATCTCTCAGGTTTCTGGATTGATGGAATCAGTCATTTGGATTGATGAGATGGGAGTGAATGAGGATGGAAAAGATTTAGGGGAAGAACTCAGTCATGTTAAATATGAAATACATATTACTGTGAAGAGAGGAGAAGATTGCCTGTATGAAGCTTGGATCAGCTACAAGAGATGGAAAGGAGGTTTTCTAGGTGGAAGAAGCGACGTGAAGAGAGACGGAGACAGTTGCCATTAAGTCTACTGTGACTCCCAGCAACCTTGAGTACAACAGAGAGATACTCGTTGCCTGGTCCCACACCATCCTCATTTGTCCAGGTGTGCAGCGATTTGCCATGAATCAGGGCCCCGCACACCTGAAGCCAACAACAGCCCCTTTGTGTCAAACACTGTAATATGTGGGTGTATCCTCTTATTTGTTGAGGTAAAGCCATGTTTCCATATAATTCAACACCTCGAAGGAAGTAGAAGTTGATTTCTTTCTCACCAGTGGTGCCTGTGAATGATCTAGGTTGGTGGTTGATTCTGCTTCATGCTGTTGTTTAGGTCAGCATTCCTCCAGCGTATTTCTCTACCTTTCCCTGTAGGCTGGTCGTTGTGGGTTCTATCCAGTGGGAAGAGGAGAGCACAGAGGGGCAAGTCCACAGTCTTAAAGCTTAGGCTCAGAAGAAGCACACATTACTTCCACTTACATTTCATTGGTGAGAACTTAGTCCCCACGTGTCCCTGCCTGATTCGAGGGGCAGGGAGGTACCTGGAAATGTAGTACAGTCATTGACCTCGGGAGAAGGGGCTACCAGATGCTGGTAATCCGCTGGCCATCTCCAACTCACTCCACAAGGTAGATACTGTTCTGTGTGTTTACTGGTGAGGTAACTGAATTGTAGAGAGGCTACTTTTCTTGACTTTCTCCAGGTTCAGTGGGTTGTTTTCCCAAACCTGTGTACTTTTCGTAACCATGTTACACTGAACACTGCATGCTTGTCATAAAGCCTTTCTAAGTTTAGAGGAGAATTTTTCGTGGACATTAACTCACTGATGGCTTCAAGAGCAGATCTCCAGCCACTGGACTTGCCTAGCCTGCTAAGGTGTTTTGTGGCGTAGTATCAAAATGAAAATACAAAAATAAAACAAAAAATGAAAATACAGTAGGATCCTGATGAATCAAAATCTCACTTTATTTTTCTAGTCTGTAGCCTTCAGAAGAAAAAGGTGATGGCAGGAACAGAGTCTGGTGTAAGGGACCTGTTGAAGCCTTCTGGGGCATGGCCTAGGGTCAGAAGCATTCCCCGCCCACATCAGACCATCATAATGAGGGGTCGTTGATGCCTCATGGCCTTGGAAGACCAGTAGACATCAGGACAGGGAGCCTCAGTGATCACTGGTGACAGTACTTAGAAAGAGGCCCCCTAGTGGCCAATGGTTAAGCATTCTGCTACTAAGTGAAAGGTCCAGAAACTCTCTGGGCAGCTCTGCTGTGTCCTGTAGGGTCACTGTGAGTTGGAATCAACTCATTGACACCCAGCAAGTTGTCCATTTTTGATGCTCCTTCAGTTAAACTTTGGAATTTTAATCTGTTAGTAACTTACTGGGTATGTATCCTTAGAAGAGTTCCTTAGTCGTTCTGAGCCTTAGATTTCTCTCTGTAAACCAGAAAAATCGAATCCATTGCAGTCGAGTCAGTTCTACCTCATAGTGACCCTACAGGAGGGACAGAGTAGAACTGCCCCATAGGGTTTCCAAGGAGCACCTGGAGAGTTTGAACAGCTGACTTTTTGGTTAGCAGCCATAGCTCTCAACCAGTATGCCACCAGGGTTTCCTCATCTGTAAAGCGGGGTTATCAAATCTTACTTCCCACTATTATTGTATGAGTGATCATGCGAGCAAAGGGTGTTGTACAAAGCAGCAGGTCATTAAATGCTAGCTGTTATATTTTTCTTAAAACCATAAGTTGAGTTCCCACTGTGTGCCAGACTCCTATGTAGACTCTAGAGATTCAGAAATAAAAGATAGACCATACCTTTAAGAAATATTCTGGTTAATACGTGTGCTTTTAGATAGAAATACAGGAGAAGCTCAGCTTTTCCCTCAGGAAGAATAATGTAGTCTCATCAGAATAGGGTGTGTGTTCTGTTAATCAGTTGTGTAAACTAAAGTTGCACAATAGCCAGTTGGGTACAGCTAGGTATTCAAATGAAACATGGACATTTTTATATATTTTTTTTAATAGTACTTATGATAAATGTCAAAGACTACTCTTTAGAGACACTTGGTTTTTACACATACTTTGGAGGGGCAATAAAATCTCTTATCAGTGCTAATGGTCTTCTGACAGAGTGAAGACTTACTGGTATGACTGAAAGTAAAGCACCTCTCTCTTGTCACAGTGTAATCTGTGTTTGAAACAACACACAGGAATGCTGTTGGTAGTTATTCAGGGATTTGCACACTTTGCAAAAATACCATTTATCTTCAGTAGGGGAATCCATAATACCCCTGGCTTTTTAACCCCCTCAGTTAGTTTGGATTTCCTCAAGCCCACTTTCCCCTTTGAGGGGATGTGCTTTTAGGGAGAACGAGATACATTTCTGAGTTTGTGCTGCCTGATTTACAGCAGGATGGTAAATTCAGTATGGACAGCGGGGTCAGACAAATACCTTGGCTGAGAGCCTCAGCTGACTTAGACAAGTGAGCTTTCACTTGATCCTTCGTCCTTCTGTAGTGAAGAGAGGTCTCGGCCTGGACCTCAGAGGCCTGTGTGCTGTAAGCCCTGGCAGAACATTGTCAACATCAGAGCTGTTGATAGAAGTGATCGCAGTTTTTCCATTGTTAATGATGAGCATATTAATAATACTGGCTATCTGTTGCTATGTCTTTCAATGGAATAGTCATTAATCATCGTGATTCTCACAGCAACCTTATGTTAATTTTAGTGGCTGTAAAGCTCTCCATTTCATAATTTAAATAAGACATGTAGCAGAGTTTTTATTTTGTGTTCTCTTTTTTGTTTAAGAAAGAATTCACAAGAACTTATAATTTTGAGAAAATAGAGAGATTGGTTTAAATGGTATTACCAAGGCAACACTTTATTAACCAAGAAAACAATAAAAATTTATGCATGCTTTTGAGGTTGCTTTCACAGGATATCGTAACAATCCCTAAAGTCTGAAAGGCTCCCAGTTTTCTGCTGCAAAATGTTATGAAAGCTTCTCTCGTAGTCTCAGGGGTGAGAACAGGAGTTGTTTCCTCCTCAACAGTTTGGGGAGATTATTTCCATCAGTCTGTGGAACTAAGCCTTCATCTGTCAGTAAGAAGAAAAGAGAGACCTAAGAAACCCAGATTTACAACACAAGAAGGACATGGGCATACCAGAATTTTTAAATGGAATTGGAGCCCTTTGTGTTTTGCAGATATCGTCTACACTTGTGGCATGTTTGTCGTCATATCTGTTTTATGAGTGAGAAAAATAAGTTTCAGAAATATAGAATAGCCTTTCCAACATCACACATTTAAAGATACTACATCCATTACCAAAAACCAAACCCATTGCCGTCAAGTTGATTCTGACTCACAGTGACCCTATGGGTCAGAGCAGAACTGCCTTGTAAAGTTTCCAGGGAGCATCTGGTAGATTTGAACTACCAACTTTTTGGTTAGCAGCTATAGCACTTCATCACTCCGCCACCAGGGTTTAAAGGATGCTATAGCCGTGGTATCAGCCTACATGAATCTGACTTCATAGTCTATACCCTCTTTCCGTTACCGTGTGTTATATAATGTGTATTAGTTACAACATTTATTAGGTTGTGAACTTTTCTCACCCTCTGTTTTGGATGGCATCCTTTTTCAGTGTAATGCAAATTCTGAATTATATTGCTGAGATGAAAAGTTTCAACCATTCCTTCTTTCAGAAGGAGTTTAGGTCTTGAAGGTTGGTGTAGATTTCAGTAATAGGATAAAGGACGGTGCAGTAGGAACAGCACGGGCGAAGGCTCAGAGTCGTGAATGTAGAATGCTTAGGGGTAAAGAGTAGTGGAGTGTGAGATCCTAGTGTGTGGTAAGTGGAGGCTGTATCAGGCAGGACGAAAAGCCTAGGCAAGAGGGCTACAGGCTATGCTGAGCACAAGAGAGCCGCTGTGGTGCAGAGGGTTACAGTGCTCGGCGCTGTGTTCTGAGATGCTTCTGACTGCAGTGCGTACACTGCAGCTGGATGGAGCTCAACTGGGGAGAGGCAGTGCTACCTGGGTAAGCTGTCAGGAAGCTGGAGAAATTTGGATTTTCATTTGTTTTGCTTTGGAGACCATTAATCTTTTCACAGATATTTCCCAGGGCTGTGAATAAATACTCCAGGATACTGGTCAAGGATGCAAGGCTTAGGGAAGATATGGAACACCTGTAAACCACAAGGATGCTCAGAAATGACATTTTGGACAGGAGTTGTGATAAACAGTGGAGACATGAAAACAGTAATTCAGGCCACTCTGCTGCCTGTTGCTTCCCAGCAGTCATTCCATTGAAAGGAGATGTCTCCTGTGGCTACTTGGGTAAATGAGCTACCATTGGAATTATTTCCAGGAATGATGCATTTACTTTGCATTTAATGCTCTGTCATTATCCTTCTGTTTAGGTCTTTGATCTCTGTTACTTTAAATAAAAAGAAATTCTTGGGTTAGGCCTGCCTGTGATCACAGGGCCCCAGGAAGTCTCTGTCATGAGGTAAGCAGCCTGGGCTTGAGGCCTCCAGTTGAACTGAGCGTGTGTTGCAGATGGTTTGCTGGTTATGGTCCAGGACACATCACTCTCAGTGCAGACACCATATGTGGTCACCAGCTAATCTTTATTGCGTCCCAGACTTAGACAACTTCTGAGGACAGCAGATACTCAGTAACAAGCCCAGGCTCCCACAAAAAATGCCCTTTTCCTACGTGGGTTTTTCATGTTCACGCGGCAGGCGGTGATCACCAGATACATGCCTGCCGTCGTCGTAGGAGTGGATGGAAGAAGTAAATTCACAGTGAAGACTGGTGTTTGGAATACTGAACTTCTTCCCTATTCACTTGCCTGGTAATTTGTCCGTAACTTAAAAAACTAAAAAGGCTCTTTTAGCCATATTCAGCCACATTGGAAATGGCTGTATTCCTACCAGGCAGTGAAACAAAGACATCATAATGCTAATAGAGTACTAGAATATCATAAGAATCATGGTGGAACGAGGGCCTTCTGGCCTTTTTCTTTTCTCGGAAATCACCTATAACCATAAAATCACAAAGAAAAAACACAAATTTCAACTTTTGATGAGATCATGGTCTCCTATGACATTGATCTGGCAACACTGGAGACAGAAAGTCATTGGAGGACTAACGCTGAATTAGTAGGATAGAGCTAAGTGGGCCCACAGACGTGGGCGTCAGTGAGAAGGAAGCACATTTCCTACCAAACTGTAAGGGTGTTCAGGAGGATGGGTTGGTGCAGGAAGCTTAAAAGAGAGGGAGTGATGAAAATACTGCCTAAGAAACCATTAGACTCCCAGGTCCACCCCTTATCCCTATCTAACTGCCACTCTGTCTCTTCATTGGTGCCTTCAATCCATTTATGTTCCGTGTGATCATTGACAGGCATCAGTTCAGTGCTGTCACTTTGATGTAGTTCCTTTGTTGCACTTAATTTTCGGTGCTGAGTCATTTTGTTTTCATCTTTTTCATTGTAGTTGGTTTGGTATTTGCTGAGAGTTCATGTTCTTCTTAATCGTTGATGTATAGGATTATTGATGTCCTTTTCAGATCCAACTTGAGGGCACTTGGCTTTGGCTGTGGTTGCCTCAGTATTTACCACTATTTTTTTAAAATTGAAATCAGTTTTTAATTCCTTTGTATTGACTTCTCCTCCTTATGAAAGATCTATGACTATATTTTTTAAGTCCCTGTTTTTTGTTATAATATTGTCATCTTTTACATAATGACGTCAAAAACATGAAATGTGTGTGTCATGCTTCTGCAGGAGCCATGCCTGCCCCTCTGTATCATTTCAGTTTGGGTGTATGTGCTGCAAAAGCAAACAGCCCTCCTCATCTGTGTAGACCTGAGTCATCTTCCCTCATCTTGAGAGTGACAGTTTCCAAAGACAGTCCCAGGCATCAGGCTCTGCTGAGGTTGGGAGTGAGGAGGAAATAAAAAGATCACATTATATAAAAATCGATCTCACTGAGCACCAGGCCTTTGGCATCCAGATAAATGTTCTTCATTGATTAACACAGAGTTAAAAAAAAAAAAAATCTAGAAAAAGATTGGAAAATTTTTTTCCTAGTTTAGATTGGAGAACTATTAAAAGTCACTGCTGTGGAGTGGATTCTGACTCATAGTAACCTTACAGGACAGAGCAGAACTGCCCTGGAGAGTTTCCAAGGAGTGCCTGGTGGATTCAGACTGCTAGTAACATTTTAGTTAACAGTCAAAAGCCCTAACCACTATACAACCATGGCTTCTATTTAGTTATTTATTTATTTTTTGCCTGTTTTCCCATTCTGTTTAGTAAGTCTGTATTATTTTTATACTAAAAAATAGCAGAATAAGGTAGAAAAAAATATTTTTTAATGATGAAAAAAAGAGAAGGAAAAAAGGTTATCAATATTTCATTATTATGCTCCTGCAGAAATCATCCTGTTTTGCAAACAGGGCTTTAAACAATTTTCTTCTCCTCAGCACCACACCAATGGCATGAACTGTGTGCCGTCTGCTGTTTTCTAGCTTTATGCAAGCTTCTAAATGAGGCTTCATGTCTACCGATAAACTTCCCTTGACACTTTTACCGTTCAAGTAAAATCCCAATTTCTGTCAAGATTTAAAACCTGTTTTAGTCAGCTAGGGCTGCTCTAACAGAAATACCACAGAGTGAATGGCTATAACAAAGGAAGGTTTATTCTTACACGCTCCGGTAGGCTGCAAGTCCATATTCAGGGTTTCCGCTCCAGGGGAAGGCTTTCCCCTTGTCGGCTCTGGAGGAAAGTCCGGTATTGCATCAGTCTTTGTCCAGGGAGCATCTTGGTGCAGGAACCTCAGGTCAGAAGGACGCACTCTTCTCCTGGTGCTGCTTGCTTGATGATGTGAGGTTCCCAGTTCTCTGCCCGCTTCTCCTTCCTTTTATCTCTTGCGGGCTGAAAGGATTAAGGGTGAGGCAAACCACACTCCAGGGAAACTCTCTTTACAGTGGAGCAGGGAGATGATCTTATAAAAGGATTTACAGCCCCACCCTAATCCTTTAACATACAGCATAGGAAAACCACAAAATGGAGGACAATCGCAAGATACTGGGAATCATGGCCCCAGCCCCATGGCTACACACATTTTTTGGGGAACACAATTCAATCCATAATGAAACCTTAGCTGTTTTTCTTTTTTTTTTTTTTAATCACTTACTTAAAATATCATTCAAGAAGTAAAACTATGGGAGACATTTATTTTTCAGAGCTATTGTAGTTTTCCCTCTAAACATATTTCTAGAAACATAGCAAAACCTGGAGATGATTGGCTTTGCAGCTGTTAAATTTATAATGTGATCCATGATTTTGTGCTCCTGTTTTCTCTTTACTGTTCACCATGATGAACGTGGCAGGGTCTCATCCTCCTCCTCTCTACTTCTTCTGGCTGACACTTGACCACTGAACCTAAAGCCATATATGGCTTACTGAAGTGGAAAGGACATCTAGGAATAGAATCCTCTCCCGGGGCACACTGCAGTAGGTCCTTCATCACAGAAGTGTTGAATGTTCAAAGGAGCTTAGTCATCACCTGTGAGGTAGGTGTAGTGTACCTAGTCCTCCTTCGTTCACAGTTCTGGAATCCTATACGGTATCCTGGCACAATAAGGGATACAGTGAGATGAAGGATGCTGAAGCAGTAAGAAATCAAGCCATTTGCGTAAAATCCCAAGGATAGTAGTGGAGACAGAGCGAGAATCAGATTTGTTACTCACAGCACTTGGATCTCGCCATCAAATGAAGTCAGTGGTTTTTAACCATGTTTTTCCCCTCGGGCTACTAATACCCTTTCTTCCATCCAGTATTCAGTAGAAGGCAGCTAGACAATGTGGGTGGGTAGCTGTGGAGTGTGCTGTAGTGTTTACCAGTAGGACTCTGAAGCCAGACTGCCCGGGTGGTCTGGGTCTCCTTTCCTCATCTGTGACAGTGACGATAAGCATTGTACCTACCTGATGATTAACTAGAGCAGTACCTGGCTGTAGTGAGTGTGCCATTTATTCAGTTTTTCATTTGTTTGTTCGTCCCCCCTGCCCCCCAGGTACTTGAATGTATTCGAGGTCCTGTTTTAAACACTGGATAATGGCAGTGGACAAAAAAGATAAATCTATGCTCCCATGGCGCTTACATTCTTATGATAAGTATTAATTGTGTAAAAATATATTTGAGAGATCTGGAGTCCTTCCTGTTACACCTCTTCTCTTTTGGCCCTAAGAGGATCCCAAGAGGGCAGGATGAAAACCTCCACACTGTAGGCCATGCATGCATTTTGATAGTTGGGGTGTTCTTCAGGGCTGGGATAGAAAACATCAGAATTATATAAGGAGAAGATCTATGTTTTTCATAACTGAATAGACTCTTCCAGAAGCATCAGGTAGGAAAGAAGGATGGTTCTGTGTTTAGGGGTCTAGTTTGGAGAGTTCATTACTGACTTGTTTGCTTTTCCTTCCATAGCCCTTTTGGAATGCTAGTTGCTGTATGTCTTGCTACGTATCTTATACAAACTCTTATTTTAAGGTAAAAGGGTGAGAAGGAAATTTAGATCCAGAGTGTTAACAAAATGCATTTTCTAAAGGCTCATTCCCTTATGAATTGGAATTATGACCCAATGCCACCTTTTAGAACTCTGATGTAGGGAAGTGAAAAGTTTAAGAAAATGGTTTCATTGAAAATTATGTTCTTGGAAATCAGGATTAACTGTATGTATTAGAATCGTGAGCATGTGTGATTTTGCCAAGGGGGTAAAAGAGAAACATCTTTGTTACAGTTCCCAAGAGAAAGTTAAGAGGAGTTGACAAACTTTTGTGATGGGAGTCCCTAGTGCTGTGGGTGTTTAACACACGTAGATGCTAACAAAGGGGTCATAGGTTTGAGTCCACCTAGAGGTGCCGCAGAAGAACAGCCTAGCAGTTTTGGCCTGAGAAGTCAGCCACTGAAAACGGTCCAGAGCACGCTTCTCGTGGGTCACACACATGGGGCCACCGGGTGCTGGGATTGGCTCCGCAGCAACTGCTGTGATTTTGGCTTTATTTTGTGGTTCTCTCCAGTTCCCTTTCAAATACCCACAAACATTGAAACCCTATCTAACATTGCTTTCCCTCCGTAATTTTCAAAGGCATCAGATAGAATGTCATCACACTGAGTTGATATTTGGGTGGGTGGGGGAGTTAGGTTTTTAAAAATGTTTCCATTTTAAGGAGATAGGTACTACACAGGACAGGTTTGGTGTTCACATGGAACATGTGTCAACAAAGTTACAAATCCAAATGTGAGGAACATGTTGGCCTCAGGTGAACCTTCACAATTATATAACGTATATTATTTTTTTAAAAAAAAATCATTGCCATTGAGTCGATTCCAACTCACAGCAACTGTCTAGGGCAGAGGAGAACTGCCCCGTGGAGTTTCCAAGGAGCAGCTGGTGAGTTTGCACTGGCTAGCCACTGTAACACTTAGCCAGTGTGCCACCAGGGTCTCCAACATGTATTCTATAACGTATAATTCTCCCTTTTCCTCTCCTGTAATATAACTGAAAAAGTTATATAACCCATCAAGACTCTCAGTGATTCTGTAAATTCAGAAAGAAAGTAGTTTATAAAGCTGGTTTATGAGTCTCTGCTAGACTAGTTCATTTCTTGCACCAGTACTAGCATTTGGTTTTCATGTCAAGGTCTTCTTTATACCAAAAAAAGATTTTTGTCACTTCAACCAAGTTTCTGCTTTCATAATAAAGAGCGTATGAATCAGTCAGCAGGTTTTCCTGTGGACATCATCCCTTGTAACAAGGAGAATTCAAATAGCTTTCTCGGGTAAATTACAGATGAAACAAGGAAGAGACAAATATCCTTTTAAGAATTACAAATTATTGCAGAGATCTTCAGCACCAAATATAATCAAATGTGTGACTGTTAGTCTTCAAGTATTGTCTGTTTTAGTTCAAGTGACTAAATTCTTTAAATCAATCCTCTTTTCCCTTTGGACCTGAATTTACCTACATTACTGTATTTATTATTATTTTTATAGTAAGCTATCCTGTGTAGTAAACTTAAGTGAACTCATGTAGATAGTATTGTTTTTTTTTTTCTTCCTGTGTCTGTTATACCTTGTTGTTCAGAGAATGAAGCCATCAGACAGAAAGGAATGTTTTGGTGTCAGGTGGACATTCGGAGGCTGCTTAAGGTGAAGGGGCATCACCTAAAAAAACAGTGAGTGTGGGGGAAACAAGGAGGAAACAGGCCTTACGTGTAGAGCTGGGAGTCGTTGTAGAGACCACCTGGTTGGACGGCTCTCCCCACCTATGTCCTGTCATCTCCCACTTTATAAATTACGATTCTGAAATGAAATGAGTTATCTTCCCAGAGTCTCTCAGCAGAGCCAGGACTGTTGTGGTTAGATGCTACTGTGTCTCTTCTGACTCATAGCAGTGCTGTAGAACAGGGTAGAACTGCCTCACAGGAGTTTCAGTTAGTGCGTAGTGGATGTGAACTGTCAGCCCTTTGTTTAGCAGCTAAGCTCTTGTTAACCACTCTGCCATGAGTGCTCTGAGTCAGGACTAGAACCTGGGTTTTCTGACTCCTTGCTCTTTTTTTTTGTTTTTTTAATGATACCTTACTAGCTTCTGAAATGATAGCTCATCTTCATCAGGAAACTTTGATTAGGAGCCCCTGGAACCACAGAATGTCAGAGCTGGAGTGGGTATTTCAGCTCAGCTGGTACCGTTCCTTAGTTAGTGTTAAGAATCCCTCAGGGGTGAGACAGAATTCCTGTCTATCTTCTGCATATACACTGGTTCATGAGACAACCCACTCCAGTTTGGGGTACCATTCTTATTAGGACTGTCTGAATCAGGATATACAACCCTATGATTTCTGTCCATTGCTCCCTGCTCTCTTTTGAAGGGCCATTGAGCACCTTTGATGTGTCATTCACTGTAAGATATGTTAAAGATAAAAAGTCAAAGAAATTATAGTTCCTGTCCTTCATGAAAGACTTTATAGTCTAGTAGGGGAAACAAACAAGTCAGCTAACGATTATGGTCAAGTAGAATAAGTACTGTGACAGTGGTATGCACTGAGAGGCATCCAAATCAGACTGTGGGGTGAGGAAAAGCTTCGAGTTGAATTTTAAAGTAGGCAAGAGATGAAGCAAGAGGAAAGGGGATTTCAGACAAAGGAAACACCATGGCAAGTGCAAAGGCGTGAATCAGCCTGGTGCTTTCAGAGCATGGTACCCTGTTCCGTGTGGCCAAAGTGAGGGAGGTGTGTGCCAGGAGACAGAGAAGAGAAGTATAGAAGCCAGATTGGGAGGGGCCTGGGGTGATAAGCATCCTATGCTGTGTTGTCTGCATCACATGCAACAGTGTTACTGGAATATTGTTTTATAGCTTTCTAACTCTCTCACGGTCCCTGGTGGTACAGTGCTAATGAGATTGGCTATTAACCAAAAGGCCGGCAATTCGAATCTACCAACCGCTCCTGAGAAACCCTCTGCGGCATTCCTGCCCTGTCCAGTAGGATCATTATGAGTCAGAATCAACTCAACCGCAATGGGTTTGGCTTTATCTCTCTCTTAAGATACATATAAATTTAGCTTGTCTTGCTTTGGAGAATGAGGCTTAGGGAAACATGGATTAAAATTGCAGTAACACTGTATAACCTGTCTGTGCCTTAGAGTCTTCAGCTCTAAAACAGGAATGACGCTAAGTTCTTGCAACATTTGTAAAGATAAAAGAAGGTGTATATTTCAAATTATATAATGCGAGATTCACTGTAAATAGTAAAAAATGTTAGCCTCTCTTTTTTTCCCAAAGTCTTGATGATGATTTCTTAATTGCCTCCAGCATTCCTATATTGGCTGTTATGAATTCCAATGTTAGATGAATTTTCTTGCAAAGAGCTTGTCATTTTTACCTAACCATATAATTCTGTATTTTGAAGCAAAATCAAGTTGAAAATAAGTTTCCTTTACATTTGTCTAAGGCTTGAGAAAGTAGTTAAATCAAGGAAGAAAAAATAAATAAATAACCACTGATGTCAAGTCAATTCCGACTCATCACAACCCTGCAGGACAGGGTAGATCTGCACCACAGTTTCCACGGAGCACGTGAGGGCCTTGAACTGCTGACCTTTTGTTTAGCAGCTGTAGCATTTAACCATTATGTTACCGGGGTTTCTGTGAAAGTAATTAGGAAAGTTTAATTTATGCCTTTTTCAGATATCTTGCTTCTAACTTTCCCACTAAGAGAGTTAAAGGATATGTGCCCTGAGAGAAAGAGGCAGACAAAATTTGGTTCAAAAGGTCAGAGAATCTGTTGAGTGTGATTGAAGTACATAGTGGAGCCTATATTGATAAAGCAGGAATATTTTGTTTGAGGAAGAGTTTTTGAGCCTCTTTAAGTACAGACACGGTATTCCTGGACCGAGGGGTAAGCACTGGGTAAGGCACATAGAACAATTATAGAAACCTAGGAAATATGTGGAGTACAAAAGAAGAGTTGAATCACTTGCAGTAAAATGATGACTCCACTGAGAAAGCAAATGGTGTGCCCAGAGAAACGCGAGGTTAAAAGGCGAGCGCGGACCGTTCCTTAATCCCCTGGAAGAGTCTTTACCAGGGACAGAAAGAGAAGGATGGAAGAGGAAGTGAGTCAAGTGGAATGATAGAAAGGAAGAAGAGGGATAGTGAACTGTGGAAGCATAGGTATGAGGGAAAGGATGCCGTGGGGGCTTGCTTCGTATGTCTATACAAGTAGATATACGCATGTATCAGTGTCATCGCTCTGCTTTTTTTTTTTTGGCTACATAGATCTGCATTGTAATCATGTTAAAATGATGAAGTCACAGTGAGAGGAACTCCTGTAAATAACCTTCAGTTATAGGGAACTACTCATCTGTAGTTGACAGTCTTCTATTTACTTTGGGTTTGTTTAGTTTTCATTATTCTCCCTACCGGTTCTTTTGAAGGTAATTGACTAGTGCTGCAGGTAAACACATACTCATTTGATTTGGTGTCGTTCATCTTCCCATGCATCTTCACCAGCAGCATTATCCTGAGGATTAGCTTCTACTGCAGTATAATGAGAAATAGACTAATGACATGCTGGGATAGTGATTATTTTTCTAGGGAGAATTGGTTCTGCTAAAGAGCTCACATCAAACATGTTTTAAAAAGTAATCAGCAGGATAACTCAAGTGCCTTAAAATGGGTATGCAGCATTCAGACCAAATGATGATATAATGAGAGTTCAGTCTTTGCCCAATAGAATGTAATTATCACTGGACTAAGTTGGAGCTTGAGATGGGTAGACATAGAATCTGTTGTTGTCAAGTTGATTCTGACTCCTAGTGACCCTATAGGACAGAGTAGAACTCTCCCATAGTGTTTCTGAGGCTACACATCTTTACAAAAGCAAATAACCAGATTTTTTTCTTCCTCATATTGACTGGTAGTTTCAAATTGCCAAGCTTTCAGTTAACAGCCAAACTCTTAACCACTGTGTCACCAGGGCAGTGAAGAGAAATCGGAATGTCAGTGTTTACCACCATCTCCAAATCTTTCTCAGGAGAACCATAGCTGACTTGCATGCCTAAGGGATGATAGCGAAAAAATAAAACAAAATGTGTGTGTGTGTGTGTGTGTGTGTGTCTCACAGGGGAACAGGAAGGCAGATGCTTGTGAACCTCATAGCTGGAGGCAGGAAGACAGGGTGGTGGGGACAGTTCTTGATCAAATGGGAATGAGTTCTGGAGTGTAAGGAGGAGGGTGCTGTCATGGGAGGGTGGGGAAGGGAGGAGAGAACAGGTAGAGTAGAATAGTAGTGTGAGCTCCAAATGTTATATGACAAAATGAAATGGATTGTTTACTTGTACTTGAATCACAATAAAATTTATTTTTTTAAAAAAACATTCTGCCTGCTTGTTTCATGGTAGGCATTCAACATGAAACCATTCCTGTTTTGTTCCCTTGTGTCAACTGAGATTGTCTAGTGCCTGTCCGTTGCTAGCCCCAGGAGCTAACCAGTGAATTTCTCAAGGTGAATCAGAGATAACATCCTTCAAGTCCATATATCTGTTCAGAAAATACTTATGAAGGCCCTACTATGTACCGACTCTGTGGGGCAGTTCTGCTGTGTTCTGTGTAGGGTCTCTGTGAGTCAGAATTCACCTGATAGTAATGAGTTTGTTTTTTTGGTGTTATATACCAGGAATTCTTGAGTGGCACAGATAATTAAAAACTTGGCTACTAACACAAAGGTTGGTGCTACACATCTACCTAGAGATGCCTTCAAAGAATGCCCTAGCAGTCTGCTTCCAAAAGGTCACAGGCATTGAAAACCCTATGGAGCGTATTTATGCTCTGAAAAACATGGTGTCATCATGAGTTTGAATCAGTTTATTAGCAATTGTTATTTTGTTTGTGGGTTTTTACTGTGCACCAGATGCGTTGCTGTTTAAGTTGATTCTGACTCCTAGGAACACTGTAGGACGGAGTGTAACTGCGCCATTGAGTTTCCTAGGCTGTTATCTTTGTGGGAGCAGAGCACTGGATCTTTGGAACACTTAGTGGGTTTGAAATTCTGACCTTTTGGTTGGCGGCCTAGTGTTTTAACCACCGTGTCACTAGAGCTCCTTGCCAGATGCATTGTTGTTAGGTGCTGTTGAGTTGGTTCTGACTCGTAGTGACCCAGTGAACAGCAGAATGATACACTGCCTGGTCCTGTGCCGTACTCTCGATTGCTTGGCGTGCTTGAGCCCATTGTTGCAGCTGCTGTGTCAGTCCCTCTGGTTGAGGGTCTTCCTTCTTTTCACTGACCCTCCACTTTACCAAGCATGATGTTCTCTAGGCGTGGATCCTTCCAACATCATGTCCAAAGGACGTAAGGTGTCGTCTCTTTATCCTTGCTTTTAAGGAGCACTCTGCCTGTGCTTCTTCCAAGACAGATCTATTCATTCTTTTGGCAGTCCATGGTATGTTCAGTGTTTTTCTTGAACACCACAATTCAGAGGCCACAGTTTTCATTATTCATTGTCAGCTTTTACATACATAGGATGACCATAGCTTGGGTCAGGCAAGACTAAATCTTCAAGCTGATAGCTTTTCATCACTTTAAAAAGGTCTTTTATAAGCATGGAAACCCTGGTGGCTTAGTGGTTAAGTGCTCCTCTGCTAACCAAAAGGTTGGCAGTTCACATCCATCAAGTGCTCCTTGGAAACTCTGTGGAGCAGTTCTCCCCTGTTAGGTCACTATGAGTCAGAATTGACTTATGGCAGCAGCTTGTTTTGGTTTGTTTTTTATATGCATACAAGATCTGACAATTCAGTTCATGAACTCATCCTAAAAAAAGTATTACAACTGCTGACTATCACAGTGGTCAATTCAAAGTCTTCTCCTTGGGAAACTATGCACCAATGCCAGCACCCAGTCCATCCTTCAGTTCTTTTTCTGGAATGGCTATCAGAGATGTTGTCATATTACCTGTGATGTCCTGAATGTCATCAAAATGTTTTCCTTTCAATAGTTCCTTTGTCTTTGGTAAATAAAGAAGTCTTTGGGGGACAGATCAGGTGAGTAGGAAGAGTATTCTAGTACAGTTATTTGTTTGCTGGCTAAAATCTCCCTCACAGGCAGTGCCGTGTGAGCTGGTGCATTGTCATGATGTAAGAGCCATGAGTTGTTGGTAAAACGTTTAGGTTGTTTTTGTCTAACTTTTCATGCAGCCTTTTCAGCACTTCCAAATAGTAAACTTAGTTAACTGTTTGTCCACTTGATACAAACTCATAAGGAGCAACCCTCTGAAGTAAAAAAAGGCTAGCAATGTCATTTTGATTCTTGATTTAGACTGACAGAACTTTTTTGGTCATGGAGAATTGGCTGACTTCCACTGTACACGTGGACGAAACACCCATGTTTCGTCACCACACAGCCCAAAACATCATCTTGCCTCTCCAAAACAATATCTTGGTAAACTTTGACTCCCCTTTGCTTTTGTTCACCGGTAAGCTCCTTTGGAAACATTTTTGCACAAACCTTTCTCATGCCAAGCTTTTCAGTTAAGATTTTCTTGTCAGTATTTACTTGGTCTGCTATGCGTCTCAGAGTCATTTGAGGATTTTGACTCACAATTTGACAAATTTTTGCAAAGTTTGCATCTGGCTGCCCTGACCTGTTCACCAATGACACTTTTTCTCCCCTCAGAAAAGCATTTAATCTATTTGTATACTGCTGTTTTCTTCATGGCAGTATCCCTATAAACTTGGATTAACATGTACCTGGTTTCACTTCCACTCTTGCCAAGTCTAACAAGAAATTTAAGATTTGTTTACTGCTCTAATTCAAGCTCCAGCTATCTCGCGATGGCACACAAAAACGTCCACCAAAAATAATGAACATCATTCAGCAAGACACCACCACATGTGGATGTGAATGCAGCTGTGAGACACTGACACTAAGGTTACAAAACCTGGCAAGTTTATGAACTTAATTGTCAGAGCTTGTATTTGCCTAGTGCAGTGTGTCCTTTGATTTCTTGACTGCTGCTTCCATGGATGATGATTGTGAATCCAAGTAAAATGGAATCCCTGGCAACCTCAATCTTTATTTATCATGATTATTCAAATTTATACACTAACGAAAATCGAGAAATTAAAGATTTTTACCAGCTTCTGCTTTCTGAAATTGATTCAAAATACAATCGGGATGCACTGATAATTACTAGTAATAGGAATGCAGAAGTTGGAAATGAAGAAAGGTAGATAGTTGGAAAATATGGCCTTGGTGACAGAAACAATGCCGGAGATCACATGACAGAATTTTGCAAGACTAACAACTTCTTCACTGGAAGTACCTTTGTCACCAACATAAATGATAACTGCTATACACATGGGCTTTACTAGATGTAATACACAAGAATCAAGTTAGCTACGTCTGTGGAGAGACATGGTGGAAGAACTCAATATTATCAGTCATAACAAGGCCAGTGGCCGATTATGGCAAAGGCCATCAATTGCAATATGCAAGTTCATGTTGCAACTGGAGAAAATAAGAAAAAAATCCGTAAGAGCCAAAGTATGACCTTGAGTGTATCCCACTTGAGTTTAGAGACCGTCTCATGAGTAGATTTGATGCATTGAACACTGATGACTGAAGACCAGACTAGCTGTGGAGTGACATCAAGGACATCACTCGTGAAAAAAGCAAGAGGTCATGAAAAAGACAGGAAAATGAAGAAAGACCAAATTAGATGTCAGAAGACACTCTGAAAACTTGCTCTTGAACATTGAGTAGCTAAAGCAGAAGGAAAAAATGATGAAGTGAAAGAACTAAACAGAAGATGTCAAAGGGCAGTTTGAGAAGACAGAGTATTATAACGGCATGTGCAAAGAGCTGGAGATAGAAAACTAAAAAGGAAAAACAGAATCACTTCTCAAGCTGAAAGAACTGAAGAAAAAAATTCAGGCCTTGAGTTGCCATAGTGAGGGATTCTACAGGGAAGACAGTAAACAATACAGAAAGCATCAAAAGAAGGTGGAAGGTAATACACAGAGTCATTACGCCAGAAAGAACTGGTTGATGTTCAGTCATTTCAGGAGAAGCAGATGATCAGGAACAAATGGTACCAAAAGAATGTTAAAGTGACTTTGAAGGCATGGGTGAGAAACAGGCTTCAGAAGTGGATGGGATATCAATAGAGGTATTTCAGCAAATGCATGCAACACTGGAAGTATTCGTTCTTCTATGCCAAGAAATTTGGAAGACTGCTAACTAGGCAACTGACTGGAGGAGATATTTGTGCCGGTTCCTGTGAAAGGGATCCAACCAAATGCAGAAATTATTGAACAGTATCTTTAGTGTAATACATAAGTAAAATTTTGCTGACAATCATTTAAAAGTGAACATAGCAGTATACTGACAAAGGAACTGCCATAAATTCAGGCTAGATTCAGAAGAGGATGTGGAACCAAGGGGTATCATTGCTGATGTCAGATGGTTCCTAGCTGAAAGCAGAGAATACCTGAAAGATGTTTACCTGGGTTTTATTGACTATGCTGTGTGGATCATAACAAATTATGGCTAACATTATGGAGAAGAGGAATTCCAGAACACTGAATTGTGCTCCTGAGGAATCAGTACTTGAATCAAGAGGCAGTGCTACGAACAGAACATGGTTTAAAGTCAGGAAATGTGTGTATCAGGGTTGTTCCTTTTACTATCCCTATTCAGTCTGTATGCTGAGCAGATAATCTGAGACACTGGACCATATGAAGAAGAACAAGGTATCAAGATTGGAGGAAAACTCATTAACAACCTGTATTACACAGTTGACACAACCTTGCGTGCTGTGAGGAGGGCTTGCAACACTTAACTGATGAAGATCAAAGACCACAGCCTTCAGTGTGGATTGTACCTCAACATCAAGAAAACAAAATCCTCACAACTGGATGAGTAGGCAACATCATGATAAACGGAGAAAAGATTTAGGTTGTCAAGGATTTCATCCAAACACATTAGTAGGTGCTAATACAGAAAATAAAATGTTTAATTTACGTAGCCTCTGGATAATAAACATTTAGGTCATTTGCAGTGTTTTGCCTTTAAAAGTAACATTGCTATGGACCTACGCCTTCCGGAACAAATTTGTAAGACGTTTTTTGAGACAGTGAAAATGAATGAACTGCGGCTATGTTCAGCAGCTTATACAAATCTGAGGAACATAACCTTGAGGCAAAGTATAAAAACAACCAAGTTGCAAAACAATAAATACAAATCAGAAGCATGCACAACTAAGCAACATATTGTTTAAGGATATATGCATATGGGGTAAGACTATTATTAAAAACAAGACAATAATAAACACAAATTAGGGAAATGGTTACCTTTGGAGAATGGAGAGGGATTAAGACAGGAGGGAGGAAGCACAAAGAAGTTTGTAGTTACGGTAAGGATATTTTCCCAGTACTGAAAGGTGATGGTGATTTCTATTTCCTTAGTGGCTAGTGAATACATGAAACTTTGACATATATTACAAATATTATACTATACACTGCTCTAATTATATATCATATTTATTGCAATATAATGTATATTAAATATATGTTAAGATCTAGTAACTGTGTATTTACCTGGTACTCTGATGGCTAGGTGCTCTGTTGCTAACACTGAAAGGTTGGTGACTCAAACCCGCCAACAGCCCCATGGGAAAAAGGTCTCGGTCTGCTTCTGTGAAGATTACAGCCAAGAAAATGCTGTACAGAAGTTCTGCTCTGTCACTTCGGGTTGCTGTGAGTCAGAAGTGACTCGATGGCACTAAACTGCAACATGATGATATATTTAATCTTTTATTTAATAGTTTAAAAGGTAATTATGGATCATGGCTTCAAGAAACTATGGTGTAGCAAAAAAGGAAACAAGCAAATGCGAAAATGTGCTTTAGAGATATGATTCAAGGTTCTGTTGATCACAGTCTAATGATAGGGATTGACTTTTACACAACTTCGATTCAAAGAGGGATTTGATGCGTACTGCAGTTAACTGTTCTCAACTATGGCATTTAACAAATCCTACTTCAAATTAAAGCTAACTGTGTAGAAGTCACTAGGAATTGACCTGACAGCACGGGGTTGGGTTTGGTTTTGGTGTCGTTAACAGTTATAAGATTACAGAGAAAATAAAATGAATACCCACCTCATCCAAAGCCACTGCTGTCGAGTTACTTCTGACTCACAGTAAGCCTAGAAGACGGAGTAGAACTGGCCCACAGAGTTTCCAGGGAGTTCCTGCTGGTTTCAAACTGCCAGCCTTTTGGTTGGCAGCCATAGCACTTCACCACTATGCCACTAGGGTTTTCAGTAACATGAATAGAATAAAGGAAAACTGCTTGAAGGAGATGGGATTTAAGTTGAGTCATGAAAGATGAGCACAATTTTGAGTGAGAAATCCTGTATCTTAATTGGGAAGATGTGACCGAAGATGTGAGATGCCATGAGTATGGCATGTGAATGAGGAACGACTAGCCAGTGTCCCTGAAACAGTGTGAGAGCTGGGTGCAGGGGGAGCATCAAATGGGGATGGATTGTGGAGGGCCTTTCACATTATACTAAAGATTTTTGTCTTCAGTATGCAACTACTGTGAAGATTTCAAATTCCTCTTTTGTAAAATCACAACTGTTCTTAAGGAAAAATTATTTGGACTGGAAACAGGGGCGGAAGGGGCAGAGAGATGAGTCTGGAAATTGATAAGCAAGAGATCATGAAGGGCCAAGACAGGACAGAGCAGTGGAAGTGGAAGGCAGGGGGTGAATGTGAGAGATGTCAGATGCAAGAGGGTGGCCTGCTGGGTCATCGGTGTAGACTACTGTTTTCTTGATCTCACCCTTTTCTTCCGGTCTTGCCTTGGTCCGTGTCCTAGTTACCTAGTGCTACTGTAACACAAACAACACAAGTGAGTAGCTTTAAAGAACAGACTTTAGTTTCTTATCATTCTAGATGCTGAAAAAAAAGGCAAAATCAGTGTTTGGACTGGAGCCTTCGTCTGCAGCCCTAGGCGTTCCTTGGCTGGTAGATATCCTCAGGTGGCTTCTGTCTTCCCCTGTGCGTATCTTTACATGTAATCTGCTGTTTTTATAGCTTAGAACTGATTAGATTCAGGACCCTCCCTACTCAGGTATGATCTACTTAACAAAGAAAACCTTATTTCTGTACAGCATCATACCCACAGCCATAGCAGTTAGATTTCAACACCTCTTTTGGGAGGACACAGTTCAGTTTACCACAACTGCTCCTCACTGACTGCTGACTCTGTCTCATCTTGCTTTGTAGCCTCAATTTGCATAATTGCCACACAGTGCTCAGTAAAGGAGTTCCCAACTACATTTTAACTTACATTTTTAAAACACTTGCCTGGGAGAGATTAGCAGTGTTTGACTACTATTGAGCAAATATTTGCACCAGGGCAAAGGCTGTAAGGACTGAGAAGAAATGTATCTTTCCCCATTACAAAGCTGGTTCCTTAGGATCTTGACCTGTGACTTACATTATTTCAATGAGTTAACATGTACAGGTACCTGCTACACTACCTAATACCTATGAAGTACTCAGTATATGTTAGTTTCTTCTCACTGCTCTTTTATATTCAAGATAAAGAAGATCATTGGGTTCAAGAAAAGGTAAACAAAAGCCTTTTTATTTCAACACAAGCCGTTGTTGAACATCTTTCTGAAGTCCTGTTGCACTTCTAGATACATTTTAATCTTAACTTGGCTTTGAATTCCAAGATTTCTTTTGTGATGTGTAGTATGCGAGGAACAGGTAGAGAGCTAATCTCAGAATGGACTTTGGAAAGCCTAAGTGCGGTTTTTATTATTGCTGCTGTTCACTTTTAGAAATGAAATTGTGCTTGTAAGCTGGCTTTATTGAGATTTGCCTCTATTCAAGAAATATTTCTCATTAATTTAAAAATTTCTTATAGTTGGAGTTCTATTTACCAATGTGTAGTAAAGTTTTCCAATGAAGGAAATTTAAACTATAAAATAAACAAAAGGGTAATTTTATCTTGCTTTGTATCTCTCGATACACTGATAATAGTTTATATTATGGCTAAAGAGGTCTAAGTCTATTGAATTTCTCTTTGGAATTCAAACAGTTTACCCAAAGGTGTTTATTTTTATCACTTTCTGGGATGTTTTGGGGATTTCATGATTACATGCTTACCAAGTGCCTTTGTTTTAGATTCTTCCAGCCTCCTGCTCAACCTCTAATTACTGCCTACTCTGTCTGATAACTACCTACCAACTGGGAACCTAGTGTCTTACTAAAACTAAAGATATTTAGTCTTCACCTTGATGTAACACCTACACATACACCATCCCCACATAAGGAAAGGTGCTTGGATAGCTTTGAAGTCTTTTGCTAAGATAAGACAGACTTTATGCAGTTAGAACATTTGAGGAATTTAGGCTCTTCCATTTAGGAAGAGCTTTATACTCTGCTGCAGTGCATAGCCAATGTACTGTATCTGAATTTAAACCAAAAAAAACCTAAACTAGCTGTCTCATTGATTCCAATTCATGGCATTCCTATGTCAGAATAGAGCTGTCCTTCATGTGATTTTCAGTAGCTTATTTGTTTTCAAAAGTAGAGCATTAAGCCTTTCTTCCAGAGTACTTCTGTGTTGACTCAATCCTACAACTTTTTGGTTAGGAGCTGAGCTTAGTAAAAATCTGGTCTGTGACATTATAAAACATATTGTTAGCATATGTCCTCTTCCAGTATTCCTTTTGCAAAGTGTTACAGGTTGAACTATGTCCCCCATAAGTGTGTATCAACTTGGCTAGGCCACGATTCTCAGTATTACGTGATTATGTACCATTTTATCATCTGATGTGATTTTCCCATGTGTTATAAATCTTCTGTCTGTGATGTTAATGTGACAGGATTACAGTCAGCTCTGTTCACGAGGCAGGACTCAATCTACAGTAATAGGTTAGATCTTGAATCAGGATCGTTTGAGATATAAGAAAGAGAAGCAAGCAGAGAGGCATGAGGACCTCTTACCACCGAGAAAGCCATGCCCAGAACAGAGCCGTATCCTTGGGATCTGTGATGCTGCACTGGGAAGCAACTAGACCTTCCTCCAGAGCTGACAGAGAGAGAAAGCCTTCCCCGGGAGCTGTTGTCCTGACTTTGGACTTGTAGCTTTCTAGACTGTGAGAGAATAAACTTTTGTTTGTTTAAACCATCTGCATATGGTATTTGTGTTATAACAGCACTAGATAATTAAGACACGTAGTGTTAAGTTAATTTGATTCTAACAGTGGTGACTGTGACTCCCACCACCAAATACTCTCACCATGTCCTTCTGAGGTTCACCTTTGGGATTTATTCAAGTTAGGTGGACAATAAGCTGGACTGTCGTCAGGCAGCCATGGAAAGTCTGTCTGCTTAGAATCATTGTATCATTTTTTTTTTCTTTTTGCCTTTTTCTATTCTTGACAGTCTTTTATTTTTCCTTATGACATTCAGATACATACTGCCAATCAGTAATGCTCAGGCTTCTCTGAGTCTTTGTAACGTTGTGGCTGTCAACTTATTTGTTCCTTTAATCCTCCTCTTATCTTGTCTTTTTTCTGTCCATTTTATTTTTGCTCTATTTCCTAAATAGTTCTTACATTTCAGTTTTTTTTCAAGACTTACCTCTTGTTGATAACAGTTTGTCTTATCTTCCCCTTTCAAGTAGTTTCTACAATAATCTTTACTTAGGGATATTTCTGTTTTGTTTTTTTCTTGAAAGCCAGCATTCATTTCCTTTCTTTGACAGTGCTTCCCAATTGATTACTTACTGAATTTTATTCAGAAACAATATATTAACTGTCATTTGGGCTATTTTGCTATCAGTATCTCTGAATTGCTAGAAACCTCATTTATGCTTGTTCTAGTTACCAAACTTACTTCTTTTAGTGAATATGAAGTCTGACAATTAGGTTCACAAACTTGCCACCGTGTGCTTGTGCTGGCAGCACCCGTACAAACAACATGATAAGGTTTTATAACTTTTTATATCAGTGTCTCAGAGCTATGTTCATGTGGACGTGTGACAATGTGTTGCTGAGTGGGGTTTGTTATTGTTGGTGTGTGTTTTTGTGTGCCATCATGAGAATATCAGAGCTTGAATTAGAGCAGTGAACAAACGTTAAACTTCTTGTTAAACTCGATAGGAGTGGAAGTGAAATCAGCGACATGTTAGTCCAAGTGTATGGGGATAATGCCATGAAGAAAATATCAGCGTACAAATGGATTAAGTATTTTTCTGAGAGAAAATAAAGTGTCACTGGTGAAGGAAGGTCAGGGTGGCCAGTAATAAGCAGAACTGATGAAAATATTACAAAAATTCATTGAATGGTGCATCAAAATCACTGGCTGGCTGTGAGAAGCATAGCAGACTGCATAAATGTCAGTAGAGTAACAGGAAAATCATAACTGAAAATCTCGACATGAGAAAGGTGTGCACCCAAGTGGTCCCAGTGTTTCTCACTGATGAACAAAAGGAAAGAAGAGTTGAAGTTTGCCAAGACCTTTTGGAGAGACAAGGTAGTGTTGGGGACCATGTTATCACTTGTGATGAAAGAGGTGTACCAGTATGACCCTGAAACAAAGCATCCAAGTGCACAATGGAAGTCAGCCAATTCTCCATGACCAAAAAAACATCATGAGTCAAAATGAAGAGTCAAAACAATGTTGTTAACCTTTTTTTTGATATCAGAGGGATTGTTCATTGTGGATTTGTGCCAACTGGACAAATAGCTAACTAAGTTTACTAGTTGAAAGTGCTATAAAGACTGTGTGGAAAACTTAGATGAAAATGACTGAAATTTTCACCAACAACTCATGGCTGTTGCATCACGACAAGGCACCAGCTCAGATGGCACTGTCTGTGAGGGAGTTTTTAGACTGTAAACAAATAACTGTATTGGAACATCCTCCCTACTCACCTGATTGGGCCCCCAACAACACTTTTCTTTGCCCAAAGATGAAGGAAATATTGAAAGGAAGACATTGTGATGCCATTCAAGGCATGAAGGGTAATAGGATGACAGCTCTGATGGCTATTCCAGGAAAAGAGTTCCAAAATTGCTTTGAAGGGTGGACTGGGCGCTGGCATTGATGCCTACCTTCCCGAACTTTGAAGGTAACCGTAGTGATATTCCGCACTGAGGTAGGATGAGCTCACAAACTTAATTGGCAGTCCTCGTGTTTTGTCTTAGGTATTGGGGGGATTTAGCAGCATGTACATGTAAAACAAAGCTAAAGAAAAGAAAAGATCATTTGAAATGTTATTTTTTTATTAAAAAGAAGTAATTATGTAGAACCCAAGCAAATTGAAGCTCGATTCTTTTATTCACAATATTGAGTAATAGGGTGATTAATTGAATGTCACAAATTAGGAAGTTCAAGTGTCTACTTCGTAAGTCGATAATAACTGGTGATATCATCAGAAATGGTAATTTTAATAGACCACAGGTAGCATAATCAGACTTTTTTTTAAATTGTATTTCTTTGTATGTTAAAATATAATTCACATACTATCCATTTCATCCATTTAAAATATGCACTTTTGTGTTTTTAGGTGTATTCACAGATATGTGTAACTATCACCATAGTCAGTTTTAGAACATTACAATCAGTTAATAGTTAGGAATTGTCTGTAGTCGTGAAAGAATATTTATTAAAAGATAATCTGAAGACCACATCTGTAGCATGATAGGGTGGTTGTTTATTGGATAGTTCACTCTGGAATCTTTATATAATCACACCAGCTTTGCTCCAAGGCCCCTGGCGGATGTTTTGGAAGATTGTCCGTTCTTTGACTTTGTGAGTAGTGTGCAGTATGTGAACAACATGCACCTGTTTTTCTTCATTTCTTGTGTGTTTTCTGTTTCATAAGTTCTTTTGTATTCTATGTATGCTTTCTGTATATGTTTCTTGTGTTTTTAAATGCTCTTGTGTATATTCTTTGGGCTTGAGAACCAACACTCACAACGGCATGTAGCTTGTTAATATTCCAGAGTGCTCAATACCTAGCTATATGATTTGTCAGGCTAGTGACGAATGATTTGGAAATCCATCCTCATCTTTACCACTCAAACTGTCTAAGTGCTTTAACAGAGTTACTTAGAGAGAGCTATGTGCTAGGTGGAAAAGAAACCTGAACTTGGATTTTAAAGTAACTAATTTAAATTCCATCCCAGTCCAATTGCACTGCTTAACTCAGTATTCAAAGACATATATGCATGAAGTCACCTCTATTGTGTAGCCGATTTGGCAGGGCTGTTGAATTGGCACCAGCATTGTAACCTTAGATCAGGGTTATAGGTTGGATTTTGAATGACTTACAAGAGTTTCTTCAGTGAGGGCTGATTTGGAGGACAGTGAAAACAGAGAACCAGTGGAGCTGAAAGTAGTGATGGATGCCTTTGGGTGGATGCTCAGGGTGAAGGAGAGCGCCAGGGCAACCCCTCTGGTTAGCTGTGGGGTGGTCAGTGATTCCAACCCCGATGTGGCCATGGAGACAGAAGCCTCCTATGCTTCTATACCAGTTATGTAGATCAGAGCTTACATCCTGCCAGGGATAGAGGTATCCTTGTTGAGATTATATTTCATGAATTCCAGGATGCACAATTTTATATCCCAGAAATGAGACTCTGTCTTGCAGCTGATGACATGATGTCATTTGTTTGTTGTACTGGTTTTTATACATATAACACAAAATTTGCCATTTTGACAGTTTTTAAAAAATAATTATTTGTTGAGAATATACACCAATTCAACAGTTTCTCCAATTCAGTGGCATTAATCGCATGGTTGGAGTTGCACAGCTATTTTCACCCTCCTTTTCTGAGTTGTTCCTTCTGCGTTAATATAAACTCACTGCACCGTAAGGTTCTGTTTTAGGCAGCTAGTGCTGCTCTAACAGGAAAACTATGGAGTGGATGGCTTTAACAAAGGAAGGTTTATTCTTACACAGTCTGGTAGACTACGAGTCCGAATTCAGGATGTCTGCTCCAGGGGAAGACTTGCGGCCACTTGTCGGCCCTGGAGGAAAGTCCAGGATTGCATCAGTCTTTGTCCAAAGAGCATCTTGGCACAGGAACCTCAGGTCTCAAGAACATGCTCTTCTTCCGGTGGTGCTTTTTTGATAGTGTGAGATTTTCAATTCTGAGCTTGCTTCCCTTTTCTTTTATCTCTTGTAGGATGAAAGGATTAAGGGTGGTGCAAGCCATGCTCCACGGAAACTCCCTTTACTGGAGCAGGCAGGTGATCTTATGAAGGCATTTATAGTCCCACCATAATCTTTTAACACAAAACATAGGAAAAATCACAAAATGGAGGGCAGTCACAGGTTCCTATCTAATCTTTTGAGTTGTTATTGTCTACTTAATCTCTTGAGATAGATATTAAAAGAGTATAATGCTCAAGGCAGACATTTTTTACTAGTTCAGCTAAACTGTTGTTTGTTGTCAGGAAGACTTCAGGGGATGTATTTTGCTGAGGCTTTAAAAATCTCATGGCGATGCTTTTGGGGCTTCTTTCAGCCTTTGTGGCTCCAGAAATCTGGATTCAATGATAATTTGAAATTTTGTTCTGCGTTTTCTCCCTTTAGTCAGAATTTGTCCCTAGAATCTTAGATCAAAATACTCGGCGAGGGTAGCTGGGCACCATCCGTTTCTGGTCTCGTGGTAACAGAGGCGGATGTCCCCGGAGGTGGTCGGCCACACATTCTACTTGTTCTTTCCATTCTTGGTGTTGCTTCTTCCTTTGTTGCTCCAGGTGAGTAGAGTGGCATGACGTAGTTCACTTGTTAGTGACCTTTCTCAGTGATACATGACATACGGGGTATGTTTTTTGGTTATAAACTGTGGTAGTGATGGTGATCTACCATTTACTGAGCTTCCTGTGTTTCAGGAGCAATTCCAAGTCCTACATGGATTATTTCATTGAATCACCACAGTGTCTTCAGTTTATAGCTTCCTGGCAAATTTTGGTACTTTATTTTTAGGCTCTTCCTAATCAAAAATGATGGGCCAGTGGCAGGAGAGGGAGGAGCAGGGCCTGGGAGGTGTGTATGTTGTGGGAGAGTGTTTCAAATTCTGTCTCTGATTGTTACGTGTACAAATGTGTACAGATACTGTGACAGTCAGATGACAAACTGTCTAGGCTTCATTTTTACTTTCTTCCTTTAGCCACTGGCTCTTGTATAACTGATTGATCTTGCCACCGTGGAGTGGCAGCTGGCTGTCAGGGATGAATCAGCCAGGAAGCTTGGTGCACGGCAACATACAATAAGATGTGGTGAAGGACAGGTAACGCTGCGTACTACAGCTTAGAAAGGAAGCGTGGTTAAGCTTTTGTGTACCTTGCTTGTTGAGTAATCCATTCTTGCTGAGTGCAGTAAGACAGAGTGGAAAACCCAATAGCTGCCCATGTTACTTTATCATCCAGTGAGGCTCCAAGAACCCCCAGCAATCGTCTCTGTGAATGACAAAGGGTGTGTGTGGAGGCCTGTGGCCCAGAGCCAGGGCAGAGCAGTAGACTCATGGATTTCTAAATGGATCTGATGCATTTCAGTGCTGTCCTGTATTACTGAATTCTGATATTGATAACGATTTACAGAGGAATAAGGTCAGTAGTCAGGACAATAACCTTTGGTAGACAAAGGCTAAAATTTGTTAAAATTGAAGAAAAACAAGTGACATTTTTACATTCTTATTAGCTCACCACTAACCAAAAGATCTGGAATTTGAGTCTGCCACCTACCTTGAAAACCTGTGGGACAGTTCAACTCTGTCTTACAGTGTCTTTGAGTCAGAACGGAGTTGAGGGCAGTGTGTTTAGTTTGGGTTTTTGGTGTCTTTAATACAGGAGACTCTGGGTGGTGCAACCGGGTAATGCACTCCGCAGTTAACCAAAACACTGGAGGTTTGAGTCTACCCAGAGGCACCTGAGAAGGTCCTGGGATCTGTTCCCAAAGACTGAGCTGCTGGAAACCCCGGGGAGCAGAGTTCTGCTGGGAAACACATCGAGTCACCAGGAGTCGGGATGGACTCCGTGCCAACCAGTCAGTGGTTTTTCATCTTGCTGTGCTACCCTCTTCCTTATCCACAAAGTGGTGTGAGAACAGCGCGCACTGTAGAGGGCTGTCAGTCTTTTTTTAAACCAAGGAAGTAAAGTGGTCATATTTTGTTTGACTGGCTGTGGTAATACCCTTTTCCACTATACCTTTGACTTCTGGGTGTTGGCTTTTGTCACCTCTATTTGGTATTATATGTCGTCACCCGTTTCAGGCTTTGACCTTAACACCTCCTTGTAGCTCCAGATCTTGGCCTGTGTAGGCTGGTGAATGAATGCTTATTGTTGGAAAGAACTGAAGGAGGAAGGAGAGGGGAAGGAAAGAGGGACATTAAAAAAACCCCAAATCAAATCCAATCCAGTGGCCACTGAATTGATTCAGATGCACAGTGACGTCATGTGACGGAATAGAACTGCAGCATAGCATTTTATTAGCTGTAATTTTATTGGCTATAATCTTTAAAGAAGCGGTTCTCCAGACCTTTGTTTCATGCAACCCTGAGTAGGTTCAAGCTGCCTACCTTTGTGTTAGCAGGTAATTGTAAACTGCTTGCATCACCCAGGCTATTCAGGACATTAAAAGAAGTGGGGAGCCCGTGGTGACTGTTGCGTTGGCTTGCTAACATGTCTATAAAGAAGTCACAAAGTCACAAATACTAAATGTACTCAGCACATACTCATTCATTCAAGAGATATTTTTAGAGCACACTCAGTGTGTCACACCAGTCTGAGCGAAAAGACAAAACCCAACCAGAATAAAGGGGTACCATGGAGTCCTAGTGTCTGGAAGCTTGTCTGTGAAGAGATCACCGTAACAGAGTGGAACCAAGCTGGGTGCACCTTGGCGAGCACCGCGGATGCACAGGCTGAGAGCTTCTCCTCCCCAGTGAGGATGTTGGAGGCTCTCACCATTCATGAGCCGGACTGTCAGGGACAAATTGGACTTCAGAAGGTGGAAACAGAGGGCGGGACAGGCCTGGCCTGTGGAGACGTGAAGGGGTGAAGAGTGAGAGCTTTAGAGGCCAGCACAAGAGGGCAACATCAGAGAAGAGACTGGCATTACTGGTGGAGGTCAGATTTCAAGCTGCACCTTCGATCTAACCCTCAGGCCAGGGTTTGTGTATCCCTTTTAAACCCAGGCTTCTACAATGCTTTCTCACTGCGGATATCACCCACTAACCACGCAAAAAGTTTGTCAGACTTCACTTTCAGCAGTGTTTATTACAAGATGAAGGATCCTCCTTCCACATTCTGATATACCTGGGAGGAGTGAGACAACCTCCTGTGTAAATCTTTCTAGGGAACCACTGAAGTTGTTCAGGGGTGGTGTGCTGGTGTTTCACTAACTCAGGGACAGTGTGCTGGCGTCTTCCCCAGCTAGTCAGGAAGGAGACAGAGAATCGTACTGTTTATGTACCCGTTCTGATGGTTAGTTTACAGTGGTACCAGGAGAAAAGACAAGTTATCAAATTGTGGAAGGCCTGGTGGCATAGTGATTACATGCTATGACTGCTAAACCAAAGGTCGGCAGTTCAAGTCCACCAGGCACTCGTGTCAACACTACAGAGCAGTACTACTATGACCTACAGGGCCTTTATGCGTTGGCAATGGGTTTTTGGTTGAGTATCATGAGAAAAGACAAGTTTTCAAATTGTATCCTTGCGTGAAAATCTCACCAGCCTGTTTTGTGTGTCTAACCATCGGCTGGAGTGTAGAGAAAGAGAGAAAAGGCTACTTTTGAGATGGCTGTGACTCACAGTGACCTCTGTATGAACACAGCCTGTTCTGCGTCATCTCCGTGGTTAATTGCAGAGCGAACCGTTAGGGTCCATAGGGTTGTCTGTGGCTGATTTCATGTAGATCACCATGTCTTTCTCCCTGGTCTGCTTCAGTCTGGGAGCTGCAGAAACCTGTTCAGGCCTCCAGTAATAGGCAGGTAGTGGATGTGCTTGAACACGTCTGATGGGGAATCAAATCCAGGTCTCCCAGACAGGAGGCAAAAATTCTACTACTGAACACTACTGCTCCTCAGAACAAGAACTTGGGTCGGGTTGGCCATCTGCCTCCATAAAGATTGCAGCCTAGCAAACCTCACAAGGCAGTTCTGCTCTGTCCTGTAGGGTCACTATGAGTTGGAATCAACTCAAGGGCAGTAACAAGAAGGGGGAATGAAGCCACAATTTGTTTTCTCTTTTGTTTCCATCTGTATTTCTGAAAATAAAGGAGTGGACCTTGGGAAACCGCAAGGGCAACTGTCTGACCCTTCAGCCCAGTTTTTGGTGGCCTCTGAACCATAGTAAAATTGTGGCACTCTCCAGTCTGACCGATACCCTTTTCTCCCTGCTCCTGCTCGCTACAGGACTAGGGGTGGGTCTCCGTGGACTGTGAAGAGGGAATTGACCTGCCTCTGTATTCCCTCATCACTAGCCGCTACCTGCCAGCAACAGCCCTTGGTGCCAGTCCCCAGAGCACCCTCCTATGGGCCCCTGCAGCTTGTTGATGACACTATAATATGAAATTTATGCTCTTGGGTTTCCCTCCCTGAGATGTCAAGCATGATCAGTTTGACAAACCCTTTTGCCTGCCAAAATATCTGCTGGAGAGAATATTTGCTTTTTTTTCTGCATCTTGAGAACAATCTCAGCCCACACTTGACTTTATCTTTCATGTAGGGATCACATTAAGCAGTTAGTTAGTGTACATCTTTATGTTCCACATGGGGCTTTTTCTGTAGTCTTCTTTTTCTTCTTTAACTTGATGGAAAAACACAGACAGTTTGAGCCCCACTGCTTGTATTCAGTTCAGCCTCTGTCGGATGCTTCATACAACCTAGCATACTTTGTTCAGGAATTAATACCAGAACCAAGACAAATTACAGCAAAGAAAACTGGCAGTGCCCTGGGGCTAGAATTTTGTATCAACTGTGTGGAAAGAATAATGTAACTAGATTATCACGTGAGAGAACATATTTCGAGATTCAAGCTGAACAAAAGAATCGTTAAGTGTCAGCTAAGGGAGAAAGCTGAGCATGTTGTAGTAATAAACTTTTGGGGTAGGAGAGGAAACATTTAACAAAAAAGATTCTTATGGCAGAGCTATAGAAACCTACCACAATACCCTATAATAAATTATTTAAGAGCAACATATTATTTCTGATTCTCAGGATGTGGGAGGAAAGTTAGACAAGGGGAATCATGCCACGGAGCTTGGTACTTCTGTACCCGTTAGACAGACATCTATAGTAAGTGCTTTCTTTTTTTTTTTTTTTTTTAATCAGGTTATAAGGAAGTGAAATGCCAGGCAACATCCACAGGGAAATAACGATAGACAAATTGGTGACTATCAGTCCTGTGTTGCTGCCTATTACTAAGGACAGTTGCTTAAGGTATAACAAGTTCTGCTGAGAGTACGGCCCTTAGAAAATTAAATGTGGGTGGATTTCAGAAAGCCAGCATGTTATCTACAAAGGGTTTCATTCTCAAATCCTTGTTGAGAACATTTGGAGTTTGATTGGGAAAGCTGTAAAAATAAGGAACACAATTTTGTGACTGCTTTTCCCTCACAATATTGGCTTTGATATTGGTTTTGGCCTTGGCAAGTCATAGGTGAGCATTTTCTGGGTTTAGTGTGTACGGCGTATCCCTTTATAGCTGGATCTTAAAATGTGACAGAACAACATTGCAGTTGTGGAATCAGACAGTACCGGAATGCACCCCAACTCAGAAGAGGACATTTGCAAGTAGACTTTATACTGAGTAGGATAAAGATATTATTTGAAGTGAGAATTGTTTTATTTTTTGCTTGTATTATGAAGTATGTTTATGGAATATTTAATAATATTCATAATATATACAGACTTATTTTTAACAAAAAGTACGCATAGCTCAACTTGCTTTAAATTTGCTTTTTTCAAAAAAAAAGAAAAGAAAAACTCATTATTTATGAAAACAAGATTTAAATGAAATATTTTTTGTTTGGGCCTGAGATGTAGCATCATACTTTCATGACCTGATGTTTCATTTCCTTATAATTTACTCCTTAAGACATCGGCTACTTTATATTTTATGATTTTCAAGCTATGTTTCTAAACCCCCAAAAAACCCCACTGCCATTGAGTCAGGTCCAACTCATAGTGACCCTAGTGGTATGTTTCTAAAGGATGAGATAAGACTGGTGTTAGGTAGCTAGGTACAAGTATATTTCAAATAATGCACTGAGGACTTTAGTATTCTTCATTACATCTGCTAAAAATGAAATTGTATCATATCCTTTTTCTAACATGTTTTCAAATAATAGAGACAGCTTGGAGCACTATACAGGAATTTCAACCATATAAAAATCATCATTACATGGAGCATGTTAGGTCAGATTTATAGAATTAACCTTGTAACACTGCTTGTTAACTTGCTTTCCAACATCCCTGCTTTCTGTCTTTAACCAGTCATCAATTACAAATGCAGATGAGCTCCTATATGACTAAGAAAAAAATTGAGAAGTCCAATGTACACAAGGCTAGTGATGGAACAAATAAACAGCTCCATGACTGAGCCATGAACATAGCCATCTGCTGCGTCACCTTGCAGCATACTTACAGATAAAACATGGAGGCTGTCCAGCTACTTCATGAGAATGGAAAGATATAGCACAGTAATTGTTTTACGTATTGATTTTTAAGAATTGAAATTGAAACAGATGTCGGAACCACCTCTAATGTTGTAAACCTTCTGGAAACACTTCTCTGCATCCTGGCATTCACAACCCCTAATCTGGGAAATGCTGCATCCCTGCCCAGCCCGTTTCTCTCTGTCTCTCTTTCACTGGGTCATTCTCCTTCATCTTCAGGGCTGGGAGAAGATTATACTTGTGTGACCAGAGGAAGGAGTGGAATGTGGGCAAAGACTCGAAGTGAGCACTCAGAGATAGATAGGAAAAAGTCTGCTTTTTGTTTTCGTACCTGCCGGTTCTTCCTGTCTGGTGATTCCTTCCACCCCAGAGCTCAGGCAGACTGAATGTACTGTAAAGCTGCCTTTGGAAAATTCACCTGGGTTTCTGTGTTTAGTAAACTCTGTCTGCCAAAAGCCCCGTGTTCTACTCACACTTGATGCAGAGGACTTCTGAAGGCGATGCAGACCATCTTTGAGGAAACCACTTTAAACATATATTCTGAAACTAAGCTCTGTTCAGTATGAGTTTTTAATTCACATGTTTCGTTGTAAACACTCTTTGAAATAGGCTAGAAGTCAGCTTGGGTTACTTGTACACAGACCAAGTTATTGGTACAAGTTAGTAATTGGGGGCTGAAAGAGAGGGCCCCTAGAAAGCAAATGTGTTCTATTATCGTGTAAAAGTTCTCCTTTCTGAATGGGTTGTAATTTTTTTGTCTTTGTGGCTATTTACCTTAACCTTTACAAAGTAACAGCATGTTGGTGAATTGCCTATGTATCTCAAATATCTTAAATCATCGACTGCTACCAAGAGATAAACAAAACTTGTAATTCAGAAATCAAATCAAGTCAAAACTCATGATGTGTAAGATAGATATATATATGTATAGCTGAGATATTCACTTTGTGTTTTGGTATTGTTGCTATTTGTGTCAATTCTGGAGGGTAATTTTTAACCTCAGAACACAAATGTTGGGTTCTAACACAATTTTCTAGACCTCAAACCTGAACTAAATACCATATGAATTTGGTTCATAGAATATTTTTAATTTCCATTTGGTTGTTTATACAAAGCTAAAAAGAGATGTAGTAACCATTTGTTGTACCTCAGTGGATTTTTTGTCATCTAGAAAGTCTCCAGTGTAACTTTACAAAGGCCTACAGTTATTTTTGAGATGGACTGACACAGTGGCTGCAACAGTGGGCTTAAGCGTAAAAACCATTGAGAACATGGTGCAAGACCAGGCGGTGTTTCGTTCTGTTATTCGTAGGGTCACTATGAGTCAGAATCAACTCAATGGCACCTAATAACAACAACAGTTATTTTAAATAAGGACTTTATACTCAATAATTGTAGAATAATTAAAATGTATGCTTTAGTTTTAAGTTAAGGGAAAGCATTTTAAAAGTAATACTTAAGTTTTAGAAAAATTTTTAAACCTAATTTCTCTGTTTATTGAAATAATTCATTCATATGCTTTTCTAAATATGTATCACCCTGGTGCATTCATTTACTAATTGTTTCACCTGTACTGTTTCCTAAAAAACTAAATCCTTTGAAAAATGTTTAAACTTCTATTAATTGGCTCTTTTTTATTCTTTTCCTTCTTGGTATAAAGATCACTTCCTTTCAAATTACCACTTGCGCGTATGTGAACATATATTACCCACTTATTCCTTCATTTGAAAAAGCAAACCTGTGGGCTCCCTGTTACCCGCCATTGCCGTCTGTTGTGTATGCCAAACATGCCACCTGTGGAGTTGTTCTTCATCCAGAGAGTACTGAGTAAAACCAGCATCTTTTGTGTAATGAGTGAGTTTTATGAGTGAGCCCAAAGCAAGCTGTTTATTTACTAGCTATTTATACCTCTCAGAATGATACACATGAGGAAAGTTTACAATTTGTTAAATAACATTTTTAAGGCATCCTTAGTGTTGTAGTAGAGGGAGAGCCAAACAGGAGACAAGGGTGCAGGATTGGTGACAGCGAAACACGGAAAGGAGAAGGGGGAAAGGCAAGAATCAGAGGAGAAAGTGCTAGGGAAGCAAAAGAGGCAAGGCATGTGGGATTGTTGCTCATTTAGTCATGGTTTTTAAAAGGTGATTTTATTGGGATAAAAACATATTTAACAAAACATTCTGTAACTGAACAATCTGTACATGTGTGACTCATGGTTGCATTGATCATGCTTTGCAGTCATGACCACCACCCATTTCCATGTTATCGTACCATCACTGACAGAAACAGTGCCCCCCCAGCAACAACTTGCTCTTTCCCCCCGCTCTCCTACCCCGGTTAGCCACTTTAGTGTCTATACATCTGCCTGTTCCACATAGATGAAATAGCATTTCACTAGATCATACAAAATTTGTCCTTTTGGAACTGATTTTTTCTACTCAGCATCATATTTTCAAGGGTCATCCATGTTCTGGCATGTATCAGGGTTTCATTTCTCCATATAGCTGAGTAATATTTTGTGTGTATATATACCATATTTTGTTTATCCATTCATCGGCTGTTAGGTATTTAGATTCTTTCCATCTTTCAGCTATTTTACAGAGTTTTACAACAAACTTTGTATATACAAATACCAGTTTCCATCTTGTTTTCAGTTTGAGTATACATTTAGGAGTGGGATTTGGGGGTCACGTAGTAATTCTGTCTTTAACTTTTGAGGAACTGCCAGACTCTTTTCTGTAGTGGCTGTGCCATTGTGAATCCCCACCACCAATGGGTGAGACGTTCGTGCTGTGACCCAGCCAATATTCACTGCACACCACTATTTTAGGCCCCAGTTAACGAGCAGAGACTCAAAGAAGCCCGCACACTTGTCTGATGGACACGCTGTCATCCCAAGGAAGATGAAAAGGAACATGAGCTAGAATGGAGAGAAAGAATGGACAAAGAGACGTGGGGTGAGGGAGCTGAAGGTTGCTGAAGAGATAAATAGAAGTCACCTAAGTCTTTTCCAGTTACTAACTGCTGTCATGTCAGCTCCAACTCATGGTGACTCCCTGTGTGTCCGGGTAAAACTATGCTCGGTAGGTTTTCAGTGTTTTTTTAAGTAAGAGTGGATTGAATTGTGTCCCCCCAAAATGTGTACTAACTTGGTCAGGCTCTGATTCCCAGTATTGTGTGGTTGGTCTCCATTCTGTGATTTTCCATTGTGTTGTAATCTCTGCCTGTGGTTAAAGAGGGTTGGGGTGGGATGTCACACTCTTGCTCAGATCGCATCCCTAATCCAGTGTGAAGAGGAGTGTCCCTGGGGCATGGCCTGGACCATCTTTCTTCTTACAAGAGATGAAAGGGAAACAAGCAAAAAGTGGGGACCTGATATGACAAAGAAATTTCTCCAAGAGCAGAGCATGTCATTTGGACCTGAGGTTTCTGTATGGAGAAGCTTCTAGACCAGGGGAAGATAGATGACAAAGTCCTTCTTCCAGAGCTAACAGAAAGAAAATCCTTCTCCTGGATCTGATCCCTGAAGATAGACTTATAGCCTGCTAGACTGTAATGGAATAAATTTCTTCTTTAAGTCATTCACTTTTGGCATTCCTGGTAAAGCAGCGTTAGATGACTAAGACAGAGATCTTTTGTAGCAGATTTGCCTGATATGTCATCTGATTTTTTGACTGCTGCTTCTGTGGGTTCCAAGTAAAATGAAATCATTGACAACTTCAGTCTTTTCTCCATTGCTTTAAGTCTAGAAATCAGGAAATGTTTCTTAGAGGAGGAGATAGCTAAAGTGACGTGTCTTTTGTTAGCTCTTCCCTTTTAAAATTCCTGCAGGATAAAACTGTTTTGGAAAAGCCTTTCATTTGATTCAAAGTTCAGAAAAAAAATAATAATTATTATTATTTGATTCAAGTTAAGAAATCCTGTTTGGTTTTTTTGTTTATTTCTGATAAAGCCTTGAATACGTCTTAATATACATTAAAATTCATGTCTACCCCTGCGAAAAAGAATTTATACCTGTTTAAAAATGTTTAAAGTTTCTTAAAAAAAAAAAACAACAACCAAGTTTTGGGGGTCCTGTGTTTCTGCTGTCTGTTTTATACAGTCATGTATATGGGCAGTATACTGTTGCAGCTTAATGCAAAACAGATGCCCTGTTAGCCTTTAACTAGTATGTGTTTAAAGTATGTGTATGTACATCAATTTATTTCCTGATTTGAAACAGCAGTGTTATCAGACTGGTAGAGGAGAATTGCCAAATCGTGATAGGTTGCACTCAATTTCATATAAAAGCTTTTTGGGGCTGTGGAAGCATCTCAGAGGACGGAATGCTGTTTTATACTTTATGTCTCTTCTGTCAACCTGAACTAGAGATTCATTGTCACTGCTTTCTCCTTTACAGAAACTCTGTTAAATGATCAGCATCTATTTGTGGTTACTAGTTCTTCTCAAGCTTATGGTCTCCACTTCCACTTCTTTTAGATAAACTTTGCTCTGTTTTGTCCTAAATTTATATTGTTAGCCCTGACTGCTTCCCTGAACCCCAGTCACCCACTCTCAGTTTTGTTAGATGTCTATTAGGCCATGTATAACTTACGGCTGAAAACTATTTGACTTCCTGACACTGCAACCAAATCTGTACCTCTCATGGTTACATTTTTCTTGATCAATGTGAATCTTCCACTTGCTGAAGCCACAATCTGTAACATACTCCTCAACTCTTTTCCTACACCATAAGCAAGCTATCAGTAAATCCTGTTGGCAGTACCGCTCCCTTCCCCAATATCTGCTGCTGCAAGCATCCAAGCCACCATTGTCTCTCACCTGGGCTGCCACGACAGCCTCCTACCTGGTTTCTGTCCTTCCACCCTTGTCCTTTTATGGCCCGTTCTCAGTGTAATACCCAAAGTGATTATATCTAAACAGATATCAGATCCATTCACTCCTTGGCTCGGAATTCCCCAAGGGCATTCTGTCTCATTCAGAATAAATTCCAAAGTCCTTAATACAACTCTAAGGCCCTATAACTGATCTGGTATTCCACCCTTTTTCTTTTTACATAAACAGCTTTGGCCACACAAGTCCCCTTGCTGTTCCTCTGTACCTCTGTCAAGCACTTTCCTACCTCAGGGCCTTTGCACATGCTCTTTTTCCCTGGTGTGATCTCTCATTGCCTAGATGTGTAGGTATTCGTTCCTTCAGATTGCTCCTAAAGTGTCACTTTATCCTAAAGGATCCCTTGACCACCATTTTCTCTGCACACATCCCCTCTGTGCCTACACTTAGGAAGGATGTTACAGTCCCAACCTAATCCTTTCTAACATAATGCACTCTAGTAACCACAGGCAGAAATTAGGTTTTACAGCATAGGAAAATCCTCAAATGGAGAGCAATCATAAAATACTGGGAATCATGGCCCAGTCATACTGCTATGCATATTTTGAGGGGGACACAATTGAATCCATGACAGTCAGGTTGGCTGCGTACTTTCTGAGCTGACTGTGGTGTCCTATTCATTTGGACCACACGCCTGCTCTGGTTGTACTTGACTTTTCATAGTAATAAAAGGCAAGCTGCTGTTACTCCTCAGACACAGTGGCATTTGGAGACTGCAGGCTGTTTGGTTTGAGTGAAAAATCTGATATGGTAGGAATCTGGTTTTCAATAAATAGCTTATTTGTATTCTGTAGGTTGAATGTTTCATGTAACTGTGTAACTTTTATGGGGGATTAGACTGAAATTAATCGGCCCAGTGCTGGTATAAGCCTATTTTTTTTAATAGGTTGTTGGTATTTCTGCAATTAACTGCCTGAAGTTCTTAAGGATAGTGTCTCCCCCAACCCCCGAAATGAACGAGCATCCATGTTGCATTTGGATCTTTCCAAAGAGACTACTCAAAAGCTTCTACATTTTATCTTGAAAATTTTCATTGTGTTGCCTGTGAAGTGTTTTGAATGACCAGTCGTCCTGATGGTCTCTGCCTTGTTTTCACAGGTGATCTGCAACTCGTTCACCATCTGTAACCCAGAGATGCAGGAAGTTGGTGTTGGCCTGTATCCTAGGTATGGGAGACAGTATTTCATTTACTGGAAGGAACCACTTTAGTTCCCACCATGCTTCCCAGACTTTGAGGAGTTAGAAAGCCTACTGCAGCAGCTGGTTCAAGGTCTAAGCTTGAAGCATAATGATAAATTGTGAGAAAGTAGAATATGTTAAGTTTAAAGAAAACAGTCTTAGAACCCCACGTTATGTGCTATGCTAGGTACAGAGACAGACCTCAACCCTAAATTCTGGTTCTCAGGGGCACTGTTGGGTAAGATGTCAAGTGTTGTGTGTGCTAATAAACCATCAGGCTAAGATCTGCCCCTTCCTCCCACCCCAGTCTCTGTCCTCATCTTATTCCCCAACTTTCGGGGTTGAAGTACGGGTTTACTTCGCTAGACTTGTGAATTGGCTAGTGGGCTCATTTTGCATACTCTGAGTCTCATTGGCCCTCTGAACTGCTGTCTCTGTCTCCCGCTGTCACTGAGGTGAGCTTCTGTGACTAGGCTACTCAGCTGCCCCTCCCCGAGCACGGGAGAGGCATGCCCACTCACATTCTGTTTATGCCTGGGCGGTCCAAGTAAAAGCACCCTGGTGGCGCGCCAGCTGAGTGCTCAGCTGCCAACCAGCAAACAAGTCAGCAATCTGAACCCGTCAGCAGCTCCACAGGAGAAAAATGTGGCATCTGTTTCCATAAAGATTAGAAACCTGGTGCATTTCTGCTCTGTCCTGTAGGGTCACTGTGAGTGGCTGTCAACTCAGTGGTAGCATATTTGTGGGTTTGTTTTAGGGCTCAAGTATAAATACAGTATTTCTTATAATTAATTGTAAATGTAAGACTTCAGCTTACTTCTCAGGAGTACCATAGGTTACTTGTGGTGGCTCTCACAAAACTCAGAGATGGGTTCTGAGTTCTGACTACGTGGTTCCAGCTCAGTCACCATGTACTAGTTGTATTCCGTGGACAAGTCATTTAACTTGTGTGTATCAGGTTCTTTATCTGTAGGTTTTCCTTATAAGACTGTTGTGATGATTAAATTTGACAATGCATGCTTTTGTGCTAACAAAATGCTCACTTAAAATGACGGTGACAGCTTAAATTCAGTCTATTTCCCAGATGGTAAAACTACACCCCTAAGGTAACAGAATGACTGGACCAAAGCCCAGGATGCATCAGGAACTAGTTAGGAAGATAACCTCACCATTGTCTTTAAAGGAAGTAATCCTAATCGTTTTTCAATTTAGCTGCAGACATAGAATATAGACTGTAGATACAGAATGTCCATAGCAGACCTAGCAGTTCTTTCAAAGGAGCCCAGCAAACAAGGTCCTGCGTGGGAAAGGTCAGCGCTGTCCTGGATTCAGTGATTACTGCTCCCTCCCGTTAGCTCATAGATGATTTCTTTGTGCGTCAGTTTTGTCCATATCTTTGTATGGTGTGATTTCTGATGAGATTAACTCCCTCATCACCCCCACCCTGGAAGAGGACTCAGAAAAGATTTTTATTAACAAACATTCCTCTATGGCCTCCATCCCAGAGAACGTTTCACTTTATGTGAGCTGGACTGGTCACCTCTCTCTGAATGTCCCAGAGCACTCTCACTGAGATCCTGTCCGCCTAACCCGTCTGACAAGCGTTAGTTTCTTGTGCCCATAGTATTCACTGAATGCAGCTGTTTGACTTCTGTCTGCTGAGCCATAATGGTCCCTGTCTTTTTTTCTTCCTCCCAGTATGTCCTTGCTGAACCACAGTTGTGACCCCAACTGTTCGGTTGTGTTCAATGGGCCGCAGCTCTTGTTACGTGCAGTGCGAGATGTTGAGGTGGGAGAAGAGGTAAGGAGCCATGCTGCCCACTGCTTGGCTTTCTTTTCCGTCAGAGACTCCCTCAGTGTTTTTAAGGACCTTCCTCTTTAAAACTGTTTGCGCCTGAATGACAGATTTTTATTGCCTTTCTGCCAAGGAGAAGATATATAATACAGTCCCCTCTACCTTCTGACCTACCCATCCATTGCTCCTTCTCCAAAATTATAGATAGGTTAACATTTTTTTCACTGTCTCTTTGGATGAAGAGAAGAATTCCTGTTGTATGTGCATGCAAGAGGTATGTATGGCAGAGGGTGTGTGTGTGTTGTGGATACACAGGAGCCACTAAATCTCCTCTTCAGTGACAGTGTAGCACCTCTGCCATTCCCGCCCCACACATGGTCGGTCATCCTTCGACTGGCAAGGAGATGTCTGATCTTGTCAGTGGAATCCCAGGGGCTCATACCCTGTGTCACTAGTAATGTTTCAGAGATGACTCAATTTTATTTTATTTTTTTAGGAAGATAAAATGGCTTTAGTCTTCCAGACAATTCCACTGATACTTTATAAACCCATCAATATTTTGGGGTGATTATTTAAGCAAAGATGCAAAAGGAATAGAGGGTCAGACCTGCAGCTATGAGTTAGCTCTGGCTGTTCATGTTGTGCAGACAGTTCAGCTGGTCTCTGTCAGTGAAAACCTTCAGAGGAGCCTGAAGTCTCATAGCCAGCTGCTCACAGGCTGCTCTGGAGTCACCGAACCTGAGCCTTGTGGGGTTTGCGCAGTTACCACCTGGGCAGTTACTTCCTTGCTCAGTTCTGGGTGATAGATATTTATACTTTCTAGAACCCAGTTTTCTTCTACCATCAAATTGCTAAAGTGGATGTTTATTGCAAGGAAAACAGAGTATCATAAGCTTTTATTGCATTTATGCAGCATTCAGCCTATAAAACCTAAACTCAGAGGCACTGTATTTCGTATAGACAAGGATTTGGCTTTGATAAGACTTCCTTCAAACCGATTTTCAATTGAATAAGCAGCCTGTTACACAGCCACTTGCTGAATCTCCAGTTTTTAGGGCCAGTGTTCTGAGTATACTGGGTCATCCATCAACCATATGTACAGCTTAGATTTTTTTCCCATAGAGCCATGCAAACAGCAAGGCAAGTATGGGGAGGACCCCTCTCCGTGTTCAGCAGCATTTCACGTAGGGGCTGAGGGGTGATTGTGGCTGGTGGGGGTGATGATGACTTGATGAGGTTTTAGTAAATTAAAAACAAAGCAATACAAAACCCTTAACTTGACAATGAAACAAACAAATGGACAGTTTATTGGGTATGGTTGGAGTTATCCAAAACAACAAGGAAACATTCTCGTATATGGTTCTCTTGGCCAGACTGCCAAGTTATTCTCTTTGGCTGCTTTTCATTTAGTTAATAAAAACAAAAACAAAAACTTATTTCTAAGTGTTTGCGTCACTTTCTTTTCTTTCTACCTCTGGAGCAACGAGGAAACCCTTCTTCTTGTCTTACATACAGTAGTTCTTCTTGGCACCGGACCCCCAAACCCCCAGTGTTTTCCCTGTGCTACACAGCACATCTTTGCCACAAAGAGGGCCTTTTGTACCAGCATGATAAGAAAATAACTTCTTCTCATGATCCTGGCCTGGGGAGTGCTCTTTTCCCAGCGTGGTTGTCTTCCTCTTCGCTGCCTGTCTTTCTACTGGCTTTACTGTAATACGCCCTTCCAGGCTGTCTCAGATACCACTCCCCTCTAAAGCTTTTCCAGATTTTCCAGGTTAATTAAAGATATTTACCTCTGAGATCCCCCATATAGTGGTTCTTAATTTCTCTTTGGCACTTCTGGTCGTCGGGTGAATTCTGTTAAGATGGAAACATATCAAACCTTAAACCAACAAGAGCCAGAAAACTGCACAAGGTTCCCCAGTAACAGAGCTTGCTGTGGAGATTTCTTACCTTGTGTTTTACTCCATGTATAGCCGTCTTTGGGGCCACCTTTGGATCATTTCACTTCAAACCAGCACTGTTTATAACACTTACCTTTTTAAGGATTTTCAGTGAAATACTGAGTTCTTATATTTTTGTTTTTCATCTTCTCAGACATCTGCTACACAGAGATGTTTGTGTTATGGTTTAACTCATGGCTCGTGTCATGGATCGAGTTGTGTCCCTGCCTAAATATGTGTAGCCATGTGGCTTGGCCGTGATTCCCAGTATCTTGTGACTGTCCTCCATTTCGTTGTTTTCCTATGCTGTATGTTAAAGGATTAGGGTGGGACTGTAAATCCCTTCATAGGATTACCTCCCTGCTCCACTGTAAAGGGAGTTTCACTGGAGTGTGGTTTGCCCCACCCTTAATCCTTTCTTCCTACAAGAGATAAAAGGACAGAGAAGCAGACAGAGAATTGGGAAACTTGAACCATCAAGAAAGCAGCACTGGGAGAAGAGCACGTCCTTCATACCTGAGGTTCCTGCGCCGAGATGCTCCCTGGACAAAGACTGATGCAATACCGGACTTGCCTCCGGGGCTGACAAGGGGAAAGCCTTCCTCTGGGGCAGACATCCTGAATTTGGACTTGCAGCCTACCAGACTATGTAAGAATAAACTTCCCTTTATTAAAGCCATCCACTCTGGTGTTTCTTTTAGAGCAGCCCTAACTGACTAAAACAGGTTGTGTGCCTGGTGGCTGATGGCCACTCCTTCGGAGTTGAAATGCATTTTATGGTCTGACAGTCTTATAAAGGATGGCTCAAGGCAGAAAGCAAAGCAGACAAGAGCCTCACGGAAATCCCTGGTGAGAAGATGCGGTAGCAATCACAAACAGTTCCGTAGGGTGCCAGTATTCACTAGCGTCATATCACGTGGGAGAAATGTGATTTACATAAACTGAATGTATCAGCATCTGTAAGGTCAGTTTTAATCTAAAACATTTTGGAAGTAGGAGAATGTTTCTTTTCTCAGTTTGCTTGACTTACTTGCAATTCGTTTCACAGACATTCACTGCATGCTTACCGGGTATCAGATACTGAGCATGAGGAATGCCAGGATGAGTAAGACCCTGTCTCCAGTAACTTTAAAGTTCAAGTTGAAGGAACTGACTCAGAATGGAAAGCGGTCACAGAGGATGAGAAGTACAGTGGTGTAAGTGTGCACCGGGCTTTATGGGCATTCAGACAGGGTCACCCAGACAGTGGAGGAGGAGAATGTGTGGGAGAGTTCAGGAAGTCTTCCAGAGAAGTGGTTCCTTGAGTTTCAAAGACCAGTCAGGTGAGGTGAGGCAAGGAGAATCTTTCTAGACAAGACCCAGAGGCTAGGGACGGGATGCTGAGTACACAGAGCACAGAGCAGACCACATCAATAGCCTGAAGAACTGAGGTATAACTAGCAGATGAAGGAAGATGGAGGAGCCACCCTGAGGACCCCTTCATGGGTCTTAATAAGGAGCTCAAGTCATCTGAAAGCTCCATCACAGTGTCTGGCACCAGGCACTTGGTAAATGCCATGGAAGGGAAAGGGACAGGCAATGGGGATTCTGTGAAGAGTTTCAGCAAGGGACTGCACAGTCAGGTGGCCTATGTGTCAGGAAGATTGGGAGAATAAGGGTCAGGGTGATGCGTAATCTAAGCAGGAAATGTCAATGGCAGCCTGAGGTCAAGTGGTGGGAATCTGAGGAATATAGTGTTTAGAAGCTAGAATTAGCAGAAGCTGATGATTGGCTTTGCAGTGAGACAGAGGGAAAAGACAAGAACCCAGGTTTAATTTAAAAAGAAGGCACATTTTTCAGTCACATTTCTCTATACTAACAGAGACAACTCCAAGAAAGAAATCAGGAAGATAGTGTAGGAAAAGTTTATTCTTACATAGTCCAGTAGACTGCAAGTCCAAAATGAGGGTGTCCCCTCCAGGGGAAGGCTTTTCCTCTTTGTCACCTCTGTAGGAACGTCCTTGAGTTGTAGCAGCCTTTGGTCACGGAGCATCTTGATGCAGGAACGTTGGGTCTCAAGGTCGGCTCTTGGGGCTGCTTCCTGGTGGTATGAGGGTCCCACTCTCTGGAGGTGACCTTAGGAAGAGTGTTACAGTCCCACCCTAACTCTCTTTAACATAATCCGAACTATTAACTGCGGGCAGAGATTAGGATTTACAGCATAGGAAATCACAAAGTGGAGGGCAGTGACATGATACTGGGAATCATGGCTCAGCCAAATTAGTGCACACATTTTTGGAGGGACACAATCTATGACAGCTATTCAGAGTGATCATTGATATAGTGCAGTCCATATAGTCCAATCCATATTCAAAAAAACAGTTTTTAAAGATACAGGAAAACGAATCACCAGCTTATGGAAAGAGTGAAGGAAACTGAAGACTCCACTAGCCTCAGACCTGAAGAACTGAGTCGTGTCTGGCCGCCACCACTGACTGCTGTTCTCACTGGAATCACAGTAGTAGGTCCTCAACAGAGTGGGGCAAAGATGTAGACCAAAATTCAAATTCGTAAAAAAGACCTGACTTATTGGTCTAATAGTGACTGCCGGAACCCCCAAGACTATGGATGGCCCTTATATACCCTTCACACCTGGAGTGAAAGCCAAGTGTAATTTAAATCGTGTTATAGCCTAACATATATAGACCTGTGAAGTGAAAAATAACCCCAGAGATGAAAGTGCACCTGAGAACAGTTAACTATGGGACACCAAAAGGGACACCATTTGCCCCCAAACGAAGTTCAAAAGGCTAGAAGGGGCAGGAAAGCTGGGTACACAGAAAGGGGGAACTCAGGGAGGAAGGAACAAGAGTGCTGGCACACGGAGGCAATTGCAACCATGTCCTAAAACAAGCTGTGTATAAATTGTCGAATTCATCTGAATCACAAAGTGTCATTAAGAAAAAAAAAATGTAAAAGTTTTGAAAACCTTTTTTCAGTTCAGAGCCAGAATTAGCTGAAAAATCTGTTACTATGACAGTGTAATTCCAGTAGTGAAAATCAGGCCGTATTTAAATTTCATCTTATTATCCACTCAGTTATAGATGATGAAAAGTTTCATGGGAAAAAATTTCATTTTGCATAGAAGTTTTTAAGCAGCACAAAGTTCAGATTCAGCAAATCTCTCTCTTGGTGTTAGTCTAGTGCAGGAAATGATGGTACTGGGTAACCCATAGAGTTGCAGTAAAATAGGAAAGCAGTAGTTAGTGGCATTAATGTTTCAGTGCTGTTTTGTTCTATGTCATTAAAGCGTCAACTGATCAATGGCCAAGGTTCATATGTATGTTCTTCCTAAATGAATCCTACGTTTACTGAACACGTTCATCATTCAAACTGGTGAGTCAGTGAATCTTTAATAGTATTATTTTTGGCTGATGAAATGATTTAGCTGTCACTGTTGTTGCTGTGTTGTTGTAGAGTCGATTCTGATTTGTGGTGACCTTATAGGACAGAGTAGAACTGCCCCATAGGGTTTCTAGGGCTGAAATGTGTGTGGAAGCAGATTGCCATATCTTTTCTCCCACTGAGCAGCTGGTAGGTTTGAACTGTCAGTCTTCCAGATGGCAGCTATGTGCTTAACGATGCGCCATCAGCCCTCCTAGCTGTCATTACCGGTTAATAATCAGGGTGTTTTCTCAAAAAAACAATGAGTAAAAGGTATCTTTGCCATTGAGTCCTTCAGCTATGAGACAGTATGTTTTCCCCACTTCACTAGCCATGAAAGAGGCAGAAAAGGAAGGAAGATTCAGTCTTCCAAGGGGTCATCTTTGTTGGAGGAGCTGTATATGTGCCAAGTTCGCAGGGTGGCAGAACTCTGGGTACGCTGACTGTGCAGGCAGTGGTGTGGCCGGTGATCCCAGATTCATGTGGCCATAGCCTGCATTGTCTTACCGGCTGTGTGAGCTACAGCAAGTTGTGTAATTGTGACAGGCTGTAGGTGCAGGAGAGATGCTGAGGCTACAAAGGCAGGCAGAAAGTTAGTTGGGGAGAGCCATGTGTGTCTCGATAAGAAGTGTAGCTGTTATCCCATGGGAAGTGAGAAACCATCAGACATTGTCATGCAGAGAAATGTCGTGATCAGATCTGAGTTTTAGGGAGACCTCTCTCAAAGCAGCTTAGAAGATGAAAGGTAGATTGAAGGCAGCAGGGAGGCCAGTTAAACAGCCACTGATCATCTGGGTAATGGTTACAGGCAGTCAGAGGATGCTGGTGAGCCTCTAAGAATCTGTTTACTGAGATTAGATGAAAACTGGTCTCCTGTTGCCCATTCACCGTGTGGTGTGATCATTTGTGAGTGTTGGCCCTTGTCATAAGGACCTAAGTTAGTCAAGTGCATTTCTCCAGTGTGGTAGGCCTTCAATTTGGTAACTCCACACCAGGCATGTTGTAATCATCCATTAGCTACTGCTCATCAACCTGATCTGATGACTGTGGCTGGTGACCAAGAGCCACCGGGCTGGGTTGAGAATTAGGGTCCTGGCATTAACCGAGGGGTGAATGTGGGGCCATCTTGTTTCCCCACGGCACCTTCTACAAAGACTCCGGGGCCCAGAGCCTGATGATATGAAAGGAAAGGACTCACTGCCCCAAACTTACTAATGGGTTCTTACAAAAACATGCTTAGTAATCGGCTGTGCAGGATTTGGAACCTAGTGTTATCTAGAAACAAAAGAAACTTGCCATATCTGGTGGTCCTTTGTCCCTCAGAGGCAGCCCTGCCTTCAGATCATAAGGCAAAAGAAAGATCTGGAGAACTAAAGAGTGGCTGTGGTTTCAGCTGAAGGTGCCCATAAATCCAGGTGAGGGCTTGACTTGTTTCAAAAAAGGTTTCTGATGGTACTGTGACAGTTCCTGTAGAAAGTGGCCTCTGCTACAACCCCCAGCAGTCTGTGAGATGGCTGTGACATTGCAAAAAGAGCGTCACACTTGAATGAAGATACCTGGGTGCGAATGCCCTGGACCTGGATTCAAGACCTTTGCTGACACTCAGTGTCTGTGCTGATAGGCCAGCACCTAGAAGGTATTTAGTATCCGTTGTTTTCTTACTTCATGAGGGCAGATCCTCTTGCTTCTGCATATGGCGTAGCACGCTAATGTTGCCTAACACCTGATGCTCTGTAGAAAACCAGCCAGACAGAGCAAGCTGTGGCTTTTGTCACCTGGTGATTGCCAGGGTTGATCTGACAGATCTGTCTGGCTGGGTCGGGCCTCCTTCCTCCCCGACTGCTTTAATGAGGCCCTCCCAATGCTGCGTGTTCGGTCAGAGGATGGCCTGCTTTGCCCTGCCACCCTCTTCAAACAAGTAAGGTCATGCTTTGGAGACGTGTGATGCTTCCTTTTAAGTTGAAGGAAAACCACATCGAGTGTTTTCCTCTGCGGAGATTTTGTCATCTCCTTTGGATAACCCTGCTCTCTTCCTTTTCTACAACACTTCCTTTTTCCTGTGCCAGACGTGCCCCCATAATTATTTTCTACATTTAAAATCAAATAAGTAATGTATACCATAGAAGCTGATTTATATGTTACAGCAGAAGAAAAACTAGGGGCAGGTGAAGGAGAAGGGGCACCGGGGTGGCATGGGAATTGGGTTGCTACCTTAGGGTGGTGGGGTCAGATCTCAGTGAGGATGTGAGGTCTAAACCAAACAGAAAGGGAGTTACGGAGGTCACCACAGCGGAAGCAGCCAGGACAAGATCCGTGAAGTAAAATTTTGTGTGAGGAAAAGCGAGAAGAGCTGGGTAGGCTGGAGTGGACAGGGGAGAGCAGGAAGGGAGCCCCGAGAGCGCGCAGGGCCCGTCACGTGAAGCTACGTTGCATGCCACTACCAGGTTTTAAAAGGGTCTTTTTTTTTTTTGGCTGCAGAACAATGCTTTTGTTAGAAATAGTGAAAATAAACCAGAAAAATGAGTTTAAAAAAGGTAAATGTGTCACTGTTGTTGTTAGTTGCCCTCCAGTCAGTCCCCTCGTGGCACCCGATGTGCGTCCGACTAGCACTGCTCCATGGGGTTTCCCAGGCCTTAACCGTTCGGAGGTAGATCCCTAGGACTGTCACCCAAGGCACCTCTGGGTCGGTTCGAACCGCCAGCCACTTGGCTAGTAGCTGAGTGCTGAGTTTTGTGCCACCTGTTTTTATCATCAGGTGCCGTCAGGTTGTTTCTGGCCGGTGACCCTGGGCACAACCAAACAACGCACGGCCCAGTCCTGCCCCGGTCTCACGGTCCGTGTTCTGCTGGAGCCCGCTGTTGCGGGCGCAGTGTCAGTCCGTCTCACGGAGGGTCCTCCTTGTCTTGCTGACCCTCTCCTTTACCAAGCATGATGTCCTGCTCCAGGACCTGATCCCTCCTGATACCATGTCCAAAGTACATGAGACGTGGACTCGCTGTCCCTGCTTCTAAGGAGCATTCTGGTTGTACTTCTTCCAAGACAGATTGGTTCCTTCTTTTGCTAGTCCAGTTCCTAGTGTATTCAGTATTCTTTCCTAGTATCGTAAGTCAGAGGCATCAATTCTTCTTCAGTCTTCCTTATTCATCATCTAGTTTTCATATGCATAAGAGGTGACTGAAAACTCCATGGCCTGGGTCAGGCACGTCTTACTTCTTAAAGTGACATCTTTGCTTTTTTAACACTTTTAAGCAGTCTTTTGCAGCAGATCATCCAGTGCAGTGTGTCTTTTGACTTCTTAACTGCTGCTTCCATGGGTGTACATTGCAGATCCAAGTAAAATGAAATCCTTGACAACTTCATTCTTTTCCGTGTTTATCATGGTGTTGCTTATTTGTCCAGTTGTGAGGATTTTTGTTTTCTTTGAGCCATCTGGGGACTGTTTTATTATTAGAATGACATACAATTGTTATTATTAAATTCCTACAAAGATTATAAATGTTTACCTTTTATTCTTTTTTTATTGATTTCATATTTTGAGCTAGTAACCAGCAGTTGGCGGACTAGTACCAGTGCCTGAACTGTGCTCTGAGTTGCGTAATAGGGGTCCATTGGTCTTCACTGTAGCGGCTCGGGGAGACGCTGGGAATTCTGAACAGTGGAGAGCCCTGATCTGACTTTCTTTTATTGTGATAAATTGAAAGTTGACAATCCAAGTCAATTTGTCATACAAAACCCCAGGCACCTGCCTCTGTACAGCTGTCTGCTTGCCTTACCTTAGGTCACACTCATCCCCTCCACTTGTTGCTTCCAGTATCCACTCAGCTGACACTTGTTCCCTCCTCTCCAACTTCTCCCCTCCCCTCTAAAAAGAGACCAGTTAGACAACCTCACACACACATATGTAAACACATATATATATTAAACCATAAAGTGCACACACCACCTGCGTTACCCTGTGTCCCTTAGTCCAAGATCTGACTGACATTGTAAGTGAATCCCTCTGGCTAGAGCATGGAGTACAGAGTGCAAGGAAGGAGCGGGGAGACCACTTGGAAGGCTGTTGCATTTTATAGGCGAGGGATGATGATGTCTTGGACCATGGTGATAGTGTTAAAAAAGTAAGCAAGTGGTTGGTTATCGATGTATTGTTAAGTTATAGGCAACAGAATTTGAATGGTAGATTCAATAGAGTGTGTGAATGAAAGAGAAGTCAGGAATGACAGAGAGGTTTCAGCTAGGGTAACATGAAAGGTGAGTTATCTTCAGCTGAGAAGGGGAAGGCTCCAACTAAAATGCAGATACAATCTTCTTCCACCTGAGGTCAGCCGTGATTACCACTGCGAAGAGTCCAAGAAAGTCACTTTTAGGAGCCTCTGTCGGTGATCACCTTCTGACATTAACCTGTCCCTTTTTGTAAACTTTTCCATGTTTTTTACCTAGCCATAATAAGAGAACTGATTCCTTTCCTAATTTCAAAGACATCAACTTTGGATGACTGTCTGTTCCAGAACGCAGTGGTAGGGTTTATTAGGATTTATGAGCATTCCGGCTGTGTCATCTGTCTGCTCTTAAATTGCCAGGGTTAATTTGGCTTCCCTGGTTGCCAGTGGCTATAGGATTACTGAACCTACACCATCTCTTGATATACTATTTAGTGAAAAAGGGGTAAGGTAGAAAAGTATACAGTGGTTATGAACCTGATTCTTTAAAACTATGATAAATGTGTACACAGCACGTAACAAGGGAAGGAAATACATTAAAATTTTATATGTGTGGGTGACTATGTCTACACAGACAGAATTATATATGTGTATGTTCAGATATGTGTGTGCACACATATATATTCATAGAGGACACAGTTACAGACACTTCTTGGGTGTAACCAAACACTTTGCAAGAATAGTTTTCTGGGTCTGAGTGCTTAGGACCTTACTCATAAGAAAGCTCAAACAATTAACACCGCAAAGTTCATGTTCTGCATGCTGAGGTTTTGAAAGCTTGCAGGTAGCCATCCAAGATACAAACATTGATTCTACTCATTAGGAGCAGAAGAGAAAGAAGGAAATCAAAGTCTCAGAGAAGAAACTATTCTGCAAGGCGAGTAGCCTGTACAACGCACATCCTCATCTACCCCAAGACCAGAAGAGCTAGATGGTGCCTGGCTACAATTACTGACTGCTCTGCTCGGAACCACAATAGACAGAACCAGATAGAATGGAAGAAAAATGAGGAACAGAACTTAAATTTTTAAAAAGTCAAGACTTACTTGGACAGTTGCGACTAGAGGATTCCCCAAGGAGCTCCTGCCCTGAGTTACTCTTTAAACCTTGAACAGAAACTGTCAGTCATCTTTTAGTGAAGTAAAGCAATGGCATGCAGAATAAAGGCTATTACCCGTAAGTACCCTGCTCTTCTGAAAAACCAGACAAGCTCCAAAATTCAACAGTTACTTCACAGATGACAAGGAAAGGGGGGCAGAGCACCTAGATACTAGACATGGAACAATCAGCACACAATTAAAGAGCATGTTGACATCCCATGACAAATGTAGCTAACATCATGAGCAGTTTGTGTAGAAATTGTCAAAATGGGATCTAACTTGCTGTGTACAGTTTCACTGAAAATACAACAAAATATTATTTTAAAAATTTGCATATAATTATCTTTATTTGTGGAGGCAAGATCATAAATGGTATCTTCTCTCAACACTTTTTGGCAGATAATGATAAATAGGTATTGCTTTAATAATTAGAAAACAGTAATTACTGGTTAAAGAAAATGAACATGACAGCTATGTGACCTCCTTCCTCTTGGCCCCCGTAGCTCACCATTTGCTACCTGGACATGTTGATGACCAGTGAAGAGCGCCAGAAGCAGCTGCGTGACCAGTACTGCTTTGAATGTGACTGTGTCCGATGTCGGACCTGGGACAAGGTATGCTGTGTGCAGCTAGCTCGTAACACCTTCTATGCAGTATCCTAATTAGTGCTCAAAGAACTCAGCTCTTACTCCTTTAATGCATGTGCATGTGGCTGTCCATGTCTGATAAGAGACGCAGGTCAATAATGATGCATTCAGCTGCGTGTACTTCATTTCCTTGAAATTTTATCACCCACCAAGTAATAAGAGTAAGATTCCTTGGAACTTGGAATCTGTGTGAGTGTGGGCATTAAACCTGCAGCTAAGAGGATGCTGAAGGCCAGAGTCAAATGATACTAGGACTGATAACAGTTACTGCTCAGTAGTGAATATGCCAAGTAGGACCTAGGTTCTTACTTATTTAAAATTTGTTCTGTGAGGCTTTGTATTGCAATGCTTGATCAGTAGAAATCACTTATCAGATTTTTTTCTACGAAGAGGGAAAAACAGCGAAAGTAAGTGCTATAAAGATAATCAACTTTTCTCATGTTATTCATGTATGCTTCTCACTTTGAACTAGTTTTTTGCTTTGCATATAATTGGGTTATAGATGATGTCTTATTTCTGTGGAATGTTTCATATGTATAAGAATACTTTCATAATCCTTATCATGTTGATCTCCATAATTATAAATTAGGAAACTGAACTCAGCAAGACTGAGAGATAAGCTGCTCTGACAGGATTAAGGAAAAAGTGGCAGAGCTGAGGTCAGACCCTTATCTTGACTGAATCCAGTGCCCCTTCCATTAGCCAAAAACTGCCTGTGACTTTAGGCACTAACGTCATGGGAAGAAATATTGGCTGTCATTGCACAAGAAGGAGCCATCAGTTCATTCTAATACTGCAGGAGTTAGTGAGCAGACTTTTTTTTACATTAAAAATAACTTTTAGAAATAAATGAAGTAAATGGAAGAGTTGGATGTACTACTAACAGGTGTCCTGAGATTCTAGAGCAGGGCCTTTCAGTTTACCCTAGTATTAGCATTTTACTGCTGGCGAGAATGCTAAGACTCATAAGGGATTCCTTTCCAGACTAAAACCTGACATGGCCACATGTTAGTTTCCCACCAGCATCCTTGGTTGGGATTTGGAAGCCTTTTAAATTGAGTGCCTCTCGTGTGTCATGCCTGTGGTTAAAACAGTAACAACAACAAGAAACCTGACATGCAGTTGATTCTGACTCATGGTGAACCTATGTGTGTCAGAGTAGATCTGTGCCCCGTAGAGTTTTCAGTGACTGATTTCTCAGAAGTGGGTCACCATTCTTTCTTGAGTCACCATGCCTTTCTTCCAAGACACCTCTCAGTGGACTTGAATTACCACCTTTGACAATTCATGTCACCCAGGGGCTCCATACGTATGGAAGATCCTCAAATTCTTGAATTACTGAGTGACTATGTTTTATTTAAATTGGGGTCATGTTCACTTTTGTTTTACAGTTATAGTTGGAATCTGGGGTAGATTATATATCAGAAAAGGGTTTGGCTACAAATAAAAACAATCCAACTAACTAGGTGGGTGTATTTTTCTCAAGAATTCTGGAGAAGTAGTCCACCATAAAACATCTACTCAGAGATCTCACCAAGGATTCAGTCCTTTTTGTCTTCCTCCTTACTCACCCCTAGCATGTGGCTTTTTTCTTCGTTGTCCAAAAATAACTGCCGTCTTCCACTTTCTAGTCATTGTGTACATGCTGTGAGTGGAAAAAAAACAAAAGCTTGTTGCAGTCAAGTCACTTCCAACCCATAGTGACCCTATAGTGACAGAGTAGAACTGCCCCATAGGGTTTCCAAGGCATGGCTGGTAGATTAAAACTGTTGACCTTTTGGTTATCAGCTGTACTGACCACGGTGCCACCAAGGCTCCATGCCTGTTCTATACAGGAAAAAGAAGGAGGGATAGAAGAGACTGAAATTCAGTTTATGGTGACAGAAAAACTGAATTGATTCAGGATAGAGTTGCACAGCCAGCTTATTGTAATTGTTGTCAGTGAGTTGTACACTTGTAAAAAGTTAATTTGGCAAAAGTTGTATGATATACTGTACTTAACAGCTGGAACATCAAAAACATCATAGCTGTTTAGGTTGCCTGTTTATAAGCAGATACCTGGTGGGATTTAGTTCCTTGGTTTGGAAGCGTAGGGTCATAGTTTCACAGGACATGCCAGTTAACTGGCTTAATGTGGGGTTTAGTTCCTCTGTTCTACCTCCTAGTTTGCTGAGTAGTGTGTGGGGTCTTATGAAAGTTTCCAACTGACCACCTAAGGTACGATAGCTGATCTTTGTTTGCCTCGAGCAACAGAGGAAGAGGGAGAGTCAGGGATAGGAGGAGGAATTGGACGTGTGGCTGACTGCCTCCATGGGCAGCTGCCCTATTTTCCGTGAGACCAGAAGAACTGGATGGTGTCTGGCTACTGTTACTGAACATTTTAATCAAAGATTCCGTAGAAGAATTCTGATCAAAAAGGGAGGAATTTAGAACAGAATTTCAGATTATGATGGAATCCAGAATTTCTGGAGCCCTAGAAGTTGGTTGAATCCCTGAAGCTGTTGCCCTGAGATAACCTTTAAACTCTAAACCAAGAATATTCCCAGAAGTCTTCTCAAAGCAAAGCAGCTTAACTGTTAAAAAAATGCTTTCCTTGAGCATTGTGTCCTTGTAAGATCTGTCTCTGTGGGATCAAGTGACAACGGCAGGTCCACACATTAAATAGGAAATTTAGAGGGTAGTGGGGTTATGTTAATAGGGGAGGAACAACTCAGAAAAGAAGAGTGAGAACATCTATAGAATTCAAAGAATACAATCAGTGTCACTGAATTGTGTGTGAAGAAAATGTTGAACTGGTGTATTTGCTGCTGTGTATATTCTAAACAGCAATAACAAAAATGAATTTATTAAAAAAAGATAGAGAAATCAAAAAGACACAGAGTAAAGGGAAACCCTCCTTGGTATTTTCACCTACATCTTTTTTGCTCAGAAATATATCTCACTACTACCCCTAGCTGTCAAAGACTGAGGAAATGCTCATTAGCTTTGAAGCTTTAAACAAAAAGAAGGTAGGCCAAGAAAAAGAGCAGTGTGAATAACATTCGAGTAGCCAATCCGCAGTCTGTCCTGCCCACCAAGACCATTTTCTTTATCACACTGAGCTAGAAGTTTATTTAATGTTGTGTTAAAGATAGGCCAAAAGGTGTAGTTCAAAAAGTACTAGATTACTCTACTGGATTCTAGTCCACTGTAGATTCTGACAAACTGGGTGATTTGGGAGTCATCTAACCTTTCCAGATTTGTTCTTTTCCCTGTAATACAAGGGAGTTGGACTAGATGACCTCAAGGTACCTTCCAGGTCTGTTATTCCATGCTTCTATGAAATTTTTCCTAGTGGAAGTAAGCAGGCTATATTGATGAAAATATAAACTTGATTTGGAATTAGTTCATCAGTTATATTTTCACATTGATTTTTGAGAATCATTCCTTTGGAAATCTCTGTACTGCTGATTTACTTAGAAAAAGAGCTCAGAGGAAAGTTTAACTTAGTGCATTCCCAAAAGATAGTAAATTCAGAATTAGTTCAGTTAAAATTAAGTTTACCTCACTACTTAGATTTAAAATTTTATAATTTGTCCCGTTTTTCTTGGAACCTGAGAAAATTTATCTTAGCAGATTTCTGTAACAAGTAATATTTGTTACCTGCTTCCATCTGTGTTTCTGGACTTGCATGGTATCATGTTTAAGGGAGGCAGGAACCCTTTAATAGGAACCATAATTTGCATGTATAAGTTATCATTTATAATCAGCAGCAATTTAATTTCTGGAAGAAACGAAACTTACCTTCTAAGGAAGGTTTTGGCAGTGAGTGGGTTCTTCTCTGGCTTGTCCAGATCATAAGCCAAGTCAATGGAAACAGAACCGACCAAACAGAGTTGATTGTTTCCATAACATTGTAGGTAGTACATGGTGTGCTTCCTTGGATGTCATATGGTTTGTTGCAAAAAGGTGTATTCACATGCCCCGTTATATCTTCTTTCCTAAAATTTGCTGTATTTTATTCTTCTTCTTAAACACCTCACCTATCAAGCTAATCAAAGCCCCATTACCTCACTCCTAGATTATTGGAGTAGCTCTTAATTGGTCACTGGGCCGTCAATTTCTTCCATTCCGTCAATCCTGCTCATGGCTTTAAGTCAGTTTTCTGAAGTGACAGTCTTTCCGTGTCATGTCTTTACTCAGAATTCTTCAGCATTATGCATTACCTTTAGTGTTTATAGTAAACTTTAAACTCTTAGCTTAGTACTCATTGTTTTCCAAAATCACGATGTTAAGATCTGACCTCTCTCTTTATTTTTTTCAAAATTACCATCTTTTTTTGTTTAATTATATCTTTTCTCCATCCAGAAGGTTTTCAGTTATCTTACAGATGCACACACACACATTGACACACACGCAACCGTACATTATTGTTGCTCGGTGCCCCTGAGTTGGTTTTAACTCACAGCGACCCCATGTCCAGCATGAGGAAATATTGCCTGTTCCTGTGTCATCTTCACAGTTGTTGCTATGTTTGAGCCCATTTTTTGCAGCCACTGTGTCAATCTGTCTCATTAAAAACCTTCGTTTTTTGCTATCCCTCTACAAAGCATGATGTCCTTCTTGACATCAAGAATGACATATTATTGGGAAGAACAAGTCCGAAGTCCACAAGACAGAGTCTTGCCATTCTTGCTTTCAAGGAGCATTCTGACAGTACTTCTTCTAGGACAAACTTGTTCGTTCTCCTGGCAGTCCATGGTATATTCAGTATTCTTCACCAAAACCACAAATCAAAGGCATTGAGTCTTCTTCGGCCTTCTTTAGTCATTGTCCAGCTTTCTTATGCTTATGAGATGATTGAAAATACCATGGCTTGAGTTAGACTCACCTTAGTTCTCAAAGTGACATCTTTGATTTTTAAAACTTCAGAGAGATCTTTTGCAACACGTTTGCCCAATGCGATGTGTCATTTCATTTCCTGACTTCTGGGCATTGATTGTGAATCTAAGTAAAATGAAATCTTCAGCACCTTCAGTATTCTGTTTATCATGATGTTTCTTATTGGTCCAGTTGTGTGGATTTTTGTGTTCTTTATGTTGAGGTGTGATCTGTACCAAAAGCTGTAGACTTTGATCTCTGTCAGTATGTGCTTCAAGTTGTCTTTGCTTTCATGAGCAAGGTTGTGTCATGTACACATCATAAATTGTTAAGGAAACTGATGTCCTGCCCTTTTCCATGTGGTCCAGCTCCTCAGATGATTTGCTCAGCATACAGATCGACTAAGTATGGTGAAAGTATACAACCTGATGCACATCTTTCTTGATTTTAAACTACACGGTACACTCTTGTTCTGTCTGAACAGCTGCTCCCTGGTCTATATACAGGTTCCACATGAGCACCAATTAAGTGCTCTGGAATTCCCATTCTTTACAATGTGATCCATAATTTGTTGTGATTCACAGTTGAATGCTTTTGCATAGTCATTAAAGACAGATAAACATCTTCCTGGTATTCTCTGTCTTCAGCCAAAATCTGTCTGACATCTGTCTCGTATCCTTTGTTCCATATCATCTTCTGAATCCAGACTGAATTTCTGGCAGTTCCCTGTAAGTGTACTGCTGTTTTTGAATTATCCTCTGCAAAATTTTAATTATACTGTTTGATAATTTCTACGTTTTCTTGGATCACCAGCACTTGTTGGAATGGGCACAAGTGTGAATCTCTTCTAGTCGCTGGGACAGGTAGCAGTCCTCCAAAGCTTTGGGCGTATATAGATGCTTGCATCGTTGCGTCTGTTTGTTAAGGTGCTTCAGTTGGTATTCTTTCATGCCTTGGAGTCTCGTTCTTCAGTGGTGCTTCAGCGCAGCGCCGTCAGTCACACACACACACGCATACGCGCGTGCGTGCACACACACACTCTTAAAGGAAAGAGCTTTTTGTAGCACTGGAGCCTGAGACCCACATTTGGCCCTGTGAGAGTGAATGGCCAACACTCTGATCAGACTTCTGTAATGACTGAAGTAGTTGATTTTTATAATATTCCTCAGTATAGGCAATTGGCATTATCTCAAATCACAAGTTAGTAAAAGAAGTAATGAGAGGGGTCAAGATGATGTGATCTAGCTTGATATGTCTCTGATAGTTTGCTCCATTCCAGAAATAAAATTTAGACTATCTGGAAGAGAGGAAGGACTACATATCCATCAGACAATCCCTTGAAAATGCTGTTCCTTGATAAAGAGCTTTTACTTAGGGGGAAGAAAAAAAACTTTATTGACATTATACACATGTATAGTTGGAAAAGTTGAAGAACTGAAACAGTTGTAAACAGTAGCACTGGTTCGTTCTCCTGTTCCTGCCCAAGGCCTGCTTCCTACAGATAACCTTTTCAACTTCTGGTGTTCATTCCATGTTTTTAAAATTAAAGCACCTTCAAATCAGGTGCTAAGGATGCTCTTTGCTACTGGGTTGATTTACTGATTTCTATTTCCATGATTTAAAATTTGATCTTTTTGTGTTTCCCCTCTATTTTTCTTCTCTAATGCCTTACTTGTTTCTAGTGCATGCTATTCCATTATTTATCTCTCTGGGCATCCTAATCATATTTCTTTTAAATCTTGGTCAAGCAATCCCGTAACATTATTTTACTGGAAAGAATTCGTGTTCTGAGTACTGATATTTGTTGGCTGTCCTCCTTAGCCTTCATTTTCACTGAGTCTTTTGGAATTTTGAATGGAGACTCATTTTTATAGACAGTGTTTTGGTTCTATTCCTTTTTTCCTTCTGTGCTTATCTTCTTTGTGTGGTGTTTTGCACTTGCTTTATCTGGCCCCTGAAGCCTCAGCTAAGGACCAGGTCTTGGAGGTCCTGCATGTGATGCTGAGACTGTTGCAGGTCTACTGAGCTGAATGGGGGGAGGGGAAGCAGGACTGAACCAAAGGAAAAAGCATCGTTGCCTACAGGAGAAATTAAGGAATGTTAGACTTAAAGCTGTAGTCACAGGAAATGAAAATTCTCTGCCCAGGAAAAATTTTTATGGTAATTTGAGTCTGTTTGAAATCTGAGCAATTTCTTAAAGGTTGTTAGTAAACCAAGAGTTTTTCCTGCTGCTTTCCTCTGTTTTGTTAATGTAATTGTAAGCAGAGCTGCTTGGTGATGGGGTGATGAGCCCAGCTGGCTCGGAATTGTGTTGTTTTTTTTTATTTCAAGTTTTAGCAGTCTAACTTTAACAATCTAAGTGGAATGTGTTTCCTGTTTCAGAAGCTTGTGTCATAACTGAGTTACACTATCTTCAGAGAGATGATGAAGGTTTGGTAGAGGACTGAAAAAGTGTGTGTGCACGCACATGTGCGTGCATTTGGATGAGTTTTTAAAGTAGCCATAATGTAGCATTATTGTGTGTATGTTTGTCCACACGTATGCGTGTGTGTCTCCATTTGGATGAAATTTTAAAATAATCCTAAACCTAGCATGACTGAGTGTTGCTTTGGTTGTCTGTCAGAAGTGTGGGTTTCCCTGAGTGAGCACAGCACTGTCCACATTAGTGAGGACAGTGAGGAAGGGAGCACAGTGAGTTCATAACCACATACTCACATCTGCAGCGTTCCCGTGGAATGATGGGAGCGGCCTCGGGTCGTGGTACAATGGGCTATAAAGTTGGTTGGGAAATAAACAGTGTGACTATTGTGTTCTCCCTGGAGTCGTCCATTCACCACCGCACAGGATGTGCTTTGATGCAGCTTTCCTCCCCGGGAACAGGCAGCTGTGCTCCCCAGGCTCTTTCATGTTGCTCTACTTTGCCCAAAAGAAATTTAAAGATTTAAGCTATGTCCACCTCTGGAGTAAGAAGAGGCTCTCTCCACAGTCTGTGGTGATGTGAATTCCATATCATAGTCTTTCTAGTTCTTGCATAAATACATGTTTCTACTGGTTTTCAGTTTGCAAGAAACTTCTGCTCAGAAGACAGCTCGGTAACATCACACAGTGTGATGAGAGGGCCTGACATCATAGGGAACATATCTGTTCTGGATGTGCCAGTGGCTGGACCTAACCCTGTGCAGGATGTGCAGAATACATCCCAGACATGTTTTCAGAATGAGGTGGCATGTCCTCATGGAATAGTATGGGTTAGAATACGTGCTAAAGCTTTGGGAGTCCTTACTCTGTGCTAGGTACTCTAAGTTCTTTATATGTCTTATTTCATCTTCACACCTTTGAGCGTGCTGGTTACGGTTATTCCCATTTTGCAGATGAGATAAATTGTGCCTTTTAACTTCAGAGGCTATGCTCTTAACCATTCTGCTATATTGTCTCTGTAGTTTTATGAATAACAGATACACCTTCTCTACCTTAATTTTTTTAATTGAGTTATAATTTATATTCAGTATATCCTCTTTTTTGATGACTTTATGGATTTTAACAGATGCCCACAGTCTGAAACCAGTCATCATCAACATGTAGTTAGTTCCATCATCACCCCTAAATTTTCTCAAACCCCCTTGTAGTCAGTTGCTAAACCTACTTCTAGCCCCTGTAAAACATTGATCTGCTGTCTTTCAGTGTAACATCACCTATTCCAAAATGTCATGTAAACAGAACCCAGTACTATGTAGCATTTATCAGCATATACCATGAGAAGTTGGTATTTACTGATGGCATATACTGCCAAGTAATATTCCGTTTCTATTATGTAGCTATACCACAGTTTTACTTCCAGGGTAACTCGGGGTGGATTTGAGCTGCCAGCTGTTTGGTTGGTAGCCCAGTACTTAAGAATTTATACCACCCAAGAACTTCCTAAAAGATGTACAGAAGCCTATTAGTGAGTTAGGTTCAGAGGGAGCGTATCAGACTGGGACGCACCTCCTAAAATGTCCCGCACGTGAGAGAGAACTGCACATGGTTCAGTACTGCTGGAGGATGGAGGGTGAGAAGAGAGGGATGCCCCAGAAGTGAGAGCATGAAGGCGCTGGAGAGCAGTGAGGGCTGGCTTCTGACCACCACTAACCCAGAAAACTCGACTGGCACGTGTAGAACCAAGAGGTCAGAAAAGATTGCACAAGAAAGAGAAGTGAAAATGCAAAAACCAGTTCAGGAGAGTAGTATGATCTTCACACCGTTACACCTAGAAGAAGGGCTTTTTGAAAGCTGCCTTTGCATATATGTGATGGCAGCCTTTCTCCCTCCCCCACGAGATTAATACCCGGGGATATGGCAAATGGTTGGTTTCAAACACTCATTTGCTTACAGGCTGTTTCTGGGTGTTTCACTTAAAGATCAGAGCATTTACCAATTGCACTGAGTATTAATTGCTGAGAAGAGGAAGTAATGGTTCTCTAAACTAGCCAAGCTTCTTAGTAATTAGGATATTGTATTGCTTCAGTTGCAGACACCAGCATAACGTCTGTTTTCTTTGCTTTCAACCTTTACTGCCAAATCATTTTCAGACTCTGAGAATTCTAATAAATATAGAAAGATGTGGGCTTTGTCTCTATCTTGTTCTGATAGTAAATTAGAATCCCAAAATTATTAAAGCATTGATAATGCTTTCCTGGCTGTAACATTAAAATCTGAACGCCACAGCTAAGGGTCCATAAAACGGTTGTCTCCACATTGGTCATTAAACCCTTCTATGCGATAGATTCACTCATCCTTACTTTGGAATCATCCTGCTTTTCTCAATACCTTGTTGTGCTAATTTCTCAATTTATTGTGCCTTTTAAAATGGAACACATAAAATAGCAGCCAATTAATAAATTATGTTTTCTACAACTGAAATAAAAGCATGTTAACTATTCTGACACAACTAGACAACTTTTCAACATGGAAGAATGCCCCAGTTGGGTAACAAACAGCCTTAGAAGATGAGGAAAATTGCCTCTATTTGACATCATGTAAATGAATATCTACTTAAAACTGCTTCATGTTATAAATAAAATCAATTAAAATCATTGTGAAGTTTGTGGACACTAACTCCCTAAATATCTTGTCATCATTGCCTTTTAACGTAACCAAAAATGGAGACAGTGTTCTGTGTTAGCTTTCTCTGCAGCTGCACTGTACTCTGTCCAGTTATGTCATTTAAAAAGCACGAAAAGCACCTTTAGTGGCAGAAGAGCCATAGAAAAAATAAGACTGACAAGGAAAGTGGAGCCACAACTCACCGTGACTCTTTAGGGCAGAGTAGAACTGCCCCATGCTGTTTTCAGGAAGCACCTGTGGAGTCTGAACTCCCAGCATTTTGACTGACAGACAAGCCACCGTGGTTTCCAAGGAAAGACTAAGGGAACGAGAACTCTTCGTTATCCATCAGAAGGAGGAACGGGCTACGCAGGTGGGGTGACCTGGAGATTTCAGTCTCACCCGGCTTCAGGAGATAGACTTCAGCCGCGAGTGTTTGGGTCGAGTCTGGGCACTTCGCATACTGTGTTATGTGCTTTCTGGCGTTCTGTAAGAAGGGCCTTTCCATCTGTCTGACCTCTCAGTCCCCAAGAAACTTCTCATTTCTCCGGTTACAGAATCCTTCAACTTGATGTAAGTCCTCAGATAGATATTTTTGGGAAGAACAATAACAAAATGAGACATTCTGCTGTTAAAATATGGCTGCTTCCTGGGTGATGTGCAACATTTAGGTGTTTGGCCAGTAGCCAGAAGGTTGGCAGTCTGAACCCATCTCTAGGCACCTCAGAAGACAGGCCCAGCAACCTGTCTCCAAGAGGTCAGAGCCTTGAAAACCCTGAGCAGCAGAGTTTTACCATGTATATGAGGGCTCACCATGAGACACAATCAGCTTGATGGCATCTAGTGACAGCGACTGTCAAAAAACAAAACAAAAACAGCTTTATCCTATAATTTCTTTTTGAAATCACTTCCTCTTGGTTTGGACCACCTTCACCTTTGTCTGTTACTTACCCAAAGCAGACAGACAATCAGCAAGCATTTACTGAATGCCAACCGTGTACTCAGAGGTTGTGATGGATTGAATTGTGTCCAGCCAAAAATGTGTATAGCCATTTGGCTAGGCCGTGATTCCAGGTATTCTGTGGTGTTCTCCTTGTGGTAAATCCCACAGCTGTGATGTTAATGAGGAGGAAGGCCAGCAGTTGTGTTGGAGGGGCAGGACTCACTGTGTAAGGTTGCAGTGTACCTTGAGGTAATATCTTGGGATATAAAAGAAAGAACCTAGCAGAGAGATTTGGGGACCTCATACCACCAAGAAGCAGTGCAGGGAATAGAGCCTATCCTTTGGACGGGATGGGGGAGCCCTGTGGAAAATGTGTGTAGCAGTTTGGCTAGGCCATGATTCCTGGTATGGTGAGAGGTTTTTATATCCTGTAAACCTTGCCTCTGTGATGTTAATAAGGAAGCCTGGGCAGTAGTTATGTTAGTGGGCAGGACTCAGTGTGTAAGACAGAGTATGCCTTGAGGCATTCTTTTGGGATGTAAAGGAAAGGGAAGCAAGCAGAGAGTTGGAGACCTCTTACCACCAAGAAACAGTGCCAGGAGCTGAACAAGTCCTTTGGAAAGGACCTAGGATCCCTATGCATCAGAAGCTCCCAGTCCAGGGTAAGACTGGCAAGGTTCTTCCCTCCAGAGCCTGCAGAGAAAGCCTTCCCCTGGAAGTGAGGCCCTGAATTTGGACTTTTAGCCTACTGGACTGTAAAAGAATAAAGTTCTCTTTTCAAAGCCATCCACTTATGGTATGTCTGTTATAGCAGCACTAGATAGCTAAAAAAGAGGTCTAAAAGGGGATCCAGTTATCCAAAGCCTCTTGAAAAGGTAAAAAGTAGGCGAACAATGCAAAAAGGATTACCCTGCATTCCTGTTAGGTTTGCACCTAAATTCTTACAGTACTGGGCCCACCATCTACATGATACAATTTCTTGTTGCCCAAAAAAGATGAAGTCTGCTTTTAACTGTAAAGGACAGTGACGAGAAAATGGTGTTTAATGATGAGAACGAAATAATGCTCTTTTTCTTTGCTTTAGCATTGGCACGCATTATTTTACAGAAAATAAATCTGACTTTTGACTTCAGTCCCAGTACCCCTTATTTGTTTGTTTGCCTTGTATTCTGTTTTTGTATTTTAAGCAAGAAAGAATGGCAAAGAGAGAAATCAAAAGAGAGTTTAAAACAAAAGAAAGGTGGTTCTCTAAACCAAAACAAGTGGAAAATAACAAGATTATTACAGGGTGGCTTGAGTTTCAGACTTTTCTTTGGGTGGGCCCAGGTCTTGAACAAGACAGTCTTGTCAAGTTTGTTTAGAGTATGCCCTTCAGTCTTAGTGCTGCCAGCCTACTTTAGATGTTATCTGCATTTTCTCAAGTAACCTAAGACCGCTGTACCGTTTGGAAAAAATAAACTGTTTCCTTAATGCTATTGGTTTAGTATTTAGTTACCAATAATACACTCAACAAGAAGCAGAAGGATTTTTAATATTAACAGCAGATCTTCAAGGGATTGGTTACACTTGTTTTGCATTTGTCTCTTCAGTCCCTAAAGATTGAGCAGGCAGGTTTAGCAGTAACATCATTCCTGCTGTCAGTGATGGGTCATCCTTGCACAGAAGCCTCTGCCTCTCCCTCCAGCTCTCCAGGTGCTGTGGTCAAGAGAGGAGCAGAAGGAAGCGCAGCCACCCTTTCTGTAGAGGGTATGCTCCTGTAAACAGTTGGCCCATGTAAATCCCTTTACTGATGGAGCTTTTCATATTTCTAGAAACTGAGCTCAGTAATTTCTACCCAGGAAAATTACTGCTCCTGCCAAACAGCCTTTCAGTTAAGTATGCTTTGCTATGAGATGTATCATTTAGTTTTTTATTAATTTAAACGTTTTGTGTCAACAGAAGGTAGATCATTATTAACTGGTGCAATGCAGTGTCTCACAGAATACATACATGTCAGAGAAAAGTAATTAACTTCCTCGTTCTATTGCAGAACAGATGTGTCACTGAATAAGAACTGGGACCCAAGGGTACTCTAGTACATTTATTTATTTATTTTGTCATTGAATTGTTGACTGAGAGGCCCCCATTGCAAGCTTCACAAACTTTGTTCTGTCTTTTGTCTCTGTACTCTCTCCCTCCCTAACCCATGATTGAAAATAAGATTAGACACTTTACCCAAGATTGTAAAGCCATTTGTAGCTTATTGTAGTGACCTCAACCCAGGAGATGGGCTGCCCTTTTAGCTGAGGGGGCATTTTGAGAGCTCACAGTGTTGAGAATGCGTAAGGAGGTACTGGGGGAAGTTTTGCAACAGGGGCCAGGTTAGCAAACCAAGCTGTGTTTCTCCACCACATGTCCCAACCAACCCCACTGCCGTCGAGTTGTGTCCGACTCATAGCGACCCTAGGAGTCAGAGGATGAGTTAAGTCATGACTTTGTGACTCACACTAGACTATGTGGCTTCTTTCTGTTCCCTCTCTTGTACCAGTAAACTGTAATTCACTCAGTATGTCTGTAAGCCCCACTGTCTCATCCTAAGTGGTCTGCCTGTTTCCACTCACTGCTCCCTTGCAGCTTGCTTTTCATCCAGAAGCAGGTTTTCTGTATGGACATCTTGAGCAGTTTCCCTTCCCTTCTCTTGAACATTAGCAGCACTGTGGCTGCAATTTTGGTTCTTTGTAACTTACCATATGAAGAAGAAAGAGAAGGATACACTTGGAAGGGAATATCCAGCATCCCTAACAAGGCCAGCAGGCCCCTGGTCAGCTTTCTAATCTCAGCTCACTCTCATGGCCAAGCTCTTTTCTGCCCCAGGGCCTTGGCTTTTGGGTACATTCTGCCTGAAGCCATTGTCCACTAGCTCAATATCATCATCCTTCAGCCCTCTGCTGAAATATGACCTCCTCAGGGAGAACATTCTTGACTGCCCTGTCAAAATCAGCGCCTGTCTCCTTGTCATTTTCTCCTACCTCTTTATTTCCATGATAGAATATAAAGTCTTTGCATACTAATGTTGATGTTTGCTTACTTGTTAGGGAAGTAAGAGGGACCTCATCAGTCTCGTTCTCTGTTGTGCCGTTAGTGCCCACCATAGTGCTTGGTCAATTTGTGTTGCATAAATGAATAATAAGTATGTACTACTTGGCTAGCACCAAGTTAAGCTGTGTCCACACGAAAGCAAGCCCATTACCATCAAGTCAATTCCAACTTATATCAACTCTATAGGTCGGAGTATAACTGCCATACAGAGTTCCCAAGGAGCACCCAGTAGATTCCAGCTGCCAACTTTTTGGTTAACAGCTGTAGCACGTAACTGTTACACCACCAGGGTTTCTATAAAAACCAAAAACCAAACCAAACGAAACCTAGTGCCACTGAGTTGATGCCAACTCATAGTGACCCTATAGGACAGAGTAGAATTGCCCCATGGAGTTTCCAAGGAGCTCCTAGTGGATTTGAACTACCAACCTTTAGGTTAGCAGCTGTAGAACTTAACCCCTATGCCACCAGGGTTTTCATAGGATAGCCAATTAATGATTTTACTTGATGCATCTAAATGACTGTTACTCACAAAATAATTTTATGATAGTGTAAATAATGGGCTCTCAGGAAGGGATATTCTTACCTGTCTTTCTTCTGATAGCGCTTAGCACTGTAGATGACCTATCCCACTTCCCACATGAAGACTTGCAAACCTTCTTGCAAACCACTAGGAATACAGGATATATGTTTCTGTTTATCATCAGGATAGGAATTACCTCTACAATACTTCTGTTGGTGGGTGTCCAGATTCCATGTGAAAAATTTTAATTCAGATCTCTGTGTACTCTTTTTGAGTAGGCCATTCCACTCTTGAGCAACTGTAATTGTAAATCTAATGAGCCTTGTGAACTGAAGAATTGCCTCTTAACTTATATCCAGGTCCTTGTTCTGTCCCCTGAAGCCATACAACGTATGTCCCCTAGGCTCATTATTCTACCTACTGGTCATCATGTATGTGAACATTCGAGGTAGCCTGGTGTAACAGAGAACACTCAGGCCTTCAAGTTGTACAACTAGAAGTTCAAGTCCATCTCCACCATTTACTAGCTACTTGAACTTGAGGGCATTAACTTTATCTCTCTCAGCTATAATCTTGTTACATATAAATTAGGGACTACAGTGGCTTTTACCTTATCCCTAGATGAGATGATTAAATGAGAGAAAGCACTTAGGGCAATTAGTATATTAAGCTTTCAGTAAATGTTGTTGCTGTTATTTTCATTGTTACCATCATTTGACCTGCAGCTAGGCAGCTCTCTGGTGTTCTTTCTCATCTGTAAAACAAACAAGGAAAATGATTTCTGCCTAGATAGATGAAAGCTGGCATCAGTTAATCCTGAAATATAGTTGGTTGCTCAACCACCCGTGATCCCATGCATGCATTCTCATCCCCACCAGATTTCATTATCTTTCCCACAGAACATTATGAAAGATTTTTATCAAATCCTTGTTGAAATAAAAATATATGATATTAATACTTGTATAGTCTCCATTTAAGAATAGAATGAAATGAGTTCAGTGTGGCAGAACTTTTTTATCATTATTCTCATGCTGACTGCAGTGAATGCCATTCTGTTGTGTTTTTTTTTTTTTCTTTAAGCCTCAGTAAGCATTAGCCAAGAGCCCTGGTGGTAGTTAAGTATTTGGCTGCTAACCAAAAGGTTAGCAGCTTAGATCTACCAACTGCTCCTTGGAAACCCTGTGGGTCAGTTCTGTGCTAATGTACAAGGTTGCTATGAGTTGGATCCCTCAACAGTAACAGGTTTGGTTTTGCTGTTTGTTTGGAAACGTTAGCCAAAGGTAAGCCTTAAGTTATCCGACTGGAATCTCCATTATGCCCCCTTTTGTTTTTGTGTTTCTTTTTGTTTTCTTGGGAACGTGTTTGCCATTCCTCTGGACTTCTTCTGCCACTCCCTTCTCTCTGTTCCTCCGAAATGAACAATACTAGCTTCATGACCAAATTTATGAAGGTCTTTCACTACCCCAGAATATAGTTCCTTTGGAATTAGAAAGATGAATTTTTCTAAAATACCTTGTTCTATTCTCTCCTGTTTGAGAATAACTTTTTGGGGAAAAGGGAGAGCAAAAGAGAAGTCAGTAAGTCCATTGTGTTTCTGTTGGTGTTTTACCTCGTGTCCCAGGTAGTGAGTCGGTGTCTTGTGCTCTCTGGTGTGCTGAAGAGCACGGTGACGTTTTTCATGAGCCTTGGCAATCAGCATTGTCTTCCTCACAGTATTCTTATGGATGGTAAATGTCTTTGGGTTGTTCACTCTTCTTCCTATCTTGTGTGGCCAGAGAGCTCATACTTGTTGAGCAGTTCCTGTGAGCCAGTTGTGCTAAGCATCTCACTTAGTTCTTTCTTACACCAACCTGTTGAAAACCCAACCCAACCCAGTGCTGTTGAGTCACTTCTGACACATAACAACCCTGCAGGACAGAGGAGAACTGCCCCATGGAGCTTCCGAGGAGTGCCTGGCTGGTGGATATGAACCAGCAGTCTTCTGATTAGCGGCTGTAGCACCTCGCCACTATGACGCCAAGTTTCCAGCCCAGTGAGGTAGGTCCTTTAGTGCTGTTTCCTATTAGGAAATGCTTAACAGCCATTTTATCATCAGTAGTCTCTGATTTTGTTCTAGAAAGTGAACTAGTGACCTTGAACAAGCTAGAAATGGATAAGGCAAATATGATTTGAAGCTACTATCAAGTATTTACATACTAATAATTTTCTGGTAGTTTGATGACTATTGTCATTATAAGGAAAGCAGCCTTATAAGGATAGCAGCGTCTTTGTTACAAAACAAAGAAACAAAAACAACATTGGAAATGGGAGCAGAGAGGTGGCCACGCAGTTCTGTCCATGTGATCCCCGACTCATGATGGGGTTCCATTCTGAGGACTCTGTTGTAGGTTGATTCTCACCTAAGTCAAATATCTTTTTTTTTAGTTTCCTTTTTTTTTTTTTTTTTTGGTCTGTAATTATCAGTGTTCATATCTGTAGGTGAACATCTGAGACTGGTAACATCAACAAATTTGGTGAAAAGTTTTAAGTGTAGTTCATCATAATCAAATAAGTAGTAGAAATGTCACCACTATTCCTCGAGATGAAACCAACAACAAGAAAAAAAATGCGCGTAGATTTTATGGGCCAAATTGGAGAAAAGACAACTTATTTGACCTTTTAAAAATCTTGCTGTACCTGGCATAACCTCATTCTCTGTCCAGCATTATGTTTGCTTTCAGCAACAACCTCAGCTCTCTCTTTCCTGCCATTCTGCCTGTCCCCAACCATGGATGAACTCAGCAGCGTTTTCCCGTAGCTCTGGCACCTGTAACACAGAGTGCCGGGGGAAATCAAGGACCCGGCAGGTGAGCACTGTAGGCGCCCTGCACCTTCCCTTGGCTGGGCTCCGCCTCTCAGGTGGCCTGTACCGTGGTGCTACCTGGCCTCTTTACTCCTCAACCCCTGTTCTCCCTGAGTTTCAGTTGATACAGAAATAATAAAGTCCATCAGGCATAATATCCCTCAGCTTCACACTCCTCACCCCCTCCAGGGTCAGCTGTGTGTTCTTCTGTCCTCTTCTCTCTACCTCTTGTCTCAGTGGAAAAGGAAGCAGAATCCTGGCTGCCCCCTCCATCACCCCCTCTGCCCCTCGTCCAGCCCTCAGCCTCCTCCTGGGTCTGGCTCCACCAGCCACTCCCTGTCTGCTGCGGCTGCCTCTCCCCTTCCACACGCTCTTTCCCTGCGGCACAAGCTTGCTCAGGACTTTGGCATCATAGGAATACACTCTCCAGCCCAGCTTTTGCCTGTAGCAACTGTTTTCTTCAATTTGTTAAATCCCTTAAAGGAATCGTCTGCACTTGATGTACCTGTTTCTTGGCTTTTTTCTCTTTCCTCCTTACTGATAGGCCTTCACCACCATCATCCACTGAAACTGTCCTCTCTGAGGTCATCAGTGAGACCCTGATCTCCACGTGTCCCAGTGGAGCCCTCTGTCGCATTCCACATTGTCAGTCCATCCCTGTCTCACTTTTAGCATAGTCCCTCTGTGCCTTCCTCTGCTGCTTTTTTGACAACCTGTTAAATACTGAAGTTCTCCAGGATTTGGGTGATCTTCTCTAATCCCGTGTTTTAAGAGTCCATCCATATGAAAGTGTCTTCCAAATCAGGATGTCTTAATTTTGCTTGTCTTTTGAGTCCAGTTTCATGTTTTCAGTTGCCTGTGGGGCTGTTCTGCTTGGATCCTCTGCAGGCATCTCAGATTCAGTATATCCGAAAGCGAACCCAAACCTTTCTCTAAACACTTTCTTTCTACCCCCCTGATCTCAGTTAAAAGCTTTATCATGTACTCAGTTGCTGAAACTAGGTGTTTAGTAATCATTCTCAGTGTCTTCTTCCTCCTTTATTTCTGAGGGGCAACTTATTCCCAAGTCATTACTTTCTCAACCTCTTAAATTGTTCCCTTCCTCTCTGTCTCTCTCCCAAAGGCCCATGCCACATCCATGTCTATGCCGTCTCTCTTCTTGGGTTGGTGCAAAACTCTAACTGGTCTTTCTGCTTTCAGTCCCTCCACTTATCAGCATATTTTCTGCATAGATATCTGAAAAACACAGTGATTTTCCTTCATATCCTCTCATGTCCCCTGACTTCCCATACAAAATCAGCTTTAGTCTTGATCTGACCCCAGCCCTTCATCTCTAGAGCTTTACTGTTCTCACTGCCCCCCCCCATGCACTGTAATCCAACCTTATGTTTTTTCAGGTTTGTGGATTCATGCTGAAGTAGTCCTTTAAACGAAGGAGGAGTTTCTGGGAGGTGCAACAGTTGAGCACTCAGCTGCTAAACAAAAGTTAGGTGGTTAAAACCCACCCAGTGGCTCCATGGGAAAAAGACCTGACCAAAGGAGGTTACAGCCAAGAAAACCCATGAAGCAGTTCTCCACTATTCTGTGGGGTTGGTATAAGTCATAAATCTACTCGACAGCACCTAACAACAGCAACACACTAACCAAAGGTTAGCAATTGAAACTCACTCAGGAACCTTGGGAGACAAGCCAGATGACTTGTTTCCAAAAGGTCACGGCTGTGAAAACCCTGTGAGGCAGTTCTGCCCTGCATACATGGAGTCACCATGAGTCAGATTTGACTCAAAAGCAACTAACAATGACATCAGGCCCCCAGGTTCAGGGTATAAAAGCCTCTAGATATGAAAAAGTGGCCTCTGAATGGCAAGCAACTACAAACACAATAGGTCGAGGAGGAAGGAAGGATGCCACCCACTGTCCCCACAGCTCCTGCCATGCATCTGTGAATGAAGATCACTGCCCAGCGTGGTCTCCTCCTCTGCTTTGTCTGTCTGACTGCCCTCTGTCTGGATGTCCCCCTGACTTTCCTACTCTTGGCTAATCCTTCTGTGTCCCTGAAGACTGAATTCAGGCATTGTCTTCTCTAGGATGCTTTCCCTAAGCCCTGGTTGAGCAAAGGCCCCACCACTCCTGTAGCTCCAGAGCTGCTTTCTTTTATAACTTGCTATGTTTGGGTGTATGTTTATGTGGCTGTTTCCCCCACTAGAGTCTAAGAGCCTCGCAGCTGAGGCCACATCTCAACTTTGGACAGTTGTGCTGCTGGGTCCTGGTATAGAGCTGGGAAGTATTGGCATGAACTGAAGACAATGTGAAGAGCACAGTATTACACACAGCACTGTGAACTTGGTCACTTTTGGTGTCTGTGACAGCCAGCCAAGTGCTGTCAAGGAGTTTTTGCAAAAACAGAACACGGCCAATGCAGTTGTAGGCAGAGTAGACAGGAAGCAGAAAAGCTGAAACCATAAGCACACGCAGCAGATATTAGCAGTGCTGGCCCAAGAAATCACAGCTGCGATCCCTCGAAATGGTGACTGGAGTCGGAAAGGCCAGGCTGGTGGCCGTGGCTGCACGTTGGGATCACCTGAAGAGCTTATGAAGCTGTGGTGACCTGGGTGGCCCCTGACGAGGTTCTGGTGTTGCTGGTCTCGGCAAGACCCGAGCCTCTCTCTGTCTCTCTGTTTCCACGCTGTCTGGGTGATTCTCGTGATGTACCCACTGTACTGGGCTCAGAGGCCCTGCTGCTACAATGGTTAAGCATTGATCTGCTAACCCCAAAATTGCTGGTTCAAACCCAGCAGATACTCTGTAAAAGAATGATGTGGTAGTCAGCATCTGTAAGGATTTACAGCCTTAGAACTCCTATGGTGCAGGTCTACACTGTCAGATAGACTTGCTATGGGTCAGAATCTACTTGATGGCAGTGGGTTGGGGTTTTTGTTTTTGCAAGAAGAGAAGAGAACAAAATCAGGGGAAACAATTGGTTTGCAGGTTGAAGGGAAGTCAGAGACCTTAGTATCCCTTAGAGCAACTCTTGGCATGTGTACTAGGTCTGATAATTGAGTCTGTAAAGTTAATTGTTCTAAGTGCCTCATACCTCACTGCTGAATATCATTATGGTCATCTTTGAAGTACTCCTCTTTGGAAGCTATGCACCGATGCCAGCACCTAGTCCACTCTTGAAAGCAATTTTGGAACTCTTTCTGGAATGGCCATTGCTCACAGTGGCATGGTAGCAAGTTTGCAGACTTAATTATATAGTTGTCTGTGAGGGAGTTTTTAGCTAGTAAACAAATAACTATATTGGAACACCCTCCCTACTTACCATGTCTGGCCTGTAATGACTTTTTTCTTTACCTGAAGATAAAGGAAATACTGAAAGAAAGACATTTCAATGACATCGAGGACATCAAGAGCAATATAACACCAAATCTGTTGGCCTTTCCAGCAAGAGTTCCAAAATTGATTTGAAGGGTGGACTAGGCACTGGAATCAGTGCATAGCTTCCCAAGGGGAGTACTTCAGGGAGTCTGTAGTGACATTTCAGCAATGAGGTATGTAGCACTTTTTCTAGGATGAGTTTATGAACTTAATTGGCAGACCTTGTATGTGTGTGAATGCAGGTGTGGCATGTCTGTTGGTGTTTGTGCATTATTGGTAGGGTGCTGAGGGACAGGGAGTAAGCACTCAGTAGCCTCCTAGAGTGAATGGAAACCTCCAATGTGTAAGAAATGACCATATCTGCAATAATCCAGAATAACACATTGATGCTGAAAAAGCTGAGACACTGTCATGTGTTCTCTGAATGAAGTTCTGTCTGTCCCGTGTTCCTACATAGAGTAAGAGGGTTTTTTGTATTTGTTTACTTCCAGTAAAAGAAGTCTACATGTTCAGATTGATAGCATTAACTGATCTTAAAATTGTAGTTCCAAGGTCATCTAGAAAGTTAACCAAATAGTAAAACAGAAAACGGCTGGGGTTATGTGATTTTCATTCCTTTAGCAAATGATTCAAAAAGAAAATAAAAACAGATAAGGACTTAGCAGTTTCTCAAATCTTCTGGGGATGGCGTCAGTGCATTCTCTGAGGCATGGGGAGAAAACACCCGGGATATGAGAGAATGATGTCATCTTGCAGAACATCCGAAATGAGATAAGGCCCCTATCAAACAGCAGAACAGACCGTCGCTGTATCTCTCCTGTTTGGGGCAGGTCCTGATGAAAGATGCCCATGACTCAGGTAGCTCCAGAGCAGTTCTCTGGGAGCTAGAGTGCTCTGAGCACGTATTTCCAGTCCCCCTCATGATTCCAGCATGCACTCCCTCACCCCTGCGTGGCCCTCTTTCTCTTTCTGTGAAGCAGGGACACTCTTGATCGTCATCTGGTAATGTTTATGAAACTCTATGGGACCTTTGTCTGAAAGGCTCTGTTAACAGTAATGCATGCTTGGTTTATGAGATGGTTACAAGTGAATGGAGGTGGGGGCAGGGTGCCAAATGTGGCCAGTGCTTTTATCTTTGACATTATAAAGAGGTCTCTTGGCCGTGGGCCAGATCAGAGTTTACTGGAATAGAAAATGCAGACATGTGCTTTCTGTTGGTGGGGCGCCAGGGGAAGAAGGCTCACCCCGCAGTCAGCCAGCACTTTCCTGCCACGGGATGCCGAGTTGCCAGGAAGAGCATCTGAACCTGGTGATTGTGTGCAGGGTCCCTCAGGGGTACGAGGTGGGCCAAAGAAAGAGAAAGGGGATGTGATTGCCTCACATCCCCTCCCAGACTGAGAAAGGTGCGGTCTCCCCTGCAGCCTCTCAGTCAGGGAGTGCGTGCGTACTGCAGTCACCCGCCCCAGCTGCCAGGAACAGATCTCTGCATGTATTAATTCACAGATGACAGAATTGTTTCTAGAATAATTGGAGGAACATTAGCTTTTCCCTACTGAGAAACAAAGTACTACTATTCTGGGCCTTTTCTTTTTGAAACTAAGGCTGAGATACTAGAGATAATTCTTTCCCTCAACCTGTAACATACTCCTTTTGAGCTTTTTGTTTGTTTGGCAGGTGGTCCATGGATTTAAGTGCTGCCTTACAAAGTGTAAAAAGAGGAAAACCAGTTGCTCTCTGACTCATGGCCACCCCATACGTGTCAGCATAGACCTGCTCCATCGAGTCCGCATGGCAGTTTGGGAAGTAGACCTTCAGGCCTTTCTTCTGAGGTACCTCTGGTGGACTCAGAGCTGTCTCTTAGCAGCTGAGCATGTTAACTGCTTCTGCCACCTAGTAACTCATAAAAGTGTAGGAACTGGGGAACTGTGTAGGTCAGTTCTGAGAGGGTAGAGCAGGTTGTTGGAAATAGCAGTAACTGATGTTGAGGTCTAGGTTCTGATATTGTATTAAATAATTTCCTTTTCTAAAGTTGCCATGAGTCGGATCCGACTTGATGGCACTGGCTTTTGGCTTGGTTAATTAACTCTATGATTGCCTCCTAAAAGCATGTCTAGATTAGTGCCTCAAGACTTGCTATCTGAAATTGTTAGTGTGGACCCCAACTAAACCGTGTCCTTGCTTTGGGACCATAGATTAAATGATCTGAAGCACTTGTTTTAGAAGATAAGTGTTTTAGTCACCTAGTATGCTCTAACAGAAAATACCACCAGTGGAAGGCTTTATGAAAAGAAATTTTATTGATACAGTCCAGTAAGCTACAAATCCGTTTACAAATTATAAGTCCATTCAGTAAGAGAATTTATCACTGTCTGGTAGGCTGAGTCCAAACCTGATGAGGGCATCTTTGCATAGGAACCTCAGGTCCAAAGGTTGTGCAGTGGGAGGTTCCCAGCATCCTCTGATGACTTCTCTCCCTCATGTCCCACCAATGGTGACTCGAGTCCTGCCTCCCCAGCATAACTGCTGCCCATTCTCCATCATCAGTCTCACAGAGGCAGGATTCACAACACATGGGAAGAATGGCACCATATTGGGACTCATAGCCAAGTCAAATCAACACATACGTTTTTTGGGGGACACAATACAACCCATGACAATAACTAAACACCTTGATCCCATCTGAACTGAGAGAGTTACACTCAGAAATCATCACGTACACATGTGATCGAGAATGTGTGTATTCGAAAATTATCGTCCAGTTCGTGGGGCAGCAGTATGCACTACTGTTGGGTGTGCTCTTTCTTCGGCCTTGATACCTTTGTGCTTTGGCTGGCACATTTTATACACAAGAAGACTCCTCTTAGAAGAGAGTGAAGGGATTTGCACGTTTTTGCACAATCACTAATCCCTGAGTCTCTCCTCTCTGAATATCTACATGCACCAGGGACACCATATACGTAGGTAGCTAGCTAATGGGATGGAGTGATCCCCTTCCATTTCCATGATAACCATAATGAAATTCTCACCTGAGGAAGGTGAGATGGGGCACTGCCTCCCTCCAGGTCTCTCTCAGCTGAGGCTCGAACCTCCTAATTTCCATTTTGATAGTACCACCTGTCACGCACTCCCAGATGCCTAGAACACGATGAACACAATTCATGCCGTTGTTCATCTTATTTTGAATTGTGTCTGGTGTCACGTCTTCACATGCTTCCCTAAGTAACCTTCTCTGTTAGGCTACTGCTGCTTAAACCCAACTTGAATCTCTTCTACTGCCATTTACAAACGAAATCTTCCTCTCTGTTTGCATGGAGAGTTTGGAAAGTGACTGTTCCCAAAGAAGAAAATATAGAGGTGGAGGTGTGGCAGACCAGGGGGAAGGAGACGAATGAGGGATGTGGTTTTGGTCTTCCTTTAAACAAATGTGGTTTGGATTTCTGTTTAAACAAAACCTGCCCTGAGATTTTGGGGTATGCTTTAAGTATATGACTGTTGCCATTACAGTTTCCTGTAAAATCTTTGCATTTTTCCGGAGTCTCAAACCTCCCACCTTGTGTTTATGCATTGAGATTGACAGACTCAGCAAGGAGTTGCGAGGATGGATTTACAGCTACACAAGCCAGCCGTCTGATAATCTCTCTACAAACGTGAAGAGAATTTGCTTGAATGGGCTTTTGCAAGCTGAGCCAATAGCCTTTTGCTTCATATAATCCCAACTGCATGTTCTCAGGAATAAATCTTTCCACTGCGGAGAGGAGGATACAGGAAATGCCTTCTTTCTAAACTTCTTCACATAACTTTTAACTGTCTTTGTGTATCACGTAGAAACCCTCATGGAATAGTGGTTAAGTGCTGCATCTGCTAACCAAAAGGTCAGCAGTTCAAATCCACCAGGTGCTCCTTGGAAACTCTATGGGGCAGTTCTACTCTGACCTGTAGGGTATCTGTGAGTTGGAACTGACTCGACGGTAGTGGATTTGGTTTAGTTTGCTTTTTGGTGTCTCAGTCAGTCTCGGGGATGGATTACCTGTAAGCAGGATATGCACAGGGTGACTCCTGCTTACTGTCTAATCTGGAGGGCATAGTTTTACCACATCAAAGATTTTCAAGGTGAAACCTCAGTGAAGCTGTGTGCTCCAGATTAGGAAGCACACGACATGTGGCAAAACCTGTGTGAAACTGTTGACCACACATCAGTAAGGAACCAGGTGTAAGCCCGTGCACACCTTGCTTAGTGTCAGCCCTGGTTAATCCGTCCCTGGCCGTAGTGCTCGTTTTCCACAGATTGCTGTCTTTAAAGGCAGATTTGTAGCAGGCACCCCCAACACAGATAAGGTCTTCAACAGCCTCAGACACATGAGTGCCACCTTCTTTGGTTTCTATAAATTGACTTAACTTTACATAAGCAAATGACCTTAGTTCTGGAAGGTATTTTGTTGACTAAGGTGAGAATGCCCAACACAGAGGGAAGGAAGGTGTTAAGGTGGTTCTGATTAAAGGTGTTTGGTGGTTCTAGAATTCCTCACGTGACATGGTCAAGGTGGTTGTCATTCTCGCACAAGCTGGGGAGACATTTCACTCTGTCAGCTCTGGTACCTGCGGATTTAACATTGGCCCCGCAGTTGGTTTGAGTGGGTACCTGGAATAAAGCAAAGTCAATGCCATCAAGTCAATTCTGACTCATAGCAACCCTGTAGGACACAGTAGAAGTACCCCAGGGGTTTGCAAGGCTGTAAATCTTTACAGAAGCCAACTGCCACATCTTTCTCTGCACAGCAGCTGGTAAGTGCAAACCACTGACCTTTCAGTTAGCAGCCCAGCACTTAACCACTGCACTACCAGGACTCTTTGCACAAGGCCGTCCTTGCGGATGTTTATAGTTGGGGTGGAGCCCTGTTTCTGGGCATTTGGCAAGTGCTGACAGCTGCAGGGGAAATGCACAGTTAACTGGTGGTCAGGGCAACAGCACTGCTGGTAGCTCAGGGCCTTCGTTTTGCTGAGACTGGACAAGTGACTAGTTACACAAGTGTTTCTAAACTGGTGCCAAGACAGTGATAGGACCCGCTGATGGGAGAAGAATGGCCACCCTGAGAAAAAGATACCACTCTGGTGTCAGCCAGCTCTGGGGAGCAGGAGAGTTTGGGGTTTGGGGCTCCCTGGGCTCAGAGTTCGGAGCTCTACTGCATCATATCTGTAGACGTCTGCTGTAAGTACTGAGGGCTCGTACTTTTTGGAATTAGGTGGCAAAGGCCTTCAAGTAACGTCCTTTTAATTTTTGCACCAACATGGGAAAGCAGGCTTTGTAGAATCCAGTGGAAAGTGAGCGGAGAATTGTGTCTATGGAAGTTAAAGGTGACACAGGGTTGTTCTTTGGCCTGGTTCTTGATAGGTCAGAAGAAGTTTGCCTGGATGACTAAGCTGAAGACAGCCTTATAGGCGGAGGGAAGGGATGTGTTGTGATGGGGGTGCAGGCATAGGGCACAGTTGCGTTGTCCTTTTCTCCCTCCGCTGTCGTAGTAAGTCTGGTTTTCTCCCATCCAGCAGAGTGGACTCCAGCCAGCTTCCTGCTGGCCCCGTGCCCTCTACAGTGGGTACGGAAAACTCGAAGCCATTGCGCTGTTAATGACATGAGTGCTTCTGGAGGCCCCGAGGAAAAGGGGGCTGGAAGTTGCACCTGCTCAGAGAATTATTATCACTGAAGAAACCGAGTGTCAGAGAGGGTAGATGACTTGCCAGGATCACCCAGCAATGGGGCAGGAATTGACAACTTTTGACTCTAAAAATAGAATTCTTTCACTGAATTCCCCCAATTGTTGTGTGCTTTTGCCTGCTTGTTGCTACCCGGGACCCTGCAGTTTGAATGTGCTTCAGGATGAGAACCATTTCTTCTTCATCCTTCTTCTCCATCCATATTCATTGACTAGTTTGTGGTGATGTAATAATAATGAATGATGCGTTTTTAGCCACTATGTTTTCACTTTGTGAAAGACCCACTGTTCCCCTCAGGTTTAAATCTGAACTGCTTTCAGTTGTTTTTGGCTAAATGAGGTAGAAATTGGTTCCAGCAGAGACATTTTCTGTTAGTCATAAAGGTTTGGAATGATGGTATAGATTAATCTGTTAGTCCCAGTTTGTTATCCATGAACCAGAGAACCTCGGTCAAAGTCACTGCAAAGTAAACTTTTGTTTCCCTTATGATTTTGAATTTCAGAACTTCCCAATCTCTCTGCAAAGAGCAGGCAGTATGTCTGAACCCCATTTAGCTTTCAAGAGGAAAATAACTTCCCTTCTTTTAAGACACTAGAATTGCTTTTTTTTAATTATTTTATTGTGATTAACTGAAAGTATACAATCCAAATTAAATTTGCATGCCTGCCTACCTGCAGCTCCTGCTCTCCCTGCCTGGTGACAGCACATTCCTCCTTTTCAATCTGTGTATGTCATATCCTTTTAACAATCTCCTGTTCCCTCCTTTCTACCCTCTCCTCTCCCTTCTAGTAAGAGGCCAGTAGGACAGGATCCTATAAATGCATGGAACCATAAAGGGCACACACTATATGGTCACATTACACCCTTGAGTCTAGTCTTTGCCTGTCCGACAAGTTGACCTCAGTAGTGTTTTCTAGTAAGGGGCAGCAGAAGCTCTAGGGGCCACGCTCCCAGCAGAACCCCCTGAACTATCAATTGCAGTCTTTTAGTGGAGTTCTTAAGGTGCACCTCTTTTTCTTACATTGCCACTGGGACTCTACATTGAAGACTCTAGAATTGTTGAATTGGCAGGGAAGTCTATAAACATTCACTCATTTTATATCCCATCCTGGCCCCTAGGGTTGCCATGAGTCGGATCCAACTCGACAGCGCTTGGCTTGGCTTGGCTTGGCTACACTTATCTTGGCTATACTTCTCTCTCCAGTTCAATCTAATTAGAGTTTGCATGAAGACTGGACAACAGGAAGTACTGGAAAACAGCTCTCCTGGTCCTTTTCTCTTTAATGTGAGCCATCTGAAATGAGTCCAGTGCAAGAGTTTCAATATGAAACGCTTGTCAGCCAAGTGAACACATGTGTTTCAGTGTTCCAGGTACAAGGTGGATCTGGGTGGGTGCATCTGACATTTGAGCCTGATGCAGCCAGTGACTGATTTCCCGAGGACATGCTCAGCCAATCCAGTTCGAGTTCATTCTTGCCCTGTTAAGAAACAACTTTTTAAGTCCCAGTAACTACTGGCACCCACAGGTAGGCTTCCTTCTCTGAAACTCTGAGGAAGCACATGGCCAGCTGAAAGTAACCGTGTTAAGTGGTACCCTTTTATGTGGTGGTAAGATTATCTCATATCATCTGGTAGCTATTTTTACAGTTAAGGGAATGGTGCTGGGATAGATGGATGCACGGAGTCACAGGCCAGAGAGCTCCAGAGGTTCACGATGATCGTGTGGTAGAAGCTCGGCGAGTCAGCAAAGCCAGCCCGTCCCTAAATAGCTCTTGATGATGAGGTCAGAGAGCACGTGCCCTGAGCCAGTGTTGGACTTATTATGCTGTGGGGAGGGGTCACTTCAAGTTTAAATTGTGTGTCCAGCATCTGAGAATTTGGCAAATACTGTTGGCAAGCTACAGTGGAGACATACCCTTCTCTGACATAATTGTGATGGTGTGTTAGAACCACATCAAGATGGACATACGGTGTGAGAAGAACACTTTTGTTTCCTCAGTTGGGATTTTCATTGTTGCTGTTGATGAGTTAAGTTACTTTATTCTTGTGATGCTGTTACCCATGAATTGTGGAAGATCATAACTTTCTCTTCATTCAGTCTGTCAACAAACATTTACTGAAAAATTTACCATGTTGGCACTGGGAATGTAGATATGATTAAATCATAGTCCCTTAAGGACTAATGAGGCTAGTTGGAAGGTCTTAGCAAACATGGTTTGAAGGTATTTTTACTTTATTAACTCACTGACATGAGTTTCACTTTTTAAGCAATTCCAGGAGAAAGACAAATTCAAATCACACATGAAGACAATAGAAAGAACATGTGGCTATTATGGATAATGCTATAAACTGTGTGGGTTTATGTGTATACCTAGGAGTGTAATTGTTGGGTGGTATGGTAACTCTGTGTTCACTCTTTTAAGGAACTGCCTAGACAGTTCTAGTTTCTCAACATCCTTGGAGCGCTCATTATTATATATCTTTTTGATTCTAGCCATCCTAGTGAATGTGAAGTAATACCATGGTTGTGGTCTTATTTACATGATGTTTAATAAAGTTGAACATCTTTCCATTTGCTTATTGGCCATTTGTATGTCTTCTTTAGGGAAATATCTTCTTAGATCCTTTGTTCATGTTTTAATTGGGTTATTTGTCTTTTCTGTCTTTTCATTTGGGCCTGAGAAGGATGCTGATATGCTAGCTGGTAATGAAGAAGTATGGAAAGAAGTTAAGGAATCCCTGAAAAAAATTGAAGAACTGAAGGCACATCAGAGTATCCTTTTACCTGTGGATTAAGTTGGACTGTTGGGATTGCTTCCCCATTGGTTTGAACCTGGTGTCAGTGAGACCAAGTCCAGGGTTTGCCCTCTCCATGAGCCAATGTCCTTCATTCTGTTTTGTGCTTAGAGGCTATAACCCCGATCCTGGTTAAAAATTTGGGTAATGGCTGGGGAAGGTTGTGGCAAGATAAGCATGAATACTTCACTATCATTAGATAATAACCCCAAATTTGTCATTGTAATGTTAGCACAGTAGATAGTATTCTTTACATGTATATAGTAACACATTCCTAGATTACCTTCTCCTATTACTACCTACGTCGCTAGAAAAGAATAGCTTAGAATCCTTATAATTTGACCTTCATATCTAGAAGCTTCATATTAAATCATCCTTCACTACCGTGACAGTAGAGATAGCTGTACAATCAGTTTTCTTGGCAGGAATAGTAGGGACCATGAATGGGTCACAGTTAGAGTAAGGAGAGACTGCTTATGATGGGGCATCTTGTTAAGCTCCATTGATGTTATATTTTCAAAAGGTTATTCTAAATCAGACAGGGCATGGGTAGGAGGAAGCTGGTGGAGAGGTCACTCCCAGTAAAGGAGCTCACGTCAGCAAGAGTGCAGTGAAGGGGAATCACAAGCTAAGAAGAAAGAGAAGATCAAAGTAATTGGAAAAGATTATTCAGAGAGCTTGGGTAAATTATATCCCAGGTACTAAGAAAACCTGCAAATAACATTTCTAATCTGTGATATTCTTTAAAGCATTATAAAGGACAGGAAACATAGTTAAGTGAATGTTTCTATTTTTATAAGTGAAATAGCAATTTCTGAAACATGTAGCCCAGTGAGTTTAAGAGTTTGTTAAGAGCATGTAGAATTAATTACTAAAGGAATGGAAGAGAAAACTCTGATCATTAGGATACTGTGTGGATTCACTTGAGTAAGTAAAACTGTAGATTCACAGCTGATCATGTGCTTTTTGAGATACAGTTTGTACTTAAATTTCAGAAAGATTTCACACAAAAATATTCAAGAAATTTATGCTAGATGCTGATATAACTAGATGCCTTACTAAATAGTTGAAAAAAGTGATGCTGATTGAATCACTGTCACCCTGAAGGGCTCTGTTCTCATCTCAGTCCTCTTCAGCCTTTGATTCAGTACCTTGACTCAAGGTACAGGGCACAGGCTCATCGCGTTTCCAAAGACATGTAGACGAGAAAGATGGCAGAGGGAAGGGCTCCAAGACTCCTGTGGGTCTGACTGATGCTTCAGCCTACAAAGAAGAAATGGGAAAGGGTTTCTGTCACATTTCTGTTTGGGCCAGGAAGTTCAGCCATATAAATATACATGAAGCTTAGCAGCAGAACATATGAAGTAATTTTAGAGTTTTAGTGAAAAGTAAAATAATGCAGTTTGGGTATGGTATTACCTCCCCACAAAGACTACTGTGATTTGGGCTGTATTACCAGAAATATTGAATATTGGTTGAGAGATGTGATGATATTGATCTATATGGACTTTTCTATTCAGTTTCAGGTAGAACATATTAAGAGACGTAATAGAAAAATTGAAACCAGTTTTAAGAAGTGGAACTAGGATTAACAAGCATTAGAAACCTTGCCTTTAGACTGGATGGAAGATGCCAGGGAAATGGCAGACTCTGAGAGCAAGAGGGCCATTTTATGGGCTCAGGGGCTCTTGACCCTGAGGAGGAACAGATTGTTCTGGGTGGTCCTGGGCAACAGACTTAGGGCCCGTAGGTGACACCACTGAGTCCAGGCTCCATTTGACAGTGTTTTACTGAAAACTGACACTGTCCAGGGACCTTGGCGAGTGCTGGGGATATATGGGTTAAGAAGATAGCCCCACACTCAGAGGCATCAAAGGCAGACGGTTGGCTTCGGGAGGTTAAAGGAGGGGGAGGGGTGGCAACGGAGCTGCATCCTGGAGGACCCTGTAGGCGTTCACCGGGCCAACCAAGGGAAGAAAGGTAGACCATCAGAGAGAAGAGCCTCTGCAGTGGCCCCAGGAATGAAATGGCATAGTGTGAGGGAATCTGACAAGTTATTCAGTGTTAGAGGAGGGCAATGTGGCAAATCCTTCAATGCCATGGACAGGAGATTAAACTTTACAGGTGAGATGGGACCATAGAAGACTTTAGCAGTAAAGTAATATGATTAAGTGTGGTCCAGCAGCCTCTGAGCCTCGAGGAGTTGACTAATTCCTAAGTGAATTTGCTTTGCTGGTCTTTGTCTTTTCCCCTAATCCTCTTATGGTCATTTGAAAGTAATCGGGTCAGGGCGGTTGGGGGAGATATCTCTGTCCTGCCCACAGATAGTCCATTCTGTGTGGATGGGTTCCCCATCCTGCCCAAGCCCAGAGCTCAGCTCTGAACAGGAATGGAATGGCTCGTAGTAAACAAGGAGCAAATGCCAGCCGCCAAGTCTTTGAGCAAATAAGTGTCAGCATTAGATTGGGGAAAAAGCCTCTTAGTAAAATTATTCAATTTTTTTGCTCACTGGGGTGTTTTACAGGAAAGGTTTTTGCCTTTGTTTGCCAGGGAATGGTTGCCAGTGTTACAGAGGGAAGTTGGCACCAGGTCTCTTCCAGCTTGCCGGGGGATAACGGAGTTGTATGACCGTGAGTGGCAGAGGAACACTACATCTGGTTTTCGCTTCTAAGCCTTGTTACCTCAAACCTCTTTAAAATGAGCTGGAGCATATATAAATGGAAAGGTAAGTAATATGAAGGTCAAACAACACGATGTTACAACGAGGTGCCAAGGTGTGTCACAGAAATGTCTAGCATTGTGTAAGAGGCAGCCATTCCCCCTGACAGTTCATCAAATACCTAATCCTGGAATGAAAAGCCGCAGAGGTTAGCCTAGCAATCTGTTGCAAAATCAGTGCATTACCCAAGATCCATCTTCCCCAGCCTCTGAGGGATACATTCGGCCTCTTGAAGACAGAGCTAACTTTAAACATGCGTGGCAGATGAATGCAAGCAAACACACAAAAAATGACCTCACTGCCTTTCGGTGAACACACTTCCAGGTTTCAAGTCAACTTCTCAGAGAAAGGATAGTCTTGCAACTCTGTGGTGTAGCTAACATATGTCGTTGGTGGTGGTTGCCATCGTGTCGGCTGTGACCCATGGTGCCCTCATGTACTGCAGAAGGAGATGTCGCCTCAACCTGTGCTGCCTCTACTGTTCCTGGTGCGCTTGAGTCATCAGTGGCCGCTGTGTATTAGGAACACCTTCCACCCTGGGGCACTCATCTGCCAGCACCCTGCAGACCGTGTTCTGTTGTGCTCCGTGAGGTTTCCGTGAGCTGACCTTCAGAAGCAGATCTCCAGTCCTTTCTTCACAGTCTGGATGCTCTGCTGAAAGCTGTCCACCAGGGGTGGCCCTGCTTGCTGCTGTTTGAAATGCGGGGGGGCATGGCTTGCAGCACCACGGCAGTGTGCAAGCCGACACAGTGCCATAAACTGCCAGACAGAAGGTGGGGTACAGTGCAGAGCAGAGGTGGCGATGAAGGGCCCTCACCAGTGTCTTGTGCTTCAAGTCTTCACCAAGGAAGTCATGGCTTTGAGTAAGGTTTTATGCCTCCAGAAGGCCTCTGCTAAACGGAAAGTATGTTTCCTGTGAGAGTTAGTAATGGTATTAGTCCTCAGGTACACAGTTGGCTTGATTGACTTGGGAAATATGTTTGCTGATGTTTGGGAAGCACTGCCCTGAGGGTTTGGACACTGAGAGAGGCAGGTTTGCTGGAGGGGGGGACACGGGGGTACTGTAGCCTACAGTAGGCTGCCTGTCCAGGTGGGGCATGCTGGGTTAGGGTATTGATGGAAGGGGCTTTGGAGGGGAGGGGTGGCGGTCAGGCAAGCAGTGGATGTGAAGAGACTGGAGCCTCTGGAAGTGGAGTGTGAGATGGGGTGGTGGGGTCACTCATGGTCACTGAGCCCTTTTCCTTGAGCCTAGTCATGGTTTGCCGTAGTGAAGGGAGGAAAGAGACACCACCGTTTGTGCAGCGTGTCCCTCATACATGCCACTGTTTCCTCTGCCTTGTGCCCCTGTGCTCAGAGCCCTGCCAGATCATTATAGAGCATGTAATGTAGTTTTTTCATCTTCTGTACAGTATCTTGTTTAATTCGTGGACTGTAACTAGGCATTTCTATTCCTGGAGCCCTCATAGCACAGTAGTTTCAAGCTATGGCTGTTAACTAAAAGTCCAGCAGTTTGAATCCAGCAGCCATTCCTTGGAAGTGCTAGGGAACAGTTCTCTTATGTCATGTAGGGTCACTATGAATTGGAATCAACTCAATGGCAACAAGTTTTATTTCTATTTCTGTCCCATTCCAAAACCCAGGCAATTTCTTCAGAAGCTCCCAGTTAACCAATGGCAGAACTAGGATACATTCAAATCCAGCTTTCTCTGTGTTCAAAGCCTGTGATGGTTTCCAGTACATCTGAGCTCCTGACACCTCTCTTCCGTCTCACAGTGGAGGGAGACCAGATGAAACCACGTGCCTCTGGAGCCGCACAGGGTGGGAGTGGAGTGGGGTGGGGGAGGGCTGACACTCATTTCCATCTTGCCTAGCACGGCAGCCTGGGAAAGAACTGTGTGTGGCCACTGTGCGCCTCTCAGAGCTGCACAGCACTCTCCTACCAAACCTGTTGTCCTCGAGGCATTTCCGACTCACAGCGGCCTTGTAGGACACGGTGGAACTACCCCATCGGGTTCCCCAAGGCTGTAAGGCTGTAATCTCTATGGAAGCAGAGTGCCATATCATTCTCCCATGCAGTGGCTGATGGGTTTGAACCGCCAACCTTTGCCATATCCTAAAGCTTCTGACTGCCTCTTAAGAGGACGAGGAATACAAGTTATAAGTGTGAGAACTCACTTAAGGTCCGTGAGACTAAGTCACTGACTGGTGTTAATCAGAAAGTCAGTGGATGTTGGATCTTCTCCCCATCCTTTTAGAAGCTTCTTATCTCTTGCCTGTAACAATGTGCACATACCGTGTTCTTTTTGGAGGGAAAAGGGATCAAAATAAGAATGTTGTAATCTTCACGTGGCTACATATGGGCTTGGGTCACTTTTGCTGTATGACCCCAAACTTCAAATATCAGATTCAGTGGAAATGGATTTCTACAAATTGCTTCCCCCACTGTGTGTGTGTGTGTGTTGTGTGTCTCCTTGGTTCCAGAGATGCCCAAGATTCAAATGACACAGAAGCAAACACAAGTACCTGTTTTCTAAAAAGGAGTATGTAAAGCTTCTTGAATTCCGTATTAGTTTTGAAACAAGTTAGTAGAGTTAATAACTTTTAATTGAACCAACTTAGTCTTTAAGCTGATTTGATAAACAGCTGGATGTATTTTGCAGCAAGATTTGAAGAGAGTACTTCTGGGCATATGAAGAGAGAACAGTTCTTTGGAAAATGTAACCCCCCTAAAGCATAGGCTCACTTAGAAGCTGGTTTGTTAGTGTAAACAGAGTGTCCTTAGCTGAGATGCCACTTAGATGTTTTTGTTCCTCAAAATCTGTTTTCAGGTAACTCATCTGCACAATGATGGGCGCTTCCTCCTCTCCTGTCACTGGGAGCTCCTCATTTAGAGAATCTCATTTTCCTCTTGTTTTTTCTGCATGAAAACAATGAATCCTTAACCAGGGTTAATAACAGAATGGGAAGAGGCGCTGGCCGTGTGCCAGACGATCATAAGCAGCAACTCTGAGCGCCTTCCTGACACCAACATCTACCAGCTGAAGGTGCTCGACTGCGCGATGGACGCCTGCATCCGCCTTGGCCTGCTGGAGGAGGCGCTCTTCTACAGCCTGCGGACCATGGAGCCGTACAGGTCAGTGCTGGGGAGAAAGCGTCAAGTGAAGGCTGGCACTGAAATAAGTCTCGTTGTTACTGTTTGTCGTCTCTTGCCTGCTTCTCAATCAGGGTGTAAAGGCAGAGCTTGCTTTATTCTTTTCTCGGTTCACTCATTGATGCGTTGGTTCATTGTCTGTGAAGTTCTTCTGTGTCTCAAGCACCATCAGCATACAGAGACTAATGAGACACTTCTGCACGTGGAGTGGATGATTACAGTGTGGTGCAGCTGTCAATGACGGTGGCAGGTGCTGTGGAGCCAGGGCTGGGAGCACAGGCACAGACTTAGCTTGGGAGGCTGTCCTGGTCCCACTGGGGGTGGCCACTGTGGGGCTTCAGTCCAGTGGATAGTCATGATGGTCCCTACCGTAAGTCAGAGCTTTGTGGGTCACAGGCTGCTTTTGCGTGAGTTGTTTGCCTGCCTAGCCACCACATGATCACCTATTGTTGATTCAGATGGAGGAGGTGTTGGGAATGAACCCATTTTTATCTAGTCTCGGCTCCTCCGGCCCATGGGTGTTTTGCCCCCGGATGTTCTTATAACTCAGAGGAGCTTTGGCAGGGAGGGCCGTGCTGAAGTTTAGTGTTGGTGGGTATTTGACCCTGAGTGGCAGTGGGTGAAGAACATAACTTTGGAAGTAGAGACTGACATCAGTCCAAGGGAAAGAGCACAGAGACATCCTTGGCATTAGCTTGGAAAAACCCAGTCTCCACTGCAGAACCAGGTCGTTGCTTGGTAAGTGCTGCAGAAGCACCTGGTACTGTGTGTGGGAGGGGCGTCCCTGGAGAACAGGTGTGCCGTTCTGGACCAGATACTGAATTCCCCAGCTCTGCAGACCATGCCAGCACAGTGCTGACCCAAAGCGGCTTGACAGAGGGCAAATCCACATCTAGACTTCTGTAACGTGGGAGAACAGGCCAAAGAATGTTTCTCTATGAACAGGGAAGCCAGAGCCTAGGTTACTGCCTAAGAGCCTCAAGAAACAGCTGAGAGGAGAAGTTACCAGAATTAACATGACAAGAGCAGAAACAAATCCAGGATCTGACTTACCAGGCAAAGGTAGGAAACCAGAAAGGAGGCACTTGGGTCAGGAAGCCAGACCTGGGCCAGGAACTTGGTGCCAGGGACAGACCAGAAGATGGCAAAGACCTCAGTACCCAGATGGGTGGCAGAGGTTCACACACCAGCCATGGTACCATGGTGCCCCCAAGGCTGTTTTCAGAACTTGTGTAGGTAGTTTCTTCATTGCCTTGTGGGGAACAGCCTTGGAATCCAGACTGTGAGTCAGCGGTAATCAAATTTAGAAGAGGTTGCCTTGAGGGCTGGAACTGTAGACTTTCCCATGAACAGTGAAGTGTCTGTTCAGATGAATCTTGTGGCTTCTCAGAAAATATGGATTGAATACAAAGAGATAAGGCTTCATTCTCTGAGCCTCCCTGTCGTAACGAGAGGCAGGTCCTGGTTGGTTGTTGTTACCTCTCTGAACTCCTGGGCTTGGTCTCAGGAAGCCAAGCCACAGGCTGGTGGATGAGGGGATGGACTCCAGCCAGGAGGTGCAGACTGAGACAACTCGTCTTCCTCCAGGCTCCTGTCAGCCACCGGCCAGCCCTTCTCTGTGGGCTAGTCCTCGAGGTGCTCTGAACTCTCCAGTCCCTCCCACCCCCCCCCCCCCGACATTCAGGTAGCCCATGCAGCTAACTGTGAAGCAAAAGATGTCCAAGTGGTGTATCACTTCCGTCAAGAAGGCCACACACCCTTCAGGATGGCCTTTGTGTACATATTTTTGAATCCTCTTTACCCCGTATCATTCAGTACGTCTCTGAAGGACCAAATTACCAGAAAAACCATTGCTTTCTAGTTGATGTGTGTTAGAGTTAAAGTGTGCTCCATAGGGCTTTCAGCGACTGATTTTTAAAAATTACTCATTGGCTGGCAGTTTGTGTGGCTGACTTAGCCATCGTGTCAAACAAAGAGGTCTTATAAGTACAGTCAGGTCTACTAGGGTACCCGCCATGATATTTGGGATATATGTGGTTATATTTTTCCATTGCTGGCAAGTAGCAGTCTCTCTGTAAGTGTGTACTCAGCTCTTAGACTGGTGACAAATCTCCAAGCCTCCTTTGAGTCTCTCTTCCCTGAAGCTCTTTAAGGAGTTGCTCTGCAGTGTTCTGAATTTCAAGAAATCTGATCTTTATTGACCTGCTGCAAATGAATGCAATCTGGACTTTTGCTTTCAAAGTTGTGGTAGAGGCAGAGGCTGTAAATAATCCAGAACCAGCAGAGAGAAATGGGAGGGTTGGATCCTGTTCTGCTTTGCCTTTTTCCCCGTTGGCTGAGCTGCTAGTGGCAGTAAGGCACCCCGTGCGTGTGGAGCAGAGGCACTGCAAACCTGCATAGTTTCAGAATGTGACCTGGGAACAGGGACGCTGGCAGTTCTCCACCTCATGTGCACTGGAGAGCTCACACAGTGTGCTGTCAGCTACGCACACCAGCTCCAAGCACACGCTTTGAGTGAGCTTTTTGCTAACTTTTCACCAAGGACAGGGATAGTTAGCCAGGCATGAGATACCAGAAGGTGACTGCATTGCCTTCTGCCATAGCAGTTTTACAGTGTATAATACACTGTTTGTAATAACTAGATTGAGGTCACTGGCCAAGTTTCTAGTGGTAGTTGTGTCACTTCTGACCCTGGCTAAATGTTAACATCTAATAACCTTAGAGGGAAAACTGTCCGCATTTGAAATGTTCATTTTCATCCAAACCACTGTGTTGTCCTCAGGTCCCTTCTTCCATTCTGTAGTTGTGTTTTCTCTCTTAGAAGTGAGTTCTGTTTATAGAACAAACCGACATCAGTGTCTTTATGTTTTATAGAGCAAATTGGAGATGATTCATGTATACACTTCGAGTACTTATTCTGCGTGTGTCTGTGTATACACCTGGGACTATGTTTGCAAAGTTATCCATCCCTCAGCATTGTGGATGTCAGACAGAATGAAAATTTCTGAAGAATATTTTATAAATTCTCTTAGAACTTGTAATTCTGTCAAATCTTAACCAGATGATAGGCCAGATTTGAAAACTTGAGTCTGCTTATGTGTAGTTTGGAACTTGGCAGTCACTTTCCTGTTAAAGACAATATTGCAGATTCGGATGAGGTCCCCAGACTAGCGTAGGGGAGTCAGCTCAGCTGGTAACACATCACCAGGACCGCCCGTACATTTGCCCAACAATCAAAAGGTGAAAATAACATTGAAAAAATAAAATTGTATATAAGTTATTTTGAATTACATTAACTACTTATAAAACTTGGTTTTTTCTAGGAACCAGAAAATGATAATGAGCTATGGAAGCTTTGCAAGGCTTTGAAGGGGCCTTCAGTGCACTCACATGTGTTTTGTCAACTTAATGTTTGTTTGTAACAGTGTTACACATTAGGAAAGGACTTTTTCAAAACCATTGCCATTGTGTCCATTTTCTACCAGTAGTGACCCCCCCCCCCCCCCACCGACAGGACAGAGTAGGACTTTCTCCCCAGGTTTCCAAGGCTGTGTTTTTATGGATGCGGACTGCCACATCTTTCTCCCACAGAGCGGCTGGTGGGTTCAAACCAGCAAGCTTTCAGTTAGCAGCCCACGCACTTAACCACTGTGCCATCACAGCTCCTTCGGAAGAACAAATGGGTCAGATCCTCCTCGTCTCCCCAAATCTCGTCCCATTCCCTAGAGGTAACTACTGCTAAAGCGTTCTTTGTTGAAATTTTCTGTGTGACTGTGGACAGTCTAAATATATCTGAAAGCCTTATGTGGTGAAGTTTCAGCATGGTGTCGGAGAGAGAGAGAGTTGAAAGTGGGTGAGTAATTCTAACACCATAATCTCTCAAAAAACGCAAGTGGAGATCCCATTCGTAATGCAGGATACTGTCTCTTAGCGCCACCTGGTCTGTCAGCTTGTCCCACTGTGGTGGCTTGCATGTTGCTGCAATGCTAAAATCAACGCCACAGGTATTTACAATACCAGCAGGGTTACTCATGGTAGACACGTTTCAGCAAAGCTTCCAGACTAAGACAGACTAGGAAGGAAGAACAGGAAATATGCTTCTTAAAAAAATAGACCAGTGACAGAACTAGCCTATTGCTATGGGAGTCTCTGCAGCCCATATTGGTGAGTGGTATCTGGGATCTCAAAAGCTAGCAAGCTGCCATCTGAGGAACACCAAGTGGTCACAACTCATCCAGAACACATGATCGCTGAGAACAACAAAGACACAAAGGAAAAAGAGCCCAGGAGACAGAAGGACCCATGTGAATGGGAGACTGTTTCAACATGAGACCAGAAGAAACAGATGGTGCCTGGCCACCACCAAAGACAGCCTTGATTGAGCACACAGTGTTGAGTCTCTGTGGCAACATGAGGAAAAGAGAGATGCACCTCAAGAACTCTACTAAAAGACCACAACCGATAGTCTGACAGCCTGAGGAATACCCTGGGAGCATGACCCCTGGACCTTCTGCTGCCCCTGTCTAGAAAACACTACTAAGATCAACTCTTCAGACAAAAATGGACTAGACTTGGCGACACAATGTGACCATATGGTGTGTGTACTTTATGGCTCTATGCATTTATAGGATACTGTCTACTGGTCTCTTTCTAGATGGGAAAGTAGAGGGTGGAAAGGAGGGGACAGGTGCTTGTTAAGAGGATACAACAAGTGTAGAATAAAAAGGAGGAGTGTGGTAAGAGAGCAGAAGGAGCTACAGATAGGCGGGCATGCAAAACTGATTTGGATCGTAGACTTTTACTTAATCACAATAAAAAAAAAACAGGCCAGTGAAAACTTTATGAATGACAGTGGAACATGATCTGATATAGTGCTGGCAGATGAGCTCCTTAGGTTGAAAGGCACTTGAAAGACAACTGGAGCATTGCTACCTCTTTAACATAGCGTTAACTTCCATGACGTGGGTGAAGTAAAGCTTTCAGGATCTCCATATGTGGATGTGACATGACTCAAAGTAAGAAGAAACAGCTACAAAAATCTATTAATCAGAGCTTGAAATGCACAAAGTATGAATTTAGGAAAATTGTAAGTCATCAGAAATGAAATGGAAGGCATAAGGCTTCATATCCTAGGCATTAGTGAGCTGAAGGGACTGTGCAAAAATTAAATGTGCAAAGATCTGGAATTAGAAAGCCAAAAGGGAAGAACATGCTCAGCATTTCTCAAACTGTAAGAACTGAAGAAAAAATTTAAGCCACATGTTGTAATATTGAAAAATTCTGTAGGCAAAATATTGAGCAATACAGGAATCAAAAGAAGATGGAAGGAAAGCACAGTCATTGTACCCAAAAGAACTGGTTGATGTTCAGCCATTTCGGGAGGTAGAGTATAACTAAGAACCAATTCTATTGAAGGAAGAAGTCCAAACCACCCTGAAGGCACTGGCTAAAAACTAGGTTTCAGGAGTTAACAGAATACCAGTTGAGATGTTTCAAGAAATGGGTGCAATGTTGGAAGCACTCTGTCTTCTATGCCAAGAAATTTGGAAGACAGCCACCTGGCCAAATGACTAGACAAGATCCATATGTAGCCCATTTTAAAGAAAGTTGACTGAACAGAATGCAAAAATTATCAAACATGTCATTAATAACACACAAGTAATGTTTTGCTAAAGATAAAACCTGGTTGCAGCAGTACATTGACAGGAAACTGCCATAAATTCAAGCCAGAGTCAGACGATGATGTGAAACAGGGGATATCATTGCTTATGTCAGATGGATCTTTGTTGAAGCAGAGAATATCAGAAAAAGAGTATTAACTAAATGAATAATTTATAAGGATCGTCACAAAGGCGGTTTCTATGAGGCAGAGGTTAAAGATGTCCCCAAAATCCAACTTTTCCCAGTCGGTGTACTAACTCCATCATCGTCCACACCTCCTCCTTCCCCCAGTAATCTGCCTCTGTCTTTGGGTTCTGTAATACACTGCCACAACTCACAGAACTCACAGACTGTATCAAGGAAGTAGCTCACACTGTTGTGGAGGCCGCATGTCCTACATCTATGGGTTGGGCACAGGCGTCTCATGATCCAGTGTCTGCAGGGGCTGATGAACCCTAACCGGTAGATCTGACTATAGGCTGCAGGCTCCAAGGACACAAAATTGGGTGAATCAACTCAACCTCTGGGCCACTGGCCCACCAGTATTGACTATACAAAGGCATTTGGCTATATGGATCGTAACAAATTGTGATCATTGCAAAGAATGGGAATTGCAGAGCAGTTAATTGTGCTCATGTACTACATTTAATATCCATGTACTTGTATGTTTGTGTCACAGAATCCATAAATCTCTGTGATAAATTTATAAATGTTAACTTGTTGCATCAAAAGTTACATAAAATTTAGATTTAAAAAAATTCATGGCCATCAAGTCAGCAACCTTATAGACAAGTAAAACTCCTCCGTAGGGCTTCCAAAGAGCAAGTAGTAGATTCAAACTGTCAACCTTTTGGTTAGCAGCTGAACTCTAAGCCACCGTGCCACCACCAAAACCAAACCACACCCAACCCACTACCAATGAGTCAATTCCAACTCAGAGCAACCATGTAGACAGAGTAGAATGGCCACATCGATTTTCCAAGGAGTGCCTGGTGGATTTGAACAGCTGACCTCTTGGTCAGCAGCCATAGCACTTAACCAGTATACCGCCAGGGTTTCTACTGTGCCACCAGGGCTCCAGTATTTGTATAACTGTCACCCGTTGTGTTTGCCCTCCCCACCAAAATATTATTACCCCTTCTTCACAAAATATGAGAATGAATGACATTGGTTTTCATGATATCTAATCTGAATTCACTTTCAAATATGTAAGGTTTTTTTTTTTTTTTAACATCTAGGGTTAGATTTCTCAGTATTGATTTTACTGTCCATAAGTAGGGTTATTGTGGTGGACGGGATGGCACATTTGTGAGTAACTTAGGAAGAGTTGGAAGAACAAGAACGATGAAGGGACCGTGAATATGGGGTGCAGAGAAGGCTTCAGCTCACCATGCCTGTGATTACAGAAAGGCAAGGACAAGAAATCCTTCCTCAGGGAGAAGAAAGTTGGTGACAGGGAGATTCCAGGTCAGGTAGGTGTCAGAAAAGATGGGCGAGGTAGAAGGAGCAGGATGTGAGATGCAGCTGGTAGTTGGTGTGCCTGACATGTTTACAAGTCACATGTTTGTAACTCAGAGACGGCCAGTAATTATATACCATCTGTATCAGATTTTGTCTAATGAGTAACTTTTTAACTTTTTGCCTGTGAAGCTTTGGTAGATACTTTGATAAAAATTCAAGGTTTTATCACAGCAGTACCTTCTTCTGTGTTCAAGCTGGCTTTTCTTCTGAAGACATACAGTTGTTCTTTTGTGGCTATTTGTCGCCAGTCAATATTACGCTCCAGTGCAGGAGTCCTCAGCATGGGGGTCTAGAGGGGTGGCTGGTACAGTCCCTCACCTGTGCCTGCCTCTGCTGTTCCCTGTGCTGTGTTAAACAGGTGTGGCTTGGTGGTGCTCTGAGGATGCATGTGTCAGTGTGTCTGTCAGTGAAGTTTATTCCTGGAGTCTAGTTAGAGTCCTTGACAATGAACTTCACCATGGAGTTCTACTCTCACCTGTAGGGTCACTATGAGTCAGCATCGACTTGATGGCAGTTGGTTTGGTTTGTCTTTTTGCTTGTTTTTTTTTTTTTTAGGGTCCTTGGCTTTTGTATGTCATTTGAAACTCACCTCAGCCAGACACACAGGATAGACCTAGAGATAAGTGAGCACCAGTCCTTTACCCTGAGGCAGATGCAAATATCTGCACTTCATCCAGTCTTTTGACCAACTACCTTGCTTGCCATTTACCATCCACTGTGAGGTTTACAGAATCCTCCCCAATCGGATCTTCTATTTCCTGCTTATTGATGCAGACAGTAATTCCTTTTGTCAGTTAATCATTTTTTTTCCATATTGTAATTTTCAATTAAAGTCTGTTTGGTGGCACAACCCCTGTGTATGATTTTGAGCTATACACGAGTGTTTGTGTGTGTAAAATCCTGAGATATCTAACATTTCTAATCAGGAGCCCCTTCTCTTTGACTGCCAATTCTGTAAGAATGATTTCACAGCCACAGCTGCTTGTCTGACCCTGGGGCCATCACCCCTGCATGGCGGTGGCGGGGAGGGGTATCCGTCGTGTTAAAACATCCCACAGAGTATTAATTTTTAATATAAGACCTTTTAACTCCAAAGGGCTCCCTTAACTCAGAAAGTAGACGAAGAACCAAAGGAAACAGGGAAAAAGAAGACAGTAAAGCAGCAGTAGCTACAGCGGTGGCCGAACAGCAGCTACCACTCCTGTCCCCGTCACCACCACCACTGCCTGCCATTCAGCTGCCTAAGTGTTTATTAAACCCCTCACTTGAGCTCGTACCTACCTACATGGGTTTTATGGGTTTGCATAACTTGGTTAAAATGTTTTGGGGAGAAGGGCAGGAAAGAGCATTATCCACAGTTTCTCTGGCTGCACTTCTCTTGGGGAAACAGAGAAATGCAGACGTCTGCTTCTGCTGGAAATTCTGGTGATGTGGTGGTTAAGTGCTACATCTCCTAACCAAAAGGTTGGCAGTTCAGATCTGCCCGGCGCTCCTTGGAAACTCTATGGAGCGGTTCTGCTCTATCCAATAGGGTCGCTGGGAGTCGGGATAGAATTGATGGCACTGTCTTCTGTTTTTGTTGTTGTTTTTGTGTTTTCCTTCAGCTCACTGATCACACCATTAAGATACCCTGATGTCACATTAGCTCCCGGCACCTTGCTTGAGAAGCCATCTGTATGTCTGGGTAAAGGCAAAGTCATTAGCCGTCTGTGCTGGGTAGTTCCAGCCCTAAGCCCATTAGTTGTAGGAAAATGGCCCCACTTTCTGGTCTTAGTGCTAGAATGCAAATCTGGACAGTCTGAACATGGAACTGGCACACAGCTCTGAGCCTCCAGCCCACCTCAGAAAGATACAGCAAGACACAAGCCTGCACATCGTCCGGACAGCAGTAACCCTTTTGCATTGCTGCCGCTCGGGCCTCTGGCACATCAGCAAGTGCTGCATGTTCTAAGCAAGCCCTGGGTGGCAGCAGGCAGGTCTGAGCTGGCTTAGGTCTTCTGGAAGCTTCACAGAATAAATCTTGTTCCAACCTGGCTGTTTCCCAGCTGATTTAGGGATAAAACACAATGATTGTTAAATACAGAGTTAGGGAAGAAGATGATGATGCCCAGATCACCTGCAACATGCTACTCCTGGAAGAATACATGGAAAGCCTGTGCTTTCTGTCACCTCCTAGCTATACAATGCCATGCTGTCCTGGTCTCTAGAGGACCACTGCCCAACTGTCTTTTAGAGGACTCCACGTTCTTCTTCTTTCTGGATTGTATTCCTGAAAGCCCCTGATGGGCCTTATTCCACTGCTGCTCCTGTGCTGGGAGTACTGGGTCACCATCTAGTCTGCAGTCCCATTGTCCTTGGCAAAAAGATAAGAAACTGCTTGTGACCTCATTATGAGTACCACCGTGCAGTTGTCCTGATGCCTCAAGTCTGGACATGGCACTTCTGTAGCCATGCTAGCAGGCAGGGGTCTTTAGGAAATCTAGCATCTATAGGAGCCTCAGTCTGGTGAATGTCCCTGAAGTAGACGATGGCCTTTTAGATACAGCTCAGTAATAGAAGACAAACTGAGAGGTCATTTGGACTAACAAGTGCCTCCCAATCTCCCACAGTTAGTGAACTGTTTACCACACCACCTCTTGAATGCAGAGCATCATGGTCCATTTGGACGGGAGCATCCCAAGCTCCTGGTTCATGTACTTGGTTTTCCAACAAAAATATTTGAGCACTTTGCTATGATGTGGGAAGCTGCTATCAGTATTTCAAATACCATGGTGGACAGGTTTTATCAGAGTTTCCGGAGTAAGACAGACTAGGAAGAAAACCCAAGAATTCTACTTCTGAAAATCAGCCAGTGAAAACCCTGTGGATCGTGTTAGAACATTGTCCATAGTGCTGCAGGAGGATGAGCCACTAACTGGAAGGCAGTCCCGAAGATGGTGCAGGCCCAGAAAACACTTGGTTCTGTTGTACATCAGGTTCTGTGAGTTGGAGCTGATGCAATGGCAACTGATACCAGCCACTACTTCTGCCCCTCGGTTCCGGGCCCTGGGGACAGTGATGAGCAAAAGGGCCAAGCCCTAGGTCTGGTTTATAGACTTCTCCACAGCCAGCTAAGTGGTCTTCTCCTGAAAATCTGTCATTTGAGACCCTAAGGAGGAATTCTTGGACCAAATCAAGTCTAACCAATAACAGAGACGAGATTAGCATTGCTGTAGGACTCCTTCCAGTGGATCAGGAGGATCTGGGGGCTACTGATTGATTTCGAGATTTTAGTTACCCTTCTGCTGCTTCCTTGGATAGAGGACTTGCTGTCCCTGGTTTTCTGAAGCCCCTCCCTATAGCATTCTTGGAGATGAAATCCCGTTTGGATCTACTTCATTCTACTCTGAGCTAGTAGGGCTGCAGCCAGCCCAGATCATGGTCTCCCGATGGGAAGGGAGGCCGTTCTCTTTCTGGAGAATACCAGTCCCAGGAGTTGCTGCTGCGTTCTTGTTTTTCATGAAGTTGGACCCAGTTGTCTTGTTTGGAAAAATAATTTCTTGCCTTCAGGGCTTCTGTTTGGGCTCCAAAGCTGTAAGGTTTCCCAATGGCCAGTGTCAGCATGCCTGGGCCTCCAGGAGTGACTTAAATCTGGAGACAGTCTGTGACCAGCCTGATACTGTTTGAATTTGCCACCTGGGAATGCCTTCTCCCAGCAGCCAACATTTAAACAAAACTGGCAGGTGAGTGTAATCTTTTGACATGGCTTTTTTTCATGTAGATATTTTGATGCAGCTTTAAAATCAAATCCTTAAACCCTCAGACACTTTTATCATGAAATAATATGTGAAATCGAGTCTCTGTCCTGAGTGATAATCTGCCTAAAGCGCTTCTGGGCTTTCTGTCCCCTGTCTACAGCTGACCCAGGTGATTCAGTATCAGCAGATACCATGCACCTGTGGGCACTCTGGAAAGCCTGGTGTCACAGTAGTTAAGTGCTGCCAAAAAGTCAGCAATTCGAATCTACCAGGAGCTCCATGGGAACTCTGTGGAGCAGTTCTGTCCTATATGGCCACTATGAGTTGGAATCCACTCAACAGCAACGGGTTAACAGGGCAGGTAGTGGCATTTCTGAGGCTGCAGGACCACATGGGGGAGGGGAGTGCTCAGGAAGCCTGCAGTGGGGTGTTGGCAGCTCAGCGTTCTGGCCAGGGTGATCTACGACAGCATGGTAGTACTGGAATTTTACATTTAGAGCCTGTCTTGCTTCTCACCCTTACCTAGGATGCGGATACCAATTCCCTTTTGTGCAGAAGTCCCACAACCTCATCCATCCCTCATCCATCCCTCTCGAGCCCCCAGACTAGGCCAGCAAGAGCCCAGGAAATGCTTCTTCTCAGTTGCATTTGCCTGACTCCCACTGAACAGCCTCCCTGTGGGACAAGGTAGAACCCACTCCACCCCAGCCTGGGCAAGAGCACCAGCCTTGGACGAGACCAGCCCTTCTCTGTTCACCGAGTACAGGCAATGCACATCCTCTGAAAAAGTGTCTTTTCCTATTTGTGAAAATATTTCCAAGATAAACGCTTTTCTATTGTACATCTTTTTATTTTTTAACTTTCAGAAACCATCACTGAGCACTTTGACTTTCCTGTCAGAAAATCTCTAGTTTCTTATTACAGCAAATTGTATCCTAAGCAGCACAACATCAAATCCTGGAGAATCTTTTGGGATGCATTGAGTTTCTCCCGTTGAATCAATCTCTTGCTCGGCTGCCCCTGCAGCCACATAGCTGAGATCTCTTTTCCTTTCCTTGGCACTTGGAATTAGAAAGTAGGGGGAAAAAATCTCATTTCTCCCTATAGGGAGTTAACAGAAAATCAAACAGGCCCAAGAAATGGGAAATGATGGATGTAACTTCACAAGGCTCAAAAAGCATTGACTGAAATGATTTTTAATTTTAGGTAAAGTACTTTTTTAAAAGAAATAAAACATGTGATCAGCATAATCACACGCTGTTTATCTGTGTGTTTTGAGTTAAGTTTCTACTGAGTTTTCAGAAATTCTCCAAGGATAAATGAGTGGAACTGCCATTAAATTGTGCAAGTAAACCTCAGTCAAAACTCATAAATTTAGCAGCTCGTGGAGAATGGCGATCACCTTTGTAAAGGACGGTAAAAAGGCCTTTGAAAGAAATGAAAGATAGGGAGTCAACAGCTCCCCAAATATAGTTCCACAGTTTTTGAGATATTTTGAGCATAAAAATACTCTTTGGACTAGTTAGTAAAAGGCTCTTGAGCTCTTAAGAGTATACTGTTTTGAAAAATGTGGCATATTCTTATTGCTATAATATTCACAGGAAGTGACTCCGCCAGGTGCTGGGAAACTCACCAGGGGGGCTGAGGGGGGCGTGCAGCAGTCTGCTGTGGAACCTGGGTGGGGGGCTTGGGAACCAGTGAGGGAGAGGGGCAGTAGCGCTCTGCTCACCAAGAGTGAGGCAGATGCGGGAAACGGCTTTTATGTCACAAAGGACACCAATCATGCGATAACACTGTCCTCCCGGAGTAAAGCGGAATAAATCTGTTCTGCCTTGTAATGGTGAATACCACTATACCATCCTCCCAAAGTAAAATAAATTGGGTTCAACCGTCATAAAAGCATCTGCCAGCTGTTTGTTAACATAATTTTTCTGAAAGAATGGGTGAAAGGACTTTAAGAACTCTTCTCTACGTTTCAACTTTCTGAAAACGGAAAGTAATTGCTATTATTTATCAAGAACCTTTTAATGCTCACAAAACGGAAACATTGCTGACAGAGTGGTTAAGTGCTCCGTCTGCTGACCAAAAAGGTCAGGAGTTCAGACCCTCTGGATGCTCCTTGGAAACTCTTTGGAGCAGTTTCTACTCTGTCCTGATGGATCGCTATGAATCGTAATCAACTCAACAGCTTTGAGGATTTGGAAATCCTCACAGCCACATGGAGGAGGAAGTGAAGTTGTCCCCATCTTGTATGGCTTCTCAGGCAGAGGCTAGGAGTTTAAAATCAGACCTCCGTTTCAGGTAGTTTATTTTGCTACTTTTTTTTTTGTTGTTAATCCAGTTTGAATCAGATTTGCTTAGGTTTAAACACCATACTACCCTGCCTTCCTATGCCTTAGCTTTGTCAAAGTTCTTTTTCCTGCAAATGAGAAAAAATCCATCTTAGACTGCCTGATCTCAAAAGGGAATTTACTGCCTATAGACTGCAAAGCCAGGGGCACATCTGGTGAGACTGAGTTCAGAGGTCAGCCTGTGCCTTCTGCTGGTGCTTATGTCTTTCTGTGTGTCCCTTTGGGCCTTTCCCTCCTCCTCTCCTTGGGTCTGTTTCTCTCTGTTCTCCTTCTTCCTCAGAATTGACCCCCACAGTTGATCTTTACAACCTGGTAGGGAAACTAACTCCCAGCAGTGGCCAGTTCACATCTCCTGTCTCTCTGAGTCACAGGGCTGTGGTCCTTCAGTGCCAAATGGAGAGGGAAAACCAGTCTTTTGTAAGGACTTCTAGACCAGGGGCTGAGGTGTTGGCAGTGCCCCATGGGAGGCACAGCCTGGGAAGGGGTCAGTGTTCTTCAGAAGCTTGGAGGGTGGTTGGGTGCTAGGCAAACGGAAAGATAGATGTCCACTGTACTATTCCACTATGAAATTGTTAGTAAATATTTCAGGAGAAAGGAAGATGAAAAAGAGAACTTAAAAGGTGATAAATAAGAGTATGGCGTAGGAAAGCAGCAGCTCTGCTGTTCATTAGGAATGAAGTGCTCCGAGAAGAGATTTGTCGAATTTCATAAGGAGCAGCTGGAGGCACCCTGACTAGAATATATTCTAGTATTCTAGTATTCCTCCCACACCTGGGAGGAAGCGCGGAGGCTGCAGAAGAGATGGATCTAGAGGCCGGGAGGCCCTATCTGAAGCAGAGAAGTGGTGGGAAAGGACCTGGTGTGTCTGATGACAGTGTGTGACACGTTCTGTCAAGGGTCTTCTCTTACTCTGGCTGTGGTCACTGAGACAGCAGCCAAAAAACTGCATTCACTTTGGAAGTGTTGTATACAAAGAGCGCCTTGAGACGTTGCAGTAGACTGGCACAACCATTAATGGAAAAGGAGGGCTGATGAGGTTGGTGGGTGCCGCTTGAAACAGTTATTTCTGAACCATATTTATGAGCAGACTGAGGTACCCCTTTGGGAAAATGAGCTCCATTTTTCATCCTAAGTCAGTATTTTTACCGAAGACATAATGAGATAAATGCAAAGTTATGTATGTTGAATATGTAAGTGATACAAAGCTGAGAAGAGTAGCTAATACTTTGGGAGACTGAACCAAAGTTCAGAATGATGGCCTCGTTCAAAAGTGTTCAGGTCAATACAAACAAAATGAACTTGAGCAGGGATGCATGGGGATTACAAATGCAGTAATAGTCAGGAGACCTTTTTCTAACGTTTTGTTGTGGATTATTCTGGACTGCAGCTTCAGTTTCTCCAGGCTGTTCTTAACAGGGCTCTCAGCTTGCTAGCCAGGTAGTTTGTATGTGACTCACCAAAGAAGAGGGTTGTTGATTAGCTTAGGATAGAGAATCCCCTTTCCCTGGCCGTGTGACCTGTATCAGACCAGGTAGGGCCAGTGATGGTTCGTTCCTGGACTTCAGTTTGAGATGTTGAGAAGATGGGTATCTCTTTCTAATTACACTTGGTCAAGGAAGTATGTGCTCCTGGCTGTTAGGTCTCCTATGGCCACAGAGAGCAAGAATAAAGACAAGGACCAAAGAAGCAAAGGTAAGAAATACATAAAGAGGAGCTGGGTCCTGGTCATGCTGTTCAAACACTTCCTGAAAGCCAATATGACCGTGTTCTCTTAAGGCCGGCACAAGCCTGGGCAGCGTTTGGTTCTGTGAGTCTCCGTGAGTTGAAGCTGCCTCCACGGCAGTTAATAACACTAATAAGCTGCATAAGCATATAGCTGATAAATTCCAGTTTTTGTCAGCCAGTTTGAAGTATATTTCTTGGTTTGTACAACAGAACTCCTGAGATACGTGGGTGGGATGAGGAGGGGACGCGGGCAAGAGTGGAGAAGAGCAGTGTAGTGCAGCTGATACAAACTTAGGCTGCGTTGTTAGCATCCAAATCAAGGGCTTGGATAAATGCATCCTTTGTACTGTGTCTGGAGAATTTCTAGCTGCAGGTAAGCAGGGTGAGAAGAATCTTGAGGCCAGGTGCTACAAGAAACGGCTGGTGAGAATTGGAGATGTTTCATTACAGGATAAAGACTTTGTGAAGGAAAAGGAAACCCACTATATGATTTCAAATATAAGAGTGCTGTTGTGTAGGAAGGGAGTAGTCTTCTACTGTAATGTGAAATCAGAGGAAGATACACTTCATGCCAGGATATTAGGAAGAATAGCGTATAACAATTCAAGTGCCTGATAATGGAACATGGTATTCTGAAGAGCAGTGAATTCTCCCTCTTGGGAAGTGTTTGCACTGTAACAAAGTGACTATCATGGGACTCTTATCAAAGTAAATTCCTTTATTGGGTGGGAGGAGTGTCCAAATGAACTTTAATACCCTTTATAGCTTTAAGGTTCTGAGTTTAAAACCCTCCAAAAACTCTTCAGTCTTGGCCATAAATAATGTACCAAAAAAAAACCCTCCCACTTAGCTCTAAAATTCTCAATTGACTCTATTATTATTAAGTTTTGGGTAATACATACCGTATCCTCCCTCTGGTTCTGAAAGTATATCCTGAGGAATAAAATCAATTTTCATAGCTTTTTATTGCTTGCTATAACTTATTACATGGTAGAATAAGAAAATGTTGTGATACTATTTTCTAGTATGTATGTTTACACATATATGTATGTAAGAATAGATATTTCTAATTAGTTGCATGGTGTTTTGTTGTTCTGTTTTATTTTTAATTGAAATAGTTACTAGACTGTGTAACTTAGGGGTTTATAGTTTTAAAAACCTGGGTCTGCAGCTCTCCTTGGCAGACTGGGAGGCCTGGTGACAGTGGGGCCACATCTCTGAAGCAGTAGCAGCAGCAGCGAGAGCTGGGTAGCTGCAGCCTTTTGACACAGGATGTGTACTCTCCAGTTGCCAGGGTCCCCACCAGGGCAGCTTCCCTCATCCACATGTGGGCTTGCAAGTGTGTGATCTCTGCCTTCAGTGTTACGGTTTTCCCTCCTACTAGCAGTTTTCACAAAAGACTTTGCAAATGGCACAGTGTATTTTCCTTTGGCTGTGGTAACAGAGGACCACAAACGTGGTGGCTAAAAGTAACCAAAAACTCTATTCCCCCACAGTTCTGGAGGCCAGCACTCTGAAATCAAGCTGTCAGCAGGCCATGCTCTCTCCAAACTTTCTGGAAGAAGAATCTTGCCTTTCTTCTTCATGTTTCCAATGGTTCTAGGCATTCCTCGGTTTGCGGCTGCTCTCCCAGCTCTCCCTCCGTCTTCACGTGGCCTTTCCCCAGTGTCATTTCTTCTTGACTCTTATCAGGACACTTGTAATTAGATTCAGGACCCACCTGGTTAATTCAAGGTTATCTCATCCCAAGAGACTTCATTATGTCTGTAAGGACCCTGTTTCTAAATAAGGTCACATTCCATTCATGGTTCCAGGGATTAGGATAGGACATACCTTTTAGGGAAGGGGCATCATTTTTAATCCACTACGGAGTACTAAGGGGTAAATAGGCATTCTCATTAAGGCATTCTTCAGGCCCAAGGATCATGAGAGGAAGAGCAGGGACCCAAACACTTCTCTCTCATTCTTGAATTTTCTGTGAAAATCATAAGTTAATTTAAAATGTGAAACTATTCACTATTAGAGATTGGTGAATAGCATATAGCTTCTGAAGATTAATAGAATTACAACATCTGGGTGGAAGTTAAAGACCTGTTCTATTACTTCCCACTTTTCAGATTCTCGTTAATATCCTCAAAGTGGGCTCTTCTTCCACAGCCTCCCGTACAAGCACCTCACTCCATTCCTCTTGAGAGGTAGCACTTTCCAAAGTATGCACAGTGGGGACAGTTGTCTCGTTATTAAAAAAAAAGCCTTTAATCAAATGAATTTGGGGAAAAATGAGGTTAGATAAAATGACTTTAGATCAGTTTGCTGAAAATGGGTTTCTGAGAGTCTGTTCCTCAAAAGGCAGTTCACCTTCTAGCGATTCCATGAAGGACTGATTTCCGAGATATGCCAGACTTGCCTGTGATGACTTTGTAGCTCTGTCAGCAGTGTCTAATCTTGACTAATGATGTTGGAAGATACTTTCCTGAATATGAACCAAACTAATATTGATACACTACACTTCCTGAGGCTTCACTTAAAAAAAAGAAAATACTGTAAACCTGGGAAAACAAATCAGCATTATTTGAAAAACACTTGTTTGAAGTACAGTATTTCTCTCCAAAGCTTTGGCGTTTTGTACATGACAGGATCATTTCAGCTATACTTAATCTGTTTTATACATACTTTTGAAATGTCACTTTTAGTTTAAGTATTTTTTTAATGTTTGTTCACTGACAGCTAAATAAGTGACTTGTCCTTAATTTTCTGCTTTTATCAACTTAGAATTCAAATGAATTTAAAACTCTGAAATCTTTGAGTTGCTTTTGAATTTGTATTTAATTTAAATGTTTAATTGTTAGAAATGCAAAATTAAGTTGGTCATTCATTAAATTACTCTTCTGGCAAATGGGCCTGCTGCTTTGAAATGGAGTTAAGATGGTTCTTCTCTGCAAAACCTCTGACTATTTAATAAACTAATCTACATTTTGAAATTCCAAGATGAGTATACAGAATTTCCAAAACTAGAACAACTGTAAAATCCATGATCTGTGAAGTTGTTATTTTGTCAGTAAATATACTTCGGGAGTAGCTGCTCAGCTGTTAGGGGCTTCTTTGGTGCTTATGGGCTTTTATTAAGAAGTTGCATAATTTAGAGTCATTCAGTTTGGTTACTGTGTATCCCATTTTTAAAATACAAAGCAACAAGCTAGGGCATCATCCCGTTCTGCCCCCATCCTGCTTCTTAAAGGCAACTTTTTTTTTCCCTATTTCGAGTTTTTTAAAATTATGATTATGTGAAAGTACACAATCCAAATCAATTCCACATACCTGCCTATCTACAGCTCTATTTTCTTTCCACACCCTGTGACAGCACATTCCTTCTTTTCACTCTGTACTTCTAGTATCCTCTTAATGAGCACCTGTCCCCTCCTCTCTACCCTCTTCTGTCCCATCTAGGAAGAAACCAGTAGGACAGCCTCCTACAAATGTATAAAACCATATAGTACACACACCAGGTGCTCACAGTGTGTCCCCAAGTGCAGTCCATTTTAGTCTGAAGAGTTGACCTCACTATGGTTTCAGTTGAGGGCCAGCAGCAATTCTAGGGACTGTGTTCCCAGGGGACCCTGTAGGCTGTCCGACCATAAATTATGGTCTTTCAGTAGAGTTCTTGAACTGCACGCCTCTTTTTCTCATGTTGCCTCAGGGACTCTACATTGTGTCCCCCGTCAGGGCTGTTACAGTGAATTTCTTTTTTTTAACCATTTCTCTGTACCTCCAATAGTAAAATCTATTAAAATATCTAAATGATATTTTTAGACTTATGTTTCTTAAGTGTCAGATTATCTATTCACTCCTCATCCACTGCCCTGGAGTTGATTCCAACTGATAGCACCTATATAGGACAGAGTAGAACTCCTCCATAGGTTTCTAAGGAGCGCCTGCTGGGTTTGAACTGCAGACCTTTTGGTTAGCAGCTGTAGTCCATAATCACAGTGCCACCAAGGTTTCCTATTCACTGTTAGGTATGAAAAATAAAGATTTAAGTAATGCTATCCAGTTTTTCTCTACCCATCATTTCCCTTCCTATTAAAATAATAATAGTAATGATTTCATTATTTTATTGGCTACCTGTGAAACATCAAAAAATATCCTTATCTGTTTCTTGTATTATCAGTTTAGACAGTATCTCTTGATTTTCCACTATATTAACCGGTGCTTTAGTACTCTTGCCCTTGATGGAGAATTAGAATATAAGATTCTCAACTCAAAATCATTTTCAGTGACAGTTCTGAAAGCCCTTTATCCTGTGTTCTAAGATCTGCTGTTTCTGAAGCTAGTTGGATTTTGTTTCTTTTGTAGATTACCGATTTTATCTTTCTGTAAGCTTTTAGTCTTTGCTGTTCTCTTTGATATTTTGGAATTTCACACTGAAGTGTCTGAAAACCAAACCCACTGCTGTTGAACCGATTCTGACTCATGGTGACCCCATAGGGCAAAATAGAACTGCCCTATGTATAGGGCTTCCAAGGCTGTAACTTTATGGGGCAGACTGTCACATCCCTTAGAATGACTAGTGGGTTTGAACTGTTGACCTTTCAGTTAGCAGCCAAGTGCTTTAACCTTGGTGCCACCAGTACTTTTTTGGATGTATCTAGGTGGGAGTATTTCTTCATTCATGCTATATACTGTTTCACCATGGGCTGGAATCGACTCAGTGGCAGTGGGTATACCTTTTCATTTCAAAGACTCTTCTATTACCTCTGCAAATTTTTTCTATGTTCTTTCTTTTTAATTTCCTTTGTTTTTCCTGGTCTTTCATTCTAGACGTACTGGTAGTCAACTTCCATATTTCCAATGTTTTAGACGTTTTGCTTTATGTTCTAGGAGATGTCCTTGACTCTGTCTCCCAGATCTTTACCTGAATTTTCCAGCAGTTCTTAGGTTGTTCTTTTCTCATTGCTCCTTGTTCTTATTTTGTGAATGCAGCATCTTCTTGAAGCTCTGGGAGGATTATTGATCCTTTTAAAAATTATTTTCCATTCTCTGAATTATCTTGAATTTTCTGAACTTTTTTCTCTTTCTTTGTGTTTATTCTGGTCATTTTCTTGCCTGAATTTCAGATGTATTGTTTTTTATTATTTTTAAAAGCTTTATTGGGCTGTACTTCACACTCCATACAATACACCTATTTAATGTGTACAGTTCATTGGCTTTTGGCATGTTCACAGATTGGCAAACCCACCACCACAAGGTAACCAGTTTAACAGCATTTTCATTATCCCCACCAAAATGAAACTGCACCTTAGCCATTCCCCCAGCCCCCCTTCCCTACCCCCAGCTCCGGGCATCTGATGTCAATTCATGTTACACAAAACCAATCACCGTGGTGCCAACTCAACTCATGCTGATACCTTGTGTGTCAGAAGAGGGCTGTGCCCCATGGAGTTTTCAGTGGCAGATTCTTCAAAAGTAGATCATGAGGCCTTTCGTACAAGGTACCTGTAGGTGGACTTGAACCTCCAACCTTTCTGTTAGCAGCCAAGTGTCTTAACTGCTGGCACCATTCAGGGACTTGTACATTTGGGAGTAAGGGATTGGAAAAGCTGGTGTGTGGTGAACAGACTGTGGTTGGGAAGGAAAATAGTATGAGCTTAGATGGAGCCCAAGTTCCAGAAACCAGATATGAGGAGGTCCGGATTTTGGAGAGCCCTGAGAGGGACTGGTATTGAGGGTCAGCAGTCAAGCCACGTTGATCAGCTTCACTTTTGCATTCAGGGTTCAGAGGCCATCCAAACAGTCAATAATGCAGCATCACTAGACTTCAGGTTTCACAGGGGTAGGTTCTTGTCTTCTTTCCAGCTCTATCTCTTGCACCTAGCATCTTATTTAGTACACACTAGGTGTTATTTATTTATAAGATAATTCAGTGGCATGCATTCATCTGATGCTTTACACTTTTCAAAGCAGTTTTGCTCCCGATCTCTTTTGTGGTCCCTCAAGGAGACTTAAACCACAGGGCCCTTCGTTTGCCTGAGCTCCTTTCAAAACAGTGCTGCTAATTCTGTGTTTATCAACTTTTCATTCTTTTTCTCAAAAAGGGTGTACAATATTGCATTTTCAATGTTGGGCTGTAGAAAACCTACACCTGGGCCCACTTCAGTAGCTCTAGCAGATGTTATTAGCCCCAATTTAAAGTGAAGACAGCTGTGGCTCAGAGACCTGAATGCCTTGCCCAAGGTCACACACAGCTGGTAAGTGTCAGCACTTTTCAAGCCTAAAAGGTCTCTTCTGTTACATGGCCTTCCTCAGCCCCCAAGATGAAGGTCCAGGTTTCTAATTGACACCTGTGCTCGGCAGGGAACAGAGTAGGACCTGGGGGTCCTGCGGATGTCCCTCACAAGGGCTAGACCTGGGGAGACCATGGTGACAACTGAAGGTGAAAGGTTGCTGTCTCCTCTAAGGTCAGAGTGTTACAGGAAATCAACCGACACCCAAAGAGAGAAGAAGCAGCCGTTTATTATAGTAATGCCAGCGGGCTATCGGGGGCGCAACTGGCCCCGAAGGGGAAGTTAAACAGGCTTTTATGGGTTGGGGTCTTCTGGGTCGGGTGCAACAGGGTATACTTGGTGCTGAGTGCAGCAAGGGGAAGTAGCTTGGTGGTGCGTGTAGCAAGGGGCAGTGTACATTTAGTGCTAGGGGCAGCAAGGGGCGAATTTCCCGGAATGAGACTGGGAGCGAACATAGCGAGGGTGGTGTTCAGTATGGCTTCTCCTTCAAGAGTGCACCTCTCTGTCCAGCACAGGACAAGCAAAGAGAGCCCGCACATCTTTCCTCTTCCCTGCCCCCTTTCCAGTGTTAGTTATGAAATACCGTTCAAACAATTTTCTCTGATCAGTTAGTGAATTTTTTTTTTTTTTTTTTGCCCTCCACTACTGTTTCTGAATGATACTTTTAATCTTCATGTTGTCTCATGGTCTTAAAATGTAAGATCTTAGAAGAAGGAGAAAAGAATCAGGGATCATATTTTCAGTTGCCAGGTCATCTGGTGATGTTCCCAGGTGGGAAAGTCAATGGCAGCTCTGCAGAGGGAAGTTGTGCAGTCCATCGGCTTCTGCCGCGGCTGACTTTCTCTCTTTGAAAATGAACTTACCCTCCATGCTCTTCAACCTTCCTGTGAAGCATATTATTTTGTGCTTGCCTTCCCCAGACACAAGTGTATGTGTTTTGAGTAGAAATATCAGCTGGTAGTGCCTGGAGGAGAGCATTTCAGTCTGTTGGAGAATTGCACTGAATTCCCCAGAGATAGGCCAGCAATCTCCGGGGCGTCTCAAAGCCGAGTTTCCAAAGGCTTGCGAACCCCTAGCTAGCAAGGGCCTTGCCTCTGGAGGAGGTTTGGTCTCATCAGAACTGCATTATCCTGAAGTAGCCATTCAGGGAAACCAATCTCTGTTGAGTATTAACACGGTATAATCAAAAATATGAAGGTTATGGAGGCGTCTTTCCTTCTGTGCTTGTTTCCTCCCTGACCCATCCCCTGTGGCCCCTGGTAGGTCTGAGAGTCAGAAGCCTGCTGCAGACTACTGCTTGTTCAGGTGTTAGAATCTTTTCTTCTAGTGGCTGAACAGCAACAACCCCAATGCCTATGCCCCAACTGCTGAGCTCCGTCTCCTGGAACTCCCTTACAATCTGAGAACCTAGAGGGGTTGATGCTTTCTGCTGCAGGGACTTCTGGGGCCCTGTCTCATTAATATGGCTGACCTGCCTTCTGGTGAGTTTGTGACTGTGCCACATTGTAGGTTATTAAACATTTTGAAGAACCACCCTTAACTTAATCCTGTCCAAGTCGGCTCACCTGGCCTGCTGAAGTGGCAAATAGGCTCCTGTTTGATGCCCTGACACCTTGGCAAATAAGGAGCAAAGCTTTTATCACACACTTGCCTTTTGGCTTTGTTTTGTCAGTGTTTCATCAACACTGATGACAGTAAAAACACCCACTGAGACGTAGGAGCCATCCCTGAGTCAAACCAGGGTCTCATGAGCATAGTAACAGGCCCCCAGGTTGCGAGAGTGCTCTCCAAACTCTTCTTCCTTATAAGAGCATGTGTGAGACCAGAAGAATGTGCACCGCAGCCAGGCCAGCTTGAATCTGTCAGCAGCGGAAACTCTACAGGACAGTGCACAGACTGGAGGGTATGTACTGTGGCGAGGTTCCCTGCAACAGATGGAACATGTCAAACCCGCCTGACTCAGAGCATTTGCACCTTAGGTGGCCTGAGTTTGAGCCTGGGTTTAACCTTCATAAACACAGACTTCTCTCTCAAGATGTCCTGCAAGAATAAAACTCCCCATGCGTGGCCCCGAACACTGTACTGTGTGCATAGCCAACCTAGGACCAGAGAGAATGAGAAGCAAGCCCAGCGGCTGAGAGAAGGGAGCACCAGGGATGCTGATTTCAGCCCTGTGTGAGAGCAGTCTCCTCAGTTCAGCTGCAGCCAATCTGCTGTAGACTACTGCCTCATACCTTTGGCCTTGCCCCCTCTCATCCTCTCAAATCAGCTTCTGTTTATACCGTTACCCAGACGGTGTCATCCTTATGCCCTGGCCACAGATATATTTAAAGCTAATTATAAATTGGCCAGAAATTACAAAAATAGATTTTCCCAGTGTCTTTAAAGGCTCCTGTGTGGGTCACCTCCCCCCCTGCAGAGTGACCAATGCTTAGTTGGAACTGGTGTTCCTGGTACTGGCAAGGAGGAGCCTGACCATGGGAGCTGAGGTGCAGGGTCCTTCCAGATGATCCAGGGAAAATCCTGACCTTCAAAAATGGGGAGCTACCTGTGCCTAAGAAGGTATTACTCATGGTAGCAGTCACTGAGAAGAAAGAATGGAACCAGATGAACCACAAGAACTGAAGTCTGTCAGTATCTTTAAGGTCAATTTAGGAATTAATTTCATTGGTCCTAGTGCTGGGCAAGTCTGAAGAACAAACTGGTGTCCCCATCTCTTATTCTGGGCTGTTCCTCTTGTACTCTTCCTACCTTCCACCAGTGATGACCTCTAGTCCCTCGGGGGCTAAACCCCTGACTCTTCCTTCCCTACAGCCCTTTCTAAAACCCAGTCTCAGATCATCAGTTAAGAGTCCCACTGGGGGGCGGTGCAGTGGAGTCAAGATGGCAGACTAAACACACGTCTCCCTCTGAAAACGAAGACCTGTATTGATAATTAAACAGAGGCTTCTGGACACCCAGTGAGCTCTAGGACATGGCATAGGGCTGTCAGTTTGGACTATATGCCACTGAATGGGAAAATTCTTGTCTTTCCCTAACCCTTGCCCTTGTGGAATGGCTGGCTCTCACAGACTGAAGGTAACTGATGTTTTTAACTTTTTTTTTTTCTTTTTGTTAGCCAGCAGCGGGGATTGGGCTTAACTGGCAGCAAAGCTCAGCCACATGTGATCAGCAGGCAGAACAGCCACACTTTGAGCATTGGTCTCTGGACTTCAAGCACAACGGCCCTTCCACCCCCTCTTTTCAAACCTCTGCCATTGATTCAGCTATTTCACAATGGGGCGGAGAGCTTTTGCGGGACCCTATCTTGTTTCACTGGGAGGTGGAGTTACCCAAATGGAGGCTTCAGCAGGGGCTAATTCCCAGGCTGGGAGGCAGTGCCAGCCCAGGGAGTACTTTCCCAGCAGAGAAGGTGTGGGCCCTGGCAGCAGGACAGTAGCCTGTCCGTACTTTGAACTAGATCATAGCATCTGGGGACAGATATAGAGGTGCCTTCATTTGCCAGCAGGAAAGAGCAGCTTGCACACCTGACAGCCTGACTGATTTTGGAAGCTGTCAGATAGTTTTTACCTTTTAAAATAAGACTACTTGGAGAAATAACTGTGCTGTAGCCTGACGGCATCTCTTCCAGCCTTTACTGACCTACAGCATAGGGTCAGCTGATGGCCTCCCAGTGACTCCATAAGTATGGCCATGTCTTTACCAGCTAGAAGGTGGGGCCTGATACACCAGAGATTTCACTGGGCCCAGTCACTGGAATACATAGAGGTGACTGGTGATCAACTTTCTTCTCAGACTGTGCCTCAACTCCTGTTAAGGCAACACTAGAGAAACTAAACAACCTCTAGATGCCCCAGAAGCAACACAACCTGGCCAGACACTTAGTGAAAAATCCACCCATGGCTCCAGAAAGCTCCCAAAACAGAGAACCAAAGAACTTTCCAGATGAAGAAGGCTTTCTGAAACTTTCAGAGGTCAAGTGCAAAAGATTGATATATAGAGCCCTCTTAGACATTATACAAAATGCTGCAGAGCAGAATGAAAAGTTAAGCAAGCTGTTTAAACTGATGGAACACCAGCATTCTGAAATCCAACATATCAATAACAGTATTAAAGAATCAGAAAATTCAATTCAAAGCCAGAATTGAACTACTGGAAAGAGTCCCATCTGGGTCTCTTAACTGACACAGGACATCTGTATCTTAGCAGGGGTCAAAGTCCTGTATTGAAGATTGAAGTTCTGATGATCACAGTGTACTCACTGGGAACCAACCATATCAATGATTTGTGAGCCATCTTAGAACTTAAAATGTTTGTGTCTTAATTAACCCACTTGTGCAAACCCACCTGAGTTTTATTCTTTACTTTCTTTGTTTTTTAAACTCTCTTGTCTCTCAACCTCTCTTGGAGTTGGAATGGACATGTCTGTGATGGCAAAGCAACTTTTAGTGGCCTTCTTGACTCCTGCCCACTGGGAAGTAGAAATGTTAAGAAGCCACATGGGTAGAAAGAGAAAAGGAGGGAGAAAGGCTGTCCTGATAATTTTGCCAGAGAAGATATCTTAGTCTGAATTGTTTAGGTGGTCTATTCATTTTCAAGACACTGACTTCTGTATTTTTTCCTTTTAATTCTGTACAATCCAGAGACTGCTTTGAAAGGCTGCCTGCCCCTATAGATTGTGAGTCTTCCCAAAGCTAGTACATTACAGTACCAAGACTGTATATAATTCATAGCATACCATACTGTATCATCCATGAAACAGTCCACAGTCAAAAGGAAGCTTACAATGAAAGGAAATTCCATGTTTATTAATCGTCTCTTTGGCAGACACTGGCTGAAGAGCTTTAGGTAAATCATCTCATGTGATCCTTAAAATGTCTTTGTCTAGTAGGTATCATTATTTCCATTTTACTGAAAAGAAAATGAAGAGATCAAGTTATAGTTAGTAAGTTATAAAGCTGTAATTTGAACCATAGTATGTCCAATTAAAATTTTATAAATTGTCTGATATCACTCTTCCCCTGACTGCCCCCACCAAATGACAAGGTTTTTTTTTTTTTAAATAAAATGAACAGCTGCCCTCATTTTCCCCAGAGCTCACCTTGTCATATAGTGGAAAAGGCCCCTGTTCCTGTAATGTGGGATTTGCACCCCAGGGACTCCTCATGGGAGCTTTTTATGTGATGAATGGCCTCCTACACCTGTGTATGCATGCTACCCACAAAATTCTCCTGTCATTTAGTAGGGGAAAAAATATAGCCTATGTCCTGAAAGACCTTATCAATAGCCAAAGCAGAGCCTGCGTCAAATGGCGTTAGGATCTCGCTCTTTGGTCTCCATTTATGGACCGAAATGGTGATTACTCAGTATGTTGCTGTGATCTTGTGAGCAGGAGATTGCTGCATCAGGGTTGCTTCAAACTGTGAAATGAGTTTGGCCAGCATTTCTATCATAATTGGTTTTCTAAATTTTCAGCTTACCAGCCTGTCAGTACAGCATTCTTCAGAGGACATTAAAGACCCTGTATCAGTGCACAGAAGTGTATTAGAGCTGTGTATGTGACATGACAGTTAATAGAAAGGTTAGTGGGGGCTGGGCACAAGTACAGGCCTTGGTCATGGCCCACCACTCTCTTTTGCAGTGTTGCAGTGAATGATTCTGATAAGATTCTGGCTGAGGTCAGTGTTAGAGTACTTAGTTGCCTGTCTAGACTGTTTTTCCTCCCCAGTCTGCTTACCGGGGTCAGTCACTCCCAAAGGACTGTCAGCTCATCCATGCACAGCTCAAAGAAGGGCAAGCATTGCCTTCCCTGGGTTGGGCAAGGGGTCAAAGAAATCCATTTAAGTGCATCAGAATTGTCAGGATTGTGCCTAAGAATGTCAGATACTCTGAAGTTTCTTTTATGAGGAAGCTAGGAACCAGAGGAAAGTCATGGTCAGGCAGCTAGGACTAGAGGCAGACTCAGGTCCAGAACCCAAGCAGCTAGACCCCAGTCCAGTGCTTTCTCTCTCTTCTACTTTGTGCTTGATGTGTTAATAAGATTAAGTGAAGAAGGGACTCTATGATCATGATAATTTGGGATGCAGTAGATTACAAATGTTGCTGCTGAATATCCTTTATAGTTCATTCTAAAATAAAGGACACATCTTTGTACATTGGAGTGTCTTTTAAATGTCAGAATAAGTCTTCCATTTGATGTCAGAAGCCAGGCCTGACAAGGGTAAGGCAAGTGAGGAGCATCGAGTACAAGACTTGAGGGGGCACTTATTCTCAGGTCATGCAGGTAGGGCCCTGAGAGTGCACATTTAGGCACCTTACTTACCTCATCCTAGTACTGGCCCGGTAAGCATGAACCTCCTGGGCACCAAGTGAAGGTTTCAAGAAGTGCTGATGTCTTTGCGTGCCCCACATGCAAGAACTTAGGCGGACTTGGCAGATTCCTATTCAGATGATGGCACCCTGGTTGAGTTCTTAAAATAGGGAGTCCCACCAGAGTTGACTCTTATAAGCTTTAATTGTCTCTTAAACTAACTTTTTTTTGAATTTTTCTTTTTTTTTTTAATTTAACATGACTGAGTGAAAATGTACATTCCCGTATACATTTACATGCCCACCTATATGCAGCTTCCACTGCTCTCCCTGTCTGGTGACTGCACACTATTCCTCTCTGCTCCATACATGTCTCATCCTCCCAACAGCCTCCTTTCCCCTCCTCTCCACGCACTCTCCTTCCTCCAGCCAGAGGTCAGCAGGATGATATCCTATAGATGTATAGAACCATAAAGTGCATCCAATGTATGGTCACTCTGCACTGCCAAGTCCAATCCATTCCTGTCCAAAGAGTGGACCTTTGTTATAATTTATGGGTAAGGGCAGCATCAGGGCTGGGGGACATGCTCTCAGGGGAACCCCAAAACTGCTGGACCATCAATTGAGGTCTTTTAGTGGAGATCTCAGGATGCACCCCTTTTTATTCTTGTGTTGCCAGTGAGACTCCTCTCTGTGAGCTCCATCGTGACTATCACTGGTGGTGGCCGGGCACCATCTGGTTCTTCCGGTCCCAAGTCGATGTAGACACCCACTCTTGTGGGTCTCTTTGTCTTCTAGGTTGTCTTTACCACATGTCATTTTGGTCCTCGGTGAGCATCCGTTCCTGCTGAGTTGGGACCATTTGCTGTGTCCTTGGATGGCAGCTTGGCAGCTTTTAAGACCCCAGACACCACTCACCAATGTGGGGTGCAGAGAGCTCTCTTAGCAAAATGCTGGTTGTGCCAATTGGGTTTGATTTCGCCTAAGAGCATGATCCTTAAAATAACTTTTGACCCCTACTTCTCACCATGTTAAAAATTAACTTAAAATGGATCAGTGACCTAAATGTAAGAGCTAAAACCATGAGACTCCCAGAAAAAAAAAGGATGGGTAAATCTCCCAGACCTGGTGTTTGGCAGTGGATTATAGACACAACACCTAATTCCAAGTAACAAAAGAAAAAAATAAATTGAACTTTATCAGAATTTAAAAACTTCTGTGGATCTAAGAATGTTACTGAGAAAGTACAAAGATAACCTATAGAATGAGAGAAGATACTTAGAAATCACGTACTCATGAGGGCTTCATATGCAGAATGTATTAAAACCTGTTACAACTCAACAATAAAAAGGCAAATAACCGAACTGGAAACATGGGCAAAAGATTTAAACAGACAAATGGCCACTAAGCACCTGAAGAGATGCTTACCTCCATTAGTCACTGGGGAAATGCAAATCACAGCTAACATGACATAGACTTCAGCCCCAGTAGGATGCTGTTACCGAAATAATTTGAAGGAAAAACTGTTGGTGAAGATGTGAAGAAATTGGAACCCTCGTGTGCTGCTCATGGCAATGTAAAATGGTGCAGATACTAAGCCAAATATTTGGGCAGTTCCTCAAAATATCAAACATACAATTACTGTGTGACTCAGAATTCCACCCATAGGTATGTATGTGGAAGAGGGGGAAGCAGACTCAGACTCAGACCAGTGTTCACACAACGTTATTCACAGTAGTCAGAAGCTGGAAACAAACCAAGCCTCTGTAAACAGATGAAAAGATAAACAATATTTATCTATCCAGTAGCATATTATTAAGCTGTAAAAAGAAATGCTACATGCTACAACATGGATGAACCTTAGAGAAACTTATGCTGACTAAAATAAGTCAGACACAAAAGGACAAATACTGTATGATCCCCCTTATATATGAAATATCTAAAATAGGCAAACTGAATAGAACAGAATGTAGATTAATGGTTACCGGGCACTGGGGGAAAAACAAGGGAAAGTCATTACTTAATTGGCACAGAGTTTCTGTTTGGGTCATAAAAAGTCTTGGAAATACTTAGTGCTGATGGTTGCACAGCATTGTGAGTGTAATTAGTGACACTAAATTATGCACTTAAAGATGGTTATAATGGCAAATCTCAGATTGTATATATTTTACTACAGTTTTTTAAAATGTTTTTTAAGAGATTATTTTATGAGAAGCCTGGCAAAAATTACCTTCATTCTGTTGTCAAGGTTAGCACCACAGTGATCATGTACTCTCTGATGTGCTGTGATCAGAGTGGACTTCATCTCTGTGGTGTGTTTTATGGAAACCCACAACTGCAGTTTAATCATGAGAAAAACACCAGACAAACCTATATTGCAGGACATCTTACAGGATATCGGATGGGGAGACGTGTGTAGTTTTCTTGGCAAATAGTCTTCAAGGCTGTCAAGAAAGGGTTAAGTAACTGTCACAGACCAGAGGAGACTGGGGAGACATGACAGTTGAGTCAACTGTGGTGGTTGTTGCATGCCATGAAGTTGATGGCAAGTCACAGACCCTACAGGACGGAGTGGAACTGCCCCACAGGGTTTTCCAGGCTACAATTTTTAGGGGAGCAGATTGCCATGTCTTTTCTCCTGTGGAGGGGCTGGCGGAATTGAACCACCAGTCTTTTCATTAAGAACTGAGTGCTTTCTGGGTCGTACTGGCAGAACTCCAGGAACACAGTGTGACACCCCTGCGAGTCTGGAGTTTAGTTAGTAGCAATATACAGTTGTCTCTTGGTATAGGGATTGATCCCAAGACCCCCAGCAGATATCAAAATCTGTAGATGCTCAAATCCCTTATATAAAATGGTGTAGTATTTGCATATACCCTTGGCATATCCTTGCATATAAATAGATCATCTCTAGATTACTTATCATACCCAATACAATGTAAGTGCTATGGAAACAGTTGTTTCATCACAATTGAAGGCTTGCTCAGGAATGCAGTAGCTCTTCTCTCCTTTAAGCTTCTTGAGCTCATCTGGAAATGGTGATGCTGCCTGGACACCATCAGATGCCGGTTTGCTGGTGATCTTGAAGTCCTGGAGGCTAGCATGCCTTACAGAGCTATGCGACCATCCCTTGTTGCTGTTGTGGTTAGGTCCCATTGAGTTGGTTCCAACGCATGGTGACCCCATGAACAACAGTATAAAACATTGCCCATTCCTGTATCATGCCCATAATCGTTTTTAGGCTTAAGCCCGTTGTTGCAGCCACTGTGTTGATCCATCTCCCTGAGGGTCTCCCTCTTTCACACTGACCGTCTGCTTTACCAAGCGTGATGTCCTTCTCCAGTGACTGATCTCTCCTGACAACCTGTCCAAAGTATGTAACACTGTCTCACCACCTTTGATTCCGAGGACCACTCTGATTGTGCGTTTTCCAGAACAGATCTGTTTGTTCTTTTGGCAGTCCCTGGTATGTTCTATATTGTTCTTCAGCACCACAATTCAAAGGCATCATTTCTTCTGTCTTCCTTATTCATTGTCTAGCTTTCACATACATATGATGTGATTGAAAATACTGCATGGGTCAGGGACATCTTGTCTTCAAGGTGACGTCTTTAATTTTCAGCACTTGAGAGAGATCCTTTCAGAAGATTTTCCCAATGCAATATATCTTTTGATTTCATGACTGCTGGGCGTTATTGTGGAACCAAGTAAAATGAAATCTTTGACAACCACAGTCCTGTCTCTTTATCATGACATTGCTTACTGATCCAGTTGTGAGGATTTTGTTTTCTTAATGTTGAGGTGCAATCCATACTGAAGGGGCTGTGGTCTTTGATCTTCATGAGTAAGTGTTTCAAATCCTCTTCACTTCCAGTCAGCAAGGTTGTGTCATCTGCGTAATACAAGTTGTTAATGAGTCTTCCTCCATATAATCCAGCTTCTTGGACTGTTTGCTCAGCATACAGATTGAAAAGGTATGGTAAAAGGATACAACCCTGAACACAAACCATTCCTGATTTTAAACCATGCAGCATCCCTTCATTCTCTTTGCATGAATGTCTCTTGATCCATATACAGATTGCTCACAAGCACAATTAAGTGTTCTGGAATCCTATTCTCTGCAATGTTATCCATAATTTGTCATGATCCACATAATCAAATGCCTTTGCATCGTCAGTGAAACACAGGTAAACATCTTTCTGGTATTCTGTGCTTTCAGCCAACATCCATCTGTTATCAGCAGTGGTATCTCTGGTTCCATGTTCTCTTCGGAATCTGGCTTGAATTTCTGACAGCTCCCTGTTGATATACTGTTGCAATTACTTTGAATGATCTTTAGCAAAATTTTATGTGCTTATTTTGTCAGTGGTAATTGTTTGATAATTTCCACATTTGACTGGATCATCTTTCTTGGGAATAGGCATAAGTATGGGTCTCTTCCAGTCAGTTGGCCAGGTAGCTGTCTTCCAAATTTCCTGATGTAGACAAGTAAGCACTTGCAGCACTGCATTCATTTGTTGAAACATCTCAATTGATATTCCTTCAGTTCCTAGAGCCTTGTTTTTTGCCAGTATCTTCAGTGCAGCCTCAACTTCTTTCAGTACCATCAGTTCCTGACCATATGCTACCTCTTCAAATGGTTAACAGTCAACCAGCTGTTTCTGGTATAATGACTTTGTGCATTTCTTCTATCTTTAGATACTTCCTGAGTAGTTTAATATTTTCCCAGTAGAATCCTTCACTATTGTCACTCAAGGCTTGCATTTTTCTTCAGTTCTTTCAGTCTGAGAAATGCAGAGTATGTTCTTCCCTTCTGGTTTTCTAGCTCTAGCTCTTTGCATATGTCATTATAATACTTTGTCTTCTCAAGCCACCCTTTGAAATCTTCTGTTCAGTTCTTTCACTTTATCATTTCTTCTTTTGCTTTAACTACTCAGCATTCACGAGCAGGTTTCGGAATCTCTTCTGACATCCAGTTTGATCTTTCTTTGCCATGTTTGGGTGACCTCTTGCTTTCTTCATGTGTGATGTCTCTGATGTCATTCCGCAACCAATCTGGTCTTCAGTTGTTAGTGTTCAGTGCACAAAATCTGTTACTGAGGTGGCCTCTAAACTCAGGTGGGATATACTCGAGGCTGTACTGTGTCTGCCTTACTAGCTTTCAATTCCTTCCTTTGCTCTCTTTCCCCCCTCACATTTAGCCTTTGAGAGATTATTCTGACCACTTCATTGCTTTTTAGAACCATTTTTTCCCATGGAAACAAAGGGCATGCACAAAAAAAGTTGCAGATGAATGACATACAAGGTGACCAATGCTGAAGCCACAGGTGCTAGAGAGAGACTGAGGCTCTGAGACATGACAGGGGCTGCCGCAGGGATGCCTGTGCGTCACTTTATTTACGTGGGTTCAGTGCGGTACCCGGCACCAGGCAAATTCAAGTTTTGCCTTTTGGAACTTGCTTTTTTGTTGGATATTTTCAATCTGTGATTGGTTGAATCTGCAGATGAACCACAGACCAACTGTATTAAGGTTTCTTCGGAGGCTCTAGGTGACAAAACAGCCAAGTGTTTGACTACTAGCTGAAAGATTGGCAGGTCAAACCTGCTGAGAGGTGCCTTGGAAGACAGGCCTATATCTGCTTCCAAGAGGTCACAGCCTTGAACACCTGGGGGGCATTTCTGCTGTACACATGCAGGGTCAGCAGAGTCTGAGTCGAGTTGATGGCAACTAACAACAACAATAACATAGTTTCTTAGTTTTGACTTAGGTGCTTGGTTAATGTAAGACATTAATAACAGGGGACAGTTGATAAGGGTATGTAGGAGCTCTTCATACTATTTTAGCGATTTTAAATCTAAAATTCTTGTATGTTCATGTGTATTTTACCAAAAAAGATTATTATGAAGCAGCATTATAAAGACAGATTTTCTGTCAGACAATGTAATTAATGAACCAACAAATCACTAGGAATGAATCACGGAAGCTTCAAAGCAAGGAGAGGCTGATCTGACAGTGCTTAACATCATGATTCTTCCATCATGACGGACCGTCACTCAGCCTCTGAGCATCCGTCTGTCAAAGACTCCAGGTGACACTTAAGTTGATAACCTTCCAGTGACACGTTACTCCATTAAGGAAAAAGTGACTGTATAAGCTTCTCATGAACAGCAGCAACAAACAAACAACATGGAACTCTGGTATTCTTTTATGGCATTCAGAATTATGTTGTTTATGTCAAAGGTATAATAGAGATAAAGATCATGAAAATTTTGTAAAAATCAAGTTGTCACTATGGTATCAAAATAACTTCCAATAGTCAAGACTGATTCAGAAAATCTTTAGACACTAATGGCCAAGAATGATTAGATACAAACTTTTATTTAGATCTTGAAGTAAACATTAAGTACTCATAAAAATAAATGCAGGCTCTTATCATTTAGTGAGAAACAAAATGGTATGCATTCATTTAATCATGTGTCTCTCCTCAACTACACCCATCCTAAAAAAAAAAAGGAGAAAGAAAACTTATTAAATTGATGCAGAGCTTACAGTTGGTGATGTCTTAAAATCCCAGAAATAAGGCAGTTGTTTTTCCAAACTTGACTGTCCATGGAGGCCTAAGGCTCCATGGACAAACGTTGGCGTGGGGGGCTCCACGATTGCTGCCTGTACATTTGAAACAGGATGGATTTTCAGCATGAAGACTATCAAGATTGTAATGGTTAAGTTTAGGAAGAGTACACTACCCACACGTATTTTATGGAGGGTTTGCTCCCATAATGAGCCCAGAAAGAGTGAGACCCCGCCTCTTGCCCTGTCGTGTATTTTACTGAGCGCGGCATGAGGTTAGAGGAGGACCCTTCCATGTCACTGGAAGGGTTGGAGGACCTTTTGCGTACTGAACACAGGATGTCCAGACCCACTCATTAGAAAATAAGCCGGAAAGGCGAGTTGGCAAAGGCCTCCTCTGCCTCCTCCAGGAAGGACCATGAACTTCAGGAAGCTCATGTCTGATGCTGAGAAAAGAAACAAATTCTACTCCGTTAGAATAGTTTTGGGACGGTGTCCGGTGAGGTTTCTAGTTCAGAGCTGCTTCATTGTGAGCTAGCATTCTCCTCCACATGCTCCTCAGCAGTTGTAATCCCTGTCCTCCTCCAAAAGCAGCACTGTGTCTTTTTTGTAAAGGCCGTCTTGAAGGTGACTTGCCCACAGAGCGTTTCTCAGCAATGTTTACTGCCTCTGGTCAGGGATGGGTTAAAGCAGCTTTTCAGCAGCTGCCCTCACAGGGGCTTTGTGAGTACAGTCTGCTGTTCTAAACGTGACCTTCGATCACTAGAAAACATTGAAAACAACTGCAACCAGATTAAAAATACCCTGTGGAACTGAGTCCAAATGTGGCACCTTTGTGTGAATGATGGGGTGAAGCAGGCAGCAAGACAAGTGTGTTTCCAGCTGATGGAAATGTGGAGTTGTTAATGGCTCTTCTGGGACCTCACTGTAAGAACAGAGTTGGTCCTTGCTGTGGCAGAATATCAAATAAGAGAGAAAGTTACTACCTTGTCCCAAAACAGCAATGGACGGACAGTCTGAGTGGACTCATACGTGTGTGTATCCTGTGTCTTGGCTAAATGCTGGCTTCTTCCTATTGGTGAGGTGCTAGGTGGCACAAGCAGTTTGTGATCAACTGGTAACCTGAAGATTTGTGGTGTGAACCTGTGCACTGCAGGAGGAAGGGCTGGCAATCTGCCTTCATAAAGATGACAGCCAGGTAAACTCTGTGGAGAATTTCTACTCTGTAACACATGGCATCGCCGTGAGTCAAAAGACAGCCACAGGTTTGGTTTTGATTTCTTCCTGGTAAGGATGAAGGACACTTCGTTTCTTGCCATGTATTTGTGATGGCTAAATTTCCATCACTGTGAGCATAACAGCTGCATTTTAGCACATTTATCATTTTGGTGTGTGCAGCTCTGTGGTCAAGGACATTTATTAGCCTCACTAAGACAGAATGACTTCCAGACAACCATCACTGAAGGAAAACAATAGCTGAGGGTGGGCCCTGGCTAAAATATTGAGTGTGTCATTCACACAAACAAATGAGACCAGACTTATGAAGTTCAAGTACTGTTTACCAGGGATTAGCTCAAGTTTGGTCTCTAAGAGGCCCATGGAATCTGAAGAGGACCATTTGTGGTGAGAGAGGCCAGGCCAACACCCTGTGATCCAGTGGACAGAGTAGGGCAGGAGCGTGCTCAGGGCCACCCACCGAGAGTCTCCGTGTCGCTCTGCATGCCAGCCCTAAACCCCAGTACAGACATGGTGAGTGGGAGCACATTTGGAGAGGAAGAAGAAAAGTACATGCCTCTTCTGGTCCAGACAGAAGTCTTGCCTGCCTCTAAGGAGAGACGAGTGGATCCGTGCACAGCTTTTGCCACTGTGGTGCACACTGTAAATGAATCTCATCAGCAGCTGGGCGTTGCCGGGTGATTACTTATCACCAAGTCTTCTTTCCGTGGTATTCTGGGCAATATTCAGTGATTACTCCTTGCCAGAAATTTTTTTTTCAATCCCCAAAGGTTCTCTGAGCACTATTTATAGGTTTACGCACCAGAAGTCACAAGCTGGTGTCCAGACCCATTGCCTGATCCTTGACACACACAGATGCTGGGGCCTTTTATGGTATCTCTCAGTGTATGTTCATACTGGGTTATGCAGCATCTTTTGAAACAGGAAACCAGAAGCTTTCTTTGAACAGTGACTCTGGGTTGTATCAGAGACTTCCTTACCTGGACAGATGAAGGGCAGGTGTCAGGAGAACCTGGAGCTCTTGTCATGCACAGAAAGGCTGACAGTGTGCTGGTGATCAATTCCATTCTAGCCCTAACCCCTGAGAGGAGACAGTCCCCTCTTCTGGTCATTTGCCACCAAATTCTGCCCATCTTTTAATGCCCAGCACAACTCACTGTGCCCAGGCTGATGTGCTGTAAAGGCATGGAGTTTTGGAGTCAAGCAGAGCAGAGAATGACTCCTGGTGCAAGAAACATTTGTTGATTCATTAAATAAATAATACCTTTCTCTTATCTATTCCCCAGGATTGATGTAAGAATAGCCATTTCAGAAAAAAGTGTTCAAGTGTTTTATGAACTGTAAAACGCTGTAAAAATGTCTGATGTCCTTTCTCTTCGGCAGAAAGAAAGACTCGAGTCGCTATAACAATACAGCAAACCTGCAAATGGGGTGAATGTATATTTCCTGGAAGGTGTGATTTCATTTTCAGGGTACTGAGGAACCAGTGCTGCTTTAATAACACAAATTTATTAAAGAATTTTCAGTTCATAAAATGTTAAAGCCCTTCTCTAGGTGTTCACACTTCACCCTGGAGAGAAGTGCGTATTCCCTTCTCCCCTTAACAGTGAGCAGCATTGGGCTGGAGAGGGAAGGAGACGAGAGAGAGAGTAAAAGAGAGAAAGAGGGAGATGGTCTTGTCCTTCAGCTATTTAATATCTAGATAAGGACTGGGAATTTGCGCTTGTCTTTATTCATTTCTGCCTTATATTCTTTTTCATCTTTTCTGTCCCCTCTATAAAAAGAAAAAGGTAACACTTTCATAGACTGACTGTAGAATCGACATCTTACATTGACTTTGACTGCTCGGGGCCTAGGGCACCACTCAGCATCCCTGTCCATTAAGTTGGTCACCTCTGAGGGCCCACACAGCCCTAGAAGGAGGTAAAGATGAATGGCAGGGAGGCTTCAGAGTCACAAGAGCCTGAGGGAACATCAGAGGACCCAGTTACTATGCTGTGAAGCAGTGTGACCTTGGGTGCCCCCATTTTCCCACCTACAGACCACTCGGACCACCGCGTGGGGCTGCAGTGAAGACTGTGGGAGAGGCTCGATGAGCGCAGTGTGCGTGTTTCACAGACAGCAGTGGTGGTTGGTGTTTATCAGATCTCTTGTATGAGTAAAGGTAAATTAAAGAAAATGCAGCTTCTAAGGCAATAACTTGATTAAACAGGGCATTTAAAACACCTGATGGAGCTTATATAGGATATATAATCTTTCATTTTAATTTAGCATTATTTAGGTAAATCTTACATATAAAGCACTGTGTTAAGTGTTAGAGGTAGAAGCAGAGACACAACGGTGACTGACCCAGAGAAGGCACCTGCCTTCAGGAGGAAATAACAGGATGTCTTTGTCAAAACAGAAACCTGAATTCTAGTCAGTCCTAGACACACCACTGCTGCCAAAGCGACCTGTGGCAGGTTTTACTTAATTCTTGTGAACTTTACATATCTACAGTTAAAAAATAGGAGTAATTTATCTGTTTCATTAGTTGTTAAAGGAATTCAGCGAAAATATATATGTACAGTCATTGACATGTAGTAGTTGCTCAGTAAATGTTATTCATGGCTGTCATCATCTATTCTTGTCTCAAAGGAGCTTGTAGTCTTATTGAAGAGACTGGGGGGAGAGAGGGCTGAAACAAAACTCACAAAAGCATGACAAAAAGGGGACAGAGGGACAAGATGATGTCAATGAGGGCTGCATGTGGCTCCAGACAGTTTGTAAGCCCTCACTGGTCTGACGCTAGGTGAGAGGGCTGCTTCTTTAGTGACTTTGCAGTGATGGAGTCTCCTTGTAGGCAAGGGAGCAAGAGAGGCAGAGCAACAGGAGGACAGGGCGTGTGGTCGATGGTTGTCATCAGCTGAAGGCCTGGAGGCTTCTAGAGGAGGTCGTTGGGAGCAGCTGGGCTTCAAGTCAAAGAGAAAGTAGGAAAACTGAAAGAGCTCCCCAACATGGTAGCTAGCAAGAGAGACGGTAGACTTACTTCCTTTAGTTGTCTGTGTCAAGGTGAGTTTCCATGTGTCCAGGGTGTTTTTTTATGAGGTCCTCACTATATGGCCCCATCTCTGCAGACTGCTTTACTCTCAAAACTTCCACAGGTGATTTCAGACTTGCTTGAGATAATGGTGCCGTGTCTTTGTCCTTTCCGTCCCTCCACCTGTCCATTCATTGATACAAACCCTGAGTGAGTGCCCACTAGGTAAAAGATGTTTTGCTCAGAAGCATCTCTTCTTTCACACCGTCTGCCTCAGTGGTGACTTCTGTTTTGATCACAGGCCAGCTGTGTGAAGCGCAGGGTGAGGGAAGTCCAGCAGCACACATGTGTGAGATATTGCCGTCTCTGCACCTGCCTCAGGACCATTCCTGGATGGGCGGGCCTGGCACACTCAGACACTGCTCACCAGCTGGCTGGCATGGAAGAGGGGGCACCTGTCGACTCCTTGTCGTCCTGAGTGGGAAAGGAAGCTGAGGTGTAACAGAAAGTGCCACCCTGGACCTCGGGACCCCCGAGTGTGAGAGCTGACGTGCTGCTGTCATTTTAGCCTTGCCACGCACTGCCCACTCCCTTCCTGGAGCACAGGCTCTTCCTCATGCAGTAGGAAGACGAATCTGGGAACCCTGCCCACCCCACAGGACCAGGCGCCCTGCCCAAGTTTCTGGTACAGGGCCCTTTTCTCCGGAGCGAGGCGGGTCTAAACCAGGCAGCTCTCCCCGTGTCCTCTCCTCCTGCGGCACCCTGGCTGCTCCCTCCTCTCGTCAGAGGAATAAGAGCGCAGAAATCTCTTTCTTACACACATGTGCCTTCCTGAAAGGTGGCCCGGTCACTGAAGTGAGTGAGTGACATGAGGAAAAGGCAGATGAAACAGAGAGAGAGAGTCAACAAGGTGGAGTGGAAACTGTGAGAGCTTTCTGGATGAACGTCTATGACAATTGTCCATATGGCTGAATTTGATAAATCCTTCCGAGGATTCACAGCAGTGGGAGCTTTGCCTGGACAGAGCATTTGGCCCAGGAAGTTGCAGTTCTGTGCAGCTTCCAGTTTAGATGTTTGCCCTTAAAGGCTCTGTGCCCTGGCTCTCCCAGACTTCATTGCCTGTCAGTGGTATCCTGCTCCAGGCAGAGATGCCTGCAGCTTCAGGGGCAAAAAGTATGGGTGTGGGTGTGTATACGTGTACATGTGTCAGAGAGCAAAAGGGAGGGAGCATATGTATGTCAGAGGGGGTGGGGGAGTGCATGTGAGTGTGTGTGGAGGTGGGAGGAGGGAGAAGCAAGAGGTAGACAGCCAGAGAGAGAAATGGGTTTTGAAATTATCCTGAAGAAGATGGAAAAAAAGAAGCTAGCAATCAGGCCTTGTCAATACCATTCCTTTAACCGACTGTTTTGCACATTTTTGTGGGGCCCCATTCTCCCGAGGCCCAAGGTCTTGACCTCTGTGTTCCACACCAAGCGCTAAGCTCTCCTTCTTCAGGGCACTCATGCCTGAGGGGTGGCTGACAGAGATGGGGTGACTGGGGGCGCAGAGAGGGGCTGTCTGTGCTGTCACCCTCCTGGACTGACAGGTACAGCAGAGGAAGCATGTCTTCAACATTATCCACTGTTTTGTATTAACCACCCAGTTGGACTCAGCCCTATTCTAGTGGAGATGTGAAGAGAGTCTTTTGTAGAAAAAAATTTTTTAAATAGACTTTCTGGCATATGTGTAAAGCTGTTTTCTGATTGAACAGTTTTGAGGAGATGTAGAACCCCAGATACAAAGTGAGCTGGGGTTGGGAGCCGAGCTGGAGAGGCCGTGGGGGGCAGTGGGTGGGCTTCAGAAGGGTCCTGCAGCGGAATGACTGGCGAGTCCTCCTGGGCTGCAGGGGAAGCATCCAGCAGAGGACGGTACGCAGTGAGAAAGCTTAGCTGTTTGCTTCCTTCTCTGGGGACTGAGGCAGCTGCTGAGGCCGCTGGCTGTAACGACCCGCTGTGGTAGAGGTGGCGCTGGGTTGGGTCCTCTCTGGCCTTCGGCGTCGCTCAGCTGAATAATGCATTGCTGCTGTCTTTCCGTTCTGCAATGTGTCTGAGAGAGCTGTTTAGCTGAATCCAATGACAGCAAACAGCACGAGCCCCACTCCCCTCAGCAGGTCAGGATAGAGCGATGGCGCTGGCTGTCCCTTCCTTCCCAAGGAACACTGTCTCTAGGCAGTTGACCGCTGCTGTCTGGGCCGAAATGGGATTGATTTTCTCATCTTGTGAGTAGATGCTAAATTGTAATCCATTTGGAGAAAATTCTTGACGTCTCAGCATATTTAGGAGAGGGGGACTATAGTGGGAGGTCCTGAATCGACTGTTTTATTCCCTGTAAGCTTCACTGGACACACTGACATCCCCTCCCATTCAAAGGTTTCAACCCAAACACCCTTGGGGACCCTGGCTCATCTCGCGTGGCGGTGTGCTGCTCTTTCCATATGTCTCAACTTCCCTCCTTACCCAAGGACAGTAAACATGACCAGGCATCCCATCTGAGCTCAGCACTAGTAACCTGGAAGGACAGTGATGGATGGGGACATGGGCAAGACTCAGGTCCAAGGCCTGAACCCTACTGCTTACCAGTTAGCTGGGGGACATTTTTAGGACACAAAATTTCTGAATCTGTGAAAATTAGGGGTTTTTACTCCTACCTGCAGGGGTTGATGAAATGAGGCAGTGGCTATAAGAGAACTTCATAGACTGTAAAGGCTAAAGAAATTAGCTGTTGTCACTGTCCTTCTCTTTGAAGGGTGTTTTGCGCCTCGGAACAGGACTGCAACCACAAGAGAGAAAGTGCTGTAGGTAGGGTTCCTTCAGCCACCATCCACCCGGCTGTGGCTACTGCTGACCACTGGGCTCTCAGTATTCCCCAGCCCTGGCTCTGCAGTCTCACTAATGCTGCAGAATCATCCTACATGTTGTTAGGCCCCAGTCCTCTCCAGTCTGCCCAGCTGATCCAGGATCCATCCGTCGTCAGCTCCCCGTCTATCAGGCTGTAGCTGCCCATATGCTGTACTTGGAGAACAATTAGACTGCACTGCTAGGACAGAGCAAACAGGAAGACTGTGTGCATGGGGAGGAGGAGAACACCGTGACCTAAAGTCTGTGTGTGCTCTTGGAGACGGGGAGGGAAGTGGGGAACATTTCATGCTGAGTTAACCAACAGCTCTTCAAGGCTCTGCCACTATGGCATCCCATTTCTGAACAGCAGCCTCTTATATGTGTCCCTGATTTCATCAGGTGAGGATGTTTGGCTTCTTGTAGCTATGAGTGGGAAGCAGTGCCGGGCTCCCAGAATTTATTCTCCAGGTTTTAAAATTTATTTATAACTGTAGAGGGAAGGCTGGAACACATACAAACCCAAGCTTCCACACCTGGCATGTCAGTGGGAATTCTCAGCACAAATGCAGAATGTTCAGCTCAGTGCATCTGAAGTATGGTGGAGGTCATGGGGATATCAGGGTATCTTCTGTGGCTGCAAACCGATGGGTCAGTGGTTTGAACCTGCTAGCTGCTCCAGATGTTACAGTCTGCTTCCCATAAAGATTACAGCCTTGGAAACCCAATGGGCCTGTTCTCCTCTGTCCTGTAGGGCTGCAACGAGTTAGAATCAACTGGCAATGACTTTTTGTTTGTTTGTTTCTTACACGAGAGATTCTGCTGCTGTTGTTAGTTGCATTCAGGTCAATTCTGATGCACAGGGAGACCAGGTGTGCAGAATAGAACTGCACCACAGGGTCTTCAAGATGGTGACTTTTAGGAAGCAGGTCACCAGGCATGTCTTCTAAGGTGCCTCTGGGCAGCAGGTTCAGACCACCAGCCTTTCAGGTGGTAGTGGACTGCTAAACCATTGACCCCACTCAGGGACTTCTGATGAAGTGTCCCCTCAAGTTGGTAGCCAAAGTTGTTTTGCTTGTTCTGGAGTCTTTTTCTTGGAGACTGATGTTCCTGGAGGCTTAGAGGAGGAATAAAGACCATGCTTGCTCTGCCTTTGTCTACGTGATAACTTCAGTGAGCATGGGTCACCTTTCCTTTACCTCCAGCACTCCTGGGAGGCTTTTTTTAGGAGGAAGATGTCTCAGGAGACTTCAGTGAAGAGTGTGAGTGTGAGTGTGTGTGTGTGCAATAGAACCCCACTCTAAAGTCAGTCCCAGAGATCTGGAAGCTGAGGAACATAGAGTTCGCTAGCAGTTCCAACATTTTATCTCATAGAATAGAAGGTCTCAAATTTGATTCTTTTTGCACCTTCTTAGCAGAACTGGCACACGCTGAAGGGACTTCAGATCCTTTAGAAAAACGAGCTCCCCAGTGGTGCCAGTCACACAGCGCAGGATAGTGCCACAGCATCTCTGTCACCAGGTTCCTGAGGCTGCATGTTTTCAAAACTGGAAAGACAGGATTCTAAAATGAGTGCTGGGACAGCAATAACAGTCTCCTCTTTTTGCCTCCAATTAAATGAGAGGATCAAAAAGAAAGAGTCATCTTTTGTAAAGCTGAGGTCAGTCCCTCTTCTAGCTGCTTCCTGTGTACTTTTCATCTTTATTTTTTAATATTTCTATGAAGATACTGGTTTGGATAACTGGATTGATCTACAAACTTACAAGATTAAGTTGTTTCCTAACATGATACCAGAAATGCAAATTCTTTTCCCCAGAATTGCAGCTCCAACCAGATTTAATAGCTCATTTAACAGTCATGCCTACCCCCCAGTTAGGGGTCCCTGCTGGCGCAGTTGGTGAGTGCTTTACCAGTAACGAAAAGTGGTTTGAAGTCACCCAGCAGCTCCAGAGGAGAAAGACTTGGTGGTCTGCTTCTGTTAAGATTTTAAAAAAACAAAACCAAACTCTGTTGAGTCAGAGATTACAGAAAATCCTGTGGGGTCCCTGTGAGTTGGCAGGTGACTTGATGGCTCCTAACACCTGCCCAGCTCAGCGTAAGTGCAGTCACCTTGACTTAGGTTCTCTCTGTATGTGAGAACAGCGGTGGCCTTCTGATTGCTTTTCCGGTTTTCAGTTTTTTTCTGATGATAGCAGTAAAGCTGTCATATGGTTTTAAAAAATATACAAAATTCTGGATGGAAAAAGAAGATACTGACAATCCCATTACCTGAAAGCAAGTTAACATTTTTGCTTATTTCCTAACAGTGACTCATCTGTACATAGAGAAGTTTCTACAAATGAACCTAAATGAAAAAGCAACATAGATTCTTAATACTCTAAGGACGTCAAAACTCCCTCGCCTGTCTGCAGAAGACAGCTCCGCCACTGCACACAGTGTCCCTGCTTTCTGAGCCTTTCCCCGTGTCCTAGGCCCGTCTGGAGGCCTCGCATGAGCCGCCTGAGATCAGAGGCCGCTCTCTGACACACGGGGCCGTCACCCACCTCGCCGCCAGCCTTGCCGTAAAGGTCAAACAGATTAGTTAGAATGGAGTTTGCCCTCAAGAATCTCTGTTGCTTGTCTCTTTTTAGGTAATGACTATTGGCTTACCTTTCAGGCCTCTTTGCAGGATTTGCTTCTCTGGATTCACTCAACTCTGCTGTCTTGAAGCAGCTGTGGAGGCTGTGGACAGAAGCTTTGCCTCCCATGCAGTGTGCTGGCCTTTAGGGAAGGGAATGTTGTGAAAAGAGACACTTTCTCTGCTCGCCTCTGCCCCTTCCTCCTCCTCCTTGCCCTAGCTGCCTCTCCATGCCTGTCCAGTCACACTGTGGCTTGCCTGCTGGACAACAGTCTCTCTCTCACAGCAATTTTTATTTTACTGCAAAAGGAAAAGACTGCTCTAGTTACTGTATCCCAGGAAATGATAAAGAGCTGCTTCTCTCTGTCCTCGCCCCTTTGGGTGAGCACGCCGCCCTTTCTTCTCTACCTTCTACTACTGGGTGAGTTTCTCATTCATGCCAGACAAGTGAGAATGGGCTCTGTCAGATTACTCTGACCAGACCGCAACGGTGTTTTCATCAAAAGGGCGTCTCCCTCATTCAGAGTACAATCAGGCTGTAGCTGTTCCATTGGTCACAAAGGGTGGAACTGAAAAGATAGTGGTCTTTTAACACACACTCTCACAAAAAAATCCACTGTTGCTGAGTTGATTCTGACTCACAGTGACCCTATAGACAGAGTAGAACTATCCCATGGAGTTTCTAAAGAGTGCCTGGCGGATTTGAACTACTGACATTTTGGTTAGCATCCGTGGCACTTAACCACTATGCCACCAGGGTTTCTCTCATAAAACTAAAACCAAACCCAACCCAATGATGTTGAGTCAAGTCTGACTCATAGTGACCATATAGGGCAGAGCAGAACTGCCCCACAGAGTTTCCAAGGAGCGCCTGGCAGATTTGAACTGTCAAGCTTTTTGGTTAGCAGACTTAACCACTATACCACCAGGGCTTCTGCTCTTTCATAGAGCACAGGAAAAATATATTCATGTCCTGGGAAGGTTAAACATGGAATTACCATATGACCCAGAAATTGCACTGGAAAGTGTATACCCAAGGAACTTGAAAGCAGGTGCTTGTACACCACTATTCTGTTGTGACGTTGTTCACAACAGCCACAAGGCATACGCATCCCAGATATCCATCGGTGGTAGAATGAACAAAAAGTGCACTGCATACATGCAGTAGAATAACATTTAGCTGTAAAAAAATGAAGTCTGATACATGCTGGGAACCTTGAAAGCATTATGCAGAATGCAGCAAGCCAGACACAAAAGGACAAAAATTGTATGATGCAATTTACATGGAATGAATGGGCAGATATGTGGAGACAGAAGGTGGACTAGTGGCTGGCAGGGCTGGGAGGAGAGAAGGAGGAGTTAACTGCTTAATGGGTACAGAGTGCTGATTTGGTGATAGTTGCACAATATTGTGAATAGAATTGATAGCGTAGAATCATCCAGTTAAAAATGGTTAAAACAGCAAATTTTATCTTGTATATGTTTTACAACAGGTTTTAAAAATGTCTTCATAAGCTTATTCACTCAGTCTGTAATCCATTCATGAAACAGCAACAGAAGTACCTACCAGTAGGAAAAGAATATTATAATCCTTGGGAACAGATCCTGCTTGGGGAGGGCTGACTTCTTCAGGGAGGCACAGATAGGAAAGGCCCTTCTGAGCACAGCCTGGTGTCATCACTAGAGAGGGTGAAAGAGTTCCTAGACTCAGACAGTCAAAGAGTTTCAGAACTACAGGAAATGTCAGAGCCTTCAATCCATCCTGAGATTTTCTAGATGAGGCGGTGATTCAGTGAGACCCGATCACTTGCCCACAGGTGTGACATTCTGTTGTGGCATACAACTCACTCCTTACCATGACTGACACAGGTCCCCACGGACCAAACCGACCTCAAGCCATTAAACTAGCTACCACCCACTTCCAGAAGGACATTTCATATCCCTGGAAATTGAAAAGCAATTGTTGAACAACCCAAACCAGGACGAAGTCTCATTTTCTAAGCTAATATGAAATAGTGGGAAGAACAGTGCACCAGCCAGGGTCAGGTTCAGACCTAGACTCACGTTTACTGTCTGGGTGAACTTAGACAGCATACTTCACCTCTGAGAACTTCAGTTTTTCCACACTTGTAAAATGAGGACGATGGCTACCTTCCAGAGTGAGTGGAGTAGTAGCCGTAGACCACCTGTACAGCACATCGCCAGATTTTTAATGGTCAAAAAATGGTTATTAGTTGCTTATGATTAGAGAGCTATGCACTCCTCACTGAGCTGGGTTTAGGAGGAAAGCTTTCTCCAGATACTAAGTTTGTTTTATATCAGGTAGAGAGAGAGGCTGGAAATGGAACTGTGGGTGAAGATGCAAAGTGTGACAGGAAGAGCCAAACTGTATTATTAACCCTTCTGAAAATCTCTGATCAGTTAGTTTTCCAAATTCTGAAGATCCTAAGCCCTAGTCCTTTAAGGGAGTAATGTTGAAAGTACACTGTTAAGAAACTGAAGACTTTCAACATTTCAACTCCATCTGAGAGTAGAGATACTAAAAGCAGAACAGATATTTAATGGAATCTGTCTTTTTGATGATAATTATAGCATTCTGAAGTAGGCTTAAACACATCTGTATACATGAGCTGCTGCTTCAAAATTACTTGCTTCAAGGGGGCATTCAGTATCTTGCTAAACTTTCAAGTTAGATAACTACTGTTTAAATTGATGGCAGGTGTTTGATCTATAAATAAGAGCATGTACTTTGCACTTTAGCACTTGCTTACCTGCTTCACAGCGTTCATTTGCATCCCACCAGGAAACTGGAAAGGCCATAGGAGCGTGCATCAGTGATATGCCAGCATGTGACAGCTGAAACACAGCCTTTGTGCATGGGAGTTCTGAGAGGGACTTACTCTCTTTTCAGTGACAGGAGACCTTGTTGACTCGGAAGATGTACAGTGAGCCTGAAGAGAGGCAAGAGACTCTAGGGACTTCAGCTGGCATATGTGATAACCTCAATTGCTACTAAAAAATCTTCCCTGGTTTTCTCAGTTTCCTAGGTCACATAGCTCTCACAGTCTAATCCCTTTGCAGTACCACACTGCCATCAAGATTTCCATTTTCTGTTGAGGAATTCTTTGGAAACTGGTCCTTTTTCCACAGTTCGCAGTTCAATTCCAGCGTTTTTAATGCTGGTCTCAGAGTTTATAGAGGCCCTTTTATGGCTAGACATGTAAGCAAAACTGGATATTTCCTTTTCCAGCCTTCCCAAACCTAAAACTGCTAGGCATGTCCATGGACGTGTACCATGAAAATGCCTCTAAGGACCGTGGGCCAACAGCAGCACAGTTCTGAGGGTTGGTTGAGTTCTGAGTCCTGACCTAGAAGGAGTGTCTGGTATGGAGACAGAAGCTTTTGGAGAGAGAGTGCTTTAGACGGGCTTCCTGACTTCTAACAGATTACGGTATCTCAGTTCTTGTCCTGTTTGTGCAGGGTCTGTTACACTTTTGGAAAAAGATTAAGGGAAACTTGGGAAAGGCTCAGGATTGGATGCCCCAGCTTAGGACACCGAGGAGTGACCATCAGTCAGTATAGTTGGCCGGGCTGTAAGCGCATGTCATACCTGAGGAGCTCCAGGTGTGTGTCTCAGTTCTGTGTCTGAAAACACAAGTCAACAACAACCTTTCCTAGCGTGTTGCGTGAGGCCTCAGCCTGTTGCCCCCCAAGGGAGTGGTGTTCAAACCAAAGAGCTGCTGTTAATTCAGGACTGATACAACCCAGAGATAAACTAGAATCTTAGCCACGGGAGGCAAGGCCTCCATCTCCCTGGTAACATGCACTGCTAAACTTGGTGAACTGGCTTCTGGTGATGGGATACGTAGCACCCATGAGGGTTGCATGCCTAGCTGTGCTCCCTCGGAGACCCAAGTCTTGACTGCAGTGGTCACACTGGGTTTTCTCACTTTACCTATTAGGGGTTCTTGACATTGGGACATGGTGTGGATGAGGGAACTCACTGTGCATGATGAAGCCTTCATACAGTTTGTTATTGTTGTTAGGTGCCACCCAGCTCACAGCAGTGCCATGCATAACAGAACAAAGCGTTGCCTGGTCTTGCACCATGTCCACAGTCATTTCTGTGCTTGAGCCCATCGTTGCAGCCACTGTATGAATCCATCTTGTTGAGGGTCTTCCTCTTTTTTGCTGACCCTCCACTTTACCAAGCATGATGTCCTTGTACAAGGACTGATCCCTCCTCACAAAAAAAAAAAAATCCAGTGCCACTGAGTCAGATCCGACTCATGGCGACAACATGTCCAAAGTATGTAAGACACTGTCTTGTCGTTTTTGCTTCCACAAAACTCTCTGGTTGTACTTTTTCTAGAACAGATCTGTTTGTTCTTTTGACAGTCCATAGTACATTCAGTATTCTTCTCCAACACCACAATTCAAAGGCATCAATTCTTCTGTCCTCCTTATTCGTTGTCCAGATTTCTCATGCATATGATGCAATTAAAAATACCATGGCTTGGGTCAGGCACATCTTAGTCTTCGGGGTGACATCTTTACTTTTCAGTACTTTGAAGAGGTCCTTTGCAGCAAATTTTCTCAGTGCAATGCATCATACAGTTTAGTGCTTATAAATACAAAGCAGAGGATACACAGGAGCTTCTGATACCAGTCCCCAGTTGTTTTTGCTAAGGAATTATCCCTGAGCAGGGTGGCTCTGGGAACAGCCTCCTTGCTGGTCTGGCATGCATCTTCTCAGCGTCCCCTTATTGTTCTAGTTAGACCCAATTTTGCCTGAGCTAGCATGTCTGCGTCTCACTCTCTAACCATGGTAAGCTTGCAGTCTTGGTAATCTGAAGAATGGCTTCCTCATTACCAGAGCATTTTGTATCTGTCAGTTCCCAAGGAAGTCAACAGTGGGCACCCAAGCAGGCGACCACTAACTACTAGTGCACAGTTAGAAAAACTCCTTCCTCCCCTTGAACCCTTCGGCTCTGCTTTCTTAGCAGATTGGAAACCACGTGGCTGAGGTGGGAGTGACCGAGGCTCACTGTTGCTGTCCCTGAGATATAGACATAACATTTCCCCCAAAAGCCCAATACAGCACTGTGTCTAGTGTCAGTTTGATAAAGAGGATTGACGATAAGAAATGGGCACACAGCTAGAAAAGAGAAAATGGCAGATGGTTCTGCGTAGTTTGTGGTCATTTTACTTTTGTTGTTGTTTGCCTGGGAGGTGACGTTTTAATCTGTTTACAGAATGATCAATAAGGAGAAGGTCCACCCTTGTGACGATTCTGCAGTGGTAGGCCCCAGGGACCAGAGACCTTGCAGAGCTCTGAGGAGTTTCCAATTCTGACAAAAAGCCGCCTTCAGACCCTAGGCTGATTTTTAAAAAACACAACCCAGTTTGTCTCCATGGAAAGCCCTGTGCTGGGGGGAGACAGCATCTCCAAGAAGAGGCTGAAGTGTGTTGCAGTCTTGATGTGTGACAAAGTCAAGAACCCCGACAAGTCTGGAAGGCAGACATGGACTTGACGGGGGAGATGTGGTCCTCTTCACCACCTTCCAAAGCCAAAATCAAACCAGTTGCTGTTGAGTCAGTTTTCACTCCTGCAGCTGGCCAGGCCTGTGGGTGGATTGAAACCACCAGGCTTTGGGCTGGTGGACCAGCACTAACCACTGGCACCACCTTGGGAACTCCTCTCCTCTCCACCCTGTCCCTGCACCAGATCTGAGGAGACCTGCTCTTTTCCTCAGCACCCACAGGTCACATGTTACAGTGCAAGCGTGTGATGGTGAAACTTGCGTCTCCTTCTGAACCTTTAGCAAGACTGTATTATCATTTCCATTTCTGTGGGAGACTTACATGATTGTGTTACTATTACCTGTTTTCTTTTTGAAAAGATGTTTTTGAAACATCAGAAGCAGTCCCTCACGTGCATGTGTGCTGCATGTATGTGCAGGGGTTACGGTGCAGGGCCTGCATGTACACACTGGCTGTCTGGATCCTAGAAACAAAGAGAAGTCAGCATCTTGGATCTGATTTTTAAAAAGAACCAAAATGCCCAGCCAAGAGCCTTTATCTGTTTAATGTAGCAGAACTCAACTGCAGCATAAACGCGTTCCTGTATTAGCATATCATGAGAACCTGCAGAGCAGCTGCCAGGAATGGCCAGTTTATTATGGCTGGGGGCCGTCCTGGGTTATGATCTGGAAGAATTTGAATCACCCCTTTACATTTTTTTCGGTTCTCATTTGTATTTTGGCAGTGGCAAAAGAAGAGAACACTCCCAGGAGATTCAATTATTTCCCTTCGAAATTCTCTTGGACCCATAAAGACTATTAAAAATTGAAGGCATCCATATCTCATGCTTTTCAGCTTAACTGGTAATTAAAGTGCAATTAAATTTTTCACGGTGTAGATTGTGTCTGTTTTTTCAGGGAAATTACAAACTTGGGGCCCTTGAGAGTTACGGGATTAATCTATAGACATTTAATAATTCAGCTTTGATCAGATGCAGTTGCTGATGGGTGTATAAAAGGGGAGGGGGTGGAAAATACTGGTTTGTTATTAATGGTACATTTTAATTTTATTTGGTTTCATAGAAACGAGAAAATAACTACCAGTCCATGAGCGAAAGGCAGTTTGGAGCGCAGTTTTGAGTTGGCCGATCTTACTCTCTCGAGTGTGCCAGTAATCGTGTCTCTGTGCCAGGTTTGCTTCCCTGACAGAGCTTTGTGCAATTGAGGACACTTTCTTGAATTGTCACCCGTGAACAAGGCATCAGCGTTGGGCCAGAAGTTGGCAGGCTTAATTGGTTGACCCTTTCTGGCCTTGGCCAAATGCTTATTTTCTCTCCCTTTCTTCCTTTTCCCCCCTCTTCTGTAGTGAGAATGCATTTGCATTGCAGGGCCATGCTAATGAGTAATTTCTTGACTTTTCTAACATTTTGTGCTGACCTGAGGCCAGCGGCTGCACAGATGGACCTGGTCAGCTCCTAGGACTCTGTGGAGGAAAGCGAGCCAGGTCACTCTGGCCCCAGATGGTGAGTGCCACCCTCTGCAGGGCAGCTTCCACTTGCCATGGCCTGCCCCTTGCAGCACTCAGGTGCTGGGACCCCCTGGGATAGCAACAACTTGACCACACACTTCTCCTGACCACAGGGCTGCACCATCAGGCCCTGTCCTCAATCCTGATTCATTTCTTTTTATTTCTAATTTTTAAGAAGCTGTATCTTACCTTTTTTAACTCACTTTGAAAGCTCACCTTGGAAAATACCTCATGTCCCCAGTTGGCAACTTAAAACCTGGACCTGTCAAGTAAGCAGCAGTTAAGACCTTAAATGCTGGAGTCAGACAGGTCTGTGCTACAACTCCACAGTTGGGGCACTGGACTGAACTTCCTTGAGTCTCGGTGAGCTCATAGTAGTAGTTAGTAGGAGGCATAGTAGTTAAGCTCCAGGCTGCTAAATGACGGGTCATTGGTTCAAACACACCAGCCACTCCATGGGAGAAAAACATGGAAATCTGCTTCTGTAAGGAATTTAAAAAAGAAAACAAAAAAACCATTGCTGTCAAGTCCATTCTGATGAACAGCAACCTAGAATTCATAGGACAAGGTAGAACTGCCCTGTAGGGTTTCCAGTGAAGGGAGAGAATAGGAATAATTCAAATCTGGAAAATGCTAGCAAGTAGAAATCAGTCCAAGAGAAGATAAAGAATTAAAACATACAGAGAAATTAGAAACCTTGGTGGCATAGTGGTTAAGTGCTGCATCTGTTAACCACACAGGTCAACAGTTCTAGCCCACCAGGCCCTTCTTGGAAACTCTGTGGGGCAGCCCTACTTAGTCTTTAGGGTGACCATGAGTCAATAGCAGCTGATTTTGATTTGGTTTTGGAAAGGTGTTGGGGTAGGGGTGGGAATGCTGGTCCTCTACCCTCAATAATAAAAGAAAATATTTGTTGAGTGCCATTTTGTTCCAGCCTTGTGCTAAGATTTACCTTTTGTGTTGCAAAGCAAATTATTTGAAAGACTGTTTTAGTCATCACTGCCTTCCCAGCAGTTGGCATGTTCCATGGCACATAGTACACGCTCAGTATGTAAGACTCACATACAGGGATGGAAGGAAGGGCTGGAGCAGACTAGGTGGCAGGATGGGAAAGAAAGGAGCTCTTCATTTCTTTGTCTCTCTATCTCAAATCATAACCAACACACCAAATAACCAAACCTAGTGCCATCAAGTCAATGCTGACTCGTAGCAACCCTATAGGACAGAGTAGATCTGCCCCCACAGAGTTTCCAGTGAGTACCTGGCAGATTTGAACTACTGACCTTTTAGTTAGCAGCTGTTGCACGTAACCACTACACCACCACACCACCAGGGTTGCGAGGTCTGACAATCAAGTCCACAGACTTAATTATTCTAAGTGCTGTGTACCTCATTGCTGAAGATCACTACAGTCACCTTTGAAGTACTCCCCTTGGGAAGCTGTGCACTGACAGCAGCACTTAGTCTACCTTTCAAAGCAATTTTGGAACTCTGGAATGGTCATTGCTCACAGTGGTACAGTGGCAAGTTCGCAAACTTAATCATATAGTTGTCTGTGAGGGAGTTTTTGGCCAGTACACAAATAACTGTATTGGAAAACCCTCCCTACTTAGCTGTTCTGGGCCCAGATGACTTTTTTCTTTACCCAGAGATAAAGGAAACATTGAAAAGAAGACATTTTGATGACTTTGAAGGGTACACTAGGCACTGATGTCTGTGCATAGCTTTCCAAGGGGAGTAGTGGTATTTGAAGTTGACCATAATGATATTCAGCAGTAAGATATGTAGGACTTTTTCCAGGATATGTTCACGAACTTAAATTGTCAGACCTCATATGGTGCGTATACAGAAGCGGTTGTGGGTGAGTTGCACGTATAAATTCTGTTAGCTGCAGATTCTTCAAATAGTGTGCCCAAGCCTAGGTTCTGAAGGCATATTTGTCAGGTAAGACAGCAGATACTGAATTTCATATTAGCTTGCAGGATAATGGCACAATGCATCATCAGTCTGAATGAGAACAGAACACAATTTTCTTTTGGCTGTCTGGAGCCACAGATGGGGTGAACACTGAATATGATTTCCAAATAGTGACTAATAGGTGGTAAAAAGCAGAATCATTTTTGGTCCCAACGTATTCCTTGTCCACACCACAAATCTTGACTGTAAATAAAAATCAATCTTTATTTGCTCAAAACAGATAAATTAAAAGAACAGAATGCATGCAGGAGGTTCGGACACAATGAGCAGATGGCTGTTCTGTTATGTACTGCACGTCAGCAAATGTTTAACCAGCCCAGACAAGATAAAAAACTGACTTGGAACATTGACTACTGTTCTTCTATTTTTTTAATTATAATAATATGAGGATATTCTCACAGTTTTAATCTACTAACAATTTGATAATTTTGATCTAGACTTAGCTCTTGGCTTGTGCGATTTTGCGCAGTTGACCTGACCACAGCTTGCCTGTTAATGAGGGCGTAAGGAGCTGCCTCTGTCTTAGGGTCTGCACATTTGATCCTACCTTACTCAGCTCTGCAGTCAATATTAACATATTCTGAATCTATGGATGTGACAACCTTCTCCTCATTTCTCCTATTGTGACAGGGAATATATTCTCTTTTCCTCTACCTACAATCTTATACAAGCAATTCATTTCTGCAGCTTTCAGTCATCTGAGCCTTGACCCCATATATTTGTGGATCAGACTAGAGAGATTTTCTTGAGCTTTTGATATGCAGTAGGTCCTGTCTCTTGTCATTCAATTCATTTTATGACAGTTTGGTCCCACATCATAAACTTTTGTGTATATCACAGGTATTCTTGTGTTTGTGTGCTTGTGAATGTGTTTCAGTAAGAAGAAATGTATCAGCCCATGTAACTGGAAGGTCAAGGGATACTGGTTTTAGGCATGGCTGGATCCACGGCTCAAGAAACAAACAAAAAAACAAGGGAGCACTGTCTCTCCATCTCTTTGTTCTGTTTCCCCTTGTATTAGCTTCATAAACTTGACACATCAATTTTTTTTTAATATTTTTATAAGCTGGTAGGTTTTCATGAATTTCATTTTTGTCCCAGCCTTTGTTAACTCTAGATATAATGAATTTATTCTTTTCCCTAAGAATCACCCCCAACTCTAGTACTTCTGTAAGGCACTTTGATAATTATCCTTTTGTTATATAAACCTTTTAGCCTCCAAGTCTCTGCATTTGGATTGCCACCTCTTGTCTTCTCATTGCAACCACACCTACAGGAAGACCTGTACAAGGCCACTGTCTCAGGCCAGATAGGGTGTTTCTGGAGGTTTAACCCTACAAAATTGTTGAGAATCCACCAGTTTTGACCCACAGAATGGACAGGTTCACATGGTTCAACATAAAATCTCTGGTTTGGAACAGTAAATGCTTCTCAGTAGCAGCAGTGTCTGTAAAACCATGCATAAATTGGTGTTTTTTTGTTTGTTATTATTGATGGCTTATTCCTAGAGCCTCTTCCGTGCCTTGCTGTGATGAATAAACAGCTGGAGGCAAATGAAAGAGTGCTTGAACATATGGCAAGTCATTCATAACTTAGTCCCATGCCCAGGATGACCGTGTTTCTTGTCACTGTCGGAGGTTCAGCGTGCCGTTCTGGAATTTCACCACTGAGTTAGGTCCTCTGAATTCAGTACTGAGGACAGATAGGAGAGATTTCTAGAAGCTGTAGAGCTGCTCGGCCAACCCTGGGAGTCTTGGACATTCCAGCTTTTTACCTTGATTCTGAAATGCTGGCACCACGGCGGAGAGAGGGGAGGAAGATCTCTGAAAAAGCAGGTATGGAAAAGGATGGCATTGTAGGGCTAGAGAGAACTTAAAGATGGTGTAGCTGCAGTCTCTCCTTGAACAGGTGAAAAATAGCAAAGCTCGGTGAGCTAAAGGAAACCCTCGTAGCACACTCATTCAAGTGCTATGTCTGCTAACCAAAATGGTCAGCAGTTCAAGCCCACCAGGCTGGAAACTGTGGGGCAGTTCCGCTTTGTTCTGTAAGGTCACTGTGAGTCAGAATCGACCCTGTGGCAGCGAGTTTGGGCTTTATGGCTCAGTAAAATAAGTAATGTGCCCAGGGTGGAAGCAAGGGTGATGCCTGGGGTCCTGGTGCTGGCTCCTGCCTCTCCTTCATCTTACGAGGGGCCCTGTTGGTCTTCCAGAGAGGAAGTCAGGCTCACTCTCACCTTCTTCACAGCTTGACTCTTGCTCCTTAAAAAGAAATCACAGATGAAATCACAAGACATTATCATGTCACACTCACTAGGATAATTATTATAAGAAAAACCAGAAGGTGAAGATGTGGAAAAATTGGTACTTCCGTGCATTGCCAGTGGGAATGTAACATGGTACAGCTGCTGTGGAAAAGAGTGTGGCAGTTGCTCAAAAAGTTAATACAATTACCAAAAAAAAATCCATCAAGTCAATTCATATCGGCCCTATGGAACACAGCAGAACTGCCCATAGAGTTTCCAAAGGGTACCTAGTGGGTTTGGGCTGCTGACCTTTTGTTGAGCAGCCACAGCACTTTACCACCATGCAACCAGGGTTTCCAGTGACCGTATAATTCTACTCCTGGGTATATACCCACAGGACTTAAAACAGGGATTGAAACATGTAAACCAACGTTCATCACAGCATTATGCACAATAGCCAAAAGGCAGAAATGACTCAAGTGTCCATTAACAGATGCATAGATAAGAAAATGTGGTATATACGTACAATGGAATATTATTCAGCTACCAAGAGAGGTACTGTCTAAACATACGGCAACATGGATGAACCTAGAGAACATTATGCAGAGTGAAGTAAGTCAGATATAAACAGAAATACTGTATGACCTCACCTATAGGAAGTAGAGTATTTTCTATAAAAGTACGGAAAGTATTTCTAATATAGAAATACCTAGAATAGGCAAAGGCATAGAGACAAAAGTTTATGAGAGATTCCTAGGGGATGGAGGAGGGGTCATGGGGAATTATTGTTTAATGGGTACTGAGTTTCTATTGAGGGTGTTTAAACACTTTTGGAGATAAATGATATGATGATTGCACATGGTAAAGGTAATTACTGTCATAAAATAGTTAAAATGACAACTTTTTCTTACATGTATCTTACTACCATGAAGTTTAAAAAACCAATAAAGAAAAGAAGTTTGGGTCTTCAAAGGACTTATGAGAAGATTTTGAAACTGGAACCACCTTAAACAAACAAACAAACCCCAAGCCCACTGCCATAGGTTTGATTCCAACTCAAAGTGACCCTGTAGGACAGAGTAGGACTGCCCCATAGAGTTTCTAAGGAGCACCTGGTGGATTTAAATTGCCAGCATTTTGATTAACAGACATACTACTTAACCCCTATACCACCAGGGTTTGCAAAACTACCTTAGTAGCCAGAAATCTTTGGAGTCCAGAGCCCAGGCCTGAAGTGATAGCATGATACCATGACTAGAGTATGGGAAGCATGACTTGACTTCCATCTCTAGTGAAGCAACACTTCTGCTTTTAGAAGGTGAGTAAAGTAAAAGAGTATCATCTTAAAAAATAAATAATTTGTGATATTCTTTGCAAATGACTAAGTGAAGAAAATAAATTTTGAGGTTAATATCAAGTAGCTGTTGTCGTAATTTGCAGTTAAAAAAGACAGTCACTGCATGATTTGGGGAGAAGTCAAGCTGAAGTCACCAACTGGCCTGACTCCAGGACTAGTGCTAGCTGTGGGTTGTAGCTGGCCTTGTAGCAGGTGGCCTTGTACCAGATGGCTTCTGCTGAGTTTGTGGTGGAAGTAAACTTTGATAACTCTATTTCAAGAACTCTGTCAACTCACAGTTCTCCCATTCTATGGGTCTTCATTAAGTTTTTGCTCACCTAGAGGCTTACTCTGAAAGTAGCAAATTATTTTAAATAAATAATTATGAAGTATGTAACAATGCAGTGGCATCAACTTGCAGCGATATTTATACATTCCTCAAGTCACTTCAACAGGAATCATTGCATTAAAGTTACAAAATATACATCTTTCCTTTAATAAATAGGATGAGTTGAGTCATGTAGTAAAGCCTTACTCAAGAGGCTGTTTAAAAGAACATGATTTGATGACATTATTTAGACTTTTTTTTTGGCCACTCGTTGGTTTTCTTTATGGATCACTGCTGTTGTGATGATCCTTTTATATAGTTGATTTCTTAAAACTTAATGCAAAGTAGTTCTGGCCCATTTTTCCGACTTAAGATTTTAACATAGTCCTGATACTGTCACTCTTTGTGTGATGGAGAATAACACTTATTTGTTCACTTTACATCCATTTGACCCATTAACTCTTCCCAATAACCCTCTGAGGTAAGTGTTATTATCTCTCTTCAATAGATCAGAAAATGGAGAGCCCAGGGGATTAAGGAACGTGGCCGAGCCAATAGAGCTGTTATCCCTTCCTTTGAGCTTCACCACAGTTTTGATAAACATGTCTTAAACATCCTCAACAGAATCGTGGCCCAAAATGTTGACTCTGTCCAGGCCAAGGATGCCCTCTTCCCAGCCCCCCCGAGGCCAAAGGGCAACATCAATCGGCATCGTCTGAGAACAGCTTTTCAATCTCTTACTAATCCAGCTTGTCTAATATGGTACTGTTTTTTTTGACATCACTGTTGGTTTTAAAAATGCTTTTAACATATAAAAACTTCAAACACATTTTTAAAAGTTTAGCTGTTTTAAACATTTGTAATTGGATCTAGTGTAATATGTAGGACACCCAGACAAAAATAAACTTCTTTAAGATCAAATTCTGTAAGTGGGCTGCTTATGTGGTTTGTTCAACAGAAACACTGGACATTGATGACTAATGAACAAGCCTATATCCTATGACAGTGCCTCAAGCTAGAAATATGAGATGATGAGCATCTTTGAACCCATATAATGAAAAGCTTTTCAGCTTTTGAAAACAGAATCACCTACAACACACAGGAAACAGATTACAAATAGTGAACCCTTTCAGTGTCTTGCTCCAGCCCTCTTTGGGGACCTGGAAGCAATTGAGAGCTTGGCACAGTTTTGAAAAGCAGCCAGTAGGGGGCATTTGTAGTGGCCCTGAAAGCTCTTTAGAGTTGATCATTTCCTCTGCTGACAATAACAACCATTTGAAGTTTTAAAGCATTGTTAAAAGGAAAATGTAGGCCAAATCCCTTCATATTCTGTGTCCTGGAGTTTGATACTTCAATAGAAAGTTCTCATAATGACTGTTTTGAAAACGTTTTGCTCATATCTCCCACAAAAGCGATTTTCTCCATCGTCTGATTCTGAGTGCACTGGCCGGTGCGGATGTGCCTCATCACGTCCTTCCAAATGCGTCATCATTTCTCAGGGTCTTTACACCTTAGATCACGGCCTTTCGTTTTTGACGGACTGATTGGAATTGTGATGCCTTCTGCAGTGAGAGAGAAGGAAAACTACTGAGGCTCCCCACCTCACGAGGTATTTGCGACGTGTCTGAAAAGGAGAGGCCGGAGCCATCATCCGCCGACCACGAAGGAGCACAGCAGAGGCAGAGACAGTGGCAGTGCGGTGGAGTGTGACAACGCTGCGCTGTCTTCCAGTTCAGATTTGAATATGCAGGAGCTTTGTACACATCAGATCCATTGATCTAGTCTCACTGATTTTGAATTTATGGTAATTTAGAGAGGGCTTGGGCTGATGCTCACATTGCTAGTGCCTGTGGAAGGAAAAATATTTTCTAAGCAAATGATGGATATATAGGAAATTATAAGGGACATGCAGCTCATTTGCACTGCATTACAGCATGCTACCCAAATAACTGATGTTAATCATAGGCATTGCATTTTAGTCAGCTAGTGCTGCTCTGACAGAAATACCTCAAAGTGGATGGCTTCAGCAAAGACAAGTTTATTCGTACACGGTCCCATAGGCCACAAGTCCAAATTTGGGATGTCCGCTCCAAGAGAAAGCTTTCCCCCTTGTCAGCTTTGGAGGAAAGTCCTTGTGTTGCATCAGTCTTTGTTCAGGAGCATCTTGGTGCAGGAACCTTAGGTCTGAAGGATGCACTCTTTCCCAGTGCTGCTTTCTTGATGATGTGAGGTTTCCAATTCTCTGCTTGCTTCTCTCTCTTTTTATCTCCTGTGGGATGAAAGCATGAAGGGTAGTGCAAGCCATACTCCAGGGAAACTCCTCTAGCAAGGGTGTTGCAGTCCTGCCCTAACCCTCTTTGAACATAATCATCTATTAACCACAGGCCAAGATGAGGATTTATAGCATCAGAAAATCACAACCTGGAGATCAATCACAGAATACGGGGAATTCTGGCCCAGCCAGATTACTATACATGTTTTTGGGGAGACACAGTTCAACCCATGACACATGGTAAAGTAAGGGTTAGCAAAAAAGAAGATGATCCTCAAGGAGATGGACTGACACAGTGCCTAGGTCCAGGCAGCAGCAGTTGTGAGGCTGGCCCAGGTCCAGGCGGTGCGTTGCTCTTGGGTAGTTATGAATCACCGCCAACTCAACAGTACCTACCAATGACACAACAGCCACAGACGGTTCCTCACTGTTCATTAAAGTAGATTCCGGCAGGGTCTGTATTTGCCAGTGTTCTATAAACCTTTACTCTGTTATTGTACAGCCTTGTAAGAAATCAAACTCCATTTTACTAAAAGAATCTATAATTTTTAAGTGTCTCTTAATCTAGATGTTTTACCATCTCTGTCCTAACAAGGTTTTACTATATTTTCTTTCTGATAAAAGACTACAACAACGGAATCTTTGATGATTGGACATAACACCAAGTTCTAGATAATTCCATCATATAAGTCCTAAAAAGAAACCAGAATTCTTAAGTCAAGGGGATTTCTTTCACCTTGAGCGTACCTGTACACTCTAGACTTTATAGCTAGCACTAATATCAATTTGAGTCGTGTACATGAATTTTGCCAAAAAGACAGTGGTATGGCCTGTGACTATTGTTTTGGAGTTTGTGTGGCACTTGTTAGCTTTTCTCTGAAGAAAATGAACTGATAGAGTAATTAATGCTGGGGGCAAGGGGAGCATACTGAGAGACAGTGGTGAAGACGGGTCTTTCTGAGAAAATGACATTCACGATAAGGTTGAGAATGGTATTTGGGGAGGAAAGATTAACAACGAGGGTTCAGTTCTTGGAAATTTTTTCCCAGGAATGCCTAGACCTGAAATGGAGAAATTTTGGTGGGCCAGAGAACTGAAGACAGGCCAAAGGAGACTAAAGCATTTGAACTGATGGAGTGAGATGAAATTAAAGATACAGAAAGAGGATTTACTGGTAAGACAGCACAAGAGACACAGTGTTATAAGGGAAAATTAAAGGGACACAGCCAGGCTCAGTGCAAGATGCGCGTCTCTGTGTACCACAGAAACGAGGGAAATGCAAAGCAGGGACAAAGCTGACGCCACTGGTTGTCTGGATCTGGGATGGAGCGGATAGAATGTCTAATTTGATTCCTGAGATGTAATAGGTACTAGTTACGTATTCTGAAGTGGAAGATGGAGTCAGACTCACTGCTTAAAGCCAGAGCTGCTTGTAAGTGAGGGAAGGCCCCCACACTTTGACAGGAGGCTGATGAAAGGAGCTACCTACCAGTAAGTGGGGTACCATTTAAGATCTGGTTCAAGATAGAGTCCCAGGTGCTTGGGGCTAGGGGAAGTGCAGGCTGAGTCAAAGACGGAGACAGATGAGAGAGAATCTCATACTAAAAATGAGCATGCACACCAAAATTCCAAAACACAAAAGTAAATACAAGCACTAAGAAAAAAAAGAATTAATGAAATGAGCAGTCATGAGTAATACACGGCATATGTTGAATAGAATTATGGATTATAACTTTTAAATATATTTTATGTCCTTAAAGAGAAAAATGAAAAACAGCCACAAAGTGGCAAGGAAGAGAATCATAAAAAAAGAACCAATGAGACATCTACTTTAGAAATGAAAACTATTGTCATTGAAATAAATAAAAATATATTGAATTAAAAGGTTATACTAAGAAATACACCTAGAATGCAGCTTAGAGAGACAAAGAAAAAGAAAAGGAAAAACAGCTAAGATATATGGAGGATACTTTCAAATTCCCTGATAAACTTCTAATAAGAGGTCCTAAACAAAATAATAGAAGAACTGACAGGCAAACTTTTAATTTTCCAGAACTGAAAAAAGACATGCGTCCTCAAATTCAAAACATACTCCTAGAACTGAGTAGAATCAATAAAGAAAAATTCAAACTTGGACACATTACAGTGAAACTTGAGAACATCAAGGACAAAGAGAAATTCTTAAGTCTGATTTCAATTAGATTGACAGAACATCTCTCATCAGCATCTGTCATTGCCAGAACACGTGTAATAATATTTTCAATATGCTGAGGAAAACAATTGTCAAGCAAGAATTCTGTCAGAAATTTATAGTTTTGAAAGTACACAGAATCTTGCCAAAAGAATTCTTAAACAATATATATTACAGGAAAAGGAACAGAGGGAGGTCGTAAGGAGCATAGAACAATGGGGAGAATAGAAAGTATTAATGTGTCAGTAAGTAACAAATGACTACAAAAATAATTTTTCCCCATTTTTAGAGCAAGAAGAGAAACTAAAATTACAGATAGCAGTGAAGTAAGGGGAGTCTGTTTGGTGTTTGGTGCTATCGAGTCTGTTCCTACTAATAGCAATTCACGTGTATCACCATAAATGTAACTGTATGAAGATTAAACTTAAATACTGGAAGACAAAGACTATATGATAGGTTAAGGAGCAAAATAATCATATACTGCTCATGGAGAAAATGACACCATAGGCTTAAAAATAAGAAGATGGAAGCAGATATACCAAGACATCATTAATAATAACATCATTGTCAGACAGTATATATTTGGTGGCTGTTAGGTGCCATCTCATTGGTTCTGACTCATAGCAACTCTTTGTACAACAGAGTGAAACTACACCATCCTAACCATGGCTTGAGGCCATTGTTGCAGTCACTAGGTCAAGAGGGTTTTCCTGTTTACTTTTTCCAAATATGATATCCTTCTCCAGGAATTGATCACTCCTGAGGACATATCCAAAGTACATGAGACAGAATCTCACCATCCTGGATTCTAAGAAACATTTTGGTTGTACTTGTTCCAAGAAAGATTTCTTGATTCATTTGGTAGTCTGTGGTATATTCAGTATTCTTCAGCAACACAACAATTCAAAGGCTTCAATTCCTTATTTGTAGTCCAGCTTTCACATGCATGTGGAGTGATTGGAAACCCTGGTGGTGTAGTGGTTAAGTGCTACAGCTGCTAACCAAAAGGTCAGCAGTTTGAAGCCTCCAGGTGCTCCTTAGTAACTCTATGGAGCAGTTCTACTCTGTCCTATAGGGTCACTGTGAGTCAGAACTGACTCAATGGCATTGGGTCTTTGTTTTGGTTTTATGGGGTGATTGAAAACACTGTGGCTTAGGTCAGGTTGCACTTTAGTCTTCAAGGTGACATATTTGCTTTGCAACACTTTAAAGAGGTCTTTTGCAGCCAGTTTGTGAAGTGCAACGCATGTTTTCATTTCTTGACTGCTTCTGCCTTCGATGTTGATTATGCTTCCAAGTACAATGAAACCTTTACCAACTTCAGTCTTTTCTCCATTTTATCATGATGTTGCTTATCAGTCTGGTAGTGAGGATTTTTGTTTCCTTGACATTTAGGGGTAATTCGTACTGAATGCTGTGGTCTTTGATCGTCATCAGTAAGTGCTTCAAGTCCTCTTCACCTTCACCAAGCAGGATTATGTCACTTGCTTATCATAGGTTGTTAATGAATCTTTCTCCAATCCTGAGGTCTTATATAGTCCAGCTTCTATGATTACTTGCTCAGCATACAGACTGAATAGTTATGGTGAAAGGATAGAACCCTGATACACACTTTTCCTGCCTTGAGCCACAGACTATCCTCTTATTCAAATGATTGCCTCTTGGCCTAGGTAGAGGTTCTTCATGAACACAATTGAGTGTTCTGAAATTTCCAGTTTTTTGCAATTTTATTCTTAATTTGTCATGATCCACACAGTTGAATGCCTTTACATAGTCAGTAAAACATAGGTAAACACGTTTCTGGCATTCTCTCCTTTCAGCCAGGTTCTGTCTTATTTCAGCAATGATATCCCCAATTCCATATCTTCTGAATATGACTTGAAGCTGTATGATTTAGGACAAAGAAACTTTAGTGCTGATGTTGCTATTGTTGTTGGTTGCCTTTCAGTTGGCACCAACTTTTGCTTATGTATAACAGAAGGACACACTGCCTGTGCCATTGTCATGGTCGTTGGTTTGTTTGAATTTATTGTTGTTATTATTGTGTCAGTCAACCTTATTAAGAGTTTCCCTTATTTTTGCTGGCTCTCTACTAAGCATGATATCCTTCTTTAGCAGTTAGTCTTTCCTGATGATTAATTCAAAGTAAGCAAGCTTAAGTCTCACCATCTGTGCTTCTAAGAAACCTTTTGGTTGTTATTTCTTTCTAAGACTGATTTGTTCACTTTTCTGGAAGTTCACAGTAAGTTTACTATTCTTAACAACTATAGTGTGAATGCATTCATTTTTCTATCTTCCTTTTTCATTTTCCAACTTTCACATGCATATAAGGTGATTGAAAATGCCGTGACTTGGGCCAGGGGCAACATGTTGTTTGAGTTTGTGACTGCTGTGTCCATAGACATTGATTGTTGACCCAAGTAGAATGAAATTGTTAACAGCTTCAATGTTTTTCTCCATATATAATGTTTTTGCTGCTCCAGTTGGAAGGATTCTGTTTTTAAATTTTTTATATTTAGGTATAATCCATACTGAAGGCTGGGGCCTTTGATTTTCACCAGTAAGTGTTTCTTCTTCATTTCAGCAAACAAGGTTGTGTTGCAAGTTCCCTGTTATGAAAGAGAAGTAGACATGAACCAGATCATACGTGACTTGCTAGCCAGCGTTAGGAGTTTGCTTATCATCTTATCATCCTGAGTTGCATGGCCAGTCACTACAGGAAAGAGTTGTATGGGTAGGGTCATTAAACAGAGCAAAGAGACTGGAAAGCTGTGGTGTCATGGGAGACAAAAGAGGGGAGGTAAATGGTAGGGAATGTTGCTCAGGGTAAAATGAGATGGGGACCTCCGAGTACCATCCACTATGTGTGGCAGTGTGGAGATTTGATAAGGACAGCAGGGAGAAGATTGCCTACTATTCATGCCCACCCAGCCTTGTCTGGAAAGCAAGACCAAATCAGTACTGCACCATGTGTGCCACCCCGAAAGGCATGCGAGACTCTAGATGGAAGACACATTCTCACTAGAACTCAGTGAAGGGCAAGAGGCAGCTCTTTTCAAACTGAAGCCTTTATCAGAGATTACATTAAACATAGTCTTTGATAACTTATGGGAACATATTTTGTTAACATTGCAGTACTAGATGGCAGCAACCAACAGTCTGCCCCTGAGATGAATGAGCTGAGCCTGCAAGGACTTCCTTGTCTCTGAACTTTGACTTCTGGCTCATCCTCTTGTGACCCCCTGACCTTTAATCCTGCGGATAGCTCCTATGTTCTAGACTGTTCCTGGGGCCACTGTTTGTGAGGAAGCTATGTACTATCTGTTCATTAAAATCAATACTAATGAGATCCTGCCTTGCAGATTTTGATAGGCTTACTACGCTCCTCATAAATGCAAAAGTTGGAAACAAAGAAGAAGCATTGGTAGCTAGAAAATATGACCTTCGTGATAGATATGATGCTGGAGATTGCATGATAGAATTTTGCAAGACCACCAACTTCTTTATTGCAAATACCGTTTTTCATCAGTAAATGGAGACTTTACAGATGGACCTAACCAGAAGGAATATGCAGGAATCATATCAACTTCATGTGTGCAAAGAGATGATGGAAAAACTCAATATTGTCAGTCAGATCAAGGCCAGGGGCTGACTATGGATCAGACCATTAATTGTTCATATGCAAGTTCAGGCTGAAACTAAAGAAAAAACAAACCCATGAAAGCCAATGATTCCTGAATCAATGTTTTCCCCTTATTATCCTTCAACACTGCAACTTGGGGCTTGAGTTTTAGTTTTCATTTCTCTAATTCTTTAAGCTTGAGAAATGTCAAGCATGCTCTTCCCTTTGGTTTTCTAACCCCAGGTCTTTCACATGTTGTCTTAGACTGGGTTTTCTAGGGAAGCAAAACCAGCAACACGTATATGTACAAAGAAAGATTTATATAAAGGAAACAGCTCATGCAGTTGTAGAAGCTGAACATCCCAAGTCCTGACACAAGCCTTTTGTAGCCATGGGAGCTAGTGAACCCAGAGTCAGCAGGTCAAAGACCAGAGTTATAGATCACCAGCCGTGTAGGTTGGTGGATCCCAAGCTGGCAGGCAAGACTGTGAGGTCTCTGCTGACTCATGGAACTGCAGAGACTGGTGAACCCAGGATCAGCAGGTCAGGGAATAGGACTTTCACTTGCTGTAAATGTTGATGAATCCAACAGCTGCTAGGTCCAGAACCAGATGCAAAAGAGAGCAGGAGCTGCTGGCAGTGTGAACAGACAGGAAGTAGGTGCTAGAAGGCAGAGAGCTGAGAGCTGAAGGATGGGAAGCCACCCTTGCCACTTGATACAGGCAGGCAAACATGGAGTTGCCAAGTTGACACAGTCTTAACCACCACACATGTCATCATAATACTCAAGCCGAGCTTGAGTATATCCCACCTGAATGTAGAGATCATCTGAGGAATACATTTGACACATTGAACACTAATGACCCAAGAAGACTAGACATGTTGAGAAATCAAAGATATCATACATGAAGAAAGCAAGAGGTTGTTAAAAGACAGGAAAGAAAAGACCAAAATAGATGTCAGAAGAGACTCTGAAATTTGCTCTGAACGTAGGGCAGAGAAAGAGGAAGAAATGATGACTAGAACATTTCCAAAGGCAGGTCAAGAAGACAAAGCAAAGTAGTATAATGACATGTGAAAGACCTGGAATTAGAAAACCAAAAGGGAAGAACATACTCGACATTTCTCAGGCTTAAATAATTGAAGAGAAATTCAGGAAGAAAAATTCAGGAAGTAGTAAAAGAAGATGGAATAAACAGAGTCATTATGGTTTGGGTTTTATAACAAAAACAACTGGTTATCATTCCATCTGATCTCCATAATCTACAAGGTACTGCAAAATATCAACAAGAAAAAGGTAACATAACCCAGTTAAGCAGCGGACAAAGGAGATGGACAGACACTTCACCAAAGAAGACATACAAGTAGCCAAAAGATACATGAGGAAATGCTCACAGTCATTAGCTATTAGAGTAATCCAAATCAAAACTACAATGAGATACCATCTCTTCCCAGCAAGGTTGGCCACGATCCAAAAAACATAAAACAAATGCTGGAGAGGCTGTAGAAAGATTGGAACTCTCCTACACTGCTGATGGGAATGCAAAATGGTACAACCTCTTTGGAAAGCAATTTGGTGTTTCCTTATAAAAGCTAGAAATAGAAATACCATATGATCAGCAATCTCACTGCTCAGAATATATCACATAGAAATTAAGGCAGTCACATGAACAGATACATGCACACAAATATTTTATTGTAGCACTGTCCACAGTAGCAAAAGACGGAATTAACCTAGGTGCCCATCAACAGATGAATGTATAAACAAACTATGGTACATATATACACAGTGGTACACTATGCAATAATAAACAACAATGATGATATTAGGAAGCATCTCATAACCTGGTTTCAACTAGAAAACATTATACTGAGTGAAATCAGTCAGCTGCAAAAGGACAAGTATTGTATGAGATCTCTGCTATAAGGATTTAAAAATGGACTTAAGTACAGAAGAAAAGACTGTTTAAGGACTACAATGGTGGGGAGGGAGGGATGCTCATAGATTAGATAGTTGATAGGACTTTGGTTAGGTGAAGGGAGCGACAGCACACGGTAGAGAACAGATCAGCATAACTGGACTACACTACATTTTCTAAACTCAACACAATATTTAAATGGATAGAGCAGCAGGGATGAGGGTCTGGGGACCATGTTTTCAGGGGACATCGAGGTCAATTGGCATATCTAGTCTTTAGCCAAGCAAGTCTTCTGCACCCCATATTGGTGAGTGGTGTCTGGGGTCTTGAAAGCTAGCAAGATGTCATCCAAGGAACACCAAATGGTCCTAACCCATCTGGAACAGCTTATAGCTTAGAACATCAAAGACACGAGGAAAAATGAGCCTGGGAGACAGAAGGACCCATGTAAACTGGAAACTACCTCACCATGAGACCAGAAGAACCAGATGGTGCCCAGCCACCATCAGAAGCAGCCATGATGGGGAACACAATGCAGAGTCCCTGAGGCAACAGTAGAAAAAGAGGTGTGCAGTTCAAAAACTCTTATTAAAGACCAGAACTGATGGTCCAAAAGCCTGGAGGGTCCCCTGGGAACATGACCCCTAGACTTGCTGCTGGCCCTGAACAGAAACCAGTACTGAGGTAAACTCTTCAGACAAGAATGGACTGGACTCAGGGACACACTGTGAACATATGGTATGTGTGCTTTATCATTTTATACATTTGAAGGAGGCTGTCCTACTAGTTTCTTTCTAGACGAGAGAAGAGGGTAGAGAGGAGGGGACAGGTGCTTGCTAAGAGAACATACAAATATAGAGTGAAAAGTAGGAATGTGTTGTCACAGGGTGAGGAAAGCAGATGGAGCTTCAGATAGGTGGGCAAACAGAATTGAGTTGTATACTTGCAGTTAATCATAATAAAAAGAAGTTAAAAAAAAGAATTGAAGCCTTGAATTGTGGTAGTGGTGGAGAATATTGAATATACTACAGACTGCTGAAAGAACAAACAAATCTGTTTTGGAAAAAATACAACCAGAATACTCTTCAGACGCAAGGAAGGTACGGCTGTGTATCACATACTTGGTGCATATTATCAGGAGGAATCTGTGGCTGTGGAAGAACATCATGCTTGGTAAAGGATCAGGGAAAATGAAAAAGACTCTCAATGAGATGGATAATTAACACAGTGGCTGCAGCCATGGGCTCAGATACAGCAACAGTTGTGAGGATGGTTCAGGACAGGGCAGTGTTTCATTGTACAGGGGGTCACTACGAATTGGAAATCAAAAGCATTTAAAGACAGCAGCAACACTTATGTGACATACAAGAATGTTTAACCTCTGTAAGCTACAATTTTCTCATTTGTAAAACAGGAATAATAATTTTTACATTACACTGTTGTGAGAATTGAGGGAATACTTGTCTAGAGCAATACCCAGTGTCTAAAACTAAAAATGAAACCCATTGCTATTGACTTGATTCTAACTCATAGAGATTGTATAGGACAAAGTAGAACTGTCCTGCAGAGTTTCCGAGGAGCTTCCATAATAGATTTGAACTGCCAACCTTTTGGTTAGCAACTATAGCAGTTAACCACTATGCCATCTGGGAACAGTGCTTGACTAATTGTAAGTACTCAGTAAACAGCCCTTGAAAAACATGAATGAATGAACAACTAAATAAACATAAAGTTGCTAAACAGAATTCTATAGGTCAGCCTTTGGGAAAGAAATTTACGTAGACCACTGATACACACGCTCATACGTGTATACTTTTTAAAAACTGTGTTAATCAGATGGTCCTGTGTAGAGCTCTGTGCTTGACAATGAGGACTAACCAGAAAGAGTGAGAGGAGGGCTGCTGATGGAGGAAATGGTAGCTGGGAGACAAGTGAAATAGGCAGAAATTCTGGAGAGAGAAATGAGATAAGGGGAGGGTAGGCAGATGTTCCCAGGGGGTGTGGAGGAGCGGGCTGTCCTGCTGGAACTTTCTCAGCAGTCCCCAAACACATGTGACCTCCAGTTATTGGAAGCACTCCAGCTGAAGGCTTAGAAAGACCAGAATTTCTTTTTAAGGAATTAAATTTCTGCTGAAAAAAGTCTTGTCCACTGATGCCCCTGTGAGCACACCCACTCTTTCTCCTCTCTTTCTATCTCCTCCTCTCTCCCTTTCCTTCCTGAGAGACAGATAAACTTATTAACCGTAGGAAATGGTATTCTGGCTGAAAGGGCCCTGCTTCTCACCGCTACTCAAGACAAACACGGTGAACACATGAATTTTGCTTACCTGCAGACCCAGTCACCTGCCGTCCTCACACGCTATTTTGCAGTTTTGTGGAGTTAGTAGGATAAACCAATCCATTGCGTTAATACTTCTCACAGGTGATCCTTTGGTGCCCAGTGGGGTTTGAAAGGCTCTTGCTGAGCTTGCTAGACCTTTTCCAAAGTGAAATAATGGGCTGTCTATTTTCCAACTGCTTTTATTTCCTACAAAATGCCCATAGCACAGTGATGATATCTCAAGAAACTGGCCGATCTGATGAAATGACTGAATTCTTAGGTAGCAAGGAGTAATTGCTTGCCTGGTGGGGACATTGCGTTTTAATGACAGTTTACTGAAGACACAGCCTAGTGATGAGCTCCACGTCAGCCACAACCTTTCTTCACATCTCTCCTTACAGAAAGAGTGAATTACTGTCACTGTCCTTGTTGTCTGAGTTTTTCAGGTAGATATAATGCTTCCTCAGCTGAAAAACACAGTTTGCTGAGGAATATAGAGTGAATTAAGCAGAAGTTGTATCTATTTCATAGTAGAAACAGCTGGGCCTCATGGCTAGAAGGATGTCTTGGATTCAAATTTGGGCCTGCACCTAAGTTTCTGATTTTGTTTGATCCATGAAAATGTCCAGCTGTCCTTCTGCAAATTAGCAGTCAGTGCAAACAATTCAAGTGATGAGGCTGCGAATCAGTGTGCCCTCTGTCTGGCATGCTTTTCCCACTGCAGACTGTCTGTGCAAGTTCCTGTCAAAAAGGAAGTTGAACTGTGTATTGCTTTGAAAGCCTTTGTATTTGTTGAGGGGCCTGGGGTTTGGAGCTAGAAGTGGAAGATGCACCCATCCACGAGACCGGGCCCTGCCCTTGAAGAGCTCTGCTGGCCCTGAGTCTGGACAACTTGCTTGAGCATGGGGACGAATTGGGGAATGAGAATGGGCTTTGTCTTGTGTTGCTCCAGTCATCACCGCGACTGAGTCAGGTGATCTAGAAATAATGGCGTCACCCTTCCCTCCTCACTGTAAATCAATAATATCCAAATAACCCCCATTCTATATACAGGATACTTGGGGCTTTGTATCCGTTCCTTGAAATCTTAGTGTTGTTTTGTGCCCAAGGATCTTTGCACTTACTCTTCCTTCTGCTCAGAATGATGTTCTTCAGCAGTCCAATTTTGACTTACCTACTAGCAACCAACGAAAGAAAAAGAATGTCTTTTTCTTCTAGAAAGCTTTTCCTGACCTGGCAGTTTAGAACATGCCCTCCTCCTACAGGCCCATACAGAAACCAACCCAGTACTCATCAGGCTTGTTCATATTTTTCAGTACTGGGCCCCACCACTGTGATGCAATGAGAACCACTGCGCAGCTTCCTTCCCACTTTATCTCCATAGCGCCTAGTACATAGCAGATGCTGAGTCGATGTTGACTGTGAGTGAGTGAAGGAACACGTGAACAAATGGTGAGCAGGTTCTCCTGGTATAGCTTTCCCACAAACATCTTTGCCACATCAAAGATTTTTTAAATCAAAATTATATAAGGACCTGAATGGGTTTAAAAAAAAGATTCAACAATATGCTGTTTACAAGAGACACATCTTAGAAATAAAGATGCCTGGTACTAGTACAATGACAAATATACTGACCAGTGGAACAGAATTGAGACCCCAGATGTTAATCCATCCACCTGTGGTCACCTGATTTTCAATGAGGGCCCCAAGTCCATCAAATGGGAAAAAGAGATTCTTGCTAGCAGATGGTGCTGGCAAAACTTGATGTCATCTCATAACATGGAGCAAAGTAGAGGGCTTTGTGCCCGTGTGAAATGAGTCAATCACAGAAGGACAGGTGTGTGAGACCACTACTGAAAAAATTCATGAAAAGGTTTACCCATGGAGGGAAACAATTTTTGGTGGTTATCAAGAAGGGGAGAAGTGGGGATCGAAAAAAAATATGCAAGGGACTGTACTTTTCAGCTAATAAGTGCAAATCTTCGAACATGGAAATTCATTCACCCATAGACTATCGTTGCTTTGAGAGCTACTATGAAAAGTCAGCTATAAATGTTAGTGGATTTGGGAAAAGGTGGCAATGGTAGATCGCACTCAACTGGTACCAGTATTTAATTTGAAGGATATTTCCTGAGGATAGAACACAAAATTCTGTTCAATAATAAACTAAAACAATGTTCTAAGATGACCTGAAGGGTTTAGAGTCATCTCCTGTTTTGCAGTACAACCCGTCACTGGTTCTGTGTCCATTGATTTCAGTAATCAAGTGTTGACTATAGCTTTTTAACTGGAATAACTTTTTTTTTTTAATTTATTGAAATCCTTGCTTGGCCTCAGCTTGCAGTTCTGGACTGGGAATAATCACTGGTCTCTTGTTAATTTGCACTGGGTTCCTGTGCCATTCCTGCTTCTGCAAGTTGGGTTTGAAAGGTCATCAACCCCTTTGTACATAAACTTTCCATTTCTAGGTGAGAAAGATGATGACATTGGCCTCAGTAGGAAGCTGCCTATGAAGACATTTCTAAGAGGGGCTTTTAGTGTAACAGTCAAGTGCCAGCTGATGATGGTACATTATCATGGACCAGGTCCAGTGCCACAGGACACTTTGTCATCCTTACACTTCGTTAAGGGGGTTCATCTGCAAGTTTTCTGCCTCCAGTAATTCCTGCTGCTGTATTTAAGGAGAAGCTGTTGACCTCACCTTCAAAGGGCACCTCATGGTAGAAGGTGTTGTAGAAGGTCAGCAAAAAAGAGAAAGACCTTCACCAAGATGGACAGAGTGGCTGCAACAACGGGCTCCGCCACAGCTGCGATTGCAAACAGGTGGCGCGGGCCCGGGCAGTCCTTCTGAGTTGGCACTGACTCATCAACACCTAACAGCCAGCACTAGGTCAGGAATTCTCTGAGAGTTAGCCTCTCAGCCCCCTAGCCTGAATATCCTCATGTAAAAATGAAATTGTCCTAGTTTTTGAAATGTGATACAGCATTTACCACACTTCTGTGTCATAATTCAGATCACAAATAACCCACATAAATCAGGCTGCCCCATAATTCCTGTGGGATCTGATTCCTGACTCTGGCTTGACCCATAATTGTTGGCTGCTAGAGTGTGGAACTAAGAAGTATCTGCATGTGTGTTTTAGGTCAGCATAGGATAAGTTATAATGAAAGAGATGTGAGAAATCCAGGACTAGTTTAGCAAACCACTTTTTGTGTGCTAAGCACAACCATCGGTCGGAGGGATGTGAACAATCTACATCCAAGGGCTCAGCGTTTGCTGCACGGCTCAGAGGAAGTTCCTAGACCCAGAGAGCATCTTCTCTAGGCTGTGTCCTCATCTGTAAAGGGAAGAGTTTGAAGTAGGTGATCTCGAAATTCTTCCAGCTCTCAACAGCCTGTGGTTCATTACAATAACCTTAAGCACACTCTTAGCCCTTTACAGTAGTAGACACTTGTCACAAATGATTGCTGATTGCCTCTTCATGGTAAAAGATCAGTAGGAGAGGAATACAGACCACAGAGCTTAGAGTGCAAATCTTCCCAAATACCAAGAGCTTAGAAAGGGGAAGAAATGCCTCAGTGGTGCCATCACCTCTCCTTGTTGGCTGTGGTAGAATCTGTTTGGTGTGAATTTAAGTTCTTCAGTGCCTCACAGGGCTAAGAATACAGTGGGCATTTCAGACGCAAGGCTGAGCGTGTGCCCAACACACTGCTCACCTTACAAATGGACTGACTATACTGTGCCTGGTATGGGAAGCCCAACTTTTCTAGTGGATTGCTTTAGAAAATCTGGAAGGAACTCATACCCCTAAATCTATTTCCTTCTTGGTGGTGAAAACTCATCACTTAATTACATTGTTTCAAATTTTACCCATTAGAAAATCTTTAACGTTAATAAGAATTTCTCTTTCAAAATGCAGATGTACTATGAAATTATCAATTATTAACAGCTGTAACATAATCTAATAAGATTGCTTTCTTTTAGCATCCCAATGAGATTAGTCTTCTCTAAGGAAGTTCAGGCATCGTGAATGAGTGAACAGAGACAATTCTGGGGGGACATATGCTGTGGGAAGACGCATTCTCAGGCACCGCTGAGAGGACCACTGGCTTGTCTTCAGTTTGGGTGAGACAGCGAAGTTGCCAGGAAATAGGAGAGGAAAAGGGGGTAAAGACACATGGTGCTGACTTCATGATTATGATGTGAACTGGTCTGGCACTAGGCCTGGACTTGATGGGAATTGGCTTTTGGACAGATTGCACCCACAGGAACTTATGAGTCTCTGTAATGGTGCCTACATGTAAATAAAGGGCATGCAGACCTCCAGAGAGAGAGAGGGAGACAGAGATCTTTTCACCGTAAGCTTAAATGAGCGCATTCTAGCAAGAATTGCTGTAATTTGCAGAAATGTTAAAAATCTACTTTAGTTGTATAAATATGGACAAATCCAGGGCAAAGGAAGGCAACTATTCCTCACTGTGATATCATGTGTGATCTTGAAAAGTAATGAAAATGGAATAAAGCATTGTAAAGATATTGCTTTAATGAACACAATTCTGTTTGCCAGCCTCTTCTCCTGCTGGCAAATTCTATTACTCCATCACCTCGGTAGAACATCAATAATGTCTTCAGAGAACAACTTCTGAGAGCTGAGTTACTATATGACAGGATTTTTAAAGACAATGCAATTTGGCATTGCTCAATTTTCTTTGATTTTGTGCAGAGAAAATAGAAAACTGTAATAAATATTTTCCACAAATGGTGTCTTAGATGGAAACACAGCTGGTAGCAACAATACTCTGCTATTTATTTGGATGTTGAATTCCAGGTTTCCAGTGTGGAGCAAACATGCTGGCATATTCATTGGTTTCACATTTTTCAACACTTTTTTATTCAATTCAGTGGGGAATTTGGTTTCCCTAGTAGGCTGTTGGCCATGGGCAGTAATGCCAGGCTGTTGGTGTGTTTGTCCTCAGTAGACTCAGAGTTGTACATCAGCTGCTATTGAAATTGATGAGAAATATTTTAATTGCATTCTGAAAAGTTAACAAATGGGCAGAGCTAGACTAAGACAAAACTATTAGATGGTGAGGCTTACTGAGCAGTGAGGTGAGTTGGGAAGAGCACAGATTCTGGAATCAAATGCTGAGTTATGGCCTTAGTTCTTACATTTGCTTGTTCTGCCACTTTGGGCAAATTACATAATCTTGAACCTTACAGTCCATATCTGTACAATCTAGATGATAAACCACACTGAGTTATAATTACAAGTCAATGAAATTGTTCTTAAGTGTCATCAAGTTGATTCTGACTCATCGTGACCCCATGAGTTCAAACCCCATGACTCAACTGCCCCATAGGGTTTTCTGTGTGGTGATCTTCACTGAAACAGATCATGAGGTCATTCTTTCTCAGAGCCACTGGCTGGGTTTGAACTGACAGCCTTTTGATTAGCAGCTGAGCACTTAACCACTGCCACAGCAGGGCTCCTCATCAGTGGAATTACTGTGGTGTATAAAGAGCAGTTGTGACTTCTGGTTTGATGCCATGGAGTTGGTCCAGTCTCATAGCAACCAGGTGTACAATGAGAGGAAACATTACCTGGTCCTACTCCACCCTCATGGTCACTGCTGTGTTGGAGCCCATTGTTGCAGCTACTGTGTTAAATCCATCTCATTGAGGATCTTCCTCTTTTTTGCTGACTTCTACGAGGCATGATGTCCTTCTCTACGGACTAATCCTTCCTGATAAGATGTCCAAAGTATAAGAGAAGACCCACTAGCCTCACTTCTGAAGATCATTCTAGCTGTTGCTCTTTCAAGGCAAATTTATTCTGGCGGTCACTGATGTATTCAATATTCTTCGCCAACACAGTAATTCAAAGGCAACCGTTTGTCTTGATCTTCCTTACTCATTGCCCAGCTTTCACATGCATGTAAGATGACTCAAAATACCATAGTTTGAGTCAGGCACACCTTAGTCCTCAAAGTGATGTCTCTGCTTTTTATCTTTTTAAAAAGTTCTTTCGCAGCAGATTTGCCCAATGTAATACATTGTTTGATTTCTTGACTGCTGCTTCCCTAGGTGTAGATCCAAGGGACAGTGAAATCATTGCAACTTCAATATTTTCCCTGTTTATCATGATGCTGCTTATTGGTCCAGTTATGAGGACTTCATGTGTTCTTTATGATGAAGGCTATAGTCTTTCCTCTTCATCAGTAAGTGCTGCAAGTCCTCATCACATAAAGCAAAGTTGTGTCACTTGCATGTTCCAGGTCCTTCAATTCTGATGGCCTGTTCTTCTTCATATAGACCAGTTTCTCAGATTATATTTTCAGCATACAAATGGAATAAGTATGATGAAAAGATACAATCCTTATGCACACCTTTCTTGATTTTCAGCTATGCAGTATCTGCTTGTTCTTTTCTAGTGACTACCTCTTCATCTATCACAGGTTCCATATGAGCATAATTAAGTGTTCTGGAATTTCTATTCTTTGAAATGTTATCCATAATTTGTGTAATCCACATAGCTGAATGCCTTTGCATAGTCAATGGAACCTAGATAAGTATCTTCCTGGTATACTCTGCTTTCAGCCAAGATCCATCATCTGACATTAGCAATGATATCCCTCACTCCACATCCTCTGGCATGAGTCCCTGTTCAGTGTACTGCTACAACCATTTTTGAGTTATCTTCAGCAAAATTTTACTTTGGTGTAGTATTAATGATATCGTTCAATGATTTCCATATTCTGTTGGAGCAGCTTGCTTTGAAGTAGGCACAGTATGGATCTCTTCTATTGGTTAGCCAGGTAGCTGTCTTCCAAATTTCTTGGCATAGATCAGCAAACACTTCCAGTGTTGCATCCATTTATGAAGCATCCCAGTTGGTAGTCTGTCTGTTCCTGGAGCCTAGTTTTTCCCCTTGGCCTTCAGGGCGTCTTAGATTTCTTGCTTCAGTACCATCAGTTGTTGGTCGCATGCTGTCTCCTGAAATGGTTGAACACTGACCACCTCTTGTTGGTACAGTGACTGTGTATTCCTTCCATCTGCTTTTGATATTTTATTCATAAAACCCTTCGCTGTTGCAACTTGAGACTTGAATTTTTTTTTCAGTTGTTTCAGCTTAAGAAATACTGAGTTATTCCCTTTTGGTTTTCTATTTCTAGGTCTTTGCACATGTCATTATGTTCAACATTTTCACTTCATTGTATCTTCCTTCCCCCTTACCTACCTGACATTCAAGACCGAATTTCAGAGCCTTTTCTGACATCTATTTTGGTCTTTTCTTTCTTTCCTGTCTTTTGAATGACCTCTTGCATTCTTCATGGATGATGTCCTTGATGTCATTCCACAGCCCTTCTCTTCTTCAGTCATTAGTGTTCAACGTGTCAAATCTATTCTTGAGGTGGTCCCTGAATTCAGGTGGAATGTACTCAAGATTGTACTTTGGCTCTTGTGAGCTTGTTTTAATTTTCTTCAGTTTTCACTTGAACTTGAATATGAACAGTTGATAGTCTGTTACACAGTTGGCCCAGGGTCTGGTTCTGATTGATGGTATTGAGCTTTTCCATTATCTCATTCCACAGATGTCATCACTCTGATTCCTGGGTATTTCATCTAGTGAGAGCCATGTGTACAGTCACCAGTTGTATTGGTGAAAAAAAATGTATTTACCATGAAGAAGTCATTGGTCTTGCAAAAATTCTATCATGTGATCTCTGCTATCATTTTTTTTTTTTACCAATGTCATATTTTCTAACTACTCATCTTTCTCCTTTGTTTCCACCTTTTGCCATTCCTGTCACTAATTGTCAGTACGTGCTGATTGCATGTTCAGTATTGACTATGCAAAGGCATTCAGTTGTGTGAATCATAACAAATTAAGGATAACACTGCAAAGAATGGAAAGTCTGTAACACTTAATTGTGCTCATGACAAACCTGTACGTAGATCAACAGGCAGTTATTCAAACAGAACAAGAAGAAAAGGTGTGGTTTAAAGTCAGGAAAGGTGTGCATCAGGGTTGTATCCTTTCACCATAGCTATTCAATCTGTATGCTGGGCAGCTAATCCAAGAATCAGACTGTCGAAATCAGAATGGGGCATCAGGATTGGAGGAAAAATCGTTAACAACCTGCGTCATTGCAGACGACCCAACTTTGCTTGCTGAAAGTGAAGAAGACTTGAAGCACTTACTGATGAAGATCAAAGATCACAGCCGCCAGTATGAATTATACCTCAAATTTTGTAAAAAATTCCTTATAACTGGACCAATAAGCTACACCGTGATAAACAGGGAACAGACTAAAGTTGTCAAGGATTTCATTTTACTTGGATCAGTAACATCCATGAAAGCAGCAGTCAAAAAATCAAAAGAGGCAATGCATTGTGCAAATCTGTTGCAAAAGATTTCTTTAAATTGTGGAAAGCAGAGATGTCACTCAAAGACTAAGGTGCACCTAACCCAGCTCATGGTGTTTTCAGTCACTTTATATGCATAAGAAAGCTGGCCAGTGAATAAAGACAACCAAAGAAGAATTGATGCCTTTGAATTGGGGTGTTGGCAAAGAATATTGAATATACCATGGACTGCCAAAAAGAATGAAATCTGTCTTGTAGTATAACCAGAATGCTCCTTAGAGATAAGAATGATGAGACTATGTCTTACCAGTTTTGGAAATGTTGTCCAGAAGGATCAATCCCTAGTAAAGGACTAAGGGTCAGAAAAAAACAGGAAGATTCTCAGTGAGATGGGTTGACACAGTGGCTACAGCATTGGGCTTAAGCAGAGCAGTGATTGTGAGGATGGCACAAAACTGGGCAGTAGTCCATTGTCTTGTACATGGGTTCAACAACAGCAAAGTGGGTATGTGGCTTTGATCTGAATTTTCCTAACGACTAATGATGTTTAGCGTCTTTTTATTTGCTTATTCACTATTTGTATACTCCGTCAGAGAAATGTTTATCCATATCCTCTGCCAATTTCAGCTGGGTTATTTGTCGTTTGTTTAACTTTTAAAGAAATTATAAAAGTATTAAAAATGCTGCCCTGATGTCATTTAATTGTCTTTGTGCCTTTGTCAAAACCCGCTGACCACATTTGAGTGGGTCTATTTCTAGAATGCTGTGTGTTCCATTATCTGTGTGTCTGTGGCCTTGCCTGTACCACACTGTCTTGATTAGTGCAGCTTTAGGCCCCCAAACCAAACCCACTGCCATCATAAATCCTAAAAGCAGGTTTTGTAAGTCTTCCAACTTTATTGTTTCTCTGAATTGTTTAGACTATTCTAGTTCCTTCACATTTCCATATAAATTTTAGAGCCAGCTTGTCTATACAAGCAGTCCCCAGATTATAAATGAAATCCATTCCAAAGTCTGTAAGTCAAATTTATAGGGTCAGTTGAAACGAGTACATAAGGTTCTTATAATTGCACTAAATGTATACATCAGTTTGAGCATATCTGAACTACATTCACCTGGAAGATAGATTTTCGGGATATAAATTTCTTGTTTGATAGTTTCTCTCAGCATTTCACGTTATTTCCCTGTGTTTGCCCTCTACTCTTTCTGATAAGAAGTCAACTGTTAATTGCATTGTTTCACTGAATGTGATGTTTTTCTTTTGTTGTTTTAAGATTTTCTGTTTGGCTTTAAGCAGCTTAACAGTAGTGTCTCTGAATGAGATTTTCAGTGTAACCTGGCAATTATTGTGCTTCTCTGATCTATAGAGTAATGTGGGTTTTTTTTAATTTAGGGAAAGTTTTTAGCATTATCTCACGTATTTTCTCAGCTCCTTCTGTCTCCCCTATCCTCCTGGGGCAGCTATTACACACGATTGGAGTGTCTGACTTTGCCCCATGCATCCTGTGGCTCCATTCATTTAATAACTTCTTTGCTCTATTTTTACTGATTCCTCTGCCGTGTCAAATCTGTTGTTGAATCTCTTTAGCAAGTTTTTTTCAACTCTAGATTTTCCACTTGGTTCTTACTGAGTTTTTATTTCTCTGTCAAGATTGTCTTACTTATTTCCTTTAATTTTTTTTAACATAGTTTAATCCTTTCAACATATTTTTAAAAGCTGTATTAAACATTTTGTCTTCTAAACCTAATGTCTGAGCCCAGTCAGAACATGTTTCAGCCCTAAGTACGGTTCCTACTCTCTTATCTGACAGGAAGCCTGGCATTTGCCTCAGTGCACTAAAATCAAACGTGTCAACAGGGCCACTTTCCTTTCTGGAAGCTATGTGACAGAATTAGTTTCCTTACTTCTTCCGGCTCCTAGAGGTTGCCCACGTCTCCTTTGCTTATGGCTCCCTTCCTCCATCTTCAAAGCCAGCAACATGACATCTTCCTGACTCTGCTTCCGTCATCACGGCTTTCTCTGATCATAGCTGAGAATGGTTCTTTGCTTTTTAGAAGTCACGGTTAGACCGGACCCACTTGAGTAATCCAAAATAATCTCCCATCCCACAGTCCTCAGCTTCCATCGCATCTGCAGGATCTGCCTCGCCGTGTGCTGTTGTGAGGTACCGTCCAGCCGGTTCTGACCCACAATGCCCTGCCTGCCACGCAATGAAGCCCTGCCAGGCCCTGTGCGTCGTCACAGTCGGTGGTATAGCCAGTATTCTTCACCAACACCACAATTCAAAGAAGTCAGTTCTTCTTCAGTCTGTCTTATTGACTGTTCAGCTTTGCCCATGAGGCAGTCTGGAGACATGGCCTTTGTCAGGTGTACCTTGTCCTCAAAGTGACGTCTCTGCTTTTTCACACCTCAGGGAGGCCTTTTGCAGCAGATTTACACAATGCCTCATGCTGTTTGTAAGGCAGTATATTCACAAGTCCCAGGGATTAGGGTATGGGCTTACCTGGGGGGCCGCTTTTTCTTCCCGCCACACCATGACCTTGTGATATTTGGTTGAAAACTGAACATTTTGGATATTGCGTATTTTAAGTCTGGATTCTGCTTGGAAACCCTAGTGGTGTAGTGGCTAAGCACTAGGGCTGCTAGCCCAAAAGTCGGCAGTCTGAATTCACCTGGTGCTCCTTGGAAACCCTCTTGGGCAGTTCTACTCTGTCCCATAAGGTTACTGTGAGTCCAGAATCCACCATATGGCAGCAGGTTTGGTTTTTTGTTTGGGATTCTGTTTTATTTTGACAGTGGTTGGTGGTGCTTCATGTTTGTAACTCTCCTGTACTTAAATGGTGGCGCCCGCTGTGTGAGTACAGCCAGTGATGTCTTTGCTTAGCTTCTGTCTCTCTTTTTAAGTCTTATTCGGTGTCGTCCTCTGTCTCCGTAGCTTAGTGATCAGTCAGTGAGTTGGGTGGTGTTATTTCTCAAGTACCTTGCGCCTCTGCTGATCGTCTGTATGTAGACAGGTAGATGCATTCAAAGCTGCAGCCAGTTCTCAAGTTTCCCTTTGACATTTTTGCCAGGCTCTCTTGGGTTTCCCCAGGTGTGTGTAGTTTTCTAGCTGCCTATGTTATGTAGAGAGCTTATTTTTACCCCTCTGTGGCTCAGCTATGGAGTCTTGGTAGCACAGTGCTTAAGAGCTTCGCTGCTAACCAAAAGGCCTATAGTTCCGGTTCCTTTGGACTACTATTTTCCCTGTTGGTTTTTCCATCCTCTTTTCCTGGGGATCAGATGGGACTGATAGGTATACCTTAGTTGGCCACTGGAAAGCTTTTAAGACCCCAGATGCTTCCTACCAGAGTGGGATGTAAAACACTGTTTTCATGTGCTGTTATGTCAGTGGACCTAGCCGTCCCCGAAGACCACAGCCCCCAGCCCTTAGCACTGGGAACTCAGTCTCTCAAGGTGTTTGAGTGTATCTAGAAACCTTCTTCAACTGCCTTATTCAAACTGCTGACATTTCCCATGTCGTCTTCCTTTCCCTTCACGACAGTTGACACCTGTCTACTATCCAGTTTGTTTATCCTTTCCCCCACCCCTGCCCTCCCTCCTAAACATCTCAGAGGTTGTTTTCTCTCTGTGTAAACCTTTTCCTGGATTTTCGTAACAGTGGTCTTATACATTATTTGTCCTTTTGTGATTGACTTCTTTGACAGAGCACAATATCCTCCAGATTCATCCACACTATGAGATGGATCACGGAACTGTTGTGCGTATGCACGTAATTTGTTTATTCAGTCATCTGTTTCTGGGCACTTAGATTGTTTTCATCTCTTTGTTCTTGTGAATAGTGCTGAAGTGTCATGGCTTGAACTGTGTCCCCCCAAAAACATGTATAGCCATTTGGCTAGGCCACGATTCCCAATATTTTATGATTGTCCTCCATGTTGTGATTTTCCTGGCTGTATGTTAAAAGAGGATTAAGGTGGGACTGTAAATCCCTTCGTAAGGTCACCTCCCTGCTCCGCTGTAAAGGGAGTTTCCCTGAAGTGTGGTTTGCACCACCCTTTAGCCTTTCATCCTACAAGAGATAAAAGGAAAAGGAAGCAAGCAGAGAGCTGGTAACCTCATACCACCAAGAAAGCAGCACCAGGAGGAGAGCTCATCCTTCAGACCTGAGTCTCCTGCGCCAACACACCCCCTGAACAAAGACTGATACAACACAAGGACCTTCCTTCAGGGCCGACAGAGAGAAAGCCTTCCCCTGGAGCAGACATCCTGGGTTTGGACTTACATCCTACTGGACTGTGTTAATAACGTTTTCTTTGCTAAAGCCGTACACTTGGTGGTATTTCTGTTAGAGCAGCACTAGCAGACTAAAACACGCAGTCAACATGGGTTGAATATTCTGAAAGGAATCTTTTTTACAGCTTTTACCTTTAGAAACTCTTGCTCTTAGACCTAGTGTCAGCAAAATTTTTCTATAAAGTGCCAGGCAGTAAATAGTTTATACTTTGGAAACCGTACAGCCTCTGTCCCAACCACTCAGTTCTGCTGTTGTAGCCTCAAAGTTGTCATAGACAAGATAGAAGAGAAGGAGGCTGACGGCATCCCAGTAAAACTTTATTTACAGAAACAGGCTGTGGGCAGCATTTGCTCGTGAGCAAGTTTACACTGCTATCGACTCCCTTTCTCATGTTCTCCATCTAAGGGGTGACAGCCACTCTGCCCCATTTGGCTATATTGTGTCTTAGAAAATCACCGTGGAAGAGAACATCTCAACTTCCCTTAACACCACATTCTATCACCTGCCAACAGCTGTGCTTGGAAAGCCCTCTCTAAGACTTAGTCAAGACTTGTGAGCTGTTGAGTACCTGGCCTCTATACTAGTGCATTTAAATTACATTACCAGGCAGACTTCTGAAATATATGCCACCTACAGCATCTGTACATATAATATTGATAGATATCACTGGAGAAATACGAAAAACCCACTGCCATCGAGTCAATTCTAACTGATAGCAACCCTGGCGGTCAGAGTAGAACTGCCCCATAGAGTTTCCAAGGAGTGCCTGGCAGATTTGCACTGCTGGCCTTTGGGTTAGCAGATGCAGCATTTAACCACTAGCCTGCCAGGGTTTCCACTAGAGATATAGCCACACTCTACTGAGTAAACTTACTGAGGCCAAATTATATTCCACCTTCTTTATTTTAAATTGAGTATGCAGCTTTTTGTTAGTTTTTAAGTTTTATAGATCTAAATAAGCGAAATGTACAGACATTTTTACAACCATGGTATTCCCTTCTTTTTTGACTTAACACCCAGTCTTTTGAGATCATTAAATACCGAGATTACCTGCTCACTGTTCTTTACACACTGTTTTCATACTCAGAATATAGGACGTTATATCAATTTTTAATAACTTTTATTTTTAAACATACATTCTGAAGGTCATATAAATCATAGATGAACTTTCCAAGCACTATAAAGTAAAAATTCATGGAACCACTTTAGGCTTGTGGATGGATTTAGAATGACCTCAGAGCATGTGAACACTATTTTCTCCCTACTGAAGTAGTTGCTGTGATTATTGTCTATTTTTTCCATGTTTTTAACCCAAAAAATACCATTATTATTTTATTTGCCATCGGCTGCAGGTGTACCCATGTTCAGCCTGCTCTTTGTCCCCCCTTCCTTCTTGCAGCGTAGACCTCCCAGGCCATCTTCTACCCGTAGTACATCCTTTAAAAACTCCCTTTGTGAGGATCTGTGGGTGACAAGCTGTTTTCTTTATCTAAAAGTGTCTTCATTTCATCCTCATTCTTGTATGATAGTTTTGCTGGATAGAATTCTAGAGGAGGGATTATTTTTCCTAGACACATTACTGGCTTCTAGCTTCCACTGCTGGAGTCACCTGTCAGCTTTCCTCACAAAACAAAACAACCAAAAAAGTCACTGCTGTCAAGCCAATTCTGTTTTCATAGCAACCCTATCAGACAGAGCAGAACTGCCCCACAGGGTTTCCAAGGCTGTGATGTTACAGAAACAGACTGCTACATCTTTCTTCCACCAAGCTTCTGGTGGCTCTGAACCTCCAGCCTCTCAGTTAGCAGCTGAGGGCTTAATCACTGCACTACCAGGCCTCCTTCCTGTCGACCTTATTCTGTCTTTTTGGAATGTAATGTGCAGTCGCCTTTTAGTTGCAGTTCCCAATAAAAGGGCAAGAAAGAGGGATTCCTGTCAGAACCCCCCTCCCCGATGCTGGATAAAAGAGCCCTGGTACACAAACTGCCTGGTTGGTGGCTGGGGTGCTCTGCGCAGGAAAGGCCCGACGGTCTATTGACAGTCTGCTTCTGTAATGAGTACAGCCTACAGAACACCACGGGGCAGTTCTGCTCTGTCACACGGGTTGCTGTGGGTTGAAGTGGACTCAATGGCTCCTAACAAGAGTCTTGTGGGTAGGCTCTGAACCTGCTCTTCTGCCCCCTAAGCTTCACAAAGCATGTGGAGACAGGCTCCAGCCTTCTAGTGGTTTCACCGTTTGACTGACTTCTCAGGGGCTCCACTTTGCTTACAGTTTGGACTGACGATTTCTTGACAGCATTTCATTGCTTTTTTATATTGAATGGAGCATTTGACATTGCTTACAGTAAGAGAGTCCGCATGGCTACCGAGTCTGTCATATTACCAGAATAGACCATGAACCAATTTTCATAAATTTGAAGTAACCTATTCTTTACTGAGAATAAATTTAAGAACCTCAAGTTGCAAATGCCTTCTTGGAAAATTATCTTAGAACAGGATATGATCATCCACGTGTTCACATATTTAGGGCTTTAGTGTACACATCAGAACTTGAGAGTAACTTCACACCCTTATATAGGGCAAGTACAACTTTTATAGTGAAAATCTCAATACTATTTGTTCTGAAAGACTTAAAACTAAATTATAATTTGTTTAAGGTGGCACTGGTAAAAATGCCAAATATTCCACTGCACCCTAACAAAGAGTGCTGCCAGGTATGAGATAGGCAGAAGCCAGACAAAGGGCAACAGTGGCACAGTTTAGAGCATTAAAAAAGAAACCGTTAGCATGCAGTGGGTTTCTGTCCTGTCTGGGAGCCTCTGATCAGGTTGTCCCCTGTGCTACCCGGAGGGCCAGTTGCATGGAAAGGCCTGTGAGGTCACCTCACAAGTGACCAACTCGTTTATGGGCCAAGCAGCACCCTGGTGACAGGGTGAGGTTACTGTGTACAAGTCCATCATCAAATGAAAATAATAAAACACAGTTAATTTAAAATGACAATTACAGGCAATAATTTCTCAGTTTACTTTCTAAAGAGACAAATCAAAAGCCAAGTTTTTTAGCACAAAATTGGACGCTTTACAACCCAGTCTGCAAACTAACTCTTTTCCCTTACGGAGGCCACGCGTGTCGCCCAAGTAGCCTCCAGGCTTCTGACACCAGCTTGCCACACAACTCAGTTTGCATTCAGAAAGAAACAGGCAAACATACAGGTGAATCTGAATGTTTTGATTGTTGGGAAAGAACTGTTTCAATGCTGTTAACAGGTAGTCCTTTTTTTTCTTTTTTAACTTTGCAACGAAGTCAGATGATTTTATTGCAGTGTTTTATCTCAGTGTGCATGTAACAGAGCCTTGCATGAGTGACCACACTGAGACTGTGTTTGTATGTACATGTACATGCTTCCAGATGTTCTGGTCTCTTTTCTAGGCAGCTATGTTCTGAGGTGTTCATTCTAATTGACCTCCTGTGCTACCCCACTTCTTATTCCACCCTTGGTGCTCCTGAGTCTGAATTAGACATTTAACATAAACAAAAGTCTCTCTGGTTCTTGTCTGATCTGAGATTCTTTCTAATGATGTACAAACAGCTCTCAATTATCAAGCCTATGAGAATAAGAAAATCTTGTCTTTTGAGTGAAAGACTTATTTGGTAGACATTTTTAAGAGAAACAGAAATGTGTTTTTCATATTAGGAAATGATCCTGCTCTTTCATTTTATGGAAGAAAAGAAATGCAAGCAAAATCTCATTGCAGGGGGACAGAATGTCTTTGTAATGTTATAAAACTGCTGTACTATGTGGTGAGACTGTAAACAGGCACTGTGAATTCTTCTCATGCTTAGGTGGCAAGATGTGGGTACGTGTGTGTGTATGTGGGGACCAACAGCACATCTCATGAGAAGCAGTTGAGGGTTCAGTCTAGACCTGGAACCCAAGTGTGTTCACTATAGTAGGTAAGTGAGAATGCGTGACCCTGACCTCCCTGTCACCCTATTTGCAGTAAGGCACCTGGCCACACTGACCCGTGGGCTAATTTAATTAAGGTCATGCTAAGAACGAGCTCCTCCCAGTTCTGAGATGGTTTCGTGGGCAGTGTGATCTGCCTTTGCTTTTCCTCTCCAGTGTTAGGCCTTTTTTTTTTTTTTTTCTGCCTCCCTTAACTAAGAAAAATGTATTATATTACAAATAAAGCTACCACAAAAGCATAACTAACTTGCACACAACAGCTGCTTTGAATTAAACAGAGCAGAGGAACGTCAGCTGACTCTGCCTTTGCAAGCCTCCTTACCCCAGTTACCCATGGTGGGAGACACTGCATTTCTGTACTTCACTAAGATCTTAAGCAAGGCTTCTTAATTTTGAGTATGAGTTGCTGTTACTCTTGTTATCAAGTCTGATGTCTTGAGTGTGGAAGGCCACTAAATATATCATTTTATTTCTTAAGACTTAGAATTTAGTAAAATTCCCAAATTTTCTATAACTTGAAGCAGATTTGTTTTTCTAAACATTGAAAGGTAAAGTCCAATGCCCTACTTTTATAATTATAAAAAATTTTAAATGTACACAGAAGTAGAATAATATAATGAACTTCTCTCTAGTCACAGTCTTGACTCTTAAAGGCCTCATGGCATCATTGGCTCTTTGGTACTTCAGACGTGTGTGTCCGATAACTGCCTCCGTGGCTGTTGATTGTGGATCCAAGTGAAATGAAGTCCTTGACAACTTCAATCTTTTCTGCATTTTACATGATTTTGTTTATTGGTCCAGTTGTGAGGTTTTTTGGTTTTCTTTATAATGAGGTAGAACCCATACTGAAGGCTGTAGTCTTTGATCTTCATCAGTAAGTGCTTCACGTTCTCTTCACTTTCAGTAAGCAAGGTTGTGTCATCTGTCTACTGTAGATTGTTAATAAGTCTTCCACCAGTCCTGATGCCCCATTCTTCTTCACATAGTCCAGATTCTTGTATTATTTGCTTATCATACAGATAGAGTAAGTATGGTGAAAGAGTGGAACTCTGACACACACCTTTCTAGATTTTAGGTCATGCAGCATTCCTTTGCTCAAGTTGAATGATTGCCTCTTTAGTCTACATACAGCTTCAGCATGAGCACAACTAAGTGTTCTAGAATTTCCATTCTTTGAGTGTTATGATTCACACAGTTGAATGCCTTTGCATAGTAAATAAAATACAGGTAAACATCCTTCTGGTATTTACTGCTTTTAGCCATGATCCGTCTGACATCAGCAGTGATATCTATCATTCCATACAATCTTACTTTGTGATGGACTGACTTCATTCAGCATAATAAGTTTTTTAAAATTTTACTTGTGCTGAAAACACACAGCAAAACATGCACAAATTAACTTCTGCACGTACAATTTAGTAACACCAATTGTAGTTTTCGGGTTCAGCAACTATTGCCACCCTCCTTTTCTGAATGGTTTCTTCTTCATCAGCATAAATTCACTGCCCCTGAAGCTTCCTGTCTAACCCGTGGAGTTGCTGTTATTAGTTTAATGCCATGTAGATAGTTCTTTCAAGGACCACAAGGCTCAAGACATACATTCTTTATTAATTAAGAATTTGGTTTAAAAACACTCTCAGGTATTTTTTGGTTCAAAGTTTAAAGATTATCTCTGAGCAGTAGTTTCGGGGATTTATCAGCTTCAGTGGCTCCATAAGTCTGGATTCCGTGAGACTTTGAAATTCTGCTCAGTTTTTACCCTTCGATCAGGATTCTGTGGAATATTTTGTTTTTTAATATTTTATTGTGCTTTAGGTGAAAGTTTACATAGCAAATTAATTTCCCATTCAACAAATCATATACACAGTGTTTCAGGACATCATTTGCAATCTATACTCTGTCAACTCTTTCCCTATCTGCACCCCAGGTTTCTCATTTCATCTTGTTTTCCTGCCCTATCCTGCCTTTTTATGTTTACTTTTGGGCAGATGTCTCCCTTTTGGTCTTCTATAATTGTTCTATGAAGCATGTTCTTTTGGGGCTTGGCATTGGAAAACCCTGGTGGCATAGTGGATAAGTGCTGCATCTGCTAACCAGTAGGTCAGCAGTTCAGACCCTTCAGGCATTTCCAGGAAACTCTATGGAGCAGTTCTACTCTGCCCTGTATGGTTGATATGAGTCAGAACTGACCTGATGGCAGTGGGTTTATTGTTTATTTTAGAGGCCTGTCTATTGCTCGGCTGAAAGGTGGTGTTTGGGAATGGCTCCAGTTCCCAGTCAGATGGGTGTCTTAGGGCCATATTCTCAGGGTTCTACCATCTCCATCAGGCCAGTAAATCTAGTCTTTTTTTAAAAAAATGAATTTGATTTTGTTGTTGTTGTTGTTCTGTGTATTTTGTATGCTGTGTCTAGGACCCTCTATTTTAATCCTGGTTCTTCTGTCTCACAGTCGTGTATGCTGTGGTACATAAGGTCCATCACTCCTTTGGACTAATTACTCCCTTGAGTTTTTGGTTTTCTTCACTCCTTTATCCCAGACAGAAAGAGACCACTAGTTGTATCTTACATTACCATTTGTTAACTTTTAAGATCCCAGATGCTACTCATCAAAGTAGGATGTAGAACATTGTTTTTGTGCATTGTGTTAAGTCAGCTGACATAGATATCAAGTCTATGGGCTTTAATTCTTGAAGCCTAGTGTCTTCACCCTGGAAGGTGTTTGGCTCTACACACAGAAATTTCCATGATTGTGACCGTTGTGTGTTCTGTTGTCTGTATTTCTGTGTATGCCGCATCTACAAATATGTATGTAGGGAAAACCACAACCTAACCTTTACCTGCAGGTGGAGTGCACTCCTGTGCACCATTTTACACCTCTTTGAGCATACTTCTTTATGTATGAGGACTGACAATTAAGTTCATGAACTAATCGTGGAAAAAGTGCTACAAAGCTCATTGCTAAGTATCACTACGGTCACCTTCAAAGTACTCTCCTTTGGAAGCTATGCACCAATGCCAGCACCTGGTCCACCCTTGAAAGCAATTTTGGAACTCCTTTTCTGGAATGGCTATCAGAGTGGTCATCATATTATTCTTGATGTCCTGAATGTCATCCAAATGTCTTCCTTTCAGTATTTATTTTGGGATAAAGGAAAAAGTCTTTGAGGGCTCAGATCAGGTGGGTAGGGACGGTGTTCCAATACAGTGATTTGGTTACTGGCTGAAAACTCCCTCACAGACAACTATAGAATTAAGTTTGTGAACTTCTCTTCTTGCCACTGTGTGCAATGGCCATTCCAGAAAGAGTTTCAAAATTACTTTGAAGGATGGACTGTATTAGTGCATAGCTTCCCAAGGGGAGTACTTGGAAGATGACTGTAGTGATATTCAGCAATGAAGTATGTAGCACTTAGAACAATCATCAGACCTTGTATTCATATCTTGATTCTTACTTCTCTAGGGTATATCGACCTAGGAGTGAGATTGCTAGATCATACTGTGTTTTTATTTCTAGCTGTTTTTAAGGGAGTGCCATCTCATTGTCCATAATGATTGTGCCATCTTATATTCCCACCATTGGTGTGTAAGAGTTTCAGTCTCCCCAAAACCTCACCAGCATTTTTTGTTTTCTTGTTTAATTAGTGCCACTGATGTTGTGGTGCAATGATACTCAGTGTAGTGAAATTTTAAAAATGTGAATTAAACATTTCTCTAATGACTAATGATCATAAGCGTGTCTATGTGTTTTTTAACCACCTGAATGAATGTCTTCTTTGGTTATGTGTCTGTTTGTGTCCTTTGCCTATTTTTCAGTTTGTCTTTTTTTGTTGAGGTGTTGAACTTTTAAATATAGTTTAGAGATTAGACTCTTGTTAGATAGGTCATGTCTGAGTCCGCTAGGGCTGCTCCTCTAACAGAAATACCGCAGAGTGGATGCCTTTAACCAAGGAAAGTTTATTCTTTAGTCTGGTAGGCTGCAAGTCCATATTCAGGGTGTCCGCTCCAGGGGAAGGCTTTCCCCCTTGTCAGCTCTGGAGGAAAGTCCGGTATTGCCTCAGTCTGTCCAGGGAGCGTCTTGGCGCAGGAACCTCAGGTATGAAGGACGTGCTCTTTTCCCAGTGCTACTTTCTTGATGGTGCGAGGTTCCCAATTCTCTGCCTGCTTCTCTGTCTTTTTATCTCTCCGAGGATGAAAGGATTAAGGGTGGGGCAAGCCACACTCCAGGGAAACTCCCTTTACGGTGCAGCAGGGAGGTGGTCCTATGAAGGGATTTACAGCCCCACCCTGATCTTTAACATACAGCGGAGGAAAACCACACAATGGAGGAGAGGTACAAGATACTGGGAATCATGGCCCAGCCACATGGCTACACATATTTTTGGGGGGACACAATTCAATCCATGACAGGTCATAATCAATTTTTTTTTTCCCAGTGCATTTGTTCTCTTTTTACTTATTCTGAAAAGTCTTTTGATGAGCATATGTGTCATTTTTTAGTTCCTCGTCTGTGCATTTTTAGTCATGGTTGGTATACTCTTAATGCCATGTATCAGGCCCCTAGGGTTGTCCCTGTTTTTTCTTCCATGAGTTTTATAGTTGTAGGTCTTATATTTAGGTATTTGATCCATTTGAGTTAGTTTTTGTGGACGGTGTAAGTTGTGAGTCCTGTTTCACTTTCCTACAGATAGGTATCAAGTTTTGCCAGCACTATTTAAGAGACTGTCTCGTCCCTACTTAATGAACTTTGGCCATTTGTCAAAGATCAGCTGTCTATGGGTAGACTGATTTATGACTAGGTTCTCAATTCTGGCCCAGTGGTCTGTGTGTCTGTCATGTACCAGTACCAGGTGGTTTTTCCTGCCGTGGCTGTGTAGTAGACGCTGAGAGCAGGAAGTGTGAGGCTTCCTGCTTGTTCTTCACTAACGCTTCATTTATCCGTGGCCATATAAAGTTTATTAATTTTTCCATCTTGTTAAAGAATGTTGTTGGCATTTGGATTGGAATTGTATTGTATCTGTAGGTTGCTTTGGGTGGTATTAACAGTTTCATAATGTTAAGTCTTCCTATCCATGAACATGGTCTGTTTCTCCATTTACACAGGCCTTTTTGTGGTTTCTTGCAGTAGTGTTTCCTAGTATCCTTTGTATAAATCTTTTACATCCCTGGTTAGATTTACTCCGAGTATTTTATTTGAAGGGGCAGGGCTAATGGTATTGCCTTCCTCATTTCCTTTTGAAAGTTCTCTCTGTTAGTCTAGAGGAATTTGGACTTGTAGCCAACTGGATTGTGAAGAATAAAATTTTTCTTTCTTGAGAATAGTGTTGGCAGTTGGTTTTGTGTAAATGCCTTTTATGACATTGAGGAATTCTCCTTCTATTCCTATTTTGCCAAAAACTTTTATGAGGGATGGTGTTGGACTTCAGCAAATGCCATTTCTTCATTGACTGAGATGATCGTGTGATTCTTTGGTTTTATTTGGCTGATTACATTGAATTGTTCTAATGTTGAACTGTATGACAAGGCCTGACAAGTCCTCAAACTTAGTTGTTCTAAGTACTACCTACCTCATTGCTGAATATCACCATGGTCACCTTTGAAGTCCTCCCCCTGGGAAGCTAGGCACCCACACCAGCGCCTAGTCCACCCTTCAAAGCAATTTTGGAACTCTTTCTGGAATGGCCATTGCACATGGTAGCAAGTTCACAAGCTTAATTGTACAGTTGTCTGTGAGGGGGTTTTTAGCCCATCAACAAATCACTATATTGGAATACCCTCCCCTACTCACCTCATGTGGCCCCCAGTGACTTTTTTCTTTACCTGAAGATAAAGCAGATATTGAAAGGCAGACATTTTGATGACATTCAGGACATGAAGGGTAATATGATGACAGTTCTCATGGCCATTCCAGAAAAAGAGTTCTAAAATTGTTTTGAAGCGTGGACTAGGCACTAGTATTGGTGCCTAACTTCCCCAGGGGAGTACTTCAAAGGTGACCATAGTGATACTCAGTAATAAGATATGTAGCACTTTTTCTAGGATGAGTTTGTGAAGTTAATTGGCAGTCCTCATATACACCTGGTCTGAATCTCAGTCATGATGGATTATTTTGGGGGATATGTTGTTCAGTTTTCTTAGCTAGATTTGTATGTCTATATTTATGAGGGATATTGTTCTGTAATTTTTTTTTTGTAATGTCTTAGCCTGACTTTGGTATCAGAGTTTTGCTGGCTTCATAGAGTAAGTTCAGGAAAATTCCTTCCTTTTCTGGGTTCTGAAGTAGTTTGGGTAGTACTGGTGTAAGTTGCCTCTGAATGTTTTGTAGAATTCTCCAATAAAGCCATCTGGGATGAGGCTTTTTTGAGGCGAGGGTTTTTTTTTAAAAGAACATTGCATCGGTTTCTTCTTTTGTTATGGGTCTACTCTCAGACTTTCTGCTTAAGTTTATGTTACTGTAGGTAGGTTGTGTTTCTAAAAATATTGTCCATTTCCTCTTAGGTTTTCAAACTTGTTGGAGTACAGTTTTTCATAGTATTCTGCTATGAACCTTTTTATTTCAGTTGGTTCTGCTACAGTGTGACCCATCTCATTTCTTATTTGCATCTTCTATTTTTATTTTGTTAATTTGGTCAGTGGTTTGTTGATTTAATTGATCCTTTCAAAGAACCAGCTTCTAGTTTTGTGACTTCTTTTGTTTTTCTGTACTGTGTCTTTCTTTTCTTTGCTTTTTTTTTTCACTCTAATGTTTGTTATTCCCTTGCTTCCAGGGAATGTAGGCTTCTTTTACTGCTGCCTATTTGTTAGAATTGTATGTAGGGTTAATGCTTTGGTTTTTCCCCTTCTCTTTTGATGTGTGCCTTTACAGTTGTAAGTTGCCCTAGGAATTTTTTTTTTTTTTTTAATTTCATCTTTGACTTCTTCAGTTAGCCAGTGGTTTTTAAGCAAGGTGTTAATTTAGTTTCTGTGGTTGTTTTGGTTTTGGTGTTCCTTACTCTTCTTAGTATTGATTTCTGCTTTTATGGTATGCTCAGAGAAAATGCTTTGTTTCATTTTGATGTTTTTTAATTTATTGAGGCTTGTTTTGTGGCCTAAAATGTAATCTATTCTGAAGAATGTTCCACACGCTTTGAAAAAGAATGTGTACTTTTTGCTGTTGGTTGGAGTGTGCTGTTTATATCTATGAGGTTGAATTGGTTTATTGCGGTATTTTGATCTTTGTGTCTTTGTTGATTTTCTTTCTAGTTCTGTTCTTCACCAAAAGTAGAATGTTAAAGTATTACTGTAGAATTATGTATTTCTGTTTTCAGTGCTATTTGTTTAATGTGTTTTGAAGCCCTGTCATTTGGATATGTATGTATTTATTATGGTTATGTCTGTTGGTGAATTGACCTTTCAATCATTATATAATGTCCTTCCTCATCTATTATGGTAGATCTTGCCATAAAATCTATTTTGTTACAGATTAATATTTCCACTTCTCTCTTTTGGCTATTGTTTGCTGAATATACTTTTTTCCACCCTCTTGATTTTTTAATCTTTGTTCCTAAGATGTGTCTCTTGTAGATAGCATATTGACGAGTTATTTTTTTAAATCCAATCTGCCATTTTATTGGTAGTGTGATTTCTCTGATGATATTTTCTTTTTTGATGTTGACACTTTGTTCTGCTTAATTTTTTTTTCCTTTTTTTGCTGAGTTCTTTTTGTTTGTGGATGTTCTTTTTGTTTCCTTCACTGTTGTTGACTTTGTGTTTACTGAGTCCTTGTGGTTTTCTTCTTTTTTATTTTGATGAGTAGCTTTGTTAATTTTCTCTGTGGTTACCATAAAATTCACTTTGTCTGTCTAAATTTAAAGTAGGCTTTTCTTTTTTGAGTCGGATCCGACTCGACGGCACTTGGCTTGGCTTGGCTTTCTTTTCTGAGGGAGGGGAGTATGGTTAATTGCCTTTTCAGTCTCTTGTTGTAGGCTTATTTAGTTGTTCAACCTTTGTGTTAGTTTAGGTAAGTAGTATATTTCTAGAAATTTGTCCACTTACTCTAGGTTTTCAAATTTCTTACAGTTTTCACAGTATCTGTTATGATTATTTTAATTTCACTTGGGTCTGCTGTGATATCATCCATCTTATTTGGGTTATTTGCTTCCTCTTCTCTTTTTTCTTTTGCCAATTCGATCAGTGGTTTATCAAGTTTGTTGATCTTTTCAAAGAACCAGCTTTTGCTCTTGTTAACTCTTTCAATTGCTTTTTTCTGTTCTCTATTTCATGTAATTCTAATCTAGTTTTTATTATTTGCTTTCTTCTGGTACCCAGGGGCCTGTTCTGCTGCTGTTTGTTCAAGTTGTAAAGGTAAATGCTTTGATTTTGGCCCTGTCTTCTTTTGGGATGCATGCATTTATTCCTATAAATTGACTTCTCAGTCGGATCCGACTCGACGGCACTTGGCAGCACTGTAAAGCAGTCTTTTATTCCTTGATATTGCCTTGACTTCCTTGCATTATTGAAGTTCTGTCACTACACCATTTACTCCCCCTTTTTTGTTTTGAAGTTATCATTTTTGACAAACTTGAGTGTTATTTTCTTTTTGTGAATTTATATGAGTTGGTATCCAGCTGGTGCTGTCATATGTCCTTACTGTCAGGTGTTGTCTTACGTTGTTGATTGTCTGTCCACAGGCCTCCCTTTAATTATGGTTTTTACAAATTCCCTTAGTTTCTGTTTATCTGGAAATGTTCTAATTTTTGCCATCACAACTTATGGGCAAATTTTCTGGATATATAATTCTTGGTTGGCACTTAATTTCCTTTCAAAGTTTTTTGTATTCCACTGTCTTCCTGCCTGCATAGTGTGCTGAAAAGTTAGTCTTACTCATTCCCCTTTGTAGGCAATCTTTCATCTTTTAGTAGGTGTTCTTGAGAACCTTTATCTTTGGTTTTGGCAAGTTTGGTTATAATATTTCTTAGTGGTTTTCTTTTAGGATCTATTCTATGTGAGGTTCCCTGTGCTTCTTGGGTGGATATCTTCTCATTTTTCATGAAATTAGGGAAGTTTAACACCAGCAAATCTTCAGATATTCTGTTTTTTATTGTATCCTCCTGTTCTGGATCTCACCTAGATTATTCATCTTGATAGTGTTTCGTGTAATTTTTAGGCTTTCTTCATTTTTCTTCCTTGTTTGGGAAACAGTCATTTAAAAAAGAAGTAAATGTCAAGGGATTTGTCCCTGTTTCACTGACTAGTCTTCATTGCTTTAGTTGTACTACTGTGCACTTCCACTGAGTTGTCCATTTCTAAAAGGTTATTGTTAATCTTCATTGTTTATTTTGTTAGTTTGTTCTTTTACTGTTTTCCTGAATTCTACTATAATTTTGCCTCTGTGTTCTTTGATCTCTTAGAGGGCTTTATATATGTATTTTTGAATTTCTCATCCTGTAGTCTGATAATCTCTTCCTCTTCAATGAGGCTTTCTGGTTCTTTATTTTGGTCCTTTGCTTGAGATGGGGGTGTTCTGGTATGGGGTTTTCTGTCACTTCCAATTAGAAGCATAGGGTAGGTGAGTTGTATATCTCCAGTTAATGGATGTGGGTGCCTGCTTTCCAGACTCTGTTCAGGTGGGAGACCTCCCACCACCACTGCATGTCCTCACTGCCTCATGTGCCACTGACCGCAGTGGTCAGCGACAGCTGCTTGTGGTTATCTGGATCTTGGGTTTTTCTGAGTCTGTCCATGTGGTTTCTCTGTCTCTTGTGGGACTGTCACAAGGTTGCTTCTGTGTGTTCCCTCTTAGAGGTCACTTCTGGTTTTCTCTTGAGATGGCTGTGTTGAGCCGAGGGAGTTGGTAGAGCCCCTCCACTTTGTGTTACTCCTTTCTTGCTGCGGTTGTTCAGCTTTTCCTTCAGTCAGTGTTGGATTCAATTATTTACCCTTCTTTACGTTCAGCGTTCAGTATTGTTATCTGCATATGTTTCACTTAGTTTTTCCCATCTTTGCTATAAAGGGATAGTAACTATGTCTGGATGGTAAGGAATTCCAGAACACCTAATTATGCTCTTAAGGAATCTGTATATGTATCAAAAGGCAGTTGTGCAAACACAACGAAGGGACATTGCATGGTTTCAAGTCAGGAAAGGTGTGCATCAGGGTTGTATCCTTTCACTGTGTTTTTTCAGTTTGTATGCTGAGCAAATAAACCAAGAAGCTAGATTATATGAAGATGAACAAGGCATTGAGATTGGAGGACAACTCATTAGCAACTTGTGTTACACAGACACCACCATCTTACTTGCTGGAAGTGAAGAAGATTTCAAACACTTACTGATGAAGATCAAGTACCACAGCCTTCAGTACAGATTGCACCTCAATATCAAGAAAACAAAAATCCTCACAACTGGACCAGTGAGCAATATCATCATAAATGGAGAAACAATTGAGACGGGCAAGGATTTCATTTTACTTGGGTCCATGATCAATGCCCATAGAAGCAGCAGTCAAGAAATCAAAAGATGCACTGCATTGGGAAAATCTGCTGTAAAGGATCTCTTTAAAGTATTAAAAAGTAAAGATGTCACCTTGAAGACTAAAGTGCACCAACCCAAGCCATACTATTTTCAGTTGCATCAAATGCATACAAAAGCTGGACAATCAATAAAGAAGACAAAGAATTGATGCCTTTGAATTGTTGGAAAAGAATGTTGAATGTACAATGGACCACCAAAAGAACAAACCAATCTGTTCTGAAAGAAGTACAATCAAAGTGCTCCTTGGAAGCAAAGATGGCAAGACTGTGTCTTACATACTTTGGACGTGTTGTCAGGAAGGATCAGTTCTTGGAAAACGACATCATGCTTGGTAGAGTGGAGGGTCAGCAAAAAAGAAGATGAGATGTGGCCGCAATAATGGGCTTAAGCAGTGTTTTGTTCTGTTGTGCTTAGTGTTGCAATTGAGTCAGAACTGACTTGAAGGCACCCAACAACAATAAGGTATGTCTAACCTACCCACCACTCATCAACATAAGATTTTCAGGGTTCATCCATGTTTTGGTATATAACAAAACTTCATTTCTCTTTCTGATTGAGTAACATTCTTTTGTATGTATGTACCACTTTCTTACTCCATTTATCTGTTGATGGGCACTTGAGTTGCTTCTACCTTTTAGCTATAGTGAATAATGCTACGGTGGACACTGGTATCCAAGTGACTGAGTCTCACTTTCAGGTCTTTGGAACATATACTACAGGTGGAATTGCTGTGTCATATGGTAATTCTGTATTTAACATTTTAAGAGATCACCAAACTATTTTCTACAGCAGCTGCACCATTTCACATTCCCACCAGCAATGTATGAGAGTTCCGGTAACTCTACATCCTCAAAATACTTGTTATTTTCTGATTTTGGTAATATCCTTCCTAGCTCCAGGTCTTTCTGAGTGTAGGTAGATTCTAGTTCCTGACTCTCAGATAGCCTCCTATAAAACATGGCAGCAATGTCTTGGTAGCTTTTCCACTGTAGGCCCAGCATTCTGAAGCACTTGCTTGCTACCACTGTATTCATGAAAAGAAAATTTAATGTGAAAACAAGCAGAATGTCTTGTCATATGATTTTGTTATTACATAGTTTGCTTATATTTCTAGTAGAGGGATTTCTATTTCTGAATCTTGGAGTCAGGTCTGACCCCACCATACCCCAATATGCTGTTGCTTTAACCTCTTTTGTATCAGCTATTTCTCTTCCATTCTCATCCCCACCATCCTACCTCAAGTCTCGCAGTAATAGCAGGGTCTTTTCCAATTGCCTCTGTCCCCTAGTCAGATTAAATACTTGGAGCCAGTTCAGTAGTGCTCCACTGCCTACAAGCTGAAATCTGGATTTCCTAGCTTTGCATTTACACCTCTGCACTGCCTGCCTGCCCCCAAGTGCACCTCATCTCACACTTTTCTTCTAGGCGGGGGAGCCCACTGTGCTCACTGGACCGTTGTATTCTGCCTCCCACACCACTGGCAGAGCTCCCTTGTTTTCCCATGCCCCACCTATTTGTCCCAGGATTTGGTCCTCTCCTCCAGTTGATGCTCAAGCTCTGCCATTCCAAGAGACCATCCCTGATGATCATAGTCCCCAGTAAGTGTGGAATACCCACCATCTGTGCTCATGGAGTGGCAGATCTCACGTGCCTGAGGCAAATGACTAAATTTGCCTCAGTTATTCAGCTGAACCTTATGCTAACTAAAGGGCACAGACTTCACCCTGGATTCTCTGGATCCTTTTCAACAGTGGCACAGTGCTGGCATCTGGTAGGTACACTTGCATCCAACCTTCTCACTCAAAGACCCATGTTAGTCCTTGGCACTCCTCAGGCATGCCTGATTCCTTCTCTGGTCAAGGTTTGCCACCTGGCCTTGATTTTTGACAGTTATGTGATTGAAGACTACTTGCAAACTCTTTTCTGTCCTGTCTTACATGGCAAAGTTAATGAAATCCTGTGCCTTTGGTGGAAAACTTCTCCCAGCAGAAGTGAGCTTCACCATTTTTCCTCAGTGTATTATTTCAACAAGTAATCATGATTCTAATTACATGTGTCAGTTGGGAGGGCCCAGAAACAAAGCAGGCACCAGATCAGCACCCCTGCCAGAACTTGGAAACTGCTGTGTAAATATTTATATGAAAAGGCCCCTCTCACAGGTATGTCCTCACCATCTTCTCCTTATTAAACTCGACTTCGTTTTTTAATTATCTGTAAGTGACCAGGGCAGGTACCTGTCATAGCATAATTAGGCACCAGTTTCTCTGCTGTCATAGAACCAAAGATTTTCTTTCCTCCTGCAAACGGACATGACAGACATCCACTTAATGGAGTGATTATTAGTATAAAATTACTTTTTGGCCTTTAAATTTAATTATGCCACATTCATAACAATAAAATAAAATTCCAAATCCAGGTGTGCTTTTCAAGGAGAAATGTCCAGAACAATCACCTTCTGCTAATGGCAGTGTGCACTTAAACCTTTTGTCTGAGATCTTAAAATCTCTTCCACACAAGTAGATAATGATACTCATTTTGTGATGGGGGAGAGGTGAAGTGATTGACCCCTTGGCATCTACAGGATATGAAGAAAAATCTCAAATCCAGGTGTCTCCTTTGTTTTTTCCCCTCCCTTTCCTTTCCCATTCTTTAAAAGAAGCATAGCCAACCTTCTGTTGATTTAACTACCGCCCCCTTTTTTTTAATAGCAGTAGAGAAGGTTTCTATATCACATTTCATGGGGGGGACCAGTTAAGGTTCAAGATGAGGGAAGGATTTGCATACATGTGCATGCGTATCAAGGAACATACATGCCTCTTCTGGTAAATCTGCCTCATGTCTGCCACACATACCCCAGTTGCTATTGAGTCAGTTCTGATTGATGGTGACCCACTGTGTGCAGAGGAGCACTGCTCCAGAGGGTTTTCTAAACTTTAACCTTTCGGAAACAGATCTCAAGCCTTGCTTCTGAGAGCCTCCGAGTAGGTTTGGACTCTCAAACTCTTGGTTAGTAGTTGCATGTTTAACCGTTTGCACCATTCAGGGACTCCAGGAGTTCAAATATGGGCTCCAGGAGTTTATGAATAAGAAGCAATTAGAATAGTTCTGGCACATGACAAGCCCATATAATACTGGCTTTCATGATGACCTTATTGCTACCTCTGGAGAAATAACAAGTGAGGTATGTCTTTGCTTGTCCTGTTTAACAGCTTGGGCTTATACTTCTCAAATTATTGGGAATCAGTTTAAGGCCAACTTCCCTTCTTTAGGATATCTCTGAAGTCTAACAGTCATTCAGTTTTTACTCTTCTTCACTCCTTTATCATTTTCTCATTTCACTTCAACAAATGTTGATTTGCTTAATTCAACTAGAGATAGCTCTAAGTCCTGTCCTGTAATATTTTTTAACTAGTGTATGAGTTTGTCTCGTGTCCACTGGGATTATTGGGCCTTGAGGGAAGAGTACGTAACATACACCATGTGGTATTTCCCCAGCTCAAGCAGCAGTCCTGCACGTTTACAGCAGGAGCTCAGACAACTCCAAGAACAGAGGCGAGGAGGCCCCAGACCACACATTTTGTTGAATCCGACGTAATAAATTCTTGTCACATTGAAGTCATGCAGCTCCTCACAGGCCCCAAATCATAACACCAGATCCTTATTCTTTGGTCCACTTCAGTGCCCCATTCTATTCAACTGTAAGAGGTCTAATCTGAGTGTCTACTCCCTACAGGATATCATGGAACTATGAGATGAGATGACAAAATAAATAGACCAATGTCTGTAGGAACGTGGGCTGTGAGGGACTCTAGAACTGAAGAGTCAGTCACAGGGCTTTGTAGGTGAGCGGGGCAGGTGGTTGAGCCTTCAGTCAGTCAGTCAGCAAGCATGGACTAAGGGCCTTTTCCTCTGCAAGCCTGCGCCAGGTGCTGGGCTTCACAGAGAGGCTGAGCTAGCACCTGACTCTCCTCCCCTACCATAAAAACAAGATCCAAATGTTTGCTTCTGTTCTCTACTGTTGATTAGAGGGCTGTGCCAGGCTGTTGTTTTCCTAATGCAGAAGGCCTTCTGGGGAGGAAGAGACTAGTAACGTGCTTATCCCCCTTGGTCCTGCCTTCTCTTGGACGGCAGAGCTCATTTCTTTTCAGGAGCTCATTAACATTCACAGCGAGGATTTCCTTTTCCTTTCATGGTCTCCTGATGAAACGCTTACTGCAAAGATGAAAGCTACTCCCACTGTGTGCCTTTTGGTGTCTTCCAGGATTTTCTACCCAGGAAACCATCCTGTCAGAGGTGTGCAGGTCATGAAAGTTGGCAAACTGCAGTTACATCAAGGCATGTTTCCCCAAGCAATGAAGACCCTGAGACTGGTGAGTTTCCTGAGATCTCATCTAATTCTGCGTGGCGTACCTTTTCTTGGCTGTCCCTGTTTGTCATCTCTGTGAGTTCTAGCATACATGTGTATACACGCACATACGAGGACGCACATACAAGGATGCACAATTAAGTTCACGAACTCATCCTACAAAAGGTGTTACATATCTTTGCTGAATATCACTACAGTCACCTTTGAAGTACCCCCCTTGGGGAGCTATGACCAACACCAGTGCCTAGTCCACCCTTTAAAGCAATTTTGGAACTGAATTTGTTTTCTGGAATGACCATCAGAGCTTCCTGTCCTTGTATTACCCTTAATGTCGTACATGTCATCAAAATGTCTTCCTTTTGATATTTCCTTTATCTTCATGTAAAGCAAAAAGTCACTAGGGCCCAGATCAGGTGAGTAGGGAGGGTGTTCCAACACAGTGATTTGTTCACTGGCTAAAAACTCCTTCACAGACAACAGTACAATTAAGTTTGTGAACCTGCCACTGTGTGCAACGGTAGTTCCAGAAAGAGTTCCAAAATTGCTCTGAAGGGTGGACTAGGTGCTGGCATCAGTGCATAGCCTCCCAAGGGAAGTACTTCAAAGGTGACCACAGTGGTATTCAGCACTTAGAGCAATTCAGTTTGCGGACTTAATTGTCAGACTTCGTACACAAGGCTGTGTGACCAACTAGCCCGACATACCCCCCAAAAGGTCTTGATTTATAACAGATGCCAGTTTCTGTGGTGTAATCAACCAGTTTGCAAAAATTATAAAAATTTAACAGCTGCCCTAAAGTGGTACACGCCAGCCTTAGAGCACTACCTTACATGAGCTTGACTCCGTGGTGAACAAGTCACCCTTCTCCCTGCCTACCCACCTGTTGCCCACAGAACACAGGCCAAATTCCTGGTGAGTCAGTCAAGATTCTTGACAGTCTTTCTATAGAGTTCTCCTTTGTAGCCTCTGCACACCCTGTCACCCTCCCCGCACACCCAGGGCCTGCTGTGCTATCCCCTAATTGGCCAAGGGCCGCTGAAGTGCTCACACTTAGGTCTTTAGAAAGCTGTCTCCTCCGTCTTAAATGCCCCCCTCACCCTCACCCCTCCGGAGAGCGCGACTGATCATTTGAGGCTCTACTCAAATGGCGCACACACACCCACACACACTGGCCTCCATCCTGGATGCTGTGGAGTCCTTATATTTGTGGTTATCTTCACAGCCAGTTCACTGCCAGCTGAGGTACCTGAGCTTAGTAAATATTTGTTGTTGGAGGAAGCGGGAAGGGGCGGATCAGTCGGACCCTGGCTGTAAGTGCCGAGAGCCTGAGTGGGAGAACCGGGTCAGTGTTGGAGTAGCTGGTAGAGAGTGGTGTGTATGTTTGCCCTCTCCGTGAGTCCCTTCTGTTCCGTCCTAGGGGCCCAGCTGCTCTTGGGCCAGCATGAGCTGGCCTCCTACCATGGCAGAGCACCCTTTTGCCCAATCCATGACCTTCCAGAATGACAACTTGTCTGGCCCTGATACTGTGTGTCCTGCGGAGATCCCACCTGTGGGGAGCGCCTGACATTTTAAGCGGAATCCTATGGGCCACAATGTCCTTGTCTGTAGACGAGCCTCCGTGCAGGCATCCAGGGCTCCCTATTAGAGAGGATTCAGGGACTGGATGATCTCTAACTGAAAAGCACCGTTAGGGTTTATTGGAGGTGCTCGGCTCTTCCTGCGCTTCTTACCTTGATGGGCATCTTTACCCAGACCCACTGAGGAATACCTAGCAGTCTCTTAGAGTTGCAGGGAGAGCTTTCCCTTTGGTCTGCCTGATCATTGTCAGCCCGTCAAATCAGGTAACAAATATTTATTGAGGATCTACTGTAAGTAGGTGTTTCATAAATGATCCGGTTAATCCCTTACATTTTTGTAGGCCTGGGAAAATACTGCTGCTGCTTGTACCTGCAGGATTCTGCTTGGCCTTCATGACAGCCATTATGAAGTCACCAAGACAGGCATTGTCATTCTTACTTGAGAAACAGAGGGGCAGAGGCTTGGAGACATTCACTAGCTTCTCTCAAGACACAAGTGAGGCAGAGCCAGGTCTGGTCTGTTCAGTTTAATTCAGCACATGTTCACTAAACACTTCTGTTAATCAGCATAAGACCCAGTGCTGTGCTACAGTTTAGTGGGGGAGACAGGCCTGCAAACAAGTCATTAAATCCAGGCTAGAATCCAAGCCTCTGTTCTTTCTCTTTGAGCTGGTTCAGCAAAATAGATCAGGTTTTCTAACAGGACTCCATGTGTACAAATCCTTTCAGCTCTCCCTGGGTTCTTGATGCCAAATCAGAGGGAAGTATGAGGGAGGAAGCAGAGATTTGGGCCCCTTCTGTTCATGGCAGGCTTTAGCCGTTGCACAGAGAACCCTTGTAGGAAGTATCTAATGCCCTTAGCTGCAGATACAGCTTTAGGAGACAACATGGGAGAGCTTATGGTGCTGGCCCTTCTGCTGAGCCTCTGATTCCCCCTGGTCCCCACTTCCATTCTCTGTCATCCTCATGCCTCTTGTGAGGTTTCTTTGATAATCACTTTAGCATCTCCAGCTCCTGACAGCCACCAGATGAAAGATATTCTGGAAGCAGTGTTGGGATGCCTGTGAGGAGACTTGGAGTTAAATAGTGGCCCTACCCCAGAGCTCTTGTAACCCTAGAAAAAGTCACTGAATCTCTTGCCATGTTCTGATTATCCACTAACAAGCAAATCTTCCTTCTTACCAGGCAGTGTGGTATAGTAGGAAGAGCATTTGGCTTTAGAGGCTCGTAGGTTCAAGTTCTAGAACCCTGGTGATGCAGTGTTCAAGAACTTGGCTGTTAACCAAAAGGCCACGGTTCAACTCTACTAGCAGCTCTTTGGAAACTATGGTGGCAGTATTTTCTGTCCTATAGGGACACTGTGTTGGAATTGACTCTACAGCAGTGAGTTTTGTTATTTTAGTTTCCAGTCTCAAGATTTACTAATTTTATGACTTGAAAACCAAACACACCAAACCTGTTGTTACTGATTCTGATTCATGGTGACCACTTGTGTTCCAGTGTTGAACTCTACTCAGAGGGTTTTGAGAAAGTCACTTAATTTTCTTACTTTTCAAATGAAGGTAATATATGCAACCCCCATGGAGTTGTTCTGAGAATTAAAAGATAGCAGCATGACAATCAGCTACACCAAGTCCCAAGCATTTTGAGAATGTTAGCGATTTTAATTTTTCCAGGAATCCTCATTCTGGTCATGCCCCCACCACCCAGTCTCATTAGCCTTGTGCTTCTGGTTTGGGTTACATTCTGGTTCCTTGTTGAACTAATTGTGTATTTTACCTGCTTCCCAGCAGTCCCCATCTGTGCTTCTATCCCCAACGTGAGTGGGGATTCCTCCAGGGACCCTGAGTTCTGTGTCTCCTATACGCCTAGCACAGATACCCACATGCCCCAAATGTAGCATATTCAGTGAAATGCATGCGTGGATGGATTTTTTACTAGTGAGTAGACAATGTTGAAAGCCCCACCCCGGCCCCGCTCTTTCAGCTGTGTGTGACTAACGGACTAGATCTTCTTACGATCCTTGCTGAGTATTGGCTCTCAGAAGGACTGTCTGAACAGGTCCATCTTTTTGTGAACTCAAGCGACCTGTGAGTCTAGAATCAGGTCAGCTTCCTCCCGTTGACAGTAGCTCTTTCTGAGCTTGTACAAGACTTGGGGGCCCCAGAGAGGGAAGGAAAGGGGGGCTATAGACTCTTGGCCCTTTGAAACGGATGTGCTCTTTAAGGCTGACACCCCTGGACATTCTTTCTTGCCCTAGAAGTCCTTGAAATAATGGAGTGAAACAGTTTGAATCAGGTTGCAAAGGCTGAATTTGGAACAATCCTCAGAAAAGCTTCAGGAACAGAATTTGTTACAGATCCAATTAGACCCCAGCCTCCCCCAGGAAAGGATCCACTTAGCCTGGCTCTGAGTGGTTGAGGCTTCTGCCTCCTCCACTGGGCTCAGTAGACGTTCTTCTGATTGCCGCCACAGGACAGTCCTGGGGTCCCTTCCCAGTGCTCCCTCCTGCTTTTCCCTGTCTTTAATCTACTTCCATTTCTTTCTTGGAGCTCCAGGGCAACTGTTTCCATCTGGGCTGTCTTGTCAATGAGCTTGTTTATTTTCCACAAGCTCTGCGTTTTCCAGGCTCCCTTGTTCAGGCCCTAGAGTTGCCACTTTGTTAGCTGAAGTCAAATTGTAGAAAGCCAGGCATTTTCATCCTCTGTAGCCATTTTTTAAAACTCCAGATTTCAATTTCTGGCGTTAGACTCTTAATTCCCATTTCATTTTGTTGAAGGATTTTACATTGGTGGGATATTTTTAGCTTTTCCTGGGCCTGAATGTGGAACACAGGCTAGTCAGCTTCTGGATGCAACAAGTCCTGGGCTTGCTCCTCTCAGAGACTTAGTAGTTACTTCTGAATGTCCAGGGGAGTGCAAAGTCCAGCCACACTGTCTCTGTCTACTCCAACTTGCACCCTGACTTAGAATGTGCATCTTCTATTCTTCCCATTTGTTTATCTAGTACAATAGTGACTATTAACCTTTAGGGCCATGCTCTACCCTAGCATTTGTGGGAGGGGACTTCAGATGCTTCCTCTAAACATATAACAACAAGCTGTAACATGTGGTTAAGCAGGAGGGCACATAAAAGTGACAAACTGTAATCATCAGTAATACCCTTAAAGAGCTGCTGGGAAATCCATGACTCTTGCATTTATGAATGTCCCCTGTTGACCTCCAAATATAAAATATTAGTTTCAGGAATATGTTTCTGAACCAGAGATAGAAAAGACAAGAAAGGGAACAGTGGGTAAAAATGTAGTCATAGTGATTAAGCCATATTAAAACAAGCAGACATTATTTTCCAGGAAGTATAAGCCCAATATTTAACTAGGATCCAAGTAGGGACTATGGACTGTATACTTTTACTGGGCAGCAAAGAGGTGGCATCCTCATGATCCTCTGTTATAGGATGTCAGCAAGAAGATAATAGAAATTTCAGACTTATATGACAAACATTTTAATTTTAAATCAGCCATCATAATTCAAAATGCTTCAGTTCTCCCTTTATTGGTAATCACTGTAGATGGATTAAACGTTCCAGTCAACAGAGAGTGACAGAATGTATATTAAAAAAAAATCTATATGCTGTCTAGAAACCCTGGTGGCACAGTCGTTAAGTGGTATGACTGCTAACCAAAAGCTTGACAGTTCAAGTCCACCAGGTGCTCCTTGGGAACTCCATGGTGAAGTTCTACACTGCCCTATAAGGTTGCTATGAGTCAGAATCAACTCAGCAGCAGTGGGTTTTGGTTATGTACTGTCTACAAGAGATACATCTTAGGCACAGAGACAGTAATAAAATGAATAGAAGAAAACATTCCATGCAAACGGTAGCCAAAAGAGATCAGGCAGTTAAGTTCATGAACTCATCCTAGAAAAAGCACTACATACCTCATTGATGTCTCTTACTGATGAGAGACAGTATATGGGGTTGCCACATTTTGAGAGCCTGGCTTTTGAGGACACCACTGAACCTCTACTCTCTCTCTGCTGTGCTATGTCATAGATTCTGCTGCTTCACGGTGGGAAGAGAAGCTTGGCCAGAATGTCATCTGGAAGGCAGAGTCACCCAAGTGGAGGGAATTAGCAGGGGCTAATTCCCAAGCTATCTAGAAGCAGTGCTAGTCCAGAAAGTGCTTTTCCAGCAGAAAGGCTGTGTTTAGGACAGTATTACCTTACAGATGGGGGACAGCTGGAGAGGTGCTTCCACTGTCAGTTGGAAGGTGGGGCCTGCCACACCTGATGGCCTGACTGATTTTGGCAGCTGTTGGACAGCTCCCAGCTTTTTAAAATAAGACTGCCTGGAGAAATAACTGCTGAGTGGCCTGGCGGCATCTCCTCCAGCCTTCACTAACCCACATCATAGGGTTGACTGACAGCCCTCCAGTGACTCCACAAGTACGGTGCTGTCTTTTCCAGCCAGAAGACAGAGCCTGCCACCCCAGAGAGTCCACTGGAACCAGTCACTAGAATACACAGAGGCAGCTGGTGACCAACTCCCTTCTCAGAACTATGCCTCAGCTCCTGTTGCAGTAACACCAGAGAAACTGAACAGTCTCTAGATGGTGCAAAGGCAACAAACCATTGCTAACCGTTTAAAGAAATAGTCCACTATGGCTGTGGAAAACTCCCAAAATAAAGAATCAAAAAACTTACCAGATGAAGGCGGCTTTCTGAAACGATTGGAAGCTGAGTACAAAAGAATTATTTATATAGATAGCCCTCCTAAAGGTTAAACAAGATGCTGCAGAGCAAAATGAAAAATTAAGCAAGCCATTAGAACTGATGGAACATCAGTGATTTGAAATCTAGCAGATCAATAACAAAATTACAGAATTAGACAATTCAATCCAAAGCCAAAAGGGCAGAATTGAGGAGATGGAAGTCAGACTTAGTGACAGTGAGGACAAAAAACTGAATCAAAAAAAAAGATTATACTCCATGATGAATGGGATTTATCCCAGGAATGCATGTATGGGGACTGTCAATTAAGTTTGAGAACTCATCCTAGAAAAAGTACCACGTAGCTTGTTGTTGAATATCACTATGGTTACCTTCAAAGTACTCACCATGGGAAACTATGCACCAATGCCAGTGCCTAGTCTATCCTTCGAAGCAATTTTGGACCTCTCTTTCTGGAATGGCCATCACAGCTGTCTTGGTATTACCCTTGATGTCCTGAATGTCATCAAAATGTCTTCTTTCTAACATTTCCTTTATTTTCAAGTAAAGAAAAAAGTCAATGGGGGGCCAGATCAGGTGAGCAGAGAAGCTGTTCCACTAGTTATTTGTTTACTGGCTAAAAACACCCTCATAGGAAACTAGACAATTAAGTTTGCAAACTTGCTACCATATGCAGTGGACATTCCAGAAAGAATTCCCAAATTACTAGGTGCCAGCATAGGTACATGGCTTCCCAAAGGGTGTACTACAAAGGTGACTGTAGTGATATTCAGCAATGAGGTAGATAGCATTTAGAACAAATAAGTTTATGGACTTCATTGTCAGACCTCATGCAGTTTAACATTAGAAAAATAATCAAAATAGACTAAAAGAATGTAGTCACCCCAGAGAAGGTATTTGACAAAATTCAGCAGTTTAATGATAAAAACACTCAACAAGATAGGATTAGAAAGTGAATTCCTCAGTACTATAATAGGCATTTGTAATAAACTAACAGCTAACATAATCAATGTAGAAAAACTGAGAGTCTTCTCATTAAAATCAGCAACAAGACAAGGAAGGATACATGCCCATGCTCACCACTGCTGTTCATATTGTTCTGGAAGTCCTAACCAGAGCAATTAGGAGCAATTAGGATAGAACATAAGTAGTATCTAAACATGGAAGGAAGAAGACAATCTATCCCTTTTTGTAGATGACACGATCTTACACATAAAGATTTTTAAAAGAAAGCTATTATGACTAGTAAATAAATTCACCAATGGCAAGGTACAAGGTCAACACAAAAAAATCAGTTTGGTTTCTGTTGTTAGTTGCAGCTGAGTCAGTTCCAACTCATAACAGCCTTATGAAACATCGTCCCCGTCCTCACAGTTGTTGCTATCTTTGCATTCATTGTTATAGCCTCTGTATCAGTCTATCTTCTTGAGGATCTGCCTCTTTTTCACTGACCTTCTAGATTTACTTTAACAAGTATGCTGTCCTCCTCTAGAGATTGGTCTCTCCTGATAACATGTCCAAAGCAAGTTGAGACAAAGTCTTACCATCATTGGTTCTTGTTCTAAGGGGCATTCTGGCTATACGTCCTCCAAGACAAATTCATTCATTCTTCTCACAGTCCCTAGTATGTTCAGTATTCTTCACCAACAACATAATTTGAATGTGTCATTCTGTGGTTTTCGTCTTTCATTGTCCAGTTTTTACACGCATATGAGGCTAGCATATACAAAAGGCCAATAAACACATCAAAAGATGCTGAATGACAGTAGCCATTGCCAAAATCAAGCCCATTTATCAGGGAATGTGTGTGTGTGTGTGTGTGTGTGTATATATATATATGTATGTATATACAACTACTACATATATAACTACTATATACATAACTACAACCTAGCAACAAAAACACAATCTATCTAATTAAAAAAAAAAGGGCAAATATATAACTACAACCTAGCAACAAAACGGCACTTGGCCGCTAGCAACAAAAACACAAGCTGTCCAATTTAAAAAAAAAAAAATGGGCAAATAAGTTGAACAGACAGTTCATCGAAGAGGATATTTAGATGACTAACAAGAAACCCTGGTGATGTCGTGGTTCAGTGCTACAACTGCTAACCAAAAGTTTGGCAGTTCAGATCCTCTAGATGCTCCTTGGAAATGCTATGGGGCAGTTCTTCTCTGTCCTATAGGGTCACTGAGTCAACATCACCTCCATGGCACTGGGTGTGGTTTTTTTTGGGTTTAACAAGCATATCAAAGGATGCTCAACATTATTAGCCATTAAGGAGATACAGATCAAAACAACAATATGATATCACTTCACCCCATTAGAATGGCAATGAGTAAAAGATGGAAAACAACAGATTTGGGCTAGGTTGTGGAGAAACTGGAAGAATCATCCACTGCTGGTGGTAGTGTAAAATGGTGTAGCTACCATGGAAAACACTTTGCAGTTTCTCAAAAAGTTGAATGCAGAATTACCATAGTACCCACCAATCTTGAACAGAAAAAACACAACTTTCCCAATATGAAAAAGATAATTTCAATAACTCTATTAAGAAAATTTAAGCAGTAGTTTTAAAACCCTCCCCCCTAAATCTCCAGATCCAGATGGTTTCATTGGCAATACTACAGGTTTAAAGGAGAATTAACATCAGTTCTATGCAGTATCTTTGTGAAAATAAGAGGGAACACGCCTCAGTTAATTTTATGAGACTAGTATTATAATGATGCAAAAACAAGAAAAACATTTTACAGATGAATATCCCTTATGAATATAGATGTCAAAAACCCTTAATATTTGCAAGTAGTATTCAGCAGTATGTCAAAAGAGTTATACACCATGACAGATGGGGTTTATTCCAGGGATGTAAGTCTAGTTCAGTGTTCAAAAAACAATGATTGGCATCTACTTTATCTCAGGATAAAGGAGGACATTCATATGATTGTATCATTTGATACCAAAAAAATATTTGACTAATACAAGCAGAGGGGAACCTTACTCAACTTGATAAAGAGTATCTACAAAACACAGGTAACACTATACTTAAGGGTGAAAGACTGAGTCCTTTCTCCCTAAGCTCAGAGCCAAGGAAAGGATTTCCACTCTCACTACTCTTTCAACATAATACTGGAAATGTTAGCCAGTGCAATAAGGTAAGAAAAGGAAATAAAAGACATACATATTAGAAAAAGTGAAGCTGTCCCTGTTTGCAGATTTTATCATTTTTTATGTAGAAAATCTCAAGACAACCTAACAAATTTCTAGAATAAGTGAATTCAGCAAGGTTTACAGGATACAAAATCATAAGAAAATTATATTTGTGCATGTTGGCAATGAACATGTGAATACCAAAATTAAAAATACAGTATTTATAATACCTTGAAAAAATGAAACATTTAGATGTAAATCCAACAAAACTTCTACAGGGTTATTTGCTAGAAACTATAAATATGATGAAGGAAATCAAAGAAGATCTATATAAAGTCAGAGATATACCATGTTGTGAAAGACAAATATAATAAAGATGTCAGTACTTCCCCAGTTGATACACAGGCTTATCAAAACCTCAGCGAGACTTTTGTAGCAATACATAATATTATAATATTTAAAAAAAAGCATTTGACTCAACATTAAAACTTACTGTCTACAGCTGCAATAATCAAGACATTATGGTGTTGAAGGAGAGACAGATCTATAGATCAGTGGAACAGAGCAGAGAACCCAGAAATAGATGACACAGATAAAACCAGCTGATTTTTGAAAAGGCAATTCAGTGGAGGAAAGGAAAGCCTTGTCAACAGTTGTGCTAGAGAAACTGGACATTCATAGGCAAAACGTGAATCTCAACCTAAGCCTTACACCTTGCCAAAAAAGTAACTCAAAAAGGATCATGAACCTAAATGCAAAACTTAGAACTAAATACTTTGAAGGAAACACAGGAGAAAATCTTTGAGATCATACTGCTAGGCGAAGAGTTCTTAGACTTGACACTGAAGGCGTAATCCATAAAAGTAAAACCTGATAAATTGGACTTCATCAAAACTGTGCAAAAGAGCCTATTAAAAGGATGAAAGACAAGCTACAGAATGGGAGAAAATGTTTGCAAACCACATACCTGACAAAGGACCATAAAGAACTCTCAAAACTCAGTAGTAAAGAAACAAACAGTTCAAATAGAAAATGGGCAAAAGACCTGAAGAGACATTTTGCCAAAGAGGATATACAGATGGCAGATAAGCACATGAAAAGATATTTAGTTAACATCATTAGCCATTCAGGAAACACACATTCAAACCACAAAGAGACACTAGCACACAATTATCAAAATAGGTAAAAAAAACAGTGAAACATTAACTGCTGTTCATCATAAAGAGAAACTGGATCACTCATGCATTGCTAATGAATGTATAAAATGGTACAGCCCTACTGGAAAACAGTTTGTTAGTTTCTTATAAAATTAAAAGCACAATCCAGCAACTTCCTGAGCATTAATCCCAGAAAAATAATACTTACCTTCTCACAAAAACTTTCGCACAAGTATGTATAACAGCTTTATTAGTAATGGTTAAAAACTGGAAACAACCTAGATGTCCTCTTAACAGGTATCGGTTACATAAATATCCATACCCTGGAATACTACTCAAGAAAAAAGGACAAGCTTGATAAAGGCAACAACCTCGATGAATCTCCATAGAGTTATGCTGAGTGGGAAAAAAAGCCCAGTCTCAAAGATCACACACTGTATGATTCCGTTTCTATAATGTTCTTGAAATCAAGGGCAAAATTACTGAAATGGAGAGCAGATTAGTGGCCACCAGAAGTTGAGAGGAAGAGACAACGTTCCCAGAGTGGATGTGGCTGTAAACAGGCAACACAGGGATCCTCATTGCGATGGAAATGTCTGTATTTTGACTGGATCCACGTCAGTCTCCCGGTTGTGCCGCTGTACTACAGCCATGCAAGATGCTGACGCTGGAGGGAACTGGTTGGGTATAGGGTCTCTGTGTTACTTCTTAGACCAGCATGTGAACCTATCTCAGAAGAGCTTAATAAAGGTATGGGAAAGATACGTTGTGCTAATACTAATTAAAAGAAAAGGGACACTAAAATCAAAGATTTCTGAACATAGCCTATCACCAGGGATAAGGGAGGTTATCCTGTGGTCAGTCCTCAGTGATTATACGTCTAGTAACAGAGCTTCACAATGAGTACAGCAAAAACTGACAGAACTGCAAAGAGGAAGAGAGAAATCCATAATTCTATTTAATTGGTAGGACAACAATCAGCAATGATACAGAAGACTTAAACAACACTACCAACCAACGTGTAGACATCACTTTGCCCAACCACAGCAAATCACACTTTCTTTTCAAGATAGACCACACTCTGGGCCATAAAAGAAGTCTTGATAAAAGGATTCACATCACACAAAATAAATTCTCTAACCATGATGGAATTAAAACAGAAATCAGTAGCACAAATACTTGGAAACAAGACCAAACCCTGCATCTCTAAGCTGTCTGGCATGGTGCTTTGTACAACGCACTGGGACTCAGCTACCCTTAGAATTTACATCCGACTCGACGGCACTTGGCTTGGCTATCTCTTCTTTATCCACTTGAGGAAAGTGAGCCTCACAGAGGAGACGGCACTTCTGGGTCTCTCAGGTAGTCAATAAGTCACTTTATTCCAGGAATAGCAGCTACCCCTGAAAGCAGCAGAGCTGAACTCTGGACGTTTGTCCAGGCCTCCGGAGGTCCCCAGAGCCACTGGTCCCTCCCTCCTCTGAGCACCTGTGACTTAACACCGTCCTTAATCACACACTCTGTCTCTCTGACCGGGCCGGAGCTCTCCGCACAGAAAGGACCATGTGTTTTTTCACAACAGCCCCTCAGGAAATAATTTTTAATGAGTGAATACATTGTGTTCTTTTTAAAAAAAAAAAAATCAAAAAACAAACGTTTTGATTCCTGGGAGTGCAGAGCCTTCCAGCCTGCCCAGCACCCTGAGCGATCCCTGGCGGCGTGGAGTGGAGTGGGCTGAGCTCCAGCATCTCAGCAAAGCGTTTGGAATTTGCTGCTGCCGGCTGGGAAGGGCCTGGGAGGGGCGTTCTGCTGGGGCAGCTGCTTTGTGTTGCCGCTCGGGCTTCATTTCCTACTCTGGATGCCCCAGACCACTTGCCACTCCCTTTTCTCCTACTCTTCTTTCATCCTGAGGCTGGCGGAACTAAGGGGAAAAAAAAGCTCCCATTTTTCCCCCCGCTGTGATTCCAGAGGCTCTCGTGAAGCATCCGTTCTTGCCGTTGGAGTTTATATCCATCTTGAAATCATGCTTGGGGAAGCCATTTATTGGATTCCTCAGGCTCCCAGCAGACAGCATATGAGATCTTTGATAAGCTTAATATATTTGCATTAAAAATATGAATGCTATATTGTTTCCAACATTAAGTCATAATTTGATTGAATGCATAATTCTAAAGTTATTTAAAAGATAAAACATACAATTTGATGAAATCAGTTCTGGGACCCCTTCGTTGTTCCTGTGTGAGCCGTGCAGCAGACAATCTACGCTGCCGTTTCTTGGGTGACATTTAACATCTCTGTGTGGGCACAGCACCCCCTCTGGAGGCTTCAGATGAGTCCTCTGTGAAAGATCCAGGCAGGTTCTTTTTAAATGCTATCATTAGAAAAAATAAAATTTAATGGAAAGAGATAAGCTCTTCTCAGTACAAGGCTACTCTGATTATATATTTCCGCAATCTGTTTTATTTGCTGCTGCAGGAAATTAAACCAAAACTGTCTTCGCTGACGTGCGCGTGTGGCGCTGCAGGAAGGGAGACACAGAGCTACAGAGAGCAGTTGTTCTCCTTTGTCAGAGATTTACTGTAACTTTATTTCAAGGCGGAACTTGCCATGGGTAGAAAGGTTGTGGCTGCCAAGGAGAGCAAAGCTGGAGTCAGGGCCGCACAGGGCTCTCTCCTTGCATCTCTGGAACTTGTTGCCCAGCCTACCTGTAGACACAGGTGATGTCCAGGTCAAGGGCCCGCTACCCTCCTTCACAAGGTAGCCTCGGTCAGCTTCCCATACAATCCCCATGTCACATCACAGGCACGCACAATCACTGCCATAGGCGAGAAAAACCCATTGCTGTTGAGTGAATTCTGCCAGATGGTGATCCCACGTGCTTCAGAGTAGGCCTGTGCTGCAGAGGTTTTCAGTGGGGGCCACCTGACAGGAGGGGATCAGCAGCCCTCTCTTCTGAGGCCTCCCACTAGAAGCTGAGCACGTACCATTAGTGGCCCACACTGAGTCGTCCTCCGTTCTCTCCCCTTCTCCCCATCCCATCACTCACAGAAAATTACGCTTATTTGTTAATCGTACTACTTTTATTCTTAAGGTGCCCTGGTGGCACAGTGGTTAAAGCGCTCAGCTGCTGCCTGAAGGGTCGGCAGCTGAACCCACCAGCCACTCTGTGGGAGACAGATGTGGCATCTGCTTCTGTAAAGGTGACAGCCTTGGAAGCCCTGTGGGGGCGTGGGATTTGGGATTTTTTTGTTTTTATTTTGGGTCACTCTTTTCAAACTGGTCCTCTACCCCCAGCTGTACTCATTTCCTCTCTGCTTCCAGCCACCCCAGTGGATAAGATCCTCTAATCTTTGTTAGTATCTCAAATCCCATACGCACAAAACTGGAGGTCACCGTCTTTCCTTCCTCAACAAATGAAAACTCAGCACACAGCTAGCTGCGTTCGGCCTAGCAGGTCTCCCTTGAATCCAGTCACAGCGAAGCGCAGCTCCCTGTCATCATGAGGAACCTGGAGAAACGCAGCCAGACGGGCGGCAAGAAGCTTGCTTGTGCGAGTTACTGAAAAACAGGCCCAGGCCAGTTACAGGCAGCCTCTGCAGTCCTGCAGGTCATGCCTGGCCTTTTCCTGGACAAGCTGCTTGTTCATGGGCAGCAGGGGGTTGTTTCTCTTTCCTCAAAGAGCCCTTACCAAAGGGCCAACTCATCTTCCTCGCCAGATCAGGAGAAGTCAGCACCTCCAACAGGCAGAGGGAAGACAACATCGGAGACCACTCTCAGATGACAGAATACTCAGCAAGGACTGGAAGCATCCCTGGGGCCCAGACACACCCTCTCCAGTCCTGTGCTCTTGCAGTCTGCCTCAGACCCTCACACGCCCTGAACAGCAGAGGATCCGGGGCAGGAAACTGGAGGAAAACCAAAGCCATTTGCTCCTGAATGCCAGCACACATTCATTTTTAACCTTCTGCCGAAAGGACTCTCACAGGGCTGTGTGCAGGGCGAGAGCGGTGCGCTGCTCCCTACTTCCCCCTGCAGTCCCGAACAACACCCCCGGTGCCCGGTTCACTCGCGGATAACTGTATCCGGGTCAGCCGCAGCCAGGAGTCTCTAAGCCTCAACCACGTGCCAGCTAAGGTGCCGGCCGGCTCTGAAATCTCCACGGCTTTACACATGTTCATACCCAATAATTCCATCTCTGAGAACTTACTTTAAGCAAATACTTAGCAAAGACAAAAAGGGACATGCTAGAAGACGTGCATTACAACATAATCAACAACTGGAAGTGATCTAAATTTCTAAGAGAAGTTAAGTAAAACCAAACCCTCTGCCACTGAATATATTCTGTGCACCGTAGGGTTCTCGGCCGCTGATCTGTAGAAGTAGATCACCAGGCCTTTCTCCCGAAGTACTTGTAAGTGGACTCCAAACTCTAGCCTTTCAGTTAGCAGAGTGCATTAACCATCTATAGTACCCAGAGACTCCAGTTTAGTAAATGATAGTAAACAACAGTGTGTCAGCATGGTGGAATTAATTATATCATTAAATGCTGACTGATCTGGCTGTACATTTACATGAATCCTGAAGAGATGCTGTTATTTGTGTTATCTGGTAAGCACTTACTGGGACCTAGGCTCTCCGAGAGAGTAGGGTTCCCTGATGGGTGTGGGGTCTGGGCACTGGTGTCTCCTGACACTCCCAGTGGACACCAGTGTGCAGCCAGAGCTGAGCAGCACAGTACTGGGTGCTAACTGGTTGCTGGCTGCCAGCTGTCATCCCAGCACTACCCTTCCCACCTGTGGGAACGTGCACACCGACCACTGTGGATCCGGCACCCCACTGGTAACCCTCTGTCTCAGCTGGGTAGTGCAGGATTATGCTGTTTACTACAAATAACCACAAATAACCATTCATTTGTTGTTGCACAATAACCAATCCCTCAAACTTACTAAACTACCACCATTTCATTATGTGTACAGCTTCTGTGATTCAGAATTCCTACAGAGCACTGCAGTGATACTTTGCCTTTCTTCCACAGTGTCTGGAATCTCAGCTGGGAAAACTAGCATCCACCTGTCTTCTGATTTGGGGGTGGAATTATCTGGAGATCTCTTTACACACATACCTGGTACCTGGGCTAGGAGGACTTCAGAGATAGGCTGAGCTACAACTGTGGGCGGAGCACCACCTGGGGGCGGAGCACCACCTGGGGGCGGAGCACCACCTGGGGGCGGAGCACCACCTGGGGGCGGAGCACCACCTGGGGTCTCTCCCTGTAGCCTGGGCTTCCTCCCAGCATGGAGGCTCATGGTTCCAGGAACAAAAGTCCTAGTAAAGAAGGCCGAGGCAGCGTGGCCTTATAGACCCAACCCTGAGAGTCACTAGCATCTCTTCCACTGTACTCTACCACTGAAGTAGTCACAAGCCCACCCAGACAGATTCAGAAATGTTCTGGTAACAGAATCGACAAGATAGTGATAGACTGGACATGAGGAGTAAATGAGGGGATTGTAAAATGGTGAATTTACGATGCCACAGGATATTAATAGAATACAGAAATGTGTGTACCTGGCAGTCACAGTGCATCCAGATGAAAAGTGAATGCAGCGTGCAGAAATGAACAGTACTGAGAGTGCAACGTGCTATTTCATGATACCATTTTGTTAACCTTAGCAATGCCTGTCACACCTCTGTCACAACAGGAGCCTGTGTAGTGTCACTCTGCAGACCAGTGCTGACACTGGGCCCCAGCGTGCCTCAAGTACTTGGTGGAACTTCTTCCAACATCACGTTCCCAAGTCATGCTCATCACTGCACATCTGGCTCAAGAGACCCACAGAGCTGGAGCCCGATTAGAGACCTGAGTGATTCACCAGGCCATTAGCATCACAGTGAAAAGACAGGGAGTAGACAGGGTTCTGTCTACCTTGGGATCTAATCTGTCTCCTTTCCATTTAGGCCTTTGATATCATTAGAGTGACACATGGAAGAGAACACAGTCTGACTGAAGATCTGATTCTTCTCTTAGAAGAATGTGACACCAACATCAGAGCATCCTAGGGGAGCCTGGGGAGCAGGCAGGTCGGCTTTCCTGTGTACTGAGGGCCTTCCCAGGGCACACACCTCATGCCTTGCTGGCTGGCTGAGCCTCCCTGGTGGAATGCCATTCTGCATCTATGCAGGTATTGAAAGGCAAAAATGTGGTCTGTAAGAATCATTTGTTGCAGAGAAGCACTGTTATAATAAATGTCAAAAAATTGACTAAAAATGATGTCACTGTTTTGATTATTCAGGATTTTTAACATTGAAAATGTCAATGTTCAAGACAGAAAATCCTATTAAAAGCATGATAGAGTAATTTATAACTTTCTCTTTACATATATGTAGGAATAACTGCATAAAAGTCAATATTTTCACATTGCTTCCAAGCAAACCTCAATGTCTACTTTGGCAAAAAGCACAGTTTTCAGACTTTGCCTGCTAACTTGTGGTAAATGCCGTGTGTGTTCATTACTCGCTTCCAGATACATCTCCGACAGAAGTGCCTGCTCGTTACTCGCTTCCAAATGTATCCCCAACAGAAGTTTTGTTCTAAATCCTAGAAGGAGCTCATTTAAGCTGTTATTAGAATTAGGTTGTTAGTTGCTATGGAGTTAGCTCTGACTCATGGCAACCCTACATACAACAGAAGAAAACACTGCCAAGTCCTGTGCCATCTTCACAGTTGCTCCAATGCTGGAATCCGCTGTTGAGGCCACTGTGTATCCTGAGTGCCTTTCAACATAGGGGGCTCATGTTCAGCACTCGATCAGACTATTATGATGACCAAGTAAGTTCATGAACTCATCCTAGAAAAAGTGGTATATAACTCACTGATGAATATCACTATGGTCACCTTTGAAGTACTATCCTTGGGAGGCTATACACTGATGCCAGCACCCAGTCTACCCTTTAAAGCAATTGTAGAACTCTTTATCTGCAATGGCCATCAGAGCTATCCTTGTGTTACCCTTAATGTCATGAATGTCATCCACATGTCTTCTTTTCACTTTCCTTTATCTTCCAGTAAAGAAAAACTCCATTGCAGGCCAAGTCAGATAAATAGGGAGGACATTCCAATACAAGTACTTGTTTACTGTCTAAAAACTCCCTCACACACAGTTATATACAGTTAGTCACAAAAATGCCATTGTGCACAATGGCCATTCTAGAAAGAGTTCCAAAATTGCTTTGAAGGGTGGGCTAGGCACTGGCATCAGTACATAGCTTCCCAAGGGGAATACTTCAGTGGTAACCATAGTGATATTCAGCAATGAGGTATGTAGCACTCAGAACAATTAAGTTTGCAGATTTAATTGTTGGACCCCTTGCCCTGTGGTGAGTCAGAGGATTTTTACTGGCTAATTTTCAGAAGTAGATTGCTAGGCCTTTCTTCCTAGTCTGTTTTACTCTGGAAGCTCCACTGAAATGTGTCCACTGTGGAGGACCCTGCTGGCATTTGCGATGCTGGTGGCATAGCATCACAGCAACACACAAGCCAGCACAGTTCTACAGTGCACAGATAGGTGGTGTAGCATAGGGAGCCGTAAAACAAAGTTTTTCAAGTGTTTTATAGCTGTTTGTATGATTATGAGCACCTTATAACTTTTGGTATATGTCATCCCTTTTGATTCCTAAAATTCTGGCATTTCCCAAGTCTCTGGTTGGACCATGAGTGCGTGCACTGCGCAGGGCTCTATTGTCCTGCGGTCAGCAGGGTTCTGGTGTCCCAGCTCCAGTCATGTGTGCATGCTTTTTCCTCTCTACTGTTTGCCAACATTGTGATCCACTTTGCCACCTTTGTGCTTTAAGCAATTGGTTTTCCCTGGCTAATTCCTTTCAGAAATAGACTGCCACGTCCTTCTTCCTAGTCTATCTTAGTCTGGAAGCACAGCTGAAACCTGTCTACCATGGGTGACCCTGCTGGCAACAAAATACCAGTTGCATAGCTTCCAGCATCACAGCAACAAGCAAGTCTCCACTGACAGGGAACATTAAAAGATGGAAGGAATGCACGGTCATTATACCAGAAAGAACTGGTTGATGTTCAGCCATTTGAAGAGGTGGCATATGATCAGGAACCAATGGTCCTGAAGGAAGAAGTCAAAGCTGCATTGAAGGCACCGGCAAAAAACAAGGCTCCAGGAATTGATGGAATATCAATTGAGGTATTTCAACAAATCGATGCAGCACTGGAAGTGCTCCCTCATCTATGCCAAGAAATTTGGAGGACAGCTACTTGGTCAACTGACTAGAAGAGATCTGTATTTCTACCCATTCCAAAGAAAGGTGATCCAGCCAAAGCAGAAATTAGTGAACAATATTGTTAATAGCATACACAAGTAAAATTTTGCTAAAGACCATTCAAAAGTGACTGTAACAGTATATTGACAAGGAATTGCCAGAAATTCAAGCTGGATCCAGAATAGGATGTGGAACCAGGGTTATCATTGCTGATGTCAGATGGATCTTGGCTGAAAGCAAAGAATACCAGAAAGATGTTTACCTATGTTTCATTAACTATGCAAAGACATTTGACTGTGTGGATCATAACACATTATGGCTAGCATTGCATAAAATGGGAATTCCAGAACACTTAATTGTGTTCTTAAGAAATCCGTGCGTGAATCAAGAGGTAGTCATGCAAACAGTACAAGAGGACACTGCATATTTTAAAGTTGGGAAAGATGTGCATCAGGGTTGTATCCTTTCACCATACATTTTCAAACTGTATGCTGAGCACATAACCTGAGAAGCTGGGTTATATGAAGAAGAATGAGGCATCAGGATTGGAGGGTGACTTATCAACAACCTGCATTATGCAAATGACACCACCTTACTTTCTGGAGTGAAGACGATTTCAAACACTTACTGATGAAGATCAAGCTTTCAGTATGGACTGCACCTCAAAATCAAGACAACAAAAACCTCACAACTGGACCAGTAAGCAAGATCATCATAAATGGAGAAAGGATTGAGGTTGTCAAGGATGTCTTTTCATTTGAGTCCACAGTCAACATCTATGGAAGCAGCAGTTAAGAAATAAAAAGACACATTGCATTGGGAAAAATCTGGTGCAAAGGGTGTTTTTAAAGTATTGAAAAGTAAAGATGTCACCTTGAAGACTAAAATGCACCTGACCCAAGCCATGGTATTTACAGTCACATCAGATGCATGCAAAAGCTAGACAATGAACAAAAAAGACAGAGAATTGACATGTTGGAATTGTGCTGTTGGAGGAGAATGCCAGATGTCCCAGGGACCGCCAAAAGAACCAACAGACCTGTTCTGGAAGAAGCACAACCAGAGTATTCCTTGGAAGCAGAGATAGCAAGACTTCATCTTACATACTTTGGACATGTTGTCAGGAGGGATCAGTCCCTGGTAAAGGACATCATGTTTGATAGAGTGGAGGGTCAGTGAAAACAAGGAAGACCCTCGACAAGATGGATTGACACAGTGGCTGTCATGGATTGAATCGTGTCCCCCCAAAAATGTGTAGCCACGTGACTGGGCCATGATTCCCAGTATCTTCTGACTGTCCTCCATTTTGTGGTTTTTCTATGCTGTATGTTAAAGAATTAGAGTGGGACTGTAAATCCCTTTGCAAGATCACCTCCCTGCTTCCCTGTAAGGGGAGTTCCCCTGGAGTGTGCCTTGCCCCACTCTTAAGCCTTTCACCCTGCAAGAGATAAAAGGAAAGAGAAGCAGGCTGAGAACTGGGAACCTCACACCATCAAGAAAGCAGCACCGTGAGAAGAGCACGTCCTTCAGACCCGAGGTTCCTGCGCCAAGATGCTCCCTGGACAAAGACTGATGGAATACCAGACTTTCTTCCAGAGCCGACAAGGGGGAAAGCCCTCCCTTGGAGTGGACACCCTGAATATGGACTTGTAGCCTACTGGACTGTGTAAGAATAAACCGTCCTTTGTTAAAGCCATCCACTCTGTGGTGTTTCCGTTAGAGCAGCCCCGGCTGACTAAAGCAGTGGGCTTATGCATAAAAACGATTGTAGACACGGCACAAGACTGGAGCGTGTTTTGTTCTGTTGTTTGCAGGGTCACCATGAGTCAGAACTCACTTGATGGCACCTAACAACAGCAACAGCTGTAGGCAAATAAGACACTCTTGCATAGACTCTGGTCATATCTGAGGCCCTTGGATTCCTCGAACTGAAAGGTTCCTAGACAGCATCCACGTGTCCTCCTCACTTCACAGCAGCTAGGGAAACATGGCAGGGAGTGAGTGACAGTGGACTTCAGGGGGCAACTGTGTCCCCTCACTCCTGGCAAGGTGGCAGTCCTCCAACCATGAGGTGGCACTGTGGCAACAGGGACCACCGAAAGGACATGTGGACGTACAATTGAGCCTAAGGGAACTAACCTTTTGCACAGCAGAGAAAGCTCGAAATTGGAGCCCATGTGTTTTTGAAGACATGGTCATCACTTTGCTTCTTAAACACGTGCTGTATCTGGCAGGTTGATGAGTTCTGCAGTTTTCGTCACCTTTCCTCTGTACAAGCCACATCTATCAAGTTAGCAAGCGCAACTCAAAGCCCACAGACTCTAAGTAATTACAACAGCACAGGCAGGTACTGCAAAGCCCACTTAATAAGCGAGAAAACAGAGGCGAGGCTTCAGCTATGAGGTCAGGTAGTCAGGAATCTGCCTGGATTCATTATGTGATCTTTGAGAAGGGGGCTTGAGCTCAGTGTTTCTGAGAGAAGTTCCATCAAATTCAACCAAGGTGCACTGAATGGTGGTGATGGTTTTGCTTGTTCATTCTGACTCACTGTGAGGCAGTGTCACAGAGTAGCCTTGCCCCGGAGGGTTTCCCAGGCCAACCTGAACAGATGGCCAGGTCATTTCTCTCACACACAAGCTGATCAGTTCAAACCATGAAATTTCAGTTAGTACCTGAGTGCTTAACCACCAAAAAAAAAAAGAAAAACCAAACCAAACCCACTGCCATTGAGTCGATTCTGACTCATAGTGACCCTATAGGTCAGAGTAGAACTGCCCCATAGAGTTTCCAAGGAGCGCCTGGAGAATTCGAACTGCCAGCCTTTTTGGTTAGCAGATGTAGCACTTAACCACTATGCCACTAGGGTTTCCATTGTGCCACTGGGCTCCTTGTACTGGATGATTATTGTGTTCATGAAAAGGATAGACAAAGTGAATAAGACATGATCCCTGCCCTGAGCATGCACATTCTCTAGTGCAGCACTTGTGTATTTTATTCCATAACAAAATGCCCCAAAGCTCAATGGCTCTGAAATCGTCCTTTATTTAGCTCGTGATTCTGTAGGTCGGCAGCCAGGGCTGGGCAGTGCTGCTCCTGGTTTGGCCTACGTTCAGTGATCTCAGAGGGGATCCTCACTGTCTGCAGTCTGCTGGTGGGCAGCTGGGGAAACGGAGGCAGCCGGCCTGCAGGGTTCATCTGGCTGGCCCAGCCTCGTTCACATGGAGGGACTCTAGGAAGAGTAAGCAGACATGGCCTGACATGCAAGCACTTTTCAGGCCTCTGGTGCCTCTGCTGTGTCACACTGCTAATGTCCACTGGCCAAAACCAGTCATAGGTACAGTCCAGAACCTAAGGATGCAGGCAGAATCCACCTGTGGACATGTTAGTGTTAACTGTCACAGTTGGCTCGGACTCACGAGGACCCTGTGTACAAAAGAAGACGATGTTGGCCAATCCTGTGACATCTTCACTGTCATGGGTGTGCTCAGGTCCACTGTTGTGGTCACTGTGTACTTTGAGTCCATTCCAGCCTGGGGGTTCATCCTCCAGCGCTGTGTCAGACAGTATTCCATTGTGTTCACGGAAGTAGATCACCAGATCTTTCTTCCTAGTCTGTCTTAGTCTGCAAGTTTTGCTGAAACCTGACCACCAAAGGTGACCCTGTGGTATCTGAATATTGGTGGCATGGCCTTCAGCATCACAGCAATGTGCAACTCACTGCAATATAACAGACTGACAAACAAGTCACAGTTTTTTGATAGGAAGAGCTACAAAGTTCCAGTGCAAGACTACCAATAGAGGGAGGGGGTAAAATTGTGACCACTGATGCAATCCACCATAATAAACCAAAAAAAAAAACCAAAAACTCGCTGCCATTGACTCACATGACTCACAGATACCCTATAGGACAGAGTAGAACTGCCCATGGGGATTCCAGGTAGCAGCTGGTGAATTTGAACTGCCGACGTTTTGGTGAGGAGCTGTAGCACTTAACAGCTATGCCACCAGGGTTTCTAATCCACCATAGTAGCCAACCTTTGGGGGGATTATAGAACACTTAGTGAATTTGATAAAAGCTATGGATCTTTCTCAAAAAAATACACTCATATAAACAACATGATTTTAGGATCAGGGCTTCTCAGACACTCTGAGGTCTTTTGTCTAATGAAAAATAGACTTGCTGTCATGAGTTATACCGTGTTCCCTCAAAACTGTGTATCAATTCTGAGTGTTGAGTGATTTTTCCCTATGTTGTGAATCCTGCCTCTATGATGTTGATGAGGGACAATGGGCAGCAGTTGTGTTGGTGAGGCAGGGTGCAACCTACAAGCTTGGGGGATATAAAAGAAGTGAGCAGAGAGTCGGGAACCTCAGACCACCAAGAAAGCAGCACAAGAGTAGAGTGCGTCCTGTGGATCTGAAGTTCCTGTGCCAAGATGCTCTCATATTGAATCTGGACTCTTAAGCTATCAGACTGCAATAATAAAATGAATTTGGACTTGCAGCTTACCAAACTGTGATAATAAAATTTCTCTTTTTAAAGCTATCTACTTGTGGTATTTCTGTTACAGCAGCTCTAGTTGACTAAGACACTACCTTTGAAAAATTCTAGATGGAAATTGTATGAATTCTTCCTTTTAGATGAATTAAAAGGAGAAAACATCACTGAACAGAGGAGCAGTGACTGGCATGCCCGTTGAGTGCCGTTCACAGGAAGAACCCTGTGTTTGATAATTTTCTGAATGGAACTTATCAGTCAGTAATGATCCTGGATTAAGAGATTTACCTTCATGCCTCCTAGAGAAGTGTGATAGGATTTAAAAGCCAATTTTTAAGAAGGCCCTGCTTGTCCCGATTCTAATAGAAAGCAAATATTTCAGTGAGGGTAAACATTTACCAAACAACTTTACAGCAACATGATTTTGGAAAAGGGGGAAGGGCAGGGAGAGCATCATTTAAAACCCGCGTCACTGGTCGCTGAGGATTCACGGCCACGCCAGCCTCTGTGACGGCCGTTTCATTAATCCACGGTCATCGCAGTGGCGGCCTTTCTCACTTCAGTGACATTAGTGGCTCCTCTGGGATGAGAACACATCCACGCTGGCAGTGGACACGCTGGGCATAATTTATGGCCATGCCACATGAATGCCAAGAGTGCGGGGGGGTGAGCCGCCCGGGAAGCCCACTCGCCGTAGGAGCTCAGACCAGCTTCCTCCAGTCAAGCAAGACCTCTGGGTGGGCAGGGAGGGTGGCTGAGCCCAGATCAAGCCCGACAGCCACAAACCACAGAGGGCCCCCACTCTGCTGCACTGCAGGGCTGAAGGAGAAATTCTGTATGTGGGGCCTTCCCCTACATTATGCCCTTGAAAGGTCTTTTCATAGCCCCATCAGACAGTGATGTCACACTCAGAGGGACCCACTGAGAGTCCACGGAGAGAAGACTGTGGGCATTGTCTGTGAAGCACCATGAAATCCTCATGGCAAGCAATTGATGGCAGGACCCGAGAAACACTGGGGTCCCTCCACCTCCCTGAGGTCTGCAGTAGGTCTAGGATCAGACTGGTTGAGGGGGAACACCCACTGCTCCCAAACTGGGATGCCCTCTCAACCTTTGTCAGATTTATAGGCTTTAAAAATTCAGAGTAATCATATTCAAAACATATTCAAAAACCAATTCACTGCCTTTCTTATTTGTGTCACCCCCAGCAGCACAGCAGAGCTGTGCTGCAGAAAAACTCAGAGTCACTGCCTCCCTTTCTCCTTGATCAAGAGGTCTTTGGCTGGTGCCATCAGTTAACAGGCTCGGCTTCTAAAAGAAAGGTTGGAGGTTGGAATCCACCCAGAGGCACCGGTGGAGCACAGTTCTATCTGACACACATGGGGTCCCCATGAGTCAGAACTAACTTGAAGGCAGCTAGTTTGGTTTTGACTTGATTCATCTCCTAAGATGCTTTTTTAAATTTTACCCATTTTTATTTCTTATCCATCCCCCTCACCTCTTTCACAGGCCCCCAGCACCTTATCCCTCTATCATGGCAACATCTGGATCAACTCTACCCTCATCCCCTTGCCTGCAGTCCCTCCCTTCCATGTCCTACATCAGTGCTGCCCGAGTTCCCTTCCAGAGATACCTACTTCATCATTTCCTCTGCTCACTCCTGCACTCAAAAACTTAGAGAGCGGCTCTCCCTTGTCGCTAGACTCAGAGTCCAGTCTTAGACTGGCAGTCAAGGTCTCACATTACAGAACCTTATACTTCCCGTTGAACCTACCTCTCCCTCTAGGCTAGCCTCCTCCTCCCCCGATCGCAGCTATGCCCTCTTCCTTATCAGCTCCTTGTTTTTTGTTCCTGCTGACTAAATTCCCTTTCTCCTTCATCGAAGTCCTATCCTTCCTTAAGGGTCTAGCCCAAGCTTTCCTCTTCTTGTCTTTTTTAAGCTCAAATGTGTTACAGTCTGTAAGCTTAATTATTCTTTTTGGTGCTCAAATTATGACAATGGTGGCTCTTGGCATCTTCTTCACACTGGGTCCTGTGTCCACTTTTGAGACACTTTTGTTTTTGTTTTTAATTTGGAGCATAACTAGACATTCCAAGCAGACGTCATATTTTCCTGCTCTAGACCTGGAGCCAGCCATTTCTCCAAGGAGCCTCATTTCTTTGCTAAGGAACAGTATGTAGAAACCATGCTCCAGGCACTGTTTGTTCATTGGTGCTTGGCTGTTGTCCTCTTTTAGACCTTTTTAAAATCATGAATTCACACTGATACTGCCAAATTCACATCCGGCACCCAGGGTTCTTCATCTTCCTCCTTCCATATGCACACAAAACAATTCCGGAATTATTACACCAATAACTGTCAACAACAGCAAACTTGTTGAGTACAATTTAAGATTCCTTTATAGTTCTTTTTGTCCCTAGAACGTATTTCATAGACTTTATTTTGTTACAATGCTGTGCAAAAATTACTTGAATTATTCTTTTCTGTGTGGTTAAGGAATTATTTGATAAGCAATTAGGTTTGTTGCTATTGGTATTTGATTGTAGGGTTTTCCCTGTAACTGTTGATTTCCTTATGTATTTTGGAACACGTAAAGCATTAACACTGTTCCTCAGTCAAAATGATGGTAAAAGGTAAACACTTAAGGTTCATTCCTTTCCCTATTCCTTCCACCCCATTCCCACCATCCTATAAATAATAAAGTTAATTCAGTTACGATTTTTTCTTACACATAGCTTTGTTAGGCTGTCTCTAACATGTTTGCTATTATCAGTAATGCCACAGTGAACACCTTCGTACTCTTGGCTGTCTTCAAGTTGATTCCCACCCACAGTAAACCCATGTGCTACACAGGAGAACTGCCACGTCGAGTTCTCTTGGCCGGAGTCTAATGGGAGCAGATCATCTTCTTTGGAAGTACTGGGTGGATCTGAACCACCAACTGTGTATAAACTGTTTGCACCACTTTGGGCCAATGACTGTCTTAGTTGGATGTTTTGTTGTTGATTTGTTTGTATTGCAGCAGGTATATACTCAGAGTAATTACCTAGAAGTGAGGTTTCTAAGTCAAAGGGTAAATGTATATGATTTTATCAGATACTGTTAAATTCACCTTGAGAGGGATTACATAAAAATGCCTGTTTGAGCAATTTGTTTGATAATCCACAACCTGCACAGAGTTTTATGGAGCTAAAGGCTAATGAAATGTCTCCCTGAACTATCCAGTTCCAAAAGTTCCACCACCTTGTGCTGTTCATGGTACAACACTGCACCTTGTGTTTCGTGCTGAACCATGTCATTCCTTGTGGAGTTAAGTTGGTAACACTCCCTTAAAACAACCATAGAATAAACAGGAAAAGCCACCAAAAAAGAAAACTTTTCCTTCAGGCTTGCCAACAAAGTATGCTGTCTAACTTCTAAACTTTCTGCTGAACTGACAGTTGACAAATGGTATCTGAATATAGTTTTATTTTGCATTTTTCGTTTAATGAGTGAAATTGAGTATCTTTTCAAATATTTAAAAGTCTTTTGCCAATCTTTTTATAAACTAGCTATATATGTCCTTTGTTTTTCTTTGAGGCTTATCTGCCTTTTTTCTCTTGATTTTTAAGCTTTTTGTATATCAGGTAAATGTCCCCTTTATCTGTGATATATATTCTCCCAGCTTGAATTTTTTTTTTTTTTTTAACTTTCCTGTAATGTTTTACCCTGAGTTCCTTTAGATGTTGTTGTTGTTAGGTGCTGTCACGTTAGTTCCTACTCATAACAACCTTATGTATAACACAACAAAACAGTTGCCCAGTCCTGGCCATCCTCAACAATTGTTGTTGGATTTGAGCCCCCTGTTGCAGCCACTGTGTCAATCCATTGTTGATTCATACTATGTAATTTTCACATTGCCGTTACTAATGGATGATGGCAGCTGTTTCTTCTCATTTTCAGTCATGTCATATCAGCAAATGGAACTCTGAAAGGTTTGACTCCATTCATATCACTAAGGTCATCTGTACTTTGAGAAAGCAGCTCTTCCCAGTCATACTTCGAATGTCCCAACCTAAGGAGCTCATTTTCCAGCATTATCTCAGAAAACATTCTGCTGCTGTCTGTAAGGTTTTTGCAGGCTACTTCTTTTCCCCCAGATTACCAGGTCCTTCTTCCTAGTCTTCCTTAGTCTGGAATCTCAGCTCAAACCTGTCCACCATGGGTGACCCTGATCATATTTGAAATACTGATGACAAAGCTTTCAGCATCACAGCAACACTCATGATTATAGTATAACAACCAGACAGACAGGTGGTGGTTTTTAACTCAGCACTTCCAGAAACATTCCTTTATAATCCTACTTCATGATGAACCATGAATTGTAAATTCAGCCATCATTTCCCTTCTTCATGTGGTCTTGGATTCTAAACTATCCATAAGAGACATTCATCTACACATCCAAGAAGCTCAGTAAACTCCAAGTGGGATAAACACAAAGAGTGCCACACCAACACATACTGTAGTTAAACTTTCAAAAGACAAAGAGAGGATTTTGAAAGCAGCAATACAGCAGTGGCACTATGTATGAAGTATACATAATAAGATTTAACAGCCAATTCCTACCCAAAACATTGGTACCAAAAAGCAGTGAGATGATGTAAAGTGCTGAAAGGCAAACACTGTCAACCGAGCAGTCTATATCCAGCAAAACCATCCTTTAAACCATCCTGCAAAAGTAAAGGGGACATTCAGATATCCCCAGATAAACAAAATCTGAGAAAGCTCAGTGCTAGTGACGTGCCCAAAATACATGGTAAAGGAAGTCCTTCAGAATGAAATGAAATAACACTAGAAAGTAACCTGAAGCCATACAAAGAAAGAACTTCCAAAAAGGTAACTACATAGGTGAGTTTTAAAATACAGTATAGTTGTAATTTTGGTTTTGTAGGTCTTTTGTTTCCCATATAAATGAAAAGACAAATGAATAAAACAATAATTATAGATATATGCTAATGGACACACAGTGTATAAAGATGTAGTTTGGGACTATAACTAGAAAAAGGGGGACAAAGACATAAAAGAGTAGAATTTTTATATGCCATTGAAGCCAAGTTTGTATCAATTCAAACTATATTGCTGTAATTTAGAATATTAATTGTAATGCCCATGGTAGCTACTAAGACAATAACTAAGAAAACACAAAAAAGGAAATGAGGAGGGAATCAGAAATGATGCACTAGGGAAATTCAATCAACCAAAGAAGGTAGCAGTAATCAGAGAAACTGAGGAACATATGTGAGAGAGATTGAAAACCAGTAGCAGAGTGGCAGAAGTTCTTATCAGTAATTACTTTCAATGTAAATGAGTTAAACTTACTAATTCAAAAACTAGATTGGCAAATGAATAACAATAATAATTAAAATGACCTAGCTATTAGCTATATGCTAATAACCTGTGATTCAACATAACCTAGCTTGCTAAAAATGAAGAGGATGTGAAGTACTTACTGATTAAGATCAAAGACCACAGCCTTCAGTATGGATTACACTTCCACATTATGAAAACAGAAATTCTCACAACTGAACCAATAAACAATATCATGATGAAGAGAGAAAATATTCAAGTTGTCAAGAATTTCATTTTACTTGAATCCTCAATCAGCACCTATGGAAGGAACATCCAAGAAATAAAAAGATACATTGCATTGCCTTGGACAGGTCTGTTACAAAATGCCTTTAAAATATTGAAAAAGAAAGATGTTACCTTGAAGACTAAGGTATACCAGACCCAAGTCGTGGTGTTTTCAGTTGCCTCACATGCATGCAAAAGTGGATGATGAATAAAGAAGACAAAGAACTGATGCCTTCAAATCATGGTGAAAAATATCAAATATACCGTGGGCTGCCAAAAGAATGAACAAATCTGTCTTGGAAGATGTACAACCAGGATGCTCTTTAGAAGCACAGATGACAAGACTAAGTCTCATACTCTGGACACGTGATCAGGAGAGAATGTGTCCCTGAGGAAGGACATCATACTTGGTAAGGTAGACGGCCAGCAAAACAGGAAGACCCTCAACAAGAGGGTTCAGCATGGTGGCTGCAACAATCGGCTCAAGTATAACAATGATTGTGAAGATGGTGCAGGACTAGGCAGTGTTTGGTTGTACACAGAGCTGCAGTGAGTCAGAACCGATGTGATGGCACCTAACAATGGTTATATGCTACCTGCAAGAGATTTGCATTAGATCCAAAGACAGATACCTCAGACTGGAGACAGCAGAAGAAAAATAGAGCAAAATTCAAATTCACACACACACACACACACACAAAATAGACTTACTTTCTTCCTTACCAGAGATCAGAGGAATCCCTGAGACTGTGGTCTCCAGACACTCTGCCAACTTAGAACTGAAGCCACTCCCAGAGCCCACCTTTCAGCAAAATATTAGACAGGCTTATAAAACAGTCATATACACAAAGAATGTGCTTCTTAGTACAACCAAGGATATCAGACCTAATGAGCAACACCTGCCTAAAAGCAACAAGAAGGCAGGGACAGGAAAATTAGACAGCTTACTACAAAGCTACAGTAATCAAAACAGGGTTATACAAGCATAAGAATCAATATATAGTCCAGTGGGATAAAACAGAGTTCAGAAATAAATCCATGCATCTATGGCTAGTTGATGTCAATTTAATGGAAAGAAAACAGACTCTTCAAAAGATGGTACCAGGACCACTGGATACCCACATGCAAAAGAATGACACTGGGCCCCTTTACACCATGTATAAATACTAAAATGAATCAGTAGCCCAAGTGTGAGAGCTAAAAAGTACAGAACTCTAAGAGGAAAAAATTGAGGTCAAATTTCATGACTTTCATTTGGCAATAGATTCTCTGCTTTAACACCAAAATAAATTGGACATCATCAGAAATAAAATCTGTGCATCAAATGACATTATCAGTCTAATAAAAAGTTGAGCAAAGGACATAAACAGTCAGTTCATCAAAGAGGCTAACCAAAAAAAAAAAAAATGCCATTTCTGTTATGTGGTTCTGACCCACAGCAACCCTAGACGATAGAGTAGAACTGTGCCGTAGGGTTTCTAAGGAGTGACTAGTGAGATTTGAACTGCCAGCCTTTTCAGTAGCAGCCGACCTCTTAAACACTGTACCACCAGGGCTCTGTAAATAGCCAACAGACATGTGAAGAGGTACTCAAGGTTATTTACCATCAGAGAAATGCAAATCAAAACCACAATGAGATTCCATTTGATTCCCACTAAGCTAGCTAGAGTCGGATCCGACTCGACGGCACTTGGCTGGCTAAGCTAGCTAATATTTAAATAAATAAATGGAAAATAACAAGTGTTGGAAGGGATGTGGATAAACTGGAACCCTCATCCATTGCTGGTGGAAACACAAAGTTATATGGCCATTGTGGAAAACAGTCTGGCAGTTCCTCAGCAAACTTGAGTTAGAGCTGCTGTTTGATCTAGCAATTCCATTCCTAGCTATGTAATATAGACATGAGACATACAAACACCTGTGTCCATTGCAGCAATATTCACAGTAGAGAACAGATGGAACAACCTAAGTGCCTGCCATCTTTCTCCTTTTTTCTGGTTGCTGTTCTTGTCAGTAACCCATATACAACCTGGTATTTATCCATTTATACCTTTTTCTGTATGGACACTTGCTGCTACAACAAAAATACCACAAGTAGTTGCTCTAACAAAGAGAAATTTATTTTCTCACAGTTTAGAAGGCTTGAAGTCTGAATTCAAGCAGTCATGTAAGATATAACTATGGATCTCTTTACATCTGCAGCAAAGGAAGGTGAAGAAAATTAAAGACTCAAGGGAGCAGTTATCCCAAAGGACTGGGAGACCATGCAGACCATAGCCTACACAACTCCAGGACCAGAAGAACTAGATGGTGCCCAGCTAATTCTACCTACCACTCCAGCTGGGATCAACTGGGATCAAACAGAGGGTCCTAGGCAGAGCCAGGGAAAATGCCAAACAAAAAGTCAAATTTACACATACACACAAAAAGCCAAACTTAGAGGTCTTGACAGAGACTGGAGGAACCCCTGAGACTATGGCCTTAAGACACCCTTCTTATCTGGGACTGAAGACATTCCTGAAGACCATCTTTCAGCCAAACAAGAGAGAGGCCCATAAAGTAAAATCTGAGAAGAACATGTTCCTTAGCAAAAACAGTTATACGAGGCCAAAAGGACAATATTTGCCAAAGAGCAAAGGTGAGAAAGCAGAAAGGTGTAGAAATACGGATGAAAGGAGATGAAATGGGGAACCCAGGGCAGGAGCGGGGAGACTGCTGACACACTGAGAGGAAATCAGCCAACGTCACAAACACTGTCATGTACAAACTACCAAATAGGAAACTAATTTGTTCTATAAACTTTTACCTATAGCACAATGAAAAAAATTTTTTAATAAAAATTAGAATGTATAAGGTAGTTAAGAGGCTCGAGAATGAATCCATACATTTATGGTCAATTTTCAATTAAGTGGATAAGTCCACTCAGTGGCAGTCTCTTCAATAACTGATGTTGGGGGAAAAAAGCAGAAGCCATATAAATAAAAAAATCCCTGTGTACAAAGCAGAATCATAGCATATATAAAAATTAATTTAAAATAGATCAAGAACCTACAAATGAGAACTAAGACCATAAAATGCTTAGGGCAAAAACATAGGGGAAAGGCTTGGGGACCTAGTTTTTAAAAATACATTATATGATTCCAAAAGTAAGAGTAACAACAGATTTGATTCCAACTCATAGTGACCCTATAGACGGAGAAATACGGCTCCATAGAATTTCCAAGTATTGCCTCGAGGATTTGAATAGCTGACTTCTGTTAGCAACTGTAACACTTAACCACTGCTCCACCAGGGTTTTCAACACTAACTAGGACCTCATAAAAATACTTTTCTTCCTCAAAGGACTTCATCAACAAAGTAAAGAGAGACAACCTAAAAACAAACCATATCTCTGATAAAGGCCTAACATATAGATATGTAAACTATATAAAACTACATGTGTAAAAACTTCTGCAACCTAACAAAAGCCAAATACTCAAAAAATAGGCAAAGGACGTGAACAGACATTTCACCGAAGTTGTCGGCGTCGTGGTGGTTGGGTGCCTTGCAGTTAGCTGACACTTAGAGGGACCTTGTGTGTAACAGACCAAAATGCTGCCTGGGTTCAGAACCACCCCCACCAATGCCACCCTGAGGCCCTGGTGGCAGCCACGGTGTCGGCCCATCTCCTGAGGGTCCGTCTCTTTTTCACTGCCTTCTGCTTCACCAAACATGATGTGCTTCCTTGGCAGAGCACTATAGCTTCACCAGACGTGTTGATATCTGGTAAAGTCCTTGCACCGTGCTCTTTGAAAGTATCTTGCCAGTTCTTGAAGCATTTTTAAGTTACTTGTTAAATATTTTTATTTGTCTTTATTGTGGTGAGAATACAGCTAACAAAACATTGGCCAGCGGACCCTTTCTACACATGCACTCAGACAGTCTGGTTATATCCAGCCCCCTGTGCAGCCCTTACCGCTGCCCTGTGCCCAGTTGGTCCACTGCCGTAACAGAAACTCCTGCTCCCCAAGCAGAAACACCTGCTTCCCCCAACTCCTGGGAACCTCACTTTCTCTGTAGTTGCTTATTTCATACAAATAAAGATCAGGCACTAGTTGCTGTTTTGCAACTGAGTGACTTCACTCTGCAGGATGTGTTCATGGTCATCAACGGAAGGAGAGAGGAAATGCTCCAGGCAAGGATATTGCTTGGCTCCAGACCGGGCACGGGAGTGTGGTGAAGGCAGCTGGGTACCCTTCCCAAAGCCCAGTTCCGCCTACAGAAAATCCCACCCTGCCCCCAGAGGGTAGCCAGCCACTCTCTAAGACAGACTGATCAGAAGAGGTATCAGCCCGGGGCTGCTGGATTCTATGAGAAAGCCTATCTGAACTGGTTTAGCTTTGGGAGACAGACCCTCCTTGAGTGGCCGGCCAGTGACTAGAAGGCCAGGCCTCCGAAGTAGCAGGAGGCCGGAGGCAGGCCAGCTTCCAACCAAAGGGGGGCCGGTGCCCCACCCTCACCGGCTTGGGTGGCCCCCGCCCCTGTCAGCCTGCCACGCGCCCTGACTTGACCTCACTGCTACCTCCCACATTGCCGCCTGCTCTCTCCTCTTGCAGATGGTTTTGGAGGGGGCAGGAATAGATGAGTTTCTCATTTATCGCCCCCTGCCATCCTCTACTCCTCCAATCTGCTCAGTGCCACCCGATTTTTCACGGCGGGTGGAAGGGGTTCCGCGAAATGCCGGAGCCAGTGAAGGGGGGGTCTCTGTAAGCCTGTGCTCCGCCACTCACGCGGTGCTGGGGCTTTGCTGTCTCCTGGGGTCATCTCCAGGCAATGACAGAGAATTTTTCGGCCTGGGTGGGCATTCTTTGGGAGAAGGAAGCTAGCTGCTCCCTTTCCCTGAAGGCACAGTTTCAGTCCCTAAACCACAGACAAGGGAAGAACCTGGTCCTGGAGGCACTCAGGCGCCCACCCCAGTCCAGTTCCGCGTCTCTCCCCGCCCCCACTTAAGTGACTCTCCCGGTCCTCAGGGTGGCTGGGCCACCTCCCTATAACAACGGTGGCCCCCCTTCTTCTCTAATAAGATCTCCCCTTGAGGAGGCCAATAAGAAAAAAGAAAAGCCCTCATTAGGGCCTTCCCCAGGAACGGTGACTGCGTGAACTCTAATTACTGGCCCAGAATTATTCTTTTCTAGTTGCAAAGGAAGGAATCTCTGAGGTCCTTATTAAAACCTACGAAACTTCTGAAGAAAGGTGAAACATGCATCTCTGAGTCTATGTTGCACCGACAGGAAGATAAATAGGTCCTGAGGGCATCTGAACCCGAGCAGGGTCAGCCCGGCTCCCCTTGCCGCGCACAGCCGGGGCAGGCGAGCGGCAGTGCGGCCGCCGAGCACCGTGCAGCCCGCGCGGTGCGCTCTCCTTTGCTCCCGCCTGCGACCTGCAGCGCGCCCACCGAGGTAACGATGACCTCACACCTTTGGGCATGGACCGGCTGACGGAGAGGGAAGGTGGGAAAAGCATGAAAATAAAATAAAGAAGGAAGACAGCGCTTCCCTTCAGTTCGTTCACGCCACCGTTGTTTCCTAGCCAGCACAGTGTGTCACAGGTGGTGGGAGCTGGAATCCGCAGTCAGCAGGACAGTCCTCTGTGGAGCTCACAGTCTAGCAGACCTTCCTGACTGTCCTCCCCGGCAAGGCACCACCGACCAAACCCGAGTGCATGTCATCTCCAGCTTAAGGGAAGACTTCGCAATGCCGAGTGGTCCCCCTTCTGCAGGTAACCTGGTCACTCAGGCTCCCCTCTCCCACAGTAATTACCGTGCGCTTGGAGCAGGCTGCTGGCCAGGGAGGGAAACTGACCACAGCTCTCCACTCCAGTCAGCACCCATATAGCTAAGACGGTAAAGGGACACAAGAGAGAGTGGGGAACTGGGAGATTACTGGCCGGGAGAGGGAAGGGGATGGAGAATTGCTGAGGAGGGTCTGGCAACCCATCCATGCACGTGGGCTGCATAGTTGGGCAGGTAAGTACCTTGTGCAGTTGACAGCATTGGGCTGTTTTGGTTAAGAGCTCAGCATGGAGCCAAGGCCCTGGCATTAGTGGAAGTCTGCTCTAAAGTTTGGACAAGTCCGTGGGGGCAAGCCAAACTTTCTTGTGCTAAAAGTAACCAAAACTCAAAGAAATGAAAGCATAAATTTTATTCTAAGCTGTTACTCTATATACACATAGGGAGACCCCTACTCTGATTCCAAAGAAAAGCAAACAGCTCCAGGCAGGCTGGCCACAATGAAGCTTACAGAGGCACAGAAGACCAACCCTGGCTAATCTTAACAGGACCGACTGAACCTTGCGTACCCCCTTTACTGACATCAGCTGATACCGGGTCACAAGGTGGTCTCTGGGCCACCCGCGAAAAAAATTTGGCTCTTCACTCAAATGCTGCCATGAGAGCTTTAGAAATTTAAGTAAGCCCACTGCCATTTTTATTAAATCACAAGGTAATGATCTTCAAAAAGGAAAGAAGAATCCATTAGCAACCTGGGGTGACAACAGACCAGCAAAACCACGGGCAGCATTCATTGGGGGACAGGAATTTTTCCAGTTAAGATTTGATTTCCTTGGTAAGGAAAAAATCGTAAAATCAAAGTAAGATGTCTGCTACTTTTCTTTGACCCTTGTTCAGAATTCACAACAAAAACCAAACCAAACCCACTGCCACTGAGTCATGTCTGACTCACAGCGACCCTAGAGGTCAGACTAGAACTGTCCCACAGAGTTTCCAAGGAGCACCTGGCGGATTTGAACAGCTGACCTTTTAGTTAGCAGATGTAGCACTTAATCCACTATGCCATCAGGGTTTCCAAGAATTCATAAGGGTTGCCCTGATTGGCCTGTGTGCTCTTCAAGGGTGCAGACATCCTCTTCCTGGCTCAACACTGGGTCTGGCACAGTGTTCTTAAGGTATATTTATTAAATAATGATCTACTAAGTGCAGGCAAGGCAGTGCCTGGGTAGTACAGTTAAGTGCATGAATACTAAGCTGAAAAGTCAGAGGTTCAAGTATACCCAGTGTGCCTCAGAAGAAAGGCCTGGTGCACAGTTCCACTCCAACACGTATCAGATCGTCCTGAGTCAGAAATCAACGCTATGAGAACTGGCTTCCCACCCCCCCAATGTGTCACACTGTTGGTAGCTGAGACTACAGATATTCTAACCCTAGTAGGGAGAAAAATAAAATGGGAAGGTAAAGAAGAAATCCCCTGGTCAAAAGGGAGAAGATGCAAAACAGGATTTGAAATTCTCACGGACTCAGACTTTCTGGAGCCAGGGAGGCTGGCTGAACCACTGAAATTACTGCCCTGATACTCATTAAACTTTAAACCAAAAATTTCCCCTGAAGTAATCTAAAACCAACAATACTTTAACTAGTAAAAAATAGTCTGTCTTGGTCATTATGCTCTTTTAAGAATGATTTATACAGAACCAAACAGGCAACAGTAACTTGAAAGATGAGCAGGAACTTGAGGTGGCACCAAGTTTATACTAAGTGGAGAGGAATAACTCAGAAAAGAGGGCGGTGAGAGTGGCTCACCACTTACAGAATGTAACTGATGTCACACCCAGCACCTGTTGAAGCGGGGTATATTTGCTGTGTATGTTCTCAAATACAGCAACAAAAGTAAAATTTAGGGGGAGGAAAAAGCAGCAGTTATCCCAACTTGATAAGCATTTGGAGGTTGAGCAAATTCTCCAGCTGCCCAGAAGAGGAAATGCTTGGAGACACTGGGGAAGAACAGAACACGAGGTTTCCAGCGGGACATCAGGAAGGACAGAAGGGCCTTCTGGAGAGCCAGTGCTCTGAGCCCGAAGGGTGAGGGAGCAAACCCCCGGCCGGGCATGCGGGTGAGAGGCAGCCTGCAGGCTGGAGGGACAAGGCTGGCTGTCACTTTGAAGGGCTGGGGCTGGCAAGTCCTGGCAGCTAACTGGTCGGCAAAGACTGTCAACACCTGAATGTCAGGCAGAATCATCGCTGTCCTTGGAGCCCTAGGCTCTTGTGATAGAAAAAAGAAGCCCCTCAGACACAGAATCACAAAGAGACTTCAGAGGTTGGCTGTTCAGCACAGTTGTCACCACATGTGGAGGTGACTATCCAAGGTCATGAGGCTGGTGGCAGATAGAGGACCTAAGCGCTCCATTTCGCTCCATCCCACATCCCAGGTAATGCCTGTAATTCATCTTCTCAGGAACAGCCTTCAGTACCAGCTGCCTTTGAGTCGATTCCCGCTCGTGGTGACCTCGTGTGTGTCCAAGGTGAACTGTGCTCCGTAGGGTTTTCAGTGGCTGAGCTCTTGGAAGGAGATCACCAGGCCCTTCTTCTGAGGCACTTCTGAGTGGGCCCAAGCCTCTGACCTCTGGATTAGCTGCCGGCCACCTTGATCACGTGCCCCATGCAGAGAGATCTAGTTTTTCTAAGATGCTAACCTGTCCAGCTGAATCCTTGCCGGCTTTATGGAAACTCTGAGGAGCTGCCTAGCATCGTAGCAACTTACTCTCAAAATAAGTGTTTTTGCTCAGCCCTTGAAGCTTTCTGGTAATTCTGAGGTTGTGTTTTAGAAATCACTATAGAAGAAATGGTGGAATTCTTCACTCTCCCACTTTCTCTTGAGCATGAAATAGCCTCCATCCTCTGTGACTGGTCATACAGAGGTCTCTAGCAGGCCCATCCCCAGGAGGAGGGTTCTTGGTGCCCGGCAAAGCCCCACTTCAGAGGACTACAAGTTTGCGAACTCACCCTAGAAAAAGTGCTATATACCTCATTGCTGAATATTACTGTGGTCACCTTCAAAGTACTACCATTGGGAAGCTGTGCACTGATGCCAGTGCCTAGTTCACACTCAAAGCAATTCGGGAACTATTTTTCTGGAATGGCCATCAGAATTGTTGTTGTATTATGATTGAGGTCCTGAGTGTCATCAAGATATCTTCCTTTCAATATTTCTTTTATCTTCAGGTGAAGAAAAAAGTCATTGGGGGCCAGATCAGGTCAGTAGGGAGGGTGTTCCAATACAGTCAATTATCTGTTTATGGGCTAAAAGCTCCCTCACAGACAATTACACAATTCAGTTTGTGAACTTGTCACCATGCCACCCTGGGCAATCAGAAAGAGTTCCAAAACTGCTTTGAAGGGTGGACCAGGCACTGGCATTGGTGCAGAGCTGCCCAAGGGCACTACTTCACAGGTTACCGTGGTGATATTCAGCAGTGACGTATGTAGGAACAATTAAGTTTGTGGACTTACTTGTCAGCCCTTGTACCACACATGGCTGTTTTTACATTCCACTGTGTCTTCACTGCTGGACAGTGAGTTTTGGGGGGCAGCGACGGTGCCTACGCCCCTAGTCCCTAGCATACTGCCTGCACAGGTAGTCAGTGTATTATTAGTGGATGAATGAATTCAATAATCATATTTCAGGGAATCTGAATTCTTGAAAGCAAACCACAATAGCAAAGGAACTGGATAATTCTTAATCTTTTTCGTCGGGACAGAAATGGTTATTTGACCAAAAGGAACATCAGATCTACAGAGTCGGGTCCCAGGGCACGGCTCCTGTCTGTGCTTCATGTGCGCTGCGTCGGGCTTCCTAAGAATCCAGTGAGAGTCCCATGTTAGATGATGTCCTAGTCACCTGGTACTGCTGTGATGGCTTTCAAGAGAGAAATTTTATTCTGTCACAGTCTAATAAGTTACGAGCCCAAGTTCAGGGCTTCAGCTCCAGGGGAAGGCTTTCTCTGCTGGCTCTGGAGGAAGGTCCTGTGGTCAGTCTTCCTCTGGACTAGGAGCTCCTGAGGCGCAGGCACCCGGGGTCCTTCCCAAAGGACATGCTTGGCTTCTGACATGGCTTTTTCATAGTGTGAGGTCCCCAACTCTCTGCTTGCTTTCCTTGACATACCAAGAGACTGCCACCAAACAGTACAATCTCACACGTGGCGTCCCACGACACCAACACAGCTGCAGCCCATCCTCCCTCACTGACGTCAGGGAGGCAGCGTGGACAACATTACACAGTAATGGAAATCATGGCCTGAGCAACTGCTACACACAGTTTTGGGGGGACACAATTGAAACCACTACAGATGTATACAAGCTGCTCTATCCCAGGATAATGTTTCTTGATAGGGCAGAATCCCTGTCCTTACCTAACTCTGTGTTTATTTCACTTTCATAGTTGTGAACGCCCACACAGACACACGAACATCGCTGCCAATGCCTGGTCTTCTACGGAAAATTCTCAGATGGAGGACGTTTACCTGCCTGGCAACAGCTGACAAAACTCAGCACACTGCCAGGCACAGACGCGTTCACTCCCTGACAGCTTTCAGAAAGAAGCATTTTCCAGGGGTGGCTCTCGGTATTTTCACAGGCTTTGCCTATTAACCACTCAGCCAGGCTCCCTCACGCTCCTCTGTGCCAGAAGCAGTGCTTTCTCACATCTAAATGCCTAAAAGAAAACAATCAGAAGTGTTGATTCTGGAAAAAAAAAAAAAAAAGGAAAGAAAGTCATTCCAGTTTACCCCTAGTGGGTCATGCTTCTTAACACAGCCACAGGGAAATCCCGATTCATGCAAAAATAATTCTACCTTCATTATTCCACAAACCTGTGGGTGTCTGTGATCATTTTAAGTCCCCGTTCTTGAAAGGAGAAAGATCGGTGCAGGCATCTGAATAACACATCCCTCTCAGCCCTACTGCAATGTTCCACTCCTAATAGCATCTGATTGCAAGGCAACCTAGCTCTGCGCCCCCGTCGAGGTTCTTACAGGCCATTGTTAATGCATACCCCTCCAGGGGTTGTAATTTGGAACTCAATTTGCCATAAAATTGTCCTATGTGTCACCTTGGTAATCGGAGATCATGTGGCCCGTGAAACACACTGAACTAAGAGATGACACTTCTTAGAAATTAATGTCACATTTTCCACAATAGCAAAAAGGCATCAGTTATTCACCATGTCTCAGAGGTGGTGAGGGGTCAAGATGAGGGTACCACACCCACCCTCCTTGAGCTGAGCTTATGCAGCCTCAGAGCAAAACCTTCACACAGTAAATACACTAAACCCAGCCAAGCGGTCCCCCTCATCAATTCTGGTGGTACTTGTCTTTTTAACCAGAAATCAATACGTGGTCTAGCAAAGGATTTTTATGCTGATTCAAGATACAAAAGGCAGTGTAGATGTCAAGTATGGGAAAGGAAAAGGTAGTTTGGTTGTCAAAATATGAAAATTTCTGGGTCATCTTGATGGTTTCTGTGGATCAGGAAAAGATGCAAAACCTGAGACTACCCTAGGAAACTCTAAGCATTTGGGACCCTACCTTCCAACTGTGCTGTCGGTTAAGACAGCTCAAGACTTCCTAGGAGGAGGCAGAAACGTAAGAGGGACAGGAGGAGACGTGTACGTCTACGCACCAGCGGAGCTGTGCGGTGGCAGCTGCTGACCGCCAGCCGGGTGGCTCCGGCTGCAGAAGCCGCCCGCACTCACACCTTCATCTGTCCCAGAGGCTCTTTGTGCAGCACCTGGCAACTCAGCTGCTGCCCTGCCTTGCTCTATGACGGGCATTTTCCTTCTTCCTCCTGCTCCCGCTGGCTCTCTTCATTCCGAATTTGGTCAAGTAGCGCGAGCTGGCATCTCTACAGGTTGCCCTCACCCTGACGTAGGTCTTCCTCCCCCTTCACCCTGTTTACAGGTCACAATCACCCCAGTTGCAGGTCACGGCAACATCATCCCGTCACATGTATAGCAGAGGACACGGCTGATTGACCCTCACAGTAATAGAACTGATAAACGGATACACAAGGCACTCCTAGATTATTCTACTACTACTGCTACTAAGAAAAAGTTCCCATGATATATCTGGAGGGACCAGATATAGTGTGATAATGATATTCTTTACACACATGACAGCACGCCTGGAGAGACTGGCTTGAATGAAGCAAAAGCCTTTCGACAAAAGATCAAGTCCTAATTGTTTATCACACCATCAAAGTCATTCTATACTTTGGCCTTGACTCTCACTACTCTGCCTGTTTCAAGCTGAAAAGAAGATCAGGACGTTTGTAGCTTCATGGGCTGTTGTGAGGCATCACTGAGTCAGCTCCAACTCACAAGTCCATATACAACAAAATGAACTGTAGCTCAGTCCTGTGCCATTCACACAGCAGGAGGTATGTTGAGCCCTTTGTTGTAACCACTGTGCCAGTCCATCTCACTGAAGGCCTTTCTTGTTTTTGCTGACTCCCCACCTTACCAAGCCTGATGTCCTTCTTCAGGAACTGATCCCTCTGGATAACACGTCCAAACTACATGAGATGAAGATTCACCATCCTTGCTTCTAAGGAACATACAGGTTGTACTTCTTCCAAGACATATTTGTTCCTTCTGACAGTCCCTGGTATATTCAATATTCTTCACCAACACCGTAATTCAAAGAACAGTTCTTCCTTGGCCTGCCTTGTTCACTGCCCAGCCTTCCCATGCATATGAGGCGATTAAAAACACTATGACTTAAGTCAGGTGCACCTTGGTCCTCAAACTGACATCTTTTACCTTTTAATACATGAAGGAGCTCCTTAGCAGCAGATTGCCCAATGCAACACATCATTCGATATCTTGACTGCTGCATTCATGGGTGAAAACTAGAGACTGGGATGCAACAAAAGAGGCCTGATAATCCTCTTTACTTTGGGCTGAGTTTGCAAAACGGTTGTACCCTAGGAGTCATGGTGAACTGAAGCTTATATCAGTCATCTCAGTGCCTGCAGCCAGAGTAAGATGAGTCTGCTCAGCCACAGGTCAGAAACAAATGAAGATTCTCTGGGGGAAGACAACATTTCCCAGATCTTAATTAATTCTATATCTTTTCATATACAATGTCCAATATTCAGCTAGAAAATAAGCAGGCATACCAAAAAAAAAAAAAAAACAAACCCTACATGAATGTGCTCAAGCATAACAATGGTGGGTGTGGTACAGGACTGAGCAACATTTCATTCTGTTTTATGCAGGGTCACTGTGAGTTGGAATTGCAATGGCACCTAACCTCATATGAAGGGAAACAGCATATACTTCAGTTATACAGAACCCCAGGTAATGGAATTACTGGACACAGATCTTTTAAAAAGATTAGGCATAGTTATCTTAAAGACAAAAGAGAAAGCTGAGAAGTTCCAGAGAAAATAGGTTATTTAAAAAAAAAAAAAACCTAAGCATGTCTATAACTGAAAAATAAAGTAACTGAAATTAAGAACTAAATGGTTAGGTGTAAAAGACTCAACTGAAGAGAGAACTAATAAACTGGAAGCAAGAAGAAAGGATCCAGTGTGAGTTGAGTGAAAAAGGCAGAAAAATAGAAAACGATGTAACAGACATAGATGATACAGAAATATGTGGAACTGCAGTCTCTAAAGAGAGAAAACAATTCCGAAGCAACACTTGAACGGTTATTCACTGAGAATTTTCCATGACAGATGAAAGACATCTGACCACTGATGAAGTGCAGAGAAATAAGAAATGAGATGCATCCCAGTCAACCTGTTGAAAACAAAAATAAGTAGCCATGGAGGAAATCAAACAGATTCCTCTCAAAGGAGCAACGATGAAGCACGGACTTCTCACAGAAACCACCGTCATAAAACACCAGAAGGAAATCTCCAAAATGCTGACAAAGTAGGTGCCTTCCAAGAAGTCCTATGAAAACGTCTTTCAAGAATGAAGGTGAAAAGAAGCTCTTTTCAGATCAAGAAGAAATGAGCTAATTCATCAGCAGACCCAGCGTAAAGAAAAGGCTAAAATGAGCCCTTTAGGCGAAAGCAAAGATCTCAGACGGAAGTACAGAAATGCAGGAAGAAATAAGCAACAAAAAGAATAAATATGTGGGGAAAGCTAAATGAGTATTAACACAATAAAACAATCTCACAGGATTTAAAGTGTATGTAGATTAAAAACACATGCAAATCTGGAGACATGAAATGAAGTTGATATATCTAAGGTTTCTGCAAAGTCTAGGAGGATGGCAAAAGTCTTTGGGGTTTTAGACTTTGTAAGTCAAAGATGCATCAACCACTAAATTATTATATGAGAGTACAGCTTCTAGCTATTGGGGGCCGTGGCTGGAGGTGGAAAAAGTCTAAAAGAAACCAAGAAAGGAACGTAGATTAACCAATACAAACAGTAAGTAAAATGTCAGATTTAAACCTAAGTCAGTAATTAAAGAAACTAAATACTTCAGTTAAAAAACAGATATGAAACTGAATTCTTTGAAAACCACCCATGCTCTGTTGTTTAAGACACAAAAAGTTAGAAATTGAAAGGCTAGATAAATACAACTTGAACTTAACGACAATACAATGACAAGCTGTGTATCAAAGTGGATGGATAAATTCTCTTGTGCAGGAAGCGTTTGTCACCCTACAGTCTGCTCAACCTTTTACTATCACATTTTCTAAATGTTCATCTGATGAATACACAATATCTTATTTTGATTTAAATGAACAATTACCTCAGTTATTAATGCATTTGAGTAGACATTCATGTTTACTGGCCATTTGGATATCTTCCTTTACCTGTTTAAATTTGGGGCAACTTAAAAATTGAGTTATTTACCTTCTTCTTGTCATGGGTTGAATTGTACCCCTCAAAAGCACGTGTTGTAAATCCTAATCCTTGTAGTGGTTGTACTGCCATTGGGGAATGGCTTTCAGGGTCCTATTAATGAGACAGTATTGGTGTAGTCTGTGTTTTAAATCAGTCACCTTTCAGATATTGAAAGCAAGTGAAGCAAGCAGGGGGTGGGGGAAGAGATGTCCTGAAGGCTGCCCACGAACAGAGGCTCAGAGACACAAGGACCTTCCTCCAGAGCCAACAGAGACAGAAAGCCTTTCTTTAGAGCTATATCATGAATTAGTACTTGTAGCCTCCTAAAACAGTGAGAAAGTTAATTTCTGTTCACAAAAGCCACTCTTTTGTGGTATTTCTGTTACAGCAGCACTAGATAACTAAGACGTTAATGATTTGTGGAAGTTTATTAAACATTCCAGGTACTGGTCTTGTCACTACGACTTGTCTTCATCTTTAAAGTGTGTTTTAACAAGAAGTCTTCCCTTCTACAAGAGAATCAAGTATTGTTCACTGATTCAAAGCAAGAACATCTATCGCAGGATGGTACCCACACGGTGGGCTGCCTTCCAAGCTGGTGGCATAGCTGAAGCTTTTAGACCCTATCAGCATTCTCTTGGCTCAGTTACTTCTGGATGACAGGCGACATGACAAGGTCAGTCAATTCCATGGGCTTGGACACATTGCAGCATTTTTTATTTTTTGCAGTAAAAGAAGTTCCTTAGTTGGAGGTCATATTGTGTAGGATGTCAGGGTAGTGAGGCATTCTGCCAGCACATGGATGGTGCTCCTCACAGAAGCAATGTGAGAAAGGAAGGCAACACACATGCAGAGAGACACATACATTACATACCACACATGTATGCAAATATATCTGCTCATGAGTTGCCAAGCCAAGATGAGTTAGGAAATGAATATATACGTGATGTGATATGTGTGTACATTATCTGTTTCAGTAAGGATAGTCACTCCGCCCTCCACATGAAAAGTAGAATCGACCTCCACCTCTCTCCAGGTACTGCCTGGTCTCACGAGGGAAGGGTGGACTTCTGGGCTTGGTGTCCACTGTGGTCAGGCTGGGCATTCACCAACGTTAGGAGCAGATCCTCCTCGGTGAAAAGAATCCATAAACAGCCCCCATTCCTGCCTCTATAACTGATCACACTTCAGGATAGCCGGCAAAAGAGAATGATCGCCATTCACAAAAATAAACATGTTGTCCACCTGAGAGCTACCCATACAGAAGACATCTTTTATAGACAGTTCGACAGGGTCACAGGTATCTTCTCATCCTGCCTTTTCAAGACGCACATCCATGTACCTCTTGTCCATATCCTTTATGACCAACCTCCTACTGCATTTTTATCAAGAGCCTAGTCATATGGCCCAAGCATTAGCCATTCTCATATATTAGTGCAGATCAGAACCCAGGACACTTTTGTTTTAAACCCAGACAAGGTGGAAACCACCTACACTTCTTGAAGCTCTGCTCACTGAAAGGATACACGTTCACCACCACGTTCGGGAACAGTCCTGATACAGGGTGTATATACCGCCTCAACTCACTCTGGCAGAGGAATACCAGCAAGTGACCTGTGCGGCAGGACCCCTCTTTTCTTCCTTTGTCCAGTGGTCACAAAGAATTCCTCAGGAGGCCAGCAGTGCGAATGGACGGAAAGGCAGTAGTGCAGCAGGGGGGTGTCCTGGGGGTCAGAGTCACCTGCTCTTGTCACTTACTGGCTCCCTCATGACTTACTTGAACCCTATCACTGTATCTGATGGGTTGATTCTTGTCTAACAAACTCTATGCTTTGATAACTCAGATAATACCCAGTTCACGTCAGACAGCTCTGTAGCAAGCCAACTGCTGTTTCTCAAAAGAAAAATTACCTACACAAGATGAAGAAGTTTTGCTCTATAATTCTAGGGATTTTCACTGGGCAGTTCCCATTAGTGAATACCAGGGGATCCGTCAGTATTCCTGTTTTCCACAGATACCTCAAATACCATTGGCTTAGATACTGAAAAACCCATGTGGCAAAGAAGCTGAGGCCTGCTTCTGGGCCTTCTGTTGCTCTGGGCCCCACTGAAAAGTCACAGCTTTACAGGTTCCTTGGCAAGTGGATCAGACAAGCAGAGCCAGATGCAGAAAATATATCCAAAGCCCAAAGAAGTCCATCAAGTGTGATGTCACTTTCTTAGCAGTAGGTTCCAAAATGTGCCACAGCTCATTTTTCATTTCGAAGAAAATAACCCAACAGTCTCTAGACTAAACTTGACTTCTGTGGTAGGTCTCTGAGTTTCTACAGGGGCTTATCTCCCACCCTCTGAAAAGCACTGTCTTACTAAATTAGCAAAGATTACCTGCTACTTACTGTTCACCAAGTCACTTCATCAGGATGTCATCACGTAATGGACTGATGGTGATGTTCTATGGGATTCCAAGTGATCAAGATCTGGGAAGACGAGATCTGGGCAGCAACACTGACACGGCCCTGACGCAGAACGGTAGAGGTGCACTGCTGTTCCTTTCTGGGTAAAACACCTTTGGTGTCCTTGCAAATTTATACAGAAAATAATTGCCTGGAGTCAAAATGTTCTCATTGCCATGTTGTCCCTACTACTCACTACAATTACTGTTTCCACCTAGCCTCTGGAAGTTAAGCTCTATCCCTTTGGAATCACATCATTCTCAAAGAAGTTAGAAAATCCATTCCAATGCTGGTATCTCTTACTGATTCTTGGGTATGAAGAGCACAGCCACCAGAGGCTTTCAAGGATGCTAGTATTTCTTTCCTCACTAAAGCACTTGTCAATGCTCCTCTGGAACATATAACTGGGTGGGTCCATGTGTGTGGCCAACAAAAAAAACAAAACTCGTTGTCGAGCACATTCAAACTCATAGCCACCCCAGATGTCAGAGGAGAACTGAGCTCCCTAGGGTTTCTTGGCTGCAATCTTTAGGGAGCAAATTACAGTCTTCTTCAGTTCTACCCTGGCTCCTAGGGTCGCCATGAGACGGATCCGACTCGACGGCACTTGGCTGACTTGGCTCTGCAGCCCTACTGGGTGGTTTGAACCACTGAACTTTAGGTTACTGGTGAAGCTCAAACTGTCTGAGCCACCCACAGATGCAACTGCGTATGATAAATATACTCCAATGTCTTTAACTTTTTAAGTCTATAGATTTCTTCCTCTCTATTATACCATGGAAGTTTTTTCATTTCAAACTCATGAAATGATGCAACTGAGTCTGGATTTCAGTCAGCTAAGCAAACCAATTATTGCAACCACTTCCAGCTTTCAAGTTAAAATATTAACCCTCTGATCTCTGCTATCAGCAGTCATATTGATAAAGTCTGCTTCATCCATCACTGTATTCTATCTTGTTTGGAAATCCTGGTGATGTAACGGTTAAGTGCTACAGCTGCTAATCAAAAGACTGGCCATTCAAGTCCAACAGGTGTTCCTTGGAAACTCTATGGGGCCAGTTCTACTCTGTCCTATAGGGTTGCTGTAAGTCAGAACTGACGACAGTAAGTTCAGTTTTGTTTTGTTTTTTCCCTCTCTAGTATAGAATAACTCAATTCTTACACCTACTCTGATGAACAGTGAATGTACCATGGACAGCCAAAAGAACGAACTCCTTGGAGGAAGTACAGGCAGAATATTCCTTAGAGGCAAGGATGGCCAGACTACCCCTTACACACTTTGGACATGTTACCAGGAGGGAGCAGTGCCTGGAGAGGAACATTATGCTTGGTAAAATAGAGGGCTGGCAAAAGAGAGGAAGACCCTCAGTGAGATGGATCTGCTACAGTGCCTGCAGCTATCAGCTGAAACACAGCCTAGACTACGAGATGGCACCGGACAGGGCACTGTGTTGTTCTGTTGTTGCCAACATTGTTGTTTTTGTCCAGCCTGGGCTGTTAGGTCCACCACAGACAGAGCAGCACAACAGATGGTCGGCCTATGGGAAAGGGAGCATTATAGCTAATTCTGGCCAAGTAATGAGCCTCTGTAAGAGGCTGAACAAGGGAGAAATCACATGTGTGTATACATGTGTACATGTTCGTGTGAAAAGAGCGTGTGAAAGAGCGTGAATTTAATGCATACCGTAGAAATGGTTATGTACCACTGTAGGACCTGCAGTGCATGGGTGGTTAGTATTGAAGGGGTTTCATCAGGAAGCCATACCCAAAAGTCCCCATGATTGATACTCAAAACATTATTACCTACGTCTAACCAGGAGGCACAGCAATTAACACAATGCATTAAAAAACAGTTTTTTCTGGTCAAACAAGAGAAGCTGATGATGTGGTGGACTTGGAAAATATTACAAGCCCCACCATCCTTGCAAGAGGGAGGAAGAAGAGGGCAGTACGCCATGACCTGGGGCCTGGGAGTCAGGCTGGCATCACAGAGTCCCATCTGGTTGTGTGTCCTTTCCACTTAATGAGAAGCCAGCTTATCGTGCCCCTGGTTCCCTGCAAGGTGCTCTGTCCTCAAATAGCCAGGACTTCAGGAGCTAACAGGAGCAGTCCCCAGGACCACTGTTGAGCTTGTTTGCGAATAAACATTTACACGTGTGGCGGAATTCCACCAGAGACCTATTTTCATTCCATCATAAAAACCTGGGTGATGCAGGCAGAGAGCCCAGTCCAGTCTCAGCCGATGGGGCCACTCTTCACAAAAGAACACGGCAGGTGTTGAGTGGATAAACAGCCTAGTTCACAAGGCCGCAGACTGAGAGGCACAAAGGGCCACCTTAGCACAACTAAAACATGCTTCTGTTGCTCCATCACTTCCCATCTGTGAAGCAGTTACCAGATTTGAGATACTGCTACATACAGTGTCTTCTCTCAGCCTCTGAACAAGTCTGGAGGAAACTTGTGAGACAGGCGAAGCTTTACTTCCCACACAGGTGAGGAACTGAGTCAAAGTCAACTGCAAATTGCAGTTGTCAAGCCAGCATCCAGGCTTAGGGTCTCCTTATCCAAGAGTTCTCAACAAGTAATCAGATGCATATCAGAAAACTCAGGGAGGCTTTCCCAGAATACATATTTATCATGCACATAAAATCCCCTTTCCATTTGAGAGCAACTGTCCCAAGCCCTCTACTATTTTAACACTTTGGGGGTCCCACCACTGTTCTAGATACTGGGAGCCACAGCAATAGCTTTCAGAAAACCAAATTGACTAACGATGAGTCCTATTCATGGCACCCCCACGTGTTGCAGAGTAGAACTTCATGCCACGGGGCTTGCAAGGCTGTGACCTTTCAGCAGCAGATAGCCAGGCCTTTCTTCCGAGGGTCCTCTGGGTGGCTTTAAACCAACAATCTTTCAGTTGGCAGTCAAGTTCTAATTGCAATACCCAGGGGAACCCTCTACCCTCCAGAAGCCTCATATATAGGGACAGAGACACATTCCCTGGGGCACCGGTGGTTCAGTGGCAGAACTGTCACCTTCCATGTGGGAGACCCAGGTTCAGTTTCCAGCCAGTGCCCTCCTCTGCAGCCAACACTCACCTGTTGGTGGAGACGTGTGTTGTGGCGCTGACGAGGTCTCGGTGGAGCTTCCTGACTAAGATGGACCAGGAAGAAAGACCCAGCCGTCTATTATCAAAACTCAGCCACGAACCTTACTGATCACTCTAGAACATTATTTGATCTGCAGCCGATCACAGATGTGGTGCCAGACTGGGCAGAGTTTGTTCAGTTGTGTGTGGGGTCACCATAAGTCAAGCAACTCTTTGGCAACTAACACTTTGTTAAAATACAAAGGATATTGTCATGGATTGAATTGTGTATCCCCCAAAATGTGTGTAGCAACTTGGCTAAGCTATGGTTTCTGGTATTGTGTGATGTTCCTCCTTGTTCCTAAGCCCTGCCTCTGTGATGTTAATGAGGGAGGATGGGTGGCAGTTGTGTTTTTAGGACAAGATTCAAAGTGTAAGACTGTATTGTGCCTTGAGGCAATCTCTTAAAAGTATAAAGAAGCCAGCAGTGAGATCTGAGGACTCCATATCTTTAAGAAAAAAGCAGCATGGCCATCAGAGTGAGTCCCCTGGAAATGACCCTAGGGTCTGAGTCTCAGAAACTGCCAGTCCATTGGGAAGACTGACAAGGACGTTCCTCCAGAACCAGCAGAGAAAGCCTTCCCCTGGAGCTGATTCCCTGAACTTGGACTTGCAGCTTGCAGGACTGTGACCCAATAAAACCTCTCTTGGTAAAGCCATCACTTGTGGTATTTCTGGATGCCCAAGATAAATGCTAGGAACTTGGTTAATCTCACAGCAGGACATGCTGGCCCACTCTGGGACTCCTCAGGGTGTATTTGTGGAATGAACACCCAACTGACTACATCAGTGAGACAGAAGTTCAGAGAGGAGAGGACTCTGCCTGCATCCTCAGGACCAGCTTCTAAGCACTGTTCAGGTGGAACACTGTGACTCTCCATGTGCATAAAATACCTTCTGATGTTTTATTCCTCCCATTACAGCTCTCCCACTTCTAGGAATTTATCCTTATGCACTTGCCTGAGATGTAAAAACAGATTTTTATTAAAACATGTCTATTATGGTATAATTTATGATAGCAAAAAAAAAGTGGACACAATGTCAACGTTCCACAACAGGAATTGGCAGCACATAAATGACAGTCCATCTCCCTGACCGGACATCCCACATCCATTCAAAATCAGGCTGTGGGAGCACCTGGGGTGACAGGGTAAATAAGTGGCTCTGGTGGAATTATTCAGGAGGAAAAGGCAGATTCCTAAAGAGCTAAGTCCACAACGATCCAATATTTGTAACAATACCACAGGGGTCATCTGAGGTGGTGAAATGTGGGGTTTCTTTTTCCAAATTTTTTAAGTTTAGTTGAAAAAGAAAAAAGATCCTTCTCTCACTGAGCCTTGCGGGCCTTTAGAGTGTCATGGGACCTTGTGGTCTGGTGGTTGAAGACCTGTGAATTTTTTTCTGGACACAATCAAGTTGACGTAATTTACACATCTGAACCAGATTAGGGCAATTACCTTAATCATGGATAAACAAAAGTAACAGCATTTACCAGCCTACAGGTGGGCCCCGTCATGGCCACAGCTTCCTTGGGGTGGCAAGTGGCCTCTCCAGGTGACCGCCCCAGCTGGAGAGACCAGGAGGCTGTCTCATTGTGAATCTACCAGGAAGTCGCCACCAAGGCACCGAAGAGGACAGGCCTTCCACTCCGCCTCAGCGCCTCAGCCACTTGCAATTCTGGTTTGCTCTTGCCTTTTCTGCACAGGCACTGGCTTTATAGTCTGATTGTGGAGGGAGGTGGCCTCCCCATCTGCCTGCCTGGAAGAACCAGCAAGCCCACGGGTGGAGTCAGCGGCCTGCAGAGGGACCCTCGGTCAGCACACTCTGTGGGCACCACGCCCCCGGCTCGCCGCCACGCCCCCGGCTCGCCGCCACGCCCCCGGCTCGCCGCCACGCCCCCGGCTCGCCGCCACGCCCCCGGCTCGCCGCCACGCCCCCGGCTCGCCGCCACGCCCCCGGCTCGCCGCCACGCCCCCGGCTCGCCGCCACGCCCCCGGCTCGCCGCCACGCCCCCGGCTCGCCGCCACGCCCCCGGCTCGCCGCCACGCCCCCGGCTCGCCGCCACGCCCCCGGCTCGCCGCCACGCCCCCGGCTCGCCGCCACGCCCCCGGCTCGCCGCCACGCCCCCGGCTCGCCGCCACGCCCCCGGCTCGCCGCCACGCCCCCGGCTCGCCGCCACGCCCCCGGCTCGCCGCCACGCCCCCGGCTCGCCGCCACGCCCCCGGCTCGCCGCCACGCCCCCGGCTCGCCGCCACGCCCCCGGCTCGCCGCCACGCCCCCGGCTCGCCGCCACGCCCTTCGCTCCAGCGACAGCCGGTTGGGAAGATGGGGCCCAGAACTGATATGGGGGCCCGCACCTGCTGGCATTGGCCAGTCACCTGCACGCTGTTGTGAGTGGGAGCTGTTTCTGCCTGTTCCTAGTGGGGTTTCTGTTGCCAGCCAGTCTTGGCAACAGATTCCTGAGGCTCAGAATCTGTCTATTCATCAGCAACCAGAACGGCGTCTGGGCCAAAGCAAGTGTCCCGTAAAGATTTGTTCAGTAATCTATTTATACACGTGGGAATCTAAGGAAGGGCTTGAAGAGCCGTGTTTCACGTGTTCTGGGAGCTGCCTTGTGGCAGAACAGTTACCACCTCATTGCTGCCGAGCCGATAGTCGGTGGTTTGCACCCACTGTCTGCCAGCAGACATCTGCTTCCACAAAATTCCAGCCTTGGAAACCCTACAGGACGATTCTACTCTGTCCTATAGGGTCACTTTGCGTGAGAATCAACTTGAAGACAATGGTTTTACCTCTTGGAGAAATGCTGTAGGAGGGACAAGCTGGTGTGTCCCTGGGAGGTCAAGGCCAAGGGTAGAATCAGCCCAGGTAATGGAAATCCTGGTGATAGCCGTCACGTGCTTTGGCTGCTGACCAAAGGTCAGCAGTTCGAATCCACCGGGTGCTTCTTGGAAACTCTATGGGGGACACTTCTACCCTGTCTTCTAGGGTCACTAGAGTTGAATATAGAGTTGGCTGGCAATGGGTAATGGGTTTGACCCTGTGTGGCCTCCTGTCCTTCCTTGTGGTGAAATACAGACTCCTGATCACCAACTGGAGTGATGAAAGTGTCTGTTGGCATCAAGTGCTCTCTTTATCTCTGGAAGGAGATTCTCCCCCTCCTTCAGTCAATTAACCAACACTTCTGGGCGCCCACTGTTTTAGGCTCTGTTCTCCACGTGAGACTAGAAGGAGAGACACCTGTGGATGTGAGGCCCACACCTGTCGCTCATGGGTCAGGGTATTCAAGGCCAGGTGCTCTGCATGTCTATAAGGTTTTCTAGAAACAGTGCCTTCAACCAGACGTTTTTCTTATAGGAGTGTCAGGCACTGCAGCAGCCCTACAGGGGGCGGGGGGGGGGGCATGTTCTCCACCCAGAGCAGGGCCAGCCCTTCCTGCAGTGGCTGGAAAGGTGTCACCTGCTTTGCTGATTAAGTCTGTGAGTCCAGTGCCACCAGGCAGAGTACGCTGGAAGCTGTGGAGGAATGGCCTTGGTGAGTCCTCCCTGAGACTTAAAGACAGCACTGCAAGGGATGAAAATAATACAGGTAATACCAATACAGTGAAACCTGTGAGAGCCGGAAATCAGCAGGCCTGCCTGGGTTTGGTGGGTCTTGCAAGTTCTCCACCTTTGACAGAGTGCAGTTTTACCACTTTTCTGTTGGGTCTCCATTAGTGGAAAGTATTTGACTATGCCGTCTCTGATAGGTTTGTGCCTTATGCAGATTCAAGCTTTCACAGGTTTCTGTCACGATTTTGAGAGTGTAGTGATTCAGGAGACAAATACAATTAAGAGTCTATATTTGGCATAGGTTCCCCCCTCTGTGAGAAGTTACTTCTGGAGGCCATACATATCCTTCTCACCTTTTCACACCCACCTCACCATCTACGCTGATATGGACTGAGGGCGGGATGGTATGACAGGCCAGGCTGAAGGCTGGAGAGATGGAGTCTTCAGTTAGGCCGATGAGGTAACGAGAAACAATTCCAGATGCTACAGTTATGTTGTTTTTCTCCCAAGAGAACGGTCCGCAATAGCTAACACTTCTTGCTCCTCAAGTTCAAGGTATTATTTCCAGAAATCCTATATGACATATGGCTTCTGCTAGGGTGGATCAAAGAGAGCTCAAAGGAGGCCTGGTCTAGGATTGGGGAACAATGGGGAGCTGGGAGCCTGTGTGTCCACGGAGCCTGTAGGGTAGGGGACAGGGATTCAGAGCCTTGCCACACTTCACATGGCCCCCCTGTCATAGCTGCTGGGACTACGAAACACTCTTGATTAGACAGATGTCACCGGCATCTAGGAAATGCCCACCAACATCTGGCTGAGCCTCAGTGCTCCGCCGGGGGAAAGTTCTTTTCAAAGATGAGGAAGAAATGGTCCTGGCAGGGGGCACTCCCCAGGAGAACTTTCTCTAGTTGCTGAAGTTTTGCTTTCTTGACTGAATGCACCCGGCTATAGTTGAGGCAAGTATTGTTTTAACAAGGGGCCCATGTGCCCACATCCAGGCAACACGCAATCATTGAGAACCTCCCTTATGCTGTGCGAGCCCTGGAAACATCTGACATCAGCGTGTTTCTGGATGTTTTTCATGTGTGACCACTAGTCCAGCAGCTGACTCATAAATGTGGACTAATGTCAGGTGCTGTAGGGCTCCATGCCCACCTCTACCCACTCCCGGCTCAGCCTCTGAACCTGTGAGAGGTCACAGCCACAGTGGACTAGACAGGCCTCATCCCAGCAGCTCCGTGGGGGTCCGGGAGGCAGGCTAGGGCTCAGTCATTGCTCACGTGAGAATTCCCCCTGCCAATACACCTTGAACTATTTCCCCGCTCAGTGGAGAAGGATAAAATGGACTCTGGGTAGAATAAAAGTGAACATTTAATGCCACCATAGTTTGATTCTTTTTAACACCAGATTCTTTCTTGACAACATTTTATATGCCACAATCAGTCAGAGACCTTAGCCAGCAAACAATGTCTTCACATTGGAAATGGCATACAGCTTAATGGATTCATGTCACCAGTTTGTAAGAACTAGAACTTTCTTTTCTGGATGGTTTTCTAGATAGCCTGCTCATGTTTAGCATGATCCAGCCAACATTAACTTTGATCTAGTTATGTGAAGGCCCACAGACAAAACCAGCCTGTTTTGCCAACAGGCTGTTGGGACCTGCCCAAGGACAGAAGGGTTGCATTTCTGATTAAACAGATGAATTTTATTAAAACCATTTTGACAGCAAACACTGGTGAGTGAAGAACTTTTAACGGCACCGTTTTCCATCCAGTTCAACAGTGACTCGAGAGCAATGTCCTTAAGCACTACCATGGAATTTTAAAACAAGGTTTTATGAAAGTGTTCATGAATTCACTGTTTGGGACACAATACCAGCGCTTGGGCAGGCCTTATCCCCAGCTGTCAGCTGGGCCCCTTCCTACAGAGGCGTGTTTATATATACATACACACATTACGTATCACGGCATCAGAGTGCTAGAGGCGGAGGCCCACCAAGGACCCTCAGCACACGTCCCCATTGTGCAGACAGCTGAGTTCCAGGACTCAGAAAGTGTGCCCAAGGCCAGAGGACTACTGTCAGAACTGCAATCAGGAATCAGGTTTCCCGACCTAGACTCTTCCAACATGCCTCCTGCCCTCTGTACAACGTATATATTCACACAGTCACCACCCCCACCAAAGAAACGGGAGTGGTGTGTGTGTCGTTCATGTATACACCTGGGACACTGTTCACCATGCTGCCCTCAAGTCCCAGTTCTGCTATAAACAGGTCTGTGAGCTTGGACAAATTATGAATGACTAACTTCAGCCTTTTAATCCATGAATGACTATTCCCTGCTCTCAGAGAGCTTGCATTTCTTCAAAGCACTTCTTATACCATTTTCTCCTCAAACCATCCCAAAGGACAGCTATCATTACTTCCAGCTTTCTTTTGGGGACCCTGAGGCCCTGCAAAGTTAAGTGACCTGCCCAAGGTTGGACAGCTAGTGACCAAAGCCAGGCCTGGCCTCTGGTTCCCTTCCTCCTAGCACCAGGCTTTTTTTCTCCTAGGGTTAGCTGCCTTTCACAGGAGACTCCGATCCCGGCCCCTCCCTGCCTGACAAGATGCCTTCAGCCTATGGGTTGTAAGACTCACTAAAGTGCTTTGGTTTCTCCAGAAAAAACAGGTACTACAGGAATTCAAGGTAAGGAACACTAGCTACTTTCCTCAGTCCCTTCAGAAGTACCAGGGGTGGGGCAGGAGTCTTAGGGGAATGTAGAAACCTAATACTGTCAGCTTTTCCCACAGAAATTTAGCGCTGAAACAATACAGAGAGGCCAACACCCCCTATTCCCCCACCCTCCATCCATAGAGGCTCATTTCCAAGCCAGTTAGCATCAAATTCAAAGAGAAGGGATCTTGGACCCTTTACTTACTTTCTCTAGAAACAGATTAGATTTTGAACTCAACCTCGGACTTTGTAGATTGGATGCTAGTTTCTGTTCTCCCGATTTATTCATCTTGCCTCTCCCAGCCCTGATCTCTGCCCGCAGACGCTGCTCTAACAGGGAAAACAAAAACCACAGCCACGGATAGATCCAACCAATGTCCATAATGATGCATAGCGCTTGGGGAGCATTTCCAACCATGGTGTCAGATGCAAACAACACTATGAAACAACATCCTGAGATTACAAGTAAGTGGTAACTTCTTCAAACACTGACTACGACCACGTGGAGGGGTGTCAGTGTAGGGAGCAGAGGGCAGAGCCTGTTTTGGTTTTGAAGGTAACGTCCATGTGGAATGGCTGTGGGAGGGCTTGTTTTAGGCTCTCCCCTCCCACGGATGCTGGGAGCACCTAGGTTTAGAGGACAGCAGTCACATGCATCCCTCTGTGTCCATTCGATGCTATCATCTCCATGTCTGAGTAGGGCCACCCAAAAGCAGACTGTGTTTGTTGAGGGATACTTAAGTTAGCTTCTGAAAATGTTCTTTCCAAACTTTTTCAGAAAATGAATTTAACTGACAAGAGATTTTCCTTGATTAGAATTATGTTTTTTTTTTTTAATCTGAAAATAACAGTTTGTTAACAAAACATACGGATTTTGTCAGGGAGATTGCTAAGATTTATGAGTTTTTACCCACAATGTTGACACACACTTGCTGGAAGAAGAAAAAAGAGGTATTAAAATGAAAAGGAATAGTATACTCTGCCACCGGTCCCCCGTCCTCCAGAGGAAATTCTGGGCTGGCAGTTTGTGAAACTTCTCCCCTGGCTTTGTGTTATTTGGTCCAGAGTGCAGAGGCTGCGCTGGCTTTTCTGCCTGCGTAAGTCTCCTGTTTGGTAGGACAAAAGTGCCCCTTGCCTGGGGTGAAGCTGGGCCAGGTGTCATAAGTAGCAGCAAGGAGGCCCCCAGAAACATGGGATAAACATGTACTCAGTACCAGTTAGCATAGAACAGAACTTCAAACTGGTCTTCTTGCTGGCTTGGTTTCAGGGTCTACGGGACCTTGGCATTACCAGCTACAAATCCTTGCAAAGACATTGACAGTGGGCTGAGAGTCCAGCAGGGAAAACCATGAGTCCATTCCTGAGATCTTCCAGTTTCAATGTTTCAAAGTTGAGATGAACTCATCTTAGTCACCTGTTTTCGTTCTAAAAGCCTTTCCAGAACATGAAGCATAAAGTCAATGCAACATGATTTTAGTTTCCAGGATTGCCAATCAGTAGCTCAAGGACACAGGTGTCTGCATCTGACAAAAAGTTGGCTCTTGTAATCCTTGCCTTTTATTCCAAGAATTACAGTAGTTTTAAAACATTATTTTCCCCCAAATAGTAATTCCTGGGCGAAAGTCTGATGGCTTAATCAAATTAGTGAGGAGCTTTACAATTCAAAACCCAAAGGTGGCACTGACTTACAAGGACATAAGCTATGGCCCCCGGTGGGCACAGTTATAGCTGCCTCACACGTTGCCAGAAACCCAGGCAACAAGCACAACACGTGTGTGTGTGATACTGTGTGAACCACCACCATGTAGCCTGTGTGCCACTATGACTGAGTCATGATCACCTTACAGGGACACACACACTAGGCTTAAGGCTAATTTATGACAAACTGGACCTCGCTCCCACCCACTAAATTCCCCAGGCTGGACTGTGTGGCCTTTTATCTCTGCTTCTCAGGTGAGAAAACTTGCCCCCCTCCTCCTGTGGCGTTCCCCATATGAGTCCCACCTGTGTCAATAAAGGACCGATCTCACATTTGCATCTCAAGCTCCCCATGTTCAGAATAGCAATTGGAGATGAAACAACACGCCTATCACTCTGATTTTAAATAGGGAAGAGATGAAAGTTAGAGACAGCTTCTCCAGGACAAAGAGGGGAATTCAAGGACAAGCAGATCAAAGGTTGCAATGATCAGGTGGGAATTGGACGCCCAGGATAAAGCCAACTACCCTTGCAACACTATCATGGAATGCAATCGGGATTTACTCCGGGGGAGACAACACTGACGGTGGCTTCCTGGTTTCTTTTTGCATCTTAGTTTTGCTCTGCCGTTAATGTGGCCACCTCAAACTGACCTTTGTAGTTTTGGGGTGGGTGGTACATTTCAAACAAGGAATTATGGCTCCCACATCTAAATGTTAACTGCAAATAAGTATTTCCCTGATCCTTTCATTGGAGTCATGCACTAGAAACTGGCTCCAGGTCGTGCCCTTTGACTTGATTGGCTATCTTCCACCCAAACCAAATGAAAATCTGGAACAATCTCACTGCTGGTCATCACATGGAGTGTTCCTCAGTTAATGGAACTTCTTCAGGGCGGTGGCCAGGCCTGTTGTACATTGTGCTGTGTGCCGATGACCACGTATCCAGCCAACTTATAGGCACAGCCAGGAAGAAGTACGTAGTTGTACAGATTCATGGTTTATCAGTACTTGGTAAACGAATACGTTTGCAGCTTACTTAGGTCAAAACAAAAGGAAAAGAATGGACAACACACAAGCAAAGTTGCTCTCCTAAATCACGGCCCACACAACCCTGGGCATTTGCTCTGTGACACAGCATCCACAGCTCAGCCAGGCGCTCTGACATGGTGAAATGACTTTGTTTCATACAACTCGTGGGGTGTCTCAAGAGGCTGCCACAGAAGCCTAAGAGCCAGCTCAGGCAGCAGTAATCAGAAGGCCCCTCCCCTGGGAAAGGACCCGCTGAATCGGGTCTGAAGTCTCACCCGTTTTCTCACTTGGTCTGACTCCAGGGTGGCACCAGGGCTCTGCAGCTGGCCTGCAGAGGTGTAGGAGCAGCCAGGTGACCCCAGGGTTGGGGAAGCACGTGGCCAAGGCAGAAGTTAATCACACTGGGTACTAATCAAACGAATCAACTGCCAACAAAAATCAGAATACTTACCTCGGAAAATACCTGAAAGGCCCCAAATGAAAGGCTTGTCCTGAAGCAGCCTGTTTCAAACTAGCAACTAGAAAGGAGGCCAAACGGAAACCTCCCAGATTAGCATCCTGGGGGCCCAGGAGCTTGTGTGGACATTGCTGTGAGGCAAGCCCAAGCACACAAGAGCTGAGAGACACAGACTGTGCCCAGGGCCACCAGAATGTCCTGCAGGCCAGGTGGGGGTGAGGAGCTGCAATGATACACTTGTTAAACTTGAGGGATACAGCAAAGGAGCAGGAGGGAACGGCCCATTCTGCAGGAACCTGGATGCACCAGCCAGGATTTGTGATCTCTGCAGTTGGTGTCCAGCCTGTGGCCTGACTCCCTGTACCAGTGAGCTAACAGGGCCATCTTCACCAAGTCCCATCCACTAGGGGACAGGTACTCCGACACTCACCCTAGCTGGGGTTTGCCTGAGCTCACTTCTGAAATGGACGTGCTGGGACCCACGTGTTTAGGGGTACACTGGCAGATTGCCTTCCTTGGGGAGCAGCTGGTGCTGGGGAGTTAGCTGGTTAGCAGGGGCTACCTCTCCTGAAGAGGCTCCTGAAGGTTGTTGCATTTGAGGAGGGAGAACGAATAGTACTTCCGTGCCAATCCCTGACTACCTCCTCCGGGGGAAGGCTGGCAGGGGCTCTGGGACAGGGCCTGACTGCCTGACCTGGAAGACAGTGGGGGACTCCTGGCTTCTCAGCTCCACAGTCACCCCAAAACTGTTAACGGGCAAGTCTCATGACCACTCTGTATCTTGGGTTTCTATCACTAACATGAGCCCACCAATCCCTTAGGGGATTGTTGCAGGGGTAGAGTCCCCTAATACTGGTGAGCCAGGTTCTGTACCTCGGGGAGCTAAGAAGCACATCATGTTTACAATGCAGAGGGTCAGCAAAAACAAAGGAAACCCTCTGTGACCTGAAGTGACACAACAGCCACAACAACTGGCTCCAACAGAGCAGTGATTACGGAGATGGTGCAGGACCCAACACGTTTCATTCGGTTAATCTTAGGTTGCCATTAGTGGGGGTGACCGGAGAGAAGCCACCAGTGAGAACAGCATACCCACATCCATTCAGCTCTGTGCTCTGCTCCAAGTCACCGTGCCTCTCCAGGTTAGGGAGGGTCTGAAGCTGTCACCTTGCTCAGCCTTCAGGGGCAAGGCTGAGGCCGACAGCCTGTGCTTTCTTGGCATGGAACGTGAGAACTAAAAAGTGACTCAATTTGTAATCCCAAGACCTGATCTTGTCGTAAACCAAGACTGCTAGAGTCTCTGAGCATATGTAAGCCTCAGATGGTGTCTAAGCTAGGAAAAATTTCCTGCTTTAATCAATGCACAAAAATAGAAAACAAAAAAGTATGGCTCTGTTGAATTGGTTCAAGCTTTCAGTCAAAAGTCTTTGGAATAAAAATGACTACGAAGAACGTTCTGAAGGCCACAGAGCCCTGGATTGGTGCAGAAGGGAACCAGTACACATGTCAAGGCTTGGAGAGAATGCAGGGAACAGGACATCTCACCAGTGAGGATCACGCAGGGCCCGGACCCTAAGGGATCCCCTTTTCCCTTCAAGATGCAAGCCCCTCTCCCCTTTTCTGCTCCCCCGAGTTCTAGAGCACCTGCTCCTTCATCAGCACTCTGAGAGTCTGTCCCTGGCCGTGCTGTCTGGGGAGGTGGCCTTGAGCGTCGCTTGCGGCTCATAGCCTTGTGCGAACACCCTGGTTTGTGTGACGGCATGTCCAGGTTCTGTCTGAGTGGCCTCACCAGAAGAACCATAAAATACAGTTAACATTTATTCATATGCAATACTGATTAGGAAATATCTCTACACACACAAGGTACTTAGAAACAGCAAGTCAGAAACAGGGTAAAACACCAAGAGAAAACGAGCTGTAAATACATTGCAAAAAAACGTGTTTCATTTTCTTTGTTTGTTTGTTTCGTTGCTGCTGTTTTAGTCTTGACTAGCACCATCTGTACACGAGAAAGTCTCGACATAAATGTTTGGATAATAATACAGATTTGCAAGGCACTTAATCAGTCATTCTGGGTAGTTTTTGTGGTTCTGCTTCCGCTTCCCGTGGTGACCCTATGCCCCCGCTTAGCCTCCCTCACAAAGCGAGAGAAGGGTGAGGCGTCTTCCGCTGACAATCCTATGTACAAGCAAGTTTGGGTCCTCAAAGTGCTTCTCCAGTCTCACGGGGCTTCCACATCCCTTGGGCTTCCCATCATTTCCTCCTTCCACGCGTGTGCTACCAAAAAACAAAAACATCGCCTTCCGCTCAACACTCACTCCAGACTTGCCACCAACCTTCATCCTCATGCTAGTGTCTGAGTGCTTCCAACCCAGAGGGCCTGGGTGAGAGGGACTGTCTCTTTGAGGTTCCTGGGGTGTGAGGGGGACCGGCGGGGCAGGGGTCCAGCTCTTCTTATCGGCGCCTGGAGGTGATGTCAAAGCAGGTGATCATCATGAGGTGGGCCTTGCAGAAGTTGACACGGCTCTCCAGGCGCTCCGTCACGCACTCGAGCGCTTCCAGGTACTCCAGGGAATCCAGCTCCAGAACCTGCTCCAAGTCAACTGCAAGAGAGGAGAAGGGTGGTGGAGCACCCAAGGGAAGACGGGTCTCCAGAGGCGCAGCCCTGGCCATGTTACCTGTTTTCTTGTAGATCCATGTTAGGTGGTCTTGATGCGTCCTGTGCAATACCTGCCTAGCTCGGGCTGATAAGGGAACGCTGTTTGCTAGTTTTAACTATGCTGGTAGCCCCTCCATTCTAATTAGAATTTCAGATCCTTAAAACTGTACTGAGGCTGTACTGAGAGGCAGAGTCCTCCGGTGCTGATGGAAAGGTCTGCTGTTTGGACCCACAGCCCACTTCCTTGGAGAGAAAGGTGGCTGTCTGCTTCTGTGAAGATGACAGCCTGGGAAATGACACGGGCAGGGCTACTCAGTGCTACAGGGTTGCTGAGTCGGAAATGACTCCACTGCGAAAGGGTCTGGGGTTCCCACTGAGGGGTAAGCTGATGTATCAGCTTTGAGTGCGCCCGCCCATCACTCCAAGGACCTGTGAGTGACTTCATCAGCACCCCTATTTTTCAGTAACTAGCACCCTGATTCTTTATTAATTATAAAGGAAACAAACTGTCAAGCTCAGATGGAGAAACTTCCCCTCTTTTTGGGGTCTGACTTCAGCGACACTCAGACCTTTGTCTACGTGCGTAAACCGTGTGCCTCTTGGGTTACTCTTTCCGCAGCACATGCACGTGCCCCTCTCAGCAGCTGAGAAAGATGACCCCACCTCTTGGCGCTTCCCACGGTGCATCCACAACCTGCCCGGCCACGTGGGAAATGCAAGAGTGGTACGTAAACTTAAACCAGTAATCACAGTGCCTTAAAACACAGAAGACAAATGAAGACTCAGGACTCAGACACCCGCTGTAACATTTGGACCTGTGCTTGCCCTGGGTGGTACAAATGGCCAGGCAGTTGGCCACTAACAGAGAGGCTGGAGAAAGGCCTGGTGATCTACTTCCAAGTACTCGGTCACTGAAAACCCAATGAGCACAGTTCTATTCTGACACACAGGGGGTTTCCGTGAGTTGGAATGGACTCACTGAGTACTGATTTTTTTCTTTTTTCACTCAGAATCAGGTTCTCTCACAGGTCAGCCTAACCCAGGGTGAAGAGCCTGCTGCTTTCAGTTCCCGAGGAGCAGGAGGCTGGGGTGAGTCCACCCCGGCCCCAAGTCCCTGACTCTGTCCCATAGTGGCTGGGCAGAAGGGTACAGCATGGGGCTCCGCCCAACAAGGGCTGCCAAGGGTGGTGGACGCAGCTCTGGGGTTCACGATAGGAGCCCTGCCCTTGCCCTCTCCCTTGACAGTGCCCTGCTCAGTAAACTGAGAGCAATACTCCCTACACACTTCCTATGCTGCCCACCTGGCACGGTTGCCACAAAGAATAAAATAAGATGACCCAACAAATGTGAGCGTGGTATGAAATCTGTAACATTCTGTGGAAACCTAAGGGCGAGGGGGTAATCAAACCTAGCTGCTTCTTCCAAACAACTAAGATCTGCAGAAGGCAGGTGCCATGCCCATGGTGACAGGGTTCACAAGGACAAGAGCTGCATGGGAAACCCAGGGCTCCTAAGTCCTTCTCTAACATTTAAGAGCAAAAACCAAACCACCACACAAACAAAATGCCACATCAAAGCCACATCAGTCTACATTACTGTGCCACCTCCAAAGTGCCATATCAGAATTAAAAAATAAAAATAGAAGGAGCCAGCCCATGCATTTCTAGGCCGGACGCTTGCCGCCACCCCCCCCCCCAAGGGAATGGCCACTGCACAGCTGCACAGAGTTTTTCCCTCTGGTTTTCAATTCATCTTAGAGAAACATTCTGCATTTCCCTTTAATCGAGCCTTCTGTTCCTTTTCTCACTCTGGATCTAAACATCACTGATTTGTGACATGTACAAAGAGAAGAAGGAAATGATTGTTTCTTGGAAACTTCTAAACATACATGTACTGATGTTCAAGCTTGTTCCAAACCTAGGAAAACACATGACTTTGTAAGATGAAGACAATTTTCAAGCCTGCCTTGGGCATAAACAGCTTTCAAATACTAAAATTCTAATGGAAATGGTGAAAATGAAGGGGAATTGACTGAACTGGACAGCCCCCAGGATCTTGGGAGCTTCTGCTGATTTGTGACAAAGGGAAGGGTGTCCTTGGAGAGGAGAGACATGAGCATCATGCCCCAGTTTGCCTGGGGTCAGGTAAAATCAGTACATGAGCAAGTTGCTCTGGAGCTGATGCCAAGTCACAGTGACTCCGTGTGTGTCCAGAGTAGGACTGTGCTCCCCCAAGTTTTCAAGGTCTGACCTTCAACAGGCAGGTCACCAGGGCTTCTTCGGAGATGCCTCTGGGTGGGTCTGAACCGCCAACTGTTTGTTGAGTAGCTGACCCTGTCCGTCTGTTGTGTCGCCCAAGGACTCCATGTGGTCAGGGGGTGTCTGTGTACTCAGCACATCTTGTCTGTCGGTGCCTTGGATGGAAATGCCCTGCAGCAGGAGAGTCCCTGTCTTGGTCCTAACTTCTAATGCAGGACTGATCTCTGGGCACGGTGTAAGCAGACACCGAGGCAGGCCTTCCGCACTGTCTCTTGGGGTGAAATCCGGGGCGACAGCAGCAGTAACTGTGGCTGGACATGGTGCTGGCATCACGTGCCAGGCCGTGTAACATGTACCGACTGACACAATGTCACTGAATCTTCACAACCACCCTATGATATACACTTCATCGTTTCTCTACTTTATGTTTAAGGAATTCAAGTTCAGGGAGGTAAGTCTCTTATCCAAGGTGTCCGAGTCAGTACTAAGTAGGAAAGCCAGGGTCCAAAAGAGGTCACAGCCACGGCACACCAAACCTCGAGACTAGAGGGTGCGCCACAGCTTCCTGACAGCTCACGTCACTGCACTCGAGCCTCGCAGCCACCCAGTGAAGTGCCCGGGGAGCCGCTAGAGTCTCACGCTACAGAAAAGCAGCTGCTCGAGAACAGACCAGTATAAATGGCAGGGCACGCCAGGAGGCTGAAAATGCTGTCACTTCCTTCTTCATCTAGTATGATTTCATTCAGTAATTATTTTTTAATTTTATGGTATCGAGATATATTGGTATATCTTAACATCATAAAATTAAAAGAAAAAAACAAACCCAAACTGAAAACCCTAGTGGAGTTAGTTATTATACATAAAGTCAGTTATATGTATAACTAATTTGCTGAAGCACAATAAAACAAAGATAGATATATAGCAAAACTTTTTACCCCCTCTACACAATCCAGGGAAATCCTGGTGGCGTAGTGATTTAAGTGCAGTGGCTGCTACCCGAAGGCTGGCAGTTCAAATCCACTAGGCACTCTTTGAAACTTCCTGGGGCATTTCTGCTCTGTCCTACAGGGTGACTATGAGCGGGAACCAACACGATAGCAGTGGATTTTGGGGTTGCACAGTCCGGTGACATTAATTGCATTCCCCACATTGTGTGACCGTTATCACCACCCATTTCCAGAACGGTTGCATCGCCCCAGACACAAAGCCAGTGTTTTTTAAACCAGCTTTTTTGGACCCCACTCAATCCAAACTTCACAAGGAAACTCTGTGGGGTGACTAGAGTGTTCTCAATGTTACAGTTAAACGGATACAGACTTTTGTCAGAATGCATCCTGAGTGCACTTTATTGTGTGTATGGTAGACCTAAATAAAGTTAATGAAAGGAAAAAAAAAAGGAAACCTGTATCTTTGGAACTCAGGTCTCAGCCTCCTGGCCCACCCTGACTGCAGCCTGGCCAGGCTGTGGCCAGAGGCCTTTGGGAGTTGCTAGGGAGGGACACTGCAGAGAGGGAGGTGGGAAGGGCTGCAGAGAAGTGGGTCCTGGGTCTACAGGGTGGCAGGGGAGGTGAGGGGAAGTTTAATAACAGTAATATATTTCATTCCACAGACTGAGCCTTCCAGTATTGAGCCCTACATCAAGGCACTATTTCGGGCAAGCTCTGAGCTTTATTTTCTGGTAAATGGAATGGCTAGAAGAAACAAATAAGAGACAACTGAATTTGTCTTTGAAAGAGAGCAAAACTGTCCTGAACTGTTACTAGATGGTTGCTGTCACCCCGAGCTCGCTATTAAACAGAAACAACACTGCGCACATCCTTGTTTCACTCGGAAACGTTTCTTTTGCTCTCTGTGTCCCTTGTTGAGGCTTCCCTAGGACTGCACACTCTGCTGTATTGAGAGCTCTATACATTCCTGTCACTTTGGGCTGGCTATGCAGCATGGTTTTGTGGCCTAGGAGTCAATCTGTAATACTGCCTTTCTGTCTGATCTCCTGCCACAAGCAGGGGAAGAGAAATCTCATTTTCAGGTGCTATGGACTGAGACACAGAAGAGATAATCTTGCCAGCATAATATGCACCAGCCTTTGGCTGCCCCAGCAACCACTGCGTGAAGAGGAGGACTGCCGTCTCATTGCCACGGTCTCCTTTTGGTGGGTGTGGCCTACCCCTGGATTCCGAAATGGTCTGAACCTGGCTGTGGGCCAGGTGTGCTGAGCTGGGGACCACAGTTATCGCAGCACGGGACGAACCCCAGGCTTACATTCGCTCAGCCACTTGTTGGGGTCCAGCATCAGGTACTGCTTGGTCACCTCCAGCTCCTTCATCAGCCACTCGTACTTAGCCCGGACCTCGGCGATCCTCTGCTGGCGGTGCTCCAGGATCTTCAGCTTTGCGTTGAAGCACACGACCTCCTAGGGGTGGACAGAGGGGACAATGGGGCCAGGAGAGAGAAGAAGCGGCCGTCAGCCCACACACAAACAGCACCACCCCTTCTAGAAAGCAACTGATGAGTAAGGTAGAAAGAAACTCTAGAAAGAAACTGACAGGTAGGGAGCCGGTCAGGAGAAGAGTAGACAGGACCTGAGCATCTCAGCCATGCCTCTGCCTTCGATGACTCCAGCCCAGGCCGGGACTATTACAGGCCCTTCTTAAATGGTGAAAGCAGGAAGTGTGTCCAGAGGTGAGATAAGGAAGCAGAAGGGGACAGGCGCTGGTTGAATGGACATGGCAAACACAGGCCGGCGAGGAGGAGTGTACCATCACATTGCTGGGAGAGTAGCTGGGAGGGTCACGTGACCATTTATGAGTGAGTTCTTGCATGACATACTAACAGGAATCGCAAACTTTCACTTAACGCACAGTGAATGAACGAATGCATGAATGAATGAGTGAATGGCAGGAACTAGTTCAAGCTGGACAACTGTTCCTGTGCGGCCAGAGCGTGTGGAACCACTAGCTCCCCCGCCTTTGAGACTTCGAGTCACTTCAGGCAGAGAAACATGGTCCTCTCTGAAGTCTCTGCAAGGCCCTTCTGCTGCAGGGATCACTGTCTCCCACTGACGTGAGCAGCTCAGTGAGGGTCTCTCTGGATCTCAGCCACCTTCCTCAGCTCACTGTGTAGCACCTGCCTTGGGGACCCACTGGGGAGTGTGGCAATGTGGGGACTGCTGTAGTGTGGAACGAGGTGGCCTCACCTTGCTGTTCCCTCCTCGTCGCCGCTGCAGCCGTTCCACGTCATCGATTTCATAGACTTTAATCTCGAACGGTTCTCCCAGGCCCCTCTGGGTGCTCCGCAGGGGGCCGTCCACCCAGCGGACCCCAGCGCCGCTGGCGGGCTTTCTCACAGGCGAGGAGGTGTCGAGGGACAGTGCTGGGATGAGCCTCCGTCTCTGAGAACCTACGTGGGGGTTAAGCCCAGGGTGAGTTTTTTGAATTGCACGCCTTGATGAAAGGGACTGGGCTGTGGTGAGCACCCTGGGACCCATGGCCCAGCTGGGTTTCAGAGGCTCCAAGCTCTGTCCGCCCTCTCCAGGGTGAATCCTGGAGCTGACATTGACCCCTGGGGCCCTCAGGAAAGTCCTGCCTGTACCTCGAGAACCATCTCCCCATTCTCCCCGGCACACACCCCTCAAAAAACCACAGTGGCTGTCAAGTTGGCTCTGACCCAGGGCGACCCACGCGCATCAGAGCAGAACTGTGCTCTGCTCGGTTTTCAGTGGCTGAGTTTTCTGACGGAGATCACCAGGCCCTACTTCCGCGGTGCCCCTGAGTGGGCTCTGACAGCTTTCTGACACACAGCCGAGAGCATTAGCCGTCTGCATCACCCAGAGAGCACACAGGAAGTCAGCATCTATTATTACTACCTGGGGTCTTCTGTCACTTCCAGGAACACCTAAGCCACACTCAGAGATACACAGCATCTCACTTCATTCTCACAGAAGAAAGAACAGGTGTACAGAGAACGTAAGTAACTTGTCCCGAGTCTCAGCATTTTCTTACTAAAACCAGATAATAATGATTTTTCCAAAGGATGTGTTACTCAAAACCACGGAACCTGACACATCGTGGCCGCGCATTGAACACAGACATCTCACTGCCTTTCTTCAAGACGACTGGAGTCTACATGGGAGGAACTGTGTGGAGACAACACGCTGGTTTGGGGCTAAAGGGACGGCTCTCTGAAGAGGATGGTAAGCAGCCACCCCGCAGGACCAGCAGCGGCTGGAGCCCACGGACCACGCACCACCGTTCTGTCATCCCGTGGAGCTCAGTGGGGCCGTGGCTCTGGCCTTCTGAGCATGGGGCTTCAGACGTCATCACATCTGACAGAACTCGCCTTTCCGTCTGGGGAACTATCAAGTGTGGGCTTCATTTGCTCCCGCACCGATCCTGGGGAGAGGGCGGGGTGGTGTCCCCCAGCACCTGGCTCCTCGGAAAGGCCGCCAAACCCAAAACAACCAAACCCATTGCCAGCAATTCAGTTCTGACTGTGACAAGCCACGTGTGTCAGCAGAACTGCCACAGGTTTTCCTGACAGTGATCTTTATGGAAGCTGATTGTCAGTCCTGTCTTCCATGGGCTGCTGATGCTTTTAAACCCCAAACCTTCAGGTTAGCAGGCAGGAGCAAGCTGTCTGTACCACCCAGGGGCCTCAGGAGGAGCAGAAGGACCTGTTTAAAGGCTAGGTCTTGAGGCCACCTTAAATAGATGCTAGGCTAAGTCTTGGTGTGACCACTTGAGACACTCCCGCCTAGGAGTTCCCTTCTCAAGGGAGGAGCATTGAGGAGGCTCGCCTTCTCCTGCAAAGGATGCTGGAGGAAAACAGGATATAATTCCACCAGCTCTGTCCTGCAGCTGAGCAGAATCTAATCTGACTGAACACCATCACATATGGTCCCCTCCTTGGTTTAATTAAAGAAGGCAGAGTCTACCTGAATCTGTCCCCAGCAGCACTTAGTGTTGGGGCTTTATCTAATTCTGCTTTTAAGCAGAATGGGTAGAGCCCCATCCAAAGCAGGATCTGAGAGCGGGCAAGTGAGAGCTCGCACCTCGGAGAGAAGGTGGCCCTGAGAAGCTGAAGATGGCAGCAGCCTCTGCAGTTCCTCTGCAGGACCCAACGGACACCTGTGCGTGTTGTGGGCTGTGTGCGGCCAGAAGCAGCAACCCTCTCGGCACCATTCACGACGGTTCTGCTTGAGCCCCCAGGGTAGTGGTTAGAGGCATACTGGCAAGAACACTGGAGGAGTTAACAATCTCTGTTCTCCAGTCATCCCTCCATCCTCCTCTCCCACTTTTCCCCCTATTCTGGCAGGTTGAGCACTGACCTTCTAGAAAAAAAGGCATTGCACTGTCCTCCGATTTCAAGAGATCCAGTTGCTGCTAAGAAAAGCTTAGAGCACCACAACTTCAGGGAGAAAAAGAACCAGACTTCTTAGGTCTAGAAGAAGGGGACTGTCATCCAGGGCCACGTTCTCACTAACTAGTCTAGGGAGGTAGGGAAGTGCAAAGCTACCCCTTGCCCTAGGCAATGGCAGCTGGAGTAGGTCTCACTCAAGGTCTTCTAGATCAGGAGGAATTCTAAGTCCAGAGTTCACCTTCTCTACATAGGTACTACCTAAATCCCATTGCTGCTGAGTTGATTCTGACTCATAAAGACCCTAGAGGACAAAGTAGAACTGTCCCATAGTTTTCAAGGAGTGCCTGGTGGATATAAACTGCCACCCAGTTAGTTAGCAGCCAGAGCACTTAACCACTGCACTACCAGAAAAAAATGAATATGGTTTTGTAAGTTTCTGTTTCTGCGAGTTTGAGTGCGGATACAAAATGAAGATTTGGGCTCTACAGAGTGAGATCTGATGTGAAACCAAGGGAATTCAGAACACACGATACAAAGGTACAACACATTCTACAAAAGTACTGCTGTTGTTAGGTGCCACTGAGCTGGTTACAACTCACAGCGACCCTTACGAGCAACAGGATGGAACACTGCCCGGTCCTGTTTCACATCCACAATTGTTTTTATGCTTAAGCCCGTTGTTACAGTCACTGTGTCAGTCTGTCTCATCAAGGGTCTTTCTCCTTTTTGCTGACCCTCCACTCTACCAAGCAACAAAGGTACCACATGTTCTAAATTCCCTGGGTTTCATGTCAGATCTTATCTTTAGAGTTCCAGTCTTGACCTTATATCCACACTCAAACTCACAGAAACAGACACCTATAAAACTGTATTCGTTTTTCAGGAAAGTACAGACACTGATTTATAGAACTGAGAAACATCAACTACAGGAGAAAAGCACATGCTGTCTAGTGTCAAAGCCATTTACAGTGAGACGAACCAGAGAACAGTTTGTTTTCCAACAGCCTGATCTAGCCAGTTGACTCTGGGCAAACTACTGTGCCACTGTCTCAGTTCCAGTCTCTGTAAACGGGAGTTCTCTGCAGGATGTCCAGGAAGCAGAGTGAGGAAGGGCGTGTGAGGGACAATGAGCAGTACTTCTGGCTGACAATGGAGAAGCACGAAGAAACAGTGAGGTGGGAGATGGCATCTCGGGTACAGACTGTGGCCTTGGAGACCCTGTGTCTAGCCTACAAACAACCTGAAGGGCTAGGGCCATAGCCTTGCTCAGAGCTGGACACACGTATATTCAGAGGGAAGAGCAGGTGGCAGGCCTTCACCTCACCTACTCAACTCAGAGGACAAGGTCATGAGACAGTTGCATTAACATTGGTGTCAGAGACATCATGGAGTATCTTGGAGACTAGGCAGAGCTAGGGGCCCCTGGACAATTCAGAGCTGTCTTGACATTCCCGGGATGACTCTTCCAAGGATCTGTTTGTATGAGAAACAGGGGAGGAAGTAAGGAGAGTCATGGCGTGGAAGAGTATATTAATCATTCGCTGCTGTATGACAAATTACTCCAACATCTAGCAGCAGAAAGCAGCAAGCATCTATTTTCTCTGTTTCTGAGGGTCAGAAGTCTGGGACGAGACTGAGCAGTTGTTCCAGCCCAGGCTCCAATGGAGCTGCGGTGATGTTGTCAGGCAGGGCTGCAGTCATCTGAATGTTCGACTGGGGCTGAAGGATACACTTCCGAGCTCATGGCCATCAGAGGAGGCTTCAGTTCCCCATCATGTGGACCTGCCTGTGACACTACAGCTGCTTCCCCACAGTGAGTCATCCCAGAGAGTAAGAAAGGGCGCCAAGACAAAAGTCATGGTTCTTTTATAGCCCAATACTGAAATGACATACCACTACTTCTACCTTATTCTACTGGACACACAGACTAACAGTAATACCATATGTACACCGGGTGTAGACACCCAGAGGCAGTGATTATTGGATCCATCCTGGAGTCCAGCTAGTACAGACGGGACATGATCAGATGGGAAAACATCTGGCACCAGGGTCACCCTGTAGTACCCACTTCAGGGCACCCTGGATGGGGGTAGGGATCACCTTAAATGGAGAGACAGAAAAGTAAACAAGCCTGGTAGGAGAATGGCATTCCACTGGGCACAAGAATGTGATAGGAATATCCCACACCTACCTAATTCCCAGTGCCTTTTCTTCCATGCTGTTCTGAAATTCCTTATCAGATCAATCTCTACCAAGGCAGAAGGGAGTGCCTAATACAGAATTAGTTATGTCTTAGGAACGAGACACAGCTTCTACAGCATATTAACGATGATTCCCTGGAGCTCTCAGTCTCTTGAATTGGGTTTCTGGTGAAGAAATTCCACAAATGAACTGACATTCTCCCGTTCTTGAGCCTGAGACTGAGGTGCCTCCGCTCCCCCACCAGCTCCCACCAGGAGCAGCGCACCGAGTTCCGCTCAGGTGCTGATGGGGAAGCTGAGCTCGGTGCAGGGATATGGCCGAGGCTGCAACTGTGTAACGACCTGAGGGGGCTTCACTGGTACCCTCCCATGGCTCTGAAGGGCATGGGGAACAGTAGTGCCAACACACATCCGTCATGACCACAGGTCCCAGGGCAAAGCCCCTGTATAAATCAAGCTTTCTGGATCGTCTGCATGCTTCACTGTCTCTACCAGGCACGCGGATGCTCCTCCAGGTGCCTGGATCTGCCAGCTCTCTGCTGAGCTGGTCTCTCCTGGTGAGCAGTGCCCGGCAGGTGGCTGTGGGCCTGGGCAGCCCTACATGGGAAGAAGTCATGGTGGAGGTGCCCAGCCCGTGGGGAGCTCTGAGGTGCTCTGTCTGAAGGCTGCCATTTGGTTGGGGTTACACGTCCTGAATCAGCCTCCTCCAGTGGCCAGTGGGCCAGCGGTCCATCTCAATCACTCCTCGCTCATCAGCCCACACTCCCATGCTCAGTCCAGACATGTGGAAGTCCAGTAAATGGAAAAACACTGGCGCCGATAACTGCCTGCAGAGCTCTGCTGCAGGAAACGGCTCAGGTTTGATGGAGTCCGTTAATGAACATCCAGCATGGCCGCTTCCCCTGCACAGAGCTGAGTCCGCCCTAGCCCTTCTCATTCTGGGTCGGTCACAGCCACAGACATTAAGAGGGGCCCCAAGTATCACAGTTCTTTTGACTCTCTTCCTAGCAGCACCAAGGACCCCAGATGAGAACTCTGATATCAGAATATCCATCTTTGATGCCACAAGGCCAGACACTGGTGTACACCCTCAGTCTGAAGGTATTGCCACTGAGGTCAATGTTGGGAAATCCAGGCTGGCTCTCCGACTGCTGGGCCTCACTACTCTCCTGGGCAACATGCTCTGCTGTCCCAGCACCTGCCCCTCAGAAGCCACTGTCTTCAGCTTTCTCCCCTCCCGTGACCCCATCTTCATTCTGACTCAATACTTGGTCTCTAGGAAGATGAGGGATCAAAAAGCATAAAGTGTTAATATTGAAAGGAAACTGAGACATCAGAGATGTGTGTGAGAAAGACAGAGAGAAAGAAGGAATTCAAGAAGCATAGTGGTCACCAGGTTCATGAAAATAGGAAGCAAGTTGCCTGCAGACCAATTTAAATAAAGAGAGACATTATGAATGTACGTGATTTTACTGACCTTTTCCAAAAGAAGCACACTCCCTGGGCCCCTGGGTGGGTGATGATATTGACATTACTTGCCTGCTGTAGTGCTTTAACTGACCAATTAAAACTTCTGCCAAACCAGACCATGCTCTTGGGGGACATCAAGGCCAACCGGCACATCTAGCCTACTGCTAAGAGAGTCTTCTATACCCCATATTGGTGAGTGGTATCTGGAGTCTTAAAAGCTAGTAAGCTGCCACCTGAGGTGCACCAAATGGTCTCAACTCATCTGAAACAGATGATCACCAAGAACAACAAAGACATGAGGAAAAAATGGCTCAGGAGACAGAAAGACCCGTGTAAATAGGAGGAGACTGTATCAACACGTGACCAGAAGAACTAGATGGTGCCCGGCCACCACTAAAGACAGCCGTGATGGGGCACAAGTGTTGAGTACCTGTGGCAACTTGAGAAAAAGAAGGGTGAAGCTCTCTCAAGAACTCTACTAACAGGCAACAATGATGTCAAATGGCCTGGGGGATCCCCTGGGACCATGGCCCCCAGACATGCTGCTGCCTCTGTCCAGAAAACACAACTGAGGTCAACTCTTCCAACAGGAATGTACTGGACTTGGGGACACAACGTGACCATATGCTGTATGCTCTTTATGGTTCTATGCATTTATAGGATGCTGTCCTACTGGTCTCTTTCTAGATGGGAGAGAAGAGGATAGAAAGGAGGGGACAGGAGATTGCTGGAAAGATATGACAGGTACAGAAGGAAAAGGAGTGTGCTGTCACTGAACAAGGAAAGCAGGAGGAGCTGCTGATAGGCGGGCATGCAAAGTTGATTTGGATTATATGCTTTCACTTACTCATAATTAAAAAAAAAAAAAAAAATTCCCCCAAACCGGAGATGAGACTGGAGCAGATGTGCTGCCCAGGCTCCCCCTTGACTGACACGGTGCTTCCTGCTCTGGGCCTCTCTGAGGCCCCTGGCCCTCCCCCAGGAGCCCAGCGAGCCCATTCCCTCGGGGGTGTACTTAGGGTCTCCTCTGAGGGGCTTCCTTTGGATCTCAGGGAGTCAATTACTTCTCCATTTTTTTTCCCTATCAGTATATCCAACAAGATTCTCTCATTCTGAACCTTTTCCCATCTGTTCTCTAGGTCAGCTCTCTTAGAAACACTCTGGAAATCTTAAACCTGCCAGCAAGCAGCTTGCCTTCCTCCCTGTTTTCATTAAGCCAGTGACCACTGGGTTTCTTAAACTCACTAAAAAGAAATGAGAACACACTGGGGAACAAACAGGCAGCATGGCAGACACGGTGCACACAGTCCCTGTGAGGAGTGACTAGCCACAGAGACGCACGCAAGAGTGCCGTGGACTGAACCTGGTATTCCGGGCACTTAGTCCTGTATCTCCGGGGAACGACAACATGCAAGAGAAGCCTTCCTACAAAAAACCTTCCCTGTGAAATCTCTCTCTCTCTTTCCTTCTTTTCACACAGACCGTGTCTCAGCAGCCTGAAGCTGTGTCTTGTGAGGCAGCCCCAGGAGGCTTCCAACCTCAGGGCAATGTAGGGAGATTCTCCCCAGACGGTGACAAACAGGAAGCCCCATCCGTCTGTGTCGTGTAGGGGAGGGCCTGGAGGGAGGGCTGCGCACAATTAAACAGACACCGTGTCCTCTGCTAGTACACGATGCCAGAACATCTCCAGGGTTGAACTGACCAATATTGAGTGATTTTCAAACTCAGCAAAGAGATCACAGTGGAATTAAGGCTCAGCGGCCTCTGCTGTTTTCGTCATTAGCTTGTGTGATTGGAATCTCCTTCCTGGGGTGTTTGCTAACAAACAGCTATACCAGTTTGGATACAGGAGGCTTCTTGAAAGACATTTATCTCTCTGAGGTAAGAAAAAAACCCAGCTCCTGCCAGGTACCCCCCCCCCCGGATGTCTACAATGAGCACTGCAGTTTGAGGGAGTCATATCTACAGGGTCTGACAACCAAGTCTGCAAACTTGCCAACACGTACCTACGCTGGCAGCGCTGCACAGACAACTTGGTAAGGTTTTATAAACTTAGTGCCTCACAGCTGTGTTTGTCTCGACATGTGATGCTGTCTTGCTGAGTGTCATTCATTATTGTTGTTACATGTTTTTGTGCATTGTTGTGAGAACTTCAGAGCTTGAATTAGAGGAATGAACAAACATTAAATTTCTTGTTAAACCTAGCAAGCGTGCAAGTGAAATCTGGGACATGATAGTCCAAGTTTATGGGTGTAATGCCATGAAGAAAACAGCACTATACAAATGGATGAAATGTTTTTCTGAGGGGAGAGAAAGCATCACTGATGAAGAGAGGTCAGGGTGGCCAGTAACAAGCAGAACTGACAAAAACAATGCAAAAATTCATCCAACGGTGTGTCCAAATTATTGGCTGACTGTGAGACACACAGCAGACCAAGTAAACACCAATAGAGAAACAGGAAAATTGTAACTGAAAATCTTGGCATGAGAAATGTACATGCAAAAATGGTCCTGAAGGAGCTTACTGATTAACAAAAGCAAAGGGAAGTCAAAGTTTGCCTTTTGGAGAGGCTGTGTTATCACTGGAGATGAAACATGGGCCTACCAACGCAACTCTGATACAAAGCGTCCAAGTGCACAGTGGAAATCAGCCAGTTCTCCACAACCAAAAAAATTCTGTCAGTCCAAACTGAGAGTCAAAATGATGCTGCAAATTCATTGTGAATTTGTACCAAGTAGACAAATAGTTAACTAGATCTACTACTTGTGCATGCTGAACAAGCTGCGTGAAAAAGTTAGATGAAAACCTGAACTTTTCACCAGCAGCTCATGCCTCTTGCATCACAACAATGTACCAGCTCACATGGCACTGTCAGTGAGGGAGTTTTTAGCCAGTAAACAAATGAGTGCATTGTAACACCCTCCCTACTCACCTGATCTGGCCCCCAATGACATTTTTCTTTACCCAAAGATAAAGGAAATATTGAAAGGAAGACATTTTGATGATGTTCGGGACATCAAAGATAATATGATGACAGCTCTGATGCCTGTTCCAGGAAAAGAGTTCCAAAGTTGTTCTGAAGGTGGACTAGGTGCTGGCGTTGGTGCATAGCTTCCCAGGGGTGCACTTAGAAGGCGATGATAGTGATATTCAGCAATGAAGTATGCAGCATTTTTTCTAGGATGAGTTTGTGAACTTAACTGCCAGATCTTGTATAATGACCCCCTATTGCTAACTACAGTGATTCCTACTATAGCTGCCAGACAGTTAAAGTACAACTTAATCTGAGTCTGTGTTCTCTCCTCTTTCACTAGATCCCTTCAGAGTATTCACTTTCTTGAGCTGATCTCACCATTTGGTCCAGAGGCCTGGGTCATTACTACCTCTGAGCTGCATCCACAGTGCCCTTTGCCCCCCTGGCCTGTCACAAAGAAGCATCCTGCAAGGCTGGCCTCCGTCCTAACGCTCCCCGCCGCCTTCAGTTGTCCTGACCCCCAGGGCTCCACCCTCTGTCACGTGCTTCCTATGCTTCCGTCTGCCCCGCGCTACTCAGTGCTTGGTTTTATGCTTCGTCTTTTCTCACCAGCTATAAACTTCCACAGGGATCTTATCTGCTAAACTGCACCCTGCACTCCACATGCACACATTCCCCCCTTTTGAAACATTCCCATCACCCAGCGCTAGGAGCACAGAAGATGCCTGACAAATGCTCCACAACCGGGGAGATATCCCACTGACCATGTACATCCTATGGGAAGGATGTCACATTTCCACCAACCTGCTTTATCGTATTTTCATAGTCTTGTATAATATGAGCAGGAGGGGGACCTTGGTGATTATCTAGCAACCCCCTTACTTTACTTTAACATAAGAAAATGAAAGCCCATGGAACACAGTTATTCCCTAAAGGTCACCCAACTCAAGATCTGAGACTTCTGCTTTCTTGCCTCCTCTCCTCCCTGTGCCATTACACTATGGGCAATGGAGCGAGTCCAACTTGGCACACCCTCCATCACCGTGGGGCTCCAGGAATGGTTCTGGAAGGATGACTTGTAGTCACAGCTCGTTGTTTCCGTTGTTACATTCACTACAGAGTACTCACAGAGCTCAAGGTCATCTTCCCAGCAGTATAATTCCAGTCCCATTTTACTCAGGATCTAACCAAAGCATTAATGTTTTCCAAATTCATAAACGGTATCAGACAAAAGACAAATGCCTGTCTCCTCTATAGTTCTGAACTTCTTTAGTGATGGTAGAATTGAGTTATCTAACTAGGAATTTCCTTTAAGGAGTTTTATGGGCTCTCTCAAACAAGTTGCTTTTGATTTATGGTAATCACATCTGACGGCCAGCTTTTCTCTTAATAATATCATAAATAAGCAACACAAGGTCACCTAACCTGAAATGAGCGCATCCCCACTGCCATACCACTATGGAGGCCTGGATCTACGGCAGCTGCTCACAGGAGTCTCATGCTCTTGGCACTGCCTGTTAAATCCATCCTCTAATGCAAGCCCTGGTGCCTTTGCTTTACACCAGCTTCCTCCAACAGCCAAAGCCAAGTGCCGTCGAGTCGGATCCAACTCATGGTGACCCTAACAGCCCAGCCTAATATATGATCCACAGAAGACAAAACTGCAGAAGGAGGGCGTGCTGAAGCAAGGACATGTGCAGAGCCTTCTGTCCGCCTCCAAGCAGGTATTTGTATGTTTTTTTTTTGCAATTATTCTTTCTCTTTGCATCAGGGTCACAGCTCAACCAAGATATGAAAGTCTTGAAAAAAAGTGTAAGATACTAAAATCATGAAATGAGTTGGTAGACCAAAGGTACTAAGAGTCCAGCACAGCATTTTGTAGCACTAAAACTCCTATGACTGTATAGTAAATGTCACTTAAAAATCTGGACTTTGCAGACCCAAACTGAATGGACCATAATAAGAAGTTCAACTAAGAATCAGGAAGGTCAGTAGACTTGTTTTCCATGAAAACTCTGGCTTAGATGAACTTTGTTATTGCTTTTACTGCAATGCATTTAGTTTAATGTACTTCCATGCCCTTGGCCTTGGAAGCAGTAAACAGCTGTTAATGCCACATTGAAGGACTTTTCATTTTCAACTTGTCTTATCTGGGGCCTCTCTCTAAGGTCTGCTGCTTAGACCCTAAGGGGTGAGGGTACTGTCGGCCACTGACACAGTGCACCTAAGAATGAAACACACACCAGCAGGGATATAAAGATGTCAGGGCCTGACAGCCCTGAGGATCCCCAGGCATGCTTCCAGCATAACGTCATCCCAGCAACAGTTCATGATCTATGAGGGGATGGGCAGACAGGCTACCTAAATCACACCATCTGTGTATGGAAACCTGTGTGACTGCACAGTCCCTTGCATGAGATTTCTTTGACTCGAAGAAGACAAATGGTTTACAATATGAATGGACCACAGCCCTTCTATTTGGGGTGGAACATCCCACAAGTTGTACTCGCCTGTGATGGAAGGAGAGGAAGCAGCAGCCCCATGGGTGAGACAAAAGGCCTGTGGGCAAGTTACTGGAGTGGCAGGTGGAACAGGAAAGGGAAGGCCCCACCTCTGGGTCTACAATAACCTGAGGGACCAATAGTCTGCAAGAGGCAATGGTTTTTGAGGGTTCTCAGAGAGCCTAGGGTTCCACAAAGTACACTGGGGTCTTGGGATGGCAAAGGACAAGCCTAGTAGGCAGATGACATGCCACCTTCTTTTCAACCAAGACACGGACGTGTGTGTAGGGCTTTTGTTTCATTCATTAGAGCTGTGAAGCTTATAAGCATGTCAGGCACGTCTTTGGAGGCTACTTAAGAGCCAAGATGAGTCCAGACAAAATTCTAAAGTAGCTCCAGTTACCTGTGGCTCCTGTTGCCTTCCTCTTCTCTGTCCCCTTTTCTCCTTCCTGTCCTTTCCTCTCCTTTATCCCGTGGCTACCAGGGCCACCAGCTCTGATCTGGGCCTCATTTTCTTTGCCCATCACAGCTAATTGGCACACTCACCCAAGCTCAGCGGGCTTCATACAGGGAGCCCTGGCGGTGGAGTGTCAGGTGCTCGGCTGCCAACCCAAAGGCTGTTGTTTGAACCCATGAGCTGCTCCATGGGGAAAAGATGTGGCAGCCTGCTTCTGTAAAGACTTGTGGTCTTTGAAACACTATAGGACAGGCTAACCTGTCCTACATGGCTGTTACAAGTTGGAATTGACTTGATAGAAACAGGCTTGGTTTTGTTTTTTTAGGCTTTATACATTAGTGCTTCTGGTGGATTTACCTCTCGGTAGGCGAGGCAAACTTCCCCTAAAGCATGTATTTTAGACACTGTAGTCGATACCAGTAGTTTGTGCCAGAATGCACTGTGTGCACGTTAGTGCATGCACGTACATGCACGCATGCGTGTGTGTTGTGGGCAATGTGAGCGTGTGTGTGTGTGTGTAGACATTTCAGACTCTGTGTGAGGTATGTGTGGTTTGTGTGGTGTGTACCATGTGTATGTGTGTAAATGCTTTCCGGGCTCTGTGGCAGGCATGCATACATGACTATTTGTTAGGGTGTGGAGTGGAGAAAGGGCCTCTCCCACTGCTCTCTCAGTGAGACAAATTGCTCTTCCCCTATGTCCCAGAGGGAAACTGGCGGGGCTCAAAGGCCACCAGTTCCAGGTACAGGATTTTGCAGCCACTAGGTGAAGAGGGGGGCTACCTAAACCTGACCCACAGAAAGCACTTTAACAGTAGCATTCTTGGTCCTTGAACAGTTTAAACCCCAGGACAGAAAAGGACAAAGCCACCTTCCTTTGATGGCCCCAGAGAGCAGCAGCAGCACCTCCTTCAGTTTGGTGTACTTTCACCAGGCCGATGACCATCGGGCACCAACAGCTTTAAGGGAATGACCACAAAACCACCAGTCATTTGGTCTGCAGTAGGAACCCCTATGGCTTCTGTCCCCCGCTGACACGTGGCAGGCTGCTGGGAAGCTAAGCCCAGATGCATTCGGGAACTGGCCGACTGTGCTGCCTGCACAGCCCAGGGGACAGCCGGGTCAGGGTGGCCCTTCCTGTCACTGGGCTGAGGAGATGCCTACCTGAATTGGACCGTTTCTTTGGAGTTTTGAGGCTCCGGCACCTGCCGCTGACGGAGCTGCTGTTCTCGCTCATGGAGTCCTGCGTGGAGGACGCGCTGCCGGTGGCCTCGCTGTCACGCATCATGCTCTCGTAGCCGCTGCTCCCCCCGCTGTGGTAGAACAGGGCCGTCTTGCCCATGGCCGGCGGGAGCTCCCCACTCAGCACGCTGCTGTTGTCGCTGCCGTGCCCGCTGCTGCAGCGGTGAGGCTTGCGCGGAGGGGTGATCTTGCTGTACGGCGAGGGCAGCGCGTGCACCGGCGCCGCAGCCTTCTCCTCCGCGCGGCCTCCGCGCTCCTCGGCGTCCGGCCCGGCGCGCAGCGGCAGCGCTCGGGGGCCCGCGCCGCCCTGCAGCAGTTCCGAGATGCGGCCGTTGACTGCTCGCAGGGGCAGCTTGGAGGCCAGTCCCGAGCCTGAGCCCCGGTTCCTGCTGAGGGACTGGGTGGACCACGACATGTGCTTCCCGCTCGGAGGCAGGTTGGAGCTCTGGCCCACCGACTGCGGCAGCGATTTGGTAGAGAAGCTGAGGGTTTTGGTGGTGGAAGTGGACAGGCTCCGTGCTTTGGGGCTGGCCAGAAGGAGCTTGCTCACAGCGGAGATCTTGGACTGGCCGGCCTTGGGCGAGGCGCCGGCAGACTGGGTGGTGCCCGAGTTGGTGGGCGAGGTCCCTGCGCTGCGGCCCAGGCTCCGTCCTGTGCGGGGCATGGTGCTGTCCTTGCCTGCGTGTATCCGTGAGCTCATGGACGACAGGCTCTCAGCCCTCTCCAGAGACAGGCATTCATAGTGGCTGACTGTCGTCCTGCCCAGTGAGTTGGTCCGGCTGGCCAGCTGCTCCAGCTTGGCACTGAAGAGCTTGCTGCTGCTGTTGGCATCCTTCATCTTGCTGCTGGACTCATCCGGGAAGCTGGCTAAGAAAGCCGCTGGTTGGTTCAAGGGGCTGCTGGTACTGCTGCTGCAGGCACTGTGCTGTGGGCTGGCCCGGTTCTTCTGGTCCAGGCTGGACTTTCGGACAGGAGGCAGTGGAGGGGTCCCTTTGGGCCGAGCCAGGACGCAATGCTTGGGGGAAGCCATCTTCCTCTCCAGGGTCGCCTTTGAGGGCTGGGCACCCGAAGTGGTGCCAATGCCATGGGTCTCAGCAACACAGTGGCAGAAGAGGCCGTCCAGCTCCTCCTGTCTGTCAGCCTTCTGAAAGGCCCTTGGAAGGCTGCTGCATTTCAGGCTCTTGTTAGAATGCACGGGGCTCTGAGCGGCCACACCAGGCAAGGCCATCTCACAGCCATCAACGATCCTCCGGCTGCTGTCGGCCACAGGGGAGGCAGATACCTCCCCGCGGATGCTGCTGAGCCTGTCACCAGTGCTGGGCCTCTCTTCTGGCTCCAGGTCAAGTCCGGCCTCTGGCTTTGTAGGGCCAGATCTGGTCTCAACCCTAATCCCCTCATTAGGATAAGCAGTCTCTTTCTTCACCTCCTCTTCTCGCTTCAGCCACGGGTCTTCAAATGTCATTTCTTTCCTTGTACTGAGGTCCTGGTTCTCCTGGGCCTGGGATGCTCTGGGGGCTGTGGCAGCAGAGGTGGGGGACATCTCCGTCTCCTGGACATTGAGGGGGCCCATGGCAATGCAGGGGTAGACGGTGATGTTGGTCTTCATGGGGATGTACCCTTCGCAGCGGCCCAGGTTGGCCGTGTTGGAGATGGTGACCATGGCTTTGCCCAGAGTCGATATCTTGCAGGCTTTGATAGGAGTAGCTTTGTTAAAAGCCTCGTCTCCCATTTCAGACAAGATGAGCACATTGTCGGGGCCTGCCTTGGGCTTCTCTCGGCACACCACGGCGGTGTTCTGGATGCTGCCAACAAACTCCGAGGCCGGAGGCTCGGCCATGGCTTCCCCGTGCCCGAAGCACGTCTGGGCGATGAAGCTGTGGCAGGACTGCTCGCCGTCGCTGCCCGTGCTCATCTCACTCAGCCAGGAGCTGATGGAGGAGCGCCGGCTCCCCGAGTCCCGCGTCTTCTCATCCAGCGCCAGCTTTGGGAGGGGCAGGAACTGCGTGATGCTGACCTCGGAGACAGAAGCCATGTTCGAGTAGCACTCCAGGTCCTCGCTGACGCTGCTGATGATGCTGACGGGCCGGGAGCCCGAAGCCAAGGCCTGCACAGAGCAGTCGCTGTTGAAACTGATGATACTGGTGGGGCGGCCACCGTCCAGGACCCCGCTGATGGTCAGCTCCTCCACCAGCGTGAACACCAGCTCGTCCTCACCGTTCAGCTCTAGGGGCTGCTGAACGGTCACCGTCGTGGTGCTCAGGATCTCCTTCTTGGACTCAGGAGATGTTGCTACGGGATGGTCATCATCCGCAGGGGCTTCGGGGAATCCTTCGCTCCCAGCGGACATGGACTTCTTCAGAATCTGGGGGCTCATTCCAACTGGGGGGGTTCGGACCTCAGGCTGCAGCAAGGACTCACTGGACACTGTGTCAGAGTCCTTGCTCAGGGGAGGCAGTGGAGCAGGAGAGGGCAGGACCCCCTTCTGGGTATAGACTTTGCATCTCTGGGATGGAGAGCTGGGGGGCTTGTACTCCGCCGTCTTGGACAGGCTGGCAACACCCAGCCGGGGGGAGCCCATTGGCCTGGGCTTGCCTTCCACGAAGCCACAGGAGTTGAGGCTTTCCCGGCTGCTCCGGAGGCTGGGGCTGTGTACCAGCGGGGAGGAGCCTTGCTGGCTGCTGCTGCCCGGGATGCTCCTGGGAGAAGCGGGGCTGGGGCTGCTGCTGAGCACTGTGGCCGGGATGGGTGAGTGGTTCCGCTGCAGCCTGGAGGCTGGGGGGTCAGTGCTTTCCCTCTCGGTCAGCTGGTCATCTGAGTCATTCTCTTCCTTATCGGAGTCGGACAGTAAGTTGACCCCAGCTGCCTGGCCTAGTGAGGGGCCTCTGCTCACTTGCTCTGCCCCATACTGGACAGGCAGCTCTTCGAAAGGAAATTTCGTGGGCTCCTCACTGCCATCAATGCAATCCAGCCTCTCCTGCAGCTCAGCAAACGTGTTGCATTTAAGGCAATCCCTTTCCGACTTGCTAGCGGTGGCCTCTCCTGCCTCCACGGGCCGGCTGTCACTCCTGGTCTTCTGCAGGGCAGGCACAATGGGGACAAAGTCGGGGGGCCCCTCGTTGTCGGTAAGCTCCTTGTCAGAGAGGGCTGTGCCATTAGGCCCAATGTAGATGACTGTGTCACAGGACTGCTCACTGCTGGAGGAGCAGTCAGGGTCGCTGGACAAGTGAGAGATCGAGAAGTCGGGGTCCACTGCAGTCCTGGGGTGGAACGGCCTCAGCTGCGTGGGCCGGCGCATCCTGCCTTCCTCACAGGAGCTTTCTCCCCCGGAGGAGCTGGATGTGTACTGTGGGTGAGAGAAGGCTAGTGAGACAGGGCAGACCAGTGACCCACAGTGAGGGGCAGAGACAGCTGACTAAGGCTACTAAAGGCCACAGAGGTCCCCTGAGTATGGGCCATTATTTGGGGTGCCCATGTTAGTGGGCCCACCTTGTCCACATCGCAGCTGTGCCTGCAAATGTAACCCTGGTGTCTTACACTGTGAGAGCAGAGAGGATGCTCACACATGAGGCAGGCAGCGTGGAGGCTGAGGGTATCTCTAGTAAAGCACTCCCGAGTCATCTGGGGTACCCTGTGCCCAAGAGCACTGGTTAGAACGCTCTGTTCTATACAACACACTGGGCCACCTGCCAGTGAGTGGGTTCCGACTCACGGCTACCCCGTGTGGGCTGAGTGGAAATGTGTTCCGCAGGCGTTCTCAAGGCCTTTCACACTGCCCAGTCTGTCCTCCAGAGCACTTCTGGGGGTTCAAACCACCCACCTTCCAGTCAGTAGTAGAGTGCTTAACCACCGTGCCACCCTGGGGCTGCTTTACACAATAGAGGTGCAAAAAGAAAAAAAAAACAGTGAGTCCTGCGTGTCACCATCTCACCCTGGACCTGGGTGACCACTATCTTGGTTGCCTCACATGCTCCTGCCACCACTGCCCTGGTTTTGCTGCCCAGCGAGCCCTGTGACTTGGAACAGGCTGTTAGTATCAAGCTGAAACCACTGAATTACCCTGGCAAAGCCCAGCAGAGCGAAATGGACTCCTGGAAATGCAGGAGGCACGCAGGCTGCGTGGGCAAGGGGTTAGTAACGCTCTCTGGAGTTAACCAGCTGAGGGGCACTATGCTACGTTAGACCAAGACAGGCAAGAGGAAGACGGTGGCTATTTCCTGTCTCTCCCCAGCTGGTCAGCTCAAAGTGATGACACACTTGTAACGTTTCAAGTGGACCCATCTCTCCATGGCAGGTGGGATGACCGTGAAAGCACCAGCTGTATGCAGGAGAGGCCGGGGGTGACACCTCTGGGTCAGTCAGAGGCTTTTCAGTCCCTGAGGTGCACACGGAGCCAGTCACACATGCGCCTGGCACTTGGGGGCTGGACATGCTGACTGACTCTTCCTGATGCTGTGCCAGGGCGGCACCTCGATCCACCCACCTCCTGCCAACCCCTTACCTTTGTCTTCTTCTTCTTCATCCTCAAGACTCGGGATGCGATCTGGATGGTGGACAGGGTTTCTGCGTAGTGCCCTGCCGCCGCCGAGATGTGAGCGATCATGGTGGTGCGGCAGTTCATGTTCCCCAGGGACTCCCGCAGCAACATGGTGAGCTTGCTCTCCCTGCACGGCAAAGTGAATTAAGCCTGCATTAGTGGGTCATGCTTCATGCTGCCTGTCAGGGTATGGCTTCAGGTCTCCATGTGGCTTTTCTGTTGTTGTTGTGGGCCATATTTTTCCTCTCCCTTTTTAATGGCATACTAATTAGCATCCTTTTCCAGCATGGGGCTATCTGTAGTTGGCAGCTGAGCAAGTGCTCTTAACCCCAAGGATGGAATTCATGCAAAACACCTCCCTTGGCACCTCTGTCCCGGCTGTGGCGGGTGTTCCTGTGTGTCTGTGCCTGTGCATGTGAGATGGCACATAATGAGGCCTGGGAATAGAAATGAGCAGAAGGGATCAAGAGAAAACGCCTTCGTGACCAGGAATTCAGCCTGCGAGCTGCACACAGGGTCTTTGTGAGTTTCACTCACAGGGAGTCACTGTAAGAAAAACCAGTCACCCAGCCACAAGCTTGTATTGATGATCTCTATGGTACATGCTAAGTTTCTTGGTTCAAGGAGTTGCAAACACTTTGTCCCTGCCCCTTAACTCTCATACTTTCACTAGTGGTAAGGAAGGAACAGGTATCAGTACTCTGGTTATGAACAGGAAAACAGACATAGGCCCAAGGACTTATTAAATCAGTAACAGAAAGCACAACTTTCTAGAAAGGTCTCCTCTGAGGACTTCACAGGGGCTGTGAGCAGCCTGTGCTGTGACTGGTAATGATGAGACCCCGGGGTCCATGAATGGCGTTTTAGGCTCTTTAAGAAGTTGACCTGGAGAAATGGCTCATGTTTTCCCATCCTTATACCTACTCCACCACCTCCCAGCCATCACACTGTGGTGCCCACTCAAGGTAGACAGGATTCAGCAGAACTTCCAGACTATGACAGACCAGGATGAAAGGCCTGACAACCTACTTCCAAAAAAGAGCCAATTAAAACCCTATGATCACAAAAGAATACTGTCTGATATAATGCTGGAAGTTGTGTTCCCCAGGTTGGAAGCCACTCAGAATACACATTGGCTGCAGCAACTGACTCAGACTGTATCACTGATCATGAAGATGGCATGGAACTAGGCAAATGCTTTATGCTATTATACATAGGGCTGCTATGGGTCAAAGCCAACTAACAACATACTTGCCCCAAAGTGCTTCCTGCCTTGCTTTTCAAAGCCTTTGCTTACTTCATCAACCTGCATTCTCTCAACAGCTGCCAATCATTTCTTCTGTGTTCTTCCTTGACCCATAAGGCTAAGATACTGTCTTTGCTTTCTGTGCCTGGTATTTACCTATGTTGTGTTTATGATGCCAAGTGAGAAGCGTTTGTCTTCTCCTCTGTGTCCGCATTCCCCACTAGGTGAAGAGCCCCTTGAGGCAGCCACCCCCTCCTTGCAGCGTTCCCCACGGAGGGACCTTCCAGCTCAGTGGATTGTGTGCAACACCAGCACTGCCAGCAGCGGGGAGGCCTTGGGGACAGGAGGTGCCATTTCACACAGGACCTGCATCAGGCCTGTAGGGAAACACCTGTGTGGGAACAACCGTGCTCCTTCCTTTCTATCTGGGACGAACAAGAAGTCAGTTTGGGAAAACTGGGCTCACTGTGGCTCAGTTCCAGGGCCATTAAAAAAAAAAGTACCAGGGCTTCCCTTCAAGCAAAATAGTAATGGAAGTGGTGGGAGAGAGAGGGAAGGGGGTGTGCAGCGGGAGCGAGGCCTGGCTGTGGACACTGAGCTCCCTTCCAGGATGGCTGAGCCCCGGCAGAGCTGCCAACTAGACAGTGGAAGTCAAGTCCCACTAGGGGCTGACATTTCCCAAGGAGGCCTTCAGTACGAGAAGCAGAAGAGAGATTCTCTTGAGGGTTATGTTGCCGTCATATATGAAGGAGTTCCTAATGAGACAGGCCGCTCATCAACTGTGCCTGCCTGTAGTGACCACCACTTCTTCAGGTGACCCTGGGTGGGTCTTCAGGACAAGATACCGCAGACAGAGTGAAACAGTACACATCACTGCATTCGAACTGTCTGGCCTGTGTATTTCCACATGATTCCCCACTCACGAGTTAATCATATGGACAAATGTTTCAAAAAAAAGGTCACACTGTCGGAAGAAGTCAAGGCATGGGTGTTGCTTAGCAACCAGTGCAGCAGCTCTCGAGAGAAAGCCAGTAAAACTGCAGCAAGGCTCATGCCAGCCGCCCTAGACTTGACAGTTCACCCCCGTGGGAGTCCAGAAGGTAGACAGCGCTCTGGCTTTTCCAGCCTCTTGATGATCCTTTAACACGGAATGAAGACCTAAAAACTGCAGATTCAGTCAGCAATCTCTAGTAAGAAAGCAAGAACAGTCAAAGGGTTTCCAGGGTAATGGCTAGCACAAACTCAACCCAGATCTTTGCATACCGGCTGAAGCAGGGGGAAGAGGAGGGACAAGTGCAGAGCTGTTGGCCTGGCCACTGTTCCAGGGGGACAAAGAGTGCCCAGACCTGGGCTGTGTTGAGGAGATGAGAGTCCTGGCTGTGGATGGCAGGTGGGCAGGAAGGGGCTAGTGACACACTGGAGCTGACAGGGGCCTGATGGAAGACTGTGTCACACTCTCAAGTAGCCACGTTTCATGAACTTGTGGCCCCCTCCCCTCTACCTTGACCACACATATCTTTTAAAATGATTTCTGGAAAAATGTCTTTAAAAAAAAAATTAGTCAATTCTTTTATTAGATTCAGAAAGAGGACATAAAAAGGACAGTAAACAAATTTTGATGACTTTTTTAAAAAAACGAGAGCCTACTTTTGTAAATAAAGTTTTATTGGAATGCAGCCAAACCTCTTTGCTCACATGTTGCCTGTGGCTGCTTTCCTCCGTAACAACAGAGTAGTTGCAACAGAGGCTGCGTGACCCGCAAAGTCCCAAATGGTTACTGCAGAGTCAGTCTGATGACCTCTGCTCTAGAGTAGAAGCCCTGGTGGTCAGTGTTTAAGAGCTCGGCTGCTAACCAGAAGCTTGGTAGTTCGAATTGACCAGATGCTCCTTGGAAACTGTACGGGCAGTTCTACTCTGTCCTATGGGATTGCTTTAATTCAGAATCAGCTCCATGACAAAGGGTACAGGCTCTAGAACAATGGCATTATGTGGTGTCCTCCCAGGCACAGTGACTGTCAACCAGAAAATCGAGGTGTGTCTTCATTTTACTCAGTACTCTCTAATTTGATAGCTGTTGTCTACGTTGTCTCGCCAGTGCCATGGAAACAAAGAGCAACAAATGCTTGGCGTTAGAGATTACTGGGGGCACCAGGCTACGCTCTCACATCCCACTTCATGTGGCAGCGGAGCCTATCCTTCCAAAAGGGCTGTAAGGCTGCTCACAGTCACTCCGTTAATTAGCTCCTTAATGAATGCAGTTGCTCATTCTGCAAGCATTTCTGAGTGGCGTCCCTCAGCGAGGCATCTGCTGGTGCCGAGAAGGGACAGGCAAGCAAGAGTAGTCTCGGCACTCAGGGAGCCTGCTTCCACGATAAAGGCAAACCTGTAGACACACATTAGGATATCATTGGACGGTAGCTGGAGACAGACAGGACCAACCTCCAACAACACATGATAGGAAAGGCCCTTGAAGGCCAAGGGGCATCGCCACCATTTAACAGTGATGCCCCAACTGATAGAGAATACCTAGCACTCTATGGTCACTGCTCTGTTTTGTCTCCCTGGCAGTGGTTCTCGTCCATGGGACACACACGTGGAATTAAAAAGGCCCCTGTTTCCTTTATGTTCCTCAAAGGCCAAGCTGACAGCCAGCCCCTTTCTGAAAGGTCAGCGTGGAATCTCAAGCACGCTGTTTGCTGACCCTCAGAAAAGGAAACCCAACAGGTGAGATGGCATGGGACTGCCCAGTGAAATGTACTGTCCAGAGTCACACTACAATGTGGACCACATAATTCCACAAGAAAACAATGCCCTCCAAACTACACCAGTTGACACTAAATCAATTCCCACTCTAGGCAACCCCCATGCTGCAGAAAACTGCGCTCCATGGCGCTCTTAGCGGCTGTGATCTTTTGGAAGCAGAGTGCCAGGCTCTCTCCTGGGCACCTCTGGGTGGGTCTGAACCACCGCCCTTTTGGCTTGTTGCGGAGTGCTTCGCCACCTTAACCACTGCACGGCCAGGGCTCCTATGCCTTTCACACCCACTGCCATCAGGCTGGTTCCAACTCTCGGGGAACCTGCAGGACACAGCAGAACTGCTTCACAAGGTTTCCAAAAGCAGCTGGTAGGTTCCAACTGCCAACCTTCTGGTTTGCAGCTGAGCTCTTAACCGCTACACCACCTGGGCTCCTACACCTTTTACAGGCAGTGTTAAAATAAACGTCTCCAGAGGAGGAACATGCAAGGACCTAGAGGCAGAAAGTGGGGCACCTATAGACTCCATCCTTCTGAAAAGAAAAAGAGGTACCTTCTGAATCTCCAAGTTGGGAAACGTAGTCACAGCACCACAGGGCTGCCCTCCCTTCAAACTCTGCTTTTTGTCAAGAGATAATGACTGTCTACCTATAATACACACAGGTCTATTTTTAAAAATGTGCCTCCTTCATTATGAACACACTGAGGTGGCAGAATAAAGCAAGATGAGGTCGGACCTCTTTACATATGTCAATTCTCAATAATAATGCGTTGAAAGAAAGGAGCTTAGTTAATCCAGAAAACTAAGTATGCCCCAGGACAACATGCAAGAGCAGGATTCCTGCGGGCACAGCGGCTGAAGGGGGCACATAAATGACACATGCACACACCTAACACACACAGCCATGATCTGTTTATAGAAAAGGGAGAAATTGTGTGTGTGTGTGTGTGTACCAGTATTCAAGAATGCAAACACACACATAGGATTCTTTTATGACCCAGATACTCTGTTGAAGATAGCTAACATTGAAACACCCAGTAAATACTGGCATCACTCGTGTTCTTAAGGACATGCTCTTTGGCACTATATCACATTTCAGTTACTAGCCTATTTTCTACTCACTTCACTTATAAACTGTCAGAGCAGGTTGTGTACCCCAAAACAAGAGCCTGAAATGCTGAGTAAGAGTTGCCAGGTATCGAGCTGGCTTCAAGAATTTTGACTGGCCAGGCCTAGAACCAGACTTTGGAGCCCCCATCTACCCATTTATTCTCCCAGAGGGCTGAGTGACAAGAAAGAGAACGGACAGAAAGTCCACTAAGAGGCACGTCAGAAGAAAGGGCTGGTGACCGTCCACAAAACGAGCCACTGAAAACCCTGCGCAGCCCAGTTCTACTCTGACACACCTGGGGCCACCATGAGTCCCAGCCAGCTTGACAGGAACTGGCATCTGATACTAAGAGACAGGGCAAGGTACACTAATGGCATTTTCAAAAGGAGAGGTTTCAAAAAGTACAGGGTTTGGCTGAGCTTCAGAGATCGGGCCTGTTCGGGGTGGCATGGCTGTGGACTCTGTTTCAGTCTTATTCCGCGTGTCCCACTGGTGGTGTGAGCAAGTCTCTTCTGTGACATGCTGGAAACTGACCGTGCAATTCCGGCCCCTTTGGATAGGGAAGCCTGCTTTCATGCCTTCCAGTGAGGATGACCCTGGCTTGTACATGAAATCCCTGGCCACGACAGCTGTTGCTGTGCGGCAGGTGTTAGCGGTGCCTCTGGGAGCACTCTCATTTAGCCGTGGGAGATGATGAGCTGTCTCTTCAGGGAAGGGCCTAGAAGAGGAGTCTGTGGAGACCACTCACTCCCAGCTGAAGGGCCTTTCTCTGCAATCCAGCCAGTATGCCACCTGTTGATGAATTCATGCACTGCTTATCCTCACATCACCTGCTGGTGGAAATCCTGAGATCTGACCCATTACGAGTGGACGAGCTCCTGTGTTCAACACTGCAGAAACCTATGGCTGCAAACAGCGTCATTTGGGGAAGCCTCTGATGCGGGCTCCCTGGATGGCACAGGCAAGCACTCAGCTGCTAACGGCAAGGTTGCTGGTTCAAGTCTTCCCTGAGGCACTTGGAAGACAGCCCTGCTGGTCTAATCCTGAAAAACCAGCCACTAAACACCCTGAGGGGCAAATTCTATCCGGACACACATGGGGTCATCATGAGTCAGTCAGCTCGACGGTAACTGGCTTTAGATTCTCTGACGCAGGGAAGTCCATGGAGACTTGTGTCCTTCCCCACGTTATCCTGGTCGTTGAGACCTGGCATCGTGATGGTTTGGGGTGCAGGGACACATTACCAGAGGCACGAGGTATGCGTGGGCTTGCATACTCATCCGCAGTGCACAATTTCACCACATCAAAGATCAAAGATGCAGCAAAACCCACACGAAATTGTGCACTACAGAGAAGTAAGTAAACACAACTAAGCCTATGCCTACCTTGCTTACCAGTTAATCCACCCGATTGACTGGCCGCGCTTGTGAGGGACGGGAGGGCAGCGATGCCGCCCCATGGGAGCCTGTCGCTCCTGGTGAAGCAGGAATCCTGCCCCGCAGGACAAGGAGGTCACGAGCTTTCCGGAGAGCTCCCTGAGCAATATGGAAATACCTGGAGGGAAAGGCAGCATACTGAAGCGGCAGGTGTTGAATCCCAGATATGAGCTAGAATCAACAAAATCTGAGTTCTGACTGAAATACTTTACCATGGTACACACAGGGAGGTGAGTGCTAAGGAAATCTGGGCTCTATGAGCCCATTTATTCCTGAATATCAATGTTCCATTCATCTGAGTAAGATAAAATTCACACTGATTCACTCCACTTGATAGAAAAGACCAGCTGTAAACAGTGAAGGGTCTCTATAGACTATTTTAACAGAAGCATGTGGTGTAACTTGAATTTACAGCTACTGGGAGGTTTCAAGTTAAAATCCTAAACTGCCTGCTTTGATGACATTTAGTAAGACTCACCTACAATGACTAACATGGTTATAAAACATGGGTTCACTTATCTACGTTACATGTGTTCCATGAATACGTCTTTACATTATTCTGTTGTTTGTAGTTAGATTCACCAGCAACAAGGAACGTCATCCTTTTGATAAAAAAATGAAACAAAAGCAATCACTTAGGCTACAAATTAGTACACCTTACAGGCAGGAGAAAATAATGGGTCCACAGATTTGTCCTGAATCAACAGACTGGCAAAAATTGCTAATGCTGTCGAAGCTTAAGATGATACAAGTGGGTGCTTAGTGAGTCAAGACCCTCTGCACCAGCAGGCAGGCCGGTCTCTAACAGCTGCATACTCATTACTTAATCCACCTGCTGGACCAGATTAGGAGTAATAATTATGCCTTCATCATTAACACAATTTAGTGTACGAATGCTACTCTGACATTTTTCATATTACCTGAAGTTTTACTTCTTTTTGAAAATTTGGCCAAGCCATTAGCATTCATTATCGATACTTTGCAATAGACATCTCTATAGCCTTGTCATTTTCACAGAGTCCTGGAAGTGGTTTATGACAGCTTCATTGGGACAGGGATAAGGAAACCTCTCAGTGATGTTGTATTATAACCATTTCACATCTTTTGAGTGGCGATGAGCTCACTGCACCATTTGGAAACTGTTCTTCTTCAACCTTAAATCATCCCCAAGTTTAGAGACATGTTTCTGTCTTGGTCGTCTAGCACTGTTACAACAGAAACATCACAAGTGGATGGCTCCAACAAAGAGACGTTTATTTGCTCACAGCTGAGTAGGCTACAGGTCCAAATTCAAGGCGCAGTTCCAGGGGAAGGCTTCTTTCTCTGTGGACTCTGGAGGAAGGTCACTGTCATCAGTCTTCCCCTGGTCTAGGAGCTTCTCTGCACAGGAACCACAGGTGCAAAAGCTGAGCTCTGCTCCCAAGGCTGCTTTCTTGGTGGTATGAGGTCTCTGCTCTGTTTCCCATTCCTTTTATCTCTTGTAAGATAAAGGGTGGCAGAGGCCACACACCAGGGACACTCCGTTTACACCAAATTTAGCATGTGACCTTAGTATGGATGTTAAAATCTCCCCCTAAGCCTCTTTAACATGAAATAACAATCACCAAATGGATGACAACCACTCAATACTGGGGTCATGGCCTAACCAAGGTGACATATATTTTGGTGGAGCAGGTCACAATTCAGTCTGTGACAGTGTCAATCCCAATGTCAGGGATATCTGTAGTAATGCAGAAGGGGCTAAGGGACTGATGGGTTGGAAATAGAGGCAACAGTCCCGTTGTCATAGGAACCCAGTGCCCCCCACCCCCATTTACCACCACCTTCCCATATGGGTTTTAAAGATTTTTCGAAAGGAAAAAAAATGAAGGTCATGAAAAGAATTTTTAAAACAATAAATGACTTATTTCATTTTATTTTAGTCTTGTTCTTGCCTTGTGACATTCTGCCAGTCATCCCCACTGTCTTTCGACTACACCATCCCCTGACCTCTCATGTCTTCTTAGTAATAACTTTCCATTTTTAGAACATTCCTATGTGGTTCCATGAGTTTTAATGTTTGTTTCAGGTTAGAAACATACATGAAGCTTATGTCTGATGTGGCATTTTGATGGGGGGTTCTTTCTAGAGCTGAGTCTCTGATCTCCCTTCAGGATTGACATTAGAACTGTGTAGAATCTGGCCTTTGAATATCTGCAAGTATATTTAGAGTTCCTTCAAAAATAAACGGGTTTATTAAAAAAAAAAGGTAGGTAAACATCTGGAAGGGATTCATTTACTTTTTCACTGGCTCTCTAAGCAAAACCCCTAGGACAACAAAGATATGACATATGCAGCATTTATCTTCCATTTCCAGAACCCAGGTGAGTCCCTCTCCTGCCATAATCTTCTGAAAGTCTAAAAAAAAGGTTAAGATTAGGCAAAAAGTCTAGGCTTGATGACTATGCTGGATTACAGTTATAACTATTTCCAGTCTCCAGTTTTACCTCATTCTGGGCTTCTTCTCTATGAAAAGAAAATAACCAGGGAAAACGCAAGTAATGAGTTCAGAGAAGTTATTTCATTTTCATTCACTTCAGACTTTGTTCTGATCTTGAAACACAAAAGCCAAAGGGGTCTCTGCTCAATCACGCTGCATATCAGTAGACACTTTCTGTATTATAGAATAACCTTCCAAGAGAAGTGATAAAAAGTGGCTCCATATGGGGAGCCATTGGTACTTTTTTTTTGGTATAATGGTGCAATTCCTGGCACATCTTTCAGTTTGTCACACCGTGGGAGCACATGTGCTGCTGTGATGCTAGAAGCTATGCCTCTGGCGTTTAAATGCCAGCCATGTCACCCATGGTGGACTGGTTTCAGCTGAGCTTTCAGACAAAGACAGACTAGGAAGGAGGACTCAACTGTCCACTTCTGAAAGGAATTAGCCAGTAGAAACTTTATGAAGAGTAGCAGAACTCCAGCTGATACAGTGCTGGAACAAGAAGCCCCTTGGGTTGGAAGGAACACAAAAGAAAATGAAGGATGAACTGCCCCAGATAGAGTAGACCTTAATGATGTGAACAGAGTCAGGCATTTAAGATTTCCATTTGCTGATGTTCCACAACTCAAAATGAGAAGAAACAGCTGCAAATATCCATTCATAATTGGAACATGGGATGTATGAAGTATGAATTTAATAAAATTGGAAATGGTCAAAAATGAAATGGAACACATGAACATCAGTGTCCCACACATTAGTTAGCTGAAATGGGCTGATACTGACCACTGTGAATGAGATAGTCACATGGTCTACCATGCCAGTAATGACAGCTGAAAGAGGAATGGCGTTGCAGTCATTGCCAGAAAGAACATTTCAGTATCTGTCCTGAATTGCTGCATTGTCAATGACAGGACACTATCCATAGCTCTACAGGGAAGACCAGTTAATACAACCATGATTCAAATTTACACACCAACCACTAAAGCAGAGATGAAGAAATTAAAGATTTTTACCAACTTTGGCAGTCTTAAATTACGAACATGCAATTAGGATACATTGATGATTACTGGTGGCTGGACTGTGAAAGCCGGAAATGAAGGAGAAGTATCTGTAGGTGGAAAATATGGCCTTGGTGACAAAAACAATGCTAGAGATCTCATGATAGGATTTCACAAGACCAGCGACCTCTTCCTGGCACATATCTCTTTTCAACAACATGAACAAGGACTACACATATGGATCTCACTAGATGGAACACACAGGAATCAAATCAACTACATCTGTGAAAAGAAATGATGGAAAAGTTCCATTATATCAATCAGAAGGCAGCCAGGGGCTGACTATGAAATAGAACATCAGTTGCTCATATGCAAGTTCAAGTTGAAACTGAAAAAAATTAGAACAAGTCTATGACAGTCAAAGTATCACCCTGAGTATCGCCTGAATTTAGAGACCATCTCAAGAACACATCTGATGAGTTGAACCCTAACGACTCAAGACCAGAAGAGCTGTGGAATGACATTAAGGACATTCCACACGAGGACAGCAAGAGGTCATTAAGGAGACAGGAAAGAAGGAAGGATCAAAGTCGATGTCAGAAGGGGCTCTGAAACTTGCTCTTGAATGTTGAACAGCTAAAGTGAAAGGAAGAAAGGGGGTAAAAAAGTTGATAAGAAGACTTCAAAGGGCAGCTTCAGAAGATAAAGCATTATAATGACATGTGCAAAGACCTGGAGATAGAACACCAAAAGGGAAGAACACAGCATTTCTCAAGCTAAAAGACTGAGGGAAAATTCAAGACTCAAGTTGCAATGCTGAAAGATTATGTGAAGGAAATATCAAATGACACAGGAAGCATGGAAAAAAAGATAGAGGGAATACAGAGTTACTGTACCAAAAAGAACTGGTCCGTGTTCAACCATTTCAGGAGGCTGCATATGCTCAAAGATCACTGGTACTGAAGGAAGAAACCCAAGCTGCACTGAAGGCATTTACGAAAAACAACTTCCAGAACTTGATGGAATAGCTGAAACGTTGCAACACACAGACACAGCACAAGAAGTGCTCACCTGTCTATACTAAGAAGTTTGGAAGACAGCCACCTGACCAACTTATTGAAAGAGATCCATATTTATGTCAATTCCCAATATAGGTGATACAACCCATGTACAAATTATCGAACAGTATCATTAATATTACACTCAAGTAAAATTTTGCTGCAAATCACTCAACAGTGACTGCAGCAATACATCAACAAAGAACTGCCAGAAATTCAAGGTAAATTCACAAGAGGACATAGAATGAGGGATATCACTGCTGACGTCAGACACATCCTGGTTGAAAGCAGATTACCACAAGGATGTCTGCCTGTGTTTTGTTGACTATGTGAAGACATTTGACTGTGTGGACATAACAAATTATGGATAACGTTGCAAAGAATGGGAATTTCAGAACACTTACTTGTGCTCCTGAGGGATGTGTACATAGTTCCAGAGGCAGTTACTGGAAGAGAACAAGTGGATACTGTGCGATTTAAAGTCAGAAAAGTTGTGCATCAAGGTTGTATCCTTTCATCATACCTATTCAATGTGAGCAAATGATCTGAGAAGCTGGACTATACGAAGAACATGGCACCAGGACTGGAAGACTCATTAACAATCCTGCTTTACGCAAATGACACAACCTGGCTTGCTGAAAGTGAACAGGACTTGAAATAGTTAGTAATGAAGATCAAAGATCACAGTCTTCAGTAGGGATTAGCCCTCAGCATCAAGAAAACACAAATCCTCACCTACTGGACCAGTAAGCAACCTCAGGATAAACAAAGAAAAGATTGAAGCTGTCAAAGGATTTCATCTTACCTGGATCCACAATCATGATTCCATGGAGCCAACAGTCAAGAAATTAAAAGGTGCACTGCATCAGGCAAATCTGCTGCAAAGGCGTCTCAGCTGCGCCTGATCCAAGCCCCAGTGTTTTCAGTCACCTCATTTGCATGCAAAAGGAGGGTGAAGAGTAAGAAAGACTGAAAAAGAACTGACACCTTTCAATTGTGGTGGTGTGAAAGAGTACTGAGTATACTATAGACTGTCAGAAGAACCCACAAATCTGTCTTGGCAGAAGTACTACCAGAGTGTGCCTAAGAAACAGCAGTGTTTCACACATACGTTGTACATGTTGTCAGGAGGACTCTGTCCCTGGAGAAGGACACCATGCCTGGTAAGGTGGAGGGTCACTGCAGAAGAGAAGACCCTCCATGAGATGGAATGACACAGCAGCTGTGACAGTGGGCTCAAGCCTAACAAGGGTTGCAAGGATGGCATAGGAGTGGGCAGGGTTTCATCCCATTGTACCGGGGGTCACCATGAGCCAGAAGATTCCACAGCACTTAACAACAACAACAATGGTACACTGTCAGGGCAGTTCTTGCATGGATAGATCGGATGATTAAACAGACTCCTTGCCTGTAAACTGATGCTTCCATTTCTTTATTTGCAAGGGCCTCTGAAGTCAGCAGTTGTGGAGCTCAAAACTAGACTGACCGTCCAGGTTAGGATAAGCTATTTGCCCCTTCTCTTTCTCTGCCTACCCTGTGCTCCTAACCAATGGCCTTCTTTGGACTCATTGAGGGTAATGAAAACGATTTCAGGAGGCACAGTAGCACACCATTGCCTCCAGTCTGATATTCATGAAGATGGCAGCTTTGGTGCTTGTGCAGTGGGCTGAAGACTGGCGTGACCATGGTCCCAACTCACTTCTCACTTCACTAACAGTCTGTTAGGACTCCTGCTTATACAAAGTGGGACAATGAAGATGAGCTGGTGGTTTGGGACCAGGAGCTGGACAGCCCAGGGAGGGGGTAGCTGCAGATGATTGTTGGCTGTCCCCTTGTATGTACCTTCTTGTACTGTGGCTTCTGGGTAACCATATTAATCACAACTCCTGGAACAAGTTGTGGATTTTTGCACTTCTCTTGTACCCATGTTAACCCCAGGTTTTCAACCTGGAATTCCCTTCTCTTTAATCTCTATGGAAATTCTTCCAAGTCCAGCTCAAATCTATGAATTCACTAATTATTTGCGGGGGTGGGGGCAGGAAATCCTGACAGTATTAGCAATATCCTGCACTTTGTGGCCTTGGGAATCACCTTCCTTGTCAGTTTTGGGTAAAATTTTTTTAGTCTTAGTTGTTTCTTTTTAGGATCTTTTGTTGGGGGGCATGTGGGAAAATGATCTATTTCTCTGTCCACCTAAGCCTGCCGATTCGACCCTCATTACACGACAATTCAGTGACACTGGTTATGTACATCATGTTGTGGAAACATCACTACCTTCCTTTTCGCACTACTCTACCACCATTAACAGAAACTCAGTGCCCCCTAAGCAATGGTTCCCTTAGTCTTTAAAATTTTGGGGTATGTATGGTTCAAAAGCCTTCCAGTATTTGGTTGTCCTCTGTCACACTTGCCAATACAAGGTCTGACAAGTCCATGAACTTGATCATTCTAAGTGCGACATACCTCGTTGCTGAATATCACTCTGCTCACCTTAGAAGTATTTGCCTCGGGACTCTATGCACCAACACCAGCACCTAGTCTACCCTCCAAAGCAACTTTGGAACTTTTTTCCTGGAATGGCCATCAGAGCTGTTGTCATATTATCCTCGATGTCCTAAAATGTCAGCAAAATGTCTTCCTTTCAGTATTTCCTTTATCTTCAGGTAAAGAAAAAAGTCACTGGAGGCCAGATCAGGTGAGTAGGGAGGGTGTTCCAATATAGTTATTTGTTTACTGGCTAAAAACTTCCTCAGACAGCTAGACAATTAAGTTTATGAACTTGCCACCTTACCACTGTGCACAATGGCCATTCCAGAAAGAGTTCCAAAAATGCTCTGAAGGGTGGGCTAGGCACTGGCATTGGGGCATAGCTCCCCAAGGGGAGTCCTTCGAAGGTAACCATAGTGATATTCAGCAGTGAGGTATGTGGCACTTTTTCTAGAATGAGTTTGTGAACTTAACTGGCAGTCCTCATAAGAGTGACCAAGGATTGCTGTGCTGTTTGTGCTGAAAAAGCTTGTGCAATATGGTTTTTCTTACAGCAGACCACTAGCCCATCACCAGCTGGGGAAGACTTGAAAGAGTCTTGTCAAGCACATGTGCCATGGACTGCCCAAGGATAAACTTCTTTTGAAATCAAGTAGAACCAATTCTAAGCAGGGTGATGAGGGTAACTCTGTTTAGAATGCCTTCTGGGCATCATGTGTGATTTAAACAAAGATGACCCCACAGGCTTCACAAAATGTACCAGTTGGATTGGCTCTTGGCACAAAGACTAGTACTCGGTAATTGCAAAGAATTAAAGGGAATTATGTTTAAGAATGGCTTCCATTACTGGCACCAATCTGAGAAAAGATGTTACACATCTTTTGCTTAAATTAAGGAGGAGATCATAAAATTTTAATGGGGAATGACATGCAGAAATTACGTATTTCTTCAAAAAGAATTAATATTAGCATTTTTCAGTGATACTTTGTCAAAAAAAAGAGGCTATTGTACAGTTTTGCACATTTTGTTGACAAAGTGGTTTTATAACAAATAGCTATTCATTTTTAACATGAGAGACATGTGGTTTGAGCTCAGAGATCAGTCACTGTAAACTCTGCAAGATTTTTCACTGTACAGTTTCTCTAAGCCCTGCCAGGGATGTGAGGCTTGAAAAGTGGGAATTAATCATGTCTTTCTTATGCCTTTTCTTTGGTGCTTCTTAGTTTATTTTTTAAATTTAAAAACATGTCATTGCTTTTCTAAAATGCTATGAAAGGCACTGAACAGGCTGGGCAGGTGGCACAAAGACCACTAATGATGTCTACTTCTTGAAAAATTACATAGTTTGGGTATGGGCAAGGATCATTTCCCTTCTCTCTACATATCTAGGCGTTAACACAGTATTCCACATACACTTTATTTCTATAAGCATTTAAACAGATAATAGGTATCTCTCTATCTCACCACCCACCAGTTTGTCATAGTGCAGTCGTCTGTTATTTTGTCATAGTGTGGTGGCTTGTGTTTTGCGATGATGCTGGAGGCTCTGACACAGGTACTTCAAATAACAGCGGGGTCATCCATGGTGGACAGGTTTCGGTGCAGCTTATAGACTAGATTTTCTTTTTTTTTTTTTATTTAACATAACTGAGTAAAAATGTACATTCACATGTAAATTTACATGCCCCCCTATATGCAGCTTCCACTGCTCTCCCTGTCCGGTGACTACACACTATTCCTCTCTGCTCCATACATGTCTCATCCTCCCAACAGTCTCCTTTCCCCTCCTCTCCGTCCACTCCCCTTCCTCCAGCCAGAGGTCAGCAAGATGATATCCTATAGATGTATAGAACCATAAAGTGCTTCCAACATATGGTTACTCTGCATTGCCAAGTCCATTCCATTCCTGTCCAAAGAGTGGACCTTTGTTATGATTTATGGGAACGGGCAGCATCAGGGCCGGGGGCCATGCTCTCAGAACAACCCCAAAACCGCTGGACCATCAATTGAGGTCTTTTAGTGGAGATCTGATTTTCTTTTGAAAATTAGCCAATGAAAACTTTATAAAGGACAACAGAATACGGTCCAGTGCGGTGCTGGAGGGTCAGCACCCTAGGCTGGAAGATCCTTGTTTACCTACGCAGTGGCTACAAGGTGGGTTCAAGCACAGCAACAGTGAACAGGGTGCAGGACCGGGGAACGTCTCGTTCCATTGTGCACGGGGTCACCACGTGCAGCACCTGAGCGGATTCAGTGGTGAAGGCCACTCCCAGCTTCGTAACTTCACAGTTTCTAAACTGTGATGTTTCTTTTCCCTCACAGGAGCTATGGTCAGAAAAACATCAGGACAGATACCATTGTCTGGGGCTAGAACAAATGCCCCATCCAAGGCTTGCAGTCTTTCCTTTATGATGACTGGGACACTCTTTCAGCCTCCCAAAATGTTAGAGAGGGCACTTGGCACAGCACACAGTCTCTAAGAATAGGCCAAGAGAAGGATGCTTACACTGAGGCTCCCATCAGGCCCTTCTTGAGGAAAATGTACAATGGTCTCAAAAGACAAGCTTTTGGCTAGCAGCTGAGCACTAAACTACTGTACCACCAGGGCTACAAACTCTCACCTAAAGCATAACATTTAAAACACACACACACACACACACACACACACACACCCACACCCACACCCATTACTGATTATCGAGGGGGGTTGGAGACACTGAAACAGATGCCCAGGCACATACATGCATTGGCACTGGGTCTATGACCTCAAAAAATAAAACAAAACCAAAAAATCCACACTCTTTATAAATCAGTCTAAGCGTCCAACAAAAAAAGTCTTGAAGTTTCAGAAACAAGTAGTTTAAATTTTGATTGTATTACTGTTTTTTGAGGAGGGGGGCACATTGTAAATTCTTAATCAAGCTGCAACAAAGGAAATGCAAAAACCTCAGTTTTGTTGCTTTTCATGAATTACAATTATTAAAAATAAAACTTGCCAACAAGAAGACACTGAAATATATCCCTGCAAAAAACAAGGAAGAAACTTTATGAATATTAGATGATGTGATTTCAAACCACATAAAAGATTAAAGTTTTAAATTCTTGATTGCGCAGTGGTTGAGGTCTGGGCTGCTCACCGACAGGTCTGTGGATGGCACCCGCCAGGCGCTGACGCCACCGGAGAAAGATGTGGCAGGCGGTCCGCTTCTCTCAAGACTGCAGCCTTGGAACCCCGAGGGGCCAGTTCTCTGTCCTACAGGGTTGCTCTGAGTAGGAATCGGCTAAACGGCAATGGGTTTGGGTTTTCTTTTCCATTGACTTATGCTTTGGAAACTAACTTGTGAAAAGAATTCTCTGAAATTTTAACACTATGTATCCTGAATTAAGATACTGATTCTGCTGAAATGAGCTTGTGATTGGTTCTGGTACATGTAAATTCAAAATTATTCTCAGCCAAAATGTGATATTTTACCCAGCAAAACAGAAACTGTAGTTACCAAAATATACATTTTTATCTGTTAACACACATGCACACACATATATACACAAATATACAGATAAGCAGTTGAGTACACAGCTATACTACTAGAAAACGTATCTACTTAAGAAAAATACCGTTAACATGGCATCAGAGACAGATACAGCTACGGCAATGATTAGCATATACAAGAGTATGCCATGAATAACTGTTTTGCTAATCTTATTTTTTTAATGTTTAATTAACCAATACAAAGAAGTTTCAATTTTTTTCCTTTAACAGACATGTATTTTTTTGATAAAAAAATATTCTACATTTGAAATTACATTTTGAGAAGAACTATTTTATAGGCCCACCAATATAATTAAATGAATTAGTCAGTCAGAAAATATTTCAACACATTAAAAAACATTAAGTACCCCTTTTCACTCTCAAAAGTGTCCTGGGTTGATAATAAATTATATAGTCTTATAATTTAGAAGAGGGATTAGATATGTAACTGAAAGTATAGAAAAGCAACATAAGAGCAGATAGATGTCTAGGTACCCAGAAAGACATTGTAGAGAAGATATTAAAAAAAAAAAGTATTAAATAAATCGTGAAACTTGTACAGAATTCTCAGGCCAAAAAAGTAAGTGACGTTGGGAAACCAAGAGAAGCATGCAGAATGTTGAAATTTGCTTTCACTCTGAAGGCATTTGCTGAACCAGGTAATACTCAGCTTAGTTTTATGTTGCCTCCAAGGGCAGGAAAAACAGAAGGCAGAGCCTAAAACCCACCCCAAATGGAATTTCAAAAGAAAATGACCCCATCTCAAACAATCGCCCCCTCTCATGTATGCAAGACACAAGTTTTCTGAAACGTAGCACTAAGCAGAGGGAAAGAAACTGTCCTGAGAATCTTGAACCATAGGCTGGATTCCATATAGAGCTGCAGTTGTAATTCTCAGTATCTGTGTGGTCCCAAATATTTCAAGCTGAAAATGTAATATCCTCAACTGGTAGTTATCCCAGGCATCTAGGAGAAGCAAATACAGATCCTCTCTGAAGTAAGCCATCTTTATTCCAGGTCTCAAAGACCTCTCACAAATAAAATGCCAGTGAAAATGAGAACCCCCAGACAAAAATAAACACAAAGAAACAAGGCACCATGAGAAAGAGCCAGCAGAAACAGCAGATGGCAGAAAGACAGTTTCAAACAGCAATTACAAATAAACAACAAAAAGTTTCTTAACATGTTCAAGGAAATTAAGATGCTTAAAGAAATAAAACCAAAAAAAGATCCAGAAAGACCAGTTTCTGCTTCTGGCCATATTGGAAAAGCAGGAACTGAATTTATCCTTCAGCCTTAAACAACCAGAACACCAAAATATAAGAGAAAATAATTTTCAGATATTGGATAACAGGCAGAACAGGGAAGTAATCTGAACTAATCTAGGAGGGAAACGAAATAAATGAAGTCAGTCCTAGAAATGCCAGAGCTCACTGACTAGTACAGGTTCCTAGGTTATAATACAACAGAGAGAGAGAAAAAAACTGAACCTACCACTGCAGAATCAATTTGGATTCCCTGGGACCCTATGGAGTAGAATTGCCCCATAGAGTTTCCAAGGAGGGGCTTGTGGATTTGAACTGATGACCTCTGACTAGCAGCCCAGTGCTTACCCACTGTGCCACCAGCTGAGAGAGGGAGCCCAAATAAAGACAGGAACTCCTCCCTGGGTAAAGGATGAGGTTTAGAACTCGGGGAAGCCAAATCAGTTAAAATTTAAAGGGCCAAAGAGCAAAAAGGAGTGAGCTCTGGATGTATTTGTGAGAAAACCACCAAGGCTGCAGAAGGAGCCACAGAAAGGCGCAGTCGGTGGAACTCTTGGAGCTCAGAAGGAACCGAGAATAATTTGTGTTCAAATAGATGGAGTAGAAAGACCTGCTAATACCGGGGGCTAACATCCAAGCTTCCTCAAAAAGGTATTGCTCTAATAAAACTAAAACAAACAAAAAACCCAAAATCCATTGTCCTAAAGTCAATCAAGACTCATCGTGACCCTGTAAGACAGAACGGAACTGCCCCATGGGCTTCCAAGCAGTGGTTGGTAGATTCTAACTGTTTTGCTTAGCGGTCAAGCTCTTAGCTAGCAGAGCTCCCTCTAATAAAACTAGCCAAGCCAAGTGCAGTTGCCGTCAAATCACCTCTGACTCATGGTGACCCCGTGTGTGTCAAGTAGGACTACAATCAGTGGCATGGTAGATTGCCAGGCCTTTCTTCAAAGGTGCCTCTGAGTGGACTCCGGCCTCTGACCTTTCAGTAGCTGTTTGCACCACCCAGGAACCACTCTCTAGCTGAAAACCTAGCCTCCAGAAAGGAACAAATTTATTCCAAGTGTCATGGATTGAATTGTGTGCTCCCAAAATTGTGTGTAGCAATTTGACTGGGCCATGATTCCCAGTATCATCTCATTGCCCACAATTTTGTGATTTTTCTGTGCTGTAAATCCTAATCTCTGCCTGTGGTTAATTAGACAGAATTATGTTAAAAGAGGATTGGGGTGAGATTTCCTTACTAAGAGAACTTCCCTGGAGTGTGGCTTGTATCATCTTTATCCATTTATTCTACAAGACATAAAAGGAAAGGGAAACAAGCAGAGAGTTAAGGACCTCCTACCATCAACAAAGCAGCACCAAGAGCAGAGTGAGTCCTTGGGGCCTGAAGTTCCTGTGCTGAGATGTTCTCAGACAAAAGAAAGACTAATCCAACATAAGGGCTTTCCTCTAGAGCAGACTCAGTAAGAAATGTATTCCCTGGAGCCTGCACCCTGAATTTGGACTTTTCTAGTTTATTGGACTATGTAAGAATAAACTTTTTTTTTGCTAAAGCCATCCACTCACGGCATTTCTGATAGAGCAGTATCACATGACTCAAATATCAATTAACATTACTATACCAATACCAAAACCAAAGCCAAACCCACTGTCATTGAGTTGGGTCCAACTCATAGCGACCCTAAAGATCAAAGTAGAACTGCCCCATACAGTTTCCGAGGAGCGCCTGGAGGATTTAAACTGTCGACCTTTTGGTTAGTGGGCAGAGCACTTAACTCACTACATTACCAGGGTAGTAATTAATAAATACTCTTCTAGATAACCTATTGATTTAAAAGTAATTATAATGGAAAATAGAAGACAACTTGAACTAACACTAGTGAAAATATCTGTCATTATCAAAACTTGAGGATACCAGCAGAGCAGTACTTACCAGGTAATACAGTTGAAAATCCTGGTGGTGTAGTAGTTAAGGGCTCTGCTTGCTAACCAAAAGGTCGACAGTTCAAATTCGCCAGGCGCCTCTTGGGAACTCTATGGGACAGTTCCACCCTGTCTGGTAGGGTTGCTACGAGTTGAAATCAGCTCAATGGCACTGGGTCTTGGTTTTGAAGGGAGTAAATGCTTATTAAACAAGGGGAGTAAGTAGCCATCTTCAAATGGGAGATAAAGAGCAGTAGTTAAGCCTCAAGAAGACAGGAGGAGGAAATAATGAGAGTAGGAATTAATAAAATGGAAAGCAAGCCTACCACAAAGAAAGTTAACAAAACCAAGAGTCATTAACATCATCTACTATTAGAGGGACCAGAGACAGACACACCTGTATTTGGACCTCTGCTGTGAGGCAGAGGGCACTGAAGACCCATGGGACCCAACTCACGACTCTAGGAGAAAATGCTTGCCAGGTAGCACTGCCTAGAATTTATAACAAATGCGTATGAATTATTTAAGAGAAAAAGGATAAGCAGTTCCATAGAAAAATAGGCTGAAGACATTTATAAGAACTCTATAAGAAGATATCAACAAATATGAGGCCCAACCTTATTACTAAGCAGAGAAACACAATTTAAAACTACAGTGGTGGATTTGTACTCATTGATTTCTATTTTTGCTTTAATGGGAAAAAAGAAGTTTGATGGGGGATGGCCTGAGAGAAAAGCCTGGCTATCTTTGGAGAGCATAAACTTAAAATGTGTTCTTGTTATATCAGAGGATATAGGTTATAGCCAAGCATTAAGAGGCCAAAGTTCTAGGTCACACACTGGGATTCACTGGCTCCATATTCTAAGCAACTGAGTTTTAGGGTCACAGTCAAATTCAAGTCTAAACTTTTTATGTGTTAAGGTCTGTATGGGACTATTACAGGCAGGTGGAAGGTTCTGGACACGACTTCGTAGATTATCATCATCGTTACCACCATCACTCTTGAAGTATTTCACTGTGTACCTATCATTTTCCCATGAATTATTTCATTTGTTCCTCATGACCAAGGTGTAATCTTCTCTGCAGTTTACAGCTGGGCCCGAGGATCTTCAAGTCCACAGGCAGCAACTGAGGGGCTGGGGCTTGAACCCAGGTCTTCCTTGTCTCATCCTGTCTGCTTGTTACCACATCCTAGTGGAGAACACGGTTCTTAAAAGGGCTCTGGAGCTTAACTACCTGAGTTTCAGTTCCAGCTCACCAGTTATGGGACAGAAGATGGGGGAATTTAGTTTGATCTCACTGTGGCTCAGTTTCTTCATCTATAAAATGGAAATGAAAATAGCAATACCTCACAGAGTTGGTGCAAAGACTAGAAAAGAACACTTCCAGTAGCCCAGACTGAGCTTGCACATAAACACTCCCAAAGTGGCTGCTTTATCACACTTACTGCTCCTTCACAATAGCCATGGTTCAAAGCCCAGGTTAAATGGGTCCTTAAATAGGACCTTCAAGGACGACTTAATGCCATCCAAAAGACATTTAGAGTCATCATCACTTGACTCTTTTCATTTACAAATTATAGGTGCAAGGGAATGACTTTGGTAAGAAAAGGCTGTTGGCTTTTGCAAAGGTCAAATTGTATGGTTTTGAAAGGTAGCTATTCTCTTTTTCCAGAGGAAATTGTCAAGCAGTGGCCAAGATGGGTTTCATTATTTCAGCAAGGAATCAGGCAGGGAAGTCTGCTGTTTCAGATTTCAATCAAAAAGGAGGCCACAGGAGGACTTAGGACTGTGGATTGGTCCAGGTCCCTGGCATGGGCCCAGGGTGCATTAACCAGAGGTGGCAAGGGCCTGTAGTGCTATCCAGGGAGCCGACTCATACTCCTCTGGGCTTTCAACAAGAGAGGTTCCACTCTCACTTATTTTTGCAAACAGTTAATTAATCCCAACAGCTGAGGAAATCCCTTTTTCACCGATCCTGATCCTCCTTCTGGGCATCAGAGTAGATAGTTTTCTAATTGTAACTCAAAAATGTATATTACTGTTAAATGATGGCCTGTCTTTCCCAAATCCAGGGCATCACCTAGCCATAAGACCAGACTTTCATAGAATTCTAACATATTCCTGGAATTACAATTATACTCTTAGGGTATCTACTCCAAAGCCTTGCAATTAACAATCATTACAAAGAAATATTTTGGGTGAACTCTAGGACATATCTGCTTCTCCCAGATTCTAAATATCTGGAGATACGTTGTAGTAAATAAATAAAATCTATTAAAAAAAGCCCACTGCCATCAGTTTGATTTCAACTCACAGCACCTCTATAGGAGAGAGTACAACCACCCATAGTTTCCAAGGAGCACCAGGTGGATTCAAACCACCACCTTTTGGTTTAGCAGCTCTAGCACTTAACCACTACTTCGCCAAGGTTTCTAGTAAATAAAGAGTAGCAGAAAGTTCACGTCTGCCTAGAGGTGTGCCAAAAGAAATGCCTGCTCATCTACTTCTAAAGAAAACCAACCAGGCATTGAAAACCCTGTGGTGTTCAGTTTTACTCTGACACACATGGGGTTGCCAAGGGCCAGAACTGACTCAGTGACAATTGGAATGAATACAAATATCTGTATTTTGCGGCTATTATTATTGGCATGGAAAACTTACTTGGGCCTCTTGCTTCTCCCTTGAATATTATGTTATAATGTGGCTTTCAAATATATTCTGCCTTATGCTCTATTTTGTGTACCAGTCTCATTAGTCCTACTGGTCTGTAAGTTCCCTGTATCAGCTCTTAGGCTTAGAATAAACAGTACTGTCTACATCATAGGTATCTGATAAGTGTGTCAAACAGCTTGGTACAGTGATATATTTTTGCTACAGATACAATTCAGAAAGTAGAGTTATAGTTTCAATACTTCCCCACATGCTCAACATCTGACATTATCACAAAAATAAACATTTAATACTAGTTTAGAAGAGGACTCTAGCAATCACCAAGCAAGTATGATGGCCCAAAGGTATACTCCAAGTAGTGAGTGGGACAGGCCACCAAAAAGTTAAAGGCAAGTGTCTCACTTATATGCATTGTTAAAGACAGGGGGTTTAAAGCATGCTAGTTTAATTCAAAATCGTGCAAAAAAAAGCCTGAAGAAATGTGCTCTGAGTCATTGTCTTACTGAGTTCAAATGATACAAAAATAAGTGAACAAATAATTAAAATGCAACATAAACAAACAAATCACAGAAAGGTGCAGTCGGTGGAACTCTTGGAGCTCAGAAGGAACCGAGAATAATTTGTGTTCAAATAGATGGAGTAGAAAGACCTGCTAATACCGGGGGCTAACATCCAAGCTTCCTCAAAAAGGTATTGCTCTAATAAAACTAAAACAAACAAAAAACCCAAAATCCTAAAGTCAATCAAGACTCATTGTGACCCTGTAAGACAGAACAGAACTGCCCCATGGGGTTTCCAAGGAGTGGTTGGTAGATTCTGTTTTGCTTGGCGTTCTCCTCCTGCAGCAGACTATCACACAGCAACAAACATGAATCAGCTCCAGCTATGCACAACAACAAGGCATCTCCCGGACATTTCTCACCTCTTCATACTCCATGCTTCATGGATGCTCTTTCTTTTGATTCTTGTTAGTTGTCTTCGAGCCAGCTTTAACTCCTGGCAATTGTAAATAAGCCTGACCCAAACACTGCCCCATTCTGCACCATGGATGCAAGAGTGACGGCAGTTAGGAGCCACCCAGTGGCTCCATAGAAAAGACCTGGCCATCTGCTCTGTAAAGATTATGGCCTAGAAGACTCTATGAGGTGGCTCTACTCTGTTGGGGTTGCTCTGAGTCAGAAGTGACTCACCAGTACCTGCCAATCACACACACATCAACACAGATGAATCTTGAAAATAAAATAGGGCTGAAAGAAGCAAAGTCCAGAAGGGCTGAGAATAATTCCATTTAGGTGAGCTCAAAACCAGACAAAAATCAACAATTTTTTAGGGATGCAGACACTGGTGGTTAAACTGTAAGGCAAGCAAAGGGACTGCTAACACCCACTTCAGCAAGGGGGTCACCTCTGGGAAAAGCAGAGGGCAAAGTGATCTGGAAGGTTGCACAGGGGTCTCTGATGGCACTGAAATGTTCTATACTCTACATAACGTATTTCTACATCTGTATATATGACGTACTCCATAGTTATTTTTTTTTCTTTTTGAAGGCAGAAATGCATTAAACGGGAAAGGAGGTCCAGGACAGTACTGGAAAACAGTATGCACTCGACTATCATTCATTGAATGAAAGAATAAATGTATGAGAAAGACCATTACAAGCAGAATAGACTCAAACATACAAATGATCAGGACCCTGGTGCAGGATGGGGCAGTGTTTGGATCTGGCATATATATGGGTGCTGGGAGTTGGAGTGGCTTGAAGACTGACAAGAATCAAAAGAAACAACATCCACGAAGCATGGAGTATGAGGCGGCACAGAATGTCCAGGAGACTGCACACAGCTTATGTGGTCAGAACTCAGGGTCAGCAAAGGACGAGGCTGAAACAGTGGGTGTGGCCAACTACAAAGAGCTCTACCAGCCAGAAAACATTTTGAGCTCCAGTCTGTAGTCCACTGTAAGTCACAGAAGCTGTTACAGAAGGGGTGACGTCAGATGCAATTTTAGGAAGGACATTCTGGCAGCTGCATGGGAGGAAGATGGGAGAAGAATGAAATTCAAATCTTCTCAACCTTTACCAAAAAGAATTCTCAGAAGGAAACACGGGAAAAGGCACCTGCCCATAGGGAAGGGAGTAGTGAAATCTGTTCAGGAAAAGCTATAAAATACTCTCAGCACAAACAACTGCAATTCACCCTCAGTCTGAAATTCTGGACTCAGAACTGTGTGGTGTATTTGAGGCCAGGCTGGCAAGATCTTAGGGAGAAAATTAAGCTTCAATATGTGGTCTGAAAGAATTGACATGCTGTTTTAAAGACAGACATGTTTATCCCTCAAAAAAAAAAAATAATCCCACGCCATGCTTACAAATCAGCGACAATGGACAGGATCTCCCTGAAACTGTCTCCTTTTACCCCCAAACCTGAAAGTTCAAGTCATTTTTCATTGCTATCAGTCAGCTTTGAGGCAAAGCAATGCCAGGTACAGTAGAACCAGGCGACAGGACGGCTGCACAGCAAACCATCGTGATCCCAAGGAGTTTCACTCGCTGATTTCCAGAAGTAGACTGCCAGGCCTTTCTTCCTAGTTGTCTTAGCTGGAAGCTCTGCTGAAACTTGTGCAGCCTCCTAACACCACAAACACCCCCACCGACAGAAGGGCGGGGGCGGTGCATGAGGTGCGTTAAACAGGGGTAGCACCCGGGTCTCCCGATGGAGAGTGAGAGTTCTACTGATGGTTTTACGGGTGGGGAGCAGGATATTGGAAAAAAGTGGCGGTGGTAGAACAAACCACAGTTGTGGTTGTTACCCTAAAGGGCTGAATATCAGACAGCCTCTTAAAGTATGCATACTGTTTTCTAAACTAGGGATGAATTTACTGTAACTGTCTCCATTTCTTCTCTTTATTGTATCAAAATGAAATTCAGCTTGTTTTAGTGAAAGAATTACAAGGTACACTAGACAATTTGCTACAACTTAACTGTTCCACGAATAGAACTATTTGAAAATTGTTCAGTTATACACAAAATGAATTATTACCTCATTTGCAAGGACCAAAAAAAATCTATTAATGTTCAATTGAGCCTGAACCAGTTGTGAAACAGGTGAGAATTTATGGTTGGATACTCTGATTGAAGTTCTATTAACATTGAAGACAGCTCAGTAATGAATTAAGCCCCAACTCATTTGTATGTTCCAATGCCTAAATGTTGCTCAATCAAGCTGTCCTTGAGTGACCAGGAGCCCTGTGGCACCCAAGGGCACCTCAGGCTCTCTGTGCGCAGGCCTGGGACCAGCCCAAAGCCCTTGTCCTTTTGCTGTCTTCTGGTAGTGAGAAGACCTGTGACATGATGACTAGTTGTCATTAAAGATAACAATTAGCTGTGGACTCAAGAGTCGTGTATTTGGCTCAGCAGTTTATCATGATTTGTGTCAGATAATACCTACATCACTACAGAGAATGACAGGACAGCTGTGGCAGGCTCAGACATTAAAAGGCTGAACTATGGGAAGCTCTGGGAAATGTACGCTGGTGAGAATGGAGAAGGAGAGAGTTCAGAATCACTTCCACCAGGCAGCCTTTCCAATGACCATCTGGATTTGCTACTATCACCTGGCCCCTTCTTTCCTCAGTACAGAGGGCGCATCGGGGTTCACGTACTATCAGGTAGTGTACTTAGCTACAGAAAGCCTGTATCCACACCAGACTGGATGCTGCCCGAGGGAAGAGCATGTGCTGCTTTCTGTTATGTCTCCAGAGCCCAGTACAGTGCTCTGTAGATTATAGGAGTATGAAAAGTATTTTTAAATGAATAAAAGAACTTGTACTCTGCTATATACTTCTCAAATCATTTCCTGTATATGTTTGGGAACCTCAGCTGGATGTCAGCTGAGTCAGTCCCCTCACCGCCCCAAGCTGCTCTTCTGGGTACCATCTGGGGTACCTTCTGGGGTACCATCTACCCTATGGGTTCGAGCATCGCCGAGCTCTGTGAGTAACAGAGCTCAGTCTTACATGGCATTTGGGTCTTATAGGGTAAGATGAAATTCTTGTTACCAAGGTTAAATCAAACCGCTTCTGTCGAGTCAGTTCCAACTCAGAGCCATCCAGTCGGTTTGGACCCATAGTGACCCTATGAGACAGAGTAAAACCGCCCCACAAAGTTTCCCAGGAGCACCTGGTGGATTCAAACTGCCGACCTTTTTGGTTAGCAGCTGTAGCACTTAATCACCATGCCACCAGGGTTTCCTGGAAAGTCCTTGAAGGGGAGAAAACTCTTCACTGTGAAGAGAACAATGCAGACAAGCTTTTACCGCAGCACCAGAACCCAGCATTGTCTCTTTGGCTGGGCACAGAAGGACTTGGCTTGCATATGAGGGCCATGTTATGGGAAGAATATACATCTTTAAATATCTGAATCACATCCAGGTCAGTGGGACACCTAGATACATCTGAGGATACAGCGGCATGTGCCCTACCCTCAAGCTCACTCTCAGAAACATGGACTCATTGAAGGAAGTGGTGGGGCAATCACCTGCCTCCTTAAATTGTTACGTCTCTTTGCGTCAAGTGCTTGGAATTGAATTCTTTCGAATGTCTGCATCAGGCAGTGCTTCCACACATCAGGCACACAGACTTGTTGAATAAATACACACACGTTCCATTTCAATAAAAGGTAGCTGTAATCCACTCCAAATCCCTGGTGGTGCCCGACTTAACGCACTCAGCTGCTGACAGAGAGGTTGGAGGTCCCAGTCCATCAGAGGCACCTCAGAGGAAAGGGCTGGTGGTCTGCTTCCAAAGAAGAGTCCATCGGAACCCTTACTGGGCACAGCTCCACTCTGCCACACATGGGGGTCACCATGAATGACAGCCAGGGAGGTTAACAGACTGGCCCCAAACCCACCGCTCCCCAGTCAGCTCCAACTCACAGCGACCCCGGAAGGTTTCCGAGGCTGTAAATCTCTCCTGAAGCAGGCTGCCACGGTTTTCTCCCCAGGAGCTGCTGGGGGTTTTGAACTGTTAACCTCTCGGTTGTCAAGCCAAGTGCCGTTAGCAGTAGATTATTTCAAGCCCCTCCTCAGTTATTACAACCACTATGCTACCAAGGCTCCTTTAAAGAGACTCCTCTTTTTAAGTCAAGGAACAAATGGAAAAACAGGAGTCTATCAGATTAATCTAAGCATACAATTGTGAAATATGTTAAAACAATGTTAGTTTTGCCCCGTAAAGTACAATCCTCTGAAGGGTTTACCACTGACACTTCCACAGGGGTCTGCACAGTGTGTGTCTGAGCAGAGCAGTGAGAACAGCTATGCTGCTTTGGCTGACAGAGGCAGGCCGGAGGCGTCTCCGGGTGGCCTGAGGTCAGCAGCAGCCTGGGTGCTGGAAGCGCAGCTCCCTGGCTGAGCTTGGCCTCGGTTCTGCCGGCCCATGCTGCAGTCCGTCTCGTGAGGAGCCACAGACACCTGTCTGCTCAGGCTGCTTTGGGAGCCTGGTCTGAAGGGATGCCACAAATTCCAGCTGATAGGCTGACTATCTTAATCTGCCAATTGTGGAAACCTCCACAGAGTCTATTATTACCCAGATGTTTGAGAAAGCTCGTTATCTCCAGCTCTGACAGGGCTGCCACCGCCTTCACCGCTTCCCTGTCCCTTTGCTGCGTTCTTTGTACTCAGTGAAACTGAGCAATAACCCCTCCTGTTCTGACAGCCATCAGACTGACATTCCACCCTGGAACGTCTCTGTGCACCTGACGGAAACCGCTGAGGGACGAGGGACATGAACTCCATTTCTATCAGCAAGCTGTGCTGAGTGCCTCGTTGGCCACTGTCGGAAATGGTCACACCTCTCCTTCCGGAGCCCATGCAGGTTGATCAGATCCCCCTGGGGGTCCCTCAGCCAGACAGCTTCCCAGAATCCCGCAGTGTTTCCCACTCATGGGGCATGGGAAACGACTCCATGAACTTTCAGGCTCTAAGACAGATTGTAACAGTTAACAAACAAACTCCAACAGACTCATGAAATAGGCCACAGTTTGCTGAGATCATGCCCCCGTGGTGCCTGGGGTATGGAACTCAGTCTGCTGGGCTCCACCGAGACCCATTTAAAGAGGCAACTTCTGTGCCCTCTTTTTAAACCTTCTATTTCAGGTCCTTCTTACAAGTTCTAAACCAGGAGTATCTCATTAATTTTAACATCCTTATTTGGCATTTCTGATTCAGGCCTGATAAGTGATTTGGTTCTGAAACGGTGCTTTCTTTCCCTTCTCTATCTTAGCCTGCTCACGTTCGTCACTAGCACAACTACCAGGCAGCTCTGGTTTAGCATCAAAAAAGATGAGACTGAGCCTGACCAGACAAGCTGGCCACAGTTGGTCCCACACATTGGACTTGTGCTTTCACTTACATAGATGAAGTCAACACAACTAGCTGTGCAGCTTTGTCTGATCTATTGTCTTAGCTCATTTGTTATTTCAAAAAATACCGACTGAGGGCCAACAAGATTCCAGCCACTGTACTGCCAAAACCAAGCCTGTTGCTACTGAGCTGATTAGACTCCTACTGACGCTATCAGGCAGAGCAGAGCTCCCCCAGAGTGTTTCCAAGGAACAGCTGGTGGATTTGAACCGCCAACCTCTTTGGTTAGCAGCTGAGCTCTTAATCACTGTGCCAGCGGGGCTCCTGTGTTAGGTAGTGGTTAACACAGGCAGCGAAGTAGCTGTTGTCTACTATCTATCTAAAGTTGCCCAAGTTTCTTAACTTCCATAGGTCTCAGTTTACCCATCTATAAAATGGATATTAGCATAACTGTTCTTATCACATAAGGTGGCTGTCAGAATTAATTAACCATTAAGCATTCAGAACACTTGCTGAAACACAGTAAAAGAATAATAACTATGAGCTACTAAGGTTACGCTCCTACTGTGAAATAACCTTTGTTAGGAGTTCCTTTATACACCATGCTAACTACCTGGAATGCGGCTGAAGGATCAGAAGACAAACATTGGGAACTGTTTTCTTCTTCTCCCTGTGTTCCTACAAGGCCATCAAGTAGGACACTCCATCTCCTTGGAAAGACTGACAACAAAGTTCACCTTGATTTCTCTGCGTCTTTTTACTTCTTCCTACAGGAAAGATCTGCTCGACAGGGTTAGTGCTCTGGGCCTACACAGCCCAGCTTTCCTGTCTCTCTCCTCACCTTCCCGAAGGCCGTACACCTTCTCCCTGCCACTTGAGCAAGGTGGCTTTCTGTGTAAGCGACTGTCCTGCTGCAGACTTGACCCTGTCCACACCCAGGTCTACATCTGGGGGCTTACAGAGCAGGAGAAGACTTCCTTCTACCCTGCTATGATTAGGCAAATAAAAACCAGTTGTTGTTGAGTCAATCAGAGTCACGGTGACTCAAGGTATATCAGAGTAGAACTGAGCACCACTGACTTCTCACAGGTTGATTGCTTGGAAGTAGGTAACCAGGCTTTTCTTCTAAATGCCTTTGGGTGGACATGAACCTCCAACCTTTTGGCTAGCAGCTGAGCATGTTAACACTGGCACCACTGAAGGACTCCAGGATAAAACAGTAAATCAAACCCCAAGGCTATTGAGTCTATTCCAATTACAGCAACCTTATAGGACCGAGGAGAACTGCCTCATAGGGTTTCCAAGGAATAGCTGGTGGATTCAAACTGCCAGCCTTTTGGTTAGCATCTGAGCTCTCTTAACCACTGTGCCACCAGGCCTCCATTGATTAAACAGATAAAGTTCTAATTTCCAATCATACCCTTGTATCTATTTGTCAATTTGTTCATAATCTAGAGCCAAGAGTATGATTAGTAACTGCAGAAATGGAACAAAAAGGGAGAAAACTGTTTGAAAAGTTTAAAGGGAAATGAAGTCTCCTAATGTTTATCTATTCCTCAAACTATTCGAGCCCTTTAACAAACAGGGACTAGCTGTGGTAGACAGAGAAAAATACAAGTGTGGTTTTAATTCTAAAAGATTATAGTTAAAAAACTCAAACTCAAACCCACTGCCATCAAATAGATCCACGCTTACGGAGACCCTGGAGTAGCAATCCTCCACGGAGCTTCCAAGGAGTACCTCGTGGATTCCAACTGCCACCCTTTCAGTTAGCAGCTATAGCTCTTAACTGCCAAACAACCAGAGTTTTGCTGGATGCTTGGTATTTTGTTCCCAACTCAGCAAGGCTCTTGAGTGGGGTAGAAAGTGGTCCTCTAGAGAATAAGGTGATTTGCCAAAGCTGACATGTCAGCACAACCAGCATTTGAACCCAGGGCTTGGGACTCTCAGTTGATTCCCAGACCATGTTGTCTCTCACTGACTGACTTGTGCACTCTGCACAAAACAGTTCATTTATTGCTAGCTGCTGTCCCAACTCTTAATAACAATGCTCCCTGGGCATTTGCTTCATTAAATACAAGGATGCCGCCAACCGGGGAAACAGAGCTAGCAGGCAAGAACAGAAGGCAGGGAGGAATGCTACAATCACATTACCAAAAAAAAAAAAAAAAAAGCAGTTTCTATGTCCTGGTGATTTTCTGAACTCACTTTCTCTGCATCCGAACAGTCATTAAAATGTATAAAAATGAGTATTTCTGAAGCAGCATTAACAAGAATTAGCCTGGCTGCAGTTGCCTAGCAACCTGAGATTTTAAGTTATTTTATTTCTAAACAGGGAATGCTATCAACTGGTATCTGGAGTTTGTGCAAATAGTTCTAAATTGACATTCTCCCTGTAAATTAGGAGGCGATGCTACAATATTAATGCACACTTAAGGGATATGCTAAATATGTATATGTCTGTCTCTCCTGCTCACAGACACACACACACTGATACACACACATGCTTAAAGATTCTTCATAGAGCTTCTCCCTCTTACATGTTATCTTAGGTAAATCTAGAGAATTGACATTTCCTTTTGCATTTTTCCTGGCAAATATCTGTTTAATTTCAATTTAAATGTAAATAATGTAATTTAAGTCCAGAGGAACAATCCTTTTATCTGCTGTGTGAACTTCAGGTCTTCACAGGGAAGCTGAATGTCTGGCTAATATCAATCTTGGCTCCTTTCTCCAGCTTCCTGGACTTTGATAAGCTTTCTGCTTCTGGTAAAGCTGAGACTGATCCAACCCTGGTGGTACACACTGTCAACGTGCTTGGCTGCTAACAGAGAAGTTGGAGGTTCAAGTATGTTGAGGGTCCCTCAGAGGAAAGGCCTGGTGATCACTTCCAAAAAATCAGCCACTGAAAATCCTAGAACACTATTCCACTCAGTCACACATGGGGGTGCCATAAGTCGGCATTGATGGGACAGCAGCTGGTTTTTAACACAGTATCTAAACGGATGCCCAAACAAACCTGTTGCTGTGGGGTCAATTCCAACTCGTGGCAATGCTATATTCCAGGAGAAACTATTTCCCAAGGCAACGCAGAGATGAAGCCAGGAACAGGTATCTGAAGCTTGCAGCTGAGGTGATGGCTGCAGGCTCCAAGCCCCACACATCCTTTCGGATAAAAAGAGGTGTTGTCACTTCTAAAAGAGCAGTCCCATTGCCAGTGAGTCGATGCCAACTCATAGCAACCCCATAGAGTTTCCAAGGAGTGCCCAGTGGATTTGAATTGCTGATCTTTCGGTTAGAAGATGTAGCACTTAACCACTAGGCCACCAGGGTTTTCTTGCTTCTAAAAAGCTGCCTCTAATTTCTACAATGTTGTTTCCCCACAAGTAACTGACAAGAGTTTCTAGTACCGCCTGCTGTCTGAAAGATCGCTGTGCTCTGATGCTGTAGACTCTTAGCAACGACCTCCCTTCCTGACTTCTCACCAATGCTCCTGTTACAGACGCTGGGGGTGGTAGGAGACCTGATGCCTTTTTGGACAAAGGACTCTGTACCAGGACCTGCACATGGTGTCAGTTTGCAGCCTGACGCTTGCTGTGAAAGCTGACTGCCTCAGACTCCCCCAGTTTCTTATAGTAATTTCTCCATGGGCTGCCTGAGCCCCAGAGTACACAAGTCAATGACAGAACTAACTAACCAGGACCAAGTCTCAGTTTGAATCACGGACCAAACCTGCAGAAGAGAGACACAAGGTACCACTGACGTCATGGGATTGTTACATACAGCTATTTCTCAAGCTGACAGGGACGAACTCAGACAGATACAACGTGAGAGTGTCACAGAACTATTTCCAACAGCCCCTTGTTATGTGCCAGTCAAAGCCAGTTGCTGTTGGGTTCAACCCAACTTAAACACTGACCCCACGTGTGTGAGAACTGAACTATACCCCATAGAGTTTTCAATGGCTAATGTTATGGAAACAAATTGCCAGGTCTTTCTTCTGAGGCACTTTGGGGCAGATCAGAACCTCTAGCCTCACAGTTAGCAGCCAAGCACATGGACTGTTTGCGGGCCAAGTGCAAGCATCCTGTTGGTAAACAAGCCAAAAGACCATGTGATCAGACAGAGTAGCAGTTACCAACAAAAGTGAATGTCTTGGGGCCTGGAGTGTGACCACAAGAAGTGTGCCTCCAGTTCCAGCTCCTGCTCAAAGGGACGAGACATTCTCTTTTCAGAGAACTAGGTTGTGATTATAATCACTGAGTTTACAGGAGGACTCCAGTCCTTCAGTCCGGATGAAACATAACCTTAGTTGAGACAAGTCTATGTGCACCCTGACCTGTCTTGTGACGGCTTCTTGGGGCGTCAGTCCCAGTGCTGTCTGCCTGGAGCTCTGGTTTGAGGCACTGGAAATTGTTTTAATGCCCCTGACTATTCTTCCTCATCCAGCAAGGGGAAGGGTCCCCTCACAGGGGCACCCCAGAAGTGACGGGGGTTAGCAAACAAGTGTAAAGAGCAATGGGAGATTGGCACATGCACTGTGAAAACGCTCAGGACTCCGACAGCTTTCTGCTGACAGGAGCTCCCCAAAGGTAGAGAGGAATCTGCGCAGCCTGTCAGCAGAATGGTGACAAGGGGGTTAAAGCCCTTGGTGGCCTCCCTGCAGGCTCTCCTGAGTGGTATTACCATTTAGGACTGATCCATGGCACCTGGGTCAGCCAGCAAGCCCGTGCTGTGTAATGGCTGAGGCTGGGAACCTGTTTCCAGGCTGTGTCTGTCATCTACAAAGGTAGTATCATCTGCAGATTCAGAACCATCCAGGGTGGGATGGGTAACGAATCCAAACTCACTTTCCAGCTTGCTCACATGACAAATCATCTGCTACAGTGATGGAGAGACACGAGATCGGCTCCCTCCCCTCTCTGCAAGCTCTAGTCAGTTTCCCAGAAGCCAGCACAAGTCATGCAGCTTCCCAACATGGAGCAGTCTGGGGTGACAGATGAAGCAGCGGTGGACTTTATGGGTTCTAGAGAGGCAGGGGAGAGTGGAGACAGTGGCGTTTGATTGTCTGCTGTTTTTGTCTTGCCTTTTCCTGTTAGTGAGAAGGAAGAAGAGGAGAGAGCCAGGGCAGAAGCTTCTCTTCTCTGAGGCAGGAGCTGAAAAGACAGAGCTGACGCCATGGAAGGTGTTTAGCATGCTGACAAAATGCTGCAGAAGGTGGCTGTACAGAGAGGACCACGTCGATAAGGAAACCGGGCCATCCTGCTGGGCAGCACACCCGGCTGTGCAGAGGCCAGGGCCGACACACCGCAGAGCTTGGTGTGTCCGGGGAAGTGGGCTGGCACCAGCAGCCCAGTTCCCCGAGGCTGTGGAAAGTGGGGCAGTTTGGCTCCTTCTGTCAACTGGCCAGACAACTGGAGTCAATTTTTGCCTTGTCTTCCTGCTAGTTTCTAACTGATTCATCATTTGGCAGATGCTCAACTCCAGATACCAAATATTGCATGTATGCGGAAGCTAAGAATCTAAGAAGATAGTACAGCACGGGTCTTAGACAGCTTATCCACCATGATTGGCATCGAGGACTGAGGGGTGACCCAAGTGGGCTGTGCAAATGCAGTCGCAATTATCTCCTCGGGGCAGGAGGGAGTGGGCTAGAGTGTCAGGCCGCCATGTGTCCTGGCACCGAGATCTTGATGAAAAACATCAGGCAGAGCCATGACAGCTGATGGAAGGCTGTTTCCCAAGGGTCTAATGGCACCACCAGGTGGGGGCACGATGGCAGGCAATGACTTCATGAGGGTGTCTTGTCCTAACACAGTATTTATGTTAAATCTGTGCCTACCTCCAAAACCATCACCACCAAGTTGATTCCGACTCATAGTAACCTTACAGGACAACACAGAACAGCCCCCGTGGGGTTTCTAAGGCTGTAAATCTTTCTCGCACAGAATGAAAGGGACGTTGAAACCACTGACCTTCAAGTTAGCAGTAGAGCACACAATCACTGCACCACCAAGGCTCTGCATGCCTACCTAAGACCTAGAAAAACTCCAGTCATCACTCCATTCATGCCAGAATGGAAAGATAATACTGGAACTGAAGTGGACACATGTCTGTGGACAACAGTGAGTGGAGGTGTGATGTTTAATTCTGTGTGTCCATGTGGTTAGACTATGGTGCCCAGTTGTGTGGTGAAACACTAGTCTAGATGCTGTTGCGAAGTAGTCACTGGCGATTAGCGTTTACATCAGTTGGCCTTAATGAAACAGACGATCCTTCCTAAGGCGAGTGGACCTCATTCAAGGAACTGAAGGCACTACAGGCAAAACTGGCATTGTTTCCTCCAAAGAGAATTCTGCCTCTTGACTATAAACAGGCATTGGGTCAGACTTCCTCTCTTTCCCATGCCTGACCTACTGATTTTAGACATGAGACTGCTGAAATCCCCAGGCTCTTTCCCGACCTACAAAATTGCACCTGTCAGCCCCCCAAATCACATGAGCCAGTTCCTCCAAATTTCTCTCTCGATGAGAGGGAGGAGGGGTTTAGGCAGTGATGCCTGCCTTCCACGTGAGAGCCCTGGATTTGAGTCTGGGGCAGCATACCTTACGCCCGGCTGCTGGCACTGCCTGTCTGTCAGTGGCGACTTGCACGTTGCTATGAGAGCAAATAAGTTTCTGTTGAGTTTTCAGACGAACAGAAAAGCACGGTGATCTGCTGCTGAAAAGCAGCCCATGAAAACCCTAAGGATCACAATGGTGTGATCCACAATCCACCATGGCAATGGCGCAAGATGACCTGGCAGCGTCCCCTTTTTGCCAGGGGCCAACTCCACAGCAGCTAACGACACACAACTATCTCTCCCTGGTTTTGCTTCTCTAGAGAACCTTAAGATAGGAAGTTTCACACCCTATTAGCTCTCCCAAGGGCCAGATGGCTAGTTGTGAAGGCTCACTGCTGCTGGCGCTTGTAGTGAATTTAACAAGAGACCTTCAACTATTAATCAAGAAGCTTCTTAATGTTTTAATTAACGATTCTCTATTTGGTTACCCAACTGTAACCAAAACGAAGTTACTCGAGAGTAAAAATAATTTCATATGCTTCCACTCAATCCTTCTCATCAATTCAAGAAATATTTATCAAAATTATAACAGTACATGTTTTGATATAGAAACAATGTGAGAGATATAGAAGTGAAACAACCTCATAATAAGTTGGTATTGCAAATTCTATCTTCATATCATCTAGTAGGTTATCATGTTAATAGATATGATTCTCTTTTTAGGGACAGGAAATTCAACTAGGGCCAATAACCCTTTCTAAGGTCAACACCCTACAATACCACTGTAGACCCTTTTTCCTTTGTAATCACAATACAACTATATTCAACTGCAGAAACAACACTGAATAAAACTATAACTATTCAAACTTGAATTTTTTTTTTCTAATAGACAAGAATCTCCACAAAGGCTTGAAAAGCCATTCTATTCAATGTGGATCCCTAATTTCAGGAACTGAGACAGGGTAATGGTCATGGCCTAATCTCCTGCAGTCAGCCTAGGAAGCATCCACATGGTAGGCAGTAACATCATAGTGTCTTCTGGGAGCCTGGCATCAACTTGGGGCAGAGAGGAAAGAGAACTCAAGGGTTTATATGAATCTCAAGTCTTACAGAGCAAATGGCCTGATGTACCATTTTCCTTTAACATACCAGTAACTTACATTTTGTAGGATCTTACAGATTAAGAAACGATGTCATGTATATCTGCTTAATGCTTATGGCAGCTCTGTAAAATAGGTATTATTCCACTTCAATAAATTAACAGACTCAAAATAGTTACCATTATTGATCACCAGTGATAGTGTTCTGCATTCTATAAAAAAAGAAAAAAAAAAACCAGTTCAAACCCATGATGAGAATTTGTATTTCCAACAAGTTCCCAGGAAGTTATACCTAAGAATCACCTGGGAAGCTTGTTAAAATGTAGATGGGGATTCAGGACATCAGGGATGGAAATGCAAATTCTCAGCAGGGGTTCAAACAGGAAGGAACCAGTTCTAAGTCCAGGGGTGGGGGCAGGGGCTCCTCTTACATACATAAATAATTCTGAGTCTCACAACAGCTCTAACCGAACCCAAGCAAATGCTGGTGGTGCAGTGGTTAAGTGCTCTATCTGTCAACCAAAAGGTCAGCAGTTTGAGTCTGCCAGGTGCTCCCTGGAGACTCTGTGGAGCAGTTCTGCTGTCTTATAAGGCCACTATGAGTTGGCATCAGCTCAGTGGCAGTGGGTTTGGTCTGTTGGCTTTTAACCAAACCCCAACCAAACCCACTGCTGTCAAGTCAATGCCGACTCACAGTGACCACTTAGGACAGAGTAGAACTGCTCCATAGAGTTTCCAAGGAGCACCCGGAGGATCTGAACTGCCGACTTTGATGGTTAGCAATCGTAGCACTTAACTGCTATACCACCAGGGTGCCAAGGGATGGTGGGTGGTAGTTTCCCCAAATTCAAAATTCTGTAAGTAGGGTTGCCAGATAAAATACAGGATGCCCATATGTTCCATGCATCACTGGGGACATACATATATTAAAAAGTCATTTTTTGTTTATTTGACATTCACATTTCACTAGATGTCTTGTGTTTTTATGAGCTAAGTCTGGCAACTCTACTCTCAAGGGCAGAATAAGCCAATCTTCCACCCACTGCTTTCATCACAATGAAACACATACGTGTACACAATGGTGACAATAACTTACCAGTGGCAATTTTGATTGGAGGCCAACCTCAACAGAAATAATTTCCTAATTCTTCCTAAAGCCTCTCCTCTGACCCAAGCAGCCTGAAGTTAGGACTAGGGTAGATTTAAGTGTTTTCCCATCTTTTGTATTTGGAAGATCACACATTACACAACTGTTGCTGAGTCTGGTTACTGGCAGCGCAGGAACAATGTGGTGCAGACTGTCCCTCTGTGAACATACCTCTCCGCACACGTCACTTGGCAAGAGTCCCAGACCCACCCCAGGCACCATACTCACTCCATCCTGTTCTTTGCACAGGGCCACTTACTTGTATGGGATGTGTTTGCTGCCATTGACCAGCGCCAGGATGACGTTGCCCAGGGCAGACAGTGAGAGGCACAGCCCAGGTCCCCCTTCCCGACTCTTGCTCAGAGCCTTCACACAGCTGCCGAGGTCGATGAGGTGCAGACGGCTGCGGCCTCCAGACACTGCCACAGGGAGAGAAGACAAGAGAAGGGAGACGTGGTGAAGTTCTGACAGACCTTAAAACCTCCACTGCTCAGGGTGATTAACTGTTTTGACTGGTCATCCAGAGAGAGCCTGACCCTGTAGCCCAGCCAAGAATCAAGCTCATAAGCAGGGTAAAGTCAGGAGAAAGCAGCAACCAGGTGCGGTGACAGAAAAAGACCCAAATGTTTGCTGATTACCTGTCAAGAACTGGGTGCCACTCAAACAGACTCCTTCAACCCTAGCAAAATCATGAGCTAAGTACTCTGTGTGTTTCTGTTCTCTAGGTGAGGAAACAGAAACTCAGAAACTTGCTCAGGAGTGTGTCTGCTCCTGGAACAGCAGGGACCAAACTGACCTTATTATTTGAAATGATCAAAAAAGGAATGAAATGTTGGAAACAATAGCTTGCAACACACTAAGTTTTAGGCGACAGTGGAGAGTGACCCCTGAGAGCTGGAAACAAGCCAGGTGGGCACTGTCACTGTCTGTCTTATCTCCTGGAGAGAGTTTCCCACCTGTGCTTCAGACACGGAAGGCCACAGGGAGAACCTGCTGAATTGTGGAATTAGAGTTACACGTACACAACTTCTAGAAGGAAGCACAGGATAAAACCTTTTTGACCTTGGGTTAGTCAAAGATTTCTGAGACAGGACATCAAAATATCAATCATAAAAAAACACATAAATTGCATTTCATCAAAAGTGAATTTTTCAAAAGAAACTAAAGAGAATGAAGGCACAGATTGCAAGAAAATACTTGTAAATTTTGCATCTGGAATATGTAAAGAACACAACTGACAGTCACGTAAGTAAATGAATTACATTCATAATTCCTATAACTTAATTATAAGAAAAAAATTAAATATTAAGAACAGACATTTCACCAAAAATGTGCAGATGGCAAATGAGCACAGAAAAAGATGACAACATCACTGATTATCCACGAAACGCAAATTAAAATTACAGTGGGATGCCATTACACATGGATTAGTAGGACTAAAATTGAAGACTGAACACATCAAGTGCCAGTGAGAATATGGAGAAACCGGACTTCTCCTCCCCGCTGGTGGGAATATCAGATGGCACAGCCACCTGAGGCGACAGTCATACACCCATCTACCATGCCACCCTGCCATTCCAGTTCTAGGAACTTACCCGAGAGAAATAGAGATGTGTGTTCATATAAAGACTTGGACACCAGTGTTGACAAAATATTTTTGTTTACAGTGGTCAAAAATTGGAAACAACACAAATGTCCATCAACAGATGAACGGATACACAGACTATGGTATATCCAGGCAACAGACTATTACTTAGAAATAGAAACAAGTGAACTACTGACATACAACAGTCACTGAATCTCAAAATAATTATATTAAGTGAAAGAGGTCACACAACAAAGTATACAGACTATGATTCCATTTACAGTAAAATCTGTAAAGCCAGAACTTGTAGAAGGTGGAAACTGTCAGAGAAGGAGAACTCAAATACTTTTCACTAATAGGGAATGACAGAAAAGTGGCAAAACAGTACCTGGTCAAAGGCAGAAAACCTGGAGACCCAGAAAAATAAGGCAGCCCTGTCAAGTTCTGGGTCTCCCAGGCTTCACTGTAAATATCCACTGAGACAGAGACCGAAAGCAGAACAGCGTTCCTGTCTTGGGCCACCTTACTTCTAGGGCAGTAGCTATTCTCTCTGCCTTTTCCTAGTCTGTATGCAAGGATAACTGCAAATGCAGAAAGGGAACTTTCCCCAAGCTGTTGCGGGGGCCGGATAATTTGCGGGAAGTAGAAAGTTGTTGGTGGATAAAGCTCACCCAGCAGGTGGTGTGAATGTGTCTGGGGGAGTGGCAGATTGGAGAACATAAGCAGTGGGTGGCCGTGTCTGCAGTGCCTGTCAGAAGAGCCGAACCCACAGCGCTGATGCAGAAGGCCAGCTGCTGCCCAGGCTGCAGGATGAAAACGCTTGGGAACATGTCACTCCGGAGCCCTGGTGGTGCAGTGGTTAACAGCCTGGCTACTAACCCAAAAGTTGGCAGTTCAAATCCACCAGTCACTTCATGGGCACACTATGGGCCGATTCTACCCACCCCTATAGGGATATTATGAGTTGGAATTGACTTGACGGCAATGAATTAGTTTTGTTCTGAGTACCGGTGATACAGTAGTTAAAGTGCCCGGCTGCTAATCAAAAGGTCAGCAGTTTGAGAACCCCCCAGCTGTCCCACAGGATAAAGGCATGGCAGTTGGCTTCTATAAGGATTTACAGCTTTGGAAGCCCTAAGGGGTAATTTGACTCTGTCCTATAGGATCACTGTAGATCCAAATTGATAGCAATATGCTTGGTTCATTCAGGTTTTCACTCTATGGTGAGGCACAACTGGTTTTCCCTTGACTATTAGCCTAAATGTTGGCAGTCTGAGCCCATCCAGCAATGCCATGAAAGACAGATCTGATAATCTTCCTTAAAGATTATAGCTGAGAAAACCCTATTGAGCAGCTCTACTCTGTAACACATGGGGTTATCACAAATTGGAATCAACTGGATGACAACAGGTTTGCCTGTTTGTCTTTTCAGTCTTCACCCTAATTTCCTCCACCCCATCCTACCCACAATTCCCAGTCCCAATACTGAGAACACCCAGTGTTGTCAAGTCCATTCCAACTCACCGTGACTCTGTAGGACAGAGTAGAACTGCCCCCATAGAGTTTCCAAGAAGTGCCTGGTGGATTCGAACTGCTGACCTTTGGTTAGCAGTGATAGCTCTTAATCACCATGTCAACTGAATTTCCTTAGAATGAATGTGGTACAATTTATGGAAGGCATGGCATCCCCCCTCCATTACTCTGGGACAACTATGACAAAGAACTTCTCACACTAGAGTCTTTGTATATTGTTTATGCTTAACCGCCCCAATAAAACCCCTTAAAAGGGAGGATATAAAACTTTATTCCTCTTTTATTCCATTTGTATCATGTAAGATCAGGTCATGGCAGCGTGCTAGGGAAATAGTTATTTTTAAAGCAAAATATCTATTTTGCAACCTAATTATATAGGCAAGAGAAGCCCAGATACCCACATGAGCTGCAGATTAAAGGGCAAAGACAAAGGCTCCTCTGGCCCTCAGAGTGTAACAGTCCATTTGATGTAATGGAATAAAATGCATAATATGCATGTAATAAAAAGGCACACAAAGAACAAAAGGCGCAGTTTATGCTGTGCTGAAGAATATTATAAAATACCTGTAATTATACCTGCATGACTCAAAATGAGAGTCACATTTAGACAATGGAACATCTACTCTCTGCTCTATGCCCACTGGAATTTCAGTTGTCACTGAATTCTGACCTTCGCACGTGGTAATCTAGAATGGCACACACTGAATGTGCATGGGTCCTTTGCTATTATCAAGAATTAACATTACAACAGGCAGCTGGAGAGAAAGTAATTCTACAACAAATGAACAAAATAAGCAAAATTAGTCGCAGGTGAGAAGCTGGTTTCTCACTGACTGTTTTCAGTCTTCTGAGGTCAAGGCTGCAGGGTTAAAGAAACAACCCAACCTACCTTGCATAACCCTTCACTTATATGCTAGTGTGTATATTTTAAGTCTAGACTTCGACCAAACTGAATTTCTCACATGCCTCATGTCCCCACATGAGGCAGCAGAGTAATTTTACCCTGCTCCTGTGCCACTCTGCCAGCTAAAAATGATTGAGTTGGGTAGATGTCAGGAAACACTCAGCTCTCCTGCTGACATTGTTGGTACTGACTCATGGCGACCCCGCGTGTGTCCCGTAGAAATGTGTCACAGGGTTCCCAGGGCTGCGACCTTCCAGAAGTAGATGGCCAGACCTTACTTCTGGGGCCCTTCTGGCTGAGTGTGAGCCACTAACCTTCTGTTAGGTAACCTTGGGCACCACGCAGACTCCTTAAATTCTCGTAATCTCAGTTTATTTGTACAACAAGCCTGGACTGTAGGAATTGGCCCCATTTTATACTAAACAAACTGTCCAAGATCTTACAGAAAATTAATGCTGAATCTAAGATGAAAATCCAATGCTAACCAGGAAGCATGTTGAGCTCTTAACTCAGCTCCCTTTAACTTACCAGTTAGACTATTACATCAACTCCAACTCTTGGCAACCCCGTGTGCGTCACAGTAGAACTCTGCTCCACAGGGTTCTCAGTGGCTGATTTTTCCAAAGTAGAGCTCCAGGCCTTTCTTCTGAGATGACTGAGTGGCCTGGAACCTCCAGCCTTTCAGTTAACAGCTAAGCGTGTCAACCCCTTGCATGACCCAGAATGTCTTCCCTTAACTCAGTGTTTCCCAAACTTGGTTGCACCTTGTCAACTACCTTGGAATCCGTAAAAACAAACAAACTGGTGCTTTGCTCTCACTCGCAGACTTTCTCATTTAACTGGTCTATGGTGTGACACGATATTAGGATTATTTTCAAGGCTCCCCAGGTGATTTGAATATGCAGCCAAGTTTGAGAACTATCGCTTAACCAGCTGGCCAGGCCCATGTTCCTCCTCAGCTGCATACAACCCCCTGACTGATGCCTGAGGCAGGGAGAATACTCTCACGAGTGGTGGCTGCTCTCTGGTTAAATCATACACTTATGCTCCCCCAAACTGAGCTGGATTATTTGTCAATAGGCAACTTTGATTTTCCCAAACCAGTTTATGCTACCTGTTATTATAAAAAAAGTTTAATCGATCAAATGCTACATAAATCAAGAACATACAATCATGTAAAGAGAATTATGTTTCTGTTAAAAAAAAGACCTAGACTCAGTGCCTTGGAAAGATGTGATAAAAATGAGTTATTAAAAAAAATAAACTTAAATTAGATACTAATGAGAAATTACAGAATGGATGAAATTGTAAGAATCTGGAAAACATCTACACACAGATAGCTGCAGAAATGGAGAAGACAAAAGTGGTGTTTTAAAATGTTATTTTTTTTCCCCTCCCTCTCTTCCTCCTCTTTTAAGATGAGGCAGCCCTGACTTTGGTGGTAGGAAGCCTTAAAAATATAAGAGAAGACAACTGATGAGGTGTCCCAGAAGAAGGCAGAAGGGAATAAGAAGGAAAGGAGGAAGCTGGCTTGTGATAAAGGCATGTAGGAGGAACAGAGCTGGAGGGACAGGAGATGTGGAAGCTAAAGGAGAGAAGCCAAGCAAACACACCAGATCATCTCTGTCACCGTATTAAGTAGGAGGCTTGTTATCTGCTGAGAATACGGGAGCAGGGGTGTGAGGACTGAGAGGGTGTGGCACAGCTGCCTTGACGGAGATGAGTACTACAGAACTCGAGACTGTGCTCTTGGACTACTGTCTCCCAGACAAAGATTTAAAATGAAGGGCTCATCAGAAAACCAATCAACATCATCAACCATAGCAATAATACAAAGGTAAGACTCACAGAAAAGGCACTTAATTAAGTTCAGTATCTATTCTTGAAAAAAATTCAGCAAAATCGGAATACAAGGGAATTAAGGACATTTATACAAAATCAATAGTCAGTATTATTCTCAATGGGGAGAGACTGAAAACATTCTCTTTGAGAATGGGGACCAGACAAGAACCCTCTTTATCACCACTCTTATTCAATATTGTACTGGAAGTTCTATCTAGAGCAATAAGGAAAGAAAGAGAAATAAAGGGTACACACACAGGTAAGGGAGAAGAAAAACTGTCTGCTCATGATAGGACCATGTTGTTGTTGTTGTTGTTAGGTGCTGCTGAGTCGGTTCCAACTCACAGCAACCTTATGCACAACAGAACAAAACACTGCCCAGTCTTGTGCCATGTCCACAGTCGTTTTTATGCTTAAGCCCATCATTGCAGCCACTGTGTCAGCCCATCTCATTGAGGGTCTTCCTCTTTTTCACTAACCCTCCACTCTAGCAAGCATGATGTCCTTCTCCAGAGACTGATCTTTCCTGACAACACGCCCAAAGTATGTAAGATGCAGTCTTGCCACCTTTGCTTCCGAGGGGCACTTCTTCCAGAGATAGACAATATACATAAAAAATCCCAGCAATTCCACAAGAAAGCTACTGGGACTAAGAAAAGGATTCAGCAAAGTGGCAGGGTACAAGATCAACATAAAAAACCAGTTGGATCCCTCTACTCAGAAAAGGAAGTCAAGAAAACAACACCATTTACAACATCTCCCCAGAAAAGTAAAACATGAGTAAACCTAACCAGAGACATAAAAAAAAAAAAAAAAAAAGAAACTACAAAACACTACTGTACTGCAAGAAACCGGAAGACCTACATAAATGGAAAAATGTACCATGTGCATGAATCGGAAGGTTTTACATTGTGAAGATGTCAGTAATACTCAAAGGAATCTATAGATACATTGCAGTCCTGACCCAAATTCCAACATAAATCAATAACAGAATGGAAAAACTAATTGTAAACTTTATATGGAAAGGAAAGAGCCCAAAGTAACACATCAGTGGAGAAGGACAAGAGATCTTACACTACCTGATCTCAGAACCTACTATGCCAAGCCAAGTGCCGTCGAGTTGGATCTGACTCATGGCGACCCTACTATACAGCAATGATATTCGAAACAGTCTGCTTTGGGTACAAAAACAGACACATAGGCCAATGCACAGAACTGAGAAATCAGAAGTAAATCCGTCCACCTACAGACAGCTGATCTTCAACAAAGGGTCAAAGGCCAATAAATGGGGAAGAGAGAACCTCTTTCACAAATGGCACTGGCGAAACTGAGTATCCACTTACAGAAAAATGAAACAGGAGCCACACTTCATTCTATACACAAAATGGATCAAAGACCTAAATGTAAAACACAAAAGTAAAAAATTCATGAAAGAAAACACAGGGACAATGCTAGGGGCCCTAACTTATGGCATACATAGAATGTCAAACAACTAAACATTGACAAGACCCAGAAGATAAACTAGATAACTGGGTCCTTGTAAACATCATGTATTTATGCTCATCAAAAGACTTTTCCAAGAGAATAAAAAGAGAACATACAGATGGAAAAGTTGCTCACAATCAAGAGCAACTGTAGAGATACAAATCAAAACCACTGTGAGATTCCATCTCAAAGCTGCTAGAACGATACTGACTTAAAAAAAAATAGTAAATAAGAAATGCTGGTGAGGTTGTGGGGAGACTGGAACTCTCATACTCTGCTGGTAACCAAACCCAGTGGCAGTCAGTTGATTCTGACTCATAGCAACCTAAAGAGCAGAGTAGAACTGCCCCATAGTTTCCAAGGAGCGCCTGCCAGACTTGAACTGCCGACCTTCTGGTTAGCAGCTGTAGCACTTAACCACTTTGCCACCACAGTTCCCACACTGCTGGTGGGAATGTTAAAGGGTGCAACCACTACAAAAATTGATGTGTCACTTCCTTAAAAAGCTAGAAATAGAAATAACATATGATCTAGTAAATCAACTCCTAGTAATATATCCTAGACAAATAAGAGCTGTTACACACACACACACATTTGCACACTCTTGTTCACTGCAAAATTATTCATAAGAGCAAGAAGACGAAAACAACCAAAATACCCATCAGCATATGAAATGATAAATTATGGCACATAAACACAATAAAATACTAGAAACAATAACTAATAATGATGAATCTGTAAAACAACATGGATGAATCTGGAGGGCAATGCTGAAGGAAATAAATCAATCCCCCCCAAAACAAATGTTGCATGGGAACACAATTAGAAAACATCAAAAAAGGTTTACATGCAGAAAGCAACATTCTTTGACGGTTACCAGGGATAGACAAGAGAGGGAGAGAAAATCAATAATGAGATAGTAGACACACATCAACTTTGGTGAAGGGAAAGGCAATACACAATAGGGGGGAAGGCAGCACAACACAACGAAGACAGAGGAAGACACTGCGAGGTATACAAGAGAGGCAGCAGCAGTAAGCACAGTTACAGGCACAACCCTGCAACAGCAGTTGTAAGAGTCAACAAGCTATCAGTGGCTATACATGCAGATATGCTCACCCAACAGGCATGGGCTGGCGTACGAGAGTACACCTACAAGCACATACAGCTTTGAAGGTGGACATATTTTTATACACTGCAAATACAGTTATTTATATAACAGAGCACACAGGGAGCACAGTTATGAAAAGTTCTTAGCTGTAACAAAACATCTGACAGGATTGAATCACTCGACTTGAACACTTGGGACATTTAGGCCAATTGGTATAGCACAGGCCCTAAAGATAATGTTCTACATCCTACCTTGGTGAATTGTGGTTGGGGGTTTAAAAGCCTATGAGTGGACATCTAAGATACTACTGTGTGCCTCTTTCTCTCTGGAGCAAAGAAGAGTGAAGAAAGCCAAAGACTAAAGGAAACAATTAGTCCAAAGGACTAACAGACCATGTGACCCACAGCCTGCACTAGCCTGACACTAGAAGAACTGGATGGCGCCCTGCAACCACCATGGACAGCTCACACCAAGATCAAAATAGAAAGTCTGAGAGAGAGTGGAAGAAAAATGTAGAATAAAATTCAAATCCATAAAAAAAAAAAAAAAAAAACCAACCAGATTCATTGGTTGGATAGAGACTAGAAGAACCAATGACACTACAGACCTTAAACCTCTTCCCAACTTGGAATGGAAACCACTCCCAGAGGTCACCTTTCACTCAACCAGTAGACAGGCCAACGAAGTGAACAATACCATATGTGAGGACAGTATGCATCAGGACAGTCAACAACATGAGACTGAAAGGGCAACATCTGCCCAAAAGCAAAGTTTAGAAGGCAGGAAGGGGCCGGAAAGCTGGGCGAATGGACCTGGGGAACTCAGGGAGATAAGGGGGAAAGGTGCTGATACACAGAAGGGGTTACAACCAATGACAAGAAACAAGCTGTATATAAATTTTCAAATGAGAAGTTAATCTACTTTGTGAACTTTCACCCAAACCATCATCAAATGTTTTTAAAGTCAAAATATATATAAAAATTTCTAAAAAGGGCAAAAGACATGAATAGACACTTTACCAAAGGAGACATTTAGGTGGCTAAAGATGCTCGTGAGCATTAGCCATTAGAGATGAGTATCAAAACCATAATGAAATACCACTCCAAAGCTGCAAGAAGGGCACTTATTTAAAAAAATAAAATAACAGAAAACAACAAATGCTGGCAAGACTGTGGAGAACTGGAGCTCTTATACATTGCTGGTAGGAATGCACAGTGGTATACCTACTATGGAAAATGGTAACAGTGCTTCCTTCAAAAGCTAGAAACAAATGTCACATGATCCAGCAATCCCATTCCTAGTAATAAACCATAGAAAAATAAGAGTCGTGCCACAAACACAGGCACACTCATGTTCCCTGTACTACTATTCACAACAGCAAATAGATGGAAATGACCTGAACACCCATCAGTACATGAAAGGATAAACAGTGGTACATACACAAAACAGAAACTACACAATAATAAAGAATAATGACAAATCTGTAGACCATCTCACAACATGTGGAACCTGGAGGACATCATGCTGAGTGAAATAAGTCATTCACAAAAGTACAACTACTGCCTGAGACCAATGTTATGGAAGATCAAGGGAAGGTTTGTCTATACACAGAAAGAAGTATTTTTTTGATGGCTGCCAGTGATGGGAGGGGGAGGGAGGGGAAATCACCAACTAGACCGTAGACATGTGTTACCTTTAACGGAGAGAAAGGCAGCAAACCATCAGGGGAAGGCAGCACAACACGAGCAAAGCAAAGGAAGACACAAGAGATACCACTTTCACAAGAGATCGCAAGAATCAAAGGCAACCACAGTGAACACTATTACACACACAGTCCTGCAAGGTACGGGAGGGTGTATGGAAGTTTAGCCACACGCATATCCAGTTTTAGCTATGGAGTTATTTCTACAGATCTATTTGTGTGTGCTACATGTGTATTTATATACATGATAGAGAACACAGAGGGCACAGTCATGAAAACTTCCCTGATACAAGCAAATACTTCATGGGTCTAAGTCACTGGGCTTGAAGGATAAAGGCCTTGGGGGACATCTAGGCCAACGGACACAACATGGGTCATAAAGACAGTGTTGTACATCTTACTTTCGTGAGCAGCATCTGGGGCCTTAAAAGCTTGCAAGCAGCTACTTAAGGCATCATTGGTTTCTTTCTGTGAAGCGTAGGTAGGAAACCAGATTCAAGCAGGCAGTTAGTCCAAAGGACTAATGGCTCACACAAACTACAGCTTCTTTTATCCTAAGACCAGAAGAAATACATGGTGCCAGCCTACCACTACAGACTCTGGAACTGTAACAGAGTCCTGGTTACAATGGGGAGCAGGGGGAGAGGAAGTAGAACAAGACTTGAATTTATAAGAAAGACCAGACTTACTGGTTGGACAGAGACTGGAGGAGCCCCTGAGACTATGGCCCTTAGACATACTTTAAACTTGGAACTGAAATCACTCAGGAAGTAACCTTTCACCTACGTAATGGGTGTATAAAACGCACCATGGCACCTACGAGGAGAGCACTCACTGGAACACTCACCCATAGGAGACCAAAAGGTCAACATCTGCCCAACAGCTAAGATGAAAAGCCAGGAACGGACAGGAAAACTGGATGTATGAAAACAGGGCCCTCAGGGTGGCAGTGCGAATGTACAGACACACGGAGGGGTTGCTACCAATGTTACGGAACAATCTGAGTATACAGCACGGAATGGGAAACGGATTTGCTCTCTAAACCTTCACCTAAAGCACAATAAAATGGTTTTTAAAAAGTTGCTGCTGAGTCGATCTCTACTTACAGGGAGCCCATGTGTATCCCAGTGGAACCCCCTCCATAGGTTTTCATGGCTGTGATCTTTTTGAGGCAGATTGCCAGGCTTTTCTTCCAAGGCACTTCTGGGTGGGTATGAAATTCCAGCCTCTCAGCGGCTGAGTACGTTAACTATTTACAATGAGATCGTTTAAAAAATTGCTAGAGCCAGAAAGAAAGAAATCTGGACGGAGTCCAAAGACTCATCCTGCCAAAGCAGTTCAACTTGTAAAATCCACAGAGGTCAAGTCCCTGCAATCTCATCCAGAACAAATAATAAAAACCAATGTGTAACATTTCCAGGACGAGCATCTTCACAGTAAATACTTCAGTGCTACACAAAATGCAGTGTCCTTGCAGGGTCACTTTTCAAATGGATCTGCATTTAATCTGCTACTTCAATATGTATTCATGGGGAAACTGTTTTAGAAATGCAGAGCTGTTCCTTCATCACTGAGGAAGGGGAGGTGAGCGTCCCGCAGCAGCCTCCGTCTGAGGACACCCTTGCTGCACAGGCCTTTGCTCTGAAGGACAGCAGATGCCTGGCTCTGCCCCCATGAGAAGGATTGTTCTCTCCTAGACCCCTTCCACACACACACCACCCTAGTAACAGATCGCTGCAGTCCTATCACCAGGAGACCTGGGCAGTGGGTAAGAACTCAGCTGCTAACCGAAAGTCTGAAGATGAAATCCACTAGCCATGGGAAGTTAGCTCAGTAAATTAGAGGAAGACCTCTCTGTGAATGCTCAAGAATCATCCTCACTAACATGCCAAAGGAGTGTCTAGGTGGTGCAAACATCAATGTGCGTGGCTGGTAATCAAAACGTTGGAGGTTCGAGCACCCCCAGAGAGGCCTCTGAGGAAAGCTCTCGGGGTTCATCTCCACAAAGCCAGCCACCGAAACCCTTTCGAGTGCAGTTCTACTCTGACACACATGGGATCGCCATGAGCTGATATCGACTTGATGGCAACTGGGAATATTCCAAAAGCTCTTTAAATAACGAATTTTTTAAAGTTCTTTATTGTGTGTTAGGTGTGAGTTTGCAGAGGAGAATTAGTTTCCCATTCCATAGTTCACATATGCAATGTTCCCTGACACTGGCTGCAACTCCTTCAGTGTGTCGGCACTGTCCCTGTTGCCACCCCAGTTTCCTTGTCTGTGTTCACCTGGCTTCTCTACTCTTTCCAGCCTGTTCACCTTCGCTTTCGGGCAAACGTCCTTCTCATCTCTCATAACTGATTATTCTAAGGAACGCATTACTCATGTGGGAGTTCATTTATTTGGTGGGTCTCCTTTGTTCTCACCTACTGACATAAAGTACCTAAAGGAGGTGATAAAAGTCATTAACAAAGATTTGCCTTTTCCATTAACTTGTATTATTTAAAAGCAATTCTCTTCTATAATTTACAAACAGGAAGAAGATGCCTGAAAGGTGATCTCTGAGAATGGCTTTAGTTTCAGTCAGAAGGGTGTCCTGGGAAATACTCTAAGCTTACATTTTTTCTTCTTTGATTTTGACTATTTTCTATGTTGGCTGCAAATATTCCCAAATTTATCTATCCTCTTATGTGTGTATACATATGTATATGTGTGTGTAAAATGCACACATGTATATAAGATCCAGGTGCATGTTTACAACTGGTGTGCTTAGCTCTTGCAGCAGAGGGCTCTTGGGATCCATCACTGAAGCTTCAAATGGCCAACTAACAGCAGCCTGCTCTGCTTCCCGCCTCCCTGCAGCGAGACTAATTAATAAACTTGCCTCTAATTGAGCTCTAGCTGCCAGGTCCACAGGGATTATTACTTATATATTAAGTAAATAAAACTTCCATTTTAAACAACACTCCAAGTTTTCTGATTATATTTTCAACAGATGTAATGCCCTGAAGTCAAGAAGGCTGAGGGCTGGAGAGCTGTGCACATTCTGGCTCTGAGCCTCTCCCACTAGAAGCAGCAGGACTAGGGCAGGCACGTGAGAGTCATGCTCTTTGCTGGTGCAGTGGATAAGTGGTCGGCTGAGAAAGAGGTGGCAGCCTGCCCTGGAGACCCGATGCGGCAGTTCCACTCTGTCCTGTGAGGTGGAATTAGCTCAATGGCAACGGATGTGTTTTTGGTAGCCCCATTGGCTGGACTATTGCTCCTTCTTTGTCCTCACCTACTGATATGTTATAAAGTACCTAAAAAGTGTTGAAGGTCATTAATGAAGATTTGCCTTTTCCTTTAACTTGAATTTATTATTTAAAAGCAATTCTCTTCTATAATTTAAAAATAGGAAGAAGATGAGTCTGATGTTAAATATTTAATAAGTGCCACAGATTCATTAAGTACTGACACGCAGGGGACAAGATACTTGGGTTGGGGGTAGGCAGAAGGTCTCCTAGTTGACTTTTGTATAAGATGAACGGAAGCTTTTACAGCTGAAGGAATTTAAATGTTTTTGTTTTTAAGATTTCTCCCTACTCTTAGATTCCAAGCTGAAAGCAGATCCATGAAGAAAAATGAAAAAATGAAAAGCAGAGCTCGAAGTGAAATCTAAAAGGTGGAGAGTTATCCATCTCCTGGGTGCTCCTGCTCAGTGCCACTTGGGAGCTGTCTGGCCAACATCCAGGTCTTCTGTGAGTCACTCTTTGCTGAAAGCCCAATAACCCACCGCAGGCTTGGATTGTTGTTGTTACTGACAGCTGCCTAAAAGAATAAAGTAAGCCTTTGTCAGACTCCATATTCACACTGCTGAGACATTACCCAGAATAGAAGCAGCAAGGGCAGGAGTTAGAGCTCTCAGATCACCAGGAGAAATGCAGGCAACTTCTGTTATGGTTTTGAAAGGTCTGGACCTTCTTATCTCTATTCTAACCCCTGTTTACTCATTTAAGAATGCTATTCTAAAAGAAGATATATAGATGGTGTGAGTCTTCAACTGAGAATAAATCTACTCTGCAAGATTCCCATTCAAAATACCCTGCTCACCCTGTCAGAACCGTCTCACTAGGAGTGGCTGTCACAGGAGCAGGACTTCTGCTGGTGGGACACTCCTTGAACTGCAAGTGGGGGCCAAACCAAAAAAGAAAGCAAACCCAGTGCCATCAGGGTGATTCTGACTCACAATAAGTGACCCTATAGGACAGAGTAGAATGACTTGATAGTTTCCAAAGAGCAGCTGGTGGATTTGAACTGCCAACCTTTTAGACAGCGGGTTTAGCTCCTAACCACTACACCACCAGGGTTTTCAACAAGGGAGGGCCAGTATCTCTGAATTCCTTGGGCAACAGTCATTGCAGGGAGGTTAAGGCTGATGGTCAGAGCCATAAAGGTGGCCTTAGACAATGAGACTCCAGCCCCAAGCTAGGGGAAAGGATAATAGTTCAGTTCTGGGGGACGGGGTGAGTCACCTGACCCAGTCAAAACTGAAGAGGCAGGCAACAAGAACAATAACACATGAATGGCTGAGACATGCAACATCATGTATGGAGCGCAAGTGCACTCTGCGAAGCAAAAGAAGCCAAACCTAGTGGGCTACATGCTATAGGACTCCATTTATATGAGATTCTGCAGAGAGACAAAACCCCGACACAGAAATCAGATGAGTGGTGGCCAAGCGGCCCAACTGCGGGAGGGGATTACCTACAGAGGGCCAGAGGGAGCGTTACGCGGCACAGCACTGCGCTGTATCTTCTAGTTGCGGGTGGTTACACAGCTGCCTAGATTTCTCACAACTCACCTAACCACACACACAGAAAAGGATAAATTTTACTGAAAGTAAATTATAATTTAATAAGACTTAAACAACAATTACAACAAAAAAGTATAAAGATAATTGTGGGCATGATGCGGGACCTGGCAGTGTTTCCTTCCGTTCAGCACAGGGTCACTATGAGCTAGAAATGACTCAATGGCATCTAACAACAACAATGACAAAAGAAAGAGGGTAGGAAAAATGACTGAAGACTGGGTCAACAGAGTCACAGAAACAGAAGCAGAGAGCTTCCACTTGGGGCAAAGGGACTTTCCAAGAACTGTCTTCTAAGGAGTACTGGTTTTCAAGTCCTTTTTGGCCACAAGGAAACCTAGGGAGCAATTGCTGAGCCTGTCAACACATTTCAGTTGGATAGTTCAATCCCAAGCTCCACCTAAACCAACGTTTGCTGACTGCCTCAGCTTTAGTCAGCTGGCATCATGACCTCCACACACGGGTTGCTACTGTAACTCATAGTTTTGTTTTGTTTCCGGTATCCAACACCCATGAGACCATCATTCAGAAAATGCTGGGGGAAAGCTGTTTTGAAAGACCTACAGAGGTAGACACTGAGAAACCATGGGAGCCCTTGCCAGGACAGCACAGCCACCTCATGACTGGCCTTAGAAAGCCTGGTGAGGTCAACGGACCTCTGCACCCACGGTTCTGGAGCCCCACTTGAGATTCTCATCTGGAAGCTGGAAGTTGATTCTGCTGAGCTTAGAGTGTATTACGTGGCACACAAAGATGAGAGCACAGTATCGAGGTCAGTGCAGGTCTTTAAAAAGCGGTCGAAGGGGGCTCAAAGCCATAACACTGGCTTCCTGTAGAGCAAGCTGCTCATGGAGCAGCTCCTGGGCCTGGGCCTTTCCCATGAAGCTTCCCTGACAGGTAGCACCTGAGGAGACAGCCAGTCTGGTTAGTTATCCAAACATCTGATTTAGAGACCATTTTACAATAACACAACTGTTTCTTTCAGACCCACACAGTGACTCAAGCTAATGGTTAATAATGCATTGCCGGGGTTCTTTAGCGGACAAATGCAGGTCTTTTGTAGAGAGTGCCTTTAGGGTTTGTGGAAGAAAAGATACTATTAAGCACCCCTAACCCCCGTTTCTAAAATTAGTTTTCTCAGGATCCCATGATCGTCACATTTATAAGTTATCTTTCCACAGCACACCCTTCCCCCTGGACAGTTCCAAAGTTGACGGTGGCCCCGACTCAGGGCCAGGCGTCCTGAATTGTCAATTACCATCAAGCTGGCTCCCATTCACGGGGACCCCACGTGTGTCAGAGGAGAACTGTGCTCCGCAGGGTTTCCAGCGGCTGCCTTTTAGAAGATCCCCAGCCTTCTCTTCTGAGACATCGCTGGGTGGACATGAGCCCCCAAAGCTTCCGCTGAGCACCCAAGCGCACCCGCTGAGGATTCCAATCTACCAGCGCGAGCACTCCACAGCGGAGCTCACTGCGCAGCGGTCCCGACAGCCTTAGACGAGAATTTTTTTCACTAGCGGGCGCGCCACGGGGCGGAGGCGCAGGGACAGGGACAGGGCCGGGGACTTACTTCCGCCTTTGCCGCTCTTCTCCATCCGGTACTGGTAGATGTGCAGGGTGAAGAGCATGTGCGAGCTGCGGTGCTCGTCCTCGGCGCAGTCCTGCTGGCTGCCGCGCCGGGAGGCGATGGCCGCGTCCAGGAAAAAGGCGGCCTTCTCGGCGGTCGGGGCCCGCAGCTCGCTCTGGTTCTGCAGCTGGAAGACAGAAGCCAAGAGCTGAAGCTGCAGGCCGGAGGGGGCTTGCCTGACCCTCGAGCCTGGGTTGTCACGACTCGCTTCAGCTGGCTGTCCTTTCGGCACAGTAAAGCTCCGTGCCTCTTGCTCAGGCTGATAATCCTCTGGACCAACATCCTACACCCACCAGCAATGCTCAGTTTAATTAATTATGTTGTGAAAATTAATACTGAGCGCACTTACTGGGTAACACAGATTTGGACTCATCTGACAACTTCAAAAGAATCTGTAAACAGCAGGTGTGAAAAGCAAATGGCTGTGTCTGAGAGATGAGTGAGAACAGAGGAGCCATTGCCATTGCGACAGAGGACAGCCAACCAGCAGCTCGGGCCAGCCGTTAACCGGGAATACAGGAGTGGGTGTGACTGTACCTCGACTTCAAAGATTCAGATGTTTGGGGACAGTCTCTAGGGAGGATGCAAAATGTAATTTTGACCAGTTAGAGCTAGATTCTAAAAGAGTAAAAACTTGGCGAGTTTTAACGTGACTCCTGTTTTTCCACTTATTTAAATGAAGCCAATTTTAGACCACATTGTCTAGAATAATCAAAAAGAAATAGGCATAAAGGGCACATGAGAAGCCCGAGATGGTTGAATGTTTTACCCATAACATATAAGAGATAGAAGAGCTTGGCTGCTCAGAGGTCCACAGTTTGCATCTACCAGCCACTCCTTAAAAACCCCATGGGGCAGTTCTGCTCTGCCCTATAGGGTCCCTATGAGTTAGAACGGGCTCGACGGCAACAGGCGTGGCTATTTGGTATTTTATCCTGAGAAGTCGTGGTGATGCAGTGGTTCAGTGTGTGGCTGCTAACCAGCATCAGCAGCTGGAATCCACCAGGTGCTCTGAGGCAGAAAGGCGCTGCAGTCTGTTTCTGTAGGAAACTCTATGGGGAAGGTCTACCCTGTCTTACAGGGTTACCATGAGTTGGAATCGACCTGACATTAGTTTTAGTTTTGGCTTATTTTTTTGATCTTTGGTTCCTAAATCCATGCACGTGACATGCTGACTGAGAAGGTAACTTTTCTCAATCCTGTGAGATCCCTTGGCAGAGACATTATCCTTAATGAGGACAGTCATCTCACTAAAATCGGTCTGATACTCCTCTTTGGGGAGAAAAGTAGACTGCTACTTTGGATTTCTTCAAAGAACTGATTTGCAGCATGTATATGCCTTAAGGTCAGCACAAGACCTGACAGTTTTCTCTGCTGAGTCTAGCTTTATCAAGGATTCAGAACTGTGAGAACCTGTGTTTAGAACCCAAGACCACCCAACTGCTCAGCCTTCAGAGAGACTGTGTTGTCTTCACTGTTTTTACAATGGCAGAAAAGTACAGAATTTTAAGAGTGGTAAACAAAAAAATTAAAATAATAGTGTTAGTTTATCCTTTTGCTGTTCCTTAGCCTTCAGTTAACCAGAATATTCACCTAAAGGGAACTTCACTAATGGCCTAGTGCGTGGAGGTCAGAGTGCATTTCAATGTCTAGGTCAAACCCCAGTGGCATACTGGTTAAGTGCTACGATTGCTAACCAAAAGGCTGGCAGTTTGAATCCACCAGAGGCTCCTTGGAAACTGGGGAGCAGTTCTCCTCTGCCCTATAGGGTTGCTATGAGTCAGGTAAGACCCGGAGCAGGAGCAGTAGGGAGGGTAGTGCTGATTCCATCACAGCTGCTGTGCAGATACAGTCTGAGCACGTCCCTGGAACAGCCACATCAGCATCACCTAGGAACTTGCGAGAAATGCAAATCTGGGGGCTCTACCCTTGATGGAAAACCTGGGGGTGGGGGAGCAGCAACCTATGTTTTAACAAGTCCTCTGAGAGGGTCCAACTAAAGCTTGACAACTACTGCTCCATCATTCCTAAGTAACAGTAGGTTTGCATGACCAATTAGTTTGCCTTCTAATTAGATCCCACATACAAATGGCATCTGATACATCTGTTAAAATTATGAACAGCTAATTTCAGTTAGACATGGTAGCCATTCTATTGGAGTTTTCATCCCCAGGAATTGCAGAGAACTAATTGGGTAATTATGAGTGAAAACATGTAGGGTGTTCTGATGAATCCAGGGGAAACCTCTAAGCAGAGTTCCAGGAAGAAGTGACACCTAGCTGAGACCCAAAGGATAGGAAACTAGCCAGATAAGGAGTGAGGGGGAGGAAGAGTATTCCACTGTACAGGGAACAGAATCTGCAAGGCCCAGAAGTACAAGGGAACAGTCAGTGCTTTAGAGCCTTGCTACTGAAAGTGTGATGAATTGTGGGAAACCTGTTAGGGTTCTAGGGCCCCACCCTAGAACTACTGAATCAGAATCTGCACATTTACAAGCTCTCGGCAACTTATAGGCATACTGACATTTCAGAAGCCCAGCCTTCTTAAGAGGGCTTAAGCAGAATTTAACATGGGAGGCGAGGATAGGAATGGTTAAGAGATGATGCTGGAAAGGTAAGCATGAGCCAGATCATTTAGGGCCTTGAAAATCATAAAGAACTTTGGAATGAGGGATGCATAAGAGAAATGGAAGGATCTGAGGTACTTCAAGCAGAGAAATGGCATGGCCAGGTTTTGACACATGTGTGTAACAGAGCCAACTAGGGTGTCCTCAGATGAAAGCAATCCTACTTGGGATAAGGTAGGTGCTGACCAAACTGAATCATTAGAAAACAAAACCCCCAAACAGTTGCCGTCAAGTCAATACCAACTCATGTTGACCCCACAGTCAGAACATGACTGTGTTCCCAGGGTGTTCCAATGGCTGCTTTTTCAGAAGAGGACCACCAGGCCTTTCTTCCTAGGCACTTGTGGATGGACATGAGCCGCCAACCTTTCGATCAGCTATGGAGCGCATCAACCATTTGCAGTACCTGGGGACTGCTGTCTAAAGCAGGAGGCTGCTGACACCACTTGAAAATAAAGCGTAGCACTAGAGACTGAAATAAGTGATTGTTCTAGACGTGAGCTAGGAAGCTCCCGACCCCTTCCTCCACTTGGCCTCAAATGGCAAGGGCGAAACCCTCTTTGGGTGTGGACAGTATCCTGTAAAGGTGAGCTGGAGCTTCTCTTGGCTTCCACAGTTACAGCAATTAAACCCCGGTTCTAATTAGAAAGTGGTTATTAGTTTTTCCTACAGCACTACTAATCCAGCTGTAACCCAGTGCCAGAAACACAGTTTATAGGGCCATAAACAGCCGCTGGAATGGCTGGAGTGATTTGTGCAGAGCAGTAAATATTTCAGTTTGTTGTTAAACAAAAGAGAGATCTTACTTCTTTTTTTCTTAAAGGGGTATAAGGAAAATGACTTCAGTTTCCCCCCAGTGCTGCAACAATTGTGGTTTCTGCTCATTGTCAGTTAGATTCAAGGTACAAATATTTAGGCTGGATGAACAGATGGCCCCGCAGCTGCCGGCCATAAAGTTCCCGTCCACTTTAATGTAAACACTCGTAAGCCTCCCAGTTTACACGTGGGTGACTCACGGGCTGAACTGCCACAGGCTCTGAGGTAGCGCCCCCGAGGTGAGCTGAGTTCTGGGATCAATCACCTGCATGCCACAGATGGGGTCCTCGCAGAGGTACACCCCCGGGGACTGGCCGTCCTGCAGACTGCCCGTGGCCACCTCAGAGAGCAGGTCTCGTAGGTTCTCCTCTTTCCCCGACACTTCCACGGCTGAGATGCGGACGGAGAAACGGGCTCCGGTCTTTTCCTTCCGTTCATTTATCAGCTTGAAGAGCCAAGAGATAGCGCAGGGGATGATGCCGAGGTTCTGCATGGAATCGTCCCTCCCGATCATGGTGTAGGACTTGCCTGGGAGAGCGGGGGAGACAGGCAGGCGGGGTGAGTGCCCAGCCCCCATCCATGGAGCCTCAAACACAGAGGCACAGCAAAGGGTAGACACAACCTAAATATCCATCAACAGACAGACATACACAGTGTGGAGTAGACACGTGCTGGAAGGCCACTCAGTCATAAAGAGAAGTGAGATCCTGGTACACATTACAACATAGATGAGCCTTTAAAACGTCATGCTGAGTGACACAGTCAGGTGCCAAAGGACAAATACTGTACGATCTCATTCACATGAAGTATCTACAATAGGCAAATGTGCAGACAACAGGCTTCATTAGTCATCTTCCTCCACCAGGGGTGGGCGATGGGGGATGGGGACCCACTGTTCAGGAGGCGTTCAGTCTGTCTATGAGGAGGGAAAACGTGGCAATGGATATTGGTGATGAGTGTTCAACAGGACTCCTGTCACTGATGTCACTAAACCGTACATGTGAAAAATTCTAAATTGGCAAATACTGTGCTATATGTATTTAAAAAATAACAACAACCAGACAATGCAGAAGAAAGACTTGGGAAACTGAGGAAAAGGGAAGAAAAATGAAAATGGGAGAGACAAAAATCACTGATGGCACCAACGCAAAAGAACACTTCCTAGTACTGCTGATGAAATGAGTATGATAAAGACTGAGAGAGCCCAGACAGTGACACAGTCACATCCAAAGTGACCTTTACGAAGATCCTGGACACCACAAACCCTACAGTTCCTGCTCTGCTTTACATACAATGGAAAGGCAAGGACCTTTCATCACAATTACGGTTCTTTGAATCGCCATCGCACAGATTAATCTCATATACTTAACACTTTACATCCTTTCTCAAGTTAAATGCTGTGTATATTTTTATAGCATGAGCAATTTCCATTAAAACCTGGATCACTGCTTTGATCAGAGATCAAGAGGAGCAGAAAGGGCCGTGGAAGACAGATGCAGCAGTGAGATGAAACAGGCTTTCGTCCTGGCCTTGAAGTGGCCTCTATCTCCTCTGCAAGGGATACTTTTTGGAACTCCCCAGATAGTAGAAGGACTTCCCTGAGATAGTTGGGTATCTACTTACCACTTATCACGGACCTGGCGAGCAGATGGCCACTGGTCAGGAGTATGAAAGTACCATGAGGGGACTGAACTGTCAAGCGCTCGTTGGGATGTTTTGTTGCCTACGTTCACAGATGACTCAGCACCAGGGTGCTCCCTACAGCGTGTGAAGTTGGGTAGCAGGGGACGGTGCTCAGACTACTTCCCGACAGGTCCTAACTAGTGTCTGTGCTTTGCTTGCAGGCTGCTCCCCTGGCTTTTGTGCTGGCTCCATCTACCAGCTCCCATTCTCAGGGGAGGCAGGAGACCCTGTCTGTGCCCCCAACCACCTTGCTCAGGATACCTGCATGTCCCTGTTTGCTTTCTGGGCTTGACTCTGACCTGTACCAACTCTTTTGTTGATCCCTTGGACCTGAAGACTTCTCTGAGATAGTGAGGTATCTACTCATGGTGAACACCTGCATTTCACAAGCAGAACTAGTTATACATCATCCCTTCATCTGAGGCTTCTGGGACCAAGAAGGAAGAATGGGTGGGGCTCACAGGGAATGCAGCGAGCAACAGGAAAAAGCAAAGCGCTTACTCACCCAGCTTGGCATGGCCGAAACAGAACACACAGCCATCTGCCCCATTGACCACAGACTGGATCACCTCTGCCACAGTTCCAGCACAGACTTCGGCCTGTCAGACACAGAGGAAACACAGCTGTGAGTGGACCAAATGGGCCAAGGCGCCGTTAGCATTACAGAGGTGTGCCTCCCTTCCAGGGCCCGATGGTCCCAGAGACATCTCATTCCCAGGTGGGTCAGCCTTTATTATGGAGTTCCAGAGGTGCTCAGAGCCCTTGGGCACCCTCCACTCCTTGCAAGCCTGACCATCACATGTGTGAAATGTAAATATCCTTCTGCTGAGTGGAGGTGCCTCTCAGCTGCTGTACTTGTAAACTATGTAGGAACAGGCTGAAAAGGGAAGCCAGGGCAGCCAGGAACCTCATTTCTCTCACTCAAGTTGCCACTCTGGTCTCCTGGGCAAGGCACTGAAACACTGCATTCACCCTCTGTGAGGCATTGGTGGTTGAGTGGTAGCCTTCTTGCCTGGCATGAAGGAGAACCAGGTTTGATTCCTGGGCATGACACCTCACGTGCAGCCACTGCTCATTGGTCACTGGAGGCTTTTGCTGGGCTGCTACGACACTGAGCAGACTTCACCGGGGCTTCAGACTCAGCCAGGCTAGAAGAAAGGCCCAGTGACCCACTTCTGAAAACCAGCCAGTGAGAACCCATGGATGTGATCTGCAATTGACTGAGAGTGGCTCAGGACCCGGTGGCCACCAACCTTTACCCTCTGCAGACTAAGTCCTTTTCTTATGCATTAATAAAATCCAGCTTATGAAGTGGGCCAGGTTATCAGAGGGGGCAGGGGATGTGCCCTTTCAGGAGACAGACCCTGAGAACCACTGTGGTTCTAACACAAGCAGGAAGAAGTGTGTGATAGACACCTGCCTTCTCTCCCCAGCTCCTTTCTCCTTCCAATCCCTGTCCTCCTCTTTTCAAAACCAGCCTATTCTCTCTTTCACTACTGATATATCCAACTAATACAATATCCATCATCATTTTTCAGTATACTGTAATGCATCTTCCTGAGCTACTGTTTGTGTCCCATCTCCAACTTCATTATGAGCTCCTTTGACAGGCACCAGGCCTTCAGGCTTGGTTGTTATTTCCTCAGAACTCCAGATAATGGAGATAGATGCTGCCATCAAGTTGGACCTGAGTCGTGGCAACCTCTGCACAACAGAACCGAACACTGCTCAGTGTCACACCACCCTCGTGATCACCAGCGTGCTCAAGTCCTGAACTGCAGCTGAGTTGCCAACCCACCTCCCCAGGGTCTCCTTCAGCCTTGCTGGCCCTCTGGTTTACCAAGCATGACGTCCTTCTCTAACAACAGATCCCCCTGATGACGTGTCCAAAGCAAGTACGCTGAACACTCTTCTGATGTGATTCATACAGTTTTCACTGGGAAATTTTCAGAACTAAGTCACCAGGTCTTTCTTTCTAGACTGTCTTAGTCTGGAAAACCTACTGAAACCCATCCACTATGGGTGACCTTGCTGGTATTTGAAAGACTGGTGGCATAGCTTCCAGCATCACAGACACACAAAAGCCATCAGAGCATTACAACTTGACAAATGAGGGGTGGCCCAGTAATATAGGAAACAACAGGAACTCAGTCAATTCTGTGAAGGAACAAACTTAGAGATCTGAGAAGTCTCTCTGACTGGCTGGCATCTGAAACCTGTGTCACAGCAGGAGGGCAGAGTCACGCGCTGTGTCTTGCTGCCTTCATTTTGGTCTCTGCGTCGGAGCCAGACCTCACCGAAGCGTTCAGGCTGTGCAAACATTGCTGCTTGCGGTAATCAGAGCAACATGCCTCCCTGCGGGGATCTGCAAACCAGCAGCCTCAGCCATGAGTGCGGTTATTCAGCTCCAGGTCTCAGCAGCACAATAATCTGAGTATTCGGAAATCAATTTCCTCTCCCAAACCCAAATGGAAAAACCACACTCCTAACAACAGCCAATTGTTCTGGTGGTCCCTGCAGCCGCTCTGGTGGGTGCTCCTCTAGGGTGAAGAGGATGACAGGATGGTGCTGCTGTGGACCGTGGGGTCATTCACACCCCCAGGACCCAGGTGATGAGAGGCTGGAGCTAAACCCTGGGACTGAGGCCATCCAGGCTTCTTGGAACTGGCCAGCAGCCCTTCTCCAGAGCTGGAAGAAGTTACTGCAGAATGAATTCTACCTTCTATGGGCATAAAGCTAGATGGGAGCTGGGAGGTCACAGACTGCAGATATATAAGGTCTGACAGTTAAGTCCATGAACTGAATTGTTCTAAGCATTAAATACCTCATTGCTGAATATCACCACAGTCATGTTTGAAGTACTCCTATTGGGAAGCTAGGCACTGATGCCAGTGCCTAGTCCACCCTTCGAAGCAATTTTGGAACTTTCTGGAATAGCCATTGCATATGGTGGCAAGTTTGCGAACTTAATAGTACAGTTGTCTGTGAGAGAGTTTTTAGCCAGTAAACAAATGACTGCATTGGAACACCCTCCCTACTCAGCCGATCTGGCCCCCAGTGACTTTCTTCTTTGTCTGAAGATAAAGAAAATATTGAAAGGAAGATATTTTGAGGACATTCAGGACATCAGGGATAATACGACCACAGCTCTGACGACCATTCCAGTAAAAGAGTTCCAAAACTGCTTTGAAGGTGGACTGGGTGCTGGTGTCAGTGCACAGCTTCCCAGGGGGAGCACTTCAGAGGTGATCGTAGTGATACCCAGCAATGAGGTCTGTAGCACTGTTTCGAGATGAATTTGCAAACTTCATTGTCAGACCTTGTATAAAAAATACTGTGTGTTAGATGTGAGAGTCAGAGGGGAGAATGATGGCTGTGTGAGGACCAAACTGCCTTCACCGGTCAACCTGCACAGAGGCCTGTGGGGCAGACACAGGAGCAGCCTCCTACAGCACGGGGCCGGCCAGCAGCACCTTACGGAGGCTCAGTGCGGGGAGCCACCGGGAAGAGTGCAGTCAGCAACCGTCCGCCCGGGTGATTCTGGAAGGGCTGACACCGGCCCCTTGTGGGCCTGCCTTACTTCTTGGGCTGCTGTGTGACAAAACAGAAAACACCACGCAGCATGGGGCTTTTAAAGAACAGAGAGAGACTGCCTCATGGTTCTGGGCCTGGAAGTCCAAATGAGGGTACTGGCCACAGTGCTGCCTTCTGAAGGCTCAGAGAGAGAAAGTGCTTTGGGGATATCGCCTTTCCTCTGGTGGGTCTCAGCAGTCCCTGGTGTTCCCTGGATCTCGTTTGCCTCCAGAGTTACATGTCTAATTCCCTGTGTCTTTACTCCTCTTTCACAAGATACCACTTAGATGGAACGAGGACACACCTTGCTCAGGTACGACCTCATGTTAACTGGTGACATCTGTAAAGATCCCATTTCCACAGACAGCGATGTTCACGGGTACCAGAAGTCAGGACTGCAGTACATCTTTTTTTGCAAGCACAGCTCAGTCCATAACAGGGCCTTGGCTGCCTTTCCAAGCTTGGCTAGGAGAAGCACGTAGCCTTCCCAAGCACACCCTTCGGTTAGGACCCAGTCTGCAGGGAGCTTCTGCTCAACTCCAGGCCTAAGGACTCCTTTACCAGTGCTCCCCTAACAGGTCTGCCCTAGCAGCCAGTGAGAACTAAGACCACTAGGTAAAAAGGACCACTTGGAAGAGCAACAAGAAAGACAGAATGCTCTGATCATTGCTTAGCTTCAGGGAGATAAATGTCTTTAGAAACAGGGAAAAGGTGTAACTCATAGTTACCCTAGCTTACGCAGTGGTTGCTGCCTCACAGACCGATAGCAAAGACCTGAGAACAGAAGCCTGCCCTGCACACTTTCCTGCTCCTGTGCTTTGCAGGCTCAAACGGTGCCCATGATGAGGGGGTGGAGGCTGGTCACGCCCAGCACAAGATGCTGCTGTCAACAGTGATGATAGAGGGGTCTTGGTGGTTCAGTGGCACTGCCTTCCACACAGGGGACCCAGGCTTGATTCCTAGCTGATGTGTCCCATACATAGCTGCCGATCTGTCAGTGGAGGTTTGCACGCTGCCGTGATGACGCAGAGTAGTTTCAGTGGAGCTTCCAAACTAAGACGCCCTAGAAAGGCCTGGTGACCTGCTTCTGAACATCAGCCAATGAAAACCTAATAGGTTATAATGGGCTGATTCCGTTGAGCCTGGGTATGCTGTGAGTTTGGAGGCTAACTTAACAAACGGTAACAATGACATGATAGTGATAACAGCTAAAACTTATTGGGCACTTAGTATAACTTGACAGTGTTACAAATACATCATGTATATCAACTCATCAACTCAGTGAATCACAGCAACTGATGAGGTATGTTTCAGTCATACTCCTTTTACAGATGAGGATACGAAGGCCCAGAGAGGTTAAGTGACTCTGTCAAGGACACACTGCCTAGTGAGAATGGAGGAGAAAGAATTAACTGGCAGACCAAACAGTGCACACAAAGGTTAACTGAAAAATACAGGAAAGATGCCTGCTCAGGAAAAGGACAAGGAACAAATGGCTTAATCTAAGAATCTCTGTTTCCTTGTCTACTGTGAATATAATAATGGCCCTCTTTGCTATTCCACAGAATTCTGTTGGTGGTGATGCTGTGTGCAGCTGAGGCAATCTCAACTCACAACAGTAACACAGGACACAGTGGAAATCCCCACAGGGTTTGCAAGGAGCAGCTGGTAGATTTGAACCGTAAACCTTTTGGTTAGCAGCTGAGTTCCTAACCACTGTACAACCAGGGCTCCTGTAACAAATCCAGTTATATTTCTTTACGTAAAATCCACTGCCGCTGAGTCAGTTCTGACACATGAGACCCTATGAGACAGAACAACTGCCTCCACAGGGCTTCAGCAGACTGGATGGGAACTGCTGACGTTCTGGTTGGCAGCCACACTAACTCTTAACCACCAGCCAACAGTCACATGGGTCAATATATACTAAACTGCTTGAAAATTGCAAACTTATGGAGTTTAGTATTGTAATTTTTAAAACAAGTAAACCATCCTAAAGAAAGTGAAACTTCCATCAGACAGGCACTGAACATACTGGGCCCTGAAACCACTTAGGAAATGTAAGCAAAGACTAACAATAAAAACGGTTCCTTTTTCTGGAATAAATCTAAAACTCATTAATAGTCTCTTTAATTTAAGGTTTGCTTTGGAATGCTTTCAAATTATAGAGATGTGTTTCTGAAAAGTTTTGACTGTGTTAATTAAATTACCTGAAGGACATTTATTAAACCCAATGCCAGGTTTAGATTACTGAACCCACTGGGCAGTACTACACACAAAAAAAACATAATGAAGAGAGAAACCATTGAACTTATTCATAAAGTCCTTTGTCTTCTCTGGGTAAAACTCCTTGGGAGAAACCACAGGCTCAGCTTCCCAGTGAATGGAGCCTGTAACAGGTGACACACGCTTACGGTGTGACACAGGAGTCTATGCCAACATCATTACTTCCTGTTCTCAGATATGACACAGATATGACAGAAGCTGCAAGTGGCAACTGTTAGCACTGTTGTCCTCAGGCTCTGCTATAGGGTATTAGTCGCCATACTAAACACGGTATTAATTAGAAATTAATTAGAAAAGTGAAGCTATCTGATACTGAAAGGTAGGCAAACTAGGCCACCAGACACCTGTAGCCTGACGTATTTATCTGCACTCAGTCAGCCGTAGACTCATGTCCCCTTACCAATCCCCGGATTCTCGCAGAAACAGGCACTGTCTGGTACCACCCACACTCACTGAATTTCCCAGAGCCAATCTCAGTGAAGAGTGAATGCCTACCAGACGATTCAGCTGCAACATCTGGTAGAGTACACAATTATCTGCCCCTGGCCTAGGAATCCTGGTGCCTGGCCACTCACATGGCTTGCAAATTATAGTCATTCTTCATCTCTGTCTGTGTGCAGTCTTTTCTATACGACTGCAGTGTCTCTCATCAAGATACAAGTTATTTTCTCTACCTCCTGAATCAGGACCTTTGACTTGCTGTGATCAATAGAGGGATGCTGCACAAATTCTGAGCCTAGGCCTCAAGAGGTCTTGCAGGCTTGGTTTGTTGCCACTGCCATGAGAACGTGCCCATGCTCGCCAGCTGGATAACGGGAGATGATGTGGAAGACAGACTAGTTTTGTCCTGGTCAAGGCTATTACAACCCAACATCAAGAAAGCACATTCATTACTGTTGCGCCAATCCTAACTCATACTGACCCTACAGGACATAGTAGAACTGCCCCAGAGAGTTTCCAAGAAGCATGTGGTGGATATGAACTCTCAACCTTTTGGTCAGCAGATGTAGTAGCTCTTAACTATTACATCACCAGGGTTCCCCGGACCAACTTGGAGCCAGCTAACCTGCCAACATGTGACAGTACCCAGCCAAGACCAAAAAAGCTACCCGCCCAGCCTACAACTGATCATGTATGTGAGTTGATCTATGACCAGAACTATTTGGCTGACCCACAGACTGATGAGCAGTAACAAATGCTTCTTGTTTTAAGCCACTGAGTTTTAAGGTGTAATGCAGCACTAGCTAACGGACACACAGCTGCACCCCAGCCTCTCTTCCACCCCTCTATCCCATTAGTCGAGGCCACAAGACTGCATTTCAGTCTCAGTTTCCCTGCCTACCATGCCAGTTCTTCAGTAGGACTGAGACTGGCCCTCAACCTCAGTGTCCTTATAAAGGGCCCTAACTCTAACCCCACTTAACCCTAACACTTCTGATTTGCGCACACCCAGAAGCCAGGCAGGTGTGCGATCCATTTCCTATCTGATCACCCAGCATGCTGACACGTTTGTTCCCGTAACTTCTGCATCTGCCTAGCTGTCTTCCTGCTTCAGTGCATCTTCACCTGTTGAAATTCCAGCATGCCGATCCTGCCTAGGATATGGCATCAGTAATTCAAAAGGGCTAAAATAGTCACTGGAGCTCGAATTGGCTCTAAAGGCAGTGTGGATGAGGGGTTGGTTCATCACAATGGCCTAGAAGATGCCCTCCCAGCTCATACTTCTTTCAACCCATCAAAACTACCCCGGCCTGTGAACACATTTTCCACCCACCTGAGAAGCATCTTGTGGGAAAACTGCATCAAAAGCGAACATTTTAGGAGGGACCTGGTTGCCTCTCTTCTGGAAGGTATTCTGACCCCCACAAGTCAGGGGGTCATACAAGGTGATTTGCTTCTTCCGTGGGTCCACCTTTAAGAAAGAGCTGGATTCTGGGGTGTCACGAGCCAGTGTGGAAACGATGCGAAGCATGACTTTCACCTGTTAAGAGATAAAGGTGGGAAACCACATGGGTTAAGACAGCTGGGCACTTTGTGATGGAAAGTCTTTATGGACTCTAAAAATATCCCCAAACCTGTTGTGGTCAAGTTGATTCTGACTCATAGCAACCCTACAGGACAGGGTAGAACTGCCCCATAAGGCTTCCAAGGAGTGGGTAGTGGATTTGAACTGCCAACCTTTAGGTTAACACTCTAGCTCTTAGCCACTGTACCACTAGGTCTCCATGTTATATACTCTAGAGACACTCATATACATGGTAGCATTTCTCATGATAAATTAGGATGAAATGCAGCATAATCCTCAGTGGGTCATGGGAGAGCTGATGTATATAATTGCCAGGTAGCTTATTTTGAAATGTTCCCTACTTTAATACAGAGACAGCACACTGTATTCTTTGTCTTTCTATAATGTAAATTGAAAATTAACTGCACCCTGGTGGCCCAATTATGTAGATGAAAAGGTAATCTGGGCTGCCAAGCTATAGGGCTGGTGCCGTTCCCCTGAAGCTCAGAGATCAATAAACCACGCTCATAAAAGTTAGCTCCTAATTTACTCCTGGCCCGTCCGCACCCACCAGGACTTGAGGAGACAAAACCCACAGTTATTAGTGTCACCGTTAAAGGGCTGTGAAATGGCCTGTTTTTAATGGTCAGCATTTGAAATGTGTTCCAAGGGGGCAACCATGGTAAGAGCCAAGCCAAGTGCCATGGTGAGAGACTTGTTTCAAATGTGTTATCTGGGATCCCATTAAGGGAATACACAGAGGTTGTCATCTCAGGGAATGAAAGCGTGTCTATGGGGGAAACAGAGGTAGCACATCTTTAACCCATCCTCTGAGGACGCTGACAGCCCGTCGGGCTCACTCCCCTGACTCAGAGAGGTCCTTCCAGAAATGAGCCGCCCGCCCGGCAGGCTAAGGCAGCTGAAAATCAAGCTAATGCCTCACCCACAGGTCTGGAGGCTCACGTCCTCTGCCAAGAAAGGCACGTGCTCTTTCACCAGCGCTTGGTCACTATGTTGCTAGTTCAGCTCAACACGCATCACACTCCATATAGACCAGTTGAGCATCTACTACAGGCGAGGCACTGGGGATACCAAGACATCTAATACACAGAGTAGCAGGGCAGACAACATAGCAGCAGATCATTTTAATAACATAACGTCAATTTTGCACGTAAGTATACAGGATTAAAAAAAGTCTCCCCTTGCTTGCTCTCTTCACTAATTTGTTATCAGGGTTAAAGAGATCTTAGTCATGCAACTATGGGAGGGTGGGGCAGAGGAGAGGGATGTAAATTTTTAAGTAAACTATTACAAGCATGCAGCAATGTTCAGAGACAACATGCACTGCACATAACAGAGCCTGGCCACCGCCTGGCACTCGTCAGCTCTGTTGGGTAAGACATGTGGACTAACTCAGCGGTGTACACAGCTGAGATAAAGCTGCGCACCAATTCCCAGGGCACCGAGCTTCTCAGACACGCTGCCCTGTGCCCCCCTGTGCTCGATCTCATAACTCTGGGATAACGACACCCAAGTGTGGATCCAGACAGTTGGTGCCTGTAGTTAATGTGCTTATCTGCTAATTAAAATGTTAGAGGTTCAAGTCCACCCAAAGGCACCTCAGAAGAAAGATGTTATGATGTATTTAAAAAAAAACCTGCCATGGAAAGTCCTACAAAGCACAGTTCTACTTACACAGACATGAGGTCACCAGAGTTGACTTGATGGCAACTGCTTTTGTGACTGGTGAAGCCCAGGCTTAGTACTGCAGTGGAAGGAACACAAAGTTGGGACGAGGCAGCCCTCTCTGGCATCTCATCATGATTCTCCCACTGCGATGGCACATAATGATACCTGCTGTGTTCTGTGGGCTTGTGACGTGTGCCGGCACTGTGACATTGCCTACATTATGCCATTTCAACCTCACAGCACTCTTCAGGGAGCAGCCATGCTTGTCCACATTTTACAGATAAGAAAGCCAGTTCACAGCCGTTAAACAATTGCCCTACAACACAGACTGGGGGTGGCACAGCTGGGATCTAGACCCACTGCTGCATGATTCCAAAGCCCAGACTTTTCCACCATGCTGGATGCCACCTCCCTGTATAACAAGGAAACAATGCCTGTCTCTTGGGACTGCTGTAAGCATTCAGTGTGTAGAGACGCAGTCTGCTGACCAGTACCGAGCACACAGTGGGGGCTTGATTCTTGCTTTTCCTCCTCCACCCACCCTTCCATTGAGTCATCAGATGGTGACAGCCAACCAGACCATTTCCCATTTATAGTGTTAATGACAAGGCTTCGGAAGTCCCTGCCCTGGACTCTGGAATGCCATGTATAGAACCTGACAAGACTCTTTATCAGTAAAACACTGGGAAATTCCACAGTCACTGCCTGGACAGCCGTCACTCCTACATTTGCCTGTATTCCATTCTGGCCATTTTCAGTGAATCTCAGTCTCCACAGTCTTGTTACAGTTCATTTCTACAAGTTTGTCCTGGTAACACAGAAGGTAGGCTAAGAACACATATTTAAACTGCAGCTTTCGGTGGGGCTTGGGACCCTATCACAAATTCCCTAGCCCGGCCTCCGACCGTTGTTTAAGTCATCAGCACTACAACACCAGGCAGAACTGATGGAGTCATGCGGTCCACTGCGTTTCTATTTCCCAATTTTGCACGCAGTCTTCGGGTAACTAAGAGGTGCTGAATTTAAAACACGAGCCAGGCCAGTCAGGGGTCTACACTGAGATGCAGGAAAAAGGGGCTGCATTAGTGAGCCCTTGGTCCAGCAGGAAGGCTCCTGCATCTTTAAAGAACTGCTAAAGTCTGCAGTTCGATTTCTGCAGACAGGTTGTAGCTTCCAGTCACTGGTCTCGCCAAGGAGATACACAGGTCTTTAAAAACCAATGGATTCTGGCTGGGAGGAATGCCATACTATTTTCTTTTCTTTGCAATTCATTTAAATACACAGAGAGTATTTTTTCCCCTTAAAGGAAAGAAATGAGGTTTTTGTTCTTCACATCCTTTGTGTCACCCTTTTGGTCCAGCACTCAACTTCCTACTTAGTCTTCTGTAATTAAAGAGCGTAGGAGCCACCACTTGTGATGAAGAAGCCCCCCCAATCTTTTACCAGGGTTCTAGGATTTGTTACAAAGCCTGTCCAGGTTCTGGGCAATATCTACCCTCCCTTCCTCTCCCTGCTGCTCTAGGTACAGGGTCTAGGTGCTGGCTGGCCTGCACAGCCTTCTCCAGGACTCTCAGGGCAAAGGGGACAGTCACCGCTACACTCCCAATGGCAGACCTGTGCTCCCAATGGCAGACCTGTGGGGAATGGAATATGGAAAGCTGAAGAAACAGGTAGGAAAGAAGGGCCTGACGCCCTGATCTAACCGAAAGGAGACAAGCACTCCCACCTAAGTCCCCATCAGGCAAAACCCCACTTAGGCCTCGTTTATCTAATTCTTCTGAGGATGGTGCAAGACGGTTGTTGCTCTGGGCAGCAATTGTCTCTGTATGCTGCTTGCTAACCGCTTCACCTCCTTCTGGACTGCACTATGGGACGCAGGAAGAGAGGGACTGACAGACACTGGCGGAGAGCTCCTGAGCTGTGCAGACGCTCCATTAACGCAGAGGCAGCCACCGAGGGCCACCGCCGCCCGGGTGGAGGCTAATGAAGACCGGCCGTGTGACCACTCACCACTAGCCACATGAGGTCACAGCAGACAGACCCCTGTCTGTCCCTAGCCGCAGAGCACAGACGTGGTTCACACTGAGAAGGCTCTCCTGTTTCTCTACCCAGAAACTCTGGCTGAAGGTTTTCTCCAGACTATAAGGCTTAGAAGGTCAATAGTATGGACACATCCAACTGTTCAAAGAATCCTTCACCAAATGGCTGAAGAGCACAGGTGACGGCAAGGTGAAGGAAGGGACAGAGAACTCCCTAACTGTCCTCACTCATGCGCTTCATTTAAACTGCTGAGGACACCACAAAGAAGGCCCCCTGCAGACACACCTCACCACCCGTCTGCTAGTCGGTCATACGGCAGTGACTTGCACATTGCTGAGACACGAAGCTATACTGTCAATATTTCACATGCTGGCAGGGTCACTGATGAGCAACAGGTTTTAGCTAAGTTTCCAGACTAAGACAGACTAGAAAGAAAGGCCCAGTGATCTACTTCTGAAAATTAGCCAACGAAAACGTTACAGAGAACAACAGAATATTGTTCAACATGGTGCTGGAAGATGACCCCTCTAGGCTGGAAGGTGCTCAGAACACAAGCAGTGAAAACGTCCCAGGACCAGGCACTGTAAGGTTGCCATGAGTGGAAATGACTCAATGGAAGCTAATGGCTACAGACAGACAATAAAAATGGGCTATACCCTGATCTGTGTCTTGACCACAGGAAGTAGCCAATAAAAAATATATTGATAATGATAAGTAGTTTTTTCCTGTTCAAGATTAGAGGTTAACTGTGATCATCTTTAGATCCCTTAGATTTCTGTATTTTACCTCCTTTTACACTGACGTCAAAGTTACAAGTTGAAGTACGTGCCCTGCAGAAACTGGTCAAGGTGCAGATGGATCAACTTGACCAGAAACACAATCTGGAATAATCCCAGCAATGTTAGGGTCATTTCAAACCTTCCAAACCTGGACGTTTCTGGAACTATTTTCCCCAGGTAAATCAAAGGCAAGTAACACAAACCAGTTACTGTGGAGTCAATTACGACTCCTAGAGACCTCACATGTGTGACAGCAGAACTGTGTTCACAGGATTTTCTTTTTGCTAAATTTTATTTATTTTCTTGTTATTGACAGTACGCACAGCAAAGCATATACCAAGTCAACAGTTTCTATGTGTGCAATTCATTGGCACTGACTGCACTCTTCAAGTGGTACAACCCTTCTCACCCTCCGTTTCTGACTTGTTCCTCCCTCGTTAACACAAGCTTATTGCACCCCAAGGCTCACATCTGATCTTTCAGGTTGCTGTTATCAATTTAATCCCATACAGATAGTTCTTAAAAGAGTAGAATGTTCAAGACAGACCTCTTTTTACTAGTTAAGTTAAACGATTGTTCCATTTTAAGATGATTTTAGAAGATATTTGTGTCTAAGATTTGAAGATTATCTCAGGGCAGTCATGTCAGGGGGTCATCTGTCCTCCACGGTTTCATAGGGTTTTCAGTGGCTCATTTTTTGGAAGCTGATCACCAGGACTTTCTTCCAAGGTATCTCTGGATGGACTCAAACCTCTAAACTTTCATTAGCAGCCAAGGTACATTCACCACTCTGGGCCTCTGCCAAATATGATACGTAGATCAAAAGTCACCTACAGAAAGCACAGTGGGAAAAGCAGAACAAGTAGGGTCGGCAGAGGGATTCTAACAACAAACCCTTCATCTAGTGAGGCAGCAGAGCCAAGTGTAGTTCATTGCTTTTCAAAGCGACTCTAGTCAGAATCTTATTTCCCTACATGTGTGGCCAGTGTGGTGACAGAGAGGCCAGGGTTCTTCCTGAGGGAAATGTGAGCCACAGAACTGCTGATCAGATCAGGGAACCAAGCCCGGGCCAAAGACTGGGTGGGTTTCCCCCGAGCTGCCTGATGGCAGCCATGAAGAGGTCAAGCAGCACCATGCTGTGCTCAGAGCAGATCGGGAAGCCATTCCTGGTTTCTGAAGAGTTCGGGGTATGACTCAGCTCTTGAGGGTGAACAGGAGGGCCCAGTATATCTAAAAACAAGAGCATCTTCCTTGGTACAAGCACCCAAGTGTAAAGGGCACAACAGTGAGTGAGGAGCCAGGAGACTGGGTTCTAAACCAGACATAGCCACCACTGAGCAGCTGTATGACCTGAAGTGATCATTTCACCAAACTTGGCCTTGATTTTCTTATCTCTAAAATGGGCCTACTGACATGCTACTTATCTTTCAAGGACAGTTGTGAAGGGCTAGAGAGATAAACTGTAAAGCAGTATACAGGTTGAAGTGTTATTTTTTTTAAGAAAAAGAAAAGAACTCATATTCCTCAACCAGCTAGTGTAAACTAGGCTTTCTAAAGCAACTAGATGACATATGGAGTCTTTTTCATAGGCTTAATTTTGAAAACTAAACCAGAAAGTTCTCTAACAAGTACACACACAGACAGACACAAGTAACATAAAACACAAGTCATCCCAGACCACTGGCCCCGTCAGAATTAAAGAACATATAGTTTGTTCTGCAGCCCTGGTGGCACAGTAGTTGAACGCTCCACTGCTAATCAAAAGTCAACAGCTTGAACCCACTGGCTGCTCTGTGGAGAAAGACGTGGTACCCTGCTTCTGTTAACATTACAGCCTTGAAAATCCTCTGGGGATGTTCTACTGCATCCTACGGGATCATTAGCGGTTAGAAGTGACTTGATGCTAATAGGTTTGGTTTAGAATCTGCTTATATTTTGGTGAAAGTGAGTAATACATGCAAACTTTGATCTAAGCATCTAAAAACTAAATTTCTCTTACTTATTCCTTTCTATAATTTCACAAGGGTCAGAGAGAATTACCATTAGCCTCAGACCAAGGCTGACTCCTCTGAGGCAGAGGTCAGACATATCTCCTCTCTGTAATCTCTTTACCAATTTCGACAAAAGCCGTCCGTCCCACAGCACTCTGCTTCTCTGCTGGGTTCTATAACTTGTGGCAATGGTCACACAGAACTCACAAACCCTACTTCCAGTTAAGGGATTTACCAGGGAAGATACAAGTTGGGATACAGCTCTTCCCGGTTCAACCAGGACCACCTCTTCTCAGCTGTGCCTGCACGCAGGCCTCTGGTTCTCAGCCTCTGCCCTGCTTGGGAAAGCGTTACAAGGCTCTTTAGCTCTACCGTTTAAGTGCCTGGTGACACCCTGCACTGCCCGTAATCTCACCTGCAGGCACTTAGCTCTCTCACGGCATGGGTAAGTGACTCTAGCTTCCCTGCATGCTTGGAGGTACCCTACTCTGGGATTAAGTCTCTTGCCAGAAGGCACGCAGTTGTCTCACGCTGTGGGCTGGTAAGTTCACTGCACCATTTCCTGTCAGTCTCCTGGTTCTGCGACCCACCCACGCTGCTGCTGTTCTTTCTTTGCCACTGCTTCTTGGCAACTTTCACCATCTCCAATGTAATGGCTCTCTCCTGCAATTTCATGGGTCTAGGACAGTCCTAGCACAGGGATCCCCAATCCAAATGCTGTGCTCTGCTCCCATCTCTTCTCCTTGGCAGTAGTCAGTATCCCTCTACCCCGCCCCAGCCCCCCAAACACACATCTGTGGAATGGCTCTTTTTATGCCTAGCAGAACGGCAAAACTGACCAATCCTCTCTCCAGATTTCCATTACCTTATTTGCATGGCCCCGCCCTCAGACAGCGTCACACACGTTACTGACTTTATTAGCAAGCTATCCAACCCTCTGGGTGGTCCACAAACACCTCAAGTGCCTAGTCCTACTTAGTCATTTTACAGAAGTTAGGAAGGCCAGGAGTGGAAGGGCCACACTAAGTGACTCCCTGCACCACACCTTCTTTACTGTCCTGAGCAGGGCTTGTGCTGCATGTGCTCACACAGTCTGCATGTGGTCGTCTGTCACTTCATGAAAATCCCCCAACCACCCTAAGTAAGATGATTGGCGAGACAGGGGACGTCAACAGTGTCTGCATCTCAACAGGCGGTCTTCACGGCGCTCTCGCTTTTCTGATCTACCAAGAAACGCAGCAGAATGCGCTGACACACCTACCGAGGGATTCTGACAAAGCGCAGCTATCTCAAACACACCGCAAGCATAAAGGGTGTAACTGTCCAGCAATTATTTAAAGAACCCTTTAATCTTTAAATAACATAACAGTATATTGCTAGCCCACTGCTGGTACATTGAATTTTTCAATATTCCTTCCCCCCTTCTTTAATTTTTAAAAATTTCTTCATGGTGAAATATACAAACAAATCATTTCAACCACTTTTACACGTACAGTTCCGGGATACTGACTACATCCACCACGTAGCACACCACCACTAGCCATTCCCAATTTTGTTCCTCACCCTTAACAAAAACTTGATCCTCTACAGGCTACTTCTACACCTCCCTCCCTGTCGTTTCTTCTTCCCACCTGTCCCAAGGAACCGCTAATGCACTTTGGTCTCTAAGCATTTGCGTATTCTGAGTATGTCATATAAATGAGATTATTCAGTATTTGTCCTTTTGTGTCTGACTTTATTTCACTCAGTATGTTTTCACAGTTCATCCGTGCCACAATGTGTAACCAAACATCATTTCTTTTTATGGCTAAGTAATAATTCTATGGTAGATATCTGCTGTATTTTGTTTATCCATTTGCCGGCTGATGGACACTGGGGCTGTTTCCACCCTTGGGCTATTAAGAATAGCGCTGCAGTGAGCACTGGTATACTTCTTTCCCCCTTCCACTCACACAGTCTGCCTGCCTAGGCACAGATGTTCCACAAAGAAGTAAATTAAAGTTTTGTTTTGTCAGTGTTTATTAAACACTTTTCTGATAAAATTTTTGTGAATAATCTAAAATGACTTTCTTTTTTTTTTTTTGGGAAGAAATATCTTTGTGCTTTCATGAGACTGAGAAGTTTCCCAGACTGGTTTAGAAGAGCACAGGGATCCTACAGCTGACACTAATGATCTCACAGGTCTCAAGCCAAAAAATGAAACCTGTTGCCATTGAGTTGATTCTGACTCCTAGCAACTCAACAGGACATTGCTGAACAGCCCCATGAGGTTTCCATGGAGCAGCTGGTGGAGCTCAACTATCAACCTTTTGATTAGCAGCCATAGCACTTAACCACTGTACTACCAGGGTCCCTAAGTAAACTCCAAACCAAACCAACCCATTGCCATGAATTCCCACTCACAGCAGCCCTATAAACACAGCAGAATTGTCCCATAGAATGTCTGAAGAATGCCCAGTAGATTTGAACTGCTGACTTTGTAGCAGATGTAGCACTTAACCACTACACAACCAGGGTTTCCTAAGGAACTCCGGTACCAGGAAATACACGGGAGAAACAAGCAGGCTGTAATCTCCAAATTTACAGAGGGAGCTTTTACACATACCTTACAAAGCTACTGTTCCATCAAACCATAGCTACCAGTACAGAATCCCAGTGCAACACCCAAAGAGACCCTGGAGAGCATCAGCACTGCTCAGTTGTTACAGAACAGCGCTAACTGGGACTGAATTTCTCCACATAAACACCACCATCATTGTCACATGTGATACATTAAAAAACAAGTGAGACTGTAGTAGCCTTGGAGAAAGTCCAGAGTAACCGGAACCAAGGCTGTGTTTGGGCGGGAGGGCAGACGCAGGAAGCTGAGGGGTGCGCCAGCCTGGTTTTTGGACTGTATCCGGTCAGAGCTGACCGAAATTCCACTCAGTCAGCCATAAGCACCATGCCATAATTTCTTCATGAGTTTCACAAGCCTTACAACCGACACAGGACTTTCACATATTTTATTTTCCCTTGATTCTGTATAACAACTTTGTTAAGAAGACGTTATTATATCATGATTATTACCACCGTGATCTCTACCAGTTACCAGTCGCCAGTGAGTTGCTACAGTCTCATGGGGACCCCCGAGTAGGACTGTGCTCCCTGGGCACTCAATGGCTGATGTCTTACAAGTAGATTGCCAGGGCTTTCTTCCAGGGCACCTCTAGGTGGTCTCGAACCTTCTGCCTTTCAGTTAGCAGCTGAGCATGTTGACCATTTGTACACCCAGGGACTCCATTGCAGTCCCGTCTTGGAGTCCAAGGAAACTGAGGTTCAGGATACTTCAGCGACTAGCCCCGAGACAACTGCATGGTCAACACGGTGCAGCCGTGGCCCCCGGCCAGCTCTTCCTGCTGTGAGCACAACCCAGGAGGGCCGATCCAGCCTCAAGGTCATAGAGGGTGGAGGTGGAGGTGGACCCTGCCCCAGCCCTGCAGGTGTCTGGCCTCTCCAAGGTGCCAGTGGGTGAGCTCCTGGACTGCCAGACAGCAAATAATGAGCAGCCAGCCATCAGAGAGGGAAGATTTACACTGTGAAAGCCATGCTGGGAATGGTGACAAGTGGTGGCACCGCAAGGCTAAGCGTGAGGAAACATGTGCAGGAACAAAACGTGAAGTCTGGTAATTAGATGGACTCAACGGCGAAGTGCTTCGGGGAGCGGAGGAGGAGCAACCTTCCCGACGGCTCCTCATCAGCAGGCATCTGTCACCGGGAGAGCCAGCGAGGGACTGCAGAGCTGGGGGCGGGGGTGTGAGACCAAGGGAGAAAGCCTTCCCAGGAGGCACTGCTAATGGCCAGCAGCCTTGGGGAGCAGGGTCCCTCACACCAATTAGCAGGCCTGGGAAAGAGCCAGCCGGGCTGTGAGGAGGCAGACAGACACATTTCAGGGCTGGTCTGTCAGGAGAATTGGAACTCTGACAGTGGCCTATTTTGAAGAGACCTCAGGTCTTAGCCTGTTGTATTAGGGGACTCATTTAAATGGACGAGCCAGTTAAAAGGTATTTGCTAAGATACAGGCATTCTCAGGATCAAAGAGAAGCAAGTAGGGAATTCTGAGACCTCCGAGATGACCTGCTTCCATGTTAATGACACTCACTGTCAGGGTCTCTTCCTTGTGACTTAGGAGGAGTATAGCCTGGAGGGCAGAGTGATGGTTTCTGGAGACAGGATGTCTGGGTTTGTACCCAGGCTGAACAATTTTTTATAGGCTGTGTGACCATGGATGAGTTATCTAACCTCCTCAGTGCCACATCTATAACCTGGTCACAATTACAGTCCCTCCCTAGTGGGACTGCTACCATCATTGAAAGAACTAAATAGATGTACAACTCCTCTTTACAACAGTGCCTGGGAGATGTGAGTGCTCAGTAAATAGTGACTATGACGATGACAGAGGCTACTGAGTCCACCGGAAAGACCATGACCTTCAGAGTCAAACAGATTCTGCTTCTTATCAGCTGTATGACCATGGATGTATTATTCTAATGTAAGTTCCTCATCCATAAAATTGGTACAATGAAAGACTGACGTGATTATTAAACAAATAATCACAGTAACCACTTGGCACAGCAAAAGTCCTCAATAAACAATAAAATCAAAACCTGTTGTCTTCCTGTCTACTCCAACTTGCAGCAACTCTACAGAACAGAGTACAGCTGCCCCACAGAGTTTCCAAGGAGTGGCTGGTGGATTCAAACTGCCAACCTTTTGGTCAGCAGCCACAGCTCTTAACCACTGTGCCACCAGGGCCATGTGAAGTGAATCCACATCCATGAAGGTGCTATAAAACAGCCTATTACCTCAGGCCTCAAACACATAATCACAGCTTTCCCAACTCAGCCCATTTCCTCAGGCATCAAAGAGATAATCAAGGCTTTCCCAACTCTCTCTTTAACCTCCTAGGACCTAGGACTTCAGAAGACTCAAGTTACTAGATTCTCTGTTGTTTATAACCACATCAGAAAATCAGAGAGAGAAAGAGCATCCTACTACACAGTACAGAACTGAGGCAGATTCCCTGCTTCCTCAAGGCCACCCACTTTTTATAGATGCAAAGGTTAAACTTCTCCATTGCCACCAAATCAATTTCGACTTACAGTGACTACAAGACAGTGTAGAACTGTCCCACAGGGATTCCAAGGCGTGGCAGTGGATACGAAGTGCCGATATTTCGGTTAGCAGGCAAAGGCTTAGCTACTGAGCCAGCAGGGCCCCAGGTTAACTTCAGTCTTCCAGCTGCGATCCACTCTCTCTCTTGCTTGATTTTTGTTTAATCCTGGGTGAGTGACAGCTGGAGATGTTCCTAGCTACGGTGTAGGAATGCCACTACGGTTAGAACCTGGGACTATCCATTCAAAAGATAAGACAGAATGGAAGGAATTTTTGAAAAACTCCCCTGAAATCTGAATTATTTCAGTTGTGCTCAGTCTGGATTTGGGCATTACTGTGATCTAAAGGTTCATTTACCGCAAAAGCTCGCTCAGGTGCTGTGATTGAAAAACTAACTAAGTAATAGCTCTTCTGTTCAGCAGCAAACACAAAAATGCTGCATCTGCTCTTTCACACTCACCTGCCACGAAAGAGATGCTTTCTTATTTGGAAAATAACAGGGCCCTGGGAAAGATGTTTTTCTTTTTTGTAGTCCACTTTATTATAAATATGAAAACTTCAGCTTGCTGATACAACCTTTGATTTAGTGTTTTCTGTACTTCACTGACAGATTTTGCTTGATCCCTACCTGTGAATTTCAACCTCCCACTGTTTCTGGCCTTTGACCTAGATGTATAAAATCCCAAATTTTGAAAATAAGTCAAACAACTCACTCAGGTGTCTGTCTAGAAAGACTACCTACCAGCTACACAATGGAATTTGGTGAAGCTCCACAATAAACAACCACTACCAGCACCCACTGCCTTCGAGTCAGCTCTGACTCAGACTGACCCTAGAGGTCAGAGCAATCTAAAACAAAAAGGCAGCAACTGTTCTCATGAAGTAATTAGGAACACATCTTTCTGGCATTCATCACTTCAGCCCATTTTCTTCATAAAACTGCCTTTTAGGAAAAATGAGTAGTAAAAAGAGTTAACACACTAAGCCACTAATCAAAAGGTTCAAGTCTATCCAGAAGCATCACTGAAGAAAGACTTGGGTATCTATTTCAAATAAAACCAGTCACTGAAAATTCTATGGAACATATACACACTCATATTCATTACAGCATTACTCACGGGATGACTGGACAAACACAACGCAGTACACGCACGCAGTGGGGCCCTGTGCAATGATAAAGAACAAAGATGAACTCGTGAAACATCTTTCAACATGGATGAATCTGGAAGACATTATGCTGAGTGAAACAAATCAATCACAAAAAGGCAAACTACATGATATCATTTTATAAAAAGTCCAGAATAGGTTTATACCCAGACAGCAACGTACTTTGATGGTTACCAGGGGTGGGAGGAGGAAAGAAGAAAAATCACTAGCTAGTAGATACGTGTTAGTTCTGGTGAAGGGAAAGGCAATAATACACCATGGGAGGAAGCCAGCAGTTGACAAAGTAAAGACACAGAGGTACACAAGACGAAAGAACAACTACTCTATGTGCTGTGACACGATTCTGTAAAGACAGTAATAACAACCAAAAATCGGTGAGCTGTATGTACATGCTACACGGATGTGGGAGGGTGCATGGGAACATCTGCATGGGCCCATACAGGTAATATAGGCACAGTCATGGACCTTCGTGGAGCCCTGTGATGCAGCAGCTTATAGCTATGGTGTGCTACGGCTGCTAAGCAAAAAAAAAAAAAGTAAGCCGTTTGAATCTACCAGCCACTCCTGGGAAATTCTATGGGGTAGTTTTACTCTGTCATATAGGGCTGTTATGATTCAGAATCCACCGGATGGCAACAGATTTGGTGGGTATTTGCATACACACATTTGCATGTGCTGCACATACACTCATATACATAACAGCACACAGATGGCACAGTTAGGATAACATTCAAAACATATCCTTACACCTCATGGGACTGAGTTACTGGGTTCGAAGGCTCAGGACCATAGTCTCAAGGGACATCTAATCCAACTGGCATAACACAGTTTATAAAGAATGTTGTCAGTTATAGGATAATATCCATATGCCTACAAGGAAGATGAGTTAATATGACTATTATTCAAATTTACACACCAACCGCTTATGCCAAAGATGATGAAACTGAATATTTTTGCCAACTTCTACAGCCTGAAATTCATCAAACACGCAATCAAGATGCACTGATGATTACTGGTAACTGGAATGTAAATGTTGGAAACAAAGAAGAATCAATAGCTGGAAAATGGGGCCTTGCTGATACAAATGACTCTGGAGATTGCGTGACAGAATTCTGCAAGACCAACATTTGTTCACTATAGACACCCTTTTTCAGTCACATAAATCGTGACTATCCATGTGGTTCGCACCCCATGGAAAACCACAGGAATCAAAGAGCCTGTATCAGTGGAAAGGGACGACGGAGCTCAATACCAGCCTGAATAAGTCCAGGGCCCAAATGCAGAACTGTCAACGGTTTATACGCCAATTCCAGTCGAAGCTGAAGAAAACTAAAATAGGTCCACCAGAGCCAAAATACAATCGTATGTTTACCTCACTTAAATTGGGAGACCATCTCAATGGACTTAATGTACTGAATCCTAATGGCCAAACACCAGACAAGTTGTGGGGTGACATCACGGATATCATACATGAAGAAAGCAAGATATCATTAAAAATACAGGGAAAAAAAAAGATCGAAGTTGGATGTCAGACTCTGAGGCTTATTCTTGACTGTCTAGTAGCCAAAACAAACAAAAGAAATGATGAAGTAAAAGGGTAGAACAGACGATTTCTAAGGGTGGATCAAGAAAGCAAAGTATTACAATGGAATGTGCGAAGACCCAGAGTTAGAAAACCAAAGGGGAAGAACATGCTCTGCATTTCTCCAGCTGGAAGAGCTGACAAAAAAATTAAAGCCTGGAGTGGTGACACTGAAGGATTCTATGGGCAAAATATTGAGTGGTACAAAAAGTATCAGAAGAAGACAGAGGGAACACACAGAGTTGCTGTACCAAAAAGAATTGGTCCATGTTCATTCATTACAGGGGGTAGCATATGACCAAGAGCTGATGGTATTGAAGGAAAAAAAATTCAGGCTGCACTGAAGGCGCTGGAGAAAGACAAGGCTTCAGGAGTTTATGAAATATCAACTGAGATGTTTCAACAAATGGATGCAATGCTGGAGGTGCTCACTCAGCTATGCTACGAAATTTTTTCAACTAACTAGAAGAGATCCTATGTTTATGAACAGGCTTGGGGGACAGGATCAGCCTGGGTTCTCAGTGATTCCTGGATCCAACATCTGGAAGCCATTCCTGTCACTCAGTTATCCTTCAGGCCCTTCTAGGCTCTGTGTGCCTGGTAGTGGGAGAGCAGACATCTTTCTCAGATTCACTGTGGTGGTAGGTTAGATCTACGGTCAGGGTCTCTCCTAGGGAGGCCTGAACTTCCTTCCAGCCTGAACTTAGCAGTGTTAGTTCCAGGAAAAGGGAGGAGAAGTAAAATAAGAAATGAAGGGAATTATCCTACTGAGAAAAAGCATCTGAGGGATCATTTAGGTTAAAAGGTTGATTTCTGAACCACTGTTACCTAAAATGTACAGTGCTAAGAAAATTTAACTTTTACAAAGCCCAAAATGTATGAAACAGCAGTATCTACGTCTAACACCATACACAAAAAGAAACTCAAAACTGATTAATGCCCTAAATGTGCAAACTTAAACCATAAAATTCTTAGAAATCAGGGGCAGTGATGTCAGGCCTAGGTTTTAGCAATGGATTATCTAACATAATAACAAAAGCACAAACAGAAAAAGACAAAATAAATAAACAAGACATCATAAAAATTAAAAACTTTTTCTCATCAAGACTTCACCGAAAATGTCAAAAGACTGAAACTGCGAGAGTATCTTCAAAAACCAAATATCCAACAAGAATGTAATAATCAAACTATGTATAAAATTTTGACAGTCCAACAGCAGAAAGACAACCCAATCATAAAATGGGCAAAGGACTTGAGAGCTATTTCACCAAAGGGGACATTCAGACAGCCAGCCACCAAACACGTGAAAGAATGCTCAGTATCACTAGCCATCAGACAGATGCAAAGCAAAACCACAATTAGATACCATTTCACGCCCACTAGGGTGGCTAAGATTAAAACAAAACAAACAAACAAAAAACAGAAAATAAATGTTAGCAAGAATGTGGGGAAATAGGAAAATTTACCCATAGTTAGTGGGAATGCAAAATGGTATAGTCCTTGTGGGAAAACAGTGTGGGTGGTTCCTCGTGACTCAAAATAGAATTACTACATGGGCCAGCAATTCCACCTCTAGATATAAACCCCAAAGATTTGGCAGCAGAGATTCAGACAGTTGCATATCAATGCTCATTGATGCACTATTCACAATAGCCAAAAGATGGAAACAACCTACCTGTCCATCAACAGGTGAATGGGTACTGGTTAAGTGCCATGTCCGCTAATGAAAAGGTCAGCAGTTCGAATCCACCAAGTACTCCCTGGAAACTTATGGAGTAGTTCCACTCTGTCCTACAGGGTCACTGTGAGTCAGAATTGACTCGACAGCAATTGACATTGCTTTTTTTTTTGTTTTGGTGCATGCATACAATGTAGTACTATTCAGTCAGCAGAAGAAATGAACTCTTGATACATGATACAATACAGATGGCACTAGAAGACACTATGCTGAGTGAAATAAATCAGTCACACAAAAGGACAAATATTTTATGAACTTACTTACATAAAAAAAGCAAATATAAAAAGAAGAAATTTTATTAGTGGTTACCATGGGCAGGAGGAAGGGAAAGGGGAAGGGGGAGGGAAGGGGGAAGGGGGAAGGGGAAGGGGAAGAGGAAGGGGAAGGGGACGGCAAGGGGAAGGGAGCATTAACGGTGATGGAAATATCACATGGTTTAATGGTAGGGTTGTACATTCAATTACTGCAATTGCTGTCAAATAAGTTGTAAACCTGTGAAAAGCTGAATTGGCAAAGTTTTCATTCTTATTCAATCACTAAATGAGGAAGAGTAAGAAAGTTTGGCTTACCACCTGCCTGTTGGTTTATTGCACTTTAGTGGCTTTCATGTTGCTGTGATGCTGGAAGCTATGCAATAATATTTCAAACACCAGCAGTGAATCCATGGTGGACAGGTTTCAGTGGAGATTTCAGACTAAGACAGACTAGGAATAAAAGTCTTTCAGTATAGTTCCAAAAATTGGACAATGGTTGCCCTATCAGAAGAGAGCATGATCTGACTGACTTGCTTCGGACAGGTCAGTAGGAAGGCTTAATCACCAGATGTCATGGATTGAATTGTGCTCCCCCCCTCAAAATGTATGTGTTGATTTGACTTGGTTATGAGTTCCAATACGGTGCCCTTCCTCTCGTGTGCTGTGAATCCTGCCTCTGTGATATTGATGATGGAGAATGGTTTGCAGTTGTGTTAGTGAGGCAGGACTTGAGCTTGTGGAATATGAGGGAGAGATGTGAGCTGAGGAAGTTGGGAACCTCATACCACCGAGAGAGAGAAGCATTGAGAGCGAAGCACCGAGAGCACAGCACGTCCTTTGGACCCAAGGTTCCTGTGTCGAGGTGCTCTCACTGGACTTGGACTCTGCCTACTGGACTGCGATGATTTCTTATTCTGAATGGACTTGTATCTTGTTAATGGATTTTTGGCTTACTGGACTGTGACAATAAAAGCTTCTCCTAATGAAACCTTCCATTCGTGGTATTTTCTATGAGAGCAGTACCCGGTGACTAGGACACCAGAGAAGAACATCATGCTTGGTGATGTACGGTAGCGTCAAGGAGGACGAGGAAGACCTTCCATGGGAGGGACTGGCATGACAGCTACCACAACGGATTTGAGCATACTGGAGATGGTGAGGGTACCGCAGGACTGGGTGAGGTGGTAATGCATTATACGTAAGCTTGTCACGAGTTAGAGCTGACTCAAAGACAGTTACCCATCCATTCACTTAACCATCTACTCATCCATCCATCTACCCACCCAGCCATCTGTCTATATTCAATAATATCCACACCAGCTACAGCTACTCCAATTCCCTCTGTGCCAGTTCTCCAAAGGCCGCAGACCTAAAGGAGTGCATCAGCTCCACTCCACTAAAATATACTGGACACTGTGCACGAAGCCCTAAGCCAGGCTGTGAGGGACGGGGGGTAGGACAGAGGGTGGAAGATGGTGAAAGCCAGATCAGTGTATAAAAACACAAGAGAGGCGGCAGCATTTGTATTTAAGATTTCCTTTACTTTCAAGTTTTAGGCTTGCAACAAAAGCAACTTTAACTCTAGGCTTAGCTCCAATGAGCCCCAAGCTTGACGCTGCCGTCTTTTTGGAGACGCAGGCGCACTGGCAGTACAGTGGTTAAAGCACTAGGCCACTAACTGAAAGGTCAGCGGTTTGAACCCATCAGTTGTGGCTCCATGGGAGACAGATGTGGCAGTCTGCTTCCATAAACATTGACAGCCTTGGGAGCCCTATGGGGGTAGCTCTCCTCTGTCCTACAACGTCACTATGAGTCAGAATGGACTCCAGCAGCAGTGGGTTTGGGTTGGTTTGGAGGAGATCTGATAAACATGTGTGCCCTGGGGAAGCCATCAAAGGGGACGAGCGGATACGGGGGAACAGGAGTGCATGCTGATGAGAAGCTCCTGCCCCCTCCAGCCAGAGGCAAGCAGCCAACTGCCTCTCTAATCCCCCCTCAGCAGAGATGCCTCTGCCGGCATAGGACACACATGCAAAGCAGGATGTTGTCGTTGTTAGGCGCCACTGAGTTAGTTGTGACTCACAGAAACCCCGTGTACAACAGAAGGATACATTGCGCAGTCCTGGGCCATCCTCACAATCGTCCTGCTTCGGCCACCGTGTCAATCCATTTTGTTGAGGGTCTTCCTCTTTTTTCCCCGACCCTGAATGTAAGTTCTAACAGGGAGGATTATTCAGAGGACAAATTTTTTAATTTTCTTCTTAAAATGTGTGTACATTTATGTGTGTGTGTATGATGCGTGTAAAATCAGACAGAGTTCAGGGAGGCAAGTACCAAGTAAAGACTTTGTCCTTAGTACCTAATCATAGTTCTCTGCAGCGTACATTTAGTAAGGATAAAACACACTCACAAATGAAGGTACACACCAGTGTTCCAACAAGGCTAATTGTCTTGGCCCAGAAGGTGATCCCTCTCTGGGTGCCTGAAGGAGCTGCGGCAACCCTTAATGGAAGGCACCTGATCAATAAAGCAGACTCCTGGCTTTGGCTGCATTTGAGATTTTAAAAGCCTTCCTAGCACACTGTGTCTGAAAGAAACGTCAGAGGCATTTATCACGCACCGAGATGGATGCTCTGTAGCTGCAGCCTGCCCAGCGACAGGAGCTCACTCTGCTCAGGCCCTGCAAACACCCTCAACAGGCCCCTTTGTGTCCTGTGTAATCAGCTTTCTTCAAAGACCAGAATTCAGGCAGAGGCATTATCACGGCTCTGTAGAAAGGACACTGCCACCCCAGTTATTACTGAGAGATGTCCCATAATGGAGCTTGATTCCTGGGCTGTGGTTTACATGGGGCCATTTTATCCTGCTTTCCAGATGAATCTGAAAACTGTCCTCTTTACATTTCTAAAGAGTCTGAGCTGCTCCCCACTCACTGGAGCATGGACTAGTTGGTTTTGGTAGGACTTAGAAACCTCAGTCTAAAAGAAACTGGCACAGACGAAGCAGCCAGCAATGCTCAGCAGCTCTTCCAGGTTCCTGGCAGTGCCCCAAACGATAGGGAACGCAGGGAGGGAATCAAGAAGTCTCCTTCCACTCATTCAGCCATTCAGCATCTATCAAACACCTCTTTACCTGGACCATGTGCCATGCAAAGCTCTCAGATTACAGACTTTAAAAACCAGTTGCTATCTTCAAGGGGTTTAGACTTTATCCAGTGAGACTAAAGAAGATGTAATACAGTGGGCCCCAACAGTTCTGTACTGGGGCTCAGGGAAACCACAGATGAGGACATCTTCATTTGGGGAGCATGGGTGAGAAAAGGTTTCATTAAGAAGATGATCACTGAGACTTGGAAGAGGATAAAATGTCAGCTCAGCACACCAGGCAGGGGAAGGGCCCCTGCCAAAGCAGGCAGGTGGCAAAGGCACCCAAGTCTGAGACTGACTGGTGTGCTGGAACTGGTGTGTAGTCATGGGACCTTGGGTCAAGTTAGTGAGCTTCTCTGCTATTCAGCTTCCTTATCTGTGACAGAGGGGGTCACTGCACCGGTACCAGGTAGAAGCTGTCATGAGAAGCTCAGTGACCAACTCAGGATGAGGGCTCAGTAACTGTCGCTTTTGTGACGTTACTCTGACTGTAGTTTATCGATAGCAGGGTAGAGGAGGGGAAAGAAAGTCAGCTGGAAAAGTCGGTGGGTGCCAGACTGTAGGGAGAGTTCTCCAAACTAAAAGGCTGGTGTTTAACCTGGGTGAGGGGGTGCCACTGAAGGGACAGGAAAGGAAACCAGTGGGAGGGTCCACGGCTCTGCAAGAGAACACAACCCCAGGGGCAGCAGTCCTGCACCTGTAAAACATGCTAACTGTACCCCCGACCTTCTTCCAACGTGTTAGGAAGTTAAGAAGGAAAATATTCAAGCAGCTCACACTTTACAGCACAGCAGCCTTTTAAATGGCTCTTTGGCAGGATTGTGTAGATTAAGGCGTCTGCTGTGTGTATGGGAGGAGTCCTGGTGGTACAGTGGTTAAGTGCTCAGCTACTAACCGAAAGGTCAGCAGTTCGAAACGACCAGCTGCTCCACAGGATAAAGATGCGGTCGTCTGCTTCTGTGAAGATTAGGGCCTCAGAAACCCTCTGGGGCAGTTCTACTCTGTCCCATGAGGTCACCATGAATCACGATCAACTCTACAACAACGGGTACGTGTACAAATACTTGGTGCTAACAGCAGCCGTGTGACTTGACATGCAGGATAAGGAATCAGTCAGCTGAAGAATATTTCTTAAATGCCGATGAGAAGGCACTTTCCTTACCTAGGGAAACAAGCCAGCCAAGCCAAGTACACCAAAATATTGAAATTCAAGGACTCAGTCAGTGACAGAGCTGTTTCAGAACTCTTGAGAATGATTCCATTACAGCACCAAAAAAACAAACGCATTGCTACTGAGTTGATTCCGACTCAGAGAGACCCTACATGTCAGAGTAGAACTGCCTCACAGGGTTTCCAAGGTTGTGATCTTCTCAGAGGCAGACTGGTGTATCTTTCTCTCACAGAGCGACTGGTGGGTTCAAACTGTTGACCTTTCAGTGAGCAGTGGAGTACTTAACCACTGCACCACCGGGGCTGCTTTCCATCACAGTAAGGTACCTAAATCCAGACTGTTCTGCTCTAGCCATGGAACAGAACATAGTGGCAATAGTGAGACATCTGTGTGATGGGGAAACAAGTGTTTTCTTCTCTAGCAGAGATGAAATAGCAGCTTGGGCTTGTAGTCCCATGGACATTACCCTGTCCTGGGTCTGATCCATACTCTCAGTTAGTAATGGTAGTCCTTTTATCACATAAGAGGAAAAACACAGATTTTTTACCTTGTAACTTTTATAAAGCAAGTGGGTCTTTTAACAGGAACTCCATAAGCACAATTTTGTTCAGTTTATTGCTGTCTAGTTGATTCTGACTCACTGTAACCTATCAGCCAGCATAGAACGCCCCTCAGGGTCTCCCAGGAGCAGCCGGTGGGTACAGATTGCCAGCTTTTTGGTTAGCAGCTGAGCTGTTAACCACTGTGCCACCACGGCTGCTGCTTTTCTTTAGTAACTATAAAAATCAGTTGCCATCAAATCATTTGTGACCCGTGGTGAACCCATGTGTGTCAGAGTAGAACTGTGTCCCACAGGTTTTCCATGGCTGGGTTCTTGGAAGTAGACCGCCAGGGCTTGCTTCCGAGGCACTGCTGGGTGGATGCGATCCTCCAGCCCAGTGCCTTAATGTCTTGCCCCCCGGGCCCCCCACCTAGGGACTTCTAGGCAACTGCAATATAAGCAACTAGGAATTGATCTCACACGTACCACAAACACATGCATTTTCTTACTCAAGAATAACGTTCTCAAAGTTTAACTGATTGCTGGTACACAGATTGCTGAGACTCAGTTTCTGATTCAGTAGGTCTGGGGGTGGGGGCTTGATAATTTCCATTTTAGAAGTCGCAGCTGACGCTCATTATGCTGGACTGAGGAGCACACTTGGACAACTGCTCCGGGGGGAATTTTGACTTAAGCCTAATGGAATCATTTCCTAAAACTCCACTGTGAATCACAATCAGAATATTATATCCTGGGAAAATCAATTTTGTCAGTTTTAAAGACTAAAGATTCTAGTAACCAAGGAAAGATTGTTCTGTTACAAAACTAGAAGTGGTTTTGACTCCATTCTCCAGTTCTAGTTGAGGAAGACTCTTGACTTTGAAAACGAAATGTGTTAATGTAAGGAAGGCTCACGAGAGTGAAGATTTTTTTTTCTTTTTGTAAACAGTAACGCAAACTCTTGGATCAATACCTATTTGATTCTGCTGCTTATCATTTTCCACCACTGCTTTTAGTGTTATCATGCAAGTATAAAGATCCTACAGTGGAACCCAAACCAACTCTTCCTATAGGTTTTTTTCCTCTCTCTCTTTCTTCTAGCAAACAATTATTTGGACTTATATTAAAATGATATCAGGAAACTAGCGTCAACGATACAAAAACCCCTTAATTATCCTGACACTTTTTCCCCTACAGAATACAGTGGCAGCACTGAATGATGGGAAAGTGTGTGTGACAGTATGTTCAAGGCTAATGTTTAATGCTTTCGTTTAACAATTCCTGGAATCAATAAGCATGTGTGGTTGGGTAGAATGGTCAATATTTTGTTCATTTTGAAAATAATTATGAAAATCAGAAGACTTGGGACAATTTCACTAAGGAAGAATTCTTTGCTTTTAGGTCACAGTTCATCAAGAATGATATTTAATTTTGATTGAAGTTTCCAGAATAAAAGATTCACTAAAAACATGTAAGATCCACTGAATGGATCAGAGGAGCTACAAAATTACCTTTTGTTGAATAGGCAAAAACTGGCAATCTTTCAATTTTGCTTTGATACAGTCAAAGTGAAGATTATGATGTAATCCAGATCTATCTCAAAGCCTATTCAGGTACTAGAAAACCTTATTAGGATACTATCCACCTATAACACAGTCCAGATGGCAGAGCGCCCTCGGGCAGCACTGGCAAGGGCTCTAGTGAACTACTCTCAAAAGGAACTGATCTAATAAACTCTCAGGCATGATAAGAAACATTCATCTATAAAAATGGATTTAACAGACCTTAATGAATTTCACCCAGAAGGTTGAGTCTAGGGTAGAGGTGTCTGTGTGGGGTGATGATGGTGGCAGGCAGCTCATGCTGAGCAAGTGACAGCAGGGGTTGCTGGGCCCAGGATCTGGTCTACATATCTGGCAGTTACATATGACAGCTATGCTTCAGGCAAACATTTTCAAATTCATAAGCTTGTCAGTGCCTTGAAGGAGGGCCTATGTCCTATTGTCACATCTCCAGGATCACGGACAATGCCTTTCACGCAATCGGTCCAGTAAGTTGTTAATTTGGGTACTAGAAAGTAGGAAATATTTAACAATTGGTTATTTCCTAGGAAGGCTCTACATGAGGGCACAAAGGGTAAACAAGGGAGATCTGGAGGAAATGAGGGGGGTGGGAGTTGGGGAGGTGTGTACTGTAAATAATAGTGACAACTTAGATCAGAGGCTGGAAATATTTTGAAAAGCAGCATGTTCACACTCAAAGCTCTTTCTTAAGTTTTTGTGAGTGGGCAGGCCATAGAGCATTCCGACAGTTGGCCTCGGGAGCAGGGGAAAGTGCGTGTGTGTTGTAGACGCGGTGGGAAGAAGGTGGTCGACTCTCGTGCTCAGTGGATACTGATGTTACCTGTGGTTCCAATTCAACAAGCATACTGATAGCTTTCCTTTGCCTTGTTCTGTGCCAGTCCTCACAGCGACCATATAAGGGAGGCATATGACTGTCATGTAAGAGGTAAACTCAAAGCAGCAAAGTAGTTGGCTTAGAGTTACTAGCTAAGGAACAGAAACAAGATTCAAACTTAGCTTTGACTCTAAATCATTTATATTTTCTTCTCTACTACACAGCTGCCAACTCAGGCAGACAAGTTAAGAAGACAAATATGTGGAAACTCTGTAGGTCAAGCCCCATCTACTGCATGTATTGTACACAAAACAGACTTCACACTGAATCTATTTATGGTTGTTTTGGCAACTTTTATGGAACTCCCTAACGTCAATTTTCTCTTGCGCTACTATGGTTTAGAATGCTGAAACATATTTCAGACTTAAAAAAAATAGCACAGGCTATGATTAAGTATATTAAGGGACTTTTAAAACTCAGATTAACGGCCTGGTAAGTTGTAAAACAACTTTAAACCGTGTAAATTTGTACTCAGGGATTTTCTAAAATTGTACATTATTAACTCAATGGATTGTAACAAGCCCTTTGAAACTGCTCTGCTCTATTATTCAAATCTTTACTGTGTAGTTTATTGACAGGTTGACAAACACAATGCCCCCTTGGTGGGTGTACAGTAAATTCTTGGCTTGCACTATGCTCCAGTAAGAAGACCTGCTAACTACCCAGCTGACCCACCAGACAGGACTAGTGATGACACTCATCACGTGAAATTTGACATCTGTTTTAGCACATGCTTAGTAAGTCTGACTCCCAAAGACCATAAGGGTCTTCCTTCAAGTCTCAGTAGTAGCCTAGATGTAATGGCAATATCCTGTACTACCAAAATGTTCAATTCTTCCCCACTGTTCTCTTGGGACATAACTGTCAATTTGTGCTTACAGCATTTACAGACAGCTATCAGAGTCCTAAAAGAGTACTCTGGTATTCACAAATTCAACCCAGGTTAAAACTGGGTGCATAAGTCATGTTTTCTGCCTCACCAGGCAGGAAGGTGTTAATGAGCCTGTGGTTGGGGACACTCACAGGAATTGAAGACCCCTGGGACTGAAATTCCAGTTAGCCATCTGTGAATAGAAGCCATTTGCTGGATGTAGGTTACAACAAGAGAATAGCTGGGTATAAGTCAATGGTCAACATTCTTTAAAGCAAAGCAGGAATCAAACACACATAAACTTTCCTTCTATTTATTTTCATCACTATAATGGACAAGAATGTTGTATGTATATCACAACCCAATGATGTTCTGATCAAGGGCAAAGTCTTATTAATAGTTCTTGGTTTGAACTTGTGAAAACTGAGTGTAGAGGGCCCAATAAATAGCAGAGTTTACTGGTGATGCATTTGAAGAATCAGTTTTCTAAATGTTACTCAGCAGAATCCAAGGATTCATATCTAACAGGTGTGCAGTCTGGTTTCTCCTCATCTGTGCAGTGAGCATTCCAGCAGCACTGGCTGGTGAGGCCAAGCTTGCTGTGCCATAGCATCTCACACAGCCAGAGTTTGCTGAGAAAGACAGTCTTTACTAAGATGAGTGGATGGCATGAGCTTGGGGCAGAGCCCGTATCCTGGTTCTGCTGTCCTTCCAATAGCAGAACCAACTTCGTTGCTGTTAGCAACCAAAGAAATGATTTGAAATAGATGTTAGTTTTTATACCTGTGACTATAGTATCAGCAGAGAAAGGAAAGAAGGCAACTGGCAGGATGGATAATGACAGCTGAGGCGTGCGGGTAGAAGGCCAAAGCCGTATCCATCCAAGGACTGAGAGAGGCAAGGGCTGACAGCAAGGATGGCCCAAGGTGAGACTTCCCTCTGTGTCCTCCAGGCCTGCTCTCCACACTCCTCTACCCTGCCGGGTACCAAGGAAGCAGCCTGTCCAGATCACATCAACAGACTCACTGGCACTCCATAATTCAGGGTACTGGCTCTAGGGAAGGCTCCCTCTGCTGAGTCGGAGAGAAGTCTCTTTCTGACTCTATAGCCCTGAAGTTGATGGGTTGCTTGGGGACTCTCATGTGGTATCCCCTATTTGTGCTCATTTCTGTGACCAGTTTGCTCTTCACATCACTCAAAAGTGCTGAAGGCTAGGACACAGCCCACATTGATGTGGCTCTGTGACTATAACAAAGAAAATCCTATTCCCAAATGGGATAACAACTACGGGTATGAGTTAGGATTCCCACAGTTTTGGGGGACACAATTTAATCTACAACAGGGTGATACTGGTGATCTGCTCTGACTAGCCCCGGGTACTAGACTAGCCTTTTTGGTTTTCTACACCCTGTTTATCCTTCTGTAAATATCCCTTTTATCAAACTCTTTTCAAAATACCCAGCTTGGAAATGGCATCTATTCTCCTTTCAGGTCTCTGACATACCTGGTCTACATAAGCAGCTCTTTTTCTCTCCCATTTCTTTCCATCTGCAGTCAATGGTTTTTTGGGGAGAAGGGGATGGAGAGAGGAGGGGCAGTAGGTTCAATATCCCATTGATAAAGGCAAAGGGAAGAAGGCAAGAGGTAGAGTGAGAAGGAGCCATTTCTCGTTAGATACTAGGTGGGCCTGCTGGCATTTGGGGCTTGTTTCCACCTGACATCTTTGGCAGAAGGCAGGGTTCTTTCACGATGGTTACGGCAGTTGGGCTCACAGCATCACTGTGTGGACAGCAGGCACGGCTATGATCCCTGTTTTACAGCTGAAGAAAGGGGCAGAGAGGAGTGAAGGGACCAGCCCAAGCCTCGGTTACCTCAGGGCCAGATCACCCGAGGAGCCGGATTTCCCACTGAACTCCAATCACACAGGCTGCTCCCTAGGCCCAACGAGGCCACAAGCTGCTGCCAGAGGGGACGTCTTCAGATACCCAGACTGGGTATCAGGGGAAACTGAGGCTCCTTTGGACAGCATTTGCTGCCCTTCTTTTTTCTGGGAAATTTCAACTGTAGAGGTACACCCTAATTTTTCTTTGTGCAAAGTTTCCAGCAAATTCTTCATTTTTGTGATGGAAAATGGAGCATAGTGATCCATACGTGAAAGCAGAGAAACAGAGCTCACAGAAATCAGTCTGACTGGTGTCTCCCTTTGGATTATGACCAGGTGGCTGGGAAGGAAATAACTCAGAAACACAGAGAATACCCCACTGTTCATTCAGAGAGTGAAGAAAGAAACAGGGCAGGAAAAGTTTAGAAAGGACTTTGCTCTAAAGCAATGACTGACTGTTTAGAATAAATTCCACTTTCCGGTGGCATAAACAGACCCGACTTTCCCTGTGCTCACTAGCTCTGCTGTTGTGAGGTGCCGTGCAGCCCGTCCTCACTCATGGCCACCCATGCACAATGGCAGGAAACACTGCCCGGTCCTGAGCCATCCCTGTGATCAGCTGGGGACTGGACCATCATGATCAACACGGTTTTCATGGACTGATTTTTGAAAGGAGGTCACCAGGCCTTTCTTCCTAGTCTGTCTTAATCTGGAGGCTTACCTAAAACCTTTTCAGCATCATAGCAACACACAAACCTCCACTGACAGATGCCATGCACTATTCAGGAATGGGACCCAGGGGGCCATGCGGGAGGTGAGCGTCCAGCCACTGACCCACCAATGCCTCATAGCTCTCTTCTTAGAGCATATTTTAAGTACCTGAAAACAATCCCTAGTCAAAGTTCTGTTTCTGTATTCCTGGCATCTTTTGCACAAAAAGTCTGAGAGTTGACTAAAATGTTTGCTTTACACATAGGCACAGCCACTAAATGACATCTTCCCTTTAGAAAATGGGCACCTCAAACCAGCGCTGCCAGCCAAAGGCAAGGGTTGGTAAGTGAAGGTTGTAGTGATCTCCATCCTGAGCCTCAGCAGTGAATTCTCTTACCTTTATACAACGAGAAACACAGGTTCATACCGGGCCCTAGAATCAGGTGCAGTGTGAAAACTTCCACCTGTCCACCTTGGACACCCTGCATTAGATCTGTCCTTGCCTGGAGGCAGTCACTGCCTGCCACAGTCCTCACGTCTAGCACTGCTCACAGCCTCCCCACCAGTGGTCAGGAGGAAAAAGCACAGCCACTTGAAAGAACCAAATGAAGCCCACACGCACTGAGTATTTGTATGCCTTGGGAAAAGTGCTCAAACACGGTGTGAATTAGAACTTCCACGAGAGGCTGCAGAGGGCCAAGCTAATAATGTCCCCTGGCTGAGAAGAGCAGTTGTCACTGTACGGGGCTCACAGAGCCTCTGTAACACAGCCAAGCCCTGGGGTCTGGGTGTGCAGATGTCAGGGCCCATGGAGAGACAGACGTTTCTCCGTCTCTTGTATCTTTTTCCCCAAATCTGCTCCCTCTGGACATGCCTTGTAAATTTTTAAAACATATCACCTGTAACGCATTTACCCATGGAAGTAGAGTCGGGGCACCAGAAATGTAAGAAAGGGAATTTCACAGCTGGGCCAGGCTCTACTGGTGGACGCGGAGCTGGGCATGCACAAGCTAGGGTCCTTCGGTTCTTTGCTATAAGATGGCTTTGCTTTTTTCTCCTGACCAGCGGTGTGGAGGATGTGTGCAGCACTAGACGCGAGGAGGGTGGCAAGCAGGGAATGCCTCCAGGCAGGGACAGATCTAATTACTGGGGATTTTCTAGGTGGAGAGGGAGGAGTTTTCATACTACACCTGATTCTAGGGCCCAGTACGAACGAACCTGTGTTTCTCAGGTGCTGCTATTCCTCCTGAGAGCTGTGAAAGCACTCTCGGCTGTTACTCTGAGCTCTGCACAGGTTAAAAAGGGTAATCGTCTTGCCTGAACCTGGAAAGGGCAGATCTGGAGTCAGGACAACTGGGTTCCCCTAGAGTTTGCCGTGACCAAGCTGTGTGATCTTAGACCAATAGTTCTCAACTAGGGAACATTTGGCAGTATTTTCAGACATTTGAGGGGTATCACAGCTTGAGGGATGTTACTGGCAGGGATGCTGCTGACCGTCGCACAGAGCACAGGACAGTCACCCACACCTCAGAGTGACCTGGCTCCAAATGCCAACAGAGCCACCGTCGGGACGCCCTGCTCTGAATCTAGTCTTCTCACCTGAAAAATGCGGGGTTTGGATTAGACTATTTAGAAAATCATTCTCAGAGACAGAATTGTTAAATATAGATCAAGTGTTGCGGGAGGTACATGATTGCATATTAAATTTAGATATAAAGCATAAATGTTGCCAAGAAGCAAAAACGGATTCCCCAGAAGTATCTAAGTGGAATTACGACAGCTCACATCAGTGACTGAAACCCCGGAGGTGTAGAGGTGAAGTGCTACGGCTGCTAACCAAAAGGTCGCCAGTTTGAGGCTCCACTATGGGGCAGTTCTCCTCCATCCTGTGGGGATACTGTGAGTTGGAGCTGAGGCAACAGCAGAGGGGTTGGTTTTGTATGTGTTTTCATCTCCACAATGAGGGAGTGTGTCCTGGTGAATAAGGCAGTCCCTTATGCTGTAAAGATGTAAGAAATTACACTGCATCAACAAGGTAGCCAACAAGGCTTTCATTTAGAAAGAAGAAAAAAAAAGTCCCCAATTCCAAATCCCAAGCTTCTACTTACGAGAGTCTGGTGGGAAGCGATTCACACAAGCTGCTCTTTGTCTAAACAACATGCCAGAGAAAGGCCAGAGGTGATTCATGTGGAAGTGGGTTTCTGGAGCAGCGGCAATAAGGTACCGCCTCTCTCAGGCCCTGCGCAGACGTTAGGTACATAATCACCGTAGGAAGGCGGGAAGGGCCTGGGTAAGGCACCAGAAAGCCCAGCTGATGCCCAGACGCAGGGGGTAGGTCCAGGGTGGTCAGAGGGTTTCTGACCACAACTCATGGCAGTCAGCACACACTGTCTTTGCTCAGGGTGCTTCTTCCACTAGGTGTAGGCTGGCATCACAGGCCTTCCTGGAATGGCTCAGAGCTGGTATTCTTCCCTGAAAAGGCATGAAATTCCCACAAAGATAGCTGACGGCAAATGTGGTTAGTGAGAGTCTAGGGGAACTAGAGACTCCCTGGACGGTGCAAGCAGTTAACATGCTCGGCTGCTAAGCAAATGGCTAGACGTATGCATTCACCTACAGGTACCTGAAAAGAAAGCGCTGGTGATCTATTTCTGAAAGCTCGGCCACTGAAGGCCCTGCGGAGCACAGTTCTACTCTGACATTTACGGGGTTGCTACGAGTCAGAGTTGACAGCATCTGGTTTGGTATGGGGGGGAACTAAGGAGAATGAATAAGGATTATGACAAACGGAATAAACAAAAATACTAATAATGAAAGACTACTTATAGACAGGTGGCCGGACAACTCCAAAAACTATTTTCAAGGAAGGCAGAGGTTACTCACAAGTGCTGGCTGGCCTCATAAATAAGACTCAATGTGTGTGTTTCTGAGGTGTAGTTTTTATATTTTGTTCTTGTAATTTTCAAATTAGAGAAAGATAGTGGATTCGATAGCCAGGTGGACTGTCGACAAACCAGGGGCTGACTCTCTTTAGAAGCTGATCGTGATCCCTACTTTGTCAACTGCGTGCGGGCGGCAGGCAGGGTGGGCACGGCCCCCATGACTCAAGGTCTGCACTTTTGCTGTCTGGGTGTCCTGTCATCTACAGTGAGCCTCAAGAACCTGTCAGGGATGGGACTGTTTCTACAGAGAGACCTCAGACCCAAACAATAGGACACCAACCAAGCAGAAGAAGGCAGGCAACACAAGTTCAGGCCACAGGCTCTCCAGTGACAATGTCTTGATTCTAATTCAATGCAAGTCATTCAGAGAAAATATCACACACAAAGAAAACTGATAGAAAATGTAGCCTCTGTCAATGCCTGGTTTCCTCCTAGGAATATTCATTAAATTATCGTACTGACAGTGCTAATACCACTATGGATTTTACATCTTCATTTCTCTCACATCCTCATCCACACAACCAAGTCCTCTGTGATGTGAACAAAGCCACAACATGAGGGGCTAGTTACACCAGTTAGTGCAATCCCCAGCTCTAGCGACCTGACACACTGAGAAGCTGGGGCTTGGGGAAGGAATCCAAGCAGACAACAGCGAGTGAAATCTCATTTCCATTTAGTCAGGATTACACATTGTTTTTCTGCCGTCTTCTTTGGAAAGGACGCAGTGAAGTTTGCTGCCGTGAGGGGCTGTTGAGCCATGGTGAACCCCTGCGCGACGCGACAAAAGGCTGCCCCGTTCTGCGCCAGCCCCGGGACCAGATGCGGAGCCAGCGACTGCGATCCACAGGGCTTTCACGGCTGAGTTTTGCAAGTAGATCACTAGGTTCTTCTTAGTCCGTCTTCGTCTGTGCGCTCCAATGAAACCTGCTCAGGTCACAGCAGCCTACATACCTCCACTGGCCGACGGGTGGCGGTCTAACCTGAGGTGCGCCGGCCAGGAATGAAACCAGGGTCTTCCGCACGGAAGGCAAGAATTCAACCACTGAAGTCCTCCTCTCCACCCTAAAACACCGCAATTCCTATTTTAAGCATTCTTTGCCACGTGTGTGCAAGGATGAAGTGAGGGCATGCTTGGGGCAACGGAACCCAGCTTGCTGACTCACTCATGATGCCGGTAGCAGTCAGCACCCCATCTGACCTCTGCAGTCACTGATCCTGGAGCAGCCAGTGGCTCTACCATAGCAGGTAACCCCAATTACAGACTTCAGGGGGAACACATCAGTCCCTGACAGAGGACAGGGTTAGCCCTGGGCGGCGAGCAGCTGGGCCGAGCTGGACCGCGCCCTGCCGAGCCTCCCTGGCCACAGCCCGCAGTCCTCCAGCCAAAGGCTCCTCCTCCAGCTGCTCCAGGAACACGCTGTCTCCCTTGGGTCCCCGCCACTGGGTGCGGTCCCTGAGTTGTACATGCGGTTATCACTCCCAGCTGCTAAACGAAGGGCTGGAGGCTTGAGAGCACCCAGAGGCGCCCTGGAAAAAGTCCTGGTGATCCGCTTCTAAACACGCAGCCACTGAAAGTCTACACAGTCTGACACACAGGGGTCAGCCTTAGTCAGAACAGTCTCCATGGCAACTGGTCGTCGGGAGCTGTTTGGGTGCTCATCCACAGTAAATGATCTCTAAGAACTATGGAGGTATGATCAAAACCAGCCAGTACCAAATCATGTTGATCTTCATTCTCAGAACTTATATAAGTTAACCTTTTTTTTTTTAATAAAAATTTTCCCTTAGCTAATTTTCAATGAGGAAGAGTAGACCTCTGAATATAAAGGGGTAAGGATAAGATAATTTCAGATAATAAAAACAAACAATAAGATAATACAGAAGGAATGGATTTCAGCAGAAAACTAACCTTCATTAGGTAATTTTACAAGTCTTATGGCCAAAGCAAACGTGGGGCTATAATGTACAGAGTATTTTCAGTAGATTAAATTTGCATCTATGAGTTCCACCTGCACCATATATTTTCACAAATAACATTCGTGTTATAATTTTTTGTCCAACTTAAATTTCATCATCGTTCCATGTTATATGTAAGTGTGTTATTTGATAAAAATACAGTAGTCAACTCAGGGACCAGGACAGAGCAGAAGCTTCAGTTTTTCACCTGTGTTCTAAGGGCTTAGTTTTTGCTTTTGCATTTCATTCTGTGTGTTTCTGTTGGGTTAGAAAGGTTTTATTCTTCCTCAAGTTCCCAGCAACATGTGAAGAACTCTATCAATACAGTATTTATAAAGAACTATACACTCCAGAATCCAAATGTTCAGAGAAGGCAGCAGGAAGCAGTGACAGCGTGGTTTTCCATGTCTCTGTTAGACGGGTGCCCTCTTCAATGGCAGTAGGCTGAGTCATTTCTCCACAGAAAATATACCGCAGCCAAAAATGGCTTTATACTGAAGTTGGTTTTTGGAAAGATGGACATTTTATAGGGCCATGCTAAATAGAAGCAAGCATATGTTATACATGTATGTCCAAAAAAGAGAAAGAAACCCATTGCCATCAAATTGATTCTGACTCATATTAACCCTGTAGGACAGAGTAGAGGTGTTCCACAGACTTTCAAAGCAGTACCTGGTGGATTCCAACTGCCAACCTTTTGGATGGCAGCCACAGCTCTTAACCACTACACCACCACGGGTTCCATATATGTATACAGTCTATCTAAAAATAAACCTGGGCATCAAAATAAATGAATGTGAGAATGAGGAACACAGTGCTGGGTTAAGTGGGCACTGGTATTTAGTGGTAGAGTTTCACCTTCTACGAGGAGCCCTGAGTTCAATTCCCAGCCAATGTATCTCTTGCGCAGTCACCACTCACTGTCAGTGGAGGTTTGTGTGTTGCTATGAGGGTGAACAAGTTTCAGTGGAACTTCCAGACTAAGAAAGATGAGAAGAAAGGCCTGGAGATCTTCTGAAAACCAGTCAGTGGAAACACTATAGATCACAGTAATCCAATATACAATTGATCCCAGGCATGGCACAGACTGGGTGGTTTTTCATCCCATTGAGCATGAGGTGGCCATAAGTTGGGGGGACTTGACAGCAGCTAACAATGACAACATGGCTGGGTTGGTCTCTTCCGGGAGACAAGAATATGCGGAGGGACTTCCAAACAGCTGCCACAGCGATGTTCCCACACATCCTGGGAAGAGTGTCCAGCACTGAAGAGGTACGGTGGTGGGACTGTTCTGGAGGTTTAGGGCCAGTAGCGGGTCCTCCACACATTACAGAAAGTAGTAATGCCAGCAGCTTAAGAGTCCACGCCTAAAAATAGCCTGGGAAACAGCAGGTGCACCCAGCCTCCTTACCAGGGCCACACCCTCCAAGCAGTCTCACCTGGTCCAGGAATACTGCACTCCAACGAAGACTCTGGAGCCAAACGAGGAATTCCCTAGAACCTCAGCATCCTCACTGTCTGAATCTGAAAGTGTCATCGTAATGAGCTGACTTGTGTCCCCACAAACATATGCTGAAATCCTAACCCCCATCTGGCCATGATGTGATCCTATTTCCGAAAGGGTTTTCTTTGTTATGTTAATGAGGCCCTGTCAGTGTAGGTAAAATCCTAAACCAATCGAGTCTCAGCAGCACGAGCACAGAAGCCAGTGAGCTGACTCAGGAGGAACAGAGACACTATCTGCTGATGACAGAAGCCAACACAAGTCCACTAGCCCAGGAACTCCCAGAATTCCTGACTATGGGAAGGTAAAATAGACAAGAAAGGACTCTCCAGACAGCTATTGCCCTGAATTCAATTTCTAGCTTTCTGGCTAGTGAGGAAATACATCAGTTCTTTAAAACCACCACTATGGGGCAATTCTGTCACAGCAGTACAAACAGCCTAAGACAGACACCCGTCTCTTCTGTCTCCAAGTATGATGACTGCTGCCATGGAGTCACAACCCAGTGTGAATGGGGAATATGGAACATTCCAGACCAGATGATGAAAAGTAAATTAATCCTGTGAGTCAGCAAACCACTCCCTCAGCAACAAGGCAAGCATCAACCCTGTCTCTGTTGGAGCAGATACACAGGCCCATGGTCTTGTAACTTTTGAAAGAGAGGCCGTGAGATCTGGGTTTTGTACGCATTTGCTACACTTGTCATACTTAGCAGAGACAAGCTATTCCCTGAGGACATTGTTGTAAAAGACTGTCCACTGCTGGGGCCAGCAGCATGCTCGTCCTGTCTCAGTCAAGGCACCTAGAGAGGAAAGCCAGCCACGTATGTCTGTCATTTGGACGATTAGCCCTTTTAACTGTAGATACTTCTTTGAAAGGCAGGCTCTTAAAAGCACCTAATTTCTCACCAGAAAATAGTTTTCCTATGTCTATCAAGGGCATGGAAAGAAGAATGTCCTTACAGGGTGTGATCTGAAGACTCACAAAAGAATCTGTAAAAATATGCTGAAAATACTCTGGCAACCTATGACCAGACACAGAAGATACAAAAAGAGGCCACAACATAGAATCTCTTGAATGTGCTAGAGCTCCTCAGGATGATGCCTTTCCTAAGCTACTGCTTAGTTTTCTAAAATCAAAAGAAAGGCTTAATTAACTCTGCTACTTAAATAAAGCATTTACAGAAGCGAACAAAAGGAAAGCAAAAGCTAACAGACGGACACCTCTTTTTAAAAAAGCCAAATATTAGAGAATTACTGAACGGTTTCCACTACTGGTTACTCTATTGTCGATGACCACCTTTTCACAGTGGAGCGGTGTCTTAAAGGGCTGTTGTTGTTAGTTGCTGTTAAGTTGGTCCCCAGCTCATGTGTGGCCCCACGCACAATAGAATGCAACACTGCCCAGGCCTCTACCATCTCTGTGATCAGATGCTGATCAGATCATAGTGACCCACAGGGTTTTCAGTGGCTGATTCTCAGCAGATTGCCAGGTCTTTCTACCCGTTCAGCACCAGAGCAACATGCAAGCCTCCACTGACAGACGGGTGGTAGCTAAGCGTTAGGTTCACCAACCGAGACCAAACTTGGGTCTCTCACGTGGGAGGTGAGAATTCTCCCACTGAACCACTAGTATCTCCTCATAAAAAGTTGTAGGTATCTGGAAATCTGATTTATCTGCTCTTCAGTCTGGGGATCCTGTACCTTTGCACAATTTGGTGGCTCTCTTTCCATCAGCAGCATTTATTTGGAAGCACTGTAGTATGGTAGCACAAGCGTAGATGAAAACTGGGAGCTGAAGGTCCAGCCAGTCCCAACACCATTGTCTGCCATCCTTGGTGACATAATTGTATCAAATGACACAACTCCCAGAGGACTTGAGTGGCGGGCACAGGGCTTTCCACATAACGGCTACTTAAACGGACGTTTTATTGAATAACTGAATAAATCAACAAATATGTTTCTTTGTCTTTGAGGGACTTACTAGTTGACTGGAGAAGAAGGCATAACAATTTTGTTATTTCTTCCAATGACAATGTGGATCATAAAGTAGGCAATATTATTAACATATTTTTACTTATGACAGGTGTTAAAATTTTAGATACAACTAAGAGAGGCTGCTATTTACTTGTAATAAAATTTGGTGACACTGGAAGGTAATGTGAATGTGGAACTACAAACGTTAGTATATTATCACAATACCCAGTTTGCGCTGAGACCCATGGATCATTTTCAGGGTGGGAGGGCAACTTCGGTTTGGGCTTTAACTAACTTTGAGATCTGGCAAGAGCTGTAGAACACTGAAAAAAGAGACAGGATTCATAAAAACCATTTATAAACCATAAACAGGGGTCCACAGTTCAAAACGAAACATCAAAAGAGGCTGTGGGTTGCAACTGAGGTGTCGGTGGCACAAGTGTAGTGAGCCATCTCTGAGCTGTCCTCTCTGTCACAAGCATCCTTGTCCCCACCCCACCACCACTCTACGACACTGATAAGCCAGATGAGTAGCCAAACGAATGGAGCAGACGTGGATTCCTGCTCCTAGCATCCGAGTACTCAGAGAAGGAAGGCACCACGGAAGAGGCAGGACCGGCAAGTGGAAAGTAATGTGGGAAAACAATCTAATGGCTCCCTTTCTGGTGACAGCACATGTGAGAAAAATAAACAGATGTGGGTAACACTGTGAGGAAAAAATTCACAGAATGAGGTGATGGATGGAAGGTCAGGTGGGTAGAAGAGACACAAAAATGATGCTGAAGTTTCAAATCTGAGAGGAACCCTCACTTTTGTTTAAATTTCAGTTTTTTCATCTGTAGAGTGAAAATTGAGAGCATCTGTTCCTCTCCAACTCACAGGTTTGCCTCCTAACAATCATATGAAGACAAACAATCATACAAATGTGCTCTGAAAAACTAAAAAGAACTATGAATATACTGCATCATTAAAGGTCTCCTGGTCACTCACAGGAAATCCTGGTGGCACAACAGGTTAAGTGCTACATCTGCTAACCAAAAGGTTGGCAGTTCAAATCCACCAAGCAGTCCTTGGAAACTTTCCTGGGCAGTTCTACTCTGACCTCCAGGGTCGCTATAAGTTGGCCCCAACTCTATGGCAGAGGGTTTGGTTTCAGTTTGGGCCACTCACGGAGCCTCAGTTGAATTCTTCAGTTCTGTTATCCTTACAAGGTACTTTTCACTATGGCCTCCTGGAGTCCCTGGATGGTACAAACGGTTATGCATTCGTTAAGCACTGGGCTACTAACTAAAGGTCAGCGGTTTGAATCCATCTAGAGCTGCCTCAGAAATAACTCCCAGCAATGTGCCTCCAAATGATCACAGTCTTTGAGACCACCCCTGTGGAGCACAGTTCTACGCTGGCACACACAGCGTTGCCAGGAGTTGGAATCGACTCCACAGCAGTTGCTTTTCTGAAGCCCTGTAAGATGCTTTGGGAAGACAGTCCCTATCCAGTGGAGTAGATGACACAAAGAAAGACAGAACTCGAGCGGTCATTTGTCTAATCCTCAGCTACGAACACTCAGATTAAATTTCCAGCAATGAGGCTCTCCATTCTCCCCTGGTGGCCTGTCACAACATTTATTCACTGATTACCTGGACTAATCTTCACACCCAATCAAACTTGCCCATACAATTTAAGCCTGTATTTTATCATATCGTGTGAGTGGAACAATATCAATCCTCTTCATCTTAAGCCTGAAAATGGTGACCTCTTCTTGATCACACAGAGAAATCACAGAACTTGTTCTCTGGTTTTAAAATCAACTGGACTGAATTCTCTCATATTATCTCAAGTTCAGCTTAAATCAAAAGCACCGTTAGAGAAATGGCTTTCTCTCATATTATCTCAAGTTCAGCTTAAATCAAAAGCACCGTTAGAAAAATGGCTTTAACTCTCTGGGGGATTATAAAGCTCTTGGGAATTTTTTTTTAATGCTTCATATATATAACCCTTGTTATGACACTGAGTGAAGAGCTGGAACACACAAAACCCCAAATAAATGAAATCTCCAAGATGCTGTTTTCTTTTAACAATCCCATAGCCCCAATTATATTCGCAACTCCAAGGGCCATGTCACTGGTCCAGACCAACAGCTAGTCAAGACACATTCCCTTAAGCTCACTGTCTGTTTTTAAACCTTTGCCCTGCTGTCATTTTGTGCCATGTAGCTGATTCTGAGTTATGGTGACACCAGGTATGGAGTAGAACTGCTCCATAGGGTTTTCAAGGCCATGACCTTTCAACAGATCAGCAGGCCTGTCGTCCAAAGAGCCTGCAGGTAGGTTCAAACCACCAACTTTTCAGCTAGTGGTCAAGTGTTGAATTGTGTACAGCAGAGGAAACATCCTTGGGCTATATAATGTTTCACAAGCCTTTTAAGCCTTTAAAACAAGACTTTGAAAGAAAACTTTTTCTAACCCAAGTCTTTTAATTTAGATTATAACTTAGGATCGAGAGCAATGACAAAGAACAGAGATAGGCAGTGACATGATCTCCCCAACCCACTGTCCCACTTGCACTCTTAGCACTGAGGCAACGGAAGAGGAGTTTTGTCCTGAGATCCAGCTACATGACACTTTGAAATTTTGCAGAGGTCGGCTAATGGGAGCTATTCATCAAAGCAGAAGTGTTCTCAGAGTTTTTTATGGTGGACCACTGAATTATCAGCACTGTTTGCTTTCAAGAGTGTGAGAAAGCCTTCCTACCCAAGATATTTCCCATAGCCCCTCACATAATGCCAGTATTCCTAGTCCCAGTTCTTCCCTCGGATGATGCTACTGGAAGTTATAACAACATATAAACATGTGATTGGGCGTGGGACGGTCACATTTGCAGCCACAGTCTCTCTCCCATCAGACCTGTTCCACAGCCTATGGGAGCTGAAGGGGAGAAGCATGCTGAGAAAAGGAACGGATCTTGAAGAAAGCACACCTGCCATCTCATCATCTGTGAGTGAGACGGCTGACTCTGGGCCGTAACTTTGTTTAACACCTAGTCTGTTATGAATAGTCATGTCCCCCAAAAGTCGGTATTGAAGTCCTGGCCCCTAGACTTGTGGATGTTTGGAAATAGGATTTTGTTTTGTATGTTTACAAGGTCATACTACTGTAGGGTAGATCCTAAATCTAATCCTTCCTGAGTTATAAAAAGAGCAAAATAGACCCCAGAGACACACAGAGGGAAGGTAACATGGGAAGACAGACATGCATGGCAGATGCATCAACCAGCCCAGAAACTTCAAGAGTCCCCAGCTCCTGGGAGCTGGGCCAGAACCCCCCATCCTGAAGCTGTAGCCTGAATGCAGACCCCCAGCCTCCTGAACTGTGAGAAAATAAACCGGTGGTAGTTTTGTTATTGTTGTTGTTGTTACAGGGGTACTAAATACCTAAGATAGTGTCCAAACAAGAAACTGTGAAACAGCTCCTGAAACACCAGAAGGGGTCACTTTCCATAGAAACTCCCCATCTAAAGGAAAGCTTTTCCCCAGATGGAATAAATCACAGAGCAGGAAGAGCACCGCCATGTCACCATCTGCCCAGCAGTATCTGGAATATCTCTAGGGAAATATGAAATGCTGGTCTTTACAGGTCTGCTTATTTCCACTGTCTGGCCCTCTGAGACAGTAAACGTTGACTGTCGTAGACAGCAGCCGTCTGATTAATCACCAGTTGCCTACTTCTGACCCTGGCTGGGAGTCAGGGCTATCCACTCTGGGAACCCAGGATATGTGTCTGCACTGCAATTGCACATTTAACCCTGTGCTCCAGACTAGTATATGTGGCTACTGAAGGAAGCGTTAGAATTAAGCATGTAGCACTTTTTGAAGGTCTTTGCTTAAAGGGAATACTCCTTTGCCCTTAATTTCTGCCCCACCAAGAATGCATGTATGAGACTGTTCAAATGACTAGCAAGGATATATTACAGCCTTAGAATTAAATGTGCTCTAGGGCCTATCAGTCCCTGGGTGGTTCAAACAGTCAAGTAGAAACAAAAGGTTAGCAGTTCCAATCTGCCCACAGGTACCTTGGAAGAAAGACCTGGTGATCTACTTGGTAATGATCAGAGCTGCTAAAAACCCTATGGAGAACAGTTCTACTCTAACACCGATGAGGTCACCACGAGTTGGAGTCAGCTCTAGGGCAATGGGTTTGGTTTTTGGTGTTAGGGGCTAAAGCATGCCTGGCAGTGACAGTGAATTAGTATAAAATTTCACCATGATACACTTCAAAGAATGGTAAGAATTTATTTTATTTTGTTCTTCAGAATGTTTATCTGGAAAGGAGAGCATCCCCGGGAGTCTGTGAGGTTTGCCGTGATGGGTGTGGACCTGTGTGCATCCTGGGATTGGGGTTTTGATTAAATAGTCTGTACTGATGCTTCATCTGAAGGTGCACAGGTGAATTAGATGCCTTCTCCATCTTTCTGAGTTACTGCAGACAGCATGGAACCCAAGGCTTTCTGACAGCTGATGCCCTTTCCCCACCAGTCAGCAACACTGACAAGGGGGAGGGACATGCTTCCAGCATCATGCTGAGCATTATGCATGGCTTTAGCTCACGAGAAGGATCTGGCAGAGTAGAAGAGAGTTAGGAAGACAGACAAAGCCTAGCTGACAAATGAACAAAGTGCTAATGGACTCTGCCAGGAAGAACTGGTCCACGGCGACAGGCCCAAAGACTCAGAGATACAGAAGAGTCTGGCATACTTAGGGGACACTGAGGCATAAGTGAGGGCCACAGAATAGACAGGGAGCACTGGGGAACCAGACTGATACTTGAGACTGGACTGCACAGAGACTGCCTGACCTGCTTTGATGTTTAAATGGAATCCTGCTGTTGAGTAAAATGGTCAAAAATCTTTTATTTTTTTAGGAATGATATTTATCCACCTAACAAATACTACATTAAGTCAGAGCTCACTATAGATAGACATAACTCTAAGTTTTGAAGATACAGTAAATGAACAAAATTTCTAATCTCTGTCAACTGTCTAATCTATGATTAATCCTCACCCCTCTTCCTCACCCTTGTAGCCCTCAAAGAGTCTTTTCTTCTGTGCATAAGTCTATTTTTAAGTCCTTATAGCAGGGGTCTCATGCAATATTTGTTCTTTTGCCCCTGACCAATTTTACTCAGCATAATGTTCTTCAATTTATGAGATACATCCTAAAATCATCATTGTTCTTTATCATTGCATAGTGTTAAACTGAGTATATGTACCATAGTTTGTTTATCCATTCATCTGTTGATGGGCATCTAGGATAATTCCATCTTTTTGCTACTGCAGACTGCACTGCAATCAATATTCGTGTGCATGTGTCTGTTGGTGTGACAGCCTTCGTTTCTGTAGGATAAATTCCAAGCGGTGGGATTACTAGATCAAATACTGTATCTATTTCCAGCTTTTTAAAGAAGCACCAGATTGCTTTCAAAGAGGTTGTACCATTTTGCAATTCCACTAGCAGTGTAGAAGAATTCCAATCCCTCCATAGCCTCTTCAGAATTTGTTGTTCTGTGTTTTTTGGATTATGGCCAACCTTGTTGGGGTCAGATGATATCTCTATGTAGTTTTTATTTGGATTTTTCTGATAGCTAATGATTGTGAGCATTTCCTCATGTGTTTTTTGGCTGCCTGGATGTTCTCTTTGATGTGCCTATCTCTTTTGCCCATCACTTAATTGGGTTATTTACCTTTTTCTTGTAGATATTTTGCAGAACCTTGTAGATTATGGAGATCAGATAACAGTCCAACACGCATTTGCCAAATATTTTTTCCTATTCTGTAGGTGGTCTTTTAACTCTTTTGATAAAGTCTTTGGATGAGCAAAAGTATTTGATTCTTAGTAGATCCTGTTTATCTATTTTATCTTCTGTTGTTCATGCTATGTTTGTCAGATTTTGAAGTCTGTCTAAGTTGTGTATTAGTACTTCCATTGTTGACCCTATTTAAAACCATCACAAAGGAAGAGGTTGAAAAAGTAATCAAAAAACTACCAACCAAAAAAATTCCTGGCCCAGATGGCTTCACCAAAGAATTTACCAAACTTTTAGAGAAGAGTTAACTCCAATACTACTGAGGCTATTTGACACCATGAAAAGGGATGGAGTACTCCCAAATTCACTTCATGAAGCCAGCATAACCTTGATACCAAAGCCTGAGAAAAAGCCCACAAAAAAGAAAATTACAGACCAACATCAATCATGAATCTAGATGCAAAAATCTTCAACAGAATCCTGGCCAACAGAATTCAAAAGCATATTAAAAAAAAAAAAAAATTCACCATGACCAAGTTGGATTCATTCCAGGGATGCAAGGTTGGTTCAACACCAGAAAAACAATTAATGTGATCAACCACATAAATAACACAAAAGATGAGAATCACCTGGTTTTGTCTATTGATGCAGAAAGGCATTTGATAAATTCCAACACCCATTCATGCTAAGAACTCTCATCAAACCAGAAATAGAGGGGAAATTCCTCAATGCAATAAGGGCCATTTATACAAAGCCTATTGCCTACATCATTCTGAATGGTGAGAGACTAAAAGAACTCCCTTTGAGAAAGGGAACTAAATGAGAATGCCCATTCTCACCACTTTTATACAACATTGTGCTAGAGGTTCTAGCCACAGCAATTAGATAAGACCAAGAAATAAAGGGCATCTGCATCTGCACTTGGCTGGCTTGGCTGGCATGTGCAGAGAAGTAAAAATCTCTCTATTTGCAGATGATATAATTGTATATGCAGAGAATTCAAAAGAATCCATAACTGAACTACTGGAACTAACACAGAAGTTCAGTAAAGCATCAGGATACAAGATATATATAAGGAAATCAGTAGGTTCCTTTACATCGACCCAGAGTTGAACTAAGAAGAAATCACCAAATCAATACCATTTACTATAGCCCCCAAGAAGATAAAATATCTAAGAATAAATCTAACTAGAGAAATAAGAGACCTATACAGAGAAAACTACAAGACCTTACTGCAAGAAACCAAAAGAGACTTACATACATGGAGAAACCTACCCTGCTCACGGACAGGAAGACTTAACCTTGTCAAAATGCCCATTTTACCTAAAGCTATCTACATATACAGTGCAATCCCAATACACATTTCAGTGTCATTTTTTTAATGAGATGGAGGAACAATCACCAACTTTGTTTGGAAAGGGAAGAAACCCCAGATAAGTAAAGCACTTCTGAAGAAGAGGAACACAGTTGGAGATCTCACTCTATCTCACCTTAGAACCTGTTACACTGACACAGTAGTCAAAACAGCCTAGTACTGGTACCAAAAAAAAAAGACAGACAGACCAATGGAACAGAGTTGAGACCCCAGAGATGCCACCATACTCTTACGAACATTTGATATTCAACAAAAGCCCTAAGATTGTAAACTGGGGTAAAAATTGTCTTTTCAACAAATAGTATTGGCAAAATTGGATCTCCATCTGTAAAAAGCTGAAACAAGACCCCATCTCACACTTTACACAAAAACTAACTTAAAATGGATCAAAGATCTAAATATCAAACCTAAAATGATAAAGGATTTGCAAGAAAAAACAGGATCAAATCTGATTTTGAGGAGAATTACTTCTGGCTGCTCAGGGAACACGGTGAAGGGAGGGAAGAGAAAAGAGAGATGCACTGACTGAGAGGGAAGACAGGGACCTGATGTAAGGGACACCTGGGACACGCTGAGGGCCTACACTGGCGGGGACGGGACAGGGGTAGGGGTGGCGAGGCAGGGACAGTTCACTATTTGACTCAGTGAGTGTCTTCAGGAAGACACTCGGGCTTTTTAGCTTTTCTGATTTCTACCGTCAGCAGCCTCATCTCCTCACTCCTTGATGACCTCACAGAGTTCTAACTTGCATTAAGTGTCAGCTTCTGTGCTGGTGGGGGAAGAAGAGGGCAGGATGCAAGAAAAAAAGGTGATGATTTTTCAAACTCACAGGAAGAATCTGCTGCCTAAGGGTGGAGGCAGAGCAGGCAATATTGAGACATATGAAGGTGAGTCCGTGGATGGTATAAAAGGTTCACTCGCTCATCCACTGACCGAAAGATTGGAGATTCAAGGCTACGTGGAGGTGTGTCGGACTAACGTCTTGGCAGTTTACTTCTGCAAGATCAGCCAGTGAAAACTCTAAGGAGCATACAAGTCTACTCTGACGTGGGTGTGATCGTCGTGAGTCGTGGTCATTTCGACAGCACTGGCTTGGTTTCCTGTTTTACATGGAACGGGCCCCGCGAGCACAGGTGAGGTTGACTCTGGGAAGGAGCCGTCAGCCTGGAGAGGGAAGAGCATGAGCGCAGGTGCAGATCGGGCCTCACACCAACATCAAGAGTCAGCAGCCGCTTTTACAGACGGGCAGCTGATTGGTCACGATGGACATCCGGGAACTGGCGGCCCAGTGTTGGAAACAGAGCCTGGAATCCTGAGGCCTGGCCCCTCCCTCAGTGAGAATGTACAGACACAGCAGAGCCAGCAGTGATGCGTCTGGTACACATCCCCTGAAGGCCCACTGACAAGCATGGTGACAGTATTCCCATTTTAATAGTATAACCCACTGCAGGCCATTTTTAACACTGGATTATGTTTTTAAGAGTCTGCTAGAACTCTAAAAGTCCCAAACCAAACTACCTCCTCACCTCTAACCGCAAATGTGATTCCTGACTTTCCCCACTCTTCCTAAGTCTCTCTCTGCTTCTGGGTATGCTGTTGTTGCTGTTTGTTGCCTTGAAGTTGGCTCAGATTCACGCTGTGTATAACACAAGGAAACGCTGCCCATCCTGAGCCAACTTCACAGTCATTGACTGATTTCAGTCCAATGCTGCAGCCACCGTGTGACCTGAGTGCCTTCTGTTTTAGAGGGCTCGTCTGCCAGTACCTATCAGACGGTCTTCTATGGTGACCCCCAGAATTTTCCTTGGCTGAGTGTCAGAACTGGATCACCAGATCTTTCTTTCTAGTCTGTCTTAGTCTGAAAGCGTCACTAAAACTCCCACTGATAACTTGAAAGGCTGGCAGCATAGCTTCCAGCATCACAGCAGCGCACAAGCCACCACAGTAGGACACACTGACAGGTGGTTGGTGAGGGTATGCCAGCTCCAGGCCATTCGAGAAAGGCTCTCTGGCTTTGTGCACGAATATGGACAATCAAGAGGTGCTTGAATACTGACTGTGGCCAAGCCCAGCTGAGAAAATGCAAGTGGGTCTGATAGACCAAGCTGTGAGTCCCTTGTTGCCACATGAGTCACCCAGGCATGAAACAGGATCTGTAGCTGCCCCTGAAGGAAAACAGCTCCAGCAGGTGGGCTGCCTGGCATCACAGCAGGAGGCTGAGGCCGCGGGGAGGTGGAGTCCGACTCAGAGCACCAGGGGTAAGCTCTCGAGGAATTCTTCCACGACTAAGAGACCCCAGCTTCTGTGTCCCTTGTAAAATGCTGTCAGCTTGTTGTAACGGTTGGGTAACGCATCCTACAGACACAGGAGTTATTATTACAATGCATGGACACAGGTTTGGGATCCAAACTAAACCACTGGAATCAGCACGAACAGCACGTGAAGCAGTTAGGAGCTCAGAATCTGGAGTCAGCAGCCCTTTGCCACTTACCTGCTATTTGAATCTCAGTTTCCTCATCAGTAAAATAGGGATAATGACTGCCTTCCCTACTGAGGTTAAGTGAGTTAATGTAATTAGAGCACTTAGAAACAGCAATCAGCACCTACTACGCACCAAGTAGGCATTAGCTGCTATTATTATGGCCTCAGAAACAGAGAGCTCTTCCCTTTTCAACTGTAACTCATAGTAACACTGAGTCAGAATTACAGATTAAATAAATAGTTCAAGTGGCTTGCTCTACAAAGAGTGACCTTATCTGGCATCTTAGTGATAAACCCAAGTACAGAAAACCTACATCTCACATTCAGCTTGTTCTCTCCTGGAAAGTGGAACGCCACACACACCAAATGGTTCCCCTCTGCATCTGTGGCTGCCCAGGCTGTTCCCCAAATGTCCAACTCTTCTCATCTGCCCACCTACTTAGCTAACTTATGCCGGCACTATCGCTTTTTCATTATTAATAAGCCAAGACCAAGCTGGAAACAGCTTCTTGCTGTTGGGTTTCAGCACTGCCTCCTGTCTGCCTCCTGGCCCTCCTGATGAACAAACCCCCGCCAGCTGGAGATCCACTGTCTTCTGGGGCAGTGCATTCCTCACCTCTGAGGCACTCTGCTTTCTCCTAAAGGGGCACTACCACCCTGTTCATTGAATGTGCACAGGCTGCCCTCAGCCAGGTCTGCCCTTCGACCAGAAGGGTTACGGCCAGCCTCACACCTCAGCAAGGCTCCCTCTGTGGACTGTGATTTTGAATGGGAGACTCAAAAAGCCAGATGCTTTTTGGAGATTTTAGATATGTATTTCTGTCTCTCTCTCTCTCTACATACATATTTACATATATAAATTTCAGAAGAAACATAACCAGAATGTTCCTTTAGCAGCAAGGATGGTGAGACTTTGGCTCACTCACTTTGGACGTGTCATCAGGAAAGACCAATCCTGGAAAAGCACAGCATGTTTGGTAAAGCAGAGGGTCAGCAAAAGTGAGGGATGTCCTCGGTGAGATAGACTGGCACAGTAGTGACAATGGACTCAAACACACCACTGATCACGAAGGTGGCACAGGACTGGGCAATGTTTCTGTCTGTTACACACAAGGTCACCGGTGCATACGGCTTTCAACACGCTCAGTGCAGTGGTGAATTGTCTCTCTGACATGATGTGATGACAACTGTGTCTTGGCTCCTGTCACAGATTGGCACGTATCTTCTGTAACAGTCAGTCACCCAGATGGAAAAGGCACTAACTAGCCCTCTCCCCTTCCCAGGCACTTCTCAAACCCAGGGCAGTGAGACACTGGAAGTTAGGGTATCTTCCAAGTGACAATGCCATGTGACTTTTTACCATGCAAATAAATACATCTTTCTGAACCATTATGTTATTATTTAAGTAATGGCTGAAAAGATTCTAGAGAGGGTGAGCAAGATAATGTCATGGTGGGCTCTCAGATCTTGATCTCTAGAGGGGCAGGGTCCCTAACCCTAATAAACAAACACCTACCTAGCATCTGTTATGAGCCAGGAACTCGGTGCACAACATGGTCAGAATCGGCCTCTGCCCGAGAGAGCGTGAGGATCGAGGGGAGGAGGAAGGACAATCTTGCAGCACAGAAAAAGTGCAAAGCTAGAGTCAGCCCAGCATGGGGGGCTGTGGGCACAGCTGCAAGCCCTTAGGAGTGCGAGGGAAACTTCCTGGGGGAAGCAAGAATGAGTTAGGGACAGAGGAGGAAGATACAGGAACGTATTCAAAGGCCTGAAAGTACGTCCTCTTCGCAGCACTGGAAACCAGTCAGTAAATACTGATTGAATTCAATGATCCTGTTTCTCTCTGGCACTGTGTTTGACATGAGTCAGGGGCTAAATGTGAGGTATTCCATCCTCGGCATGCCTTTTTCTTGGTCTTCCCTCCCAAATGCTGTCTAAATGCTTCCTACAAATCACCTCAATATGCTACAGGTGGCTTTTGTCTGTCTACCCATCCTCCTGGGATGACAGCGGCTTCCTCTCCTGGGGAACACTTCTCCCCCAGTCCTACCTCACAGCTCCGGTGGGAGCAGCCTTGGACTCAAAGCCCACCCCCACGCGGACTCCCCCGAGCCTGGCAGGAACTGCTGAGACAGCGGCCATCCGTCCTGGTGGGAGAAGCTGGAAGATGTGACTCTTGGAAGCTGTCAGCAGCTGCGAGGAGAAAGGCTGGTCTGAACTGAAACAGAATGAAGCCCCAGTGCGGGAAGAAGCACAAAGGAGAGACGAAGACAGGAAGCAGGCCCTGGGGCATTCAGGAGATCTAAGCCCCACTGCTCCCTGACGTCCGAGGTCGGGTGCCAGGAGGCGCTGGGATTCCTTCAACTATTTCCACTACCTGACAGGTTGAGCTGAGTTGCTGTCGTCGGAAACCAAAAAGACTCCTAATTAATGCAAAGCCTCCTTTCTTCTCCTTCCTCCGTCTCTTCTCAGCACCATGCTGGACTCCACTGTCTTCAGGAACATTGTTCAAGATAACTTTGGAAGTTCACCGATCACTAACGCCACTCTCATAGCCTAAGAGGTGTTCTCCAGGGAAACGAGGAAACACTGGAATTCGGAAGGGCATGACTTTTTCCCTTGGTGGTTAAAGCAGAACGGAGAGCACACAGGTGCCGCTCAGGAGAGGATAACGGGAGAGGATAACGGGAGTGGTAGGAAGCTCTCCACGTGACCTTGAACCCAGCCTTAACCCGGTCCAGAGAGGAAGACTGCATTTCCCTCATCACAGACTTTCAGGGAGCTTTAGAATAACCAAAGGACATGCTAGTGCTCTCGGGCAATGTCCTGTGTGAGCACCAACGTTCTGCATGCCACTGAGATTCATTCCCACAAACTCAACTGCAAGGGAATTGCATGTATCACATCCGAGTATCAAAAACGAAGCAGAAGTATGTCCTTTCCTCATGACTGCACTATCAGCTGTCATCACAACGCACTACAGATACTTAGGAATATTCTAGTGGACTCAGGGAGAAGGACGAGGAAAGCTTGCTGGGAAGCCAAATATCTTGCAGAAATTTCAGCCTTATAACTGCCATGATAAGCTGAAACAATAATAGGTCTTTTTTGTTTGCATTATCTACTAAAAGAATGATTTTTAATTCTTTCAGTCACAATTTTGGCTCCCTACGGGCAGACACCACAGTTAAACACATCTGTGTACCCCTAAAATAACTAGCACATGCTGTTGTTGTACACCATGGAGTTGATTCTGACTTATAAAGACCCTTTAGGACAGCACAGAACTGCTCCCTGGTGTTTCCTAGGCTGTAACCTTTATAAGAATAGAGTGGATACATGACACATGCTTTATGATAGACAGCAAGACGGAAGAACAGATGGACGATGGATAAACAAATGAGGAATGGAGTGGACAAAAGCAGGGGGACTAATTACATAATGACTCCATTGTACTCTATGTTAACATCCTTTGATTCAGAGTTCTATGTCCTTGGCACATTGCTAAGCATTTCTGGGACATGAAAACATCACAAGCCAAGACCCCCATCTTCAAACAGCCTAAAGAGCACACTAGGAGATAAACTATACCCACAAAACAATCAGAGCAATATAAAGGAATAAATGGTGGATGAGAAAAATCTGTGCTGGGCATAGTACCTCGTATAAGGCATTAGAGAAAACAGAGACACAGCTGGGGATACACATGGGATGTGAGAAAGAGGTAATGAATTGAGCCAGATCTGGAAGAAGACGTGGGTTTGGACTGAGCAGCTAGCACGGTCTGTGATGAAAGGAAAATAAGAACAGAGGCCAGTGCAGAGGGCAGGTGTGAGGGAAGTGGAGGGTGGGCACGAGGGGCTGGAAAACCAGCCCTCTCCCAGTAGTCTGCACATATGAGATCTCACAATTAAGTCCGCTTAATTGCTCTAAGTGCTACATAGCTTGTTGCTGAATATCATTACAGTCACCTTAGACGTACTCCCCTTATGAAGCTGTGCACCGACACTAGTGCCTAGTCAACCCTTTAAAGCAATTTTGGAACTCTTTCTGGAATGGCCATTGTGCACAGTGGCATGGTGGCAAGTTAAGAAACTTAGCTGTATAGTCAGTTGTCTGTGAGGGAGGTTTTAGCCAGTGAACAAGTAACTGTATTGGAACACCCTACCTCCTCACCCAACATTTTCCTCTACCCCAAAATAAAGGAAGTATTGAAGGAAGACATTTTGATGACATTCAGTGTAATATGGTGACAGTTGATGGTCATTCCAAAAAAAGAGTTCCAAAATTGCTCTGAAGGGTGGCCTAGGTGGTACTGCCAGTGCCTAGCTTCCCAAGGGGAGCACTTCAAAGGTGGCAGTAGGGATACTCAGCAGTGAGGTAGGCAGTACTTTTCTAGGATGAGTTCGTGAATCTAACTGGAAGTCCTCATAGATACAGCAAATGTCTTTTAACAAAAGTTGCAATTTGAACATTTGCACTGACACTGATCTGGCGTCTTAGACACAGAATTCACAGTAGAATTGGACCACCTAGATGACTCCATACAGTCTAGGAAGGGATTAAATATCACATCAGTTCCACAGACTTGAGACCCCAAAGATGCCACCATCCTCCTATTGACAGCTGATACTCGACAAAGGCCCTAAGATGGTAAACTGGGGTAAAACTATCTCTTTAACAAATGGTGCTGGCAAAATTGGATATTCATTTGTAAAAAATTGACACAAGACCCATGTCTCACACCTGACACAAAAACTAACTCACATTGGATCAAAGACCTAAATATCAAACCTAAAACAGTAAAGGTCACCCAAGAAAAAAATAGGGTCAACAATGGAAGTTTTAATATACAGCTTAACCAGACTTCAAAATCTGACAAAGCATGATTAACAGAAGAGAAAGTAGATCGATGGGAACTACTAAGAATCAAACACTTTTGCTCATCCCAAGACTTCATCAAATGAGTTAAAAGACCACCTACAGAATAGGAAAAAACATCTAGCAGCTACATGTTGGATTGACATCTGATTGCCATGGTCTACAAGACACTGCAAAATATCATCAAGAAAAAGATAAATAACCCAATTAAGCAATGGGCAAAGGAGATGGACAAACATTTCACTAAAGAGGACAAAACCCAGGAAGTCAAAAGACACATGAGGAAATGCTCATGATTAATATCTATTAAAGAAATCCAAATCAAAACTACAATGAGATATCATCTCTCCCCAACAAGGTTGGCCATGATGCAAAAAAAACAAAACAACAAATGGTGGAGAGGCTGTGGAGACACTGCAACTCTCCTACCCTGCTGGTGTGATTACAAAATGGTACAACCTCTTTGGGAAGCAATCTGGTGCTTCCCTAAAAAGCTGTAATAAGATATACCACTTGATCCATTAATCCCACTGCTCAGAATATATCCTACAGAAGCAAGGGCAGTCACATGAACAGATACATGCACAAAAATGTTTACTGCAGCACAGTCCACAATAGCAAGAAGATGGAATCAACCCAGATGTGCAACAAGAAACGAATGGATAAACAAACTACAGTACACACACTCAATAGAACACTATGCAATGATAAAGAACAATGATGATTTCAGGAAGCATCTCATAACATGGTTTCAAGTGGAAGACATGATGTTGAGTGAAATCAGTCAGTGGCACAATGACAGATACTGTATGAGCCCTGTACTATAAGAACTTAAAAACACCCTCATGTATGGAAGAAAAGATTCTTTGACAGCTGCAAGGGAGGGGAGGGAGGAAGGCAGAGGGCTGTTTATAGATTAGTTGATAGAAATTTGGGTGGGTGAAAGCAGTGACAGCACACAATAGAAAGAAGATAAAAAGGTCTTCTAATCTTAACCCAATATTGCAAGGATAGAGTAGCAGGGGCAGTGATTTGGAATTCATGCTCTCAAGGGACATTAAGGCCAACTGGCATAACTAGCCTATTGCTAACAGAGTCTTCTGCACCCCATATTGGTGATATCTGGGGTCTTAAAAGCTAGCAAACTGCCATCTGAGGTACACCAAATTGTTCCAACTCAGCTGGAACAGATGACCACCAAGGGCAACAAAGACACGAGGGAAAACAAGCCCAGAAGACAGAAGGACCCATGTGAATGTGTAACTGTATCAACATGTGACCAAAAGAACCAGATGGTGCCTGGCCACCACCAAAGACAGCCATGATGGGGCACACAATGTTGAGTTCCAGAGGCAACACGAGCAAAAGAGGGGTGTACCTCAGGAACTCCACCAAAAGACCGCAATTGATGATCAGAAGGCCTGGGGATTCCCCAGGGAGCATGGCCCCTAGACGTGCCACTGCCCCTGACCAGAAAACATTACTGAGGTCAACTCTTTGGACAGGAATGGATTGGACTCACAGACACAATGCGATCATATGGTATGTGCACTTTATGGCTCCATGCAGCTATAGGATGCTGTCCTACCAGCCTCTTACTAGAAGGGAGAAGAGAGGGTGCAGAGGAAGGGATAGGAAATTGTTAAGAGGATATGACACATACATAATGGGAAACAGAGAGTGCTGTCACTGGGCAAGGAGAGCAGAAGGAGCTGCAGATAGGCGGACACGCAAATTTGATTTGGGTTGTATACTTTCACTCAATCACAATAAAAAGAAATACATCACATCAGTTCCAGAAGTCCTGTCTCACCCTGGATTTGGCCCTAAATTTTCATTTTCTGGAGTAGAGCTAACATACGATAGCTTTTTTGCTCATGGCTCTTGCATACTTTTGTTAGTTTTTACTATTTAAAATATTGATTTACTTTCAGTAGTTTGCTTAATGCCTGGAGAATTGAGCTACAAAAAACAATCCATATCATTACGGCTTTTTAATACAAGGATAAGATAGACATGGTCGCGATGAGATCAACTCAGTGGTTTGAGGACATCCTGAGATAGGCTGTGGTAGAGAGCGGGAACCACGGGCCGACACAGGCATCTCGGTTTCACCCTCAGCTCCCTCCAAACGATGCTGCCTCATGCCAGTCCGGAACAGTGGCTTCCTGTGTCTTTTTTGCAAACTACGATGTGTGTATAGAAGATAGATTCCAGCACCAAGGTTCTTACGGCAGCTCCTCTATGTGTAGTCATGTGATGATCCCTTCTGGCGGTTCCGCTTCCTCAGGTGTGAAGTACGGGTGATTACAACAGAAACTTTCTACACAGCTGTAGAGGATTTAATTAGTCAATACATGTGAATCACTCAGAACAATGCCTGGTGTATTACAAATGGCCAATACATGTTATGCTATTAGGAAGAAACCGTACTGGGACACAGAGGCAGGGCTCACTGTTAGGAGCTGTATCATCGCTGGGAACTTACCTGCTCTTGCTGGGTTACACTGTCTCGATCTCTCAGCAGGGCCTGATCTCACCTGCACTCTCCTGCTGACCCCTTAGAGCTATCTTAAGGATCAAGGGAGCCAAGAGCAGGGCTTGCAAGCCATAAGCCATAAGGCCTTACACAGCTGGGAAGGACTACCATCACAGAACGAAGAGTGTGCTCGGGGCTCCATCCACCCAGTCATTCAGCTGGCATCTGTGGTGACCCGACACCAGGTAGTCCTCTGGATGCCAAGTAGACAATCATGGAGCTTGCATTTAACAAAGAGATCCATTAAATGTGGAATTATGTCAGCCAGTCACCTGAAAGCCAAAGAAGAACTTAGGGTGCTGATTAAAGTGCATGCGGGGCATCTAACCTCAGGGTTGGGGAGGAAGCGGTGGTTCCATGGTGGGATCCTCCTTCTGTGCAGGAGACCTAGGTTCAACTTACAGTCAATGAACCCCAAGTGTAGCCACCACCTGCCTGTCAGTGGAGGCTTCTGTGCTGCTACGGTGCTGAACAGGTTTCAGCAGAGCCGACAGACTAGGAAGAAAGGCCTGGCCATCTCCTTCGGAAAGCCAGCTAGTGAAAGCCCGTGGACTGCAATGGTTGGGATGGTACGGGACCAGGCAGGGTTTTGTTCTGCTGTGCATGGGGTTGCCGTGCGTGGGAGCTGACTCAGTGGTAACCAACATCAACCACCCTCCTCGCTGAAGAAAGAGGCATTTCTGTGGATACATACAAGACGGGCAGGAGTCAGCCAAGCAAAAGCTGAGCAGAGATACACTTGACCATCACTGTTGAGTCAATCCCAACTCACAGTGACCCTACAGGACCGAGCAGAACTGCCCCACAGAGTTTCCAAGGAGCGAGAGTTTCCCTGATGGATGTGAACGGCCGACCGTTTCGTTGCCAGCCTTAGCACTGAAGCACTACGCCACCAGGGTCTCCAGAGATGCACTAGGGGCTCTAAACCAGAGCCGGCCTCTCGGCAACGCGCAGGGCTTTCTGCCACCCTGTATGCCAACCCTCCTACCACCTGCAGCTGGAACCTGAGCAAACAGCCTGGGTGCAGGAATGCTCGGGGAGCAAAAATGGGCACGGTGTGTTAGCAGCTGCCCAGCACCTCTGAGGCTCCAACAGAGCTCAGTGTTCTTTCACTCTTTATGGGCTGGGGGCTGGGGGCAGGGGAGGGCAGACAGACAAAATACAAAGAAGTACTATGCTGACTGGCTTTTTAAAACTTTCCACTACAAACCTCCTGGTACAAACACTGGGAAGTATTTTCTCAAGATATTTTTTTGAAAAGAAACAGATCAAGTATGCCAGGGAAGGATAAAACTCCACCTGCCACAGGGCTCATCCATCTGTATGAGGCATTCAGAAAGGGTCATCTGTCTTCCTTCCCAAACTGGGGGTGGTGCCATGTGGTCAAACAGCTGAAGGAAACAACCCTCCGGAAGGAGTCCCCTTTCTCAGGTGAAAATACAAAAGACTGCAGACAAGGTAGAGTGATGATTAAGGGCTGGACTGCTGACCAAGAGCTAATGATTCAAACTCACCCAGCTGTTCACCAGAACAAAGACTCAGTGGCCCGCTCCTGTAAAGATTACCACTCAGAAAACCCTGTGGAGGCAGTTTCCCTCTGCCACATGGGGTTGCTATGAGTAGAAAAGGGATTCAATAGCACCTGGCAACAACAAGGCTCAGAGAGGGTCCCTGGATAAGGCAAATATGCTCAGCTGCAAACCAAAAGGCTAGAGGCTCGAGTCCACTCAGAAGTGCCTCAGAAGAAAGGCCTGGTGATCTGTGTCCAAGAAGTCTGCCATGAGAAGCCTACAGAGCACAGTTCTGCTCTGACCCATGTGGAGTCCCCACGAGCAGGAGTTGATTCAAAGGCTGCTGGTGTAAGGCTCTGGGAGCAACTAAGTTAATGACAAACACAGGGAGAATAGTGAGTTTACAAACTGACTCCATGTTTCCCGATGCCATTCTCTCTGCACACACCACGTAGAAACCTCACTTTTGTGGGGCTTTGTCAGGTCAACTCAACTCACTGCATGGCCAACCCTGGCCTGTGGGTTTTGACGGAAGAGAAAAGCTTTTAAAAACAGTACAGGTAAAGCTGCTCTGCGGGGTAGCTAAGCATTTACTGTAAGGTCCCTGATGGTTCTTCAGGGCCCTTGGGAGTTCCTAGGGGAGAGAGGAGCAAGACAGTTCCTTCTCACAGCTTCTTGTTGTGAACTTGCACTCCCAAAGAAGAAAACTGAATTCATAAACCTTGGACTACTGTGGCAAACAGACACCGCTTCACCATCATTGGTTTCAGTTTGAATCCACCTGCAGCTCCTTGAAAAACTCCATAGGACAGTTCTACTGCGTCCTGTCGGGTTCCTATGAGTGGGAACTCACTGCACGGCAACAGGATGGGTTGGTTTCAGAAAGAAAAAAATTCTAGTTAGCTATAGAGGCACCAGCATCAATTGCTCTTGGGTCGATTTTGACTTACGGTGTCTCCATGCATTTCCAAGTAGAATTGCACTCCATAGGCCTATCATGGCCGTGATCTTTTGGAAGCACATTCCAGCACTTTCTTCCAAAGTGTCTCTGGGTACATTCAAACTGCCAACCTTTTATTAAGCAGTTGAGCACTTAACCATTTGTAACACCAATAATCTACTAATATTTAGTATATACACTAAATTATTCATTGTGTTAGTGAAGATATGTCAACTGTGGTACAAGTAGACAAAATCTGTATGTGACCAGTTGGCTATCACAATGGAACAAAGAAGCAGACCGAGAAAACAAGTAGGAACGTAGGGGGAATTTTGTCCCTGGCACTCAGGACAGAAGAGGAATTGACTAGAAAGACAGAAGAAGAACTGGTGCCTTTGAATTGGTGGTGTTGGAGAATGATATTGAATGTGCCACGGACCACCAAAAGAATGAACAGATTTATTCTGGAAAAAGTACAACCGGCAGCAAAGATAGCGAAGCTGTGTCTTATATACTTTGGACATCTTGTCCGGAGGGATCAGTCCCTAGAGAAGGACATCGTGCTTGGTAGAGTGGAGGGTCAGTGCAAAAGAGACAACGACGGGCTTAAGCATGAAAGCAATCACGGGCGTGGTGCAGGGCCAGGCAGTGCTTCCTTCTGTTGTGCACAGGGTTGCTATGAGCCGGAACTGACTTGATGGCACCCAGCAACAACAACACTAAATACTCCTGGAGTCATTCTACTTGTAGTTGTTTTATCTGCCAAGTCAAACACTCAAATCCAGTGCTGAAATGTAGAGATCGGCACAGCAGAGCAAAGCTAAGATAGGCTTACAAAGCAGTGTGAGCTAACACGAGGGTCCCATGTTGTGGTTCAGAGTAGCAGAAAGACTGTTCTTTCAGAAACTGTTCAACATTCAAAAACGTTTTGCTTTCAGCAGTGTATCAGAAAGATTCCCCTCCCCCTACCATCACGATATATTTTAAGTCAAGGAAGCCTTAGATAGAGATTCAAGTGTTTTCTAAGTAAACGATAACAGCATTTCTATTCTGTCTAAGGCACAAGGAAAACTCTAACTTGGCAGTTTGGACTTCCCTAACCAGTGGGGTTTTTTTTTTTTTTTTAATAACACATTGCTATTGATCCCATTTTAATGAGATAATTATACAAAATCATGATCAACGTTACTTTCCACCATTAATAGCCAAGAGAAAGACATAGATAAGAAAGATAAGATACTAGAAATGTTAGCTTTAAATATAACCTACTATTCCCATTCTCTTGATATCAGTAACTGTCTAATTAGGCTGAACTTGACTAAAATGTGATTTAGGGCCAAAGAGTGATCAAAAGTCCTATTCTAGCACTATAATCACTCTTACTGACCTTTGTTGAATACAGAAAATGGCATTACTCCAGAAAGAATTCCCTAATTTTATCTTATATTCTCATTCCGTAAGTCAAGATGCCAATTAGGGATTACAGGTGTTCTAAACACAACAACCAACAACATTGCCACGCAGCTGATTCCTGCTCGCGGCTACCCCACGTGGGTCAGCAGAACTGCACTGTGTGGGATTTTCAGTGGCTGACTTTTCAGAAGCAGACCACCAGGCCTTTCTCCTGATGCACTCCTGGGTGGACAGGAACCTCTAACTTTCCAACTAGCAGGCGAGCACATGAACTATTTGTACCACCCAGTTATTGTAAGAGGCCTCAAGCCTTTTCTTCAATTACAGCTTCTTACACACACACACACACGAAACAACCTACCATGTCCATTTGGCGACTTTTGTCTCAGTCCTACCAACTCTGTTTTCCAGGTGTTAAATGGACATGGTAGGTTGTTTCGTGTGTCCATTTAACACCTGGAAAACACTGAGACAGAAGTCGCCAAATGGAGAGAAAAAGGTTAAGCATCTTTATTCAGTGTCGGCCTTTGACTCTTCATGATTGGGCATCCTTAATGCTGAAAATGGTAAACATTGGTCTTCTCCCGCATGCAGAGGCTGGTGAGTCACTTCATCTGGCTGGGTCTCAGCTTTCTGTTATGAAAAAGGAGGAACTGGGCAAGTGGGCCTTTAAGAAAAGTCCTTAGGGAGGGATGTGGACCGCGTTCCCAGGGCTCCACCTGCCAGCAGGAGGCATCGTCTTCTGCCTGACAGTGCTGTCAGCCTCCCAGGCCTCTCTGGTGCTGAGGAGGAGTAAGCCGTGACATACAGCAAGGTCTTGCCACTTTGATGCTTCTGCCTCGTCACTCTGGCGGCCTCTTTCAGGACGGCTCCCACACATCTCTCAAATGCCTACTCAGAACTTCCTAAGGACTCAGTGGAATTATTTAAAAATGCTACAACCCGTAATATACATCGAGTGTCCTCTATGGAAGCTGGCTCTGAAGGGGTACAAGGACTGGAGAGATCGTGACTCCTTCTCCCACGGAGCTTACAACCTGGGGAGGGAACCGCAAAGGACCTTTCACCAGGAATGGAAGTAGCGGCAGTCTGGCTTGCCCATGAGATTTCTGATGGAGGCTATCTACGACAGGAGTTAACATGCTTGGCTACTTACCAGAAGGTGAGAGGTCACAGTCCCTCAGGGCGCCCTGTAAGGAAGGCCAGGAGCACAGTTCTACCCCGACATGCACGGGGTCACCATGAGATGGAGGTGCCTCCCCAACACTGGTTTGTACCTATAGATGCCAGTGTCTGGAGGGCTTCAAGTCCCTGAAACTTAAACCAGAAGGTTTTCAGGAGATCCCAGCTCCTCAGCAGAAGCAGGCGGAAGAAGTCCCAGAGAACACTTTCATGGGAGCTTAGAGTTCATGAAGACCAGGAAAAGCCCCCCGCTTCCTACACAGGGATGCAGCCAACCAACTCCTAGGTTCTGCCCCTACAGCGGCACCTACCTGGGACACGACAAGTCCTTATAGATAAAGCAAAATCTGTGAAAAGCCAAAACCCATGTGTGGCAGAAACCTGCCACAGGGGACAAACTCAAATATTTTCCACTAAAACAAGCAACAGAGAAGAGGTAAGACTACACCCTGTCAAAAGCGGAAAACTTGTCAGACCCAGAAAAACAAGGCCGTCCTGGAGAATTCCAGGTCTCACAGGTTTTGCTGAACAAAGCTCTCCTGGTGAGTTCAGGCTCTCACAGTTTATACTGTATTTGCAGGATGAACAAAACACAACAACCACTCTGAACCTGCCCCTGGACTTAACTTTCTATAATTCTTCTTCCTGTCCGCTCCATCCATTAGGACCCTCTGGATCCCAGACAGCGTGTTTCCCTGCTGCCAGCACACACCAGTGAGTTTTCTTACATTCTCAAAACACGTTTGGGCAAACAGGCTGGATGCTGATCACTGCCAATTTCTGAGGCGTTCTTGGAGATGACAAAGGAAAAAGAAGGCTCCTTTTCCTTCATCCTTCATGTATTTCCCTTCAAGTGTTCTTCTGGGAAGAGGCGAGTCAACCTAGATGGGGAGTTACTGCCAGTGGGACCGCTGCCACTGTCACACCTGCCTCTAACAGTGCTACCTGCTCCTGACGCGGCTGCGGATTCACACACCTTGGTGAGTTACACAGATAACGCGCTTCACTCTAACCCCTCGTAATCCAAGACAAAGAGCACTGACATTAAGCTGTAACACACCGGCAAATGAACCTGAAACAGGGTGTTAATTAATTGTACAAACAAATTTCATGAAGAGCATTTGCTGATTTAGGAGAAGGAGCCCTTTTCAAACAGATTAGAGGTATCATTTGCATGTCAGCCAAATCAGTGAAATACAAACTAAGCTTCTTTGATACATTCATCACCAATCATTTTTATCTATTCATTAAGAGAGTAGCTACAATATCACGTAGAATACTTTATACAACCTGAAAGGTTAAAATCTGTTAAGTGTGTAATCCTGATTTTTCTTAAATCAGACTGTTCTTCGAATGAGTCCAAATCGGTGACTTCTAAGACTGATTGATAAAAAGTTTTGGAATAATACCCTAGATTATTAGCGCTGTAAGGAGAGCCCTTCTGCCTCATCTACTACTGCAAACCTAATGCCCAGGACAGTGTTTGACATATAATATACAAAAAATAATAAAACAAACCCCTTGCCGCCCAGTCAATCCTGACTCACAGTGACCCTACAGGACAGAATAGAAATGCCCCACAAGGTTCCCAGGGAGTGGATGGTGGATTTGAACAGCCCACTGTTTAGTCAGCAGCTATAGCTCTAAAGCATGGGGCCACCAGGGCTCCTTAGCATACAGTAGGTGCTTAATAAATAGTTGTTGTGTGCGAGCAACTGCTTCCTGAGGGCAGGTGCTGTGTGTCAGTTTCAAGTCTACTGGAAGCTCCCTCAGTTTTCCCCATCTCTCTCTCTCTCTCTCTTCCTCACTATGCCCTCCAGGAAGCTTTGGCCTCCACAGATGCTCAGCGGCCAGCAAGGACTCTCTGAGGAGTTAGCTGCTGAAATAGCAGCGACAGGTAACCACGGGTGGGGAGCAGTGGCAAGCCCCTGGTCTCCCTGTGTGGCAGCTCTTGGCTGTTACTACCCTTTTTCTCTCAGTCTTAACTCTAAAAAGGAGAGCATGTCCTTCTCCACCGGATAAAGGTGACTCATTCCAGAAGCTACCTCATTATCAGCACGGCCCCATCACATTCTTGTATCCACCCTAACATTTTTAATTGTGGTAAAAATCATACATATAACAAAAAGTTTGCTGTTTTAGTATCTTTTAAATGTACAATTCGGTGACACGAGTTTTTACCACATTGTGCTCCCATCACCACTGTTTACTTCCAAAAGTTTTACATCACCCCAAACGGAACCTCAGTACCCCTTAACTTCCCCTTCTTCTCTCCCCTAGTAACTACTACTTTCCTTCTCTACACATTTGACTATTCTAGGTATTTCATTTCAGCAGGATCACAGAGTTATCCTGATGTGTCTGACTTATTTCACTCAGAAACCCCGGTGGTGTGGAGGCTAGGTGCTACCTCTGCCAATCAAAAGGTAGGCAGTTTGAGCCTGCCAGGCTCTCCCTGGGAACTCTACAGGGCAGTCCTTCTCTGTCCCACAGGGTCGCTACGAGTCGGAATCAACTTGACAGCAGTGGGTTTGGTTTCTTTTGTTATTTCACACACACGTTTTCATAGTCCCTCCGTTTCATAGCATGTGTCATCCACTGCACTTCTTTCATAACTGAATTCTACTCCATTGTTGTGGAAACCCACAATTTTAGAGAGCCAGGTATATCCAGTGTCAGTCCAGTGAAACAGTTAAAAAAAATGGTCTAAAGTTCTCAACCTCTAGACCCTGGAAAATCTGTTACTCTTATTGGGTCTCACCTTCTTGCTTTCCAAGTGCGGAGGATGTTTTGAACAAAACCACAGACCCCGCCCCTGTCAGTGCAAACCTCCTAGGCTTCCTGAGGAAGAGCTTGCCTGGTTCAGGCATGAGAGGTGGAACCTGGACCCAGTAACAAGGCTTTCACCCTCAGGGCCACCTCCAGTGTCCCAGTGTGCCGGCTTCCCTGCTCCCTAGCTCCGACCCAGGAGGCCCCAGCTCAGCTTTAAATAACTGAGTCGCTTTTGGTAATTCAATCAATCCCATCTATTTCAAATATGCCTATTTATGTACAGTGCCAATTATTTATGTTCTATATTAAGGTCCACTGTATTTCTTGGCAAATTATGCAACAGAGGTAAACTGATGGAAATTTTCCCACACAGGTAAAAGGACCTGCAGGTCCCAATTATAGTGAGACATCAGCAGGTGGAAAAAGCAGGAGTCTGGGAAGAATGGAACTTGACTGAAGGTCAGGCAGTTTGATGCCTCTAGAACAGAAGGAGCATCTTCTGGAATTAGGGAACTAGACCCTCCGGGCAGGAAGAAGCAGAGGGACAGTCACTGCACACACTGTAAAGGAACACGTGGATGATTCCAACTATCTTCTAGAAAGCACAGACCTTCCAACTGTCAACTGCTTCACCACTGCCCCCAAGCCCCCAACAGGACAAAAAGTGGGATCGGTGGCTATGTGGACACCAGTCAAGCAGAAGTCACACTTGTTTCACACAGGTTGACGACATGGCACCCTTCCAGGGAGATATTCAGGACTGCCCGCCGTTTCCAGCTGGTTAGCTCCATCTTTTTCTCTCCCATTCAAGATAGCATATAGGTTGCAAATGAGTGACAGGGATATCTTTGTTATCCTTAATTGTCTGATTCACAAGATTTAGTTTAGTAACAGTAGTCCATAGGTGGCACAAGCAGTTAAGCACTTGACTGCTAGTTGAAAGGCTGGCCGTTCAAACCCACTCAGAGGCACCTCAGCAGAAAGGCCTGGCAATCTCCTCCCAAAAGGAGCAGAAAACCCTATGGAACAGTTCTTCCCTAATACTCAGGGTCACTATGAGTTACAACTGACTCAGCAGCAGTTAGCAACAACAGTGCATTACCTTTGTAACTATTAACTGTTAGGCACCTTACATGTGGCCCTACATACCGTATGCCATGAAATCAATACTGGCTTTTACCTATCCACACACTACGTTGGTACAAGTGCAGGTCATCTTCCTGGCTGTTAACAAACATTCTGTTAACTGGGTACCTGACCTCGACACCCTGATGCCTTATCTCAGATGTTCAGGGAGTGGGTGGAATGGAGATGGAAAGACAGACGCCCTGAGTCTGGGGCTTAGGCCATGGCCCCACCTCAGGATGTATCCATGTCAACCCTTTTAGGAACCATGGACAGGGCCAGTGTTATCCATACAAGAAGGCAGTTCATTTGAGGTGTCCCAGACAGGGCCCTACTGGGATATCTGAGCACACCAGGCTGGCTAATAACCTAGTGGCTCTGCAAAACGATATCATTTAGATATCTGTTCCCATTTACTCAGAAAAGAAGGTGAGTGTTGCTTAAGGCACGAGAGTAAGAGACTGCAAAGGCAGCTGAAATTCACCTCCTCCAGAAGAGTTCAGTTCTGACAAGAAAGCTGCAGTCTCTTAGCAAAACAGAAGCCCTGTGGTTACAGTAATTCCCTGGGTTACAAATGTCCACGTCCAACCATCTGACTCGCACACAACTTGCATCTGCCCTTCAGTGTATGTAAACCTGCCCTCTATTTGAAACCACTCAACCAACTCCTACTCTAACCCCTACTCACAAGAAAATCTTCATCACAATCAGAACATCATAGATTGAATGTGTCCTCCCAAAATATGTCTCTGAACTTGGCTAGGCCAGGATTCCCAGTGTCACATGACTATCTGCCATCTCGTCATGTGACACGTGTTTCCTAGATGTTGTAAATCCTACCCCTCTGATGTTAACGAGGCAAGATGAGAGGCAGTTACGTCAGTGGGGTAGTCTTCGGTCTATGAGATTCAGTTGCATCCTAAAGCAATCTCTTTTGAGATACAACAGACAGAAGTCAGCAGAGAGACAGTGGGACCTCACACCACCAAGAAAGGAGAGCCAGCAGTACACATGCCCTGACCTAGGGGTCCTGTCACAGCAGGCTCCTGGTCCAGGGGAAGACTGACGACAAAGGCATCTTCCCAGAACAAATGCCTTCCCCTAGAGCTTCAACCCTGCATTGCTACTTCTAGCTTCCTAAACTGTGAGAAAATAAACTTCTCTTTGTTAACACTATCCACTAGTAGTATTTACGTCATAACAGCACTAGATGACTAAGACACGGAACCAACTCCTTGTTGTGGTTGTTGGGAGTGGTGGAGTCAGTGCAGACTCACAGCAACCCTACACACAACAGAACGAAACACTACCCAGTCCTGCACCACTCTCACAGTCACTGTCATGCTTGAACCCATTATGGTCACCACTGTGCCATTAGACTTGATGGAGGGTCTCTTCTTGCTGACCCTCTACCAAGCTCCAGCCTCTCCTCACAATAAACTGTCACAATCAGCTTCCCTTGCTGCACATGCAGCTCTTCAATCCATCAAAAGGCTTGGGGGGCCTTTTCTTGCCCTAAAGCAGGAGACTTCCAACCACGATTCATTCTAGTTTGAATCCCTGCTGAGGATTTGTATTTCAAAAAAGGTCCCAGAAAGTTATACATAAGAATCACCCGGGGATGTTGTTAAAATGTAGATTCTGATTCAGTATACCTGGGATGGAAATGCAAGTTCCAGCAGGGAACTTGTCAGCATTGCAAATTCTCAGGGATTTGAACCTGAAAAACCAGTTGGAAGCCTTGCACTAAAACCAAAAAACCAAACCTGTTACCACCAAGTTGATTCTGACTCACAGCGATCCTATATGACAGAGTAGGACTGCCCTGTAGAGCTGCCAAGAAGTGCCTGGTAGATGTGAACTGCCTTTGGGTTTAGCAACTGTAGCACTTAACCACTGTACCACCAAAGTAAGAAATATTCTGCCCTTGTTTTGTCTGCTCTGTAAATTCAACTTAAAGACACATTTAGGAACAGATCTTGTTTGTAACCTGGGGACCAACTGTCCTTGGACCTGCCGTGCTTAGAAGACAGCTTATTAATCTCCATTATCATTTCAGTGGTCCCTGGGGCGACCACTGCCCTTCCTAAGAAGCTTTCAGTCATATCGAGTCCTCTCCACGTGAGGAGTCCTGCTTTCTCACCTCCTTACATGTCTGGTGACATGAGAGCCATCCTCACAGACTGAGCTCAGGTTACTAACCTGCTGCTCTGTTTTTGACTTGACCTCTTGTCCTGGGAAAGCCTCAAGTGAAAACTTTCATCTCTACTCCAACACCTTGGAAAATTCCAGAACTCGGAGCTTTCCAACAGAGTAAGCATTGCCCTATTCAATACAATCTTAAGATTTAAAAACTCTGGGAAGGAATAACATAGCAAGTTCATACCTTCCTGTGGGGTGGTAAAAATGGAGCTGGAGAACAGAGAAGGAGGCAGGACAGACGGACAGCAATACAAGGAAGAGGGCCGAGGGTGTGACAGTGCACTCTGAAGTGCTGCCCAGTTAGGCTGACAGCCCTGAAGATCGTCAACCTGGGTATGACTGTATGCTTGGGTCAAAGCAACTGGCAGTCAGTATTTTTCAATAAATAAAATTTCAACCCTCATAACTGAGTAGCTGCTCCTGTCAGCAAGACTAGCAGCTTCTCAAAGCGAAGCTCAGAGCAGATTCAGGTTAAGCTGGCAGAGGACTGTGCATACCATCCAACTTCTGTCAAAAATTAAAGAAATAAAACAGTCGCCTCTTTATCTAAACCTTTTCAGAAGTCCCAGTTTATTCAGCAGTTGAAGCAGAACTGTAAGTGACTTCACTCAAATGTTTATCTTGGAAGAAAGTCTTTAAAGATAGCATTTAAAAATAAAGGTATTCCAAACAGAGCAGAGCAACAGCTTGTAATGAATGTTCCCACATCTCTTTCTAAGGATTTGTAACAATTCAAAATTGCATTTCTTGGCCAGAAAGGCACAACTTAAAATGCTCCCCAGATATCCCATCAGTGGTCTGGTTCAAAACCAGAAATGATGATTGCTTTGAAGGGGACAAACAGTGTAAGTGCTGCAGGGGAGCCGAAGCAGGTTGTCTTGCTCCTGTGTCGTCTCTTCTCCCCTGCCTTCCATCTTTTGGGTTCTTTTATCTTTTCTCCAAATGGCTACAGTTCTGTCAAACAAAGCAAAGCTATTTTTTTTTCTACCCAAACCAAAGCAGATCTCCAACAACTTGAATGTTTTAATTCAGTACAAATGATTAATGCCCTTGGCTGCTAACCTAAAGGTTGGACGCTCCAGCCCACCCAAAGGCACCTTGGGAAAAAGGCCTGGTGGTCCACTTCTGCAAATCAGCCACTAGAAATCCCAAGGATCAGCTTCTACTCTCACATGGGAGAGGCTGCCAGGAGTCAGAGTCGTTGGACTTCAAGGGTGCTGGACACCTAACAAAACCCTGTGGTGTACTGGTTAAGTGCTACAGCTGCTAACCAGAAGGTGAAAGTCTGAAACCACCGAGCGCTCTTTGGACACCCTACGAGGCAGTTTCACTCAGCCATATGGCATTACTATGAGTCAGAGTCAACTCGAGGGCAATGGGTTTGAGGCTTTTTGGCTTCGAATACACCAATAAAGACCATTTTGCATACTGAGGTCCCTAGGTGGAGCAGCTGGCACTCTGCTAACCTAAAGGTTGGCAGTTTGAACCCTCCATAGGAGAAAGACCAGGCAATCTGCTCTCATTAAGATTACATCCAAGACAGATAGAGTAGTTTTACTCTGTAACACATGGGGTCTCCAAGACTTGGAAGCTAATGCTTTTCATATCTTGTTGCTTTCTTTTTCCCATTTTTTCCAGCTGAATTTTGTCTTACCTCCTTTTTATCCCATCATCTTCCTTCCCTCCCTGTCTCCTCTCCCCTGAGAGTGGAACCCCACAACCTAAGGTCGTGGCAGTGGCAGCCGACGAGCCTACCTTGCCCAGGCCTGGGGTGTCCTTCACCTTGTTGACCGCTCTCAGCAGACAAGGTGGGGCGGGGGGAGGCGAGCTCTGCAGAATCCCACTGAAGCTGGTGGCAAAGAGAGGCAGCTCGGCCACAGAAGATGTAGAAGGGCGATGTTTCTTCTTTTTAGAAGACAGATTTAACTTCTGGGCAGCTCTAGAGTAATAAAATGAAGAAAAAGGACAACAAGGGGAAAGTTACTAGATCATTGAATATGCTACGGTTATTTTACTTTCTTTCTCTGAGCCCTTAAAAGCTTCTTCTTAGCAGTTGAGTCATACTTTCTCTCCTCACCTTCAGTGTGCTCTGGAACTGACCTTACTACCACACTGAACTTAATGAGCAGTCCAATCACTTATGATCAGGAAGAAAAAAAAACAAAACACATAAAAATGCACAGCTCTGCAATCAGCATGAACAAAGAACTGCTTGTTTGTTAGTTATACACAAACACTCAGCTTTGGCATGAACACAGCTGGTCATCTCTGTGGATAAACAACACCAATTGGGTTAATCATTCCCTAACTTCTGTGGAATAGACTAGTGCAAGAAGTCTTAGGAGCTACTTAAAAATTCTAACACCCTGTAAAATCCACACCAGTCTGATGAAGAGCCATGTGGCAAGCAATCAAGGTATGTTATGTACACAGCTGGGGAAGGAAAACACAAGCCCAGGTCAATAGCAGGAATAGAAATGAAACTGGCTTTAGAAACACAACACCAAACAGGGTGCAGACTGCTGAGCCCAGGGTAATGTAGGCTTCTCTGCAGGATGGTGTTTAAATACAAAATGCAATTCACAGGTGAGTGTCAGGAATGAGAGGTGTGATGGAGAAGCGGGTGTGGAGCTAGCCGGCATCAATAATACTGGATATTTATGTCACACAAGTGCTCTGCAACATTTACAATTCGACAGTTTGATCACTGAGTAGAAGTAGAAAGCCATGTAAGAGATGGTTTGAGTCAAAATGGCTTTTATAAAAAAAACACCCAAGACCTAGGTTCGAGGCCTGCCATTGGATGGTTTAATGGAAACGTTCCCCGTGAGAGAAAGATGGGAAAACAAGCATGATTTCATAGTGAGCGAGTAAAAAAGATATTTCACAGACAACACAGTTATGTCTCCACCACTCGTTTGTCAGTTTGTTGTGCTGGGGTGGCTTGCATGTTGCCATGAAGGTGGAAGCTACATCCTCAGTGTCTCACACACCCCAGCAGGATCGCCATGGCGGACAGATTTTAGTGGCACTTACAGACCAACACAGACTAGGACTAAAAGCCTAGCAAGCCAGCTAATGAAAACCCTATGGATCACAACACAATATGGTCCAGGATGAGGCTGGAAGGTGAGCTCACTAGGTTGGAAGGCACCCAAAATACAGCAGCTGCAACCGTGGATCTGGAAGATGGTGCTGGACCAGGCAAGGCTGCCTTCTGTCGTACCTGGGGTCTGCATGAATCAGAGATGACTTGATGGTACCTAATAGCAACAAGATACTTATTTCTGGATTAATTCCTGGTATTTTCACACTATAGTCTCATTTTAACATTCCAATTTCCTTATCAAATGCTGTACAACATCTGAGCTTCTGTTAAAACAAACAGATTGCCATAACTTTGCTGTATGGAGCTAAACCTCACAGTCCTTCTAATGTTCTTGTCAATTACCCAACAGGTTACAAGACTGGCAATTCAGAAAGACAAAATCAGCACTGCTCATTGCTCTTAATGATCTGGAATATCGGCCAAAAAACCCGAACCAAACCCACTGCCACTGAGGCGATTCCAACTTGCAGTGACCCTATAAAAACCCACAGCCATCAAGCCAACTCTGACTCACACTGACCCTACAGGACAGTAAAACTGCCCCCAAAGGGTTTCCAAGGAGCGCCTGGTAGATGCAAACTGCCCATCTTTTGGTTAACAGTTGAACTTTTAACTATCATGCCACCAGAGTGTCCGGAATACAAGTAGTTGGTTTTAATTTTGTATCAGTAAGTATCACGTTTTGACAAATGCTGAGCTACAAAATTGCCACTGCACAAATATAGCAATCCCATTACCATTTCAAAGCTTAATTTTTCTGAGCCATAAAACTGAAAATCTATTTCATGACAGTGAAATATGGAGGGATGGAATACTTGAGGAACAACAAATTTTGAAGGAAACACACTGCAAAAGTTCTGATACTGTGTGCCAAACTTCAGGAACTCCAGTGTCAGTCTATTGCAGACTGATGAAAGATCAAGGGCACCGAAAGTAGATTTCTACTATGTTTCCTTCTGCCAACAAGAGAAAAAAATCAGGAATATATATACACATATATTTTTCCTTCTCACAATTTCATGCCATTCTTCTCAAAACTTTCCTTCTAAAACGAAGGGAGAAATGGAACTCTTCAACTACTAGTCTGTTGCTTCTCTTGGCAGTTTTCACTAATCTCTGAGATTCTCTCCCTAAATGAACACTGACTGATCCGGAGCTGTGTGTCAGGCAGTGGCACAAGGCATCAGCACTCAGTTCTTCTGACATTTGCTGCTCTCTTCAGGGATCTGTACTGCTATTAAGCCAGGCTGCCGAAGTCTGAGAGAGTCAGGAAGGAGCGGAAAGAAGACGATCTGCTAATAACTGGAAGGTGGTGTCTATCTGTGTGCATTTAGGATCCTTTTGTGCAGCACAAAAAAAGACCAGGGCAGCCGCCGTGGCTCCCACTCTCCCACGGATGGAGTTCCCAGTCCAAAAAGGGGAGACGGACAGGAGCAGAGGGTGGTGCTGAAAGGCTGCTCAGAAGGGGCAGTGGACTGCTGACGTTCTCCTTTCTCCTGTCTCTGCTGTCTATGCCCACCTGCCCGTACACATGCTGAGCAGACCAAGAAAGCCAGAGTCCTTGACATGACAGCACAGGAAAGCCGTATCCAAGGACATCCCTCCACCAACTGGCTCTCATCTCTCCTACTTCATCACATTTACTCTATGCTGGATGGTTCCCAACAGCACACAGACACGCTGGCACGCCTCTCATCTTAAAACACCCTTCTCTTGATTCAACTTCCCCAGCCAGCTGCTATTTCTATTTCCTTGCTCATCTTTGCACCCAAACTCATAAAAGTGTTGTCTATACTTTCTCCAGTGCCCCCAGTACCTCTCCTTTTCTTCTCCTTATTGACACTCCCAGCAGACTTTTGTCCATCTACTCCACTGAAACAGCTCCTGCCAAGTTTAACAATGACTTCCAATAAATTGCGTGGTTCTCAGTCCCCATCTTACTGTACCTATCAGAAGCACTGAGTATATCTTTCCTTCTTGACATACTGTCTTTCTTACCAGTGTCCTTTGCTGGTTCCTTCTCCTCTCCCTAACCTCTTCAGGGCAGAGAACCCCAGGGCTCAGTCTGTGGTCCTCTTTACTTGTCTATCTATGCTATAGTACATACACATGCACACTCACACTCACACTCACACACACACACATTCATCTACTTGTTTATATTGTTGGATGTTGCTGAGTCAATTTCAGCTCATGGTGACCCTAAAGGACAGAGTAAAACTGCACATGTTTTGCAAGTTGCGATGACACAATCTTTTTTCGGGGGTGTCAAAGGATGGAAAGTTATGGATTGCATTGTGTTGTCCCTCTCCCCTGCAAAATAGATGTGTGTAACGATTTGGCTTGGCCATAAGTCCTAGTATTGTATGATTTTTCCCACATGTTGTGAATGCTGTCTCTATGATGGCAATGGCAGAGAATGGGCAGCAGCTGTGTTAGCACGGCAGGACTCATTCTGTAGTCTTGGATTGAGTTGAGCTCATCTCTTAAGTGATGAAAGAGAAGGGATCCTAGTGCTGGGAACCTCATACCCCCAAGAAGGCAGCACTGAGAGCATAGCATGTCCTCTGGACCTAAGGTTCCTGTGCCAGGATGCTCTCATATTGAACTTGGGCTCTCAGCCTACCGGACTGGGATAATTTCTCATACTGAATGGACTTGTAGCTTACGGACAGATTTGTAGCTTACTGGACAATGACGGTGAAAACTCCCTTTGTTAAAGCCACCCACGTGTGGTATTTCTGTCAGGGCTGTACCAGATGACTAAGACACACCCTCATCCTTTCACCTGCTCCGTAAGCTATACTAGCCTGCAGACACTCCTGGTACATTCCCACCTCAGGGCTTTTGGAGAGCTCTTACGTCAGTCTGGAATGCTTTGCTCCAGACAGAGAAAGGCGGATGGCTCATTCCTTCACCTTCTTTAAATCTTTGCTAAAATGTCAGTGAATCTACTTTGCCCATCATGGAAGATTCTATTTTCCAAAGAGAGTTGCACTAACATATATCCTCTCCCCCATGTTCTTCTTATGACATCATAGGTACTCTTCCCTTAAGAGGAGAAGTGTATGTTTCTTCTTCCTGAACCTGAGGGGAACTTTGAAATTGCCTTGACCAACAGAATACGGCAGCAGTGGTACCGCACAACTGCCGAGGTTAGGTCGAATAATTCAGTATGGCTTCTACCCTGGCTCCTCCTGCAGGGCCACTCACCCCTTGAGTCCAGCCTCCATGCCGTCAGGACCCCAGTCAACAGCCAGTATCAACAGCAAACACGTGAGTCAGGGAGGCTTTAGATGGTTCTAGGTGCCATTCTTCAAGTCATCTAAAGCTCTCAACATCACGGAGCAGACACAAGCCATCCTCACTGCATTTCAGCCAAATTCCTGATCCTCGGAATCCATGAGTGACAATACACAATTGTTTTTTGCTTTAAGTCTCTAAGTTTTCGGGTGGTTGGGGGGTTATATGGCCATTTGGGGTAACATACATAGTAAACAGAATACCACCCAGACTATTTCCCTCACCCTGTCTGCCTTCCCACGGTGGGGACGATTTGCTTAGTTATCACGTATACTGCCTATTATCTCTTTCTCCATTAGAATGTAAATTCTGCAAGGGAAGAAATGCCAATAAATACTTGTTGAATGAATTAACAAAGCCTGAAGCAAAAAGGATATCTGGCTCGCAGAACTTACAACTGGAGAAAGTAGAAGAAAAAAAGTCTTAAAAAAAAGTGTCAGGTGGAAAGGAGTATTTTTCAGACAAGGATGCTTTCTGAGGTTGTCCTTTTGAATCTTAGAAACCTTGTGAGGAAGACCATATTACACTCATGACTTAGGGGAGGTTGGACCCGGAGGCTATTTAGTATCTGACCTGAGTTCAAGCACACAGCTGCCTAAAATACTAAGTAGGTGATCCTGAGACTGTGTATACAAAAGGCTTAGCACAATGCCTGGTGCGTAGTCAGTACTCAACAATGCAAGCGAGCAGCCAACGAGTTGCCGTTGCATCTATACCTCCCCATGTCAACTTCAAAAGTGTCTGCAGGACTGTGCTCCACAGGGTTTTGGATGTCTGGGTGTTTTGGAAGTGCATTGCCCGGCCTGTCTTCTGAGACATCTCATCGTGGACTTCTACCTCCAACTATGCTGTTAGCAGTCAAGTGTGTCAACCACTGGTACCACTCATTATTATCGAGCTTTAGTTTCTGTATAGTCAAATGCAGCAAAAATGGTACCTACTTAACAGAATTTTTTGTCAGACAGACATGGAAAGGGTTTAGTATAGCACTATCACACAGAAAGTGCTTAATAAAAGGCACTTCACAGGAAAATGATAATAAGCAGTAGAGCTAGAACTCAACCCAGGTCTGTGAGTTCTCTACCGTATCACATGGCCTCAGACTAACGATTAGACTTATACAAACACAAGCAGCAAAACAAGTAAGTGAAAATTAAAGATACATTGTGGCTTTATAAGCACAAGGATATTTTTCTAAGAACTGAAGAAACATATTCATGATGGGGGTCTGCTTCATAAAATAGTGGGATTTACATCACCCAAAATATTCAAGTAGTGGCTGGAAGGCCACTCTTGAAGATTAGAGAGAAGGCACACATCATAAAAACCAGATGATCTCCAAGCTACTTTCTAGTGCAAAGAGTCTGCAATGATTCCTAGAAATCTGTATTTTGAAAAGCCCCTCTTGGCTTCTATGCAGAAAAATAGTAATAAAGGAAGTACCTTGAAAATACAGTTTGAAATTCTTTTCTTTTTAAAATACATAGATAAAACAAACATTAGGAGAATCTTGAAATGCTAAAATTACTAGAAATCACAACCTATAGTTATGGATTTCATAATAACATTTTCTTTTAATTTTGACATCATTATAACGAGCTGCTTGACCTCTGTGTCCTCCAGTTCTTGCAAGTCAGCAATTCTACACAGCACTTCAATGAGACACAGATAGGAGCAGGTGAAGGTACAGAAAGCATTCATGTGCAACTGTATCATTCAGTGACATCAAGGACAGACAGTCACAAAAGAACTGGAAAGGTGAAGACATTTTGGCTTAGAAGTATGTACTGTGTAATTGATGTTTTTACAAGCTATTTTTCAAAGGGAGAAAAACAGATGAAGGATTTGTTTCATAAGATTAAAAAAAAAAAAACCTAAAAAGCTACTATAAGCAATATTTATTTGTCTCATTCTTACTAAGGATATTACCACATATTTCCTAAAGCTATTCACCCTACATACTCTTTAAATACCCACTACCTTCATTTACTTCTCTGTGCCTTCTTTCAAGAAGAAAGACAGTCTCTCCCACAGGATAAAATTCATATTTACTGAACACGTATAAAGAAAATGACGCCATGCTAAGCACTGTCCGCTGCAGGGCGAAGAGCAGCAGTCTGCACCTGGCAAAGATTTGTACCCATGGAGCTCAATTACTTCCCTTAGGTTTCTAGTCCTTTCTTTCTACAACTCTTACTCGTTTCATCAGCAGCAGATTATCCCAACATCTGAATTCAGGAATCAGTTTAGAATCGAGACAATGTTCACATGGGTTGGTTACTTGTTCTCAAGGACCAAAATCTGTTGCTGTTCAGTTGACTCCAACTCATAGTGACCCTCTAGGACAGAGTAGAACAGTCCCCATGGAGTTTCCCAGGAGTGTCTGGTGGATTGGATTTGCTGAATTTTCAGTTAGCAGCCATAGCACTTAACTACTATGCCACCAGGGTCTCCTCTCATGGACCAGCTCTACCCGAATCTGGAAAAATAAAACATACATAGCAGGCAAAGTTTAACTTTGGTGAAGGGAAAGGCAACACAACATTGTGGAGTCAGCAGAACTTGACCAAGGAAAGTCACAGAAGCTTCCTAGACACTTCCAGATACTTTGAAGGACCGAGTTACTGTGGTTGAGGGCTAGGGACCATGGTCCAGGGACATCTAAGTAGACTGGCATAACAAACTCCATAAAGAAAACATTCTACATTCTACTTGGGTGAGGCATGTCTGCAGTCTTAAAAGCTTGTGAGTGGCCATCTAAGCTGTGTCTGTTGATCCCATCCCATCCACAGCAAGAGAACAGAGAACACCAGAGACTCAAGGTAAATCGTAGTCCAGAGGACTAATGGGCCACCTCTGCCACGGCTTCCCCCAGCCTAAGCATAGATAAACTAGACAGTACCACCTTTGACCCCTCTGACAGGAATCACAATAGAGGATCGTGGTCACAGCAGGAGAAAAACGTAGAACAAAATTCAAATTCACCAAAAAAGACCAAATTACTGGTCTGACAGAGACTGAAGGAGCCCCTGAAACAACTCGCTAACAGAATTAGAGCCACTCCTGAAGTCTATCTTTCAAAGATTAAAAAAGAAAACTAAACCAAACCTGCTGCCATCGAGTCAATCTCAACTCACAGCAGTCCTGTACGACATCATGTAGAACTACCCCACAGCGTTTCCAAGGAGTGCCTGGTGGATTCGAACTGCTGACCTTTTGGTTAGCTGCTGTACTACGTCACCAAGGTTTCCAGCCAAAGATCACACAGCCCCATAAAATAACACAAGTGAGGAACGTGTGTCTCAGTTCAGTCATGTGTAAGAGACGAAGTAGGCAACACCTGCTCAAAGCAAAGGCAAAAGGGGCTGGCAAACTGAGTGACCAGACACAGAGAAGCTGGAGTGTAAAGGGAAAGGAGGAGACTGCCGATATGTTGCAGGGACTGCAATCGCCAGCACACAAAAATTTGATGCATAAATTTTTGAAGGAGAAACTAGTCTGTATTATAAACTTTCCCCTAAAACACAATAAAGCTAAAAAGATAATTACCTGATAGACTTAATTGGCTGAGATAGAAAAAAAGTGTCTTGAGATTTAGTTATACAGATTAGAGGGGAATTTGGAGAACCTGTGTGAATTTTCTGTTTTTTTTTTTTTTATTTTCTTTCCCTTTGTGTACCTGACTCGTAGACTCTTTGCCAAACTACCTGCCTGGATTTTCAGAACTGTGTGCTATTGTTATGACAGAATCTCATTCTAAATTCCAAATTCTAGATTCTAAATGCTGAAGTCATTGGATGATGCAGTTAACCCATTCAGCTGTTAGCCAAAGGTTGGAGGTTCGAGCCTATCCGGTGGTACTTTGGAAGAAAGGCTTGGCAAGCTTCTTCGGAAAAAAAGTCAGCCATTGAAAGCTCTATGGTTTACTGGTCCACTCTGGTACTCACAGGCCACGTGAGTCAGAGCTGACTCCACGGCCACCGGTTTACTACCAGCCTCGGTGTTTAAAACCCATTGCCATTGAATTGACTGCAACTCATAATGACCCATAGGACAGAACAGAACTGCCCTATAGGGTTTCCAAGGACCAGCCGGTGAACTTAAACTGCCAAGCTTTGGTTAGCAGCCTAGCTCTTTAACCACTGTGCCATCAAGGGTGGCCCTTTACTGTGGATTAGTAAAATATTAGCCTAGCAGTTTTCTGAGAATTACTCACTTCACAAAGAATAGAACTTTCCTTGGGGAGCAGACAGAACAATCACATACTACAGTCTATAACATTCTCTATCCATTTAAAATTCTATGTAGCACATGCTCCTTACCAGGCCCTGAGAACATTTCATCCTGTCTGAGGAAGTGTTCCAGGTGAGATGCTCAGATATTAGGTAAAAAGTTTATTACAAAGAGGCCATTCAAGCTCAATTAAATCTGACCCAAGCAATTGACTGGTGAGGTATCAACTAAAAAACTACTCAGGAGAAGAGCAAGGTGAGGCCCTCATAACAGCTGCACCTGCTGTCCAGAAAAGGCTCTGACCCAGGAAGAGACAAACAGCACCATCTCCACTGTCAGCATGTGAAGGACAGCCCACACTGCAATTTAACTGTGACAATGGCTTCTGCTGTCACAGAATACAGCAGCTCATATGCTATTACAAAATATTTCAATGCTCCGAGGATTAAGACTCTCTGATAATGAGCAATGGCATGACAGATCACAGCAGCTCCTAGGAAATCCACACGGTCAATGACCCAGTAGTAGAACATAATGAAACAGATTATAAATCGTGAGGATGTATGTCAAGATTCCACGGTCTGAGGCAGAGCTTCTGAAAAGAGTTAAGATATCCATTTGCATGTACAGCTATCCATGACACTTCCTTTTGAAATAACATCTATGGAAACACGTTCTGGCATCACCAGCAGGAAGCCTCTGTTAGTCATTCTGGAAACTTCCCAAACAGGGAATATGAGCAGCCTCTGTCACCTTGCCATTTTCTAATTGGCTGTCAGGGAGGTCATTTCCATGTCTCCAGAGGAGGAAAAGCATATGGGTTTGGGGGCTTTGTGATTTTATGTAAATGACCCATTTCATTATTGAAGGAAGGTGGTTCATGACACGACTTCAAATAAGTGTTTACAGCTAAGAAGCAAAAACATGGCTGACCACTAACCTTGGACAAGACTGTGTTATAATGCTATAGCTAGACTGGTATGGTCCGGAAACAGACTGAGTTTTGCAATTTAACATGCCAGCATAACCCACAGCGACTGTCACTGCAAAAGCACCCTTATTCTCCTCTTAAAAACCTACCCATTCTTCAAAGGCTTTGTTACAGATCAAACTAGGTCCCCCCCAAAAATGTGTCTAACAATTTGGCTGAGCCATGATTCCCAGTATTGTACAGCTGTCCTCCGTTTTGTGATTGTAAATTTATGCTATAGAGGATTAGGTGGAATTATATAATCCTCTTACTAGGTTCACCCTGATCCTATGTAAAGGGAGTTTCCCTGGAGTGTGGCCTGCACTCCCCTTTGTTTATTAAGAGACTAGAGGAAAGGGAAGCAAGCAGACAGGCAGAGGATCTCACACCACTGAGGAAGCAGTGCGAGGCGCAGAGCACATCTTTTGAACCCGGAGTCCCTGTGTGAAGGAGCTCCTGGTCTGGGGGAGGACTGATGAGAAGGCCGATAAAGAAAGACATCCCCTGGAGCTAACGCCCGAAATTTGGACTTGTAGCCTATTTTACTGTGAAAAAAGAAATCTCTCTTTGTTAAAGCCATGTGCTTTGGCTTTTCTGTTATAGCGGCGCTCGGCGGCTGAGATAGGCTCCTGCGAGTTTCCCTCACGGATGACTACTGTCTACACGGGCCCTCATGTTCTCCCTTGAAAAATGCCTTTTGCTGTTATTTTTAATAATATTTTGCTGTGTTTTCATGGAAAATGAACATAGCAGATTATGTTTACGTTTAACAATTACTATACAAATTGTTCAGTGACATTGACTACATTTTTCACAATGTGCCAGCACTCTCATTAATTCTATTCTGGAAGTTTCAGTGCCAGTCCTGTAGTTTCCATTTCCCCTTTCCTTTTCATCTTTGCTTCAGGGTGACTGTTGGCCTTTTAGGCTCAGAGAGATGATTTTTTTTTTTTTTAAGCTGCTGATTACTCACAGGTAATATTCCTTATTATACGAGCCAGTCTGTCATTTAGCTAACAGGAGACTTCAGGAGTTAGTTCTGGTTCAAGGTTTATGGAGTATCTCAGAAAGTCCTCTAGTCTCCACAGGTCCAGGAAGTGTGGACTTTTTAAGAATTTGAGTTCAGTTTTACATTTTTCTCCCTTTTTATCAGGATGCATTTAGTGTGGCCCTGATCAGAACAGCCTTCAGTGGCAGCTACGGGTCATCCAGTTCTGGTCTCAGGGTAGATGAGGCTATCGTTCCTGGTGAAGACTGGGAGCACACATAATGGGTGCTTTCACACTTAATGAGAGGCAGCTTGGGGGGTTCCTCCTGCTTCCGCATGTTACTAGCATTGCCTCATCACCACCTTATGAACTACGGGAGGCCTCATTTTTAATTATAGCTCCCAGGCCTGCCTCATAGCTTCACACCACACTAAAGGAACACTGTGTGCTTGCTCAATACTTTTTAATAATTCAGCCTTTGGAGTTTTACCGACACACAGAGGCCCAAGATTCAACAGACTACCCCAAACCACCAAACCCACTGCGGCTGACTCAATTCCAACTCAAAGCAACCCTGTAGGATGGAGTAGAACTGCTCCATAGTTTCCATGGAGCACCTGACGGATTCAAACTATTGATCATTTGGTTAGCAGATGTGGCATTTAATTACTATGCAACCAGGGTTTCCAATAGGCTACCGCTCTAGAAAATGCTTAAACCCTGAGAAGGTCTACGGCATTTTCCACATATCACTGCATCCACCCTTCTCCCAGCCCTGTGACACAAGCAGAGAAGCTCTCAGCACCTCAACTTATAGACTGAAAAAGAAAAGGCGGCTCACAAGCCACCTGCCTTTATTCACAGTCACAGGGCTAGCGATTCTTATACCTGGAACTAGGATTCACATTTTCTGTCTTCTAGACCCAGAGTCTTCCCACTACCTCATGCTATTTTGCAATCTGATAAATGAAGAAAGCAGTTATTTATTTGGGCAAAATAAAATCAAATTATAATCATTTGTCTAATAATGAAGAGAAAAAAACAGTGACATATTTTTACGTGTAACTCAAATCAAATCATATATAAGTATTTACCAATTACTGATCTAGTTGCTTAGCAACATACCTCCCTATTCCAGGGAGAAAATGTCTCAGCTGAGTGAGTTAGGTCATGCCCAGAATTAGGATGTGAAACGCAAATCATACACAAACAGCTTCTTCAGTCCTGTAACCAGAAGTGAGTTCTTGCATAACAACAACCACCCTCCACAAGTAACATAAATCTCTAGTGTTCTCCACTGCTTCATGCTTCTTCCTCTATGCACAGAAAAGAAGGCTGCAGGCTGCTCAGAAGGCATCCCAGGGTTGGGTGAAAATCAATCAACATATGTTTACTGAATGACAGCCCTGCAGCCTCTCCCTGTTGAAGTCTACTTGTATATTGCACAGAGGAAAACCCACACCACTAAAGGGCATTGATCACTTCATATTGGCTTCACAGCAGCCGAGATAAAGAGCAGCTGGATAAAAAGGAAGACACACAGTAGGTGCACTCACTATGCAGTTGTAGAGCTTTACCCACAAACTAGAGCTGGAAGCTTCTCCTGAACTGTGTTATCTGGACAGCATACCATTCTGCCATGCCCAGAGGTATAAAAAGGGGAAAAAGAAGTTCTTGGGTGGTGCAAACAGTTAACAGGCCCAGCTGCTAACTAAAGGTAATGGTTTGAGTCCACCCAGAGGTGCCTCAGAAGAAAGGTCTGGTTATCTCCTACTGAAAAGCCCTCCACTGGAATCCCCTGGAGCACAGTTCTCCTCTGACACACACCGGGTTACCATGTTGAAATTGTCTCCATGGCAACTGAGCTGGTCTCACCCAGCACCGGTGGATGGCACTGACTCATTTCTGCCTGGACTGTCCCCTGGTCAGAATGATAATATTATGGGTAAGTAAGAAATGATTGAAGGCAAAAATAATGGGGAAAAATGAGGCCATTTGTAAGCTAACTTTTTACAAAAGCCACTCAAAGTAGAACTTCTCCTTTGTTTAAAGCCAAGTACCTAGGAAAATGTTTGCTGAGCCAAGTTTCTGGTGTGAAAACAAGGACTTTTACAGACCCATATACAGCAAGCATCTAATAAAAGAAGCAATCCTTGACACAGAAGGCTAAACAGAAGTACAGAAGACAAACATCCTAGCTGTGGAAGTTTGGATGTTAGACGTGCCAAATCAATACTCTTGGTGGGAGAATCTACATCTTTCCAAGGCTTTTTGCCTCAGAAGGTCAAAAGGAGTGTCAACTGCCTCTGCTTCTGCCAGATGCAGGTGCCGCTGGGCTACCTGACACGGGCGCTAAGGGCGCAGCGAAGCTGCTCCGGTGGACTGGCTCCGATAACACAGAGCATCTGAAGAACCATGCTTCTGCTTGTCTTGCCGGGGGCTAACCCCTCCCAGCTCGTTATGCAGCAGCCACTCTGCACTCTACTGCCCATCGCAACAAGCCGCATGGCAATGGGACCCTCGACATTGCTGCTCGTCTCCTCGGCTTCCTTTATATCTCAGATGACGGCAGTGGCCATGCAGCCACTTCATGAATAGCTGAGACGCCATCTGTGGGAGGCTGGGCCTCGGGGCCCAAGAGAAGGTTGGGAACCTCTGCTCTGATGAACTTCATCTCAGTCAGAACTCGATGAGTTAGTGGGACACTCTCAGCAGATGAAGGGCATGTTGACTTTCATCTGCAGTTCTCTTTTTCTGCATGTTTAGCAAACCCAGCAAGCCAGACCCGAGGGCTGCTGAGGCAGCAAACTCCAGGTCAAGACCTAGAGGAAAGCGCTCCTTGACAACAGGAAGTTCTGTTTCCCAGGCTGAATGACCTCAGGAAAGTTGCAAAGTGCTTTGAGCCTCAGAAATCTTTCATATTTTAAGAGAGCACATCCTACTTTTTCAAGGAGATCGCAAGGTAGAATTAACTAGAACATATTCATAATTCACATGTAATTGAAAAGTCTGCAGGAATATACTGCCAGTTGAGAAGCGGCTTTTGGTGCCATGTGATAGACACTCTAGCCTGTAACATCCTGGTTTTTCCACCACCTGTCAGCTTGTCCTGCTGTGCTGGCTTGCACGTTGCAGTATGCTGAAAGCTATGACACAGTGTCTCAAATACTAGCAAGATCACCCAGGTGGATGGGTTTCAACAAAGCTTTCACATAAAGACAGAGTAGAAAGAAAGGCCTGGCAATCTGCTCTCCAAAATTAGCCAATGATAACTATGGATCACAATAAAATGTGGTCACCAAGTGGTGCTGGAAGATGAGGCTCCGTGGGTTAGAAGACACAAAGGATACACAGTGGCCCCAACAATGGACTCACGCATACCAGAAATCTTGGAGACGGCATAGGTCCTGGCAATGCTCCTGCCTTTGTTTTTTTCCTTTTCTTCTGTTGTGATTACGTGAAAGTATACGATCCAAATTAAATTTGCGTGCCTGCCTGCCTGCAGCTCCTGCTGCTCTCCTTGCCCGGTGACAGCACACTCCTCCTTTTCCTTCTATACATGTCATATCCCTTAACAATCCCCTGTCCCCTCCTCTCCATCTTCTCTTCTCCCTTCTAGTAAGAGGCCAGTAGGACAGCATCCTATAGCTGCATAGATCCATGAAGTACACACGCCATGTGGCCACACTGCGTCTCCGTGTCTAGGTCACTCCTGTCCGAAGAGTTGACGGTCCTGGCAACAATTCTGTTGCATGTGAGGTCCCTGCGAGTCAGAGCCAGATGGGTGGCAGTGAACAACATCATCATTTGGGGTCTCCTTTATTACCCCCACATCATTCTTCACCCTCTTGGGGACCTAAAAAGCGAGCCTTCCCATACTTCATGTTGTCCTGGAGGGATGAGTTACAGACTGCCGATAGATACTCACAGAAACTTCATCAGGCAGGAGAAATGCCTAGCAAGAACAGAAGTGTAGAGTGCACTTCGGGGTGCCGTGCCTCAAGGTGGGCCGAAGACAAGCGCCCTGTCAGAGACAGGCAAGGAGCCCCTGGCTGAGAAGGCACGGGCGGAGTCACAGGTCCCCTTCGCTCAGCCTGTACTTCCGGGGCACAGCCTCACCTGCTGTCTCAGCTGCACCGGCGTCACTGAAGCTCTCGCCACATCTGTGCTCCGATTCTACTCACTCTTGTTCCTGCTGTTTAATCTGTGTCAAGCCCTGCACCTATGTCTTTCCAGACTCCTACCCTGGAGTTATGAACTACGTCCCCTAGAGAGATATAGTGAAGTCCTAGTCTCTGTACCTGTGAATATGACCTTGTCTGAGGAAACTGGGTCCTTCTTTGACGGTATTTTCAGCTAAGACATTCTGGAGTAGGGTGGGCTGTAGCCCTAATTCCCTCTGAGTGGGGAAGACAGACATGGAGCGTGCCACGGGAAGGAAGATACCCTGTGTGTACAAGCTAAGGAACCCCAGAAACGTCCAAGGCTCCCAGAAGCTGAAAGAGACAAGGATCTTACATGAGGGGGGGAGAAGGAGCACACCCCTGCTGACGTCCTCAATTCGGACTTCCAGCCGCCAGAGGCGTAAGAAAATGAATTTGTTCTCTAAAGCCATTTACTTTGTGGTATTTTACAGAAATTCTAGGAAACCAGGGCATGCGGCATCCTGATCTGCATCTCGGCTTCGGCATCCTTGTATTCCTGCTTAAAATTCTTCCGCTGCCATCTGGGTTACCTCCCTGCCTCTCCTCCTGCGTGCCCTTAGGTGCTCACACTTCTCCCACTCTAACTGACCTTCTATCCGTCACTCCTTTCTGACCTGAGACTCCCTTTGTGAAGAACCTTCTGTTCTTGGCCAGATCTGCCCAGTTCCAGGGCTGTTTACCACCAGAGAAACTGAGTTGTTTCCTACCTCCTCCTGACTCACTCCCTGGCAAACAGGGTTCCGACCGGTGCAACAGGCAAGCCCTGGGCTGCTAGATGAACGGCTGGCACTAGGACCCACCAGCTGGCTCCCGGGGAGACAGACGGGGCAGTCTGTTCCCATAAAGATTACAGCCCAGAAAACTCAACGGGACAGTTTACTCTGTCATACGGGGCTGCTGTGAGTCCGAATCAACTGTAGGGTACCTACCAGGAACATGCCGTGAAGCAACGACAGACACCTAGCATGCCTGACTCAAGTAAACGCAAATAAAGGTAAGTTCAAAAATCCACCCCAAAGTTAGATATGAGACTTAAGTTAACTGACATTACTGTTATTTTTTGTAAACTAGACTGAGAACCAGCTGAACTTATTAAATCTATGAAACCATGTACCTGCATCCCAGCCATTTCAGATGACATTAACATAGAAAGAAAGGCAATCATAGGCTAATTAAAGCCCATTCCTTGTGGAATGCCAGTGCTCATTTTTTTTTGTCTTAGAACTGTCCATTACACATAAATATGTATATGTTTATCTTCTACATTAAAAGACTATTCAACTAAAAGTAAGATCCTTCAAGGAATAAGCATATTCCAGATAATCTGATTACATGAATCTAACAAATCTACTATTCTTTTCACTACATCATGCTGTCTTTAAGATGCTAACTCTGGTAATTTCTAGTTAAATCATTTAAGGATATGCTAATATTATGGTAAAAGGAAACCACTGACAGGATCTACAGTAAACAGACAGTCCACTGAAAAGCTCAGAGTGACCACTAATTCCCAGGAACCTTTTCTTAATATTTATCTCCCTTAGCTGTTTGACATGACTAAATGATTTTGGATAAAGCTAAAGAAACTGAAAAGCCATTGTGTTCATTCCTAATGTTTTTATTTTAAAATAGTGCGTTATTCTCACTTTCTCCATATTTTGATCATCTGAAATTAAACATTCACATAAAATTATACCTTTCAGGTATAATTTGCGGCCTGCAGCCGCAAACTGTTATCAAGGTGTGAGCGCTAGACACGGGCTGAGTCTGCTGAGAAGGTAAAGCCTTTAATCCACAGCTCTTTGCAGAATACCTGTAGCTATCTCAAAGCCAAATTAATTAATTGTCAATGCTGGGTGACATGCTCTGCGCTTTGGGGGCTTCTTGGTTAATTAAATTTGAATATGACAGTTGGTTTCATTTGCTCAAGAACTAATTTTTTTGTCTTCTCTAATATATCTTTTTTATTTAACAAATTATTTGCTAGAGTTGAAATCTGAAGGAATCGTGAGTACATTTATCACAAAGAAAATCCATGTGTGTGGTTTCTGCATTGGAAGCTTATGAGCCAAACACAGCTCTGGCGCAGGATCCCCCCTGTAGCTTCGCTGCTGTCACTGAGAAAACCTAGACTTCAGTGTCCCCAGGCAAGACAAGGACACAAATTCACACCCTCACTCTGGCCCCTAGGGTCGCCGTGAGTCAGACCCGATTCTGTGGCACTTGGCTGGCCTTCCCTGTGTGTTCTACAGTCAGGTCACTTGACCACATACAATATGAAGTATTTTATTTCTAAATGGCTAAATATTTGAACACAAGATGTTGTTGTTAGCTGCTATAGGGGAGGCTCCTGATTCAAGGAGAACTCAAGGGCGATGGAATGAAACATCCCATTACTGCCCTGACCAGGTGTGGATCAAGACTGTTGTGACTGGTGAAACTGTCGCTGGCTGACTTGTGAAAGCAGATCACCATGCCTTTCTCCCTACTCTCTCTCAGCCTGGCAGCTCAGTTGGAACCTGTTGAGCATCATAGCAACACACAAGCCTTCGCTGACAGAAGGGGGTGACTGCACACTGTCCTAAGCTCTCCCGAATGGAAAGCAGGAATTCTACTAGTGAACTACCAATGCTCACCACACAAAGTTTTCTGCACTTTTTAAATGGAGTAACATGTACCCAAGAAAACCCAGATATTTCATCAGCCTCTGCAAGTATGATGAAAGCAGCAAGAACTCGAAGCATTTACTGATGACGATCAGAGACTACAGCCTACAGTACAGACTGCATCTCAACAACAAAAACAAAAATCCTCACCAGAAAGTAATATCCTGATAAACAGAAAAGACTGACACTGTCAAGATTTCATTGTACTTGGACTCATAGTCAGTGCCCATGGAAGCAGCAGTCAAAAAGTCAAAGATTGCATTGCACTGGGCAAATCTGCTGTAAAAGATTGCTTTGAAGTGTAAAAAACTAAAAGATATTACCTTGAGGACTAAGGTATGCATGACCTAGGCCATGTTTTTTTCAGTCATTTTGCATGTGCCCAAAATAAATAAACAACAAATAAGGGAGACCAAAGACAAAATACCACCTTTGAGTTATGGTCTCCACAAAGAATATTGAATATGCCATGGACTGCCAAAAGAATAAATAAACCTGTCTCAGAAGCAGTACAGCCAGAATGCTCCTTGGAAAGGAGGATGGCAAGACTTCATCTCACATACTTTGGATGTGTTATCATGAGGGACTAATGCCCAGAGAACGGCATTGTGCTTGGTAAGGCAGAGCGTCTGTGAAAGAGAGGAAGACCTTTAATGAGACAGGGTGGCACAAAGGCTGTAACAATGGGCTCAAAACACAGCAATAATTGTGACCATGGTACAGAGCTTGGGAGTGTTTCTTTCTGTTGTACATAGCATCACTGTGAGTTGAAACCAACTCAATCACACTTAACAATGACAAGAGTATATATTTTACAGAGCCCTGGTGATGCAGTGGTTAAGTGCTTGGCTGCTAATGAAAGGTCAGCAGTCAGAACTCACTGGTCACTCCATGGAAGGAAAGACCAGGTGATCTGCTCCCTGTAAAGATTTCAGCCTAGGAAACTTGACAGTTTCTACTCTGTCCTGTAGGGTGCTGTGGGTCAGAATCGACTTGACAGCAATGGTGCATGTATTTGTTTATTTCTGTTAAGTGATATCATGCATTATGTGGCCTTTTGTGACAATTTATTTCATTCGGCATAATCTCTAGATTCACCCATATCATAGGAAGTGTTTTATTTTCAAGTGTCTGAAATTTGGATACAAGTCAGTGTAGGTGAAATACCACAGCTTTCTAAAGCCACATGTGCTAAATTGTAGCTCAGCTTCTCTGGTTGAAATACAAATAACCTCCTAAAACTCCCAGGTGGGAGCACTACTGCTTAGATGACCTACGATGAAATGAACTGATCAATCTCAGTTGATAGTACTCCTTTTTTACCCCACAGTAAGGCACAAAACCACACTGCAATAAAGTATATTCATCATAGGCGTGTTCAAATGCTATGGAGCAGAGGAGAGGAAGCAGTTTTTGTTTTTAATGAAGCAGGAAAGCAATCTCCTTGGAGCAGATGGCATGGCATAGATCAGAGATAACTCTGGAGCAAAATAACTTGTGAGAGGAGAACAAATTGAGAAGTAATCATGGCCCGTCAGGAGCATAGGGTAATTCCTTTTGCAACTTTACTTCAAAGCTACTAACAAAAACCTGTCATTTGCTTCTTGTTGCTTGATGATTTCTGTGGGTTCAAGGTAGTCACAGAAACATGGTCAGAGGACAGGATGCAGTGCCAAGAGGCTAAAAGAAAGGCACGCACATTTTCAGTGACAAGACACAGCCATGAGGACTGAGCATGGACTCCATGGACCTCTCTCACTCTATCCTCCAAGGCTGTGCCTACAGCAGTCGGGGCCTGAGTGTGTGCACGTGTGTGTGCCAAGACCGCAGTATGGGTAGGAGGGGAGACAAAAGAAAAAGATAAAGAATTTAAAAGAAAAAAGAAAACTTAGTGCATTTTTTTCAAGCAATGCATCTCTCTTTCAACTAAAGTGTTTATCTGGCTCTTTATGGTCACTTTCTGATTGTGTAAAGAGTTAAGTATTTTTTTTAAAAAAAACTTATCAGGATTATATATAGGTATAAAGACAGTATTTCTGAAATAAACTGCAGGCAATGCAGAAATTAATCAGAATAAAATGACCTAATTTATTTTTATTTATTTACTTTTATTGTGATTGAGTGAAAGCAGTGTACAATTCAAGTTAAATTTGCATGCCTGTCTATCTGCAGTTCCTTCTGATATCCTTGCCTAGTGACAGCACACTCTTCCTTTCTGTTCTGTACATGTCATATCCTGCCAACAATGTCCTATCCCCTCATCTGCACCCTCTTCTCTCCCTTCTAGTAAGAGGCCAGTGGGACGGCATCCTGTAGATATACAGAACCATAAAGTGGACACCATATGGTCATCTTATGTCCCTAAGTCCAATCCATTCCTGTCCAAAGATTGACCTCAGTAGTGAATAACAATCAGGGGCTGCAGCAGGTCTAGTTGCCATGTTCCCAGGGGAAGTCCCAGGCCATCAGACCATCAGTTGTGGTCTTTCAGTGGAGTTCTTGAGGTACATCCCTCTTTTTATTGTGTTGCCAGTGGGACCCAACATTGTGTGTCCCATCACAGCTGTCACTGGTGGTGGCCGGGCCACATCTGGTTCTTCTGATCACATGTTCATACAGTCAACCATACACATGGGTCCTTCTGTCCTCTGGGCTCTTTTTCTGTCTTTGTTGTTCTTGGTGATCATCTGATTCAGCTGAGATGGGATCAGTTGGTGTTCCTCAGATAGCAGCTTGCTACCTTTTAAGACCCCAGATGCCATTCACCAATGCGGGGTGCAAAGGACTCTCTTAGCAATAGGCTAGTTATGCTAATTGGCCTCCATGTCCCCTGACAGCATGGTCCCGGGTCCTCTGCCCTTTGAGATATTAGGTGAGGAACAGAAGAGTTTTCAGTTTATGTTGAAGTCCAGTTAAGATGATCTTTCTGATGTGTACTGTCACTGCTTTCACCCAACCAAATTTCTATCACCTATCTAATCTATACACATCCCTCTCCCTCTCTCCCTCCCCTCCCTTGAAGCCATCAAAGAGTCTTTTCTTCTGTACATGAGTCTGCTTTTAAGTCCTTATAGCAAGAATCTCATACAATAGAATAAAATGAATTTAAAGACCCTACAGCAATGACTCGTAACTCATGAGTAATTACTGAGAAGTGGTTAAGAGTAATCTAAGTTTTTTTTATTTTTCACACAAACCTTTGACTCCATAAGCAGAAACTACCTATTTTTAAGATCCGTAGTCTTAGTTTGGATCTTGCTTTACATTATGTGAATATCAAAAGTCCTCGGTTTAGTTCTGGGGATTTGGGAGTCTTCAGCATGAAGATGGCAACTGAAGTCATGAGAAGGGATGAGAGGGCAGAGCAAGCGGCCCAGGACACGACGACGAGACACCGCTCACTTCCTGAGAGAAAAAAGAGGAGCTGGCCAAGGAGACTGAGCAGGAGCAGCCTCAGAGGTGGGAGGAAAGATGCGCACAGTGGCCAACAAGGTTAAATGCTTTCAAGAGGTCAGGAAAGACAGAGGAGGCATGTCTATTGGATTAAATTAAGGGGTTCATTACTGACCTTGAACAGAAGTAGAGGAGAGTTAGAATACATTTCTAAGGGTTGAGAAGTAAATGGAAAGCACCAAGTAAAGATAAGAGGTCTAGGCTGCTTTTTCAAGAAGTCAGACTATGAAAGAAAAGAATACTTACAGGCTTTTACCGAAATGCCTTGAGCTGAATCATGATGTTGTGTTATGGCTTTGACTTGTACAGAGACTGACATAAAAGCATCTATTAAAAAATGCCTGTATTGTACAAAAATTAAAGATATTTTATCTGGTTTTCATGCATTTATTCATTTTATTCTGTCAATAGTGTTTGAGTACCTAAGACTCATAGGTTGCTGTGTACTTACTCAGTGTTCCTAATGCAAAGATCCATTAAAAAAAATCCCTCAGGGAAAACTTGGTATCTGCAGCTAAATCACATGTGTTACTTTATGGGGTGAGAATAACCACCCAATAGGCAGAAAACAAACAAACATTCAAGCTTCAGATCAGATAGACTTGATTCATTCTTGGCTCTGCCAGTTACCTGAAAGTAAATGTAGATATAAACAGTAAGACCTACCACAAGGGTCTACAGTGAAGATAAAGGACATAATGTACGCAAACATGGCCATCCTTGTGATCTGCACACAGTAGGAATTCAACAGATGTTTTTGTTCCCTTCTTTTTCACTGTTTGTGAACCATTTGCCTTAGCTTCCATAAAATTCAGTCCAGTTAGATGTTCAATTGCAACTGAACTTGGTCCAAGTATCTCTCTCTTTCTCTCTCTACTTCTAACTGGTTTCCAATATGTGCTTTAAGATTTCCTTGTTTTATTTTACAAATAATTTTGTAAGTCACATACATGCACACTCATGTTCTTAGAACAGTGAGCTCCTGACTTATAGTAAATTAGCAAACACCCAGTAAACATTATTATGATCAAATATTAACATGAAACCTATATCCTAAATATTTTCCTTTAAAGACTCTTTCCCATAAAATGTTCTGACTGCAACTTCTTAAACTATGAATCCTAGAAGAGGGGCAAGACCTCTCTTGACTTTAAGCACTGCAGCAGGCTGAGTCAGCTCTGAACATTACCAATCCAGGCTTGTCAATATTATAATTGACTTTGTGATATTAACTCTGATGTCCTGAGTGGCTTGAACAGGAGTCTGGTTGTGCTGTTGGCAGGGAGGATCTTATTTATAGGTAAGAAAGGTCAGAACAGAGGACGGTCTCAATTTGAGCTGATAAATTGGGGTCTTCTACAGCCTTAAATCAGATGTCAGGAAAAATCTTCATTGGTGAAGCTGCTTTACCCTGAAAATCTCCCGCTGTAACTAGGTTCTCATGTCCACCAGGTGCCTGGAGACTTTGAGTGCTGGAGAAAATTACTTCCTTGGTAGTTGGTCCCCTGACAGAGGATCTTCATTACAGAATGATCAGGAGCAGGACAACCTTTGTCATGCTCACCTAGACCTTTTAGGCTGTGTCCTGAGGCACTTCAGGGAGGATTTGTGCAAAAGCAGTACATACACAAAAACAAAATGCTTGTGTTAAACTACCGCCAATTTAAATTAGGTATAGACATTATCATTTAATGTGCTGGTTCAAACACTGACGGAACCTGACTACCATGTCTGTGACACCAGACAGACATCTACCAGTATAGTCTCTGGTCAGGAGACCAGAGACCAGAGATGGGCCAAAAGGTAGACTCATCCGCTGTTTACAGTCTACTGAATTACTGTTCCTCAAAGGCCTAGAAGCTTCCTACGGTCTGGGGCCAAGTCTGTCGTTCCTACAGTTGTTTTCCCTCTCCATTAAAAAAAAATTGCCATCCAGTTGATTCCCACTGATGGCAACCCCTTGTGTGCCGTAAGGTTTTCAGTGGCAAGATTTTCAGACACAGATCACGAGGACTTTCTTCCAAGGCATCTCTGGATAAACTGAAACCCCCAGACTCTTGGTTAACTATTCCTTCACATCACCTAGGGACTCTGCCTGGTTGAGTGAGCACTAAATAAACAAGGATAGACAGATGGTTGGATGGACAGATGGAAGGACAAGTTGGCTCCAAACTTTCAATCCCACTGAGAAAATGAGTTTGGATGCACGTCCTCCTGAGAGGACCAAGCTTATGATCCTCACATGTTCTCATTCTAACACTGAGCTGAGTCTAAGGATCCTTCTAGCCCAGAGATTCTATAAGATTATGCTTTGGAGCATATTTGGATATACTGAAGTGCATATAGCTTCCAAACCAAGACTGCCATATTGTATTAACAGGCTTCTCATCATTTGTGGGGAAGTTGATTATTTTTACTTTGTAGGAGACTAAAATAAAATTCTGTTCATTGTTCTTGGAAAGGTGCAGAACAGTCTAAACTTCTCATACTTCCCCAAAGTCACATTTTGGCCTTCCTGACTCCAGGAACCACTTCCATCAGCCTACTGCGTTCCCTAAGGGAGCACATCCCCAAGGCACACTGTCAGAGCCTAGGTTGAAAAACATGCTTCTATCCTGACACACATGTGATCACTGTAAATTGAACTCAACTTGATAGCAGTTGGTTTGGTTGGGGGCTCTTATGTAAGTTCCATGAGGGCAAGAGCTTTTATTTACTGCCAAACAGGGTGCCTGGTACATAGTAAGCACTCACCCAACACTTCTAGGATGAATGGATGAATCAATACTTGGATACAATTTTATTTTTAAGATTTGCTGGCCTCTTACATGATACTAATCTGTACAACATTTTTGTGGCATGGGCTTTTATGGGCTATTATGCTCATAAAGGAAACATAATTCTTATGTTCGTGATCATTGTTTCTCTACATCATTATTAGACTGTTCAGTATTTGTTTCACCAGGCCTTGCGGGGTGGAGCGGGGAGGTGACTTTGAAGTTGCCTACAAAAATAAATATCCTGACTGGATTCTCCTTCATGAATTAAAGGCTGCTTCATAAGGTTAATTCCAAAAGTCAATTTGAATAGGTGACCCTCCCCCTCCATCCCCACTTCTGACCTTTAGAAAAGAAACTACTTACTAGCAGCCTAATACAAGAGGGCTCTTTCTTTCCTCCAGGGGAGGCTCAAAGTCCATATTTCCTTTTCTGGGGTAGTTCTTACCATAAGAGAGATGTCTTTAAATACTGTCCATAGCTACTTGTAACTAACTGATGAGTCTTTGATTTTGAAAACACAAAAACAACAAACTTGTTGCCACTGAGTCAATTCTGACTCATAGCAACACTATAGGACAGGGTAGAACCTCCCCATAGAGTTTCCTCAAGGAATACCTACTGGATTTAACCACTAGGCCACCAGGGCTTCTAAAAACATATAGATATATTCCAAAATTACATTTTTAAGTTAATTAAATCACTAGTGATCTTGTAGCTGAACAATCGGGTCTCATTAGACTATCAACAAATGGCAAATAACAAGTCAGCAATTCGATTCAAATCCTGCTCTGCAGTTCCCCAGAATAAAAACATGGGTTAAGCCAACCACTTAATTTGGCTTAACTTCTTTGCTCTTGTTGGATGCTCCAAACTTCCTATATAAAAACATGTGAATACATGAGTTCACGTGACACCACAAATTCCCTATTATACAGTACAGCCGTTGGTTTCACTCAAGTAATTTTTCCTTTCTGGACGCTTAATAGCTCTTGTTCATTGCACTGAAAAGTAAAACTTTCTATTCTTTGTATACATATTTTACCTTCTGTCTTTGCTGTCTAGTGCTGCTGTAACAGAAGTACCATACCACTACAAGTGACTGGCCTTAACAGAAATTTCTTCTCTCCCAGTTTAGGATGTTAAAAGTTCAAATTCAGGGTATTGGTTCTAGGAGAAACCTTCCCTCTGCCAACTCTGGAGGAGGCCATCGTCTTTTTGGTACTTCTGCTCCATGGTGATCTTCAGGTAGCTCGGCTTCTATTTTCCCCATCTCTGCTGGCTTCTCTCCTTCATCAGCCTGATTCATGTATCAGAAGGTATCAGCTCAGGATACAGGCTACACTGATCCTGTCTTATTAACATAAAACAATCCATTTCCAGATGGGATTATAAGCACAAGCACAAAGGTTAAAGTTTACAGCACATGTTTGGGGAGACACAATTCAGTCCATAATAGCTCCTTACAAAACTGCGTACTCTAGGACCTGACAGCAGTATCGGATTCAAATATTTTATCTTACCTGTTGCAAGGGCTTTTTGAACATTTATTGAATGAACGTATAAATGAATCCAAGAATGCACGACTAACAGTGTGGCAGTCCTAACTGGTTACAGACCCACCAACAGCTCCCTCACACTTGAGGGACATTCTTCAAAGGTCAGAAAATCAACAAAAATCATGATCTCTAAAGATTCTCCCAACTCAAAAATGCTGTTGCTTCTGTAACCATCGTGATACTTATGACTCTCCAGAGCATCAGTCAACCCTCCTCTAGTGGCTTAGGAGGCTCTTTAGTGTCTTGTTCCACCATTATGTCTTTTGAGATTTGTTGTTGTTGCTAGAAGCCCCAGTGGCACAGAAGAGCTGGTCTGTTAACCACAATGTCAGCAGCTCAAATCTACCAGCTTCTCCTCGGAAACCCTGAGGGGCAGTTCTACCTTGTCCTAAGGGTCACTAAGAGTCAAAATCAATCTAATGGCAATGGGTTTGGCTTGGTTTCGGTTGCTGTTAGCTGTTATTAAGTCAGCTCCTGACTCATGGCAATCCCATGCACAAGGAGTGACGGATTGTGGCCCACAGGGTTTTCACTGGCTGATTTTTCGAAGTAGACTGCCAAGCCTTTCTTCCTAGTTTGTTCTTATTCTGGCAGATCCACTGAAACCTGCTCAGAATCATAGCAACACTCAAGCCATGACTGACAGACAGGTGGTGACTATGTGTGTGTGAGTTGTATTGGCTGGGGAACAAACCATGGCCTACCAGTGAACCACCAAAGGTCTGGTTTTTGGAGTATACCTTTGTAAAAGAATCATTTAACAGAATGCTGGCAGGCAGTGTTTAACTACAACCAGAAAGATCTCTTGATTTATCTGCAAGAAAAGATGCCATAAAAGCCTGTACTTTTATTATACTTTCCCAGTGACTCCAGGCTTCTCAACTGAAACCAAGTTATTTGGACTTGACCTACTGTTCCCTTTCATAAATAACTTCCTTTTAAAGCAGTGATTTTTAGAGGGGGATATAATGATCCCATCTTATAATAAACAGTTATAATGAGTTAACAATTAGTCTAAAGACTAACAATTAGTCTAAAGACTAACCCACTAGGTCAAAAAGCCAAGATTCTAAACATTATTTGTGGATCAGTTCCTACAACCTTAAACTTGAACTTGATCTATAGTCTACTGTTGCCAATCAGCTAACAAGATGTGACATGATTTTGAATCTTATTTATATGGCTAATTTATCTCAATTACAACATCATATTTAAAATGATGCAATCAATCCACTCTCTGTCAGTCTGTCCTAAGCTTTGATGCTGAGAGTTAATGCCACGGGTGTTTCACGTACCAGCAGGCTCCCCGACACTGGACAGGTTTTCAGCAGAGCTTTTACACTAAGACAGACTAGGAAGAAAGGCCTGGCAATGACTTCTGAAAACTAGCCGTAGAAAATGCTACAGATCACCACCGAGTGCTGTCTGATCCAGTGTTGGAAGATAAGCCCCCAGGCTGAAGGGCAATCGAAACACACAGTGGCTGCAATGACGTGCACACCAACAAGCAGGCAGATGGCACAGGATCAGGCAGACGGGGTCGCCGGGAGCTGGAGCCAATCCAACAACAATTATAAATAAATAACCGCCTATTCTGAGAACCTGAAACAATTCAGTTTTGTTAACAATATGAACACAATTGCATGCTAGCCATGCTTTTGTGCCTAAAAAAGACTCACACCAGTCCTTTGCCCTCCCTTCCCAGCCACCTCCCACTCGTCCTTTCAGTCCCAGCTCTAACACACTGGACTCCCTCACAACCCAAAGCAGAATCGATTCTTCTTTTCCTTATGTTCTCATAACATTAACAGAGCTACTATGCAGCTTATTACAGTGTATTACAGTAGAATTAATTGGTCTCTTCACCATTCCTCTCCATGAATCACTTTTGTAATCTTCTAAATCTTACAAAGGGCCTGTAATCAAGTAGGTGTTTAATAATATTTGTGTACCAAGTATCTGCTTCCTGACCTAAATTTGGCCTGAAGACCTGGTGGTGCAATGCTTAAGCACTCCGCTGTCAAAGGAACAGTTTGGTGGTTCAAACACATCAGCAGTGTTGCGGGAGACAGACCTGGAGCAGTGCGCCCTTCAAGATTCCAGCCTAGAAAGCCACACGGGGCAGTTCTGTTCTCTGTTGCATGCGGCTACTGTGAGTTCAAATGGACTGGACGGTTTGTAAGGACAGTAAACTGCTGAATGGATTTTGATTAGGCCCCCGATCCGAGTTTTGCACAGAAGAGAACAGAGACTGAAATTTGCAGATTTAGTCACTGTCGCCAAGAGCTAAAAGCTGACTGTCTCTCCCGTCTCTGATTTCCACATGCCCTCTTTACTCCAATCTTTTCCTACCCCAGTTGCTGCAGTGCAAACTCTCTGCTCTCACTTATGAAATACCAAGAGAGAAGCCCCCAGTGGTGGGGGAGACCAGCAGACAGCCATAAAGAGCCGTCAGCCCAGCTCCCCCTGCCCACCCTCTCGTTCCAGCTTTTAGTCCCCAGCATCCAGGGACATTCTGGCAACTGGAACTTCTGTGTTCAGCTGAAGAGAATGTGTAAATGACAGTTTGGGCTGTCAAGGAGCTGATTACCTAAGCCAGGAGCTTACATATTTATGAGCTGACATCTCAGCTTTGTGGCGCTGCAGAATTCCTCAATTTCCCTCCAGAGCAGCCAACAGGCAGAGAAAGGGCGTCCAGGCTCATTGCTTCCCCCGACATCGCCACCTCCACACTAGGTTACAGCAGGTGGCCCATTTGTGGAGACAACCCAGGGTCAGCGGACAGCGAAAAATGAGCCTACACAAACCCCTGGGCTGGACCTGGAGAGGTGAATAACAGATGCACAGTGTTGTCGCTTTAATGGAAGCAGCTGCAGTTGGTCCTTTATACACACGCACGCACGCATGCACACACACAGTATTAATATACAAATCCCTACAGAGTTTTCCATTAACAAAGCACATTGGCATACCTGATCGTATGCCATCCTCTGGGCCATCTGATGGATCTGCATTAGGCCTGGCTGTTGACAGCATCACTATTTAATTTTTTATTTATTTATTTTCCAAAGGACATCTTCTGAAGGAAAAATATACCATAGACCTAATGTTAAGGGACAGAGCTTGTTTCATCCCACACAGAGTTCAGCACTGTCATGGAAAATCATGAGCCACTCTGCCGAAAACAGGGAACCCTGGATCTGACATCTCGGGCTGGGTTCAGAGAGGAAGAACAATTCAGTGTCCTTCTCCTTAGTCTTGGATGGTCTGATGATGGAAATAAACTGCTCACAGAAGCAGAAAACAACCCAAACACTCCTCCTGTGAGAAATCACAACTAGTTGCCATCAATCATGTCAATTCCTACTCCCAATGAATCATGTGTATCAAAGGAATGTGCTCCGAGGGGTTTTCAGTGGCTGATCTTTTGGGATATCACCAGGCATTTTTCTCTTGCTTAGCTGCTGAGTGCTTAACCACTTGCACCACCCAGAGGCTCCTCTCCAATGGTAACCCACTACTGTCAGGTTGATTCTGACTCATAGTGACCCTATAGGACAGAACAGAGCTACTCGATAGTTTCCAAGGAGTGACTGGCAGATTTGAACTGCCAATCTTTTGGTTAGCAGACATAGTACTTAACCACTACACCGCTAGGATTTCCATCCAGTGAGAGGGTTCATGAAATACGACCCAAGTGTGAGGCAGGAATCCAAACTCACATCTGTGAGATGCAAAGTCCTTGTCCTCCATTATGAAGGCAATGACATGCATGATATGTATTTTGTGGCCCAGATCCCGTTCTTCCTCTGCCTCCCTGAAGACCAAACCCGCTGCTATCTACCAAAAAAAAAAAAAACAAACTCGCTTCTGTTGAGTTGATTCTGACTCATAGCGACTCTATAGCTCCAAGTAGAACTGCCCCATAGTTTCTAAGAAGTGCCTGGTGGATGTGAATTGCTGGCCTTTTGGTTAGCAGACACAGCTCTTAACCACCACACCACTAAGGTTTCCAGTCATCTAGTCCATTCCAACTCATAGAAACCCTGCAATGCAGAGGAGAACTGTCCAATGATGTTTCCAAGGCTGCCATCTTCACTGAAGCAGACCGCCACATCCTTCTCCAGCAGAAGACTTGGTGGGTTTAAAGCACCAACTTTCAGGTTAGCAGTGGCACCACGTGACCAGGACCACTTGTCTCTCACCCAAGTTTTCTTTCTAGAAGTCCATTTCCTGTCTCCATCCTCTCAGGCAGGGATCTAAAATCAGTGCCTCCCACTGCAGGTGAAGTTGGATCACAGAGTGATCCTTCCCAGGGGCACAGCCTTCCAGAGCATTATCTCTCATTTCGGAATGGAAGTTTTGTTGCCCATAGAAGTTTCCAACATTAGAGGCTCTGTCCCACATAAAGCCTGCCCTGCTTCTCTGACAAAGAATGAGCCCTACACTCAAGGTCAGCACAAAAGAGAATATATTGTTTCACTGAAAATTACTTAGCAATGAGTAACCAACAACAAATACTGGTACTAAAAGCACATCGTGCCACACACTAACTCCGAAGTGAAGACAACTGCATGGTGCCCTCTGCGCATTAAAGCCTTTCGCACACGTTACTTCACTCTGTCTTCACTCAGGACCTATGACAGAGGCAGAAATTCTTCAGTCAGTCACTCATTCACTCATCCATCAGCAAATGTAACTGAGCAGGAACCTGGGCTGGACACCAACTACAGAGCACAGAGACCTAAGTGTCACTCTCAAGGAGACTCCAGGCTAATGATGCAGGCAGACAAGTACACAATGACATCTTCGCTGGTGAACCCTGTGACTGAGACATGTAGGTGCTATCAAACCACAGAAGAGGGCCCCTGACCCAGGCTAAGGGGACTAAGGAAGGTTTCATAGGAGAGAAGGAAGTGTTAGCCATGAGAAGGAAGCAAGGAGGCCATAGCATGAGGAGAGCATCACGAGCCAGCGTGGAGAGCGACAGAGTAACACGTCTATTTCTCACCAAGAGAGAAGGGCAGTCATTTTCTCAGTCACACAAGTGGCTACTAACAGAGCTGGGACTAAACTGCCCAGGTCCTGACTCCTGCTGTAGTACTCTTCCATCCTCTCCCACTGTCCCACTCTCTTTCCCAGGTCCCCCCATCATTTAGATCCGGATTCTCTGTTGAAAATGTGGACAGAAGAACAGGGCGTGCATTAACCTTCTGCACAGAAGTGAGGACGTGCCCGGACACAGTCCTCAGCAGTGGGCACGCTCTCATTTCATTCTTCATGAGGCTCACTTGATGTAGAAGAGAGGCTTACAAAAGCTACGTAGTTTTCTGGTCAATGACCCAAACACAGATCATAACTCCTGGTTCTGTGGAATTGAGACTGACACCTCATAGCATTTTCTCCATTGCATCTGACTCCCAGAAAGACACGATAAAAAAATGTGTGTCCAGGGGAGAAGGCAAGTTCTTTGTAGGGTCAGGAAAACCTGTGGAGTCACTTGCCACAGGTCATCTTTCTCTTCTGCATTTATTGGTGGCATTTTTCAACCCTGCAGTCTCTCTCGGGGAACAGATGGGAGTCGGCCTGTCATCACTCTACAGCCAAAGTCACCAGGCACACGGACATCCTCTGCACTGCAGATGAAACTGGGGAGGCATGAGGTTTACAGGAGTTTGTATCTTGAGGACAGAAAACTGAGGCTGTGTCTGTCAGATAAAGGGCAAAGCCTGAAACTCCAAACATAGATCTAACAAGGAAGCTGAGCCAATGAAAGCACTTTTCCTCAGGGCAAAGGGTCTGAAGACCACCCCCGGTTTCAGACTATTTCTCAAGCTCCCAGCTTTTTCAGAACACAAGCAGTCCCTAAGGAAGACGTGGAGTCCATGGGTGGTACAGAAGGTTAATGCACTCAGCTGCTAACCAAAAGGCTGGAGGTTCAAGTCCACATACCGGCAAGTCAGAAGAAAGGCCTGGTGATCTATTTCTGAAAGGTCAGCCATTGAAAACTCGATGCAACACAGTTCTGCTCTGAGGGTCACACCCTCAGTCAGAGCTGACTCAGTGCCCTCTATCTCTGGTTAAGGCAGCTGGACAGCCAGAGAGAGCAGACAGTGAAATGGCAGGGCTTGCTGAGCAAAGTGAGAACTGGCAGTTGATCTTAAGCAAAGCTTTCTGGCCAAGTGTCAGGCCAAAATGAAAGCTCCCTTCTCTCTAAGGTATTGATCAGTTTAAGACTTATTTTCAGCATCTGGCGTTATCAGTTTAGACCTTCTGGGCATTTAACAGAACTTTGCTTGAAACTCCTGAGGGACCACCTGCCTCCCCCTCTTTCTTCTTTCTCTCACCTTGCATCCTGTATTTTATTGACTCCAGTAGGTTTTTTTTTTTTTTTTAATTGCTCAGCAGTTTTTCCGATGCCAATCAGCTGGTTCTCAAAGGCTGTGTGCAGGTATCAGCACATCTGGCCCCCTTCCTCACCGGAAGGCACGTTCTACCCTCCATGAAAACCTGCCCTTGGTGCCTAATCTTTTTGCCTTAATAGGATACACACGAGATTCCTGGGGGATTTGGAGCTGTTCACTGGTCGCTTCAGAGGCAGAGAGGTGCAGACTGGGGAAGAGGGGGAGGGGAAAAGGTGGGAGGGGTCGGGGAGTCAATTGCTCCATTAAAAGTGAGTAGGAAGTCAAAAAAACTATTTCTCCTCACTCCCTATATTTTTGAAGAACTCTCCCTTCTTTCATCAAAACCCAAAAGCAGTATGAAAAAATCAGTCTTCTGCTTTAACCCAGGAAGGCTACAGTCATGGAACCCAAAACCAAGGATGGGCACTGGGATCAGGGTAAGAAAAAGATGACTGCTTCTCAATGCTTTTCCTTCTTCCCTGCGTGCTTTAATCTCCACGCTTCTCACTCACCTCCAAAGCTCTCCCAGATGAATCTGGCAGCAGCCATGTAAACAAGAAACCAAAACAAAACAGCACAAGATCCCAAGCATGCCCCTCGTGATACAATCACTTTGTGTTCGGAGAGGCACTCACGTGACACAGTCAACATGTGTTTTCTGTCTCAGATTCCCCTTGATAACAAAGGACATACTTTAAAAGGCGCGGCTCTAGGTGGATGTGGCTAGCAGGAATTAAGCAGGAGTTTGGGGTTCAGTTTGGTCTTAGGCTGGTTGTCTCAGATGCTCAGCAATCCAGCTCCTGATGATGTTAGCTGCCAATTAATAAAGTGAGGAGCACTTTGGGTCAGATTCGAAAGAGATGATCTCATGCTACAGCTCACAGAACTGATTTAATATTCAGGAATCAACTGAGCTCATTCAGTTCCAAAATCGGCAGCCCGTGTGCTGCATACATTACAGCACTCTCTCTGTCCAAGACGGGCAGGGCGTGTTCAAGGAAATCTTTAGCAGGCTCTTTCCTGACATTCCAGGACTCAGAGGGAATGACCAGTGCTGGGGCCCTCAAGGGGACTGCACAGGTAGGAGGAGCATAACCCTGTTGGGAGTTACAGATGTGGCAGAGAAAAAGCAAAAATAGCCAAGAAAAACCTTTTTACAGTGCTACTGTCAGAAATCCCACTTTCAAATCTAAGCAAGTTTTAAGAAGCCAGGCACACTTCTATTAACTCTACTGCCAGCACTACTGTATAGATTCCGGGAAAAGTTGCAGCTGGCCATAAAAAATATCAGCAATCTATCATGATGTCCTTTCCTAAAGTGATTTATGATCTAAAAAGAAAAAAAAAAATTCACGAAAACCAAACCCAATTGCTCCATTGGGTTTTGGGTCACAGTGACTCTTTCGGACCGAGTAGAACTGCCCCCCGATAGGGCTTCCAGAGGGGACCTGGCAGATTTGAACTGCCGACCTTCTGGTTAGCAGTCAAAGTCTTAACCACCTACTACCAGGGTTTCCGTGATCTTAAAAGTCTCCTTAAAAATACTACTTTTCAAGCAAGCAAGCAAACAAGCATAAGTTACTCTTTTTCTAAAAAAAAATAACCTCATTTTGAATTTCAAAGAAAGGCAAGTCATATTCTCAACTTCATTGTTTAATCATTTAGACAGATGTTTCTTTCTTCTGTGAAACATAAACTGATTTCAGCCTTCAAGTTACTTGCTTTTTTTTCCCTCCCTGAATATTTTTGGGAATTTCAGTGCTCGAATCAAGCCCACACAGACAGGTGCCTGGCAGTAACTCCCAATGACGAGCTTTCAACTCTCCAACATCCTGCAACCCTGGAGGACCAGACATTACACTCTAGGCTGGGGAGGGGCCCTGTTTCCAGAAAAGCTGAGGGAAGAAGGATAAGCAGCAACCTAACATCAGTAGAAAAACTGATCTCACATTTCTGTAGCCAGAAAAAACCCTGACCTGAAAGTCCTAGGCTAACTTCATTTTTACCACCTTGTGAAGAGACCACATTTTAAATTCCACGTGTGATTCTAAACAAGCCAAGGTCAAATATTTCAGCCACCTCTGAATAAGTCTGCTGATAGCAATGAGTGTCAGTTGGAAAATATTCCAGTTTTAGTCTCATCCTCCCAGGGAGGTTTGCAAAGTCTCTGTCAACAGTTTGTGTGTCTCCTTCGATACAGCCGCATGCAGCCTGCCTGTCAACTGAACAAGGGAAAACCCACATAATCCGGACTCTCTTAACTTCTTTGGAATACTTTATGCATCCCGTTTTCACTTTTCTCAAAAAGAAATTCACTGAAGAAGTTAAAGTACAAAGAAGCTAGTCAGACAGAGCGTCCACCTACAGGAACATATATAATTGTATTACTTACACCGCTTTCCAGTCCATCATCACTGACACACCATGGCTAAAAAGTCACGTGCAGAATCCATCTCTCCACATCTGTTAATAAGCAGCTTCTCTCAAATGTCTCTTGCAGGTCTGGGACCATTTCAGGAGGAAGCAATATAGGGCTAAGGTAGAGGAGACAAGGCTTGGAAATTCTAAAATCCATGGGGGTCTGGGAATTCTCAGAGCAGATCCTGGGGAAACATTCCTGAGATTCCAGCCTTGGGCTAGACCGTGATCCTGGCCTCCCTGAGCTCCCAGCCACCTGCCCAGCCCAGCTCAGCCCCTGCCGCAACATCGCAGTTCCCTCCAAAAACACCACATGGATGAAGAGACGCCTGCTGGCTGCTGCCAATCCGCACACACAGGCACGCTTCTCAGAGGAAGCGCAGCAGTTCCTCTCTTGTCTGCTATCTGAGAGAGGGAGGGAGGGAGAGAGACAGGGAGGGAGGGAGAGAGGGAGGGAGGGAGGGAGAGAGACAGGGAGGGAGGGAGAGAGGGAGGGAGGGAAAGAGGAGGCAGACAGGCAGAGGCAGGCAGGGAGGGAGGGAGAGGCAGGGAGCTTCACTAAAAGAGACTAGCAGAGAGAGAAACACTTGCTAGAACTCCTGGTAACCCACAGTAGCTTAGGAATTTTCTGGGCTAACGAAATCAAGTATTTTCAGTCTTTTAATTGTACATCCACACACACATTTTGTCATGTGTGTGCAGAGACACTGATGGAACCTCGGTTCTGTGCTTGTGTGTGACTCTACACATAAACACTTGTAGACAAACAGATGCAAGCATCAGTCCCCATGAGGATAATATATACATGCATGCATTTCATTTTCTGAGTGAAAATGTCTAGTCTCACAGTTTACATGTCTTAAAACTATTCAAATGCTCTTGGTAATGAAAGCACAAATTAGATAAACAACATCTCTTCCCTCAGATACCACCTCTGCTCATGCCTTCCCCAGTCTGATCTGGGCTCCTGATTCTTTTCCCAAGACTTGGCAAAGAAGCTGCCAGAAGAAACAGAGTGGTGAGGCTGGGGTTTTCCGAGCGAGCGTGGACTCTGCATGTCACCTCCCCTGTCTGTTGTGCAGCAGCCTAAGACGCTCTACAGACTGAGCCAAGACACAGATTATGCCCCAGGGAGTGGCATGGAGCAGAAACAGGGGATGCCCAAATGGGGTTCGGGGGTAGCACAGGGACAAGGGGAAGCGTGGAAAGACAAGTGACAGTGAAAGAAGAGTGGCAGGCAGGAAGAGAGATATGGGAAAGGCACAGGGAAGGCACGCCAAAGAGCAGCCCAGGGCAACAGACAGCACAAGACCATCTTCCAAAGGACTCGAGTGTTCCACAGCCCTCCCTTCTCTTTATGAGGAAGCCTGTCACCTGTACTTCTCCAAGTGTAGCTCAGTTACCTGCATCAGAAACACCCAGGGACATGCTAAAAATGCAGACTCATGGACCTGCCTGGTCAGGTTCAACCCCCTGCTGAGCATTTGCATTTCTAACAAGTTCCTGATTCTGGGAACCACTAGCAGAGCAGAGGTTCTATATACTCATGTACTATACATAAGAACCCTACATACCATATATAAGAATCACCTGGAGATCTTGTTAAAAACATAGATTCTAATTCGATATGCCTGAGGTGGAAAGGCAACTGCTCAGCAGTGGATATGTGGAAGGTTCAAAGACTGGATCCAAGATTCTGATGGAGCTAGGGGAGTCTAGAATGAATCAGAATGGTACTTGGCTCCATGGTGGTTCTGAGGCAGGCTGAAGTTTCTGAACACAAATACCATGGAGAAAGGGACCCTCCTCTGACTCACTTTTTCATCTATGTTGAGTGAATAAGTGAATGATATATGGAAAGAAGTGAGAAAAGTTCTTGATGAAACACCTCCAGGGACACCAATATCTATGGTGGAGAAGGGGGATGGAGACAAAATAAAACTGAGACTGAACGGGCAGAGCAGTCAGAGGGGAACTGGGAGGCAAGAGTATCACAGACTCAAGAAGCAAAATGAAAGAGAGCTGTGAGAAGGAATGAGTTGCCAGTTTCCAAAAGTGCTAGACTTGGCTCACGCCGAGAATGTTCTTCTTCCCCAGGCAAATGACTCCCTAAAACCCAGTTCCAAGGTCTTGCCTTCTGGAAGCCTTTCTAACTCTCCCAGGCAAAGGTAATGGTCCCAATTTCACAACTTGTTTGTATTTCTCACTGCAGCTATCTTTATGTAGTACAGTTACTTATTGGGCAGTTTCTCTCCTATTAGGTGACGATAGGCTGTTTTACACAGATTAGGTGATCTCTACAGGATATCACTGCTGCGGGACATTGGTGGTACCCTGGTAGAACTCCTGCCTTCCATGTAGGAGACCTGGGTTTCATGTCTAGCCATCGCACCTCACATGCAGCCACCGCCCATCTATGGGTGGTCATTTGAGGGTTGACAGAATCCTGAACAAGTCTCAGGAGAGCTTACAGACTAAGACAGACTAGGAAGAAAGGTCTGGCTATCTACTTCCAAAAATCAACCCAGGAAAACTCTATGGATCATCATGGTCCAATCTGCACCTGATCATGGGACGATGCAGGATCATTGTCCACGGGGTGGCCATGGGACAGGGGCTGACTCGACAGCAGCTGACAACAACAAGGTGATCTCTCCGTTGTCACTGTATGTCCCTATGTTCTGGATACAAAGTAGGAACTCAATAAATGTCCATTAATTAAATGGCTACATATATCCCAAAGGTTCTTCCTAATGTGGGTGGTTGGTACACGTATGCTTAATCTATAATATTGGTTTTTAAGCTGAGCATCTATCTACATTTCATACACTATTTTATATGAGTGTTATGGCTTAGTGACAAAGAGTAATAAATTACAAAAGGTAAGACTAAAAAAGGAGGCCAAGACAACCAACAACAAAGAAACCAAGAGAGTGAAACGAGCCCAGTGGCATGTGCAGTATCACAGAGACAATTTTTGAGAAACCGATGTGTTTGGGCCTCAGAAAGGTGTCACATTTGCAATTACCAGTGGCAAAGAGATGACCTAAAAAAAGATAGGCTGCTCCAGGTGGAAGCAAGCTTGCACTAGCTGTCCTAGAGAAGGATTATCAAAATGATTCGAGTGGGAGGAGGGGCTGAGGTGGGAAACAGCCTTCCTTGGTCTCTACAAATTTGGACCACTTACAGACCAAACCTTAGGAATAACTCACACTAACAACTGAAAGAAAGATAGGAGGGAAGGAGAGAAAAAGAGAAAGAATGGAACAGTAAGGAAAAGGTCTGGACCAACCCTGAGAACCACAGCATTTAGGGGGCATTTAAAATACTGTTGAACACTGTCCAAAGTGTTTCATTTTGTATTAACTCCCAGGCATACAACTGAGAAATCAGCTCAGAAAAGTTGAATGACTCCCTCTTGGTTACACAGCTGCCAGAGGCAGACCTAGAACACAAATATTCACTGGCTACTTTTCCAACAATGCCCAATGAAGCCCCAACATGTTTCCATGTGGTCATTAAAGTTCATGAGACTACCAGAGAAATGAAAAATGCCCGTAGGGATTCCATCTTGAAACAAGGAGCAGACTCCATCTGAAGCAACAGTCTATTTGTGAGAACATTTGTTCAGGATGTTATCATCTGCAGCCAGAAGCCTGAGACGGCCTAGTGGGTCTCCACCAAACCTGTCACCACCACCCTCCTCTCCACAGTCTCTCAAATTCAGCAGAACTAACGCCATGTGCAGTGGACATGGACATGTGCTTTCTGGATCTTTCTCCAAAGAAGACTTGTTGCCCCAGCTGTGGGCAGTCAGCCTTCAGCCGGCAGCTCCTCCAGGATTTGGTTGAGCTACAGAAAGGTACTTTTCCCAAGAGCATGCCCTTCCCAGGGTGGTACGTATCCGGTGACTGACAGAGGTGGGACAGAAAGGTCTGGCTGTGAAAGTCCAACGTAAGAGACCACCACGGGCCATGCACGCTCCACGGCTTCTCCATGAGGCTGGCTTTGGCTTTGTTGGGCTTGTCTTATACTTTATCTTCTCCCTCTGCACATTCACTGTCCTCCTCCTCCCTGCACAGGTGCTGATCCCTAATAAACACTCTGCGTATCCAATTCCATCTCAGTGTTTGCTTTCAAAGAGCCCATCCTACAATAAAGGGGCAAAGCAGTGAGCATTTCTCCTGGTCAGATGGAAAATTACCAGCAGTCCTCACACATGTGTCTCTAGTGACACAAACAGCTTGTCTTCCCTCACCGAAATGCTGGGCTCACCAAGTAGTTTACTCTCTTGAGGTCTCAGCTCTCTCTCTCAACTGGAGAAATTTCCCACGGCCCAGTGCCACGAAGTTGAATTCTGACTTCTGGTGGCCCTATAAACCAAAACCCAGACTCAGTGCTATTGAGTTGATTCTGTCTCATAGTGGCCCTAGAGGACAGAGTAGAACTGCCTCGTAGTTTCCAAGGAGTAGATTTGAACTGCCAACCTTTTGATTAGCTGCCATAGCACTTAACCACTATGCCAGTGTACAGTGGCCCCACAGGACAGAGTAGAACTTCCCCAGAGGGTATTCCAAAGCTACAAATCTTTATGGAAGCACACTGCCATATCTCTCTCCCTCTGAGCAGCTGGTGAATTTGAACTGCTGACCTTTCAGTTAGCAGTGGGGTACTTAACCTCTGTACCACTACGGCTCACTGGAGAAAACTAGAGGCTCTCCAGTAGGTTCTGTGGAGTTCCTGGGTGGTGTAAACAGTTAACGCGCTTGGCTAGTAAGTGAAAGGCTGGAGGTTCAAGTCCACTCAGAGGTCCGTTAGAAGAAAATCGTGACCAGTGACTACTCTCAGGAGCACAGCTCTACTCTGACACACCTGGGGTCACTGCGAGTCAGAAGCAACTCCATGGCACCTGGTTTAACTAGTGGCAGAAGTCAGAGTGAGCAGAGCTCTGCCCTACCCGACCAGAATAGCACCACTTTGATTTTGTTTATATTTTGGGGATCATCTAAGATTTCACTTTAAAGAGGGTTTCACTGTATAACATTTTTTGGAAAACATTGGTCTAGACAGTTCCAAAACACATCTCATCTCTCACTTTCTATGATGCTACCAAGTCTGACTCACACAGACCCTGCAGGGCAGAGTAGAACTGCCCCAGAGGGTTTCCAAGAAGCAGCTAGTGGATTCAATCTGCCGACCTTTTGATTAGCAGCCATAGCTCTTAACACTGAGCCATCAGAACTTTGCAACTGTCCTTAGACGGAGCAAAATAAGTAGAGTAACAGCATGATATAGAAGATTCACCCAAGGACTGGGAAAAAAATCTACTGACATATAAAGACAAGCACACAGTACAAACTAAGAGAGGTGACTTTCAGTGTACATTCTGGTTCATATGACACAGAAGTAGAGAAATGATGACGGAATTCAGAAGTTTCCTGAAGGAATCTGGACACCTTCCTAGTGAACACCAGGTCATCAGAAGGACATAAGGTACGTAAAGCAGTGGAAAGAGTTTTCTGTGAAACGAGCCAAAGCTCCTTGCTGTGGTTTGCAGTTGCCTCTACCCTCTTTGCCCCAAATCTCAATGGGGTGTGTAAGTAACGTTATCTTGGAGACAAGAGAGACTGTCTCTATTAACATGTCCATGAGAGTGATTGCTTTGTTCCTCTTTGTAGGAAAATATTATTCCAGTGAACAGTTAAAAAAAAAAAAAAGCCATGCAGCTAAAGCTATGGTGACACATTTTATGTACAATCGTACATATTCACATGTAAGAAAGAAGGTTTAATGGTTGAAAAAAGAATCATATGTAAACTACCTGCGAATCTCCCTATGGGAAACGCCAAAAAGATCTCTTTAATCTACCAAAGATATCAAGACTAAAACAAGTAATATGTATGATGAAAACACAACACAGAGATGGTTAGAAAGTAATTTGTATCAAAAGAGGCTCTAAAATTTATTCGTGAATGTAGAGCAGCTGAAGTGAATGGAAGAAATGATGAAGTAAAAGAGCTTAACAGAAGATTTCAAAAGGCACCTCGAGAAGACAAAGTATGATGAAATGGGTAAGACCTGGAGTTAGGAAGCCAAAAGTGAAGAACATGTTCATCAGAAGGACAAACTGAAGAAAAAATTCAAGACTTGAGTTGCAGTATTTAAGGATGACTTTGAATTATGGTTTTGGTTAAAAAGAACAAAATATCCATCCTGGAATAAGTAAAACCAGAACGTTCCTTAGAAGCAAAGATGAGGAGAGTTCATCTCACATACTTCAGACATCATATCAGGAGAGAACAGTCCCTGGAGAAGGATGTCCTCCTTGGTAAAGTAGAGGGTCAGCAGAAAAGAGGAAGACCCTCAATGAGCTAGACTGACACAGTGGCTGCAAAGATGGGATCAACCATAACAACAATCATGAGGATGGTGCAGGACTAGGCAGTGTCACGTTCCACTGTACACAGGATCGCTACAAGTTAGAACCAACTTGACAGCATCTAACAACAACAACCAAGAGGTTGGTGGTTTGAGGCTACTGGTAAGCACCTTGGAGAAAAATCTGGTGATCTACTTCCAAAAGACTACTCACTGAAAATCTTACAGAGCACTGTTTAGTTTGTTTTTGGTGAAAACACACACAACAAAACATTCACCCATTGAACAATTTTAAACGTGCAGCTCACTGAGAATGGTTGCATTCTGCACACTGCGTCACCATTCTCACTGTCTTTGTCTCTATTGTCTCGTCACCCTAACTTACACTACTCTGCCCCTTCAAGCTCTCACCTGCTTTCGAGCTACTGCAGTCACCTTGATCTCATGTAAGCAATTCTTCAGTAGAGTGCAATGTTCAAGGCTGACATTTTTTTTATTCATTGAGGTAAATCATTGCTTAGAGGTAACTTTATGGGACAGTTTCACGTCAAGGTTCTAAAGTTGTTACCAGGCAATAGCCTTGGGGGTCCCTCCAGTTAGAACACAGTTTCACTCTGACGCACATGGGGTTTCGGGAGTCAGAATCACCTTGACAGCAACTGGTTTTTACTTTGGTGTAGGGGAAAGCCGATACCTCTCTGTAAGTTTGTCATACTGTGGTGGCTTCTATGTTGCTGTGATGCCACTGGTATTTCCTGGAAGGGCCCCCATGGAGGTTTGCTACACCACATCCCTCAGTGTAGCTGGACTGGTCACAGAAAAGCTACCAGATCCTCACAGAAGAGACCGAGATTCAAACCTTTACAAGGCAATGCAGCCACACTGCAGCAAAGTCAAGGGTATGACTCCCAAGTTCTGACTCCAAATCCAGTGGTCCACCCAGTGTTTTAAACACACCCCATCCCACCCAGCTCTTTCATGGATAATGATCACTCTAAACTCTTCAGACTCCGGGGTGCTGTGATGTCCTTGATCTTCAGTCTGGCAGGCTTGAGAGGATTTTTATCCCTCTCAAAAGAACTGAAGAATTTTTGCCATAGAATGAATTGGAGAACAGAGCTCTTTTGTTGAACATAGTCGGAACATCAAACTTTTTAAATTTTTTTTTTAAATAAAAGGTCAAATACCTCTAAGGTTAGATCTGTGTGGGAAAAAGAAAGTGCTTTCAAGGGTGTAAATGCAGAATTTAGGGAATACTGATATACTATAAACTCATTCGACATATGGTAAACACAGGGTGGCTGGCATCACCCAAAAGGAGCATGAAAATCTTGGCACTTTATATAAATATCAGAACTTAAATTCACATTATACAGAGCCAAATAATCATGAAACCTGGATGTTAATTAGGTATACATATTTGAGGAAAATGATACACGAAAATCTAGATTTATTTTTTTTAAAAGACATATTAGGAAAATACGTGCCATTTAAAAGGGTTCACCATGAAGTTCCAATTAATATAGACAGATCACTGTTCAGGGAGGAGCTTCTCATGACAAGGAAGGAGCTCTTCTGTTGGTGAACACTGATATTTTGGAGATCTAGTTGCATTGCAGTGATAGTTCTCTTCCCATACCCAGGGAATCCATGGGGGCTACAAGTGGTTAAGCACTCAGCTGATAACTGAAAGGTTGACAGTTCGAGTCTATCCACAGGCACCTCGGAAGAAAGGCCTGGTGATCTATGTCCAAAAAATTAGCCTCTGAAAACCCTATGGAACACAGTGCTACTCTGACACACTGAGGATTGCCTGAATCAGAACAGACTTGTTGGCAACTGGTGTTTTGGTCCCTTATCTAGAAGTATTTTATTCATACCCAAATAATGTCTATAATCATAACTACTATTTTCATTCAATCATTCAACAAAGGCTTGATGTGAGTGCTGGACAGACAGGAGGTGAACAAGACCAACCTCATCTTGACTTTCACTGAGCTTCAGCCTACAGTGGACTAGGCACGCTTTACCAATATAAATGTTGCTTCTTCTTTTGAAACATAGCATCCCCTCACTCCACCTCATTCTTAAGACAGAAAAAAGGAGTGATGCTTTAGTTTCTTATTAAATTTTAACTCTCTAGTTGGGAGGAATTGTGCGCCAAAGAACTTTTACAACACAGAATTATGAAACAACAGACAAGATTCCTTCCTTCATCACTGCAAGAGCAGCATCTGGTTATCTGTCCAACCACCCAGGGGGTGTGGTGTCGTGTCATCTGAGGTGCATGCTGCCTCAGCTGGTTTGCGTGTCAACTTTGCGTCGTCAACGGCCGCTTCTCCGAGAATCGTGAAGACGCACAGCTGGCACCCTGTGAGTGCGTGGCAGTGCAGCAGCTACGAAAATATCCGAGCAGCACAATGTGCGTGTGATGAAGCATCTGCCTGGTTCTAAAGGCAGAAGCACAATGGCGCCGCATTTGGGACAAGGCTCAGCAGTGCCGTTTGCATGCGGATAACGGAATGGGAGGATTTCAGACTGTGATCTGCCTCTGAGTATGTGGTTTGTCTTAGGAGAGATGCAACTGTTTCTACTTCAGGTCATGAGGTTGAATTTTGATGCAAATTTTTACAGCAAACTGTAAATTTTGACCTGAATTTTACTAGTCCCATACAGCAATGATTGTCTCCTTAAAAAAATGCTCTATTCTCCATGACATCTCTGCACAGAGTAAGGTAGGACTGTCATCTCTTTTTAAATCCAAGAAAAACGATACAGAGTCTTCCTTGCTTTTATAAAGTGAGATAACAAGAAGTTACAAAGAACTCTGAACTTAGCATCAAACAAATCCAGGTTCAAAACTCTGCGTGTACCGCTGAAAACAAAAAATAACAGCAACAAGTAACTACTAGAGACCACATACCAGGCCCAGTTTGAAGGACTTTATGTGTGTCAGTGTACCGAATCCTCCTTACAACTCTCTGGAGCAAGCAACATTATTACATGAGTCTACAGGTGAGGAAACTGAAACAAAGGTTTTACGTGAATTTTGCAGTCGCACAGTTAGAAAAGTGGCAAAGCTAAGCTGTGGAGCCTGGAGTCCCCTCCTCAAACATTACACTGTACACCTCATGCAAACTACTGAAGTTTTTTATATGCTCGAGATGGAATTGGGGCCTCACCCTAATTAAGTGATGAAATCCTAACTCCTGTACCTGTAAGTATGATGCTGTTTATATTAATGAGGCCACATCTAAGGAGCCAGCCAAGTGCCGTCAAGTCGGATCCGACTCACGGCGACCCTAAGGAGGCAGGGTTCCAAACCTTGTGAGTTATATGACGTCTGACAATTAAGTTTGTGAACTCATCCTAGATAAAGTGCTACATACCTCATTGCTGAACATCACTATGGTCACCTTTGAGGTATCCCCCTGGGAAGCTATGCACTGACACCAGTGCCTAGCCTACCCTTCAAAACAATTTTGCAACTCTTTCTCTGGAATGGCCATTAGAGCTGTCATCATCGTATTACCTTTCATGTCCTGAATGTCATCAAAATGTCTCCTTTCAAATACATCCCACAGAAATAAAGTTGGTCACATGAACAGAAACTTGCACATGAATGTTTATTGTCACACTGTCAACAACAGCAAAAAGATGGAATCAGCGTAGGTGCCCATCAACAGATGAACAGATAAACAAGCAATGGTACATACACTCAATGGAACACTATGCAATGATAAAGAACAATGATGAATTTAGGAAGCATCTCATAACCTGGTTTCAAGTCGTAGACATCACACTGAGTGAAATCAGTCAGCAGCAAAAGGACAAGTATGAGACCTCTGCTATAAGGACTTAAAAACAGACTTACGTCGTGTGTGCACTTTATGGTTCTATGCATCTGTGGGATGTCATCCTTCTGGCCTCTTGCTGGGGCGGAGTGGAGAGGGTGGAGAAGAGGGGACATGAGATTGTTGAGAGGATATGACTTGTGTAAAACAGAAAGGAGGAGTGTGCTGTCACCAGGCGAGGACAGCAAGCAGTAGGAGCTGCGCATAGGCGGTCATGCGAATTTACACCGGATTGTACACTTTCACTAAATCACAATAACTGAATAAACAACAACAACAAAATAGACTTACATACAAGGGTGCGGAGGGAGGGAGAGGGCTGTTCATAGATTAGATAAAGCCAAAGGAAAAAAAAACCAAACCCATGCCATCAAGTCGTGTTCGACTCATAGCGACCCCAGAAGTCAGAGTAGAACTGTACCAGGGAGTTTCCAAGGAGCACCTCGTGGATTTGAACTGCCAACCTTTTGGTTAAAAGATGTAGCCCTTAACCCACTACAGCACCAGGGTTTCCACAGATTAGATAGTAGATAGGAATTTGGTTAGGTGAAAGCAGTGTCAGCATGTAGTGGAAAACAGATCAACATAACTGGACGGCACCATAAACTGAAAAGTTTTCAAAACTTAACCTATTATTTCAAAGGATAGAGTAGCAGGGACAGGAGGTTGGGGACCATGTTTTCAGGGGACATTGGCACCAACTGGTACAACTAGTCTTTTGCTAAGACAGTCTTCTGCACACCATATTGATGAGTGGTGTCTGGGGTCTTAAAAGCTAGCAAAGTGCCATCTGAGGTACACCAAATGGTTCCACCAAATGCTCCCAACTCATCTGGAACAGATGATGGCTGAGAACAACAAAGACACGGGTCAAAAAGAGCCCAGGAGACAGAAGGACCCGTATGGATGGGAAACTGTATCAACATGAAACCAGAAGAACCAGATGGACCACCAAAGGCAGCCACAATGGGGGACACACTGTAGAGTCCCTGAGGCAACACAATAAAAAGAGGGGTGCAGCTCAAGTACTCTACTAAAAGACCACAACTGATGGTCCAACAGCCTGGGGGGTCCCCTGGGAACATGGCCCCTAGACCTGCTGCTGGCCCTGACCAGAAACTAGTACTGAGGTCAATTCTTCAGCCAAGAATGGACCGGACTTGGGGACACATATGTTGTGTGTATGTTATGGTTCTATACATTTATAGAAGGGTGTCCTGCTGGTTTCTTTCTTGATGGGAGAGAACAGGGTGGAAAGGAGGGGACAGGTGCTCATTAAAAGGATACTAGACATAGAGTGAAAAGGAGGATTATGCTGTCACTGGGTGAGGAGAGCAGACAGACCTGCAGATAGGTGGGCATGCAAAATCGATTTGGATCATATACTTTCACTTAATCTCAGTTAAAAAAAAAAGTCTTCCTTTCAATATTTCCTTTATCTTCTAATAAAGAAATAAAGTCATTAGGGGCCAAATCAGGTGAGTAGAGAGGGTGTTCTAATACAGTTACTTGTTACTGGCTAAAAACTCCCTCACAGACAACTATACAATTAAGTTCATGAACTTGCCATTGTGCCGCCATGTGCAATCGCCATTCCAGAAAGTTTCAAAATTGCTTTGACAGGTAGACTAGGCACTGGAGTCAGTGCATAGCTTCCCAAAGGGAGTACTTCAAAGGCGACCTTAGCGATATTCAGCAATGAGGTATGTAGCACTTAGAACAATTACGTTTGTGGACTTAATTGTCATCCCTTGTAAAAAGACAGACAACGTATACAGGGGAAGACAGCCACCATGTACGGACCCATCTACAAGTGCAGGGATGTCCAGGATCACCAGCAGACACACCAGACATTATTTTTGTGACAAGGCAGTATACAACTCCTCCCCAACACTTTGCTTCTTACACCTGAACATGAAGAAGATGAAAATCCTTACAAATGGGACAATGAACAACATTGTAATAAATGGTGAATAAACTGACGTTGTCAAAGATTTCATTCATTGATCAACAATTAATGCCTATGAAAGCAGCAGTCAAGAAACCAAACAACATATTGCATTGGGCAAATCAGCTGCAAAATACTTCTTTAAGGTTAGTTAAAAAGCAAAGATATCACTTTGAAGATTAAGGTGTGCCTGGCCAAAGCCAGGGTATTTTTTATCGTCTCATATGCATGCAAAAGTTGGACGATGAAAATGGAAAACAGAACTGGTACATTTGAATTGTGGTCTTAGAAAAGGAAAAACGAAAATACCATGGACTGCCAGAAAAATGAACAAATCTGTTTATGAGAAGTACAACCAGAATGCTTCTTAGAAGCAAGTATAACCCATTGCCGGGGAGTTGATTCGACCCACAGCCACCCTTTAGGACAGAGTAGAACCGCCCCACAGAGTTTCCAAGGAGTGCCTGGTACATTTGAACCGCCAACCTTTTGGTTAGTAGCTGTAGCACTTATCCACAATGCCACCAGGATTTGTGGTGAGCCTTTGTCTCAGTCTGGACACATCATCAGAAGGACTGACTGCGGAAGAAAGACTTCATGAAGCAGAGGGTCAGTGAAAAAGAGAAAGACCCTCACAAGGTGGACTGCTACAGTGGTTGTGACAGTGGGCTCAGCATAGCAACCGCTGTAAGGACGGCACAGGACAAGCCATGTTTCTTATGGCTGTATGTGAGGTCACAGTGAGTTGTGCCAACTGCAAGCACCCAACAACAACTTTGTCTCTGTGGTGCTAAGCAGTCCATTCCTCCTCTAGGAGTATCTGTACGTTAAACTGATTGCCTGCCTTCTCTTCAGGTCTCTAGGTATGTGACATCTCTGATTCCTATGACAAATATTCAGGATCCTCTTTAGTTGCCAAGGGATGGAGACAGCATTTTGGACAGCTCTAGGTGAACGCTGCTTACTTAGTAAGAACGAAGCAGGACCTTTTAAAGGAGAAGAATTCACCTTTACCCTCACCTGACTCTTGTACAGGGCTGAAATCAAGTCAATGAATTCACCACATTCAAGGTCAGTGTCTTGCCTTCATGAGGTCCCTTCCTAAATCTCAGCGACTCCTGCTCAAATTCAGCATGGCTTCTCAAGTTGGCCAGAAGCCAGCCCTAGCCCTGGTGAAGACTGAGGGCTACATAAGCCGTCTTGTCTTGGATGTTCTTCTGAGAATTGGAAGGAACTCTAAGTCAGTTTTTGACAAGTTATTGGCAAAAGTAAAAGAAGCTCCTGCCAATTTGCTTTAGGCACTCAGCATGTTAACAGGTATCATAGCAGGTGTTACTAATACATTACTTTCAACAAAACAGGGTTTTCAGCCTATTGTTTGGGTTATATAGTGTTACCAGGTTTCATGCTTTATAACAAAGTAGCATATTTTTTTCTAATTAGAAAACTTAGACTGTGTGGAAGAACTCAGTCCTCAAGTGAGAGAAATGCTTACAATTAAGTCTTATTTGGGAATCATGATTGAGTTAAACAACCAATAAAGTTTGTCCAAATCAAAACAATCACTTTCTAAAGCCAAAGAAGAGGTCAGATGTGACTCCCAGGACTCAAGGACAAGTTCACAGAAGTGAGGTCAATGCCCTAAGGAAATGCCTTGCCTTTTCAGTTCTCCAGTTAAGTCAACAACTTCATCCAGAGGAAATTCTGAACCGGAAGGAGTGCTCCAGGACTTAGGGAATGGCTGTCTAAGATGTGATAGTCAGAAAAATGCTGAATGTTTTTAGCAAGAGTTAGTAATGTCTGTGTTCTTACTGATGACATGCAGCTAACTGCCCCCAAACAAAGTGTGCATTGGGAAGTCAGGGAACAGAGAGGAAAGCCCTGCTCCCACTCAGACCAGTCTTGGGCTGTCTTAAAGAGGTAGGATTTCCTTCTGAGATGCCTTCCCGCGCTCCACAGCTTACCTTGCACTTGAGCAGAATCAGACATAGCAGCCTGCGTACCATAAACAAAGCACCAACAAAACCAAACAAGGCTTCTGGCCAGTCTGACATCCTCTCAGGCCCAGGATGGTGAAACAGTGAAAGCACTCAGCTGTGAAGCGCCAGGTCGCATGTTTAAGTTCTCTGCTTGCCCAAAGGCCCAAGGGTCTCCCTCTGAAAAGCTATTGAGAAACCCCTATGGAGAAAGCTCTGACACACAGGGTCACTGCCATAGTTAGTGGTGTGGTATATGTATAGGCCCAGGATATCAATCAGCTCATCTGAAAGCAATGAGTACATACACTATTAACAAACATATAATTTCTGAAGTAATATTGCTATCTTTGCCTCCCTGGTCCTCTGAAATCTGTCAGTGATAACTTTTTTTGGTCACACAATTATTCTCCACTCTGGGTGACAGCTCCAAGCCATGTGCTCCCAGCAATTTAGCCAAATTCACCTGTGCTGGTAAAATAAAACCCAATCATAATCTCTACTTGCCTTTTCATGAAATACGGGAGGGAAAATTAGATAGGAAACAGGGTTTCTATTTGATTTTGAGACTCACCACGTAGCCCTCACTAATCACTTAATCTGCCTGGGCTAAGTTCATCTAACCTCTGCACACTCTCACGAGGCCAGATTAAACTAGGTTACATGTGTACACTGTTGTGAGCCCCTCCAGGAAAGTACACACACGTGTGCATGCACACACACACAGTAGTATTATTCCAGCGCATTTTTTCATAGGGGTCACTGAGGACAGTGACAGAATTCTCTTGAGTTTGGGGCTTTTAACACCTTTCTCTTTGGGGAAAGGTAACACGAGCCCTTTGCTGACACTAAAGGTGATTTGTTACCGATAAAACCGAGGCAAAAATACAATCCGAGTTCTTGTAGCAGTCAGAGTAGTTTGACAACTGCTGCCCCATGAACATGATGGCTCTGCTTTCCTTAAACAAAACAAAGCAAAACAAAAATCCAAATCCACTGCCGTCAAGTTGATTCCAGCTCCTAGTGACCCTACAGGACAGAGCAGAACCACCCCACAGAGTCTCTGAGGGGCACCTGCTAATTTTCCTCTTCCCTCCTCTCACACGCGAACAAAACCTCTTCCTTCTGCTTTCTTCAAGTCTTCAAGCACATTTCATAATCGACCAGAAGGAAGAATGTCAACCAGAAAAAGGAGCAACAGGAAAGGGAACCAACCGGGTCACACCTCCTCTGCCCCGTGAGCCTCAGACAGAGCACCACGAAAGGACAGACCCAAAAGACAGGGGACGCAGACTGCCTTTTCTCACAGGCAGCCACTAAACTAATAGGAAGTTCCAGGCTAAAAGAAAAAAAATCCCACTGCCATTAAGTTGACTTTCACTCACAGCAACTTTTTAAGACAGACTAGAACCATTCCATAGGGTTTCCAGGGAGTAGCTGTTGGATTTGAACTGCCGACCTTTCAGTTAGAAGCCAGAGTTTTTAACCACTGTGCCACTATGGCTCTGAGTGAAAGAAAGTAAAATATCAATGAGTGTATTATTCAGAGGAAGAAAACCTGACAATTCACACTGACTGAAGCTGTCGTTTAGGAAAGTTCAGTCTACAAGACAAAGTGCCATCAGATGTGAGCTCTGAGGGAAGACTGTTCACTGCTGTGCTTTGTCCACCCTTAACCTTCTCTGGTGGACACACAGGTTTCAGTTATGGCTCACAAATCCCGTTTTCAGCATATTGTTTCTTAACCCACTTGCCTCTCAAGTGAAGATCAAGTGATGATGACATTCCGCTGGTTTCTATTTAAGCATATACAGCCAACCGCAGTAACCTTCACATGCAGGCAGACTCATCACTTGGGTTGCCCCTGAGGTCTCTGATTCAATTTTCAGCTTTTCTGATCATGCTAAAGCAACTGGGTTGGAAATATTAAAATATAAAGTATGGCAGGCCAGGTTCTCATCCTTCACACCCCTCTCTGCTTCTTGGAAGACTTCTGCATGGGAAAGAGAAGATGGAGATTTGAAGGATGATAAATGATGTTTGGATGTTGAAAAATCACCCGGGAATTACCCATGCAACTGCACCATGTTTTAAGATTGATTGGATAGAATAAGTATGTTTTTAAAAATAGCTTCACTTAAGTGCTGCTTTATTTAATAATTGGAGATCTCATCTAAAAAGCTGACATTAGCGTAATTATCTCCATTCTTGTTATGTTGTCTGTGATTTACTTAAAAATACAGTCCTTCAGCATAGATAGTATAATTTATGTGGGTTAATATTCATTTCCACCACTTTTCTGTCACTTAGTTGTACTGTAGTGGCTTATGTGTTACTGTGACTCTGGAATCTGTGCCGTTGGTACTTAAACTACCAGCATGGTCACCCACAGTGGACAGCTTTCAGCAGACTTTCCATACCAATACAGACAGACTAGGAAGAAGGACCTAGTGATTTACTTCTAAAAACACTGTCTGGTATAGTGCAAGACGATGAGCCCCTCAGGTTAGAAGGCACTCAAAATACAACTGGGAAAGAGAAACCTCCTCAAAGTAGAATCAACCTAAATGACGTGGACCAAGTCCAGCTTCGGAGACCTTCATTTGCTGATGTGTCATAACTCAAAATGAGAAGCATCAGCTGTAAATATCCACTAATGATGGGAATGTAGAATGTACAAAGTATGAATCTGGGAAAATTGGAAATCATCAAAAACAAAGTGGAATGCATAAAGACCAATATGCCAGGCATGAGTGAGCTGAAATGGACTGGTCTCGGATGTTCTGAACTTGACAATCGTATGGTCTACTATACCAGGAATGACAAATTAAAGGAATGGCATTACGTTCATCACAAAAAAGAACATTTCAAGATTTATCCTGCAGTCTAATGCTGTCAGTGACTGGATGATATATGCCTACAAGGAAGACCACGTAATACAAACTGTTATTTAAATTTATGCACCAACCTCGAAAGCCAAAGAGGAAGAAACAGAAGTTTTTATTCATTTCTGCAGTCTGACACTGATCAAACATAAAATCAGGATGCACTGATAATTCCTGGTGATTGGAACATGAAAGCTGGAAGCAAAGAACAGGGAGGGGTAGTTGAAAAATATGGCCTTGGGTAACAGAAACAACATGGGACATTACATGGTAGAATTCTGCAAAGCCCACAACTTAACTGCAAATACCCTTTCCCAGTAACATAAATGGTGACTATACACATAGACCTCACCAGATGGAATACGCAGGAATGAAACTGACAACATTTGTGGAAAGAAACAATGGACAAGCTCAATATCATAGTCAGAAGAAGGCCCGGGGCAGACTGCAGAACAAACCATCAGTTGCTCATATGCAAGTTCAAGTTGAAGCTGGAGAAAATTAAAACAAGTCTACAGGAACCAAAATACGACCCTGAGTATATCCCACCTGAAGTTGGAGACCACCTCGAGAATAGATTTGCCACACTGAACATCAATGTACAAAGACCAGAGGAGTTGTGGGGTGACATCAAAGACATCACACACAAAGAAAGCAAAAGGTCACTAAAAAGACAAGAAAGAACAGACCGAAATATACGTCAGAAGAGACTTTGAAATTTGCTCTTGAATGGTGACTAGCTAAAGTTAAAGGAAGAAATGATCAAGTAGAAGAGCTGAACAAAAGACTTCAAAGGGCAGAGTGAGAAGACTAAGTATTGTAATGAAACGTGCAAAGAGCAGAAAACCAAAGTGGACGAACACATCCAGCATTTCTCAAGCTGAACGAACTGAAGAAAAAAATTAAGGCCTCAAGTGCCACACTGAAATATTCTGAAGGTAAAATACTGAACAACACTGGAAGCATCCAAAGAACACGGAAGGAATAGAGAGTCAGTGCTCAGACAGAGACCCCCAGCTCACTGCCCCAAACAGTGCTGCATCAGAATCCGTTTTCTTTGCTCACCCTGGTGACGTATCAAGTGATACGTAAACCTCATTGTGCCTCTGTGAGAGCACTAAAAATGTTACCGACGTACCTGGTACAAACTTCCTACTTGTAAACCCCTTAAAAGTAAGTAAGCTTTCCCCTTGACCTCACAGAGAAGTGTTGGTGGCAGTAGCTTCCACTGACTATTTGCATGACAAAACAAAAGTGCTTTTCTGCTTGCTCACTGTCATCTCTCAAGAACCTGAGGTTTCCACCTGGTAACACTGCACATAATAACAACTGGTCAACTTGTAGCCACTTCTGGAGGGAGCACGTGATCAAGAACCGACGACACAGAAGGAAGAAGCGCAGGCGCCGACGGAGGCACTGACGGAAACAAGGTACCCTGAACTGACAGAACGCCACTTCAGAAGCTTCCACAAATGGATGCAGTGCCGGAAGCACTCTCGTCTCTGCCAAGAAATCCAGATGACAGCCACCTGGCCCAATGACTGGAAGATGCCCATATGTGTGACCATCCCAAAGAAAGGGGGCTCAACAAAAATGCAGATATGAACAAATAATATCACACATACGTAAAATTCTGCTGAAGATCATACAGAAACGGTGGCAGCAGGACATCAACAGGAAACTGCCACACATGTAAGCCAGATTCAGGAGAGGATGCGGGATCAGGGATATCACCGCTGATGTCAGGTGGACCTTGGCTGAAAGCACAGACTACCAGAAAGATGTTTACCTCTGTTTTATCACTATGCCAAGACATCTGACTGTGTGATCATAACAAATTATGGATAACATTGCAAAGAACAGGCACTTCAGAACAAGTATGCTCACACTGAAGCTTTACATAGACCAAGAGACAGCCTGTGGAGCAGAACAAGGGGATACTGAGTGGTTTAAAATCAGAAAAGACCAACAAGACTGGCCATGATCCAAAAAACACAAAACAAAATGCTGGAGAGGCTGTGGAGAAAGTGGAACCCTCCTACACTATTGGTGGGGTTGCAAAATGGTCCAGCCTCTTTGGAAAGCAATTTGGCGCTTCCTTACAAAAATGGATGTTGATATACCATTTGACCCAGTAATTCCACTATTTGGAATATATCCTTACAGAATCAAGGCCTTTCACACCAACGGACACATGCACCAGAATGTTTATCGCAGCACAGTCCACAATAGCAAAAAGATGGAATCAACCCAGATGCCCAACAACAGAAGAATGGATAGGTAAACTATGGTATATATACTCAATGGAGCACTACGCAATGATAAAGAACAACGATGACTTCAGGAAACATCTCATGACCTGGTTTCAACTGGAAGACATTATGTTGAGTGAAAGTAGTCAGCGACAAAAGGACAAATATTGTATGAGACCTCTACAATAAGATCTCAGAAACAGACTTGTGTGTAGAAGAAAAGACTCTTTAACAGCTGCAAGGGAGGGGAGGGAGGGAGGGAGGGAGGAAGGGAGGGTTTAGATTAGATAGTTGCTAGGTATCTGGTTGGGTGAAATTGGTGATAGCACCCATTAGAAACAAGAACATTAAGTGGACTTCAGCATAACTTGAGTACTCCTTCCATCTTAACCCAATATCGCAAGGATAGAGTAGCTGGGGCGGGGGGCAGGAGACCATGCTCTTAGGCGAAAGCGAGGCCAATGGCACACCTAGCGTTTTGCTAACAGAGCTCTCTGCACCCCACATTGGTGAGTGGAGTCTGGGGTCTTAAAAGCTGCCAAGCTGCCATCCGAGGACACAGCAAATGGTCCCAACTCAGCAGGAACGGATGCTCACTGAGGACCAAAATGACATGGGGAAAAGACAACCCAGAAGACAAAGAGACCCACATCAGTGGGTGCCTATATCAACTTGGGTCTGGAAGAACCGGATGGTGCCCGGCCACCACCAGTGATAGCCACAATGGAGCTCACTAAGTCGAGTCTCACTGGCAACACATGAATAAAAAGGGGTGCACCCTGAGATCCCCACTAAAAGACCTCAATTGATGGTCGAGTGGTTTCGGGGTTCCCCTGGGAGCATGGCCCCTCACCCTGATGCTGCCCTTGACCATAAATCATAACGAAGGTCCACGCTTCGTACAGGAATGGATTGGACTTGGCGATGCAGTGACCATATATTGGATGCACTTTATGGTTCTATACATCTATAGAATGTCATCCTGCTGACCTCTGGCTGGAGGAAGGAGAATGGGTGGAGAGGAGGGGAAAAAGAGATTGTTGGGAGAATGAGACATGTATGGAGCAGAGAGGAATAGTGTGCTGTCACCGGGCAGGGAGAGCAGTGGAAGCTGCATATAGGTGGGTATGTAAATTTATACGGGAATGTACATTTTCACTCAGTTATATTAAATAAAAAATTTTTAAAAAATCAGAAAAGATGTGTGTCCAGTTATATCCTTCCACCACGCTTATTCAATCTGTATGCTGAACAGGTAAGCTGAGAAGCAGGACCAGATAAAGAAGAATGTAGCAGTAGAACAGGAGGAAAATTCATTAACAACCCGGGATGTGTAAATGACACAACTTTGCTTGCTGAAAGTGAAGGGAACTTGAAGCATTACTGATGAAGATCAAAAACCACAGATGTTAGAACGGATTACGATTCAATATAAAGAAAACAAAAATCCTTACTATTGAACAAGTAAGCATCATACAATAAACAGAGAATATATTAAAATTGTCAAGGATTTCACTTTACTTGATCCCCAGTCCATACTCATGGAAGTGACAGTCAAGAAATCAAATGATACATTACACTGGGCAAATCTCCTGCAAAAGACCTCTTTAAAGTGTTTAAAAGCAAAGATGCCACTTTGGGAACTAAGGTAAACGTGACCCGTACCATCGTATTCTCAGTTGCCTCAGATGAATGCAAAAGCTGGACCAATCAATAAAAAATGATGCATCTCAATTATGGTGTTGACAAAAAATACTGAATATACAATAAATTTTTGGAACAACAAATACGTCTGTCTTGAAAGAAGTATAGTCAGAATGCTCTTTAAAAGCAAGACAATAAGCCTTCATCACACGAACTTTGGACATGTTAATCAGGAGGGACCACCGTGTGGGGAAGGAAATCATGCTTAGTACAGGGTCAGCAAAGAAAAAAAAAAACAAAAAACACCAAGAAGATTCTCCATGACAGAAACTGATACAGCGACTACAGCAGTGGACTCAAATGTAGTAACCATCGTGAGGAAGGTGTCCTGCTGTTGTATCCCAGTTGCTGTGAGTCAGAACCAACTGGACAGCACCAACAACAGCAGTATTACTTTACATTCTAGAGTGGTCAGTTAGCCACTTGAAGTACATAGTTCAGGTATGCTTGGTTAGCATTTGATATATGAAATTTCTTCATCATTTTATTTGAAAATAGTCTAATTTCCTCTGAAATGCCTTCTTTAATCCATGGGCTATTTATAAAAAGACTGCTTAATGCCCAAACATTTCTATCTACCAACTTACCTTCACTGATTTCTAGCTTGATTTGTCTCAGGTCAAAAACAGACTTTGAATTATTTTACTCCTTTAAAACTCGCTTTATGAACCAGCAGCTGGGCAATTACAACTGTTATTGAGATTATCTACACTCTTACTGTGTCTTTTTTCTGCTTCTTCTATAAGTTGTTGAGAAAGATGTGTTAAAACCTCCCACTAAGATTGTGCATTTATTTCTCTTTTTAAAACTGTCCATTTTTGCTTTATACATTTGTCATGAGATGTATACAAATTTACAACTTGCTCTATCTTCTTGGTGGATTGACCTTTTTATTGTCACAAAATGTCCCTATTTATCTTTAGTGATGCCTCTTGCCTTAAAGTCTACTGCCCCTGAGAGTAGTAGAATTATACTAGCATACTGTAGTTGGTATTTCAAAGATGTCTTTTCCCGTTCTTCTATGCCCATCTTCTCTGTGCCTTTATAGCTAAAGTGTGTCTCTCATAAGCAGAAAAGCCAGGTAAAATATAAAACTAAAAAAAAAAAGAAAAAAATATTTTTGAAAGTCCCAGCTGCCAAAGCAGCTAGGACCTGAAAGAGAAGGGAACTGCAGAGAGTTGAGAACGTGCCTCTCTCAGACCGTCTGCTGATTTTTGGTGTGGGCTAAGAGGCTGAGAGTGCAACAGGCCTCCTGGATGTCTCATGGGTGGAAGAGGCAAATATTTGCAATTCAGGACTGCCAATTCCAGTATGCTTTGAAAGGCCAAGATCCTGAAGCTTTTAGACACCATCTCAAGCAAAGAAAACATTGTGGAATCTGGAACCTGCTTCAGTGAAGAACATCAGGAACCCAGAGGAGCTACCAAAATGGTGTTTCTGTGGGTTCTGAAGGACTAAACTACTTTCCTGAGGAGAAGGGGCTGTGATAAGCACCTGTCTTCAGAAGGCTCAGTAGAAATGGCATGAAAGACATCACCAAGATGCAGACTCATTCAGCAGTTCTGCATGCTCTGCTGAGAAAGCAGATGTCAGGAACACCTGGTCCAAGGCAATCAGAATCCTAAACTCTCCAGCTTGCCAGGAACGTAGAGACTGGTTTTGTCCAACCTCTCCATTTTACAATCAGGGAAACCGAGGTCAAGAGAAACTCAGTAACCTGGTGAAGCTCATGCAGGAGGTAAGGCCTGGCCCATGTTTCTGTTCACTATTGTCTTGTCTAGGGTCCCCTGGTTCCCCTCTTCCATCAGGCTCACCCAGAGACTAGCAACACTTGCTCAACCTATGGTAGGTAATGTGTCCCAGGTCTGATCTTACAAGCTAGACTGAGTTAGGTTAGGATAACGCTGAATATGGCTTTTAGGTTAGCTGTGTCTAGCCAGCTGTCTAGGACAACAGCAGGATGCCTCAGGCAAAGGAAACAGAAGGTTTGTACAACACAGTAAGAAGAAAGACTAGACATGGGTGACTTTTAACTCTGAAATGTCAACATACAGTTCTTTTCTTTCCAGAAGAGAAACAGGAAACCACTGACATCAGCAAGATGAAGCCTCTTAGACGTTAGCTTTTTTCAGGTCCTACATCTTGGGTTGAAATTCATTTCATTCTTTGGATAACTTTGGTAGAAAATAAATATGCACTCTTAGAAGAATAAACAAAATTAAATCTGTTCAGTGATTTCTCATGGGACTGACTGCAATCCAAGCAACAAAACAAAGAGGAAAGAATCCTTCATTATGAAAAGGTAGATACATATGTTTGAGTTTTCCATGAAAAATGAATTGCAGGGATCTGACTAACTTGTTAATGTTACAGATACTTCAAAACACCATTTACTTGCTCTGTGTGGACTTCTCCAACTACACTTTGGGTTAAAAAATGTATTTCACAGACAAGGAAATCCCGAAGAACTCAGATAAGAAAGGTTCATACAGACTAAGACATGCAATAGAAAATCATCCCTATATTCTCACATATTTTTCAACATACAGACCATTTTCCAAGGATGCAAGATTAAGGAAGAAAACAAAGACAAAACAGAATTAATGGAAAATGGGCACTTCCAATATGAAACTGCATATTTGTAATTACCACATTGCCTCCTGATCTATCACCCATCTGTCAGCCTGTCATGCCACAATGACACGTCTGACTGTCATGATGAAAAGCATGCCCATCGGGGTCACCCACAGTTGACAGGTTTCAGCAGAATTTCCAGGCTAAGACAGGCTAGGAAAAAAGGCCTGGTGATCTACTTCTGAAAATTAGTCAAAAAGAGACTTATGGATCACAACAGAACACTGCCCAACTAACTTGCTTTGGGGTAATTGATCACTAGAGGAAGAGATTATAGTTGATGAAGCAGAGGGTCAGCAAGGTCACAGGAGACTCTGGGTGAGATGGATTGGCACAATAAAGCCACAAGGATGGACCTGAACACGCCCATGACCGTGGGGATGACACAGGGTCCGGTAACATTTGGTTCTGTTATATACAAGTTTGCCATGAGTCGGAGTGGACGCTACAGCAGTGAACAACAGACTGCTGACAGGTTAGAAAAACATGGCTGTGTAATACAAATATGTGTACCATAGACACCTCCGTGACACACGGCCCCAGAGAAGTCCCTGTGGAGAGCCTGAAAATAATCTCAGAGTGGCAATTACAGTTTCATCATTCCTCTGTACTGGATCTACCCATTGCAAAGAACACAAATCAATAATTGCACTGTTCCCTTCCAAGTATCATAATTCAAGGGAGAGGCCAATATTTGATTGTAGAGGGCAAGTGAGTTAAAATTGATTTACTATTCCAGGCAGTCAACTGGATGTACCTATCACAGCACAGGGTGAAAGGATGGGCTTCGGACACAGATGGAACTAGGTTTGCACACAGCTCAGTCATTTACTAGGGAGCTGCCCCAGCCATGTTACTTGACCTCCTGGAGCCTCGATTTCTTCCTTCTGTAAAGCAGCCATATTAACAATGTCTGCATCAAAATGTTTCTGTAAAAATGAAGTAAGTTATATAAAGTTGTTGTCAAAGGGTCAGGTGCACTGTAAACACTGGATAAATGTTTAGTTGTTACTAAGAGTAGTAGAAATGATACGAACATCATTTAAAAAAAATCAAAGTGGCTTCTTTTGAGTTTATTTTGATACATGGTGACTACATGCGTACAGAGTAGAACTGTTCCAGACAGTTTTCAAGGCTGTGATTTTACAGATCACCAGGACTTTCTTCCAAGGTGCCCCTGGGTTAAACTGCTAGCCTTCTGGTTAACAGGCAAGCAGTTATCAGCCTGTGCCACCCAGAGAATCCTGACTGTCATCAGCAGTACAGAGAGTTCTGGTCTACATTAAACAAAGCTACACAGTGTTACACCATGACACCTTCTGCCCAGCAAGTTTGCTTCTTCCTGCTAATAGCCTAGGTATTGCATATGCACATTCTACAGAGGAACCAGAAACTGAAATTAAATCTGTTTTCTTGCCTACAAAATTGCAAACATTAAAATTAAGTATTCCAAGAGAGGTAATGCAGTGATGTGCTTAAAGTGCACTGAATCTGTCTTGGAAAATGATAGACTAAGATAATACTTGGAGGCTTTCCCAAAGCCATTTCAGCCATCTCTGTGATTTGATTCCTCTTAGATTGCTACCCCAGGATGTGATCATGGATTGTGTGATTTTAAAAGAAAGTGAACCACGGGAATTACTTCCAAGAGGTATAAATATCTTTCCTGTATTTGCATCATGGGTTCATGTTTATTCATAACTGGCATACAACTGCAATTTTAACAAATGATGAAGCAATCCTGTGTCTCTTCTGAGGGCTCAAAAGGAGGCATGAGTCCTCCTTATACTGTGCTTCAAGAAAGGAACGCTTGAGGATGGATACACTTATGATCATCAATAACTGACCTTTAACTAGATTCTCGGTGAAGAGGTCTACCTTTCACAAGGTGAGAGCTAGACTATTGTGTCCTGCACTGACATGTAGGAGACTAAAATGTTTTCCTGCCCATACAAATCCGCAGCCAAGGATTCTAGGGTGCTGGAGCCCAGAGACCTCTGGGATGGAAGGTAGAGGTCATTTTCAAATAAAAGAGCATGAAGCTTGTTTAGAAGTCACTAGAGGAGCTTTTAATCTTATCAGAATATTTTGCATCTTCCAAGTGCAAACCCAGCCTAGGGCATAAAGAATCTAGTCTTGGTTCCTCTGTTATTAAGGACTCAAAAAATTAACCTCTCATAGCTCTGACCTCTGATTTTTGTGTCTGAAATGCAAATGCAGCAGCACTTCAGTGCCTTGGGATAATTATAATAACCTTCTGAAAGCTAAAATGCTTTACTTTCCTGTAAGTCTCCACTACAGCTCAGACCCAAGTCTTCAGTTCATCAAAAGGCAGACTGATGAGCGCAAGGCAAGCAGAGGGAAGACACGATCTGTGTTCTGATCTCGTCTCAGTGATGGACACAGACCAGGAGGCGCCTGTCCTCCCAGGCTGCCAGGGTGACTCATTCCCTGGAGGCTGTTCCTTCAGGAACCAGGATGGGTGGCACTGACTGCTCAGATGGAGACATGACAGATGCCTCGCCAGGCTCCCTTCTCAGATGCTCTCACTCAGTCCTGTATGGTGTTTTCAGGGAGTATATTTCTTGCTCAAGATCTGCTGGTCAAACTTTAGCCAGCATGAGCTGGGTGCAAAGTGTTTTTTCTTTGCTCTTGTTTTTTTGCATATACATATATATATATATATATACACACATATAGTTAAGAGGATTTTTTTTTTTAACTAAAGGAACCTCAAAGTTGTCACTAAAGTAGTAGAGAGAAAAAAAGCACTGCACTACTGGAAAGTTTTTATGCTTTGAGGAGGGGAAACACAAAAACAAAATATCCCAACAGCTTTCTAATTAAAAAAATCAGAGGAAAAAGTCCAGGCCTCAAGACCACTTAACTACTTTTTAACTCTTCATCTTTTATTATGTCAAGGAATAAGGTATTTACTAGGCTACCCCAAACACAGAGTAGACCCCCTGCCATGAAACAAAAACAAAAAACCAGCAATGCCCACCCAAGGGTGCCCTGAGTAGAGGAGTCAAGCTCCAGGAGTGGTGCCCAGTTTTCCTATGCTGGAGGGGCCACCAGCTGCACAGGGCTCCATGCTTAGGAGGGTCCCCTGCCTGGTTTATGTTCTGCTGCCCCATCTTGAAATCCTTCATAAATTTTTAGCACAGGGTCCTGCATTTCATCTTGCACTGAGCCCCACAAACTGTGTAGCTGGTCCTAGAGTAACGCGGTTCTCTTAGGTAAATAATGTCAGTGCTGTTTATAGCCACTACAAACAGATGGAAAACACCATTTCAGACAGATACAGGTGTGACCACAGTAACAAGTAAAAGAGAGACGAGGTGGTACAACATGAGCTACATGGGTGAAATACCGCAAGGGTACCTAAACACCTCCATTCTCAATTTTCCATAATGAGAGATTCGTTCCATAGATAGGCGGAAAGTTAACTATGGGTCTCTAGCCCCATGCTACAAGCCCAGTCCTCAAGCCCAGGACCTTGAAGTCCAGGACAACACAATGTTGTGGACTAGAACGCGGCTCTGCTGTGTGACCTTGGGTCAGCCACTTATTAAACCTGAACCTTTACTTCTTCAACTGGAAAGTTATGTGAACTATTTTGCTGGGCTGTTGTTAGCATTTAATGACACTATGCATGAAATAACTTTATGTATTAAAAGTTTCTGTAAAAATCATTTATATAGAGCCTTGGTGATGCCGTGCTTTAAGGGCTCAGCTGCCAACCCAAAGGTCAGCAGTTTAAATTCACCAGCTGCTCCCTGTAAGCTCCACGGGGCAGTTCTGCTTTGTCCTATGGGGTCCCTGTGAGTCACAACTGACTTGATGCAGTAAGTTGTCTTGTGTTTTTATATGTAGTTTTCCTACTTTTTCTTTCTTAAATTATCTGTTCAGTCTTAACCTCTGTTGTAACTTCTTTCCTGAAAATAATTTACCAAATAAGTAGACCTTTTTCTTCCCACTTGTGCTCCTAATACGACCCTTGTTAAAAAAGCCAAGAAAGCTTTTCTGGAATTTCTTGCTGAGTTTATAAAATACTTAATAAAGTGATTGTAGCCCTCATGGATGAAGAAGAGAGGATAGAAACCTATTGCCAAACTTAATAATTTAAATTTATGTATCTCAACTCAATTAGAGCTAACATGGCTTTGCCCACATTAATCCTTGAGAAAGCATACAATTTGCTATTTTTAATCAGGATGTGTTGATTCTGAAAAACAGTCCTTGGCAAGGTCACTAGAATCAACTTGATGGCAATTTTTTTTTTTTAGGAAAGGTCAGCTTCAGTTTGTGAGGAGGGTTCACTTAAGGAAACGCCAGTCAGTACGTTTGAGAAGAACATCTGGAAAGAGATGGTTACAGAGAAAATCACTCACATTTAACCAGAAAATGGAATAGCCATTGATCAAGATGAAAAGGAAGATAGAATCTTAACTTTTTCCTTTGGTTCTCCATTGGTGTTCTGGAGACAACGCCAGCATGGCGGTGGGAAAGAGCCACCATCTCCAAGTCTTTTCCTGAAGCAGATGTGATCCCAGGAAAGAGCTCCATAGGTTCTCACCTTGGAAGAGGCCAACTATTTTCTTCTAGTTTAATTGTAGTAAATATACACGCAATGAAACTTTTGCTACTTCAATGTTCTTCATATGTACAGTTCAGCGACATTAACTGTGTTCCCTGGGCTGTGCAGCCACACCATTGTCTAATTTCATGGTTTCCCATCACCCTTCGCAGAGTCTCAGTGTCCCCTCAGCAATGGCTCCTCTTTCCCCCTCCCTCCCTCTTGGCCTCAGCACTGTTTTTGTCTCTCAGTTTTCATTAGAAAAATGGACTTTGAAATACAAAGGTGTTTGCTTATTTTTTGTCATCTGCTTAAACTAGAGAGGAAAAACAACTATTAGGTCCTCCCACTCAAAACTACCATCACATTTCTCCTTTGGAAGAAAACCTTTCTCTCTTTAGCAAATTGCTCCGTCTGTCTGATTTTGCCACAGAATTTATTTTCCATCAGTCTAATCTGTCTGTGATCCAAATATTCCAGGGAAGAATCCATCCTGGAAACTTCATGGATAGCAGGGAGGCCACATGGCATCTAGTTATAGTTTATGAGCTTTGTCTGCTGGGTGACCAAGATGGCAGATCTGACCCATGACAGTCATGTCCCTTCATTTACTGTTTACAGGCCTCATGTAGAAGGCAATGCTGTGCTCCATCACTTGTGTAGATCTTATCTTTGTTTGTAAGAGACCATAGACATGTAACATAGAACATTTAATTAGTACTATTCCACAGTGTCTAGTGAGGTTAAGATTTAGAATGCTAGCCAGAATGAATAATAACATAACCAAGAATTATGAACACTCAGTAAAGCTAGGGTGTGATGGGAAAGAGATTAAAAGATAACAAGGTGAACATCTTTGAGGTGGAAACAGAAATAAAACTAGGAAAAAGGAAAAATGGCTTGATATAGAGTCATTACTAGAAAAGACTCACTGAAGTTGAGAGGTACCGGTTCAGTATCATATCACAATGCATAAAAAGCACAAGGGAAGATACAAAAGTGAAATGAGAAAACTAACCTACAAATTTTTATAAAAACAGTTTTCCTAATACTAAGGAAAGAGAAAACCATTTGCTATAGAAAGACAAAACTACAACAATCATTCCTGCTTAAATTCCAAATAACTTGCCCTGTATAACCGGAATTTAGGGTGTTCCATATTGTATTCCCTTCCTAGGGCTGCCACAATACATTATCACAAATTTCTTGACTTGAAACAACAGAGATGTTTTCACAGCTCTAGAAAACATTTTGGCTAGAAGTCTAAAATCGACTTGTCCGCAGGACCACGCTTCCTCTGAAGGCTCTGGGGAGTATCAAATTGTGCTGTAGGCAGAAAATATTAACTAGACTGTGGATTGCTCCGAGAATGAACAAATCACTCTTAGAAGAAAAAAAATCAGAAGTTCCTTAGAAGTGAGGGTGAAATTATTTCTACTCACTTACTTTGGACATGTCACCAGGACACGTCATCAGGAAAGATCAATCGATAGAAAAAGACATGATGTTTGGTAAAGTGGAGAGTCTGTGAAAATGAGAGAAGCCCTCCATGAGACAGAATGACACAAGAGCCACAACAAAGGACTCATGCATACCACGGGTCACGAAGATGATGCAGGACCAGGCAGTGTTCATTCTGTTGTATCTGTTATACCCAAGAGCATCATGAGTCAGAACCAGCAACACAGCAGCTAACAACAACAACACAGTTGCCAAAACTATGCACTCCCAGGCTGCAAGGTTTGAGTGACAGAGACTACCCCTGCAAGTCACTTATTGCTTAGAATGGGCCACTCATGGCACATCCTTTCTGTGACTTCTGGAGGCCCCCAATCCACATGTGGGAGCACAGGTGAGCCATTCCTTTGGTGGGAACACTAATAGTAAGCATCATCCTTCCCACGTAGGAGGTACGTGAGGAGTATCTTCACTGAAGCTCCAGAACATGGTAGTCAGTTCTCCATGGGCCACTTTTCTACCCATCTCTCACACAGGACTGCCTGCAGGCAGATGAACTACATCATGTGTGTGGATAGCAGGGTACCCTTGGGCATCTTTTTCCCAAATCCTTGGAAGTGCTTGGTCAATGAGATTTGTATCCAGCCCTCTACATTTTCATAGAAAACAGTGAGCACCTCTGGATATACATCCACCTGGTTAGCACAGTGTTATGTGCTATGGCTACTAACCAAAGAGTTGACAGCTGGAATCCACCAGGCACTCCTTGGAAACTCTGTGGAGGCATTTCTACTCTATAGTGGCATCAGGAGTCGGAATTGACTCAACAGCATAGGGTTTGGTTTTTTTGGTTGGTTGATTAGGCACCAAGTTTTCCAGTTGATTATAGAGGATCATTCATGGAAAGCCTTACTTAAAATAAACATCCTTCCCTATTGAGCCACCCACTTGATGATTTCTACTTTTGGTTTTCACCTGCTCCTTGAAGGAAACACAGCAGCTGCACCTGTTATTTCTCTCTTCTTTAGCTACAGGCCTCATTAGCAAGAACAGGAAACACACACATAGTTCTGAGAAGAGTACAATCTGGTTAGATGCCTTCATGTGCTAGTAAGAGGAAGATTGTAGCTCACTGTCACATCAAACTAGAGACTGCCCAAGTGACGGAGGACGTTGACTGAGGTCTATGGGCAAGATTCCCAGCCTAAGGACTCCAGGGGGATTCTGAAGAAATAAACAGAGCTTAGCGTTCAGTAATGATAACATCTGTATTCATCTCTTACGACAACAATCAACACTTAGGCACATCTGTCCTCACTTGTTGAAAAACTAAATATCTTTCCTTGTCTTTACGGAGAGTTGACAGGAGGTTGGGCACTCCAGAGAAAGGAAGAATTCTCAAATATTAGCTTCATGTACAAAGATCAAAGGTCTGGGAATAGCAATAAGTGTTGTTCTCTCCACAACGTGTACACCAGAGTGCCCAGTGTTGCTGAGACACATTCCGTTTCCTTCTCTAATGATGAGTTCCTAACCCCCACACTTGTTTCCCCAGAGAGTAGTTCAACCACAGGAGCCTGAAACGTTAGACAACCCTTTTTGCATTACATATGAGCATCAGAATGTTTCAGGAGTTGCACTCTTCTCTAGACAGATTGACTGAAACACGTGACCAGGATCTGAAAAGATTTGTGTACCAGCTGTGTGTGCGGCTGTGGGAATTCTCTGAGCCCAGGGAGGCCACAGGGCTGTTAAGAGGGCCTTTGCCAGTTATCATTGATGGAGAAACACACACAGTTGTACAGATACAAGCTATTTGGTGCATCATTGGTTCTAAGTAGTTTCTTTCTTCCAAAGTACATTCCAAAGACAGAACTTACAGGTGAGAGTTTAGATTTTTTTTTAAAAAGCATGTGCAATAATGTGCTTGGCTTTAATAATGCCTAGTTAGAACAATGCTTGCAGTATTGTAAGTACTTCACACATGCTAAGTACTACCAAATCTTAAAGATAATATAACTATGGATAAAACATTATGGAGGGGATCCCAGTCAGAAAGGGAAAAATGTAGAAGAAAATTCAAATTCTTAGAAAAGGATAGACTTACTGGACTGAAAGAGTCTGGAGAGACACCCAAGACAATCACCCTAAGACACCCTTTGAAACTAGAACTGAAGCCACTTCGGGAGCTCTGCTTTCATACAAATAATAGATTGCCTCACAAAATAAACATCACCCGTGAATACTGTACTCCCTTAAATAATCAACTATATGCGCCTAAACAGCCAACATTTACCCTGAAAGCAAGATGAGAAGATAAATAGGGGCAGGGAAGCTACATTAATGGAAAGAGAACAGAAAGAATGGGAATCCTGAAAATGTTGTTATACTGTGGGAACTGTACCCGATGTCACGGAGCAATGTGTCTAAAAATTGTTAAATGGGAACTTAATTCACTATGAAAACTTTCATCTAAAACACAATAAACTATTAATTTTCAAAAAGACACTATAGAAGGGCATAAAAAAGAGACTTAACTACCTTACTTGGATAAACCACAGCCTGGGTCCAAAGCCTTTCATAAAAAAAGGAGTGTGAACCAGATGATCTCTGCAGTCTCCTTCACTGAGAACATTCAAAGATTCCAAGGGTTTGGATCTAACCTTTCAACATTTTGTCCCCCCCCCCCCCCCACTTAAAGCGACATACAGTGATGACTCAGTGGTAGAATTCTTGCCTTCCATGACGGAGATGTGGGTTCGATTCCCAGCTAGTGTACCTCACATGCAGATAATACCCATCTGTGAGTGGAGGTTGCTGTGTTGCTGGGCTGCTGAAACGCTGAATTGGCTTCAACAGAGCTTTCAGACTAAGACGAGGGGGTGCCACCTGGGGGGGTGCCACCTCGGGGGGGGGGTGCCACCTCGGGGGCGGTGCCACCTGCCGATCTACATCTGAAAATCAGCCAATGAAAATCCCATGGATCATAACAGCCCAATCTGTAACCAGGCCTGGGGATGGGGTGGGACCAGACACCATTTAGCCCTGTTGTGCACGGGGTCACTGACGGCAGCCCACAACAGTGACAACGAAAGTGCTGCGATTAAGCTGCTACTACTCTTGTAACACACTGTACAATAAAGAAAGAATTTCAAGGTCTCTACACAGGTACGGAAGTGCGGTGTGCACCTCTACAATCCAGCAGAAACTCACTGTGTGCCCTACCCAACTCCCAACTCTAACTCCTGGAAATGCGGTATAGAAATCGGATTGTTCTACATATCAACCATAAATCTGCTGTCAGACAATACCGATCAGGAATACAGCCCTTTGAAGAATGTGGGACAGTTTGTATCATGGAAATGTAGAAATCCTCAAATGCCCCCTGGAAAGCCATCCCATCCTTCTAAAGACATGCTAACTGAGAATCACCTAGTCCGTAAATTGGCAGAGCCTAGCCCCACTCAGAAGTGCTCTGAGGGTACTTGAACCACCAACTGCCAACCTTAGATGAAGAGGCAAGTGCATTAACCATGTGTGCCACCCAGGGAAGTCTGTGCCTTATCAAGGAGGCCCTGAGTGGTGCAAATGATTGGCACACTTGGCTGCTATCAAATCATTGGCAGTCCAAGTCCACACAGAGGTATCTTGAAAGAAACACCTGCCATCTACTTCTTAAAAATCAGCCATGGAAAACCCTATGGAGCACAGTGGTACTGGGATGCTTGGGGGGTCACCATGAGTTAGTGTTCACTCCATAGCATTTGGGGCCCTTAAAAAATGGCTTAGGGTCGCCATGAGTCGGATCCGACTCGACAGCACTTGGCTGGTTTGGTTCTGGACACAGATCCTGGATACCTATAGCTCAACTATCTTGAAATATGCATCTCTAGGGAAGCCTGTGTATGATGTGTATTTTCAGTTATAACATGAGCTCATTGTTGAAACTCAATAAATAGAAAATATTACCACCCTATCCACATTTATGTCAATTTTTCTTAAGATAAACAGGAACCTTGGTGATCTTTTTCAGTCTCATGATTCTAACTACCATCTGTATGCCAATGACTCCCAAATTTACACCTCCAGCCCAGACTACTTCCTGAGCTCCAGACACATTTATCCCACTGTCTGCTTGCCACCATCTCTTGAATGTCTAAATATCTCAGCCACTATATATCCAAACTGAACTCTTGATCTTCTTTCCGGTGCCTTTCCCAACTTAATGGCAGTGCCAACCTTTCAGGTGCTCAAGCTAGAATCTTTGAGGTTACCCTTATAGCCCCTCTTTACATAATCAAGCAAAAATTCTATCAACTACCTTCAAAACAGGGGCAGTCGTGGTTCAAAGGTAGAATTCTTGCCCTCCATGCAGGAAACCCAGGTTGAATTACCAGCCAGCGCACCCCGTGCACAGCTAGCACGCATCTGTCAGTAAAGGTTTATGTGTCGCTATGGTGCTGAGCAAGGTTTCAGTGGGAATTCCAGCCTAGGAAGAAAGGCCCGGTAATCTACTTCTGAAAATCAGCCAATGAAAACTCTATGGATCACAATGGTCTGATCTACAACCAATTATGTATATGATGCAGGACGAGGCAGTGCTTCATTCCATTGTACACGGGTCCTGTGGGTTTAGCTCCTGAATTTATGGTAGCTAACAATAATATTTAAAATATATCTAGAATCCAATCACTTCTCAACACCTTCCTGGCTCCCTCCTCTGAGCCATCATCATTTCTCATTTGAATTACAATACTCTTAACTTGTGTCACTGCTTCTACTCAATGTCCATTCTCAGATGGCAGCCAGCAATCCCATTCCTACATATAATACAAGACCAGTGACACAAATTGTTATAAGCATGCCTGTGCTCACTGTAGCATTATTCACAACAGCAAAGCGACAGGAATAACCCAAGTGCCCATCATTGGATGAATGGATAAACAAATTACGGCACACACACATACACACACACTAGAATACTAAGAACTCTAAAGAATACTCAAGAGTCAGCAAAACACCTTATAACATGGATGAATCGGAGGACATTACTATGTTGAGTGAGTTAAGTCAGTTACAAAAGGACTAATATTGTAGAGTTGGTCCCACTATCATTAAAGTCAAAAACAAGTATTCACACAGAAGCAATGTTCTTTCTTGGTTACCACAGATGGGAGAGGGAAGGAGGGGGACTCACTTTCCAGACAGTTCATAGATAGCTGTTATTTGTGGTGACAATCTGCCTAAGGTAAACCAAAATGCTAAGTATACAAGACAATGGGACAACTGTGGTACATGCCCTAACATTACAATTTCACAACGCAAGTAATAACAAAAAATACGTGTGTGATCAATAGTGGGGAAGCCAGCACAGTGAAATTTTAGGGGAAAAAGTGTGTGGTTACAAAGGTATATATGTATGTACATATGTACATAAGAAGGCAGATGTGAACGCACATGTGCACAGACCCTGGTGTGTCTGCAGGCATATGTATACATATGTTGGTGTGTGCTGCATATATATGTATATATATACACATGTACACTTGCATATACACATATACAATAAAGCTCATAGGGGTGCAGTTATGGAGACTTCTTAGACACATTCAAATAACTCGTGGGATTGGTCTATTAGGTTAAACAGCTTAGGTCCTTGGTTACACAGGATAAAACGCAGTCAGCTGGCATAATAATAGTTTGTAAAGTTAAGGTTCTACACTCTAGTTCAGTGAGCAGAGTCTGGGGTCTTCAAAAGTTGCAAGCAGCCATTTAAGAAACAACTGTTGGTCTCTACTTGCCTGGGGGGAAGCCAGATCAATGGGAACAAAACAAAGAGAACTGGCAGGCTGAAAAGGCTGACACCTTGTGAAAGCTGAAACCAGCAGCACACAACAATATGTATAAAAATTGCTCAAGGGAAACTTCATTTGTTGTGGAAAATTTTAACTACAACACAATTAAGATTTTTTTTCAGAAAGTGGCCAGAGTCCATTTTTTTAAAAGGAAAGTCAGATCATGTTGAAAACCCTGATACAGCTCCCTATTTCACTCAGGGGAAAAACAGAAAGTCAAAGTCCTTCCACTCCCAGGTTTATACCCAAGAAAATTAACAGCATACATCCACACATCCACACAAACACTTGACATCAATTGGATATTATTTGGCCGTAAAAAGGAATGAAGTATCAATACACGCTACCACACGGATGAACCTTGTAAACATTATACAGAATTAAAGAAGTCAACCACAAAAAGCAACATATTGTGTGATTCTACTTATACCAAATGTCCACAGGAGTCAAAGCCATAGAGACAGACAGTGGACAGTGGTCACCAAAGAGGACAGGAGACCGACTCCTTCATGGGGGTAGAATTTCTTTTCAGGACAATAGACCAGTTCTGGAACAAGACAGTGGTGAGGGCTGCACAACACTGTGAACACACTAAAAACCACCGACTTGAATATTTAAAATGGCTCAAATTGTGAATTTCATGTTATATGAAGTTTATCTCAATAATAATAATGAAAAAATTAATGAAGTTTACATTTTTTGTGTGTGGAGCGGAAGCTCCCAACAAACTGTCTTGAAGGACTTTCGTATGCCTGTTAACAGAAAGACAGAGTCCAAAAGGTGTAAATGACCACAAATCAACTTCCTAGGTCTACTGTCTAACAGTGGGTGGCACCAGCTGCCCCCGCTGGTACTTACAACAGAAAACAATGTCATTCTGAAATTTCTTTCTTGCTTGTTAGTTAACCAAGGCTTCCTTTTCAGCAGGGCAGTTGGGGCCAGAGTAACACTACCCGCCTCTCTGCACCCTCCCCGCTTCCACAAACATGCACAAGTCAGGTCTGGGGCACATCTAGCAGGAACGGCGCGGCCAATTTGATTCTGTCCAAGAAGCAGAGATGGCCACAGCCTCTGCTTCAGTGCTGATCAAAGACCGAGGGAGTGAGAGGCACAGAGGTATTCCTCAGAGCGCTGCTTTCCATTGTGCCTGAGCATATCACGCTCTTTTTAACGGAAAAGTCACTAAGAACATTAGTTTGCAAGTTGTTATTTGTACAAGCAGTAAAATACTTTAAACAAAATTTATGATGATTATTACAAAACATATACCAACAAGAGAGGGGCTGTATTACGAAGGGGCACCAACCGGGTCCCCTGTCCTTCCCAAGATCCCTCTTCTCCTAAGCAGGGCAAACCCCGCCACTCCTTAGAACACAGTCTGAAAATCACTTATTGACTAGGAAGTCACTGTGTTAGTGAGAAAATTGGTAACATCATCCTACTTACTGTAAAATTTGAGAAATAAAAATTTTTAAACTACTTAGAGCTGTACACTAAGAGATCAGTAACAGCTGCTGGGATTATGTGTCTTTAACTTTGTTATCTTTGCTCGTCTTGAACATTCCCCTCCTTTCTTCCTGCCTCCTGTAAAGGATTAATTATATAATTAGAAAAGCGAGTGAAGGAGACACACAGTCCCTTACAGGGCAGAACGAAAGCTCTGCAGCCCCTCCACTGACCGACCACTCACCCAGAAGACTATCACACCAATGTGTCCCCAGCCCATTCAAATGGCAACAACAGGTATGGGTCATAAATCCTAAAGACCTTTGTATGTGATTCCAAGATCATAAAACATTTAAATCTTTCAGGTCAATCGAAAACATCAATTTAAAAATGAAACACAATAAGAACTATCATATAAAAGACACATCATAAAGACACTGCATGCTAGCCCTAAAAGCAAATGAGTTTGCATGGAACAGCGAAGTCTAGAGGAGGATAAAGACGGGGTTACACCTGTTCCTTCTGATAAGACAGTTTTTACAGAGCAAGCTGGAGACCCCTGTGATCCACCCACCCAGCTCATTCTCTCTCATCTTCTCTGTATTTCTCCATGGGGTTATACCTACTAGTTTTCAAATGTTCCCTTACTGTTTACGGTTTGTTGGTCCTCCCTAAATAAAAGGTGTGCTGCATGAGGACAGAAACCAGGGATCTAAGGAAGACATAGTTATCTGAGCTTGGTGGCTTCAGTCCAGTAGGTATTGGTTCCCGGGCACCTGACTCTTTGCTGCCTTAGATAAATCTGGCTGTGTGCCTGCCATTTAGAGGAGAAAAACACATAAATGATCATGTCAGTGCCATGTTCCAGGTGCACATAAGGCCATGGGAACCCTTAAGGCCCAGTCCAACGGGCTCAGTTCCCTTGTCAGGAGGATTCCCTGGTGGAGCTATAGCCTCAGCCAAGTCTTGAAAGGTAAAGGGGAAGTTGATTTGTTTGAATTATCTGAGGGTACAAGGATAAAGAAAGCTGAGCTCAAGAAAGCTGAGACAAGTAAGACAGCCAAATGCTTCTCTATCAAGTCTTTCTAGAGAGAAAATCCTACACAAGATCATCTTTATTAGTATAATAAAGTTCTGTGAGCCAACAGTTTACTAGAGAAGACTTAGAAGTAGGAAAATGAATGCATTATGCAGTTCCTTCACTTATGCAAGCAACGTGCAGAGTGCTGAGCACGAGACACACGTTCCCTGTGTAGAGACCTGCTTGGCGTGCTCTCTCTCTAGATCTTTGCTTGGCTGATTCTGTCAGACATATTTCACTGTCCTATATTTTCTGGTTTATGTATTGTCTGTTTCTCCCTAACAGACGATGTAAGATCTGTGGGAGCAGGGATCGCGTCTTTATTGTTCCACTGTACTCCCATGCCTAAAACCATGCCAGTCATGGAATAAGCACACAGAAAATCTTTGTCTAATTAAGGAACTAAACGATTGATTTGTAACTACAGGTATTATGGATCTAGACAGAACTTGCCTACACATAGCCCAAACAGGTACAAAGCCTTACATGACCAATGAGTAAAGACTCATTTATATGACCCCGTGAGTAAGCACTTTTATTAACAGAGGTAACCTTTTCGTGCAGTAAAAGAAAATGTTCTGTTAAGTAAATAGATGTGATAACACTCTAGCAGTGTTTGTCAACATAATAGTGATTCTGTCTTAGCTTTCTAAACCTTTGTAAGTGTCTTTTGGTCATCCAGAGCTAAAAAAACATAACTATCAAAAGCTGAATGACATGCTGAGCTTCAGTCGTCATTTTCACACTCTCCTGGCTGAGAACGTGCCAGTAAAGCCAAAAGCCAGTACAGGAGTTGGCCTCAGCTTTCCTGAACGTGCTTCCAGTGAAACAGGAATGGATTCTGTCTTGAAACTCTTGAGCCAACTGAATCAAATACGTATTACAGGTCTATATTAGAAAGACAGAGCATAAACTTGGGCTGGGGATCCAGAAGCAGAGATGATTTCAAATTATGCATCCACTGGCACAAAACAATTAAAGTTAGCAGGTGGGCCACTCTGTCCTTCAGGAGGTTAGGCAAGAAGACTATGGCATCAAGATGGCATGATGCTTCAGACCACAGTGGCTTTCCAGGCCAATTCTTGCCAATTCTTCCTTCATAGTTTGAATCTAATGCCTTTTTTTCACATCCATCCTGATCCAGACTTAAAATTAACTCCCACCTTGATGACTGGCCAGTTAAACTCCCTTTGGCTGAACCCACCAGCACTACCAAGCTCTCAGGGCTTACAAGCCTTCAGCTAACCTCCCTGGCCCACAACCCACAAGGCCTGCTATCAAGCTTCCTTCCAACAAGATCCACCTTCCCAACGAAGTCTCCTGGGCTGAGCAACCCAAGCTCCTAGCATGGTTTCTTGAGTAGCCTAGAATGCTCTCTCACTGCTCTAGCTTGTCTGAATCCGACTGATTGTTTACAGGCTGATTCAAGCCCCCTTTCTTTCCTTAAATACTGAAATTGTTGAGAATTTTATTTTACTTGGATCTACAATCAACACCCAAGGAAGGGGGAGTCAAGAACCCAAAGGACATATTGCACTGAGCAAATCTGCTGCAAAAGACCTTTTTAAAGCACTGAAAAGCAATCACTTCAAGGACTAAAGAGCATCCGACTCAAGCCATGGCATTTTCAATTGCCTCATATAATTGAGAAAGGTGAACAGTGAATATGGAAGACCAAAGAAGAAACGATGCCTTTGGATCATGGCGTTGGTGAAGAATACTGAATGCGCCATTGAACACCGGAAGAACAAACAAACCTGTCTTGCAAGAAGTACACCCAGAATGCTCTTTAGAGACGAAGATGATGGAACTTCGTCTCAGGTACCTTTGACACGTTATCAGCAGGGACAAATCCTTGGAGAAAGACATCATGCTTGGTAAAAGAGAGGATCAGCAGAAAGAGGAAAACCTTCAGGGAGAGGAACTGATGCAGAGGCTGCAACAATGTCTCCAACTCAGCAACAGTTGTGTGGGTGGTACAGGATCAGGCAGTGTTTCACTCAGTTATAGGCAGGGTTGCTACAGGTTGGAACCAACTCAACAGCAGCTAACAACATTTCTTCCCTGAAGACTATCTGCTCCAGCTCTCCACTGTGAGCTCCAATTCCCTCAACACCTATAGAATCTCCTCCCTGCACTTTTGAAAGGGTAAGGGTCTGCAGACTGCCTTCTGTATCTATTTAATTGTTCACACCTCATTCTATCTAGAGTGGGGCATGGTGTCACACACATTGTATTGCTAGCTGCCATCGTGTCAGCCTCAGCTCACAGTAATCCGTGACAAACGGAACAAATTGCTGCCTGATCCCATGCCATCCCTATGACCAAATGTAGACAGAACTGCTCTGACCCATCGAGTTTTTATTGGTATTTCTTACCGGTCAGTCTTAGTCTTGAGGCTCCACTGAAAACCGTGACGCATCACTGCAACGATCAAGCCTCTACTGACAGAAAGGTAGTGGCTGAACACAAACTGCACTGGCTGAGAATTGAACCCTGGTCTCCCACATTAAAAAAAAAAAAAAGACATTACCATTGAATTGATTCCAACTCACAGAGACCATATAGGACAGAGCAGAACTGTCCCATAGAATTTCCAGGGAGTGCCTGGTGAATTTGAACTACTGATGTCTTTGTAAGTAGCCGTAGCACTTCACCAGTGTGCCACCAGAGTTTGGTGAGAATCGTACCACTAAACCACCACTGCCCTCATCCATACTACAGTGGGCAACAACACAGTACTGATTAAGTAAACTGGGTTTGGGATGTTTTGCAACAGGGCTGTGGGCTATCCATTTCATTAACACAGATGTGCCTGTTGCAAAGTCCATTCAATCAAGGGCAGACCAAAATACAGTAAACTTTTACAAGTCTATCTTGCAGTTTGAAGGCAATCTGGCTAATGCAAACATTTGAAATGCTACTAGATTCTGTGGGCTTTGTCTAACTTCACCTGCAATTCAGATAACCTCAAACACATGGTTTTATCCTGGAGTAGAGGTAACTCTCATTAAGCTTCAATAGCTCTTGCTACAGGTGAGGAATACAAATAATATATGCTAAGCATTAATAATACATACTAAATGCCTGAAGACCATGCCAATCAGTTCTGCTACCCACTCTCCTTTTTTTTTAATGGATACCACCAAAGACAACTGAACCACAAACACTCCACATTACCACCAAGTGTATGGCTTGATTTTAATTGAGATGAGAGGCAAGACAATTTCAAGTCAAGGCAGAATTATCCCTTCCTGACACTCTCCCCAAAGCACCTTTGTTTCTCTGTATGGCACAACACTACAGCAACACACAGATAAACAAGGTAATATTTCCACACTAGAATTTGGAGTTACTGCAAAATTATGGGGCATGCTGGTTTAGGGAGAATGAAGGACACTCAGCTGGGGGAAACACTCTTCCAGACGCTCTTCTCTTTCTACCCTAGCTGATGTTACAAAAAAAAATGTATCTGTGGTATATGTATGTATGCATGTGTATCTGTGTCTGCATGTATGGTTCAAACCCACCCAGTGGTGCTGCGGAAGAGAGGTCTGGCAATCTGCTTCCATAAAGGTTACAGCCAAGAAATCTGCACACAGCAGTTCTACTTGGTCACATGTGTGGCTGCAATAAGACAGCATCAGCTCAGTAGCAGTGAGTATGGTTCCATCTGTATTTTAGCAAGCAGTGGTAGCTAAAGGAGCCCAAATGGCCCAAGATCGCTGACCAGAAAGGTCACCAGTCGGAAGAGGCTCTGCAGGAGAACTGAGCTGGCGATCTGTTCCTGTACAGGCTGCAGCCTAGGAAACCCCCCCAGCAGTTGTCTTCTGTCCCATAGGGTCACTGCCAGTCACAGCTGACTTGATGGCACCCAACAGGAAGTGAAGCACTCTGGTGAGTAGTTTCACTTGCTAAGGCTGTCATTAGTATTTCCCCTGAAACATCCCTTAATTTAACAGTCCTGATGGAAACTGCTAAAACTGCATGGATAGCAAAAAAAAACCAAAGTGTTTGACAGAGCTTTTATCGGCAGTTCTGCAGCCAGGCTTGGTAACTTTTTAATAAAGAGAAATGTCACTCAACTGAATAACAAGGGTTTTTCTCTTTCTTAAAGATATAGTAAGTGTTTCAAACAGTAACTTTCCAACCCAGAACTCTTTCATTTGGCAAACAGTTTCCTTCCTGGCAGCAAAAAAGAAAAAAAATAAAACCCAGTGCCATCACTGATCCCAACTGTCCCCCGTGGGACAAAGCAGAACTGTTTTCCTCGGGGTTTCCAAGGTGGTAAATCTTCCTAGGGAAGCTGGCGGCCACATCATTCTCCCACAGAGCGACTGGTGGGTTTACGACATCACCCTTTCGGTAGCAGCTGAGCACTTACTACTGCACCACCGGGCTTCTTTCGGCAAAGGCCTCTTTTTCTTTTTAACATCCTTTCCTCCAACCCTTTCAGGTTCTCGTAAAAATGGCCCATGACTCCTGGGAGCTTGTGTCGTGAAGTGTCCTCTCACGAGAACGAAATACTGCGAGCCTGGTGGGCTGCCACCTGCCCCATTAAAAGCACGCCTGAAATAAGAGGAGGACTTCTTCAGTGAGGAGAGTGAAGGAAGTGACTCCTCAGAGTGGCGTGTCTGGTAAGGGGACAGGGCCAAAGCTATTCCCCCTTCGTCTCCTTCTCCAGACAGGGATCTCCTCTGCTTTGGTTAACTGTCAGAAAGCACAGAAAGGCAGTTTAGGCTAAGCCCTCCAGGTTTCTGATCTCTGGGAGACCTTGGAGAGGAGAGACTTCATAGCAAAGAAAGTAGGTGGAAGGGGGATAGCTGAAAAGTAGAAATCAGTTTGCTTCATATGTTTCTGATCATTGCAAATCATTAGAGAATATTTCCGAGAATTCTAGCTGGTGTCTTCCATACCCTGGTCCCCATCCCCACTGGAGCACACACACCCTGGGGAAGTTCAAAGGTATCTACGACCTCAAAGGTAAAAGGGCAAGTGCTTTAGGGATGTTCAACCTGGTTATCAGACACATTTCACAAAGGGTGGAGCCCGGCCCAAGATTTCAGCTGTTACTAAAGGCAGAGGCCACTGGTATGAGAGCCACTGCCACCAGCTAGAAGCCAGTGAAGCTTCATAGGAAGTCAGATCTAATGGTTTCCTTCTTGGAACCAGCAGAGAGAGAAAGAACTGGGAAGGAGAGGGCTTGTTGGTTTGTCTGTTTGCAACATCCATGTATTCTAGCAATGGAAACCCTGGTGGCACAGTGGTTAAGTGTCACGTCTGCTAACCAAAAAGTCAGCAGTTCAAATCCACCAGGAGCTCCTTGGGGCAGTTCTGCTCTGACCTATAGGGTTGCTATCAGTTGGAATCAACTCGATGGCAGTAGATTTGTGGTTTTTTTGGTTTAGCAACAGAACTCTGATTTCTCAAGGAACCAGATTTTCTTTTGAAACTCTCAAGGCAACCAAAACCAACTTTTTTTTTTTAAGAAATGAAGCCTACCAGGCGTCACTGCTCAAACCAAATAGTACAGGAAACATGACCCTCAGGGTTATACTTAAAACAGAATACATCACTTTCATACTCTTGATGACCACTTTGTTCTTCTATACCTCATTATAGGCTGAATTGTGTCCCCCTTCCCCCAAAATTTGTGTCAGAATCCTAAAGCCTATATTTGTGGATGTAATTCTATTTGGGAACAGGGTTTGCTTTGTAATGTTTATGAGTACAGATCAGCATAGGGCGTGCCTTAAATCCACTGACTTTTGAGAAACGGAAAGAGCAGATCAGATAAGATACAGAGAAGCCAGCACAAATGGGGGAAGGAGAGGTGTCTGTGGCTCCAAACAAACCATGTGAAGAATACTAGAGAAGCTGAGATAAGGATTCCTCCCCAGAGCAGAGAAACAGCACATTTCCCTAGAGCCAGTAGCCTGAATTTGGACTTCTAGCCTTCTACACTGAGGGAAAATAAATGTGTGTTCTTGAAAACCACCCATTTGTATTGTTTCTATTACAGCAACACTAAGAAACTAAAATACCCTACTCAAGTAGTTTGAATATCCAGTAGTTAACAAAATTTACTTTATTACAGAATGATCAAAATGTTCTAGGTGAATTTTTAGGTATTTCCAACCATGCAAGATCCAATGTTTCATTGCTCCCCACCTGACATTGTGATTAGCTTTCTTCTTACAATGCCAATAACTCAAGGAGCCAGCGAGGTTATACAACACTCGTGAGGAAAGGCCACCAAGTGTTAGAGTCCAGACCCTCGCCAACGTCTGCCTGTCTGTCATCTGCCTTTCATTCAGAACACCAGACAGGGGAAAAAGTTAGGGATTTAAAATCACTCTTCTTGCCATAGGTTGGTTTTATTTCCATTGTAAATCCCAGCTACAAATGTTCCATCCTTTTAAACACTCCCTTATAAGAATTTAGGGTTGTATTCTGCTTCACTTAGTCCTTTCTTCCTCTGGGCTTATTTATTCCTTTGTTTGGCAGAAACAAGAAAAGCAGCCTCTGCTTACTGCACATTTGACCTCTATACTGGCCAACAGGCTACTTGTTCACTTAGCTGTTACAGACTTATGGAAGGCCTAAGATTTTTTCTAGAAAAATCTGTTCCCATAGATCAAAATCAAGGATGCTTAGCCAGAGGTCCAGAGAAGGACTGGAAGGGTATATAAACTCCCAGATTGAACGGGTCTATTCTTAGCCTGATTTTCAAGTGTCGGGGCTTTTCCATTCACCCCTCCGGCTCCATGCCCACCTTCTCCACCCTGCTCTGACACATGCTGCACCCAGAGATTCCCTCTGGCTTTCAGAATAGGCCCAGCTAATGGGGAGTTCAGAAGGTATTCAAAGAGGAGAGCCAGATCAGGACATTCGTTTCTAAGATCCCTCCCTGTGGCCACTGAGGGCTGGCTATGTCTCAGCTAAGGATCCCAGCTCTTCTCAGGGGTCTTCCCCCTCTGGATTGTGGTCACAGCGCCTCTCCTTGCCCCTCAAGCCTGGGAGTGGCAAGCACAATGCAGTCCCTAGCGTCGGGACCAATCCTGCAGTTTCCCTGCACCTCTGGCAGCCTTCTGATCAGTATCATTCAAATACTAATTGGCTCATGCTTTCTAGGAGGGTCTCAAGGATGTTCGAGGGCTAGGTGATACTAAAGAGTTAAGAACTTTTATATGTCCAAGGAACCTGAGCAAATTAGAAGGAAACTGAATCTCAGTAAAAACAGTGATTCTTAAGGTAACTGAGCAGAAAAATCAAGACGTTTATTCTGTGGTTCCTTTCCCCCTGGCCAGCACGGCCCCCCTTACCCAGTACCTTTAAATAAATCATAGTCACCAGGAGCACCTGCCCAGGCATCAGGGTTGCTTTTCTCCCACTCGCACGATCACTAGCTCAGGCTAAGGAGGACTGGTCAGTCACCAGCGGCTTCCTCACCAATTTTCTGTGAATCTGCTGTAAGGACTGTGCCACCTCAGAGAGTGCGGGAGGACAGGATGAGGTAACACAGCCACAAGCTGTGTCTGGCGAAGCATGCGCCCGTGAGCACGCGCACTGTGGTTGGTGCTGGTCCAGTCCCTGCCACGTGCTGCTGCCCTTGGCTTATTTGGCTCCCCTTGATTTGGACTTGATTGATCAGATTTGACATAGGTGCCTTCTCTAGGGCACAACACTGGTGATTAGTGCCACAGTAACCTCAGATTACTGGTACCACAACCTCAGTCCAATTAGAAGCACCTGTGCTGGGCACACACGTGTGTGCACACGTACATGCATGCACTGGATTGTGGGGACTGAATGCCCTTTGCTTCTGTCTGGCCCATGATCTCCTGAGGCATCATCCAGTCTCTACTGCTGTTAACACAACACTGTTTTTGATGGGCCAGCAGGAGCATTTTTGGACTCAGAAACCAACATATTTTATGAATATGCATTTTAAGCTCTTAGGGTCTATTTCCTAATATTTCCCTAGAATATAGAGACTTGAAATGAACCACGGTCACTAAGGGTTCCTGCCTGGGCATCCATGCTGCTTTTTCCTTGCCTTAGGGACACAGGAACTAGGAGAAGTCTGAGCAAAGTCTAGAAAGGGTGGGGATGGCATTATTAAATGTGGGTGAAGTCTGTGCATGTTTTTCAGAGAAGGAGAAGGTAATGGTTTTAAAAGCTCTGTGGCAAAGAAGCAATAAAAAAAGCCCTAATTGAGGAATGAATTATGAAAGAAATCAAGGAAGCTCTTAGAAACAAATCTCACAGCACAACATCCCCACATACAAAGTGGGTAAAATGGCTTAGTCTCTAAGGGGTTTATATAAAATGAAGTCCTGCTTTCGCCTGCCTCCAGGTTCTGTATCAGAGTTATACTAGACGCACAGCACACAAGGCCTTCTTGTTTCCACTTCCTTTTCCACCTTTTGGGAACCCCGGCTGCACAGCGATTAGGAGCTATGGCTGCTCCCCCAAGAGGTCAGCAGTTCAAACCAGGTGCTCCTTGGAAAGCCTAGGGGATGTTCCACTCTGTCCCATAGCATTGGTATGAATAGGAATCATCTTGAGAGCAACCAGTTTGGGTTTACACTCTTTAATGACAACCCAGACAGGCTGGCAGTGGTGGTCCCCAGAGGTGGGGACAGCAACACAACCACACACAGGAAATATGCTCGACTCCCAGGTATCTGCGATGAGCGGATCCAGGGTAACTTCTGAAACCACTGATGGGGAAGTCTCAGGGAATCCGTAGACAACGGACCCGTGAACTTCCTGATGGTCTCCAAAACCCTTCATGTCCATGACTCCATCCTTGTTGTCCTCCCAGGCATTCCAGACCTCAGCTTCCCTTTCTAGCCCGGAAAAAAATAATATTTATGCATATGCATAGGAGAGACAATATATCACAGGAAAAACACAGAACTTTGTCATCTGTCACCCTGCTGAATGCATCTTGACCCTGTCACTTCTTAGCAGCGAGACCTAGCAAGTCACTTAACCTCTCTGACCTTACATTTTCTCCTTGATAAAACAGGAATAAAAATCCAGCAGTTCAGATCCACCAGGTGCTCCTTGGAAACTCTACGGGGCAGTTCCACTCTGACCTATAGGGTTGCTGTGAGTCAGAATCAACTAGACTGCAGGGGCTTTACCCTTGGGTTTTGACTTCCTGGGAGGCACGTGAGAAATGAATCAGTTAACACACTACAGGAGTCCTTGGGTGGTACAAACAATTAGCACACTCGGCTGCTAAACGAAAGATCAGAGGCTTGAATTCACCCAGACGTGTCTTGGAAAAAGGCCTGGCAATCTACTTCCAAAAATCAGCCACTGAAAATCTGATGGAACACAGTTTTATGTTGACACACATGAGACTGCCATGAGTTGGAATTAATTTTTTTTTAACTTTTAATTTTTTTTATGTTTAAGAAGTTACTGTCAAACTGGGCTTAAAACAATCTGGAGATTCACTTTTAAGAAGTGTTTTCTCTGGAAAGAAAACCTTGGTGGCATACTGGTTAAGCACTACAGCTGCTGGCCAGAAGGTTGGCGGTTAAAACACTCCTTGGAAACTCTTTACAGCAGTTCTGCTCTGTCTACAGGGTCACTATGAGTCAGAATTGACTGAACAGCAGTGGGTTTGGGTTGGTCTTTGGTTCCGCAGAAGAGGACAATTGTGTTCATGTTACCATATTCTTACCCAAAGCCATTCCATGATGCAGCTTCATCAGAATTTGTCATAACTCTTTCTATCCTCAGTGGATATTCTTGAGGAAACAAAGTATGTTCACTGGATTTAACAAAATTTTCCCACCATTACTATGAAAATCTCCTGTCTTCAAGATGCCTAAAATTAAATTTTCAAGGCAACTGTGAGAACATAGATCTGCTTTCCATCTCCAGTGAAAACACTGTCCCGCCTAGAGACAGTATACCACTTAGCCATGCTTGCACCCAGTATTTCAATGACCATAGACGCCACTGGACGATGGAGGCCCAGAGATCGCACGCTCCCTGAGAACTGCAGGGTAGAGTCCCGGGGGAGGCTCAGATCAGTTCTACTCAAGGCTTCAGCAAGCTGGGCATAGTTGGACTGACAGACACTGAGTTCTTCTCTCCTCCATGGGACTCTCAACAAATCACCAGTCACCAGTGAGAGCTGAGCACTCTGACTTGTCACTGCATGATTACTGAACACATTATATTAGCTCATCTGATTGGTTGTAAGATGGGGCACACTGAGCTGACTTTAGAAGAAAACAGAGCCAAAGAAATACTCTAGATTTTAGAATACTATCTCCAACTAATCCAGGCTTCTAAACTGGGTCCTCCAATCTTATTTGAGAATAGATAGAAGAACACTTCTTTTTTCTTCACCTTGACAGCAAAGCTAGCTAGCTACCAGATGCCTCAGTGAAGGGACAGACCCCTGGTTCGTATTCCTTTTCTTATTATGACTCAGAACTACAGTGTCTTGTCTTCTCCAGTCCTCCCAGGCTGAGTGAGATGCTTTCCTGAGTTCCCCAGGGAAAAGTCAGCCTTGGTCCTACCTCTGTCAGGTGCGGACTCTGATACTTCTTTTTGGTAACCAATCTATTGACTCATCTGCCTTCTTTACTACTCAGGGCAGAGGGCATGTCTTCCCCATTTTCACATCTCCTGTTCTGAGCATGGCACGTGTTCCGAGTGCTCAAAAAAAAGTCTGCTGAATTGATTTGGGCCATGATGGTCAAAATCACTCTAGAGAAGGAAGCAGCATTTGAAAGTTGTGTGCATGCTGCCATACAGACCATATGGCTCAACACTTCTGGCAGCTACAAGAAAAAGCAGGTTGACACTTGTCATATTGTCGGCATCTCTAATCCAAAATATACCCTTTTTCTCACAAATCTGCCTCACCAAATGATTTTTCAAGTAACGTCCCACACTAGAATTCCCTGAAGTCTTCATTTTTCTGTTCTCTAATGTAGTATGCTTGACTGCTAATTAAAATGTTGGTGGTTTGAGTCTATCCAGGAGCACTTGGAAGGAAGTCCTGGCAATCTACCACCAAAGAAGTCAGTCATTGAAACTTCCATGTGCCTAATGCTACTCTGACACACATGAGGATACTTACTGTGAGTCAGAATGAAATTGACAGCAACTGGTAACGGGCTGGCAAATTTTTCCTGTACAGGGTTAAACCCAAACCCATACTAGTTGCTTTGGAACTAATTCTCACTCATGGCAACCTCATGTGTTTCAGAGTAGAACTGAGCATGGCTGTGACCGTTAGGAATACCACCAGGCCTTTTTTATAAGGTGCTGCAGAGTAAATTCGAACTGCCAACCTTTAGCTAAAAGCTGACCACGCAACCCTTTGTACCATCCAATAACTCCTCTGCGAAGGACTAACCAAAACCAGAACCAAACCCATGGCTGTCTAGTCTATTCTAACTCGTAGTAACCCCACAGGACAAAAGAGAACTGCCCCCCACACAGGATTTCCAAGGACAGGCTTGTGAATTCAAACTGCCCACCACTTACTTAGTAGCTGTAACTCTTGCAAAGGACTGTTGTTGTTGTTGTTGTTGAGGGTTACCAAGTTGGTTTTGACTAACACTCTACGGAAACAGAAACACCGTCTGGTCCTGCACGATGCCCACCCTGGTTGGTACCCTTAAGCTCGTTGTTGTAGCCGTTTTGTCAAACCATCTTGTTGACGGTCTTCCGCTTTTACAGTGACCCTCTACCAAACATGATGTCCTCTTCTGGGGATGGATTTCTCCTTATAACAGGTCCAAAGTACGTAAGACATACAATGACTGACAATTCAGTTCACGAACTCATCCTAGAGAAAGTGTTACATGCCTCATTGCTGAATATCACCATGGTCACCTTCAAAGTACTCCCCTTGGGAAACTATGTACTCATACCAGTACCTTGATCATTTTTCAAAGCTATTTTGGAACTCTTTTTCTGCAATGGCCATCAGAGCTGTTGTCGTATTACCCTTGATACCTTGAATGTCATCAAAACGTCTTGCTTTCAATATTTCCATTATTTTGGGGTAAAGAAAAAAGTCACTGGGGGCCAGATCAGGTGAGTAGGGAGGGTGTTCCAATAGAATTGTTTGTTTACTGGCTAAAAACTCCTTCATGGACAAGTACACAATTAAGTTTGAAAACTTGCCACCATGCCACCATGTGCAATGGCCATTCCAGAAAATTGGTTTGAAGGGTGGACTAGATGCTTGTATTGATGCATAGCTTCCCAAGGGGAGTACTTCGTAGGTGACCGTACTGGTATTCAGCAATGAAGTATTTAGTACTTAGGACAATTAAGTCCAAATTGTCATGGACTTAACTGTTGGACTTCATAATCTCTCCATCCTTGCTTCTAAGGAGCACACTGGTTTCATTTCTTCCAAGACGGACCTGTTCATTCTTTTGGCAGTCCACAGTATATTCAATATCCTTCTCCAACACCACAATTTAAAGGTGTCAGTTCTTCTACCTTCCTTATTTACTGTCCAGCTTTTCCATGCATAAGTTATGACTGAAGTTACCGGGGCTTGAGCAAGGCACACCTTAGTCTTCGTTTTGGTCAGCTACAGCTGCTCTAACAGAGATACCACAGCGTGGATGGCTTTAACAAAGGAAGCTTTATTCTTACACAGTTGAATAGGCTCAAGTCCAAAGTCAGGATGTCTGCTCCAAGGGAAGGCTTTTCCCCTTGTTGGCTCTGCAGGAAAATCCAGCACTGCATCCGTCTTTGTCCAGGGAGCATCTTGGCACAGGAACCTCAAGTCTGAAGGGCACGCTCTTCTACTGGTGCTGCTTGCTTGATAGTGTGAGGTTCCCAATTCTATGCTTGCTTCTCTTTCCTTTTATCTCTTGTGGGATGAAAGAATTAATGGTGGGCAAGCCACACTCCATGGAAACTCCCTTTACAGTGGAACAGGTAGGCGATCGTACAAAGGGATTTATAGTTCCACCCTAATCCTTTAACAGCACAGGAAAATCACAAACTGGAGGACAATCATAGAATACAGGAAATCCTGGACCAGCCACATGTCTACACATATTCTGGGGGGACACAATGCAATCCATGACATCCTTCAAGCCAGCATTTTGCTTTTCAACACTTTAAAGAGGTCTTTTGCAGCAAGTCTTCCCAATGCAATGTGTCTTTTGATTTCTTGACTAGCTGCTTCTTCCATGGGTGTTGATTACAGATCCAGGTAAAATGAAATCCTTGACAACCTCAGTCTTTTTTCTGTTTATCATGATGTTGTTTATAGATCCTGTTGTGAGGATTTTTGTTTTCTTGATGTTGAACCACAATCCACACTGAAGGCTGTGGTCTTTGATCTTCATCAGTAAGTGTTTCAGCTTTACTTTCAGCAAAAAATGTTGTATCATCCTCATAATGCACCTTGTTAGCGAGTCTTCCTTCAAGCCTGATGCCCCATTCTTCTTCATCTAGTCCAGCTACTCAAATGATTTGCTTGGACCACAGATTGAATAGGTATGGTTAAAGGATATGACCACGATGCATACCTTTCCTGACTGTAAACCATGTAGTATCCCCTTGTTCTGTCTGAACATTTTAATCCATGTACACACTCCTCATGAGCACAATTAAGTGTTCTGGAATCCCCATTCTCCCCGGTGTTATCCATAATTTGTTATGACCAATACAGACAAATGCCTTTGCATAGTCAGTGAAACACAGGTAAACATCTTTCTGGTATGCTCTGCTTTCAGCCAAGATTCACCTGACATCAGCAATGCTGCCCCTGGTTCCGTGTCCTCTTCTGAATCTAGCCTGAATTTCTGGCAGTTCTTCAGCCACTTTTGAATAATCTTTAGCGAAACTTTACTCACATGTGATATTAATGATATTGTTCGATAATTTCCACATTCGATAGGATCACCTTTGTTGGAGGACAGGCATAAATACAGATTTCTTCCAGTTACCTGTTGAAATATCTCCATTGATATTCCATCAATTCCTGAAGGCTTGTTTTCTGCCAATGCTTTCAATGAAGCCTTGACTTTTTCCTTCAGTACCATCAGTTCCTGATCATGTTACCTCTTGAAACGGTTGCAAGTCAATCAATTCCTTTCAGTATAATGACTGTGTATTCCTTCCATCTTCTTTTGATGTTTCCTGAGTTGTTTAATATTTTCCCTGTAGAATTCTTCACTACGCACCCTGAGGTTTGAATTTTTTCCTCATTTCTTTTAACTTGAGAAACGCAGAGTGTATTCTTTCCTTCTCATTTTCTATCTCCAGCTCTTTGCACACGTGATTATAATACTTCACTTTGTCTTCCAGAGCCGCCCTTTGAAATTGTCATTCTTTTACTTCATTGTTTCTTCCTTTTGCCTTAGCCACTGGATGTTCAAGAGCAAATTTCAGAGTCTCTTCTGACACCCAATTTGGCCCTTTCTTTCCTATCTTTTTAATGCCCTCTTACTTTCCTCATGGATGATGTCTGTGATGTCATTCCACTATTCATTTGGTTTTCGGTCACTAGTGTTCAGCATGTCAAATCTATTTTTGAGATGGTCTCTGAAGTCAGGCAGGATATACTCAAGGTCATATTTTAGCTCTCATGTGCTTTTCCTAATTTTATTCAGTTTCAATTTGAACTTGCATAGGAGCATTTGATGGTCTGTTCTGTAGTTAGCACCTGGTCTTGTTCTGACTGATGATATTGAGCTTTTCCATTATTTCTTTCGACAGATACAGTCAACTTGATTCCTGTGTGTTCCACCTGGTGAGGTCCATGTATATGGTTGCCATTTATGTTGGTGAAAAAAGATATTTGCAATGAAGAAGTCATTAGTCTTGCAAAATTCTGTCATCCAGTTTCCAGCACCTGTGAAGGACTGGCCAGTAAATATCCGGGCTTTGTGGACCATCTGTCTCTGAACCACTACTCCCTTCCACTGCAATACTACGACAGGGGCCAGAGTTGACATCTAAACAAATGGGTGTGGCTGTATTTAGTGAAACTGTATTTACAAAAGCAGGTGGCTGCAGGCTGGATTTGGCCCAGAGGCCATAGCTGCCAGCCCTGGAGAAAAAGGAAAAAAGATCCAGAGAGAACAGAATGAACCAATTCTGCCTTAAGAAAGTTCTTAAGATAAATCTAGGGCCTTTCTCGACTTCCTGATTTCACTATCAGTTTATATGCAGGGGTAAAAAAAATACAGATGAGGGAGAGATCTTCCATGATAGATTTTGTATTAAGCAGCAACCTGAATCACAGATGCACATTTCAGAGACGTGACAACAGGAACCTAGCAGCAGATCTGCAGAGTCAGGTTTTAATCCCAGCCTTGTACCAATTTCTGTTTTTACCACTTTCCTTAGAACTCAGTTTGTTGTGGTTGTTGTTTTCCAGTTCAGGTGACTTCATTGTTGTTAGGTGCCCTGGAGTCGGTTCCAACTCATAGCGACCCTCTGAACAACAGAATGAAACACTGCCCAGTCTTGTGCCATGTCCACAATTGTTTTTATGCTTAAGTCCAGTGTTGCAGCCACTGTGTTGATCCACCTCGTCAAGGGTCTTTCTCTTTTTCGCTGACTCTCCACTCTACCAAGCATGATGTCCTTCTCCAGGGACTGCCCTTTCCTGACAAAATGTCCAAAGTATGTAAAACGCAGTCCTACCATCCTCACTTCCCAGGAGCACTCTGGCTGTACTTCTTTCAGAACAGATCTGTTCGTTCTTTTGGCAGTCCCTCGTACATCCCATGTTCTTCTCCAACACCACAATTCAAAGGTATCAATTCTTCTTTCATCTTCTTTGTTCATAGTCCAGCTTTCACATATATATGATGCAGTTGAAAATATCATGGCTTGGGTCAGGCACATTTTAGTCTTCAAGGTGACATCCTTACTTTCAAATACTCTGAAGAGGTCTTCTGTGCCGATTTTCCCAGTGCAATGAGTATTTTGATTTCTTGACTGCTGCTTTCAAGGCCATTGATTGTGGACCCGAGGAAAATGAAATTCTTGACAACCTCGATCGTTTCTCCTTTTATGACAATGCTGCTTACTGGTCCAGTTGTGAGGATTTTTGTTTTCCTGATGTTAAGGTGTGGTCCATACTGAAGGCTGTGGTCCTGATCTTCATCAGTAGGTGTCTCAAATATTCTTCATTTCCAATAAGTAAAGTGGTGTTGTCTGCATAGCGCAGGTTGTTAATGAGTCATCCTTCAATCCTGATGCCTCCTTCTTCTTCGTATAATACAACTTATCAGATTATTTGCTTGGTGTACAGAGTAAAAAAGTATAGTGAAAGTACACAACCCTGACACATGCCTTTCCTGACCTGAAACCATGCAGTATCCCCTTGTTCTGTTAGCATGCCTGCATCTTGATCTGTATACAGATTCCAGGTGACTTCATAGCATTCATTTATTCTTTCATTGACTCAGCTGATCCCAAGATCCTCTGTGGTCAGGTCATATTTACCCATTTATTATACCCCAGCCTCCTTTGTGACTAGCAGTGCCTTACATGCATAGAAGGCATGCTATATATAAACTCCATAAATGTCATCAGCCTTAAGAAAGGTTTAACGTACTTGGCTGTGTTGACTCCTTTTCTCAGGACACTCAAAAGCTGACGAGGCCGAATACTGGTAAGACAACATAAACAGGAAACCCCATCCACTGGTCCAAACCCAAACCACCTCCATAGAGCCAATTCCAACTTACAGTGACCCTGTGGAACACAGTAGAACTGCCCCATAGAGTTTCCAAGGAATGGCTAGTGGATTTGAACTGCTGACCTTCGGCTGAGCGGCTGAGCTCTTAAGCACTGTGCCACCAGCTCCATCCACTGGTCGACAACCAAGTTAAACAAAAAATTCCACTGCCATGGATTCAATTCTGACTCACAGTCACCCTATAATACAAAGCAGAGCTGCCCCTGCAGGGGTCCCAAGGCTAGAAATCTTGGTAGAACCGCTCCATCTTTCTCCTGAGGATTGGCTGGTAGTTTGAACAGCTAAGCTGTTAGTTAGCAGCTGAGTGCTTCACCCACTGTACCATCAGCACTCCTTCTAAAGGCAGGTTAGAAAGCTTAAAATAAAGTAACTGCATAGGGCTGGGGGAGCAGTTAGAAAATGCAACATGAGAAAACAAAACCAACATAGAGGAGATGAGTGCACAGATGGACATACCAAAAATATTACTGATCAGCCCACTTAGGTTTGTGTTTTTCCAGCATACGGTATGGAAATAATTGGCTGTTTGCAAACAAAATGCTGAAGGAGGAAATTCTTCACCTAAAGCTATAATTAGTTTGTCAGTGCTGTGTGTCTGTGATGTACGTACAAAGAGAAATGCATTCCTGCCAAAGTGACTTCTTCTTCCACATCCGCCTCCTCTTTCCAAAACAGGTTTGGATAATCAAAGGCAAATCCAAGTAAGGCTTCAGCCAGCCACCCGTAAGCCTGACTCATGATACCTTCCTATCAACCAAACTGTAAGGCATGAAGAGTTTCACCAGCCACTGTTCTCAACCTTGATGGAAGTACTAACCCTAGGAAAAGCATGATGTGGGGAAGACCGAATTCTATGCCCTTATTTGCAGGTGAAGGACATGGACTAAGATCTCCCCTTACTGGGCTCGCATCATATTTGATGAATGCTCAAACATGATTCTGCCAGCAGCATTTTCTCTGAAAATTGCAGCAATTATTCATTAGTAAATGAGGACCCACTGGCAACGAATCTGGTCAAAAGACTGAGTACAGTGTTAGTAACAGATGCAACAAATTAATCCTGAAATTGTGGCACTTAGAGTAGAATTTGTAATGGGGATTAGCATGGGGATTAGAGTGCCGCAACGAAAATTTGCATGTACAGGATTATATCCATTACCGTTCCTTAAAAAAAAAACTCACTTGACCTTTCTATTAGAAGCTATCTATCTTAGACTAAAAGAAACTAAAGTGTATGAAGATTTAGCAATGTGCCTTTGTGAATACATGGAGAGAGAGAGAGAGTGGGAGGGAGGGAATGGATATAAACAATGCAGCTGGCACACTGCATCCAGAGCCTGGTACTTGGTCTTCGGTCAGCCACTGATCGGTGTACTTTGGACAAATTAAGCAACCATGTGTTTATTGTTCCTAATCTGTAAAACAGCAATACTTTAGTTAGGTTGCTTCCTTACTCAGAGATTTGCCATAGGCTAAATAGCTGGTGTCTCCACCTCACTGTAAATGTGGCATGCATGGTGTCTTTCCTATTACCTAGAGCAGAACTAGTGTTAAGAATTAGGGCTTGAGAACTGGACTGCTGGGTTTGGATAAGCTCTCTTACTTGCTGCATGGCCTTGCATTTGTCAGAAGATTTTCAAATTATTTGTATCTCAGTTTTCTAATTTGTAGAATGAATGCTGCTGTTAGTTGCTATGGAGTCAATTTGGACTCACAGCAATATCATGCGTGTGGAGGAGAACTACACCATCGAGTTTTCAAGCCTGTGACCTCTCAGAAACAGATTGTCAGATCTTTCTTCTGAGTCACTTCTGGGTGAGTTTGAACTGTCAACCTTTCAGGGAGTTGTCAGCACGTAACTGTGTGTGCCAGCCAGGAATGAAATGCCCTGAATCACAAAAACTCTTTAAACAGCTCCTGGCCCATAGTAAGCACTCAGAAAATACTAAGTGGTATTACTCATGTAAATGTCTAGAGGTAAAATTTAGGGATTCACAGAATACCTTTAAAATATTTAGAGCAATTGGACACTTTCTAGAAAAGAAGGCAAAACATATGCCTATGACCTGGCAATTCCATTCCTACTCTAGAGGAACTCACAGAGGTGTGCAAGGTGACACAGCCAACAATGCTCACTGCAGCAGTGTCTGCAAGAGCCACTCACTGGAATGGCTACAAGGGGAGGCTGGATAAACAGGCTGTGAAAGTTCCCTACGATAGAATACTACTAAAATGGATAAATCTCAAAAATGTAACACCGAATGAGAAAAAGAATGCGGCAATAGAAAATTTAAAGTATGATCAGTTATAAAGGTTTAATGATGCAAAAGAACACTGCACGTTGCTTCCAGATACACACCTCTGTCATAAAAGCCTAACTTGCTCATACATTATTAGAGTATGCACTCAGACAATAAGTGTTCTATTCAGAATCACAGCTACCTGCAAAGCAGGGGAGTGGATGCTATGGAGGACAGAATACAAGAGGCTTTAGTTATTTCACAAGTATTGTATTTCTTTAAAAAAGTGATTGAAAAAACTGACAAAATAACATATCATGAAATATTGCTTAATTTGAAAAAAAAATTCTGAACTATATTCTTGTTTCAATTTGTAGTATTTGCTGTCTGTGACACTTTGCTAGCATTAAGTCACAAAGGTAGAATTTATGTTTCTTTTCTTCCTTTTCCAGGACAATTCATTATAAAAACTTTCCTTATTATAACTTGTAATGGACTAAAAATTCTCAGCTTGCCTTTAATACCCAACGTTTTAAATCAATGACATTTGCAGGGGACCCCCTGCCTGGCACAAGGGTTGGGAGATGATAACTTGGTATATTGTACAAGGATTCTAGTGAGTAGTGTACCTTCATTAAAACTTAGAGTATCTTGGTAACTCAGTTTTTAGTTCAGAATTAAAAAGAACTTGAGCATTCTTAAAAATCATTAAGAAAAAGTCACTCTAACAGAAAAATGAATCAAAGGCAGAAATATTAGAAAAAAGGAATTTAAGAGGCTGGTGATTACAGGAAAAGCACTCAACCAAAAACTGAACAACAACAAAAAAACAAAATTTTAAATACAATACTTGAATATATCCAATTGTCTAAATTGTTCAGTACCAACATGAGTTCAGGGACTTGGTTACTCTACTCACACTCTGCTTGTGGGTAACTGAGCAGCGTGTATCAACTAGATAACTGAAAAACCAAAACCATGGCTGCTGAGTTGATTCTGACTCATGGTAATCCTACAGGACAGAGTAGGACCACCCCATAGAGTTTCTAAGGAGCAACTGGTGGATCTGAATTACGGACCTTTTGTTTAGCAGCTGTAGCTCTTAACCACTATACCACCAGGGTTTCCACATACCAAGAAAAAGTTCAGCAAAAAAGAGGAAGACCTGCACTGAAATAGACTGACACAGTGACTGCAACAACAGGCTCAAGCATCACAACTAGTGTGGAGATGACACAGGACTGGGCAGTGTTCCATTCTATTGTACACTGGGTTGTTCTGGGTGAAACTGACTTGATGGCACTTAATGATAATATCAAATGCTTTAAAAATATTGATGCACTTTGACCCAGTAATTCCCTTCTTAGGATTACAAGGTCCGACAATTAAGTCCACGAACTTCTTTGTTCTAAGTGCTACATACCTCACTGCTGAATACCACTACAGTCACCTTCGAAGTACTCTCCTTGGGAAGCTGTGCACTAATGCCAGTGCTAACTATGCACCAATCCTAGTGCTCAGTCCATCCTTTAAGGCGATTTTGGAACTTTTTCTGGAATGGCCATTGCACACGGTGGCACAGAAGCAAGTTTGTGAACTTACTTGTATGGTTGTCTGTGAGGGAGTTTTTAGTCAGTAAACGAACAACTGTATTGGAATGCCCTCCCCATTCACCTAATCTGGCCCCCAGTGGCTTTCTTCTTTACCTGAAAATAAAGCAAATATTGAAATGAAGACATTTTGATGCCCTTCAGGACATCAAGGGAAATACGACAGTAGCTTTGATGGCCATTCCAGAAAAAGTTCCAAAATTGCTTTGAAGGGTGGACCAGGCCCTGGCATAAGTATAGGTGCTGGTGCACAGCTTCCCAAGAGGAGCGCTTTGAAGGCGACCACAGAGATAGGCAGCCATGAGGCACAGAGCACTTCTTCCAGGATAAGTTCACAAACCTAACTGTCAGACCTTGCATGTCTTTTCTAAGGAAACACGCAGGGATGTGCACAAATAGTTGTGTGCGAAGACATTCACTGCAGCGTCATTAATCATAGCAAAATATTACAACACCTAAATATGGAACATCGGTATTGAAGAAGGTATTAGCTACACAGGGCAACAATGCAATCATCTGTACTCTACCCCTGCCTGTCTATCTGTCTATCTGTCTATCTACATACTTATACATGGAGCCCTGGTGGCTTAGTGGCTAAGAGATCATCTGCTAACCAACAGGGCAGCAGTTAGAATCGACCAGCTGCTCCTTCAGAACTCTGTTGGTATGGGGCAGTTCTACTCTGTCCTATAAGGTCACTATGAATAGGAATCAACTTGACTGCAGTGGAGTTCAGTTTTACACACACACACACACACACACACACACACACACACACACACACACACACACACACACACACACACACACACACAGAGTTATCAATCGCTGTTGAATCGATTCCAACTCATGGCAACCCTCGTGTACTACGCAGAACCACTCCACAGGGTTTTCAAGGCTGTGACCTTTTGGAAGCAGGTTGCCCAGCCTGTCTTCTGAGGTGCCTCTGGGTGGGTTTAAGCTCCCAACTTTTCCATTTACTAACCCCTCTGATTGTTAAGGATATGTGTTACTTTGACTAGGCCATGATTCTCAGTGGTTCCATTCTATGATCTGCTGTCAGCAGCCAACAGCTGAAAGGGGCATTTTCTTAGGGGTATGGCCCTCGACCAACACACATGGATGTTCTGGCAAAGCTTGTCTGCCTGGACCCTACATCCAACTCTTTACCCTTTGCCGTCTGGTCTTTGGAACATGAGCCAGCAGCCTGTGGTCTGATGGGGTGATTCTGAGTTCATCAGCCCCTGCCATCACACGAGGCAGGCGAAGCCTTCCAGCCTGACCCCTCATCCGCAGATTTGGGACCCACCAGCCTCCACAACTATGTGAGCCCATTTTTTTGAAATCTCTCTCGCCTCCCATATATATGCCTCTAAAGAACCCAGCCTAAGGAAAGCAATTAACCATGTGTACCACTCAGAGACTCCTACATGCATGTATATATGAATATCTGTGTATATTAAATAAAAGGTTGCTGCCTTCAAGTCAATTCCCAGTCATGGCGACCCATGTGTGATCCAAGTAGGGCTTACTCTATAGGGTTTTCAGTGGCTGATGTTTCAGAAACAGACTGCAGGCACCTTCTGGTGGGTTTGGGTCACCAACCTTTCTGATAGCAGCCCAGTGCTTACCCTTCTGGGCCATGCAGAGACTCCATACATACACACATACGTACACTGTTTTTCAACTTGTAGTAAAAAATAAGAAAAAATGTTCAAGGGATAACATTGTAAGTGGAGAAAAGAGAACATAACACTGCATACCCATAAAGGGATCCAATTCTGTATAAAGTAACTACATACGCTTTCAAAAAAGGGGAAAGGAAACCCACTCCAAAGCTACCTGGCTACTGGGATCACGGGTGTCTTACTTTCTTTTTATTCTTATGGATTTTTCAACAATTTTCAGTAGGCATGTTTTACAATTAGAATAAAGCATATCAAATAAGTACTGAGATTTAGAGCTAGAAAGGACCTCCTCATTTTCACAGAAGGGAGGGGTTAAGTGAAGGTCAGATCACTAACGAGCAGATATATCTCCTTTTCAACTGATCGCCTTTTTCAACTCCCTGTCCTTAGGGAGACCCAGAGAACAGCAACAAGGCCTCTGGTGCTGGCACGTGGGACTGCCCGGCTCTGGACAAACACTCTGGCCGAGACTCAGACCCTCTCACTTGCTTTCTGTCTTCTTGAATCTTCATCCACTTACGTCCAGGCGGCTTCATTGCACCAATCAGGAGAAGGCAGCCAAACAGAGATTTTCTTTCTCTTGGCATCACTGACATACTATTGGCTTATACTGCAGCTATAAGGGGAAAGTAATATAATACAGCTTTTAAAAAGAGACAGATACTCTCAAATTATTTTTAAAAAGTCAGATTTATTAGACCAGTAGAGACTACAGGAATTTCCAAAGCTGTCGCCCTGAGATGCCCTTTAAATGCAGAACTGAAGCCACTCTCGGACACCACCTTACAACCAAACAACAGATTTGATCATAAAATAAACAATCTCACTGGTGAGTATGGAGCTCTTTAAAAGGAAGAAGAATTTTATGAGACCAAATGATCAACATTTATCCTAAAGTAAAACATGGTAAGGTAAGATGGGGCAGACAAGCTAGATTAATGGAAACACAATCACCAGAATGGAAATACGGAGAATGGCGACACACTGTGAACAATGTAACAAATGTCACTGACCAGTATGTACCCACCCAAGGACACCCACTGCCTTCTAGTCTATCCCGACTCACGGAGACTCTACGGTACAGAGTAGAACTGTCCCATAGTTTCCAAGGAGTGCTGGTGGATCTGAACTGCCAGCCTTACGGTTAGCGGCCATAGCACTTAACTACTAAGCCACTGTAACTATTTCCACCAAAACCAAAAAAAGAAAAAAAAACAAATCCACAGCTGTTGACATTTCCACCAACATGTACACAAATTGTTAAATGTGAAACTAATTTTCTGTGTAAACTTTCACCAAAAACACAATGAAATATTACTTTAAAAGTTAATAAATTAAAATTTTAAAAGAAAAATGGCAGACTCTCAAAGATAAAAAGAATAAAGAAAACCTGTTGACATCAAGTAGATTCCTACTCATAGCAACCCTACAGAACAGAGGAGAACTGCCCCACTGGGTTTTCAAGGAGCAGCTAGTGGATTCAAACTGCTCACCTTCTGTTGAGTAGCTGAGCTCTTAACCAAAGCATCACCAGAGCTCTAACAGGTGCTGAGGGGTTCAGAAATACTTAAATTCAATTAAAACCAAACACAGGGTGATGGTGTGAGAATGGACATCAATGTGAACAGCATATGGATCTATCTTTTTGCAGACACACAGACAAAAGACCAAAACAAGTTGCAAAAGGGATGTCTTACAGTAAACTGCAGTATCTTCTTCTAGGTGATTTTAAAAAGCCATAATACAGCGCTTAGCAGTAATTTCCCCTTGAACTCAAATGTTTGTCCCACGTAAGTTAGTTGTAATCAAAAGCTGAGGCTCTGGCTTGGTAGAATGGATGCGAGACATCTACGCCTTTATCCAGTGAGGAAACAAAGCACGGTTTGAGAGTTACATTCCTTTAAAGAGAGTTCCCACAATTCTTAACAATAGAAAGCAGATAAAAAAGGACAAAGAAAAAAAGGTGGGGGTGGGCGGTATGCAACCTTCTCTTGTGCAGCTGGTGGCTCTCCTGATAGAGAACTAGGGCACTTTCTAGGACAGATCAGATCCCTCCCTTTGAGGCCTCCTCAATAGTTTTCTCAATGTTTCCCCAAAGCAGGAGCTGGCTGACAAAGTGCTTTCAGACGCATTGTGTGATGCCTCCCAATGGCAGGTATCAAAGAAAAAGACCAAGTTTTGTCCAGCCGGGGCTTTCCCGCTCTGTTACTGACGCCTTTGAGCGCCTCAGAGGGAGGCAAAGGGAAGAAAGCCTGCTGGACCAAAGTGGTTTTTTTTTATTTGTTTTTATGTTTTTTGTTTTCTTTTAATTCCATGTAAACAAGACGTGCAGAGAGAAGCATGAATACACTCGGACGCGTCCCGTGAGGCCACAACGGAGCTTCAGGTTTACCTATCTCGGCACTCAAAGACACAGACCGAAGGGCTGCTTCGGAGACAAGCACGAAGGCAGTCTGCAATGCCACCGAGCGCCAGGATGGAGCTAGAGAGGTCACGTGGCTACCGCAGGAATCACAAGAGGGAAAGATACGGAGACTCTCGACTCTGTAAAGGACAGTGAAACAGCTCCCCGTTTCACTCAGAACACTTTTAGTAGCTTAAAACAAAAAAAAGCCAGTATCTTGTTAAACCCCAAATTTCAAACTATTTGAGGTCTAAATCACCCTGGTTCAACAAAGTGGCCTTCCTTCAGCTCGCATCCTTCCTATGGGCACAGGTTGCAACTCAGCAACAGGGGACAGCATTCAACCTAAGGTTCCCCAAGCCGGCCTGTCCTGCCCTTGGCTTGGACATATTCTGCTTGGACATGATAAGGCAAGTTGCTGTAATTTATATTCATATAATTTCAGAATGATGCCATTTCTGTGTTTAAACACACTGCGAATGCTATGGAAACCCCGGTGACATGGCAGTGAAGTGATACGGCTGCTGATCAAAAGGTGGGCAATTCAAACCCCCAGGCAGCACTCCTTGGAAACTCTATGTGGTAGTTCTACCCTGCCCTACAGGGTCTCTATGAGTCAGAATCGACTCAAGGGCAGTGGGTTTGGTTTTGGTTTTTTTGCTTTTAAGGATGTTACAATATCAAAACTTGTAAGTGATCTATTTTTAACTTGCTGAACATAATTATTTTAACTATTGCCAGAGCACTTGTTTTCAGGTATCATTCAGGATTTATCAGAATTTCAATTTCTCCCCACTGCTTGTGATCACACAAAGGAGAATCCAAACCAAAAAGCATTAAGCAAGACTAACAGTACTATGGAAACCCTGGGTGTGTATAGCAGTTAAGTGCTACAGCTATTAACCAAAAGGTTAGCATTTAAAATATCCACCAGGCACTCCTTGGAAACTTTATAGGGCAGTTCTACTCTGCCCTACAGGGTCACTATGAGTCGGCATTGACTCGACAGCTAAAAGCCACAATCCACAGCAAAAGTATAATTTGTATGCTTACACCAAGTTATGTAACAACCACTTTCAAAACAGCAAAACCACCTGGCTGCATGGAGACACAGACAGAAGCGCACTAACCCTGGTGGCCTTTGCACAGTCAGGACCGAAGGAGGCGCGGAGACACTCCACTGTGGTACATAATTCAAGCAGATGCCAAAAATCTCAGCAACTGACAAAAACTAAAGAGTAAAAATAAATGTATTGTTACCAACCCCAAAAGTTAGAAAAAGAACAAAAAATTAAGCCAAAAGAAAATGGAAAGAAGGAAATAATAAAATTAGAAGAAGAAATCAATGAGATAGCAAATAGAAAGACAGTAGAACTAATAAAAATAAATCAAAATGTTGGTTCTTTGAGAAACAAACAAACAAAACTTCTCCCTGTAGTAACTGATGGGAAGGGGCAGACTGAAGTAATTCCCACAGGGAAGGCATAACCCAAAGAAGTTTAAATCTAAAAAGAAATTACTCAGACGCTTATGATCTTATCTTAAAATGTCATACAAGTTACATATTCTACTCTGTAATACACCTTTGAGTTTCTGTTGTTAAAAAAATGGTTTCCCCTTCAAATCTTCAAGAAAAACTAACATAGCAGGAAGATGTGCCACACCAGTGGGTTCTTGGAGCCCCTGGAGTGTTGCTCTCTATCCTTGGGGGCGGCGGATTGCCCAGTTTGAGAAGATCCCTTTAGTATCAGCACTGTCTTATTCTAAATTTTATCACAAAATACATTTAACCATAAGGTATGACATCACCCATCTCCTCATTTTCCCAACGAGAAGACTGGGGACAATAAAGCAGAATTATCTGTTAAGGTACCAAGAAGTCAAACAGCAGCAGAGACAGAACAAGAATTCACCAGCCATCATTGTTCTCATACAGCCACCAGACCCAAGGGATGATGTCTTAAACATTATAGAAAAGATCTTACAGAAAAACATCAGATTACTTTTCTTATTTAATTAACATGATTCCTTTCTCCTCCTACCATTAAAACTGAGAGAATGTCTCCCTATGCAACAGTAAAATAACTCTTCAGGGAAGCACAGTATCAGTCCTTCCGTTTTGATCTACATGTTCAAACTGCTGTTGTTAGGTGCCGTCTTGGTGCCATTCCAACTCATGGGGACCCCACGTATCAGGATAGAACTGCTCCTAGGCTGCAACCTTCATGGGCTAGATCTTTTCTCCCACAGAGTCAGAGGGTGGGTTCAAACATTTAACCTTGCAGTTATAGGATGAGTGTTTAAACCACTGCACCACCAGGGCTCCTAATTCAATTCTGATCACAGTTACCATATTTTCATGCAAATAACTCAAGGCTGGTAGATTTGTCTGCCAACTATGCCCTCCCTCAGTGAGATATTTTCGAAAGTACCCCATGCCAATTTTTTTTACACGCTGCTGTAACCTGAGTGGCAAGAAAGTTCCTTCAGCCCTGTAAATTCAGTGACTTGGAAGGAGCTGGGGTTGATTCCATGCTAGACAAGGAAACTAACTTTCATATTAAACCATATTAAACCACAAAGTCAATGGAGAAGAGAGGAAGTGGCCCCAAAATACCAACTGGAGGCAGCAATTGATTGCTTCAAGTGGCTCCGTGGGACAAGAACACAGGAAAACTCACCAAATTCTGCCAAGAACACACAACTGCATTTTTTATTACAATGTTGGTACTGCCCAAGGAGAAGTACAGGCAAAACCTTGTTAATATACTTTTTCTCTCCCCATAAATAACACATTCACCATGTGTGGACATACCTCATATATGTAATAATGAAAAATGCTCACATAAGGAAAAAATATTCTGTGTATGGCAGGCTTACTTGCAGTAAATCCATTAGTGGAAAGTCTTGGCAATAATTACATAAAGTATCAAAAAGACTGCAAAAAGCATTTAAGTAGGTGAATGTTCTTGGGACAAACTGTCATTTAAATTCTAATGTTTTCCTCTTTTGTTGCATAAATTCCCCTCCAGCTGTAAAGTATGGAGGACATTTTTACCTCTTTATTCAACTAAGAGTTCCAAAGTAATGCTGATTACAGAATTCCATAATCCAGTCTAAAATGGAAAAGTCATTATAATTTCTGCCTCCCATTCTGTCAAGTATAAGGAGCTCCAGGCTAGTTAGGTATTTAGTGAAAGCGCTTCCCAGCTCACAGCCACTTATCTGATTAATAGTACAAAGTGGAAATGTATGTCAGCCATGGAGAGGGTGATCTAAGTGGAGCTCTTACGACATGCTCAATCACGGGAATTAGGTGTGAGAAGCAAATATAGCCCCTCCTGATCAAGCTACAAGGAAAATGATTACTACACACTTCATAAACAAATGTAATTCAAAGGCAAGTTATTCAAAGTCCCCTCCAAAAAAAGTTACCAAGAAAATACAGTTCTTCGTGATGTGTCCCGCTTCTTTCTTCACTGAAGCTTGCAAACGGCTCTTGTTGATGTTTGGAAATGTCCTGGTTCTTTTCACCCACTGCTCTTGTCCTGTGGGAATCACTTTCACACAACAATTCATAGGGATACAGAGAATGAATGCAAGCAAGGTCTTTGATGCTGATGCTGATGCTGGTGCCAGCTGCAGGATCTGGCCCCTTTCTATTATTGTGAGGGACAGTCTGATGTTGTATTCATTGGGGCTCAAAATCCACATACGTTACTCTGAACTTGCAGGCCATAAACAACAAAAGATCAATTTAACAGTCTTCCTGTTGCAGGCATTGGAGATTCTCTACTCCAAGAATGTGATAGCTGTGAATATTTTGCATTGCTTTAAGGATTTAACAGCTGCTGGTGTTTCTGGTTTTAAAATCACAAGGCTAGCCTATGCCCAGAACCAGATGATATCAAGTTGACTCCAACTTATGGACCTATGTTTGTCAGAGCAAAACTGTGCTCCACGGGGTTCTCAATGGCTGGAGTGAATCACCAGGCTTTTTTTCCCCAGGTTCTGCTGGTTGAATTAGATTCTCAAATATTTTGGTCAGCAGCCAATCATGCTAACTGTTTGCACTACCCAGGGACACCAGCAAATCCTGATATCTGGAACTCGTATGTGCTTAATAAATGTATTTTTGAATGAATGAATAAGATAAAGTTATTAACATCCAAAGCAGTTCTCTGTAAGTTAAGATTCAACACTCTGACTATAGGTTGGGATGCCAGTTACAAAGTGCAGCTGTGAAATTCCAGACAAAAGTGAGGAGAGCTGGCAAATGCATCTACGACACTCCTGACTGAGAGAGCTCTGGCTCTCTAGATCTCCTCCAGTCTTTCAAGCATCAGCTGTACCTCCTGAGATCTACACTAATTACTTTCTGTTAAGATTAACCCTCCTTAAACACCCACAATCATTAGCCATTAGAGAAATCCAAATCAAAACTACAATGAGACATCATCTCACTCAACAAGGTTGGCATTCATCCAAAAACACAAAATTATAAATGTTGAAGAGGCTACAGAGAGACTGGAACATTTATACACTGTGAGTAGGAATGTAAAATGGTACCACCACTTTGGAAAGTGATTTGGCAGTTTCTTAAAAAGCCAGAAACAGAAATACCATGCAATTCAGCAATCCCACTTCTTGGAATCTATCTACACAAATAAGGGCTATCACACAAACGGACACGTACACACAAATGTTTATCGTAGCATCATCCACAAGAGCAAAAAGATGAACAAAGCTAGGTGCCCATCAGCAGGTGATCAGATAAACTGTGGTATATTCATTCACACAACAGAATACTATGCAGTGATAAAGAACAATGATGAATTTGGGAAACATCTCATAACATGGAGGAATCTGGAAGACATTGTGCTGAGTGAAATTAGTTGCAAAAGGGCAAGCATTGTAAGACATCACTATTATAAAGACTCAAGAAAAGGTTTAAACACAGAGGAAAGCAGTTTTTGATGGTTACAGAGACGGGGAGGCAGGGAGAAGGATATTCACTGATTAGGCAGTAGACAGGAATTGGGTTAGGTGAAGGCAGGGATAGTGCACAGTAGAGAGGAGGTCAGCACAACTGGGCCAAACCAAAAGCTAAGAGATTTCCTAAATATAACCCATCACTCCAAAGGACAGAGCAGTAGGGGCAGGGGTCTGGGGACCATGGTTGCAGGAAACATATAGATCAATTGGCATAATCAGGTTTTCTAAGAAAATGTTCTAAATCCCACTTTGGTGAGGGGCACTGGGGTCCTAAAAGCTAGCAAGCAGCCATCTAAGTAGCATCCACTGGTCCCAACCTACCTGAAGCAGAGGAGAATGAAAGACATCAGAGACAGAAGGAAAATATGAGCCCAAGAGACAGAGAGGGCCACATAATCCAGAGACTACATTGGAATGAGACCGGAAGAACTAGATGGTGCTCGGCCACTGCCAGTGACTGCCCTGACGGGGGACACAACGTAGAGTCCCTGAAGCAGCAGAAGAAAAACAGGTGTGCAGAACACAAATTCTATTAAATGACCAGACTTGAGAGCCTGACAAACGGGGGGAGGGGGGTCTCTGGAAGACACAGCCTCCGGACTCTGTTAGCCTGGAACTGAAACCATTCCTGAATCCAACCCTTCAGACAAATATTGGAGAGAATTATAAGACATAAAATGATACTAGTGAAGAGTATGCTTCTTGGTTTTAGTACACACATGAGGGTAACTGGGCAGCTTCTGTCCAGAGGCCAGCTGAGAGGGTAGGTGGGGACTGGAGCTGACTGAATGGACACGGGAACTATAGTGTGGAAAGCATTTGTGTGTCATCACAGGGTGGGGACAGCAGCTAGACGTACATAGCAGTTTCTGTCTAAGTTTCTGTATGACAAACTGACTTGGATTGTAAACTTTCACTTAAAGCACAACAGAATATTTTTTAAAAACTTAATCCTCTTTGAGTTATGACTTAGACTCCCAGTACTAAACATATTCTTAGTCCTTTGGTAGCATTCAAAAAGATACTGAAAGCCAAAGCAGTAAGGCAAGAACATTACCCATCAGCCCCTTAGCACTGTCAGGATCACACGACCTGAGTCATTAAACTGAATGGGCAACTGACAGAGCACTAGCAGCAGCAGCACGCGGTATATAAGCAATGTACTGAGTAGTGATCCCCCACACAGTGCTGTGACAGACAGGCAAAGCTAAATACAACACAATTACATCTGTACAGCAAACTGTCTCTTAATCAACAGGCATCTCCTGAGAGTCTGTTGTGCTCATGGTATATGTATCTTTATGCTCTTGGTTTCTGTTGAATCAGGGCCAACTCACAGCAATCTTATGTACGACAGAATGAAATGTTGCCCGGTCTTGTGTCATCTTCATGATCAGCTGGGTGTTTATGTCCGTCATTGTGGGTATTGCATAACGTTTTCCAATCTAGAGATTCATCTTCTAGCACTATATAGGGGCAATTTTCTGTTGTGGTCCATAGCGCTTTTGTTGCCTAATTTTTGGAAGTATATCTTCCTTGTCTATCTTTATCTGACAATTCTGCTGAAACCTGTCCACATGGGTGACCCTGCTGTCTTTGAAAACCAGTGGCATATCTCCAGCGTCATGGCAACATGCAAGCCACCATGTCTTTCTAGAAGAGATCATTGGCTGCAGTCAGAAACTGTATCCGCAAGTGTGAAAGAAAACGAAATTTATGGTTTTGGATTAATTAGTTAAACTACACAAAATCTTCCCATGTAATGAAACCTTCTTTCTACTTCAGAACCCATGAAACTATGTGCAGACACTCCCTAGCTGTCGGTTAACGCTAGCTGTCATGATCTGCCTTTGTGTAAAATGGAAGGGGTCTGGAATTCCACTTTGATGCTTTGTGAACTGGGAGAGAACAAGATCACAGTTTTAACAAACACCTCCGCTCCTTCAGACAGACTTTTCTGTCATGAGATAAAAAGTGTTCACTACTTCATGGTAGGTTCTTTAGGTCCTTCTTGCTGTTTTTCTTAAGCGTAGAGGTAATTCTTTGGTTTCTCCTTGATTTAAGGTCCCAAACCCCTAGACTGAGCCCAAGAGGAGATGGCCAGTGATGGAGAAGAGACATATGAAAGTTCAGTTGATTTTCAGCAGACTGTGATCCAGGCCTGACTCCTTCCAGAGGCTGCTCTAGACCCTCAGTCATTCACGTGCCCACTCTGTTCCAGGACCACAGATGTCTGGCATTGAATCAGACCTTACTTTTCTGGAGTACTCCTGTAAAACTTGGCCAAGCTCCTTTTATAGAGAAGCAACCAAACTTAACATCTCTATCTAAGAAAAGAGATACCAAAACCAATGGAGTGGATCCCAACTCATAGGATACAGATAAGTGAAATACTAAATACTAGGGTGCAGCTCAAATTAGCTCAACCCCTGGAGCTCACACAGAGTCATTTCATTCAGAGGTAACAGAGGGTGATGAATGCAAGTGCACGAATGACAGTCCTGTGACCGCAGGAGTGGGATTCTGGGAGGAGAGCAGAGCGGGGGCAGCAAAGGCGGCCACTGGACTGCGAATCAGGTGTCATCACCATCCTGCATCAGGGGCCTTGTGGTGACCAAGGAGAATGTGAAGGACCCTCTGGGATCAACAGGGCTAGGCTTCCAGAGATTCTTCTGGAGAGATCTGTAAGTATAGACTAATTTCATTACCTTTTTTACTTTTTACTATGGAAAATATCTAACACAGACAAAAACAGGAGCGCCTATAGACCTAACATGAGTCGGATCCGAATCGACAGCACTTGGCTGTCATAGACCTAACACCAAACTTCAGTGGTTATTAATTCAGGTCCTTTCTTAATCCCACTTTCTCTTCCTAGTACTGTGGAGAAAATCCCATAATTATGACACTAAATCTGTAAATGTTTCAGAATCTAACTCTAAAAGATAAGTACACAATCGCCTCCAAAACAAAATAATTTGTTATCATCATAAAACATTTTAATTCACTACCTTTTTCAATTATCACCTACATACACTTCTGACGGTGCCTGCCAGGCTGGGCTTGCCAGGAGACTGGGGCTATAGAGGACAGGCCTGGGTCCACAGCCGGTCACAGTGACCACACCTCAGGTTCCAATCTACCCCCTCCCACAGCCCGAGGAGGGGGGACTACACCTATTCCTCACTTACCCACTACTTCATTACCTAACATTTTGCAATTACAACAATTGTAAAAAATATCTCCAATGATTTTGCACACTACCAATGTGTATCTGGCAGTAACACTGAGGTGCCAGGTGAGAGTAACACTGGCTGTGACTGTTAGGGTCATGTGTCACTTAACATGGTCAGAGGCTTGGCATTTACGTGACAGTGTCATCTGGTAGTTCTGTAATGATGCAGTCATCCTCCGCTCTGTGACCTTCAGCCATCCCCTGTTTTCAAATAAGGGCAATTTCTGAAAAATGACCTGGTCTTTGGCACCTAACCCAATGGATAAGTAAGGTGTGGGTGTGCTCAGTCACAACATTAATACCACAATGCTTGGCTTCGAGAGTCCTCTGGCAGATGCAAAGTGAGCTGAAGGACAGAATCACATTCTGTTATAAATTACAGAGGAATTTTGTTTTCATGTTCAGCTGTTACAGATGTGAGGAACCCCCATAACCCAAAACAAAGAGTTGACATTTCTTTAAAATGAAGGAAATCTGTTTTTACTTAACATGTTTGTTTCTATGGGTTCATATACTACATAGTCTATTTTTCTTACATAAAGCCATTGGTTTTGAGGAAAGACACACCCCGAGCTTGGAATCTGTGCCCCTTTCAGCGCAGCATGGTTTCAGGTGGGGAGGCTCCCTGCCTCAGACAAGCCCTTTTCACTTTCCCTTTCTGTTTTCCTGCTTTTTAAGAGAACGTGGACATTAACTTAGGAACAACCTGTCTTCAGCTCCCAAGGGATATCAGCCTGCCTTGTCCCATTATGTCATCCAACATGACTGAACCCAATGTTTTGTTTCATGCTGACTTGGTTTGAAAGTGGTGCCCCAATCAAAGGCATCTGAACTCAGTGATGAAAAATACCACCCCTAAAATTCAGGAATACACACATCCTTTCTTATGGAAATATAGCTGATGATATTACAAGAAGCATGTGGTTAATCACCCACCTGTTGCTTCCTTATCTCCTGAGCCCCCCTTCTGCCAGAGAGGGGCTGTCAAGGGCAGGCGTAGATGACAACGAGCATGCTCTGCCCAGATCCCCTTAGATGCCCTTCTGGCACCCACGGGCCCCCTTCGGTGTGCTTTTGCTTTCAACAGTCAGTACTTGCAACTGTTCTTCAAAGGACTCTCCTTGAACTTCTGGAGCTCGCCTTGTCTGCAGGAGTAGGGAACTAGCTGCAAGTGCCTGGGGATCCCCTACCCTCGCCCCTGAGCCCCACCCCCAACCATAATAGGTGGTGGCTCAGTGGCAGAATTCTCACTTTCCATGCAGCACACCCAGTGGGGTCCCAGTTGATGCACCTCACAGTGGGCACCCACCTGTCAGGGGAGGCCTGCATGCTGTTACAACGCGGACTAGGTTTCAGCAGAGCTTTCAGACTAGGATGAACTAGGAGAAAAGTACGCCAGTCTGCTTCCAAAAGCCTGCCCATGAAAACCCTATGGATCACAACAGTGTGAACCACAAGCGATCACGGGGATGGCGTGGGACCGGCAACTTTGCACTCCTCGCTGCGTAGGGATGCCATTAGTCACGAACCACTTCTACGGCAGCCAACCACCACCACCACCACCAGAGCGTCTAAGCTAGGACGACTCTGAGGCATAACTCCCCCTCCAGGGTCCCCCAGTAGATCAGGCTGAGCTGAAGTCACTCTCTGCCAAGTTGCCTAAAATCACACCCTTGCTTGGTTTTCTTCCCTCCTTCCCTGACACACTTCCTCCACACCCTTAACAATTTCTCCAGGGAACACACTGAAGTTTTTTGTTTTTTGTTTTTTTGTCAATTCAACTTCTTACAGGTGTACAACTTATTGACAACAATTACAATAATCAGCTATGCGATGCTACCCATGATCAATGTGGTATTCCCATCACCATATGGTATTTCCTTCTCTCCCTCGCCCCAGGTAAATAATCAACTTAGTTCTCTATACATTTGTTTTTTCTTGTCCTTGTGTATAAGTGAGGTTGTGGTCATACAACATCTGTTATTTTGTAATAGACTTAATTCACTCAGTATAAGGTCTTCCAGCTGCATCTACACTGTAGCATGTATCCAGACTTCACTTCTCCTATGGGTTGAATAGCATTCCATCATAGGTACGTACCACATTTTGTTTATCCATTCATTTGGTGATTGGCATTTAGATTGTTTCTACTTTTTCGTTATTGTAAATAGTGATGTAATGAACAAATTAAAAAACCCAGTGCCATCGAGTCAGGTCTGACTCATAGCAACCCTAGAGGTCAGAGTAGAACTGCCCCATGGAGTTTCCAAGGACTGCCTGGCAGATTTGAACTGCCAACATTTTGGTTAGCAGACGTAGCGCTTAACCCACTATGCCACCAGGGTTTCCTAATGAAAAAATAGACCTATAAATAGTACATTTTTAATATGTTTGCTTCTATATGTTCTTTAACATTTTATTGTATCTATTATAGGATAAGTTGATAGCAACCTAACTTCAGTAATCTGCAGGAAATTCTAGATCTATACCGTTCCACTCTCCTCCTTTTGTTGTCACTGATTACATCCTTCTATGTCTTGTGCTCTGATTGGAAACCCTAGTGGCATCGTGGCTAACTGTTACGTCCGCTAACCAAAAGGCTGGCAGTTCAAATCCACCAGGAAACTCTGCAGACCAGTTATACTCTGCCCTATAGGGCTGCTATGAGTCAGAACTGTCTTGCCAGCACTGAGTTTGGTATAGCATAATTTTAGCTGTGCTTTTCATATACTTGTTATTTAAAAACACCAAAAACAAAACAGCTGGAATTACCAAGCATGAACACCTTATTACTAATCCTATATCTGTCCATGCATTTCTTTTTTTTTTTTTATGCACAGCTTTTAATTACTTTCTTGTACCTTTTCCTTCTATCTATAGAACTTCCATTAGTATTTTTTTATAGGGCTGTTCAGGTGGATATGAATTCTCTTGTCTTGTATTTGTCTAGTAACTTCACTGGGTATAGTATTTTTGGTCTTCTTTTTCTATAGTTCTCTCCAACCCCCTCGCACTTCAAATACATAATTCCATTGTCTTCTGACCTCCAGTGTTTCCGAGAAGAAAACGGCACTTAATCTTACTGGAAATCTTTTGTATATGACTGCTTGTCTCTCATTACTTTCAGGATTCTCTCTTTGTCTTTTATTTGTGAGAGCTTCACTATGACGTGCCCTGGTGTAGATTTCTTTGGGGTTATCCTGCTTGAAGTTTGTTGAGCTTCTTGAATTTGTAGATTTATGTCTTCATCAGACTCAGGAAATTTTCTGTCACTATTTCTTCAAAACTTTTTCTGGCCTTTCTCGTCTCCTTCTGGAATCTCCCTGATGTGTATGTTAGGTATCTGTTGTTGTCTCACCATTACATTAAACTCTGCTCAGCCTTTTGGAGCCTCTAGTTGTTTTGTGGCACGTGTGATTTTAGCTATGTTCTCCCCTAATTTGCTGATTCTTTCTTCTGTCTGACAAAAATCTGTTGGTAAGTCCTTCTGTTGTGTTTCTCATTTCAGTTACTGTCCCTTTCAGTTGCAGTGTCTCTTTTTTAAGAACCTCATTTGTGCATGCGTTGTTTTTCTTATCTCTTTTAGCTCCTTGTCTGTTTTCCCGTAGTTCTTTTCTTCCTCCTTTTCTCATTAGATGTACTTTCACTCCTTGTGTTGTGTTTATTTGAATGGGCCATTAATGGTTTTTTGTTGGAGTGCTGGAAATTTTGAGCGTGTTAACCTTCTCAGTTTTCTCCAGGATTTGGTGCTTTTGCCCTTACTACTTTCTGCAAAAGACTCTTAGGCAGGAAGCATATTCAACCTTTGCTTACTGTTTCTTCTCTTTCTCCCTCTCTCTCCCTTTCTCTTTCTCTCTCTCCCTCTCTCTCTCTCTCTCTCTGATAGCCTCTCCCTCCTGGCTTAATTATGATTCAAAAGCTCCCAGATCTCAGTTTTCAACTTTCAGTCTCTGCCAAACACACCAGAGAGCCCACTGTGGTCAGTCTGTCCACCAGCTGGCACTGCCACTCAGGCGAGATATTATATACTAATCAATCTGTTCACTAGGAGCTACAATCTACTCTCTCTCTCTCTCGTTATTCCTTCCTTTCTGTTTCTGCAACCACATTTTCAGTCAGAATGCCCACACCGAGTGGCTCCCTCTGGAGTTGGATGTTTCACTCTGGTTTTGTCCAAGGTTTTCTTCACTGCTCTAGGGGTTGCTTATGCGTGAAGTAGCATTTAGAGGAGACACAGGCTGACTTTCCTTCGTTTTAGGAGGAGGAAGGGCTGGCATGCCCCAGAAGGACCTCTGAAAGATCGGTATTATTGGTTTCAGAACCCAGTGACTCTGTGTTGGTTAGGGGAGCAGTCTTCATTTAAGTGACCCACCTCCTGACTCCACTTCTGGGAACTTTCTGTAGGTGTTCATATCATTCTAGCAGTTAGCAGTTAGCAGTTGTGGGAAATGTTATCACACTCTGAAAGGACATCCAGGGAGGTTTGTCTTGCTGCTACCAGATCCCCACATTGTGATACGCTGGCTGTGAGTGTAGCCTCCACTGAAGATGTTGTCTTCCAAGCACACAGCAACCTCAGTTAGCTGTCTTCAGTGCTGTCTGGACGGGAGAGCAGACAGACCCAAAATGATCCCCAGGGAGATCTGTCCTGTTGGTTTCAGAGGCACGAGCTATGGGGTATAGAGGGAGGCCAGGAGAGTGCTGACTAAGCAGAGTCCATTCCAAGGGCCTTTTGTAGCAGTATACAACAGTCAGACTCCCATGGAGGTCTGCCTCTCTGCTGTCAGAGACCTCCTGGTAGACTGCTGGCTCTGAGTGCAGCCTGAACTCAACACTCCTGCTTCCCGGCACACAGCACCCCATCCAGTAGTTCTCAATGCCAAGCAGAAGTAGGGGCAGATTAACCCTAAATGACCCCTATGGAGGTCTGTCCTGATGGTTTCAGAGGCCACAGCTGTGGGGTGGGCAGGGAGGCAGGTAGCACGGTGACTCTAGGAGCAGACATGACTGCATGGACCATCTGTAGCAATTCACAGTTAAGGTGCAGCCAACACTATTGGGGTGGGGGACGTGCTGTTATACTCCAAAGAACCTTCCGGGAGGTCTGCCTCATTGCTATCAGAGCCCACTCTGTGGTATGCTAAAGAAGCATGTTTCATAGCACACACCAGCCTCAGTCAGCAGCCAGGGAACACATTCTTCATAAACCAGTTGCACAGGAACTCTCACCTCAGGATCTGCTTCTGGGGAATCTGGCCTAAAGCAGGCCACTTGGTACCCTCCATCATTTATTCTGAGTATTCTGGAGATTCATCCTCACCTCAGCACACACATGCACAGGTTCCCAGGTAAGCCAGATGCAGAGGTCATTCACGCCCACCCAGAGCACACCCGGGAGGCATTCTTACTGCAGTTATGTGCACTTTGTCCCTTCCTGCACCTCGTCCCTTCCTGCACCTCGTCCCTTCCTGCACCTCGTCCCTTCCTGCACCTCGTCCCTTCCTGCACCTCGTCCCTTCCTGCACCTCGTGCAGCAATGTGCATGGAAGGAAATGTCACTAGGCTTGGAGATTCTGATTCCGCCTTTGAGCAGCAGTGCGATCTCAGTGTTACTTAAATAGTACAGGGCTCTGTATTCCACACACACCACACACACACACACACACACACACACACACACACACACACACACACACACACACATTAATGATGATGATTACCTCACAGTTGTGTGGATTAAAATAGACAACCCTGCACAGTGCCTGACACACAGCAGGTGCTCAATGACTGTCAACTGAATCTTAATCTGCATTTTTATGGTGATGCCCTGAAAATTGATTAGAAGTGACCCAAAGCCCATCAACAGAGCCAAATGCTTTGTCGTAGGTCCCGTCCCCAGCAGCCGTCTGCCTGTGCCTGTGGATTCTTTGCACTTCCAGGGACAGGAACCAGATGCTATCATAACTGCATGAAAAAAAATGGTCCCTCATGAAGAAAAAAGGCCCTTGACGGACTTTACCCAGCTTTATGAGCCATGAGTGGAAACAGCTGTACAGTTCCAGGGAATGTTTCCACCCAACGACTGTTAAGCAGCAGGCGATATTTTATTATCTTTTCCCCTCTGTTTAATGTGTTGTTCACCTTCTGCTGGGACTGTTAGCCTTGATTATCAATCTCCACATAAAAATATATGAATGTCCTATTCTCATTCCTCTCCTGGGGTCTCTCTGTTGCTAGTTACCACTGGAATCCCACACTTATTAGTGGAGTGGACTGGGATCGCCACTCCCAGGAGCTAACAGGTGAAATGGGAGGAGGGACAGGGAAGGCTGCAGAAGCACTGATGGTCCTGGATCACAGGAAAGTGGTATGATTAGAGCAAACAAGATGCCAGCCACCGAGAAAGAGATCCTTTCATTCCTTTGTGGCCGAGGTACGGGCATGTTGAAAAAAAGATGACGCATTTTCTAAACTGCCCTCTGGTGCTCCTTTTACAAAGGAGGCCTGGCAGCCACATCCTTGGGGCGTCATCAAGCTTCCCTGCATCTTCAGCTTCAAACAAGAACCTCTCAGATTTCCACACTCAGCTCTTTCCTGGCCATTACACTGGACAGTCACGTCGACATGCTCTGCACTCCTCCTAATTATAGTGGTAGCTGCCAGCTGTATTGCTCTCCAGGTTCCAAGCAAGCAGATGGATGCAGTTCACCATCCCAAGGCAACACTTTGGAATTCCACACGAAGCCAGGGAAAGAACACCAGGCCATCACCTGTCCTCTTTCTGAGTGACTGCACTGGTTTGGATTTTTATTCCTTCCTGTCTTGTCTCCTTTGGGGCATAAAAATAAGCCAGGTGCCAGAGAAAACTGCCTGGGCAACAGAATGTCTCATCTGCTGCGCTACAGTCCTATCCAAGACATTGGACCCAACAGGTCACTCTGCACCAGCGTGCCCATAAGCTCACCTCCCAAAGGAGAGGACCCTTGGACTTGCCAAAGAGGCTTCTAAATCCTTGTCTGTTTTAAAGCGACTGTTAAACATGATGTTGGCTCCTTTGTTATATGATAAAAATGCTCAGGATATTGTAGCCATTGTCCAAATGCTACAGAAAAGACCACTTCAGAATCAGATCAGAATGGCCATCACAGCGGACTAGAGTCCTGAGTCGTTGAGCTGAGACGGCCATCCTCTCCTGTGCAAAGGAAGCAGGTTGTTGCCCTGCACGGTGTCAGAAATTCCGGATCCACCCCCAAATACCTCTCGCTTTGCCTAGTCACTACCAATCAGCCTACCACCTGGGAATTAGTCTGGCCCTGCAGATTTATATTCTCAGTTTGCACTGTATCTTAGGTCTACTTTGTTGTCCCTGCTGCTGCCTCTTTCCACTCTTAACTCCAAGATTAATAAATAACCTATCCACTCATTAAACGAGCTACTGAAATTTCCTCCTCAATTTCATCTTCTAGAACTTCTTCTACCCCGCTGATAGTTACAGCTCCCCTTCTGTATTTTAAGGTATACTTACCAAACCTTCTTATGAACTTCTAGCTTCAAACAATTTTGTAAAAATTTTATCCATGGGTAATAAAATATCTTTCACTGAATTTCCAATATTCTTCCTGATAATGTCCAGAAATTCTGTTATTGTTTTTCCCTGGTCATAATATTCAACTGAATCCTCAGGCAACTGAGTCTTTAAGTTCTTTTCCTCATTACAACCAGTTTCTCAGAGTCTAGCATCTCCTAAGAATTGTTTGCATTATTTTCCCCAAAATGTTTGTTCTGGCTCCCATGCAAGTTCCCCGGCTACTAGCCCCTGGCCCTCCATTCAGAATACCTCGATGGTGTGTTATTACCTAGAAGAACTTAGTTTCATGCACAGATTCAGACATTTACCAATGTATGTTCTTATTTCAATCCTTGAAAAACTGTTAAATAAGGTCAATTCAATATGCTTTCTTAGGGGTTCCTATTATTAACACTTTCCTTCTGGAGAAAATGACTCCAACTCTTTGTTCAGTCTCTAAGACAGTTCTCTCACCATATCAAAACATCTTCTCCAATTAAAAAAAAATCCATTTATTTAGTTATATTGATATATACCTACCAACCAACCAACCCACTGCCATCAAGTCGATTCTGACTCACAGTGATCCTACAGGGCAGGATAGAACTGCCCCACAGAGTTTCTAAGGAGCACCTGGTGAAACTGAACTGCCAGCTTTCTGGTTAGAGGCTGTAGCACTTAACCACTGTGCCACAAGGTGTCCACTGATGTCTAACTGATGCGTAACACACTGCACGTATGGAAAGTGTACACCTTACTAAGTTCTGTCATGTCCACCTACCCACCTGTGCAACCACTGCCCTAACTAAGCCAGTGAACATATCCACTCCCTCAGATTACCCTGTGCCCACTGCGAGCCATTCCACTCTCTGACACCCACTCCCTGTCAATCACTTGATATGCTTTCTGTCACCACTGATTAGTTTGTATTGTCTGTAATTTTATAGAAATGGAATCAAAACACATGTAAATTTTGGGAGGGGGAAGGGGTCTGGCTTCTTTCACACATCAAAATTATTTTGACATTCATCTATGCCACTGAATCTAGAGGTAGTCTGATCTTTTTTAATGCCTTTAAATTGCTTCAGTAAATACCTGTAAGTGGAGTGGCCGGATGGTACAGTGGTGAAAATTCATTTCTACTGCTGACAGTGTGCATATTTTTAAGTGCATATTTTAAAGGCATTCTGAAACTCTAAATAACATATATGCTCTCTTTTCCCCTTATGTATGTCTTTTCCCAAAGAAAGTAAATATAGTCATCAAAGAACAAAATGAGCAATTAAATATATGGGGTTTAGAAGCTGTGCCTGAAAGTCTTCAGAACTGTCTTTGTCTATCAGGGCTGCTTCACTCTAACCTGCATAAAGTGACACACAGCAGCTATGTGGCCCAGGTGACATGCAGTCCCTTAGGGACAGGAGGAAATACCTTTGGAAGCACTATGGTGTATGGCAGCTAAAACATTGTCCCACTGGCCTTCCTTGTGTGTATTATTTGGGTACATGAGGAATTACAGTTCAAAACAGAGCAGAAAGCAAGAAGGACTTTCTTATGTTTTGTTTTCGATGCTGTTAGACTTGCTTTGAAACTTACATAAAACAAAAAACAAAGACAGAGATAGAGAGGTTGAGACAGAATAGAGTAACCAGAAAAGAAGCTCAGAGGACAAAAGACAAGGGGACTCGAGTCAAGGCTTCAGGTAAGTAACTTCCCCTTTCTTGAAATACATCTATAAACACAGGTCAACAGACACAGTGGGAGTCATTGCTTGGATTCCAAACCTATAATAGGAGATCCAGTTGGAGACATCACCCTTTAAAAGGCATTGACTTTTTTATGAAGAAGGAAGTCAAAGAATTAACAGATTGTAATTTTGAAGTTCCAGGTGTATAGGAAATAGTCTTGTTATTTTGAGTTTATGAGCTCCTGTAGCAAGAGATGTTGTTAGGAGTTTCCTCCCTGCATATATAAAGAAATACTAGTGATGTCTGAATTTACTGCAGCTTGAGCGACACTTCTCTTCCCTCCCCCGATGTGAGCAGGATACAGGCTCCATAAATCAATCTTTCTCATGTGCCCAGCTGCAGGGAGATAAAGAACATGCAAAACAGTAAATTCACCACAGGTCTTTGAGGCTGGCAATTGGGACCGCAGGAGGAGCTTGAAGATTCATGATATCTATTTTTATTTTCTCTATCTTTAGTGGGGAAGCCGAAACTAAATGTTCATGGCCTTGAGTAATAAACACAGGATTCCCCAACTTACCCAAAAGGCAGAGGATGAAGGACTGACAATTAAGTGCTACATACCTCATTGCTGAATACCACTACGGTCACCTTCAAAGCACTCCTCTTGGGAAGCTGTGCACCAATGCCAGCACCAAGTCCACCCTTCAAAGCAATTTTGAAACTCTCTCTGGAATGGCCATTGTGCATGGTGGCACAGTGGCAAGGTTGTGAACTTAACTGTATAGTTTTCTGCAAGGGAGTTTTTAGCCAGTAAACAAATAACTGTATTGGAACGCCCTCCCTACTCACCTGATCTGACCCCCGGTGACTTTCTTCTTTATCTGAAGATAAAGGAAATACTGAAAGGAAGACACTTTGATGACATTCAGCACATCAAGGGTAATATGATGACAGCTCTGATGGCCATTCCAGAAAAAGAGTTCCAAAATTGCTGTGAAGGGTTGACTAGGCACTGGCATTGATGTATAGCTTCCCAAGGTGAGTACTTCGAAGGTGACTGTAGTGATATTCAGCAGGGAGGTATGTAGCACTTTCTTAGGGATGAGTTTGTAAACTTAATTGTCAGATCGTGTGTGTCAACACATGGGGACACTGAGGAGTAAGAATGGGAAGGCTGGTGCTTGCCGCAGAGGGAGGACATGGATGACCACACCTGGGAACCAGCAGGTACATCACCAACAGCCTGAACTCTCCGAAACAAGTGTTAGAGGCCACCTCAGCCAGTTCTCAGTAGCATCTGATGAACTACACGGAATGGAAAAGTGTTTTCAACACAAATGCAGTTCTGATTTTCACAGTGTGGAGAAAGCCAGGCACACACACCACAGAGGTGCGTGCCTGTGGGTAGTTACTTCTCTCAGCTTGGTGACAGAAGGTCTACATTCCCAATCCAAACTGTCCTTTCTACTGACACAGCTAACGATACAGAGTTTTGTGCCAGTTTGTTTCAGCGGCTTGTCACCTGCCATCATGGAGGCTCAGGTGGGAGAGACGCGAGACCGTAGGAGAGTGCTGATTAGCAGGACCTGCCAGCTGCACAGCTGCTGCAAAGGACCTCTTTAAAGTGTTTAAAAGTAAAGATACCATCTTGAAGACTAAAGTGCACCTGACCCAAGCCATGCTATTCTCAATTGCATTACATGCATGTGAAAGCTGGACAATGAACAAAGGAGACAGAGAAATTAATGCCTCTGAATTGCGGTGTTGGAGAAGAATGTTGAATGTACCATGGACTGCCCAAAGAACAAACAGGCCTGCTCCAGAAGAAGTGTAACCAGTGCTCCTTGGAAGCAAAGACGGCAAAACTGCATCTTACATACTTTGGACACGTTGCCAGGAGGGATCAGTCCCTGCAGAAGGACATCATGCTTGGTGGAGTGGAGGGTCAGCAAAAAAGAGAAAGACTCTCGACGAGATGGACTGACAGTAGCTGCAACGACGGGCCTAAGCACAAAAACGATTGCAGACGTCGCGCAAGACCGGGCAGTGTTCTGTTCTGTTGTTGTTCACAGGGTCGCTATGAGTTGGAACCAACTTGATGGCACCTAACAACAACAACAACAGCAGCTGAGAATCCAGTGCTCAGTGTTCTGAGAAAATAAGTGAAGGAATTCAAGGGGCTAGATTGAAGAAAGTTCTTTAAAACTGAATAATTCTTGATGTTAAAGGAAAGCATTCACAGAGGGTACACAGTTGGGCAAAAGTAAGATTGTCCCAGGAACAGTGAACAGAAGCCCCATGAGGCCCTTCTCCTGCAGGGCACATCAGCCAAGGCAGACACGCTTTCTGTCCTGCCTTGAGAGGCTCTACGGCACACAGGGTGAATACTGCTTCCCGAGCGGTCCTTAGTCATGCTTCAGGACACGCGCATGTCCCCAGGACAGCAGAGGAGGCTGATAGAAACTCTCTGAGGCCAAATTCATGATGGTTCTGAGATCCACTCAACCTGTATTCACCAAGAACCAACTGTGTGCTAGGCTTTGTGCTAACAGTTGAGGATGCCACAAGGAGGCAATGAATCTTAGTTTCTAGAAAGGGGAATAGGAAACAAAGTAAACAAGTAAGCAAACAAAGAGATAGCTGCTTTCTGCTGACACTAAGTGCTATGAAGCTATCTTTAATTTCCAAAAAATAAACCCTGAAGACTTGGGGAGAGTACTACTGGAGGTTCTCGTGCATTTCTCTGTTTTGAACTTCTACATTGTTTATAATTGTCTAATAATGGGACTGAGGAGCCCTAGTGGTGTAGTGGTTAAGAGCTCGAACTGCTAACCAAAGGATGGACAATCTGGATCCATCTGAGCTGCTCCTTGGAATCTTGATGGGCAGTTCTACTCTGTCCTATGGGGTTGCTATGAGCAGGAATCAACTCAACAGCCATGGGCTTGGTTTTTGATTTAATGGGACTTGCTCCCCACTAGACTGGGAGCTTCCTGAGGGCAGTAGCTGTGTTTCATTTATCTTGCTATCCCAAGTCTCTAATAGATGCCTGGCATATAGAATAGGCTTATCAAATATCTGCCGAATTAATGAATAAAAGAGGTCATATTGCCAATATCTTATGTTTGGTTCCCCTAGAAGCACCCCTGAGGCACAGATGTGAGTGCCAGTATTTTAACTGGGAGATGATTCTAGGACAGTAGTAGGAGAGACAGAAGGGAAGGAAGTCAACAGACAGAGTATTACCAAGCAGGCTCCTGGTATGACAACTGGGGCCCGATCCCTCAGGAAATCTGGAAGACAGGATATATCGTGGCTTAGAGTCACCTCACTCAGGGGACATGGGAGCAGGGACATTTATCTACCCACTTCTGTCAGTCTTTGGGAGCTACTCCCCAGAGGTATTCACTTTGAGGCCCTTCTGGCCTGTCCCATTTTGGGGTTTAGGGAGCTCCGCGTAGTCACAAAGCTAGACCGTAGATGCCATAAGGTTTTGTGCACAAGCATCAAAGCAGGACAGGGACCAAGAATATCTGCCACCCACAGATACATGCCTCTCATCAGTTTCCAAGAGATCTGGAGAGAATGCTGCATGATAGATAGTCCCGCACAGACAAGAGATGGAAAGGAAGTCCTTGTGGCTGGGTTTGACATTGGCTGGCCTGACTTCATGATGCACTGGAAACCGTGGTGGCATGGTGTTTAAGTGCTGTCTGCTAACTAAAACGTCAGCAGTTCAGATCGGCCAGGCGCTCCTCGGAAACTCTACGGGGCAGTTCTACTCTGACCTACGAGGTCACTGTGCATTGGAATCACTTCAATGGCAGTGGCTTTGGCTTTATGGTAATCATTCGAAGCCCTGGTGGCATCGTGGTTAAGAGCTTAGGTCACTACTGAAAGGTTGGTTGTTCGATATCCTAGGAAACAGTTTCCTATAGACCTTCATGAACGTGGGTTCATTTCAGAGAGCCCCGGTGGCACAGTGGTTAAGAGCTACCGCTGCTAACTAAAAGGCTGGCAGCTGGAATCCACCAGTGACTCTTTGGAAACTCTGTTGGACAGTTCTACTCTGTCTTACAGGGTCACTACGAGTGGCAATCAACTGTATGGTAGCAAGTTTGGTAACTCTGGCTATCGTTTCGCTGCCTCATGCAATTTTTACCCAGACAGTTGGAGTTCCTTAAGGTTGAAAACAATGTCTTGTTTTTTACATTTTTAAACACTTTCAGGTAATCAGCTACCACTCATTGTCAGCACTACAAAACTGGAAGTTACACCTCTGATATTTCAAACACTAACAGGTCACTCATGGTACAGAGGTTTCTGCTGAGCTTCCAGGTTCAGACAGGAAGAAGGTCTGGTGATCTACTTTTGAGAACTAGCCAGCGAAAGCCCTAGGGAACCCAACAGCACACTGCAATACAGCGCTGAAATATAAGCCGCACAGGATGGAATACACTACACAGTAACTATAACAAGCCACTCAAATATATCAACAGTCACAAAAATAGCACAGGACTGGGCAACATTTTATTCTGCTCTATGCACAGGCTATTGCTATAAGAGTTCAGGGGACTAGGAGCTGCACATAGGCGGGCATGCAGATTTGTACAGTTTCACCCAGTCACAATAAATCAATAAAATGAAATAAATTTAACAAGGCTAAAATAATAAATAATATATTTTTTAAAAAAAAGGTCACCATGAATTGGAGCTGACACGATGGCAACTAATAACAACAAGACATTAAGCACATATGCAGGGACTCAGACCCACAGGTAACTTTGCATCCCTGGAAAATGCCTCTAAAATTCTGGACGGCCAGGATGAGACACAGTAAGCTTTCCCCCACAAACGCCAGCTTGCCATTTTAGATGGAGCACCAAAGAGACAGATACGATAATAAACAAAAATTTATTTTAGAAAAATGAACCACATTTATTTTTTTGAAGCTCCTCAAACACTGGAAATAAATTCTGAGTGACAGGCCATATTTGCTAGTTTTTTTATGCGCAGTGGCTTGCCTGCGCTGAGCACATCCTTCTTCATTATAGGCGCTGAGAGAATTTCTCTTGCTTGGCCATTCCCAAGGCCCTTTCTGTTGTTTTGTAGGGTTGAAAAGGACAAACTACAGATTCAGGGTTTGGTTTTGGTGGATGCCAAGAAAATGACACAGACCATTATTTCTAGGCCTGTGAATTTTATTTCCTGAATTCCAGTGTACTGTGAACAAGCTTACCAGGTGCCAGGAAAAACACACATAGCTACAGTGTGATGCTCAAATCAGTTCTGCACACACTAAATAAAATAGGTGATTATTAGAAAGAGTGTACTCCTCAGTCTAACCACGTTGAAATCAATAATGAAAAATATTCCACTTACTTATCCATCAGAATTATTTTTATCCCATATTAGTATTTGTAATGCTGACAATGCTCAGGTGACCAAATAAATCCTGCTACCTACAGACACAAGTCCACATCTTCTTTTAAGCACCTCATTTTTTTGAGATGTAAGACTGACCTAAATTTGAGTCAAACAGTTGATTCATTCTTTCCACATTCATTTCCTGAGATCCTACTCTGTGCCAGGCATGCCAGGTACAAGAAGAGCATTAGACACAATTCTTGGTGTTACCAAATGTACACCTTAGTCATCATTTAGCCCTGGTGGCACTGTATTTGAGAGCCATGGCTGCTCACCAAAAGGCTGGCAGTTCAAACCCACCAGGCACTCATTGGAAATGCTACAGAACAGTTCTACTCTGTCCTATAAGGTTGCTATGAGTCAAAATTGACTTAATGGCAACATGTTTGGTTTTTTTCATTTTAATGAAGAGAAGTTTAAAAAATATATTTCCATTTAGAGATGAGAAAATAGAAGTCCTACCTTAAGGGACATCTCTAAGTATAAAAAGCAGATACATTGACTAAGCCTCTTGATGCCACAGTTTTACTTCTTCTAACCAAGTTATTAGACCAGTATCGCTTACATTCCTCCTTTCTGTGCTCTCAGTGAGGAGTCAATTTCTCCTTCAGTCACAATGCCATGGACAGATCTGTGTATTCATCAACAATATTATTCATCAGCATCTTGCACTGAACTTGTACCCAATATCACATAACATAATACATCTTTAGCTTCTATAATGCCTTCCACATGATTTTATCCCCAAATGCTTTACATACTTCACTAAGACAGCTATAGAATTAAAATAATAAATCAAAGCAGGGGACAATATGCGAAGGGGTTTATTGAAGGAAGGAAAACACAGACTTTCAACGAGACAGGAAAAAAAATGGAGGGGCCTAGTGCATTTGTGGGAGTCCTGAAACTAGTAACTCTTCTCTTTATTTTAACTCTTTCTTTGGTGGAATTCCACTAGTTCCATCTCATACTAATCCCCTTCCTGAAAAGACAACTAGGCTCTATGCCTTAACAAGAATCTCAGTTTCCCAACAATGGCTTTTTCATGCTTAGCTACGACACCATCTCCCAAAAATGTCCCAAGACTAAAACAATAATTTAATCCCTGAGCATGTAGTTTGCTGTGGGTGGAAACACACGCTAACTTCTCAAAGAACTTCAGTAGAAGGCAATCTGGAGAATTAGCCATCCACCTCCCTTTAGTCTGAGACCAATTAATTCATTTATTCATTCAACAAATATTCTTAATACAGCAGGTATAGATAAAAGTAGTATGTAGTATGTGCATGTGCAAGGGATATGAGAGGTGGGATGGTTGTAATTCTGAAGAGAGAAGTCAAACAGGCCTTCACAAGAAAGTGGCATTTGAGCAAAGTCCTTGTTATAGATTGAACTATGTCCTCCCAAAAAATGTGTGTTGTGAACCCTAACATCTATGCCTATGGTTATAATCCCATTTGGGTTATCTTTGTTATGTTAATGAAGCTGGATTAGTGTAAGGTGTAACTTGAGTCAACCTCTTTTCAGACGTAAAAGAGATTAAACAAGTGAATAAACCAGCAGAGATGGAGGAAGAGAGACAACAGCCATGTGAAGATTACCAAGGACCAGAAGCTCCAAGGAGACAAGGACACTCTGAGCTGACAGAAAGAGAAAGCCCTCCCCTAGAGGGGCACCCTGAATTTGGACTTCTGGCCTCCTAAACTATGTGCAAATACAGTTCTGTTTGTCAGAGCCACCTATTTGTGGTATTTCTGTAACAGTAGCACTAGATAGCTAAGACAGAATTTCATACTGGGAGCGGGGTGCTGCTCTAACAAATACCTACAATGTGGAAGAAATTTTTGAATTGGGTAATGGGAAGAAACTGGAAGACTGTCAAGGCACCTAATAGTAAAAGACTAGATTGCATTAAAGAGACTGCTGGTAGAATTATGGATGTCAAAAGTAATGATGGTGAGGGTTCAGAAGGCAGTGAGGAGAGCTATGGATCAAGTTTTCGTTACCTTAGAGAACACATATGGCACCAGCAACAGAATGTTGCTAGAAATGTGGACATTGAAAGTGATTCTGGTGAGGCTTTAAATAAAAATGATAAACATGTGATTGGATAGTTAAAGAAGGCAATACTTTTGATACAGTGGCCAAGAATTTATGTGAATTATATTCAAATGTTTGCTAGAAGGTAAAATTTTTTAAGTGATGAATTTGAACATTTGGCTGAGGAAATTTATAAGCAAGACCATAAAGAGGTTATGCACTTTTCCTTGCTGCTTATAGTGAGATGCAAGAGGAAAGAGATAGACTTAAAAATGAGCTGTGCAAAATGAAAACAAAACTTAAAAATTTGAAGACTTCTGTTGTATAAACTAAAGACATATCCTAGAATGCTTACCAAGAATACAGCTGCACAATCTTTGTTAAAATGTTTAAGTCATCAGTTTAGACTGAAGGGAACAGGAAAACAAGGAAAGGAGAAAACACTGTCTGCCTCTTAGAATTCTACAGGCAAGAAAGAAGCTCAAAGAGCTGAATCTGTTGTCCTCCAAGAAAGGAACCACCCCTGGAGCAACTTGGAGACCAGAAGACCTACTGGAAGCAGCACGGGAAGCAGAGCTGCCTCAGTGCCAAAGGGTGGGCCGATGGCTTCTGGGTTCTCTAAGGGTAAAGCCACCACTTCCTAGGTTTCAAAGAATCAGATCTTCACTGACTTGGTCCTAGACTATGGGACTACCATTCAGTTTGGCCAAGAAAATGGGGCCACACTGGCCAGAGCTGAGGGGGTGGGGCTTTCATGCCCAAAGGGCAGGCGAATGGGACCTGCCAGGGCCAGGCGTAGGGCCACTATTCAGATACACTAGGAAACTGAGGCCCCCCCAAAGCCAAGTGAACAGAGTTGCTATTCCAGTGGTGATGGAAGATAGAGTTGAAGCCCAGGGCTGAGGGGACTCAGAATCTGGGAAGTATGACAAAAGCAGGAGTCTGAAGGGCTGGGCCATTGCCCAGATGGTCTCAGAGAACAGAGGATTATTTTCAAGCCTTGAGAGCTAATGTAAATTATTTTATAGGGTCTGAAACTTGCTTGTTGCCCCTTATCCCTTCTTCTCCTCCAATGTCTCCCATTTTAAGGGAAACGTCTACCTTGTACCTGTTTCATCACTATACTGTGGATGCAGATAAACTGTAATCTGATTTCATAAGTTTAAAGATGAAAAGGAATTTTGTCCCAGGAGGGAATACTCCTAGTCTCATCCATATTTAATTTAGATGATTCAAAACACAAGATTTTAAACTAGGAGTTAAGTCTTTTGGGATGATGTGATGAGATGTGTTTTGCATATGACAAAGACATGAATTTTGAAGGGCCAAAGGGTGGAATTTTATGAGTCAAATTGTGTCCCCACCCAAGATACATATTGTAAGTCCTAAACTCTATGTCTATGGTTATAATCCCCTTTAGAAAGGAGCTGTCTCTTTTGTTAATGAAGCAGGATTAGCATAACACATATCTTAAGATTTGAAAGAAAGTAAACAAGGAAGTGAGCTAGCTTAGATGGGAGAAAAGAGATACTGTCAAACCACATGAAGAGTGCCCAGGAGCAGAAGTTCTGAAGAGCCAAGGATTTTGCTCCAGAGCCAACAGAGAGAGGAAAGCTTCCCCTATAGCTCATACCACAAATTTGGATTTTTAGCCCTGTAAACTGTGACAAAATAAATTTCTGCTTGTTAAAGCCACCCACTTGTGGTATTTCTGCTACAGCAGCACTATATAATACTTAGACAGACCCGGAAGAAAGGAGGGCCAGCTAAGCAGACAGCTGAGGGAAGAAAAGAGGGAACAGAAAGAGCAAAGTCCGTAAGAAAGGAATGGTCTTAGCACTTTCGAGCAAAGCTGTCAAGAGGAAGAGGATGGGGGTGAGGGGAGCAGACTTGGTAAAGACAATCCGGCAAATCAATAAAAAACTTATTTTTCACACTAAGTAATGCGCAGTTGTTAGCTCTCATCAAGTTAGTTCCTGATTCATGGAGACCCCACGCATAATCAAATAAAATGCAGCCTGGTCTCACACCACCCCTATCATTGGTTGTAGACTGTGATCCACAGGGCTTTCATTGGTTGATTTTGGTAAGCAGATTGCCAGGCGTTTCTTCCTGCTCTATCTTAATCTGGAGGCTTCACTGAAACGTGGTCAGCATCGTAGCAACACACAGGCCTCTACTGAAAGTACATGTGGTGGGTGTGCCTGAGGTGGACTGCCTGGGAGTCAGACTCTTGTCTCCTCCAAAGAAGTCAGGATAGGAAGCAAGAGTTTAGTAAACTAACAAAATTGAAAAAATAAAATGTAACTGGTCCAAACTACTGTCACGATGGCTTTTGTGTGCTTTACATCCACTCTCTACCTTGGTCTGACTCATTTTCCTTGCATTAGGGCTATTTACTTCACAGCTGCATCCTCGTCACAACCCATCTTAAGTTTGTGGTCAAGACCGTGTAGCAGCTATGAGCAGTAATTTATTTATTCAACAAATATTTGCTGAGGGCTCTCCTGGAATTCAGCCCAAAACAAAGAGACAAACATCCCTGCCCTCATAGAGCTCATCTTCTGCTTCATGGGCTCTGGAATCAGACAGCCTGGTTCAAATGCCTACTCATTGGTAGTACTAAAGTCCTTCTCTCTTTCTGCTTGACTCTTTTACATCTCAAAAGTTTAATACAAAACACAACCTAATCTTAAAGACTGTGCCCTGCCTATTAACATAACTGTCTCTAATTTTGCCTCATTAACACATTGGAAAATGACATCAAATTACAAAATAGAGGACAACCACAGAATATTTGGAATCAAGGCCTAGCCAAGTAGATGAGTATTTTAGGGAGGCACAATTCAACCCATTACAATACTGAACAAAGTTATAGAGGTGTTACATTCATTTCTTTTTTTCCTTACTTTAAAGCCAGTTTTTCTAGTGCTATAACACTAAAAAATGAAACCCCTTCAAAAAACTTAAGGCATGCATAGCCTGCTCAGTGGAGTTCCACTAGCATAGAACTCCTGAGAGCACGTCTCTTTCTCTGTGGGTCCCTGACAAGTTCAGCCACCAAGGGAACACTCGGAAGGTCTAGCAAGGCTAATTGTGACTCCCTGTGCAGTTAGTAATGCTGTCTCCTAGGTAACCACCAGGTGGGATGAACCAGTGTCGTGCAACCACCCTGCAAATGTGGGCCTGACAAACATCGCTCACTCAAGAGAGAATGCTGGGAACTCACGAGATTTCCCACTGAGGGTACCGTCCCCATCCTTTTTATTTTAGGGTCAAAACCAACTTGGGAATTTACAAGTTTACAAAGTGTTGTCCTATTTCCATTTAATCCTCGCCACAATCCTATGATTGTCTCCATTTAATAGAAGGCACTGAGGTTTAGGGAGCTGAGATCACTTGCCTAATGTCAGAATACCAGTGGCAGGCTGCGGTTGCAAGCCACGTCCTCTAAGCCCTTGGGCTACGCTGTGTCTCTCGCTGCTTTAGTCAGGGCCATCCTCTGCGTCCTCTCCCCACCTAGCTGAACAAAGACACTCAAATGCACAGCAAGAACTAGAACGCTTCACCCTGCGAAACATCTGACAACAATCACTGGGCTGCTTCACGTTTACTGAATTGCCTTGCCCTCAAACATCCACACCAAGGTATGAGTTGAGTTTTCAACATAGGCAAAGCTGTGCAGATGATTCCCAGATATTGTGAAACAATTGCCAACATTCCAACTGGCAACCAGTCAGGCCAAAAAAAAGTTTCCATTGAGTTGGTGCCAACTCATGACAACCCCAGCCACGTTCCTCAGGGTTTTCAAACACTGCTTTTTCAAAGTAGATTGCCAAGCCTTTCTTTCGAGTGCCTCTGGGTAGATTCACACTTTCTGCCTTTTAGTTAGCAGCCAACTGTATTAATCATTTTCACCATGCCAGGACTCCCAGTCGGGTTAAGGACTCACATAACTACAAAATGCTGCATTTGACATTTTCCGGCAGAGGGAGACGGGAGGGATCCACAAACACTGGCCATTTTCTTTAGGGTAGATCACTGTCTTCAAAGACATGTGCCATACCTGTTATGAATGCCATATCTCTTTGGTCTAGATGTCAAACCAAAACAGAATAGCCCAGGAGGTTGCTGCAATTGTGTACTGAATGCTAGAGTCATCTATTTGACTTGCTTCTGGATTTTTTTTTTAAGTACAGTATAAACACTGAATGAATTACGGCCACTTGTTCTTCAGTGCTGTGACCATCTCTCATAAACAATCAAGGATATACCTCCTTGCAAATGCCTGAAATCGTTTCCTCAGTCCCCTAAAGTCTGATGGCACTAAATATACCTTTGGCTTCTTCTTCTTATTTTTCCCTTCGTACTATAACTGATGTGAGTTAAAGTGAAATTAAATTCATGGAAATTTTTGGATTCCCCAAAATTCACTTCATCAGTATAGGTGAATAAGAGTGCACTCCTTTCCAAGAAGTTCATGGAGTCTTTTCTAAGAAAAGTAAACCTAAGACCTGTCAAGAATAACTAAACTAGAAACCCAGAGGACAGAGCTTTGGCCCCAACACTGTTTACTGGGAAGAAGGCAGGAAAAGCTGCAGCAACACTACCCCATAGAAGACTTCTGTGCGGTTGAGACAAAGACTCCTTGGTTTGGACGTATGGAGCCTCACAAGAGGTGTTAAGTTTGGCCAGCAAGAGTACTGATTGGACTTAAGCCCCACAGCTCCCTCAAAAGGAAACCCTGGTGGAGCAAAAGGTCAGCAACCCTGTGCAGTATTTCTACCCTGTCCTATAGGGTCACCAAGAGTTGCAATCAACTCAACAGCAATTTCCTTCCCCCTTTTACAGGTCCGTCAAATGGGTTCCCTTGCTCCAGGGGCAAACTGCAAATCTGCATGTCAGCCCTGAATACAAGTGTCCCACAGGAAGTTGAACAGTAGCCCTACTTTCATGGGAAACCAAGGAATAGAAGGATAGAGAGCTGGAGTCAGGGAACAGGAGAATAATGGGAAAGGGAAAAGAATAGACACTAAGACTGAATGAGATCAAGGCAAGGGAAGGAAGCACGGATTGATATAGTAAGCTTCAATAAAGATGTACCAAGAAACAGAAACAAAGTAATAATGATAGAGAAATCTCAAAAACATGGGCTTCTGAAAGCTCTTAATTTTTTCTTTTTTGGGGGGGCGGGGTAGAAGCCTTCTATCATAATGGCCATGGTAACTGAAATTAACTTTCTTCAGTGATGAAACAAAATGGAAATTAAGCCCGCCATAATGAAGTGGTACTAGGATTGAATTGTGTCCCCTCAAAATGTTGTAAATCCTAACTTCTGTGTCTACGGTTATAATCCCAACTGGAAATGTGCTATCACTGTTATATTAATGAGACAGGACTAATACAGGGTGTGTCTTGAGTCAATGTCCTTTCAGATATAAAAAACACTAAACAAGCAAGCAAAGGGGGAAGAACGATGCCAAGTCACATGAAGATCACCCAAGATCAGAAACTCAAAGAGACAAGGACCTTCTTCCAGGGCCAGCACAGACAGAATACCTTCCTTCAGACTGAGCACCCTGAACTCAGACTTCTAGCCATCTAAACCGCAAGAAAATGAACTTCTGTCAGTTAAAGCCTCCCATCTGTGGTCCTTCCATTACGGCAGTGCGCGGATGACTAGGTGGTTGGATCTTGCGGCACCGCCTCCACTTTTCTCCTCCTCCATGACCTGACTCCAGTTGTGGTGGGCTTAGGGTTTTCTTTCTGGTAGTAGTTGTTGATGTGTGTATAAGAGGAAGCCATGAAGAAATGATGGAAAAAACTGGGAGCTGTTTCATGCTTTTTCTCCCCTTCTTTGACTTAATAAACTCTTAACATACAACCAGGTACTACTGTTATATATCGATGGGCCCAAGGACTAGAGAAGGCCTTCACTGTTCAGCATTATATATGAAAAGTGTTTGCTGTAACTAGCTCAACAAGGTGCTATTCAAGTCGGCTGTCAGCAGAATGGAAAAATGGATTTTTTTTTAAACAGGACTTCCCTGTAAGGGTAATAGCTGTGTACATAGTTGCACGGCTATGCTCTTTTCAAGGTAGTTGATGAGAAGACTAATGCAGCCGCAAAGACAGGGTCTCAGAGTCACACATCTGCCCTCCCAGCTCAGTCAGCTTCTCAGCACAGGACTTGGAAGCTTGTCTCAATTTTGATATCATAGCAAGCTCTGGCCTCAAGAGCACACGGGTCAAATGAGTCATAAACAGTGACATTTTCAAGGGGCTTATGGAAAGCTTCTAGGTGAGACAAGGAGTGGTTTACAAATGAAGACTAAAGAAATCATATGAGAGAGAGAGAGATGGACAAAAACATAACAACATCCTTAAGAAAAGAACAAGTCTGAGCATGGAGTTGGATGTCTTGGTGGGAAGAAACAAGGAAAAGCACAGCAAGGAAGAAAAAGAAGGCAGAACAAAGGGGCCTCAGAAAATGGACCTGAGGGCAACCCCACGTCGAAGTGAACACCAAAATTGATCCAGAAAAATTCCAAGTCCAGGATATTTTTTTTTGTTTTACTTTATATGAAGGTTTACATAACAAACTAGCTTTTCATTAAACAATTAGTACACATACGGTTAACACTGGTTGCCAACCCTGAGACACGTCCACTCTCCTTCTCAATCTTGGGTTCCCTGGTACCAGCTCTCCTATCCTCTCCTGCCCTCTGACCCTTGTCCCTGGGCTGGAGTGCCCATTCAGCAGGATGAATATATTTTTAACCAGCAGTAAAAACGTATTATATGAAGGTCAGAATCTTTGAGAAGACAGTAAGATTAAAATAACCTTGCTGTTCCCGGAAACACAAAGAGGAGAGAAAGAAGCTCTGGACTGCTGTGCCGGAGCCAGCCATCCGACAAAGGACAGGCGGTCAGGATTTGAAGGCAATGGATAATCTGAAGGAATCAAGACTGTATAAAAGTGGAATTTAGAGGCCTGCGGGTACATTCATGAAATCAGGGAATTTAAACAAAAATCATCAATAACAGAAAATGTCCTTTAAATAATTTTACCTCAAAAACTGATTTGAATTTGAAGTAGTAAGTGTACAAAGATTACAAACTGGACAGAAGAGTCCCAGACAGAAAGAAACTGCAGTAAGAAGTGAAGTCTGCACACAGATGTGAAAGCACACGTGATCTCCCACTCCACAGGTACAGCAACACCGGCTCCATACACACCTGAAATCGCCCTGGACAAGTTCATGTTACAGTTGGCAATTCCTGCTATTTTTCAAATACTTGTTGAGAATGTAGCTTAAAATCTTTCAGAACCTCATTTTATCCACCAATTTTAAAAAAGAAATGGCTTTTAAAGGTTATTCACATTATCTGAGAAAGAAAATTTGACATGAAGATAGGAGTTTATCCAGAAGATTCATTTTACGTACCAGGGTTCAAGTAGTCTTGTGCATAACTCACAATTCACTCCAAAAAAATATAAAACAACTCAATTCCATGGAGTCGGTCTCCACTCATAGGAGCCCTACAGGACAGGGTAGAACAGTCCCATGGAGTCTTCAAGCCTAGAATCTTTACGGAAGAAGACATCACATCTTCGTTCTGAGCTCAGGGCTTCCTTGTACTCTGCCTTTGCCCACGTACGCTGGTGCACTATAGAACCAATCACATCTTTCTTTTACACAATAGTCCCAAGGATACCTAAACCTGCAGGTTTCTTAATCATTCCTTATACATGATGTTACCTCCTAGTTCCTCTTGCAGCTAGGTCTCTCTCCTCTGAACACCCACTAGTAAACTACCTAGGTCTGTGGTCTTCTGTGATTTGTAGCATTTTCTCATAAATTGTTCAATGTCTCCTTTGCCTTACTGAATGGTAGTCATGACCAAAGGCCCCCACCCCTGGGTGGCCAGCACATACATATTTCCTGTTCCTTGACCCACAGCCAAGTTGGCCCTAGTGTTGGGCAGACAATGAACACAGCAACAAGGTACAATCCAAACCCCAAACCCAGTCAGTGTCCTGAGAAGTCCTTGTATTGTCGTTACTGTACCTTAATTCAGGACAGTAGGCCTCTCTTCCTTCTCCATTTGTCCCTTTTCTACTTTTAACCTTTCCTATTTGTATTTTGGACAGTAACATTCATCAGGATAACAAGAAAAGCTATCAAACATTCCTTCTTACTAACACACTAGCTAAATCTTTATTAAATTATGAATCAGAACTGATTTGACAGCAGTGGGTGTCTTTTTGTTTGTTCTGAATGGAGGTTCCAGGTAACAGTTAATGCACTCAGCTGCAAACTAGAAGTTTTGAGGTTCAACTCCACTCAGAGGTACCTCAAACGAAAGGCCTGGCAATCTCCTTCCCCCCAAAAGCAGACGCTTACAACCCTATGGAGCACAATTCCACTCCAACACACACTGGGCTGCCATGCGTCAGCAGCCATTCAGCCAAACTGGTGGTTTGGGTTATGTTGTTGGGGGTTGGTAAGTAGATGCCAACTCACAGCAACCCCGTGGGACACAGTAGAACCGCCCTATACATCTTCTAGGCTGTAATCTGCATGGAAGCACACCTCCAGGTCTTTTTCCCATGGAGCCACCAGGTGGCTTCAAACCTTTGACCTTCTGGTTATCAACACAGTGTTTGACCACCGCACTATCAGGGCTTCTCCTGTTTGGATTAGAGTACTTTATAACCATTTTATCTTAATCTTCGAGCAGGACTGCAGAGTAGGTGTTATCCTCATTTTATAAACAAGGAAACTGAGGTAGAGCAGGAACTTGAACCCAAGGGGTCTTTCGGTTTTCTATCTGGTGCTATTTATTCTATGTCCAGCTTATCCAGAAACTTTCAAATCCCATGTAGAAAAAAGCCTTTCTAAGGTTAAGTATCAAACAAAGAAAGAGGCACACAGAAAAAAGGCAGAGAAACCTGTTCCCATTTCTGGCTTTGCTATAAACAAATTCACAGTGTAACTTGTCTGGTCCTCAGTCTCCTGTTTCATAAAATTGAGGAGACTCAATCAGACAAGCCCTCTAGCCCTTTCCTGCTCAGCTGTCCTGTGTCTCCTGACCTTCAGTGCCTTGTTGCTAAAAATATGCAGAAAACATTGTTGAAATACCTTTCTTTGTTGCTTCTCATGTTTTTAAAGTTTCTAAGATTAGCTGAATAGTACTTGATCGTTATTTACCTAGCTCATCAAGAAGGAAAAAAAATACTGATTTTAAGCAGTTCACTTTCTATAATGAGAAAAGCAACCTGGAAACATGACTCTCTGGGCTGTGTCCACAAACATCCTACCCAACAAGGGACCATCCTGAGCCACGTATTCTTAGAGCAGGAACTCTCAGCCAAAGATCCTGGGGACTGTCCAGAGACATTTTCGATGCCCTAACACGGGGCAGTGCACCCAGCAGCTCATGGGCAACAGCCAGGCACGCTGGCCTCACTTCCTGCAATGCACAGGACAGCCGCCGTGCAGTGTCAATAGCGCAAGGCCGAGAAAACGGTTTTCTGTCTTAAAGGGGTAAGTCAGCAAACAACTCTACATCAGAGGCCACCCAGATGGACACACCTGAAAGAACCAAAGGTTCTCTCTCTCTCTTACCTTGCAAAGAAGGAAGCAGCCACCGAGGTGCCTGTGGAAGGCTCGCTGGCCACGCAGGGGCCCTGGGAGGCCGGGACACTGCAGGCCGCAGGCTTGTCTGCATTGTAGCGGTTCAGCGCCGCTTCTGTGAGGCCCTCTCGGCTTGTGTCCGTCATCAGCTGGGAGATCTGAGGGGGACAATGGATAACGAGCTCGTTACCTGTGGCTTAGTGCATTTCCTGACCACTGACAGCATGTGTTATTGGGTAAGGGGACCAGAAGTGTGGGGATGGGGCTGGACGGGCAGGGGGGGAGGCCGCAAAAGAGCAGGATCTGTGCCCCTACGTGCACTCAGCTACACGTGGATACTTAGGGTTTTCTATAGGCTATTTTCCAGCTAGGATATCTCCTCATTTTCATTAAAAATAATGGAATAAAATTACTCCCTGACACTGTCTCCGCACCATTTGGAGGAGAAAGCATGAACCATTATCCACGCACAGTCCACTACCCAAGACCAGCCCCGTAACAGTAACTAACGCCTCCCGAGCAAGACTGCTCCACGTGCTCTCAAATGGAAGTCTGGGGCAAAGGTGTAATTTCATTAAGGGGAAAGGGAACCCGCTGATGAAGAATGTTAAGGAATTAAAACGCTGTTTATTTGCTGTTATTTGCTAGAGAAAGTCAGCTCACAGGTGACTTAAAAGAAGATAATAAAAACAGATAAAGCCACTACAAAGTACGTTGTTTTTTTTTTTTTTTGAGTCTCAACAGACTTCATTTTCCTCCTGGTCCATTAAAATAAATCGTTTCCATTTTATCTGCAATGACTGCCTGCATAACTGAAGTTTTAATGGATGGGGCTGGATCCCTCTTGGCTAAATCTGTACCGTGTGCTATGAAGAACCACACTTCTGGGAAAATGAGAACCTTGTGTAGCAATACATTTTTGGAAGGTGGTCATCCCACAACAAATGTAGTGATTGTATGGGCAAATCCCATGTGCTGTTTGGGAAACCTTGTTCCTTTATAGTTTCAGTCTACTTACAAAAGGGGGAAAAAAAAAACCCTTAGTTAAAAAGGGAAGTTAAGTTTAAAAAGAGTCTGGGGCCACTCAAACCTCTTAAATGCTGAGTGGAAAATGCTTCTAATTGCCTGGAAAATACAAGTGCAGTAAAGCAAAGATCAGGAATAGTTTCCACTGTATAAGTAAGCAGACCAAGAGGCCAGTGAAAGAATCCCATTTGTTAACCTTTGAACACAAAAACAGTTGTACTCTTCATTACTAGCAGAATACCCATTACTTCTAGCCCCACTGACTTGAAACTCTGCCCTACTTTAATTCATGTGCTTACTTGGAAAGTTTTGGCATTATTCAGCTGAAATCCTGCCAACACATACTTTCTTCCTCTCATTCATCCAGTGCACTGTAAGGAAACCTGACCCAAGTAAAAGAAACTGGAAAGGAGGCAGCAAAGGCAGCCCGTGGCCTGGAGGGCATTCCTTGTGTTCAGCCGGTGTTGCTGACTATGCAGAGGGCCTGTGCCACCTCTCCTTGGGCCTCTCTGCTGCCCATGGGGTGCAGGCCCCCCTCAATCAGCTGCTACACTCACTGAGGAATGAGACAGGCGGGAGGGGCAGCAGAAGCATCTGGGAGTTGAGGATATGGTCAGGCACACTGTCATCCCCACTCAACAGCATTTATGAACCTCTAAGAAGGTGAGAAACGCCATCCTGGACAGTGGTCAAAAACAAAACAAAATCCTCAAAATGCAAGGCACCTTCTTTTTTTTTTGTTTGGAGTATCTACAGTCTCAGACACACATACTGATTGTGACAGACAACAACATCTGAATACAAGTCAATAAACTGGTAATCATGTCACGTAATTTGTTGCAACCTATACACTTTATGCTGAGTCTACCATGGGGCTATCATCTTGTTGTGTTTGTTTGTTGTTGTGTTGTTTCCATTACTGTATTTCCAATCTGGAGTTTGGACGGAAGGGATCAGAATTCTTGGGCACCAGTATGCATGGATGGTCCTTGCAGGTGTCCTGCGACCCCACAGGAAACCACTAGGCTGTACATGGTGAAGGGTTAAGAGGCATAACACATGGGTGCATGGCCCTGATGCTGTTATCTTGGTGGACAGCTGGCCCAGATCCCTGAGTCTGGCTCAGGATGGATGTTGAGCACCCTGTCAGCTCATGGCTTTCAAAATTGTCACTTTGCAGGTGCCTTTCTGTGCTGAGAAGCTTTCTTGCAGCCCCTGTTGAATGCTTTCACAGAACTGCTCTTTTTCTTCAGTATCTTTATCTTGGTTCACACTAGGTATCTCATAGATCACTGTCTGTCATTACAAAGAAACCCCAGGACAGAAGGGCTAGGGCTGGTTTGTCCACCACTGTGTCTTGGAAGCCTGATGGGGCAGTTCGACTCTGTTTTATAGGGTCACTATGAGTCAGAAATGACTCAATGCAATGGGTTTGGTTTGATTTTAGGCTTGCTCTCAGTAGATGTAGCTATAGATGCATTAATTAAAGAATTAAAATCATATCAATTCCAGACAATCTCAGCATGTCTTGTTATCAGATAAGCTATTGCTCATCATATGTACACTGTGATGCTGGCTTCAGAGTGTTAGGTTTTTAACAGAGTACTTTTTACCAAGAATTACCTTGTCCTTCACCCTGCCAACTGTCTGTAAGACAATATCATAGGTTGTAGCTAAATTTTTTCACTAGTAAAAGAAACAAAATCAAAGACTGCTGGATGAGAATTAGTTATGAAAGAACTGTTGCAACACAAATCCTTTCTATGGCTCTCTGAAACTGTGAAAGCTTGTTCCTGAACTGGTTACATATTAGCAGAGACGGCTCCAGATCCTTATCTGTGACAATTACATCATCACTCACTTAACAAAGGAGGATCTCACATCTGTATATCCCGGTATAGTCCTTGCTACTCACAGACCTCTTCCTCTTCATACATGCTTCACTTGAATCAATCACCATTAAGTTACGTAGACAAGTTGGAAATCATTCCCTTCACAAATAAGAAAATTAGAGTCACAGAGAAGTTAGGCAATTTGTAGAGAAGTAGAGAAGCTAGGATGGAAAGCCAGGCCTTTGACCCCGTTCTATTGCTCTCCCTTGTTACACCATCTTGGAACCCTGGTGGTGCAGTGATTAAGAGCTCAGCTGCTAAACAAAAGGTCAGCAGGTCAAATCACCTAGTTGCTCCTTGGAAACCCTATGGGACAGTTCTGCTCTATCCTATAGGATTGCTCTGGGTGAGAATCAACTCAAATGCAACGGGTTTTTTGTTTTGTTTTATTTCATCTCACCTCAGTCACTGAGGTTTACTGAAAAACCAAGTAGACTTAGGACATTAGAGAAGCATAAACTTTGCTTAGTTTGACCTCAGGAGATCGGAAAGAAAGCTAACTAGAAAAACCTGCAGCCCACCAAAGACATGTGTTCTCTCTGCCTCGTCCAAGTAAGGGTGTATGTGTATGTGGAGATGCCCTGTGACTTTTAATAGAGTAATGTGGTTTTAGTCCCCACTTTTCAGTCACAGAGGGCCTCAGAAGAGACTGGGAGGAAGGCAGTGTTGTGTGTTCACCTGCTTGGTACCCCAGGGCCAAGCAGCACAGGACAGTTCTGTATATCACACTGGAGAAAGTACTGAACCTGATCACCTCCAATGTACTTTTGGAGGAGAAAGGCCCTGAGCCAACGGCTTCAGCCTTGGTCAGATCCACATGAATGAAGCCAAGAGCTAGCTCCCATACCCCAGGGCCCTCACGGTAAACGCTCTCTGGTCCTTAACCTCCCTTGCAGCAGCTGGTTCTCAGCGGTGGCATGGAACAAATCCATACACTCCTTAAGCCATTTGAGGAGTTTTCATTCCATCACAGGTCTTGTGTTAAAATTAACATGTTCTCCACGTGCTCCCAACCTTAATGGCATGCCACCTACTCAATAGCTTCCTTCTCTTGGCTTCCAAGCTTTATGCCAGGGCTGTGGCCTTTCCTACCAGTCTCCGGGACACCTCACACTTCCAAAGCAAGTCTCCATAAGAAGGGTCTTTCTTCCAGCTGCTTACTGTAATAAAGGCTCTATTTTGTGTGTAAAAATCCATCCTGAAAGTCTTGGACTATTCCAAAGGATGTGGAGACGCGTTCTTGGAGACACCTCTGCCCCTTTCCAGCCACCTCGGCACCCCCCACCCGAGTCCCCAGCTTAGTTTGACCTCAGGAGATCAGAAAGAAAGCTAACTAGAAAAACCTGCAGCCCATCAAAGACATGGGTTCTCTCTGCCTCTTCTAAGTAAGGGTGTGTGTGTGTGTGGAGATGCCCTGTGACTTTTAATAATCAGTCCCCAGCCAGGGGGGTGAGACACAAGATGGGCCTTTGGACATCCCAAGGGATTTTGTGGATCCCAACAGACTGTCACTGCAGTCCTAAAGACTGTCACCCCACAGAACCAAGGTTTTAAGACAATGTAACCATTTTATGGATGAGGAAACTAATGTCCAGAAAGACCAAGCTACTTCCTGGAGGGAGAAGCAGGAAGTGGAGGAGTCGAGATGGGAACCCTGGTATGTCTGAATCTGCGGTGGTCTTCATTCTGCACCCCACCTTTCCCAGTTCCGCTCCTTCCCTCTACTCTTACTCTTGGGATCCCCGCAGGTGCAAGCAATGAACACCCCCTGCTGCTAACTGACAAGGTTCGAGTCCACCATGAGGCTGCTCAGAAGAGAGCGCTGGAGATTGACACCCCAAACGTCAGCCATCGACAACCCTACAGAGCACCGTTCCACTCTGACACACATCGGGGTCAACACAAGCTGGAGTCCACCTAATGGCAACCAGCTTATTTTGGGACAGGCATAGACCTCTTCCTACTGAGGATCAGGACAAAAATTTAATTGTTATTGAAAGGCAGGAATCTTACCTAAGATTAAAAGATACAGAGCAGCTTTCTCTATGAGATCTGTGAAAAGCAACTCCACATACACCCTTAACAAGACATGGGATTCTCACACACTCGAAGGACCCCCCGTGTACAAGCACAAACACGTGTTCGCACCTGTGCAAACACATACATGCACCCTTTCCCTGCATCCTGGCGCATTTTACTGCTCCACTGGACTGAAATGACCAGCTCTTCCCTGCCACCGCCAGCGGGATGTATGTGGTGTTTTGAAAGTAACAGATATCGTGAAATGGCCCCATGTAACTGAGATGGAGAGCTACATCAGGTTTTAATCAGAACTCAACCAAACAGAACCCTGCGGTGAAAACTTGGTTCCCCCAAATTTTGTGATTAGACTGCCCAGCACGTGTTCAGCAGCTGTTTTCAGACTATAACCCACACATAATGAAGGCAACAAATCCTTCTACTGGAATTTTAGGCTTTTCCAGTGTGTTTGGTAGACACTGTGACATTTTTTAATCTGAGTTTCCTAAGGGAGAACCTGTATTTTTCACAGTATCATGACAGAAAAATTGTATGAACTGTTTAAAATGCAAAGGTAATCCATAGTCTTTTAAAAATATGGCTCTTGATAAAAGATTAGGCAGTCCAGCTAGAGTTTTAAGGGAATGTTTGCTTTTGGGGGTCTTCTCTCATAGTGGCTGGGGGGAAGGGGATATGAGGACAGCCTGAGATACGACATGGTCCTGTGGGGGCAAGTTACCAGTTACTAGTTGCCACAATGTCAAATCTAATTCAGGTGACCCCATGTCACTGCACCATATGGTGGCTGACTTTTTGGAAGTAGATCACCAGGCCTTTCTTTTGAGGCACCTCTGGGTGGACTTTAACTTCCAACATTTTGGTGAGTAGTGTAATGCATTAACTATTTGCACCAGCCAGGACTTGAATATCCAACATTTTAGTGAGTAGGGCTAGTGTATTAACTATTTGTACCACCCAGGGACTCTTCCCTAAATAAATTGTGACTGGTCCATTTAGTTACCAAGGCTGCCTCCTCATTGTAAACTACAATCTGTAAGCCATTAACCTTTAACTTCCTGCTGATGGAAGGACTCAGAGAGCTACCAGCATGTGTTAGCATGGGGTCTATCTTACATGGCAGGATTGACCTCAAAACTACCGCCCTCTGACTCCGCCAAACTGTGCCCACTTCCTGTGTAGAAACATCTATGAGCAGCAAAGGTGTCCTTATTCAGTATTTAATTATCTGCATTTAATGAAGTTATACTCCCTATGTCCCAGAAAACAGTAGTTAATAATATTTTCTCCTACACAATTAATATCTCTGTCTCACGGTATCTCTTTTATTGTTATTTATTACTTACACTGTTATTCAACGGCTGTGTGGTTTTGCAAACTGTAAGTACCCAATACATATTTTTTGGGTTGTGGCAGCACAAATCCGCTTGCCATCATCTTGAAAAAGATTGGTCATAGCTAATTTTTAAACCTTGGTGTTATCCTAAGATGCTTCTAGGCTACAAGACACTAGGCTCTAGGATGATTAGAACACCAAATTATACTTACAAAAGTGCATGAAAAAAATAAAGTAGGAAAGTGAATCTTCAAAGACAAAGATCAAACAATGCATTCCCAATACAAAGATAAACAGTTCACAGATGGCCACGCAGACGCACTCTTAAATCATACCGATAACAGAACGCTGACCCAGGTTCTATTCTTGGCCAGTGTGCCTCTCCTGTGCAGCCACCACCCACCCATCTGTCGAGACTTCATTGTTGGTATGATGCTGAGCAGGTTTCAGTGGAGCATGTAGACTAAGGCAGACTAGGAAGAAAGGCCTGACAATCTCCTTCCAAAAATCAAAGAAAACCCTATGGATCACCACAGTCCAATCCCTAGCTGATCTTGGGGACAGAAAGGACGAGCAGCATTGTGCTCTGTTGTACCTGGGGTTGCCATGAGTGGAGGCCAAGTCAAGCAGCTATAGCAATAATGTTTGCTTATCTCAAAGAGACAGACAGGAAGGGAGACAGAAAAGTTACTTTCTCATCTACATGTAAGTCTTACTTAGACTGTAGAAATGTGTCAGTTCTACTGAGTCACTTCTGGGGCTGACCCAGCACTGAGTCTGGCAGAGTGGGGCCCAGAACAGGCTCCTCCTAAGGAGCCCCTGCCACTGGGCAACCCCCTGAGATTCCAGCTTCTAGGCCCAGGGCAGCACTAACAGACGGCGGCCTCCGGGTTTCACAGCCAGGGGTGCTTATCTCTAGAGTTAGTACCACTCCCTCTAAGGGACCCAAATACTTCATTGTATAAGTAAGTCCTGCTTATTTTACACTTGCAGGCAGAGAAACAACAGAAAAACTTCCTAACCCAGAATAACATCCTCCTCAGTACTGTCTCGGTGGTAGCCCTGGCGGCACACGGATTAAAGCACTCATTTACAAACCAAAAGATTGGCAGTCTGAGCCCACCATCCTCTCTATGGCAGAAGGATGTGGCAGTCTGCTTCTGGGGTAGTTTGACCCAGCGGCACAGTAGTTAAGTGTTACATCCGCTAACCGTGAGGTCAGCAGTTCAAATCTGCCAGGTGCTCCTTAGAAACTCTATGAAGCAGTTCTACCCTGTCCTACAAAGTCACCATGAGCCAGAATCCACTCAAGAGCAGTGAGTTTGGTTTTTGGTTATATAGGGTTGGAACAGACTTGATGGCAGTGGGTTTGGTTTGGGGTTTATAGAGTCCCCAGGAGATGGAATCAACTTGGGCTCAGTGTCTTTACGTATCTCCCCTAACGCAGCTGTTCCCGTTCTCATTAAGTTGTTTGACTCCATTCTTCTGGTGTTTTCTGCCCCCAAGATATTGTACAAACTTACTGATCCCATTTAGACTTTCATCTCACCCTGCCTGTCTCTTCTCCACACCAAGACCAGAGCTACCCAGAACTGAAGTAACTCCTTTCAAAGGCAGGCTCAGCATTCTGTGCTCAGTGTCATAAACCCTTCTGAAGAAGAGTCTGCACTGCGGAAAGCTGATTTCAGCAGGGCCAGCTTTCATTTCAAGTCTCAGCAGACCCTGTAGCAGGTTAACTATCGCTGGGTGCATTTTGTTTGCATAAAATACACTGAAAACTAGAGAAATAAAAAGAAATTTCCTCTACTTCATCAGTAGAGTTCTGATTTTAAGGAAAAAAGAAACCTCCCCCCAAATTCATCCTTTTCATTTGTGCTAGCTTTGCCATTCTAGACCCAGAGAAAAACCAGCAACCATCCAGGGGACTCTGACTCACACCAACCCCATGTGAGTCAGAATAGAACCGTGCTGCATAGGGCTTCCAATAGCTGAAGGGTTTTTGGGGTTTTGTTTTTTTCCCAGAAGTAGATCACCAGGCCTTTCTTCTAAGAAGCTTCCATGTGGTCTTGAGTATCTTAATTGCTTGTACCACCCAGGAGCTTCCTGCCCTTCTAGAGAGGGGACCACAACTTTAAGACTGTCATTACCATACAATCCACCAATGCCACTTCTTAAAAGTACATCCTAGAGAAATAAGAGCTGCCACACATATCGACACATGCACACCAATGTTGATCGCAGTGCTGTCCACAAGAGCAAAAAGATGGTATCAACCTAGGTGTCCACCAGCGGATGAAACAATAAACAAACTGTGGTGTATTCACACAACAGAATATTACATAATAATGAACAATGGTGCATTTGAGAAACATGTCACAACTTGAAGGAATTTAGAAGTGAAGGAGGCAGGGAGGAAAGCAGGGAGGCAGGAAGGGAGGGAAGGAGGGAGGGAGGGAAGGAGGGAGACAGGGAGGGAGGAAGGGAGGCAGGGAGGAAAGGAGGGAGGAAAGGAAGGAGGCAGGGAGGAAAGGAGGGAGGCAGGAAGGGAGGGAAGAAGGGAGGGAGGGAAGGAGGGAGGGAGTGAGGCACGGAGGGAGCGAGGCACGGAGGGAGCGAGGTAGGGAGGAAGGATAGGGAGTATTTGCCACTTTGATGATAGAGAAGAATTATTCTAGGTGAAAGGAGGGCCAATACACAGTAGAGGAGAAGTCACCATGACTGAACTAAACCAAAAGGTAAGAAGTTTTTGAAATACATACAAAGACTCCAAGGTACAGAGAAGTAGGGACAGGGGTCTGGGGACCATGGTTTCCCAGGACATCTAGGCCAACTGGCATAACAAAATTTATTAAGAAAATGTTCTGTATTCCACTCTGGTGAGTGGTCTGCAATCTTAAAAGCTAGTAAGCAGCCATCTAAGAAGGCTCAGTTGGTTTCAACCCACCTGGAGCAAAAGAGAACGAAGAACACAGAACACGTAAGGAAAACATGAACCCAAGAGACAGAAAAAGCCACATAAGTGAGAGACTACACCAACATGAGATTTGAAGAACTAGATGGTGCCTGGCTACCCCCCAATGACTCCCCTTACAGGGAATTCAAGAGAGTCCCTGGTAGAGCAGAAGAAAGGTGAAGTGCAGAATTCAAACTCTAGTAAAAAGGATGACACTTGATGGTCCAACTGACTGGAGGGTCCCGAGAAAACATGATCCTTCGACTGTTTGTTAGCCCAGAACTGAAACCACTGCAGAAGCCAACTCCTCAGACAAAAATTGAACTGGTCTGTGAGACATAAAATGATACTGTTAAAGGTGTACTTCTTGGCTCAAGAGAATACAGAAGACTAACAGGGCAGCTGCTGTCCAGAGGGGAGATGAGAAGAAAAAAGGGGAAAGGAGCTGGCTGAATGGACACAGGAAACTCAGGGCGGAGGGGAGGAGCATGCTGTCACAACATGGGGAAAGCAGCTAGGGTCACATAACGAAGTGTGTGTAAGTTTTTGTACGAGAAACTGACTCAAATTGTAAACTTTCACTTAAAACATAATACAAAAGATATATATTCTAAAAAACAAACAGACAAACTTAAAGACTTTTTAAAGGTGAGGCTTCAGTAAGAGAACAGGCCAAGAACCCAGAGGACTCTGCCCTCCAGGGACTCTGATGTACCATTGCATGTGTCATACAGCGTGTCTCGAGGGCTTTCAGTGATAAGACCCCATCCAGCCTCTGCCTCTCAGCACCTTCCAGAGGCCTGCAGAGACGGGTCAGTGGGACCCTCAGCTAGGAGAGACACAGGGAGGGAGAAGGAAACAGGAGAGCTCAAATTTGGCAGCGAGACGGAGCTGAGCAAAACCCCCACCTCAACTCCATTCTTGTTGCCGTTAGCTGTCACTGCATCAGACTCTGACCCACGGTGACCTGTGGTCAACAGAACAAAACGTTGCCCAGTCCTGGGCTGTTGTGATCTGATCTGTTGTGGTTTTCATTGGCTAATTTTCATGACTTCGCCGTCTCTTTCACTTACAGGTTTCAAAGACCCTGTCGTTACGTGAAAATCTGTATTCTATAAAAATAGAGAATGACTGCATCAGATCACAAAACAGAGGATGACTACATCAATGCATAGCTGCCAAACTCCTGAGAACTGTGGTGCAGCAAAGTTGACACATAACCTGAACAATCATGGGCAGTGATAGTCTTGCCTTTCACCTCAGCGCTCAGGCTGCCAGATCTGTATCATTAAAGCACGGAACACTCAGAGATAGTACATTTTTTAACATTGTTATAAACGTGACACATCATATCATGAGACAGCTGGTAAGTGGGCAGTGAATGTAGATGGCCAGGCCTTTCTTCCTTGCCCATCTTGGCCTGAACGCTCTGCTGAAGCCTGCTGAGCATCACAGCAACACAAAGGCCTCTGCTGGCAGATGGGTGGTAGCTGTGCACGAGGTGCCCTGAGCAGGAACTGAACCCAGAGCTCCTGCATAGAAGGCGAGAATTCTACTACTGAACCACCTCTGCCCGCACGCCTGAACTCTACTCTTGAATTAGGTATCACTAGAGTTCTGCACAGTTGTCTACATAGAACGCCATCCTTCCTTATCTTCCTCTGCAGCTGCCAAGTTACACCTGAATAGTTGATTAATATTCTTTTCATTAAGTAATATTCAAGAACTAGGTTGGTTAGATTCCTTTTTTATGCTTACTATTTATTTTTAGACATTTAAACATAGTATTTAATGTGCCTAGGGAGCTTGGCAGGCTGTCCATGGGGCGCAAGCAGGCTGCATCGCCTGAAGCTTATCCTGGGGCTGGCCCAGGGCTTGAAGCCTACGTGAACACAAATCACCTCTTCGACCGGGAGGCTGGCCTTGAATCAGACAGATCAGCTCCAGTGCTGGCCAGCCCCCAGGCCGGCACCTATTGGCTAAAACGGGATTCTTATCCCCCCAGCCTGGACGTTTCATTGCTCTTATTATCTTAGCTTGCTTTGGCTATAAATTTTATTAGTGGCCATAAAATTATCCATCCACAGCATTTGACTCAGTGACCTTCTACAGCAGAGAATTCCATAGCTGGTGAGACACTGGGCCAAGGAGGGCCACCTTTTCTTCACCCTCAAATTTATAGCCTTTTCCCCGTCAAGGGTCCTGCCCTGCATGAGCAGACTGAGCAAACAGAAGGGGCTGCTCAGGGTTCATTATATCCGTTATCAGGGCTTCCATCTGCCCCTCGGCACCTGACAACCGTTGTCTCTCAGCTTCTGTGATGCTGTAAGGAGAAGGGGCGGGCCACCTGCACCGTGCAGGATGAAGGAGACTGCCAGGTACATCTCCACTTCAGACTCTCCCTTAGATTTCTGAATTCTAAGATGTGCAGCTTAAGGCAGAGCTCAAATATTTTTCTAATTTAATAATTTTAATTGTTTTAAAAACATATATATATAGCATAACATGTAACAATTTGGTATTTTCAAATGTACAATTTAGTAAGATCAATTACATTTAATCATATTGTATGACCATCCCCCATAATCATTGCCAAATGTCCCTTTGCCATCAACAGAAAGTCACTGCTTCCTGAATAATGGTCCACTCTTCCTCTCCTACCTACCCTTGCCACTCACTAATACACTCAGGTCTCTATATATTTATGCCTCATTATTATCTCATATAACTGAGATCATACAATATTTGTCCTTTTGCGACTGACTTACTTCACTGGGGAAAAGGTCTGCAAGGCATATCCACATCTTCAGTATGTTTTTAAAGAATGTCACAGCAAGCCATGAAATCTCACGACGCAGTTTGTACTATTTCTACTCATGCACTTAATTCAACTTGTAGGTATGTTGAATCACAATACTTTTAATACTTAATCCTCAATTATGTAAAATATAATGATACAAAGGGACATTGGTGGTAGGAGATCTGAGTTCAAATTCTACCCGATGCCCATCATGCAGAGCTGCCACCTGAGGCTCGTGTGCAGCTAGGATGCCACACAGACTTCAGTGGAGTGTCCAGACCTACGACAGACTAGAGGAAAGGGCTGGGGATCTATTTCTTTAAAAATTAGCCAACAAAAATTCCACAAATCATAATGGTCTGAACAGCAACAGATCAAGGGAGTAAAGGCCTGGGTAGCATTTTATTCCATTGTGCATGGCAGTCACGAGGAGCTGGGCGGACTAGTCAGTGGCAGCTAACAACAGCACAGTGATACAGGGGGTCTAGTTATCATGATGAAAGCAGTGGTAATCCAGGAGATCTTGAAGAAGGAACATGAGGCAGCTCTCACACATCAGCATCATGATCGTTAACTTCGTGTTTTTGGTGAAGGTTGACACAGCAGTTTAGGTGTCTATTCAACAATTTCTACACAAGTTGTTCGGCAATATTGGTTATATCCCTTGCAATGCATGAACATGCGTTCTCAGGATTTTTGTTTTGGTTGTTCCATTTCCATTAATCTGGCTTCTCTGCCCCCTTACATTCCCATTCATTGTTTTAAAGCCACCGTTGACTGTTTGGTCTGATGTAGGTGATGTTTTTAAAAAGAAGCACAGTACTTACGGGTGATATCCATTTGTTTTTGAGCTAATTTGTTATTTAGCTACAAAGTGACCTCAAGGGTTAGTTTCAGCTCAAGGCTTGCTGAACGCCTTAAGGCACTAGTCTCAGGGAGTCCTCCCTTCTGCCCAGGAGGTCTGCTGTTGCTGTTGCTGTTTTTTGGAATGTGAGGTTCTGTTCTGCATTTTTCTTTCCATTCTATTGGGGTCCATCTATTGCAGTCCCAATTAGAATCAGTGGCAGTGGTGTATTTCTTTTTAGTTCTGGTCCCAGGGTAGATGAGTTCATGGCTCACACAGACAATTTGTCCCATAAACTAGTATCTTAAACGTTTGTTAACATTTTTTTTGAGTACTTACCATGAGCCTGGTCCTGGTCTAAGTGTATTATATGTATTACCATATTTCATCTTGACAACAGCTCTATGACGCAGCCATAACTGGTACCAAATTATAGCTTCAATCCTGTCTTCCGCATGGGAAAACCCTGGAGCACGTCTGGAGAAAACACTGGGAGGGGGCTCTTTCTGGTTTTGAGTTTATATTGCACTGATCACATCCACTGTTGTCTACAGAATGGACAACTTTTTAACCACGGCTCTCGTATTCAGAAATGCAGCAACAGCAAAAAGTCGTTTGAATAATTTGTAAGTATGCACAAAAAGCTTTCTCATCATTTTTCATGATTTGTATGATCAAATGAAAATAAAATCAAATGATCTGAATCTTGGTATAATTGATTTCACTTTCAGTTTGCAACAAAGCCAACTCAGACTAAGTAGTCAAGATGAGATCACAATCGGACTCACCTTGACATCAGGGCCAGACCAGAAGCTACTTTCAGGCCAGCCTCCAAGACCCTGCAGAAGCACCCAGGAGCTGTGCTTCTGAGGGCAGGGGTGGGCAGGCTGCCGTTGCTCCCACCTCCCAAATCAGTCAGCTGAGAGCCACTTCTCAAGGAAGCATCTTCTGACCAACCAATTTCAAAAACTAGGAATAGGGCAATGAAGGCTTTACTCAACAAAAATCAGACATTCCAGTATATAATTTCACAAAGCGGCAAGTCATATTGCTGGGGTGGGTGGGGGGAGGAGGAGAAGATTAAAACGTGAAACAGAGACAAAGAGAAAGAGATTTTTGCTTATGAGAGGGAACAGAGACAAAAGAGAAAAGGGAAGAAAGAGAAAAACAAAGAGAAATGTACATTAAAAAAAGATGAGCAAGGGGGAGAAGAAACACGGCTGCTCCTCTTGGTCAGCTTGAATGTGGCATGTAACAGCCACTGTGCAAAGCCGGAATGCTCCGGAAACAAGCAGGGAACGCTGTCTCCAGGAGAGGAGCAATCTGGCCCAGAGACTGCAGTCCCACCGCCCTGTCCTAATCCTTCCAGGTACCAGACAAAGGTTTAAGCTCCACTCAGAGCATCACTCTAGCTCTACTCAGAGCTAGAACGTAAAATGGACAAACTGAACAATATCCGTTTCACAAAACTGAGCTATTTTTCTCTTTTACCTTGAAAAAACAGTTCTAACCCTTGAAGAAAGGGGCTTGCAATTCTGAGTAGCTGAAAACTTGCTTTACATAATTTCTGCAGAACTGACCTGTTGACTTGTTACTCAAACCAAGGGGCGGCACACTAAGAGGATGAGACCTGCCCATTAGATGGTCAGGTACTGATTTAGTACTTAATTCTAACACAGATCACGGCCTTTCCCATCTATGTTTAATCTGCTGCGTTTTCATCCACAGAGGTCATCACCAGGCATCTGTGAGAAGCACCCCTTCCCAGACAAGTGGATACTGCTCCTCAGTCTGAGCTAACGCTCAGCAAGCTTGGACAGAAGTCAGCAACACACTGTGGCTTGACATTTCTAACTCAGTCTTTGCAGACATCCCACTTCCTCATGCTGCTCTTGAGCTCTCATGAGAAAAAGTCCTAAGGAACCTGTAGACAAGGCGCGCTGTTACGGGGCCCACCGGAGTTTGCAGGGTAGCCAGTGAGCTGGTTACAAAAGCAACCTTTCATTTTGGGCAAGACTGAGGAACAATGTTAGGAACCTAACAAACAAGAGCAAGCCCAAGTGTGTGTGCACACACGCATGCACACACACACACACACACTTCTCAAGACGCCAGCAATGGTCAAGGCACCAGAATGAGGTCTGCAGCTCACTAGGTCCTGGCAGCCAAAGGCATAGGAGCACAGGTCTGTAGGGCTCTGATCAGCCAGAGAAAGGTCTTTTCGTTGTGTAGGGTGCTACCCTGGGGCTGGCTATAGATGGTCACGGTTTATCTAGCTCTGCTGTGGCCAGTCCCAAACCAGAGCCATGAAGGAAGCATGCCCAGGTCAGAGGTAGGCTAGGACAAATGCAGCTGTCAGTGCAATCCCAGTGCCCAGCAGCGTGTCTCACACAACAGGCCCTCAGTAAATGTTGTGTTGAGCAGTAAGAATTAAGTCCAGCTCTGGCTTGGTTGTCAATGACACTTGGGATTTTGAGCCAGTCCATTTCCCTCTCTTGGCCTTTGTTCCCCAGCATAGAAACTTGTGAGACTGTGTCTAGGATGAAACAAGATAATGCAGCTGATTATGTACTATGTCCCTAAAGCCACAGCCAAAGAGCAAACAAAACAATTTAGAAATCTTCCTGTTCCTTCTTTAAAATATGTCCCTAATTTGACATCTAGTGGTATTTATACAAAAACATACAAATAAATCAGTGACAGCAAAAACTCTTCATCATTGTCCCAAATCATTGACAACAAGCAACAAATTAACGTTAACAGTCAGCTAGTTTTCCTAAAGTAATATGCTGTCTTAGTCTTTCAAATGAATTCATCTCACATCTTCCGTTTAGCAAGAGCAGAAATGCCAAGTCAGATGCAATCTGGGGAGCAAATGCAGGGAGGGGAAGCTGGAAAAGTCCTTAAGTATCATCTAGAGCATTCCACGTGTAAACATAAAGACTGAGGCCCAGATGGTGAGCTGGATTGCCCAAAATCACATAGCGGAGTTCGCACCACAGCCAGTTTATTGAAGCACTTACTAATGCATTTCCAAAACCAGCAGGAGGATGGCAGAATTCAAAAAAGAACACAAGCCTAGGAAAAGGAATGTGGAGAGTCTGTTACTAGGGGCTAGCCAAAAGCCGGGGGCTCAGTTCTGGCCAAAGGGCTGGCTGAGAGACCTTGATAGAGTCAGTGACTCTCTCTGCATCTTAGCTTCCAAAAGCACTGATCCACCATAAAGAACATTACATATGAACCTCTCAAGTATCCTTCTCCTCACATAAAAATGGCTTAAGAATTAAAGCGAATGCTTTAAAACCTGTAGGTGCAAATTTGCACATGAGCAGGCAAATATTTGTGGGCTGACCTAAAAGAAAATTGTGAAGATGTTTGGAATTATTCTTCTGCTTATTATCTTCTTATTTTAGGACAAAAAAAAAAACCCAAAACAGAACCAGATATCATTAAGTCGATTCTAACTCATGGTGATCCCATGTGCGTCAAACTGGAACTGTGTTCTGTAGGGTGTTTAATGGATAATACTTTGGAAGCAGACTGCCAAGCCTTTCTTCCAAGGTGTCTTGGAGTAGACTCTAATTAATAGCTGAGTGCTTAACTGCTGTTAACACCCAGGAATGCCATTTTAGGATCGCAAGCTACATAAAGCTGGCAATAAACTTGCACATCAGTCCTACGCATCAGGAATTCAGACAAGAGCTCAGAGGGCTGTCCTATTCATCAGGACTGACCCTGATCCTATCACCTGATCCATGACCAAACTAAAACCATACCAGCTGCCAAGTCCACTCAGACTCATGGAGTCCCCGTGTGTTTCAGAGCACAGCTGTGCTCCGCAGGGTTGTCACAGTCGTGGCGTTTTGAAGGTAGACTGCGAGGCCTTTCTTCCAAGGTGTCTCTCAGAGGGTTAGACCCACGAACCTTCTGGTTAGCAGCTGAGTGTGTAACCGTGGGCACCACCCATGAACTCCTAGATCGATGGCAGCCCTGTGTATGTGATGGTCTTCTAATTGGATTCACCTAGGGAACTTGGATTATTAATAAACTACATATTTACATGTGTGTCTTTTCATTTCGTTTGCTAGTTAATATTTTGAGTGCTTGAGAGTATCAATAATGTTGGGGTATTCTTTAATTCCTTCTTTAACCGGAACTTTCAAATTTAGGGATATTTAAAAACCCCAGACCTCACTAATGGTAAAACTCCATTCCAAAATTCATTTTACCATTCCCAGATCTCTCCAAGTCTGTCCAGCTTCCTCAGAAACCCCCGCTTCAGCATAATTAGCAAAGAGACAACCATTTTTCACGTAAGTTGACTCCAGAGGATTGTACAATCTCATTATGTCTTCATTGAATAAATACTCTACTTTTTTTTTTGGTTGTGGCTGTAACATTCCATCCAGTGCCCTAATTTCTTCACTTGGCAGTTCTACTCAAATTTCTCCTCTGTTCATTTAAGACGTTGGGTTTTTTCTTCTATTGTACATGCTATGGCTTTTCCCAAAGCTCAGCTATACTTTCCGCTGGTTAGACGCTTACTGACTCTATAATATGGGTCAGGCCTTCCAAAGTCAATGCCAACCAGCTTATCATGAGCCTATCTAACTAGGTTCCCCCAGCTGACAAGCCAGAGCTAGCAACAATGGCAGAGCCTGGCACCTCAGGGACCCCAGCCAGCATACTTTGTCCTCAAACAGAGCTGGGCCTCGGAGTTCATCTCTTCCACATCTGCCCTTTTGTTACAATGCTGGAGTCTCTGGAGTCTACTGTTTAAAACAGAGCTAATCTTTTGGGATTCTCGTCTTTCATACACACTAGAAAAGCTATTCATCTAATCTTGAGTTAAAAGACTCCATCCAAATTGCATTTTAAAAAAATCAGTCTCATTGCAATTCCCCAAAATTGAATTATTCTCTTAGCAGAAAGGAAAAGTGATAATAACAACTCAGCTAAGTCAGCTCTGTCATCTCTCCTCAACACCAAAACCATCATTCCACCCACACATAAAATAATGCTAAAGGCTGCAATGCTTCCACATGTGGAGGACAACCGTACAGACAGACCCATGTTCTCAGGATCCAGCCCCTGGAATCAACCAGGTCAGCGATGGAAGCAGCTGGTGGCCCAAAAGTACAATGTTCAGGACATACTGAGAAAACACAGAACTTGAAGGAACTCCCTCCTAGCACAGTAATACATGGTGGAAGGTCAGTTCCGTGAAGACGAGAGATAAACCTCACCTTGCAGTAACGCTGACTACCCTAACAATCCTCCTGAAGTTAAGAATTGACAGCTGCGCTATGCGAATTTCTATATGGCTCACCAACAGCAGATGCTTAAAATATTGGCAAGAGGAAAACAACACGTCCACATTTTGCAGCTAGCTTAACATTTGGTAGGTATTTTTTTCTGGAACCTGAGATGAGCCTAAGTAAAGAAAACACATGCACGCATACATGTGTACACACACACCCCAGGACGCACACACACACATGTGCGCACACGCACCTGCAAGCACACATGGGCACGCACACCTGTGTGCACATACATACCTTTGCACACATGCACACCTCTGTGCACACACTTGCATGCACACACACACTCACACAGACCCCAACACCTGCCCCCAGGAGAACCACTCTTCCAAGCAGGAAGAGGCTCAAACACTGTCCTCTGGGGGCAAGGACACTAAGAAACAACTTTGGAAATACCTGACACATTTGAGGATCAGTAAATATGTCTATGGAGAAAAAAAAGTAGAATAAAGAACCTCAAATTTGAGCACTTCTGAAAGAACTCACCCCAAAATTGGGGGTTGTTGGAGGTTACAGAACTTCCTTCCTCAGAGACCTTTAAGAACAATACAAATAGCTATCTGCCTAAATGAGAGTTTTCATGCACAAATACTTCTAGTTCTACTATCTATTACAGAAACCACTGCAGCCCTCTAATAACTGAGTTGTAATTTTATTAATGTCCCAGACAGATCTTAACCCAAAGTGAAAAGGATGTGTACCCAGCTTGTCTAATTTCTCAGTTGCATTGTGTCTTAAGATAGTCTTGAGTGTTACGTATCTATGACAATCATCTCTTTCATTTCCCAGACTCATTCAATTTAAAACATTTCCTGCTATTGTCCCCTTAAGTACTTTCATACTTGTTGAATCCTGTCTCTTAAATTTTGGTTCAGGAATCATACTCGATTACAGACTTGCTATTCATTTTTAATGAGTCGCTGGGAAGCAAAAGGCAGTATCCATGAAAGGTGCTTTTCTTTCAACTCTAGAAAACACTTCCCTCCAATCCAGGTCACCAAGGGAAACATTTGCCCCATTCAAGGGTCAAACATAAAAAGTCAGTAGTGGGAATGAGAGGCGTGGGCTCTCTCTCTCCACAAGCCTGCCAAAACCCCACAGACAGGAGGGACTCAGATGAAGGTACTTCATTTAAAGGAACTTTGTTCTGTTTGTGCTTTGTTTAAATCCCAGAGTGGGAGATGACCCACAATAAGCCACTTGAACTGTTTTTCTCTGTAAGCCTCCAGCTGAAATATAGTATGTGGGAGTTCTTTCAATCGCAGTTATGCACGTCTTTTCAGAGACTAAATTCGAATACTCTGCAGTTACCAATTGGGAGTGCACTCAACAATGGCCCTGAAAGCTAACGGCGGGCCCCCCCAGTATCGCCCTACTGGGTTCCCTCTTTGGGCCTTCTTGGGGCTTCCCAACAGGTGGCCCTGTTTCACCTCCCCACCCTCCATGCCAGAAGCCCCAGGCCTGAGAGAGCCTGCCCTCTTCCCAGCTGACTGCTGCTGTCTGCACTCTATCTGGAGCTGCAGTAATAAGAACAAACTTAGCTAAACTAAATTGGTCCTCCGTTTGCCATTATCATAAAACTTTTATGTAGGAACTAATAAAAACATTCTTTATGTGCACATTTACATGGGTTCACACAGGCAATAATATCCTGCAAGTTATATTCATAAATTCAGTTACAGACATTTAGGAATAAATAATTTATCTTTCCCAATGTTTTCTTTTATTGGGAGGAAGGTGTGAACACAGATGCTTATGGTCCGTCTGTGGTGTCTAAGGGTTCTTGAGTCCCCTGAATGCCTCTCCCTGAGACCAGAAGGGTCTTCTCTAAAGTTTCTGGACAATTTTCAAATTTTGCTAGCTTCTTCAAAATTCAGTATTCATCAGACCTCCAATCCAAGTAAATGGAAAGCTTTTTACAAAGCTTTTAAAAATAAATCACTTTTTAAATGAGTTTGGAATTTTCTCATAATTTTTTTAAGCAAGAAAAGATTGAACTCTCTTTCCAACTGGGACCTTGGGGCAGATTTACAACAGATTTAATTAAAGAAGCTGTAATGAAATCCAAGCCTAACAAAAAAGTGGGATCATTGGAGATTCAACTTCCCCTTCAGTAATGTACTCTATAATACATGGAATGGGTCGCTTTTTGTCTGTGTTTTCTTTCCTTCTAGAGCAGTGCTGCCTGACAGAAATACAATGGGGGCAACAAACACAAGCCTCATAAGTCATTTGGAACTTTCTAGTAGCCATATTTTAAAAAAATGTAAAAAGAAATAAGTGAAATCAACTTAGTAATATTTTCTTTAACTCTGCATATCCAAAATGTTATCATTTCAGCACATAATCAATATATTAAAAAAATCTGTTAATGGGATAGTTACCATTATTTTTCATGTCTGAAATCTGTGAAATCTCATGTGCATATCACACTTACGCACAATTTCTTTTAGATTAGCCACATTTCAAATATTCAATAGCCATAGATGGCCAGAGGCTATCACACCAGACACCACAGATCCAGAGCATCCCTGAATTGCCACAGAAAAGATCATTTCAAAGTAATTTCATTATCTGTGGGATAATTTCATACTCCATGGGAACACCTCTCCCAGGTAATGATTATAAATCTTGAATAGTAGAACTCAGAAAATATTAAAATTAGTCTTGCTTTTTTTTTTTTCTAACAGTCCAGATTTTCCTGTTTGCTCAGTCAGGGGCAGCAGGTTTCTGGGCCTCTGGGTGAATCACCCAGGGGCTCCACTTTCTGTCTGTAACACCCACAAAAACAGGCAAAGGGAAAGGGAAACAGGTGAGAGGCGATACCAAGAGTAGCCTGAACAACCTCTGTCCACCCTTTAGCAGCCTTCAGAGTGTCTACAACTTCTTAAACATAGATCACAATGAGGTCTCTTCTGTATAAAACTGCTACAACCTTTTAAAAAATGTCATCTTCCGTCACTCTTGCATGTCCCCCAGCACGTCTCAGTGGATACTAATGAGGACACTCTTAAAGGCTTTTTTTTTTTAACTGAGGAATTAAACCAATGCATCAGTATTGTAGCACTGATTCTTTTACTAACCTTTGTTTGGCCAATTATTCTGCATCTCTGGGAGCAGATGTTGCCATCTGAAAATCTATTTCAATACTTCTAAATCTGTATTACGTCTTGTAACTATTAGGTGTATTTTTTATTTGGTGTGTTAGTACACTTAATAACGGACATCGACGCATGTTAAACAAGTTGTTCTGGAGGGCAGGGACCAGAATTGCTGAATGTAGCCTTTACTGAGCCAGCCAAAGACGTCCCTGCACAGTAATGCTTGACTATCACCTGCGCCACTGCTACGAACTCATGGAATATATGAAAGCATTAAAACAAGGGCTCTAAGTCAACATGAAGGTATATTCTACCCATTCCTACATTCACCAAAGTGTGCCACCTCAACATAAAGAATGCCAGAACAACAGTCTTCCCCCTAAAGCATGGAAGACCTTCTTGACAAGTGAGATTGACAACAGAGGAATCTGAGAATAATTTCAAAAGATCAGATCTATTTTTATGTGATTTAAATCAAGTAAGTCAAGCCAAGCCAAGCCAAAATAAGCCAAACACATACAAAATATACACCCCGAATTTCTCACCCCCATCTCTGCCATAGTGGTACAGTGGTTAAGAACTCAGCGGCTACCCAAAAAGTCAGCACTTTGAATCCACTAGCCAGGCCATGGAAACAATATGGGGCGGTTCTACTCGGTCCTATAAGGTCACTATGAGTCAGAACTAACTCAATGGCAATAGATTTTTTTGTTCATTTTGATCTTTGCCCCACGTCCCCATATATGAAAAGGCTTTCCATAGAACAGGGATTGGTTTGGTATCCAGAGAATACAGTCTTGATTTCTAAGTGAAGGAAAGAATGGTTGTAAATGAAATATATCCTTAGAAGTAATTTTATATCAAGATTTAGAACAAACCACTAAGATGATCAATTAATTGTAATGTTACCATTAAAGATCTCCAAAAAGAGACATGAGAGCTGAATGAAACCTGATCCTAGACTCCACCCTGTTGTACTGCAGGAGAGAACTACTATGTAGGGACAGATACAGTGGGTCATTTGGGGACGGGGAGGAATCGGTATCTAGATGGTAGATCAAAGACTGCCATCAGTATGGATTACACCTCAACAAAAATCCTCAAAACTGGACCAATAAGCAACATCATGATAAGCAGAAAAACACTGAGCTGTAAAGGATTTCATGTTACTTGGATTCACAATCAACACTCAAACAAGCAGCAGCTAAGAAATCAAACAATGTATTTCACTGGGCAAATCTCCTGCAAACGACCTCTTTTGAGTGTTAAAAAGTAAAGATGTTACCTTGAGGATTAAGGTGTACCAGACCCAAGCTGCGGTATTTTCAATCACCTAATATACAAGCGAAAGTGCAACAACAAATAAGAAAAGCCAAAAAAGAATTAATGCCGTTGAATTACGGTATTGGTGAAGAATTCTGAATATACTATAGACTTCCAGAAGAACAAACAAATCTGTTTTGGAAAAAATATACTCATAGAGTGCTCCTTAGAAGCAAGGAGCACTCACATACTCGGGACATGCTGTCAGGAGGGACAGAACCTGGAGAACAGCATCATGATTGATGAAGTAGAGGGTCCCTCAAAAAGAGGAAGACCCTCAACAAGATGGACTGCCACAACGGCTGCAACAACGGGCTTCAGTGCAGCGATGAGCGTGAGGATGCTGCCGGACTGGGCCGTGTGTCCGTCTGCTGTACACAGCATTGCTGTGAGTCAGAACCTACCGGATGGCACCCAACAACGATGCTCATTTTACTGAAGTTGATAACTGTACTCTGGCTACACAGAGAATATCCTATTTCTTGGGAAATACAAACTTGAGTATCTAGGGATGAAGGACCTTGGTGCATTACTTTCCAACAGCTCAGGAAAAAAAAAAAAGGCTAGCAATAGGTAAATCTGGGTAATGGGAATATGGGTATGCTGTTTTTATTCTTGTAACTTTTGTTTCTGGGAGTTAGAAATTATTTTCAAACTAAAAGGAAAAAAATAAATGAACATGGTAGGGGAAAATAATTTCTTCTGAGTTGAATTTTTTCTTTAGGAATTTGCATTAAGAAGTCTCTTACTCTATATAATTTCTGCAGCAAATCTCTCAACTTTAAAGTAGAAGATGTAAAGTGACAATGTGGCTCACATTGGTGACGGCTGGTCTCAGCTCTCATTAAGCCACCCCTCTCACCAGTGAGGTGCTTGAACCCCTCTTTCTGACTTCTCCATAGTAAAAAGAAGCTGGTCTCTGGACAGCAGGTCTCACTCTCAGCCTCAGCCCAGGTGTCTGCCTCTGGCTCTCATTTCAGCAGAAAGGGACATAGAAGGAGTCTCTGTCAATGTTTAAAGCAGTCCTCCGGTGGCCCCAAACACTGATAAGACTCTCCTTAAGGAGATAATCAGAGATTCTAGGAAGCCCTGGCTGTCAACATTGCCCTGGCAGCCCAGATTACCGAGGGTAAAGGTACCTACGGGAACCGCCTAGGTCACACAATCAAGATGCAGTTTTGCGAAGGCAGTTTTATTGCTTCCCCCCACCCCACCCCTAGAACTGCCCCTTAGGTTGAAACAACCTAATCCTTTAGTTTAACACAAAAACCTCCAAATACACGAGAATCACAGAAGCAGAGCAGAGACAAACCTTCGAAGTCAACAAATCCTCCCCCTCTCCTGATGATGTAGGCTATTCAGTCATTCCCTCCCTCCTAGCAAGGGGCAGACCAAAGATCAACAACTGCCACGGAGGAAGGGGAACCCCTGAGAGGTACAAAGGGTTAACCAGCTCAGCTGCTGGCTGAGAGGCTGGAGGTCTAGATAACCCAGAGGTGTCTCCAAAGAAAGGCCTGGCAATCTGCTTCTGAAGAATCTGCCCTGCAAACTCGACGGGGCCGGCTTCTACACTGACACTCATGGGTTGCCACAAATCACAATCCACTGGATAACAAATGGGAGTGATTATTAGAAAGTCCTCCTTTGCAGTTAGGCCAACACTTAAAAAAAAAAAGAGAAAGAAACAAAGAAGAGAAAAAACTCATTGCTGTCAAGTCTATTCTGACTCACAGTGACCTTAAAGAACAGAGCAGAACAGCCCCACAGGGTAAGGAGCAGCTGGTGTATCCAAACTGCTGAATTTTTTGGTCAGCAGCTGAGCACTTAACCCCTGCACCACCACTGGTCCCCTGAAAAAGTAGCAGTCTGGAAGCAGGAACAAGTCTTCAACGGTATCTCCTACTGTGCCTTGCACAGAGCACGCACACAAGAAATGGGAACGAATCCATGACGGATAGTCTGCACCTCAGCCCTGATTCTCAGCAGCATTTAAAACCATCTTGCTCTTCTGAACTACAGGTTTTCAAACATTCACAGACACTTTGTATTCCCTCCTTGTGTCCTCTTATCCAGCCTAAAAACCACCAGTTCCTGTAACCATGCCTCATGGTTGGTTTTAAAGCTAACCTTTCTTCATCTACTTCCAAAAGGAATTTGAAGTTTTTTTAAAAAATTTAAAACAAATAGAAATGAACTTGTAGAAATCTAATGTACCCATCAAAGAGTTTCACCTAACTGTTATGATTAATTACAAACTTGACTCTAATGTTCCAGGTGCAAAGGTGAACAGGGGAGCAACTCCTTATGAAAAGGACGAAGCAGCTCCTCAGTGGAGCCATGGTGATTCCCTGTGTCAGGGACATCTGTCTGGTGTAGCACGTTACGTACCAGGGCAACTGAGCAATGCGATGGACGGCTAGTGTCTGTACTCACAATAATTCACAGCAAATGCAGAAGCTAAAGTCAAATATTGTTTCTTACAGTAATTTCTGAAGAAAGCTTAAAGGCATATAATTAAAATGTAATTCAGAGTGGGTAATTATAAAAAGGGGTAAGTTAATTTGGTCCAAATACGTAAATATTTTCCTCAGTGTTTTAATTCTACTCAACAGTGGAACACGGAACATGCAATTTGCTGAACAGCCACCCTTTCAGTGAATGTCCCTTAGAAAAAAACTGGTCTTCCCCTGGGATTCGGACCCTGGATAGAAGAAAGTTTAAAAGTTTTTACTCTGTTGTGACAGTCGGTACACTGATACTATATTATTGATTAAGGGTGGCTTCATACATTTGGGAAACGAGATAAGCAAGAGGTAACACTTTGTTATAAACCTAAGTCTCCTAACCAGCGTTGTCCCAACCCTACCGCCATACAGAAATGGGCCGTGGGGGTACTTGCTGACTGAGTCAGAATCACCACAGGACACAGCTTAGGGCTGACTGTCACTGTGGCCGATTTTCTCAAGAGCCCTGCTAGGTACAAGTGTTTCCTCTGACCTACAACTAAGGCACTAAAACTGAGACTCCAAGAAATTTGACAAAGGTCACAGAGCTAGCATAGCCCAGGAAGGACCCAAATGTCAGGCTGTCTGGCAGATTTTGTACTTTGCCCATTCCGTGACCTGGCTACTCAGCAGCTCATACTGCGTTGAACACACTGTTATATCTACAGGCCGACGTGATTATGAAGTTTTGGGTCTCCCAGGCTACCACAAAAATAATGTCAAGTCTAGTCAATGGTATGTATGCTGGCAAAAATTTAAAAACGAGTCTCAAAGAAAAAAAATGCCCTGATTGGTAACATCTGCCAATTTCCAAGCTGGAAATACTCCCATCATGGTTGATTTCAAACTGTTTTGATGATGTTGGAAAACTTGGTGGTGTAGTGGTTAAGAGCTACGGCTGCTAACCCAAAAGTAGGCAGTTTGAATCTACCAGTTACTCCTTGGAAATGCCATGAGGTGGCTCTACTCTGTCCTACAGAGTCACTATGAGCTGGAATGGACTCAGTGGGGCACACCTCTATGCTGACACTCAGAGTTTGGGTTTGGGTTTGGTTTTTGATGATGTTATTAAATACACAGCTGGAAAGAAACACACACAATAGGTGCGTGCCATGTGTATGGCCTCCAGCACGCTTCTGGGTCTAGGAGAGTCTTTCCTAGGCAGCAGGAGCCAAGAAAACCTCTTTGCATCTGGTTTGCTCTTCAGTGAACAGGGACATTCCCTATTTCCCACACATTGTAAACTCCTCACTCAGCCACTATCCCCCACTTTGGTTTTTTCTGGTTTTCTTTTTGTATTTATTTTTTGTCTTTTAATTTGTTCAATAATTTGAGGCTGTTCTAGAAAAGGAAAGAGAAAGAAAAGAATGAATTATGTCTTGAACCAGCCAAGTAATTCAAAACCCCAAGAAAGAGCCTAAAGCCAGCCTGTCCCTGAATAACGTCCATCCTAGAAAAACCAGAACATTCTTAAAAACACCCTAATGGTGACATTATTTGCAAGTGGTCGGCAAGACCAAATGTAGAACACATGTGTTACTGGTGTAGGCTACAGTACATATGCCCAGACCTACTTGATGAAATTAGATTTCCATGCTCAAACTGTATCATTAGTAAACAAACAATGGCAGCTGTTTCTTTAAATGACAGGCTTTTCCATTTTTGAGAAAATGTCTGCTGAATACTATGAACAACGAAGGTTTGTCTGTCAGTGATTCTTGCAAATAAAAATGTGTCCTGTGAATTAAAAAAGGCTAGTGGAGCTTGCAGAAAAAGCTTTAGTGGTGCAGTGGTTAAAGCACACAACTGCTAGCCAAAGCATCAGTGGCTTGAGACTACGTGGCTGCACAGGAGACAGATGCAGCGGTCTGCTTCTGTAGAGATGCACAGCCATGAAGCCTCACGGGGTTGCTGTGAGGCAGAATCTAGTCAACGGCAGTGACCTCAGCTTAGCCTGCCACTCAGATGGAAATCCTAGTGGCACAGGGGTTAAGTGCTATGTCTGCCAACCAAAAGGTGGGCAGTTAAAATCCACCAGGCACTCCTGGGAGTCCTAGGGGGCAGCAATGAGTGTGGTTTGGTTTGGGACACTCAAACAAGTGCACACACACTTTGCCACCAGACAGCCACTGTGCCTCAGTGTGCTGCACAGGAATTCACCTATTGGTACGCGTCTCGAAATTTAGTAAGAGGGATCTTCTTTATTAAAAGCAAATGAAATGATGACCACTGTCACTGGCGTAGCTTGGTGCCACCTGATTGGTGTCTGGGTGCCGGCAGCTTTACCCCGCCCGCAGCCCTGCTGCCTTTGCTTCATCAACAACCTTTAAAAAAATCAGGGCAGATAATGTCTGAGGATGGCGTGAAAAGAACTTTCATCTCACGCACCCATTGAAAGAGTCTTCGGGCTCAAAGATTCCATGAGCTGTACCTGGGAGGAGGGCTGCAATAGGTGACCTAAAACCAAATAAATAAAGCAGCAGCAGTGTAAGACTGCTCTAAGTTATGGAGGTAAACATAATGAACCTCTGAACAGCAGGAAATGCCCACTGCACGCCTAAGGTGGGACGGGTGCTTTTCCTATCAAGCCTTGCCAAAGTGGTTAACTCTTTAAACCACGTGCAGTATAATTTTGATTTAAAAAATACAAAAACTTTTTTTTCATGTAAACTTTCTAAGTAACTTATTCTTCTAAAACACAATCTACTGCTTCAAATATTCAAGGGATTAGATTGCTTCTTCAAAAAAGGTAAGCATGACTGCGAGCAGTGAAGCCGAAATATAATTTCATTTATAATGTTGATCTAACATAAGCCATAGCTGTCTGTCAGCCAATTCTAGTAATAAAGGTAGGTAAACTTTAACCTATTCCAGTTCTGCCAGGATGGTTGTGCTTGTGTACACACAATGTGTGGATACGAAGAGGTGCTTTTTTGAGGGTGGATACAAACGTGAACTCCTGAATTACCCAGCACGAGTGTTGGCAGTCCCTTGCGTGGTACAAAAGGTTCACGTGTTGAGCTGCTGACCAAAAGGCTGGTGGTTCAAGTTCACCCAGAGGCATCTTGGAAAAGAGGCCTGGTAACCAACTTCTGGAAAGCCAGTCACCAAAAACCCCAAGGAACATGCTTCTAACCTGACACACATGGGACTGTTATGAGTCAGGATCAATTCAGTGGCAACCAGTTAAAAGGCAAAAAGATCTACTAGAAACTGAACTTTTCTGCTCTTCTTAGGAGGCAAGGAGTGACATTGCTCGGGAGTAAGCTTTCCTGCTAACTGTACGCCGGCCTTAGGAGGGTGGGACCCTGCTGGGGCCACCACTTCTCTTTTCAAGTGCCGACAGCTTCAGAGTCAGTTAGCGGAGAGACGCGTACAGACACAGGCAAACGCACTGCAAACCCCACACTGGCTTTTGCTGAAACAGATTCAGAAACAATACTGACAGACTGAAGGCTTGTCTTCCTAGAACATATGCAGACTTGGAGCAGCGTTCCTAACAGAAATACAGCTCTCCCCAAACGGAGTCGAGAGGTGAGATTTATAGCGGTGGCAAAGGGAAACAAGAGGAGGGCTGGTGTCGCTTTTCTCGTGAAGCACAGTACGTTGTTGGTGCTGTTGTTGTTGCTGCTGCTGCTGTTGGCTGCCATCAAGTTGGCCCCTGAACTCACGGCAACCTCACACACAGAGCAATGAAACACTGCCCTGTCCTGCACCCTTCCTGTGGTTTTGTTACACAGATCACCTGGCCTTTCTTCCTAGTCTGTCTTAGTCTGGAAGCCACTGTCCAACATCACAGCAATATACAAACCCTCACTGACAGACGGCAGCTGTACATGAGATGCACTCACCAGAACTGAACCTGGGTCTCCTGCATGGAAAGTGGTAACTCTACCAGTGAACCACCAATGCCTCAGAAGTAGAGTGCAGGCACCTAATCACCTTTCCCTGGTGATTTAGATTCACTTTTCTCTAGGGCAATAGCCGTGGAAGGAATGAAGGACCTACTCAGTCATGTTATTCTTCATGGAGAAATAACATTGGGCCAGATTAATTAACACAGTTATTATCTTGGCAGTTTTCCAACATGGGTCCAAATGCTAACGGCGTCATATGTGCACGACAAGAGAAAATCTGGGCACATCAAACTAACATGTATGTGACCACGCATTTAAAGTAGCTAGTTTGTCTTCAGTAATTCAAAGTACATAATGCTAATGGTCACTTGAGTCTCATTTTTCATCAAAGAAAAATAGTTTCTATATTAATTACCTTACATACTCTTTTGCTCCTTCAAAAAAAAACCAATTCAAAAGAAAGCTATAACTGAAGTCTTCTTAGAAAGTGATTTTTTGTTTTTTACTATTACAACAAGAACACTAAAATGTTTGGATCCCGGGCCCTTCTGTGAGATCACTTCAAATACGAAAAGTGAACTTCATGCACCGGAGTATCTCAGTGGGGCAGTCATTTCCACGTCACTACTGGACACACGCCCACTTTTCTCGCTACACACTCATTGGAGAGATTCTCCTCATACACACAGTGAATCAGTCTCACATAGATGAACACCAACAAGCCACCAAGAGGAGAGGAGACAGATCTGTTGCTGAGTCTTGAGGGGAAGGCATGGGACCAAAGGGACTTCTAACTCTAGGATTCTAAATGGTCTGTTCTGGCCTCAAATACGTAAGGACACGTTAGAGTATAGTTGGCCACTATAGCCCAGGACCCTTAACATTCCTGGGTGAATGATCAGAGGCTGAGGGAGGTGGATAAAGGAGAAAAACGGGGCTCGCAGTTGGTCCCCAGTGCTCTCCCATCTATCCAAGCCCATGAGTTCACAAATGCCAGCTTATATCTAACCCCCATGAGCTCACAAATGCCAAGGCACATACAGGGGAGGTATCAGGGCAGCTCTGCATCAGGTATTACCACACATACAGGGATTCAGAAAGATACTGTTAAAGACAGAACTAAGAGCCACACTGGATCACACAGCCTCTATTTCATCCAATAGGACATTACTACCCATTTCTGGGTAACTGCTTACAACACCCATTGGTGTAATTCACAGACATGTGAATACCCAGTGTTAAGCTGCATTTTTGCAGATTCCTGTGCACTTCCTGTCTGGCCTCTGGCCTCCCCTCCTGCAGCATGGTGTCAGTGTGACCCACACAATGGAAAGCTGTGCCCAGTGAGATCCCAGAACAGACAGCCAATGGCTGAGCCATCCGCACTCCCAGAGCACCTCACAGAGAGCATGTGGGTGCCCCAAGACACTGAATGCACTCAAACAGTGAAGTGGATATTCAACTAAATTGTTTTCCCCTCCCAGCAACAGACAGTAACATAATGAGTGCAGACACTTGTCATGGTTTAAGCTGTTAAGTGTTCAAGTGTTAAGCCATCGTATCAATGGATAGCTTTATAAAGGGGATTATTTAAAGGGGAAAATGATGCCAGTGATGTCCTGACCATATCTGCTACTCTTGGAGGCAGGAAAGTGGAATCTCTTGCACAGTTCATAGACCAACACCATCCTGGAGAAGGCGAGAATAGGACAGGCACACTTTGCACTGCTTGTGGTCAGAATCTAGTTCTCCTCTGTAGCCGCAACCCAGCAGGGCAGCAGAAGCCCTCCGAGCCTTTCTCCAGAAGCAGTGTGGTCCCCACTGACCAGCTGAGGCTGGACCATAGCTCCTGATCACCATAAAGGTGTTATTCCTTAAAGAACACCAGTGGCTACACACACACACACATTAGCACAAGTAAAGAAGAAACAGTTGGACCAGACCATCATACTTCACTGATATCCTATACCAAGACACACTGGCAATAGGCAAAGCCCTATACTGAAACTCTAGTGCTCTGTGTTCTGAACCCCCAGAAAACTAGTAGTGTGTCATGGATTGAACTGTATCCCCCAGAAAATAAGTGTAGCCATTTGACTGGGCCATGATTCCCAGTATTGTGTGACTGCCCTCCATTCTGCAATTTTCCTATGCTATAAATCCTAATCTATGCCTATGGTTAACAGATCCCAAACCAAAAATAAAGCCATTGCCACTGAGTTGATTCTGACTCATAGCGACCCTGTAGGACAGTGTAGAACTGCCCCACAGGGTTTCCAAGGAGTGTCTGGTGGATTTGAACTGCCGACCTTTTGGTCAGCAGCTGTAGCATGTAACCACTATGCCACCAGGGTTTCCGTGGTTACCAGATAGGACTATATTAAAGGAGGATTCGAGTGGGACTATAACACACTTACTAAGGGAGTTACCCTGGAGTGTGGCTTGCACCACCTTTTGTCCTTTTGTCCTATAAGACATAAAACAAAAGAGAAGCAAGCAGAGAAGGGGGACCTCATACCACCAAGAAGCAATGCCTAGAGCTGGGCACATCCTTTGGAAAAGACTAGGGTCCCTGTGCCTCAGAAGCTCCCAGTCCAGGGGAAGTTTGACAAGAACTTTCCTCCAAAGCCAACAGAGAAAGTCTTCCCCTGGAGCTGATACTCTGAATTTGGACTCTTAGCCCACCAAACTGTGACAGAAGGAAATTTCTCTTTCTAAAGCTATCCATTTGTGGTATTTCTGTGAAAACAGCGCTAAGACACAGTGCCTGACTTCATAATGTTTGTTGAATGAATGTACACATGGATGAACTTATAACGTGGTTTTTGATGTGTAGGGACACTGATAGGACACAATGGTTCAACGGAGAAGACACAGCCAGAGCTGAAAATCCTGGGTTCCTGAAGAACTAGCTGAATAATCTTCTACCACTTCTATCACCCACCTGGCCTCATCTGTACCCATCTCCTATATACAACATAGCCTGGCTTCTGACCCTCCAGATGCTCACTCACATCTGTCTATGCTTGGGAGGGTCCCACAGATATTCCAGAGTCCTGTGTTCAGAACTGAATTCTTTCTGTGTTTCTTCCCTGTTTTGCTCTTTCAGTCTTCCCTTTGCTAGTTAATAGCTCACTATTCATGTGACACCCAATATAGAAACTTAGGTGTCCTCTTCAACCATTCTCCTTCATCCCACATAGCCAACCAATCCTCGAGTTCCAACGAGCTGTCAAACCTGTCTTCCAAGTGCTCCACTGTAGGTCCCCTAGATGTCACCTCCCAAACCAGTGATATGTCCACTTCCCCTCTCTTCCTTTGCCAGTAATAACACTTACCTTCACTGTCCAACAGAATCATAGCTATCAATGGTTTCCCATCACCTAGTTACCTACAGCCTTGCATGTAGCCCAGGCTTTGCCCCTTGTTAACGATCCATCCGCCTTTCCACCAGCTCCTGAACACATCATGCCATGATATCTCTGTACCTTTACATACATGCTCTTCTTATCACCTGCTTATAATCTTTTCCCTAAAATTCTTTTCCTAATGATTACAAATAAATGTGTAGATTCAGTGTGCTGTGATGCAAAAATACGCTAGGGAGAGTTCCAGTTTTGGGTTTTGAGAATTCCACACTTAACCATATATATGTTTTCAGGGGATGGTGTTTACATAGATGTTATGCCTGTAACATGTATTACTTACAAAACATTTAATGAATTGTTATTGTAATTAATGCATTTACGCCAACTGGTTCCAAACGCTGCATCAGTACCACTATCCACCTGTTGTTAGATGCTGTCCCGTCAGTTCTGACTCACAGTCTACAACAGAAGGAAATGCTGCACGATCCTCATCGTCACTGCTGTGTTTCAGCCCATTATTGCAGTCACTGTGTCAATCCACCTCATTGAAGGTCTTCCTCTTTTTCACTGACCCTCTACTTTATCAAGCATGCCATTTTCCAGGGACTGGCCCCTCCAGATAACATGTCCAAAGTACATGAGATGAAGTCTCACCATCCTTGCTTACAAGGAACATTCTGGCCGTACTTTTCTTCAAAAGACATATTTGTTTGTTCTTCTGGCAGTCTATGGTATAGTCAAGATGCTTCATAAGGCAAAGGCATCAGTTCTTCTTTGGTCTCCATACTCACCGTCCAGCTTCCACAGGCATATAAGACAATTCCAGATGCGTATGTTCAGACTTCCCATACATAAATGTCAGGTGCACCTTAGTCCTCAAGATAGCATATTTGCTTTGTAACACCTGAAAAAGCTGTTTTGCAGCAAACTTGTCCAATACAACATGTCATTCAATTTCTTCACTGCTGTTTCCATGGGTACTGATTGTGGATCTAAGTAAAATAAACTCCTTGGTGACTCCAATTTTGTCCCTATTTATCATGATGTTGCTTACTGGTCCAGTTGTGAGGATTCTTGTTTTCTTTATGTTGCACTGTAATCCATACTAAAGGCTACGGTCTTTGATCTTCATCAGTGTTTCAAGTCATCTTCATCTTCAGCAAGCAAGGTTGTGTCAACTGTACATGGCAGATGGTTAATGAGTCTTCTTTCAGTCCTGAAGCCATTTTCTTCTTCATCAGGTAGGTAGACGGTGATTCTCCTTCTAAAGATGAGGTAACTGAGGCTCCAGTTCACGTAAAGAGGCATCACCTAATGCAGAAGAATTTCACATTTCCAGATTCTTTTAAGAGTCGAGTCAGCACACAGATCAAAAAAGTATGGTGATAGGATACAACCCTGGCGTACACTTTTCCTAATTTTAAACCAAGCAGTTTTCCTTTGTTCTGTTAAGACTACCTCTTGGTCTATGCACAGATTCCATAAGAGTACAGTACATGCTCCGGAAATGTTATTCATAATTTGTTATGATCCACACAGTTGAAATATTTCACCACGAATTTGTTAAGATCCACATAGTTGAATTTTCTACCTAGTCTACAATGTACTTCAAAGTTAGCATCTACTTAAAAGATGTGGAAAGGTTTGAAACATTTAAATAAGTATCTTTCTAATTACTCTATTTTAGTTGCAATTTCTTTTTCTACCAAATCTTATGTATGAACTGCTAATAAAGACAGAATTAACTGGTTTTCATAGCAAGACCTTTTATCTCCCTTGCCCACCTATTCTCAGAGATGCAAATAAACTGCAAGAGCATTCAAAAGACAGGGATGGGGTGAGGGAAAGGACATGAATAATTTACAAGCTAGATAATTAAGCCTTAGAACTATCAAGAGCTGGTTATGTAATTTAAAATAAAACAAAGAAGAAAGATAAAGAAGGTATGTGAGGGGAAATGTGAGGAGAATAAAGAATAGAGATGATATAGCTAACTATGAATAGTCATAAGGATAGGACTTCCTTAACATTTAAAATCAGGTAATACCAGAACCTCCTAGTCAAGTTTACAATTAACATAGAACATTATTATTAACTTGTAGAAATGCTAACTGCCAATCTTAATTCTAATAGATAACTAAGTAAATACTCAATAAAGCATTGGTTGACTCAATTCTTAAAAGAATCCAGAAATGTGACATTCTTTTGCATACCAAAACCAAACCCAACCCACTTTCGTTGAGTTGCTTATGACTCATAACAACCCTACAGGACAGTGTAGAACTGCTCCATAGAGTTTCCAACGAGCACCTGGTGGATTCGAACTGCTGACCTTGTGGTTAGCAGACATAGCGCGTAACCACTACGCCACCAGGGTTTCCATTCTTCTGCATAGGTGGTGTCTATTTATATGAACTGGAACCTCAGTTTCCTCACCTTTCAAATGAAAATCACTATTTACCCACCTAATGAGTTGTTATGAAACTTGACAGGGTTAACATATGTAAAGCACTAAGCACAGTGTCTGGAGCAGACAGAATACTCGGTAAATGTCAACTGTATTACTACGAGAGTGAATTAATGATATTCACACGTTGCTTCCAAAGTTAAGAGGCAGTAAACTTGCGAACTCTGGAAAGAAACAAAACCTGATAGGCAAATGAATAAAACACCAGTGCACGCACGCATGCACGCACACACGCGTGCACGCACACACACACACACACAAGAAGTCGCTGTCAAACCGACTCCAACTCAAGCAAACCCTCTAAGTAAAAACTGAGTAGAATTGCAGACTGTAGTTTTCTATAACTGATTTTTGGAAATAAAAAAAATAAAACTAAACCCATCGCCCTTAGTCAATTCTGACTCACAGCGAAGTTACGGGGCAGAGAGCTTCCAAGGAGCTTCTGATGGATCTGAACGGCCAGCCTTCTGGTTAGCAGCCACAGCTCTTAACCACTATGCCATCAGGGTTTCCAGTTTTCAGAATTAGGAGAGTATAAAAGTTAAATGTTCAAAGCTGTCCCAGTCACCAGACAGATAAAGCCAGGAGCAGAATGTGACTTCAGTTTCTACAGATGCAGAAAGGTCATAACGTAAGTGGCAGAAGCAGAAATACAATTTTAGTACTTGGCACTTTCTTTAGAATTGACATGGTCTTCCCAAAACAAAGGCCATTTCAATGGCTGACACAGTTTCTCTGCATTTTAGCCACTCACCCACATGTTGAGGATTAGCCAGTAGATCCCTGCCTCAGTACCAAGTACATTACAGCCTTTTTCTAAAACAGCAAATCTTCTACTTTTATTTAAGCACAGAATCTCTTAGCCCCCATCTTTTCTAGAAAGCATGGGCTATCACCATCCTTTCATATTCAGGATTTGTTGATAAGAATCCTCATTTCTCTGCACTTGCCCTCTCACCTCTTCATGACTCAGCAAAGTGGCTACTGTTTCTGAAAGATTGGTCTCATAGAAGACGACTAAGCTCTGGGCTTTTGAACAGAGTGGAGGGAACGGGCTACCTAGCCTAATAGAAGTACTTACTTCCTTTAAGCACCTGCATTCTATCAAAAGGATATTTAGATGAGAAAGTACACTCCGTCCTTCCTTCGAGGAAAACAAAACATGGTAGTCTTCAACAAAAACTCTAGCACTTAATCTTGGTTGTCTTTAAGTGAATGTCTAAGCTACAGAGTGGGTTCTACAGAAAGCTATGTGCAAAATATTCATCATGGGAATCTCTGATAAAAACTGAACTATAGCTTGCTCAGATATAAGAGACACCCTGGTCTTCTCAATACACCCAAGAGCCCCTGGATGGGACAAATAGTTGCCACACTACCTGAAAGGTCGGAGGTTCTAGTTGACCCAGAGATGCCTCCCAAAGAAAGTCCTGGCAATCTACTTCTGAAAAATCAGCCACTGAAATCCCTATGGGGCACAGTTCTACTCTGACACACATGGGGTCACCACGACTTAAGAGTCAAGTTGAAGACAATTATTTATTTGTTTATTTTTTTAAAGCCACTGTTCTTCAGTGGTTAGTTCTACCTGGGAGGAACTTTTCCTTATGGGACCTTACTTTACATCTCCTTTCCCTCCCCTCTACATACATATATTTATGCATACACGCACACAATAATCTCATTTACATCTAATGCTTAAATAATATCACATGCATTAAAAAAAAAACTGCTCTCAAATCAATTCCAACTCATAGCAGCCCTATAGGACAGAGTAGAACTGCCCCACAGAGTTTCCAAGGAGCAGCTGAGGGATTCAAACTACTACCCTTTGGTTAGAAGACATACCACTTAATCACTACACCACCAGGGTTTCCAGTCAGACACATCGAACTCAAAAAATATTTTTAGAATGATTGAACTTAATCACCACTCTATAGAAGAAACTGAAGCTTTGCATGGTCATGTAATTCATGCAACCATATTCATCTAATAAGAAGGTGATCCAGGATTCAAATGCAGATCTGTGTGCTCTTTCCACTGGGACAAAACTGAGCTCTATTTTTCATGGAAGATCTGTTCAGGTACCAGGGCACTTTCTACAGGATATGTTTTGGAGCACTAAATTTACACAGTGATATCACTGCTAAATTGAAATCTGATTACTGATGAGGCAATGGCTCTGTTTTCTTTTATTAATCTTAGGAACTTCATATAATTTATGGTGGGGTCCCATACACTAGGCTTGTGTCAAGTCGACCCCTCGGGTAAGTGAAAGTATGTCTCACTAGATGGCAGCATTGCTTACACAGCCCTTTGTTTTGTTTTGGTCCACCTTTGCTTCAAGTCTTCATCCTCATCCCCAGCAAGGAGACATAAGGCAGGACAATTATTTCTATACTATTGTGTAGAGCAATGGAAACCTTGGTGCTTAGTGGTTAGACGCTGCATCTGCTCCCCAAAAGCCTGGCAGCGCAAATCCTCCAGGCAATCCTCGGAAACCCTATGGTGTAGTTCCACTGTGCCTTATAGGGTCACTATGGGTCAGAATCAACTCGACAGCAGTGGGTTCTTTGGGGTACAGAGCAATAAAACATAAAAAACTAACTTAGAAATGCTAGTCATACAGAATCGTCCAAAACATACAGGGCTGATTACTGTGTGTGGTGGTCTGGCCCAAAAAGGCTGCCTGTGCCACCAGTCTGAGAAACTGGCCTCCTTTCCTCAAGAGAACAGTGTGGGGAAGGGGCAAGCACACCAAAAAGCTGCATTATGTCCTCACTGTGTGACCTTAAACAGGTTACTTAACACTTCTGGGCCTCAGTTCTGCAATCTGTCGTTTATGAAAAATCAGTACACCACCAGAGTTTCCAATCAAATACACAGGACTCAAAAACTATTTTTTGAATGATTGAACTTAATCCTCACAACAATCTTAGGAAATATTATCACCGATCTATAGAAGAAACTGAAGCTTCGCATGGCACAGGATGGAAATGCAGATCTGTGTGCTCCCTCCACTAGGATGAAACTGAGCTCCTTCCTGTCTTACGTCCCCTGGCGTCTGTGAGACCCATTTGTTCCAACAAAAGAGAGCAGGCAAGGGGTAGGCTGTGTTCAGCCCTCTTCCCATGGATAGGCTCCTCATGGCCTAGTGGGCAGGTAGGCCAGCCTTGCTGACATATGGGAAACTGTCAGACGGGCTCAGGTTAGTCCTGTAATTAGACACTTCTGGTTACAGTCTTTGATACAGACCTGGCAGCTGCTCTATTTGCTTTTTATCCGACATCCTTTTTCTCCATGTCCCAGTCATTCCCGGGCACTCAGATAAGCTACCAAGGAGATACGTTAACAATCTGAGGCCACTGGGCAACAGAAATGCACTAAATGGTCTCCAGAGTCCTAAAAACGGTGTCTAATATGTTTCCTAAACACCTAAATTACTCCCTGGGAAATGATTTAGGCATGTAAAATATATGACTCATTAACTAATCCTTCCAAATACCTCTATAAGATAGAAGCACACTAATTCATCACACTAAACACTGTTAGCACAGCAAAATTTCAATTGGCAATGAATTAGGTATATGCCTGCGGTAGAGTAAGTAAATAGGAGACTTTTCAACTTTCCACTTTCGTAAGGACTCTCAATTATATAATAATTTTAAAGAGGTTTATATATTACAGATAGATTTATGTGAACAAGAAGAAAATATATTAAAATTATGTTTTACCATAAGCATATAACTAAGAAAAGCAAGAATGAAAAGACGTGAATATTTTGTTTCAAAAAGTTTATTCAAAAAGAAACATGAACTATGCCTGATTTGGTTAGTATTTCATATTATTTCCAAAAGAACAAAGTTTTGCTCGTTTGGATTATTTTAAACTCCAACTCTCCACTATTGTGTAGAATTTTAAACCATTGAAGTCCACAGATTGTCTCCTTTTCCCTCTTAAAAAGGTTCTGAGGGAAACCTGTCTCCAAATATGGAGGAATACTGATCCATGGGCCTTTCAATATTTTATCAACCTACTCACTAACTGTGGAATAAGATATATTCTACTTAAAATATGACATTCTCATGTAAGATATAATATGCATATGGAAACTGATCTCTGGTAATATTATAGACGTGGCTGGTGTTTTCTCAGTTACTGGAGAACGTTTTTTACACATGCCTCATAGTCAGTGTACACTTTGGATTATTTCTTTCATTTACCAATGGCATTTGTATTGGAAAAGAGGGCTTTGATTTCACTCAATCTTGAGTCGTGTGAGCTCGCCTGGACTACAAAACTATGGCAAAGTGCTAAAGAGTTAACATACTTTCTTACATAATCTTTATAACAACTCTGTAACTTGCCTTTTTTGCCAAGGAGAAAACACAGGTAACCAAGCAGTTAAGAAGCCTGCTCAAGACCACATAGTAAGCAAGGAAACTTGTTTTCTTATTTCTGGTACACAAGCAGCAAATCTAGCAAGGCCCCCTACCTCTGGTCCCTTTTTGTTTGAGACTTGGATAAAATCATTTCAAAGAGCCAGCCTCAGACTCTGAAGCCACTGGTGTGGCCACAACACATTCTGACTCACAGTGACCCCATCACCGGAGCAGAACTGCCCTACAGGGCTTCCAAAGAGCACTGGTGAACTTGAACTGCCAATCTCTGGTTAGGAGCTGTAGCTCTTAACCATGTTCTACCAGGGTCCACCAGTGCAGTAAAAACCCAAATTTGATGCCACTGAGTTGGATACAACCCACAGTGACCCTATAGATCAGAGTAGAACTGCCCCATAGAGTTTCCAAGGAGCACCTGGAGGATCTGAACTGCTGACCTTTCGGTTAGCAGATGTAGCACTTAACCCACTACGCCACCAGGGTTTCCCACCAGTGCAGTAGCGACGTATAACATATTCTGTATTGTAGCACAGTCTTTAAAAAGGAAGAGCTATATTTGTTCTTCCCCCCTTAGCCAGTTCACTAAGCCTCAGCAGTAGCTCAAGAGACTAGTGAGGGCAAGACTGTGGACACCCCTTAATTCTCTTTCCCAGCGTACACAGAGATTATTTTGTCTGAGAACACTAGGGCTGGGGAGAACAGATGAAATGAAGAGAGGATATAGGAAGCTATCTAACAACGAAAGACAACTATGAAAAACAGTCTACATCTAGAAACTATTCTTCCTAACCATGATCATACCTCCCTAGTCTGCTAGCAGAAACCCTGGTGGTGTTGTGGTTAAGAGCTATAACTGTTAAACCAAAGGTCAGCAGTTTGCATCTACCCAGGTGCTCCTTGGGAAGTGTACGTGGCAGTTCTACTCTACCCTCCAGGGTCACTAGGAGCCCATATCGGTTTGGAGTGGGCCAGTGCAGCAATTCTCAATTGTTTTTCCTTCAAGCCTAAACCAAACCCACTGCTGTTGAGTCGGGTCTAGCTCACAGTGACCCTAGAGGTCTGTGAAGAACTGCCTCATAGAGTTTCCAAGGAGCACGTGGCAAATCTGAACTGCCAACCTTTTGGTTAGCAGATGTAGCACTTAACCCACTATACCACCAGGGTTTACTCATTCAAGCCTAGTCTCAGAGAACTGGGGACAGAGAAGGTAAAGCAATTCCTGTGCTTGGGAGATAAAAGCCACATTCCTATCACCTCTAGTCACCTCGTACCACCAGGCCTGCTGCCCCAAGATGGGAGAATGAGGGGTAACGAAGAAATATTCTTTCAACAGTCACAGCATCTTACCCACTATTTTCATACTGTAACTGGAGCCCAGAAATAATCCTAAAGAACAAAAATAAAAATACAGATCATTCTACCAATGTAACCTGAACTATCAACTTTTAAAAAAAAATCACTGCCATCAAGTCGATTTCAACTCAAGGCGATCCTACAGGGCAGAGTAGAACTGCTCCACAGAGTTTCCAAGGAGCACCTGGCAGTTCTGAACTGCCAACCCTATGGTTAACAGACATAGCACTTAACCACTACACCACCGGGGTTTCCTGAAGTATCAGCTTCATCAGTCGAAGAGGAATGGGTCTCCTCCACCCTCATCAGACGAGACACTCAACTTAAATCTACCCACCCCCAGACCACATTCTGAGAAGCACAACTTACATTTATGATTATAGCTGTGAAAGCACAAATTGCGTTAAAGGGTATTTTATAAGTTCAGAAGATGAGGCTGTTATTTCGTGAAAACCTCATTTCTGAGTTAATGGTTGCCTTATGAGTTCTTTTCATTTGCTCTGGCTCTTGATGCGTTTGCCTCCATCTGTCTAAGGGTGTCAGCGGATCTGACACACCCCAGCTCTCTTTGCCTGATCCCTGTGATCTTTTCCACTTGTCCTCTTTGGTTGTTTCTCACCAACCGAAGAACATGAATAGGAATTCGACACTACCAACATGCTGTCAACACTCACACCTGTTTCTTTCTGAAAATGAAGGCATATGTGTAAACCCTATCCTGCCCCCCAGCCCCTAATTCCAACTTCATTTTTCATCTGTCTATAAAACCAAGGAAATCCTGGTGGTGGTGTAGTGATTCACTACTCTGACTGCTAACCAGAAGGTCGGCAGTTGAAATGTACCAGGGGGTCCTTGGAAACTCTATGGGGCAGTTCTACTCTGTCCTGTAGGGTGGCTATGAGTAATGATAACGAGTTTATAAAAACAAAACAAAAACCAAATACATTGTCACTGAGTCAATTTCAACTCACAGTGACCCTGGCTCAACAGGGAGTTCCAATGATGAAGTAGTTAAGCACTTGGCGGCCATCCAAAAGGTCAGTGGTCAGAAGCCACCAGCCACCCTATGGGGTAAAGTTGTGGCAGTCTGCTTCCATAATGATTTACAGCCTTGGAAACCCTACGGGGCAGTTTCCCTCTGTCCTACAAGGTCTACTCTTGCCTACAGGGTCACTGAGTCAGAACTGACATGACAGCTGTAGGTTTGGTTTTTGGCTATAAGATCCCTATGAGTCTGTCTACGTGTACTGAATAGTACCCTCCCAAATTCATATCTGCCCAGAACCTCAGAATGTCACCTTATCTGGAAATACGGTGTTTGTAGACGTAATTGAAGATCAAGATAAGAACATACTGCATTAGAATGGTCCCTAAATCCAGTGATTGGTGTCTTTATAAGGAAAGGAAAGAATACAGAGAGACAACAGAAGCAGGCCATGGTGAAGCCCACGGTGGCAACAGAAAGGCCACAAGCCAAGGAATGCCCGGGGCTACCAGAAGCAGAAACAGTGAGGAAGGATGCTTCTCTCTAGCTTTCAGAGGGAGCATGACCCTGCTGACATCTTGATTTCAGACTTCTAGCCTCCAGAATTGAGAGAGAGTAATTTTCTCTTGTGTTATGCTACCAAGTTTGTGGTAATTTGTGAAGGCAGCCCTAGAAAACCAATACATCTACATATCTATCTGTCTTCATTGTGGCCTTTGTTTCTCACAACTATGAAAGATAAAATATTCTTTAAAGCTGGGGTTGTAACTTTGCGGTTCAAAACACGGCCTGGGCCCCACTCTCAGATATTCTAACTGATTTGAGGTAGGGCTTGGACTTTGGGAATTTTTTTAAACTCCCACATCATTCTAAGGAGCTCTGTGATTAAGAATTCAGCTCTTGTAAATTTATACATGAATGTATATTTTCACTCAGTCATGTTAAATAAAAATCAAAAAGAAAGAATTCAGCTCTTATCCAAAAGGCTGACAGTTCAAATCTGCCAGCTGCTCCACAAAAACCATATGTGGCAGCTCTGCACTGTCCTACAGGGCCACTGTGAAGGCCCCTGACTCAACAGTAGTGGCCTTGGGGATCTGAAGTCATTTTGATGTGCAGCAAGGTTGCCAACACCTGATGCAGGGCAAGGAGAGCTCCCCATTGCCCTGCTGTGAACTCCCTGAGGGCTGTCTTCCACCTGCCAACTAAGATTAGTGGACTGTTTTCCAATTTACACAGTGCTTTCAAATGCATTTTATACCCCAAACACACAATAAGCTAAGAATTACTACTGGGGTGGTTCTGTGAAACCTCATTGTATGAGGTGAAAAAGCCTTATCAATAAGATGAGGTCCCTTCTACACCTATGTCAGTCAAGTTTCTCCATCCTCCTTCCACCCCTTCCATCTCCCACACCCTGCTTGAAATGTTTTCTGCAGTTTCAACAGCATGAGATACTTATATAATAGTAAATTGCTACCTACCAATGGAGTGTGGCTGTGGCGTGTTTGTTATTATGATGCTAGAACAATAGGAAAATCTGAGGCAACTGAAAACCAACCAAGCAACATGAGTAACCTCTCATTCTGTGGACATACCACAAAGAAATAATCTGACTTACTAATGTACTGTCTCATCCAAAGCAGACTGTCAAGATTAAACTAAGCCCCTCCCAAAATGTGTGTATCAGTTTGGCTAGGTCCTGATTCTTGGTATTCTGTGCCGTTCTTATATGCTACAAATCCTGACTATGATGTTAATGAGGAAGGATGGGTGGTGGTTGCCCAAGAGTCAATTCTAACTCATAGCAACCCTACAGAACAGAACAGAACTGTGCCATTGAGTTTCCAAGGAATGCCTGGTATATTTGAACAGCTGGCCTTTTGGTTAGCAGTCACAGCACTTAACCACTAGGCCACCAGGGTTTCCAGGACTCGGTCTATAAGACTGTATTGTGCCTTGAGGCAATCTCTTGAGACATAAAGGAAAGGAAAGCAAACAAAGAACTGAGGCTCTCATACTACCAAGAAAGCAGTGCCGGGGACAGAGTGTCCTTTGGACTCAAGGTGCCTGTGCCTTAGAAGCTCCCAGTCCAGGGGAAGATTGATAAAAGGACCTTCCTCCACAGCCAACAGAGAAACAGCCTTCCCCTGAATCTGACATCTGGAATTTGTGCTTTCAGCCTACTTTTCTGTGAAGAAATAAATTTCTCTTGGGTACGCTAAGACAGTAATGTACTGTCTCACCACTAGGGGCACACAGTTTGCTGTATGGGATGAGAAGCCTGCGCTCTTGACCATACATACTGTAGGTTTCTGCAGAAACTCTTCAGTCTTTTTACCTCATCTTACTTCTCCTCAGGAAATTTTTCAGGGACAAAACGCTAAGTAATTCAATTCCCTATTGCTGCTGAAACGAATGAATTACTTCCAACACAGCAGCTCAAAACAGCACCCACTTATTCTCTTACAGTTCTGGAGGTCAGCAGTCTAAAATGATTCAGCAAGACTACAGCCTTCTGGAGGTCCTAAGAGAGAATCCATTTCTCTGCCTTTTCCAGCTTCTACGGCTGCCTTTGTTCCGTGTCTCATACCTCCTTCCTCATCTTCAAATCAGGCAATACAGGGCTTCTCTCTCCTCCACGCTGCTTCTGTCCTTACTTCTCCACTCTGACTCCGAATGTCAGCGACCCTTCTACAAAAAGCCCGACGATGACACTGGGCTCTCCTGAAAAATACAGGCTAACCTCTCTATCTCAAAGTCCTTACCTTAATCCTATCCAGAATGTCTCTTGTGTCATGTAAGGTACGTTTATCACAGGTTTCAGGGATCAGGAGACGGACATCTTTATACCCAAACCAATCCCACTGCTGCTGAGTTGATTCTAACTCATAGCAACCCCACAGGACACAGCAGAACTGCCCCACAGGGTTGCCAAGGATCAGCTGGTAGATTCAAACTGCTTACCTTTTGGGTAGCAGCTGAACTCTTAGCGCCCGTGACACTAGGATTCTTGGGCATCTTTAGGGAATCATTATTCAACCTGTCATACCAGACAAATGACAAGATTTATATTTATTTATTTATATTTTATTATGTTTTTATTTTCCTGATGAAGTTTGGGTGCTTCCTTTAGACCACAGCTCTACTAATTTCTTCTGTTTTAGGGAGAGGGGGTTGCCAGTTTTCATAAAATGTGACTGCCCATTTGGCTAGAATTTCAGCTTGAGCACTGTTTTTGTTATCTAGGGCTGCTATAACAGAAATACCGCAAGTGGGTGGCTTTAACAGATAGAATTGTATTCTTTCACAGGCCAACAGCTTAGAAGTCCAAATACTCAGGATGCTAGCTCCAGGGCAAGGCTTCTCTCTCTGTTCGTTCTAGGGGAAAGTCGTTGGTCAAGGAGCTTCTCAGTGCAGGGACCCTGGGTCTACAGGATGAGCTCTCTTCCTGGCTACCATATATGGTGTGTGAGGTCCACATGTCTCTCTGTTCACGTCTCTCTTTTACATCTCAAAACAGACTGATACAACCTAATCTTACAGACTGAATCCTGCCTCATTAACATAACTGCCTCTAATCCTGCCTCATTAACATCAGAAAGGTAGAATTTACAAGCACATAGGAAAATCATATCAGACGCCAAAATGGTGGACAACTGCACAATACTTGGAACCAAGTCCTCTCCATGTTGACAGACATTTTTGAGGGACACGAGCACCGCCTCCTTCTGTCACTCATCAGTGTTCTGTACCATGGGAGTTTGCCTGCTGCTATGATGCCAGAAGCTATGCCAGCAACATCTCAAATACCAGTGGGGTCACCCATGGACGACAGACTTCAGATTGTCCTAAAACAGACTAGGAAGAAAAGCCTGGTAACCTATTTGAAAACTCAGACAATGAAAAATTTATGGGTCACAACAGAACACTGATAATGCTGATGGAAAATCAGCCCCTCAGTTGGTACTCCAAACACACAATGGCCAAAAAAATGAACTCAAATACACCAATAATCACAGGGATGGTGCAGGATTGGGGAACGTTCTGTTGTATGAGGTCACCATGGTTCAGAGCTGACTCCGCAACAACTAGCAACCATATCCTTGAGAAATGCCCTGTCCATGACTGCACATACAACCTGATTCCTTGTCCTGGATTCCCAGTTTCTCAGAAGTCATCAAAATAAATAATCTAATGCCCTTTTGACCATCTAGAGACAGGAGGAAACAAGTGATCTTAAAAAAATCTTTTCCATATCATGAGTTGTCAAATAGTGATATCTTATCCTATTTCTATTACTCAGTAAAGGCAGTAGATTGGAAACCCCAGTGTCAAGTGCTATGGCTGCTAACCAAAATTCCAGCAGTTCAAATCCACTAAATGCTCTCTGGAAATTCTATGGAACAGGTAGGTCTACTTGCCCTATAAGGCTGCTTTGAGTTGGAATCGACTCAGTGGCAACTGGTTTGGGTTTTTTGCAGGGAGGGGGGTTAGGAGCTATAGCAAGTAGAAGTCAACTGCAAATAGGAGCTGGCCCAAGACGGGGCAGGTGGCACATTTCAAGGAACAGGTGACTGAGCCCTGGGGAACCACCAAGAATGTGAACAGGAGTCCTCCACTACTGACCTGCTGTGAGCACCTACACCTGCTGCTCCTTGAAAAGTAACTCAGCCATGAAGGAACACACACATGTCCCTTTCTTCTCAGAGGGGTTCCCCCAACACCTTCCGTCAGAGTCAGTGCCAAGTCTTCCCAAGGCTTCCGACCTCTAAAGAGCACATGGCGACACTGCAGCTATACTACCGCTGAGCAAATCTGAAGCTGTCGGTCCCCAAAATCCTGTGAGGTAGGGAATCCACAGGCAAGGAAATAGACTAAGATGTTAAGTTACTGAACTGCGTTTCAACAGTTGTTGGACTCAAGTACTTAGCTTCTAATCTCCCCCCGTGATGTGAAAACCCGTTGGCATTTACAGAAGTGGATTCTTGCATCAACATTCTATGATTCTGACTGTGAAGACACACAAGCTCTTCTACAGTTCTTTGCTATCAGTAAATATCAGACAAAGCAGATACCATTCAAAAGGAGATAATTAACCTGTGACTGACTAGATGGAACTAATCTACACATACAAGGGCACTGGTGGTTCGGTGGTAGAATTCTCCTCTTCCGTGGGAGGACCTGGGTTTGTTCCCCAGACAACGCACCCCAGGTGCAGCCACCATGCGGGCACATGTGTTGCTGTGATGCTGAACAATTACCAGTGGAGCTTCCAGGCTAAGACAGACTAGGAAGAAAGACCTAGCGATCTATTTCCAAAAGTCAGCCAACGAAAACCCTAGGGATCACAAGTCACGGCCATGACGCAGGACCGGGGAGCGCTGTGGCCCACTGTGTATGGCATCACCATGAGTCGGGGGCTGAGTCAACAACAGCTAACAGTAACAACTTAGAAACACATTTTCAAAGTCAAAACTCATGTGCTCAAATGAAGGTTCCAGAGACCACTGTATGCTTCTTGTGTATGATTTGTGATAAATGTCTGCAAGTTAACAGAAGAATCCATCTTAATATCTTCTAAGACATCCGTTTTTGAAAATACTCAATGAGAAATTATCTTGGCGGTTTGTTCAACATTTCTTGATGTAATTTCAGCGTCTCCTAAATTGCTACCTTCTTATCTCTCTAGGGAGGGTCTTACTTATCTGTGAGGCTTAGAGGTTCCCACTCTTTCTGGACATAGTTTTGAAACATGAAGATACAAGAAAATAGAATCAAGAAATCTTCCTGGTGCAACTCTGTAAGATGACTATACATGGGTCTGTGTAAAACCAGTGCCTTCCAAGTACCCAGGCAGTCCCTGGGTGGCACAGATAGCCGAGCACTCCACCACTAACCAAAAGGTTGGCTGTTTGAATCCACCCAGAGGCACCTTAGAGGGAAGACCTGATGATCTCCTTCTGAGAGGTCTGCTACTGGAAACATTACGGAGTACAGCTCTCCTCGGACATACATGGGGTCACCATGTATCAGAGTCAAGCCCACAGCCACTGGTTTCATTTTCCTGAGTTTGTTTTCTTTTTTAATCTTATTTCCCCCGCAGACTTTCCCACACGCACTGCTGGACAGCCCTCCGCATCCCCTCACCATCACTGCTTGTCAGTAGCACAAGGGCAGTGCCCTCTTCGTCCCTTGTCTCTACAGCTGCTGGCTCTACGGCGGTGGAACAGCCCCCTTGGCAGTGACACAGTCTAGATATTTCACTGCCCAGAGAACCGCTCTGGCACTAACTCTGGGGCCACACTCTGTGGAGAAGGAAGTGGGAGTATGGGCGGGAAGGAAACGTGAGCTTAGCTTCCAGGGCAGTCAACCATCTCGGATGAGTTGGTGAGACTGCAACCTACAAGATATTTACTGCGGGGAGGTGTTCACTGTCAGAGACACTCAGTCTGGCCAGACCAGAGCCTCCCTATGTGGGCTTCAGGGTGGCAAAGTCATGACATGGGACAGGGCTGAATATCCAGGTAGGACTCTCTTGATCCTGGACAGGCTCCCTCTGGGTCCTGTAACTATTTCTCAAGGGAAACACGTGAACTGATCAGGAGATAGACAGCAACAATAAATTCACCCAGGACAGTCACAGGGTAATGGCTTGTATGAATCATCTCTGTATCTGCTTTAAGCTACAAAGCCCTTCTCAGCCCACCCTAACCCACAGGTTGGATCGGGAGCCCTTTTGCGTGCTCTCACAGCACCCCATGCACCCTTCTACTGTCATACTTCTACCCCTAGTGGTCTCTTCACCTGCCTCCTTCCACACTGTGAGTAACGCAGGACAGGAGATTGAGTCTTCAGCCCAATGCAGAAGCCCCAACCCAGCACCTGGCACAGTACCTGGCCATAAAGTTGGCCCCCAACTCCTACTGACCTTGTGCACAAGATCAGAGCATTGTGATTCACAGGGTTTACGCTAGCTCATTTTTCAAAGCAGCTCACCAGGCCTTTCTTCACAGTCTGTCTTAGTTTGGATGCTCTACTCAATCCCGTCCAGCATCGGAGCAACACACAAGTCCCCACTGAGTGACAGGTGGTGGCATGCTTGGGGAACACTGGCCAAGAAGGATCAATCCAGATCCGCCTCAGGTGTCAAGAATTCTACCAATGAACCACAGTGGCTCCATGTCACTTGGTTAAAGTTTAATGAATATTTACTATTGTACAGGAAATTCTCTTTCATTGGAGGAAGACGAAAACAAAGCATGATTGCACACCTCAAAGAAGTGCAGCAATAATCCCTAATCTTCCTTTTAAGCAGTGCTTTCAGCTTTACCCGCCCCACCCCCACACATACAAATGTTTTCCAACAGTTGGAATATTTTATTTAAAAAGCACTACTTCAAGTTCTTCTGTTCTCACTCACTAAGCTGGTCTGGCAGCTGAGTCTGCTCACCCGCACTTGATACATGTTGCAAGTGCTTTGGGGCTGTGGAAGGTGAAATGTGAATTTTCTGTGTAACATGAGTATGTGGCTAACACGACCCAGGGTTAAGGTGAAAATAGGATCTGAGTAAAGGATGTTCATCAGAGCATTTTATTTATAGTAATAAAAAACGTAGGGGGTGGTGGTGGGAAACCTAAACTCTAGTAATTGAGGCTTGGTTATATAAATTAAGACATATTCATACAATGGAATATTACACTGCCATTAAAGATTGTATCTAAGAAAAATAAATAATGGCATGGGAAAATGCACCAAATACAGCAAGTAAAAAACTAGCCGCCATAAAATTGTACATAATTCTAGTTTTACAAATTGTGAATGTATTAAATACTAGGGGAAAATACAGCCAAATGTTGCACAGTTTATTTCTAGATGATGTTGATTTGTAAAGCTTTCTTTAATCTTTCTCAAATATTTACTTCATTTTATGATAAACACTGACTTTTAGAAGTTTACATTTTCCAATGGAGAACAATTCTGAAAAAAACACATTATTGAACAATGAAAAGAAGCCCTATTCTTGCCCTGTGTGATTATTTTCTAGCATTTGACTAGATGCCTCACCCATATACAACCCACAAAATTCCACCTGAAAATGAACTGGCAGCGATACCCCTGCCCAAGCCGGCGTTCTCTCCTTTGTTGAGCCGGGCTCTGAAAAGAAAGCTGTGTCTGGTGATGCTGGCAGGGAGGTGGCCACAGGGCCAGTGGGGAACGCTGGAAGCGGCTGTGGTGTAGGGAAACCCACTCCTCTGGAGAGGACAGAGCTGACTCGGGTTCTGACACTGGTGTGTAGCTAGAGGTTAGTTCACGTGTCCAAGCACTGTGTTCCCCAGCTGCGTAAAGAAGATCAAACATCTGCCCTGCCTTCCTCACAGGCCGTGTAGGGTTAAACGAAACCATGTGTGTGCTGTCTTTGATAAAGCAAGCACCCAGTAGAAAAAAAAAAAATCAATCCTAAAATCTAACTTTTTAGAGTTGCAATCAATGCCCCTTGCTTTCCTTTCTTTTCTTTCAAGATATCAACAGACACAAGCTACATTTATTTACCTCTCAGTCACTCTAGGAAAGTTAGGAGTTTTATCAGCCACACTGAACTCACTTTAAGTTTCCCTGTATTTTTACCCATGTAGCAAAGACACTTCCTTATACATCTTGTTACGGATATAGGTTAGACAGTCCCAGGCTCAAAGATGGGGTTTTGCCCTGGAATATGGACAGAAGTGAAACTGACCCCTTCCAGAGTGGGCCCGAAATCCACCTGTGAGATCCTTCACACACCCTCTTCCCTCATTTCTGGGCTGGCTATAGAAATTCCCTGGCTAGTGGAAGACTCTGAGGCGCCTGGGAAATGGTAACACCACTAAATAGAAGGAGCCCATGCGTCCACATCAGAGAGAAGGCCGCCCACCAGACACCTCGCATAACCGGGACCTGCATAAGCAATGGCCTGAGACAGCAGCATCATTTGTCATGCCAGTCACCCTCCCTGACGCCGAGCACCACGGCCACCACGCCATTCCAAAGAGGTGCTCAACACTTCCTGCTGCTCCCCACATGATTCTGTTGTGGGGGATATGGAGAACAGATACATTTAACCCAACTCTTATCCAATGGGAAACTCACCCAAGGAAAATTTCAGCTAAATCTTTCAGATTCTCTAACAGAGTCACGTAAACCTGCTCTTTCACTACTACAGGGAAACTTCAGGATAGGTGCTGACTTCCGCGACTGACAAAAGAAAAATGCTTTCAGTAAGCCAATACTAGCAGTATTTAAGGTGAGACGCAAACAGAAAAGGGCTGCGGTCCACTGAGGTGGGTGAGGTCAGGGTATGAGTCCACATCTCTTCTAGGGGTGCTGACAATGGAAGCGGAACACTAACCCCACTTTCTCATTCACTTTATTCTCAGCAAGGCTCATCTCCAGCCACGGGCCTCTTTAAAATCAGGGACCCAAAACATCTTTTGATTATAAAACTCTCTCACTCATTTGTCTTAATTTCTGTTAACAGCTACAAGAACAAGAACAAAACGATCCAGATACCGAGCTAAATGTCTTGCATTCATTAGCTTATTTAGTTCTCACTACTATTATAACCAAAACCACATTTATAAACAGAGGTCCTGAGACTGAGAGGGGTCAAGCCCTGGTACAAGGGCACAGTTCTAGTAAGTGGGCAAATCAAGGCTTAAACACAGACCATGTGTCCCCAGAGCCCATACTCTTAGTCACCGCACCATGCAGTAAAACCGGTGCTTGGGAAGCCTTTGCATCGCCTGGCCCAGGATGGTCTCTCAAAGGGGGTCGTGAGTGAGCAGAAAGGCCGCAGGAGTTAAGGGTGCAACAGATAAAGCAGGCTTACTCTCAAAGCGGGCAGGCCTAGCTGTAGCACCTTACTGGGAGATAACGTGGAGATACTACATTCTGGTTGAAGCATTCCCAAGGAGAAGAGTGGACAAAGGAAGGGCTCCCCACTGTCTTTGGCTCCAGCCAACCTGCTTTTACTTTCTTTGAGAAGCTACTTACCTGGTAGGGGTACAGAGTGACCCCATTGGTTCTCGACAGGGACCAGGTGCCATCCAAGTATTGGTGAGCCTGGATGGCCACTGAGTTGAGGATGTTCCCATTGCTGGGACTGGTGGCCATCTGGAGGCTGACCTTGGCCTGGTGGGTTGGGGACCCACTCTTCTTCTCTGCCCCATTGCTGACCCCCAGGCTGTTGGGTTTGCTGCTATGCTTGTTGGTAACGAAGCCTGTGTATGTGGAGGTTGCGCAGGGGGCGGGCACGAAAGCCCACTCCCTGGGCTGCTGGAGTCCACTTGCGTGCCGGGCCCCCACCAGAGAGGGGATATTGGCGAGGGGTGGGGGCGAACCAGGGGAGGCATCGTAGTGCTCACTGCCTGCTGCCTGCTCCAAGGTCAGCACCATCTGGATGGCCTCCTGCTTCAGCTGGTTCAGGTGTGTGGCACAAATGTCACAGCGGTTGTCCCGGTCATTCCATGCCTTCCGGATGGTGTTGGGGACCTGGAGTTTATCATGAATCACAGCTGAGAAAGCAGGGTCCTAGAGAACACACAAGCAGAAAAACAGGACAGGTTATAACTCAAATGTAATGTGCATGTCTGGTTTATAAGTTAAGCCCTAGATATACCCAAAGAGTTTGTCTGATTGACTGACAGCTGACACAAATGAGAAGTCAGAAGGCAGAAAAGCCTATAGAGTTGACAAGCTCCTTAGACAAATGTGAGTTTTTTTACAGTGGGGAATTTAAAGAATTTTATCTATGTGTGTATATATACACGAGTACATGTGTGCCATGAGTCAGATCCGACTCGACAGCGCTTGGCTTATATATGTGATAGAGCACATGACATCCTTCTCCTTGTTTCCACTGAAGAATCACTGCTGCACCAGAAGCCTCCCGAAGTATCCATTAAGAAGACAAAAATCATTTGCTCAAATGTGATGGTAGGTGACTGCCATCCTTCTGGACTAACTCTATTGCAGTTCCCTAGTCCCCTATTACTCATGACAAGTTGGTAGTGGGTAGTCATGACCTGTAACAGAGAGCCCATTCTAAGAAAATCCTGGCCTTGTTAGCTAAGTGCCATTAAAAGAAAACCAAACTAAGCTGCTTCTGGACCAGCAGACCTCTGCAGACTACTCGCTATTACTGGGTGGCCACGGTGGGCTTGCCATTTCTGTATCCACCACAGAGCTGATGTCTTGACTGGAAAGAACAGTATCTTTCTTGCAGTATGCCTGGTAAAACCCAAGATACTTTCCCCCACAAATGTCATCTAAAACTACTACAGGAAAGAGCCGTTAGCTCAGAGACCTGTTTAAAAGAAATCAGATAATGAATTTAATGAGGCTGACTTCTCTCCTTTACTTGGCTTTGCTTTTTGATAAAACAGCAAAATTACCCAAAGAAAAAGAGCACTAGGAGTGTTAACCGGGTATTAAAATACTTGAGTTCTAGTTCCAATCCTACTACTAATTAACACATGACCTTGGACGATTAATCTCATTGAACCTCTCCTCTGGCCTCTTTGAGTTGTCAGATCCACACAGCTCCATGATTCTGTGTTTGTAGGCAATAAGTGCAGGTGAGCTCATTATCTATAAATATAAACAGACGACTATGCCTTTTTGAACTTTGGGAGTAACTTATGAGGCTCATTTTCAGGCTTATTTTCCTCTAGGACATCAGAAGAAAATCTGTCCTTCTGAAATTCGCTACCAGCTTTTATGGGCGGAAGCCCCATCAGGGCTGAACAGCATTTGACGAGCTGTGGGTGAAGGCAAGTGTGGGAGACCTGGGGTGGCAGGAAGATCACTAGTGGGAGGGTTTTTCTTAATTACGATCCATCTTGATTATGGGCTCCAGCATTTTGTCTTCCCTGTTAAACTACTGTGACTAGCTCTTCAGCATGCACTGATTAATTGATTAATAAATCAAGAGGCCTCTTTACACAGCAACAGCTAGGAGTGGCTCAGGAGGTGGAAACTCAAGACAGCCTCATGAAATGATGGCAAGCAACAGGAGGTCTAGGTTGATCGAGGCTCAGTTTGACAAACTGATGTGAACCATATGAGGCCCACCTTGCAGCGCCCATCTCCACTGCAATATGCCAAGTTCAAAGCATCTCTCACATGAATCAGAGCCTGCTGGACCCAAGGGGGCCTCCTAGGGACCATTCTACAGTGGACTGACACTTTAAGATAAGGAAACTGAGCTCCAAAAAAGCTAAAAGCTTGACTCTATCCAGACCTCTTGACCTGATGCCTCATTTCAAGAGCCAGACTTTCATCTCCATCAACACAGATTTCTTTTAGCACAGACACAGGGTTTTTACCCCATTCACTTGAGAAATGTTTATTTATTCTAAATGAATCTATTTGGGCTCCCATCTGCGCCAACCACATTAAATGTTGGAGACACAGAGACAAAAGACATACACCTGCCCACCAGCAACTCTTGGTCCTGGGGCAGCAGATACTTAGATGGTAACGATAAGACCCTGGGTAAGGGTCAAAGAGCAGAGAAGCCCCATGGACTCAGGTTGCCTCGTGCCCTCCTGTCCTCTTTCCCATTCTCATTGCCTAGTTGTTATTCAGGATCCATTTTACACATGATGATCTGTTGAGTCCCCTAACCAGCCCCAGAGCCTGCCTGACCTCTCCCTGTTCATGGCCTGGAACAGCCACATCCAGTGGACACCATGTGGAAAGGCTTCTCTCCTGACCTGTTGGACTGCGCTCAGTGTGTTCATTAGGAAGCAGCGAGAGCTCCTGAGCAAGTGCACATTGTGGTACCATGTTCACAGTACATGGCTCAGTCCAGGAGATCACATGCTAGCAGGGGCTTTAGAAACATCTTTCCCACTTCCACTTACAGGACCCCTGAGAGTTACCAGGCCTCCACTATTTCTTAGAAGACAATAGATGGTAAAACAGAGTTGCCAAACAAGAAAATCGAGTTAACAACTTTGGGGAGAGGGGATATTATTAGTGTATGTAGGCATGAGTCGGATCCGACTCAACGGCACTTGGCTAGCTTGGCGAGGCAATTTCTATGGAAAGATTGAGAAAGAATTTCTATTTCCTAAGAAAGTATTCAACAGAATAAATGATGCCTCTGAATTGTGGTATTGGAGAAGAGTACTGAATATACCATGGACTGCCAAAAGAATGAACAGATCTGTTTTGGAACAAGTACAACCAGAGTGCCCCTTACAAGCAAGGACAGAAAAACTGCATCTTATACACTGTAACATGTTGTCAGGAGGAACTGATAACTAGAGAAGGACATCATTCTTGATAAAGCAGAGCACTGACAAAAAAGAGGAAGACCCTCAGCAACACAGACTGACACTGTACAGGCTTAGACACCACAATGACCGCAGGCATGGTGCACGGCCAGGCGCTGTTTGGTTCAGCTGTACACAGTGTAGCTACGAGTTAGAACCAATTTGATGGCACCTAAAAACAAGAAATTATTCTGCTGTAGACTTATTAGCAAAAGCTCTCAGCCTGCAGTAGTCGTTTTCTTTGTTAAATGATACTTAGAGTCACTATGAGTTGGACCCGACTCAAAGGCAGTGAGTTTTGGGTTTTTAAGAAAAAGTGGAGCAATTTTTCAGACATGTAGAAAAATGGAAAAAATCCCCACCACCTGTTAGCATCTGGCATATTTCCTTCCAATTTTCTCTAGCCAAAGCCAAGTGCCGTTGAGTTGGATCCGCCTCATGGTGACTCTAGGGGCCTGTCTCAGGTGTATGCATTATCTCGCTTTTTCACTTAACATTATATAATGAGAGTTTCCTCACATAAACAAATCTTACTTGAAAGTGATTTTTAATGACCACTTAGTAATCCGACTCGACGGCACTTGGCTTTGGCTAGTAGTCTCTCCTTTAGTTGTTCCATAATTCATTTATTTGTTTCCAAATTCTACTAGAGAATTGGAAACTGTGAGAAATCAAGCACCTAGCAAAGAAAAACAATACACAACTTGTAACTTATGCTTTCATGTCACCAAATTATCTGGTTTCAAGAAGCTTCAAATTAATCACTTATTTATAATACTTTGGTTAGCCCAACCAAGTGCCACGGTAAGATGGTAGATTTAAGACAAGTCACATCCACACATTACAGCTTGTTTTAAATCCTGGCATTTAAACTCCGGATTCGGCAGACATCTGTGTTTGCAGCTGGAGCTAAAGAGACGAATTCACTCTATGGAATCCCACAGCCATCGTGGTCTGAGGGCTCCTTTTCCCACTCTTCGGAATCCCACAGCCATCTGTGGGGTGAGGGCTCCTTTCCCCACTACCCGCCTTGCTCTCGAGGCCCCAACAAGGAGAGCTCTAGCTTCCCCCTCCTCTGCTCCATTCAGACTTGTGCTCAGCCAAAGTGAGCGCTGTGGGAGAGCCTACCAGAATTGTCACACGAGTGTCACTGCTTTGCCAGCTACCACTATCATGTACACAGAAGCACAGAAAGTTGCAAGTAATACCTTAACTTCAGAGAGCAATGGTCAACAGACCATTTCTGTAAATGCTGAATTAAAGAGAAGACTGCTTTCAGGGAGCGTAGTGATAAATAGGCATCCTCAGAACCTGGATGGCTAATGCATAATCTGCCCTCCTGCCATGGACCCAGTCAGAACTACAGTGGCCCCAGGAAGTGCACTAGGGGAGTGTCTTCCAGTTCAGCTGGCACTAAAAAAAACAAAGACCCATAGAAGGAACGAATTTAAGATTCTTGTCTGCATACCAACTTGAAAGACATTCATGTCATCTGCCTAGGTCTTGTCCTGATTCATCTCGTGCCTCTGGAATTAATCCCATGAGGGCAGAGGTGAACCCATGGACAAGCCAGCTGTCTCTTTTTCAAGACCTGAGTTTTATTTCAGTGTGTTGGAAAACGTGTATTTGGTACCTGAGCAACATTTTCACCCTAGGTTTTCAAGTTTAGGACTTCTACCCTCAAAATATCCTCATCTTTCAGGAAAATACACAGAATCATTTTTATCCCATCTCTACCATGGGGAGGGATATAAGAACAGGCTTCGGAGGATTGGCCAAGGTCCTCAGAAGGAAGGCTAAGAGTAAATGAAGTTAACATTCAGATTCCTGAATCTTCCAATCAGTGATCACTGCAAGACAGAAAAATCCAGAAATTGTTGTCCAACCCGTTTACAGTTCTTCTTCATCTCCTGGAAGCATTTCAGGAAAATGGAGTCTCCAAGCATATCACCAAAGGGTCTCTTGTAGTCTACTGACTCTCAGTCCTTTGCCTCACCTGTCTTCTGACTATGTGATGGTGACTAAATAATCTCTCTTCCTGTTCACTGACATTCATTCCTCAGGCAATCACACACAAGCCCTGGCTTCAAGAGTCATCCCTATCCTGGTGGCTTGAGATTATCTGCCTCTACCCCTACATGACATCTCTCCTGAGTTCCAAGCCTTACAGCCAAAGGCCCACTAAGACAGAATGACCTGGATATCCTAAGACCCTTCAAACTAATAATTCAAGATGGCTTTTCCTTGCCCTATGAGCCCCAGTGGTATGTGGCGAAGATCTCAGCTGCCAGCCTAAAAGGTCCGTATAGTAAATCGACCAGCTGCTCTTTGCAAATCCTATGGGATGGGTCCACTCTGTAGGTCACTGTGAGTTAGAATCAACTTATTGGCAATGGATGTTCTTTGCCAATAGGTGACTATCTCGATAGTCACTAAGTAAGTAGTATCATTACCTACTCAGAGGCCACAGCTAGAAATCTAGAACTTTCCTTGTTCCTTCCTTTACGTCTAATTACCAAATTAGCAGAGGCTGTGTCCTAAAAGCTCTTGAACTGAACCTCCTTTCTATTATGCCCTCTGCCATGTTAATGTTTTTATCATTTCTCCCATCACCATGGTCACCCTGATTCCAGCCTTGATCTCACTCCTCAGGTGCAGGGATGGGAGATGGAAGAACAGAACGATTTTACTAAAATATTTATGTCATCACATCATTACTCTGCTTTCCTATACCTCTATTCTAAGAGTTATCTCATAGTTTGTAATTTTTTATTTGTAAACTATTTGTGTTAGATTCTCAGCTTGTTAAGGTTAAATACTCCTTCTAGCCATCTTTAATTACCCAGAGTCAAGTATAGTTTCTGCTACATAGTAGGGTTCAAATATTTATGAAATAATAAACAAAAGGAATCAAGGCTAAACTAGTCAAATGGCAAAGTTGGCATGGGTTTTTCCGTCATTCATTTGTACAGGTGATTCGGTCACTGATAACGTAACTGTCATGAAACAAACTCCTTCAAATCTAAGGTTAACAGAGTTTTTCCAACCATATTAGTTCTGCCTGACTGAAGAGTCTCATATGGGTCAACCACTGCCTAGCATCCTCTTTTTACTGACTCTTCCTTGAACTATTAGAACAAATTGTCTTCAGAACACCAGTCCCTATATCAAAATCTCCATTAAGTGCATTGCCATCAAGTCAATCCCAACCCATTAGTTCCAAAGAAATTAGTGTTTATATTAAAGTCGTTTGTTTGTTTTTTAAACTACCAGACCAGCTCATCAGTGTGAAGAAAAGCAAAATCCACCTAAAATAGAACTCCAGACCAGTACTATACACTTTACCCAGAAAGGTCAGATCACAGAAAGCAGGCAGCACAATTTCTCCCAGGAGTTGGCAGCCAGCTCTGACTGAACGCATGAGGCTGGGCTGCTAATGAGGACCACAGAGTCTGCAGAACTCAAGCACGAGTGCAAGAACTACTGCCCAAGTAAACAAAGCCACTTAAAGAGTCAGTAAAAAGAGTCTACCCAGACTCTGGTTGACCCACTGAGACTCTTCAGTCCGGCAGAACAAAGATGGTTGGAAAAACAAGTCTCACCTTAGATGTGAAGGCGTCTGTTTTATGACAACTGTATTATCAGTGGCTGAATCAACTGCACAAAATGCATGAAAGGCGAACCCAGGCTAACTTTATCATTTAATTATTTGAGTCTTGATCCCTTTTATTTAATTATTTCACAAATATTTGTTGAGCCCCTACTATGTCCCTCATTACTTTTTGTTTCTCCTGATCCTCTGACAAGTAGCTTGCTCCATATGAATGCTAAGACATTGTGAGAACAGAGAGATTTTCTACATTATTTTCGCCAAAACAGCACTTGGAGTCTGTTCCTCTGAAGCGTCTGGGCCTGCGATGAAGACAGCAGCTTGAGTCAGAGTCCAGAATGTGTTGTACACATTCCTGTTGATGCTCGTGTCCTGTTTATTATTCTAAAGGCCTCTCATGACAAGCTCAACAAGACATAAGCTGTTTTTCCAAGGGCAATTTCTTTCCACTTTGTTCCTAAACGTTCATCCTCCACAAATGCCGCCATACAAGGCCCTGAATGCAGGACAGTAACCCAAGAATGCAATGTTTTGTTCCCCACAGCTGGTGGCTTCCCAGAGAATCAATGGAATTTATCTTCATACTTCCTGTCATCCTTCCGTTGCCAAGTCTGCACGTCCACCCGCTGACCACCACTTCCACATCCCCCATCAGTGTCCTTGCTTTCTTGAGAATCTCAATGTTCTTTATAGTCGTCCAATCCTCAAAACTAATGGACCAACCAGTTGCTACTGATGCATTTCAGATTCTTGGCAATTTCCAGTACATTCATTCTACCCAGGAGGAGAGTACTGACACCATGCTGGTCAAGTGGAAGAAGCGAAGGGTCAGCAAAAGCTAGGAGGGTGAAACTTCATCTTGCGTGCTTTGGGCATGTCATGAGGAGGGATCAGTCCTTGGAGAAGGACATCATACTTGGTAAGTTAAAGGCTCAGGGAAAAAGAGGAAAACCCTCAATGAGGTGGACCAACAACAGCTGTGAGGACGGTGCAGGACCAGGCAGGGTTTCCCTCTGTCACACATGAGGCTGCTGTAAGTCAGTACTGACTCAACAGCGCCTAACAACAACACCCTTTATTTTTCACGGAGTTCTCAACTCACAAACCAGGTACATGACTACCTCGGGGGATTCCCAGGAACAAATCATACGTTTGACAAAGCGATGATGATCACTGCTCTTTGCAGGAAAGAGCTCCTACCCTCACAGGTCCTACCACTTCCACCGCACAACATGTGCAGAAAGTCCCTGAGTGTTTCACCGTGATCACCACAGTGCGGACCAGCCCATTCTCCAGTTAGATGCCTATGAGAGGGAGAAGAAGACGAGTAATGTTGAAAGGATATACCTTATCTGTTCCTGGTGCAGCCTAAGATAGCCAGAAGTACCATCACAGCAGTTGACAACAACCAAGCCATGCCCTGAAATCCAGGTGGCCGACATCCTTAACCCCAATAGCATAAAACTTCAGTGAGAACTTCCTTCTTGCCTACCAGGCAGCGTCTGAATTCAAGGTGCATCGTCTTTATCACAAGTCTGCTGGGAAGCCAACAGCACTGCACTCCACAACAGCACTCACACACACTGGTGTGTCCCCAGACACGGAGCCTAGTATGCGAAGAATGAGAGTAAAGCATGCTGGGTAATGAGCTGAGAGAGACAAAAAAACCCACCTCCAAACCAGGAAATGTTAAATGTCAGACCGAAGTTGTTCTACATAAGAAACCAAATTAACCTGGAATGTAGCAGTAGTGCCCAGAGTACACAAATCTGCTCTGGAGTACGGCAAAGACACAGTCCTATGAGAGGATGACATGAGTAGCTTCAGTCTGAATGGCTATGATTCACAAAGAGGCTGTCTGCAGTGGCAAAGGCAGGCAGGAACGGACTGAATAGGGCTGCTTGCCGAAACACGTGAAAAAGTGCCACAGGTGGTTAAGATATTTCTGCTTCCATAGAAAAGGAAGATTTTTAATCAGAACATCAAATTATTAAGATTAGTCCATGGATTTCTTAGAAGATGAGTTGAGGTATTCTTATCATGACCACAGAAGTTTCCGGGTTTTTTTATGTCTACATCTCATCTTGCCCCAGATGCCAAGGACAATCTCTTGCTTCTTTTGCAAGCTTTCAGTTAGCTCTATTGCTAAGCAGCTATATAACTATAAACTATTTTTAAAAACTAATCCAACTATCAGTCTTCTTAAATGTAAAACTGGGAATTGGTAACACCATCTATTGTATGACACACATGACCACGATAAATGGAGAAAAGACGGAAGTTGTCAAGGATTTCATTTTACTTTGATCCACAATCAACACCCATGGCAGCAGCAGTCAAGAAATCAAAGAACCATTGTGTTTAGCAAATCTGCTGCAAAGACGTCTTTAAAGTGCTAAAAAAAAAAAAAGTAAAGGTGTCACCTTGAAGGCTATGAGCACCAGACCTAAGCCACAGTGCTTTCAATTGCCTCATACGCATGTAAAAATTGGACACTCAATAAGGAAGACCGAAGATGAAATGATGCCTTTAAACTGTGGTGCTGGCAAAGAGTACTGCACACACCATGGACTGCCATAACAATGAACAAATCTGTCTTGGAAGAAGTACAGCCAGAATGCTTCCTAGGAGCAAGGAAGGCAAGACTACATCACACATACTTTAGACACATCATCAGGAGCAGTCAGTCCCCCAAAAAGACATCACACTTGGTAAAGTTGAGAGTCAGCAAAAAAGAGGAAGGCCATCAACAAGACAAACTGACACAGTGGCTGCAGGAACAGGCTCACCACCCGGCGACAATGGCGAGGATGGCTCAGAACTGGGCGGTGTTTCTGTCTGTTGTGCGTAGTGCCGCTGGAGTCACAACAAGCTCAGCAGCACCTAACAACTACCTATTTTACTGAGTTAAGTAAGGACGAAAGGTGCTGTGTGTGACATGTTTATTACAGTGCTCGGTGCTGGGGTAAACCCTAGATGACACTAATAATTATTATCAAAGCTACTATTCTCAGTATCTAATCGAGTACCTATGCAAGTTTAGTCTCTCATGTTGTTCCGATGACAGACAACAGTGGCCGTGATGACAGTGGTGATGATCTTAGGACTTCCTTTATCCAGGGGTCAGAATTCACTCAGCAGCAAGGGATTTGGGCTTTTTATGGGGGGAAAGGGTTTGGGGGAGGCGGTTTTAGAATTACTAAGAGATAGTGTTATGGACTGAATTGTATTCTTCAAATACGTGATTCCACTTGACTAGGCCATTATTCCACTTGGCTAGGCTTTAATTCCTAGTTTTGTTTGATTAATCATCATTTTGTTATCTGACGTGATTTTCTGATATATTGTAAATTCTCTCTCTATGATGTTAACGAGGCAAGATTACAGGCATTTATGTTAACGTGGAAGGAGTCAATCTACAAGGTTAAGTTATATCTTGTGCTAATCTCTTCTGAGATATAAAAGAGAGGAGAAAGTAGACAGACAGAGGGGGATTCCCCCACTGCCAAGAAAGTTAGCCTGAGCACAGAGCATTGTTTGGGTCCACGGTCCCCTTGCTGACATATTGATGATATGAACCTTCCCCTACAGTCGACAGATAGAGAAAGCCTTCTGCTGGAGCTGGCTCCCTGAATTTGGACTTCTAGCCTCCTAACCTGTGAGAGAATAAATTTCTGATTGTTAAAGTAATCCACTATAGTATTTCTGTTATAGCAGCAGTAGACACACAGTAATGAAGGGGGCATCTGATCCTCAGTTAACATTTCCGTCTGGGCAAGTGAAAGACTTCTTAAAAGAAACCAAGATAACAAAAGGTCTCTGGAATTACTAAGCCCAGCATTGACTGGATGGCTATCAGCCTTCTTCCTCTATTTTAAGAGGTGAAATATTCCCAGTCATTCATTCCCGTGGAACTGAGAACATGACGCTTCTCCCGGTAACAGGCCATCTAAAGAGCAGACCTTAATTTACGCCACAGGAGCAGACAATGTTCCAAAGGGCTCTACAGATGTTCAGTTAGAATCACAGATTGTCAATTGGCCAGTGTCTCCAAGGAGCCACCAGCCACCCTCTACCTGCTGAGACGCAGAAGAAAATAGACAATTTCACACTGTCTTCAAACCTGAAAATCTAGCTTTCAGTCTTTCTCTTAACCCTGGGGAAACAGGACCCACTCACAAACAGACGAAGAGTTTAGGATGAGAGAGCAGACTCCTATGACCTACTGAAAATTTAGAGTACATGTTCAACATGACACAAAAATAAAACCATGAATTTTATAAATATGAAACACTAATCAAGATTCCAGTATAGCACACCAAAACTTCACCTTTGAATCACTAAAGTCTATCTCACCCTCCAAAGAGAAACTCAGTGCTTCCTCTGAAATAACCCCCATTCCTCCTCCCCCCCCACCCCCCACCAGCCCCTAGCCCTTGGTAATCTCTAACCAACTTTAGTCTCTATGCATTTGCCCATTCTCAATGGTTCACATCAATGGGATCACACAACACATGTCCTTTCATGACTGGCTTATTTCACATGGCACCATGTGTTTCCAGGTTCATTCACGTGGTGCCATGCATCAGGACTTCATGTCTCTTCATGGCTGAGTGGTATTCTAGTATTCCATCGCTCAGGCTGCCTTTTGAGACGGCCTCATGCCCAGCTCTCTAGTGATGCTCTGGTATGGTCCAAGTGGCTCCCCCTGGTGTCATGGAAGCCCCTGTGACCTCCCTGCCTCTGGGCCTTTATGTAGGTTTCTGCCCCAATGGTAATTCCCACCTTCCCTCCTAAGCCACGACAAACTTTCACAGTTCACAGATACATTCACTCTTATGAGTGAATATATATATCAAAACGTAGCCAACTGCACACTTTAAATACGTACAGTTTATTGTATGGCAATTATACATCATTCAAGATAAAAAGAAAAAAGTGTTCATCCCTAAGGCCTGCCTCCTCCTTGAAGCCGGACATCCAGAGCTAGCTCTCCCTTCGCAGGACTGCCACAGTCCTCCTCTGGCATGGGTGACTCGTATTGCTAACACACACTTCCTGGTCAGGTAGCATTACATGCTCTATCTCTGCAATCACAGTAAATGCCTAGGGTGCAGAAACCATGCCACAATTTTAATAGTGATGATAACTCTTGTTCTTGCCCCCTGGAGACTACTCTTAAGACAGCAGCCAAGGCAATCCTTTTAAATCTTAAATCTGATTCTGTTGTTCCTTAGCTTAAAATTTTCCACTGGCCCTGATCCCCTTTCTCTCAGAGTCAAAGTCCTCCCCACTGGCCCACTTGTCCCTGGAGGATCTGGCCCCTTGTTCTCTCTCTCACTTCATCTCCTATACTCGGTCCCTTATTCAGGTAGCTCCAACCCCAAGACCCTTCTTGCTTTTCCTGGAACACACCAGATGTATTCACCCCTACCTCAGCAGCTTTGGACTTGCTATTCCTTCTGCAAGGAAAACTGTCCCCTCCAGAACTCTACCTGGCTCTGTCTCTCATCTCCGTCACCTTTGCTTAGTGATCAGCTTTGAAATGAAGCCTACCCTGACCACCCCATTCCGACTGAAAGTCTCCCTCCTACTCCTTTGCTTGGTCTCTGCTTCATTCCTTGGTATAGCACTTGTCACTGCCTGCAGGCTTTTTCATTGTCTGTCTCCCCCGCAAACGTAAACTGGCTGGCAGCAGGGAGTTCTGTCCTGTTTGCTCACCGCTGAACCCCTGGGCACGAGCTAGAATGCGCCTGAACTACAGTACGCACTCAGACTGCATTTGATGGATGGATGAACCAGTTTCAGTACAAAGGGTTCCCACTGTCTATTAGCTCCATATTTCCCACAGATTTGATCACCTTCTGCTTTTCAGTCACACTACAGAAATGTCCTGCAGAGGCCAGGGAGAGACTATTTATTTTGTCATCCCTGCAGAGCCCCATTTCTGAGCTGGTGTCTCCAGAGAACCACCTGTAGCGCCATCCTGCGGGAAGCTCACTGCCAGTCAGACACCGGGGCCTCTCTCGGGCTGCTCTGGGGCTGAGGCTCTGGAAACCCCGGTGGCGCAGTGGTTCGGTGCTACGGCTGCTAACCAAAAGGTCGGCAGTTCAAATCCACCAGGCGCTCCTTAGAGACTCTGTGGGGCACTTCCACTCTGCCCTCTACGGTCACTACGAGTTGGAATCAACTTAACGGCAGTAGATTTGAGTTTTTTAGTTTAACGCTGTGGTCTTCAGAGGTGACCTGAACATTTCCTATGTGAATCCTCTGAGACCTCCACACTGGTGACTGCTGCTCTTGGTAGACAATAATTCAAGACAACAACAAATGGCTATCAGGACACAGCTAAAGACCAAAAAAAGGAAGAGTGACCACGTCTTTTCACAAAAGTCTCTCTCTACTCCAGTGGCTTTCAACCAGTGAGACGTTGACTCCCTGGAGGACATCTGGAAATATCTGGAGGCATTTTGGGGTATCATAACAGGAAGGGAACTACCAAGGGTAGTGAATTGCTAAATATCTTAAAATTCAAAGGACAAACTCCCTCAACAAAGAATTCTCCAGCCCTAAATGTCCGTAGTGCTGAAGCTAAAACCTATTCCAACTCCTCCTACCTGATTCCTTATCAACCACTCTCAGTAGAGGGGAATCTCTCTGCAGGATCAAGAGGCGGGTGTCCAAAATCCAGACGCAAATTTTGGCCCTATCTGTCTCAATTTAACTTAAGTGTAAAGATACTCAACTTGAAAAAGTACAACTTCTTAATATTTATCCATTCAGGGGTAGCTGATAATCTGGTGGGCATGGAGGGTGTGCCTGAGTGCGTATGAGCATGCTCTGGGTGGCATGGCCCCCTTCTCTGCAAAACATCGCCTGCTGGTGGAGACAAGTCCTGGACCATGTGCCCACTCTGCAGCCTCCCCTCTTTCTGGATACTCATGCCGTTGGCCTTCCTAGTGAGAGAGTACTGCTGACCACACTGCCAGCTGTTTATAAGACTGTAGTGGAAACGGCTGATGTGGGACCCATGATCCAGTCCACATGAAACCATTAATCTGGTTTGTGGTTTGGGTGTCTGCTTACAGTGACTGTCATTTCCATCTCTGTCTCTTGGCCTGAATTTGAGAGGGGACAGCTGAGGTTGCTATTTCTAAGAAATCACTTCAGGCTATGGCCATCATGGTAACTTCACATTTTCCCCCTTAGAGAAGGAAAACCAATAAGAACAAATCATCTTTTTAAGAAGTAATCTGGTGCAATCATAGAGAAAACCAAAGAGTTCTTTGTTCCTGCAAAAAAAAACCCACAGACTCTGTGCCAGGCTCTGGGCTGGATTAGGTTTGGTGAGGGATGTCAAAAACACTTTGCCCATAAATGCTCCAGGCTGGAGTAGACTTTAGATGATGAGAACCTGAGTTGTACCATGTGTTCTCATTCATGATTCATTAAAAATTCCTCAACATGTCCTAGGGCAGAGGCAAGAGTATCCTAGAACATCCCACTGAGGGTCTACATAGCCACACCTAACAACTCTGAGACCTAGCTATGAGACGATGTCTTGTAGGCTCAGAGTCCAGCCAATGATCATTAGATTTCCTGTTTATTTGGGGAGAGATGAACTAATCATAACACGGTCTGCAATACTTCTTACCCTTCTTGCTTCTAGATTAATCTTTAGGGAAAAGCTGTGAACTGAAAATTCAGTGAGACGAGCAAAGCATCACTGAAGCAGCTCTGATACAGCACACTCAGGGAGAAAGGATAGGAGGGGTCAGAAGCCTTTATCTGAGGACTTGACCACACCTTCCTGTCAATTTCAGCTGATACCATTCTAGAAGATCAGGTGCTATAAGCTATTGGTTGTTGTCAGCTGCCACCAAGTCAGCTCTGACTCCTGGTGACCCCATGTGCTAAAGAATGACACAGTCCTCTGCCATCTCTACCATCAATGGGATTTCCAAGTTCATTGTTGTGGCCCCTATGCATTCTGAGTGCCACCTCTACCAACCCTCCACCAACAGAAGGTGAACTTCGTTAAGAGTGATAATCTTCACTGGGCTCCTCTGCGTACTCTCACGGTAGGAACTGCTGGCAGAGCAGCTTGAGGACATGAGCAAAAGCTGCAGCCATCTGTTTGGAATGATCCCCTCTAGATGCTGCTACACAGGCGAAACCACACCAATCCCAAGTTATTATTTAAAAGAGGGAGAGACTGAGCAAATCAAGACTGTCCTCCTGCTGCCTCTAGCCATCTTAACATACGTGAGCCTAGGAACTGACAAAGCACCATTGTACTTGTCTGCTATACCACCACATCCTTCATTTCTGTTCCTATTTTTAAACGAGGCTTTCTATCTTTATCAGACCTTACAAGGAATCAGTCTGAGCCAGTCAACCCATGCATGTTGCCTACATACAAGAATCAATTATGTATCAAACTTAAAACAACAGCAACTATACCACCCAAATCTCTGATATGTTAACCTTATGGGGAATGTGAAAAGTTTAAATGTGAAACAGAGCAAAGGTCATAAGAACACATTGAGAGAAACAAGGGGACCAGGCTTCCCTTTTTCCGACTCTACATACACATGCACACGCACGCACACACACACACACACACACACACACACACATACAAAAGTCTCTCTTGGAGGAAATCAGTAAGATGGCCCCGATGGTGGAGTCCTGGAGAAGCAGTGCAAGGTAAGAAAGGCTTGGTAATTAAGATTTTTAATTATCTGCCTCTACCAGTTCTCCTTACAATCTATTCTGAAATAAATTAACTGTAGAAATGCTCATAAAGTGGTTTGTGTGGTCCAGTGTGGGATAAGATGACAAACAGTGCCCCAAGTATCTCCTGGGTAACTTCAAAGGGAGGTAGGGATGCAGATAAGAGCAGGGAGACATATAAAAATAGGTTTTAATTTTGATTTTGGTTACAGATTCCAATACAATTTGAGAAACACAATGTAGACTGGATTTGGACCTTCCACACTGGCAGGCAATCAGAGGAAATCAAAGATTTAGGGCAAATCTTCACCACCTGGCCACGTTTTGAAAATCTTTAAAAATATAACATTAATTGTAGTACTTCCCAATATAACTGCAGACAGATTTTTGTGTTAATCTATTCAGTAAGGAACTCTAATAGCACAATGGCTAAGCATTCAACTGTAAACCAAAAGGTTGGCAGTTAGAACTTATCAGTGGCTCCTTGGGAGAAAAGACTTGGTGATCTGCTCCCATAAACATTACAGCTTAAGAGATCCTATGGGGTAATTCTACTCTGCCCTATAGCGTCACTATGAGTCAGAATCAACTCAACAGCACATAACACCAACAATAATCTATTCACTCATTCACCTCTTCATTGATTTATCACACATGTATAAAGGACCTGACATATGATAGGTGCTATGCTGGGTGTTGCAGAGTAAACACAGTCTCAGCCCTTACGAAAACGTACAGAATATACTATAGCCACAGATAGAAAACAGAAAAAAGTCCTTCTTCTTCACTTGGGAAGCAGATGAAGGAGATAACAGAATGAACAGAGTCCTGGATGTGAACTCAGAAGACCTAGGTTATAGTCTCAGCTCTGCCATTTCTAGTTGTATAACCTTGGCCAAATGATTCAGTCTTCTTGAGCCAGATGAGTTCCACCATCAGTAAGACAGAGATAACATTTATTCTTTGAAATTGGAAACCCTGGTGACATAGTGGTTAAGTGCTATGACTGCTAAAAAAAAAGCTGGCAGTTTGAATTCACCAGGTCCTCCTTGGAAAGTCTGTGGAGCAGTTCTGCTCTACAGTACAGGGTTGCTATGAGTTGGAACACACTTGATGCAGTGGGTTTTTTCTGGGTTGGGATTGATATGTGGATTAAACAGAATAATAGCTATGCAAGCTCTCTGAAAAGAACTCTATAAGTGTAAAACATCATTGTTACAAATGATGAGCCTCTTCTACATTTAACACATCAGGAAGGACTGTCAGGGCCTAAGTCTTATCCTATCAATGCACTTTACAGTTCTTAGCCAGATACCTTAGGATCCAAGCAAGAAGAGGGATAACAGGATAACAAACCAAAGAGAGTCCACCCAGATAAGCCTTCTGTCTCCAAAGACAGGCCAAGATGCAAGCACTGTATTCCGCTTAATGTCCAGCTCTTCTTCCAGACCCTCTCCAAGGATAGAAAACTGTTTCCAACTACATCTATCACAATGGACAGGTCAGAAAAGACAAAGCCAGAAGTGTCTTGTTTTCTTTCCAGGTCTTTAAAAAGTTCAGCTTTATGGAGGCACTGCCCCAGACCTGCTAAAACACTTGCACAAAGTCACTTCCCTACCCCCGCCTCTTCACGGCTGTGAGAGGTATTTTCCAGAAGGAGAAAAGAAGAGAGGCCTGCATCATCTGTAGCCCCATTACGCACCTACTTATAAGCCAGGTAAAGGGAACCATTAAATGATGGGCAGTAACAACTGAGAGCCTCTTAACCAGTAAAGCCTGGCCACTAGAAGGCCTCACGCACGTGTCCACCGGGATCTTGGAGTCACTTCAAAGCAGTGGACCAGAGACAAGAGACGTACGCCATCAGGAAGGCCTGGTGGGCCTCTCTGTACAACCAGTGGTCATTCTCGGAGGCTAGACGTGGGACCCTGTGGCAGGGCCTCAGCACTCCCCAGCCAGAAGAGAGGGAAACACAGCTCCAGAGCATGCTTGCTGTTTCAGTTACCTGCTGCAGCTCTAACAGAAACACCCCAAGTGGATTGCTTTAAAAAGAGAAACTTTATTTGTCACAGTCCAAATTCAGTGTGTCAGCTCCAGGAGAAGCCATTCTCTGCTGGCACTGGAGGAAAGTCCTCATGTTGCATCAGTCTTTGTTTAGGGAGCATCTTGGCACAGAAACCTCAGGTCTGAAGGATGTGTACTCCCAGTACTGCTTCACTGATGGCAGGAGGTTTCCAATTCTCTGCTTTCCTCCCTCTTTTTATCTCCCACAGAATGAAAAGATAAAAGGTGGTGCAAACCACACTCCAAAGAAATACCTTTAGCAGGGGTGTTGCAGTCCTACCCCAACCCTCTTTTAACATAATCACCCTGTCTATTAGCCATAGACAGAGATTAGGATGTATAACATAGGAAAATCACAAAATACTCGGAATGATGGCCCAACCAAATGGCTACATTCATTGTCATGGGGCACAGCTCAACCCATGACACATGGGCAAGAAAAGGCTTAGGAGGCAGCACTTCCTGAGCCCACCCAGGATCAAAAGCTGAGCACTGGGGCAGGTGTTCCTGAGCAGGACACCCATCCAGGGAATGAGGGCACTTTGAACTGGGATGAAGTTTTAATTGACCACTTTCAGAGGACTGACAAAAATCTCCATAGCCCATGAAAAGCAGACCTCAGCAAGGACCTACTTTGGGGTGAACCCCTAGATATCCAGAAGTGGCTGAACTGAAACAGGTAAAAAATTTCAAGAAATGTCCTTCACGAAGGAGATCCAATTTGATAGTACTGCGTCTGTATCTTCACTACCCAAATGAATAATTCTCTGCTACACCTAGAACGTCCAGCAGGACTTCTGGACAGGCCAGCTCTGGCACCAGAGCCAGACATCAGGCGAGCCCACCAATCCTGGAGAGGAACAGGCCAGCTGTGTTCACAGCCACTAGTCCAATCAGATTACACTCTTAGGGAAAATGTAAAGGGCAATTATTTATGCGAAAAACATTGTGAAGTTCTGTTGTGCTACCAACTACATCAGGAGACTAGTCACAAGATTTCAGAAAATGTTCTAAGACAAAGTTTTTTGGAGGTTCAATGCCTCACTGATCATTCACAAAAGCTTGCCCAAAGCACTGTGTAATTGTGTTCTTTAAGACTCGAATACAGATTTATTCAATATTAACCACACTGTGTTTGGGAGTTGAAAGTTGATCCTGGCTGTGGATGGTGGTTTGATTAACAACAGAGCTTCCCATATTATTATTTACAAGCAGAGGTTTAGTTGTTCTCTCTGCAAACTGTACAACCTGATTTGCTGCTCACCAAGCCTCAACATTTTTCTTAGAAGCTAATTCATTATGCCAATATTACGGGGACATTTTAAAGAAACCTTAGGACACTAGGCAGTTAATATCAACCTGGAGCTTTTAGGGTTTATTTCTATTAAAAAATTCAACACTAATGAGTACTGTGTATTTCAAAGGTTTAGAAAAGTAGTAAAGTGGGGTTATTTGAAGTTTCCCTTTTAAAAATACTGTGGTGCTTTAACCAGGCCATAACCTGTTAAGGCTGTTACTTTAACTATTTCCATTTATCACCATCAACTAGAAAGCTGCTGTAAAATCTTCTGGAATCTTTTATGACAATTTAAGATGCATTTGCAAATGTCTTAAAACTTAAGGGAAGAAGAGCACTCATTTATGTGTCCATTTCTTTAATTCATAGTGTAAATATGACAAAGAAATTTACTTTAAAAAATGGTGTTTTAAAGGCCATCCATCTGCAGCAACTTCATTCAATCAACAAATATTTATGCAGCACCTATTACATGTCCCCACCACCTATCTGTCTGTCGACCGTACTGTCTGTTGACTGTACTGTTATGATGCTAGAAGCCACACCACCAGTATTTCAAACACTAGCAGGGTCACCTGTGGTGACAAGATTCAGCAGATCTTCAGGGAGAACAGACTAGGAAGAAAGACCTGATGGTGGACTGCTGAAAATTACTCAGTGAAAACGTTACGGATCACAGCAGAATATTAAGTCGGAAACTTAGAATGTCCCCGTAATATTGGCATAATGAGTTAGCTTCTAAGAAAAATGTTGAGGCTTGGTGAGCAGCAAATCAGGTTATACAGTTTGCAGGGAGAACAACTGTCATGGGTTGAACTGTGTCCCCCCAAAAATATGTGTAACTATGTGGCTGCGACATGATTCCTAGTATCTTGTGACTGTCCTCCATTTTGTGGTTTCGCTAAACTGTATGTTAAAGGGGCTGTAAATTCCTGCATAGGATTACTTCCCTGCTCTGCTGTAGGGGGAGTTTCCCTGGAGTATGGCTTGCCCCACCCTTAAGCTTTTCAGCCTGCAAGAGATAAAAGGAAAGAGAAACAAGGAGAGTTAGGAACCTTGCATCATCAAGAGAGCAGCACCAGGAGAAGAGCGCTTCCTTCAGACCTGAGGTTCCTGTGTCAAGACGCTCCCTGGACAAAGACGGATGCAATACCGGACTTCCCTCCAGAGCCGACAAGGGGCAAAGCCTTCCCCTGGAGCAGACACCCTGAATATGGACTTGCAACCTAGCGGACTGTGTAAGAATAAACCTTCCTTGTTAAAGCCATCCACTCTGTGGTATTTCTGTTAGAGCAGCCCTAGCTGACTAAAACAACAACTAAATCTCTCCTTGTAAATAATCATATAGAAAGCTCTGGTGTTAATCAAATCACCATCCACAGCCAGGCTCTACTTTCAACTCCCAAACAGTGTATTTTATATTGAACAAATCTATATTTGAATCTTAAGGAACACAATTACGCAGTCCTTTGGGAACAAGCTTTTGTGAACAATGAGTGAGGCATTGCACCTGAAACATACTTGTAGAATCATACCTCCAAAAACAGCCTTAGAACATTTCCTGATGTTTTAAAACTCACAGCACATAAAACACATAGCACATAGGAAAATCATGAGAACGGCGCCGGACTGGGCAACGTTTCTGTCTGCGGCACGTAAGGTCACCACGAGCTGGCGCCAACTCACGGGCAACGAACAACATTCACAAGCCAGCACTGAAGAACACTGAGCAAAGTCAGGTCTCTGTTGTCCGGGGTCTTTCATTTAGCTGAGGGGACAAGGGAAAACCAAGTAAACGAGCTAGTACCTGATATGTCATATGGCGATCCACCGAGACCACGAAAGCAGGGGAAGGGACACAGGGCTTCCGGGGGTGGGGTGCCAGACGACGCCTTTTCATAGCATAGGCAGAGATGGGCCTTGGAAGGAGACATTTGAGCAGAGATCTAAAGGAGGTGGGGGAGCAAGGCACCCAGATATCTACAGGGTAGCACCCCAGGCCGGGGAAGAGATGCACCTGAAGGTGCTGAGGTGGAGACCTGGGCAGCACGGTTAGGCACAGCAAGGTGGCCAGTGTGGCTGCAGTGGAAGGTGGGGACACGGTTACAAACAGGGTCAGGGACAAAGCCCAGGCTAGTGATAAAATTTTGGATGTCAACACAGTATAGCCAGTAATATGGATAGTGTTTCAGGTCCCAAGACTGGAGGAGACTGCGTAAGGGAGTGAGTACACATAGAGAAAAAGGCTGATGACTGATCTCTCCAGGATTTATTTAGGGAAGATAAGAAGGAACCAGCCAAAGATACTGAGAGGGAACAGCTAATGAAGGAAAGAGAAGAAAGGTATTGATGTTGTGGAGATGAGGTGAGCAACATGTTTCAAGAAGAAGGAAGTAATCAGTTGGTACTGAAACCCAAACCTGTTAGTGCTGAGCCAATTCTGAGTCACAGTGCAGAGCAGAACTGCACCATACGGTTTCCAAGTTGCAGCTAGTGCAGTCAGTCGGCTGACCTTTTTTTGATTAGCAGCCGTAGCCTTTAACCCCTGTGGGCTACAATCAATTGGTAACCCTCCGGAGAGTTCAAGGGAAATGAAGGCTGACAACTGACTACTAGATACATCTACGGGATACAGGTAAATTCCTGAACTTTCCGGTTTCTCAGTTTCCTCATCCATAAAACGGGAATAATAGTACCATCCTCATAGGTATAGGAGTTCTAGGGGGCACAAATGATTAACTGCTTGACTACTAGCCAAAATGCTGGCAGTTCAAACCTATCCAGAGGGGAATCTGAAGCCAGGCTGGTGCTCTGCTTCCCAGAGGTCACAGCTTCAAAAACCCTGTAGAGCCTTTCTCTGCACACATTGTGTCAATGGGAGATGAAATCAACTCAATAGCAACTAACAATGACAATAACCTCATAGGTTTAGAAGGAGCAAGGAAGAAAGAGGCACTGGTCAAAGAATGCGACACTTGAAAATGAGGTTATAGAACCAGGACGGCTACTGACAAAGAGTGTGATCAGTCATTAGTATCAGTCCTACAGTAATCAGACAGACACAGAAACAGGCGGCTTAGGTGCCAGGAGAACTGGGACCTCACCTTTCTACAACTCTGGGGCTGTGAGGCCCCTCTTTAATGCGAAAATACCAAGGCCCAGAAAATTATCTTGAACCTCTTTTCACCTGAGTCTATGGCCACAGGTGGCACTCAAACACACGTCAATGGTCACAGGTCAGCCAGAGAGCCCAAGGAAACAACAACACGCATTGTCACTGGGAACAGCTTGAAATAAATGTGACATTTTAATGCATGATGATACGATGAGACACCTTAATCTCCTTCACAGTCAGCTAATGGCATGAAAGACGGCCCGAGGTGAGGGCAGGGTGACAGGAGGTGGAAGACGGCCACCTTGATTGGAAGGAAGACTAGAAGGAACAGAACTGTCTCCTGTATTGTGTATTAACATGGACAGAACTGAAAATATAATTTTGAGTTAAAAATTTGAGTTGTAAAAGAATAAGTGATACCACTTACCTGAGAAAACACAGCCAAGGTCTACGGTCTGTCTGTACCCCAAAGTTTCTCACGTGCTGGTGAAGACTATCTGTGCATCTCAAAACCCTATACACTGTCTGGTGTGTTGACAGAAACACCAGGAAACAGGCAAGAAATGTCGGGACCCAGGGGTGTGGCAATTTACTTTGAAATTGTTCAACTAGAAAATGACACTAGGAGTGCCCAAGCTCAACAGCAAAATCCCTATAAATGAAAAATTTTTATTAAGTCTTCTTTAAAGAACAATAGAATCCTGTTTTCAAACAAAATTTTTCACAGAGGCTCAACGTGAAGAGAGAAGGCACAAAGGGGGGGAGGGCACAGCAGTTCTGGGTAAACTGGGGCAAAGCTCAAGGCCTACCTGAGCCCCAAGAGCCCCAAAATCTGCCAAAGAAACCCTTGGACTTGCCTCTAATGCTACTGTGTATGAACAGATGTGTATGAAGCATTCTGGATTATTTTTTTTACACTGTTAGTTTCAGCAGCTACTTTCAGCAGCTACAACAGCAGGTTAAAAGTTTTCTTGTTTGTTTTCTGGCTTTCACCAAATAAACCAAAACCATACCTTCACCAATACCTCTTCACTATAGGTAGAAGGCTGCAGTTTCATGAATTATAAGTCAACACTGCATGTCCAAATACATCTATTTTACTTGAAATTTTGTGGCCTGTCAAAACGTGAAGCACTGATAAGAATAATAAACTATGTCTTGGAGCTGGTATGACTGACATCCTTATCAATTATGAGAAAAGATTTTGCATTTGAGTGTCAATTACAAGGATGACTTTTATATCCCACCTATACGTTACACCACTAAAAAGTTAATGTTTAAAAACTTTGCAAAAACTTTAGAAGAATTATATGTTTACTTTCACAGCAGCCTTCAACATGCTGCTTTAGAGGCAGACCTTAATGTATACAGGTAATAAATTATTCCAGCAGAGAAGAGGCAACACGGAGATGACTTGTCATGAAACACACATCATAGTAGAGTGAGAAAAAGCTTTTACAGAACTTTTTTACAATTTTAAGGTGTCAGCCCATTGCCATCTTAAACCTCAAATGATCTCCATCGAAAACGCAGTAAATATCTTCTTCTGATGCATCACAACCAAGCAACTAACACACTGAGGACGATAAAAAGGATTTGTATTTAAAATCCAGCCAATAAACAGTCTTATGATGAAGTCAGACACCTGGAATATATGTTGATGGTTGTTTCTTCCCAAAATAAACCTTAATCTTAACTCTTGATCTCTGACTCTTTTTCTCCAAATCCTACATTACGCTGATGTTGCCTTCTCCCTTCCCTCCCTTCTCTGACTTTTTCCTCCTGCAAAGGCCTTCCTTCACCCGGACCATTGCCTCCTAGGGCTCCGGAGCACTGAGTTCTAATCCTGATAAATTAACCGGAAGAGGTACAAAGTAAAAGAATGATCCCTTTAGTCCCCTTAGAGCCCAAGACCTTAGAGGAAAGGAAAAAATAATAATCAGTACTGACTTAAAAACAAAGTATGAAGCAAAAAGACCATGAGCTGAGTTGTTGTTTCTGGATTAGGAGTATGATTACAATCCTACTCACTGCTCATCTATACTGTTCTTTTCTGAATTTTTAAATCCACATCATCAATATTTTTAATTACATGACAATATATTTTTAAAAGCAGTTTTTCAAAAGCAGTAAGACATTGAAAGCTGTCTCTGTACTTTTTTATTTTTCCTACATCCCTTAGATGCAGAACACCACCTGACTCTAATGTCTTTGGAAACCCTGGGGATGTAATGGTTAAGTCCTGCAGCTGCTACTCAAAAGACCAGGCATTCAAATCCACCAGGCACTCCGTGAAAACTCTCTGAGGAAGTTCTACTCTGTCCTTGACAGCAGTAGGTTTGGTTTTGGGGGGTTCTGAAATCTTTGAAAATTTTAATGTCTACATCTTGATGTAATAGCAACTGATTATAAATAAAAACCCACTGAAGGCAAGAGTCATTTACTTGCTGAAATATGTGAAAGATCCTCAAAAGCCTGGGCTTTATTCTACTACTAAGGTATGCAAAAGTGATCATTTTATTACTGCAGAGAGAATACACACAACAAAACATTCACCAATACAGCCATTTCTACAGTTACAATGCAGGGACACGAATTATCCGCTTCAAGTTGTGCAGCCATTACAATCATCCTTTTCCAAACAACTCCACTACCATCAACATGAACTCAACAGCCCTCTGAAGAAACAACTTGCACTTTCTCCCTCCCGTCCCTAGTAACCAGCAACAAACTTTCTTGGGTTTCTAATTATTTGCTTATTTCATGTAAGTGGATCATAGAATATTTGCCCTTTTGCAGCTCACTGACTTTGCTCGGCATGTTTTCAGGGTTCATCCACGTTGTGGCATGCTCTGGGACTTCATCACTCTTTACGGCTGAGTAATATGCCATCGTATGTCTGCACACATTGTGTTTATCTCTTCATCTGTTGATGGACATTTTGACACAATTCATACTAAGTACCACATGACCAAAGGCTCAGAGGCAATCAAATACACACTGTGTTGAAATGAGCTCCTTTATGTGGCCTGTTGCCATGGTTCTTTGGAAAGACAGCTTAAAAGACTTTTTTCCCCCTAAACCTTTACCCTTGCCCTAGTTGTCTACCCTACAGAGCTTTTTAGTTTTATCTAGGTTGACTGACATTTCCTGGGTAAGCTGTAAACATATCATGCCACTTCTTGCTTGGTCCTGGGCTGCACTCTCCTCTCTGACTGGTAGACAACTGGCAGCGATTGGTCAATGGATTATGCAAATGAAGTGTCTGTGGCTACCAAAAGGGAAATGGTCAGTCTGTAGCCCACCACTAGGAGAAGCTGTGCCTTGAACATGATGAAGAGTTTTTCAGAAATACAGCAGCAGGGAGAGCAGTAGAATAAGGTAAAAAGAAGAGGAAAAAGTGGAAAGAAAGAGGAGGCAAGGAAATGCCTAAAACAATGTAGCACAGGACAAAGGCTGTAACATGAAAGACAGTGAGAAGCTCGGCGGGGACCCACAGACAGAGTGGGTAGAGACAGGTGGCAGCACCAAGAGAAGCCTGAGGATGCTGAGAGGAAGCCTGTCCACAGGGACCCCAGAGGGGCTCTGAAGGGCCCAGAGGAGCTCAGAGAGCTGTCCTGACTAAAGACTGGCTAGATGTTTCCTGATTCTGAATTTCAGTTGTAACCTGTTAATTCTGATCCAGAGTTATACCATGTTACCTCTTGTGATGGTTATGTGTCTTCTGGACCCTGATTCTGGTTTCACAGTTATGATGTAGTTTTACAATTATGTAATGATATAATCACCTCCACAATGAGATCTGATATGAGGTATTCTCTTCCATAATGACATCTGCTATGAGCAGCCTATCAGCTGAAAGTGAATTTACCTACGGTATGGCTTGCATCTCACATATTTGGACTGTCCGTCAAAACTCACTGGCTTTTGCTCTACTCTAGAGCCTGCATTTGGCTTGTCATTATTTGAACTCTGGTTCCTGGGATTCAAAACAACAGGTCTCCATTTTACATGATGATATCAATCAGCCCCTGCTGATTGGGTCAAGAGAAGCCTCCGACCTTGATGCCTGACCCAGTTTTGACACTCTCCAGCCTCTACACCCATGCGAGCCATTTCCTTGATATAAATCTGTCTCTCTATACATACACACATACATGCTTTACCGGTTTTGCTTCCCTAGAGAACCCAATCTAAGACACTTCCTCAATAAACCACTTAACCATACGTATGGTCTGTGAGTTCTGTGTGGCCACTGCAATAGAGTATCAGAACAAAAGTAGCACAGGAGGGATGGATAGTATCAGACTTAGTGAAGGGTTAGACAGAGGAAGAATGTCTGACTTCCACCTCATATCATACAGATCAGCCTTGGGCTGACTTTGATTCTCATTGTCCCCCTGAAGTGAGACAGATTCTAGCACTGATGCTACGTGGGCCACTGAGACTACTCAGTTCTGTCCTTGTAGTGGAAAAGTAGCCAGACACTATGTAAATGAATGAATGTGGCTATCTCCAATAAAAGTTATTTATAAAAACAGGCAACGGGCTGGATTTGGCCCACAGGCTATAGTTGAGCTGATGCCTGATCTAGATAAAGGAAGTATGTATTACTTAATAGTCATTTAAACCATTCTCAAAGACTCTTCCTAAAGAATTAAAAGGCATCTTGCCTTCTTGTAAAGTTATGAGACATAATTTAAGTTCTTGATGATACAGTATCAATTATAATATGTGTCAACTTGGCTGGGCCATGATTTTCAGCAGTTAGGCAGTTACGCAATGATGTAGTCATCCTCTGTGATGTGATCTGATGTGAACACTCAAGGAGTATTCACACACTTCCCTGGTTTTGTTTCTCTAGAAAACCCAGATGCTAAGGAGAGTTTCCTTGAGGGTGTGGCCTACACATACACGGATGTTCTGTCAAAGCTTGCTTGCTTACCCTGCGATTTACCTTGAGATAAATCAATCTCTCTCCCTCTTTCTTATTTTCCCACCCTACCACTCTTTCTTGACACACATACACACACACACTTCCTTGGGTTTGCTTCTGTAGAAAACCCACCATATCACATGATATAATGTCCCAAAGGGATACCAAATGGTTCCAGTGCCTATGCTTGGAGTACAGGCTGCTTTTCACCTTCTCTCTTCCTGTCACGTTGTTGGTTTTGCCTCTGTGACTGTCTGTAGTAATTTGCCATTTCTGATCTGCTTCAGACCAAGAACAGTATCTAAGTTAAAACTGGCTGTGAAGGATGGAAGATCTCTGTTTTGAACAAACAAATAATGAGTATGAGCTTTGTCAAATCTATGTGGTTATTCCAAGGCCTGGTGGGCTACATCTAATTCTTCACTTATTCTACATATTCACAGTTGTTAGAGAAATGGCTTATGGGTGAGATGTTACTGTCATCTGGGTGTGCATCTGCATAGAACAGACACACACACAGACAACCCACATCCATAATAATTTATTATAATATATTTATTCATGAGGCAAGCAGGTAAGTACTCAATGACCAGCAGAGAAGTCAGCGGTTCCACCCAGAGATTCCTCGGAAGATAGCCTTGGTGATCTGTTTCCAAAAGATCACAGCCCTGGAAACCCTCTGAAGTAGTCCTACTGTGAGACATGAGGTCACTGCCATGAATCAGAATCAACTCAACAGCAACTAACATAAACAGTCATTGTTCTAAGTGCTGGAATACGTTAGTGAACAACAGATTAAAAAAACAAGTTAAACACATAAAAAAACAAAAAAAAAAGCTGTCAAGGAGCTTATGTTTTAGCAGTGGAATAGACAAAGCTACATGTTATCTTTGCTCTAAAGTAGAAATAATCTAAGTAAATCACTCAAAATAAAGTGAAGCTTGTACTCAAAATAGATAGTTCTTAATAAAGCTCATTTAAACACACACGCACACACATGCACCCTCCCACTCGTTAAGTACTTCTAGATTCTCAGGTTAAACGACTAACAGTTACAGAACTTCTAAATGCCTTCACCATACTCAGTTAAAGTTACTGCCCCTTGACGAACCAGAATGCCCACTCACTCAAATTTTCTCTTTGTGTTTCAGTGCCTGGTGCCTTTCTTGTTGTGAACGGCTCCCTGGGCAGCAAACGCAAGTCACAAGCCAGCTGAAAGCCAGGAGCCCTAGCACACTCTGGTGACACTTGGAGCTGTCAGCCAGTTCTGGGATCATTTCAAACTGCTTATTCCAATGTTAAAAAGGCAGTCGACATCTGTGACCTTAAAGGTAAACCCACAATCCTAGCTTGCACTTCAGTTTCACGTAACAGTGACTTATTAGCAAAGACTCAGATTTCCTAGTTTAATGAAACTGGCTTTCCAGTCCCTGAGCATTTTGAGAAAAGAAAGCATAAGAGCTCATAGGCTATATACCGCATTCCTGTGAGTCAGGCCAAAACACATGTTGATCCTGAAGAAAACAAGAAGTGACTAAACTCCAAGTCTGTTCATAAGTGGCCCTCACACTAGTGAGCAGACAGCAGCAGCCACGGGTACCTGTGCAGACACAATCCGTTCTCAGAGTGAGCACACTCCCCACCCAGGCCATCTGCTCAGCGATTCCATAGTCACGGAGAAAGGCAAAAGTGGCATCCCCCTCAGAATAGATCAAGGTCACCAAGGCCAACACCCAGTGATCAGATCAGCTGCTCAACAGCAAGGTCAAAAGACATATGCACAATGCAACTCCCAACCCTGCCATGTGCAACTAAACCAGTAGATGCCAACTCATGAAAATCTGATGTCAGAGTAGAAGTGTGCTGCCCAGGGTTTCTGACGGCTGGTTTCACAGAAGCAGATCTCCAGGCCTTAGTCTAGGTGCCTCCAACTTTTCGGTTTACAATTGAGCTCACTAATGGTTCACGTCACCCAGGAACCACCCCCTATGTATGATCCCCCCCAGGAACCACCCCCTAAATATGACCCACTGACCTATTTGGTCCCTTTACAGTCCTACTTCTGTGTATGGCCCACTCTTGTCTGCTTGTCTCCCCTTCTTTCTGGAAATAGTAAATGTTTCTTCTAGAGAGTAAGCGTAATTATGGAGAGTGGTCAGCAGAGGTTGACGCATAGTGCAGGCTCAATGATAACAATTAGTAGAGAACAGAGACTGGTTTATAGTAGGGTTTACTATCCACAACAAACTGTAGTACAAACTAGCTCCTTGTTCTCAGAGGCTGTTTCTGTCCCTTCTCTTGTCTGTCACCACAGTCATCTCTGAAGGGGACCTTTCTTGCTACAGCATTCCTCTAGCATAAAGTCCAAAAGTCACAGAGTAGGGCAGCAGTCACCATGTATGATTTTGCTTTCCTTTCAGGAAATGATGAGCAGGGAAATCCAACTCTAACTCACTTTCCAGGACTCCTCACTCACTGCCCACTGACCAGCCCATCTAGCAAAGGTTCCAGTTCCTCAGATTAAGAAAATCCATACTCCTGGTTTGACATGTTTGGTACTAGAATGCATGTGTATGTGTGCATGAGTGCATGGGTATGAAGGTCCCTGAGTGACAGGTACACTAGATGCAGGAGTCTGGGAGGCCAAGGCAAAGCCATAAAAGGAAAGCAGTGATCCAAAATTGAGGTTGGACTGAGAGAAATACCAGGAAGACCAACCAAACCTTGCCATAGGTAGTAACGCTGATCTGTGGGCTGGGAAACCTCAATTATGACACCAAACTGAGCCTAGAAGGTAGATGTCAGGTCGCTATAAGCAAGCAGGGCCAAAGTAAGTACTCCACAACACCCAAGTCTACTTTCTTTCATCCATGCCCTACTCTTGTAAGAATAACAGGAAACCATAGGTGAGTGACTCCAGACCAGATCCAGCTCTCAGCTTGCTGCAGGGCATGACCCCTGGAATCAAAGAGACCTAAGTTCAAACCCAGCTGTGACATGTAAGACACATGCAGTGTTGGCCCCATGACTTACACTCTGCATTTTGGATTCCTCATCTGTGCAAATTGAAGGACAGTGGTATCTACCTCATTACAGACTAATTTTGGAAAGTGGTCAGCAGAGGTCAACACACAGTGAAAGCTCAGACAATGTTAACAATTAGTAGAGAACAGACTATAGTTTATAATAGAGTTTATCACACACAACAAACTAGTATAAACTAGCTACTCGTTCTTAGGGGTTGTTTCTGTCCCTTTTCTACATCCACAGTGATCGCTGAAGGAGACCTTTCTCTCTCCTGACCCTCTCAAGGGCACAAGCTTAACTGCAGTCCATGATAGCATATCTGGAAAGACCTGGGGTCGCTCTTCTGAGAGCTCCTGTAGGGCTGCTTACTGTGGGGGCCTTCCTATACACCCAAGTGTCTTCTCACCACATGCTGATGGGAGGGACTGAACTGATAGGAATGTCACTCTTTGCAGAAGACATCTGCCTTCAGGACCAGTCAAGACCCAAGTGGCACTGTTTTGACGACAAAGAAATGAAAGGCAATTACCCTGCCATTAACCAACCAGGCTACGAGCACCAGGAGGAAACATTTTAATAACATTCCTGGGTATTAAGAATAAGCAGCCCACAAATTAAGTTAGTAGGCAGATACCAGATTGCCTGAAACATGTCAGAGCGCCTTGTAGAATGCAAAGTGCATTTAAAGAGTGATATCATCCCTTTGCCTGCAAAATAAAAACAGACAAGAGGCTATCACTGACTGTCACACACAGTTTCCTGTACCTTACTGTATGGGCAACAGACGACCATAGGCAGCCAGTTGCCAAGGAGTTCATTCCGACTTACGGTGACCTCACGTGGGTCAGAGCGGAACTGTACTTCACGGGGTGGTCAGTGGATGATTTTTCAGAAGCCGATCACCAGGCCTTTCTTCCAAAGTGCCTCCGGAGAGACTTTTGGTTAGCAGGCGAGGGCATTAATGTCTTGTGCCACCCAGGTACTCCAGAGAAGTCTCTTTTACTACTTCCTTATCAGCTCCAAATAAACTCCCACTATTCCCCTCACATGGCCTCTGGGTGGCGCAGACTGTTCTCAATTACTCGCCTGAAGGCTGGCAATGTGAAGGCCCCTAGCCGTCCGTGGAGGAAGCGAGGCCATCTGCTTCCATAGAGATGACGGTCAAAAACCCTGCCTGGTGCCACTCTACTCTGCACACATGGTCACCGTGAGTCAGAACTGACTCAGCTGCAATGGGGCTTGTCTTTTGGTTTGGGTGTTTGTTTCTTTGTAACTCCCTCAAAGGAAGATATTTAAGTTAAAGATCAGGAGAAGTTAAAAGCGAAAGGCAAAGGCTGATAAGTGGGGGAGTTCTGATCTTCCAGTAACTCAGCCCCAGCGTCCCTCCCCTGCTTTTCTCCCCTGCGCCCACTCTATTTCTTATTTCCCACCAGCCCTCTGGCTATTGCTGACCAAGATGCCCTTTCATACCGCCATGATGGCTTCACGTTGGCACCCCTATCCTTCATGTGGCCCTCACTCTGCTGAATGTGGTTTGGATTGACTCAGGCTGAAAATTCCCTCTAGGGGTGTTCCTGGGGAGTCCGCACCCACTTCTGAACTTGCCTTTCACCCCAGCCATCAGCCAGAGAGCTGGCCCCTCTTCAGGAGATGCAGTATGATGAAATACAAGCCACAGACACCCATGCCAGCAACAGCAAAGGGCTGAGCCATAAGCAGATACCCAGTCACAGTGCTGGAAGTGGGCAGGCAGGTAGGACTCCTCGTAGAAATCCCTAACAGCTTGTCTCTGGCCACTCCTAAAGGACTAACAGGAGCTCCCACCACCCTGTGTGTCACCCACAGGGGCCACAGCTTCCAGGAGGGACTACCATGGCATGTGGGCAGGGACAGACGTGCAGGTGGAAAGGCAAGCTGGAAGGTAGAGGGGCTGAAGTAAAGCAGACCAAAGCTCCTTCAGGACAGAACTTGCTCAGGAACAAACAAAACTAAAAAGGAAATGCTTACTTCTGACACTCAGGGGCTGAAGAAAGACCATACCACGCAGTGCAAATCCAGATTTGAGGAGTGAAAATTCGTTAGTGGTGAGGTCCCCCGTTCCCGCCTGAAATGTTATATTCAGCTCTTAGAGGATCCTTGGGAGACTGGTGGGGTTATGTCATTTCTAGTCATCTGCCTGAATGAACTTACAGCCATTCAAAGAAGGTTTATACAGATACTCTTCCAGCCGCCAATACCCAGATATCTTCCAAAAAAAACAACAAAAATCCAGAGGTGTAATGTAGCTCATAATCATATACTTACCACACGTTCTAACTTGAACTTTAGTCAACCACAAAATATTCATTAAAAACTCTGCGTTTCCAATGTATGTGAAAAGTATACAATATATTCCATGCATTATTGTATTACTATACATGATACAGAAACCCTGGTGGTGTAGTGGCTAAGTGCTACGACTGCTAACGAAAAGGCTGGCACTCTAAACGCGCCAGGTGCTCCCTGGAATCTCTCTGAGGCAGCTCTGCTCTGGCCGTAGGGTAGCTACAAAGCAGAACCAACTCGACAGCAGTGGGTTTTAGATGTGGTGTAGTGGTGGCATACAGTGAATATCATACAGCAAACATCTACCCAGGTATCCGTTGTCTATATCCAGTTACTAAGCAGAGCTCCATGACTATAAAGCCTGCATTCCAGGTACAGTCTCTCAGGCTTACAGTAAATCTCCTCTCATTTACAGACGAATGAAGTGTGACATTGGTGTGAGCCATGGACAGCATCTTATTTCCAGGCAAATTCAATTCTTTGGCAATCACAAAAATCAGTTGCTGTCAAGTCGATACCACTTCCTGATGATGCTATCTATATGTGTCAGAAAAGCGCTGGGCTTCAGAGTTTTCGGCGGCTGATTTTTCAGAATGACATCACCAGGCCTTTCTCCTGAGGCCCCTCTGGGTGAACGTGAACTTCCAACCTTTTGCTGAGCCGATGCACACGTTATGTGCTTGCCCCACCCAGGGACCTCAGGTTTCAAATATGCATTATCAGTTGAAGTCTTAGATTACAGAGCTACTCATAACAGTGCCTCAAATTGCTTGTTCTTTTATTTTAAATTTAAAGAAAAACTGCTAAGGGGTATAGTTTTTCTCAACTTCTCTGCCACTCCTCAAAGCTGGCTTGTAAATTCTTCTAGAACTCAGCTTTTGGACCTCGTCAATTTGCTGTATTCCTTCTCAGAAGCCTTTCGATATTTATTTTTTCTATTCCAGGGCCTGATTTCCCTGGCAAGAACAGAATCTCTGGCGCTTTCTCACCCCGTAAGAAGCAGCTTGCACTTCCCAGTGGCAAGCTCTGCCTCAGTCACCCCAAACTGCCCAGACTCTTCCACTGCTCTACCAAGTGGCAGACTTCCACCGCTTCCGAGTCACCGCCACACTCCTGCTCAGTGGCTTCTGCCTCCTCCGTGTCAGCATATGGCTTCAAGTCTCCTCAGTGTACATTTTCCCAGCCACCTTCTCCTGACTCTCTAATCCTTCCTGTCTCTAACACAGGTGTTCCCTGTCTTTGCTGCAGTTACGAGCAGATCTTTTTTTTCACTATTTAGTATGAAATCCTCTAGAGAATGAGTAAATAAAATCAGACCTCATCTGACACCTTCCCCATGCCCACCTCCCAACCGCCCCGACTTCTCACTCTCACAGGAGCTGGTGCGACAGCCTGCCATCCGCAGAGTGCCAGCCCGCCTGCCCCAAACGCTCTGTGTGGGGAGTTTCACACAGAGCTGGGCTAGCATCACTCACCCACCCTAGCGGAGAGGTCTCATCCACATGCTTCAGTAGCTACTCTCTGCCATGAGAAGGCTGTGACCCCCTTTCCTGACTTTCCTCCTCCAGACCCAGGTGGGGCTTGTGCTCGGAGAGGGGATGGCTGACCACATGGAACCTCAGGACCAGAGAGTGGACGGCGTCCTCCTCTCAGAAAACTCAGGCTCCTAATGTAGAAATCCTTTTTTTTTTTTTTCAGATTGACTGGTTTTATACATATCCTTCTATGTTTCCTTATAAATACTTATGGTCTACTATAATAAAATGTTTATTCTCTGCCTGTCGGTTTGTCATACTGTGGTGGCCTGCTAGTTGCTGTGATGTGAGAAGCTATGCCACCAGTATGTCCAATACCAGCAGGGTCACTCCTGGTGCACTGGCCTGTTTCAGTGGAACTTCCAGTCTCAGACAGACAAGGAACAAAGGCCTGGAGATCTAGTTCTGAAAATCAGTCAATGAAAACCTTATGCATCACAACAGAACACTGTCTGATCCAGGCTGGAAGATGAGTTCCCCAGGTAGGAAGGCACTCCAAGCAGACAGAAGCCACAACAGTGAACAGGAACACGGCAAGGACAGTGCAGGAGCAGGCCGAGCTCAGTGCTGCTGTGTTGGAGGCACACTGACTCTGAGCCAACTTGAAGGAGAAGAACAACAATGATATCATCTAATGAGCCTTCCAGTCACGCATCAGAGAGACGGTTGAGAGGCTGGGGATGGGCAGTGACAGAATCTGTGAAATGAACATTGAAGAAATCAACGTGCTGAAAGACACTGGGAACAGGAAAGGCAGTCATTGCCCAATCATTCTGCACTGGAAAGAAGGGGAAGACGGAAGGATGGCTTCCCGTAGAGCAGGGGTCGGGATGGACTTCTGGACTCTCCTCGGGTGCTCATTTGAGGGCCTTCAGCTATCTGTGGTTCAAATCCCAAAAGGACAGTGAATATGAAGCTTTAAAACCACCATCAGAAAGATTATGCAAATAGACTCTGCCCTTCTAAGTCACAGCACTGACAGTGACTGTCTCCCTCTCTGCCTCATGTTAGTGACAGGTGGCAGACTGACAGCTCTGAGGGACAGATGCCTGCTGCTTCCCCAAGGCTGGGCAGTACTGGAGTCAGAAAGAAGCCCAGTCCAGAGGCAAGCCAACAGGAGCATTCAGTCTCCACTGAGTAAAGGATCCTTGGAAATATTCTCTAGGGATCAGAAGCCATCTCCTACCCTACCCCCTTCCCCCACAAGGAAAAAACTGCAAAAACGGCTCACGTTTTTCAAACATACTGCCACTTTGCAAGCCTGTGAATTCAGCTGGTGGTTAGTGATATCCAGATGCCCTCATTTTAATCGGCATTTTAATGCCTTTTGTGCGGAGCAGCAAAATGACAGAAAATTAGAGAAAATCACTCTTTAATAGACAATAATACATTAGTAATAACGTACCGTGCATCACAGACCATGCATGGCCATAAAGAGCTTTGTTAGGGACACAGCTCTCAGTATAAGGATGAATGAGATGCCCTGGTCCATTCAGTAATATCCGTGCTTTCCTGACCACTCCCTAGTCCATGTGACACGTAACTGAAGTTGTGTAAAATTCCTGGGGTCCATCCTGGAAACATGAAAGGCCCTGCTGGTAGAGAGACCATGTTATGAAAGGGAAGACAGCCTCATCATGATGTGGAGGATATTGACTGCCTTGCCACAAGGAGTGGTATGCCCTGTGACTCTCATGGGATTGACATTCATAAATGAACTAAAGGTAGTAGCACATCCTCTGGTCTTTGCCAAAGGAGAGTGGCGTCCCATGGCAGACACTGTACAGACAGTTTGTCCCTCTAGGAACTGTACGAACGACACAGCAGACACAACCTAATTCAGGCAGGATACTCACAGCTTATACACAGGCATGAAATCTATCTAGAAACTAACATGCCTGGGTTAGTAACGAATAAAATTAACATGGTATACACAAAAGAGAAAGTTTTACAAAGTAAAACTGCAACCACTAACACTTCCATTGTCTTGGCCATTGATTCGATTTTGACTCAAAGTGACTCTAGAAAACAAGTAGAACTGCTCCTCTAGGGTTTCCAAGGCCGTAACTGTTTACAGGAGCAGAATGCTGTACCTTCCTCCCATGGAGTAGCTGGTGGGTTTGAATTGTCAACCTTCCAGTTAGCAGCCAAGGGCTTCAACACTGCACCACCAAGGCTCCTTTGGCCTACTTTAGAAATACAGACTTACAGATCAGGAAAGAGAGAGAGGAAGGAAGAAAAGGGGAAAGGGAAGGGATGAAGGATGGGGCATGCGGCCACTGTGTCACTGGATCTCACCAAGGGTCTCCCCTTCCCCCACTAACCCTCTGTTTCCTCAAACATGATGTTCTCCAGCGATTTATCCTGCTGATGACATGCCCCAGGCAACCATGTGAGACAATGTTTCTGTTGGGATCCATCAGGTTTTCATTGGGAATTTTTCAGAAGTAGATTGCCAAGCCTTTCTTCCTAGTCTGTCTTAGTCTGGAAGCTTTGTTAAAACCTGTCCTTCATGGGTGACCCTGTTGATGTTTGCAATACTAGTGGCATAGCTTCCCGCATCAGAGGAACACACAAGCCTCCACAGTACGGCACAATGACACACAGGTGGTGGAGAGACACAGTGATCAAGTGGTCACTAACTGCAAGGTCTGCCGTTCTAATTCACCAGTTGCTCCCTGGAAACACAATGTGGCAGTTCTCCTTTGTTCTATAGGGTCACTAGGAGTCAGAATCAACTTGATAGCAAGCAGTTTGGGGTTTTTTATAATCTCTTATTTTTGCAAGTAATAAGTCTGAGTGCCTCCCCATGCCAAAAGAAGTAAGTGACTCCCCCAGTGTTCTGAGTGGCACAGGTTAGTGAGTGCTACCTCCTAGTCTGGGCCCCTCTCTGCGAACCCTGTCAGCTAAACATAGCCCTGTCAGGGGAGCCACTCCATCACAGACACCCTGCTGGTCCTCACCTGCCACTCTCTGGGTGCCTCTGACAGGACCCAGACAGCTCCACACAGTGCCACTCTTCTCCTCAACCCAGGTAAGTGTCTACCAGCATATCTAGAACAAAGACATTCCTTCAGCCCCAGGCTAGATCATTACTGTTTTCAGGAAATGGTGCCTTATCAACTCCATTTTGCTAGTGAAATATTTCACCTTCATAAAAATAGAATTTTTTTTTTGTTTAGTGTCTTAAGGTGGGTCTTAAGACATTGAACAGAAATATGTAAAACACATATATATATAAAAGCCAAAAACAAGTGGATGGTTTGGTTTGTGGTCCCCATAAAAGGAAGGACATTCAAGTCTAGAATCATTCAGAGTCAGTGCTCCATGAAACAGTGGCTCTGGCCTCTGGCAGGACCCCAGACTCCTCTGAGCCACTGATGGGCAGAGTGGGTGGTGCCCGCAACGGAGGAAGTGTTCTACACACAGGAATGGTCGTGATTCTAAGAGCGCCTAAGCCTTTTCTGAGCACACACCACTGGGGGATTCAGCGCTTGTGGGCCCCAGGCCAAGAGTCCCTACTGTGTCACGTGGCAAACGGTGACCTCAAGAGAGATCTCAGAGCTCAACAATAGCATCAGAGGAAGGGGAGAGACCCCAGCGCAAGGGAGGGAAACAGACAAGAAAGGAGACACAGACGTCTGTGGCAGACAAGGGGACCATGGAAGCCTGCTCACCTTTACCCTGTGTGCTCCAGGAATCTAAAAGAGGTACTCATCATGATAAAAATATAGGCAACAAAATATTGGCCAATTCAGTCATTTTTACACATACAATTCAGAGGCAGGGACTATGTTTCTCACGTTGTGCAAGTATTTTGATAGGTTTTTCCGACACAAACCCTCAAACTTCCTCCATTTGCCAAGAACCGTGGGGCGGGGGGACTAAAGGAAGCGATGTAAGCATTCTAACTGGAGACGCGCCCACTGAGAAGGCACTGACTGGATCTTCAGGGCCCCTCCCCGGCGTGACCTCTCCCAAAGTCCTGGGGAGGCCCTGGGAATGAGCCCTGGCAGTCCTCTGCCTTCTAACAAAGTTTCCCAGATTGTATAATGTTTCAGGTTTCACAAAACTTGGGGCTGCCAAGGTCCGAACACCACTATGACCATACAATTTTTTTTCTTTTTTGGCTTCCTCAGACTGTAAGGAATAAGAAGGAAAACAGGGAACAGTAAGGATCAAAAGGAATAAAGAATGAGAGACCACTGTGAAGTCAGCCAAGCCAAGGGTAAAGATTTTCATTTGGCCTCTTACGGCCCGATCCTTGACCTGCAAAAAGTAAAGCTGGACTGTAATGTGGACAGATGATCCCGAAGTTACATTCTCATTGTATGACATTCTCCAGTCTTTGGTAAATAATCTGAATTTTTCAAATCATGAGAATAATTCTTAGAGACCAACTAAGAAATCCGCTGCTGAGTCAACTCCAGCTCTCAGCGGCCTGTGCGCACCAGAGCAGAGCTGTGCTCCCCCGGGTTTTCCGTGGCTGATTTTCTTCAGCGTATCACCAGGCCTTTCTTTGGAGGCACCTCTGGTGAACTTGCACCACCAACCTTTCAATTAGTAGGGGAACACATCAGTCATTTGCACCACTAAACCCACGTAACTCAGGGGATGGGTCACCCTTCGGAAGGAGTGTCTGTGAGACACGTGACCCGTGAAGGCGCTGGCAGCTGTCTTCCCCAGCGGCCTCTCTGAGTAGCAAGCCCACAACCAAAATCTGGGCACGCATTCAGACTGCTCCTGGCCTCTTTAGAAAAGGCAACATTTCTGAGCACTACGAGGGCCACAGAAACTGAAAACAGAAAACAGCCCAGAGTCTGCAGTTGGCTTTTCTGGAATAAATCCAACAGCCGTTAGAATTTGAGTCTCTGGACTAGCGACAGGTAAACTACCTCGAGGGAGGAAATAAAGACCACTTCGCTGAACCTGTGAGGAGCGGAACAAATTTCCCACTGTCCAAAAATGCTGTTTCTTGGCTAAGTAACCCCAAATAACCCACCTACTAAATCATGTTAAATCATTTACCAAGTCACGTCTGTTGCAATAGTTGAACAGCTTTGTTTTCTTTCTAAATAGAACACCTTTGTGACAAAAAAAAAAAGAAGAGAGCAGATGAACTGCTGCTGCCTGCTGATTTTTGCTGTTAGTCACATTTGAGGAAAACTCAGATTTATGGTAACCGCTCTAAGTACGTAGCTTAAAAAGAACACATCTCACTTGTAGGGGGAGTCCCTGGGTGATGCCAGTGGTTAACACGCTTTGCTTCTAACTGAAAGGTGAGAGGTTCAAGCCCACCCAGAGGGCCCGCAGAAGAAAGACCTGGTGATCTACTTGCGAGAACTCAGACACTGCAAACCCTCCTGCAGTCCAGTCCTGTGACCCACGTGGAGAGCCATCTCCACAGCAACTGGTTACTTCCCAAGACCTCACACTCAGATCTCACAGGACAGTTGTTACACTCGGTGCGAGACGTCTGCTCTTCTGCCTGGGGAAAGAGATGGTCCGTGTTCCCGCCCATCTCTGTAAGAGACCTAGGTGACAATACACTTTGCTTTCATTTTCACCACGCTCTCCCTCTGTGACACTTCAAGTCAAGTCAGACACCAGCATGCTCTGTAATCTCCTTTTGTCTCCCCATTTGACATTAGAAGAGGGAGCAGCAATGGGGACACTGGTTTCCAAACTGCCCTCAGAGTGGGAGGTAACGGTCAAGCCTGCAACAGCAATTCTAGCTGGAAATGTTCCATCACATCCACAACCAACAGCTGGCACTGGACCTGACACAAAGCAAGCTGTTGTAATATTCCTTGGATTAAACGAAAATGGCTCCTCCTGGAATTGGAAGGTTGGATGAAATGGACTATTAAGCTTGTCTTTATGAATCCCTGGGCTGAAGGCAAAGTAACATTCAGTAGAATAGCTCACACTGACAAACAAGCCTGCTTGTAATAAAAATGATACCCTCCACTGGACTTCATGCTCTTGCCCACAAATTGGAATGACTTCCAGCAAAACTCATGAGTTTGTCATAAGGAAGGACTTCTATCAAGTATTTAGAAACAGAAATGGTTACAAAATCTAGATATACCATGGCTATATCCATAAAGCACAGATTGGAACTGCTGGCCTTCTGGTTAGCAGCTGTAGCATTTAACCCCTACCTCACCAGGGTTTCCCTGTAAAGTGCAGAGATGTACTAACTGGCATATGAGTATGATTACCCCATGTAAATCTGACTTTAAAAACCATAGCAGATGAATGGACAAACAAATGATGGTACACACACACAAAAGAATACTACACAACAATAACGAACAATGATGGATCTGGGAAACATCTCACAGCATGGATGAATCTGAAAAGCATTGTAATGAGTCAAATAAGTCAGTCACAAAAGGACAAATATTGTATGAGACCACAATTACAAAAACTCATGAAAAGCTTTACACACAGAAACAATCTTTGATCATTACTTGGGGGGGAAGATGAGGAGGAGAAAACACTAACTAGACAACAGTTGAAAGGTAACTGGTGAAGGGTCAGATGGTACACTATGCTGGGGGAAATCAGCACAGCTTGACCCAGACAAGGTCATAGAAGCTTTACAGACACATCCAAACTCCCTGGGTGGGTGAGGTCCTGGGCGGAGAGCTAGGGACCATGGTGTCGGGGAACAGCTGGCTCAACTGGCATTGATCTAATTTATGAAGAAAATGTTCTACACTCTACTTTGATGGGTAGTATCGAGGAGCTTGAAAGTATGTGAGAAACCACCTAAGATGCTCTATTGCTCTCACTTATCTGGTGCACAGGAGAAGGAAGAAAAACCAAAGACACAAGGGAACGATCAGTCCAAAGGACTAACGGCCCACGTCCACCACAGCCTCCCCCAGACGGAGTCCAGCACAACCAGATGGTGCTCAGCTATCACCACCAACTGCTCTGACAGAGATCAAAAAAGAAGGTCCCAGACTGAGCTGGAGAAAAATGTAGAGCAAAATTCTAACTCACAAAAAAAGACCAGACTTACTAGTCTGACAAAGATGGAAAAAACCTTGAGAGTGTAGCCCCCTGACACCCTTTTCTGTTCAGTAAAGAAGTTGCTCCTGAGCTTCAGTCTTCAGCCAAAGATTAGAGAGGACCATCAAACAAAGTGAGACTAAGTGGGCACACCAGCCCAGAGGCAAGGAGGAGAAAGGGGGCAGGAAGGTTGGTAATGGGGAACCCAAGGTCAAGAAGAGTTGACATGTTGTGGGATTGGCAATCAATGACACAAACCACTATGTGTATTAATTGTTTAATGAGAAACTAATTTGCTCTGCAAACAATTAAAAAAAAGAAAAGATACCATGCAATTAGCTACATAACTGCTTCTATCATTGTGTCATTTAGTCAACACAACTCATAGGAGAACTTTCAGTCTTTTTTCAGCCTTTAATAGATCTTTATTAAACATCATTAAACATTTATCAGGTGGCAGGCATTGTGCTAGATGACATGGATTCAAAGATTCACAACGACTCAGTTCCTGTCCACTGTCAATAGAAACATAAATAAATGACCTAAATGCCATGCACAGTAAGCTGAGTCAGAGAAAAGTGCCATTGGGAACACTGGCAACTTGTTATGGTTCAACCTAATATATGCCAAAAGGGTTCTGGGTACAAAGAAGGAAACGATTCATTCTGCCTTGGTTGTACATGGAAACCCTGGTGGCAGAGTGGTTAAGTGCTATGGCTGCTAACCAAAAGGTTGGCAGTTTGAATGCATCAGGTGCCCACTGGAAGCTCTACATGGCAGTTCCACTCTGTCCTATACAGTCACTACGAGTAGGAATCAACTTGACTACAGTGGGGTTTTTTTGGCGTTTGGCTCTTGGCTTTTGGATGTATACGGAGAGAGGCAGGCAACCGATTTCAGGGTTCTTCAGGAGCATGATCGCTCGGATCCCGCTTCTGGATCAATAGAGCTGTACCACCGCAGCACTGATGCGATCTGAGGACAGTGTGCCTCATGCCTGGCCCTGTGGTGCAGCCCAGGTTATCTTAGGAGCTACTGTACCCTCCAAGGCAGTACGCAGTGCACAAAGTAGGAGATGTCTCAAGGAAAGGGAGGTACACTAGTGACCTCAATTTCTTCACTGTAGCTTGGGCACTAAGCTGAGGAGAAACCATAAACAAGAAGACAAAAATCACAACCAAATGCACACAGCCTCATTTCACCATCTACAGCCTCTGTAGTCCTGCAGAACAGAGAGGCTCTCTCTGCAGGGATTTACACGGCCCACGCAGAGGGATATTCTATGACCCTGTGACTCTGGTGCGAAGCACAATCACTGCTTCAAATCTTCTACTGAAAGATTTTTTCTCCCTCAGCTAGCATTTCCTGAAATGTTTTCTGAGAAGAGGAGCCTATGTTTTGAGGATCATGTATAAATTCCTTTTTCCAGTAGCTCTGTCTACCATATGGGGTCTATACCAGGTCCGGAAATGTCCTTCATGCTCAGCCCTGACTGCTCAGAACCCAAATCACACCCCATTGCTGTTCAGCTGGAAACTACTTAAAGGCATACAGTAAGATCTTAGTAAATGTTTTTGAGAAAAATCAAAGAGTAAATGGACAAATGGATTCACTAATTAACAAACTGTGCCTGCATAAACAAGTGGTAGCTTAAAGAAGGGGTTCTTTTTGAGTCTTTTTGAACTAACCAATTTAAGCAGTATTTTCAGGCTGATGGAAGGACACTCTCCTGAGCAAAAGCTTCCCTGGAAATTCAATCTAACTTGTAAATTTGTGGTCTCAGTGAAACACATGACTTAGTTTTGTTTGTTTGTTTTGGTTTGGGTTTTGGTTTTTTTTACCAGGACTTTTCTCAAATAGCTGATCTCAGTTTTGATCAATGAACTGCTTGCAACTTTTCCAAACTTGCTCGAAATTAGGTTACAAAGATACTTGAAACAGATCTTTGTCAACAATGAAGTTCTTTTTCCCACACCTCTCCACCCCACAGAAAAACATGGTATTGTATCAAGTTTCAAGAAGCATAACCTCTCTACATTACATTTATAACATGAATCTAAGAACATTCATCCTTCTGACCGATTGTTGGGAGGACTGAAAGAGGCAATGCCTACAGAAGAACTCTGTTAAACTGTAAAGCACAAGACATAACGTCAAATACATATACATCACACCATGTATATAACATACGTAATATGTGGGATGTATGTGTTACATATATTCACACATATATGTACAAATCTATATATTAAAAACCCAAACCTCATTATCATTGAATCAATTCTGACTCAGAGTGACCCCAGAGGACAGAGAAGAACTGTCCCCATAGAGTTTTCACGCTGTTACCTTCACAGAAGCAGACGGCCACATCTCCCTCCCCAAGCAGAGTGACTGGTGGGTTTGAACCATTAACCTTCCACTTAGCAACCCAATGCTTCATCACTGTGCCACCAAGGCTCCTATAAAAATACACGTATTTATATATTATACTCGTGGACATGTTTTTTAAAAAACTGTTGCCATTACGTCATTTCTGACTCACGGTAGCCCTATACGGCAGAGTAGAACCACGCCATAGAGTTTCCAAACAGCGCCTGGAGGAATGGAACTGCCGACCCTTCTGTAACAGCCACAGCACTTAGCTACTACACCATCAGGGTTTCCATCTACATACATAATGGCTATTAATATGTAAGACATACAGAGTAATACATTAATGCATATAAGCTATACAAAATGAATACCAGTGGTGTGATACTTTTACTCTGGATACATGAATAATAGCTTGAAGTTGTACACTGACAGCACCAAACTCTCAGTATGTACCACTTCATTTACTCTACAGTGCCAGCTATCATTATGATTGTCCCTATTTGAGATACATGGAAGGAGATCAAAAGAAATCAAGTGACTTGCCCAGGGTCACTCAAATATGGTACTAATAAAAGACTTACAAGCAAATTACGTAAGTTTTGACCCAGAAGCTAGAGTTATTTTCTACTAGACTATGCTGCCACCTAACTGACAAGGTTAAAAACATCCATCTGTATGACATCAGCACAAGAATAGCAAGCAATCATCAATCAATGAGTCCTTGATTAAGGACACTCTGGCCATTGTTAAAAAGCAACAGGGTTTTTGAAATGTTTATGTGCAGAGTGATATCTTTTTATCACTCTGCCAGCAAGGCATCTCTAATCACTGTAAACCACCACCACCAAAGTAACTGAAAACACAAAAATTAAGTGTGCCGACACATGGGTAACTGCGTACTGAAGTATGTCAGTGACTAGACTCATTCTTTCTTCTTCCGTCTACCATAACCCTGACTTCACAATGTCATCTCTTCCATCATCCAGTGATACTACAGGCAGTCCCCTAGTTATGAATATGCGATTCACGTACAACCTGTAGTAATGAACCCACCCCCATAAAGCCTATTATCTTAAAAATTCTAGATACCTGGAATGGTTCATAACAACAAATGGGTGCTACTTTGCAATACATAAGAAAACATTCTTGTCACTATTACTGTATTATTATGTTGAAGATGTTTTAGTGCACTTGAAAGTGTTTAATATTTTTATGCACAGAGAGGTACACTATATACTATGACAAACATTTGATAACTGATGCTAATGTGAACCAGACAGAACTGTTCTGATTTATGTGTAAATTTGGCTTAAAGACAGATTTAGACACAGAATTCATTCATCCCCTGGAGACTGCCTGTATCCAACTGCTTAAACAGAAAAAACAAAATTGTGCCCTTGATCCACCTATAAGGGACGTGTTTTGAGACGTTTTATTCATGGATTTGGGGTGACAGGGCAATGAGATCTAAACTTACTCTCCTGGTTTTGACCCAGTGGTATCCAAATGTGCCCCGACAGCTCTCAGGAGTTAACAATGGGGTCCAAGGGAATGCTGGGTTATGTGGTGATCAGACCTGTGGCCTCGGTCACACTGTCAGGGCTCTGTGTTGTGTTCATGATCTGGTCTAAGTTGCATGATCTGGTCTTCTAAGGGCTCCCTTGGGAGCCTTGCTCAGTGGTTAAGCACTTGGCTGCTAACCGAAAGGTCAGGGCTTGAAACTGCTAGTTGCTCTGTGGGGGAAAGATGTGGCAGTCAGCTTCCAAGAAGATTACAGCCTTGCACACCCTATAAAGATGGTTCTACTCTGTCATCTAAGGTTGCTATGAGTTGGAACTGACTCATCAGCAGTGGGTTTGGTTTTTCTTTTGGGGTGTTGGGCCAGTCATAGCTAAACTGAGCAGCATCTCAAATGGGTATACGGAAGCCTCGGGTACTACTTCCTATTCTACTAGTCGTCTATAGCTGGGCAAGCTGTTTCCTCTTTCAAAGCTTCAATTTTCCCAGTTGAAACAGGTAAGATTCTCTCTTCCTAGGTTTACATGAGTTAAGAGGTGACTGGAGTACAACTAACAACAGATCACGGTGAGGCCACACTGGAACTTTAAAGATGTTTGCTCCTTTTCCTCAGAGGAACAAAATCGTTGGTTTTGTTATCTTAAGCAAGGACTTCAACCAAGAGGTAAATCCATATTCTGCATTCTAACCAATGACAAAAATAGGTACAGGAGACAGTATCAAAATTAGAAGGTATCTTTCTGCACACATCTTGATAAAAAAATTTTAACTTGAACGGAAAGAAACTTAGTGAATATCTTTGCTGTTGATATACACAATGAAGGAAAACATATTGGCATTTAAAAAGCAGTAGACGGATCTGGGGAAAACAGGTGTGGACCAAGAACCTGCAGTCCTGGGTTTTAGCCTGCCTATGTCCCCAAGAACCAATCACGTGGCAGTGTGCATGACACAATACTGCTCTGTGCCTCTCATCTCTCATCTGGAACAAACATGGGCTCACACTGGCTTCCTGGTTTGTGAACAGGATTATCTTAAATAAATTTATATTGTTCTTTCTAAATACCCAGTATCATTTTCCTGATCCACTGTAGATCAGACCATTGTGATCCACAGAGTGTACACTGGCTGGCTTTCAGAAGTAGATCACCAGGGCTTCGTTCCTGGGTTTCTCAGTCTGGAAGCTCTGCTGAACCCTGCTCAGTGTCCTAGCACTGTGCAAGTCCCCACGGACGGGTGAGTGGTGGCCGTGTACGCAGCGCACTGCCCAGGAACCAAGCTCAAATCTTCCACACAGAGGTTAAGAACTCGACCAGTGAACCACCACTGTCACTCCTGGAGACAGGGTACTTCTCCAGTCATTTCAGGATACATGTTTCCAGGAAAGATAGAAATTGTTTTGAGATGCATGCACAACAGGACAAAACTCAAGAGATCACTGAATATTCTGTAATCCAGATACAGGAAAAAACCTCTATCAATGTTTTCTTTTGATTCAAAACACACACACTGACTGTAGTAATTATTTTGCCAGGCAAGAAAAATGTAATAACGAAGTAATCTCAATAATCATTTTTAAAAAACACTTTATGCCAAGTTGTTTTCACGGCTGTTTGTCAGGCCTGGCACACAGCCCATGCCAGAGGACTTCATAAAGAACGCTGAGCAAGGATAGGTCCAGCCAAATGCCACACTGTCACCCAGCAGACTGTGATGGATATTAAACAATGACAAGTATGAGAAGTCAGAAAGGCCAGCAAATGAATGCACTAGAAGAGAGGTTCTAGCAGTCTGGGTAAATACGTGGACAGAACCTGAATGGGCCATTGTCTAGCTTTTGTGCTATTCAGCTTCGTTTCCTTTCTGTTGCTTACATCCTGGGAGTTGTCACCTAAAGGAAAGCAATGCCGCTGGCCATTCTGAGTTTCATCCACTTGAGTCTATTTCCTTAGTCATACACTAGTCACCTTGAACTCACAACCCTACACCTCACCAACCTGCCCTAGTGTGTCTCACTCTTGTTCTGAGTCCCTGAAGTCTACAGAGCCAACCCCACCTTTGGCTCCTGAGGGACCCTCCCCTTGCCGTCCCCACCTCTGCTCACCACCCCAGCTCTAAACCGCTACCTTAGTCCTCTCTCTCTCGGGAAACAGCTTCACCTCCACATTATTCACACTTAGAGCTGCATCCTCTCCTTGAATTTCCTAGCACCTCCTAAGGCATTTTTCCCACCAAGGAATTACTGCAGGCTCAATTTTATATATGTCTCCCAACCCCTGCACAAATCCCGAAGCTCTTTCTTCTAGTGCACGACATTTCCTGAAATCTTGAGTTCTTCTCTAAGCTAATGATGCCTCTTAACTAAGGAAGAAAAACATTTGAAATAAAAGTCCCACAAAGAACCATGGTAATACTCTGTTATTGAGAAATCTTTCACCTTTGTCTTGTTTTGTTAGATCTTGTCGCACTAGCTTCTGTTGACCTAATCCAGCCACTTAAACCTCAGGAACGACAGACACACAGCAGGCAGGGGATTAAATGATGCAGTTTCCAGAGTTTACAAAGCCATCTTTTACCTGGAACAGTAATGCATATGCCAGAGTCCCCTAAACTAGTCATCATAGCCTTCTGATCTTAAGGAGTCACAGTGAAGTCCCCTCTGCAGAAGGCCAGCATCTGGAAATCACCATCATACTCAGCACTGGTCTGTAACCTGCAGGTCAGGAGTCAATGAGGTTCCCAGGGACAAGAAGGACAAGCAGTTGTCACGTTCTATAATCTCCAGGGTCAAGAGGGCTTCTTGGTAAAACAGTGCAGTGGTTGGCCAAACCCATGGAGGGCATTCAAGGAGGTGCGGGCTGAGTTCTCCTTGTCCAGCATTTCCTCTTCCTTAATCTTGCCGATGTTAGACGAGATATACTCCTGTGTTTGCCATCCAATAATGACCACTTTTTCCCCTAACTAAGGTCAAGTGTTGGTGTTGAGTTGATTAACTTTTTTCCCTACTGTGCCCTGCCTTTTCTATGCACTTAATAAATATTTGCTGATTTGACCCAGAGTTAAGTACTAATATATTTAGAGGTTTCCTAGAACTCCTCAGAGTGCTTAGTCCTCACTACAGAGGAGAGCTGAATGAAAAAGAGAAACAGCAGATTAGCCCCCTTTGTATTTCTAAATGAGCCTGCCTAGGGTTGGGGACCAGTACTGTTCTGGCCTACAAATCAGGTGGAGTGTGACCTGTAGCCTTAGAGACCGTAGCCTTAGAGACCTTAGCTCATTTACAAGTGTTACATTTTCATGCAGGCTGCAAACCTTCCAGGGCTGCTGAAGACAAAATCAGGATATGTAGTAGCCATTCCACTTCAGCTAAGTCTTCTTCTTATAGTCCTTAACTCTCCGCACCTGAAAATCTTCCAAGTGCTGGCAAGAAAGGTAACAGCCCAAAGCATGTGCTATTAAATTGTGTGCCCTCCCCCCAGACTTATGCTGAACTCTGAAGGCCTGGCACCTGTGAAGGCGGCCTTGTTTGGAATGTTACCAGTTATGTTTACACGCGGTCACAGGTCACACTGGAGTAGAGTTAATTCTAAGGCAAACCTCACCAGTCACTGCTAAGTCAGCTCTGGTTCTTGGCATAAACTATGCTCCACGGGATTTTCAATGGCTGACTTTTTTAGAAGTAGATCACTAGGCCTTTCTTCCAAGATATCTGTAAACTTTCAGTTAACAGCAGAGTGTACTGGCAATTTGTATTACTTGGGGATGCCACAACCAATCGTAATGCTGCCCTTATAGAGAAAAAACACACAGAGGAGAAGCAGCCGTGTGACAAGAGGCTACCAGAGTGAAAGACAAGAAAGGATCTTTCCCTCGAGTTTTCAGAGACAACGCCGGCCCTGCAGACACTCTGAATTCAAACAACTAGCCTCCAGATTCATGAAACAACGAATATCTGCTTTTATAAGCCACTCAGTATGAAGTACTTAGTTAACAGCAACCCTAGGAAATCAAGACAGTATCTTCTGCCCCAGAATGCCTGCAGGGGCTCACAAGAGCTCAGGGGATCCTGACTGAGCACCAGTGTCTGGGGCAGCCTAAGGAAGGTTACCCAGAAACATCTGAAGAGGGGCCTGCCACCAGTCGAGGGTCCCACTGTTTGGCAGTTGAGGGAACCAAATTCTGTGGACCACCAAGCCTGAGGCCCCATAGGAGCTTGTCCTTTTCTTGTCACTGAGCCACTGGGCTTACAGTTTTCCGGGTGTTCCTCAGTCTCCTCCACTCCCTCTTCCTCCTCTTCTCCCAGAACAGCACTGGTCCAGTTAAGCTTCTTTGAGTGACTTCTTTCCCAAAGGTGGCAGTGAGGCGATAACGCTACTGTTCTCAGCAGTACCCCAAACAAATGGCCTCCCTTTCCGCTCTGGCCTCAAACTTAGAATAAACAGATCAATCAGCCCTAGGAGGCAGATAGTGACAACCCAGGAAAGCCCACAGACAATAAGCCCTCTGGGCCTGTCAGGTGAGAAAAAAATTAAGGGATAGTAGGCCCCATTAGTGTTGTGATTTATTGGTTAACATTTTAGAATTTCTAGAGCTGGAAGAGACTTTAGCTCAACTTAGAGTCTAGGCCTAGACTCTAAGTTCTTTTAATAATATAAAATGGAATACAGCAAGTCCATTTTTAAGCAGGTTTCTGGATTTTTTTTCTCTCATTGAACAGTAAAGTACAAAACAATATGGCAGCAAAATGCCTGTTAGAAAGTACAAAAAATCCAGATCAACCCTGAAATGTTAAAACTCATATATTACCACAGGGTAACAGATCCAGTATGCACTTCTGACTAAGGCATCCCTCAGCAGGCACCAGGAAACACCCCCCAAAGGGCTAGACACCAGGCCACCAAAGCTCTTAGAGGAAAAACAAGGGAACAAGCAAAATTAGGATCGCCGTGCTGCAGAGTGGGGATCCGTGAGCTGTTCTGGGTTATGTCCAAGAGCCCCGTGGAAATCACAGTTTGACCCATTCGTCAGCATTATTCCTTTACTAACATGTATATCCAATAAACCATCACCCATCTGTCAGTGTATTGCATTGTGGGGGCTTACATGTGGCGGAACTGTGGCCCCCCCAAAATATCTATTTAGCTTGGCCACAATTCCCACTATTGTGTGGTTGTCTTTCATTTTGCAATCTGATGTAATTATTCTACAGGATTAGGTTGTGCCTTCAGTCAATCTCTTTCGGGATGTACGAGGTCCAACAATTAAGTCCGTGAACTTAACTGTTCTAAGTGCTCCATGCCTCATTGCTGAATATCACTACAGTCATCTTCGAAGTACTCTCCTTGGGAAGCCATGCACCAATGCCGGCACCTAGTCCACCCTTCAAAGCAATTTTGGAACACTTTCCGAAACAGCCATTGCTCATAGCGGCACAGTGGCAAGTTCACAAACTTAACTGTATAGTTGTCTGTGAAGGAGTTTTTAGCCAGTAAACGAATAACTGTATTAGAACACCCTCCTTTCTCACCTCATCTGGCCCCCAATGACTTTTTTCTTTACCCAAAGATAAAGGAAATACTGAAAGGAAGACATTCTGATGACATTCAGGACATTAAGGGTCATACAAGCACAGCTCTGATAGCCATTCCAGAAAATGAGTTCCAAAATTGCTTTGAAGGGTGGACTGGGCACTGGAGTCAGTGCCTAGCTAACCAAGGGGATGACTTTGAAGATGACCATGGTGATATCAGCACTGAGGTATGCAACACTTTTTCGAGGATGAGTTCATGAACTTAATTGTCAAAGAGAGAATTGAGTTGAAAGGAGAGGGACCTCACGTCACCAAAAATGAAGAGCCAGGAGCAGAGCAGGCCCTTTGGATTGGGGTTCCCGGCACTGGGAAACTCCAAGACCCAGGAGAAGACTGACTGCAAGGCTCTTCCCCCAGAGCTAACAAAGAAAGCAAGCCTTCCCCTGGAGCTGGCTCCCTGACTTCAGACTTGGAGCCTCCTTAACTGCGAGGGAATGAATGTCTGCTTGGTGAAGCCACTCACTTGTGGTCTGCCTACTATAGCAGCACTAGATAAGTGAGACACTCTGCCACCAGTATTTCAAATACAGGCAGTGTCACCCATGGTGAACAGATTTCAGCTGAGTTTACAAACTGAGACAGACTACGAAAAAAAAAAAAAGCCTGCCAATTTACTTCCAAAAATTAACCAATGAAAATACTATGAGTTAAAACAGAATATTATCTGATACTGTGCAAGACAATGAGGCCCCTAGACTGGGGCGAGCGGGGGAACATGCCATCAAGTTGATCCTGACTCACAGCCACTCTACAGATCAGAACAGAACTGTCCCACAGAGTATCCAAAGATACTGAGAATGGTCCTGCAGGTCCTGCAGATACGAACTGCTGACCCTTCGGTTAGCAGTTGCAGCACTGAACCACTACTCCATTAGGATGTCCCTCCAGGTTAGAAGGGACTCAAAACACACAGTGGCCACAACAGTGAACTTGAGCATACCAATGATCATGAAGATGTCATCGGACTGGGCAACATTTTGTTTTGTTGTATTAACACTATATCAAATTAATATGGAGAGACTGGCTGCCGGAGCCAGAGCAGAACACTGCTGAGGGGAGGAGAGGAGAGGAGAGAGGAGTGAGTGAATTGTTACTTAATAAATACAGGCATGCGGAATGCTTTAAAACTTTTTTTTTTTTTAAGCGGATTCTATCAGAGTTAAAAAATAAGAAGTTAATGATAGTTTAAAAAAAAATTTAGAAATGACTGAGCTGGATTTTCCTCTTTGAAAAAGAGGTGGAAGAACTTTTCTATAAAGCAAAAATTGTATTATCTTGCTTGGGGAATAATTGTCTTAAATAAAAAGAAGGGACCATTCTCAGTCTCAGCAATTTTCAGTCACAGCACAATCACACAGCAGCCTGCTTACATAAAACACATTATAGTCTGGTTATGCGACACTATATCATAGTCTGGTTATGTGACACTATACTACAGAGTCTACAGCCATGTTCTGAGTACTGATTTTCACTGGGATTCTGTTTCAATTTGTAGAATCAATGACACACACAGTAATGGAGATCTGTTTTACAGTCAAGTAATTTAGGTACTCAATGGCATTTCACCATTATTTGTGTTGCCATACGAAACTAAACTTTGCCAGAGAAATAGAAAATGCTTTAATACTAAAATATACCACATGTCTGACACTTTTAAGGACAGGTAGTGGCATATAAGGTACCTCACAAGCCAAGGGCGACAAGTGTGCACTGAGGCCAAAAGCAGGAGAGGGAGTGGCCAAAGTTGACAGCTCAGAAATAACCATCTTGGTTACAGCTGATGACACAGCTAACAGGAAGACTGTTAAGACCCAAGAAACCTGTCACCTCACACCAACTGAATATCAAACTACATGGGCCTTGATTATCTAGCCATACATCTCTTTGTTTATTTGACAAATATATATTCAGTTGCTTCTGCAGACTGGTAAGCTCTGTGCTGAGTGTGCAAGTTCTTAGCACTTGCTTAACAAGAGCTCTGACGAGCTCTCTGTTCCTGACCGCTGTGGAACTGGCCATCTAGTTGGAGGTTCAGATAACAGGCTACTACAATACAGTGAGGCACTGCCCAATAAGGGTGAACAAAAGGTGCTTAGCGAGCGCACGGGAGCCCCTGGAGAGCACAGAGAAGCCCTGCGGCCAACTGCATTTTTGCAGTTTTGAGTCCACCCAGGAGGTTCCTTGGAAGAAAGACCTGGCATCTACTCCTGAGAAATCCTTGCAGAGAACCCTACAGAGCACAGTTCTACTCTGACACACAGGAGGTATCCATGAGTTGGAATCAACTCAGCAGCAATTGGTTTTTGCCAGAGTAGAAAGCAAGAGTTTCAATGCAGGCAGAAAAGGTCTTCCTTGAAAAAATGCTGTGTCTGCTGAGAACTGAGGAAAGAGCAAGAGTAGGGCAGGAGAAAGTGGATAGGGAGGAAAATACTTTAAGGCAGAGAAAACGACTTGTATAAAGGCCAGGTGATCAGAGTCTGCTCACTTGGGAACATGGAAGGAGGATCTGTATATCTGGGTTATGCCATGAGGAGGGGGGGCAGGGGTGGTGGCCAGGAGCAGCAGAAGAGGCTCAGACAGCTGGCAGAAGCCAAATCATGATGGGTCTTATAAGCCATGTTGAAGAGCTTGAACTATTTTCTCTGCACACAGGGGAAATCACTGACGGTGATTTCAGGTTTGACTCGAGAAAATTGTATCTGTAAAAGAAATCACAATCTTGAACGCACAGCCATTAAGAAAGGATGCATGGTTTAGATCTGTTAGACAGCAGTTAACCACTCTGCTGTCCCTTGACAGCGACAGCTGGGTTTGCAGGAGAACGAATGCTTTCCTTGGGACTGGTGGCACAGCACTTACTCACAGAGGAGCCGGTTCCATGACACAGACTTTTCGGCCTGCGGATGGCTGCGCAAACACGGCCGGTGCTCACTGCTGTCTGCAGTTTTCCTCCCCTTCCTGTGCACACAGACCACGTTTCACAGCCCACTTTGCAGTCGGGCAGTGCCACACTGCAGCTCCCAGCCAATGGGCTGTCACTAACCATCAGTGTTGTCACTCCAGGATGCCAGCCAAGCCAAGTGCCGTAGGATGACGGGCATTTAAAAGCCAGTGGGTACTTCTTGGGACCCTCCCTTCCTGCCTCAGTGTGCCCCAAAGTCTGTGCTGAGATGGAGGGGCCACAGGATCAAAGCAGCTTGAAAGCATGGAGGACAACCGCCCTGCAGTGTCATTTGGGTTCACAGAGGACTTTGCAGAGACAAAAAATGCGTACTTTTCAAAAATGTGAAGCCACTGCAGTATATTGGTGTTACCACAACTGAGGATCACTTTCCTCCAGAAAAACTGGGGAGTAACACTTGCTACCAGCTCCACCCCTGACCTCAGAGTAAGCATAAGGTTTAAAATACAAAGGGAAAATGTGTGTGAAAATATCAGGCGACTATTACTGGAACATCATTTTCCCACAACTTCTAACGACAGTGTCCTGGGGGCAGGGGGGAAGAATGAATTAGAAGGAGAATTTTCTTAATCATCCCTCTTCTCAAAAGGGGGGGGGCACAATATGTAGATTAAAAATCTCATTTTGTTGCTCGAATAATTTCAGAATTTTGAAAGCTCATGTGAAAGTTGATTATCACATGCAGGCTCAGATAATTTCCCCAGAGAGCTAAACAAATTAAAATATATTTTTTTAACTCCAACAAGCTGACACGCGCCATCAGTTGCATCCTTGCACAAGTTCCATCACGTAGCTTTAATCAGAAGCTGGGTGTCTGAGCCATATTTACCTGGAGGGCAGGGAGACAGCCAAGGTGGCTGGTGACAGGCCAGGAAGTGGTTCATCAGGCTCCCCAGTCCCAAGGCCATCCTTCCCGGCAGCCACACTGAAGGCCGACCTACGTGGGCAGTCAGAGGCTGGACTCTTGACAGGGTGAAGCAGATTCCTCGCCAAGGTCTCCCCTCTCTACCCATCCTGGCCCACTACTCCAGGAAGTCCTCAATCTGATAACCCGATAACTCTGCCACAATCCAGCTGGGCTGGTTCCGAGTTAGTGGGTGATTTGTAGACACGGTAGGGAGCGCTAACTCCCCCAATGAGCAGACTCCTGTTCCCAGCTGCTGTAAGCCAACTCCTACTCATAGTGACCCCTGTGTGTCAGAGCAGAACTCTGCTCCCTAGGGTTTTCAACAGCCACTTTTGGGGGAAGTAGGGCACCACGGCTTCCTTCTAAGGCACCTGAGGGAATGTGAACTTTCGATCTTTGGCTTAGGAGCCAAGCATATTCCACCACCCAGGGACTGCAAAGAGTGGACCACTGCAGAATAGGACGGAAGGGTGATACAAACGTGGCCAAACGAAGCTTCAGCAACTGAATTCTTCAGCACTTAGAGATTCATCTCTGGTGAGAACGACTCTCCAGACCCAACGAAGGCCACCCTCCGATGGTGATGAGATACTAAGGCTGAGCATAGAGCATCGCTCCACATACCTGCTTTCTGAGCTGAGGTTAGGGTCATGAGACCTGGGTAGCCCAAGAGGAAAATCAGGTGGTGTGGATGACTCCATACAGGGAGAAGCTGCTCTGGCTTCACACTCCCCTTTTTACTTCTCAAGAATCTTTGGGTGCACCGTATTTCCCCTTTTCTTCTTTTTCAGCTTCCTGCAGTTAGCTAGAGACAGGCTCCAGACAGAAAACCCTGAGGTAGAGAGCTGGAGAGGGAGTGAGGTGTACTGGAGAAAGCACAGAATTCCAGGCAAGTCAATGACTATATCAGCCCTACTCTGATACTTACGAGCTAAGTATAACACCAGGCAAGTGCTTTGTAAATGGCAAATGGCTATAGTAAAATTGCAGCCCCAGTGACACAGTGGTTAAGAGCTTGGCTATTAACCAAATGGTCGGCAATTTGAATCTACCAGCCACTCCTTAGAAACCCTATGGGGCAGTTCTACTCTGTCCTGTGGGGTCACTATGAGTGTAAACTGAATGGACAGTAACAAGTGTTACAGTAAAATCAGTGTAACTGCTTTTCCTTTGCAGCTGCCCTGCAGTACAGTACACCACTCCATAAGCCAGCCCTGTGCGGCTCCTGTGGATATCGGCCTCCCACGAGCTCTCCCCTCACCATCTCCAGGCTACTGCTGTTCCCCACGCGTCACATCCATGGACACCCTCTACTGCACACATGCCTCCTTCCCTCCAGAGAGAGAGCCTTAGAGCGCAACTGGAGGCCACATCTGACTTCTCCCAATCTACTTCCACTGCTAAGACTGGCTTTCTCCAAATTGCTCTCGTTGATGTTAGCTGCCGTCCACCCTATGGACCCCTCACTCATGGCGATCCCATGCACAACACGATCAGACCATTGGGATCCACAGAGTTTTCACTGGCTGCTTTTTGGAAGACCACCAGGCCTTTCTTCCCATCCATCTGAGACTAGTAGCTCTACTGAACTCTGTTCAGCACCGTAACAGCACCCAAGCCCACATTCACAGCGGGTGGTGGCTACACAAGAGATGTACTGGCTGGGAACCATGCCCAGTCTCCCACATGGAAGGCAAGAATCCTACCACTGAACCACCACTGCCCCACCCCACCCCCCACTGGAAACAGCTGCTAACCCAAAAGCTCAGCAGTTCAAATCCACAGGACACTTCTTGGAAACTCTATGGGCAGTTCCACTTTGCCTTATAGGGTTGGTATGAATCAAACTTGACGACAATGAATTTGGATTTGGGTTTTTTTCTTTCCCCTAACATTGTTCCTTTTATTCAAATTAGGATCCTGAAACATTACATCATTTCATACCTATATGACCTGGACAAGTTAACTAACCTCTAAATGCCTTGATTTCCTCAGAATACTGTAATGAGGCTTAAATGAGCTAAAATATGTAGTGTTTAGCAGTCTGCCATAGATGCTATTATTGATATTATTATTATAAGAAAATAGAATTTAGGAAAGCTTGAACAGATAAGAGAGCAGGATACCCTCCTGCATTGAATGTCACCTGTTAGAAAACCTAGGAACTCAAAGACGCGCTTCCACAAATACGTAACGACTGACCATGAGTACCTGAGTCCCACATTGTCCTCGCACGTGGAATGTCCCTGGCAGCATCGGTAGACCAGATATCCCTGGTGTACAGACATCCCGGATGCACATTAACCCTCTTTCCTTTAGCTGTGCTCCCCTGCCATCTTAGACACTGCTCCAGAGCTCAGAGCACATCTGCTGGGATGTCCTGTTGGCCCCATCCAGAGACTGGGAATCCTAGGGGAAATCTCTCAGAATCCATGCTTGAAATAGTTACTCTTCCATGGGGGAACTGACTTGATCTTACATTGCAGTTGTTAGACTATCTTAAGGAACCTATATTGGGTCACTGAACCCTTTACCTTTCTTCACTGTCTATCGGGAAGCTCATGACCAAACCACTGGGCCACCTCTAGCCAAAGCTTCAGGCTGAGTGTCATGGATTCCCGGTGCTCGTCTTCCCTTAGATTTGAATCTATTATTCCAGTCCTCTCTTTCCCTTAATCTTCATGTCCCCACCAGTCATACTTCTTGTTCAGATGCATGCATTTTAAAAAGGCATCTCAAACTGACTTTTGAATGAGGCAAAGTATTTATGTAAATCAGACATCTGAATTTGTGTGCAACCAGACCTACACCCAGAGGGGTTATTTAACCATCCTCTCTCCAGTACCCAGCACATTGTCATTTTTCCAAAAATTATGATTGCATCAGACTGATATGAATTGATATAGTCTGTTAAAATGTACATAATCAGCCATATCAAAAATGTCCTGGGTGTTCACCAAGCTTTTGTATTCCAATAAGATCACCACACAGCCTTCTTCCCCCTCTTGCCCCAAATTTCAGGAATGAGGTGATACATGTCTCCTTCTAACTCCCCTCAGGGTCAAACTGACTCAGTGAAAAACTCCCAATTTAATGGCTTAAAGATGGACTCTGCATAATGGAAACCAGGTAGACTGACAGCTTTCAAACAGAAAGTTGCCTCCAGAGTTAGCAACTGACACGAAAGTTGGTCTGAAAGATCAGCCAGTTAAAAAGATTCCCAGAGTGGGAAAACAGTTACCTCTGAGGAGAGGAGGAGGAAGAGAGATTGGAGAAAGGAAGGAAAGATCCAACTCATTGTATCTGAAATGGTTTTCATTACAAACACGAAAACAAAAGAAGATCCACAGCAGATTTTACTGAAAACTAGTATTTACTAAATATGGATGCTAAGCTGGTTTGTTACATCATTCTCTGCGTTTCTATTGGAAATGCTTTCCAAATTGATAAATATATTTACTCAAAGAATTACAATCTTTTAAACAAAGATTCCTAGAAGCAATAGCTTTAAAATGAACTCAAGTGGCTATGGGGGCTCATCACCCTAGGGCCCATTCATTAGCAGATGATCTGAGGAACAAAGCTGAGCACTTACTTATTTTGCAGATCACAACTCCTCCTTGCTAAAACGGATTTAAGTGTTTTCACAGAGCTTCTGGCACCCTATTCCCTCTTTGTCATGGTCCCACACATGAGACAGTTTTGTTTATAACTGTGAAATGCTGCCAATCTCTTCAAAGACAACTGTACCCAGAAAAAGCACATTACCTCATCTGACAAACTAATATAAACGATAGGGAATCTTAAGAATGCCGCCAAAAGGTAACTGACATTAATTTGAACAGTTACCAAGGTTACAGAGAATAATAATACCCTGCATAGTTAGAGTGTTACGAGTTTCCAAAAATGTCTTTAGACATCTGATCTCTCATTGTTCCTGAAAGACCCTTGTAAAAAGAAAGTGTTGTATCTGGATCACTTCTAATAATTTCACAATCCATTCATCCTGTAAATGGTAACAGTTTGTCATGTACCAGCTGTGTATGACCAGGTGCTCCGAGGGACGCTAGCGCGAAGAACTACTCCGGGACTTGAGGAGCTCTTGATCTGATGGAGATAACGTGGCAGGTGAAGAAATAAATACACCCTAAAGCAGCTGATGATAAGGGCTGGAGGAGAGGGATCAAAGGAAAATCTAGAGGAAGAAGCCATATCAAGTTTGATGAGCTGTGGTATTCGAATAATGCATAAGCTTTACCAATGTACATATAAAGGGAAAAGTGTTCCATACTAATAAAACCAGTTGCCATTAAGTCAATACTGACTCGTAGTGACTCTTTAAGACAGTGTAGAACGGCCCCATAGGGTTTCCAAAGAGTAGCTAGCGGATTCAAACCGCAGACCTTTTGATTAGCAACCAGATGCCTAACCACTGTGCCACCACCATATTAATAAAAGATCTTAAAAAACAAGCCATAGAGTTGAACTTCATTTAGAAAACAATGGGCACACACCGGGGGTAGGGGGGTAACACAACATGAATAGAGCCACATATCTATAATACAATTTTCCCACCTTTTATTTATTTATTTATTTTGAGGCTGAGGTTTTATTTTTGCAAATCACAGCTGATAAACATGAAAGCTTTTTCCAGGGAAATCTACATTCTAACATGGATCTTGGGTGATGCTGGGCAGAGAAGAGGGGCTCCCAGGAAGGGCAGTGGTGCAAAGGTGAAGCCTGGAGAAGCCCAAAGTTCAGGATGGAGGGGGCATGCAGGCAGAGCGCCTCAGCTGGAGCAGGACCAATAGCCACAGTGTGTGTACTCAAGGACCAGACCACTTCCAGCTTGTGTCTGGGGACCCAGCATATGTTGTTAGTCCTCAAGTGGACCTGAATCTGGATGCACCTCAGACACCAAAGGTTCTTATACCCAGCTTCTCCCATTCCACCATCAGGTTTTCATCAGCAGACTGACTGCCGTCAAGTCAATTCTGACTCATAGCAACCCTATAGGACAGAGAAGAACTGCTTCATAGAGTTTCCAAGGAGTGCCCGGTAGATTTCGAACTGCCCCTCTTTTGGTTATCCACTATGCCGCCCAGTTTCCTTCATTGGCATCGGCTTCTTTAACACAGCATTCATCTAGTTCTCTGCTTCTGGTTTTCTACTTCTAAAAGTGGTAGAAAATGCACTGCGTTTTCAGGTGGTGAATCCTGAAGAAGAGCTGCAGAAATTCTACTTCACCTTTTCCCCCGGTTTCAGCTTCTCTTATCTTCTGATTTACTTCACCCCGTGCTGGTTCAATCAACTCCCAGCCATCAGGGGAAGCTTTCCAAGTTCTTTTGACTTCAAGCATTTTAGTTCACAAAATAATCCACAAAGATCTTTGAGTCTGCTTCTGCAGTTACAGGCCTGGGTTCTTATCCAGCTCTACCATGTACTTGCTCTGCGACTTTGGGGCAGTCACTTTCCCAGTCTGGTCCTCAGTCTCCTCATCGAAACCTCTGTCTCCTTTGGCCACCACTTCTATACCTTTTTCTTACCTTTTTTAAAAAAAAACAGCTATTGATGTATATATTCTGGTCTTGTTTCAAAATGTAGCCAGAATGCTCCTAGAAGGGAGAATGGCTAGACTTCAACTAGCTCACTTTGGACTCATCATCAAGAAAGACAATCGCTTGCAAAGGACATTGTCTTAGTCATCTACTGCCGCTACAACAGAAATGGATGGCTTTAAGAAAGAGAAATTTATTCTGTCACAGTCCAGTAGGTTACAAGTCCAAATTCAAGGCATCAGTTCCAGGAGATTCCTCTGTTTGTTCTGGAGGAAGCTGGAGGAAGGTCCTGGTCATCCATCTTCCCCAGACTGGGAGCTTCTGAGGCACAGAGACCACAAGTCCAAAGGACACACTCTGCTCCCTGCACTGTACTTTTCTGGAGGTAAGAGGTCCTCAACTCTCTGCTTGCTTCCCTTTCCTTTATACCCCAAGAGGGTGCCCCTGAGACTGAGTCCTGCCTCACTAATAAAACCACAGCCCATCCTCCTTCATGAATATCAGAAAGAGAGCATTTACAACATAGGGATCTGACAATTAAGTTCCAGTTTGTGAACTCATCCTAGAAAAAGTGTTACATACCTAACTGCTGAATACCACAATGGTCACCTCGGAAGTGCTCCCCTTGGAAAACTATGCACCAAAGCCAGCACCTAGTACATCGTTCAAAGCAATTTTGGAACTCCTTTTCTGGAATGGCCTTCGGAGCTGTGGTCAGATTACCCTTAATGTCATACATGTCATCAAAATGTCTTCCTTTCAATATTTCCTTTATCTTCATGAAAACAAAAAAGTCATTGGGAGCTAGATCCAGTGACTAGAAAGAGTGCTCCAGTACAGTTATTTGTTTATTGGCTAAAAACTCCCTCAAGATAGTGTCATTTGAGCTGGTGCACAGTCATGACACAAGAGCCAGGAGTTGTTGGTGTAAAGTTTTTATCTTTTTTATCTAACTTTTTCACGCAGCCTTTTCAACACTTCCAAACAGTAAAACTTGGTTAACTGTTTGTCCACTTAGTACAAATTCATAATGAACTAGCCCTCTGATATCAAAAAAGTTTAGCAACATTGTTTTCATTCTTGATTTGGACTGAGAACAGAGTTTTGGTTGTGGAGGACTGGCTAACTTCCATTGTACACTTTGACACTGTATTTCAGGGTCATATTGTACACCTTTCATCACCAGTGATAACACAGCCTAAAACATCGTCTTGCTGCTCCAAAAGGTCTTCGCAAATTTCCACTCTTCTTTGCTTTTGTCCATCAACGAGCTCCTTTGGGTCCACTTTTGCACACACTTTTCTTACACTAAGATTTTCAGTTAAGATTTTTCTTTCTCTGTCTATGTTTACTTGGTATGTTACACTTCTCGCAATCAGCTAAGAATTTTGATACCTAATTTGATGAATTTTTGCAATGTTTTCATCAGTTATGCTCATTACCGGCCACCCTACCTCTCTTCATCAGTGACACTTTCTCTCCCCTCAGAAAAACATTTGATCCATTTGTATACTGCTGTTTTCTTCAAGGCATTATTCCCATAAACTTGGACTAAGATGTCCCTGATTTCCCTTCCACTCTTGCCAAGTTTAACAAGAAATTTAATTTTTGTCTGTTGCTCTTATTCAAGCTCCAACATTCTTGTTTCAGCACACAAAAACATGCAACAATAATAAAGAACAATATTCAGCATGACACCACCACACGTCAACACAAATACAGCAGTGAGACACTGATGTACCAGGGTTATAAAACCTTACCAAGCTGTTCGTACAGTGTTGCCAATGTTAGCACATGGTGGCAAGTTCATGAACTTGTCAGGAATGTATCACACAATACTGGGAATCATGGCCTAACTTAATCGCTATACACATTTTTGGAGGGACACAATTCAATCCATAATGGGTATCATGATTACAGGTGGACAGTTTGTGAAGGCAGAGGCAGCCCTGGGTGTGACACACGACTCAGCGGCTGAGAAACAATGAACTAAAACTTGCCAACAATCATGAAGACGGTACAGGGCAGGTGACACTTCATTCTATTGCACATACAGTCTCCTGACTTGGAGCGGACTCAACAGCAACTAACAATGACAACACTGGTTTATAACTCATATACCATACAACTTACCTATTTATAGCATACAATTCAATGTTTTTATTATAAACAGGGTTGTGCATCCATCTCCAAAATTTGGACACTTTTATCCTCCCAGAAGAAACACCTTTTCTATGAACTGTCACTCTCCATTCCCCTAGATCCACCATAAACAAGGGGGAAAGAAACCATTGGTGTCAAGTCTATTCTAATTCATGGCAACCCTATAGGACAGAGTAGCATTGCTCCATAGGGTTTCCAAAGAGCTTCTGGTGGATTCAAACTACCTACTTTTTGGTTAGTGGCTGAGCCACTAGCGCCCGCCCCACCATAAGTAACCACTAATCTATGTGCTGTCTTACAGATTCATCTGCCTTGGATGTCTCATATAAGCAGAACCACACAAGATGTGGCCTTTGTGACTGACTTCCACCACTTAGCATGTTTTCAAGGTTCACCTATCCTGTAGCAAACATTAATACTTCATTTTATTGCTGAATAATATTCTGTTGTATGGATATATCAATTTTATTTTTATGTAGTCTGATTCATCAGTTGGTGGAATTCTGGGTTGCTCCCATACTCTGGCTATTGTGAATAATGTTGCTATGAACAGTCACATAAATCCACTTGAGTAGACAAATAGATGCCTGGGTACAGAATGGGTGAATCAGACAGTAACTTGAGGTCCAACCTTACAAGGAACTGCTTATGTTTTCCAAAGTGGCTGCACATCTTACATTCCCACCAACTGTGTTTCAGGTCTCCAAAGTCTCTACATCTCCTCTAGCATCTTAGTGTTCATCTTTTTTATCACAGTCACGCTACTGGGTATAAAGTAGCATATCAGTCTAGTTTTGATCAGCATGTCTCAAATGACTAGTGATACTGATCATCTTTTCATGTCTTTATTATCTATCTGTATATCTCCTTTGGAAAAATGTCTTTTGAAATCCTTTATCCATGTTTTAACTGGTTTATTTGTCTATTATTCAGTTTGAAGAATTGTTCATATATTCTACATGTAAGTCCCTTATCAGTTATATGCTTTGGAAATATTTCCTCTCATTCTGTGTATTATCTTTTTACTTTCTTGATGATATCATTTGTAACACAAAAGTTCTCCACTGTGATATACTGAAGCTAATCTATTTTTTGTGTTTTCTGTTGTCCTGCACATTCTGTATGTATACCGTTTTATATTCTCATCACAACAATTTTGTAATACTTTCACAGAAAGAACAGAAACATCACTCAGTCCTACTAGAATGGCCGACTTTTTTTTAATTGATACAGGGGGTTTGTCAACTACATTTGCAAACTCATCCTAGAAAAAGTACTGTATACCTAACTGCTGAATATCACTGCAGTCACCTCCAAAGTCCTCCCCTTGGGAAGCTATGCACCAAAGACAGCACCTAGTCCATACTTCAAAGTAATTTTGGAACTCTTGTTCTGGAATGGCAATGAGGGCTGTTGTCCTATTACCCTCGCTGTCCTGAATGCCATCAAAATGTCTTCCTTTCAATATTTCCTTTATCTTCAGGTAAAGAAAATAGTCACTGGGGGCCAGATCAGATGAGTAGGGAGGGTACTTCAACACAGGTATCTGTTGACTGGCTAAAAACTCCCTCACAGACAACTACACAATTAAGTTCACAAACTTGCCACCACGCCAGTGTGCACAATGGACATTCCAGAAAGAGTACCAAAATTGCCTTGAAGGGTGGAATAGGTGTTAGCTTCCAAGGGGAGTACTTCAAAGGTGACCGTAGTGATATTCAGCAATGAAATATGTAGCTCTTAGAACAACTAAGTTCACAGACTTAATTGGAAGACCTTGCAGTTATGAAGCAGTCTAGTTTCTGACTCTGTACCTTTCTGCTCCAGCATACTCATATTTCTGACATATGATATTCACGTGACGACACATATTTTGTCCCTGATAAGCTGGCACAATGAGCAGAAAGAAGCCACTGCTCCCCTGGAACTCTGTGGGATAAAGAATTCACCTTCAGGTAAAATGCCCTTTGTCCTTGACTCTGGAGGAATAACTCTTAGAGCAATTGGATGTTTTGATCTGGCACTTCCAGGCCACCCCTGTGGATGTGTGCTGGTGAGGGCAGGGCTAGCCAGACCAGAAAACTGTCACCTGGAAGGCCTACAGCAATTTGTCTGAAGAGGCATGGTTAGCCTGTCATGTAGCAGAGGCCAATAAGAAGAATACTACGACCCAAAGAGCTTCCTGGTCATCAAAAGGAGGGTGATACACCCTCTTTGAGACAATGAAGTTTTGCTTTGGGAAGCCTCCAAATCTGGCACGTGCCTTGCTTCCTCATGACAATCCTGATTTGTATCTTTTTGCTATAATAAATCTATAGTTGTTAGTAAAAAAAAAACAAAACAAAACTCATTGCCATTGAGTCTATTCCAACTCATAGGGTTTTTAAAGAGTGCTTGGTGGATTCAAACTGCTGACCTTTTGATTGGCAGCCTTAACACTTAACCATTACACCACCAGGGTTTCCAGAAAGAGTAAATAAAATTAGGAAAAAAGAAAGCAGGGAGCCAAAAAACCCATTCCTGTCAAGTTCGTTCTGATTCATAGCAACCCTACAGGACACAGCTGAACTGCCTACCGGGTTTCCATGAGTGGCTGGTGGATTTGAATTGCTGACTTTTTGGTTAGCACCCAAACAACTTCACTACTGCAGGCAGCATAGAAATCAGAAAGCACAGTGTCTCAGAGTATACTAACAACAACTAATATTAATGAGTAATTGCATGTCAACAGAGTTTGTAAGTGCTTTCAATTGCTGGTGTTGTTCGCCCCTGCTGCGTCAGCCCTGACTCATGATGACCCCAAGTACAGCAGACTGTAGCACTGCCTGGGGGTACACCACCCTCATGACCACTGGGGGCCTGAGTCCCTCGTTACGGCCACTGTGTGTGCTGAGTGCCATCTAACCTAGGGGCTCGACTTCCAGCACTGGATCAAACCATATTCTGTCGTCATCCGCAGTGTTTTCATCGGTTAACTTTCAGAAGTAGATCACCAGGCCTTTATTCCCAGTCTGTCTTGGTCTGGAAGTGCCACTGAAACCTCTCTGTCACGTGCGAGCCTGCGGATATTGGAAATACTGGTGACACAGCTTCGGCATCACCACAACACACAAGCCACCACATTGTGACAAACTGACAGGCAGGCGGTGGAGTAATTCACATGTATCACCTGATTTCAGCCTCAAAATAAACCTTTAAGAGGAAACCAAAGAAGGAAAAAAAAAATTTCCAGAACAGAAATACTGTCAACAGTAACAGATATTACAGAAAACTAAAAAATGATGAAAGATCATAAAATAATTTAGGAATTGGTGATTAGATTTGGCAAACCAGAAAGCTATCACTCACATGCAGTAGGGCAGCTTCAGATGGTGTAAGAACTACAGACCAAGTGTAAGAGATTAGAGAGATCTAGTCCTGAGGCAGTACAGGTGGCAAAAAATAAAACAAAAACCCACCCAGTTCTGACTCTCAGTGACACTGCAGGACAGAGTATAACTGCCCCATGTGGTTCCCAAGGAGCATGTGGTAGATTGGAACTGCCAACCTTTTGGTTAGCAGACGTAGTTCTTAATCATTATGTCATCAGGGTTTCCAGTGCATGTGGCAAGTGTGGATTTTTCTTTCAAGAAGTTGGGTTGTGAAAGGTGAGTTGCCACAATAATAAAGGAGGCTTGCAGAACCGGGGTATGTGTATGCCTGTGTGTGCGTGTGAGAGAGAGAGAGAGATAGAAAGAGACAGGGAGAGAGAGTATGTGTTGATTTTCATGTAGACCTAGGCTTGTCTGGAAATTGATGAAGAATCAGACGCAGCAAATTTCTGGAAACATAGGAGGGAAAAGAATCCAGACCAACACACGAAAAGTGAAGAAGAAGATACTTCTTCCTCAGAGTCAGTGAAGGCAAATATTTCTAAGCATTTAATAGCAAAATTTAAGAGGACAGCAACTCCATCAGATATTTCTTGCTGTATAAAAATAGCCTCATTTCCCAATCATAACGCAATTAATTCACAGAGGCTTTAGCCATCAATGACTGAGCTTTTTTGTCTTCTTGTTTAACAACTGGATCTGCCAGAGAGGAGAGTAAACATACTTTGATATCTACAGGCCTCCACGTTTAGAACCATCTCTAGAGGGAATATATCAAAACTCAGCTCTCTGCTATCACAAAAGAATGAGTCTGAAATTTGTCTAAAATCCCAAGAGGATCATTTGTTATTAGACCTTTTCCTTTCTCCAAAGACAACTGCAAAATTTGCCCCTTGAGTACATGGCTGGTTTATACTCCAAGAACTGGAATGTTTTTTTATTTTCTTTAGTGTAAGGTGATCTGCTACTCTGAACTTTCCCCTGGGAGCTTCAGCCAAAACAGGGAAGACTCCAGAGCTGGAAAACTTTCCGACGAAGTCATTAACTTGAGAAGCATCCCATCGCTCCGTGGGGAAGCCTACACCTGTGCGTCTTCGCAGACTCACACTTCACCCCCCACCCCCCACACCTGGGGTCACTCAGCCTGACCACATGGCACTTCAAAGTACAAAAAACACAAGCATAGTTCTGCACCCCTCAGGACTTCATAAAGGCAGCCCAAGGGACCACCATGGTTTACAGTGCCAAAGTGGGTGTTTTATCAGCACTTGCTCTAAAAGAGCTTATTCCCTAATTTTCTTTTTTTTAAGATTCCCCATTTCCTTGGCATTTAGTTAATAGAAGAAACCACTGCTAACAGATATTCTTTAGGTATGCAAGCAATAATTATCCAGTTGCAAAAAAAATCAAGAAAGCTAAATTCATTTTGCTAAGACTATGAAAATGAATCTTGTAAGTTAACGCACTGAGTTCAAGGTCAAAGCTGGGGAGGATTTTCAATAGCAGTTAGTCAATATCTCTTTACAAAGAAGGAAACTGAGGCCTAGTGATTTTCAAAAAAAGAAAGCTTGCTTAAGGTCACTGAACTAGAAGAACTGAAACAGAGCCCAGTCTCCTGATTGATTCTAACAGTTTTCTCAGTTGCCACATAGATGGCTGTTCCTCATCTCAGGCACCACATAACTCCTCATGCTCTGGAGGAATCATCACAATTCCTTGACACAATGAGAAATACTGAGTGTTTCTACTGCTTCCACGATACATAAAAGGGATGATGGGTGGGGAATAAAGAGAGACACAAACTATTAACTCCTCTGCTGCTTACTTTATGAACTCACCTTCTTTGAATGCTGTAGCTAATCAATACTTGGTCTATTTTACGGCTGAACAAAACTAGAGGCTTCCATGGGACTCAGCTCACTTGGACATGTGTGAGTGCTATACAATCACCATGTTTCAGAAACAATTCCAGAAGAAGTGTCTCAATATCCTGACCACTCCACCAACTTTCTTTCCCAGTAGAGCTCATTTAAGCCAAAAGACCCACCTCTATGGCATCAGGGTAAATTTATACTAGATTTTTCTGACTACTACTGATAACAACACGCTGATAGACATAATCCTGCTGCTGTGATTACACATCAACAAACAGGACTCTGATTGCAAAGCAGTGGACTGATGTGGCATAATACACATAAATCCAAGAATATGATGCCAAGTGGCTGCTTGTAGATGTACTAATATAAGTCACAATGACAGGTCAAACACAACTCTTCATCTTTGATAAACTGAATAAAATGATACAGTTTATTGATGTTACTACTCCATTTGATTAATGCATCCTACAACCTTCACACAGAACTTGGAAATGGGATTAAGCAACTACACACTGGAAACCGAGGATAGGGAAAGTGAGACAATCAATGGTTTAGTCTGGCTTAAACTCTAAGGTGCTGGCCCACACTTTCATACACCTCAATAACTGTATATAATCTAGAGGATGTAATCAACATTTATTAGAAAATAATCAGGAACTGGAGGACAAGAGAACACAACCAAGAGATTTCTTTGGATATTTATCCAGCTTTGTGGCTCACTGACAGGTTGTTAAACTTTCAACTAGATTCATCTGACCAGTAAACATTTAAAATAACAACAGTAATTTAACGCTCTCTCTCTTTTGAAGAGCTCACTCAGGCAGACATCAAAGAAGAAGCTCAACTGTAAATGGAGTAGCCCAACTGGTTAAGACAGTGTGGCAAGTGACAGGAAGGCACACCTCCAGCCCCAGCCCCAGCCCCAGCACTTTGTCTGGCCCAGCCTCCCAAGCACAGCGAAGCACTCAGCCCAAGTCTGGCCAGGCAGCCGCTTTACTGCACGGCCTGCTGTTGATTTATATAAACACACAGCTGAAGGGAATCTGGGACTACCTCCAAAGGAGAAAGCCCTGTTTCTGTCTTACAAAGCTGCTCTGACCCCAGAGGAACGTGGAATAGGAAATGAAAGTTAGACAGCAAATCAATTCCAGCAGGAAACAGGATGATCCCTGCTCAAGCTCAGTTCCAAGATATATCACTGTAATAACCCAGAGCGGTGTGGCCAGAGAGCCACAGCCCCAACTCTTGTACACTGCAGGAAGAGGGGAGAAGGGAACGGCTCAGGGAAGCCACAGCCATGTGTGGGGACCACAGACACTGTGGACACTGCAGTCTGTTTTCATTTTAATGAGATTTTAATTTATTTGTGCCTCTCCCAATGAAAGAATGAAGGTTGTTCTTTAACAGGCACTTGAAGTAAACACATTTAAAACCTTTTTAAAAAGCAGTGGTAGAAGAAAAATACAAAATCTGAAGTCTAAATAAAATGAACTTTCTATCCAGCAAATCAATATATTGATATTCCCCAGAGGAAAAAAGTGATGTTTCCAGAAGTTCCACTCAGCAAATAGTGAGTTCCTACTATGTCAAGCACAGGGTAAAGGACCAGAAAGATGACTAACATACCTCTGCACCTCTAGCAGAATGCACCTTGACCAGAATGTCAACGGGGTACTGCGAGACACTGTATCTTCTCTAGAAACCAGGAGTCATCTCCCAGAGGCTTCGGAGAATGCGATTTGCAGCATCTAACTTCCTACAGGGTGGTTGGAACCCAAGTCAACACACCACAACAGGTATTCTTGAGCACCCATCAGCTACCTCAGTGTCTCTCCTTGTACACTGCTCTGATACTCTTGATAGTCTAACACAAGGGATCAAGGCAGACCTGAATCACAAGCATTACTAAAGAACAAAGAGTATTAAAGGATTTGGCAAAAATTAAAAAGGTCACTGTGACTTATGCTGATGTCCCAGGGTGTCAAAAGCAGGTAATTCCTCGGCTGCTTACGGAAAAGCTGGTGGATCAAGTCCACCCAGAGGTGCCTCAGAAGAAAGGCCTGGTGATGTACTTCCAGAAAAATGAGCCACGGAAAACCCTAGGGAGCTGAGCTCTACTCTGAAACACATGCAGGTCACCACGAGAGTCAATTAGACAACAACGGATGTTGGTATGGCTTATTGAATAAAAGAACCAGTTGCCTGGTAAGTAGCTCTAAGTAGTAGATGGTGCTGAAATTATTTACATGAAATTGGACGTTATTTTCCAGTAAGTACAGTGGGATGGAGGAGAGAATTCTGGATGTTGTCCCAAAGGACATAATCTCCAGACGCTGCTCTACCTGTTATTAGCAAGGCAATGTTGGACATACTTTACTCCTCTGTACCTCAGTTTCCTCCTGTGAACTGGGATACTATTAGCTGCTCAACTCCTCAGAACTGCTGGAAATACTGAGATTATTTATGTGTAAAATGTTTTAAAAATTCTAAAATGTTTCACAAAGGTTAGGTCTTAATACAATTCTTCCTAATGTTTTCTTCTTTATAGATACAATTAACTTGGCTTTCCTATGAAACCATATACTGATGATGGAAAGTCAGCTGGGATCAGAACTTCTTTAAAAAAAAAAAAATCTCAAAATTGAATCTAGATACAAAGTGAAAGCCCTTCATTTGGTCAGACCTGACTGTAATTTTCTTCCCTTGCCAGACTCTGGGCAGGCACACGAGTGTTAAGGTCTGGAGGCAGAGGAGGCTAGCACTGATGCCATTGTAATAAGGAAAGAAGAGAAACAACTTAATTGTGCAAATCAAACTCCGGGAATAAGGGCTAAGCTAAAAGACAGGTGGAGAGGCAGGGAGCTGGGTTAGGAACACAAACAGGTTTAGTAATCAATCCAAAATCACAGTTGTGAAAACCACATAAAATGCCATCTGGCCTCCTGGATCTTCTGGAACATTAAGCAAAGGCAGCCTTCCAATACACATGTTCTCATTTCTCAGAGAACAGCTCTTCTCATTACCCAATCAACTGTGGAAGAGTTACCCAGATTTTTCCATCCTCGCCAGAACTGTTTTTCTGCCCTCGCCAGCACTGTTCTGAACACTAGAGAAAACACCTCGCACAACACGGGAAGGCTGCTCCTCCCTGGACACTTTCTGGATTCTGAAAACCAGTTGGTGACCTGAGGGCTCTCTTCTGATGTCAAAGATGGCTCACTGCGATACCATTTCCATCCTCCCCTTGCTTTAAAGACATTGTAAGTAAAGCCAACAATCTTCTGGGAGTTAATTTGTGTGTTAAGTATAAGCTTACTCGTAGTGAATGAAGGTAAACTTTGTCTACCAGTTGGAACAATAAAGTCTCATTCTTCCACATGATTCACAAGCACACGTGTAATCTGCCACCATGGTGTCCTATATCTCAGCCACTGGGCTCTACAAGGGCAGGAACTAACTCCCAATTTGACAGTTTCCCATTGCCATTAACCAGCACCGTGCTTGGAATTTGATAAATACTTAAAAAGCCTTTTCCTGAGTCAAATTATTTCCTACAACTATCACAGCTATTCAGAAAGTTATTTCCTGCTAAGGAAGTTTCTACTTTTGTTTTTTTATTGTGGCTCTAATTTTTTTGAAGGCAGAATTTGTTTTATCAGCCAAGATAAGCAGCAAGATACGGTAGTGGAAAGACCACGGGCATGGAGTTAGGACATGGATTCAAATCGTGTCTCTGTCTCTCACTCAGCTGTGTGACTTCACTTCACTTACTTGGCCTTTCTGAATCTCAGTTCCATCATCTGTAAAACAGAAGTAATAACTGCCTTCACAGAGCTATTCTGAGAATCAATAAACCCCTCTAAACTAAAATGTCTGCAGTATGGTTCAAAGGGAACTCCTGGTGGCATAGGGTGTTAAGTGCTACATCTGCTAATCAAATAGTCGGCAGTTCAAACCAGCCAGACACTCTTGGGAAACTCTAGTGGCAGTTCCACTTGGATCTCTACAGTCACTGTTACTCGGACCCAACTAAGACAGCAGTGGGTTTGGTTTGATTTACAGTTTAAATAGTTTCACTTGTGTATCTCAGAACTACTTTCTTCAGCACACAAATTTTTTTAAAAAACACATTTATTACTCTTAAATTTACTAATTGAGAAATCAAAACATAAATCAGTACAGAGTACTTATAAGCTATGCGTAGAATAAGTATAAAATTGTTTAATCCTAAAGTGAGACCAGCCCTGAGTTGTGCTACTAACTGTCATGAGTTGAACTGTGTCCCCCCAGAAGTATGTGTAGCCATGTGCCTGGGCCAGGATTCCCTGTGTTCCATGACTGTCCTCCAGTTTGTGATTTTGCTGTGCTGTATGTTAAAGCATTAGTGTGGGACTGTAAATCCCTTTATAAGATCACCTCCCTGCTCCACTGCAAAGGGAGTTTCCCTGGAGTATGGCTTGCCCCACCCTTAATCCTTTAATCCTAGAAGAGATAAAAGGAAAGTGAAGCAGGCAGAGAATTGGGAACCTCACACCATCAAGCAAGCAGCACCAGGAGAAGAGCACATCCTTCAGACCTGAGGTTCCTGCACCAAAATGCTCCCTGGACAAAGACTGATGCAATTATCGGACTTTCCTCTAGAGCCGACAAGGGGGAAAGCCTTCTCCTGGAGCAGACACCCTGATTCTGGACTTGTAGCTTACCAGACTGTGTAAGAACAAACCTTCCTCTGTTAAAGCCATCCGCTCTGTGGTATTTCTGTTAGAGCAGCCCTAGCTGACTAAAGCGCTAACCATGGTTCAAATCTACTCATAGGCTCTGTGGAACAGAGGGCTGGGAACCTGCTGCCGAAAAACCATCCACTGAAAATGCTATGGAGCACAGCTCTGCTCTGACACAACACAGGGTCGCTGTGTGTCAAAACTGACTACATGACACCTGTTTTTTCGTTTGTTTGTTTGTTTTTAACTGGTGGAGGTGAGGTCATAGTAATGAATTTTGGATGCACTGAGAGTCTGGGCAGGGCTCTTCAGGAAAGCGTTGGGCAGGGGAGCAGACAAAAGACTAGGGAACCAGCACAAGCTTAATAATAATGATGTAGAAGTGACACCTGTAGAGCCACGTGGGGGACTGAGATTAGCTCTGCAAAACATTCAGGGCACCCCAGCAAGATTAGGGCTGACAGCAGAGGACTCAGGGTCCAAATGCCACCATCAGGTCCCTGAGGCAGAAGTGGCTCTGGTACACACGGTGCAGATGCGCACCCACCCACCGCTGCGGCCTGATGGCACCGTTGTTTGGGCCCTTATCACTTCCACTCAGGTTACCAGCCAGGCCTCTGGACTGTTCGGCTTGCCTGTGCTAGAAAACGGCTCTATCATGTAATCGTGGAGTTGCTGATACCTAAATCCTCAAAAGAACTTTCTAATAAGGCAGCCATCTACAATGATGGCTTCTCAGCACGGAATCCGAGGAGGGAGTGTGGGAAGACTTCAGTTAGTGACGTGAATACTAGCCACTTGCTACTAAATGGGGAACACCATGTCTGACCTTAGGGTAAACTTCCAGCCCAGAAGAAAAAAAAAAAAAAAAAAAAGACTAATCACAACTTTCAGGACCCTAAAGCTTCTTTCCCCAAAGTCATAGCTCCTAGTAACATACAGGGTTCAATTCAATGAGTAAACACTGGGGCCTGAGGCTGGCAAACCACGGAACTCTGCAGATTTACTGAACCTCTACCCTGTGGCTGGCATTACGTCTGATGCAGCGGCTACAAAGACAAATAATGGGGAGATAGAGACGTCTTCATGTAAGTTCACATCTGAATCAGAGCTCTCTTAGGCACACCGTGAAACAGTTTCACACTTTTTCAGGTTTCCTTATACCCCAACAGCATCCAGGTCACAGCAAACCCACCAACCCACTCGTAGAGTGAAAATAAAAAACAAAGGAGTCTCAGCCAAATCTCCTACACTGAAAACTAGACGGAAGAATTCTTCTGTATATACTTAAAGGATATCTTTCTTTCAATTTGTTCAAGGCCCTAAAAAGTAGTATTTCTGAAAAGGAGTTAAGGCACTAAATAAAATCATTGTATTAGACGTCAAATCACCTCTAGAAAATTCCTCTTCATCACCTCTCTGTGATCCTGTAGGTCCAAACTTATCAGCATCTTATCGTGTGCTTTCCCACCTGGACTGAAAATATCATGCAATAGGAAACCAGATAAGATCTTCAAGGGGCAGAGATTATGATTCTATTTTACTATTTTAGGAAATGCAGAGAGTGAGTCATGGAGAGAGTTCTCCACATCTTTTTAAGCTTGACCATTTATCTCTGATCATTTTAACCTCATTACCTCATAACTGTGTCCGTATCATACAGTTAACCAGTTGGCTGGCTTGGTTTTGTTAAATGTCAATTAAGAAGCTTACTGAATTGATTGTTTGTTGAACTGAACTGTAATTAATTCATTTAAAATGTTAAGCCAATGATGTATATAAACATTTTCCCTACAATGTATAAAGTTGCACCTAATGTTTGAAAAGGAATCATTTCTTTCCATTCTACATAAAGACTTTTAACATGACTAAACCCTGTTGCTGTTAAATCGATTCTGACTCACAGCGACCCTGGAGGACAGAAAAGAATTCCCCATATGATTTCCAAGGAGTGGCTGGTAGATTTGAACTGCTAACCTTTGGTTAATAGCCAGAGCCCGTAACCACTGTGCTACCAGGACTCCTGAACACATCCATATCTTATGACTTCTGTCTGAATTGATGTGACATACTACTTCAGGTTCCATCCCTCTGCAGCCTTTTCTCATGTGTTGAAGGAGACTATGATATATTTAGGAAAATATCAGAGCAGTCAAAAACTGGAGTATCCACGGAACTCCAAACTAGCCACCTGATGAACATTTCCCTCAGGAACCGGTCTCATCTCTTTTTCCTTACCTCTGCTTCCAGCTCTTCCTCTCTCCCTGTGTCCACTCTACCAGTTGCCTTCGAGTCAGTTTTGACTCGTGAAGCCGCCATGTGTGTCACAGTAGAACTGTGCTCCTCTGGGTTTGCAGTGGTTGCTTTTTTGGAAGCAGATTACCAGGCCTTTCTTTGGAGGCACCTCTGAGTGACCTCAACCCCCCAGCCTCCCAGTTAGCAGCTGAGCATGTGAGCCATTTGCACCATGCAGGGGCTCTATCCCTGCTCTAAGCAGTCCCCTAAAGGAAATCCAATTGTTTAGATGAAAAAGCAAATATCTGCTGCATGCCTGATTCAATTTTATGTGTTCAAGGGTAGTCTTGCTCACTTTGCCTCCTTAAGAAGACAAGTCAGCTCATTATTTATAATGCAATTCAAAAAGAGGAAAAAGAGAAAGGTTGTGTCAGAGTTGGAGAGAAGCTACCCTCTTCCCTCAGAGATACAGGACGGAGAGTGTGCAGAATTGTTTAAGGATTCTCCTGTCCGGTTAGACCCTGATCCCTTGACTCTTCTTGTGAGCAGAGTGTGTGGGAGATGGGATGGGAGGGGAGGTCTGTAACAGATCTCTCCCTTTAGGACTCGGAGTGAAACCGGAGCCTGGAGGCTCTGTGGGAGGTTTCTAACACAATTACAATGCCTTGCATTTCTAAGGCTCTCTGCTCCAAAAAAAGCTTTAAGTGGTTTATGAACCTTGCTAGAGACTTCCTGTCCATACCTACCCCACCCCCAGGATACAAAGCAGGGCTAACATTAAGGTCCATATTCCCTAAAGGAAGAACTCAACACAGTCTAAAGGCTCTCTTCTTCAAGGGAACTCACTCATGGGAAACTGAAATTTTAACTTGCAAATTTAAAGACTATTCACACTGATGTGTTTTCAAAGACAAATTATCAGAATGATTAAATTCAATGTTATGCTACTGCCTAAACAGAAAAATAAGAGAGAAATCTTCTCTGTTGCCAGGCTTTTAGCCAAAGAATCTTTTTGGCTGCTAAGAGCCATCTGGGATCAGGCTAAATGTTATCTTGAAAAACCTTGAATCTGGGCCAGGCATGGGAAGGATCAGTCAAGTCAACCACAAAATCTGAGCACATTGTTCATCTGGGTCAAGAGCACAGAACCCAAGCAGGTCGTGTGTTCTACACATGTTTCATGAGCAGAAAGCTGGGCAGCTGCAGTGTTGCTTCTGTGACCTGCTGAGGACAGAGGGAAGTGGAAAGGGAAACTTGCTGGCAGATACACACTTGTTTTGGTTTGCTCCACAATGATCTGTTACCTACTCCCAAAACAGTGGAGCGAAGCTTCAGAGTTAGTGCGTAGAATGCCCCCGCGAAGCCAAGCCAGAAGACCTCTGCTTCACCCTGAAGGCATCCCTGGGTGGTGAACATGGACAACACATCTGGGAGCTGGCTAAAAGCTAGATGTTCAAGTCCACCCAGGGGCTCCGTGACAGAAAGGCCTGTTGAGCTACCCCCAAAAACAGAGTCACAGAGAACACAGGGCCAGGGAGAAGCTGGGGTGCTCACAGGCTCAGCCACCATCAAAGGCGGGGTTTAAAGGGAGTCTAAATTGCACCTCAAAGAGTCATTTGAATAAATACCACTAACAAGGTTCTCGGTAACTTCAGTGTGAATTCAGCTGCAGTCGGATCACTCTCTTCCCACCACCTTGCAGGACAGTGGTGTTCTGATGGTGAAGAAGGAATGGGTCTCACATCTATGAAGCCCAGAAAGATGCCAAAGCAAACTCGGTCCTCTCTCCCCCTGCTAAAGACCCTTCAACAAAGTCCCTGGGTGGTGAAAACAGTTAACTTCTCAGCTGCTAACTGAAAGTTTGGTGGTTTGAGTTCACCCCGAAGTGCCTCAGAAGATATGTCTGGTGATTTATTTCTAAGAAATCAGCCGCTGGAAGTTCTACGGAGCACAGTTCTACGCTGACACACGAGGTGTCACCATGAGGTGATGGCAAATCCATGGCAACTGGATCACAGGCACAGGCACACACATATGCTACAAGCAAAAATCACACGCACACACATACATTATTTCAATAAATCAAACTCTTCCACAGCTCTACATCACTAACAAGGCCTGAGAATACCTGGAGACCTGACCTGGGCACTCCCTCCCCTTCCTCACTCGCAGGGTCCCACCCCTCTGTCCTCTCATCACTGAAGCTTCCTGTTCCTCCTCCCTGGTGCCTTCCTCACGGTCACCCCCTGACCGGCGCTGCACACCAACAAGCGCTCCAATTCCGCCCCTTCCCCCTCCCCCATGCCTCCTCCACAGAGAAGGGTCCCTGCTTTGTCATCCACCTACGCATCCGGCCTGCTCATCCCACAAGTCTCTGCTCGAACGTCCCATCCTCAGCAGGTCAGGCACCCATTATCTGTGCTCCCCAACCCTGATGTGACCTTTTGTGACACTAACCACTTGTAATTCCTAAGGAAACATTACCACCGAGAACAAGTGTCAGGTCTTACCTGCTCGTCACGCTCTGCGCACCTGGCACAGAGTCCAGCTTATATCAGGTGCCCAACAGGCCAGAGGGTTCTCAATAAATATTTGTGGGTTGACACAGAAGGACCTGGTCACTCACAAGTCACACAAAAGCCTGACTACTTGGGTAAGAAGGCAGAGTGCTTAGGAAGCAGAAATATAATGTGACACAGAATCAAGAAGAAACTTTATCTCTTTCAAAAATTTTTCCACCTTTTGGCTAAATTTAATACTACATTTAACTGACCCAGTCAATTCAATTCAAGAACTTTTTGAACACTTACTAAATCCCAAGTGTGGTGGGCTGTTTGTCAAAATGTCTTCAATTACTGTTCTCTTTAGGGAGACCCTGGTGACATAATGGTTAAGTGCTACAGCTACTAACCAAAAGGTCTACAGTTTGAATTCTACAGGTGCTCTCTGGAAACTGTATAGGGCAGTTCTACTCTGTCCTAGAAGGTCACTATGAATCAGAATTGGCTCAACGTTAATGGGTTATATTTATCTATTTATTTTGGTCCCCTATCTGTGCCCCTTTGCAACACAACCTTGCAGCTCCTCCCATTAAGAAATGGAATCTATTTCTTCTGTCTTTAATCTAGACAGGCCTTCTGATTTCACTAGCCAACAAAACAAAACAGAAGGGACACTGCCAGTTCTGAGTTTAGGCCTCAAGAGACTGCACATTTTCTGCTCACTCTCCTGCCTAACTGCCATGTGAGCAAACCCAGGCTAAACTTCTAGAAGATAAAAGACCACGTGGAAAAGGGATGAGATCTCCTAGCTGAGGTCAACTTAGATCAGCCAGCCTTCAAACTGGCCTGGAAGCTGATCAGAGATGTATGAGTGTGTCATGGGTTGCACTGTGTCCCCCCCAAAAACATGCGTATTAGTTCAGGTCAGCCATGAGTCCCAGTATGGTGTGACTGTTCCCATGTGCTGTGACTGCTGCCTCTGTGACGGTAACGAGGGAGAACAGGCAGCGCTGTGCTGGTGAGGCAGGACTCAGTCCAACCTGCTTGGCCTGTGCTGAGTTTCTCTCTTAAGAGAGAAAAGGAAAAGGAAGTGAGCAGACTATCAAGGACTTCACACCGCCGAGAATGCAACACTGAGAGCACACAGCACACCCTTTGGACCTGAGGTTCCTGCCCCAAGATGCTGTCATATTGAATCTGTACTCTTAGCCTACCAGAGTATAATAATTTCTCATCATAGTGAATGGACCTGTAGCTTACGAAAGATTTGTAGCTTACCGGCTATGACAATAAAATTTTTCTTTTTGAAGCTATCCACTTGTGGTACTTCTGTTAAAGCAGCACCAGCTAAGACAGAGGGAGCACCACCAAAACAAGACCTTAGCTCCTCTATCAATAGGCATGCTGGGCTCAGTATGGACAAGTACAGGCCCTGTATGTACAGGCCAAACACTCAGGCATAAAGGCCTTTAAGGACAGTGGGTATGCCTGCAGGAAGGGATATTGTAATTTTGGGGAGCCATTTACTCAGTATCCACATATAAGTGTCCCCAGCCCCCCTGGGGACACTAGACCAGTCTTGGTGAAGAGCTCTGTTTTCATTTTTTCAAGGCCATGTCCACTTGGCAGTTTCTCTTCTATATAGGACTGTGGATACTGGAAGGATGGTTTTCCAGGCATCCCTTGCCAATTTTAGGAATTTTTCTGTTGTTACAACCTGTAGCTGTATGGCTGTCTAACCACACAGTGAATGATCAAGTCCACTGGGGCTGTTCGCCCCGGGTGAGGGCACTCATTTAACGTCTGTATCACTTGTCACAGATGAGCTGTCCAATTTCTTAGAGTACCATCCGGAGAAATCACTTGGAGACCTTGTTTCAATATATCACTATACCTTTCTATCATCCCCGTGTCCTGGAGATGATAAGGGGTGTGGGACTTCCACTGGACCCATTGCTCTTTGGCCCACCGCTATACCAAATGTCTGATAAAGTGAGTTTCATTGTCTGATTTCATTACCTATGGGCGCCCAGAGCTGGTACTGAGCTGTTTCACTACTGGCAATATCACCTCTTGGTCCGTGGCAGCAGCTGGAGGGGCAGCTAGTAGACCGGTAGTCATGTCTACTGCCATCACTATGAGTTTATATAACTCAGGGCAGCTGACCATCATATGTCAGGAGTTCCTGGGCTCCTTCACTGGCCACACCAGGGAGCTGAAGGGGCTTCACGCAGGCCTCAATACTTGTACCCAGTGTAACTTTCAATCGTTTTCTCAGTTTCCTTATGTGACCCTGGGAGGCTATACTGTGTCACATTAACAACCGTCCTGGCACGGGCAGCTCTGCTGGAGTAATTAAGACTCCATCCCGCACTATGGCCTTTATGGCCCTTAACCGTAATCTAAAATTCCCAACTGTTATTTGTACCACCTGACCATGCACAATGTCTACACCCAGAAGGTATTCTGGCACTGAGAAGATACGAACTCTACAAACGCTGGGAGGCAGGAGCCAATAGCTAATGGTCGCTTGACTTCCTGTACCAGAATGCTTTGGCCACCATATCCATCTACCACTTGTAGGGAACCAGAGAACTTTTGGGGGCTCCCATGGATTAGACAGCATTTGGCCCCAGTACCCACCAATGCCATAACATATTGCACATTTGACGGGGATGAGCAAATGCTGATTTTACACAGGGCCTCTGGTCCCCAGCAGGACCCCACTCCCCATGTGGGAACCTTGGCCTGGATTGTAGGTAAACCACAAAGTAGCTGAGCCACCACGGTTGCTGGGGTCCTCCAAATAATGTCAGAGCTATATGGCTCACACCCCTCTTTGTCCCAACTGGCGGGATCCTCCCTTTGCTTCGTCTTTCCTTGGCTTAGGGGTGGCATAATTTGTTCAGGCTTTAATTGTTATCACAGCTCCAACAGCACCCTGTTAGGCTTTTCATATACCTTCTCTCAGCTGATACCTGCCACCAGCAGGTCGGCCCACATTTGCGACTCGGTGATCTTAAGAGGTCCCCCTTCCTTCTAGGGCCTCTGTCCCCCATCTAGTATTTTCAGGGCCCATACCATACCACACTTCTGTTGGATCACACCGGCCTCTCCCAAACTGGCTATCACCAGAGTGACCTCAGTGACAGGTTGATTAATGGGCCAGCACTGCAAGCAAGGACCCAAACAAACAAGCAGGAGCTGTCTGCAAAAGGGTGTCCTGCATACCTGGGGTAAATGTTTGCTCATCTAGACGGCACTTTTCGTGTCCAATTCCCCTGTAGCATTTTGCAGTTCTATATATGACCATCATTTGTGGACTTCGGGTAAGTCACCAGCAGTAGCCCATACAACCTGGATCGCTGCCGTCAGCCACTCTATTAGGGAGTATACAGCGTCATCTTCAGCACACAGATAACAAAAACACTGACGACGGGAGGGTTGAATAGTGATAGACACCAATTTTTCCATTTCCTCTTGAGTCAGCATAATAGCATCTGTGTCTGTGTCCCATAGCTGCAATACCCAGGCATCCAGAAACTTGCCCCGCTTTTGACAAAACTCATGAGCTAAGTGCATCAACTGACTATGTACCCTAATGACTGAATGGTCTACAATCTCGGCCAGGGCATCACCCACCACCCCCGTGGGTGCTGTGTTTTAACCTTCTGGGTTATTAAGGGATAAGCATGCAGTCCCCTCCTCTTTGAGAACTCTTCCTCCTCATCTGAGGAGTCTGTTGTGATAGGGGCAGGGGCCGCATCCTCATGGGAAGTGCCGGGGTAGCTGGCCAAGAGGGCTGATTTTCCAGTGCAGCTGCTTGCTTCTGTTTTTGTCACAGCTGCTCTGAAAGTGTGTACTTCAGCTCCCAGCACTCTGACTGTGACTTGTAGCTCCAGCTCTGCCTCCATGGCCACCTTCAAGGCTGTAAGAAAAACCAAGCTGACCACCCTGGCACCAGCCCAGGTCCCCTTTTACTCTAAAGTTTTCCCCAAACCATGTAGGGCTTTCTCAACACTAGCCAGTGTCCCATCCACCTCTGACAAGACTTGGGGTGAGTAATAAGCAGCCAGGGTCACTGCCACTGGGGACCACATACTAGAAGGTGGCCAGCCCTCTAGCCCTCCCTCCATTGTCATACTGGTCTTTGCCTAATCCTGCTGACTACACCAGTTGTCATAATAGAGGTACTCAAGGCCTAGAATACTGATCTGTGATCCAGGCAGACTCACCAACAGAGGCACGGTAGGTACAGTCATATCAGGTTTATTGGTACAACAGTGGGAAGCAGGTATAGCATGCAGTGGTCGCAGCCACCTCGTGGCACAGTGGCCTTATATACAGCCTTAGACAAAGGTGGTTGGCAGCCAGGTACACAAGCTTCAAGGCCAGGTTGGTTATAAACAGGTTATATAACTACTGCTGAGTGACTCCCAGCCGGAAGGCCTGCTCCTAGCCAAAAGGCCTTGGCTGCTGAATCACTCTCAGCCAGAAAGCCTAGGCAAAACAACCTTCCATATTACCCCCACAGAAGGATACCACAATGTTTGGATACCAAAAACCTATCAGTAATTTCTTTAACAACAGTCTCCTACTCAAGGGAAAAAAGAGGCTTTCAAATTTTACCCTGTGATCATATCTATGATTAAAGCAAAATTCAGTTTCATGATACTTTATGAATAAAGTTGCCCAACTTGATCAATCACTTCTGGTGAGGATTCCAAAATTACTGGTGACTGAAAAGAAATCATTGTATTTCTGAGCTTCTTTTGGCCACCAACTCTAACAGCTCTTGGCTGTAAATGAACCAGATCTCTTCTATACATAAGATTCATACAAAAAAGGAAGACAAATCTTGAAACAAGTCAAATATCAAAACAAAAAAAGCAAGCCAGTGACCGTCAAGTTGACTCTGACTCATGGTGATACCATCTGTTGCAGAGTAGAACTGTTCCATAGGTTTTTCAAGGCTGTGAACTTTCAAAAGCAAATGGCCAAGCCTTCTTTCTGAGCTACCTCTGGATGGGTTCCAACTACCAACCTTTCATTTAGAAATCAATCTCTTAACTGTTTGTACCACCCAGGCACTCCAATCAAATACACCAGTTCCCATCATGTTTATTGCTGTGTCATGGAAAAAGTGTTATTGAACTATTTGGATTGACTCTCCTCTTCCCAACAAGAACTGTCTTCCTGAAATAACAACAGTAAACTGTAAATTGGGTATTTAATTGCCAAGGAGATTACAAATCTTCTGACAAGGAATCAAGACACAGAGTTATTCATATTGCTATTAAGATGCACCCACTATATGGTGAAGGGTAAGACAGTAAACAGTACTGAGGAAGCCAGCACAGCTTGTCCAAGGCAAGGTCACGGAAGCTCTATAAGCCACATTCAAGCTCTCTGAGAAGCCAAATTAGTGGCTGGGGGCTGTGGGAACCAGGGTCTCAGGGAACATCTAGCTGAACTGGCAAAACATAATATATTAAAAAGAAAAATGTTCTACGTTCTACAGAGATGAGTAGCATCTGGGATCATAAAAACTGAGCAGCTATCTAAGATACGCCACTGGTCTCACCCAGTCAAGAACAGGGGAGAATGAAGAAAACTAAAGACACAAAGGAAAGTTTAGTCCACAGAACTAATGGACCACAACGACCACAACTTCCACCACACTGAGCCCAGCATAACTATAAGGTGCCCAGCCTCCACCACTGACTGCTCTGATAGGAACCACAAAAGAGGGCTCTGGAAAGGGCTAGAGAAAAACGTAGAAAATTTTAACTCACAAAAGAAGACCAGATTTACTAGTCTGACAAGACGCGAAGAAACCTGAGAGCATGGCCTGTCAACACCCTTTTAGCTGAGTAATGAAGCCACCCCTGAGGTTCACCCTTCAGCCAAAGATTAGACACGTCCATAAAACAAGACTAACGGGGCACGTCAGCCCTGAAGCAAGGATTGCAAGGCCAGAGGAGACAGAAAAGCTGGCAACAGGGAACCCCAGGCTGAGAAGGAAGAAGTTGACAGGTGACTGGGTTGGTAACCAATGTTAGAAAACAATATGTAACTAATTGTTTGATGAGAAGTTTGTTCTGTAAGTCTTCATCTAAAGTACAACGGTAATAAAAAGATGTACCCACTTTAATTAATTGGTACACATGGCTTGTTCTCAACTACCTACCAGAAGGCTGGTAGTCCAATTCACCCATGGTGAATTTGGTGCCATGGAAGACAAGCCTGGAGACCTGCTTCCATAAAGATCACAACCAATAAAACATAAGGAGCTCAGTTCTAATCAGTAACCCACGGGGTCACTATGAGTCAGCATCCACTCAACAGCAATAGGTTTTTTGTTTCTTAAAAAACATGTGTTCAATCAAGCTCCAGTTCTATTCAGTCTTCTTCCTTCTCTTAAAACAAGAAAAACTAGTTATAAACTATAAGTTAACTGATTTAGACTTAATCTGTTGAGAAGTTTGTCATCCAGCTTGTGATATTGTCTCTCCAGGCATCCTGCTAGCCCAGTGATCCACCACTTTAGGTCATAACTATCTCCAGGGACACTGGCTCAGTATTGTGTGATGTCAGCTATGATTTCTGTTTGAGAATATGATTTCTGTTTGAAAGGCATTTAGAACAGATCATTAAGTGAGATGCCATATTATTCTCAGTCCATTTATGCTGTCCATGTCCTGTTTCTACAGACATATGTGTGAAATGGGGTCTCCATCCTAAAGAGTTAATCATTTCACACTGTCCCTTCCCAAAAGTCATAATCTGCTTTATGTAAAATCACACTTAGTTACTGTGAAAATGACTCTGGTGCTCAGAATAGAACATGATGGCTTCACGTGGAAGGTACGGAGAGCAAGCAAGAGACTCTGGGAAATCAAGTTCTTCCCTGAACAAGGCTCAGTGCTAGACACCGAGGCAGGGAAACAGTGCTGTGAAAGGAAACAACCTGGGACACAGAAATTAACTGTACTTGTGGATTTTCTGGCCTTTCCCCTCTCTGTTCTTCCTTTTTTTTAAAAAAAAAAAAAAAAAAAATAATCAATAGTATGGTTGGGCTACTCAAAAAGTAATTACGAAAACTCAGCAGCTGGCCAGAAAAATAAGCATGAGAAGATGGGAAGGAGGAGACACTTGTCAACGAAATTCCCCAGTGATCAGTGAAATGAGAGATCCCTTCCTCTTCCCTGGCATGAATCAGTAGAGAAAAGGCTGTCAGAAATTCTGAGACCAGAGGCTCTTAAGATTAATGTCATCTCTACAATGTGCTAACAGTGACCAGGAGACCACCAAAAGGCAGGTTACAATGCTCTCCTAATCAGCCTTGGAAATAAAGCCAAATCCTAGTCAACTGAGAGAAATAAAAATCACTTCTATACAGATTACAAAACAACAGAGATAACTAAAATAATATGCAAACAGGCCAAGTTTTATACATTTAAATTCAGCTTAATGTGAAAAACCAAATGATTAAATTTCAAGTGCAGAAATCAATAAACTGTAAAATGAACCATACGTGGCTCCTTAAAAATTGAAAACAAAATGAAACGCTTAAAGATATATAGTGATCATCACAAAAGACAAGTATTTCCAGACTTGCAAAAATTTCCCATTATATCTAATAAACAGATTTCTGAAACATTACGAGGAAATAAAAAAATTTTAACTGAAAACATTTTACTACATGTTTGGGAAAAGTTTGCTACTTCATTTCATCTTCCACTAGCTCCCTTTACAAAGAGAAAAATCTTTAATTTATAAATTACCACTACCTAATTTACCTTCTTTTGTAAATATGACAAATATCTAGCTATCTTAAAAATGGAGCAAATTTGTATCCCTGTAATTGTCTGCACAATTATAATACAGTTCATTAGTGGCTTAAGAATCAATGTCCAAAATGTATGAATTTGTGTTTTATCTTCGCCCACCCATCCCTGCCTAGGAAGCCAAAGGTACTCCTCCCAGACCAGGTAGCAGCAGTGAGCTGTGAGGAAGGATGCTGAAACCACTGAATTCCTGTTCTCAATGAACAAATGAAGCTGGAAGAAACAGTGGTCTGTCTCAGCTAGGATTTCATTTTCTTTTTTTTTATCCTACAAGATATCCCATCTGATAGACCTCTAGGGTAGCAGAAGACACAGTTAAGTAATACATCAAACCTGTAAGAACTGTAAACTTGGGGGAAGGAAACTCAGTACACACCAAATCACAAGCACTGACAAATTTAGGAAGACCAGTATCTCCATGGTAAATTGAATTATTGTTTCACATTCCTTAACTATACATCCACACCATCTGCTGTGTGACTGTGCCATGTCTTCTGCTAGCCAAAACCCAAATCTATGGCTGATGAGTGAATTCCTATTCACAGCAACCCTATGTGACCGAGTAGAACTGCTCCATAGGGTTACCAATAAGCAGCTGGTAGATGTGAACTGCCGGCCTTTCGGTTAGCAGCCATAACATGCCATAGCTCTTAACCACTGTACCACCAGGGCCCCTCTTCCACCACCAACAGAAGGTAACTCCTGTCCCACCAGGGGCTGTATAACTTGTGCTGGTTAACTGGATATGGGCAAAAATAAAGAGTGCAAGTTCTGAGCCTAGGCCCGAAGGGACATCACACTCCACCCCATGGAAGAATCCTGTGGAGATACATACTCCTCTGGCCTTAGCTCTGAGTGGGGTGCATAACATGAAGACGCTGCACTTCAGTCTATGGTAGGGGCCATAGTTTATACCACCTACATGTTCCCCCCCCCCAAAAAAAAAAACCAAAAAAATTTACCTTAAAGAGGACTTGGGCTGGTGATCCCAGAGAAATAATATTCAAATCCTCTCTGAAGGAATATTCTTTCAACCCAAGCCTAAAAAATTCCCCATATAGAAAATCTTAAGAAACAAGAATTCCAATTAAAAAAATATTATAGCTAAACCAACACAAATAAATCTAGGAAAAAAAATTAATGAGCAAGTTGTAGAAAAATACATGTCATGTACTTCTATTTCAAAGGAAGCAAAACTAACGTTTTTAGCAGTGCTTCCACACTAAGATAAACCAGGAAGAAAGGTCTGGTGATCTGCTCCCCCAAATCAGCCAACAAAATCCCTATGCATCACCACAATCTGGTCTAAAAACTATCACAGCTCGAGGTCAGGCAGCATTTGGTTCTGCTCTACTTGGGGTTCCCACGAATCAGTGACCAACCTGATGGCAGCTAACCATTTCAACACTCTGTTGCATACACATTTTACAATTGGAAACAAAAGGAGAGAGAGTTTGCAGAAGCCCCAGACTGTCTATAGCCTACATGTATGCCATCACACAGGAAGAGTAACTCTTTAACAGCGAGCGAGCTTCCTCAAAGAGCCGTAAAGTGACTTTCCTCTTTTCAAAGGAGTTAAAGGAAAACAGACGGCCACACGACTTGCTGTCAATGGTTTTGAGACCAGTACTTGCATAGGGGATGTCAGAACTGATTATCTGGGGATAAATTACAACTGTCAGCTTTTGACAAAAATCCATGGTGTCGCTGTTCCCCAAGGACAGAATAAAAGCCTTAGCTACTACCTGTGAGCAGCCATCCAGGATACTCCACTGGTCTCACCCCTTCAGGAGCAAGAAGAATAAAGAAAATTAAAGATACAAGGGAAAGACAAACCCAAAGGACTAGTGAACCACATCTGCAACAGCCTCCAGAAGACCAAATCCAGTGCAAGTAGATGGTGCCCGGCTACTACCCCTGACTGCTCAGACAGGAGTCACATCAGAGTGTCCCCGACAGAGCTGAAGAACAATGGGGAACAAAATTTTAACTCAAAAAGACCAGATTTGCTGGCCTAACAGAGACTGGAGAAACTCTAAGAGTACGGCCCCCAAACACCTCTTCAGTTCCGTACAGAAGTCACTCCTAAGGCTCACCCTTCAGCCAATGACTGGACAGGCTCATGAAACAAAACAACACTAGCAGGGCACACCAGTCTAGGAGCAAAGACACTAAGACAGGAGGGGACAAGAAAGCTGGCAATAGGGAACCAAAGAGTGAGAAGGGAGAGGATCGACACGTCATGAGGTTGTTACCCACCACATCATAAGACAATGCGTGTACTAGCTCCCTAATGAGAAACTGGTTTGTTCTGTAAACCTCCATCCAAAGCACCAAAAGAAAGAAAGTTTTAGGCCTTAATCCCTAGACACCTTAGCTCAATATGTAGTCAAGAAAGTACATTTGTCTGTCCTTTGATGAGCATGAGGGCCTGTAACAATCGGAAAAAAGAGGTAAGAAGACCTCTTTTCTCTCCCCTTGCCTTCAGCAAATTATGAGTTCTTTTCACACACAGAGCTCAGGGAGCTCCTGAGACTTCCTGTTTTCCAGCAACATACGCTAACCCTGTGTGTGTCAGGGGATAGCTGTGTTCCACAGGGTTTTTCAGTGGCTGGTTTTTCAGGAGATTGCCAAGGCTTCCCACCAACGCTCTTTTGAGTGGACTCGAACCACCAACCTTTCAGTTTGGCGTGGGTTTCCACTCCAGTATGACTTCATTGTGACCTAGCGGATAACATCTCCAAGGCACAATTTCCAAACAAGATCATGTTCACAGGTATAGGAGTTAGTACTTTGTCATGAATTGAGTATCTCCCCAAAAATGTGTACATGTAAGTTTAGCTGGGCCATGGTTCCAGGTATTGTGTGATGTTTCTCCTTGACGTAAACCCTACCTCTATGATGTTAATGAGAGAGGACTGGCAGCAGTTGTATTGGTGGGGAAGGACTTAATGTGTAAGATTGTACCATACCTGGAGGTAATCTCTTGAGATATAAAAGAAAAAAGCTAACAGAGAGATTTAGGGACCTCATGCCAACAAGAAGCAGTACCAGGAACTGAGCGTGCCATCTGGAAAGGACCCGGGGTCCCTGCCCCTCAGAAGCTCCCACTCCTGGGCAAGACTGACAACAAAGACCTTCCTCTAAAGTCAACAGAGAAAGCCTTCCACTGGAGCTGATGGCCTGAATTGGGCCTGGCAGCCTACTGGACTATGACAGAATAAAATTTCTCTTTGTTAAAGCCATTCATTGCGGTATTTCTATTATAACAGCAGTACATGACCAAGACAGAGTTGAACATTACCTTTTCGGAGGACACAATTCAATCCATAACAAAGAAGAGCAGAAGGTAAGAAAGGCCTTAAGGACAGAGTATAACTGAACGAAGGAAGGAACTGATATAACATCTTTTCTAGCGCTTTAGTTAGCTAGTGTTACTCTAACAGAAATACCACTACGTGGATGGCATTTACAAAGGAAAGTTTATTCTTACACAGTCCGGTAGGCTACAAGTCCAAATTCAAGATGTCCACTACAAGGGAAGGCTTTCCCCCTTGTCAGCTCTGGAGGAAAGTCTGGTATTGTATCAGTCTTTGTCCAGGGAGCATCTCGGTGCAGGAATCTCAGGTCTGAAGGACGTGCTCTTCTTTCTGTGCTGCTTTCTTGATGGTGTGAGGTTCCCAGTTCTCTGCTACTTTCCCTTTCCTTTTATCTCTTGTAGGATGAAAGGATTACGGGTGTGGCAAGCCATACTCCAGGGAACCTCCCTCTGCAGTAGAGCAGGGAGGTGATCTTATAAATGGATTTATAGTCCCACCCTAATCCTTTAACATACAGCATAGGAAAATCACAAACTGGGGGACAATCAATACATGGAATCCTGGCCCAGCCACATGGCTACACAGATTTTTAAGGGGACACAATTCGATCCATGACATCTAGGAAATCCTCATCTCTCCCTCTAACAAATTAAGACTTACGAAGCATGCTAACTACTCCTCACACTGGACTTCCGGAACGAGATTTCTTATTCAGAAAAGGAATTTCTAATGCCAAACAGAGAAAGCAGGAAGCCTGCCTTTATGTCAAGGCTATTGATTTAGGCCTGAAATTCTGAATGCAAAGTAATGAAATAAAGGAGCTCTGCAAATGACAAGCAACATAAAATAAAAAGTGTACTTAATGATGCCCACGTCTTGAAAAGAGGACAGTTGGCAGCAAAATCAACACACAGAAATGAATACTTAACAGGACCAGATGATAATGCATGAAACAAGTCCCACCGACTGGTATTTGAGAAAGAGGACGCTGATGACACACAGCGAACAATACAGGTAAATTGTTCTCCTCAAATTTATGCACGGCCAAGGGTGTGAAGTGCGATTTCTATGGCAATCCTTGGGAAAATTATAGTGCTCCAATGTAGGTACAGTTTTTCCCTTTGTTACTACCTCACTTCCTTTTTTTCCTCTAACCCTTTTAAAATAATTGTCCTGCCTCCCCACTTTTACCAACCCTCAGTATTTAACATGGTTTTCCTGCCTTGCTTTGGCATGTGCCATCAGTAACAGGAGACACGAGACACCAGCCTAGGATGGGGTTATTCGCAGTGCCAGTCCCAAGAGTGGATACAAGTCCATAATAAATATTCGTGGGCAGAGGTGAGGGCAGCACACCTCCGTGGAGTTTTATCTAAAGCACTGGAGGAGGGGGATTTCACCCACCGCTCATCCTCCCTCAGCCCCAGCTCCAAGTCCCTCCCACTCCCGAATCACTGCTGCGGGGAGTGCTGCCAACGCAGAAGGCGCAGCCCACGAAGGGTTCTGGTGGCGACAAGAGCAGACCACGGCAGGCCAGCGAACAGCATTACGTGAGAAAGAAGAGACAGAAAGCAACCTGAGAGATCTCAGGAGCTTTCTTTCCCTTGTATTCTATTTTCCTTTGTAAGTACCTGAGTGTTGTTTGGCTTCTTCCCCCGCCCACCTACAAAAAATAACGGCATTGTATTGGCTTAGGTGGGTCAAGATGCAGAGTCCGTGAGCTCAGCCTCCACCTGGCACAGTCCCCAAAACATAGCCTCAGAGGCACCTCCAGGAGGCCCTAAGGCACTAAGGAATGCTGTTTGGGCACTACTGTACAGAAACCTATAGACAAAACACAAGTTTGAACTATGGTCACAGATATAGTCTGGTTCACTTTGAGCAAAGAGATGGTTGGGCTGCTGACTGCAAAAAGGTCTAAAATCCTCCTGCCAACTTTTTGTAGTACAACTCCCAAACTCACATATTGTATTTGTTTCCTAGGGCAGCCGTAACAAATTACCACAAACTTGGTGGCTTAAAACAACAGATACTTATTCTCTCCCAGTTCGGGAGACCAGAAGTCTGAAATCAAGGCATTGGCACAGTTGGTTTCTTCTGGGAGTCTCTCAGGGAGAACTCCCTCTCTGCCCTTCTCCTAGCTTTGGGGGCTGTAGGCAATCCCCGGCATTCCCTGACCTGGAGATGCGTCACTCCAATCTCTGCATCCATGTTCACGTGTTCTTCTTCTGCATCTCTGCAGCCCCACCTAGTTCGTCTCTTATGAGGGCACTCTTCACAGGATTCAGGGTACACTCTAATCCAAGGTGGAATCCTGGTAGAACAATCCTCTAAAACCAGCTGTCATGAGACCAAGACCAGCAGCTTCTACTTCCTTTGAATGACACTTTGATGGCATGGGAGAGGGAGGCGGGGAGGTCCACATCAATTCTAAGTCTCCACTTGCTTAAAAATGAAGACAAAGATGCAGTAAACCAGGCAAGGACTATGCTTCTTTAACCATTAACACATTTGTTAGGGAGTCCTGGGGGTACAGTAGTTAAGAGCTTGGCTGCTAACCAAAAGGTCAACAGTGCAAATCTACTAGCCACTCCTTGGAAACCCCATAAGGCAAGGCAGCTCTGCTCTGTCCTATAAGGTTGCTATGAGTCAGAAGGGACTTGATGGCAACAGGTAACAGGTACATTTGTTAGAATGACTGATAAAAATAAGATTTAGTGAGCATTCAAGGAGTCCAGGTGGTGCAACAATTAAGCACTCAGCGGCTAACCAAAAGGTTAGTGATTCAAACCCACTCAGCAGCACCCTGAGAGAAGTAGCTGGTGATCTCCTATGGTGATGATTACAGCCTAGAAACTCTATGGAGCAGTTATCTGTCTCGTGAGGTCATAAAGGGTCACAGCACCTAACAACAATAGTTAGCATTCATGGTATGCAATGCAGTGTTTGACACAGGTTATCATAACTAAGGATGCTGGTCATGATAGAAGAAGGAAAGAAGAAAAAAACTCACTGGAAGGACTCAGCGTCTTTTAAAATGCAGTCAAAAGCTTAGAGCTCTTTAGAGACAGACAATATGAATATAAACGCTAAGCACTGCTATTTTGTAATACAAGTATATAATGGAATACATTTTGAAGACAGAAACAATACACTATTGTGTCTAGCAAAGTTTTAGCAAAATCTTAGTTTTGCATGTGTTTGTATTTAGAGAAAGAAATCTGCCTAACAATTCTTTAATCAGTAGCATAATAACTTAGAAGCTGCCATCTGTGAATTTAATCATGTAAACCCTGGTAAAAACTGATGATGGTCTTGCAGGAGAAACCAGAGCCTACAAAAAGCTACGCAGACAAACACAGTCTGTGTCTACAAGATGACAAGGCAACCACTGCGATTTCTATTAACTGTGTTTGTCTCTTCTCCTTACTGAGTTTTGCTTTATGGTATCACCTAGACTGGTTCAATGACTGACTTTAGGAAAAGAATCCTCTGTGACAGTTGTTACTTTTTTAAGGAAATGGGGCTTCCAAACCACATTACTCCCGAGGGGTCTAGGAAGCTCCTATACCAATTAACCCAAGTTCCTGAGGGCAGGATGCAAATACTATCAGCAGCAGCAGACGCCTGTCATCCTCCTATCCCCAGTGTCTGCCTCAGTGCCTAGCCCACATCAGACGTTCTATCACGGCAGGGGAAATTTATCTGCAGATCTCTTTGAAAATCTCATGAGTTACCCTTGGAGAAATGCTTGTGAAAACATATCAATTCACAAAACTTGCAAACTTCATCATATAAAGAGGAGAAAGCACTAGATGCCAAGAAACCAAACCTAGAGCTTGGTACAGAACATACGACAGAGGTTTAAACGAAGACACAGGCCCCTTCGCCTGCTCTGTAGATGGGAGCAGGCCACCGGGGATGTGCCACCTGGGTTAAAGGACACGATGGTTCAGGGAGAACTAACAGGTCAGGAAGAGCAGCACATAAGGGAGTAAAGACACTACAAACGAGGGGTCCACCTCCCCAGTGGTCTCTCCATCTGAGGCAGGATTTTAGAGTTTCTTTGTCATGAAACTCCTTGTTTGCAACCTGCCATCACACACAAACTACAGGTATAAACCAGTTGCTGTCAAGTGGTCCCTGACGCATGACAAAGCCATGTTTATCAGAGGAAAACTACGCTCTATCGGGTTTTCAGTGGCTAATTATCTGGAAGTAGATCAGCAGGCCTTTCTTCCCAGGCCTCTGGGTGGACTGCGACCTACAGTCTTTCATTTAGCAGGCACACACATTAACCATTTGCACCACCCAGCGACTACACGTATAGGACGATGACAGAAAGGACACTTAACACTTACTAGAGTTCCTATTGTGAGGCCATCCAAAACACCTAGGTGCATGGCATGAGGAGAAGTGTCTGCCACAGACTACGCCAAACTCTACTTTTGCTTCCTGCTGCTCATTCTTAGCTGACTTTCAAAAGGCAGCTAGCCAAAATGCCTCAGGAAACTTTCAAGATCACTCCTCTCTTCCTCTAACAGCACATTCCCAGGAAGTGTATTCACTCAGGCTGTCCCTTGAAATATCCACAGATTAGCAAGAAGTGAACCTATTCAAATGCTATGATCAAGAAAACAATGCTTAAGGGTGATCATCACAGTGTAACCAAACCAACTGTCTTCAAGTCACTTTTGACTCATAGCAACCCTACAGGACAGGGTAGAACTGACTGACCCATAAGGTTTCTAAGGAGCACCTGGCAGATTCAAACTGCAGATCTTTTGGTTAAGTGACCAGCCACTTAACCACTATGCCACCAGGGTTTCCTACAATGGTCTAGTGCCTGATAAATCATAATTTTGTGAATCTCAATCAGAGTTTTTTCCCTGTAAGTACCTGGATTTTCTGTACTTAAATTCCGTGAAAAATTCCTTTCCCAGAGTACTTTGGTGAAACTCCACGAAGCGCTGCCTGATCGGGATCACTCTGTTCCTTTAACAAATCTCTTTAATTTTAACAGAAGCTCTAGTTTGCTGACACCTTTATGTACCCGGTGTGGTTCTAAGTTCTTTAACATATATGAGGAACAAATTTATTAACAAGGATGAGATTTCTCTTCCTGACTTCACTCTAAACACTGGTTGAAATGTCACTGCTGTTTACATTGTGTGTATATGCAGCATCCTGTCTATGAAATGAACACCTGCCTTCCATCCTTCTAAAATTTCCATTCTACATCCAAGGAGAGACTCCTGAAAGATCCCACTAGGAAATCATCACAAAATTGGAAACTACCTGGAAAAGAAATCAAAAAGTAAAACACAGGCAGATGTTTGGAAAGATCCTCCTTAGGTCTCTTACAAGTTAGTAAGAACAGAAGTAGCTCTCATCAACAAAATAAAATTCTCTTAAAAATATAATCTATTAAGAGAATAACACAATATTTGAACACTCAGATTTAGTACACAATTTGCAATTTGGAGAAATATTCCCTCAACACAAGAGGAAGACGCTTGTAAAGAATGGGGCGTTCACAGAGACCAAAGTGACTTTTCCTTCAAGAACACATGTTTCCATGATGATGTAATGGTTACTGAGTTAACACTAAAGAGGTAACTTCCTGGAACATTTCCCTCTCCACCCACCTGCAGTCCCTAAACCTCCAAAAGTAACAATTAAAGAAACAAGAGTCTTTCTCATTTCATCACAAGTCCATGGTTTTGTTATCGTCTGGTCTTTGGAACAGCTATTTCAATTGAGGAAGAGAAAACACTGGTTTACTAATTTAGGGTCAGGAATTTTTATGGTTCTGGGCAAGAAGAGCTCTCCTGAAATAAAATAATCTATTTTAAATTTAAATTTGATTCCATGTAGCCAAACTTAGCAGCCCTGGTCTATCTTTCCAGCAGTCAGACAATTACTATCTCTTTCCTAAGGCTGTCTCCTTTGCACTTTATGCACTGATTCCCGTGCATTTAGATATATGGATTACCTATGAAAAGCCCTGCTGGTATAGTGGCGAAGAGCTACGGCTGCTATAGAAAGTCGGCTGTTCAAATCTATCAGCTAATCCTTGGAAACCCTATGGGGCAGCTCTACATTGTCCTTCAGGGTCATCATGAGTCAGAATCAACTCGACGGCAACGGTTTGGTTTGGTTTCCTGATTATGTATGAAGGATTCTTGGGTGGCACAAACAGTTAAATGCTCAGTTATTAAGAGAAAGTTAGCGGTTCAAACCCACCCAGAGGGCAACCTGCCTCTGAAAGCTCACTGACATAAAAACCCTAAGGAGTACAGTTCTACTCTGACACAGGCAGGGTCACCATAAGGCAGAATCCACTCAACAGCAACCGGTTATTACACATGAGGAAAACAAGGCTCTCCAAAGACCAGTACAAAGACATGACTAATCCGTCCTTTGGCATCAGAATCATGTACCCCACCTGGTACGTTTCATGCCCCAGTGCAAACAGGGTATTTGAAAAATGTGGACCGTCCTTTGCAGTGACCAGAGAAACATAAGGCAATCTGCTATGGAGAGAGACGATTTCAACCTTAGATCCAGAGGCTCCCAGAGTTCAGACTCGGCAGGTAATGAGTTATCGAGAAAGACAAGAGTTGACAGCTCAGACTGCCTCCGTTAGCGAGTCGGTGATCAGCAAGCATCAACGGAGAGCACCCCCACAGTCTTTGCCTAGGTGCTGCAGAGGGTACAAGGACAAAAACATACAGGACACTGGATGGCCACTGAGCCACCAACCTAGTCACAAAGATGGTGCCTTTAAGCCCGTGAACTAAATGCGGGTTATAAGCAGAGGGCGGCCTGGGTCTCTGTTTCTTTAGGCTGAGTGCCCACCTGCCCAGCCAGCACATAGGAACACCAGGATGACCACGAGACACTGATGCCAGCATGACCGTTCATACTTGGCAGCCGGTAACAGGTCTGTGAGAAGAGCAGACCTCTCTTCCTGTCGTTCAAACGAAGTGCATGCCACCACGCAGTGTGAAGACTCACAGTATGATGTCAGCAAACAAGTACACAAGGCTTGAACACTATTAATTCCACACTCACTGAAAGTCATACATTAAACACATTATGTTTATAAAATGTCAGAACGTTCACATCAGTTATTGTTAACTGGTCCCTTAGTCCAGCATTCTTGTTACCTTTCCTAAAGGTATGTGTATCCCAGAGAAGCCAAGCCACTCTCCTAATGCCACCAAGTAGTAAATCAGCAGAAAAACTAAACTAAACATCTCACGCTTGTGGAGGCCCATGACCACGTCCCATGTCTCATCACTGAATTGGCCTGAATTACAATACATCCTTCAAAGACCAGAGGAGCCAAGAATGCTGCATACTTAGACATCAACTAGCTTCGTTTCCTGTTTCCTAAAGCCAGCTTCTGCTGAGCTCATGGAAAACACGGGGAGGGCAGACAAACAGCCCAGTGGGGCAGTCAGCTCTCTCAGATCAAGCCAATCAACACTCTTTTGTGATCTTCTTGCCTGGCTCATCAGACCCTTCCCTCCCCACCCCACTGTCCTCTTTTCCACTCTTCCTTGTCCAAAAAGGCAGCAGGAGGTGCTGTTCCCTCACCTCTCAGACAAGAAACATCCAAGTCCCACACACAGTGCCCCAGCTATGCTACTCTCCCAGAAAACTCAAGAGAAAATCTCACCCTTTTTAAACAGTGATTTCAACTATTATTAGCACTGCAAAGTGCATTTGGAAGTTCATTATCAGGTTCCCAGGGGATAATATTTGTAATTAGCAGCCAGGCACAACCAAAGTCCTGGGGCTTTCTCACCCCATTGTGTAGTTTCAGTGTGCTGGCTTCCTCGGGCCTTATTCTCTACAACAAGACTGCTGATCTGAGAAGGCTGTTTATGCTTACAGGAACTGGCCCTCCCTTTCTGCCAGGTAACATGTGTGCAATTTAGTGACAAGGCCTTAGCCTTTGTCGTCCAACAAGAAGAAGCTTCAGTGGCCGCCCAGTGGAGCTCATGAAAGATGACGTTTGGGAATAAAAATCATCTTTCCCTACTCAGGTCCCATGAGCCAGGCAGGCACTGATTAGGTCTACGCATTGACAAGTTTTTGTTAAAAAAAAAAAAAAAATCAAATCCCCTGCCATGAAGTGGATTCCAACTCCTAGTGACCCCATCGGGTTTCCAAGGAGTTCCCAGTACATCTGAACTACCACCCTTGGGTTAGCAGCTGAAGTATTTAACTGCTACAGCCCCACAGTAATTAGGTCCAGGCATCAATAAGTTGCTGTGAGCTGCAGTCAATCAGGTGATCTCAAGTGCAACAGAACAAAATGCTGCCCTGTCTTAAAAGCTAGCAAGTGGCTATCTGAGGAGCATCAACCGATCCCAATCCACCTGAAACAGGGCAGAATGAAAGACATCAAAGACATAAGGAAAACATGATCCCAAGAGACAGAAGAGGGGGTCACATGATCCAGAGATTACATCAGCCTAAGACCAGAACTAGACAGTGGACCACCCAGCAGGGAATACAACAGGGAGTCCCTGATGTAGCATGAGAAAAACGGGTGCGCAGAACTAGACTTGATGGTCCAGCAGACTGGAAGGTCCCTGGAAGTATGGTCCCCAGACTCTGGGAGCCTAGAGCTAAACACCCATTCTTGAAGCCAGCTGTTCACATAAAGTCTGGACTGAACTGTAACACAAATGATACTGGCAAAGAGTATGCTTCCTGGCTTAAGTACATACGTGAGGCTAACTAAGCAGCTCCTGTCCAGAGGTGAGATGAAGGGGTGGAGGGAACAGGGGCTGGCTAACTGCACACGGGAAATACAGGGAAAAGAAGAGTGTGCTGTCATAAAGTGGGTCTGTGCTCGAGTTGCATAGCAGTGTGTGCAAGGTTTTGTACGACAACCTGATTTGGAGTGTAAACTTTCACTTAAAGCACAATAAAATATTTTATAAAAGAAAAAGGCTGCCCTGTCCTGTGCCATCCAGATGATCCAGTGCAGACTGGACTGCTGGGATCCATGTGGTTTTCCCTGGCTGCATTTCCGAAGTAGACAGCCGTCTTTCTTCCCCATCCATCTCCAGTTCCTCTGAAACCTGTTCAGCATCACCTGTTCGGCAACACGCAAATCTCCACTGACAGGAGGGGGTGGTCCGAGGAGCACTGTCCAACGGTGAAGCCTGGGCTTCCCGTGTGGACGGTGACAATTCTTCCACTGAACCACCACTGCTCCCTACCAACAAGTCAGAGACACAAACAGAAGACCTGATCAGGAAAGACCGTAAGTGGTCCGATCCAATGCCGCTTCTCTCAGTCATCAGCAGAAGGAGGCCCAGGAGAGCAGTGAACCTTCTTTACACCCACCCAGCTGGAGGCAGAGCTTAAGGTGTTTCACATCTCCCAAGTTACTGCTGTTTCAGTGTCCTTCGTCTTGAAGCTTGGCAACTGGGGATCTGTTACAGAAACGTGTAACATGGCTGCTGGCAGAATCAGGGACACCTGTAATTTCAATGTAGCCTTGCTTTTAGCTTCAATGCCAAGAGGCCAGATCACTCACAGGGAAACTGGAGCAGAGACAGGTTAAGTGACCTTCTGGACCTGGGGAGTCAGTAGCAGTCACCAACACCTCTGCCCGGTCACACCCCACCTGCGGGTCCTGCTTGTTATGATTTCATGCAGCCGCTAACACCGTGCCCCTGTTTAGCTGTTCTGTGATTGTTATCCTTGGCAAACACTGGTGTATTGTTACCAAAGGCCCTGGGTCAGACGCTGTAAGAAGACACTTGGAACAAGACACTACAGCTCTACGTAGAGCAGGTGGAATTTGGAAAAGGGCCAGTTGCTAATCGCAGTGAGACAAACTTTCATTTTAGTGCCTATATTTTATGGCTCCCTGTTGTTTACCTGCTCCCTTGTGCGGGTTGGCAAGGAAGGAGCTTTGATCCTGCTCCAATACCGACAGCACTGTTTGCCCACGGCAGTCAGCAAAGGAAGCGTGGCAAGCGTCGCAGGTCAGGAATGGGTCCCCTGCCTGAGTTCCCAAGGGGACCCAGAAACTCCCTCCCCGTGCACTCTGGCACCCAAAGTCCGCATTTCACTTGGCCCAGGTGGCCTTGTAAGGCTGTTTGCCGTGGCTGCACGGGGTCCTGCCTCTCCAGGGGAATGACTGCAATCTCCTGGATGGCAGGGATAGGTCTACAGCCCTGTGTGCCCTCAGGGCTTCACACCCAGTTCACACCCAGCTCCCTGTTAACACCTAGGCCTTGCTGCTCACCAAAAGGTTGGAGGTTCAAAAGGCCCTCAGGAGAAAAGCACAGGGATCTACGTCTTAAAACTCAGCTATTAAAAACCTTAAGCAGCACAGTTCTATTCTGACACACACGGAGTCACCCTGAGATGGAGCTGACTCGATGGCAACCAGTGGTGATGAGGAGGAAGAGGGGACAATGACGACAAGGGTGGTGGAAGACTCAGCACATTCGAGAACAACAGCTCCATCAAGTCACCAAGGACCCTAAACCTGTGTGGGCCTAACTCACCTCAAGAGAACGAGTGAAGACTGAAAACCCACTGACCCACAGTCTTGATGCAAAGAAGCACAAGCGTTCTCATAAAAGTAGACTCATGCAGTATTTGTCCTTACATGATTGTCTTATTTCACTCAGCACACAGCTACAGTCAGAGAGACCACAGTTCCTTGGTAGTTACCAGCAGATAGCAGAGGGTCAGTCTCTCAAATGAAGACACTTGTCATAAAGTGTCACAGAAGGTGAGGGTAATGAGCAGATTCTGAACAAAGTAAAAGATGCCACTAAAAAGTGCACAAGAGAAAAGGATGTCTGTGCTAAAGAATATGACATACAGCAACAATAACGAAATACAGAGTATACAGTCAGGTACGTACGTGTATCTGAAAATACATGTATGGGCAGGTACAGGACATCTGTGTGCACAGACTGAAGTACAGATACATGTGTGCATGCATACATAACCACATACAGACACGTGTGCATACACACATAGCCACATACAGACACATGTGTGCACACATACATAACCACATACAGATACATGTGTGCATACATAACCACATACAGATACATGTGTGCAGGCATACATAACCATGTACAGATACATGTGTGCATGCATACATAACCACATACAGATACATGTGTGCAGGCATACATAACCACATACAGACACACGTGTGCAGGCATATAAAACCACAGAGGCCACAGTTACAGATACTTATCAGGCATAACTAAAGGACTTGTGAGAATGGTTCTCTGGGTTTCAAGGCTTAGACCTTAGTCTCAGGAGACAACTCCGTCAACTGCCATCCAAGGTTCTGCATCCCTGTGAGGTAAGTAGCATCTGGAATCTTAAAAGCTTTCAAGCACCCACTTAAGATCCAACTATTGGTCTCTGCTTGTTAACAGCAGAAGACAAAGAAGGAAATCAAAGTCTCAGAGAAAACTAGTCCACAAGGCTAACAACCTCATCCACCCTGAGACCAGAAGAACTAGATGGTGTCGGCTACCACTACTGACTGTTTAGATCAGGGCCACATTAGACGGACCCTGACAGAATGGGAGAAAAACACAGAACTCCAATCCTTAAAAAGTTCAGACTTTCCAGATGGTTGAGACTAGAGGACTCCCTGAGACTATCACCCAGAGTTACTATTTAAACCTAGAACAGAAACCATCCCCTGAGGTCACCTTTTAGCTAAATAAGATTGGCACACAAAAAGGATATTACCCATGAGTATGATAATCCTTTAGAAACCATATATATGAGACCAAAAGGACAAAAATTAACAATTTCTCTAAAACAAAATTTACTGCATGAGATTTTACATATTCTGAAAAAAAAAAGCCTGTTGCCTTCCAGTAGATTCTGACTCACAGGGGCCCTACAGAACACAGCAGAACTGCCCCACAGGGTTCCCAAGGAGAAGCAGGTGGATTCAAACTGCTGTCCTTTTGGTTAGCAGCCCAAACTTTAAACACCACACCACCAAGGCTGCACATATTCTGCAGCTGCCTTAAATATACATGTTTTATTTTAAACTGTGAAAAGAGAAACGTTTTGAAAGAAGACAAACTGCTTCCCACAGGAGAGTCTGGCAGCACAACTTTCTGTGGCACCTTCCACAGCGTGAAGTCCCCAAGTCGTCGGCTCACACATGGGCAGAGGGCTACTATATAAGCCAGCGTAATAGCACCAAGAAGAAAACACGGGGCATGAGTGTGTAAACAAGGGCTTCAACTCGCCCTCCCATCCTGTTCAAACCCCAGCTTAGAATTTGCATTTCCACCCCCCACATACTGAATCAGAATCTACAGTTTCACAAGATCCCCAGGTGATTCTTAAGTATCATAAATTTTCAGAACGGATGCTCTGCTGGGGTTTCATAGAATTGGTCCCTAGCCAGTAGTATTAGCACCACCTGGCAACTTGTTAGAAATGCAAATTATCAGCAAGTTCAAAGGACCCAGCTGGAAGTCCAAATAGGAAGTACTTTCAAGGAAGAACGTGTTAGGATCAGCAAGGAGACTTGCAGGCTGACCACTTCGGACTTCAATCTAAAGGGGTTTCACTCAGCAGCAGTCAGAGAATTCAGCATGAGTTTTCTGAGACTTCTCTCCAGAGGGCAGTGGCTGCGGAGAAGCTGGGACACTCGGCGATTTGGGCAGGCTCGGGAACGAGGGGAGGCAATGTTCTCAGACTTCCAAGAAATGGAAAACAGCATTTTTGTTTTTTTGTTAAGGAAAGGTAGCTGCTACATCATAAACCAAACCAGTGTAAGCACCTAGCCTTACAACTGTGGTTGTAAACCCTTCCACAGCTGCTGCCTCAGTAGCTCCCAGACCAAAACACCAAGTCAATCCTGACTCACAGTGACCCTATAGACAGAGCAGAACTGCCCCACAGAGTTTCCAAGGACTGCCTGGCAGATCTGAATTGCCAGGCTTTGGGGTAGCAGCTGTACCACTTAACCAGTGCACCACCAGGGTTCCCTGTAGTAGCTCCCAGAAGACAGCATTCCTTAGGATGAATTGGGAGCAAAGGTGCTAGCTCCATGTAGGGCATCAAGACAGTTTCATGAAAAAGTGTGTTATGCCATATGAGCTGTGAGCAACACAACGGGGAAAATATTTCCTCCCCACATTACTCTTCCCCCAGAACTAAGACCTGTCGTCTTGATATGCACACTAGGAAATCTCTACAAATATCTTTCAACAGAAATTGCTCAGGCCTAAAATTCTGAGTTCATCAGTTCAGGCAGGATGTGTCTCAAAAATAAGCCATCATTCAGAAAGAATGTGTTGTTTTTCCTTTAGCAAAAGGAAAGTTAGCGCGCACACACACTTTGTTAATTTTCACTGAACTGCCTTTACTCTTTTCCTGTAAAACATGAGGAAATTTCAGTATGTGTGCTGTTCAGTCCTGGATACCAAAATCCAGCAGAAATTACTTGCCTATTACCTTATGTAACTATAGAAATAAAGTTAATTATAAACAAACATTGTTTTTAAGTAAAGTGTTTAAAAGTTACCTTCTCAATGAAAATTCAGTGATGTTGTAAATGCTCTTAATGTTATAGGAATAGAAGCAGGGACTTGAAATTCTGTACAAAGTAAAATTAATTTTTTAAGTCTGTATGACTCAAGAACAGAGAAATGAACAACATATAATCATTTTCAAATTTTTAATCAGTAGTTAAAAACTGCCACACCAAGAATACCAATACCCATGTTCAAATGGTCTTATAGGCAAGCACTACCAAATTTTATCGCCCAATCTTATGTAACCTCATCCAGAAAATAAAGCTGCAACTTTGAAACAAACCAAAGACAAGACAAGAAATAAAAAGTATAGGTCACACTCACTCATGAACATAGATGGGAAACTTCTAAACAAAATTTTATCAATCCAAATCCAAAAATATACTTAAAAATATGAATAATGACCAAAATCTCTTTAACAAAAAAAATGTAAGGATAGTTTCACACCAGAAAAATCTCTTAAGGTAGCTTCTCCATTAACATATTAAGAACAAGAAATGATCACCTTGATAGATGCAGAAAAATCTTTGACAAAATTCAATATAAGTTAATGAAATTTAAAAAATATTAACAACTGGATGAAAACAAAACTTCCTTACTTTGATAAAAGAGTTCCCTTAAAGCAATCTATAACTTACAAGGATGTTCTCCATTCTTACTCCTGTTCAGCCTGGTACTAGAGAACCTAGCTAGAAGAATATGATAAGAAAAAGCAGTACGAGGAATAAGGAATAGGATTGAAAACAAAGTAATAGTCATAACTGCAGACAATATAACCATCTATATTGAAAAAATGTTAGAATTAATAAAAGAATTCAACCAGTTTCTTCCATATCTCATTAATGCATAAAAATCAATGTCCCTACAGACCAATAATCATTGATTTAATAAATGTAATTTTTAAATAAAACAGTATATTCACAAAAAGTAAAAACAACTCTATGATACTTAATAAGAATTCTAACAAAATACGTTAAAGTCTTCCTGGAGGCTGTTGTTAGGTTGTGTGGTGTAGATGCTAGCTCACAGCAACCCTCTGACTGACAGAACACTGCCCAGTCCCATGCCCTTCTCACCACAATTACAGAGATAATTCTAAACATCCACTGAAAGACAGTAAAGAAGACCTAAATAAATGAAGAGCTATAACATGTTCAGGAAACCCTGGTGACACAGTAGTTAAGAGCTACAGTTGCTGACCATAAGGTCAGCAGTTCAAATCCACCAGGCATTTCTCGGTAACTCTCTGGGGCAGTTCTGCTCTGTCCTATAGGGAGTTGGAATCAACTTGATAGCAACAGGTTTGGTTTGGTTTTTTTGGTTTCCTCTTTTTTAAATAGCACATTCCTGGATGGAGGAGACGAATGAATATTTTTTTAAATATTAATTTTCCTCAATCTATAAATTATAAGCAACAGTAATAGAAATATTAATATGATCTTTTTGGCAGAACTTGACAAGCTCATCCTAGAGTCACGAATAACCAAGACAAAGGGAGGTCTGTGACTGTCAAACATCAAGACATAAAATTGTAGTAAAACAGTGTGCAACTCTGGCATCATGAATAGTCTAGTAGACCAACAAAACACATGCATTATGAGAATTTGTATCACTGACCTCCCTCCCACAAAGAAGCCACTGAATCACAGTGACCCTATAGGACACACCAGAACTTCCCTATAGAATTTCCAAGGTGTACCTGGTGGATTTGAACTGCTGATCTTTTGACCGATTAACAGTTGTAGCACTTAACCACTATCCACCAGGGTTTCCTTATACGGCAGATGAAGTATTAAGAGCCAGTGAGGACCAGATGGGCTCTTCAATAAACAGTGCTAAAACAACTGGCTATTTTTGTAAAAAAAAGATTGGATTCCTAACTTTCACCATTCACAAAAATAATTTCTAACTCAACAATCATATTAAGTATAAGAAGCAATCTGTTGAAACTAGTACAGAAAGACACAAAGAGCAACCTTTATCAGCAGGTTAGGCAAGGGACTGTTCAGGCAACACACGGAAATTACGAAGTTATGAAGGAAAAGCAGATGTTACTTTGTATAATAAAAGACAATATGGACACAGAATAGAAGACATTCAAAATGACTACAGCCAACATTCATGTTGCCTAAAATTCAGCTGAAATAGTGGATACGAGAATGACAAGCAACCTAATGAGAAAAATGGGTAAAAAAAACAAACAGGAATTCTTAGAAAGAAAAAATCCCATGGCTGCCAGTGACACTCTGGAAAGATGCTCAATCTCACTAGTAATCAGGGAAATGAAGATAAAAGTGAGATACCATTTCATCTTCACTTAATTGGCAAAATTTTAGAGTCTGAAAATACAGAGTGGTGGTAAGATTGTAGACAAACCACGCTGGAGAGCTATCTGGCTGGTAACCCCTAAAGAAGATGTTGTGTGTCTCCCGTGAACTAACCCACTGGGAAGACAAGACATTCACGGCATTACATACACAAATTACGTGCAAGAATATTTTTTATAGCCATTTATAAAACTGAAAATGACAGTGTCCATCAAGAGCCACTCACTGCCATCGAGAGGGAGGAATGGCTAAGTCATACGACATTGATGGGTTAGAAAATTACACAGCAGATAAAATAAATTGATAGATAAATCTGGAGCCTAAAAGTGAGTGAACTAAACAGGTTCTCAACTGAAGATAACTTTCAGATACACAAAACATACAGCACTGTACTTAACTATTATACTCGTATAACACTCCTACAAATATATGCAGGTATCCATGAAAGCCTATCACACCACCACCGTATCCATTGCCCTAGAGTTAATTTCGACTCACAACAACCCAACGTGTATCGAGTAGAACTGTGCTCCTCGGCTTTTTCAATGGCTGACTTTTCAGAAGATTGCCAGGGCTTTCTTCCAAGATGCCTCTCATAGACTGGAACCTACAGCCTTTCAATTAGCAGCTGAGCACATTAGCTGTTTGCACCCCTAAGGGACTCCAGAGATATGACTTTCACGAAGACTTCTTTCATAAGAAAGAATAAATATACATTAAATTTCTTCATGTTTCAATAATTGACTTTCATTTGGGATACTGAGTGATTTATATTCGATTTCCTTGATGTACCATTAGTGCCTATTTGCATAGTAGAATACATATCAGAGATAATGATAAACACTTCAAACAAAAGAGAAAAAAAATCAGCAAATTCGCAAGCTCAGTTTAAACTATTCTGAAGGATAATCAAGTGTTAGTTTAGAGAGAGATTTTATGAGGGCTTTAGCCATAAAAAACAATAATGTGTTATCCAATCCTAGGTCCCCCTGTGGACTGCACCTGAGCACTTCAAACGAGAATGTTCTCTAGATCTAGATCCCCACTGGGATGTGCACGTGAGCATTTCAAGCTCACTACCATTCAATTCTTGGCACTAACAATTTTCACCCTGGTAGCCTGCAATATTTATTAGTAATTAGTAAATCTGGGGTAAGTATTGTTCTCAAGTTCGGGAAACTACCCAAGTTCAGTCTCTGGCCAAACATAACTTTTCATATGGGAAAAGCTGTTCTAAGACAATCACGGAGACACAAGGAGAGTCTAGAGGAATCTGCATGCCCTGGAAGACAATTCCGCCTTCTCACAGGCAGGTGCAGGAAGGCCGAGAGCCGTCAGTGGTGACCCCTGGCCTCAGACCTCTGAAGGAGCTCCTGCACAGGGCTTCTCCGCTGCCAAGACAGCACCCTGACTACTACTGCTGAGGGTGGCCCCAAGCAGGTCACCGCACCCCCATCAATGTGCTCAGTTATTTTGGGAAGTAAGAGTTGACTACAAGCATTTTGATGAGAGAGGAAAAACAGCAATGTATCTTCGCTGTAAGCCTCTGACCCACGCACAACATTAAAATAACGAAGCCACGTGAATGAGCAGGGCGGTGCCTGCCCTGCTGCTAGTGTGACTACCGCAGGTGGTCTCCTCTCCTGCTCCCACCCCACCCCCCACCCCAGTGTGGCTGAGGACTGGAAACAGGGCTCAGGTGGGCTCTGGCGAGCTGTGGGCAGCTGCTGTGCCACCTCAGTGCAGAGCCATGCAGGGAGGCACACGGCAAAAGAAGGAAGACCAAGCAGGGTTCCCACTCTCCCCCATCTTTTTTCTCTAAGGAAGCAAGTTAACTGTCCTGAAGCCAGGAGCATGCCCTCTGAAAGCATGACTGGTGTACCTTTACTGGGCCACTCCTCACTGACTTTCATACAAGTCCAAAATCCAGTGGTCAGCCTGCAGGGTCCAGCCAAGCCCCCTATAACTGTCTCAGCCTCACTGTCCTTTCCTCCACAAACAACCCATCCCCCCAACCAAACTCCTATGTGATCGCCCCCAGGAGTGCCCTGATGCCACTGGCTACCCCTGCCCATACCATTCTCCTCATCCAGAAAGCTTGCCTCTCTTTTCTCTCCATCAACACTCCCTGCCTTAAAGCCACTCACTTTATATTCCTCCAAACAAGTAATCTGTAGATGATGACTGCAATCCTACTACACGCAAGCCACAGCACTGGGCCCTGTAAGAAACACGGAAGGAAATGGTGGGTAGTTTAACTCTACAACAGACTGGAGTGTCTTTCCAGTAGTACCTGTGTTTTGCACCAGTGTCACAAACTTAAAAAAGCATCCACATCCTAAGTGAAACACACTGTGGGTGTGTGGCCCCTCATAAACATTTGTAGGCAGACTAGACTCTAGTCATAATGACAACTAAGACTGTAGTGTGAACAAAAGGACAGACAAGAATGACACTGGAAGTCACAGTAGGGGAATGTCTCTTGCCATGTTTTATTGCATAGGTGCCCCTCCTTCTGGGCACCTACCTCCTTCAATGATTCTGCAAAGCACAACAGGATGGATCTGTACTAGGCCAGCAGCTCAGGGCAGAGGTCCTTCCCAACTGTGGCTGAAGCTTAAGGCACAATCACAGAGCTTTGCAATTAAAATAATCAGCCCGTCATGGATTGCACTGATTCTGCTGTATCAGAACTAGGCAATCCTGACAATATTCCATCTGCTATTCCAGGTTTCTCAGGAAGAGATTGTGAAATATCTTATCTTAGTGGTGACAGAAAAAGAACCAATGATACAGAAAAAGATGGGTTAACCTGACTACACTGAAAAACATCTGCACAACAAAAGACTTCAAAAGCACAATGAAAAGATCAGTCACAGACTGGAAGTGAACGCATGTCCCACACATACCCAAGGAAAGATTATTATTTACAAGATATAAAAAAGGGCAAGACAAACGCCCAACAAGGAAATAGGAAAGGGATACAAATAGGCAGTTTACAGGAGTAACTCCCAACAGTTAATAAACACATGCAAAGATAATCAATCCCACTAATAACTAAGGAAATGCTAATTAGCACATAGAGATACTATTTCCCACACATTTGACAGGAAAAAATTTCAAGTTTGGTAAAAACCAGCATTGACAAAGGAGAAACAGGATGCAAGTCAATTGGAACAACCACTGTGGGCCAGCAATTTGGCAATAACTGGTAAAGATGAAGACATACCATCTCTTACTTGACAATGCCATCTGTTTATCTTCCCTAATATCCTCTTTCTCTCCATTATAAAGATAAACTTCCACATAGTACAAATATATATATATATATAAGTACATACAAAGCAGTATACTGTAACAGGAATGTAAAAAAAACAGTATCCATTAACGGAAGTAAATAAATCACATATTTATGCAATGGAATGCTATAAGCAGCCAATACTATACACAATTCAACTTGAATAAATCTTGAAAACATAATATTGAGTGAAAAGCAAAGTTTCAGAATGTCACCCACAATATGATACAATTTATGGACAACTTTGTAATGCCTCAAGACAGGGTGCTGTGCTTATATTTGTTACATAAACATATAGCAAGAAACATGATCAACTAGGTAAGGGAATGGTAAACCCAAGTTACTTCAGATGTTACCACCTGTGAGTAAGGAGAATGGGATTGGGAAGAGCTGAATCTTCATATTGCCTTTAATTCTTTAAAATAAAAGGATCTGAAGAAAATACAAAACAGTGTAAAGCTCTGATAAAGCTAAGCGATGAGTGTCCATTATATTCTTCTCTATTCTCATCTGGGTGCTTGAAATACTTAAAAATAACCGTGAACTTCAAAATGCTGTTAGAAATCCAAGAGGCATTTTTCTCTTTTGTTTCTAGGGCAAGGAAAGGCATTCCAGGCAGATGGAATACCCACTGGCATCTATTTAATTCCAACTCATAGTGACCCTATAGGACAGAGCAGAACTGTCCCAGAGAGTTTCCAAGGAGCACTTGGTGGATTCAAACTGCCAATCTTTTGGTTAGCGGCTGTAGCACTTCCCCACAATGCCACCAGGATTTAGGAAGAGGGAATGGCATCACCAAAAGCACTGAGGTTCTAGGGTACATGGGACATCCGAGGAACAGCAATCGACCCACACATCCAGAGAGGCTGCAGATGAGGCTAGACAAGTCAGGAACAATTGACGACAGTCAGCTGATGGCCCGGGCAAAGGGGAGCCACCAACAACAATTTCCCACAGCAAGCGCCCACCCAGATGTTACTGTCTCTGTTGCAGCTGCTGTGATGTACCTACTCCAGCAGGAGGGAGAGAAGCCCAGAGACACTGGGGGCCCCAGGCCCCACTGTAGCTGCTGCTGCAGCTGCTGTTTCCGACTGATGTGTATCAACTGCCACGCCCAGGCCTGTGTAGGAGACACACGGTGGGTGGGTCACTGTGTCCCGAGGCCACTGGGCTGCACGGTAAGGAAGTGCTTGAGTCAGTTCTTTTGGAAGCCCTGAACTGTCACTCATGTGGGACCTGGGACACTGTTATACCACCTAAAGGGCCTGGAATTCTGCTGCGCTGGGCTCCTATTGTCTCTGAGCATGGGCATGACTCCCTGACCCACTTCTATCTACTCCCCGGGACTACAGAGCTCCCAGTTGGCACGGTCTCTGTCTCCCTTTGGCCAAGTAAGCCAACAACAACAACAAAAAAAAAAAAAAACCCACTCCTGTCAAGTTGATTCCAACTCATAGTGATCCCATAGGATAGAAGAGAACTGCTCCACAGAGCTCCCAGGTCACGCCTGGCAGATCTGAACTGCTGACCTTTCGTTCAGCAGACATAGCACTTAACCACTATGCCATTAGCGATTCCTTTGGCCAAGTGAGTTATCTAAATCCAGCCATCTGCCGGTTGTCTGCCTGGGCAAGGGCATTCTATGTTGTCTTCACTGGCACCTCCCCAGGCCACCTCCTGGCTCCTCGATACTGTTTGGGAACGACACTGGTAATCTTTCAGAGCCACACTCAGGAAATACTGATGTTAACTGATAAGAAGAGAAGAAATTCTTCACTGATAATTATTCTTTTCCTAACAAGAGTATTCCGACTTTATTAATAAGGTTCAGCAACATTCTACTCTCCAATCTGGAATATGCAATAATAGGAAAAAGTAACAATCAAGGAACCTTGGCAGGTGAGTCTGAGGACAGACAAGGTGTAGCAGCAATGCGTACAGCCTTGGAAACCCTAGAGGAGCAGTTCTGTTCTGTCCTACAAGGTCACTGTGATGGGCACCAACTTAATAGCAGTAGGTGGTGGGACCTGGAGCCAGGCCAGGGTCCTCCTTCCTGGAGGGCATGGAGGAGGCAGGTTACTTTCCTCTGATTCTCCAGGGCAGGCTCTCTCTCAGACAGTTCTGACCGGCCTGAGCCGCCCGAGCTGCCTGGCCCACATTCTTGGTCCTTTCTCCTGCAGCTCTCCACAGCTCTTGGGCATTCACCACTCTCTAAATGGATGATTATTTTTCACATACCTACCTTTCTGATATTACTATCTCACTAAAACTTCCTTTTTCTTCTTCTTTGCTCTCTCTCCACTCATTTGGAGCCCTAAAGGTCAAGTATATTATACATATACACGGTCCTACAATTAAGTTCACAAACTTAATTGTTTCAAGCACTACAGACCTCACTGCAGAATATCACTAGAGTCACCTTTGAAGTACTCCTCTTGAAAAGCTATGCACTGACCCCAGCACCTAGTCTACCCTTCAAAGCAATTTTGGAACTCCTTCTAGAACGGCCATTGTGCACAATGGCACAATGGCAAGTTCTAGAATGTAACTGTACAGTTGTCTGTGAGAGTTTTTAGCTAGTAATAAGTAATGATATCGGAACATCCTCCCTACTTAGGGAGGGTCTGGCCCCCCAACGACTTTTTTCTTTACCCAAAACCAAAACCAAACCCACTGCCATCAAGTTGATTCCAATTCATAGCAACCCTAGAGGTCAGAGAAGAATCGCCACATAGAGTTTCCAATGAGCGCCTGGCGGATTTAAACTGCCAATCTTTTGGTTAGCAGACATGGCACTTAATACCAAAGGAAAACATTTGGATGACGTTCCAGATATTACCAGTAATAAGATGACAGCTCTGATGGCCATTCCACAAAATGAGTTCCAAAACCGCTTTGAAGAATGGACTAGGCACTGATGTCAGTGTCTAGCTTCCCTAGGGGAAGCGAGATGTTGATGGTGACCATAGTGATATTCAGCAATGAAGTATATAGCATTTCTTCTAGGATGAGTTGACAAGGTAATTGTCAGACCTTGTGTTTAAACATTTATGAATATTTCTAAACCAACTCAAAATGCAAACTTCAAAATTTCAGGATTTGTGAAGTAGGAAACGAATTCTATTAACCCAAAGTTACAACTTTAGGAAATTTCCATATTAAGGCACTTACAAAATGTATTCTTTTTTTTTAACTCTACTGTGCTTTAGGTGACAGTTTATAATGTAAATGAGTTTCTCATTGAAAAATCTAAACACGAATTGTTTTGTGACACAATCTCCACACTGTGTCAGCACTCTCCCCCTTTCCACCCTGGATTCCGTGTCCATTTGTTAAGTTTTCTTGTCTCCTCTGCCTTCTCATCATTGGCATTTGGGCAGGTGTTGCCTATCTGGCCTCATATACTTGATTGAACATGTTACTGTTGTAGGTATGGGCCTGTCTAATCTTGGACTGAAAGGTGGACTTTGGGAGTGGCTTCAGTTGCATGTCTGGGGGTCACAGTCTCAGGGGTTCCTCCAGTTTCTGTCAGACCAGTAAGTCTGGTGTTTACAAAGTGTGATTTTGGAACTCAGCTCTGCAAGTTACTATCCTATTGCTTTCTCCTCTCCCAAGAATAGAGAAATAAAGAAAACATAGTATCAGAAGCTGTAGAAGTGGACTCAAGATGTCTCTAAATGTCACAAAATTTCCTAGAAGAAGATAATACAGTTTTTCACAAGAAGTCACTCTTACATGGCAAAGAAAAAATACCTGGTCATTCAGGAAAGACAATTTTTGGAAGCAAAAACACTAAAACATTCAGAAGACCACTGTATGAATCATATCGTAGCATAATCCATAATCCCGGCTCAGAAGTATATTCTGGTCAGTTTTGTGGCACTTCCTCTAAGTTTTGATGGAAGTCAATATACTTTCTAGAAATTCACTAAAATGTAGCTCTTCTGAAAGATGAATCAGAGTATTGTTTTTATTAGCTCATGATCTTCCTTATTGGCCTCACATTGACATCGGCTTTTTTCCCATGTAAAATATCATTATTTTCTGTGATATTTAAGCTTACCCATCTGCATTAAAAAAAAAGAAAAAAATCAAACCCATTGCGATCCATTTGATGGAGTCTATCAGCTTAGATGGAAAAAACATGGAATTATTCTCAGTGGGACCATTCCAGCTGCACCAGAAAGCAGTAGCATCTCCTCCTGCCCCACTTCTGTGTTCCACCAAGCATCATGAGCCTTGTAGTTACAGAGGCCATTCTAAGATATAGGACATAAAGTAATGCACTGGGAAGGGAAAAAAGAAGAAGAGTCCTGGAAATATTGCATAAAAACAAAACTCTTTTCATATACAAAAAATACGAGGTAAGAAGTGATGTCTCCGTATCAAGGGCTATCAAAATTGGTGCTTATCCCAGAGATAAGTACAGACATTGAAGATAAGTGTTTACAATCTTTGGCATCAATTTGAGTAATTTTATATGTACTTGTTTCTAATAATAATTTTAAAACACTGGAACTCATATTTCGTACCTCTTCTGGCTTTTTAAATTTTCTAGTAGCTCACTGTTACTGTATTTTTAAAAAAAAATTCAGTAAAACCAGTTACTGTCAAATCAACTCTAACTCATGTGAGCCCATGGGTGTCAGAGAAGAACTGTGCTCCAGAATGTTCTCAAGAGCTGAGTTTTCAGGTCACTGGGCTTTTCTTCCAAAGTGTCTCTGGGTGGCTTCAACCTTTCCCTTTAGCAACCAAGCACTTTAACTGTTTGCTGAGAATTATCAGTCTACATTATTGGGAATTTTAAAAACTGATCCTTCAGCATACATTTGAGAAGACTGCTCTACATGGCTCTGTGCTATAAAGACCAGTGTTTTGTGATTCTTAGATAATATATTTGCACAGAAATCTGCAGATCCCCTGGAATAATCCAAAGTAAGGCACTGGATATAAAAAACAGCTCTGCTAGCCAAGAATGAATGAAACGCATTTCTTTCCAAGACACTACAAGGAATAAATGGGGATGTCCCATGAAGCCTGTCTGTGCCATGATGTTTACAGCCCTCCTGGCCCTTAACTTCAGCATCATATTTCACCAGGGTAAGGTTGTACACACCAGTGAAACACACTTGACCACAGCTGAATGCTCACTGGCACCATTACCCACTCAGCGTTCCCCGGATACTGGAGAAACATGCTCCCTTGTTACTATAACTCCACTCTGATGGCCCGCAAGAGCCAACAATCCCTTGAAATGGGTAGCAGGAGGACAGACTTGCTATCAGCGAAATAAGAATTTGCCATATGTCCCTAAGAAGGGAGGTTAGCTGCTCACATCTGCTCTAGGTTTAAGGTTAAGGATGGACTTTTGTGGTACATTAAGACAGATCTACAGGTCACATCCGTCTTGTCCAAGTCCTGGTGTTGGCAAAGGACTCACCACAAGGCAGTAGCATGAAAAGGAAGGAGGGAAACAAGAAAGGAAGGAGGGAAGCAAAGAGAAAAGAAGGTAAGGAAATACAGAGATGCAGCCAGCCATTGGGATAAGACGTGCTTATCTTCATTTCAGCAGAATTCTGCTGCTGTGTGGATCTTAGATAGAGCCCTAGTGGTGCAGAGGTTAAAATGGTCAGTTACCAACCAAAAGGTCAGGGGTTGGAACCCGCCAGCCACTCTGCAAGAGAAAGGCATGGCAATCTGCTTCTGGAAAGATTTACTGCCTTGGAAATCCTACAGTGTCACTATGACTTGGTATTGACTTGACAACCAGTTGGTCAGCTTTGGTCTTTTCGGTGGATCTCAGAAGCATTTGTGATTATCAGCACTGATGAGAGGCTCTACTTCCCAGCTCTGCCTTAAGTAATGTTGGGCAAGTTGCTTCACTTCTCTGTCTACCGTTTTTCTACCTAACAAGAACCACCACGACCATATGCCAATCATTGGGCTCTGCACTGGGCTCATAACACTGACCAAAACAGATACAGTTCCTGTCCTCATGGAACTTACAGTTAGGAGGACTAAGTATTCCTTCTCTTTAGCTTAGCACTCTAAGACTCTATATCAAGTATATTTACACACTCCCGTGCTTCTAGGTTTAGAATTTCTTATCAAAAAACAAAATACAAGAAAAAATCAAGCATCATGCATGTCTTAGTTACCCAGTGCTGCTATAACAGAAATACAAGTGAACAGCTTTAACAAAACAGAAATTTATTTTCTCACAGTCTAGTTGACTAGAAGTCCAAATTCAGGGCACTGGCTCCAGAGGAAGGCTTTCTCTTCCTGTTGGCTCTGGAGGAAGGTCCTTGTCATCAATCTTCCCCTGGATTAGAAGTTTCTCTGCGCAGGAACCCCGGGTCCAAAGGACAAGCTCTGCTCCCAGTAACTGCTTTCTTCATGGTCTGAGGTTCCCAAGCTCTCTGCTTGCTTCCCTTCCCTCTTATCTCTTGTAAGATAAAAGGTGGTGCAGATCACACACCAGAGAACCTCCCTTTACATTGGATCAGGGATGTGATTTGAGTAACGGTATTATGTTACGCTCCAATCATCTTTAACCACTGGCAAAGATTATGATTTATAACACACAGGAAAAAAACCACAGAATGGAGGACACCCACACAATACCAGGAGTTGACACATATTTTGGGGGGACACAATTCAATCCATGATAATATAATGCTAAGCACGATATTCTTTAAGAAAGCTGAGCATACAAACTTCTAACATATAAAATTAATTATATTCAGAGCTGACTAATGACATTATGGATTTATAAAGGAATTCATTCCAAGGTTCTTTAAAAATAGCTGATGTGCTAACAATTAGATTTATTGACAGTCAACTGTGTACAAGGCACTATGCTAAGCTCTTTAATATACAATACGTTTTAATTTTTAGAAGAAGCCTGTGAAGTAGGTAACGTTCTCTTGTCATTTTACAGGTGAAAACATGGAGGTTGAGTGATGCTAAAACCAAAGTCCCACAACTGGTAAGCAACAGAGTCAAGGTACAAGGCCTGACAATAAAAACTCATCCTAGAAAAAGTGCTACATTCCTCACTGCCTGATATCACTTCGGTTACCTTTGAAGCATTCCCCTTGGGAAGCTATGTACTGATGCCAGCACCTAGTCCACCCTCCAAAGCAATTTTGGAAGTTTTTTTATAGAATGGCCATCAGAGCTGTCATCATATTACCTTTGATGTGTTGAATGTCATCAAAATGTCTTCCTTTCAATATTTCATTCATCTTCAGGTAAACAAAAAAATCACTGGGTGATCCGGTATGTAGAGAAAGTGTCCAATACAGTTATTTGTTGATTTGCTAAAAGCTCCCTCACAAACAACTATACAATTAAGTTCATGGACTTGCCACTGTACCACCATGCACAATGGCCATTCTAGAAAGAGTTCCAAAATTGCTTTGAAAGGTAGACTAGGCGCTGGGGTCAGTGCATAGCTTCCCAAGAGGAGTACTTCAAAGGTGACCATAGTGATAATCAGCAATGAGGTATGCAGCACTTACAACAATTAAGTTAGCTGACTTAATTGTGGACCTCATACAAAATCAACAACCTTGAGCTATCCTGCACCCACATATACCTGTCTCATCAAAATATAAAACATACAGTGTGTCCAAACAGTTTGTAGTGGTAGTATTTTGAGAGGGTGATAAGCATTTTCCTGTTCTAATTCCTCAAATACCTACCCAAATGACAAGCCCTGAATATCACTCACATGTCTTAAAATTGCACACATGGTCCACATTTAGCTCAGTGAACACTATGGACCTTTATACTGTACTCCAGCTGTATTACTTAAAACAGCCAAATACAAAGCCACTCTATGGACTTGTCCTTTCTACCTCTTCCTTCATAGAAATTAAAAAACTAATCTTACTGAACTGTTAAACAATTTTCACTTTGGATAACAAACAACACCTACTACTAAGTAACTCTGGCCTTTTTAAAGTGCAGCCTTAAAGTAAAAGAGTGATGATCCAACATATACAAATACTTTCCTGAACATATCAAGTAGGCAAAGACAGGTCCTTTGGTGTGTTCCTTTTAAGGTCTGTTACAGTGTGCTGTGTTCACAGGTTCTTAGTAAAGACTGGGGCAGCGCATAGACCAGACACTGGTTTAGGGGTGTGGTCAGCAGGTATTACTCACAGAAGAAACAGGACAAGCGTGACTAGAACAGCATACCTTGACACCAGCCAAGGTTCCTGAGGCTCGGCTGTTGTCCCTGGGTAATGTTAGATCAGATCCAAGCATGTCTCACTGCACATCTTGAGAAGAGAATGCCTAAGTCCCTCACTCCTGGGGTTAAGTGCTGACAGGACAGCCGTATCTATGTGCCAAATGGCACTTACAGAGAACTGGTAGAGAAACGGAATAATAAAAGGTAAAGAGGGTGAAAAAACTGAAAGGCCCCCTGCAGGCAGTGGATGTAGTTTATTGCCCCTGTGTAGGGTGAGTGACCATCTCCTGATGGCTGTTCTCGGTACTGCGGGCATCAGAGGCAGTTATTTCTCCTTTACTGCAGTGAGACAGCTTAAAACAAAGTTCTGGGCCAGGGTCACCTGGCTGCACCGTCTGTGAGGGAGAGCCGAGGCTGGACAGGGAAGCTTTCCCAGAGCGGGGAGGGCTGCTGGCCAAATGGCAGCGTTTCCCGGGCTGTGTGTGGACAGGCCGGGGTTGGGGGCAGCTCAGTGCTTCGGCCTTCTGGCTCTGGGTGCTCAGTCTGCAGGTAAGAAGGGCCTCCTAGGGACTTACAAAGAGAGAATTTGAGGAGGGGGCACTGCTTTATTTAGCTGTGAATTCCCTTGGTTTGACTGAAAGCTTTTGACTTGCATGAGCTCAGCAGGGGAGCTCTTTTTCCAAGCCTTGCATCACCAGCCTGCTATTAAGTATTTCAAGAGAATGAAAGTCTGTTGTATTAAAATGCTGTGCCCTCCACCAGCAAAGGGTTAGTGAATCTGTCCAACTCCTGGCACACAGGCCAGCTCAGCAGGAGGTGGCTGTGGGCTTCCATGACCTTCAGAAGGCCCAGTCTGCTTGAAGAGAAATGGTTCACCACCCCCCTGCCTGGAGACTTCTCTGAGAAATGTCATTTTACACTGTCTCTGGTCTCTGTCCTCTTCTCTGCCGGGCTGTGCTTTACTGCCTGTGGAGGGGCACGCCTGTCCACACACAGCCCAGGAAACGCTGCCATTTGGCCAGCAGCCCTCCCCGCTCTGGGAAAGCTTCCCTGTCCAGCCTCGGCTCTCCCTCACAGACGGTGCAGCCAGGTGACCCTGGCCCAGAACTTTGTTTTAAGCTGTCTCACTGCAGTAAAGGAGAAATAACTGCCTCTGATGCCCGCAGTACCGAGAACAGCCATCAGGAGATGGTCACTCACCCTACACAGGGGCAATAAACTACATCCACTGCCTGCAGGGGGCCTTTCAGTTTTTTCACCCTCTTTACCTTTTATTACTCCGTTTCTCTACCGGTTCCCTGTAGGTGCCATTTGGCACATAGATACGGCTGTCCTGTCAGCACTTAACCCCAGGAGTGAGGGACTTAGGCATTCTCTTCTCAAGATGTGCAGTGGGACATGCTTGGATCTGATCTAACATTACCCAGGGACAACAGCCGAGCCTCAGGAACCTTGGCTGGTGTCAAGGTATGCTGTTCTAGTCACGCTTGTCCTGTTTATTCTGTGAGTAATACCTGCTGACCACACCCTTAAACCAGTGTCTGGTCTATGCGCTGCCCCAGTCTTTACTAAGAACCTGTGAACACAGCACACTGTAACAGACCTTAAAAGGAACACACCAACAAACCGATTCTCAGAATCAAGCATTTCCCTCTGGGCTCTGTGACTCTCCTGGAGGACAGAATCATGTCCTGCTCATTTTGCTACGCCCGGTGCCCAACACGGTGTTTGACCTTTAGTAAGTGAGTGAAAAATGCTTCTTGACAAACTATGTCTGTAATCCCTTTTGTTTCCACAAAAGAAATAAAGGGACAAACTAATTAGACCACCAATCCTACAATTACAGAACGATTACAAACAGATTTCACTTTACAACAAATTCAGACAAAATCATGATATCTACCTGGAGTATTGTATCGAGTAGGCTTCTGAGGCTTCACTAGGGCTTCACGAAAAAGAAACTATTGTCAAGTCAAATTATTAATCCCCAACATGTCTTGGGAGTTAGGAGTAAAAGCACACCACCTCCAGGTTAGAATCTTTCCCAATCAGATAACTAAAGAAGACAATATACATAGGTTTTCTTCATAACATAAACAATTAAAATTAATATCGTAAAATATTTGTTTTCTTGGCATGGTATACGATCAATGTTGTACAAACTAAAAACCCAAATGTTCTTGGATGTCGTCTTTCAGCAAAATAGACCAAATTCCAGCTTTCCACTTCTCTGCCTAGGAAACTCTTCCATCCTCTCCCACCCGCGGCGCCTCAGCTCTTCTCAGCACTCTGCTGCTGTCGCTTCTGTTTCTCCGTTCTGTTTCCACAAGTGGCATCCAGAGCCTCCAAAGCTGTGTCCTAAGGCCACAGTTACCTCCAAGGTGTTGGGTTTGGTGAAAAACCACAACCAGGATCCATTATTTTCTTATCCAGACTTTCTTAGCAAAGACCTTATGGACAACACATCCAATTAATTTCAGAAACCATAAATTCTGTTTCAAAGTAGCTCTGCAGCTTGTTTTGTTCCAACCCTTGCATTAAACAGTCATTTTACCAGATTTTCCCAGTCATCAATCAGCTGAAGGAAGTGAATCCTCTAATACATTCTTCAGTAATGGTTCGTGAGTTCCTCTATGGTTAAAAAAAAAAAAAAAAAATTCTATAACCTTGACATTTGAAAGATAGACAGGTTGGATATAAAATCCTGGGATAACATTTTAAGTTTCTTCAAAATGTTGTTCCATTATTATCTTGTTTTGCATGGAGTTGTTGAGAAGTCTGATACCAACCTAATTTTCTTTCTTTTTAGAGCAATACGGTCTTTTGGGAGCCCCTGAGGGTAGTTTTCTTCTTCTCCTCCTTCTTCCCCTCCTCTCTCTCTTTTCCATTTTCCTTCTGCTTGTGCTTTATCTCCCACCTCTAAGTTTATTAGCATGTATTTGAAACTTACTTGTTCTGGGTCAATTTTCACAAATACATGTAGAAATTTTCACTATGTAGATTCACATGTTTTTCTAATTCTGCTAAGTTTTCTTGAAATACAGCTTTAAGTATGAGTTCTGTTCCACTGATCTGCTTTTCCTATTCAGTGCTGCCCTACAATGGATCTTCTTTGACAACCTCCTACAGTTACCATTTTCCCTCACATCCTTTTAAGTCTTTTATCTCATTTTTATTGTTTTGCTGGTTTTCTGTTCTCTCATTATCTATTTATATTATCCTTTGGAGATTTTATAATTTAGCCATCATTTCTTAGATGATTGCCTTTTCTTTGATTTCTTTCTTGCATATCATCATCTCTCATTTCATACCTTCTAGTTTTTGTTTTCTATTCTGAGATTTTTAATCTTTTTTTAATTTGAGGTTTTCTTTCATTTCTTCCAATCTTTGTTCAATGACATTTAAGTTCATGCTGGAGTAGTGCTAAGCATTTCATTTGCCTTATGGTTTTAAGGGGAAGCATTAGTATATTCTTCAACTGAGAAATCTTGATTCTCATTTTCTGTTGTACTGTTATAGCACATTTTTCAACATGTTGTCTGACACTTTCTTCTCATTTTTAAATATCTTAAATAACCTTTGGGCATCTTGCTAAGTTAACTTAAAAGCTCTCTTTTCTGTTGTTATAGTAAAGGGCAGTTTCTTGAATAAGTGGCATCTTTCTTGGGAGGGGCTCAGAAGTTGGTTTGTCTTCTCATTCTGTGATACCTTTTCTTCCCCCTGAAGGACTTTTAATTTTCACTGCTTGCTTAATTATTTCCTTTTACACAAGCCTCCGAAGACAGCACCTCTGTTCAAGTTACCTTATCCTACCTCAGAAGCATCATCTTCAAAAACCTGCTAACCTGATCCCACAGACTTCCAAGTCTGTTTTTTCAGTTCACCAGTGGTTAGAATTTTTGTTCTCTGGCTGGTTTATTAGCTGAGTGATATTATCAGTTAGGACTCCTCTGCACTCTCCTTCTACCCATGCAGTCTCTACCCAACTCCCTGTATCTCTAGAATGGGATACAGAAACGGTTCTTCTGGTTTGGGATGCTTTTTGCCCTACTTACATGTATCTGAACTGTGTATTATTCTGTTTCCTAGTTACACTGTAGGTGTCAGTTATGGATGGTTTTATTTGCTACCCTTATAGAACTTCATACAGACCAACAACAAGAAGAACAGAGAAATTTGAAAATGGGCATAAAAATTCAGCATTGTTTCTAACCCAAGCTAACCCTTTACTTACACAGCAATCAAAAATTGTTTGTTTTTGCTTATCTTACTTTTTACTAGCCCTTTCAACAGTCATAGCACCCCATAACTTACAGAATATGATGGAGCTAAAATGTTAGCAAAATATACACAAGCACAATAAACATACATCAGACTAATGATAACGGCCAAGACCAAGTTTACTGTGATCTATCTGTTGATGTTAAACGGTTAAAAAGAAAAGCTGTCACTTTGAAGACTAAGGTACACCTGACCCAAACCAGGATATTTTGAACTGCCTCATATGCATGTGAAAACTGAACAATGAATAAGGAAGGCTGGAAAGAAATTAATGCCTTTGAATTACAGCATTAGTGAAGAATACTGAATACACCATGGACTGCCAAAAAAAAAATCAACAAATCTATCTTGGAAGAAGCACACACAGAACGCTCCTTAGAAGAGAGGGTTGTGAGTTTGGACATGTTATTACGCAGGACCAGTCCCTGGAGAAGGAAATCACACTTAGTAAAGCAGACGGTCAGTGAAAAATGGGAAAATCCTCAAAAAGACAGACCAACACAGTAGCTGCAACAATGGGTTTAAGCGGATCAACGAATGCAAGGGTGCTGCAAGACGTGCCAGCATCTCATTCTGTTGTACACAGGGCCACTGTGAGTCACCACCAACTCCGTAACAGCAAACAACATCTGTTGGGGGTAGGCAGCAGGGACTTTGCTCTAGTCTGTAGCACTGTTCTTACCTACAAAAGTTGACAAGTTGAAATTATAAAGTAGTAGAGCTGTGTACTAACAGGGGTCAGGGAGTACCACACGCCTCCTTTTAGAATTACACTAACATCATCCTAGGAAGCAAGTATCCTGCTTGTCTTAGTCATCTGGTACTGCTCTAGCAGAAATACCACAAGCAGATGGCTTTAAAAAGAGAAATTTTATTCTGTAACAGCCTTGTAGGCTAAAAGTTCAAATTCAGGGCCTCAGCTCCAGGGAAAGAACTTCTTTGTTGGCTCTGGAGGAAGGTTTTTGTCATCAATCTTCCCTGCACTAGGAGCTTCTGAACTGCAGCAACTCCCAGTCCTTTTTGAAGGATGCACTGTATCCTGGCACTACTGCCTGGTGGTATGAGGTTCCCCATTTTCTGTTTGTTTCTCTTTCCTTTATATCCCAAAACATTGCCTCAAGGCACAGTATAATCTTACACACTGAGCGGTGATATTAAGTCCTGTCCCACCAACACAACTGCCACCCATCCTCCCTCATGAACATCATAGAGGCAGGATTTACAGCCTATGGGAACATCACACAATACAAGGAATCACACCCTAGCCAAACTGCTAGACACATATTTGGGGGGGAAGGGACATAATTCAATCCATGACACTGCTTTTAAAAAATTATCTGGAAAGAGAATTTACAAATATCCTAAAAATACAATTTGAAGATATGGTAACATATACCATCAGAGAGGTATGTGTGTATGGCTAGAATGCAACTTTATTTATGCTTGTTAAGCTTTTAGACTACTGTTAGGAGGCAGCACAACGTAGTGTTTACAGAGAGTGAGCGCTGGAAGCAGACAGACCTGAGCTCCGTCTCTCTGGTCCACCACCACGGGCTGTGTGACCCCCCGCGATGAAGCAGCCCGGCTAAGCTCACCTGTACAATGAGTCATAGCGGCGCCCCACAGGACTGTTGTGATGTTTAAGTGAGATAATGGCTGTAAATCACGGAGCACAATTTCCTGCACACAGTAAGCACTCCACAACTGTGGATATTTTGTTGTTAATATTACTATTACTCTTTCCTCTAGTCCTAACCAGGGAAATTGCAAACATCCAGATAGAAAAGTGACTTGTGTTAAAGAAATGCTCATGTGTAGACAACGGCTCCTGATGGAGGGCCCACTGACGAGCCACTGGAATGCTGGATGGAGTAATCGAGAGGAGAGGGATGTCAACTCACCACAGAATCCGTCACATAGGTAGCACATGCAGGTTGTGGGACCCTATTACTACATGCTCCTGTTAAGGGCAGATCCAAGAATTTTATATCAGTGTTTCCAAGGACATAGTCAGAGTTAAAGCTACATATCTCGCTGTGAAAAGGATTTTTGGAAAACAGCCCAAATATAATAAAGTCCGCTACATTTGATGGCACAGAGAACAATGGTCTAAATTTTAACTGTGCTAATCCCCTCTCCTGTCATTACAGACTAAATTCCACACTTGGAGCAAAGCTGGAGCATATTTAGAAGGTAGTAGTTTCTGTCTGAGGAGTCCAAAGAGCAGAAAACTGTCATCAATGGGCTGTATGAGAGGCACATAAAGGACAGAGAGGGAAATGACGAAGAAGAGAAGGCAAGGACTTAGGTTCACGTGCAAAGGCCCAGCTGAGTTTCTGCACCACAGCGGCGAACCTACCGCTGCACGCCAGTGTCCCACACAGGGCTTTGTTAGGCGATCGCTTTTACAGTATTACAGAGTTTTCAGAAGACACGAAATCATCTGGTTTTCAATGGAGATTCTTTCTTTCTTTCCCACTAGCAAGCAAATGATAACATTTTATCACAGGAATACGTTAAACTCCACTCTGCTCTAATACCAAAACCATTATGTTCTCTCAGTTTGTCATCTGTGGTGGCTTAAGTGTTGCTGTGGTGTTAGAAGCTATGTCCCCAGTATTTCAAACCAGCAGGGTCACCCACGGTGGACAAGTTTTAGCAGCGCTTCTAGACTAAGACAGACTAGGAAGAAAGTCCTGGTGATCTACTTCCAAAAAATCAGTTAATGAAAACCTTATGGGTTATGACAGAATACATTTCACTCTGGGGCTGGAAGGTGAACCCCTGTGTTGGAAGGCACTGCAAAATATGACTACAATGGGGGGCTCGGCCACACCAACAATCACAACAAGGAGCAGGACCGGGTGACATTTTCTTCTATTATGCAAAAGAACACCATGAGTCAGAGGTGACTTGATGCAACTAACCACAGTGCTAAAAAGGTAGTTTTCCTGGAAATATGTGAGCAAATGACAAAAGATCGGCCCATTCCAGAAACGCACTGAGCTTCACAGTCAGCCATTCCTTGTAGTTCATTCACAACAAGCTGCCTGTATTTCAACATTCTAAAAACTGCCACTTGGCAATGTCATGACATGGAACTGCTGCGTACGAGTCTGTCTGAAGGAGAGCAAAAGCCCAGTTTCAGTCAGGTCACCGTTACGTGCAGAGGGCAGGTGCTCTAAGATCTTTTACGACAAATTATAAGTTTAAACCATAAATGAGACATTCACTAGCACAATAATTACTAGCAGCATGTGACTCTTCAACACCCTTTCTTTCTAAAACTCAAAGATTTGCAACTCCATATGAATACGGACTAGAGGGTGAGAGTCCCAGACAAAAGAGAAAATTTTTCAGCCAAGAGAGAAAATTCATCCTGACGGTCAGGAAGACCCTGCCTTCTGTCTCCGCTGTGACAGGCTTGTTAAAAAGAACATGAAGCTGGCACTCCACAATCTGAGAAGCCCAGCTGAATCTTCAGGCCCCAAATTCACATCCTAATTTTCAGTTCGTCTCTTTTTCTGTCAGCAAGAAAGGCTGTGACAGGATTCCAGATCTTACTAACTTTGCCCAAATGATGCAAATAGTTAACAGACTTAACTGTTCGCTGAAAGGTTGACGGTTTGAGTCGGCCTTGAGGCACCTCAGAGGAAAGGCCTGGAGCTCTTCTTCAGAAAAATCTGCCACTGAAAACCCTATGGAGCACAGTGCTACTCTGACACCCGTGGGTCCACTATGAGCGGGCATCCACATGACAGTAACTGGTGTCCCTGCCTGTCCACAGCCACAACATAGTAAACAGCCTTGTTCTATTTTTTGGAACACAATGTGTTCAGTGAAACACAAAACAAATTTGCCAAGTGCCTGTTTCCTTAATCCTGTGAACCCCTTGTGCTTCTTAAGGGAAACTAGTCCATATGGCTCAGATTTCACTCACAAATAAATCAGCATAATGTTTGCTCAGTAAAAGCTGTTTTATGCTCTTGCTTTTATGGGCCTTTTTATCCCAAGCCCTACAATAATAATAATAATAAAAGCTAGTACACTTTTGCTAAGGGTAAATAAACTCAGGCTTAAATCTTTCTATCCCCACAGACTGCAGAAGGAGGGCTGCCTCTGATCGTAGATGAATGAATCTTCTCTCTGGCTTCAAGCCACCCGGACAGGGCCTAGAAGCTATGGGGGAAATAGCAAGGGAAACCAGAACTTGAGATGACCAAGGGTCACCCAACAGAAGTAGGTTTTGATTTCAGTAAGAATGACTAAATAGCAAGAGCAACAGGCTCATTCCTCTTCTCTGATGCAGAGAGTGGATGCATCAGAAGGATGTTTTATCCATTAGCCTTCTTGGGGAAGATCACAGACTGTTCTTTGTACAAATCTGGAGCTGCAGAAGAGTTAGACAAACAGAAAACAGACAGTAAAATACAGCCTGTATCCATAGTGCTTGCCACAGATACTGATTCTGGGAAATCGTTTCCAAATGGAAGAGCCACCCCCAATGTCCCCGTCCTCATTTTATAAAAGTGTGCCCTAACTGACCTTTGTGCCACCTTAGCTCTCACTTTCCTGTCCCCCATTCCAAGGTAAGCTCTCATCCAGAATCCTCTATTCCTCACTGCCTTGCTCACTGGGTTCGATTCCTGGCCACCTCACACACAGCCACCAGCCATCTGTCAGTCGGGGCTGGTGTACTGATATGTCACTGACCAGCGTTCACGGGAGCTTCCACAGAGCGACACTGACTAGGAAGAAAGGCTTAGCTATCTACTTCTGAAAAATCAGCTTATGAATCTGGATCACAACAGTCCTGTTGCTATGGGGTCGCCATGATTAGGAGACTGAGTCCCCAGCAGCTAACAACTCATCTGTATGAATTACGAAATGGTTTATGTGTGCATTTTTGTTGTTTTAACTGTACAGAAAGACTATCCTGCTCTCACTATTGGTGGCACTGTAAAACGGTAAGCTACTTTGGAAGACGGTCTACAAGCTGCTTATAAACTAAACTACCCTATGACCCAGCAATTCAACTCCAAGGTCACTGCCCCACAGAAAGAAAATCATGCTTACAAAAATACCTGTACAAGAATGGACATCACATCTTTATTCATAATAGCCAAAATCTGGCAACAGCCTACTTTTCTATCAATATGACAATGTATAAAGTGCTGTGTATTCATATACTGGAATAAAACTCACGATAAAAGGAATAAACTGCTCATCTTCAGCACAGTCAGATGTCAAATCTATCTGGGTAATTAGTGGTTCTCAAACGTTCTGCTCTCGGGAGCACTTTACACTGGAAATTACTGCGCACCCCAAAAGCTTTTGTTTATGTGGTTTATGCTAAGATTTACGGTAACAGACATTAAAATGATAAAAATGTAAAATGTGTATTAATTCATTTAGAAATAATAAACTCATTAAAAATGAGCAACTTTTTAAGAAAAGTAAGCTCATTTTCCCAAAACCAAACCAAACAAACCCACTGCTGTTAAGTTGATCCCAACTCACAGCCACCCTATAGAACACAGAGGAACTGCTCCATAGAGTTTCCAAGGAGCACCTGGCAGATTTGAACTGCTGATCTTTTGGGTAGCACACATATCATTTAACTACTATGCCACTGATGTTTCCAATATTTTCCCAAGAGGGGATAAAAAGGAAGGGGCTTGTTTGCTTGTTTAGTTTTACAAACTGTTTTAATGTCTGCCATGACAGAATATAGCTAGATCCTCCTATCAGCTTCTGCATTCAATCTGTTGTAATAAGTTTCTCTGGTTGAAGTTTAGGGGAAAATAAAATTTTACACAGATAGGCAATCAAAAAAGAAAGGAGTATTTTAATGGCCTTTTCAGATAATTACTTATCTTTGACACAAACCAAATTTCACAAGGGATAGTTTCCTTTTTTTTTTAAATTTACTTACTTTGTTGTTGATAGTGGTGGTTTCTTAAAGGTTAGTTGCAACACAGAACCTGAAACCATATCAATACATGTTTTGTACTGTGTTACATGAAAATCCATTATTATACTTGGGATGAGTCTTTTACTCATCTATGATTTTGTAACATCATACATAGGTCCTTTGGAAAGCATGAGTTCACTGAGTTATTCAGATCTCCAAAACGCTGACACATTTTATTACACAATATATATATTTTTTAAAAACCACGCTTGTTAATATCACTATCAACCTAACGAGAAAAGTCATTAGGTATTGGAAAACTATCAACCTCATGATGGGAAATACATTTTCTAAAATTCTGATTTTTTTCTTCAAAGTTCAAACTTTATCAATAGCTATAAACACTGTTAGTGATTTCCTCCACAGTGACAGGTTCACTCTGTCTGCCACATACTCAAGTCTAAATAATCATAGCTCATTAGTTGTTCTTTCTGGTAAAAATGTTGTTCCAGACAAAAGGCAGCTACTGGAGCTCACAACCCCATCACACGGTGCTCTTCCTGCAGTCATAGTGCTGTGTGTGTTACAGAAGGGCTGTGCGCAAACTTTCTATTTTGTGACACAGAATATCAGGAAGATATGCCCTCAGGAGCAGAGACATCATGGAATTAGTCCCTTTTTCTGCTTCATCAGGTACATTCCTAAGTGACAGTGGCTACTCTGTCTGGCAGTGAAAACACAGGGACTATGCAGTTTGGTGCTACTGCCTCTATCTCCTAGGGAGGAACTGGAAGTTTTACCTATTGTAACAGCCTTTGCACCATCAACATACACATCAAAAAGGCACAAAGGTCTCAGCATTATTGTGAAAATAATTTTGAAATGGGTGACCTCCTGAAAGAGGCCCAGAAGCCCTGCTGTGCTACATGAAACAAACTTCACACAAGAGAATGTACTTGATTCCATTTATACGCAACTGCAGAACAGACAAAGCTAGTCTCTGGTGGCGAGGAGGAACAGGAAAGAACAGTGGTTGCTTCTGGAGGATGGCAGAGCGGGCAACGGGGAAGGGGCCATAGGGAACCCTCTGCCTTAATACATGTTCGGGTTAGACAGGTATATGCACTGACCAGCATTCAATCATGTAACTGACGACTGCTGCATTTCATTGTATGTCAATTTTCTGATAGAATGAAAAACACTATTAACGAATACTGAATTCCAGTTAGTAATAGGGCGCTCTGGTGATGTAATCGCTAAGTGATAGGTTGTTAACCAAAAGGTGGGCAGTTCCAACCCACCGAGTCACTCTGAGAGAGAAAAGCACTAGCCATTACTCCTGTAAAGATTTCAGCCCAGGAAATCCTATGGGGCAGTTCTGTTCCGTCCTATAGGCCACTCGGAGTAAGAATCGACTCAACGGAAGTGAGTGTGTTCTTTCTTTGGTGTACTGTTGTTTCTAGTTTTCTTCGAAATGCATCAAAAACTAAGAAGGACTAAAGCAAGGTTTATCAGCCTTGGCATCCCTGTCACTTTACGTCATTAAGTCTGCCCCAAGAGTGCTGCCCTATGCACTGTAGGATGGTTAGCACCATCCCTGGCCTCAACTGAGTAAATGCCACCTGCAGAACCCCCCAGACATTGTCCAATGTCTGCTGGCTGGCAAAAGCATCCCTGTTAGGAACCACTGAGTTAAAGGGAAGATGGGTTCCTCTGGTGATAGAGCAAATATAGTCAAATATTAATGATAAAACCCAGGTAATGGCTGTACAGATTTCTACTGTAAAATTCTTTCAACTTTAATGTTTGAAGACTTTTATATTAAAATGTTGAGCTATAAAGGCTACTGTGTATTAAGTAACCTTTTTTGCACTTCATATTATATTGCTAAGATGTATCCATACTGTTCTATGTTACTAGATCATTTACCCTGGTTATTTAAAAAAACTTTCAAAAAATTCTAGTTTATCCACTTTCCTCTTGATAAGTGTTTGGACTGTTTCCAGGTCTTGCTTTTGGGCTGCTACAAACAGTCTTTTATTCTTTTTTTATTGTGACTGAGGGAAAGCTTACAATACAATCTCAATTTGCACACCTGCCTATCTGCAGCACCTTCTGCTCTTCCTGCCCCATGACAGCACACTCTTCCTTCCTGCTCTATGCAAGTAACGTCCTCTGAACAATCTCCTCTCTCCTCCTCTCCATGCTCTCCACTCCTCAGCAGGGGACGGAAGAGGCCAGTAGGACAACATCCTATAAATGCACAGAACCATAAAAAGTGCAGACACGATGTGGTCACTTGGTGTCCCTGATTCCAATCCATTCCTGTCCGAAGAGTTGACCACAGTAATGACCTATGCTCAGGAGCAGAATTGGGTCTAGGGGCCATCTCCTAGGAGAAGGAACTCCCAGGCCTTTGGACCATCAGTCGCGGTCTTTAAGTGGAGTTCTTAGGGTACACGCCTTTTTTTCTTGTTTTGCCACCGGGACTCAACACTGTGAGCCCCATCACAGCTGTCGGTGGTGGTGGCTGGGCACCACCTGGTTCTCCTGGTCACATGTTTATACAGTCACCCATTCACGTGAGTCTTTCTGTCTCTGGGTTCTTTTTCCCTCGTGTCATTGTTGTCCTTCATGGCCATCTAGTTCCAGCTGAGTTGGGACCATTTGGTGTACCTCAGACAGCAGCTTGCTAGCTTTTCAGATCCCAGATGCCACTCACTAATGGGAAGCAGAAGACGCTCTTAGCAATAGGCTAGCTATGCCAATTGGCCTAGATGGACCCTGACAGCATAGTCCCTGGGCCGCCTCCCCTGCTACTCTACCCTTGCAATATTGGGTTAAGATTGGAGGAGTTTTCAGGTTATGTTGAAGTCCAGTCAAACTGATCTTCTTTTGACTGTCTGCTGTCACTGCTTTCACCCAACCAGATTTCTGTCAAGTATCTAATCTGTGAACCAGCCCTGTCTCTCCCTCCCTTCCCTTGTAGCCATCAAAGATCCTGTTTTTAAGTCCTTATAGTAGGGGTCTCATACAATATTGTCCTTGTGCCGCTGACTGATTTCACTCAACATAATGTCTTCCAATTGAAACCAGGTTATGAGATGCTTCCTAAAATCATCATTGTTCTTTATCACTGCATAGTGCTCCACTGAGTATATATACCAGGGTTTGTTTATCCATTTATCTGTTGTTGGTCATCTGGGTTATTTCCACCTTTTTATTATTGTGGACTGTGCTGCAATAAACATTCGTGTGCATGTATCTGTTCACGTGAAAGCCCTTGATTCTGTAGGATATATTCCAAGCAGTGGAATTACTGGGTCAAATGGTATATCTATTTCCAGCTTTTTAAGGAAGTACCAGATTGCTTTCCAAAGAGGTTGGACCATTCTGCAATCCCACCAGCAGCATAGAAGAGTTCCAATTTCTTCACAGCCTCTCCAGCATTTGTTGTTTCGTGTTTTTTGGGTCATGCCCAACCTTGTTGGGGTGAGATGGTATCTTGTCATCATTTTGATTTGAATTTCCTTAACAGCTAATGATCATGAGCATTTCCACATGTGTCTTTTGGCTGCCTGGATACCATCTTTAGTGAAGTGTCTGTTCATCTCCACTGCCGAATGTTTAATTGGGTTATTTAACCTTTTCTTGTTGATATTTTGCAGTACCTTGTAAATTACGGAGATTAGATGTCGATCTGACACATAGCTGCCAAATATTTTTTTCCATTCTGTAGGTGGTCTTTTAATTCTTTTGATAAGGTCTTTGGATGAGCAAAAGTGATTCTTAGTAGTTTCCATTTATCTGTTTTCTCGTCTGTTGATTGTGCTTTGTCAGATTTTGAAGTCTGTCTAAGTTGTGTCTTCAAACTTCCACTGTTGATCCTATTTTTTTCTCGTATGATCTTTATCATGTTAGGTTTGATATTTAGGTCTTTTAACCAATTTGAGTTGGTTTTTCTACAAGGTGTGAGATATGGGTCTTGTTGCAATTTTTTGTAGATGGATATCCAGTTTTGCCAGCACCATTTGTTAAAGGGACTGTTTTTACCCCAGTTTTACAATCTTAAGGCCTTCGTCAAATATCAACTGTTCATAGGAGTATGGCTGCATCTCTGGGGTCTCAACTCTGTTCTATCAGTCTATGTCTCTTTTGGTACCAGTACCAAGCTGTTTTGACTACTGTGGCAGCATAATACATTCTAAAGTCAGGTAGTGAGAAGCCTCCTAGTGTGTTCTTCTTCTTCAATAGTGTTTTGCTTATCTGAGGTTTCTTCCCTTTCCAAACAAAGTTGGCGATTCACTTCTCCACTTCATTAAAAAATGTCACTGGAATTTGTATTGGGATTGCATTGTATATAAAAATCACTTTGGGTAAAATAGACATTTTCACCATGTTCAGTCTACCTATCCATGTTTCTCCACTTATGTAAGTCTCTCTTCATTTCTTGCAGTAAGGTCTTATACTTCTCTTTGTACAGGTCTCTTGTTTCTCTAGTTAGATTTATTCCTAGGTATTTTATCTTCTTAGGGGCTGTAGTAAATGGTATTGATTTGGAGATTTCTTTAATTATCTCTTTGTTGGGTGGCTGGCTAGGATAAAAGAATCCTACTGATTTGCTCATGTTTATCTTGTATCCTGATACTTCGCTGAACTCTTCTATTAGTTTGAGTAGTTTATTTATGGAATCTTTAGGATTCTCTGTGTATACAATCATATTATCTGCAAACAGGGAGATTTGCATTTCTTTTTTGCCAGTGCAGATGTCCTTTATTTCTTTGTCTTGTCTAACTGCTCTGGCCATAACTTCTAGTACAATGTTGAACAGGAGAGGTGAGAGTGGGCATCTTTGTCTAGTTTCCATTCTCAAAGGGAATTCCTTCACTCTCTCTCCATTCAGGATGATGTAGGCATTTGGCTTTGCGTAGATGGTCCTTATTGTGTTGAGGAATTTGCCTTCTATTCCTATTTTGCTGTGAGTTCTTAGCTTGAATTGGTATTTGACTTTGTCAAATGCCTTGTCTGCATCAATTGACAAAATCAGGTGATTCTTATCTTCTGTGTTATTTATGTGGTCTATCACATTAATTATTTTTCAGATGCTGAACCAGTCTTGCATCTCTGGAATGAATCCAACTGGGTCATGATGAATTATTTTTTTGATATGCTGTTGAATATGCTAACAGTCTCATACACTCATTTGCAACACAGTCTGTCATTTTGGTCACTGATTTTTCTTCCCTTGAAGTCATATACAGGTAAGGCGCCCCCAGTCTGAGATCAGATATTTATCTATATTTTCTTGCATTTCAGATTTTCATTTTCTACCATTAATTATCTAATCCCTCTGGAGTACCTTTTGGTAACTAGTGGATCTGGTTTATTCCAGCACCACTTCAGTGGTTCTTTTTTCTTCCAGGAAACCGTGGTGACATGATGGTTAAGAACTACTGCTGTTCAAAGTTAGCAGTTCAAATCCAACAGGCGCTCCCTGGAAACTCTGGGGCAGTTCTACTCTGTCCTATCAGGTCACTCAGAGTTGGAATCCACTTGACGGTAGTGGGTTTCACTGTTTTTTTTTTTTTTCTTTCCTCAATAAGCTGGCATGTAATACTTCTAACCCACTACAAAATACCTTTTCCTTCAGAGCAGAAAAAGTTGAAAATATTCTCCAGAAATACACTCTTTATGATTTGAAAGGAACACTATTTGACACTTTCCTCCTTGGGCTAAAGCTCTTTGTAAACCAGTTACTGTCAAAACCCAAACTCCAACTCACAGCAACCCCATGTGTCACAGTGAAACTCTGCTTCACAAGGTTTCCAGTGGTTGATTATTCAAAGCAGATCACAGGTCCTTTCTTCCAACGCACATCCAGATGGACTCGAAGCTCCAACCTTCTGGTGAGCAGCTAAGCACATGATCTGTTGGCACCACCCAAAGACTCTCCCTCAGGTATCCTTCAATAGTTTGATACATTAAAAATTCTAATTAGCTCCTGGAACAGTCAGACCTAAGCACCCAGGATTCCTGACTTTCTGGTGCTTCAAAGGATAGCAAGAAGTTGGGTTTTTTTCCAATGCAAAATTGAATCTGACAAATACTGAGCGTTTCAGTAAGGCCATCAGAATCTGTAAAGTAAAAGAAACACTGAACACAAACAGAAAGCTTAAAGTAGGAATGATAGGAGCAGAAGCAGAACAAGGAAAACATATTATTATTTCCCTTCAAATTTCAGAGTGAGCCAGGCCACCTCTGACCTAGGGACCAACAAGCTTCTTCTAAATACTGGTGAGTGTTCTCCAACGTGTGGGAAAAAGAGTTTCCAAAGATACTGCTGTTAGTCTTCCTTGTTTATTTTCTTTCTTTGGTTTGACCCCATAAGCCTTGTTGTTGACATTGGCTCCTCTGTTTACTGTTACTCACTGCTGTTTTTGAAAATATTTGGATATGAACTGTACATTTTTGAAGATTATGGAGGAAGAAATTAATTTCTCATTAACAGACTCATCTTTACAAATTTCACTTGGAGTGTAATGGAAACCATGAGCTCCTCTGGCACCAGCTGATGGAAAGGTCATCAGCAGAGGTTCACGCCAAACAAGCCTGTGCTGTCGGGCTTTGGTTTGTTTCTGACAGCCACTGCTAACCCTTGCTGCTTTCTCCTTCCTGACCCCCTTCTTGCCCAGGCTTACACTGGAGCACCCTGCAAACAGAGCTGATGGCAGTGAAGCCATGTGCAATTTGTTACCAAGGCAGAACAAATGGCTGCGGTTTCCCTCCCAACACTTGTCTACAACCCCACCCGCACCCCCCGCAAAAAACCCCACACTCTTGGAATTTTTATTGTTTGGAAATCCTGTGGCTTTCTGCAACAATACTGGTGTTGCTGGTATTTAAAGAAAACCAGCTACAAAACAATTCCAACTCCTTCTAAAACAGACAGTATTTCATGACCCAAAGAACGCGCCTCAGTCTCAGCCCCTACCACATACTCACATGTCATCTTCCTTCAGGGCGCCTGACTACCCTTCACAGCTACTGGTCAGGGGGGATCCTCACCCTCCTGCTGTCATCACAGATGACCAATTGTCTGAAATTGTACACCGAGTTCTTTACCATCTACCATTCTCCACTCCAAAACAACGCATGGACCTTCAAGTTTGGGGGGTGGGGCTTCCCACCTCCAAAACAAGAGGTGAAATGAAAGGAGCAGTGGACATCAGGACAGTGGACACAAATCCCAACGCCAGCTTCAATCCTGTGGTCCTTTAACCTCTGTAAGCCCAATGACCAGGTTCCCATCAGCAGGTGTCAGAGGAGACACATGGAACTTGTCAAGATGAATAAAAGCCAAGAGTTAACAGTCACAAATTTCTGACTGGCTCATTCTGCCCCAGGCTCCCTATAAAAAAAGGCTTATCCCGTTTATTAATTCACAGGTTTGGAAATAGGAAGTCCTCCTATTTGTTTATTACAGTCTTTATCTAGAAAAACCATAAAGCTCTCAATAGAAAACAGAGGAGTAAATCTTTATGAGCTTGGATTTAAGCCATGGATTCTTAGAGACGATACCAAAAAAAAGATAAATTGGGCTGCATCAAAACAGAAAACCTTTGTACACTAAAGGACATTATCAAGAAAATGAGAAGACAACCTTCAAAATCAGAGAAGTATATGCAAATCCTGTGTCAGATAAGGATTCAGTATCTAGAAAACAAAGAACTCTTGTAAACAACAAAAAAACAGACAATCCCTGGGGTCTTAAAAGCTGCCATCTGAGGGTACAGCAAATGGTCCCAACTCAACAGGAACGGATGATCATCGAGGACAAGCACGACCTGGGGAAAAGAGAACCCAGGAGACAGAGAGACCCATGTGGGTGGGTCTCTACATGGACTCGTAACGGGAAGAGCCAGATGGTGCCGGGCCACCACCAGTGATAGCCACAATGGAGCTCACAAAGTTGAGTCTCACCAGCAACAAGAGAATAAATAGGGGTGCACCCTGAGCTCTCCAATAAAATACCACAATTGGTGGTCCAGGGCTTCACAGTTCCCCTGGGAGCATGGCCCCTGTCCCTGATGCTGCCCCTGCCCATAAATCATAATGAAGGTCAACTTTCCCAACAGCCACGGACTCGACTCGGCGATGCAGTGACTATATCTTGTGGGAATTTTATGGTTCTATGCATCTATAGGATCTCATCCTGCTGACCTCTTGCTGGAGGACGCGGAGTGGGTAGACAGGAGAGGATACGACACTGTTGGGAGGATAGGACATGTATGAAGCAGAGAAGAGGAGTGTGCTCTCACTGGACAGGGACAGCAGTGAGAGCTGCATATAGGTGAGCACGCGAATTTATATAAGAATGTACGTTTCCATTCAATCATAATGAAAAAAAAAAGACAGACAACCCAATCAAAAAATGAGCAAAATCTTAAACCAGTACTTTTCTAAAGATGATAATACAAATGGCTTATGAGAACATGAGAAGATGCTCAGTATCATCAGCCATTAGGGAAAAGGAAATCAAAACCACAAGGAGCTATCACTTCACACCCACTAAGACGGCTACTATAAAAAGGAAAATAATAAGTGTTTGCAAGGATGTAGGGAAAATGGAAAAAGCACCCATGCTGGTTGTTGTTGTTGTTAGATGGTGCTGTGTTGGTCTGGTTCATAGCGACCTTATGTACAACAGAACGAAACACTGCTCAGTCCTGAACCATGACTACAATCATTTTTATGCTTCAGCCCATCATCGCAACTGCTGTGTCCATCCATCTCACTGAGGGTCGTCTTCTTTTTTGCTGACCCTCCACTCTACCAAGCATGCTGTCCTTCTCCAGGGACTGATCCCTCCTGATGACATGTCCAACATATGTAAGACACAATCTCACCTTCTTTGCTTCCAAGGAGCACTCTGGTTGTATTTCTTCCAGGACAGATTTGTTTGTTCTTTTGGTGGTCCACGATACATTCAACACTCTTCTCTAACACCACAATTCAAAGGCATCAACTCTTTTTTGTGTCTTCCTTATTCACTGCCCATCTTTCACATGCATAGGATCCGAATGAAAATACCATGCCTTGGGTGAGACACATCTTAGTCTTCAAGGTGACATCTTTACTTTTCAATACTTTAAAGAGATCCTTTGCAGCAGATTTTCCCAATGCAATCCATCTTTTGATTTTTTGACTGTTGCGGATTCCATAGGCGTTGATTGTGTAAACCAAGTAAACTGAAATCCTTGACAACTTCAATGGTTCTTCCATTTACCCATGCTGGTAGGAATGCAATATGATACAAACTTTTGTGGAAAACTTTTACAATTCCTCAAAAAGTTAAACATAGAATTACAACACGCCTCAGCAATTCCACTTGTACTATATACTCAGGAATTGAAAACAGGAACTCAGATACTTGAACACCAATAGCCATAGGAGCATTATTCACAACAGCCAAAAGGAAACTACCCAAGTGTCCATCAGCAGACAAATGGATAAAATGTGGTATCTACACAAACACACATGAAAACATTAGCCACAAAAAGGAATAAAGTCCTGATACATACTACAACATAGACAAACTGGGAGAACATGGTAAATGGCATAAGCCAGACACAAAAGGCAAATGTTACACGACTCCAGTTACACAAAATATCTAGAAAAGGTGAATCTGTAGACACACAAAGCATATTAGAGGTTACTAGGGGTGCTGAGAGGGCAGCAGGAGCAATGAGGAGTTACTGTTTAATGGATATAGGGTTTCTTCTCAGGATGATGGAAAGTTTTAGAAGTATACAGCAGTCAAGGTCGCATGACATTTGAGTTTAAATTAATGCCACTGAATTGCATACCTAAAAATGTTTAAAATGGCAAATTTAGTTACACATATTTTATCACAAATTTTTTTTAATTCTTAGCTAAGAAGTCCATGGAAAATGCACAGTGAAACTGGACATTTCTAGGTATCCCGATCTTAAACTTTCACACAGCACAAAGTCGAGCTCTGAGAGTCACCTTGGGCTGGAGATGGGACACAGGCCAAGGTTTTTCATTGTTACTGTTGTTAGTTCAGTCAAGTTGGACTCACAGTCGCGGTGCCTTAGTGTGCAGTGGGATGAAACACTGCCTGGGCCTGTACATTCCCAGGATGGATTATAGGCCAAACTGTTTTGATCCACAGGTTTTCCATTGGCTGATTTTTGGAAATAGATTCCCATTTTTTCTTCCTAATACAACTGAGTATGCAAGTTGCACTGAGACCTGCTTAGCATCATAGCCTCCCCACGCCTCCCAACAGACAGCGGCTGTGTGTGAGGTGCACTGCCCAGCAATCAAGTCCAGACCACCCATATGGAAGGCAAGATTCCACTACTGCACCCCGTAGGGTTTCCCAGCTATAATCGTTATGGAAGCAGATTCCCAGGCCTTCCTCCCACAGAGTCCCTGGGTGGGTTTGAACCCTCAATCCTTCAGTTAGCTGCTGAGCACTTAACCACTGGGCCACCACGGCTCCTTCTGTAAAATGAGGGTGGTACTAATACCTAACTGGCAAGGCGGTGATGGTTAAATGAGACAGTGTATTAAACACACCCCACAGTGCTTGGCATGCAGTAGGTATGCTGGTGATGCAGTGGCTAGGTGCTCCAGCTGCTAATCAAAAGGTTAGCAGTTCAAATCCACCAGACGCTCCCTGGAAACTCTATGGAGCTGTTCTACTCTGTCCTATAAGGTCGCTATGAGTCGGAGTTGACTCAACAGCAGTGGGTTTGGTTATTCCTGTTACTGGAGCCCTGGCTGCATGGCTTAGCAGTCAGCTGCTAACTACAATGTCAGCAATCTAAAACTACCAGCAGCTCCTCTGAAACAACACGGGGCTGTTCTACTTTGTTCCATTAGATCACCTAGAGCTGGAACTGAGTTGATGGCAATGATTTAGGTTTTATTAGCTTATTACTATTATTAATTTATTAGTGTCACAGTGGTTAAGAGCTATGGCTGCTAAGCAAACAGTCAGCAGTTCAAATCCACCAGCCAATCCTGGGACACCCTATGGGGCAGTCTGCTCTGTCCTATAAACTCACTGTGAATTCGAACTGACTTGATGACAAGTGGGTTTTTTAATTGCTGTTATTACTACTAATTCTGTGTCCTTGCATAAGTCACTAACCCTCACTGAGCTCTGTGTCCTCATCTGAAAAATGGAGTGATTAATTCTTCCCAGCCAACTACTCAGAAGTCTTCATATCAGAAATAAAATGTGTGCTGTGAAGTGAAAAACAGAATAATCACAACAAGGAACAGCAGTACCCTCCTAAACACAAGGTTTCCCTGTGCCACTGGTAACAGGATGCCTCTTTTTACGTTTTGTTGGGTTTTTTTTTAAAACCATTTACACCTTTTTCTCTTTTCAAGGTTAGAGCAAATGGGGTATCAGTCAATCACAGGGGAATCTGATATCACATCTTTGGCCCTATGCACAGACAAGCAATTGCGGTGGGAAGGCTTTCCCTGCTGAGACAAGCATCCGGCGTATGGCAGGGAATGCCTCCACAGCTGGGTGTGGAAACAACAAAGAGTCAAGTCTGGCAGATGTGGACAGATGTGCAGCTCTTCCCCCCTGTACTCTAGTCTTCCTCCACAGATTGAGTGAAATGATCCCAAAGAAGACATAAAGTGAAAAAGAAACATCTCACATTCATCAGTAAAAACACACAGTTTAGGCAAGGGTAGAATTTTCCTTGAAGATCACTAAACCTCACTACCTCCTCCAACACTCTGAGTCCAAAAGAACCAGTCTGCAAAAGAACAAAGGTCAAATCCGACACAATACGTTACAGAGTCGGATTATGTGTGTTTTCAGGGAAGCAGCTCTCTGTCTGACTAAATTAATTCTTCTTCATTTAAAATCCACAGATAATTCTAAAGAACATAAAGCATAATTTCCAAAGGGCTACAATCCATCAATTTTTCTTGTCTGTGCACAATCTAGACTTAGCCATTTAGTTTACCTTAATAAACAAGTTACTCATTCAAAGGAAAATAAATGAAATGTTTTGCCTTGAGGGACAGTTTTATTTTTAATAGTTCGGTGCTACGGTGACAGAAGTAATAGTCTGCTATCTGAATTGCCTTTTGTTCTGCAGGACCTCTTGAGGATGGGATGGGGGTAGCATAGGGTAAAGGGTTATCAGTCTCCTTTTGAGTTTACCACTGTCCATAAACATAAGGATAGGGTCTTCTTCCTGCTCTTTTGTTATAGATACATCTGCTTTTTCATTGTGTTTTATTAAAGGAACTGGTTGTTTATCTCCATAAGATTATGAATGTAATATTGGGTGGTTTGGAGTTTTATTGTTTTCATTTATGTTTTTAAGGAACTCATTCCAATAAAAATGGAATTCAAGGCTACAGAATCTCTCTTAAAGAAATAATGGGCAATTCAGCTGTGACACTCGGATCTGACTCCATTTAATAAAAAAGGAAATCTCAAAATGAAGATTAGGCCATGCCAAAGTTAAACTCTTTTAAAAGGATAAAAGTAGAGAGTATATTGTCAAATGACCTAAAGAATTAATATCATTTGTTCAAAAAGACACTGATTATAAAAGTGTCTCAAGAAACAAACAAAAAAACCCACAAAAACAATACTCAGCAAGCATTTTTGCCCTAAGAAGCAGCAGCCCAATTTCTTCTACCCCAGATTCCCAACTCCAAAATATACCTTTACAAGACTGTAGTAAGACTCTAACATTCGATTCCTTTTGGACCTGCCAAGCCTAGTATAATACTATACAGGTATCAGACTGAACAGAAACTTGAATGGATACATGTCAAATGACTGCATAAACGAAAGAGTGTGGGAGAAAGTGAACTAATAAAGTAAATCAATCTCCTCAAAGAGGAAAACCCCCCACTGGCTTTCAGCAATGGAAGGGAAGCCAAAGCCAAGTGCCACAAAGTTCTATTTCCACAGGCCCTGAAAATGTAACAATTGCTTCTTGTTATTTGTGGGTTTCATATTTGTGACTTCTCCTACTTGCTAAAATTTAATTACAACCCTAGCATTAATATTCATGGCACTTTTGTGGCTGTTTGAGGACATGAGCAGAGAGGCAAAAAATCTAAGTCATGAGATGCACTGGGTACAAGCTGAGGTCCAGCAAGGTGAAGGTCTGCCTTCTCATTTCAGTTCTCATACCGTAAACACGGATCCTTTTTGCAGTCTATTTACCGCTACATTTTCGGCATTTTTGTGCTTTATGTCAGTGATTTCTGCTGTGCAAAATAGTCCCCTATTGTTCCTAAGCACAAGAAGGCTATGAGGTTCCTTACTGAGAAAACACGTTACGTTAGATAAGTAAGCTCCATTCAGGCATAAGTAACAGTACTGTTAGCCATGAAGTCAATGCTAATGAACCAACAATACATAGTTTAAAAGGTATCTTTAAACAGAAACACACACAAAACAAGGTTATATGCTGACAGAACCTAATGCTGGATTTGCCTAGAAGCAACAGTTCAGCATTAGCTCATTCAGTGTTCACCATGACTCTGCAGAATGTAACCACAATGAATGAATAATGACAACTGTCTGTATCTCACTGTGACTGAAAGCCAGCACCTCTCTAGCCTCAGAGAGGTACGTTCATCATGCAGCTGTGTTCCGTAACGGAATCAGTCTCAGTGACTGAGTTTACTTCAAACAAAATGTTCCAAACACCCTCCGAACATCTCTGGTGGGTGAGGTTACTTGAATTACATCACATCACAGCATCTTGCTGGTCACCACGGACACAAACCCTTGAAGTATATGGCCCCCAGTCTGCACGGATGCTGTCATCCACTACCATGAGTGAAACCAAGCTTGAGGACATTTTTCACCACAGCCTGAAACAAGTGAGGAGTTTTAACTTAGGAAAAGGAAGAGAAACTTAAGGAAGGAAAGAAAAAGATTTAAGTAGAAAAGAACAGGTAATCCTATCAATTCTAAGTGGTCCAGCTTCAATGTCAGCACGTTTGTGAAGCCTTTTCCTGATCCATCGATGTGATGTCTCTCTCTTCACTCCCACCTGCCATCATTTTCATGTTCAGTGTTTCTCTTTTAGCTCCTATCATATTCTATCTTATAGTACGGGATTTTTTTTTAATTATTATTTATGTGCTTGACTGACCACTCCCACTTCTCCAGCAAACCATAAGCTTCCTAGAGATAGGACTGTTGTCTTTAGAGTTCATTGCCCCGTTGTAGGTACGCGATTAAGAAAACCAAATCTGATTCCAACTCACAGTGATCCTAAAGGATACAAGAGAACTGCCTCGCTGGGTTTCCAAGGAGCAGCTGGTGGATCAGAACTGCTGACTTTTTGGTTAGCAGTCAAATTGCTTAAATATGGTGCCACCAGCACTAACTAAATAATTGCTGATTTAAATTCAATTGAAATTAGGAATAAACAAAAGACGGAAGCAAACAAGAAACTCTGAAAGTGTGAAACAGCAGAAAATTGAGTTAAAGCTGTATGTCAAAATTCAAGAAAATAATAGAAGGAAGACAAAATAAAAAAAAAACAAAACAAAAGATCAAAGTAAGATGTACCAAAAGAAGAAGAAAATTCAAACCCAGGAACTGGAGGAAATAAAAATGTTAATGCTCTTTGTTAATTTTCCTGTCCTAATACCACAGCAAGCCCATATACACAAACCCCAAAGATGTCTATTCCTTGTGCTCAGAGGCTGGAGAAGGCAGACTTACACTAACAACTTACAGCAGGAAACAGAGCAGCATTTGTCAGTTCAGTAAATGGTATCATTTTGATGGGTACCACAAGAGCAAAACACGAGCAGGCAAAAGGCTTTCCTCTTAAAATTCCTTTCCAGTTGCCACTCAGCTCTGCTCAAATACAACCTGTTTTCTGGAGTTCTATCAGGTGGGAAAAACATATCATACTTCGCTTAGAATTAAACGACAGAAAAGCACTGATATAAAAGCAAAGGCTTTACATGCTATATTCTTTGAACTACTTCACTTGACAGAGAAGGTTAAAGAGTCAGCCTTTGACGGGGCATTCTCTTCCCTTAATACAGGACATTAGCCGCTATATGATGCATGGACAATAGCGAGTCCACCCTCTGTCAACTGAGACGATGAAATGGAAATTGTTCTCCTCGATAGGAAGCCTGGCTTCTAACGTAGCCCTGCCTTTGGAAATCTGTTAGCAGTGCAGGCAGAAAATGTACCAATCCCAAGAAAGAAAAATACCCAGACCATCTGGAAAGCATAAATCAACTGCAAAGAGAATAGACTTCTGGGTGTGGGCATTTCTGCGGTACATGAGGTCTGTACTCTAGGACATTGAGAACACCAGGATTTAACTAAGTACTGGGGATAAATGCTGTAGGCAACCCACACTGTGAAGTCTGGGTGTACCTGGGGACTTCCACCTACGGACATAGCTGTCTCAGCAGGTCCTCCCATTTACCAGGATTCCACCTAATTATAAACTCAGATTTTCAGCTCCCACCAACATGTTCTTCCTTCCCATGAAATACAATTCTCTGCTAACAAAATTTCAGTTTCTTTGTTACCTTGAAGAAAAATTGTCATGGGAAGGGGGATGGCTGGAGCTTTTGGAATCTTAATGGCACAGAAATAAGTAAACTACACTTGAAACTTCAAATTTTAGAAACATTTACATTTCCCATAAAACGACTTTACTGTAATTATCTCCAGGTAGCTCCAGGCTCCATCCCCAATCAGTAAATTCTGCAGTCAACTGGAACTTACAGTTGAGGACCCACGTCTTTCATTATGGAAAGAAGGAGTGAAGAATGCGGAGGATCAAAAGGCACAGCAAAGGTCCATGTGTGCATCTGCAGTGCATAAATGCTTTTTAATGATGATAAAAGGCTATGAGGACTTTGACGATGATTTACGGTCTGGGGTCCAATGAGTGACAGCCTTGCTCGTAACACAGAAATCAGCCTGGCTCTCTTTTCCTGTCCAGCCCCCCTTTTTCACTCCTAGTCCGCACGTTCTTCTGTTCTCCACCCGCATTAGGTCTTTCCGAGGAAATTTCTTGCAACCATGAGCCCCATCAATGATCCTGGGGAGGAAAAGAGTTTGCTGATCCCTCTTCACAGGAAGGACTCTGTTGCAGGTACAAATAGGTAAGTACTCAACTGCCCAGATACCTTGGAAGAAATGCCTGGTGATCTACTGCTGAAAAATCAGCCACTGAAAATCCTATGGAGCACAGTTCCACTCCGACACACGTGAAGTCCCCATGAGTTGGACGCAACTTGGATGCAACTGGTTAGATTTTGGCTTTAGTTCTCTCAGCAAAAGAGAAAAAACAGACTATTCTAAAAGATCGAAGGCATGTGAGAAATGGGGAAATTCTCAGTAGGAGTAGCGCGTGATGTTTGTTTAACCAGCCAGTAAGGAAGAAAAGAAGACATTCACATCAGGGCCTCCATCTGAGCTGATGGCCTGAAGTGGTCATGTGGTCCCCGCGTGGCCCCCCACCAGCCTAAGAGCCTCTCTGCTGGGGTTAATTGAGGCAACAGAGCCCCTTAGGGCCTAGTTAATTCCCTTTTCCTCCAGAGGTTCATTCTTAAAACCTAAGACTGACCTAAATTGTTCAGAACCAAAAGGAAATTAAAATGAACTAGGTTAATTGAAAAAAAAAACAGTGCTCTGGCTACATTAGAGCTTTATTTTTTTCCCTTGGAAAACCATGCTGATTTCAAGGATAATGGCCAATAGATCTAAAATGTGTTAATGTTGTTTATTAACTTGAGCTTTAAACAAACTGGGTCAACCTCTCACTCAGTGTTAGCTCCAGGGAGAACATCCATAAATGATGACTGGAATCCTTTTGTAATTACAGTCATAGAAAATGCCAGCTGTAGAATAACTGTATTCAGTGTGTGGGTATTAAGTATTCATTAAGTGGATGGTACTCCAGTAAAGAGTGGCCTCTCAGGAACAGCAACAGGCATAAAGCAGGACTTTGCAGTGCAAAGCAGACCAGGTCTTCTTACAGTGATACATCACAGGTGACTCCGTGCAAAGGTAGCCCAAGGGTGCAGGCTTCGTGCAGCTCTAACACCAAGGGAAACGTGCTGAATTCACACCACTAGGAAAGCTGGGTGTAGTCCCTGGGCTGCTACTCTTCAATAGAATCAAGAGAGGGAAGCAAACCCAGTTCACCCAGTAGGAGTTGGGGTGATGCTGTGTCGCAGGAAGGAGCTGCAGAGAAGGAAAAACTGCATTTGTTTTCACTCTGGACTCTCTGTGGCATCACAACCTATTGGTTAATACGAGGAAGATGGGAGAAGGGAGCCCGACTGTTGACAATGGAGCAGAAGATGAAATGGAAGGATATGCATCTATCTCAAGGGAAAGAGCAGGTGAGACAGCAGCCAGTGTGTCCTGCAAGAACCTGGAAAGTCAAATCCTAGCTCCACCACCTTCTATTTTACTTAATCTCTTCAGGCTTCCAATTCCCAAACTTTGTTGTGAGCTATAGTTTAGTCAACCCCACATCACAGAGACTCCACGCACAATGGAAAGAAGCTGTGCAGTTCTAGTCCATCCCCATAATCAGCTATGATCCATACACTTGTATACCCACCAACCAAATCCATGGCCGTCACGTCAATCCAACTCATAGTGACCCTACAGGATACAGCAGAACTGCTCCACAAGGTTTCCAAGGAGCAACAGGTGGATTCGAACTGTCAATCTCTTGGTTAGCAGCTGCAGTATGTATACTTGATCCCAAATGGGACTATGGAGACAGTGCTTCTAAAACGGAAGATTTCAATTGTAAAATTACCAAGCATTGCAAAAGAGTATTCACAGTACATTTTCTTGTATTTAGAAATGGTAGAAAATCTAAAAAACAAACCTGTCTCTGTCAAGTCTATTCTGATTTACAGCAATCCTGGAGAACAGAGTAGAACTGCCTCATAGGGTTTCCAAAGAATACCTGGAGGATTTGACTTGCCAGCCTTTTAGTTAGCAGACAAACTCTTGACTACTGTGCCACCAAGACTCAAACAAAACGTAGAGTGAGGACATATTCACCCATGTATAACTCAGCACGAAGAATATCTTTAAAAGAATAACCAAGAAACCAACCGTGGGTGGTTTTCTCTAAGAAAGAGAAATGGGGTATATGGGATCAGCTGCAGGAGAGAGCCTTTTTTTCACTGTTTACAGTTTTATACTATTCGGATATTTTTTAAACCATGTGCATGTATTACCTTCTTAAAACATTAAAAATATAAAAGGCAAAAAACAAATATGTAATAAATTACTTAGCATCGAAATGGAGACCATTTCCATCACTGCATTTCACTGGGAGCATTCCAGGCCAACTGTTTTGTCCCAGAGACAGCAGGGAAGGGGACAGGGAGGACCAGTGTGCACGAAAGTGGACTAAAGTGCACGCCCTCCTCAAGGATCCACACTGCTGTGCTGTGGGGAGCCTCACCTCCCTTGAACCTGGCCTTGCCGCTCACTCCTAGGCCTCCCTGTGGGGAACAACCTGCCATCTCACTCTCTGGGCTCATGATGAATATAAGAGAAAAGCGTTCCACGTGGTTTGATGCTACTGCAAGTCAGACCACGTTTTCTACGTAACTGAGAAGGAAAAAAAAATGCACTCAAGAGAACTGAAAGCTCTTGTTGTACAAAGTTCTTTCATTGTGGTTAAAGAGAAGCTGAGGAGAAGAGCAAGACTGAATGTTTTAGTGTTTATAAAGAGTAATATAATGAGCAGCTGCGTAGCCACAATCCGGCCCAAGGTAAACACCTTCCCTTCAAGTCTGAAGCTTCTTTGCAGAGGGCAAACCCCTGCACAGGCCCCCATGCAGGTGCACTGAGACCCCAACCTCAAACCTAAAGTAAGACAGACAGGCCATGAAAATACGCAAGCCGTCCCCGATATGAACACAACATGTAGGTCTCTCTTGTTATCTAGACCCTGCTGACTTAGGTTTTCAAAGCTGGCTTCCAAAACCAGTCATTTCTGGTTCTGCAAGGGGACAGGCAGCTGTGACGATGACAGAGAACCCCAGCTCCTTGGGGGACTGATCTTCTCCCTCTCTAGATGGGAGAGCGTTTCGACTGCCATTCTAACTGGGAAAGCCTTGGGCCACCCAGGGGCTGAGACAGATATCTGCAGATTCTGCGGTGACAGCTCCCAGCCCACGCCCAGCTCAGCCAGATCCCAGTTTGGCTGGAAACTGGGCCTTTTCCTCACAAGAGAATACTCCACTTAGCAACAGTTGGCTGGTCTTTCTCTTTCAGGCTCATCACTGGGAAACTACACCACAAGAAAACACAAACCCTTGCATCAGTTTAAAAACTGCCACACTTCCTCAGGACGTATTTTGGATCTCAAGAAACAAACAAGGCAGCGGTGGCCCCAGCAGAACAGCCTCCGTGGTGACAAGCAGAGGGCGGGGCTCTGGGGAAGGAGCTGTCTTCTAAAGGGAACTCCTGTGTCCGGGAGGTTTCTCTGCAGAAGAGAAAAGTTGCAGTTGACCTGGACACTCTAAAGACCTCTTTCAGAAACAGCATCTGAGGTGTTGGGAATACCTTTGGTTCCCAATCTAATAACCCGCTGAGGTCCTTATATAGCCAAGCCAGCCAAGTGCTGTCAAGTCGGATCCGAAGGGTCGCCATGAGTCCTTATATAGAAGAGACCATGTATCCAAAGTACACTCCTCCCAGGGAAAAGCATGGTATAGCCCCACGGGGTTCATGGACCCTAGGAGTCCAATTTCTTCCTTGGTGACACTCACCTTTGGAAATGCTTTTAAACCTCTCTCTCAATTCTGACCTGCTAGTAATAACACGGACTCCAGGCACTCAAGAACTGCAATGAGATCATGCTGAACTCTGTGGAGGAAGAAAAGGCAATTCCTCAAACACAGAAAATTGAATCTTCAAAATACTACCACGAGAGTCCTTTCCTACAACCCTGCCTACTTCCTGCAGTTCCTATGCAATACTGAGAGCAGATCAAGGGTCAGAGGAAGCAGTCATATCTGTACTGTCTTTCCACCCTAGTTCTAAATGTTAGCTTACATCAGTACAAGAACCTCCATCCATGCCATCCTCCACAAAACCACTGGCTTAACATTGCCATATGAATGATCATATCACTGACATTCAAAAACTGTGAGTAAATCCTCTTTACCAGTGAATCAAACCCCACCTGAGCCTGGCATTCAAGACACTCATGACCGTTCTCCAACATGCCCTTCTGGCACAAAAGAAAGGGCTGGCATTCCATTCCGATAAAGATGGCAGCTGAGAAAACCCTACGCAGCATAAAACATGGGATTGCCACAAATTGGAACAGACTTGATAGCAACATGTTTTCTGATTGTTTTTAGGCTCTGTATAGTATACAAAGTTACAGAGAACACATTTCTTGTTATTAAGGTACTTACAATCCAAAAGGGAAACAAGTAATAATAGAAGTATTTAATAAATACCCAAAGAGCAGCAAATGGTTTCATCTTCACATTGCTTAACTGCCCAGTACAGAGCAGGCAGCCACAGCTATGTTAAATAAACAAATGAAAGCAAGCTTCATAAACACATGTACTTGAAGACAGGAGTTCGGCTAGCCAGCTCTCTTAGTCATCTACTGCTGCTGTAACAGAAATACCACCAGTGGATGGCTATAACAAACAGAAATTTCTTCTCTCAGTTTAGGAGGCTGGAAGTTCAAACCCAGGGCAGCAGTTCCAGGGGAAGCCTTTCTTTCTGTGTCAGCTCTGGGTAAAGGTTCTTGTCATCAATCTTTCCCAAAGAGCTTCTCAGCCCAGGGACCCTAGGTCCAAAGGACACACATTGCCTTGGCTCCTTCTTTGGATGATATGAGGTCCCCTTGTTTCTCTACTCCCTTTTATATCTCAAAAGAAACTGACACAAAATACAACCAAAACTTGCAGACTGAGTCCTATCTCATTAACATAACTGCAATTAATCCTCCCTCATTAACATCACAAAGGTAGGATTTACAACACACAGAAAAAGCACATCAGATGACAAAACAGGGGACAATCACACCATACTGGAAATCACAGCCCAGCCAAGCTGACAAATATGGGGGGCAGTCAAGATGATGGACTAGACACACATTTCTCCATTCCCTCTAAGAACTAAGGCCTGGAATAATAATTGAATGGAGCGGTAGACATCCAGGGAGACCTAGGATCTGGCATAGTATTGTCAGATTTCACTAGAACACCTGTAACAGACTAAACTATCCCTCTCAAAGATAAGGCAGTGCCCACTAACCCTCCCTCCTGCTGACTCACCATTTCAGAGGACTGCGGGTACCAACACCTTCTTTGTTATCCAGGAGGCAGGGACTGGGCATGAGCTGGCAGACACACTGAACTGCGGCACTTGAATAAACAGCACATAGCACAGCAGAGAGACAGTGCGTGGAATAACCACATACTGAGAGCAGGCTACTGACTGAGGGAACCACTGCCCCTCCACCCTCTCCTTCTTGAGCTGCACCATAGACTCTGCTATTTCACAGCAGGAAGGGTAGATCAGCCAAGACACCATCTGGGTCAGCTGGGAGGTGGAGTCACCCAGACGGGAGCCTTAGCTACAGGTGATTCTCAAGCAGAGCAAGTGCTTCTCCAGCAGAAAAGTGGTGTTTGTGACAATTCGTGTCTAGATTTATGGGTGGGGCCTGGCAGAGAATGGCAGGAAGTTCCTAACCTCTCCCTACTTTGAACCAACATCACAGCATCTGGGAACAGCCTACAAGGTACTTTTCTTGTCAGCTGGAAGGCAAGGCCTGCCAAACTTCAGGGCCTAACTGTTTTCAGCAGCTGTTGGACACAGCTCCCCGCTAAGAGTTAAAGTACCTTTTTAAAGAAGGCCACTTACAGAACTGACTGCTGAGAGGCCCATCAGTATCCCCTCCACCCTTCACTGATCCACATCATACAGCTGGCTGATGGCCCTCCAGTGACTCCATAAGTAGGGTGCCATATCTGCCAGCCAGGAAGCAGAGCCTACTACTCCAGAGAGTCCACGTGGGACCAGTCACTAGAGGACATAGAGACAGCTGGTGACCAACTCCCTTCTTAGAACTATGCCTCAGCTCCTTTTGGGGTAACACCAGAGAAACTGAACAGCTTCTAGATGGCACACAGACAACAGTCAACTGCTAACCATTTAAAGAAGCAGTCCACCATGGCTCTGAAAAACTCCCAAAATAACGAACAAAAAAACTTCCCAGATGAAGAACCCTCTCTGAAATTATCAGAGGTCGAGTACAAAAGAATTATACACATAGCCTTCCTAGAATTATCTATAAAGCCCTCCTAAACAAAATGCAGCAGAACAAAATGAAAAATTAAGTAAGTTATCTGAAGCAGTGGAACATCAATGATCCAAAATCCAGAAAATCAATAACAAACTACAAAACTAGACAATTCAATCAAAAGCCAAAAGAGCAGTGCTGATGAGATGGAAGTCAGACTTACTGACCTTGAAGACAGAGCAACTGACACCAGCACTTATGAAGAGAAATCCGAGAAAAGAAATAAAAATGAACAGGCATTAAGAAACATGTGGGACTCTATTAAGAGGAATAATCTATGAATAACTGGGAGTTCCTGAACAGAGAGGGATAGATGAAAATACAGAGAGCACTGTCATAAAGTTACTGACAGAAAACTTCCCTGAAATTATGAAAGAAGAGAACATAGATACCCACAACATGTATCAAATGCCACAAAAACTAGATCCTGAAAGACACCAAGTCATATTATAATCAAACTTAATAAAATGAAACACAAACAGAGAGTTTTAAAAGCAGTGAGGATCAAAGCAAAGCTAATATTCAGAGGGAGACCTTGTAGGCTTTTGTCTGACTTCTCCACAGAAGCAATGTTGGTAAGAAAGCAGTAGGATAACACATTCAAAGCCCTGAAGGAGAAAAATTTCCAACCAAGAATTAGATATCCTGCAAAATTTTCTCTCAAATATGATGGTGAAATTAAGACACCTGCAGATAAACAGAAGCTTAGAGACTTTGCCAAAACCAAACCAAAAGTACATGAAATACTAAAAGAAGTTCTTTGCTTAGAAAAGCAGAAACATTAAGTGTATACTTAAGGAGGCAATGCAGGACACAGCATTCAGAATCCTACTCACTTAGGAAAGTCAATAAACTCAATCAAGACTATATTATTAAAAGAAGGGAACCAGTGGTCACAACACAAAAACTATGACATCACCAAACCAGAAAGAGGGATATATTACAGTAGGTATAACCCTTCTGGATGGAGAGGAAATTAAAAAGATATGTAGAAGTTAAAGTCTGGTTTAAACTTAGAATAGTAAGGTGGATTATAGGGTAGCCACGAAGCAAAATAACAGTGTGACATATCAAAACAAGAAACATAATACAGGAGTCTCAACAAACACAAAATCAACACTGAAAAAGATAAAAAGTCAACCCATAAATAAAAAAAGACCCAGAACAAAATATTAACAAAAACATATAAAACATCAACAACACAGAAAAAAATGCACCAAAATGACAGCACTAAACACATACTTATCAATAATTACGCTGAATGTACATAGACTGAAGACTCCGACAAAGAGACAACAAGTGACATCTTGGATCAAAACACATGACCCATCTGTATGTTGCTTACAAGAAACACACCCAAGACTCAAAAGATATGAACAAACTGAAAAGCAAACAATGGAAAAATATATACCAGGCCAGTAACACACAAAGAAGAGCAGAAGTGGCAATATTAATCACAGATAAAATAGACTTTAATGTAAGATCCACCATCATGGACAAGGATGGTCACTATTTACTGCTGAAAAGTTCAATACATAAGCAGGACATAACAATATTAAATATTTATGCACCCAATACCAGAGTATATCAAACGAACACTGACAACATCGAAAAACGAGATGGATCACTCCACAATAATAGTTGGAGACTTCAACACTCCACTTTCAATAATGGACAGATCATCCAGAAAAAAAGCTCAATAAAGATACAGAAAACCTTACTGCAGCAACTAACCAACTAGACTTTATCGACATATACAGAACTTTTTAACCCATCAACAGATATTTTGGGGCAACACAATTCAATCCAAGACACTAACTCATGGTAATCTATACAGTGGTGATTCAGACATGCCACATCTGGAGACGTGACACTAAGGATAACGTTAGTCTACAGCCACTCAGGTACACTCTCTGGCTTTCACCTTATCCCTACCCCTACCCTATAAATCTTGCTGTGTTCCCTAAAAATCCACTCAACCTTGAGATGTGAGAACTATATAAAGAGAAAGCAAATCAAAAAATAAGCCTTGTTTTCTAAAAGCAGACACTTCCTTACCCGCCAAGGCTACTAGCTCAGTGTCTCTAGCCTGGGGTCTCTGGCCTAGCCCTGGCACCTCTGCTCAGGAGAAAATATTGCTCCAGGCAGAAGGAACCAAGTGGCCCGCTGGATAAGGCTAAATCAATGCTGCTCTCCAACAAGTCTGTTTATTTTTATATCCTTAGAGATACAAACACCCCTGAAAATGACCAACTGTGTCAATTACAGAACACAAGGCTTGGTGCTATCAAGAGAAAAGATAAACGTAAATTACAGCACACTCAACTCCAGTGAATCTGCCGTTAAATGGGACAATGGGCTAAAAAGTGTGTTTAGAGTACCTCATTAATAAAATTCAAAATTGTTTTCTGCAATTATGTGCAATCATTGGTTCTTTTACCCCTAGCCAAGCAGAGTCCCATTGCCAATCTATCTCGCTGGTTTAAACTGCCAAGAAAATCTCCCTGGCACAGAAGGACAGAAGAGGAAGCTCCGATTGGATCAGCCAGCCAATTAGCTCAAAGCAAAGTTGTCTGTTGAGAAAAAGAAATCTGCTGAAAATAAGGACATCTAAGTGTGTCTCTCCAAGGTGGTGGTCAGGCCATCCTCAGGTTGCACAGCCAACCTGTGTGCTCAGTTCCAAACCACCTGGAAGCTAGAAAATAAACACAAGGGCTACTTGCTATTCTGCTACTCCCCTCTTCTACAGGTTCTTTTTATCTGATATTTTTCAGCAGATAGACCAAAAGGTATGAGGGTACTGCAGTTCAGTGGTAGAATTCCACCTTTCACATAGAAGCACCTGACGTGCAACTGTTGTGGAGGCTTACATGTTGCTATGGTTCCAAACAAGTTTCAGTGGAGCTTCCAGACTAAGACAGACTAGAAAGCAAAGCCTGGCAACTTAACTTCTCCTCCAAGGAGGCCAATGAAAACCCTACGGATCACAATGGTCCTATCCACACCTGATCATGGGGGATGGTGCAGAACCAGGTAGCATTTCACCCTCCTGTGTTTGTGGTTTTTCTGAGTTGGGGGCCAACTGGACTTTAGGAAACAACAGGCTGAAAGAAAGGTTTCTCCATCCGGTGAGGAACTGACTAATCTATGGCAGAAACGCATACATTTCCTCACCAAAAAGGATGATGCTACAAAAAGTGGACATGGATGTGTGCTGGAGAGGAGTTATGGAAGCAGGGCAGACAGAGGTAGAAACAGCCAACCTAGCACAGACTCAGTAAAGCTCCCAAAGTCTTTAGAAAGTAGATCATTTTATGTTTTCACCTCAAATTCTATCACGTGCCCTGTGGGTGAGTCCTGCCTTAAATCTGTACATTTCCTCCTACCTGCTCCATTCATTCATTCAGCAGTGCTCCACTCTACGCTTCTCTGTGCCACACTGTGCTAGGCTTCAGGGCCACAGGCTTCCCCATCTACGGAGCAGGGCTGAGCCCCTCAAAGCAAACTACATGCCATGTAAATGTCACCATGCTGACTAAGGCTTGATGATTCTAGCTTGTCAGAATCATTCAAAACCTTAGTTCTGTAATCTGTCTATGATGGTATTACAGATAGATGATTTCAATATTGTCGGTTTCCTTCTATATATTCCAAATTTTCTACAGTGGGCATATATTATATTTAGAAATGTAAATATATTTTAATATTTTACTTAAAATATGTTTTTATAAACTTTGTTTAAAATATATACTTTGAAAACAGCAGAGCAAGAGGGAGCAGAAGTGGCCTGCCAATCAGAGGGCTTGAGGGAATCTGCTGGTACTGCCTTAGGAAGGTGTCGCCTACAGCACAGCAGCTTTGCACAGCACAGTGAAGAGCAGCAAGTGATCCAGGTCACAGCTACATGTCCAGGTCACTCTCCAGGACCCTTCTGGCCTCCTTTAAAGGAGCTGCATCTTATTCTTCAAAGTAGCCACTGAAGTTAATTCTTCAGATCAATAACTGCCTATGTGGCCTCATGCTATCCCACTGTCTGAAGTTGTTCTTCTAATGTCAAGAACACATTATTGCATGAAAAAATATATTACTTGATTCAAAAAACAGTCTTCTGTTCCCAATCCCTTTCCACTCACAAAGAAAGTCAACTGAAGAAATATTACATGAAATACATAACACTTTGTGCAAGGATAGTGGGGTGCTCAGGACCAATGCAAACAGTGGAAGAAGTAGGGATCACTCTGGATACAGGTACAAAGAGGAAGGCCCCAGGCTTCACATCTGCTATCTACACCCAATTACCGTCATTGACTTTTCCCAGAGTTATACTTTCAGCCTTTATAGGGAACTGGAGAATAAAAAGGGGTTCCCAATACTTCAGAATACTGAAGAATCCAAATAAATATGAAAGACACCAAGGTCTGAGTACACAAAAAAGAACTCTGGACACCGCTCCTCATTCTCTGAGCATGACAAAGACAGGAGACAGGAAACGTTTCCTTGAGGAAGCTCCTCTATTCTGCCAGCCCAGAAGGAGATACGGTGGTAGGACTACCTCCGACATAATTTACATCAGAAGACTCAGAAAACAAAGAAAGAACTCATGTATCTGACCTGCAGTGACAGGAAGGAACACGGAACACACCACCAACCGCCAAAAGAACAGACAAAGCAATCTTGGAAGAAATAAAACCAGGATGCTCTGAGAAGTGAGGCCAGCAAGACTCTGCCTACTTTGGACATGTTAGGAAGGAAGAAGACATGCTAGAAAACCGCACATGGGTGGGAAGGGGGTCAGTGAAAGTGAAGGACAGTGTCAGCAAGATGGACTGACCCAAGAGCCAAAACAATAGACTTCAACACACCAGCAATCAGGAAGATGGCACAGCAATGTCTCGTTTTGGTACCCACAAGGCCACCAAGAGTCAGAGCCAACTTCCTGGGCACCTAACACCTCTAACACAGCCACGCACCACAGGTGTTTTGCTCTTCCAGTGGGGCATACGTGTCATGTGTTTACTGTGGAAATGTAGTCTGCAACCACATCTCCATTATGGTGTTTTAGTCAGCAAGTGCAGCTCTAACAGAAATACCACCAAGTGGATGGTTTTAACAAAGGAAAGTTTATTCTTACACAGTGCAGTAGGCTACAAGTCCAAATTCAGGATGTCCACTCAGGGAAAGGCTTTCCCCCTTGTCAGCTCTGGGCTGCATCAGTCTTTGTCCAGGGAGCATCCTGGCGCAGGAACCTCAAGTCTGAAGGACACGCTCTTCTCCCAGTGCTGCTTTCTTGATGGTGTGAGGTTCCCAATTCTCTGGAGGTTTCCCTTTCATGTCTTGTAGGATGAAAGGATTAAGGGGGCAGCAAGCCACACTCCAGGGAAACTCCCTTTACACCAAAGCAAGGAGATGATCTTACAAAGGAATTTACAGTCAGTCCCACCCTAACCCTTTAACATATAGCATAGGCAAATCACAAACTGGAGGACAATCATAGAATACAGGGAATCAGGGCCCAGGTACATGACTACACATATTTGGGTGGAGACACAATTCAATCTATAACATATGGTAATTGGTGTTGCTGGTTGAATACATTACTGTGGTTATTACTGTGCACTTCAAGCATTATTTCTCATAGAATCTTATGAGAAGATTCAATAAGGCAGAATCATTTTTGTGTCTTAGTTCCTGTATCCTATACAGAAATTAGTATACTTTTCATGCACTTTAATGACAATACCACTGCAGATTACGGAAATAATCCTCCCATACTGTGCTTAGAATAGACTGCATTTACAAAAAAAAACAAAAAACTACAATAATGGCCCTTTTAATAGAATCTGGTACCCTGATGCGCACTGACTCCACTGTATCAGGAAGAGTGTGTGCTAAAAGGCACTCTAGTGGCCTGAATTTACAGAGGATGCTAAATAAACACATCAACTTCTTTTTACAGTCACAATCAGGGTTGTAAAATAAACAATTAAGAAATATCACACAAATAAAAGCCCCATAGGAGGAAAAGCTAAAAACTGGAGGTTTTAAAGGGGATCATTTGCTTTGGGGTTGAGACAGGGCCTTAAGAGGAATTTGAGATACATTTCACTAAGGTTCCCGATTAGCACAGTTTCAAGGGTGATGCTCCAAATAGCATTTATGCCCAGTGCTCTAGCTGGAAGAGTTTCATATGTGAAGTATTATCATCCATGAGGCCACAGTGTTATTTTTGTTGGCTGCTACCTCACCAGTTCCTGCCCAGACTTGAGTTTCTTCCAGATCCCTTATGAGACCCCTTCCCTGTCCCCTCCTCATTTCCTTTTCATTGTCACCTGAGACTGGTATAACAGTGGCTGCAAGCAGATACAAGAAATAAGCTGAACTATCTCAATGTAAAAATGCAAGCTGCTAGCTGATTCATTGTAGATTCTGTGTGTACTGGCACAAACAGTTTTGGGGTGTATACTACTCAGGGGCAGCTGGACCTGGTTCTAACTACATTTAAGGAGCTCTGCTTCACAGAAGTCCCCACGAGCCCTTTATCCCAAAGCTCCTTTACCGCCTGAGCTCCCTCGACAGCACCCATCCCCTCTGCCTCACTTTCGATCCAGCTGCTTGGCATGAAGGATACACAAAACATTCAGGAATTCTTTAGATTCGCAGGAATGAACACCACAAGGGAAGATGGAAAGACAGTGGATGCCAATAGTCAGGGCAGAGAGAGGGAAACTAGACTCCTGGGGAAGTGCCCACACGCTGCCTGACTCAAGGAAGTGGACAGAAGGAGGGGCATCACATAAACTGAGAGCCTGACGTAAAAAACCCACTTCCTGATTCAACACAAAGTATTGTCATCAGCTGCCATGGAAATGGCTCCAACTACGACAACCTTGTATTTAACAGAAGGAAACACCGCCCAGCCCAGTGCCACCTTCATCATCATTCACATGTGTGAGGCCACCACTGAGGCCCCTGGGGAGCACTACCAACCAGCTGCTGTCGAGTCAGTTCTAACTCAGGCAACCTCACGTGTGTCACAACAGAACTGCGCCCCACAGGGTTTCAGAGGCTGGTGTTGGGGACACTGATCGCACATCTTTCTTCCAACCTGCTTCTCAGTAAGCTCGAACTCCTAACTTTTTTTTAGCAGCCACGCACGTTCAACATTTACACCACCCAAGACTCCTCCAGTACTCTAGGGGACAATATTCTGTTGTAATCCATAAGGTTTTCATTGGCTAACTTTCCAAAACAGACTGTCAGGCTTTCTTTTACTAGTCTATCTTAGTCTGAAAGCTACTCTGAAACCTGTCCACCGTAAGTGATCTGCTGTCATTTAAAATACTGGTGGCACAACTTCCAGCATCTCAGCAATACGCAGCCACCACAGTGGGACAAGGTGACAGACGGCTGATGGCGACACAAAATAAGGGTAAGAAGATCTTCGTTGTTGTTGTAGCTGTTTGCTGTCAAATTTGTTCGGACTCTAGTGACCCCAGGGGACAGAGCAGAACCATCCCCACTGGGTTTTCTAAGGCTGGAATCCTTATGCGAGTGTGCTGCCAAGTCCTTCTCCCACAGAGTTGCTGTCTGGGTCGGAACCTCCAACATTTCAGTTAACAGCCGAGCGCTTAGCCACTGTACCACCACAGCTCCTTATGAAAATCTTCACAAGGGAACAAACAGTAGCTGTGTGACAATCACGAGTGCTGGTGACAGAATCCACAGACCACCATCAACATCTGCCCTGTGGTGCTGCCACAGTGTGAAGTCACTGCTGTTACGGCATTTTTCCAGTTAAGACTCAAAGGTATGCATCTTACAGCACCATAAGAAGACCAATAAATGTCTTTTCAGTGTAAAACTACGGGACCAGTACGGGAAGGGGAAATAACGTGTATATATTCAACATGTTACGTTACAGCAACCCACAAGCCAACAGCATCATCCCAATTTTTCCTACAGACACCAAAGCCAGCCTCCTGGTAGCTTCAATTATTTGCAAACAGAGAAACTGAAGTTTGGAAGAGTAATTTTTCCAAGTTCAAACTGGCAGACTGAGATTTAGACCCAGATCTGCCTGACTTCAAAGCCCCTGCTCTCCCCACTAAGCCTGAGTAGGCTATGTACTCCAGTATAAATTAATATATAGTATGGATTGAACTCCAAACAATCATGTTTGGAGTAAATTTAATTAAGCACAGGGCCCTCAAGGAGTGTTCAGCAGCAAGAGTAGTGGCTGGCCTCAGGAGGGGCCAGCGATAGGACTGCTATTTTCCTCACCAGTAATACTGCCCTGATCTGACTGGATGTGGGGAACAAGAGTCAGCGGCCTGCGCAGAACGAGGTGCAGAAGATCTGGCCCAAGGGCCAAGTCGTCCAAAACGGGCTAATTGAGTGCACATGGCCTGCCTGGCGATCCTAAATAAAGCTGCTCTGTATTTCCAGCACCTCAAGGTCAACATAACGCAGACCAACAGGCCTCCTGTCTTTAAAGACTCAGCTGACTTATAAAACAGCAACAACCTTCAGAAGAGCAACTTTAAAACCCTAACAGGAAATAAAAGGCTTCTCCCTGAAGCCTAAAGTTGAGCTGTCTCCTCAGATACAATCAGACCCCTGTGGAGCAGAATAGCTGCGGGGGGCAAGGGGAGGTGGGTGGAAATTAACCCTATTAAAAAAATTCACACAGAAGCGCAGCAAAATTAGAAATGGATCCCCTTACCCGACCTGTCCCCAAAAGGAGCCTTGTTCCCTTTTAGAACATGCTTTAAATAGTGAGTAATGACTTCTGGTAATGCTTAGCTTTGATTTCTTCAGGTTGTGAATCTAAGGAAGTGGAAAGCTGGTTTTATGTTAAGGCAGAGATCTAAGGCCTAGAATTACAGGTCATTTATTGTAGCTATCCTTTGCCTCTAGGTGGTTGTCTTAAAAGTTATAAAGGTGCAATTATCCAGGTGGCTAATAGCCTTTTCTGAATTCAGAATTCCGGTAGCTTTGGAAGAAACCATGGGCAAGCCTGAGGGTTAGAGGGCAGATGGGACAAATGTGAAAATCCCAAGAATTCAGAACCCAGGAACAGCCCCTTACCGGTATCATAAAGGTCTCTGCATCCTCTTAACTAATAAAAGAAGTCTTGAGCAATTAGCTACACTTGCTCTGCTACCGGGGTCTTGCTCATCCGGTACTGCTCTAACAGAAACACCATGAGGGGGTGACCTTAACAAAGAAAAGTTTATTGTTACACGGTCCAGTGAGTTACAAGTCCAAATCCGGGGGCGCAGGTTCCACGGAACCCACGCTCACTGTGTCTGCTCTGGAGGAAGGTCCTTGTGCTGCAGCATTCATTCCTGAGTCTGAGGACGTCTCAGCGCCGCAGGAACTGCAAGTCCAAAGGCTACCCTCTGCCTCTGGCGCTGCCTTGTTGACGGCAGGAGGTCCTGAACTCTCTGCTTGTTTCCCTTTATCTCCTGTAGGATAAAATGCGGTGCAAGTCGCACTCCAGGGAAACTCCCTTAATAAGGGTATTATAGTCCCACCCTAATCCTCTTTAACATCCATAATCCAACAATAACATAATCTGTTAACCACAGGCAGAGATTAGGATTTACAGCACAGGAAAGTCACACCATGGAGGGCAAACACACAATACTAGGAATCTAGACCCAGCCAAGTGCTGCACACTGGAGCAAAGGGGGAGAAGCACACAATTCCATCCATGACACCAGGATTATTTCACTTGGAACACAACATCACTGCCATTAAAAATACCACATTACTTCAATATGGAATTGACCTGGCCTATCAGTGTCTTTAAACTGTATCCACTTAAAACTCAGGAAATGAGGCAGCGGTGATCTGGAGACAGTACGTTACACAAGGAAAAGTGATCCACACTCAGTAACCCAGTCTTTAAGCTCAAGTCCATCTCCTAAACTTGTAGTAAACACACATGTAACAAAGCATTCGCTATTTCAACATTTCCCACAGGTACAATTCAGTCACATAAATCATGTTCACCTGGCTGCTGGACCACCATCGCTGTCTCCAGACGCTTCCATCCTCTTAACACAAGCTCAGGGCCTCCAAAAATGATCCCCTCTCTCCTCTCCATCCTGTCTCTGCTAACCACCGGCAAACTTTGGGTTCCATACACCAGTCTATTCCAGCTATCTTGTGCAAATGGTATCATACAACATTTGTCCTTTTGTAACTGACTTCATTCAGCATGATGTTTTCACACGGCTCATCCATGTTGCAGAATCAATCAGATCTTCATTTCTCCTCCTGGCTGAGCAGGGTTCCATTGTACCTCTGCACAGGCAGTTCCCAGGTTATGAATTTGATCCTAAGTCTGTCTTTACACTGAACTGGTAGATAAATTAGAAGAGGGACATATGGTTCTTATTTAGCATGTTACTCAGTTTGTCTTAGCATGTGCTATACATTTTTATCTTTCTGTGCATTTAAAACACTTAAGACATACTTCCAAATCACACAGTGTTTTCACATATCACAAAGTACTGTGTGCATTCGTTACAAGAAATCACTGTAGGTACTGAACTCAAAATTTTAACGTAACAGGCTTTATGGCAGTCTGTTCTTAAGTCTGAGTTGCCCAGGAGTCAGACATTCATCACCTGAGAGCGGCCTATACTACACGTTGTTTATCCATTCCTCTGCTGACAGACACCTAGGCTGTTTCCAACTTTCATCTCTCGTGAGCAGTGTATCAGCGAACAGGGATGCACAGGTTCTCACTTCTAGTTCTTTTGGGTATATACTGAGGAGTGGAATTGCTGGGCCACAGGCTACTTTCATGTTTAACTGTCTGACAAACTGCCAAACTGTCTTTCCTAGTGGCTACATCATTTTACAGCCCCACCAGCAATGAATGAGGGTTCCACTATCTCTGTATCTCCACCAACACCTGCTGTCTCCCATTATTTTTAATTACAGCCCAACCCAACCCTAAGCTTTGTAACCCTGAACAAGTCCCTCACCTGCTGTAATCTTTCAACCATTTCAACTGCAACATGAAGATAATGCTTCCTTGTCCCAGTTGCTGCAGGATAGACACTGGACATACGATTTGGACTCAATATACATTTTTTAAAATCCTCTTCTCTTTTCCACCAAAAAAAAGACTAAAGAGGTACAAACAACTAGTACAATGACCTTCACCTCATCTGGAAAATGCCCGCATTAGAGCTTCACCGATGCAGTACGGAGACTCAGTGGCACACAAAAACCGAATCACTGTCATTTCAAGAATACTTAGAAAATCCTGTTACCCAAGATGAGTCCTGCCCACCTCTGAAATTTAACAACGAAAGATTCATTCCTCTGGATCCAAGCTTGGATTTCTATGGAATGGCCAAGTTTCCATGGAAGAAATAAAAATAACAGTTGAAACTGCTATCATTTACTGAGTCTTTTTTATTCTTTATTCTTTTCTTAAAATTAAGACAAAGATATACAGCAAAGAAGCCAAGGGCTGAAGGAGGAAAGTAGGAATTATCCCCAAAGGGAAAATGGATACACAATTGGGAAGCTGCAGAAATTTTAAGTATACATGTACATTTCCATAGACAAAGACACTGACACATTCCCTTGGGATACAGCTTAAGCTGAATAGCATCTGCTGTGTAACCTGTGCACTAATGATAGCCCAAAATATTTAGGATTTCAGCCACAATATTTCTTCCTCAAAGTCCCTAAAGCTGTAGAAGATTTAAAAATTTTGTCTGGGAGATTATCACGGCTCTCATCAAGATCAACCAGACTCAAGAGACCAGCAGGGATATAGAAACGGTTCATGAAATTCTGTTCCTTGTTGAAGGCAGTGTGCTGCTGCAATTGCCTCCCCATCCTTCACTGAGCAACTGAAAATGAGATTTAGGAGAGAAATGAGATTGGGGAATATCATTGCCCCTATCCTGGAAATTAAAATAAATAAGCCAGTTAGGAAATAGCTTCATGGGATCAATAAAACTGTAAATTCCTTGTGGGGGTTTGACTATCTCACATACTTTCAGAATCTCCTAACACACTGAGAGCACACGTCAACTGCAGACACAAGGTATACTCCTGTCGGGTAAACTGTGAACTGCATGACGGCAGGGCCTGGGCTTGTTGGGTTGACCACCACAAACACCCAGCACAAATGTTTTACTCACAGTTGGTCTTAAACCAATACTTGCAAACTCCATGCATAAGTGAATGGCCAGAGGGATGGATTCACAGAGAGACAAATGAGTCAGATGATTTAAATCTGGAAGCGAAGAAGCAGTCTGAATTATCGCTTCTTCAAATATCCACTACCATCTAACATACCCTTCTGAGCCAGATCATCCAGGGCAGGGAGGGAGGGAAAGAAAAAGAGGGAGGGAGAAAGAGATGGAAGGTTACAGGGGCATGTTTGGGGGAAGAGAGATGTGTGACCTTCACTGCCACTCTGTCTTCTTTTGTGATGAGGACCTGCCATCCTACCAGGCACAAGTCCAAGGACAGTAAGGTCTGCAGCTAATAGAGATGACAAGTGATCAGAGTTCCAGGGTAGCGAGTTCTCTAGACAGAGCACCACCAGTAAGGAGACCTGCATCTTGCCTGAGCGCTGTCACCCACTTTGTCACCTAAATAAAGCAATCATATTTCTGGTCTTAGTTTCCTGATCTCCAAAATGAATGAGAAGAATTAGAAGCCCTTGGGTCCCACATGGTCTGGCCTACGCTACCCGGGTCATCTTCCCACCACCACCTGGCCACTATGCTTCCTTGACCTGCAGTCTATGCTAAAACCCCTTGTTATATTTTCTCACAGTACCCTTCTTATCTCAGTTAATAACTTCACATTTATGTTCAATGCCTGCAGTGTAAATAATAATTAATATCTATACAGCATTTATAAAATTTGGTTCAGTTTAATCACTTTACATGCATTATTCATTTTTTATCCCTACAATAACCTTTGAGGTAGGCATTTTTATTATGCCCATTTTACTGATGAGAAAATCAAGTAACTCCAGTAACTTTTCTGAGGGCACACGGTCTAATGCCTGCTCTGAATTCTGGCTGTTCAGCTCCTGAGCCTGCACTGACTCTGCCATCCCCGTCTGAACCTCCCTAACAGCAGGCACTGGCAGCCTTCCACTCACTGCTATTTTCCTGACACCCGGCTCACGGTCTGCATGAGGCAGCATGGGAGGAAGCATCATGGACATTCACAGCTCTTGAGTGAATGAGAGAACAGAATCACAAACTGGATCTCATTCCCTAGCTTTCTCTACCCTATCACCTGATTAACGGCCTCTGAGAAGCAAAGAGAGTACTGGCAAAGACTAAGATGTTACTAAAAATGCTCAAATGTGAGGCTAAAACCTACCTGTGAAGTTCAAAGTCTCTGCCATTTGTATAGTAGTGCCAGCAATTTTGAGGACACCACGAAAAAATCATACACTGATTATCATGGACATCAAAACTGTAGCAGATTGTTGTCTATATTGTGAATGTCATTTTGGGGCACTCTGGGGGGGCGGGGGAGTTATTACTTTACTTCTGAGGTATTATTGTGGAGAAGTAGCTCTATGAATTACTTTAAATTATAAAAATACACTTCCCCTGGGGTTAAACTTAACTTTTGCCTCTATCTGCTTTTGTACTGTTTGCATTGTTTACAATGAGCATGTATTAGTTTCATAAATTTTTTTTACCATCCAGTACTGAAAACAAATCCTTAAAAAAATATACCTTCTTTCCCTTGCTTGTCTCCGCTTCCCAGTGGGTCACCGTGATCAGCATTAGACTTCCCGTGTGTGTGTGTGTGTGCGTGTGTGCGTGAGTGTGTGTGTGTGTGTGCGCGCGTGCATGTCTGCGTATTTTAAAGAACAATACCAAAAAAAAGACAAAAAACAATCCAACTCTGCTGGTGCTACATGGATTCAGACCCACAGTGACCGTCTGGGACGGAGAAGAATTCCCCACAGGGTTTCCAAGGCTGTAACCTTTACGACACCAGGCAGCCGCACCTCTCTCCCAGGGAGCAGCTGGGGGTTCAAACCACCAACCATTCTCTTCCGCAGCAGAGCATGTAACTATTATGTCACCAGGGCTCCTTGATTAAAGAACAAGATTATCCTAATGACACTGAGCTAAAATAAAGTGTCTGTCTCCACTGCCCTCTTCAAAGTGCTCTTCTCTGGAAAATAACTGGGGACAAATGCATGCCCCACCTCTCCTCAGATCTTCCTGGCTGATGCATGCTTTCAAGGCGAAGGGTTGAAGGATAATAAACAGGTTTAAATAATGTTACACAGCAGTTCATTAAAAATAATAAATGCTCTCCACAGCTTATAAAAGGATTACAGAAATAGAAGCAAGGTGGCTACGCAGAGTTTTTATTTTTCAGGCCTGCAACATCCTGCACATTTAAGTCTGTCATTCATGCAACAAATATTTATCGATTACGGTCCTGCTATGGACAAAGAGGAAACCCTGGAGTCATAGTGGTTAAGTGCTACATCTGCTAACCAAAAGGTCACCAGTTCAAATCTGTCAGGCACTCCTTGGAAACTCTATGCGGCAGTTCCACTCTGACCTATAGGGTCACTATAGGGTTGCTCTGAGTCAGAATCAATTTCATGGCAGTGGGTTTGGTATAGGCAAGGAATTAGGTGCCACAGATGATTCAAACCAAAATAAGGTATAATTTCTACCCGTCGAGCGCCTCAAAGTACATGCCAGAATCTGCAGATACAGAATAGAGCCAACCAGAAATAGGGCTTCCTATTTCAAAACTGTTTTTCTACCAAGCACTAAAGGAGTCATATTTCGTTCCTCTAGAGAAGCTTCTAGTCCACAAGGGGTCAAGGAAATGGACTATAAATCACTGCAGCACACTTAGGTCTGATGGAAGGGACAAGATGGCCGCCTGTCAGAGCAGGGTGTGCTCAGAGCCATTTGGAGGGACTGGCAATCACTTTCTAAAAAGGTGGCATTGCAATAGCTCCGATGGATGAGAATGGTTCTGACGGGTAGAATGAGCCAAGGGCAGTATCCAAAGTGAAAGGCAACTTAAAAAAATTTAGGAGAGAATTTTGAGGTCTGTTAAAACTGCAATAGTTGGAGTTGGTCAGAGCAGTGATCCTCAAACCATCACCTGGGAACACGCTAACGAATCCAGTGCTCAGGTCCAGCCTACTCGGCAAGTCCAGCAGCCTACGTTCTCACAAACCCTCTGAAGGCTTCTAGAGTATATGAAAGTTTAAGAACCGGGCTAGAGCACAGGATTCAAGGAGGGGATACAACCTGGAAAGATGGGTAGGTGTTTTAGTCACCTGGTACTGCTCTGACAGAAAATACCAGGAGTTATAAGTCCATTCAAGTAAGAGAAATCAGCACAGTCCGGTAGGCTGAGTCCAAATCCAGTGAGAGCATCTCAGCACAGGAACCTCGGGTCCAAAGGATGTGCTATTCTGCTCTCAGTGCTTCTCTCTGGTGGTATGAGATTCCTGTGCTGAGATGCTCTCACTGGATTTGGACTCACCTACCGGACTGTGATTTCTCTTACTTGAATGGACTTACAGTTCACGGTATTTTCTGTTAGAGCAGTACCACGTGACTAAAATAGAACTCGGTACCGTGAGAGTGGGGTGCTACTCTAGCAAACACCAAAAATGGGGAAGCCATTTTGAAACTGTGAACGGATAGAAGATTCAGAAGGAACCGAGGAGAAGTGTTAACACGGAAGGAGGTGCAGATGGTGAGAAGCAAACAGCAGAGGACCAGTAGCAGCAGCAGCAGCAGCAGCAAAATCAGAAGCAGCACTGGAGCCGGCCCATGGAGCAAGAGAGCTAAGCGCTAGTGCACAGAGTTTTCCTCGTGGAACAGGGTGCCTCCGGGCACTTGAATCGGTGGAGTTAGCCTTGCTGACCCACAGGGCAAGAAAGCTGAGTTGCCTTTGTGCAGGATGCATTCCAGCAAGAGCGGGTGCCTCTGCACACTTGAATCAGTGGAGTTACAGAGCTCTGTAACACTTGCCCCAGCAAGGCAGATGTGGGCCTGAGGCCCAGGCCATTCGGCCATAGGAAGCAGAAGCTGAAAAGGCAAACAGCATGAGAAGCTGAGCTCCCTCGGTCTCAAAACATATGGCCATGACCTCAGAGGTTTGAAAGGGTAGAATCACGATGTCCTGTGTTTGTAAGGGTGGAACTGCCACTCATTTGGGCTTAGAGTGCAACCTAAAGCTGATGGGGCAGAGTTTCTGTCCAAGTGGGCCTTCAAGGCAGAGGTGTAGTACAGTGCTGGGGTCTCCACTCTGAATCCAGAGAGTATGGCCAATACCTAGAGTCCGGAGGGCAGGGCCATTGTGTAAAATGTCTCAGAAAGTGGAAGATTATTTCCAAAGCTTTGAGGGCTAATATAATGTGTTCTGCTGACTTGCTGGTTTCCTGTTAATGCCTTCTTTCCCTGTAGTTTCTCCCATTTGTAATATAATGTCCAACTTGGACCTGTTCTGCCATTATACCTTTGGAAGCAGATAGTTTGTGTTCTAGGTTTCACAGATGTAAAGGAATTTTTGACTTTTGGGCTCAGAACTGATTAAGACTTCTATCATATGGAATGGACATGATTTTGCTATGATGGGATAAATGTGTTACATGTTCCAATGACATGATTTTGGGGATGTCAAAGAGTGGGATGTCATGGATTGAACTGTGTCCCCCAAAAAATATGTGTAGCCATTTGCCTGGGCCATAATTCCCTGTATTCTATGACTGTCCCCCACTTTGTGATTTTGCTGTGCTGTGTGTTAAAGGATTAGGGTGGGACTGTAAATCTCTTCATAAGATCACCTCCCTGCTCCACTGTAAAAGGAGTTTCCCTGGAGTATGGCTTGCACCACCCTTAATCCTTTCATCTTAGAAGAGATAAAAGGAAAGGGAAGCAGGCACAGAATGGTGAACCTCACACCATCAAGAAAGCAACACCAGCAGAACAGCATGTCCTTCACACCTGAAGTTCCTGCGCCAAGATGCTCCCTGGACAAAGACTGATGCAATACCAGACTTTCCTCCAGTGCCCACAAAGGGGAAAGCCTGCCCCTGGAGCGGACACCCTGAATTGGGACTTGTAGCCTACCAGACTGTGTAAGAACAAATTTTCCTTGGTTAAGGCCATCTACTCTGTGCTATTTCTGTTAGAGCAGCACTAGCTGTCTAAAACAGGAGGGGACCAAAAACCAAAACCAAACCCACTGCTGTCAAGTCGATTCCAACTCATAGCAACCCTACAGAACAAAACAGAACTGTCCCATAGAGTTCCAAGGAGCACCTGGTGGATTCAAACTGCTAACCTTTTGGTTAGCATATGTAGCACTTAACCACTATGCCACTAGGTCTTAAATGGAGTGCTAAAGAATTTACACTAAGGTCACCATTCAATTAGAGAGTCCATGAAGGTTTTTTGAGCAGACAGGTGTAAGAGTCATACTTGAAAATAAACTTGAATGTATAGTTGGAAAATACAATGAAAGTTGTGCTTAGCGACATTAGGAATGGTAAGAAAACGGATTTAGGAAGACCAGGTTGGAGGCTGAGAGATAAGGACAGACATCCTGACCAATGCTAAGGGGAACATCTACAGGGTAGTCACAGAGTAGATTCTGGGGCAGAGACACAAAGACTATCGTATTTTACTCTTGTTGACCAGAAGAATACTGTGCTGGTAATGAAAAACAGGGTTAGAAGTGTGAGTCCACCCAGAGGACCCTTGGAACAAAGACCTGGTGATCTACTTCCAAAAACTCAGCCATCGAAAGCCCTGTAGAACACAGTTATACTCTGGTGCACATGGGATCATTGTAAGTTGGAATCAACTCAAAGGCAATCATTATGTCATTGTACTGGGAACCACAGTACATCACATCCTAAAACCAGACGGAAGAACACTAAGAGCAAGTAGTCCTCAGGTCCTCCTTCCACAGAAAGACACCCTGAAGGACCCAGAAAATAACCTCAGATCCCAGTCAAAGGCTCCAGTCCCTCCATCTCCCACTGAGGAGTAGACAGCACACAAGTAACTCTCATTCAGGACACTATACAGACTGCCTCTATCAAGTTGATTCCAACTTACAATGATCCCACGTGCACCAGAGTAGAACTGTGTTCTACAGGGCTTTCGATGGCTGATTTTTGGAAGTAGATAGCACTAGATAGCACTAGAGATGATCCCAAAGGTCAAACAGTCCTTTAAATGTCTTGGCCTGAGAAGATCAAAGGCAAGGATGAAAGAAGGAGAAATGCAGATGCTCCTCCACTCCCACTCCTATCCTAAAAAAATCACAGGTTCATCTTTACGTCACTCATTTTTCCCTAAGGAATTCAGGCAATCTGCAGATCAAAGACTGTAAACCACCAAGTACATATCACATCAGGGAGGATGCTCACACTATAACATCTCTCTTCAAATGATGATGAAACTGAGGAAGAGCAAAAGAATAATGTTATTCTCATCTCAGAAAGAGAACAGAATCCTCAAACTGTGTGCCAAAGAAGCAGTAGAAAAATAAAAGCATAATTTGAAGGTACTGCTGGTGCTCTGGTGGCATAGTGGTTAAGAGCTGTAGTTGCTAACCAGAAGGTCAGCAGTTCAAATCCACCTGGCACTCCTTGGAAACAGTCCTATAAGTTGCTATGAGTCAAAATCAACTTGACAGCAATGGGTTTTGGGGTTGGTGCCATTCTGACTCAGTGGTTTGGAGCTTGCCAATATGAATCCACCAGCCAATCCTTGGAAAACTCATGGGGCAGTTCTACTCCATCCTCTAGAGTCACTATGAGTTGGAATGGACTCGATGGTTTGGGTTTTGATTAATTTTTCAGTGCAAGTTTTGTTTACTTGAGTACAAGTAATATGTTAACAACAGGTATTGCTCAAATGCAGCTATCTGGGGACACAATAGTGGTTTCTAACAAGCAGTCTATAAAACTATCTCTCACAGACCACAATATTCCTACATAAAACCTGGCTAGAGCCAATAAAAAAAAAGCATTATTGAGACCTCCCAAGAAGTTTTCTTTATATTCTGGCCCCTCTTTAACTTTCCTCCATATGCTAAATGCCTAGGAGCCTTCTACATTACACATGGACTATATGGATACAGTACTCTTAGTCAAATAATTATTAAAATCTACAGTCTTCTCTCAATATGCACACATACTATAAGGAAAAATACAAAGTGAAATAAGAGGCCTTAAATCTCCTTGTTGAAATCAAGGAAAGAGGCTCCCTTTCTCTGTTCTTTCAGAAAATTCACTTTACACAACCTGTCATTATAAAGCACCTCACTGGAGAGTATGTAAATCTAAGACATCTCCTTACAGCTACCTCTTTAAATGTAACTTCAGGTGGTCCTCCCCTACTTTCCTGTCTCCTAGAAACCCAGGTGGCCCAGCTTGCCATAAAACCTTGCCATAAAAATCATGTGTTTCTCCATTTTGCAAAATGTTTATCAAATCATAAGGGCAATCAAATATTGTGTTATTCCTTAAATCAACATACGAAATTTTTAATGATACTCTCAGGCTAAAAGAGAAACTTCAAAAGGGAAAAACAAAATATTCTTTTGTTTCCTATAGAGTGACTTTGCAAAGCAATACTGCTATTTCACCAGTCTTTGCAACTCTAATCCATACAACATGCTCAGCAAATGCCTCCCATTTCATAACTGTCTCCTGATTCAAGCAATCTATGCAAAATGAACTCCAATTTCAAACTCAAGGACAAATTTTTAAAACACAATTGCCATGATGGAGAACTACATCTTTTCCAAAGCTAAACCTGCTGACTACATATTTTAGAGACAACATCAAAGGAAAACAGCACTTAAGCCACAGTAAACGGGATCCTACCACACAGTCATGACCACTGCCTCTGCAACCAAACTACAAGGCAACAATCCACGAGTACATACTTCCCAACCAGAAAGGGCTCCAACTGATACTTGTTGGCCCTGATCTTCTGGCAAGGATCTTAAAGTCAAATTGACCTTAAATAAAATCAGATAATGTCACAAGGTAGACTGCTTCTTCCTAACGTGACAAATGATGATAAAACAAAAGACTCACTGCTCCTTCTCCTGTATTTCTCCTTTGCACTAGCCTGGAAGAATGATTCTATGATCCTTATCTCCCAGGCCCTCACAAAGTGGAAATCTCATGTTTGCCATCATAAATCCGTTTCTGTTCATGACTTGTGAGACCCACTGACCTTTCCCATCACTGCTTTTTCCAGAGTTCCTAACATCACTGTAGCTACTAACAGGACCACTACACTTCAGCGGTTTCTAGGGTTTGACTCTTATGCCCTCATCAGCCTGCGCCTGGCTTCAATCATTTGGCATCTGTTATCCTACTGGCACAGTTAGCACCAAAACAATTGGGCACCCCAAAAAGACATTTTTATGAATACTACTACTCAAGATCTCCTGCAGTTTTATACTTACTTCAACAAAATTTGCCCCAAATGTATACTAGGAACAACTCACGTGTAGTTCCACAACTATGCTAAACATCCAGAAAAGTAACAATATCGCCTGAATTCCTTTCCACATACAATAACAGCCTTATAGAATCACGGCAAGAAAGCACAAATCAAAATATTCCAGAAAGTGAACTGGTTCACAATCAGACTCCAGGACTGTCATTAGGTCCCCTACCTGGGTATGTCTCTGTCTCTGAAGGAATCTACTGTGCTGCTCAAAACCCTGACAAGAAATATATATATATATATGGATATTAACATGCCTTAATGGCCGGCTTTAAGTCGACAACATGCTCCTGTAGTATTTATGATTCATTTATTTGTCCCTTATCAGTCAATCAGAAATGGCCCACTGGACTACATCTCTTAATCTTAATAGAACTAAATGAGAATTACCAGAAGTTGTTCATGATTCGTGATTTGCTTCTTTCAGTAGATCTTTCCCACCATGGCTAGCAAGCACTAATGAGCAAACAATGAGAAATTTTTCAGTTAAGAGATACCACAGAGTCTTCTGCTAAGACAGTAAACCAAAACCAATCCACTGCTGTCAAGATGATTCCAACTCTTGGTGACCTTTTAGACAGAGTAGAACTGCCCCGTAGAGTTTCCAAGGAGTGCTGAGCAGATTTGAACTGCCGACCTTTCAATTAGCAGCCATAGCAGTTAACCACTACGCCACCAGGGTTTCTGCTAAGGCAATAACAACCCAAAGGAATTTATACTCCTTAGCCAGCTGTCCTAGGTAACAAGATAGCCCTCAACTATCTCCTTGTTGAGTGGGCAGGATCTGTGCAATGGCTAATACTACCTGCTGTACTTGGATTAACACTTCTGGGGAAGTCAATACTCAATTACATGAAATAGAGAAACAAGGAAGCAAACTCTTACTCAGAGTAACTTTTTGACCTATTTGACTTCAACTGGTTTGGGCCATGCGGACTTTGGCTTTAAAGTACACTCCCAACACAAGACATGGTTCACCTTGTGATTATAGCTTACCTAGTACACTGTAGGAAAGCTGGTGCCATAGTGGTTAAGCGCTATGTCTGCTGACCTTTTAGTCGGCAGTTTGAATCCACCAGGCACTCCTTGGAAACTCTATGGAGCAGTTCTGCTCTGCCCTATAGGGTTGCCATGAGTTGGGACAGACTCACAGCACTGGGTTTTCTTTTTCTTTTTAGTATACTGTATATCCTCTCAAGACTCTTAAATGTGTGTTCATAGTCACTAACAAATCAAAAGACAATCTCACTGAGATCAAAAACACCAAGAAAAATAAGGGGAAAAATTGTCCACAAGAAATGAACTTGACATCACAACATGTGACAACTGTGCATACTCAGACTAGAGAACAGTGCAGTGACTGAGAGTACAGTTTTGCCTTAAAAGTTCAACTACATATCTCTCTCATGGAAAAGAAAGTATGATCAAAAGGGGAGAAACTGCTAAGAAAATACAGTTAGGATCAAAAATGAGTCACTCATGATAAACCCTACATCAGCAAACAGAAATCTGTGGTACGTTTCTATTTCTTGACAGTGTTCACTTTTCCTAGAATTATAAACCTAAGCTAATCAATTAGGACTTACCTCTTCAGCTTAACCTGAATCAAAATTTCTCTTTTTATCCCAAAGGAAATAAAATTCCCAACAGCCAGCACACAACTGCCTCATAGAAAATGTCCATCAGCCCATATGAAAAAGCCCAGTGTAGTTTCCTTGTTCCTATGTTGCCTATAAAACTCTCTCGACTTTGTACCACACTTCCGAGCTCTCACCTGACCTTCAAACTAGATACTGTCCAATTTGCAAATTGCTAAATAAAGCCAATGAGCTTAAACAGTAATAAATGTTTTGTTGAAAACATTTTTTTAACAGAACAGCACCTAGACATCAACAAACTTTTATTATATGCTGCACTACTATTGCCTTCTTACGACTTACAGAACGTAGGAGGAAGAAAAGTTATTTAAAAAACAAAGCATAAGCTTTCTTCTATACAAAACCAATTGAAACTGACTGCATCACATCTGATTGAGAGCTCAGTGGGCATAAAGGCATTAAGAAGTCAATACCCTACAGGTAATAAATAGTTCATAAACCATTGCCTGGTGGTGTAACTTCTGTTTCCTTTTCCCAAGACGGACAGCCAAACCAAACCTCCTGCTGTCAAGTTGATTCTGACTCACAGAGACCTGAGGACAGAGTAGAACTGCGCCACAGAGTTTCCAAGGAGCACCTAGTAGATTCAAACTGCCAACCTTTTGGTTAGCAGCCATTACACTCACTCACTATGCCACCAGGTTTTCCCCAGAAAGAAGGAAGTATAATGCACCATCACCAATAACTACTGCCGAATTTTCCTTCACCACAAACAAAACTCACTGTTTCCTGAATAAGGACTCTTCCCTTTCTCTGTCTCTCCTGCCCCAGTAACCACTAATAAAATTTGGTCTCTATACATTTGTCTGAACTAGATATCCCACATAAGCAAGATCATACAATATTTTGTCCTTTTATGGTTGCTTCATTTCACTAAGCACAGTATTTTCTAGGTTCACCCACGCTGTAGCATGTACCGCGACTTGATTTCTCTTTGTGGTAATGCTCCATTGCATGCCCTGCACGGGCAGACCACATTCCGTTCATCCATTCACCTGATGGTGACCACTTGGGTGGCTCCCACCTTCGGCTACCGTGGACAGTGCTGCAGTCCACACTGGTACACTTGTCTCTTCTGTCACTATCTTCAAGTCTGTTTCTCCCCTGGAAGTTTCTGAGGTACACTGAGACAAATCCCACCTAATTCTTCCTCTTTACGGTCAGTCACAGCACCATCAATTCATGGCCACATATTATAATTGACTTAGGAGTTTCTATTCATAGTAATAGTACAGTAATAGCTTCCATAGAGTATTCTCTGGCTCCACAAACCCATTCCTGACAAGTCACTGGTTAGCACAGGTTTGAAGGTCTTCCATACACAGGTAATACCTAGTACGTATTGACTTCAGTTTCTACTTTGGAAGGTAATTTCTTCCCAACTTTCTCCTCAAACCATGCCTGTCACAGGACAATCCAGGATCACCAACAGAGAAATGCTCGTATGTACATCATAAGGGACATACTTTACAGGAGGACTCAGACAGCATACAGCTAAAGGAAGAAGACAACTCTTCAAATTAAGGAAAGTTTTACAGGGGTGCTGAGATTTTAGTAGATGCCTAGAAGATATATAAGAAAATAATTTAGCTGGAGAAAATCCTATGTATGAAAGTCAAATGGATACCAGCACAGGAATTAACAAATTGATATTTCCAAAATCAGCACAAGTTGCTCCTGTGAAATGAGAACCCCAAAACACTCATCCATTGAGTTGATTCCTACTCATAGCAACCCTAGAGGATGGGGGTAGGACTGTCCCATAGGGTTTCCAAGTCCGTCAACCTTTACAGAAGCAGAATGTAACATCTTTCTCCCACAGAGTAGCTGGTAGGTTAAAACTGCCAATCTTTCAGTTAGCAGCCATGTGCTTAACCACTGCACTACCGGGATTCCTTGAGGACTTGAGAAACTGCTTCCAATTTAGCAATGCTGCCAGTGCCTGATTATGGGGATGACAGCGGGTACCTGTGAGGCTGCTGCCCTACATCCTCCAGTCCAGAATCGACACACATGCCAATTCCACACAAAAGACCCAAAATAGTTCTTACACATAAAGATAACAAAGTGGACCAGTTCTAAGAATACGTGGCAAAAGAGGAAGGGTCCCTGAAAATACTAAGTGTTAGCAATGTCACCTTCAGCTGTGGCACTCTTTTAAATAGGTACTCCTTTACACTCATTTATGTTAACACTCTTGCAACTCTAGAAAAGACAACTTTTTCTCTTGCCACAAAAAACAACCAACTGCCATAGAGTTGAGCCCAACTCGTGGCAACTCAGTGTCTATCAGAGCAGAACTGTGCTTTGTAGTGCTTTCAGTGATTGATTCTTCTGAGTTAGAGTGCCACGCCTCTAGAGTGGAACCGTTAATATTTCAGTCAGCAGCTGTCATGGATTGAATTGTGTCCCCCCAAAAATATGTGTAGCCATGTGGGTGGGCCATGAGTCCCAATATTTTGTGACTGTCCTTTATTTTGTGATTTTCCTGTGCTGTATGTTAAGGGATTAGGGTGGGACTGTAAATCCCTTCATACGCCCCCCTGCTCCACTGTAAAGGGAGTTTCTCTGGAGTATGGCTTGCACCACCCTTAATCCTTTTATCCCACAAGAGATAAAAGAAAAGAGAAGCAAGTAGAGAACTGGGAACCTCGCACCATCAAGAAAGCAGCACTGGAAGAAGAGCGTGTCCTTCAGACGAGAGGTTCCTACACCAAGATGCTCCCTGGACAAACACTGATGCAATACTGGACCTTCTGCAGAGCCAACATGGAGGAAAGCCTTCCCCTGGAGCAGACATCCTGAATTTGGACTTGTAGCCTACCAGACTGTGTAAGAACAAACCTTCCTTTGTTAATGCCATCCACTGTGTGGTATTTCTGTTAGAGCAGCACCAGCCGTCTAAAACAGCAGCTGAGCACATTAACTATTTGCACCACCCAGGAGCTCCTTCATGCTACAAAGAGAAGGTAAACATTCTCGATTTTCAAGCATCAAACAGGTAGCTTTGAATTTTACCTTTAACTTAGGGGTTACATGAGAAAGAAAACTCAGCAGAGACCTAGAATAAAAATAGCTCCAAGGCCTCAGGGCCACCAAGGCCTGTGTGTTCCCCAAACATGCATTTAAAGCATGTCCAACTGTTAGTACAAAGTTGTTTGTAAATATCACATCTTAGAGGCCTAATAATAACGGAGTGAGATAAACTGCAAATTACAGTTGACTGTTTTGTTAGGGAAACGTTAACAACACGTGCTGGACTAGGAATCACTATTATCTGTTGTTTCCTTCAAGAAAATGACATCAAGCAAATGACAAAGGGACAATCAGATACAAGCTTCCAAAAGAAGATTAACATGAGAAGTTTATAATTCATATTATTCAGAATCTGAAAGAAAAAGTCACCTATGAAAAATAATAACAGTTCACACTTTAAAGGTTACAACATTTTTGTAAGCAGAATTTAATAAGGAGCTAATTTATCAAAACATAACCTGTTGTTAGTTTTCAAAGCATAAAGGGAAAGTTAAAATGGCTCTCTGAAGTTGAGCTATTAAATCAAACCCAAATGTGACAGCATGAAAGTAAGATGTTGGAACAGAGGCTAGCAGAGAGAAGATAGAGCACTGGGCTGCTAACCAAAAGGGTAGAAGTTGAAGCCAGACAAGAGGCACCCTGGAAGAAAGGCCTGGTTATCTACTTCCAAAAAACTCAGCCACTGAAGACTGCACGGAACACACAGTTCTACTCTAACACACATTTGAGGGCAACTGGTCTGGGCCCTACTTCTCATCCACTCATCCAGCTTTCCCAGTCACATCTATCTTCTTCAGCGTCCTGAATCCGTCCCTTGATTCCTAATTCACTATTTACCAAGCTCATTTAGACTCCTTCATTCAAACTTGAATTTCTCCAAGATCAAAGAAGAAATCCTCAACCACATATCTGTACCATCACTCTAGCACTCAAGAGCATGAATCAGCTCCACACTACCAAAAATTACTTTCATATCCTTTGCCTGGTCAAGACCCTTAACCAATGAACACTGTCATATGACTAATGATTTTCTAGTAACACTTTAATATTATCTTTTTTAATCATGAAAACCAAGTAACCACATCATCACCCCCCAATATAAATACCCATTCTGACTCACAAAATTGGAAGTCTAAGAGCCTTCCAATTCACATATACCTTAAAGCCTGAGCAGACGTCCTCTGTCAAAATAAAGACCCCAATTCTCTTCTACTGTCTCTCAGACTGATCAAAAACAGTTGGTTACAGTGTCAGTCCTCTGCATAGCCAAACCACCAGTTATCTCAAAGCTCTTCTTATCTTTTATTTTCACAAATTAAATTGTTTAGAAAAGCACTAGAACTGTTGTCTAATGCTACCACAATTTCTTTGATGGTGATACCCTATTAGTTGATTTCTATTTACTTCCCTAAGCATTCTCACTATCTCTTCTGCTACTTGGCTGAACGATAAGCAGGATAGGTATTAAGAATCACACTTTACAGAAGGCCAGATTGAAGGTCAGGTACTTTCCATATACTAGACGGTCTTGGCGGAAGAAGTGGGACTCAAACTCTGGTGTTCTGACTCCTGACCTCATAGCCTCCTGCCCTCCACTCCTGGTTCCCTCAGACTCATTCTCTCAAAACCATGTCTGTCAACAGTGAAGTTACAGAGACTCCTTTTACCTCATAAAACCAACCAAACCAAGCCCACTGCCATCAACAGATTCTGACTCATAGCAACCCTGCAGGGCAAAGTAGAAATGCTCCATAGAGTTTACAAGAAGCACCTGGCAGATACAAACTGCCAACCTTTTGGTTAGCAGATGTAGCACTTAACCACTACAGCACCACAGTTTCCATTTACCTCATAGACACAAGTTATTTTATTCCAGTGAATAACTTGTTAAGACTGTTAACTGACTTCAGTTGCATCCAAATAAAGCAGAAAGTGAAGCAACCAGGATATGGCATTTAACCTGAGGTTAAGGAGGCAGGCCAATTCTTTGCTAGAGTGGCTTTCCCACAACTCACAGGCGATGCTGCCAGCATCTCTGGAACCCAACTCAGTCTGTGGCATACTGATGGGCGAAACGATGCTGGTGTTGCTGCTATTATTTACAAAACTACCAACTGTGGAAGAAGGGACTTAGGTTTAGAAAAACACAAAAATCAGAAATACAAATAGGTAAAGTGGTGGCAGGGAGTCCCTGGGTGCTACAAATGGTCAACACACCTGGCTGCTAACCAAAAGGTTAGTGGTTCCAAGTCTTTCCAGAGGCTCCTTGGAAAAAAGGCCTGATGGTCTGCTTCCAAAAAATCAGCCACCGGAAACCCCACAGAACACAGCTCTACTCTGACATGAGCTGGCATCAACTTGATGGCAACTGGTTTTTGTTTTTTTCACACTAATAAGAAAATGAATTCTTGGTTTGGTCATTAAAGTGCTAGATGACTGCTCATTCCTGTGACACACACTTGCAATGTGCTCATTCCTGAGACACACACTTGCAACGTGCCACCCCTTCAGGCTACGTAACATGGAAAGATCTCGTGTTTGTTGACTGAGAACACAGCTGACCTTGAGACTAATCAACAACTGAAAGAAGGTGTTTAGATTCAGTCCCAATACAACAAGTATCTCGGGATATTGTCCAGACTCTCCCTTCACTTTACTCTTCCCAAAGACTGAAAACATGTCTTACTAAGTTTTTCCATCTCTCTTTTCTACACAGTAGTATCTCAAAAACGGGAATTGAATTGAATTTGAATTGGGCAATTATCATAATCCCAGAAAAGCAATTTAAAAAAAAAAGTTTGGCTGTGAAAATCAACTACGGATTTGAGCCTTGGATTCCGATCTGGAATCACATGATCACTGCACCAAGCTATAAACGCCAAGGGAAATGTCTAAATGACTGCTCTGAACAGACTTTTTCAATGCAAACAAGAGACATGTTCAGTAACACATTTCTGTCTCCTGCAGGAGTAATAAACTTCTATCAACCATCTCAGATTCAGAAGCAGACAGCCCATCAGCCATATCCCCCACTCATTACATAGTCCTCTACTCTGTTCCCAGAGAGACAGAAGGTGTCAGTGTACCTCTAGAGGCAATAAAAGAATTTCTCAAAAGTTCATTTCAATTGCACAAGTAGAAACTGCTCTCCAGAAGTAAACCATAGATAGATTGGTTCGTGATGAGAACTAATGCTTCATTATTTAATTTGGTGTATTGTCTATTTTTCTTACATTCATGCAGGACAGACATGTCCACTTGACTTTCAATACTTTCCTTCTAAGATTTTAAAATCAAATGGCAGATGAAAGAACATTAAATGTGAACCTGCTCCCCCTGAGAGTATGTACAGAGGGTACCAGTCTGGGTAACAATGGTATGCTTTTGTGTACAAGGGGCAACATCTGAACCTAAAACTAGCCCAGAACCTATTCTCCATTATAACTCAGTTTACAGAGCTGAGCTGTTTCTGGCAATATGACAGACATGTTTTGAGACCTGACCTGGAGCTCAAGCTATGAAGTACTAAAGTTCACCCTGACATACTACCACTCAATCTGCTGTTGCTATTAGCACCACAAGAAGGAACATCCCATGATGTTAATCTATCTGGTGACCTCTGTCTTGTGCCACTGGTCTTCAGATGGGTGAAAGTAAGTGTGACATCTCACCTCTCCCCAACTCCTCTGGGAATTATACACCACCCCTGGAGCACTCTGGGGGAAATCAGAGCCATCCTTAGGGGAATGCCCGTGTTTCTGCAGGAGTTGGGGGGCACAGTGCAAAAAGAAGCTCTAGAAAGTAAGAACAGATTCCAGCAAGGGAGCCAGCTTTATCAGTGACTGCATGACAGCACCCCAGCCAAAACACGATCGCTCTGTCTGCCCTCTGACCGCTTGCTGGCAGCCTGCCCCGGTGCCAGAAGGACTTCATTGTCCATGCCACCAGGCCTCTCTCCAATGGCGTGTTTGCTTTGTCACCTCTGAGGCTGGGGAAGAGGTCATGCTCTCTTCAGACGAGTGCCAAGGTCCTGGAGTCCATTTCCTCCCGGCAGGTTGCTGTGTGATAGCTCTCCCGCCCTCAGAAGACGTGTTAGAGATTACGGCAGGATCTCCCACTCCGACTCTCACATTAATCTCTTGCAGTCTTGACTCTGCCCAGCATACAATGGCTATTACATATGTTTTAATAAAAAACAAAGAACAGAAAAAAATCTGTAATAGTTATTCTAAGTGTATTAAAAATGGAATGAGTCTGGGAAAATTTTTCTGTTGCAGGAAAAGTGAATGATGTTAACTCAAAATGCGTGACAGACATAAACACAGGAGCTAAAACTACAAAACACTTGTAAAGAAAATACAGGAGTGAATCTCCACAACCCTGTATTAGGCAATGATATCCTAGATACAACACCAAAAACACAAACAATAGAAAAATTCATAAAATGGACTTTACGAAAAATAAAAACATCTGTGCTTCAAATGAAACCATTGAGTAAAAGGACAACACACAAACTGGGAGAAAATATTGGTGATGCATACATCTACTAAGAGACGTTTATCCAAAATACACACACACATATACTCTCATAACTAATAAAAAGAGCAATAGCCCAGTTGAAAAGTGGGCAAAGGACTTAAGACATTTTTCCAAAGAAAATATGTAAATGGCCAAAAAGCATATGAAAAGATATGCAATATAATTGATTATTTGGGAAAGGCAAATCAAAACTACAATGAAATATTCCACTTCCACTATGATAGCTGCATTCAAAAAGTCAGACAATAAAGTGTTGCCCAGGATATAGAAAAACAGGACTTCTTTGGTGGAAATGTAACATGGTACAGTCACTTTGAAAACCAGCTTGGAAGTTTCTCAAAATGTTAAACACAGAGTTAACATATGACCCAGCAGCTTCACTTCTAGGTATGTGCCTATGAGAAAGGAAAACATGTTCACATAAATATTTGCTCACAAATGTTGATACTATCATTACTCATAACTGCCAAAATCAGGAAACAAACCACACACCCATTAACTGATGAATGGATAAATTACATGTAGTCCATCCACACACAGAATACTACTTGGCAATTAAAAAAAAAAAAAATGAAGTGCTGATACACACAACATCATGAATGAACTTTAAAACCATTATGCTTAGTGAAAGCAGTCAGAGATCAGTGGTCACATGTGGTGCAAGGCCATTTATATGAAATGCCCAGATTGGGCAAATCTACAGAGACAGAAAGCAGATTAGTGGTTGCCTAGGGCTCTGGGCATAGGTGACCGAATGATGATGGGCACGAGGTTTCTCTCTGGACCAAAGAACGTGTTCTAAAATGAAATGGTCATTGTCCTAGTCATCTGGTACTGTCCTAACAAAAATACTTAAGTGGACAGCTCTAACAAAGAGAAGTTTATTCTTTCACAATCCAATAGGTTCAAAATCCAAATTCAAGGTGCCAGCTCCAAGGAAACGCATTCTCTCTGTCAGCTCTGGAGGAAGGTCCTTGGGTTCCCTCAGTCTTTGACTAGTCTGAGAGCATGGTGCAGGAGTCACAGGTCTGAAGGATACACTTTGCTCTCGGTGCAGCTTTCTTGGTGGAATTAGGTACCCAACTCTCTGCTTGCTTCCCTTTCCTTCTATCTCTTGCAGGATAAAAGGCCAAAAGGTGGTGAAAGCCACATTCCAGAGAAACTCCTTACTAAGGTGTTACAGTCCTACCTGATCCTCTTTAACATAACCCACTCTATTAACCACAGGCAGAGTTTAGGATTTATACCATAGGAAAATCACAAAGTGGAGGACAATCACATAACACTGGGAATCATGGCCTGGCCAACTGCTACACACATTTTTGGAGGGACACAATTCACTATGACAGTCACAAAGGCTGCAAAACTAAATATATTCAACACCACTGAATTATACACTTATGCCTTATGGTGCACAAATTACATCTCAATAAAGATTTAACATTCCATTGCCAGGTCTGTATACAAACTAAAAACAACAACAACAACAACAAAAACCATTGCCGTCAAGTCAATTCCAATTCATAGTGACCCTCTGGGCCAAGGTAGAGGTGCTCCATTAATTTTCCAGGAGCACCTGGTGGACTCAAACTGCTGACCTTTTGTTAAGCAGACGTAACTCTTAACCACTATGCCACCGCTTCCGTACAAACTAAACAGCCCATAAAATTAGCATTCGTCCACAGGGACCAGCATCATCCCCTCTTCCATCTCAGTGTCCCACTGTTATTCGTCCATCTCCCAAAGCTGAAGCTAGAAGATCTTAGTGATTACATCCAACAGTCTAATTTTTTCCCTAAAATGTGATTTCCCAAGAAAGTCAATCCCAAGAGCAATCAAAGGACTAAACCAAAACATAAAGCACTTCAAAACCTGTTGCTAGGTTTCACTATGCCTTATAACCAACCCATCCATCCATGCTCAGCCCCAACCTACCCACCACAATTACTTTCAGAACACAGACAGGTGGAATCAAGTTTATTTTTACATTGGTTAGAATTTTACATTGGTAAGATATACTTATTTTCTTATGGGTTCTTCTTGACTATACTTTTCTCTCCTAAATTCTCCTGAGCTAATGTGATACAATCTTGAAAATTTACACCATAATGAGATCAAGAGGGGTTGGCAAGGGCCTTAGCAGTAAATTGGCATCCGTGCTAATCGATAACCTTCTTTCAAATGGAGAGTGAGGCCCAATCCATCCTCGCACCAAGGCTGCCAAGCAACAGAGCACGGGCCTTCTCAGGGCAAGAGCTAATTGCTACTTTCACAAAGCCAGGGGCAATCTTATCCAGGTGATCCATTAGCTGGAAACTACAATAAAAGGAGTACGAAAGGAGGGGGAAAAAATCAGGGTAAAGAGGTTAAACAGCACAAAAGTGATTTCAAGGAAATAAAGGTTTAAATTTGTGTGTGAAAGAGATACAGAGATGAAATTCTAATGGAGAAAGACCGCTGCGAGCTTTGACAAATTCCTCTCTGGCACAGTAATTGTTACAGCTCTCTGGGGCCTCTCGATATCTGACAGGGTCTGTCAAGGCTGAGACGGTGAAGGAGTGAGAGGGGAGACTGTCCCAACCCACCATACCCACAATAGAACAAGAATCAGCAGCAAGGACTTCAGCAGGATCCCAGATCCTGCTCAGGTCAGGCAGTGTGTGACTGTCTCTCCGACCTGGCTTGCTTCATTTCTCCCCTCTTACCTTTCCTTCCCCAGGTAACACTGGCACTTCAACTGCACGCCTCCAGGGGACAGAAAATGTACACAGCACTCTGGACTGCGTCTACTTCTGAAAAACTAAGCACTGAACATCTTAGAGAGCACAGTTCTACTCTAACACCTAGGGTGACCATCAGTCAGGACTGAGTTGGCGGCAACTGATTTAGCAGGTACTGAGCATGTGTTCATGCTATGCATTTTATGGAGATTACCTTATGTAATCTTGTCAATAGCCCTGAAATGCAAATGTTACCCACATTTTACGGATGTGAAAGCTGAGAAAAGAACAGAGCTATGTAAACTGCCCAAGCAGTATCATTCTGTAAGTGGAGTCAGGATACAACCTGACTCCAAAGCCCATACTCTTAGCTACTACTTCTTGCTATCTGCCCTAACTAAAGCTGCTTATTCAAATCACTGAAGGCAGGGGAAAGAGAGAGGCATTAGTCCCTTCCACCCTTAGAAATAGGGAAGATCTGAAATCTTCAAAATATTTCTAGGAAATCAAAAGCTCCAGTGAACCAAGTGTTTAAAAAGCAAGATATTCCTAAAAGGATGACAACTGTCTCTTGCCTGCCACAACCCGAGCTCTTGCCTGTCTCCAATTCTTTGCCTCGCTGCTGCCAATGATTATGGTAAAACATAAACCTGGTTCCTGCTTAAAATTCTTCATCAGGATCTGGCCCAAGCCCCCAAGTCCCTCCCTCCATCACCTGGTTACTCTCTATTTCACCCGCACCACACAGCCTCACACACTATGCTCCAGGTATTCCGGGGCGCCGAGCTCTCTGGAACACCCCTCTGTCCTCTCTCTTCAATGCAAACATCTGCTTGTTCTCCACGGCACACAAGGCCTTACCCTCTCTCTTTCTGACAACTCAACCGTCAAGTGACCACACTCTCTTTCATGCCCACACTCTACCCCATCTGCAGTTCAACTGTGGCCTTTACAACACATGATACTTGTTTCCGTGCTTGGCTCCCCTGTGGTCACTGTTAGCTGCTGCCCAGCTGGCCCCCAACTCACGGCAATTCCACGCACAACAGAACGAAACACTTCCCAGTGCTGCACCAGCCCCAGGACCAGCTGCAGAACAGACCACTGCTGTGATCCACAGTCTCCACTGATTCTAGACCAGACCTTTCTTCCCAGTCTGTCTTATTCTAAAAGCTCCGCTGAAACCAGTTCAGCATCACGACAACACACACCGACAAACGGGTGGGGACCGCACATTAAGTGCACTGACCAGGAATGGAACCAAAGTCACCCACATGAAAAGCGAGAACCACATCACTGAACCACCAATTTTGCCCCTACTAGGTGGTAAACTTGTTGAGACTCAACTCCACGTCTCCTTTTCTATTTTTTAATCAGCAGCATGTAACACAGAGCATGGCACATATTAATGAGCTCAACAGATGTTTGATGAATTAGTAAGTGTTTTCATGAGGTCATTTGAGTCTCCTTAGAACATTTTCTGGAGTATTTCAAACACTAAAAATAATGCAGAATAAAGACCACCAATAATCCACTCACTAAAGGTACAGTCCAGGAATCTGATCATTTAAAAAAAAAAAAAATGTGAACAAAAACCAAAGTCTTAAGGATACTGCTCCTCTTGTTCCCAAATGCAGCCCCAAGTGCACAGTAACAACTCCAAGGCAAACTCAGCTATTGCTGTATTGAAAAGTTCTGACCTCCTAGTACGGTGTCCACATATAGCAGACTCTCTAAGTATTTCCTGAATGTGTCCAGAATCACTTGAATAGGTCACTCAAGGCTTAAGGATCATTTTGATCAAGGTCTTCTGCTGGCAACACAGCTGCAGTGCTGAAATTTGACCTCAGTCTGATGTTCCCCGATGGACAAAACAGGCTCTGCTCAGAATCATCACAAAGTGCTTGTCTCCTATATCTCATTGCTAAAGATAACTTTGCTTTTCTGCACAACCCAACCTCATCTTTTACCTTTAGGTTTCTCTTTCCTAAATGCAAAACAACCCTAGTCCATTCTCCTACCAACTCTTAATAATCCTTCTACATCCTCTCTAAACAAAAGCCATAATTCCCCAGACCAAGACTTTTATACGTTAAACTAAAAACACAGGGCCTGAGGCCATTAAACTTGCAATAGAAAAAACCAGGGCAGGGTTCCGGAGTTTAAGGACAGCGTTTTTCTTAGTCTCATTTGAAGGGTCATTTTACTAATCAGAAACAGGCCTAACCTGCCATTACCACTATCCATCACCAGAAAGCAAGGGGGAAAACACACATATACACACACCCCAAGACAAGCAAAATCAAAACCAAAAAGCAGTGACTTCTACCCTTCGTTTCATATATAGTGAGGTAAAGAATGGCTCCACAGAGATTTCATTCACGGAGAACCAAGGACGCTGGGATTGGCCTCCTCCTCTGTCATTTGCTCTGCGCTTGTTTTAGATGGGTCATCTCCTCCATCACTGTGTCAGCCAAGTCCGTTGTCACGGTAAAGTGCCCCACAATAGCCCCTGTTCTTCTTAAGTTTGACACTTCACAATCCAGTCCCCCAAAAATACTCTAAATGGGGTTATTTGGCACTTTCAATGAAAGATAGTGTTATCTAAGTGGGAACTGTTGTTAATGGTTGTTAACTCCAACTCACTGTGACCCCATGTACAAGAGAAAGAAGTTGCCTAGTCCCAAGCCACCTTTGTGATCATTAATATACCCTATAGGGCTGTTATTTTGGCTGCTTTCCAACTGTTGAGGCTCACCTTCCAGTACTGTACTAAATAATATTCTGCAATCCATACGGTTTTCATTGGCTAATTTTTGGAAGTTTATCATGAAGCCTTTCTCCCTAGTCTGTCTTACTTTAGTCTAGAAACTCCTGTGAAATCTACTCCCCCCATAGGTGACCCTGCTGGTAACTGAAAGACTGCTGGCCTAAGTTCCAGCATCACAGCAACACTAGGACAAACTAACAGAAGGATGGTGGGTATCAGGGCATCACTAAAGACAAAGTTCTTTTTAAGAGTAAAGGGAATGGCCAAAGCCCTGTGGGTCTATACACATGGCCACAGGGCCTATCATACAGCTCTCACTAACAACCTACACCAAAAAGCACCAGAGGATGTTAAACTCTTCCTATCAGGTTATATTCAGAAGTAATCATTATCTTTAAAAGTCACAGAAAGAATAATCTGATACTCAGACAAGCCATCGCCTGTCAGCTCATTTTCTCAGTCATACCCTTTCCACTGAAACAAGAGGCACAAAGCTAAAACAAGTTGATTCACCAGATATCCTTGGAGACATCTGGAACAGAACCCCACAACAGACCCAAAGGATGTATCTTCCCTGAACGTCTCTGGTCACCTTCAAGTGAATGCTCTTCTTTGCTGTTACTGCTGTTAGCTGTCATTCAGTCAGCTCTGACTCACTGCAACCTCATATACAACAGAATGAAATACTGCCCAGTCCTCTATTTGTAAATTCTGATGCCAGTCCTCAAGATTTCAAGCTATTTCTCCTCAATTTTTTGTTTCCTTTTTTGAAAGACAGTGCCAGCACCACATGGAATAAACACTGGAGTAGACCTTTCCAGAATAAAACTTCACCATCTTTAAATAATGCAATTCTTTCATATGTGTAGTTCTTCCCTTCTAAAGTTATACAGGAAGAGGGGAAAAAAGTAGAAATGGAACAAACAAAAAGAAGTCTTTGAATAAAATAGTTCAATAAAAAAGAACTCAGTATCATCATGGCCTCTTTGTTATTGTTTTAATCCACCCTTCCCCCTGTCGTTGCTGGACTTGATGACTTCCTAGTCCTTGCCACAAAACTCTCCTAATTTTTGGGTCTTTTTTCTCTCAGTTTTTAAACTGGTAGATCTTAGCCAATGGGAATATGTGTGTGGTTGGCACATGCTGGGAGAGCCATCTGGTATCTCAGCACCATAAAGGAGTCCTGCCCTCTATGCTTTCCTTCTCATGCAGTCCCTGCTCTGGGCCTCTGTTCATGTCACAACCTTAGCTGAGTAACCTACCATCATCATGCTTACAGAACAGGGCAGCCCATCCATTACCCAAAGGAAACGAGGCTGCCCACTCGGCCCTAAAACCTGAAAGAATGTGAATTTTAACCTTCAAAGATTCTTATTGCAGACTTGCATCCACTTCTTGTGGACCTACAATGAATAACAGAGGTTTTACCCTTTCTCAAAATTATAGCAGAAAAGAAAACAAATTGGATCTGAACCCAGTGCTTTGTGATTCATGTGTATGCGTGTGCGTGCGTGTGTGTGTGCATGTGCATATGTATGTACATTCAGAACCCCTAGTGATGTAGTAACTAAGAGCTACAGCTGCTAATCAAAAGGTCAGCAGTCAGACTCCCCCAGCTGGGCAAGTTCTACTCAGTATTTTCAGTCACTGTGAGTTAGAAATGACTCAACGGCAAGGGGTTTGGTATGTTTATATGTAATACGAATAGATTTTAGCTATCTGCAATCTCTAGTCCAGGAATATGTGACTGTATCATTGATGGGTTTGTATTGACGTAGGTAATATCTTTCACAAAAACATCACTAGAAACTGAGGCCCCGTTATCAGATCTTCCCACACCTACTTCTAGCCACTGTCTAGTAAATGCACTGGTGTCTGGAGGCTGACTGGCTCAAGATTCTTGCAGAATATGTAGCCTTTCACCTCTGGGTCACAACACTGAATATGGCACCATATCAGCAGCATCTGAAAGCAGTTACTGTACCATCTGGTAGCTTTGCTTATGATAAAAGCCACTTTTTAGCTTTTCACCCCGTGGAAAGTCTCTACCAGGAAAGGCAGAAGAAATGAGCAACAGGCCCCCCAAAAAAGTTCCCAGTCAACAGCTGTCCATAAGAATGGTTTGGCGGAACCATCTGCAAGAAAAGTTTAGGAGCTTTATACTTTGATGACTGTGGCAGACTCAGAGTATGACACACTACAGTAGAATCCCTTTACTTTGACATGGGAATACCTATAAAAAGGCAGTATCACAATACACCCTGAAACTTCTCAGGCTCAGAGGAGCACTGCTCCAGCAAAGGGACATCACAAACAAATACAAAAATGAAACCTGAACTACTATCCAAAAATGAAGCTTCCACTATCATGTAAATGATGCATTCCATGATATCCTGTGAAAACTGACATGTAAGTCTGACATTTCCATTAAACTTCCTGTGAAAGCAAGGTCTTGGGTCACCCTCTTCAAGTTCCTGGGCTCTAACTTGAACTTGCTGCTGTGACTGATTAAGGATTCAGTGCCTACAACAGTGGCTGGCATGGAGCGGATGCTCTATGAATATTTGTTGAATGAAAAAAGTTTTTTTTGTTGCCCTCTCTCTCCTTCTCTTTCTTTCGTAGATTCAGTGAAGTGAAGACCTAAACCACAGGTACTCTCCAGCTGATCTGACTCATGGTGGCCTACATATGTCCGAGTTGAACCCAGGCTCCATGGGGTTTTCAGTGGCTGAGTTTTTGGACACAGACCACCAGGCCCTCCTTCCTGAGGTGCCTCTAGGTGGACTCAAAGTTCCAATAGTTGAGTTAACAGCTGAGGGAATTAACTGTTTGTACCACCCACAGACTCTACAGTTAAGACCACCCCATAGCCAGCCATGAGGTTCCTTAAAAAGGGTGTGTGAAAAGTGGCAACAGCTCCTGACAGCACACTGCAAAAAGGGGACTATCCAAACACAAGGCAACATGAACTTATCTGATCTTTACAAGAATCCATTTGGTCCAACTCAAAAAAGTAATACACACAAAACATGCTGGCAAATCTGAAAAAGTTACGTTGCCATTGAACATATTGCAGTCAAGTACCCAAGAGCTTACAAATCTTTCTTCCCCCGCTTTGGAGCTTATTGCAGAATGTGTCATGTAATTACAGTAAAGTATTAACAACTATTATGCAGGGAACCATTTAATGTACTGCCCTTACAGAGAGTTATTTGCTACCTTAATGTGTTGACTCAGCAACCGTAACTGTCCGTGTAAAGCTTTCTAACTACTACAGGCCCTAGTGAAACATTCACTTTGCACCGGGTCCTGCAGAGCTAGGTAACACACCACAAGCCATCCATGGTGATGGAGAGCTGGAACTGATGGGCTCCTGGCTGGCCTTGTCTCAGACGGCAGGCAGAACCGAGAGAAGAAGAAAGAGTTCGGGATATTCCTTGCTTTCCTTCCCAGGCCATTGATGTGGCCCATTCCAGAGTGTTTTCCCCTGCGCCTCCTGAGGGACAGCAACCAGGCCCCCTGGGAGAAAGCTCAGCCCAAAGGAACGAAGTGTGGCAGTCACTGCTCCCAGAGGACCCTGATTTCTGTATCTAACCTTGCTGAGTTTCTTTACTTGTGAAATAGGGGCAGTAACAGTCCTATCAGGGCCTGAATTGCATTTCCCAAAAGACATGTGTTGGAATCCTAACCCCTACATCTGTAGAAATAAGCCCATTTGGGAATAGGGTTTTCTTTGTTATGTTCAGGAAGCCGTATCAGTGTAGGGTGTGTCTTATACTTAATGACTTCTAAGATATAAAAAGAGCAGATTAGACATGGAAAGAAGCCAACAAGCACAAATGGGATAGAGACAAGATGCCACAGGGAAATGGACAAGGAACCAAGGAACACTGATGATGGGGAAGCTAACCCAGGATTTTCCTCCGTCTTAAAGAAAAAGTGAAAGAGAAAGGCTTCCCCTAGAGCTGCTGCCCTGAATTTGGACTTCTAGAATCATCTACTGTGAGAAAATAAATTTCTGTTTGTTCAAGTCACCCACTGGTGGAATTCATTACAGCAGCACTAGATAACTAGGACAATTACCTATCAAGTTGTTATGGGATGAAACACTGCTCAGAACGTGCTTACAAGTGTCTGGTGGTTAGATGAATCAATATTATCAATACCATCCTTCAAAAGTCATTCCTGAATTAAACCTTCCCTGATCAGGCAGTCCACAGGGATATGTATCTCTTCCTTCCAAATATTATTTTGTGACATCAGTTGTACCGCTCTCGTGATGGATTATTGGTATCATAATCTGCTGAAGGTGACAGACAAATCAGACACTGTTGTTTAACTTTCTGGAAAGGTTACGTGGCAGGTCTTCCCTTCATTCCAAAAATACTCCATTTCTCATTTCTCCTGCCAACCCTTGAGGCTATTACTGGTCTCTATTCATGAGGTCTCCTAGAAGGCCTCACCTTGCTCAGCCTTCCCTCACTAACTCCTATCCGCCTTTTTAGCCTCAACTTAGTTTTTACCATTTCTAGGAAACCTTCCCACTATCCCAAAGCTGGGGAGGCTGCTCCCCTGTGTTCCTTTAATGCTGCACCCACCCCACCGTTTCTGCGTCTACCCTACCCACAAGACTGAGGAACTTCAGGGCAGGGGCAGAATCTTGGTCATCTTTATACCCCCAGCAGCAAATCTAGTGATTACCTACGTATATGGTGAAGGCCAAAGAAATATTAGACAGACGGGCAGACAGACAGAAGGACAAGAAGATGACAGTGAAAAGACTAAATGTTAATTCGATGGAATAAATCCTGGACTCAGGAGGTCCCACCTAGATATGTGGGGTTTAACTGTCTCTTCTATAAAACAGTAACAGAGTTTTGTACTAATGTTCCATGAACACCTACTACATGCCAGACAAGACATGCTTATGAAGTAATTAGCATCAACACTATTTTACAAAAGAACCTGAGGCAAAAAGTGTTCAAGTCTTTCCCTGAGTTTCCTGAGCTAGCAAGAGGCAAAGACTGAAACCCAGACGATCTGGCTCTTAACCACAAAACTGTAATGCAACACTGGATGACCTGTCAAGTTCCTTCTAATATAGTTCTGTGATTTAAAAATATTTAATGACTAAAAAGAATATTCTGAAGCTCCCGGGAATAATGTCAATGTACAATATTAAAAATTAATGGTATTTATTTATATTAACATACTAATATTGAATTCTGCCCTATGTTAAGAATTATAAAGAAAATTTGGAAACATTTATGATCCTTCTAAAAAGATACTAAGGGTGCTCTCAAACAGGGCAATGAACACTTTCTTTTCAAAAGATCTAAGACTACCCCACTGACATCTGTGGAAAGCACCATCCTGCTTCCTCATTATTGCGCATTACCACACTCAAAAACAATTCACTCAAACTCTGAAGCAGTCTTAACGGGAGAGAGGGATCCCTCTATAATTTTAGATCCTCATCCATCCAGGTGTTATCATGAGCTGCCACCTCAATGCTGCATCAATTATCGAATATGAAAAATTAAATCAAACACGAACACTGCCTGGGACCAATGTGACTGGATAAGTGGCCTTCTGCTTGCCCTTCCAGTTTAGTTCCGGCCAGTGACAGTACATTTCCTCCCAGGAAAACCTAGGGCACATCTAGGCATCCAGTGAGCATCCTTCATTCTACAAGATCAGAAAACACAACAGCATTTCTTTTCCAGCTGCTGTCAGTTCCAACTCATGGCAACCCCACATGTGTCAGATTACAGCCAGCTCTGCAGGATTTGCAATGGCTACTTTTTCAGAAGCAGACAGCCAGGCCTTTCTTCCAAGGTGTCTCTGGGTGGACTCAAACTCCAATCTCTTCATCAGCAGCCAAACATGTTAACCATTAACACCACCCAAGGACTCCACCTTACAGTAGTATACTGAGCAAAACCAAGGACCCAGCAACGCTATGAGTCAGAATTGACTCAACCATAGTGGGTCTGGTTGGTTTTAGGTTGCAACTAACAAGAAATGCAAGAACTGCCCCTCTCCCAATCAGGCACCCCACAAATGACTAGACCGAGATCCACCCAGGGGAAGGAGCTCCCCTCCCTCTTTGACCTCCCTGTTGCAGAGAACAGGAAGCCGTGCTACTGGGATGGCATGGCAGCACTGCCCAGATGGCCTCTGGCACCACCTCCCACCCTACCGACACCCCTGCCCTCCCTCCCTCAGTCTCCCCTTTTACCCGCAGTGATGTGTGGGACACACCAGTAAAAAGACGGGGGTTTTGCCCCAAAACAACAGAAATCCTTGGAAAATTCCTTTATTCCAAAAATAATTACATCTAGTGGATGCACAGGTACCTACTGGACCACAAAATTATTAAGAGATGATCACTCCACTCACAGCGTTCAGACTCCAGAAGGAGAACTGCATGCACACACTCTATTAAAGCCTAGGTGGAGAGTCAGAGTCCAGAAGTTTTGGGGTGACCCTGGGCAAGCCTCCTGGCCCTCCCCATCATTCTGCTATCTTCTTCCTGACCACTATAAAGGGGCACAAACTACCACCACAAAAAGGCCCCTAGCCCAGGAACTTCCTTCTCCAGTGGCTGCCTCACACAGGAAGCAGGGAGCCTGATTAGGCATGTGAGAACCAGGCCTTTGTATCACGTTTACTGTCCGGGCTGCAAAAAGCCCTCATAAAGCCATGGTCAGCCAACGCGCAGCTGGCACCCAGCCTCCTCTCCCAGCTGGCAGAGACAGTGCGCGGTCCTTCCCTGCTGAAGGCCCACTGCATTGCACACGCCACTTTATTAGCCATCTTGACCTCCAATAAAAGCCCCGGCCTAACAACGTCCAAAACCTGAGACAGGATGTCTGTGTCAGCAACCTGCATGCTTCCTTCAGGGCTCCTGCCTGAATGCATGCACTTGAGGACATTTACACACACACACACGCACACACACATACACATCTACACACACACACACACTATATATCTACACACACAGGTGCATGAACACACCCTGTCATAACAACTTCTTAGAAGTTTCAGAAATCATTACATTAACAAATGTGGGAGGAAGAACAAGAGAATAAACAACGGACACGATGGATTACGGTTTGTGCACAGAGTTTTTGTGCATAAACCAAAACTCTTGAGTTGGTTGTGTTTGGCCCCAAAACATTCTATCAGTGTTCCATCAATATACACACAGGAGTCCCTGGCTGTCATAAACGGTTATGCAGTTGGCTACTAGCCAAAAGGTTGGCAGCTGGAACCCCTGCATGGGCACCTTGAAAGAAAAGTTTAACAATCAACTTCCCAAAAAGCAGCCATTAAAATCCTATGGGACACAGCTCTACTCTGACACACATGAAGCCGCCGCGAATCACAGAGGACTAAATGGCATCTGGTTTGCTTTTGTTTTTAATGTATGTACAGAGGCTTTAATGGAAGAAAGAGGAACAACAAGTGGTGCTCCCGCTGCTCTGAGCCTGTTGCCAACTGGATCTGCTCCCGAGTTCTCTCCTAGTGAGCTCGGGGCTGCTACAGGCAAAACGAAGGTCTGCTTTTCATATCTGTACTCCCCAGGTTGTGTTTAGCACAAAGTATTGTAGTTGAAATAAAAGTTAGGGAAACACCACACAGCAAGTAGGTGTTTTAAAGAGGCATCCCAGGGTAGTGTTAAAGGAGAAAAACTAATCTGTAAAATACGTCAGGGATTGAACTGTGTCCCCCAAAGCATGAGTCAACCTGGCTAGGCCACGATTCCCAGTACTGTGTCCACTATTTTGTGATCTGATGTGATTATTCTGCATGTTGTAAATCCTAACCTCTACAGTGTGAATGAGACAGCATAAGAGGCAGTTCTGTCAATAAGGCAGGACACAATCTATAGGATTAGGTTGTATTCTGAGTCAATTCTTTTGAAACCTAAGAGAGAGGTGAGCAGAGAGGAGAGGGATCTCATGCTACCAAGGAAGAAGCACCAGGGACAGGATGTCTCCTTTGGCCTTAGGGTCCCTGCACTGAGAAGCTCCTAGCCTAGAAGATTAATGACAATGACCTTCCCCCAGAACTGACGCAGACAGAAAACCTCTGCCTGGAACTAAAACCCAAAAACCCAAACCCACTGCCATCAAGTTGTATCCAACACATAGCAACCCTAGAGGTTAGAGTAGAACTGTCCCACGAAGTTTCCAAGGAGCGCCCGGTGGCTATGAAATGACGACCTTTTGGTCAGCAGACATGGTACCTCACCCACTATACAACCAGAGTTTCCTCACCTGGAACTGGCACCCTGAATTTGAAATTCTAGCCTCCTAAACTGTGAGACAATCTGTTTGTTAAAGCTTTCTATTTCTGTTATTTCTGTTACAACAGCATCAGATAACTAAGACAGTAAGTGAATAGGCTTTGTTAACTCACCAGTTAGCTACCTGCTACGTCCCTTCCCCAGACCAACGCATCAAAGAACACAGATGACTAAACCCAAATCACGAGCACAGTGCCTGTGATATGTCAACATCATATATGTCAACATCAAATAAATATGACCTCGTCTAGACAGCTGAAGGAGCAGAAAAAAGAACAGCACGTACGTTTTTTGTTTTGTTTTCTGTTAAATGGAGAATTTAAGAATGAGTAATAAAACGGAGAGGTGGCGTTCCCATACTGTCACCCAGGCTGTTGTCATTAGGTGCTGTTGAGTCAGTCCCAACCCACGGCAACCCTGTATACCTGGTCTTGAGGCCCCTCACAGTCATCGTTGTTCCCGAGTCCAGTGCTGCAGCCCCGTGTCAACCAATCTTACCCAAGACGAACTCCCACAAAATCACTCGTCAATCCTAACCAACATGGCAGATATTTTTAACATAATACGAACTACGCAGTCTTTAACACAATATAGATTCCTCAAACATTTCTTACCAAATTGCTCTTATAAAACCAATTGTCTAAGTTGATTCTTGCTGACACACACAAAAGACAACAAAGACAACAGCTTCATTAAGAATCTTGTCATTCAATTATGATCCAAATTCTAAAAGCAGAAACGTCAGCACTGCCAGGACTTTGGCTCAGCAAACAAGGAACTCACACACTGGCCAAGGACCTGAAATCCCACAAGGGTGGCAGCTTCAAGGATGATCTGCGTGCAACTCAAAAACTCCACTAAAAGATCACAACTGAGGGTCTGATGGTGGGGCGACCCGCTGGCAACATGGCCCCTAGACCTGCTGCTGCCCCCGTCTAGAAAACACTACTGAGGTCAACTCTTCGGACAAACATGAACTAGACTTGGGGACACAATGTGACCATATGGTGGGTGTACCTTATGGCTCTATGCATTTATAGAAGGCTGTCCTACTGGTCTCTTTCTAGATGTCAGAGAAGAGGGTGAACAGGAGCGGGCAGGAGCTTGTTAAGAGGATACAAGTATAAAAAAGGAGTGTGCTGTCACAGGCTAGGAGAGCAGAGGAGCTGTAGATATGCAGGCATGCAAAACTGATTTGGATTGTATACTTTCACTTAATCACAATAAAAAAAAGGGGGGGTAACAATATGGGCTCTTGGTTCAGCCAGAAATTCACACAGGATTTCGTCAAGCATACTACTCTGGAATTGCAGACTGAAGACTGAGCTCTACCACTTCTCAGAACTTCTCTTCAGCTTCAGAAATTCAAAAATTTCCAATGAGCTTAGAGACCACCGACTCCCACCTTCAGGGGTAAAACACAAGCCAGCTAGAGGACTTGCCCACAACTACACTGTTAGCGCTGGAGACAGGACTGAACCACTGACTCTTGATAAAAGAGAGCTCCTGGGTGGTGCAAGGTGCAAACATTCACTGTACTTGCCCACTAGCCGAAAGGTTGGTAGTTTACGGAGTCTCAAAAGAAAGGTTTCGTGGTCTATTTCCAAAAACTCAGCCATTAAGAACCCTATGAAGCACAGTTCCACTGTGACAGACATGCAATTTTTGCTCCAGACTTGCTTCCATACAACTGTTTTTCTCCTGATAAACAGCTGGGATTCTAGGTAGTAAGAGGGATGATGACTGCCAACTATCTACCTCTTTGCCTTCCAGGTCTCTGACCCTCTCTCCTCCCCTTCCTCCTCCTCACCTTATGCCGCTCCTGCCTACCCTTTTCCCATCCATCCCTCAGCTGCTGTGGCCACTCTGCCTGGCCTGGCTGGGACAAGTGGCGCTCCAGCTTAGAGCCATGGGACCCTGGAGAAGACCTCCAGGGCTCTGCCTCTTCCGTGGCCACGCTGCAGGTGCAACACACACAAATCACCTCGGAGGGAAAGCCACAGAACCAGCCAGTCTCGGGCTTTTTCTTCAAGTGATGGTGGCTGTTATTCACTTGCTTAAATTCAGAAGTTTATTTGCTATATAGCCATTTAGTTAGACAGTCCCACAGTTCTGGGGTGCTGCTGTTACAGTTGTTTTTTAATCAGTTAACATACAAGTTTCCTACCGTGGCATGAAAACACTAGTTGGATGGAGCAGGAAAGCAGTGATTGTACCTCTAAAAAAGGCAATGGGTATGCATAAGATAACAGGGTTTTGTGGGAGAATGAAAGTGTTCATCACTGCTAACTAGAAGATGAAATTATACCAAAAAAAAAATCTCAAGCTCTATAAGCTCCTATTTTATCTTACAAAAATTCCTGAATTAGCAATTACAAGTCTCAAGCATCACTCCAACTAAAGTACTATTACAATAGTTTACATATGTCACCAGAAATGGTAAAGTAGATTTTAACCTAATATTATTTGCCATTCATGCTTTCAAAACAAATTTAAGACAAAAAAATCTTCTCTGTGTAAGAATTATCAAAAAATTGTAAACAAAGCTGTGTGAAGTTCGAACTATTAATTTTTTCTAAAAAACTTTTGTGGTTGTCAACAGTATCGAACTAGAACTTCATAAATCAGAGTAGATGAATAAAAATAACCCCTCAGCTGTAGTCCAGTTTATAATACTTTAGATATATTTAGATATATTTTCCATTCGAAAAGAACTTACTCTACTCCAGAGCTTTCTGGTATTTTAAGTCACAGAGAAGTATTATATTTACTCCTTTTTTTTTAAGTATGTATGTAAGAACCTTCTCCACCCAGGTCAGCTCTAGCTGTGGGGCTGAGATATACTCAGGAAGCACCATATGGTGAGGGAGGGTATCTTTATATCCAAAATTCTCCACAGAGTCTGGCTGGAATCAACACGATAAGATCAGCAAAGCATAACCGCAAAGAAAACTGTCTGGGAAAGATAAAACTGGATGGGCAGGCAGATAAGCCTGAATTCCTGGTGCTCCTCAGATGGGCACATCAAATGCACAGTCATGGGGAAGGTCTCTGCTTTCCTTCAGTCACCAGCAAATTCACAGCCTGAATGCCAAAAGCTGCAGGGTCTGCAACACTCCCTGAAAGGGCAGGGCTTTAAGAAAGAATTTCCATCTGTGACAAAGAATCTCAGTCCATATTCATGGCATCTCAACTAACAGGAGTTGCTATTTTCATCAACTGAGCTCCCTAAGTTTTCTGTGGAGCCACCCTACGAATAAACAAAGAAGACGCTTTATTCACTTGGAAGGGAAGAAACAGGAAAGGAGGTGGACTGAACATTCCACTTTCCTCTGATTCTGCTTTTCCTTTCTGCAGAGAGATCACTGACAAAAAGAGAGAAAGGGAAATCTTTCACAGAATTTAGAACATGCAGTATTCAACTCTCTGTGAAACACTTCTGGAGTATTAACAGAACATGACGGCTGAGTGTCACCTCACAATTTCACTGAATCCTCGGTGGGGCGGGGGGTCCTGTCACGATCCCCACTGTACAAATGGGAAACAGCCAGGTTCAGCCTGAAGAAACTCCCTCAATATCCCATACTAAGTGAAGAAACGTCTGTTGAAGCAATCTTCATTTCTACAGGAATAAAATCACCTGCTGTCCTCAACAGCTCAAATGCTGCCTCAGTTGCTTTCACCTCTCCATCTAATCCTGGGCATTCAGCCTTTCTGCATAAATGCCAGAAACTCTTCTAAAAGAGATCCACAGTGACCTCCCATTTGCCAGCTTAATGGAATCAGTCCTTACCTCCTTGATCACTCCCCGTCTGATGCTTTCTCGTCCTTGAGTTTCCAAGACAACACTTCTCTCGTTTTCCTCTCCCTTTTCTGACATGTCCTCCATGTTTCGCCTCCTTGGCTCCTTGGGCTGCCGTTCCTTTGATGTCACTGGACCCCACATCGCCACACTAATCTGTCTGTCATCTCACTGTGACATCCACCACGGAGAGGACACCCCATTGGCAGATGCCACCACCTCCTTCTTCTGACAGTTCCCAGACCCATGCCTCCAGTTCTGGGTCTAGAACCCCAACTGGACCTCAGTGGACCATTCCACTTTAGGCTCCACTGAGCCCAACTCAACATTATTATCCATGGTCATCCTTCATAACAAAACTCCCTCTTTGCCTGTATTCTCCATCCCAATAAACGCCAGCATCATATCCACACTTTCCCTAGCGAGAGACCTGGGAGAATGGCTCATCTTCCACCTCTATCTCCCACCCCGTATCTCAGGAGCCACCCACCAGGAGTTTTCCACCTAAAATATCTATCAGATCTACAGCTGTCTCTTCAGTCTCACCACTAGTGCATGAATTCAAGTCTGCATCCTCTTTCATCCAAGCTAAGGTGATGGGCATCCTAACTGGTTTCAATAGCACCCTCTGCCAACCCATTCTCTATATCACTATTAGAGCAATCTTTCTTAAAGGCACATCCAACTATTTTATTCCCTTTCTAAACACCCTTCAATGGCTACATATGACCCACTGAATAAAATCCAGATTCTGTAGCCTGCAAGGCCCTTCATCTTCTACATGCCAACTTCCTAGCCTGTCACTCACCCATTCACACAGTGCTATGGTGACAGCTCCCCAAATAAACTGAGTATGTGTGACACCTTTGTGCCTTACGCCTGCCATTCCCTCTGCCTGGAATGCCTAGGCTTCACCACATTCACATGCTGAGCACCTGCTCCCCCTTCCAAAGCCGGTGTGAGCATCACCTCCCTACACCCCCGAGCTCTAGTCCACCACACTGTGTCCTGACTCTCTTCCCTGTCTGTCTCTACTGTCAGACTGTAGGGGTCACTCCAGGGAAGGATTTTTACCCTTTTCACAACCTAGTTATAATGTAGTTAATACTAGCTGGTACATCGGAGACAAAAAATGCTTATCAGCTTATTAATATCAAAACAAAAATTACACAACATAATTATCAAACTACACTCACAAGCAAACATATTTTTAAATCTAGCAACATATTTTTTTAAAATGTGACCAAGCAGAATTTATTATGGGAATGCAATGATGGTTCATTATTAGGGAATCAACTATAATCTTTTATAATATTAACAGATTTAAGGAGAAAACCATATAATTATCCCCTTAAACACTGAGAAGATACTTGGCAAAATACTCACTTCTGATAAAATCACAAAATAAAATAGGAATTGATGAATACTTCCTTAAAATTTTTAAAAATATACATAAACTTCAGTCCAAAAGCCAACATCTTATTTAATGGGAGAACATGCCCACTCTACCACTATTAATTAACATTATATTGGAAGTATTAATCAACGTAATAAACAAGAAACAATTAAGTGGCATAAAAATAGTAAAGGAAAAGACTAATAATGTCTCTATTTGTATCAAATTATTTAGAATTTATTCACAAAAATACAAGCAGATATATTAATGAATTTTATAAAGGAATAAGATAAAATACAAATTAATATCCTTCACATAACAACTATCTGAAGAGATCACAGAAGAATCTATATATAACAAAAACAAAAGACATAATACCTAAAAATAAATTTAACAATAAATGTGCAAAGCTTATAAGAGAAAAACCTTAAAAACTGAAAAGCAGACTGCTCAAATGGAAGGATATTCCATGTTTTTGAGAAAGATTTCACATCATGAAGATTCTAAGAATGAGGGTGAGCTCCACATATTACATGGAGTAATCTTCAGGGAATATTTTTAAAAGAAAAAATGCAATATGCAAAAGTTTATTTAGTATGTATGTGTCCTTGTAAGAAAGGAGAATGTCTAGACACATATACATCTATACCTGCACATACACACATCTTGCTTTTTCAAAAAGAAATGCTACGGTGATAAACAAGACATAATAACCATGTTAAAGCAAAACTGAATATAACTTTTAAAGGAGCTCTGACTTTTGAAATATGTTTTACAATTTCAAAATAAGAAAATTAATCAAGAGATGTTTTAATAAGCAAACCCTAAAATTAACAACAAACTGTAATTAATGATATGTGACTATATATCCAATGGTAAGGTAACTACATCACAAATGTGAGCTTGGACAAGGTGTGCAGCGGTATACTTTGTTCTCCAGACAGCCTGTTATCCACTCTGCTGGTTCCTGTTTTTCTTTTTTTAAAAAAAATTCACCCTGGACTTCCATCCCAGATTCACCCTCCATAAAAAGTATGACATTCTAAAGCACATCAAACATGTGGATGAGACTGTTACATTTTGGTCAGTTTTATCCTGTATTTCATAAACAGCTCCTGAGCACCGACTGGATTGGCCTCCACTACACAAGAAGCCAAAGGAACCTGGTAGCACAGAGGTTAAAGCTGCTAACCCAAAGGTTGCCTGTTCAAATGTACTAGCCTCTCTGTACCAGAAAGAAGTGCTACAGCTAGCGTTTTGCTAATGAGGACTCTCTGCATCCCACATCGGTGAGTAGCATCTGGGGTCTTAAAAGCTGCCAAACTGCCATCTGAGGGTACAGCAAATGTTCCCAACTCAACAGGAATGGATGATCACCGAGGATAAGAATGATATGGGGAAAAGAAAACCCAGAAGACAGAGAGACCCACATGAGTGGGTATCTACATCAACTCATGACCAGAAGAACTGGATGATGCCTGGCCACCACCAGTGATAGCCACGATGGAGCTCACAAAGTTGAGTTTCACTGGCAACAAGAGAATAAACAGGGGTACTGCCTGAGATCTCCAATAAAAGACCACTATTGATGGTCCAGGGGCTTCAGGGTTCCCCTGGGAGCATGGCCCCTGGCCCTGATGCTGCCCCTGTCCATAAATCATAATGAAGGTCAACTTTTCCAACAGCAATGGATTGGACTTGGCAATACAGAGTGACCATATCTTGTGGGCATTTTACGGTTCTATGCATCTATAGGATGTCATCCTGTTGACCTCTTGCTGGAGGAACGGGGGTGGGTGGAGAGGAGGGGACAGGAGACTGTTGGGAGGATAGGACATGTATGGAGCAGAGAGGAAGGGTGTGCTGGAGGCAGGAAGGGAGAGCAGTGGAAACTACATATAGGAGAGCACATGAATTTATATGGAAATGTACATTTTCATTCAATCATAATTAAAAAAAAAAGAAAGAAAGATGTGCTAGTTTGCTTCCATGAAGATTTTTCAGCCTTAGAAATCCAACGAGACAGTTCTCTAATAGTTTCAGAAAGGCTTCTTCATCTTGGAAGTTCTTTGGTTCTTTCTTTGGGGTGCTTTCTGGAACCATAGGTGAATTTTTCTTTAAGTTTCTGTCCAAAGTTTATTGCTTTTTGGGCATCTAGAGGTTGCTTAGTTTCTCCAGTGTTACTTTAACAGGATCTAAAGCACAGTCTGAGAAGGAAGGTGATCACCAGTCACCTCTATGTACTCCAGTGACTGGACCCAGCAGAATCTGTCGGGTAGCAAGCTCCAGCTTCCAGCTGGCAAAGACATGGCCCTACTTGAGGAGTCACCGGGGGGGCCGTCAGCTAACCCTATGATGTGGGTCAGTAAAGGCTTCAGTCTGCAAGATCTGACCTTCAACAGGGCAGGGGTCACTGAAAGAGAAGTAGTTTCCCATTCAGTGGCACAGTCCAAATTGACATCCCTATGCTGTGTCCTAGGGCCCACTGGGTGTCCAGAAGGCTCCATTTAATTATCAATCCAGGCCTTAGTTTTCAGAGGGAATTAAGGAGATGTGTGTCCAGTCTGCCATCTTTACTCCCCCAACCCCATGGGCAGTTCCATTCTGTCCTACAGGGTCTCTACAAGTCAGAATGACACCAGGATAGGAGGCCATCTGGAAGCTATCACATGATATAACATGGAGACATGGACTTTGTCCTCAAGGGGCTAACACCTCCTGAGCAGGTAAGATGTATCTAGATGAAACAATGAGAGACTATACATGAAGACAAGCCACGGTTCAGACACAGAAGTCTCACCTTCTATATGGGAGACCCAGTTCAGTTCCAAGCCAATGCACCTCACGAGCAGCCACCATCCGTCACCTGCGATGCTCAAGACACTTCAGCAGAGCTTCCAGACTGAGACAGATGTCAAAGAAATGACTGGAGGTCTACTTCTGAAAATCAACCAGTGAAAACCCTACAGATCACAACCATCCATCTGCAGTCAATCGTGGGGATGGCACAGGACCAGGCAGCATTTTGTTGCATTGTGTATGGAGTCACCATGAGTCAGAGGCTGACTCTATGGCAGCTGACAACAGCAACAACATCCATGAAGATAAACTTGCGAACTAAACACAAGGACTGAAAATCCACAGGCAGAGGCAGCAAGGGAAGAAGGAAGGGCTTCTTAGATGAGTTCTAGAAAGACAATACTGGTTTAATATTTTGATTAATGCTTTACAGGCAATTTAGGAATACAAGTCTATCCCCAGCCCTCTTTCACCTACACAAACATACTTTATTTCTCATAAATGAATAGTAGTACAAAAGGTTAATGGGAGTCTGTTCTACAGAGTGCTTCCTTGCCACAGAGAGACTACAGAGGTTCAAAATAACACTAGGAATACTTGCGAACAGCCCTGTGACTCAGGACTGTGGTGAAAAGGGAACCAGTTCAGCATTCCTGAAGAGAGACAGAATCCAGACAGACACCAGCCAATTTGCAATCTTCACGAGGAGAAAGCAGAGCAGAAGCCTGGCAGCCTGCTGACTCTGTACAGACACTTTCATCCTCTCCAAAGGTCAAGACAAGCCCACGGGCAAGGTTTCTGTTATGAAAGGACTGACAACACCCTTCATCAGGTGAATGTAAATACAAGGAAGTTCCTTTTTCTCCCCATGACGAGAAGCCAAGAAAATTACTCAGCTCAGAATCTTGATAACCTCACATATTTTTCCCACCCCCTACAAAGCCAAGGTGTCATCTGTAAACCCAGGAAAGATAAACATAACATTCTGCCCCAAGAACAGCTATCCCACTCACACAATTCTACCAAGAGTGACCTTCAGAGGCTTTGGGGGAAAATGTGCTGGGATTTCTCTGTCCCTTCCATCTTTTGTCACGCTTCCTTTTGTGACTTTAACCACATTCATCAACATCTACAATTTCAAGGTAAAGAAATCATGTTTGTCTTCATTTTGCTGTGCAGGGTTATGTATGTACGTGGGTGTGTAGTACGGTGCCTGACAATTACCGATTATTTTCATTGTTATTATTAGCTGATGAATGGTATGATCTGTGACGTAATGGCAAAGAGCAATTGAGGTAGCTTAAATTTTAATTGACTTAATCTTCCAAATGCTGACAAATTACTAGCCTTGACCACTTAAAAATCACATTTCTAATGCAATAATCCTATCAGCAGTGTGTGTGGAAGAAATCGCTATAGGCTAGGGATTTTTGCAAAGTGAATTAAAGTTAATATAAAAACTGATCACGTTTGTTCACAATTAAATGTCTGCTAGAATGAAATGCCAATAGTCCACAGCTGCCTAAGCCTACAGAAAAGATCACTGCCAACTTATCTCTACTGGGAATGCTCACATTGTGCCCTAAATAGTTTCAGAAGTTTTTTAATGTTACATGTTGCAGGGCATTTCCACTACTGATATTATCTATCAGCCAACCCTTTGAAATGCTTCTGAAATGGGAAAGACTAAGTCACTAAAGAACAAACAGCATTTCAGAAATGAAACACAGCTTTTCTGAAAGTAGTCACGCATTCTTGGAAGATTTCAGCTAGAATTCTTTCATAATTAATAAGTATTTAATTTATCTATTTATAAAGTGTCTTATGATGGCTTATAAGGAAACTTTCGAATAGTTATCTTCTCATGCTTCTGTTTTGTAGCTAAGGGTTGCAACTATATGTATATATAAAACCTTCCCAAGTCTAGACTTACTTGGGCTCTGGCTATTTCAAGTCCTTGTTTGGTGTTTTTAACCCCTGCAATGCATTCCTTTCTTTCATCTCTGTGATTCCACGCCACCCTATGCCTGGCTAATCTTCCTGATATTTCTGGGGCTCTATAAATGGACCCAGAATATGAGACTAAGAAAAAATCAGAAAGGAACACAGTTCCAGACCTTTTTATACATGAAGGTTTTTTTTTTACTGACACGAAAATGACCAAATGTGTGGTAATCTTACACCAACCTAGAACATTATCTACTTACTCCAGGATGATGTTTCTATAGAAATTACATCGTCAATCCCAAAGTTCTGCCACAGGCACCAGACTGATCTAGAGTGGTTCCAAAGTGAAGAATTTATTCCTGGGCCTCTAATGAGGTATTTCTGGTCTGGTGCTTTCTCTGTCTAAAAAATGAGAAAGATGTTCTTGCTACTGGAAATGAAATAGTTGTGTGTTTATAAATTGGAACCGTGCAATGTGTAAATGGACTGCTTTCGCTGAAATCCCAGTACTTTAAAAGCTCACGCTCTCATTTTAGCTGACCACTTCCACTTACCAGCACTGGAAAAAGAACACAATAAACCCAATAAGCACTTTGTTACCAACTAATAAAAGCCAATCAGAATGTTTCATAGCCTGCCACTACACACACATCTCTACTCACCAGCTAAGCTACTATTCAAGAGGATGAACCCAGAGCATCATTAACTCGACGTTTGTCACTTTTACATTCCAGAGTCTTGAGGGAGCCAACCATGTTGTATGTTTAGCTCCAGAATCTACATCTATTATCCATTTCTTCCTAGAAATTTCACACTCAATGTATTAGGACCCAAAACCGTTGCTGTCCTATCCTCTGTGCACCATCCAAATAAATCCCCCCTTCGTCTGCCTCAGCTGGCACCATCACCACCCACCCAGCTGACCAGCTATCCAAGCTAGAAACTTCACATTACACAGCCATCTGCTACAAAGCCCTGCTGTCCAGGGGCCATATGACTACTTAGAGGGCTTAGAATGCAGTGGTTGCTCCACTTGCACTCCCAGAGCCACGCACTGACTCCTGGGAGCAGCAGACACCAAGCATGGGATCTCCGGCATCTACCACCCTCCTTCACCAACTATACCACAGGCAGAATGAGGGCGAGTCAGCAGAGCAAGCTACCAAACAGTGAGACAGGGCGAGAGCTCACACGGCAGTGTGATAATCGGGAAATATACAGATGAAACTAGAAAAAGAAAGTGGGTAATGTTTTGTAACAAAAACTCTCAATTTTATAAAACACAAAACCTAACAGAATTTCATTTAATGAATAACTGATTCTCAAACTGTTCTCTAAAGAATGGAAGTATTTTTTTGAATCTTTACCTTAAACAATTTTTAATACATTCTACCAGAGTTGGAATTGTCTTTTTTTCTCTTATCAGAAGAATAGCAAAGCTGTAAAACAGTGAGGAAAACTACTCAATGCCACAAAGTAAATTAGTGATGGACAAGGGACTAAAACCCAACACTACCCTAAAGTAGGTTCCTGAAATGTGCTGCTCTGCTTCAGACTTTTTAATGCTTGCTTACAAGATTTTTAATACCAGCTAGGACATTTAATACTCTAGTTAAGGAAATATCCCCAAATATAGCAAAGCATCTTAAGTGAATTACAAAGATGATTTTTGCTAATTTCCCATCAAAGACACGTCTATCTTCCAGTCTCATACTGTACAGGGGGAGCTACACGTCAGAGGCACAATGACTTCTCTTGTTCTAATGAAACTTAACTCATTCTATGCCCGAGGGCCACAGAGATCTACAATTTGCTCATAAATCCAGCTCTGGGAGCAGAAAGGCCTTGTCTCTGAGTCATACAGCCTCCCTCCATGGTACACCAGAAAACATGGCATGCGTTTGGTTTAAATGCTGCAAAACTTAAAAGTGTCATAGAAATTGTACCTAATATGAGGAAACAAATACTTAAAAAACAGCTAAAATTATTCTTCCCAATGACAAGCAGGACAATTTGTAGTTAAAATCAGCTAGTCCAAAGCACCTTGGGGTTCCTGGTTCTTGCATATTCCCCTCCACCAAATGTCATGCTTCACATATAAAACTTAGGCAACCATGGCATTCTGTGACATCCATGTGTGTACTTAGAGTGATCCCATGGGACTCGTCCATGACTGATGGCTCTTCTCCAGGCGAGCACGGGTCACTGTAAGACAACGTGGAGGGCAGAGGTTCTTCTGGAGTTCTTGTCTCACCCGGGTACTGTCACCAACTTCCCAGCATCACTTCTATTTCATCACATAAATAAAATCGGCAAATCCATCGAGTCATCTCCTACAGCACTGTTAATGAGTATCTCCTGCTGCTTCAACAGAAACAAAAATCCAGTTTGTCAAATGACTCCATAAAACATGATAGATATATTTAAGCTTCAACATTTGTTTCTTTTTACTGCAAATAATTTTTCTTCCACCTTCCCTTTCAGGGGTAGGAGTATATTTTGATTTCTCTTTGCACACAAAGAATCACTCAAACTGGGAAAGAAAAATCCAATTATAAGAACCAATTTTAAAAATGGACCCTCACAAATGTTCTACAACAACTTGCTGAAGTGAAACTTGTTGCTGTTAGGTGCCGCTGAGTTGGTTCCAACTCACAGAGACCCCTATGTACAACAGAATGAAACACTGCCCAGTCCTGCACCGTCTTCAGAGTCGTCTTTACGCTACGGCCCGTCACTGCAACCACTATGTCGTCTTTCCACCTTGTTGAGGATCCTCCTCTTTTTAACTGACCCTCACTTTTCCAAGCATGATGTCTTCTGGGATTGATCCCTCCTGACAACACGTACTAAGTACGTGAGATGTACTCTTGCCATCTATGCTTCTAAGAAGCATTCTGGCTGTATTTCTTCCAGGACAGATTTGTTAATTCTTTTGGCAGTCCACAGTATATTCAATATTATTTGCCAACACAATTCAAAAGGGTCAATTCTTCTTCAGTCTCTTATTCACTGTCCAGCTCTCGCATGTGTGTGATGCAAATGAAAATACCATGGCTTGTGTCAGGTGCACCTGAGTCCCCAAAGTGACATCTTTGCTTTTTTAACACTTAAAATGCTTGCAGCAGATCTGCCCAATGTAATACATCATTTTGATTTCCTGACTACTACCTTCCATGGACACTGATTGTGGATCCAAGTAAAATAAAATCCTTGACAATTTCATTATTTCTCCCCTTACCATGACGTAGTTCATTCATCCAGTTGTGAGGATTTTTGTTTTATGTTGAGGTGTAATCTACACCAAAGACTGTAATCTTTGATTTTCATCAGTAAGCACTTCAAGTTCAAGTCCTCTTCAACTTGAGCAAGATCGTGTTACGTGCATATCACAGGTTGTTAATGAATCTTTCTCCAGTCCACCTCTTCTTCATGTAGTCTAACTTCTTGGATTACTGTTAAATATACAGACCAAATAAGTATGTTGAAAGAATACAACCCTCACATATCTTTTCTGATTTTAAACCAGGCAGTATCCCCTTGTTCTGTTCAAACGGCTGCCTCTTGGTCTGTGTACAGATTCCTTAGGAGCACAATTAAGTGTTCTAGAATTCCCATTTTTTACAATGTTATCTATAGGTTGTTATGATCCACATGGTTGAATGCCTTTGCACAGTCAATAAACCACAGACAAACGTCTCCCTGGTGTTCTCCACTTACAGTCAAAATTCATCTGACATCAGCAATGAGACCCTTCATTCCAGGTTCTCTTCTGAAACAAGCTTGAATCTCTAGCAAATTCCAATCAGTGTTCCTCTGCAATCATTTTTAAATTATCTTCTGCATAATGTGAACAATGACTTTTATTTCCTATACTTGCAAGTGGTATTAATGACTCTGTTCAATAAATTCTACATTCTGTTGGATCACCTTTCTTTGGAAAGGGCATAAATATGAATCTCTTCCAGCCAGTTCACCAGGTAGCTGTACTCCAAGTCTCTTAGCATGCATGAGAACTTCCAGCATTACATCCATTTGCTGAAACATCTCACCTAATATTCTATCAGTTCCTGGAGTCTTGTTTTTTTGTCAGTGCTGACAGTACAGCTTGGATTTTGTTCTTCACTACCTTCGGTTCGTGATCATACACTACCTCCAGAAATAGTAGAACATCAACCAATTCCATCTTCTTTTGATGCATCCTGTGTTGTTCAATATTTTGCCCATAGACTCCTTCAATAGTGCAACTCAAGGCTTCAGTTTTCCTTCAGTACTTTTAGCTTGAGAAATAACGAGCAAGTTCTTCCTTTCTGGTATTCTAACACCAGGTCTTTGTATATTTCATTATAAAACAACAATTCCTGTTAAAAACCCATTGGGGTTCCCTAACAATAGATTTTACATACTTAAGAAGCAAGGCTTTCAATTCAAGTTCCCGTCACGTGATGAGGTCCTCCTCATACGGTTCCACAGCATCCTACTTCTTCCTTGTGGTACTTACCACAAACATGAATGAATTATGAATTGTACGTTGTGTGGTTAACACCTGCATCCTCCTTTCGACTATAAGCCCCATGTGGACACGGACTCTTAACTTCCCTTGCTCTGCCTGCCAGTGCCTAGAATGTGGTAGGAAGACAACAAATAATGAATGGATGCTAGACAGAGCAAAAAATCTGGGAATGAAGAAATGGCATTAAACTGGAGGGTCTCACATCCGAAAGAGTGAAGTTTTCAGATTCTCCGAGATTTATTCTTAGAGCGCCCTGATGAGTTTATTACAAAAGTAGCATGCTGACAACAATCTATGAGTTAACGATTCTTTAGGTGAGTTCTGGATTCATAAAACCAATTCTCTTGGTGGCAATTGTCTGCCTTTCACAGCATCTGTGGGTATTTGTTTAACTCAACCCTTGCGAGTGAAATATTGTGTGTGTATTTAAATAAGCAGATGAGGCAAGCAGATGCTGTGATTCCTAAACCCAGCTACTCAGAATCATCATAATATTTTATTTCAAAAGTCACAAAAATATAAACCAGAAATTGTCATTAAACCAACAGTGTCAGAAAGGGCCATAGCAATTTACCCTATTTTCTTGATATTTCTCTCTTAACCACTGATAAAACTCTTTGAAGTGAAAGAGTAAATATTATCTTTTGACAGTGCTTGGACCCAACGGTGCAAGTACAATGGCATTGTGTGACCCGCTGGGCGCTCGTGGGCGGGCTGCACCAGGCCAGCCGGGTTGCTAGGCAGGGACCAGCGAGCTCACCACTGGAGCCAGCCAGGAGGCAGCCCCATTCCGTGGAGTTACCCACCCCTTCATCTTCCTCAGACAGACGTACAGAATGTTAAGGGGCAAAATACTGGCTTTCGAGTGCATGTGAATGTGTCCCTAATCCTGGGAAGGGAAGGCCACAAACTGGCAACGGGAAACTCCCACATCGCTGCTGCTTTCCACCGCTTCCATGGACATTTTCGTAAAGGATCACGGGTGGGGGTGGGGAGAAAAACCAAACGAGAGTCTTCCAGTCCCAGGGACCAGGGAAGGAGAGAAAGGGAAGGGCCCCCAGAGCTGGTGTCAGTAGATTCCTGGGCCTCCCAGGCTGCAAAGGTCTGGGGACACGCCAGAAGAGGGTCTTCAAGGGATGACAGCACCACACCAGGAGAGCAGAGTGGGCGTGCGGGTGCCGGGAACACCGAAAGGGAACTCTAGAGGGTGTGATGGCAGGACAAACAACCTGGGGTGTCCCCAGTGGGCGGTGGACGGTGAAGTCTGAGACAATGGTGCTCCATCCACGCTCTGGAGCCAGCTTCCAGCCCCAGGGCGATCCGGCCGAGGGGTGGGCGCAGCGTGGCCCTCTGGGCCAGCGACCACCCGCGGGGTGCCAGCGCCTCCTGGGGTCCGGAGCAGCTCCAGCGCCGTAAGGGACCCTCGGGCAGCCGCGAGATGCGTACTGGCGGCCGTGGCCAGCTCTCCTGCCCCGGCCACCCGCCTGCACCCCGCGCCCCCCGGACCCCCTCGCCCGCCCGCCGCGGTGCCCACCTTGCCCGGGAAGGGCCCCGGGAGCAGCAGCTTCAGAGCCTGCCTCTTCAGCTCCACCAGGCGGGCGTTGCAGTTCTCACACCACACGCCGCGGTCCGAACCAGGGGAGGAGCCGCCGCCGCTGCCGGAGCCCGGGGAGCCGGTGCCGAAGCCGGGCGAGCCGCCCAGGGACCCCGGCGAGCTGGTGCCGATGCCTGGGGAGGCGGGGCCCGGGGAGCCCGTGAAGGAGCTCGGAGACGAGGTGCCCGAGCCGGGGGACGGGGTCCCCGACGAGCCGAGCGCCGAGCCCGCGCCCTCGGGGGTCGGCCGGCTGCCGGCGCGCGACTCCTCGTAGGCTTTCCTGTACCAGCTCTCGGGGGAGAAGGGCGCCGCGGGCTTGGTGGGCGAGCCGACTTCATTCACCTGCCGGGGAAGACATTACGGTGGCAGTGGCCACTGGGGCCATGGGTTCCCGCACCCGAGGGCCGGCGTGGGCCGGGCCGGGGGCACCCGCACGAGGGTCTGCGCGCCTGCGAACGCCAAAGAGCTTCCATTCCTGGCCCCTTCAAGCTCTGTGGCCAGATAGGCCCTCCACTGGCCTAACGAATTGTCCTTAAGTGAATCCCCCCGCTCGGGTGCACCCTACGCCGCCGGTTCCTGGGCGTCAGCCAACCCTTCCTCGGGTAAGGGAGAAAAGGGCCCGCTCAGGGGGGTTAAACGTTTCTGAAGGAGTGAGCCACAGTTTCAGCGCCCCGCGATTTTGAACCTTGCACCCACCCCAGCAAGAGCCCGGGTACCACATCTTGGGAGATCCCCTCCCGGGTGACTGTGATTTGTGGGTTTTTATTCATTCAGGAGACAGCCCTGCCGCTCATAAAGGTAAATGAGAGATCTCCTGGTTTCAGGAAAACGACAGAGAAGCCGTGCAATTGCCTGTAACTCTGCTGAAAAGTGCAGGAATGCTGCACAAGTTACGGATGCGGGGACCGAGAAAACTGCGGGAGCCGGGCGAGTGGGCCGGCGGCTCGCACAGACCCGCCTCCGCGCACGCACACACCGGCGGCGGCACCCGCGGCGGCGCCTCTGCAGCGCGAGCGGGGCTGCGGGATGCGCGGCGCCGGCAGTGACCGCACGCCGCCCCCGTCCCCCGAGGCCGGCGGGGCAGGGCATCCCCCCGGGAGGGTCCACCAAGGCGTCCCCACGCGGCCCCCTGCCCAACTTACCCCGTATTTCTTGCCCCTGGTGGAGATTGCAAGCCTCTCTTTATTTCCAGCTACTGAATTCATGGTGATTTGTCCAGAGAAGAGTGCCTAAAGGTACCAACGCTACATTCAGGGGGTCTTCCGAGCCCTCCCAGGTTCCCCGGCAGGAGGGGGATGTCTCTCTACCTCCAGTCAAGGTTTCTTAATTTGGAGGAAGAAAAAATAAAAAGGAAATTGACTCCAGAGCTAACAGCACCAATCTTCTGAGAAGGCTGGAGTCGTTTATTCCCCTCTTCAAATGAGGCTCTTCCTCATCTTCTGCTTCCTCCTTAGTCACACGTTCTCTTGTCACGGTCACATCCAGATCATTAGCATTTCCCTCAGCCAAGTCAGTCCCTTTCCCTCCACGAATGAAATAGGGGTAAAAATCACCACACGCACGGCAGCTGCCGGAAAGGTGGGCGAGCCCTCGCCTCGCCTCGCCTCGCCTCGCCTCGCCTCGCCCGGCGCGCGGACTCACTCCGCCGAGCCGGGTGTGGGAACTTGTCTCGTTCACCGAGGTTGGTCACTGAGTTCAAAGAAAATTCTCCAAAAATATAAAGATCCAGACTCGGGGAGGAGCCTCGGCGTCTCGCGGAGCCAATATCCGTCTGCCCGTTTTGCCTGACAGTTCCGCGAGGGCAGGGAGAGGGGGCGGCCCCGTCTGGCCCGGGAGCCGTCCGCGGTCAGGGCGCGTGTGTGAGAGCCGGCGCGGCGCAGCGCCTCCCGAAACGCGGCCCCGCGGCCCCGGAGCCGGCGGTGCCCGCCGCCTGGCTGCCGCTGCCGCCGCCGCCGCCGCGCCGGCCGGGCTCCATTTTATGTTGCGGCGCTCCTGCCTGACATCGCGCGCCGGCGGGGGTGGGGGGGCGGCGAGGGGAGGTCGTAAATCTTGTGTCGCGCAGGGAAGTTCCTGGGGAGCGGCCCGTGTCTGGCGCGCTAATGAAACAGCCCTGCGCGAGCCCGGGGCTGAGGTGCAGCGGGAGGGCGCGTGGCTGGACGGGAGAGCTGTGCCCGAGCTTCCCCCCGCCCCCGAGTTCTTTCTCTTGCTGGCGAGCCTTTCAGTTCTGCCTTTGAAACGCCGTGTGAAAGGGATTGAGTCGCAAACAAGTCCACAAACAGGCCGGGTCCTCCCTCCGCCCTTTGTTCTCGGAGACCTGCCCTGCAAACCTTTTCTAGCCTGGTCCTGCCGACCGCGGGCCGGCCTGGGGGCCACCCTCTCCGACTACACCAGCCGGAGGACTCGAGGCCTTCGTCCCACGCCCCTCGAGCCCCGTCGGCGATTGGCTAAGCCGCCGAGGGCTGGGACAGGTGAGCCCGGGACCCACCAAGAATGCGGGTTCTTCGACAGTCAGGGGAAACTGAGGGAATCGCCGCGGTGCAGGCGGACGGCGGGGACCTGGAAAGGGGGTGTGCTTGGTGCGAGCTGGCCTCAGCATGGCCGGGGGTGCGTCCCCTCGCCCGCGGCTGCACCCTTTCCTTGGGTGCCTGGGGCTCGCAGAGTCTCTGGACGGCTGGTCAGCGTACCTCTTTGACTGCTCCCCCCTTAGTCCCCCCACTCCCCACCGCGGTGCAGCGCCCGGGAGCTCAGGAAGCTGGCATATGCCAGGCTCCACACGTGGCTGCTCCAGGGTATCATTTTTCATTTCCCGGGAGGACATTTCTTGTGGTGAGCCGGCAGATCTGTTTTGTTGTGACCTTTAATTAACACCCTGCGAGACGCCTCTTGAAGGACCGGCCCAGCGCAGGGATCACGTGAGGTGTAATGGCATCTCTGCGCCCCTAAGAGAGCGGGGCCTGGGGACAGGCGAGGGCGCAAAGGACGCTTGGGGCTTTCCATCCTCTAGCTTCCTTCTGAGATAAGGACGAGGCAGGAAGGGGCAGGAGGACAATAATCTAGGGTCCCGGGACAACGACCCCCACCCCACATCCCTGAGTGAAATTCCTTCTGTGCGTCCCTTTGCTGTCTTTCCCCCTCCCACGAAGCCCTTGCTTGGGACTATTTCACAGCCAGCAAGGGAGGTAAGAAGGTTAAAATAAAGATGTCGAGAACAGTGTGGGAGTTTCCATTACGTTTCTACTTCCAATTTAAAAGTGATCGTATCAAGAGACGACCTCAGGGGGCAGGTACTGCTCCAGGCTGCACAAACCCTCTTCCAAACGCGCATCTGTATTCTGCGGAAGTGCCGCGGAAAAAACATCATTGCCATTAACCACGCGCTGCTTATCAGCCGAAAAGCAGCGTGTTGCCAGATGAAATGGACAACCCGTGAAGCCGCGGGTGGGGAAGGTGGGGTGTCGAGGGGAGAGCTGTTGGGGAGCTACGAGATCCACCTGAGAGACGTTGAGAAAGGAGATGGTAGGTCTGATTTGCATCCCAAAGTAACTGGAGCTCAAAAGCGTGTTTGGTGGGCTCGGAGCGCCCTCTATTGGTCAACATTTATAAACGGAGATTCCCTGAAGAATTTGATGAGGGTCTTTTTAATTAATGTAAAATTTGCGTGCAGTCAAATGCACAAATCTTTAGTGTACTGCCTATGAATTTTAATAAATGTATTATACAGTGTAAATCACCACCTTAATCAAGATATAAATTTCCATTAATCCAGAAAGTTGTCTTCTGCCTCTTCCCAGGTACTCACCCCTTGTAAGTAACCACTGCTCTGGTTTCTGTCACCAGAGATTAATTTTGCCTGATTTTTGAACTTTTTTATTGATAGAGCCCATGGAATATGTACTCTTCGGTTTGTCTCATTTCCTTTGACATAAGCTTTTTGAGATTCACGTTGTTGATAGTATCAGTCTGTTTTCCAGTTGTATGGTTTTTCTTTCCAGTTAACTCTTTTCCTGCCTTTTTGTTAATTGAAATTTCTTTTTCATTTTAATTCCTCTTGGCTCTAAGGATTACAATATGCGTCCTTAACTTACCGTGGTCTAATTAGAGTTAACATTGTACCACTTCCCCTAAAATGGAAGAAATTTATAACAGTGTAATTCCATTTTATCTTCTTGCTTTGTGCTGTTTTTATGTATTTTATATCTACATTTATCTAAAACCCACAACACAGTTCTGTAACTTTTAACAATCTTTTGTCTTTTAGTAAAATTAGAAAAATATTTAAAACCTTTTTTTGTAAAATATTTATCCATTTTTATCATTTCTGAGGCTTTTTGTTTCTTCCCTGTAGAGCCTATATTTCCAAATGGGTGATCTTCCTTCAGCCTGAAGAACTTCCTTTAATATTCTTACATGAGGGTCCCTGGTATGCAGAAAAGCCATTGAGTGGGTTTTGTTTTATAAAATAGCCAGGTAACACTGAAACAGATGTAAATGATAGGAATGATACAGTCCACCATCCTGACAACAGGCCTTAGAAAGAGAGGGAGCCTGATGGAATCAATCACAAGCACTCATTGCTCCTGAATATGTATTGAGGATGCAGTCATGCACATATGATGTTCCCAGCGACTTATAAGGAAAGCTGGACCTTGGAGCTTTCTCTTCTTGGGATTTACTGGATTGGAGACAAGATCCAAGCACAAGAGAGCCATATCCCTGGGGACCCACACTCCCTGGACCGCTCTCACACTTTGTCTGACGCATCTCTTCACTTGGGTCCTTTCTGATGATGATAAATCGACAGCTGTAAATACAGGTCACTATGAGTCAGAATTGACTCAAGGGCAGTGAGTTGGGTAGTACAGGTAATAGTCTCCATGATGGTTAAGATTGTGTCAACTTTATTGGGCAATGATTCTCAGTATTTATGTGTGATTGTTCCCACAGTGGGATCTGCTGTGATAGCCAAATCAACTGAAAGGGTGTTTCCTTGGAAGTGTGGCCTGCATCCAAGTAGGAGTCAACTTACTTTCTGGCTTTTGCCTGCTCTAGGCCATGCTGCTGCCTCCTGTTCTTCTGACTTCCAGTCCTTGGGACCTGAACTAGCAACTTAAATGCTGTCCTTGGGGTTCATCAATCTTCACAGTTTTTGAGCAAGAGCCCAGCTCTCTGAGCTGCCAATCTTGGGTTCACCAGCCCCTGCAGCTGCATGACGCAAGCGACGCCTCTGTCCTGATCCACAGACTTGGGACATTGCAGCCTCTCCAACAGCATAGTACGAGCTGTTTCCTTGATATAAATGTCTCTCTGTATATATGGGGGGCAGGGGCTGTATTTATACACTTCACTGGCTTGGAGGCTCTAGAGAACCCAGCCTAAGATAGTCTGCATGAATTTTGTGAGTTGTTACAGAGAATTCATCAACCCACAGGAGCAATGAGACTCTGACTTAGTTCAGACTGTTAATTTAGAGGAGGACAGTCCTAAGGACAGGACAAAGACCTAGCTTTTAGTGGTTGGGTGACAGGCTACACAGGCAGCTGATAAACAAGAATAAAGTCCTTCTAGCTGGGACTTAGTCTCTTCTGGCTGGTGACTTTATTGTTTCTCAACTTCTTTTCCTCTAACTCCTCTAACATAGTTAACCAAAAAAAAAAGACACTGCTGTGTAGTTGACTATAAGGGAGACTGCTGGTCTGAAGTGCAGGGAGTTGTGTAGACTCCTAAGCCTGTGGCTGGTACCTGATGACCTGGTCCCAGGTGGATATAAATGGAGTCTGACCTAGTTTTGGGTGGTTAGTGTCAGAGAGGAAATACCATGGAAGTGGCTTGCAACAAATAATGGAGATGTGGAAAACTGAAAACTGTATGTGTTTCCAAGGTAGGGATTAGATTCATGCTGATTCTTACCATACAGTTAGTGATAAACAAGTCTGCCCCACATGGACCCTTAAGTAGCATCACACTTCTCAACAAATTCTCTCAGCTTTTATTTATCTGAAAATGTCTTTGTTTCATTTCGTGTCTGAAGAATAGTTTGACTAAATGGAGTTATTTCAGCTCTTTAAAGATGTTGTTCATTTTCTTCTGGCTTTCCTTGTTTCGGTGAGAAATCAACAATTTGACTATGATATGACAGCGTGTGGTTTTCTTCCTATTTATCCTACTTAGGATTGGTGAATTTCTAGCCTCTGTGAGTTTTTCACCAAATTTGGGGAATTTTCAGTTATTATTTATTCAGTTTTTTTTTTTCCTGCTGCATTTTCTCTTTCTTCTCGTCCTGGAACTTCAATTACAAATATGTTAGATTGCTCGATCTTGCCCGATAGGTTATTGAGTTTCTTTTCACCATGTCAATCTTCACCCCTCTATTCTTCAAACTGAAAAACCTCCATAGGTCTGTTAGGTTCACTGACTTTTCTTCTGCTGTCTTCATTTCTCTGCCTCTTTTCCTTTAAATTCTCCAAAATAGTTATACTAATAAATTTGATTCTGACTCATGACGATCCCATGTATTACACAGTAGAACTGCCTTACGGGGTTTTCTCGGCTGTAATCTTTATAGAAGCAGGTTGCCAGGCTTTTCTTCTGTGCCCCTGGGTGTGTTCTAACTGCCAACCTTTAGGTTACTAAATGATTGCAAACCTCTTGCGCCACCCAGGGACCTATAAACTCATTGCTATCCAATCAATTCCAAGTTATAGCAGCCCTATAGGACCAAGCTAAACTACCCCATAGGGCTTCCAAGGAGCAGCTAGTGGATTCCAACTGCTGATCTTTTGGTTAGCAGATGAATGCCTAACCAACAGGGACGCATGGCAGCTTTAAAATCCTTCCCTGTTACTTTCAACCTTTGATTTATATGGGAGTCATTTTCTATTGATGGATTCTCTTAACTCCGAGTAACATTTATCTGTCTCTTCACGTGTCTTGTAAATTTTAATTGTGTGTTGAATATTAAAGAGACTCTAGATTCTATTTTCCTTTGAAGAAATACTGAATTTTGCTCTGCTAACTTTTGTCTGGTAACTTGCTGGTGGATCACCTTCAATTCATGAAGGCTTGGCTTTATGATATTTTTAGGGCATTTCTATTTAGGTTTTTCCCTTATATCTAAGAAAAAAATCCCATAGTCTTAAAACTTGGACTTTACCCCTAAGGGATAGCCCTTCTGAATTTTCAGTAGAAAGTCATTTAACTTGAGATTCAAACTCCATGCTCTGCCCTCCTGTGGCAGGCAACAGCTGAACGTCTGCTTAACTCAGCTTCTAGTTACTGCAATATTCTGGACTTTTTCTACCTTGTCTGTGTTTGCAGGGTTCATGTTATCAGCCAAAAATTTGAGGGCAATTTCATGCAGATTTTTAAGACTACCTCATTGTGGCATTCTTCTTTACCAGATTTTCACCCTGCGTCCTACTCTGACAGCCTCAAAATCCAGCACATAATACCTCAAACCATTAACACTGGCTTTGTCCTTGAGTTCTAACCATCCACACCCAGAAGCCTAGGGAAAACGCCACGTAACTGAATCCCCAAATCCCCATCCACTTTCTGCTTGCTTTCAGTCACTCTCCAGTATCTTCAGAGAGATTTGTTGGTGTCTAGTTTATAATTTTTTCTTTGAGAAGTTCAAGTTTCTATATAAATTACTCCCTAACTTAAGTTTTGATGGTGGCTTCTTCGGGTCCACCTTGGGCTTTTGGAATTCTTATAGTTGAGGAATTTTGGTCCTTCAATTTAGCAGCCTTTTCTAGACTCAAGCACAACAAGAGGATGGCAGAGGACTGGGAAGTGTTTCGTTCTGTTCTGTGTAGGGTCACTATAAATCAGAACTGACTCAGGGACACCCAGCAGGAACAACAGAGCTGCTATGAGTTGGAATTGACCCAACAACAATGAGTATTATTAGACTAAAGGATTTTAATGATGTAACCAAATTTTTCCTTGATAGACACATAGTTATTTCTCACTTTTTGGCTCTCTGCAATGCTAACAGCTTTACTTCCATAACTACAAGTTGCAAAATAGTTCAGGTCCATTGCCTGGCTGAGAATGAAATTCATGCCCTATATTCCTGGTTGCTTAATTATTAAGTGGACATTACTTCTTTGGGAATGTTTCAGGGGACCTTTAATATTTTCAGAAAATGCAATTTTGCCTTCCTACTATTTATACCTGGGGGGTGAGTTGCTGATAAATATTATAGCTAAAATATGTCATCTTGTTTTTGAAAATCTAAGAGCATAAACCAGAAAGTTAAAAAAAAAAAAGATCAGACTGACAACTTCTAATTGGCAAGCAGAACACAGAAGATAACAGATTGCACACCTATTTAATATTTTTCTTTGGAAATAATTTCCCTATCGACTCAGGCACCAACATGCCAACAGAGCCAGTGGAGTGTCTGTGCCAGAGGCGGCTGTGTTTTTCCTTGAAAGATAATTACAGCAGCATACACTGTCCATGTGGGTTCTTGATGGATACACACACATATTTGCATGTGATCTGCTGGCATTCTGGAAACCAGATGATCATGTGTGATCTGCCAAGGAGTGATCAGCCAACAGATAACTTCAGCTTGTGCACTTGATCATAGTCGTAGTGAGCGAGGAGGGGGGCTACCCTGCAAGCGGAGGAAGGCTTCTCACTCTTGAACTAGCATTTCAGTCATTAATCATCTTGTCCTCATAAATGCCTTTCATGCTAAACTGCAAATCTTGATCTCAGTCCAAAGTTGACAGTTCAGAAGATGAAGGTGTAGAAAGAGAAAGGGTGTGGGCCAAATTTGTGTGGCCGAAGTGACATTTTTCATTTTTTTGGTTTATGTTTTTATTTTGTTTGGGGTGTAGGGGAGGAAAAAAGGCTAGGTATAAAAGCATTGTGGGCAGGAGAATTGGGGACATGCTGCTCAGCTCTTAATGCTGGCACCAGATGTGGACAAGCATGGTCTCTCCTACCACGTACCACAGGGAGTAGCCTGCTGGGAAGAGGACTCCAACACTCTCTGCCTCACCATTTGTAACAGTGGAGGAGGGAAAACAGCCTGCATTCATATCACGAGGATGCTGGTCTGATAACTTACCGTAGAGTCAGGCAGTGGCATACCACCTGGAAATTAACCAACCAAACCAAGCCAGTTGCTGTCAAGTCAGTTCTGTGTCATGGCAACCACATGTGTGTGAGGAGACAATTGTGCACCATAACATTTTCAATGGCTAGTGTTTTGGAAGCAGATCACCAGGCCATTCTCCTGAACTGCCTCTGCTTGGACTTGAACCTTCAATGTTTCAGTTAGCAGCCAAGTGCTTAATGGTTTACAACACCTGAGATGCCCATGGAGACACTAAATACGTTTTCATTGAAGTATAGCAGAATGGATGTTGACAGTGTATTAGTATTAAGTAAAGAAATAATAAAAACTACATACAGTATAATTGACTACATTGACATTATGTACACATCAGAAATTTTTTTAAAAAACTAGTGTAAAACACCAAAATATTGAATTTAACTTAACCCCTTTAGGAGGTAAGACTGCTAGTTCTGTTTTCTAAACTGTTTTCCTATTATGATTATCATCATAGGATGGTAATGGTGCTGAAGTTGCTAAAATAAAATGACAGAGGGAGTGTCAGTTTTTAGGAAAGAGGTTACAAGAAGCTAGGGTGTGAAGCAAAGACACAATGTATATGCGGATACCCTACAAAGCATCCAAGTCCATGAGTGTCCAGACATACGCACACACACATACACACATATGCACACATGCATCAGCCTGTATGCCTAAAGCCCCCCCAAATAAACAGATCTTGAGAGGCACAGTAATAAAGATGAGTAGAGGATGTTAGTGATCAAATATTTTAAAATAAAATTTCAAAGCACTGTACAAAAGAAAATTAATACACTTTATCTTTGCAGCTTCCTCAATCTAGAATTCACACAGTCATCTGTCAGTTTGTTGTACTGTAGTGGCTGGCCTGTTGCTGTGATGCTGGAAGCTATGCCACCAGGATTTCAAACATGTGCAGAGTTACCCATCATGGACAGATTTCAGCGTCGCTTCCAGAATGAGATGGACTGCAAAGAGAGGCCTGATGATTGACTTCCAGAATCATTCATTGAAATCCCTGTGGATCACAACGGTCCCAGCTCCAACTGATGACGGGGTGGGTACAAGACCAAGCAGTATTCCGTTCTGTTCTGTTTGTACATGGAGTCATCATGAGTTAGGGGTCAATTTGACAGCTGTCAACAATAACAACAGCCTGAGAGTATGGCACAGTGGAACCACATGTAGCATTTTGAAGGTCGAGTTTAGGAGTTCAGACTATGATATATCCAAGTGTGGTTTTCTTCCTGTTTATCCTACTTAGGATTGGTGAATTTCTAGTGTCTGTAAGTTTTTCACCTAATTTGGAGGAGGCACCAAGTGATAGAAGACCTTACAACTTAGTATTTAGAAAATAACCTAATCCAAAAAATGGGCAGAAGATACAAACATGTTTTACCAAAGAAGACATATGGAATAGCTGAAAAGCACATGAAACTATGCTGTGTATCACTGGTCATCAGGGAAAACGCAAGATAAAAACACAATCAGAAACTACTTTACATCTCCTAGAATTACTGTAATCAAAAAGACAATAACCAGTGTTGGTGGGAATGTCAAAAAACCCTCATACATTTCTGATGGGAATGTAAAATGGTGCAGCCACTTTGTAACACAGTTTGATGCATCCTCAAAAAGTTAAACGCCGAATTACTGTACTACCCATTAATTCTACTGCTAGATACTGACCCAAGAGAAATGAAAACATATGTCCACAGAAAGACTTGCAGGCAAATGTTCATATCAGCATTGGTCATAAAGACCAGAAAGTGGAAAGAACTCAAATGTCCATCAACAGGTGAATGGACAGGCCAAATGTGGAATGGAATATTACTTAGTAATAATAAAGAATGAAGTGCAATGTTAAACAAACCTCAGAAATATTATGCTAAATGAGAGAAGACAGACACAAGAGGTCACACGTCATATGATTCCATTTATATGAAATGTCCCATAAAGCAAATCTACAGAGACCAAAGTAGACTAGTGGGGTGCCGAAGGCTGGGAATAGGAATGGGGATTAACTCCAGATAATCGTGTGCACTCTTACTCGGTTGATGAAAATGATCTGAAACAGATTTCTAGTGATGTCTGTACCACTTGATAAACTTTCCCCAAAATGTTAAACTGTACACTTGAAAAGGGTGCACTTTTTTTTTCTTATATGTCAAATGTGTACCTTGATAAAACTTTCTTTAAAATGTGATTGGACAGCTAATGGTAAGGATGGAAATGAAAAGGGACTTCAGACATGTCAGCAACAAAACAGCTGGGCTGGGAGAAAACAGATGTGAGGAAGGACCTTGAAGAATCGTGGATGGTGTTCAAGCATGTAAGCCAGGCAGGCAGGAGATAGCACCTGCCTTTTTTGACAACAGAGAAAATGGAAGGAGGAGGATGTGTCTGATTTAGAAAAACTATGGCAACATTAATGTTTTCAGACTGTATTTCTGAAGCAAAAGTCTGAGAGAAAGAGACGGTTAATCTGTGTGCCCACTGCAGGAATGCTGGCACATCACAGTGGCATCCCATATGTCTGTCTGCGTATTGACTGAAGCATCTTGAGACAACAAGTCCCAACACTTGAAGAAATGTTGTTTTTAAAATAAATAAATAAATAAATGAACACCTAATTGGGGAGGATAGCACTGCATAACCAGGGCAGATTGTGGTTCCCTAAGGAACCCAGTTGCTGGGGCTGAGAGGGCCAGGGACTATGGTCTCAGAGGACATCTAGGTCAGCTGGTATGGTTCATAAGGAAGATGTTCTACATCCTGCTTTGGTGAGCGGCATCTGGGGTCTTAAAGGCCTTTAAGGGACCATCTGGAATACATCTGCTTGTCCCACCACATTTGAAAAGGGAAGGTGAGGAAAACCAAAGGTACAAGAAAATGTCAGCTCAAAGGACCAAAGGGCTACATGGAACACAGCCTCCACCAGCCTGAGCCCAGCTACCACTTCTGACTGCTCTGACAAGGGCTCTCCGTGGGTCCCTGAGAGAGAGAGAGCAGGGACAAAATTCACAGTCACAGAGGAGGACCAGACTTTGTTGCACAGACTGGAGGAGCCTCCCCCACCCCCGAGATGATGGCCCCCGGATGTCCTGCTGTCTCAGAACTGAGGCCATTCCCAAGGTCCGCCTTGCAGCTGAAGAGTGGACAGGCCACTAAAATGGACAGTTGGACACGTGAAGAGGCCGCTTCTTCGTTCAGTAACGTGAGAGACCAAATGGGCAACAGCTGCCCAGGGCAGAGGCAAGAGGGCAAGAAGGGGCAGGAAGGCTGGACGAGTGGAAGCCGGGAACCTAGGGTAGGGACAGACAGTGGGGGAGAGGTGCTGACACATTACGGAGATGGTGGCTAATGTCACAGAACAATCTGTGCGTCAAGGTTTGAATGGGAAGCTGATCTGAGCTGTGGACTTTCACCTAAAGCACAATGAAATTTGAGGAAAAAGAAACAAACCAAAAAAACAAACCTCAGCTATTTGCTGTTGGGAATAGGGGAGCATGAAGAGACTGAGAAAGTGTACTTACTAGAAGTTGTAATGTTGAGATCTGTTATGAGCTGTCTCCATCTAAAAGGGATGGTGTCAGCAACTGCAGGAGTGCCCTGGAGTGACTTCAGCAGGCTGGGGCTCAGCATGCACCCCCTCAGGCTGCAGCAGGTGAGGGCAGAGGCAGACGCAGCCCAGAGAACTCCAACGGCCATGGTGGAGGGTAGCTGAGCCACCAAGGACCCTGCTAGGAGGTAGGAGGGACTTGCAGAAGGCGAGGGGCCAGAAATTCCTATAATGAAGACCTAGGCTCAAGACTAACTTTGCTGTCCAGGGCTGTGGGCACCACAGTGTCCTCACCCAGCTCCGTGCCAGCTGAGGCCCAGGCAGTGGCATGAGGAGCTGCAGATACTCCTTTGGTTTACTAAATCCTCTGCTGTCACCCCACCACCCATCTGTCTGTGTCATACTGGGGAGGCCTGCGTGTTGCTAGGTTACGGGAAGCCATGCCACCAGAATTTCAAACATCAGCAGGGTCACCCATGATAAACAGGCTTTCGTGCAGCTTCCACACTAAGACAGACTAGGAGGAAAGGCATGATTACCTACTGCCAAAAATGAGCCCACGTGAACCACGCTGGCTTTGGACACGTCATAAAGAAGAATCAGTCGCTGGAAGAGGACATTATGTTTGGGGAAGTTGAAGGCCAGCAAGGGCCGGGGAGACTCTATGAGATGCGCTGGCCCTGCAGGCAGAACAACGGCCTCATCACCCTGCTGATCAGGAGGCTGATGCAGGACCAGGCAACGTGTGGTTCCGTGGCAAGTTGGAACCAACTGGACAGCAACTAATAACATCTACCACTGTCACTGCAGCGAGCCCTCCATCCTCAGCCACCCCCCATCTCACCAGCTATGCAAGCGTGGCCAGCACGTGTCTCCAGCATCCAAGGGGGTCCTGACAGTGCCAAAGCTGCACTGGGAAGCCAACAGTTCCGTCCGCATGGATTTTGCCCATTCTTTTTATGAGTTAGAAATGCAGTGTGGGTTGGTGGGTGGATGCATGCATGCGTGGATGGACAGATGACATATGACCTTGAAAACACAGAGGGGTCAGGTGAGGGTAACTGGATGATGCTTGCTGCTGGTGGGGAACAGTAGCTGCTCACCTTGTTTCTTTTAAAAAGGCTGAGATTAAGATCAAGCTGTCATTCTTGCTATTTTTTCTAGCATTAAAAACATAGGATTTAAGTTTAAATCCTCATTTAAAAACAAGACTATAGATATCAGGGAATTCAAGAGTTATGGTTTCCACAGCAACGCTCACGTGGTCACCCAACTACTATTAAATAAGTGAAATTAAGCATTTATATTATCCTTGACATTTAGCCATATGCTAAGCAATCACTTTATTGGTTTCTAATTCCTGGCAGCCACCTGCGAGGGAGTCAGTCTTCTCACTCTCGTATTAAGGATGAAGAAACCAAGCCCCGGAACATACCATGTGCCCAGAGTGGCTGGGCCGTGTGAACAGCCAATTAGGATCCGTCTCTGCACAGCAGGGTGCACTGCAGTGGGATGGGAGTCAGAGGGCCTCCTGGGATGCAGGTAGAAGACCACCCATAACTAGATGCTTCCTGTGCACAGGTCCTGCCTAAATCAGCTATTGTCAAGTCGACTGTGACTCACGGCAATCGCATATGTGTCAGAGCAGAATGGTACTGCAGGCAGCTAAAGCAGTAATGGTAGAAACTAGAGGCCTCAGCATTTCAAGTGGGAGAGAAGAGGCGAAGAGAGCGTAAGAAATGCCACGTGGCCCAAGTCCAGTGTTCCGTCATATAACCAAATTCAGAACTTGCACAGAACTGTAGAACATGCACAAAGAGGGGAAAGTGCCTCTAACAGTTGAGAAGGAGGAGCATAAACATCCTCGACAGAAAGCTGCCATGCCCTGCAGACGGACCAGATTGCCTTTGGATGGTTTCACTCATTGACAAATAAAGAGACCCCACTGGAGATAAAGCTTTTACTGGAGCGAATCTTTGACCATCTCCTCTCTCAGAAGAACACAGGTATGTGAACTGAAAGCGCAGCCCAGTGTGTTAGGGTTTGCTAGAGAGACAGAATCAGTCAGCTGTGCATGTATAGAGAGAGAGATTCGTTTTCAGACCAGGCTCATACATTTGTTAGGGTTGGCAAATCCAAAATCTGCTGATCAGACAGCAGGGTAGAATTGCAGGCAGTCTTGTGGCCCAGAGAGGACAGTGGTGGGTCAGTGGTAGAATTCTCACCTTCCTAGAAGGAGACCTAGGTTCAATTCCCAGCCAACACTCTTATGCACAACCATGGTAAGGTTTCTCAGTGGAGGTTTGCGTGTTGCTATAATGCTGAACAGGTTTCAATGCAGCTTCCAAACTAAGACAGACTAGGAAGAAAGGCCTGGAGACCTACATTCAAAAATCAGTCCTTGAAAACCCTGTGGAGCACAGTAGTCTGATCTACAGCCCATCACGGGACGGTAAAGGACCAGGCAATGTTTTGTTGTATTGTGCACGAGGCCACCAGGAGTTGGATTTGACTTGCAGGCAGCTGACAAGAACTGGTATCCCTGAATCTATAGGTCGGGGGGGGGGGGGGGGATGAATTATAGTCAGATGTCTATTCTTTGTCAGAAGCCAGAACACTCCCCCAAATAAACTCCCTTTTGCTCTTAAGACCTTCAACTGAGCAGATGAGGCCCACTCACATTATGGGGGGTAATCTACGTAAGAGTGACAGATTTAGTCACACGTATATACTTTATAGCAACATCTAGACTTGACCAAACAACTACACACCACAGCCTAGCCAAGTTAATACATGAAACTAACAATTACAAGTGCTGGGAGCCATGAACTGTGATTTGCAACCAGAGCCCTGGGGCAGGGAGGCCTGAGACCAGTGTCGGCTGTGGCCTTCCTTGTCATCTTAGGGAACGGTGTTTAGGAAGCAGTAACCAAGAACAAATGAAATGCAGGGAAGAGCTGAACTGAGAGGTATTGCCAACACTGCTGCAGAAAGTGAAATAATGTATGAAAATGCAGACTTCCCAAAGTATGAGAAAATAAAAAAGACAAGGTCAAGCCAAAACAAACTTTCTAAGTTGCGTAACTAGGTTTTGAATCCCAGACTCTGAACAGTCAATATTAAGAAAGCAATACTCCCTAAAGTCATTGCCTGTCTGTGAGTTTGCCCTGCTGTGATGGTCTGTGTGCTCCTGTGATGCTGGAGCTTATGCCAGCAGAATTTTAAATACCAGCAGGTCAACCCTGGAGGAAAGACTTCAGCAGAGCTTGTGGACTAAGAAGAACGGCCTGGCAGTCAACTGCTGATCCTTAGCCAGTGGAAGTCTCAGGGCTCCCGGAGAATACCGTGGGTCTCACTGGCTGGATCGACAACTCTCACGTGTTTGGGGAGGTGGAGGGCCAGTGAGGATGAAGAAAACCTCCCGAGAGAGGGACTGGCACAGTGGCTGCAACAGTGGGCTCAGCCATGCTGGCGACTGTGAAGGGGACGCAGCACCAGGCAGTGCTTCTTTCTGTTGTCCATAGGATCACTGTCTTAGTCAGCTAGTGCTGCTCTGCCAGGAACACCATAGAGTGGATGGCTTTAACAAAGGAAAGTTATTCTTACACGGCCCAGTAGGCTACAAGTCCAAATTCAGGATGTCCGCTCCAGGGGAAGGCTTTCCCCGCTGTCGGCTCTGGAGGAAAGTCCAGTATTGCATCAGTCTTTGGCCAGGGAGCGTCTTGGCACAGGAACCCCAGGTCTGAAGGACATGTTCTTCTCTGGGTACTGCTTTCTTGATGCTGTGAGGTTCCCAGTTCTCAGCTTGCTTCCCTATCCTTTTATTTCTTGTAGGATGAAAGGATAAAGGGTGGAGCAAGCCATACTCTAGGGAAACTCCCTCTACAATGGAGCAGGGAGGTGATCTTATGAAGGGATTTACGGTCCCATCCAAATCCTCTCTAACATAATCCACTCTGTTAACCAGAGGCAGAGATTAGGATTTACAGCATCAGAAAAATCACAAAATGGAGGGCAATCACTGAATATAGGGAATCCTGGCCCAGCCAATTACTACACCTGTTTTGGGAGGACACAATTCAATCCATGACAGTCACAATGAATCAGAGTCAGCAAGAATAGCTAACAACTCCATAAAACAAAAGTGAGATACAACAGGCTAAAAATTAATATCAATTTGTATGGCATAGTGACTAAGTGCAATATCAGCTAACCAAAAGGTCACAGTTCAGATTTGCCTGGCTGTCTTTGGGAATTCTAAGGGGCAGCACTACTCTGACTTACAGGGTCACTATGAGTAGGAATCCACTTGATGGTGGCGGCTTTGGCTTTTGTGAGCAGGTCGACTTCCTGTAGGAAGCACTTCCCACCTAATTTCACAAACCCACAGCACACTCCACAGTCCTGTGAATTCAGTCTTATCATCCCAACACCCCTGAGGACTGCACATTAAGGCGCAGAGCTGTAGAAGAAGAACACAAGAGCTAACAATTAAGTCCACGAACTTAATTGTTATAAGTGCTACATACTTCACTGCTGAATATCACTATGGTCACCTTTGAAATACTCCCCTTGGGAAGCTGTGCACCGATGCCCAGGCCTAGTCCACTCTTCACAGCTATTTGGAACTCTTTCTGGAATGGGCATTGCGCACAGTGGTACAGTGGCAAGTTCGTGAACTTAACTGTTATCATTGTCTGTCAGGGAGTTTGTAACCAGTAAACAAATAACTGCATTGGACACCCTCCCTACTCACCTGACCTGGCCCCCAGTGACTTTTTTCTTTACCTGAGGATAAAGGAAGACATTTGATGACATTCAGAACATCAAACGTAATACGATGACAAATCTGATGGCCATTCCAGAAAAAGCGTTCCAAAATTTCTTTGAAGGGTGGACTAGGTGCTGGCACCAGTGCATAGCTTCCCAAGAGGAGCACTCTGAAGGTGACTGTAGTGATATTCAGCAATGAGGTCTGTGGCCCTTTTTCTAGGATAAAATCACAAACTTAATTGACAGTTCTCAACAGCTGTAAAACAGTCCAGCTATATGTAAGCTGTTGTTCTGTTGCATTTGCCTTCTCCCAGTTAAATTACTGCTAAAGCTTCAGAGCCATTGTTTAATGCTGAGGTGAAAAATGACTCTTAAATCCAGAGCTCTGACTTAAGATTTGAGTTGTCCTCTGAATGGTTCCAAATTATTTGCATGATGCCCTCTGGACCATGGGCTCACTGAGGATGGAAGCTGGGCCCTTAATCTTTGCATCCCTAACACCCAGCACAGTGCTGGGTGTGGCTGTCACTACGTGTATGGAGTAAGCAAATGCCTTATTCCTGCGCTTTGCTTTTTGCCTGATATAACGCAGGTGGAACTTAATCTAAAACATTGAATTCTGTTCTGAATGTCTTAGAGCCCAAAAGATAAATTTTGTGTATGAGCAAAGGTAATTAAAGAACCTAGAAGGTATTGCTTAAGAGTGAAGATAGAAGCAACCTGAATATGTATAAAGTCTAAAAGATAACTATGGTAAAACATGATCCATTTCTGGGAGTGAGAACAAAGACAGGAAAACATCGAGTTCTAGGAGATTAAAATTAGAAGCGATGGATCTGAATTAAGGAAACGTAGGCAAGCCAACAAGGTAAAAATGACTGTAAAATCGAGCAGAGTACAAAATCATCTTCTTTAGCTGCTGGTAGCAAACCCGCCCCTGCTGAATTTTAAATGGTACTTAGACAATGCTCGGTGCAAAAGTCAGCTCCGTGCCAGCACAGAGCATTACTCTTCAGCAGCTGAGTGTTCAGCCTATGTACACTAAGTCAGGTTTCCCTCCCCCTCATTCTCCTCTGGGTAAGGTTAGCACAATTATTTCACTTATGCTGATGAAGAAACTGAAAACACAGAAAAACTAAATGACATGCCCAACATCACAAATGAAGTTACAATGGCAAGGAAAGCATTCGCGTTCCAAAGCACAAACCATTCATTTCTGCACTTACCGCTCTCTGCTCCAGTGAGCAGGCAGCATTGCTATTCCGGGATTCCCTGACCCAGAGAGACCCGCTGAGTGACACAACCTATTCTTGGCTTATATTTCACAGTCCCAGGCATTATACTCAGCTCACCATTATTTTTATGTTATTGAAAAATTGTATCGACCTATAAAACCCCTCTTGTGCCTTTTCATATAGCTGAGATCCCTGAAACTGGTGTTTCACTTTTTACAGGAGAATAAAATGTGTTATTTAAGACCTTGGGTTCCAAAGTCACATGACACAGCTTCAGACTGGCCCCAGAATTTCTAACTGTGCACCTTGCCAAGTTACTGGGCCCCTATTTCCTCTTCCCTCATCTACAAAATGGAGATGGGTAATACTGCTTGTGCAGATGATTAACTAGCTCAGCTGCTATCTGTAAGCTTGGAAGTTTGAGTCCTTCCAGAGGTGCCCCAGAAGAAGGGCCTGCCTGACATCCTACATCCCAAAACCCAGCCATGGAAAACCCTACAGAGCACAGTTCTACTTCGACACACATGGGATCACCATGAACGGGGATCAGCTCCATAGCAACTGGTTTGGGATGAGTGGAATGCTTACTGGAAAATTGAGCTAGGACTTCAGTCCACAGGGGTGTCTTATTTCCTATCTGTTCTCCTGCACATCCTTACCCCTTAACCCTACCCTCCCACTTGTCTGTCAGAGTTATCTCTGGGTGACACCACACCTCACAAATCAACAGGGACTGTTGGGAATTTTAACTCTTTCCATCATTCGAATGAAAGAAACAAGGAAGATTTGAATATTCACCATCTCCCAGTATATACAAAATAGAAAACAGCTATAGGGGAGAATATCATCAGAGGACAAACCAGTGATCTCAATCACTGGTTTAAACACCCTGAGAACAGCAAGGCTTCAACTGAAACTCTCTGAAATAAGGGGCAGAGAGAGGCATTGTGTACACACCATCTTAGCCTAGATGTCGTCTGAACATCCAGCAAGGAAAGCTCTCCCATTTCACGGTGCTCCATAGACTCCAGGAAATCCTGGTGGCATAGTAGTTAAGTGCTACATTCAAATCCATCAGATGCCCCTTGGAAACTTCATGGGGCTGTTCTACTCTGTTTTATAGGGTCACTGTGAGCCAACAGTGACTCCACAGCAGTGGGTTTGGATTTTGAAATGGACTGCAGGCAGTTCAGCCCACCTCCACAGAGATCTGCGAGCCAGCTGCTTTTCTGTGTTCTTCCTCTGAACACTCGCTTTAATCAGCCACAATTTCCTCATAGTTGGGATTTGCAGTTATAGCCTCACAGGACCCAGCCTCTGGGCTCCCCCTGACCCCAGATCTTACGTGCAGATGCAGACATTCTGCCACAGAGCCCAGCTTGGCCAAGCCATTCCTCTGCTCAGAGCTTTACAGACTCTCATTGCCTAGGAGAGTCATTCTGTTCTCTGTCCCCAGGTAGGAGAGATTCCCCAAGGGGATCCTGTGCCCTCTGGAGGAGTTCTTTCCAATACATTCACCTCTGGAGATTTTCAAACCATCCTCTGGAGGTTGTGCCTTCTCTCCCAACCTGACAATCATGGGTCTGTACAATCAATTCCGTTATGTGACATTCAATGTATTCCATGAGCTGGCCCCAGCCCAGCCTCTCTACAACTAATTCCTACAAATTCTTCCATAGGACCTAATATCCAACTGTGTTTGTCTCCTAAGGCTGTTGTAAGAAAGTTTAACAGTCAAGCTGGGTGGTTTAAAACAACAGAAATTTGTTCTCTTATGATTCTAGAAGGTAGAAGTCTGAAATCACCATCATTGGGCCAAAATCAGGGTGCTCACAGGTGGCCCCTTCATTGCCTCTTCCAGGTCTGGGAGCCCCAGGTGTTCTTGGCTTATGGACTCACCACTCCAGTCTGCCTCCACCTTCACACACCATTCTCCTCGGGTGGCTGTGCTCCTTCTCTCCTTCTAAGGACACCAATCATACTGAATTAGGACCCACCTCACCCTAGTATCACTTCATGTTAACTAGTTACATCTGCAAACATTCTATTTCCAATTACAGTCTTCTTCATAGATGCCTGCAGTTAGGACTTCGATGTATCTTCTGGGGGGACATAACCCATTCTGTGTCACCAACCAAGCCTAATTACCACATACACACACAACATGTCTTACCCATGCTTCTGCTTTTGCCCTTGTCTAGAATGTCCTGTCTCCTATCACCACATCTTATAATCCCCTGCTCCAGGGCTACCTCCTCCAGGATGCCTTCTCTGATCCTTCAACCCAATACACAGTCTTCTTTTTTGAGTCCCTACAGCTGGCCTTCCGCATCAGCATGGTTTCCTGTGAAAAGTCTTTTCTCTCCCAGGGTAGAATTTGGTCACATTCCTCTTGGTTCCCCTCACAGGGCCTAACGTGTATCTTCTAAGGTTCAGTGTCTGTGAATCAGTGAATGACTGGGATACTAATTTATTTTAGTCAAACATACAACTAGAAAACCACTCAGCTCAGTGATTCCTCAAAATGTCAGTGTCCTAGTTGTTTCCTTGCTGTATGCCTGCTAGGTATCATTTGTATTATTACATACAAAATCCAATGAGACAGCAACAGAAAAACATCTTCAATTTCCATCATAGGTTTGTGTTAACTTTTAGGGTCCTGGTTGCCCTAACTTTTTTTCAGTTGTACTCCATATTTTTAAATAGGTTTCTACTGGCCCATTCTTTGTAAATGAAACAAAGAAAAAACCTGAAAATTTTGTTTGATGTTTCTAAGAAATTCTCCCTTGAGAGGCTGTAGGACCACTGTCTCAGAGAATATCTAGCTCCATTGGCATAACTAGTTTATAAGGAAGATGTTCTACGTTCTGCTTTAGTGAGTAGCATCTGGGCCTTAAACGCCTGTGAGTGGCCATCTAGGATACTCTACTGGTCTCACCATTTCATGAGCAAGGGAGAATGAAGATACAGATACAGGGAACCCCAAAACCAAAACCCATTACCATCAAGTTGATTTTGACTCACAGTGACTCTGTAGGACTGTAGAACTTCCCTATAGAGTTTCCAAGGAGTGCCTGGTGGTCTTGAACTGCCGACGTTTGGGTTAGCAGCCACAGCACTTAACCACTAGGCCTCTAGGGTTTCGAGATACAGGGAAAGATTAGTCAAAAGGACTAATGGAACACAACTACCACAGCCTCCACCAAACTGAGTCTAGTACAACTAGATGGTGCCCAGCTACCACCACTGACTGCTCCAATAGGGATCGCAACAGAGGGACCTGGACAGAGCTGGAGAAAAATGTTAAACAAAATTCTAATTCACATTAAAAAAAAAAAAAGACAGTGATACCAGACTTACTGGTCACAACTGGACCGGTAACCAACATTGTCATAAATGGAGAAAGGATTGAGGTTGTCAAGGACTTCATTTTACTTGGGTCCACAATCAGTGCTCTTGGCACCAGCAGTCAAGAAACCAAAAGACACACTGCACTGGGAAAATATGCCAAAAAGGACTTCATCAAAGTATTCAAAAGTAAGGATGTCACCTTGAAGACTAAAACATGCCTGACCCAAGCCATGGTATTTTCAACTGCATCATATGCATGCAAAAGCTGGACTATGAACAAAGAAGACAGAAGAATTGATGCCTTTGGATTGTGGTGTTGGTGAAGAATGTTGAATGTACGATGGACTGCCACAAGAACAAACAGATCTGTTCTGGAAGAAGCACAACCAGAGTGCTCCTTGGAAGCAAAGATGGCAAGACTGTATCTTACATATGTTGGACATGTTGTCAGGAAAGATCAGTCCCTGGAGAAGGATATCATGCTTGGTAGAGTGGAGGGTTAGTGAAAAAGAGGAGGACCCTCAATGAGATGGATTGACACAGTGGCCGCAACAATGGGCTTAAGCATAAAAACAATTGTGGACATGGTGCAAAACTGGGCAGTGTTGCGTTCTGTTGTTCATAGGGTCACTATGAGTTGGAGCTGACTCAATGGCACCTTATAACAACAGACTCACTGGCCAGATAGAGACCAGGGAAACCCTGAGAGTATGGCCCTGTCAGCTCAGTAATGAAGTCATTCCTGAGGTTCACCTTAAGCCAAAGACTGAACAGGCCAATGAAATGAGACTAAAGGGGGATGCCAGCCCAGAGGCAAGGACCAGAAGACGGCAGTGGACAACAAAACTGGTACTAGAGAACCCAAAGTCAAGAAAGGAGAGTGTTGACTTGACACGAGGTTGTTAACCAATGTCATAAAACAATACATGCACTATTTAACAAGAAACTAGTTTGTTCTGTAAACCTTTATCTAAAACACAATAATAAAAACAAAAGAATACCCAGGCTCATTTCTTTGCTACCCGTTTCCCTTTCCTTGGCTCTACCTATTATGCTTCCCCCACCCAACCCACCTTTTTTTTTTTTTAATAGTTTTCTTTTTCCTCATCTTACTTGGCTTTCCTCTCTCCCATCTCCTACCTTTCAATCCTCTTCCTGTTTTCTTTTTCTCTTTCCCAGCCTTCTTTTGTCCTGCCAGAGGGACCTCTAGAAGTCACCGCTCTTGAGTCTGCATTGCTACCTTTATACTTTACACTTTTCCTGTGTGAGCCCAAGTCTCTCATTTCAGGCAAAAGCCACAGAAAGCAAATAGCTACCCATCATGTCATCATGAAATTAGCCCACTTCCACCTTTTCTGCTCCACCTCCACCCTCTTTTCCTTCTGGGTCACCCACCTCTACTGAAACCCAGTCGTTTAAGTCAGTTTCCACCTGTGTTTCCATTGCTTGTGTTGAGAATTCTTCAGAAACCCTGGTGGCATAGTGGTTAAATGCTATTATGTCTACTAACCAAAAAGTCAGCAGTTCAGGTCCACCAGGTGCTCCTTGGAAACTCTACAGGGCAGTTCTACTCTGTCCTATAGGGCCGTTATGAGTCAGAATTGACTCGATGGCAGCAAATTTTGGTTTGTGACAATTCTTAAGTCCCTTTCATTAGCCACATTGGACAATTGTGTCTATGTGTGTGTGTGCACACATGCATGTGCACATACATGCAAACATTCTCAGTGTGTCCTCCAAAATTTCTGTATCAGAGAAATGCATGCACAATAATTTAAAAATAGATAATATCAAGAGGCTAATTACAAAAATTCCTATCCCAGACCATATCAGCATGAGAACAGAAAAACTAGATGGTGCCTGGCCACCACCAAAGACTGCCCCAACAAGGAATACAATGTAGACTCCCTGGTGTAGCATGAGACAAAGGGGAGTGAAAATCTAGATCTCTGTCAAAAGATAAGCCTTGATGGTCTGACAGCCTGGAGAGCCCCCTGAGAACACGGCCCCTGGACTTGCTGCTAGCCCAGAGCTGAAGCCAGTGCTGACGCCAACACTTCAGACAAAGAATGGGCTGGACTTGGGGACACAGACTGATGCACATGGTGTGTGTACTTTATGGCTTAATATATATATGAGGATGTCCTGCTGGTTTCTCTCTAGAGGGAAGAGGGAAGGGTGGAATAGGAGGGGACAGGTATTGATTGAGTTGATACTGGAAGTAAAGAGTGGAAAGGAAGAGTGTGCTGTCACAGGGTGAGAAGAGTAGATAGAAATGCAGAGAGGTGGATGCTTGGGGTTTTATATGGCAAATTGACTTGGATGGTAAACTTTCACTTAATCACAATAAAAAATTTTCAAATTAAAAGAAAAAAAAATCTTGTCCCAATGCAAAATAGTGCAGTCACTTGGAAAATGGTCTGTGTGTCCCTCAAAAAAAAAAGGGAACCCAGAACTGAGACAGTGTTGACATGTCCTGAGGTTATTTATCAACATCATAAAACAAGATGTGCACCAACAACAAAAATAAAAATAAAAATAATTCAGTGACAAGTGGGCAAAGGACTTAAGCAGACAGTTCTCCAAAAGAGGAGTCCAAATGGCCAATAAGTACATGAAGAGACACTCTGCACCATTATTCATTAGAGAAATAAGCAGAAACCATTCTACTCCCACTTCTGAATATTATCATAAAACATGGAAAATGACTTGTTGGTTAGGATAAGAAGACAGGAGAAATTAAAACACTCCTGCATTGTTGGTGGGATTACAAAATGGTGCAGCTGCTGTGGAAAACAGCTGGGCAGTTTCTCAAAAAGTTAAACATAGAATTATCCTATGACCCTGCAATTCCACTGCTGCATATATGCCCAAAAGACTTGAAAAGCAGGGACGCAAACGGATAGCTGTACACCAGTGCTCATCAAAACACTACTCACAACCACTTAAAGGTAGGAAACCCACATGCCCATCAGGAGACAAATGGATACGCAAAATGCAGTATGTAACACAATGGATTATTTTCCAACCATAAAGAAAAATGAAGTTCTGATACATGCTACCACATGGAAGAACCTTGGAAAACATTCTGCTGAATGAAATGTCAGACATAAAAGGACAAATATTATGTGATCCCACTTACATGAAAGATCCAGAATAAGTAAACTCATAGTGACCCAGTTTATTAGTGGTTATGGGACAAGTAGAATGGGAGAAGAGAGAGTCACTGCTTAGAGGGCACTGAATATCTATTAAAGGAAACAAATAAAAGTGGGAAAAGGATGATGGTTGCCCAGCATGGCGACAGTAATTAATGTCACAGAACTGTAGACATAAAAATGATTAAAAAGACTTGTATATTTTTCACATCAATCAAATGAATTACCAGTGCTGCATATGTGGTTTATTCCAACTCCCTCTTTTTCCATCTGATGGCAGATTTTGGATATTTGTGGCTCCCAGTTCTCCCAGTTGTCGAAATAATTTAGGTATGGAAGAGGGCAGACAGGGCAAGCACTTTCCATTGTTTCAAAAGTTATTCAAATTTTGGTATTTCTCAGGTATCAAAACTGAAATTTTTCTGTTAAGTAACTATCCCCTAAGCCAGGCAGTAGTTATTTCCCATTTGGGGCATTTTAAAACTAAGAAGATGGGTTTTAATTTGGCTGTTATCAGTTACTGATGGAAGGACACCAGATGCAGTGACAACCAGCCAGATGCACATTGTTTCACACTAGGTATCTTTGGGAGCTTCTCAATAGTGATGAAAAGAGTGAAGGAAAACAGCAATTTTCATTACAGGGCTTAGACGCTTTTTGCATTGATATTTCTCAGTGTCAGATAAAATCATCGCTGGCTTTACAAGCATTAACCACAAGAAAGGAGATATAAAACCAAGTACGTTCTACACAATAAAGAGCTGAATAGCCAGGATTCTATTATACATTTCTTCTACACATTTAGTCTATAATATATTTCTATAAGACCAGCTTTTACATATTTTGACAATATTAAGCTTTTTTCTTTAAGATAAAGAATGGTTTTAGCCAAATACTCAAGGTGACTGAAAGCCTTAGAAAAATATAAATAATGATTTTACATTTACGATGCAAAATAGAAAAAAATAAACACAGTACTTTCCTGTTCCCTGAAGATTTCTTGTTTTTGACACTTGCCTCTGTTTGATGAGGCCTAAGCTTTAAGGTTCTTGAGGTTTTCAGCCTATGTTAGTAACCTAGTGTGGCTATAGTAGAAATATCACAAGTGGGTGGCTTTCAAGCACAGAAATATATGTTCTCACACTTTTGTAGGCTAAAAGCCCAAATCAAGGTCTTGACAGTGTTGATGCCTTCCTTGTAGGTTGCACTAGGCATTCCTTGGTTCCTTGGCTTGTATGTGATCCTTGCATGGCATCTGTCTTCCCCCATGTGTGCCTCTGTGTCTATTCTGGAGTTTTATAACTCAGAAATGATTAGGTTCAGGATCCACCCTTTATCAGTATAACCTCAGTTGACTGATTACACTACTTTATATTATGGAAGGTGATTTCAATACACTAGACATAAAATCATTATATCACATTAGATGATAGCCACAGGTACTTCTTGTCAGGTGCTATCAAAGTTCCAACTCATAGCGTATAAAAAAAAAAAACAAACCCAGTGCCATGGAGTCAATTCTGACTCACAGCGATCCTATAGATCAGAATAGAACTGCTCCAGAGAGTTTCCAAGGAGTGCTTGGAGGATTCAAACTGCCAACCTTTTGGTTAGTAGATGTAGCACCACCAAGGTGTCCTCATAGCATATGTTGTTATTGCTGTTAAGTGCCAGCTAGTAGGTTCTGACTCATAGAGACCCTATGCCCAACCAAATGAAATACTGTCTACTCTTGTGTCATGTCCACCATCGTTGTTATGCTTAAGGCCATCATTGCAGCTGCTGTGTCAATCCATCTCGTCGAGGGTCTTCCTCTTTTTCACTGACCCTCCACTCTACTAGCATGATGTCCTTCTCCAGGGATTGATCCTTCCTGACAACATGTCCAAAGTATGTAAGATGTAGTCTTGCCATCTTTGTTTCCAAGGAGCACTCTGATTGTACTTCTTCCAAATAGATCTGTTCATTCTTTTGGCAGTCCATGGTACTACATTCAATATTCTTCTCCAGCATCACAATTCAAAGGCATCAATACTTCTTCTGTCTTCCTTGTTCATTGTCCAGCTTTCGCAAGCATATGATGGGATTGGCTTGGGTCAGGCGCACTTTAGTCTTTAAGGTGACATCTTTAGTTTTCGATACTTTAAAGAGATCCTTTACAGCAGATTTTCACAATACAATGTGTCCTTTGATTTCTTGACTGCTGCTTCCAAGGGCGTTGATTGTGGACCCAAGTAAAAAGAAATTCTTGACGACCTCAATCTTTTCTCCATTTACGATGATGATGTTGCTTATTGGTCCAGTAGTGAGATTTTTGTTTTCTTGATGTTGAGGTGCAATCCATACTGAAGGCTGTGGTCCTTGACCTTCATCAATAAATGTTTCAAATCTTCACTTCCAGCAAGTAAGGTGGTGTCCTCTGCATAATGTAGGTTGTTAATGAGTCTTCCTCTAATCATGATGCCTCACTCTTCTTCATATCATCCAGCTTCTAGGATTACTTGCTCAGCATACAGATTGAAAAGCTATGATGAAAGGAAACAACTCTAATGCACACCTTTCCTGAACTTGAACCATGCAGTGTCCCCTTGTTCTGTTCACATGACTGCTTCTTGATCCATGTACAGATTCCTTAAGAGCACAGTTACGTGTTCTAGAATTCCATTTTGTGCCATGTTAGCCATAATTTGTTGAGATCCAAACAGTCAAATGCCCTTGCATAGTCAATGCAACACAAATAAACATCTTTCTGGTATTCGCTGCTTTCAGCCAAGATCCATCCAACATCAGCAGTGATACTCCCGGTTCCACATCCTTCTCCGAATCCAGCTTGAATTTCTGGTAGTTCCTTGTCAATATACTGTTGCAGTCACTTTTGAACGATCTTGAGCAAAATTTTACTTGCATGTGATAGTAACCATATTGTTTAGTAATTTCCACAGTCAGTCAGCTGGAATTCCAGCACATATTTTGGGAGACACAAATCAATCTGTAACTGCCCTTAGAGACACCCTCTCTACCCAAAATGATCTCCCTCCTCCACCCCTTATTTAGAAACTTCCTTTTCATCATGTAAAGCGCAGCTCAGATATCACCTCTAAATTCATGTATCTAAATTTGTCCTCTCTCCAGAAGCTCATTGTTCAGCACTCCACCAAAGCACTAGCCACCAGGTGTTAGAACTGACCCAGTCACATGTCTGTCTCCCTCACTAAACAGCCAGCCCCCTGATAGCAGGGACTGTTAACTTGTCTTTGGAGCCGGCTGCTTAAATGAGTGTACCTAGTCTAAGGAAGGAATTTACTGATGAATAAATGAATGAATGAATGATTGAATAAATGAAGGAATAAGGCACATGTGTCAAAGTGGCAAGCAACTGATTTACAGAACAATGAATCAGTTGTCACCAGCTCCCCCCAAATGCACTGCTTGACTTTTAAGATCATTCTCGTGGTGTCTCCTGTGAGGCCTGTCTTTTCCAGGCTCTGAGACTCCATGAAGTAAACTTCTCCCTCTCCATACCTAAAAAGTTACCCCTACCCTAGTGCTGTCAAGTCGACTCCGACTCATAGCGACCCTATAGAGAGAATAGAACTGTCCCATAGAGTTTCCAAGGAGGGCCTTGTGGATTTGAACTCCTAACCTTCTGATTAGCAGTTGTAGCACTTAACCACTACACCACCAGGGTTTCCTACTAAAAAGTTAGTGATAACTTAAAAAAAAACTTAAGTCATTAGATCAATAGCATCTCCTTTTAAAATATTTTTAAGAAATAAAAGCTCCTCCATTGTCCATTAAACTATCAGGCACATTGTTCAAGCTTACTGAATATCTTCTTATTCAGGTCCTCAGCCTAGTCATGAAAAACGGCAGGAAAACACTGCTGGTCAACCCCTCAGCGTTGCCTGGTGGTCTCCACAAAGAAGGCACAGATGAAGGGAAGAAGGAATGGCCTAAGGGGACCTGGTGATGCAACAGTGAAGTGCTTGGCTGGTGGTGATTAGACTCATCGAGCATCCGCACCGAAAAAAGACCTGATCATCTGTCCTCATAAAGATTTCAGCCTACAGAAAACCTGATGGGGCAGTTCTACCCTGTCATACAGGGTCACTGTGAGTTCAAATGGACTAAACAGCACCTAACCACAACACCAGGGATGACCTAGGTGGCAGTTTCTTCCAAAGGGTCTTAGCAGGTATGCCACCCAGAGAGACAGGGGCTTAGTAGGAGAGATCAAATGATGGCTCTAAAAAGCCTGAATTCCTCTTTTTGGATGCTCTTTTAATAAATCTTCCTTTCACTTTCCTTAAATGAAAAATATGCAACACCACAAAATCAACTTTTTTTTATTTCCAGACTGGACTTCCTGAATGACTTAAGAGTGTACCCATGGTCGTCATAACAACGGTTGTCCTAACAACGATGACGACGTCACCTTGGACCGCGGAGTTGGGCAGTCTTGGCTGGAATCCCCGTTGCATCCCTTTCTAGCACTGTGCCCATAATCTCTTTGTGTGTCACCTTTTTTGACTGGGAATAATAACAGCAACTAATTGCAGGGTTTGTGGGAGGATTAAAGAAGATAATGTGAGTGAAGTCCACAGTCTGGTGTTTGGCATGTTGTACTTAATGACTGTTAAGTGTTAATATGATTATTAATTGCTCTAATAATTTCTAGCATTCAGACCTGTTTTCATACTCAAACAGTGGCACATTGGTTTTAGATTGAAAATTTCTTCCCTCATCTTCTGTAGCCGACACAGAATGGAGGTGGGGGATGTTCTCCTTCTATTGCATTTTCCCACAGGAATTGCTGGGTCTGGGCAGTAGTAAGCCACCAACTTTTATATTTCCCACGGTGACAGCACTGTGCCGAGCAAATAGTAAGCCTTATAAATTGTTGTCAAGTTGAACGTAAGAAAATAAAAAGACAGTAAAGTAATGCAAGGTAGACATATTCTGTATAGCCACAACCTCCATATGAACAGGGCTAAGATCACTCAAAGTAACTCTTAGATAAATTCTTAATAATTTTTCTCAGAACCTTCATTGAGGAGGACCTGGAAATCTCATAAAATTGGCATTTCAACTGTGTTTTATTTGACTGACTCAACTGTAGGACACCATGATGAGCTTCTCAAGGGAAAAAAAACTTCACAAAATAATAATAATAGTAATAGCAGAATGAACCAACATATTCTTTAAGGGTCAAAGTAGATGTATGTTATTCTTCTAAATATAAGATTTTACTACACAAATAATACTCAAAGTATAAAAGGTCCCCCCTCAATTTATTTATTTATTTTCTTGTGCTTTATAAGAAAGTTGACAACTCAAGTTGTTTTCTCATCCAAAAATTTACACACGTATTATTTTGTAACGTTGCTTGTAACCCCCACACTCTGACAGCACACTTCCCCCTTCTACTCTAGGCTCCCTGTGCCCATCTGACCAGTTCCTGTCCCTGCCTGCCTTCTCACCCCACCTTCAGACAGGAGCTGCCCATTTGGTCTCAGGTATCAGACTGAACCAGGAAGCACCCTCCTCACAGTTTTGCTCCTTGTCTTACTGTCCTGGCTAATCTTGGTCTGAAGAGCAGCCTTTGGGAATCAGTTCAGAGCATCCACAGTTTCAGTGGTTCCTACAAGTCTTATCTTTTTATGTGCATTTGAATTCTGCTCTACATTTTTCTCCTGCTCTGTATAAAGTTTCAAAATCCCATGCTTTCACACATCTCCCTAAGCATATGAACACCCACATATAGGAAATTTTCCAATAATTTTTTTCACTCAGTTATAGATATGAGATTCCAGTAATCTTAAAGGTGATCATGAAATGAAGTAAAGTAATAAAGATCACCGACACCAAAAGATTAATAACCTCTTCTAGACCAACCGATACTGACCCAAGGACAGTAATACTTTTGAGAAGTGTTCAGTCCTCCTGTTCTATTTATTCCTTTAGACGAGCTTAGGAACCAATAGGTGATATGTTGTCTACGTGGGAAATTTAAAAGTCAGAAGGAAAATGCTATGTCTTTTATGAAAGTAAAGAGAAGCTAGACAAATAACGCAGGCCCTGGAAATAGTTTCGAGAGGTAAGAAATGGTCAAAATCCACAAATGTTATGAGTAAGATGTACTCATGCAGCCTTCCAACCAGTTGCCTAGGGAGCAGATTCCAGCTCATGGGGACCCATGTTCTGTAGGTTTTTGTTGTTATTGTTGTTAAGAACATACACAGCAAAACATATACCAGGTCAACAGTTTCTACCTATTCAGTTCAGTGACATTGATTCCATTTGAGCTGTGCAATCCTTCTTACCTCGCTTTTCCAAGCTGTTCCTCCCCCACTAACATAAACTCACTGCCCCCTAAGTTTCCTATCTAGTCTTTCAAGTTACTGTTGTCAGTTTGATCCCATATAAATAGATCTTCAAAGAGCACAGTGCTCAAGGCAGACATCTCTACTAGTTAAAACCCACTATGGTTGATTTGATTACAATTCACAGTGACTAGTTAAGCTAAACAATTATTCAATTTTAAGAAGACCAAGGGGGGTAATTAGGTAACTGTCCTAGAGGGTCTCTATGAGTGGGAATCAACTCAACAAGACATTCCAACAATTAGTTAATATAAAGTCATACGGGAGTAGGGTGGGCCCTAATGCAATAGGACTTGTGTCGCTAAGAGAGGAGGAGAGACATAGAGGGAAGACGGTCATGTGAAGACAGGGCAGAGACTGGAGTTACACTGCCACACTTGGAAGATGGGAGAGATGGAAAAGGGTCTTCCCCTAGAGTCCTGCCAACACTGTGAGACACATCATTTCCACTCTTTTGAGTCACCTAGTCTGGGGCTACCTGTTTTAGCAGGCTTAGGAAATGAGTGGCAATCCAGAGGTTTAGATCTGGGAGGCCTTGCTTGTCAGTGATTGCTGGGACCATGGGAATGAACAACCACTAGAGACAGGATTGGAGGAAGGGAAGGAAAGGCTAGAATCCTGGGGACACTCATAATTTATGGTGAGAATAGAAAGAGATATCAGTAAGGGATAAGAAGCCACAGCCAAAGAGAAAGGAGAGAATCTGGAAAAAAGTGCTGTCTTTGAATTCAAGAAGAATTTCAGCAGGGAAGGGTGACCAAGTGTCGAACGCTATAGTGAATTCAAGTCAGTTAAGGATTGGAAAGACGTTGTTGAGACCGGCAATGCGTGTGTCACTGGGGACCTTGCAAGTAGTTTCAGTAAAACAACAAAGACACAAGTCATACTTCAGGGGCCTCATAAATGAAGAGGAGTTGAAGACATGACCTCAGAGCACATAGAAAAGAGTTTCAAAATGTTTGCCAGTAAAGGGATGGGAAGAGAGAATGCAGATAAATAAGACAGAAGTCAAAGGGAAGATGTTTTTTGAAAGATGGGGTGGACCAGAATAAGACTGTAAAGATAAAAGGACAAAGAGAACAACTGGTGGAGGAAGATCAATAATGACTCAGCCCTGAGAAGGTTAACTGGAAAGGGAGTGGAGACTTCTGAGAGTAGAAATCAGGAGGTTAGAACTGGTAAAACCAGGTAAATTTAGAGATGTGGAGCACTGCACGATACACAATGGCACACACGTGGAACACAGGGTGGGGTGGGGTTGGTAGTGAGAAGTGTCATGATTAGAGGGTAACTGAAAACACAGCTGCATTTCCAGCCCAAAGCCTGAGGTGGTGGCAGATGGCTGCCAGAGCCTGGGAAACTGTGGAGAACTGAACACCAGGAAAGGGCAGTGTGGAGGCAGGACCAAAACCCAAAGCAAGCTTAGTGTCACTGAGTCGATTCTGACTCACAGTGACCCTACAGAGCAGAGTAAAACTGCTCCAAAGAGTTTCCAAGGAGTGCCTGGTGGATTCGAACTGCTGACCATTTGCTTAGCAGACGTAGCATTTGACCACTACACCAACAGGATGGGGGCAGGAACCAGTGCCAAATTCAAGGGGTAATAGAGTATCAGGCACCAAAACCTGGAGCCCATACTAGAGACCACTCCACTGTCCTGTCAATGCCCTGCAGCTGAACCTCTTGCCCCAGAACTCCTAAGGGTACCATCTGGTCTTTCACAAGAGATATCTGAGCATTTAAAGCCTCAAAGTTTTGATGTTCTCTGTCAAGAAAATGAAGGAAAGATCCTGGGATGGGTAAGGGCTTGAAGAAGAGTTGTAATGATTTGGCACATCTAATTTAGTGCTTATTGAGAGAAGTCAGTGACAGCGTGTGGTGTGCAGAGTCTCATGGTACCAGGTCAGTGGACAGCCTGTCCTCACGTGGCACTTTGAAATCCTTTCCATGAAAGCACCCACATTTATCTTCCACACCTTCTATCTTGGCTTCACCTCCACTTTTGCAATATGCATATAGGTAAAGCCTATAAAATTCCCTGGGTTTTGATCATCATGACATCATTTGGGTTTCATGGTTTCAGTATCAAGTGATTCCATAAAACAACTCCCTGATCACCTCCTTCCTTATGGTTTACAACCATTATGGATTGTATCTAGTTTCTACCTTTTGGGTCCATGGTTTCATCTTCTCTCTCTATGGTTACCTCTGATGTCCAGCTAGCTATAACCTGATTGCTCTTAGGACAATGACATCATCCATGTACTTGGATAACCTCCCTCAGACACTTAGAAATGCAACCTTTCTTTAGAGTTAGGTTACAATTGTTTGGAAATAGTTCTATTTCACATTTCATCTGAATTCTTAAGATGATTTTGAAATTATTTGGAAATTAACTCAAAATTCTATCTGGCTTAGAATTCTAAATTCATTGGTAACTAATGTGTGTTGATGCACGATCAGATTTAAAACGGGAGAAACACAAGAATAACAAGTTGGAAATCTGACATGTGTGAATGCTTTTCTTACTTTTAAATACGTTACTGCTGTTTGCCATCAAGTTGGTTCTGACTCATAGCAACCTTGTAGGACTGCCCCATATGGTTTCTGAGGCTGTGATCTTTAAAGGAACAGATTGCCAAGTCTTCTCTCCCATGAAGCCTCTGGTAGGTTCAAACTGCCAATCTTTAGGTTAGCAGCCAAGTGGTTAATCAGTGCAGTAGCAGGCCCCTAGTTTTAAACATACATTATCTTAAATATCAATATACACTCACTTTTCACTGACTGACATGGTTAGATTCCCGGTCATTATGTGAAAATGGCCGTTATGCAAAAATAGAACATGTCTTAGGCTGCAGTTTTCTAGGGAAGCAAAATCAGTAACACGTATATATACAAGGAAAGATTTCTGTAAAGGAAACAGCTCACACAGTTGTAGAAGCTGAACACCCCAAGTCCTGGCATAAGCCTCACGTGACCATGGGAGCTGGTGAACCCAAGGTCAGCAGTTCAGAGACCAGAGTTCCAGATCACAGGCTGTGTAGGCTGGCAGATCCCAAGCTGGCTGTGAGACTGTGAGGTCTCTGCTGACTCACAGAGCTACAGAGGCTCTGTGAACCCAGGACCAGCAGGTCAGGGAGCAGGACTCTCACTCGCCAGCTGTAAGGGTGGATGAATCCAACAGCCGCTAGTTCAGGAACCAGATGTAAAAGAGAGCAGGAGCTGCCAGCAATGTGATCAGACAGAAAGTAGGTGATGGAAGGTGGAGAGATGAGAGCTGAGGGGCAGGAAGCCATCACAGGCCCCATCTCTGCTACTTATACAGCAGCCAAACACTGAGTTGCCAAGCTGACACAACCTTGACCATGACAGAACATCACTAAATCACATCGTAAAACGAAGATGACTACATCATTACCTAACTGCCAAATCACATCATTACATAACTGCCAAACTACTGAGAATCACGGCCCAGCCAAGTTGACAGATAACCTGAACCATCACAGCCAGCGTTACTCTCCCCTTGTACCTCAGTGTTTGTTACTGCCAGATGTGTGTCCTTACTGTGCAAAATACTCAGCTAATAGATTTTTTTAATATTGTCATAAAAGTGAGACAGTCAATAAGTGAGGACCCGGTGTATTTTATATACAATTAAATATATGAAAATATGAGCATATATTAATTATTTAGAGTGTAGTTGGAGAAGAATTGTGTTCAGAATTATCAGGAATTTTTGCTGTACTGTTATGATGTAAATAGTTATTCTAACTCATTTTTTTTCTTATAACCCTATGATATTTGAAATCTGTTTTATCAATCTCTGGCAGCTTTATTAAATCCAAACACTTCACTTCCACCCACATAAAAAAGAGATTAGCTGTGACAGAAATAGCAGTGTAACTGCTAATGCAAACACTGTAAATCATGAGAAAATCACAAGGTAAGAGAGTTGTTCACTGAGTTTTGGCTATCACAGGTGTCAAATGGGGGTAACACCTCCATTAACAAATTCAGGAAACTTCCAGCCCCACCTGAGACACACATCATTATAAAAATAAGCTGTATGTTTTTTAAAATAAATAAAAAATATATTCACTTTTTTGAAAAGTTGAAGGAAGGACCAAGCAAACTGCTGTATCTTACTGTACAAACTATGTTTCAGAGAAACCAAGTAGAGGATGAAAAATGATCCTTAAGAGAGAAATTCCAGTGCACGAATGCAGAAAGACTGATATAATTTAAAAATCATCATTCTGTAACTCCTAATAATGTAATTAGGATGAAGATCAAAGACTACAGCCTTCAGTATGGATTACAATTGAGCATCAAGAAAACAAAAATCCTCACAACTGAATGAATAAGCAACATGATGATAAATAGAATATCAAAGTTGTCAAGGATTTCATTCGACTTGGATCCACAATCAATCGCCATGAAAGCAGCAATCAAGAAATCAAATTGGTATTTGCACCGGGCAAATCTGCTACAAAAAGACCTCTTTAAAATTCTAAAGTTCTAGAAAGCAAAGATGTTACTTTGATAACTAAGGCATGCCCCTCTCAAGGCATGGTCTTTTCATTTGCCTTGTATGTATGTGAAAGCTGGACAAGGAAAAAGAAAACAGAGGAAAAACTGATGCACTCCAGCTCTGGTCTTAGTAAAGGATATTAAATACACCATGGATTTTTAGAAGAATGAACAAGTCTGCCTTGAAGAAAGTACAGCCAGAATGCTCACTGAAAGCAAAAATGGCAAGAGTTTGTCTCATGTACTCTGGGCATGTTACAGGAGGGACCAGTCCCTGGAGAAGGATATCACACTTGGTAAAGTAGAAGGTCAGCAAAAAGGAAGATCTTCAATGAGATGGCTCGACACAGTGGCTGCACCCATGGGTTCAAACGTAACAATGACTGTGAGGATGGCACAGGTTCAGGCAGTGTTTTGTTCCACTGTACACGGGGTCACTATGAGTTAGAACAGACTGAATGGCACCTAACAATAGTAACAAGAAAATAATGTCTACAGGCAAACATTAGGTGAAAGGTTGATGTGGAATTTCATACTGGATGGGTCCGGCCGACAACAGTGGAACCCAAATTGTGACAAAAAGAGAGAAAGTCCAGATATTAGGTGTCTCCTGGGGGAAGGTAATGAAAATACACCACCTCCAACGAAGTTATTTCCTAACAGCATAATAAACACAAAAGAACTTGACCATGAATTTGACCAAACCTCTAGTTATAACAGTTGGTCTACAGGAAACAGAGAGAAAGGGGTAGAATGTAAAACACCACCACAGAAATGCAATCTAACAAATAAAAAATACGGAAAACTCTACAGGACTGAAGACTAGGCTTTTCATCAAATAAACATCAAGAACAAAAGAAGAGCAGAGTTACAGATTCAAAGACACTTGAGAGACCCATCAACCACATACCAGGTATGGATCTTGTTTAGCTCATGACTGCAATAAATCAACAGTAAAAAAAAAAAAAATATGAAATAAGAATGGAAGTTTGAATGCTTGTGTATCAGATGCCATTGAAGAAGTGTCAATTTTTTAAGGTATGAGAACAGTTTTGTGGTTGTATAGAAAAAACAGAAGGAGGTATTTAACTGTCAAAGATAAAAATCCAAGTATTTACAGATGAAATGATGTGATGTCTGGAATTCTAAAAAAAATAATCTAACAGAGGTGAGGATGGAAGTGAGAGGAACTGTCTGTGGAAGGGAAACAGCTGAGGCAAGAGTTGTCATATTACCTGACGGTTCGTTAATATGCTGAAATTTCTTCATAGAAAGTCTTTTGGTCTTTTTAATGAATTGATTAACCAGGGTATTGTGAAGCTAGTTCCAAAACAGCTTAAGCTTGTTTATGTTCTACCCATAAGCTCTTCTTGTCTGTCCCTACTTTACCCATCGGAGTACCAATTCTTGTTTCTAATTTCCAAAAACAAAACTCTGAAGTGTGCAAATAAGACCCAAATAAAAACAAACAATTGGAATTGCTACATGGTGCCCGTTGAGGTGGCTGTTGTATCAGTCCATCTCACTGGGGCTTCCCTCATTTTTGCTGGCCCTCTCATGCTTTCTCAAACATGATGTCCTTTTTTAGTGACCGGTCTTTCCTGATAATATGTCCACAGTAAGAAAGATGAAATTTTGCCACCCTCACTTCTAAGGAATATCTGGCTTTATTTCTTCTAAAATTAATTTGTTCATTCCTCAGGCAGTCCATGGCATATTCAGTATTCTTTACCAACATCACAGAACAGCGCAGAAACCTCTGTCTTGGAAGGAGTACAGCCAAAATGTTCCTTAGAGGCAAGGGTGGCCCAACTAAGGATCACATACGGTGGATATGTTGTCAGGAAGGACCAGTCCCTGGAGAAAGACATCATGTTTGGTAAAGGGTCAGGGAGAAAGACGAAGACCCTCGGTGAGATGGAGTGACACAGTAACCGCAACCATGGGCTCGACCACAGCAACAATTGTGAGGGTGGCGTTACAGAGTCAGGAGATACCAGGCTGCACAGGAACCATTCTTGAGAATTCTTTGACCCACACTTAAACAGTGAGTTTTGTGTCTCTGTACAACCATTTAGTACCCTGATGGGAAGGCAGAAAACAATTCCAAATCTCTAACCCAAACCAGACTTTTCTTCCACTCCCTACTACCTAATTTCACATCACTAGGAAGGAACCCCTGCTGGTCCTGGTTTAAGGTAACGAAAAGCTAACAATATGCCATTAAAAATTAAACACTCTACAACGTGAACCTGAAACGCCACTTCCCAAAAAAAGCTCTCAGGGGCCAATTTAAGAGAATTACATTAACCAACTAATGGCATTTTTTATTTTTTTATTTTTTACTGAATGGGATACGTTTAGCATTGATAATTATGAACGGCGCTACTATGCAAACAAACAATAAATTAATTGGTCACTTTTAGAGGATGCTAAGAGACCGAATTATTTTGAGAACTAGCAAACAAAGGTTCAGCCATGTATTTGTCTTTCTTGTAGAAACGCATCACTGAGTAACCAAACAGTAGACATGTTTCCCTTTAAACAGATGACGAAGACAAGATAGATTAGCGCCACCATTTTTCTAGCCCTCACTAGCACACTCAGCTGCTGACTGACAAGCTGAAGGCCCCACTTCACCCCGAGGCATCTCAAAACCAAGGCCTGGAGATTTACTTCTGAAAAATCAGCCTCTGAAAACCCCTATGGAACACAGTTCTGTACCTGTGAAGTCATCAGGAGTTGAAATCAGCACTAAGTGGGCTTTTCTGTTTTTGTTTTTAAAACGCATAACCAGGTCTTTGGCAAACAGGTCTAGCCTTCAATGGACAATGTTACGGAGATCACAAAGAGAGACTATCAGACATCGTGTACTTCCTGATGAAAAAACACACCACCCAGAGTCTAATCTCCAACTTGGGCCCAACAACAACATAGTCTGATCCCACCACCGTTCCCTGCAGCACTTTTCACAGTAGCCGAAAGATGGAAATAACTCAAGTGCCCATCAGCAGACGAATGGATAAAGAAAGCAAGGTACATGCATACAACGTGATATTACTCAGCCATTAACGAAAATGAAGTCCTGATACATGCTACAGCGTGCACTGGATGAACCTTGGAAACTTCATGATGACTGAGTCAGACACAAAAGAATGAACACTGTGTGATGCCACATATGTGAAACACCTAGAAGAAGCAAATCCACAGAGACGGAAGTTTGTTACTGGTGACCGGGAAGAGCCAAGAATGGGGAACACTACTGAATTTCTGTCTGAGGGACGCAAAACCTTTGGAAATGGGTAGTAGTGACCATGGCACAGCATGGTGAATCTCGTAAACATCCCTGAGTAGTCTACTTAAAAACAATTACAACGGCAAACTTTTTTTTTCAGTGTGCACCCTTTTCAGAAAATTCTTAAGGCTGTCAGTTTAGGGAATCACTTCTTATTCCCTGCAATCCTGTAAATATCCAGACCAAAGCTCCACAAAGATTTACTAAACAGAGAAAATACTTACATTCCTCATTCAACAGATACTACCCACTTTGTAATGAAGCCAAGCCAAGCCAAGCGCCATCGAGTCGGATCCGAATACCATTTAACCAGCCCTATGTGCAAATGGGAAGCTGTGGCAGTGTAAAAGTGGTTAAGGGTTACAGCTGCTCACTGAACATCTCGCAGTTCAAATTCCCCAGGGGCTCCTTGCAAACCATATAGGGCAGTTCTACTGTGTTTGATGGGGTCACTATGAGTCGGAATCAATTCAACAGCAGCAGACTTGCTTTGTTTGTTTTTGCTATGTGCAGATAGCCCCTTAATGCTCAAGAGTAGCTCTACGAGGTAGAATTACTGCCATTTTATAGTTGAGCAACAGAGGCACAGAAAAATCCAGTGACTTTTCAAGGTCACCTATTATGCACCGGGCACAGTTGGAATTGAAAAGTCAGTCTATTTTTTTCCTTAAATCATGCTATCAAGCTATTTTGGTACAAGCCCCAAACCATTCTCATTTTGGAATGCTCCCCCTTCTCACCAGCGATATTGTCGAGATATACAAAAACTGTTCGTGGTTCACCCTATAGTTCCTTTACAGAGAACTGTATGAGTCCTGCAGGCAGTGTAGACAGCTGTCTGCGGGGATTCCAAACACGTCACTACCATGGCTGAACAGCTAGAGCTTGGCTAGTTACTGGTCTTCCCATCAGATGGAACACTCTCAAAGACAGGGCTGTGTGTCATGTTCACTTAGGTAGCTCCAGTGCCTAGAACAGAGTCTGGCACACTGGGCATTCAGTAAACGCTGATGGCACAAGCTAGTGAGTTGCACTGGCAATCATCTTCCCTCCCGAGGCACTCATGGGGAAGCAGATGGCCAGCTGGCTGGGCGTTCAGCATTGGTGATCATCTTCACGTCTTATTTGCATGTTGATTTCCCCAGTCGTATTTCTTTGCTTGAATATTTGTGACATCTCCTGCTAACTGCTCCATGCAACAGTGACTCATTCTCACTAACCATTTCCTCCAAATGATAATCCTTCAGACGAAAATGTCTCTCTTAGATTCTGCCAGTGATATACTATGCGTTGTGGCTCTCCACTTCACAGCAGCCAGAGGGGGTTCTTGTCTCTGTCAGACAGGAAATAACCTGTGAGGCTCAAGTTCAGTGCCACCTGGAGCTAATCCAACTGAATCCTTCAGTACATGTTGCTGTGAACTTTTAGCAGGCTCAAGTAGTCAAAGGAATGCAAACAGGTAAAGCCAACGAGATACTATTTTTACCTTTCTAACTGGCAATGTTGAACACAAATAATGTGCTGATGAGGCTTTGCACATGGAAACAATTCTCCCCCAGAATTCTTTACAGCTTGAAACCACTTTAAAATTAAGCCCACATCTCATAGGAACACACCCTAAGCAAATAATCCAATTAAGATTGGAGATAAGTGCTTAACTACCTAGATGTTCATCACACTTTATTATAACAGCGAAAAACTGGAAATTATTTAAATGACCAAGAATAGGAAACTAATAAATCAAGGTACATCCAAATAATTAGATCCAGTCATCAAAATGTGTTTTAGGTGAATATATATTTACAAGGAAAGATGTTTGATGATATAATAATTAAAAATTAAAGACTATGTAATAGCACGTGTGGTATGATCCTGCAGCAAATATTTCTTGTATTCATTTGTTTCTCCTCCCTGCCCACTGTCATCAAGTCAGCTCTGACTCATGGCAACACTACACCCAAACCCACTGCTGTTGGGAGCCAATTCTGACTCATAGCAACCCTACAGCACAGTGTAGAACCTCTCCCAAGGTTGCCCAGACTTCCTACTGGGGTGCTTTTTCTCCCCAGCTGGGTGCACTAGGTGGCTGGATGACTCCTGTGATGATTCCTTCTGTCCACTGACAGATGCCTTTGGAGTAAGGTCCCCCCTCTGCCTGCTCACTTTTCTGGGTGATGACTCCAGCACTTTGACCTGAGTCAGCAAGGCCCCCGACTGTGGTAGCCATGCTTCAGGTACAAGATGGTTAGATGCTCCTGCTCACTGCTTCTTTGCCCTCAGAAACCTTCTCGGCTCCTGTCTGCACTAAGCCTGGCCCCCCAGCCTCTGTGGGCTCGGTGAGCACTTTTCTCTCAGCGAACCTATCACTGTCTGCTTTGGATAGGCAAGGTTGGTTTCTGTCAGGAATTTTAGCTGACTGAGCGGGCCAACAAGTCAGGTCTAACTCATGACGATCCTACAGGTCAGAGTAGAACTGTCCCGTAGAGTTTCCAAGGGGTGCCTGGCGGATTTGACCTGCCAACATTTTGGTTAGCAGAGGTAGCACTTAGCCCACTATGCCACCAGGGTTTCCAAAAGGGGAAGAGATTGGAAATCTAATGGAGTGCTGGTAGGAATGTAAAATGGTATAACCACTATGGAAAATGATATGGCACCTCCTTAAAAAGCTAGAAATAGAAATAATAGATGACCCAGCAATTCCACTCCAAACAAACAAGAAAGCCATTGCTGTTGAGTCAATTCTGACCCAGAGCAACCCAATAAGACAGAGCAGAACTGCCCCATAGAGTTTCCAAGGCGCGGCTAGTGGATTCAAACTGTTGACCTTCGGATTAGCATGCAAACGCTACCTGGCACCCCCTAAAAAAGAAGAGAAATAGAAACACTGCAGGATCCAGTAATCCCACTACTAGGAATGTACCCTAGAGAAATAAGAACCATCACATACATAGACATAAGCACACCCCGTTCTCTGCAGCACTATTCACAAGAGCAAAAAGATGGAAACAACCCACGTGTCCATCAGCAGATGAATGGATGAACAAACGGTGGTACACACATACACTGTAATACTACACAACGATAAAGAACACCGCTGAATCTGCAAAGCTTCTCACAACATGAAGGACTCTGGAGGGCATTATGCTGAGTGAGATAAGTTGGTCATACAGGACAAATAGTGTAGGAGACCACTTTATAAAAACCAAAGGAAAGGTTCATACCCAGAAAAAAACCATCTTTGATGGTTATGAAAGAAAGGAGGGTACAGGAGGGGAAATAACTGACTAGATAATAATCAAGCGTTCACGCTGGTGAAGGATAAGACAATATGAGGGAAGTCAGCATAACCTGGCCAAGAAGAAGTCATAAAAGCTTCCTAGACACATCCAAACACTTTGAGTACCCAGTTACTGGGGCTGAGGGCTGGAGACCATGGTCTCAGAGGGACATCTAGGTCAACCGGCTTAACATGGTTCATAAAGAAAATGTTCTACATCCTACTTCAGAAAGTAGCATCTGGGGTCTTAAAAAAAGAATGCAACTGATGTCACTGAATTGTACTGTGGAACTGTTGAATTGGTGTTATGTTTTGGTGTGTCTGTTCTCGACAACAAAATAATTTTTAAAATACTGTAATAATTTTTAGAGTATCTTACATTTTACATTGTTTTACTAAAAGAGCCTTTCCTCTGGAGATTCTTTAAAATAGTCATCTCGAAAGTGAGACACATGCAGGTGCATGAGTTTAGGGTGCAGGAAGAAAATTTGACCTTCCATTTTCATTCGGAATTAGGCTTTTCCAATACGCATCATGGATGGGTGCTGATATATTCATTAGATCTGTGTGTCAGAGACTCTGTGTGTCAGAGGCAGGCGTCCTAGGAGAAGCATGGGTGTGCCCACACTTATGTATATGCTTTTGCCTCCTTATAGCAACTAAGGAAACCCTGGTGGCATTATGGTTAAGAGCTATGGCTTCTAACCAAAAGGTTGGCAGTTTGAATCCACCAGGCGCTTCTTGGAAACGCTACGGGGCAGTTCTAAATTTGGGAGCAACTGTTAAACCGAGGATTTACAGATGTTATCTATTTATAACTAAACTAGCCCTCACACATTGACAAGAGGCTTAAAAAGTTTTCTGCAAAGTAACCTTGAATTGAAGATAATACTAAGCCTATAAGCATTGGTAAGCCTCAAGAAAATGGCAGAGCTGACACTATGTATGAGCCCTCTCTCAGCCCTAACATCATGGTCAGGTCGAAACAATGACAGTCTATTCAGACTTAGTGAGAAGGAACTAAAACATATTAGAGATTATCATAAAGACTAGTTGAAAAATAGATTTACCGCTACTGTCATGAACTCTGGCTAACTGCACATCATACCTTGAGCTAGTAACCAGGGTTACCATGGAGCCACCATCGCTAGGAAAATATTTAATAATGGGGCTTTGAGAACATCAAACAAACCTTGATATTTTTCCAGCTATATTTAAGTTACGTGATGCTCAGTCCATACCTTAATAGTCCATACCTTAATAAACTTCATAAAGTTAATGATAAATGAAACGTCTTCGAAGATTTCTTACTGAACAGCTAAAGTTGAAACAGCAACATAACAGGAAGTAGTAGGCATTTTGTATAGCCACTCAAATAACTATGTCCTGATTTTCAGAGTGTGCAAACCGTATCTTACTTCCTTTTCCAAAGAACTAGAGTTAGCCCCAATTTTTCAACTTTGTGATTTTTTCTTTTTTAGAAAAAGACACAGCTTCCTCAAGTGAACAATAGTGTTTTCTCCATTAGGTGAGGTTACCAGTTCATACTTCTCTGAAAGTATTAGGGCTGATAGCAAAAAAAGAAAAAGAAACCACTTCTTAAAAAGCTTCCTAATCTCATATTCTAGAAATAAACTTGGCAGTTTATAATTAATAGCACCATGACAGCTGTGAAGCAGAGGAGCATCAGACACCCTCTGCCTTCGCAAGCAGGGAGAATCACACGACCATCAGCCCAAGACTGTCCCTGTGAGGCAGAGGTCAGACATACCTCCTCTGACACCAGTCGTTCCTCCCACAGCACTCTCTGCTTCTCTGCTGGGTTTGATAATTGTTACTGTAGCTACACAGAACTCATAGACCATACAGTTATGGGATTTACTGGGGAAGTAACAGGTCAGAACTCAGGATCAGGAACAACTCAGGATACAGGTCTTCAATCAGGACAGCTTCTCATCAGCTGTGCCCCCGGGCAGGCCTCTCTCTGGCCCTTGGCCCTTCCACCCCTCAGCCCCTCAGCCTCAAAGCTGTAGTCCTTGACCTTCGTCAGTAAGTGCTTCTTTGTTTTCAGCAAGCAAGGCTGTGTTACCTGCATATTGCAGGTTGTTAACGAGTCCTCCTCTGATCCTTATTCCGTGCTCTTCTCCATCTAGGTCATCTCCTAGTATTTACTTACCTTCCCACACTCTGATCCTCCAAACTCAGGCAGCAGATCTCTCTCTGTTCTCCCCTCTCTAGCTGGTTTCTTATAAATAATTGTTACGTTTTATTGTTTTTAATATAGAGTACACATCAACATGAAGAAAATACAGATCCTCAGAACTAGCCAAACAAGCAACATCAAGATAAATGAAAAAAAAAATTGAAGTTGTCAAGGATTTCATTTTACTCGGATCTACAATCAACAGCCACAGAACCAGCAGTCAAGAGATCAAAGAACACTGCATTGGGCAAAAGCGCTGCAAAGGATCTCTTTAAAGTGTTGGAAAGCAGACATCACCTTGAAGACTAAGGTGTGCCTCACCCAAGCCATGGTGTTCTCAGCCACCTCACATACATACGAAATCTGGATGATGAACAAGGAAGAACAAAGAAGAATTGGTCCCTTTGAAATGTGCTGGAGAAAAAAATGGAATATACATATAATCAACTGCCAAAGGAATGAACAGATCTGTTTTGGAAGAAGTATAACCAGAATTCTCCTTAGAAGCAAGGATGGCAAGATTACATCTCACATACTTTGGACACGTCATCAGGAGGCTCAGTCCCTGGAGAAGGACATTACGCTTGGTGCAGGGCCAGCGGCTAAAGAGGAAGACCCTCAGTGATACGGACTGACACAGTGGCTCCAACAACAGGCTTAAGCCTAACAACGACAGCGGGGGTGGCGCAGCAGTGGTCAGGGTTTCGTTCCGTTGGACACAGGGTTCCTAGGAGTGGGAACCTACCCATCAGCGCTTAACAAGGAGAGCTTTTCAGGAACTTGCGCTTATCTCATTCAGTCTTCATGACAGCCTGTGAGGTAGGTGTACTTTCTATTTTGCAAACGAAGATGAGGAGGCTCAGAAGAGGAAACCACCTCCTCCACATTACTAACTGGTAAGTCACAGAGGACAGCTTCAAATCCTACACTTCCACAATATAACACTGCCCAAGACAGTGGTTCTTACCCTTAAGCATGCTTAAGTCTCCCCTGAAAGTTTTGTTAAAAATGTGGTTATCTAGGCTCTATGCCCAGAGATTCTGGTTTAGGGGGTCTGGAAAGGGGCCCAGGAGTGTGATTTTCTGACCAGTATCCTCTCCCAGGTTCTGAAGCAGGTGGATGATAACTGACACCTTCAGAAACACACAAGCCTGGGAGACGGTCACCATGCCCTGCACGAGGAAGGAGATCTGTGACTACGGGGCTTTCTCTTTATTGAAGATGCCCAAAAGAAGTAATACAGTGGCACTGAACTTACTCAAAAATTGCCCATATATACAAGGGGTTTTCTTATCTGGAAGCAATTACAAAAGAGAAAGGGATAGAAGCAGGAAGAAAGGAGATAAAGATCTAAAATGAATCTCAATCCACAGAAATCATCCTGCCTTTGACCACCAGTCTTAATCCCACCTAGCCAGCAGTCATCTTTGTATGTGCTATCATCTAGCACCAGACACTCGGTGCATGCAAACAGGGGTAAATTTCTGCACTGCTTCTGGAAGGTGGGAGAAGGACCAGAAGTGGGCTCTTTATTCTACAGACACAGGAGTGAAGCACCTGACTCAGAATGAGTCAGAGGCAAACCAGAGATGGAGCAGATCTTCAGGGTCCCAGGCCCGTGGGTGGGCCCCCCTGAGGAACACAGCCTCCCCACCCCCAGAGGGTCAGAATGGAGACGGCGTGCTGCAGGCTTGGGAGAGCTGAGGGCTACGCACACTCTGTAACAGCCCAGAGTCATGAGGATAAAAAGACTTTCTGCATGAGACACCGAGTATTCTTCTTGCCAAGAAAATGTGCATGTTTAATGTGGATGTTGAGGGAAAAATAAGTGAGTGAAAAAGATAAATTATAAATCGAAACTGTTTGTGTATTAAAGAAAATCGTTTCCTTTGCAAAAAAGCTACATTTAAGCACAGTTCTGCTCTGACACACACGGGGTCACCAGGAGTTGGAATCAAATCCATGGTAACTGGTTTGGGTTTTGTTTTGCATCAGGATGGTAAAATGAGCTTTCTGTGGAAGGCCTATGCTGCACATTTCAGCAATCTTAAAAAAAAGAAAGAGACAAATCACCTGCGCTAGAGATAAAAATGAATTACATTCCACAAAGCCAGCTCCATGACCTCTAAAGAGACAGGATTTCCTTGCAACCTCAGGTTTGACCTCAGTCAGATCTGTTAAAAGAATTCTGGAAAGGGTGCTTAATTTGAGGCTTCCTTCCTCTACCATCTTCTGGGTATGGGCAACCCTCCTCGGAAAGGGACCACGGTTATCATCTGCTGATTACCAAGAGATTGGAGCTCATTCACCAGACCACAGTTCTTTAGCATAACCTGGGTCATACAGGGTGATGGGTTTATAGACAATTCAGAGCTGTTTTATGTGCTCCAAACAAGTCCACGCCTGGGTTTATGAGTTGGGCACCAACACACAATGGAACTCTGCATGTTGGTGCTGGCCACCACTGCCTACTAATACGCCCCTGGCTGCACTTCAGCTTAAAGTGTACTTCATGTCTCTTCCACCCTCTTTCTCAGCTGCAGTATGTCACCTTTCATAAAGAGCCTGCCTGCTAATGTTCTGAGGGTCACCGCACCCCTTTCTTTGTACTTCTCCGCCCTGGCTCAAAGGCACAAGGCTCATCCTTGCCTCTGTGTGGTGATTCTAACCAGGAATGGCTTAGTGAGTGGCGTGTCCGCTTTCCACTTGTATTTCACCCTGGCATTCTCTAGGGAAACTGGCAAAGGAAGAAATGCCTTTCATTGCCACCATTATGATAATTACTTTTCAGCAAGCCTTTCATAGGTGATGATTCCTCACCATTATTTTCATTCAAGGCAGCTGTTAATAATTATGCTGATACAACAAGTGTAGGATGCAAGGATCCTGGGAAAACGGATTTATGATTACCCTATGAAGAAGAAACATGAAGCAAATCCCTAGCTGACACAAAGCGTGAATAAAAACTTTTACGTTAAGACAGTGGGATTCAGGTGTTGTTTGTTATAGCAGCATAACCTAGCACAGGTTGAATAATACACCCTTTTACAGCTGCATAACTTTGTTACCACCTCTGTAAAATAGGGGTGACCTAACTGTACAACAGTGGGAGGAGGAGGAGTGCCAGAAGCAGTCTAACTTCAAGGGGGATAACGCAAATCAAGATCGGCCCAAGACGATCCCCATGAGAGAGGTCAGACGTATCTCCACTCTCCATCCTTTATACCAGCTCTGACACTCGCCATCCTTCCATGGCCCTCTACCTTTCTACTGGGTGGAACAATCTATTTCAAAGGCCATGCAGAATTCACAGACCATACTGAAGCAGCTTAGTAAGAAAGTAAGAGGGTATAACTCAGGGTCATTACCACTCACGCTGGAGCAGGAGCAGGAGCAGGAGCAGGCGGCATGTAGGTCAAGTCTTCCTTCTTCACGGCAGGACAGCTCACTCAGGCCTCCTGTCAGTCCCCTCAGGACCTGTCGCTTCTTGCACCCTCAGGACAGACCCGCTCAGCCCTCTCAGGACAGGCTCTCTTGGCAATGCCACCCCTCGCCCCCGGCCCTGCTGTCGGGCCCCTTCCAGACCTCTCACTCTCTTCAGTGTTCCAACCCTTGACCAGTGTTACAGCTCTTTTAGGTTCCCTGCCTCCTGTCTCTCTCTGCTTCCTGTCTCTCGTTTCTTCCTTCTGCTTCTTCCTGCAGCTTCTTTTCCTCCCTTTTTCTGCTGAAAAACCTCTGTGGGGTTGGCTGCTGAAATACACAAAGGCCTTGTTAATTTCAAGGCACAGCCCTCCCACCAGCACACAGGACCCAACCAGTCTCCTCTTGGTAGGTCAGATACTTCATTTGCATAGTAAACTACAGGTGCTCCATCTGCACAGGCTACTGACTAAGCCCTGCAAGGCGCATACCAACCACAGGGTAGGTTGCAATTGGCATGCCCAGGACCAGACAAAAACTACCGGGCTGTTTACAACCTACCCAGGAAATGTCAGTCTACTTGGACACAAGTAACGAACTCTGTGAGGCAGGAAACAAGGGCAAAGGTAACTCCTCAGGGTTTAGGATGAAATTTTCTCAAGCTGTTTTCCAAAGAATCTAGGCAAAAGGCCGCCTAAAGAAACTCATCTTGTGATAACAATAGTACCCATAGCATTGAGTGGTGGTCAGGATTACGACAGTTAACGCATGTACGGCACTTTAGAACAGTGTCTGGCATATGGTGAATAGCCAATTGTCATATATTAATATAAATGATAATACTGGAGAATAAAGGAAACACCATGAGAACACAATTATTAGATGTCTCCCCCTTCATGTCCCACCAGCTCTTCCATCCTAAAATGTCCACATCCAAACTCCTTTGAAGCAAAGGGAGGGCAGGCAATGTGGTCGTTTCTTACTCTGAGCACACAAGCTGCTTGACCGCACAGAGATCCCGTGGAATCTTGGACTCCTTTCTTTCACTCTACTAGCTCTTTTCTACCTCACTCTTTCTCAGCGTTTGAACCCCGTGATAATCATCATAACTGTGTCCTTGCTGATTTCTCCACTCCCTTGGCCCTTTGTTCCCTCTGTCTCACCTATAAGACAAAACCTCAGCCCTAAATCCATGTAACAACCCACCCTTTTGTCCAGTAGTCCATCATTTTTGCTCCTGAGCCTGGGCCACTGAGCAAAATTCTCCAGAGTTTCCGGAAGCCCCATGCCTGTGTTCTTTCTCCTATTACCACAGAGGGCATCAGGAAGGGAGCACCTACATCGACTGGTTCATTGTTCTGACCTAAGGGAACTTTGTAGCTCTGGAACCTCTGTCCTCTGTCTCCTGAGGGTCTTCAGTTTCTTTGCCAGCTCTCAGTCCTTAGCATGTAAACACGGCTGCATGTCTCCCATATTCCAGAAATCACCCCCTCACCCACTGTCTCTCTCCAGCTCTGACTCCCACCTTCTCTTTACTGCCAGCCTGTCTATAACCTGTGCTCCACGCTCCACTTTCTCAGATACACTCATTTCTCAACCCATTAACTGAAATTAATGGGCACTTTTTCTAGTCTTTAACTTGCCTCACTGCTCTCCCACATTTGACGTGGTTGGTTATGTCCTCCTTCTTGTGATTGTCTTCTACCTTGACTCCCACATGCATCTCTCTCATGCTTTCTCTTCTCAGGCTGCTCTTGCCTAGTCTCTGTTGTGGGTTTCTCTTCCTCTACTCTCCCTTTAATGCTGATGTCCCCCCATAGGTCTGAACTTCACTCTCTTGTCTCTCTGAGGCAGGACCATTATTTCTATGTTGAGAACTCCCAAACCCAGCTCTCCCTCCTGTTTGTCCACTTGATTACCAGAGGTCCCTCCCCAGGGTGCCCCACCAGCTCTTCTGCCCCGAGACGGCCACACCTGGACTTATCCTCTCGCCTACCATCCCTTGGATTTCTTACCTCAATGGACAGCACTCAAAGTCATGCGTTGTTCAAGGCAGAAACTCATACTTGACTTTTCCCAGTCCTCATCCCACCAGCCAAACAGCCTACCAGCTTGTCTCCTTATCTCCAAATTTATTTACAAACCATCCTTCTACCTTTACTTAACTTCTCTTAAAGGCTTTGTATGATCTTCAGAATAAAGTCCCAACCCGCATGCTAAGTTCCTAACTCTACACCTAGCCCAGCAGCCTTCATCATACAGCTTCTTTCTGCCATTCCAACATCATCACTCAGCGTGTCTCCCAAATCTCCTGCACACCAACCACACGGAACTGCCAGTTCCCATGCCACATTTCCTAACACCACTGGATTTTTTGTGCTTGCTGTTTTCCTATTGAAATACCTTGTCACTGTCGCCCATTTAGTAAACTACTCATTTTTAGTCAGATGTCACCTGTTCTAGGAAGCCTTCTCTACTCAGCATCCCATAGCTCTCACCAACCTCCCTTCCTGCCAGGCTGTTAGCTACCTGTCTATCTACTTCTGTGGTACCCTGAATATTCCCCTATTGAAATGGGATTGCTAGCTGATGTGCAGGTCTTCCTCACTAAACTTAGCTTGTTTTAGTTAGAGATTTATCACGCATCTCTAGTTCCTAGCACATCACCTAATGATACTCAGTAAATGTTTCACGAATGAATGAACAGTGACAATCTCTTGGGTACCAGTCTTCTCTGTTGGGGAGCAAGGCTGCCTGCCTAAGAGGAATAAACCACAAACATGAAATTTTTGTATGTATATATACACATACGCTGATGAAGCCATCTTTAAACAGATCATAGTATCTGTGTGTTGTGTGACATAACAGACAGATAATGGGAGATTTTCCTTTACCTTACACTTCTCTTTGCTTGCAAGTCCCTGTGCTTTCACTGTTGTAACTCCTTCTGCTCTTTCAACAGCCCACCGCCTAGCCCACAGACCCACTGCTGTTGAGTAGATTCTGACACACAGAGACCCTGGAGGACAGAGTAGAACTGCCCCATCAGATTTCCAAGGAGCACCTTGTGGACTTGAACTGCGGACTCTTGGATTAGTAGCCACAGCACCAACTTCCACTGTACCTTCTGTACGCCATAGGCAGTATTCTTAGTGAGCATTCAGGACGATACTCCCAGAAGAGAGATTCTGAATAGGAGAGAGTTTTAAAGACCAAGAGAGACTTGTCTCTGCTTAACAATGTTCAGTTTCCACTTAGTCTTTTTTCAACTAGATTCAATTATCTCATCTTCTTCAGCCATTCTATAAATGGTAACATGCTGGATCAGCAACTTAAAATTTTTATACTTGCTATTTTCTCAAAAATAAATGTATAGTTGGTACTCACATGGATTCAATTATTAATATTCATTTCAATTATTCTCCTTCCACATTCAGACTGTTGAAGAATTTGTTGTTGTTTAAAAAAGAAGACTTAATCATACTGCTAGTGTTCTCAATTTATGGTCCCTCTGCCCCTTCCCGAGAGCCCTGTGTTCCAAACCTTGGGTCTTTCCAGTCATTTTTCATTCTGTCAGTGTGATTAACTGCGAAGCAACACGGGTGTCATGGTAGAAAATAAACAACAATCTACAAATGAAGTTAAAACACTGTAAGAATAGTTTTCAAATAATTAGCCAATTTGTCACTCCACAGGGTAAACATACTAAATATATTTATGCTTTCAATTATTACAATCACCTTAAGAAACAAAATATCTTGAAATAGTGATGTCAAGAGGTATTAATTATCAGATGTAGGAATTATAAGATAAAACATGAAATTAACAAGGACAGAGCAATGTTTTTAATTGTCCTTTGAATTACAAATTAAGTCTTGCGTGTGTTTAGTCATCATCCACCACCATCATTGTTATATAGTCCTTGTAATGAATTGAATTTGATTCCGGGTCGATTGCAGCAGACAGCATTTCTTCCATTTCCTCTTGAGAAAAAGGCTCACCTGAGAAGGGCAAGAAGCAACAGGCATCATTTGTGATCTCGTGATTTTTTTTTACTCCTCTTTTCCTTTCCACTAGGCATGCTGAATTGCCACGGAGCCCCACAAGCCCACACCGTGTCACTAGTTATCCTCCCCACGGGCTTGTGAGCCAGTCTAGGAGTAAAAAGAGCATGCTGGTATGGGCTTATCTTACTTTGCAGATATCACAGATCAAGCAAGGTATACAATTGACCATTTTACCCAAAACAAGGAGACACAATAGGGCTGTTTATTTAAATACAACCACCACTATTGCCATAGGATTAACCCAGAGCCTCAGTCTGACAGGCAATCTAATGTTTGGCAGGGGTATGAAGAAAGGATTCTATGGCTGCTATGCACAATTTCAGCAGGGCAGCAACCCCGTTAGTGGTGAACACGAGCCCCACAAAGACCTTGGGTAAGGAGCCTGAGCGGCTCTGTGGTTCAGAGCTCAGCTGCTCGCTGAAAGGTCAGTGATTCAAACCCACCAGCTGTTCTGGACCAGTAAAGACTGTTGTTGTTGTTGAGTGACACTGCGTCACTTCTGACTCAGTGACCCTATACGCAACAGAATGAAACACTGCTGAGTCCTGCACCATCCTCACAATCCTTGTGAAGCTTCAGCCCATTGTTGCAGCCACTGTGTCAGTCTGTATCTTCGAGAGTCTTCCTCTTTTTCACTGATCCCCTACTTTACCAAGCATGATGTCCTTCTCCAGGGCTTGGTGCCTCCTGATAACACGTCCGAAGTATGTAAGATGAAGTCACATCCGTTCTTGCTTCTAAGGAGCATTCTGTACTTCTCCCAACACAGATCTGTTTGTTCTTTTGGCACCCCACAGTAATTTGGTATTCTTCACTGGTAAAGATCTGAGCCTAGGAAACCCTGTGGGGCAATTCTACTTTGTCCTACAGAGGACACTACAGGTCGACACAGAACAGCAGCATGCAAAATTGCTGAAAAGCAGATAACAAAGAACTGAAACTGTAACGATTCACCCTGAATATTCCCTAACCAGGTCTTACCAAATCAGTCATGCCAGCTGAGCACAGGGAGAGATGGCACTCATCAACTGCTTCAAGACAGTCCTCTGTTCCAGTTGGGCCTAGTGCCAGTGCCAAATGAAACTCCCAGTTGGACAGAAAATCTGTGGGCTTTGGTTGGATTCAGATAAGAGCTGAGGGCCATCTGGATACCGGCTTCACCGAAACGAGAAGCCAATTCAAGAAGAATGCTGAGAAGGCTGTAGACTATTTAAGACAGATCTTTGTTCCTGACACTAAAAATACAGAAATACTGAAAATCACTACCTCATCCCTGAAGGAGACTTAACCACATGCGTGAGTTACCCACATTCTGAGCCTAAGTCACCTGACACTCCAAGGAATGCCTTCTCTGCTGGAATTCAGTTGTTTGTACTGGTTGCTGTCATTCCCCCTCATGGCGACCAGGGTGTAGGGCACAATGGCTCCATACGGGTTTCCAGATTGTCCCCTTTCAAAAGTAGAAAGACAGGACTGTCTTCCAGGGCATTTGGGGGGGTAAGGGTTCAAGCTGCCAGACTTCCAGCTATCGCAGTCTGTGCCACCCAGGAACTATGGAATTCAGGTCAAAATACTGAAATCATTCAAATGAGGATTTTGAAGATGATGATAGTACTATGAGACCTGACAATGAAGTTCGCAAACCCATCCCAGAGAGAGTTCCAAAACTGCTCTGCAGTGTGGACTAGGCACTGGAATCAGTGCCTAGCTTCCCAAGGGGAGGACTTTGAAGGTGACTGTAGTGATATTCAGCACTTAGAACAAGCAAGTTGCCAGACTTATTGTCAAACCTCATATTAAACTACAAGAGGTTTGAAACCATGCTTATAGCCTAAGACAATATAAAAACGCCTAAAAGATAAATTTGAATCTTTGTGACATCTGAATGTTAAGACACTAAATCCACTGCCATGTGGCTTTTGATAGGCACTAACTGCATTCTGAGGAACCAAAAAGACCAACAAGAAGCAGTTACTCGGCACATCCATGTGCCAGACTCTGAGATCAGAGCGCTGCCCACACATTAACTACGTTAATCTCCCAACACCTCGGGAAAGGTGAGAGCCATTATCAGCCCGTCTACAGCTAAGGTCACGGGAGCACAGGGCGACAGGCAATCAGCTCCAGTTCGTGTGTGTGACGGAACTGGGCACTGACCACCACACTCTACATCTTAAAACAAGGCTTTGACCCCAGTAAAACACAGATGGCAGTTACACAGTTCTCCTGGACAAGGAAACAGGTACATGGTATTGGATCAAGGAAGAGAGGAAAACAGCTTATTTTTAAAAGCACAGCCTTGGGAGCTAGACTGCTCAAATGCCTGGGGATTCAAAGACTGACTGTGCCCTACTAGCTGGATGATTTGGGGCAAGTCATTTAATCTCTCTGTACCTTTTCTGTCGGGAAAAGCAGAGATGATTATGATACCACCCATCTCATACGGTTGCTCTGAAGATTAGCTCTGGTGTTATTTGAAAAGCACTTAGAATAGTGCCTGGTACATGGGAAGCAACATGTTTAAAAACATAGATTTTTACATTTTTCCTGCTGCTAGTTACTGCCTGATACAATACATGTGCCTGGACATACGTGAGGTTCCATTCCCTGTGTTTTATCTCACGCACATGATTCCATGTGATTTATGATGTTCATCATACGACACAGAGGCATGTAGAGTACACATTCTCAAACTAATGAGTGTGTTTGATGTTCTGTGGACACTGTGCAAGTAATCTTAATCCCTGCTGCTTTTAGAGCCTGGAAAAACCAAACCCATTTCCATCAAGTGGAATCCAACTCATGGCAACCCTACAGGACAGAGCAGAACTGTCCCACAGGGTTTCCACGGAGCAGCTGGAGGAAGCAGCAGCCAACCTTTTGGTTAGCAGCCAAACTCTTAACCAGGACTCCTATAAAGCACAGATATACTTAAAAACAACTTACAGAATTTTGAAAATGTCAAAGCACCAGCTGTCAAGAAACTGTTTTACCTGGCTGATAAACTACTGCTATCACAGTTGGCTGGTAGGTCTGTTACATACAGGGACAATAAGTTAAATTTGCAGGGAACTTTATATCTAATAAATCACTATCAAACATATTGATTCATATAATGTAGAAGCGTTTCTAATATTTGTCAAATAAAGCAGCACTGAAACCATATATGCTCTAAAAATATTATCCATTATACTCTAGAAATAATCACTGTATGCTTAGTCCACTGAGATAACCAATACCTGGCCTTGAAGTACTACCAGTAGTCCCCAGCTGGCAAGGACTGTTAAGCACCGTGCTACTAACTGAAAGGCCAGCAGTTCATACCCACCCAGAGGAGCCTTAGAAGAAAGGTCTGGTGATCTGCTTCCCAAAGGTCACAGCATTGACACTCCTTGGGAGCACAGTTCTACAATGCAACACACTGGGTGTCCATGACTTGGAATCAGCTTGACAATCACTACCTTAAGTTCTCTGGGGGGCACAAACAGTTTGAGTTCATCTACTAAACTTGAAGGTTGGCAGTCCACCACCCAGAGGAGGCTCAGAAGAAAAGCTTGGTGACCTATTTCAACACAAATTACAGCCAAGGAAACTCTATGGAGCAGTTCCGCTCATGGGGCTGCTGTGAGTCAGAATCAACTCAATCAATGGCAACCAGTTTGTTGTTGTTGTTGTTGCTGCTGTTTTTGAACTGTTTCTAAGTTCACCGCAGCACTTCCACGGGAAGCACACGACTGACTGTCTCTGCACACATCTCAGCCGTCCCCCGATGTCCCAGCTGCAGGCAGGAGCGTCTGAGCCGCCACCTCCATCCCCCAATGTCCCAGCTGCAGGCAGCAGCATCTGAGCCACCGCCCCCGTCCAGGCCTTGCCGTTACTCTTCACCCTGCTCCCATCTTTGGTCCCTACGCTCTTCCTCATCACGACTGGTGGGTCCTCTGTGAAGAGGCCTGCTCTATCAATCCCTCCTTCCTAGTCCCATTCGCACAGCCTAGGTCAGGCCCTTATCAGCGCACCTTCAGAACACGGACACAGCCTTCTAACTAGTCTGCCCTGCCCAATCTTTCTCACTCACTTGATGCACACATCAGCAACAGATTAACCGTTCTACAATTCTTCTGTACCATGTGAGTCATTCACTCAAAACAAAGCAGCGTATTCCTACTGCCCACAGGGTAGATTCCAAACTCCTGAGCACAGGCCTCCACAATCTAGACCCAGAAAATTCACCTACATTCATTTCCTACTGTTTGCCAACAAGACTCTCCAGGCCAGCCAGGCCTGTCCTCTCACTAACTCTTGAAATACCATGCTCATTCCTATCTTCCCACTGGAGGTTATACTGTTTAATCTATCTAGAATGTTTCTCTTACCCATTCTCCATTCATCTACTCATTCATTCACCCATTCAGCAAACATCTGATATGACCGAGTATGTACAGGGTGTGGTATTAAATGCTGGAGATACCATAACTTGCAAGATTTTTCTCCTGCCCTCAACAACTCACCCAAATAAATATTTCCAGGCTGGTCCAGCCCAGATCAGTCTTTCAATACTTATTTTTCTATTATCTTGTACTGTGAAATATTTTATAAATTAGTTTTATTTCCCCAATAACATTGCAATATTCTTAAAACAAGGAGCACATTTTCATCTCATGACCCCCTCCCTGCCCTCACTAAATACCAAGTACATAGCAAGTGCACAGTACTAATGAACTAGCACCGTCTTGGTCACTTGGGCTGAATTCAGATTGCCTAACAGAAGCTAGGATTTACTTCCCTTGCACTAATCCTTAGGATTAAGAGGCTGATGCTTTGAAAGTCATACCATTCCCATCAAAATTAATCCCTAGGATAATTTTAATAATGTCCTAAGAGTTCTTGGGTAGCAGCTATGATTGTCCTATCATTCTTCTCTTGCTCTTACCTCCTGTATTTCCACATGGTGGTGGATCAAGTCCAAATGGGCAAACCAGTTGTGCATGTAGACAAGTGATTCCCCATTCAAGACAGCGTGTGCTTTTTTTAAAGCAGTATTTCACAGTGTTTCAGGTCAAAGTTCACACAGCAAATTAGGTTCCCCTTTAATGATTTTTGTGCAAGTTGTTCCATGCCACTGCTTACAACTTTTGTAATGCATCAGCATTCTCATTGTCTCCATTCTGTTTGTTCTGCTCCCATTGATCAGGCTTCCCTTCCCTTCTTTGCCTTCTTGTGTTGACATCCGGTCTCCTATAGTTAACTGTTTAAAGGAATAAACTGCTCACAGGTGGTACTTTTTATAAGCCAATACATTATTGGCTGAAAGGTGTCCTACAGAGATAGCTTCAGTTCCAAGTTCAGAGGGTACCTTGGGGCGACAGCCTCAGTTTCCTCTACTCTCTATGGGCCTAGTAGGTCTGGCCTTTTTTAGGAATTTGAGTTTTGTTCCACATTTTTCTCCCATTCTACCTGTCATCTTCTATTGTGCCCTTGGTCAGAATGGTCAGTAGTGACAGCCAGGCACCGCGGAGTTCATCTGCTCTCAGGTTAGAAGAGTGTGTGCGGATCCTGCAGGCTCTTAGTCCCATGGACTCGTTTCTCCTCGGAGCCTTTGTCTTCATCTCTTTCGCTCCATCAAGTAGACCGCTAGCTGCATCTTAGGTGGGCACTGGCCAGCATTTAAGACCCCAGACACTACTCACCAAACTAGGATGGAGACCATGATCTTTGTGAGACATATTATGCCAAGTGACTAAGTTGTTTCTCAACTAACTACTTGCAATTTTGATTCTGATTCTGGTGATTAGCAACTCTGATTCATTCAAGACTCAGTCTATGAATGACTAAACTGAGCAAAGGAGACCAAACTCTTAACTTTGGAAGGCAGGAGGGGAGGTGACCAATATAAGAATAGTTTGAGAGAACATCCATCAGGCTACTGACAGTCAGAGAACATAAATTCACATGTAAGCCTAACACGAGAAAATTCATAAAGCTAACACAGTGATGTCTATAGATGTGTAGATATTCATCATAAATGTGTATGTATATATGTGTGTATAGATCATGTTCAAAGCAAGTGTATATGGTACATTTGCATAAACTGAAAAGTTTTTATGTGAATTCATATCCCATTGAGGCTGTATTATCTGGAACTTCACCAAATGAAAAGTTCTTTTAAAAGGAATTATTATATACTCTAATTCAAATTTACAGTCTAGTAACTGGCATTGATTTATGGTGATGGATGGCTCATGTTTTCCAGGTGGTATATGTCTTTCTGGAAATACTCTTAGTGAGTGGAATGGCTGTGATTTATAAACACAATCATTACACTTTACAAAATCCTATAAGGCAAGAAATCATCTCTCTTTCCCCTACCCTTTGTCCTCTCACCCCCCCAGGAAAGAGAAACGACTCCAAAAACCAAAATAAGAACAGTAAATTACTTTTTAACTACAAAGATTGATTTTAAAGTATCCCCTTATCTTACATATAATTTTTGGTATACATAATTAATGTTAAAATTATTAATCTCTTATATAAGCTACTGTTAGCAGATCAGCAAGAATTCAGTCTTACCTTCTTCAGTCATATACTTGATCAGCTCTTCCTTAGTGAGAAACCCACGTTTAGCTGTGTCTAATACCTAGGAGGGAAAAGGAAGTATGCATGATAATTTTTGTTTGATGAGTAAATTCTACATTATCGACTTTTCATCTACATTAATACATAAAATCTGGGGCTTACACACCTCAAAAGCATGAAGCAGGACATCTTCTGGAATTGGTCTGTATCTACAATAATGCAATATGAGAAATAACTGCCACAGCATTCAGTGTCTCCATAATAAATGAATACATAAAGCAGAACAAAAGCTGTTAACATATGGATTTAATTAAATTTCTCTCACTGAAATCCTTCTGGGTTTCTGGACATGAAAGTTGAAGGAGCCCCCATCCCCCCAACAGGAAAGACTTAGTTCAAAACTCACTGGTACATCTCACATTATCTATCAGCTGTCTTATGATTATGGAAATCAATTCATCTAAGAACAAAACTTCTGTGAAATAATTATGACACGTTAATGCCACTTTTGCTAGAAAAAAAAATAATTAGGATTAATTCTTATGTACCACTGGTAATTCAAAACAGGAGACAACAAAAATGTTGATTTATGGTTTTTATAGGTTATTTGCCCTTTAATTATACTAAAGTGCCTGACTTCTAAGCACATAAAAATTGGAAGTTAAGAAGTACAGCGAAAGGTTAGAAGGAAGCTACCTTAAGAGAAATATTGGTTGAAATACAGGATGAAAACACCAAGTGTTTGGAAATGTACATAATTTTAATCATTATTTTGCCCTAAAAAGAGCATTTACATACTTACCTTCTTTCCAGTAGTGCGGTAGTCATTACTGGAAGAAATTTTTCTAATCGAATGTATCCAGTGGGTTCTTCTTCTTCTACCTAAACAATCGACAAAGAAATAGTCATTCGACCCCAAGGAAATGGCCCCCTGACACCCTTTACAACTCAGTAATGAAGTCATTTCCGAAGTTTAACCTTCAGCAAAGGTTAGACAGGCCCATAAAACAAAACTAGACTAAACGGGCACACCGGCTCAGGGGCCAGGACAAGAAGGCACAAGGGGACAGGAAAGCTGCTAATGGGGAACCCAAGGTCAAGAAGAAAGGATTGACATGCTGTGCAGTTGGCAAGCAGTGTCACAAAGCAGTGTGAGTATTAATTGTTTAATGAGAAATAATTTTGCTCTATAAGCCTTCATCTAAGAAGACAAATACTCATCCACTCATCAAATGTATTGAGCAACTGTTTTTCCAGCATTAGCCAGGCTCTGGGGATTTGATGATGAATATACTTCCTGCTTACAGCATTTATATTCTGCTAAAACCCCAAACTAAACCCACTGCCATCAAGTCAATGCCGGCTCACAGCAACTCTATAGGGCAGAGTAGAACTGCCCCACATTATTTCTAAGGAGTGCCTGGTGCGTATGAACTACCAAACTTTGGGCTAGCAGTCATAGCTCTTAACTACTACGCTGCCAAGATTTCCTATATTCTGATAGGGGAAATACGTGCTACTACTAAAAGTAATACCTAAGTGTCCAGTTGCAAATTTCCATTAAGCACAATGAAGTACAAGAGCATGGATCCACAACAGCATATAACCAATACAACTTTTCTAGACTGGGAGGTCAGGAAAAGCATTCCTGGAAAGTCATTTATAAAAGATGAGCAGAAGGAAAATAGCCAGGCAGCAAGGGGACTCTGACGGAGAGGGAACTGCAGGGGTGGCTGGAGGACAGAAAGCAAATAGAGGATGTTTCAAGGTGAGGGTGGACAGAGATGGAGGGTACAGGGTCTTCTGCAGTGCCTCACTATCCATGAAAGAGATTAAGAGATTCTGACTGTTACCCTAAAAACAGTGAGAAAGCTGAAGGTCTCAAGAAATGTATATTCTGAAAGATCATCCTGGGTTTGGATGGAGAGGCAATTGCTTAAGCAGGTACCATGATAGCTAGGATTGGGGTGGCGGCCACGAAGAAAGAAGTGGATGGCTGCCAGAAACACTGGAGAAGTAAAACCGAGAGGCTTGGTGCTATATATCTTTCGTGGACAGAGATGAGGAGAAGATGAAATTCAAGGACAACTTACAAAACTGGATGGAGCAGCGCCTTTTCCTGAGATGAGGAAGGAGCACCAGATGAGGGACTAGCTTAAGGGAGCAATCATCGTCTCAAGGAGCAAAGCACAACTGCAGTCACTGCACTGCTTGCTAACAACCTAGGTGACACACGCAACCTGGCTCTTCCACTATTAAATTCTGAGAACACTGTGGCTAAGAGAGTTTGGGGTACCATGCAAGAGAAGACAGATCTCTGTCCACGGGCTCAGCTTTGATGGAGTGGCTGAACAAAGGACTATTGATCTTAACTCTCATGTCAGGTCATTTATGAATAGCTGTAAATTTCCCACTCCCCTTCAAAAATCCTATTAAAAGGCCCATAGATCCCAACTCAGCAGATGTGCTTTGCACTGATTTATTTTTTGAGGCCCAGATAAGAAATACCTAGGTTGTTCCTAAACAGAACACACTATCATCCAAATGACTACTACTTTAAAAAAATATGTTTATAATATATTCATGCTGTTGAAATCCTGGAGCCCTCAGACCCCAGGATGGCAGAATGATGTGTTTAGAATTTCTAAGCCCATTAAGACATGAAAAATTGTTTTCAGTTGCCTCTTGATCCAAGCTGAGTGTTTTGCAAATGAGTGTTCATATGGCTCCGGCGTGCTTGGGCAGCTCTCTGTAGCTCCCAGCCCTCTGAGCCTCTGGAAACTAAAACATCCCTCTCATGAGATTACTTAAGGAGTGATCATTTTGAAATTAAAGCGTAGAGTTTTTATTCTGGTTGCCCCACAGATATGCTCTAGAAGCCGGAGCAGTGGTTTGCTTGCCTGTTTCCCGACCTGCGACACAGAGTCTCAACTTTGAGAGCACCAGAACTCCTCTTGATTTTATGAGCATCTTCATCCATCTACAAGCTGGTTTTAGTTTTTCCAAAGGAAGTTCAGCTCTACGGCTCTCTGTCCCTGTGTCAGAACTCACTAACGACATCCCGCGTGGTGCCCACAGAGCTCCCTGCGTTCCCTGACAATTTTCACCAGCCGTGAACACACAGGGACGCCCTGCAGCCTCATTCTTGCTCAGTGGGCTTTGGTAAGTGCCAAAATCATACCAAAAAAAAAAAAAAAGTTAACAGAGACTATCTCCAATTCTTCAGGACAGCAGGAACAGCAAACATTTTCTTTGATTTTGGTGTGTGCGTGTGTGTGTGTGTGCGTGTGTGTGTGCGTGTGTGTGTGCGTGCGTGCATGTATGTTACAAGGGATAACGAATAAACAGAGTCTTAAAAAGTAAGAAGAAAAATGGTAAGCTGTCTTCAGCTAGAGCAGCAATTGTCAGATCTGTGACCCAACACTGTCCTCTAGAGGCCACATCAAATCTGTTCTTTTTCACAAAAAAATTCATGAACAATGGCATAAAAACAATGTGATTACATGACAATTCTAAATACAGCATTTGTGGGAGGCTTAATATGGACGAGACACAATTTTATATTGTAAAAATGGTTTTGAATATTTAAGTGAACTTTTCATTTTGGAATAATTTTAGATGCAAATGTGGTACAGAGAGTTGCTGAATACCCTCACCTTGTTCCCTACTGTTAACTCTGATATAACTACGGTGCATTTGTTTCAACTAATGAACAATGTTGCCAAGCCAAGTGCCCGAGTGGGACAATGTTGATACATTATTATTAACTAAACTACATATTTTATTCAAATTTCATTTGTTTTTCTAAAAGGTACTTTTAAAATACGGTATAGTCTCCCATCACAGAAGACAAACAGGAAGCATAAGGCATAAACACATTTCTGGAAGCTTGAAAGAGGGTGGTGGTTCTATTATTTCTGGTGCAAGACAAGCTAGTCAAACTTTATGAAGTCATCAGTAACAGAGGATACGAACGATGAAGCCATCAGAAAGACAGGACAAGAACACTATCTAGAAATGTTATAAAATTTTGACTAAATGATTATTGAAGTCCATAGATTAAAAATATATCAAATATTGAGCCATACTCTATAGCATATATTGGAAACCCTTGTGGTGTAGTGATTAAGAGCTATGGCTGCTAACCAAAAGTTTGCTAACAGAAGTTTGAATCCACCAGGCACTCCTTGAAAACCATAGGGGACAGTCCTACTCTGCCCCATAGGGTCACTAGGAGTCAAAATCTACTCGATGGTAACAGGTTTAGTTTTTTTTGCTGTACAGTATATACATGTATATAAAACCAAACCCATTGCCACTGAGTCGATTCTGACTCACAGCAACCCACAGGACAAAGCAGAACTGTCCCCACAGTTTCCAAGAAGTGCCTGGTGATTTGAACTGCCAACCTTTTGGACAGCAGCCATAGCTCTTAATTACCAGGTCATCAGGGTTTCTGCATATAGGTATACACATACATAAAACATATTAATATTCTAAATGTATAAGGTATATTTTTATCCACAGAATGAATCACAGTCACCAAGCAGAAGTCCTTATAATTTATCAATTGAAGATTAGCAAAGCAGATATTCAAAATTCAGAGCTGTAGTTTATGGAACTGATCAGGACACAGTGATCAACTTACAATGAAATGAAGTCAAGAAAGAATCCTTAAATTACATCAGACATGTTCAAAAAGAATCCAGTCTATTCCTCACTTATGGCAAAGTCATAATGGGAAGACCCCCACCCCCGACTTCTTCACTGATTAGAATCTTTAACAAGAGGAAATTGCCTTCCTCATAAAAATGTTATCACAGTATATCCACTATATTAGCCCCAAAGCCCAAGTATACCCAAAGCCATTGAGTCCATCTGGAGTTATAGCAACCCTATTATACAGGGTACAGCTGTCCACATCATGTTTCCAAGGAGCAGCTAGTGGATTCGAACTGCTGACCTTCTGGTTAGCAGGTGTAGCTCTTAAACACACCTGGTCTTCTCATTAGACTAAGGATAGTTGAAAATATTCCCATTAAGATCTCTCCTGTAACCTCAGCGTCCTCACCTTTCATACACGGAGAACAGTAGTATTGACCTTCCAGGGTTGTGAAGATGCGACATGAAGTTGCTTTGTGAACTATGAGACTGTATTATTACGGTTATTGTCTCTCTGAGCAGTTCACGCGCTTCCGGCTCTCCGACCTGGAACGACAGCTCCTCCTGAAACAACCAGCCTCCACTGCTGAAATTTTCAGACGTGTCCCCGCTGACCCACGGCACCCCGCCACGCGGATCTAGCCCTGCCTCGTCACCTGTAAATGCCAGTGGCCGCGCTGATGGGGGAGGATAGTTAACTTGGCTGGCGGATGGCAGACCTGTCCCCAACCCCAGATCCCCGCCTAGAGAAGAGGGTACGCGATTAGCAGCGGTGCTTCCTCCAGCCCTGCTGTTCCTGGCAAGCGTCCCTGGTTGCAAAGCGGAAGGATAGGGACAGACATCCCTGCTCTTCCAAAGACAAATCTAACAAAACAAATATATCCTCTTACGGCAAACATGAATAAGGCAAATAAAGTTACAATCTGGTCCGTCCCTCCTAAAAGGAGGGCTAACGTGCTGGAAAGGAGATGATAGCTCAAAGAGAACCTTGGTGTCTTTATGAACGTAAAGGCGTAGGTCCTTTCTGGAGACAGACCCCCCAGCTTGGCCCTCAAGTAGCATTTTTACCGAGTTCTTCTTAGCACAGCGCCAGCAGGTGCTTGCCTGGAAGACCAACACCCCGATGTGCCTTGCTTTTCCTTCTCCAAAGAATCATGACTGTTTCTGTGATCTGGTGGCTCAGTGGTTAACTGCCTGGCTGCTAACTGAAAGGTCAGTGGTTCAAACGCACCAGCTGCTCCATGGGAGAAAGACGTGGCGGTCTGCGTCTGTAAAAACCCCAGCCTTGGAAACTCAATGGGCAGTTCTGCTCTGTCTCACTGGGAAGCTATGAGTCAGAGTCAACTCCATCACAATGGTTTTCAGTTATTTTTTTGTTTTTTCTTTCAGTGTGTCCTGCAGAAAACATATTGTTGTATTTATCACACAGAGAGGCCCAGCCTCTGTTAGCTACCGCACTGCCTTCAGGCATTCCACAGATTCTCTGACTCACCTTGTCCAATATGGACAACTCCCAATAAATATGTAAATGCTGTGGGATTTCTTTGAAAATATCAACATTTATGTAAAGTTCAAAGTATGAGGCCAAGACTGTTTCTCCTGTTACCTTGGCATAAGTCAATCCTCTTCATCCACTTTACGTTTGAGGAGCTGCGGGCACCGAGAGGTTAAGAGTCAGTCAGGTGTTTTGAAGGAATCACTGCCTAGAGTTGTTTATTTTCATTCCCATAATAAAGTCATTAGGCCATCCCTTTTCTCATTACACCATTATTTATTTTAATGCTGAGGCCACTGAATTGGCACAATAAAACCCAGTATGAAAATTCATTTCTCCCCAGTGACAGAGCAATCGGTCAATAAACTGAATTATTTCATGCTTCACAAAAAAACAAGATCACATCAGTAGTTAAGATGGTTTATAAAGTGCCTACATTTCAGCTAGTTCCAGGTCACCAAATAGGATACACATGAGAAGTTTTGGTTTTATTTCTTTTTAACTATTTGTAGTAAAAAACTGTAAAAACTATGAGCTATTCCAAGTCAAGTTCCAAATACTACATATAAAGATTTTGACAAAAATCATATTTCAAAAGCAAAATATACAGTTTAGAAAATAATGCTGTACGTTGGACTGAATAAAACAATAACAAAATTCACTTGGTTCAACAACGTGAGCACTACTGCGGGCTGCGAATAGACACACGGACCAGTGCTAGCCAGTAGTTCTTTTAAAATGGAGATCCTCAGATTCTCCCCTCAGATATTCTGATTCAGGGCTAAAGTGGGGCCCAGTATTTTTCTTTTTTTAGCAAGCACCCCAATGATTCTTATTATTACACTAACTTCAGAAATACAGCAAAAGATAAAGTGACGCTGCCCAAAAGAAGCTTCCATAACTAACACCTGAATAATTAACCATTGTCTACTATTAACAAGGAAAAACATTCATTTAGCATTTGCCAAAAATACTTTGGAAAAATTATTTACTCTGGAGATTCCAGGTGGTGTAGCGGTTGCTATGTCCGCTAACCAAAAGGTCAGAAGTTTAGATCCACCAGGGGGCGCTCCTTGGCAACGCTATGGAGCAGTTCTGCTCTGTTCTACAGAGTTGCTAGGAGTTAAAATGGACTCAACAGCAGCGGGTCAGTGTGTTTCAACATTCCGTGAGCTGCTATGCAAAAGTCAGGGTTTAGGTTCCTTTCTTGTTACTGGAAGCATCAAACGTAGACTGGACCTATCTCTTGGTTAGGCCAATAGAGATTCTGAGAATCAACAGGTAGCTAAATCACGTAATCTGTAAGGTCCCTTTCAGTGGTGACCGTCCATAATTTGTAGCGATGTTGAGTGTCAGGCCATTAATTTCTCCAGTTTACCCTCTAAAGGTGAGACTCAAGGGCTTCTAGCTGTACTCACTGATGCATCCTTTTCAGTGTGTTTCTTTCCATGTAGGCTTGAGATCCCATTCCTCCCCGCCCCCACCCCGAGACTGCTCACGTTTGACAGACCCCAAATGTTCCCAACAAAGGTACTCTTGACCCTGTTTATACCAAAAGAAGTGTTTTAAAATTATGTTGCAAAGAGATTGGAAGAAAAGCTTTAACCTGGATTGAGATTCAGTTTAAATGAAGAAGCAGTAGTTAACAGAATATCTGAATATAGCCATCAGGAATAAAAAATGAACCTCCTTTTATCTAATAAAAAAGTCTGAAGGAAATGTGGTGAAGTGGAATACATAAACTGTGTTAGTCCATAGGCATATCTTAAATCACATATACAATACTAACATGTTAGTTTTAAAATATCACTCTTTTTACATTTTATAAAGCAATTTTGTTTAAATTTCAACATGCATCTTCAACAAGAGTGTCTTTGTCACCACTAGACAACTTTGGAACCATGCAATGCAGTTTTCTTTTTCTCCCTTATTATCAGAGGTAATACACATTTCTTTGCAGGAAAACTAAAAACTACTGAAAAGCATCAAGAATACAAATCATCCTGTGATCCCATCACCCCTCACCTGAAGATTACCTCTCTGCATATGAAGCTGGGGTGGGATTTTTGTTTGTTTTTTTGTGTTTATTTACATATGTCTGTATCTGTAAACAGAAACCCTGATGTATAGTGGTTCATGACACCATCATCTAAAACTAGATCCAGTCTACTCCATTCTCCACTTTCCCCAATGCCAGGATATGCAGGAAAAAACAGATAAAAGTATTTCATATCCCCAACTACTTTAAAATAAGAAAACGACAACTCCCACCCTTTCTCATTCTCTGAAAAACCTGGTACAGTCATGTTTTGAGTGATGTGCTAGCTCAGGGCTCGTGTGAAACCAGACAGTGTCGGTAGGTGCAGGCTAGTCAAGACCCCCACTCACAAGGATGTGGATAGTGTTGATCCTGTTTACCATAGGGCCAGTTCTGAAACTTCAAGGGGAAAAGAGAACCTGAGGATACTGAGTCAGTTAAAAATGATGAGAGACTATGATTTAGGACCTTTAGGCTCGTGGCTTGTCTGGGAATGTATTACAACATTCAACATGAAAAAGTTTAGGAAATGATTCAGTGGAGATATTGTGTTGTTTTCACTGGTTACTGGGAAGTTATCTATCACATTTTGACATCATAAAGATTTTTGAGCACTATTAACATTAAGTCATTGACCACAAATATACAAAACTCCACTACACATTTATTCGTGGGTAAGTTTCTTCACTTAGTTGGATGAGCAGAACTGAATACAATCTCACATATTTAAATGTGCAAGCATTTAAAGTTTTGATGTCTATAACTGTTAAAATGTTCAAAACTGGAAAACTTAGAGGAAACGGACAAATTCTTAGAAGCACACAACCTACCCAAATTGAAAATAGAAAACTTCAACAAATCTGTAACAAGAGATTGAATCAGTGACCAAAAAATCTCGAAACAACAACAAAAAGTCCTGGACTAGATGGCTTCCATGGAGAATTCTACCAAACATTTACAGATGAACCGACATCAATGCTGCTTAAATTCCTCCAAAAGACAGAGAAGCAATATTCCTTAATTCATTCTATAAAGTAAACTTAGCCCTGATACCAAAACCAGACAAACACATTACAGTAAAAAGAAAACTACAGGTCAACATCCCTTATGAATATAGATGTAAAAATCCTCAACAAAGTACTAGCAGGTATAACTCAAGGGCATATTAATATACCATGAACAAACAGAATGTATTCTAGAAAAACAAGGATCGTTCAACATTGAAAAATGAACATAATAACACTGTATCACTAGAACAAAGAAAAAGAACCACATGATCATTTCTACAGATGTAGAAAAAGCATTTGACAAAATCTAACACCCTTTCCCAACGAAAACCCTCAAGAAGATCGGAATGAAAAGGAAATTTCTGAGTATTATTTAGGGCTTATATGAAAAACAAACAGCCAACATTATACTTAATGGAGAAAGACTGAAACCTTTCTCCTTGAAATCAGAAACAAGACAAGGTGACCACTCTAACCCTTTCTATTCAATATTGTATTAAAAGTCCTATTCAGAGCAATAAAACAAAAAAAGCAATAAAACATGTACACATTGGAAAAGAAGTACAACTACTCACATTTGCAGATGGCATAATGCTATATATAGAAAATCTCAAAAAAATCTGCAAGAAAGTTCTAGAGCTAATAGAGGAATTTAGCAAAGTTTCAGGGTTACAAGTCAACAAACAGTGGCTCCTGGGTTTCTAGACACCAGCAATGAGATTTGAAAGGTAGATTAGGGAAACAATTTCATCTACATTAGCATCTAAGAAGATAAAACACATAGGCATAAATAAATTTAACCAGGGATATAAAGGATTTACACAAAGAAAATTTTTTTAAAGTGCCAAAGTAGAGAAAAAGAAAGCTTAAATAAATGGAAATGTATTTCACATGTGCGAACTGGAAGACTTAATGTTGTTAACAGCTCAATGCTACCCAAAGTGTTGCACGGATTCAACACATTCTCGATCAAAATTCTAACAGCCTTCATTACAGACATGAAGAAATCCAAACTTGAACTTTATATGGACTGGCAAGAGGCCCTGGATAGCTAAAGCAATGCTGAAAGAGAAGAACAAAGTAGGAAGACCCACACTTTTTAATTTTACAACATACTATACAGCTACAGTAATCAAAACAGCCTCCTACTGGGATAAGAGTAGACACATAGAACAATGGAATAAAACTTAGAGTCCAGAAATAAACACACACACCAACTGATTTTTATCAGGGTGTTAAGTCCATTCCACGGAGAAGAAAGAGTCCTTTCAACACATGGTGCTGGGAAAATTGGATTTCCATGTGCAAGAAAATAAACAAGATACACACTTCACACCATACACAAAAACAAATTCAAAATGAATTCAAGACCTAAATGTGCAACCTAAAACAATAAAATTCTTAGAAGAAAATACAGGGGGCAAAACTGTTGGACTTAGCATCTTTTGATGCTTCTTGCATCGTTTAATATTTTTCCCACAGAATCCTTCAGTATTACAACTCAAGCCTTGAATTTTTTCTTCAGTTCTTTCGCCTTTAAAAGGGTCGACCATATTCTTCCCCTTGGGCTTTCTAGCTCAAGTCTGTACATTTCATTACAGTACTTTGTCCTCTCGAGCTGCCTGCTGAAATTTTCTGTTCAGCTCTTTTACTTCATCATTTCTTCCTTTTGCTTTCACTATTCAATGTTCAAAAGCAAGTTTCAGAGTCTCTCTTGACACTCATTTTGATTTCTTTGTTTCTTTCCTGTCTATTTAATGACCTCTTGTTTTCTTTACGGATGATGTTGTTGACGTCATTCCACAACTCATCTGGTCTTTGGTCATTAGTGTTCACCAAATCAAATCTGTTCTTGAGATGGTCTCTAAATGCAGATAGAATACACTCAAGATCATACTTTGGCTCTTGTGGACCTGTTCTAATTTTCTCCAGTTTCAGCTTGAACGTGCATGTGAGTAATTGACGGTCTGCTCTGCAGTCGGCCTCTGGCTTCATTCTAACCGATGACACCGAGCTTTTCCATTGTTGCTTTCCGTAGACGTCGTCGCCCTGATTCTGTGTGTTCCATCTGGTGGCAGAACATGCGAGCCCCCACAGTACAGCAAACTGACAAATGTGGGGGAAAGCACATGCACACAGACATCTAAAAAGTTTGATTTCTGAAACACGCTAGAGAGCACTTAGCAAGATGACATTCACCCCTAGCTGTTTATTATTACGGAGCTTTGGTTTTTCTAAATGTGATGATTTCAAGCATTTGTGTGCTTTTTCTGCCTTATTTAGAAAAATTGAAAAGTCATTCCCAGAGCTTTCTAAGCCTACTGCCAGAATTTTATTTGAATACACTCTTTGTGTTGGTATACAAATACAGAAAAACATGTACAGCGCTTGGACAGTTCTGTGATCTCTATTGGCCCATAACTTTCTAAACAACTGTAATTTTCAAAAGCTGCCCAAGAAAAGAATAAAGACAAAATAAAATGTTGGGACCTGAGCGTCCACTGTGGGCAACTGCCTCCACCAATGGGGGCATTTTTGTGGACAGCCATGTGCACAACAAGCAAAACCAAGTATGTACTGAGTGCCCACCACGTGACAGTTGGTTTTTCAACACAGTTAAGTGTAATCCTCATAACAATACTTTGACGTTATTAAACTCCTTTTGAGCAGAGGAACCAAGTTTTGAAAGATGAAGTGGCTCACCACAGACCACACAGCTGTAAGTGGTAGCTGTGGGATTTGAACCCAGACCTACTAACCCTGGATTCAGAGTTTGTTCTATAGATCAAGAGTTGTCAGACTCTGCCTGTTAAGGGCCAGACAGTAAATGCTTTAAGCTTTACATGCCATACGGTCTTTGTCACAATCACTCAGCTCTGCCACTATAGCATGAAAGGGACCATGAAAGGAATGCGTTAACTATGTTTCAATAAAGCTTTTAGTGTATTTACAAAGGAGCCCTGGAGGCTCAGTGGTTGCAGCTAACTTAGAGGTCAGCAGTTCAGATGCACCAGCCACTGCTCAGAAACTCTATGGGGCAGTCCTACTCTGTCTTATAGGACCACTATGAGTCAGATTTGACTCAACAGCAATGGGGGGTTATTTACAGATACAAGTAGTGGACTAGCTTTCGTCTGAGGGCTACAGTTTCCTGAGTCCTACTACAGATTTAAACATACAAACAAAAAACTCCAGACTACTTTAACATAGAAGGACCAGGCTCTAAAGGTTTTCCTTTTCTGTCTTACAGAGTTATTTTTAATTACTGCCCCACCTACTCTAGTGAATTACATGCTATAATTACTATTTCACTACAGATTCATCTTCCAGTTCCTACTCTTCTATAGTGCTAGCCTTCCTTTCCCTAATACCAATTTCCACTTTATTGGTAAACACTTTAAGGCAGCAGTCAACAGTATTTTTTTATGTGAGGCCCAATTCTGAAAAAAATAAGATGTTGCCCTAATCTTAATAAAAATAGCTTTATTTAATCCCCTTCCAAATACATTCTTATAATTTAGTTTACCTGCTTGATCAAGTACTTTAAAAGGTTAGTGAAAAATCAGTTACCAAGGTGCTAATATCTGCAACAGAATCGTCTTTCTAATACTCCATTCTTTATCTTTAAACAACAGTTTAGGATTCAAAAAGTGCCTCCTGGAGTGACAGCACACAGGAGAGGGGAGGTCAGCATAACTGGACTATACCATAAGCTAAAAGGTTTTCTAAATACAACCCAACATTTTAAAGAACACAGTAGAAGTGACAGGGGTCTAGGGACCACCAAGTGGTTCCAACCCACCTGGAAGAGACAAAAACCAAGAACATCACAGACATGGGGAAAACATAAGCCCCAAAGACAAAAGGGCCCTTAGGGTTGGAGACCCCACCAGCATGAGACCAGAAGGACTAGACAGTGCTCAGCCACCCCCACAGACTGTCTTGACAGGGAACACAATGCAGAGTCCCTGACCAAGCGCAAGGAAAAGGGGAGTGAAAGTCTAGATCTCTGTCAAAAGACCAAACTTGATGGTCTGATACCCTGGAGGGCACCCTGAGCACATGGCCCCTGGACTTGCTGCTAGCCCAGAGCCGAGACCAGTGCTGAAGCCCACACTTCAGACAGAGATGGGACTGGATTATGGGTCATAGTCAGGCAGGTGGTGTGTGTACTTTATGGTTTAATAGACGTATAAGGCTGTCCTACTAGTTTCTTTTTTAGAGGAGAGAAGGGAGGGTGGAGAGGAAGAGACAGGTGTCGGTTGAGTGGATACCGGAAGTACAGAGTGGAAAGGAGGAGTGTGCTGTCACACAATGAGGAGAGCACACCGAGTTGCATAGAGACACGTGTTTGGAGTTTTCTAGGGCAAAATGATTTGGATTCTAAACTTTCACTTAATCACAATAAAAATACAATTTAAAAAAAGAAGTGTCTGCCTAGCTATTATTTAATTCATCTTTGAAGCAAACTTTTCAGCAGGTACTACTAACAGAGGCACAAATACAGAGGTTAAATGACTTGCCCACATTCACAAGTCCTCCTCTTCAGTATAATATTGGCTGCTGATCAAGCACTGTGCCAGGTGCCAGAAATAAGGAAAGACAGAAAAAAAGGTACTGCCTTGGGATTTCCTTTATCACCTTTTAATCCTTGCCTCAACCAGAACCCACATTCCTAGAGACAGGCAATTCTTCCACTGGTGGTAGCCCGGGGAGCTCTCTCCTCCTAAAGCAGCCACTTTGTGGAAGTGAAATAACGCACTGACATTAGAACAGAGGCCTTGCTGGGAAGCCGGGGGGAAAACACAGTCCCCCTTGGACTGTTCATCGCTGCTTTATGGGGTCATTCCTTCCAGGGACTCATCTACACTGTACAGATGATCATTTGAAGTATTCTTTGAATGTCTGATCAACATCAAGTTAGTTCTTACTATTTTATGCCATTTACTACCTGTTCTGAGCATCAGTTTTGTATCTTCAAATAAATCCCTATAGTGTCTATTTCTCTTTCTGTCCTTTGAACTCATATTGCTGACTCATTTTATCTGTCAATATGCTTCCTGCATATGATCAGTCCTTTATGCCTACTGACCTTTCTTCAACTAATTGTTAAAAAAAAAAAACTCACTGCCGTCGAGCCAGTTCCAACTTATAGTAACCCTACAGGCAGAGGAGAACTACCTGTAGAGTTTCCAGGGACTAACTGTAAAGAGGAGTCTTTACTTGATCCATTGTTACTGGTTCACTGTCATTTCTTCAAGATCTGGTCTTAATTCTTTCAGATTTTGTTGGCTGCCTAATTTGCATAGTTATTCTAATATTTTCACTGAGCACAGTCAACAGTGTAGGACGTATTTAGTTTTGGTTAAGAATTTTTAATCGTAAGTAGTCACACAGGGTCCTTTGGATAGATGCCCAGAGAATCTGATGAAGGGAGCTTTCTTAGCCCTGCTTACCTCTGCAATGAGGTCGTGGAGCTCTCCTTCACTAGGGCAGCAACCTAACGATCTGACAATTGTTCCAATCTCTCTGGAAGGAAAAAAAAAAGTTGTCAATACATTAGAATGTAAACTCTGAAAAGGCAAGTGATAGGTTTCTCTCAGTTATTTCAGAGCATATATAACTTAGCAAACAAAGTCACTCAGTAAACAGTTTCATGATTATGAAAAACACTTTCTGGGAAAGAGAAGAGGCAGGCAGACAAATGATTATGAACCAAAGTAGGAAGAAAGAAGTCTTTTCATTAGTTGGCAAATTCAAGCTCTGCCTGGATCAAACCCCAAAAGTTCTAAAAAGGAAATAAAGAAAGGGAAGAAAAAAAAAAATGAAGAAATGTCTAGCTCTGCCCAGGCCAAAAAAGAAAAACATTCTAGAGAAGGAAAGAAGGAAGAAAGAAAAAGAAATGCCACCTTGGAGGGCCACTTGCAAGCTTTTAAGACCCCAGGCACTATGAAGCAAAGTAGGAGAAACAACATAAGCACTAAACAATATTACGGCAATGACTGGGCAGTTAACATTTAGTGATGAGAAACTAGATGCTTTCCCCCTAAGACCTAGAACACAGCAACGATGTCCCTTCTTACCATTCCTACTTAACATCACTGCAAGTCCTGGCTAATGCAATAAGATAAGAAAAGGAAAAGCTATACAGACTGCAAAAGAAGAAAGAAAACTATCTGTTCACAGATGACATCATTTCCTACATAGAAAACCCAAAAGTATCAACAACAACGAAAAATTTCTGGAATTAATAAGCAATTATAGAAAGATTGCAAAATACAAGGTTAAAATATAAGAGTCAATTGTTTCCTCAATATCAGCAATGGATAATTAGAATTTGAAATTTCAGACATAACACCATTCACATTACCACCAAAAAAAAAAAAAAAAAAAAAACAGCTTAGGATAAACCTAATAAAATATGTGTAAATCTATATAAGCAAAACTACAAAACTCTGGGATACTGGATTGTTGTTTCTTTCTAGTATCATCCTGGACACAGGTAGCTGTTTCCTACTCAGATTAGTTAAGAGAGATGTAAATTTCCATACCTTAATCATGACTGATTAACATCTGCATAGTGCTTTATTCGCATAATACTTACAAAGTAATTTTACGTACATCATCTTGCCTGATTGTCACAAAAATCCTGTAATGGTTCATAGATAAGTAAATTGGGAAGGCTCAAGTTCACACAAGTGGCAGCACTAGAATTAAAATGTCTTTTTAATAATTCAAATCCCATTAATTCATTCATCAAATATTTACTGACAACCTACTATGTGCCAAGGGCTATTCTAGGTGTTGAGGATATAGTGATGAAAATACAAAACTACCCTTACTCTCATTCTTCTAATAATTAAAGGAGCTATTAGAGTAAACATAATAAACTGAGGGCAAGGAGTGTCATGAACACACAGAAACTAAACTGGACTGGGATTACGGGACTAGGAAAAACTTCCATCAGAAGTTACATTTAAGCTACTTACAGCGTAAACAGGAAGAGAAATGTTCTAAGCAAAGAAAAAAGTATATGCAAAGTCCCAGGGGTGAGCGAGATCCTGAGACATCCACGGAATCCAGAGAATTTCAATGTTTCTGGAAAATAAGGCTTAAGAGAAAGAAGAAGAAGAAAATAAAGTGAAGTCCTGAGGAGTGACAAGATACGAGACCTTCAAATCTGAGTTAAAGAGTTTAAAAAGTTTGTCTAAGAACTACAGGGTGACACTGAAGCTGGATAGTGACACGATCAGACATATTTTTAGCAGTGGCTCTGTACTCACAGATGCGGAAAAAAGTATCTGTTCAGATTTATTCAATGCAGCATTATTCCAACAGTAATAGATTAAAAAAATGAACTACATGTCCAAAAATGGGAGACTGATTAAATAAGCTATGGCTTATCCATACAATGAGATATTATTCTGAAAACAAAAATAAGGTTTTTTTTTAACACTCTCATTTGCAAGGATGTCCAAGATAAATTACATGAAAAAAGTAAGGTACAAAAGATACATCTAGTTTGCAGCAATACCTGTTACGAAGAAAGGAAAAAGAAATGCACCTCATATCACACATAGCACTGCTCAGTATCACAAGGAGCTGATCACTGCCTTGGAGAGACTGGGTGGCAGGGACAAAGGCAGGAGGAAGTCTTTCACCACAGACCTTTCGAACCATTGACTTTGGAACAAATACATAACTTCAATATTTTGAGTGCTGGATAAAAAGGCTATTGCCTTACGCCAAGCATGAGAGATGCAACAACCTGAATGAGGGGTGGGTAGTGGGAATGAAGAAGAGCACATAAAGCCCAGAGATATTGAGAAGGGTCTGGTGGGCTTTATGAACAACTGAACGGGGGGTGGGGGCGGGCCAAAACGAAGTCAAGGATGAAATCTGTGTGTCACCAACCACTGAGTTTGAAAAGGAAGGAGAAGCAAGTTGAGCAGTTTTGGCCATGTTGAACTGGAAGTACCACGATCATCCAAGAGAATATGCCAGCAGCCAACTGCTTGTTTGGGGGAGAGGTAATCTGCCACAGTTCCTGAGTGTCCCTGCCCATTCTTGCTAGTCATGCCAAGAAGGAAAGGCTCTGATCACTTTTCAGGCTTGCATTTGCAATAGAGCAGCCTCAAAGGATAAGGTAACATCTACTTCCTGGGCAACAAGAAGGCTCTCTTACCACCTGCTATAAAAGTGGTAGGTTCTCGAAGTTCAGTCTTCCTTTCTCATATTGTCACCCCATTGCCTGTCCCATGGCATCACCCACAGAGAACTCTGAGGGCAAGGGGAACTGACACAATCAGCCACTGCTTACACTGCTCGTGTGTTGAGATAACAGTCCTTTGCTGCTGACCCAGGGGTATCATCCCCAGTACCCATGAAACAGTAACAGGCTAACTCATGCACTTTCAGTAGGCTGAAACTCAAACCCCAGACCTGATATTTATGAGGCTATGAAGTACAGGAGAAAGATCTGGTCTGGAGACACAGATCTGGTCATGAGCTAGGGGAGTAGACAAGCCCCTCTGAGATGTATTTGCTGGAAAAGACAAGGGCACAGTAAAGACTCAGAGGAGGACCAAACTTTCAGAACGGTCCAAGAAAGAAGAACTGCACTAGAGGCAAAGCGACCCACCTGAGAGGTAAGTGAAAATCTGGAGAGTGTGGTGCCATCATGGGGACTAAGGAAAGAGACTGAAAAAAGCGAAGTCCTCCTTGGTATCAAATGCTGCTGAGAGACCAAGTAAGACACATCCTGATAAATGTCTGCTGGGTTTCGTACAAAGGAGAGCAGCCAGGATTCGTCAAAGGAAGGTGGAGAAAACAGACAGCAGTGGGCTGAAGAGTGGGTCAAGAGAGTAGATCAAAGAAGTGAAGGAGAGGAAAGACACGATGTCAAGGGGCATCTTTTTTCTTCCTTTAAAAAAAAATTCACTTCTTACTTCATTTTTAAATTGTGGCCAAAAATATGTATGTCTTAATGCTAATGGGAGTGAAACAGTGCACAGGAAAAGGCTGAGGAGAGCACCATTTACTGCACGGGTGGGGCTCCTAAGGAGGTGGGAAGGCTGGACCATGTGCTCAGCGCCGTGCCCTCACAGCCCCCTCCGCCTCACGTCCTGCCACCTGCAGCTTGCTGTATGTGATAAGGGTGACAGGTTCTTCTCTGCACTCTCTCCTTCTTTCCACTTCTCTTTGAAGAACCTACGGCCTTCTTTGTCTCATCTGAGCTAATCCAGCTGAAGCATCTTACTTTGCCCAGGTAGACCAAAGAAAACAAAGCCAATGTGAAGCCATCCAGGAATCAACCCACTTCCTTCCTGCTAACACAAAGGCCTGACCGCTATAGAGGAGAAGGGCAAACATCATGGTGATGATGAGTCTACATTGGCCTAAAAAAAAAAACCTAACAACTCTCTCAAGAACTCACCCTGGCTCACCCACTTTTCCTTTCATCCTCTAACTCCACTGTAAGAGCTAACCTCTTCACAGGTGCTCAGGGGCCCTGGAAACTGTGGTAAGAATCCCGGTAGCTGAACTCGGCACAGAGGAGGCAGATGCTGCCTCTGCCTTCGATTTTCCTTCCCTCCCCATTTTTCCTAAACACTGCATTAACCTTGGATATCAGGAGAGAATGAACGAGACAGAAAGGAGGAACAAACTACAAATATTGAAGTTTTCACCGGGTTTGGCAAGTAGGGTTTGGAAACAACTTGACTGGATTTACACAAAAAGAAAGAAATTACACTTCTTACACCTGAAGATTTCTGGTGCAATTCACATCCGCAATGCTGGTTTGTGGTTTAGGAATGGGATGATACAGGGGTTCCCATATAAAAACTCCTCCTTCTACATGTCACAAAAGTCAAGGCTCTCTACTGAAGGTGAATGGGAAGGAAAAGTAGGGAAAATCTTACGTGTCTGTACTTTAAATCTGCCACACCTCAGGACTGTTGCTGTTAGGTGGGACCAAGTGAGTTCTGACTGACAGCAACCTTGTGGACAACACAGGGAAACACCGTTGGGTCTTCAACCACCCTCACAAGCTTTGCAAGGTCTAACTTCATTGTTGCGGCCACTCCGTCAACCCACCCTCCTGATGCTCTTCCTCTTCGTCACTCTTACTGAGCATGACATCCTTCTCCAGAGACTGGGCCCTCCAGATAACGTGCCCAAAGTACGTGAGACAAAGTTTTCTCATCCTGACTTCCAGGGAGCACTCCGGCTGTACTTCTTCCAAGACAAACCTGTTCGTTCCTCTGGCAGTCCATGGTATATTCGGTATTCTTTACCAACACCATAATTCAAAGACATCAGTTCTTCAGTCTTCCTTATGAATGCGTTCACATGCACAAGAGGCAACTGAAAATACATCTTGGGTCAGGTGCACCTTAGTCCTCAGTGCAGCATCTTTGCTTTCCCATAACTTTAAAGAGATCTTTTGCAGCAGGTTTGCCAAGGGCAGTATGCCATTTGACTTCCTGACTGCTTCTTCCATGGGCACTGACTGCGGATCCAAGTACAAGGAAATCCTTAACAGCTTCAGTATTTTCTCCCTTTATCATGATACCACTTATTGTTCTATGCACAGTTCCTCAAGAGCAAAATTAAGTGTTCTAAAATTCTTTTCCTTCACAATGTTATCCACACATAGTTTGTTATGATCCACACAGTCGAGTGCCTTTGCATAGTCAATAAATTTTACATAAACATCTTCCTGGTATTCTGTTCTTCCAGTCAAGATCCATCTGACATCAGCAATGATACCCTTCATTCTATATCCTACTTCTGAATCTGGCCTGAATTTCTGGAAATTTCCTATCAATGTACTGCTGCAACTGTTTTTTAATTATCTCAGCAAAAATTGTTCTTACCTGCAATATTAATGATTCTTTTTATAATTTCCACATTCTGTTGCACCACTTTTCTTTGGAGTAGGTAGAAATATGGGTCTCTTGCAGTTGGTTGGCCAGGTAGCTGTCTTCCAAATGTCTTGGCATAGATGAGCAAATGCTCATGAATGAATGTGCAGGGACCTTTAGTTAGAAATCCAAAAGGGAAGACCACACTTGGCATTTCTCAAGTTAAAAGAAAAGAAGAAGAAAAAATTCAAGCCTTCAGTTGCAATGTTGAAGGATTCTGTGGGCAAAATATTGAAGGATACAGAAAGTATCAGAAGAGGGATGACCCTGCAGGCATGCATCTGTTTGTTAAACACCTCAGCTGGCATTCCATCAACTCACGGAGCCTTGTTTTTCACCAATGCCTTCAGTGCAACTGGATTGTCTTCCTCCAGTACCATTGTTTCTTGATCATTCCGAAATGGCTGAATGTCAACCAATTTGGTGCAGTGACTGTGTGTATTTCTTCCATCTTCTTCTTTTATTTTCTAAATATTTTATTGTGTTTTATGTAAAAATTTACAATCCAAGTCAATTTGTGATACACAAATTCACACACACGTTGCTATGTAACCTTAGCTGCTTTCCCTACCCTGTGACAGTACACTCCTCCCTTCCACCCTGCGTTTCCCATGTCTATTCAACGAGCTCCTGTTCCCTTCTCCCTCCTCATCTCGCCTCTAGACAGGCGCTGCACAGTTAGCCCCATCTGTCTATCTATTTAAGCCAAGAAGTACACTCTTCACCATATCATTCTACGTTTTCTAGTCCAGTCTTATCTTTGCCTGAAGAGTTGGCTTTGGGAGTGGTTTCAGTTCCAGGCTAACAGAGAGTCAGGAAACCATGCCTTTGGGGTCATCCTTCTTTTTCTGATCCTTCCTATATCCTTCAATATTTTGTCCACAGAATCCTTCAACATTGCAACTCAAGGCTTGAATTTTTTCTTCTTCCTTTCTTTTAACTTGAAAAGTGCCAGGTATGTTCTTCTCTTTTGGCTTTCTAACTCAAGGTTCTTGCACATTTGAGTATAATATTTTGTCTTCTCAAGCCACCCTTTGAAATCCTTTGTTCAGCTCTTTGACTTCATTATTTCTTCCTTTAGTTTATCTACTCTGCATTCAAGAGGAAGTTTCAGAGTCTCTTCTGACATCCATTTGGTCTTTTCTTTCTTTCCTGTTGTTTTAATTACCTTTTGCTTTCCCCATGTATGATGTCCTTGACATCATCCCATAGCTTGTCTGGTCTTCAGCCATTAGTGTTCAATACATCAAATCTATTCTTGAAATGGTCTCTACATCCAAGTGTGATATACTCAAGGCCATATTTTGGTTCTTATGGGCTTGCTTTAATTTTCTTCAGCTTCAGCTTCAACTTGCATATCAGCAATTGATGGTCTGTTCTACAGTCAGCCTCTGGCCTTGTTCTGACTGATGATATTGAAGTTTTCCATTGTCTCTTTCCACAGATGCAGTTTATTTGATACCAACTGTTTCCATCCAGTGAGGGGCACGTGTATAATTGCTATTTATGTTGAGGAGAAAGGCTATCTGCAATGGAGAGGCTGCTGGTCTTGCAAAATTTTGCCATTCGATCTCTGGCACTGTTTCTATCACCAAAGTCATATTTTCCCACTACTGATCCTTCTTCTTTGTTTCCAATTTTTGCATCCCAAGTACCACTAATTATCAATGCATCCTGATTGCATGTATAATCAACTCCAGACTGCAGAAGTTGGTAAAAACCTATAATTTCTTCATTTCTAGCCTTAGTGGTTGGTATATAAACGTGAATAGTTGTATTAACTGGTTTTCCTTGTAGGCATATGGATATTATTCTATCATTGACATCACTGTGTTTTAGGATTGATCGTCAAATGTTCTTTCTGATGATGAATGCAACACTATTTTCTTCAATTTTTCATTACCAGCATAGTAAGCCATATGATTGTCTGATTTCAAATGGCCATTACCAGTCCATTCCAGCTCACTAACACCTAGTTTATGGATCTTGATACATTCTATTTCATTTTTGATGACTTGCAGTTTTCCTAGATTCATACTTTGTACATTCCACATTCCAATCAATAATGGATGTTTGTAGCTGTTTCTTCTCATTTGGGCAAGAGAGGAAAACAGAGACCACCATATGTCTGCCAGTTTGTCATACTTTGGTGGCTTATGTGTTGCTGTGACACTGGAAACTATGCCACCAAGTATTTCAAATGCCAGCAGGGTCACCCACAGTAGACAGGTTTCAGTGGAGTTTCCACACTAAAACAGACTAGGAAAAAAGACCTGGTAGTCTACTTCTGAAAAAAAAAATTGACCACTGAAAATCCTATGAGTAGTAGTGGAACACTGTCTGATATAGAACCAGAAGATGACCCCTCAGGTTGGAAGGCACTCAAAATATGACTAGGGAAGAGCTGATTTCCCAAAGCAGTGTCAACCTTCATGACGTGGATAAAGTAAAGCTTTGAGGATCTTGAATTTCCTGATGTGGCATGACTCAAAATGACAAGAAACAGCAATAGACATCATCATAACTAGCCCTTTTTAAAGGGATGGTCTAACTAACCAACACAAGAGGCTGACAAAAAACAAAACTATATACAGTAGTGTATTTGGAGCAGGCCTCAGTAAAGCCATCTTCTGTAAGTAGGCTACCCCAGAAAATGAGCGAATGCCCCCTCAAAATGTTTGCATTCGTAAGAATTTGCCACATTTTCCAAACTATATAAATGTCACATTTCAAATTTAATCACATTTTCAAAATGAAACCTTCTGTTAGGCTTCTGCCGTGGGATCATGCACAGTCCCTAACGCCTGTGGGCAGCTTACCCATTGCTCTCTGCTTCCCTGGCCCTGCCTGTGAGCCACAACAGGGCCCCGCTCTCCTTGTCCTGACCCCTGGAAGACAAGTGTCTCTGGACTTGGTTGTAGCTCCCAGCTCTTCTCTCCCAGATCACAGCTTTGGCCATCTGAATCTGGTCTTCTGTAGGCCCCATCTTGACTTAGGAATCCAGTGCAGGATCTTTCATGCTCTTGACCTGTATTTCTCGATTTCCAGCCACTGAGTCCCCTCATCTACTGTCTGATCTTTTTGAAAAACAGCCTCTCGACAGTCTCTGATACAAATCTGACATGTCTTGCCTACTTCTTTCTGACCAACATGAAAAGAATTCTTTCTGTAGGAGCCTTACCACTTTGCTAACTATTTTCTGATTATTTCCTATGCTTTCTGAAAGACTGTTTTATCTCCAGGCAAGGCTAGAGCTTGGCAGACATTTTGCTTTTAGTTAAACAAGATTCCCAACACATGCCGGAAGAGTCAAATCCCCTAAGTGTACTCAATCTTATGTTGGTCCAACTTTTGTGGCTTGCTTTGGGAATGTAACACCCATCTGCTCCCTCTGTCTCAGATGCTGTGTTCTCATGATGTATCATTTTCATTCCTCTGTTTTTTGTTGTTGTTTTTACACAAATGCCTACTTCAAGTTTATTAACTCCTGCAAAGCTTTTTATTTTCTTGACATACAGGGCCTCCTTGTTCCCCTTCCTCTGCAGCTCACTTGTTTAAGAAGGTCCACTTTTCCATCACTATGTCCCAGTAATAAGTTCCATCCCACCAAATCTCAGTAACATGGCAAGGTTGTACCTGCCTCTCTAGGCACCTATACTTCAAACCAGAGAGTCCTGCCCTCTTCCTTCACATTCTAAAACCTGCTGTACTGGATGTCTCTGTGTATCTCCCAGCCCCTTCAGATCCCTGTCTCCCTCCTTCTCTAACCTGCTCCATTTCCCCCAGAAACTGCCCTCTGCTGATGGCATCAGGCTCCTTTGCCCTCAGGCTTCCTACTGAATTTGGTCAACATGAGGCCTGGCAACTGCAGTTTTCTACCGCTGCATAGCAAGCAGCCCAAGATTTAGTGGCTTTGTCAACAACAACGTCTTATTATTCCTGACTCTGTGGCTCGGCTGGGCTGTTCCTCCACTTGTCTCGCCTGGCTCCCTGCTGCAGCTATGTGAACAGTTAAGGGACCTACTCGCAGCTGCTCTATATTCCACGCCCAGCCTTTCAAAATTGCCAGTGTCACCATTCTGAACCTTTGACCCATTCACCTTGTCATGCCTGCTCTGCTAATCCACAACCCTACACATCTCCAGCTCTCACTTGCTTCCTGCAAAGCTCTGCAGGAGGAAAATAGAGAACAGCAAAAAATACTGCCTGCGGCAAACACATATCATCTAAGATCCAGTGTGTTTCATTGTTGCCTGATAATTCTTTCACTCATCTCCTTTGGATTCCCAAGCAAACACCCTGAAACAGCTGTTGTGGGTCATCTCTTGCCAAGAGCTTCCCTGCATCCACTCCACTAAGCTCAGTAGAAGACTCACCGCAGACCTCACGCAGCAGGCGAGCACTGCTGAGCGGGGCACCGCCGTTCACCCTCACATCACCTCTGCAGTCACCACGCATTGCTGGCTCTCCTTCCTGAGGCTCCCAGCCTTGGGGGACCAGACTGTGCTCTTCCCTAACGAAGTCAACCCCTCCTAGGTTTTCTTGCTTCCAGTCTGGGCTCATCCTTCACACCTGCCTCTCCCTCTCAGCATCTTCATTCTTTTCCTTTATTAGCTGCTTCCTCTTCTGCCTCAGACATTCAGATATCTCAAAAAAAAATTTAATAGGTATTTTATCACTTCCAACTATTCTATTTTCCTGCCTCATTTCACCCTCACAATATTTCTTGTAAATGACTTCTCTCATAACTGACAGCTTCACTTTCCAGTCATCCACTCCACCCTTAGCCAGACTACAACACACTGCAGTCATTAGCTCTCTCCAGAAATTGATTAATCAGCCCATGTCTCTAGCTCTCTCCCTCCCTTCTTGTACTCGTCTCTCGGTCTGCATCTCTTCTTCGCACACTCCCGTGCTGCTCCCTATCCTTACCTTTAGCTGCGTGATGATATCTACTCTTGAAAGTATTACAGAAAAGTGAGAGAATAAGCAATACCTTGGATTGGGAGAAAAAGATCAAGGGTGATCTTAACAAGAGCACTTGCAGAGGAGAGGAGGAAGATGCCACAAAACAACACACGGTTCCAGTGGTAGAAGATGTGGAGCATGAGAATGGAACACACGGTTAAGGAATACAGCTACTAAAGAGATTACACACCCTGACTCACAGCTAACGGTGACACAGCAAGCACCATCCCAGCTCAAAACCCTAAGCAAATCCACCTCCATCAAGTCAATTCCAACTCATAGGGACCCTACAGGACAGAGCAGAAATTGCTCCACAGAATTTCCAAGGAGCTTAGCACATCTTTTCACTCATTGACTTCTCAGAAGAACGCTCAGGGAGGAGCCAAACAGGCAGACAAAGCAATTTCCTGGTTTATGAACAGACGTCTCCTCAGAGCCTTCTAGGCAGAAGAGTCTCCCCACAGTTCCTTCATCTCCTTCATACCATGACCCGCACAGATATAAGAAAAATTATCTTCAGGATGTCAGGTTAGTAATAAAGGAATAAAGGAATGTTCATTACAAGTGTCAGTCTCGTTGGAAAAGAGATTTAAACATTCCTGTTCACTTCATCCTCACAACAGCTCCGGGAGGGCACACATACAGGTGAAGTAATTTTCCCAAGACCCCAATGCCAGTAACGGGGGAAGCAGGATCCCCATGCACACAGCCTAGCATCCCCACCACGGACTGCCGCGCTCTGCAGCCTCTCACACGCTGCGCTTGAGAAGTTAGACATAAAGGTGAACGTCTTGATTAGAACTTAAAACTGGAAACCTGACAATACAAGATGATCTACAAGGTTCTTTTTCACAAAGAAAAAGCTGAGACGAGGGGGAATATCCGCCTACCATTCCTCACAGGTAAAAGGAAACATTCGGGAAAGAGGAAGCTGAACACGGAAGACAGCAGCGCTGCGCTACGCCAGGTTAGGAAGAGCTGATTCGGGCGCCGGAATCTCATTGAGAGGCACAGCCAACCCCAATGATCCTACGAGCTATTTCACATTATAATTCTGGGGCCAAGAACACAGGAAGGAACCAGAAGGGCAAAGGGGGGCCCTGAAGAACTCCAGAAGGCACCTGGATGGAGTTGGCGTCCTGAATGTTCTGGAGGAAACTGCGCTGCCAGCAGTCCAGAAAGGGAAGAAAGAGCGGAGGTCTGAAAATTATCAGGCCCTTTGTTTTGAGAAAGAAATAAAAGCTTATAAAGAGAGAGAACTGAAAAAAGGTATGTGAGAAAACTAAAAAAAAGGGTGAAACTCTAGTTTCAGGAGATGAAATACAAGCTCCATGGCTTAATGATGAAAATAACGAAAAGGAGTTCTAAAACAAAAAGAAAAAACAAGGTACTGAAATTAGAAAGTAAAACAAAATGTGAAATAAAAAAGTAATTGATGGAATTCTCTCTATATATCACATGAAGGCTGATCAATCTATTTCAGCCCAAAAGAGGAACGCCCTCAATGAGACGGACTGACACAGCGGCCGCAGACGACCGAGACCGCAGCGCAGCACCGGGCGCGGTTTCCTTCTGTTGCAGGCAGGGTTGGTGGGAGTCGAAACTGGCTTGACAGCACCTAACAACCACCACCTATTTTCTTTCCACGAAGTGAGACTCTGAATCAAATGAATTGATACTGGAAATTATTTTACAGCAACCTTTTAAAGCTATTTAATATTATTAAAATTACTAAAAGTCACTCAAACCCACTGCCATCAAGTCAATTCTGACTCACAGCAACCCTACAGGGCAGAGTAGAGCCGCCCCATAGGGTTTCCAAGGAGCAGCTGGTGGATTTGAACTGCTGATGTTTTGGTTAGCAGACATAATTCTTAACCACTAAAGTAAAGTAACTTTAAACATTATTAAAGTAACCTATTAAAAACAACTATTAAAAGAACTTGCTGAAGCCAATGTAGTACATTAAATGTGTTATTTGTAATTTTACAATCTCCCCTAAAGTCTTTCTGCCAGGTTTTGAAACAAACAAACAAACTCATTTGTATACAGCAGTGTACTAGTTACCAATGCTTCTTTGGAGAAGAAAAGTTCTGACTTGTGCTGTCTGTCACTTTTCATCGTGTAAATACTCCCATGACGGCCACTTTTTCCCACTTGTCTGGCAGCTGGTCGTGCTGGGGGGCTTGCACGCTGCTGCGGTGCTGGAAGCTATGCCAGCTGTGTTCAGACACCAGCAGGGTCACCTAGGGCAGACGGATTTCTGCTGAACTTCCCAGGAGGCTAGGAAGAAGGACCAACAGCCTGCTCCAGCGCACACTTCACCAACAGCAGCAGAACAATGTCTGAGATAGTGCTGGAAAATGAGCCCCTCCCCTCTCCAGGCTGGAAGGCACTCAAAAAATGGGGGTGAAAAAGAGGAAGACCCTCAACAACAGGGACCAACACAGCGGCTGCAACAATAGGCACACGCACACCAACAACTGTGGGCAAGGCACAGGACAGGACAGTGCTCCGCTCTGTGGTACACAGGGTGACTGTCAGTCAGCAGTGACTCCACAGCACCTCATGACAACAAACGGCCACTTTCAAAGGAGCCCTGGTGGCACAGTGGCTAAAGCACTGGGCTGCTATCCAAAAGGTTAATAGCTCAAATCCACCAGCCGCTCTCCCGGAGCAAGATGCGGAAGTTGGCTTCCATAAAACATCACAGCCCTCAGAAACCCTATGCAAGCAGTTCCACTCTGCCCTACTGGGTTGCTATGAGTCAGAATCTACCCGACAACAATGGGTTTGGTTTGGGGGTTTCACGGCCATTTTCAAACTACCAACATGAAGTCACTCAGCAAGGAGTAAGGAAGAGAGACGTGTGATAGCACACCATTATACAGTATTTCCAAGGAGCCTGGGTGCAGGGGTTTAGTGCTAGGCTGCTACCCTGCCCCACAGTGTCGCTCTGGGGCAGCACCAACTTGATGGCAATGGGTATGGGGTATTTCCACCCAACATACCACATAAATAACTTCAAGATCATAAACAGGAATAAGTGTATCAATTAGGAAGTGGTAAATTTTTATTATTTCCTTTTTTAAAATGTAAGCTTATAGAACTTATTTTTATATAGTTCTTAATAATGGCTTGCAAAACTCCTGCAAATTTAACAATGGTCCCTTGTGAGCTGGTACAAGTCAGCAAGGCTGGTGCCAGCACACCACTGCACACTGTACGTCACAATCACTGTGTTCAGACACAGCTGCAACGGCCTCCCCCAAGGGGCCAGCTCCTGATCAGTACTGTGGCTGCCATCAACTCACTCACTCTCCCACCTTATCCAGGACACAAGTCCGATACAACTCTTACTGTAAAAAAAAGAAAATCTTTTCCCCTTTGGAAAATTTTTTTTCCTTTTGAATCAATTTCAGAGAGTTTTGTTGTTTTTATTGCCCACATCTGACTCGACCATCTGACTCAACAGCACCTGGCACTGCCAACATCTCAGTTTTCGCAGGGTCTTCAAAAAGTAAACCTACTGTTTGCCATAAAGTCCATAAAATGTGCAGATATTTTATTTCTGTTACAATAAAAAACTCTACAAACACCTTTATCCTTACATAGCTACATCTTAAGAACTGGTTCCTGCCCCTGCACATACAGAGAGTGGTAGATATGGGAGTGAAGCCACTTCAGGACAAATGAGTCACGATAGTGGCATCGTCACTTAATTACATATATTCATTTGGTCCACTTAAAACATTTGACCTCTGCAAGAGCGGTTCTTGGCAAGCCGGCATTCAGTGGGTGTAGTGTCATGTTGTGGACACACGGTGGCGCCACAGCCATTGGGCTACCTCGTGAGTACAGCATAAGGTCATAAACACGACAGTCACCCCCTGATGGAGGACGAATGATGCAATACTACGACAGAAACGAACAGACAGAACATCTACCTCCTCTAGGAAAGAGCTGATGGAATACTGAGTATGATGGGGCCTTTCCAGCAATTCAAAAATCGCTAAGAAAGAACAGAGCAGGATTTGAAAATGATTTTCACTATTTAACCTCAAGCCAAACCCACTGTCTTTGAGTCCATTCCGACTCATTTAATCCAGTACCATCCAAATTATCAGCAGAGAACAAAACAAAATTCTTGCCCTCCTGGGGGGCATTTTTCACAGATTAGCTGCATTCTGGCAAGTGCATGAAATAAGCTGTAATTATCTGTGACTGTATCAGCAGAACTTTTTTTTACAAAAAGTCATTTTTCCCCCAAGTTCCTATGATCAAGTATGATCTACTGCTAAAATTGATCCCCAAAACTTTCTGGTTCTAACTTGTTGCAACTTATTTCTTAACATTCTGTATTGTGCACAAGGTTGCCACTCCCAAGTGAACTCTGTATCTCCTTCATATTGGCGAGGAGTGGAGAAGGAAACCCCAATAAAATATTGGATATTCCATAAAGATTGGTATCATAAATAAAATAATGTGACAAACAACATCTTTACTTTGCAGAGTCTAAGGTTCAGGCCCTGCCAGCAGCACTGGGGCTCCCTGAGGTAAAGCAGATAAATCAAGTCCTTGTTCCTAACAGACACCTCAAACCTGGTGGGAGGAGACAGAAGGCATGCTCCTGGCAGGCAACTGCTATGAGGAAATCACCACCACAACCATCACTGCCATCATCATCACTGTCACCATGGTAGCGCACACACCCCACCACCAACAGGCTGGCCGGGCCCCTTCTCTGCAGTCCTTCTTCTGCTCTCACCAACCACCTGAATCCAACCTCCTGCAGCAGCTAGAACCACCTTTTTCAAATGTAAATCATATCACATGACTCCTGTGCTCAAAGCCCTCCCAGCAGTTTCCAGTGTTTATACTCTAAATGCCTTCACATGGCCTATTTTTTCTCCCCCCACTGCCACTGAGTCAATTCTGACTCATAGTGACCCAATAGGCCAGAGCAGAACTGCCCCATAAAGTTTCCAAGGAGCACCTGGAGGACTTGAACTGCTGAACTTTCTGGTCAGCAGCCATAGCACTTAACCACTATGCCACCAGGGTTTCCCACACGGCCTATAGGTCCTACTTCACTTGGTGCCTGGCAATCTCTTTGACTCGCTCTCACATACTCCCTAACCACACTGCAGCTACACTGTCCTCTTCACTTTTCTCCCACAAGCTAAGCCCTTTCCGCTCTGTGGGACCTTCACACTGGCCCACCCTCAGCTCTTCACAGAGCTGTCCCTTCTACTCTTCCAGATCTTAACTCAAATGTGACCTCCAGAGAAGCTTTTTCTGACCAGCAGGTCTAAACTGTCACCTTCAGCTTAATTACCTTCTTCTCCAACACATCACCCTATTTTTTCTTTATAACACATTTCATCACGTATTTATTCATAGCACTGATTACTTTTGAAACTATATTTATGTACCAGTTTGCTGTACGCCGTCTCTTTGTGCCTTCTAAAATGCAAGCTCCGTGAGGGCAGAGGCCTCATCTATCCCTTTCACTGCTGTACCCCACACCTACAAAGTCACACATAATGGTCACTTAGTAAGTAAATGCTGCCTACTGAACAAACGTAAAAGACTTTATACTGAAAAGTGCCTTTCAGTTAAAAAGTAACATCATATACACACTTCCATATACTCTGCATATACTTCATATGCATAACTATGGGCTCATTCAATATTCACATCAATCTGTATTAAAATCTGTTATAAAAATAAGGAAATTGGGACTTCTCTAAGTTGTCTGACTCACCTGCAAGCAGTGCCACTAGTAAGGAGCAAAACTGGAAACCACCCCCCCAACTCTGACTCCCAGAATTCCATGTCTCAGCACTTTTTGGAAAGCATCTTCTTAGAACAAATCATGGTTGTTTTAGTCATCTGGTGCTGTTCTAACAGAAACACCACAAAGTGGATGGATTTAGCAAAGAAAAGTTTATTCTTACACAATCCAGCGGGCTACAAGTCCAAACTCAGGGTGTCTGCTCCAAGGGAAGGCTTTCCCTCTGCCAGCTCTGGAGGAAGGTCTTTGTGCTACATCAGTCTTTGTTTGGGAAGCATCTTGGCACAGGAACCCCAGGTCTGAAAGATGCATTCTGTTGCCACTGCTGCTTTCTCGATGGTGTCAGGTTCCCAACTCTGCTTGCTTTCCTTTCATCTCTGGTGGGATAAAGGTGGAACAAGCCACACTCCAGGGAAACTCCCTTTGCAATGAAGCAGGAAGGTGGCCTTAGGAAGGGATATACAGTCTCACCCTAATCCTATTTAACATACAGCACAAGAAAATCACAAAATGGAGGGCAGTCACAGAATACCGGTAATCACAACCCAGCCAAATTTCTATACATATTTTTGAGGGGACACAATTCAATCCACAACAACAGTGGTTAGTATCCTTAAAGGTGAAGAGCAGCGACAGCGAAAAGACTCGCATGCAGTGGGACTTGACTGCTTTGTATGTATTTCTCATAGACGTCTTGGCCAAACATTCATAAATGTTTACAGAACTAATTAAGTAAAATCGGTTCTTTTCCACATTTTGGAAGGCTTAAAACACCACAAACGAAGCATTCCTAAGTGGCTGCCCACCCACCAAACAAAAAAGCAAAAAGGTCATGATACAGAAGTTCCCTTTGAAAAAAAACCACCACTACAACACCATCTGACCAACACTATGGTAATAACTATTACAGGCTGGATCCACCAATGGATGCCAGATTCAAGGGCCAAAGGGCAACAGTGTGAGGAGAAAGAGTATCTGCCTAGTATGAATGCATCTCCCCCAAGACATTTATTAATTTAAAAGGGATCCTTACTAATTACAAAGAAAAAAACAGTAACTTTTGTACAGTGTGGAAAACTGGTGATACTCCCTTAACCAAGAGATCAGGGGATCACATCAGTGATAAGACCTGTCAACCTCAAATACCTCAAAAGACACTCAGATAATCTAATCACAAGAAAATATCTAACAAAACCAAACTGAGGGGCATTCCACAAAACCACCAAGGTCATGAAAGACAATGATCAAGACAGCGTTGACTTGAAATGTACTACAGAAACGAGGAGACCCGGCGGTACAGCGGCTAAGCACTCAGCTGCTAACTGAACGGTCATTGGTGCAAACCCACCAACTAGTCCATAGAAGAAAGAGAGGGCAGTCTGCTGCCGTAAAGGTTTATAGCGTCAAAACCCTATGGGGTAGTTCTACTGATCTACAGTGTCACTAGCATTTACAATTGACTCAACAACACGCAACAAAAGAAATGAGGCAAATAAAGGCAACATGGGATTCCACAGTGGATCCTAGAACAAAAAAGGGAGATTAATGGACAAACTGGTGACATTCCAATAAAATCTGTAGTGTAATTAATAATACTGAACCAACGTTAATTTCTTGGTTTTGATAATCATACTGTAGTCACATAAGACATCAGCATCAGCAGTAGCTGGGTAGAGAACATACTAGAACTCTGTGGTGTTTTTGTAACTTTCCTGTAAATATAAAATTATTTCAAAATAAAATGGAAAAAAAGCATTCAGAACACAGCAAATTTTAAAATAATGGCATAACACATTTATGTATTTGAATTATGGTGCTGATGAAGACTACTTTGTCCCGGACTGCCGGAAGAGTGAACCAATCTGTCTTGAGAAAGGTACAGCCAGGGTGCTCCTTAGAAGCAAGGACGGCAAGACTAGACTTCACGGACTTGGGCCATGTGATCAGGACGGCCCAGTCCCTAAAGCAGGATATTCAGCCTCGTAAAGTAGAAGTGAGAGAGAAAGAGGAAGGCCCTCAGGCCCTCAACAAGAGGGACTCACACCGAGGCGGCGACAACGCACCCGCAGCACAGCAGCGACTGGGAGGGCGGCACAGGTGCAGGCGGTGGCGGCACTGCTCCGCTCTGCTGTCCGCGGGGTGACTCTGTGTCAAGGGCACCCAGCAACAACGGAGGTCACTGAAAGGCCACTGGACCCCAGGCAAATGGAAAGAGCAAGACCAATGCAATGATGAAAGGAAGCCAGGTTTCCAGACACACTGAAAGAGACAGAGAGACAGAGAGAGAGTGGCCTTGTGCTCCACAGGGTTCTCCACGGCTGACTGCCAGGCTTTTCCTCCAAGGTGCCTCTGGGTGGACTCAAACCACCAACCTTCTGGTTAGCAGCCAAGAGTATTAACCACTTGCACCATCCAGGGACTCCTACCTAACATTAAACGATTCCTCTTTCAGGAGGTAAAAGTAAAGTAATTTTTTAAAACTCTCTGTCCTTCATTATATTGCTGAAGTAATTTATAATAACCAAGTTCTACTTTATAAAAGCCATTAAGAGACTTTTCTTTATCACAGCTCATCAAAGGAGCTATGACAAGCACATCAAGTTTTTTATACAGCAAGTGGCAAGATGGAGAGGTGACCGGCTATGAGCCACTCCAAAAGTGTATTTATTTTTATGTCTACTAATGAAATATTTCAGAGAAAAACAGAAAGAAATCAGACACTAATCTATCCAATACCACAGTTCAACAGATGTTAACATTTTGTCACCTTTCCCAACAAAAAAGCCCTGAAGAAAAAGCTGAGGTCCCATCCCCACGCCATCTCCCTGTGTCTTTGGATGCAGCCACTCTCCTGAGGATGTTTACCATTCTCAAGCATGTCTCTGCACTTATACTACGTATATTTAAGTTACGTACTCATAAACGATACGAACTATTTTTTGTGTTTAAGACATACATATATGACGCATTTCCCTCCTTTTGTAATTTTTTAACTCAGCATTATCTTTAGATATTTATCCAAGTTATACATATACACTTAGTTCATCCAGCTCCCTGCTGTGTGATATATTACTGAATGAATAAACCCTTGCTTTTTGTTTTGTTTTGTGACTGCTGGCATCAGAGACTACACTGAGGAAAACATACACCAATTCAATAATTTATACAGGAACAATTCTATGACACTGATGATGACTTTCTTCAAGTTTTACAATCACTCTCACCCCGCTTTTCTGAACCGCTCCTCCACCACTAACATAAACTCACCGCCCCCCCGAACGCTCCCTTTCAATGTTTCAGAGTTGCTGTTGTTAATCTGATCCCATACAAATAGTTCTTACAAGAGCATAATGCTCAAGGAAGACATTTTTGAATAGTTAAGCTATCCCACAGTTTGGTTGGTTTTAAGAATTCAAGCCCAAATTAATCTCAATTTAGCATATTTTAAATAACAATTCAAGAAGTAAACAAAATGAACCGTGAATCTGGAGGGGAAAAAAGTCTGTTTGACCTTCACTTTTAATCATGTACCAAAATAAATTCTAGATAGAGTCACTGTATTTACACACACAGATCACTTTTAATCATATACCAAAATAAACTCTAGATAGAATAACTATGTTTACAGATGCAGATGGAGTCGAGTCCAGCGAATGCAGGAGCAGGCTGGGCTCATCCTGGCACACCCGGAGCCTCGCTCACAGCTGGCACAGACAGAGTTGGAAAAGCTGCCCAGAACAGACGAAACTAATCTGAGTTCCAGCTCTGCTGCTAACTCACTGTGTTATCTTAGACAAGTCATTTGCTTCTCTGTCTTCAATTCCCATTCATAAAAAGTGGATGCTGATGAGTCTACCAGCATGCAAAACACTCATTATAAACTTTATGGCATTACACAGTTTAGCGCAAGGAATAAAGATTATATTTTATATTTGTCTATGTTGCTATCACTCGAAGATGCTTTCCATCAACATTTTAATGTTAAAAACAATACTGATTTTCTTAGAGACCTTTTTTATTTCAACAAAGTAAACAATTTCAGCTGCAGGTATATGCACTTGAAGTAAGGGCCTCGTAAGATCATTTTCATGTTAAATGGGAAAAGGTACAGCCCATAAAAATGTTATCTTTCCTAAATGGGCCCTTCTACCAAAAAAAGGCCCTGCATCAGTGCTCTAAGCACCGAACTCCTAATGGTCAAGGGGCCCCCAGGAAGGAGGTGAACCACGAAGGGCAACGGGGACAAAGTAACACAGCAAAAGTTTTGCAATTAAAGAAACCCTGATGTGACACTGAGCAAAACTATTTACCTTCTCCTCATCTACAAAGGAAACCTTGGTGGCACAGTGGTTAAGCATGACACCTGCTAGCCAAAAATGAAGATGTCAATTCTTACCACACAAATAAACTGACTGAAATGAGACAAAAGTTCACAAAGCCCTAGAACCCAATAACTACCACTAGTTTGTCAGGTAGCAAGCCTTAAGTAAATGCTAGCTTCTTTTCTCTTGTCTCCTCTTCTTATAAAGTTACACTGGTCTTTCTCTTAGATCCCTGAGAGATGTCAACAGTTTGTGCTCAGCTCCCAATGGAAAGGTCAGTGGTTTGAACCCCCTGTGATGGTTACGGTGGTATGCTGACTTGGCTCAGCCATGATACTCAGTGGTTTGACAGTTACATAATCATGTGGTCAGCAGTTAAATTATGATGCAATCATCCTCCATAATCACATCCTCCAAGCGGATGTGATCAGTCAATTGTAAGGGGAGTTTCCTCAGAAATGAGGTCTGCATCCAATATTTATTGACATTCTAGCAAAGCTCAGTTGTTTGCTCTGGATCCTCCATCTGGCTCATTATCATGACCTCTGACCCTTGGGATTCAATAGCCTCCAGAGCCTGTGTGCCCGCAGCCTGCGGTCTGACCTACCGATCTCGGATTGTCAGCCTCTGAAGTTACGGAGTCAGGAAAAGCCTCCAGGTGACCAGCGACATACAGACTTGGAACCTGTCAGCCTCTACAACTGTGTGAGCTATTTCCTCCCTCTCTCTCTCCACACATATATATACACACCTATGTATATATACATAGCAAAACCATTGAAACATGTTCATACACACACACACATAAACCTGTCTGTGTGTGTGTGTGTGCGCGCGCACGCGCGCCAAGAAAGCCCACAGAGCTCAGTTCCCTTCTGTAACACGTGGTCTTCAAGAGTTAGAACTGACTCGCTGAAAATGGGTTTGTTGTTGTTGCTGTTGTTTTTGTCTGTTTTGCTTTGTTTGGACTTCCTTTTATCTAGCTTTATTTCTCTACCAATATCCCTCTCTTGTGCCTCCAGAAGAGAACCCTCCAGCTTCAGTGAGAGGTCTGAGACCAACATGTGTGCCATACGCACATTTAGGAAAGTGACAGGCAGAAGCTGTAGGCTCCACACCCACTCCTGACTCCTATCCCCACCCTGCCTTCAACCACCCAGCATACTCACAGTAAGGATGGTGAGCTCCACAGAGACATCATTCACGGAGACACCCAGTGGAGCACATCCACTCGGAGCTCTGCGGTGCTGCAGCCCCACTGATAACTCTCACACTCCCTTAGCCACAGCTGAGCCCAAGGCTCACACAGTGCCTGCCAGCTAAGCTGCTGGAGAAGCCAGCGGGACTCCACTCTCCCACCTTTTCCACAGCAGCAGGGCTCCTAACACACGTCAGGTATAAAACAAAATTCTACTGGAAACCCTGGTAGCGTAGTAGTTCAGCACTACAGACACTAACCAAAAGGATGGCAGTTCAAATCCAACAGGCGCTCTCTGGAAACGCTATGGGACAGTTCCACTGCGCTCTATAGGGTCATCATGAGCCGGACTCAGCTCAACAGCAGTGGCATTCACTAAGGCGCCACTACACAGCAATGAAACTGACTGCATTTCTACATACAGCTACACCTTCAGATATGAGGAAGTATACATTTAGTAGTTATTTGTCATAAATAAAGTCTGATATTGTCCATTCAGTGTCTCTCGTGTAAAGCACTCAGTCACGTCACTAGCATTAGAACTGATGGCACTGGTTTATAAAGCTTCAAATAGTCCTTCCTTTCCAATACCATTTTGAAATCACTTCCCATTGTTTTGCGGGCTCTAAAAGTAATGTCAACGCAAAAGCCTAAACAACTAGATTCCCATCAGACAGCCTTCATTCAGCCTGGCCGCCTAGAACGGCTCTTATCTTTCTTTGATACATTTGACACGGATCCTACAATTTCCATTAAACTTATATAATAGTCTCTTCTATTTCTTGTTGTTTTTTGTTGTTTTGCTTTTTAGTCTCAAGCTATTCTTTGTCTCCTAGTCCTCTTTTGCAGAAATACCTGTACTCAGGTCTTTTTCTTCTTATCTTATTCTGTTTGGGTTCTTTTTGTTATTTTAATTGGAGACTTTTTAATACCACTGCATACGCATCACTGATCTTTGTAATACGCCATTCATGACTTGATAATATATATTTATGTATTTTAAATGCAATTTCTATTCATTTACAAAATAATTCTTGAGTGTCAACTATGTGCCAAGTACTAAAAATGCTACAGTGAAATTCATTTTCCTCCCAGATTCTACAGCCTGTAGATCAGAGTAGGAAATGCAGGTCTGTTCTTTCCAGCAAAGAGTTTTCACAGGGCCCACGGGGGTGGGGGGGGAATACTGCAAATGGCATAATAAATCCACAAATAATGTGAAAAGAAGACAATACACCCTTCTTCTACTTTAGCAGCTATATGTCATGTGAGTTGGAAGTGACTCCACAGCAACGGATCTGTTTTCCGGTTTTTGTTTTTCTTTTTTATAAGTAATTTAGAATTCTAACAAAGAAAATGTTTCCAAACCTCACATCCACTGTATTATTTGACTCATGGTCAAATACTTCGAAAGCTTCTTTGACTCTTTTTTGTAATTCTGCTACTGCTGTCTCTGCAAAAGACAAAGCAAATACAAATTATTTTACTTAATTTTGAACTCAAAACAAAAATTTCACTAATACAACAGAAATTCTTAACAAGGAGGAACATAAAGAACTTTCCTGATTTTCTTAATTTACCATTTAACATATCTAAATTCCTCTGGACATCTGAAAGAAGAGAACTTTTTTATTTAACGTTTTTACTGATGCATAATCCACGTAGTATAATTACTGAAGGTACACTGATCGTAAGCATGCAACTTAATGAATTTTCACACGTGCAGAGTGCATACACTCACAGCCCCTCCACACGGATCAGGACTCAGAATACTTCCAGCAGCCCTTAGCAGGAGTCCTCTTGTGCCCTTCACTGTCACTAGCTCCTTCCTCCCAGCCGAGAGAAGAGCCACCGTGTCTCTGTCACCGTGGGCTCCTTTTGCCTGCACAGCGGGTGGCAGGTGGCCTTCTCAAGCAGTCTGGGCAGGTTTCTAGCAGAGAAGCGGGGAAATCTGATACAATCAACGTTGCTTATGTGTCAAGAGCGTACCTCCCCTGTCTGGCTTTATTCCATGCTTCAGGGTGAGGGAACTGGTGGGACAAGGAGCATATAAAAGTCACACATGACTCTCTCCCTCAAAGAACTTGCCAACTCACTTTAGTATCAGGTCTAGGCACCAAGAATACAAGGAACAAAACAAGCAAAAATCTCTGCCTTCATGGAGATATTTTCATTACAGAAGATACGTCAAGCTTACATATATTCAGCAAAACACATAGCATGTCACTAAATGATAAAAGAAAATACACAACAAAGAAGATCTAGGAGTCCTGGGGTTCCGGTGGGAGAGAGTGGGATGGTATGGTGAATAGGGCCAGCCTGTCTCACCTACATCAATTACCTGCTAAGAAGACCCTGGGCTGAGACCTGCAGGATGGAAATGCCAGTCTCCAGGAAGAGTTTGCAGGCAGAGAGAAGAACAAGTGTCAGGCAGTGGAAAACAAGGTTAGAAAGGTATGAGTTTGGGGTTGGGGCACATTCTGCAGGCAACTGGGAGTATTACTGTTTTTACTCTAAATTAAATGAAAAACCACTGAAGAGCTTTAAGCAGCAAAAGTAATACGGTCTGGCTTACAGTCACTTTGGTGACTGTTCTGAGAATACACCAGAGACAAAAGTAGAAGCAGAGAGACGATTAGGAGGTTAATACAGTATTCTAGGTGAGAGACTGCTGGTGACGTGGACCAGAATGCTAACAGTGGACACAGTGAGAAATGGTAGGGTTCTGGATCTATTCGAGAGGACGGAGCCAGGAAGATTTGTAGGCAGATTTGATGTGAGGCACACTGAGAAAAAAATGAGTCAAACTTAACTCCAAGGTGTTTAGATGAGTAGAATGAAAGAGAAAATGTAATCAAGTCTCAAAATTTGTGTTTCAAAGGGTGAACATAAAACAACCCAGAAGAGAAGAGGTTAAGTGTGGGTGTAGATAATTTTTAAAATTACAAGTATAATGTTACCAAGCTATACCAAATGGGGGGGAGGACTTTAATTACCCAGAATCCCTTTACCCCAACACAACCACGGATCATTCTGTTGCATTATCCTTCATGCACATCCTTTTATAAACAGTATTTAATAACTACAATTCTTTCATTCCACAAATGTTTACTGAAGGGACACCATATATTAGTGCTTGTCCGATCTTTTATACACATATAAAACTATTTACAACCAAAGAGATAACTATCTCATTTCTAAAGGAAAAGAAACCAAAGCTAAGAGAGGTCAAGAAATCTGCCCAAGAACACAGTTATTAAATGACACAGATCAAACCCAGATGTTCGCCACTAAGGATCTTGCTCTTTCCCGTACACCTGACTATTCATACTCATAGCATAAAAACCACGGCTCTCAATTACTTCAATGAAATGGTATGTTTTTCCAGGTTACAACATAATGTGCATACTCTTCAATTTTTAATGGAACCAAATGAATGTACCATAACTTATTAACGCTATTAATTTTTATTCATTATAAAGGCATCAAACAGCTTTTGTTAGTTTAATAAAAGTTATGTCACTATTTAAATTTGTATTTCTTTGACTATAAGTGACACTGAACAATGATCCCTATGTGTCATACAGTGAATTGGTTAATACGGCCCTTTACCCACGCTCTTCAAAACTCCCACCAGATGACTGGGTGATTAGGTGAGGACTTTGAAAATAAGGTGTGTGGAGCTCTACTGAGGGAACTGCTCAGTTCTGCCATCCTATGAGGCTTAAAAGAGGAGTCAGTCCTAGTACAGACAGGGACCTGATAACACTAAGAAAGAGCTGGGAGTAGAGCAGGTCCACTGGACCCAGTATCTCGGTACTGAGACTTCCCAGACCCAGGAGACAGAGCAAGCGAGCCATAACGCCAGAGACAGAGAGAAACAGCAACAGAGAACTGGCAGCAGCAGAGGGAGGAGAACTAGGACAAACAGTACAGTGGGCTTCCTGGCCCATGGTGCAAGGGGCTACAGAGCATGTGCTGACCCACAGGGCAAGAGAGCTCAGCGCCTTTGGGCAGGAGTCCTCCTGGCAGAGTGTGGTGCGTCTGGACACTTGGCAGTGGAGCTAAGAGCTTTGTAACACATGTCCCAGCAGAGCAGAGGCTGAAGGCCAGAAAGGGACCTGCCTGCAGGAGGCTGTCCTCAGCGTTCCTGAACCTGAACAATAACCTGGCATTTCCCTCATAAGCCCCCATAACTATGAGAATGGTCTGCGTAGCCACTGCAATGCATTTTGAACCAAGCAGAGAAGTGAAGAGTGCCACAAGAGGAACAACTGGTGTCAGCACTAGTAGCAAGACTGGAGGGAGGGGGCCTTGGGCTACTGGTCTTGATTCTCCTTCCCCTCATCAAGTACAAGGAGGTCAAAAGTCACCTCCACGCCACAGTCAGCCACACAACAGTATTCAGTGGTCACCAACTGGCTATGTCAATGATTAAATAATTAGAAAATGAAGTAAGAACCTATGTAGATGCTAAAGTGAATGCTCACACCCGAGAAGCACCGCACACTATAGATCACGCAGGCTTCCAGCCTCACTCTGGAATTAGAGACACATGCCACTCTATGGGGCAACATGTAAGAACACAAAGAAACACAGCAATTATATACTACTCGAACAGAAAGAATAAAGAAGGTGGCAGGACAGAAACCGCAGCTTAAATAATTTCAGACAGTGTTACCAGAGTACGCCGGTTGCTACCTGTAGACTTGGCTAATGAGGTAACAGCGAGGCCATCTACATTTCAATCTTTTGTTTCATCATTCATTTCAATTCCGAATCACAGGGACCCTAAAGGACAGAATACAACTGGCCCGTAGAGTTTCCAAGGAGCACCTGGTAGATTCAAACCACTGACGTTCTGGTTAACAGTCATAGTACTTAACTACTACGTTACCATTCACAAAATTGACAAATACTTGTTGAGCACCCTCTATATGTCAGGCACTGTGCATTTCGAGACATTTATAAATAATATAGTCCATGTGCTCTGGACTCACTGAGTTCAGATCCTAACAACTGGGGATGTATGTGACCTTGGGCAAATCACTTAACCTCTTCATGCCCCGGTATCCCATCTGTGAAAGGAAGCTAATGATAGTTACTCATCTCATAGGGTCACTGTGGGCTTTAAATAATATATGGTACATAGTAAGCATTTAAAAACATAAACAGTCATTATAATCCTGTATTGAGAATTTGTAACCCTGTGGACTGCCTTTACTTCATGTCCTAAAATGTGAAAATGGGCACGTTTGATTCATTTCCGAGAAGGATGTGGGGAATACGTTTGAACAAATAATTAAATGTACCATATACTGGACCCAAGGTTAGGTGTTTTATATGATGATCTTATTTTAAAAATAGCATGCTGGAGTCAGACAAAACTGATTTTAATCCCCCAAGCATTCACCAGCTTCAACAAATCACCAACCTCACTAAGGCTCAGTTTTCCCAGGTTTAAAGTGGGGATAATAATAACAGTTGCCTTAAAGGCTGCTGTGAGAATTGAAGGGAACAACGCAGACACAGACTCTGGCACATGGGGGTGCTCATTAGATGTAAGCTACCATGATCACTTCTCACAAAAGCCACTGGGATTAGGCCTTATCTAACAGATAAGGCTATTAAGGCTCAGAAAGTTAAAGCAAATGACTTGCGGACAAATATCTAATACATAGCAAAGTGAAGTTTCAAGCTCCATATCTATTTGGATTTACGGATTATGTCATTTTAACCACTTTATACTGTTTTTCTTATTGCTTTTTTAAAATCACTAAGATTATAAATAAATGATTCCATACAACTGAGTTGGTATTTCAGATTGACACAACTGTAATTCTTGGTAATAGAAAGCTCTAGATCTTCAGAATGTTTATGTTTACAAGTTTCATAATATTTACACAGAGCTATAAAAGCAAGCCACAAACCAGTTATCTAATTTTACATTAAATACATGGCACGTAGTGAAACAAGACTCAGGGGTCATACTTTTGTTTCCTACTGAAGATATCTGCTCCAATTTTACGGCACATTTTTAATACATTCCCACCACAGGATCTTAAAATATACAGGTCATGCAATTACACTAAAGTAGGAATTCTAACCAGACATGGAGGTTTAGAAATCTTACTATATTTCTTCTTATCCAGCTCCAGGGAACATTTCATAACAGTAACAATAAAAACAGTAGAAAGCTGACCCAAATTTTTAAAGAAGAGAATTAGGTTGATCCTCATCCTTTATAGAGGCAAATTAGAGAAACAAACTAGAAAAGAATAAAGGAATAAAAATAAAAAGACAGTGAAGAGGTCAACTGGCATAACTAGCCTTTTTTAAAGAGAATCTTTTGCTCCCCATATTGGTGAGGGGCGTCTGGAGTCTTAAAAGCTAGCAAGATGCCAACTGAGGTACACCAAATGGTCCTAATCCACAAGGAAGACATGATGACCAAGAACAGGAAAGACATGTGGAAAAATGAGCCCAGGAGACATACGGACCCACATGAATGGGAGACTGTATCAACATGAGACTAGAAGAACCAACCAGATAGTGCTCGGCCACCACCCAAGGCAGCCGAGATGGGGTTCACAACGTAGAGTCCCTGGGACAACACGAGAACGAGAGGCAGGATGGGTCCTGACCCAGCCTGAGTGGTGTCCCTTCTGAAAGGAGAGAAGAGATACAGAGAGACAGTCAGAGGGAAGGTATCCATGTGGAGACGTAGCTGCGCACCAAGCAATGCCTGTCATCACCTGAAGCCTGGAGAGACAAGGAAAGAATCTTCCCCTACAGCCTTCAGAGAACTGTACTGAAAGACCAGAATGGATGGTCCGACAGCCTGGAAGATCACCTAGGAACATGGCCCCTAGCCCTGCTGCTGGCCCTGACCAGAAACCAGTACTGAGGTCAACTCTTCAAACAAGAACGGACTGGACTTGGGGATACAGTGTGACCGTATGGTATATACATGGTTTTATACATTTACAGGAGGCTGACCCATTGGTCTCTTTCTAGATAGGAGAGAAAAAGGTGGAGAGGAGGAAAGAGGTGCTCATTAAGAGGATACTAGAAGTATAGAGCAAAAGGAGAAATGTGCTGTCACTGGGTCAGGAGAGCAGACAGAGCTGCAGACAGGTGCGCATGCAGAATTGATTTGGATTATGTACTTCCACTTAATCACAGTAAAAAAAGGAAAAACAGTGAAAAGATACAATGAGAAGTATACAGCTTGAATTTAAAAAAAGAAAATGGAAAAGGGATACATAAAATACATAAAAGAGACAGCACTTTTTTATTCTAGTAAAACAAAACCCATCTGGGAGATTTTCACATGACGATAATCAAAACCAAAAGTCAGTCTAAATCCTTGTGTAACTTCTTCTAATACGCCATGATAAACTCAGTCCCCCATGATATATACTAATCACTCCCTCACTGTAAGAGCTTATTTTCAACATATAAACAAACATACAAATGATTACAAAACATTTTACGAATTTTAATGCATTAACCATTCACTCTCAGGGTCTTAATGCTTTAACTTCGTGTTATAGCTACCCAATTTGTTTAGCTTTAATGCTGGCTTCTCATCCAATTCCCAGTTCTATGTGTCTACTCCATATCTCATCTCCTCAAACTTAACCTATCCAAAAATCACACTAATTTTTTATTACACCTTTTATCCACCTTCAGATGGAGGGGTTTTTGAACTGTCTGTGGGCCAGCTGCTAAAGTCACCAGTCCCAAAACAGATAAATCCACTCTATTCATTTCCTAGAGCTACGGTAACAAAAGACAACACAGTGGGTGGCTTGTAAGAACCAAAATGTACATCTCATAGTTCTGAAGCTAGTAGTCCACATGCAAGGTATTGGTCGGGCCATGCTCTCTCTGAAAGCTGCAGGGAAAGATTCTTTGCTTGTCTCTCCAGGTGATGTCAGGCATTGCTTGGTGCGCAGCTACATCTCCACATGGATACTTTCCCTCTGACTGTCTCTCTGTGTCTCTTCTCTCCTTTTATAAGGGACACCACTCAGGTTCGGTCAGGACCCATTCTACTCTGTTTGGTCTCTTTTAGCCAAGCTCATTTAACTGATCACATATTCAAAGACCTCATGCCCAAACAAGACCACAATGGTAAGTATCCAACCACCAAGAACCCACTGCCATCAAGCCAGGTCCCACTGACAGCAACCCTAGAGGTCAGAGTAGAACTGTCCCACAGAGTGCCCACGGAGCACCTGGTGGATTTGAACTGCCAACCTTTTGCTTAGCAGACATAGCACTTAACCAACTATACCACCAGGGTTTCCGTTAATAAGTACCAGGGGTTAGAATTTCAACATCCCTTTTTAAGGGCACAATTCAATTCATAATATTCACTAACACTTTGTTGATTGATTTCTCCATGACTCCAGTTTTCCATTCCCTTATCTCCCACACTTAGATCTCATGGGTTTTTATTTTAAATCAAAGTCTGACAAAAGATGTCTTACATAATACATGAAAATAAACTCAGAATGGATCAGTGTAAGAACTAAGTTACAGAACTCTTAGAACAAAGCATAGGGTACAGCTACGGGATCTAGTATCTGACAATGAATTCTCAGATACGACATCAAAAGCATAAGCAACAGAAGGCAATCTAATAAACTAGACTTCATTACAATTCAAAACTATTGTGCTCCAAAAGTTTTTAACACAAAGTGAAGAGACAACCTACAGAATGGGAAAACCTATTTGAGAGCCATATATTAGATAAGGGTTTAATACCCAGAGTCCATAAAGAATGCTTACAACTCCACAGCAAAAACACAACCCAATTAAAAAGTGCGCAAAGGGCATGAACACACATTTCTCCAAAGAAGATATTAAAATGGCCAACAAGCACACGAAGAGATGTTCAAAGTCATTAGGAATTAAAACAAAACCACTACCACTGAGTCAATCCCAACTCATAGCAACACTATAGAACAAAGGAGAATTGCTCCATAAAGTTTCCACGGAACAACTGGTAGGTTCACACAGTCAACCTTTCAGTTAACAGATGTAGCACTTAACCACTATACCACCAGGGTTTCCCATTAGGAATCAGAGAAATGCAAATCAAAACCACATTAACATGAACAAACATTTCACCAAAGAAGACATTCAAGTGGCCAACAAACATGAAAAGTGGTTACGTGCTCTTAAGAGCCAAACTGGTTGCTGTTGAGTCTATTACGACTCACATTGACCCTACAGCACAGAGTAGAACTGCCCCAGAGAGTTCCCAAAAAGTGGTTGGTGAATTCAAAATGCTGACCTTTTTAGTTTGCAGCTGAGCTCTTTACCACTGCACCACCAGGGCTCCTCACTGTTGTTTTTGGTGATGGGAAAGACAGCATCAGATGCAGATGAAGTATGCACACTCTGACCAAAGTGAATGGAGTCACTAAGAAGTACTCAAAAGAAAAGGGCATTTTTGGTAAAGGATATGATGAAGCTTTGCAACAACAGCCAAATTTTGTTGGATACGATAAAGTTTTGTGTGGCTACACAAATATGTATACAGGCATGTGTGTGCTAAGTATGAATATGTGGGTACATATGCAAGTGCAGATAGCTGTATCTACAGGCATTTGTACATATAGAGGTATGTGTATGCATGTATATCCATATATATAATAAACCACAAGGGACACAGTTACAGATACCCCTAAGATATAACCAAATACCTCATAGACTGTTTTTCTGGATTTAAAGGTTTAGGACCATAGTTTTGTGGGACAACTCATCTACCTAGCATAACATACTTCATAAAGTATATATTCTAAATCCCAATGTGATAAGTAGTTTCTGTAGTCTTCAAAGTTTGTGAGTGGCCATCTAAGATGCAACTGCTGGTCTCTACTCGTCTGGAACAAAAGACAAGAACTAGATGATGCCCAGCTACCACCACTGACTGTTTTTGTCAGGGTCACAACATACGGATACTAATGGAATGGGAGAAAAAAATGTGGAACAGGGCTCAAATTCTTAAAAAGTCTAAATTCACTGCACCAGCTGAGACTAGACCACTACTCCCCGAGACTACTGCCCTGAGATGATACTCTTTAAACCTTAAACCAATATTACCCTTGGTCACCTTTTAGCTAAATAACAGATTGGATCACAAAATAAAGAATATCACCTGAGTAATGAACACCTGTAAAAAAAAAAAAATCATCTATATGACACAAATAGTCAAAAACTGCTCTAAAGAAAAGATAAGAAGGTAAACAGGAGAGAAACCACAGTATTCGAAAAAGTGCAACCACAACAGGCTAAATGATACTGATGATACGTGAAAAATATAACCAACATGACTTAATAATCCGTATAGAAACTGTTAAATGGTCACCTAATTTGCTGTGTAAATTTTTACCTTAAACACAATAACACATTATTTAAAAGAAAAAAAATTAGATACCACTCACTAGGATGGCTACTATCATAAAAACAGTAAGTGTTGGTGAAGATGTGGAGAAACTGGAACCACCACCCATTGCTGTAGATAACATTTTTGCAGTTCCTTAGAAAGTTAAACATAGAATTACCCTACTGCCCAGTGATTCCATTCCTACGTATATGCCCAAAAGACTTGAAAGTAGGGACTCAGACAGACATCTGAACAATGTTCACTGCAGCATTATTCACAACAGCCAAAAGGTAGAAACAGCCCAAATGTCCCTCAACAGATAATTACATAAACAAAATGTGCTCTATACATAGATTCAAAACTATTCAGCCATAAAAAGAAGTAAAATCCTGATATCTGCTAACATTTGCATGAACCCTGAAAACACTATGCTGAGTGAAACACATCAGACACAAAAGAACAAGTATTGTCTAGAATAGAAAATCAACAGAGAAAAAAGTTTATTCATGGTTACTGGGGCAGAATGCAGGCAAATAAGGAGCTACTGTCTAAGAGGGACTGAGTTTCTGCATAAGGTGATGGAAAACATTCAGAAATGGATAGTGATGATGGTTGCATGATGTGAAAGTAATTAATGTCACTGAATTGTACATCTAAACATAAGTGGAATGGCAAATGATCTGTCATATATATTTATCACAACAATTTTTTAATCTGAGAAAGAATCATTCTTGCAAATAACATTCAATTAGTATTTACTGAATGAAACATGGCCTTGGAAAACACATAGGGTAATGGGGGTGAAAGCTGTCTAGGAGTGAGGCAATAATGAAGATGTAAATACTTATTGAACCGCCTCAAATGCGGCATTAAGCATAATTCTCTCTCAAGAATTTAGCTAGCAAAGAGGAAACACACATTCTCATCTTCCATATTGTTGCCAAAGTCACTTACATCAAATATACATCTGACTACATCACTTCCCAGCTTAAAACCCTTTGGAAACAATCACTTACAGATCAAGTCTAAGACCCTTAGCAATACACAGAAAGTCTCCTGATACATACAGTTCTTCCAGGCTTGCTGAGGCTGAGGGAAGCCATACCACTCCAGTTGTCTGAGCATCATCAAAGAACTTGTAATAAGCATTTATCTATGAACTCCACACCTGGGAATTCTGGTTCAGTAGATCTGGGACAGGACTAGGAACTGGGGTCAAGTGATTCTCACGAGCAGTCAAGTTTAGGAACTATTATAGCTGCTAACCAAAAAGCTCAGTAGTTGCAATCCACCAGTTGTTCTTGAGAACCCTAAAGGCAGTTCTATTTTGCCCTATAAGGCAGCTGTGAGTCAGAATCCACTAAATGGTGACAGGTTTGGTTTTTTGACTCCTGACGAGGTGGCTCAGTGGTTAAGATGATGGACTGCTAGTTCACTATGCACCGCATGTGTAGGTTCAAATTCCATTCTCATCATTCCTTCCTTTCCCCAGTGTCGCGAGAGTGAGATCTGGAGCCCCGGTGGCATAGCAGTTAAGAGCTTGGCTGCTAAATGAAAGGCCAGCAGTTCAAAACAACCACTTGCTCCTTGGAAACCCTATGGGGCAGTTCTACTCCATCCTATAGGGTCACTATGAGGCAGAACCAATTTGACAACGGTGGGTTTTGTTCTGTTTTGGTACCTTAGTATAACATAGCTTTACAGCCAGAAAGACTCAAAACAAATCTGTTCTACCCTTTACAGGCTAAGTCTAGGTCTCTGAATTTTCTGTTTTCTAAAATAGTAATAATGTCTCACTGACAGAAAATGGTATTAAATTAGATAGTATGTGTAAAATACTTAGCATATTTACATAAACATGCTAAGCATGTAAGACAAACCCAATAGATGTTAATTATTAATAACAATTGAACACTAACTGCTCAAACCACTTCCAACCTTTTTCCACTTCCTCCCCATTTCCAACCTTTGTTCACGTTCCTCTTGCCCCAGTACTTCCTTTTTTTGGTCCTGGAAGACTTCTAACCCTTTAAGATCCTGCTCCCACCATCTCCGCCACTAAGCCTTTACACACACAATTCTCCCCCTCCGAAGCTTCCCTCCTTCATCTTCTAGCCCGGGCCAAGCACCTCTGCTCTGTGATCCCAAAGCCCTTGAGCTTATCTCTCTTTCATTTATTCAAGTAATACTTACTGAGTACCTACTGTATATCAGACATTGAAGACACAATGAAGAACAATACAGACACGAGCTGATGTTCTGATAAATCACTTATTAAACATATTACAACATATTACATAATAATGATTGTGATTAAATCATCACACCACAATCACTCATTTGTATCTGCTGTCACCGCTGTCAATGAGTTGCACACCTATAAAAAGTCAAACTGGCAAGAGTTATGTGATATATTTACAGCACCAACAAAAAGAACAGCTGCTGAAGCTGCTTGCATACAATCAAACACCTCATGGGATTTTGTTCCTTGCTTTGGAGGTTTAAGATCATGATTTCGTGAGATATCCCAGTTATTTGGCCTAATATCATATTTAATACTTTGTTGTATGAGAAAAGACAATTAAGTTCGCAAATTCATCCCAGAAAAGTACATAAATTAATTTGTATGTATACTTATATAAATATGTATAGTTAATATGTATAATGCTACATACTTCATTGCCAAATATCACTACGGTCACCTTCGAAGTACTCCCCTTGGGAAGCTATGCACTGACACCAGTGCCTAGTCCACTCTTGAAAGCAATTTTGAAACTCTTTTTCTGGAATGGCCATCAGAGCTGTCTCAGACAAGATCTGATGAACTCATCCCAGAAAACATGCTTTCAAGGGTAGACTAGGTGCTGCCATCGGTGCATAACTTCCCAGCTGGAGTACTGTGAAAGTGACTGATATTCAGCAATGAGGTATGCAGTACTTTTTCTAGGCGAGTTCATGAACTTACTTGTCAAACCTCGTACGGTGACAACTCTGCTAGTGATACCCAGCAATGAAGTGTGCAGCACTTTTTGTTGGTTGAGTTTGCAAACTTAATTGTGATACATCATACGCTCCTTGTTTATTGCACAATGCCTGCCATCCTAAAAGGTTATAAGCAGCCATCCTTGGTACAACAGTTGGTTCTATCTGCCTGGAGAAACAGAAGAAGAGTCAGAAAGTCAGAAGAAATGTAACTTAAGAATAACTGCCTCCATAAACAACTGCCTCCCTTGCTGTGTGATCAGAAAAGATGGGCAGTACCCAGCTACCATTACTGAACGTTTTCATCAAAGAGTTTATAGCAAAATACTGACCAAATGGGGAAAACATAAAACAAAATATCAAGTTCTCATGGACTTCAGACTTTCTGGAGCCATGGAGGCTAGATGAACCCCTGAGACTGTGGTCCTGAGATAATCTTTAATCGTTAAACATTAAACTAAAAATAGCCCATGAAGTTTTCCTAAAACCAAAGTTTAGCTTAAGTAGTAGTGAATATCCACCTTGACTTAAAAGCAGCCATGTAAGTTACATCTACTGGTCCCATACAGGCTACAGCAAAAAAAAGAACAACAAAAACAAGACATAAGGAAAAGATTAGTCTAAAAGATTAATGGACCACAACTACAACAATCTCTGCCAGACTGAGACCAGAACACAAGATGTTGCCCGGTTACCACCACTGACTGCTGTGACAGGGATCATAATAGCAGGTCATGGACAGAACTGGAGAAAAATTACAACAAAATTCAAACTCACCTTAAAAAGACCAGACTTGTTAGTCTGACACAGACTGGAGAAATCAAACAGTATGACCCCCAGACACCCTTTTAACTCAGTACTGAAGTCACTCCTGAAGTTCCCCCTTCAGCCAAAGATTAGAGAGAGCCATAGGGCAAACAAGAACACATGTGAGCACCATGCTTAGCAGTTCAATCATGTATACAAGACAGCCCAAAGGCAAAGAAGAGACGTCAGGAAAGGACATGAAAACTGCAAGAATGGAAACAAGGACTCCAGGTAGAGAAGGAGAGAGGGCTGACATGTCATGCAACTGGCAACCAATGTTACAAAACAATTTGTGTATTAATGGTTTAATGAGAAACTAATTTGCTCTGTAAACTTTCACCTAAAACACAAGGAAAAAAAGACTATCTGCCTTGACCACTGTGTTCTTTTAAGAACTAAACATATAGATATAGATATAGAGATATAGATATAGATATAGGACCAAACTAACAACAGCAACTCAACAGATAAGAAACATAGAGGACAGTGAGTTTACATTAATGGGGGAGGAAGAGGTAGGTAAAGGAGGGTGACAATGGGTGTACAACCTGAAGAATGTGACCAACATTATCTAATTGTACATGTAGAAGTTATTAAGTTGAATATGTTCTGCTGTGTATATGCTCAACAAAAAACAATAGATTGTGTAAACTCCATAGACACATCCAAACTGCCTGAGCGACTGAATTACTTGGCTGAGAGCTGTGGGCACCATTATCTCAGGGAACAGTTAGCTCAGCTGGCCTAACATAGTCTATAAAGAAAACGTTCCACAGTCTACTTTGGTGAGTAGTATCTGGGGTCTTAAAAACTTGTGAGCAGCCACCTGAAATAATCCTTTGGTCTCACCACTTCAGGAGCAGGGGAGAATTACGAAAACTAAAGACACAAGGGGAAGATTATTTCAAAGGACTAATGGGCCACAACTATCACAGCTTCCACCAGACTGAGTCCAGCGTGCCCCATCACCACCACCAACTGCTCTCGCAGGAATTGCAATAAAGGGTACTGGATAAAACCAAACCCAAACCCACTGCCATGGAGCCAATCCTACTCACAGCACCCTACAGGACAGAGCAGAACTGCCCAATAAGATCTTCCAAGCAGTGCCTGGGAAATTCGAACCACCAATCTTTTGATTAGCAGCCATAGCACTTAGCCACTACACCACCAGGACACTGGATAGAGCTGGAGAAAAGCGTAGAACAAAATTCTGACTCACAAAAAAAGATCACACTTACCAGTCTGACACAGAATACAGAAACCCCTCCAGTACGGCTCCTGAACACATTAGCTCAGTAATGAGATCACTGCTGAGATTCACCCTCAAGATTAGACAGGCCCATAAAACAAAATGAGACTAAAGGGGTGCACCAACCCCGGGGCAAAAACTAGAAGGCAGAAGGGGACAGGAAAGCTGGTAATAAGGAACACACAATCAAGAAGGAAAAGTGCTGACACATCATGGGGTTAGTAACCAATGTCGCAAAACAGTATGCGTACTATTTAATGACAAACTAGTTTGTTCTGAAAATCTTCATCTTAAGTACAGTAAGAAAAGTTTTTAATAAAATTATAAAAGTCATGTGTATCTTTCTGCCACTAATCAATAAGCCTTTCAAAAGTATATCAAACTCATCTTTGTATCTCCTGCATCCAGCAATGCCTGGCATAAAGGCAGTATTAACAAATAATCTTAACCGAGGAGACCCACCTTGCAAAAAAAACTGTCATGAAGTTGATTCTTAATCAGTGATGCTACCTGTGATAGGGCAGAACTTCTCCACAGTGTTCTCGGTTGTAATCTTAACAAAAGTCGTAGATACCCAGGCCTTCCCTCCAAGTTGTCCACTTGGGTGAGTTCAAACCACCCACCTGTGTGCCAGCCAGGGACCTCAACCAAAAAGGATTATGGATTATGCATACGGATGAAACAAATTGCCTTCAGCAACAGAAGGGACAGCTCTTCAGTAAGATAATAAAGGAAGGTAAGAAAAGAAAATGTTGATGAAGATATGTGTCATGGACTGAATTGTGTCCCCCCTAAAATATGTGTAGCCATGTGACTGTCCTCCATTTTGTGGTTTTCCTATGCTATATGTTAAAGGGTTAGGGTGGGACTGTAAATCTCTTTATAGATCACCTCTCTGCTCCACCATAAAGGAAGTTTCCCCGGAGGATGGCTTGCCTCACCCTTAATCCTTTCATCTTAGAGAGAGAAAAGGAAAGAGAAGCAGGCAGAGAATCAGGAACCTCACACCGCCAAGAAAAGACACCGAGAGAAGAGTGTCCTTTAAACCTGAGGTTCCTGCACCAAGACGCCCCCTGGAAAAAGACTGACACAACACTGGACTTTCCTCCAGAGCTGACAAGGAGGAAAACCTTCCCATAGGGCGGACATCCTGAATTTGGACTTTTAGCCTACTGGACCGTGTACAAATAAACCTTCCTTTGTTAAAGCCATCCACTCTGTGGTATTTCTGTTAGAGCAGCCCTAGCTGACTCAAACAGTATGTTTTGAGGCTGAAGTAACAAGGCAACAAGGGAGTCTGATGGCCACTGTTTTGTAGCACAAGCACAATTATCTAGAGAATAAGAAGGTGAGATTGAACCAAACGGCTTCTGGGCAAGGACTGCCTTTTAGGTACTCGCAGGGAACACCATCTAAACATGAAGGTTAGCGTGTAGCTGTAACATCCTGTAGACTGAAGAAGAGTCAAACACATCACCCCAGGGCATGAGGCAAACAGTGTAAGGGTATATCTCATAGATCCTCTCAGTCAAACACAGAAATAAAACAAAAAACTCATCTCTGTGCAAGCTATTACAACTTACAGTGACCCTACAGGATAGAGCAGAATTGTCTTCACAGAGTTTCCAAGGCTGTAAATCTTTCTGGGTGCAGACTTCCACATCTGTCTCCTACAGAACAGCTGGTGGGTTCAAACCACCCACCTTATGGTTAGTAGGCAAGCACTTAACCAGTGCATCACCAGAGTTCCGGGTGGCTTCAAAAGAAGATAAATGCACTATTCCTCATCTGTCTCAGCAGAAACTCAAGGCAGAGAATGATTTATCTCAGGTAAGTTTGCGTACGTAGCTTTTATCTAACAGACAAGTTTTACAGGAGACACACGAGAAGTTTTAGGAAACTGCAAAAATACTTCTTGTTTAAAGAGTCTGACCCTTGACAGGTGCCATGCAAGTTATTTACATTATTAGCAAACTATCCAATCCCCTTGCTGGGGCACAAGTACCTCATCTGCATAGTCCTCACCCAATTATTCCGTAAGAATTACAGAGACTCTGGCTGAATGGCCCTATTAAGGAATTCACTGCACTGACATAATCTTTCTTTTTTAAAATCCATAACTTGTTATAGTTTACCTCTCAAGTTTTTCTATCTTTAAAAACAATCTAATAAAAATAAACCAGTAGAATAGAATTGAGAGTCTATTGCCACAACTCTTACAGTAAATCGACACAATCTCCACCAGCCTGCCCCGTTTCTATATATCAGTCCACTTTCTCTGTTCCTCCTCATTTTCTCACCTTTGCTGTTGGGTGTTGACCTTTGATCTTGCTGGTCTTGCGCAGCCGACTCTTTAAAAGAGCACATGCTCACAAGCGTTGTTTATTTTATAGGTCAATCTCTTATTTGGTTGAAAGGTAACCTCCAGAACTGGCTTCATTTCCCAGTTAAAAGGTATGTTAGGGCTACAGTTTCACGGATTTCTCTCGTCTTTAGGAGCCCTGTGAGTCTGGCTTGATTTTTTTCTTTCTTAAATGAATACATCTTTCTCCCATTCCAGCCAGGACCTTCCGTTGCACTCCGAGTCAGAATGGCAGGCCGTGGTAGCACTGTCCAGTTCTAGTCTCAAGCTAGTCGAGTCTGTGGTTGTGGGAGCCATTCATCCTTGGACTTATTTCTTCCTTTTGTCTTTGGTGTCCTTCACTCCTCCAATAAAATCTTTTTATTCTAATTGACATACTCGTCAGGTTTTTCTTTCTACAGTACATACTTACCACAAATTAAAATACTTAACTTTATCCTTCTGGTTTCTATGGAAGCTTTCAAACTACCTAAAACTATTTTTAAAACATAAAAATAACCCTCTCTTACAGTGTACCTCAACACTTTTTAAACACCATACAATCATAACCCAAAACCACAGCTTTTGAGTCGATTCCGACTCAGAGCCACCCTACATAGGTCACAGTAAAATTGCACCGCCGAGTTTACAAAGGAATGCCTGGTGGATTCGAAGCACCGACCTTTTGGTTACCAGTCATAGCACTTAACCACTACACCACCAGGGTCTGCACAAAAAGGTATCTTAAAATTACCAACACCTGTAAAATAATACTGCTTTTTAAGATTTCCCAAAGATCAAATAGTATTATTACCAAAGGATACGAGCTTGGGCAGTTTCAGTTTTCTGATTTCTGTAATCACATGACTAAAAATTATTTTTAAAAAAGACACAGTTTTTCGTTTGTAAATGTTAGTTATTACTCTGAATTCACTGTTTCACGCTGAGAAAAACGGTACGGTGATTGTTTTCAAGGCTCAAAAATGAAAACAAAGGTGGAGTATTATTTTCAAGTCTACTCTCTGATAGCTTTTAAAATATTTTTTGTGACATTCGTCAATTACTAAACTTAATGGGTAAATGAGACGCTGTGGAGACCAACACTTGGCTGTCACATCACGCTGCTCAATGAAAACAATTTAAAGGTCTTGCAAATAAACGACGACAATCGGTTTTCCGCTTCTCCAAGTCTGCAGCCCATCGACCCCGGGCGTCCGACCCCCGGGCGCGCGAACCCGCCTGCGCGGACTCCGGCAGCGGCACCGGCTTCTTACGCGTTGCCGCCCCACCCTGCAAGTTCGGCTTTATTAACTGTTTTAGGTTTTTTTTCTTTTCTTTTCTTTTTAAGGACACCGGTCGGGGGCAGCGGGGAGCCAGACTAGCCGCCGGGCAGGCGTGTCCGACGAGGAGAGGCGCCGCAGGAGCAGCAGTGACCTCGCCTTCCGCGCCCTCACTGATGGCAAAATGGTGGCCACCAACAGCATCCCTCCGGAAGGGCTGAGGCGGGGCTTCGATGCGGCCCAAAGAGATCGGGCCAAACTTTGACAGCCAGAACCTGTCCTCTTTCAGGCCGCCCGGCGCTGCGCACGGCCTGGGCAGCAGCCGGAGTGACGCCTGCAGCACAGGGAACCCCCAGCCAGGCTCTGGAGGCGGCGTCCCGGCGGCCGTGAACAAGGACGCCATTATTCCCTTCCCGACCGGCTCCTCAGCCGCAGTCCGCGCCGGAACCGAGGCCCGGCCGGCCGAGGGAGGGGCGGGCAAGGGAGGCCGACGGGAGGGGGAGGAGGCGGGAGGGGCGGGAGCGGGAAGCCAGCGGGGAGGCGGGGCCGGGGCGTCGGCCCGGGAAGCCGCGGGCCGGGCGCCGGGCGGCTTTCCTTCCTCAGTCTAGCGTCTCCCTGCGAATAGGGGCTCCAGATGGAGGACGAACGAGTCCCACCGGGAGCTTCCCCGTGCAGCCCCGAGTCGCGGTGAACAGCGAGGGCAGCCGCTGTCTCGGAGGCCCTTACCTGTGCTTTCCCACTCTCTGTCCTCCGCCATCTTGGTGCGGAGTCCGTCGCCTGGGAGATGCCCGTCGTTAACCTCGGTCGCTGCGCCCTTTCTCTCTCCACCCACCTCTTCTGGGAGGATGGGCCGCACCGAATCCCCGGAGACGGAGACCCTGGGGGCTCGAGACCCGGGAGGGAGGAGTGCAGCGAACGCGCGCCATTCCCCCTTTCCTGCCACGTGCGTCTTCGGCGCCCGGGCGACCAGAGGCCTCTTATGCCGCCTGAGACCGACGCATGGAGGCCCTTTTCAGCCTTTGCCTTTGGGTGCCAGGTCCTGAGCCCTGATCACGTAGCCTTGGGGAATTATTTAATGCTGAGGTACCGAGCCCCTTAGTCTTAAATAACTCTGATCCATCTGGGGATATTACAGGCATGCGACTCCCCTCCCCCCCTCCTGTTTGCACGCTGTGGCGGTGCTCCAGTTTTTACTGCAGATTTTAAAACGCAGCCCAGGAGCTGGGTGAAAAGCCCGGCTCCCAAGGGGGCGATTGCCGATCCGCAGTCAAGCCTCCCCCTGTCCCATTCACAGCCAGCCGAGCGCTGGGCAGTGGCCCGGGTGCTGCAGAGAGGCCGATCCAGCTGCTTCCGGCCTCCACGTTTTCCCCGGGCCAGTCCTCACTGCCTCCCAGAGAAGGCGACCGCACCGCCTGGAACTGGAGCTCCGAGGAAAACTGGGCTGGGTGCACTACGAAACCGGAGCCATTAGACCATTATTACTGCAGGAGAGGCGATCGCTGTAGACAAACGTGTGAAAAAGGCGCAAACGCTGCGTCGTCAAGGATGCAATCACTGACACAAAATAGAAGGTTCTCATAGCAACCAAAACATGGCCATGTTGTGCTCAGAGTTACATGCAAAGTTTAAATGTTCTTGTTGTGAAATCTGGCGTGACTTCCAGTTAAAGTTACTATGGAAAAGTTGTAAATCCTCTTCTGAAATTTTGCAGCTGTGGCGTGGTATTAGCAGTGTTTGAAGGTTGTATTCTAAGTCTGGGTTCGCTAGACTAGAATATTTTGTAATGATCCTTGAATAACAGATCTAACCTTCAGTGTTGAGATAAACTGGAACCTTAAATGAGACTTGCGTGTACTGTACTAATTGAAATGGCTTGATGTTTATCAAAGCAAGTATGTACCTCTTAAAACTCCTTAGCACGATATTAATACTTAAATGATTTTATCAACACAGATTTTTATGCTCCTATAGTCTTTCACTAAACCCTAAGGCAAACTGACTATTCTTCCTTATTGAAATAAGTAATTTTTCTGTAGAAGGTAATTCATGTGGCGCTGTGATGAACATTGTATTTGAAATTAGCTGTAAACGATTGGGTAATCAAAGACTTTCTCCATTGGAAGATGTTTATATGAAATGAGTACCGTTGTGTACGGTGAATCCTTAAAACCCAAATATGGAAAATTAAACATTAAGATTTATATTTAAATTTCAGAGTCATTATGGGCTAGTGACTTGTTTGTAAAGACCTACTATCTCCCCAAAGGCTTAGAAGTACATGTAGGAAACACCCAACTTGGGTCTCGGTTTATGATTCACTGTGCCTTTTCATAAGCTGTTGGCAATTTTCCTTGTTTTGGAATGTCTTTCCGTTTTCTCTCCCTGATTCAAAACTCACCCTCCCAGCCACATTATTTGTCCCTGCCCATGAGTCGGAGTCTGCTGGGGAACCATGGGTGTCAGTTTTTCGTTTTTTGGCTATTGGCAGGATGACCCCCTTCAAGGTCACCTCTTCTTAAGACTTCCCCTGTCGAACCTCATCCTGTGTGCTTGTGTTATGGAGCCTGTCACATTAATCTGTAATGACTTTGTTCAGTTACTTGTTTTCTCCTACCAGACTGGAACTCTTGAAGAGGGGACCGGGTGTATTCATCCGTACATCCCTAGTGCTTGGAACAGTTCTTCAATTTTTGTATCAGAAATGGCTATTGTTAAAATTGAGACAGGAGTTAGTCTTCTCTTTTTGTTTTTTTAATTCAGATTTCACAAAGTTATTCGAAGTAAAACAGGTTTTCACTTTGCATTTTATATTCTTGAACCAGTGGAAAAATTACCAGTACATGTTAATAAAATGTAATCCTTATATAAAACAAAACTGTTAGGAATTTTAAGATTCTCTGCAAACTTTCTCTCCCCAATATTTTTATATTTTTGACTGTGGCCCCCAGGGTCACCATGAGTCCGTTGGAGTCGATGGTACTTGGCTGTTTATCAAAGCTTTTGTTATTTAAATCATTCCAAATCCTGTTAACTTTCCACTTCTCTAAACTTCTAAAGCACATTTAAGAGAATACTCTTAAGTTTGGATGACTGAAAAAAGAAAATATATGTTGTTTAACCCCCTGGATTTGAAGTCAGGAGCTTCACACAGCTTATATAAACCCTTAGCACCTAGTCTAATTTGAGGCACATGCTACGTGCTTAATAGTTTTCAACTGCTGATTAGACATAAAATTGTACAAATATTCTGGAACACTTTCCTCAAGGTGAAAATTATTATCCAAATAACTAAAAGCCCACAATGCAATTAATAATTATTTGCATTTTGCTAATACTGGACTTTCTAGGAAAGCCCGGTGGCATAGTGGTTAAGTGCTATGTCTGCTAACCAAAAGATTGTCAGTTCAAATCCCCCAGGTGCACATTGGAAACTATGGAGCCATTCTACTCTGTTCCTTAGGGTCACTGTAGTCAGAGTTGACTCGACAGTGCTGGGTTTTTGTATTTCCTTTTTCTTCTGGTTCATCTGCTCTACCTTTTTCAGGTTGTGGAAACCTGACCCCTGACTGTATTACACTTAAAACTCTTTATTACTACCTTGTAGACAGTGCTAATCTAACTAGAACTACGTTTTTTTCCCCCTTTGAATATATTTTGTTTCTGAGGTATAGCTTGAGTACTTTTGTAGTGTTACGTGCTGCTAAAGCATTTTTTCATTCATCAAGGTAATTTTCAGAAATTTAGAATCAGAAAAATATTTTGATTCCGCTAATGAATATCATGCAACCTTAGGGCTAAATCAGAAAAACCCAAAGAGTATAATTTTAGATAATGACACTTGCTTGATTATTCTGCAGGACCACGTCGATCTGCACAAATTATGTCCTTTTCCATGCTTGAGCATATGGTGAATTAAATCTATTTGGATGAGCTGCAGTACCGTACCAAGGAGGGACCCTGAAAAATAGAATACAGTTGACTCAGTTATCTGAGATGTGGGTGAAATAGGGTAAATTTAATGTCACTAGTGCAAAATGATGGCAGTCCGAAAACATCGAAGATTGTGTTTACTTTCCTAGTCTAGAGATAATAGAAATCCCCTTGGACTAGGAATGACTGAAGAAACAAGCATTGGCTTTTCCTTGGGCATTGCCATGTGCTGGAAACCCTGGTCGTATAGTGGGTGAGAGCTGCAGTTTGAATCCATGAGGCACTTCCAGAAACCGTATGGAGCAGTCCTACCCTGTCATACGGGGTCACTGTGAGTTGGAACTGCCTTAATGGCGGTGGGTTTGGTTTGGGTTTTTTCTTTTCTTGTTCATTTTTTGCCATGTACTGACCTCATGACCTAGGCAAGTCGTGTAATCTCTTTAAAATTTAGTTAGTTCAGAAAAATAGAAATAACAGTGCCCAGAGTCCCTATCTTAGCATTTCCTTAAGACTCAGTGGGCATAACAGAAATCTTTAAAAGTTGAAGGAATGTCCTAAGCAATCAATTAAGTGAGATGAGTCCCCAGCTCTACAGGAAAGAACTCTTGGAAGTCAACTCCAGCTTCTGTCCTGAGATTAGGCCTCCACAAGGAAAGCTTTGCATTTTCAGGGCTTCAGCTACCCCAGCTGGAGGCTACACCGTTAACTACTGGAGTCTCCTGGCAGTGTGCCATGTGATCTGCTTAACTCATCTTTGGTTTACGGCCCTCTCCTGGTTTCTGTAAACCCAAGGGAGCAAGAGTGTCCTTAAACATAGCATCTTTGAGCTTTAGACCCAGGAAAATGGTGGTGAGGGAGTTCCCTCTCTTATCTATCCAATTCTAGTCCACTAACATCAAAAATGTCCCCTACTCAAGGAAGACAACCACCACCCTTACTCTGTGATGTCAAAAGGAAGACATCTGACTACAAAAGAAGAAGGTATGGTTTTCTTTCAGGATTATAATTGTAAAAGTAATAATAATAAAAGTAGCTCTTTCTTAAGTTACTACTACTTTATCTCAACTTATCTTGCATTATCTCAACTTAATTTTTCTGAGGCTGACACTAGCAGCCACAATTTACAGGTGAAAAAACTAAATCTTCACATAAAAGTCGATTTAGGGTCACATACCTGTGTGGGAGAGCTAGGTAGGAATATAGATCTGATTTAAGAGCCTCTGTGCTATACTGCTGCTGCTTTATCTTTCTGTATTGTGATAAAATATATATAACAAAACATTTGCAATGTGTGTCAACCATTTTTACTTATAATCCAGTGACATTAATTATAGTTACCATGTTGTGTCACCATCACCGCTGTCTGTTCCCCGATGTTCTTCATCACCCTAACAGAAATCAATTCCCTCTCCCACCTCTCCCTGGTAACCAGTAATAAACTAGTGTCTGTACATTTGCGTATTCTTGATATTCTATATAAGTGGGATCCTATGATATTTGTCCTTTTGTGTCTGACATTTCACTCAGTGTGTTTTCAAGGTTTTTCCATATGGTAGCATGTATCAGAACTTCATGTCTGTTTATAGCTATAAAACCAAATCCACTGTTGTCCCAACTCATAGCAACCTTATGGAACAGAGGAGAACTGTCCGTAGGATTTCCAAGGAGCAGCTGGTGGATTGGAACTGCCAGCTCTTTGGCCAGCACCAGAGTTCCATGTGCACGCACGCACACACACACACATCACAGTTCATTTATTCATCTGTTTACACTTAGGTTGTTTCTACCTTTGGCTGTTGTGAACAGCACTACAGTGAATTTACAAGTATTTGAGTCGCTGCTTTCAGTCTTTTGGGCATACACCCAGGAGTAGAATTGAGGAGTCATGTAATTAATTCTGTGTGTAACTTTTTGGGAAAGTGTCACACTGTTTTCCACAGTGGCCATTTTTTTTACATTCTCACCAGCAGTAGATGAGGGTTCCAGTTTGTCCACATCCACGTCGACACTTGTTTTGTTTTTTTCTGATAAGACCCATCCTAGTGGATGTGAAGTGATAGTTCATTATGGTTTTGATTAATATTTTCCTAATGACGTACTTTGGACATGTTATTGAGAGGGACCAGTCCCTAAGAAAGATATCATTCTTGATAAAGCAGAGGGTCACTGAAAGAGAAGACCACCCTCAGAGAGATGGATTGACACAGTGGCTGCAACGATAGGTTCAAGCATAGCAACGGTGGTGAGGACGGCACAGCACTGGGCAGGGTGTCGTTCCGTTGTGCGCAGTGGGTCACTGTGGGCCCAAACTGACTTAGCAACACCTAACAACCACAGTGACTAATGACACTGAGCATCTTTTCATGTTCTTACTGACCATTTGTATATGTTCTTTGGTAAAATGTTTAAATCTTTTTTTTTTACACAACAAATTAGTTGCCCATTCACTAGTAATTCCTACACCTGTTAGTCCATGATAGTGGTTGCCGTCCTTCCAGTGTGTCAGCACTCTCCCCTGGTCTACCGTGGGCTCCTGTTTCCCTCCTGGCATTCTAATCTTTGCTTTGGGTTAAGTGTTGCCCTTTGGGGCTCAGGTGTCGATTGTTCTGGGAAGCACACTCCCTGTGGTGGTTGTGGTTGCCATAGAGACCAGTCTGTTATATAACTGAGCATTGGGCTCTAGAAGCGGTTTCAGTTCCCAGTATGGAGGGCATCTTAGGGCAGCAGTCTCGGGTCCTCTAGTCTCTTATCAGACCAATGGGTCCAGTCTTTCTTAGGAAATTTTGTTCCGCATTTTTCACCCATTGGAACTGGGTGACCTTCTATTATATTTCTAGTCAGAGAAAATGTGGTGGTAACTGGGCACCATCTAGTTCTCCAGGATCTCAGGCTAGAGGAGGTTGTAGTTCATGTGGGCCATTAGTCCTGTGGGCTAATTGTTTCCTTGGATCTTTGGTTTTTCTTCACTCACTTTTGCTCCCGATGGGAAGAGAACAATAGTTTGGTCTTAGATGACCACTCACAAGCTTTAAGCTTTGCCCTTTTATAAGTTGGATTTTTGGTTTTTGTTGTCAAGTTGTAGGAGTCCTTTAAATATTCTGGATATTAAACCCTTATTGTATCCAGTTCTGTAGGTTGTCTCTTCTGTTTGTTGATAAAGGTCTCAGATGCCCAAAAGTTTTTCATTTTGATGAAGTCTAATTTATCTATTTTGTCTTTTGTTGCTCATGCTTTGGACATCATGTCTAAGAATCCACAGTCAAAAACCAAGTCCCAAAGTATTACCCCTATGTTTTGTTCTAGGAGTTTTAATTCTTAACAATTAAGTTATTGATCTATTTTGAGTTAATTTTCACTTGTGGTATAATGTGTGGGTGCAGTGTCATGTGTTTGCATGTGAAAATCCAGTGGTCCCAGAACCATTTACTGAAAAAAATTATTCTTTACCCATTGAATGGACTTAGTTAGCACCCTTGTTTATTTCTGGACTCTCCATGTAGAGAAGAATATAAGGGCAGAATGCCAGAAATTATTTGTCACTTCCCTCCCCTCCCCCCTTTTTTAATTGCTTCAGAACTTGAGCAAAGCATTTGGCAAAGCTTCTTAGGGACTTCTAGGGAAAGAAGCAATGACATCTACTTTGTCCTTATGGGCAGAGAAAGAGTTAAACTGAAGGCCTGACCAGATACCAGCTTTCATGTGACAGGTGAGGAAGTAAAACACTCTCCCACCGAGATCCGTTGGTCTGCTCACCTTCTTCACTTTCCTTCTCTCCTTCCTGTGGCCTCACAATAATGAGAAAGAATTGTGTTAATTCTTGGCCCTGGACAAAAGCTTTTGAAGTGCCAGATGCTGTTAGGCTTTTCAGAGATGCCCAGAGCAGGGAGCTGGAGCTGCAGTACTTGTGGGTTGTTTAGAAGTAAATCTTATGTTTAACTGGAGCTCTTAAAGCATGTGGGAAAATCACACCATTAGACTCATTCTTCTTCAATACTTACATTGAACATTTCCTATCCAAGGGCCGCACTTTTCAGGGATACTCATGGCTGAGCAAGTTTTTCACTCATTGAAGATAAAACCTGAAAGGTACAGAATGGTCCCTGACCTAGAGAGGTGATAAAAAATGTTTATGATTGTTCTCACAACCTCCTCCCTGTCAAATGTGGAAATTGGGGGAAATTGTGCAACTCTGCTGGTAATTGGCTTTGGAATGTCTTATCGGTTCCAGCTCCCAAATCACCTTTAGCAATTATATTAACATTTCTATTGGGAAATTGTGCTGTACACAAAGACATACACAGCAGTTGCATCTAATCCATTCCTCATTAGTCTTTGGGCATGTTATTTCTTCTCTAGAACCTTGGTTTCTTCGTCTGTAAAATGAAAATAAAGGAGAATCCTGCCAGGAGATTGTCCAACAATAATTGATCAGTTCAGACATGGAAAAACCCACCTACTGCCGTTGAGTTGACTCCAACTCACAGTGACCCTACAGACAGTGTAGACCTGCGCCACAGAGTTTCCAGTGAGCACCTGGCGTGTTTGAGTGACTGACCTTCTGTTAGCAGCCACAGCGTTATAACCGCTATGACAGTTGGTTCTTCAGACATGGAAGCCACCTGCAGTTCTCCCTGGGCATCTGACCTGATTTAAGGCTTGTGTGCCTGTGGTCACATGACCCTTGAATGACTCTAGGGCCAATAGTACTAATATCTGGAGTATTTACTATGTTCTAGGAAATATGACAAGCATTTTACATGTGTATTTTAGTTAATCATTACTGTAATCCTGTAAGAAAGATACTAACATGATTCCCATTTTAAAAATGAGGAAGCCAAGAGTTAAAATGTCAAAACCGCTTCTCTGAAAGGAAAAGTGGCTTTTCTGTTGCTGAGTCCCAACACCTGCTCTGAAGTCCTGCCGCAGCATCTTATTCTGGGGTTTTCTCTTCCTCCATGTGCTAAGCCCCAGCACTCGGCCTGCTGTCCTTCTTCCTGAGGCCTGGCATGGACCACCCACTCAAGTGAGGAGGTGGGCTGTGAAGGAGTCTGGGACGTTACCAGTCTCTGGCTTCCACCTTCTTTGCTGCCCTTGAATATAAACACATAGGACTTCTAATTTTAAGTGTTTTATGCTGATCTGTGGAGAAAGAGACAGGGTAATAAAATTAACAAATGGGGGTGTTACAAAGGTTTGAGGATCTTAACAAAGTTTCTACAGATGTGATCCCTGGTTCATAAAGGTCTTGACTCTTGGAGACAGTTAAGAGGGTGTGCCTGGCACATGTGACGCTTGTCACCCTCCATGCCGCCTGCTGCCAGTAGTAAACGAATTTTCCTTCCCAGAGTTCATACAGATTAATGGTGGTTCAACAGGCTATTACATGACAAAGGAAAAGTAGCCTGGGGAGCAAAGACATAGATATAAAAATAAAACAAATAAATAAACTTAAAAACCTACTGCTGTTGGGTCCTTTCTGACTCTTAGCTATCCTATACAACAAAGTAGAACTGCCCTGTAGGGTTTCCAAGGCTGCAATTTAAAAAAAAAAAACCTGGATTCTTTTTTTCCCCCTTGTGCTTTAGGTGAAAGTTCACAGAGCAAATTAAACAGTGAATACACCTAGTATTTTGTAAAATTGGTTGCCGAGCCCACAGTGTGTCCGCTGTATCCCTGTCTCCACCTGGGTTCCCCCATCTCCGTTCGTTCAGCTTTCTGGTCCCTTCCTGCCTTCTCATCTTTGCTTTTGCGCTGGTGTGCCCGCTTACTGTCCTGTACATGGTTGAGCTACACATGCTGTAGTTTGTTGTATGGGCCTGTCTAGTATTTCACTGAAGGGTGAACTTCAGGAGTGACCTCAGTACCGAGTTAAAAGAGTATCCAGGAGCCATACTGTTGGGCCAGGACTATAAAAAGCTGACAGCCTTGTCATTCTCCCATGGAGCAGCTGTTTGAGTTTGAACTGCCAGGGTTTTGGTTAGCAGCTGAGCCCTGAAACCACTACACTGCCAGGTTTTCTTATATGGCATAGGGATGTTTGGGGGCTTTTAATTACTATGAATAATCAGCAAACATACTAAAAAGTAATTTTGTCCCATTTGTATTACAGATAATTGCATTTGTACTCTTATAACTGAACAAAAAGAAAAATATAAAAAACTTTGAAAAAAAACTGTAAGAAAGGACTCAGTTCTGTGCTGCACCTTGACTGTGTAGGTCTGCCTGTGATTATGGTAACTCAAGTCACTAAACACCTAATAAAATACCTGGGAATAAGCATCATTTGAGACTGTACCCTCATGTGACTTGAAAGCTAACTCCTTGATAAAGTTCCACATTACTGAGAAACTGCTCTAGGACGGGGATCTGCACCCCATCCCCAACAGAGAACATCACTGAGGCGTAACTATGTGAATAGACAATGCAAACACACAAAGATTTTTTATAAAAATTTTCACAGGTATAGCTGGGTTTTTCTTTATGGTTGCCTGTTTTATTCAGGTCAGCTATATTTTCTAGAAGTCAAAGAAAGGTGTGAGATTAGGAGTGAATACTTGTGACGAGGGAGAGATGTTAGAAAAGGAAGTTATTTTTAGGAAGGCTTGGATCCAAAAAACCCACACCAAACCCACTGCCATCGAGTTGAGTCCAACTCATAGTGGCCCTACAGGTCAGAGTAGAACTGCCCCATCGAGTTACCAGGGAGCACCTGGTAGATTTGAATTGCCAGCCTTTGGGTTAGCAGTTGTAGCACTCAATCCACTACACCACCAGGGTTTTGAAGGCTTGGATAGGCAGGGGAAAATGATGCTGGGAAGTGTTCTGGGTTAAACACTGGTCCTAACGGTGGGGTTGAGAAGGCCAAACCAAGGAAACCGAAGCCAAAAACGAAACCCTTGCCATCAAGTTGATTCCAGCTTATGGCAACCCTGTAGGACAGAGTAGAACTGCCCCTTAGAGTTTCCAAGGAGCATCTGGTGGATTTGACCTGCTGCCCTTTTGCTTAGCAGATGTAGCACTTTACCAGGGTTGCCAAGTCAAGGGAACAGTGTTTAAGTGGTGAAGGATGTACCTAACTCTCTGCTCCCTCTCATTTTTTCTTGTAGATTCATAACCTGTCCTCACCAAGTAATAAAAGGAAAATAGCTTCAAAGTCCGGGAGGCTCTTTTTCACTTTCGCCTCCTTATCTATTTTCAGAGAGCCCTGGGTGATACAAGTGGTTAACATGCTCGACGGCTAACCAAAACGTCGGAGGTTGGAGTTTAACTCTGAGGAACCTAGGAAGAAAGGCATGGTGACCTGCTTTCAAAAAGCCAGCCACTGAAAACCCTATGATGCACAGTTCTATTCGGACAACTCAGGGTCACCATGGATTGGAATCGATTTGGCAAACTAGTATCCATTCTTGAAGAAGGACGGTTCACTCAGCATTCCGAAAGTAGTCATGAAGTACCTACACTGTGCAAGACAATCTGCTAGGCACAACAGAGAATACACAAACATAGCCGCTCTTTATTTGCCAAGGTACTGGCGGACCTGGTCATTTTAAGATAGCAGGGGACCGTGTGCAGAGACCTGTATGCGTGCTCACTGGCCACACATCCCTTTTTGTCCCGGAGTTCAGTGAATTGGTGGTTGTGCTGTTAGATGCTGTCAGGTGGGTTCCAACTCACAGCAACCCTGTGTACAACAGAATGAAACACTGCCCAGTCCTGGGCTGTCCTCACACTCGTGCCTGTGTCTCAGCCAACTGGTGCAGCTACTGATGTTTTCCCAGGAATCGTCCCCACTGCGATACGGCCAAAGTATGTGAGATGGGTCTCACCATCCACGCTTCTAAGGAGCCTGCTGGCCGTGCTTCTTCCAATAGACTTGTTCATTCTTCTGGCTGTTCATGGTATATTCAATGTCCTTCACCAACACCGTACTTTAAACACATCGATTATCTTTTGGTCTTCCTTATTCATTCTCCAGCTTTTGAATGCACACAAGGTGACTGGGTCAGGGGCACCTGGGCCCTCAAGGTGACATCTTTGATTTTCAGTACTTTCAAGAGACCTTTTGCAGCAGATTGCCCAATTCATTGTGACTTGATATCTTGACTGCTGCTTCCAGAGGCACTGGTTGTCCATCCATGTAAAATTAAGTCCTTGACAACTTTAGTCTTTGCCCCATTTATCATGATGTTGCTTACTAGTCCAATTGTGAGGATTTTTGTTTTCTCTTATTGAGATGTAATGCATGCTGAAGGCTGATTCAGTCTTTGATCTTCGTCAGTAAGTGCTTCAAGTCCTCTTCACTTACAGCCAACAGGATTGAGCCATCTGTATATCACGGATTGTTAGTAAGTCTTCCTCCAATCCCGATGCCCCGATCTTCTTCACATGGTCCAGTTTCTCAGATTATTTGCTTAGCATACAGACTGAATAAGTACGGTGGGAGGCTACAACCCTAATGAACACTTTTCCTGATTTTAAACCTCAGTATTTCGTCTTCTGTTTGAGTAACTACCTCTTGGTCTATGTACGAGTTCTACATAAGCACAATTATGTTTTCTGGAATTCCCATCTTCACAATGTTACCTGTAATTTGTTATGATCCACTCAGTTGAATGCCTTTACGTAGTCAATAAAAGACAGGTAAACATCATTAAGATATTCTCTGCTTTCAGCCAAGGGCCATCTGACATCAGCACTGAGACTTCCTATTCCAGGTCCTCTTCTGAATCGGGCTTGAATTTCTGGCAGTTCCAGTGGATGTACTGCTGCTACTGTTTTTAAATGATCTTCAGCAAAATTTTGCATGTGTGTTAATATTAGATTATTATTATATAACATGTTATTAATATATCACTATATTAATTCTTGTTATAACTGTGTTAATATTAATATTAACCATATCACATTAATGATATTGTTGAATTATTCCGACATTCTGTTGGATCACCTTTCTTTGGAATGAGCACAGATATGGATCTTTTCCAGTTGGTTGGCCAGGTAGCTATCTTCCAAATTTCTTGGCGTAGATGAGTCAGTGCTTCCAACGTTGCATCTCTGTGTTGAAACATCTCAATTGGAATTCCATCTCTCCCTGGAGCCTTGTTTTTCGCTAGTGCTTTCAGTGTGACTTGGACCTCTCCCTTCACTTAAGTCATCTGTATGAAAGGAGACTAAATGAATAACCCACAAAATTGAAATACCCACCCACTAAAGCTACTTTCTCCTCCAAATGGCATACGGTGCATACTCTACCCTTGCCGTGGCCTTATCTTCAGTAGACCCAGTGATGGCTTGTATCTACCATATGTGAACACTGTCCATAGGCACTTGGTTTGGCTAGTCCATAGGCAATCTAGAACACCGTGGAAATGTATCACTAAGCTAAGAGTATCTTTCTCCAGGAGATAAGTGGTGGGTTGTATCTATTTGTAAAAAAGCAAGAGATTGCACTACCCACTACCTTGAGTGGGTCTCAAGGCCTTCAAATCCACACACCTTCAACTAAGCAGATCAGTAACTAGAAATGCAGTACTAGTTATGGTTTATCTCCTAGCAGAGAGGGCTGTGTGTTACATTTGCCTTAAATAACACAAGAGTGTTTTTGTTGGAAGAAAAATGAGAAAAAACGCAATCAGGAATTTAAGAAATACTTTGAAAATTAATGTTTACAAACAGAACCTTACTTGAATGATCTTAAATGGTTGTGTCTATACAGTGGCTTATGTACATAGTTTTGCAAATGTTTTTTCTTCCTTTAAAATATGAGCACCCAAAAGACTGTGACCATGTCTTTCTCTTTATTAATTATTTTTTAAAATAATCACTGTAACAATGAACAGTTTAATGGGAGAGCCAGAGACCTGGATCCCTGAGTTTCATTTCTATGTATGATCTGGTATCATTTAGGAACGTCAGGCCTCTGTGCTTCATTTGTTTAAGATGGGCATAACATTTTTACCACTTGATAATACTTAGACTTTGAAACCTTAGGGTAATAATTGTTGTAAATGTTTTCATTAAGTATCATTCACCTAGTAACAACACTTACAGAATCTGAGGACAGAAATGTTAATAGGGTTACTCTCTTGAGCCCTGACCGCACAGTGGTTAAGCATTGGTCTGCTAACTAAAAAGCTGGCACTTGGAACTCACCGTCTACACGAGCGGAGGGAGATGTAACAGTCAACTCATAGCAACCCTGTAGATAGGATAGACCTGCCCACTAGGTTTCCAAGAAGTGATTGGTGGACTAGAACTGCTGACATTTTGGTCAGCGGCTATACACAATACCATAAATGAGACAAGCTCTCCAACCTTGAGCTATCTCGTCCTGGCTTTTAACACTTCTTGATAGTCAATAGCAAAATACCGCTGCTAAAATCAAGTGGATAAGAAAGGTCTTGGTAAGATACGATTCCAGTTTTAAACAGGACTCCTACCCCAATGTTCTTTTTGTTGCTTGTTTTTGACAAATTATTTTTAATAGACTTTATTTCTTACAGCAGTTTTAGATTTATAGAAAAATTAAGCAGCAAGTTCCCGAAGGCACGTTTTCCCTATTATTAACCTCTAGCAGTCTTGTCGTACTATTCTTTTTATTCTGTTGTCCTTAAGTGATTGGATATCGCCATTTCTTTGGTGAGTAAGTAAACAAGCGTTCTAGTGGTTCTTAAGAAATAACTTGGCTGTTAGTACTTCACCGTCATTCATACTCCAATGAAAAGTATTTGTTTGGAATTTCCACATTTTAACAGCCATTCGGCTGGCCGGGGACATGATTTACAGCCAACCGTGGTAAAGAAAACACTGAACCTGACTCTGCACTTGGCTGGTAACATGGGCGGAGTTTCTTTACCTCTGTGGAAGTCTGTGTTGGATTGGAAAACCTAAGTCCTTTTCAGTTCAAAACTTCACTAATCAATCGTTTGTTTCCAAAAATAGTGGCAGACTAATTTAGGTGGTTGGTAATTTTTTTTTTTAGGAGTTCTGTTTTTTTTAATTTTAGTATATACTTGAAGCTCTAGTATTTCAAACGCATGATTTCACAAATAAGATTAGACTTAAAAAGATTAGTCAATCTATGTCAAATTAAAGACACTGTTGAGTATTTAACAGTATCAGTAGCATGGATATGAAAAAAAACAGAAGTAAAAAGTAACTACAAGAAGTTTGGGAAACACTGCATTAATTAATGTACTAATTCATTCAAGAAGTATAGACAGGGCTGTGTCCCAGACCTCATCTTTTTATCCTGTACTCTGTAAATCATTTGGCTCAACTAATGAACAAGTACCTTAGAATTTACAGGGGGAAGAAAATACAGAAATAAAAGTACTATGTTAGAGAAATGTCCAGAGGTTCAGGACCACAGAGCAAGAGCAATTAAATCAGATTCTAAACTACTTTCAACACTTCTGAAAATTAGACCAAGTCTGTAGGGTGGATTTTTGAGTAAAAAGACAGGCTGATTATACCTGTCTTCACATTTTTCAAGTTGTAACCGCTTCCTCATGTTATATGGCATGTAATTTGACATATTAGCCATAATTTATCCTAGTGTTTGAGATGCTAGAATTCACAGCTCTTTCCTAAGTCAAAACATTGTCGTGATTCTACCAGCAGCTAACCCCATTTTCCATGGCACCAAGGTCAAGTGGCCTTTCACCTGCACAGAAAATAGAACTTTGACCCACATTTTTATGGAAGGTGTGCTTTCCTCACCTCGGGTATCTAAATACATGTGGCTCTTTCTTTAATCCCTTTGTGGGACATGTAAGACCTTGTCTGTGTCTGTAACCCATATGCCTTTGCTTAGTGCCTGAAACGAAAACTTGGAGAACCAAAGACTGGGACAACTTAGCATGAATAAACCATGATCCAGTTCTGGTAAAGGTGGCCTTTACGATGGCAGTCATTTGAAAGTTCTTCATCTGTTCATTCTTTCCAGTTTTCCACATCTAACCTATCTACAACAGAAGACCAAGAATTTGGAGCCATGTCTGGTTTCCCTGCCACACATTACACGATGACGCTCCATGCCCTTAGCTCTTTAGGCGAGTGGACAGAGGAGCCTCCTCTGAGCCATTCTGTCTGTGGTGTACAAAACTTCCCCTGAAGATACCCGCTACACCAGGAAATTTTGGTATTAACTTCCTATTTAGGTTTGGATAGTTAGTCTTCACTGATGAGTTTGTTGTGGTGGTTGTTTTCTGTCTGAAAGTAAAATATTTTTCCCTACCTGTTGGCTCTTGAGAAAAATCAGTCCTCCACAGAGTAATGAGCTCATCCGAGGTACTAAAATGCATAACTTTTCTCTTACTTTCAAAAGATAATACCTATAACAGCTAATATTTAGAATCCTGTGTGCTAGCCCACAGCTAGCATAGAGTCCTTTACCCCACTCGAGAACACTAGATGGAATATGACTGGTCTCACCTGGCGTTTCAGGAAGTTACGGCCTGGAGAAAGAAGGCCTGGTCCAAGACCAACAGTTTGTATTGACTGAACAAGGATACACACCCAGGCAGCCTGACGCCAAAACGTGAACTCTTGATCACTGTCCTAGGTTTTAACCCCAGGTCTCTTAGTTTGCATCATGTTGTACAAATAAGTCTCTTCCTCTAAAGTTTTTTTAAAAAGTAATATTCCCAAATTTATAAATCAATTTTATGGTAAGTTTTTTTTTAATCCTTTATATGACACACACACACACACAAAATCATTCCTCAAACGTATGTTTTTACAGAAAGGTTTGCATGATGCACTATGCCGTTGCTTCAAATTGCAACACAAACACATCTTTCGTTGTCTTCTGGATGTTCACACGTGCATAATAACATTGTACGACTTAAGGATACACGCTTCATGACTTCCTCCCCAGTCACTTCCACAGCTGGGGCACCCTAGCAACTGGGACGTCGTAAAGGAGGAGGCTGAGGGAGAACCTTGGCACAGTGATGGCATGCCAGCTCCCAGGATTTCAGATGACTGTTCACCCACGTTTAGGAGTCTATCACTGTACATGTACTGGGGGCAGAGAGAATAGTTCACAGGGTAGCTTCCACTCCATGTCTTCTCTGGTGATTCACCAGGATAGCCACATGGAAACCTTGGTGGTGTAGTGGTTAAAAGGTTTGCAGTTCAAATCCATCAGTTGCACCTTGGAAACTATGGGACAGTTCTACTCTGTTTTATAGCATCACTATGAGTCAGAACTGACTCAGTAGCAATGGGTTTGGGTTTGGTTTTTGTTTTTAAATAACCAGGTGTGCCTCTGACACCCAATACTTTGAGCATTAACTGTCCCATCTCCTCCACCTGCAGACTGCCAGGAAATGCATATTGTTATGCTGTATCTAGAATGTATTAACAAGTAACAAAGTCTCAAAATTAATACATTTTAATTGATATAAATAATGCTATTTCAGATAAATTGGAATAGGTCATCTTAGCTTATTTGAATATATAAGTGTGTATATATATGTATACATATGTGTTTACATATGCACGTATTTTTGTGTTTTCTGATGTAAAGAAGGAATAGACTGAATCTGAAATGGAGACGGATGATTTTATATGAATGTATAATCAGCTTGTGCATGCTCTTCTTTTTCAGTTGCAACCTCTGTCGCTGCTTTCCGTGACTTGGAATCTTAGATTGAATTTCTGCTTTTGCTATGTTTAGAATCTATTTTTAACTTGTCCAACTGACTTACTGTGGAACCATGTGAGCATTGCTATTTTTAAATGTCTAATAGTTGTCCCTGGGACCCACTTACAATCCTATAGAAGACCATTGTGACTCTGTTCCACTCCCCTGCACATGTCCCAAGATGTAAGATGATGGGTTTGTTTTAAAAAAAAAAAAAAAAAAAAACTTAACATTTACTGAGTTCCTGCTGCATGTCAAGTCACCAGCTGTGTGATTTCTCATCTAATCCACAAGAAACACCTGTGTTGATAGTGCAGCCTTACCTTACCTTATTGTTAACTCACTGTGCTTATAAGGCTGTGTACTTTCTGAGTAGGAAAAGCGTGAATATTAATGCCAGTCAGTCCTGAGTTCAAATCCTGTCTTTGCCACTTGTCAGCTATATGGACAGATTACCTTGTTTCTCTGAATCTCAGTTTTTTCCTTTGTGAAATGTCAATGAAGAACAATACTTCCTTGCAGGTTGTTATGAGAACGTATGAAGTGCCATGATGTGGCTTATTAGGCACTTCTACAGCTGTGACACAAAGCAGCCACACAGTAGATGGTAGTTACTGTTATTTTTTATTATTCTGGGTTTCTTCACATATTGGAAGAGACAAGATCAGAGAGGTTGAAGACATGAGTTAGAGGGACCCCACATTCCTCTCGTCTTTGACCAAGGGCCATTTAAAAAGTGCTGTGGTAACCCAGAGTGGGATTTGAATGACTGCCAGGGCCCTTCAGATGGGGCCTTCTCTGCCATTACCTCTTGAATGAGGCCTGGTAATTGTTCAACCAAGCATAAGCTTTGAGCAGATGTATCCGCAAAAATGGACACAGTTTGTCCAGAAGCAGCAGCTCTGCACACATCTGTGGAGGAATTATTTGCCCATCCAACTGGGTCAGGGTTAGAACCACTTGGTGGTGATTTCAGCATTCCTGCAATGTTGTCTGGGAGACCAACTGGATGCTTTCTGGATAAAGGGTTCAGAACGCTTTTCTGGGTGCTCTGAGGTTGTCTCATGACTGTGAGTTTCCCCTGAATGCCAACAGAGATAGCAAATTTGGTCCACTGGGTCCTGCTCCAGTCGCTCTGTAAGCATGGTCTTCTCGGCTGTTCTTGGACTGTTGTCTTGGGAGACAGTAATGTAATTCTTTAGTTTCTGGGCAGAGCTTGGGAGACCTGGGCTGCTGAAGTTACTGAGGAAGGAGGTAAGAAGTCTCACATTGAGACAGGTAGATTAGGGGAAGTTTATTCTCCCACTAACTAGCATGGCTTTAGACCTCATATGTCATGTAAAGGAAAGCTGTCATATGACTATTACAAGAAATAAATGTCTTCTGGTTAAACCAAACCCAATGCTGTCGATTGGATTCCAACTCATAGCGATCCTGTAGGTCAGGGTAGAACTGCCTCACAGAGTTTCAAAGGAGCGCCTGGTGGATTTGAACTCCTGACCTTTTGGTTAGCAGATGTAGCATTTAACCACAGTGCTACCAGGGTTTCCTTCTTCTGGTTAGCTGAACAAATTGAAAGAAATGTTGAGTCATCTTCTGCTGCATGTCCACTGATAATGCATGATTACTACTGTATAACATACTAATAATAAATGTTTGAATTACTGTTCTGGTGCTTTACAGATTGTTAGGAACTTTCTCAAGTAGTTATTGGACTCTCAGGTGTTTACTGACTCCTTAAGTTCAAGGATTTGGGCTCATATGTTTATCGTATTTCCCAAGTTATCGCATACCACTCTGTGCCATGATATCTGCTCCATCCAGAATGAAAATGGCAAGGGTATTGCCTAATACCTCAAGACTTAAAGATTTTCTAAATAAGTATTTGCATTAATTTTTTAGGATCTAAAAGACTCTCGTTTATATCATAAAACTCAATGATCTAAGTAGTTTGGGGAGGTAATTTATTGGTAAATCTCTTTTCCTGTGTACAGTATTATTTGGAAAACTCTTTATTTGCCTTAAATAGGCAGTTGATCTTTCACATGATATATTTAGCAGAAATCAAATATACATGCACAAGGAATTTATACAGTTGCCCAAAATGTTTTTAATAGCTTTTGTATAACTAAATCAAGTTTACTGACCTGCTCGTTGTATTTGGAAAATGTCCTGCATTTAAAAATTCAGTGTTCTCAGTGAAGTTTTCACAGTGTGTTAGGCATCTCTGTGGAAACAATATAGTTCTCACCTAAATGCCCCACCAGCCGATTTAGAAATTGTTATAAATTACATCTGTTTTAATGTGGTTCACTTACCTAGTTTAACTCATATATTATCAGGCTTGAATGGGACTTTTCAGGGAATTTATTTTTGCTACTGTGTATTCAGAGCTTGAGCTTTTATAACAAGTTTCAGTCAAAAGCATAGTATTATTTGAAATTGTTTTCCCACTTCTTTAGAAGGATGAACTATTTTTTGAATGAGTAATATATGCATATGGTACAAAATTCCAAAGCTACAAAGGCTACGTAGTGAAAAGGCAGCTTCCCTCCTCCCCTGTCCCTGAGCCACCTAGTATTTGTCCCTGGCTACAATCAGTTATGTGGTTTCTCGTTTCTTTCTACTTTTGAAAAACCAGATACAAATATTTAAATTCTTTGATTTGTGCCCTGTTATCTTCCTTTTAGAATAATCAGAAAAAATGGCATAGCATGTAATCCTTCCCAAATCCTATGCATGAAGCCCAGAAAAAATAAAATTTGCCCCTCCCCCAAGCCTTGGAAAAGTCTTTTTTTGCATATTACTTTAACAATGATAGTTAAGTACACTGTGCTGTAGATTATGAAGGAAATTGTCTATTTAAGGAAAAAACTGGTTTCACTGAAGTTCAAGATCATAATAAAATATTTTTCATTACCTGAAAGTAATTTTTGTATGTAATTTTGTATGCTTAATTCTCTGCTTTGTAAATTCCTCAAGCAAAGGTTTTTGTGAGTTTATATGGTATTTGAAGAAATGTAATTTCCCCTAACTGGAAATCCTTCTTTTTCTGGTGTTTTTTCATACGCCAAGTTCAAAAAACTAGTATGCACTGGACATTTTACATACATCTAATCCTCATGCTAACTCTGCAAGATCAAGTTTATATTCTATTTTTGTAGTTGAGAATATATGTAATAGAGCATACATCAATTCAGCAATTTCTACATGTATACATCAGTGCCACTGATGACATTCATGGAGGCAGTAACCACACATCCCAGATCCTCTTTTTTCTCACCTCTTTTTTAGTTGTCCCTCCCCCAGTAACATAAACTTACTGCCCCCAAGTTTCCTATCTAACTCTTTCAAGTTGGTATTGTCAATGTAATCCTATATAAATGGATCTTAAAAGAGCACAATGCTCAAGGCAGACATTTTTTACAAGTTTTAGTTAAAACTAGTTTTTAAGCTAAACCAAGACTTAGGGGATGTTTTTAATTCAAGGTTTAAAGATTGGCTCAATGCAATAGTTTCAGGGGTTCTTCCATCTTCTGTGGCTCCAAAAAATCTGGATTCCATGAGAATTTTAAATTCTGTTCTGCATTTCCCCCTTTTGTTCATGATTCTTCTACAGAATCTTCGATCACAATGCTCACTAACAGTAACTAGCCACCAGCCATTTCTTCTGGTTTCATGGCAAAGGGGGCATTTGTTCATGGAGGCAATTAGTGACACATTCCACATCCTCCTCCTCCTTCTCCTCCTGACTCTCCTGCCAATTGTCGTAGCTTGGATGGCTCCTTATAACATTTTAAGATTCTAGGTATTACACAGTGAGCTAGGAGATAGAACAGAAGCACTCATTGTGATTTAGACCAATTAATTGGAATGTCCCATGAAACCATGACCCTAAACCTCCAAGCCAAGGAACCATGGCATGTTAGGTTGTTCATAAACAGCCTCAGCAGCTTTTCTTTTTCTTTCTTTTTTTTCAGGGGGGTGGTGGTGGTCATTATTGGAAACATCTATCACACAACTTTTGCAAGTTCAGGTGTACAACTTACTGATAGCAGTTATGTTAACTGGCTGCCTGCCACATCAAGTTTGTTATACTCCTCCCGAGATGATGAAATCGAAGTGACCTGCCACAGGTCCACAGCAGGAAGGACACAGGCAGAATGGACACTTATTTCTGATGATCCAAATTGCAGACCACCATGTTGTCCAAATCACAGAACCTACCAGTCTAGACAGAGGCGGGAGGTTTGACCGTGTGTATCTCATTTCATCACGGCATGTGTCAAAAGCCTGAAGACATCTATACTCAAAATGCAGTCAGGAAAACTAGATGAAAATAACTGTAGGTGAAGTGATAATGAATAGATCCTGTAAGGTGGTGATTATCAGCCAGTGCATTCCTGGGAGTGAATGCAATAGGGTCTCATATCAGGCCTTGTTCTGATCAATATTTTATCAGTGCTTTGGGCCAGAGCAGTGACTATAACATAGACTCATAGCCACCCTATAAGACAGAGTAGAACTGCCCGTAGAGTTTCCAAGTACTATCTGGTGGATTTGAACTGCCAGCCTTTTGGTTAGCAGCTGTAGCACTTAACCACTATGTCACTAGCGTTTCTATATTATTAACCCACTCTTGACTAGTCAATTCAGACTTACAGGGACCATATAGGACACAGTAGAACTGCCCCATAGGGTTTCCAAGGAGGGCCAGGTGGACTTGAACTGCTGACTTTTCAGTTAGCAGCCATAGCATAGCTGAACTTGTAAATATTCAATGAATAAATGAATAAGGGTATTTGTATTGCACTGATCACATCTTTAGCTGTCACAAAGTCTCCAGACGTGATAATTGTATCAAGCAACAAAGTAAAGATTAAAAAATCGTAGGGGGACAACAAAGACATCAGGGAAAAAAACCCAGAAGACAGAAGGACCCACACGAATAGGTGAGTGCATCAACATGCGAGCAGAAGAACTGGATGGTGCCCGGCCACCATGAAAGACGGCCATGATGGGGCACACAACATCAAGTCCCAGTGACAACAGAAGAAAAAAGAGGGGTGCACCTCAAAAATAAACTCCACTAAAAGACCTCAGTTGATGGTCCAAAGGCCTGGGTGTTCCCCTGGGAGCATGGCACCTAGACCTGCTGCTGCCCCTGACCAGAATTCATTACTGAGGTCAATTCTTTGGACAGGAATGGATTAGACTCAGGGAAACAATGTGACTATATGGTATGTGCACTTTATGGTTCTGTGCGTCTATTAGATGCTGTCCTACTGGCCTCTTAATAGAGGGAAGAGGAGAAGGTGGAGAGGAGGGGACAGGAGATTGTTAAGAGGATGTAACATGTATAGAATGGGTAGGAGGAGTGTACTGTCACTGGGCAAGGAGAGCAGGAGGAGCTGCAGACAGGCAGGCATGCAAACTTAATCGGGATTGTATACTTTCAATCACAATGAAAAAAATCGTAGGCACAAGTAATAAGTGTAAAACAATGAAATTTAAGGTGGATAAATATTAAGTCCTAAACTTATTATTGTTCTTAGTTGCTGTTGAGTTGATTCCAGTTCGTGGGGATACGGTAGGTGCAGGTTAGAACTAGGCTTCACGTGGTTTTCACGGCTGTGAGCTATTGGAAACAAATCATTAGGCCTGGCCACCAGGTTCCTCTTGGGGGTGGGGTTTAACCGCCAACTTTAAGGTAGTGGTCAAGTGCTTGATCATTTGTGCCACCTAGCCACCTAAAACCTAAACTCAGACTTCCACAGTCAATTGTACGGTAACAAGATATGGGCCTTAAAGACTTCAAATGTGGAGAAACCGAGGGTAGGAAATAGAGGAAGGATGTTAGCTAGGCAGAATCCATTTCTGTTGCCAACAGCCAAGAACCAGAAGAATCCATACCTATTCAATCCCTTAGTACACCATCCAAATTCAGGAAGGAAAAGAGACGAGGAAAGCTTTGGATTTTACTGGCTAAGAACCTCAAAATGAGGTGAGTAATATGATAACAGTTATTGAAAAAATAATTATTAGACAATTAGGGAACAAAAGAAGGAGTATATGCCTCGTTTTTCTGTACAATTATCAGAGTCTATCTGGAGTATGTTTCCAACTCTGGGTCTTGCATGTTAACAAGAACAATAACAATCTGTAGTGAATCCATGGGAAAGTCCGTAGAATGATGAATGGAGTTGAATCTGTGACATGTGAAAAATAGTTGACAGCACCAGGGGTTTTAGTCTAGAGACAGTAATCTGGGGATGTGTGTGATCTCTCTGTAGACAAGAAATTGCATTTATAGGATGTTTCTGAATCATAGACTTACATGGTTTGAAGGATCTGCAGAGGTCATTTTACCTACCCAACCATCTGGTACTTTAATCACTGCCGTTTGGACTCTTATCTCAAAGAATGTGACACAAAATAAGTAGTTGTTGGTCTACCACCTGGATTAATGGTGCTCAGAGTGTGGTCCCCACACCAGCAGAGTCAGCATCCCGGGAACATGTGAGAGATGCAGATCACTGGGCCACTTACCCCAGACCTACTGAATCAGAGACGCTGGGATGAGGCTCAGCTCTCTGGAGGTTAACAAGTTCTCCAGGTGAATCTGATTTACACTAAAATTTCAGGAGTCATTACTGGTGATCTGACACAGGTGTTTAACCTAGAATCTTAATTGCAATATGTGTTTGAAAATCCTTTCCTCAGTGATTCCTATCTGCCTATCTTTTGAAAAAGTCCCACCGGTGATCTCATTTATCCTGCACAATGGTTCTTTGTCCAGGCCTTTGGCTACACAGCAGCTTCCCATTGAAGGTGGTCCCCCTCATTTTATGAGTCTTAATGTGAGGCCAAGTGTCCCACTATGTAAGCCAAGAGCGCATGTACTCCTTATTCCAAAACTTCAGTAGAAGGAGTGTGGGTGTATGAACTCAGCTGGCAGAGCAATTGCTCCTACCTGGAATTCTGAGTCTTGAACAAGTGACACACAGACAAAGGAAGCAAACAGTCAGGGAGTCTGATGCTGCTAGATTAGCAGCTGCCCATCCAGTGAAGCAACCCCAGTTCCAGGTGCTGCTGCCTAGCTTCCTGGGGCTCCTGTCCTTTTCTGAGCCTGGTTCTCCGGCATACGTACAGCTGCTATGATCCACTCTATATTCATTTAATAAGTTAGGCAGAATCCATTTCTGTTGCTAGCAGCAACAGAAGAACCAGCCTGTATACCTACTGACTCCTGCACCATCCACACTCAGCTAGGCCCGCAGCTCATTACTGATGCTTTAGACCAGGACAGAAATAGGTCATCAACGTTGGTCAACACGAGCGAGGAGCAGTAAAAAGGTTGATGCTCCAAAATGTTTCCTGGAAAGGTCTGCTGTTGCTTGCATTTTATATTCCTAATTTACTCTTAGAATAGAATTCTTTTGTAGGAGGTTCTATTAAATTGGCAATGACTGTATCACTTATAGAGCCCCTGTCTTAGACACCTAGTGCTGCTACAACAGAAATGTCACAAGTGGATGGCTTCAATAGAAAGCAGCTCATTCTCATAGTCCAGTAGGCCAGAAGTCCAAGTTCAGGGTGCTGGCCCCAGGGAAAGCCCTCCTGTCTCTGTTGGCTCTGGAGGAAGGTCCTTGTGACGCATTAGTCTTCCCAGAGTCTGGGAGCATCTCTGGTTCAAAGCAACTCTGCTCCCGGTCCTGCCGTCTTGTTGGTATGAGGTGCCTGGATCTCTGCTTGATTCCCTTTCCTTTTCTCTCTTGTAGGATAAAAGGCGGTGCAAGGCACACTCCAGGGAAACTCCCTTAGGAAGGGCATTCTCGTCCCACCCTAAGCCTCTTTAACATAATCCAGTCTCGCCTTATTAACCACAGGCAGATATTAGGATTTACAACATAGACGAAGGACAATCACACAATACTAGGAATCATGGCCTTCCCAAATTGCTACACACATCTTTTGGGGGAGACAACGCTCAATCCACGACAGCCCTGATGGTGTGGTTGATTGCTAACCAAAAGTTTGGCAGTTGGACTCCACCAGCTGCTCCTTGGAAACCCTACGGGTCAACTCTGTTCTGTCCTGTCAGACTGATATGAGATGGCACTTATTTGACAGCAGTGGGTTTGGTTTTTTTTTAATGCTACTTATCTCCCCCTTGGGTGGTACACATAGGAAAACACTCAACTGCTAACAGAAAGGTTGGTGATTTGAATCTACCCAGAGGCACCCCGCAACCTGCTCCCCCAGTTCTCCTCTCAAACACATGGTGTAGCCCTGAGTCAGTCAGGTCATTGTCTTAGCTCTCCATCTAAAAACGTCTTTCAAATCCGACCCCTACTCTTCATCCCCACTGCGGCAGCCCCATTCCAGGCCTCCACTGTCCGATGTGAACTGAAGAGCCAGCCTCCTAACTGGTCTCTCTGCCTTTGCTCCTGTTCCACCTGATTCCATCTTCCCAGCTGCTGCTTATCATCTTTCTAAATCACAGATAGGATGGGGTCACTCCCCAGCTCAAAAATATTTAACAGTTCTGTACAGCACAGTAGTGAAAAGCTACAGCTGCTAACTAGCTTAGAGAGAAAGTCTAAAATCCAAAATGCTCTATAATGTGTTTTCTAAGCTAACAGCAATGCAACTTTGTAGCTTCCTGTCTAGTGATACCCAGCCCCCAACCTACCTTCCTCCACCCTTCCTGCCTCCAAAAAGTTTAGCCAAAAACAGCCTCTTGAATGCTTTGAAATCTTGTGGCTTTTCCTCCTACTGTCCCCCAAACCTGAAAAGACCTCTGTCTTGCATTTAATAACAGCGAACACTTGTGCAGTGCTTAGCAGTTCACGAAGAACTGCTTTCTCGCAAACAACTCATTTGAGAGGCTTCACGTCAGTGGTGAAAAGCTGGGTTTTGATTCACTCCTTGCTCCTTGCTTCCCGTGTTTAACCTCTGTGGGCTCCTCAGAAATACTGGTGGTGTAGTGGTTAAGTGCTACAGCTTTTAGCCAGAAAGTTGGCAGTTCAAATACCCCAGACACTCTGTAGGAACTCTATGAGACAGTTTTACTTTGTCCTACAGCGCGTCCGTGAGTCAGAATCAACTTGATGGCATTGGGTTTTTCTTGTTTGTTTGTTTGTTTTTTGGAAGGGCTCCTGTTCTATAAGTTGGGGATAATAATAGTATCATTTTTCCTAGGGTGGCTTTGAGGATTAAACTAATGCATTGTAAGTACTTAGAGCATTGCCTGACACACCCAGCCAAAACAAACGCAATGCGGTCAAACTGGTCTGACTCCCAGTGTCCCTAAAGGACAGAGCAATTTAGCCCCATAGGATTTCCAGGCAGCAGCTGGTGGATTTGAACTACTGATCTTCTGGTTGCCAGCTGTAGCTGCTAACCACTGCACCCACCAGGGCTCCTCCTGGAAGGCATAACACACTAAATAAGTGTTAGCTGCTGTTTATTCTTCTCACAGCACCTCTACTGTGTACCAAAAGCCCAAAGTGTGTGAACTCAGGACTTAAGTCTTCTGAGTAGTGTCACCATTGAACGTTGCTGTTCCACCTCAAAAAACCCTACTCCTTCCTCGAGTCCCAGTCAAGAATCTCCTTCTCCGTGAATCTGCCCTCATCTCCTCCTGACTCTAAGACCACAAAAACAGAACTAGACCCTTTGCAGTCCAACTGATTCTGGCTCACAGCAATCTCATAGGACAGGGTAGAACCGCCTCGCAGTGTTTCCAAGGCTGTCATCTTTATGCAAGCAGACAGCCACACCTTTCTCCTGAGGAGCAGCTGGTGGATCTGAACCCACAATCTTCTTTGTTAGCAGTCAAGTGCTTTAACCACTGCACCACCGGAGCTCCAACTCTGAGACAGCCAGTGTATTTCACTGAAGACGTCATTGATTATCACAAGATGCAACGTTGTTTTGTGTGTCCTTAAAAACCAACCCAAACCCATTGCCATGGAGTCAATTCTGACTCATGGTGACGCTATACCAGAGAGTAGAATTGCTTTAAAGAGTTTCCAAGTAGTGCCTGTTGGATTCAAACTGGCGACCTTCTGGTTAGCAGCCGTAGCACTTAACCACTGCACCATCAGGGTTTCCATTAGGGAGAGAAAACTGCCAGTGATAATTAATATAGTAACAGATTGTATTTGGATGAGTCAGGCTTCTCCAGAGGAGCAGAGCCAATAAGGGGCACATGTGAAAAAGTAAAACTAAGAAGACCATTGCTGTCCAGTTGATTCTGACTCATGGCGACCCCACATGTTGCAGAATAGAACTACTCCACGGTGTTTTCTAGACTATAATCTTTGGGGTAGCTATGACGCAGGATTGACTCAACAGCAGTGGGTTTGGCTTTTTTGGTTTTAATCTTTAAGAACACAGATCGCCAGGTCTTCCTCCTGCACTGCCACAGAGTGGGTTTAAAATGCCAGTCTTGAGGTCAGCAGCCAGCCATAAACTGTGCCACTCGGGGAACTTTACAGATATCCCTGCTTTTTGAAAATTCCTTCTATGCCACTTTGCTTTCATAAAGTACCTTTTGTCACTGACCGACAGAAATCTGAAGAGGATTTCTGCTTTTAAGAAAAAAGGTGGAAATAGCACTCAGCGTTTGTTTCGCGGGGAGCCACTGAGCAATCAGTGGGCACCCCAGGCAGCAAAAGTGGCACCACCAAGCTCCTTTCCCGCCAGGTACCCACAGCCTGTCGGCATCAAGCAGCCACAGCTCTGAGCCGCGCCTCTGAGCATCTCTGTTGGATCTTGACTTATTTTGTGCATCAGTTAGCAAGACATGAGAAAAGCCGAAGAGAGTTTGTAAAGGTTTAATGTGTTATTTGGTATGATTTAGTAGGTTATATTTTCAGTCTGTACACACTCAAAGAATTTCCCATGTATATTAATGGTAACTGCTTCTTCACTTTACGTCATTTCACCTCACAAAAGGTTTTGTAGGAACGCTTTACGTTGCAATAGCAGGAGGATCTGTGTGTCTGTGTGTATGGGATTAGCTCGTGGGATTGCAGGGGCTAAGAAGCCTGAAATCCATAGGACAGACCAAAAGCCTGGAAACTCGGGCAGGAGTTGATGTCGTGGTCTCGGATCTGAAATCTGCAGGACAGGCCAACACTGCCGTCTTGGGGCAGAGTTTCTTCACCAGAAAACCCCCGTTTTTGCTCTTCAGGCCTTCCACCCACGTTATCGAGGATAATCTTTAAAGTCAACGGATTATAAATGTTAATCACATCTACAAAATGCCTTCCCATCAACCCCTCTGTTAGTGTTTGACTAAATAAGTGGCCCAGCCAACCCTATCAATTGTAAAGTGCATCCTGATTTCAGAGACATTAACACATGCATCTTAAAATGATGAAATACAGTAATTCTTCTCTTAACTGGGCCCAGGTGGCAGGTTGTGGCTGTCTCTGCTAAGCACATTTTGTACTACATTATAGTTGCTTATAAATGGGGCTGTTTTCCTTACGAGATACGAGCAATGTTGGGGGAGGAAATACCCCAGTGCCTAAACTGTCCTTGGCACCAAACAGATGCTCAATAGCTGTTTGCTCAGTATTAACCCATCTTCTCATACTTACTATTACATTAGATGCTGGAAGGGGTGTACCTGGAATGAAAAGTATGAGACAGGCTTTGCATAATAATAAAATTTCAGTGACCCAAAAGCTCAGCCAGCTAGGCCTTGGCAATGGGTCTTCCTGCTTTGCTTTGAATGATGTCATAGCTTACCTTCCGTACTGACACTATGTTCCACAGGCAATGGAAACCTTCTCTTGCTTGGAAGTGATATAAATACACATATATACATCTTGTATAGGATTTCAAAGACAGATGACTCCTGCCAGCAAGAAAAGGCTAACAATATTCCTAGCTGGCCTTAAAATGCCTGCTTTTAAATGTGAAGAAGGAAGGGTTCTTTCCTCTAGTTCTTTTGCTTTGCTCCCTTCATTCTGGAGGCTTTGAATGACCTGCCTTTTAAGACTTAAAAATAGGTGTCCAGACTGGGCTTTGAAATATTTCAAGAACACAGCATCACAGGAATCCCAGATTCTACAACAATTTTAGCTGCCTTTTGAGCCCTGCCAATGCTGGGAATTTTCTCATCTCTTCAAAAGCAATAGCATTGATTTTTTTTTCTTTTTACCTTTCATCAAGCAATTAACACTTGAATGAAGAGAAAAATTCCAACAATGCAGAAAAACTGTTTGTTAGACGTCTACTCTGCTGATCTGGATATGTGCAGTGCAAACTGGAGGTCCAGGGAACTCAAGCGGACCAACCCGGAAAATATTATGAAGCTGGACATCCTTTCCACTGACAAGGTCAACTCTGCCAAGGGGTCCTTCACTGGGTTTCCTAGAGACATAACAAAGCTGTTAGGATTAGTTCCGTTTTCCATCTCTGTGTGTGTCTTTGGTTGAATAAACCAAAGACAGAATGTAGCGGATGCCTCATATAATGCTGTGACCGTGCTTTGCGCATATTCTCTTTCTAAGATGCAAGTGTTCTCTGTTCATGTCAGCCTGTTTTCTATTGTATAATGCTGTAACCTTGGCCACAGCCGACTGCCCTGTGAAGCAGCTCTAGCCAAAGCCTGTAAGCTATGAAGGGAGAATGCAGGCCCATAAGGTAGCCTGGTATAAGAACCCTAGCCAACAGGATTAAACAGTGATTATCCTGAGACAATCTGCAATGCGAACTGGATAGAGAGAGGCATAAGAAACTGAATCTGAGAAAAAAGAGTTAACAGTATGGCCATGTCACTAAAGCAGCTTGTAGGAGGCCATAATAGCTCTGCTGCAATGATTATATTAGAAAAGGTGACATGAGCAGGTCAGTAGAGCTGTTATGGTTTCCTATAAGGCATTGCTTGGCATTACCATTTACTATGAAACCTGGATTTTCTGCTGTTAAAACATTTTCTTGTGTTCCTTACTTTTCTGGTATTCTGATATATTTAAAATTATCCTGTAATTTAAAACATGAGGCTAACTGGGCAGCTTCTGTCCAGAGGCCAGATGAGAGGGCAGAGGGGGACAGGAGCTGCTTGCATGGACATGGGCAATACAGGGTAGACAGATGGAGTGTGCTGTCACAGGGTGGGAAGAGCAGCTAGAGTTACACAGCAGCGTGTGTGCAAGTTGTTATATGACAAAATGACTTGGGTTATAAACTTACTTAAAGCACAATAAAATACATTTTTTTAAAATTATAGATACTAGACATGCTTCTGGAAACCCTGGTGGCGTAGTGGTTAAGTGCTACAGCTGCTAACCAAAAGGTTGGGAGTTCAAATCCACCAGGCACTCCTTGGAAACTCTGTGGGGCAGTTCTATTCTGACCTACAGGATTGCCACGAGTCAGAACTGACTCAGCAACACCTAACAACAACAACAGCAACAGATACGCTTCTTGAACACACCTGAAAGAACAAAGAAATTTATATTGCTGTAAATGAAAGCCCACCTTTGGCCCACTTCACTGCTTTAAAGATTACTGCTGTTAAAAGTTGTGGTGTAATGTTCTTGCGTATTTAATATAGTATGTACTACAACATGCTTTCTTCCTTAAGCAATAAATCATAGATATCTTTCTATATTTACACACATGCATTTTTACGCAAATAATATGCATCCTCGGCATTTGTTTGCCATTTATGATCTCATCTACAAGGCACCCATAAGTGCCACTATGCCAGTCCTCTTCCAAAAGTTGTTATAAAAAAATTATCACAGCATGTTTATAAAAATACCTCATGGGATATTTTGCATTTGCAAATAAATGCAAAAGACATACATTACTTGTATTTAAAAAGTGTGTTGTTTGTGTACACATACATATACATATGTATGTATATGCATGTCTATATATACCCACCCAGCCCACTGCTGTTGAATCAATTCTCAGTCTGCAGGACAGAGGAGAAGAGCTCCATGGGGTTTCCAAGGCTGTAAATCTCCAGCGAAGTAGATTGCTACGTCTTTCACCTAGGGAGTGGCTTGATGAGTTCAAGCTGAGCCCTTTAACCACTGTGCCACCAGAACAGAAAGATATTTGCCTTATTCTTTGCAACGCCGCATAACATGAATAAGCCATTGTGTGAATATACTGTATTTTAGTTAACTAATCCCATGCTAATGGATGTGCAAGCTATTTGAATTTTCAAAGAGACAACCAACAGCATACCTTTTTCTACACATATTCATGTATGTATGCACATATTTCTGCACACTTAATTCCTATAAGTAGAATTTGGAGAGTCAAAGAGAATGTGCCCTTAGAGTTTTCACGTAGGTTGCTCAATTGTCTCACTCTTGAGATCATCTAAGCCTTACTCTGTTTCTTGCCATCTCAAGAACGTAGAATGTAACCAGCGTGAATCTGTACTGAAGGCCATCTGCTCCGTTACGGAGAAGTTGAATGTGTCCAAGTTATTGATACCTGTTGCTGCTGTTGTTATTTACCATCAAGTCAGTTCCAACTCAGAGTGACCCCACGGGTGCACTGCAGAGCTGCGCTCCATCGGTTTTCAAGGCTGTGACTTTCAGGAGGCAGACCACCAGCCTGGCTTCTGAGGTGCCTCTTGGCGAGTTTGAACTGCCAAACTAGCTGCTTGTAGTCAAGCACTTAGCACTGTTTGTGCCGCCCGCTGACTCCTTTAATACTACCTGGTGGAACCTGTTCCTCACCACCTGGGGAGAGAAGGTGTATCTTGTCACTCTGTCACTCTGTCAGTCTCGTACAAAGCCTTGCTCAGGTAAGTTATACAGGAATGAATACCTCATGTACTTTGAGAAGTCGTTGAGGTTGCCAGTCAAGAAGTGTCACATGCTGGTGTCTGCCCTCATAGAAGGCAACAATCGAGAAGACAGACGAGTAAACTTCTGATGCATTACTTAGTCTGAAGGTCAGGTTGACTAACCCGAGTGTTTGTGAAGGCTGCGGGAGCTGCTTGGTCAGCATTGTTTGGACGGTCGTGGAGGCTGTGGGAGGAGCAGAGCCAGAACAAGCATCAAAGCTGGGTCCGAATTCAAGCAGTTGTAAAGCTGTGATGCAATGAATTACTTAACATTGCCCCTTTAGGCATACATAGTTTTTGTAATGTCCATCGGATGACTGGATGGGACTATGGAAACGAGGTACGTGTGGCCACCAAGGGGATCGGATAGCTTCCTGATAACATAAACACGTTTCACGGCAACCTTGTGGGGGTAAGATGAGGCAAACAAGGTACACAGAACCCTAGAAAGGGATTGGTAAGTCTTGACATCCTACTAGGTTTCAAATGAGCCATTCCAGAGGCTGAAAGAGATCTCAATACCACCGAGAAGGAAGAGCCAGGAGCAGAGCACGTCCCTTGTACTTGGGATCCCTGTGCTGAGAACCTCCTAGATCCGGGAAGCAAAGAGAGGAGCTGTTTAACACAGAAGACAATGCGACGGGGTGCAAGGTGGCAAAAAGCGGGAGACTAACTAGAGACAGCTGTGGTGGAGCCTCGCAGCCCATGAAGCAAGAAAGCGGAATGCTTTTAGGCCAAGACCTACTGATGGAGTAGGGGTGCCTCTGGGCACCTGTCAGCTAAAACACTGACCCATGCTGGACAAAGGCCAGGCTGAGGGCGTCAGATGATGAGGGACCACAGAGGTGAGTGTGTGGTCACAGCTGAAGAGAGGCTGTCTTGATCAAAGAACTGCGTCCTGAGGGCTTCTGAACCTGAACTGTACTTGTTACTGCCCCCAGTAAACTCTGTAATCATATTGCCTGTGATTTCTGTGTGGCCACTGCAACAAATTGTCAGGCCAAACAGAGAAGTCAAGACTCATGGGAGAGATGGTTGGGGTCAGAATCGGTAAGAAGTGGAGAGGAACGAGGCTCCTCTGAACCTCACCTCTCAAGAATCAGCCTTGGACTGTTGACCGTCAGTCTCTTTCTCCCCATTGCATCGCTGCCACACCATTTTTACAGAAGGTTTAACTTTTATAAGGTTTGGCTTGTTCATTTGCAAAACAGAAATTACAACCATTGCACTTCAGTTCTTAACACAGATCACTAGAAAGCTGGAACAAAAAGATTTGTGAGTAAAGGACACATGTTATGCAGACACACAGTTAATATTTGTTAGTTATGTCATGCCAGGCGTATTGTCAGTGGCTTTATAGCCCTTGCCTTCCAGGAATCCAACAGTGACCTATGTGTTGGGAACATAAAGGTGAGTAAGAACGGGTATATTCTAGAAATGAATCCACTCAATTTGGGGGACACAAATGAATGTCTGTGTTAAATCTCAGCAGCCAATATCCTGCCTTCCTCCTTTACACTCCTGCACCCACCCTTCTAGTTGTTTACCAGCTTAATCAGCTGGGGCATTGCCCTCAGTAATGATTCCTTCAGTCATTTCACTTTCCGTGTTTTCAGTTCACGAATAACCTCCACAAAACTACTATCAGCAAAAAAAAAAAAAAAGGCAAAACATTACTTCTGTGATTCTAGTTACACGTGGCGAACAGAACATAGGTCTTTATCCCATCTCTCCTCAAATCCCACTAAAATGAAAAAAAAAAAAAAAAACCTGGTAACAAACATGTACACGATCCAACAATTAGTCTGCGAACTTAATTGTTCTCAGTGCTACTTACCTCATTGCTGAATATCATTATGGTCATCTTTGAAGTCCTCGTGTTAAGCTATACACTGATGCTGTCTCCAAGTCTACCCTTCAAAGCAATTTTGGAACTCTTTCTGGAATGGCCATCGCGCACGGTGGCATGGAGGTGAGATTGCAAACTTCATTGCATGGTTGTCTGTGAGGGAGTTTTTAGCCGATAAACAAGTCACTGTATTGGAACACTGTACCTACTCACCTGATATGGCCCCAGTGACCTTTTTCTTTACCTGAAGATAAAGGAAATATTGAAAGAAAGACTTTTTAAAGATATTCAGGACATCAAGAGTAATACAACAACAGCCCTGACTGCAATTCCAGAAAGTTCCAAAATTGCCTTGAAGAGTGGACTAGGCACTGGTGTTGGTGCATAGCTTCCCTCAGGGAGGACTTCGAAGGTGACAGCAGTGATATTCAGCAACGAGGTATGCAGCATTTTTTCTAGGATGAGTTTGGAACTTAACTGGCAGTCCTCCTATACCATTAGTGTTATGTACTACTTTCAAGGTTTTTGATATGTTAACTGACTTAATCCTCATAATTAAGGTACTAGTTCAGTGAAGAAGGTACCAATATCCCCACTTCACAGAAAAAGTTCTAAAATTTTCTAGAGAGATTAAAAACAAAAGCAAAAAACAGATCACACACCAAGGATCAAAAACTGGAATGACATCATATTGCTCTGTGACAACATAAAAGCAGCATTAGCTTTTTCAGCCAAAGAACTGGAGTGATGTGGTCAAAATTCAGAGGAAGTGTAATCTTCCCACTAAAATTACGTTCCCAGCCTACAGAAAAAAGTAAAATGGAGACATTTTCTACTGTGTAAGACTTCTAAAATTACATTTCTTCCGTGCTTTTCCTAAGAAGTTACTGGAAAATGTACACCATAAAAAAAATAAATAAACAACAAAACCAGACTATACCAAGAAAGATAAGGGCATAAGACCTAGAAACCAGGAAATCTAAAACCAGGAGAGATCAAGAGAATTTCTGGGTTTGGTAACAAGAAATACCAGCACCCAGCTGTGCAGCGAGTTCAGAGAGCAACCAACATCGATAGAAGAGGAGGAGGTTACTTAACAGATTACTTAGAGTATTTGATCAGTAATATCTTACTGGAGTGTTCAGGGCTGAAGTAGTGGTAAGGACTCAGAAAACTAAGTCAATGAAAAAGTGAGTCACTTATTAATCCTAGGGGAAAAAGAAATCCTATTACATACACATATAGTTAGCTATGAAGTATATTTAAGCAATCATAATAACGTAACTGGGGGACAAGATGGAGCCAGAGTGGGAAATCATCTTCCGTTAAAGAAACAAAGAAGCTAAAGAAACAGGTGAAGGGTCAGAAGGAAGCTTGAGCAGCATAAGCGAGGGAGTGGGAAAGGCACATCAGGAGACAGTTCTTTTTGTTTGTTTTTTAAATGATAAATCTCAGAGCACTTTTGATTCTTCAAACTAATTTATAAAATCTAAATTTAAAAATACTATAAATTATGTAAATAATTTTTTGGCTTTCTAATTGCCTAGTGTGTCAATTCAAATTCTGCCTGGCCACTGAGTCTCTCCATAAATTGTCTCAATCCTCGCTATTTTATCTCTGATTTTCCTGTTTCATCTTCTCCTCTTGGTTCCCATCGGGGACTATTCATTTATCCTTCCTCAATCCCTTTAAGAAATACTATTCACAGAGCCTGGAATGTTTGATCTAATCTACAATTCTACCAATATGTAGCACACACACAAACAAAAACCTCATTGCTGTTGAGTTGATTTCAATTCCTAGTGACCCTACAGGACAGAGTTTGCCCCATAGAGTTTCCAAGGATCGCCTGGTGGGTGCACACTGCCAATCCTTTGGTCAGCAGATGTCACCACTACACCACCAGGGTTTCCAGACAGAACAGAAATCAAACCCGTTGCCATCGAGCCGATTCCTATGGAAATAACAGCAGCAGGTTTGGTTTGTGGCTAGAATGAAAAAAATAAAAAATAAAAACCCAGTACCGTCAAGTTGATTCTAACTCATAGCAACCCTATAGGACAGAGTAGAGGTGCTCCACAGAGTTTCCAAGGAGCACTTGGTGGATTTGAACTGCTGATCTTTTGGTTAGCACTTAACCGGCACTCCACCAGGGTTTCCAGCTGGAACAATGGGATTCTAAAATCAAGGTTCACCTCTGAGAACAGCATCAACAAGCATCAGAATGTAATAGATTACATCACTTATTGGTAAGTAGATCAAGGATTTGATAAAGTGTAAAAGAATGGATTAATAAATGGGCTATGCATGTGTATGAAAAAAGTAAGTTACTGAGTTGTTCAACATAAATTGATGAAGCGCTTACCACGTGCTAAGCGCATTTTATCCTGGGGGCATATAACAGAAGACAATATAAGTAAATGCCAAGAATTCAGAGGGACAGAGGTATGAGGACGAGTCTAGAGGACTAGAACTTTCTAGGAAAGAGTGGTTAATAAACAACCACTAAGGTCTAATCTACTGAGCCAACTTAGGTCCTTTATAGAAAGGGATGATGATAGTATAAGAATGATTTATCAGAGCTGTATTTTATGTTTAGCTCAGGGCTAGATGTCATGCACTCCTCGTCTCTGAACCATGCAACAACCCTGTGATTCTGAAAATGAAGAAACCGAGATGAACAAAAGTCAAGTCTTTGTAGCCCATGTCGGGACTGAGATTCGAATTCTTGATCCAGGTTAAGGGTCATTCTTGTTCTGCTGCAGACTCCACAGCCATCTAAACAATGCTTATCAAGTGGAGCTTTGAGACTGAGATAGACTAGGAAGAAAGGGCTGGCCACAATGAAAACCTTACAAATCACAACAGAACACTGTCTGACTTGCTTGCTTTACACATTTCATTAGATCACTGTGTCTGGTGAAGCAGAGGGCCATCAAGGGCAATGGAAACTCTCAGGGAAATGGGTTGGCACAAAACCACAACAATGGACTCAGATACTCTGACAGTTTTGAGGATGACACAGGACCAGACAACATTTCGTTCTGTCATACATGAAGTTGCCATGAGTAGGAATGGACTCAACTGTAGCTAACGACTGATTGAACTACCGAAAGACAAAAAGTGTGTCTTGTTCCTGACTATATCCCAGCATCTCTGACAGCATCTGATTTTTGTAGGTGCTCAGTAAATTTTTGTTGAATAAAGACAAATGACTCTGCCGAGATGGGTGAAGCCACAGCTCCAGAGCCTGAATTCTGGCTCTACCACTTGCTGTGTGACCGTGAACAGTTATCTATCCCGTTTGTGTCTCCATTTGCTCATCATCTGTAAAATGGGTCTGACAAGACTACCTTCCTCCTACGGCTACTGTGACCACTAAATGAATTAATAGATGTAAATCATTTATAACAGGGTTGTCATCTATTAAAAGGTATTGAATTTGCTCTTATTAATCGAGTGGGCTCCAGAGATAGATTAAATGGTTGAAAGTCTATCTCTTTTGCTTATTAGGTGAATGGCTTTTCTGAATCTCCGTTTTTCCATTTGTGAAACAGATATTATAATAATAGTAATCTTATTGGTTATTATGAGGATTAACTGAGTTAAATGCATGCAAAGCACCTAGCACAAACCCTACAAAAACTTCCATAAATATTACACAATACTAGTCTCCTTGCTTATTCACCAGGTGTTTCCTCTTACTCTGATACTAGCTAGCAGGTGACTAGCGACTTCTAAACAAGATAAGAACTTGGTGTGGAATAGGTATAATTCTACCACAATCAATACCCCTTTGGCTTCCTTCTGGGGTAGACCGAATTTTTTAAATAAATCATAAACTTTCTGTTAAGGAAATTTCCAAACACTTATAAAACCAGAAAAACGATCATAACAACCCTCCATGTACCTATCACCCAGATAGAACAGTTATCCACATATAGCCAGTTCTATTCAATCCACACCCACTTTCTCTCCCTATCTCTACTAGATTATCTTGGAACGAATTTCTGATATCAGACAATTTCATCCATAAATACTTCATGTAAAATATGAGACTTTTAAAACACAACCACAAAAGATTATCCCACTTAAACCTTTGTACAATACTTTCTTAGTGTCTTCAACAACCCAGCCAAGTTTCAAATGGCCTGAATTTTTCTCATAAATTATCTTTTACCATTGGCTGGTTTGAATCAGGACCTAAACAAGGTCCAGAAATGACATTGGCTTGACATTCTTTCTAATCTACAAATCACCCCGCCCTACTTCTGTTATCCTTGAAATTTACTGTTAAAGAAACTGAGTAGTCTGTCCTGCAGAGTTTCCCACATTCTGGATTTTGCTGATAGGAAGCCTGTGGTTTAGTTTCTCATGTTCCTCTGACCCCTGGAACATCGTGTTGCCCTAGAAGCAAGGAAGTTATCAAAGATTTCTGGGGTCAGGGTAAGGGTGTAGTAGGACACAGAAGCAGCAGCTGAAAGCAGGGCATTTTGATTAGCAAAAAAATAAAACAACTGTCCTGAGACACATCAAGTTAGGTGACATCCCTGGGTCTGTAGTAATGCTCCAAGGTAGATTCATTGGCCACACTTTGGTAGATCTTAATGAAACAATTCTTTGCTTACAGAATGGGTAAATATAGACTAAGAAACTGTGCCTTAGTGTAACCAAAGAATTAATGAGAAAAGAGCCTCATTAGAAATGAAGGAGGAGTGATAAAATCAGAATATTGCCATTTTTCAGCCATTAGTGAAGAAATTTGCCTGTCCACCACCAAAGATAGCCATGATGGGGCACACAAAGTTGAGCCCCTGTTGGAACACAAGAAAAAGAAGGCTATGTCTCAAGAACTCTACTGAAAAACCACAATTGACGGTCTGACAGCCCGGGGGGTTCCCCTGAGAGCGTGACCCCTAGATCTGCTGCTGCCCCTGACACTACTGAGGTCAACTCTTCAGACAAAAATGGACTGGAATTGAGGACACAGTGTGACCATATGGTGTGTGTACTTTATGGTTCTATGTGTTTAGAGGAGACTGTCCTACTGGTCTCTTTCTAAACGGGAGAGAAGAGGGTGGAGAGGAAGGGACAGGAGCTTATTGAGAGGATACGACAAGTCTGGAATGAAAAGGAGGAGTGTGCTGTCATGGAGCAAGGAGAGCAGAAGAGCTGTAGATACACAGGCATGCAAAATTGATTTGGATTGCATACTTTCACTTAATCACAAAAAAAGAAATGTCTCTCAGCAATGATTGCCCCCGACGGCTGAAACCACAGGTGACAAGTCAGTGAGAATTTATATCTGATGTTTGGGGTTGACAATCTCTGCACCATGAAAAAAAAATCAGAATCTGATCAAGTGTGAAAGTTATCTGTACTTTTCATATTTATTCTTTTTTTCCAAAATGAGCAAATACTAGGGGAAAGGCCAAGAAAACTCACGAGGCACACAAGTCAGCCCGGGCCCCGTCATCTTCGTGGATGCTGTAGAATGAATAGCCCTAGGGAGCAAATACAGGCACCCTTGGTTATGAAACCATTCCAATCACCAGCTCAGAATAGCTCTGCGCGTGACAAAGACAAATCGCAGGGCAGACGGGGCTTCAGACTTCCGGACGCGCCTGGGGCATCCTTCTTTGTCCTAATCAATAAAATGAATTTGTTTTCACACCTGACCTGGCTTTCTAGTCTGGCATCTGACGGCAGACCATGGGTAACACAGCCGCCTTCAGAGGGAAAGCCGAAACGTGCTGTGACTGTCACACCAGCCAGGTCCGGGCCAGCTCTGCAGCCCCCACGCACACGTGACACCGGGGCGGGTGTGCGCGCCGGGGACCACAAGCGTGGCCTCTGCGGAGGCTCGTTCGTTGTCGAGTGGGCTTCTGCCGGTCCCCAGCTGCCTCTGCCGAGCCCCGCGGTGCAGCTCTCGGTGAGGGCAGGGCCGTCTGCTGATTGCCTCCTTCTTTCCTGAAGTCTGTTCGTATCTAGCATCCATCACTGGAAACCCAAGCACCCAAGGCTTCCCACTCCCCAGCATCTCATTCTGTAGTGCTGAATAAAGGCTTGCAGCTTCTGATGTCATTTTGACAAATAACTTAATTACATATATTTTGAAAACCGCAACGCTCAGAGATTACCAGCTGGCCCTCAGTGCCTAACATACTACACAATTGACTTGGCTTAGTAATATACTTTCTACTTAAGAACACAGATACTTATTTTTTATAAACTTCAGAAATCACATAAAAAGACCATGAATTGTAAGAAATTGCATTGCAGAAATCATCCCTAGATTCCTTATGCAGAGTGTAACGATTTTTACCATAGGAAGATTTCATTTTATTCACATTGCTTTTCATATGCACAAAAGAAATAACCAGATAATACTTTTCAAATCAACTAAAAAAAATTTATCTGATCACAAGGAGAGGAATTCATTTTTCTTGCTCGTTGAATCTCTACCACAACCTGACATATCAATAAGCAAACATTCAGAATGTAGTCTGGCATTTCTGTTGGTTCTGTTTACCATTCTCACGGAACTATGGGAACGCAATTTTCCTCTTAATGCTAGTATTTAGCCTAGGTCCTGTGAATTAGACTATTTTTCTTGGAAGTGGAGTGGGATACACACTGGAGTGGAGTTCAGGCTTTTTTGACTCATTCCCTTGTGGGGACTCTCAAGGGAATTTCTCCTGTGCAGGATAAAAGGTGAAGAATTTGTCTCCAGCTGATCCTTTGGGAAGAATAATCATTCAAGGACTGATATTTAATCCACTAGTGATCACAGATAGTGCCCCTCAAAGCTTCCCTAACAAAGCAGGAACCAAAGAACCTTACATAGTGTCTGAGTTGAATTCACAAAGTGAGGGAACTGTAAGGGAAGGCACACACCCCGCAAGTGTAAGCCACTATCAAGTATCTCTTTTCTACAATGTGAAGAATGACACCGGGGACAGAATGTTAGGGTATATAACAAGCACAATCTTAGTGCAGGGAGCATCTGAATGCAATGTGAGAGCTGGGTTGCAAAGAACTGTTCGAGATACATTGTTTTACTCAACCCAGTGGGACCTGACCTCATGGGAATAGTGTCTGTACTGCAATCTCTAGGCAAAGAACAGACCAGAATAAAGGGAAAGGTAAGACAAAATTCCTTTTTGTATGCTATTTCTACACGTTTTTTCTCCCTTGAAGGTGCGTTAACTCAGTAGTTCTCTTTTCTAAGATAGCATACTCAAATTTGGGGGAGGGGGAGGCAGAAGAGATGACCCTCATGTAGCAGCTGTCACTTCCAAGCTCTTGTCTCTACTGCTTTGTTATTGGTGCTTATTCCAAAATATCATTATTTCAATTAAGTTGTTTTTGAATTTGTTTCACCAAGCACAAAGGGATATAGCCAGGTATAGACTAATAATGTGATTGTTAAAATTCCAGACCAATAGTGTAATTGTTAAATTCACTAGCAGTGAATTTCAGACCAATAGTGTAAATGTTAAAATCTCAAATGTGTATTTTATAAGCAGCTGTAGCTAAGAAATTATTGTTTAAAAGACAGAAATGATCGTTTCTTATGAGTCTTCCTTCAAACCAAACCAAACCCACTGCCCTGAAGTTGATTCTGACTCATATGGATCAGCAACACTATAGATCAGAGTAAAACTGCCCCATAGAGTGTCCATGAAGCACCTGGCAGATTTGAGCTGCCGACCTTTTGGTTAGCAGCCCTAGCGCTTAACCAGTACACTACCAGGGTTTCCAAGGATCATCCTCATGGGAACTTTATTATGCTAGAGAAGATTTCTTCCTTCTCTGGTGAAGAAAGAAGTCTATGTGTTTCTGAAGGTCATGGCCATTCCCTCCCTTTCTTCTTTAGCTTCCAGTGTCCTAGCACCCTGTGAGGACTACAGAATGTGCTCAGAGGCTATTTGCTAAATAGATGAAAGACTTAGGACTCAACTGACCTCATTTGTTGTAAGCAGCAGGCACTGGTTAAGAATGATAGAGCCCAACTGCAAGGAAAACATTTAAATTTCAGCTCTGCAGGAGCCGTGGGAGGACCGATCTGTAAAGAGAAAACTCGTCTTGAAAATAACTGTGTGCAAAACTGAAGCCTAAAGCAGAGAATGAGATGCTGGGCCTGATAGAATGTGTCATCCTTGTCCGCAATGAATTGGTGATTATAACGAAAGATGTATTGTGCTTAGGTTTAAAACAACATAATAATTAGCTCAGGCTCTCAAAATAATTTGCTCTTAATTACACATAAATAGGTACTTATTACTTTGAATTATTTACTTTTAGAATGAATTAATATTAATGCCTGCTAATGTAGGGCATTATCCTATACCTGGTAACTTGCCAAAAACTTTCCTTGGTTATAATACGAGCCCAAAGTTCGGCAGTATGCACTAGTCCAAGTCTGTGTTGAATGCTTTGACATGGAACATCATTGACTTTTAGAGCACAGAGGAATCTGGGAAATCACATACCTCAACTCTAATTTCTAGAAAGAGTTCAGACCCAGAAGAGTACAAAGGCGTGCACCGGAACAGATAGCAGGTGATGAAGAGTCCTGGCCCAGAAACGCCATCTCCTCTCCTAGTCCTGAGCCCAGCTCCTTGGGCCTCCCTTTTGTGGGCAGAATCTGCATTACCTCTGAACTACCTTATTTGGGTTTTTTTCTCCTTTTCTAAAACTTACAAAACCTGAATTTTTGAGAACTTCTGAATAATAATACTGAGCAGCTACAGAACACTCTCATATTCTTAGAAGCATTACTGTATTATATGGCAAGTCATAGTCCTTGATGTGGAAGAGATTCCTTCTTTGAGACAAATAGAAAGCAAGAAAAACATAGAAGGGATTTTGTCATATTTACTCAAATCAAGCTTTTTGTGCAGGAATCACGTGTATCAACTCTACAAACTCACTAGAGACGGAATTGACTCGAACTGTTGCACAGGAGTGACTGGTGAACTTGAACTGCCAACCTTTTGGTTAACAGCCACATTCCCAACTGCTGTGCTACTGAAGGAAACCCTGGTGATAGAGTGATTAAGTGCTATGTCTGCTAACCAAAAGGTTGTCAGTTTGAATCTGCCAGTTGCTCCTTGGAAACTCTGTGGGGCACTTCTATTCTCTCTTTATAGGGTCGCTATGAGTCAGAATTGACTTGATGGTGGTGGGGTTTATGCTACCAAAAATGATACTAATGAATGTAAATCAATGATTTTCAGAACTTTGTTTTTAAAATATCACTCAGAACCTGGGATAGATAACAGATAAAAGTGGAACTGCTCTGCTTGAAACTAAAAAAGAACATCACAGCTACCTCCTCTGTCCTGTATCTGGAAGCCTCCATGGCACTGTCAGAAAAACTAGTGATTTACAAGAATTTCTAGAAATGACCAGAATTATGTCTAAACAACGGTAGGAGCAACTGCTGTCTGAGCTGACCACTTTATCTTGTTCACAGTCAGGTGATTTCCTCGTGCACAAGAACTCCAGCTAGTCCACTCCTTGGCGATAAGTTCAAATGCTCTCATTGTCTTTGCTTTTAGCCTCTGTATGTTTCATTGGTTTTTTTCTTCTTTGATGGCAAAATTTTCAAACTGTAAGCTCTTTAGGGAGCTCAGTAAAAATACAGCTTCCTAGACACCATCCTTCAAAATTCTCTTTCAGTGGCTGTGAGGTGTAGTCCATCCATCTGCACTGCTAATAAGCACTTCAAGTGAATTGTGGAACCCTCTTTGAGAAACACTCACCTGGTGCATCTAATAAAGCTTCTCACACATAACACATGTGATACTTATTTCGTGAATTTAATTCTGTTTTCACTATACTGATCAAAGAGAGGCTGGAAATTGTCAAGTCCCAGTAATTACAAACAAGAAAGATAGAAGAAGAATTGATGCCTTTGAACTGTGGTATTGGAGAAGAATGTTGAATGTACCATGGACTGCCAAAGAACAAACAGATCTGTTCTGAAAACAGCACAACCAGAGTGCGCCTTGGAAGCAAATAATGGCGAGACTGCATTCTACAAACTTTGGACATGTTCTCAGGAGGGATCAGTCCCTGGAGCAGGACATCATGCTTGGTAGAGAGAAGCGTCAGCGAAAAAGAGGAAGACCCTTGATGAGACGGATTGACACAGTGGCTGCAACAATGGGCTTAAGCATAAAAACAATTGTGGACATTGCACAAAGGTCACTGTGAGTTGGAACCAACTCAATGGCACATAACAACTACAATAATAATTATGCAAATTACCACAGATTAATTAATCCTATAATACAGATTAAATTGAGATGGGCCCATAGGCTTTTGAGCAGAATGAGGTATGTAGGGCCTTAAGGAAGTCATTTAAGTAAGCAGAAACTAATAAGCAACAAATAGAAAAACTAGTAGTGAAGCAAAAACAGAAGGAATCTTTGTTCAGGTGATACAGTTTGTCTATCTGAAACCAACAACTAACATCACACCTAATGGTAAAACACTAAGATATTCATTTAAAAAACTGAAAAAAACAAAAATGTAAAACATATACCCTTTCACCACTGTTTATTTAATGCTGTTGTGGTAATTTTTGCCAATGCAAAAAGATGAGGGAAAAATAAACTTAGTTCCTGGGAAAGAAGAGATTAAATTATTCTTTTCTTTCTTTCTTTCCTGCAGGTGTTATGTCTGTGTGGCTAGAAACCCCAAGAGAATCAACTCAAAGAGTACTGGGAAAAATAAGAGAATTCAGTAAAGTGGCCAGTTATAAAATCAATACTTAAAAAATGTTGATTTCCTATAAACCAGTTACAAAATAAATGGGAAAATGTCTAAGCCAAAATAGATACTAAAAAGTAGAGAATGCTGAGATATAAACAGAATAAAAAATACAATGAAGCTTGTAAGAAGAAAACTAAAAATTGCTCCCAAAACACACAGAAAAAGACTTGAATCGAGAGGCGTGTCCTGTTCCAGTAGGAGAATTTGCTGTTCAAAGACTATTATTTCTTCCCAAATTACTCTATACTTTTAACTCAGGTTCAATAAACAGCTAAAAGAATTTTATTAGAAAGTGATTCTAACCTTAATCTGGAAGAAAAAAATACTTGATAGTGTCCAAACGTGATAATAAACTTTAGCGAATGTCTCTCTTAAGGAACTTGGACATCTATCTCTCTTCATCCTAACTTTATGAAGTATAGTAAAACTGTCTCCATTTAACTTACATTTTATAACAGGGACACTGAGGCACAGACGGCAAGCCTTCACCTATACCCTCCCCCATGAACACCATTCTTTCTCCGCTAGACCTGTGTTGTCTCCAACATTAATAAATTTTCCTCATTATTATCTGATTTTTTTTTCTTTTAACTTTTGTTTGATCAGACTTTTGGTTCAATACCTGAATCTGCCATGGAAATAAAACTTCCCTCAAACGTCACTTTTGGTATCTATTTTGATTACACACAGATTGTCACCTCTCTGTTTCTTTGACAGTAGTTATATGTATCCCAGTCACTATTATTCCTGCATGGCTCAACTAGCAACCTAATTTTGTAGTTTTCTGTAGGTCCCCCTGGAAACTCTGGTGGCATGGTGGTTAAGTGCTATAGCTACTAATCAAATGGTTGGCAGGTCAAATCTACCAAGTGCTTCTTGGAAACTATGGGGTGGTTCTATTGTGTCCTATACCATCACTAGGAGTTGGAATCGATTAAACAGTACTAGGTTTGGTTTTTTTGTTTGTTTGTTTGTTTTTCTGGATACACACTGTCTTAGCCCTTCTTTCTAGCTTTCTTTGGTGAAGAATTAAATACTAGCGTTCTTATGGAAGCTTTTTCTCAGGAGGGTTCTGGGTGCCTTATGTTTACGCAGTCACCTCGATCTTCTCACCTGTTTCACTATTGGCTGTGAAAATTGAACTCGCTGAAGTATTCCAATTCTCTTCATCCCCAAAGAATTTGGTAACCACCAGGAAAAATGTCATCACTTCACGTGTTGACCTTTAAGTATAACACTGTGTTACCAAAAACACTAAATATTTTTAGTAAACCAATTTCTGTTCAGTTGATTCCAGATCACAGCAAGCAAACCCCTAAGTGTCAGAGTAGAACTGTGTGCCACTGGGCTTTCCATGGCTGATTTTTCAGAAGTAGGTCATGGTCTTTCTTTCAGGTTACTTCTGGGGGGACTTGAACTTCAACTCTTCCATTAGCAGCTGAGTGCTTTTTAATGCTGCTGCTGATAATGGTAGTAGTTGTCATAAATAGTTGTTAAGCGCTTGCTGTGTGGCACTAGTTGTTCTCTAAGCACTTTATAGGCATTAACTGATGTAATTTCAACAAGTCTATTACTCAGTTATATTTATCATTCCTATATGACACAGGGAAACCCTAGTGGCATAGTGGCTAAGTGCTACAGCTGCTAAAATATGGTACTGGGGTTTCCCTCTGTTGCAGATTTGTTCCGGAAAAGGGACAGTCAGAGTGCTCCTTGGAAGAAAAGATGACAAGACTGTGTATTACATACTTTGGACATTTTGCCAGGAGGGATCAGAGCCTGGAGAAGGACATTGTGCTTGATACAGCAGAGGATCAACAAAAAAGAAGACCCTCAACAAGGTGGATTGACACAGTGGCTGTAACGACGGGCTTATGCATGAAAACAATCATGGGCATGCTATGGGACTGTGCAGTGTTCCGTTCTGTTGTGCATAGGGTTGCTATGAGTCAGCCTATAACAATAATGACAACAACAAAAAGTACAAACCCTCTGTGTTAGTCTGATTTCTTTAGAGGAGCAAAACTAGTGAAATGTATATAAAAACCAATATGGCATTACTTACTGCAAGGAAATGGTTGAAGCACTGATGGGTCTGGCAAGTCCCAAATCTCTCAGTCAGGTGACAGACTGAGGATGTCTGCTGGTTCTGCAGCTGATGAACCCAAAATCTTCAGATCAGGAGGCAGGCTGGAGGCCTCTGCAGGCTCACAGAGTTGTAGGGGCAGACAGAGTTGGCAAATCCAAAATCTGCAGGTGAGGTGGTGGCCAGAGACTTCTGCAAGCTTATATCCCAATAACAAAGTTAAAAAAAAAAAAAAAAATACTGCCTTTGAATCATGGCAACCCTATGAGCAGCGGCGCCACACAGTTTCCAAGCAACTCCTGACAGATTTGAGTTGCTGACTTTTTGGTTAGCAGATGTAGCACTTAACCACTATGCCACCAGGGTTTCCGTAACAAGGTAAAGAGACAAGAAAAGCACAGGGTCAAGAAAAGAGAACTTTACCAAAACATCCGTTTATACACTAGAGGCAGGCAACACCCCCAAGGAAACATCCTTTACAAAGGATTGGCTGCTCTCGTCAGGTCACAAAGTGCAAGGTGATTACATAGTGTCTGTCAGCCAACGAGAATTACAGCCTAGCTAAGTTGACCTGTAACATTAATCATCACATCTCACCCTCCAGTCACAATCAATTTATCTTCTCCTTTTTGTACCTAAATTTTCCAAAAGAAGTCTCTACTTTCTCACAACCCCAGCTCTTCAACTACTCCTCTGAAATTCCTCTTGCCAGGGTCACCAAGCCCATTTCTTCCCAGCCAGTGGCCTCACTTTAACTGCCTCATCAAGCCAATACATCCTCTTTGTCTCCATCCTGCTTGATCTCTCAGCAGTTTTCCACGTGTTTCTTGAAACCCTCTTTTCTGAACTTCCCTTATCCTGCTCTTTCCTGGGGCTACACCTTCTCAAGCTCATACACAGCACTATGGTTTGAACTGTGACATCCCTCCCCCAAAAGATGTACTGTCAATTCTCACCCCCATCCCTGTGGTGGAAACCGTGGCAGCGCAGTGGTGAACAGCTGTGGCTGCAAACCACAGACGTGCAGTGTACATCCACCAGCTGCCCCTTGGGAACTCTGTGGGGCAGTCCTACTCTGGCCTATAGTGTTTTTGTGAGCTGGAATGAACTCACCAGGAGAGGGTTTGCCTGTTTATTTAACGGCAACGATTTGTTTGCTTTTTGTATATGTGTTTTATAGTCTCACTTGGAAGTGTGTTCTCCTTGTTACGTTAATAGGCAGTGTTAGTGCAGAGTGTGCCTTAAGTCAATCTCTTATGAGATATAAAGAGAGCAACCGAGCTAGCAACCAAGCAAGCAAGCAGAGACAGGGAAGACAGAGGTTGTGCCACATGAGATCTCCAAGGAACCAAGAAACAGGTGCTGAAAAGAGACGAAGACCTTCCCCCAGGGCTGATGGAGATACAAAGCCTTCCCCTAGAGCCAGTGCTCTGAATTTCACCTTCTAGCCTCCTAAACTATGAGAAAATAAACTCCTGTTTGTTAAAGCCATCTGTTTGTGGCATTTCTGTCACAGCAGCACTAGATGACTAAGTCGTGCAGCTTCTCTTCTATTGTTGTTACCTGCCTTCAAGTCACTCCCAGCTCATGGTGACCCATGTACAAGGGGACCGGATCATTGGGTTTTCGTTGACTCAGTTCTTGAAAGTTGATTGCCAGGCCTTCCTTCCTAGTCTCCTTAGACAAGAAGCTAACACTGAGAAAGAGTTACTTATAGAGTCAGCAGGGTAAGTCTCCAACACTGAGTTGAATGTGGGAAGCAGGCTTAGTTTAATGGGTCAAAACTAGATAAAACACATCTCTTTCTTTAAAAAAAAAAAAAAAGAAAGAAACAAAAACAGAAGAAGCCCCAGTGACATGTGGTTAAATACTTGGTCGCTAATCAAAAGGTTGGTGGTGTAAACCTGTCAGCTGTCCTGTGGGACAAAGATGTGTCAGTCAGCTCCTGCAAAGATAATACAGCCTTGGAAACCCTATGGGACAATTCTGCTCTGCTGAGTTCTACTCACTGTGAGTTGGAATTGATTAGGCAGTGACAGATTCTAGTCTTTAAAATGCTGATACTCTATAACTTGGTAGTTCCATTCCTAGGAATTTATCCTAAGAAAATAATCAGAGATGTGGATTAAATTTGTATGTGAGGATATTTATTATGGCATTTTTTCACAGTTAAAAAGTTAAAAACAACATAAATGCTTGTTAATGAGGAATGTTACGTAAACCCACCATGACACCTCCATGCATGCAATACTAGGTTGCCATTACCAAGGAAAATATTTGGTGACATAGGTCAAAGTTTGCTAAAAAATACTCTTAGAGGAATGAAAGAGGAAAGAAAATGATCAGATGCAATGACTGGGAAAAAAAACAACAACAACAGTAAAAGGGCCGGGGCCAGGGATACAGCTCTTAGTCTACAAAGGTCCTTTGGAAACTCCAACAGCAAGGAAATAGAGAAAAAATTGGATTCTACAGTCAGAAGCGACATGGACTCTAGCTAAAGTAGTGACGATGGTGTCTGCTATTGCAGAATTCACATCCCAAACTCAAACAGGAAGCCCAAGCGAGAGTGCCCTTACTCTTCCACCAATCCATCAAACAGTTTGTGAGCACCTGTTATGTGCCAAGCGAGTGCCAGTGGTGCAGTGGTGAAGTGCTCCGCTGCTGACTGAAAGACTGGCGGTTCAAATCCACCCAGCGGCTCTTTGGGAGAAAGACCTGGTGATCTGTGTCCATAAATATGATAGCATAGAAAACCTTCTGGGACAGTTCCCTTCTCTCCTATAGGGTCACCATGAGAACCACTTGATGATAACATGCCAGGCACTGTTAGATGCCGGGGACATACAACAAATACAGAGGTCCAGTTGAGTGGGACAGACAAAGATCAAGCCAATTATCATTAATGATGAGTTAATTACTTGAAAGCAAAGCGCTGTGATGAGAAAATATGTTGGGGGGCCAAAAGTCAGCCAAGCGCCCTAGAGTCGGATGTGACTCATGGCGACCCTTGGGGCCAGAGTAGAACTGACTTGTTGGGGAGGAGACCTAAAGGAGCTTCAGAGACGACTGAGGCCTGAGGAAAGGGATGGGAATGAGAGGAAGAAAGTTGATCCCAAACAGCAGGAACAGCTCACGCAAAAGCCCTGAGGTGCCAGTAAATCCAACTTGAAGCAAAATACGGGGTGGGGGAGGATTGGTGTGACAAGAGTTAGGCAGGGATCCTGCAGGGTCTTATAGGACATGTTAAGGGCTAAGGAACTGGTACTCCATTCTAAGAGTGAGAGAATGTCTTTAAAAAAAAAAATTTTTTTTAATTTAATCTTCCTGGAGACTAACACTGTAAATGCACCTCTTTTTCCAAGGGACCTTTTAGAAATGTTGTATAGCTTTTAATATGTGGTCTCACCGTTCCGATCCCAGTTTATTGGACCCGAGGCATTTTACTCTAAATTTCTAATAGGGTTTTCTGTTTTGTTTTGTTTAACGTAAGACTTTTATCAGACTGATTCTACAATCTAAGAAGATTATCCCAAATATTAGATTTTAGTTCTTTAAGAGAGAAAGTATTCTCCTCTAGGAACATTTAAAAGCATTTACACTGAAATAAACTGTTTCAGATAGAGAGAAGACACAAACAATTCAAAAACAAGAGTTCAAAGGTTCAGGTTTCAACTAAGGAAACAAACTTTTCTTTTTCCTTCCATCTTAAATTTTGACTTATTAGTGTACAATCCCATCCAAAGGGTAGTGAATGCAGTTTGTTGAGTGAGATGAAAAGCCCATGCTCTTGGCCTTGCCACGGGTTTCTGTGTCAATTGCTTGGCCTTTGTGTGTCGTCTTCTCCTCGCCAAACTTTTTAGGTGATCCAATGCTTAGCAAAGATAAATGATGAGACGTACAATATTCTTGAAATTTCCTGACGACATCTGGGTATTCCCTTCTGACCAGTGGTTCTGAACTGGGTGTGATTTTGCTCTGCAGGAGACACTTGGCAATGTCTGGAGACATTTTTGAATGTCCCTACTGGCAAAGACCAGAGCCTTCAGAATGGATTACACCTCATCATAATAAGGAAAACGGAAATCCTCGCAACTGAACAAATAAGCAAAATCCGTGATAAACAGAGAATAGACTGAAGTTGTCAAGGATTTCATTTTACTGGGATCCACAATCAATGCCCAAGGAAGTGACGGTCAATAAATCAAAAGATGCATTGCATTAGGCAAATTTGCTGAAAAGACCTCTTTGTTAAAAAAGCAAAAATGTTACCTTAAGACTAAGGTATGCCTCACCCAAGCCGTGGTGTTCTCAATCGCCTCATATACATGTAAAAGCTAGACAATGAATAAGCAAGACCAAAAAAGAATTGATGTATTTGAATTATGGTGTTGGAGATGAATATTAAATATACCATGGACTGCTAGAAGAAAGAACAAACCTGTTGTGAAAAAGGTTGAGCTTCTTTCTTTCCTTAGAAGCATAGAAGGCAGGGCTATGTCTCACATACTTTGGACATGTTATCAGGAAGGATCAGTCCCTGGAGAAGGAAAAACAGGCTTAGTAAAGTAGAGAGTCAGGGAAAAAGAGGAAGACACTCAACAATATGGATTGACAGAGTGGCCATAACAATGAGCTCAAGCACAAGGATTGTGGGCATGGCACAAGACTGGGCAGCATCTCATTCTGTTGCTCATAGGTAGGGTTGCTACAGTTTGGAACAGATGCAAGGGCACCTAACAACAACAATAACAACACAGGGTAGAGTGTTTTTGGTTTGTGTCTTCTCTTTATCTGAAACAGTTCATTTCAATGCAAATGTTTTTAAATGTTCCTAGAGGAGGGCAGCACCTGGCTTTAGCAGAGGAGGAATACTTGTTAAGATGCTATCAGCACGTAATGGTAGAGTTCAGGGATATTGCTTAACATCCTGCAATGCACAGGACAGCCCTAACGACAAAGAATTACGGAGCCCAAAACGTCAACGTGCGCAGGTTGACAGACCCTCTCCCGAGTGAGGTGGTGATCTGCATCAGTGGGAGCAGTGCCTCTGGTTTTTTTGACCTGTCTTTACATGAAGTACCATAAGATTTAACAACAATTTATAAGAAATTAGGTGAATCTTCTACTCTGATATCATTTGAGTGAGAGATTTAAAAATCCGGAAATAGCTGAAATATTCAGGAGCAGTTAATGGTGATGGTTGAACAGCATGATGAACATATTTGATGTCATACAATTGTACATGGAAAATCCGGGTGGCTTAATGGTTAAAGGCTATGGCTGCTGATCAAAAAATCAGCAGTTTCAATCTACCAGATGCTCCTTGGAAACTCTAGGGGGTGGTCCTATTCTGCTCTACAGGGTCACCAGAAGTCAGAAATCTACTCGATGGCAATGGGTTTGGTTTTGAACTGTACCTGTAAATTGTTGAAATGGCAAATGTTTTTTACCTACATGCTTAACACAGTAAAGACATGAGCGTATATATATATATTTATAACTAATTTTTATGTCTAAATTTGTCTTTCACTATAAAATTCTGAGATATGTCATCACTAATGGCAAGACGGAAGAGGTCTGATTACAACAGTATTTTCCACTTTGCAGTTCATGGAACACTAGTTTTGCAGGATGTTAAAAATGCTTTACTGGACCAAAAGTGTTTGGGAAATTCTGCAGTCAATGAAAAGGATCTTTGGGGTTGCAACAATTTAGCCCTTCGCTGCCAACCTCAAGGTCAGTAGTTCGAATCCACTAGCTGCTCTGTGGAAGAGAAGACCTGGCAATCTGTTTGCAGAAAGATTTCAGTTTAGGAAGCCCTGTCAGGAGCTTCAACTCTGTCCTATAGGGTTGCTATGAGTTGGAATCAACTCCATGGCACACAAAAAATACATAACAAATTAAGCAAAGCAAGCATTTTGTTTGTTTTTTTTTTTTTTCTTTTTTCCTTTATGTTTCACAAAGAATGCCTCAAGGCCTTTAAGGTGGTAATACACACTACGAATCCCTAAGGGAGTTTATCACAGGCAGAATCTGCCAGACTTCTGTGACCCTAGAAATCTTTTCTTAATGAACACTGATGGGATGATTTTGCAAACTGAAATGCAGAAGACAAAGGAGAGTCTTTCGGGTTGGTTAGTTATGGGTGTTCAAGTTCAAGTTTTACCTGTAATCAGACCTCTTCCATCTTGCCATTAGTGATGACATATCTGAGAATTTTATAGTGAAAGACAAATTTAGTGATAAAAATTAGTTATAAATATATATATATTCAAGTTCATTTGCTTATTTTGGTCTCCAGGACCCTCACCTCCAAACCTCACCACCTTCACCTAGAGCTCGGAGTACAACGCCATGAGATATCCCCAACAGAGAACACGCCATTCCTCAGCAATTTCATCACTTTGTAGCCCAAAGGGCCTCCGTCAGGGTCTCCATGCATGGGTGTGCTAGTGTAGCTGGTCCTGGCTGAGTAACTCACCAGCTGACATGCTTCGTGTAAGCCTGTCACATTAACCTGGGAGCCCTGAGCATGCCTGGGTGCCTCTAAGACGGTGACAGAGACATTGAATTTCATTCTCTTTCCATTCTAGAGAAAATTTAAGTCTCTTTTAATGGTGTTGGGTACATTTTCCAACTAAGCTTCACTAGACCTCTCTCTTGATATCCCCTCTTTGCCTACAGTCCCGGGGAGTTCCTGTGTTTTTGTGAGTGGGTGTGCCTCTGCTATTCTGGGTCTTTCTCTCCGGCTGCCAGAGGAGCAGGTGTTTTTCATGGAACACAAGAGCTGCCAGGATCCACGCTGCCTCCCCCTCTGTGCTCAACACTTGTGTCTGGGCTGCCTGGTGCGGCCGGAACTGTGGCTTTATTTCTCTCTCCTGTTCCCACTGCATGCAAAGATGAAGCAATCTGTCAGACACATCCACAAATTCTTCTTTGTCTTCGTAAGGGAGACAGAATTTCTAATCTTTGTTTTCTTAATATTTAAAGTGGAATATCCGTTCAGTCTCTACTCTGTCCTATAGGGTCACTATGAGTTGGAATTGACTCAGTGACAATGGATTTGGGCTTTTTTATGCATGCAGTCACTCCTTCTGAAGTATTTCTTCAAAGGCTAATGTAGTTGTCTGCAGCATTTCATGTTATCAAACATTTAGGAACTACTGTGTCAGGTACTTTGTTAGGTCCTGGGATAAAGAGATGGATGTATAAGAGATAATTCATGTCCTGGAGGTTAAGACACTCAAGCAAAAATGCAATTTCAGTAGGGTGGGACGTTCTGTGAAGAGTTCTCCTTGCAGGGGCTTCTATGAGGTTTGACAATTAAGTTCACAAACTTACCTCCATGCGCTTATGTTGCCGGCACTGTACAAAACAACTTAGTAAGGTGTCATAACCTTGGTATACCAGTACTCACAGCTGTGTTCATGTCAGCCTGTGGCAGTATCTTACTGAGTGGTGTTCATATGTCGTTGTGTGTTTCTGTGTGCCATCACAAAAATGTAAAAACTTGAATTACAGCAACGAACAAACATTAAATTTCTTGTTAAACTTGACAAGAGTGGAAGTGAAATTAGGGACATATTAGCCCAAGTTTATGGGGATAATGCCAGCAGTGCTTAAACGGATCAAACATTTTTAAGAAGAGAGAGAAAGCGTCACTGGTGAAGAGAGGTCAGGGCGCCACAGTAACAAGCAGGACTGATGAAAACGCTGCAAAAATTCATTGAATTGTGTGTCACAATCATCAGCTGGCTGTGAGAAGCATAGCAGACCAAGTAAATATCAATAAAGAAATAGGAAAATCTTAACCGAAAATCTTGGCATGAGAAAGATGTGTGCAAAAATAGTCCTGAAGGAGCTCACCAATGAACAAAAGCAAAGGAGAGTGGAAGTATGCCAAGACCTTTTGGAGAGGCAAGATAATGATTTGGGCTGTGTTATCACTGGTGCTGAAGTATGTACCAATATGACCCTGAAACAAAGCATCAAAGTGCACAACAGAAGTCAGGCAATCCTCCACAACCAAAAAAGTGCCATTAGTTCAAGTCATGAGTGAAAACAATACTGCTAACCTTTTTGAATATCAAAGGGATCATTCATTACGAATTTGTACCAACTGGACAGTTAGCCAAGTTTACTATTTGGAAGTGCTGAAAAGGCTGCATGAAAAAGTTTGACAAAAACAACCTGAGCTTTTCACCAACAACTCATGGGTCTTCGGTCACAACAATACACCAGCTCACATGGCACTGGCTATCAGGAAGTTTTTAGCCAGTAAACAATAACCGTATCGGAACACCCTCGCTACTCGCATGATCTGGCCCTAATGACTTTTTTCTTTACCCGAGGATAAAGGAAATATTGAAAGAGGGACATTTTGATGACATTCAGGACACCAAGGGTAATACGTGGACAGCTCCAGTGACCATTCCAGAAAAAGAGTTCCAAAATGGCTTTGAAGGCTGTGGACTAGACACAGGGCATAGCTTCCCAAGGGGAGTATTTTGAAGATGACCATGGTGGTATTCAGCAATGAGGCGTGCACCACGCTTTCTAGGATGAATTAGCAAACTTAGCCGGCAGACCTTGTACACACAGGGAAAAGCAGGTCCCTACCCCTAACTGACTCATGATGATCCCACGTTTTACAGATTAGAACTGCTCTGTAGGATGTTTTTGGCTGCAATCTTTACGGGAGCAGATCCCAGGCCTCTCTTCCATAGCACTGGAGGGAGAGGACTCAAACCACCCAATTTTAAATTAATAATGCAACCAAACCATGTGTACCATCATTCAGGCCCACAGTTAGTATTTTCAGCTTGCTTTAGACGACACATATAATTGGGAAAGTTTTATGTATTTTCATCTCGATTAAGTGTATCTTAGTCATCTAGTGATGCTATATCAGAAATACCACAGGTGGATGGCTTTAACAAAGAGAAGTTGATTCTCCCTCAGTTCAGTAGGCTACAAGTCCAAATTCAGATTGTCATCTCCAGGGAAAGGCTTTTTCACTGTCAGCTCTGGAGAAAAGTCCTTGTGACGTGTCAGTATTCCCTTGGTCTGGGAGCAAATTGGTACAGAAACCTCAGGTCCAAAGGATGAGCTCTGCTCCCAGCACTGCTTTCCTGGTCTGAGTGAGGTCCCCACCTCTCTGCCTGCTTCTCTTTTCTTTTATCTCTCAAGAGAAAAAAGGTCATGCAGGCCACATTCCAGGGAAACTCCCTTTGAATTGGATAGTGGATGTTACCATCCCAGCTTCATTCTCTTTAACACAATCTCATCTTGCCCCATTAACCACAGGCAGAGATTAGGATTTACAACACAGGACAATCACAGAATGGAGGGCAATCACACAATACCCTCAATGGTGGTCAACCAAATTGATACATACATTTTCTGAGAGACATAATTCAATCCATGACAAAGAGTTTAAAGATTATGGCTAGGTGGATGGTCGACAGGACTGAACAGCTCATTTTGTCAAAAGCAGCAAATGGAAAGTCACAACAGAAAAATCTGTCAAAGGTGTCTCAGGAATCAAATAACAACGAATAACTTTTGTATAAACCTTGGAGTTGGCAAAGCACTTTCGCATGTATTGTTCTATTTGGTACTGACAATGTTCTTACAAAGTAGATAGGGAGACAGTGGAGTCAACCTGAGTGTTTATTTACACTTTCTCTTGAAATCTCTACTAGGAAGTGATGAACACAGCCAAAAACCTATAGGATCAAAGGGAATGGAAATGAATACAGGGAGTTCTCAGATTTTAAACCAGTTTCATTCCTAAATCTGTCCTTAAGTTAAACTTGTAAGTCAGAGCTAACATCAGGCAAATGTTTGTCTTAGTATACAGCGTGTAGTGTACCTTTCTATACATGAAAATAATTCAAGAGAGACTTCCGGTTACACTAAGGTATCTTTTACATAACAATAAACCCACAGATGTCAAATTGATTCTGACTCACAGCAACCCTATAGCACAGGGTAGAACTGCCCTGCAGGATGTCCAAGGAGCAGCTGGTGGATTCTAACAGTGACCTTTTTGATCAGCAGACGTAGCTCTTAACCACTGTTCTGATGCATGTTGCCAAGCAGCACCTGTTTGTTGTTATGAAGCACTGTATGTACCTCCAATATTTTTTTCCTCATGACTAAGTGAAAGTTTACAGTCCAAGTCAATTTGCCACATAAAACCCCAGACACATGCTGCTATGCAGCAACATCTGCTCTCCTTACCCTGAGATAGCACACTCCTCCTTTCTACCCTGTGCTTTTGGTACCCAGTCAACCAGCACTTGTCCCTTCCTCTCCACCCTCTGCATCACTCTGTGTCCCATAGTCCAGTCGAATCTTTGTCTGAAGAGTCAGTTTCAGTACTGGTTTCAGCTCTGAGATAGCAGCAAGTCCAGGGGCCATGTTCTCAGGGGACCCTCTAGGATATCAGACCATCAAGTCTGGTCTTTTAATATGTACCCCAACTTAGTAAAATGGGTTTTACAGGAGTTGGGTATCAACTACATGTTGTATATAAATTAGATGTTTGTAACCCAGATTGATTTCTGGAGAAGTTGAATGGCACGTCGAGGATAGCTGACCACAGGACGGCAGGAGGAAAATCAGAGGCTGGAAGCAGAACAGAGTTATGGGAAAGGGTCCTAAGCCTCACCCCACCCTGCTGCCAGAGAACTATCATCGGGAGATCATGACCCCACTCTTATCCCGGAGTAGAAGAAGGAAAGATTCTCCTTTGGAGAAACAATACTAGTCTTCCTGGCCAAGTGAAAGCTAGATCCATCCCCTACCAGTCCAGGGGGAGAGTAACATTACCAAATCCCATTCTCATTGTGTTTCAGCCCCTGGTGGTCACTCATATCATTGTCTATAAGGAGCAATGGAGCCAACGAGACACACTTCAGGTCAGAAAACGAGAGGTTTATTAGGAGGTGTGATACTCAACAGCAGTGCAGGCTGTTCTCTATGGAGTCTCGAAAGACAATTTTCACATCAGAGACTAGATACCATTTTGGTAAGAACTACATGACGTTTTTAAGCACGTGGCCCACAGATAACAGCATATGAGGTCTGCCAATTAAGTTTGCAAACTCATCCTAGAAAAGGTGTTACTACTTACCACGCTGCTGCCTGTCATACTGTCGCCTTTGAAGTACTTATCTTGTGAAAGTATGCACCGAAGCCAGTATCTAGTCCATGCTTTAAAGCAATTTTGGAACTCTTTTTCTGGAATGGTCATTCGAGCTGTCGTTGGACTGCCCATGATGTCCTAAATGTCATCAAAATGTGTTCCTTTCAATATTTCCTTTATCTTCAGGTAAAGAGGAAAGTCACTGGGGGCCAGATCAGGTGAGTGGGAAGGGTGTTCCAAAACGGTCATCTGTTTCCTGGCTAAAAAATACCTCACAACTATACAATTAAGTTTGTGAATTTGCTACTGTGCCACTGTGCACAATGGCTGTCCCAGAAAAAGTTCCAAAATTACCTTGAAGGGCGAACTAGGCACTGGCATCAGTCCATAGCTTCCCAAGCAGAGTACTTTGAGGGTGATTGTAGTGATTCTCAGCAGTGAGTTACGTAGCACTTGGAACAATTAAGTTCCTGGACTTATAGCTGGACATCATACGTTACAAAATAATCACAAGAAACTTTATTAAACTAAAGATATATACTTCAGACACTTGGACTTTAAGTTACACGTTCATAACGAGCTGGGAAAAAAGAAATTACATAAAAATCTTTTTAATTAAGAGAAGTAGCTTGCCAGGTCCACTCAAATTCAGGTAAGGAGCAGGGAAAAAAGTTACAGATGAAAAGTGCCAGGCAGCCTCCCTAGCTGCTGTTTAGCAAGCTGAAGGCCATTTTTCAAGAGAACGAAGACTGGGAGAGAGAAACCAAGGCCGCAGGAGCCAAGGAGGCTCCACACCCCTTTGGAAGAAGCCAGTACAGATGGTGCAATAAAAAATGCTTATAATTACTTGGGGCATCACCATGGCACTAGTTATGTCAAGTTCTCAACTGCAAATTTTGAAAAGACAAAAGCGTGTAGTGAAGTATTAGAGTCACAATATGAATGCCCACGCAAGCTGCTGGACAATTGATCAAGGTTTCCAGTATGAAAGAGAGGAGCTAAAACACTCATACAAGCAGGGAAACAAACAACAGCAACACAAAACAGAAAAGTGGAGAAAGCAAACGCAATACAGGAAACAGAAAAAAAGCCTTCAGAGATAAACTAATTTGTGTCCTCAAAGAGATGATGAAACTAAAGAAATTTAAGATGGATGGTGAGAAAGATTAAAAATATATTTTTTACTCTGCTTTAAGTGAAAGTTTACAGTCCAAGTCAATTTGTCATACAAAAACCTACACACAGACTGCTATGTAAATCCAGCTGCCCTCCCCACCCCATGACAGCACACTCCTCTTCCCTACCCTACATTGTCCACGACCATTCAACCAGCTCATGTCCCCTTCTACCCTCCCATCTCACTTTTGGACAGGAGCTGCCCAGTTAACCTCACGTATCTACTTAAGCTCAGAAGCACACTCTTTGCCAGTATCATTTTATGCTATGTTATAGTTTAGTCCAATCTTTGAGGAGTTGGGTTCAGGGATGGTTTCCATTACAGACTAACAGAGAGTCCAGGGGGTCATGTCTTCCGAGGACCGTCCAGTCTGTTGGACCATGAAGTCTGGTGTGTGTAATAGACTTTGAGTTCTGCACACCCATTTTTCTCCTGATACTTCGGGGACTCCATGTTGTTGCTCCCCATCAGGGCAGTCATTAGTGGTAGCTGGGCACCATCTAGTTCTTCTGGTCTCAAACTCATGTAGTCTCTCAATTATGTGTCCTCTTCTGTCTCTTGGGCTCATATTTTCCTTAAGTATTTCATTCTCCCCTGCTCCAAGTTGGCTGGGATCAGTTGATGCTACTTAGATGGCCACTTGCCAGCTTTTAAGACATCAGATACCACTCACCAAAGTGAGATACAGAACATAGAGAAGATTTTTTTAATTAAAGGATTTATTCAGTTAGTCCAGTAGCCAGTTAGTAGAAATTCAGAGAATAAAAGCTAAGAGGAAAAAAATTACCAAAGAAGTAATAGAAAAAACCCCCTAACAATAGGGCAGGATTATATACTCAAAGTGCCTATCTATGAAAATTAATGGAGGGGGGGAACACTACACTAAGACATTTTAAAAGCCCTGATGGCTTAAGGGCTAAGCACTGGGCTGCTAACCAAAAGATTGTCAGTTTGAACCCACCCTGAGGGTCTTCAGGAGGAAAACCTGGATATCTGCTTCAGTGAAGACTCCAGTCAAGAAAAACCCTCTGGAGCAGTTCTACTCTGTTACATGGGTCTCCAGGAATTAGAATTGACTCACCAGTACCTAACAGTAAAAACAAAAAGCTTGGTTATATATTCATGATATTTCAGAACACCGCAGATCAAGAAAAACAATACCAATCAATTCCATAGGGTAAAAAAAAAAAAAAAAAAATCTCACACATAAAGAATCTGGAACCAGGATGACCATGGAATTCTCAAGGACAGTTTGGAAACTGAATAGCCGTGGAGCAACACCCTGAAAATTCTGAGGGCAAGTGAGTTTTCAACCTAGACTTCTATACGTCACCAAGCTATTCATTAAATGAAAGAAGAGAATAGAGACATTTTTAGAAACATAAGGTCTCAACAGTTCCATTTGCTGTGTCTCCTTTCTCAGAAAGTCACTAGATGATTGTGCTTCAACAGCATGCGGGAGTAAGCTGAGCAACCCTAGTGACGTAGTTATCGCTGCTAACTAAAAGGGTGGTAGTTCAAATCCACTAGGCACTCCTTGGAAACTCTATAGGGCAGTTCTACTCCGTCTGCAGGGTCACTAGGAGTCAGAATCTACTTTATGGCAACAGGTGAGGTAAACCTAAGAGTTTTTTTTGTTGTTGTTGTTGTTAGGTGCCATTAGGTCAATTCTGACTCCTAGCGCCCCTATGTGCAACAGAACAAAACACTCCCTAGTCCTAAGAAAGGGTAAGACAACTGATTCGGGGAAAAGGGTTCTGACACAGGAGAAAGGCAGATGGAAGCTTGGGGAAAACAGCAGCCATCTGGAAAGGAGCAGAGGGCAGAGGGCAGGTGTGGCAAAAAGAGGGACCTGGTCAACCTACTTGATGGTTTGACCATGTAGAGAATCTTACGTGGGGAGTTTTGCCATTCAGGTGGAGAATGCAGAAGGAGGGATGATGAAATGGAAAGCTAGGCAAATTTGAAATTATGTAGTACAAGAGAGCAGATATAATGGGAATGCAGAACTCGGCTCCGTGGTGGACAAGACTTCCATAATAGTAACAAGGTGAAAAATAAATATGAGCTTAATCAAAATTATGATTGTTCTACTTGGAGGATTGAGGAAGTAGAAGGAGTGTGAGATAGTATGGGAATGAAATTTTCATCTTCCAAATTATAAAATGTCTATCCCAAACCAAACACACTGCCATCAGATCAGTTCCAATGCATAGTGACCCCAGAGGACAGAGTAGAACTGTTCCCATGGAGTATCCAAGGAGGGCTGGGTTGATTCAAGTGGCCGACCTTTTGATTGGCAGCTGTAGTTCTTAACCACTACATCACCAGGGCTCCCAAAATGTGTAACAGAGTAAGGATATTCTTTATAAATACGGGATTATAAATAAGGAGAAGAGATAGCTCCCAAGAGAGTAATACTGAGGAAAGAGAAGGGTTGGAAAGCATTCTGGTGACTGTTGCTGTGCAAGAAATCACCTCAAACTTGGCAGCTTTAAGCATTAACTGTCGTTTTACTTACTGTCTGTCATGGACTGAATTGTGTTCCCCCAAAAACATGTGTCGTAATTTGGCTGGGCCATGATTCCCTGCATTCTGGGATTGCCCTCCGTCTTGTGATTTTCTGATGCTGTAAATCCAAATCTCTGCCTGTGATTAGCAGAGTGGATTATGTCAGAGAGGATTAAGATGGGACTGTAACACCCTTCCTCAGGTCACCTCCTTGCTCCCATGTGAAGGGAGTTTCCCTGGAGTGTGGCTTGTACCACCTTTTATCTTTTCATCCTACAAGAGATAAAAGGAAAGGGAAGCAAGCAGAGAGCTGGGAATCTCATACCATGAAGAAAGCAGGACCGGAAGTAGGGTACACCCTTCGGACCTGAGGTTCCTGCTCCGGGACGCTCTGTGGCCAAAGACTGATTACAACACAGAGACAGTCTTGCAGAACTGACAAAGATGGGAAGCCTTCCCTTGGAGCAGACACCCTGAATTCAGACTTGTAGCCTACTGATTGTAAGAATAAACATTCCCTTTTTAAAACCATCTACTCATGCTATTTCTGTTCAAGCAGCACTGGCTGACTAAAACACTATCTGTCATGGTTTTTGTAGGTCAGGATCTCAGGAAGACTTGCTGAGAACTTCTAAGTGAAGGTCTAGGTGAAGGCCTCTTATGCTGATGCTGTCAGTCGGTGTCTGGAGCTAGGACAGTAGGGGAGTGAGGCCTAAAGCAGCTGGAGCCTGGCCAGGGATCTCTTCCCATCTCACGACTTCTCTATTTTGATCTCTCCAAAACCCAAACAAACCTGCTGCTGTGGAGTAGATCCCAACTCACGGTTACCCTTATAGGAGAGTAGAATTGCTCCCACAGGGTTTTGCAAGGCTGTAATCTTTATGGAAGATGACTGCCCCATTTTTTTCTCTAAGAGCAGCTGGTAGGTTTGAACCACTGACTTTTGGATTAGCAGCCAAGCACTTGAACCACTGTGCCACCAGAGCTCTCTGTGACCTCTCCAGGGGAGCTCACTAAGCTTTCTCACAGAATGGTGACCTTGCAGGCAGTTGAACTGCTAACACAGTAGCTCAGGGCTCTAAAGGCGAGTGCCCCAAGAGAACAAGACGTCACAGAGTGTCTCAGTCAAGGCAGTCACAAAGCCCCAGACAAGTTAGAGGGAGGGAAACATAGACCCCACCATGACGTGAAAGAGTTTCAAGGCCTCATCATAAGAAAAACAGATGGCACGGCAGCCGTCATTGTGGCCATCTTTGCAAAGTACCATCTGCTGTAGGTAGGAAATTGCTGTCTTTTGTAATAAGCCTATCTAATTAAATGTGTGTATGTTATTTTATAAAAGTCCAAATTAGTTAAGTGTGAAGGATAGTTTGGTTTTTGTTTGTTTGTTTTTTAGGTATATCGGTCTTTTATTACTATTTTTTAATGTGTTTTAGGTGAAAGTTTACAGAGCAACTTAGTTTCTCATTAAACAACTACTGCACTAATTGTTTTGCCACATCAGTAGCCAACCCTTTGATGTGTCAGCACTTTCCCCTTCTCTACCCTGGGTTCCCCATTTCCACTCATCCAGTTTTCCTGTCCAGTCTTTGATTTGGAGCCAGTGTGCCCACTTAGTCTCAGACACGTGGTTGAACTTACTAAGCGTGTTTGTCCTGTGTGTTACTGTTTGTTTTACACAAAACCCAGTGCCATGGAGCCAACTCCGACTCACAGCGTCCCTACAGGATAGAGTACAACTGCCCAAAGGGTTTCCAAGGAGCAGCTGGTTGATTCAAATTGCTGACCTTTCGGTTAGCGGCCAGAATTTTAACCACTGTGCCACCGGGGCTTGGCCTGTCTCATCTTTGCCAGAAGGGTGTGATTCAAGAGTGACGTCAGTATTGAGTTAAAAGGCTGTCCAGGAGCCATACTCTCAGGGGAGAATATTCTTACTATCTATTGGGAAATATCCTCAGAGAAGTCAAGAGATATTTTTGAGATGTTGTGTGCCATCCAGTAGATGCCAGCTCACAGTGTTATGCTTGAGATAGGTCTAGAATTTGTGACAAATCTTTTGATCTTAGTTCAGAGCTCTCATGTTTACAGCTCACTGGAGGACCAAGGAGAGTCTCATCAATTACACTAATTAATAAGGACAACCTATCTCAATTACACTAGTGAACAAGAGGGCTGGCTCTCTAGCCTCCGCCTTCAGAGGCTTACCTATTAGGCTAAACGTTGGCATTAAGTTGGAAAGTAAATTATCAACTGTCAGCTAAGCAAGATCAAAGTAAAGACTCTGATGCTATCTAACATGATGTTTTGGCAGCCTAAGAATTGACTTTGGTGTTTCTCCGTGGTACAGCCTAGAACTGTAAGTACAGTGTTCTTCAAGGTGATTCTGCTCGAGACTGCGACTTTCTAATGCCCACTTAGGACACACATACCACTGCCAAACTGGAAAAATAAAACAGAAGACTTTGAAGTAAGGCTCCACCTAGATCAGAAATGCCACCTTTGCCCATTTTCTAAGAATCTACTTGCACAAACCACCAGCTTTGAGCTGAGGCCTGTGACGGCTCAAAGCATGACCTCCCAGTCTCCAAATTTGTTCCCACTGCAGCCAGCAAATTGCATCATTGCTCTGCTGCTGACTCACCCCTTCAGAGGAGTTACCACAATTCCTAAACCACAGCCAAGGACTAGGGGTCAAGTAGATTGGTCAGTATTAAATCTGGTACATGAAGCAAGAATGTCCCACACAGACAGAAAAACATGAGCTGTAGAACAAAGCAGGAGGAAGAAGAGTAACAGCCTGCAAATAACATGCTTGAAATGTTTCCGGGAAGCCAGTGTTGCATGGCTCATTGAAAATTACCTTACAAAACAAAGGGTGTTTTTAGAACATTGTATAGAAATAAATTCGTGTAAAAGGAAAAAGAAAAAGAAAGAAAATTACCTTTATGAATTTCTGATAAGAAAGATAATGCATCAGGGAATCCAGATCCCAGCTGCATGGAGATCAGTGGCATTTAACCCTTACAAGACCTGTGGGCCACGCCGTGATCCACTATGTTTTGTGCCTCTGGAGTTCTTTGGGAAGGGTGTATCTCAATTTTGATGCATTTAGCCTCAAGGTAGGAGCATTTTGAAATGCATGAAGTTCAAAAGTCCTGAGTGGGAGCCTTATTTGGGGTTATGCTGAGCATTGTCTTAGGTGATGGCTCTCAGATGTATGGATTTGCTGAACTTTTGACAAGTTTGTCTTTATCTCTGTGAGATAAATCTTCTCACTGTTTCCAAATTACTGTGTTCTCCTGATAATGTACCTAACATGAGAATAAGCAATTGCCAGCCTTTAATAAACCAGAAAACCAAATGCACTACTGTTGAGTCGATTCTGATTCATAGCAACCCTACAATAGGTCAAAGTAGAACTGCCCATAAAGTTTCCAAGGAGTGCCTGGTGGATCTGAACTGCTGACCTTTTAGTTAGCAGATGTAGCACTTAACCATTATGCCACCAGGTGGTCATTTTCTCCTTTATGTCATTCACTGTTTCCAGAAGTTACTGGTTCCCTTCTTTTCTGACTTCTGAACAGTAATTCATGCTTTTCTGGTAAAGAATAATGCATTGCAGTGGCACTTCTCAAGAGACTGGAACTTCCATAAATTATTCTTACCCTGCAGCCAATCCTAGGGCCCAATCACTGCTTCCACATGCAGCATGTGGAAGGCACTGTTGCGAGTAGTTCTGCTGTATTCCAGGGTAGCTGTTTCTGCTTCTTAGCTGTTAGTACCGCTTTTGTTACATATGAAGAATACATAGTAGTGGTGATTTTCCTGAGATTCAAACTCCTTTAGTTTTATTTGTTTTGCCTGCAGGTATGCTTTTGACTAATGAAGAAAGCATTGTAGTGGTAATTTTCATGAGATTAAAATAATCCCACTTCAGACAAAGAGCAGACAGGACTGAGGGACACAGAGCAAGCATGTGGTGTGTGTACTTTATAATTGTATACATTTATAGAAGTCTGTCTTACTAGTTTCTTTCTAAAGAGGAGGGGAGAGTGTAAAGAGGAGGGGACAGGTGTCCACTGGGAGGATACTAGAAGTAAAGAGTGAAAAGGAGAAGCGTGCTGTCACAGGGTGTGAGAGCAGATAGAGTTGTAGAGGGGTGGGTATGCAAACTTGACTTGGATTGTACATTTTCACTTGATCATAATAATTTTTTTTAATCCCTTAACTTTATTTACTTGGACTATAATGTAAGCCCAACTTTTGCAGCAAGGAAGAATGCATTAAACCATGTTTTGAAAAGTTTCAAGAAAAAATAATGGAAATGCTAAAAAGAAGGAGACTAGAACAAAATGTATGTGTAGTCATTGCCAGGTGCTTTCATGTTTTACCTCATGTTTTGCAAATTTCCAAGTAATGAAATTTTTTAAAATAATAATTTTATCATTGACTCATATTAGCAGGATTTATGCCATCCATGGTCCCCTGAACACGACTGATCCCGGATAATGAGTATCAAAATCCATAATTCATAAAAAAAAATTCTAAAAGCTACTTTTAAAGAAAACAAGAGCACAGAGGAAGGAGACAGGCAAGAGTGGAATACAATACACAGTAAAACCAAAAAAACCCAAACCCACTGCCATCAGTTGGGGTCCAACCCATAGTGACCCTAGAGGTCAGAGTAGAACTGCCCCATAGAGTTTCCCAGGAGTGCCTGGTGGATTTGAACTGCCAACCTTTTGGTTAGCAGACTAGCATTTAACCTACTATGCCACTAGGGTTTCCACAATACACAACAGAGGTCAGAAATTCCATAGTAAATTGTCTTAGTTACCTAGTACTGCTATAACAAAAATCCCACAGGTATGTGGCTCTGAAGAACAGGAATTGATTTTGTCATAATTCTGGAGGTTAGAAGTCTGAATTCAGGACATCAACTTTAGGGAAAGGTTTTTCTATGTGTTTTTCAGCTTTGAGGGTCTGCCTTGGGGCTCCTGGGCTAGTAGATCAGTTTATTTCCATCTTTCATGGTATCTCCCTCTGTGTGGTCTGTATTCACTCTGTTCACTTGGTAAGATACAACTCAGAAGTGATGAGGTTTCATACTCATGCTGAATCATGTGGTCTCATTAACCCAACAAAAGAAAACCTTTGTTGCCAAACAGGTGATATTTATAGGTACTGGAGTTAGGGCAGAAATCCTTGTGGCACAGTGGTTAAGGGCTATGTCTGCTAATTTAATTGCGTATCTGATCTGACTTTTTTGTATAACCCACAGGGGACAAGTAAGACAAGCATAGTAACAGAGACTTTACGGATGCAAGGTCAAGACTTAAGATTTGGGTTGTCGGTAGAGAAATGGCCTTCTTTCTTACCTATGGGTAGTGACTACAAAAAATGCCTGAGATAATTAATGCACATACAGAAATTGATGAGTTGATACATGTTCTACTGTATATGTTCTTAACAACAACAAAAAAATAAAATAAAATGCCAAGTTAAACCCATTGCTGTAGAGTTGATTTCTGACTCATTGGGCAGATAACAACCAAGGAACCCCAGTGGATTCGAACTGATGACCTGTTGGTTAGCAGCCGTCGCACTTGACCACTACACCACCAGGGCTTCCATACACACATATGTAACTCACACAGATAGAAAATGGGGGTGGCACTGCTTATCCTGTTTCCACTAATGTGTGATTAGTGCAAAAAAAGTCACATTTCAGTGAAGTAACTGCTTAAAAAAAAAAGCATCCAGCATGCATTTATTTATCCTTCTTTTTTTTTTTTTTAATTTTGGTAAAGTAGAAATAACAAAACATTTGCCTTTCAATCATTTTCACACGTATGATTCAGTGATGTTGATTACCTTCACCAATCGTTCATATCTTAATGCTAGGTCTAGCAGGACTCTCAAATGCACAAGTCAACAAAAATTTTTAATAAGGCTTGTTAACATAAACAATGTAAATAAAGAACATACCGCCTGGTGAATCTGTTTATTTTGCCAAAGCATGGAAAAGAGAAGTCTCTACGCCACCAGTGACCTAGTGTTTTAAAAAAATCTAATGTGTGTGATTGGAAAGCGCCTTACTTCCTAGCGCTGTCCTAACAGAAAGACCAAAAGTGGGTGGTTTTAAAGAATAGAAATTTATTTTCTCAAAGTTTTGAAGGCAAGAAGTATGAATTCAGGGTGTGGTTCCAGGGAGGGCGTTCTTTGTCTATTTGGGCTTCTAGTAACTGAATGTAATCCTTGGAGTTAATGACTTTGTAGATTCATCTGCCTCTGTAGTCAGGCAACATTTTTCTTCCCTTGGTGACTGTGTCCATGTCCGTGTCCGTGTCTATGCTGCTCTTCACGTAACTCAGAAGTGATTAGGTTTAGGATCTGTCCTACACTGGCATAACCAAAACTGATTGGTTGATTGTATTATGTTAAATTATATTTTGCAAGGTGATTATATTAGATTATGTTTTAGAAGATGGTTATGTTACATCATATTAGATGTAGGGTGATTATATTACATTATATCCACTGGTATCAGGGTTAGAATCCTAACACCTATTTAAGGGGACACAATTCAACCCATAGCAGAAAGGTGCAATATAACCCTTTCATCATGGACTGAATTGCATCCCCCCAAAAACGTGTGTGACAATTTGACTAGGCCATGATTCCCAGTGTTGTGTGATGTTCCTCTGTGCTGTATATCCTGTCCCTACAAAACTGGTGAGGAAGAACAGGCCACAGTTGTGCTGGTGGGGCAGGACTCAATGTGTAACATTGTCTTGTATCCCAAGGGCAGTCTCTTGGGATATAAAGGAAAGCGAGGCCAGCAGAAAGTTGGGGACCTCATAGCATCAGGAAAGAAGCAGTGCCAGGAGCAGAGCATGTCCTTTGGACCTGGAGTGCCTGCACGCTATCAAGGTCTTCTTTTTGCGAATGAGAAAGCTGGCAGAGATTGAGTGTCTCGTCTAAGGACGCATAGCTAGAAGATGGTGTAGCTGAGATTCAAACCCAGAAAGTCCAGCCTCTAGCTCCCAAGCCTGTAAACTTAACACCACTGCGGTGTCTAGGAGAGCCCAGAGCCAGAGGAGGAAGGCAATCCTGCCTCTCTGGTTCATTCAGCTACCCTGAGAACTTGCACCCGTGCACAGTGGCCTATTCAAAGTAGGAAATACCAATAGTTGCAGAATATAAAATGAACTTATATAACTCCAAGTATGGGTATCATAGAGGAAGAAAGAGAAGTTTCTTCCAGTCCGAAGTCTACAGTGAATGTCCCTCTATTGACTAACAGTCAGAACTTCAGCTTAAGAGCCCCAACACAAAAAGTATCATTCACCATAAAGACTAATATGTACAAAGTTACTATTGTTTCCTGAAGTTTCTTAGCAATAAAGGACTTAACAACAGATGAAAGTTCCTAGAAGAGAGACATGCAATGTGCCAAATATTATAAATATACAAATTATATTTTAAATGAATTTCTTGGACTTATTATCACAACAATTAAATAATTTAAGTGACTAGCCACTATTCTCTCTGATATATAAATAAAACAGAGAGTCAATCTTTCCCCTTGGAAAAGGGAAAGAAACAAACAATATAAAATGCTCATCTTTCTTTCTAGCTGACTTTGTCTCAAAGTTATTAACTTATCATAAGATTTTCACTGGCTGATTTTTTTGGAAATAGATTATTAGACCTTTCTTCATAGTTCATCTTAGTTTGAAAGCTCTCCTAAAACCTTTTCAGCATCATAGCAACATGAACGACTCTACCGACAGACCAATGGTGGTCAGGAATCAAACTTGAGTCTCTGGCATAGAGAATTCTACCACTGACCATCACGGCCCCTACTATAACACTTAACAGTTGCTATCCATGGGGTGTCAGAGCAGAACTCTACTCCTTAGGACTTTCTATTGTCTTCTCTAAATATTATTTAGTGTGTTCTTGAGAATATACACAGCAAAAAGACATACCAAGTCAACAGGTTCTTCATGTACCATTCAATGACAGTGATAACCATCTTCAAGTTGGGCAACCGTTCTTACCACCCTCCATATCTGAGTTGTTCCTCCCTCATTAACATAAACTACTTACCCCTAGGGTTCCCACCTAATATTTCAAGTTGCTGTGGTCAATTTGATGTCTTATAGATTTTGAAAAACCCATTGCCATTGCTGTTGAGTCAATTCCAACTCATGGCAGCCCTATAGGACAGAGTAGAACTGCCCCATAGAGTTTCCAAAGAGCATCTGATGGATTTGAGCCACCAACCTTTTGGTTTAATGTCAACCACTGTGCCACCAGGGCTCCATTTCATATAGATAATTCTTAAAATAGCTTAATGTTTAAAGCTAAACAAACTGTTGTTCCATTTTAAGAAGATATCAGGCAATATTTTTGGTTCAAGTTCCAAAGATGATATCGGGGTAGTAGTTTCACAGATTCTTCCACCCTCCATGGCTCCAGAAGAAAGTCTAGAGTCTACAAGAATCTGAAATTCTGTTCTGCATGTGCCCATTTTGACTAGGATTCTTCTATGGTCTCTTTGAACAAAATCCACAATGACAATTGGACACCAGCCACTTTTTCTGGTCTCGTGGCACAGGAGGCGGTTGTTCTTGGAGGCAATTAGCCACACCTTCCGTGTTCTCCTCCTGTTCTAGCTCCTTCTTCCCCTCTTGTTCTCAGTGAAGGCCGACCACTTGTTGTGCCTCAGGTGGTCACTTGGGAGCTTTTAAGAGCTGAGGCACTACACAATGAACCAGGAGGTAGAACAGAAGCACTAAATATATTGTTAGACCAATTAACTGGGATGTCTCATGAAGCCAAGTACCTAAACCTCCAAACCAAGGAACCCAATCCCATGTGGTACTTGGTTGCACATAAGCAGATTCAGCAACAACTCTGTTTTGTAAGTGTATCCATCATACAACATTTGCCAATTCAACTTTTTACCTGTGTACCACTGAGTGACAGCGATTACAACGATTGGCTGTGCAACCCTCCCCTGAACTGACGGAGTTTTGTCATCACTATTAACACCCACCCCCCGCTCCTCCCTTCACCCCTGGTGGTGGTTAACCAACTTTGATCTCTCTGTTGGCCTTTTCTTGTCATTTTATATGAGTGAAATCATAGAATTCTTGTCCTTTTGTGAATGGCTTCTTTTGCTCCATCCATGCTTCAGCCTGCATCAAGACATCACTTCTCCTGCTGGCTGAGTGGTGTTCCAGTGTATACATGAACCACTTCTTGTTTATCTATTTGCCTGTTGATGGGCATTTAAGTTGTTTCTGCCTTTTGGCTACTCTGAACAGTGCTATAGTAAGCACAGGTGTACGGGTCTCCCTTTAGAGTCTCTTCCTTCATTTGTAGAGTTTTCTGTGGCTGCTTTTGTATTTTTTTTTTTTTGGAAGTGGTATCCAGGCGTTTCTTTTAAGATGCTAAGCCAAGTTCATTAATAGTTGGTACTACCTAGGGACCCCGCAAAAAAGTTTAGGAAACTTGATTTCTTCATCCATAAAATGAGGTAATAATAGCTACCTCACAACTGTGGGAATTTGATAAGGTGATGTACTTGAAAATCGATTTGAAAACTAGAGTACTAACACGTGAATTAACTATATTTGTAATTTCATTTTCTTATCAAGCATTGTTATAAAATTTAAAACAAGAAGTTAGAAAGCTCACCTAAGGTCACCAACCTAGTAAGTAAAGGAGACACGAGTCTGCCTCTAACTATTTGAATCCCACATCTCTGTTCATAACCACTGCACCATGTATATGGCAACAGTGAAGACCGTTAGGATAAGAACTCCATCTGGACGTCAACTCCATCAGACTTACAGATGCTAAATGAGGTCTTCCGTTTCTTATGTAACTACTGTCACTTCTTTCCATCTTGTCTGTCACTGAAAGCCAAGGTGTAGGGAAGACTTCCCTGTTGGTGGAAATACCATTTACCATTAGACCTTGAAAGTAGGGAATATTCATTGTCATTGATTAACCTCATAAATCTTTACGTTCCCTTCTCTTTACAATGCCTTCCCATATTTTATTATACAGTATTGGACTTGGCATTCTTTTTGTCTACTTTCTTACTTTATAAAGGCTGAAATTTATTCAGCAAAAAACAAAAGACAAAAGCCAAAGCCATGACGACAAGTCAAACTACACAAACAGCCTGTGATTCTTGTTTAAAATAGAATGTGTAATCTTGGCTATCAAGAATGTCCAGAAGACTCTGTGACAGTTCAGGTCTTAGTATTCTAACCTTACCTATCTCTGCTAAAGTGACCTTATCTCCAGTGAGGTGCCTTCCGGCTCGGAGTCCAGTGTAACTCTTCAGGGATTTCGAGTGTCTTGAGTGGAAAGGTATAAAATAGTCTGCTTAATATTAAGACCAGCTGCATCACACTGACTTCTATTCATGGTGTCACCATACGTGCTCCATAGGTCTTCAAAAGGAAAGATCACGAGGTCCTTCTTTCAAGGAACGTCCAGGTGGCCTTTAAATACCAACGTTTCACTTAGCAGCAGATACCGTTTTCATCATCCAGGGTCTCCAAAGCTTGCTTAAAACAAAACCAAACCCTCTGCTGTCAAGACGTCAACAGTTTTGGCTAGCAGCTGAGCACTTAACCACTGCACCACCATGGCTCTTTATTTTCCATTTCCAAAAAAATAACAATAAATCCTGCTGTAGTCGAGTGGATTCTGACCCATAGCTGTAAATCTTATGGAAACAGGCTGGCACATCTTTCTCCTGTGGAGTCACTGGGGGTTGCAACTCACTGACCCCGGGGTTAGCAGTCAAGTGTTTCAACCACTGTACCACCAGGTGTCCCTATTTTCCATCTGGCAAACATTAATTGAGCACATATTAAGTGGTAGCTACTTGGGATGAGAGATAAATAAGACCTGTCTAGTTAAAACTTTCTTTTTTATATAAAGGATAACTGGATTTTAATTTTGAGTGTACTTCATAGATTGTGAAGTCCAAGAATGTGCCTTTATGTCTTACCCGTAGTAGGTATTCCATGAACATTTTTTTGAATTGAAAAAGCAGAACTGGCTAGGACCTAGTTCGTAATGCTTAATACAAATCTTATGCATGCACTCTACAAGTTTTGTCTATTCCTTCCTCATTCAACAAATTTGTATTGAGCACCTATGTTGCTGTTTGTCCTGAAGTCGATTCTGACTCATATTGACCCTATAGGATAGTGACCCTAGAGGACACAGTTGATTGTTCCCATAGGATTTCTTAGACTGTAATCTTTAGGAGGGAGCCCTGCTGGTGAAGTGGGTAAGTGTTTGGTGGCTAACCAAAAAGATCAGCAGTTTGAATCCAACAGCCGCATCTTCAAAATCCTCTGGGATACTTCTCCTCTGTCCTAAGAAGTCACTAGAAGTCCAAATTGACAGAGTGGCAATAAGTCTGGTTTTCTGGGGTAAGCCTTCAGGAGCAGATCACCAAGATTTTTCCTCCCGGGAAGTAGCTGGCCGGTTCAAACCCCACTTCTGCCTGTATCTCACTGTGGGGAGGTTTGGGATGTAGATCTGCTTTCTGCCTCACTGGCGAAATAAATCCCAGGAGGAAAACAAATAGCACTGAACATGGTAAGTTAAGAACCTGAATACAACAGGTTAAGAGCATCAAACAGCACGGGCTAAGCTAACATTTGCTGATTATTCAGCCAGGTAGCAAGCAATAGACACTGACAACAGTCTTCAGGCAGGTCCACTGCACCAACAGTTTTAAGTACCGGTCAAATGCTAGGAACAGGGAGGTACAACTTACCACGGGAGAGTGGTGAACAGCTTGGAAGATTCAGCTTGCTCCGGGGAGCCAGCACGGTATCTTAACATAACAAGGTTATGTTGAGACACAAAGGATGAGTTGGATCAAACCCATTTCAGGCACAGAAAATGACACTGCAGCAGGCTCTGGGAACAGATATGTCCCGTGTGGTGAAGGCAGGGAGAACCCAAGATAATATGACTGGAAAGGTCACAGGAGCCACCACCTCCTGGAAGGCCAGGAGGAGGGCTTGGAGTCCTCAGGGCAGGGACAGCTTTAAGCTGAGCCTTGAGAAACCCAGTCACTCTGGTGCCTTGTTAACGAGAAGTGATTCATTTCTCTACCGTGCTTTACTGCCTGTGCCGACGGCATGTACCCTGGCACGACTAACTTCAAACCACCCATGACAGAAAAATCACTGGTACTTACCTTGTAAAATCTTTCTGTATTTATGCTTGAAATTCCTGTTCTGGGACCACATCTTTCTTTTTAAGTAAATGATATGATCCAACTCTGAAGATCTGACAAGGAAAAAACTAAAAATCAGTCCCTCTCCCGCAGCCCAGGCAAAGCTCTCCCACGCTGGGAAGAAGTTCTATCTGCCTTCAGATAGATGGTAGGCGCCTTCAGCATCACTGGCTTGGCTTTGCTCTCTCAACTTGCTGATTCATGTCTCCCCTGGGGGCAGGGTGGTAAATTCCCTTTTGCTTCTGGACAAAAGTAAATTAAGATTCTGTTTACAAGATGCTTTAATTAGTTTGCCTGAGCAATATTCTCAGTGATCTTTTGAGAGGGAAGTTGCAGCAAACTTGTGTGTTGAATGACTAACCCGGCTGCTCCTTAGTGCTCAAGACCAGGTTCAATAGTTCAATAGTTTAATTTCCGTAGGGGAAGAGGAGGGTCAGTGAGTACCACCCAACACCCTTGAACTGTGCTAGGGTCTGCCAGCAGCGCCTTAAATTCACACCACAGTCACTGGGCATCCCCAGGTGAGAATGGCTGATGACACCAATTTTGAAAAGAAACCTGTCCCACCAGAGGCGAAGGTATTGACGTTATCTTCTTATTTTAAAGCGCTATACTATCTGGGGAAACCCTGGTGGCAAAGACGTTAAGTGCTGTGTCTGCTAACCAAAAGTCTGGCAGTTCAAATCCACCAGGTTCTCCTTGGAAACTCTATGAGGCAGTTCTACTCTATCCTATAGGGTCACTATGAGTTGGAATTGACTCAGTGGCAGTGGGTTTGGTTTTATTTTTTGTTTTTTCAATACTCTTTGGAGCCCTGTGTCATTGTGTTTTAAGTGCTACATCTGCTAACCAAAAAAGTCCACAATTTGAATTCATCAGGCACTCCTTGGAAACTCTGTGGTGCAGTTCTGCTCTGTCCTGTAGGGTCACTGTGAGTTGGAATCGACTTGATGGCAGCGGGTTTGGGCTTTTTTGGTGGCACAAGGTTAACAGCTTGGCTGCTAAACAAAAGGTTGGCAGTTCAAATCCACTAGCCGCTCCTTGGAAACCCAGTGGGACAGCTCTGTTCCTGAGGGTCACTGTGAGTCAGAATCGACTCAGTGGCACATAACAACATCATTCTCTTTTTTAGTGCTTTTATCAGTTTTAATATGTTTTTCTAATCCTGATAATAATGCTTCTGAAGTAGTTACATGTATTAAACCTGTTGCTGTCTGGTCCATTTTGACGCATGTCCACACCATGTGTTACAGAGTAGAACCGAGTACCATAAAGTTTCTTGACTACGATCTTTACAGAAGCAGTTTGCTTGCCTTTCCTCTACGGTGCCACTGGGTGGATTAGCACTGTCAACCTTTCAGTCAGTAAGTAGTAAGTTTCAAAGTATCTGTGCCACCAGGAACCTCGGTACATGTATAAGACATCTGATTAACTTTTTCCTTTAATGGGAGGAGTACTGTTGAACCATGTGCACAGGTGAAAAGATTCAAGAGTCAAAAACCTGTCAAGACCATTTATTTAGATGTGGCTTTAATACTCCAGGAGAAAGACAAACTGAGAGTGATCTCACTCGCCAATCAAAAGAGATGTAGCTTATTAAAACAGCTGGTATTGCTGTCTTACTCCTGACCCCAAATCCAGTTGTCACTGAGTCTATTTCAACGCATGGTGACCCCCTGAGTGCCAGAGCAGAACTGGACTCTGTAGAATTTTCAAAGCCTGATTTTTCTGAAGCAGACAGATAGACCTTTTTCTTAAGGTGCCAAGGGGGAAATTCGAACTGCCATTGTTAGTTGCAAACCATTTTATATTAGGAACTTATTCCTAGAGCTATTAAACTCAGATTGTAAAGTCTTCTAATAGATACTATAAAAAACACCCACTGCCATTAAATCGTTTCAGACTTGTAGCAACCCTATAGAACAGGATACAACTGTTCCATAGAGTTTCCAAGGAATGCCTGGTGGATTTCCGTTAGCAGATGTAGCACTTACCCACTACACCACCAGGGTTTCCATAAACAATATGCTATCACTCAATTTCAGACTGAGATGGGCAGATTAACAACTTTCCTCTTCCTGACATCTAGCTTATTGGCATAACATAGTTTATAAGGAAAATGTTCTACATTCTACTTTGGTTCGTGTTGAGGGTCTTAAAAGCTTGTGAGCAGCCAGCTAAGATAGATATTCCACTAGTCCCACCCTACCTGGAGCAAGGAAAAATAGAGAAAACCAAAGACACAAGAGAAAAATTAGTGCAAAGGGCTATTAGGCCACAGCTACTGTGGCCTCCAACATACTGAGTTCCAGGATAATTAGATGGTGTCTGAATGCTCTCCACGTTTGACTGCTCTAATGGGCTGTGAAATAGAGGGTCCCAAAGTTGGAGAGAAATGTATAACAAAATTCTAGCTCACAAATAACAGACCAGACTTACCAGTCTCACAGAGGCTGGAGAAACTCTGAAAGTATGGTCTCCAGACACCGTTACAGCTCCCTCCAGAGATTAGATAGGCCTATAAAACAAAGTGAGACTAAGTGGGCACACCAGTCTGGGGGCAAGGCCAAGAAGGTAGGAGGGGACAGGAAACCCAGTAACGTGAAACCCAAGGTCAAGAAGGGGAGAGTGCTGTCCAGCCAGGGGTTGGCAACCAATGTCACCAAACAGTATATCTATTAATTGTTTAATGAGAAACTAATTGGTTTTACAGTCCTTCATTTAAAGTACAATGAAAAGAAAACTTCCTTTATTTATTTTTTAGTTTTCTTTAAATGAAGGCTGACAAAGCAAATTAGTCCCCGGAAGATATGACCCCAAGACTCCCCGTTATCCCACAGCTGACACCATTCCTGAAGCCAACTCTTCAGACAAAGATTGGACTGGACTATAACATGTGAAATGACACTGGTGAAGAGGATGCTTCCTGTCTTCAGTAGATACAGGAGACTGACTAGACAGCTCCTGTCTGGAGGCGAGGTGAGAGGGCAGAGGGGGACAGGAGCTGGTTGAATGGACATGGGAAATGCAGGTGAAAAGCAGGAATGCCCAGTCACAGTGCTGGGAGGGCAGCTAGAGTTACACGACAATGTGTATGTAAGTTTTTGTATGACAAACTAATGAATTGTAAATTTTCACCTAAAGTACAATAGAACATAAATAAAGAAAAAAAAACTACCTTATGTCAGTTGACCTAGATGTTCCCCAAGACCATTGTCCCCACAGCCCTCAGTCTAGTAATTTGGTCCCTTAAGGACTTAGGGTGAGCCTAGACAGCGTCCATGACCTTACCTTGGACAAGTTGTGCTCATTTCCCCAGTATTGTGTACTGTCTTACATTTCACCAAAGTTACCCTTTATCTATTTTCTGCTCAGTGTTTTTCTATCCCCACCCCTCCCTTCTCTCATAATCATCAAAGATTCTCTTTTTGTATAAACCTTCTCATGAATTTTTATGCTTGTGGTCTCATACAAAATTTGTCCTTTTGTGGCTGGTTTATTTCACTCAGCGTAATGTCCTCCGTATCCATCCGTGTTGTGAAATGCTTTGCAGATTGATCATTGTTATTAATCCATTATGTAACACAATTTGTTTATTTATTCATCAAAAGTTGTTTCCAAAGAGGGTGGAGAGGTGGGGACAAGTGCTTGTTAAGAGGATACTAGAAGTATAGAGTGAAAAGATGGAATGTGCTGTCACTGGGTAGGGAGAGCAGATGGAGTTGCAGATAGGCGGGCATGTAGTACTGATCTGGATTCTATACTTTCATTTAATCTCAATTTTAAAAAAAATTGTTTCCATCTTTTTGTTTCATGAACAGTGCTGAAATGAACGTGAGTGTTCATGTGTCTACTCATCTGATGGCTCTTATTTCTCTAGGATATATTCCTAGTAATGGGGTTGCTGGATTACATGATGTTTCCATTTCTAGCTTTTTAAGGAAGCACCGTATCATCTTCCAAAATGGTTGTGCTATTTAGCATTCCCACCAGCCATAAGAGTTCCAGCCTCCCTGCAGCCTCTCCAACATTTGTTATTTTCTGTTTTTTGATTCCTGCCAGTAATGTCAGGATGGTATCTCACTATGATTTTGATTTGTATGTGATGTGACAATTATGTCCACAGACTTAATTGTTCTAAGTGATACTTATGTCATTGCTGAATATCACAACGTCACTTTCAAAGAACTCCCCTTGGGAAGCTATGAACCAATGCCAGCACCTAGTCCACCCTTCAAAGCAGTGTTGGAACTCTCTAGAATGGCCATTGTGCACAGTGGCATAGTGGCAAGTTTGCAAACTTCATTGTATAATTGTCTGTAAGTGGGGTTTTAACCAGTAAACAAATAACTGTATTGGAACACACTCCCTACTCTCATGATCTGATCTGGCCCCTAATGACCTTTTTTTTTTCTTTTTTTACCTAAAGAGAAAAGAAATGTTGAAAGGGAGACATTTTGATGACATCAAGGACATCAGTGATAATACAATGACAGCTGGGCTAGCCATTCCAGAAAAAGAGTTCCAAGACTGCTTTGAAGGGTGGGCTAGGTGCTGGCATTGGTACATAACTTCGCAAAGGGAGTACTTTTAAGGTGACCATAGTGATATTCAGCAGTGAGGTATGTAGCACTTTTGCTAAGACGAGTTCAGGAATTTAGTTGGCAGTCCTCCTGTTTCTCTAATACCTTTTAGCCTCTTGAATGTCTTTGGTGAAGTGTCTATTCAAAAACTTTGCCCATTTCTTAGCTGGATTATCTTTTTGTGGTAGAGGTGTTGGCTTTTCCTGTAGACTTTAGAGATCAGAACTTTGTTCTTTGTCAGATTTGTCATAGCCAAATATTTTTTTCCAGTCTGTAGATTCTCTTTAACTCTTTTGGTGAAGTCTTTTAATGAGCATAAGCATTTAATTTTTAGAAAATCCCAGTTATCTAGGTTTTCTTCCGGAGTTTATGTGTTATTAGTTGTGGTTTGTATCTTGTTAATGTCATGTATCAAGCCTCTAGCTTCGATCCTTTTTTTTTCCTCTGATCTTTATAGCTTTTGGTTTTATATTTGATCCATTCTCAATTACTTTTTGTGTATGGTGGGTGGTATGGATCCTGTTTCATAGTTTTACAGATGAACATCCAGTTTTGCTGACTCTGCTTGTTTAAAACACTATCTTTTCCCGATTTGTCCATCCGTCTTCTTTTGATGCTTCCTGTGTCCTTTAGTATTTTTCCCATAGAATCCTTCAGTGTCGCAACTTGAAGCTTCAGTTTTTTTCTACAGTTCTTTCAGCTTGAGAAATGCTGAACCTCTTTGTCTCTCTTGGTTTTCTAACTCTAAGTCTTTGCGCATTTCATTGTAATACTTTAATTCGCCTTCTCTCCCTTCGAAATCATCTGTTTAGCTCTTTTACATCATTTCTTCCATTGGTTTCAGCTCCTCTGTGTTCGAGAGCAAGTTTCAGAGTTTTCTTACATCTATTCTGCTCTTTTCTTTTATCCCTGCCTTTTTAATGGCCTCTTGCTTTCTTCGTGTCTGATGTCCTTGATGGCATCCCACAATTCACCCAGTCTTCAGTCCGCAGAGTTCACTGCATCAAATCTGTTCTTGAGATGGTCCGTGCTTTCAGGCGGGATATACTGAAGATTGTATTTTGGTTCTCATGGACTTGTTCAGTGTTCTTCAGCATCAGCTTAAACTTGCACACTAACAATTGATGGTCGGTTCTGTAGTTGGCACCCAGCTGTATTCTGACTGATGATATTGAGTTTTTCCATGTTTCCTTTCACAGACCTAGCTGATTAGATTTTTGTGTTTTCTTTCCATGAAGATCACATGTATAGTTGTCACATATGTCATTGAGAAAAGGTATCTGTAACGAAGAAGTTATTGGTCTTGCAAAATTCTATCTGTGACATGTGGCATTGTGTCTGTCACCAAGGCCATATTTTCAGCCAGAGATCCTTCTTCATTTCTAATTTTTGCATTCTCACCTCCAGTAACTATAAATGGGTCCTGATTGGATGTTCAATCAATTTCAGACCAGAGAGGTTGGTAAAAAAAAAATTCCATTTGTTCATCTTTGGCCTTAGTGGCTGGTGCGTAAGCTTGAGTAATAGTCGCATTCGCTGGTTTTCCTTATAGATGTATGGATAGTATCCTATCACTGACAGCTCTGTACTTCAGTATGAATCTTGAAAAGTTCGTTTGGACAATGAATGCAATGCCATTCCTCTTCAGTTTGTCATTCTTGGCATGATGAACCACATGATTGTCCAGTTCAAATTAGCCATTAGTCCATTTCATCTTGCTAATACCTAGGATATTCTACTTCATGTGTTCCATTTAATTTCTGACTACCTCTAATTGTTCTAGATTCAAACTTTGTACATTCCATATTCTGACTATTAATGATTGTTTGCAGCTATTTCTTCTCATTTTGAGTCATGCCACATCAGTGAATGAAAGTCCTCAAAGCTTTACTCTGTAGACATCGTTAAGGTTGACTATAGCTTGAGAGGAAACCCTGTTGGAGCAGTAGCTAAATGCTATGGCTGCTAATCAAAAGGTCAGCAGTTCAAATTCAGCAGGTGCTCCTTGGAAACTCTATGGGGCAGTTCTACTCTGTCTATACGATCGCTATGAGTTGGAATTGACTCAGTGGTAATGGGTTTGGTTTTGTTTTTCTGTAGTTTGAGGAGAGAGTTCTTCTTTAGTTGTATTATGAGTATCTTCCAATCAGAAGGACTCGTCTTACAGCAATCTATCCAGACAATGTTCTGCTGCTATTCACGAGGTTTTCACCGGGCAGCTGTTTCAGAAATACACTGCCAGGTCTTTCTACCTGGTCTTAGTCTGGAAGCTCTGCTGAAACTTGTCCACCATGAGTGCCTCTGATACTTGAAACACTGGTGGCAAATCTTCCAGCATCACAGCAACACAGAAGCCGCCACAGTGTGACAAACTGACAGGCATGTGGAGCATGTGTGTATGACATGTGATAAATAGTTAGTTAATGATATAGCTGGGTAGCGATTCAAGGAGGTAGTTGGTACAGAATACGATGCTATTATTTGTTGCTAAAATATAAAAAAGTTTTAAGATTCTCATACATACATTTTCTTTCTCACTGTGGTCCTATAACGGGGCCTACCTCTTGACAGATAAGATACAGCTAAGGAGACTGCCTTCCTCACATGTCCTTGTGAGATTGCTATGGAGGTTAGTGCTACTTTATATGAAACAGCTAGCACAGTGGTATTTTATCCGTAACAGATACTCAGTGACAGCCGTTAATATCACACATAAAGGAATCAGGATGAAACACACTTGTCTTAAAAGACAGCCCATAGAAAGTGTGCTTGGGTGGAGCAAAGACAGCAGGAAACACAAGGAGAAGTTATATAGACAGCAGAATCTATACAGGGTCTTGGCAATTAAGACAGTATAGGAAATCCTGGTGATGTAGTGGTTAAGTGCTATGACTCCTAAGCAAAGATCAGAAGTTCAAATCTCCTGCTTACAAACAGAAGACAAAAGACACGTGATTTGGGCCTGTGTAGTGTTGGACACCTCTAAGATTCAGGAAGTATTATGTAAAAAAAAGAGATTTCCCTGTGTCCTTTGAAAAAATGAGGAAACCTTGACATCCTGGGCTCCATGTACATGTGACATGGGACCCTCACGTCAGTTCTTCACAATTCCAATCATTCCTATAGTATCCCTCACTTGAAGTGGAGTGTCATTTGCTGTGTATCATTATAACTTCAGAACTCCTTGGAAACTCTATGGAACACTTCTGTTCTGTCCTTTGGGGTCACTGTGAGTCAGCATTGACTCGATGGCAATAGGTTCGGTTTGGTTTTGGTTAGTGGGCACTTACAGTTTGATTTTTTTTTTCCTAACCCTCTGACAGTTTCTAATGAAGGACTTGCTTAACTATTAGCTGGCAGAATTCTGCAAATGGTAGGCAGCTCTATGTATAGAAAAATGAATATGATATAAGATATAATCTTAGCTAATTACTGCTTACTTGCAAATATACAACTGGCTTCACTTGTGTATATGTGTGTTGCATGCATGAATATTTGTGTATGAGCAAGCATGTGTACAACCTAACCTCTGGAGACAACGCTCACCTGCAGACATGGCTCACTGTGTGGTCAAAATGCCTGGCTCCCTGTGAATCTGCACTAGTGTCCCTAAACATCTTTTGAAACTGATTATCACTTGTCTTTCTCTCTAAACTGCAAGCCCCTCGAGTCCTGGAACGTGTTCTTCATATCTCTATTCCTTGCACACAATACTTAGTACATATCGGACATTCAACAAATATTTGTTGAGGAGATAAATAGACGAACTGGGAGTTGATTCTGTGAGTACGTGTCTGTAAATACATGATCTAACTATGTACATGCACACACACTTCTACTCCTGTTGCTGTGCTTAGCTTTCTGTTTAGTTTGGCTGTTGAGCTGCATAGAGACTAGGACTTTCTCCAGGGTGTACACAGTGCCTTCCAAACAGTCTTGAATAGTGCTGTCCTGAAGAGCTTTCGGCATTGATGAAAGCATTGTCCAGTATGTGCAGCGATAGCTGCATGTGGTTCTGGAGTTCCTAAAAGGCAGCTTATGTGACTGAGGAACTGGACTTCTAATTTTCTTTAATTATAAATCATTTAAATTTATAGTTACATGTTGTTCCCACGTTGCTCAGCACAAGCCTAGGACCTTGTGTATCTCTCTGTGCTTTTCCAGATCATAGCCATTTGTTAATTACTAAATTAAACTTTTTTATGGAGCTCACATTCAGATTTGGAAGGCTTTGCTAGTAGCCTAACGCTATCTTCTAAATAAAGTAAAGGACACTTACTGAATATCTGGTACTTTTCAATAGTGCTAGGAGCTATGGAGAATATGAAGTCCTGACTTTTGTGTAAGACTAATGAGGAACTGGATTAGTAAACATGAAATACTAAAATAGAGAAATAGACAACATGGCCTTAGACTTGGCATCTGTAAACCTGAATATGAAATCTGTTTTTGGTGTAATTCTGATTCACTAAACACAAGCAATTGTACAGTAGACTGTCTATTTAAGGAGGAACAGTATCCCAGCATAAAATTAAACCTATGGCCCATAGAAAATTCATTCAGTATCTCTAAGATCAGTTTAGGGTCACTGATGAATCTTGATAGCGTGTACTAACAGTTCCCACAGTAATGACTCAAAACTCCTTGTCACTGATACTCAGTAGACCTAGCAGAACTGCACAATAGCGTTTCCAAGGAGCACCTGGTAGATTTGAATTGCTGAAAGACTTAACCACTGTGCCACCAAGGTTTCCACAGTAGTGACAGTCATGTGGAAAACAAAGCCTGTAAGTTAATTTACTCATTTAATTTTGTTGGTTTTTAGGTGTTACGCCAAGGAAAGGAGTCTCTGAGTGATACAAATGGTTAATGTACTTGCCTGCTAACTGAAGGCTGGAGGTTTGAATCCACCCAGCAGTGCCTCAGAAGAAGAGCCTGGTGATCTACTTCCAAGGTGAAAAAATCGACAGTTGAAAACCCTACGAAGAAGCACAGTTCTGCTCTGTGGGTTAGAATCCACTGAGTGGCAATTGGTATGCCAACGAAGACTTGGGGTGAGTAAAATTTATCATCATGTTCTGTGCCTGGTTTTGAAATCTTGCTCTCAATATCAAGAATTATTCAGTGAGTGCCAGGTTGTACAGTGGGTTTCATTCCTGAGCCCTTGTCTTTGCCTTGTTCCTGGCCCACTGCTGGACTCACTGCAAACGTCAACAGGAGACCCTAGGCAAGTGCTGGAATACTTAAACCTGTCTTGGCCTTGCCTGCAAGGAACTTGGATCAGCTCTGAGACAGATGACTGCGGCACAAGTGGTAGGGAAAAATTTAGAGATCATGATCAATTTAGTTTTTCCTATCATTCTTGGCTGTGATAGTTCAGGGTATTTAAATACTGCCATCTTTTTTTTTTTTTTCTTACCAGGGGCTGTAATACTGGCTGGATGCTTACAATGTACGATCGTGTGGCATTATAAACTCATTACTCAACTTGCATCTGCTTGATGGGGAGTCTTCTCAAGCCCTACTAATAGTTGCTAAATTCACTATTTTTAACATGTTAAAATTGGGAGGAAGAAAACCCTCTTGTGCTTTTGAAGCTGTTTTGGAAAGTCCAGCATATGAAGTTGCAAAGGAACTGGCTCTTAAAGGAGTCTAAATGCTTTCTTATAGTGTTTCTGAACCTGAACTTCTTGAGAATGGATAGAACTTTTCTCTCAGCAACTGATGGTTTATGGAATTTTTCTGCTTGTTCACTTTGGGGCAAGCCTCCCACCATGTTTGCATTACTGGAGTTGAAGGGCCGGTAGGATCAAAGTTAGGAAAAAGGGAAGGGTTTCATCTGGGCTTAAGCAATGTTCATTGAGCAGTGTGTGAGGTCCTCTTTTCAAAGAGTTTATAATATCATGCAAGTCCCTGGGTGGTGCAAGCAGCTGATGCACTCGCTGCTAATCCAAAGGGTGGACGTTTGAGTCCACTCAGTTATGTCTTGGAGGAAAAGCCTGTTGATCAACTTTTGGAAAACCAGCCACTGAGAACCCCATGGAGCACAGTTCTCCTCTAACACACAGGGAATCACCGCATGTCAGAGCTGATGCCACAGTGCTGGTTTTTTAGTTGGCATCATCTAACGGGGGAAACAGACATAGAAGGACCCAACTTGAAAACAACGCATTCAAACTAATCACAGAGAATGTCTTAGTCATCTGGTGCTGCTATAACAGAAACCACAAGTTGATGGCTGTAACAAAGACAAGTTTAGTTCCTCACATTACAGTTAGTCAATAGTACAAATTCAGGTCGTCAGCTTGAGGGAAAGACTTTCTCTCTCTGGTGGCCTTCTCATTAGTCTTTTCCTTGGACTAAGAGCTTCTCTGCACAGGGACCCTGGGTCCAAAAGATGCGCTCTGCTCCAGACACTGCTTTCTTAATGGTATGAGGTTCCCCAACTTCCCTTCCATTTTCTCTCTTGTAAGATGGAAAGTGGTAGAGGTCATCTGCTAGGGAAACTCCCTTTACATTGGATCAGGGGTGTGACCTTAGCAAGGCTGTCACAATCCCACCCTGATCCTCTTGAATATAAAATCACAATCACAGAATGGAGGGCAACCACACAGTACTGGGAACCATGGCCCAGCCAAACTGATACACCCATCTGGGGGGCAGGGTCACAGTTCAACCTATGGCAGAGTACTTAAGCTCTAGTGTTGTTGACCATGTGCTACAAAAAGGTCAACAGTTGTCACATATGTGATAATAGTTAATGCACTGGACTCTGGCAAATCGGATATTACACGGATGTGACAGTTATTTCCTTTGTCTAAGTTAAGTTTTGGTGTTAATAGTCTTCATCTGGTAAATATTCTAGTTTTCATAAAAGCCTTGACATCTTATGGTTAGCCACATGATTCTGGTTTTCTTGTAACTTTCTGGCTGGCACATCTTATTCTATGGGAGTTTACATAAAGGATGTGAAGACAGGCACTCATAATGTCAAAGACCAGATGACTCAAATAGGTACCATTGACTTGAAAACGTTTAGCCTGTTGTGGTAACTAAATCACATGCAAAAAGGTGTATTTTGTACCATTTAAAATTTAAAATGTACAATATACTGGAGTCCCTGGGTGGTGCTGATGGCTCCCTAACTTGGCTGGTAACTGTAATGTTTGGTGGTTTGAGTCTACCCAGAGATACCTGAGGAAGACAGTCCTGTGCATCAAGTTCTGAAAAATCAGCCATTGAAAAGCCCCCTGGAGCACAGATCTACTCTGACACACATGGAGTTGCTATGAGTTGGAACTGACTTCATGGCAACTGGCTTGGTTCTTTCAGCTTTAGTATACCAGCTCAAATTTCATGTCTGTGATAAGGGCAAAACTGCTTTGAGATTCTAATGCAGTTTTAAGTATAACCAATAAAAGCTGAATATGAAAAATAGTTATTTCAAAAAAATCTTTTTGATTTTTATATTGTAATTAAGTGAAAGTTTACAATCCAAGTCAATTTTGCAAACTCGCCTCACTGCACCCCTCTCTGCTCTCCTCCCCCTAACACAGCACATTCTTCTTTTCCACCCTGTACCTCCAGTATCCACTCAACCAGCACTTGTCCCCACCTCTCCACCCTCTCCTCTCCCCTCTAACAAGAAGCTGGTAGGACAGCCTCATATATATATTAAACCATGAAGTGCACATACCACATGCATCAGTCTGTGTCCCCAAGTCCAGTCTATTCTTTGTCTGAAGTGTTGGCTTCAGCACTGGGCTAGCAGCAAGTCTAAGGGGATGTTCCCAGGGGGCCCTCCAGCCTGTTAGACCATTAATTAACTCTGCTCTTTTAACATAGCTCTTGATCTGCACACCTCTTTATCTCAAGCTACGTCAGGGGCTGTACATTGTCTCTCCTGACAGGGTTGTCTTTGGTGGGTCCTTACATCTCGTGGGCTCATTTATCCCCATGTCTTTGATATTTTCAGTTGTCATCCCTTCCTGGTGAGTTGGGACCAATTGATGTTCCTCAGATGGCAGCTTGCTAGCTTTTAAGACCCCAGATGCCACTCACCAATATGGAGTGCAGAAGACTCTCTTAGAAAAAGTCTAGTTATGCCAATTGATCTTGATGTCCCCTGAAAATATGGTCCCCAGACCCCAGTCTCTGCTCTTCTGTCCTTTGAAATGTTGGGTTGAATTAAAAAAAAAAAAAAAAAAAAACTTTTAAGTTTATGGCATAGTCCAGTTATGCTGACCTGTCTTCTACTGCGTACTTTCACTCCCCTCATGTAACTGAATTTCCACTAATTATCTAGTCTGTGAATAACCTTCTCCCTCCCTCTCTACCCTGTAGCCATCCAAGAGTATTTTCTTCTGGGCATGAGTCTTTTCTTAAGTCCTTATAATAGTGGTCTCACACAATATTTGTCCTTTTGCAACTGACTGATTTCACTCAGCGTAATGTTTTCCAGTTGATTCCAAGTTATGCTTCCTAAAATCATCACTGTTCTTTATCACTATATAGTGTTTCATTGCATATATATACACCACAGTTTTTTTATCCATTCATCTGTTGATGGGCACCTAGGTTGATTCCATCTTTTTGCTATTGTGGGCAGTGCTTCAATAAACATTCATATGTCTGTATCTATTCATGCAACAGCCCTTCTTTCTATAGCATTTATTCCAACCAGCGGGATTACTAGATCATAGCATATGATATTTCTATTTCCAGCTTCTTAAGAAAACATCAAATTGGTTTCCAAAGAGTTGTACCATTCTACATTCCCACCAGCAGTGTAGAAGAGTTCCTGTCTCCCCACAGCCTTTCCAACTTCTGTTGTTTCAAGTTTTTTGGATTAGAGCCAACCTTGTTGGGGTGAGATGGTATCTCACTGCAGTTTTGATTTGGATTTCTCTAACAGCTAATGACTGTGAGCATTTCCTCACGTCTTTTGGCTGCCTGGATGTCTTTGGAGAAGTATCTGTCCATATTCTTTGCCCATTGTTTAATTGGGTTATTTGTCTTTTTCTTGATGATATTTTGCAGAATCTTGTAGATGATACAAATCAGATGTCAATCAGGTATGTGGGTGGCAAATGTTTTTTCCCAGTCTGTAGACAATCTTTTTACTCTCTTGATAAAGACTTTGGAAATCCTGGTGGTGTAGTGGGTTAAATGCTACTACGTCTGCTAACTAAAAGGTTGGCAGCCGAAATCCTCCAGGTGCTCCTTGGAAACTCTATGAGGCAGTTCTACTCTGACCTCTAAGGTCATTATGAGTCAGACTCGACTCTAGGGCAGTGGGGTTGGGTATGCTGGATCAGTTTAATTTAGCTTTTCTGTCAGTTTATGTTACTCCTCTGGTAACAATGTTCCAAGTCTTCTCCTTCACTGGAGGCAAAAGCTAAAGTCCTTAAAAACTCACCTGCTGCCTGCATCTTCCCCCACCCCAAGTCCTATCCACACTTCTTCCTGTCGTTCCCCCGAGGCCTCTGTCACCGTTTCTCTAGTATTTGCTCTTCTGTTTCCACACTAGTTAGGTTTCCCTGACCACCTCATTTATAAGTGAAAACTCCTCCCCAGCACGCCTAGCTCCTCTTTCTCGGAGGTGGAATTAAGTTAACAGCAACCCATTTCGATGAGTACAGTCACCACCTCTCTTATTTCTTGACTACTCTTCCAAAGACAGTGAAGATGTACTGGCATGCTTCACAGGTGTATCCCTACTAGAGCTAGTAGAGAAGATGCTCAAAACGGTGTTTGCTGAATGCATCTTGTAACAACAGTATAGCGTGTAGGTACACAGGCATCCCCTGCTTTTTGAAAGCCTGCTTTGCTAATCACTTTGCTTTAACAAAAGACCTACATTAGTACCTGCTTTCACTGACCCAAAGTAATCTGAAGAGATTTTTCGCTTTTATTAAAAAGGTGAAAAGTGGTGACAGTGTTCAGTGCTTGCCTTGCAGGGAGGCATTAAAGAGGCAGTGGTTTTTTGTATCAGACACTGTGGTGGTATAGAGCTTTAAGTTCTGTGGCCAGTAACCAGAAGGTTCACAGTTCAAATCTGCCAGGCCCTCTTTGGAAACTTCATGGGGCATTCTACTCTGTCTATTGGGTTTTTATGAGTCAGAATTGACTGCACAGCAGTGGGTTTGGTTTGTGGCTTTGGTATACCTTAAGCAACAACAGTGGAGTTGCCCAGCTCCTTCCCCCGGACCTATACTTAGCATCTCAGCATCAATCCACCCTAATGTTGGACTGTGTGAGCGTCTGCGCTTTATCTCAATTTATTTTGTGCATCCGTTAGCAAGATGTGTCCTAAAGTATCAGAGAAGCCTAAGTGAGCTCATCAGGGTGTCACACTTGGCCTAAGACTGGGCATTCTACCACACTCTACCTACATTATTTCTACTTAATATAGGCTATATATTTATAACATTATCCCTAGTTTTACTATGTACTACTATTTCCTTGGAAACTCTATGGGGCCGTTCTACTCTGACCTCTAGGGTTGCTGTATGAGTTGGACCTGACTCAACAGTAATGTTTTTTTTTTAGGTCTTATATGTTATTCTGTATGATTTGGTAAGTTACTTTTTTGTGTCTGGGAAGGCTCAATTTTTTTCCCAATATAAATGAGTGGTAATTGTGTCTTTGTTTTATGATATTGTGGCTTTCAAAAGGTTTTCATAGGAATGTCTACTTTTGGATAGCGAGAAGAACCTGTATGTCTTTCACTCTACCTAAAAACATAGACTATACATTCTGAGCCCTCCAACTTTGAAATTACCTCTCATAGACCTAATATCCATGGATAAATCACCCATCACTTTTTGCTACTGAGAGTTAACTTGTGCCCTCTTCTGCTCTGTATTCTTTGTAGCCTCTGGACTTCAAAAGGAGAGAATTCAAGTTCCTTAGAGATCCCTGAGAAATTTAGACAAGTACCCTGAACTTTTATTAGTCTCTGTAAAACAGGCCTATCGCAATAGTATTAAAGACATAAGAAGCAAAAAAAATAAAAATTAAGTCACTATTTGTACTTCAGTGGAAAAATAAAAGATCTCAGCACAACAACAGCAGGATGATGGTTCTCTGAGAACCTAAAAGAGTGATTCTCCTTTCACATGTTATTTAAAGCTGCCTGATGAAATGATAGCGCACTGGTGTGGGAACAGGGACCACAGCTTCCACGTCTGTAAGCTGAGCAAGTGAAGATGATCTGCTGGCTTCAGCCCGCTCTACAAGTCTACCAACCTCTTAGAAATAAAGCCAGGGAACCTTATGGTGTGCACCTAAAGTCACAGTTCCTATTTATCATTACAATTCATTTAATGTACCAAGAATGGCTATTATAAATCTACTACATACAGATCTATAAACTTTATTTTTGTCATTTAGTTTTTCTCAGTTAAATGGAAATTGTTTTCATGTCACTAGTACTCAACAATGCAAATAACATCCAGGGGCAGTTGTAAACTTAAAGGACCATCAGAATAACTGTGTTTACCTGACTCATTAAGGAGTTAGTTATCTAGTGTTTGAATGCGTAAGCCCCCTGTAGCTCTTTCCCCTCTTGAAGAAGGACAAAGAAAAGAGTTAAAAGTCCACTTTAAACTATGTTTGTAAGCTTCAAGGCCATTATAACCAAAGGCTAAAATGAGTTTCTGGCACTATTTGGAAGTCAGCTTTGGGGTCTGTGCCCATTACTTCAATTATTTTGAAATGAGAACAACCAGTACTATAAATTGCTTATGAATTTCACCTCAGATCACTTCACAAACGTTAATATTTTATCCGTAGACATGAACATACTGTGCAGTACATACTTAAGAGGTGCCAAACAGAAACTTTTAAAACAAAATTTATTAATCAGTTAAATCACATTGACCTATGGAGAAAGTTAAGTATACTTCCATATCTCCAAATTTCAAATGAACATTGGGGCATTTTTATGCCAGCTAAAGCAGCTAACAGTTGGTGTAACTGATCTCCGTAGATAATGGGACACTGGCTGTTCACTGTGCAGATTCCCTGGGGTTTTAGATGTTCACCTCTATTACAAATCTACATTCCATTACCTCTAAGATTTTAAAAACACGGTAACACCTTTAATTTAATAAATAGAAAAAAATAAACTTCCATGATGCAAGAATAACGAATTTTTCTGAAAGTCTGCTTAAAAAAAAAAAAAATCTTAGCCCTTTGTTTTTCCTAAGCTTTTATAGTTTCAGCATGATTTGATCAAGACTAGTCTTACATCAATAGGAATTAAAAAAGCATGACCTGGTTGGGTCTCATTTTAGTTATTGCTTTTTCGTAACTGATGACCAGGCTCCCAAATTGGAGAATAAATTCTATAGTACATCTGTCTTTTCGGCAGGTAGAGAAATCTCAGAAATACAAGTCTTGTTAAGCTTGTTCGGCTGTTTAAAACCACGAGAGCAGCTCCAACGGAAAGGTCTCTAAGGCATGCCTTGCAGCACTGAGGTCACGCTCTTAAACCAAGTTGGTTATCTCCCAACCCTGCACCGGGGGTGGTGGAGAGACAAAGGCTCTGCCCTCGCCCTTCAAACCTTAAAATTCGCTGGGGGAAAAAAAAAAAATCCTAAAGCCAAAAAGTGAGGGTGGGGGAAGGACACTCTGCATACAGCAATTGCTCATTTATGTTGTACCAATCAAAACGGAAATAAAATTTGATGAAGTTTTAAACAAACAGCAGTTAAAATCTCTAAGAAGGCAAATCTAAGATGGACGCAAAGGTGGATGATTTGAGCCGAAAATGCCAAGTTGAGGCCTGGAGACATTTGGACAAAGGCAGCCTCCGGCCTGGAAAGGCAAAAGGGAAAACAAGAATCGCTACTAAAGAACTCGAAAGGCCAATAGGTTTTGCAGCAGCAGGTCGGTTTAACCGAAAGGCGGTTTCCCCTGCCTCCATTTGCTCGGTCCCATCGGAAGCGCATTGCGCGGCCGGGGCCGCGCTCGCAGCCCCGGGCTCGGCGTGGGGGCGGGGAGGCAAGCACGGGGACGGGGCTGGGCCACGGCGCGGGCGCGCTCCGGCGGTCCTACTGCGCAGCGCTACCGTCAGCGGGGGGGCGGGGCGGCTATATTACGTGCGCGGCGCCGCCCCTGCGAGAGGACGTTGCGTGCTCGCTCGCGCCAGGCGAGTCTCCGCGTCTCCCTCGCGAACTCGGTGAAAGGAATTGGCGCCGTTCGACATCAGGCGGGTCGCTCTGCAGCACGAACCCACCTCCAGCCGCAGCCGCCGCCCGGGCCGAGGAGCAGCCGCAGCAGCCGCCACCAGTGGCCGTGTGAGCGGAGCCGAGTTTGAACCAGCGCCTGGCGGTGAATCGGGGTCCTCACGATGAGTTCCTCGCCTGTTAATGTAAAAAAGCTGAAGGTGTCGGAGTTGAAAGAAGAGCTCAAGAAAAGGCGCCTTTCCGACAAGGGCCTCAAGGCCGAACTCATGGAGCGACTGCAGGCCGCTCTGGACGACGAGGAGGCCGGGGGCCGCCCTGCCATGGAGCCCGGGAACGGCAGCCTGGACCTGGGCGGGGATTCCGCCGGGCGCTCCGGAGCAGGCCTCGGGCAGGAGGCCGCGACCGCCGGCGACGAGGAGGAGGAGGAGGAGGAAGAGGAGGAAGAAGGGATCGCCGCCCTGGATGGCGACCAGATGGAGATAGGGGAGGAGAACGGGGCCGCGGGGGCGGCCGATTCGGGCCCTATGGAGGAGGAGGAGGCCGCCTCGGAAGACGAGAACGGCGACGATCAGGGTTTCCAGGAAGGGGAGGATGAGCTCGGAGACGAGGAGGAAGCCGCGGGCGACGAGAACGGGCACGGGGAGCAGCAGCCTCAACCGCCGGCGACGCCGCAGCAACAGCCCCAACAGCAGCGCGGGGCCGCCAAGGAGACCGCGGGGAAGAGCAGCGGCCCCACCTCGCTATTCGCGGTGACGGTGGCACCGCCCGGGTCGAGGCAGGGCCAGCAGCAGGCGGGAGGTAAGAAGAAGGCGGAAGGCGGCGGAGGCGGCGGTCGCCCCGGGGCTCCGGCGGCGGGTGAGTGCTGCGTTGTACGTTGCGCGCGGCGGGAGGCCCGCGCGGGTGGGGACGGTGCCCCTGGCCTGCCGGAGCCCCGCCAGGGGGAGGGAGCCGCGGGCGAGGGCGTCGGGTCGGTGGAGGTGCGGAGTCTGCGAGCGGCTGGCTGGGTGGGGGAGGGGGTGCGGGGAATCCCGGATTAGCCGCGAGGCCTCAGACTCGGGGTGTGTGTGTGTGTGCGCGCGTGTGTGAGTGAGTGTGACGGTGGCGGCAGCGCCTCCATTATGTGGCTCGAGAGCTAGGGGAGCTGCAGCTGCCGCTGGGGGCGGGGAGGAGCTGCGGGCGGCGGGAGGGAGCCCCGTCGGCCCTCGGTGGCGCCGCCGCGCTGCGTGCGCGCGATGCGGGCACATGTCTCGGGGGGAGGGGAGAGGCCCGAGGTCCTGGGGCGGGCGCACTGTGGCGGCTCCTCGCAGCTGTATTGTGCAAGGAGCGCAGGGTCTTGGCGTGACGTCACTTCCGGCGGGAGGAGCCGGGCGGGCCGAGTTGGGCGGAAGATCTGTACAATGCGGCCGAGGAGCGCGGGCCCGGGTGGGGGAGGGGAGGGCTGCGCGAGCGGAGGCCCGGCCCCTCCCTGGTTCCTGAACTCTCTCCGGGATACACGTGGGCTCTGGGCTTGCGCCGCGCCGTTTGCGTTGTCTGAATTCACGGAGCCGGCTTTTCGTGAAAAATTAGCGATCTCTGGACTGCGTCACTAGCTCTGATTGTATTCGACGCTGATTGTTTTTTGATGCACACTTGGTTGGTGGACTTAAACTAATATTTTTAAATAAGGGACGGGAAAGGTGGAGCGTTTTTGCCCTTCAAAACAAGAGGATTTTTTGTTTTGCACTTGGGCCGCTTATAAGGTGTTGTGTGTTGTAGGAGACGGCAAAACAGAGCAGAAAGGCGGAGATAAAAAGAGAGGTGTTAAAAGACCTCGAGAAGATCATGGTCGTGGATATTTTGAGTACATTGAAGAGAACAAATACAGCAGGTAGAGGATGATAACCGAACTTGACTTATTACCCATTCATTAGTCGTTAATGGGAAGAGCTGTATCAGGAGACAATTCTCTCTTTCAGAGCTAAATCTCCTCAACCACCTGTTGAAGAAGAAGATGAACACTTTGATGACACAGTGGTTTGTCTTGATACTTGTAAGTGAAGCTGTTTTTCCCTGCCCTCAACTATGTAATGCGGTGGCTTTTGGTTCCAGTACGTTAGAAAACAGTGCTGTTTGTTGAATGCAGGAAATTTAGTAAGGCTAATAAGCAGTTCGTTAAAAGTAAGGAAGATGCAGTCTGTTGATTTTTGTAGCTAAATATTTAGTACAACAGTTTCAGTTGTATTGATTTTTACAGGCTCTAGTGACTTGATAATGTCTGTGTAACTTGAAAATTCTCATTAGGAATATAAAATAAATGCCAGTTTTTGACTAATTAGCTAATGGAAATTTTTAAGACTACCCATAATTTGTCCTAATAGGCTTCTATGATAATTTCACTTTCTGTAGAGTTACTAAAGTGAGCTGTTGGGCTAGTTACTTAATATTATTGAGTTTTTCCATTAGCAGACAAGTATATTCCCTATTCTAAGGAAAGAATGTCATAATACGTTTTCAATAACTGCTCTTCTGTTCTCAATTCCAGTTCAGTAGCTGCTGCTTTAACATAAGTTGATTTCTTCCAAAGACCTGGGGCAGCAGCAGTGGGCTACCACTGGGCCACTAGTTTCTTCAGCAGCGAATGGTGTCAATGGCAGCACTGTAAATACTGCTACTTTCCCAGTTGGGTTGCAATTGAGTATGAGCAAGTATTGCAAACCTCTAAATGGGCCTCGGCTGTCAGACTTGGAATTTTTTTATTATAAAAATTACATTCATGTGATAGAACACAAGCTCTTTCAGAGAAGTAGAATTAGGGGGAGTAGAAATAATGGCTTGAAGTGGAGTACAAGTAGGTAAAGTGTCATTCTGCACTGTAGATTGAAGATTGTCCTGTGGGATTATTCAGGTTCAGGTTCTCATGAATTACTATTTACTTTTATTCAGTTTTATAATAGTAAATGTAAGACTCCTGATTTATTACCTTTCCTAAGTAGCTGAGATAGTCATTGAGACTTAAAAAAAAAAACTCACATGGATAAGTCTCGTTCTTTGATTTGAAAGTTTTAAACTGTTAAATTCTGTTGCTTAAATGTGAAGTTGCTAGGAATTAAGATACCAAGTAATGTTATAGGAAAATAATGCTACCATTATAAAGTAAATAGGTCTTCAAACCATCAGTTAGCAGTAGCAGTTTAAGTGCAGTATTGGGTCCAGACAGGTATGTGATTGATGCAGGTTCTGTGATAAAAGGGATTTCTAAGAGCAAAGCTAGTTGAGAGTTACCAACTTCAGTCTTTATTTTTGGCAAACAAGATAAACTTGAAACAGCTTTCTAATTCTGTTAGTCCTCAAACGTGAGCTCTAAGAAGATGCATGCTAATGAGCCAGTGACCCACAGAGATAGCTAAGTTAAAGAAGCTTTGGATTTCTCTGATCCAGGAAGTATGTAATCCCATCCCTACTGACTAACAGGCAAGCCTTCAGAAAGGGGCTATATCATTAATGGTATTAGACCAGAGTTACGCTATGTAGATTGAAGCAGCTTTCCCAAGTTTTAGAGTAGTTTGAAGTTACAAAGGCAAGCTTAATAGCTCATAATCCTATTTTAAGATACTTGGCCATGGCCTCCCTTCAGTTTATTGTGGCACTGGTAAATTCAGCCTGGTTCTGGCATGCTTCACTTTGATTTCCTGCTATCCTCTACTGCTTGCCTCTATATCAAGGTAAAGAGCAGAGCAGGTATGTATTAACATCACCTTGTCTTGATTACATGCTTAAGACGATGTTAAAACTTGGTTGTTTTGCTTTTGTTTTTTGTTTTTTAGTTTTAGACGCAGTTCACACAGTAGTTTATAATTGGGTAATAAGTGAATTTGGTGGGAGTGGGGTGTGAATTAGCAGCATGATATATTAAATAAGCTTTATGCAGCATCAAGAAATTTAATAACTGAACTTTTGTTTACACTGATGTGAAAGGAATGTGATGTGATACTTGATATAATTACAGATAATTGTGATCTGCATTTTAAAATATCAAGAGACCGCCTCAGCGCATCTTCCCTTACTATGGAGAGCTTTGCTTTTCTCTGGGCTGGAGGAAGGGCCTCTTACGGGGTTTCAAAAGGCAAAGTCTGTTTTGAGATGAAGGTAAATACTAATTCTGCAGTGCTTTTGAGAACCTTTATGAGTTCTCATTTGCCTGACACAGTGTCTTGATGTTTTTATTAACTCTAAGAGGATGTTGGACCTATATTCTATGACTGTGAACGTTTTGTTACGTTAGAAATAAATGGAGTTCTTTCGTTACAGAGCTAGGCAGGGTGCCTTCCTACCGGGCCACCAAGGAGTTAAATAAAAAATTTGGTTAGACTTGTATTGGTGTTAGGAAGAACAACTACTAAGTTGGTAATTGAGAACATTTTACTTTTTAATACTAACTTTTCCTTTTCAAATGTGAATTGACAGCAACTATTTTACTTCACTTTCTCAGTTTTACAGGCCCTTAGGCTTCATATCAGATGGTCTTAAGTTAGGGCTTGAGGGGCGGGGTCAAGATTGAGTGGGTGTCTTCTTTTTGAAGTGGTAGCCAGGATGCTAGGATCCCTTGACCCAAAAGAAATCAGCCAGGATGCATAGGTTTGCCTTTTCTTGGTTTAGGGTTTAATTAGTGATGATGTGATTTTTCAGGTTACAGAGAAGATCCCAGTGAGGCATTTATATACAAAAGATATTGATATACATGAGGTTCGGATTGGCTGGTCACTAACTACAAGTGGAATGTTACTTGGTAAAGTTTCTGTTTGGGTAGTGTGGGTGTGTGAATGGTTGGGATTTCATCTTAAGGTTTTAACTGAGTTTATCTTTTCTGATTTTTTGTCAAGTCTGATGAAAATTTGGAGATGAGTGGTAGTATGATTAATAGAGGTTAAATAGCTGTGGTTACTCGCATTTCATTACCAATATTTAAGGTACATTCTTGACCATTGCATGCTGTTTAAATTATTAGCTGGGTATAGATATCTACCTAGCTCCCATCAATTCTGTGTTTAGTTTTAGGGGATAACAGATGTTCAGTAAAAATGTCGGCTAAAAAAATGGGTTGTGTGCTTGTTATTGCTGTTGTGCTTACGTGTTAAGAGAAGAACATGTGGCTGTAATTGTGTTTTGAAATGAAAGTTGTTTTTGTTTTTTTAGGTGAAGAAGAATTCTCTTATGGGTATTCTTTAAAAGGAATAAAAACATGCAACTGTGAGACTGAAGATTATGGAGAGAAGTTTGATGAAAATGATGTGATTACATGTTTTGCTGTAAGTCATAGTTAGATCATGTAGTCTTGCATAAATGGCAGTTTATTAGGTATTTGACCTGGGTTTTTCTAAACACTGTCCATATCTGCCATTGGTACTATGAATATAAACGTGTGCTAATTCTCCATTGCAGTAAAAAGTGACAGTTCAACTGGGAAAAATTAGGAAACTTCAAGAAGGGAATTGTTCATTTTTGACTGAATGATCTGGTGCATCTAATACAGCAGTATGTTTCCAGTTCTCAGTAGTAGGGTTAGATGTGTTTCATTGTTTGCAGCCATCAAAAAGGATCTTAAACACTTAATTTAAATATATCTCCACAAGATAAGCTGCATCTTTAGTTTGAATTTTCACATTTTAGGAAGTTTATGGGAAGCATTGAAATCTTTTCTTTCTATGTAACAGAACTTTGAAAGTGATGAAGTAGAACTCTCTTATGCTAAGAATGGACAAGATCTTGGTGTTGCCTTCAAGATCAGTAAGGAAGTTCTTGCTGGGCGACCACTCTTCCCACATGTTCTCTGCCACAACTGTGCAGTGGAATTTAACTTTGGTCAGAAGGAGAAGCCATATTTTCCAATACCTGAAGACTATGCTTTTATCCAGAATGTCCCTTTAGAAGATCGAGTCAGAGGACCAAAGGGGCCTGAAGAGAAGAAAGATTGTGAGGTAGGTGGTTTTTTGGTATTGTTGTCAACTGTGGCATCTTTTGGTTGTTTCTGCTTGGCCAAAAAAAAAAAAATGTTTGGAGAAGAATTGGATTGTATAAATTCAGTTGGTGTAAGGGCTATGAAAATGCAAATGTGTGAATTGAGGGCTTGTGTGTTAAGTAATGACGGATTGTTAGGTGGTCACCAGTTTGTGAAATAACTTCTTTTTGCCTTTGTAGGTTGTAATGATGATTGGCTTGCCAGGAGCAGGAAAGACTACCTGGGTTACTAAACATGCAGCAGAAAATCCTGGTAAATACAACATTCTTGGGACAAATACCATCATGGATAAAATGATGGTAAGTGAAATACTGGGTCCTTGTATCAGTATTTCAGATAAACCAGGAAGGCATTTTAAAAATGTTCATGTTTGTTGTTATCTGCTTGTTAATGTCTTAGAGATAAGGGGCCTGGACCAAGCTATTTTGGTTATGTGAGGAGTCTTTTTATCACTAGGGGACTGTCTCGTAATGGCTAGACTTAATTATGTGTTGAGTAGGCTTTTGAATTCTTAATATGCAACAGTTACAAAGAATTGAAAATAATATAGGGCCTTATTAAATGATGAAGTGAAAAGACAATCCAGTATTTAAATTGTGACTTTCTTACTTGTTTTCCCATAAATACGTAAACTGATAATAAAAGTGTGGTCCAAGATGACAGGCTTAAGGTAATCAAAGTATCACAAATTCACAGGAGATTTAACTTTTAAATAGGTGGCAGGTTTTAAGAAGCAAATGGCAGATACTGGGAAACTGAACACACTGCTGCAGAGAGCCCCACAGTGTCTCGGGAAGTTTATTGAGATTGCTGCCCGAAAGAAGCGAAACTTCATTCTTGATCAGGTATGCTGCGGCTTTAAAAGTCTATGACCTTGATCTTAGTGAAGTGTTTTGTTTTAAGGATACAGATTTTATATACCTGTTAGGTTGAATTACTGGTTGGAGTTATAAACAGGATGACAGTTATAAGTCACACACTTGGAAGATTTAACATGCAGGTGTTTGTTTTTTTGTTGTTAAGACCAATGTGTCTGCTGCTGCCCAGAGGAGAAAGATGTGCCTGTTTGCAGGCTTCCAACGTAAAGCCGTTGTAGTTTGCCCAAAAGATGAAGACTATAAGCAAAGAACACAGAAGAAAGCGGAAGTAGAGGGAAAAGACCTTCCAGAACATGCAGTTCTCAAAATGAAAGGCATGGAATTTAATTGTTAACTCTGTTTATGAGCTTTACATGTTACTGCTGTGACCTTAGATTTCCTGTCACGAAATCACAGGAGTTGCATTAACTATAAATATGAGCATGTTTGGGTTACTTGTTTATAGTTAAGTGAGAGATGTTTTTAAGCCATGAGTAGACATACTGTGTAATTTGAAGATTGTGGGTAGGTGTGATGGGTTTTTGTTTTTTTTTTGCTTTTCATTAACAGTCACTATTTACTTCTTTCAGGAAACTTTACACTGCCAGAAGTAGCTGAATGCTTTGATGAAATAACCTATGTTGAACTTCAGAAAGAAGAAGCCCAAAAACTTTTGGAACAGTATAAGGAAGAAAGCAAAAAGGCTCTTCCACCAGAAAAGAAACAGAACACTGGCTCAAAGAAGAGCAATAAAAACAAGAGCGGCAAGAACCAGTTTAACAGAGGCGGTGGTCATAGAGGCCGTGGAGGGTTCAACATGCGAGGTGGAAATTTCAGAGGAGGAGGCAAGTTAATTTTGAGTTTTCTGTTTGCAACTTGGAAGCATGTGAATGTGTGGATCTATAGCTAAGTGTAACATTCAGGCAAGTTGATCCTGATAGTGTGCTTAAGTAGTAAATTGTTTAAAATCCTTGTGATTTGCTGTTAAACACTGACTTGATTAATTGATCAGCATCACAAATTGTGAAATGATCAGAATTGAATATTGTTGTGAAGTAGTTGTTTTGCTCCTGAAATAATTAACTTAGAGAGACCTAAATCTTCATTTAAAGTAGGTACAACACTGTTAAACTAAAATTAAAATATCTTCTAGCTCCTGGAAATCGTGGTGGCTATAACAGGAGGGGCAATATGCCCCAGCGAGGTGGCGGTGGCGGTGGCAGTGGTGGCATTGGCTATCCGTATCCTCGGGGCCCTGTCTTCCCTAGCCGCGGTGGTTTTTCAAACAGAGGAAACTACAGCAGAGGTGGAATGCCTAACAGAGGGAACTACAACCAGGTAGGGCTGCCTGAGGTCCTTGAGGGCCAACAGTGTGTGCGTAGGAGAGAGCTGTGGGGGTGCATTGTAGAGCCATAAGTAAGAGTTGCGTGGAACCAGGGTGTAGGGCGTGCTGACAAAAGGAAAGCAGCATGGAAAGAGTCCCCATCCTAATTCTGCTTTTCAGGTAAACACGACGACAGATCAGGTGGATTTCCCGTAAAGAACGAGATAGCTAGCAGCGACCCAGTGCCGGCCGTCCCTCCTGTCTTCCCCACCCATGGATGTTTCTACCTTGCCCAGAAACGACTGACCAGCAGTTTTCTGTTTCTGGCAGTCCCCTCATTCAAACCTGTCACACTGTTGGCGGCGTCAGAATTCTTAAAGAAGTTTCTTTTCTTTTTGATAGAACTTCAGAGGACGAGGAAACAATCGTGGCTACAAAAATCAATCTCAGGGCTACAACCAGTGGCAGCAGGGTGTAAGTAATTTCTTACGGACTTTTGTGAGTTAGTTTTATTTTGATCTTGTCCAGTAAATGAAGTGTTTTATAAATGTTAAATAGGACACAGTGTGACTTGTATTGCAGCTGTAGCCATAATCTTACTTTTCAAAGGTGAAATAGGTTGGCGCTTGCTGTAACTTAAGACTTTTCAAAAGTAATATTTAATGTGTATGGGTTTTGTTACTGCTAGTTTTAAATTGTGTAAACTAACCAAGTCATGATGTGTTTTCTTTTGTAATATGTTTATTGGTAATGTTGGAAATTAATACTAACTAAACCTGGTTTGATAGAAATCAGAGGTATGACAAGTATAAATTTGTTTGCAGCAGTTACTCTGAATTAGATTCATTGTCATTTCCTAAAAGCAGTTTGAGTGGCTTATTGATGTTTTTTCTTTAAAAAAAAAAAATTTTCTTTTACAGCAATTCTGGGGTCAGAAGCCATGGAGTCAGCATTATCACCAAGGATATTATTGAATACCCAAATAAAACGAACTGATACATATTTCTCCAAAACCTTCACAAGAAGTCGACTGTTTTCTTTAGTAGGCTAACTTTTTAAACATTCCACAAGAGGAAGTGCCTGCGGGTTCCTTTTTTAGAAGCTTTGTGGGTTGATTTTTTTTTTTTCTTTTCTTTTCTTTTTTGTACATTTTTAATTGCAGTTTTAAAGTGAATCGTAAGAGAACCTCAGCATTGTGCACGATAAGAGAATGTGTCAGTATTTCAGGGTTCTACATTTTATCTGTAAAATGTGACTTTTTTTTTTATCACAACAAAAGTAAAATGTTGCTTTGTACCTGGTGTCTTTTATTAAGAATTTACTCCCCACATTTCTCACAAGAGAATTAACAGTTGGGAGTCATTGTCACAGTATAATAGAAATGTTAGCAACCAGATTCATGTACGGACTAAATGGTCCTCATGAATTGCACAAGACTCTGTACTGCTCACATTACACTCCATCCTCTCTGTAGTTTGATGTGTAGTTGGGAAGGGGGTAAGCTAAACAACTAGTTTCTGAGAATAACTGGGAAGACTTTTTTTTTTTCCAATTAACAGTGGAATTGGCGTAATTGGAACCGAAGATAAAATTTTGAACCAAGATAGAGAAGATGGAGTGTATGTAGAAGGGCTGTTAAAAATGTAAAACTTGGTTGCATTACTTGTGGAGGCTCAAACTTGTGAAGGTTAAATAATTTTTCCATTTGTTCTGCATTTTGATTCTGAAAAGAAAGCTGGCTTTGCCCATTTCTTATTAAAAAACCTTGTTGTAAATCCAGTTGTCTAATGGGATCTATATGAAGTTAGCTATGTCTGTATGCCCTTCTCCCACAAAGACTGTATGACTAGTGTGCTTGTAGTAGTTACCTCCACCGTCTCTGTAAGCTAATGACATTGTGAGTCACCCATTTATATCTTAATTTTTAATCATGTCAGTTCTTGAATGGGTATCTCCTTAGCCTGCTGATTTCTTTTTCTTTCTCAAGAAAGTGGGTGGAGAAATTAATTTAGACATTTGTTTGCAATAAAATGAATTCATTTTACTCTTGTTTTGGGATTCTCGCCATCATGGTTCAAAATCCCTTTAAAAACTCCCACGAGGAGAAATTAAAAGTTGTGTGCATTTTGGACAGCTTACTCTTTACTCTGTACTTCGAACATTTAGGTTTTAAAAACTTAAATGTATACTGACAACTGATTTTAATTATGATGTTGAATTCATCCCTTCCCCTCCCCCCCAGATGACTTAACATTTTAAAGAGGGGAAAAGGTACTGGCTGGGAGAAGTTAACACTCAGTTTATCATCTTTACCAAATGCTAATAACAGCTGTCCTCAACTGATTATTTACATAATATATTTATATATATACATGAAACTCTGGGATTAAATGCTTTTAGAAGCCATCATGCAAGCCAGTCATTGATTCCACTGTTACACAACACTGCTAACTTAACCATAGCTATGTATAACTTTAGATCCCCTAATTGTAATTCTATTGGGTTTGCACAGAACACATAAAGGTCCCTCACTGAAGTGAGGAATCAGGAGTCAAACTGTAGAACTAAAACTTGACTTCAGTAGTTTTTGTTGCTGCTTTTAGGTGGTTCTTGGTAAGTTTAGGTTTGTTATGTTCCTAATTGCTTAGATTTTTGTCTTAACCTTTTTGAATCAGGTTTTTCTAACTTGAGTTCATAACCCTCGGGATTTTCTTGCTACAAACTGGAGTTAAGTTTTTAGACGGTAATGGATGATGGTTCAGTTACATTTTGACGTGAAGGCTAGTTGTATGATCAACACAGGAATCTTTTAACTTAGTTTCACGAGGTTTTGTCTAAATTTTTAGCCATTTGATGATAGCAACCACTGGCATAGGAGGCTTTTCATCAGTATGAATTATTATTACAATTGTGTAGACTAACCCAGGGAAAAAAATCAAACTAAGACACTAACATCAGGTGTCCTAAACTTTTCATTTGCTATGTTCTTTAATAATTATAGCAGGAAAGTAATGGCCAAAAGATACTGTGTTTAGGGAGACAGTCGTGCATGTGCAGTTGAAAAACTGGGAGACTATAAAAAGAGATAGAAATGATCTCCAAAAGCTTTTACAAGGAAAGGTCTCAGGATTAAAATAATGCCTACTTGGGTATACTGAAGGAAATCTCAGAAAAGTTGAAAGAAGTTAGTTAAAGGGATGTATCAAATAAGAAAGAAAACAGAGAAAAACAGTGACATGCTGATTGTGACAGAGGAACAGCTGAAGGGAAGGCGCGTGGGTCATTGTTGGCCCCAACATGTGCCTGACCCTCTGTAGCAAAGCAAGCAAACGAAACCAAGTTCTGCAAAAAGATCCAGACTTTTAATGCACACGGAACACACCTCTGGGGCTGCTGTGGTTTATGGGACGCTTGGACTAGGAAGGCTGGCATCATCCAAATCAAATTGGATTGATGGTCAGAAGTTATTCAGGAGAGAAAACTGGAACTTAAAATGCATCAGGGTAGAAACGAATACAGTAGTAACTCGCATGTGAAAAGTTCTGTTAACTGCAGTGTTATATCATACTAGATCTAGCCATTGAACTTGATGGACTGGTTCTGACCTAGAAGGTCATGGCTGGTGGTTTGGGCCCAAGTGCCCAGAGATAATAAGACAACGACTTGTTACAATGAAGCAGAAGCCAAGTCCACAATGAAATGACAAAGGGCTGCTAAATTTATAAAATTTCATATCTAGAATAAATATGTGAAAATGAATATGAAACTATAGATGTTTCATAGTATTAAAGCTTAAACACAGCTTTCTCTGAAAAGGTAACCAGCAGTGTTACTTAGGATTTGGGAATTCTACATTTGTAGATGTGTGTTCAAAATACAATAGTGGGAATTCAGTGACTTTTTTTTTACAGTTTTGGTCGTAAATATAAACTGACAGTCCCAGGGTCATTTCTACAGTGGGTTCCATTGTGCAAATGAAAAAGGATATTCTAAGGCAGTGTATGTGGCTGTATCAAATGCAAAACTGATTGTAGATGAGTAACAATACATCTTTATTTCAGAAACAGTATATTACTGTTCTGGTGTGAAAGACGAACTTTCTCTAGATCTTCCATAGTCTGGATCTTGGATTGTCAGTAATTGGACATACAGTGGTATATATGAAATACTACCATTTCTGTAGTTTCTCCCTATAGAGAATCATCAAGTGTGTTGTGTTTTGGGTAGTGGATGGAATTTAGCAGAAAATAATCTGCTCCAAGCCCTCAGAAATGGCACAATAGTTTTCCTGGAAGGGAATGTCTAAAGCTGTTTTCCCCTTCAAATTAACTTATGCAAGTTTTAATCTAAGCTTCATGTTTCTGGCTCTGAGATTGAGGTGTATTGAGTTTGTGATGCCCTGGGTATAGACTTGAACATTTAAGTCATGGTTCAAACTGAACCAAACTGAACTAAAATTCCCACTTAGAAGCTACAACAGCCCCCTTGACAGGTTTTGAATTACCTTTGAGGGGGCATGGGAATAGCTGTCATTAACCTTTAGAAGGTAATGGAGGTAACCCAGTCCCCTGTTTTAACCATCTATTAACTGATTTGTGGGTAAATTGGGACTGGTCAAGACTGAGTGTCAGTTGAACGTCTGTCTTAGTTTACAGTATGTCTTTTACCTTTCTTTGCTTGTAGAACAAACACTTCAATGTTTACATGAGTTTTGAAGTGTGTCTTGTTAGGAATACCATTGTATTAAACTAAGAATTTTAATAAATAGGTTTCACAGCAGCCTGTTTTTCAGTATGAGTTGGCTATCAGTTGATGGTCATTAACCATGGGGCTTAACGTATGTCAGCTTTTGGTTACTTAGGCTGCTCTGTAGTCATCCCCAGTTTACCTAGTGCTATAGCCACGTGATTGGTATGGGAAACAACCAGGATGCTTTGTCTCCCTGTGTCTTTTTGGAGTGATCTTTGTCTCGTTGACCCTCATCACCAACCTTAAATCTGCCCCCTTGGGAATTACATTAGAGGTGAGCTAGAGTACTGACAGACGGAATGTGGGCATCCGTTAGTGTGCTTGGGTAACGAGAACCTGGAATACCTGAGTGTCAGAACACCCACTGCCTGTGCCTGCATTTTTGCATTCCAAAGCTTGTTAGTGAAACAAGTTGAAACAGACTGAAAAAGCAATTTTTAGTAATATTTTTGCTAAATATGTGTGCCAGTTGACTTGGGAGACAGTTGTCAATCTCTGAATTCAAACAAGAAAAGTGAAAACTTCATGGGTGATTCGTTGCCCCAAAAAACTTGATTACAGTGAGTCAGAATTGACTAGATGGCAGTGGGAAGGAACTTCATTTAGGCTGTAAGGGATAGTAAGTTGAAAGGACTGATGTATGTATTTTGTGCAATTAAGTTGGAAATAATTGCTGCCTATCTGGGATGCTGAGTAATTTTTGGGCAGATGAGGATTTCATGTGTAGTGGACTCAGTGTTGATAAATGGTACAGGTAACTGATAGTTGAGGGCATACTAACTGCTTGGTTAGGTGAAAACATTGGGAAAACATTGGGAATTGAACCATGAGTTTAATTGGTAATTACTGAATTGTATTTGCTTAGGTAGGAACTTGATTTCCCTTTTCATTTGCTAGCCTTTGGCCTATAATGTATGTTGACAAGGGACAAGAGATGGGTTTTTAAAGTTGGATATGGGAAAGAGAAGCTACCCTATAGTTGAAAGTGGGGCAGTAACAGGGCAGAGAGATAGCGAAGTGTCTTAGAGACAGAGAGGTTCCGTTCCTCTGGGTGTTGCCACGGCAGTGCCAGTGAAGACTTCAGTCACGCAGGGGTTACTGGTGGCCAAGTCAGTGCAGGATCTAACTGATCAGCACTGAGCTACAGAGTCTGGTGTGTGTAAAATTTCCAGTCTGATCTTAAAGGAAGTAAAACTAGTAATTTTTGTCTAAACAGTACTTGGCAAGCATTGTCACAAACTCGTGTGAATCAGAAAATTCAAAACTATTAAAATATATAGAGAAGGTGAGGTACAACTAATATTCTACAAGGATGTCTGGGGTTTGAGTGGCAGCCAACAGAAGAGATTTTTAAGGTAGTCATGTCACCTGCAGTTATCGAAGGTGGGAGGAGGAGAATCATGGTGTCAGGTACAAAAATCAAAGTTCGTTGCAGCATACTAAATTTTTTTGAAAAGTGTTAAAGCAGAAAATGTGCTGATTGAACTTTCATCTCCTTTTCCTTAGTCTGTCCATGTGAATGTGCTGTGTGGAAGAGTAAAAGGGCCCAACTAAATGTGTTCCAGTGATTCCAATAGGTATTCTAAATTAATTGCTGCTTGTACACGTCATAATTTTTATTATTAGGCTTTCAGAATCAAGTGAATTAGAATTCCCTTTACTTTTCAAAGGTGGGGAAAAGGGAGAAGCGAGTCTAGGATGTTTCATGTCCTTGGTTTCCCAAAATTCTCTGCATCTATACAAAACATTTATTTTTAACTGGCTTAAAGAAGTTTGGAAAATTAAGGTCCATTCAGATAGAGAAGTGACAGGAACTTTGATATTTCAGAGTATGAAAGTGAGCAGGTTGTCCAAATGGTAAAGTGAGTTTACAGCCCAAGGAATAATACCTTCCAGGAAACTGAGCTACTGGTTACTCAGTTTGTAATACTTCCCCCAAGGACTGAGGAAATGGGACAGCTTGTGAGCTCTGTCAGCCCGCGGGATAAAATGTTACCCTGAGATTATTTAAAGACCTGATGGGAACACTGAAGTTTAAATTTTACCACTTCGACAGATGATTATTTTAAGCGAAATGAGGATTTAGGTGCGGGACTGATAGCAGCTGTAGCTGTCAGAGCGTGTTTAATGAGATACGGTCCTATTTTTGTCTCACATAATGGTTTTAAGTAGCAGGTAATTGTTAATGGTTTCAGAGTACGTTATAACCATTTCTCTTGGGGGAAAAAAGACTAGAAAAGGAGAGTGCATGTATAGAGAAAAATCAGTTTCTATGGAATACATCCTTTAAGAAACTCAGTGTAGTGATTGCTGACTGTGGTACCCGGGGTAGACTATACACTCATGTGGCTTTATAGCATCTGGGATTTAAGGACGTTACTTTAATTCCTCGTAAAAAGGTGGGAAACAGATCGGTTACTGGAAAACAAACCTCTTCTCATTAGGATCTGCCTATTAACGTAGTGGAGGCCTTCTCAAGGTCATACTTGAGGAGGGAAAAATATCTTTTAGAAAATTGGAGTCAGGAGAACGAATGCACTGGAACGTATTAAGGTCCTTGCAACACAAACACCTGCAGTGCTCACTTGACAAACTTGAAAGTGCAATACTTTGAAAAGTACCTTTGTCATAAAGTTCTGTCCTCAACAACTTGACTTTCAAGGGAATTAAAACATTGCAAAATGAAACTTAGGTACAAAAATAAGTTGTCTAAAAGAAGAGTATTTGGGTGGTAGGACAATATTTGTATATTGATGACCACTAGACAACATTTTAAGATGTTTCCAAGAGCCTTTTTATTCCAGAGGACAATAGAAAACTTAAGAGAATGTTCTAATTTGACTTTACTTGTTAAGGTCTTTTGCTTACCCAAAGACTAGTAAACCTAACATGACTTTTAAAGGGGTGTCTTGACCCCATCCCCCCGTTACAGATTTTTATCTAGGAATAGAAGGATTCAAACCCTATTTGATCCCTAGCTCTTTGCTGAAAAGTGCATAAACAGGAATCCTGAATTTATTATATAGACCTCCTCGCATTATGTAATCGAAGCAAAGGGAAACCAGCGATGGAGTGGAGGTACGTAGACTACAGAGATGCTTGCAAATCAAATAATGGCACCAGGGATGGTCACAATATCTTGTTGCCAGACGCAGTCAATATAAATCACAAGTCCAGAGAAAAGCTGCTAGTTAATTTTAAATTCCCTGAGGTTTTTTTTTTACTGAGATTTAAAAGCAAGTCAGGAAACTTCAGAACAGTGGGGGGTGGTAAGGGAGGGGGGAAATGGATAAAGCACTAGAAAGAGTTGAACTTCAAGTAGATGATAGATAAATGCACTTTTAAAACTACTAATGACCACAATTCTATTTTAATCAGCTATTTAGCTGGTACCTACTGCTATTTCACCTAGTGTGAAATTTCGGAATTAACGGAACAGTGAAGGCAGCGCAGCTGGAGGCTCCCAAGTGAGCGTGGAAGGTAGGTTCTTGATTCAGCTTGACATTGGAAAACTTACATGACAGGGAGACCAGCACTCTGACCTCATAACAGAGAAGTGATAGTTCAGTTTAAGAAGTCTTAACCTCATGTTGAGTGTGCAAAGGTAGAGATGGGGACAGTGTAACTGCCAAGAGGATCTTGAGAGTCTACTTGTAAAACAACTCACTAAAAAGTGCCAGCGTATAAAACACAAAGTAGTGTGGACATTTTAAATGAGATTGTGACTGACCCACAGGTGGAGGTCCAAGATACAGCAAGAGGTGTAGAGAGAAGGTAGGAGAGGCATTGTAAGTGGAGTGATGCTTTAGCAGAGGCATATGGGTTCAGGTGTCAGTCTCCGGGCAGGTGTGCTTTAGAGAGGTTTGGCAAACCCTCACCAAGTTTGGACTTGGACTTCAACTTGGAATGCCCAGGGGAACTAGATGGAAGAGACGGGAGGTGGAAACATAAGACCAATTGGGAGGCTTTATAAATTGTTGAAGAAAGTTCAAAGTATTAATGATAATATGAATGTATAGAACAAGTTTTTAAAATAAGCAATTGTACACATTAAAAATTTATTATTTTTATTTAGGTCTGGGGTTTGTACAGTTATTCTGCTGGGACACCCAACGAAACTTGGTTGGCGAAGGCCTTGGACATCTCACCAGCTAGGAGAGTTCTCTCTTTCTGGGTAAGGTACAATCCTCACACGCTAGAGTTGGAGGGTCCTTCAAAGCCACCTGCCCACGCAGCTTGCCGAGGAGCAGACTCCTGGTCCACAGCCATGCCACCTGCCCCGGCAGCGCTGCCGCCTCAGATGTGGATGAGATTTTACCACAGTGATCCTGGCAGTGATCAGTGTGAATAAGGGGTACCTCCTTGAAACCGGGCTTGTACCTGTCAGAGGAAGGAAAAATGGGCATCCTCTAATAGCTTTCCTAATGTATGTCCAACATAGTAACAGTTATGTCTCTTAGAACATCTGTGTTCAACATTGTCTTTGTCTAGTGGGGACAGTGTTTTGTAAATCACACACAGCTGTGTATGTCCTAACCTTCCGAAGAGGGGACATGCCATCCCCCTCTGTGCAGAGCCAGAACTGGCTCTATGTTCCTGTTGGTGAGAAGACAGTTCTTTCCTGTTTCTTGGGTTCACCTTGATATTGGAAAGTAATAGGACCAACAATAAAGGCCATGACCCCAATGACTGGTATTTTCTTTAAATAACTCATCAGGGCATCTAGCTAGTTCTTCTGTGTAAAAGACCTTAGAAAGTATTGTTGACATTAAAAATGAAAATACATTGTTGCTTTGGAAAGGGAGATCTAAATTAAAAAATTCATTTGCTTTATGTGTTAAAATAGCACTGGTGTTAGAAACCAGGGGAGTGTTTGCTTATTTGACAAGGGTGTATGTGGTAATGACATTGTGAGAGTCCCCTGTACACAGCATGGGAGAGTGTCACTGTAGGCAGTGGACATGCAGCAGCAGAGTTCATGTTCGAGTTTACACCTGTATCTGTAAAGAAACCTTACAGCGTGCTTTATTTGATTGAAAAGCTTTCTTACTGTACATAAAACGTTTAGTGCGGTTGATCTCAGCTTTGGGCATGCTGATCTCAAAGAGCTGTGTTTTGATTTGCTCTGCCCAAGGTGGCTCAGTTGTTGCTGCTGTGGTTAGTTTGTTTTCTTTCAGGATCAAGGTGGGTGCTCTCATATAAAATCTTATTCTTCATTCCTTGTCTGGCGATTCTTTCCTGGATTCTTAGCTTTGCATAATTATACCTACAGTGGAACCTAAAAGAAAATAAATTACAGATAGAAAACTCCTTTAGCAGTCAATTTATGAAATTGTTTTTTGTAACCATAAATTTGAGAATGCTTTTTACACATGATACCCTGAGACTGAAAATATGAACATGCTAATTTGGGGCGCTGTACTCGTGTGGTTTGGTGTTGTAATACCTATGTTCACATTTTACGTAAAATGAGGATGTTAGCTGTAGAATGCAGAGCAAGCTTTGGTGCCTGTGTACACCTAAGTAACCAAGATACAAAATCTAGGTTTCCTTCATATACATAGTATGTGGGCTCTTTGGGGAATGATTATGTTTCTCAGGAAATTTGATCTGTGTTGTTATATACATACTCCTTAAGGTACTAGAGCAAGAATGAAGAAGCATTTCGGGGGAGGTCAGTGGTTGGTAACTTCCAGGCGAGGGTGCCATCCATTAATCTATCCAGACATACAGTAAATGATAGAACATATGGATGCATTTAAATCAAGACTGTTCACTGGGGATGGAAATGTCCCTGTGGTGACTGCTCTGAAAATCCTTGTGCTTTGGAACCACAAAGTTGTTAACAGTTGTGGGGTTTCCGTGCAGACTCAGCATACATACCAGCACCCCAGAGTCACCAAAACAAACCCTCCTACTCCAGCGTCACATGATCTTCTAATTCTGCCTGTCAAGTAAGGATAACTGTCATAATTATTATTGTTCCATCTAGGAAAAAAGGTCAATTAGCACAAAAATACCTACAGATACTCACTAGTTAACAAAAAATATCCAAATCCAGCCACGACAGATCCTAAGGAACCATACAATATTGAATCCCGTGCACAGGGAGTGTTTTCGACATCTAAAATTCCTAGGAGTTTAAAGGGCTAGGATAAAAGAAAAAGAACCTGGGTTGAGCCAGAGAGTATTTTCGGAAGCTTGGCAAAGGTTTTAATACTCACCCCACCCTTCTGTCACATTTAAGGAAAGAAGCCAATATGTTAAGTGGTCACATTTCAGGAAACAACCTGCAGTTCATAAAACAACCAACTCAAGAGGCAACTGCTTGTATTGTGCCATGATTTACCAATCCACTGGCTCAGGCATAGCAGTAACATATGTTATCATCATTGAAGCTGTTTCGAACATCTGTAGGAGTTGGAGAATTGAACTGTCAATGAAATCCAAAGGTAGCAGCCTTTGAGTTTATCCAACCTTCAGTGAGGCACCATTTGAATGGCAGTTTTAGTTTCAGGGTTTGTGGATGTTTACATGCACTTCATCTCTAGCTCCAAGGATAAACAGTTCATGATTTAACGATTAACATGGGCGCTCTGTTTGGTGATAACACTGCGTCTTTGCCTTGTTCATAATCCATGGTAACCCTGGGTGTGGAAAAAAACAGCATTCTGTGAGCTAGCTTTGGTCCAGAGTGGCTGCTCCTCAGGAACTTGTGCTTTGCAGGTCCTCTTTGGTCTGTTTCTAAAGACATGGCTGAGCTATCCCCTCAGGTGTCAGTGATTGTTCTCACGAACAGGTGTTTCGTTTTGCGTCACCATGTTACCCTAACCCTGTGCATGACGGCCCACCACACTAGCTCCACCGAACATTCCTACCGGTTTTCCAGTAAATCAGCTTTTAAGAGGAGGCCCACTTGTCAGTCTACAGATTTTAGTTTACTTTTTAAAAATAAGTCATTGATGGCACTGTAGTTAAGAACTCAGCTGTTAGCCACAGAGTCTGAGTAGATCTGCTGGCAGTTTCAGGGAAAAAGGCCCAAGAACGGGGAAGGGAAGATCAACTCCCATTGTTTCAGTATGGAGATGGTCTTTCATTGCATTTTTCATATTTGATGTTTTAGCTGAAACCTGTGGTGGAAATTCTGTGACCTGATTTTCATAATAAAAAGTGTATACAATTGTGGATTCATTCTTTATTCCCCTTTACCGTAAGCCTGCCTATTCCCTCCACCCCAACATAGGATGACATTTACAGATTAAATCTGGAAAGCTCTGCAATGAAAATTCTATCCAAGGAGGTATGGCAGGTTTTCATTTGTGTGCTCATGCCATCAGTTTCAGGGCCTGTGGGAATGCTGGCTGTTGTCTGCCTGTAAACCAGCCTGTCACCCAAAAGGGTGCCAATGCTGGGGCCAGAGAATGTGGTGATACAGTCGCCTTGACTGTTTTATCAGGTCTTTGAAGCAAAGCAGCATCTACTGCAGGGTGGTACGGGCTGTCACAGTTGGCAGGGGTCTTAGGTAGACAAAGCTGCTACCCTTCTAGTGGGCACAACATGGGTTGGCCACAGCCGGCCCCATTCAGCATCTCACCCACCCGAGTGGGCTTCATGGCTGTTGAAGCTTGTGAAGCTGTGTACAGACAACATGGAGAATGTGCCATAAGCCTCAGTAGAAGGGTCTTGTAAGTATCCCTGTCAAATAGCCCCTGAAAGCAATCCCCTCCAGCCGCCCAGGGACTGCGTCAGACCACCCATACAACTTCCAAGGAGCACCTCAGTGGAACAAATGCCAGCGTTGGGGTTAGTGGCCATGGCACTTAACTAGCATACCACAAAACGGTCAGTAAAATTAGTATGAACTTTTCGGATTTCTTCATTCCACCCTTGCGGATGCAGATCTGGGATGTGCCGTGAGATCTATCTATGAAGCTACAGGTGTGTGTCCACCGCCGCCGAACCCCTGTGAATGCTGAATTACGGAAACAGCTTCCGAGAATTGCCTAGAAAAGCATAAACCAGGATAAGCTTGCAGATTCCAGAATAACCCCGTCAAGTTTTGAAGTCAAAATGTCTATTGAAGTGACGCATTTAAACAAAACCCCATTGCAATCGAGTCGATTTTGACCGAGTGACCCCACGACTAACAGCGCCATCATGTTACCGAGCCGTGGTTAGTGGCCGGAGCTCGTCCCATCCAGCCACCAGAGCTCATTCACAATGGGACTTCCTAGAAAACCAAGCTGGTGGGCGCACAGCGGACCCAAAAACATCGGTGCTGCAGCTGAATCCTGGGCGAAGTAGGCCCTGTTCCTCGTAACCGCAGCACTCACAGAAATCCCTTACTTGAAATTCTTACCTCTGAGAGACTATCCCTGAAACAGGCAGGATCTGGGAATTGAATAAAAAAGGCTAATAAAACCTACAAAAGCTGGAACCGATGGGAGGCGGAACGGTGGAAGAGGAGACCCCGCCGGGGCAGTGCTGGGATGCAGACAAGTCTGATTCCGAGGGCCTCGGTTCCGCCTACTCAACCAAACCGCAAAATCGACAGATGAAAAACCGAGCAGCGCAGTGGTGGCGGGGTGCCAGTGGGTCCTCTGGACTCAGCAACCCCATGTGCCGGCAGGACCGGCCCGCAGGGATTCTGAGCTGCAGCCGTCTCGAGCAGATCGCCAGATCTCGGCTCCACAGAGCCCCGGTGGGTCCCAGCCGCCAACCTTTTTCTCAGCTTATCCAGGCCTCCTTGTTAGGGAGAAACCATTCCTTTGACAAAAGTCCTCCATCTAGAGAGGACCAGAATTAAGTTAGCATGTAAGGACGCCGTTGCTGTTCCTATAAACTTGGTATCTGAAGACTCCATCTTCCCAGGGGACTTCTCAGCCTTCTGGAATACTGCAGCGGGATCTTAGGCACTAGTAACTTCAAAGCAAGTGTGCAACACTTTAAGGAAAAACAGGTTTTTGAAAAGCACTCTGAACCACAGAATTATCAGAAGTTGAAAATAAGGTTCCAGTGAGAAATCACTGTGGAGTAGTTCTCATAATGTTTACCATTTGACATTGACAAGTGGTGTGCAAGGTTTGTAGAAATGTAGAATTTCCTTTGGCCACTAACAACTCTGAGCTATTAACAAACTAAAGAGATCTGTAAGCTTTTTTTTTTTTCCTTTTCCTTTGATTATTTTTAAACAGGTTTAGACAAGCAGTTTATAAGCACACTTTGACAGAGCAAAGCTCTGGGAAGCCAATTCGTGTTGGCCAGACTCAGACTTCAAAGCCAGAATGCCAATTTAAGAATTCATAGCAAACAGATCAGCTCACACTCCAGCGACCCCAGTGTCCTGTCAACTTGATCTGTGCCACGCCCATATTTTCTTGCCTCTTGTTGAAGATGATGGACTGGTCCTATTCTAAAATGAATCCCACCACCAGAAGACTCGATTCCACCCACTCATGCCTACTCCAGCACTTGGCCTCTACCGTTATCCCTTTTGGTTGGCATGTTTTTCTTCTATTATAATAACCTTTGGCATACTATCAAACAAAAATCTTCTTGACTTCAACCCAGCCTCCAACAGCTACCTCATTTTTCTGCTCCCTTTCACAGCAAATCTCCGTAAAAGGCCTGTGTGTGCTTCTGCACTTCCCACCTCCTGTTCCCTCTCCAACCCACTTCAGTGAGGCATTGATTCCCTGCACTCCACTGAGGCTGCTCCATCAAGATCTCCACCAGATCCATTTTGCAGAATTCCTCTAACTCTACATCTCAGGACATTCAACAAAGATCCCATGTTTCGGAAACACATGGCTTCCTTCCAATCCAACAGGGCTGCCTGATTTCCTTTTAACCCACTACTGTCCCTGGCCCCTCTGTTGCTGTCTCTCCCAGCTCTGAACACTGACATGCTGCCCTGGTCCACCGCACCCCCTGCCCTCCTGCCCCATGGGCTGTAGTCTTTAACTAGTGTCTCAAGCTACCATTTGTAAGATAACCTCTGAAATTTATGTATCAAACCCTGATCTTCCCCAAGCTTCTGTCTCATATTCATCTGCCTATTGACACTTCTTACATGGAATACATGCACTTCAAACTCAGTCTTTTTTCCAAATTAGAATTACTTTTCAACTCTAAATTTGCCTCTTGATGGCCTCAACCCATTTTCAAGTCGAAAACCTTTATTTCTTCCCTTCCCCCATCAAACCCATGTCTCAAAGACTCTACCCTCAAAATAAATCAGAATCAAACCACATCTTGTCAACTCCGGATCTCTTCCTGCTGCTACTACCAAGCCACCATCTGCCAGTCTGTTAAGTGATGGTTTCCTTTGGAAAAACACCTATCAAATGATGGCATCATTTTTTTTAAACCTCACGGCTTCCAGTTACACTCAGTAATGCAGGTACTATTTACCATGCTATTTGCCATGCTATGGAAGGCCCTGCCTTCCATTCCCCCTTCTCTCCATTTTTTAATTCATTTTCGCCCTTGTTCTCTACCAACACTGCTCTCGTCATTCCTCTAATGTCTACATCATTACTGCTCCCAGGATTTTAACTAGGGCTTTGAACCTGGCCAAGGTGTGTACCAAGTTTCATATTTTAATATTTCTTAAGAGCACAGGAAGAGGACAGAGAAAGATGGCTTTTTAACGGCAATTTTTACAAGGTATGCTAGCTTGGTAACTTGCCCCTCTAATGCTGATTCTAATGATCGAAGAATCCTTTTCCCTGTATACTATAAGAAAGATTGTCAACAAATTGTTCCTTATTTTTATAAAAACTGTAGGCTTCTTTTTCCGACATTACCTTGGGCTGTTAATTCAGTTTTTTTTTTTTAATGTTATAATCTCTTCGTCTAACTTTGATAGGTACTATTATTTCATCAGCAACTTACTCTTAAAAAAAAAAAAAAAAAGAAAACCTTGTCCCACAAATCTGGCAGTGCCTAGTTTTAAGTCTTGTACAGCCAGTATGTGACTGACTGCAATAATTTATTACTAATGGATTAAGTGGAAAACCTGGAGATGTAGTGGTGAAGTCTCTGCTAACCACATGGTCAGCAGTTCAAATCTGCCAGGTGCTCCTTGGAAACTCGATGGAGCTGTCTCTCCCCTGTAGGGTTGCTATGAGTTTGGAACTGACCCTACAGCAAAGGGTTTGGTTTGGTTTTGGCAGCACAGTGGGAAACCCTGATAGCAGTTAAGTGTTGCGAACCAAAAGGTTGGCAGCTCAAATCCACCAGGTGCTCCTTGGAAACTCTATGAGGCAGTTCTCTGTCCTGTAGGATGGCTATTAGTCGGAATCAACTCCACTGCAAGGGGTTTGGGCCTGGATAGCAATCAACAGGCTGTCAGTTCGAACCCATCAGCCGCTCCGCGGAAATCCTATGGGGCATTTCTACCCTTGTCCTACAGAATAGCTGTGAGTTGGAATCTACCCCAATGCAAAGGGCTTGCTTGGGGGCAGGGGAAAGTTATTAACCTTTAACCCCTAAATTACAGTGCAGTGCTCCTCTCTGCGTACTTTTTCTTTCCAAAGGATGACCTGCAGTGATTTTTTAAGTAGTATTATTCTCTCCTTAACATCTGGTCAATTTTGTCACAGGAATTTAGATAAAAATATAGGTCGAGGGAATGGTACCAGAGAAATAAATAACACGTGCTTCTGGCTCTCGAGAGGCTCTTCCCGTGACAGTCGCCTAGCTCGTCCCGGCTCTGCACCCTCCCACGGCCTGTGCGCCCACGGCGCGGGGCTGGGGCCCTGGGCCCTGCTCGCCCCGCCAGTCCCCGGACGCCCGCCGCCCGCCCGGTTACCTTCCCCGGCCCGGGCTCGCCAGGTTCCTGCTCGGCCGCCATGGGGACCAGTCGGCGCCGCAGACCCCGCCCCGCCCCCACCGAGGGCCGCCCCGAGCGGAAATCCTCGCCCGTCCATCCGGGCGTGGGGCGGGAGCAGTCGTCAGGGGCGGAGCCCGCCTCGCCTCCGCCCCGCCCCCAGCGCGGCGTCCGCCATTTTAGGGAACGTTTCTAGTCTCCGCAGTGGCTGCACCAGTCGGCGGCCGCCTCCCCTGTGCCGCCGCCATCTCCTTTGTTCCACCGAACCCTTGCCCTCGGTGGTCTTCCCAGCCTTGCACCGGACCAGCTGGGCCAGGAGCGTGGGAGGCGGGCTCGTGAAACAACTTCGCCCCCCAGAGTTTTGGCGGGGGCAGAACAGAGCTTCCGGACGCATCCGGACTGCGCTTCTTACTGCCCAGCCCAGTCTCGCCTTCCCAACCGCCATTTCTAACCGTCGCCCGCGCGCTCTCGTGCTCTCGCGCCCGCGCTCACGGGGGTCGGGAGCGCGCGGGGGAGCGGGCCTGCGGCAGCGGGAGCGGCGCGCCACCGCCGCTTTGTTCTGCGGGGCAGGCCCTGCCGCCGGGGTTGGCCGGGGCCCGCCGCACCTCAGTCCCTGCTGCCGGGCCGGAAGTCGCCCCGCGCTTCCTCCGCGGCCCTTGTCCCCTAAGTGTCCTTTGTCTTTCCGGCCCGAGGGCGAGCCGTAGGTGCCACCGGCAGCTCCACTCAGCACAATCCCCCATTTGGTCCCAGGCGCGTGCCTCCGACGAATGGTAGCCCCACACCCACACCACCTCCTTCCTTTTTAAGTTTATTTCCTGGCTTTAAAATAGCGCAGCTCGGTACGCCTAAAGGAGACTGAGGACAAAATGGAGGCAGCCGCCTCCTAACAAACATGCGTCAGGGAGCTGGGTCTCCCGCGTGGAGCCGGATGGCGAAGTGAAGGCGGAGAAGGTGGGGGTGGACGGGTTACAGGCTTTGGGGTTTAGCTAGAAAAATGCCTGCGATGTGCATTTTTAATGTTAGGTCGTGCACCATGTTACACACCCCTAAAAAGGACGTATATTTAAATAGCCAAATAGAACTTGAAGCATAAACACCGCAGTCTGGCGTGGTCAGTCAAGACTGCGTGTGCGCCGGTCTGGTCTAAAACCGGGCGGAGCCAGTTTTGCAACCGTCAAAATACCCCCAACGCTGCCGCAATTCCTTTTGTCAGGATTTAAATTCTTCTGTGCAAAGGTGAACGTCCCGATCGTTATTTTACACCTCCTTCATTTGTCTCCTTTCTGTTTCACGTCTAGACGTTATATATTTCAAAGTGTACTTCTGGAGAAACGTTTCATTGTAGAGGGTGTCATTGTGCAAAGTCATGCTGCTGCTGTTCACGTTCAGTCATGTCCGCGACAGAGATTTAATATTAACGACCATTATTACGTTGAGCGTTTTTTTTTTACTCTGGACTGGTCGTACTCCCATGTTCATTGAGCTGTTCCCACAATCTGGACAAAATACACAATTTTTGACTTAGGTATGAGTTGTTTTAATGACTATCTTAGGGAGTTCGTTAAAACTACGTAGTGATTTATTATTTTTCAGGGAATAGGAAAAAATCCCGCCAGTTTTGAGTTCTCCACTGAAATTCTTAGGCAAATTTTATGCTTTGAATACTTGGGCTGCAAGGTAATATTGCAAGGTAATATTTTAGATGGTGATAGTCTTCATAAAAGAATGAGGAATACTTTTGCACTAATTCATAATTGTATTTTAAAGGAGGGAAAACTGGGGAAATGCTAGAGAATCACTAAGCCGTATTTTATTTTTTATGTGACTGAAAAATTGCGAGAGTGGACTTAGTTTGGGGTCTATTACGTTTGTCTTTGAGAAGTATTTTTGTAAGAGTTATTTGTTTACATTTAAATTTTTTAATTCCACAAAAATTGCGTAGTACTCATAATTGATTTTTTAACAGTTATAGAGTAAAAAGTAAAATAAAAATCTCTCACCCACACTGCTTTGTACACCCCTAAGGTAAACACAGAAACCTTTGTGGTGCATTGGTTAAGTGTGCTGTCTGCTAACCCAAAAGTCGGCAGTTCAAATCTTGCTGGCGCTCCTTGGAAATGCGGAGCAGTTCTGCTCTGTCTGGTAAGGTCACTATGAGTGGGAATCCACTCGACGGCAGTGGTTTTTTAAGGTTAACACAACTAACAGTTTGATGTGCCTCTTTCCAAAGTTTTCTTCTTTCCTTCTTTTAATTAAAAATTATTACATTGTACATATTTTTTGAAATCATTAAAATAGTCCTACACCATATAGAATGAATAGTGAAAGCCATTATGTTCCACAGCTTTCCCCACACATGCATAGGATACACACATACCCTGTATCCACATAACACTAGCTAACTTGTATGGAGTAATTTATTTCGCCATTTAATATTGTATCTTGGACTACAGATTTACTCATTCATTATAATGACTGTAACCTTTTAAGGATTATCCTTCTGACTGACATAGGAAAATTCAGTTTTTTCACTAGTCGAAGAAAATGTTTTAGTAGGTATCTTTATGCATTTATCTGGTAAACATGTTCACTTATTTCTGTATATTTTTGGAAGTAGAGTAATTGATTCAAAACAGTGTGCACATTTAAACATTCAATCCAAACTGATGAATGGTTGCTCCAGAAATACTACCGATTTACATTCCCCATCCACAATCTATGAGCATGCATGTTTCCTTGTTTAACACTGAAAATGATCACGTTTTAAAATTTTTACTGACCTGATGGGTGAAAAATAGTGCCATATGGTTTTTAACATTCTTGATGAATAGCATGATTGAGCATTTTTTCAAATTTTCATTGACTAATCCTTTTCTAAGAATTAACGTTGCACACAGCTTTTGTGCATTTAAGAGTTTGTCATCTATGTATGAAATGGGAGCTCTAGTGGTTTAGTGGTTAAGAGATTGGCCGTTAACCCAAAGGTCAGCATTTCGCATCCTTGGAAACCGTATGGGGCAGTTACTGCTCAGTCCTGTACGGTCACTGTGAGTTGGAATCTACTCAACGGCAACAGGTTTATGTGTGAAACAATTTTCTTCCTATTTCTTGATTATTTCACTGTTAGGTGTTACCTGTTGGTCTTTTACTATGAAAAATGAAAATTGAGCACCTTTTCCTACTCATTCCCCGCCCTCGTCCTCCCCCTATGGTTAACATTCCCTTTTTTAAAGTTAGACCAGTGGCAGTGTGTGCACTGCGGTCACAGTATAAATGCTGTTCCTAGCGGAGCCATGCAGAATGATGTGACCACATTTCTCTTGTAACTGTTTTTCCTGGAAGTAATAGTTTTCTTATTAGCTTGATTACCTTTGCCAGCGGTTTGCTGGAGCCAGCCTCGACTGGAGTTTGAGAAGCAGTGTGCCACTCGGTCTCCGTCAGGGTCCCCCTCGTCCTCACTGGCCCCCCGCGTCAGCCAACGGGATGCCCTGTGCTAGCCATTGGTCCCTCGGCTGCGTGGCCCAGGCAGGCGAATCGGTCGGTGTTCTGCTGTGATCCGTAAGGTTTCCGTGGACTCGTTCTCAGCAGTTGATGCCAGGCATTTCTCCCTCGTCTCTCTCGGTCTGTCCCGCCGACAGCTGCCCACCATGCGGACCCGTCTGTGGTCAGAGGCTGCTGTGGCGTGACTTTCAGCAGCCTGGCCGTCCAGAAGCCGCCACGGCATGACAGACTGACAGCAGCCGGTGGACCACTGTGAGCGCCTGCCATCGATTCGTGTCTCAGGACTCCCCTGCGGAGGGATGAAACTCGTCTCGGTCTAGTCGGACACATCCTGTAGTCAGTGTGTCCGTGTTTTCCCGTGGACATCTTCCCTGGAGCTCTTTTGCTCCGTCTGTAATGGTGATTTTCTAAGACTGGTTCCCAGCCATTTCCCCTGGGAATTCCTGTAACCGCGTTCCTTTGTGAATTCCACGTGTGTGTCCTTGCTTCCTCATCTTCCTCTTTCCTGGCTTGCCCTCTCATGATGGGAGAGCGTACTCTGCTGTGACTTCCTGGGAAACGGTTGTCTAGATGGTAGAAATTTGGAGGTCTTATGTGTCCAAGACTATCTCTTCTCCTTTAAACTTTGATGGATACTTCATTAAAATCGCATTTCTAGAATTGTTCTCCCACTAGGATGACTCCTGAGAGAAATAAAGCTGTCTCCTATGTAACCATAAAAACACCTGAGGAAATTCTGCAGTACCATCTAGGATATAGCCCATATCAAAGGCCTCCAAAGGCCTCCAAAGAAACTTCCCCAATTGTCCATGCTTTTGTCTTTGCCTGCAAACAAGCTTCTAATCCTGTATTTGGTTGTTAGGTCTCTTTAGTCTCTTAGTCTCAGATGATTTCTCTCCCTGTGTCATCTTTTTTTAATGGCAGTGGCTTTGTAAAATGTCTCACGTTCTGAGTTGTCTCTTGGTGTCATTTAATTTGTTTGTCTGTCTCTTATCCCTTTTATTTTCTGTAAATTGGAAGTTAGATTTGGGGCTACACGTCCCAGGATAGTAGCCACTAGTCTGAACACTTGAAATTTAACTAATGCAGCTGAATAATAGAATTTATTTTTTTGTTTCAAAATCTCTTATCTAATACCAAGAGAAAAATATGATGACAATTTAGTCATTTTCTTATTCTTTATCATAGACTCCAAAGTCATCTGTTCCCAGCTTTTGAAAGGCTGTCTTAAAAATATAGAATTTTTTAAAACAAGTTTTTCTTTCTTTCTTTGTTTTTGTTTTCCAAAGGGTAGCGTGTGTCTCAGTCATCTAGAGCTACTAGAGCAGAAATACCACAAGTGGATGGCTTTAACAAGCCGATTTATTTTCTAGTAGGCTAGGAGTCCAAATTTAGGGCTTCAGCTCTACGAAAGGCTTTCTCTGTCAGCTCTGGAGAACGATCCGTGTCGTCTTCCTCTGGTCACGGCGTTTGTCACTGCAGGAACCTCAGGTCCAGGCGACAAGCTCCGCTCCTGATACTGCTTTCTTGATAGGAGGTCCCCCACTCTCCGCTCACCCCCCTTTCCTTTTATTTCTTGTATGGTAAAAGGTGGTGCCGGCCACACCTCAGGAAAATGCCGTTAACACTGCATCAGGGGACGTGACTGGAGTGAGTGTGTTGTATCCCAGCCTGATCCTCCTTAACTCCGGCAGAGGTCGTGATTTGTAACACTTAGGAAAACCGCAAAGTGGAGGACAAACTCCCAGTGCTGGAGGGGACTTCATGACTGAGCGGAAAGGATGTCTAAGGCCCGTGCTCTGGGGATGTGTCCGGACTGTTTTGTGACTCAGAATTTTGTCGTACCCCTTTCGCCCCTCTCTCCGGGGCCCTCTGCTGTGGCCCCTGTCAGAGCTGGGCGGTGGCAGCCGGGCGCCACCTAGTGGTACCGGGTGCGGTCCGCTCGGACCGGGGTAGTTGGGGTCTGTCAGTCCTGTTGATGAGTCTCCCTTGTATTCTCGGTCTCCGTCCTTCTCCCATGCTCCTGAAGGGGAGCCCAGACCAGTGGAGTCTCTCAGACGGCCACACAGAGGCTTTTAAGACCCCAGACACGACCGGCCAAGTGGGACAAGTAACGTTTTCTTTATAAACTATGCTTTGCCAGTTGAGCGAGATGTTCCCCGTAACCATGGTTCCCACAGCCCCCATCCCCACAGTTTGGTCCCTCAGGCAGTTTAGGTGTGTCCATGGAGCTTCTGTGACCTTGTCTTGTACTTTAGTTTTTTTCTTTTTTTAAATTGTGGTATTTTATGTGTGTGTGTGTATATGTATATATATATAAACATAAAATTTATCATTTTAGCTTCTGTTAAGGGGTGAAATTCCCACAGTGTTGTGCAACTATTACTACTATTTCCCAAATGTTTTCATCACCCCAGCAGAAACTCTGGACCCAGTAAGCCATAACCCCTCATTCCCACTTCCCCTAATCCCTGGTACATGTTATCTCCTTTCTGTCTCTATGAATTAGTCTCTTCTCAATATTCCATCTAGGTAGAATCATACAGTATTTGCCTTTATGTGTCTGACTCATTTCACTTAGCATAATGCTTTTGAAGTTCATCTATGCTGTAGAATATATTAGAATTTCATTCCTGTTTATGGCTGTGTGATATTCCACTGTATGTTTATATTGCATTTTGTTATCTGTTTATCAGCTGGTGATCTCTTGGATTGTTTCCACCTTTAGGCTATTGTGAATAGTGGTCAATGAATATTAGTGTATGAGTATTCATTTGAGTCCCTACTTTCAGATATTTGGGGTGTATAAATGGAAGTACACTTGCTAGGTCTTATGGTAATTCCATTTTTAACTTTTTGAAGAACTGCTCAACTGTTTGCCATAGCAGCTGTACTTCTTTCTGTTTCTTTTTTTATTTCAACATCCCACCATCGATGGTGAAGATCTCACTTTCCCCATTCCCTTGCCAACACTTGCTGTTTGGGGATTTTTAATGACAGCCATGCTAGTAAGTGTGGAATGGTATCTTGCTGTGATTTTGATTTCGTTAATGACAATGACCTTGAGCATTTTTCATATTTGGCATTTGTATCTCCCCTTTGATGAAATGCCTCCTAAATTCTTTGCACATTTTTTAATTGCATTATTTGTCATGTTGTTGTTGAGTTTTAGGAGCTCTTTACATATTGTGATGAATGATTTTTACCAGATGAATGACTTGTAAGCATTTTCTTCCAGTCAGTAGAGTGTTTTTTATTTTGTTGCTAAAGTCCCTTAAGGCACAAAAGTTAACTTTGATGACGTTCCATTAATCTGTTTTGTGTTTGGTTGTTTGTACTTTTGTTGTTGTATCTAAGAACCAATTGTCAGATTCTGAGTTTTTAAATAATTTTAAATAATTTAAAGTTAAAAGCTGATACTGAATTTAGTTATGGAAACATTAAGTATGTTTGGAACATCTTGGGTATATAAATCTATTTTTTCAATTCTGTTATAAAATTTCACTTTATAAAGTATAAATGCAAGTATTTCCAATAAAAATTTGGCATCTGACTTGAATGTACTTCAAATGTAAAAATATGCATTGTAATTTGAAGACAGTACCAAAAAGAATGTATAATATCTCATTAACATTTTGATGTTCATTGTAGGTTGAAATGCTAATATTTGGGGGTATATTGGGTTAAATAAAATATATTACTAAGTTAACTTTACCTGTGGTTGGTTCTTTTTATTTTTTAATTAAAAATTTACCAGAAATCCACATGTGTTTCACATTATGTTCCTCTTGATGTGTGTTTATATAGTGGTTTGATTAAATTTAGGGTGAACATTTTTGACAAGAAGACTTCAAGATGATGTATATTTCAAAATGCCTCACAATTGGAGGCACACAGTGTCAGATTATGCCACTATTAGTGATGTTGACTCTGAACATATGGTTAAAACAGAGACTTCCAGAACTCTGCCTTTAATGATGTACTTCTCTTTTTGCAGTTAAAAATCTTTACAGACATCCTGTTATCAGCAAATCAGTCACCTAGTGTTTTTAATATCCTCTGATGGTCTTTGCCTAGATAAATTATTACCTTACCCACTGCTGTAGAGTCAATTCCGATTCATAGCAACCCTATAGGATAGAGCAGAACTGCGCCCGTAGAGTTTCCAAGGCTGTAACTCTTTGGGGAAGTAGACTGCCACGTCTTTCTCAGGTGCAGCTTCTGACAGGTTCAAATTGTCGGACTTTGAGTTGGCAGCCAAGCACTGTAATCACTGAGCAACCAAACCAAAACACCAAACCCACTGCCATCGAGTCGATTCCAATTTGTACAACCCTATAGGTCAGTGTATACCTGTGCCGTAGAGTTCTTAAGGAGTGCCTGGCAGATCTGCACTGCCAGCCTTTCAGTTAGCAGAGGTAGCACTTAGCCATCACACCACCAGTTTCCTCTGAGCCATCAGGACTTCTTAATTATTACATTGAAAACTCACTGTGTCAAGTTGATTCCGACTCACAGTGACCCTCTAAGTCAGAGCAGAACAGGAGGGCCTGGCAGATTGAAACTGCTGACTTCTTGGTTAGCAGACGTAGCACTTAACGACTGCACCACCAGGGTTTCCAGTTATTACATTAGGATTGCCAAATGATGGCCTTCTTGTTCTGTCTAGCCGTGCACATTTGTTTTTATTTATTTTTTATTGTGATTAAGTGAAAGTATACAATCCAAATTAATTTTGCGTGCCCACCAGTCTGCAGCTCTTTCTGCTCTCCTTGCCCAGTGACAGCACATTCCTTTTCATTCTTTCTATACTTGTAGTATCCTCTTAATAAGCTCCTCCCTCCTCCTCTCCACCTTCTTCTGTATAGAAAGAGATCAGTAGGCCATCATCCTATACGAGTATAGAACCGTAAAGTACACACACCACATGGCCACAGTGTATCCCAGAGTCCAGTCTGTTTTTGTCTGAAGAGTTCACCTCCAGTAGTGTTGTCTGGGCAGGGGCAGCAGCAGGTCTAGGGGCCATGCTCCCAGGGATCCCCCAGGCCACCAGACCATCAACTGGTCTTTTATTGGAGTCCTTGAGCAGCACCCCTCTTTTTCTTGGGTTGCCACGGGGACTTCCATGCACACTTCATAACTGCCATTCTTCTCTACAGAAGAGCTCCTCCCTCAGCTTTTTTCCTTTTTCTTGTACTCCACCTGTACACATGGAAGTATAGAACAATACCCTTGTTAATGAATTATTTATTATAATGTAATAATATGCAACAAGTAATTTACTCTTCTTGATGAATTACTGTTCTCAACTCCATGTGTCTGTGTGTGTGTATTACAGTCTTTTATTTTTTAATGTTCTACAAACAGTCATTGTTTTTGGTGTGTATGTTGCTCCAGATTTAGCGAGTTCCTTCCAGCAGGCTTCTTCTACATTAATCTTTGCATACTTCCTACACACTCCAGGCCCCAAGCTTCTAATCAATCATTTCTTCAAGCAGTCTTGTTCCTTCAAATGGGGATTAAATTGCTTCTTAAGTCACCTGAGATGAAAAATTTTTAAGTAAAGAAAAATCATTGATACTATTTTATTCAAGGTAGTTACTAATGTTTTGTAGATGTATGTTGATTCCACCTATGTTGTTGTTTTGGACCATGGAGTCAATTTGGACTCATGGTGCCCTGTAAGAGTAGAACGGCCCCGTAGAATGTTCTAGGCTGTCAGCAGATAACCAAGTCTTTCTTTCACTGGGAAACTGGTGGCATAGTGGTCAGATGGTGTGTCTGCTAACCAAAATGTTGGCAGTTGCAGTCCTTGGAAACTCCACAGAGCAATTCTACACTCTCCTATAGGGTCACTGTGAGTTGAAATCAAATCAATGGCAGTGGGTTTGGTTTTTATTATTATTTTTTTTTTTCCACTGAGCCTGGGGTGGGATTTGAACCACTGACCTTGTGTGCGATTAGCAGCAGCAGTGCCCTTAGCTATCGTGCCTCTAGGGCTCCTTTCATTCGTACTGCTGATGAGAAAATTAAAGCATTACACTCTGAGCAAATCCTTTCCTTCAGTGCATGTTGAAAGCAAATCTTAGATTGCAAAATTGAGATGACAATATCACTGCTATTGCTAGGTGCCATCAAGTTGGTCCCACTCCTAGCGACCCTGTGAACCAAACACGGCGCAGTCCTGCACCGTCCTCACCATCCTTGTGTGTTTGAAGCCACTGCAGCAACCCCTGTGTCAATCCATCTCATTGAAGATCTTCCTCTTGGACACTTACCAAGCGTCAAGTCCTTCTCCAGGGACTGGCCCCTCCTGATAACATGTCCCAAGTACATGAGACAAGTCTCTCTATCCTTGCGCCCAAGGGACATCCTGACAGTCCTTCTTTCAAGACAGACTCATTTGTTCTTCTGGGAATCCCCGGTATGTTCAATGTTCTTCACCAGCACTCTAATTCAAATGCATCATTACACCTGTCTGAAAATGAAAACAGGAAATAGTACATGGCAGAGTTCTGGCTCCTTCTGGTTACTGTGTGCCTGAAACTCAACCTTCCCCTGGAGCACTATGCTGGCAGCCTTCTGCTCCCACCACCCTCATCTGTTTCCTCAGTTCCCATCTCCTCTTTGACCATCTAAATCCTCCTCCTCTCTTAAAGGCAAGATGCAAAAACCCCTGCTCCGCTGTGAAGGCCCTAAGACCACCGCAGCTTGCCGGGACCCCATCCTTTCCCGAGGGGGCCGAGACGGAGCCCTCCGTTGAGCACGAGTCACCACCATGTGCACTTAGAACAGTTGAGTTCTTTAATCTCTCAACGTTCTGTCTGTAAAACAAGGATGGTAATTAAAAAAAAAAAAACCAAAAGCCAAATCCAGTACTGTTGTGTTCACCTCCGTACTGCTTGTCCCACACAGCAAGCTCACTCTTCTCTCAAGGCCTAGCATGCCCTTCTCTTGCCTGGATCTTCTCGTGGTTTGCCCCTTCCCATCATTCAGGTCTTTGCTCAAACTTATCTCCTTAAAGAGGGTCTTCTGGACCGCCCAGTCTACGGAAGCACCCCTGCTTCCCTCATCTGATTGTCACAGAGGCTGCATTAGGTTCTGATTTATTGTCTCCTCCCCCTGTAGGCTTGACCAGAAGCTTTGGGAGAGCAGTAGGTACCCCATAAGTATTTGTGGAACAAGTGGATGGGTGAATTCATGATGAATGAGCTTGTGGTTGGGCACACATTTAATTTACTCATTAGTAGATAACTCAGGAACATTCTTGATGTTTTATTAGTATATATTTAGTTAAACTTATTGATTAGTGATCATTTTTTGGACACTGTAAAGTTACTAAATAGCCTCATTTCCCAGTTTACAGTGAAATATGTTTGTATTAATAAGTAGAGTTTATACATTGTGGAGAGAGAAGAACTAATATTTTTCACTATGTTCCAGGCACTTGGCATATAGTATAGTCTCATTTATTATTTCCTTCATTTTCCCAGAAACTCTGAGATAGATGTCTTCATTTTATGAAGAGACATTTGAGGTTCAGAGAGGTTAAGTATTTGCCTCAAGTCGTACAACAGTTTGTGGAATTCACATGGTCTTACAGTTGACGTCAAGTAGTGTGTTCCGTGTTGTCTAGTTGGTTCTGACTTGTGGCAATCCCATTCATTTCCCTAGGTTTTCACTGGCTCATTTTTCTTAAATGGACCTCCAAGCCTTTCTTCTGAGGTGCCTCTGGCTAGACTTGAACTTTCAGCCTTCCTATGATCAGCTGAGCACATATACCCTTTGTACCACCCACAGGTTCTGTTCCATGGCTGTATGAAGGCCACTGCGTTGATCATTGAATGATCATGCGAGGCTGAAACGCAGACCTCATTTAACCCGGCCTTCTTTCTACAGGAAAGAGAGCTAAGACCCAGATGGACCAGAGCCTTTGCCCACTCACCTTAACAGACAGCTAGTCTCAAAACTCTGCATCCTCTCACACCGCCTCCCTTGTTGTCCAAAGAGGGCATATTGATATCACTATGTAGAGCTACACAGTGCTACCAACAGTTCTACTCTGTCTATAGGGTCGCTATGAGTCTGCATTGACTCAATGGCACTGGGTTTGGGGTGTAGAGTTACACCCGGTTACAAAGGCCAGGCTGAGGGAGTGATGTTTGGGGGTAAAAAGAGGCAAAACCCAATCTAGAAGAGAACTGCTTAGCTATATATTGGAAAGTATTAATATTTTAGCATTTTGTTGCTGGTAGAACCTCAGATCTTTGAAGCTTGAGAATGGATTATGCTGATGACTGTACATGAACATGCATTAATGTCACTGAACTGGGCCTACGAAGACAGATGAAACGGCAAAGATGTGGTCACATGTTTATGACAATTTTTTTTTTTTAGATGCCTCCTTTACTGAAGAAGAGATAACAAAATTGGTCTTGCACCTCAAACCTGGCACAGACATCTCAAAAGCTGCGGAGATGGCTCTCTCCAGAACAGGACTGCTCTCAGTGTCGCAGGCTGAGCTGTAATTGGAGAGTTCTTATTTTGTGACTGTTAAAATGGGAGGTAATTTTAGTAGGGTCGGAACAGCACGCGGTCTGAAGTTAGACAATCCAGGGATGAGTCACAGCTCGGATACCTACTGTTGGTGTGACCTTAGGCGATCTCTGAACGCTCTGACTCAGTCTTCTATGTATAAAAAGGGAGACAATAGCCAATTTTAGCTTACACTTAGCATGCCTCGGGCTCCGTTCTCGGGGATCACATTTCATCCTCAGGACAACTCTCTGAGGGAGACACGATTACCTCATTTTACAGAAGAGGTAAGGGGCTCAGTGAGGTTAAGTGACCGGCTCAGGGTCACACAGCTAGAGATAGCAGAGGTCCAATTGCGACAAAAGGTGGTGACAAGAGCTCCTGCTCGCCACTGTGGCCCTCAGTCCCTCAGAGGCTGTCCTCTCACTGCATCTTAGAACGACAGTGCAGGGTGGCACCAGTTGCTGTCCAGCTGATTCAGGCTCCTGGTGACCCCGTGTGTATCACAGGAGAAGTGCGCTCCCTAGGGTTTCCTGAGGCTGACGTTTTGGAAGTAGATGGCTAGCCTTTTTTCAGCAGCTGAGCACATTAACCGTTTCCAGCTAACATTTTCTCCAGTATATACACTTACCCCCTTACCCCCCCACTCCCTCATCCACTCACCCACCCCCCACCCCTACACCCACCCAGTCACTCACTCCGCTCATTAAAAGTACCAGCTGCGCCTCCAGACCAAGAGGTCACAGCAAGAGAGAGCAGCGAGACCTGCTCAGGAAGCTTCTGCTGGGTGAGGGGAGACAGCCAAGAAGCAAGTAAGCAAGATAACTTCAGCTGGTGGGGAGCACTCCAGACCGCAGAAGGGGTGTTTACAGGGCGCTTGGGGTGCTGCTTTCAAGAGAGAGTTCAAGGATGGGCCTGCAGCCGGCTGGAGCAGAGAGCTAGAAAGAGCAGCGTTCTGACTTGAGGAGGAAGTTTGCTGACACAGGGTACCACTTGTTTGGGGAAGAGAAAGGTCAGTGTGGTTGGAGTGCAGCGAGCCAGCAGCAGAGGGCAGATGCAGTGCTTCAGACCTTAGAGGTCCTGGTCCAGGAGTTACAGAGCTGCATTTTATTGTAAGTGCGGTGGGAGGCTGTTTGAGAGCTTTAAACAGGGGAGTGACCAGATGTGACTTAGGTATTTAAAAGGTCTTGTTGGCAGCCATACAGGATACCTACAACCTACAAGTGGGGAGTGGAAGGACGAGGGCCACTGAGGAGGCTGGGGCAGGCATCCAGCAGAGAGGTCCTGCCTGCCTGTCAGACCCGGACGGTAGCGCGGAGAGTAGAAACTGGTTGGATTTGGGGTATGCTTTGGAGTTGGACTTGACAGATACTTACCAATGACTGACAGACATTGGGACTATGGATGTATGTGACTTAGGAAGGGAGAAGTGGAAAAGCTATTTCTTTTTTCTTTCTCTTTTTCCAACCATTTTCATTAACTAAATATTCTTTACCTGTAACTCACTGAGGATGCTTGTGACATTTTTTTATAAACATCAAACCTTCATCAGCAGGTTTTTCTTTTTTTTTCCTTATCTATTGTCTCCTATGGGTAGGCCCTAAAACAACTGAGGTGTTCTCAGGCCCCACCCTTGGTTTCCAGGATGCCCTAGAATGCTCTGGAGTGTGAGGATGGTGCCAGGATGAAGGCTGTAGCGAGTAGTCAAACTCCAAATCCCACTGCTGTCGAGTTAATTCCAACTCACAAGGACCCTGTAGGGCACAGTAGAATTGCTCCAAAGTGTTTCCAAGGCTGAAATCTCTGCAGAAATAGATGGCTGTATCTTTGCAGAGCAGCTGGTGCATTTCAGCTGCCATCCTTTCAGGTGACAGCCAAGCGCTCTGCCACTGAGGCACCCGGGTGCCTGAGTACCAGTTCTTAGTAATCAATCAGCCCCTGGGGAAGCAGCGCTTTAAAGGCTGGCAGAGGGGCACAGGCGGCCATTGGCATCTGAAAGTCTGAGCAGGAGGAGCCCAGCAAGGGCTGGGGACATTCAGGGTAACAGAAACTGTACGATAGTCTGAGAGGAGCTCTTTGCTCTCTAGACTTCTTTCATTTTCTTCCCAACCACTTTTTTAAAAATAACACTATAGTGTGTTTTTAGGTGAATGTTGGCTCAGCAAATTAGGGTCCCATTTCATGGCTTTTATACAAACTGTTCTGTGCCATTGGTTACAATTTTCACCATGTGTTACCTTCTTGCGTCTGCTGTTCTTTCTGCTCTGCTTCCACTGATCAGGCTTTCCTGCCACTCTCTCGCTTCTCACCTTTGCTTTCCGATATACGATGTTGACTCTTTGGTCTCATGTTGTTGATTGTTTAAGGGAGCAGATTACTCACAGGAGACACTATTTTAGAAGCCAGTCTATCATTTGCCTGAAAGCTGACCTCCAGAAACAGCTTCAGTTCCAAGTTCAAAGTGAGATAGTGTCCGGGCTTCCTCTAGCCCCTATCAGTCCAGTAGGCTTGGCCATTTTCAGGAATTTGAATTTCACTCTGTATTTTTCTACCATTCTATCCAAGACCTCTCATTACGTGCCTAGTCAGAACAGTCACTAGTGGTAGCTGGGTACCATCTAGTTCTCAGGTTAGAAGAGGCCATGGTTCCTATGAGCTATCAGCCCTGTGCACTAATTTCTTCTCTGAGTCTTTAATTTCCCTCGTTCTCTCTTACTTCACGTGAATGGAGACCAATAATTGTATCTCAGAGGGCGAACTTTTAAGATCCCAGACACTATTCACCAAAAAAGGATGTAGAACATTATGGACTATGTTACAGCAATCAACTGAATTGTCCTGTAAGTCTTGAGCCTTTTGATCTGGTAAACTGTCCTGCAGGTTGTTCAGATATGTCTACGAAGGCTCCATAACTGAGTCTCCTTTGTGCTTTGTGGTACACATGGACATATATGCAGCACACAAAAACATATGTGTGTATACATATATCTACAGACACACCTATGTGTGAAATTACATATATTCACATATGCCTTCCTATACACATGTGTAAACATAGCTACTCACATAAATATGGGTAAATCTGCAGCAAAAGCCCTCTTCCAAGTGTTAAAAAGCAGAGATGCTACTTTAAGGACTAAGGTATACCTTACCTGAGGCATGATGTTTTCCATCACCCATGTGTATGTGAAAGCTGGGCAGCAAATAAGGAAGACAGAAGGAGAATGGATGTCTTTGAAATACGACGTGAGCAAATAATACTGAATACACCCTGGACTGCCAGAACAACCCGAGAAGTCTGTCTTGGAAGAAGTACAGGCAGAACACTCCACAGAAGGGAGGATGGCGAGACTTCTCACATTCTTTGGACATGTTGTTGAGAGGAGTCAGTCCCTGGAGAAGGATAGCATGCTTGTCAAGTTGTCGAGCAGAGGGTCAGCAGAAGAGGAAGGCCCTCAGTGAGGGGGACTGGCGCAGTGGTTGCGTCCGTGGGCTCAAACACAGAAACCATCACAAGGGTGGCGCAGGACTGGGCGGCGTTCCGCTTTGTTGCTTGTGGTGTCGCCACGAGTCAGAGCCACACAACAAACATCTACCTACGCAACCACACACACACGCTTTGGTTGTCATTGACTGTTGTTGCAAAACTGTATATGATGTAGCATCTATGGAAATTGTCCCTTTTTCCTGTAAACTCCTTAAGTTGTGTTGACTCTCTTATATTTGGTATTACCTTTCCTGTCACCCAAAATAACAAGTATCTACTATCTAGAAAGGATTCCTCCTCTCACTCCCATCCCTGGTAACGATCCAAGAACACTGCTTTCTGTGTGTGTATCTATTCTTAGCTTTTTGTAATAGTGGGACCACGTACTATTTGTCCTTTTATGATTGACTTATTTCACTCAGCATAGTAACATCCTCCAGATACACACGTGTTATGTTTCGTAGACTCGTTGCTATTCTTTATAGTTGTATAATATTCCATTGTCTGTATGTGCCTCAGTTTGCTTATCTATTCCTCCACTGATGGGTACTTCGGTTGTTTCCATTTATCTGCTTATGAATTAAGAGTCAATGAATGTAGGTGTTTATATCTCTATTCCTGTCATTATTTTTAGATCTCTAGGGTATGAGTTGGAATTCACTAGATGGTAATGGGTTGGTTTGTTTGGTTTATGGTATGTATATACTTAGGAGTTGGGCTGCTGAGTCATAGGGTAGTTCTATTTCTAGTTTTTAAAGAAAGCATCATACCATTTTTCACAGTGATTGTACCACTTTACAGAACCCACATGTGGGTTCTGGCTCCCCACATCCTTGCCAACTGTTGTTATCTTTTTGTTTTTTTGGTGTATCAGTGCCATTTTAGTTAGGGTAAGATAGAATCTCATTGTAGTTTTGATTTGTGTTTCTCTGCTGGCTAAGATCATGAATATCTTTTCGTATATTTGTTGGTTGCTTGGATGTCCTCTTTGGTGAAGGTTCTGTTCATGTTCATGATTGGGTTGTTTGTCCTCATCCTTGGTTGCTCTGCGTCCTCTACTTCTCAGTTCTGTTTGTTGGCTTGTCCTCCTCTGCTGTCCCTGTTTTCCTGAGGGCTTTCCCTTTGACGCTGATCTCCCTTTACACACCACCTACTAAGTGCTACAGCTGCTAGCCAGAAGGTCAACAGTTCTAATCTACTAGGCATTCCATGGAAACTCTATGCAGCGGTTCTACTCTGTCTACACTGTCGTTATGAGTCAGAATCAATTCAACAGTAGAGCGCTTGGTTTTGGGTTTTAGCAAGCTCAGCCACACCCATGGCACCAGTCACCATTCACAAGTCAACAGCTTCCAAATGTGAACCTGTATCCCATCCTTTTTTCTGAACCCCAGACTCAGCCTTTCAGCTCCCTTTCTGAGGTCTCTCCCTGGATATCTCACAAGAACTTGATCTTGACCTACTTAACCCTTTCGCGCTCACAGGTACTTCTAGGGACCAAGTGCTTCACTTGCCTCTGAAGGTTTATGGGAAGGGGCTGTTCCCCCGACAGTGCATACTGCCACAGGACAGGGGCCCTATGACTTATTGAACTTGAAAAAGCAGGCATGTATTGCGAATCATTGTTTTCACAGGCACCGTCTAACGGGTCTGGAGTTTGGGTACGTAAAAGAGAAGTTTTGAAACATTTTATTTATTACCCATATGTACCAATAGACTCTGGGGTATAATTAGTGGTACATCATATATACCACAAAACATTTACAGTAAGGTTGTAGGAGGGGGCTCATGGAGACCCTAGGGGCCAGGGTAGAACTGACCCCCAGAGTATTTAAGGAGTGCCTGGTTGCCATGAGTCGGATCCGACTCGACGGCACTTGGCTTTTTGGCTGTGGGAGGGGGCAAGAAAAAGAAAATCCACACTACCTGCCAAAAGCTTGGTGGCATAGTAGTTAAGTGCCACGTCTGGTAACCGGAAGGTTGCCTGTTTGAATCCACCAGGCACTCCTTGGAAACTCTATGGGGCAGTTCTACTCTGTCCTGTAGGGTTGCTGCAAGTTGGAATTGACTCGACAGCACTGGGTTTGGTTTTGGTTTTACCCACCCAAAATGATTCAGCATGCTTCCATTAATGAAAACATGTGGTGCCAATAAAAAATTCAAAGGAGAAAATAATTGGTCTACAAAAGGGTTAAAACTAAGCTTCACCATTAGGGAGCAGTAGTGGTGCACTGGTAGAATTCTTGCCCTGTGTCTGAGACCCAGGTTTGATTTCTGGCTAATAGGCCTCATGCCCAGCCACTACCTGTCTGTCCACGGGCTCGCGTGTTGCTATGATGCTGAACAGGCTGCAGCAGAGCTTCCAAGCAAAAAGAGACTAGGAAGAAAGGCCTGGCAATGCACTTCAGAGCATCAGCCAATAGCAGCCCCATTGTGCTGCGTCTGGGTTGTGTCAACGGTGGCTAACAACATCTAGCTCACCACCTTTCTCACCAAACTCCACCTCCGCTGTGTTCTCTTATTAAAAGGCACTACCCTCACCCACTCATCCAAAAAAAGTCATTTCTCTTTTATCCTTTGTCTCACTCCACCCTAACACTATCAGCAGATTACCATCAAGCCATAGATTTTATTATCTAAATAAATCATACATCCACTTAATTATTTCCAGCCTCACTATTGCCATCAGAATTTCCATCATCACGTAGCTGGGTTACAGCAATAGTTTCCTAACTGGTTTCTCTTCTGTTATTCCGGCGCTGCCCTCCTCCACTCTTCCCCTCCACCCTAAATCATTCCCCACTGCAGAGCAAACAAATAAAGTCCTATCCTGTAATTCCATCGCCTAAAGTCTTTCCTTTGCCTGGCACTACCTCACCCTCCATCTCATTCACCTCCATCTCTCTCCTAGCTCTCTAAACTATTTCCAAGATTTTAGAAGCATTTAAAGTGGTTTATTGAAAAAGCTAGACTTGGTAGGTATAAGTATTAAAAAAATTTGTCTGTTAAACTCACTCTGTAAATCCATTTTCTCTCCCTCTTGGATTTAACTATGAATATGTCCTGTAGCTTTTTTCATTTCTGTCTGTCACATGAAAAGTCTCATTTCAGAAAATTGAGAAAGTCTCACTAGGAGTGTAAAGCAGCATCTGAACTCATCTACATCCATGCTGTGTAAGCACCAGGATCAGGACAGAGCTACAAGGTGGAGGTCAGACATTCCTCCCCTCTCCAGCTTTTTCACCATTTCTGATACCAGCTGGCTCTCCCATCCCACAGCACTCTCTGCTTCTCTGCTGGGCTCAGCAGGTCCTTGCACTGGCCACAAAGAACTTACAGACTATACATCATTATGTGGTTTAGAAGGAAAATAATGGGCTACAACTTGGGGTAAGAATCAACTCAGAAGTCACAGGACACAACACAGGACACAGGATGCAATACATTAATCATGACAGTTTCCAACCAGGACAGCTCTCTTGGCCGCTCTTGGCTGTGCGCACAGCAGGCTGCCCTTACCCACGCTAGCCGATGGCCCTTCTTGGCTCTGCCCACCGACAGGCCACCCTTCTCTGCTGCAGCAGCCAACAGGCCTTCTCATCTGTGCTAGCTGATGATGAGTCTCAGCAGTTTCAGCTGGCCCTTCTTGGCCCTCCCTACAGGCTGGCTGTTCGTTTCCACTTTCAGCCTCCCCGCTGCTAACTGGCCCAGCTCCTAGCCAGTGTAGCAGCCTGCTCAGCTGCTGTCCTCCTAGCAGCAGCTCTCTGCCACCCCACCAGTTCTGCTCCCAGGCCCTTCTAGGCCTCTGCCCTGCTTGGGAAAGTGTTACAGCTCTTTTAGCTCCATCAGCAAGTCCCTGGAGGCACCCCACTCATCAGCAAACCTCTGTCTGAAGGCACTTTGCTCTCTCTCGGTGGGCCTGTAACCCCGTCATAGCCGCCTCTGCCTGGGCTGGTCTCACTGCTTGCTGTCTGGTGTCTTTGCTGTCTTTAGGGTTAGAGCTGTCTCTTCTGGGTCTAGAAGATTCTCAGTGCAGGTACTGTGGACTCAAAGGAGCTCTTATTATTGTTACCTAGACTCTTCTTGATGACAGTGAGGCCCACCCTCCACTCTGTGGGGTTGACCCACGTAAGCAAACTCCTTGTCAATTTCAAGAGAAGGCTTCTCATGGCAGGTCTGCAAAATGACCAATCTACAAGTCAGTCAGTCCTTTGGGGTGGATTTTGAAGCCACTGCTTGCATTGCACTGCACATTGACCTATCCCTGCAAGGTGCATAAAATAGACCAGTCACAAGGTAGACTGAAGCCCACTCAGAAATCTAAACCCAAGGCCTGGAAGACCATATATAAAAATAAAGCCATTGCACTGCGGAGTTACATTAAAACTCCAAATTAATTTAAATTTATCTCTTCTTTAAGCTTGGGCCTACTTTAGCCTTGGAAACTAGCAGTAGTTTCAGACCCTTCTGGGGCAGGTCAAGGGGAGAGGGTAAGTTGGGCAAAACGTGCGTGGCTGGCAATGGCAGTCTGCATAGGTGGCAGACACGGGGGGACACTTTTAGCTGCTCCTCAACCCCCAGCCTCAAATCAGTCTTCTGTCCATGGAGGTGGAGCTCTCGGATGAAACCCTTAGGTGATTCCAGGAAACACCCTGTCATGAAGTCTATATCTGGTCCCTGAGAAACAAGTCCCTTTGCCTTGCCGATAGTGGAGGTATGAGCTCGTCCCCAAGTGATTCTCCTCACTCCACAAACGGGAGCAGTTCTGTCATGGCTCTCTCACCTTTAAAACACTCACCCTCATGTCCTCCCAGCTCTAAGGGATATGTCCCAAGTTCTCTTGGGAGCCTTTTGCAACCCCTGTGGATTGGCCTGAGGTGAGGAGGACGGACTCTCATGCATTTCTCCAGGGTGGAATGGAGAGAGGGGACACGGAGCACAATTCCAAAGGAAGTGTTCACAAGATGCCTTAGTCATCTTTTGTAATGAACTAAGGGAGTCAAAGAGATGAGAACTGTGCCCAACTCCCATGTGACCACTGGGAATAGTAACACTCGCCATCATAAAAGAAGCTCAGAAAATCTGATTTAGTTTTAAAAAAGTTCAGTAGAATATTTCTTGTTTTCCTATGTAAACTGGACACATAGGTGAATATATTTATCATTATTACCAATTTAGTCATCTAGTGCTGCTATAACAGAAATACCACAGTGGATGGCTTTAAAAAGAGAAATTTTATTTTCTCACAATCTAGCAGCTTAGAAGTCCAAATTTGGGATATCAGCTCCAGGGGAAGGCTTTTTCTGCTGGCTCTGGAGGAAGGTCCTTGTCATGAGTCTCCCTGGACTGGGAGCTTCTGATGTGCAGTGATTCTAGGTCTTTCCAAAGGACTCATTCAACTCCTGGCATAGCTTCTTGATGGTATGAGGTCCCCATCTCTCCACTTGCCTCCCTTTCCTTTATATCCCAAGAGGCTGCCCCAAGGCACAATTCAATCTCACAGACTGAGTCCTGCTTTACCAACCCAACTGCTGCCTGTCCTCTCTCATTAACATCACAGAGGCGAGGTTTACAGCATGGAGGAACTTCACACAATACCAGGAAGGAATCAAAGCCCAGCCAAATTAATACACACATTTTAGGGGGGACACAATTCAGTCCCTGACAGAGGTTGGAAGAGAATGGTCATCTAATGCTGGTGGAACCGACTGGGAACCCGCCCCTCAGAAGTCCTGGGTAGGTAGTCTAGTCTAGCCAGCAGCTCACTTGACAAAGTGGAGTGACTTGCCACCTGTTGTTCAACATTTGGCTTTTGTTGAAACTCTGACAGTGAAAAGAATTACATTAAACATCTGGATTGAACAATTGATATTTTATTTATAAATCCTTTAAAAATTACCCAGGCTAGAATAATGCATAAGCAATAAAGATACAGCTTGTTAAAATGAAGAATAATTATCCTATACTTAGAATTTCAATTTAAAATAATTTAGTGTGGTCTTCATTTCTATTACTTCAAACTAGTGAGACTTAAAAAAAAATTATTTTGTTGTTGTTGTGAGACTGTATCAGATGCTAAGTATCTTAGACTGTGAGAGAATAAATTTCTCCTTGTTAAAACCATCCACTTCTGGTATTTCTGTTATAGCAGCACTAGATAACTAAGGCAGAATTTGGTACCAAGAGTGAGGTGCTGCTCTAACAGATACTTAAAATGTGGAAGCAGTGTTGAAACTGTGAATGAATAAAGGCTGGAAGAATTTCAAAGTACCTAATTCTGAAAACCTAGATTGCCTTGAAGACACTGTAGGTGAAGTTATGGACATAAAAGACACGGTTTAGCGGTCATTGATGATTGTTTCCTAGATTCGTTATTCCAGTAGTGGCTACCATTCCTTCAGGATTTATTAAGTCACTTCTATATTGAAGAACTTTCCTTCATCAGCTATTTGGTTGCTTTGAAATACAGGCTGTATAGGAAGGCATGGTAAATGCTCAGTTCTTTCATCTTCAATCATCAGTATAATGTAGCGTTAAGGATAGAATGGTGTCCCCCAGAAGGTAAACTGAAGTTCAACTTCCTACACCTGTGACTATAACCTTGTTTTCTGATTGTTATCAGCTACATTAAACCAGGTCATACCGGAGCAGCATGGATCCTAACATTAATCCCATCAGAGGTGTTTTATGAAGGGGTAGAACAGACAGAGTCACCCGCAGACAAAGATGCTGTGTGTAGATAGACCTATGAGCCAAGAAACAGCTGCCAGAAGCTGAAGGAGCCATTGAAGCCCGCAGAGAGAGAGACAGAGCATACCCTGCTGGTGCTCTAAGTTTGTATTTCTTGTCTCCAGAGTTTGAGAAAGCAAATTCCTGTTATTTAAAACCTCCCACTTTGTGGTATTTGGTTTTGGCTGCCTTAGGAAATTGGGACACTTAGCAGACTTCAAAGACAACCAACAAGGGAGCTTAAAAATTTTTTTTAGGGGGTGAAACCATCATGGTCTCTTGGATGTTTATTGTTTTGTGGTTTTATAATCCAGTGCAGCCATTATTCTTTTTAATGCTCAAATTGCTCCCCCTGTGGCCAGGAGATCTCTCATTGTGTTGGTTCTTGTATCTGATCAGATCCCGGAGATGCTGGATAGTTTCCTTACTTTCTGGCACACAAGATGTTCCTGGAACTTCTTGTACACGTTCTGTTCCGGACCTGGGATCAACTGTTTCTTCAATGGGCTTCCCCCCCTCGCCGTGTGTCTAGTGTTGGGAGAAGTTTAGTGGTGCAGTGATTGAGCACTCAGCTCCTAACCAAACGATCACTGATTCAAGCCTACCAACTGCCCCATGGGGGTACAGACCTGGCAATTGGCTCCTGTGAAGGTGACACCCTAGGGAACCCCCTGGAGTAGCTCTGCTCTGTCCTATAGGGTGCCTGTGAATTAGAATCAAGCTGAGGGCACACAGCAACAATACCCCTGGCTGTGATCCCACTTAGGAGCTCGGCTTTCTTTGTTATGTTAGCGAGGTCAGATCTGTGTAGCATGTGTCTTAAATCAATCACTTTTGACATACATTGAAACCTGTAAGAGCTGGAAGTCAATGCCTTGATCATCTTGTTTGTCTGGGTCTCACAGGCTTTGCACCTGGGTCTCACACACTTTCCAGCTCTGACAGGGTGCAGTCTTAGCACTTTTCTCTTTCTCATTTTAGTGGAAAATGTTTTAATTTTCCTTCCCTGACAGATGTCTGCCTTATACACTCTCTGGCTTTCAAGAGTCTTACTGTATAGAAAGAGTAGATTACACACAGAAGCAAGAAGGATCGATGCCATGGCACACGAAGATTGCCAATGATCTGAGGGACAGAGCTGAGGAAAGACAGGACCCTTTCTCCAGAGCCGACAGAGAGAGGGAGAACTCCTCCCGGGGCCCACATGCTGAATTTAGACTTCTAGCCTCCTAAACTGAGAAAATCAGTTTCTACTCACTAAAGCTGCCCACTGTTGGTATTTCTGCTACAGCAGAACTTTAAGACAGAGACTGGAGCTTGGCTCTGGGGTGAGGCACGGAGTCTCTGAGGAGCGTCAGGCTCAGGGAAGAGCCGTGGTACCCACCCGAGTGGAATTCTTCAGCTGTGACCCTCCAAACACAGATGATCCTGCCTGTTCCTCCTTTTCTCCTTCCTGTCTTCACAATCAGTCAGCATTCCACCTCTTTGTCCTCGAGATGCTATCATTACAATGTGAAGGACATGTGACTTCTGGTATCTCCAGTGATCCAACAAGTGAAACCTCAAAAAAGAATCAGATTTGTCATTCTGATAACTTTAACAGCTAGTCCCTGACTTACAACAAGCGGCACTGGCTGTTGTGTTAGGTGTTGTCCGGCTGTCCGGCTGATTCTGACTCACAGTAACCATAGGTACAACGGAACGGAAAAGTACTGGTCTGTGTCATCCTCTCAATCACTGTCACGCTGGATCCCACTGATGCAGTCATTGTATCAGTCCATCTCATTGAGGGTTTTCCTCTTTTTCACTGACCTCCACTTGGCCAAGCCTAGTGTCCTCCCGATAACTTGTCCAAAGTATGTGAGACAAAGTCACCTCATCCTTGCTTCCCACGAGCATTCTGGCTGTACTTCTTCCAAGCCGGATTCGTTCATTCTTTTGACAGTTCGTGATATCCTTAATATTCTTCTCCAGCACCACAATTCAACAGCATCAATTCCTCTTTGGTCTTTCTTATCCGGTACTTATGACTGTCTTTTTCTTTTTCTTTTTTTTTTTTTTACATCTTATTGTTAGTAGCATGTGACCTATACAGTGCTGCAACATGTGATTTATTGATGTTACCCTTCTTGGGTGCTCACTCACAGATGTTCAAAGGTCAGATTTATAAAGATACTGATAATAAAAGGCAATAATAATGAAAGTTAGAGGGAGAGACTTATTCCACTTTGGTCAGAATCTATTTAAAACAATTGTTGGAATCCTGCTTAAGTTGGGAACTACCTGTGTACACATAAAAACCCATGGACAGTGTATCATACTTTGGGGGACAGCTGGAGAGATGTGGAAAGATGAAGTAACAATTAAAGTTCAAGGTTAAGATTTGCTATTGTGTTACCTGTTGCAGACTCGTTGAAAATTTTGAACTTCAAAGCATTTTTTTCCTCAGGTGAAAAATTCATAAGCTTTTTGTTAGCAATATAAAGCCTCTAAGGTCCATGATTTATTAACAGAAAGAGTTTGTGTAATCTGTTTTTCCCCTTTGAAAATAGATAAGCAACCATTATACGAGATAGACTTTTTCCTCACTGAAGACGCAAACATGCCAAGTTTAGTCTAAAGAGCAAAAAAACCAAAGCTATTGCCATCAAGTTGATTCTGACATATAGTGACCCTATCGGACAGAGTAGAACTGCTCCATAGGGTTCCAAGGAGCACTTGCTGGATTCAGATTGCCCCTCTTTGGGTTAGCAGCCGGAGCACTCCATCACTGCACCAGCAGGCCTCCGTTGTTTAGCCTAAGCTCATAGCAGTAAAATCCTATCATCAGCACCCTTTCCACACTCCAATCCAGTTGTCACTGAGTCACCCCTGACTCTTGGTGACCCCATGGGCGTTAGGGTAGAACTGTGCTCCATGGCTTTGAATGGCTGATTTTCTGGTGGTAGATTGCTAGATCTTTCTTCTGAAGTGCCTCTGGGGAGACTCGAACCACCAACCTTCTGGTCAACAGCCAGCATGTTAAGTAAAGATGGCTCTTAGTCACAATTGTGCCTTCTAGCCTGCCTGCTGCTCCAAAGTCTTGGCTTTCCAAAGACTTCCTCTCCCTCCTTCTTGGCACCCAAAGGGGGCTGCTCTAGGTCAGCCTGTGATATTCTAGGGCCTCATTGAACTGAACATCATGGCAGAGATTCTCATGAGCTTTCCAGTGATCCCCCCGCCCTCCCACACGGTGTATCGCCTCTTATTGGAAGACCACCTGAAACTTCCCACCTTACTCTCTCCACTCACACGGCTGGAGACTTTGTTCTAACGGCTTCAGTGTCTTTTAGAGGAGAACACTCCAGTCTTTACAGTATCCACACTGTACTTACATGCTGGACCCAGCGCTGGCACTGGTTGACGTCGATTGTGACCCAAGGACCATGAATAATGACTTGCTTTATGCGGATACTGCTGTGGCTTTGCATAAACGTTTAAAATCCCCCTTCACCGGTAAAGGCAGTGGTGCTGCGGGTGGCGAACTGCACACCCTAGTGGCCAACCCAGGTAATTCTCACGGCAACACCGTCTTTAAACAACCTTGGAAAACCCCAAATAACAAAAACCCACTGCATATTCGTGTTGCTGGGAGAAGATGCCACAAATTCTGCCACTCGCTTCCTCTTATATACATATTTTTATCTTTTTGTTGGAAAAGAGGATACAGAAAACCATAAAACGAATCGTTGTAAGATGAACACTCAAGTCAAATAAGAGAATTTTGCCAGCCACCAAGAAGAGCGTGGACGTGCTCCATCCTAGTGTATCTAAGGGAATGACTTGCTGTGTTTCTTTTACAGTTCTTACCACTCTAGTGAACGCTCCTGAGCTCTATGGTTTAGTCTCATCCATTTTAAAAATATGATATGACTTCTAATCTGTTTAAATTTACAGGTGTAAGTTTAATCCATTTCTTGTAGTTCAAAATGTTCTAGCCTTTCTACAGGTAGGCAGCTGGATCCAGAGGCTTCACTAGGCCCAGATTAACTCCACTCTGGGTGGTGCTGGGACCTGAATCAGGAGATTCAAGGTCAGCTTGGCTCTTTTTCGTGATGTTAACAGCTTGATACCTAAACCTATGACCTCACTGGGAGTTGCAAGAGTGGTAATGACCTAAATTTATCATTTCTTTTTCATTTATTAGTTGGAACACTTTCAAAAGGAGGTGTTTCCTCTCACCTACTGTTTGGTTACCCGAGGAAACACTTGTGTTGTAGGCATTCCGTGGGCAGTTCTACTCTGTCATATCAGGTCGCTGCTAGTTGGGATTGACTCAACAGCAATGGGTTTGGATTTTCCGGTAGTTATCCAATGGTACAATTCATGTAGGAAGGGCAAGAAAAATGCTTGATTCTTTCCCACTTCACCAGTTTTTCCAGACAAAGAATCTATGGCCTAACTTCTTGCACATGTGATGATTTACTCCTTATACTGAAATATAATTAAACTTATGGGTTTAACATGTATTATCACTTTCAATACAATTGTCCTTTTTTGGTAAGTGGATGGCTTTTTATATTGGCCCCTGTGTGCTTTTTCCATAATCCTAGCAGTTTTCTGTAGATTCTTTACTGCCTGATATGACAACATGATACACTTCTTGCATCAATCCAGAGATCAGCTGTTTCTTTAAGAAGGTGTGCTAGTCACTTTATTGTTTCTGGGTCCTTTCCGGAAACTTTGGTGGCCTAGTGGTTAAGTGCTATGACTGCTAATCAAAACGCTGGCAGTTCAAATCCAGCATGTGCTCCTTGAAAACTCTATAAGGCAATTCTAATCTGTCCTATAGAGCTGCTATGAGTCAGAATTGACTTGATGACAGTGGGATTGGCTTGGTTTTGGGGTCTTTTCTGTGCAGATTGTGTATAGAATAGGACAGAAATGCCTCAGGACTTCACATAGATACTTCAAATTTAAATTCAGTACTATAAACTTTGTACTTAACCTCTTCTATCTGAAACTTGTATGTTCTTTCTTTCAAAGTGATAAGATTCTTAAAAAACCAAAAAAAGAATCTAGTATAGAATATTCCATCCTTACTCATTTGCTTTATCCTATGTCACTTAGACACTAGTCACAATATTAATGCTACCAACACTAATACAATTACTAAAAACAATTATGAAAGAAAATAAATACTTTTCCATATGCTCTTCCCATTCTTGCCCAATTTTTAATAGCCGTGATTTCAGAGCACGTGGCCCTCACAAAGAATACTTCTTCCTTTTAACTTAGTCTTCATCCCACAAGGAACTCGGCATGCCATGATCACTGTCGGCCTTTGTTTTGCTGTCTTGTCAGCATAAGCCCCACTCATGCCAGGTTCCCCGCCTATGTAAAAAGAGGAGAAAAGCCGTGAGCCATGTTTATGCTTGGCTCCCTGATCAGGTGGTTTACGAATAGCAGGTGACATTCCATCATGTCCACTTAATACAGTTCAGCCTCAAAGTTGGTGCTTTGGCCCATCAGCATTGGGGAATTTCTCATTGCTAATTCCTTACCAGTCTTTATGTCTTTAGTTTGTGATGGCGGTGAAGAGGACAGCAGGAGGGTAGGCCAGGGCCACTTTCTCCCTTTCGTTAACCTAGACTGGCGTTTCTCCACCTCAGCGAGCGGACACTTCAGACAGGCTAGCTCTTTGCTGTGGGGTCTTCTGTGCCCACGTCTCCTTCTATCCCTCTGGAAACCAAGACCTGAATTGACAATCAAACAGAGCCTTCTGATCACCTAAGCAGCCTCAGGACGCGGCACAGAGCTGTTAATTGGGCCTTCATACCACTCAGCGAGAAACCTCCTCTCTTTGCTGACTCCCGCTCCTGGCTGGCCCCGGCTCTCACGGACGGAAGGGAAACGCACCGTTTTGACTTTTTTTTCCTCGGTCTCGGCTGGCGGGCGGAGCTGGGCCTTGCCTGGCGGCTGGACTCGGACACGCTGCTGAGGGGATAGGCAGGCGAAATTCCCATATTCTGAGAGCCAGGCTCGGGACTCTGTTAATCTAGCCACTTCGAACCTTTCGTTTTGTAGCTGCCTCAGTGGGGTTTGTGCAGAACTCCGTGGTCAGGGTGCGGGACGCCATGTTGGTACCGAGATTTTAGCAGGACCTCGTTCTTAGGCTGGGAGCCAGCGCCTGCAAACGGGACAGCGCTTCTCCGTCAGAAAAGTAGTGATTTTGCACAGTGCTGGCTGCATTGGGGGCCCTGCAACAGAGGCAGAGGAATCACTACCTCTCAGCACCTTTAGCCCCCCTGTCTGCTGCCTATGTGGAGGACGCCATCTTGGGTACGGTGGCCGCAGCTGGCCCTAATTCTTAGCTTGGGAGCCAGAGCCTGCCCACAGGAGAGTGCTTTCCTATCACAAAACCAGTACTCGAGGCAGTGTTGGATAAGGCTAGGTCCTGTCAGCAGAGGCCACCAGGGCAGTAGCAGTGCTGTATTCTGAACTAGTCTGTTATCATCTGGGGTTGGATATAGTGGTGCTTACTTTGTCAGATGAGAAGAGGGACCTCTACACCTGAAAACCTAACTGACTTGTGAACTGGTCACATACCTTTTGCTTTACATTTGAAGACAGCCTAGAGAAACATTTGCAATCCATCCTCACAGTACCTCTTCCAGCCTCTATATACTCACATGGGACCCAAAAAGCAACAGACAATTGTGGCATACAAGCAATCACTCATGGCTTCAGAAGGCTCCCAAACAAAGCAACCAAGGAGTTTTCCAGATGAAGAAACTTTTATGAAAGCGTCAGGAAGTGAATACAAATTGATGATATACAGAGCCCTTCTAGACCTTATACAAAATGCAGCAGAACAAAATGAAAAATTAAGCAAGTTGTTCGATCTGATGGAACACCAGTACTCTGAAATCCAACAGATCAAGAAGAAAGTCAAAGACATAGAAACTTCCATGCAAAGCCAAGAAAACAGAATGGAACAAATGGAAAAAAGAATTTCTGACTTGGAAGACAGAGCTACTGATGCCAGCGTCTATGAGCAGAAATCAGAAAAAAGAAACAAGAAAAATGAAGAAACATTAAGAAGCATGTGGGACTCTATTAAGAGGAACAACCTTCGATTAATTGGAGTCCCTGAACAGGGTGAGACATCTGAGAACACAGAGAGTATTGTTGCTGAGCTGCTGAAAGAAAACTTCCCAGAAATCATGAAGGAAGAGAATATAGACATCTCAGATGCATATCATACGCCACCCAATATAGATCTCAAAAGAAAGACACCAAGACATATTATAATCAAGCTTGACAAAATGAAACATAAGCAGCAACTCTTAAAGGCAGCAAGACTCAAGGCAAAGCTAACATTCAGAGGGAAACCCTGTAGGCTCTCGTCAGATTTCTCAGCAGAAACCATGCTGGCACGGAGACAGTGGCACGACACATTCAAAGTCTTGAAGGAGAAGAACCTCCAACCAAGAATTATATATCCTGCAAAACTATCTTTCAAATACGAAAATGAAATTAAGACATTCCCAGATAAACAGAAACTCAGAGACTTTGTAAAAACCAAACCCAAACTACAAGAAATACTGAAAGAAGTTCTTGGCTTTGGCTTAGAAGAACGAAACCACTAACTTTATATTTTAGAACGACACACTATTCAATACTCTACTCATTTAGGGAAGGCTCCAAAGTAAATCACAGCTTTGATTTGGAAAGAAGCAATCTAGTGATCACCATGAAAACTATGGTGTCATCATAATAAAAAGAGGGATGTACTACAGTCGTTATAGTCCTTCCAGATGGAGAGGAAGATGACAAGACCGGTAGTAATTAAAATTGGGTTTATAAATAGTTTATTAAGGGGGTTCACAGGGGCAGCTGTAAAGCACAAAGTCCAGACTGATGCTATCTCATCTTTAAACAACATTAAAATTCTTTGAAATTCAAATTTGTGACATGTACCAGGGAGTTAACTTTGTAATAACTACGACCATCTTTAAAGTATTGAAAAGCAAAGATGTCAGTTTGAAGACCAAGGTGCGCCTGACCGAAGTCACGGTATTTTCAATCGGATCTTATGCATGCAAAAGCTGGACAATGAATAAGGAAGACGGACGAAGAATTGATGCCTTTGAATTGTGGTGTTGGGGAAGAATGCTGAATGTACCATGGACCACCAAGAGAACAAACAGCTCTGTTTTGGAAGAGGTACAACCAGAGTGCTGCTTGGAAGCAAAGATGGAGAGACTGTGTCTTACATGCTTTGGACATGTTGTCAGGAAGGATCAGTCCCTGGAGAAGGACATCATGCTTGGTAGAGTGCAGGGTCAGCAAACAAAAAAGGAAGACCCTCGACGAGATAGATTGACACAGTGGCTGCAACAACGGGCTTAAGCATAGAAACGATTGTGGACATGGCACAAGACTAGACAGTGTTCTGTTCTGTTGTACATAGGGTCGCTGTGAGTCAGAACCGATTCTGCAGCACTCAACAGCAACAACATCTGTATAGCTAACATCTGTATAGCGTGATATCCATACAATTCGCAAAACGCTCTTCACTTACACTATTTAAAGAACTGTTGTGGTTCTTGGGTGCTATGGCATTACTTTTTACTCATAGTGACCCCCTGTGACAGAGCTGAATTGCCCCATAGAATTTTCTTAGCTGTAATCTTTACAAAAGCAGATCACCAGGTCTGAGTTTAAACAGTCAACCTTTTGATTGGCAGCTGAGAGCTTGATTGTTTGCTCCACCAAGTATAGGTTATTAAATTCCTATTTTAAGTAAGTGTTACCTCTGTTAACCAAAAGATCAGCTGTTCAAGTCCACCAGGCGCTCCTTGGAGGGGTTCTGCTTTGAGCTGTAGGGTCACTGTGGGTCGGACTCGACTTCACGGCAGTGGGCAGTGGGTGTACAAAGTCAGAACAGCAAGGGACAAAATAAAGCCCTTGACCAAACACCTACCTACGCTGTGTCTTGGATAGTTTTTCATCATCAATGCACAAAGAAACACAAAGAGTCACACATATACCCTTTTGTTGCTGCTTTTTAAAAATGTTTACTTTATTTGCTCTTATTCCAGGAATAAATCAGGAAATCAGCCTTTATAGGAAACTCATGATGCTATTGCACACTTGACCACCAGGTGTCGCCATAGTACACTTGCCGGTGTTCCACTGGTGAATTCCTAATAGATTCATTTCTCCAAGGACTGCCGTTCTAGCCAATTCTAAGTAAGTGTATCAGGTAGCTGGAGACACCCCAACGAGCATGGTGAAGATTAAAGAGGTGAAGCGGGTGACGTTAGAAGAAGATCAATGAAGCGGGAGCAGTGGGAAAGGAGATGTTTTGCAGCTGACCTCATGTTAACAGGAAGGCAGATGTTTGACCTTTTGGAGAACCAAGTCTGTACTGTTGCCTCACTGTGGTTGTAATTGCCTCAGACATAAAATTAACTGTTGTTGTTGTTAGGTGTCACTGAGTCGGTGACGACTCAGCCACCTCTTGTGCAACAGCACAAAATGCTGCCTGGTCCTAAACCGTCCTCACAGTCACTGACATCACTGGCACGTCTGAGCAGTTGTTGCAGCCACTCTGTCCATCTGTGTCATCGTGGGACTTCGTCTTTTTGGCTGACCCGCTGCTCCACTCAGTATGATGTCCTTCTCCAGGGACTGGCCCCTCCTGATAACATCCCCAGAGTATGTGAGAGCAAGTCTCGCCACCCCTGTTTCTAAGGACCATGGATTCGTTTGGTCTTCTGATAGTCTGTGGTATATTCAAGATTCTTCTCCAATACCATAATCCAAATATATCAAATCTTTGGTTTTCCTTTTTTATGGTCCATCTTTTGCGTGCATATGAAATTAATCCATGCCCTTTAAAATTGTTTTTGGGTTGCTAAATTGAGTTGATTATCAAGTATTACAGCATCCTGACGTGGAGAGTGAGGAAAGTGCGGCATGATACTAAAGAAATACAAGGGAGTTTCTCCTTTCAGGAAACTTAATAGTCTGCCCATGGAGATAACAATACACCTGCAGAAGCAAAGTATAAAAGGCAGCTTACAAAGAAGAATCAAAATGATTCCGAGGGCTCTTCTGTAGGCTGGATTCCTTGGGAACTAGTTTCTGAGAAGATCTTAGCATGCAAAACGGACATTAAAGAGAGCACTTGAGGTGCACCCTGTGGAAAAAGGGGACAGAGTGGGAGCAGGCAGGAGGAAACTCAAGCTGTGATGTTGTTCCAGTGACAGCAGCAGTGAGCCCACGGCAAGCTTTGGACCTACAGTGGCCCGTCGGAGCTGTGTTGAGTTGTGCCAAGATGGTTGGGCCTTTATAGTTAGCAGGCAGCAGCAGCAGCTGTGGACCACCCAGAACAGGACCCGACTTCAGGCTAGGAAGCTGTCTGTCATTGGAGGCCATCAGTCATTTCTTCCTGGAGGATCTGGGTTGGGGCATCATGGCACCCACCACAGGCTACAAGAAGTAGCTGTCAGAGGAGAGAGGGAGCGGACAGAGAGAAGCTCCTGAGGACAGCAGGCTGGCTGGGAGGCGGAAGGAGACGAAGGGTCTCAGGTAAGGGTTCAGGATGCAGCTGACCCGGAGGCGGCAGGGTTGGACATGCTACCGGGAAGGCCTCCCTATGAGCAGCCCTGTTCTCAGCTTCCTGTCTTGCTCATTTCCTGTGGGGCTGAGTTGGGAAGTAAGAAGGAGGAGGGTGAGAAGGTCACAGAGTTTGCCTCCAAGGCTGTTACATGCTCAGGGACCTTGGCTGCTGCTACCTCATGATTAAATCTGACCTGGAAAGTGGCTTGTCACAAGGAGAGGAAGCCTGGCAGTGTTGTGGTTAAGTATTATGGCTGCTAACCAAAAGATCACAGTTCAAGTCTTCCACGTGCTCCTTGGAGACTCTATGGGGCAGTTCTACTCTGTCCTACACAGTCGCTGTGTGTCAGAATCGACCCGATGGCAGCAGGTTTGGTTTTGGTTTTTAGTCCAGGCCGTAGTCAATACTCAGGGGTGTTGCCTACCAAAAATATTTAAACATTTTTATTGGGATGTAATTAGTACACCACTCAGTGTGCCAATATAAAGTGTCTAAATAATGGGTTTTAATATATGCTGAGCTGTGCAACCATCGTGACAATCAATTTTAGGTCATTTTTATCATTCCCAAGGAAACCACATACAGAGTTATCGCTCCCTCGTTCTTCATCTGAGCCCCACCCCTCACCACTGAGCTACCTTCCCATCTCTCTTGATTTCCCTAGTCTGAACATGTCATGTAAATGGAATCATATGATACATGGCCTTCTGTGGCCAGTGTCTTTCACTTACTGTAATGTTTCCAAGGCTCCTCCAGCATGTATCAGTAATTCATTCCTCTTTATGGCTGAGTATTCCATTGTGTGGATATTCTCCGTTGCATAGATGTACTGCGTTGTGTGGATACATACTCCATTGCGTGGATGTACTGTGTTGTGTGGATGCACTCCAGTAACCATTGCCTTCTGTCAATTCTGACTCTGACATGGCGATCCCATGTGTCTCAGAGGAGAATTGCACTCCACAGGTTTTCAGTGGTTGGTTTTTCAGACATGGACCACCTGGCCTTTCTTCCAAGGCACGTCTGTGTGAACTTGAACCTCCAGCCTCTGGCACAGCAGCTGATGTGTTCACTGTTTCACCACCAGGGATGCTTCTTTGTCAATGAACAAACAAACCAAAGCTGTTGCCATTCAGTTGATTCTGACTCATAGCAACCCCATAGGACAGGGTAGACCTGCTCCATATGAATTCCAAGGAGTGGCTGGTGGATTTGATCTGATGACCTTTTGGTTAGCAGCCCTAGCACTTAACCACTACGCCACCAGACACCTTCTTTGCTAATCCCTGCCACTGGACAATGTACACAGGACCAAGCTTGTTTTTTGAGCATTTAAAACACATTTGAACAGTTTTTAAACTCTTCACAGTAGAGGAATGTGGATGTTTTCTCACTTTTAACTCACTTTCACAGGAAGTGTGTAAGATCCAAGAGATGCTGATCTAACCACTTCTCAGTAACTCACGCTTAGATTTTCCTCCTGCTAGAACATAGAAATCCCCCATGACTGTAATGAGAAGGTGTAGGGAATTTATCTTCTGTTTCTCCTTCGGCCCCCTCTACTTGCAGAACTCACAGTGGTGGTGAGTGTGTGGTACAGTTCAAGGCCTGCAGAACTCAGCCCTGAGGGATGGGCTGAGGGCCAGGAAGCCACCACTTCTGGGACCCCTGGGAGCAGAGCACGCAGGCTCAGAGCCGTGCCACTGATGCAAGGAACGCATAGAGCACCACAGAGGTGCCTTCCTTGTCACTAATTGGGAGTCTTGAACTCCAGTGGAAGGGAGTGGAATACCAGAAGGTGGTGATACTTCAGCCCCTGACAGCTGTTGGGGTCACTAGTGGGCTTCTCTGTGTGTAGTTCCTGGGCCAAGGAGAGCTCAGACCAGTCCTCCTGGGGGTACATGGTACATGGTGGCCGTGAGGAACATCGGTCATCCACTCCGGGCCAGGCTTTCCTCCATTAGAATCACTGTGTACAGTTATGAGGGAAGAATGGACAGAAGGCTGGGCACTTGTGTTTGTTGCCTTGCTGTCCACTGGAGGAGTTTTTCAGGGTTGTTTCTGGTCAGTCATTGCAGCCAAATTGAGCACCAAAACCAAACAACACAAACCCATTGCTTTCAAGTTGATTGCAACTCATAGTGACTCTAGAGGACAGAGGAGAACAGCCCCACATAGTTTCCCAGGAGCCCCCTGCGTTTGAACTGCCCACCTTTTGGTTAGCAGCCATAGCACCTAACCACTGCCCACCAGGGTTTACTGCAACCTATATCTGGGCAAAGTGGTTGGCCTCTTGTCCAATTTGTACACTTGATAATAATGTTACTAGCCCTCAAGGAGGACCTCACTGTTCAGAAAGAAGGGACTGCTGCCTTCCCCATCACCTCACTTCATCTTCTGAGTGCATGAGTTTGATTACTCCCACAGCTTGTAGCTAAGGGAGTCAACCCCCGGCCCCCATTCCTTCGACCTACAGTACCTCCCTTTTAGGGCACCCTTCCTTGCCTCTCGTCTCAGGATCTTCCACAGATACGGATGGTGAGCCTCTGTTTTCCTTTAAAGTCCAGGAATAAAACCACTTACAACTGTACAAAATTATCTTACTCTTGTATACTCAGCACTGTCCAACAGAACTTTCTGTGATGATGGAAATATTCTCTATCTTTGCCGTCCCATGTCCCACATGTCTGTCAGTATGTCACACCGCAGGGGCTGGTGTGTTGCTGCGATGCTGGAAGTCATGGCACTCGTATTCAAATGGCAGCCTTGTCACCAGAGTGGACAGTTTCCAGCTGAGCTTCCAGACTAGGACAAACTGGGAGAAAGGAGCTGGTGGTCTACTTCTGAAAAGAACTTCGCCAGTGAAAACGCTATGAATAGCAGCAGAACACTGTCTGATACAGTGCCAGAAGATGAGGCCCTCGGGCTGGAAGGACAGATGGGCACAGTGACCGCCACAGCAGGATATGTGTTACTGTGTCAGAGCAGTGATTCTCAATGCTGACTTCATATTAGAATCACTCTGAAAGCTTGGGAAGCAAGCTGGTGCCTGAGCCCAACCAAAAAATAAAACACCCAAACGCAGAGCTGTCAGGTAGATTCCAACTCATAGCAGCCATATAGGACAGAGGAGAACTGGCCCATAGAGCTTCCAAGGAACACCTGGCAGATTTGAACTGCCACAGCACTTAACTGCTACACCAGCAAGGCCCGTCTCCAGAAATCCTGACTTCGCTGCTCTGGGCTGGGGCCAGAAACAACTTCCTGGCTGGTTCTAACACGGCCAGAGTTGACAACCACTGGCTGGTACGGCAACGCTGAGATTCTGGTCACCATACTCTGCTCAGCTGAGACACAGACTCTCAAATTTGTTTCAATAAGAATTTCAAGAGAGTCTTAAGTTTTATTTCACTTTCTTGTACTTGGTGACCCTTTTTGGCTTAACACAAGAAAACTCACACAAGTGTTTAGAAAACAGAGACCTTAATTTCAGTGTTATTGTTACCAAGGTACAAATAAATAAATGAGAAAGCCAATCAGAACTGTAGACTTGTTAAAGGCAGTTTTGCAAAACAATCTCAGAAGTCCCAGGATCTTTTGAAAATGTAACTGTGGCATATACACTTAACCAAACGCTTGACATTTCTACATTCTCCACATGAATGGGTCAGTGACATTAATTGTGCTCATTATGTTGTTCAGCCTTTGGCTTTAGCTGACCCCCATTATACCATCACCCTTAACAGAAGCTCAGTGTCCCCTAAGCACCGAGTCATCGTTTCTCCCTTCAATCTGGCCCAGGTAACCACTAATAAATAAACATCGGTCTCTGTATACTTGCCTGTTACAGGTATTTCGTATAAGTGATAGTCCCAGGTCTTACCAGATCTTTTGCTAGAACTAATATTTGCAAGGACAGTTTTTGAGGCAGAGGAGCATCTGCTTTTCTCCTGCTTCAGGTGGAGATAATGCTTTTCTCCTTCTCATCTCTGGCAAGAACTCTAGCCAGGCATCAGAAGGCTAAGTGCATTTTTAAATCCCAGCCGTCAGAAAAAGCCACTTAAATCCCAGCCACTAGGAAAAGCAAGCTGAGGAGCCGAAAACTTAAAATGTGGATATGAGATGGGCAGAGAGGCTTACTAACAAATGGGGTATGGGGCTTGTAGTGTTTAATGCCGCCCATACCCACTGCCTTTGAGTCGATTCCGAGTCCTAGCAACCCTGTGGAATGGAGTAGAGCAGCCTCATACGATTTCCAAGGCTGTAAATCTTTAAGAAAACAGACGGCCGCATCTTTCTCCTGCAGAGTGGCTGGCGAGTTTTAACCACCAACCTTTTGGTTAGCAGCTAGATACTTAACCGCTGCATCACCAGGTCTCCTTAGTTGCAATGTAAATCTGTAAATTTATAGAGGGCTGGTGAGTTGCCCCGTTTTGCAGTGGAGCTGGCGGCATCTGTAGGGAAGTGCCACTTCTGTGGCTCTCTTCCAGGCCCAGGTCTGTCACCCCGAAAGGTCCAGGGAGTCTATGATCAGATAAACCAGAAAATATTACTCTTTAAAGATCAGTATAGATGGAGATGGCATCGCTTCTTTAGATAAGTTAATAATGGTTAAACCAAAAAACCCACAATAGTTGCCACTGAGTTGATTCCCACTCGTGGTGAGCCCAAGCATGTCATTATGGGTTGTTGGTGGCTGCTTTCTCAGAAGGAAATCACCAGGTCTTTCTTTCAAGGCATCTGTCGTTGACTCAACCTTCCAGCCTTTCAGGTAGCAGCCAAGAGCATTAACTGTTTGCACCACCCAGGGACTCCATTTAAAAACCATCAACATATAAGCAATATTTAGAGCCGTGAGCTTAGTTGAGATTTCCTTCAAATTGAGTAGAGATACATAAGAGAAAAGATCCAAAGATTGACACCTAGACCATCCGGACATTTAGATATCAGGAGATGAGAAAGAACCAACAAGAGAGTTTGAGAAAGGATGGCTAGAAAAATACAAGGAAAGCCAGGGGAGTGTGTATCTTGGAAGCTAAGAGGAGAAAGCAGTTCAAGGAGGAGAGCATGTCAGCTGTGTCAAATGTCCCTGATGGTTCCCAATGGCAACATGAGAATAAAAAGAGGTGCTCCCCGAGAACTCCACTAAAAGACCACAATTGATGGTCCGTAGGCCTGGAGGTTCCCCTGGGAGTATGGCCCCGAGACCTGATGCTGCCCCTGTTCGTAAATCATTGCTGAAGTCAACTCCATGGACAGGAATGGATTGGACTCAGTGACAGAGTGACCATATTGTGTGTGCACTTTATGGTTCTATGCATATCTAGGATGTCGTCCTACTGGCCTCTTACTAGAGGGGAGTGGAGACGGTGGAGAACAGGAGACAGGAGATTGTTAAGAGGATACAACATGTATAGAACAGAAAGGAGGAGTGTGCTGTCACCAGGCAAGGAGAGCAGTAGGAGCTGCACATAGGTGGGCATGTGGATTTAAACTGGATTGTATGCTTTCACTCAATCACAATAAATAAATAAAATCTTAAAAGAAAATGTCCCTGAGGGTGACTGTGGAATTCACCAGTGACCTTAAGAACTGTTTAGTGCGGTGGAGGGGGTGGGATTAGTTCCTGTGAATTCAAGAGAGGATGAGAGTGGAGAGACTGGAGATGGCAGACGGAGAAAACTTGTAAAGGAAGGAAGGGACAAAGGTGGTAGTTGCAGGGAAGAAAGTGCGGTAAAGAGACTTCTTTTTCTTTATAAGATGAAATACTGTATGTTTATATGCTGATGGAACCATTCAGTAGAGACAGAAAAGGTGATGACGTAGGAGAGAAGACAGAACTGCTAAGTCATGTCCTTGAGTAAGCCAGAGGGGGATGATCTAGCCACACAAATGGGTCGACCTTGGCAGGTCGGGACAGCTCCCCCATCGCACCTGGAGAGAAGGCAGACGGCCAAGTGCAGGAGGTGGAGGTAGAGCATGGAGGAGTTCTTCTCTGATGCTTTGATTTTCTCTGTGGAGTGGGAAGCAAGGTTATTGAGTGGAAGGATGGGGAGGAGACGTTGAAGGTCTGAGGAGGAAGATGGTAATGAATTCAGCTTCAAGAACAGTGGGAGGGAGAAGAGATAAGTATAAATGATGGTGGGCATCGTTCAAGGCCCACTTGACTTTAATTATCATGAATTTAAAGTGTGATCAGAGAGCGTGGTTGTGTATGTACTTCTCTCCAGCTATTGAGAGGTATAGATCAGAGAGCATTATGGTTTCTTCAGGAAAAGACCTGAGGATGTAAGGAGGTAGAGTGTGCAAGCAGGGGAATGATACAGAGATTGGCTATGGAAAAGATGGATGAGGAGGGAAGAGAGGGCCGAGGGATGGGGCGCTGATGAGAAGACGGCAGGACAGCTAGAATGCAGAATTGAGATTTCAGTGATTTCAGCGAATTACTGGGACTGAGGTAGAGTGATAGTGAGCTGGGCAGATAGGAGGTGGTCTGAGAGTGGGCTACTGAGGGGTTGCAGGAACTGGTCATGTCAAGGTTAAGGGCAGGACTCTGAGCACAGAGAGCTGAGACTGGAGAAGATGAGGTCCAGAGATAGGAAAGCATGGGATGTCCCGGAAAAGCTGACCAGTGTCCCCTGTTGGCCTGGTAGAATCCCTTGTCCTCAGGGAAAGCCTCTAGTAATCCTCGCCTTCTCTCTATATAAATGCCAATAGCTTTCCTTGGGCTAACGTTACCCCTAATGTTATCGTGGGGACAAACAGAACAAGAAGGAAGGAAGGGTGAGGGTGGGGGAGTAGAACCAAGTGGCAGTTTTTATACTGGGCGCCATGTTGATGATTGTGACTGTGTAGCTGTACCCTCCCCAGTAGGATCCTAGGCCATGGGTGAATGAGCTCTGAGGGACCGGGTGCTCAGCTTGGTGAGACGCCCGGTTGAGTATGCAGGGCTGAATGTGGCCGGGCACGCTGAAGGGCACCATGCCTGGATGGGGAGGGACGAGAGGGCATGAAGGACGGGGGATGATGAGGAGATGGCAGGACCTCTAGACGGTAGCATTTAGGTGTCAGTGACCGACGGATTATCGGGATTGAGGTAGTGTGGCAGCGAGCGGACAGACAGGAGGTGGTCTGAGAGCCGGCTACCGAAAGAGGGTGTTCACTGCATCCAACCTCACGGAAGTCTGCTGGGTTTGTTTTGCATTAGTAACTTGGCACTGAGGAGCAGTTAGGTGTGTATCCAGCCCTGAGATAAATAGATACGCTGGGGAAGGGTGCGTGTGTGTGTGTGTGTGTGTGCGCGCACATGCATGCGTCTCGGGTGTACAGCATCCTACTCCACTCCTAGCTTCGTCGAACAGCAGAGATGAACTTTTTTTGTCAAGTGGCAGCCTCTGCCTGTGTGGTGTCCTCCAGGCTGCCCCTTGCCGGGGGCTTATGGACTGGAACGTTCCTGACTCGGCCTGTGAGTCGGCTGTGTTGTGTACTGCACTGTGCAGCCATCTCTGGAAGTTTCTGTGCTCTGGCCTTGAAGAAAGCTCTGTGGGCTCTGATCTTGTGTGTCAGCTCTTTACCAGCAGTCACCCCACATTCTTGCTGTGATAACCCAACAGACAGGTGTCCATCAAGATGATGAGGGCTTCGATTTATTTGACTTGACCTAAAGAACTGCTGGAGTGAGAAGACCTTGGGACATCAACTGGCTTCTCTTTTGCCTGAGTTTTCCAGTCTGTAGAGCTGGGTACTGATTTATATTTTTATATAAAGTTGCTAAGATGCTCAAATGAGGTATTTATGACAATGCTTTGTAAACTGTAAAAAGCCTAAATAAAAAGATGACATCATTTTGTTATCTTTGTGGAAATAATAGCAAATGATATCAAGAAGGGCAAGAGAGACTGAAGAACAGAAAAGCAAGAATTATGTCCTGGATGGAAGAAGGTCCTGGTTATGAACTGAATGTGTCCCCCCAAAGTATGTGTCAACGTGGCTAGGCCATAAATTCCAGTATTGTGTGGTTGTTCACTATTCTGTGATTTGATGTGATTATCTAACCCGTGTGATGCTAATGAGACAGGATTAGCCACAGTTATATTAATGAGGCAGAGCTCCATCTGCAAGACTAGGCTGTCTCTTGAGTCTATCTCTTTACAGAAGTGAGCAGAGAGGAAAGGGGCCTCATACTACCAAGAAGGAAGAACTGGGAGGGAAGTGCATCCTTTGAACTTGGGGTCCCTGCACTGAGAAGCTCCTAGACCTGGGGAAGGTGGATACCCACCTCTCCCTGTAGCTGACAGACAGAGTCTTCTGGAGCTGGCACCCTGAATTCAGGCATTCAGGCTTTAGCCTCGTAGACTGAGATCAAAGCCATCCACTGGGGGTATTTTCTGTTACAGAAGCACCAGATAGCTCAGACAGTCCTGAATAGTGCAGGCTGCAGAGGCCATAGCCGGCTTAGACTAGGTGCCTGTAAAAATCAAACTGAGAAGGAATAAAGAAAAGATACTCGTTACTGAATACCATGTTTTTCTTCCAGCTCCTGTGGGAAGGGGTTATTATTTCGGTGTGGGAGAAGGGACACATTCACTTTTCCCCAATCAGAGCCTTTTGCTGTGTGGCCGTGACTCACAGGTGATGACTCACACCTTCAAGCTCTTCACAGTGTATCAGTAATAGTTTATAGTCCTTAAAAAGGAATAAGATGAAGTAAAGAAATTACAGAATTATTTTGGTTCCGCTTACACTGTGGATTCATCTGACACGGTAATTTACTTCCGGAAGAGAAAGTTTCCCTTCCCACTCCAAAGAAAAGCTCCATTACTCTCTTCAGTAACCATATTTTCAAAATGCTTGTTAAAATCAGTCTCAGCACTTCACTGTCACACGTTGTAAATTACTAGGTAAAAAGATATTTTTTCCTAAGTCTAGAAAGAAGACAAAATTGGCATGAAAAAACCCTCAAGATTTCTTCATTGACAATAGTCATTCTAAAACACGTTAAGTGTTCTTGAATTGTATTTGTCATTTTGAAAGATGTTTGTCAGGACTTTAAAACTCTGTTAGTCCATCAAAATAAAGTCAAATGCACTGCTTTCCTACTCACCAGTCATGTCACTGAGGGACCCATCAGGTGAGACAGCACCAAGCCGATCATACTAAAGCTCTTTTAAAACACGTTTCACTTATACCCTCTTATTGAAGACTTAAGCACCCCCAGTTGCAAATATTCTCATCTGGTAGTTTCGCACCCTGTTCGTTCTTTGACCCGTACTGGATTCTGTTCAGTCATCTTCTGTTGAATGAAAGGCTATAACCTTCCTGAAAATAAAGAAGTTCACCAATTTTTTTTTTTTTAGTTCAGCTGTCCTGGCTTTTCAACAGGCTTAGTTTGCAATGACTTTATAAGATATTAAAATACTAGCAACAATCACTACAATGGATCACATGTATTATTTATCTAATGACCGTTGTTCAGGCAATTTGCAGAGATGCATTTTAATCCATCAAATAACCCTGCAGGATTAGGGAACCAGCCTCAGAGAGGTTAAATAACATGCCCAGAGCCACTTGGTCTAGTGGTTAAGTGCTACAGCTGCTAACCAAAAGGCTGGCAGTTCAAATCTGCCAGGTGCTCCTTGGAAACTCCATGGAGCACTTCTACCCTGACCGATAGGATTACTATTAGTTGGCATCACTTGATGGCAGTGGGTTTTTTGTTTTGTTTAAAAGCCGTTTGCTAGTAGGTGGCAGAACTGGAGTCCCAAATCAAGTTAACCTCCTTGCAACACATGATGTAATGCCTAAATCACTATTCTGCTACACAAAATGCAAAGTTTAATTTGAAGAATTTTACCAGGGAAGTAAATCCAGAACAAAATTTTAATTGGGAGCCCCAATTTCTTGGATTAGCTCTCTTCCTGGGTTAAGCTAACCACTCATTTTCTGTCTCACTGAATGCCTGTGGTTTTCTGTCTCAAAAAACATCTTCTTGGAAGAAGTAAGAAGAAAAATGAAATTCTATGGGCTGTGTGTCTTCAACCAATTATCCAAAGCTCCCTTTGTGCTGAGGCTGTCCCCTGAGTCAAGGCTGAATTGAATTTCAAAGTAATTTCTTTCTGCCCAGAAACAAAGTTAGAAAGAAGACACAGGAAGAGCAACAAAAGTGGAAAAAGCCTTGACCGCCAAGCATGAAGCCTTCTCAACTCGGTCAGCTTTTTCTAGGGTTTTCTCTTGTGTCACCAGCAGTGATTGGACTGGACCATGTGCTTTGGTAGCAGTGTGAGTGTCACATTACCAGGGCTCAGCGATATCCTTCCAAGGGCCTCTCTGTAACACAAACAAGATGCCCTGAACCTGTTATGTTGTTACCTGCCATCAAGTTGCCCCAGATTCATGGAGACCCATATATAACAGGGTTGGACTGTTGTGATCCATAGTGTTTCCAGTGGCTGAGTTTTCATCAGTAGATCACCAGGCCTTTCTTCCTAGTCTACCTTAGTGTGGAAAGTCCACTGAAACCTTGTTCAGCATCATAGCAACGTGCAAGCATCCACTGACAGATGAGTCGTGGCTTTGTGTAAGGGGCATTGGCTGAGAGTGGAACCTGGGTATCTCGTATAGAAGGTGAACATTCTACCACGAAACCACCAATGTCCCCATTCCCCTGCCAAATCAAGCTTTAATTTCATGAAACTGAAACAGGAACTCATGATCCAGGAATTTTAGAGGCTGAAGGGAACCAGCCAAGAAAGTTTCTTGGAAGGAATTTATAGCAATATTAATTTCTGAGGCATTTCAACAGATGCTTCTAATAGACCAAATACCCACCCTTTCAGAGACGTTTAGTTGAAACAGAACATACATTTGGAAAAGGTGCTAAATCCTAAGTGTATGCGGCTCAGCACATTTTCACAACGTAAACATACGTGTGCAGCCAACAGCAAATCAGGAATAGGACACTACTGCTAACCAGAAAGTCTCCAGGCTCCCTGGTCATTACCCCTCCGCACCCCCACCCAGGCAAATCACAATCTTCATTTTAATTGTTACAGAATAAATTAGTTTGGCCTGTTTGGGTGCTTTATGTGATTGGAATGCAATGTAGTATCCTGCTTTAAAAAATAATTTTATTTAATATAATGTGGGAAAAAAGAAAACAGTTGTGCCCATGAGCCTAAGGGGAGAGCTGCATGCCACTGGGTTTGCCCTGCTGACTTTCTGCAAGGACTTTCTTCCTTCCCGCCTCTGGGTGAACTTGAGCCTCCAGTCTTTCAGTCAACAGCTGAGCGTGTTAACTGTTCTCACCAACCAGAGATTTCCATAACGAATACCGAAACCAAACCCACTGCTGTCGAGTCGATTCTGACTCCTAGCGACCCTGTAGGAGACAGAAGTGCTCCCTAGAGTTTCCCGGGAGCACCGGGTGGATTCAAGCTGCCGACCTATTCTCCAGCAGCTGTAGCACTTAACCACACATCAACAGGATTTCTTTAATGAACACGGTTCGTCTTAATTCACAAACTGGAGCTAAGCTGTTGTGACGTGTGGCATACTTACCTAGCATCTGTCACTACCCTTGTGGTAGTTTTCCTGGGCTCACGACACTGGTAAAACCGAGTCTCCAGAGGACTGTGCCTCTCCAGCAGTGTTTGGCAAGATGCCTTGTATGTTGTTGTTGCTAGCCTTGAACCTGACTCATATCAACCCTGTGTGGGACAGAAAGGAGCACCACCTGGTCCTGCACCATTCTCATTGTTATGCCTGAGCCCGCTGTTGCAGCCACGGTGTCAGCCTGTCCTGCTGAGGGTCTTCCTCTTTTTCACAGACCCTCTACTAAGCGTGGTGTCCTTCTCCAGGGACTGGTTCCCCCTGACATCGTGTCCAAAGTACATCAGACAAAGTCTCCCATTCTTACTGCTAAGGAGTCTTCTCTCCGGACTTCTCTCAAGCCAGATGTGTTTGTTCTTCCGACAGCCCGTGGTACGTTCGGCATTCTTCACCAACAACGTGATTCACAGGCGTCTGTTCTCCTTTGTCTTCCTGATTCCTTGTCCAGCTATCACATGTGTATGAGGTGATTGAAAATGCCACAGTTTGGATCAGGGGCATCTTTAATAATCACTTGTTCTTTAATGATCTATCTCCCCCAGAACCAGAAGGCTTACTCATGTTGTCTATGCACAATGAACGCCTTCTCATGAGAACTGAGAGCACATTTCTTGTTGGCCCAACTGTTTTATCCTGTTCCCTGAAACAAAGTTTTGTACCTTCAGGAATGCAAACTTTCTGGCATTATTGGTGGCTAGTATAAAAGTGTGACATTTACTTTTCAACACTTTAAGAGGTCTTTCGCAGCAGATTTGAGCAGTGCAATAACTGTCTCTGATTTCTCGACTGTTGCTTCCATGGGTGTTGATTGTGGATGTGAGTAGAGTACAATCCTTGACGACTTTAATCTTTTCACCATTTATTGGTCCAAGCTGTGATTTTTGATCTTTATCAGTAAGTATTTCAAGTTCTCTTCACCTTTAGCAAGCTAGATTATATTATCAGTATATCATAGGTTGTTAACGAGTCTTTCTGCAAGACTGATGCCATGTTCTTCTTCATATAGCTCAGTTTCTTGGATTGTTTCCTTAGCATACAGACTGAATAAATATAGTGAAAGGAAAAACATGGATACACACCTTTCCTGACTTTAAACCACACGGTGTCCCCTTTTTGTGTTTGAACAGCTCCCTTTTGGTCTATGTACAGGTTCTGCATTAGCACAATTATAAGTGTTCTGGAATTCCCGTTCTTCACAATGTTATCCATAATTGTCATAGTCTGCACAGTCGAATGCTTTTGTTTAGTCAGCAAAACGCTGATAAACATCCCTGCTTTCAGTAAAGGTCCATCCGACATCAGTAATAATATCCCTCATTCTCAGTCCTCTTCTGAATCTGGCTTGAATTTCTAGTAGCTTCCTGTTACTGTCCCACTGCAGTTGCTTTTGAACGATCTTCAGCAAAATTGTGTGATATTAATGATATTGTTCGATAATTCTCATGTTCTATTGTGTTACATTTCTCTGGAATAGACACAGATGTGGATCTCTTCCCAGCCAGGTAGCTATCTTCCAAATTTCTTGACATAGATGAGTAAGCATTTCCAACACTGCATCCGTTTGTTGAAACATCTTTGTTGGTACCCTACCAGTTACTGGCGGCTTGTTGTTTATTGATGCCTTCAGTGCAGCTTGTTTTTCTTCCACCAGCAACATCAGTTTCTTGGTTATATGCTACCTTCTGAAATGGGGAAACTGTTAACCACCTCTTTTTTGTATCGTGACTGTCTTTCTTCTGCCTTCTTTTGATACTTCCTGCATCATTCAACCTTTTGCTCCATGGAATCCTTTAGTACCAACATTTGAGGGTCGAATTCTTTTCTTTTAGTTCTTTCAGCCTGAGAAATTCCAAATGTGTTCTACCATTTTGGTTTTCTAACTCCAGGTTTGACACACTTTGTTGTGACACTTTGTCTTCTCGAGCTCCCCTTTGAAATCTTTACTTCATTGCTTCTTCCATTGCCTTTAGCTACTGTATATTCAAGAGCAAGTTTCAGAGTCTCTCCTGACATCCATTTTGGTCTTTTCTTCTGCTCCTGTCTTCTTAATAACCTTTTGCTTTCTTTGTATATGATGATCTTGATGTCATTCCGCATCTCGTCTGGTTTTTAGTTGTTCGTGTTCAATGTATCAAGTCCACTCTTGAGAGAGCCTCTAAACTTAGATGTGTACAAGGTTACATTTTGGATTTGCTCAATTTTCTTCAGCTTCAACTTGGACTTGGATTTGAGCAATTGATAATCTGTACCACAGTTGGCTTCTGTCCTTTTCTGACTGATGATATTGAGTTTCCCTATAGTCTTTTTCCACAGATGTAGAGAATTTGATTCTCGTGTGTTCCATCTGGTGAGGTCCACATGTATAGTCATTGTTTATATTGAAAAAAAGCATTTGAAAGAAAGAAGTCATTGCCAAAGCCAAATCTTGCAAAATTCTATCATAAGATCTCTGGCATCATTTCTATCACCAAGGCTGTATTTTTTAAGTACTGATCTTTCTTTGTTTCTAACTCTTGCATTCCAATCACCAATAACTGTCAATGCATTTTGATAGCATGTTTGGTGAATTTCAGACTGCAGAAGTCAGTAATGAATTTTCAATTTCTTCATCCCTGACCTTAGTTTAGAAAAAAAAGAAAGAAATCATTGCTGCCCAGTTGATCCTAACCCATAGCGACCCTACAAGACAGGATAGAACTACACTATAGAGTTTCCATGGAGTGCCTGGTGGATTCGAACTGCTGACCTTTTGTTTTGCTTTTGCAGCTGTAGCACTTAACCACTAGGCCACAAGGGTTTCCTTAGTGGCCAGTATATGCATTGGAATAATAGTCATAATAACTGGTCTTCCTTGTAGGCATATCATCCAATTATGCTATCACTAACAGCGTTGTACTTCAGGATAGAACCTGAAACCTTCTTCCTGAGGATGAATGCATCATCATTCCTCCTCAGTTTGTCGTTCCCAGCAGAGCAGACCATCCAATTCAAAATGGCCAATATCAGTGCATTTCAGTGTCCTAATGTCTAGGATATTGATCTTTATGGACTCCGTTTCATTTTTGATGACTTACGATTTACCTAGATTCATACTCTATACATTCTACTTTCCAATTGTGAATGGATGTTTGTAGCGGCTTCTTTTCATTTTGAGTCTGCTCATCTTGACATCAGCAAGTGAGGGAGGGTCCCAAAAGCTTCACTCCATTCACATCATTAAAGTCAAGTCTACTTTGAGAAGCTAGCTCTTCCCCAGTCATGTTTTGAGTGTCTTTCAGCCCGAGGGGCTCATCTTCCAGCATTGCATTGGACAGTGCTCTACTGCTCTTCACTAGGTCTTCACCGGCCAAGTTTATGAGGAGCAGACGGCCAGGTTCTTCTTCCTAGTCTGTCTTAGTTTGGAAAAGCTCCACTGAAATGTGACTGCCATAGGTGACCTTGCTGGTACTTGAAATACCAGTGGCATAACTTCCAGCATCACAGCAATACATAAGACACCGCAGTATGACAAAGTGACAGATGGAAGGTGGCCATGTGTACTGTATATCTTATAGTAAATATTTTAGCTACATTCTCTAGAGACGTAAAAGTAATAAAGTATATAAATTTATCAAAAAAAAAGAAAGAAAAAAGAAAAAATCAAAACCTACCACCATCAAGTTAGGTCCGACTCTTAGCAACCTTAGAGATCAGAGTAGAACTGCTCATAGAGTTTCCAAGGAGCACCTGGCAGATTTGAACTGCCAATATTTTGGTTAACAGATGCAGCACTTAACCTACTGTGCCACCAGGGTTTCCACGTAAACATATAGAGAGAGATTTATATGAATGAAATGACTCAGGAGGCTGTAAAGTCTAGAACATGGATCAAGCTGGAGGCTTCTGTTTCATGTAAGTGCAGGGACCAACAAACCCAACATCAGCAAGTTAGATGACTTCTGATTTCTGGCTCACTGGCTATAAAGACAGATGAATTCCAAGATCAGCAGGCAAGACACTGTGTAAGCTGCTAGCTCACATCCAAACTGGAGGTCAGGTGAACAGAGCCAGCTGCAGGATCTGTTGTGAGCAAAACTCATGAGCCTTGCCAGAAAGTCCACTTACAGTCTATGTAGAACACACCCCCAAATTCCCTTTCAACTGATTAGCTTCACAGCAGATTCCATCGTGGAGGTGATCGTATTACATCAGACCTCATCATGGAAATGATCTTAGCATCACGTGACTGCCAAGTGACATCATAACCATAAGCTACCGAGAGTCAAGGCCCAGCCAAGTTGACACACAACCTTAATGATCACAGCTAGTTTTCATACATACTAGACACTCTATGAGCCCTAGTAGTACAGTGGCTAAGAGCCGGACTGCTAACAAAAAACTGTCTCTCTGGCTCCTGTACCCATATAAGGCCTCAAAACCACACATTACTCTCTGTTTACTATTTGGTCTCTTTCATCTCAACTGTTTTGTGAGTTTTAGTAGAATTTTTCCAGAGATTTTGGGGTAGAGATGGGGCTCACAGTGTACGGGGTTCCTGTCTCACTCCCCGTCCTTGTTCTTCCCTTCCTTCTCTTTCAGAAGCTCTGTAAATTGTTCTTCTGATCATACAGGTAATCATTTGGCAAATAGCCGTTGTTGCTTGGGAATGCCCTGGTAGGCTTCACTCTTACCCTCAAGCAGCTTGTCAAAGTATTTCTACCAAATACGTGTAATACTTTCCTAGAGAGAGTCAATGAAAGAAAAACTGCTCTTCTCGTTAGAACTTGACCAGTGATGCAGACAAGTATTGTTATTGTCAGTTGTGATAGGATCAGTTCTTACCAGTGGCAGTCCCATGTGTTACGGAGTAAAACTGCTTCATAGGGTTTGATTAACCATAATTTTAACAGAAGCAGGTTGCCAGGTTCTGTTCTTCCCTGGTGCTGTTGGGTGGCTTGACCCAAAGGCTTGCAGCCGAGCACAAACTGCACCACCTAGAGGCCCTAGGGAGAAATACGTTGTTGGATGCCTTCCACTTACTTCTGACTCGTAGCGACACCTGTGACAGAAGAGAACTGCCCCCATAGCATTTTCTGGACTGTAATTTTTACGGCAGCAGATTTCCAGATCTTTCTCCCACAGTGACTGGATGGGTTTGAGCCACAACTTTATGGTTAACAGGGAGAAATATAAAACCAGCAAAACCAAACCCATTGCTGTAGAGTTGACTCTTCTTGTAGCAACCCTATAGAACAGAGTAGAATCTATGGTTTCCAAGGAGTGGCTTTTGGATTTGAAATGGCAACCTTTTGGTTAGCAACCAAGCTCTTAATAACTGCATATGAATAAACAGAATATAAAGTATGGCTCCCATCCTCAGGACATCTATTGTCCGGTCAGATATCAGAAGTAATATACTGATGTAACGGGATATATAGGTCAATGCCAGCTGTGTGGTAACACCGTGCAGTGGGCATTAAGAGCAGGCCTAGTTCAGTGTGACTCAGACAGGGGAAAAGACCTCGGGATTCTTTGGGTGCACGGGCATAATTCCGTGTGGCTGCATGGGGAGAGGCAGGGAGAGTGGTTCAGAATAAGGATGCAGCACCCACAAAGTAATGAGCACTGTAAGGAGTGAGTGAAGCGTGTGTGTGTGTGTGTTTGTATTTGTGTGTGTTAATACTGTGAAGAGAGAGATCCAGCACTTGCTGAGTGCTGGTGGGAAATAACCTTGCCTGCGAAGAAAGGCTGAAATTACTAAGGGCCTGAAAGCCCGACAGAGATGTGGACTTTGGGACCAGCCCTGTGCAGAAAAGGATCCATGGGAAACCATGTCAAGACATCCTGCCTGACAGCAGGACACAGGACTGGTTGAGAAGACTCAGACAGACCCCCTGTTACAGTAATTCAGGCCAAAGGTGTTAGATGACAGAACTAAGAGGAGCAACAAGAAGATGAAAGGACGAATCTGGGAGAAAAGAAAGCTTTGTCAGGCTGGATCACCAGGTGGCCATAGAAATGAAGGCAAGGAACGTGATCTGAGGGAAGCAGACCGCGCTGAGTGCCTGCTTGGAAAGAGGGTGAGGGAGGCCCTGAAGGGGGTTTCATCCTCGCCTTCCTCTCCAGTGGGCCTTCTCCCATCTACCACGTTAGCTCGTGCCAGGACGCCTCACACTCCACCACCAGCATGACCCCCTGAGATTCCACTTGGACAGCAGGCCGAGAGGCTCCTAACGACCCAGCCAATAAATAGTGACTGAATGGATCCTGTGTCATCTGGGTGCCTCACAACGCTGGGAGGAAAATCCTCTCTCAGTGGAGAATATTGAGTGGTTCGCGCTAAGGAAGGGATTCTTAACCTGAATTCTGTGGACGGTGTTGAGGGACTGTGGAAATTTACAAACCTTAAACCTGGTGGCGCAGTGGTTAAGTGCTACGGCTGCTAATCAAAAGATCAGCAGTTTGAATCTGCCAGGTGCTCCTTGGAAACTCTGGAGCAGTTCCACTCTGTTCTGTAGGGTCACTATGAGTCAGAATTGACTAGACAGCAGCTGTGTTTGGGTTTTAATGGAAGTTTAAAGAGTTGTGGAGGCGCAGTGGTTAAGAGCTTGGCTGCTCAGCAGAAGTTTGAATCTACCCAGTGGCTCTGCAGAAGATCTGTAAAGATTACAGATAAGAAAACTCCAGAGAGCAGTGCACCTCTCTCGCATGGTGTTACTATGAGTGGGAATCAACTTGACAGCACCCAGTGACTGAAATTTAGCATTCTTTTTTCATTATAAATTCAGGCAACACAGCATAGCAGTGTTAGCAGTCCCTGCGACCTTGTCTAGTAGAAATCAGAAATTTTTACATTGAACTGTGGTTGTTTCAGATCCGACACCAGGAACCATCATTCACTATCATCACAACTTCAAGGCTGGGGTAGTTATGTTAGACCTGCTGTTGACCTTGTTATTGAACATCTTAGTAATGAAGCAAATATATTATCGCTAATTTAAAAAAATAGTTGATGTCATTTCCTTCCTTTATATTCCTATCTATTCTACTTTTAATGCATCTAGGAACATTTTTCTTAGAAGGGGTCCATGACCTTACCAGATGACCAAAGAGGTCCATGACATACAAAACGTTAAGAAACACAGCTAGGGTCTTGTCTGCTGGGATCTAAGCTGTGTTCTACTGTGTGGAGCTGCTGCAGTTTGCAGTAAATCTGACTCATACATCAGAGATCTGCCAAAACACAGGACTCAATGGGATAGGGTTGCCTGGAAACTGAAGCCTGATTCAATTGTAACTTCTTTCTTTTAAAGAAAAGAAATCCAATGCCTATAAAAAGCTGACAAATAGTTTTTCTGCTCCCACACACTTGAGGAGACCAACCCCAGGAATCTGAGGCTCCCACCTGAAGTCACAGGGCACTCGTCCCACCAGGCACACCATGACTTGCATTCTCTGTCACGGATTCACAGTCAGCTGCTGGGGAAGGGGAAGGTTAGGGAGCAGCATGCTTTGAAAAAAATCATAATACTTGTCCTCAAAATTTTATTAAGTACTTTCTACAGAAGGGAGGCCCCAGTGGTGCAGTGTTTTAGAGCTCAGATGCAAACCTAAAGATCAGCAGTTCAAATCCACCCAGTGCTCCTTGGAAACCCTATGGGGCAGTTCTCTGTCCTATGGGGTCACTGGGAGTTGGAATTGAGTTGATGGCAACAGGTGTGGTTTGACTTGGGCTTCTGCATAAGTCCATGGGTGGTGCTTGTAGTGCTCAGCTGCTAACAGGACAGTTGGAAGTTCAAGTCCACCCAGAGGTACCTCGGAAGAAAGGCCTGGTGATCGACTTCCAAAAGGTCAGCTCTTTGGAGGAAGGAGGTGGGGCCCTCTGTGTTGTGTCACCTGGGGACCCAGACTCCCTCCTCCTTGTCTCACTATCATATTCAACATAAAACCTCCAAGACTGTCAGAAAGGATGGAGAGAATGGAGACTCTGATGCTCCTTTGAACACTGGGCAAAGTTCAGGCCTGTGTGATTACCTGTGAACTCCCTCCTCTTATTCTGATGTTGCTCAACACTTTCTCACCTATGATGTGACCCTAATACCTTGCAACACATTTTCTGTTTTTCAAAATGGGCAATTGAGAGCTTGATGTAACTAATACTACAATGATATTCTAAATAACTGTCTGGGAGTGAATTGGGTCCTCTCAAAAATGTATGTCATAATTCAACTGTGACATGATTCCCAGTGTTCTGTGATTCTCTTCTGTTTTGTTATTTTCCCATTCTGTAAATCCTATCTCTGCCTGTGGTTTACACACTGCATTATGTTAAAAAGGATTAGGGTGGGACTGTAACAGCTTTCCTAACCATGGTCTCCTCCCTGCTTCGTTGTGAAGGACTTTTCCCTGGAGTGTGGCTTGGACCACCTTTTGTCTTACCAGACTTAAAAGGAAAGGGAAGCAAGCAGAGAGTTGAGGACCACATGCCTTCAAGAAAGTGGCACTGGGAGCAGGGCATGTTTTTTAGACCTGAGATTCCTGTGCCGAGATGCTGTCAGATCAAAGAAAGAGTGACGCAACACAAGGAACTTCTGTCAGAGCTGAGAGCGAGTGTTCCCCTGGAGCTGGCACCCTGAATTCAGACTTCCGCCTACTGGACTGTGAGAGTGTCAACTTTTCTTTGTTAAAGCTGTCTACTTGTGGTATTTCAGCTAGAGCAGTAGTGGTACCAGATGACTAAGGCAATGATCTGTAAGTGTTTCTTTATTGTACCAGCTCCACTGGCTTCTGTACAGTCCTGTTTCCAAAGTGGCACAGAGCCCTCTCGGCTCCTGCGGCCTCGGTCTCCCTCCTCTTCTTTGCTCTCTTGAGAAGTGGCCTTCAGCCTGTGAGAGCAGCTGAGAAGGCTGCCTGGCATTTTTTTAATTCTACAACTTTTTTTCTTGCTCTTTATCTCATTCAGGATGTACTTGGTAGGCTGGTTCAACTAGCTGAGGAATTTTTATATGTTTTGTTTTTGCCTGTTACAAATCTGCACATTAGAGTCCAGGTGTCTGACATACCTGTCTGTAGTTTAACAAAGAATATCTTGTGGTTATTCTGTAATATACGCAAGTATCTATGGGCTATGTGCTTAAAAACATGAGTTTTAATCCTTGCCAAAATGATATATAACCTCTGATACAAAAATTGTCTTTTAGTACTCCATGGAAAATAGCCTGTGTTGCCACAGAGTCTCTGGTGGTGTCATACCTCCTAATAAACCTTCTTCCTCTTCTTGGCTGGGAGTGTGTTTTATTGGCTTGACTGCTCCAGGGCAAGGACCCGAACAAGACACAACTGCTTCTAGGGCCTGACTCCTCTTCTTCCTCTCTCTGCTCTCCTTGCTTTCCCCTGAGGAGTGTGGGAAACACAGAACCCTCTAACTCTTTGTTTTAAAGCAAATCTGGCTCTTCTTTAGGAATCTCTTGCCCTGCAACTCCTCTGTGCTGAGCTTATTGATGCTTTGACCCACAGGCCCAGTTTGGGCCAAGAGAATTGCCCCCCACCCCCAGCTTCCCACCACTACTATTTATCTGTGATGTCTCCAGCTGACGTCAGCAACAACACACTTGCCTCTCCTCCTTTCCAGCTTGCAACACCTGGCTGTGTGACCATACTAGCCTGGCTGCAAGCAATAGGAATTTGCTCTAACTTTAGCCAAAAGAAAAGACGTATTGAAAATATATCGTGTAGATCACAGGATCAAAGAGAAGGTGAGCGACACTGGACGCTGCTGCTATGTCACTGGACACCACCACTGGACACTGCTACCATGCTGATGGATGCTTAACTTTGCTGCTCCTGCCACCTTGAAAATCTTTAACTGTCCCCTGGTCTTTAGGCACTTCCTTGAGAGTCCGGATCTTGAGTAGGGGCATCAAATAGGCACATACCTTTGCAGACAGCTGGGAGAGGGAAAGTCAGGCACTTTTATTTTTGGAGGAAAGGCTTCTTTTCACACCCTCCCCTCAGAACGCAGCATGTTTCGATGCTGAGCACCCAGAGAGGTAACAAGAGCCCACACTCTTTTCTTTCTGCCTTGTTACAGGCCTCACTTGACTTCCAGCACACGTGTTCACATCCAGAGAGAATGTCACCCAGGTCCCATCACAACCCAAGATAATCTTGGTCTTCCCCACTGTGTCCTCAGGATTTCTTGCTGCCTTGCCTCCAAAGACCCTCGCCTCTGGGCCTGCGGCCACCCTGGAACTGCTCACTTCCGAAAGGTCCCTCTCCCAGGGGGCGTTCCATGCCATTCCGTGACCATTACTGCTGAGCACACCTCTGGAACTGTCCTAGGCAGTAGCCTCTGTTTATCACCAAGTTTAATGAGCACTTTTCAGTCCTTACCTGATATGGAAAGACTCAGCTTTGGAGGATAAGAGGATGAACTCAGCCAGGGTCACTTTTAGTTTAGGGAGATTTTCAACTGAATCATCTGGTCATCAGGTGGATACTTCCACATTGCACAGAATTACGAGTGTGGTGCATCCTGTGGAGAACCCCAAGCTGTCAACTCATTACTTTGTTGTGAATGGGATTCTGGCAAAGACTTTAAAATTGGATGTCGAGGAATGCCAAGTTCTCTCTTTTGAGCCTTTTTGACAATTTCATGCCTGAAAAAAGACTAGATGTCAGTGATTTCATTTACAGACCTTGAGGAATGTTCCAATCACAAACTGTTAGGTAGTCTACTACGAAGAAGTAATGATTTAAAAACAGATTTGTGTTACTTTAAAAAACAAACAAACAAACCATAATGCAACCTGAGAATTGGTGCTGTTTCTGCCTCTGAAATGCCCATGAGAGGTCCCGCTGTAATAGGTGCTGTCTCAGAGAAGTTCTCTGTTCTCACAAATGCTTTTGTGGGATCAGAAAGTTAAAAACAGAGCTGCAGATCACATTCATCATCCAAAATAGACATCATTTGGAAGGTCTGCTGGGTACAGTGATTTCAAGGGCTGCTAATTTCTGCTGAATGACAGCTGCTTTGATAGTCCATCTACGTCTTTCTGATAACCTAGCTGCTTTAGCTCTGACCGCTGTCAGACGTTTTAATCCACGTCATTCAGGTGATTGAAGTCACGTACATGGGTGTTCTGAGGGAGGGAGCAGTTCTCATTCACCAGGTATAAGATGACTTCTGATTTGAGGCATTCAAATTCCAGTTTGCTTTTCTAGCAAGTTATTGCATGACCTTGGGAAACTGTTTCATGGGTCTGTTTTTGGGGGGGAGCTTAAAGTCCGTTCTGTCCAACTGAATAAATCTTTTTTGGTTTGACAGGCTCTCAAGTGCAGCTCAGGAATGCGTACACCAAGGGGTGCCAGCGGCTGACATGCTTGGCTGCTAATCGAAAGAGTGGAGGTTGAGGTCCACACAGAGGTACTTTGGAAGAAAACCCTGGTGACCTGTTCCCAAGAAATCAGCCCTTGAAACCCCCACAGAGCACAGTTCTGTGACACACACGGAATTGCCTTGAGTTGTAGTTGACTTGATGGCAATTGGTTAAAGCTCCGGTAGGATGGCGTCCTAAGCCCCTGAGTCTACGTGGCTTTCCAGGTCCTGGACTCAGACCTACCTAACCAGAATCTACATCCCCATGCCCAGTTCCTGGGTGACAATTTCTCTGGCCTACTTAGGAGGAGTGGCATCGTGTAATATGAGGACTAGGAGTTGGCAGACTTCTTAGAGAAAGCCAGTGCGCTGGACAAGCACCCGACAGCAGACCTTTCCCATCTGCACCTTCTCTCCCTTCTTCTGAGTGCTCTGCTTGGTCTGGAGAAGGTGTGCAGGCCAGAGTGGAACACGGGAGGCCGAGCTCTTCCCCTACTGGGAGAACCATGTTCCCGTATGCCAAGGGGAGCCAGGAGGAGACCACGATTCCTTCTAATACCCTATCATCACTCCACACCTCCCTAAAGTGGGGAAGTCTTGAAAATCTCTCTGGCCCTAAGATTCTGGGGTCCACTGTCTCATGCACAGAGATTGAAGCTTTTGTTTTTTTCAGAAACGTTAATTACCCACCCAAATGTTTTCTTTTGAGGCTGTGCTGGAGCTCAAGTGGTGAACAAGAAATTTATCAACTGAAACCAATGCTTTGGGTTTCCTCACATAAGTTTGCCTTAAAATAAATGCAGCCCTTGGCCAAGTATCTTTTAAGCAAGCAGAAGATGGGACTAGTTTATTGGAATCACCTGGATTTTTTTTGTTGCTATCTCTCAAGTTCCTGATAGAATTATGCAGCAAACTGCCCCAGTCTTCCAGTTGACATGGGCAACAAAAGCTTTGGCTGAGCTGTCCTTAAAAGGCACTATCATAGATTGCATTGTGTTCCCCACCAAATGTATGTATTGATTTGACTTGGCTGTGAGTCCCAGTATGGTGCCATTCCTCCCATGTGTTGTGAGTCCTGCCTCTGTGATGCTGATGAGGGAAAATGGACAGCACTTGTGTTGGTGAGACAGGACTCAAGTTACCAGCTGTGAGATATAAGTAAGTTGGGAACCTCACACCACCAAGAAGGCAGCACCAAGAGCAGAGTGTGTCGTTTGGCCCTGGGGTTCCTGTGCCGAGATGCCCTCACTGAATTTGGACTCAGTCTACCGCACTGTGACAATTTCTCCTGTTGAACGGAATTGTAACTCTTGAATGGATTTGTAGCTTACCTGACGGTGGCAACGAAATTTCTCTTCATGAAGCCTTCCACTCACGGTATTTGCTGTTAGAGCAGTATCATGTGACTAAAACAGGCACCAAGGAGAATGGAAAACTGACTGTGGAAAGTTGCGTGGCTGGTGATGATTCTCTAGTTTGCTTCTTCATTCGTATTCATGGTTCTACCTGAGAGTCGAATTTGATTACCCCCATCTTAACTGCTATTTCATATTGTTTTCCAGATGTAGGAACAGAGACACCAGGAGGAAGTAACTTGACATGATGGTAACCATTTTGGTTTTGTGATTTAGAAATTCCAAGTAGACCAAGAAACTCATCTCTGCTTTTGGGATGTATTTACACATAGGCTGACTTGGCCTCCACATGTGTGACCTCAGGGTGATAAAGTGCTCCCCTCTCTGCCACTTTAACATTTTGGCTTTTGAGATTTCCTCTGGGCTTCGGACTAAGCCAAATTTGATGGAAATCTAGACTGTTACCCAGGCAAATCTCACTTCCCCTTAAAGTGGCTTCGATAGTTGAAGTAGGTGGTTTCCACCTTCTGTCAGCTCCCCTGGGTAAATGTCCTTGCTCACCCCTCAGCTGTGCGTGTGAGGGCATTGGTGCTCAGTAGGAGGATGCTCGCCTTCTGTGTGGGAGATCCGGGTTCATTCCCCAGTCAAGGCACTTCAAGCACAGCCTCCACATGTCTGTCAACAGAGGCTTGCGTGTTGCCAAGATGCAGAACAGGTTTTAGCCAAGCTTTCAGACTGAAATGGACTATAAGAAAGGCCTGGTGATTTTGATCCATTGTGCATGAGATGATGACATGGGGGCCAATTCAACAGCAGGTAATAACAATCTGGCTTTATATAAAGAGGCTCCCCACTTGCAGTCAAAAGGTTTGGGTCCTAGATGAGCCCTATTATAAACCCTGTCCCTTTCTATTTCTTCATTATCACAAATACATCAGGCTGGCTTCTTCTAAAGGAACAGGACAAAGACAGCAAAACAAAATTTGAAATCAATATGCCGCAGAAATAATTCAGACTATACAAAATTACATTTACAAACTATAGTTTATCAACCCTACAATAGCTAATGAGATTAATAAGCAAACCAACTGAGCTAGTGCCTTTGCAAACCCAGTTTATGATAACTGTGCTATTCCCAGAAACCTGGTGCTGCTTTCCTGGGTCCCTTCCCTTCCATCTCCTTATCTCCATGTGGTCAGGACCTTCCCCCTTTCCAACACAAGAGAGCATCTAATTGGTATCTTGTCCTTCTTAAGAGCAATATAAACTTCTCTCATAAAAATTAAAAAAAAAAACAAGAAACAAAAAACCCCATAGTTTCCTTATTCAAACCTTCCTGACTCCTTTCCACCACTTATTGGTAGTTCCTGGCTTTCCATCTGAGAGGACAAGTCAAATTCCCAACTGATTCACAAGGCAGAGGTTATACCCACAAGCCTTTCCTGGCTTAGCCTTTCACCCCTGCTTAGCTATAGGGCATTCTACAGCAACTTATATTCTAGTGTCCTTGTCTGTGAAAATGGGATGCTGTTTCTATCTCCCTTACAGGCCTGTTGTAAGGCTGAAATGAAACTGCATATAACGCTCTTTACATTAAAGGGTGGCATAAGGGTCAATGAATCTCAGCGACAATGATGACGATCAGGATACTACAATGACGTCAGATGCCTGCTACCTGGAGTGGGGACAGACTTCACAGCATAAGGACATTATCTTCCACAAGGTTGCCCTCACTTCAGACACTAGCTACACACTCGGGGATCCCCAGGCTACTCTCACTCTGACCAGCTGGCTGTAAATTTGGGAGTTCCACTGTGCCCTCAGGTTTGAAAATTCACTAGAATGACTCGCAGAATCCAGGAAAGCACTGTACTTATGCTTATCATTTTATTATAGCAAAAGGATACAAATCTGAAGCAACCAAATGGAGAGACACACAGAGCAAAGTCTGATAGAATCTGAAACACAAAAGCTTGCATTGTCCTCTCCATGGTTTCAGGGCATGTCACCCTCCTGGCATACTGATGTGTGACAATATGCAAGATATTGCCATCAGAAAAGCTCACCTGAACCTCAGTGTCTGGAATTTTTATTGGGATTTCATTATATTACGTAGGTAACATGATCAAATTGTTGGCCATGTGATCAAACTCAGTCTTGTCATAAAGGAAGAATGTTCACTCCTGCTGAAGAAAAAGCAAAGAGATTTTCTTGAGGGTAATATAACTCACAAATTGAGGAAATACAGGGCAGGGAGGAATCTGCCAAGGGCTCCCACTTTCTGAGGGAAAGGTGAACATTTATATGGTAAGATAAAACCCAAAACCACACCTGTTGCCATGGGGTTGATTACAACACAGGACAGAATAGAACTGGCTCACAGAATTTCCAATAAAACTGGTGGATTTGAACTGCAAATGTAGAACTTAACCACTTTACCACCAAGGTTTCCATACATTAAGGTGGGAGGGTAAATTCTTGACAGTACCTGACCGATAATAAAACGGGCCGAGTCACAAGAGACCATCAACACCGTAATTTCTTTTCAGATCAGCAAAGTGGGGAGGCGCCGTGAGAGACTGCCGGCATCATAATCAGCAAACCATTCCCAGAACAGCCACATCTCACTCCGAACCTTATTGGCTAAGGGCTGTTAATGTCCAGGAAGTCAATGGCTACATTCTCAGGAAGGCAGAGGCAGACGCTTTGTTCAAGCTCAAGCCTGATTCAAAATGGAGACCAGTTAACAGTACGGAGTTGGATTCAAATTGGGGTTAGCCATCCTGGCTCAGCCAGGCACCTCCATGTGGGGGGTTCCTACTGTCCCTACTGTCCCCTACTGTCCCTGGATGTTGGGCTGATACATATAACTCAAAGCTCCAACCCCCTAATCGCACAGTCAGTCTTTCCTGCATCACCAACCTCTCTCCTGAGTCACATCTTTGGCAAAAACTGTCAGGTATGATTGGAAACCCTGGCACCATAGTGCTTAAGGGCTTTGCCTGCTAACAAAAGGTTGGTAGTTCAAATCTACCAGGTGCTCCTTGGAAACTGTGGAGCAGTTCTTCTCCTATAGCGTCACTATCAGTCGGTATCTGACTCAACGGCAATGGGTTTGGTTTGGTTATATTAGGCGCTCTCAGGATGGCTCACCATGAATAACAAAGGCATTCTAATAACTTGGAAACTTCAAGAGTTTGGAGGTTACCTGCCCGGTGTTGGGCACGATGGCCAGCCCAATTCTTGATTACACAGATATGGACAATGCTGAGTTAAGTGTTCCTTCCCACTTCTCCACTTCCTCCCCCACCCTACTTCCACCAATCTCAAGTAAGGAGGTGAAAAGAGATTTCATTACATTAAAATCTGGGACCCAAATTCCTCTTGGATGTCTATCTCTAAGCTTGCTTAAGGTGGGTAAGATCTAGAAGTCAGTCACCTACCAGTACCAAGATCTCAGACGAAGGGAAAGCTGCTTTGACACTGACTGGATGAGGGATGGTTTTTGTTCTTCTTAAAAGACAAGGGGGACTTAGTCACAAAGTGACAAATGTGATACCACTAATGGGAAACATCTAGAAGCCAGCCAAGTGCCGTCGAGTCGGATCCGACATCTAGAAGAGGTAAATGTATAAAGACCCAAGGCTATTTAGTGGTTTCCAACAGTGGGTAGGAGGGAGGGAAAGGGTGTTCGCTGTTTAGGGAGACACTGGGCTTCCATTAAGGGCGATGGGAAGGTTTTGAAATGGATAATGGTTGTGACTGAACAGCATGACGAACATAGTTAGTGTCACTGAATTGCATCTGTGATGACTACTGAAATGGCAAATGATTTCTACACACACACACACACACACACACACACACACACACACACACACACACGAGGTCTGACAATCAAGTCCACGAACTTAGTTGCTCTAAGTGCTACATAACTCACTGCTGAATATCACTACAGTCACCTTCCAAGTCCTCCCCTTGGGAAGCTATGTGCAGACACCACCACCTAGTCCACTCTTCAAAGCAATTTTGGAATTCTTTCTGGAACAGCCATTGCTCAGCACACTGGCACAGCGGCAAGTTCACAAACTTAATTGTACTGTTGTCTGTGAGGGAGTTTTTAGCCAGTAAACAAATAACGGTATTGGAACAGGCTCCCTGCTCACCTGATCTGCCCCCCAGAGACTTTTTTCTTTACCCGAAGATAAAGGAAATATTGAAAGGCAGACGTTTGGATGACATTCAGGACATCAAGGGTAGTATGATGACAATTCTGATGGCCAGTCCAGAAAAAGAGTTCCAAAATTGAAGGGTGGGTTAGGCACTGGTGTCAGCACATAGCTTCCCAAATGGAGTACTTCAAGGGTGACCCTAGTGAGCAACAAGCTATGTAGCACTTTCTCTAGGATGAGTTCAAGAACTTAGCTGGCATTTCTCATACTTACCCCCGACCCACCCACACAGTAGGGGGAAAGAACCAGGCCTTTCCTATGATGCATTTATCTCATTAAACTTTTGTCTCAAACGTCTCAAGAAAGCATTTGGTTTTTATAATAAAGAGCGATTGGAAAAGCTTGCTTTATGAAGTTTGTCTACTAGAATATTTTCTTTTGTTCAAATTCTACCCTCCACTTTTGGCCCAGTTATCTGGGTAATGACAGGAGCCATCTTGACAGACAAGATCTCCCACTTCATAAGGACTCATCACCTCTCATGCTTAGGAATGACATCGTCAACCCAGCCTTGCTGGGACTGACCGAGACCCACTGCCGCTGGGGTGATGCTGGCTCATAGCGATCCTGCCGGACAGAAGAGAACGACCTCACTGAGTGTCCAAGGAGCAGCTGGTAGATTCAAACTGCCAGCATTTGGGTTAGCAGCCAAGCTCTTAACCACCACGCCACCAGGGCTCCTGCTGGGACTCAGAGCTGGCTTAATCTCCTAATTTTAAGTGCTTGGCTGGTGCTTCTCCATCTGTACCTGGTTGTACGGCCCGCAGGTGTCTGAGACAGGGCAGGTTTAGGCTGTAAAGGTGAGGAAGACCTGCCCAGTGAGCCGGACCCCATTAGCACTATGGCCCCTTCTTCAGAGCTAACAGACCTTTCCCTGTCCATCCAGCAAAAACCGCAAAGCCATCTGTTCCCTTCTGTGACACATCTTTGCATGCAAAGTTTTCCTGGGAAAGTTTCCAGGAGTTTGAGTTCATAGTGCTTGTTGTTAGACAAGCTGTAGGCTCTCAGAAACAAAGGTACTGCTGGGACGCATGTTAGGAGAACCCATATGTAGTGAGGAGTGTCAGAGGCAGGAGACAGAAGCGGGCCAGCATGGAGAGGATTTCATACCAGCAGCAGCAGCAGCAGCAGTAGCAGCTGCCACTTATCAAGCACTGGTTTGGTGCCAGGCACCATCTTAAAGCCCTTACGTGCATTGTGTCACGGCATCATTGTGAGGAAGACGGGGAAGAGTAGAATCTTCATGTTCTGAGCTGACGACTGGAGTTTGGAGAGGTTCCCTAACTTAGTCAAGGGTCATACAGGTAACACTGAACCAGGTCTGTAGGACCCCAAAACTTGTGCTTCTAATTAGACTATTCTGTTTTCTGTATTTGGGGGTACCACGGCTATTTCCAAACCTGCCGTCACTTTTAAAAATGTGGGTTGCCATACCCCATTATTTTATAATTTGAGTGCTTCTAGCTTTGGAGACTCAAGAGTCTCTGATACTATTCTGGATAACTGTGGATAACTGGGCTGATACCAAGGGGGCCTGAGAAACCTGCTGCCACTTGGGGTTGGAGGATATGAAGAGCCCTCTGGCCTTTGGCTAGTTTGGGATCAAGGAGACCTTCTGAGGGACTGGGAAGAATCCTCTCCTCAAGTGTCTTCACAGGAAGAGTCTGATTTTGTGCATGACTGTCAAGATTGCCAAATTTGTGAAGAAAAATACAAGAATCAACTAAGTTTGAAATTTAGACAAACAACAAACACTTTTGTTTAGTATGTCTATGGTGTTGTTCTGAGTCAGAACTGGCTTGACCACAAGGGACTTGCTTTTTCTTTTATGGAGTGCTAGTGACACAGCAGTTACAAGTTCAGCTGCTAACCAAAAGGCTGGCAGTTTGAATCCCCTGGCTGTTCCTCGTAAACCCTCCTGCTGGGCAGGTCTGTTTTACAAGGTCACTAGCATATGGAATCTACTTAACAACAGGTTTGGTTTTTTTGGTATGCGGTATTTGGGATATACTTATACCTTAAAAACAAAATCATTAGTTCATCTGAAATTCAAATATAACTGGATGTCCTCTGCTTTATTTGTCACCTTTAGACCCAGGCTCCTCCAGGGCTGGCGTGAGTAGCCGTAGGTGGTCGTAGGTGTCTGTAAACCTACACTGCTCTGAGGCTCTGTCTGAGGCCGCTCAGACCACAGGTCTGACAGGAATTTCACGGGAACCATCCACCATGGGAATCCTCTCTATGGAGGTGTCTGAGCAGTGGGATGCCAGTAAGTCTTCCCTAATGTGTTGTGAAAGGAGAGTGACTTAGGAAGAGGAGAAGGGTTTGATTATATTTTTATTATTTGGTGAAAGTTTACACTGCAAACTAGGTTCCCGTTTGACAACTTCTGCACCACTTGTTCAGTGACACTGGTTACACTTTCCACAATGGGTCAACCTTCTAACTGCGTTGTGGTTGTTCCATTTCTTGTACTCCAGTTTCCTGCCCTGTTGCCTTCTCATCTTTGCTTTAGAGTCATTGTTGGCCTTTGATCTCACATACATGTTTTTTTTACTGGAGCAGCGAACTCACGGGTAAAGTCCTTTATTTGGTGTGCCATTCCGGTATTTCAGCGAACAGTTCTGGTTCAAAGTTTAAAGACCTCGGTGTGATAGTCTCAGGGAGCCCTCTAGTCTCAAATGACCCAGTAAAATCCAGACTTAGAAAGAACCTGAGTTCTGTTCCACATATTTCTCCTGATTGACTAGGGTCCATCTATCGTGGCCCTCATGAGAACAGTCCATCAGTGTAGCTGGGCACTACCTAGTTCTTCTGGCCTCAGGTAGATGAGGCCATGGAAGAAGAGGTGTTTGAGACCAACTAAAATGAGAGACAGATGCCACTCAGCCAGATTTGGAAAGCATGTGACCCCGCTTATATAATAGCTTAGTCATAGCACCCTAGGAACTTTGGTAACCACACAGGTCCCATGGACAAGACTCAAATTGCTGCTGATTCTACATTTTGGAAGAATATCTAAGATCTACCTAGAACACGTGATTGTGGAAGGGTTGCAAGGAGATGCTACAAAACCATTTTCTACTAGCCTCCCTGTCTTTCTGGGAGGCTGTTATGAGACAGTTCTCATCACCTCTCAGGTTCTGATAAGAAACAAAGTGTTCTGCCTTGTCCCTCCTTGAGGATGGCTGATCCGACTCGACGGCACTTGGCTTTGGCTGTAGGCTACAACATGGCTTAGCTGCAGAATGGCAAGGGTTGTGGGGAACTGGCACACTTGGCTCACCTTTGTTTTGCTATGTAAGTAATAAGCCATCTGAGTCTTAAAAACATCACTGTTTCTTTACCAGCTAAATCTGTTAGTCAGCTCTTGCCCCGTGTTTGACACTTTGCCACTAGAGGCAGGAAGCACTGTCTGGATACAAGAAGAGACACCAGCGCAGAAGAGAGAAAGGAGCATATGAAAATCAAAGGGGAAAAAAACAACAATCCATTGCTGTCAGGTCGTTTCTGACTCATAGCGACTGTTGCCCCACAGATTTTCCAGGGCACATCTGGAGGATTTAAATTGCTGACATTTTTGTTTAGCAGCCATAGCACTTAATCACAGAGCCACAGGGTTTGCATGTAAACACAAAGCAATTCTTAAAGGAGATAGCTTCTAGCGGTTAGCTCCTATGTAGCTGGATCACAGCAAGGGAGGCAAGTAAAGAATGCTGCTAGGGTGTTTTCAGGGTGTGATGTTTTATGTTACAGATGATGGGAAACTTAAAAACTTATCCAGATGACTAGAAACTTTAAAAGTTGTTAGAAATAAGGACTATATTTTTTTCCTGCTTTTTGCATTCAACAGCTATAGAGACTTGAAGTATTGACCCTTAACTGTTTGTTGACTGTAATTTTTTGGAGAACAGGTATTGTAGGAGAAGGGGCATTATACCCATAGGGTAAATAACTGAAATACCAATAGCAGCATAGCCAAGTGCCATCGAGTCCGATATCTGGGGTCAAATTATGTCTCTTCCACTTTTGAGCCATGTTATCTCAGATAAATTATTTGCCCTCTCTATGCCTCAGTTTTCTTAATCTGAAAAATGGGAATATTGCTTCATTTATGTTCTTGTGAGGACTGCAAAATATTCATTAGTGCTTACTGTATGCCGAACACATGGTAAGTGCTTAATGAAGTATTTATTTAATTCACACAATTCTATGAGGTAGGATTATTATTATCCCAATTTTACAGATGAATAAACTGAGGCACAGAGAGGTTACCCAAGGTTACAGCTAGTAAATATGGGAGTCAGGATTCAAATTCAGGTGGGGCTCTCTCTAGAGCCTGCTCACTTGTTAGTGAGTTACAAAACAAATGAAAAAAGTTATGTTAAATGCTAAGTAGAGAGTTTAACACATAAGCGTGGTACAGAATAGCTATCATTAGTGTTATTTTAACTTCTTACTTGAATTTGGGGAAAATGAAAGGACAAAAAAAGGTACATAAAGAAGCAGAAAAAAGGTTGTTTTTTTTTTCTCCAGTGTATTTGCGGACTTTCAAATTTTCTACAAAAACATGCATTTGTAATCATACAAAAAAAGGTATTGAGAGAAATTAACCAAACTTCTACAAGAAACTAGCCTTTGGGTGAGGCTGGAGCTGAAAATCAGGTTTGGGGATCTTTCCTCCAACTCTGGCTCTCCCGGCAAAAAAACAGACCGTATGAAGCTGGTCGGAAGCCTGATGCATCCAGCACAGGCTGCGAGGCCACCTCCTCGACGGGTGCTGGATAGAGCAAATGACGAGTTGTGCCTCCGCGACTTCCAAGATCCCTTCCCAGCTGCGGTCCCGTCTGCAAATCACTCCCCAGCGGTCTCAGCCACTGTGTTTTTGGACTGAGGAATTATTCGGGTCTGTGGACGACGAACCCCTCCTCAACTACCGTAGGGGCGGTGTTGGCACAGAACCTGGAAGGGGGGACAGCGCTACTGGCATTGTGGCGTCATCGCTCCTGTTTCCTGGGCAACAAGGGCCCGTGAGGCTGGCCTCGGGCACATCCTGGGAGGGCCCCAGGAGGCAGGAGCGCCCTTTTGTGTCGGTCCCGGAGGCCGCTGCCAAGGCGCCCGGGCCCTCGGCTCCGCGACTCGGGCCCCTGGCCTCGCCCGATGGCGGACGCTCGGCCCCGCGGGCCCCTGCGAGTCGGCGTGCGGCACGAGCTGCTGGAGAAGGTGGCGCGCCTGCGGCCGAGCGGCCCGCCGCGCGGGGACCCGGAGGCGGCCGGCCGCAGCCCGGGCCGCTGGAGCTGGCGGCGCTTCTTCCGCAGGCCGGCGCTCCGCGGCCCGCGCCGGAAGCAGGCCAGGCACGGCCGGGGAGGCCCGGCGGCTCCGGGGCGCGGCCTGTGGGGCCACCCGAGCCTGCAGCGGCTGTTGCAGCGGCTGGCGACGTGGCGGCGGCGCTACCTCCGGAACCGGGAGCGCGCCGACCGGCTGGAGGAGATTCCGCTGCTGGTGCTGGACCGCGGCAGGGGCGGCGGCGACTAGGCCGAGGCCAGGCCCGCGGACCGAGCGCCCGGGCCGGGGCCGCGCGCGCGCCCGCCCGCCCGCCAGGACTCGTCTCCCGTTCTGCTCCCGTCCTCCCAAAGCACTGGTTTGGTTTAACAAGGGGAAGACATGAAAATAAAGCCAACACCATTGAAACCACGTGGAGTTTGGGGGGCATACACATCTTCAACGTGCGCACGTGGAAGGGCCCCCGGACTGAGGGTTTCAGGAACGAAGCGGGCACCGCCTCCTCACGTGCTTGGGCGCAGCGAGGGCACCCCGGAAGCCGCTGGCGGCCGAGCCCCGAGCCCCGGGCCCCGGGCCCCGGGCCCCTGACGCCGGGCCTGGCCGCTCCGCGGTGGCAGTCAGGCTGCGCGGAGATGGAGCCGAGGGGCTAGCTTTTCTCTCCTCCCCAGCCCCTCCGGGGAGGGCTGCAGGCCGCAGTGGTTTTCAGTCTAGGCCAGGCCCTTGGAGACATGTTTAAAAAGAGAGATGTGCGCTCCGCACCCCCCATTAATGTGAATAACACGGCTTTTATCTTTTGTTTACAGGCATTTATGAACCCGTGTAAACCAATAGTAGGACTCAGGCTTGCGGGTGGCGTCTGTGCTGTCTAGAAACCAGTGCCAGACACACAAGAGCAAAGGGAGGGGAATCCAGGCGACTCCAGGGTGGGTCTGGAACTTCTTCCTTGTAGTCAATAAAAACCTACTAATGATACTCTGGCGCTGCAGACTGGTGAGGATGAAGGCAAACAGCGTAAAGTGCTCTAAGTAAACTAGAAGAGCATCACACAGTGAAGGTATTGTCACGCGGTTCGGGGCTCTTCTCAGACCACTAGGCGCACCTGCCTTCTTCTGTCACCTGCTAACGCTCGGGGTCGGAGAGCCTGCCCTCCAGCTGATGCTGCAGTGGCCGCAGTGGCCGCGGGGTCCAGAGTGATGCCATTCAGGCGGGGGTTCCGTCCCGTTCCGTCCCCTTTATCTGGAGAGTCCGTCTCAGGTGTCAGGATGGTGACACCCGCTGCATTCGTTCCGGTGGTGGGCAAATGATGACTGTTCCTGGGCAGCAGTCCAGGAAAATGAGGGAAACAGGAAAAACAAGGCATAGATAGACCAGAATGCTGGAACCGGTGATGGAGGCCCCATAGGGCAGGACTCGCTGTAATTCTCTGCTTAGGTGCATGTCCTATTTCGATGGCAACTTTTTTTTTTTTTAAACTTTTACCATTGCCCAGATAAATTAGTCCATAGGTTTTATTGGAAACCTCTGTGGAATAGTGGTTAAGTGCTAACCAAAAGGTCAAAAGGTCGGCAGTTCAACTCTACCAGGTGCTCCTTGGAAATCCTGTGGAGCAGTTCCACTCTGTCTTACAGGGTCTCTCAGAGTCGGCATCGACGCAACAGCAGTAGATTTGGTTTGGGTTTGTTATGACTGTAATGGCCTGTTTTCATTCAGGTGGAAACGGAGACTCAGAGAGAAGTGGGCTTGCCTAAAGGGTCAGGGCTGGGGCTAGAATCAAACAGTTCTGTCTTCTGCCATGGTTCTCCATGAAGCTAAGGGAGCCTACTAGGCTCAAGGCCTCTCACTTATTCCAGGTGGGAAAAGGAAGCCAGGTTGCAATTAGGAAGGTTTTCCATGTGAACCTTTCTGGTAATCTGCCTAAAGAGATCTTAAAACAATCAGAGCCTGAGTCTCCCAGGTGGCAGTAATTTGTTATAATTTCTTTTCTCATTTTAGAGAACTGTTGGCTTTCGTGTTGTATACACTTCAGGGCCCACAAAATCTTTGCGTGAGTCATCGTGGCTGGCTGCTGCCTCTTGCTAACAAGAGTGTGCTTTGGGGAAGCATCAAGGAGGAGGGGAACAGTGACCTTGATGCTGGAGTGACCTCCACGAACCCTACGAGGCAAGCTGTCCCAGAGGCCATGGAACAGAACGACTCAAGGCCAAGTTAAGATGCTTGAATCACAAAGTTTATGGAATCAGTTTAGTCCATAAAGTGTGAAGCCAGCGGGTGGAGGCAGTGGAGGGTCTGTGGCAGAATTCTCGCTGTCTGCGTACCTTCTGACTTTTTGGTGTCTGCTCAGTCTTCCCAATACGTCCTATTTATGGTTAGCCCACACAAGTGCCACTTACTTTATATCTAATATGCCTCACAAAAAAACTATTGGTTATGCTTAGCTCATGAGCTTTATCTCTTATCATCTATTTTTAACACATGAGTTTATTTTTCCCATGTATTTTTCTTGTCTTCAGTAGCAGAATTATATGTTCTCTGTCGTACCGCCGGCACTCGTTATAAAAGGACTGTGGAACCTCAGATGGCTTGGGCTGCATCCTGGACAGAAAGGCCTCCGTTCCTCACAGCCTGTCCCCCGGGCTGCCATGTTGGGGATTAAACAGGCCGACTAGGAGTGAAGGGAGGAACAAACCCAGTCCGTCAGTAGGCTGCGCCCTGACTTGTCACGTGGCCCCAGGGCCCAGCAGCTGGTGGAGGGTCACGGGGAATTGCTACAGATTTAGGCCGTGGCCCATATACATCTGCCTCTGAAGGAAGCGGGAGTCTTGAGAAATGCACCTGCTGGGCTGGGATATAAACCCAGGGAGGGAGAAGTGCCTGGATCACACAAACTGGCTATTACCCACCTAGGGGAGAGTATTTCTGGGTCACATGCTCCGAGTTTCAAGGGAGCTGAATAAACCCACTGGAGACTGTTGGGTTCTTAGCTTTGATTGAAGCAGTTTTCTTGGAGGTCCCTTTCTTCAGGCCTCAGTCAGGAATCCATGGAGGGCTAGGGTGAGGCCAAATCGAAGAGCCAGTAAGTGCTTTCTTAGCCCTTTCAGCTTCTGATGTGGAAGGTCAGCTCCTGAGCCAAACCAGCCTTCCTGGTTCTGTTTCTGTAGGCTACATCCCAGAGGGCCGGGCACTGGCTGCCCTTCCTTACAGACTGGCCTGGACAGGTCAGAATTCCTCCTAGGCTTAGGCCTAGGCCCCGTTACATTCATGTATGAGAAGAAAGCACATAAACTCAGAGTACAATGACTGGAGATGTCTCCTTTGGGGTCAGTGAACACTGGTAGGAGAGAACCTAGGCTTCTGAGGGTGTCGCATGTGCCCAGCTCTGTGAGCTCCGGTTTGGGGCTGGGTGGAATCTCTGAACTGCTGTGAGGCAGACAGCCTTCATGTTGTCAGCATGTGGGAGGAGCAGTGCGTATCCATCAGCTGGAATCCCGTGATACTCGACAGAGACAATACCAAGCGTTATTTAAAAAAAAGTTTTCCTTCTGTGGACCCTGTTTTGAAGTTTTTAATCCTCAGTTACATTTATTCATTTGTTCTTTCATATTTTTAAGATTTTATTAATGTTGATTTTCCCCCACTTTGTTAATCAAAAAGAACAACCAACCACCATTAAGTTGACTCTGACTCATGGTGACACTTGTCAGAGTGGAACTGCGCTCCGTAGGGTTTTTAGAAGGAGATCATAGGGACTTTCCTCGGAGGTGCCTCTGGGTGGACTACAACCTCCAGCCTTTCTGTTAGCAGCTGAGTACGTAACTGTTTGCATCACTAGTGCCATATAACCAGTACTATCACATTCACTAGATACAGCTTGCACCAAACAAAGAAAAACGGTTTGTAATACAATGCAGCCTTATTGAAAATTAATGACATGAGACCCTCATTCTTACGTCTAGGGACTCGGGGACCCCAGCTTGAGAGGCTGTGCTCCAGATTAAATAACCGTACTGGCTGGCATTTACTACATGCCAGATTTACGTTGAGCACTTCTGTGATTTATGTCATGGGATCCTCACTACTGCCCTCTGAGTAAGATGCCATGTCATCCCTGTGTTGTAGCTGAAAAACTGAGGTCAAATGGCAATCCTGTGTACATTAAACATCAGTAACTGGAAACCCTCAAAGGAAAAGCCAATGCCCTCCTTCCTTTGTAAAATGAACTGTGTCTTCAGAGGGAGAAACTGTGTCTTCAGCTTACTTTTGCAGCTGAGAATGATGTTGCCTCTTAACACTGTATTGGAATAAAAGAATTTGCTTTGGTAGATCACCTTTCATAAAAATTTGTTACTGCATGCTTAGAAATAACTGTGAGGAAGTAGAGGTTACATCATGATGTAAGAACTCTTCATCTTCTAGGTACTTGATCAACTTTATATAAAGATGTAATTTTTTTTAATTTATGGAAAGATTTTTTAAAAGACTATTTCTTAACCTTTTTTGCCCTGCTTTACAATACCCACCATGCTTTCTCAGCCTTTGTATTTCTAGGTACATTTTGTGTCTGCAGTAAGCAGTGTGATACAAAAGATCAGGTGGAGAATTTGATTTCCCTGAATTGATCCTAAAGGGGTTGTTCCCACTGGAGACTGGCAGAAGCTCGTGCAGATCCTCTAGGGAGCAAAACAGCATTGATCTGGGCCCGAAAGAATCTCTGTAGTTACAGTTCCAGGGAACATGAGCTCACCTTAAAAATATCATCAAGCACAAAAGTGACGGGAAAATGCATGAAGGAACACTGGTAATGGTTGCATGACACGATGAACACAACGCGGTTGAATTGTAAATGTGAAGAATGGTGAAAGGGCAGGTGTTCTGTGACGTAGATACTCACCACAATTAAAACACACACACAAACAAGGCAAAAATAAATAAATAAAAGGCTGGCAGCAACAAGCAAAGAAGCACTGTGGCTACTGGAATGATCTGTTAGGGAATAAATCTTGTTTTTGTGAGGCACTGTCAGTTCTGACCCCTAGCGACCTTATGTACAACAGAAAAAAACCCACTGGGTCTGCATTGTCCTCGCAGCTGTTGCTGTGTTTGAGCCAGTTGTTGCAGCCACTGTGTTAATTCATCACCTTGAGGATCCTCCTCTTTTTCACTGACCCTTGACCAAACAGGCTGTCCTTCTCCAGGGACTGGCCCCTCCTGACAACATGTCCAAAGTCAGGCCGATGAAGTGGTGCCATCCTTGCTTCTAAGAAGCATTATGGCTGTATTGCTTTCAAGTCAGACTTGTTGGTTCCTCTGACAGTCCATGGTATATTCAATATTCTTCACAATTTAGTGGCCTGCATTTCCCATTTTTCTTAAGCTGAGTTCTCTAGAGAAACAAATCCAGTGAAGTAAGTGTGTGTGTGCGTGTGTGTGTGTGTGTGTTTGTAAATTTATTTCTATCAAGGAAATGACTCATGTGGGTATAGAAGCTGGTAAGTTCCAAGTTCATGGGTCAGGGGTCAGGCAGGAGTTTTTTCCAGACTCATGTAACTGCAGAAGCTGACCAAGATCAGCAGGTAACATGGTAGGCTGCTGGTTCAGGTCCCGAGAACCAGAGGTCAGATGATGACAAGCTAAATACAGGCTCCAGAGCAGAGCAAAAGACAGCTAGCTTTGCCAGAAAGTCCATATATATTAGACGCAGTCCACACCCTCAAGGAAAGTTCCTTTCAACAAAATGACAGATAAGAGATAGCAGATTTCATCATAGAGAAGATTACATTAACCAGATCTTGTCATGAAGGTGATTACATCATTACAGAGCAGGCTATCCACATACCTCTTCCCTATACCTCCTTGTCTCCAATTTTCTAATCACATTCCTTCCAAGTCCCTGATCATCCAGTCAAACCCTTGGCCACAACCCATGAATCAGTATACAGTCACACATCTGCCCATTTCTCTTTCCAAGCAAAGTGAACAACCAGGTGTGCTGCTCCAAGTTCTGCCCATTGGATTCCCCGTCACCACTGTCCTTCAGGTCCCAGAAAGAGGCTGCAGTGCTGTTACTGTCCCCTTTCGAGTGGTACCTGCATATCACATAGAATCATCTGTAAACCAGGTATGAGTCTTTTCCTCAGTCAGCTGATCATAAGGAACTCTCCAAGAAGCCAGAAGTGTAGACCGGGAGATAGAAGATAATGTGGCAAGAGTGGAGACTGGGGACATTTGGGCCACTTTCTCATGCAACTTGCTTATATACACCAATTCCATTTAATGATGGAATGCTGCTGTGTATGTCTGCCTTTACGTTCTGTGGGTCACATGACACCCAGTAAATGACGGGCAGCTCAGGCTGCATGGTAATTTTATAGCTCACAGTTAAGCATTCATTCTGTCCAAAGGCCTGGTGACAAGCCAAAAGCTGTTTCTCAAAAGGAGAGTGTTTCTCTGCAGAGGACAGCAGGGTTTTGCTCCAAAATCCTAAGGGTCTATGCTGTGATTCACCACTGGGACCTCCCAAAGACTCCAAACAGCATCTTTATCTGCCACAAACACTTTAAGCACCATTGGATCACCTGGATCATATGGCCCAATTGGCAGAGCAGTTTTTATGGCACCCTAAATCTGTTGAAGAGCTTTGTTTATTTCGAGCCCCCACTTCTTGAGTCACTTGATATATAGGCTGGAGTAGCACACCCAAAGGAGGGATATGTTGCCTCCAAAATCCAAAGAGGCTCACCAGGTCTTGTACCTCCTTTTATTTATGGGAGAGGTCCGGTCCAATAACTTACCCTTCACTTTAGAAGGACTGCCTCAATATGCCCCACACCACTGGACTCCTACAAATTTCACTGAGGTGAAAGGTGCCTGAATTTTTGTCAGATTAACCTTCTACCCTCTAGCACATAAAGAGAAACCCTGGCATGGCATAGTGGGTAAGGGTTACAGCTGCTAACCAAAAGTGAAGTGTTTGACACTGTAAATGGAAGTGCTGGACCCATTGCTGTTCCACGTGCTGTGAACACTAGAAGAGTAACAGGTATGATGGTAGACAGTGTGAAGTGTGAATTAAGGGCCAATAAGGTGCTTCAAATGAACAAGGCTAATGTTATTCCTTCTAGGCACAGTAGGGATGATACGATGTGGGAGCAATAGAGTGAAGCTTCTATTAGGGAGACAAAGAAGGCGACAATATTTAGATAGAAGACATGTTTTGTAATTATGGTAGTCTCATAATTAATGGGTCAGGATCATTTGTTTTTTCTGTTCTCTAATTCATTTAGTTCTGCTCTAATCTTTATGATCTGTTTTCTTCTGGTGCCTGAGGGATTCCTCTGTTGTTCTCTGTCTACTTGTTCAAGCTGCAGGGTCAGTTCCTTGTTTTGGTTTCTTTCTTCCAGATGTGTGTGTTTATGGAGATAAACAGATCTCTGAGCACTGCTTTGGCTGTATCCCATAGGTTCTGGTAGGAAGTGTTTTCATTCTAATCGGAATCCATGAATTTCTTTATTTCCTCCTTGATTTCTTCTATAACCCATGGTTTTTTGAGTAAGATGTTCAGTTTCCAAGAGTTCCACTTTCTATGTTTTTTCTGCTATTGATTTTGACTTTTATGGCTTTATGATCTGAGAAGATGCTTTGCAGTAATTCAATGGTAGGGATTTTGTTGGGAATTGCATTATGTCCTAACACATGGTCAGTTCTGGAGAATGTTTCATGTGCACTGGAGAAGAAGGTGTACTTGTCTGCTTATGGGTAGAAAGTTCTGTATATATCGATGGGATTTAGTTGGTTAATTGTGGCAATAAAGTCTTCTGTATCTTTTTTGATCTTTTTTCTAGATGATCTGTCCAGCATTGAGAGTGGAGTGTTGAAGTCTCCCACTATTATTGTGGAGTCATCTAACTCTTTTTTGAGTGTAGTGTTTCTTCAACGTATTTAGGTGCTTTGATATTAGGTGCATAAGTATTTAATATAGTCAAGTCTTGCTTGTGTACTGAACCTTTCAGCAATAAATAGTGTCCATCTTTGTCCACGATGGTGGATTTTACATTAAAATTGATTTTGTCTGAGATTAGAATTGCCACACCTGCTCTTCTTTGTTCATTGTGAGCTTGATATATATTCTTCCATCCTTTAATTTTCAGTTTGTTCCTATCTTTAAGTCTCAAGTGAGTTTCTTGTAGACAACATATGGATGGGTCATGTCTTTTGATCCAAGATGTCACCCGATGTCTCTTTACTGGAATTTGTTTTTCTTAAACTAATTACCAATTCTGTTCATGCAAGACTCTTTTGAATTAATTCATAGGCTAGTCCTAGGGCAAGAAGCATAATTAGTACTAGTGCTATTGAGAGTATAAGAGTATTTATTTGGATTGCTTAAGGACAGGGTAGCAAAAGGACAATTTCTAGGTCAAATAGGAGAAATGTTGTAGCTACTAGGAAAATTGTATTAAGAGTAAGCAAGTGGGTCCTATTGGGTCAAATCTGCATTCATAGGGGCTTGCTTTTTTGAGTATAGGTATAATTGTGGTAGTCAAAATGCAATTAAGACACGTAGGGAGGCTTGGAGGGCATTAATAATCAAAGTAGTTACGAGAGTAATTCTTTTTTGGGGTTTTCTGAAGCCTGCTGATTGGAAGTCAGATAAGCTAGTTAATACCAAAAGAATAAGAGCCTCATCAGTAAATGGATACATACAGGAATAGTCAAACTACACCTACAGGGTGTCAGTATCAGGCAGTTGCTTCGAAGCCAAAGTGGTGGTTGGATGTGAAGTGAAATTTAAGTTGATGTAAGCAGCACGTGATTAGGAAAGTGAAGCCAATAATTATGTGTAGGCCACGAAAGCCTGTAGCTATAAAAAAGATGGAGCCATAAACTCTATCAGAAATTGCAAAGGATGCTTTGCTTGGAGCAGCAAAAAATAAATGCTGAAGGGGATAGTGACGAATAAGGCTTGGATTATGTGCTTGCAGTTTCCTTCTATCAGGCTATGGTGGGCTCAGGTAATAGTTACTCCTGAAGCTAGGAGGACAGATGTATTTCATAATGGGACTTCGATTGGGTCTACTGGGTTAATGCCAGTTGGCAGTTGTCATGGATTGAATTGTGTCCCCTCAAAAATATGTATAGCCATGTGGCTGGGCCATGATTCCCAGTATCTTGTGACTGTCCTCCATTGTGTGGTTTTCCTAAACTGTATGTAAAGATTAGGGTGGGGCTGTAAATCCCTTCATAGGACTACCTCCCTGCTCCACTGTAAAGGGAGGGAGTATGGTTTGCCCCACCCTTACTCCTTTCATCCTACGAGAGATAAAAGGACAGAGAAGCAGGCAGAGAATTGGGAACCTCTTACCACCAAGTAAGCAGCACCGGGAGAAGAGCGCATCCTTCAGACCTGAGTTTTCTGCACCAAGATGCTCCTTGAACAAAGACTGATGCAATACCAGACTTTCCTCCAGAGCCGACAAGGGGGAAAGCTTTCCCCTGGAGCGGATATCCTGAATTGGACTTGTAACCTACCGGACTGTGTAAGAATAAACCTTCCTTTGTTAAAGGGCTGGCTGGCACTCTGTGGTATTTCTGTTAGAGCAGCCCTAGCAGACTGAAACGGGTCAACACCTGCCTAGTTCAGATGTTGAGGCTAGGCTGGAATGATAGAATGGTCAGAAAAATCCCGTGAAAAAAACTATTCCATATCAGAGGACTTTTTGTATGATAGATGGATGATATCCTTGAAATGTGCCTTCTCATACAGTGTCTTATCATTGATATATTAAGGTGTTGGTAAGTAGGCCCATTGTTAATAGAACTGGCGAGTTACAGACATTATGAGTAGGGCTGATAGGGCTCTGGTTGGGGGGGTCATAGGCTTGCGTTGATTATGTGATGAGTCATTAGGTGTTGACATGCAGATATAGGTTAACTAGAAGGGTAAAGACGTAAGCTTGAATTAGTGCTACCGCAGATCCTAAAATAGTTAATAACAGAAGAATGACAAGAGACAGTGGCTGCTGCAGGACTAATAGATACTCTAGCTATTACAGCTCCTCCAGGTAGCTGAACAAGTAGATGGCCAGCTGGGATGTTGGCTATGAGTTGGACTGCAAGGGCTACAGGTTGAATAAAAAAGCTAATTGTTGCAATATTGGAATTAATATAATTGGTGTGCCTTATGGGAGAAAGTGGGCTAGTGAAGCTTTAGTTTTATGTTGAAAACCCATGATTACTGCTCCTGCTCAGAGTGGGATAGCTATGCCTAAGTTTATTGATAATCAAGTGGTTGGTGTGAATGAGTAAGGGAAAAGACCTAGCATATTTGTTGAACCAATGAATAGGATTAGTGTAATTAATATGAAGGACCATATATGTCCTTTTGTATTGTGTATGGCCATTATTTGTTTAAGAATAAGTTGAATTAATCACTGAAATTAGGTGGCTATTAGTTTGGAGTTGGGAAGAGAACTGTTGAAAATGCAATGATTAGAAGTACTACAGGGGGGCTGTTATTGTGGGAATAGTGAAAGAGGTAAATAGATTATGGTTCATTTTGTTTCTTAAGGAGTGGAGTGGGCACTTAAGTTTGATAACTTGGGAGCTGAGTTGGAGGGGTAGGTAAATTTTGGAGATCTTAATTTGGAAGATGATAAATAGGGCATTACTTGGAAACCATGTGAAGCAGTTCTCTATCCTATAGGGTCACTATGAGTCACAATTGACACAGTGGCAACAAGTTAGCACATAAATGTTTTACCAGAAAGCCCAGAGTTATTGACACTGCTTCCTTTCTGGGTTGAGTCGGCATAGTGTCATCAGCATAATGGGCCAGTGTGCCATCTTGTAGAAGGGAAAGGCAATCAAAGTCCCTGTAGACTAAATTATGACATAGGGCTAGATAGTTGATATATCTCTGAGGTAAGCAGAGAAAATGTATTGCTGAAAACAAACTGCTCCTTTGACCTGTTTTGTGCCTGTGGAATTCCAAAAGGCAGGCAGCTTTCTCTCCCTCCATTCCTTCACTCTAACCTGATGGCCTTTCTTCTGTGGCAGTTGGTTACATCTGTCAGTCACAAATTTAATCTCTTTAACAAAATACTGTGTAGCTATGACTTTGGTGAACATTCTGGGACAGGAGTCTTTATACAATTGAATTTTCCACATCTTAAGTTGTATTTTCATTTTGCACAGTTCATTTTTAAGGCCGTCTCTTTCCTCTCACATTGTTTCTGTAAGCCACATGAAAAAATCACTTGTCCGTATAAGATCTTGATTGAAAATGCTATCAACCAGATATTGAAGTTCATCACTTACCAGTTCTACCTTCCACTAAACATGTGAACATAATTCTGACAAGTTCTTTGCCACAACATAAAAAGTGTTGCCCATTCTCCACTGTCCAATCACAGGTTCATTCTTTGTTTTAAAGTTTCACCAGAAGTGCATTTAATGTATGCATTTCTAGCAACATTCTTTTGCTACTGTCATATTTATTCTTGGAGATGACAGGGAATTTCTGTATAGCTCTCCTGACCTCTCCCATTCTTGGGTGCCTCTCTCCTTTGCAACATCTCCTCTTTTCTGGGTTATTTCCATTAGCATAAGACATGTTCTCATATAAAAACAAAAACAAAAATGCCCTTTCTTAATTCCCTGTAACACAAATTCTTACCACTTTCGTATTTCATTCACTCTTAAAAAAGGTTTATTGTGAAATTTATGTTAAAGAAAGAAGCCTTAGTTGTGTAGTGTTTACAACTCAAAGACACTGTCTCAGTCACCTAGTGCTGCTGTAACAGAAATACCACAAGTGGATGGCTTTAACAAAGAGAAGTTTATTGTCTCGCAGTCCAGCAGGCTAGAAGTCCAAATTCAGAGCACCAGCTCCAGAGGAGGGCTTTCTCTCTCTGTTGGCAGTGGAGGAAGGTTCTTGTCATGAGTCCTTCCTTGGTCTGGGAGCATCTCAGTGCAGGACTCTCCAGTTCTAAGGACACACTCTGCTTCCAGCACTGCTTTATTGGTGATGTGAGGTCCCCATGTCTTTCTGCTTGCTTCTCTCTTTTATATCTCAAAAGAGATTGGCTGAAGATACTGTTTCATCTTATGGATATCATCAATGTAACTGTCAGTGGCCCACCTCATTACATCATAGTGATAGGATTTACAATGCATGGGGAAATCAGATTCGATGATAAAATGGTAAACAATCACAGAACAGTGTGAATCATGACCTAGCCAAGTTGACAGGTTTTTGTTTTTTTTTTTTTTTTTTTTTTGGTCAGGGGCAGGGGAGGAGGGCAAAGCAACACAATTCAATCCATGACAGGTATCATTTCTTCTCCAACTTTTGCATGCATTTGATGGGATTGAAAACACCATGGCTTGGATCAGGCACACTTAGTCCTTCAAGTGACGTCTTTGCTTTTTAACACTTTAAAGAGGTCTTTTGCAGCAGATTTGCCCAGTGCAACACACTGTTTTATTTCTTGACTGCTGCTGCCATGGGAAACCCCATAGGGCAGTTCTACTCTGTCCTATGAGGTATGACAAGTAAGTTCATGAACTTGCCACTGTGTGCTTACATTGGCAACACTGTATAAACAACTCAGTGAGGTTTCATAGCTTTGGTATATCAGTGTCTGACAGCTGTGTTCATGTCGATGCATGGCAGTGTCTTGCTGAGCGGCATTCATTATTATCATTGCATGTTTTTATGTGCCAGTGCGAGAATGTCAGAGCTTGAATTAGAGCAATGAACAAACATTCAGCTTCTTGTTAAACTTAGCAAGAATGGAAGTGAAATCAGGGATGTGTTAGTCTAAATTTATAGGGATAATGTCATGAAGAAAATGGCAGTGTACAAATGAATTAAACATTTTTCTGGAGGAGAGAGAAAACGCCACTAATGAAGAAGAGAGGCCAGGGTGGGTAGTAATTAGCAGAACTGACAAAAACTTTGCAAAAATTCATTGAATTGTGCTTTAAAATCATTGGCTGTGAGAAGCATAGTATACCAAGTCAACATTGATAAACAGTTATGAAATCTTGGCATGAGAAAGGTGTATGCAAAAATAGTCCCAAAAGAGCTCACCGATGAACAAAAGCAAAGGAGAGTGGAAGTTTGCCAAGACCTTTTGGAGAGGCATGACGATATTTTGGGCTGTATTAGCACTGGTGATGAAACACAGGTGTACCAATACAACCCTGAAACAGTGTCAAAGTGCACAATGGAAGTCAGCCAATTCTCCACGACCGAAAAAGTTCCATCCGTCCAAATTAAGAGTCAGAATGATGCTGCTAAACTTTTTTGGTATCAGAGGGATTGTTCATTATGAATTTCTACTAACTGGACAAACAGTTAACCAAATTTACTATTTGGAAGTGCTGAAAAGGCTGCATCAAGAAGTTAGACAAAAATGACCTGAACTTTTCTCCAACAACTCATGGCTCTTGGCTTGCATCACAACAATGCACCAGCTCACACAGCATTGTCCATGAAGGAGATTTTTAGCCTGTAAACAAATAACTGTATTGGAATGCCTTCCCTACTCACCTGATCTGATCTCCAGTGACTTTTTCTTTACCCAAAGATAAGAGAAATATTGAGAGACATTTTGATGACCTTCAGGACTTCAAGGGTCATATGATGACAAATCTGATGGCCATTCCAGAAAAAGTTCCAAAATTGCTTCGAAGAGTGCACTAGGTGCTGGTGTCAGTGCATAGCTTCCCAAGGGGAGGACCTCAAAGGTGGCTATGGTGATATTCAGCAGTGAGGTATGTAGCTTTTTACTAGGATGAGTTTTTGAACTTAATTGTCAGATCTTGTATAAGGCTGTTATGAGCCAGAATCAAGTCTACGGCAACAGGTTATAAAGAATAACAAAATGACCACTTTTGTATATGAACCACCAAGCTTACAAAACAGAACATTACCTAGATCTTCGAAGCGCTGTGTTGGCCTCTCCCTTACTTCCCTCTGCCTGCAAGCAGAATGTCAGAAAAGACTCTGAAACTTACTCTTGAATGTCAGGTTGCTAAGGAGAAAGAAAGAAATCATTAAGTAAGAGTGATCAACAGAAGATTTCACAGGGCAGCTTGAGTCGACCAAGTATTCTAACAGCATGTGCAAAGACCTGGAGTGAGAAAACCAAAAGGGGAGAACATGTGCAGCATTTGGCAGGCTGAAAGAACTGAAGAAAAAAATTCAAGCCTCAAGTTACAATATTGAACGATTCTACAAGGAAAACATTAAACTACTCAGGAATCATCAAAAGAAAATACCTATTCATTCTTTATGCTGAGCAAATAATATGGGAAGCCAAACTATACGAAGAAGAACGTGACATCAGATGACACAACCTTGCTTGTGTGAAGCGGACTTGAAAAACTGGTGAAGACCAAATACTACAGCCCTCAGTATAAACATAACATAAAACAAAATTCTAACGACTGGACCAATAAGCAACATCATGATAAAGACTGAAGTTGTCAAAAACATCATTTTATTTGCATGAACAATCAACACCAATGGAAGCACCAATCAAGAAATTGAGAGATGTGTTGAGTTGGGCAAACCTGAGGCAAAAGACCTCTTTAAAGTATTGAAAAGCAAAGATGCCACCTCGAAGACTAAAGTGTGCTTGACTCAAGCCATGGTGTTTTCAGTTGTGTTTTATGCATAGGAAAACTGGACAATGAATAAAGAAGACAGAAAAATTGATGCCTTTAAATTGTGGTATTTGGAGAAGACTACTGAATATACCACAGACTGCCAAAAGAATGCACAGATAGAGCTGTCTTGGAAGAAGTACAACCAGAATGCTTTTTGGAAGCAATGATGGCAAGACTTCATTTAGCATACATTGGACATGTTATCAGAAGGGAGCAGTCCCTGCACAAGTACATCATTCTTGGTAGAGGGCCAGCGAAAAAGAGGAACACCTCAATGAAGTAGATTGACACAGTGGCTGCAACAGTGGGCTCAAGCCTATCAAGGACTGTTTGGGTCTCTCAGGCTGGGCAGTGTTTCTGTTGTACATAGTGTTGCTATGAGTTGGAACCAGCTCAACAGCACCTAAGCAGCAGCAAGCAGTAACCACTATTCTCAAATTTTGTATTAACTGTTGCTTTTCTTTTCTTTATGATTGACATCTCCATATACATCCCTAGACAATATATTGATTTTACTTATTTTTGAACTGTGTATAAATGGTGTTACATTGTCTGTATCGTGATGTTTCTTCTATATATCTGATAATCATATATGTTAATGTGTAGTTCATTGATTTTTACTGCTGTATAGAATTCTGTTGTGGAAGTATGCCACTATGTACGCATTCACTCTGGATAGTGGGGCTGTTTGCATGTATATGGTTGTTATGAGCAATGCTGCTATGAACACAGCACATAGCAGCAGGGAAACTTCCTGTAGGAGTGTAATTGCAAGGTTGCAGGGAATATGAATACTCCACTTGATTACTGTAGAAAAATATGACATTTTTATTAAATAAAATCCCATTCTGCCCTTTCCCCAGCTGCTAATCAAATGGAGCTTCACATTTTAATGCTCTACAATGAAGTTACAGGGCCTAGCTGTAAAAATATTTCTTTTATAATTAACTAAAGGATCAAAGAGATGAGAACTATGCCCAACTCCCATGTGGCCACTGGGAACAGTAACACTCATCATCATAAAAGTAGTTCAGAGAATCTAATTTGGTTAAAAAAGTTCAGTAGAGGATTTCTTTTTTCCTATGTTAAGTGGACATTTAGGTGAATATCATTATTACCAACTTAGTCATCTCGTGGTGCTATAACAGAAATACACGTGGATGGCTTCCAAAAGAGGAGTTTTATTCTGTCACAGTCCAGTAGGCTAAAAGTCCAAATTCATGGCATTACCTCCACGAAAGTTCCTGAGAAAGGTCCTCATTTGTCACAGGGGAACTTCTGATGCGCAGGGACTCCAGGTCCTTTCCAAAGGATGTCTCTGCTCCCGGCACTGCTTCTACGTGGTGTGAGATCCCCAGCTCTCTGCTTGACTGGCCTTTATGTTGTAAAAGAGCCTCGAGATACCATACCATCTTAAAGATCTAGCCTTGGCTCACTAACACAACCACTGCCCATCCTCCCTCGTTAACATCACAGAGGCAGGATTTACAACCTACTTGGGAACAGCACACAGATACAGGACTGACGGCCCAACTGCCAGTATTATTTGGGAACACAGTCAATCCATGAAACTCACTCTTTCCATTTGAGTAACAATTGACTTTAGAAATTGTTGCCACTTACTGAAATAAGAGGAATAATCACTCACTGCATCTGTGATGAGTCTACTTAAGGGACTTTGGTAGCTAGATCCATGAGGCCCTTGCTTACAAGGCTATGAGGACAGCCTGTTGAGGCATGTGGCTTCCTCTGTATGGCCACAGCTTCAGAAGCACCTGATCACCCAGGTGCTAAGTCTCACCGATCACCTGTGAGTCTGGAGTGTCAAGGGACAGCCTGGCAGCCAGCAGCTTCCTCAGAGACCCACTAAGTGGCTGGAGCACTTGGTAGATCCTGGCAACTGATCTTCCGTGTGGGGGTGGAGGTCTGGTGTTAAGGGAGTTCAAAGACGGTTGAATTTCATTCCCTCCGTAGTGTGGGAACAGTACATTCTCTCCTGGGACCACAAAGCCCTCCCAGATCAGGGCAGGGCTGCAGAGCACAGGTGGGTCCCAATGCCTCCCTCATCAGGTAGAGAGGAGGCCCTTATCTTGACTTTTTGGCCTTGACTGGAAAGAAGGTACTCACACAGCCCAGCACAGGGTCAAGGTATGACCCCTGGATTTTCCTTTTGAGGAAGGTATCAGCGGGACAGGTCTGGGTTAGAATCCACCAGGAGTTAAGTAGCTGTTTGCCACTAATTGACCTCTGGGAAGCATAGCATGAAGCTATTAATCTTTATTAGCACAAACTCCTGCAAAGTTGGAACAAGGCCAATATCTGGATGATAGGAATTTCAGGAACAAATAATAAAACAGTAATATAAACAATATGAAACAACCATTAAAAAACACCCCTTTGCATTCTTGCGGCAGACAAGACTCTGAAGATATTTCACCAGCTCTCCATTAGGATTTCTGTTCCTCGAGGTAAGGAAGCAAATGAGCAGTCGGTCACTGCTACCTAGTGGAGTGGACAGGCACTGACAGATACATGGAACCCCATTTGCTTATATAATTCAAGAGAAGCTATTCATTGAGTGGAGGGAGCTGTTCCTTGGTTAGGTGCCAAGAGGCCAGTGGATGAGAAAGGAGGTCAAGTTGGAGGTATTATCATAGATCGAATTGTGTCCCCCCAAAAACATGCATAGCAGTTTGACTGAGCCATGATTCCCAGTATTGTGTGACTGCTCTCCATTTTGTGATTTTCTGATCTGTAAATCCTAATCTCTCCTAGTGGTTAACAGGGTGGATTAAGTTAGAGAATATTGGGGTGGGACTCTAAAACCCTTCCTAAGGTTAACTTCCTAGTTCCAATGTAAAGGGAATTTTCCTGCACTCCCTTTATCTTTTCATCCTACGTGAGATAAAAAGGAAAGCAAGCAGCAAGTTGGGAATTTTGTACCATCAAGAAAGCAGCACCAGGAGTAGAGCACATCCTTCAGACCCAAGGTTCCTGCACCAGGATGCTCCCTGACCAGAAAGACGACGCTACACAAAGACCTTCCTCCAGTGCTGACAAAGAGGGAAAGCCTTCCCCTGGAGCAGACGTCCTCAGCTCAAACTTGTAGCTACGGGACAGTGTAAGAATCAAGTTCTCTTTGCTAAAGCCATCCACTTTGTGGTGTTTCTGTTACAGCTGTACCAGATGACTAAAACAGGTATTACCTTGAAGAATAGCTCATAGGAAACAAAACCCAGATTAATTCTTCCCTGAAGCCTCAAATTAGGATGGAGAGAGCTCAACAGGCTTTCCCTTGTTGTGCACTCCCAGTGGGAGAGGGTATTTTTTTCCCCTCCCCAGGAGCCAAGGCTGGCCTCACTGCCTGTGAACTGTCTTTGGCAGATCTAAGCCCTTGTCCCACTGGCCTGAAGCTCAAGAGCAATGCATGTGAATGCATGGGATAGTGTGAATAAAAGATGAACACATCATGAAGAAGAGCTGGCCATGCTCCTGCAGAGCAGATGGGTTCCTGACTTTAACAAATAAGTCCCCACTTCCCAACATACACTACAGTTGCAGTCTCCAGGAGATCAGAAAACACTACAAAAAGTTTCTTATAAAAGTATTATCTTTAATAAATTGATGTATTTCAATGCTGTAACATGATAGCCCAATGCTGTATCAAGGTAGCAAAAATGACTCCTGGTCTTTTATACAAACACAATGAATGACAGCACACTTGCATTCAACTTCACAGAAAATGATCTTCAGGCTCATGAAAATTCTTTAACAGTTGAACACCTTTCAAACAGTGAAGATGTATGTATATTGACTGGGTAGACAATGAGAGGCTAATAATTCAGCTGCACTCTAAAACCATACTGAAGAGAATACAATGGCAGTATGGTTGTCTCGCTGAACAAAACATGTCTTTTAAACATGATTTAAAGAAAATACAGCATGTATCAAAATTACAGAGTATTTTACAGGAAAGAAACCACAGAAGAGACACAGATTAGAACCCTGAAGCAGTGAATGTGTTTCTACCCGTTTTGTGATGGAAGAAGCTATGGATTTAGTGTCTTGTAGCTGTCTGTGGTGCTGAATCTCCTCCCACACTGATGTATCAATGAACTGAAACCAGAACTCCCTGCTCGGCGCCAATGCTGGTGAAGGGTAATTTGCACTATTGCTGTGGGACAGGGCAACAGCTGGCTAGATCTCAGGCGTCAAGTGGAGGCTCACTACTGCAGTACCACCACCTCCACAATCCCGCAAGCCACACACTTTGCAAAGCAGATGCTGCCTTCTTAGTGTTTATCAAAAACAACAGCAAGAACAAAAATAAAAAACAAGGGTATTTAAAACAAAGGAAACCAGCAGCTTCTGACACTGTGACATTGTATTACTGGTCAATCCAGCACTAAGAAATGTTTCATTTGTTACAACTACAAAGAGGACATTGGACTCCATCACACCACACTCACCCTAACAACTGAGTCTTCGATACAGGATTTTTCTTACTGCTGATAGGGTCGAGAACAAGATTCTCCCCTTCCAAAAGTAAAGAAAAGCTGGTTAAATGTTAAACCCATTCTTCACTGTCAGCTGCAGAAAAAGACCCAATTTGAACAGGAGTTTCTTAAGTAAAAACACTTATTTCCCAACCTCAGGTACAATTAGACTGCAAGGAATCTCATGTCTAGAATTTCATCTATTGATCTTTGCTATGGAAACTGGTCTTGGGCCACTACTTCAACTATGACCCTTAGGCGATTTTTAAACCCCAGTGACGCAGATGAAAGTAAATACAACCAAACATCATTGGTGAGTTGAGCTGCTGGACTCTGGGTAAGCACAGACGGGATGCTCTTCACCAGGAAGTGTCCTGGCTCTTCACCAGAAGTGTCTAGTGGCTGTTCCTTTACATCTGACAGTAGGCCTGATTTAAGCTTTATCTATGTGAATGAATTGAATTAGAAAAAATAATCAACCACATTGTATATACATACATAAAAATCTCAAGCAAACGGCACCAGATACTTTTTGATAACCTGGGTTTTGGTAATAAGACTTACTGAACCAACTCACTGCTATAGCCTTTTGTGTTTCATCCTAAATCTCATTTTCAGTCCTGAACCAAAGTCTGTTTCTCATAAAGGTCATATATTCTTTTCTTCTGTCACATCTCTTATTAAACAAGTGCTCTGCCCCCTAAATAACCAAGAGAAACTGGAAAAGGCTCTCTGCTGTGCAAACAGAACAGTCAAAAGCATAAATTGGGTTAAGTGGCTTCATTTTCCTCAGGTCAGTCAATGATTGTAACCCAAGGTTTGTTTTCCCCATGATCAGGGTGTGCTTATGTAGATAAAATGAAAGATAATTACCTTATGGAAAAGTTAAAAATGTAGTTTACTGAAAGATACTTATCTTCACACAGGTCAAACAATCTGATAGAAGAGTTTAAGTAAATGCAGATGGCGTTAAAACTGACTGTACATATAAAGTTGAAGTCATTGCCTTGGATAATTTATACATTGCATTCAGTACTTTATGTAGGACATTCATTCTTAAGGCAGAAGAATCTAATATTACATATAATGACTCCTACATCTAAGAATCAAATTGGGAGTAGACTTGAACAAATTCCTTGATAATGAGCACTTTATCTGTGGGGCCAATGTCACTGTCAGTGTATATAATGTAAGAGACACACACTTGAGAGAACATAAAGAGATGAATTTTAGGACACAGACATGAGTTTTCAGTAAGCGGTCAATGACACTAGGCTTTCTATTTATGAGGTGACACTACTCCCACAGTAAATGAACAAAACTCTGATATATTCTTTCTCATATAGTACATTAAAAGTTTGAAATATTAAAGAGTTATCTTTTTGGAGTGTTACTTTAGACTCTGGTTTTCAAGACCTAGTATAAAAAGCAGCCAGAAGAGTTAAGAGCAGTTGAATGTCAACTCACACTGCCACGCAGAAGGCTACCACATCGCATCTTCCTAAACCATCAACAACATCCTGTGTTTAGTATGTATTAAAATAAAAAGGAGTCCTCTCTCATTGCCCCACCCCCACCCCAAATGTGCAAAACCACTTGTCAGTGATTAGCAAGGATAGCCTTAAAGAAAATGTCTTAATTTTAGAAGTAGAGTCAAAGCCACACAAACAAATGTCCCACGCGGCCCGGGTGGACGGATGTGTGGGAAGAAACAGACTGCTGGCTGGGAACCCCGGCAGATGTGCTCACAGCAGGGCAGGCCACCCTCCTGCTGACCAAGGCCCCAAGTTCTCAGGGCTGCGTGTGCTCCTTCACCTGGGTCAGAGTGGCTCCCTGCATTCTGGTGCCAGTATCTTTAAAGACAAAAACAGACAACCGCAAAGACACTCCTTATGCAGGTGACGGTGAGGGCACTCGCACCAAGTACCATTTTGTGAGACTGTGATTGATGCCCGCGCTCTGGCAACTGTCAGGCCTGTACAAAGATGACCTGCCTGATTTTGAAGACACGAAGACTCTTCTTTCACGGCGGCAGCAGTCCATGCACGATTTGTAAACAGCAGTACAAAATACTGTAAACATAATTTAACTGAGTTCGTATAAAACAGAAGGAGGAAATCCAAATTTATACGTGGGTAAAAAAACCAGAGGGTAGCTTCATACAAAGTTCTCCCTCTTGCGCCAAGTGATTTTTTTTTTGACTACAAATATAATCCTGAGCTGAAAAACTGGGATTTAGGGGAGAACCATCTTTGCATACAAAATATCCCGAAGACGTTTTTACTTTCTGCTTTCCTCTAGTGATATTCAACTGCCAGAGACAGTTCTGAATGTGTGACTTTGGGGACACTCATAGTTTAGTGTGGCGCCCAGGTCTGGAGCCAACGGCGGTGCCGGCCACGGCCGCCGAGGCGGCGGCATCCTCGGCTTCCTCCAGCTCCTCCTGGAGCTCCTGGCTGACGCTGGACTGCAGGGCGGCTGGGGTGAGCCACTCCTTCGGGAGACAGCTCTGGAGAAAGGGGATACACGAGCTGAAGTAGGCGAGGCGATTGATCCAGCGAGGAATCTCCTTCCCACAGAGAATCTGCAGAGGAGACAGAGTTCGCCGCGTGTAAGAGCAGTGAGCCCGTCGGGTCCACGGCCAGGGTGGGGGCACGGCGGGAGGGGGAGCGCTACAGGAACAGCTCCGCGCGGCCGCCCGGTCTGCGCAGGCGCCGGCGGTCCACTCCCTGCTGTCCGCTCCCTTCTCCGCTCTCCGACGAGACTTCGCCAAACTGCTCCCTTTTTGCGTCTGTAAAAATCAACCTCAACTGCTTTGAGGCACATGTAAAAAAACTTTCAACAGTGCAGAAGAAAGGACCCCAGTAACACACCATTTTAGCCGAGTGCAGAGCCCCAGGCTTACCGCAGTCAACCTCCGGTCATTTCCCATCTGCAACTTCCCTTCTTCACCCCGTCTTTTCTCCTTTCCTCCAGTCTCCCTAGGTCATTTCCCTGGCCTGTATCCCTTTACTCCTGGTCCCTAAACACGTTCTCTAAGGGGCCCACCGCCACATGGGGATGTGGCTCGTCACAGCAGAGGAGCTGTGGAGAAGCGCAGCCGACCTTCAGACCGTAGATGGTGCGGGCAGAAATGGCTCAAGAGTCATTACCCCTCCTGGCTGGTGACCTGCTTGGCTGTTACCTTCTTTGTGTCCCAACACCGTCGTTAGGGCCCCCGGACACGTCTTTCCCATTCCAAATAGCAAGCCCTGGGATCTTTTCTAACATTAACTTTATTTTTTATTATCCTCTTTCCCTTCCCTGAGTCCACTGTCTCTCTGGAGTTCTTGTCCCCAGTCATGCCAACATCACCATCATATGACCTAAAGATGCCATCTCACTGATGGTTTGGACAGGAGGTTTTACAGAATCTTGTCTCCAGCAATTCGCTGACATTTCAGTAAGCCGGTACCTGTACTTAGGCAACGTAACTTTTCTCCTTAAAGGTTTAGCCCTACTCTTGAATCATTTCAACATATGCTTTCAAGGCCACCTCTCGGTCTTCATTAAGGATGAGTGAGATGGTGTCACGTGATGGAAGGCAGTGTGTTTTGACCAGTTTTTATTTTTTGTTTACCCAGAACCTATCGCAGTTCCCAGGGTCACAGGAAAGTAGACAGGGACTTAAACACATTCCAAGAATACGAATGTGAACAAGCTTCGGGAGAAAGAGCCAGACACAGAAGCTTAGAGACAGCTATAGACTGGGCCTTGCCTGCAGATGGCTTTTGTGAAAGGGCACAGACTTAACCACCTCACTACACCAAGGAGCTGGATGAAAGGACAGCTAGGCCAGGACCAGGTGCCCAAGTGGGGAACTCAGGGATAACTACACTGTGAGGCTGAGTGCAATCAATGCCACTGAAATGTACACTTAAAGTGACAAGTATTATATGTAGTTTACCACAATAAAAACCAGACAGACAAAACCACAATGAAACACAGCAGGTACTCCAAATACAGGTTTAACCTACAGGAAAAGAGATTATTTCAATTACGATTATTATATCTGAGGAATTACATTCTTTGCCTCTCTCCATTCCTTCACTATCCACTGAAAATCTAATATGGCCTAATCCACTGCTGTCAAGTTATTCCAACTCAGGACAAAGCAGAACTGTGCCATACGGTTTCCAAGGAGTGCATGATGGACTTGAACTGCCCACCTTTTGGTTAGCAGCCATAGGCTTAACCACTGTGTCACCTAGGTTTCCACGCACAGAAATACAACTCGATCATTTTAATTCAAATGGGCTTAATCCCTTAAAGAGAGTAACATGCTACATAAAAGAAATGAATTATTAACTAAGCTGTTTTTCCCACTAATGCCCTCACCCTACTCCTTGGTAATCACTTGTCTTCTTTAGTCTTGAGGCATGAGCCTCTTCTAGATGTTTCACTAAATGAGAGCATACAGTGCTTGTCCTTTCATGCCTGACGCATTTCACTCAGTGCACCGCCTTCAGCTTCTCCATGGTGTAGCGTGTCTCAGGCCTCCGCTTCTCCACGGCTGACACTCACTGCTACAGACAGACCACACTGTCCACCCGTGCTTCTGTGGATGGACACCTGGGCTGCTTCCACTTGCCGGCTACTGTGATCAATGATGCGGTGAATGTTAGTGTACATCTGTTTGAGTTGCTGCTTTCAAGTTTTCTAGGAATGTATCTAGAAGTGGAGTTTCTAGGTTGTGCAGCAGTTAGTTCTATGTTTAACTTTTACAGGAACTACCAACTGCCAAACTGGTTTTCATAGTGGCTGTACCATTTTACATTTTCAACAGCACTGTTCAAGTGTTCTAGTTTCTTTAGTTTTTAAGTTTTCTAACATGTCGCATAGTTATTCTCTCTTCTCAAAAAATATACCCACAGAAACACACACACACACGTTTTAATGAACCGTCTGAAAGTTGCAGACAGTGCCCACTCAGCCCTGCGTCAGCAGCATTTCCTAAGAACACAATCATTCCCTTTAAAACCACAGGATGACCAACATCTGAAACTCAGATACATGAAAATTATCTAATATACGATACAGTTTATGTTTAAATTTCATAAACTGCCCTCAAATATCTTTTACAGCATGTCTTCCCTGAATCCAGGATTCAATCCAGGATCACAAATTCCATTCAGCTGTGTCGTTTCTTTTGTCTCTTGGAACCTGGGACATTTTTCTGTCTTTGCTTTTCATGGCCGTATAAGTAGGCCAGTTATTTTTTGGACATCCCTCAGTTTGAGTTAACTCATGCTTCCTATGATTAGTCTCAAGTTACCCATTTCAGGCAGAAATACCCAGAGATGTGACGGTGTGTCCTTCTCAGTGCGCTGTCTGGGAAGGCACATAAATGTCACTGTGTCCCCTATTAGACATGCTGATTTTGATCACTCAGTTAACATGGTTACTCTTCACGTTTCTTCACTGTGTTACTATCTGTCTGTCTGTAATTAGCAACTTGTGGGGAGGTTCTCTGAGAACCAGTGTATATCCTATCCCCCATCAAGCACTCACCCAATACTTTTAGCATACAGTGATGATTCCTGCCGGAATCATTTATCACCAAGGGGAATGCCAAATGGCTGTTTTCTAATTCCACCATTTCTTTTCCGTTTACTAGTTTGTATTCAACTGTAAAGAGTTTTTCTGTTTATTTAAGCACTGATGTCTATACTCTCACTTTACTAAATGAATTATAATCTCTCTCAGATTTATAACACATAGTAACACAATGCCACAAAAAAGAGGACAATTATCAGACTTCAAAATAAAGGATAATTACACAGTACTGGGAATCATGGTCCAGCCAAGCTGACATATATTTTGGGGGTATATAAGTCAGTCCCTGACAGGCAGGAAGAAAACCAGCTTGGGTCGGGAAGCTGAGAGGAGGAAAGCGTAGAAGGAAGCATACGATACCTATCAAAAGCTGCTGAATGGTTATGGTTGAAAAAGGGCATTTGGCAATTAAGAGGCTAGTTTTTTTCCAAAAGCAATTTCAAAAGGAGGATGCCTTCAAGAAGAAAGCAGACACACGCCTGACATCACACTAATGGTAAGTAGAGAAAAACCTAATTATATTTTCCCTTTAATCAAGTTGACACATACCTTGTCTTTAAAAAAAAAAAAAGCATCTATTCCATACAAGCAAAGCAAATACATCCAGATTTAATTACCTTTAAAGGTGGATATCAAAATGGGTTTTTAAAGCTACTTCTATGTTTAAAAACTGCATGGTTACACTGCTGAGACTTCAGAATAGTAAAAATCCCAAATTTTATGATAGTCATAAAGACAAAGCAAAATACAAACTGATGCATCTGACCTGATAATTTTGTAAAATCAAATTTTCATAGAGACCAATTCTGTATAAATCGTATGTCTTGGGGCATTTTCTCCTCATTTTCCTCAGGCCTTCTGAGGCAGCACTCTTGAAATGTCCAAGGTGAACTACAGCCTCACAATGAAATTATTTGTATCATTTTACAACTCAGTCAACTTTTATGAGTATGCTAGAAAGATAACCTTCTAGTCAGTTCCTAAACTGTACTTTTTGCTGAAGAATGTGATTCACGTCTACATTTTAGGTGTATTTCTAAGTATCAGAGTGTGTATTAATTTCTTATAGCTTCTGTAACAAATTACCACAGACTAACTGTTTTTACACCAACATAAATTGATTGTCTTGCAGTTCAGGAGGTCAAAAAGGATGGACGGACGGGACTGGGATAGCAGCCAGACTTCTGTGATCACACTCTGTTGTTTTAGTTTTGACTTTCAGACCATGGGAAGATTTTACATAAGTATAAAGCAAAATTAAATTGATTGATCATTTTTTTTTTTAAAAAAAAAAGATGAACTGAAACAACGGAACCAGTGCATTGGGATGGTGGAACCACAAAGAAAGAAACTAATCCAATTAACTGTGAAATACACAAACTCATAATGAAAGAATCTGACTGTGAAAAGTAACATATTTTAAGAAATTTCCTGGCATGAAAATGTCATTAAAGACAAAATTTGAGAGGTAATTACAAGGCAGAATTATCTACAGATAATTGCAGGCATCATGTCCTTGTTTCCAGAGCCTGGTCCATTCTAATAAATATGTTCAAAGTACCTGAGACAAAATATAGCCATCCTGATGGCACCTGGCTTGGCTAGACTTGAAGGACCATTTTCTGGTTGTACTTCTTCTAAGACAGACTTGTTCGTTCTTCTGGAAGTCCACAGTCTATCTGATATTCTTTGCCAACACCATAATTCAAATTCTTCTTTGGTTCTCCTTGTTCACTGTCCAGTTTTCACATGCACATGAGGTGAAAGAAAATACCACGGCCTGGGTCCGACACATCTTAGTCCTCAAAATAACAGCTTTGTTTTATTAACACTTTAAAGAGGTCTTTTGAAGCACGTGAGCCCAATGCAATATGCCACCCGACTAGCTGACTACCGCTTCCACACGTTTTGACTGTGAATGCAAGTAAAGTGAAATCCTTGACAACTTCAATATTTTCTCCAGTTATCATGATGCTGCTTACTGGTGCAGTTTTGAGAACTTCTGTTTTATGCTGAGGTGTAATCCATATTGAAGGCCATGGTCTTTGATCCTCATAGTAAGAGATTCATCACGCAAGGTTGTATCATCTGCATACTGCAGGTTGTTACCGAGTCTTCCTCCAATCCTGATGCCCTGTTCTTTGCAGACCTGGCTTATGTGCTCAGCATACAATTAGAGTAAGTATGAAGAAAGGACACAACCCCGGCGCGCATCTTTCCGGATTTTAAACCACGCAGACCCTCTTGTTCTTCCTGAATGGCCCTCTCTTGGTCTCTGTACTAGCTCCCCACCCAACTGAGTGTTCTGGAATCACCATTCTTCACAACATTATCTGTAATTTGTTATCAGATCTGTGTATGGTCAGTAAAACACAGCTAAGTATTTCTGGTGTTCTCTGTTGTCAGTCAAGATCCATCTCAGATCAGCAGCAGTGTCCCTTGTTCCAACCTCTCCTGAATCTAGCATGTGTTTCTTGCAGTTCCCTCTCAATGCACTGCTGTGTTATGAACTGAACTGTATACCCCTAAAAAATCCCAGTATTGTCCACCATTTTGTCATCTGATGTGATTTTTCTATGTGTGGTAAATCTTTACTTCTGTGATGTTAATAAGCAAAGATTACTGACAGCTATGTTAGAGAAGCAGGACTCAATCTACAAGATTAGGTTGTATCTTCAGTCAATCTCTTTTGACATGTAAGAGACAGAAGTGAAGACAGAGATGGGGACAACCGACCACTAAGAAAGCAGAGCCCAGCCAGAGTGTATTCTTTGGTTCTGGGGTCCCTGTGCTGAGGTGCTCCTAGACCAGGGGAAGACTGATAACCAAGGACCCTCTGCCAGAGATGAGAATGAAAGCTTCTCCCTGAGGCTGGTACCCTGGTTTCAGACTTCTGGCCTCCTGGACTGAGACCTACCTTAGGTGAAGGCATCTACTTGTGGTTCCGTTACAGCAGCAGCGGACATGCTGCAACTGTTTCAGCAAAATTTGACTTGTGTGTGATATTAATTTGATAATTTCCAGTAATATCTGTTGGATCGTCTTTCTTTGGAATGGGCACAAGCGCAGCACTCTCCCAGTCAGCTGGCCAGGTAGAGGTCTTTCAAATTTCTTGGCAGAGAGACAAGTGAGTGTTTCTGGTGTTGTATTTGTTTACTAAAACATGCCAGTTGGTATTGTCAATTTCTGGAACCGTGTTTTTTGCCATGGCTTTTAGTGTAGCTTGGATTTCTTCCTTCAGTACCATCAGTTTTTGACCACATGCTACCTCCTTAAATGGTTGAACACTGATCAAATCTTTCTGGTACAGTGACTTGGGTATTCTTTCCATCTTCTTTTGATGATTCCTGCATTGTTCAGTGTTCTGCCCATCCAAGCCCACCACACCCATTGCCACTGAGTCAATTCCAATTCACAGTGACCTTACAGGACAGAGCAGAATTGTTCCACAGTTTCCAGGGAGTGCCTGATGGATTCAGACTGCTGACTTTTTGGGTAGCAGCCACAGCACTTAACCACTTTATCTACGGGATCCTTGAACACTGCAATGCAAAGTCTGGATATTTTCTTCACTTCCTTCGGCTTGAAAACGCTGAGTGCTTCTTCTCTTCTGATTTATAATTCCAGGTCTTTACACATGTCATTATCTACTTTATTCTGTTGTCTTGAGCTGTCCTTTGAAATCTTGTTCAGCTTTTTTTTACTTAATCATTTCTTCCATCCACTTTAGCGGCTTTGTGTTCAAGAACAAATTTTAGAGTCTCTTCTAAAATTCATTTTGGTCTTTTCTTTCTTTCCTGTCTTTTTAATGACCTCTTTCTTTCTTCAGACATGATGTCTCTGATGTCATCTTGTAACTCATCTGATCTTCAACCACTAGGGTTCAATGTATCAAATCTATTCTTGAGATGGTGTCTAAATTCAGGTAGGATAGAGTCAAGGTCTTCTTTTGGCTCCCGTGGACTTCTTCACATTTTTTTTCAGTTTCAACTTGAACCTGCATATAAGTAATTGACGGTCTGTTCTGCAGTCAGCCTCTGGCCTTGTTCTGGCCAATGATACTGGTTTTCCATTGTCTCTTTCCACAGATGTACTTGATTTGATTCCTGTGTTTTCCACCTGGCAATATTCACATGTGTAGTTGCCATTTATGGTGCTAAAAAAGGGATTTCCCACAAACAGACTGTCTGTCATGCAAAATTCTATCATGTAGTTTTCAGTGTCACTGCTGTTACCAAGACTGTATTTTCCAACCACTAATCCTTGTTCATTTCCAACTTTTTAATTCCAATTACCAATAATTAGCAGCGCATACTGACTGAATATTTGATCAATTTCAGACTTCAAAAATTAGTAAAAATCTTCAATTTCTACATCTTTCACATTAGGGTTTGGTGTGCAAATTTGCATAATAGGCATATTAACTGGTCCTCCTTGTAGGCACTTGGATGTTATCCTATCACTGACAGTACTGCACTTCAGGACAGATCGTGAAATGTTCTTTTATGACAATGAATGTGACACTGTTCCTCTTCAATTTGTCCTTCTCAGCATAAGTCAGTTATGTGATTATCAGATTCAAAATAGCCAGTACCAGTCTATCACAGCTCGGTAATGCCCAGGATACTTACCTTCAACTGCTCCATTTCACTGTCAGTAAGAAAATGTAGATCAATATAGACATCAACTCTTTAAATTAATAATAATAATGATAAATAACTTTGATAGAGGTAAAAATGAGATGGAAAATTAAACACTACTCAAATGGGAGAACATGACTACAGTTAAATTATTAGGAAATCCCTGTACTATTCAATGTGGAAAAAGAACTTTTAAAGTCAAGTAACCACTAAAAGAACAACAGAAAAAACAAAATTAGTCAAAATATTATGAGTGTGCAAAATCACACTTCCTCTTCCTCCAACGAACACACTTATTTTCCACCCTACATTACGGTTAAGTGGGACAACAAAGTCACAGGGCCTGTCAAGCCTGAGTCCTTCCAATTTTCCCCAGTGAACTTTTTGCATAATCCCTTCAGCTATCTCTTTCTACCTTCTCTCGTCTGCCAGTTTCAGACAATCCAGAAAGGACTCAGAGGCATTGCAGGATGCAGAAATAACTCAATGAAGAGAGTTTAGGTCTCTAAAGGACAGAATGAAGGACAGAATGAACCACAGGAACTCTAAATGTAACCCACACTGCACTGTGAAACGAGCAACAAATACACATTCATTATTGTGATTTTGAAGTCTGTCACAGCAATTAAGTTGGCCTGACTTACATTCCTGATTAATACAGTACATGAAAGTAGGAAAAAAAATTAATAAAACTATGAAGTCATACGGTAGAAATATGTATAAATATTTTGGCAGGGACAAAATATTTTTAAATTACTTACTCCCCTGCTAAAAGATAGTTTAACTGTAGGACTGCAGTTTTTAAATGAAATCCAGGCACATGCTATATAGGAGAAAAACCCTCAACAACTACCTGAGTTCAGAAGTGCAATCAATCAGTAGGTATGCTGAATTCAAGGTCAATATGCAAAAAATCAAAAATGTCCCCGTACATCAGTAAATGCTAATTAAAAAACAGAAAAGAAAATTTATTTCATTTATAATAGGAAGAGAGAAATAACTAAGTATAGAGTTAATAACAGATACACAAGCCCTTGATTGGAAAAGATAATAAAATCCTATGGAAAAGAGGACTGCAATAATGGAAGAACTGTATCGAGTTCTGATACAGACAATCAGGATCAAAATTGTGAAATTTAAGGAATTTTGCAAGCCATTGGTAGCTTGAAACTCTGGCATGATGGAAGTTCTACACCACAGAAACTAGAAAATGCTACACATAAGCACTGTTAAAGTATAAAAGTACACAATGGAAGCCAGCCAATTCTCCATGACCAAAAAGTCCTCTAATTTATCCATAAACCAAATGCAATTTCAATACTAGTCCATCAGAGTTTTTAGCAGAATTTTTGAAGCAGATTCTATAATGTGTAGGGAAAAACAAAGGGTCAAATACAGATAAAGTTGTAGAAACAGCAGAGTAGCTTTTATGTGACACACCGACTGGCCAATAACAATGATATGTTCTAGATAAAACGTGACACATAATTGTTGGGAATCACTGAAGAGTAGAAACTGAAGGGGACCAAAGTAAAACTAGGAATAAACTTAACAAGGTGTGTAAAATACCTCTACAGTGAAAGCTATACATCACTGCTAACAGAAACTAAAGTACCTTATACATCACAGTCAGCTTTTATCATTCACAAAAGCCACTTGTGAAATTTAAGGAATTTTGCAAGCCATTGATAGCTTGAAACTCTGGCATGATGGAAGTTCTACACCACAGAAACTAGAAAATGCTACAGATAAGCACTGTTAAAGTACAAAAGTACACAATGGAAGCCAGCCAATTCTCCATGACCAAAAAAGTTCTACCAGTCCAAAGGAAGAGTCCAAATGATGCTGCTAACCTTTTTTGATATCAGAGAGATCGTTCATCATGAATTTGTACCAAATGGACAAACAGTTAACCAAGTTTAGCATTTGCTAAAAAGCCTGCATAAAAAAGACAAAAATAACCTGAACTTTTCATGGACAACTTGTCGTGAACTCTTCTTGGCTCCTGCATTACAACAATAACATGGCACTGTCTGTGAGGGAATTTTTAGCCAGTAAACAAGTAACTATTGGATCACCCACCCTACTTACTTGACCAGGCTCCCAGTGACTTTTTACTTTACCCAAAGATAAAGGAAATATTGAAAGGCAAATACTTTGATGACATTCAGGACACCAAGGGTAGTACAATGACAGCTCTGATGGCCATTCCAGAAAACTGAGTTTCAAAAGTGCTTTCAAGGGTGGACTAGCCACTGGTGTCAGTGCATAGCTTCCCAAGGGGAGGACTTCAGAGATTACTGTAGTAATACTCAGCAATGAAGTATGCAGCACTTTTTCTAGAATGAGTTCAAGAACTTAACTGTCTGACTCAAGGCTCCCCACCCGAAATATAATCCACTGATTTTCAACAAAGGTGCCAATAAAGATCAATGGAACAGTGAAAATTCTTCACAAGAAATGACCTTCACCTCTGACTTAAAACAGACATAAAAATAAATTCAAGACTAACCATAAACATGCCTTAGCAGAACAAAGTATAATAAAAGAAAAAACATAAATTTGAGTTATGTAAAACAAAAAGTTGAAAGGTAAGCTACTGATTAAGGAAAAATATTCATAGTAACATACGTCTAATAAAGACATGTCTAAAATAATGAATTCTTACAAATCAAAATAAAAAAAAATTAAACATTACAATAAACAAAAGACTTGAATAGACATTGCACAACAGAAGACATACAGGTGGTTAACAGTACAGAAAAAGGTCCTCAACATTAACAAATCATTGTTTATGTTGGGTGCTGCTGAGTTCATTTCAACAAACAGTGAGTGCTCTGAGTGACAGAAGAGGACTGCCTCACTGGGTTTTACTGGCTGCAATCTTTATACGAGTAGACTGCCTGGACTTTTTCCTAGAAAGCTACTGGCTGGGTTTGAAACAGCAAACTCTGGATTAGTGGCTGAGTGCTTAATTGTTACGCCACCAGGGCTTCTAGTTAGTCATTAGGGAAAGTAGAATGACATACCACCTCAAATTCATTGGAATAGCCAAAACAAAATACTAACAAACACCACTAAATGCTGGTGAGGAGGGGAACGACAAGGACACTCAGATCCTGCAAGGAGTGTAAAATAGTTGTGACAGCTTCTTACAATAATGGCACTTCCCAACACTCATCTTGTGTAGTTCCAATGAGGCAGCACCCATGTGACACAAGCAGAGGCTTGGTAAATATTTTCACACTGATATTTACCATCTTGGAACCTTAAGATCCTACATTCTGGCTGTTCACAGAAGCTGCAGTTCTCTGATATGGTCTAACAGGAGGAGCAGAGGTGAGTGGCTACTGGCTCCTCTTCGAGAGGGGAAATTTAGTCCGATAAAGGTGCCTAGTCAAGTATGTCAGGTCCTAGGGCTCCCCTAATGTTCGGTGCTCCATACAAATATCATACCAGGCCTTAGTTCTCAGAGGAAAATGAGGAGACATGTGTCTAGTCCGCCATCTATTAACAGACTCCATCTTTTATCAGAGAAATGCAGCTTCTGCAAACAGCCAGTAATGTACTTTCATTATCAGCTGGAAGGTAGGGTCTGTTGCTCCTGAGGGCCTGACTACTTTGGGCAGCACCTCGACAGCTACTAGCTTGTGAGTTCTCTGCTTTTCAGCACCTGAATAGTTACCTGCACAGAAGTAAAGTTTACTTTTAGGGTTGAGAGGCCTTGTATTTGTGTGGAGATCTGTCTGTTGAGAAGCCTGGCAGCTTTCCTGCCTACCCTTCTCTGGTTTACACTGTAGGGTTGACTGACAGCCCCTAGTGTCTCCATAAGTAGCATGGTGCCTTTGTCACCCAATAGGCTGAGACTTCCATCCCAGACAGTCCACCTGGGGCCAATCACTGGAGTACACAGAGATGGCTGTTGACCAACTTCTTAGAACTATGCCTCAGCTCCTGCTGAGGTAACACCAGAGAAATCAAACAGTGTCTAGATGGCATGCAGAAAGCAGTCCATAGTTAATCATTTAAAGAAGCAGTCCACTTTGACTCCAAAAAACTCTCAAATCAAAAGACTTCCCTTTCTGAAACAATCGGAGGTCAGGTACAAAAAGACATTTAACAAAATGCAGCATAACAAAATGAAAACTTAAGGTAGCTATTTGATCTGGTGTTACATCAACAATCTGAAATACAGCAGATCAATAACAAAGAATTAGACAATTCAATCCCAAGCCAAAAGAGCAGAACTGAGGAGATGGAAGTTAAGACTCAGTGACCTTGAGGATAGAACAACTGATACCAGCATTTATGAGGAAAAATCAGAGAAAAGAACTAAGAAAAACAAAGAAGGATTAGTCAGACTCCATTTAGAGGAATCATTTATGATTAATCGGAGTTCTTGAACAAGGGGAGGTGGATGACAATAAAGAAAGCATTGCTGTAGAGATGCTGACACAAAACTTTCCTAAGATTATGAACAAAGAGCACATAAGATATCCAAGATGTGTACCCAACACCACAAAAACCAGACCCCAAAAGAAAGACACCAAAACATATTATAATCAAGTGTAATAAAATGAAACATAAACAGATGCTTGTAGAGGCAGCAAAGCTCAAAGCAAAGCTAATATTCAAAGGGAAACCCTGTAAGTTTTTGTCTGACTTCTCTGCAGAAATGATGTTGGCTAGAAAACAGTGGGATGACACATTCAAAGCCCTGAAGGAGAAAAAATTCCAACCAAAAATTATATATCCTGCCAAACTGTCGCCATGAGTCGGATCCGACTCGACGGCACTTGGCTGGCCAAACTGTCTATCAAATATGACTGTGAAATTAAAACATTCAGAGAGAAAGAAGCTTAGAGACTTGTAAAAACTAAACCAAAACTACATGAAATACCGAGAGAAGCTCTTTGCTTAAAAAAACAAAACCATTACGTGTATATTTAAGGTGACAATGCAGGACACAGAATCCAGAATCTCAGTTAGGGAAGTCACAAAATTCAGTCAAAGCTACAATATTAAAAGGGAATCAGTAACCATATCATGAAAACTATGAAACCATCATATAAAAAGAGGGATATACTACAGTGGTTGTAGTCTTTTCAGGTGAAAAGGAAGTTAAAAAGTTATGCAGAATTTAAAATTGAGTTTAAACTTAGAATGTTAAGGGAGATTATAGGTGTAGCTGCAAAGCAAAATAACAATGCAACATATCAAAACAAGAAATGTAATACAGGAGTCTCAACAAACACAAACACTGAAAAATTGACCCATGAAGAAGACAACTCAGAATAGAATAAGAGCAATATCGAAAACATCAACACAAAAATACTTCTATCAAAATGATGACACTAAACACACACCTATCAATAATTATGCTGAATGTTAATGGACTGAATGCTCCACGAAAGAGACAGTGAGTGACGTCCTGGATCAAAAGACATGACCCATCTATATGTTGCTTACAAGAAACACACCGTAGGCTCAAAGATATGAACAAACTGAAAATTAAAGGATGGAATAATATATACCAAGATAGCAACATACAAAGAAGAGCATGTGTGGCAATACTAATCTCAGATAAAATAGATTTTAATGTAAAATCCACTGTCATGGACAAGGATGAGCACTCTGCTGAAAGGTTCAATAAACAAGCAGGACATAATAATATTAAGTATTTCTGCATTCAATACTACAGCATCTAAATATACTGAACAAACAGTGACAACACTGAAGAATGAGATAGATCACTTCACAATAATAGTTGGAGACATCAACACTCCTCTAAAGTACTGGAGAGATCATCCAGAAAAAAGTTCAGTAAAGATACAGAAGGTATTATTGCAACAACCAACCAACTTGACCTCAGTGACATGTACAGATCTTTTTACCCATCAGTGGATAAGTACACCTTCTTCTCCAATGCCCATGGGACATCTTCCTGAATAGACCATATGTTAGGTCACAAAGCAATTCTCTACAAAATCCAAACCACTGATTTATTGGAAAGCATCTTCTTGGACCATTAAGCCATAAAAGTTAAAATCAATAGCAGAAAAATCATATAGAAATTCAAACTCATGGAAACTGAACAATACCTTGCTTTAAAAGCAAAGGGTTAGAGAAGAAATCAAGGATGAAATACAGAAATTTATGAAACCAAATGAGAATAAAAAACACATGCTACCAGAATCTATGGGATACAGCAAAAGTGCTGCTCAGAGGTCAATTCATCTCTATAATTGCATACATCCTGAAAGAAGGATGGGCCCAAATTCAAGAATTAACCCTCAGCTTGAACATGTAGAAAGAGAGCAGCAGAGAAACCCCTCAGGCACCAGAAGAAAACAGATAATAAAGATTAGGGCAGAACTAAATGAATCAGAGAATAGAAGAACAATTGGAAAAATTAACAAAACCAAAAGCTGGTTTTTGGAAAAGATTAACAAAAGTGATAAACCATTGGCTAAACTTACAAAAGAAAATCAGCAGAAGATACAAATAACCCAACTAGGAAATGAGATGGGAGATGTTACAACAGACCCAGCTGAAATCAAAAGTATTCTAACAGAATACTACAAAAAGCTGTACTCTAACAGATTTAAAAACCTAGAAGAAATGGACAAATTTCTAGATTCATACCACCCACCAAGATAATTACAAGGAGAAGTAGATCAACATAATGAATCTATCCAAAAGGAAGAGACTGAAAAAGTCATTAAAAAGCTGCCAACCAAACAACATCGTGGCCCATATGGCTTCACCAGAGAATTCCACCAAAGAGAAGAGTTAACTCCAATACTATTGAGGCTATTTCACACTACAGAAAGGGATGGAATACTCCCAAATTCATTCTATGAAGCCAGCATAACCCTGATATTAAAGCCAGGGAAAGATCCCGAAAAAAAAAGAAAATCAGAGACCAGTATCACTCATGAACCTAGATGTGGAAATCTTCAACAAAATCCTAGCCAACACAATTCAACAACATATCAAAAAAATAATTCATCAAGACTAAGTTGGTTTCATTCCAGGGATGCAAGGTTGGTTCAACATCAGAAAAACAATTAATGTGATCAACCACTTAAACAGCCAAAAGAATCACCTGATTTTGTCAACTGATGCAGGAAAGGCACTTGACAAAGTTCAACACCCATTCATGTAAAAAACTCTCAGTAAAACATGTACAGAGGGGAAATTCCTCAATGCAATTAGTGGTATCTACACAAAGCCAACTGCCTTTATCATCCTGAATGATGAAAGATTGAAAGAAGTCCCCCTGAGAACAGGAACTAGAGACAAGAATGCCCACTCTCACCACTTGAGGTCAACATTGTGCTGGAAGTTCTACCCAGAGCAATTAGACAAAACAAAGAAATAAAGGGCATCCTTACCAGCAGTGAACAAGTAAAACCTCCCTATTCGCAGATGATATAATTGTATATACAAAGAATACTAAAGGAACCTGTCAGTAAACTACTGGAACTAATAGGGGAGTTCAGCAAAGTATCGGGATACAAGATAAACATAAGTAAATAAGTAGGATTCCTTTATACTAACAAAGAGTTCACCAAAGAAGAAATCACCAAATCAATACCATTTACTATATCCCCAAGAAGATAAAATATCTAGGAATAAATCTAACTAGAGACATAAGAAACCTATATACAGAGAGAACTACAAGGCTTTCTTACTGCAAGAAACCAAAGAAGACTTACAAAATTGGAGAAACCTACCCTGCTCATGGTCACAAGGACTTAATATTGTGAAAATGTCTATTCTACTTAAAGCAATCTACTTATACAATGTAATCTCAATACAAATTCCAGCGTCATTTTTTAATGAGATGGAGAAACACAGCACCACTTTGGAAAGGGAAGAAACCCTGGCTTAGTAAAGCACTACTGAAGAAGAGAAACACAATAGGAGGCCTCAGACTACCCAACCTTAGAACCTGTTACACTGCCACAGTAGTCAAAACAGCCTGGTACTGGTACAAGAACACACATGTAGACTGATGGAGTAGAGTGGAGACCCCAGAGATGTCAACACCCTCTTATCAACAGTTGGTACTTGACAAAGGCCCTCAGATTGTAAAGTGGGGTTAAAAAAAAAGTCTCTTCAACAAACGGTGTTGGTGAAATTGGATATCCAACCGCAAAAAAATGAAACAAGACCCATATCTCACACCTTGCACAAAAACTAACTCTAAATGGATCAAAGACCTAAATATCAAACCTAAAACAATACAAATCACGTAAGAGAAAACAGAATCAATGATGGATGTTTCTAATACACAGCTTACAGATAGACTTCAAAATCTGACCAACAAAGCACAGTTAGCAGACAAGAAAATAGATACATGGGAATTACTAAGAATCAAATACTTTTGCTCCTCTGAAGACTTTATCAGAAGAGTTAAAAGACCACCTACAGAATGGGAAAAAATATTCAGCAACTACATGTCAGACCATCATCTGATCTCCATAATGTACAATGTTCTGCAAAATATCAACAAGAAAAAGGTAAATAACCCAATTAAGTGACGGGCAAAAGAGAAGGGCAGACACTTCACTAGACAGGATGCCCAGGCAGCCAAAAGACACATAAGAAAATGCTCATGATCATTAGCATATCAGAGAAATCCAAATCAAAAATACAATGAAATAACATCTCACCCCAACAAGGCTGGCCATCATCCAAAAAACACAAAACAACAAATGCTGGAGAGGCTATGGAGAAACTGGAACTCTCCTACACTGCTGGTGGGACTGAAAATTGGTACAACCTCTTTGGAAAGCAATCTGGTGCGTCCTCAAAAAGCTGGAAATAGACATACCATTTGATCCAGTAATTCCACTGCTTGGAATTTATTCCTCAGAAACAAAGGCAGTCACACGAAGACACATGTACATGCATGTTTACTGTAGCACAGTCCACAACAGCTAAAAGATGGAATCAACCCAGATGCCCATCAACAGATGAGTGGATAAACAAACTATGGTACATATGCTCAATGGAACACTACGCTATGATAAAAAACAATGACGATTTTAGAAACATCTCATAACATGGTTTCAATTGTAAGATATGCTGAGTGAAATCAGTCAGTATCAAAAGGACAAACAGTGTATGAGACCCATGTTACAATGACTTAAAACCAGAATTATCTACAGGAGAAAAAAACTGATGGCTATCAGGGAGGGGGGGAAGTTTGAAGGTTTATGATAGATGAAAGAGTTGACAGATGTTAGAAATTTTATTCATTCACCATAATATATAAATCAATAAATAAATTGGAGAAAAAGAAAACAAAAAGAACCTACATTCCAAAGAAGCCAAAGATGAAAGGTGATGCAAGAAGCGAAGCCCAGCTGTCCCCACTGTGCCCACTGCCCCCAGCCTTGAGACAACCACCACGTGAGTAAGCCAGTGGAACTGGCACACAACCTCCAGAACTGTCAAGACTAGTAAATTGTTGTTTTGAGACTCTAAGTTTTATAGTGGTTTGTTACACCGGACTGTAACTGTACCTAGAAGTGGGGTGCTGCTATAACAAAAGCTGGAATCATTTGACAATGGCTATAGGACCAGACAGGGTGGAGTGGCTGGCAAAGCATTTAGAAGGATGAGAGTTAAAGTGAGAGGAATGGTGAACAACTGTTGGTGCAGGGCAGAATGACTGTGAGGAGACTGTTATTCAAGAGTGGAACCAGTGTCACACATGTGTGTAGATGTGAAACACTACGCAAAACTATTCTCTGTGTACCTGAATAATTTCTAGCTCTGTTCTAAGAGAATTTCCAGGAAGGATATTAAAAGGGCCCATTGGTCTCTTTTATATACATATTTTAAGATAGAAGATGGAAATTAGCTGAAAAGTAACAAAATTTATAAGAGTTAAGACTTGGTGGTTTGAAAATAATCTCTTTGGGTATCAAGATTCTCAAATTATAAATGGCCTTGGAGGGAAAATCAAATTAGGGATTTGGCTTTAAGGCCCTTTGTTAAGATCTCAGATGAACATCAGCTGGTATTGGAGAGGCCTCTCTGTTAGTCAGAATAACCTCTAAGACACTGAAGAACATTCTTCCATAGCAGTTAGGTATGACCAAAGCAAGTCTACCTTGAAAAGAGCTAGGGACATGGCTTTCAGTCTGTGGAGTGAAATCAAGTAAGATTCTTGGAAAATCCACAAAGTAATGTAGAGATTTATATTAATGAAATCACTGCCAGCTTGGACTAAAGGAGGCTGAGACAGTTCAAAATAAAAATAGGCTTTGAGTTCCCAATGTTCTGTGACTCACTAAGTTTTGTGACTCTGCAACTGTTTACCAGAAAAAAATAGTACAACTCCCTGGAAGATTGTTTGGCAGCTTCTTCTTGTCAAACCAAATATATAACTATCCTATGGCATAGTGATTAAACTCTCAACTATTTTTCAAAGAGAAATATATACATACTCACAGAAGCTTTACTTATTACAGCTGAATGGGAAAACCCAAATGTCTATCAACAGAACAAGACAATATAGAACTACAGTATGTTCATACAGATGGAATACTATTTTGCCATGAAAAAAGATGCTGATAAACAGGACAATATGGGTGAATCTTGAATACAGCTTATGAAACTAGGAATTTAGCATTTAAACAGAATTCACAAGAAGGCAAAACTAACCAAGGGTGATAAAAATCAAAACAAAGGTTGCCACTGATGGGAGTTGAGTAGCTTCGCTGAAAAGGGCACAAGAGAATGCAAACGGTACCCTGAAAGTCTACACAGGAAAGACAGATGCTGTCAAGGACTTTAAGTGACTTGGATCTACAATCAACACCATGGAAGCAAGCAGTTGAGAAATCAAATGATGTACTTCTACAAAAGATCTCTTTAAAGTGTTCAAAAGCAAAGATGTCACTTTGAGGACAAGGTGTGCCTGACTCAAGCCATGGTGTTTTCAATCTTTTCATATGCACATGACAGGTAGACAATGAGTAAGGAAGATAAAAGAAGGATCAATGTCTTTTAATCAGGTGTTGGTGAAGAATACTGAATTGACACCATGGGCTGCCAAAAGAATAAACAAATCTGTCTTAGAAGAAGTACAGCCAGGGTGCTCCTTAGAAGCAAGGATGGTGAGACTAGGTCTCACGTACTCTGGTCATGCTGTCAGGAGGCACCGATTACTGGAGAAGGACATCAGGCTTGGTGGAAGATCAGCACAAAAGAGGCGGACCCTCAATGAGATGGACTGACACAGTGGCTGCAGCAACAGGATCAAGCCTAAGAAGGACTGTGAGTGTGGTGCGGGACAGAACAGCGTTTCATTCTATGGTACACAGAGTTGTTGTGAGTTGGAACTGACTCACAGCACCTGCAGGTAACAATATCACTGTCAATCTGGACATCCTATGAAGCTCTGAAAACATTCTCAATGTAATATCTGGGAGTCAACAAGCTCGGAACCACCTTTTGTCTTCCCTGAGAATCAGTGAAGTCATCTCTAAGGCATCCACACAGTCCCTAGATGAGCGGTGTTCTCAAACTTTCATGTTCACAGGAAGCACCTAAGGGTGTTGCTGAATGAAGATTCTGGGGCAGCAAGGTAAGCTGCGCTGGTGGTGCAATGGTTAAGGTCTTGGCTGCTTACCCCAAGGTCGGCGGTTTTAACCCACCAGACACTCTGAGGGATACCCAACCCTGCGGTCTGTCCTATAAGGATTATAGCCTAGGAAACACTGCGGGGCAGTTTTACTCTGCCATCAAGTGTCGCCATGAGTTGGAACAAGCTCAGTGACCTATAACAAAACAAACAGCAGGTTTGTGGTGGTGGGACAAAGATTACTTACATCTCACAAATTCCTAAGTGATGGTACTGGTTCACCGATCACACTCTGAAGGGCAAGGCACCAAACTATTACTGTTCTGACTCGAAAGCTATGTGGTACAAGTCATGAGAGACATGAGTATGGCCACATAGCTAAGCATCCCTGCAAAGGACATCTCTACAACAGAGCTCTTTCTCTCCTTTATACTTTTCACCTAAGTTTGTGGTTCCTAGATGCTGCCACTACGACCAACAGCCAGGAGCAGAAAGCCAAGGAGCTGGCTTTAGTGCTATTTATAGTTTTCGATTTCTTCCCCCATTTTCTTTTTCTGGTCCTTAAACTCTGGTCTAGTTTTGCTGTCGTACTTGGGATTTAAGAACTGGGAGGGTAAATACTTGTCTGTTTATACAGGTTAGTAAAATTTCTCCTAAAGTAGTAAGAATCAGGGAAAAATTTAGGAAGGAAACTAAAATTTGGTGAAAGAGATGTCTCAGTGGCTAAGATTTAGTAGTCTCTTAGACATTTATATTTTTAAAGTTTCAGGTTATTAAAGGACAACATCAACAAAAAGGTTATTTGTAGTTTCTCTACCTGCTGCAAAATAATGAATCCAGTTACCATTTAAAACTGTGCTGACTCTCAAGTTCCCAGTTCTGGAAAGATCATTCATGCAACAGAAAGAAATGTAGTGTCATATTTTACATCATATAAATAATCAGAAACAAAAAGAATATAGTGGGACAAGAAGTCTACCAGTTGTTGTTAATGGCCACCAACTGGTATCATTTTTTATTTGAAGAAGTTTTAGGATAAAATGTAATTTACCTCTGATAAAGCTGAAGAAAAGTGATTGCAGTTTTTATGCATCAAATGATACGCATTGCCTTTGTACTCTTTTCCCAGTTCTTCCACAATCTTTTCTACATCATCTTCTAGGAAGTCTGTACTCCCTAAAACAACAGATTCTCTTAAAAAACAAAAATAAAACAAAAAAAAAGCGGGGGAAAAAGAACATAGCTATGTGAGATTCAGGTATTTATAGGCATGTTTACAGACTTGCTTATTTCCAAGAATATCATCACAGATGTAACAAAGTCACGTGAATGTAGTAACACCTACAGTACATGAGAAGCTTTTTTCATTTCAATTATTGTAGTTTCTATTTTTCTCAAAAAAAAAAAAAAGCTACGAAGTGCACTATTTCTGGTAATATCACAGTTATTTTCACAATGATTGCACTGGTAGTGATAATATTAGATAACCAGATCTAAGCTGTAAATTCTCCTGGTTAATGACACCTGCCATCCAAGGCTGGCCACGTTGTCACGTAGAAGTAACAGCTGTACGTTATCCGCCCTGGTGCTACAGGAAGATGCAAGTGTCAGACCCGACTAATTTTTTTGTAAAGCATTATCAAAAATACAATTACCTTGGAAATGGAACAGACACCATCCAACAAACAGAAAGTGCAATTTTAATCAGATACAAGTTAGGTATCCAAAGGTGCTGTAAGTATTTTCAAAACCCTATTGTCTAATAGTTTTGCCAAAGGTTTAAGACTTAAGGAGTGGATGAGGATGGAATTATAACACTCCGGTGTACAAATCTTTCAAGACAGTGGTAGGCTAACAGAACCAATGAGCCAAAATGCAAAAAATATGTAGCCCTCTATTGAATTCAATGGTAGAATCGCATTTCACTATTTTTCACGTGGCAAGTTTTTAACTATTAGCGGGCTAAAGTTTCTTTCAAAATTGCTGAACTTAAGGTTCTAAACATCAATTTAAATTCTAACCTTTCTTGGAAATCTGATACTAGCATTCAGATTTTGACTGCTGTTTTCTACCGATAAGGCTCCAGAGTATATTCATATTCACAAATTTTAGGCTTATCTATGTTAGTACCCTTAACAGTAGGGTAATCAACATTTCAAATTTGTTAACAGAGTCCCCTTCATTAGGAAAACAGACATTTTTAATAATAACAGGTTTTAATGAAACTTTCTCTCAAACAGGAGATCTGGGTGAGGAGAAAAGTCATTTGCTACAAGACTTTAAAGACAAGCCTGAGTTATACACAGATGAACAACGTTTTAAAAGTACAGACAGGAGACCTTACGTGGGTCTTAAATAAAGGCAATATGCTAGGTTATTTCAATCACTTACTTGGCTGACTTGCATTTTCACACAACTTAGGTAAACTTTATTTAACATACCGTACCAGCAACTAAGCCCACATTAAAGAAGCATTTCAGGTTGCTAGATTTTAAACTACAGAATGAATTCTGTATGCCTGAAAATAAACTCTGGCATCTAAGACAGTGTAATAGAAATTGTCCTCCCTACTTACTTAAATTTAAATGTTTCTCCTAGTTCAGAAGCATTTCCTGGGGAAATTTCAAATATTCCAGAAAAAGGGTAAGGATGGCCACCATAAGCAAATTCTGAAAAGAGAAAACTCATGATTTTTAGTTATGTATCACATGAAATGTAACCAGAACACTAAATTAGCTTTAATAAATGAGGATAATATTGCCTAAAAAGATTTCAGTTTATAAAAACGCATTCACAAATATCTCACTTAGCTATTACTAGCATAAGACACTTGATGCAAAATACCTGAAACTCACAGCCTGGAAAATGCCACAGGCCACCCTGACTGCTCTGTTTACTGTGTCTGTACCACTAAGACGGCAGTCACTAACACTCCACAGTGAACAGTTTCTCTGCACATCGACAGCAACGAGGCAGGTGGTTAGCTTTTGCCACTTGCAAAATTAAAGTCATCTAATTACAACCACATACTGGAAAAGCTGTCTAACAGCAGCACAGTTTTCACGGCTCCTAGGATGAAAACTCTTGGATTATCTTTGAGTAAGGAAGCATGAGTCATTAGCAAACTCAAGAGAACTGCACTGAATTCTGCTCATTCAAGAGAAACTGAGCTGTCAACATACATACCCCCCAACCAGCCACCCCACAGCAAATTTTCAGCTCCAAAACAAAAACCAAACCCACTGTCACTGAGTTGATCCAGATCTGTAAGGCCCCTATAAACTGGCCCACAGGGTTTCCAAGGAACAGCTGAAGTGCCGACCTCTTGGTTAGCAGCCAAACTCTTAATGACTGCACCACTGGGGCTCCACCTGTTAGCTAAGAGGGACCTATTAGGACTCCTTTACTTGTGACAAGCATTTCCAAGGTTCACTGAAGCTATGCTCAGGCTTCTCAGACACAAATGCTCATCCAATGGAGAATGCTTCCCTACCAAGAAGGAACTAGAATTTTGCTATCTTACTTACATATTGAAGTGGCTAAGTATTAATGGATAGTTTTAAAGAATTCAAACATTTGTTTAAATCAATCTCCTCATTTAAACCAAAAACCTGTTGCCGTCAAGTTGATTCCAACTCATAGCGACCCTACAGGACAGAGCAGAGGTGCCTCATAGTTTGCAAGGAGCACCTGGTGGATTTGAAGTGCCAACTTTTTGGTTATCAGCTGTAGCTCTTAATACCACCAGGGTTTCTGTCTCATCACATAGGATTTATTAAATATAATCTTAAAAGATATATTAGAACAAAACACAAAAGAACAAGACAGATACTAAGCTTACTTTTGATTCTGGCATCTCAGAAAAAAATGATGTTAGTAGGAAAATAATTTTTTAATTCTTTCAATTCTATTAATCAAAAGACAGTGTTTAACATTCAATTTTGTAATACCAAGTTTGTTTTTGTAATGGTTGGATTCTACAAAATATTGCAGATAACTAACCAAGTTGGATATAAAAAGATTAATACTCTAATTTTTTTAACTGTCTCAGTCATCGTAAGAAAAGTCATAGACATATTTATTCTTTCTATCAAGTGAAACACTTTAAGGAACATTTGGCCCTGCTTTTGCTGCAGGATTATTGTGAGTCACAATCAACATGACAGGAACAGGTTTTCTTCTGGTTTTAGTTTTGCTAAGCTCACGTGGACAGGTAAGCACTGTGGCTTTCTGCATCAGTTTATTCATTGGAGAAATGGAAGAAATGCTGCAGGCCTTTGTCTACCTTACGAGCACAGCTGTGTGGTTCAAAACGCACCACAGCTGTAGGCGCCTTAAAAACCACTGCAGCCACGGCAACACTCGGACAACCACTGAAACCTTCTGTGAGAGCCTCACAGCTGCTGGGGCTGAGATGGTAGCTGCGGCTTCTCAGGTACAACGCAGCGTTAACAGGAAGCTCTCTACAGTCAACATTTAATACGACGAGCTGCATTTAAAAGCAGTTAACGTGGAATAAAGGAATACTATAAAGCAACATACTGACATATTTAAGTATCGCCTTTTGGCTTTTATGCAAGTAACAAGCACCTTTTTATGCCTCCGTTTACCAACTGCGTCCACCCCGAGGTACTCTCATAAATGCTGCTGGGCCAATTTTTTGTACATGTTGCTGTAAAAAATTAGCACAGTGCACTTACGAAAATATCTCTCAAGAGAGAGGCTGGCAAATAAACTTAGTGTGTTGTTTACGTAAAAATATGGTAAACGGACTGCTTAGCTAAGGCAAACAGGCTTTTCTGCTATTGAGTATTTTTACAATTCAAACTTACTATCCCAACCCTAACAAGACCAGCCAGACACAGACCACTACTGGTTACAGCGTGTTCAAGATTCGATTTTTCTTGCACCAGTTGTGAAAACTAGCACAAAGGAAAAGGCTGTTGAAAACACAGCTGCTTGGCTTGAGTGGCTCATGTCTTGTTCATCTTAATAAAGGGAAATAAAGTTTAATAAAAACGGAAAGGGTGAAGTTAGTGATGAGGCCATCTTTCTTGAGCAAAAAGCTAGACCAAAGACTGCATGGTCACTGATGCTTTTAGACTTCGTAAATACATACTTACAGCTATGTAGCAACGAATTTAATACTGAAATTCCCTCAGGAAATTGGCATCTCAGCTTTGGCACTCACTAGCACCAAACCCTTTTTCAATCAAAGTGCAAGGATTTTTAGGAACTCAAGTCTCTATCAGAGCAGAACAAATAGTCATGCCATAACACTTTCAAAAGGACAATTGTTAAGACCACTACTGAAAATAAAAGACAGCTAAATGAATATGCACTCTGGTACTCTGGGTACACTCTCCCCAGATACAAACTGTCCTGGGCATTTCTCCAAAGCCAAGTACACCTCCTGCTGACTTACCGACTCTCCTGTTTGCCGCCATTTCACACTTAGGACAACAGTGAAAATTCTACTACCCATTTCTCACATGAACGAGGTGGTGGGCACAGCAGCAATGGTGGCAGAGTGTCTCCTCCTTTGAGGATGGTCTCTGTGCACCCTCCACACGTGCTGGCCACCGCTGTGGCCATGGCCTCTGGGCCCATGTGCAGACAGGTGTCCTCTTGGGACTCCCAGTTTTGTACACAGCCTGAGGCCCTGCAGCTCAAACTTGCTGAGGGTTAGGAAGGAAGAAAGACGCATCTCAGACGGCCATTTGGAAAAAACCACCTAAGACGTTAGTGACCCTGCAAAGAGAGCCTGAAGCCTCCACCTCTGTGAGGTCAGGGGCACAGCCAAGCCCGCAGGACCCTCGCTGGAAGCCCTGAGCCCTGGTGACTCCCCAGTCCCACAGTGTAGGGCAGGGTCCAGGACCAGGGTACGGTAGGAGTGGAGCCCTGAAGGCAGTCTACTGGGGAAACTGCGTGAATGAAAAACTCCAATTCCAATGGATGAGGTGTATCTGTTCATCCAGTGCTGAGAGAATAAACAAGATTCAGAATGCCTGCTTATTTACAAGGGCTCTGGAAAGTTCTACAGAGGAAGAAGGTGAGGTGGGAGAGCCACCGCCCTCCCGCCACACGGTCTGGTGTCACCCAGCTCTGCCTCCGGCCAGCCCTTCAGCAGAGGAGCAGCCATAACTGCATAGTGACAAGCGCATCCGTGAACCTTAGCTGGTGTTGTTTCTATCACTGTATTTTCCAAATTAACAAACACTGGACAAACGGATGGTCTGAGAACAGAATAACAAAATTCTCCGTTTTCGCCTAACAGCCAGGTCTTTGGGACTCAACTGTGTAAGTGAAGAGTAGGCATACAGACAGGGAATTATTTCCATCTACTTTAGAAGACATTTTCCTGTAACATATGGGAGTAGTAAGAAAGAAAGGTACAGTCATGATTTTGCAATTCCTTCAACGAACAAAAATCTTCAGAAAGTCTGTTTACATTGTGTGTACACGTACCTCTTCCATATACTTCAATGCCTGAATGAAAAACTCCAATTCCAATGGGTGAGGTGTATTCGTTCATCCAGTACTGAGGAAAAAAAGAGAGGCGATTCAGAACAGCTGCTCGCTGACAGCCCAACTCCAGACTACAGGAAGTGGCTGCCTGAAGTGGCACTGCTATGCTTCACTGCCATTTAACCATTTCAGAACCTGTTTCTCGGTATTTTGCAGCCCTGAAACTCTCCTGGTGATGGCGTTACTGGGTCCTGTCTCCGACTTGGCTTGTGCCACACGCCATATGGAATGCTTTTCTTGGTCAAAATGAAGGACTCGATTAGTGTACACACACATTACCAAAGGCTTAAACTGTAAGCCATAAAATCTCAATCTGGCCAGAGGATGGGAAACCACCTAACTCCAAGTCTGATGATGACGACGTACGATGGGGATCAATAACAAGCTGCGCAGAGCCCGAATGATCTCACTCCCGAGGAGCAGACAGCATTTTCCCCAGGACAGAAGAGGGATGTGGTTTGGGCGGCAGGTACCAGACAGAAGGAAGAGGCCGTATGCAGGCAGTGTGATAGAGAACCAGGGGAGATGACTAAAGGGAATAAAAGGATGAACTGAGGGAATTAAACTTAGAAGGGAGTAAAGGAGTTCATAGTTCATTAAATAAGCACACAGGTAACACTCAGCAGGTTATAAACTTATTTTAGATTTCTACTAGGTTAAAAAAAAAAACAAACACTCGCTGCTGTGGAGTACACTGCAACTCCAAGCAAACAAAAGTTAGAGGGTAGGTAATTTGTCTTTACTTTTTCTGGGTTTATTCAAGTCAACCTTAGCTCCAGATCCCTAGCCAGCTGTTCCATAGCTTAAACCTTGTACGCTTGAAAAATGCACATTCTTACCCAGTGCTGCTAGAAGCCTAAATGGAAAAGTAGCTTTTTCCCCTAAAGTTTATCTGGAAGAAAATTTAAACAATAATAAACATAAAATCTTCGAAAAAAGAACAATCCCATCTAGACATCAAATGCTCATTAAAAAATATCGCTTGGTACTGTTGGTATGTAGGGCACGGCTACAGGAACAGATCAATAGACCAGACTAGAAATCTTGGAACACAGCCTTGTATACAAGGTCTGACAATTAAGTCCATGAACTTAATTGTTCTAAGTGCTACATACCTCATTGCTGAGTATCATCTGTATGTCCACCTTCAAAGCGCTCCGCTTGGGAAGCTACACACTGACACCAGCGCCTAGTCTACCCTTCAAAGCAGTTTTGGAACTCTTTCTGAAATGGCCATTGTGACAGGGGCGCTCTGGCAAGTTTATGAACGTAACTGTCTAGTTGTCTGTGAGGCAGTTTTTAGCCAGTAAACAAATCACTGCATTGGAACACCCTCCCTACTTACCTTATCTGGCCCGCAGTGACTTTTTTCTTCATCCGAAGATGAAGGAAATACTGAAAGGAAGACATTTGGATGACATTCAGGACATCAAGGATAATATGACAGCAGCTCTGAAGGCCATTCCAGAAAGAGTTCCCAAACTGCTTTGAAGGGTAGACTAGGCACTGGCATCAGCGCAGAGCTTCCTAAGGGGAGGACTCCAAAGGTGACCACAGGGAGATGCAGCAGTGAGGCATGCAGCACTTTTTCTAGGATCAGTTCCATGAGCTTAATTGTCAGGCTCATGTATACTGAAGATTCTGTGACATTTCTAGGACTCAGGCGGACACAGCCGTGGCAGCATGCTTGTCTGCTTTTGTCCTTTTGAATATATGCCAAATCAAACTGTCCTTCTGCTTTCCTAAACTTTGTGATTTTTTCCCCCACAACAACAGCAAAGAGGTGCCACTTAGTGATGTACATCACAACATTCTTTTTATTACTGTAGTTAATGTTAGACGTTTTAGTGTAGCTGGAAGTGTCTAATGTATTTTATGCACTGGAAAGTACACTACATTACACATACTAAGACAAACATCTGACTACCTGATACTAGATATGAACTGCACCTAACTTAGGAAAGAGACCTGGAACGGAGCTTGTTAATAACCCAGGCATGCCTGTGTATGTGCTGTCTGCACAACGTCCAAACGGTATCATGTCCTCTTTCACAGAACACATTGTGGATGTTAAGCAATGCATGACCGTGTAAGAACTGATACATGATAAAGCTGGTATTTAAAACAAATACAGCATAAATGATTAAAAATGTTGACAAAATTAACTTTACATAAAAATAAATCCCACATTATCTAAACAATTCTAATGTGTCCAAAATAAACACATATTAAAAGAAAATAACATAGATTAAAAGAAATTTTAGGACAGCCAACCTAAGCAAAACAAAATCTAACATTTACAGAGACAAACATCAACAGACATTCTACATCAATATCTACGAGTTTCTGTTGCATAAATTGTACGTTGTTGCTGCCGTTGTGTGCTGTCCAGGTGATTCCGTTCACAGTGACCCATAGTAGGTCAGAGGAGAACTGCCCCACGAGGCTTCTCAGGCTGTAACCTTTAACCTGGGGCAGATCGCCAGGTCTTTTCTCCCCATGAGCCGGTGTGAACTGCTGCAACCCAAGTGCTTAACCACTGTGCAACCACAGGTCCTTCCACAGAACTATGTAAATGAAATCAAAAGGTAAGCAACACACGGAGAAAAGGGACTGCAGTACGCTAACAAAGATCAGCATGAGAATTCAAGTGTCCCGTGCCGGCTGACGCTACTGGGTTGCTGATTTTTGGACAGCCAGCATATGGATGGCACGTTAGCTAAGTGAGAAATACCTTTTTATCTATACTCAATTTTATTTTGGGCAGTGAGTAGCGAGAGTATAGGAAGCAAGGGAATTCAACAAAATATTTATATAATTCTATTTAATTGCAGAATCTGGGCAGCCCAAGTTGAGACAGCAAAGGAAATCTCTATATATTAAAAAAACTCTGTAATAAAAATCACCTTCACAGACAAGTAAGCAATCATAGAAGAAATTACAGTGGCCAACAAACATGAAACACCAGTAAACAAGGGAACATGAATTAAAACAATGGGCTACCATTCCTTTTTTAATCTACCAGATGGGCAAGTATTAAGAATATTGATTATATCTGGTGTTGGAAAGGGTATGAGGAAAGTACTGGGGAAACATAAATCAAGTATAGCTATTTAACCAGTCCATCTCTTGTGATGTAATCTACAAACGTGTCCATATGGCAGTCATGTTCCAGTATAACTGCAGTGTCTACTAGAAAAAAACTGGAAGCAATCTAAGTACATGAAGACGATAGTTAAGTCAATTATTCTAAGTTCTTATTATGAATTATTATACAGCAACTGAAAAGAATGAGGTACCTCAGTACACAGGGACATAAAAAGATATCTAAGACCTAAGACATATTACCAGAGAAAGATGCAGCAATCTGCTTCCATAAAGATTACAGATGTGGAAACTCTCTGGGGCAGTTTTATTCTCTTATAGGGTCACTATGACTTGGAACGGACTCAGTGGCAATGGTTGTTGTTTTGGTTCAGGAAGCATTAAGCAGAAAGACTAAGTCATGGTATCTGTAGCATAATCCTATTTTTTGTAAATAAGATGCACACATGTTACACTGTCCTAGAGTACAACTCTCAAAGATTGTTCAAGTCATATGAAGAGATAAACTGAAAGCACAAGAAACATTCCAAGGGAGAGGCAGAAGCCTACAGAGAGCAAAGACCAAATCAAGAGGTAGCTGATTCCCAAGGGTACATATAGGCTGGATTCAGGAACTTAACAGTAGAAAATATGGTGGTTGGCTAGCTAACATAAGCTCTCCTGATTGGTTATATTCATTAAGGAGATGTCCAAGTGAGTTCTTTGCCTAAGAAAGTGTCAAGATCCCTGCATAAGCACTTTTGGCCTACCAGTTAATCTACCTGTAAGCACATTCTTCCTGAGGGTACGCTGCCTCCTCCACGTGGTACCCACTGACAGTCTTCTCAGAAACAGAGGAAGAACCTGGTACAAAACGGAGTCTGCCTGACTTTAAACCAGCTCTCTACTTTGGTCAAGACATTTGATCTTAGGGTTCCTGCACATAACTTTGAGGGTAAATTCAGTTTCCTACAATCACATTCCTAACCCCTACCATTACTTGCTTAAAGCAGCTTTGGAGCCAACGCCAGGCCAGTTAAATGCAGTAATTGTTAGGGGGCCAAGGTCTTCCCAGCCTGAGTCCATATGCCTCTGAATGGGAAGAAGTTCAGTTACCGTCCCAGAAAGGCAGAAGTAGGAGCTTGCAGCAGCATCGAGTCTACTGTACTTCTGGGACTAAACGCCATTGTCCCAGTGTGGGTTCCGACTGTCGACCTTCTGGCTAGCAGATGAGCTCTTTAACCACTGTGCCGCCATCCTAAATATGCCAGGCACCTCAGTTCTGAAGCTCCTGTTTTATATATACATAAAGATGTCTTCTGTGGGCCTGTGATCACATGCCAACCGTGGGAAAACCAAACCAAACCAAACCATCAAGACAAAAGTTGGGAAGCATACAGACTAAACTATTAACAGTTCCAGGAGGGAAGTGTATTCAGCTGGGTTAAGAATAAGGGAGTATAAAGGGATATTTTTACTTTCAACTCCATCTCTTTCATGATTATTTTTCTAAATTTTTTACGATTTTCCTCAATGTGTTTGGTTAAGGAGTTTGGCTTGGTCCAGCCTCCTGTGAGATAACTTCCTAAAGCCTCAAGATTAGTGATAACAGTGTCTGTTATTCATGGTGGGCTGACATCTGTTAATTTATGCTAAGAAGATGACTCAGTGTGGGACTAGCCATGCAGGAAGGGAGAGGCTTTGGGTCACCCGCTATCTGTCTACCTCGGCACTAAGTTCAGCTGAGTGGACAGTCAATAAGTCATGCCTAAGTAAGGAAGACTCACTACAGTATCTGAATGAGAAGCCTCCTAGGCTGGCAGTCCTCCCCGTGTTTTGCCAGCTATCCATGCTGGGAGGGTACCAGGTGAGAATATGGGGAGTTTTGTGTTTGGAACTCTCCCAAGACCTGCTGTATGATGTAGGCTTCTTCCCAGTGCTGATGTTAATGTTTTTTCCCCCAATAAGGAGTCCTAGGAGCGCAACTGTGAAAACGCCTGGCTGCTAAGCTATGGGGCTACAGTTCAAACGCAACAACCACTCCACACGAGAAAGAAGAGGCAGTTGGCTCCCATCAGGAGGAAAGCTTTGGTGACCTTGTGACGCAGCTCTGTTCCGTCTTACAGGGTTGCTAGGAGTTGGCATCAACAGCAATGGGCTTTCAACAGGTTTCTTCCCTGTAATAAATTTTAACTGTGAGTATAATAGGGTTTTTTTTTTAATTGTGACTGAGTGGAAGTGCACAATCCAATTTAGATTTGCATGCCTGCCTAGCTGCAGCCCCCTCTGCTCTCCTTGCCTGGTGACAGCACACTCCTCCTTTCCTTTCCACACAGGTCATAACCTCTTATATAATACGCTTTGCTGCATTCCTGTGAACCTTTCTAACAGACTGCCAAAACCAAGGGTGGCTGAAAGAACCCCCACACTTGAAGCTGGTGTGAGAGTAAGAATGGCTGTTTGCAAACTCTTCCCTCTAGCTTTTCAGATGACCCCTAAATCCTGACTCCTCCCTGCAGTTGGGAGTTAGGGTTCAGAAGTCTTGGTCAGGCTGGAGGATTATGCCCTTCACTTTGTGGTATGGCTAACTCCAGGCAGACTGTATTACTTTAATAATGAGGCGGCAAAAGTGTTACTGTAAAGTAAAATACCACACTTTCTTAAGTTTTACAGCTTTTAATTTACTTCAACCTTTAAAATATCAGAATAGGCTCTCTACATACAAAACACTGTTTAAGTACAGGGTACTTACAACAATAGTAATGTTACCTGTGTTGGCAAAATACTGGGAAAAAATCTGTATGTGCCCCTGTGGGCTACTATCATATATCCAACATCTATAACTACCACTGTATGGATATGTCGTTAAAAGGAAAAAAGTGATCTCTGAGTTGACGCGAAGTAATTTCAAGGATATATGTGTTGAGAGGAAAATAGGAAGGCACAAGATAGTATACCATATGGATTGACTTGTATCTTCCAAAAATATGAGTTACAAATCCTAACCCATACCTGTGGTTACAATCTCATTAAGAAACAGGTATTCTTTGTTTTGTTAATCAGGCAGTAACTAGTGTAGGATGTGTGTTCTAAGTCAATCTTTGAGAGATAAAAGAGCAGATTAAACAAACAGGGAGAACAAAGGAGGGTGAGATGGACCCCCTGCCATGTGAAGATCACCTAGGCACCTGCAAAGAGACAGGGACCTTCCTCCAGAACCAGTACGACAGAAAGCCTTCCCGCAGAGCAGGTGCTCTGAATTCAGACTTCTAGCCTCTTAAACTGTGAGAAAACAAATTTCTGTTGGTTAAAGCCACCCACTTCAGGTATTTCTGTTATAGCAGCACTAGGTAACTAAGGCATTATAGTACGTACGTATTGTTATATGAGAGTATCTGTATTTACCTTAGTCTACATATATTGTTATATGAGAGTATCTGTATTTATCTTAGTCTATATCGTAGCCGAGGAGCCAGCAAACTCCGCTTGCAGGCCAATCTGGCGTGCCGTCTGTCTTTGTGAATCGAGGTTTACTGGAACACAGCCATGCCTGTTTGTTTGCTGGGTACGGCTGCTCTCACGCTGTAATGGCAAAGCTGAGCACTGAGACGGAAATTGAAAATATTTACCATCTGGACCTTTACAGAAACAGTTGATGTGTCAGATTCCTTATCTTACACAAATATCTATTTGCATATTTTTGCAAAAAATGAAAACAAGAAGAATATGTTAGAAGCTCATGCCGACAATGGTTACCTACAGAAGACAGGTGAAAGGTGACAACAAAGCAGCTCGACTGCTTAACAATACTTTTTTATACACGATTTCAACATATGAATCACGTAAATGATTTAAATATGCAAAGTTATACGCAAAATTTGAGGAAAAAGCACATCTTAGAACTGAACTGAAACAAAAATGAACGAACCTAGTTGTGTATCAAACTGATGACAGAACCACACCAAAAACCCAAACTCCAGTAACTTCTGCCTACATTACTCTGCATATGCACCTTAAATGGGATATACATTCCTAGGATAAAACAATATAAAGAAAGCTTGAATTCAGAGGATTTGCTGTTCCATAGGGAAACCCCAGTGGCACAGTAGTTAAACGCTAGGTCTGCTAACCAAAAAAAGGTCAGCAGTTCAAATCCATCAGGCTCCCTGGAAATGCTTCGGGGCAGTTCTACTGACCTATATGGTCACTATGAATGAGAAGTGACCTAGCGGCCATCGGCTGGCTGTGCTGTTCACAGTGCTACTGGTGTAACCTATTGCCGTTAAGTCATTTCTGACCCACAGTGACCCTAAGACAGAGTAGATCTGCCCCACAGAGTTTCCAAGGAGTGCCTGGTGGATATCAACTGCTGACATTTTGGGGAAGATCTGTAGCACTCTGACCACTACGACACCAGTGTTTCCAGTAACGGTGTAGGAATTCTAAAACTGTTCTCTACATACTGTAGAACAGAGCAAATGAATACATATGCTGGTGTTATTAGGAGCCAGAGCCATTAATGTGGTTAGAGGGAGATGCCAGCAGGGAAGGTGTGCTACTGGACTGTAACTGGATGCAGTGGTTAAAAACACATACATAGCTCTTCACACTGAAGTAGAAACGATGAACATACTAAGTGAGATCTTGGTTTCTCAATATTATTCTCTAGTAAAGGAACCTAGGACTTCCAGAAATGGCTGATTCCAGTTTGATGCAGAAAAGTACAGGGTGAGAAGTAATGGAGTCATGAGAAATGACAAAGAAGTTTGCCAAATTTTGGATAACCTGAACATCAAAACAAAAAACAAAGAAACACAATAATGAACAAACAATGGTAATAGATTGTAATATACTGGATAATAATTTGAGTTGACAGTATATTTTTTTTTTTCAAAAAGTGAAAGGATAAAGCATAATAAAATATTTTTTAAAAATTAGTCAAAAGAACACCCTATGAATAGCCTGCCTGGAGCAAACAAAAACAAAGACAGCCAAAGACAGGACAATGTCAGCCCCAAAGACTGACGACCCACTGGAGCCAGAGCCTCCACCAGCCCGAGCCCACACAACCAGATGGCACCAGCCACCACTGCAGACAGCTCAGACGCTGATGGGGACAGACTCTCCCAGACAGAAAGGGAGAAAAACGTAAAAAGAGAATTCAAACTCACAGAAGAACACCAGACCTACCAGTCTGACATCCACCCTGAGCCTCCGGCCCCCATGCCGTTGGCTTACTCAGAACTGAAACCACTCCCAAACCTTACCTTTCCGACCAAGATTAGACAGCTCCATGACAAAAACAACACACATGTGAGGGACATGCTTCTCAGTTCAATAAAACATACAAGATCAAATGGGCAACTGCAGTCCAAAAGCAAGACAAGGCAGCAAGAAGGGACAGAAACTGGACAAACAGACACAGGGAACCTGGGGCAGATGGGGAGCAGGCTGTCATACTGTAACAATGCAACCAGTGTCACAAAACACTATGTGGAGTTTCTGAACTGACCTGATCTAAAGTTCAACCCGCAGCACAATTAAAAAGCAAAAAAAAAAAAAAACTTACATAATAAACAACATAATATTAGCCTAAAAAAAAAGTGAAAGGAGCCAAGTTTCTTCAGAAGAAGGACAGCGATAAAGCCGACACAGGGGAGAACCAGAACGTCGTCACTCTGCAGCTCCAGCTGATCCACGCCGGGTCATCGGTAGGTGGTAACACCCCTAGGTGAGAGGCTGCTGCAGAGAAGCCACAGTCGCAAAGGACCACCCTACGTTCTCCCTGAGTTACACGGATCAAACACACTTTCACAAAGAAAAAACAGTGTGGGCTTTCCCCCTTCGGCCTCCCCTATATAAACGGTTTATCTGCAATCATCAAAAGATAGTTGAACATTCATTTAGCCAACAATGTCATTTAACAGTACCACTCTCTTTTAGTTGCTCAGTAGGGAAGAGTCTTCTAAAAGTGTTTTAAACTTCTGTAATGGGAATGTTTTATTAGAAAAGGGGAAGAGCTTCCATGAAAACAAAACCCTTATGCTGCACAGGGACTTTGGCCAAAGGTTTACGATGGTGGTAGAGGATAAGGATGGGAATGCACTTCCCAGAAGGGAGTCTTGAACTTAAAATGCTTCTTCTGTCAGAAGGGAAAAATTTCTTCCATGCGATGGATTCTACATTTCTAAATGTATTTTGCTTGGGTAGGATACTACTTTATTCTGAAATTTCCTTACACTCGAGACATCACATTCTTAGAAAAAAGGTACGGGAGGGCCATGTTTTGACACATTTTATAAATCACAGAATCTGTGAAACAAGAGAAACTCAGAGTGAGAGCTGCACCGTCCAAGACTGTGGCTAGTCCTCTGGAGTTCACTCGAATGAGTCGGGCCCACAGAAGGTTTCTAAAGAATTGCTGAGACACTACAATGGAAAGGGAACACCTGATAGCCCTGCAAAGGGGTACTGTTACCTCCACCAGTGGCTGGGAAATTGGACAGCGAGGTCAAGGGCTTCTGCTCAAGGTTACAGGAAACTTGCATGCTGTTAAGAAGAAAAGATCTCTAGCCTAAAGATAAAGTATTCCTTTGGACAGTATTACACAGCCAAAGTTCACCCTCAGCTCCTTGCAGGGTTTTCAAAGGCTGTTTCCCTCTCCGGTGCCAGGCAGAAATTAACGAGATGCTGCTTATACACTGCTAACAACAGGAGGGACTCAGCAGTTCACTTGCCCTAGTGTTTCATGTTTGCTTGTAATTTTTATCCTTAGAATAAACAAAATTTTAAAGAACTTCCTTGTAAGGTTGAAATGACGATCTACATCTATTTATTGGCTAGAAATCTATGGACAGCTCCAGAGACCTTGCAAAAATAAAAAGGACTATGAGGAATGCTATGAACAACTGTGTGACAACAATTGAGATAACTGAGGTGGGAAGATGAGGATTGGACTCATTTCCAGGTGGAAATTAGATTCACATTCATCCTTACCATGCAGTTAGCAATGAAGGTGGGATATGCCCACTAAGATCCTTGTTTAGTGTATAACGTCAGTAGACTAAAGGACAAAAACCACATGATTATCTCAGTTAACCCAGAAAAAAGCAACTGACAAAATCTAATACCTTCATAAAAAGTAAAAAAAACCCAAAAACTAGAAGTAGAAGGAAATTTCCTAAATCTGGCAATGCCATCTACAAAAATTTCACAGCTAAAATCATACTTAGTGACTCAGCACTTTCCGTCAAGGATTAGGAACAAGAGAGGATGTCTGTGGTCTCACCACTTTTATTCAGCATTGAATTAGAGATTCTATCCAGGGCAATTAGGTAAGAAAAAGAATGAAAAGGCATCCAGATCAGAAAGGAAGAAGTAAAACTATCTCTATTTGCAGATCACATAAGCTTACATACAAAAAGCCCTAAGGAACTGCCTAAAAAAACCCTGAAAACTAATAATGAGCTCAGCAAGATCACAGGGTACATGATCAACATATTAACAAAATTGTATTTTTTATACACTAAACCCAAACCAAACCCACTGGTATGAAGTTGATTCCACCTTATCGAAACTCTATAAAACAGGTGGACTGCCCCATGGGTTTCCAAGGTTATAAACCTTCACAGAAACAGATCACCACATCCTTCTCTTGCAGGGCGGCTGCTGGGTTCAAACCACTAACCTTTCAGTGAGCAGCCAAGTGTTTACCAGTGCACCTACATGGCTCCTTTTTTCTGCACATTATCAATGAACAACACAGAAACATGAAATCACGAAACTGATCAAAAAGAGAATAACATATTTAGAAATAAACTTAATTAAAGCTGTACTCTGGAAACTATATAACAGTGATAGAAAAGAAAGAACTAAATAAATGAAAAGACATTCTATGCTCAAGAACTGAAAGTCAATTTTGTTAAGATGACAGTACTTCCTGAACCAACATGAAGTTTCAATACAATCATTATAAAAATCCCCGCTGGACTTTTTTTTGGCAGAAATTCACAAACTAACCGAAAATTCATACAAAAATCCAAGTGACACAGAATAGACAAATCAATTTTGAAAAAATTGGAGGATTCACAAGTTTTTGAAATGACGTTTCAAAACAGAGCTACATAACAAGACAGTGTGGTTGGTACTGGTATTAAAGAAAAATTAAACAGAATTGAAAGCCCATAACTACATTCTCACTTTTATAGTCAATTCATCTTTGATAGAGTTTTGAGATAATTAAATGGAGGAAATAACAGTCTTTTCAATAACAGAGCTGGAACAACTGGATATTAATATGTGCAAGAATGAAGCTGGACTCCTCTCTCATAAGAAAAAAACAAAAATTCACTCCAAATGGATCACAGACCTAATGGGACACTTAGAATAAAAGACACAAATGTGAGTCCTTATGATCTTGGCATTAGGCACTGATTTCTAAGGTGTGACACCGAAAGTACAATCTAAGGAAAAAAGCAGGTAACGCAGCACCACCCAAATTAAAAACTTTGGTGCTTCAAAAGACACTATCAAAAAAGTGGGAAGAAAACCCACAGACTGGAAGAACACTTTGGCAGATCATATCTTTTAAGAAACTTATACCAAGAATATATAAAGAGCTCTTACAACTCAGTAACAAGACAACCCAATCTAAAAAACACAAACAAAGGGTACGAACAGATATTTCTCCAAAACATATGTACAAACATGCAGTCAGCACGTGAAAGTGGATAAACATCACTAATCATTAGGGACATAAAAGTTAAAACCACCATTATATACAACTCACATCCACTTAGACAACTGTCATCAAGAACATGGCTAACAGTGTTGGCGGGGCTGTGGAGACTCTGAAGCCATCACACACTGCTGATGAACATGTAGAACGGTACAGCCACTTCGAAAGCCGTTCTGGCAAGTCCTCAGAATGTTGACCTAGAGCTATCATACGACTCAGGTATTTTACCTCCATGTGTGTAATCAGGAGAAACGGAAATCTACAGCTATGCAAAAATGTGTCCATGAATACTCCTAACGCCATTACACGTAATGGCCAAGAAATGGAAAGAACCTGTATGTCCATCAATGGATGAGTGAAATGTGATATATCCGTAAGCAACATTAAGTAAAAAGGATCAAGTGCTGATACACATCACAACATAAATGAATCCTGAACATGCTAGGTTAAAGAAGCCAGTGAAAGATGACCACATACTGTACGGTTCCATTTACATGAAACGCCTCCAACACACCCATCTACAGAGACAGCGAGTAGACTGCTGGCTGCTGAGTTGTTTAGGGAAAAATGGAGAGTGGCAGCTAATGGTATCTTCTAGGAGTCATGAAAATGTCCTAAAATTAATTGTGATGATGGCTGCACAATTCTGTGAATACACCAAAATCCACTGAATTTTTGTACACTTTTTAGTGAGCAAATTGTATGGTGTATGAATTATATTTCCACAAAGTTGTTTTAAAAAGCATGTTATAAACAGAAGTAAAGGATCTACTAACTAGTCCAAATGGCAGAAGAGTATACTAGTCTATAGCTGGCAAAAGCTGAACAAAAACTGTTCTGTAATTACTTTGAATCACTCAAGGATAAATATTCCTCCAGATACAATACATATTTGGTTCTCATATTAAACAAAGAAAGGAAATTTGGCATTATGAGAAAGTTTTTCCTCTTTTAACAAAATGAAATCTAGAAACTCACAAAGAAGTTTGTGGTTCCCTGTTCTTATGAGAAATGGCCTAATGTCACTTTTAATATAAATGAAATATATAAATTATGGGTGTGAGACTGAAACCAAAAATGAGGAAAAAAGCTTAAAATATCAGCTGCCTCCCAAATTTCCCAATACCAAAGGTCCAATTAGTTTCTAGAACTGTCTATTCCCAATTGAACATCTTTAAATGGGTTACTTCTTAAATTACAAACTGCATTCCTGATTCTAGCTAGCCCTCTTCAGAGAGAACATGCTTTTAGCTTCAAAGAAGCAGGATATAAAAAAGCAACACATCCACAACAGCCGACAAACAACTCTAAATACGTGTATTCTCGTCAGTTATGCCTTTTTCTTGTATGAACAGCAACACACTACTGAAGAAATTTTTAGTTAACACTACACAGTACGAAAATTAGATCTGCTTTTCTTTGGTATTGTTTTTGTCTGGAGGGGGGCCTGGTGGTGGGGCAGCTCATGGAGTTGGCAGTCAAGCTCACAAGGTATGTACAAACTTGATTTGCTCTGTAAACCTTCACCTAAAGCACTAAATATATAATATGTGTAAGTTTGTGTGCATGTATGTATCATCAGTAAATCTTAGGAATTATCTAGCTTCTTGTTTCTGTAGCCAGAAAATTCTTAGATCTTATTCATCAACTTGGAACTGTTCCTTTTCCAGAGACAGATATCATCAACTATTTTCTGATTCTGGGTCTGACGAATGTGGCTTGTTGAAATAAAGCAACTGGATTTGATACATGGTCAGTGTGGTTTCCTTTGAGAATTAACTCATTTTTCTGGGCTTCCTAATACTGAACAAGCAAAACCTGGCCTTAGCTGATCCACCACAGATGTATTTTTCACTCAAGAAATTTCGGACTTACAACAAGAGACGCACTGTCCTGAATAACGGTGATGATGGGGAAGTGAGCATACACAGACTTCGCCTTGCACTGGAAGCCCACCTTTGATCATATTCTGTACCCAGCTACAGACAGTGTGAACTGCAGCCAGGTCCTACCCACCAACTGTCAAATGAAACCGCTTCTTTTTCTCTCCAAGGAGACTGAGACTAAAGTGCCTCTACAAGGTTCCTCCAGGACCTTTGATGGTATCTGCATAATCTCTCATTTTCTGGACTGCTGATGATCTGGTTGCTGAGAACAGTCTTCACTCTCCCAGCAGATGCAGCAGAGTCGTCATTACTTTTTAAAATTATTTACTGCTGTCAAAATTCAAAAGAACTTCTCAGACTTGCTAAGTGGAAATTCATGCTTTTGAAGAACATCATAAAACACTGATATGCTCAATTTCCTTTTACCAACTAAAAGTAATTTTTCTAACAAAATATTACAGATATGCAAATGATATCACAGCCAAGAACATGTACCCATAAAAATTAACAACCCAAACCAAATCAAGCTGCTGAACTAGACATGGCTGGATGTAAGCAAGATTTCGGTTAATTTCTGTTGGCTACTTCGCGGACTTTGTTGCGTAAATAACAGCAGATGTCACGAGTTTAAATATAAATGCCTCGGAATAACAGATAATCCAGGACATCTCCCAGAGCCTGGTCCAAGTCACTGTACAACCAGCACTCACTAATGAACTATGGCTTTGAACAACTGCAGAAAACTGGGATGAAGATTCACATGATACTGGGGCCAGCCCTGCAGAGCAAGCTTATCAAGGGCATGCTGTGTGACAGAGAAGTGACACCACGGGCAGACCCACTGAAGGAGGCTATACCCAGATTTACCAACTATATCATTACTCAAGGGAAGATCGAGAAATCATGTTCAGGTGTAGCTTAAGGTAATATGTGACAGTCAGTTTACAGTTTGGTTCTTCCCAAATTCTTCCTAACAAACAGTAAACCAGCCAGATGCTACCACAAAATAGTGTCTCTCCAACCACAAAACAACAGAAAGGATGCCATAACATCCCCATGTCAACCACCTATCAAAACCATTTATACTGTGGACTTCAACTGGTCAGCTTAATTTATTTTCCTTAGGACCACCGTGGAAGCCCAGTTTTCTCAGATCAAGTTTGGATCACAGGGGCACTTCCACTATATCTAAATTAACCTCAGAGATTATAACGTGGAGGCAGCGTTCCACCTCCTCTGACCCATAACGTGGAAGAACGAAGATCCACAGTGCACAGCTGACTCTTGTTAGGCAGAGCTCAAAAAAACGTTCCTCTCTCCATCATCTTTACTGACGCTGACACCAACTGCTGATCCCACAGCTTCTACTTCTGTGTTGGGTTTGGTAGCTCACTGCTATGGCCACAGAGAACTCAAAGACCATACTCACCACTATGGGGTATATTGTTAACTCAGTAACAGTTATGATTCAGGCTCAAGAACACTCAGGTACAGTTCTTCCATCCAAACAGCCTCTCCCCAGCCGCAGGCACCTATCCCCTCAGCTCTCTGTCTCTGCCCAAAGGTACTCAGCTTTCTCTCTCCAGGAGCCAGGAAGCTGACCGTGGTGTCTCCTGCTTTTGAGTCTTGGCTACCATCTCTCGTTCCTTGGGCATTGGTGGGCTCATCTTCCTTGCTCTAAAGCTGGCTCTAAGGCAAACTGACCAGTCCCCTTGGTAGGCCACAACTACCCTTGGACATAATTATCTGGGTGCAAGTTAAAAGTTCATGACTAGAAAGACCACACACAAAAGTAATTAATTGCACTGCACCATCCAAGTAACATATTCTAAAAGGAAAACTGAAGCATTCGAACTATAGTGGACCGAGTCTTGAGACTTGGACCCTTGCCTTGTTTTTTTTCTTATCTGATGACCTTTTAAGGTGTTTCCAATCAGTCTCAAAAAGGGTTTGATTCTAATTCAGATTCTGGAGCCAGGACACTTTGGTTCAAATCCTGGCTTCACTATTTATTAGTTGTGTTACCTGAGGCAAAAGAGTTGACCTCTCTGTCTTTGATGGGAATCCTCGTGGTACAGTGGTTAGGAAGCTACCAAGTTGCTCTCTGGAAAACCTATTGGGCAGTTATACTGTCTTACAGGGTTGCTGTGAGTTGGAATTCACTTGATGGCAAACAAGTTTGGTTTGGGTTTTGGTCCGTCCACGTCTTTATAAAATGGAGATAGTAAATACTAGCTACCTTAGAATATTGCTGGGAGGAGTTAATGAAGCAATATATGTAAAGCACTTAGACGAGTACCTAGCCTACAGTAAATACTAGTAGTAGCTAACACATATTTATTGACAATATGATCCTTTCTTCTCCAATACTTTTCTGCAAAAGGGTTGTACACATGTGTAAATAAGGAACATGGAAACAGATCAGTACTGATTATCTTAATTCACAGAATTCTGAACAATTTTTGGGAACCAATGCCAATTTGTAACAAAAGGTAACTGAACAGAGAATTACTTGACTCTTGAAGACTCCTACAAGCAATTATTTATATTCTTGAATACAGATCTGAATGTAAGGCTTTGGTGCAGTGGCTGAATGCTCTGCTAACACAAAAATTGGCACTTTGAGCCCACGGACCACCTGCTCCACAGGACAGACATGGCAGTCTGCTTTTGTACAGATGTATGGCCTTGGGAACCCTCTGCAGCAGTTCTCCTCTGTCCTACAGGTTTGCTTTCAGTCAGAATCTACTTGACAGCAGTGGATCCAGCTGGTTTTATAGCACTGCCAGACTGTTTTGATTACTGTAGCATTACAGTGTATTTTGAGACGGGGAAACATGAGGACCATGGCTTTGTTCTTTTTCAAGCCTGCTTTAGCTATCAGGTGCTTCTTGGAAACTCTACGGAGCAGTTCTACTCTGTCTTATAGTGTTGCTATGAGTTGCAACCAGGAGTAGGTCTGGTAGTTGCTTGGCAGCACAGCTGTTAAGAGCTTTGGCTGCTAACCAAAAGCCTGGCAGTTAGAACCTACCAGGGGCTCCTTGGTGTAATTCTATTCCGTTCTACAGGGTTGCTATGAGTTTGAACCAGCTTAACAGCAATGAGTTTGGTTTAGTTTGTAGTTCCACATAAACCTGAGGACTGGTTTTCCACTTCTGCAAAGACTGTTGGAAGACTGATGGAGACTGCATGGAATTTCTAGTGCAGCTTTGGGTAGTGTTGCCATTTCTAACTCTTCTAATCCATGAACACAGAATATTTATTTAGGTCTTCCTTAATTAATGTTTTACAGTTTTCAGTTTACAAGTCTTGTATTTCCTCAATTAAACTTACTGCTTGATCTTTTATTCTTTTATATACCACAGTAAATGGAATTGCTTCCTTAATTTCCCTTGCAGGATGCTCACTGCTGATGTATAGAAACCAACTGATTTGGGTGTGCTGACCTTTCCTGCCACTTCGCTGAACTCATTACAGTCCTAGGAACTTTCTTGTGGATTTTTTGGGGCTTCCACTTATATACAGGATCAAGGCTGCTAACCAAAAGACCTAGGTTCGAAAATACCAGCTGCTCAGCAAGAGAAAGATGTAGCAGTCTGCTTCCCAGCAAGGTTATAGCCTTGGAAATCCTATGGGCAACTCTACTCTGTCCTAAAACGTCATGTCAGTAGGAATCAACTTCATAGCAATGGATTTTGTTTTCAGACACAGTGTCATGTCATCTGTGAAAGGGGTAGTTGTATTTCTTCCTCCCTCATCTGGTACCTTTTTTCTTCCCAAACTGCTCTGGGCTGGGACTTTCACTACAACACCCGACAGCAGTGGTGACAGCGGCATCCGTATCTTGCTCCAGATATTAAGGAGCAAGCTGTCCGCCTTTGCTGAGTATGACACTGGCTCTGGGTTTTTTATGGATTCCCTTTATTAGACCAAGGAGTTTCCCAGGTTGTTGAGTGTTTTACTAAGAGAATAATAAATTCTGTCAAGTGCTTTCTCTGCACGACTGAGATGATCCTGTTGTTCTTACCACCCCTTGCACTCTGGCAAGCTGAGTTTTTACAAGGTTTCTGGGCTTGCCATGGGACTTCTAGAACCGCAAGTGAGACACAGGGTCACAGTAAACTGTTGTCTAAAAGATCTCAAAAATTCCTATTAGCAGTGAGCCACATACCCCTGGAGCATTTTTAAAACGAAACCTGTATTCTATGCTCCACAGCTGAGCTCTACGAAGAGATAAGAAACAAGTCGGGCAAGCTACTGTCAGCTCTTGGTCCCCGTAGCACACCAGTATCAGAAAACCAAGTTCCGGGCACTTACTTGTGTAGCACCTATTAAAAACAGATAGACAGAAACAGAAGTGTTGCTGCTGAGTCGATTCTGATGCACAGCGACAGTGCAGGACACCGCAGAACTGCCCCACACGGCTTCCAAGGACTCGCTGGTGGCTTCAAACTGCCGACCTCTTGGTTAGCAGCTACAGCATTTAACCGCAGTTGTAGCACTTAAGTCACCACAGCACCAGGGTTTCTGTAGCCATCTGGGGGTGACTATCACCCGAGATTAGGCTCTAAAAGAATGATGTCAGAGACTGAGCCTTCCTTTGGTCTTCTCCACACCACACTCCATTAAAGTCAGCACAGCACTCAGATACCTGATGAGCCCGACCGTGATGGAGTTTGGGATATTTCTTCCCTGTGCTGTTCTGAAATGTGACCTCTGGAAGGAGAACTCCACTCTTTCACCCATGCAATAAATATTTAATATTTTCTGAACATCTGCTATGTGCCAAAAACTCACTGCCAGAGAGTGGTTCTGACTCCCAGCTACCCTGCAGGACAGAGGAGGACTGTCCCATGGGGTTTCCAAGGAGTGCTTTGCCTGGCGCTTGCCTGACGGATCCAATCGGCTGACCTTCTGGTGAGCAGCTGTAGTGCTTACCCACTGCACCACCAGGACTTCCACTACCTGCCGGGCACTAACAACATACAAGGGAACGCGGCAAGGCCCCTGTTCTCCAGAGCTTACATTCTTGAGCAGGTTTTTTGTTTTTATAGACTGCAGACTGCAACTCATTACAGAATCCTGAAATCAATTTTAGTGGGTTGCATCAGTATTATCTGAACAAATGCAACATAACTTAGCAGATGATATCACACACAGTAAAGTGTTCCTTGAATATCTGCTTTCAGTGATGTTTATCCTTGTTGTTGTCAGGTGCCGTCAAATCAGCACTGAGTCACAACAAACCCAAGCATAACAGAACACAACACCACCCGGTCTTGCGACACGTCCACAATCATTGTTATGCTTAAGCCCATCGTTGCAGCCACTGTGTCAATCCATCTTGTCGAGGGTCTCTCTCTTTTCTGCTGACCCTCCACTCTACTAAATATGATATCCTTTTCCAGGGACTGATCTTCCTGACAACATGCCCAAAGTATGTCAGACACAATCTTGTCATCTTTGTTTCCAAGAAGCACTCTGGCTGTATTTCTTCCAGAACAGATCTGCTTGTTCTTTGGCAGTCCATGAGACATACAACACTCTTCTCCAACACTACAATTTAAAGGCATCAATTCTTCTTTTGTCTTCCTTGTTCCTTGTCCAACTTTCACACACATATGATGCAAGTGAAAATACCATGGCTTGGGTCAGGTGCACTTTAATCTTCAAGGCGACATCTTCATGAATCTTCCTAGCCTGTTCCTAGTAAAGCAGCCTCCACTTGTCTGTCAGTGGAGGCTCGCCTGTTGCTGCGACTCTGGAAGCTATGTCACTGGTCCAACAGAGTCACGCACAGTGGACAAGTTTTAGCTGAGCTTCCAGACTAGACAGACCAGGAAGAAGAACCTAGCAGTCTGCTTCTGAAAAGACTCGCCAGTGTATTCTTGGTGAGGTGTAAAATATATTTCTTAGACAATACAGAATAAAAGTATTTGAAAAACACTGTTCTAGAAGGAATCACTGCATCTCAGTTTAAATCTCATTTTCAATGCTGTTTACCAGCAAAGCCACAGACTGAGCAGTCCAGTCAACTGGGATCTAACAGAACACACACAGACCTCCGGTGGGCCCGGGACTCGGCTAGACACTGCGGGGAAGAATGATTCACAGCCCTGGGCACCGGGAACTCACTAAAAGGATAAACAGTTATCATCTGGTGTTAAGATAGAAATATGTAATCGTATCAGACTTTGCATTACAATAGAGCAAAATGACACTATCGCGGCACACCCAGAATTACAGATACGTGCAGTGCAGTGGACTGCTGCTGTGTAGCATCCATCACGGGTCTTTGTTAATCCCACCCAAGTGCTGAGGCAAGACTGTGCTGTTCTGATAAGTGTTTTCCTGTGGCCCATCAAAGGGAGTGGCCAGATCTGCCATCCTGCCAGGCTTGAGGTGAGCCACACAGCGGGGAGGGTGAGAAGATCCCAGCACCACCAGGGAAGAACAGCCAGAAGCCAGTGAGCCTTTCAGACTTGGGATCCCTGCACTCAGCTCCTGGGAGGCAGGCGACAGTGAGACAGAGCTCTAATAGTGACGGCAACAGGAGACAATGGGGTGGCTTCCTGCCCTCGGAGTGAGACATCTGAGTGCCCCTGGGCAGGCGGCTTGCTGGTGGAGGACACACAGACAGTGCCTTTGGGCACTTACTAAAAGGGCTCTGTAATGCGCGCTTGTCAGAGCTGGGCAGAGGCTGAGGGCCACAGAGGTGTACCCAGAGGCCAGGCTGGGAAGCTGAGAAGAGGTATCCCGATGGAACTGTACCCTGAGCGTTCCTGAACTCGAACGGCAACCTGTCATTTCCCTAATAAACGCCATCACCATGAGTACAGTCTGTGAATTGTTGTGGTTACTGCAGGGAATTACTGAATCCAGCAAAGAAGACGAGTGCTGTGAAGAAACAGCTGCTATCACAACTGGTAAACACGGTGCAGAGAGGAAGCGTATCTGACCTCTGCCTCACAAGCAGCAGCCTCGAGCGGCTGATCTTCGTTCTCCCCTGTGAAGTCAGAGGGGGATCAGATACTGTCCCCGCGCCACTTTTACAATATATTACACTTAAAGATTTCCATCCAACATGTTTACTTTAAAAGAGCAAATTTCAGGTCAAAGGCTAGATGATATATCACAAAGCACACAAACAGCCAGAATCCAGAAATTTTCCTCTTGAGAAAGAATAACTGCAATAGTTTCTCTGAAATTCTATGGTAGTTTCTTACTGATGTTGAAAATTCTACCACAGGTGCCAAAAAGTCTTTGGTATTTGCCATTCTTCATGGTTTTAACTTTAGCAGAAATCTTCAAGTGTTAAAACATTCCCAAATTAGAACACAACTTTCTATAGTGGAAAATTACTCCTTTCTCAGTGAATCAGACTTGCACCAGATGACAACTTTATCTATATCATTTGGATATTTCCTGTTAACAGTAGTAACTAACATCTGTAGTCTTTAAAAACTCACATTAACTGTCTCATTTTTTTGTCTACTTTTTTTGTTATGAGATTTCTATCAGGTATGTTGTTTCCAAAGATGTTCTGGTGCAGCCTCCTGAGGAACAAAAGTTCTTCATTTTTATGAGGTCCTGTTTATTTTTTCCTTGGTTGGTTGTGCTACCTTTTTTTTTCCATTTATTTTTGTTGTTGCTGCTGAGAGTATACATAACAAAAGCCCACACTAATTCAGGTGTCTCCATTTTAGTGACAGCGACCACATTCTTACAGCTGTGCAGCCACGGTCATCCTTCTTTTGAACTGTCGCTCTGCACCCCCGCCGCGGCATACTCACTGCTCCCCCACCTAGGCTTCCATCAAACCTCTGGAGTTGGTGTTGGCAACGTGATCTCATACAGACAGATCTTAAAACAGCAGAATGCTCAAGACATGTCATTAACTATTTCATTTGAGTCTCACTATTCTGAAATATTATAAACACCACTTTATAGGTAAGGAAATACCCACCGCTGTTGAGTCGTCTCTGACTCAGAGGAACCCACAGGAACATTTATTAAAAGTCTTCTATGCATCGGGCACTGTGCTAGGTACTTCTCATTCTCTACAACTATGAGAGAAGAGCTCAGAGCTTCTCTAATGTACAGGTGAATCACCTGGGGAACATGTCAAAATGCAAATTCAGATTCAATATATCTGAGATAGAACTTGAGAGTCTATTTCTTTTTTATTATTATTATGACTGAGGGAGAACATACAATCCCATATAAATTTGCATACCTGCCAATGAGTGGCTCCCACTGCTCTCCCTGCCTGGCGACAGCACACTCCTCTCCATTCTGTACATGTCATATCCTGCTAACGAGATTCTGTATTTCTGACAAACTCCAAGGGAATGAATGCCTTAGAAACCCAAGCTTTGAGTAGCAAGATGCAAACGTTATTATTCCTTCATTTCAAGTGAGACAGCTGAGGTTGAGAAGGCTGAGACACTTGCCCATCGGCATACTATAATAAAATTGTAACTGTTAAAAGAAAATGTACCACCACCTAAATTCAACTTGCACAGCATCAAGGAAGTCTACACAGCAATAAACTAGTAACTCATTACTTGGATGCCACTCTAAAATGCCCACGTGCACTTTTATAAGGGTAACAGTCCATGCTACATTAGAGCATGCCAGGGTGTTCAGACAGGTAACTTATTCATAGACACGCAACTGGGGGCGGTGGGAACCTATCTCTTAGCCTTCACTTGCTCTCCTTCCCAGTGGATATAGTTACACGGTCTCAAGTTTCTTTACACGATCTCTAAGTATCCTGAACAACTCTCGGATAAGCTACAAGTCATCTAAAATAAGGAGGAAGTTAAATTATCCCTTTTCCTTAAATATGAAATTACTGTAGGCCTCAGCCTCATGTGTGTCCTCACAAGAAAAAAGCAGCCATCACTTAACTATGTGTCTAAACTCATTATGATATGTCCACCAACTTGTCAATATTTAGTCATGCAGAGACTCCCTATCTGGGGGACTATCACCAAACCCAAAATTTGGAGTAGTGGGAAAATCTAGAGGAAATACTCCTTTTGGGGACCACAGAACTCTATGTATACTCATGAGGAAGCTAGAATACACTCAACACATTATGCTGAGAACTGCCGGAGACAATTAAACATCTTAAACTCTTTACCTGATGGTTCTATTAACTTATTTTGGGGTCATGAGCTGGACTTTATGAGTCAGAATTGACTCAACAACACTTGGTTTTGGTTTGGTATAGTACATGTAAACCAATCTCAGGCTAAGTTTAGTTCTACGATTTCTGCAAATGTTAAAAGGCTTATAATACATCCGTTCCATTAAGTTCACCTGGCTGAAAGGCTGAAGACCAACTCTAACACACAGGGGGAAACGGCTACACACTTAACCCTTGATTTTACACAAGTACTATGTGTACACAGTGTCGGACAGACAACAAGCTACTTTTAATGCTTCAATTTCAGTTGCACTTTGTAGAACTACACTCTTTCAGATAAACTGGACTCCACAGAGCAAGTGGTGGTACACAGACCAAGTCCACTCTCTAGTGCTTATCATGTGCCAGGCACTATCCTACGCACATTAAGTTGTTTCATATCATTCTTACAAAAACTCTCTAACTCCTACAATAATCCTACGAGCTAAGCACCTGTCAATCCTCAGTCAGAGGTAAACAAAGGCACAGAGAAGTAACTTTCCCACAGTCAAAACTAAAAAGCAGGAGGCGGGATCCAAATCCATGCAGCCTGATTCTAGACTACAGTCCAACCACAGAGACCCGCTTTACACTGCCTCTCACAACAGACTCCAGACAGCAGGCTCTACACAGGGATGATAGGCTGAGTGCAGCCTCTTGTCCCTGTCTCAGCCCTGACTCTTCAATGTCACTCCTACTTTAAATCTATGGGATGGTCTGAGGCTCTCATCTCCTACAAAAAACCAAACCCAATGCCACTGAGTTGATTCCAGTTCACAGCAACCTACAGGACAGAGTATAACAGCCCCATCTTTCTCCCAGAGAGCGACTAACCACTGTACCACCAGGGCTACTTCAATAGAATGTGGTGGAGCCATCAGGAGGCAGAGAGAAGTGGGCCGCTGGAGACGGGCAGCCAGGAGGACGGCCGAAGCACAGGAGTCATTGCTGGTGCCCATCAGCATGCTTCTTTTATTCTCCTGCAAAAAGCAGCTTATTTCAGAATGACAAGTCCCATAGGACTTTTGGGGGGTGGGGGCAATGAACCTTTTTTAAACAGTTACTCTGTACCAAACTTTGGGGATAAAAAGAATAGTAAGACACTGCCTGTGTCCTCACCCTCACTGCAAAGTGAGAAACTTACCATCTGGTGACCACAGTAACAGGTCAGAACACACCGGGACTGAGGTGGTGGTCACTGTCCGAGTGCTGTCAGTCAGTGATGACTTACCCTGACCCTGTGCACAGCAGAAGGAAACCTGGCCCAGTCCCACACTAGCCTCAAGACCAGCTAGGCCTGAGCCCGCTGCTGCAGCCACGGTGTCGGCCCACCTTGCTGAGCCAGTCAGGCCAAGTGCCGTTGCTGATGTCTTCCTCTTTTTCTCTGACCCTCTACTTTACCAAACATGCTGTCCCTTTCCAGGGACTGGTCCCTCCTGGTCAACAAGTCCAAAGCACGTGATGCAAGCCTCACCATCCTTACATCTAAGGAGCATTCTTGTTCTTTTTCCAAGACAGGTAGGTGTAGTCATTCTTCCGGCAGTCTGTGGTACATGCACTATTCTTTACTGACACTGTAACTGAGAGGCATCAGTTCTTCTCGGCTCTTCCTTATTCACTGTCCAGCTTTCGTGTGTGTTATCACGCAAATGAAAACACCTTGGTTTGGGTCAGTACACGTCAGTGCTCAAAGTGACACCTTTGCTTTTTAACACTTTAAAGAGGTCTTTTTCCACAGACTTGCACAATGCAGTGTGTTGTCTGGTTTCTTGACTGCTGTGCTTCCAAGGGTACTGATTGTGGATTCTTATTTCTTTTCCTATTTGTGAAAGTCTTTGTGAAATAACACACTTTTAGAAAAATTTTTACTGTGAATGAAGAACAATTTTAGTCTATATCATGTCACCACTCGACACCCAGAGCTTTCACCTCTCTTCTAGCTGCACACCGCTCTCACCCTACGTGACAGCACACTTCCCCTTTTGTTTGGAACTTCCCATGACCTTTTGACCAAGGTCTGGCCTCCTCACCCAATCAACTCGGCCCCAGCAAATTGTTCCTAAGATGACATTTTTGAACGTTTTTACATTTTTAAAGGTTTGTCGGCCTCCAGCATCACTCTATGTTTTGTAAGGTCCAGGTCAGTCTTTGTCTGGAGAGCTGGCCCCGGTGCTGGATGCTGTTTAGGGTTGAAACAACACATTTCTAAGAGCCCTGGTGGCACAATGGTTAGATGCCTTGCGGCCAACTAAAAGGTCAGCGGTGTGAGCTCACCCAGAGGCTCCGTGGTGAGACACCTGGTCATCTGTGCCTGTAAAGGTCACAGCCACAAACCCAGGAGGCAGTCCCACTTGGTCACATGTGGGGGCTTATGAGCTGAAATGGCTCAACAGCATGTAACAATACTACATACACACGATGGAAGACAGACACAAAAAAGTAATACATTTCTGAGTGAGTTGATTACAAAAGACCAACCTCCACCCTGAAAGCCTGGTCCGGTCTAGTGAATGGTAGACGTACTCCACTGAATTCTCCTCAGCTTAGACAGGAGAGGGCCGACAGGTAGCACGCTCACAGACTGACTGGAAGGATGCGGAAGAGAAAGGGGAAGCCAGCAGGGCAGAAGACTCTGGTGACCACTCTCAGAAAGGAGCCCTTGCCCAGGGCAGGACCCAGCACCCAGCGCGGGGCTGGACATCAGACAGGGGCACGGCGGTAGCAGGAGCTGAGGCAGTGTATGCCAGACTAGCCGTGGATGGAGGAGAAACAACTTCTCTTCTGATTGCTTTTTTCCCAGTGAAATAAGCAGACATCAGCCGACAGCAAAACCTGAGGAGAAAATATGAAGCACGGTGTTGTCTTAGAGAGTGAGGAAAGACAATTAACTGGATAAATAAGAAAACATCGGCAGACAGCCTTTAGGGCCCTCCTGGCATCTGTGGTCACAGTTTTGAAGAAAGATCACTCAGTACAGTTGTGTACTCATCTCCAGCCACATTCAGCGGCCAAGGTGTAGGGCAGATGGAGAGTGACGTTAACTCGGGCTCCAGCTAAGTACCACAAGAGTGGTCAGAACAGTAGATTACAGAATCCAACCCAGATGATGAAGGAAGTGCCAGAGTGAAGGGCAGGGCAAAGCAAGCAGGGCTTCAGAGAGATGTGATGGACTTGGTGACCTTCCCAAGGACTTGCGGAGCCAAAGAATTTCTGGATTGGTACTGGAGGAATGAACCGGAAAGACACGCAGTGGTAGTATAAGAAGCCCAAAATCAATGTTTTCGGAGGGGGGCAACGATGATTCTCAGATCTAGAACATGACTGTGCAAATGGGTGGGAGACAAGCTAATTAGAAATGAGGTAGTCAAGGAACTGTGACACCAGCTTATCAGAAGAATCATGAACATCCACATTGCTGAGACAGTAATGCCGTGAGGGGTGGCGAGCAGCGGGGGATGAACCAGGCTCCGACGTCTCTAAGGAAGGAGGAGGAGTCACCAAGGTAACCTTAGATGACCACAAGGAGGGGGTAGCAGTGTCTAACCCGACGACACGTGCTTTGAAGGCACTGAGGATTATTACAGGAATGAGAAATGGCCTGAAAGACGCAGTGAGGAACTGCACCAACACTCTGGGCCCAGTGGCACGTGGAGCGGGGACGGAAAATCACTTGCCACAGGAGACAGTACAAAGGAAGGAGTGTTGACAGGGCCAGTCAGCTTTCAAACAGAGCAAGAAGGCTTGGAAAATATCCACAAAAAAGGTTTAGGATTGTAGGGGGTCTTTCTGGTCACTGCCAGTCCATGTGTTCCAGATAGCAGAATAGAAGTCAGGTCCAGGAGAGGTGTGAGATCAGGACAAATCAACAGAGAAATGCAGCCTTCTCCTCAGATGTGGAGAGGACGGAGAAGGGGGAGAGCCTACAAGCTGGTTCGGAGGAGAGCTTTAGTTCAAAACTGTGCTCTGTCGTTCAAGGCATGACTGAGTAGGTTCCTCAGCTGGACCTGTTTCAACATTTCAATTACTGAGAAAAATGACAGACGGGCTCAGTACTGTGGACGGCAACAAAATGTACTGCACAGTATCAGCTCCTTTTATTACAGGAAGACTCACTACTGGAAATCTATCAATTCTCCCCCCAGATTATTCCCAAATTTAATGTCATTACAACTATAATTCTAGAGTTTTTTGGGGTTTGACAAATTGATCCTATATTTTATCTGAAAATGTGTGAGAAAAGAAAAATCTGAAAGAGGAGAAAACTTTCATTCCCAGGCATCAAAACATGCTCAAAGACCACTGCCAGAAGACTTGCTGAGATCATTCTTTAATAACACACCACCCTGCCCCATACTGCCCCCTTTCCCAGCTTTATTTTCCGCTCTAACTCTTATCACTACTTAATATACGATATATTACATTGCGCAGCTGCAGCAGTATATCAACAGCGAATGCCTGAAATTCAAGCCTGATTCAGAAGCGGATGTGGAACCACGGACATCACTGCTGATGTCAGATGGATTCTTGCTGAAAGCAGAGAATACCAGAAAAATGCCTATCTGTTGTTTTATACACTGCGCAAAGGCATTTGACTGTGTGGGTCATAAAATTATGGCTTACATTCAGGAGAATGGAAATTCCAGAACACTTAATTGTGCTCACGAGGAATCTGCATACAGAACAAGAGGCAGCCACTGTAACGTAACAAGGGGATATGGTGTGGTTTAATATCAGGAAAGATGCACATCAGGGCTGTATCCTTTCACCATACTTAATTTATATGCTGAGCAAATAATCTGAGAAGCTGGACTACAGGAAGAATGGAAAATCAGGACTGAAAGGCTCATTAAGCACGAGAGACATGCAGATGACACAACCCTGCTTACTGAAAGTGACGAGGACTCGAGGGACTTACTGATGCAGATCCACAACCACAGCTTTCTGTATGGATTACACCTGAATATAAATAAAACAAAAATCCTCACAACTGGACTGGTAAGCAACATCTCGCTGAATGAAGACTGAAGCTGTCACGTATTTCATTTTACTTGGATTCACAATCAACATCCATGGAAACAGCCATCAAGAAATCAAGAGAAAATCGCATGGAGCAAATCTGCCATAAAAGACTTCTCTCTTTTTTAAAAATTTAATTTTATTTATTGGTTGTGATTGAGGGCGAGTGTACAATCCAGTTTAAATTTGCATGTCTGCCTATGTGCAGCTCCTAACTGCTCTCCTTGTCTGGTGACAGCACACTCCTCCTTTCTGTTCTATACATATCCTCTTAACAATCTCTTGTCCTCTCTTCTCCACCCTCTCCACTCTCCCCCAGTAAGAGGCCAGTCAGACGCACAGAACCATAAAGTGCACACACGATATGGTCACTCTGTGTTGCTGAGTCCAATCTATTCCTGCCCAAAGAGTTGACCTCAGTAATGATTTATGGACAGGGGCAGCATCATGTCCAGGTGCCATGCTCCCAGGGGAACCCCGAGGCCATCCGACATCAATTGTGGTCTTTTAGTGGAGTTCTCAGGGAGCACTCCTTTTTATTCTCGTGTTGCCACTAAGATTCAACTTTGTGAGCTTCATTTCAGCTGAAAAGACTTCTTTAAAGTGTTAAAAAGATGTTACTTTAAGGACTAAGGTGTACCTGACTCAAGCCATGATATTCTCCGTCACCTCACAGGCATGTCAAAGCTGGACAATGAATGAGACCAAAGACGAGGCCTCTCAATTATAGTGCAGGCAAAGAATACTGAACATAGCAGGGACTGCCAAAAGAATGAATTAAGTCCGTCTTGGAACAAGCATCACCAGAATGCTCCTTAGAAGCAAGGATGGCAAATCTTCACCTCACACGCTTCGGATGTTTGGTCAGGTGAGGCCAGTCCCTGGAGAAGGACACACCATACTTGGCAGAGGGTCAGTGAAAAAGACGACAACCTTCAATGAGGCACACTGACACAGGGGCTCCAACAGCGGGCTCCAGCCTAACGATTGTTGAGACGGCGCAGGACCGGACAATGCTTTGTTCTGTTGCGCACAGGGTCACTGTCAGTGGGAACTACGTCACAGGCACCTAACAACAAGAACAACACATTGTTTATTCTCCTTCCTTCCTACTGACTATAAACCAACAAAGGCATTTTTAGAAAATCTTTTCCTTTTCTGCTCAGTAGCACTCATTTAAGTGCACACTACATTTCTGCTGACTGTTGAAGGAGATCTTCAGAGGGGCCCCTTTCTTCTGAACCACTGTGCCAACAGTGCTCCTTCATGACACCTTTTTTCATAACCCGAAATTAACACAACATACCCATTACATGTATTTTCAGTAAAGAAATGGAAAAGAATGATAAAATAATGTATTTCAATATGTAAATACTCAAACATGATTTGACTTTGTTATTGTTAGCTGCTGTTTCATCGATTTCAACTCCTAGTGACCTTGTGTGTGCAGAGTAGCCTGCGCACTGAGTTTCCAAGGCTGTGACCTTTCAGAAGTAGACTGTCAGGCCTGTCTTCCAAGGCACCTCTGGGTGCGTTCAAACCATCAATCTTTCAGCTAGTGGTTGTTTGTCTGTGTTACCCAGGACTCCTCTGTAAACAAACAAATGGAAAATAATAAAATATTTCAATATGTAAATGCTTGGACATGACCAAGCTCACCGACATTAAATGAAGTAACCAGATCTTTGCATTATCTTATAACAGATTTGGAATTAAGAAAGAATAGCCAGATATTATGGCCCTTCCTTCATATCTGGCATTTTTGAAATAACAGCTGTGATGACCAGCTTCTAAGGTGGCTTCTCCAGTCCCAGTGATTTCTAACCTCTTGGTATTCACACTCATATAACGTACCAGGGTAGTACCAAGGCTGGTCTGTGATACCATACATAAAAGTCATGGTATTTCTCTTCTGAAATTAGGTTATAAAAGATTGCAACTCATGTCTTGGACAACTACTATCTCTCTCTTGCTCTGGGGGAAGCAAGATGCCATGCCATGCTCTACAGAAAAGCTCATACAATGAAGAAAATAATCCTCGGGCCAACAGCCAGCAAGACTGCAACAAAACCGCATGTGTGAGCCCTAGAAGCAAATACTCCAGCCCCAAGTGAGCCACGATATGACGGAACCAGATGATGGCGTGACTACAGCCTCATGAGGCCACCCCTGTGATCAAAACCACCTTGTTAAGTCACTCCTCAGAAACTGTGTGAGGTAATTTTTCATAAACTATTTTAGTGTGCTTTGAGTGAAAGTTTACATTATACCCACTTAAGCTAAGAAGCAGTCTTGCCAGTGTCATTTTATACCTTACAGTCTAGTTCAATCTTTGTCTGAGAAGTTGCCTTCGGGACTGGTTTCACTCCTGAGCCAACAAAGAGTCTGCAGGCCATTCAGGGGATCCTCCAGTCTGTCAGATCATCAAGTCTGAGTTCTGCACCCCATTTTCCCCTCACTACATCAGGGACCCTCTGTGAGGTCACTGGTGGTGGCTGGACACCAACTAGTTCTTCTGGTCTCATGCTGACCTAGTTTCTGGATTTATAGGAGATGAATGTCTGTTGTGGAGTACTTTGTTACACAGCAACAGATTACTAATACGTGGCTACACAATTATACCTGGGTACTAGGAATAAACGCATTCTAGAAAAAGCTGTTACAGTGTTATACAGACACAGGTACCAGGAGTGGGGAGGTCATCAGTAACTTGATTTCCAAAAATAATGAAAGCATTTGGTAAAGCTCCAAACCAAAAAGGAAAGAAAAACAATCTTTACAACTGAGAGGCTGCATTCCTGGAAAGATCACAAGTTAATAAAGCAAAACAACAAGGAAAAAAAAAAAACCCAAAACTTTGCATTACTACATATAAAGGGTTAAATTTTAGGTTCAGGAAATAAAATAGCTTTTCAGCTCCACAAATTCCTGTTGGTATATGTGAAAAGTTGTGACGAACACAAGACAATTCTTGTTGGGTGGGACTGTCCTGCCTACTATGTAAAAATGAGTATCCATGATCTAACCATCTCCCATAATCACAATGATGAAAGCTTCCAAAATAACCTCCCTTCCCACCCAGGGGTGGGAGCTGTACAGCCCATGTCAAAAACAGAGCTCCACATGGTGTGCCCGTCATGCCTGGAGCTTCCAGTTCCACCAGGGAGGTCCAAACATTCTGACTCGAGAGGAAATTCAGCTGAGCCGTGCTAACTTCAGGCAGTCTACTCTGCTCGTTCCAGTAAATAATAACTTCACTGAAAAGGATTTATTCTTCTATGATTTCCAATCACACCTGCAGTGTAACTATAAGAAATCTATCTGTTTGGTATTTTAATTACTTAATTTACATGTTTCAAAAGTCAACATGCCTGTGATAGTGGTCATCTTTGCCTTGTTTTCCACATGTTTCATATTTTCCATTTTAAGTTACTAGGTTAGTAGTTATTCTACACAAAATCAAGCAACTGCTAAAAGGAAACACTGAAAATTTGGGGGTTTACAATATACCTTTCATATATGGTACAGTGGAGCACTGATGGTACAGTGGTTAAGAATTCAGCTGCTGGCTAAAAGGCTAGCAGTTCAAATTCACCCACCACTTCTTGGAAACCCTATAACACAGTTCTACTCTGTCCTGAAGGATCGCTGTAAGTCAGAACTGACTCAACAGCAATGGGTTTGTTTTAGTATGGTGCACTAGGGAGACCAGTCCTTCAAGAACATTCATGCCCCAGACCCTGAAAATCTGTGACTGTGTTATGTTACATGGCAAAACAGACTTTGCAGATGTAATTGAGGTCATGGGCTATAAAACCAGGAGACTATACTAGAATGTCTGGGTGAGCTCCATCTAATGACATGAGCCCTTAAAAGCAGCTAATTTTCTCTGGAGGTAGAAGCGGGGAGGTCAGCGAAACATGAAGCCTGAGCAGAACTCACCGTGCCACTGTCTGTTGGAAGATGATTTAGGTGGCTTGAAGGAGCTGCGAGAGCTCCTGGCTGACAGCCAGCAAGAGACGGAACCTGGCTCTGCCAGCACGAGAATCTAACTCTGTGGGCAACCTCAAGGAGCTTGGAGCAGATGTGTCCCCAGGGCCTTCAGAGAGCCTAGCCCAGCTGAACCTCAATGTCAGCCTTCTAAGACCTGGAACGGAGGACAAGCTTGCCCCATGTGGACTTCCGATCTACACAACTGTGAGGTAACAGGTACATGTTGTTTTTAGCTGCTAAGCTCATGGCAATTTGTTACAGTAGCAAAAGAAAAGGAATACCCATAAAGATTAAACTCTTTTCTCATAGATCCTAAAAAAAAATAAAGAAAAAAGGAGATGCTACCACAGATACGGGAACCCTGCTGGCACGGCGGTTAAAGCACTCCACTGCTAACTGACAGGTCTGTGGTTAGAACCCAGCAGCTGCTCTGTGGGAGAAAGCCGTGGCGGCCAGCTTCTGTGAAGACTGACGGCCTGGAAAACCCTGTGGGGCAGTGCTGTCCCGTGGGGTGTCTGTTCAGTCAGGGTCAACCCGACAGCAACAGTTTTACCATGGACAATGTTCACTGAAATAACCAAACCAACCTGCTGGTGTTGAGTTGATCCTGACTCACAGTGACCCTATTAAAAAACAAAAAACCCACAGAGTCAGTTCTGACTCATATCAACCCTAGTGGAGAGAGCAGAACTACCCCAGAGAGTTTCCAAGGAGCACCTGTTAGATCTGAACTGTCAACCTTTTGGGTAGCAGCTGTAGCACTTAACCATACCACCACCAGGGTTACCCTACAGGACGGAGTTAAACCACCCCATAGTATTTTCAAAGAACAGCTGGTGGATTCAAACTGCTGACCTTCTGGTTAGTAGCTGAGCTCTTAACCACTATACCACCAGGGCTCCAGATAATCTGTGTTAAGAGGGCAGATTTATAACTGTCCCTTCTGCTTAGCTGGACTCATGAACCACTGTCTGTGGCAAGGGCATAAGTAGCACTGGGTCAAGAAGGATACTTGGAACAAGACGACAGAGACAAGCTCCAATAACTAGTTAAACGTACTAAATTCAGGAACTGACATTGTTTTGGAAGAGGTTATTTTCCAAACACATCCAACAAATGTACTAAGCCAATGTACAACAGGAAAAAAACAGAAATAAGTTACCTGTCACAATGGAAAAGGGACTAGGTGACCCTATATGCCCTTTATGTACTGGCACTTCTCATGATAAAACTGACTGGTTAAGATCTCACTCATTCAACACACACAGAATACCTCCTAGGGACACGCTCTGTACCAGACACTGGTGACAGTATATGCTATCAAGAAACTTACATCCTAGTGGGATGCGCACAATTGTAACATATGCAGCAACAGAGAAACAGAAAAAGTACAGCTATGGTTCAGGAATGCACACAAGTCTGCTGAATACGACTAAGCTACAGCTAGAAGGAGCAGGAGGCTGCAGTTAGTCATCCCTGGGGCAGGGCATTCGAGAGAAGGACCAGTAGGTAGAAAGACACTGAGGTGTAAGCCCAGTATAACATAACCCATTCATACAACTGAAGTTCACTGTGAGTACTCAGTGTGTGGGGGTGAGGGGGTATGTGGTAGGGGAATGGTGGGAGATGTGCTTTTTACCCATCAGGCAGGGAACACATCACAAAGGGCATCAGACTTTATCCTGGAGGTGAGTTTTAAGCAGAAGAATGGTACAGTCATTTACATTTCAGTAAGGTTATTCTGGTATCAGGTTGGATGACAGATTTAAAATGAAGTAATACCAGAGACTGAAACTACTCAGGAAGCTATTATATTACATTATGCCAACAGAGGCAATGAGGACCCAAACGTGAGACACAAAGACAGAGGAGGGGATGAGGAAACCAACGTATAGGACATTCAGAAAGCAAAATACATGCTAGACATCACAGGCTCCTGACAAACTGCCAATCCCAACTCCCTGTCTTTCTTGCCCACAGCTCCCCACAAAGGGTAGAAAAGCCAGATAGCCACTGTCTCAATTTTATCCCAGTCACATGTGTCCCATGGACAATCTCCTGTAGAGAATGAAGGCTAGCTCTAGGAAAGCTTTCCATTTCTCTTTCTTCCCTCACGTCCTGATGAATGAGGGTACTGTGACTACATCTGGAGTTACAGCAGCTGTTTTACAACTGTGAGGGGACAAATTAACGACAAAAGCCAACAGGCTAAGGATGGCAGAGAAGGATGACAAATTTTGCTCCTTGCTGTCAGATTCAGCTACGGAACCTTCCCAGGGACTGTCTACCTCTGGACTCAAGATAAGCATCCCCACAGTTTACATGGTGATTTCAAGCTGCTAATCTCGGACAGAATCAACCAAACCAAACCAAGCAGAGAGGGGCTGCGACTGACTGTGGCAGGTATGCAGTGAAGAGGAATTCAGGTGGGCTAACCCCCAGGTTTCTAGCTTGGGAAGATCATAAGGAGGTGCTGCTCACGAAGACAGAATTACAACAAAAGATGCATTCTGTTTGTTTTTTTATTGGGGCTTGGGGTGGTGGTGCAGGGAATGGAGGCAAGGGAGGAGAACAGTTGTTCCTGGACATGTCAGCCTAGAGATATCATGCAGTCAGGTAGGTGAAGAGATTCAGTACATTTAGATGTATGAGTTTAGAACCTAGTCAAAAATTCTGAATTAGATTGACAGATACACTGAAAGTCAGAGCTGTGTTACCTCACACTCCTAGAAGGCTCTAAAGGGCAAAAAAAAAAAAAAAAAAAAAGAGTCCCAAACCCCTCATTGTGTCAATTCTGACTCACTGTGACTCTACAGGACAGAGCAGAATTGTCCCAAATGATTTCCAAGAAGCGGCTGCTGTAGTCAAACTGCTAACCTTTTGGTTAGCAGCCAAGTGCTTAACTACTATGCCACTAGAGCTCCCTAAAACACACAAGAAGGTCCAAAGAATGGAGTCCACACCAAAAGTTTCTTTATTTGAAGAGTCCTAGAAAGTATTTCTTTACCACTAAGACTATAAAGATGTATAGATACCACTTAGAAATAGCAAAAATTTTGTTTACAGAATGTACATTCATAATACTGCGTATTTTTATTTTACAAAAATTAATTAGTAGCCAAGGTTATTTCAAAATTATAAAATCAGGATCCATGGAAAATCAGGACCTTTATATTAGCTTTGTGCTAAAGTGACTACCCAAGAGATCTGTCCTAGTAATTGAAATGAATCTGAATCACCTGTTTTGCTATACTTGCCAGTAAACTAGGAATATGTGAATAACCTCATTCTAAAGACTCACAAGATAACTCCAGGATGTCTTACTGGTGATAGATTACCCCAAAGTACAAAAAGGAACATAATCACCGGGAAGGCAGCAAGCAATAATTTAGAAGCACTACACACGATTCAACAACTGTTGTCAATTCCAACTCAAAGCAACCTTACAGGACAGAGCAGAAACTGCCTCATGGACTTTCCAAGGAGCACCTGGTGGATTTGAACTACCAACCTTTTGGTTAGCAGACAAAGCACTTAACCATCATGCCACCAGGGTTTCCGTTAAGTACTACATCTGCTTACCGAAAGGTCGGCAGTTCAAATCCACTAGGTAATCCTTGGAAACTCTACAGGGACAGTTCTACTCTGACCCATAAGGTGAGAACTGACTCAACAGTAGTGGGTATGGTTTCGTACACATGAAGACAGATAACCTAGCCATTAATGAACTGGAAGTGGTATCTGCCATTCTGAACTGGACAACGGTATGTTCTACTATACATGAATGACTGCCTAATGAGGAATAGAGTACCATTCATGGTCAAAAAGAACATTTTAAGATCAATCCTGAAGTACAGTGAGGTTGGTGATAGTATAACATCCATAAACCTACAAATGAGACCAGTTAATATGACCATATTCAAATTTATGCACCAACCACTAAGGCCAAAGCTGAAGAAATTGAAGATTTATTTTTTTTATCACTTTCTGCAGTTCAAAATTGACAGCATGCAATCAAGATACACTGATAATCAATGGTAATTGGAATGTGAAAGTTGGAAACAAAGAAGGATCAGTAACGAGGAACTATGGCCTTAGTGAAAGAAATGATGCTAGAGACTGCATGATTCTCCAAGATCAAAGTCATTTTCATTGGAAACACCTTTCTGTAACAACAGAAACTCTAATTACACATGTGGATCTCATCATATGGAATACACAGGAATCAAATCAGCTACCTTTGTGCCAAGAGACTGTCATGTCCCCTACTCCTCTAAAATGTGTGTTAACAATTTGACTAGGGGGCAGAATCAAGATAGCGGACTACACATGTCTCCTTAAATCCCTCCGGAAACCAAGACCTGAAATGATAATTTAACAGAGCCTTCTGGATACCTAATGAGCCCTAGGACATGGCATAAGGCTGTTAATTTGGACTTCATACCACTCAAAGGAAAACCTCCTCTCTTTTGCTGTACCCCACTCTTGACTGAGTGATGGCTTTCACGGACCAAAGGTAATTCACCATATTTTAACTTTTTTTCCTCTGTCTTAGCTGGTAGGTGGAGCTGGAACTTGACTAGCAGCTAACCTCAGATGCACAGCTGGTGGAATTGGCAGGCGAAACTGCCACATTTTGAGAGTCCGGCTTTAGACTCTGTGCATCTTGGCACCTTTGGCTTTTCTTTCCACCTCTGCCATTGAGTAGCCTGCACCAAGGCAGGAGGGGAGCTTGCACAGGACACCATCTTGTCTCATCAGGAGGCAGATATACCCATACAGAAGCCTCAGCTGGACATAATTCCTAGGGTGGGAAGCAGCACCTTCCTGGAGGAGAGAGCTTTTCCAGCAGAAAACTAGTATTTTACACAGTGTTGCCTACTGCTGAGGCCTAGCAACAGAAGCCAGCAGGGCAGTAGCCTTTCTGTATTTTGAACTAGTTTACAACATCTGGAGTTGGATATAGAGGTGCTTACTTTGCCAGCTGTGAAGAGAAACCTGTACACCTGAAAACCTGACTGACTTCGGAAGCTGTCAGATACTTACTACTTTCCATTTTAAGATGGCCTAGAGAAACAACTGCAATCCATTCTCACAGCATCTCTCCCAGTCTTTATTGACTCACATGCTGCCCTAAAAGTAACAAACGCTGGATAAAGGTGTAACTAAGAAACCACCCATGGTTTCAGAAGGCTTCCAAAAGAAACAATCAAAGAACTTCCCAGATGAAGAAACCTTTCCGATACTACTGGAAGGTGAATACAAAAGGATTATATAGAGAGCCCTCCTAGACCTTATACAAAATGCAGCAGAGCAAAACGAAAAATTAAACAAGCTGTCTGATCTGATGGAAGACCAGTACTCTGAAATCCAACAGATCAAGAACAAAGTCAAAGAGACGCAAACTTCAATTCAAAGCCAAAAGAACAGAATGGAAGCAATGGAAAATAGACTTTCTGACTTGGAAGACAGAGCTACTGACTCCAGCATCTAAGAGGAGAAATCAGAAAAAATAAACAAGAAAAATGAAAAAGCATTAAGAAACATGTGGGACTGTACTAAAAGGAACAATCTATGACTAATTGGAGTTCCTGAACACGATGAGACACCTGAGAACACAGAGAGAACTATTGCTGAGCTGCTGACAGAGAACTTCCCAGAAATTATGAAAGAAGAGAATACAGATACCCAAGATGTGTATCAAAAGCCACTCAACACAGATCTCAAAAGAAAGACTCCAAGACATATTATAATCAAGCTTCACAAAATGAAACATTAACAGAAAACTCTTAAAAGGCAGCAAAACTCAAAGCAAGGCTAACATTGAGAGGGAAATCCTGTAGGTTTTCATCAGATTTCTCAGCAGAAACAATGCTGGCACAGAGACAGTGGCATGACACATTCAAAGCCTTGAAGGAGAACTTCCAACCAACAATTTCATATCCTGCAAAACTAGCTTTCGAATATCAAAATCAAATTAAGACATTCGAAGATAAACAGAAACTCAGAGACTTTGTACAAACCAAACCAAAGCTACAAGACATACTGAAAGAATCTCTTGGCTTAGGGAAAAAAACCCACTGACTTTATGTTTTAGAAGCAAATTTAGGACACATCATGCAGAAACCTACTCAGTTAGGGAAGGTTCCAAACTCAATCAAAGCTATAAAAGTGAAAGAAATGATCCAGTGATCATACCATGAAAACTACGTCATCATGTTGAAAAGTGGGATGTACTACAGTCATTACAGTCCTTCAAGATGGAGAGGAAGTTAGTACGACTGGTAGTAACCAAAACTGGGTTTATACATAGTTTATTAAGGGGGATCATAGGGGCAGCCATAAAGTACAACAGAGATGCAACATATGAAATCAAGAAACACAATACAGGAGTCTTGACAACCACAAAACCAACCCTGAAAAAGGTGAAAAATCAACTCACAAGAATGTCCCAGAACAGATTAATAAGAACAACAGAGGAAACATCAACACAAAAATAAACATATCACAATGACAGCACTAAACACATACCTATCAATAATTACACTGAATGTAAATGGACGGGATGTTCCAGTAAAGAGACATTGAGTGACATCTTGGATCAAAAGACATGACCCATCTGTATGTTGCCTATAAGAAACTCACCTTAAAGATATGAACAAACTGAAAATTAAAGAATAGAAGAATATACACCAAGCTAACAATACACAAAGAAGAGCAGGTGTGGCAATTCTAATCTCAGAGAAAACAAATTTTAACATAAAATCCACTATCGTGGACAAAGATGAACACTACTGCAGAAAGGTTCAATACACAAGCAGTACCTAACAGTATTAAATATTTATGCACCTAATATTAGAGCACCCAAATACACCAAAGAAACACTGACTACACTCAATAATGAGATCAATCATTCCATAATAACAGTGGGAGACTTCAACACTCCACTCTCAATATTGGACAGATCGTCTAGAAAAAAGCTCAATAAAGATATGCCACAATTAACCAACTAGGCCTCACTGACATACACAGAACTTTCTATCCATCAGTGGACAACTACACCTTCTTCTCCAGTGCACACGGAACATTCTCCAGAACAGACCATGTGTTAGGACATAAAGCAATTCTCAACAAAACCCCATACCACTGAATTAATGCAAGGCATCTTCTCAGATCATAAAGCCATAAAAGTCATTATCCATAGCTGAAAAAACATAGAAAGTAGAACTCATGGAAATTGAACATCTTGTTCAAAAAGCCATGGGTTATAGAAGAAATCAAGGACAAAATAAAGAAATTTATGATTCCAGTGAGAATGAAAACACTTCCTACCAGAACCTATGGAATACAGCCAAAGCAGTGTTCAGAGGTCAGTTTATCTCCATAAATGCACACATCTGGAAGGAAGGAAAAAAACCAAACCAAAGAACTCTACAGCTTGAACAAGTAGAGAGAGAACAACAGAAGAACTCCTCAGGCAACTGCAGTAAGCAGATCATAGTGATCAGAGCAGAACTAAATGACTTAGAGAACAGAAGAACAACTGAAAAAACTGAAAAGACTAAAAGCTGGTTTTCTGAAAAGATCAACAAAACTGACAAACCATAGGCTAAACTTACTACAGAAAAACAGGAAAGGAAACAAATGACCCAAATAAGAAATGAGAAGGGGTTGTCATAGCAGATCCAACAGAAAAAAAAAAATATCACAACAGAATACTATGAAAGTGTGTACTCTAACAAATTTGAAAACCCAGAATAAATGGACAGATTCATACCACCTACCAAAATTAGCACAAGGTGAAGGAGCACAAATTAATAAACCCATCACAAAGAGATTGAAAAAGTCACCCCAAAACTACCAACTAAAAAAAGCCAGGGCCCAGATGGCTTCACCACAGAATTCTACCAGGCTTTTAGAGAAGAATCATCTCCAATACCATGGAGACTATTTCACAGTATAGAAAGTGATGGAGTACTCCCAAATTCATTCTATGAAGCCAGTATAACCCTGGTACCAAAGCCAGGGAAAAACCCAACCAAAAAGGAGAACTACAGACCAATATTACTCATGAATCTAGATGAAAAAATCTTCAACAAAATTCTTGCCAACAGAACACAACATATCAAAAAAAATAATCCATTATGACCAAGTTGGATTCATACCAGGGATGCAAGGCTGGTTCACCATCAGAAAAACAATTAATGTGATCAATCACATAAACAACACAAAAGACAAGAATCACCTGATTTTGTCTATTGACTCAGAAAAGACATTTGATGAAGTCCAACAACAATTCATGCTAAAAACTCTCAACAAAACAGGAATAGATGGCAAATTCCTCAATGCAAGAAGGGTCATTTATACAAAGTCAACTGCCTACGTCATCCTGAATGGACAGACTGAAACAATCTCCCTTGAGAACAGCAATTAGACAAGGATGACCACTCTCACCTCTCCTATTCAACACTGTACTAGAAGATCTAGCCAGAGCAATTAGACACAATCAAGAAAGAAGTAGCATCCGCATCAGCAAAGAAAAAGTAAAAATCTGCCTATCTGCAGATGATACGATTGTACAGGAAGAGAATCCTGAAGAATCCATAAATACTCAAACTGATAACAGAGTTCAGCAAAGTCTCAGCACACAAGATAGACATAAGTAAATCAGTAGGATTCCTTTACACCACCAACGAGATTGTTAACGAAGAAAGCACCAAATCAGTACCACTTACTATAGTCCTTAAGAAGATAAAGTACCTAGGAATAAATGTAACCAGAGAAATAAAAGACCTTTACAAAGAGAACTGCAAGAGCTTACTGAAAGAAACTAAGAGAGACTTAGATAAATAGAGAAACCTACCCTGCTCATGGATAGAAAGACTTAACATTGTGAAAATGTCTGCTTTACCCAAAGCAAGCTACTTATATACTGCAATCCCAACACAAATTCTAGAAAAAATTTTTAATGAGATGGATAAACAAATTACCAACTTTGTTTGGAAAGGGAAGAAGCCTGGAAAAGTAAAGCACTGCTGAAGAAGAACATACCGAGAGGCCTCTCACTAACCGACTTTATAACCTGTTACACTGCCACAGTAGTCAAAACAGCCTGGTACTGGTGCAAAAAGAGACAGATAGATCAATGAACAGAACTGAGACCCCAGAGATGACACCATCTTCCTGTGAACAGTTGATATGTCACGAAGGTCCTAAGACATTAAGCTGGGGTAAAAACTCTTCAACAAATGGTGCTGGCAAAATTGGATATCCATCCGCAATAAACTGAAACAAGACCCATATTTTACACCATATACAAAAACCAACTCAACCTGCATAAAAGACCTAAATATCAAATCTAAAATGATAAAGCTCACCCAAGAAAAAGTAGGAACAACAGTGGAAGCTTTAATACACAATGAAGACAGACTTCAAAATCTGTCAAACAAACCATAAACAACAGAAATAGATAAACAAGAACGACTAAGAACTGAACTCTTCTGCTCATCCAAAGACTTTGCCAATAGAATTAAAAGGCCACCTACAGAATGGGAAAAAATATTTCACAACTACATGTCAGACCGATGCCTGATCTCCATAATCTATAAGGTACTACAAAAGTAGTAAAAAAAGATAAATAATCCAATTAAGCGATGGGCAAGGGAGATGGATGGACACTTCTCTAAACAGGAGATTCAGGCAGCCAAAAACACAAGCAGACATGCTCATGATGATTAGCTAGTAAAGAAATTCAAATCAAAACTACAAGGAGATACCATCTCACCCCAACAAGGTTGGCCATGATCCAAAAAACACAAAACAAATGCTAGAGAGGCTGTGGAGAAACTGAAACTCTCCTACACTACTAGTGGCACTGTAAAATGGTACAACCTCGTAAGAAAAGCAATCTGGTGCTCCCTTAAAAAGCTGGATATAGACATACTATCTGACCCAGTAATTCCTCTGCTCAGAATATATCCCACAGAATCAAAGCCATTCACATCAACTGATACATGCACACAAATGTTTACTGCAGCACAGTCCACAATAGCAAAAATCAACCCAGATGCCCAACAACAGAGGAATGGATAGGTAAACCATGGTCTATACACTCAATGGAACACTGCAATGACAAAGAACAATGATGATTTTAGGAAGTATCTTATAACCTGGTTTCAATTGGAGGACACTACACTGAGTTAAAGTAGTCAGCGACAAAAGGACAAATATTGTATGAGACCCCTACGGTAAGTTAAAAACACAAGAAAAAACTCTTTGACAGTTGCAAGGGTGGGGAATGAGGGAGGGGTGAGGGGAGGGTTTAGATTAGATAGTTGATAGAAATTTGGTTGGGTGAAATCTGTGACAGCAGACATTAGAAAGAAGATCAATATCAACTGGACTTCAACATAACAGGATTAGTCCTCCCATTTTAACCTAATATTGAGACAGAGTAGCTGGGGCAGTGGGCTGGGGATCATGCTTTTAGGGGAAATCGATGGCAAACTGGCACAACTAGCATTTTGCTAAGAGAGCCTTTTGCACCCCACACTGGTGAGTGGCGTCTGGGGTCTTAAAAGCTTCCAAGCTGCCAACTGAGGGTACAGCAAATGGTCCCAACTCAGCAGGAACAGATGATTACTAAGGACCAAAACGACACGGGGGAAAGAGAACCCAGAAGACAGACAGACCCACGTGAATGGATGACTACATCAACCTGTGACCAGAAGAACTGGATGGTGGCCGGCCACCACCAGTGATAGCTGTGATGGAGCTCACAAAATTGAGTCTCACTGGCAACACAAGAATAAAAAAGGGTACACCCTGAGATCTCCACTAAAAGAATGCAATTCATGGTCCAGGGGCCTCAGAGTTCCCCTGGGAGCATGGCCCCTGGCCCTGATGCTGCTACTGTCCATAAATCACAATGGAGGTCAACTCTACGGACAGGAATGGATTTGACCTGGCAACACTGAGTGATCATGTCACGTGTGCACTTTATGATTCTATGCACCCACAGGATGTCGTCCTGCTGACCACTTGCTGGAGGCGGGGGAGTGGGTGGAGAGGAGGGGATAGGAGATTGTTGGGAGGATAAGACATGTATGGAGTGGAGAGGAAGAGTGTGCTGTCACTGGGCAGGGAGAGCAATGGGAGCTGCTTATAGGTGAAGCCAAGTGCCATCGAGGCAAGCACATTTATATGGGAAAGTACATTTTCACTCAATCATAACAAAAACAACAACAACAGTTTGGCTAGGTCAAGATTCCTGGTATTACATGATGTTCCTATATGCTGTAAACCCTGCCTCTCTGGTATTAATGAGGGAAGATGGGCAGCAGTGATGCTGGTGAGGCCAGACTCCCTGTGTAGGACTGTAGTGTGCCTTATATCTTGGGATATAAAGAAAAGTGAAGCAGGCAGAGATTTGGGGACCTCAAATTATCAGAAAAGAAGCAGTGATGGGAACAGAGTGTGCCCTTTAGAAAGGACCTGGGGAACCTGCACCTCAGAAGCTACCAGTCCAGGGGAATTTTAACAAGAAAGACCGTCCTCCAGAACCAACAGAGAAAGCCTTCCCCAGAGCTGATGCCCTGAATTTGGACTTGTAGCCTACCGGACTGTGACAAAATAAACTTCTCTTCATTAAAGCCATCCACTTGTGGTATTTCTGTTATAGCAGCACTAGATGACTAAGACAGAGGCAATGGAGGTGGCTGAACATTATTGTTCAGAATAAGGCCAGGGAAGAATGCAGAACAGACCACCAATTACTCACATGCAAGTTCAAGTTGAAGCTGAAGAGAAACTGAAACAACTCCATGAGAGCTCAAGTATGACCTTGAATATATCCCACCGACATCTCAGGAATAGATTTGATATACTGAATACTAATAACGGAAGAACAAATGAATCTGTGGGATGACATCAAGGACATAATACACAAGGAATGAAAGAGATCATTAAAAACACAGGAAAGACAGAATAGATCAGAATGGGTGTCAGAAGAGACTCTGAAACTTATTCTTGAAGGCAGAGTAGGTAAAGTGAATGGGAGAAATGATGAAGTAAAAGAGAGAAAGAGAAGGCTCCAAAGGGCAGTTTGACAAAAGTAAAGTATTATAATGAAATGTACAAAGACCTAGGGTTAGTTACAGAATTGAAGAAAAAATTCAAGTCTCAAGTTGCCATCTTGACAGATTCTATGAGGAAAATACTGAACAAAGCAGAAAACATCAAAAGAAGATAGAGGCACACACAGTCTCGGTACCAGAAAGAACTCTTCCATGTTCAACCATTTCAGGAGGACGTACAGGATCCAGAACTGCCGTATTAAAGGAAGAGGTCCAAGCTGCACTGAAGGCACTGGCAAAAAAACAAGGTTCCAGGATTTAACACACGGATGCGGGACTGGAAGCACTCACTCACGTATGTCAAGAAATCTGGAAGACTGCTACCTGCCCAAATGACTGGCAAAGATGCCTATCTGTGCCCATTCCAAAGAAACATGATCCAACAGAATGTAGAAATTATTGAACAATATCAATGCCACAGGCAAGTGAAATGCTGCTGAAGATAAGTCAAAAATAGTTGCAGCAGGAGGACACGGAATCACCAGAAATGCAAGCTGGATTCAGAAGAGAACTCAGAACAGGGAAAGCACTGCTGACGTAAAACAATCTTGGCAAAGGCATCCAACTGTGTGCATCCTAACAAATTGTGGATGATACTGCAAAGAATAGGAATTTCAGAACACTGAATTGTGCTCAGGAGGAGCCTGTACACAGGCTAAGAGGTAACCATTTGAACAGGGTAAGAGGATACTACATGGTTTAAAGTCAGGAAAGGTACACATCAGAGTTGTATCCTTTCACCACACTTATTCAATCTGTACGCTGAGCAAATAACCCAAGAAGTTGGACTACATGAGGAACAGGCATCAGAAATGAAGGAAGACTCATTAACAATCTGTGACGTGCAGATGACACAATCTTGATTTCTGAAAGTTAAGTGGACTTGAATCACTTACCGTTGAAGATCAAAGACTACGGTCTTCAGTAAGGATTAACCTCATCATAAAGAAAACAATCCTCACAACTTAACCACTAAGCAACACACGACAAATGAAAAAAAGACTGGCCTTGTCCAGAGTTTCATTTGATTTGGATCCACAGTTAATGCTCACAGAAGCAGCATGCAAGAAATCCAACAATATAATGTACTGGGCAAATCTGCAGTTTTGAAGACTTCTTAAAGTGTTAAATCACAAAGATGTTACTTTGAGGACTAGGTGTGCCTGCCCCAAGTCACAATGTTTTCAAATGCCTCATATGCATGTAAAAACTGAACAACAAATAAGGATGACTGGAGAATCTACGCTTCTGAATCATGCTGCTGGTGAAGAATACTGAATACACTCAAAATGACAGGAGTAGGAGCAAATCTCTCGTGGGAAAAGTACAGTCAGAATGGCGAGACTTCCTATCACATACTTGAGTGGTGTTATTAAGAGGGACCAGTTCCTGGAGAAACACATCATGTTTAAGGGTCAGTGAAAAAGAGGAAGACCTGAGGAGCTGGACTGACACAGGGGGTGCACCAAGGGGCTGATACACAGCAACCACTGTGATGACACAAAGCAGGGTTTGGTTCTGCCGTACAGAGGGTTGCAATCAGCTGGACTCACCTCTGAGGCACCTAACAACAACAGAGACAATTAAGGAGCCCTGGTAGGTCAGTGGCTAAGGGCAGGGCGTTTAAGTCCACCAGGCGCTCCTCAGGAGAACTATGTTTCAGTCTGATTCTATAAAGGTTACAGCCTTGGAAAACCTACAGGGCAGTTCTACCGGGTCCTATAAGGTCATTAGAACGTCACTGTGAGTTGGAATTGACTTGACAGCAATGGGTATACAAGTAACCTTTTGAGAACTATACTATTCCTCCATGAGAGGGAAATTAATACAGGTGACCCCAATATAATTATTTTCATGTATCTGGCAATTATGGAAGAACAGAAGGATCAGTAGCCACTCAACACAGTGAATAGGAAAAACAGTCTGCAGCAAGTGACAGTCTGACAGGCAAAGAAGCACAAGGACACATGACAAAAGGGCCTTACAAGCAGTGATTATAACCACAAACCAAAGGCCGACTTTCATGTTGATGAGATTTGGACTAGATTGCTCATGTACACCTGCGCAGATCACAGCAATCCTCATCAAAGGCATCTATGAAAAACAGGAAGTACCACAGAAGATAAAAGGAATTTACTCTCCACATCAAGTAAAAACGTTTCAAAAACCAAAACTGACTTCAGAAAAATAAGTATAACAAACGTCTGTACCTTAAACTATTGATCTTAATTCTAAAACAATTCTGATCACAAAGCTTGCTTCCACAGAAACTAAGTGGCCTTCTGAGGCCCACAGACCCCCTGCCAAGTCCTTCACTCAGATTAAAAACAAACAAAAACCCAAACCCGATAGTGGAACTGCCAGTACGGTTTCAGAGAAACAGCTGGCAGGTGTGAACTGCTGCCCTCTGACCTTTGGGTTAGAGCCTGAACTCTTAACTACTGCCACCATTTGAGCCCCCATATAATAAAGTTATACTTAAACTTTTAGATCTGTTTCCTTTCACGTTTACACTGGACCAGCTGTCATTTCCCAAATCTACCCTGTGCTCTCCCGTGCCTGCCGTTTCGGCTCACGCTGCTGCTTCTCTGCCTATGCAGATACCAGTTCTTCCAGTTCCAGACCCTGCAGCTCTTCCGTCATTTCTTGATCCTACAACGACGTATACTCGGTCTTCTTTGCAGCCTTTTCGGCTCCTATCAAAATCATTCTATTCCGTTTTGAATTGCTGATACTATTTTTGCCTTCCACATCATTTTCTAAATGCCTTAAAGAAGAAAAAATAACTGATATTTGTGGCTTACAGAGTCAAAATTAAGTAAATAATTTTAGGTTCCTGACATAATGACATAAAATACAGACTGAAGGCCCTCCAAAGAATGTATAAGGGCAAGTTTATTAGATGTCTACAGATTCTATTTACCATTCTGATCAACATTCATTAATGCTCCTTCTCCTTCTCTAACAGGAAGCAGCCAACACAGAACAAATAAAAGTGGGAATCTTACAGTAGAGAAGACAAGGTATCAGACCATGATCTACAAATTCTAGATCCCATTTCTAGTTCTCTGGGTAGGTTGCTTCTCTACCTGCTTTCTCTGTGAAGTACCTACTTTACCAAAGTGAAGTGAGAACATCTCTGATAATAAACATTCTTACTATCTTTCAGAACATTCCCCCCTTTAAAAATACACTGCTTTAAGTATCACCACTTTTCTCACGTTTCTACTCAGCAACGATTTTCCTGACTCATAGAATACCTTATGCCAAAGAATATATTTCCAGGGTTTTTTTTTTTTTTTTTTTTAAAAAAAAACGAAATTTCTTTCTTTCCCTGCCCTCACAGGTCTCTTTTAAGCCTGAATCTCTGACCTTTGGCCACTGCGTATTCCTAATTTATCCAGGGGGTTAATAATCCAGAAGGGCATGCTGCACTCTCCCGGCTCTCCTGAGGAACAGTTTGTAATAGGCTTCATGCATCAAAAAGTAACCAGGCTCATCACTCTGGGAGGTGGGGGAAGGCCGAAAAACTGCATAAGGGCAAAGAGACTAGAACAGAAGAAGTTTAAATCTAGAGAATTATTTCTTAACCAGTGACACAGGCCAAAGCATCACACTCTTCCACAATCTCCAGCAGCAGATTCTTCTTTGTCCATTTTTCTATCATGCTTTACCTTCCTATGTTAACTCACCTTCTCTCACCTTCACGCTCTTATCAACTCCAGTGAGGCCTCATCTCAGGAAGGTCCTAGGCTTCCTAATTCCCAGATACAGCACAGGGCATCCCTTTCCACCCAAAACATTACTTTGTAAATCTAAAAATCTGTAAACAACGCAAAGGCAGTATGTTTAGCTGGAAGTACTTGGCACACTTTAGATCTGTGAACGAGAACCAAGAATCCTGACCCGTAAGTGTTCCTGCATCTTTAAACCAACAAAACTAACGAAAGGTAATTTTTCGCTTGTCAATCCACTGACAAGAAATTTTAAAGACTGCTGGGAGACAGAACTCTTTACAAAACAAACACTACTCAGCTCAAAGCAAAGAAACTCAAGCAGGCATCTAAACTGCAAGGATTACGCCCTCCTAGGGAGCTTCTCCTTCGGGTCTTCCAACTACTCAGTCAGCCCAGTCCTGGGGCTCCTGCTGTGGGTCTGGCACTCCTCATCACTTAGATGACATACTGGACAAGTTCTGCCCTTCCTTCCCCTGCGGTCACATCATCTACCTGTTGCATCACCTGGAAAGTGGTCTTCACAATCTAGGAAAGAAGTACCACCATCAATCCCTCAATTCGGCGGAGCTATCTTCTTGGTCCCTTTTAGCCTCATTCACTTTAAGGAGGCTGTCTTGGGGCAAGAACGTGCCGGCTCCTGCTCACCTCTGAAGAGATTCTAGATTAGGCACAAACAGCTATGACTTTCTGGACTTAGGGGGCTTGGGAGTTCTGGAAGACTTGGGCACGAAGAGACGAGCGGTTCAGTCAAAGCAGAGCAGCAGGGAGACAGGCGGGCCGGGCCGGGAGAAGTGGGGCAGCTCCGCGGGTCCGCATAGCGGCGGTGGGGAGCGCGGTGGAAGCTCTGCCCAAAGGGCACTGCTCGTCCGCCAAGGGGTCGGGCCCGGCGCCGGGGTCCGGGCCAGCGCAGGCGGCGGGCGAGATTCAGCCTGACCGGAGATCCGGTCAAAGCCCTCGGGCTGACCAGGCAGCACCAACCGGCGCGCCGACGGGCGCAAGGATTAAAGAATAATAATAATAATACGTCCCCTCCCCCACGCACAGCGAACCGAGCTGGAGGCGGGGACGCCGGGCAGGAAGCGGTAGGGGCCAGGGTCCGAGTCTGACCGGCCAGAAGCTGCCGGCTGGGCCGGGGGCCGCCAGGGGGCTGCACTCACCATGTCGTACACGTTGAGCACCACTAACTGGTTAGCCCCCATCCTCCTCCCCGCGGCCGCCGCCTCGTCCTCAAGCTCTGTCTCCGCGGGGCCGGAGGCCGCTCCCAGCCCCGCTGGCGCTTCAGCGGGCCTGAGCCCGGCACTAAGCGCACAGCCCGGCCCGCGACAGCCGGAGCAGAAGCATCGGGCAGCCGGTCCGCTCCGGGGGGGGCTGCCCACAGCACCCTCAGCGCCGACGGGGCCGGACCGGTAGCGGCCCGCTCCGGCTCAGGCACCTCCCCTAGGCAGCAGACACGTGGGGGAGGGCGGGGCCTGAGCGAGGGGCGGGCACCGGGAGCCCCGGGGGCGGGGCCTGCCCGGAGCGGGCTGAGCCCGCGTGCGCTCTGCCTGTGGACCGCCGCTCCTCAGGACCTAAAATGGCGGCAGCCTCGGCACCTCTCCGCCCTGGACGAGCAGAGTTCCAGAAAGACTACAGGTCCTAGCTTGCAGCGCGGGTTTCCCGGCCCGCGGCTTGAAGCGCGGGGGCGGAGTCTCGACCGCCGCGGTGCTTCGTCGCCGCATTTCTCCCTGCCCTGGACTACAGCTCCCAGGGTGCCGCGCGGGCCCCCGCTCCGGCCAGGCCGGGCCTCCGGCCGACGCCACCTCCCAGCATGCAGTGCTGTGGGCCCGCCGCCGCCTGCCGTCGGCCGGCCGGGGACCTTCCCTCCAACCTGGGCTTCGCGCTGCGGCCGCGGTGACTGTGTCATTGAGCCGATGAAACGAATGCAGTGTGGCAACGACCACAGTGATGACCCTAAGATGTCTAAATCCCATCTTCACTCGTTTTTGGAATGGGAAAGTTGGAGATTAGAGGAAGGATGGTTACAGGTGGGAGGATGGTGTAACACAATTTGCTCGTTTGTAGTATGGAATTTTATAGTCCATGAACCTGTCCTGCTGAGAGGAGCCCTGGTGGTGCGGTGGTGAAGAGCTCGGCTGCTAAGCGGAAAGTCCGCAGTTGGAGTCCACCCCCTGCTCCTTGGGTGCGATCAAGGGCAGTTCTACTCCGTCTATAGCATCGCTATGGGTTCAGATCAATTTAAAAGCAACGATTTTTTTTTTTTAATCTTGAGAGTGCAGCACACATAGATTAGAATAACCCTAGAACACAGGTACTCTTGCACTCATGTTTGTTAGGTTCCTACCACATACCAGGCAGTGTTGTAGGCCTTGAGGATACAGTGATAAATAGGAGAGGTAAAAAATAAAATATCGGATATGTGTGCTTTGCAGAACATTAAAATAGAATGAAGTGATTGAGAGTGATTTTAGGTTGGCAGCACTGGGAAAGGTCTCTGATGACCAAAACCACCAAACCAAACCCATTGCTGTTGAATTAATTCATAGTGACCCTACAGGAAAGGGGTAGTGACCTCCCTTCCCCCCCATTCCCCATCCCCCATAGGGTCCCCGATTAGTGGATGGCAGATTTGAACTGCCAACCTTGAGGTCAGCAGCTGTAGCTGTTAATCACTAACTAGGCCACCAGCACTCCATAATGGAGAGGAAAAACCCCACCCACTGCCGTCCAGTCAATTCTGACTTCACAGCAACCCTGTAGGACGGAGCAGAACTGCTCCATAGAGTTTCCAAGGAGTATTTGGCAGACTTGAACTGCTGACCTTTTGATCAGCAGCGGTAGCACTTAAACTACTACTACCCAGTGGGAGCCCTTCTAAAGATGGAAGATTCTGTGTGCCAAAGAGAGATTAATGTGGTAAGAGAGGGAGAGAACTGCAAGGGCAAAGAAGAAGGGGGAAGGGGTTCAGTGCGGTAGTGGGGGGTGTTGACCTTTTTTCCAGAGACCCGTGGGAGATAGAAGTAATGGATACAGAAATGGGTAGTTTAGACAACTGCTTATGAGGCGCGATCGTCATGGAAGAGGAAGAGGGACGGGAGGGGTGTAGGGAACTTCAGGCGAAAGAAGATATAAAAGAGGAAAAATAAACATACTAGGGAAATAAGGTTGAATCGCTAGGCCGTGTTGGGTGACAGGAAATGCCGTGGGTGTCATTATTGTTTGACTGTCATCAGGTTTCTAAAATTTGTTTTGGGGGCATTTGGCTGCTTTGCTTCCCTTCTTTCTGGGACATTCTCACCCAAGCCAACTGGAAACCCTGGTGGTGTAGTGCTATACCTTCTAACCCAAAGGTTGGCAGTCCAAATCTACCAGGTGCTCCTGGGAAACTATAGAGCAGTTCTACTCTGACCCCTATTGTGTCATTGTGAGTCAGAGTTGACTCAACAGTGAGTTTAACCCAGTTGAACAAATAACCAAAACATAACACAACACTTGATGTCAGAGTCATTCTGACTCCATAGTGACTCCATGTGTTGCAGCGTAGAGCTGTGTATCACACGGTTTTCTTGGCTGTGATCTTTCAGAAGCAGGTTGCCAGGCCTTTCTTCTGAAGCAGGCTAAATTGTTTGCACCACCCAAGGACTGCTTAAACAAATTACAGATGTTAGGAAAAGGCACACTCCATTAATAACTCATTTCATCCCGGCTGCACTCCTCTGAGGGCTGAAAGCAGAGGCTCACTTCACCTCTTGCTCTGCACACCTTCCCTTTGTCCTCTGTGAGCTCCTCTGCTCACAGCTCTAACAATCACAAGGATGCTGACCAGTCCCAGGTCTCCAACTTCTTTCTCCCTCTTTGGTGCTAGGCCTGTAGAGTTGGCAGCCAGCATGTAGGTATTAGTTTCTTAGTGCTGTGATAACAAATAGCCACAAGCTTAGGGCTTAGAACAACACAAAGTTCTTATATTACAGTTCTGTAGCTCAGAAGTCCAAAGTGATTCCCTGGGCTAAAATCAAGGGCTGCACTCCTTCTGAGGCTCTGGAAGACACTCCTCTTCCTTGCCTTTTCCAGCTTTCAGAAGCAGCCCGCATTCTTTGTTTGTGGCCTCATCTGTCTGACCTCTGTTTCCGTCACCACATCTTTGACTTTCCCCTTTTCACTTAAAAGAGCCCTTGTGATTATATTGGGCCCACTTAGAAAATCCAGAATGACTTCTCCATCTCAAAACCCTTAATCATATCTACAAAGTCGTTTTTGCCGGGTAAAGTAAGATATTCACAGGGTTTGAGGGTAATGACCTTGTCTCTGGGGTTGGGGAAGGGGACTGTTATTCTGCCTCCCACATAGAATGTCCCATGGTCCCTTCAAATTCATCAGCTACCAAAAAAAAAAAAAAAAAGGAACAAAGCAAAATTTATCATATGATGGAAGGAGTTGTATTACTGTCCAATTCTGGTATTGATCTGCCAGTAACTGAAGTTATCTAGCCTTCATTTAGTATCGAACAAATATTAAATCAAGTACCTTTTTTGTGTCAGCCACCATATATTACTAATCCATCTGTGATAAAACAGACATGATTCTTAAAATCCAGTGGAAGACAGAAAACAAAACATACGCATTCATAAATTTATAAATTTGGTTAAGTTATCAAGGAGACAAACTGTAAAGCATAATAAAGATACTTATGGGTATGTCATAAATTGACTTGTATTTCCCAGAAAGAAATGTGGAAACCCTAACCCCTATACCTACAAAGGGAAACCCCAGAGCAGTAGTGGTTAAGAGCTATGACTGTTAACCAAAAAAGCTGGCAGTTCAGATCTACTAGGTGCTTCTTGGAAACCCTACAGGGCAGTTCTGTTTTGTCCTATAGGGTTGCTATGAGTCAGAATCAACTGTACACAGCAAGATTTTCTGGTTTTTCTTTGTGCTGGGAGATACATTCTGTTAGAAATGGTTTTCTTTCATTGTGTTAATGAGGTTTTCTTGGTTATCTAGAGTTCCTGTAACAGAAATACTACATTTGAGTGGCTTTAACAAACAGGAATTTATTTTCTCGCAGTTGAGGAGGCTAGAAGTGTAAAGTGAGGGTATCAGCTCAAGCGTCTCTCTGTCTACTGCGGGGTAGGGGGTAGGGGTGGGAGGTCCTTGTCTTCTTTCACCATCTGTTTCTTGCTGTATCTTACCTTCTGTTTGTGCTAGTTTGTTTTGTTTAATCTGCCCTTTCATATATATTTTAAAAAAGGTTGATTTAAAACACAGCATACACTTATACTGGTTCATTAACATAACAAAGAAAATACATTCCTAAATGGGATTATAACCACAGATACCAACCCATAGCAGCCCTATACAGCAGAGTAGAACTGCCCTGTAAGTTTCCAAAGAGCACCTGGCAGATTAAAACTGCTAACCTTTCGGTCAGCTGCAGTAGGTCTCAACCATTGCAGATTTTACAGGTTTTCCACCAAAGGTGTTGGCACTTGTTGTCAGGTGCCCTCACGCTAGTTGTGACTCTAGTCACAACTGTGGCCCTATGCACAACAGACAGAAACCCTGCCGGGTCCTGTGCCATGCCCACAATCATTTTATGCTTAAGCCCATTGTTGCTTCCACTGTCGGTCTCTCTCGTCGAGGGTCTCCCTCCTCTTCACTGACCCTCCACTCTACCAAGCATGAGGTCCTTCTCCAGGGATGGGTCCCTCCTGACAACAAGTCCAAAGTAGACAAGACACAGCCTTGCCATCTTTGCTTCCAAGGAGCGCTCTGGTTGTACCTCTTCCAGAACAGATCTGTTTGTTCTTTTGGTACATTCAACAATCTTCTCCAACATCACAATTCAGAATCATCAGTTTTTCTTCTGCCTTCCGTACTCACTGTCCAGCTTTTGCATGTATATGACGCCACTGAAAATACCATCGCTTGAGTCATGGGCACCTTAATTTTCAAGGAGACATCTTTACCTTTCTACACTTGAAAGAGATCCTTTGCAGCAGATTTTCCCAATGCAGTGAATCTTTTGACTTTTTAACTGATGCTTCCTTGGGCATTGATTGTGGAACCAAGTAAAATGAAATCCCTGATAACCTCAGTCCTTTCTCCATTTATGACGATGTTGCTTACTGGTCCAGTTGTGAGGATTTTTGTTTTCTTGATGTTGAGGATTAGGATTTACAACATATATTTGGGGGAATATAATTCAATCCTTCACCAAGAAGCATCTTGTCAACACAGACACATACATGGGAAATAGAGAGGCCTCGTTAAGGACTCATCTACAAGCAAAGGTGCTCCAAGGATTGCCTGCAGATACCAGAAACTAGGAGTGAGTTCCACACAAAAAATCAACACAGCAGAGATCCTTATTTGAACTCTTGGCCTCAGTAAAGTCAAAAAATAAATTTCTAGTCTTAGAGTCCCCATCTTGTGTTAATTTTTGTCACAGCAGCACTGGGTAGCTAAGAGCAGCTATAAGAGTCCTCAGGAGACAAAAAAAAACCATCAGTTATGTTAACAAAGAAAATTTAACATAAAGAATTGTTTGAGTATTAGAGACTTAGAACAACAAAGATGAAACACTAAGGTTGGAGAAAGATACTAAGTGCCAGAAGTAGCTACTGCTACTATAACTGGGGGAACAAAGAGAAGAGGCGGGAACTGAAAGATTTTTGAAGCTTGGAGGAAAGCGCTGCTGAGCTGACATTGAGCACCCTGAGATGTGGGGGCTGGCAGGTGGGGCTGCAGGTGTCTGAGGGGCACCATGAGGCTGCTCCTGGACATCGTTAAAAACTGCAGCTGAGACATCAACTGCAGCTACTGCGGTCAGCTCTTGGCTGCTGGAGTGAAGGAGCGTTGCTGAATTCCTGCTGACAGGAAAGGCAGAAAACCGCAGTCCTTCATCTTCCTCCTGTTCTCCCATCTCCCACTGGTACCTCTTGCTAAGGGAACCTAACAGGGAGCCAGGTGGAAAGTAGAAACGTGATCTGCAGTCTCAGCCCAGCAACACAAAGCAAAGCATGGGAAGAAGCATTGGAAATGGATAGAAGGTAGCTTTGATAACGCCTTAATATAGCAGTCAGCTTAAAATAAATCATCTTAGACACGTAAGTTGTCTGAACCACTGTAAAGGAAAATAATTTAAAGTCTTAACTGACCTGCATTGCAGAGGTAAACTGATTCTTAGTTATCTGTTGCTCCATCTTCGTTACCAAATTACCTCAAAACATATATAACATACACTGCCATTGAGTCGATTCCAACTCACAGCAGCCCTATAGACAGCACAGAACTGCCCCATAGAGTTTCCAAGGAGCACCTGGTGGATTTGAACTACCAATCTCTGGTTAGCAGCTGTAGCACTGCACAGCTACACCATCAGGGTTTCCTACTTCAAAACATTGCAGCTGAAAATCATGAATATCATTTCACATAGTTTCTGAGGGTCAGGAATCTAGAAGCAGCTTTGCTAGGTGGTTCTGGTTCAGGGTCCCTCATGGGGTGGCGATCATCTGAAGGCTTGACTGGGGCTGGCAAATCGGCTTCCAACATCACTCATGTAGCTGCTGACAGCTTTAGCTTGTGCCCGTGTGCACCTCTGTAGGGCTGCATATGACATGGTAGCGGCTTTCCCTAAGTGAGTGGTCCAGAAGAGAATGAGGGCTCGACCAAGAAGAAAGCCACAGTGTCTTATAACCCAATGCTGGATATAACATATCGTCACTTTTGCTGTATCCCATTGGTAACACAGACCAAGCCTCTAGCAAGAGGGGAGAAAGTTATACAAAGGTAGAGTCAGGAGGCATCCTGTGGCTTTTGTTCTACCACAGAGGCTACTCTATTCCCGTGCCCTTCAAACCGGTCCTGGGGGTCTGATAGGGAAGGCTGGCTCCCACCAACTGGCTGAGTCACGCTGTCTGCCTGATAGGTCAGAGTCTGCTTAGCTCTTCTGTGGTAAATGCATTTTGGTGAGTGTTAACTTGCACTACAAGTATTTTCACAGTTTCTGTAATCAATTGCCGTGGAGTCTGATTCTGACTAGTGGTGATCTCACACGTGTCAGAGTACAACTGCCCGGTGGGGTTTTCACTGGCTGAATTTTTAGAAGCAAATCACCAGACTTCTCTTGCAGGGTGACTCTGGGTGGACTTGAACCTCCAACCTTTCGGTTAGCAGCTGAGCACATCGACAGTTTGCATCATCCAGGGTGTACACAGCAGTATATCCACACACCTCCATGTCTCTTTTTCCTTCCAGTCCTGACCAGATGGATGGGCCACTGGACAGTGCCTAGGAATTTGTGTGTGTTTTCACTTCAGGCTGCTTCTCCTTCCACACCTGGATGACCATGTGCACTGTTCACAGCTTCACCCACTGGAAGATTTCCTAATGTCTTTCAGGACCAACACAGAATGACATTGTAATGAACCCCATTCATTATCAGCTTGCACCCACTTGGTGACCTAACTATTTTTAAACCAAGATTGGGCTTTTTCCTTCTCCTTTACCTGGTGGTATGGGATCACTGCCTACATAACCTCAATAAGACCCTAACTATAAGCTGGGGGTGGTGGGGTGGCACTGGTGTAACTCTGATGACAGGTCAGGGCTACTTCCTCCTGCAACTTGTCTGTGCTACTTGGTAGTACTTGAGCTCGATTCCTGGTGGTGCAGTGGTTAAGAGCATGGTTGCTAACCAAAAGGTCAACAGTTTGAATCCACCAGCCACTCCTTGGAAACCTTATGAGACAGTTCTATCTGTGGTATAGGGTCACTATGAGTCGGAATCAATTCAGTAGCAATGGCTTTGGTTTTTTTGTTAGGTGCTTAATCCTAAATGCACCATTTCCCCCTTATGAAGGAATGCTTCTGGACCCATTTGATTTTATGACTTGAGTGATGATTGAATTTTATGACATGAACCCAGCTCATAATGGGAAGTTCTGGATGCATGGTCGCTTGCTTGGCCCCTATCAAGTGTTCTGTCTCAAAAATCAGTGCTCAGTGACACAGAAAGAACTGTTTGTCTAACTGTGAGTAGTTCTCTGCCTTGGATGGAATAGTTTTACTCCAGAATCCCAGTAATCTGCACTATGATTCTTCCACTGGAACTCCATATCACATGTTGCTCCATATTACATCTGACACCTCCAGCACCACGAGGTCTACTGGAGCATATTCGGCAGCTGGCAGCGCTGTTTGCCACACACAGCTTGGACCATGAGTGAGCCTCTTCCTGCTCCAGGCCCATTGAAAACTAGTAGCATTCCGTGTTACCCAGTATTTCGGCCAGGGCAATATTCCTAGGTATGGAATATGTTGCCTTAGAACTCAGGAAGGCCTAGAAGACACTGTGCTTCCTTCTTTGTGATAAAACATACAAACAAACAACAAAAAAACCCACTGCCACTGAGTTGATTCCAACTAATAGTGACCCTATAGGACAGAGTAGAGCTGCCCCATTAAGTTTCCAAGGAATGCCTGGCAGATTTGAACTGCTGACCTTTTGGTTAGCAGCCATAGCACTTAACCACTATGCCATAGGGGATGCAAAATTCAAGAATTTGTCTTTGAGTTTGGAGGAGATATCTTAGCATGCCTCTGACCACTAGACCCCTAAAAGCTTCACTGAAATGTCTGGTCCCTGAATCTTTATATCTTTTATATCTCACTGTCTAGAGTGCAAGCCTCTAACAGGTTAGCCACCTCTGGCTCTTTCTGTCCAATCAGTAAGATATCATTGGTGTGATGAGTCAGAGTAATATCCTGAGGGATGTCCAGCTGTGTAGTGTTTCTATCAAGTTTTATATCTTATTTTACTCCTTCAATAAAAATTTTGAAGTTTACACAAGTTGTACATTTTTCATGTTAAGTTTAATTCTATGTAATGTTTCACTACAATAGATTATTTTTATTATTTCTATTGTTAACAGGTTGTTGGTAGTATAGAGAAAAGATATTGAATTTTAAATATTTTTCTTGTTTCAAGCCATCAAATTCTGTTATTAATTCTAGTAGTTTCTGTTACTACTTTTAGATATTTTAGGCATATAGTCTTATTAATGAAAGAGGATTTTTATCTCTTTTTTCCGATGTCCTTACTTGTTACTTTCTTTTTGCAATAGCAGAACTTCAAAACAGTAATGACTAGCAGGTAGCCCTGACTTGTTCCTGATTTCTGTAAAGAAGAAATCTTACTTGTGGACAACAGTGACAGCCTGTGCTTGGGGAATTCCATCTCACTGGACAGCTGTCCTGTCTGACCACTTGTCCTATGTTTTCTACACACACACACACACACACACACACACACACACACACACACACACACACACACACACGAGGTCTGACAATTAAGTCTTCGAACCTAATTGTTGTAAGTGCTACCCACCGCAGTGCTGAGCATCACTACTGTCACTTTCAAAGTACTCCCTTTAGGAAGCTATGCACTGAAGCCAGTGCCTGGTTCACCTTACAAAGCAGTTTTGGAACTCTTTCTGGAATGGCCATTGCTCACAGTGGCATGGTGGTAAGTTCATGAATGTGATTGGATGGATGTCTGTGAAGGAGTTTTTAGCAAGTAAACAAGTAGCTGTACTGGAACACCCTCCCTACTCACCTGATCTGCCCCCCAATGACTTTTTTCTTTACTCCAAGATAAAGGAAATATTGAAAGGAAGGCATTTTGATGACATCCAGGACATCAAGGGTAACACAACAACAGTTCTGATAGCCATTCCAGAAAATGAGTTCCCAAATTGCTTTGAAGGGTGGACTAGGCACTGGTGCTGGTGCATAGCTTCCAAAGGGGAGCATTTCAAAGGTGACTAGTGATATTCAGCGCTCAGGTATGTAGCACTTTGTCTGATATGAGTTGGAGAACTTAACTGTCAGACCTCGTACATATGCACACACATATCTATGTATATATAATTATTATTCCTAATTATTTAGGAAGCTGTGATAGTATTTGAACAAGTTGAGAGGCTTATTTTGAGCATCAGAATGGATGTGACTCTACTGTTAGAATACTTCTTGACTATGTCTAAGAATAAATTACAGATTATTTAAATCATGCACTTTTATTGTCTTTTATACATATAAATTAACTACAGTTGTATAACATCTTACATGAGAAATAATATTTGACATTTATACATTTTCAAAAATTTACCTTTATCAGGAAGGATTGTAGTAGACAAATTAATTTTTTTAACAGTCATATTAACAGTACATAGAGTCTGTTTAAGAGGAATGAAAACATTAAAGATTAATTTCATAGCCAACCACATAGTATATATAAAGTATTCCTGTTATGAGATAATTGAAGGACATTTTTCAGGTCTTGAGTTTGATGATACTTGCTATGAGTGTACACTTAGTATTTCCTGGTTAAATACATGCTCTCAACATAAATAGATAAATATTCACATATTTTTACATTTCCTTCTATGTACATATATATATGTAACATAACTTAGGTTTTCCTACATTTGCTTCTGTTTTCTTTTAGGTTGGGGAAGTGGTTCATAAATATACTGTCTATAAATCTTCATATATTGGAAGTAGCTGAAAACTAAAATACTGAAGAGCACTAGTATTAGGACAAAGACGAAAGAAGCTACGAGGTAGCCATTTGGTCTGAAATAAGAAAGAAAACAAAGTCATTAGTAGTCATTGTTCATGCATTGTTGGTAAATTTATTTAATCAAACCATTTTTGAGTAGCAAGTTACTCTGCCCCTGACAGAGAACCAAAAGTAGTAAGACACAATGTCTACCCTCAGGTTGGCCAGGGAGAAAAACTATAATGTGAAAAGGAAGCAAAGAGTTCTGTAGGAGCTGAGCAGTGAGGGAGGTGACCCTTGAAGTGAGAATGGAGTGGACCAGATAAAAATGCCTGGGAGTCAGGGAAGAGACCAAAGTGGCAAAGAGAGATGCATACCAAAGGCATGGATGCGTGACAAACCTAGAGATTACTCCCAGGCATTTGGGAACTAAAACTGGCTCAGTGGGACAGGAGCTCAGGTACAAGGCAGGGTGGATAGAGAAGTGACAGGTAGACAAAGGTCAGATAAGAAAGATACCATTTATCAAACAGAATGGATTTTCACTCTGAAGTTAAGAGGGAGGTGCAGAAGTGTGATGTCAGATTTACATATTACAAGGATGATCTGATAGAAGCATGAAGAATGGATAAAAACGGAGCCCAAGTAGGGACATAGCAAGACCAGTTGTAAGGGTTTTTTGCTAGTAATATGGGTAAGCTATGATGAGGGTCTTAACTAAAACAGTTGCTGAAGAAATGGAGAAAAATGGATAAACCTAAGATATATTTAGAAGTTAGTCTGGAGAGGGCTTAGTGGTTATTCAGGTGCAGGGTTTGAGAAATATGAAGGAATAAAGGATGTCTCCTAAGTTTGGGGTTAGGTGACATGAGAATGTTGTCACCACTCATTGATACAGGAAATTCAGAGGAAAGAGCACTTTGCTGATGGTGTTGGATATGGTTGATTCATGTTTTCACACATTGAATTTGAGGTATCTGAGACTCAGCCAGGTGAAAATATGAATGTGGCAAAGAGGACACTAACCTGGTTTACAGTTACAGACCTGGGAATCATTACCATATAAATTAGTACTTAGTCTTTTTACAACTAAAAATGCCTTTGAAAACAATAAAAGATACCAGCCTTCTCCCCAGGGAAGTGCACATATGCACAAATACACATATTTTATATAGACTCATAGATATTTTATATAGATTCACAGATACCTGTTTTTTGACCACAGGTTAAGAACTGATGCAGATAAAATCATTCAGACAGTGAAATGGAATGAAAGGGCCCCTGAAAAGCATGTAGAACCTGGAAGAGAATTGATGCCCAAATTCTGAGGCATATTAACCATTTAAGAATAGAATACTCTGGAAGGACTAGAGAAACTTGAAGAGAACTAAAGAAGTGAGGTTCCCTGAAAGACTAGAGGCATGAAAGAGTGATCAAGAATGTCACATGCAGCAGAGAAATGTTGTTGAGGAGATGAATATGAAAAAAGGACTATTAGATTTGTCATATACAGTATCACTGTGACTCTAAATTTATTAGTATAGAGATGTGTGTGCTATATTATAGAGCACAGAAGGATAAATCACTGATGAGAAAGTAAATCCAGTAAGTGTGCACTCCTGTGGGAAGTTTGGATAAAATGAGGAAGGAAAGGGGTCAAGTCAGAGTGTTTGGCAGGAGAGTAGGAAATGAGTAGATGTACTGGCTGAGGGTAAGTAATAGTGGACAGGGTAAGATCACAAGTTTAGGAGAAACAAGAAAAGATTGTCCAGCAAGGATCTGGGAGGATATAGGAAAGTATGGAGCAAAAGGAGGTGGTTCAGGCTGGGTTCTCTAGAGAAGTAAAACCAGTGAGGCATAGGTATATATGGAAACCTTGGTGGTGTAGTAGTTAAGTGCTGTGTCTGCTAACCAAAAGGTCGGCAGTACAGATCTGCCAAGTGTTCCTTGGAAACTCTATGGAGCAGTTCTACTCTGTCCTATAGGGTTGCTATGGGTCAGAATTGATTCAACAGCAATGGGTTTGGTTTGGGGTTTTATATATATGTGTATGTAGAGAGATTGGGCACTCAGCAGTGGCTGTTGCCAGGTTGGCCTAGGTGAGTGGAAGATCATGTTGCTGAGTGCATAACATCCCCCCTTGTCACCATGGCCACTTTGTTCATGTGCCTGTTGATCAATGACAGGAGTGGCTGGGAGGAGAGAATGATTGGTTTCCAAGAAATTGCATCCTATCCACTTGACTGTTAAACTCCTCCTTTATTGAGGTCACCCTTTGGTGAGCATTCACATGAGACACAGATACCTTCACTTCTTTGGCCTATTCAGAGAGGTCTGTCTACATACTTCTTCCCCACACCTTCTTATCACCAATTTTCCAGTCATGCTCCTTCAAGTCCCTTATCATCCAGCCAAACCACTGGCTACAGCCCATGAATCAGTGTACAGTTGCCTATCTGACCATTTCTCCTTGCAAGCAAAGTGAACAAGAAGATGAGGTGTTTGAAGTTCTGCCCACTGGGAAGATTTCTCTTTACAAATCTGTTCCTCATCATGGTGGTAAAATGTACATCCTCTGGATACTCCATGTTTGGCTCTGTGGGTCTAACCTGATAAATCCACTTTAATGCGCCAATTTCCCTAAGACTTTGGGTACCTTCTAGAATATACCAAGGCAGGTCTGGTACTTCAGCTTGATTTAGGTTAGGCAACTGCATAATCCAAACTGAAACGCTGAATGAAGAATCTGTGTTCAGTGGCTTCATATCAATAAAGTCAGACTGTTCTAACATTATTTTCCTTGCACCATTTTCCTACACTCATAATAGCCATTACTGCATGTATTCCCCATCTTTCTGTTTCCCATAATAGTAAAGTTAAGCAGTTCTTTTACCGTGTAGCACACTTCTTCCAATGTCATACTTTGTACTTCACCTTTTAGGACTCATTGGGACTTAAGTCTAGTTATAGGTTTAGAAGCAAAAACGGGTGGTGGGGGTGGCTGCTGGAAACATTTAACAGTGTCTTGCAAGGCATCTACCCCAGGGGATGCCCAGGCACTGCTTCAGAAGATGACTCAGATACCTTCCTGACAGACAAACTTAGGTTTTCCTACATTTGCTTCTGTTTTCTTTCAGGTTCCTGAAGTGGTTCATAAATAGACTGTCTATTGGAAGTAGCTGAAAACTGGAATAATGAAGAACATTTGTATTAGGAGAGAGAGAAAAGAAGCTATCAGGTAACCACTTGGTCTGAAATAAGAAAGAAAACAAAGCCAACAGACAAAAGCTCTTTAGACATGGCTGGGTTAATCTCACCAGACGGGGGTGGAGTGGGTAATGGTTTTATTGGGGATGGTGGTTTAAATAACAAAGATGGAGTAATCTCTTCAGATGGGAGTAAGTGGGCTAGTTCTGCTGGCGAGAGTGATTCAGTGGAATTTAGGAGCTCAATATCTCCAGCTTCCTGATTATCTACCTATATGTCCACATCTCAACTTTCAAGATCCCATTTCTTTCCAATCAGTGCCCTTACTTTAACTTCAGACACCACCTGAGATTGGGAATTTAGTTGGTGTTGTAATTGAGCCACTCTTACAATAAGACTCTGGGTTTAGTTTTCATCAATAGCAAATCTGTTACTAAAAGAAATAGAGCTTTCTTTCAGGCCACAAGTGGTACCTTTGAGGTCTTCAAGCTGTGCCTCTTAAGCCCTGAGTTCCTCCCTTTCTTTCACTATTTTGTCTAGCAAAACTAGGACCAATCAACCAGCTTTCCTGTACTTCTCACTCTGACAGAATTGTAGAAAAGTATCAAACCCACAGTCACTCAGAGCCTTGCTTCTTAGCAATACTTGATGTATTGGTGGTGATATTTTGCATGTTAATATTGCCACCTCATACCATAGATTAGCAGTCCCCTCTTTACTGCAGGAGACAGAGTCACCAGTGCCTTTAAAACTAGTTAGACTTGAGAACCATTTTAGAAAGCTCATCCTTAAAATTTTGTTTCTCTAGAATGACTATTAGTACCAAATATCTTAGGCTGGGTGCCCTAGAAAACAAAATGAGAGAGTGAGACAAATTGAGAAATTTATCTCACGGAAATGGCTCACATGGTCACAGAGGCTGGTGAATCCCAAGTGTTTGCGTCAGACATGAGGTGGGAGCCTTCTCCTGATTCATGTAGCTGCAGGGGCCGATGAACCCCAAATTGGCAGGTAAGATGGCAGGCTACTGGCCCACAGGCGGTGGAGGTTGACAGCTCCCTAGATGAGCAGACTGTATCGCAGGCTACTGGCTCAAGTCCCAAGAACCAGAAGTGAGATGATGATGCAGGACCCAGAAGAAGCCAGCAAGCTTTGTCAGAACTTCCATGTATACTGGATGTAGGCTATACGCCCAAGGAAAGTCCCCTGACAACTAACTGGACCATCACATCAGGACACATCATGGAGGATGACTACATCATTCTATATAACTGCCAAACTGCAAAAAATCACAGCTCAGCCAAGTTGATACATAACCCTAACCATCACAGAAGGGATGCTTGTCTTTTAAGACAATGTGAAGTTAAATGAGGAACACACAGTTCAGTGAAGAAAGTTTGAATTATGTCCCCCTCCCCTAAATTGGGTATAGCAATTTGATGGGGCCATGATTCCAGTGTTGTGTGTTTGCCCATTATTTTGTCATTTGATGAGATTTCCCTATGTGTTATAAATTCTAATACTACAGTTTAATAAGATGGATTAGCAGCAGTTATGTTGATACAGTCTACAAGATTAGATAGTGTCCTAACATCTCTTTTGAGATATAAGAGAGAGAAGTGAGCAGGACAGAGACACCTGATACCACCAAGAAAGCAGTGCTGGGAGCAGAGCACATCCCTTGGAACTGAGGATCGTGTCCTGAGATGCCCTGAGACCTAGGGAAGACTGCTGCATCACAAGATCTGCCTCCACTGATGACAGAGAGAGGAAGCCTTCTCCCCGAGCTGGCACCCTGAATTGGACTTCCAGCCTAGTGGACCAAAACAGAATAAAATTCTCATTGTCAAAGGCATCCTCTTGTGGTATTTTTGTTATAGCAGCACTAGATGACTATGACAGGTGGGAATAAGGAGCAGAAGAAAGTTGAAGGTCATGCTATGTGGTCTCAACTTTTGAGGCCTTAGAAGTCAAGAATTTCTGGGTTTCTGAATATTAGATGAGCACAGGTGTGTATGAGTGCCACATATTAGAGTCTGTTTTGATCTGGATGCCAGGCATCTGCCACATCACCTACATGGGCGCCTCCCATCAGAGCGGATTTCTGTTTTAAGCCAGATACTGTGCTGTTTTCTCTCTGGTGTCTTGGTATCTGGCTTCAGTTTTTGGTTTCACCATGTAGCCATAATTGCTTGTTGCCAGTGTCAATTTCCCCAAGTCTCTATTTCCTTTAATTTGACCTTTCTCCTCTGTGGCTATAAACTTAATCTGGACCCAGAGAATGGCTTCTTGTTTGGCTGTTAATTAAGTAATTAAACAAAGATCTGATAGATGCCAGGCACTGTGCTAAGAGCTAGGAATACAATGATGAATGAAAACAGGCATGGTCCCTGTCATGGACTGTATTATGTCCCCTCAGAAATGTGTGTATCAGTTTGGGTGGGCCATGATTCCTGATATTGTATGATTTTCTTAGACGCTGTAAATCTTAATCTCTGCCTGTGGTTAATGGGGCAAGACTGGATTATGTTAAAGATGATTGGAGTGGGACTGTAACACCCTCACTAAGGTCATACCCCTAATTCAACATAAAGGGAGTTTCCCTGGGATATGGCCTGCATTACCTTTTATCTTACAAGAGATGAAAGGAAAGCAAGTGGAGAGCTGAGGACCTCATGCTGTCTAGAAAGAAGCACCAGAAGCAGAGTGCATCCTGTGGTCCTAGGATTTCTATGCAGTGAAGCTCTTAGTCCAGCAGAGACTGATGGGAGGGACTTTCCTCCAGAGCTCAGAGAGAGGGGGAGCCTTCCCCTAGAGCTGAAGCCCTAAATTTGGACTTCTAGCCTACTAGACTGTGAGAAAATAAATTTCTCTTTGTTAAAGCCATCCACTTGTGGTGTCTGTCATAGTAGCGCCACACTAACACAGTTTCCACTTTTAGGGAGCTTACATTTTAGTGGGGACATAAGCATGAGTGAAGTAGTAAGATGAGAATTGAAGAATACCTGTCAGAGTTAGTGTAGGCCAAAGCTATTCTAATGAGAGCTAATTGGAGGAGTGATCAGAGAGAAAGTAGACTAGATAAACCGAGAACAGAGGGAAGAAACCTAAGCAAAAAGAAATTACAGACAAAAAAGTTTGAGCAAGTACAGACAAGCCTTTTGAGAAGTTTTTTCCTGCAAAGAAAGAGAGAGATGGGGTAGTAGCTGGTGGGGTATGTATTTACTTGTTTAACTGGGAAACTTGAAGGTAATTAAAAGACTGTTGGAAATAGGTAGTTCAGAGGGAGACTGAATATACAAAAGAGAGAAGGAATAATTGATTTTTAAGTCTTCTTAGAAAGTGAGAAGAAATAGAGTTCATAGCACAGGTAGAATAATTATATTTGAAGAGGAGGAATAATATATCATTTATTGTAATTAAAACCAGAAAATTAAACCACAGCTGTGGAGTCAATTCTGACTCTTAGTGACGCTCTAAGTTGTATTTGACTCCATGGCAATTGGCACGGTGGGTCAAGGGATCAACTGCTACCTGGAAGGTTGACGGTGGGAAACCACCAGTGGTTCTATGGGAGAAAGATGTGGCAGTCTGCTTCCATAGACATTTACAGCCTTGGGAGCCCCAGGGGGTCATTATGAGTCTGAATTGACTCCACCGCAGTAGGTTTGGTTTTTTGTTTTGAGTTTATTGTAATACGATGGAAAGAAGGTAAGTATAGATGATAATTTGTTTATAATCTTGGAATCAGGGATAGAGGGAGTTCCTGTCTGATGGCTTCTAATTTCTCTGTAAAGCCAAAAAACCAAACCCATTGCCACTGAGTTGTTTCTGACTCATAGTGACCCTATAGGTCAGAGTAGAACTGCCCCATAGAGTTTTTAAGGAGTGCCTGGAGGATTTGAACTGCTGACTTTTCAGTTAGCAGCTGTAGCACTTACCCACTGTGCCACCAGGGGTTCTAATTTCTCTATAAAGGAGGAAACAAGCTTGTCTAATGATTAACAAGGAAAGAATGTCCTAGAAGGGAATTAATTGGAAAAGATCTGAAAGAGTTGCTAGAGTGAAAGCATTGACTGACCAGAGAAAGATGGTCAGATTTTCAGGTCAGTGTGTCACATTCTTTACCAGTTACCAGGCTGCTCAAGTGTAGACACAGAGAAAGCAGGTAGACAGGAACTTGCCAGATGGGGGACCAAATTCCAGAGGGGCAAGAGAATGCCAGGAAGAGTGTGTTACAGATTGAATTGTGCCCCACAGAGGATAGGTTGAGTATTAAAGCCCTGCGGTAGTGAAGGCACCTTCACTACCTGTGAGAGCCAGAACTTGACCAGACTGTCTTGTCTTTCTGGGTCTTGAAAGTTTTCCACTTTTGACAATGTGCAGTCTTAATCACTTTCTTATCACTCATTTTAGTGCAAAATATTTGACTTTGAGTTTTCTGACAGTTCTCTGCCTTGTACAGGTTCCAACTTTCCCAGATTTTGCTGTATAGATTTTTTTTTTTTCAGATCTCACCAGTTTATGAAGTCATATCAGGACAGAGAGGATCCTGGCGCTAAAGCCTTTTGATTGGTGTCTCATAAAAGAGAAGAACAGACAAGGAAACAGAATCATATATGGGAGATGGCACGTGAGGGACAGTCTGCAGGCCAAGAAATGCCTGGGACTACCAGAAACTGAGAGAGATGGAAATGATCTTTCCCTAGAGCCCACAGGGAGAAAGAAAGAGGAAGAAAGAGAGATAAAATAGTCCTCCAACACCCAACTGCAGGTTTCTATCCTTCAGGGCTGTAACAAAGTAAATTTCTGATCTTTAGGGGAACCCATGCTGTGGTAACGGCAGCCCTGGGAGAACAGTCCCGAAACAATAGAGAAGCCAGCTGACAGACAGAAGAGGAGACAGAAGGCCCAGTGAGGATGAAGGGTTGCAGTGGGCAGAGCTGAAGTAACACGGTGGAAGGGAACAAACAAGGCTGTGGCCAGAGAATGGGATATTATAACTGATGCTTTAATAAGCAGAAAAATTATGGACGATGACCATGTCCCAGGTGTGTTTGTCATAGTGGATAGCTAAATGCAGAAGAGGAAACCGTCACCAAAGGTGACGATGAAAGAATATGGTGTTGGACAGAACTGGCCCATGTGGACACTGATGATGGTCCTTGACTTGGAGAGGAAAGCAGTGTGAAAGGGCCAAGTTGTCAATGAACAAAGGGAGTGTGGCGAGGACAGCTATAGGACAGGCAGGGCCAGGTGATGAAGCTGAAGCCAGGAGCCTCCAAGGATCAGGCTGTGTTTTGTATTGATTTGCTTTCCTTGGCTTTACAAGAACAAAGAGAAATCATGACCTAGAAGTGGCAGTGAGGCTCCGAGGTCCCTGGCATTGTAAGAAAATAAGTAGCTATGACTCAGAAGGGCTAAAAATGAAGCAGTGTCCTCAGAGAAGAGCCTATTCTGACTATACCCACCAGACATACAAACTTTTGCACTTAACTGCGTTTTCCTCACTTCATCTTGTCTTATAAGGCTAGTGTCACTCCCTTTCAGATAGCTCCTGGACAGTGTTTCCCATTTCCTCCTAAACTTTCAACCTTACCCCATCCTGAAGACTTCACTTCAAGAGACAGAAGGAGGGTTCAGAGGACAGTCGGGATTTAAGTAGGCTTGCTGGGTAAATGGTTGCAATTCTAGAGGGTTGAGTAGAAGAACTGGGGAAAGGGCAGAGCATTAAGGACTAGGTGAGAAACAGAAAGTACCATGTTCTCTGCCTCTTACAAACTGATCTCCACTGACTGCTCACAGGCACCAGTAACTGGTTGCTATTGAGGTGATCCTGACCTGTGCAGACTCCATGTGGGTCAGAGAAGTGCTGTGCTCCTTAGGGTTTTCAGTGGCTGATTTTCCAGAAGTAAATCACTAGTCCTTTGTTCCAACGAGCCTCCAGGATGACTTGAACCTCTGACCTTTCAGCTGACACTGGAGGGTATTACTGTTTAACAGCCAAAGGACTCTGTCCATGGACAATGACTTACTTATTAGGAAAATCTCTCACTGCCATTGACTTGATCCCGACTCATAGCAACTCTACAGGACAGAATATAACTGCTCCATAGCGTTTACAAGGAGCCTGGTGGATTCTAACTGCTCACCTTTTGGTTAGCAGACATAGCACTTAACCCAGTGCCACCAGTGTTTACTAGCAATTAATACTCGCTCTGCCCTCCTGATGCTTTTTAGGGCCCAGGTCTAACAGCGGCTAAAATACAATCAGTAACCTAATGGACTATCCCCTATGCTGCGTCCACATTCCTTGACTGCTGGAATTGAGCTACTTGCAGTGAGTTTGGGCAAATCAAAGAGATCCTCCATCTTTATTTTTGTTGCTTTTCCTCCCCGACTCTCTTTACTCCTTCTTCTCTTGGCAAATAGGGCTAGGGCTACCCATCTTGCCACCAGGGGCCTGATATGATAGACACAAATTTTATGTTGCATACAGGGCAGAGGTATTGGAACTCTGGGAAAAAACAACCTTCTGTCATTTGAGAAAACACATTCCATAGATAGCAAAAAACCAAAAATCCCACAAAGATGGATTTGAAAAAGTCACTGACTTTTCAGTGAACACTTTATACAAGATTTTTTTTTTCTCAGTATTTGTTTCCATTATACCCTATTCAATAGTATTTCGTGTAATAGGACTCCAGCTGGGAACCTTGAACAACCACAACAATACCCCTGAACCCTGGATGGGCATTACATTAGCCATGTTTTTGAAAGACATGGGGGAGAGGTGTTTTTCCTTTTCAGATGCTACTCATACATTTTAGAATTTCCTTATGCAAGCCCAATTAGGCACTGGTCATTACCTGGGAATAAATCCAAAGGTCTCTATTGTAAATATAGCTGTTAGGTTACAGAAGCTGCAAATTAGAAAAAGATTATTAAAGATTAAATATTATTAAAAATCCCTCCCTGGTGCCAATAAAATGATACATAATAAAAGGCTGTTCTTAGGTAAGGGGTCATTTTCTTATGAAAGGACAATATAGCCTGTTCTAATCTGGTTGTCATGATTGCAACTCGTACCTACACTATAAGATACAGGAGAACTGCCCCATGTGCTTTCTAAAGAGCACTGGGTGGAATCGAACCAGCAAGCAGCCATACTCTTTAACTACTACACCACTAAGGTTTCCAAGACTTATACATTAAATAACGAAAAAATCAAACCCATTATTGTCAAGTTTGATTCTGACTCATAGCTACCCTGCAGGACACAGTAGAGCTTCCCTATAGGGTTTCCAAGGCTATAAATCTTGATGGAAGCAAACTGTCATACCTTTTTCCATGTAGTACCTGGTGGGTTTGAATTGCTGACCTTTACTTAGATTAACAGTCTAGCAGTTTAACCACTGTACCACCAGGGCCCCTTATTTACATAACAGCTGTGATGACTTCTCCATGGATGCCACTTAGGTGGCAATGAGATTCCTCACAGCTCATCAATACAGTCTCATTGTCCTACTAACAACTTTACATCATATTCATACTGGTTACCAAGGCACAAAGATGGTGATATCAATAATAATAATGAGTAAACAACTATTGATAGAAATGATGTTCAGTTAACGCCAAGCATTTATACTTATGGAAAAAGTAATAATTGAGCATTTACTCAATTAGGCACTTTGCTAAATGCTTTCCAGACATTGTCTTAGTTAATCCTCACAGCAATTCTTCCTTTAAGATGAAGAACTCAGGCTCAAATTTATACAGTCAAAAATTTATACAGTTAAAGGTAGCGGAACTTGGTTATGAATTGAGAGCTTCCTGATCCCAAAGTGTATGATGTTCACTGAGTACAAGTTGAGTTTTTCAGGGAGCAGAGAATACTAGAAACTCTTGACATATGGAGATCTATCATCATTTCCAAGGTTACTAAGTTTTTCTTACATATTGTCTGTAATGAGGATATGTTTTACCTTACATTACATTAGTATAGAAGTAGAGAGGGGAAATAAGCTTTAATTTAATTATTTCTTAGGTGCCCTGCAAAGTCAGGGATGTTTACTCAAGTACTTCATTTAATCCTCTCAACAACTCTACCAAATAGGTAGTATTGATTGACCCACTTTGTAGATAAAAGAATAGACTCAAAGAGATTGAGCAATTTGCTTAAAATTGCGTAGCTAGAAATGGCAAAATGAGGGTTGAAATCAAAGTAGAATCTCCTGTCATTCCATCAACTTTTGACACTGGGTGTGAACACTAGCAACAAACAGGACAAGACACTGTATTAATTTACATGCATTACAGACCCCACAGTGCTTTTTTTTTTTTACTGCTTTTGCTTTAAACAGTCAATTATCCTTCAGAGTAATTCAGAAGAAGAAGAAAAAGTTTTTTAAACATGTTTATCTTCACTTTTATTGTTTCTGGAGCTCTTCATTTCTTTGTGTGGATCCAATTTTATGTTTGCTATTATATTCTTTCTATTTGAAGAACTGAAACATCTCTTGTGGTACAGATCCACTGGTGAGTTCTCTCAGTTTTTGTTTATCTGAAAACATCATTTTTCACTTAGTGTTGAATTCTGGGTTGACAGTTTTTTATTCTTTGGGCCTTTATAATTTCTAATGAGAAGTTTGCTTTCTTTTTATTTTATTTTTTTTATCTTTGTTCTTTTGAATGTACTGTGTTCCCCCTCTTGTCCCTTGGTTGCCTTGAACATTTCTCTTTATACTTGGTTTTCAGCAGTTTGAAGACTGTGTGTCTTTACGCACCAACTTTAAGACCTAATTCCTAGATGAGCTGACACTCCACTTCAGGTGTTTCTTGACTCAGAGAAATTAGTTGCCGTTGAGTTGATTCTAACTCATGGCCATCAGCTCCGTGTGTGTCAGAGTAGAAGTGTGATCAATGACAGGGTTTTCAGTGGCTGAGTTTTCAGAAGTAGACCTTCAAGGCCACCTTCTGAGGTGTCTCTGGGTGAACTTCAGCTGTCCAATTTTCGGTTAACAGCTAAGCATGTTGTTTGCACCGTCTAGCAATTTCTACTCTTTCTTGACTTGGGTCAAGTTAATTAATGATGCTGTTGATATTCTCCAAATACTTATCCAGTTTATGACTACTTAAGGTCCCAAATTCTGAGATTTGAAGTCTCTCAGTGAAATGATGTTTTTGTCATAGTTGCACCATGTTTCTAATCTTTTTTTTGCTCCGTGTCTTTTCAAGTTGGTTGTATAAAAATTAAAAAAATAATATATCTTCTTTGTGAATTGTATCTTGTATTATTATAGAACATTTCTTAATCCCATTTAATGTTTCTATGCCTTGAATTCTAATTTGAGGAATGTTGCTATCAACACTTCTGTTTTTATTTCATTTGTTTGGTACGTCTTCATTCAACTACTTATTTTAACAATTTTTTTTTTTAAGAAAACCTTGAGCCCAACTGCTACTAATGGGGCCCATACACAAGTTCGGACCCTCTTTCCAAACAGTTGGAATCCTGATGATGCAGTGGTTTAGAGCTCAGCTGCTAAGGCCTGCAGCTTAAGTCCACCAGTCACTCCTTAGAAATTAGGGGACAGATCTCCTCTGTTCTGTGGGGTTGCTGTGAGTTGGAATGGAATCCACTGCAATGGATTTGGATTTTTGGTTTGGTTTCCAAGTAGTTATAATGTGTCATTTTTCTAGCACATACTTTATTGAGATTAATTAGTGTTCCCTGACACTCATCCCTTTAAAGCGTATGATTCAGCTTTCAGTACTTTTAGAAAGTTGTACAGTAATCACAACTATCTAATCCTACAGCACTTCCATCACTCCCAAAAAGAAACCATGAGCTCCATGGCAGTCACTCCTGCCACCCCTTCTCTCAGCCTTTGGTAACTACTAGTTTTCTTTCTGTCTCTATGATGTTGTCATTGGGTGCTGCTGAGCTGGTTCTGTGTCATGGCAAACCAATGTCCAACAGAACGAAACACTGCCCTGCACTGTGTCATGCCCACAATCATTTTTATGCTTGATCTCATTGAAGCAGCCACTGTGTCAGTCTGTCTCATTGAAGGTCTTCCTCGTTTTCACTGACCCCCAACTTTACTAAGCTTGATGTTCTCAGGGAACTGATCCCTCCTGATGACATGTCCAAAGTATGTAAGATGTAGTCTCACCATCCTAATTTCCAAGGAGCACTCTACTTGTACTTGTTGGAAGATATCTGTCTCATGGATTTGCCTATTCTGTGTATTTCATGTAAATGAAGTCATAGAACATATGGCCATTCATGTTTGGCTCTTTCCACTGAGCATAGGTTTTCAAGTTTCATCCATGTTGTAGCAGGATCTGTACTTCATTATTTTTCATGACTGAATTGCATTTTATTGTATGGATTTACCAAATTTTGTTTAATAAGTTGATCAATATTTAGGTTGTTTCTACTTTTTGGCTATCATGACTAATACTGCTATGAACATTTAAGTATATATTTTTGTGTAAACATATGTCATCATTTCTTTTGGGAATATACCTAGAATTACTGGTCACATAGTAACTCTAAGCAGTGTCTGTCAAGTGGATTCCACCTCATGGTGACCCCCCATATGTGGTAGAATAGAGATGCTCCATAGAGTTTCCATGACTCTGATGAAACCTTTCTTCCGAGGTGTTTCTGAGTGGATTAGAATTGCCAAACTTTTGATGAGTATCCAGGCATTTAATTGGTTGTGCCTTTTTAGTTTATTTGAGGAACAGTTAAGCTGTTTTCCAAAGCTGCTGTGCTATTTTAAATTCCCATCAGTGTGTGCAAGGATTCCAGTGTCTCTAAAGTCTCACTAACACTTTTTTTTATTATCTGTGGTTTTGATTGCAATCATCCTAGTGGTATGAAGTAGTATCCAATTGTGGTTTTGATTTGCATTTCCCTAATGACTAATGATGTCGAATAGCTTCTCATGTGCTCATTTGTCATTTGTATATCTTCTTTGGAGAAGCATCTGTTCAGATCTCTTGCCCATTTTTTTTGACATTTAAAAAACTGTGCATTAGTAACAATTTTATAATCTATGAGTGTTACCATATAACACCCAGAACTTTCACCTCTATTCTATTCTAGCTGCCCTGTCCACCCCTTTCCCCATGTGACAGCACATTTCCTCTTTGGTTTGGAACTTCCCATGACCTTTTGACCAAAGTTTGGCTCTTTTCACCCAATCAACTTGGCTCCAGCAAAGTGTCCCTCAGATAACCTTGTGTACAGTTTTGAAGATTTGTTCACCTCCAGAATCACTCTGTGTTTTGTGTGGTCCAGATCAGTCTTTGTCTGAGGAGCTGGCCCTGGTTCTGGGTGCAGTTTGGGGTTAGAGAGTCTGGGGGTCATGATCCCGGGGCGCCGTCCACTCAGAAAGGCCATCAGGTGTGGTCTTTTGATAGAGTTCTAACTCTGCCCCCTATTCCATCACCCACTGTGTCCGGAGCTCTGTTCTGTGTACTGCACGTGGTCCCTTGCCCATTTTTTAATTGAGTCTTCAAGTAATTGAGTTCTAAGAGTTCTGGATACCAGTCTCTTACTAGACATGTGAGTGGGCTATCTTTTCACTTTGTTGACAGTACCTTTGAAGCACAAAAGGTTTTAATTTGATGAAGTTCAATATATCTAGTTTGTCTTTTATTGCTTGTGCTTTTGGTGTTTTTTCCAAGAAACCATTGCCTAACCTAAGGTTAGGAAGATTTATCCTATGGTTTTCCCTAAGGGTTTTCTAGTTTTAGCTCTTAGATTTAAGTCTCTAACCCATTTTGAGTATACTTTTGTATATGGTGAAATAGGGATCTATCAGGATTGAATTGTGTGCCCCCACAACTGTGTGTAGCAATTTGGCTAGGTCATCATTCCTGGTATTATGTGATGTTCTTACATGCTGTAAACCCTCCTCTACCATATCAGTGAGACAGGATGGGTGCTGGTTGTGTTAGCAAGGCAGGACTCAATTGGTAAGATTGCATCGTGCCTTGAAGCAAATTCTTAGGAAATAAAGGAAAGGGAAGCAAGCAGAGAGCTGGGGACTTCGTACCACCAAGAAAGCAGGGCTGGGGGCAGAGCAAGTCATTTTGGCCAGGGGTTCCTGTGCCTCAGAAGCTCCCAGTCCAGGGAAAGATTGATGACAATGCCCTTCCTCTAGAACCAACAGAGAACAGTTTCCCCAGAGCTGATGTGGGAAGTGGGATCTTTAGCCTGTTTTTCTGTGAGAAAATAAATTTCTCCTTTAAAAGCCATCCACTTGTGGTATTTCTCTTACAGCAGCAGTAGATGAGTAAGACAGGGCCTGTTTCAGCTAGTGCTGCTGTAACAGACATACAGCAAATGGGTGGCTTTAGAGAGAAGAAAGTTATTTTCTTCCAGTTCTGGAGGCTAACACCCAGATCAGGGTTTTGGCCATGTGGACTCCTTCCTTGTCTGTAGCCCCAGGTGCTCCTGAGTGCCTAGACAGTTCTCATGTAGCCTCTGTCTTTCTGGTTTTGCTCACTTCTGTAGAAATCCTGGTAGCTAAGGGCCAGGGAGAGGCATGCTTATGAGCACAGCTGGGAAGACTATCTTGATAGAAGAATTATATCCTGAGCGTTTCTGATCTGAACTGTAACTGTAACTTTCCTAATAAACCCCATAATTGTGAGTATTGTCTGTAAGTTCTGTTAAGGCCATTGTAATAAATTATCAAACCCAGTGGACATGCTGAGTGTGCTGTGGGAGGGACAGTTGGTATCAGAATTGTTAAAGATGGCAGACCGAGGAGGCCGTCTGACCTCTGCTCATAGGAATCGGTGTTGGGCTGTGGGTGTTGGTTCTCCTTCACCCTGGTGAAGTTGTTACCTGGTGAAGTTGGTCAGATACTGCCCCCACCCTGTTCTATCAAGAACAAATTTTTACTTTCAAATCTACTTAGCCATGATTCCTTTATTTATTTTTTATCATTTAGTGCTTTAGAACTTTAGTTTAGTACTAGTTTGCTTTCTATTTTTAATTTTATAAGATAAACCCAAGGGCGGACTTTTTTGAAAATCTACTTTGTCACTCTCATTCTGAAGGGTTTTTTTTTTTTAAACTTTTTTTTATGATGGTCATTTTGAATCCAGATAAATCTCATCCATTATGTGTTTATTTTTTAAACATCATCCATTCCTTGTTCTTCAACTGATATTTATATTGATAATGGATCTATTTTCTGAATGTATTTGTTTTTTTGAATCAAATCTCTGTTTTTCTACTTCCTTTTCTAAGAGACTTATTTCTTTTAATTTTCTAAATCAAAGAGTTCATTTTTAGCAGTACATACTGTCTATACTGACTTTTAAATTGTAGTTATTTTTTAAATCTCGAATAATTACTTCTGATTCCCATATCACTATCTTTTAAAAAGTAATGTGTTCTCACAAAAAGAAACAACCTTTAATGGTTATGCAGGAGGAGAGGGGATGGAAAAACACTAAATGGACAATACAGAAGTGGCACTTTTGGTGTAGGGTAAGACAGGACACGATACTGGGGAAGCCAGCACAGCTGGTACAAGGCCAGGTCATGGAAGCTCCACAGACATCCCAGCTCCCTGAGAGATCAAAATGCAATACCAAGAGCTGTGGGGACCATGGTCTCAGGGAGTATCTAGCTCAACTGGTGTAACACTGTAAAGAAAAAGTTCTACATTCCACTTTGTTCTAAATTCCACAATTTCCACTGTCTGGGGTCTTAAAAGCCTGTGTGTCAGGTATCTGGGGTACTCCACTGGTTTTTCCTCTTCAGGGGCAAGAAAGAATGAAGAAAACTAAAGGTATAAGGGAAAGATTAGTCCAGAGGCCTAACGCACCACATCTACACAGCCACCTCCACACTGAGCCGAGAAAAATGTAGAACAGAATTCTAACTCAAAAAGAAAGACCAAACTTTCTGGCCTGATAGAGACTGGAGAAACCCTGACAGTAGGACCCCCAGATACCCTTTCAACTTCATGAGGGCACTCCCAAGGTTCACCCCTTATCCAAAGATTGGACAGGCCCATAAAACAAAAGGAGACTGAAGGGGCATACCAGCTCAGGGGCACGCTCTAGGGGGCAGGAGGGGACACGAAAGCCAGTGATAGGGAACCCAAAGGCTAAGACAGGAGAGTGCTGACATGTTGTGGGGTTGTTAGGCAGTGTCATAAAACAGTATGTATACTGTTTAATAAGAAACTGGTTTGTTCTATAAACCATCTAAAGTACACACACACACACACACACACACACACACAAAATATTATTTTGCTATTATAACTAGGTTATAAATTTGATTTTTAATTTTTAAGATTATCTTCTGTTTCTTTAATTCCTTCTTCCTTGTTGGGGTCCATTTTTCCTGATGTCTCAATCTGCTACTCCTCTTTTGAGTTGCTGGTTCATTTAATGAAACAAGTATTTTTGTGTTGTTGTTTGCCCATTGTTTTGAGTGATGGTCTGGGTCTATCTGTATTTTTAGCTAGGGAGGCTTTTCTCAGTTTGTGTGTGGGCCTTTAGGAGTTCTACCTCTGAACTCTGGCTTTGTTTGAAGAAAAACAGGATGGCCTCTTTCTTGAAAGTGTCAGTCAAAATTGTAAAAGAAGGGCAAAAATAAGCAACACAGCATGCTACCCAAGCAGATGGCTATTTTGTACTGGAAAACATCTGGTGGAAATGACAGCTGTTGTCTTTCCATGAATATGTAGGAAATACCACAGAAGTTATTTCCATAGTCTGGCAAGCTGGTTTTACCAGGCAGAGTTAACTAGCCATGCAGGTTCTTCTGAAGCAGGCTGGAGATGAACTGTTTGGGATACTTTGTACTGACAGGTTAAGTTTGGTCTAGGACAGTTTTGCGAGAATTAGCTCGTGCAGACAATCTCCTTCTCAGTGTGTGCCTTATGTAATCACCTATTGCAAGTATCTTCAGGTGATGTCAACAGATTCCACATCAGTGGTGACTGTGATGATGTCAGTGGCTTTAACAGTGGCTGTGGCAACCACTTCCAGGCACATCAGCAGTTTCCCTAACAGCTTAGTGATTCTACAGAGGGCAGCAAAGTTAGTCTCCCTCAAGGTGGGTAGTTCAGTGTCTTAGCTGTTTAGTGTCACCATAACCAAAATACAAGTGGATGGTTCGAAGAAAGAGAAGTTTATTTTCTCACAGTCCAAAAGGTTACAAGTCCAAATTCAGGGCATCTTCTCCAGATGAAGGCCTTCTTTCTGTGTCGGCTCTGGAGAAAGATCTTTGTCTTCAGTCTTCCTCTGATCTGGGAGCATCTCAGCTGAACCAAAGGACCTGTTCCGCTCCCGGCACTGCTCTGTCAGTGGTAAGAGGTCCCTGTCTCTCTGCTTGACTCTCTCTTGTATCTCAAAAGAGGTTGCCTTAAGACACTATCCAGTCTTGTAGATCTCGTCAATGTAACCACCGATAATCCATCTTATTCAGTTATAATGATTGAATTTACAACACACACGAAGATGTCATCAAATGGTGAACAATCACATGATCTTGGGAATCATGGCCTAACCAAACTGATACACACATTTTTCAGGAGGCACAATTCAATTCATGATATCCAGCGAGATTTAATGTGGGTTTACTCCACTTACAACGGGCCTCCCACATGTGGGGTTTGTTTTTTTGGTTATAATCCACCTGTATACACTCAGCAGTTGCCCTCAGATAAAGTTGGTGGCTGTGACGAAGATGGTTAATGAACAGGTCTTGAGTCATGCAGTAAGCTTAAGTGATTTCTCTTTCTCTAGGGACCTTTGGAGTCCCTGGGTGGTGTGAACATTAACATGCTTGGCTGTTGAGCAAAAAGTTGAAGGTTTGAGTCCTCCCAGAGTGACTTGAAATAAAGGCCTGGTGATCTACTTCAAAAAAAAAAAAAATCAGCTGCTGAAAATCCTATGAAGCAGAGTTTTACTCTGACACACATAGTGTTGCTATGAGTTGGAACTGACTCAAAGACAGTTGGTTTCACTAATTTAGGAACTGTCATAAATTGAATTGTGTTCCCCCTCAAATATCTGTCAACTTGATTCCCAGTATTGTGCAGTTGTCTACCATTTTGTCATCTAATGTGATTTCCCCATGTGTTGTCAGTCCTATCAGGGTGACATGATGAGATGGATTAGTGGTAGCTTTATCGATGAGATCTACAAGATAAGATGGTGTCTGCAGCCTATCTCTTTCAAGATATAAAAGAGAGAAGCAAGCAGAGTGCATCCTTTGGACCTGAGAGTCCTACACAGAGGAGCACCTAGACCAGGGGAAGGTTGATGACAAAGCCTTTCCTTGGAGCTGAATGAGAAAGTCTCCCTAGAGCTGAAACTCTGAATTTGGTCTTGTAGCTTACTAGACTGTGAGAAAATAAATTTCTAGCCATCCAACTTGTGGTATTTCTGTTACAGCATCACTAGATGACTAAAACAGGGACTGCGAAAGCTTTTTTCCCTAAGGATCCCTGGTGGTGCAATAGTTAAGTGTTCATCTGTTGACTGAAAGATTGACAGCTCCAACCTGCCAGCTGCTCTGTGGGAGAAAGATGTGGCAGTCTGCTCCCATACAGATGACAGCCTTGGAAACCTTATGGAACAGTTCTGCTCTGGGTTGTTAGGAACAGGAATTGACTTGATGGCAATTTTTTTAAAAGGCTTTTTCTGCACAGCAGAAGATCTAGAAACCAGGTAAGCTGGTAAAAGAGGTTCTCGTTCTTGCTAATGAGGGAGAAGTTTCCTGTACAGCAGTTTCTCCTAGTGAGTAAAGGCTGATAGTGACTGATCAGCAAGTCTGTTCTCATCTATGCAAATTTTCCCATTATTGGAAAACTTCAAGTCAGCATTTAGGAGCTTGTTTATTTCCCAGCTACTGCACTATGACATTGTTCCTTTCCTACTTTGAGTGTTGTGATGCAATGAATTGCTTCATGTGGCCCTTCTAGCCATAGTCTTTGTGATTACACACAATGACTGAGTGGGACTATGCAAATTGATGTATGGAACCTGTGGTGGTTGGGGATTGTGTGTCAACTTGACTGGCCTTGATTCCCAGTATTGAATGTCTGTCCTCCACTTTGTGATCTGATGTAACTATCCTCCATTTTTGGTGATACAGTGTGGATCCTAACCTCTATGCATGTGGTTGTGCTAGTGAAAAGGATTAAGGATGTATCTTGAGTCACCACCTTTTAAGAGGGTGTGACTCAAATCTCACCCTTACTCAAGTCACACCCTTCCCTGGGGTGTGGCATGTATCCAATGTATACATGTGGGCACTGTGGTGGGGTTCACTTTGTCTCTCACTTTGGAACCCATGTCTGGTTCATGATGGTCTGACCTCCGATTCTTGAGACTTGGGCCAGCAGGCTGCCTTCAGACCTGCCAATGCTGTCGTTCAGATCTGCCAGCTTCCACAGCTCTGTGGGCTGGCTGCCTGTTGTTTGGTGTGGTTCTTCAGCTGGTACAGCCCTGTGAGCCAGCAGCCTGTGGTCTGACGTGCTCACTTGGGTTCAGCCTCTGTAGCCATGTAGATGGGGAGAAGACTACACCTGATCAATAGATCTGGGACCTGACAGCTTCCACAGCTGTGCAAACTATTTCCTTGATATGGTTTGTGGTTGTGTGAGATGCTGCAGTGAATTGTGGAACCGAAAGCCAGTGAGGGGAACACTGAGGGGAAGCAGAATAGGTGAAGTTAGAGATGATGGAGTGCGACTACGGTTTGGAAAAAGTTGGACATTTGGGGTGTCTTGAGCCTCCTCGTCATGGAAACCCGTTTTATGTTGATCCTTATACAAGCAATTATTCATTCAAGGCTTCAATTACAGAATTAAGAAGGAAAGCCAGTGAAAAACATAGGGTCATTTCATCATCTTCCCAGAATTCCTCCAGGTAACCCCTTATTAACTTTCTACAAAATTGCTCCTACCTCTCACACAGAACAGAAACTCTTCTCTTCAAGATGATCTATGACTATGACATTACTGATTCTTCCTATTAAGAATTACCTACCTTCCCTCTCAACTTCCTCTGTGGCATTGTCATGTCTTAGTATAACTTATTTATTAGACTTTGTAGAGTGAAAATGGAAAAAACAAACAAACAAAAACCAACTTTTTTTTTTCTTATCCTTATCCCTCTAAACACATTAACTGTGAAATTATTCTTTCCTGTTCTTGGATGAAATAGTGGACAAATTCCAGGTTTTGGAAATTAATGAGCATTTTAAATTTCCAGGTAATAAAAAGTCCCTTTCAGTACACTTAAAAAGCTTTCTTCTTTCAAACATTAAAACACTTCTTCCTTCCGTAGGCCTGGGCCTGAGTCATGCTCAAGAGGCAGCACTGAAGAGAGGGATGTGGTCATTCGTTTTCTTTTGCTCTCTAAACTTCCTCTCCCACTTGATAGCTTCTGTTTCTAGATTTTCGGGGTTGGGCATATGTAGGAGGAGGGGATCAAAATCTCGTGTGGCTATTTTCTGGGTCAAGAGCCTCTGTACATCAGGTGCTCAAATATTAGCTTTTTTCTCAAGTGAAAAAAACTAACATTCCAACACCTGAAGCCCAGGATGGTATTTCATGTATTTCCTGTCTTGTAACTGGGAGATCCGCCACCTGACACTCCAGGATTCAGGTGATATTCACTGTGTCTGGCCATTTACCCATAAATCCTTAGCCCTCACTTTCTATGGTTTTCCCCACACATTCTCTCTCTTTTGGGGTCACATTACCCTTGAGATAAGCAGAGAGTTGTCACTTTCAAGATGATCCCAGTCCAGTTCCCTTATATAGGGCTCATTTGTGAACTTACCTGAAAAGATGGAAGTCCTATTCTTTCCCACTGTATCTCTCTGTGGCCTTCCTGTTGTCTGAGTACTTGTAGGCTACTTCCTACCTTCAGACTTTCTAGGTGAGAGCTAGGAATGGTCTTTGTCCTCTCACCTCTGAACCAGAAGACCCATGCTAAATTCCCTGAATGGTTCTCAGAATTCCACTTTACTTGGGGAAAGCACTTTAATCCCCAGGAGTAAGGGAGAGGGGATATACAGCAACTGGAAAACTCTGAAGAAATTCTGGATTTTAGACTTTAACAAAATCAATTCTCAGCCTTCTTTAAAATAGCTTGCAGGCTAATGGAGGAAGAAATCAATTTTGGGATACCCTCATTCCAAGTCCTACATTAATGATCAGCTTGAGAACATGGAAGAAATTGATTTGGGGCTTCTGCTCAAACTATAAGACCGAGAGATTTGAAATGAAATAATCCATTTTACTGTACTTTCAATTTTTCTCTCTGTTTTTTCTGTTTTGAAAAGCATTCTGCCTGGCCCTCTGGCCATTACTGTAATTCCCTAACTACTGGAAACCCTGGCGGCACAGTGGTTAAGTGTTACCTCTGTTAACCAAAAGTCAGCAGTTTGAATCTGCCAGGAGCTCCTTGGAAACTCTGTGGAGAAGTTCTATCTACTCTGATCTACCAGGTCGCTGTGAGTCAGAATCGACTCAGTGGCAGTGGGTTTGCTTTTTTTATTCGAGCTATGACATCTCTGAAAACCATTCTATTCTCTCATAATGGAAGATAATGATATTCATATTCTTAAGTCTTTGCCTCCAGTTCTTCCCTCCAACTCAAGGCTCAAATTGGAGTGTTTAACTATTTATAAGACACTGTCACCCAGATATCTCACTGTCCCCTCAAATACAAAGTCGGCATCTCTCTAATCAATACCTCTTGCAAAGAAAAACCAGCCTGTTACCTGTTTTGCTTACAGAATGTTCCACTGTTTTAACCATCTAATCTGGAAAACTTGAAACCGTAGTGATCCCTCCCTTCCTCTCACTTGGCACATTACATCAATATATTCTTCTTGACACATGTTGTTAGGCTTTTTCCTCTCTTTCCATTCCTATGGCTACAACTTTGACCTCTTGCCTTGTTCATGTCACTCTTCTCATGTATCTGTGTGAGTTTATTTTCCTTCTATTTCATTCTTACACTACTCTCAGGCTAATGTCCTAGAACTCTGCCTTCTTCACAATACCCCTTAGTCAAAATACTAAGGAGGCACGCTAGGACATGGGATGAATTCATCCAAACATTATGAATTACCTTCTCTCTCTGTTTTCTACCCTCCTCATTCCAAGTATTTTCTATCTTCCATCCTTACTTCTTGAGTCATAAGCATATGCTGACGTTCAGCTCCATTCATTGTTAATATACGTCTTTTACCTGAGTTATCTTTCTCAGTCCTCTGGCAGTGTAAAGTCTGCTACTGTTCCATCTGCTCCAGGAAGTTATCTTCTACTGTTCAAAGTGCACTGATATTTCCCATCTCTGAACTTACACTGTGCTGATCAGTGATAAACATGATTATTTTGAAAAATATCTCATCTATTTTGCTTTCTTAGTCTCTTTTGTTTTATATGTGTACCCTGATTTCTTCCTCTACCGAGCATAATAAAAAACCCCAAATTTGTTGCCATCAAGTAGATTCTGACTCACAGTGACCCTCAAGGACAGGGTCTGCCCCATAGGATTTCCGAGGAGTACGTGGTAGGTTCGAACTGCTTACCTTTCAGTTAGCAGCCTTAGTGCTTGCCTACTGTGCCACCAAGGTTTCTACCTAAGCAGAACATGTACCTCAAAGTTGTACTTATGTTATATTTGTATCTAGCATATCAGTAGTGCTTACTATGAACTCAGAATGTTGCAGAGAATGGATGAATGTTCAACATAAAATCTTATCTCCTACCCTCATAGAATGTTTAATGTGACTACTGCAAAATGAAAAAGGAAATATGCAGGTAAAAGGAATGACAATTGACTACCTGGGTGGCATCAAATTAAGTCAAGAAAATAAAAATTTAATTTTGAGGAACTAACACTAACACTAATAAAGTAGGTATTGTTAAACTAGAGTATTTATATTTACCTATAGTTGGGATCCAGGACCTTCACACCAAATACATATATTCCAGCATGGTCCAGGGGCCAAGTTATATGGTTATAATTAGAATCATTGATAATTTCATACGGTTGATTCAAATCTCCTGGTTTTCCAATAGCATAAGAAAAGCAGTGTCTATAGTTCTGAAGGGGAAACAAATAAAAAGACTTAAGATCATTTTCTGGCTTTAATAAAAAAAAAATTATACTCTCCTATTATTTTTCTTGGCAGATCATTTGCAGATATAATGAACATTCTCTTATAGCCTACCATTTCAGTGTTCTATAGTAATTTTAGAGGCTGTCAGGAGTTAAAATTTGATGAAAAGTGAAGCTTAGTACAAGCAAATGCTGTATTTACTCTGTGTTTGCAAACAACAACACACTGGGGAACTGACAGTGTGTGAGGGTGTAGTGTTCCCAAACCAACAAAGCACAAAGTCTTCCAAGGATGCTAATTTGGGAACAGAAGCTATTTTGATCACAATCTGTAGCCACAGTAGTCAAGGTAGTAAACCCTAGAGTTTTCGTCTTCCTCTAGGGCTTTTATTTCTCTCCATTTCTACTACTGTGGCTCTCTATGAGGCTCAAGAAACAAACCAGGAAAAAGACTTTATGCCCCCCTCCTCATTTTGTTAAAAAAGGACAGATGACAGGAATTTATATAGATATAGATATAGATATATATATCAATTTTGTTATTATGATTAAGTCAAAGCATACAATCCAAGTCAATTTTGCATACCCACCTCTCTACAACTCTATCTGCACACTCCTCCCTTTCACTCTTTACTTCTAGTATCCTCCCAATGAGACCTGTCCCCTCCTCTTCACTCTCTCCTCTCCCCTCTAGAAAGAAACCTGTAATACAGCCTTTTATAAATGTATAAAACCATAAAGTACACACACCATATGCTCACACTGTGTCCGTTCTTGATCTGAAAGGTTGACCTCAATACTGGTTTGAGGTCTAGGGCAGCAGCAAGTCTAGAGGTCATGTTCCCAGGGGACCCTGCAGGTTGTCAGATCATCAATTCTAGTCTTTTAATTGAGTTATTGATCTGCACAGCTCTTTTCCTCGTGTTAGGTCAGGTACTCTACATTGCGTCCCCTGTCAAGACTGTCTTTGATGTAGGCCAGGCAACATCTGGTTCTTCTGGTCTCATGCTGATGCAGTCTCCCAGTCATATGGCTCCTTCTGTCTCCTGGCCTCATTTTTTCCTGATGTCTTTGATGTTCTCAGTTGTCATCTGTTCCAGGTGAACTGGACCAATTGATCCTCCTCAGATGGCAGCTTGCTGACTTTTAAGACCTCAGATGCCACTCACCAATATGGGGTGCAGAAGATTCTCTTAACAAAAGGCTAGTTGTACCAACCGACTTTGATGTCCCCTGAAAACACCGTGACTAGACCCCTGTCCCTGCTACTCTATCCTTTGAAATGTTGGGTTGAATTTAGAAAACTTTAATTTGCTGTAGTCCAGTTATGCTGACCTGCCTTCTACTGAGTGCTGTCCACCTAGCTGAACTCCTATCGACTGTCTAGCCTATGAACAACCTCTCCCTGCCTCTCTGCCCCTGTAGTCACCAGAGTTTTCTTCTGGGCATAAGTCTTTTAATAGTGGTCTCATACCATCATACCACACTTGTCCTTTTGCAGCTGACTGATTTCACTCAGCATGATGACATGAGCTTATGTTTTTAAAACCAAGTTTTTTAAACCAAGAAAGTGAAGTAAGGAAATTGTTAAGACAACCTTTGCAGATTTGTGATCCTACACTATCTCATGGCATTGCTTCTGGGTCCTTGTAGGTCCTGTTCATTTCCATATCCTTTCTAGAGGGCCCCTCCACCACTCCTGCTGCCTGAGATGCTGGTCGTTTGAAGGAAACAAGAAGCCTTGGGAGGCACTTACTTTGTGTATGCCTGCATTTTTAGCTATCAACACACTTCATGATATTTGTCCTTCTTTCTACCTATCTGGAGCTACTTCTCTTTCATTAATGAACTTCCTAGTCAATACGAAGGAGCCCTGTGGCACAGAGGTTAAGACCCCAGCTACTAACTGGGAGGTTGTGGGTTCAAATTCACCAGCTGCTCCACGGGAGAAAGATGTAGCAGTCAGCTTCTGTGATGACTGACAGCCTTGAAAATGCTACAGGGCATGTCTACTCTGTCCTACAGGGTTGCTATCAGTCGGAATTGACACCGTGACAGCAGTTGGTGTGAGTTTAGGTGAGTGACCAACAAAACCACTGCGGATGATTTGACTCCATCTCACAGGGACCCTATGGGACAGAGCAGAGCTGCTCCATAGAGTTCCTAGGGAGCACCTGGCAGACTTGAACTGCTAATCTTTTTGTTAGCAGACACAGCACCTAACTACTACATCACCAGGGGTTCCTCAGGTGGTTGAGGTTAGCTTTATCCCTTCACTGAAAACCTCGTTGGGAAGGCTATTTCCCATCTACTTCACGTTTGTTCACTGCCATGTGCTGTGTTAGGCAACTAGGCCTTTGCCTCTCTGGAAAGCTTTTGCCTGACCATTGCCACTCAAAGATTTTTCTCAGAAATTCATTTTCCTAAATTTTATTTGTTTGTTGTTATTGAGAATGTATACAGCACACACAATTTATTGTTGTTGCTACATGCTGTCAAGTCAGTTCTGACTCACAGACTCTACAGGACAGAATAGAACTGCCTCATAGAGTTTCTAAGGAGCAGTTGGTGGATTTGAATGGCCAACCTCTCAGCAGTTGAGCTCTTAACCACTGTGCCACTAAGGCTTTAATAGACATGCAATTTAGTGACATTGACTGCGCTTTTTGAGTTGTGCAATCATTCTCATTCTTCTTTTCTGGATTGTTTCTCCCTCATTAACATAACTCACTGCTCTCTAGGGTTCCTATCTAATCTTTCAAGTTGCTGTGTCAGTTTGATCCCATGCACATAGTTCTTAAAAAAGCATACTGCTGAAGGCAGATCTTTTTTAATATTTAAGCTAAGCTGTTGTTTGATTTTAAGATAACTTCAGGGATATTTTTGGTTTAAGGTTTAAAGTTATCTTAGGGCAACAGCTGCAGGGGTTCATCCACCCTCCATGTGTCCAGAAAGTCTGGAGTTTATGAAAATTTGAAATTCTATTCTGTATTTCTATCTTTTTGATCAAAGTTCTATAGAGTCTTTGGTTGAAATGTTTAGTAATGGTAACTAGGCACCATCTAGTTCTTCTGGTCTCATAGCAAAGAGGGAGTTTTCTCCTGGAGGTAATTAGCTACATATTCCATATCCTCTTCCTATTCATGACACTGTGTTTTTCTCTGTTGTTTCAGGTGAATAGACACCAGTTGTGCTGCGGGTGGCCCCTTGCAAGCTTTTTAAGACCACTGGCACTACGAAACAAACTAGGAAGCAGAAGAGAAACACTAAACATGTTATTAGGCCACTTATCTGGGATATCCCCTGAAAACACAACCTCCAAACCAAGGAATAAATCTCATGAGGTATTCAGTGTTACATAAGCAGCCTCAGCAGCTACTCTTCTTCTTCATCTTTTGTCATTGTAAGTGGACCTATTGTGAAACTTGCCATTCCAGCTTTTTACAGGTGTACCACTCGTTGACATTGGCTGTGTGATCCTACCCTTAATCAATGCAATTTTCCATCACTGTTAACCCCTCTTTGCCCCTCCCTCCCAACCCTGGTAACCACTAATAAACTTTGGTCATACACATTTGCCTTGTTTAGTCTTTTTATAAAACCAAGATTATAAAGTATTTGTCCTTTTGCAGTTGGCTTATTTCACTTGGTATAATGTCTTCAAGCTCTGTCCATATGAAGAATGTATTAAGACTTGACTTCTCTGATTGGTTGATACATACAATGGACTAACCAATGGTTAGACTAACAATGGTTAGTCCATTGTGTGTATGTGCCACATTTTGTTTATCCATTCACCAGCTGATGAACATTTTGGTTGTTTTCACCTTTTGTTTACTGCAAATAGTGCTGCGATGATGGTTGGTGTACAAGTCTCTGCTTTCAAGTCTTTTAGGCACACACCTAGGAGTGAAATTCTGGGTTGTATGGCAGTCCCATTTTTACATTTCTGAGGAGCCACAGTGAATCTACCATTTTGCATTCCCGCCAGCAATGGGAAGGAGCTCCAGTTTCCCTGTATTCTCACCAACATTTGTTCTTCTTCTTTTTTTTTTTTATCTCAGTCATCCTAGTGGGAGTGAAATGTTACCACACTGTGGTTTTGATTTGCATCCCTCTGATGGCTAATGGTGCTGAACATCTTTTCTGTTTGGTGGTCATTTGAACATCCTCTCTGGTGAAATGTCTCTTCAATTCCTCTGTCTATTTCGTGATTGGGTATTTTATTCTCTTATATGCTGGAGTGCATGTAAGATCACAGGCACTATGAAACCACGGGCACATCCTCCCTTCCAAGGGAGGAAGACAAGACTTCATCTTACATACTTTGGATATTATCAAGAGGGACCAGTCCCTGGAGAAGGACCTGCGTGGTAATGTAGAATGTCAGTGCAAAAGAGGAAAACCCTTGATGAGATGGCTTCACACAGTGGCTGCAGCAGAGGGCTCAAACATAACAATGATTGTGAGGATGGCCGGGGACCAGGCAGTGTTTCATTCTTTCATACACAGGGTCACTGTGAGTTGGAACTGACTCGATGGCTTCTAACAGCAACAGCAAGGATCATTCTGGCTGCTGTGCTGTGAGTGGATTCACAGGTGGCAAGGCTGAAACAGGGAGACCAGTTAGGAGGCTGCCACATTGTAACTCAGATGATAGCTGTTGGTGACTTGAAACAGAATGGTGGCAGTGGGGGTGGTGAGGCGTGATGCAAAGCAGAATACACTTTGCAGGAAGAGCCAAAAAATTTCTAGAGAGACCAAATGTGGCACATAAGATGACACTGAGAGGCATTTATTCTAAGCAAAGTGGAAAGATGGAGTTTCCATTAACTTGGGTGAAAAAGGATGTTTGGAGGGTATATATCAGAAGTGCAGTTTTGGACATGTTAATTAGATGCTAAGTAGAATCTGTTGCCATCAAGTTGACTTCAACTTACAATGACTCTGTAGTAGAGAATCAACAATTTCCTCTTCTGCTGGACTGTTCTCACCTGCATGTACTTGACTGTTTCTCTCAACTTACTAGAAAAATAAGGCAGTTTCTACACCCCATTGCTCTCCAGTTACTACCCCATTTCTCCTCCTTTATTGAAAAATTCTTCATCAGATGTCTGTCCTTGCTGCTTCCAGTTTCTTTATGACCTGTTTTATCAAACCCATTTCAATCGTGTTTTTTTCTTTCACATTTCCACCAAAACTGCCCCCATTGAAGTTACCTGCTATCTCAATGTTACTAAATGATCAGTGTTCAGATGTCACCTTAGTTGCACCATCTTCATTGTGGATTTGACACCGTTGCTCCTTTCCTCCTTCCTATGACACTTGCTTTGAATGGTATCCTGGACACTGTACTTACCTAGTTTTCCTCCTGTTCCTTTTTCACCTCTTTTGCTCTTCATCTCATCTATTAGAATGGTCCTACGTTCAGACCTTCTCTTTTTATATTTATAATAAGGGCTCTTAGCTCCATTGTGTGTGTGTGTATTATCTTACGTTTATTTTTAAGTTGGTCTATGAGCCCCTTTGGATATCTGGTGAAGCTTATATACTACTATAGACACCCTCTTAGAATGCTTTATAAAACCATACAAAGATAAAATAATTGCTTAAATCTAACTATATAGAATAGCACTTTTCCAAGTGTTAAAAAAATGGCAATGTGTTTACCAATGTTATTATATTTATGTCTTTAAATATTGTTAAATAATAAATTTTGGCACCAAATTTTAAAAAATTCATAATTTTATTGGTGAGGGAGGCAGAAAATTCATTAGGTAAAAAGAGGAAGTGGGGAATAGATGATGGAGATTTTAGGAGAGAAGAGAAAGTGTGCTACAGCTATTTATGAGAGAAGGTGAAGGAAAAAACTAGAAAAACACAGTATGTTTTTGCTGAATGTACAAACATTCTGCTGGGCAGAATGACAGGACTGCTTTAATTATGAAATTAAAGTGAAACAAATCAACCAGGATGTGCTTTTCTCTAGCCACATTCACCTGTTGCTGAGGCGGACAAGGGGATTTCGACAGGAATGTGATTTAGCCACACAATTAGGAAGATGTGGGAGAAGGTACATGCTAATGGAGTAAAATAGTTGCTGACCACAGAATTTAAGCTGGATTAGGAAGGTAACGAGAACTTGGGCTGGGGCGAGAGCAGTGAGATCGGTGAACTAACAGTGACGCCGAGGTTCAAGGGTTGTTTCAGAGACGGTTGGAGCAGGGTTATGTTATGGAAAGATAGGGAGGGACGGTGGATGGTGAGTAGGATTTGAAGTTGGGAATACAAAGGACAATGTATATCATCCGGGCATATGTCCTTAATCCACTTGGATTGTCACCTGAAAACAGGGTAGCATTCGCCTAGTAGGGTTTACATTTTACAGGTTGAAATTCCTCCTGTAGTGATCGTCCTTTATTTGTGAGATAAGATTTGGTTATCCAAAAAACATAAATGAATTGCATTTCAAGAAAATATTGAATGTGATCAAAAGCAATATGGGATTGATAATTGACATTAAGAAGATTAGCATTTCAATCATACAAGAATTAAAATCTCGGAGGCGGAGTCAAGACGGCGGACTAAGCCCACGTCTCCTTATATCCCTCTGGAATCCAAGACCTGAATTGATAATCAAACGGAGCCTTCTGGTCACCTAATCAGCCCCAGGACACGGCACAGGGCTGTTACTTTGGACTTCATACTACTGAGCGAAAAACCTCCTCTCTTTCGCTGACTCCAGCTCCTGGCTAGCCCTGGCTCTCACGGACTGAAGGTAAATGCACCATTTTGACTTTTTTCTTTCCTCTGTCTTGGCTGGCAGGCGGAGCAGGGTCTTGCCTAGCGGCTAGACTCAGACACACTGCTGGGGGGACAGGCAGGTGAAATTCCCATATTTTGAGAGCCAGGCTTGGGACTCTGTTAATCTAGCCACTTTGAGCCTGTCGTTTTAAATCTGCCTCAGCGGCGTTTGTACGGAGTTTCACAATCAGTGTGCGGGACGCCATGTGGATACAGAGATTCTAGCGGGACCTCATTCTTAGCCTGGGAGCCAGCGCCTGCAAACAGGACAGCACTTCTCTGACAGAAAAGCAGTAATTTACCTAGTGCCACCTGCTTTGGGGGTCCTGCAACAGAATCAGAGGAATCACTACCTCTCGGCACCTTTGGCCCTTCTGTCTGCTGCCTGTGTGGAGGGTGCCATCTTGGATACGGTGGCCGCAGCTGGACCTAATTCTTAGCTTGGGAGCCAGAGCCTGCCCACAGGAGAGCACTTTTCTATCAGAAAAGCAGTACTCTACACAGTGTCATCTAAGGCTAGGCCCTGTTAGCAGAGGCCAACAGGGCAGTAGCATTGCTGTATTCTGAACTAGTTTGTATCATCTGGGGTTGGATATAGTGGTGCTTACTTTGCCAGTTGAGAAGAGGGACCTCTACACCTGAAAACCTAACTGACTTGTGAAGTGGTCAGGTATCTTTTGCTTTACATTTTAAGACAGCCTAGAGAAACATCTGCAGTCCATCCTCACAGTACCTCTTCCAGCCTCTACATACTCATATGGGTCCCAAAAAGCAACAGACACTTGTGGCACCCAAGAAATCAGCCATGGCTTCAGAAGACTCCCAAACAAAGCAACCAAGGAGTTTTCCAGATGAAGAAACTTTTATGAAAGCATCAGAAAGTGAATACAAAATGACTATATACAGAGCTCTTCTAGACCTTATACAAAATGCAGGAGAACAAAATGAAAAATTAAGCAAGATGTTTGATCTGATGGAACACCAGTACTCTGAAATCCAACAGATCAAGAACAAAATCAAAGACATAGAAACTTCCATGCAAAGCCAAGAAAACAGAATGGAACAAATAGAAAAAAGAATTTCTGACTTGGAAGACAGAGCTACTGAGGCCAGCATCTATGAGCAGAAATCAGAAAAAAGAAACAAGAAAAATGAAGAAACATTAAGAAGCATGTGGGACTCTACTAAGAGGAACAACCTTCGATTAATTGGAGTCTCTGAACAGGATGAGACATCTGAGAACAAAGAGAGTATCGTTGCTGAGCTGCTGACAGAAAACTTCCCAGAAATCATGAAGGAAGAGAATATAGACATCTCAGATGCATATCGTACACCACCCAATATAGATCTCAAAAGAAAGACTCCAAGACATATTATAATCAAGCTCAACAAAATGAAACATAAGCAGTAACTCTTAAAGGCAGCAAGACTCAAAGCAAAGCTAACATTCAGAGGGAAACCCTGTAGGCTCTCGTCAGATTTCTCAGCAGAAACCATGCTGGCATGGAGACAGTGGCACGACACATTCAAAGCCTTGAAGGGGAAGAACTTCCAACCAAGAATTATATATCCTGCAAAACTATCTTTCAAATACGAAAATGAAATTAAGACATTCCCAGATAAACAGAAACTCAGAGACTTTGTAAAAACCAAACCAAAACTATAGGAAATATTGAAAGAAGTTCTTGGCTCTGGCTTAGAAGAACAAAACCACTAACTTTATATTTTAGAACAACTTTACTACTCAAAACTCTACTCAGTTAGGGAAGGCTCCAAAGCCAATCACAGCTTTGATAAGGAAAGAAGCAATCCAGTGATCATCATGAAAACCATGGTGTCATCATATTAAAAAGAGGGATGTACTACGGTTGTTATAGTCCTTCTAGATGGAGAGGAAGATGACAAGACTGGTAGTAATTACAATTGGGTTTATATATAGTTTATTAAGGGGGATCATAGGGACAGCTGTAAAGCACAACAAAGATGTATCATATCATTTCAAGAAATGTAACACAGGAATCTCAACAACCACAAAACCAGCTCTGAAAAAGGTGAAAAATCAACTCACAAAAAAGAACGTCCCAGAACAGACTAATAAGAACAACAGAGAAAACATCAACATAAAAATGAACACATCACAATGGCAGCACTGAACACATACCTATCAATAATTACATTGAATGTGAATGGACTGAATGCTCCAGTAAAGAGACATCGAGTGACAATCTTGGATCAAAAGACATGATCCATCCATATGTTGTCTACAAGAAACTCACTTGAGACCTAAAGATAGGAACAAACTGAAAATTAAAGGTTGGAAGAATATATATCAAGCTAACAATGAACAAAGAAGAGCAGGGGTGGCAATTCTAATCTCAGACAAAATCCATTTTAATGTCAAATCCACCATCGTGGACAAAGATGGACACTATTGCTGAAAGGTTCAGTACTCAAGCAAGACTTAAGTGTATTAAATATTTATGCACCTAATATCAGAACACCTAAATACATTGAAGAAACACTGACTACACTCAAAAGAGAGTTAGATGACTCCATCATAATAGTGGGAGACTTCAACACTCCACTTTCAATACGAGACAGATCATCTAGAAAAAAACTCAGTAAAAATACAGAAGACCTCATTGCCACAACTAGCCAACTAAACCTCATTGATACATACAGAACTTTCCACCCATCAGCAGACAACTACACCTTCTTCTCCAGTGCACATGGAACATTCTCCAGAATTGACCATGTGATAGGCCATAATGCAATGCTGAACAAAATCCATACCATTGAATTACTGCAAAGCATCTTCTCAGATCATAAAGCCATAAAAGTTGAAATCAATGGTAGAAAAAACATAGATAGAAAGTGGAACTTGTGGAAACTGAACAACATCTTGCTCAAAAAAACATGGGTTATAGAGGAAATCAAGGATGAATTAAAGAAATTCATGGATTCCAATGAGAATGAAAACACTTCCTACCAGAACCTATGGGATACAGCCAAAGCAGGGCTCAGAGCTGTGTTTATCTCCATAAATGCACACATCTGGAAGGAAGAAAGAAACCAAATCAAGGAACTAACCCTACAGCTTGAACAAGTAGAAAGAGAACAACAGAGGAACCCCTCAGGCACCAGAAGAAACTTGATCATAAAGATTAGAGCAGAGCTAAATGAATTAGAGAATAGAAAGACAATTGAAAAAATTGAAAAGACCAAAAGCTGTCTTTCTGAGAAGATCAACAAAACTGACAAACCACTGGCTAAACTTACTAAAGAAAGCAGGAAAGGAAACAAATAACCCAAATTAGAAATGAGAGGGGGGTTGTCACCACAGATGCAACAGAAATCAAAAATATCATAATACTATGAAAGACTGTACTCTAACAAATTTGAAAACTTAGGGGAAATGGACCAATTCCTTGACTCATACCACCTCCCCAAATTATCACAGCAGGAAGCAGAACAACTTAATAAATCCATTACAAAGGAAGAGATTGAAAAGGTCATCAAAACACTGCCAACCAAAAAAAGTCCGGGTCCAGATGGCTTCACTGCAGAATTCTACCAAGCATTTACAGAAGAGTTATCTCCAATACTACTGAAACTATTTCACAGTATAGAAAGGGATGGAGTACACCCAAACTCATTGTATGAAGCCAGCATAACCCTGATACCTAAGCCAGGGAAAGACCCAACAAAGAAAGAGAACTACAGACTGATATCACTCATGAATCTAGATGCAAAAATCTTCAACAAAATTCTTGGCAATAGAATACAACAACACATCAAGAAAATAATCCATCATGACCAAGTGGGATTCATACCAGGGATGCAAGGCTGGTTCAACATCAGAAAAACAATTAATGTGATTAACCACATAAATAACACAAAAGACAAGGATCACCTGATTTTGTCCATTGATGCAGAAAAGGCATTTGATAAAGTCCAACACTCATTCATGCTAAAAATTCTTAGCAAAATGGGCATAGACGGCAAATTCCTCAACACAATAAGGGCCATTTATACAAAGCCAATTGCCCACGTCATCCTGAATGGAGAGAGACTGAAAGACTTTCCTTTGAGATCAGGAACTAGACAAGGATGCCCATTCTCACCTCTTCTATTCAACATTGTGCTAGAAGTTTTAGCCAGAGCAATTAGACAAGATCAAGAAATAAAGGGCATCTGCATTGGCAAAGAGGAAGTTAAAAATCTCCCTGTTTGTAGATGATATGATTGTATATGCAGAGAATCCCAAGGAATCTATAAGTAAACTACTCAAACTGATAGAAGAGTTCAGCAAAGTCTCAGGACACAAGATAAACATAAGTAAATCAGCAGGATTCCTTTATACCAACAACGAGACTGTTAAGGAAGAAATTATCAAATCAATACCATTTACAATAGGTCCTAAGAAGATAAAGTACCTAGGAATTAATCTAACCAGAGAAATAACAGACCTTAACAAAGAGAACTACAAGCCCTTACTACAAGAAACTAAGAGAGACTTAGATAAATGGAAAAACCTACCCTGCTCATGGATAGGAAGACCTAACATTGTGAAAATGTCTATTTTACCCAAAGCAATCTATTTATATAATGCAATCCCAATACAAGTTCCAGTGATATTTTTTAATGAGATGGAGAAACAAATCACCAATTTTGTTTGAAAAGAGAAGAAACCCTGGTTAAGCCAGGTACTACTAAAGAAGAAGAACACACTGGGAGGCCTCTCATTACCTGACTTTAGAACATATTACACTGCCACAGTGGTCAAAACAGCCTGGTACTGGGACAAGAACAGACAGATCAATCAGTGGAACAGAACTGAGACCCCAGAGATGACACCATCTGCCTATGAACAATTGATATTTGACAAAGGCCCTAAGACATTAAACTGGGGTGAAAACAGTATCTTCAACAAATGGTGCTGGCAAAATTGGATATCCATCTGCAAGAAACTGAAACAAGATCCATATCTTACACCTTATACAAAAACCAACTCCAACTGGATAAAAGACCTAAATATCAAACCTAAAACGATAAAGCTCATCCAAGAAGAGGTAGGAACAACAATGGAAGTTTTAATACACAATATGGACAGACTCCAAAATCTGTCAAACAAACCACAATCATCAGAAGAGAGACTAGATAAATGGGATCTATTAAGAATTAAACACTTTTGCTCATCTGAAGACTTTATTAATAGAATTAAAAGAACACCTACAGAATGGGAAAAAATATTTGGCAACTCTATGTCAGACTGACGCCTGATCTCCATAATCTATAAGATAACTACAAAATATCAACAAGAAGAAGATAAATCATCCAATTAAGCAATGGGCAAAGGAGATGAACAGACATTTCACTAAAGAAGAGATCCAGGCAGCCAAAAAACACATGCAGACATGTTCATGATCTTTAGTTATTAAAGAAATTCAAATCAAGACGACAATGAGATACCATCTCACCCCAACAAGGTTGGCTATGATCCAAAAAACACAAAACAACAAATGCTGGAGAGGCTGTGGAGAAAGTGGAACCCTCCTACACTGTTGGTGGGGTTGCAAAATGGTCCAGCCTCTTTGGAAAGCAGTCTGGCACTTCCTTAAAAAAATGGATATTGATATACCATTTGACCCAGTAATTCCACTACTTGGAATATATCCTACAGAATCAAGGCCTTTCACACCAACAGACACATGCACCAGAATGTTTATCGCAGCACAGTCCATGATAGCCAAAGGATGGAATCAACCCAGATGCCCAACAACAGAAGAATGGATAGGTAAACTATGGTATATATACTCAATGGAGCACTACACAATGATAAAGAACAACGATGACTTCAGGAAACATCTCATGACCTGGTTTCAACTAGAAGACATTATGTTGAGTGAAAGTAGTCAGCGACAAAAGGACAAATATTGTATGAGACCTCTACGATAAGATCTCAAAAACAGACTTGTGTAGAGAAGAAAAGACTCTTTGACAGCTGCAAGGGAGGGGAGGGAAAGAGGGCAGGGTGGAGGGTTTAGATTAGATAGTTGCTAGGTATCTGGTTGGGTGAAATCGGTGATAGCACACATTAGAAACAAGAAGAACATTAAGTGGACTTCAGCATAACTTGAGTACTCCTTCCATCTTAACCCAATATTGCAAGGATAGACTAGCTGGGCAGGGGGCGGGGGACCATGCTCTTAGGTGAAAGCGAGGCCAACTGGCACAACTAGCGTTTTGCTAAGAGAGCTCTCTGCACCCCACGTTGGTGAGTAGTGTCTGGGGTCTTAAAAGCTGCCAAGCTGCCATCCAAGGGCACAGCAAATGGTCCCAACTCAGCAGGAACGGATGCTCACCGAGGACCAAAATGACATGGGGGAACGACAAGCCAGAAGACAAAGAGACCCACATCAGTGGGTGCCTACATCGACTTGGGACTGGAAGAACTGGATGGTGCCCGGCCACCACCAGTGATAGCCGTGATGGAGCTCCCTAAGTCGAGTCTCTCTGGCAACACAAGAATAAAAAGGGGTGCACCCTAAGATCCCCACTAAAAGACCTCAATTGATGGTCGAGTGGTTTCGGGGTTCCCCTGGGAGCATGGCCCCTCGCCCTGATGCTGCCCTTGACCATAAATCATAATGAAGGTCCACGCTTTGGACAGGAATGGATTGGACTTGGCGATGTAGTGACCATATATTGGATGCACTTTATGGTTCTATACATCTATAGGATGTCATCCTGCTGACCTCTGGCTGGAGGAAGGAGAGTGGGTGGAGAGGAGGGGAAAAAGAGACTGTTGGGAGAATGAGACATGTATGGAGCAGAGAGGAATAGTGTGCTGCCACCAGGCAGGGAGAGCAGTGGAAGCTGCATATAGGTGGGTATGTAAATTTATACGGGAATGTACATTTTCACTCAGTTATATTAAATAAAAAATTTTTTGAAAAAATTAAAATCTCAGTCATTCCTTAAAAAGACTCACTCTCAATGCTCTAACCTGTTTACCAGATCTTTGAGAATCTACGAATACAGACTATCAGCAGAGAAAATTAAAACAAAATTGTTGGTAACACAGGATCAATACAAGATCAAAACAGAAGTTAAGGTGAAGCATTTTTGAAATCATAATCAATTCCAATAGAAAAATAGGATTTGCTTGAGAAAAACATATTTTAATCAGCCCTGGTTTCCATCACACTTTGTTAATACTGTTATGCTAAATTAAATATTAGCAAGAAACAGTTTTGTAGGTAATGTTCGTCTTACCTCAGGTCCCCAGGCCTTTTCTAACGGGAGGTGCTTGTTCAGTTCAATCATTGACTTCCAGGTCTGCGCTTCATTTAAACAACCACTCTGAGAAAAGATTGCATGTATATGTATGTATAAAGATTTTATATGTCAACTTATTCATAAAACAAAACACCAACCAAACAAACCTGTTGCCACTGAGTCCACTCTGATGCATAGCAACACTATAAGACAGAGGAGAACAGCTTCATAGAGTTTCCAAGAAGTGCCTGGTGTATTCAAACTGCTGACCTTTTGGTTAGCAGATGTAGCACTTAACCACTACCCCCCTTATGTTTCAACTTACTCATAAGCATTGAGTATATTTTGATGCCATTGAAAGCTATATTTTTAAAAAATTTTCATTACTTAACTCTTTGGTGGTATCTAGAGGAACAACTGATTTCAGTGCTGAGAGAATTTCTTACATTCACTTATTCTAATTGTTTCACAGGGACAATCACGTCATCTATGAATATGACAGCTTAGTTTCTTCCTTTACAATCCTTATACCTTTTTTTAATTATTATTTTTCCATATTGCATAGATATCCAGAAACTATGTTGTTCAAAAGTGGTGATTACAGACACCCTTGTCTCAAAGGGAAGTATTTCACTTCTCACTACTAAATATGATGTTTGCTATAGAGGTTTTTTTTTACTTTATATTTTACAAGGGTGAGATACTTATCCTCTATAATTTTCTAAAATTTATTTTTTTAATATGTCATGTACACACGATGAACTTTTTATTAAATTGTTTTTGATCAACCATTTCAATAATCTTGTATTTTATTAATATGAAGAATTGATTTGATTGAATTTTAAATATTATACCAGCCCATCACAAAATAAACAAAGCTTGGTCTGGACATATCACTCTTTAACATATTGCTGAATTTCGTACATATATTCATACATTTTGTGAATATATTCATGAGTAAGATTGGCTCATCATTTTCCTTTTAAGGTCCTTATTCAGAGTTCATAAGGTTTTCACTGGCTAATTATTTTCAGAAACAGATCACCTGGTTCTTCTTCCTAGTCTGTCTTAGTCGGGAAGCTCCGTTGAAATGTGTCCACCACAGTTGACGCTGCTGGTATTTGAAACACTGGTGACGTAGCTTCCAGCATCACAGCAACCCACAAGCAACCACAGTATGATGAACTGAGAGACTCATGGTGGACTCAGAATGAGAAGAAACAGCTCCGAACACCCATTAGTAATCAGAGAGTGATACATAAGAAATGACTCTCAGAAAATTGGAAGTCATAAAAAATGAAATGGAATGCATAAGGATTGATATGCTAGCATTAGTAAACTGGAAGGGTTTGATATTGGCCATTTTGAATCAGACAAAATACGGTCTATTATATGTGGAATCGCAAATTAAACTGGAATAGTGTCACATTCACGGTTAAAAGGACATTTCAAGATCCATCCTGAAGTACAACACCGTCAGTGGTAGGATAATATCCAGACACTTACAAGGATGACCAGTTGATATGATTACTATTTAGATTCACACACCAACCAATGATGCCAAAAGTGAGAAAATTGAAGATTTTTACCAACATCTGCAGTCTGAAATTGATCAAACATGCAATAAAGGTGCATCGATAATTACTGATAAAACATTGGAATTTGAAAGTCTGAAACAAGAAGGATATGTAATCGGAAAATATGACCTTGGTGATAGAAATGATGCAGGAGATTACATGATAGAATTCTGCAAGATCAATGACTTGTTCATTACAAATAACTTTTTTCAATGACATAAACAGTTACTATATACATGGATCTTACCAGATGGAAAACACAAGAATCAAAGTGGCTATGTCTGCAGAAAGACACAATGGAAATGATCAGTATCACCAATTAAAACAAAGACAGAGAGGTGACTTCTGCACAAACCATCAATTACTCATATGCAAGTTGAAGCTGAAGCTGAAAAACATTCAAAAAGTCCATGAGAACCAAAATACTACTTTGATTATATCCGCTCTGCCTTCAGAGAACATTTGAAGAACGGCATTGAACACTAATGACTAGACCAGACGAGTTGTATATAGGATGACATCAAGGACATCATACGTGAAGAAAGCCAAAGGTCACTAAAAAGACAGGAAAGAAAGAAAAGTCCGAATCAGATGTCAGAGGAGACTCTGAACTTGCTGTTGAATACAGCTAAAACAAATGAAGGAAATGATGAAGTAAAGGAGCTGAGCAGAAGCATACAAGGGGCAAATTTTGAAGGCAAAGTACAGTATTACAATGACATATGCAAAGGTCTGGAGATAGAAAATCAAAAGGAAAGCACATGCATAGTATTTCTCAATGTGAAAGAACTGAAGAAAACAATTCAAACCTCAAGTTGTAAAATTGAAGGATTCTATGGGGAAAATATTGAATGATGCAGGAAGCATCAAAAGGTGAAAGGAACACACAGAGTCATAGTACTGAAAAGAACCATCTGCATTCAACCATTCCAGGCAGTAGGGTAGATCAAGAATTGATGGTATTAAAAGAAGCCCAAGCTGTACTGGAGGCATGGTGAAAAACAAGGCTCCAGGAACTGACGCAATACCCACAGAGTTGTTTCAGCAAATGGATGGAGTGTGCGAGGTACTCATTCACTGATGCTAAGAAATTTGCAAGACAGCTACCTGGCCAACAGACTGGAAGAGATCCATACTGTGCCCATTCCAAAGAAAAGTAATCCAACAGAATGCTGAAATTATCTAACAATATCATTACTATCCCAGGTCAAAGATAATTCAAAAACAGTTGTAACACAACATGGACAGAGGACTGGCTGAGGTTCAGGCTGTGTTCAGGAGAGGATGTGGAACCAAGAGCATCATTACTGATGCCAGATAGATCTTGGCTGAAAGCAGAGAATACTAGAAAGATGTTTACCTCTGTTTCATTGACTATGCAAAGGCACTTGACTATGTGGACTATGACGGATTACGGATAACATTGTGAAGAACAAGAATTCCAGAACACCCACTTGTGCTCATGAAGAACCTATACGTAGAGCGAGAGGTAGTTATTGAAACAAACAAGAGAATACTGCATGGTTTAAAGTCAGGAAAGGTATGCATCAGTTTGTATCCTTTCACCATACTTGTTCAATCTGTATGCAAGCAAATAATCAGAAAAGCTGGACTACATGAAGAATAATGGGACATTGGTTTTGGAGAAAGATTCATTAACAAATGCATTATGTGGATAACATCACCTTGCTTGTTGAAAGTGAAGAGGACTTGGAACACTTACTGATGAAGTTCAAAGTTCACAGTCTTTAGTACGGATTATACCTCAAAATCAAGAAAATATAACTCTCACAACTGGAGCAATAAGCAACATCATAATAAATGGAGAAAAGATTGAGGTTGTCAAGGATTTCATTTCACTTGAATCCACAGTCAATACCTGTGAAATCAGCAGCCAAGAAATCAAAAGACTCATTGCATTAAGAAAATCTGCTGCAAAAGACCTCTTTAAAGTGTTGACAAGTCACCTTGAAGGGGAAGGCGCCCCTGACCGAAGCCATGGTATTTTCAATTGTATCATATGCACATGAAAGCTGGACGATGAATAAAGAAGACAGAAGAACTGACACCTTTTAATTGTGGTGTTGGAAAAAAATATTGGACCTACTATGGACTGCCAAAAGAACAAACCAGTCTGTCTTGGAAGAAGTAAAACCAGAGTGCCTCTTAGAAGCAAGAGTGGCGAGACTCTGTTTTACATACCTTGGACGTGTTGTCAGGTGGGACCAATCCCTGGAGAAGAACATCATGCTTGGGAAAGTAGAGGGTTGGCAAGAAAGAGGAAGACCCTCTACAAGATGGATCACACAGCGGCTACAACGGTGGACTCAAGCGTAAAAATTGTGGCCACAGTCCAGGACTGGGTAGGGTGTGGTTCTGTTGTCCACAGGGTCACTATGAATTGGAACCAACTTGATGGCACCTAACAACAATAACAACATTCTCCTTTTGCCTGAGCAACACGCTTTACCACAAATCTGTTCCTTGTAAGTTCCCTCACCTTTTGGCTAAAAATGTATTTTTTTTTTCACATTTTAAAGAGAAAATTGTGAGTCACTTCATTTTATTGAAAATGTTTTTATTAAAAAAATAAAACACAGATGCCAAAAAACCCAAATTATAATTTAATGAGCTATTCTGAAGTAAATACTCTAGTAACCACCATTCAGATAAAAAGATACACAATTCCAGATACTTTATAAACCTCTCTGTATGTCCCAATCACAGGTCCTTCCCTTTCCCAAGGTAACTACTATCCTGCCTTTTATAATAATGATTACTTGTAATTCTTTATATTTTATTATCCAGGTTTGTTTTTTGAATCTCCTTTAAACAACAGATTCCTTTTCCATCCCTATTCTTTTCCTACAGTGGATTTGCTGAAAAACTTGAGACCTTTGACCTGAGGGTTTCTTGTAGCCCGGATTTTGCTGATTGCACTCTTCCAGCCCAACTGAATATGTTCTCCTCTCCTCTGTATTTTTCTGGAAATAGGCAGTTGGATCCAGAGGACTGACCAGACTTTGGTTCGACCCCTTTGGCAGGACTGTGAGTGGTGTTGGTTCTTTCAGCAAAAGGCACATTGTTGTTTAACTGTCTCCCTTTTAGTGATATTAGCAAGTGTTTGTGAGCAATGCCTCTATCTGTTTATTCACCAAGCTGCAAAATGGTCATATTCCAATTCTATCAATTTATTTTAATTTATCAACTGGAATAATTTCATAAAGAGATGTTTCTCCTCATCTACTGTTTGGTTACCCACTGATATAACTCATATGGGAAAGACAGGCTATGCATTTCTTTCCTTTTCATGCTGGTTCTAAAGATAACAAATGGGTTTCCTATTGTTCTCCAGATGTGACTTTAAAAAAAAATCATTATGAAGTCAGAGATTTAACACATTTAATGGGCTGCAGCTGATTCTAATAAAGCTTCTTAATCAAGCTTAAATTGTCTCCTCTTCGATAAGTAGGAACTTCTTCAGGTTGGCTTCTTGCTCCTTTTGATGTGACCGTAGCAGTGTTCAACGACTCCTTGCTATTGGGTGTGGCCGCATTTTCCAGGTTTCATCCTGTATATTTCTACCTCCAGACTTGAAATCAGCCATGTATTTAAGCCTTTATTTAAGCCCTTTATTTAGGGTTGCTCTTAAGGAGACCCTGATGGCATAGTGGTTAACAGCTTCAGGTGATAACCAAAAGGTTGGCAGTTTGAATCCACCAGGCACTCCTTGGAAACCATGTGGGCAATTCTACTGTGTCCTATAGGGGTGCTGTGACTTGGAATTAACTTGAAAGCAGTAGGGTTTTTTTAGATCTTACGTATATATTTCCTTCTCCCAAATACCCAGTGAGGAATGATAGTATTAAAATATTTCATGTTTGTACCTTTGATTTATTTTACATTATACACCTGGCAACTTCAGAATGACAGTACAGATACCACCACCGCCATCATGATTTCTGAAAAGTTACATTTTTTTGGCCTTTATGTCTTTCACATTCTCCCACAGTATCTTATAATTGTGCTGTGTTTACGTTGTCAGAGAATACACCCATTATACGCTATTCTATTCGTCTTTTAACTCTCATTTTGTTTTAGTTCCACAAGTAACTACGAAGTGCCGCTCTCCAGTTCTTATGTCAATATCTCTATTGTCATTTTGGTTATCTGAAACAAATTCCTCAGGACAAGCTCATGGCAACACGATTCCTTGTGAGTTTTATTTTTTAAATAATAAAAAAAATATGTTTTTAACAGCTTGTCTGTATTCTTTATAAGTCAAGTTTGTTCTGTGTAAATTCTTGGCTCCCATTTGCTTTCTTTTAGTATCTTAACTATGCTACCCCATTTTCTCCTCATATAAAGAATTGCTCTAAAAATGTTGGAGGGTAATCTAATTTTATTTTTTATATAAGTTTCTTGCCTTTTTGCCTAGATACTCACTTGGGCTGATGGTTATAGTTTGATATTCTCAAAAGCACATAGTATGCTCTATCAGTATGATATTTCAAAACTTTAAAAAAATTTTTTGAGTGTTTTCTTATCTTAAAGTTTTAACATTGGTTTTGTTCCTTTACATGGTTTTCTTCTTCAGGGATTCTGCTTATCTGTACATTGGATCTTCTTTGCCTGTCTTCAAAAGATGTCACTTTCTCCTAATCCCTTTTATTCCATCCTTCACTTCTTTCTATTATTTGAAAACTATTCCCTTTCAATTTTGTACATCTTTTTTAAGGTATTATCTTTTGTTCACTTTCATTTTTTAAGATTCTGTGTCCACTGAGTATACAACTTTAGGTTGATGATTATTTTTATTTCAGCAGTTTGAAGACAGCTGTGTTCCAAACTTTCTGGTTTTCATTACTTCTGTTGAAAAGTCAGCTTTCATGTTATTGTCATTCCTAGGAAGGTCATTTAACACTTTTGCTCTGGCTACTTTTAAGATTTTTCTCTCTGTCTTTGAACTTGAAAATTTTATTATGCTCTTCCTAGATACAGATTGCTTTTCTGTGACTTGAAGCTTTTCACCAGTTGTGGAAAATATTGCTTCTGCAGTACACCTTCTCTAGGGCTCCAATTCTTATGTCACAACACTTAATCCCCTATGCCCTCCTTCCTTATTTGTAAATAATTATGTAATTATTTTTATATAGTCTTATCTCTCTAAACTTAATTCTGAAACTCTTGGGGCATAGCAGTTAAGCGCTACGGCTGCTAACCAGAAGGTTGGCAGTTCCAACCCACCAGGTGCTCCTTGGAAACTCTATAGGGCAGTTCTACTCTGTCTTACGTTGTCACTATGAGTCAGAATTGACTTGATGCCAATGGTTTTGTTTTGTTTTTTGATCTATGCTTAATTTTGCTGATCTTCTGATCTCTCCTAAATTGACTAATTCTCTCTTCAGCTATCACCTCTAATAACTTAGTTCCTGATTCCAATTATTGCAATGGTTATTTTCTTTTTCTAGAAGTGACCCACAGCTCAGATACAGGCATTGAACAGCTCAGATACAGGACAAGCTAAGGCAGGAAGATGGATGTTTCAAGTTGCCATGACAGTGAGCACGGACAACACCGAGGACAGTGAAATGTAGGTATTGACAAGACAGTGACAGAAGCATTGAACCGAGGTGCTCAAGCTGGATAGGAAAGGAAGAGAAGAAAGGCAGGAGTGGCAGAGAGTGAGAAATCAGAGGGTTCTACAGAGTGGACATCTAGATGGGATGAGAAAGAGTAAGAGACACAGGAGGAGTGGGAATAACACCGAGAGAGCTAAAGAACAAGGAACTGAGGTCAGAGACTGAAATTTTAAAATTTAAATGTAATTTTGATAGAGGGAGCTGTATTAAGCAAAGTAGTCTCTGCTCTGCTGCAATAATAAACCCCAACTCTTGGGTATTTTACACAATGAAAGCCTAACTCTTAGTCACAGTCTAAAGCATATGCTCTTGGCTATATGGTTCTTGTGAGTGATTTCTTTCCGAGTAGTAAATTAGGAACCCAGGCATTTTCTGCGGAGTAGCTCTTTGAAATTCCCCACTTGGATCCTTGCCACCCAGCTCTCATCTACTCCATATTTAATTGTCGCTGTAATATACTGACTTGTAACAGACGATCACGTGAAGTCTCATGTAGCCCTTTCTTCAGCGGGTCATCCTGCTCATGCTCCAGTGTCGAGAGCTAGTCACCCTGACCCCACTGATACACATACGGAGCCAGAAAACATCTACAAAGCTACTTTCCGTCAATGATCCCACTGGATGGATAGAAGGATTTATGAGTCAATTGCAATAGTTTTCACGGCCTGAAGCAAGTGATCAAGTTCTGAATCTATGACAACAAAATGTAGAAATGGGGGCGATGTCAACTGGACGGCAGGAGCCTTAGAACATGGAGTTTTCCTAAAGGTGAAGAGATAGTCACTGGGAAGTGATATATGGAGATTTCCAAGCCCATAAGTGTATGAGGTGACAAAGAGCACACTTGGTTTGATGGAACTCTGCAGAGAGGGACATCCTCTGAGGAACTTGTATTGAAGAAGAATCCAGAGGCATTTACTCCTCAGCCATAGCAGAAAGGTTTGATGGGGAGGAGAGCACTGCAGGGCTGGGGAAGAAGGTCAGAATGGCTTGGGGATAAGACTGCAGGGAGGAAGCAGATCACAGGAGTTCACATATTGAGTTACGAACAAGTACAGGATGCACCTTTGGTCAGATGGATTCATTTGGTCACAGAACTGAAAGACAATTAATTCTTACGGTTTTCGGACAATGGAGGGGCGGCAGGTGGCACTGAGGTCTCTTGGCTGCCATGGGGTTGGCTTCTGTTACTTGGAGAATTAAGGTCTCTGATAGATGAGCATGTTACTTTGGAAGGAGTCTGAAGTCGACCAGCCAGGGAGGATGGAGAAAAACCAGGAGAGTACAGTGACACTGAAGCCGAGGGCAGGGAGTACAACAATTAGGACAGTCGGGTAAGAGTCGAGAAGTTGAGTGAGAAGATGTCTCAGCAGTGTCCATGTGATTTAGTGCAGCTGTGATAAAAGTTCTACAGCCAAAAGCAGATCCATCAGTTACTAAGCAACATTAAATACAGTGTGGAGGAAAAAAAACCCTCACCAATAATTTCATCATTCTACTACAAACATTTTTTTCTGACTCTTCTTAAGTCTGTTTTATATGATTTCTTTTCTCATAAATGAACTTCAGTAGTCATAGAACATAATCTAGAAGTGATATGTTTCTTCCTGCTCACAGTTACCTGATTCTATTTTCCTTAGGCAGTGTATAAACAGGTTTAAAATAGAAAGACACATCTGATTGCATCCTATTTAAATTCAGAGAAGTCATACCTTCTCCATTGTGGTGTTGAAGCTGTAGTCATCCCTTCCGTGTATCTCCCACACTATGAGATTTACTTTAACGTGTTCGATGAGTCCATTATCATCAAACCTGAAAGAAATAGCAAACACGCAAAACAATAGCTTAGTGTGGGCTAGATGGTTAGGAGCTCTAGCTTTTGAGACAGATAGGCTGAGGTTTACATCCTGTCCTTGTCACTGAATAGCTTTATGACCCTGGGGAAGTTAAATAAACTCTTTAAAAATAAAATCATTAGTTTTTGTTGTTGCTGAGAGTCAACTTAAAATTCTCAGTCTCAATTTTCTTAGCTGTAAAGTAATAATATAACTTATTATTTAATAAACCCATGGGTTTATGTTGAGAACTATATGAGACTATATGAGAACTGTATGTGAATCATTTAACATGGACCTGGCATATAGTGAGTGTTCAGTGAAGGGTGATTTTATCATGATTGGTGTTACGAAGAGTGATGAGGTAGACATTTTTCAGTCTGTTAACAGAGCTCTATGTTCTACATTGTCTTCACTTTGAGAGGAACCACGTGTTGATAGTGGAGAGTGGCTGATGCCCTGCTGTCATGAATGTGAGCAGGAAGAAGGACTGCGGTGGTGGTGGTGGTGGTGGTGTGTATGTGTGTGTGTGTGTGTGTGTGAAGTGTGTGTTGCGTGTGTGAAGCATGTGTGTTGTGTGTATGAAGCATGAACGGAAAGGCAAAGTAAGGTTTCCTGGTGTGATCTAATCATAAAGATTTATTGGTGCCTGTTATGTGCTAAGGAAAGCCTGGTGGTGTAGTGGTTAAGTGTTAATGTCTGCTATGTCAGCAGTTTGAATCTGCCAGGGGCTTCTTGGAAACTCTATGGAACAGTTCTATTCTGTCTTGTAGGGTCACCATAAGTTGGAATCGACTTGAAGGTGGTGGGTTTTATTTACTATTGTGTACCAAGGAAAATCTATTGGTTCAGTGATTAAGCACTAAGACTGCTAACCAAAGGTCAGCAGTTTGAATCCACCAGGTGCTCCTTGGAATCCCTTTGGGATAGTTCTACTCTACCTAAGGGTCGCTGTGAGTCAGAATCGATGACAGTGGGTTTGGTATGGTTTTATTATGGGCCAGAGGAGCCCTGGTAGTACCATAGTTAGGCGCTTGGCGGTTCAAATCCACCCAGCTGACACTTGGGATAAACAGCTGGTGATCCGCTTCTGTCAAGTTTACAGCCAACAAAACCCTACAGGGAGGTTCTACTGTGTAACACGTGAGGTCGCTATGAGTCAGAATCGACTTGACAGCAATGGGTTTGGTTTCATGTGCATCAACAGATTAAGTCGATGCCAAGCTGAGAGCCAAGACACTGCAGATCTCCCAGCAGGAGGCAGGTGGGAAGCCTGGCTGAGTCTCACGGTACATCCGCAGCATCGGCAAGCACTGAGAAGGGCCTGAGGGGCAAGAGCAGTTGGCAGGCTGCTGGGAGGACAGCCGTAGCACATGCTTACAGAACCCATGATGACTGACACTGCACCAGCAGACGCCCCCTAGATACAAAAGGACGCCCCCTGGTTAGAAAAGCTCCACTGAGTTTACAGCATTTACCCAAACTTAAGAAGTTTTAAACACAAAGATGTGTTACCTTGAATTGTTGAGATTACTTTGCTGTTACAGAACAGGGGCTTGAGGACAAAGTGAAATTCAGGTATTGATATGGTTACATCTTTTTGCATACCACAGCCTGTGACCATACAGTTGGTCACGGGCCCTCTGTCTTCATCAGTTATGGCCCGTATTTCTGATTGGAATTGACCCCTTGGGTGGAAATTCCACTTAGCACCGTGGTCTCAGGCAGTGTCTCTGGGTTCTTGACTCTTGGATTGTTTCTCCAGCTTCTAATGTTTTCGTGCTTCATATCTCCGTATCTATTCATAAAAAATCACAGAGCCTTGACAAAACTGAAACCCACGGCCGTCGAGTCAATTCTGACTCATAGTGACAACCCTGGAGGGCAAGTGTAAGACTGCCACATAAAGTTCCCAAAGCTGTAAATCTTGACAGAAGCAGATGGTCACATCTTTCTGCCATGGAGTGGCTGGTAGGTTCAAACAGCTGACCTTTCAGCTAGCAGCCAAGTCCCTGAACTGCTGTACCACCAGGATTCCTTCTCGACAATGTCACCATATTGCTGCTCACATCTCTGTCCGACCTTGCAGCCACTGCTGCTGTCTTACTAGATTTGGCTCAGCTCGCTAACATCCAACTCTGCTTGTCAAAAGCAATTTGTGCCTTCGTCTCACAAATTGCACAGAAAAATTGTGAGTGTCAGAGAAAAAACTGAAGTGGATCTGAGAAGCTATTTACTTTCATAAAGAGATTTGCAAATCTCTTGGAAAAGATTAGCTCTCAGACCATGTTGTGGGTGCACCTTATGGTTCTATGCATCCCACTGGCTTCTTCCTAGAGGGGAGTGAAGACGATGGAGAGGAGGGGACAGGAGATTGCTAAGAAGATATGACATGTATGGAACAGAAAGGAGGAGTGTGCTGTCACCAGGCAAAGAGAGCAGAGGAAGCTGCAGATAGGTAGGCATGCGAATTTGAACTGTATTGTAAACTTTCACTCAATCACAATTAAAAAAAAAGAAGATTAGCTCTCAAACAGGTATGACAGTCAGGGAATGCAATACCCGAAGGTCCCTGGGTGGTGAAAACAGTTTGCAGTTGGTGGCAATGCTAAAGAAACTCCTGGCAATCTATTTCCCTAAGATTCAACCAAAAAATTAACCACAAACCAACCAAAGGACCTGTAAGTCTGGGCCATCGCATGGTGACCCCCTGTGCTACGCAGCAGAACTGCAGTCCGCAGGATTTTTTCGAGGCTGTCGCCTTTGGTAAGCGGATCTCCCGACCTCTTTTCTGGGGCTCCTGTTTTGAGACACTAACCCTTTCACATCCTTCCAATGAGTCCAGTGCTTAGCCATTTGGGGTACCCAGGCACCCCGCTGTGAGATGGCAGCTGTCATAAATCCTAAGGACCACAGCTCTGCTCTGAAGCACACGCGGTCGCCACGAGTCGTAACCAACGACCACGTAGGTTTTTTTTTTGGTTTCAAGCTACTCGGGAATAGAGGGCTTGACTTCTTTCTGGGTGGGGGAGGGGGGTCATGGAGAATTCTAGTTTATGGAGAGCTCACTTTCAGAGCTTTGGGTAAGGCTTCAGCAGAGCTCTAATTCTAGTGGCTTTAGAAGGAGCAATATATTTAATTGCGCATTGTGAAAGTCATCAGATTCTTGAACTGTTAAGAATTGTGTAGCTGCGAAGCCTTATGCTTCATCTTAATTGAACTCCGAGCTGGCAGCTTTTGATGCTCATAAATTTAATGAGCTACACTGCCATCTCGTGGCATTAAGGATAAATTGCATGATCTACTCTGTTGACGACTCATGACAAACCCCATAAATGCTGAGTAGAGTAGCTAGCCATAGGGTTTTCAAGACTACGCTGTTTCTGAAGCAGACCGCCAGATCTTTCTTCCTAGACTTACCTACACAGACATGATTTATTTTATTAGTGTTCATTAGTGTGAAATACAATAAAAATGATACCTGAGAAATTTAGAAATAGCACTAGGTACAACTAACTTCCCTACAATTTGTAGCTTGTCCACTGTGCAGTTCCACTTTGGAACTGGTTAAGGAGACATTTCTGTGTTGATCTACAAGTCCATTAGACATGTGTGACTCTCCGTTCTTGTGTGACCACTCCAGATAGCCCATAACACCTGTTTCTGAACTCCTTGCTTGGCAAGAAGGCAACTGCTGCTTGTTTCCTCTGGGTCCGCTTTTATTGTACCCAATTCTTGTTGGAGCTGGGTTGTCATGGGAACTGGGAAAGCAAGGGAGCAGCTAGGATGACGTATGTTCTTAGCTGGCTCACACTCCCTGGGCTTGCTTCACTCTTGTTAACTTTTGATGTGAATCTGCCGTTGCCCTTTTATCCATAAAGTTCCGCTCAGCTTTGTTCCTGAGCATTCATTATAAAGGAAAGGCTTTTACCGCCATCTGGGGACCCAGGCCTGTGGCTTATCTTCCCATGATCAGCAAACCTCGTCCACCTGGTCTCAAAGCTTAATTAAAGAGCACCTGAAATCCCCTCTGATGAACCCTTGATTGGATACCCTGTTATCAACTGTGTGTGGCTATCACTCAGTTGAACTGGACACTGCCCAATGTCATCGAGTCGGATCTGACTCATGGCGACCCTAGAAGCCAGAGTAGAATTGCCCTCTAGAGTATTCAAGGAGTGCCTTGAGGATTTGAACTGCCGACCTTGTGGCTAGAAGTGGTAGCACTTAACCCATTACACTACCAGGATTTCAGACTGGACTCTGAGCCTTATCAATATGACTGTCCCTCTGCAGTCAGCCTCTTATATTTAGTTAGTTATGTTAGCAGAATGCGGGCAAAAGTCCTTACCAAGTGATTGCCAGTAGCAGAGGTGCAATCAAGTTGTTTCTAGGAAAATAGAGATATCACCCAAGTTCGTAATAGTGCTGCTCCATTTGTTCTTCACTGACCTTCTATCTTTCACATATCCTCTCAGCTGCTTGTTGACCTCATACAGATTTCCGGTCCCCTGATTCCTCTGTTTTCCTACCCAGCAGTTCCCTCCTGTCCTCTATTCATTCCCTGGACCTCATGGTTGATCATCTGACTCCGTCGCTCATCCATGCCCTAACTTCACCCCCATCTTGGTTTTTTCACCTGCATTGGACGTCTACCCACCCAGCCATATGCCATACTTTGGATAAGATGTGCCTTCTTCATTCATGTACACACTAACCAGAGAAAGCCAAACAGCTGTGGGGATTGGACCACTGTAGCTTCACGTTGTCCTTTTGTTTTAGTCAGCTAGTGCTGCTCTAACAGAAATACCACAAAGGGGATGGCTTTAGCAAAGGAAAGTTTCTTCTTACACAGTCTGGTAGGCTACAAGCCCAAATTCACGACGTCCACTCCCGGGCAAGTCTTTTCACCTTGTCGGCTCTGGAGGAAAGCCCTCGTGTTGCACCAGTCTTACTGCAGGGAGTATCTTGGCGCAAGAACCTCAGATCGGAAAGAAGGGCTCTTCTCCTGGTGCTGCTTTCTTGATGATGAGCGGTCCCTAAATCTCTCTGCCAGATTTTTTCCCTTTATAGCTCAAGAGACCGCCTCCAGGCACAAAACAAACTTCCGTGTTGAATCCTGCTCTACCAACACAACTGCCGCCCATCCACCCGCATTAACATCATAGAGGCAGGAATTCCAACACGGAGGAATATCACATGATGCCAGGAATTGTGGCACAGCCACATGGTTACAGATTTTTTAGGGAAAACATTCAATCCATGACATCCTCTCTCTGCTGTGTCTTTAGTGTTGTCTGGCAATCTTGTTACTGGTCCATATCCAGGAAACCCTGGTGGCACAGTAGTTGAGTGCTACATCAATTAACCAAAAGATCGGCAGTTCAGAAGGCCAGCCACTCCCTGGAAATACTATAAAGCAGTTCTACTCTCTCCTGCAAGGTCTCTGTAAGTCTCAATCGACTCCATGGCCCTGGGTTTGGTTTTTGGGTTTTGATTCAGGAAATCCTGGTTACACAGTGGTTAAGAGCTATGGCTGCTAACCAAAAGGCTGGAAGTTTGAATCCACCAGGTGCTCCCTGGAAATCCTATGGGGCAGTTCTGCTTTGTCTTCTAGGATCTCTATGAGTTGGAATCAACTCACAGCATTGAGTTTTGTTTTGTCTTTTTTCTGCTCTTATCCCTTTGTCCCCAGGGACCCTTGCAGACCTCTGGGAGACCTCTGCCCAGTCCTTCTCAGCTCACAGAGAGCTCTCATGCAGGTAAACTGAAGCTATCAGACATACTTTTTGCCAGCACCTACACTTCTGTTTCCAAACCGGTCACTTGGTACAGTCTCTTTAATGTTTCGTCCTGAATCTCAGAAGATGACCTGTTCTTCCCCGTTCAGCCTGGCTACCTGGATATTGAGTCCTCAAAGAGGGGGACCGAAACAGTGGCTACAACAAGAGGCTCAGGCAATGCGAACAACTGTGAGCACGTGCTGGACCGGGCAGTGTGCATTCTGTGGTGCATCAGGTCCCTACCAGTCGCGTTCCGGTTTGTCTCTCTTTTTTTCTTTTTTTGGCAGATTATTCAACGTTGTATAACTAGTACTGAAAACCAAGTCTCAGACATATTGGGTACCTCCAAACATGTATTATCAAACAAACAGTTCACCAAGCTTGTTGTTGCCATTTGAGTAGACAACTTTCAAAATAAGTCAAAGAGAATATACTTACAGTAGAACCACAGGCTTAAATTTTTCTCTGAAATCAAGTTTTACTGGGCAGCCGTATGATTCCCAATCATAGTTTATTTTCTAGAAAAGGAAAAATGTTTTAGTTATTTTGTTCCTTTTGCCCATTGACAACTTGATGATTTTCTTACCAAGTTTTCAGATGGTCGATGCCTCACATGTGCCCTGCAAAAAAGACACTTGATATTATTTACTACCTTTTCCTCTTTCCCAGTTTAAAGACTAAAATCCAGCACTTTATTTAAAGATTTGCTCATGTAAGAAGGTGTCACAAAAACCAAATAGGTAACTGTTGACAAGATACTGAGTGCTCACAGTGTTTCTAGCACGTTCTGCATATAGTAATGCATTCTTACAACAATCAGCAAGGTGTCAATTGTTATGCTCCACCTGTACATATGGCATCCTTATCAGAAATTGCAGGAGACTCCCTCAAGGCTACAAACCTCTTTACTACTCAGAAGTGGGCATAATCATACTACTAAATGGAAGAAGGAGACCAGGACTCTCTTTCTCTTTGTATGTCTCAGAAAAGTTGCTTTGGTCTCCACATTTTGCTTGATGCTGAAGCTGATGGCACACTGTCCAACCAAACACAGGGATGCTGATAGGAATTCAATGAATAGATAGCAACTGTTTCAATCATTGGCACTACATTAATATAAAGTTCAGTGTTCACATCAAAAGGTATTTCTTACTTGTCAATCACGTAAGAAAAGTTGTGCCGCACGCATCCAGTTTTAGAAAATCTACAAAAGAGGAAAACATAATGAAGCTGTAATATCATCATTCCTTATGTACTTGCCCAAAGGTTTACTCACTGAGTTCAGTGATTCTCAGACTACAGAGTATCCCAGAATTATCCCTTACTGAATGGAATTCCTGGGACTGAGTCATGTCCCCAAGGTTTCTTCTTCTTTTTAATCAGCTTGAAATCTATTGATTTACCTGATATATTTGACACATATTTATTTACTGAAAATTCTATCAAAATGAAGAAGACTTCTTAGGTTGTTTTATCCTACATAAAAAAAAATTTTTCTTTTTAAACCACAAGCTTTCTTGCTACCAGAGACTAAACTATACAGATAAGGAGCCATTTTAAGGATTAACACAATTTCAAGTTGGGATTCAGGGAGACATAAAACTCTAATGATCTAAGAAAAGACAGAGTTTTTAGTAAGTTAAATTATTTGTGTAACCATTTTGACTGGCTGCTTCCAGAGATCCTTGGAAGGAACCCTAGTCACAATCTTATATAGATTTTTGAGGTCTAGACAGCTCCACAACCTGAATCCAAAGTGGACTCAAGAGAAGTCCTCACTGACCACTTCTCTCATTCTGTTGAAGCACCTTGGGTACCAAACTGTTAAAACCTTAGGCCACTGCTGCCTGAATCCAAAATATTAGGGCTACTTTTAGGGTTCCATAGCAGGGGATCATTGACAAAGAGGCCTGGAGTAAGGTCCTGAAACTTGCATTTTTAACAAACTCCCTAGGTGTTTCTCATTAGCAACCAAGTTTGACAATTACCCTCTAGGCCTTCCAAGAAGTAGATTGATTCATGTTGGTCTGCATCTTACTGAAGAAGGAAACCAGGGAAGCAGTTGTGTATGCAGTACTACCGGGAACTGATTTGGGTACATATATTTCTTAGAGTAGTGATTCTCAATCTTTCATGCCCCTTCTAATCCCCTGGAGAATTTGCTAAAATGTGGAGTCTAATCCAGCAGGTGGGAGACTCTGCATTTTTAACAAGTTTCCAAGTGATGTCAGTACTGCACCTTAGACTGTACTCTGAGTAGGAAGGATGTGGAACATTCCAGAAATAGGATGGTTACAAGTCATATATATTAGATAGTGTTTATATCTGCCAGCAAAGGAATTTGGGGTACAAAGATGTTGGGAAATGCAAAATTCCTTACAGAATGAGGCAGGAACATTTAACTATCAATCTAGCAACTGATTATTACAATTCAGGAGACTATTAGGATGACAGTTGATAGAGTAGACTTATTTGGGATGAAAGTCATTTCATCAGCTGACTCAGATGACAGCCAGTGCTCCCCCACTGTCACTACCACTCTCAAACAAAGAAAAAGAAACACACAAAAAAATGGCCCTCTCCATTGTACACTTAACTTCAGTTCAACAGGTTTGTGTATGCTGAATTTGATTCTCCTTCTTGTAGGAGAGTTGTGGCAAATGGGTGACACAAAACCCAATGTGCTGAAACAAGGGACTCAGACACTTGCAGTGAAGGTCCTCTGTAGGACTATTCAGAATCGCCCAAAGGAGGAAACAACCCAAGTGTCCATCAACAGATGAACAGATAAACACAATGTAGTATGGACATACAACAGAATATTATTCAGCCGTAAAGTCCTAATACATGCTACAATATGGACGAACCTTGACAACATTATCCTAACTGACATAAACCAGACCCCCAAAGTTATGCAGTATATGAAGAAGGGGAAATTTATATGGAATACCTAGAATAAGCAAATTCATAGAGATAGAAAGTGGATTAGAAATTACCCAGGACTGGGAGTAGGAAAGGAAGGAGAATTACTACTTAATGGGCACAGAGTTTCTGTTTGGGGGTGATGAAAAAGTTAATGGTGACGTGTGCACAACACTGTGAATGTAATTAACGACACTAAGTTGTACATTTAAATGTCATTAAAATGGCAAATTTCATCTACTTTAGCACAATAAGAAGTCCTATGTGCTTCATTGTGAACCACGATCAGATCAACAGAATTCACAGCTTGGGATTCTCTTGGAAAAATACCCAAATCATTTTACGACTTATAACAACCCTACAGATAGAGCAGAATTGCTCCACAGGGTCTCCAATGAGGGGTTGATGGATTTGAACTATCAATCTTTTAGTTAGCAGTACAGTGCTTAACCACTGTGGCACTCAGGCTCCTGAAATTCTCAAGAGGAAGGCAAATTATAACTGGAGTAGGTAAAATGCAAAACAGGGGTAAGTGTTTCTCCTTATTTCTCTAAGAATCAGCTGCAGTTAGAAGAGCTGAGAGGGGCAACGGGGACAGAGGTAAAGTGACTCTATTCAAAGGGAAGTAGAGAAAAACGCTGGTAATAAAGAAAGGGCTTAATTCTTTTAGTATGATTCAAGTGTAATATCTGACTCAGAAAAAGGTTTAAGCCAACGGAAACTGGACAACAGTGTCAATTTGACTTTGGATTTCATTATGGACACATCAGTAATTAGACTAATGTCGTTGATTGCAATTACCACTTCCTTCACTACTTGTTTTCAAACTTAAAGTGTAAGCCAGGTCAAACATAAATGAACTTGCCCTTGAACCATAATGTATTTCTTGGGGTTACAGCCAACAGCCACTTGGAACACCTAGAAGGAAGCAACACAGATGGTAAGTTCAATGGTTCTCAGTCACATGATCTAAAACATTACTAAGGCTAAAAGCAGTTGAGTTTTAGATTTGAAATAATAACCTGTTAACTACAGAGTTTGGTTATTTTGAGCCATGCTGTTTTCTTCCTTCTTCTTGGTCATTTTCCCCCTTTCTTTGCTTCCTTTTGCTCTTACTGCTCATAGGCCTAAAGAATGATTGTCTGCTTCTTTACTTCAGTATGCAGACAGCCAGTCCCATGTCACCTTTCCCTGTCGTCTCTACAACCACGACTTTTAATTTTGGACTCCCAGCTTGCACCTCTGACTCAGCAGGCAGGCTTCTACTTATAGATGCACTTAAACTCATGATGTTCTCCAGTCTGTTTAGTATACTGCCTTGGCCTTTAGGCTGGACATCTTCTACTGCTCTGGCTACCATTACTAATTTCGATTTCTCCTGAGCCAGAATTCTGGTTCTCCCTTAACTGGGAAGCCTACTTACTCACTGTTACCTTCTATCTCTCCTCTACACTTTCTAAGTGATATCCTGACACCTACATTCTGCTTTAAATATGGCGCCATAAACTGGAAAACCGAACCCACTGCTGTCGAGTTGATTCTGACTCATAGCAACTCTATAGGTCAGAGCAGAACTGCTCCATAGATTTTCCAAGGAGGTCCTGGTGGATTTGAACTGCTGACCTTTTGGTTAGCAGATGTAGCACTTAACTACCATGCAACCAGGGTTTTTAAATGTAGCACCATACGTTGCACGTTTCTGTAAGGTGAACCTGGACAAGCGTTATCACTTACTTCTCTCTAAGAGGACATGGGAGCCAGGAGGATGGAGATAGGGAGTGATGGCCAGACAAGTCTAGTGGATTTAAAGAGCTGTTTCTGCTAAATAGAGACCTTTCAGCCTTCATTTAAAAGGCATATTCTATGAGGTCTGACAGTGAAGTCTGCAAACTTAATTGTTCTAAGTGCTACGTACTTCACTGCTGAATACCATTATGGTCACCTTCGAAGTACTCCCCTTGGGAAGCTCTGCACTGATGCCAGCACTTAGTTCACGCTCCAAAGTAATTTTGGAACTCTTTCTGGAATGGCCATTGAACAGCAGCAAGGTGGTAAGTTTGGGAACTTAATTGTATAGTTGTCTGTAAGAGAGTTTTTAGCTAGTAAACAAATGGCTGTATTGGAACACCCTCCCTACTCTCCTGATCTGGCCCCCAATGATTTTTTTTCTTTACCTGAAGATAAAGGAAATATTGAAAGGAAGGCATTTTGATGACATTCAGGACATCAAGGGTAATAAGATGACAGCTCTCATGGCCATTCCAGAAAAGGAGTTCCAAAATTGCTCTGAAGGGTAGGCTAGGTGCTGGTGTCAATGCATAGCTTCCCAAGGGGAGTACTTCAAAGGTGACAGTAGTGATATTCAGTAGAGAAGTATGTAGCACTTTTTCTAGTACGAGTTCACAAACTTAATCATCATACCTCATGTGGCACAAGTGCCTCGATTTTGTTTCTGGTACCACTTGATCTCACCATGGGACTTGAGCTTGATCTTGCAACAACTCTACCCAGTCTTTACTGCCCATCATCATTAGTTCTTTGCCTTCTTATCAAATGTGTTTAGAAACACGGGCCTGTCTTCTGCCTTTACTTCACTATCCATCTATCATACATAAATGGTAGGCTGAAGTCTTCGACTCTAACATAATCAGGATCCACCATAGCTTGATGATCTTACCTGTAACACTCCCTCTCACTCAGGTCCTCATTGACAGAAGTCACCTCTGGCCTCACAATCAGCAACCATGGCTAGCATTAAAAATAGGAGCTAACCTGTAGGTGGATCTTCAAACAGAGCTGCAGGTACAAGAGTGTGGGAAGCAGGAATAAGCCTGTTTTGTAGGGTGCTCACTGTGGTGGCTGACACACGTTCCCCAGGCCTGGACACCTAATGAGACAGCTTGATGTACGGTCCAAGTGAAAACACTAGAAGCCTTGCTTTTCTTTATAAAACGCTGTTCTCTTCAGTGCGGAGACAGGGTGGATGGATCGTGGCTTAGCTCAGAGTCAGATGTAGCAAATTCCCTCTGGCTAGGACAGAACAGCTAGGACAGGAATTCTGCAGGGCCTCAATGCAGTCAGTTTGGTAGACAGAATCTGAGACAGTTACAATCATCCCTCACTGGAAAAACTCATCGTGGAAGGAATCACTAATGCCCTCTGGGGACCAGTCTACGGGGTGGCCTCACTGCACTCCTGGTTCCTGGTGCACGGTTGGACACCGAGCTGGGGGCCTGCTAGAGCTGCCACACCTATCTGCTTCTCTGCTGCCAATACTCAGGAGCAAGAGACACAGATGGCAGGCTCCCATTCAAACAGCTCAGCCCATGGTCCATTTGGTCAGCGAGTGTGACAAGGGCCTCACTTCACTGGACAGCATTTTGTTCTATTGGGCACACACCTGCCACAAGTTGGGGGCTGACTCAGCAGCAGCTAGCAACAACAACAACAACAACTTCCTTCAACTAGAGGAGAAGTCTTGACCCACAGCTACAGGTACACACAGAACCGGGCCCTGTGTCCCTAGAATGTTTATTCGTGAAACTGCTGACATGCTTGGTTGTGGGTCTAGGAGCTCTGAAAAGGTCCTGGTGTTTGATAGCAAACCTCACAGCTGTGTACAGGTTTTCATACTGTTTTGCATGGCTAGAGACTCTGCCTCCAGGAGAACATATTTTCATATTGTATCGTCTCAAGGACCCACTCACGTTCTACATTCTGTGTCAGTGGGTGGGACAAGACATGCTACTTACAGTAGTGGCTGGATTTGAACCGTGCGTGTCTTGGGAAGAAAAAGACACCAGTGTGACCCTAATGCCTTGCTACATGTTTTCGCCCTTTCATTGACACTGCTGACACCATGATGATACTCCAATGAACCTGTAAGTGTTTTTGCTGCAGCAACGGCACTGGACACTTTCCAAAGAGATGCAGAGCCCCCTCAGCTCTGGGAGCCCTGCTTTCTCTCTCCTTTTCCATACTTTTGATATGGGACCTCCAGCTCACTAGACATAAGTCAGACAGCAGCAGGGGAGGCTGCCTGGCGCTTCTGATCTGCAGCTTTCTTCCTTGCTCCCTGTCTCAGCCTGGGTGCATTTGGTAGGCCAATTCCACTAATTAAAAGATTTTTGTGAAATCTTTGTTTTTTTTCCCCCGGCTTGTTATAAACATACATGTAAGAGATCAGGTGTCCAACATGCATATGTTTAACTTTATAACAATTTTTTTTCTTGGGGCACTTTGTGATGTATACGATCATTTGTGGGTTACATACTTAAAAAATGAAGTAATCCTTGCCAAAATGATACATGGCCTCTGATGTAGAAATTGTCTTTTGAGACTACATAGAGAACAGCCTGAATTGCTGTTGAGCCTTCGTTGGTATCATACCTCCTAACAAACCTTCTTCTTTCTGACTTGGAGTATGTTTCATTGGTTTGACTGCTCCAGAGCAAGGACCCTAATTGGGCAACACCAGTTATACTACAGAATTTCTATGTGGCAGACACTGTTCTGGGCACTCTGCATATATTATTTAGTGTTTACTTAATACTCTCAGCAATGCTGTAAAGTAGAGTTATAGCTTCCACTTTATGAGTGAGGCAGCTGGCAACAGCCAGGGTGTTTAAACACCTTACCTGAGTGTGCAAGCGGTAGAGCTTGGATCTTAACTCAGGAGACAGGAGCCTGCCTTTCTAATGATGGCTGTACAAGATAGGGTGAACAAGGATCCCTAAAAAAATCTACAGAGTAGAGAGGGAAAGGGCTGGAAGAAACCACATGTTTCAGGAAGGTATCTTTGTTAGATCAGGGTAGGGCTGTCAATGGACTGAAGATAGAAAACACAGACACAGGCTGGGGTAGGAACTTGAGAAATGAAATTTTGGTTTCTTGCTTTATAAACAGATTAAGCTGAGTGGGTTGCATGGTAGGTAGACGGGGGAGTTGTTGACTTGCAATTGCAGGCAATTTCTTGGGGAAGTACTTTGTGTTGGCAGCACTTAAGGAAAGACCATGCCTGCCTCAGTTCAGGGAAAACCAGTTGCTGCTGAGTCAATACTGACTCATGGTGACCCCATGACACTCATGGGATCAGAGTAGAACTGTTTTCCATGGGATTTTCAATGGCAGATTTTTCAGAAATGGATCACAGGGCTTTTCTTCTGAGTACCTCTGGGTAGAATCAAACCATCAATCTTTTGGTTAGCAGCCAAGATCATTAACTGTTTGCACCACCCAGGGACTCCCTCAATTTAGGGTTCCCTCTAATAGGGAACCTTGAGCCCTGTTGGGAGCAGGTTTCTTGTACTAGGATCCTGAAAAGCAGGGACCATGTTGCATTTCACTTTGTATTCCCTGTGTATAGCATGGTACTTGCCATACAAAACAACAACAACAACAAAAGAAAAACCTCAAACCCATTGCTGTCAAATTGATTGCAACACATAGTGACCCTGTAGGACAGATTAGAACTGCCCCCTAAAATTTCCAAGGGATGGCTAGTGGATTCCAACTTCTGAGTTCTTAACCACCACGCCATCGGGGCTCCACCTGCCGTGGCAGGGGAAAAAAAAAAAGCATGAACCAAACTCCTTTTGTAGTCCAGTGAATTTCTGACTCAGCAACCCTAGAGGACAGGGTAGAACTGCCCCATACAGTTTCCAAGGATTGCCTGTGGATTTGAACTGCCAATCCTTTGGTTAGCAGCTGTACTTCTTAACCACTGTGCAGCAAATGTTCCACCTGCCCACCAACCCACTCCTGTTGAGTCAATTTCAACTCATAGCAGCACTATAGACAGAGAAGAACTGCCTCATAGAGTTTCCAGGGAGCACCTGGTAGATTTGAACTGCCAGCCTTTTGATTAGCAGCTTTAACATGTAACCATTATGCCACCAGGTTTCCCCTGCCTGCCATGCAGTAGATGCCAAATACATGTTTGAGTGTTAGGCTGAGAAGGAATAAAGAGAGAGGGCATGTCTTAGCCATCTAGTCCTGCTGTAATAGAAATACCACATGTGGATGGCTTTAACAAAGATAAATTTATTTTCTCACAGTCTAATAGGCTGGAAGTCCAAATTTCCGCGTCAGCTCCAGGGGAAGTTTCCCTCTCTCTTGGCTTTGAAAGAAAGTTCCTTTTTGTCAGTCTTCCACTGGGCTAGGAGCTTCTCCATGCAGGAACCTCAGATCCAAATGACATATTCTGTTCCTGATGCTTCTTTCTTGGTGCTATGAGGTTCCCTGTCTCTGTTCGCTTCTTTTCCGAAGCCCCCCCCCACCCCCCGTGGAACTCCCTGAGGAAGTGTCCTTGAGGAACTCTCTTTACACTGGATCAGGAATGTGACATGGATAAAGGTGTTACAATCCCACTGCCATCCTCTTTAAGGCAAAGTTACAATCACAAAACGGAGGACAACCACATGATACTGGGAATCATGGGCTAACCAAATTGACACATATTTTGGGGGTACACAATTCAATCCATGACAAAGCATAAATGGAGAAGGCATTCCTAAGTGTGGAACACAGACTCAAATGAGGTGGTTGTTGTTCAGAATACTGTTCAATTTCCTAACACTTGCAGTTACTTCAGGATCCTGCTGCTACTTAATACCTCCGTGCTCTGCACACGCCTTTTCCTGGAATTCCCTTTGCATTTGGCTACTGAACTTCTATTTATTCAATAGTCATTTTATGTATTATCTTCTTTTCACCTTTTCCTTCCCCCCAAAATTTGCTCACTTTTTCTTCTGCACTATTTAATGACTAGGCATACCAGATTCTCTTATGCTAAACTGTGTTTCCCACTATGGCAGGTGCTCAGTCTCTTGACTTTATAGCTCTCAGTACCTAGCACACTAACTGAAATGTAGAATCATAGCAGGCACACAAAAACTTTTTTTGAATGAATAAACGACTGAATTGCTCGAAGGCATGATGCAGGGTAGAGGTAGGCATCTTCTTTGACAAACCGATTCAACTTCAGCTGTTCCCATTGTTTTCAGTTTTCCTTTGTCGCTGTTGTTAGACGCTGTTGAGTTGACTCCAACTCATAGCAACTGTCTGAATAACAGAATGAAAGCGTGCCTGGTCCTGTGCAGCCCTCACAACAGTCGGCATGTCTGAGCCCACGGCTGCAGCTACCGCGTCGGTCTGTCTTGCTGAGGGTTCTTCCTTTTTTTGTTTTTTGGGTTTTTTTTTTTTACTCCCCCTCTACCTTCCCAAGCATGATGTCCTTCTTCAGGGATTGGTCCCACCTGATGATGTCCAAAATCAGTAGATGCAGTCTCGCCATCCTCTTTTCCAAGGAGCATTCTGATTGTACTTCCTCTAAAACTGATTTGTTCATCTTTCTGGCTCTCTATGGTGTGTATGCAGTATTCTCTACCAGCCACACAATTCAAATGTGTCAATTCTTCTCTCTTCCTTTTTCATTATCCAGCTTACACTTGCATATGAGGTGATTTAAAATACCATGGCTTAGTCATCAAAGTGACATCTTTAACACTTTGAAGAGGTCTTTTGCAAATAGCTCAGTTAAGAAATGGGCAAAAGACATAAACTAACACTTCACCAAAGAAGACATTCAGGTAGCTTACTAACACTTGTAGAAATGGTCACAATCATTAGCCACTGGAAATGCACATCAAAACTATAATAAGATAACATCTCACCACAACACTCAACCCAGAAAACACAAAATACTAAATGATAGAGAACTTGTGGGGAGATTGGAACACTCATACACTGCTGTGGGAATGTAAAATGGCACAACCACTTTGGAAATCTATTTGACACTTCCTTAAAAAGCTAGAAATAGGTGTACCATGTGATACAGCAAGTCCACTCCTTGGAAAGTATCCTAGAGAAATAGGACCCATTGCACGAACACATATATGCACAACATGTTCATGCCAGCACTGTTCAAAACAGCAAAAAGATGAAAACACCTTAGGTGTCCATCAGCATATGAATGAGTAAACAAATTATGGTATACGCGAGCACATGCAGTGGAATACCATGCAATGATAAACAACTACGATGAATCTGTGAAGCATCTCATAACATAGAGAAATCTAGAAGGCATTATGCTGAGTGAAATTAGTCAGTCATAAAAGGACAAATATTGTACGAGACTACTATCACAGGAATTCAAGAAAAGGTTTAAACACAGAAAACATTCTTTGATGTTTACAGGGTTGGGGAGGGAGAGAGTGGAAACTCACAACTAGATAGTAGACAAAATTTATCTTAGGTGAAGGGAAGGACAGCATACAATACAAGGGAAGTCAGCACAACTGGACTAAACCTAAAACCAAGAAGTTTTCTGAATGCAACCAAACACTTTGAGGAACAGAGTAGCAGGGGCAGAGTTCTGGAAACCATGGTTTTGGGGGAGAACTAGTTCCAAAAACCCATTGTTGTCCAGTCAATTTCAACTCATAGTGACCCTAAAGGGCAGAGAAGAACTGCCCCATAGGGTTTCCAAGGAGTGCCTGTAGATTTAACCACTACGTCACCAGGGTTTCCACATCTATGAGAGCTGACATAATAAAGCTTATTAAGAAAATGTTCTGCATACCACTGTGGTCACTGGTGTCTAGGGTCTTAAAAGCATGCAAGTAGCCATCTAACATGCATCAACTGGTCCCAGTCTACCTGGAGCAAAACAGAATGAAGAGCACCAAAGACACAAGGAATCTGTTAGCCCAAGAGAAAACACAGGTACATAAATCAGAGGCTTCATCTGCCTGAGAACAGAACTAGATGGTACCCAGCTACCACCAGTGACCTCCCCGACAGGGAACACAACAGAGAGTCTCTGACGGAGCAGGAGAAAAGTGGGGTGCAGAACTCAAACTCCTGTAAAAAGACCAGACTTAACAGTCTGATTGAGACAAGAGCAACCCCAGAAGATGTGGTCCTCAGACTCTCTGCTAACTCAAAACTAAAATCATTCTTAAGGTCAGCTCTTCAGACACAGATGAGACTGGACTATAAAACATAAAATAGTACTAGTGAAGAGTGTGCTCCTTAGTTCAAGTAGATAAACGAGGCTGAATGGGCAACTCCTGTCTGGAGGTGGGAGAGAAGGCAGAAAGGAACAGGAGCTGGCTGAATGGACATGGGAAATTGGGGATGCAAAGGGGAACTGTGCTGTCACATCATAGGCATTACAACTAGGGTCACGTAGCAACGTATAAATTTTTAAATTTTTCTTTTATTATGACTAAGTGAAAGTATACAACCCAAGTCAATTTCCAAGAGCTCTACTTTCTCTACCCTTTTCACTACACTGTATAAATTCTTCCATGAGAAACTGAGCAGTAAATTTTCACCTAAAGCACATACACACACTCACACACAAAAGTGGTCTTTTGCAGATTTGCCCAGTGCAACATTGTCATTTGATTTCATGACTGCTGCTGCCATTGGAATTGATTACTGATCCGAGTGACATGAAATCTTAGACAACTGCAGTATTTTCTCTGCTTATCATGATGCGGAAACCCTGGTGGTATAGTGGTTAAGTGCTACATCTACTAAGCAAAAGGTAGGCAGTTCAAATCCACCAGGTACTCCTTGGGTCTCTTCTACTCTGACCTATAGGGTCGCTATGAACTGGAATCAATTTGACTGCTGTAGGTTTTTCTTGTTTTTTTTTAAATCATGATGTTGCTCATTGAGCCAGCTGTGAGAACATTTCTTTTCTTTCACACACTTGTATTTATCTTCAAAAACTAATAATTTTACATTTTTGTATGTTTTTATCTCTCACTTTAGATGGCAAACCCATTGAAGACAGAAATTTAAACTTCTGTTTCCAAAGTAGAATAAAACTAAGTCAACGGGACACGGTTGTCCAGTGTGATTAATGTAATCGATATCACTAGATTGTGCACCTTAAAAGAGCTGAATTGGCAAATGTTGTGTTGCATGTATTTGTACAGCAGTAATAAAGAATCCTGTCTCTACAGTGAAGCATTAGAAAATGTTGCTAAAAATTAAGGGAGTGATACGGTATAGCAGTACTACAAGTATACATGATTATTCATAGTTTCCTACCTGTGAATTCTTGAAGTAAATTTTTCAGTCTTCTACTTGGGTCACTTACCTTTTTGGTTGATAAACATGCTTTGGAATGTCCACTAGGTCGAATATTGTAAAGCACAAGACCCGAAGTCTCCTCTCTAGGAGAAACAACCCATGCAGGTTAGCACAGACTCAGTCACAAGAGACGCAGACATAATCTGCCTTTGGGCAGACAGATAGAAAGTCCTATGCACACGATGAGACTGAATCCACCATGAATTCTACAGCCCTAGAGTTTGTGGTGGTAATTGTCTTCTGCTTCTGCTAAGACAACCCTGCACTGTGCTCCATCTCTGAAAGGCACTGCCATCTAATGGTGTCTCACGCTTTGATCAGGGCCGGGCTGGCTCAGTGGGAAACAGCTGTGTCAGCATCCCTACTCCCTATTTCATGAACACTGTCAGTCCCTGCAGCATAGAGATCTGCTGGTTACATCTTGTCCTACTTCTTGATGGGATGACAAGGCTGTGACTACTGCAGCGACTCCTCTTCTAGACTCGACAGAGTCTCCCCAGTCCCCTGCAGATAAACCTTCGAGAGCATAAGGAGTAAGTTATGAAATGAGTTTTCTGAACCACATTAAGTTGCATAGCACGAGCTGACTAACATCAAACGGTAGGTCAAACACAAGGCTCTTCTAAACTCTGTGTTCAGGCAAAATTTGAGGACTCAAAAATAACAAAAGGAGAAATGTTGAAGGTATTCATACCTCACCCCACTAACGTGTTTACTTTGCCAGAAAACTGGGAGAAAACAAACACATGCAGAAAACCTAACCACAAAAAAACATACTGTTTATTTCAGCATTCAGTACTTTTTTTTTTATTAGTTTATTGTATAAAACAATAGCCAAAGATACAGATGGCACATTTTAAAACAGTTACCATATTTCATCAATTCTAGGACTAACACCTTTTAAATTGGGAAGCATCTTACAATTATGGTGTCTTCCAAGCACAGAGAATATCCTGATGGCATAGTCGTTAAGAGTCATGGTTGCTCACCAAAAGACCAGCGGTTCAAATCCAGCAGATGTTCCTAGAAACACTATGGGACAGTTCTACTCTGTCTTATGGGGTTGCTGTGAATTGGTATTGACTTTTCAGCAAGGCTTATTTCATTTTTCAAGCGTAGTGGTGTCCCTGAGTGGCACAAATGGTTACGCCTTTGACAACTAGCACAAAAGCTGGTGGTTCAAATTCACCAGAGACACTTCAGAAGACAAGCCTGGTGGTGTGCAACTGAAGACCCTATGGAGCAGTTTTACTCTGCACAGAGAGGGTCATCATCAGTTTGAATCAACCTGATGGCCAAGAACAGCGACCACAGCAAGCATAACAGCACTGGATTTATTTTGGTGAGTGCTATATAAAAATACTGGAGGTCTTAGAATTTGATGGAATCTTTGATAAATTCAGTAGCATAGTGTAGATCTATAGAGAAGACTGAAGTGAATAGTGCCTCTTCCATTTGCTACACAATATCTCCTCTTACAGCTCGATTTTTTTTTTTTAACCTACTGTGGCTGATTTTAAAGCTTTTTGTCTTTTCCTTCAAGCTTCAGAGTGAAACCTGAAGTATCCTGGATAATTTTATGTCTGTTCTACAGCTACAGAAGTCTGAGTAAAAAGCCATAAAATAAAAAATACTCAAAGGTATCCACAAAATTAGATGCACCAAGAGGAAAGTTGGGGGGGAGATGAACTGAGTCTCCTCCATGACTCTGCAGTACCGCTGTTCCCCTGCCCTCCCCAGCTGTCACCTTACCCCGCTTTGTCCCTTTAACAGCTCTTACCACTGTTTGGAATTCTTTTGTTGATTTCTTTGTTTACATGCTGTTTGTCTTCTTCCGAGGACTTCACTCTTCTTCGCTTTTCTTGTTTGCCGTGTATTTTAAACACTTAGAAAATACTTGGTATAAAGTGGGCACTCAAACTCACTTGGACTAGCAGCAGACTAAAGAAAATTGGACCTTTTTTCTATAACAATGCCACTGTTTTTCAGAAGACACTGAGTCAGGTAATTGGCACAACCGTAAAACCAGTTGCTGTCTAGTCAGCTCTGACTCGCAGCCAGTCCACATGTGTCCCAGGGGGTTTTCAGTAGCTGATCTTTCAGAAACAGATCACCAGGTCTTTCTTTGGAGCCACCCGTGGGAGGACTCAAACCTCCAAACTTTTGCTGAGCAGCCAAGCTTGTTAACCTTTTCAGCACCGGGGACTCCAAGGACAAACACATAAACAGCATCAAGACACACTTACAGACTGTTTTCCTCCTGAAATTAAATGCGTAGGTGCAATGTTATCTCAAGGGTCAAAGATGGTGTTTTATCTGCCTTGACTCGTATTTAAACCTCTCTGTGATACCAGAGTTCTTGTTTTGGCTTAATTATCATATGACAAGACTTTTGGATGGGAATTAATGATAAAATATGCTTGAAAATTATTGAATTAAGAAACAACCTGTGTTTTCCCCTCGTCTTCTTTTGAATGAACTAGAACCTTCAGACAGGTTAGGTTTCCATTTAACTACCAAAAATAGTTGTCATTTTTATACAGTTAAATACTAATTTCACATCTATTCATGTAGGTACAGGAATTTGAATTCTGCATATTTGAAAGGCTGGGGGACCATTTAAATAGATGCATACCTACGAAGTAATAATCTAAATAGTGTATTTAATGTTGAATAGATTCTTTTAAAGATCATACTTACTGTAACTGGAAGTAATTATCTGCTGCCTCATAATTTACATCTTGAGAAAACTTTACCACCTGAAAAAGAAAATTAGAAAGTTTCTGAAAAGCAGGAATGTGGGGTGATGGGACACATTAGGAGCAGATTTCTTTCCATGACCACTCATATAAAGTGTCTTATAAGAGGATGTATTCATGCTGGTCACTCAAAATCAAGTTTTCTTAGGATGTGATGTATACTTTCAAGACCAATTTAACTTTTCCTTTAGCAAAGAAAAAGCACACATTTAGCACTTTCCCCCGGTTTCTTTTCTGTTTCAGAAATGCCAGCAGTTCTACTCTGTCCATAGGGTCGCTATGAGTCTGCATAGACTCGATGGCACTGGTTCAATTATGCATATGTTAGATGTACTTTCACACTTGGTTATTTTTCCTTTTAATTTTATATCATCATTGTTCTGTAATTCCTGTTCTTCAAAATGTTACTCATAATTTGTTGCTCTCCACACGGTGGAATGCCTTGTCTAGTCAATAAAACACAAGTAAGCATCTTTCTGGTATTCTGTTTCCTTACTTGTTTCCTGCTTCTATATTCCAATCACTAGTAACTATCAATGCATCTTGATTGCATGTCTGATCAATTTCAGACTGTGGAGGCTGGTAAAAATCTTTAATTTCTTTGTCTTGGGCTTTAGTGGTTGGCGTGTAAATTAACTGGTCTTCCTAGAAGGCGTGTGGACATTATCCTATCATTGACAGCGTTGTAACTCAGGATAGATCTTGAAATGTTCTTTTTGATGTGATAGCATTCCTTCTCAATTTGTTATTTCAAGTATAGAAAACCAAGTGCTAGCCTGACTCACCATCACCAATATCAGTCCATTTCAGCTCACCACTGCCTACGGTATCTATCTATATGTGTTTGATTTTTGACAAGTTCCAAATTTCCCAGATTTATACTTTGTACATTCCATAATCCGATTATTAAGGGGCCTTCGCAGCTGTTTCTTCTCATTCTGAGTCATGCCACATCAGCAAATGAAGATCTTAAATGCTTGACTCCATGTCATTAAGGTTGGCTACTTTCAGGAGGCAGCTCTTCCCCAGTTTTATTTTGAGTGTCTTCTAACCTTAGGGATTCATCTTCTGGCACTGTATCAGACAGTGTTCCGCTCCTTTCCATTATGTTTTCACCGGTTATTGGTTTTAGAAGCGGATCTCCAGGTTCTTCTTCCTGCTGAGTCTGGAAGCCCAGCTGAAACCTGTCTGTCATGTGGGACCCTGTTGGCCTTTAAAATACTCATGGCGTATTTTCCAGCACCACAGCAACACACTGACCACCACAGTATGACAAACTGGCAGACGAGCACATGTAAAGGTGTGTATATATACTTGTACTATTCATAGGAAGTTCAAAAGTAGATAACGCTAAAGTATGTTGTTTAGTAGTACATATACAGATGGGGAAAGTATGAAGAAAAGGAAGAACATTATCATCAGAGAAGTCAGACTAGCTTTTGGGAAAAGGAGAACACTGTCATGATAGATGATACAAGGACACTTGGATTGCACCTAATGTTCTTTTTTTTCACTTGAGTGGTGATTACCTGGGTTTTTGGTTTCCAATAACTTGCTACATCATGCATAAATATTTGACCCATTTTTGCATAATAATATTATATTCATTAAAAAAACAAATGATTAGCTATGCTGCTTAATGCCATACTAGCCAACAGTCTGTGACCCAATCTGCACAATATAGCGAAGATGCTGAAATAATAACAATACTGTTTTTCATCAAATGTAAGATGCCATGGGATATATGACTCATCCTGATTTCAGAGATGCCAAATATTTTAAAAAATGTGTTTCAGAATAGATGACACATGTGTGACGGTGGTGGTAGTCTTTGTAGCAGCAACACATACCAACCCCTCCAAAACCAAAGCTGTTGCCATGGACTTGCTCCCTGCTCATGGGGACTTCATGTGTTACAGCATGGAACAGCTACATAGGGTTTTCTTGGCTGTAACCTGTATGGGGAGCCCTCAAGGCACAGCTGCTAACCAGAAGGTCAGCAGTTTGAGTCTACCAGCCACTTCTTAGAAACTCCATGGAGCAGTTTTGCTCTGGGTTGCTATGGGTTGGACTGATCCAACAGCAACAGGTTTGGTTTTGGGGTTTTCATTTTCATGGAAGCAGACTGCTAGGCCTTTCTTCTGTGGGACCACTGTGAATGCCAACTGTGCCCCCCAGGGAAGTAACGCATACATACAGAGCTTGTTATGTGCCACGTACTCATTTAAGTCCTTGACATATATCATCCCATTTAATTTTCATAATAACCTTATGAAGTGGGTTCTATTATTGCTATTATCATCCCCACTTTACATATGAGGTAATGCATGAGGCATAGAGAGATTTAAAAACTAGGACAGTACTATCAGCTAGTAAACGAGAGAGCCAGTCTTTTATTAAAAATGCAGATTTTTATTATTTTCTTCTCCTCAGATATTTATAAATTTGATGAGTAAATATTTGGAAGGGCTGGGTTACAAATGATCAAATACATGTTATACATCCAATTCTCAGAAAGAAAACCCATGATCATCTCTGCAGATATTGGGGCTATGTGATGAAAGAAAATTTCCCTAAAGTATAAATCTTTGCATTTTCTGTTTGCCTCAAAAGACCTTGCAGCTTCCACTCTCACTGGCTGGGAATGTTACCCTAAGGCAGCACCATGAAGAAGTCAGGTCTAGACTGGGGGCGGGACGAGGGGTGAAAGAGGCCACATGCGGCAGAGACCTGCCCTCCAGCCAAGGCTTGCACTAACAGCCAATCCTGGTACCAAGGGCTTGAAGTGTAAATGAGACCCTGTTAGGCACAGTAGCTAAATGCTTTGACTGCTACCCAGCAGACTGGCAGTTCAAATCCTCCAGGTGCTCCTTGGAAACTCTATAGGACAGTTCTGCTCTGTTTGTAGGATTGTTATGAGTTGCAGTCGACTTGATGGCAGTGAGTTTGGTTTTCTTTACAGGCCATCCAAATGAGCCACCAGATAATCACAACCACACGGGGGGCCCAGATGAAGTCAGTGGAACTGTCCAGCTACTCTCCGTCCAAATTGCTGACCCATAAAATTGTGAGGAACTGAAGTGACTGTCGTTCAAAACCATGAGGTTCTGAGGTGTTACGCCACGATAAAAAAAAAGAGAGAAAGAAACAGTGCCGTTAAGTTGATTCTGACTCATAGTGACCTTAGAGGACAGAGCAGAACTGCTCTACAGAGTTTCCAAGGAGCACCTGGCACATCTGAACTGCCGGCCTTCTGGTTAGCAGACGTAGCACTGAACCATTGTATCACCAGGGTTTCTATGCTACACGAGCTAACAGAACAATATTTCCTTTTTAAACCTGTGGACACTGAGTCCATTCTGACCCAGCGCAGTCTATGTGTGACAGAGTAGGACTGCGCCCTGCTGGGTTCTCTTGGTTGTGATCATTATGGAAGCCAATCTGCAGGCCTTTCTTCCCCAGCACCCCTGGGTGGGTTTTGACCACCAACCTTTCAGTTAGTAGCTGAGTGCAAACTGTTAGCGCCGCAAGGACCTTAGCTTAACAAATAGCAAAAGAAATCAAACCCATTGTTATCAAGTCGATTCCAAGTCACAGTACCCGATATGACAGACTAGAACAGCCCATAGGGTTTCCAAGGCTGTCATCATTACAGAAGCTGACCAGCACATCTTTCTTCCGCTGAGCGGCTGGTAAATGTGAACCACTGACATACCAGCAGAGCAGCTAAGCTCCTTGACCGCTGCGCGGCAGGCAGCTCAGATACATCGCCATAAACAGCCATGCACTAAAAACAAAACAAAAAGGAAATCTGGAAAACATCTTGTTTTAACACGGCAAAGAGACTTTGTATATTGAAAGTGGAAACTTTAGCTCTGGAATGACTGGCTTATCGTGCTATTATTTGTTAAGAATTCTCACATTCCTCCATATTTTCTCAGCTAAGCCTAGGAGGGAAATTCATCTTTTTAAAAAAATCTCAGTATTATAAGTACATACATCTAATGAAGAAATCTAAAACATTCACTTACCATGGTTTTAGTGCAGCGTCCTAAGATGATTTCAAAGGTCAGCTTTCTCTTCTCTTTTATTATTTTTGGACCATATGATTCTGAAATAATATATAGACCAGTATTTTCTTGATAGGTCATTTGAACCCAAAAGGACAGGGCCTCTCTCTTGTCCAAAAAGTAAAAAATGTGTCCAAGGTTAGTATGAAAGACAAAGTAGGGACATTCTTCATTATTTTGGAAGATGGCACTTTTTGCTTCCAATTCTAAAGGATAGTGTTGCCGCTGTAAGTCACCCTTTTCAGAAATGTATACGGCATAAAAGAGACCAGTTACATCCATGCTAAAGAATGTTTTTACAGTAGTATTTGTCCACAAATGTAGCTTTATTACATCGTTAACATTTATCTTGGAATAAAACATTACGTTGTTTTCCATTTTTATTATAACATTCCCAAAATAATCTGGAAAAAAAAGAGAGAAAAGTTGGTGTGATTCTAAGTAGCCATAAGTCTGTATTATGTCATTTAAGTGCACTTTTAACCAAAATAATTTCTTCCATAACAACTGTTTACATACTTCAATAAAATCGGAGTGTGCAGGTACAAATTGATGACTTTTTGTTTTCTCTCTGTACACTTGGCTCGCTGTATTCCCATTGTATCGTTTTGAAATAATGGCACAGAAGCAGCATCTGACCTCCTCTGACTTCACAACCAAAATCAAACCAACAGCTGTGGAGTCGACTCCAACTCATAGTACCCTATAGAACAGAGCAGAACACCCCACGGAGTTTCCAAGGACAGCCTGGAGGATTTCAACTGCTGACGTCGTGGTGAGTAGCCATAGCATGTAACCACTGTACTACCAGAAATTCCATAACGTCACAAGGGGTGAGGATAATCAATAGCACACGGCTAGTTCTTAGGAGGCTGTGGTCAGACCTACCTTCTCTCTCCACCCACTTCACCAATTTTGACTCTGTCTTTCCCACAGCGCTCTCTACTTCCCTGCTGTGCTCAATAATTCACTCTAAGGGCCGCACAGAACTCACAGACAACACTCAGGATTATGGGGTTTTGTAAGGGAATAACAATGACAGTTCAGGCTCAGGAACACTCAGGATACAGTTCTTCTGTCAGGACAGTCTCTTCCCAGCCATGCTCACAGGGACGATTCCCTCAGGCCCTAGGCCTCTTCCCACCCAAAGGCACTCAGCTTTCTGTCTCCACGGGCTGGGAGCCCATGGCACTGTCTCCTGCTGCTGGGTCTCTGCCACCATTGCCTTCTGTGTTACACCTCTTGGTCTCTGTCTCCAGGAGTTTCTCAGTCTAGGGATCCCAGGTTCAAAGGACATGCAGGCCCCTGGTTATTCTTCTTTGGTGTTAATGGGATCTTCTCTTTCCACCTCCTGGGTAGCTCATTTCAAGCCTAGCACGGTAGCAAAACAGACACAGCCTTGCCCAGTTGCTCGGGTGGGAGTTGTAAGATCATTGCTAGAAAGGCCACACAGAAGCAATTCATCACACCACACACAAAAAAACAAAAACCAAACTCACTGCCACTGAGTCGATACATCACATCACAGTTTTATGTGTATCTTTTGGTGGCTAGTGGTTAACTGCTCCATCTGCTAACAAAAGGTCAGCAATTCGAGTCTGCCAGATGCTCCTTGGAAACTCTATCGGGCAGTTCTTCTCTGTCCTATAGGGTTATTATGAGTCAGAATCAACTCGATGGCACCGGGTTTGGTTTTCTTTTTTTAACATAGAAAAAGAGCTGAAATTTGTGTATAACATATGATAATGGAAATGAGCATGACAAGAATGGTTTTATTAGAAAGTATTAACAACAAAAAAACCCAAATCAAACCATTGTCATCGAGTCAATTCTGACTCATAAGACCCCACAGAACAGTGTAGAACCGCCCTATAGAGTCTCCAAGGAGCAGCTCTTGGATTCAAACTGCCAGCATTCAGGCTAGCAGCCACAGCTCTTAATCACTGTGCCACCAGAACTCCAGGAAGCATTAGGATGACAAAACGAGGTTAGTTACAAACATTGGCCCCCTCTTCAAGTTCACTCCTAGTAGATAAAAATCAACTGCCTTCCTCTAACAGAATAATCTGATTAAGCCATCCCAAACCAAACCCAACCCACTGCTCTCAAGCCAATGCCAACTCATAGTGGCCCTATAAGACAGAGTAGAATTGCCCTATAGAGTTTCCAAGAAGCACCTGGAGGATTTCAATTGCCAACCTTTTGATGAGCAGATGTAGCACTGAACTATTAGGCCACCAGGGTTTCCAATGAAGCCATAAAGGGCCATAAAGGGCAAGCCTCTACCTAGCGTCTTTGATTCTATTGCCATATCTGTAAAACGAACTGTTGCACTAGCCCAACAGTTTCTTTCAGAGGTTTCTTTCCAGATATTACATTCTCTCCACAGAGCTTCTCGGGTATACTTTCCTTAATGAAAACAGACAAACAGACAAAAGCCTTGGAGGGGACTGGCTGAAGGGAGAAAGGTGCATTCACAGCGTTAGAGAGGTTCAGAATGTGTTGTGCTTTTGCATCTTACATTTGGAATCTGAATAAATCACTGCCATTTTCAAAAATTACACTAAAGTCTAATAAAACTTACCAAAGAAGGAAATAAATGCAGTAGATCATAAGGAGGAAGGAGAGAAAAGTGTCAGTGTGTGACATAATGAAACGTATCTCTATGATAGCAACAAACCAAATGTCAATCAGTAAGTAAACAGATAAGCACAGTGTGGCACAAAATATGTGTAATGGAGTATTACTCCTCCATAAAGAGAAATGAAGTTCTGATACATATTATCACATGGATGACGCTATGTTCAATGAAGCCAGCCAATCACAAAAGGACAAATATTGTCTGATCTCATTTATATGAAATACCAACGCTAGGCAGATGTGTAGAGCCCACAATTTAATGATTACCAGCAGTGGAACTGAGGACGAAAGAAGGAATCATTATATAGGAAGCACTGAGTTTCTGTTTATGGTGATGGAAAACGTGGCAATGGATATTGGTCATGGTTACATAACAGGACTGATGTCATTAGTGTCACCCAACCATACATGAGAAAGATGTTGAGTTGGCCATTGCTGTCTTATCTGTATTTTTAGAGTAATAAAGAAAATTTCTAAAGAGTAACTGCAGAAGGATACACAGAGCACGATGGCATATAAAACTCAAAGCCTCAAAAGACAGACCACTACATAGTTCAGGACATTTGTATGTGAAGTAAATGTAGAGCTGTATCAAATGAGAAAGCTCTATAATTCCAGGCAGTGATTATCCCCTGGAAGAAGGAGATTAGGATAGGGTAGGAGTACAAAGGAGTCTTCGATTGCAATTGTGTGTGTGTTTTTAAGAATGAAGACGGAAAATTTAAATCTCTGTTAAATCTGAGTACTACATGGATGTTTTGTTTTCTGTATGTTCTGTACATCTGAAATAATTCACAATTAAAAAATAAAATGTGTACATCATACTTACCTTCAATCCTGCTCTCATTTCCTTTTTCCAATTGCTAAAATAGAAGATCTGAACCCTTTCTACTCAAAGATTAATACCTATACTTAGTCTCTAGTGTCCCAGTGTATTAGGTGATTAAAGCTGTGACAATCAAGACAATAGGAGCCACTGCAGATTAGCAAAACAGAACAGCTTAGACACAAAACCCTGGGAAAATGAGGAATCATGACTGTCTACTTCCAAAACATCTTGATCAGACCAAACAGAAACTCTATACCCATTTAGCAGTAACTCCCCCACTCTCTCCTACCCTCAGACCCTGGTAACTTCTAATATACTTTCTATGCCTATGAATTTGCCTATTCTAGTTATTTCATTTCAGTAGAATCACACAAATTTGTTCTTCTACATTTTGCTTATTTCACTTAGTATAATATTTTCAAGGTTCATCTATATCTGGGCATGTCTTAGAAATGTATTCTTTTTTATGGCTGAATAATATTCCGTTGTATATACATATCACGTTTTGTTTATCCATTCTTCCTTTGTTGGACAACTGGATTGTTTCCACCTTTTAGCTGTTCTAATAATGCTGCTATGAACAATGGCATACAAATACCTGTTCTAGTCCCTGTTTTCAGTTCTTTTGTGTACATACCTAGGAATGGAATTGTTTTTGTTGTTAAGTGCAACTGAGTCAGTTCCAATTCATAGCAACCCCACATACAACAGAACAAAACACTGCCCAGTCCTGTGCTATCCTTACAATCGTTGTTATGCTTAGACCCCTTCTTACTGCCACTGTGTCTGTCCATCTCATTGAGGGTCTTCCTCTTTTTCTAGGACCCTCTACTTTGACAAGCATATTCTCTTTCTCCAGGGATTAGTCTCTCCTAATAACATATCCAAAGAATACAACCCTGGCACACACTTTTCTTGCTTCAAACCAGTGTGAGGTAGGTCTCAAGATCCTTGCCTCTAAGGAGCATTCTGGCTGTATTTCTTTCAAGTCAGATGTACTCATTCTTCTGGCAGGAGTGGCACATTCAGTATTATTCTCTAACACCATAATTTAAAGGTATCAATTCTTCTGTGGTCTTCTTACTCATTGTTAAACTTTCACATGTATACAAGGCTACTGAAAATACCAGAGTTTGAGTCAGTCTCACCCTAGTCTTTCAGGGGGACATCTTTCCTTTTCAGCACTTAATAAAGAGATTTCTTACACCACATTTGCCCAGTGCAGTGTGTCATTTGTTTTCTCGACTGCTGTTGCCGTGATTGTGGACTGTAGATCAAGTAAGATGAAGCCCTTGACAAGCACAGCCAGAAGGCTGCTGACAAGCAAGGACGGCCAGACTACATGCACATACTCTGGACATGCTGTCAGCAAGGATCAGTCCCTGGAGAAGGACATCATGCTTGGTAAAGTAGATGGTCAGTGAAAAAGGGGAAGACCCTGAACAAGATGGATTGACACAGTGACTCTAATGATGGGCTCAACCACTGCACGAACTGTGAGACTGGGCAGTGTTTCATTCTGTTGTGCACTGTGGGTCACTACGAGTAGGAACCAACTCGACAGTACCTAACAACAACAATCAACAACAATAATCTTATTTCTTTACAACTGTGGCCATACACTCTTAAAAATATTAATATATTCTGATTATTTCTTGCTTCATATTAGGTCAGCAACATGGGGGCCACTGATAACCTTCACAAGTGCAGTTTTCATGGAACATCTGACGAGAGTAGATTCAGGAGAGAATAAAAGAAAGGCAGAAAAAGTGAAACTAGGCAACAATTGGTTGAAGTTTTATTGTAAAGAGGTGCTGAAAAATTCAACAGTTGGAAGTCGAAGACTGACATGAGGCCAGGAGTGATTATAAATAAATTGTTATTGCCTTGAAATTCCAGGTTAGTTCAACGTTTACCTAGATTTCTTGAGGCTGAAGCTTTGCATTTCTTTGCATTTCCTATAACGTTTAGTAGACCACCTTAGGAATAATAAGATCATGAAAAATAAACCAAACCAAACCAGTTATCATCAAGTCAGTCCTGACTCATGACAACCTCATGTGTGTCAGAGTAGAACTGTGTTCCACAGGGTCTTCATTGCTTCAGATTTTGGAAGCAGATCACCAGGTTTTTCTTCCAAGGCACCTGTGGGTGAACTTGAACCTCCAGTATTTTGGCTAGTTGCCACCCAGCGACTCCTAAGATTAAGAATAACTGCTACTCCCTAGACTTGCTGCTGGCCTTGACCTGAAACCAGTATTGAGGCCAAGACTTCAAACCAAGAATGGACTGGACTCAGGGACACAGAGTGAGCCTGCAGTATGTTTACTTTACGGTTTTATACATATATACGAGGCTGTCCTACTGATTTCTTTCTGGATAGGGTAGGAGAGGTTGGAGAGGAGGGAACAGGTGTTCGTTAAGAGGATACTACAAGTAAAGAGTGAAAAGGAGAAGTGTGCTGTCACAGGGTGGAGACAGCAGATAGAGTTACAGAGAGACAAGCATGCAAAGTGACTTGGATTATATACTTTCACTTAATCATAATAAAAGAAAAATTTAAAAAAAGAATAATTACTACTAACTAAAAGTTTACCACTTGGTAAGCATCTTTCTCAGCATTTTACACACAATTCCTTTTCTAGTCAACACAACAGTCTTATGTTATGGATTAGAAACCTGGGAGGTTAAGTGACTTTCTCATGGATTTGAATCCCGGTCTACCACCTCCATCACCTCCACCCTGGAGAAACATGTCAATTGTTTAGTCAGCATCTCCTGATTGACCAAAATGACACTCTAACAAGAAAATCTTGAGTTTGCCATTTTGTTGTGTGAGATGACACTTAACGTTGGTTGAACTTAAAATCTCCCCATTTTATAAATGGCAAAGAGTGCACTGTTAGCCATAAAAAGCATCATATACACTTAAATTGCTATACCTTCATTAGAAAGATATTTGTTGTGAAATCTAGAATGACTTGCAGAATGAGAATAAAACCAAACCCACTGTTGTTGAGTGAATTCTGACTCATAAATCTCACCTAAAAGCACGTCTTGAATACTGCTGTCCTGTGATAATTTTGATAGATTTCCATTTTCTGTAGGTGTTTTCAAAATTCCAGACTCTTTGAAATTATAGTTGCTATAATAGACCCTGTGTTTGTCCCACAGAAGTACTTCTGGCACTGCCGAATATAGAAAACGGAAAGCTAAAGAACTGCCCACAGGGACATCTACTGCAAAGTCTTGGTGCACAAACTCTTTGGTATCTTCGTTATATATAACCAGGTAAATCTTTCTGCTGGAAGTGCAGAAAACACAGTAACTTAAAAGCAAGGCAAGTTCCAAAGGATGCGCTGTATACTCAATACCGTGTATAGTCAGTGTAGCAGCTGGTGATAGATGGAGAATATTTTTCAGCTCTGCAGTAGTTATTATTTTGCTAAATTTAAGTGAAGTATGTGGTCCTTGTTGTCTTATATTGTTGGGTTGGTACCAAACATCAAGGTAAGCTTCATTTTCTGTCCACACTGCCACGTTGCTTCTTTGTCCTTGAGACTGTGATAACATGGAAAATATTTAGAAAAATCTTCAGTTAAGGGATATTTTAATGATTCCTGTCTTCTAATTCACTACATTTAAAAATAAAAAGTACTAACTGCTAAGGTTTAACTTGTAGTGGAAACCAAACTAAACCCACAGCCATTGGTTGGATTCTGACTCATAGCGACCCCATAGACAGAGTAAGACTGCCCCACAGAACTTCCAAAGGAGCACCTGGCAGGTTTCAACTTCAGATCTTCTGGTTTGCACTTAACCACTACACCACCAGGGTTTCTACTTCTAGTAGACTTCTAAATAATATTTCAGGTAATAGAAATGCATTATATGTAACTATAGAAATAAATTACACCAGTAGTTTTACTCTCTCTTACATTACTATGTTTCTGTCAATAAGGAGAATAAGTCATAACCCAAATCCTCAAAAACATTAGCTTTCTTTTTCCTTTTATCTTCTGTAACCGGGGCTGCCCCTTTAACCTTGGTGTTTCATAATGTCAAGATATAAGACACCTCGAATGTTAACGAGTGTCTGATGCAATCCTCAATGAGGAAATAGGTTAGAAACAATTGTTTAAACAGTCTGTGAGATTAGAATTTAGAAGGCCATATGAAACTGCCACTCTTACCCTAACAATTAAAACAAGTTCGAGAAGGAAGAAAAGGGTTTTTTTAAAAAAGTCCATCAGAGACCTGAAGAACATAAAGGAACCAAATCCAGAAGATGGTGAACACTTCAGAGAAGAGACCCACAGTTACTCCTTTACTTGTCAGATGGTTGGGAGGAAAATATGACAGTGGTGAGGCGAAAGTAGCCATTAGTGAGATGCAATTCACTGATACTGGTCATTGTGAATTTGACAATCACGTGGTCTACTATGACAGGAGTGATAAATTGGAGAGGAATGGCATTGCAAGCATCATCAAAAAAATTTTTTCTTGAAACACAGTACAGTCAGTGATAGGTTAATATTCATACTCTGTTTTAGTCAGCCAGGGCCGCTCTAACAGAAATACCACCGAGTGGATGGCTTTAACAAAGAAAGATTTATTCTTACACAGTCCGGTAGGTTGCAAGTCCATATTCAGGGTGTCCACTCCAGGGAAAGACTTTCCCCTTGACGGCTCTGGAGGAAAGTCCAGTATTGCATCAGTCATTGTCCAGGGAGCGTCCTAACGCAAGAACCTCTGGTCTGAACGACGCGTTCTGCTCCCGGTGCTGCTTGCTTGATGGTAGCGAGGTTCTCAAATTGTCCTTGGTTCTTTTTCCTTTTATTCCTTGCAAGCTAAAAGCATTAAGGGTGGGGCAAGCCATACTCCAGGGAAACTTCCCCCATAGCAGGAATTCACAGCCCCACCCTAATCCTTTAACATACAGGTTAGCAAAACCGCACAATGGAGGACATTTCCAAGATACTGGGAACCATATCCCAGCCACATGGCTGCACACATTTTTGGGGGGACACAATTCAAACCATGACATCCCACCCTTTGACAACCCAAAAATCACATCACAAAACATTTAACACATTCATCTCACCATAGCAAAATTATGTCCATCCATATAACAGAAGTCTTAAATCAGTTCCAAGTCCAAAATACAAAAACTCTTCTACATCTGTGAAACTTAGAAGGCATTAACAGGCAACAGGCAAGTCAACAGAACACATTACATTAGCCCTCAAAGCTTTGGAAATACTCTTACATTTTCTGAGACATTCTACACAACAGCAATGCTCTCCAGACTCTAGGTATCGGCCACACTCTCAGGTTTCTGAGTGGAGACCTCCAGCCCCGTGCTACAACTTTGCCTTCAAGGCCCACTTGGACAGAAACTCTGTCCCATTGGCTTTAGGAGCACCCTAAGCCCAACTGAGTGGCAATTCCACCCTTACGAACACAGCACGCCATGGTTCCACCCTTTCAAACCCCTGAGGTCATGGCCATACCTCTTGAGACTGAGGCAGCTCAGCTTCTCACGCTATCTGCCTCTTCAGCTTCAGCTTCCTATGGCCTCATGGCCCGGGCCTCAGGCCCACATCTGCCCTGCCGGGCAAGTGTTCCAAAGCTCTGTAGCTCCACTGGTTTAAGTGCCCGGAGGCACCCCACTCTTGCTGGAAAGCGTCCTGCCCAAAGGCACTCAACTCTCTCACTCCGTGGGTCAGCAAGGCCAGCTCACCGATTCAAGTGCCCAGAGGCACCCCGTTCCGCGAGGAAAACTCTGCGCAGGCACTGACCTCTCTCGCTCCACGGGTCGGCTCCAGCGCTGCCTCTGGTTCTGCTGCTGCCGCTGCCGCTGCTGCCGCTGCCGCTGCTGCCGGTCCTCTGTTGTTTCTCACCATCTGTGCCTTCTTCGTTCCTTCTGAATCTTCTATCCATTCGCAGTTTCAAAGTGGCTTCCACATTTTAGGTATTTGCTAGAGCAGCACCCCACTCCCACGGTACCAATTCTGTTTTAGTCAGCCAGGGCCGCTCTAACAGAAATACCACCGAGTGGATGGCTTTAACAAAGAAAGATTTATTCTTACACAGTCCGGTAGGTTGCAAGTCCATATTCAGGGTGTCCACTCCAGGGAAAGACTTTCCCCTTGACGGCTCTGGAGGAAAGTCCAGTATTGCATCAGTCATTGTCCAGGGAGCGTCCTAACGCAAGAACCTCTGGTCTGAACGACGCGTTCTGCTCCCGGTGCTGCTTGCTTGATGGTAGCGAGGTTCTCAAATTGTCCTTGGTTCTTTTTCCTTTTATTCCTTGCAAGCTAAAAGCATTAAGGGTGGGGCAAGCCATACTCCAGGGAAACTTCCCCCATAGCAGGAATTCACAGCCCCACCCTAATCCTTTAACATACAGGTTAGCAAAACCGCACAATGGAGGACATTTCCAAGATACTGGGAACCATATCCCAGCCACATGGCTGCACACATTTTTGGGGGGACACAATTCAAACCATGACATACTCCTACAAGGAAGATGAGTTAATATGAACATTATTCAAATTTACACACCAACCATGAGTGCCAAAGATGAAGAAATTGCAGATTTTTATGAACTGCTACAGTCTGCCACTGACCAAACATGCAATCAAGATGCACTGATAACACTTGATGATTGAAATGTGGACACTGGAAAGAAGGATCAGCAGTTGGAAAATATTTGGCAATAGGAATAATGCTGGAGATTGCATGACAGAATGCTGCAAGATAATGACTTATTCATTAGAAATATTTTTTTTCCCCCAGCACAAGTTACAACTACATGCACGGACCTCACTGGCTGAACTGTACAGGAGTCAAATTAACTAAGTCTGTAGCAAGAGATTATAGAGAAGTTCAGTATTATCATTTAAGGCACAGTCAGGGGATGAATGCTGAATGGACTATCAGTTGCTCACAGGCAGGTTCAAGCTGAAAGTGAAGAAAATCAATGCAAGTCCATAAGGGTCTAAATGAATTTTGGCTACATCTCACCTGGATTTAGAAACCACGTCAAGAACAGATTTGATGCCATGAACATTAATGACGGAAGATGAGAAGAGTTGCAGAACGACTTCAAGGACATCATACATGAAGAAAGCAATGGGTCAACCTTTCATTCTTCCACTATTTTCTGCTTTGAGTTTTTTGTTGATAACACATTTTCATTAAAGAAAGCAAGCTGAATCATTGAATGTGTCTGAATTTTGGGTAGGTAGTATGGATTTTTTTTTTTTTTTTTTTTTTTTACTTTATACAAGCCTGCTGCTTTAGGCTGCATTTTTTAGAGATTAAAAAACCAGTAAACCATATAAATATATATAGAGAGTTAACCCAAAACCTCAGTGCCTTCGAGTTGATTCTGACTCATAGCGACCCTATAGGACAAAGTAGAACTGCTCCATAGAGTTTCCAAGGAGCGACCCCTGGTGGCTCTAAACTGCTGACCTTTTGGTTAGCAGACATAGCACTTAACCACTATACCACCAGGGTTTAGAAAGAGAATTATCAAGGAAATGGGTCACACAATTGTCAAGGCTGAACTGTCCAAAGTCCATGGATCAGGATACAGGCTTTTCCTGGTTGATTAGGTGCCAGGGCTGATGAACCCAAGACTGGCAGGCAGAAGAGGAGACCTCTTGTTCACAGGCTGTGAAGATCAATTAATTCAAAGACCAGCAGATAAACTGCTAGCTCAGGTTCCAAGAGCTGGAAACTGAAGCAGACAAACTGAAGGCAGCTGCAGGATCTAGAGCCAACAAAAGCCCACAGCGGGCCTTGCCAGAGAGCCCACTTACATCTAACACAGATCACAATCTCAAGGAAACTCCCTTTCAACTGACTGACTATTCACAGCAAATCTCATGATGGGGGTGATCACATATAGACACTGAGAATCCAAGCTGACACACAATCTTAACCATCACAGCTTTAGAGTTTTATGGAACAGACAAGGACTGCCAATTAAGTTCACAAACCCATCATAGAAAAAGTGCTACATACCTTATTGCTGAATATCAGCCCCTGTGCCGCCCCTTCCCCTCCCCCACCAGGCAGAGAAAGAAGTTGGGGGCAAAACCAGAGGGCAATACCCAGTCCCACAGGAAGCTCACTGGGTGTGGGCTTTCTGACTGAAAATGGTTGCAGAAACAGAGTAGGAGCAGTCGTAACCAGAGGACAGGAGGGGACTGTGCTCCCTGGTGGGAAGATAGATTTGTAGACAACAGCTCCCCGAGGGGCTGCACCCTCTGGTGGACAGATTGCTCACTGAGTGTTCCAGTGTGTGTCTAGGAGACAATGAAAGTTGAAATCTGACATCTGGAGCTTTATAATCTTAATTAAATCAGGGAGGTTAAAGGACCTATCACAAAGAAGGAGAGGAAGTGGTAAGCAAAGGCTGAAGGCTCTACCCATTCAAGATTTTCTCACAGAAAATAGGGTGGGCACAACCATCCTCTACTGGGAGCCGAGAAAGCTAACACCCTCAGAAGTTCCAATGCCCAGCAAAAAACTCTACGAGACAAAAAGATAAGAGAAACGATGGCCCATCCTAATGAATGCAACCAAGGGACTGTCATTTGTCTATAGGAGCCTGAATACTGAACAGGGGGGAAAAATACAACACAACAATGTCAAACATAATCCAATAACTAAGAGAAAACATAGACAGAGATCTAAACAACTAAGAAAAACAATGCCTGAGCCAAATGAGAATTTTAAAAAAGAGAAAGACTCACTAAAAGAAAATAAAAGGAGATACTGCAATTGAAAGCGACATTTTCAGCCTTCAATAACCGCACCAAAGCCCTGTAGTATAGTCTCTAATACATCACGGAATAAATGGCATGGTAAACATATTTATATGTTTCGGTGTTATATACATTTATGTAACCTTTTACTAACCTTCATTAAATAGCTGACCCAACACCATCTTCTTGATGCAGTACCAATAATGCCATTATCAGGAAGATTTTCATTTCTTCCCAGTCTTACAAATTTATGAAAATCTTTTAGGTAAAGAACACCATTTATTACAAAATATATTTTGCCCCGCGATAGGCACATATCTGTGACTTTGTGTCTTTCATCATCATTCAGAATGCCTGGAGGCACTCTTATTTTTGTCCAAGTGATAAATGAATCATTTGTTTGAAAGGTGTCCATTTCAGCTACCACAACAAGTGATGAAGGAATGCAAGCTTCCCAGTCCACTATCAACTGTTTACCCTTTGGTACAGTCAGTGGTAAAGAACCAGGAATCTCAGGTGCGATCCTCAAAGGGAAAGTCATCAGGAAAAGGAGATCAGCCACAAAACAATCTTGAAGAGCCACTTTGTTTCCCATAATATTCTTCAGTATGTCACTTTTGGTCATTGGTATTGATACCTTCCAGACCCTGAGGAGAGAAAAATAAAAAATATAAGAATAAAATAGTCTATCTTCTTGAATACACCATGCATTTATCGACATTTAACATAAATACAGGTAAAAAAATTTAACTAGTACTGAAATGCTATCACTGCTTCCATTTCTCCTCATTTTTTGTTTCTTGCCTGCAAAAGAAAACAATCTTGAGAATAAGAGGTCTTTATTCTAAAATGTTTATTCCCAAATAAACATTCTTACGCAGACATATTTCAGCTGTGCTTCCAGACTAAGACAGACTAGGAAGAAGGACCTGGTGGTCTGTTTCTGAAAACAATTAGCCAGTTAAAACATTATGAACAGCAGTGGAACATTCTTCAATTCAGTGCTAGAAGATGGAGGATACTCAAAATACAACTGGAGAAGAGCTGCCTCTTCAAAGTAGAGGCACCTTAGTGATGGAGTGGATGGAGTGGATGGAGTCAAGTTCTCGAGACATTCATCTGATGATGTGGCATGACCCCAAATCAGAAGAAACAGCTCCAAACATTCATTAACAATAAGAACATAGAATGTACAAAGTACAAATCTAGGAAAATTAGAAATTGTCAAAGAAAGATTGGTAGCTGGAAAATATGGCCTTAGTAACAGAAATGATTCCAGAGATCACATGATATGATTTTGCAAGACCAACAGTTTCTTCATTGCAAATACTTTTTTTCAACAATATACATGGCAACTATACACACGGACCTTGCCAGATGAAATACACTGGAATCAAATCAACTACATCTGTGGTAAGAGACAATGGGAAAGCTCAGTATCATCAGCCAGAACAAGACCAGCTGCAGACTGCAGAACCAATGATCAATTGCTCATATACAAGTTGAAGCTTAAGAAAATTAGAACAAGTCCATGAGGGTCAAAGCATAACCTTGAGCATATCTCCCCTGAATTAGAGACCATCTCAAGAATATATATGATGTATTTTACACTAATGACTGAAGAGCAGACAAGTTGTGAAGTGACATCAAGAACATCCTACATGACAGTAAGAAGAGGTCATTAAAGACACAGGAATGAAAGAATGCCTAAAATGGATGTCAGAAAAGACTCTGGAGCTTGTTCCTGAATGTTGAGCAGCTAAAGCAAACGGGAGAAATGATGAAGTAAAAGAGCTCAGCAAAAGATTTCAAAAGGTAGCTTAAGAGGATAAAGTAAAGTATTAAAACAACACGTGCAGAAACCTGGAGTTACAAAACCCCAAAGCAAGAACACACTCGGGATTTCTCAAACTGAAAGAACTGAAGAAACAATTCAAACCTTGCATTTCAATATTCAACAATTCTACGGGGCAAATATTAAACAACATGTCAAAAGAGGATGGAAGAAATACAGAGCGTCATTATACCAGAAAGAACTGATGACGTTCAAGCATTTCAGGAGGTAGGAAATGATCAGGAACTGACGATACTAAAGGAAGTTCCAAGGTGCACCGAAGGCACTGGAGGAAAACAAGGCTTCAAATACCAACTGAGGTGTTTCAACAAATGCTTGCAGCACTGAAAGTGCTCAGCTGTCTAGGGTAAAAAATTTGGAAGACAGCTACCTGGCCAACTGACTGAAAGAGAATCATAATTGTGCCTATTCCGAAGAAGGGAGGTCCAAACAAATGCTGAAATTAGCAATATCTTTAATATCAAACACAAGTAAAATTTTGCTGAAGGTCATTCAAAATCAGCTACAGCAGTACATTGACAGGAAACTGCCAGAAATTCAACCCAGATTCAGAAGAGGGCATGGAACCAGAGACATCACTGCTAATGTCAGGTAGATCTTGGCTGAAAGCAGAGACTACCACAAAAAGGTCCACCCGTAAACACAGTATTGACTATGCAAAGGTATTCAACTATGTGAACTGTAACAACTTATGAATAGCATTATGAAGTACAGAATTCCAGAATATTTAATTGTGCTCGTGAGTAACGTGTATGTAGACCACGAGGCAGTTGCTGGGAGAGAATAAGGGGATGATGCTGTGTGATGTAAAGTTGTCAGGGTTGTGTTGTTTCACCACAGTTATTCAACCTATATATCGAGCAAATAGTCTGAGTAGCTGGATTATATGAAGAACAGGACAGCAGAATTAGAGGAAGATTCATCGGCAACTTGTGTTATGCAAATAACACAACCTTGCTTGTGAAAATGAAGCACTTACTGATAAAGATTGAAGACCACAGCTTTCAGTATGGACGGTACTTCAACATAAAGAAAATGAATTCTCACAGGTGGACCAATAAACAACATCATGACAAGTGGAGAAAATACTGATATTGTCAAGGATTTCGTTTTACTTGGATTCACAATCAACACCCATGAAAGCAGCAGTCAAGAAATTAAAACTGCATTGCACTGGGCAGATAGCTTGCAATCGACCTCTTCAAAGTGTTCAAAAGTTGTCGCCTTGAAGACTAAGGTATGCCTGACCCAAGCCACGGTATTTTCAGTCACCTCATATGCATACCGAAGCTGAACAATGAATAAGGAAGACTGAAGAACTGACAGCTTTGAACTGTGGTGTTAATGAAGAATATTGACTACACCACGGACTGCCAAAAGAATGAACAGATCTGTCTTGGAAGAAATATAGCCAGAATTCTCCTTAGAAGCAAGGATGGCAAGACTACATCTTATATACTATGGACATACTATCAGGAGGGACCAGTCCCTGCAAAAGGATGTCATGCTTGGTAATGTAGAGGGTCAGCAAAAAGAAGGAAGACCTTCAGTGAGAGGGACTGACACAGTGACTGCAACAGTGGGCTCAAGCATAACAATTGTGAGGATGGCACCACATAGGACAATGTTTCATTCTGTTGTACACAGGGTCAGTATAGGTTGGAGATGATTTAAAGAGAACCTAGTAACAACGAGAAGGTCAAAAAGGGGAGAATGTGGACACATTGTGGGACTGGCAACTGCTGTCACCAACAATGTATGTATTAATTGCTTAATGAGAAACCAATGTGTTCTGTAAACCTTCATCTAAAACACAATAAAAAATTAAAAACAAAGTATAATCAGACAAGTCTACAAGACTACTAGTCTACACAAACCATGGCCTCATCTACCATGAGTCCAGAACTAGATGGTGCCCAGCTACCACTAGGGGCACTGTCCTATTAGGGCCATAATTGATGGATCCTGATAGAAGAGGAGAAAAATGTGGAACAGAACCCAAATTCTTAAAAAGTCCAGACTCACTGGTCTAGTTAAGACTAGAGAATTCCCAAAGTGTCACCCTTAGATATTTAAATCCTAAACCACAACTACCCCTTGAAGGTACCTTTTAGCTAAATATTAGATTGCCTTATAAAATGAAGAATGTAACCTGTGAGTGAGTAATGAGCTTTTTTAGGGAATCATTTACATGAAACCAAATGGTCAAAAATGACTCTAAAGCAAAGACGAGCAGGAAAGGGGCAGGGAAACTAGTGACCCGGAACTGGTACAACCAGAATGGAATGAATGAGAATGATGCCACACTGTGAAAAATGTCATCAATATCACCAGGTGATCTGTATAGAAATTGTTACATGGGAACCTAGCTTGTGGTGTCAACTTTCACCTGTGGAAACTCAATGAAGTATCATTTTTAATAAAGTAAAAGAATAAAAAATAAATCAGATAAGATTTTTTAGTTTGGTTTAACATGGACTTTTTTCCTGCCTCCTTATCTCCTGAGTTTTATGAATTCACCTGGAATTTTAGCTCCAGGTAATTACTGCTCTGTTAACAATACTTTACCTCTCTCAGTGCACTTCTGACTCTGGCTAGGAATTGAGCTTCTTGCGTTTCCTGGAGTACATCTGCTTACTCAGGTCTCCATCTTAAGGCCTAAGTGCATGCTGCCTCTGCTGCTTGGAATGCTCTCTCAACTTGTTTAACATTTCTTTCTTTTCAATCATGCACCTAGCAACTCCTAAGGAAGTCCCTCCCTGATTTCATTACCCCCAAGCCTGGGTTGGTGTCTGTTTTGTGCATTTTTACTATACCATGGTCTCTTTCAGGCTATAATATCTATTTCTTACTTGTTCCCCCTACTGACTATAAAGTTAAGGAGGGCAGGAGCTGCTATCTTAGTTCTAACCATCTTATCCTGGGAGCTACTCAACGCACTCAAGGACTGTCGAAACTCAGTGGGAGACAGATGTGGCAGTCTGCTTCCGTAAGACGTCAGTCTGGGAAAATGTAATCTGTCCTGCAGCGTCGCTATGAGTCAAAGTTGAAGGGACAGCAACGAGTCCGGACAGGCCTGGGTCTAAACTCAGTGAAAACATGTTAACTTTAACAGTAACAGATGTTAATTCTCAGGTGGAATTTGTGGTGTCTGTGCATGTGTTTCTGCTGGTGGAGGTAGTGATTGTGATGTCAGTCATAACACTGTAGCTCAGGTTTGTGAGTCAGCATCCCAAATGAGGCTTTTGGATTGAGGTTTAGTGATTCACACAAACTGTGAAGCTACAACTTGGGAGTCTGGCTGGAATTTTCTGACTCGGTAGCAAGCTTTGTGAAACATATGTTTTGTGTATCATAAAAGAAGCTACTTAGAAACTGTATTATGGGATATTCCATAAAATTCCACTAAGGGCTTTAAGACTCTCTTTTAACTAAAGGCTCTGACATTCATTTTATTTAATTTAAAAGCTGAATTTTATATTTGAAATTTAGAAGTTAAATACCCATTGCTCGATAGACGCTTTGAAAAAAAGTGCTTCCTCTTTAGAACTGTGATTATGGTAGGCTTCTGTCCCAAAGTGGCCAACTGCCTGGTCAGTATTCTGGAATTCTGTAAAAACAAAATAAATATTTCCTTTTGACTTTTTTCATACCTAAATGACTCTAAAACTTTGTACCCTGGTGGTGTAGTGGGTAAGTGCTACGGCTGCTAACAAAAGGTCAGCAGTTCAAATTCACCAGGCACTCCTTGGAAACTCTATAGTGGAGTTCTGCTCTGTTCTATAGGGTCGCTGTGAGTTGACATTGACTTGATGGCACTGGGTTTGGGTTTTTTTTTTTGCTATACTGAATTTTTAGGTAAGACATTTTTAACATTTATAAATTCACATGATTTCAGGATTCAGCTTTGTAGTTTCCTAACATGTAACCTCCTTCACATTAGAACTCTACAGGTTATAAAAGGTTTCTGATTTATCAAAAAATACCATACACAATCAGAATCTTGAATAAATGGAGACTACTGACTTTTTTTTTTTCCTGAATAAAAATCCAAACCTGTGGCCGTCAAGTCAATTCTGAGTCATAGCGACCTTATAGGACACAGTAGAACTGCCCCACAGGGTTTCCAAGAGCAGTTGGTCGTTTCAAACTGCCAACCTTTTGTTTCACAGCTAAGTTCTTAATCACTGCATCCCAAGACACCTTTAAATGTATATGTGTCCCTAAATTTAATCAGAATGAACTACACAACAGTTTCTAAAACCAATCTGTTAGATTCTTTCTATATAAAGCCTACTTTCAAAATGACATATTCTTTCAAGGTAGAAATCAAGTGCTTTCTACAGACTTGGAGAAAAAGTCTCTTTGTGTCTAGAGATAGGTCTGATGTGCTCCCTCCTTATCTTATGAAATATAAGAAGTTTAAATGAGTGGAATTATCCCTAAAAAAGTATTGTTAGACGGAGATAGCTGCGACATTATGGAGAATTACTAGATAAAACAATCAGAAGCTCTGCTAGGTAATAAGAGCCAATTAAGACTTTCATGGCTTCCTTCTGCACCCAATTCTCCAATAACTCTCTTATTTAACTTCTTAGAAATATGTCAACCACACACAAAGGGACATCTGAGATTGCCATGATAAGTGTCAGCAGGGCATAGTGAATGGACCTGTGGGATTGTCTAATAAGAGAACCTGACCCGTTCTGGGGAGTAGTAATGGCAAAGAAGGCTTTCCTGAAGAATTCACATTTAATGATTTTGATAGAGAAATATAGGTTTGCCTGGCAAACACTCAATAACAGTTATTTTTATTTTGGTTTTGAAAATCTTACCATTCAGAATTTTAAGTACATGCGAGGAAAAGATTAAATGAACAATTCTTCATGAAGGAAACAATAAGATGGAAATAGAATATAACAGGTAACAGGAATCACATAGAAGGTTCTGGACAGAGCAGGAGATAAAATGTAGAACAAAGCTCTAACTCATAAAGAAAAGACCATATTTACCGGTCTGACAGAGACTGGAGAAACTCCAAGAGTATGGCCCCCCAAAATGCTTTTAACTCAGTACTGAAGTCACTCCTGAAGTTCACCCTTCAGATGAAGGTTAGACACATCCATAAAACAAGATTAGTTGTTCACAGCTGCTCATTAATTCAATGAGAAATTGCTTTGCTTACCAAAAGCTCTGCAGTTCACATGTCCTTCTGCAGGCACTGATCAATGCCCAGAGTGTGTGAGACATAGTGTTGCCATCATTGCTTCTAAAGAGCACTCTGGCTGTACTTCTTCAGAGACAGATTTGTTTATTCTTCTGGAACTCTATGGTATAGTCAGTATTCTTTGCCAACACCATAATCTAAAGGCATCAATTCTTCTTCAGTTGTCCTTATTCACGGTCCAGTTTTCACATGCACATGAGACAACTGAAAATACCATGTGTATTTTCAGGTGTACCTTCATCCTTAAGGTTACATTTTTGCTTTTTTAACACTTAAAAAGATGTTTTGCAGCAGATTTGCTCAATGTAGTATGGTCACTTGATTTCTCACACGCGTTTCTATGGCTGCTGACTGTGGATCCAAGTAAAATGAAATCCTTGAACAACTTCAATATTTTCTCTGTTTATTATGCTTATTGGTCCAGTTGTGGGGATTTTTGCTTTCTCTATGTTAAAGTGTCATGCATATTTAAGGCTGTAGTTTTTGAGCCTCATCACTAAGTGCTTTAAGTCTTCTTTACTTTCAGCAAGCAAGGTTACATCATCTGCTTATCACAGGCTGTTAATGATCTTCCTTTAATTCTGATCCTGTGTTCTCTTAATAAGGTTCAGCTTCTTGGATTATTTGCTCAGCATACAGATTGAACAAGTGTGATGAAAGGATATAACCCTAACACACAGCTTTCTTGACTCAAACCATGCAGCATCCCCTTGTTCTGTTTGAACAACCAGCCTCTTGGTCTACGCAGAGGTTCCTCATGAGCACAATTAAGTGTTCTAGAACTCCCATTCTTTCAAATGTTATCCTTACTTTGCTGTGATCCGCACAACTGAATGCTTTTGAGTTGCCAATAAAACACAGGTGAACATCTTTCTGGCATTCTCTGGTTTAGCCAAGATTTGTCTGATATCCCTCATTCCATGTCCTAATCTTGAATTTCGACAGCTCCCAGTCAATGCACTGTAGCAACCATTATTGAATTATCTTCAGCAAAATTTTACTTGCTTGTGCTATTACTGTTAGATAATTTCTGCATTCTATTGGACTACCTCTCTTGGAGTGGGCACAGATACAGATGTCTTCCAGTCAGTTGGCCTGTACTGATACTTTTTGTCTTGCTCCCTCTCTCTTTTCTTCAGTTTTTTCCAGTTGCCTGACATAGACAAGTGAGCACTTGAAATATTATTACATCTGTTTTTTCAAACATATCAACTGGTATTCTACCAATTCCTGGACCCTTGTTTTTGCCAAGGCCCATTAGTGCATCTTGAGAGGAAGTTTTCTTAAAAAACCCACTGCTGTCATGTTGATTCTGACACCTAGCAAAGTTATTGTAAAGTCACTTCCAACTCATAGCTACACTATAGGGCAGAAGAGAACTGCTCTGCAGAGGTTCCAAGGAGCCCCTGGTGGATTTGAACTGCTGATGTTTTGGTTAGCAGATGGAGCACTTAACCATTAGGCCACCAGGCAAAACGAGAGCTGACCTGACAGCAACTGACAACTCCAAGATACAACCTGATTTTGAAACATCTAAACAGGTATGTCAGTGGTCAGTTGAATATAGGAATGATAATAGCTTCCAAATATATCTCAAGCAAAATTTTTCTCTTAGTTTTATGTTCTTATATTCAACTGACATTGACAGTGAACTACCAGAAATTCAAGCCAGATTTAGAAAAGGACTTGGAACCAGGGATAGTATTACTTATGTAATATTAGATTCTGGCTGAAAGCAAAGGATACTAGAAAGATGTTTCCCTGTGTTTTATTGGCATGCAAAGGCATTTGACTGTGTGGATCATCACAAATTATGGCTAACACTACAAACAATGGGAATTCCAAAACGCTGCGATGCATTTATGATGGTGCAGACTGGGCAGTGTTTCACTGTCTTGTGTATAGGTTGCTATGAGTTGGAACTGACTTTACAGTATCTAACAACATCATTGTATGACTGATATCTAAGACCACATGACTGAGATGATCTAGGAAGAAAATGCAAAAAACTGTTCAAATTTAGTAAATGAGAAGGAGAAAATAAAAGAGAGAGTAGTAAATGAAGTAGGAGGAAAACCAGGATGTTTGGTTGTTCTGGAAGCTAGAAGAAGAGTGTTTCATGAAAAGGAAAGTAGTCAAACATTGAATTTTTCAGAGACTTGAGATGAGGATTGAGAAGGCATCATTGGTTTTTATAAAAAGTTTTGTTACTGGGCCTTAGTAGAGACTGAGTGCTTAACTATGTGCCACCAAGTCACCATGAAGACTGAGCTGCCCCTCATGAATGGACTTTGTATGACTCACAATCATGAAGTCAGAAGTGTACAACAGTGCTCCATCATGAAATGGAAATGATATCAATGAGATCAGGCCTCAGCAGGACCTGGAGGCACAAGTAAGCTACATGAAGAAGCGGTTCAGATGCTCGTGGCCTCCACTTCTGTCTCATTACCTTCCATCTCTCCATCTGGACCTCTGGCCTCATGGTGAGGTCCTTAGGATCAGCTAACTGAGAAAGAGAAAAGTCATGCATAGTCTAGAGCTGATGCTGTACAATATGCAGGTAACTCTGAAAAACGGATGGCAACAGCACTACAACTGCTTTCTGGAACCTCCCTGAAGGACAGTGGTGACAGGAAATCCTCCCAGTGAGCAGAACTTTGAACAGGACATCTGATTGTTCATTTTGCTTGGAAGGAGAAATGGCCAGATGTAGGACTGTATATTGATTCAAGGACTGTGGTCAACGGTTTGGTCAGGTGGTCAGAGACTTAAAAGAAACATGATTACAAAATTGGAGACAAGGTAGTATGGGGAAGAGATACATGGCTAAACCTTTCCAAATGGGCCAAAGAAGTAAAGACCTTTTTATCTCATGTGCTCACTGAAGGGTCACCTCAGCAGAGGAGAATTTTAACAATTAAGTAGACAGAATGATACATTCTATAAAAACCAGTTATGCTTTTCCACCAGCTAGTCCCGTTACTGCCCAATGGGCTCATGAACGAAGTGACCATAGTAACAGGGATGGGGGTTATACACGAGCTCAGCAACATAAACTTCCACTCAACAAGGCTGGCTCGGATATATCCTCAGATGAGTGCCCAATCTGCCAGCAGCAGAGACCAACCTGGGTCTCTGATATGGCACCATTTCTCAAGGGGATTGGCCAGCAGACTTGTGGCAGGCTGATTACATTGGACCCCTTTCATCATGGAAAGGGTAGAATTTTGTTCTTACTGGATAGACATTTACTCAGGATACAGATTTACCTTTCCTGCATGCAATGCTTCTGTCAAAGCTGCCTTTTGTGGGCTTAGACAATGCTTTATCTACTATCATGGTATCCCACACAGCATCACCTTGAATTCAGGGACTCACATCACAGCAAACAGAGTGTAGCAAGGGGCCCATCCTCACAGAATTCTCTGATCTTACCACATTCACCATCATCTCCTGAAGCAGCTTCCTTGACAGAACGATTTTCTAAAGACACAATTACAGTGCCAGGTAGGTGGCGATACCTTGCATGGTTGGGGCAATGTTCTCCAGGAGACGGTTTTTGCTCTAAACCAGCACCCCATGTATGGTGCTGTTCTTCCCACAGCTAGGACTTATGGGTTGTGGAAATGGAGATGCTACCACTCACTATTACCCCTAGTGAGTCACTAGCAAAATTTTTGCTTCCTGTCTCCATGACCTATCCTTGCAGATCTCGAGGCTTTTAGTTCCAAAGAGAGGAATGCTCCCATCTACAGACACATCACTGGTGCCACTGAACTAGAAGTTAAGAATGTCATCTGGCCCCTTTGAGTTTTTTATGCCTGTGGATATCCAACCAAATGTGAAGTTATAGAACAATATCATTAATATGAGATGTAAGTAAAACTTTGCTGAAAATCATTCAAAAGAGGCTTGTCTCATTCATCTGTTACTGCTCTAACAGAAATACCACAAAGTAGATGGCTTCAGAAACAGAAATTTTATTTTCACAGTTCAGTAAGCTACAAGTCCATTTATAAGCTGCAAGTCCATTGAATATGAGAAATTATCACAGTCTGGTAGGCTAAGAGTTCAAATTCAATGTGACAGCATTTCAGTGCAGGAACTTCAGGTCCAAAGGATGTGCTCTCAGTGCTGTTTCCTTCACAGCACGAGCTTCCCCACTCTCCGCTTGCTTGTTTCCTTTTACCTCTTGTAGGATGAAAGGATAAAAGGCGGTGCAAGCCACACTCCAGGGAAACTCCATTAGTAAGGGTGCTTCAGTCCCACCCTAATCCTCTTTTAACATAACCCTATGTATCACCCTCAAGCAGAGATTAGGATTTACCGCAATGGAAAATCACAAAATGGGGAGCAGTCACACAATACTGTTAAGCAGGGCCCAGCCAAATCTCTAGACATATTTTGGGGGGTGGGGGGTGGGGACACAATTCAATCCTTGACTCGGCAACAGCACTACAGCAACAGTGAATTTCAAGCTGGATTCCGATGAGAATGTGGAACCAGAGATGCTGGTGTCAAACGAATCCCGGCTCAAAGTGGAGAGTATCAGAAAGGTGCTTCCTGTGTTTCATTGACTGTGCTACAGCATTTGACTATATGAATTGTAACACACTATGGATAACATTGCAAAGAACGGGAACTTAGGGACACTTGATTGTGCTCATGAGAAACCTGTAGATGAGGAAGCAGTCATTCGAACAGAACGAGGGAACACTGCATGGTTTAAAGTCAGGAAAGGTGTGTATCAGGTTTGTATCCTTCCTTTCACCATATTTGTTCAATCTGTATGCTGAGCAAACAGTCTAAGAAGCTGGACTACACAGGGAAAAGGACATCAGAACTGGAGTAAGATTCATTAACAACCTGTGTTATGCAGATGACACACCCCGCTGGCTCAAAGTGAAGAGGACTTGAAACACTGATGAAGATCAAAGACTACTGCTTATACTTCAACATGAAGGAAATAAAAATCCTCACAACCGGAGCAATAAGCAACATCATGATAAAGGGAGAAAAGATTGAGATTGTCAAGGATTTCATTTTATTTGGGTCTACAGTCAACAACTATGGGAAGAGCAGTCAAGAAATTAAAAGACATGTTGCTTTGGGAAAATGTGCAGGACAACATCTCTTTACAGTATTAAAAAGCAAAGATGCCACCTTGAATAGTAAAGTGTATCTGACTCAAGCCATGGTGTTTCCAACCTTCTCATACACACGAGAAAGCAGGACAATGAATATGGAACACTGAAGAGAAATTCACACCTTTGAATTGTGGTGTTATAAAAAAAATATCGAATATACCATGGACTGCCAAAAGAATGAACAAATCTCTCTTGGTAGAAGTACAACTAGAATGTTCCTTACAAGTAAGGACACCGAAACCATGCCTCACATACTTTGGACATGTTATCAAGAGGGATCAGTCACTGGAGAAGGGCCTTGGGCTTGGTAGAGGGTCAGTGAAAAAGAGGAAGGCCCTCAATGAGATAGACTGACATAGTGGCTGTAACAACTGGCTGAAGTATAACGATTGTGAGGATGGTCCAGGACCTGGAAGTGTGTCATTCTGTTGACACAGGGTTGCTCTGAATGTGAACTAACTCAGTGACACCTAAAAACAACAATGACAATGCCTCTGGATCAACAGGCAAAGAAGGAAGTTACCATATTGGGGGCTGTGATTGATCCCGATTGCCAAGAGGAAATCAGAGTGGGACTACATAAGGAAGACAAAGAAGAGTGTATGTCCGGAAGGCAGGCAGTTGCTGAGGCCATCTCTTACTACTACCGTGCCTGTGATTAAAGTTCATGAAAACTTCAGCTATCCAGTTCTGACATGAGTACTAACAGCCCAGACTCTTCAGGAATGGTGGTTTCAGTCACCCTACCAGGCAAAGAACAAAGACCAGCTGAGGTGCTTGCTGAGGACAAAGGGAATACGGAATGGGTGGTGGAAGAAGACGCATTTGAGTACCAGTTACAGAAATGAAGGCTGTAATTGTTACAAGTATTTCTGCCTTTTTGACACTGTTTATGTATCAAATATTTTTCTTTTCTTCACTTATAAAACATAAGATGTTAACAGTGCTAGTGCATTTTTGCTTATATGCATGTTTATTGTATCATATTAGGCACAAGTATGACTTTGTAATTGCCTTTATTTAGAGATTTTGTATGGTTTAAAGAAATGTATCGAGGTGCCAACTTGACAAGGTATGGACTGTGATGGTTAAGATTGTGTGTCAACTTGACTGCACCATGGTGTGATTCTCAGTGGTCTGGCAATTACGATGTAGTTTAGCAATGATATAACAATGTGATCACCTCCATGATGAGATCTGATAATGTCATCATCTCTATGATGGGATCTGCTGTGAACAGCCACTCAGTTCAAAGGGAGTTTCCTTGGAGACATGGCCTGCATCCAATATAGATGGATTTTCTGTCAGTACTTGTGGGCTTTTACCCTCCTTGGATTCTGCAGCTGGCTCCTGTTCATCCGACCTTCAGCTCTTGGAACTTGAGCTAGCAGCTTATCTGCTGACCTGCCTGCTAATCTTGGGATTTGTCGTTCTTCACAGCCCATGAGCTAAGGCCCAGCTCTCTGACTTGTGATCTTGGGTTTACCAGCTCCTGAGGCTACATGAATCAGAAGTCTCCAGCCTGATCCATGGACTTGGATCATTTCAGCCTCTGCAACCTCATGAGCCATTTCCCTAATATAAATCTCTCAATATAAGTACTTATATGGTTTACTGGTTTTGCTTCTCTAGAGAACCTAGCCTATGACATCCACAAACATGGATGAATCTCAAAGATATTGTGCTAAGTGAAATAAATCAATCATAAAAGAATACATAAGGTATGACCTCAGTTATAGGAAATGATAAGTGTAGGTAAGTATATAGGGGCCAATGGTTATTAGTCATTATCTGGGGCAGGAGAAAGGGAGAGAGGTAATAGTGCTCTGGAAGTACTGAATTTACTTCTGTAGCAATGGCAAAATTGGCATCAAATAAGAAGTCACTTTGAGGACTAAGGTGTGTCTGACCCTAATCATAGCATTTTTAATCACCTCCTACGCATAAGATAGCTGAAAAATGAATAAGGAAGACTGAAGAATTATGAACTAATTTGTCTTGAAAGATGTACAGCTAGAATGTTCTTTAGAAGTGAGGATGGAAAGACTTTCTTTTAAGTACTACGAACACGTTATCAGGAGTGACTAGTCCCTGGAGAAGGACATCATGCTTGATAAATCAGAGGGTCAGCAAAAGAGGAAAATCCTCAATCAGACAGACACAGTAAATGCAAAATGGGCGTACAACAATTGCAAGGATGGTGGCACGGCCAGGCAGGGTTTCGTTTTATTGTCCATAGGGTCACTATGAGTTGGAATTGACTCAACAACACATAAGAACAACAACAACATGAATAAATCTTATAAGCATGAAGTTGAACAAAATAAGATGCAACTATATATATAGCATGATTTCATTTATGCAAAGCTAAAAAAAAATCCGCTAAACTGCATTGTTTAGGAAAGCATGTGGTAAACTAAAATGAAAAGCAAATAAATCATGAACATAAAATTCAGACTAATAGTTACCTCTAGGGGAAAGGGAGGAGTTATGCATACAGGTGCCTCTACAGCAGAGAGAAATTATGCTCTTGCAGGCAGAAATAATGCTCTTGCAGGGAGCCTTCTGGATTATTGTCAATGGTTTATTTCTTGATTTACCAAATGGTAGTTACATAGTTTATTCACTTCTGAAGTCTTCATTAAATTGTATTCTTAGCTTTGATGCTTCTTTATGCGTGATGTTATAATTCACAATTGTTGGGTGTCATGAGTCAACTCTGACTCATAGCAAAATGTTGCACCATCCTGCCCCATCCTTACAATCATTGCTATGTTTGAGCTCATTATTGTGGCCACTGCGCCCATCCTTCCCACTGAGGGTCTCTCTCTTTCACAGACCCTCGAATTTACCAAACATGATGCTTTTCTCCAGTGACAGGTCTCTCTTGACGGCATGTCCAAGGGACGCGAGACAAGTTCTTGCCATTCTTGCTTCTAAGTAGCATTCTGGCTGTGCTTCTGCTGAGGCAGATGTGTTCGTTCTTCTGGCAGTTCTGAGTACGTTCAGCACTCCTCACCAACACAACAACTTCAATGTGTTAATTCTTCCTGGGCCTTCCTGAGGTGACTGGAAGTACCAGTTACCTTGGGTCAGGTGCATCTTAGTCATCAGAGTGACAGGTCGCTTTTTAACACTTCAAAGAGGTCTTTTACAGCAGATTTGCCCAGTGCAATGCGTGGTTTGATTTCTTGATTGCTGCTTCCATGAGCACTGATTGTTGAATAGTTTACAATTAGAATGGTAATATAGGAGAAAAACCAATCAAAATAAAACCATCAACCTTTCAATATTTTTAAAGCCAAACTGTAAGCAAATTATCCTGTACCCCACCCCTGAGCCTGGCCCCATTGCTGACTCTCATTCCCCTGGTAAGTGTGAACAAGTGGGTAAGCCTCAGAGACGGGGTTAAAGGGCCAAAAATATAATAAAATGTAGGAATGAGTTAAAGTCAAGCAATCATTTAAAGGTTAAAGTTGCAGGTGGTAAGCAAAAGGATGAAGAAAGGAGAGTCAGGGCAGTGGTGTGTATCAGGTCAAGTACTGGCTTATATAAGACAGGCAATTCACATTTGGCCATAGCGATTTTGTTGATGACTAGTCGAAACTCTAGCATCAAAATAATCCCCTCCACCTACACATGAAAATTTTCCGATGTGGTCATGGCAGGCTTCTTAAAGGCCAATGATACTTGGCTTGAGATCTAACAGATGATTAGAAGTTAGCTAGATGAGAAAAGTAGAAGGGTAGTTGATGGAGACAGACCAGCAAAAGCACAGACACAGAACCCTAGAACAGTGTGCGCGTGCAGGTGGACTGCTGCTGGAGGCAAGACCAAACGGACAGCAAAAGCCAGAGGGGGGGCACCAGACACGATACCAAGGGCTTCATGTGCTGCAAGAGTCTAAGGGTTAGAATCTTACTGTTTCTTACAAAGGAAATGACAGTCAAAAATAAGCTTGGATATTTAATTAAAAAAAAAAAAGCAAAATAGAAGGTATGCATGGACTAAATAACATAGCACGAGAGTGATGCTCAAAGTATTTACTTATCATCAGTTTATTTTACTCTCTCTAAAGTTGGTTACCAGATAAGGCAATTAACTGATTTATCATTCAGTTCTACTCTGACCCATAGGGTCACTATGAGTCAGACGCAACTCGATGGCAGTGGGTTTTGGTTGGTTATTCTGATTTATCAGCCATCTCTTTTGAAGCTGATTTCCATGAATCACAATAACATGTTTTGAAAAAATCAGACAGATCTCAACTGGTTAAGTTGTAAACAATCCCATGAGAAACAAGAGCCAGCTATCATTTTAGATTTTTCCTCAGCATGTTTTAGTTGCAACAGACAGAATGTAAATCTTCAAAAATGTTAAATTTATGACAAATAAGGGAATGAATTTATCAATTTGCTGTTTTGCACCTGTATAGAATTCACTTTCTTCAAGGGGTAAGGGTTCAAAAGAGATGAGAGAGATTTTCAAAGAATCACTTTATGGTAGATGACCAAGGAACACCTTTAAAGTGCTTTAATAGTCAGCACCTTCAGGAAAACAGGAAATTTCCCAGGTTACCAACAAGTTCAGTTCCTAAGTGTGTCTTTAAAACAAATTTGTAGTTAAGTAGAACAGCAGAGCTCCAGTCTTTTCAATGATTTCAAAACTGCACGGGCCAACAACTGAAGGGGACTGTGACAAAGAATTTGCAGAAAGTAAGGGTTGGTTTAATTGTTTCAAAGTGCGGTCAAATATACATGACATTAAAAGGCAGACAAGAGCTGTTTCTAGGTTGAATGTCCCTAACCTGGAGACATACTGTAATGAGGTTCATAGAAAACACACAGTAAAAATTGTAAAGAAAGGCTTATGATGATTAAAAAGAAGCACAAGTTCAAAATCAGTACAATCGCTAAAGTAAATTTAAAGAATGAAAGGGCACACAGCTGGACCTGAGGAGGTTAGACCCCTGTTAATTATAAATCAGGTGCAGCCTCAAAGAAAAGGAGCACCTTATTTTATCTATGACAAGAATAATAATGCTTCCACCTACTAGTGAAGGTTCCCCTGCCTTCCACGTCAGCTCCTCAGGATCTGCGTTTTCTGGATCATACACCCATATACTTACAGCCTACAAAATAAAACTGGTGTTTTCATTTATTTACATTATCCAAAGATGTCATTTTTAGTTGTGACAAAACATAACCATTAAAATATTTTTATCCCTTTAAAAATTTCTGTTATCCCATTTTTAAAAATGAAAAAGCATTATATGCTATTCATAGGTCCAAAGACTGAAAGGAAGAATTAATAATAACTGTCTACACTCCCAAGGTAATGTTAAAACTTCATATAAATACTTACATGTTTCTATACACTCATTAAAAATATACACAGCCACACACACACACACACAATTTTTACAAAGACTGCATGTTATGCATGTTGTTTATAACTTGTTTCTGTCATGACCATCTCAATAGAACAGACCTACTTTCTTTCTTTAATTTTCTGAATGCACAATCTACTCACAAAACCCTCCCCCACAAAAACCAAATCCTTTGCTGTTGAGTCAATTCAGACTCACAGCAACCCTCACATAGCCACAGCTAAAACAAAGTGCATAAAGATACAGTGAAAACAAGAGAATGAGAATGATTACACAACTTGAAGGAGGTCATCAGTGTCACTGGGTTGTACATGTAGAAACTATCGAACTGGTGTATGTTCTCTGTGTATATTCTTGACAACAGCTACAATGATTTAAAAAGTACTGTGAAAACTGTCCCTGACACTCCATACTCATCACTCAGTTCGCACAAGACCACTGTGCCCCTTATGTAACTAATGTTTTATTTATACTTCTACAAAATTTGCATGAATATTTAAACCCATAAAGACATGTTAGTTTTCCCTCCTATTTACATAAATGTAATAGTTTCTCTGAGTCTTATTTTCTTCACTTAACATTAGGTCTTAGAGATCTTTATACAACCTCATTAGTTTTTACCACTGCAGAGTACTCCAAATCATGGAAGGGCCATAATTTATTTAACTAGCAACCTGCTTAACACTGGTTTTCAATCCTTTGCCGTTATAAGCAATTACTAACTTGTACATATGTCATTTTGCACCTTTGACTACGTTTGTAGGATATCCTCCTAAAAGTGGAATTACTGAGTCATGGAGTGTATTGCTTTGTAATTTTTATAGCTACTGTTACAAGGCCCCTCAGGAGAGCTGCACCAGCATAACCTCTCATCAGTAACAGATGTTTTGTTTATTCACAGTCTCCCAAACTGCCGTATAAATGAGACAAAGATGGTCTCTGTGTATTGGCCCCCAAACTGGCCAGACTATACCTTCTTTCAGTTCTGTCAGCTTTTGCTTCATGCATTTTGTTTCTTGTGCAAGCTTTGTTGGGTCTTGTTAGGTGCCAGTGAGTCAGCTCTAACTCACAGTGACCTCAGTTATAACAGAATGAGATGCTATCTGGTCCTCTGTCATCCTCACAATTGTTGCTGTGTTCTACCCACTTGTTAGAACACCCACCTTGTCAATCCATCTCATTTAAGATCTCCTTTTCTGCTGACCCTCAACTTTCTGTGATGTCCTATCCAGCAATTGCTTCCTCCTGATGATATCTGTGGGTGGGTGGGGCTAGGTGGGAGTCGGGTATGGATGGGGGTATAGTGGTTAAGGGCTGCAGCTACTAACCAAAAGTTCAGCAGTTTGAATCTGCCAGGTGCTCCTTGGAATCTATGGGGTCCCTAGGAATTGGAATCGACTTAATGGTAGTTGAGTTTGGTTTTATCAGTTTTTAATCCTATGTAATTCAACAACCAAGATATAGCCTTCGATGTTTTTATCCATGCTATTTATAGAGATATCTATATGGATATCTATACAGATCTGCAGTCTATATACATATACAACTTGAGGCTTTTATAGTGTTTTTGTTTTCTTTATGTATTTTTTATAAAGTGAGATCATATTTAAAACACTTTGTGAATCACACTTTTTCTACTCAAGTATACATCATTGAAATTTACCAGTGTTCACTCCTGTAATGACCGAATAATATTCTATGGTGTGGATATACTGATATGTACTGATCAGTATCTGTAACTATGGAGATTCATCACGGTCCCAGTGGTTTTGGGGTGTTAGGTTCTGGGTTTGTTTGTTGCCACTATTATAATGCCGCTTTCCTTTTCAGTAAATCACTACTTCAGGAAAATTAAACTGTCTGTACAGAGTTCTAAGAGTTATCACCTTACTTCATTTTTTTTAAAGTTTGAATCTATCTCTCAACTATACCTGTAATCATCCTATAACCCAGAGATTTTCTTTTGAATGTCAGGAGGTCCTCATACTCTCAAAAGTTATCAAGTATACCAAAGAGCTCCCATTTTACATGGTTTATATCTAACAATCTTTAGCATATAACAAATTAAAACGAAGAACATTTAAAGAAACTCATTTATTAATTTACCTGAAAACTATGATCAACCCATTATAGGTTAACATGTTTTTATAAAAAATTACTGTATTCTCCAAAACAAAGATATTAATAAGAAGAGTGGTTATTTGCTGTCTTCAAGATCTCTTTACTGTGTGGCCTAAGAGAAGACAGTTAACGTGCCTGACCCTGCATTAAAGATCTTGCTGTTTATTTTTTCAGGAAAACAATATGAAGACAATCTCTCCTCACAAAGATATGGATTACAACAGGGAGAACCTTAGGAACCCTCTTAAATAGCCTTGGGAAGACCTAGGAGCCCTCAAACCATACCTTCAGTGCCACTGCTCTAAGCAAAATCTGTTGCAAAGTTAGTTTGGGAAATCCATCTTCTGGGAAATATGGAAGATAAGAGGGAACCACTGGAGTAGGGACATATGAAAGATAGACAAAATTTAAAAAAATACTTTACCTGGGTTAGATTTTGCAAGAAACTCCTGTTGGGAAAAAGAAGAAACATTTCAGTAACTGCATGTAAATACTACTTGGAATAGCTTACTTTCAACACACTTTTTTTTTTTTTTGCCTTTGACTGTTCGCTTTCTACTCTGTTACAGATATATACACAATTAGAGGCTAAATATACAAAATCCTATGTATATCTATAATTAAATACATTTAGTATTTCTTCTCTGTTGTCCCAAAAGGCTGAAGGGCTTGCATCTTGAATCTGCATGCTTGTTTTAACAATACTGCAAGTTTGCATAGCCAGAGTTGTACGATTACTCTTCTTTTAAAATCTTAACAGCCTATGTTTCCTTATCTATGAAACACAGATAACAATACTTATACTTATGGGATTATTATGACAGCTGAGAGAGATTATGTACATGAGGTATGAACACATAGGTGTGGTACATGTTCAAATACTGGTTGCTACTGGTATTTTTATTGCTTGTCCTTCAGTATTAGTTTGGAAGTTTAGTTGAGGATGTCTTAGTTGGTGAACGAAAGTTTATACAGGGAACCAAAATATGGATAATCCATTTGTGGTTATTTAAGAATTGTGCTAAACACCTTTAGAAAGCATTAGTTGACTGTGTATTCAAGACTGCGTTACTTACGTAACTCTGTAATACCATGAAAAGCAAAAGCGAGAATTGTCCACAGACAAAAAGCGGCTTTCTTCTTCTACCTAAAAGAAAATGCCAAAGAAATGGTGATATATTAAATTAACTTGATAATAAAGACAAATTTGGATGCAGGCATCAAAATCACAGAGAAACTAAGTGACTTATCTAAAATTAGAGAGAGTACCGAGTAAATTTCAGAATAGAATTAATAAACGCACATACAGCACTAGCTCAACTCATCAGCCACTCTCTGAGAAGAAGAATTGACTACCACAAGCAGCAAAGTTAGCAAAGATTTGGATGTCCTGCTGTCCTTACTGTTTCCATTACATTTCTTTTCCTCACTGAAACAGAATTCAGTTAATTTTCTCATTTGAAGGTTCTCAGTTGAGGCAATTTTGCTCCCAGGTATAGCTGCCAAAGTCTAGAAGCATTTTAGTTGTTACCAATGAGTGCTTCTGAGTATATTTCAAAAGTCAGATGTACATCCGTAGTAGGTAGTAGGGTCTGATGCCACTACACATAGATGACAAAGATATCATCACATATGTGCATGTGTGTGTGCACACTTTGTATAAAACATTGCACATTTGTACGGGCTTCCAATATACAAAAAGAAAAAGAGAGACAGAGAGAGAGAAATACTTCTTTGGGAATCGTATTCTTGGACCAATTCTAAAAAAGAAAAAATGCAAGTATTTTTCACTCTATAAGGACTGAAAAGTAAATTAATACGCATCTGGCCTCACCTACACTATCACTCTGTCTGCGTGTTCCCTGAAAATAAAGATTGTTAATTAAAGAGAAGGCACAAGCTCCCAAATAAAGACAAAACTTGACACAGGGAATCTCTGGAGCAGTGGTTTCAGTGATACTTTAGTGAGAACATCAGCTGTGAGGTGTGTGGCTAGTATTTTGTCACGAATTAAAGTCCCAGTGTTTCAAATGCTTTATTGTTCTTATTTATTTTAATTTGCAAACTACCCGGGATTCGACATCATTCTCATTCACTTGCATTTATACGATTTCTTGAAGAAATGTGGGAAGGTACAAAACAAATCTGGAGAAATTGCTCTTGACCCTCGATATGGACATAGGGGTGAATCGCTTAAGTGAGACCCACTCATCTGAGAGTACCACTACCACAAAATTGAGAGGATAGCAAAGGACCAGGGAGTGTGTTTTCCTGTTGTATGAGTCACTTGGAGATGGATGGACTTGAGGGCAACTAACATGATCATAAAACTGGTAACTACGGACTTTAATATACTTATTTTACAAAGGTCAAGGCAAAAATTCTATATCATTTCATAACCTATAATTTAATGGTGCTTACTATGAAGTATATCTAAAACTTCATGCTATATTGACATATTTAAAATATCTCTTATTCATAGCTATAATTAATACTATTTAAAACAGATTAAATTAGCTTGAAAAGCTCAAAAAATATGTGAAAAAAATCTAACAGCAGTGCTTAATCAAGATTTCCTAAGTTACCACTCATATCAACTTACTGGGCCTGTAACGATTGGTTTTATCTCATGAAAACCAGGAGAAGAACAACGCAAGTCTGTCTTGGTCCATCTAGTGTTTAGAAAGAATGGGAAAAGATAAATTACTGCAGATGTACAGGAGATGAATAAGAATGCAGAAAGTCTCAGTGAGGTGGGCTGACTCAACAGTCACAACAAGAGACTCACACACATCAGCAACCACAGAGACGGTGTGTGGCCCGGCAATATTCTGTTCTGTGGCACAAAAGCGCTCCATGAGTCACAACCAACTTATTGGAAACGTATACTTTTTATGCCTGAAAACATCAACTGTATGCTCATAACATGAGTAAAAAAATAAAGCAATACTTTACTTCTATCTTACTTTTAAAGTGATTTTTGTCTCTTTCACATCTATTTAACGGGAAGAATTTTACGCCAAATTACAGCCTTGAATCTGAATTTCCACACTACATGAATGCCTTTGTACATGTTAATACACACATGTATTGACATTCACAGCAAAAATCTTACCTCTTTTCTTTTACAGAACAAAGTTCTGGCACACTCCACTCAGAAAATGATGTCCCTTCGTACTCTAAATGAATCTAAAAGAGAAGGCAACATAGTTCAACCAAAAAAGCCTGCTGCAAAATTTTCATCTGAGAGTTTAGTTGTAGGATTCAGTTTTCTAGTTCCTTACTTTTAAGAGAAAGAATAACTAAAATTCATTTCTGTGAAATTGTCTAAAGTAATACAACAAAGGAAGAGTAATTCAACTTTTCTAACACACTTGAGTCAAATCAAAAAACCAAACCCACTGCCACTGAGTCAATTCCGACTCACAGCCACCCTATAAGACAGAGTAAAACTGCCCTATAGCGTTTCCGCCTGCTAGATTCCAACTACTGACCTTCCCGCTAGCAGCTGTAGCACTTAACCACTACACTGCCAGGGTTTCCTCCCCTCCCCACTCCACCAAAACTATGAGGCTTTTATTTTGTCTCACTTTTAGAATAATCTACTAGTTTCTACGATATGAGTGGCACTTGGATATGTTCTGAGGATTAAAAGGTGAATGAGACATGATCCATTACGTAAAACCATTTCTTACATTATTTGCTCAGCATACAAGCTGAATAAGTGTAGTGAAAGGATACAACCCTTATGCACACCTTTCCTGACTTTAAACCACACAGTATCCCTTGTTCTGTTTGAATAACTGCTTCTCGGTCTACGTATAGGTTCCTCAGGAACACAATTAAGTGTTCTGAAATTCCCACACTTTGCAACGTTATCCACCATTTGTTATGTCCATGCAGTCAAATGCCTTTACATAGTCAATAAAACACAAGTAAACATCTCTCTAATAATTCTCTGCTTTCAGCCAAGTTCTATTAGACATCAGCCATGACATCCCCAGTTCTACACTCTGTTCCGAATCCAGCTTGAATTTCTGGAAGTTCCCTGTCAATATACTACTGCAGCCACTTTTGAATAATTTTCAGCAATCTTTTCTTGTGTATGATGATAATGATATTATTATCTAACAATATCTGCACTCTGGGGATCCTTACAAATATGAATCTCTTCCAGTCAGTTAGCCAGAGAGCTGTCTTTCAAATTTCTTGGCATAGAAAAGTGAGCACCTTCAAGGATACATTCATTTGTTGGAACATTTTAACTGATATTCCACCAGCTCCTGGAGTCTTGTTATTTGCCAATGCCTTGACTGCAGCTTGGATTGCTTCCTTCAGTACCATTGTTTTTTAATCATATGCTACCTCCTGAAATGTTTGAGCATTGAATGATTCTTTTTGGTACAGTAACTCTGTATATTCTTTCCACTTTCTTTTGAAGTTTTCCTATGTTGTTCAATATTTTGTTTATAGAGTTCTCCAAAATCACAAGTCACAGTTGGGATTTTTTTTCCTCAGTGCTTTCAGCTTGATAAATGCCAAGCATGTTTTTTTCCCCTTTGGTTTTGTAACTCCAGATCTTTGCACATTTCATTACAATACTTCATTTTGTATTACTGAGCCACCCTTTGACATCTTCTGTTCAGTTCTTCTACTTCAGCATTTCTTTCATTTGCTTTAGCTACTCTGTGTTTATGAGCAAGTTTCGGAGTCTCTTCTAACATCCATTTTGGTCTTGTCTTTCTTTCCTGTCTTTTTACTAACTTTATGTATGATGTTCTGTATGTCATTCCACACCTTGTCTGGTCTTGGGTCATTAATATTCAATACATTACTTCTATTCTTCAGATGGTCTCTAAATTCATGTAGAATATACTCAAGGCTGTATTTTGGCTCTTGTGGATTTGTTCTAATTTTCTTCACCTTCAACTTGAACTTGCATGGGAGCAATTTACAGTCTGTTCCGTAATCTGACCCTGGCCTTGTTATGACTGAAAGTGAGTTTCTTCACCGTCTCTTTTCACCGATGTAGTCAGTTGGATTTCTGTGTGTTTCATCTGGTGAGGTTCACGTGTATAGTTGTCATTTATGTTGTTGAGAAAAAGGTATTTGCGATGAAGAAGTCACTTGTTATGCAAAATTCCCTCCTGTGTTGTCTGCCATTATTTGTATCACAGTGCCATATTTCCCAACCACAGAGCCTTCTTTTTCAAAACCAACTTTTGTATTGCAATCACCAGTGATTATCAGTGTATCTTGATTGTGTGTTTCATTTTAGCTGGTAAAAATCTTCAATTTCTTCAACTTTGGCATTAGTGATGGGTGTGTAAATTTGAATAATAATAGTGTTAACTGACCTTCCTTGTAGGTCTATAGATATTATATCACTGACAGTGTACTTCAGAATGGATCTTGAAATGTTCCTTTTGACAGTAAACACAATGGCATTTCTCTTCAATTTGTCATTCCTGGCATAGTAGCCCAAACGATATTCTGATTCAAATGGCTCATACCAGTTCATTTCAGCTCACTAATGCCTAAGTCATCAATCAATCTTACGGTATTCCATTTCATTTTTGATGACTTCCAATTTTCCTACATTCATACTTCATACATTCCGTATTTTTATTATTAGTCGGTGTTTGCAGCTATTTCTTTTCATTTTGAGTCTTGCCATATCAGCCAATGAAGGTCCTGAAAGCCTGACACCATCCCTACCGTTAAGGTCAGCTCCTTTCTGAGCGGACAGCTCTCACCCAGCAGTCTTGTGGAGGCCCCTATACCACACAGTGTTCCACTGCTATTCATAACATTTTCCCTAGCCTATTTTTTTCAGAAGTAGATCACCAGGTCCTTCTTCCCAGTCTGTGTCTATCTGGAAGTACCACTGAAACCTGTTCATTATGGGTGACCCTTTTGCTATTTGAAATACCAGTGGGTTAGCTTCCAGCATCACAGCAACATGAAAGCCTCCCCAGTGTGACAAACTGACAGAACAACACTGGATATATAAGTGTGTTGTAATATGCACACCAGATTTCAAAGACTTAGCATGAAAAAGTGAATGTAAAATATCTTATTACTAATTACGCTATATTAACTGTCAAATAAAATACATCATTAAATTTTATTTTACCTGTTTCTGCCTTTTCAAATATGGCAACTGGAAAGTTTAAGATAACATAGGTGGCTCCCATACACACACACACACACACACACACACACACACATAGTTGGGGATTTTAATGATTTTTAAGTGGCATTAATTACATTCACAATGTTATATAATTTTTGCTACTATCTATTTTCAAAACTTCTCCATGATTCCCTAATAGAAGTTTGGTAAACATTAATTGATAACCCCCACTTGGCTCTTTGCCTGGTAATCTGCAGTCTGCCTTCTGTTTGGGGTGAATTTGCCATGAGTTGGATCCGACTTGATGGCACTTGGCTTGGCATGCCTATACTAGATATTCTAAATCGGTGGAGTCATACAATATTTGCCCTCTTGAGTCTGGCATATTTCACTTAGTGTAATGTTTTCACCTGTGTGCATCCACCCATTTTCCAGAGTTTCAACAAAGTTGGTTTTAATAGTTTCAGTGTGTGTGTATCTGTGTATGTAATGCTTCTGTGTATAATGGGAATGTGGAGCTTCTTACTTTGCCATCTTGCTGAAGCCAGTCCTCAACACTACCTCTTCCTGCCACACATACAAAGACATATATTAGAGAGGGCACCTAGATTATGAAGGTAAATGAGAGTAGAAATAAGGAGAAAAGGCAGTGAAATACAAATCATAGAATGATACTGCTGTGAATTAAATTGTGTCCTCCTCCCCAAGATGTGCTGTAAATCTTTTTCTTTGTTATGCTAAAGAGACAGTATTAGCATAGGATGTGTCTTAAGTCAGTCACTTTTGAAATAGAAAAGAGATTAAACAAAGCAAGTGAGCAAGAACAGCACTTGGCTTGGCATACTATGTAAAGATCACCAAGGAACCAAGAAACATTCCCCCAGAGCTGACAGACAAAGGAAGACTGGCCATCAGCCATGTCCTGAATTCAGACTTCCAGCCTTCTAAACAGTGAGAAAATGAACATCTGTTTCTTAAAGCAGCATTTTCTGTTGTAGCCAACACTAAGCAACTGAGACAGACACTGTGCCGTAAAATGAGAATAATTAACTGCACACTGTTCTCAGGACCCCCCCAAAAAAACATACTTACAGTTTTAAATAATATTAAATACTTACAGTACTTCTGACACCAAAAATGCGTAAGTTTGGGCTGTTAGTAGAGTACCTGTAGAGGAAAATGCCAAATATTAAAACTCCTTTGAATAAGGAAGAGTTTATACATGGTTAGAGAATGACTAGGATGCCAAAAGCTTCCTATTTGTGATCAGTCACCTTTCTAAAACTGTACGCAGAGTGAAAGTAGATTTTAGTCACCTCACCCACTATCGCAGGTGCATTCTGGCTTGTTTAGTAGCTGGAGACACTACAGTGAATAGCACTTGTTACGTCTTTTTTGTTTATTTGTTTTTTTGATGTTGCTGGATGAAAACCATTGAAGAATATTGCTTCTAAGTCCACTTACACACTGAGTTAAAATTAAGAAAACTGGGAATTGTGGGCAATGGGATTTCCCATTTGGAGCACTGAAGAAAAGAGCAACTGTTTCTGTGAGTCCTTGTTCACTGTTCTTTCCTTCCATCATCTGAGGCGTCTTGACTTTCCGTCTCTAGGATCCATCTGAAGTAGAGCTGTTGCACGTAGACAGATAATGGGAGCCACCTATGTAATCTTAAAATTGCCCCTTGCCACATTTTTAAAAGCAGAAAGAAACAGGTAAAATAAAATTCAATACTGTATTTTATTCCACAGGTAAACATTATAACATAATTAATAATGAGGGATTTTACATGGGCTTTTTCACACTAAGTCTTTGAAGTCTGCTGTGTACATTACATTTACAACCCATCTCAATTCATTCTCGCTACATTCCAAGTATTCAGTAGCCACACAGGGCTAGTGGCTTCCATAGTAGACACAGCAGATCTAAGTGTATCACCTTAAAATGCCGTCATCTTTCCTTCACCTAAATAATGCATCCCACGTCTACATTACATATCTTACTGACACTGGAATTGCTCCCATCTTAAAATCCTAAAATCAAAGTCATTTTCTGGGTGTTTGGCATGGGGGTAGAAACTGCTTAGGTACTATTATTAAATTGCTTTATCAGCATTATATAAACCTTTATGGTCCTTTGAATTCTCATTTTCAGTAGATGTGAATCACTGGCATAACAAAACACATTACATGAACATACACACTTATTGGAATATATACATTCCTTTTTTTACTCAAAGGCTTTCACAATTACTCATAGAACCACTTTTATGAATCTAATTTAAGTCTTATTTCATTATAGAAAGAAACACAGAAACCTCAGGAGAGGAAAACATATGAGGCAGATTTTCCATTTTAACTTACGAAGTTAAGATACATAATTTGTAAGTGAAATCTGGTAGCTAAATTGATAGAAGTGCTTTCTGGTGCGTACCTTTCACCCACCGTTCCTTCCCCGAGGAGAGGTACGGACGGAAGAGTAGCTAAAGGAGTCCTGATGGATTAACTGATGTAGTCTTGTTGCTGTCGAGTTGCTAAAATAATTCCTTCTACCCTTGGTTTCTTAATTACAACAAATATATCATGTCTTACTGTTAAAAACGGCTCCGGGAGACCCACGGGTGTGGAGGGTGCAGACAGGTCATGTGAGTGTATCATTTTGAAGAGGCACGCCACTGGCATCACGGCACTCTCGAACCATAATGTGTCTTTCTTATTCTCTCTAGTGTATTCCCATTATTTCAGTTCTTTGGAATCAAAGGGAATTCTTAACTTTTTCTCCTTCCTTCATACTCCAGTACACAAGTCCCTTCTTGACTTCACTTTATTCTGTCTCTAAGAAGTACTCATGGCACCGTTGGTTAAGTGCCTGGCTGCCACCCAAACGGTGGGTGATTTGAACCTCCCAGCTACTCTGGGGACAGAGACGTAGTGGCCCCCTTCCATAAGGATTACTGCCTTAGAACCCTATCAGGCAGCTCTGCTTTGTCCTATAGGGCCACTATGAGTCAAAGTAGACTCCATGGCACACAGCAACAACCACCCAGCCTAGAGAATTTGGGTAAACCATTTTCTCTCAAATCTTTGTCCATCCATCCTACAATGCAGATATCTGGCAAACCCTCAAGCTAGGATAAACTTAATCATACACATAGCTAAGTGCTTACAGGAGACTGTTCATTAATATGAGATGGTCCTGTCTTTCATTTCACAAAGAAAATGAGAGTGCAACTGAATGAATTTCCTCAAACTTTCCATTTTCACTCATAACTACCAATTTCCTTCAAACTCTGTAAAACTGCTTCTAAGAATAATCCTTGTTCTGAACTATTCTTTTTCCAGTAAGTCCAGTTTTTTTCTTGTTACTAGGTCTTTACTTTCTACCTAAAAAGCTCAAATCTCTCAGCTTTTAAGTAAAAAAGAACACTTTGACCCCCTGACTGAGTGTAACTGTAGCTATTTCACTGTGTTTAAGGACAAGAATTCATTTTTACTCTCTTTCCTTACTGAATAAATTTGTTTGCCTCACTGTATTATTTTAAGGACAAGTCTACACTTGAAATATCTTTCTCACATCCAAACACTAACTCATTTGATTTGGGCCTCTGCCAAATATAAGGATTTAGACGGGTTACCAGTAACTCCTTAGCAGAGAAATTCAATAAAAAAAAATTAGTTCTCTAAATTGCTCTCTCAAAGTAATTAAGAGCTAAGGCTGCAAGCCAAAAGGTCAGTGGTTCGAATCCACCAGCTGCTACTTGGAATCCCTATGGGGCAGTTCTACTCTGTCTTATGAGGTTGCCCTGAGTCATAAACGACTCCATGGCAATGGGTTTAGTTTTGGGGGGTTAAATTGCTTTCTCAGTGACAACCAGTAATTCTTCCTTAATTTTGAGCACTTACTCTGTGGGCTTTATGACTGTCCCCAGGCTCATCACCACATCCAGATATTAATAGATATTGTCAATCCTAATTCTAGGTCTTAAACACAAGCAAATATACCACCGCATATCAGAGCCAAATCCTGAAAGGTAAAAAGAAAGAAAGGAAAAAAACTTAATCAACCTAATATATGTTTGAAAAAAGTTGAATGTAACATCAAAAGGCACAAAATTCTGCTGGGATAAGGTCAAGCAAGTACTACAGTGATCAGATACACACAAATAAATACAAGCATGGGCTTGTCAGGTGTATTTTACAATGCAACAAATGGCTAAGAGATTTGGGAGAAAATGTTTAATTCAAAGAACCATGTTTTATAGGCTGGAAAGGGAAGTCAATAAGTGAAGTCAGGAAGGGACTTACATTCCTTTATTAAAATGTAAATTCTTTGTACAGAAAACAAATAAACCAAATCATATGCTACGTACAATGTTGTTGATGCTGTTAGGTGCCATTGTGTTAGTCCTGACTCATAGCAACCCCATGCACAACAGAATGAAATAGTGCCAGGTCCTGCGCCGTGCCCACAATTGTTGCTGTGCTGATACAACAGGCCCACTCTCAAACAAAACCACGGAGTCCCTGGTGATGCAAATGGTTAACACATTTGGCTGCTAACCAAAAGTATGAGGGTTCAAGTCTACTCAGTGGTCTCTGGAAAGAAAGGCCAGGCACTCTACTTCCAAAAAGACCAGCCATTCAAAGTTCTATGAAACACATTTCTATAATGACACATATTTGGTTGCTATGAGTCAAAATTCCCTCACCAGCAACTGCCGCCAGTAAATGAAAACATAAACAACACTTGCATAGTAAGATGCTCTAAGAAATTATCTAAGAAATGGAACCCGAAGAGATGACCCCAAAGAAGGACATGCAAAACCCATTCGTGCAGGACAACCACATACTGCAGGAAGAACAGTACTCTCCCAGAAAGTCCAAGCACCACTACATGATAATTATATCAGCGTAAGACAGAAAAGACTTCGAAACAAATAAACTACAACCAAAAAATTTAAAGACAAGTTTGACCCAACACATCTAGCAGACTATTAAAGAACTCAAAATCCTTCACATACATGGAATATTTATAAATAATGTCCATATATTAGGCTATAAAACAAGTCCCAACAAATTTCAAAGAACAGGTACCATGTGAACATACTCTTGTTAGAGTATGATTAATGAAGAAGTTATTAACAAAAAAATAACTCAAAAGCCTTGCATATTTGGAAAATCAAAAGGAAACTGCTAAACAAATCAAAGGCTACAGAAGAAATAAAAGTTAAAAGTACCTAGAAGTGAATCATAACGAAGAGTACATATCAGTTTTTGCTGCTGTTGAGACTATACACAGCAAAACATACACCAACTCAACAGTTTTTACATATACCATTTAGCAACATTGATTAGTTTCTGAGTTGTCTAACCATTCTCACCGTCCTTTTCTGTGTTGTTTCTCCCTCATAAAATCAATGCTCCTAAAATAATAATAGTAATCATTGTCATCAAGTTGATACTCACTCATAGCGACCCCATAGGACAGAGCAGAACTGCTCCATCGAATTTCTAAGGAGCGTCTGGTGGATTTAAACTGCTGACTTTTGGGTTAGCAGATGTAGCACTTATCCACTGCGTCCCTATGGTTTCCACTAGTGCTCCCTAAGGCTCCTACATAATCTTTTGAGCTGCTATTGTAAATTTCATCACATATACATTTCAGTAAGTATATACACACATATATATATATATATATATAGTTCCTAAAAAAGCACTATGCCCAAGGTAGACATTTTTACTAATTAAGCTAATCTATTGTTCAGTTGTAAGAAGATTTTAGGAGATACTTCTGGTTTAAGGTCTAAAGATTATCCCCAAACAATAGTTTCAGGGGTACATCCAACCTTCATGGCTCTGAGAAAGCTGGAGTCCAAGAAACTGCAATTCTGTTCCACATTTTCCTTCTTTTCATCACAGTTCTTCCATGGCATCCTTGATCAAAATGTTCAGTAATCATAGCTGGGCACCATCCACTTCTGGGCTCACAGCAAAGGAGGTAGCTGTTCACGGAGGTCATCAGCCACACATTCCGTAACCTCCTCCGATTCCTGACTCTTCTTCCTCTGTTGTTCCATGCAATAGATACCAATTGTGCTTTGGGTGGCTGCTGGAAAGCTTTTAAGACCCCAGGCACTACACATCAAATCAGGAGAAAGAATAAAGGCTCTAAATATCTTATTAGGTCAATAAACTGGGATGTTCCATGAAATTACGACTCTAAATAGTCAAATCAGGAAACCAAATCCCATGAGATGTTTGGCTTTGGATGAGCAGCCTCAGCAGCACTTCACCCTTTTGCTGTTATTGTTGTAAATAAGAAGACTGCCAATTAAATTCACGAACTCATCCTAGAAAAGGGGCTACATACCTCACTGCTGAATATTACTACGGTCACCTTTGATGTACTCCCCTTGGGAAGCTATGCACCCATACCAGCACCTAGTACCACCCTTCGAAGCAATTTTGGAACTCGTTTCCTGGAATGGCAATCAGAGAGCTGTTATATTACCCTTGATGTCCTGAATGTCATCAAAATGTCTTTCTTTCAATATTTCCTGTATCTCCAGGTAAAGATAAAAGTTACTGGGGGCCAGATCAGGTGAGTAGGGAGGTTGTTACAATACAGTTATTTGTTTACTGGCTAAAAACTCCATTGCAGACAACTATACAAATAAGTTTGCGAACTTGCCACCAAGCCACCGTGTGCAATGGCCATTCCAGGACGAGTTCCAAAATGCTTTGAAGGGTGGATTAGGTGCTGGTGTCAGCGCATAGCTTCCCAAGGGCAGAACTTCAAAGGTAACCGTAGTGGTATTCAGCAGTGAGGTTAGTAGCACTTAGAACAACTAAGTTTGTAGACTTAATTATCGGACCTCATATATATCTATCACACAACTTTTGCCAAATGAACTTTTTACAGGCATACAATTTAGGAAAAAAGTTTAGTGGTCTGGATAGAAGATTAAACCTGCCACAACATTCCCTTAAATCAAAGCGTACGTAATCTGGAGCAAGGCTTTTTCCAGTTCTATGGAGGCTAAGAAGTGAGGCAGCTGAGGAAAAGTTTGAAGTTAGCAGACGTTGTTTCACAAAGTTTAAGGAAAGACGACGTTTCTATAACATAAAAATACAAGATGAGGTAGCAAGTGTTGAGGTAGAAGCTACAGAAAGTTATCCAGAAGAACTAGTTAAGATAATTGATGAAAGTGGCTATGCTAAACAAGAGGTTTTTTTTTTACTGTGATTAACTATACAATCCACATCAATCCTGCATGCCTGCCTATCTGTAGTTCCATCCGCTCTCCTTACTCAGTGACAGCACATTCCTCCTTTTCACTCTATACTTCTAGTATCCTCTTAACATGTACCTGTCCCCTCCTCTCCACTTTCTCCTCTCCCATCTAGAAAGAAACCAGTAGGACAGCCCCCTATAAATCTATAAAACTGTAAAGTACAAGACCATATGCTCACACTGTGTTGCCAACACTAGTCCATTCTTGTCTGAGCAGTTGATCTCAGCACTGCTTTCCAGTCAGAGCCAGCAGCAGGAGTAGGGGCCATGTTCCCAGGGGATCCTTCAGGCCATCAGTTCTGGTCTTCCAGTAGAGTTCTTGAACTGAACACCTCTTTTTCTCATGTTGCCTCAGGAACACTCCTGGTACAGCTGCCTTTGGTTCTTCTGGCCTCGTGTTGCTACAGTCTCCCATTCATAGGGGTCCTTCTGTCTCCTGGGTTCTTTGTTCCTCGTGTTTTTGTTGTTCTCAGTTGTCATCTATTTCAGGTGGGCTGGGACCATTTGGTGTATCTCACATAGCAGCATGCTAGTTTTTAACACCCCAGACACTAACCATTAGGGGGTGTAGGAGAGTCTTAGCAAAAGACTAGTTGTGCCAACTGACCTTGATGTCCCCTGAAAACATGGTCCCCATACCCCTATCCCTGCTACTCTATCCTTTGACATATTCGGATGAGTTTAGAAAACCTTTCAGTTTATGGAGTAGCCCAGTTATGTTGATCTGCTCTCTACTGTATGTATCACTCCTTTCACCAAACCAAATTCCTATCGACTATCTAATCTATGACCAACTCTCTTCTTCCCTCCTCACCCTGGTAGCTGTACAAGTCTTTTTTTCTGTACATGAGTCCATTTCTAAGTTCTTATAGCAAGGGTCTTATGCAATACTTATTCTTTTGTAGTGAACTGATTTCACTCAGCATAGTGTCTTGAAACCAGGTTATGAGATGCTTCCTAAATTTATCATTGTTCTTTATTATTGCACAGTGTTCCATTGTATATATGTACCATAGTTCATTTATCCATTCATCTGTTGATGGGCACCTAGGTTGATTCCCTCTTTTTGCTGCTGTGGACAGTGCTACAGTAAACTTTCATGTGCATCTATCTGTCCATGTAACCACCTTAATTTCTGTAGGATATATTCCAAGCAGTAGGATTGCTGGATCACATGGTAGTTCTATTTCTAGCTTTTTAAGGAAGCACCAAATTGCTTTCCAAATAGGTTGTACCATTTTGCATTCCTACCAGCGTGTACGAACGTTCTAATCTCTTCACAGCCTCTCCACCATTTGTTGTTTTGTTAAACAATAGATTTTTAACCTAGATGAAACAGCCTTGTATTCCCAGAAGATTCCATCCAGGACTTTCATAGCCAGAGAGAAGTCAATGTTTAGCTTCAAAGCTTGAAAGTACAGGCTGACTCTTGTTAGGGCAAATGCGGCTGGTGACTGTAAGTTGAAGCCAGTGCTTATTTACTGTTCTGAAAACTAGATGACCATGAAGAATTATGATAAATCTACTTTATCTATACTCTATAAATGGAACAATACATCTTGGATGACAGTATATGTTTTCAATATGACACTGAATATTTTAAGTCCATTGTTGAAAAGATTCGTTTCAAAGTATGGGGAGATCCATGTTGTTTTCATGCCGGCTAACACCACATCCTTTCTGCAGCCTAAGGATCAAGGAATAATTTTGACTTTCAAGTCTTAGAATTGAAGGAATTACATTTCATCAGGCTATAGCTGCCCTAGTTAGTGATTCCTCTGATGGGTCTGAGCAAAACAAACTGAAAAACCTTCTGGAAAGGACTTGCCATTCTAGATGCCTATGAGAACATTCATGATTCACTGAAACAGGTTAAAATATCAACATTAACAGGAGTTTGGAAGAAGCTGATTTCAACCCTCGAGGATGACTTTTGAGGGGTTCAAGACCTCAGTGGAGGAAGTAGCTGCAAATGTGACGGAAACAGCAAGAGAACTAGAATTAGAAGTAGAGCCCCAAGATGTGACTGAATTGCTGCAATCTCATGATAAAACTTTAACAGATGGGAAACTGCTTCTTACAGATGAGTCAAGAATGCTGTTTCTTGAGATGGAATCTACGGGTGAATGAAGATGCTGTGAACATTACTGAAGCAATAACAAAGGATTTAGAATATCACATAAACTTAGTTGATAAAGCATCAGCAGTGTTGAAGCAGAGTGCCTCCAATTTTGAAAGTTGTTTGGAGGGTAAAATGCTATCAACCTGCGTGCTACACAGAAATCCTTCGTGAAAGGAGGACACAGTGGACACAGTGAACTTCATCGTTGCCTTATCTTCAGAAATTGCCACAGCCACCCCAACCTTCAGCAAACACCACCCTGATCAGTTAGCAGCCATCACCACCCAGTCAAGACCCTCCATCAGCAAAAAGATGGAGATTCGTTGAAGCCTGCAATGATGGTTAGCATTTTTTAGCCATCAGGCATATTTTAATTAAGGTCCTTATATTATTTTTTATACATAATGTTACCGCACACTTAACAGTCTACTGTATACTGTAAACATAACTTTTATACGCACCAGAAAACCAAAAAACTCCCTCTCTTATTGCAGTGGCCTGAGACTTAACCTGTAGAAGCTTGAAGGTATGCCTGGACAGAAACTACGTTTCTACAGTGATTTTCACTTTTAAAATCAAGCCATTCTGCTTCAGTGACCAACAGAAACCGTCAGCTGCTTTAAGGCCTTTTCGTTAAAGTCTTTTCCCTTCACACACCCTCACACCATCTACAGTGGTGGCTTTTTGATTCTCCTTTGCTGCTCAATATGAGTCAGAAGTGACTCGAAGGTAACGGGTTAGGTTCTTTATTTTTGCTCCTCTCTGGCAAAAGAAAATGAATGCAAGGTGCCCACACCTGCACGAGACAACTCCAGTCGCAAAGTCCTAACCAAGGCCCTTCCTTCCCCTCCCCTATTCTCTGGCTTCATCCATTGGAAACTCTGAAAAGGGGAGCATTGGGACCCCGGCCCCTGTGTTGGAGCATCTGGGGCCAAGGTGGTGGTCTTCAGGGCTGGGCGGCCTGCGGACAGGGAGGGCGGAAGCCCTGTAGCAGGTACCCTGGAGCGGGTGCTCGCGGGCGTGGGTAAGGGGCTCTGGACAAGTTCAGCGGCCCCCCGGGCCCCCGGGGGCGACCTCGCCCGCACGCGGGGGGATCCCTACCTCCACACAGCGGCGCCGCGGTCGCTCAGCCACCAGAGCAGCAGCACTACGCCCCCGGGCGACATGGCGCCGCTCGGCCTCGCCCAACCGCCTGCAGCCCACCTCCGCGGGCCTCGCGCGCCCCGGGGAGGCACAGGGGCGGCCCGAGGGGCAGCACCCAGCTCGAGTGGGTGCGCGCGCGTGCGCGCCAAGCGGCTTCCTGGGGGCCTGAAAGTCGCTGGAAAGCCAGGACGTAAACTGGTTTTTAGTGAAGGCAAACACTAAATCGGTTGCTGGGGAGACTCAGGGCCAGAAGCTGGGGGAGGCAAGACACGGGCATTTGTCCTCCCCTGCCCTCAGGCAAGTCCTGAGGCGCCAGAAGCAGGCTGAGAATCTCCCCACTCCAGCTCGCCCTCATGGGCATCCAGCCCTGGCTGAGATCGCCGAGATTGCTCCTGGGCGCTGATTACTCTCACTAAACCTTTGGCGACCCCACCGCAGATCAGACTAGAACTGTGTTCCCCCTAGAGTTTACAGGTGGCTGAGTTTTCAAAAGTAGACGGCAAAGTTCAAGGTTCTTCTGGTAGACTGACCCTCCAGTCTTTCATTTAGCAGCCAGCACCTACGTTTGCACCCCCTAGAGAGACCTCACAAAGGGCAAAACTCTCCTTTATTTGGAGTGAGACAGCAAACACGCTACAAAAAAATCCAGGATGGCTGCATGAAGGTGGAACTTGACCTTTCGGTCAAATCTTGGTTGTGAATGTTTGTAATTCCTGTACCCAAAACATACCTGTCTTTCCAAGGATCAGCCATCAATTAACTCAATAAACACACGTTAATGTTCATTGGAACAGTACTGTGTGTGTTTACCGACCACCTGTTATACACTCAACATTAACTCTTGCACTTGAGTACCAAGAAACATCCTTGCTTACAAATGGTTAGTAATCTTTTGGTAAAGCCAAGATAAACATCAAAGTTCTACCAATAGTATCTCAATTTCGCTATTTTCTTGTCTTGAGTTCAATCTGAGAACCTTTGAGAGCTGCAATTGTGCTTTTTACTCAACTTGTGCCAAGGGTGCCCACCCTAAGTTTTATAGTAGGCTCTCGCTGTTTACTGACCCAGTGAATCACTTCTGCATAGTAACAAGCTAAAACACATCATACTCATTGCTATAGAGTCGATTTTGATTCACAGTGTGGTCAGGACAGAGTAGAACTGCCCTATAGAGTTTCTAAGGCTATAAATCTTCACGGGAAGCAGACTGCCACGTCCTTCTCTCACAGAGTGGCTGGTAGATTCAAACTGCCACACTTTCAGTTAGCAGCCAGGTGCTTAACCACTGCACTACCAAAGCTCCTTTAAAATATGCTATGTTGTCAGGTGCCCTCAAGTCGATTTTGACTCAGTGACCCTGTGTACAACAGATCAAAACACTGCCCAGTTCTGTGCCATGCTCAGAGTTATACGGGAGCCCATTGTTGCAGCCACTGTGTCAGCCTACCATGTTGAAAGTCTTCCCCTTTTTCAGCACCCCTAATTTACCAGGTATGATGTCCTTTGCCAAGGTCTGGGCTTTCCTGATAACAAGTCCAAAGTAGTCTCTCCATCTTCACTTCCAAGGAGCATTCCAGTTGTGCTTCTTCCAAGACAGATTTATTCCTTCTTCTAGCAGTCCGTGATACATGCAATATTCTTCACCAACATTATAATTCAAAGATGTCATTTCTTCAGTCTTCCTTATTCACTGTTTAGCTTTCATAGACATATAAGGCAACTGAAAACACGACACTTTGGGTAGCGTGCACCTTAGTCCTCAGAGTGAAATCTGCATTTAACACTTTAAAGAGGTCTTTTTTCAGCAGATTTGCCCAATGTAATGTGTCTTTTGAGCTCCTGACTGCTGCTGTCATGGGCAGTTGATTGTGGACCGAAGTAAAATGAAGTCCTTGACAATTTCAATCTTTTCTGCATTTATTTTTAGATTGTTTATTGGGCTAATTGTAAGGATTTTGTTTTATGTCCCACTGGAGGCTGTGGTCTTTCATCTTCATCAGTAAGTACTTCAAGTCTTCTTAACATATGGCAAGCAAGGTTGTGTAATCTATATACTGTAGATTGTTAATGAGTCTTCCTCCAGTCCTGATGCCATATTCTTCATACAGTCCATGTTCTTAGCTTAATTGCTTGGCATACAGATGGAATAAATATGGTCAAAGGACACAACTCTAATGCACAGTACAAGTATGCTCTGTACTGTTCCAATGAATGCCTCTTGGTCTATGTATAGGTTCTGTATAAGCACAATGAAGTGCTCTGGGATTCCCATTCTTCACAATGTTACCTGTAATTTCTTATGATCCACCCAGTCAAATGCCTTTGCACAGTCAATAACACTTAACTAAACATCCTTCTGGTATTCTCTGCTTTCAGTCATGATATCCTTCTGACATCAGCAATGATAGCCTTTGTTCTATGACCTCTTCTGAATCTAGCTTGAATCCCTGTTGATGTACTGCTGCAACCACTTTTGAATGATAATGACAAAGCCAGCCAAGAGCCATCGAGTATTAATGATATTGTTCTATAATTCCACATTGTGTTGGATCACCTTTCTTTGGAATGGGCACAAATGTTGATCTCTTCTAGTTGGTTGGCCAGCTGCTGTCCTCCAAATTTGTTGGCAGAGACAAGTGAGCACATCCAGAGCTGTATCCATTTGTTGAAACATCTCAGTTGGTATTCCATCAATTCCCGGGCCCTTGTTTTTGCCAATGCCTTCTGTGCAGCACTGACTTTTTCCTTTGGTACCACTGTTTCTGAGCATCTCCTGCCTCCTGAAACAGGTGAACATCTATCAGGTCTTTTTGGTACAGTGACTCCATGTACAGCTTCCATCTTTTGGTGCTTCCTGCATCATTCCATATTTTCCCCACAGAATGCTTCAATATCGCAATTCTAATTTTTTTCTTCAGTTCTTTCACCTTGAGGAATGCTGAATGTCGTGAATTGTGGTCCCTCAAAAAATCTGTGTTGCAATTTGTTTGGGCCATGATTCCCATATTCTAGGGTTATCCTCCATTTTGTGACTTTCGTATGTTGTAAATCTTAATACCTGTCTGTGGTTAATAGAGCAAGAGTGGACTATGCTAAAGAGGATTAAGGTGGAACTCTTAACACTGTTACTAAGATCACCTTCTTGATCCAATGTAAAGCGAGTTTCCCTGGGTTGTGACTTGTACCACCTTCTATCCGACAAGAGATAAAAGGAAAGGGAATCCAGCAGAGAGACAGGGACTTCAAACTATCAAAAAGCAGAGTGCATCCTTCAGACCTGAGGTTTCCACACTGAGATGCTCCCAGACCAAGGAAAGACTAAGGCATCACAAGAATCTTCCTCCAGAGCCAACACAGAGAGAAAGTTTTCCCCTGGAGCTGGTGCCCTGAATTTGCACTTGTAGCCTACTAGACTGTGACAGAATAAACTCTTTGTTAAAGGCATCCACCTGTGGTATATCTTTTATAGCAGCAGTAGATGGTCAAGATACAGAGTGAGTTCTTCTCTTTTGGTTTTCTAATTCCAGGTTTTTGCACATTTCATTACAATACTTTGTCTTCTTGGGCTGCCCTTTGAAATCTCTTGTTCAACTCTTTTACTTTGACATTTCTTCCTTTCTCTATCAAAAGCCAATTTCAGAGTCTCCTCTGATATCCTTTTGGTCTTTTCTCTCTTTCTGGTCTTTTTTATGACCTCTTGGTTTCTTCACATATAATATCCTTGATGTCATTCCAGACTGTCTGGTCTTTGGTCATTATTGTTCAAAGTGTGTCATCTATTCTTGCAATGGTCTCTAAAATCAGGTGGGATATATTTGAGATCCTATTTTGGCTCCTGTGGACATGCTCTAATTTTTTTTTCAGCTTCAATTTGAATTTGCATGAGTGATTTGAGGTCTACCTCCAAGTCCTTCTTCCTAGTCTGCCTTAGTCCAGAAGCTGTCCACCAAGGCTGACCCTGCTGGTAATTGAAATACCAGTGACAAAGCTTGCAAAATTACTGCAACACACTAGCCACCACAATACAACAAACTGAGATGAGTGGTGGAAAACGTGCTACAGGTACTATGAAACCACACACAATGCAATTCTAATTCCCTGCCTCACTTAAGCAACTTTTATTAGATTTTCGTCATGGTTAATTTGTACTGTAGCTGAAAAAGGATTGGATTAAAATGAGTACACTCTGGAATCTAGCTGCACTTCAAACTCTTGTATACAGTAAGGACCTGGACTCTAGGCTGAGTGTCTAGGTACCAGTTAGGTCTCATCAGAGCAACATACCTCATTTTAAACTCTCAGAATCCTGTAAAATTAAGGAAAAGATTGTACAACCTACCTCATTTGCCTGTGGGAATTAAAAAACGTAACTGCTATATAGCACCTATCATATACTGTATGGCATCTGCAATTCAGTCCTGTTCTGTGAGTCTCAGAAACCCTGGGGGTGTAGCGATTAAGCAATACAGCTGCTAACCAAAAGGTTGGCAGTTCAAATCCCCCAGGTTTTCCTTGAAAACTCTATAGGGCCGTTAGTTCTACTCTGTCTACAGGGTTGCTACAAGGTGGAATCGACCCGATGGCAGTTTTTTTTGCCCCCTATTTGAGTCTCTGTTAACTGTGTAAAATGAGAGGGGTTAGAATTCTAGCTGACTTCTAGATTTTCAGGTCTAACGTCTAACGTCCTCTTTCTCACTGTCTCCTCGAGCCGCTCTTTTGGATACGTCTTCATCTCCGCACACACTTCTGGACCTTTACTCTCCAGTTCTAAGTCTATACTTTCCCAAATACACTTTCCTCTTTTTATTTTGAAATTCTCCCTTTGTGTTTTGTACACGCTACCTCATTCCTTAACAAAAACAAAAATTGTTTTTCCATTAAAAACGAACGACCTCAGGGATTGAAGGCGGCCGGTGCAAACACGGCGACCCCCACGCCCTCGGCGCAGAGCGTTGCATGCCGGGAGTTGTAGTCCGGCACTGCTCCGCCCCCCAGTTTGAAAGCGGAAGGGCGAGTAGGCGGGGCGTCAGGGGGCACGAAGCGCTCTCGAAGCTCCGCCCCTGCCCCCTGGCGTTCGCGGAGTTCTCACCGGACTGGCGCGCCAGACTGCGGAAGGGGCGCGGTCTTGGGTCCCGGGTGGCGGCGGTTGCCGCCACCAGGGCCTCTTCCTCCGGGCGGTGCTGCCAGGCCCGGCCTGCGCGGGGCGGTGATGGTTCCCCATTGAGTCGGCCGCGGCGGAGGGCGGGGCGGGTGGCGGTCGGGTCGCGGCGGGGGCGGGGCCGGCCCCTGGAGCCTTCCTCCGCCGCATGTGGCTCGCTGCCGCCGAGCAGTTAAGTTCCCGCACTCTCCCCGGCGTATCTTACGGGGTCCCCGCTCGTCGCTGGAACCATGGAGCTCGTCGAGACCAACCCGGCGGCATCCTCCCTGCCCAACGGCGACTGCGGTCGCCTAAGGGCGCGGCCCGGAGGGAACCGGGTGACCGTGGTGCTCGGCGCGCAGTGGGGCGACGAAGGCAAAGGGAAGGTGGTGGATCTCTTGTCGCACGACGCTGACATCGTTTGTCGCTGCCAGGTGAGGCGACAGGGCTGTGATGGGAAACCAGACCCGGGAGCTCGGCCCGGAACCTGAACCTACCGGCCAAAATACGATGTCACCTTGAGGTTGTCTTTTGCTGCAAGAGGCGGCGACGCGAAGAAATGGCGGGAGGCCGGGGACCCCGACCTGGTGTCTTGGACTGTGGTGGATAGGGTGGCTCTAGAGGAAAACGCAGATTGAAAGGGAGGCTTTGGGAGACGCGCGGTACCCGGGAGTTGTAGTTTTCGGGCTTGGGACTCGTCTTCAGCCGCAGGGAGGGTGACGGGATGGAGGTTAGAGGAACACCCGGTTAGAGGAACACCTGCCCGAGGCCTGCTCGTGACCCGGGGCGGAGAGCTGGCTGGCGGCGCAGACCCACCCTGGACGGCCGAGGAGGTGGGATTGGGTCGCCTCCAAACGCCCCGAAATCCAGGCTCACCGCTCCCTCACCTCTGCAGGCCTGGGGCATGCAGCGCTCTGCTCCCTCTGGTCCGGTTTGTTTGCCGGCCTCAGAGTCCACCTCTGGGCTTTGGAGTGCTCAAAGGCCTCGGTTTTTTGTTTTTTGTTTGTTTGTTTCTTTCTTTCGCTCTTTGCCCGTAATCTGGGAAATTATTTTTATGTGTTGGCCCCAGAGGAAGAAATCCTTGGCCTGCTGAAAGAGGCAGGTAAACACCTGGATATCAAATGTGGTATTTAGAAATGTCTACATCGCTAGGGTCTCACACACAGAAAGTGAACTTGGAGAAACCAAGCGGTAATGCACTTCCTACAGGGAAACACGTGGTTTTCTGTGTATGCGTTCTTCTGTGCTTTGACCGCAGCCCAGCTAGGCCTTTGTGGAGGCTCTCAGATAACTAACTGTTCCCCAGTTTCAGCGTTTGAAATATACCGCTTTCAAAGCTTGATATCTGAGCATGGTATGTAAGGATGACTGCTGTTTATTTAGGTTGCAAGAATGTTTTTTTGAACGCATATGACATGATGTCATGAGGCCTATGTATGTTCTCACAAGTTAGTAGGCTCACTTGATTGGAAGCTTCCTTTCTAAAATTGAATACCACGTGCAAAAACAAGGAAATTACAGTTAACATGAAAGCTACCTAGGTGGATGTGTTTTTTACCCTGTTTTCTGCATACAGAAATCCACTTACCCCTGATACCCGTTCTTTGGCGAGGATAACCAAAACCAAACCCATTGCCGTCGAGTCGGTTCCGGCTCATGGTGACCCTGTAGGACAACTTAGAACTGCCCCATAGAGTTTCCAGGGAGCACCTGGTAGATTCGAACTGCTGAACTTTTGATTGGCTGACTTAGCACTGACTCAGCTAGTGCCACGGAGTTTCCTGGCTAGGATAGCTGTTATGCTAATTGACCATTACCTAGTCTGCCACCACTCTTTCTCTTAACTTCCTATTCCTCCACCCCTTCCCAACAGCCACACCCTCATAGCACTCCCAGAAGTGTTACCATTGAATTCCTGCCCCTCACCACTTCAGGATGTGTTCTGGAAGCCCAGCCCCCCACCTTTTGTCTTAAGGTCTGACCATGCTTGGGATAAGAAGAATGGAATACCTCCTTCTTGCTCAGTAGAGGAAACACTGGTAGTGAAGTGGTTAAGTGCCACAGCTACTACTGAAAGGTTGGCAGTTCAAAACCTGGGAAACTATGGAGGGGTTCTACGCAATCGAGGGGGTCTATGCATAGTCAAAATTGACAGCTCCAGGTTTGCTAGGTAGCAGGGGAAAGGCTGTCTGTAGGGTCGCTATGAATCTGAATCATAAAGATCTTTATAATCTTTCAGTGCTTTTTAAGAGCTCATCATTAGAAGGATTCTGATTAGTCTTGTTAGAAAAAAGATACGGAATGAATAGCTTTAAGCATACTGCTTTTATGATTCATCTGTGGTGTGTCCTTGTAAGCCAACACCTACTTTATGAAGGTCTCCTGGCATATAAAAATGTTGAAATTTGTAATGAGTGCATATGGAGACTTGGAAAGAGCCAACATTAGGAAAGAATTTTAAGTTTGATTATCTTATCTGATATTTCAGGTTTTGTGTGTTACTGGAATTATGTACTTTGTTCAGAGTTTAATGTTGTTGATTTTTGCCCTGTTCATGCTATGAACTCATATTTTATCGAGCATTGTTTCTTCAAAATAATATGAACATAAGGTATCCCTGTTTAACGATGGAATTGTCAAATGAGTTTCTGGCAATATGTAGTTTAAAAATATATTTTTTAAACTTAATGTTACATTGAACTACCTTTTAACATATAAAATAGCTTTCTGGAAAGAATAGATGAAAAATTAATGGCATTTTCATCAGTGTAGCACTTAAGTCTTAACATCTTTCAGATTCTGAATTTATGGGGAGTTATTTATAAGTTGGTGGGTACTCTAAAGCCATAAATAATCATGAAGGGCTCACATCAAAGGACAGTTACTGCTGATGCCTTAATTCTAATCAGTATATCTTTTAAGAAAAAGAATTATGTATAGGACCAATTTGAGACAAAGTTCATTCATTAATAAAGTATATTGAGTATCTCTACGGAAGAGCACCATCCTTGGCGTTGAAAAGATAGGAGTTGTGCCTAGAGGGAACTCACAATCCAGTCTAGTAACTGCTATGCTGTTACTAGTAATTGCTATGATGGGGATGCCCATGCACACACATACACATGCGCACACGCAGGAGAAAGCAGTGAGGGAACAATCAGTTCTCCCTAAAATATCGGAGAAGGGTACTTGTTAGCTGCCGTGGAATCGGCCCCAAACCCCAAGCACAATGGTATCAGACCTTTGTGAGCTATCGGATTTTTACTGCTACTTTTTATTGAGAAGATCACCAGGCCTTTCTTCCTGGGCTCTTTTTATCCTGGAAATGCCATCGAAACCTGTTTGGTGTTATAGCAGTATGCACCTACAGATGTGTGGTGGCTACATTGGGTGCCAGTACAGTGTATCAAGTGGCTGAAGAATGGAAACAGAACACTTTCTGGCAGCTCAGAGCTGATTTGCAAGGACACTTAAATATCATTGTTTTCCCTCAGACCCTCTAAGGGTAAAATACTGTGTATTTTGTTGAGTAGAGGCTGTAGAGACTGTTTATAGGAAACCTCAAGCAAAGGCTCTGTTGCTTGTCCAGAAGGGGCACCTGGTGGTCTTGGTTACAGCGAGGAGTGCAGTTGCCTGTAATGGGAATGGTTAGAGCAGTATTTCCTTTCTTGGCTTTTGCAATTTTAAAGTCAATATAAAGAGAAACTATGAACCAAAATTAATTATAGAGAGAGTGTACCATGTAATTTGCTATAAAGTCTTACCATAAAAATACACACAGTGAAAAAAATGTTGCTAATTTCTATCTAGGTTGGTATCCGCCATAGACTGAAGCCAGCTTTGTCAAAAAGTACTATTAGTGACAGAGAAGTGTAAAAGATACTAGACAGTACTGCCTCCTTGAAATACGAAGGTTGAAAGATAATGTAAAAGGAATAACTTCCATGTAATTTAATGCGTTGATCATGTACACTTAAAATAATCTCCCAGTCCACTGCTTGTAATTTTGAAGATGGTGGAGAGCATTTTATTAATGGGAATCTTTTCTTCTGGGTTTATAGACAATTGTTTTTTCTGTGTTTTCTGACTGTTAAGACTGTGTTTTATACATGGTGTTTTCATGTTAATTGCTACATCTGCTAACCAAAAGGTTGACAGTTAAAATCTATCAGGTGCACCTTGGAAACTGTATGGGGCAGTTCTACTCTGACCTATAGGGTCACTGAATCAGAATCAACTTGACAACAGTGGGTTTTATTTTTTTGGTTTAAATTTATATGAATACCTGGTAAACTTGGTTAAATCTTCCTTCCTTTGATTACTGTGCTTCCCAACTATACTAGAAGTTTTCCTCCAAAGTAGGCTTCTTTCATAGTGCCTGGTGTGATATTATGCAGAGAGAAAATACTCAGTAGATGTCTATGGGGTAGCTAGATCACTTCAAGAAATTTCTTGGAAATCAGTTAACTTTTTCATGTAGGTTATTTTAACATCTCTCTGGACAGTTTGCCCGTTGACATGAATTAATGTGGAATCTCCAGCATTCCTTGGGTTAATGATTATCATTTAATATTTTAACTAATAATTTCTGTATCCTGTCACTGTATTGGAAAGCTTTGTTGCTGTTACAGTTGTATCTCTTGTATCTGTGTGAAAATAAAATAATTGATACTTTTATTGTTTTCATATGTCTTCTCAGTGTATTTCAGTTGAATGCTGTGTAGTTCTAGAAAAGTTTTTCTCTGCTTTGGTTGGTAGGTCTCAAAAAGTATGGCCTGTGAAGATAAACTGAGTTGTTCACTAGTTAAATTTATCATATTAGTGTATATTATATAACATCATCTCTCCTTTTGACACATGAATTTTTAAGATACATAAGACCGTCTCAGTGGTGCTTTAAGTGTCTCTAGGGAAAACTTTTGCCCAGAACAGATTTAGAGTGAAGCGGTAAATTGATGTCTGTAACAGCCTAGCATTAAAACGGGATACAAATCTAGTTGTATTACTTTGAGGAACTAGGTGAGATATTGACCTTAAATATTAGTGTGGATAAGCTATGTATTGGTAAGTGAAGATTGGTGACTATTAGAATACTTTTGTCACCAGAAAAAGGGACATTGAGGTGGTATTCAACATTGCTTGATATAGAACCAATGAAAAGAAAAACAGACAGAGGGAGTTCCCAGGCCTACTCTGGTTCTAGAATGGTGTAGTTCTTTACATTAAACCACCTTTTAATCATATTTAGTTCACTATGTTAAAGTTCTCAGTACAAAGAAGCCTTATGAAGTTTTTAAAAATGCAATTTTTGTCTATATCAAGTTAACTTTTTTTTTTTTAAAATAAGGATCTTATGAATGGTAGAACACTTTTCTGTTTTAATTTGAAACCTCTACTTCACTTTCAGCATGTCTTTAAGAAAAGACCTTCAAAAGCAATCTGGTGCTTCCCTAAAAAGCTGGAAATAGGTATACCATTTGACCCAGTAATCTCATTGCTTGGAATGTATCCTGCAGAAGCAAGGACAGTTACATGAACAGATACATACACATGAATGTTCATTGCAGCACAGTCCACAATAGCAAAAAGATGGAATCAATCCAGATGCCCAACAACAGATGAATGGATAAATAAACTATGGTCAGCCAAGCCAAGTGCGGTCGAGTTGGATCTGACTCATGGCGACCCTAGGGGCCAGGGTAGAACATGTACTCGGTGGAACACTATGCAATGATAAAGAACAGTGATGATTTTTGGAAGATCTTATAACCTGGTTTCAGTTGTGTCATGAGTTGAATTGTGACCCCCCACAAATATGTGTAGTAATTTGCTTCGACCAGGATACCCTGTATCTTACAGTTGTCTTCCATTTTATGATTTTCCTATGCTGTATGCTAAAGGATTAGGGTGGGACTGTAAATCTCTTCATAGGATCACCTCCCTGTTCCACTGTAAAGGGAGTTTCCCTGGAGTATGGCTTGCACCACCCTTAATCCTTTCATCCTACAAGAAAGAAAAGGACAGGGAAGCAAGCGGAGAATTGGGAACGTCACGCCATCAAGAAAGCAGCACTGGGAGAAGAGTGAGTCCTTCACACCTGCGATTCTTGCACCAAGATGCTCCATGGACAAAGATTGATACAATACTGGACTTCCTGCAGAGCTGGCAAGGGGGAAAGCCTTCTCCTGGAGTGGACATACTGAATTTGGACTTGTAACCTACCAGACTGGTAAGAATAAACTCCTTTGTTAAAGCGATCCACTCTGTGGTATTTCTGTTAGAGCAGCATTAGCTGACTAAAACAAATTGGAAGGCATTATGTTGAGTGAAATTAGTCAGCAGCACAAGGACAAATATTATATGACACCCATACTATAAGGACTTAAAAACAGACTCATGTACGGAAGAAAAGACCTTTGACGGCTGCAAGGGAGGGGAGGGAGGAAGAGGGCTGGTTACTGATTAGATAGTTGATAGAAATTTAGTTGGGTGAGACCAGTGACAGCACAGTTTAACTGGACTTCAACATAACCTGGAAACTCTTCCAATATTAACCCAATGTGGTAAGGACAGAGTAGTAGGGGTGGGGGCCCGGGGACCTTGCTCTCACGGAGCATCGAGGCCAGTTGCCATAACTAGCCTGTTGCTAAGAGGGTCTTTTGCACCACATATTGGTGAGTGGCATCTGGGGTAAGCTGCCATCTGAGGTCCACCAAATGGTCCCAACTGAGCTGGAACAGATGATCATCAAGGGCAACAACATGGGGGACAGAGAACCCAGAAGACAGAAAGACCCATGTGGATGGTTGACTACATCAACATGTGACCAGAAGAACTAGATGGTGCCCAGCTACCACCGGTGACAACTGTGATCAGGCTCACAATGTTGAGTCCCAGTGGCAATACGAGAAAAAAAAGGGGTGCACCCTGAGAACTCCAACAAAAGACTGTAATTGATGGTCCGAAGGCCTGGGCATTCCCCTGGGAGCATGGCCCCTAGACCTGATGCTGCCCTGATCATAAATCATTACTGATTACTGAGTTCAACTCTTTGGATAGGAATGGATTAGATTCAGGGACACAGAGTGACCATATCATATCGTGTATGCACTTTATGGTTCTATGCATCTATAGGATGTCCTCCTACTGGCCTCGTACTAGAGGGGAGTGGAGAGGAGGTTGGAGAAGAGGGGACAAGAGATTGTTAAGAGGATATGACATGTATAGAATGGAAAGGAGTGTGCTGTCACCTGGGAAGGAAGGGCAGAAGGATATACAGATAGGCAGGCATGCAAATTTAAACTGGGTTGTACACTTACACTTAATCACGCACACAAAAAAGACCTTCATGTATTTAATAACTGTGAATTAATGGTTTATTGCTTTTGTGGGGCAGGGTTGTCTGACCTGGTGTTATGTTAAAGCTTGATACTTAGAATCTGAAGCTTCTCAATTAGTAGCCTAAGACTCTCCAAGGAATGCCCTTTTCCACATTGTTTCACAATGAGAATTTAAGGTATAAAAGTACCTGAGGTTTTCATCATTTGTGTGGCATTTATGTGTGCTTGGAATTGGAAAGCCACCATAGTAATGTAAGGGAAAGCAAGCATTTTCTTAAGCCTTTGAAAGATAACTGAGCTAAGGGCATTTGGATGTGTTTACTAAAAAGAAATTGAGATACCCTGTATATGTGTGCTGTCCCTGACGTGTATCTGGTTCCTGCTGAGTAGTTGAATTTGATCTGTGCGCTGGTAGTAATTTAACCTGCTGTACTTGGGAATCATGTTAGTTGCAGTTACATGAATGTTGTTGTATAAACACTCATTCCTGTTTATGATTCCATTCTTGTTCTTGGATTGACAGGTGCTTTAGTTTTGGTGAAGAGTGAAGTACTCCATCTGAAAAGGAAGCCAGGTGTTCCAGCCTTTATCTTGAAAGCTGCATAGTTAGTAAACAGACCTTCGAAGACTGTTGGATTCCTAGGAAGCCTGAAGGTGCTGGGATAAGAAATAGCAACCCCTTTTAGTTGCTGCAGTAGTTCAGGGACAGGGGGTCTGAAGCATCACTGCTTGCTGCTGTAATCCACGGTGGTGACTCAGACTTCTTGATTGCTGTGCATTGCCCGCTCTGTGGTCACAGTACAGAGCAGAAAGGGCAGAGGGAAGGCACTCAGACTGTTACAGGGGAGGCCTAACTCAGTGGCCTGAGAAATTTCCTCTGGGCTCTGAGCGTGAATCCTTGGGCCTCTGTTCCTCTGGGGAAGAGATGCCTCTGTTCCAGGTTGTAACAGGGTCCCATCACCTTGCCAGGGCTCCATTGTTGTCTCAGTAGGAACACCCTGGGGTTAAAGAAAAAAAACACCAAACCCCTTGCTGTGTGATTGATTTCCACTACCGGTGACCCTATAGCCTAGTGATTTGGGGGAAGGGAAGACCTAATAGCACACTTCACCATCAGGAAGAATTGTGACAGCCAACGAATGTCATTTCTTGTCTCCCAAATTTGTTGTTGTGTGGGGGCAGTTTTTGTTTGTTCTAGCCTCACCTGGACTGTTGGACCTTCACAGTCAAACGCCAGCATTTCCCAGCCCCAACTTTCATTCTAGAATTGGGCTTTGCAGGCTCTGATTCTGAGGAACTATGGAAAGAAAATTCAGAACACTTGTCTTCTGGCCACCTGAAAATCAAATTAAGAAGAAAAACCATATGGCAAAATTGAACAGTTAACAAAATGCTGTTGTATCATCCTTGTGTCCCGTGGTGCTGTGTTTTAGAGTATTGTCCTTAACAGTGTGAATGATGCTACTGTACCGCGGTTAATCACTTTTATCTTTGTTTATCCGTAGTATAAGACAATGAACTCGGGGAGCAGGATGTATTCATGCTATGTTGCAGTGAATTTGTTTTGTGAGTCATTTGGATTTTTTGCACGTGTTAGAAGAAGCCTGGCTCTTAGAGAAAGTGGAAATTGGTTTCAAGAGAGAGTGGACTGCCAAGCTTCAGGGATAGCCTGAAATCGAGGCAACTCCTGGGATGTTCTGGCAGCTGGAATTGGCAGTCTTTCTCTTTTGAATGCTCTCTGTAAGGTAACAGGGTCTCTCCTACCTGTCTACTCAAAATCAGATTCCCAAGAGAGAAAATCTGATTGGCTCTGGATCAGTCAAGATGGCCAACGATTACTGTGATTTGCAAAGTAAGGGAGAAGGAGAGGGACCTAACATACAGAAATTGGGGCTTACTGGGAATTCTTTTCACATAGGCAATTAAGGAATGAAGAGACATTAGTTCTGAGTTGTGCTTTTTGTAAATTATTTTCTAGCTGTCTCATACACTGCTGACTTCTAATATTTTTCTGTGAGGAAAATATTAGGAATTAAATAATTTTTTTTTTTTGGTATATTGCAAAATTAAAGGTGTTGTTCTAAAACAATGATTTATACCTAAGACTCACTAGAGTATTTTCCATTTTGGCATAATTGATCTGAGAAACAGCATTGCTTGTTACTTCACGGCTTTTTATTCGGTAACAATGACTAATTGAGCACACTGTGTTTATATGGTAATATAGCGCACACACCTATGATAATTACAAGCATTTGTTAAAGGCTAGTAAGTGACTGGGGTCATAGTTACCCAAATTTAGCAAAGCAACAAGACGTTGTTACAAGTACTGTTAGTACACATATAACAGTGCTTTAAAAAAACAAGTGTAGGGAAAAACTGGATTGAAAAGGGAATTGTGTGTCTGTTAAAAATAGAAAAAACGTATATAGATATTTGCCATCATTTCTGTATCACATCTGGCCTCCCTAGTACTAGCAAGGAGAATGATGAAACATGATTTAAACAGCTAGATCCTTGCTGCTCCTCACCCTGGGGCCATCCGCCATCTAGTTGTCCTTATGGGAAGCAGCTCTGTCTGTCACCGGTGTGCCCACCTGCACGTTACACGATAGAGGAGCGTCTGCCCTTGTGACTTGTTGAGGACTGTAGGTGAAACCTCCTTGTATTGCTGTCTGCTTATGTGGCCTCTCCTTGTACCAGGATAAACTGTGTCGGAGGACAATTAGCTTCTAAACTGAATTTTGCACATTCCACATAATTATGAATATTTGGGGTCACCATCCAAATGTACACTTCAGATTTGAAGCTTTAATTGTCACATTGTGTGAAATAGGAAAATATGCGAAACCTTACTTCACATAAAGATTTTTTCATCACAGTCTCCTGGGCATTTTTACTTCAGGACTCTTCTGTTCTAAGGTTAAAAGGTACCATGTTCCCAGCTCCTTCTTAGGACACTAGTGATGAAGTAGACTGAACATGTACATTTTCTTCCTGATATCCTTAATATTAAGTTTAGGGCTCGTGTGGATTCCTGTAAGTAAATTTTCATGTTCAAACAATTTATGTGTAACCATTAGCAATACTTAATAAGACATCAGTATTGAAAAATGTTGGTTGATGTTTAAGTAGAGAACTTTGCAAGAAGGACTGATTTCAAGACTTTGCCACTGAACTTTTCTACCCAGAAACCCAGAAAAACTACTAAGAGGATTAAAGGATTTCATTTTTCCTGAAGTTACCTATCACAACTGCCTTCTTTAAAAAAGAAAAAAAAGTATCAATCATCATCTCTCCTGAATGTTTGGAAGTAGTTTCCTTAATCGCGAAAGTCTGGGATAAAAGCTAATGTTGCCAGTATGAGTTAGAGTACAGAAGTAATAGCTTACTATGAAGGGGACTGAGAAAATATAAAAAGCACATGAAGAATTAGCTTTAGTGGCATCTGTGAGTTAGTTGTTGTAGAGAAGACTTAAGTTAAACCAAGTATGTTGTTTTGGTATATAATGTTGTAGGATTCTATCAGAACTTTTGGTGAGTTTGTACAAGTATAATAATGAAGTGTGCAGCAGGAAGTTTGTAATGGTAAAAAGTGGGATACAACGTAAATGTTTCTCATTATGGGACCAATGTAATAAATGCGTGAACTCCCAAACACAAAGAAATACAGTACAGCTGTTAAAGAGAGTGGAGAGGTAATAAAAGAATATTAAAAGCAGGAAGAGGTCATAGGGTAAGCAATAAGATTTGTTAATTGAAAAAAGCAAGCTAACAAAGTGTTACAGTTGGCTACTACTTAATAGATGGAATAAATTAATCCACAGATGTGTAAATTACCTCTTATTCATCAGTATCCTTCTGCCTTTTATGATTTGACTTTTCATGTTGAACTTTTTTTTTCGACAGTTCAGGGGCTGTCTCTTAAAAAGTAAAAGCTTTAGAGACTCCTTATCCTAATTTAGCCAAAGATGAGCAGGTTCCAGGGACCTGTTAGTAACCAAATTCACAAGACTGATTTATAAATCGATAAATTAAGAGATGTAAGATAACCTGTATTGGGAGAGGGAGTAATTGGATTTCTTGGTTAAATCCATGTAAGAATATACACTTGAGGTCAAAGAGTTGTTTGACACTTTTAGGATAGCAGCAAGTTTATAAATATGTGTATTGAGTTAGGGTAATTGTAATAAACGTCTGAATCTTAGAGGTATTTTTGTACAGATAACTTATAATTAACTGGATTGCTACATACCCTACATGATGCCAAAAAGCCCCAGAAAAATTGACTTTTGTTTGTTTGTCTTTGCACGTTACATAAGAAGGAGTATGTTTGCCTATCTTCCTGAAACTTGAACTAACCAAATTCAGAGTGATGAGGGATTATCACTTAAGCATACAATGATGAGGATGAAGAAGAACCGCCGAACTATTCTGATGTCTCTAAAGAAGCACTGTGCATGACAGATACTTGGGTTTCTTAAGTGATGTTGACATTTTAGCAGCAAATAAATTATTTGTTTACTTTGGAAGAAGATGTACTGTCTGCTGTTCATTGTCAGGCTCAATTTTCCTGTTTCATGTGTTTCAGGGAGGAAATAATGCTGGCCACACAGTTGTTGTAGATTCTGTAGAATATGACTTTCATCTTTTACCAAGTGGAATAATTCATCCAAATGTTACGGCATTCATTGGTAAGTATATGGTGTTAACTGCTTGGGGATTTATTTCCATCAGTTGATAAAGGCAGTCATTTTTAATAATTATTGGATTTCATTTCTTGCTTACCAAATGGTTCACTGATCCTTATAAATTTTGGCCATGGTGCCTTCTGAAATATACCTACCTTTGACTCTTTAGGAAACCCTTGTGGCATAGTGAGTTAAGTGCTGCGTCTGCTAACCTAAAGGTCGGCAGTTCAAATCCCCAGGCACTCCTTGGAAACTATGGGGCTGTTCTGCCCAGACCTCTGGGGTTGCTATGAGTCAGACCCAGCTCAGTGGCAGTGAGTGTAGTACAGTATGTAGTAGACTCTCTAACTCTTTTACACCTCTCAGTGGTTATACTTTTTAGAATAATTACTTTGTGTTTATCTATGATTATTGGCAATCTTAATTCTAGTAAGTATTAGATCAGCAAATCAGGGTTTCAACCACTTGCTGATTGACTTGCAGTAAAAGATACAGTAGGTCTGTGTTTCACAGGTTGAGTCAGAACTCTTGCTACATGTGATACAGTCTGATATTTTCTCATTTTTTTAGTTTTAAGAAGTGCTATTAATTTTATGACCACTAGTTGGATGTGATTCTCCAATTTGAAAGAGACTAATCTAGGGTCTCCTATGGTTTTCTTCCAGAAAAGCCACATAACCGGCTTATTTAAAAAACGACTTGTTTTTTGTTATGCTAATTGAGCTAGATGTTCCAAGTTGAAAAATAAATATGTATTGCAAAGATATTTGAAATTATGATAAGTATAATTTTAGTTTTATATTCTGTGTATAATTACATAATATATTCAAACTATACCTCTACTTAAAGCTTATAATCATTCTTGTGTTGTCTCCCTGATAAAATCAGAAAGTCACATTAATCAAGATATCTCCTCTACTGTTACAAAGGGTTATCGTTAATGTCTGTATTATAATGTTGCTGTAGATGTTGATATTATAAGGACCCCTGGTAGCATCATGACAAAGTGCTTGACTGCTAACTGAAGGTTGACACTTAGAAGCTAGCTGGCCACTTGACTAGAGAAAAGACCTGGCGATCTGCCCCTAGAAAGGTGACGGCCTGGAGAGCCCTGTGGGGCAGTTCTCCTCTGTTACATGGGTGGTTGTGAGTAAAAGCTGACTCAGCGGCACTTAGTGACAAAGAAATGTCAGTATTATAATATCATTACACGTGTTTATAGATTTCTGTGGTTGAAATTTTTTTTTTTTTTCCCTTTAGGAAATGGTGTGGTAATTCACTTGCCTGGATTGTTTGAGGAGGCAGAGAAAAATGTTAAAAAGGGAAAAGGTATGAAAGATGAATCAGTTTTGCCTGGTAGTTTTTTTGTAGAGTTTTATTAGGAGGTTATGCCAGGCAAATTTAATGTTTGTGTCTTAGTAAACTTTAAAGTTGCAGATTGTTATAAGACAGACATTTGAATTGTTGGCTGTTCAATTTTATTCTTTGTTACCATTGTCTTGGTCATCTAGGGCAGCTGTAACAGAAAATACCACAAGTGGATGGCTTTAGCAAAGAGAAATTTATTTACTCTCGTAAAAGAAGGCAAAAGTCTAAAATTGGGGTGTCAGCTCCAGAGGAAGGCTTCTCTTTTGGCTGTGGAGGAAGGTCCTTGTTTTCAGTCTTCCCTTTTCAATCTTCCTTTACATTGAGAGCCTCTGAGGCACAAGGACCTGGAGTCCAAAGGAACCTGCTCTGCTCACAATTCTTCTTTCCTGGTTGTGTGAGATCCCCAGCTGTGTGCTTGCCTCCATGTCCTGGTATCTCTTGAGAGTAAAAGCTGGTACAAAGCCACACCCTGGGGAATCCCCCTTTACACTGAATCAAGGATGTGACCTGGGTAAGGGTAATTACAGTCCCAATCTAATCCTCTTTAAACATAAAATTACTGTCACAAAATGGAGGACAGTCACATGGCCCAGCCAACTGATACCCACATTTGTGGGGAGACAACAGTGCGATCCATGATAGCCATCATATTTGAGAGACAGTTTTGCTGGTTATATAATTCTTGGATGGCAGTTTTTTTCCTTCAAGGTTTTATATATATGTCATCCCATTCTTGCTTGCCTGGTTTCTGCTGAATAGTCCGAGTTTAATCTTATTGACACCTCTTTGTAGATGACTTTTTGTTTATCCCTAGCAGCAACTAAAATTCTCTGTGTTTTGGCAAATTTGATTAGAGTATGTGGACTTTCTTTTTAAATCTGCCATGTGTGGGCTTGGATGAGCATCTTGAATAGATACCTTCTCACCCTTCCTGATGTCAGAAGTTTGCTACCAACAAGTTTGCAGCAATGCTCTCTGTTTTCTGTTACAAATTTTATTCTTTTTAATCAATATATTAAGACCAGTATAATAAGTCCTGATGTTTAATGTAATGATAATCTGCAGATTCTTGTTTGAGCTGTGTTTTAATCATCTAGTGCTGCTTTAACAGAATTACCACAAGTGGGTAATTTTAAAAAGAGGAATTTTACTGGTCACAGTCCAGTAAGTTAAAAGCCCAAATCCAGGGTGTCAGCTCCAGGAGAAGGCTTTTTCTGCTGGCACTGGAGGAGGGTCCTTGTTGTCAGTCGTCCCCTGGACTGGAGGCTTCTGAGCTGCAGGGACTCTGGTCCTTTCCAAAGGATGTGCTCAGCTCCCAGCATGGCTTTTTGGCGGTTTGAGGTCCCCCAGATGTCTACTAGCTCCTCACCTGTATATCCTGAGAGGCTGCCTCAAGGCACAAAACAGTCTTACCCATTGAATCTTGTTCTTCCAACCAACAGCACCCATTCGCCTTCATGAATGTTGTAGAGGCAGGAATTCCAGCATGGAGGAATATCACACAATACCAGGAATTATGGCCCAACCAAATTGCTACAGATTTTTTTAGGAAATATTATTCAGCCCATGACAGTCGGCCGTACCTAAAATCACAGACAGCCTTCCTATAAGGTAGCACTAAGCTGGTGGCAAAGCTCTAAGAAATGAGTAAATTTCATTTTTCCAACTGTGCTCAAGTTAGCATGCTCCCTCCCAAACAGAGGACTGGCTCAGGGCCGTCAGGGAGACCACTGGTGCCCCCGTGGCTGCGCTCAGCCCTGTTTTCAGAGCACCTGGAGCTCTCCCTTGGTTTCCCAACTCAGGTGAGAGGGGGTGGTTCAGATTCTTCGCTCCAGAGGACATCTTCCTTTTATGCAGTGTAGCCTTTCAGAAAAGAGCTTTAGCTCCTTGCTTTCTTACTCTTGGAGTTTTGGGAGCATCTTGACATTCAACTTAGCAACTTCACGAGGATATATTATTGAGAACATAAATAATATACAGTGGAGGAAAATCAGTAGTCCACTTTACCTTAAATATAAATCATTCAGTTATATTACTGTTGTTAAAAAAGTTTAAAGTTAGCAATCTCTTCCCTCAAGTGTTCCTAACAACTAATTCCAACTTTACAGGTAACTCTGTAAAATTGTTAGGAATAACTCTGTAAAGTTGGGGGAGCTACATGCTTTGCTAGCACAGGACAGTAGGTGTGGGGTCAGGAGAACAATGAAAGCGGTTTAAAGAGCTGAGCACATCCTTTGGAAAGGACCAGAATCCCTGCACCTCAGAAGCTTCCAGTCCAGGGTCTGATCGACAACGACGGCCTTCCTCCAATACCTGCAGAGAAAGTCTTCCCTTGGAGCTGACACCCTGGATTTGGCCATCTCCTTTGTCCTCCCTGCGTGTTTTGCTCTGAGTCTGGGCGTCTCCTTAAATTCCCCAGCGTGGGAGTTCCATGCTGCACTCTGCTGTCCGTCATCTCCTTTAAGACTTTTGACCTGTCCACTTTTGCTTCTGTCCTTCCTTTGAATTTGTCTGTTCATTCCAACAGTCATTTCTTTGAAAACTTGCCTTCTGCCCTAAGGCATTCACAGTTCTGTGGAGAGGCAAATTAATAAAGAAATAATTACAGCTCAGTGTGCTGCTTTGGAGGGATCGGTGAGGAAGTTTTCCTTCTCTTGTGTGCTCACACTTTGTAGAACTGCCTTTTGGGAAAGGATGCCAGTCTCAAAATGAACTCCTTTCTATTGAACTTCTGCCTCTCCTTCTCTCCCACCCCCAGCAAAAGAAGGCATTTTTCTCTTACTTTATTTCTAGAGGTATCTTATGTGGATTTTGCTGGTGTGCAGCTTAGAGGTTTTTAGAGCAAAGCATTTAAAAAGGTAAGTGTTATTTATTAGTCTGTATATGAAGGATGATTTTGTTTCCAAAGACCCGGAGTCTGGCTGCCTGCCACCCAGTAAGCCAGTTGCAGAGACAGGTGTGGGGGAATGACCAAAAGCTTTATTATTTTCTGTGTTGCCAGCGAAACACTGGGGGTGGACAGACAGCGTGTTTGCTCTCCCAGCCTCTCCGAGCGAGGTTGGAATATTTAAAGGGGAAGCTACGTGCTCTGCTAGCACAGGACAGCAGGTGTGGGGTGAGGAGAACAAGGAAAGCTGTTTGGGAGGGTTACCTGTCCCAGAGCAGGCTGCTTGGGATCTGAAGTCCAGGAAACTTGCAGTTGTCAGCTAAGGCAGGGGGTCCTCACCAGGGCCTTCACTCCTTTGATATTTCTGAAACAGCTATAAAGGGAAGCTGCAGAGGTGTCATCCCAGTGGCTCCTGTTGGCTAACGAGCAACTTCCTGCCAGAGCCAGGGAGAGGAAGCCGGGAATTTTAAGAAAAGAAACAAGACAAGTAAAGATCTGTTTGACAAGAAGGCAAAGAATGAGTCCTGACTGTCTTATTTTGATACCCCTTTTGAAAATCGGGTGTCTGAAGGCTCTCTCCTGCTTCAATTTGAAAACATTCTTATTAAATATAATGCTTCCTCTGCTGAAGAAAAGATACTAAAGTGGTTCCTTCAGTGAAAAACACTTTTAGACATTGTATTGGTAAAGGGATTAAGGTACAAAACTTTCAACTACATGTGTCTTTTCATCCTCTTGCCTCTAGGTCTGGAAGGCTGGGAAAAAAGGCTCATCATATCAGACAGAGCCCATATCGGTAAGGGGTGAGGCATGAGGCATTTATTTGCAAGTGTCTGTTTTGTCAGAAATTATCACATGAAAGCGTTTCGTAGCCCTTTTTGTCTTAACTTTAGTTAAACCTAAATAGGATGGATTGTAGTAATTAGGATCCAAGTGCATGTATGTGAGACCTCACTGGTTTTTTTTCTTTGTTCCTATTGCTTTTGGCTAGGGCTGGGAGCTCTGTTGGCACAGTGGTTAAATGGTAAGGTTGCTAACCAAAACGTTGGCAGTTCAAATCCCTGAGCCACTTCTTGGAAACCCCATGGGGCAGTTCTCCTGTGTCCCGTAGGGTTGCTGAAGGAGTTGGAATTGACTCGACAGCAGCGGTTTTGGTTTTTGTTTTAGGAGCCCTGCTGGCGCGGTGGTTAAGTGCTCAGCTACCTGTGCTAAGAAGGTTGGTGGTTCAAACCTGCCTGCAGGTCTGTGGAAACCAGACCTCCTGTGATCTGCTCCTGGGAAGGTTTCAGCCTGGGAACGTGTATGGGCCTTCTCGCCCTCAGAGCTGTGCTGAGTCGGGATTGACTCAGCAGCATGGGACAACCGGCTCAGACTCATCCTACTTCTGGAGAAGGGGCTAGCTGAGCAAATTTATAATATAACTAGTATTTTGAGATGTAATTTTGTTTTAAAATAAACCATATGAAAATACAAACAGCACTTATTGGCATATGATAATACACATGTAAAAGTGGGTATGCCATCTGACAAAGGTCAAGAATGACTCTTTGAGCCTAAATGCAGTGAAATTGCTTTTTAAATGAGTCAGGTTTTATTCAGACTGACTGCTCCTCCAGTAGAGCGAACTAGATTCTGGCAGTAATTTCAATCACCAGCAATGAATTTGAAGTTTTCTTCCCTAAGCTGATAGAACACAGAAGCAGGGACGTGATTACAAAAGAAATGAGAACTGAAAACATGTCAGAAACTTCTTCGTGATTAAGTCAGATTGTATTTGAATTGTATTTGATTGTATTTGAATACGTTTGTCTCCTGAGGAGCAGCTGCTCGGGGTCGGCACTGACCTCCGTCTACAGGGGCCTCGACAGGCGGGGTTCTCACACTGTTACCCAGCCAAAATCAGATGAGTGTCACAGACGTGAACCTAGTGCAGAATGGAAACCCATTAAAACAGTTTTTTAAGATAACATTTATTTAAACTAAACTGCACTGGGTTAAGATCGTAATTTCATGTGAGAATGCCCTCATCCTCATTGGATTGCTCAGCAAGTGCTGCGTAATCTGTAAAATCTGAAAAGGGTAATTTTTGATTATTGCTTTAGAACATTCTACGTTAATAGGTATTTCCTATATGTTAGTAAATTAGTAAGCCTTTGTGCTGAAGACTTACACAGTTGTTTGTTAGAATAACTAGAGAAAACATGTGGGATGCTTCTGTATTTTCCATAAAACTTGGGTACGCTTATAGGTGGCTACTTTTGTCTTTTACCTGTAGGTTTAAACTATGAAAGGTAAGCTGTTGGTAATAATTGTGATCACACTGACCCTGTTTTTGGAGACCTTATGGTACTTAGTGTGCTGTTGTTAGGTACTGGTGTGTCAATTTCCACTCACAGGGACCCTGTAGGACAGAGTCGAGCTGCCTGTTAGGGTTTCCAAGAAGCAGCTGGTAGGTAGAGTTGAACTGCCAACCCTGTGGTTAGCAGATGAAGTCTTAACCACAAGGGCTCTGTTACCTGGTAGAGTTATTCATTTATTTATTTGTTAGCAATACTGATGTCTGATTTCAGAGTGATGAATAGTATAGATGCGGAAACAAGACAAAAAAAACAAATTTAATAATCCCAAATAATAACTTGCAGTCTGATTAAAGATAAAAGGGTTTTGTTTTGTTTCTCCTCAGGAAAGATGTTGTAAATGTCTTGTCGTTTTTGTCTCCCATGTTAAGGATCCGATTTTTAAAAAGCCATTCTTGGCATGACACCTAAATTGCTTATAATATTTTCTTGGTTACTAGCTTATGGTAGAATTTTGATACATTACTGTTACTGTACTATAATTAGGAAACAGTATAGTGTTACTAATACTGAATTATTTTTACTGATAGTCTCCTAGATACACAGTAAAAAAGAATATATTTGTGGGAAATAGTTATCTAGTTTTTTTTGTCCACTTCTATGTACTCCTCAATCATCTGATACATATTTTTTCTGTTCCCGTGAGCCGCCTTTTAACTTCTTTCCCCTTCATGGTTTTTACGTGTTATTTTTTGGTATTACTTGTCCCTATCTTGTGGAAAAAGGAAGGCCCTGAATTGCTACATAAGGAAAGCTAGCACTTCAGAACTTTCTGATGTTCTTCAGTCTGCTAGGAGATGTTTGAGACATTAATCAGAGTTTCACAATTTAGGATTACAAAATAGGATAATAACTAGTTCCTACCCTTTGAGAGCACGATCTCAGTGTATAGTATCAGATAGTCTGCATGTTGACGTGAACATTCGATGATATAGTCTGTTGGAGAGTCTGGTGACACGGGACCTAATGATGTTATGATGTAACTGGGCTCTAGGCTAGGTTCTGTACTCTTTTGCATTACGTACATTCTGGGTTGGTTACTTTATTCATGAGTGTATATTGAATGACTGCCCTTGGTCAGGTACAGTGCTGGGCAACCAGCTGTGGAAGTAGCATTCCTTGGCCTTTGTGGCATTTTTATAGTTTGCTAGTGAAAACATACAGTGAGCTAAATAAGTAATAAGTGCAGCATTATGTATTGTGATGAGTTCTGTGGAGAAAAGAGTAAAGCAGAAAAAGGAGGCCCGAGTAGTGCAAGGCAGTTGGAGGAGGGGACTGGGGACCCAAACAGTGGCCAGGGACAGTCTGGCTGAGAAGGTGATGTCTGAGTATGGAGCTGAAGGAGGTGAGAAAGCAGGTCAAGTGGATATTACGTGTATTGAGAAAACATGTAATTGTATTATACATGATAATAAAAGGGTTATTTCACGTTGAATACATTGTACCATTAATAGTGTTGTCAAAAACTGAACTATTGAAGGCACCAGTTACCTTTTACGGTAAAAATTAAGTGGAATCCCCAAGATGACCTTTTAAAAGTGTATTTTCAATATTTAGGCTACAGAAAATGGAAGAGATATTTAGAGCAATTTCAGACAAGGGCAATTCTTGAAAAAAGAGCAATAATGGAGACAGTAAGGCTCCCTGCCACGGTCTAGCCTTATGAAGGCCATTATTTTCATTACACTGAGAGCTTCCTGGAAACCCTGGTGGCACAGTGGGTTAAGTGTTAAGGTCTTCTAAACCAAAAGGTCAGCAGTTCAGATCCACCAGGAACTCCGTGAAAACTCTATGGGGCAGTTATACTGTGACCTCTAGGGTTGCTGTGAGTTGGACTTGAGTCGTTGGCCCTGGGTTTGTTTGTTTTTTGTTTTTAATAGCTTCTTTGGGCCTAACACAACCTTAGGAGCATGTCAGCTCCGTGACAAGGTACAAAGTTTATGCCTGAGAAGTACAGCTCACCTGTTTTCCAGGAGCCATTGACTGTGGTTTGTCACTTTGCCTTTGTAACTTACTTGAATGGAGAAAACAAAACAAATATTTAAATGCAAATGCTTTTTTATTCAAAAGAAATGGCACTTCAGGTTCTTAATTTTGTCATAACCAATTCATAAAATTAGGTTCAGAGGTAAAGGTTCAGAACAGTAGCTGTTTTGTTCTCTCAGAATGGATAAGAACTATCGGCTGAGCACCAGAATAGCATGAAAACAAACTAACTCCTGTAGCAGATGATAGCTATTTATCGACTGAGGTTTAGAATCCATGTGTTAGGCAAAGGTAAACATTTTTAAGTGAAATACAGTTCAGCAGTGTCATAAAAAGTGCACTTATTTTACGTGTACAGTAACTGTCTACCTTAAAATCTAGAACCTTCCTAGTGCCTTGAAAACCCACTCCGATTACCTTTCCAAATTAATACCCATCCCCCCTTTATCAAAGGTGGCCACTCTGCTTTCTTGTGTTGCCATAGATTAGGTTTGTCTGTTTGGAACTTTATATGAAATCATCTATATATACGCTTCTGTATCTGGCTTCCATCCAGCATTATGTCTGAGCTGTTAAATGAAGCAGTATTTATTCCTTTTCACTGTTATATAGTATTCGATTGTGTGACCACTATATCCAGTGCAGAACGAGCAGCATATATGCCTTGTAGGCAGCAGATGAGGAGAATGCCAGAGTGACTAAAGGCGGAGAGGGTGGAGAGCAGGATGTAAGGTAAAAGGAGGCCACGCTACAGAGGTTTGTCTTTACTTTTTGAGTAATAGAAATTGAAATTTAAGGTCAAGGTAGTGGTGACATCATATTTGTGATTTGGGAAAATGACTGTGGTCTATGAAAGTAAAGTTTGGATCAAACAGGTCTCTGAGGAGAAAGAGGCTACAGTTTTAGTAAGAGATGATAGTAGTTAGGACGAGTGAAGAAAGAGGAAGTCTGAAATGCATCCTAGATTTCTGGAATCTAGAACTTGAAGAGAAGCGGGTATCATTCCAAATAGAGCTTTGTAGAGGTTTAGGAGTAAAGGGGTTCTAATGACTCCTATTTAAAATAGTGCAGGCATATTTTCACATTAAAATAGAGTTCTCTGTAAAATTGTCATCTCATCTGATTGATCACTACTTCTCACCTCCCTAAGACTGTCATTTTAAAAAGTTTACCCATTTGATTTGTCATAACAAAGAGAGACTGATAGGTTTTATAATGTAAGTAATTTAAAATGAAAAATGTTTTGCTTTTTTGTCCTTGTTTGGTAACAAACTTCATTTTTTTTCTTTCTTTCTTTCTTTCTTCAGTGTTTGATTTTCATCAAGCAGCTGATGGTATCCAGGAACAGCAAAGACAAGAACAAGCAGGAAAAACGTATGATTGGTTTTTTGTTTGCTACCTTTATGCATATCCTGACCCTTATGTTTAACTTCTAGGCCATACATTTCAGAGAAACAAATATGATAATGTCCTTTTAGAACTGTAGATTCTAAACCTACAGTGAAAAATAGAATTATAAAGAAAAATAAAACTTAAGAGGATGTAGCATGGCCAGAAACTAGTTGGATATAACTTCATTCTTTGTGATGATGTAACTCTTAAGAACTGTGTCTTTCTTGTCTGACTTAAAGCTTGTGTTTGATTTGTTTTTAAGGTTGGGTACCACAAAGAAGGGCATTGGCCCCGTGTATTCCTCCAAAGCTGCTCGGAGTGGACTCAGGATGTGTGATCTTGTCTCTGACTTCGATGGCTTCTCTGAGAGGTAACTGACTTATGTTTCAAGCTGGGAAATAGGGAATGGGTTTTCAGAATTTTGGAAAAAAAAACTGTGGTTTAGGAAATCAGTATTCTAATTAAATAACGGTGGTTGACTTCTTTCTTTAATTTGAACTATTAAAATTATTTATAATACATGTAACTGGTCCTTCATTTCCAATGCACTTCATGAAAAAAAATCACATGCTGGTGATGTATTGGCTGTGCTCCAAGAATACAGAGCCCAAATTGTGCTTGAGGATTGGGGTTCAGAATAGTCTGCTGGGAAGGAGAGGTGTTGCTGGGAGTTAGGGTGTGATACAGTAGTTCGTTGAGTCACCGCACCACATTCTTGGACCTTGATCCTTAGATTTTTGGGCCCAGAGACTCCGATTGTGGCCTCCACGCAGAAATAGTTAGCATCAGGTACCAGTGAGTCATCCTGTACCAGACTCACCTTGAACAACAGAGACGCCACTTTGACACTGATTCTCTGTGGAAAAATCTTTACGGGAAGCCTGAGAGTCATCAGAAAGCCATGCCGTGACTCTGCCATGGGAAGCTGGCTGCGCCGACACGACACTGCCACCCCAAACGGGGGAGACGAGTCCTGTCAGCACCGGCCTCTTTTACAGATGCCATGTGGGTTGTCTCCTGTGTTCACACTGGCTACAGTTAATTCAGAATTTAATCTTTGTAATTAGAATCAGATTTCAGTCACTACCCTCCACATAAATACACCCACCAAAAAAAAAACAAAAAACAACACACAAAAACTGAAACCAAACCCACTGCTGTGGAGTCAGTTCTGACTCCTAGTGACGCTATAGGACAGTAAAAGTGCCCCACGTGGTTTCCAAGGAATGCCTGGTATATTCAGACTGCTGACCTTTTGGTTAGCGGCTGTAGGCCTTAACCACTGCACCACCAGGGTTTCCACGTATACTCACATGTCGCCTTAAAATGTGATTACATTTGTTAATATTTCCAGACTTAAGGGAAAAGATTTAGGGTGTTTCATTTATTCAGGCGGTTCATCTCAGTCTTAAGTTTTGATGCTTTCTGATTGGACTTTCTCAGAAAGTAATTTCAGTTTGAGGATGAACTTGCTGTTAAGACCATAGGTCATCAGCACAAGTCTTTTGACTCCAGCAGCACTTTACAGAGTGATGATTTTAAGCCGAATTAATGTCTTGGTTTTCTCTTTCTCAGGTTCAAAGTTCTGGCTAACCAGTACAAATCTATCTACCCAACTTTGGAAATAGACATTGAAGGTGAACTACAAAAACTCAAGGTAATGCTTTCCGACCTTGCACATGTCCTTTTTATCAGGTTGGCGTCTAGACCTCTCCTTCCTTCAGTCATTGTGGTAGGGACTGAAAATACAAGAAGGAGAACACCTGATATGTCCCTGTGTGGAATTTACTTTGTGGCTGAGGAGACAACGCATCGAATACAGTAGTAGTAAAACGTGCTGCAGCAGATACGTGTTAAGTGTTACATGTTACAGGTGAGGAGGATGGTTGTTTTCAAAATCTCAGAGCTCTAGGCACACAGTACACTAGCAGATACTAGCCATATGTAGAAGGAGAATCTTTGATGTTGTGGAAAAATTGTGAAATTGTTCACTACAGATACTCTGGTAAGCAGTATGAGCAGTTTGCGTACCTTGAATAATCTGCTTCTAACTGGCTGGATGCAGGACTGGGATCCAGAGATAAAATCAGACAAGTAGAGACCAGATCATAGGCCTCATATGCTGTGCTTGGGGTTGAACTTTTATCGTGGAGATAGTGGAAAGCCACTGAATAATTTTAAGTAGAAAGGAAGCTAGGTTTGTGTGCCCGTGGCAGGATGTGCCAGCGATGGGACAACTAAGAGGGGACGGGAACCAGCCAGCCCGTTTCGGAGCAGTGTCCCAGAGGGTCAATCTCTGTTTTTTTTTTAAGAGACAAATACGGTGATGTGCAAAACCTAGATCCACCGTTGGCTGCTGGTAGGCGTCAGTGGTGCTGAGTGAGCTGGTCGTCAGATCGCTCAGCCCCCAGCCTTCCGTCTCTCCACAGTCTTCACGGAATTTCAGGCTACCTTTGGCTGATCTGGCGGTGGTTTCTTCTCTTGGTACATATCAGCAGCCGATTCCAGAACCCAGTAGGATGATACAAACCTCGTGTGCAGGGGGTGGATTACCTGGTAAGCACGGTAAGCAGGGGCTGACTGGTGCTTGCTTATTGCTCGTGAGCACAAGGCAGCCCCTGCTTACCTCGCCTGCTGACTGTCATTCATTCCTGTCCGGAAGTGTAAATTTGAAAAGAGTCCTTGATTCTGTAGGAAGGTGCTGTGGTGTTAGATGAGAGGCAGATACTAGCCATATGTAGAAGGAGAATCTTTGATGTTGTGGAAAAATTGTGAAATTGTTCACTACAGATACTCTGGTAAGCAGTATAAGCAGTTTGTGTACCTTGAATAATCTGCTTCTACTCGTATGCCATTCCATGGTGGTCCCAGATCTTAAGCCTACACACTTACTGAATTCCTAAAAAATAGGATCTCCAAGGGACGTTCTCAGTGTTCACTCTTTGGAGTTCAGTTCATTTATCTTTGTGTCACACAGCAAATACATACATACAGCAAATGCTTGAAATTTATTACCAACAACTTGATAATATTTGTTAAAGGGACTGAGTGTGACTTTTCCTTTCTAATTTATAACTGTCCCATGTGAATGTGAAATAGATGAAGAGTAATGAACAGACAGGTAGGAAGATCCTTACAAGTGGTAATTGTAAGGAAAGGGGGCATGATGAATGGTACAGTCAATTCATATGACCGTGAGAAGACAACATTGGATATTGGAGTCAACCAGGAAGCGTATATTCATCTGGGGGATATAACCTTCTTAGGTTCATGAGTTTAATCCTGGGATTTCTGTATTTATACCTAGTTGAAACTAGATTTTTGTTGTAGTTACACTATAGGTGTTGGGAGAAGCTCTTGTTTATATTACATCTTTGAATTACAAAATTAAGTGGCATTACCAACACTTTAAATATTTGGGGGAATTTTTTATAATGTTAGCATTTAAAACAGCATTTGATATCTACTGATAATACCACTGAGATGTTTTACTGTAATTGAATACAGTGGGAAAAAGTATTAGCAGTTGGCTGTTGTGTATTTTACATGCGTGGCGTGTGGCTTGTGCCTCTCACTACCTTTGGAGAATCATGTTGATGCATGTTTCAAAATTCCTGGCCACATGGATTTTAAGTGAAACTTTTTTAAGTATGCCGTAAAATTTAGAGTGCAGTATATTATGAATAATCACTGTATTTGTTGGAAAGCTGGTTTGTGAAGGTTTGAGTCCTTGGTTATGAGTTGTCTGCAGTGTGGGTAGCATGGATCCTTTGGTTTCCTCACGTCTCTTTCTTGCACTAATGCCTCTCTGCTCGCCCTGAGGAATCCGTGGGAGAGACCAAAGCTAATCCCCATAGTGCGGTGGGGTGACTCTGCGATCACCAATTCTTTCTACTGTATTTCTCAGTGTTAACTGTCATAAGCCAGGTTGATTTCTGCTGGTACTGGTTATGTTGTGAATTTATTAGTAAACATTGAAGTTGAGTGTTTATCTTGGTGGTGGTGGTGGTGGTTAGGTGCCATCGAGTGGGTTCCGAATCATAGTGACCCTATGGACAACAAAACCAAACACTGCCCTGTCTTACACCATGTCCATAATCGTTTTTATGCGTAAGCCCATTGTTGCAGCCACTGTGTCAGTGCATCTCATTGAGGGTCTTCCTCTTTTTTGCTGACCCTCCATTCTGCCAAGCATGATGTCCTTCTCCAGGGACTGATCTTTCCTGACAATGTGTCCAAAGTATGTAAGATACAGTCTTGCCATCTTGGCTTCCAAGGGGCACACTGGTTGTACTTCTTCCAGAGCAGATCTGTTTGGTCTTTCGGCTGTCCATGGTACATTCAACATTCTTCTCCGACACCACAACCCAAAGGCATCAATTCTTCTTCTGTCTTCTTTGTTCATGGTCCAGCTTTCTCATGCATATGATGTGACTGAAAATACCATGGCTTGGGTCAGGTGCATGTTAGTCTTCAAGGTGACATCCTTACTTTTATCTTGTTTTACAGGGTTATATGGAAAGAATTAAACCAATGGTGAGAGATGGTGTTTATTTCCTATATGAGGCCCTGCATGGACCACCAAAGAAAATCTTGGTAGAAGGTGCAAACGCGGCCCTGCTGGATATTGATTTTGGTGAGTGAGATGGGTTATGGGGAGCTCTGCTAGAACCCCCAGTCCTTGAGATGCAGATAATTAATGTTAGCTTTTAGCTTGTTTATTCAGGAATGCTGGAAGTTTGTTATCTTATGCCAGTCTGTTTTTAAAGGAATATTAAAGAAAGCATGCATGTATTAAGCTTCACGGTTCGTTGGAATAATGATTTGGGTGTAGTGGGCTTAGAGTTTTGCAAATTGTGGTTTTCATTGTTTAGTTTATGGTTCAGTTCCAGACTTCATGCCCCTGGAGTTGTAAGATGAATCCTATGGAAGGATGACACCTTAATTCGACCTTTGTGTTGACACTGAACACTCACGTTTTAAGCTCTCTGAAGGCCTGTACACCTTGATGAACTCCTGGGTATGAGGCTGTCTGGGAAGATTCAGAGCATTTCCTTGTCTTCAAAGGGTTAATGCTTCTCCAGACTGCTGCCCATTCCTTTTTTGACCATTCCACCTAAACATGACTAGTCAGGACATGTGGGATTGACCTTTCACTGGCTTTTGACCCCAGGAAACAAATGAGAGTAAGTGTATTTAGTAGATACATATTTTTGATCTCATAATCTGCCTGTGTGGTCTGGAAAGAAAGCAGAGTGTCCGATTAGCTGAGTGAATAGTTAAGCATGCAAGGGAGATCTTTCCAGGAGAAGGTACACTCCTTGTAACTCACGTAGTTCCTGAGGTTATTCCCTGGGTAGAAAGCAAAGGCTGGAAAAGTGTTGTCACAGAATCCTCAGGATACTGCTGTCACTCCAGGAAGCTGCTGTACCTAAATATTCAAATCAGAAGTGAAATGAGTTTGTAGTATATCAGACTGTGTAGATTATCATTCTGTGTAAAGAAATAACACCAAGGTGTCAGCGTTATATTCTTTATTGGTCCATTAGTTGAGAACCTGTCACTCAGAGCAAAATCAGTCCTTGTGCATACACTGTCCGAGCATCTTTGGTGTAAGCTCTTCAGTTGTGGCTCTACGCGCACCTATCCTGTTACCTTGTAAGCGACTGAATGAATTAAACATTGAAGTTTTGAGAAGGTAGTGACAGATACCCTCAAGTTTGTCAAATACCTAGAATGTGCTCAAAGGCAAAATTTTAATAGTAATTCTGTTTAAAAATAATGTGTGTGTGTTTGTTGTAATACTTGTTTTCTATTTTAGGAACTTATCCTTTTGTGACCTCTTCAAATTGTACTGTTGGAGGTGTTTGTACTGGTTTGGGTATGCCGCCTTGGAATGTGGGAGAAGTGTATGGAGTTGTGAAAGCTTACACAACCAGAGTCGGTATCGGTGCCTTTCCGACAGAGCAAGACAACGTACGCTTTCCCCTTAGTAGCTTGAATTCTAGAAGCAGTAAAGTCAGAATTTGTTTTTTTAAAAATGGATTCTTGTCTCGTGACTTTCAGTCTTCATTTGTAAGATTGATTGGATCAACTTTTTAAAAATAATATAATGATACGAATAAAAGCAATGAAATGATAGCCTTAAGAAGAAGGTGTAAGTTAGGGAATAGGAAATCATAGATAAGAAAGTTAGATGGTAGGGAATAACCGTAGCTTATTAGATCTTTGAAAATTAGTCTCAACTTTGTTCAGAAGGGTGTTATGACATCCTAAAACCAAAACCTGTTGCCACTGAGTCACCTCCAGCTCCTGGTGACCCCGTGCACTACAGAATAGAACTGAGCTCGGCAGGGTTTTCTTGGCCAGAGTCTTTTTTTTTTCTTCTTGTAAATTAAGAAAAATTTCAAAGTCTGTATAAAGTTCCCATGTAACACCCAGAACTTCACCTCTTTGGCCATAGTCTTTATGGAGAGGATCACCAGGCCTTTCTTACATGGTGCCAGTGTGTGGGTTCAGACCGCCACACTTTCAGGTCATAGGGAAGTGCAGTTTGTGCCACTATTCACAAGCATTTATTAGATGTGAATTTGCCTCCTGGTTTTCAGTCGGGAAAAATCAGGGTTGTTGGAGCAGTTTGTTGAATTTCTTGTGACTACTTTATTATGCATCATTTAGTTGGTCTTTACTATGTCGATCTGAATTCTAGGAAACTGCCCATATATATAACATGGTCAAGTTTTTTGGTTAAAAAATAAAGCTCAAAATTAGATCTGTTCCAATAATGCCTTCCTCAGATTAAACCCATAGTCTCTGTGGAATTCTGTCTCCAACTTGCATTTTGGTCATTTGGTTGTTTTCCGATGTTTAGCTCTAAGAGGCTCTGTTGTTGTTCGTGCTGTTGGGTTGATTGACACGTAGTCACCCATCAGGTGACTGCCACAGTAGGACTGCCCCGTAGTGTTCCCCAGATTGGAGCAGATCACCGGGTCTGTTTTCCCCAGCGAGTGGCTCGTGGGTTCCAACTGGCGCCCTTTTCGTTCGCAGCCTAGCACTTAACCATTGTACTACCCGGGCTCCGTAAAGAGACTTAAGGTTTTTTCTCTGATTTTTAGTATAATTCCACGAGATTTGTAACACTCATATTGTAATCCTGAATTGTCTTTTCTGTTCCCTAGGAAACTGGAGAGTTGTTACAAACGAGGGGTAGAGAGTTTGGTGTGACCACTGGAAGGAAGAGAAGATGCGGCTGGTTGGACCTCGTTTTGCTCAGATATGCTCACATGATCAATGGATTTACTGCGTGAGTGTCCTGCAGAAACATGAATTTTAGGAAATAGTGGAGCAATCCTGACCACAGTTTTAATTTTGTGGGGTGAAAACTTGATAGTACCGTGATTGAAAAATAGCAGTCTTTGGCTATTGAGCTGAAAATTGTAGTTGCAGGTAGAAGTGGACCAAGACATCGAGGGGAGGGGTTGTGAGGCGAGGGGCCTGGGTTATCTTTTGGGGCATTCAGGGTTGGAGAGAGATTCAGGCAAAGCACTGTTCTTGTGATTTGGAGCATAGACTTCGATGTCTGATTACCCCAAGTTAACACTCAGGGCCATGCACTGTGCTTGTGAATCTTTCTGTTAGTTCCGTTGTCTTTAAAATCAAGGTCACAAGATTGCTCACTGTATAGGGGCTTTGAGAATTAGGCAAGCGTATGGTGCAAGTGGAAACCCCAGTGGCAGAGTGGTTAAGTGCTACAGCTGCTAATCTGAAGGCCAGCAATTCGAATCCACCAGGGTCACCTTTGAAACATGATAGGGCAGTTCGACTCTGCCCTGTAGGGTTGCCATGAGTCAGAATTGACTTGACATGTGGGGGTTTTATTTTTTATTTTTTAATAGTCAAAGCGTGTAACACACTACCTGACACATTGAAAGTGCACAGTAAAAGTTACCTGTTACTAACATAAAGACATTCCTATCTGTGCTAATTAATTAGGCTTACTAACTTTTTGGAAGTAATGGAACTAAAGGATTAAAAAAAAATTATGGACAAGAATCTCAAACCTAGTATTTTATCTAATTTCTACAGATTTTCCCTTAAAACCCTGTTTTCCAGTCAGTTTATCGGGAGCTTTTGAAGTGTCGTGAAGAGGTCCCTGATGTGGCTTCCTCACTCCCTTCTGACAGTTTCTGCCCAGAAGGGTGCAAGTGTTGGTAACCAGAGTGAAGAAAGGCGGGGTGAATGGCATGTGTGTACATACGCTTAGATCTAGTGACTCTTGCCGTCATCCGTGTCCAACAGTGAGTGTTGCTGTGTTTCACGGCTGTAGAGTGAATGCATTTTAACTCCAGGCAGCTCTCCACCAGTATGTTAATGAGCCATAAGAAAGCTTAGCAAGAGTGTGGATTAATCAGTCAGAATCTGTTACAGTTACGAGAAAAGTAACTTGGTGATGGCTTGAGTCTTCTATATTACAGAGATCACACAACATGTATTGTCTACTAGTGTTTTATGTGTGGCATGCTTTAAGATATAATCCTTGTCTGTTTTCAGAATTCCTTTGAAACTTTTTTTAGCTTTATATGGAGTTTCCTCTAATCTGTCGTTACATTAGATGTTAAGGCTTTCTTGAGCTTGCTGTTTTAATGTAGCCCTTTCTTCCAAAATCAGGTTGGCACTTACCAAACTGGATATTTTGGATGAGTTTACGGAAATCAGAATTGGAGTTGCTTACAAGTTAGATGGTGAAATCATACCTCATTTCCCAGGTATTCTTTCTTTGATTGTATATATATTAGAGCAGTTTCATAGTATTCTTTATATGGCATGTACCTTGGCTCCATAAACCCGTCTGGGGTTATAACCCTATTTGAGAATGAGTTGTTTTTGTTACGTTAATGAGGCCAAATTAGTGTAGAGTGTATCTTGAGCCAATCTCTTTCAAGATGTGGAAGAGATTAAACGAGTGAGCAGAGCAAAGGTAGGACTGGAGAGACGCCAGGACTTGTGGAGATTTCCAGGGGACCAGGAAGCAGAGGAGGCCGGACCTTCCTCCAGAGCCGATAGAGACAAAGTCTTTCCCTGGAGGTGGTGTGTCGAATTTGGAATTTTACCCCCTTAAATTGTGAGAAAATAAATTTCTGTTTGTTAAGGCCATGCACTAGGGGTATTTCTAGCAGCACTAGAAATAAGACAGAATTTTAAAAGCTCCAAATAATTGAAAATTTCAAGTCGGGCCCCAGAAGTCATTTGACAGCGGAACCTGTTTTGAATTGAACTGCTGTTAAACTGCAAAAGAACCAAATTCACTGCCATTGAGCTGGTTCTGACCCATAGTGGCCACATAGGATTTCTGAGGCTATACGTCTCTACAGAAGCAGGCTGCCACATCTTTCTCCCTTGCGGCAGCTGGTGGTTTCAAATTTCTGACCTTTTGGTTAGCAGTCCTTTAACTACTGTGCCACCATGGCTGTTTTAGCTAGATTAATCTTTTTCTAATTGATGAATAATTGTGTTGCTGCAGAAAAGGTAAATGTTTTCTTATGGGATACTGCATCAGACTATGTCAGATGATCTGTGTACTGTTTTGCATTTCTAAAATAGGAAAGATTTCTAAATTTTTAGCCTGTTTGGCTCCCAGGATTTGATTATATATTGGGAACCTGTGGTATACAAAAAAAAAAACTTATTTGGCAGTAGACTTTGTGCATCCTGAATGAGTGTGCTCTTTAACCTCTAGCGAACCATGAAGTCTTAAATAAAGTTGAAGTTCAATATAAGACTCTCCCAGGATGGAACACTGACATATCAAATGCAAGGACGTTTAAAGAACTACCTGTTAATGCACAAAATTATGTTCGATTTATTGAAGATGAACTTCAAGTTCCAGGTAAATAAAAACATTCTGTGAATGTAATCTTTATTTTGTCAATTTTTGACTTACCTGTCTGCCTTTGACATGAGATAAGACAAATCATTAAATTTGCAGAGTGCTCATGGCATGCATTTTAATGCCCAGAAAGATAAAAAAATCATTTTATTCCTTGTGGCAAGTATATTTTTCATCTTTAAGTAATTTGTCGTGTGTCAGAAGAGAATACCTGGAGCACCTCTCCCTCATCTTGACCTTGTCTGTAATTCCATCAGTCAGTTTCTAGCTCTGACTTCAGTCTGATTCCTTTTTTCTCTTAACAGCAAATCCTTTTGTGTTTTTACTGTTAACAATTTTTTTTTCCCTGATTTGGAGTGGAGCTACCCTTGAGAATGGGTGGGAGGGCAGATTTCTGGATTAGACATTAGGAAAGAATAGGAACTGTCATTTGAAAGAAAATACAAGAGAAGAATTTTAAAAATTAGTATAACAACTTTGGAAAAAAAAAAACATGCTAAAGTGGGCAGGTGTAACCAGATTATAGCTAGAACTACACAGGTATGTGAAGTCTTTTGTTTAACAGATTGCTTCCTTTTCTTGTGTTTGTGTGATGTTTTGAAAGAGAAGAAGAAGTGATGATGGAAGCTGTCCTCCATGTACAGCCTCTTACGTACTTATTCTGATTTCGTATTGCAGTGTATTACAAATGTGAACCTTGTTTTGTGTTTGTACTTTGTCTCAAACACGTGCCTCACTTTCCGCTCTGCTGGCTGTTTCTCCCAGCGTGCTGTCGGGTGGAGGAAGCGTATTTGATCACTGCTGTTATTCAGCCTTTTTTGTGAAATGTGAACTGCAGTGAGTCTCACAGTGCCCTCTAAAATCCCAGGTTTATCCGAGCCCTGTCCTACGGAGCCCAGTAGTTCCACAGATAATCTAAACGTGTATGTTGCAGACAGTAGAGAGACTGACTCCCACAGACTGGTAAAGCAGCCGTTCCCAGCGCTCTGTGAGGTCAGATTCTTTTCTAGATAGTTCTGCTTTTGAGATGTGAAAGCTGCAGTGACACTTCAGTACCTTACTTTTTTTTTTTTTAGTTATCTAGAAATTGATCCACATTTCTTTATGCCTCTGCAGATTTCAGCCTATATTTTACTATCCTAATCATTAGGAATTAAGAAAGAAATTGTAAACATCATGCAGCTGAAACTGGTAACTATAAGGCAAACTCCTAACTGCCCTATTCCGGGTCTTGACTGGACATTCTGTATAGAAGTAAGCAGAGGCTGCTAACAGGACAGGAGAAAGGCAAGGAGAGAAAAGTTCCATGGTAACACTGAGAAAGGGGGAACTACCTATCTTTTAATACCAGAGAGTGACATTGTAAATGAATTTACACTAGAGTTTTTTTTCCCCCTCCTCCAGTTAAATGGATTGGCGTAGGTAAATCCAGGGAGTCCATGATTCAGCTCTTTTAAGGATTTCCAGTGACACAAGAAACACTCCTTCAGCGGGGAAAAACAGACTTGTGCACATTTCATCCAGGATCTGCAGACTCAAGAATAAAGACATTGGAATGAATGACGAGCCCTGCAGTTGTTTCTCGTCTTTGAAGATGGATAGCTGTCGTGGACATAAACTGGGACGTGTCACAGTGTCAGCTGTCCTGAGCTGGCATGTCGCTGCGTTGTCTGTTACTCCTGCTGCTCATGGTGCCACATTTTCTTGTAACGTTTAGTAATAGAATAATCCATATTGTTTGAAATCTGAAATAGAATTCCTTTCAGTGTAGTTTTTCATTATTGATATTGTGTGTTCTTAGATTTTACCCCTATTAGATGGTGAGAACAATTGATGCAGTTTTTGCACAGATATTTTTACATTCTGATCATTCAATTTTGTCAGTATAATCTTTGCTGTCAGGAAAAAATAATGAAAGGTCAAGAGTTCTGTAAACTTTTGTAATGCTATAAATTATTTTCAAATTGTGAACTTGATTTTCTGCTGAGACCATTGCAAAATTGAGTTTTGAGGGAGGAAGGGTAATTACAAGTCCTTTGATTTGTACAGAAGACAGAGTGCATTTCTCTCTAAATTATTTAATACATTGAACATTTAATTAAATGTTCAAAGAGAATGGTGTTCTCCAAAACAACAACCTTAACGTTAAAAAAAGAAGTCATTGAAAGATCTATTGTGTTTGGTAGGTATTTTTCTTTAATTTTAGACATGAACGCTGATAAAATGTATTATCTTTTCCTTTTTTTATTTTCACATTATTCCTAAATGTAATGGATTGATTTTAGACATTGTGCCTGCCAGTATGCCTACAAAATCATCTGTAAGTGTCCAAATGAACTCAAATTGTTGGTCGTAATTTTGATCATGCCTTTATTTCTTCTTTCTTGAAAAAAACAGGAATTACTTCTGACAATTAGGGCTTAACATACTGTGTTGTAGATGATCCTTCAGTGAACTGTAGTAAATCTTGAAATTAGGTGCCACTTAAAATTATTTTATTATACCATCAGTAGCTGATTGAAAAAGAACCAAATATTTCTAGTACATTTTGTGTATGTTTTTGTTTTGATGAGAGAAGTAATATTCACGTGTAGGAAGGAGCTTTAACCCTATGGTATTGGGAGATAAAAGTGGAGAAAGGTCACAAACAGCATCTTTGCAGGAGTCTAGATGTCTTTTATTTTTCATTGGACATATTTTTATCAATAATTGGTTCAATAAAATTCTAAACTAGCAGCAATGTTGTTGGACTCAGTGAATGAGAGGTATAGCAACGATGATCCTACAGACCAACTCCTGGTCAGTAATGACCTATAGGTAAAAATAAAGATTATTCTGATAAAAATTAAGTGGCTTTTATTTTTATTTACTTTCTTCTCCCTATTTGAACTTCAAGTTAGATTAGCTACCCAAAGATAAAAGGTGTACTAGAAGCAAGCATTTTTTAAGTTCACATTCTTATTTTCCTGTAAGCGTTGAATTATTGATGCATGTTTCTGACAGTGGCTCAGAAGTAGACAAAGAATCCATTCTCCCCAGGATAAGTAAAGTATTACCAAAGAAGAGCAAAGGGGAGACTTCACACTACCTGACTTTAGAACCTGTTATACCTCCACAGTAGTCAGAACAGCCTAGTACTTGTATAACAACAGATATGTAGGCCAGTGGGGCAGAATCAAGACTCCAGACAGGAGGTCATCCACCAGTGAGCAGTTGATAAATGACAAAGGCTGAAAAGTCCATTGATTGGGGAAAAGATAGTTTCTTCAACCCATGACGTTGGCATAACTGGGTATCCAACTGCAAAAAAATGAAACAAAACCCAGACCTCACACCATGCACAAAAGCTAACTCAAAATGGATCAAAGACCTAAATATAAAATCTGAAACAAAGATCATGGAAGGAAAAAATAGGGACAACACTGGGAGCCCTAATACATGGGCAAAACCAGAATATGAAATGTTACTCACAGCACACAAATAGCAGGAGAAAAGAAATAACCAGGAACTCCTAAAAATCAAACAACAGTCATCAAAGGATTCACTAAACAGTGAAGACAACCCACAGACTGGAGGGCGGAGGGGGGGGGTGGAATTTGGCTATGACAAATCATATCACTGTCTAATCCCTAAAGTCTGCAAGATAGTGCAAAGCTGCAGTAACAAAGGGCCAACTCAATTAAAAAATAGATGAAGAATATGAACGCAGGTATGTCACCAAGGAAGACATTCGGGCAGCTAACAGAGCCATGAGGAAATGCTCACAATCATTAGCCATTAGAGAAATGCAAATTAAAGCTGCAGTGAGAAATAAGAGCTGTTCTGTGAATGGATATATGCACAGTCAACATTCAGTGCAGCACTGTTCACAAAGCAAAAAAAGTGGAAACAAATAGGTCCCATCACTGGATGAATAGGAGAATTATGGTATGTTCACACAGTAGAATACTATGCAATGGTAAAGAACTGTAATAACTGAAACAATGTGGAGGATTCTGGAAGGTACTGTGCTGAGTGAAATTTGTTACAAAAAGGGCAAATATTGTGTAAGACCACTATTATAAGGACTCAAGGGTTTAAATACGAGAAAACCTTTTTGATAAGTTATGAGGATGGGGTAGGAGGGAGAGGGCTATTCACTAAGTGGTAGACAAGAATTATTTTAGGTAAAGTGTAGGACAATACACTGAGTACTGGAGAAGTCAGCACAACTGGGCTAAACCAAAAGTTCAGATGTTTCCCGAATACAGCCAGACACTTCAAAGGACAGAGTAGAAGGTCCAGGGATCTGGGGACCATGGTTTCAGGGCATACCTAGTCAATTGCAATAACAGTTTATTAAGATTATGTTCAGCATTTCACTTTGGCAGGTGGTGTCTGTGGTCTTAAAACGTAGGAAGTGGCCATTTATGAAACCTCAATTGGTCCCAACCCACCTGGAACAAAGGAGAATAAACACCAAAGATAGAAGGAAAATAAGTGCCCAAGAGACAGAAAGGACCGCATAAACCAGGGACTAACATCAGCATGAGACCAGAAGAACTAGATGGTGCCCGGCTACCACCAGTAACCACTCTGACAGGGAATATGACAAAGAGTTCTTGATGGAGCCAGAGAGAAGTGGGGTTCAGAACTCAAACTCTAGTACAAGGACCAGACTTGGTCTGACAGGCTGGAGGGTCACCAAAGACAAGGTGCCTGGACTTGGTTAGCTCAGAAATGAAACCATTCCTGAAGCCAAGCTTCAGACAAAGCTGAGACTGGACTACATGACATAAAATGATACTGGTGAAACAGGTGCTGCTTACCTCAAGTAGACAGAAGAAACTAAGTGGTCAGCTCATGTCCTGAGGCAAGACGAGAAAGCAGAAGGGGACAGGAGCTGGTTAAATGGACATGGGAAATACAGGACAGAGAAGGGGAATGTGTTGTCATAGTGTGGGGAGAGCAACAAGGGTCATATAACGATGTTTAGGTTTTGTATGACAAACTGACTTTAAATATTTTTTAGTTGAAGAACATCTACCCCCTGCCCCCTCCATCCATTGTCCAAGTCAGGAAGGTTTTTTTTTTTTTTTAAACTGAACAGGTCTTAACTCATGTTGATGTTAATAGACATTTATTCATTTTAAATCAGTTTCAGTGGTTCCTGATTTTTAAACAGGAGATTTTTACTAATTCAGTTGGTTAAGGGAGAGGGTCCAGTCTTCAGAGAACTCAGTTTTTCAAATCATAGCTAACTCTCATTAACTAATAAGTCTTGACTAAGCCAAGCCAAGTGCCGTCGAGTCGGGGGATGGCATTTTAAAGACATGTTTATAAATGATGTTATGTATACAATGGAAAAGTACAAGGTGCTGGGAAAGAGAACCCAATAGCTACTGGAAAAGGGTCAGAGAAAGCCTTTAGAAGAAATAACATTAAAACTGAGACACAACAGATGAGTAGCCAGACAGAAGAACATAATGTGTGAAACCCAGAGGCTGGAAGGAACATTGGGATTTGGGAAGTTAGAGCAACCCAACAAAATGCGCCAGGGGCCCAGGAGGCTGGCGAGGTTGGCAGTAACTTGGAAGAAGACTAAACCAACCGAAAAGCCTTATATGAAAAGAGGATGCTAAGTAAAAAAAAATACTTACACATGCTGATGCGTGAAAAGAAGACATACTGGCCGTACAGAACATTTGCTGAAATTAAAAAATATACACTCTATCTACATTTTGGACTTTGCTAGGAGAGACCTGGATGACAGAATAAAATACTTGAATGGGGACAGGGTCTCCTCAGTTTATTAATATAGGACAAATGGGAATGCCAATCCTACACAAGTTGCTGTTGCTGTTAGACGCTGTTAAGTTGGTCGGTTCCTACTCCTAACGACCCTGTGTGCAGCAGAAGGAAACGCTGTCTGGCCCTGTGCCGTGCCCGCAATGGTTTCCATGCTTCAGGCCGTATGTGTAGCCACTGTGTCAGTCCATCTCGTCAAGGGTCTTCCTCCTTTTCACTGACCCTCCACTTTACCAAGCAAGATGTCCTTCTCTAGGGACTGATCCTTGCTGACAACATGTCCAAAGTATTTTAAGATGTGATCTTAACATCTTTGCTTCCAAGGAGCACTCTGGTTATACTTCTTCCAGAACAGATCTGTTTATTCTTTTGGTGGTCCATGGTACATTCAACATCTTCTCCAACACAAGTCAAAGGTGTCAGTTCTTCTGTCTTCCTTATTCGTTGTCCAGCTTTCACCTGCTTGTGATGTGATTGAAAATACCATGCCTAGGGTAGGGAGCCCCTTAGTCTTCAAGGTGACACAAGTTAGTATATGAAGTTAATGCCGACGCAGTCACAATCACCACAGGGTTCCTTGTGACCCGACAACATGATATCGAAACTTGTGTAGAAAAGTGAATGTGCAAGAATTTCTAAGACTGATGAGGCAGAGACCGCTGACCTCTACTCACTTCCCAAGGGGGACAGAAAATCAAGGTGAGCAGCCCAAGGCCAATTCCTACAAGGCAGAAGTCAGATATGTCTACTTCACCAGGTCTTTTTACCAATTCTGACACCGTCTGTCCCTCCCAGGATACACTCAACTTGCCTGCTGAGTTTGATGATTCATTGCAAAGGCCATACAAACTTATAGACAAAACTCTATTATGGGGTTTATTAGGCAAGCAACAGGTCTCAGCTGAGGCTCAGTGATGCTCGGCCTGCAGTTCTCCAATCAGGACAGCCTCTGTCCATCCAGGCCTGCAGGCAGATCTCACCTTGTCTCCTGCCTACTCTGCTGGGGCAAGTGTCACAAAGCTCTTTTAGCTCTGAAGTGCCCAGAGGCACCCTACTCTGCCAGTGAAGACACTCAGCTCCAACTCTGTGTGTCTACAAACCCAGCACCATCAACTGCCTGGAGGCACCCTACTGGTCCAGCAAGCCTCCTGCCAAAAGATGCCCAGCTCTCTCGCTGTGGGGTGGGACGCTCACCATACCACCTCACGCCTGTCTCCTAGAGCTGCTGCCGCCATTCCCCAGCCACTGCCTCTCCCTGTCATCGGTGCCACAGCTCTCCCTCCCCATCTTCTGTGTTACAGCTCCTACTCTCGGCATCTCCCTTTAAGCCTGTAGGATGGCAAAATGGACCAATCCCTTCCTCCCGATTCCACACACCTTGTTTGTGTAGGTTTCATCCAATCAGTGTTTGAGTCACAAAAGACTGAGGTCAAAAGGCCATGTTAAGGAATTCATTGCACCATAGACATTTTTGGAAAAGTGAAGCATTGAGAGAAGAGGTTTTATTCCCACCGGATACTAAAATGGTAATCAAAATACATGGTTTCAGTATGAGAAGAACAAGTATGTAAGGGAAGGGAATTGCCATTCCAGAAGTAGGAGCTGGCATCTATGGGAACTTAATGTGTGCTAAATATAGCATTTCATTTCAGTGAGGAAAGGATGTATGAAGAATAAAAACAAAAACAATTGTGGGAGAACGCAGTCTCATATAAAATAGGAATTTCAGAATAAAAAAATCTACATTATAAAAATTTTAAGTAATGAAAGTAATACGGGAAAATCTTAGGGAATACATTCTTGAAAACAGCAACAAAAACAGGCAACTCAGTCCTAAAGAAAAAGATGTACAGATTTGACCAGAGTATTTTTTGTAGTGTTACAAAGTTAAAAAACAAAAAACAAGAAAACAAAAACCATTAGGAAAATTGTTTTTAACACATACGCATAATACATACAGAACTGTCACAAATGAAAAAATAGGTGAAGAATCAATATCTATAACAGGAAAGTCACAGAAAAAAACATGTCACCAAAGATATGAAAAAATACCCAATTTCTCTTATAGACAGGAAAACTCAAGTAACAGTGAGATAGCATTTTTTATTCAACTTATAAATACAAAAAGATGGCTATTAACAAAGACGTGAAATAGACACCTTCCTTGGGAGTGTTAATTACTCCAGCCTTGGGGAAACTACCTGGCAAGATTTGCTACAGTCGTTTTACTTACCAGCATGCCAAAACAAACAAACAAACAAACAAAAAACCCTATTTTGCATGTAGTTGGAAACAATCTGATTGTCCATTAATACATATCATAGCCTTCTAGGAAACCTTAAAAAAATTTAGTTAGATTACAAAGATAACCATTACACATTAGCATATGATGACAGTTTTTTTAAAACAGTATGCCACAATTTGAAATAAGGGAACAGGGGAATAAAATTTTAACTATGTTTGTATATGTGTATATACATAGATGTGTCACCAATATATGTGTTACTTTAAATCTAAGACAAAAACTGAGTTCCTTAGCAGTCTTTTGTATTGTTTATATTTTATAAGCATGTAATTTCAATTATCGTTGTGAAAAAATTAGTTTATAGCATTTCCTCCAGACTCAAATTGCTCAGATAAACAAAGTGTACTTGAGCAGTGAGTATATTCAGTGGTTAATCATTTCAGACATTACATTATAAATCACAGTGTAACTTGGCAAGTGATTGGGGAGTAGGTTTAGAAATGAGGGTCTCACCACAGGCACTGGGCATCATTTTACAGGCTGGGTCTTAGGGAATGAATACCTCAGAGCTGTATAAACATCCACAGTGACATAAATCCAGATCATGAATGAAAGAAAAAGTATGCTTTCACTACACTAAGAATGTATATGGTACAAGACTGCCTCTGTTTTGAAAATGGATCCAGAATTAGGGTTCCACAGTCCCCCCACTTAAGATTAAAGAATGGTTTTCCTGGGAAGCAGCAAAGTATACCAGTAATCTAGATATTCATCTAGAATGGCATTTATCTTTACAGAATGTATCTCGAAGGAAGTTAGACTTGTATCTTGTTTATATGTGACATCAGTCCACCTGTCTTCCTTACCTTCCTCAGAGACTTCTTGTTCTGATTTTGTGGTTTGCTTAATTTTTGTTAAAGTGATACATTCGTATGGTTTTTATTTAAGCAACTTGACTGTGATACAGGTTATACACTAATATTTACCTGCTTTTAAGAGTACAATTCAGTAATTTAGTAAATTTACACCATTGTATAACTGTCACCACAGTCCAGATTTAGGCTAATTTTGTCACCCCATAAAGATCCCTTACATCTACTTGCAGTCAGCTTGCATTCCCACCCCTAACCTCACGAAACTATTTTCTATCTCCATAGAATTGCCTTTCCTAGACATTTTACATACATGAAATTGTGTAATATGTGGTCTTTTGTTTCTGATTTCTTTTATCTAACATTATATTATGAGACTGTAACGTGTACTTTGGATCCCTGATGGTGCAGTGGTTAAGAGCTCGATTGCTAACCAAAAGGTTGGCAGTTCAAATCCAACACCTGCTCCTTGGAAACCCAAGCTTTATCTTGTCCTATAAGGTTGCCAGGAGTAGGAACTGACTTGATGGCAGAGGATCTGGTTTGGTTTGGGGTTACCATATACTGTTCCTTTTTATTGCTGAGTGGTATTTGTTTCCTGTGTGTCTGGGTGATGCAGTGGTGGAGAGTCCAGCAGCTAACTGAAAGGTCAGTACTTGGAACCCATCAGCTGCTCCACAGGAGAAAGAAGTGGCAGCCTACTTCCATAAAAGTTTACAGCCTTAGAAACCCTGTGAGGCAATTCTACTCTGTCCTACAGAGTTGTTAGGAGTTGGAAGCTACTCAGCAGCCATGGGTTGAGTCTTTGATTTGGTATGGATGTACCGTATTTTGTTTGTCCATTCAACAGTTGGGTTGTTTCCAGTTTGGGGTTATGCTGCTGTGAATATTTGCATGTAAATATTTATGTGGACATGTTTTCATTTCTCTTGGGTAGACACCCAGGAGGGGAACTGCTGGGTCATAAGGTACACCTATGTTTTAACTTTTTAAGAAACTCCCAAAGTGCGTAATTTGCCACCAGTGGTATATAAGTGTTCCCATCTCACCACATCCTTGTCAACAATTGTTGTCTGACTTTTGATTACAGCCATTCTACTGAGTGTAGTGTTGTTTGGTTGTAGCCACTTGGATATGCAGTTAAAAGCAGCCCTCCTGCCATTATCTTAGTTTAGAAGAGTCACCTGAGAATGCCAAATGTTACTTTGAGTACCACGGTTAGTTTAGTTGAAAGGCATCTCTTTCAAAGCCATCTTCCTCTTCTGTTACAACAGCAAAGCTCTGGCAGTGGACTAAGTGGCCTAGGATTTGATGATGCTGTATCTAATTTCTGGCTCCAGTCTGTAATTTAAAACAAATGATGACATACTTTAAGAATAATAGCTTCTAAATTTTAATACATTGTCCTTTTAACAACAATTATGCAGAGTAACAAAATAATTTATGAGATATAACACAAAGAAATCTATTTAAAAAGTGTGGAAAAAAAGGTCTTAATCTAAGAAAGTTTCTTTGCTTCAGCCTCTGATTAAAGTGGTGTATTCTTAAATTATAATTATTGAAGGTTTCAGTTCATTCAGAAGTGCGTGGTAATAAAGGCCTTGTGATCTTAGGGCGTAGTGGGTTAAGTGCTACGTCTGCTAACCAAAAATTTGGCAGTTCAAATCCACCAGGCGCTCCCTTGAAACTTTATGGGGCAGTTCTACCCTGACGTCTAGGGTCACTACCAACTCAACAGCAGTGGGTTGGTTTGGTTTGATCTCCTTCTGAAACATCAGCCCTTGAAATTCTGCAAAACACATCTTTACTCTGATACAGTGTCACCATGAGTTTGCGTTGACTCAGTGACAACTGGTTTCTTCGTATTTAGAGTAGGCAACATTTTATTGATCCAGAGATCGTGGCTTGCATGATCTCTGGAGAATCTGGCATTGTGCCTTGTATATAGTCAAAAACCAAACTCAACCCACTGCCGTTGAGTCGATCTGGATTCATAGCCACCTTATAAGTCAGAGTAGAACTGACCCGTAGAATTTGCAAGGAGCACCTGGTAGATTTGCACTGCCAACCTTTTGGTTAGCAGACATAGCACTTAACCACTATACCACCGGGGTTTCCTGCATGCAGTCAGTGCTTAATAAATGTTTTCTAAAATGAACTGATACATGATAAGAAAGAACTTTACCTGAGGAAGAATTTCTTCAGCACTAACCATAATCTATCATGGTCTGTATCTCACCTGTTTTTATTTTTATTTTTCATCTGTTCTTTAACAATTTCCAAAGAAGAAACTGTAGAGAACTGAGCATGAAATGCAAACAATTGCTAATCTAGACATAAGCTCTGCCCTCAAAATCTGATCATAAAGACTGGCCAAATGGTTTAGATAAACAACGCTGGACTTGGATAAAAAATTTGCTATTACTTTATCTTACCCTGGAAACTCTGGTGGTGTAGTCAGCTAAGTGCTATGTCTGCTAACCAAAAAGACCGGTCGTTCAAATCCACCAGGTGGTCCTTGGAAACTCTATGGGGAGTTCTACTCTGACCTCTAGGATCACTATGAGTGGGACCCAATTCAATGGCAATTTTTTTGGTTTTATCTTACACTGTAAAAAAAAAAAAAAAAAAAAAGGCATAAAACGCTCCCAAAGATTCTTCCAGGAGTCAGTTCCTGGTTGCAACAGGTACCTGGTTCAGTTTCTGTTCTCTTCTGTCTCAGGGCCTCTGCTCTGATCTAACTTCTCTCTTAAGCCCCTTGCCAATCAGCCTTTGCCTGCCTAATTCTTTATAATTGCCACCTAAGTGTCTCTCAAATCCATCTAATTTTATCTACTGCTGTTCCTTATCATCAGTTTTCTGAACCACAGTTTCTCAAACCTGGCTGCACATGGGCTTCTCTGGGGAAGTTTAAAAAGTATTGATGCTGGGGTCCCACTCTCCCTCGGGGAACTCTGATTCGATTGGCATGGGGTATAGCCCAGGCATCCAGATTTTTAAAAGCCTTTCAAGCAATTCTCATGTATGGCTGAAGTTAAGAACATTCAGTTTCCGGCACAGCAAGTTGCCTCCTGCTGTGCATGTTCAGTCTCATCTCGCTCGACTTCCCACCTGCCTCTTTTTGCCCCCCAGCTGCAGAGTAATCTTCCCAAAATGCATTTTTAATCATGTCATCTCATGTCTCCTTAAAATTTTCAATTGTTTTCCATCAGTCACAGGATAGAGGCGAAAAACCTGAAACTGACCTGTAGAGCTTCTCCTGTTCTGGCCCTGACCACCTCTCCAGCCAGCTTCTGGCCCGTGATCCTCCTTGAATTCTCTGCTCTAGCAGACTTGTTTTTCAGTTTCTCAAATGTGCCATGCTCTTTCCTACCCCAGGGCCTTTGTACATGCTGCATCCTCTGTAAAGCTCTTTCTCCACTCCTTGCCCAGTTAACTTTTAATTTATCCTTCAGACCTGCTCTCACCTTTTTCTCATGGACAGCTTCTCTGACCTCCTGTAGTGTGCTTCTAAAGGGTTCATACAGGGTCCCTATGCGCTGGAATTGACTTGGCAGCAATAAGGTTTTTTGTTTGTTTGTTTTTCATTTTTGGGGTTTTTGTTTTTGGTAGAGCACCACAGGTAGTGCAAATGGCTAAGCACTGGACTACTAACTGAAAGGTTGATGGTTCAAGTCCATCCAGAGGTGAAGACCTGCTTCTGAAAAGTCACAGCCTTGAAAACCTTATAGAACAGTTCTACCCCACACACTTGGGATCTCCATGAATCAGAATTGACACAACAGCAACTGAGAAGAACAAACATAGCAGTGTGTACAGTCTGCTTCAGTGGTTACAGCAAGTGGAGTTTTATGCACTAAGCTGGTTCCTCCTCTGAAGCACCTTAAGGGTACAGTCCATGCATCTATTTTCATACTACGGTAGGCAGAACCTAGCATAGTGACTGATGCATGATAAAAAGCCCCCACTCCAACTCATGGTGACCCTATAGGACAGAGCAGAACTGCCTCATACAGTTTCCAAGGAGCAGCTGGTAGATGCAGTTAGCTGCTGAGCTCTTAACCACTGTTCTACCAGGGTTGTGTTCTATCTGGTAGCTAATAGGGTTCTATAACAGGTTCTTAAACTATTTACTGAAGGAATAAGTACAAATGGATGAAATCCATCAGCAGGTCCAATAGATGTCACCTCAAAAATATCTCTGAAATCCATTTATTTCTTTTCATCTTCACTGCTGGTCCAAGACACCATTGTCTCGGGTCGGACCTACTGAAGAAGCTCTTCACTGGCCTTCATGCTCTGCCTTAATCCCTCTCCAAACAATTGTATTAATTGCATCCAGAGTGACCTTTTAAAAATACAACTAGTAAGTCAGCCTTCAGTTTAAAATCCTCTGGCGTCTTCCCCTCCTTTGCGGCCCTTACATGTACGCCCAGCCCCTTCCCGCCGGCAGGTTTTGCACTTACTCTGCCTTTTGCCTCAAATGCTATGTGCTTGCCTTGTTCTTATTTATTAGGAGTCAGCTCAAATGTCACACTGCATACAGGTTTTCCTCAACTGTCTGTTTAAAGTTATACTCTTAGCTACACACATCACCGTGTTTATTTCCCTTATAGCACTACCACACTCTATATTTTTAAAAAAATTTGCCGTGGTTATGTTCTGGGTGTCCCAGCAGACTGTTAGCTCCTGGGAGGCAGGTATGCTGCCCATCCCGTTCCCTGTCTCCCCAGTGGGCAGCACTGTTCATAATGGGGACAACAGAGACTGTGGTTGCCAGTCTCCAAGAGGCTCTCCAGTGACCTCCACCTGGTGCTATTCGTGTCTGTATGTCATCCCCTCCCACACTGAGTCAGAGTTGGGTATGTGTGACCAGTACGGTACACGAGAAATAACTGGGTGATTCTCAAGGCTAGCTAATAAAAAGCATTGTAGTTTCCATCTTAGTCTCTTGGATTGCTTATTCTGGGAGAAGCCAGCTGCTGTGGCATCAGGACGCCCAAGCACCTCCAATGAAAAGCCCCAGGGAAAGGCACAGAGACCCCCAGCCAACTGCCAGCAGCCACTCAAGAGCCATGTGAGCGAACAGTGTTGAAAGCGGATCCCGCCACCCCAGTCAAGCCTTCAGATGCCCGTGGCTGGAAGCTGGAAGAGTGTGGATAGGCCCTGGCAGGAGTGAGTAGTGAACTGAGATGCCACGCTGGTGTGTTTATCAAGTTGATTCTGACTCGTGGTGATCCATGTGTATCAGAGTAGAACTGTGCTCCATGGGGTTTTCCATGGCTGATTTTTCAGAAGCAGAGCTCCAGATCTTTCTTTCTGGGTGCTTCTGGGTTGAACCCAACCTCCATCTGTTTGGTTAGCAGCGAAGTATGGGCTACGTCCTAAGTGCCCACAGAGTGTTGAGGTTTGTTAGAAATTCTGCCAATGACATATACATGTAGCTGACTAAAATTCAAAGTTCGGGTGATTACAGTTTCACATGTAATTTGTGAAGTGGGGTCCCTGTGTATACCCCAAGGGTGAGAGCTACTGGGGAGCTTTTGTCCCCACTTCTCTCACAGATGCTATGATACAGAGAAATACACTACAAAGGGAATTTCGAATTTCTGAAACGCACTTCCAAATGTCAGGTAATTGCCATAAAGTCATTGAAAACAAATAAAGGGAGAAAGAACAATGCTCCCTCACTGAGGACTTGGTTGTGAGATGACAGGCTAGGTGAGGAGTGGTCAGACTTGGGTCTACTTCCTACCAAGGACAGTTATGCATTCGCTTCCTTCCTATCCTAGGTGCAGGGAAGTAGGAAAGAAGAAGCAGGGGCCTGCGAGCCACCCTCTAAATTCTCCATCCTGCCTCCAGGCACAAGCCCACCATCCCAACTGGGTTGGTCCCAACCACCCTCAGAATGGCAAATTCACAGGAGGAAATGTTGTTCTGGGACCCCGACAAGGTTTTTTCTCAGAATTAGGAGCCACTGACTTGACTTACCAATCCTGTAAAAAGGCAGAGAATAGTCTCTTTGATAAGTGGTTTCTTTATACCACGGCTCAGCAGGCCTTGAATGTCTTCGAAAACAAATATATTGAATGAGAGTCTGTTGGTCTAGTTGAGGCTGATAATAACTTTTTCCCTTGGATGGAATTGTCAAGTCTATGAGAGGTCTAAATGAAAGGAGAAACAGCTTGCTTAAACACCCAGTAGAAGGAAAACTTTCTGCTATCTGATCAACAAATCCATTCCCTGGAAGTGGCTTTGAGACTAACAAGACAACATTGGCAAGCCACCACTATAGCTCCTAGGAAAGCTCCAGCACCATTGTGTCAGTAGGAAGCTCAGAGTGTTCGGTGACATTTTCGCCTTTTGCATCCCTCCTCCTCCCAGCACGCAAATCACAGAGGGCCACCTGTATCACGCCTTGTGCTAGATCCGCCAAAGTTCCTCGGTTGTCTTCCCTTCTGTAAGTTACCAATGAATGTCTCGTTTGCTCAAGGAAGCAGTGCTTTCTTTAACCAGAATAACCACTCTTGTGAGTCTCAGAGTTCAAGAAACCGAATATGAGTTTTAAATTTCGTTTACCCTCACCTAGACTGATACCCCTGAAACTCAAGGTAAGGAAGAATCAAACCGGAATGATGAACTAAACCTTGGTGGTGTCTACAGCTGCCAAACAAAAGGTCAACAGTTCAAATTCTCCAGACACTCCTTGGAAACTCTATAGGGAAGGTCTTCTCTGTCTTACAGGGTCGGAGTTGGAACCAACTCTACAACAGTGGGTATCTTCATACATTTGTGGGAATGCACGTTAGTACAACCTGTTGAAGACCAATCTGATGAAACACATTAAGACCTTTAAAATGTGCGTCCTTTTTGCCCCAACAACTCAAGGAACAAGGGATTTCAACAAAGATATTCATCCAAATGTTTTTATGACAATTGAGAGGATAGAAACAATCCTCATCGGGGGGTGAGAAAGAGGGGGGAATTATTTAGACAATGATACATAAGACATGTAGGAATAACATGTGCCCATTAAAAGAATTATAATTTTCTGAGATGGAAAAAAGTTCAAAATGTATTACTAAGTTTTGAAAAAAAGGATTCAGTTGAACCATACATTTTAACTGGGTAAATTGTATGGTATGTAAATTATCTTAACAACACTGTTACCAAAAAGAAAGTAAAATAAAAAGAAGAAGTTTCAAAATACTATCTCATCCTGTTTAGGAGTTGACCCGTAAGGTTCTACATGATTACCCATGGGTGATGAGATTATGGGTGATTGTCAATTCTTTTTTAATTATCAATGTTTTCAAAATGATCTAATAACAAAATCTGTAAGACAGAACAAATTAGCTTCTATAGATGTGAAAAACACAAAGTCTTGGTGGAGACTGAGGAACAGCCAGTCCGGTCAAAGTAACTGGGGTCATTTTACATGATTGTGTCGTTGTGACCTAATCACCCTTAAATGAGATGACAAACTGCTTCACTCTCAATGAACTATATGCACTTAAAGTTTTAGCAGGTATGGAGAGGCTGTGTCTGAAGCTCAGAAAGAGCAAGGTCAAGAATGCAGTGGTATGTGTGCAGTGTGGATGGGGGAGAGATGCTGAACGGGCAGAGGTGCCCTGTGTGGATGGATGTAGAGAAGCCCTGAGAACACTCACCACTCTCCTAGTTCTTATTTCCTGCTCAGCAAGCACAGATTCTGTAGAATGGGTACCTTAAATGATGGGTGGGAGTACTCCTCATGCCATAAATGGACGTTTCCTGCTGTCAGTGAGCCATGAGCTGTCTGCTCTGTGTGTCGGGCTCCTGTGAAGTTGGGTTCTGTGCCACTGACAGCTTTTGTGCCACTTAAGTGTCACTGACAGCTCTGACTCTGGAGCAGATCTTGGTGGCCAAGCCCATCGATAAGCCTGTCCTACTGCCAGCCAGCCTCTGCTTTTGCCCTCGGTGTTTCTAGAGATGCAAAATACTTTCTCTTTCAAACAGTACATTAATGTCTTTCTGAATACAAACTTTCTTGTGGGAAGGTGAAGTATTAGACACTGATCAAACTACTCCATAACAACTCCTAAATTTAGGCCTGGTCTTAAGGACTTCCATATTGCCTGCATTTTGTTCTATTTTTTAGACAGAAGCTTAATAACTTGTAGATTGACACCTGCATTTAGTTTTCCTGTTAAGGCTAATCTTGGGCAGGCCCAAGTCTGCTCAGTCAGGGAGAGAAGATTCCTCTGCTTTAAACAAAACCCCAAACCCACTGCCATCCAGTCGGTTCTCATGTGCAGCGACCCTGCAGGCCAGAGTACAAGTGCTCCATAGAGTTTCCAAGGGGCATCTGATAGACGTGAATTGCCGACCTTTTGGTTAGCAGACACAGCACTTAACCACTGCACCAGGCTTTCCATCCTCTGGTAGGAGGACTGGTTTTCAGGTCAGGGTGGAGGGAAGCAGGGAGGGGGGCTGTCAGTCCACTGGGGCCATGCGTTCTATCATTTCCTTTCTTGTTTGACAGAGGACATGACTCTAACAAGAGTTAATGTGAGGATGTGCTTGACTTAGGACAAAGAACCTTGAACTGGGACTCAGAAAATATGGGTAGATTCAAGTCTCAGCTTTAACACTCATGGTGTAACAGAAGACGAGATGCTCCACTTCTCTGGGCTACATTTTATTCATCTACTTGGATTAAATGACTTCTAAAGCCGCTTAGGTTTAGACTGTGTGATGTGGTAAAACATACTTGTCATTTGTCTCATTTTTACATGAACAAGTCAGTGACATTTGTATGTTCACCAGGTTGTGCCACCAGCATGGCTATCTACTTCCAAAACTTTTTCTTCACCCCAGACATAAACTCAGTATTCTTTAAGCATATACCTCCTCAAATCCCCCTCTCATCTGTCCCCGGTAACCACTAACGAATTTTGATCTCTATGCATTTACTGGAAATCATGGTGGCATGGTGATGAAGTGCTGTGGCTGGTAACCAATATGTCAGCAGTTCAAATCCACCAGGTGTTCCTTGGAAACACTGTGGGCAGTTCTACTCTGTCTTATAGAGTCGCTATGAATTGGAACTGACTTGATGGTACCTAGCAACAACAACATGCATTTGTCTGTTCTTAATGCATCATCCCTCCCCTTTCTTGCATTTATCGTTCTACATTTGGTAAAATTCTTGGAAATTAATGTTTAAAACTATGTCTCACCTGGATGATCTCTTCGAGCTATAATCAAAATGCAATCTTGCAATCTGTCCTGGGTAATAACCTCCAATGTCCTTTCCTTGATGAGAAACATATATGCTGGTGGAGAAAGTAAGAATGGAAGAAGCAATTACTACAGTAAGTTCTTTACAGAAGAGACCACCGTGACCACTATTGCACTCTGACACCATGAGTGTCACAGTAGAACTGGGCTCAGTGGAGATTTCGATGGTTGATTTTTTGGAAGTAGAATAGCAGCTAATAAATGTAGGTGGAGTGATGAATTAGGATGTTGTATTTCACAACTCTTAAACCGTTAGGATATTTGATGGAAACTTGACAGTGACAATGTTAACCTCTTGTAAGAGCACTCTAAAACTGAGGTTGTTGGCATAACTAAAATGAAGGACATGTATTTGCATCAGATTCCGTATTGTTTTAAACCCCTGCTGCTCCTTACGAAGTGTGAGCACCACTTTCAGGTAAACAGTTTTTGTTTTGCAAACCAGTGCAGCTGTGCTCACTTGACTATGATTCCAGGCGGTCTGTGGAGGTTGTTGGTGGGAGTGTGGGTGGTGGATGCTTGCCCTCATGAAGAATGTGTTTAAAAAGATGTTAACCAATACAAAGGAAGACCTGTTTGTGGTTGTAGCCTTCGTGTATAAAAATCTTGCTCCTTTGTGACTGTAATTTTACTCAGTGCTGCCTGACTCCAGTTGTACTCCTCAATAAAACTAACATTTCTCTCCACACAGAGTTAGTGTTTTTTTTTACACTTTGGATGATCTACAACCACTAAAGAAATCAGTTCATCTAAGGATAAAAAAATGAGATAACCGAGCCTTATGTGATCAAACATGAAGCACATAGCCCCACTTCGTTTTCTTGCTGGAAGAACTTGAATCCAATAAAGGCTGTATTTAGATCTACCTCCCAGATTGTAGGACACCAGGTGGTAGCAGATAAAGGGACAATTTAAATGATGCCGCAAGAAAGCAACAGATATCCAGAATGTGGGTCCTTCCGTAGCACAACTGACCTCATTTCCTCAGAATCAAAGAAGCCATGAGAGAAGAAAGGCAGGGGCTGGGGCAGGGAAGAAGATTCCTATGAAAGAGAAGATACCTAGCCTAACTGTCAATGCAGTGTGAGGACCTTGTGTGGATTATAGTTGGAACGAACCATGAAAGATGTTTATGAGAACTGGGGAAATTTTAATATGCATAGGCTTTAGATGGTATTTAGAAACTACTGTTAACTTTGTGAGGTCATAATAGCATTATAATTATGCATTAAAAATGTTATTTTGGAGATTCCTGGTGAGAAATGGTTTTAATTCTCCTAGAATCCAGTTTTCTAGCTTTGATGGAAGTTGGTGGAAGCCATCTAATCCACTGTTCTTTTGAAACTTGAGGCTTGAATGAAATAGCCTCCTAAAAGTCACATAGTAGTTTAAATTAAAAGTCAGTTTGCCTTAGGCATTGGGCTCTTTTGAAGAATTATCTATTTGTAGTCAGTATGGAGGAACAGCAGCTCCAAGGTCAGACTAGAAGCTGCATTTTAGGGCAAATTGTTATTATATAAACACAGATCTGTCCCTGTTTCCATGGCAAATACTGACAAGGTGTGGTGTAAGAATTTTGGAAGTTCTTTTCATCTTGAAGACATTTTTTACTCCCAAGTGAAAATGTTAACTCAGTTTTCAAATCATATATTAAATAAACTTCCATTGATTTCTGTGATTGGATTAATATGAATTTTTGTTTTAGCAATGGGAAATACTTGGGGTAAAATAACATGTTAGGTATTAGGTTTAAAAGATTAGGAACAAAGAAATGGGGATATATAAAACCACTAGGAGAAATGGCTAAAATACACAAGGGGACTTTATGATTCTAGTTTTTGTACTTTGGGTATGTTTAAGAACTTTCATGATAAAATACTTTGCTTTGTTTTTATAACTGTAGTAATTAAATCTGTAAGGTCCTTGGGTAGGCAATTGGGTTGCTTTCCACCTACCTAAGTGAAAAGTTGGAGGTCTGAACCCTCCCAGCAGTACTGCAGAAGAAAGGCCTGGTAATCTGCATTCATAAAGATTACAGTCAAGAAAACCCTATGGAGCAGTTCTACACTATAACACACAGGTTGTCACAACGGAGAACTGATTCACCAACAGTGGGTTTGGTTTTCATTAAATATGTAAGGCTTGAAAATGAAGTATTGTGAGGACTGCCAATTAAGTTTGCAAACTCATCCTAGGACAAGTGCTACACACCTCATTACTGAACATCACTACAGTCACCTATGAAGTACTCCCCTTGGGAAGCTATGCACCAACACCAGTGCCCAGCCCACCCTTCAAAGCAATTTTGGAACTCTTTTTCTGGAATGGCCATCAGAGTTCTCATTGTATTACCCTTGATGTCCTCAATGTCATCAATGTATCTTCCTTTCAATATTTCCTTTACCTCTGGGTAAAGAAAAAAGTCACTGGGGGCCAGATCAGGTGAGTAGGGAGGGTGTTCTAATATAGCTGTTTATTTACTGGCTAAAAATCCTCACAGACAACTACACAATTAAGTTCACCAGTAAGCCACTGTGCTCAATGGCCATTCCAGAAAGAGTTCCAAAATTGCTTTGAAGGATGGACTAGGTCCTGACACAGGTACAAAAGCTACCCAAGGGGAGTGTTTCGAAGGTGACTGTAGTAATATTCAGCAATGGGTTATGTTGCACTTAGAACAATTAAGTTTGTGGACTTAATTGTCAGATGTCGTATTACAGACAAAAGCACCAGGTGCTTGTAAGCCCCCCAGAAGAATTTCTACCTCTGTAGAGAGGGCTGAGATGTGAGAATGTTTAGCAGCATAAACACAAATCAATGAGATGGAGAGAGTGAGAGGAGGTGGTTCCAGGGCATGTTGTGACTTAGGCATGTGTCCCTGGAATACAGCGGTCTCACCTCAGACAAGGCTAGAGGAGCAAGGTACTCAGACTGTTACCTTTTTGAAATAGACCTCATTTTCTAATAAACTGGCTTTCCTTTTACATTGTAGTTACAGCATTATGTTAATGTTTTAAAATATTGTGTACCATTGGGTTGTATTATTTATAGACTTCATTTTAAAAGAATAACAGGGATACTACAAAATATTTATTTAAAAAAAAGGGGGCGTTTGTGTCAGAAAGGTTGAGAACTACTAGTGCAGGTGATGGGAAATCTTTGTAAAATTTTAAGAAGATGGGTGACATGGTACAATGTTTGTTTTAGAAAGATTTTCACTGGTGGCAATGCAGAAAACAAATTTGAGGACAGTATGACTGGAAGTAGAAAGACTGATTTGGAGGTGATCGTAGTAATTCACATGGTAAAAGCTGAAGCCCTGAACTCTACAGTCAAGACGTGGATGGAGCAAATGGGGCTGACTGAAGACATTTTAGAGATGGAGGGGTCCAAGACAGGGTCTAGGTGTCTGGTTTGGGGAGACTTCTTCAGAAGAGGAAACATAGGAAGGTGACCATTTGGGGATGATGACTTTAGAGGCTATGATGCTTGGATACACAGCCTATTTGGGATATGACATAGCCATTACACATTCTGAACACTTAGAATGTGTAATGGGAGCATAAGAATTCATAGATAAGAAGGAGAAAGTAGCACGTAGCTTTGCCTCAAGGATCCTTGGAAGAAAGGCCTGGCAATCCACTTCCAAAAAAATCCATTTTTCAAAACCCTGTGGAGCACAGTTCTACTCAATCACAGCTGGGGATGTCATGAGTTGGAGTTGACTAGATGGCGACTGGATTTTGGATTGTTTATAGCTCGCTAAATACATGTCAGATGGTAAAACTCTGCTTCCAGGTGAACCAAGAAGTATTGATTTCACATTCATTTGGGCTCCTGTGGGTTCTGCAGATACAGAGCTGAGTAAGAAGCAACCCTTGTCTTCCAAAGGCTCTTTGTGCTGATGTAGAGATCTGAATAAAGGACCCATGAGGCACGGAAGGGTTTGGACAGGCACAGGGGGTGAGGAAGAGATTCCAGGTGAGGGGATTATAGAATCCAAGAAGTGGAATTCAGAGTTGGGATCGGAAGGCAGTACTGGGGGGGCCTGGGACGGGCCTGGCTGCAGAACCAGAGGGAGAGGCAGGTGTTGACAGGGCAGGTCCTGTCTCTGTGCAAACCGGATCTCTGGGAGCTCAGACTTTCAGAAAAACCACAGGCTGTCTGGGCCTGCCCGGTGGCTGGGATAACATGACTGCTCTAAAAAAGCAGCGGCCCGGGGATGAAGACACAAGGAGGAGAAGAATTTGGCAGAACAATGAGGAACAAATGACAGTTTGGAATGCACGGGCGAGTTTCTGCAGCGTTGCCTTGGAAAGAATACCCCAGGGCCGTGTTAGAATTAAGCCCACTCCAAGTTCTAAAGTGACACGTGGGCTTCTCACAGCTGCTAGGCTGTTTCCAGTCATCTGTGTTTGACCTTGGAGTCTTCACTGCAAGCATACAACTAATACCTGCTGAGTACAGGGGTGAGTAATATAAGCAGTGGTCCTTATCAGCAGTCTGTACAGGAACTTTTAAGAATGGAGAAGCCCTCATCAGTAGCAAGGACACTCCCCTGTCCCCATGCCTTTGGGAGTATCCCTTGGCAGATTTTGGATTGGGAATGGAGGTAAAAAAGAAAGATGAAATTCACTGCCACGGAGTTGATTCCAACACGTAGCGACCCTATAGGAGTGGAGAGGGTGCAGGAAAGTGTAAGAAGGTGGGTGCTGGAGGGATGTCGGGGGATGGATGGAGAGGGGGAGAGGGCTGAAGAGCGAAAGAAGAGCAAACTTGGCATCCAGCTTTTGAGGCAAGCTTCCTACCTCCCCTAGGAGGCCTTCATCTGAAACAGGAGAGAGCTCTTGTCTAACAGGTAAGAATTTCAGTTTTGAGGAGGTGAGTTTTACTGCCTATGTGGAAACAAGTAGCTAGGGAAGTCAGCCCATCTTCCCAGAGGCTGCACACACCCCGCCGGCCCCCGGGAGGCTGGCTGCCAGGCGTACCCAGGTCACGCCGGTGAGGCGCGTGGCAGCCCCCGCGCTGGGCCGAGGACCCCTCTCGTGGACTCTGCTCACACGTGTTCTAATGACTTGGCTTTCAGGATTCTTGAATAGGCAGCAGAAAGATCTCTTATTCACCTGGCTGGGGGTAGGCAGCCTGTCTGACTCCACCCTACATTATTTACCAGGGCCTGACAGCTGGGATCTTTGAGACGAGGTATTCAGTCCTCCAAGAACAAACCTGTCCTCTAGGAGGCTGGAATGTAACCAACAGCAGAAACCCCAGGCAACATTTAGCATGTACGCAGGTGAGGTCAGAAGTGTTTGTCCATCGAGAACCCAAGCCCATGGCTTAAGGCCTCTTGTGTGCTCTTGTTACTCTGCTCCACTGTGTTACCTTTCTGCTGTGCCTTCTGCTTCACAAAGACTTTTTACAGAGATGACCTCACTGAACTTTTACAGTTGTTTTGCAAGGTAAGTATTAATGCCCCATTACATGAGAGTGGAGTCTCTTTCTGGACAGAGCTGGAGAAAGATGAAGAACAAAATTAAAAGGCCAGACTGACTAGTAAGAGAGACTGGAGAAACCCCACGAATATGTCCCCTGACACCTTTCTGAAACTCAGAACTGAAGTCGTTCCTAAGGTTCACCCTTCAGCCCAGATTAGACAGGCTCATAAAGTCAACGATAATACACGTAGCTCAAACATGTGCACAAGACCGAAGGAGTGCACCAGCCCAGGGCGAGGATGGGGAGGCAGGAGGGGACAGGAAAGCCACATGAAAGGGGAGAGAGAAACCAAGGTCCAGAAGAGGAGAGTTGATGCATTGTGAGGTTTTCAACCAATGTCACAAAACAAAATATATATTAATTGCTTAATGAGAAACTAATTTTCTCTGTAATGTTCTTCTAAGGCACACACACACACACACACACACACACACACACAATATCGAATAAAAGAGTAGAACCTTTTGCTGGTTCAAATACTTAAGCACTCTAAAAGACTGCCGGTTTGAACTCACTTAGAAAAGAGCTTGAAGAAAGACTTGGTGATCTGCTGCTGGAAATCATAGCCATGAAAACACGATGAAGCACAGTTCTACTCTGCACACATGGGATCGACAAGAGTAAGACCTGACCCGGAGGCAGGTGGTTTTGGTTTTACGTGAAATAGTGGGTGGAAGCTCAGAGAGGTTAAGGGGGTTTTCTAAGGCCACCCAGCTAGCAAATGCCAGAGCTAAGCATCAAATCCAGGTCTTCAGGGTCATCGATGTGGATTTTAAGAACATTAGTGGAAAGACCCAGAGGCAGCTACTGAGGGACAATATCCACTGCCAACAAATCAATTCTGCCCTACAGGGTGTCCATGACTGTAACCTGTATGGAAGCAGACTGCTACTTTTTCTCCCAAGGAGCAAAATATATGCAGGATGACTTTTTCAAAAGCCTCTAGTGCTCTATGATGCTCCCATTCACAGGCAGACAGGAAGTAGACATAATGTACCAAAGGAAGAGGAAAGAGAATAAAGCCCCCCGGTGCTAACAGGAAGCTGCTTCCAAACCAGTGAAACAATTATTTATTGCAGGCTCTGGTGTGCAGACACTGGTGATGCAGTGGTGATAAATACTGTCTTTCCAACAAGAGTTCATAATCGAGTAGGAAAATTGTGTTGAGGCAGCTAACTAATTGTGCCCAGTGTGGCAAGTGCTGTACCAGCTAGGAAAGTGAGACTGTGGAGAAATAAGACACTTAGCTAAGGTCCCTAGCTAATGAGGGCAGATAGAACTCAAAAGCAGGACCACCAGGCTGTCCTGGGTCTGTAGGACCTCCTCGAGAAACAGGGGCTCAGTTTTCTCGTCAGTGCAACGGAGACGATGATCTTACTGTTTTCACGACTGAATGAGTATCATCGATAAATGCCCTTGGTGACTAAAGTACCACGTCTGTGTTAGCTGCTACTGCCTTCCAGGAGAGCTATCCCTAGAGGCACATGTGGTGAAGCTCTTGGCTGCTTAACTGAAAGGTCAGCTGTTTGAACCCAACAGTGGGTCCATGAGAGGAAGAGGTGGCAGTCAGCTTCCCTAAAGAATACAGCCCTGGGAACCCCATCCAAAAACACTAGATCCACTACTGTTGAGTTGATTCTGATCCATAGCAACTGTTTTAGTCAGCTAGTGCTGTCCTAACAGAAATACCACAAAATGGATGGCTTTAGTGAAAGAAAGTTTATTCTTACATAGTCTGGGAAGCTGCAAGTCCAAATTCAGGGTGTCCATTCCAGGGGAAGGCTTTCCCTCTATTGGCTCTAGAGGAGAGTTGTTGTGTTGTATCAGTCTGTAGTCAGGGAGCATCTTGGTGCAGGAACCTCAGATCTGAAGGACGTGCTTTTCTCCCAGTGCTGCTTTCCTGATGGTGTGAGGTTCCCAATTCTCTGCCTGCTTTCCTTTCATCTCTTGTAGGATGAAAGGATAAAGGCTTGTGCAAGCCACACTTCAGGGAAACTCTTTTCACAGTGGAGCAGGGAGGTGATACTATGAAGGGATTTACAGTCCCACCATAATCCTTTAAAATACAGCATAGGAAAATCACAAATGAAAGACAATCATAAAATATTGGGAGTCATGGTCTAGCCACATGGCTATGAATGTTTTTGGGGGGACACAGTTCAATGAGTAGAATGGTTCCATAAAGTTCCCAAGGAATGCCTAGTGGATTTGAACTGCCAGCCTTTTGGTTAGCAGCCATAGCACTTAACCACTATGCCACCAGGATTCTATTACTCTTGGAGTCAGAATTGACTCGTTGGCAGTGGGTATCATTCTAAGTGTGATGAACACACCCCCACTGCTGCCTCTGGATCTTTTCATCAGAGTTTTTAAAATCCACTTAAAATTCACATTGCTATTGAGGTGACTCCAAGTCATGGTAACCCCAAGTGTGGACAGAGTAGAACCTCTCTGTAGGGTTTTGACTATAATCTTAATGCAAAGTGGGATCAAACCACCAGCCTTTAGAATAACAGTTGAGTACAAACCATTAAGGCTGATAACAATTCTGTTTTTCATCTTCCATATCTCCATGAGTTTTACCCATTTGAAGTGGTCTAAGCATCCTGGATTCCATGAACTAAACACAAGCCCTACACCTGAGTGACAGACCTGCTGTGTATAGCTGGGGGCTGGTACCAGTTACTTGCGTTTAATATCATGCTTTGTATGAGGATTTTATGCAGTCACTACTCTTTGTGAATCATTTTGTATTTAATTTTATTAGGTGGACTTACTGGTTTATAATTCACCTTTCTCTAATATAGCTCCAAGGGTTGGGCATTTAGGGATTAATTGAATAACTGCTCATTCAGAACTACAGGAGGGTAAGCCCAGGTCCTGTCAGTCACCAGGCCCAGCCACAAGCAAATGAGAACATAATTCTCATTCATTTGTTCGTTTTCATCTAGTCAGCAAATATGGACAGAGGGCCTGTCTGCGGCAGTCTGGCAGGCAGAGATTATGATAGTAGTTGCTGAGAAAGGCAAACAGGCCCCAGCTGAAGGAAGTTAATCAGTTTCGGTTGCTAGTGTTGTGAAAGAAAGCCCTGCAATCTGCTCCCGTGAAGATTACCTCAAACCCACTGCCATCAAGTCGATTCCCACTCAGTGACCCTACGGGATCTCTGAGGCTGTAAATCTCTATGGAAGCAGACTGTCACATCTTTCTCCCAGCTGTAGCAGTTTAGTGGGCTCACTGCCCACTCTGTTCCACCCAGACCTCAGGTCTCCCATGGACCAGGTCAGGCCTATTATTCCAACTTGGCTCCAGTGAGCTCCAGACAACAACAGACAAAGGTCTTTCTGTTTTCCCCAGAAGACCAGACTGAAGTTTAATGGGCAAGCACTTTAACCACTGTGCCACCAAGCCTCTTAATCAAAATTACAGACAAAAAACAAAAGCACCTCCATGGAGCTGCTCTAGTCTGTAGCAAATGGGTCAGAACTGACTCAACAGCAACACATTTGGTTTTAATGATTAAGAGCTTGGGGAGAAAACCTACCCACCCACTGCCACTGAGTCGATGTCGACTCACAGTGACACTACAGAACAGAGTAAAACTGCTCAATAGAGTTTCCGAGGAGCAACTGGCAGATTCGAACTGTCAATCGTTTGGTTAGCAGTCATAGCACTTACCGACTATGCTACCAAGGTTTCAAGAGACAGAGAACAGTGGGTTAAAATCCCACTCCTGCTAATTACTTACAGTGGCATCTTGAGGAGCCACTTTGTTTCCCTGTGCCTTAGTTTCTTCATCTGTGGCTTATAGCTGTTGTGAAGATTAGACGAGTTAATGTTGTTTGGCATACAGTAAAAGCTGTGCGTATGTTAATTATTATCATTCCAGTGGGAGAGACAGGCACAAATGAGAAGACGAATAAATGGAAATTGTAATAAGTGCTTTACAAACCAGAAAAGGGGCTGGATAACAGTGGTAGGAGATGGGAAAGTAGAAACAGACCTACACTAGCCAGGTTGGTCAAGGAATAGTTCTCTGAACAGTTGATAACAGCTGAGACATGCAGGATGAAAAAGATTAAGGCCACCAGTTGCCGTCAAGTCAGTTGCGACTTATCAAGACTGTCTGTGTGTCAGAGTGGAACTGTTCTACATCAGATTTTAATGGCCAATTTTTTTGGACATCACCAGATCTGTGTTATGAGACATCTTGGGGTGAACTTGAACCTCCAACCTTTTAGTTAGCAGCTGAGTGCCTTAACTGTTTGTACCACCCAGGGACACCCAAAGGGGGCTAGTTCACTAAAATATAGGAGGAAACAAGGGGGCGGGGACAGGGAGAAGGTGAACTACCCAGGTAAAGACATAAGATGGGTAAGAGTCCTGCAGTATGACAGAAGATGACATACTGAGGAGCAGGAGAAGAAAAAACATGGAGAATAAAGGAAGGTTGGGGACACAGAGCCAGATCATGCAGGGTATCATAGGTCACAGCAATGAGCTGGGATTTTATGCTAAATGTGGTGGGTTGTAGGGTTTTGTTCAGCGGAGTTCAGCATCGAATTTTCATTTTATGTAGCACACCCTGGAGAATGGATTATAGGAGGACAAGAGTGGAGGTGGTTATAGATGAGAAAGGGAGAGACAATGATGACCTGACCAAATGGTGGCAGTGGAGAAGGAGAAAAGTATTCAGATTGGAAGCCCTATCATGAAGTAGAATGGACAGAACTTACTGATGGATGGGACCCACTCTTGTGGGCAAGGCTATGGAAAAGCACAGGGAGGCAAAGATCTGCTCCATGGTGGGTGAGGTGTAAGGCAACAAGTCTAGCTCAGGTGTGGGGGGAAGCTGGAGCTACTACACAGACCTGAGTCCAACCCAGCTGTAGCAGTTTAGTGGGCTCACTGTCCACTCTGTTCCACCCAGACCTCAAGTCCCCCATGGACCAGGTCAGGCCTATTATTCCAACTTGGCTCCAGTGAGCTCCAGGCAACAACAGACAAAGGTCTTTCTGTTTTCCCCAGAAGACCAGACTGAAGTTTAATGGGCAAACAATGGACAAAACAGATCTCAAACACACAAGAAGACCAACGGCTTATAGGGAGGGAGAAATCATGAAACACCAGAACCAATACACAATCTTCTCCACCCTATTTCCTCATCACGTGCATTTCAGGAAAGGAAGTAGAAGCTCTGTGCATTCTCTGAAAAGAGGACTTTTAAAGGCATCTTTTCAATCACTGCCTGTTTCAGTAATTTCTAGGAACAAAAGCATTTAACTTTGTTGAAAATTTCTTGATATAATGAAATACTGAAATCAACTTGAGGTTTGTTCCTAGTCCAGTAACATTAGCTAGCAGAGTCAAGTCTATGAAGCCAACAGACTACCAGGTGCTGACCCCAAAGTTACAGTGTGAGCACTGCTGTCACAGATTCCCACATTCCAAATCTCTGCAGCCCTGGAGTGGCTGGTAAGGTAGGATAGGGCTTACAGATTATTATTCTAGCTCTCAGAGACAAGACAAATTTGGCAAAATAAAATATCTAGAGCAGGGAGTGGAAAAAGATGTGAAGTGAGTGGACACTTCCGTTTACTCTCCCAGCAACTAACTCGTTGAACAATTAAAACCACAAGCACCGATGGAGATCCCAGAACTCAAGACAGTAGCTGAGCAGATGGAGAGTCAAGGTGAGTCCAGAAGCAGGGGAGAGAGGGATTGTGGACAGCATAGAAGCTAGAGGAACCTACCTTCTAACCTCTGGAGCACTGAGTCATCACAACCATTTTGGGATGGGGGTTGGGTAATACCTTAAACAGGGAACACAGAAAGGAGCTAATCTGAGGAAGCTATAGCCTGATTTTTTTAAGGTAAAGAGAATGGCCATGCAACTGGGAAGGAGTGAAGGGTGACAGGGTGCTATGAGAGGGTGCTATTAAATATTGCTGAGGCCAGAGATGGATGGCACCAGGAGCAGGAGAAACTGTAAGGGCAGCAGGGTGAGGGGGATATTTCAGACAGATTGGCAACACAGAGGGAAATGACTAGTTCCCTGCTCACAGAGGAACACAGAGCCTGTGTAGGCGTGCTTGTGAGAGAGAGAGCAAGAGAGCACCCAACCTTTGCCACTGGAAAGTAGAGCCCCACTGCTTACATCAGTGTCTGTGGCCAGCGAAACCCCCTCATACCTGTGTACTGAATTTCAGAGATCAAGCATCTAGAATTCCTAAATCAGCATTGAAAAAATAAGGATAACAGTTTTTCTAGTGGTTGTCAGGAGAAGATACCAAGCCCACTGTTGCTGGGTTGATTCTGTCTCATAAGAAGTCTGAGGTAGAGTGGACTGCCCTGTGGGGTTCCCAGGGCTGTGAATCTGTGAGGCAGCAGGTTGTCACATCTCTCTCCCATTGAATAGATGTGGGGTGTTGGCTCTGGCCCTTTGATTGACAGCTGGGTGCTTGAGCACCAGAGTACCCAAACAGAAATTTTTCCCACAAAAAATAGATATCAAATTTTAAAGTACAACATAAAAGGAGATAACCAAATGACTTCTGATTCAGCTGGGGCGGGGGGGGGGGGGAAGAACTAGTAAAACATACAACCACAAAAGAAGGACCAATCAAAAGTAAAACATGAAGAAGAAATTCCTCCAATAGAGGCCAGACTAATGAAAAGAATTGCTAAGTTTCAGTCTATGGTTCTCAATGTGTTTAAAGAGAGCAAAAAGCACACAGAAAGTGAGTTAGTGGAGACTGAAGAAACAAAGAAAATGAGGAGCTCAACAAGCATATTAAAAACATCAACCCCACCCCCCCCGCACCCCCCCAACAAAGAGAACTACTGGAACTGAAGAATAAAGCAACTGAATTAGAAAAGGCAAGACATAGCCACAATAGACAAGAGTAGACAGAAGATAGAATAAATGAATTAGAAGACAAAATGACTGAATTGATCAACTCTGAAGAGAAACAAAAGAATAAAGAAAAGTGAACAAGCCCAAATGGAAACATGAGAGTCGATTAAGAAATTCAGGAAATCTAACATTAGAATTATTTGAATCCTAGAGCACCATGACAGCAATGAAAGTATAGCAACAGTATTCCAAGAGACACCAGAAAAAACATTTCCAGAACTTAACAGAGAATCAAGTCTGCACATACAGGAAGCCACATGAACCACAGTTAGATGAAACAAACACACTAAAACCAGCTCTTTCCTTTATCTTAATAAAATTTGAAAACTAAAGCCAAGGAGACAATTCTGAAAAGTATTAAGAGAAAAATGCAATATAACGTATCAATGGTCTTTCACAAAGAATCAGTGTGAATTTCTCCCTAGAAACTCTAAAGGCCTGGAGACAATAGAGCAGCATATATAAAACACTGAATGAGAACAATTGCCAATCTAGAATTCTTTACCCAGCAAAGTTGTTGTTAAAAAAAAGAGGGGATATCAAGATATTCCCCAACAAACAGAAGCACTGGGAATTTGACACAAGGAAATCCGCTTTACAAGTATTATTCAAAGGAGTACTACAAATGGAAAGGCAAGAACACTAAATAAATATGCATATCTATACATGGGAAAAAATGAGAGAGAGAGGGATTTGTCTCCAAAAATATGCAGCAATGTGGGCAATCATAAATACATGATATTTTCAGGGAATGAACTCAATAATTAAATCCTATGAACAACATCAAGTTTTAAGAAACAAGTGCAAAGTAAACTTACTGAATATAGGGTATGTATGGATGTTAGTGGAAACACACCAACAGAAATGGGGAAGAGGGAGCACATCAGGACTAGACCTCTTATGTTAAGTTGTGTGTTAATTGTTGCTCTGTGAAACATGATTGCAGCTGTAAGTTGTGCAATGTAATATATGTGGTAACCATTATGAAATCACCAAGAACATTTAGAAGAAAAGAAGAAAGCCAAAAAGTTAGTCACAAGAAAGAGGCCAAATGCAAAGAAAAACAGAAAACTCAGAACAAAAAAATAAAGATACAAAATATTCAAAAAACAAAGAACAAAAGGAGTGAAGTAGATACTTAGCTCTCGTTAATAACCTTAAATGCAAATGATCTACATGCCCAGAGAGTAGCAGAATGGATTAAAAAACAATTCACCCTTCTGCTGTATACAAGAAACAAACTTTATACATAAGATCTAAAAGTAAAAGGATGGAGAAAAACATTCCATGCAACCAGTAAACAAGAAAGAGCAGGGTGGTCATGCTGATATGAGATAAAATACAAGTTAAATCTAAACATATCATAAGCCTTAAAGACAGAATGTTTCATAATAATAAAAGGGTCAGTCCAGCAGGAAGATGCAACAATTTTAAGTATATACACACTGTCATGGATTGAACTGTGTTCCCCCCCAAATGTGTGTAGCAATGTGACTGGGCTGTGATTCCCAATATGTTATGATTGTCCTCCATTTTGTGATTTTCCTATGCTGTATGTTAGAGGATTAGGGTGGGACTGTAAACCCTTCATAGGATCACCTCCCTGTTCTGCTGTAAAGGGAATTTCTCTGGAGTATGGCTTGCACTACCCTTAATCTTTTCATCCTACAAGAGATGAAAGGAAAGGGAAGCAAGCAGAGAATTGGGAACCTCACGTCATCAAGAAAGCAGCACCAGGAGAAAAGCACATCCTTCAGACCCAAGGTTTCTGCACTAAGATGCTCCCCGAACAAAGACTAATGCAACACAAGGACTTTCCTCCAGAAGCTGACAATGAGAAAAGCTTCCCTGGACCAAACACCCTAAATTTAGACTTGTAGCCTACCAGACTGTGTAAGAATAAACTGTCCTTTGTTAAAGCCATCCACTGTAAGGTATCTCTGTTAGAGCAGCACTAGCTGACTAAAACACATACCTAGCAGCAATGCTCTAAAATTCATGAAACAAACACTCATTAACATCAAACAAGAAACATACTGCAACTCCACAGTAATATTAGGGGCCTTCAACACACCACTTTCAACTATGGACAGAAAAGCTTAAAAGAAAATCACTTAAGACAATGAGAACTTAGATAAAACTGTAGTCAATTGGAAATACATAGACATATATAAACCCACTGCCATCGAGTCATGTCTGAGGTATAGCAACCCTAGAAGTCAGAGTAGAACTGCCCCATAGAGTTTCCAAGAAGCACTTGGTGGATTTGAACTGCCAACCGTTTGATTAGTAGATGTAGCATTTAACCCTCTATGCCAGCAGGGTTTCCAATATAGACATCTATAGAACACTCCAAATAGCACTGGAACAAAATGCATTCTTTTCCAAGCCACATGGACCACTTTCCGGAATAAACCAAAAACCAAGTGTCAACAAATATAAAAAGACTGAACTGATACAAAGCAACTTCTATGATTATAATTGTAGTAAGCTAGAAATCAACAACAGGAAAAATTAGGGAGAAAAACCCCAAACCTAAATAATACAGTATTAAAAAACTACTGGCTAACAGAAGAAATCAAAAATGAAATTAAAAAAAATTCCCAGAATCAAATACAAACGAAAACATAACATATCAAGGCCTTTGGGATACAGCAAAAGCAGTACTCAGAGGGAAATTCATAGCAGTAAATGTCTATATTGAAAAAGAAGCAAGATCCAAAATCATTAACTTAAAACAACAGCTTGAACAAATAGAAAAGAGCTAAAAAGGACAAAACTGTCAGTAAAAGGAAATAACAAAGATCAAGAGACACATAAACAAAATAGAAAATAGAAAAGCAGAAGGCATTGACAAAACCAGAAGCTGGTTCTAAAGGGTCAATAACATAAACAAACCCCGGGCTAGACTGGCAAAAGAAAAAAAAATTAGAAGAGGTAAATAAATAAAAAATGATATTGGTGACATTACAACTGATCCAACAGAGATACAGATCGCAACTGATAATAAAAAACTATACTCCAACAAATTTGAAAACTTAAGTGAAATGGATATATAGAAACTCCCTAGCAACCCAAACTATCACAAAAGGAGGTAGAAAATGTAAAGACTCATCACAAAAGAGGAGATTAAGGATGTCATTAAAATCATCATACTAATAAAAAAATAAAACTGCCAACAAAAACAGGCCCGGGACCAGATGGCTGTTGTTAGATGTGCTCTGATTCATAGCGACCCTGTGTACAACAAAATGAAACGCTACCTGGCCCTGCACCATCCTCAAAATTGTTGCCATGTTTTAACCCATTGTTATAACTGCTGTGTCTATCCATCTCCTTCGGTGTCTTCCTCTTTTTCACTGACACTTTGATGATACCCTTCTCCATAGACTGATCCCTCCTGACTATGTGTCCAAAGTATGTGAGACACAGTCTCACCATCCTTGCTTCTGAGGACAATTCTGGCTGTATTTCCAAGACAGATTTGTTCATTCTTTGGACACTTCATGATATATTTGATATTCTTTGCCAACACCATAATTCAAAGGCATAAATTCTTCTTATTATTTATTGTTCAGTTTTCACAAGAACATGTGGCAATTGAACATACTATGGCTTGGGACAGGTGCAACTTAGACTGCTAGCAATATCTGTGCTTTTTAGCACTTTAAAGAAGTCTTTTGCAGCAGTTTGTCCAACACAATATGTTGCTTGATTTCCTGACTACTGCTTTCATGGGCATTGGCTGTAGATCCAAGTAAAATAAAATCCTTGATGAAGTAATCATTTTTACATTTATCATGATGTTACTTATTGGTCCAATGGTGAAATTTTTTGTTTTATGTCGAGGTATAATTCATACTGAAGGCTGTAGTCTTTTTTCTTCATCAGTAAGTGCTTTAAAGCCTCTGATTTTGACAAGTAAGGATGTGTCATCTGTGTATCACAGGTTGTTAATGAATCTTCCACCAATCCTGATGCCACAGTCTTCTACATGTAGTCTAACTTCTTGAACTACTTGCTCAGAGTACAGACTGAATAAGTATGGTGAGAAGATACAACCCTGATGCACATCTTTCTTGGTTTTAAACCATGGAGTGTCTCCTTGCAGTGTGGGAATGACTGCCTCTTGGTCTATGTACAGGTTAAGCATTCTGGAATTCCCTTTCCTTGCAGTATTATCCATAATTTGTTACTATGCACAGTGTCTACTCCCCTTGCATAGTCAAAAAAGCATGAGTAAACATCTTTCTGGTATTTGCTTTTAGCTAAGATCCATTTGACAACTGCAATGATATCCCTCATCCCACGTCTTCATCTGAATCTAGCTTTAATTTATCACATGCTAGCTTTAAAATATCAGGACACAAGCAAAATTTTACTTGCATGTGCTATTAGCGATACTATTTGATAATTTCCTTTCCTTGGAAGTGAGTACAAAATATGGATCTCTTCCAGTCAGTTGGCCAGGCAACTGTTTTCCAAATTTCCTTCTATAGATGAATGAGTGCCTCCAGCACTGCATCCATTTGTTGAAACATCTTGGTTGGTTTTGGGTCGGTTCCTGAAGGCTTGTTTTTCACCAGTGTCTTCAGTGCAGCTTAGACTGCTTTCTTCTGTATTATCAGTTCTCAGTCATATGCTACCTCCTGAAATAAGTGAACATCAACCAATTCTTTTTGGTATAGTGATTCTGTGTATTCTTTCCATGTTCTTTTTGATGCTTCCTGTGTCCTTCAATATTTTCCTTGTAGAATCCTTCAGAATTGCATCTTGAGACTTGAGTTTTTTCTTAAGCTCCAAAATTGTTTTTCTCTTTTGGTTTTTTAATTCCAGATCTTGCACATTTTCTTATAAGTACCTTAAACTGTCTTCTTGAACTCTCCTTTGAAATCTTCTGTTCAGCTCTTTTACTTCATCATTTTTTACATTTGCTTTAGCTACTTCATGTTCAAGAGCAAGCTAGAGAGTCTCTTCTGATATTCATTTGGTCTTGTCTTTCTTTCTTCTTAATGTGTGATGTCTTGATATCTTCCCAACACTCATGTGGTCTTCGTGATTAGTGTTCAGTGTGTCAACTTTATTCTTGAGATAGTCTCTAAGTTCAGGTGGGATGTACACAGTGTTATATTTCAGTTCTTGTGGACTCATTTTAATTTTCTTCAGCTTCACATTGAACTTACATATGAACAGTTGATGGTCTGTTTTGCAGTTGGCCCCTGGTTTTTTTTTATGATGGATAATATTGAGCTCTTCCATCATCTCTTTTCACAGATACAGTCAGTTTGTTTCTAGTGTATTCCATCCATTGAGATCCACTTGTACAGTCACCGCTCATGTTGTTGGAAAAGGTATTTGCAGTGAGTAAATCCATGGTTTTGCAAAATTTTATCATGGAATCTCCAGCATCATTTCTATCACCAAGGTTATGTTTTCCAATTATGAACCCTTCTTCCTCATTTCCAATATTCTCATTCTAGTCACTAGTCATTATCAGTGAATCTTGATTGCACACTTCATCAAATGGTAGAATTTGGTAAAATCTTCAGTTTTCCCTTTCTTAGTATCAGTGGTTGGTGTATACATTCACTGGTTTTCCTTGCAGATACAGATACATCCTATCACTGACAGCATTGTGCTTCAGGATATATCCGGAGATCTTCTTTTTGATGGTGAATGGGATGGCATTCCTCTTCATTTTGTCATTACTTACACAGAAACAACATGACTGTTTGATTCAAAACAGCCACTACCATCCAAAACAACTCACTAATGTCTACGACAGCAATTTTTATCTGTTCCATTTCATTTGTCAAGACTTCCAAGTTTCCTAGAGTCATACTTCATAATTTCTATGTTCTGATTAGTAATTGATTTTTGCAGCTCTTTCTTTTCGTTTTGACTTGTGCCAAAGGGAAGGTGTCAAAAGTTTGACCCCATCCGCATCATTAATGTCGACTCTCCTTTGAGGAGACAGCTCTTCTCCAGTCATGTTTTGAGTGCCTTCCAACCCGAGGGGTTCATCTTCCAGCACTGTATCAGACAATGTTCCACTGCTATTTATAAGGTTTCTAATTGCCCATTTTTTCAGGAGTGTGCTGCCAGTTTCTGCTTCCTGTACTGTTTTAGCTTGCACTCTCCACTGATGCTTGTCTAACATGTGTGGCCCTGCTGGTATTTGAAATACTGGTGGCATAGCTTCTAGCATCACAGCAACACACAGTATAACAAACTGGCAGACGTGGTGGAGTGGAATACTATTGTCCTTGTATGCTTATTTCTCTTAACATTATGCTCTCCAGGTCCACTGAAATCATATAATGTTTCACAGACTATTTGTTACTATTTTTGCCTGTGCAGTGATAGCAGTGATAGAATACTACTCAACTGTAAAGAACAGTGATGGTTCATTGAAACACATTATAACATGTATAGACCCAGAAGGCATAATGGTAAGTGAAAAAAATGAAGCATATAAGGCAAATGTAAACCTAGGTGGTATAGTGATTAAGAGGTACGGCTGCTAACCAAAGGTCTGCAGTTCGAATCTACCAGGCACTCCTGGGAAATTCCATGGGGCAGCTCTACTCTGCCCTGTAGGGTTGCTATGAGTCGCAATTGACTCAGTGGCAATAGGTTTGTTTTGGGAGGGGGCAGGATATTAGGCAAATAAAAGTATCTGTGTAACTCCACCATTATGGAGCACTGGTCTTCTCTTTGTGAGATCCAGTGTATCACCAGCTTGAGCAGCCTTTGCTCTTAGTAAATCTCTTTACTTTGATTTTAAACAGAGTCTACGTTGTCACATGATGACACCTGCTTTGCTTGGCTTCTGCCATGTGTGGAATTTTTTTTTTTGTTGTTGTTTTACCATGTTCTCTGAACCCACAGAAGACTCAGCAGAGCTCCCCTGGCAATAGGAGAGCAGTTCTAATTCCCCAGGTGCCTGCCTGCCTCATGGCAGCTCCGCAATGCGACTCAAAGAACATTACCTGGGCGGGATGGTTGGGCGGCGATCAACAAATTCTCGTAACTTGATGGCAGCCATATGGATGGGAACCTAAAAATACATGCACATATAAAGTGAATATTCTTATGGCAAGTCTATTTCTAGGGGTGAGCTATCTAGCACTACAAAACCCATCTTGAAACAAAACACAGTAAGGAAAACGATGGTAGAACTATCTACAGCTTCTGCCAGAAATACATAGGAAGGAAATTAAAGGTGAATAAAAGGGTAAAACACCACTCCATCATTCAGTTTGTCACGTCGTGATGGCTTGTTGCTGGCAGCTATGCCACTGGTATTTCCAATACCAGCAAGGTCACTCACGGTGAATGGGTTTCAGTGGGGCTTTTAGCCCAGAGACACGAAGAAATGGCTGGCGATTCCCTTCTGAAAATTAGCCAGTGAAAACCCTGTGGATCTCAACAGTACACTGTGCACTGTAGTGCTGGAGGATGAGCCCCCTAGGTTGGAAGGTGCTCAGGATACACAGTGGAAGCAACGATGGACTTTTACACACCAAGGATGGTGAAGATGGTAGGAGAATGGCACTGTGGGAATGTTGTAAGTCACAGCAAACCAGATGACAACGAAAACAGCAAGGTTACTCTAGACTGGCACTTAGCCTTCCTTCTCACTACTTGTTGCCTCTGGTTCTAATCCTGGCTCCGTGGTGACCTTGCACAAGTAGGTTTACTTCTCTGAGTCTCAGGGTTTTCACTGGCCTGAATATAGTAACTCAGGTATGAACACATGTTACAGTTACAATTATATCTCTTGTTGTGGTTATCTTCCAAAGTGTATAGCTTTAGCAAACGGCGGTGTGTTCTCTCCCAATTTAGGTAGGTAGAAGTCTGAATTAAGGGCACAGGCTCCAGAGGAAGATTTTCCTTCTCTGCTGGCTCTGGGGAAAGTTTCTGGTCATCAGTCTTGCCTGGTCTGGGAACTTCTCAGCAGAGAGATCCTGAATTAAAAGAACGGACTCCACTCTTGCCCCTTTTTTCTTGGTGCTGAAATCCTTCTCTCTGCTAAGTTCTCTCTTTGGTATCTCAAAAGAGATTGACTCAAGACACAACCTAATCCGGTAGATTATGTCCTGCCTCATAAACATCATAGAGGTTAGAGTTTATAACACATAGGATAACTAGCTCATGAAGGATGGACAACCACATAACACGAGGAATCCTAGCCTAGCCAAGCTGACACACATTCTGGGGGACACAATTCCATCTATAACATCTGTGTTCACAGCCAATACTGTGCAACTGTTTTTCTCTGTACCGTGAACAACCTATCTTTCATCTGCTTTAAAATATATATGGCCTTAACAGAACATTCTTCCTCAGATGTGCACCTGATAAAATTCTTCCATAGAAAATATGAGTTCTGTCTGCACCTTTGCCCTACCATTCATTCAATTTCAAATTAATACCAGGAAACCTTAAAACATTTTTGAAATTGAAAACCTAATATGCCAATAGTAAGTAATAATGTAAAATTATATTAAAATCATCCACAATTCTTTCTATAAACACTATTTTCATATTCTATGCACACAACTATATATACTTAAATATTGGAAATCACAGCATATATTCTACTTTATATTATTTGGTTTTCACTTAACATATCATGGAAATTTTTAATACATTGTTGCAGAGTATTCTTAATTCTAACATTTAGTTTTCCTTTGGGTTGCTTGGTGAGCGACCACCTTATTTAAAATAGCACCCCAGCCCACCCCATCATTGAACTTCTTGTTTCTATTCTATGCTGTATTTTTCTCCAAGGCATTTATGACCCCTACAAGGTCCTTTTAATTCTCCTGGAATGCAAGTCTGTGGGTTTGCAGAATTGGGTAACTCAGCCGGGTGGTTCACCCTTAGGTGTCCTTTTGATCCTTAAACCTTGAAGCAGTTGATACCCTGAGTTACCTTCAAGTCCAACTATTAACAGCTTAGGATGCAGCTTAGTGAGACTGTTTGGCTTCAGGGATTCAGTTCTATGTGCACCAGGCAGAAGAAACAGGAACACCAAGGTTTGACTAGAGCCTGTATTTTAGGAGGTATGACCTGTCCTTGGTGCTTCTGTTTCTGTAACAGATGGACTTTGAAATCCTGCCCTGTGCTCTGATGTTTCCTGAGAAACTAACTGAATGGTGATCACTTCCTGTTTCCTTTTTCAGCCCCTTTGCCAATAGTTTTGGCTTTGATACTGTCTAATTTGAATCATACCTACTCATAAAAATATGTTCTGTTACCCTGATTTTTGGTGTTTCTCTGTCCATTTAGGTTTTTGACACCATTGGCCACATGTGTGTTTACTTATTTTGTAATAGGGTCATTATAAGCTAGAATTTACTTGATGGCAGAAGGTTTGGTTTTTGTTGATTTATCATCTCCATGAGGGCAGGAAATTTTGCGTGTTTTTCTCTGATGTGTCTGTAGAGCCAAAGATCATAACTGGAACATGGTATACATTTAATAAACATACTGAGTAACTGGATGTGCTGCAAGTTAGGAAATCCAGTCCCTTTGTGCTGGACATTTTGATCACGCTACACTATCTCCATGAACATGCTATGATTCCACTGAATTTGGTTAAGGCACATTCCAAAGTCAATGATTTGTAAGTCTTTATGGGTCTTGTGTAAAAAACAAACAAAAAAAACTCATTGCTGTGAATTAATTCTGACTCTTAGCAGCCCCATAGGACAATGCAGAACTGCCCCATAGTTTCCAAGGAGCAGCTGGTGGATTTGAACTGTCAACCTTTTGGTTAGCAGCTGTAGCTCTTAACAAATGTGCCACCAGGGTGCTATGTTTTTACCTAAAAGGCTTTTAATCACTTCTGTTAATTAATGTTGGGCCATAAACACATTGGATTCAGACTCACACAGCACAGAAACTAAAACTTAGTATCAAAATTTCTTGTTATGCTGGTGTTTAAAAACTGAACAAAGATAAATGAACAAAAAAGATTCATGCATGCTGCAATGGACTTCTTCAAAGTTGACTTTCAAAATTCTGATATCAGGAACAAATTGGGAAGATTCACTTTGTGAGCTTTCTCATCAACTTTCTTTACACCATGAAGAATAATGCATCAACACTTTTGGTATCATATAGATTAAATCAAATTTACCTATAATAAAATAACAGAGTCAAAAGGCTGATAAAATAAGACCATTTTTATCATGTTGAATCCAGCTATGAGGGAACTTTCTCAACCTAATAAGGAATGTCTAAAAAACCTAAATAGCTAACAGCATATTTTGCATGCTGAAGTCTACGAAATGCTGATAAAATAGACCAAAGAAGACCAAAGAAACATACCATGTTCATGGGCTGTAAGAGTCACCATAGTAAAGATAGTAATTTTCTCTAATTTGATACAGTTTACTATACTTCTTAGTAAAATCCCAGCAAGAATTTCTGTAGGTATAGAGAGCTTATTCTAAAATGCATTTGGAAATGCAAAGAGTGATGAAAGATTGAATGATTTCTCCCTGAAGGTGTAGATAAGGCAAGGATGTTTATTGCCACCACTTATATTCTTGCCTAACCAATTGAATAAGGCAAGAAAAGGAACTAAAAGGCATGAAGATGAGAATGGAAGGAGGTGGTTCCTATTTGCAAATGGTACAGTTGTCTGTGTAGAAAAATCTCCAAGAATCTACTGTTAAAAAAAAAAACAACATACTAAACCAGCAATAGATTGATTGAAATTTTTTTAAAATATGATTTGCAAATTGGGATAGCATTTGACTAGGAAGCAAAATGTCTCTGAGAATAAAGGATATCCAGAAATACTTATACCCCATCATATTGACATCACCAAGGAAAGGGGGCCAGACCAGTGCTTACATAATATAATACAATTTAAACATAGCTTCTATTCTGGTCTTGGAATTTCTGTTTCTCAAAACTGACTGCACACAGAAATTCCTCAAAACAGACCAACGTCTAAGGCAAACTGGTCTTTGCTAATTCATCTATGTCACTGTTTGACTTAAAGGTGACTTTAGGAAACTGGTTTTCTCAGGGCTCACAATTCAACAGAACATCTCAGGGCAACGGCTTGGGTGGGTCACCTCCCCTCTGTGGAACCCAGTGGATTACAGGAGAATTAAATCTTTGTTTCTCACTGCAAATAAACTCCTAAAACTAGTAACAATGAAAAATGGGAAACCAAAATTTAAAATGAAAACATTTGTAACTACTCAAAAAAATATTAGCTATAAATCTAAAAAGACACGTGGAGGAGCTGCATGCTGAAAACTACAAAATAATGATAAACCACACAAGACCAAAGGGACATATTATATTCATGGACTGGAAGATGCAGCACACTAGAAATGATAATACTCCCTAATTCCATCTGGTTTAATGCACTTCTTATTGCAATCCCAGAAAGATTTTTTGTAGATGTAGAGAAGAGTATTCTAAAACTTATTTGGAATTGCAAAGGGACTAAAATAGCTAAATTAATTTTGAAAACACAACCACCCTCTGGTAGAGGCTGTATGGAAAAAATTAGTCCTCAGCTAACACCCACTATCTATCAGACACTTTATGAATGTAATTTCATTCAGTCCTCATGAGAGTTCTGCAGGTTGTTCTTTACAATCCTTAATTTGTAGCAGATGTCAAATAATATGTTTAAGGTCACACAGCTGTAAGTGAAAAAAAGCCAGATCTATCTGACTCCAGTGTCTGTGGTCCTTCCACTGCCGTACCACTCAGCTGCTGATGTAAGAAATACTGGTAATTACGCTTTGTCTGGAAACCCCGGTGGTGTAGCGGTTCAGTGCTACGGCTGCTGACTGCAAGGCTGCCAGTTTAAAGACACCAGGTGTTCCTTGGAAACTCTATAGGACAGTTCAACTCCTATAGGTTCACTGTAAGTCAGAATCGACTTGAGGGCAATAGTATTTACCCTTTGCCAAGTACTGTATCAGGCTCTAGGGTAAACATGTTCAGTAAAACATGTGGTTCCACTGTCATGTTGCCAGCAACTGGGTGGAAGACATGAATCAGACATTAATCATAGAGTCACACGAGTAAACATACAGTGAAAACACAGCAACTGCTAAAACTGAATCCTGTGACAAGTAACTTCTTTGGTGGGTGGGTGGCTGGGCTTCTGCTCTTTTTTTCCTGTGACTTTTAAAGGAAACGGTCCTAAGAGCATTTGCTCCAGAAAAGATGGACATTTTTTCCCAATAGGAAGCATCTGAGAAACTTTTCTCATGGAGATGGGATTGTCAAGGACTTTGGTTTAAGGAGCATTTTTAAAAATTGGCATCTATTTTTATGCTAGGAAAGAGTTAATAACAGTCGATTAGGTCTTTCCGCTACAATGTCAAGTGGAACCAGGAGCAATTACCTGGTGAGTTTAATCAGCTCGAGGGGTTTTCCAGAAAGGAGGCAGAGTCAGGATATGATATCTAATATTGTTTATTTAGCAATGTTTGGAAAACTCTGCTAATAATCAGGGAGTGGCATTTAAATTGATGTTTAAACTGCAACCGCTGATTGTCTTGGATGTATTTTATAACTTCAGTGTTGGGAAGGTGGCCTGTCAAGGCCCCTGTCCTTGCGCCATGGCCTTGAACCCTGATAAGGAAAACTGGGAAGTGAATTTCTCTCTCTTCTAGTTTCTTCTCCCTCCCTGTTCTGGGCACAGAGTAAACTTTCTCTGTCTGCTCTATTCGCGTGTCACATGGCACCTGATCAACTTCACTTCTGTATCTCTGTCCAGCAGGGCAAGAATGGGATCTTTCCCTTGCAAGGCAGAGGGGTGTGTACAGAACGTCAGCCTTGCGTCACTGCAGGGAGTGACCCACTGACCATGGGGGACCAGCACCGCTATTGAAGGTGACCTTGCTCTGACTGTTTTCTGTGTGGGTAAAGCATCGTTCCATCTGGTATCTGTGTGTTAAGTCATGCTTTTGCTGCTGACTCTGGACCTCAGCTCAACACTTTGTGAGCAGGGTCAACATGCAGAGACCTAGGTACCCTTCTACCTTGTAGCTACCGTAGCTGTGTTTTCTGCAGTGAGTAAGCTTGGCCCCTGCAGAAAGCCACAGGGGAGTGATCTGATGGTGTCCAGAGGGAGAGAGGAGCCCCTTTACTGAACTGGGTGACCACCCCGGAAAGAGCAAGAATAAAACTGCAGCCTTGCTGACCACAGGCTGCTCCATAGCTAGGGTTGCTGCTCCTCCGTAGCTGGGGTTGCTGTTCCTCCCAGCTGCCTCTGAGCATGCTGTGAGGGGACCTTTAAAATAAGGTTTTCATTGACTCTGCTCTCTTTTGATTCTGTTTCCTCTCGAACACAGTCTTCCCAGACCAGGAAGTTGGTTCTTCACCTCACCGCCCAATTCTATTCCCCAATTCTATTGTGAATTCTGCTGCCTGAATACTCTTCCTGTCCTCTTCTCCATTCAAATTATACCCATTTTTCAGAGTCTTGTTTAGATTCTGCAAGGCTCTCTTCTGAGTTCTGAATGGTCCAATTCCCTCCTCCAAATTCCCAGAGTCCTATATTAATTCTACTATGCATTTGGTTCTGAGTCCTCCCTCATTATTGGGTTTCTGAATTTATTTATTCATTCTGTCATGTATGAGATGACCTAACAAGTGTTCACCTTGTGTCAGGCTCTGGGGACTGTTCAGAGAACGTGGGGTCTGTTTTATAAAGAGTTTTGTCTCTACAGCTAAAATGTAAACCCTTGGTTTTGGGGGGTGATTTATTTTTTTTGTGGTCACAGTTTTCACTCTCCCTGTCCATTCATTACTCTGCTGTCTTGCTAAGTATTCCGCATCTAAACAAGTGCTCACTGCTTACTTACTTCCTAATGAGTGAGTAGACAGAGGAATCTATCAGTCACTTGGTAGTGTGGAGTCTTAGTCATCTAGTGCTGCTGTAAGAGAAACACCACAAGTGTGTGGCTTTAGCAAAAGGAAATATATTCTCTCATAGTCCAGTAGGCTGTTAAGTCCAAATTCAGGGCATCAGCTCCAGGAGAAGGATATCTCTTCTCTGTCAGCTCTGAGAGAAGGTCCTTGTCACCAGTCTTTCCCTGAACTAGGAGCTTGTCTGTTCGGGCACATTGGGTCAAATGAACACACTCTGCCTCCAGCACTGCTTTCTTCATCGGCGTGACGTTCCCACTCTCTGCTTGCTTCTCTTTCCTTTTATCTCTTGTGAAATAAAAGGTGATGCCGGCCACACGCCGGTGGAACACTGGATCAAGGATGTGACCTTAGTTAAGGGTGTTGCTCTCCCACTGTGATCCTCTTAAACATAAACACGCAATCACAAGATGAGAGACAACAACGCAGTATTGGGAATCACTTCCTAACCAAGTTGACAGATTTGTTTTTCAGACTTTGGTGGTTTTGTATTATGTGGTTATGCTATGGCTGTTGAGTTGACTCTGACTCTTGGTGACCTTGGGGACAACTGAATGGAGGATTGCCTGGGCCCGTATCATCCTCACAATCCCTGGAATGTTTGTGCCCACTGTCAATGCACCTGTACCGATTCGTCTCACCGAGAGCCTCAGGCACCTTCCCTGGCCCTCTGTGTCACCAAACATGATGTCCTCCTGCAGCAGTCAATCCCTCCCAATGGTGTGTCCAAAGAGAAAGTGCTGGATAATGTTCTATTGTGATCCATAGTGTTCTCATTGGCTATTAACAGGAAGTGGAGCACCAAACCTTTCTTCCTAGTTTGTCATAGTCTAGAAGCTCTTCTGAAATTCGGCCACCATGGATGACCCTGCTGGTATTTGAAATACTGATAGCATAGGTTTCAGCACTACACAAGCCACCACAATACAACAAATTGACAAATGGCAATGGTCTTGCATCGTAGACAGTCAAATGTTGTATGCAGCATAGGTACTTCTGCTCTAATTTCTAATATGCATACACACAGATATATAGTATATGTGTGCACATGTACATAGATAATTTATATATTAAAAAAAACCAAATTCATTGTCGTTGAGTTGGTTTAGACTCCTAGTGATCCTACAGGGCAGAGTAGGACTGCCCCGTAGAGTTTCCAAGGGCTGCCTGGTGGATTCAAACTGCCAACCTTTTGGTTACCAGCTGCAGTTCTTAATCACTATGCTACCACAGTCTCCATACTTTACATAGAGTGTACATGAAGACTGCCAATTAACTTTGCAAACTCATTCTAGAAAAAAGTGTTACATACCTTATTGCTGCATTTCACTGTGTTCACCTTTGAAGTACTCCACTTGGGAAGCTATGCCCTGACACCAGTGCCTACTCTACCCTTCAAAGCAATTTTGGAACTTTTTTTCTGGATTGGCTACCAGAGCTGCTGTTGTATTACCGTTAATGTCCTGAATGTCATTAAAATGTCTTCTTTTCAATATTTCTTTTATTTTCTTTGTATAAAGAAAAAAACCATTTGGGGCCAGATCAGGTGAGTAGGTAGAGTGTTCCCATACAGTTATTTGTTTACTGGTTAAAAACCCCCTTGTAGACAAGTATACAATTAAGTGTGTCAACTTGCCACCATGGCACTGTGCCACCATGTGTGATGGCCATTTCAGAAAGAGTTCCAATTGCTTTGAAGGGTGGACTACATATTGGCATGGATGCATAGCTTCCCAAGGGCAGCAACTGAAAGATGACGTTAGTGATATTCAGCAACGAGGTATGTACCACTTAGAACAACTAAGTTCATGGACTTAATTGTTGGACCTCATATACATATATATACATATATAAATACTCAAATAATTTGAATTTAAGAGAGATAATCATTCATTTTCTAAAATATCTCTCTACTTTTCAAGTAGTTTCCCCACATTGTTTCTTTAAACTGTAAGGTCTTGACTCTAGAATATTAAAAAAACAGTTATTCAGTAACACAACGTCTAAGTTTCTATGGGCAGTAGCAACCAGTCAGGGTTACCTGCTCCAACTGCAGAGGGTGGAAATCTGTTCTGAAAAGCAGCACCCCACGTACAGCAGTTATTTCAGCTGCCTCCTGGAGTTGAACCTAGAGCAAAAACCCACTGCAGAGTTGCAGGACTTGACCCGCTTACATCATTCAGAGGCTATTGTGATGCACCCTGGGTACAAGGTTTTGCTTGGCAATGCCTTTCAGGTGTAAGGCTTGTTAACTGTAGGAAGCCATTTAGTCTCTAATGAAGAGCCCAGCTGCATGTAGAAGAAAGGGTGGAACTCTGTAGGCAAATAAGCCACCAAGTCTAATCACAAGAATTTTCCCTTCTACCGAGATTACTCCAAGGACATCATCAGGGCTAATATTTGGGTGGTGATCACACAGTGGCAAGTATTGACCTTGGCAAGCTGGAATTAAGGAAGTGAGGGCTGGTCCAAAGAAAAAATGAGTCCAGCTGTGTCTGACCCAAGACTAGAGGTGGTTCTGTCCTGCTGCTGCTGGAGGCATCAAGGGGAATTTTAATTGTTTAAAAGTATAGTTCACATCAATCCATACAGCAAAACTGTAGCACAATTATACAGACGCGGCAAGTCATAATTTCAGAAGAGCTGAATGGCAAAGATGTTCATTTGGAGCCAATCATTATAAAAAATAAAATATTACTAATATCTACAGTAGACCAGCCCAGATGTAAGGACACCTCAAAGTTAAATAATTCCAGAAGTAAAAGATTATCTTGAGATTGTAATTGAGATTGTCGTACAGAAGAGACCAGAGGTTGGTTTGATATTCTCACTGGTAAGTTAACCTGCATGGCAACTATCTTTCCTCTATTCAGTCTTATTTGCCTCTGTGTCTAATATGTTTTGCTTTCTCTTTTTTTTTAACTATCTCAAAAATGTTAGGTTAAGACACCCCCTACACTGATATCACTTTCATGACCTGTGAAACAGAGGACCCACCTACATTTTCTGACTCTGGGGTTTATTGGGAAGACACCATCCCACTGACAGTATGTGCTGTCTAATGGTTTGAGATGGAAGAAATGAGCATGTGCCATGGACTCCTGTTTTTTACAAGTATTGCATGAGGCCATGCATCCTGTAGGTGTGATTGTGCAAAAGTTGTCTCTTTCATCTTTGGTACAGTGAGATAAACCTGGTAAGTATATTTCTGGTTTCCTGTGTGTTATTTGGAAGCTGCATTTGTTGCAATGATTCCATGACAAAAGTAACATTCATGTAAATATCTCATTTTCAGGCACTGTGCATTGTACCTGCCAAGGGATTAAGAAGACAAGGCAGAAAACAGAGCATTAAGAAACTAGAGATTCAAATGACAATTATGTGCAGCTCATTGCAAGGTGCCTCTATGTGTTAAACCATGGTTTGAGAAGTTTCATTGATTACAATAAAATTGCCGAGATAACATGATTTTTTTTCTTGCCTCATCCCACATTGGAAACCCCGGTCATATAGTGGTTAAGTGTTACAACTGCTAACCAGAAAGTCAGCAGTTCAACTCCACCCGGTGCTCCTTGGAAAGTGTACGGGACAGTTCTCGTCAGTCTATAGGGTCCCTGTGAGTTGGAATCGACTCAACCGCAGTGGGTTTGGTTTCATCCCACATCATCCTAAATCAGAGTCCAGAGAAACATGTATCCCATATAATATGTATCAAAATCTATATTACCTACCAAAGATCCAGACACATTCATTGATTCTGCATTCATTCTGTTAATGAAGAAACATTACATCAACAAAAATTAAAAGCAAAATCAATTAGTTCATGAAAGGGATATGACCTCATTGACATAAAAAAACCCCTATTCTCAAACAGGACTATACCCACAGCAAAGAGGCTAGTGTTCTGCCAGGGACTGAACTAAATACCCTTACAACATGTGTTGTAAATCCTAACCCCTATGCTTGCAGTTATGGTGCCATTTGGGAATAGGTTGATTTTGTTATGTTAATGAGGCGGGATTAGTGTAAGGTGTTTCTTCAGTCAATCTCTTTTGAGACATAAAAGAGAATAAAGCAGCTTGTTTGTGAGTAGAGGTGGGGTGATAAGATAGATACCAAGACACATGGGAATCTCCAAGGAACCAGGAAGCAGAAGACAAAGAGACAGGGACCTTCCTCTTGAGCTGACAGAGAGGGAAAGTCTTCCTCTAGAGCTGGCACTCTGAATTTGGACTTCTGCCTCATAAACTGTGAGAAAATAAATTTCTACTGGTTAAAGCTATCCATTTGTGGTATTTTGGTTACAACAGAGCTGGATAACTGGGGAAGAATTTGATACTGAGAAGTGGGTGTGCTCCCCTATAGCAAATACCTACAGTGTGGAAAAGATGTTGGAATTGGGTAATTGGTGGAGGCTGGAAGAGTTTTAAGGTGCCTAATCTTGGCTTGGCTAATCATGGAAACTCTGGTGGGGTAGTGGTTAAGAGCTATAGCTGCTAACTAGAAGGTTGGTAGTTCAAATCTACCAGGTGCTCCTTGGAAATTCTATGGGGCACTTCTACTCTGTCCTAGATAGTTGCTATGAATCAGAATTGACTCAGTGGCAGTGGGTTTCTTTTTTTAATTATAAAAGCCTAGATTGTCTTGAGGAGACTATTGGCAGAATTTTGGATGTCTAGGGCAACTCCAGTGAGGGGTCGGAAGGAAGTTAGAGCTATAAGGTCTCTATTGTCTTATTGAATAAATACGGAGCAAGCAACAGAAAGTGTCTAGAAACGTGTATGTTAAATGTGCTTTCAGTGAGGCTTTGAAAGGAAGTAATGAACATGTGGTAGCATAATACAGGAAAGGTGACACTTTTTATGCAAAGGTAAAGAACTTCGAATTATGCTCAGATGTTTAATAGAACTTTCAAGTGATATCTGGCTGATGGGATTTCTAAGCAAAATCTTACAAGTGCCACATGGTTTCTCCTTGCCCCTTACAGTAAAATGTGAGAGGAAAAAGACGGATTTAAAAGTGATTCATGCAAAATGAAAACAGACAGAACTTAAAGATCTGAGAATTTCTTTTCTACAAGCTAAGGACACATGTCCCAGAATGTTCACCAACAATGTGACTACACAACCTCATGTTAGAGAGATTAAGTCTGTGACTGATGGGTCTAACCAACTAACACAACAGAATACCTATTAGCTTAGACTGAAATGGACAGAGAAAGAACAAAAGGAAAAAATGCGATCTGCCTTTTGAAGTTTTCTAGGCAGGAAATAGGCCAAAGGAGCCATATCTGTTGTCCCCCAAGAAAAGAAAAGACCATCACTGGAGCAGCTCAGAGATCAACAGAACTGTTGGAAGGAATACTGGAAGCAGGGCCTTATCAGCTTCCAAGGGTGGGGCCATGGTCTTCTGGACCTCAAAAAGTGAAGTCAAAGCCTAAATTTCAACTGAGTTCTGGAATATGGAATTGCTATTAAGGTATGTCAGAAGGATGCGGCCACCACTTCAAGAGGACGCGGTAAGGCTTCTATGCCCAAGGATTAGAAGAATGACTCTGGCCAGGCAAGGGGGATGGGGTCACCACTCGTGTGGACTAGGAGAATGGGGTCACCTAAAGGCAAAGGATTAGACTTGCTATCCCAGAGGACCTGGAAAGCAGAGTTAAAGCCCAGAACTAGAGGATGTGGGCAACGCTCAGACTCTAGAGGGTAGAGCCATTGCCCAGATGGTCTCAGGGAACGGAGGATTATTTTCAAGCTAATATAATTTATTCTACTAGGTTTTGGATGTATTTGTGGCCTCTTATCCCTCTTTTCCTCCAATCTCTTCCATTTTTAACAGAAATGTCTATTTTGTGCCGGTTCCACAAATGTTCTCTGGAAATAGATAACTTGCAGCAGAGGCTTCACAGTTCACAGACGAGGAAGAATTTTGCCCCAGGACGGAGTACACCTGTAATCTCACCCATATTTGATTTAGATGATTCAGAAGATGAGATTTTGGATGTGAATCTGATTTAAGACTTGAAATGATGTGATGAGGTGAATTTGTTTTTCATGTGTCTAGGACACTAATTTTTGGGGGCCAAAGAGTAGAATGTTATGGATTGGATTATGTTTCCCCCAGATACGTGTTGTAAATTCTAACCTCTACATTTGTGGTTATAATCTCATTTGGAAATTAGATGTCCTTGTTATGCTAATGAGGCAGGATTCTGTAGAGTGTATCTTGAGTCAATATCTTTTTAGATATAAAAGAGATTAAACAAGTGAGCAGAGCAGAGGTGGGGTCAGATAGACGCCAAGACAAATGGGGGAACCAGGAAGCAGAAGCCGAAGAGCCGAGGACCTTCCTCTGGAGCTTGCAGAGAAAGAACGCCTTCCCCACAGCCAGTGCTCTGAATTTAGATTTCTAGCCTCAAACTGTGAGAGAATAATTTCTGTTTGTTAAATCTATTCCCCTGTGATAGTTCTGCTACAGCAGTAACAGGTAACTAAGATTCCACCAGATATTACAGGCTGACACAATTCAACCCACAATATACATGTATAGTGTAACCTGATGTTTCTAAAATTATTTCTGTCTTCAAAGTTATCTCATTCTTAATTACATTTATATGTTTAAAGAACATCACACCTGATGTTCACAGACTGTGCACAATGACCAGTTGAAATGGGTTCCTTTTTTAACCTGGTTCTTTATTTTTGTTTTGTTATTGTTTTATAAACTTAACATAGCACGCTCATAAAAAGATCTCATTAAGGGAGGGGATGCCACTGGCAGACAAACACAGAAAACATGCGTTATCTGTTTGATGAATATGGTACCCACAATAAATATATCCTGCTACACTAATTTCTGGTGTTTTTCTAAACAATTTAGGTTTTTGATGATGGTTTCAGTGTTCATGTCACACAGTCTATGTAAGGAAGTTTTTAGATACTGAGGTTCTGGTAGGTCTGATTGAGGAGATTTCAGGACCAGAATGAAGCCCTCAATTCAGAAATTAGGGGAAACCCTGGTGGCATAATGGGTTCAGTGTTATGCCTGCTAACCCAACGGTTGGCAGATCAAATCTGACAGGCACTCCTTGGAAACTCTATGGGGCAGCTCTACTCTGACCTCTAGAGTTGCTATGAGTTGAACCCGACTCCTCCATAGCAGTGGGTTGGGATTCAGAAATTAAGCTGAGGATTTTACTTCAACACTACTGGTACCCATAAGGCTTTGTGAAAGTTGCCCTTTGAAAAACAAAGCTCAGTGTGCAACTGCCGTGGATTGAATTGTGTTCCCTACAAAACATGTGTAGCAATTTGGCTAGGTCCTCATTTCCAGTATTGGGATTCTCCTGTATATTGTACATTCTGCCTCTGTGATGTTGACGAGGGAGGATGGGTGGCAGTTATGCTGGCGAGGTAAGACTCAATCTACCCAAGACAGTATTGTGCCTTGAGGCAACCTCTTAGTATGTAAAGGAAGGAGAACTAAGCACAGAGTGGAACATCATGTCACCAAGAAAGCAGTCCCAAGGGCTGAAAGCATTCTTTGGACTGGGAGTCCATGTGTGGAGAAGATCCTAGTCAAGGGGAAGAAGGCTGACAGAGAAAACTTTCCCCTGGGGCTGACACCCTGAATTCAGACTACTGTACTATAAACAAGTAAATTTCTCTTTGTTAAAGCCATTGACTTGCGGTATTTCCGTTACAGCAGCACTAGAGGACTAAGAGTGTTCCTACAATTGTCTTTAGAAGAAGCTTTGTTGAGTTGTTAACATAAACGCGAGCCTGTGTACAAACATGTTATTTTTAACTGCCTAAGTTCCTCAGGAACTGCCTGGACCTCTTTGCTCTCAGCCGAACAAGTAGAGTTTATTTACACTTTTCCAGCGGTCGTTTCTGGATCCCAAGATCTACTTCAGTTGGTTCAGCTGCACTTACATCACTAGCTTCCAGGTCCCTAAACTTTTGTTTCTCCATTGTTTGTACTTGACGGCACTTGGCTTGGCTTATTGTTTGTACTTCCAACTTAAGAAATGCAGCCTTAGTTAAAATTCATCACGTATGAAAGATTTGTGTTAGACTAGAAACGGATGTGAAGGAATTTCTGACATCCTGGTAAGGTTCACCTCTTTCCCTGACAATTGCTTTGAAATGAAGTTGTTAGCTGCACCCACTGTACTTGTTAAGTATATCTGTGCTTTGTCTTGTAAGGCAGAGCATACAATTCCAGCCAAACTGAACACAGGCTGTTCCACTGGTCGTTCCTGCAATACCTTTAATTTGTTTAAACAACAAAATAAGAGTGTTGGTCCAGTGACTTCATGAGGACAGGTCACTTGACTCTCTTGAGAGGCAAAATATTGCCATGTCACCATGACCTCTATCTAGGGAAGCGATCTCCACTTTCTCTGATAGCATCTAAATCTTACCTTGCTGGTTGGAAGGCTATTCATTAAGTACCTCTTCCCCTGTAGTCACTGTTAGCTCATGGTGTAGGGGTTTATCGTCTCTCCACTTAAACTCACGTCCCTTCTCTGACAGCATCAGAGAACTCATAGACTTTTCTCATCTGCACAGAAATCTCTAAATGTGTTTAAGTAACACACACACATACACAAAAACCCAAACCCACCGCTGTCAAGTCGATTTTGACTCATGGAGACCCTATAGACAGAGTAGTACTACCCCATAGAGTTTTCAAGGACCACCTGGCAGATCTGCCCTGCTAAACTTTTGGTTAGCAGACGTAGCACTTAATTACTTTGCCAGGGTTTCCTTAAGTAACACATGTTCCATAACTCAGACACTACAGAAACACAGTGTTAGGGACACTAAACCAATCTGAAACCCTTCTTTCTGAGACACTGCTATTAATATCTGAGCTCCTTAAACGTATCACAGCTGTAACTGGGGGTAGGCCTCCATGGTATATTCAGATCCCCATGAGGGCTGGCGCAACCAAAGCCCTGGCCATATAGAATTAGCTACACAGAATTTATTCTAGGACAGTACAACTGTACTGAATATTTGTCACCTACCTGAAGCATCCTCTTTACTTGCCACCTTTGAACAAAGAAAAAAGAAAAAAAAGCAGCTGCTGTCAACTACCACTTACGATGACCCCACGTGCCTCAGCGGAGAACGGTGCTCAGCAGGATTATCAATGGCTGATTTTTCAGATGTTCATCACCAGGCCTTTCTTCTGAGTTACCTCTGGGTAGACTTGAACTGCCAGTCCTTCTGCTAAAAAAGCAGCTGAATGTGTTATCTACTGGGAACTGGCCCTGCCTGGCAGTTTTCCCTGCCATTCCTCTGTCCCCTTGCTGCGTCTTCTCCCTCTCTAGGTCTTAAGATGTCTTTCAAACAGACGAGCCCTTTAGCGGAAAAAAAAAAAAAAAGCCTTCTTGTGTTGCCTGGTGTGGGGGCCCTGCTCAGATGCTCCCTTTCCGGGAGTCATTATTTCTTACATAATTTCTTTACATCACGTCCACAGCTGCCCAGAGTTGGTTGCTTTTTGACGGCTCACGCTGAGTCTCTCCACGAAATGCCCTGGCCCAAATGAAGAGTTTCCCAAAGTTTATGCTCCTGCCTGCAGGTAGCCCACATCAAAACACTTGTGACCATGAGGACATCCAGGCCCAGAGCCCTTGCTTCAATTCGGGATATTTATAAATTTAAGTCCATTAGGTTTCAAAGACCCCTGTGGAATCACCTGGCTGAGGCCGGGTCTTTGGTCTCTGTCTGAGCTTCTTTTCTCCCTGTGCCCAGTTCTGCTCTCTTCCCTCTGTTACAGAGAGAATTCATAAGAAGGAGTCAGAATTGATTTGGGTGGGTTTGACATTTTTTTTTTTTTTTTTTTTATTTTATGCCCCAGTGAACAGCTTCATGCAAATCTCTATCTCGAAGTCTCTTTCCTGGTAAACCTGATTTAAAAGAGTTGGTTTAGAGGATGATCTGAGGAAGGGTACTCCACACCGTTATTCAAAAGTACCTGCTGGCAGCGGGAAGGGAGGATGCATCATGGTGGTGGGGCGAGTGGGGACAGCTCCTGGTGCTCGGCTGTGGTGCAGTTGTGAAAACTTTCACTTCTGGCACAAAAGGATGGGATAAGGGTGGAAAGGACACACTGAGAGGTGCGACATCCCGGGCATGTGGGTGGTTGAAGGAAGAAGCCGTTACGACCCGATGACGCCGGATCCCCGATGAGTGTGCTCCCTGCTGCCGAGTCATTGCGGTGAGTCAAAGTCAAAAGAGGTGAAGAGTGAAAGCAGAGACCTCCTACAGCAGAGAGTAGAAGATGGGAATCAGGCTCAGGACTTGCACAGAGGAGCAGCAGAGCCCCAGGGAGGAGTAAATTCTGAACTTCAGCAAATTGGCTATGCTAGTATCAGGGCCTGGTGTCATGGTGGTTAAGTGCTACACCAGGCATTCCTTGGAAACGCTGTGGGGCGGTTCTACTCTGTCCTGTAGGGTCACTGTGAATTGGCATCGACTGGATGGCAACACGTTTGGTTTGGTTTGGTTTGGCTTTTGGTTTTAGTGTCAGGGCAGTTATTGGAAAGGTAAGGTGATCTGTGATTTGGAAAGAGGTAAAAAAAAATGGTCAGTGCACACAAGAACCTTGCAAACCCGGATTTTGAATTCTCAGGGTCTAGAGAAGGGGCTGCTCTTGTCTGTTGGCAGTTATTACCGTTGTCTTGCTGGAACTCAATGCAGACGCCTCTGCCTTGAAAAACAACCTGCCTCTCCCCTTAAGAACCTATTGTCCACCTCCCCTTCTGGCCACCAGACCAATAATTACACTGAGAAACAATGTGCCCTGTTGGGGGAGCGCTAGGCCTGCTTAGGGTGGGAGGGACTACAAGCCAAGGGAAGAGAACTGGAATTCTCAGCATAACAAAAGACTAGACAAACTCATACTGAAAGAGTCTACCCAATAATGGGCCTGTCTTAAATATGACAAATTCAAGAAAATGATTGTCAGCAAAGACAAAGAAACTTATCTTCACTAAAAGACTAAAGAGGTATGAAAAAATAATAGCAAGACATGATCTTTGACTGGATTCTGAGCCTGGAAGTACAGCTTTAACAGATGTTATTAGGGCCACTAGCAAAATTTGAATATGGCCTCAGGTTAGACAATGTAGTAATGGTGCATTTCCTAGTTTTGTTAAGCTTACCGTGATGATGTACAAGAACATCTTTTTCTGAAGAAATAAATGCTGAAGTAATTAGCGATAACTGGTGTCATGGATTGAATTCCATCCCCCCGAAAATACATGTAGCCATGTGGCTGGGCCACAATTCCCAGTATCTTGTGACTGTCCTCCTTTTTGTGGTTTTCCTATGCTGTGTGTGAAAGGATTAGGGTGGGGCTGTAAATTCCTTCATAAGATCACCTCCCTGCTCCACTGCAAAGGGAGTTTCCCTGGAGTATGGCTTCCCCCACCCTTAATCCTTTCATCCTATAAGCCATAAAAGGACAGAGAAGCAGGTTGAGAATTGGGAACCTCGTACCATCAAGAAAGCAGTACCCGGAGAAGAGAGCGTCCTTCAGACCCGAGGTTCCTGCACCAAGACGCTCCCTGGACAAAGACTGATGCAATATCGGACTTTCCTCCAGAGCCGACAAGGGGAAAGCCTTCCCCTGGAGCGGACATTCTGAATTTGGACTTGTAGCCTACTGGACTGTGTAAGAATAAACCTTCCTTTGTTAAAGCCATCCACTCTGTGGTATTTCTGTTAGAGCAGCCCTAGCTGACTAAAACGAAGGGCAACAATGTCACCAACTGTTATGGATTGAATTGTGTCCTCCAAAAAAGATGTAAGTCCTAAGTCCTCATGTCTTAGTCATCTAACACTGCTTTAACAGGAACACCACAAGTGGATGGCTTTCAGAAGACAAATTTTATTTGACACAGTCCAGTAAACTAAAAGTCCCAACTGGGTGTCAGTTCCAGGGGAAGACTTGTGCTGGCGCTGGAAGAAATTTCCTGCTGTTAGCATTCTCCAGGACTGGAAGCTTCTGAGGTGCAGGGATCCCCGTCCTTCCCAAAGGATACGCTCAACTCCTGGCACTGCTTTCTTTGTTGATGGTTTGAAGTCCCCAAATCTCAGCTTGCTTTGCTTTCTTTTATATCTCAAGAGACTGCCCAAACCACAACACAATCCCACGTATTAAGTCCTGTGCATCAACTCAACCACTGTGCATCCTCCCTCATTAACATCACGGGAGTAGGGTTCACAACATACACAATACCAGGAATCTAGGTTCTGCCAAATTTCCATACATAAGTTTTGGGGAACACAATGCAATGCATGACCTTGTTTGGAAATTGGGTCTTTGAAGATGTTGTCAATTAACATGAGACCATACTGGAGTAGTGTATATTCTAATCTAACGTGAGTGGTATATTCTCATAAAAAGGAGGGAAAACAGAGAGGCACACAGCAGGGAGATGGCCGTAAGACGATGGAGACAGAGACGGTAAAAGGCAGAACTGTAAACCAAGGAGTGCCAAGGATTGCCAGGAGTCACCACAATCTAGGAGAGAGGCAGTGGACAGATTCTCCCTAACAGCCTTCAGAAGAGAATCAGTGTGCTGATATCCTGATTCCAGCTTCCAGATCTGTGAGACAATGACTTGCTGTTCTTATCAGCTACCCAATGTGTGGTAGTTTGCGGTGGCAGCTTTAGAAAATTCATCTACCTACTTACTCTCAAATGTTTTAGGATTCTGCAGATGGAAAATGGTGCTTGCGCACGTGCGTGTGTGTGTGTGTGTGTGTGTGTGTCTGTAGAGAGAGAGGAGGAGTGCTGTGTCTGGCACCCCAGTGACCAGCCCTGGGAAAAGCCCAGGTCCGAGGGAGACAGGAAGGGAGATGGGAAACCTCACTCACACAAGAAACACACCACGCAAGATAAAGTTGAGGCCAGGTGGGACCAAGGTCTCTGATAGAGAACAATGGCCACCGTTCCTCAGTAGGAAACTTTATTTATAGGACTATAATCAGGAGGAGTTTGGCAGGGCAGTCTGTTTTGCCAAAAGTGGTTACAATGGTATTGAGGCATCTCATGATTAGCTGAGCCAGATGTGGAAGTATCATCAAGGCACGAGGTAAGAAAGACAAAGGTCAGACATCCTCAGAGGCTCTGCCATACCTGAGAAAGGCCTAAACCTGCATCGGTAAGGCAATGGGTGGGACAGCACATTCCTAGCAGCCCGCAGCAAGGGACGAAGTAAATGGTTCAGAAGTTAAGAATTGGTAAATCTGAGTAAAGTGTATGGGAGAGATACTTGTACTGCTCTTGCAACTTATAAGTTTGCAGTCCTATCAAAAGAAACAGTTACTCCTTCCCCATAAAAATGAAAAACCCAAAGATGGATGGCCAGAAGATGAAGGACAGTGTTCCTAGCAGAAGTTGTGATTTGCAGCCCAGCCCTGGATCTAAGCTTGTTTTCAGACTCAGAATCCGTCACTTAAAGGAGAAGCTGGCTGTCCGTGAGAGAGGGTCAAATTCATACCACAGCAGGGATATTTAGGATCTGAACCCAGATCTGCATAACCTTAAAGTTCTTTAAATCGCCATTGTCCACCTCCTCTACAGGTTGCGCCTTGAGGTCGGGTAGAGCGCAGTAGGAAGAGCGTCAGACAGTGGGTGAGAAGATCTGCGCTCAGCACTCAGTTGCCTTTTGACTTTGGTGTCTCATCTCAGGGCTTGTTTACTCATTTTGCGCCGTCCTGTCCTTCTGTGTCCTTGAAGAGCAGGAAACCACTGCCCTGGGACCCAGGCATCCTTCTGCGGTCTGCTTCTTGCTCTTGTGGGCTCTTACGGGGTGACTCAGCTCTGCCGTCTTCCGTGGTCTTGCAGGCTCCTGCCACGACTGATTGAAGCAGGAGAAATGCCCGGGGAGGGTTGGAGTGGGCAATGGAATAAATGATGCTGGGTTATTCCCACAAGGAAGACTGGAGGTAAATCACAACCCTCTCCTCCCCTCAAGCACTTCTCCTCCTTCTCTGTTGGACCACAGCTCTTTGTCCCCGAAGGGGGTGACTCAGCATTTGTAAGGAGAAAGCAGAATGAGGCTGAAATTGCCAGAGGAAACCAAACAATTCTTATTTACCAAACTGTCAAAATCCTATCATAGCAATTAAAGAGATAGGCAATTAACTGTTGTCTTAATTACAGCAGCTGCCACTTGATCTGAATGCTGTAATTTACAGAGAGAATGGGGGGAAACTTTAAATTAATGTGTGTCTTTAAACAACGAAAAACACTGATGGAGCCTGAAGAAAATGTTCAGCAGTGGCCTCTGAGGCAGCTCCTGAAAAAGGCATTGTGACGAGACATGCTTGCAGAAAGCAGCGATTTCCTTCTGCCTTTGTTGTCCAGTGGCTCTGTTCTTTACAAATGCAACATGACATTATCGTGTCCCATTTTCTGTAGGATGCAACTTACTGATTGCAATAGCAAGATCACCTGCGAGACCCTCTGCAACTGTCTTCTAGGTTTAAGAACAACTGCAAGAACAAAACATTCAGCTTTAAAACAAAGAGTTTTGCACAATGAGTCCAGACTTCTGAGCAGAGAAATCAGCTCCCCAAATTCAAGACTTGAAAAGGTATTCAGATTTGTATCCATGCAACCATTCTGTGAGATAGGTTTCCTGATTGCAGTTTACATATGAGTAAACCTAGGCTCAGAGAGGCTAAGAAACTTGCTCAGGGTCACTGAGCAAGCTCTTTAGTGGCCAAAGCTGATTTCAGACCCGTATGTGACTTCAGAGTCCCCTCTTTTCCAGGAGGCTGGTTGGCAACATGGTGTTCAAGGAACCACAGTGAGGAACCCCAAACAGGGGAGGACAGAGCTGTGGCAAATTCGGGGTGAGTGGCAATGAGATGTCACACAGCACGAGGGAAGTTGGCCAGCAAAAAGTGGGGCCCAGATCCAGCTAAAGTGGAGATTTGTAGTTCGAGCCTTGGATGGCCCCAGAGCACATTGCTAATAATATTAGGATTTTAAGCCAGACTGACCAGGCTTCAGACCTTTATTCTGCCTCTTCCCAGACAGGTACTCTTGAGAAATGTCTGTGCTCTCTGAACTTCAACTTCCTTTATCCATGTACTGGGGACATACAACCTTGCACAACTGCTGTGAAGAGGTAAAGGGGTGTCATGCGTCAACATGCCTGTAATAGCACCTGGCACACTGAAGGCACTTGACAGACATTGGCATGCCCCTCCTCTTCCTCAGAAGGGGACTGGGCAGGGTCTCAGAGGCAGGAGGGCATGCAGGTACTGAGTGGATAAACAGAGAAGAGAAAAAAATCCGGGAGCTGTTTTGATAACCGGAGTTCCTGGGTGGTACCAGTGGTCAGCAGGCTTGGCTGCTCACCAAAGAGTTGGCAGTTTGAGTCCACCTTCCTAGGTACCTAGGAAGAAAGGCCTGGCAATGTGCTTCCCAAAATGCCGACACCGAAGCCTCGTGGAGCACGGTTCTCTTCTGAGGAGACTCACATTTCTGGGGACTGGGCTGTGGCAGCCTGCCAAGGTTATGAAGCAGTTGACAGCAGCTGTGTGGGAGCGTGGCTCTGAGCCTGCAAGACAGGCGACCCAGTTATCTGGTGCGGCTGTCACAGAAATACCACCATTGAGTAGCTTTCATAAACAGAGGTTTGTTTTCTCATGTTTTGGAGGCTGCACATCAGAATTCAGGATGAATTAGTTTTAGGTCTTCTCTTTCTCTATTGGCTCTGGTGGAAGGTCTCTCTTCAACTTCCGTTCATTTGTTTCTTGGTCATGTTCTTTTATTTTATTATGTTTTAGGTGAAAGTTCACAGTGCAAGTTAGGTTTGTCTTCAAAAATCTTATACAGAAATTGCTTTGTGACACTGGTTGCCTTCCCTGCAGTGTGTCAGCACTGTCCCCCTTCCCCTTTCCACCCCAGGTTCTCAGTGCCTGTTCATCCAGGATTCCGGCCCCCTCGTCCCTTCTGGTCTATGACTTTGGAAAGTCCCTGGCCGTTTGGGCTTATATACTTGACTGAATGAGAAGCACACTCCTCACATGTGTTACTCTTTGTCAGTCACAGCTGACTAATTTTTGGTGACAGCAGTGGGCTGTGGCATAGTAACAACAGGAGGCATGGCTTACACCAGGCAGTGTGGCCTCCTGGTGTACACAAGAGGTCTGCCAACAAAGTTCGCAAACTCATCCTGGAAAGAGTGCTACGTATCTCATGGCTGAAATGGCCATCAGGGGTGTTGTCACATTACCCTTGATGTCCTGAATGTCATCTAAATGCCTTCCTTTCAATATTTCCTTTATCTTTGGGTAAAGAAAAAAGTCATTGGGGGCCAGATCAGGTAAGTACAGAAGGTGTTCCAATACAGTGATTTGTTTACTGTCTAAAAACTCCCTCACAGACAACTATACAATTAAGTTTGCAAACTTGCCACCGTGACACCGTGTACAATGGCCAATCCAAAACAGAGTTCCAAGATGGCTTTGAAGGGTGGACTAGGCTCTGGCATCAGTGTATAGCTTCCTAAGGGTGGTACTTGGAACGTGACCATTGTGATATTCGGCAGTGAGGTATGTGGCACTTAGAACAGTTAAGTTTGTGGACTTAATTGTCAGACCTCACAGAGTTGCTATGAGTTGGAACCGACTTGATGGCACTAAGTGACAACCACCTTTGGCTGGAAGATAGACTTTGGGAGCAGCTTCAGTTCTTAGTCAGCAGGGCGTCCATGAGCCTTGGTGGTCTTCACGTGGTATAGCATCTAGCTTTCCCCATCTCTGTTTTCTGACTTGTTTAATCTCTTTCAGATCACAAAAAAACATTGACATAAGACACACTCTATGCCAAGACTGCCTCATTAACATTACAAAAAAACCCACTCTTAAATGGGATCATAACCACAGGCCTAGAGGCTAGAATTTACAACACATACTTTAGGGGGACACAATCCAATCCATAACAACACCTCAACTTAGTTTCATTTATATGAGCAATCTCTTGTCTAGTTTGATTGAACTTTGATCTCTCTTTTGATAGACATTAGAGTTTCCCATACAGTATAGTACAAAGATTTAGAGATAAAAGTGTGTATCAGTGAACTTGATGCCTGTGAATACCTTCATGAGAGAGCTGGATATAACCTGAGAGTGATAGACAGGACCAGCCCGGTGAAGTGAAGTCTCCTTTGATTTTGACCTCTAGAATGGTACTCTCTTCTCTTGCCCTCTTCCTCCCTTCTCCAACCAGTCAGCACTTGGAAGAGAAGCAATTGTTAAGCATCTAAATCCTAGGGTAATCTCTGGTTTGGGGAGGCTCTCGCAGGGGAAAGAGCATCCCGGCATCTCCATTTGTACCAACATCATAACAGGGGCACTGCTCACCTTGCCACCAGCTCCCTAAGAGACTTTGTGAGGCAGTGTTCCATCCAGGAGGGTTGCAAGAAGTTTCCCAAGAACGGAGATCAGAAATACGGCGGCACGGACAATGGAAGACAGAGGCCCGGGCCTCGGGGATGACCCTAGGGCTGACCCAGTCTCTTAAAATCACTGATTCTCTTAGACATCATTCTCAGGAGACTGCAAACTCAGTGAAGGCAGACTTTGCATCTTGTTCGTTTCTGTGTATCTAGACTAACCCCAGACCCAACAAATGTGTGCTGGCTACGCAAACTGAAATTGATGTGTTGCTAAGGACATGCTGCAGCATCCCTGCCTACCTTCATTCGTTCGGCCGTTGTGGTGGTAAGCTACTGTTCTGTTGGCTTTGAGTTATGCGACCATGCGTGCAACAGAAAGGCACGTTCCCTGCTTCTGCGTCATCTTCAAAATGGTTGTTACGCTCAAGTCCATTGTTGCATCTGCTATGCATTTTGAGCATCTTCCCCACCCCCACAGATACCACTCAGCAGGTTGCATCCTGGGGATGATCAAGTATCAGATTTCAACAATGGAGTGCTCGCAACATCACACAACTGCTAAAACACTGACAGTCATGGCCCAGCCAAGTTGCCACATAATTTTAAACATCACGCACTGGAAAAGAAGCAAAACTCTAATGCGACTGCCAAACAATATAGCCACTTTGGTCAACGGTTTGGCACCCCCTGGGTGGCAAATCAGTTAAAAGCTCAACTACCAGCCAAAGGCTGGCAGTCTGACCCACCCAGCAGCGCCTCAGGAGGCAGGCCTGATGACGTATTTCAAAAGTTCCCAGCCTTGAAAAATCTATGGAGCAGTTCTACCCTGCACACGTGGGGGTACTGTGAGTCAGAATCAATGTGATGACAACTAGCAACAACCGTCCTAAGCAGCTTGGGGGACCCTTGAGTGGCACACATTGTTAAGTACTCGACAACTCCTAACTGAAAGGCTGGCAGCCTGACTTGTTCAGAGGCCCTTCAGACGGCAGGCCGGGCAGTCTGCTTCTGAAAGGTCTCAGCCTGGAAAACCTGCAGACCACAAGCTACTCTGCAAACATCGGGTCCCCACGAATCAGAACTGCCTCAACAGCAACTAACAACAGCACCAACACGGCAGTCCTAAACACACACTTGTCATCTGAACTTGCAGTTTCATTGTTGGTATTTACTCATGAGAAACAAAGACAAGTGTGCACACAAGGAAGTGTGTACACAAGGAAGTGTGTACAGATGTTCATGGGAGCACTCTTCTTCTTAAGCAAACACTGAAACCAACAAAAAACCCATTGTCGTTGAGCTATTCTGACTTATAGCGACCCTATAGGATGGAGTAGAACTGCCCCACACAGTTTCCAAGGAGTGCCTGGTGGATTTGAACTGCTGACTTCCTGGTTAGCAGCTGTAGCGCTTAACAACTACGCCACCAGGGTTCCTGGACAGTGAATAAGAAGGATCAAAGAAGAATTTGTTGGATTCAGATTTATAATGTCTTTTTTTAGAACAGCCATAGCACTTAACCACCAGAGTTTCCAGACAATAAAAGCAACTCACAAATGTCCATCAATTGGTGAATGGATAAATAATTAAGTGTGGTTTATCTATGCTATGGAATACCACTTAGCAATAAACAGAAGTAAAATATTAATACGCCCAACAAAAATGGATGTATTTTAAAGACAGCAGGGTAACTGAAAGAAGTCAAACACAAAAGAGTGCATGCTGTGTGACTTTTCTACAAGGACAGAAGGAAGAGCAGCAACCGCCTGGGGTGGGAGTGGCGGAGGAGGTGGGGGTGCGTGCAACCACTAACGGACGTAAGTATTTTAAAGTGAAGAAATAGTTGTGCATCCTAATAATGGTGGCTGTTATAAGGTGTACAAAATTGTTAAAAGTTAAACTGTACACTTAAATGGGTGTTTTTCTTTTCTTTTAAGTGATTGTATGAGACCTTGGCAGCTACAGACCTGGTTTGATTTCCTAGCTGTGGACACTGGGAAATTTGCTTAACCTCTCAAGGCTTGGCTTCTACTCTATAAAACAGAGATAATAGCAGCTGTCGTGTGGAGTTACTATGACAAATAAGTGCGATAATTTATGTACCTGCTGTTAAACAAATGTTCAATGTACATAGCCCTGATGAGCATGGGAGAGGGTAGGGAGGTAGGAAGCATCTTCCAGGCAGAGCCAGCAGCGTGTGCCCGTGTAGGGTCAGGGAGTGCAGACTGCGTGGGGAACGGCCGCGTCCTCAGCCTGGCAGGAAGAAAAGCCAAACCAAACCCACTGCCGTTGAGTTGATAGTGACTCTATAGGACAGAGCGGTAGGGCTCCACAGGGTTTCTAAGGAGCGCCCAGCGGATTCAAGCTGCTGACCTTTTGGTTAGCAGCCATATCACTTAATCCACTGCACCACCAGGGTTGCCAGGAGGAAGAGAGAGAGGGAAAATTAGGCAAATGAGAACAAACAGCACCCAGTGGGCAGACCTTGGAAGGCTTCTGTTGGACATGTTAATAAGTTTGGACTTGATCCTGAAGACCCTGGAGAATTATTAAAAGGCCGGTAGTAGGTGCCTAGGTGATGCAAACAATTTGTGCATGACTACTAACATAAAGGCTGGTGGTTCAAACTCCCTGAGTGGTGTTGCAAAAGAAAAGCCTGGTGATCTGCTCTCCTAATGATTATAGCCAATTAAATACATACGTGAGGCTGCCTGAGCAGCTTCTGTCTGGAGGCAAGATGAGAGGGTGGAGGGGGACAGGAGCTGGTTGAATGGATATGGGAAGTATGGGGGGGACAGGAGCAGTATGCTTTCGTGGGGTGGCAGTGGGGGCAGAGCCATCAGAGTCAGTCACATAGTGGTGTGTATTCCGGATTTTATATGGCAGACTGTTTTGGATTGTAAACTTTTACTTAAACCACAATAAAAAGAAGAAAAGTTTAACTCGGATGACCCTGGGGGAGCGGTCTGACTTTGCAACACATGCGATTGCCGTGAGTTGGAGTCAGCTTGATGACAATGAGTTATTTAGTTAGTTAGTTAGTTTTGCGTAGGAAGCCCTAGTGGCATTGTGGTTAAGGTGCTATGGCTGCTATCCCAAAGGTCTGTAGTTCAAATCTACTAGGTACTCCTTGGGAACTATACGGGACAGTTCTACTCTGTCTCACAGGGTTATTGTGAGTTGGAATTGACACAATGGCAGCGAGTTTTGTGAAATGTTTAATTGTATTCTGGCGTCAGGCCACATGGATTTGAATCCTGGATTTGTCACTTACTAGCTGTGAGACTTTGGAAAGCTCCTGAAATTCTCAGTAGTTTTCTTAGCTATAAAAAGGAGTGAACTTCGCTGGCATGTCATGAGGATTAAATGAGTAATGTGGTTTTCACTGTCCCCCGGCACATAGAATGCATTCAATTGATGTAATTAGACTTGTAATTTAGGATGTGGAAAGCTGTCTGTAGGGAGCTGGAATCAGGGAGATTTGTGAGAAAATTAGTTCCATTATCCGAGTGAGGATTGACGGTGCCCTGAGCTAGAGCTGTGCTAATAAAACCAGAAAGGAGACAGGCTGGAAAAAGATTGAGGAGGTGGACTGCAGACATCTTTAGAGACTGATGGGTGGGCATGAGGGAGAGAAAGGAATCCAGGATGAAGACTCCCCCAGGCTGCTGTCTGAGGGACTGATGCCATTTGTCTAGCTGTGGGAAAGAGGAGCCCTCCAGTTCCCATACTGACTCCTCCTGGAAGGAGGTGATCACACCTGCTGGTAAGATACGTTTCCCCACCCTATCCCAAAGCACCCCTACAAGACCGTGTCACACTGGACTGTAGGTCAGCAGAGGTAAGAGGGGAATCAGTGAGTCTGGAATGAGCAGTGGTGATGTTATACACTGAGAAAAGGAAAAGTGATTACATTTAAGGAGTAAATAAAGGATTGCCATCACCATGAAAGGAAGTTTACATCATCTCACTGTATTTCTTCTGTTTCCCTTTGGGACTCTAAGAAATACTGACATACTATAGCAGTACAATGAATTGGCTAATGTGATCATTCTAGCTATAGACTTGGTAACCATTATCAAAAGAATGGGGAGGGACTATGCAAATAAGGTGCTTATAGCTCACCAAGGTGATTGGATAGCTTGTTAATAATGTAAATAGGGTGCATGGCACCCTTGCTGAGGTGGAGTCATACAAATAAAGTATAAGGAACCTTAATAAGGGGATTAGTCAGTTTTGCCTTTTCTCTAGTCCTAAAGGGAAACACACAGAGAGAAAGTGAAGCTATAACCTGGAAGACAGAGAGAGATGACGTGGCAGCATGGTAATAGTGAGAGTGGTGCTGAATGACTGAAGTGGGGCTTACCACCCATGGAGATAAGAGATGTATAACTTGTCTGAGAAAGCCCCCAGCGGGGCCTCATGGCAGCAAGGCCCCTGCAGAGCCAGTGGCAGAGGGCAAGAAGAACTGTCTTGACTGAGGAGCTCTGTCATGAGTTGTTCCTGTTCCTTGCAAGTTGATCCCTGTCCTGAGTCATACCTTTTCACTTCCCTGATAAGCCACATAACTGTAAGTACAGTTCCTGAGCTCTGAGACTCTGTATCATTGTATTGAGTTACTGAAGGCAGAGACAAGGAGAGTCCCGAGGGGAGGAAGAGTCGCTGATGTGAGAATTGATGGCATGGGACAGCAATTTGGAAAAGTTGGGGGTTTGGGACTGCTTTGTTTTTATTGTGATTGGGTGAGAGTGTGTAATCTAATTCAAATTTGAGTGCTCGCCTGTCTGCAGCTCCCTCTGCTCTCCTTGCCCGGTGACAGCACATTCCTCCTTTCTGTTCCATACATTTCATATCCTTTCAACAATCTCCTGTCCCCTCCTCTGCATCATCTCCACTACCCTGTAGTGAGAGGACAGTAGGATGACATCTTATAGATGCATAGAATCATAAGCACACACACGATATGGTCACTCTGTGTCCCCGAGTCCAATCCACTCCTATCTGAAGGGTTAACCTCAGTAATGATCTACGATCAGGGGCAGCATCAGGTCCAGGGACCATGTTCCTGGGTGAAATCCCAGGCCTTCAGACCATCAATTGCAGTCTTTTAGTGGAGTTCATAAGGTGTACCCCTTTTATTCTCGTTTTGCCACTGTGACTCAACATTGTGAGCCCCATCACGGCTGTCATTGGTGGTGGCCCAGCACCATCTGTTTTTTCTGGTCCTCTGTTGATGTAGTCACCCATTCACGTGGGTCTTTCTGTCTTCTGGGCTCTTTTTCCTTCACATTGTTGTTGTCCTTGGTGGTCATCTGTTCCAGCTGAGTTGGGATGATTTGGTGTACCTCAGATGGCAGCTTGCTAGCTTTTAAGATCCCAGATGCCACTCACCAATATGGGGTGCAGAAGACTCTCTTAGCAATAGGCGAGTTATGCCAACTGGCCTTGACGTCCCCTGAGAGCACAGTCCCTAGAGCCATCTGGGACATCTTTAATCTCCACCTCATAGGAACCAGTTTTATGTTGATCCTTCTAAAAGTAATTATGTATTTTACAATCTAGGTGAAAAACGCCCCTGGAAAAGGGCAAGAAAGTCTTACCGCAGCATAAAGGGACACTTACAAGTCTGTCCCTTACCTGCACTGTGGTTAGCCACCACCGACTTCCCCCCGATTCTGTGTCATCACTGTAACCACTCAGGATTGGATCATTGTCATCCACGGGGTTTTCCCTGGCTGATTTTTAGAAGGAGATCACCAGGCTTTTCTTCCTTGCCTGTCTTAGACTAGAAGCTCCTCTGGAACCTGTTCAGTATCCTAGCAACACACAAATTTCCACTGATGGACAGGGGATGTACACAAGGTGCCCTGCCGCCTGGAACTGAACCCACATCTCCTGTCTGGGAGGTGAAAATTCTGCCTCTGAACTGCTGCTACCCCCTTTTCTTGGATGACACAAAAAGAATGGTTGTCCCCACAAGACAACACAGCAAAGATTTGACAATCAAGTGCACTGTGGCTTCCCGGGGAAGAATTGATTGACTCGTGCATATTACATAGGCACATGATACATAATAGTCTATAGTCTTCAGATGACACTATGTCTTGCCATTTGATTGGCCTAAGTTTAGTGAAATATTTACTTTTCCTAAATGTATTGATTACCTTGCAAATAATTTGGAATGTCATTCGTCAGTAAATTCCTTTTGCTGTATGTCCTGTAACATATCAGTTTTACTCATAAACAAAAATTCAGGTTAGATGCATGTGTGTGTGTTTAAGTATGTACTTGAAAGTTAGAATGGGATTTATAATCTGTCGAGTTTATACAGTAAGAAGTTCAGTACACTCTAGTGGTGCAGACATAGTCACAACAAGCTAGCAATCCCCGTGGATTGAGAATGGAGCTATGTGTGGCCAACACAAGTGTCTGTCTTGCAGTGGAAACTGAGCTAATTCTGATTTGGTGGGCTAAGCAAGGCAAATACGATATTTGAAATATGAATTGACTTTCCATAGGCAGAGATGAAGGAGTCTTTCCAGGCAAAGACCACCGTTCTGGGAGAGGGATGCAGACAGAGAATTCAAGCCATTTACCCCCATGAGGGGCAGGCAGTATGGCAGGCCTGTGGGGTATGGGGAGTGTAGGGGTGATGGATATGAGACCAGGAAGGGACTGGCATGACAGTTTCAGTCACAGTAACAGTTTACCGTAGAATTTTTACCATCCATGAAGGAAACTTGAGTTGGGTCCCCAGTCAGTGCCCTCCAGACAGAACCACCAGCCTTCTGTCAGTGGAGGCTTGAATGCTGCTATGAAACAGGACAGGCTTCAGGGGAACCTCCAGACTAAGACAGACTAGGAAGAAAGGCCTGGTGACCCTTTTTTGAAAAATTAGCCACTGAAAAACTCCATGGATCACGTGGTCTAATCCTCAACCCATCATGAGGATGGTGCAGAAGTAGGCAGCTTTTTCATGGTGTATGGCGTCATACAGGGTGGTCGGGCTGAGGACAACTGGATGGTACCTTACAACAGTGGCAACAATTCTCATCATCGTTACAGATATGGAAACTGAGGCACAAGGGCATTCTTGTCTTGGCTTTGAGGCTTTCCCCAAACTCCTCTGGCTCTGACTTATTTTTAAGGAAAGGAAAAAGGAAATGAGAAAAATAAGCTGTATTATGTGTGGTGCAGGGAAGCTGGTTGAATCAGATTTCTAGAAGCTGCTCACCGTGACCCCTTGTTAACCAGCCTGAATTGTGTTTTTCCTCCTAAAAGCCGGGTGGGTCAGGGAGATTTGAGTCAGGATTGAATCACAGCTTTGGCATGTTCTCCAGCCAGAAAACAGACTTTGTTTTTCAAGCCACTAAAGGGAGTGCTAAAATAAACACACTAGCCCTAGTTATACAGTGTCATCTTTGATTCATAATTTTTTAAAAGGCTCACTTGCAAATGACTATTCTGTCTACAGTAAGTTTGTACACTGGGTCTTCTCTGCACTTTAAAGTAGTCTTGTACTATTTCTCCATAGACTGTCCTTGTACTTCTTGGATTGTATCCTCAAAAGCCAGTCAAAAATGTACTAATAATTCTGAAGCTGGGCAAACGAGCTCCACAGGCCTTGGTACAAGAGGATAAAGGGAGCGAATTGTATGGGAGATTATTCTTTTCTGGTCACTGATACAAGAGTTAGGGCTTTGTACAAATATAGTCTCTGTCTTTTTAATTTCTCCAGAAACTTCAGAAGTCTAACCAGATCTTGGGTGAGAGAAATCCAGAGTAGGAGATAGGCTTTACTGTCGCTGGCACTGAGGTTATTTTGGAGTTTTGTTTTTGTTTACCCAGACTCAGGAGTATTACCTATAGATATTAATGACAAAGATACTATTTTGAAAAAAGAGATGGAGCAGCGGTCCCTGAGCACAGCCTGGGCCATCAGGTAAAACGTCACAGAATGTGACGTTAAGAGATAATTTATTTGTTAAAAGAATGTTTTTATATTAATTTTCTCATTAGAAATTTATCAGGTCTTGTTATGGATTGAATTGTGTTCCCCTAAAGTGTGTTAATCGGAGTAGATCATGATTCTCAGTGTTGTGTGATTATCCGTGATTTTGTTAGTTGATGTGATTTTCCTATTCATTGTAAATCTGGCCTCTGTGACGTTAATAAGGCACAATGAGAAGCAGTTATGTTAATAAGGTACGGCTCAATCTATGAGGTTATGTTCATTCTATACTTGCCGTATCCTCTTAACAAGTTCCTGTCTCCTTCTCTCCACCCTCTGCTCTCCCATCTAAAAGTAGGACAGCCTCCTATAAATGCATAGAACCATGAAATACAGGGCTGCCTTATCTTAATGTTACTTTTATGTTTTCTTCCTCATCTACCCATCTCACTCAGTCAAATCTCTGTTCATAAAACCCTAAACTAAACCCAAATTGAGTGAACTCTGACTCATAGCAACCCTATAAAGCATGAAGCTGTATCAGCTCAAGAAGAAAGGTTAGGAAAAAGCCAACAACCAACAAACAAAAAAAACAAATCATGCCAAGCCAGTTGAGTTGATTTTGACTGGTAGTGACTCCATGTGTTCCAAAGCAAAACTTTACACCACTGGGTTTTAGGGGCTGTCACCTTTTGGAAACCAATCACCAGGCCTTTCTTCTGAGGCACCTTGGGAGTGTTCAAACCATCAATCAGGTTAGCAGCCGAGCACTTGACCATTTGCACCAACCCCTAAAAATCTTTTCCAGGACCCAGACATCAGCTTGAAGCTCTTTTTTCTTTCTTATTTAAAGATTAACTATTCTAACAGCTCAGATGACTGAGTGGAAAGATAGTCTTCCTCAAAGGAAAGTTCTAGCGGCTTCAATTATTTTTTTCCAAGTGGTGAGTCAATTGTCTCACTCCAATTTATTAAGCACTTTATGCTTTATTTTCATCATAGTATTAGATCACGGAGATGGACTTGTAGTATGATTTCTTTGATCTGACAATCCCGAAACGGCGAGACACTGTGTTTATCCGGGTAGCATTATAGTCCAAGTCCTGCTCGGTCCTGGAGGGGCATGTCCAGACAGAATTACTGCCTGGAGAGGCCTGTGGGGACTTGCCTTTTGGTGCTGACTCACCGTGCACAAGGACCTGCGACAGGTCGCTCGTGATGCCTTGTTGCTGTGGTTTCGCCACGGCTGACAGATCTTCCTGCCAGACCTCCCCGTGGCAAGTGTGTTCTGCACAATGGAGGTTTGTCTAACTTTTCTTAAATTCATACATTTCTCAGTGGAAATAAACATGGCACAGCCATCATGCCTCACCCCCTGCTTCTCTTGGACTGCACACCAGGTCTTGTTTGTAGCTGGGCTCCGTAGCCTTTGTCTCAGTTGCCTGCTTGGCCGTTCCTGTGGGTCTGTGTTGGCATTTAGATTTCTTCTTAAATGTCTTTTTATTTATTAGGTGGTGTCGCCTGGCTGTCTAACTCAGTTTAAGCTTCCTCTTTGCTACTTCCCCTTTTAAGTGCTTCTGGGTAATTGTTGTTGTTGGCTGCTGTTAATTCATGACTCTGACTCGTGGCTACCTTATTTATAACAGAGCAAAGCATTGCCTGGCCGTGGTGTGAGGAACGTTATTGACACCCCAGTGCTGCTCTGGCTCCTGTTGACAACTGGTGGGCTGGTATATACCCCTGGCTAGGGCCCAGCCTGGATGGCCGAGGCAGGCCACCTTATCCCTTATGAGATTACCAATAGGCAGTTGTCAGTGTTTTTTTTTTTTCCGACAAATGCTCAAGAAATTCACTTCAAATACAGTTAGCAAGAGTGAGGCAGTTAGTCAATTTTGCAAAATCAGGCACCTGAGCCCACAAAGGGGGCTGGTCACAGAGAGCACGCCAAAGAGTTCCTTACAAGCCCTGTTCATCTACTAACTCGCGAGTCCCTCCCTGAGTTCCTCACTGGCTAGGTCCTATGGGCTATGGGGTGAACAGTCTCTTCTGCACATCTTAACATTCCATTTCCTTTTGTGGTTATATCTCCTGTTTCCTGATCAGGTTTCCCCCCTTCCCCGTCCCCATTCACTCCCTCTTTTAGGTTAACTAGTAACTTCTTATCTTGGCTGTTGTTCTGAAGAAGGACCATTTTGAATTTTATTTCTCACACTGGTTATCCCCATGATTGTGGGCACCTTGATTCCACTGTTGTCCTAGTCAATTCATCTCACTGCGGGCGTCCACTTTACAAACACAGTGTCCTACTCCAGAGACTGGTCTTTCCTGAAGACATGTCCAAGGCAAGTGAGTCGGGCAATAGTCTGTCATCATCCACAAGTTTTCACTGGCTAATTTTCAGAAGTAGATCACCAGACCTTTCTTCCTAGTGTGTCTTAGTCTGGAAGCTCCCCTGAGATCTGCCCACCATGCTTGGTCCTGCTGGTATTTTAAACGCTGGTGACATTATCTCCAGCATCACAGCAATGTGAGTCATCACAGGACAGCCACTGACAGACAGGGGGTGATTGGGTTCATTACCCTTCTTCTCACTGCCACAGGCAGCCACACTGATGGCCCCCCTCTGTTTTAAAGGACCTTAGCCTAACCCGTTTTCACGTGAAAATAAAGTAAGGTTGGCAGATAGAAGGTAGGATGCAGTAGAGTATTTGGGACACGCTTATCCTAACAAATTACCCATTGTTTACCTAACATTCAAATTTTGCTGGGTGTCTGTCACGGACTGAATTGTATTCCCCAAAGAACAGGTGTAGAAATTTGGCTGGGCCAAGATGCTGATATTATGTGATGTCCTATATGTTGTAAATCTTGCTTCTATGATGTTAATGAAGGCTGATGGGCAGCATTTGTGCTGACCGGCAGGACTCCTGTGTCAGGTTGTTTTGTGCCTTAAGACAATCTTTGAGGTATAACGGAAAGAAGCTAGCAGAGACTTGGGGACCTTATACGTCCAATAAGCAGTGCTGGACGCTGAGCGAGTCCTTTGGAAAGGACGGGGGTCCTTGCGCCTCAGAAGCTTCCAGTTCAGGAAAAGATTAGCGACAAAGACCTTCCTCCAGTGCCAGCAGAGGAAGCCTTACCCTGTAGCCGACACCCTGAATCTGGACTTCTAGCTTACTGGACTGTGACAAAATTTCTCTTTGAGGAGCCCTCCAGTTGCGGTATTTCTGTTAAAGCAGCACTAGATAATGAAAAGTGTCTGGATTTTTATTCGCTAAGTCTTAGCTCCCTAAAATACAAAGCCTCTGTGCCTCAGAGGGTCACAACACGCAGAGGGGGCTCATGTCAACTCAAGCCCCACAGTTCCTTTGTCTATTTCCAGAAAAGCACGAAGTGATCTCACTATTAATGACGTCAGGGGGAAGAAAGAACAAGATAAACTCAAGCACATTTTCATATTACAATTTTTGTATTTAAAATAAAAGTTAATGAAAAATTGCTTTTTGTTTTTTTTGGCTTTAAAAAGAAGCAAAAGGACAAAAAAAAAAAAAAAAAAAAAATCCCACAAACTCAGGCATCATTTTCTTAAGGGAGAAAAATCCCAACAATCTGCTGCCATAAAGACTGCAGCCTGGGAAAATCTACGAGACAGTTCTACTCCGCCATACAGGGTTGCTGTGACTTGGAACTGACCTGGCACACAGCAACAATCTAGAGGCACCAGCAAGCACCCCAGAGCGTGAACCTGACTACACGCACTCAGATTCCTATAGCCCACTTCTTGGCGATGACTACCATCCAGTTGCCTTGGAGTCTATTTCAACTCTTAACACCTCATGAGTGTCAGTGCAGAAATGTGCTCCATAGAGTTTCAGTGGCTGCTTTTTTGGGAAGAGGATCACCAAGGCTTTCTTCCAAGGTACCTCTGGGTAGACTCAAACCTTGAACTTTTTGGTTAGCAACTGAGCATGTTAACCATTTGTACCAACCAAGGACTCATGCATGGTTACCATCCGTAAATGATTTCAGTCTTAGGAGCCAAAATAGCTCCCTACTAAGGTCGCAGATCAGGTGTACAGGCTCAGTTTCAGCCAGTTCCTTTTTAGTTCAAATCTGAGACAGTTTAGTTCAAGAGAAACCAAGCAAACTTGCCACTTGACCACTGGCCATGAAAACATAGGTGAAATTCCTTGGTGGCGAAGACTTCCTGTGGAAGACATTCTTAAGGGTATAGCCAACGACTTCTTGTGCTGAGCGATGCTCTCCAATAAATGCTTTCTATGAGGATAGGTCTTCTGGATTGAGAAAGAACTAGCTCTCCCCTTCAAATTAGTTTCTGAAATAACTCTAATGACTGAATCCTGGTTTCATCCTTTTAACCTACTCTGAAAACCTCAAATGATTGACTTATCAAGTGATTAACACATCTACCAAGGCAAAATATTAATGCAATGTTCCATCATTCTTTACCCATTTGGCATCAGAATCCTGGTGGAGAGGATTGTCCAACAACCCCTCTTAGATACTTCTAAACAAAATGCTCAGTTTCCTGTATCCTGAACTTCCAGACCAGGTTCTGAAATAAATATGAGAAATATTTCATTTAATTTAGTACATCTGTTTCTAAGTAAATGATATACCCATTTGCATTCCCTGCCTTTTGGCCCCACCCCAAACTCTAGTCCATAAAACCTTAAACTTGAATAATTAGGCATTAGTGGTTCACAGGTAGAATTCTTATCTTCTATCCTGGTGGCGTAGTGTATTAAGTGCTACACCTGCTAACCAAAAGGTTGGCAGTTCAAATCCGCCGGGAGCTCCTTGGAAACTCTATGAGGCAGTTCTACTCTGATCTCTGGGGTTGCTGTGAGTCTGACCTGAGTGGATGGCAGTGGGAGACACGGAGATGTGGGTTCAAGTCCCTGCCAGTGCACTTCACGTCACGATCAGTACCTGTTTGGAGGCTTGTGTGTTGCTACGATGCTAAACAGGTTTCAGTGGAGCACCTAGGCTAAGACAGACTATGAAAAAGGGCCTGGTGATGTTCTTTTGAAAATCAGCCAGTGAAAACCTATGGACTTCATTTGGAACGGAGCATGGTAATGACACTAGACCAGGCACTATTTTCTTCTGGTGTGCATGGAGCCACCATGAACTAGGGTCTGATTCGATGGTGTCTAATGGTGACAACAAATTTCAATAATCTTGCCGTGGAGTATGCAGTGGAAATACAAGCTGAACCGTCGTAAAGGAGACACCATATGTCCAAGCAGACAGCATACACCTTGCTGGGGGAACGAGCATGTTAAGATAAATCACATCCAGATTGCGAAGTCGGGCTTGATGTGGTGAAGCATCCTGACGCCCCTGCACATCTGAGGGCTCTGCAAGTGTCGCTGGCTGCCAGCCTGCAGCTGTCAGCCCCCTCCCGAAGTTGGCCTGGCTGCAGAGACTGGACTCACCAAGGTCATGTCCTCTTCCTGGAGACAGCCTTTATCCAGTGACTGTTTCCCACAGGGGTATGAAAGCTCAGACTCGTCGTCCCAAATCATGACAGCTCTGAAGGCCACCCCAGTATTAGAGCTCCCCATGGGGTCAGCTGAGGCCTTTGTGGAGACTGCAGCTCTGTTCAGCTTCTCCCTCTGATCCATTCCTTCCTTTTCTCTAGGTCTTAATCCTGCGAAACCAAAAACCAGACCCACTGCTGTTGAGTTGGGTCTGACTTATAGCGACCCGATGAGCAGATTTGACCTGCTGACCTTTCAGTTAGCAGACATGGCACTTAACCCATTATGCCACCAGGGTTTCCGTAATACTGAGAGGACACCTTAATACCTTTTGCATGGGCATCTCCATTCTGAAAGCTGTTTCTCACTGGATCAACCTGTAACTATTGGTAACAGGAATAGTCCAACAAAACAGATGCCCAGATGGGGTTCTGGGGCTGGACCACCTGCAGCCTGGCTGACAATGAGGACCTCATAACTGGGGGGAGGAGGGGCACAGCCTTGGAAGAAGACATTGGTAAACTCTTTACCAGAGACATAAAAGGGAACAGAGTTCTGATAGACGCTGTAAGGGGGGAAGGACCTCAAAAATACTATATTAAATGAGAGAAGCCAGACATGAGGAGTCACCTATTATATGACTCCATGTATATGAAATGTTCAGAATAGGTAAATCCGTGGAGACAGTAATCAGATTAGTGTTTCCAAGGACAGCAGAGGGAGGGGGTGAGAAGTAACTGCATAACGGGGCGGAGTTTCCTTTTAGGGTGGTGAAAACATTCTGGAACTAGATGGAGGTGGTGATTGCACACCACTGTGAATGTACTGAATGCCACAAGTTGTTCACTTTAAAATGGTTGATTTTCTGTTATGTGAATTTCACCTCAATGAAACAAAATAAGAAAAGTGAACTTGGGTGGGTTACCAGTGGAAGGCAAGGTGCTAACAGGGGAATGTATCAGACATTTGAGGAATATACGGGCAGTGTGAGTTCTAAGGACTGTAGAACTGGGAGACTGTTGCAGGGAGTTACTGATGCTATGAAAAATGAAATATTAGCAGGGATCACAGAAATTTCAAGCTAGATATGAAAGCCAGAAAGCCTACTAGGCAGTGAGTAGGGGAATTCTCAGCTCCTGTAGCCACAGGGCAGAAATAGCGGAGGCTCAGGCCTAGGACTTTACGGTAAAGAGCCGCAGAGCTCTGGCGAAAGTTGAAATCTCCAGCTAGGTAGGTCTGCTGTGCCCAGGTCAGGACTCTGGTTAGCAAAGACTACACTCTGGACGTAGGAGGTAAGAATACCTGGGTTAATGCACTTGAAAATCTTGAACCCCACACTCCCTGGCTCTTCAGAACCCTCTGAACCTGCAGAATTATCTCCTCCCCCATAAGAAGGGCTAGTGCCACCCAAACAACATCACACACATCTTGCCCCTTGCTTGAGGACACTGCAGACACCATTTTCCTGCGAAGCAACCTACACTTTCATCAGGATTTGTTTTTACCTGCCTTCCTGGCCAATAATAAGCATTAGAGATAAGTGGATAGCGCCATCAAGTTGACTGACTCTGGGTGATCTTAGGTACAAGAGAATGAACTGTTGTCCAGTCCTGTGTCATCCTCACAATTGCTGGCATGTTGGAGTCCATCTTGGTGGCTCTTGGGCCAATCTGCCACAAGGAGGGCTCCCTCGCTCTCGCTGACCCTCTGCTTTACCAAACACCCTCAGTGAGTGAGTGATCACTCCTGATGACGTGTCCAAGGTACGAGTCAACAGTGCCCTGTTGGGATCCATTAGGTTCTCATTGGCTATTTGTTGGAAGTTGGTCACCAGACCTTTCTTCCTAGTTTGTCTTAGTCTGGAAGCTCCACTGAAGTCTGTCTGCCTTGGGAGACATTGATAATATTTGAAAAACTGATCTCTTAGCTGTTGTGGGAGGCAGTGAAAGAAAAGACCAAAAGAATTAGAGAGACGGCATGCTAGAGTATAGCCACATAGTACACAGGCAACCTAGTACTGCAGTCAAGTAAGCTGGAGATCCAAATTCAGGCTGTCAGTTCCAGGGGAATGCTTCTGTCTATCAGCTCTAGGGTGAGGTCCTGCTCATCAGTCTTCTCCTAAAGTAGGAGTTTCCATGAGCAAGAACCCTGCATTCCAAGGGCAAACTCTGCCCCCAGCACTACTTTCTTAGTGGTCGAGGTCCTCTGTTTCTCTGCTTGCTTCTTTCCTTGGTAACCCAAAAGAAAGAGGCTGAAGACATGGTTCAATTTTGTAGACTGAGTCCTGCTTCACTTACATAACTGCTATCTGTGTCCCCTCGTTAACATCATAGAAATAGGCTTTATAACAAATAGGCAAATCGTATCAGATGCAATGGTGGACAATCACACAATACTGAGAATTGTGGCCCAGAAAAATTGATATACGTATGTTTTGGGGGAAACAAATTAATCCATGACACTAAGCAAGGCTGGAAAATTCACCCCCTAGGTTCTGCAGGAAGCCTGAAGGACCCCCCCCCCCCGATCTACCACAGCGCTGGTGACAAGGACATCAGCAGTGTTTGTGCTTAGCAGGTCAGAGCTGACAACAGTAGCTGCCACTATAGACCTGGGATCCGTATTGGTAATAAACTAAACCGAACTAAACCTGTTGCAGTTGAGTTGGTTCCTATTCACGGCTACCCTACAGGACAAAGTAGAACTTCCCCATAGAGTTTCCAAGGAGCGCCTGGTGGATTCAGACTGATGACCTTTTGGTTAGCAGCCATAGCTCTCAGCAACTATCTCACCAAGGTTTCCATGCTGGTAATAGGGATTATGAAAAAGAAAACCAAGCCATTGCCGTCAAGTTAATTCTAACCCATAGCAACCTTACAGGACAGGGTAGAACTGTCCCATGGCATTTCCAAGCAGCAGCTGATGGATGCAAACTGCTAATCTTTAGGTTCTTAACCACTGCACCAGCAGCGCTCCTTAAAACCCCCAAAACCTGTTGCCATTGAATTGATCCCAACTCATAGCTACCCTATAGGAATTGTACATCCCTGTAGCCATGGAGTAATTCCAGCTCATAGTGACCCTATGGGACAGAGTATAAATGCCCCACAGGGTTTCTGAGGAGTGGCTGGTTTATTAGAACTGCTGATGTTTTGGTTAGCAGTCATAAGTCTTAACCACTGTGCTACCAGGGCTCTGGGGATTATCCTATGAAAACCACTGCTGCCAAGGTGATTCTTTCTCATAGCAACCCTGTAGGACAGAGCAGAGCTGCTCCTTAGAGTTTCTAAGGCACACCTGCCGACATTTAGGTTAGCAGATGTAGCACTTAACCACTGCACCACCAGGGGTTCCTGAATTCTTCACCGTCATTGTGAAAGCCTCTTATTGTAGGAGAAGAAGAGGAAAAGGAGAAGAAAAGAAATTAGAATGCACTTTAAAGGAACTTGCAAAACGTAGTGGCAGAGTGGTTAAGAACAACGGCTGCTAACCCAAAGGTCAGCAGTTTGAATCGGCCAGGTGCTCCTTGGAAATCGTGCAGGGTAGTTAGTTCTACTCTTTCCTATAGGGTTGTTATGAGCCAGAATCGACTTGATGGCAATGGGCTTGGCCTTGGACAATAAAGGGACTATGGGAGTTCAAACTCCCATAACAGTGAAAATTAAATATACGAGGACTGTCAATTAAGTTGGGGAATTCATCCTCAAAAAGTGCTACATGCCTCATTGCTGAGTATCACTACAGTCACCTTCAAAATACTCCCCCCGGGAAGCTATGCATGGATGCTGGTCCCTTCAAAGAACTTTTGGAACTCTTATTCTGGAGTGGCTATTAGAGCCATTGATAAAGTACACTTGATGTCCTGAATGTCATCCAAATGTCTTCCTTTCAGTATTTCCTTCATCTCTGGGTAAAGAAAAAAGTCACTGGAGACCAGATCAGATGAGCAATCCTTCTAGTACATCTACTTGTTTACTGGCTAAGAACTCCCTCCCAGACAACTATACTATTAGTTCTCAGACTTGTCACCTTGCTACCATGCTCAATGGCCATTCCAGAAAAAATTCCAAAATTGCTTTGAAGGGTGGACTAGGCGCTGGCATTGGTGCATAGCTTCCCAAAGGGAATACTTCAAAGGTGACTGTAGTGGCATTCAGCAATGAGGTATGTAGCACTTCGAATAATTAAGTTTGTGGACTTAATTGTCAGACCTCATAAGAAAAATAAAAAATAGAGTGGGTGGTATAAAATAAACAACTTACTAAACAGGGAAAGATAATGAAAGAGATTGAAAAAAAATGTGCATTTAAAACAGAGGAAATCTAGACTCTGTCGAAGGGGCAGGACCCTTGCTTTACTGTATTTGGTTAAACAAAGCCTCTCATAGTTATGATCAAATTCTAAATCAATTCCTTCTTAAACCTGATTTCTTCTGCCCAGAAGAGAATCCTTCAATTCCCTGAAGACGACTGATGAGGCAGTAGTGATTCCAGGTGCATATCTGCCGCGTGGGAGACTTGGGTTCCATTTCTGGACAATTTTCCATTGGTCAGAAGAGGCTTGCCTGCGTGCCGCTGTGATGAACAAGCTTCCAGGCTAAGACAGACAAGGAAGAAAGGCCTGGAGACCAACTTCCCAAAATCAGGCAGCGAAAACCCTGGGGATCACAATGATCTGATCCTCAGCCAGTCATGTGGATGGCACCAGACCAAGCAGCCTTCTGTTCCACTGTGCATAGAACCACCATGAGTCAGGGGACCACTGGACTGTAGCTGATGACACTACAACAATCATGATGGTCGTCACCCGGTGGCTTTCCATTTTTATTGTTCCTTCTATTTATTTTGTAGTTGGCATTCTACTTTAATAAAGAGCTTGTGCTTCCCTCTAGTTATTCATTTATTTATTATTACAGTGTCTTAGTTAGCTAGTGCTGTTTTAACAGAAACACCACAACTGGATGGCTTTAAAAACAGAAAATTTATTTTGTCACATTCCAATAGGCTAGCAGTCCAAATTCCGGGTGTCAGTTCTAGGCGAAGGCTTTTTTTGCTGGATCTGGAGGAAGGTCCTTATTATCAATCTTCCTCTGGACTGGGAGCTTCTGAGGCGCAGGGGCCCTGATTCTTTTTCCAAAGCATGTACTGAGTGGTCAGCACCGCTTTTTTTCTTGATACTCTGAGGTCCTCCAGTATCTCCAGAGACTCCCTCAAGGCACAAAACAATCTTTCGTGTATTCTGCCCGACCAACTCAACTGCCGCCCGTTTTCCCTCATTAACATCACAGAGGTAGGATTTACAACAGACAGGAACATGGTACAATACTAGCCAACCCACCACACACATTTTTTGGAGAACACAATTCCGTTCACGACACAGACATTCGTATTTTATTTAATAGGCTGGAAACTTTTATTACATTATTTTGATATTTAAACTGTCCTAGATTTGGCTAATGGGAACCTCTTCAAGCTGGCTCTTGAGTCCTTTGACTTGCTCCAGGAAAGAAAAGACCTGGTGATTTACGCCCAGGAAGATTTCAGCCTAGGAAACTCTATGGGGCAGTTCTGCTCTGTTCCATGGGTTACTCTGAGACGGAATACACCTGACAGGACACAGCAACAACTACCACCAAATATATGTATCAAATCAAGTACGTGTATCAAATCATTTCCCTTTTCCACATTCTTTACATGTACAACTCACTGACATAAGCTGTGCTTAAGTTGGGGTTTGGATTTCAAGACGCGATCCAGAATTTCTTTAAAGATTAAATTTTATTAAAAATATGCCCAATAGGAAAAAGACCGGTGCATCAGGGATGCACTCCAAACTATGCAGAGTAAGGAGGTGACCTCAAGCTTCCTTTGCACCCAGTATTTAAGTAGTGAAATCGCAAGGTAGGGAGGGGGAGCAGAATTTTGCATTGATTGGCTGAGGTTGGCTGAGGTCATACGGAGTTTCTGCAAGTTGCAAAAATTTAGCTGTGGGTGAATGTGTTAACCACATGGAATTTCCATTAGTGGATGTTTTACTAGGCTGCCTCCAGGGGTTATTTGTGAGGCTGCCTCCAGGCTCTATCTGTTTCGGTGTAATTACTCTATGGTATTTTTTTCTTTTTGTTATTTCCTGTTAAGTTGGTTCCTGGAGCCTGAATTTTTTGCTGCACTCCTCCTCTAAATGGAGTTACTTATGTCTCATTTCAACACTTATCATGCTGTTCATGCATAATCCCTATCTGTTTTCAAAGGTCCCGCTCATCCGTTATAGAAGCTCACCATCCCCTAAGCAGGGTCCCCCTTTTTCCCATTCTCCCACTCACCCTTGGTAACCACTGATGAACTCTGGTCTGTAGATACTTCTGATAAGTGCAATCACACAGTATCTGTCCTTTTATGTCTGGTTTATTTCACTCAGCATAATGTTTTCAAGGATCACCCACATCCTAGCAGACACTTCATTTCTCTTTGTTGCTCAGTAGCCCCTACACTCTTCTTTAGTGTCAATCAGCAATATTCTATAGAAGGCAATTGGGTCTGGAATCTGGCAACCCTGAGATTTTAAATTCAAGAGTTTCTGCTTTCTAACTTTGCATCTTTAGACAAAGGATTCTCTCAGCACCTATTTCATTGCCTCTGAAAATGCACATAACAATACAGACCTGCAGAGTTGCAGGGGGAATTGAATGAGTATAGCAACTCTTTCTGCTTATGCAAATCAGGATGGCTGGTCTTGGGCTCTGTTTGACCAAAAGCAACAGTCTTGGCAAAGACTCAGAGACAGGCACTTGTGAGGGTGTGCGGACCAACTTAAACAAACATTAGGCATTAGGCAGGAGGTAGAGCTGAAGGCAAGGGAAAATTTATCCATGATAAACTTTTCATGACTCGGTGACCCGGAAAACTGTAAAGGTCAGTTGATTCCTAACTTGAAGAAGGAGGAAACACATGACACAATATTGGCAGAATTATATATCTAAGTGTGGAATTAAGTGGATTCTGGCAGAAAGAATGTGTGATTCAGAGACTCAAGTCTAACCCTAATTGTTAAATAGCTTTGTTTCAATGTCTAGTTTTTTCCATTCTTGTATATAATTACTTCTTGGGTTGGGTTGTAAGGGAAAAAAAAGAAAATTCCGGCAGCATCTGCACAGGCCCCAAGGGCAACATGTGACCCCAGGTCTCACCTTGGCCTGGTCTCTCCCCAGGAGGTGGCTTCACTGGCCTTCCCCAGTGTGGGTTGTGTGCTCTTTGAAGGGAGAACTCCCCCTTGTCCTTTGAGCCATGACAGTCTTTGCATGGCCAATCTGCTGTTGGACTGATTTCACGAGGTGGTGGGTACGGAGGAGGGTTGGGAGCGATGGGGTGAGTGGAGGGTAGAGAGGTGGGAGGGATGGGTTGGGGGTGGGGTGAGGTGGTGGAAGGTGGTGAGGAGCGGGAGGGGGTTGGGGGAGAGGTGGGATGTGGGAGGGCGTGGGTTGGTTATACATCCTGGGGATTTATTACTGACATAACTCAAACCCAAACCCAAATCCACTACCCTGCAGTCAAGCACAACTCCTAACTTCCCTATAGGATACAGCTTAACTGCCCACAGGGTTTGTAGGGCCGCAGTCTTCATGGAAGCAGCTGCCACATCTTTCTCTGTGGAACAGCTGGTGAATTCCATCACGGACTTTCAGTTGGCAGCTGGGTGTTTTAACCACTGTGCCACCAGACCTCCATAAAGTAACTGAAACCAAACCCACTGCTGTAGAGTTGATTCTGACTCATAGTGACCCTACAGTGCAGGGTGGATCTGTCCCGTAGAGTTTCCAAGGAGTGCCTGCTGAATTCGAACTGCCGACTTTTTGATTAGCAGTCGGAGCACTTGAGCACTTAACCACTACACCACCAGGGTTTCCAAAGGAACTGCAGAACCTCTTTACTGTAAATGAGCTCCCCCAGGGCAGGGGCACGGAGGTGGGGCCAGGCCTATGGTCTCTAGTGGAAGCACCTTCGTGAAGCTTTGTTCTTTCTGGCTCAGGCCAGATAAACAGGCCACTCGCACTAAACAGGCATCACTCAGACCGGTTCTGCAGCTCGTCGGGTTTACGAAGGGAGTCGGCTTCTGTAGCTGAGGCTGGATGCCTGCAGGTGGCGCCAGTGCACCTTTGTCACCAACTGCCCCGCGACGGAAACAAGGACAGTTTCCCCGTCTAGTCCGTTTAGGGAACTCCTGCCGCGATAAATCTTCCGACTGATGAAGTTTCTTCTCTGTTCAAAGTTCTTCAGTTGCCTCCTCCTGCCTGTCAGATAAAGTCAACTAGCAGTGGTCCCAGCGTCTCTGAGGGTGCAAAACCGCGGACAGACGGCCCACTGAAAATCGATGGAGAACAGCTCTGCTCTGACCCCCGTGGGGTCGCCCGAGCTGGAGTCAACTCAGTGGCATTTGGGATATATTTTAATCCGTGTCCTCAGCGTGAGATGAAGTTGAGATCCCGTCTCATCTTGAACAAGCCAGACTATGGGAAAAGCTGGAGGCTTTTTGACTAGGGGGTGAGGCGGGATGGAGGAGGTGAGTTCCAGGAAAAAGGACTCCAACCACAAGAGCAATGGGGACAAGGAGTGTCTTAGTCGTCTAAGTGCTGCTGTAACAGAAATAACACAAGTGGATGGGCTTTAAAAGGAGAAATTTTGTCACAGGCCAGTAGGCTGAAAGTCCAAATTCAGAGTGTCTGCTCCAGGGGAGGGCTTTTTCTGCTGGGTCTGGAGGAAGGTCCTTGTCATCAGTCTTCCCTGGGACTGGGGGCGTCTCAGGTGTGGGAACCCCAAGTCCTTTCCAAAGGATGTGCTCTTACCCAGCACTGCTTTTTGGTGGTAGGAGGTCCCGTGCTCTCCGCTTGCCTAACTTTCGTGATTGCCTCAAGGCACAATGACAGTCTTACTCAGAGAGTCCTGCTGTGGCCCATTCGCCCTCATTAACATCCTAGAGGTGGGCTTGACAACATGGAGGAACAGCACGCAGTACTGGGAATCATGGCTTAGCCAAACGGCAGCACACGTTTATAGGGGGAAGCAATTCAATCCCTGGCGAGGAAGGATGCCGGTGTCTGTCTCAGACATGAGGTCTTCCCAACATGGGCCTTCATGGCCTGTGTGCTTGGGCAGAGGTGCTGCTGGCAGCAAAGGCTTTCACAGAGAGCATAGGGACAGAAAGGCAGGGAGGCAGAAGGCTTTTTCCTCTACTGCACACAAGTAATATGTGACTCTGGGCAGGTCACATGCAATTGACTCCACAATACCTGGCAACAACTCCTCACAAATGCCCGTTTCCCTGGGAAGTCCGTTGTAGGATGTGAAGATTAGAACTTCCATGATTTGGGGATTTTAGTCCCAGCTCTGTCTCATCTGTTGTGGGGTCTTGGGCAAATCACACGTCTTCCCGGCGTCTTGATTCCTTTGTCGGTGTTGCTGTTAATTGCCATCAAGTCGGCTCTGACTCCTGGCAATCTGATGTGTAATGGAATGAAAACTGCTCAGTCCTGTGTCATCTTCAGCGACCATTGGTACGTTTCAGTCCATTGCTGTGGTTGTTCACGTGGGACCTTCCAACCTAACGGGTTTGTCTTCTGGTGCTGTATCAGACAGTGTTCTGTTGTGACCCATGTGTTTTTCATTGAGTAATTATTGCAAGCAAATTGCTATGCCTTTCATATGAGTCTGTCTTGGTCTGCAACTCTGCTGATATCTGTCCACGTAGGTGACCCTGCTGGTGTCTGAAATACCTGGTGGTGTTGCTTCCAGCATTGTAGCAAAGGACAAGCCTTCACAGTATGACAAACTGACAAATGGGTAAAAACAAACAAACAAACAACAAAACTCATTGTTGTCGAGTCGATCCTGACCTATAGCTACCCTATAGGACAGAGTAGAACCGCCCCATAGAGTTTCCAAGGAGCGCCTGGAGGATTCAAATTGCTGACCTTTCTTGGTTAGCAGACGTAGCACTTGGGCACTATGCCAGGACAGATGGGTGGTGGTCCTTATTTACAGAAGCGGAATAATGACATCTCTTTCTCAAGCTTGTGAGATTAAATGACACAAACCATGTGAGCCTGGGATGCACATTTCATGAGATCTTTGAATATTAGGATTTTTTCCTTTTCCTTTTTTTTTTTCAGTCTCTTTTATTGGCAGAGGAGAATGGAGCACGGAAGGAGTGTTGGAGTGTGGGGGAAATGGACCCCCTGTCTGCATCTTCTGTCTATCTGACTTTCCCCAGGGACTCATTCGGCTTCTTCATATCTGCCATCAGTCAGCCTGTAGAGACTTACCTTCTGTAGAGTGTCAGTGTTTTGAGGGCAGAGATTTTCGTCAGTTTCGTTCACCAGTTATCCTTTATACCTACAATAGTGCCTGGCAGGTAGTAAGCGCTCAATAAATATTTGCGGAATGATTGGAGCTTGTGATATAATAACAATAAAGATATGGATTATGCTGTTTCAGATTCCATTCTTGACTCTGTCTCTATCCGTTTAAGAATCATGACTCCTGGCTTTGTCCCAAACATGTTTGTTGAGCTTTGGTTCTGTGCTGGATTCCAATGGGTAACTGGGAGAGGGGACAAATACAAAGATGAAAGAGAAAACTCTTGACCGTTAGAAGTTTAAAGTCTACAATTTAAAGTTTAAAGGAAGAATAGATACAGCCAAGCCAAGCCAAGTGCTGTCGAGTTGGATCCAACTCATGGCGACCCTAGGGGCCAGGGTAGAACCGACCCCCAGAGTATTCAAGGAGTGCCTGGTGGATTTGAACTGCCGACCTTGTGGTTAGTAGTGGTAGCACTTAAAGCATAAGTAAATACGTTGTTTCCTGCTGCCTGGTCCAGCCCCTGCTCATGGCAGGTCTATGTAGAAGGGAACAAAATGCTGGCTGGTCCTGTACCATTCCCAAGACTGGTTATGTATGGGACTGTGGTGACCCATGTGGTTTCACTGGCTGATTTGGAAGCAGATCACCAGGTCTTTCTTCCTAGTCTGTCTTAGTATGGAAGCTCCACTGAAACCTGTTTGGTCTCATAGCATCGCATAAGCCCCCGGTGACAGATAGATGGTGACTGCCCATGAGATACACTAGTTGAGGATTCAACCCAAGTCTCCTGCGTGGAAGGTGAAGATCTGCCCCTGAAGCACCATGCCTCAAATAAACACACCCTTCACTTCTTCCAGATGAAAAACTATTATGTGTCCTATTGCTTAAAAAACCCTAGTGCTACACAGTCCATTTGAACTCACAGTAACCCTATAGGACAGATAAGAACTGTCACGTTGGGGTTTCCAAGAGTTTGAACTGCAGACCTTTTGGTTAGTAGCCTTTAGTCAGCAGCCATAGTTCTTAAATTCTGTGTGCTTCTCTGACCAGATGGTGTACACTCGTAGCGTTCTTTTTGACAATGCAATTTTATCTTTTCAGTCTTCTCGTTAAACTGAGAAAGGCCTGCTTGCAACATGCATCTAGTTTCCTAGCGGCGATTGTCCCTAACAATGACATTCAATACAAACTTTTTTATGCCCTAACCTTCAATGTTTACTTGCAGTTAGGACTCCTGAAACTTTAAGCAGTCATCTAATTTCTCACTCAAAATGGGAATTATGACCAGCAAGTGACATTGGCTTGCTTCCCCAGAGGGCCCAAGGTCCTATAATGGAAAGCTTCTCCGCTCTGTTGATCAAGATTGAGTGGATAGAACCTTTCCGCTTAAGACAGAAACTGCTGCACGTGTGAGTTGTAAGGGTGGGCGCGTAGACAGGCAGGTTCATGATGCGTAAGAAGCTGCCTGAAAGAAAATAGGACAATGGGGAGCCCAAAGGCTGGCCTCGTGGGCTGGGAAGTACGAATGGGAGAAATGACTCAACATCAGAGGAGGCAGTGGTGAGTTTGGGTACTTTGGAAAGTCGGCGACTCGAGCTACAATGTGGGGATCGGGAAGCCAGGGAGTGCCTAGCTTGAGTGTCCAATAGGCAACTGCCTGAGAGTTTGGGATTCAACAGACAGGCAGCTGGAAACGATCTGCATTCTGAAGCTTGGTTTCTGGTCTTGATTCTGCTAGCTGGCACTGAGGAAGTCACTGCAGTTTGCGTGACCCAGTGTCCTCCTAATCTGTGTAACAGTTTGGATTCCACCAGTGCTTCTCAGCTGCAAAGTAAACTCACCTGTTTTTTTTTTTTTTTTTTAAGCTCTCTCATGCCTGGGCTGCATGCCCAAGACTGTTCTGACTTAATGGGTGTGATGTAAGGCATAGGCGGGATACATCTGTTGTTGTTGTTGTTAGGTGCTGTCAAGCTTGTTCTGATTCATAGCAACTCTATGCACAACAGAACGAAACACTGGCTGGTCTTGCGCCATGTCCACAATTGCTTTTATGCTTAATTAAGCCCATCGTTGTGGCCACTGTGTCTATCTCATAGATGGTCTTCCTCTTTTTTGCTGGCCTTCCACTCTACTAGTCCTTCTCCAGGGACTGATCCGTCCTGACAATGTGTCCAACGTATGTAAGACATAGTCTCGCCGTCTTTGCTTCCAAAGATTCCTCTGGTTGTACTTCTAGAACAGATCTGTTTGTTCTTTTGGTGGTCCATGGCAACAGTCAACAATCTTCTCCAACGCCACAATTCAAAGGCATCAATTCTTCTGTCTTCTTTGTTCACTGTCCAGCCTTTTCTGTGTACATTGTGATTGAAAATACCATGGCTTGGGTCAAGGGCACGTTAGTCTTCAAGGTGACATCTTTACTTTTCAGTGGATACAGTTGAATAACCTTATTGAGATATCTTTCACACACCATAATTCCACCCACTGAAAACATACAGTTCAATGGGATTTGTGTTCACAAGGTTGTGTAGCCATCACCACAACTGCAGAATATTTTTATCACTCCACAAATAAAGCTATGTGCCTGTTAGCAGCTCTACCCCATTCCGCAATCCCACAATCCCTAGGCAACTACTAAGCTACTTTCCGTTTCTAGGGATTTGCCTGTTCTTGACAGGTCATATAAATGGAATCATATGAACAGCTTCTTTCACTTAGCGTCACATTTGCACAGCTCATCCACGTGGTAGTATGTGTTAGTATTTCCTTCTTTTTTGCTGGATAGCACTGAATTGCATGGATAGATCACATTTTGTCATGAGTATTTTTTTTAAATCTCCAAGAAGTTCTAGCATGTAGCCAGGAAAAGAACCACTGATGCTGCTAGTTTCCGTCTTAGTTATCTGGTGTGACTGTAACAGAAATACGACATGTAGGGGGCTTTGACAGATATAAATTTATTTTCTCACAGTTTAGGAGGCTAAAAGTTTGAACTCAAGGAGGTGGCTGTACAGAAAGTCTCTCTGTTGGCTCTGGAGGAAGGTCCTTGTCTCCTTCGAGCTTCCGCTGCTGGAGAACGTTCATGTGGCTGGGAATCTTTATTATAACCACAGGCATAGGGGTTTGGACTTACAACACATATCTTTGGGGGACACAGTTCAATCCATAACAATTGCCATCAAGTCAGTTCCAACCTAGGGGGACCCCAAGTGTACAGAGTAGAATTTCTGTGTAGGGCTTTCAAGACTGTAACCTTATGGAAGCAGATTCCCAGGCCTTACTTTGGGGTAGCTCTGGGTGGGTCTGAACTGCCAACTTGTTGGTTAGTAGTCTAGAACTTAGCCATTCATGCCACCCAGAGACCGTTAGGTACTCATTAAGGCTCTGCTGGGCTCCACATGCCATATGGGTAGAAGAGGATCAAGCCAACCAGAAGCAGTCTCTCGCCACGCTGGGTGTGTGCCGTAGCTGACGGGCAAGTAAACAGCTTACACCTCTAGTATGTACCACATTGCTGTTATGTATTGAATTATGTCCTTTAAATATCTGTGTTTTAAATCTTCCTCTATGCCTGTCATTATAATTCCATTTGGGAATGGGTTGTCTTTGATGTATAATGGGAATGATTAACGTCGTGTGTGTTTTGGGTCTATCTCTTGAAATATAAATGTGATTAAACAAGCAAGCAAGTGGGCAGAGATGGGGTAAGATAGATGCCAGGACACATGAGGATCTCGAAGGAACTGGGAAGCAGAAGCTGAAGAGACAAGGACCTTCCTTCAGAGCTGACAGAGAGAGGTGGCAGCCTGAATTTGGACTTCTAGCCAAGAAAACACATTTCTTGTATTTCTGTTATAGCAGCACTAGATGTCAGAGATGTTTGCTTTGTAGTAATGCTGGCTGTTGCATTCTGAGGAGCTGGTAGGGTGTGAGACAGCTGGTGATTCACACTGAGGAAAGGCAGCGGAGAAGGTGGAGAGAGCAGCTACCAGCGCTCCAGGCAGAAGAAACCCATGATCTAGGCTCTCTGGTGGGGAGGTCTCAAGGGAGTCCTGGAAGCTTTTATGGGCCGGAGCACCAAAAGGCAAGGAAGTTGCTTTTAAAACCTGAAAATGATCCCACAAAGTTCAAGAAGGTAAAAGACATATTTAATTGCAAGGGTATCAGAAGAAATCCACTGTTCAAGCTGTGGCGACTGCCACTGTGATGTCTTCCTTTCCTTTAGCCTCTGTCTGACCCTACTGGCCTGTTAGCCACTCACCAGAAGACCCCAACAGGGCTCCTTCCAATTAGACAAGTAGATTCCAACCCAGTGAAATTACCGTTCACAGGGTAAGAAAAGAAGGCTGCACCTGTTCCCATCCCGTTCAGAATCTTTATTGCACCCAGGGGTGTTTCAGCAGCTGTTCAGACAACTGATGGGAAGAGTGTTAATACTTCTGTCCCTGTTTTTTCTTTTTCTTTTTGCCTTACCTGTAAAGTAACTGAGTGATTTTCAAGAGTATCACAAAGCAAGATAAAGACAGGCAAAGGCACAGAACTTCTGACGCGGCCATGAAGACACCTTCCATTTTTCTGGGGTTACAAGATGGAACCCTGTCCCACCAATCTGTGTTTCATTCAGCAGCCGTAGTGACCTTTATAAAATGTATAAAGCAGATAATGTTTCTCCTTCCCCGCAACTTAAAGCCCCTTGGTCTTTTTCCCATGCTTAGGATGAATTCCCGGCACTTAACTGTGCTGAAGAGTTTGGCTCAGCCTGGCCTTAGTCTTCCACAGCTCATCTCTCATGGCTTTTCTAGAGTGGGTTCCAGCCACACTGGGCCCTTTTATTGATAAAGCCCACTAGCATTTCCGCCACTTCAAGACCTCTGTACTTGTTTTTCCCCCTCTTTCTCCATCCAATATACAGGTAACCTTCTGATCTCAGCTTTCACGTCTTCTTCAGAGACATCTTCTCCAATCTCTTCACTTCCTGGCTCAATTATGTTCCTGTAAAGAAAATCTCAGACCCCAACTTCTCTGCTACGTAACTGTAAGGATCAGTTGCAATCTCAGATCTATCCGCTGTCAATCCTGTTCCTCTCTGTTCTGATGGCAGCCTCCCATGTAGCACTTTGCCTCTGACCCTAAACACCTGGAATACAGATCTCACGAGTTAAAGGACTCAGTCTGCTAGACTGCCACATCTGCCCAAGACCTCAGATGACAGCTACAGCTTGGAAATCTTCATGACACCATTATATAGGATCTGCTAGCTACAAATTCAGGGGTTCTGTTCACACCTAGGGTACCGGCTGTGAACTCACAGGCTTCTAGCCTCCTCACTCCTGATCTGCTGGCCTCCACTACTCCCCCAGGTTCAATAATCCACTAGAATGAATCACAGAGTTCATGGAAAGCACTGTGTTTACAATGACAATTCCATTATAGCAAAAAGGATACAACTTAGAACCAATACAATAGACTCATAGGTGATGTCTAAGAGGATCACCAGTGCAGAGTATCTATGTCCCCCCAAAAGCATGCCACCCTTGGCAGCACCTCTCTATTATTTGTCAGCCAGGAAGCCTGTGGAGCTTCCATGTTCAGAGTATTAATTGGGCCTCATTACATGATTACTGAGTCGTGTTCTCCCCCATCCTTGCTCTGGATTGGCTGATACCAGCTGTGGTCTTCCTGGCCTGGCCAGACTCTGCCTAAATCATGCTGTTAACACCAACCCTAAGGTGTGCTCTGGAAGCCTCTTAGATAACAAAGCTATTTCAATCACTGGGGAAAGTACAAGGTTTTAGTAGAAGTTATCACTGAGGAACCAAGGACAGAAATCAAATTCAATGGGTAACATAAATTCTTTACCCCACAACCCTCTTTCTTATTTTATCTCATGGCACCCACAGAAGGCCTCATACTGCTCATCACAGTTTGTATTTATGCATTTATTGTGTTTGTTTAACGTTTGTCCCTCCATAGACTGTAAGTTCTATGTTGGATTTGTTTCCTGCTCTATCCCTCTGCACAGAACAGTGCCTGGCTTAGATCAAGGACTCAAAAACAACTGTCAAATAAGAGATTGAATGCATCAATCACTTGAATGGATGGATGCATGGGTGGATGCATGGGTGGGTAGATGGATGGATGGATGATGACTGGGCCCCGGGAGTCCAGATTCCTGGGGATGGAAGTATTAATCTGGGTTTTTCAATAGGTTGGGGAGAGCTATGGCTAGACTCTAAGGAAAAGCAGAGTAACTAGACCCAGAGGTATATTAGTTACTTATATAAAAAAGGGGGACGGGGCAGAGGGATGTAGCATTCTTGACTTTGCAGATGGAGGAAGGGGCCAAAACTGTGGAACGTGGTCCAGCCTCTGGAAGCTGGAAAAGGCAAGAAAACAGATTCACTCCTAGAAAGGAACTCGGCCCTCTTACCACCTGGAATTTAGCTCAATGGGACCTGTGCCGGAATTCCGGTCTACAAAACTATAGGGTAGTAAATTTGTATTGTTTTTACCCACTAAATTTGTGGTAACTTGTTATAGCAGCTACAGAAAGCTAATACCAAGGCTTGTTGGACCTACTGCCAGACAGAAGCCAGTTAAAATCCCAGCTCAGGCATTTATTCTTCATGCTACAGCAAAGAAGTCACTTAAACTTTGGAATCAGTTTCTTTATCTAAAAATAAGAGAACAAATTCTTACTCCAGAGAGTTGTCATTAGGATTGAATGGGATGTTATATATGACAACCCCAGTCCAGGGTCTGGCTCTTAGGTGGATAGTGCATCTCGTTCAGCCTGAAACTGTGAGGCAGTGCTTCCCTTTATTTTTAAACACAACATCGTATTTGTGATATTCTTGCCCAAGATGAATGCGTTGAATCTAATCATCAGGTTTCATAAACTTTCAGCAGAGCTTCCAGGCTAAGATAGACTAGGAAGAGAGACCTGGCAATCTACTCCTGAAAATTAGCCAATGAAAATGCTATGAATCACAGAATATTGTCTGAGATTTGATTCACGTTCTCCAGCTGCATCATCACCAGCAGGGACCAATCACTGGAGAAGGACGTCATGTTCAGTAGAGTTGAGGATCAGCGAAGGTGAGGGAGACCCTCAGTGAGATGGACTGACGCAATGACTAAGACAATGGACTCTAACCTACCAGTTACCGTAAAGACGGCGCAAGAGCAGGTGGTGTTTCATTCTATCATCCATGGGATCACCATCAGCTTGCAGCCGGCTCAGCAACTAGCAACAATAGTAAGGAAACGTCAAAAAAACCCAAAATAAGGGACATTCTACAAAACAGTCTTCAAAAGTGTCAAGGTCATGAAAGTCAAGGAGAACTGAAGAAGTATTTCAGACTGGAAGCCAGAGGGCACTTAAAAGTAAGGACAACACATGATGCTGAACTGGATGCTTTAGTGACAAAGGACATTTTAGGACAACTGGTGAAACATGAATGAAGTCTGACGGTTAGTTAGCAGTAATTCCTAATTCGGATGCTTGTGTTGTGGTTGTACACGAGAATGCCCTGATATGTAGGAGACAGAGACTTAAGTATATGAGGTTCACAGCACACTTCCCTGGAAAAGTGTTTTCACTTAGTTTAGGAAAAAAAAGTTTTCTGTCTTTCTTTTTTGTTTTAGTATAGTTCTTGCAACTTTTCTGTAAATTTGTGATTATTTCAAAATAATTCCTTTAATTACACTTTCATTGAATTGGTGTGGGATCCAGCCAGGGTGTTGGATCCTATCTTCCCAGTTGTCTAATGTGCCGCCGAGTTTGAGAATCACTGTGTTAGATCATTTCTGAAAGATAATCACTTAATTTTCAGCCTCTGGTTATTTTCCATCATCTGGACACCCTGCCCTGGGCAGCCTTCTCAGAAGGTGGCCTGTCCCTGCGGTGTCTTCCTGTCACATCAGGGAAAGGCCAGGCCATGTGAGATCTGCCCGTGTGAGCGTGCCCCTCTGCTGAGCTACCACCTGCAGTATTTGCCAACCCCCCATCGGATTCAGACACCCCAGATCACCGGGAGGGTGCTTCCCTTTGATAACAGCAGCAAACTTATTCATCAGATAAGACTGGCTGTCGAGTCCTCGCTTTGCCACTGAGCTAGCTCTGTGACCTGGGTTTTTTACTTCAGTTTTGAGCCTCAGATTCATTCCGTGTGCTTCCTCATAGGATTATGGGGAGGATTAAGTGAGGTCATTCATGCGTGAAAATCACCTAGCAGTGCCCAGACTGGAATAAGCCTTTAATTCATGCAAGCTGTATCATTATGTAAGAAGGGGCTATGTCGTTTCCTGGAAATATTAGTATCATCAAATGTTTTGGTATGCGCCTGTGAGCATGGCGTGTGAGTGTGTGAGTGTGTGTGTGTGTGTCCTGGGAAGTGCTGGAGTTCAAGAAGGGAAAATGTTGACAGCTGTATCAGTGAAGAGAGTTAAGACCCCAAGCAGTGGAGGTAACCTTGCCAATCCTTTTCCCTCTCTGCTGGCAAGCCTGGCAAACTCTGGAAAGGTGGGCGTGGTGCCCAACCTGGAGGCCTCACTGCGGCCGGCCCCTCGGTTGTTCTAACCCCAGCATCAGGGAACATGTCTGCTCTCAGGAGGCTTAAAGTCCCGGGGGGTGGTGACGTCTGCAGGGACACATGGGCAGCTGTCATAGAAGTCCCAAGGATAGGCCTAGCCCGCTTTGTCGTCTGAAGGTTTGGCAGGGTGGAGGGAGTCCACTTCTGACATTGTGTCTTTGGGTTGGCTGCTGCTTGAGGAAAGCCAGGCAGAACAGTTGTTTGAAGGGGAAAGGAGGTTAATTGTTTTAACTTGAGCAGAGTAAACTTGGAAAGTGAGAAATCCTCCCTCTTCCAATAGGTCTCTGGTCCAAACCCACACCTGGCCTCGCATCCTTCTAATGATAATCCCCACAGAGTTCCAGGTGTTCAGCCCAGTGACTGATTACGAGTCCTGCCGAGTTCAAAGGGACAAGACAGAGGCTATATATAAATCCAGCAAAGTTTCAAAAGATGAAAAGACACATGAGCGATTAGGAAGGCTTACATGGTTCCAAGAATGCTAAAGCTCTTTCAGCCCGGCCCTGGCTGACACCTTGCCTTTGTTCTTTCTGGGAAGACACAGTGTCCCTGTGGCCAGTCCCCCATCTGTGAAATGGGGAGAGGTCCCCAGCCCTGTGGAAACTTGTCTGCGGGAGGCACCAGTGAAGGGCCCAGGTGACCGCAGCGCTGTGCACTCTGAGGAGTCGCTGCTGGTGTTCCCAATGGCCAAAGCACCAGGGCCAGCTGATACCTCAGGTGGTGTCTCAGAGATGGCTTGGGGGGGAGCTGGTGGCAGGTAACACCTGCAAGTCATCGGTGAAGGTTGCCAGCGAGGACTGCAAGACGGCAGCCGCTGTGGGGCGAGGTCAGCAGGCAGCCCCAGTGTCAGGCAAGACGGTGCCTCTTGGAAGGGAACGCTGGCAGCAGGCTCTGCTCTCAGTTTCAGCGGCAGTCACCAAACCCCGCGTATCGACAGAAGGAGGCTTGCGTGGGTAGTGCCAGGGGGAAGGAAACTCGGAAAAGTCATCGAAAGTGAGCACGGTTACTCAGCGACTTACAGAAGCTAGACTTTGGAGGCACCCATTAACACTGACAGGCTGAGCTGGATTTTTAAGATGGGAGATGTGTGAAAGACCACCTCCCCTAATTATTTTATACGTGTAGAAACTTGGGCTCCAAGGGTCCTGGTGGCTTTCCTAAAGTTCCATAGCTACATGTGACAGAACCACAGGTGACTTTCTACTTGACTGCTCTTTAGTATAACTTCGTTTCTGCAGACGCTGCAGCTTAGATCTAACGTTCGGAGGTGATTATTAATACCATTTCCCATCAAGTCAATGCCCCCACAGGGTAGAACTGTGCTCCGTCAGGTTTTTGACAACTGATTTTTTTGGAAGCAGATTGCCAGCTCTTTCTTCCTAGGTGCCTCTGGGTGGACTCAAGTTGCTAACCCTTCAATTAGTAGCAAAGCACATGAACTATGCGAACCACCCAGAGGTAATGCGGTCCAGGGAGCAGAACCAAGGAATGAAGATCTTGTCCTTTGGGTCCTTGACCATTCTCGGCTCCTATTATCAGAAGTGTATTCTTAGAAATGGCATTTAATGCAATACACCTTCTCATTCATCATCTATCTCAGTACCTGACATCTTCACATTTTGGCAAGAGTAAAATTTCTACGAGCCAACTATTTTTCTCATTGACGATGTACGTCTGGCTGTGATGGTTAAGGGTAGTGATTTGCTGGGCAGTGATTTGCTGTGCTTTGGCAGTTATGTAATGAGGCAATGTGACAATTACATAATACAGAGTCATCCTCTGTTTCATGATCTGATGGAGTCATCCCCCATTTTCACATACTGCTGACTTTGGAAAACAACCTGGTCTTTGGAAACAAACTACATCAGTAAGAGAGAATAGGGTGTAATTGAAAGCTTACTTGAGCCCCAAAGTCTTTCCTGACCTCTTAGAGGTGGGAGGTAGGGAACATGCCTTCCTTCGGGAAGCAGAAAACTGGCCCAGGGTTGCAAGGTGCGTAGCGGTCAATGGCAGTCAGGGTAGGTGAGGGCTATGATTAACACAGTCCTGAGGTGTGACTTTCCTAGTTAACTACAGCCTCTGGGAAAGTTGGCAATGCATTTCACAAGCCAAATAAAACTACTTTCGTTGAGCCTGTAGGGGTAAAACCACTCTTGCTGAAGCTGCCACTGGTGGCTGCTGCAGGGCTGGTGGGCATCGGCTGGAGCTGTGTGCTGAGTCTAGTGGCCAAGTGGGGAGAGCTCGGCAGTCTGCATCAGGGGAAGGGGCTGCCTGGAATGGCCACAGCGGCAAGGTCCAGAGGTACCTAACCCCACATTCCACACTAATGGGTCCAGATGAAGAAGAGAGGTCCTCGAACAGTACTGATTGAGGAATCCAGAACTCTGGAATTAAACAAGGTGGGCCTTAATCTCACCTACCCAAAAACGTACTGCCACCACATCAATTCTGACTTACAGATACCCTATGGGACAGAGTAGAAATGCCCCATGAGGTTTCCAAGGAGTGGCTCGTGGATCCGAGCTGCCAACTGTTGGTTAGCAGCCATAGTTCTTAACCACTGTCCCACAGTGGTTTCCTTTATCTTGTCAGTGGCTCTTAGTGAGTAGGGATCCTGAGCAAGCCCCTTCACTTCTGAGCTTCTGTTTCGTCAACTGCAAAGTGAATGTAAAAATATCATGTAAGAGTATCAAGAGAATTAAATGAGGTAACATTATAAAAATCACCTGGTGCAGTCCTGGAGTCCCAGTAGTTGCTTAGTAAGTGACGTCTCCTTCCATTTTCCCCTTAAGGTCAGATGTCATGAAATTGTCACTAATGTCGTTAGTTGTGTTCTGTTTAGGCAAGTATGCATCTTACACACCCACACAAACACATGCACATGTACATGTCTTAATTGTTATTAGCTGTCTTCCAGTGAGCTCCTGATTCATGGTGAGTGTGTGCACAGCAGAGTGAAGTGCTGCCCACTTCTGTGCCATTGATGCGATTGGTTGCAGATTGAACTGTTGCTTGGGGCTTGTGATCTTATCCTTTGATGGCTGGTAATCAAGATCTGCTGCCTCCTTTTGATAGCAGGGTAGGGATGGAACAGTTGGCTGGATTATTATCTGGCTGACCTAGAATGTCTGATATAGTTTCTTTCTCCGAATAATCTTAGGGTCGAAATAGGTGAAGCCTCATGCAACAATAAATTTGGCAGCAGTAAGATTTGGAAATTATTACAACCCGGTAAGCTGTGTACCATGATTAAAGTTTTCTTAGTGGGGTTTGGTGGGGAAGAGGGAGGAGGTCAAGGTCCTTACTTAAATTAGGTAGTTCATGTAAGACACAGAAAACAATGTTGCTTTGCTCTGTACACCCACACAGAGGGAAAGCCTACCTGGTGTGATTGCCAATTAATCCATAATCCAACTTTCACCTCCTCTGACATGGTAAGAGGGACAAGTTATTGATGTTGCTGCCACTGAGTGATGTTGCTGCCACTGTTGCTTGACTCAAAGTGACCTCCTGCACATGGACCAAAATGCTGCCTTGTCCTGTGACACCCCCGTGATGGTTGCAGATTGGGACATTGTGATCCAAAGAGTTTTCACTGACTGAGTTTTAGAAGTAGGTTGCCAGGCCTTTCTTCCTAGTCTGCCTTTGTCTGGCAGTTCTGCTGAAACCTATTCAGCACCATAGCAGCATGCACTCTTCCACGGGCAGATGGGCACAGCCTGTGCCTGAGGTGCATTGGCTGGAAATCGAACCTGGGCCTCCCAGAGGAACAGTACGAATTCTACCACTGAATCACCAAGCCCTCACAAAAGAGAGATAGGTGCACACAAAAGTCAAAATAGAAATCACCTAATAGTTCAAAGCCCAGTTCAGAAGAGGATCTAAACATATTATTTTGTGTCTCCTGTCATGTTCCTTTGCTTTTATTTTGTCTTGTTTTTCTGATAGTTCTAGGGGTCCCTAAAAATGGTAAGGTCCTCTCTAATCTCAGCTCAGTGAGTGTTGTTACTACCTGTGATAGTTAAGATTGTGTGTCAAGCTGGCTGGGCTGTGATTCTCAATGTTTGTATGTAGTCACTCCCGTAATGGGATCTGCTGTGAGCAGCCAATCAAAGGATGTTTCCTTGGAGGTATGACCTGAATCCAAAGGTAAGCAGAAACTTTCTAGATTTTTGCTGGGTTTGGATCCTGTGGCTGCCTCCTGTCTGTCTGATCTCCAGTTCTTGGGACTTGAGCTCTCACTTCATCTGCCAGTGTTCAGATTTGTTGATCTATGTAGCCTGTGAGCAAGACCTCTGTTCTCCAACCTGCTGATCTTGGGCTCAGTAGCCCCTGAGGATACATCAATCAGGAGAAGTCTCTATCCTAATCCATGGACTAGGGATGTTCTTGCCTTTACAATTTCATGAGCTGTTTCTTTGCTATAAATCTCTCCCTACGTATTTATATGCTTTACTAGTTTTGCTTCTGTAGAGAACCCAAACTGAGACAGTATTTTAAAAAGTATAAACAAGCAATGACCAAGTATCACTTATCCCTCCCACTCATTTCCACTGTGTCTCTGCCAAGCTGACCAACTTGCACAAACAAACTCTTCCCACTCTTCCACAATGATGTTTGTTTTAAAATCACTTTGCTAGTTACAGAGAATTTGGAAATCATAGAGAAGCAGAACGAAAGAAGAAACAACCATAATCCCACAAACTGTGAGCTAACTTGTGTTAAAATTTTGTTTCCTTTTAACTCATTGTTCCTTCAAGACAAGAATGCTTCTTTAAAACAAACAAACAAACAAACAACAACAACAAAAAACTGGGCTAATAGCACCAGTAATACTTTGAATCCTCCCCCCCCCTTGATGTTATAGCAGGAACTTTTTCCATGTCATTAAATATTCCTAAAAAACACAATTCTAGTGGTTCCGTGTTATTCTTCATTTTGTTCTCCTGTGATTAATTTAATCAGATCTCTATTGTTGTGCATTTAGGTTTCCAATTTTCAGATGTCATAAGTAATTCTCTGATAAACATCCTTGTACACAAATGCCTGTCCGTGTCTCCGACTAACCCAGATGTTAGCTGAGATGGTCTGGGTGAAATTGTCTCAAAACTCCGAATTCCAAAACTGAAGCATGTTAAAGACCTCAAAAGATCTCTGCTCTCTCTTCTGGGAGCACAGGTCTGCCTGGGCCCCTCTGTCCATGTCTCTGGTCTTCTCCCAGCTGCCTCAGTCATGGCTCAAGTCTGCCCAGCCCCTTTTTCAACTTTCATGAACACCCACTCACACATTAGTAATGTGTTTAGAAGACTTTGCTGAAGACTTTGTTGGGGGAGGTCTTGGGATGGTGCTGCCTGGTGACTTTCTCATGTATCCAGTCGTCACCCCCATCTCCCTGTCACCACTCCCTCGCCACTGTCCAGTTCTTCCCATGTTATGTGGGGGCCCTTTTCGCCTTGATATCTTGACATCAGCTGACCCAAGACACTTGAGAGAAGCTCCTTTTCTACCCAAACACTAACCAAAGCTTTTTTCTCAGCAAAGGTGGTTCTCTCCTTCCACTTAAGTGGAATCCTGGTGCCAGCTGTTAATTCAATTGTCAGGCTTAGAAGAGAATCATAGCACGGGAACTGGGAATTACTGGGTCAAACTATATGAATATTGGGCATTTAAAGTTGTTTAATCCAGGAATTAGATCCGAGGATAAGACTAGATAACAGTGTGATTGCATAATTGTTTCCGTTGCCAGACTCCAGAATCACAGAGTTAATCTGAACCTTCAATTTAGCTTTAGGGACTGCAGTTAACTGGGAGTTAAGTTTGCCTATTAGCAACCTGAGAATTCTTCGTTAGAAAGGGTTTGTTTATACGTGATTTTAGAAAACTAAAAGCTTGAAGGGATTCTAGCCTCTGCCCAAATCATCCTCAGTCCCCTAACCCCCTACCTTACCTGGCCCAGGTGACCTAACAATAAGTCTTGTTGTTGGGCTTGTCAAATTCTTTCTCTAGAAAAAAAAAGTTCTACTTCTTTTTAAAATTCTGGTAAATATATTTATAAAAAAAAGTTTTGCTATTTCAACATTTTTTACATGTACAATTTGGTGACATTAATTACGTTTATCAGGTTGTACAAACATCATTGTTGTTTCCAGGTTTTTCCATCATTCTTCACAGAAACTCAGCCTCCTAAGCAATAAGCCCTTCCTTAGACCTCCCACCCAACCCTGGTAACCACTAATAAATTCTAGGCTCTTTGCATTTGCCTATTCTAAATAGTTCATGTAAGTGGGATCATACAATATTTGTCCTTTCCAACATTTGATGTAAGATTTGGCAATCTGTTAATTCTATGACTGATATTTGTATTGGATTGGATACAAAATGTACAATGAATATATATTTCATCATGCTGTTGTTGGTGTTAGGTTCTGTCGAGTCAATCCCGACTCGTAGCGACCCTGTGCATAACAGGACTGCCCAGTCCTACCCCGTGCCCACAATTGTTTTTATGCTGAAGCCCACTGTTGCAGCCACAGTCTCAATCTACTCATTAAGGGTCTTCCTCTTTTTTGCAGACCCTCCACTCTATCAAGCATGATGTCCTTTTCCAGGGACTGTACACCAAACTTAACAATTACACATAAACATAAATATTTAACAAAGCATGCATGCCATGTCTCAGCTCCAGATGGAGAAGGCTGACAGACTGCATCTTTCGGAGGCTGCTGAGCACGAGTAGAGACGAAAGGAGACCTGGGTACCAGTCTTTGGTTAGGTCGTTAGTTTAGTAAGTACTTGTGAAAGTTCTAATCTGGTTCCAGACATGGGACACCCTGTCAGGCTGAAGCCGTTCTTAAGGACAAAAGCACAGGAAACCCAGGGCCCTGGCCACTCGGTGCGTCACAACTGAGATTCGAGGAGAAAATGAAACAGATTTGAGGACGGTGTCGGAGAAGAACCACACAACTGCAGATCCTGAGGTCAAGAGCCTTCTGAGGTCACCAGAGGGCAATGCAAAAGGAACATAACTAAATGGGGGACAGAGAAGTGGCCCTGGGTCACCTTCCTGGCTCCAGCATCTGTAGCTGTTAGTCACCAGCTCCATTAGACTCGTCAAAAGGCTCCTGCTGTTTATTCTGGTACCTTAGAGTCCACGGATATTCATTTTGTTTGTTGACTTTAGTGTCTCTTTTCCACGGGGTTGGTTTTTCCTCTGATGGTTGGTGTTTTTGGTGGCTGGCTTGTATCTGCACTTGAGATTGCGTTGGGACCTGAACTGCCTCCTGTTAACTGCAGGCAGTGGAAGGCGGGCTGTGAGGGGGCTATCGGCTTGAAAAACCCCCCCTTTTTCAGGGGGTCTGCTTCTCAAGCCTAAATATTCCAGTTCATGGAGTCTCTGTTATTGCTGTGTGTCCTGCAGTTGATTCTGACTCTTAGAGACCCTATAGGACACAGTAGAACTGCCCCATAGGATTTCCTAGGCTATAATCTTTACGCGAACAGATCTTCAAATCTTTCCTCTGTGACATTTTGGTTAGTAACTGAGCACTTCACCATTGCACCACCACGACTCCTTACAGAGCATCTAGGCCACCCCAAACTGAGCACCAGGAGGCTGACCAAACTCCCTCTATGCTTCCCTTGACACAGAGACCCTAAATGTCTTAGCTCTTGACTTGGGCAGAAGTCCTCTCTTTGGGCTGGGGCTTCCTCTTGGTTGTCTTCTGGATTCCCAGGATTTGACATAATTTCTTGGCGAGTCCTTCTTGTCTTCTCATGCTATTGCGGATTTTAAAATTGTCTTTTTTATCAAGTAAGGGATTCACAGACAGGAGGCAGAGGTGAGGATGTGTGTACTGGAACACAGTACAACAACTTAGTGGAAATGAAACAGCCAGTCACACTGTCGAAACTTACACCAAGTCCAAGTTCAAACGTACTCACAGGATTCTCTTCAAACATGTGCCTATCCTACTCCTTTCCTTAGCATCTCCTGCCCTTTTTTAGGGAAGAAGATTCATTTTCTAGTTTTGCGTTGCTATTGGATTAGGACTCTGGTCTAAATTACCTTTAAGTTCTTCTGGCCCAGACTGTGGGAGGATAGAATCAGAATGAGAGTTTTAGTGCAGAAGATGGAGTGAGAGAGAGAGAGAGAGAGAGAGAGAGAGAGAGAGAGAGAGAGAGAGAGGGAGACAGGGAGATGGGGGAGAGATGAGAGAGGAAGAGTGATGCAAACAGAAAAAGAGAGACAAGTAGGAATAAAGAGACAGGCAAATAAAAAGGAGAAAGAGAAGAAGGCAAAAGAGAGAGAGGAAAAAGGCTAAGAGGAAAGACAGGAGAAAGAGAAGAGAAAGGAGGAGAAAAAAAGGAGGGAAAAGGGAGGAAGAGAGAGAAGGAGACAAAGTGAGAAAGAGCAGGAGAGAAAGAAGGAGAGAGAGGAGAGAAAGCAGGGAGAGAGTAGACAGCCAGAAGCTCTGGGGAAAAATGGTCAACCTCTTACATTCTGCAGAGGTGAAACCCAACTGCACCGTTCTCTCAGTGACAGATCTGGAAGCGTCTCTTGGTGTCGGGATGACCGGCTCCGCCCTTGAAACCTGAAGGAGAAAGCTCCCGGGCTCTAGCCACTGGTTACTCTGTGGAAGAGTCTGTGACCGTCTATTAAGAGTTTCAGGTGGGAGAAGGAGTGACTTCTCAGACTTTGGAGCACTGGCATGCCACTGGATGGAGGCCAGGAAAGAGACTTATTCTGTAGGACAAGGGGAGTGATCTTCCTCCACCATGTTCCAGACCCGATAGGAAGACTCCTGAAGGCACAGCTGGCGTCCCTCTTCTGTGTCCCTTCCAGCACCTAGCTCGTTGGTGGCTCATTCAGGGTCCCTAAGGGGGCTTCTGAAGATGAGCTTAGGTGAGACTGTCTTAGAAACAGAAGGTGACTACGAAGGCCCCAGAGCCCAGCGAGGAGGGTAGCTGGCTGGGAGCCCGAGTGTCACCTCCTCACCATTCCCTCAAGGACTCGGAGACCCTTTTGGCTGCTGTTTTCTCTTTGCAGGATGATAGATGCCGCGGCCACATGCGGCCAAAGTCGGCTTCGCGCATCAGTGAGGCCAGAGACAAGCTGAGTACGGGAGGACAGAGGGCCCGCCGGGGGAGGGAAGCCCCTCGACTCAGACTAATAACGCCTTCAGATCCTTCAGCGGCAGGCTCAGCACTGGCTGGCCCACCAACCCAGGCAGATCTGTGATTTCACATGAGCTTGGAACTGTGAAATTGGGGTTTGATCACTAAGTCCCGATCCTGGCACCCGAACTTTTTGGCTTCTTCCAAACAGCTGCACAGACGCAGTGGCCAATCCTGTCTGGTGTTTGGTGAGTCATCCTGTGTCAGCAGCCAGCAGCGCAGGTACCTGGTAAGTGCCTCTTCAGCAGCTGTGTCTGGCTCTGGCTTATTCCAAGACGGGAGCAGGCCAAATAACCCAGCCCCAGCCGTAACGGACACTCTGCAATTCGATGCAAGCAAGTCCATTTTACCACCAAAGATCATTCATGTTCCTCTTTATTTATTCACTGGTCCTAGGAAGACAAGCCCAAGAAATTGATTTTCCTTAAACTGGAGAAGAAAAACAGAGAGAATTTAGCAATCTGTAAATTTATGACAGCATATAACAGTGTGAAGTCTTCCTTTTTTTTTTTCCTCTCCTCATTCTGAGGCAAGGGCTTTTCACTACAGCAGGGTTAGGCACTGAAGCGAGTTTTGAGTTTCTGAAGGTGTTTCACTAACTATGATAATAGAACCTACTTCTCCGGAGATTTTTTCATGTCCGTGTCTACAAAGTTTACAAATTGCATGTCATGTACATTATCTTATTTAAACCTCAAGAAAGCTCTAACAACTAAACGTTTATTATTTCCTCTGTTTTACAAATGAGGAAACAGGTTCATAGAAGTTAAACGATTTGCTCGAACACACGATGGAACACATAGCTAAACAGCACTTAAATGCAGAATCGGCATTCTTACTCCAAATTACCATCTATATTTTCCCCAAATAACTCAAATCTATCTTCCTGTGGGAAACCCTGGTGGCATAGTGGTTAAGCGCTATGTCTGCTAAACAGAAGGTCAGCAGTTTGAAACTGTCAGGCGCTCCTTGGAAACTCTAAGGAGCGGTTCTACTCTGACCTATGGAGGGAGTCGCTAAGAGAAGGGACTGGATGGCAGGGGGATCTTCCTGAGAGGTCTCGTGCCTGTGTTTTGATGAAGCTGGAGATTTGAGCTGCGCGTGTAAGTCCCAAATCTGACCACGAGGTGGCAGGAAAGCCCCAATGATGGAGAAAAGGGCTTCGTGCCTTGCACCAGTGGAGGGCGGTAGCCCCTCATTTCTAAAAGAGAAAACCACGAAAACCGAAAGACATAAACAAATCCCCCAACAAAACCTCTCACTGTCTGTATTGATGACCCAGGATGGTGGGAGGTTTGTTTTTCTTTTTTCTTGTTCTTTTTTAAATTAGGCAGTAAGAGTTCAAACAAACAAGCCTCCGTTTCACCTCTGTGTTTGCTTTTTGGAGGAGCCGGGTCAGGAGCAGGGCCACTCCTGCGCCTACGTTGTTCATCTGTCCAGCTCAGCCCTGGAACAAACGGGAAGACGTGAAGTCGCTTCAGTCGAGGGAAAACAGTGTTGTTATTGTTGCTGGTGACAGTTCTATTTGCCAGCAAACATAAAAACATACTTTGGAAGCCGGAATGGGCTTGTCAGAGGGAACTTTTGTTCCATGTTTGGGCTGGGGCACTTCCAAACAGAAAGCAAGCTGGCATTTGAACTTCAGGAGGGAGTGGGAGGGCTGTGCACAGCAGCCACGGCCCCCCGAGAGGCCGGGCCATCAGCTGCAGTTTTCATCTGGGTGTTGCTGGACCCCAGTCCAGGCGACTCCTGGCTGCCAGCTGGGAGCGCTGCCCTGAACGAGCACCCTGGGAGAGGAGTCCAGGGCGGGCAGTCCAGGATGGTCCCTCTCCACAAACGGGAATGAGAAACAGGCTTTGGATTCGAGTGTTTGGAAGGTGGTACTCGCTCCGGGCTTTAGGACAGCGGTCCACATTCTGCACGCTGTATGTGCAGTTAGGTCTCAGATTATCCCAAGAGTGTTGCCAGCATCTTTTGGATCCCTTTGCTTTGTGGATTAATTACTCCAGGGATAAAACCATCCTTGCTGCCTCTGCTGGTGCGAGTTCAGGGAACAGGAACTCATGTTAACGGCAGCCCCAAAACACACCATTCCGAAAGCCCAACTGCCTGCTACTGTTACGTAATTAAAGCTGGCCGGTGCCGGCCAGAGCTCTTTGGGGCTACCTTTTTCCTCTGCCAATGGGGCAGTCTTGCTTGATGGACCGGACTCTCACTAAGATGGTATATATTTGGAAAGAGGAGAGCTCAGTAAGTGATGGTGCGGAAGGCTGTTCGCCCGTGGTGGAACTGAACACTGTCAACAAACCTCGCTGCCCCTCACCTCTCCCTAACATAAGGCTAAATTACTAAGCAGTTTACAGTGAGCCTTGAAACTGGAAAGGCACCTCAGAGACTCTGGGGCCCAAACTTGAAGTTCCCCATGCTGTGATTGTCAGCTGCTGGCAAGTCAGCCCCCGACACGCGGCGACCCCGTACACAAAGGAATCAAATGCTCCCAGGTCTTGGGTCACTGGCATAGGGCATGGCTGTTCGGGCTGCTGTGATCCATGAGGTTCTCATTGGCTGATTTTCAAACATCAATAGCCAGGTCTGTCTTCCTAGTTTCTTTTAGTCCGGAAGTTCAACTGAAACCTGTTCAGCGTCACAGCAACATACAAGCCTCCCCTGACACAGAGAAGCGGTGGTTACACGAGGTGCCTTGACTGGGGATCGAACTCCAATCTCCTGAGTGGAAGTCGAGAATTCTACCACTAACCTACCACAGCCCCATTAGTTCCCCGCAGGAGTTTTAGGGATGTTCAATGAATATATGAGCCCCTTGCCTTACAAAGCAGCAGCTCCAGGGAAATGAATGATTGCCCCCAAAGCTCACCTGATTGGTGGCTCACCTGGGACCAGATACAGCCTTTGAGCTCTCAGGTTACTGCTCCTTCTGTTCTCTCCTGCTGCCTCTCACTGGAAAAACTTTTTTAAGTTCTTGGAAAGCCTTATTTGAACCTACAGTTTGCTTTGGGACCACACAGTGGTAAGCTAGAGGCAATGCAAAGAAAGATCTCTTGCATGAAGCCTTCACCTTCAGCTATTGGGCTTTGTAAACCCTGAGTCTACAGCTAATAAGAGTAACGCCAAGCATTCAGCCTCAGATTTATGGGCATTTATGACAATGGGATGGAAGGTATTCAGTCAAGCAGGGGCCGGCAAACTTCTGTGCAGATCCAGCTAGTAAATATGTTAGGCTCTGCAGGCTGCGTGGTCTCTCAGTTTGGCCACGGTAGGATGAAAGCAGCCTTAGACAATGGACAAACAAGTGAGTGTGGCTGAGTCCCGAGACAACCTGACACTCAGAAACAGGCGGGAGGGGAACCAGATGTGGCCCTTGGCCCAAAGTGTGCCAACCTCTGCAAGAGTGGACTTGGTCTCGGAATAACTCTCCTTCAGCATATTCCACATCCTGCAAAGGGATAACTGTCCATCTTTGTAGGGCGTATGGAGATTCCTGGTCAGTCATATGCACCCAGCTTAGTAAGTAAAGTGGGAATCTTTGTTTCAGAGACCTGAAACAGAGACCTGTTTCAGAGACCTGACCATCCTGATCAGGCCAGGTAGTTATGGAATGCATGTGTGTTTGTATGTTACATAATTCCAGCCTGTGAGATAGGTGGATACTGCTGAAATAATTACATGCTTTAGAGTAGAGGCAGCTGAAGGGAGACGAGAGCCGATTAGGTTCTAACATGTTTTATGACTCCCTGTTGTGGGTCCAGCAGCAAATTATGCTAGGCCCTCTGCTGTGTCACCTCATTTAACCCTTACAAAGTCCCAGATTTTTCCTTGTATCCCAGTTGTATAGATAAACACTCAGAGAGGCTAGACAATGCGGTCACATTTTATTCTGGCGAGTGCTGGCCTGTATCTTGGACTCCAGGCCTGACTGAGTCTGAAGGCAGCACTCTCAGAAACCCTGGTGGCATTGTGGTTAAGTGCTACAGCTGCTAACCAGAAAGGCGGTAGTTCAAATCTGCCAGGCGCTGCTTGGAGAGTGTATGGGGCTGTTCTACTCTGTCTGTATGAGTTGGAATCGACTTGGTAACTGTGGGTTTGGTTTCTTGGTCTCGGTGGCCATATTGAATGTGTCATTCTTGGGACCAAGCATCCACCGGGGAGTGAGACGGCAAACAAGTGACCTTGCTTTCTTTACTCCTTCACGGTCTCTCCAACAAAGCTGGTACCCAATAAATGCTGAATGAGTCCCAGTGATGCAGTAGTTAAGTGCTCAGCTGCTAACCAAAAGGTCAACGTATGAAGTCACCAGCTGCTCCAAGGGAGAAAGATGTTCCTGTTGGCTTCCATAATGAGACTCAATAGCACAGTTCTCCCCTGCCTTATAGGGTCACTAGGAGTCATAATAGACTAAGTGGCAATGGCTTAAATAAATTTTTGAAGGGATAACAAGAATTTATTTTTCCCCCTCTGGTCAAATATGTGCAAGAAAAACTTCACCAATGTAATATTTCTGAGTGCAAAACTCAGTGACATCAATAGCAGCCCCCATGTGGTGCTGTCCTCATGACTGTCCATTCCCAAAAGTTTCCAGTCACCACAAATGGAAATTCAAAACCCTGGAGGTGCCGTGGTTAAGAGCTACAGCTACCACCTGAAAGGTCTGTGGTTCAAATCCTCCAGGCGCTCCTTGGAAACCCGACGGGGCAGTTCTACTGTGTCCTATAGGTTCATGAGGAGTCAGAGTCGACTGGACAGTGGTGGGTTGGGTTTGGTTTTTTGGCAATAACTCGCTCCCTCCTCCCACCTGCCTTTGAAACCTGAGAATAAACTTTGTCATATCCTAGGTACTTCTCTTAAGTGAGATCCTATGACGTTGGTCCTTTTGTGTCTGACTTCACTGATAAAAAGTTTTAATCATAAGATTTTATCTAGTATTTACTTTACAAGTAATTGTCCACCCCTTCCCAAATCAGCCTGACCTCCGGATTTGGGTTGTTAGATGCTGAATTTCCCCTTTATTCAGAGTGACGTGTTAAAGACCCAGTGACAAGAACAAGGCTCGTCCCTCCCCCACCTCCCTCTTCCCTCCAGCACAAGGCTTCTGAGTGACTTCCACTGGTGTCCTGAGGGACGGCTGGCCACTGGCCCGTGGGAGAAGTCTGCAGATAGGATTCCTGGTTCCTCACCAAGTTCCCACCACCTACACTGGGTGGGCAGAGCACAGTCAGTGACAAGGACACAGAAGTTCTATTTAGAGCCTCAGTCATCCTTACTCAAATGAGGGGCAAATGTAGGCATTCTCTGATAAACACAGGGGTCTGCAGGCCAGCTCTGGGGTTGGCCTGGTCAGGCAATCCCCAGAGCCCTTCCAGTTAAAGAGGAAGAGAGGGCAGCCAGTGACACGCTGTGGCTTCTCCACATGGGGTAGTGATATCATTTTCTGATAAAATGCAACATGTTTCCTGACCCACTATACGCCTCCTCAACTCCAGTCCCGAGCCGTGGGGACATCCTTCTGGGGGCAGACCTCAATTCATCCTGAAAGGGGAGTCTGAAACGGTAGAGACAATTTAAAAAGGATGGAATTCGAGTTCTGACTGGAGACAGACACGTTGTGTGAACATTTCTTCCCGGGGAAGTGATGGAGTCAGTGGGTGGTGGTGTATGGAAAAACATCACAAAGTTTAGGAAAGCGAAAAACGAGTTTTATTCAGCATGTATTTAAAAGTAGGAAAGCAAAGAAGCATGCTGCTAGAGCCGTGTCTGCCTGAGCCTGAGGACGTTAGAGAGGAGACGGAATGGGAAAATGGACCAGCAGGCTGCCGCAGCCCGGTCTGCCTGAGTCCAGGGAAGGCTGCAGAGCCATCAGTGTGTGTTAATGTCACAAAAGGAGCAAAACCCTTGCAAGCTGCACCTTTTCACAGACTGGGGAGAAACCGTGACCCTACATTTTTAATTATCTTTCTTAACAATCATTGGTACAGTTTACAGTAAGATAGTCAGAGGGACTTCACTGTTCCAATAGATTTTCAGTTCACTAGATGCTAACAGAGAAAGATTAAGAATGGAAAGTCATCTGTGTTCAGCGTGGTAGTCTTTGTGGGCAGTGTGGCCTCATTGGCTTTGCCATTCTCTTTACATGCACACATACACGTGCGCCTGCTACTTATTTTCTGTGTTCATGAAAGAGCTTGACCCTTTAATTTTCTTTCTGATGATGACTTTGGCTAGTGTTGTAGGGCAAAAACATTACAGGGTTTAGTAAAGCAGAAAGAATGTTTTACTCGGCATATATTAAAAAAGGCAAAAGTGGGAAAATGGGCTTGTCTGCCCAAGTCCAGTGAATGTTACAAAATAGAAGGGCGAGAAAATGGACAAGCATGCCGTGTCTGCCTGAGTCTGAGGGATGTGCCAGGGTCATCAGTGTGTACCAACACTCGGAAATGCTGGTGGTGTGACGGTTAAGTGCGGTGGCTGCTCCCCAAAGGTCGGCACTTTGAATCTGCCAGGCACTTCTTGGACACTTTATGGAGCAGTCCTACGCTGTCCTGTAGGGTTGCGATGAGTTGGAATTGACTTGATGGCAGTGGGTTTGGTGTTACTGGTTTTTCAATGGGCAAAACCATTGAAGGCTTCCCTTTTCACACATTGGCTAAAAGCTATGATCCTACATTTTAAATTATTTTTCTTAACAATCGTGGGTACAGGTTCCAGTAATGGCAGTCAGAAGAGTCTTCACTGGTCCAACAGATTTTCTGTTCACTAACTGCTAACGGAAACCCTGGTGGCGTAGAGGGTTATGCGCTACATCTGCTAACCAAGAGATCAGTGGTTCGAATCTGTTAGGTGCTCTCAGAAACCCTATGGAGCAACTCTACTCTGTCCTATAGGGTTGCTATGAGTCAGAATCGACTCGGTGGCACTAGGTTTGGTTTGTTAGCTGCTAATAGAAAAAGATAAGAGTGGAAAGTCTTGTGTGAAAGGGTCCCTAGATGATATTTTCCAAGATTGTGCTAGGGTTAGTGTCATTGTACCTCAGGCACCGGTTGATGTGTTCTTGTGAGTCCACCTCCAGCTGGGTCACATCCTCTGTGTTGAAGGACAGGGAATAACAACTCTGATATTATTTCCTAGAACACTAGTCTTAAAAAAAACTGTATGGGAAAGTATTGCCTCTTTTTCCTAAACTTTGGAAGAGTTGTGTAAGATTAGTGCTGTTTATTCCTTAAATACTGGGAAGAATTTATCTCTGAAAGTCGGTGAAGTTTTAAAATTTGGGTTACAAATGAGTATATATTCCATGTTCTCTATTTTTTTGCATGCATTTTTTAAAAAATGGAAAATATTGACAGGTTTTATTTTTATAAAAGGTAAAAACTTAAAAATGTGTGCCCTTTTAGTACATAATGTTTTTAAACATCGTATTTGAAAAAACATTTTGCTCTTGTCATTGAGAATATACACAGCCAAACATACACCAGTTCAAGTTTCTACATGCACCGTTCAGTGACATGATTACAGTCTTCGAACTGGGCACCCGTCCACACCCGCCTTTGCTGTGCTGTTCCTTCCCTATTAACGTAAACTTGCTGCCCCTAAGGTTCCTACTTCATCTGAGTTGCTGTTGTCACTTTGATCCCATAGAGAGAGGGCTCTTAAAAGAACATAAAGCTCAGGGCAGACTTTTTTTTCTAGTTAAGCTAAGCAGTTGTTTGCTTCAGGAAGATTTCAGGGGGTACTTCTGCTTTCAAGTTTTAAAGAGTATCTCAGTGGAGTAGAATCAGCATTTTTTTTCTCTTTTAGTTGTTATTTAATCTACTTTTATAATTTATTGCCGTGAAGTTGCTTGTAAGATTATCCCATTTTTTTTTTAGTATATGAGACTGTATTGCCATGTCCATTGTTCTTTCTGATAATTTTGCATTTTCCCTCTTTCTTTTTATTTTGGCTGTCTTGGGGGTCCTTATCCTTTTCTTAGTCTTTTCAAATAACCAACTGCTGGCTTGGCTGATTCCCTCTCGTGCATGTTTGCTTTCTATTTCATGAACTTCGGCTCTGCAATTTTTATTTTCTTTGGGTTTAATTTCCTTTCTTTACCTTTTTGAGGTAGGTTGCTCAGGACATGGATTTTCAGCCTTGCCTCTTTTCTGTGCTTTTCAGGCCCTGCAGTTTTGTTCACGCACAGCTTTAGCAGCCTTCTGTGAGTTTTCATCTGTAGTAATCAACATAATTTCAAAATACCGTCTCATTTTTAGTGTGATTTCTTCTTCTTAAATTATATAGCACTGTACTCATTTCTAAATATATGGAGATCTAGTTTTTATGTAAATGTTTCTAGTTTAATTTTACTGGAAACACTGGTGGTGTAGTGGTTAAGTGCTGTGGCTGCTAACCAAAAAGTCGACAGTTTGAATCCATCAGGTGCTCCTTGGAAGCTCCATGGGGCAGTTCTACCCTGTCCTATGGGGTCACTATGAATCAGACTCAAGTTGATGGCAACAGGTTTTTGGAGGGAGCAGGTTTTTTTGTAGCTCAGAGTATATTTACTATGTGTGATTTTTATACTTTCAAGTGTTTTGAGACTTGCTTTGTGGGCAAGGATGGTAAGTGATCCAGGAGCCCTGGAAAATAAAGTGTGTTGTTCAGTTTGGGCATATAGCATTCTAAATATTCCTGTTAGTTTAAGTCTGTTAATCAAGTGGGTCAACTCTTTTATATCATTACCCCAAATTTTGTGTACTTAGTTTATCTCCTACCAGAAGTGTGTTAGGGTCTCATTTGTGTTCTTGCCTAGGTTGCTGCTGACATGAAATTTTCTGGCAGTGTAAATGTCATCCCTTTTCAATAGTTTGTCATTGACTCCTTTTCAGGAATTGGTCATTTTTCCCTCGCAGCTTTTGAGAGTTTCCGTTTGTCCTGTAGTTCTATAGTTCCCCTACGATGAATCTAGATACGAATTTATATTTGAAAATTGGTGAACATTTTTCTCTAAGATTCCGTGTCTTTCTTCAATTACGGGAAATTCTCAGTTATTAACATTATAACTATTACTTATCCATAATCCCAATATTAACTTATTTTCAAAGTTCTATTAAATGAAATGAAGAGTTTCTCAATCTAGCCCCTACATTCTTGACTGTATTCAAACCTGTTGCTGTTGAGTCAATTCCAATCCATAGCTACCCTATAGGACAAAGCAGAACTGCCGTATAGAGTTTCCAAGGAGTGTCTGGTAGATTAGAACTGCCCAACTTTTGGTTAGCAGCCACAGACCTTTTGTCAGCAGCTGATTTTTCAGATTCTTTCACGGAGAAGAATCATTCCAGTCCCTGTCTCTGTGAGTGAAAGGGACTCCACGCCTGCTGTCCTATGGAATTCTAGTAACTTCCTAGATCCACTGGAGTAAACTTCTAGACTATCACCGCCTGCAGCCCTGGGGTTTCAGTCTCTGCTTTTCAATTTCTGTTTCTATTATAGAGGTGATTATCTTGAACCCAATTATTTTGCTTTTGTTTTGTTACTTACCTGCCATTGCTCTGTCTTTGTGGCTAAAGCATGCAAGACTAAGTTTGGACTCACTGTTCTGACTTGGCCAGGATTCTCTTTCTTTTTTGAAGAACTTCCAATCTTTCTTTCCCCAGTAATTGTGCATCCTTATGGGCAGCTAGTTCCAGTGTAGTCTTGATAATGGGCCTGGGTGAAAATAGAGGTGCTTTCTTCTACTCTTATCTCCCAAAGGGGTGTCTTGAGTTATATTTCAGGGATTTTTGCCTAGGAAGGAATAGGAAGTAAACCCTGATGTTGTAATGGTTAAGTGCTATGGCTGCTAACCTAAAGTTTGCCAGTTCCAGTCCACCAGGCGCTCCTTGGAAACACTATGGAGCAGTTCTACTCTGTCCTACAGGTTGCTATGAGTTGGAATTGACTTGATGTCAGTGGTTTTGATTTGGTTTAGTTTTGTCTGGGAAACCTGGTGGCATAGTGGTTAAGTGTTATCGTCAATAGTTCAAATCCACCAGGGGCTCCTTGGAAACTCCATGGGGCAGTTCTATTCTGTCCTACAGGGTCCCTGTGAGTCAGAATCGACTTCTTGGCAGTGGGTTTTCGGTTTTTCTTAGGAAAGAATGCGGAGAGTGTAAGGAGACATCTGATGCAACAATGGGCTCGAAGCTACCAAGAGTTGTGAGGATGGTGCAGGATGGAGCCATGTCTTGTTCTCTTGTACTGCGGGTCCTTGTGAGTCAGAGCTGCCTTGATGGCAACTAGCAACAACAAAGATGACAAGAAAATACTGGTTGCAAAGGCCATAGCCTTCAGGTAAGGGGGCTCTAGAAGCACAGGAGGGGACGGAAGGCTGGGGCTAGCTTTGTTCTCCTCCCTTCCACGAGACTCTCTGGAGACAAGCAAAATTTTAGCTGTCATAAACATAGATATGGAAATGTTGAAAGGACATGAAATTAGTTGTCTAAATTGTGTCACTTTTTAATATTTTTAAAGCGCTGTTAAAAATCTCCAAAATTTCCATTCTGATAGAAAATAAAAATGAAGCAAAATTACAAACTTTTTTTATGATACTGATTATAACATGGAGTGGAATAGAATTGGAATTAAAATATTTTGCTGTATTTGTTTTCTATTACTTGTTGTGAAATGATTTCTCTCACATATATTTGAAGATAATTAGCATATTTAAATGATCTGATCTTATCGATTAATTAATTTCTGATGGTTTTTTCAATTGAAGATTGCTAATGAGTTAGAAAGGTTCCTGGATGGCACAAACGGTTTGTACCACAAAGTTGTTGGTTAGAACACACACAACAGTGCTGCAGAAGAAAGATCTGCTGTAGAGACCGTTGTTGCTGTTGGGTGCTGTTGAGTTCGTTCCAATCCAGAGCAGAACAGAACACTTCCCAGTCCTGTGCCATCTTCGCGTGGCTATTTGACCCATTATTTCAGCCGCCATATCAATTCACTTCATTGGGGTCATCCTCTGTTTTGCCGACCTTCTAACTCACAAGCAAGCCCTCATCCTGGATCTGGTCCCTCCTGATAACATGCCCCAAGTTTCTGAGAACAAGGTCTTGCCATTCAAGCTTTTACGGAGCACTCTGGCTGTACCTCTTCCAAGGCAGTTGTTTGTTCTTCTCACAGTCCATGGTATGCTCAATATTCTTTGCCAGTACCATAATTCAAAAGCATCACTTCTTCTTTGGTTTGCCTTGTTCATTTTCTGTCTTTCCTGTAAATAAGAGGTGACTGAAAATACAACGCTTGGATCAGGTGCAGTCCTCCAGATGACATCTTTGCTTTTCAACAGCTGAAAGAGGTCTTTTGCAGCAGGTTTGCCCAATACAACTTGTTGTTTGATTTCTTGACTGCTGTTCCATGAGCATTAATTGTGGATCTAACTAAAATAGAATCCTTGACAACTTCAATTTTTTATCCTTTTGTGAGGATGTTGCTTATTGGTCCAGTTGTGTGGACTTCTGTTTTCTTTATGCTGAGGTATAATTCATACTGAAGGCAGTAGTCTTTGATCTTCATCAGTAAGTAATTCAAGTTTTCTTCACTTTCAGCAAGCCAAGTTGTGTCATCTATATATCACAGACGGAAATGAGCCTTCCTCCAATCTTGATGCTCTGTTCTTCATAAAACTGAACTTCTCAAATTATTTACTCAGTATACAGACTTATCAAGTACGGTGAGAAGATACATGCCTGACACACACATTTCCTGATTTTAAACCATGCAGTGTCTCCATGTTCCGTTCAAACAATTACCTGATTTATACAAGGTCTGACAATTAAGTTTGTGAACTCATAATAGAAAAAGTGCTATACACACTATTGCTGACACTACAGTCACCTTTGAAGTACCCCCCTGGGAAGTTACTCATCAACACTGGCACTGATTCATCCTTCAAAGCAGTTTTGAAACACTTTTTCTGGAATGGCCATCAGAGCTGTCATCCTATTACTCTTGATGTCCTGAATGTCATACAAATGGCTTCCTTTCAACATTTCCTTTATCTTTTGGTAAAGAAAAAAAGTCACTGGGGGCCAGATCTGGGGAGTAGGAAGGGTGTTCCAGTACAGTTATTTGTTTACTGGCTAAAAGTCCCTCACAAACAACTATACAGTTAAGCTCATGAAATCGCTGCCTTGCCCCTGTGTGCAATGGCCATTCCAGAAAGAGTTCCAAAGTTGCTCTGAAGGATGGACCAGGTCCTTGTATCAGTGCATAGTACTTTGAAGGTGACCAAAGTGATATTCAGTAACAAGGTATGTGGCACTTAGAACAATGAAATTCGTGGACCTCGTGTACAGGTTTTGCACCGTTACAATTAAGCGTTCCAGAAATTCTATTCTTTGCAGTGCTATCCATAATTTGTTATGACCCACACAGTTGAAGGCCTTTGTAGAGTCAATAAAACACAGGTAAACATCTTTCAGTCCAGATCCATCTGACACCAGCAGTGATACCCCTTGTTTTCTTCTAAACCTGGCTTGACTCTATGGCAGTTTCCCATCAACACACTACTGCAACTGCTTTTGGGTTGTCTTTAGCCGAATTTTGCTTGCATGTGACGTTAATAACAGTGTTGGTAATTTCTGCATTCTGCTGGGTCACCTTTCTATGGAATAGTTATAAACATGAATGTCTTCCAAACAGCTGGCCACATAACTATCTTCCAGTTTTCTTGGCATAGACCAGTGAGCACTTCCAGTGTTGCATCTGTTGGTTGAAACATCTCAGTCAGTAGCCTGTCAATTTCCAGAACCTTGTTTTTTGCCTATGCCTTCAGTAGTACTTCTTGTTCTTAGTCATGGGTTATTTCCTCAGATAGCTGGACACTGACCAATTCTTTTTGGTCCGCTGACTGTGTCTGTCTTCCATCTTCTTTTGATGTTTCTTGTGTTGCTCAACATTTTCTCCATAAGATCCTTCAAAATTGCAACTTGGGGCTGGAATGTTGTCTTCAGCTCTTTCAGCCTGAGAAATGCCAAGCATGTGATTCTCTTTTGGTATTCTAACTCCAGCTCTCTGTACATTTCGTTGTCATACTTTGCTTTGTCTTCTTGAGCTGCCCTTTGAAGTCTTCTGTTGAGCTCGCTTACACGATGGTCTCTTCTGTTCACTTTCGCTACTCCACATTTAAGAGCAAGTTTTAGATTCTTCTGAAATATATTTTGGTGTTTTCTTCCTTTCCTGTGTTTTTAGTCTCCTTTTGCTTTCTTCATGTATGATGTCCTAGATGTCGTACCACAACTCCTTTGGTCTTTGCTCATTAGTGCTCAGTGTGTCGAATCTATTCTTAAAGTGGCCTCTAAATACAGATGGGATATGCTGAAGGTCGTGTGTTGGCTTTTGTGGGCTTGTTTTCATTTTCTTCAACGTTAAGTTGAACTTGCGTATGAGTAGTGGAGCTGTTCTGCAGCTGGCCCCTAATCTTGTTCTGACTGATAATATTGAACTTCTCCATTGTCTGTTTCCACAGATGAAGTCTGTTTGATTCTTGCATATTCTATCTGGCAGTATTTACATGTGTAGTTGCTATTATTGATGTGATAATAATAATATTATTATTGTCATTCCTCTTACAAACTTCTATCATGGGATCCCCAGCATCACTTCTATCACCAAGACCATATTTGCCAATTGTTGATCCTTTTTCTTTGTTTCAAACTTTTGCTTTCCAACCACCAGTAACTGCCAGTGCATCTTAATTGCACGTTTGATCTATGTTAGACTGCGGAAGTTGGTAAAAGTCTTCAATTTCTTTCTCTTTGACATTAGTGCTTGCTGCATAAATTTGAACAATAATCATATTAATGGGTCTTCCTTGTAGGCCGTGTGGGTATTATCCTACCATTAACAGTGTTGACCTTCAGGATAGATCTTGAAATGTTCTTTTGGATGATGAATGTGACACCAGTCCTCTTCAATTTGTCATTCCCATCATAATAAACCATATTGTTGTCTCACTCAGAATGGCCAGTCCAAGTCTATTTCAATTCACTAATACCTAGGATCCTTATGTGTTACGTTTCTGTTTTTGACAACTCCCAATTATCCTGGATTCATACTTCATAATCTATTTTCTGATTATTGCTGGATATTTGCAGCTGTTTTTTTTTTTTTTTCCCCATTTTGAGTCGTGCTATCTTAGCAAATGAACGTCCCAAAAGCTTGACTCCATCCACATCAATCAGGTTGACTCTACTTTGAGGAGACAACTCTCCCTAGTTGTATTTTGAGTGCCTTCCCACCTGCAGTACTCAGCTGCTGGCATGGTATCAGACTGTGTTCTAGTTTTTATTTTCATTTTTATTTTTAGAAACAGATCACTAGCTCCTTCTTCCTAGTCTGTGTTAGTCTGGAAGCTCTGCTAAAACCTACGCACCCTGAGGGACCGTAATGGTGTTTGAAATGCCAGTGGCATAACTTCAAGCATCTTAGCAACATGCAAGCCGCCACGGTCTGACAAACTGACAGAGGAATGGTGGATAAGAAGATTATAACCAAGGAAACATTCTGGAGCAGTGCTACTCTGTAATACCTGGGAACGCTGTGAGTAGGGATTCATTTGACCACCAGAAGTTTGGTCAGCTTAGTAAACCTGAATTGCAACTAAGTCTGTACGTTGTGTAAGACTCTGGAATTGGTACAGCTCTAAAAGATCACGTTTTTTTCCAAGAGAAAGGTGGACACAGTGTCCCATTCAGTGTGAATTGCCACCTTACAACCTGTTCAACAATACAACCATAGGTAGAGACACATTCAGTTTTTTGTGAAGTGTGTGCAAGTATCCGGGGTTAAAAATCTCAGGTTCTCTTGATTCTGTGAGCATGTGGTGGCCAGCCCAGAGCTAGACTGAGTCATGTTAATTTCCCAGAAGATTTCAAAGAATTATCTTTTGAAAAGGGGAAGTTCGGGCTAATAAAAACCAGGATAACCTTTGGCAGTCACATGGAGAAGAACAGAAACAAATTACTCCTGGCTTGTTTTACATTGTTGCTGGGGGCTTTCTCTGGCCAAACCAGACTATGTTTGTTTTTCTTTCCTCCAAAGAGACAAGTTATTTCAGTCATGTCCTGGGAAAGGTAAGAGCAGGACCTTTGTGCCAAGCGCTCATCTGTGCTCTCTGTCTTCTATTCAGCTCTTGCAGAGCGTGGTGAGGATTGCAAGGGTTCTGTTGTCTGAAAGGCCTCACTTTGGATTCCTGTTTTTTCACTTATATCAAGGGAGGACTTGGGAAATTTATGTTGGCACTCTGAGCCTCAATTTTTATGTCTATTAAAGAAGATAACTAAATGCCTACCTTATGACCATGATGGGGAGGATTAGGTATGATAAGGTCTGCAATGCACCTGGCACATAGTTGGTACTGAATAAATGTATACTGATGCCCAGATTAGTCTTATCAGATCAGTTCCCATCTTCAATCTCTGACAGTTCCTGAGACTTCGCCTCTTGTATAAGTAGCTTCTTGCAGGTTGGGATCAAATGACTGATAAGAGGCTTGAGGTATGAATAAGGAATTTTAAAATAAAGTACTGGTTATCTATTGGATGTACAGTAAATTACCCAGTTTAAAACAACTGTTTTGGTATACTCACAGATGCATTCAAAAGAACATTGAAAAGGACATAGTAGCTTTCAGCTTGTCTCTGCTCTGTAATGTTGATATCCTCAGCTCAGAGAACTCCAAGACTGTGGGACACTCATCAGCTGGGGGAAGAAATCACCTGGAGCTATCTTCACTCATGTTCTTAGCTGTCAGTTAAGAACACCTGTGTGCAGCATCTCTAGGTGACTTGGGCTTTCTCACGGTATGGCGGCCTTCTACTTCTGATATGGAAACTTAGGGTCTGAAGGCCTGTTTCCCAAGAGATTTAAACAAAAATTGTACTACGTTTTAGTAACTGAGAAATCACGTGGTATCACTTGGTCCGTGGTCACAAACCATTACAGATTCAAGAGGAGGGAGCATAGACAGTGTCTCTTGGTGCGATGACTATAAAGAGCATGTGAAGTGGGAGATATTGTGGTCATTTTTGGAAAATACAGTCTGCCATAGCAGTGAGTCAATGGTAAGTCTTTGAAAGTTTTGTCTGGATCTAGTTGAAGTGGGATGAGTAGTTTTGACAAGGATTGTTAAAGGTCATTGCCACAGTGATGCTTGTGGCCATAATGAAGGCCTGATAAAAAGTAGTGACAGAGAGGAAGATGATGTCAGAGTTGGCACTGGGATAAGAATCTCATGAAGGCAATGAGGCAGAAGATAAGGAGAAAGGTCAAAGAGGCTTTGAGGTTTGGAACTTGGGTGTCTGGAAGGGTGGAGCTGTCATGATCCGAAATAGGGAAGTCACAAGGGCAAGCAGGAGCTCCCTCTTCCCACTTGACTCACCACACCCTCTTGCCTCTCTGCCAGCAGCTCATATGTACACAGTCTTGACGTGTTTGACATGCACATCCTTTGTTTTGTGTATCCGCATGTTAGTGCAGATCCTGAGGCCCCAGTAGGGGAAGAGATGATTTCTCTTTGTGAGATGACATCAAGGACCATGAATAAAAACGAGGCCATTTATAAATCTGACTTCGAGTCAAACTCCAGTGTGAGCTTCAAACTTGACCCAAATGACTAAGAATTTAAGAAGAAATATTTAGGCATATGGAACTACTAGAAAATATTTTAATGCTACCATGAAAAGGTAGGAGACAGTATCTGGTGAAGGATCCTGAGTTCAGCTCTCTTACTGAGGCGTCACCTGTCCGCAGAGGCCAGCCCTTTCACGTGTTCATTTGAATTTGTTCTTAACTTCACTGGCAGTGCCCTCTTCCACCTGGATCTTTGCTCTTTATTAGTATTGTTTACGTTGAACAACATACATTTACTGTCTTACATGCATCTACATCCAAAGTCTGAGCTACTGGCTTAAGTGCTCAGCTTCCCTTCCCTACAGAATTGGGAGTTCACAAGAGCTGTTACAGTGAAGTTGCAAGATGACTTTAAAACACTTTAAATGAATGCTGCCCTTTTCCTAGTGGTGCTGAGGGAAGCCATGCAATGACTGCAGTGAAATTGCCACTGCTCAGACACTTCAGGAACTGGACTGTACAGTCGCATTTAAAGTTACTCCATGAACTGGCATCACTAAGTGCCTCGGTTTTTAACCCCCTAAATCAGGGCTAAATCAGGACTCTTTTATTTGTAAGTGATAGCAATTCACTGAATTTCCATCAAAAAGTGAATTTAGTAAACTTATGTAATTGCAAAGGTTGGAGCCGATCTGCCATCCAGCATGACTGGGTTCAGGAGATCAAATGGTGCCCTCAGTCTCCGCTCTGACATTGTGACTTCTCTCTGCAGGTCCAACTCATTATCACCACAGACAAGATGCCCGCATGTGCCCAGGGAGATGGCCACTAACAACCCCAAGTCTGTGGCATCCCAATTTATTAACCTCAGGGAAAAGACAGCTTGTTCTCCCCTTACCCCGTATTCTTCCACTCCACCACTGTCCATGTGTCATTCTGGGGTCAGATAGATCTCTGTCCCAGAGCCAGCCATGTATCCATTGCTGTGGCTAGAAGGGAAAGAATTGTTACTAGAAAGAAAGAAGAGGGAAAAACACATGTTCTGGACAGACAGAGACAGTAGGGGCCAGTGCCCACCTCACCTGTCTTGGTCACCAGCCTTGACACTGATGAATCTCTGTTTCTTTCCTTGGTAAGTTTAGCCAAGGGTTTGTCAATTTTGTTGATCTTTTCAGAAAACCAGCTTTTGGTCTTTTCAATTTTTTTCAGTTATTCTTCTATTCTGTAATACATTTAGTTCTGCTCTGATCTTTATAGTGTGTTTTCTTCTGGTGCCTGAGGGGTTCCTCTGTTGTTCTCGCTCTACTTGTTCAAGCTGTAGGGTCAGTTCTTTGATTTGGTTTCTTTCTTCCTTCCAGATGTTTGCATTTATGGAGATACACTGACCTCTGAGCACTGCTTTGGCTGTATCCCATAGGTTCTGGTAGGAAGTGTTTTCATTCTCGTTGGAATCCATGAATTTCTTTATTTCATCCTTGATTTCTTCTATAACTCATGTTTTTTTGAGCAAGGTGTTGTTCAGTTTCCATGAGTTCCACTTTCTATCTATGTTTTTTCTGCTACTGATTTCGAGTTTTATGGCTTTATGATCTGAGAAGAAGCTTTGCATTAATTCAATGGTATGGATTTTGTTGAGAATTGCTTTATGTCCTAACAGATGGTCTATTATGGAGAATGTTCCATGTGCACTGGAGAAGAAGGTGTAGTTGTCCACTGATGGATAGAAAGTTCTGTGTATGTCGATAAGGTCTAGATAGGTAATTGTGGCAATAAGTTCTTCTGTGTCTTTATTGAGTTTTTCCTAGACGATCTGTCCAATATTGAGAGTGGAGTGTTGAAGTCTCCTACTATTATTGTGGAGTGATCTATCTCCTTTTTGAGTGTAGTCAGTGTTTCTTTGATGTATTTAGGTGCTCTAATATTAGGTGCATCAATATTTAATGTTGTTAAGTTCTGCTTGTGTGTTGAACCTTTCAGTAACAGTGATCATCCTTGTCCACGATGGTGGATTTTACATTAAAATTGATTTTGTCTGAGATTAGAATTGCCACACCTGCTCTTCTTTGTTCGCTGTTAGCTTGTTTCTTTACAAAACCTAACCAGGGAGATTGTTAGAAACATAGAAACTCAAATTGGATTCTAGCCTGATTTAGTCTGAGTCTGCATTTTTTACCAGATCCTCGGGTGATTTTTTTTTTTAAGTTAATAACACATATTTATTCTCTTACAGGTTGTACATCCAAAGTCTGAGGTGCTGGGCTAAGATCACGGCATTGGCAGGACTGCGTTCTTTTGTGCTCTAGGCAAGAACCTGTTTCCTTGCTTTGCCCAGCTTCTGGGGGCCACTCACAGTCCTTGGCTTTTGGCCTCCTCTTCTACCTTCAAAGCCAGCAACGCTGCATCTCTCTGTCAGTTGAGTCTTAACTACATTGAAGACTGGGGACAATTGAACTAAGAGGGGGAAAGGCGAGGCATTGGCTCTGAAGGAGCTGTCCAAAGGCTTCTGAAGGTCCCGAGCATAGTGTCGTGACTGGAGTAGGTGACCATCCTTCCCAGGCTAATGTCACAAGGAAGGCAGCAGGCCCGGGCATGATGCATGTATCTTGTCAGGGACATGGAGATCAGAACAGGGGCTAGGCTAATCCAGAGTGATAATGCTGATTCTGCTCAGCTTCTGAGCAAAGAGTCCTCAACTTGGGCAACAGCTGGGTATAGGGATGTGGGGGACATGGGGTGAGGAGGTGGTGGTTCTGGAGCCTGAATGGGAGGTGCCTTCAGTGGCTTCCACAGAATAGAGAAGAAGGCTGCAAAGGCAGGCAAGTTCCCTTCCACAGCTGTTATAATTGAAGGCAAAAGATGACAGGAGGGCTTCTCTATTTTTTATGTTAATGAACCTTTTCTGTTGTCAATGATTCAGAAATGGGGAGCCTATCTAGTTGCAAATAAAGTTACTTCATGCATAAATGTTTATGCAAAACATGAAACTACCTTTCTGTCTGTTCTGAAGTAGATTAGTCAGATGAGCAAGAGTGGAAATTGGATAAATTCTCTGTCCACTTGGTCAGCTTCCTTCTTTCTCCCTTTAAAAAAAAAATTTTTTTTTTAAATGTAGTATTCCTGTAAGAAGGGCTGCAGAAATTAAAACCAATGGGTGTTTAATTAGATAGAAGGGTTTAGAGGCCTGGAAGTCTGTACCAAGGACTGCAATTGCTTTCTGCTGCTTGGCATGAGGCCGTGGGACCTCGGAAAAGGTGGTAGTGGAGTGTGATACGGACTCACATCCAAAGTGATGAAGAGCTGGTGGTCCTATCCTTGCCCAGACAGGCCTCATGTGTGGTGTTCTTCACATACAGGTGTCTTCCCAGAACTGTCCCATGGTTTGTCGGAAACTTACTTGCTTCCAACAAACTACCGAGTTCTAGAATGTGAGGGTTAAAGACACAAGTTCCAGAGTCAGACCTATTGGGTTTGAATCACTCCTAGGCTACTTCCTAGATCCTGATTTTGGGTTGTTACATAACTTCGGTCTCCTCAGCTGTGAAATAGGGTTAGTAATAGGATTGTTGTGTGTACCATAGAGAGAATGTGTATGAAGTGAGGGTTTGGGACTGTGTCTTTCTCCTGGCCACATTCCTAGCACTTGGCACAGAGTAGGTATTTAACTGTAACTGTTAAGCTACTTAACTCCATGTTCAAAGCGTGCTAACACACCATAGGCAGTTGTTGTTATTAGTTGCGCTGGAGCTGACTGAACTCGTTGTGGCCCCGTGCACAACGAAATGAAACATTACTCAGTCCTGCACTGTTCTCACTATCAGTGGTGTGGTTGAGTCCATCTCACCAAGGCTGTCCCACACCCTCATTGGCCCTCTACCGAGGATGATGTCCTGGGGATTAATCCCTCCTGATGACATGTCCCAAACAAGCAGATCAGACAGTATTCTGTTGTGATCCATAAGGATTTCACGGGCTAATTTTTTTATATACATATTTTTTTATTATGATTGAGAATATACAATCTCATATAAATTTGCATACCCGCCAGTGAGTAGCTCCCACTGCTCCCTCTGCCCAGTGACAGCACACTCCTCTGTTCTGTACATGTCATGTCCTCCTAACAATCTCCTATCCCCTCCTTGCCACTCTCTCCCCTGTGTCTAGTAAGAGGTCAGCTGGATGACGTCCTATAAATGCATAGAGCCATAAAGTGCACACATGATACGGTTGCTCTGTGTCACCAAGTGCAATCCGTTTCTGCCCGACAAGTTGACCTCCCTTATGATTTGTGGACAGGGGCAGCATCAGGGCCAGGGGCCATGCTCCCAGGGGAATCCGAGGCCCCTGGAGCATCAGTTGCAGTCTTTTAGTGGAGATTTCAGGGTTCATTGGCTAATTTTTTAAAATAGGTTTTCAGGCTTGTCTTCCTAGTCCATCTTAGCCAGAAAACCTGTCTACCATGGGTGACCCTGCTGGTATCTGAAATACCAATGGCATAGTTTCCTCCACCACAGCAACACACAAGCCATCCTGGTATGACAGACTGACACACAGATGGGTTATGGTAATAAAGATGAGCTATTTGTGTTCGCAGGGAGCCCTGGTGGTGCAGTGATTGTAAGCACTCGGCTGGTAGCCCAAAGTTTGGCGAGTTGAACCCACCAGCTGCTCCATTGGAGAAAGCTGTGGCAATCAGCTCCTATAAAGATTTATAGCCTTGGAAATCCTGTGGGGGAAGCTCTACTCCATCCTACAGGGTCGCTATGAATTGGAAATGACTGGACACAAGGGGTTTGGCTTGTTTGTTTTTAATTCATGTTCCCTAATTTTTGGCTGGCTCCCTAATTTTTCTTCAATTTTGCGTGAGACTTTTACTTAAAATGCCATGTAGTGAACACACACATCTGATTCACATATGATGAATGTGAATTAAAATTAATTTAATCTTGACAATCTCATGACATCCCTTTCTTGAGATAAATTGGAGACATCCTGTGGTTTGCGAGAAACATGGAGTCCTGAGAGAATTTATAATCTGCAGTATGGACTTATTGGTCTTGATCACATTAATAAGATGTGACCGTCATTCTTCACTTGTTTCTTCCAGAAATACTTTCTTTATTCACTTTGTCAGTTTTAGAACTAGGCCCACGCTCACATGCAACAATTGTTTTGGCCCCTAACCTGGGTTATCTTTTCCTTTATTTGTTGTGTACAGCTGTTGAGGACCTACTGTAGGAAAGGCAGAAAAGGCAAGATAAAAATACTGCTTTATGGAATTCTTTGCTCCTCTGCTCCTCTCCATCCACTCAGTCCCTTGGCTGCCCTTGGGAGGTAGTTGTCAGGACCTGAATTTTCAGTCCAGTGTCTAAATTCACTGGATGTCAGCTGAGCCTAAATCTTGGGTATCTTTTCTTTGCCTTCTTTGTGGCTGCCAACTAGATTTAGTCAACTAGAATTTTTGAAGGACTTATTGGCAGTGTGTCCTAAGCTCACTTTGGACCTTGTGTCTTTACTGGCTTACCTAAACAAGTTTCTTCCTCTAGAATGTTCCACTCCTCTCCCTTCTCTGCCCTTATCTATTTGTTAATTACCGCATGCTAGGAGGTTCAGCTTAAATACTTCTTTGACAAATCTTTTTAGCATAGCCGCACCAGGCTAGAAAAATCTCTTCTGTTTGAACTTCCTGCAGGGCTGAGTCACTCCTGGGATGGTGGGGATCACGTTGTGCTTTACTGTAAGCTTGTTCAGCCTGCTCTACAGATGGGAAGCTCCAAGAAGGCAAGGAACATTCTGCATCCTTCTGTCTTGTAGAGCCTCTAGCAATGTTTCTCATTGACTGTGTGACCTTGGGCAAGTCACTTACCCTTCCTTCATCTGTGAAAAAGAGATCTTCTTACCCAGCCTCACAGGCTTATTAACCCAAAAGCCTGGTTCAGTCGCCCGTAGTTAACACTGGCTACATTTTTCTTTTTTCCCCCACTCTGTGTGCTTTTTAGAAGTTCAGTGAATACTTCCTGAATGCAATGGGTCAATTAATAAATACATAATTGGATAGCTTTCTGTCCCAAAGTGCTCACACTCTTGTGGGTGTTTTATTTCCTTGATGCCGTTGACATGATCATTACATAGAAGACAACTGTAACTATGGAGTGTTTCTCCCTCTTGGGTATTGCCTTAAAGATTGAGGTAGGATAAAAGAGTAATTCAGCCTACGTGGACACTGGCTGTTATTTTTAACTTTTATGAACCTGATAGAAGAAAAGGGCTATTCCATTGTTGTTTTCATTTAAATTTCTCTGATTACCAGCAGTTTGAAATAACTGGTGTAAAAACAAGAGAAATATACTTTTTAACCAACTTGAATGTCGGGAAGTACTTCTGTGAGGCACCAGGCGGAGGACTTAGAATGGACATACATGTAGGCGGACGCAACTGAATCTCTAAGACTTTCAAGACCATAATAGACCAATTGATATCTTTGGATTGTGGTGATGGAGAAGAATGTGGAATGCACCATGGACCACCAAAAGAACAAACAGATCTGTTGTGGAAGAAGTACAACCAGGGTGCTCCTTGGAAGCAAAGATGGTGTGTCTTAGGTTGGGTTTTCTAGGGAAGCAAAACCAGTAACACGTGTAGGTACAAGAAAAGATTTATAGACAGACAGACAGATATACATACAGACAGACAGATAGATAGACAGACAGATAGATAGATAGATACAGATATAGGAAACAGCTCACATAATCACGGAAGCTGAATGTCCCAATTCCTGGCACAAGCCTCACGTGGCCATGGAGCTGAGGAACCCAAAGTCAGCAGGTCAGAGACCAGAGTTCTAGATCACCAGTTGTGTAGGTCAGTGAATCCCAAGCTAGTGGCAAGATGAAGGGACAGAGGCTGGCGAACCCGGGATCGGCAGGTCAGGGAGCAGGACTCTCAAGCGCCGACTATAAGGACTGATGAGTCCAACAGCTGCTAGTTCAAGTCCTGGAACCAGACGCCGGAAGAAGAGAGCAGGAGCTCCTGGCTACGTGAGCAGACTCGCAGTAGTAGTGGAAGGGCAATAGTAGTGGAAGGTCGCGATGAGAGCCGAGGGGTGGGGAGCCACCACAAACCCCGCCCTGCCACTTAATACAGCAGCCAAATATGGAGTAGCCAAGTTGACATAATCCTGACCACCACATGGTGAGACTGCATCTCACATACTTTGGACATGTCAGGAGGGATCAGTCTCCGGAGAAGGACATCATGCTTGGTAGAGCGGAGGGTCAGTGAAAAAGAGGAAGACCCTCAACAAGATGGACTGAAACAGTGGCTGCAACAATGGGCTTAAATATGAAAACAATTGTGGGTGTGGTGCAGGACTGGGCAGTATTTTGTTCTGTTGTACACGGGGTCACTCTGAGTTGGAACCAACTCAATGGCACCTAACAACAACAAAAGACCAGTTGTGCAGCCAGAGAACAATAGTGTTTCAGCAAGTGCAACTGCTTGAGAGTGCTCAAGGTACACGATCTGACCTGCTTGTGTTGTGTGTTACCCCCTTTGTGTGTAGTCACAACCCTCCCCTAAAGACTTTGGTCTTTAGGAAGCACTCTGGTTAGTCCCAGACTATTGTCAAGTTCCTGGAGTCATCTTCCTTCAACTCTCTTTCAACTCTCTGACAGAGTGCTTGAGCAGATCTCTCCAGCCCAAAGCTTAGCTACTCAAGATCCGGGAAATGAGTTACCCCCTTCCCTGAGTTCGAGGCCCACCTCGTGGGTCCTCACCTCCTGTCTCATACAGACCTCTTCCCAGGATGAATCACAGGAGAACAAATACAGTATTCCATTTAGGAAAATCCCGTCTGCTACCTACAGAGGCTGGTCTTACCTTTGGACTTCCATTTTGGATATCGCTTGTGGGGCTTGTGTCGAACATAACAGGATTGGCTTTGGTGACCCCTGCCTGGTCTTTTTTTAAGAGATGCTACCTCCCTGACAAAAGGAAGATTAGTTTCTTACATCCTCCCAGTCTGTGCTCCTGATGTGTTGTGAGCTAGCCCTTTGGAAAGAAATTAAAAGCACATATCAACCAAGAACAAAGAATAATTTTCAGAGACAATGTGATTGGCTTAGTCATCTAGTGCTGCTCTAATAGAAATACTGCAAGTGGATGGATTTAACAAAGAGAAGTTTATTCCCTCCAAGTCCAGCAGGCTAGAAGACTGAATTCAGGGCACTGGCTCTAGGGGAAGGCTTCCCCTCTCTGTTGTCTCCCACAGGATGCTTCAGGCTTCACTTGGTCTGGAAGCATCTCAGCACAGGAATCTCTGGTCCCAAAGACCCGCTGTACTCCTGGCATTGCTTTCTTAGTTGTCTGAGGTCACCATGTCTCTCTTCTCACTTTTCTCTTTTGTATCTCAAAAGAGATTGGCTTAAGACACTATCCAGTATTTTAGACCTCATTGATATAACTTCCACTAATCCATCTTATTAAATCATAACCCACTTCCATCCAGTCAGTTTTGACTCATAGCAAACAAACAGGACAGAGAGGAACTGCCCCATAGGGTTTCCAAGGAGTACCTGGTAGAATCAAACTATAGCAGCCATAGCTCTTAATCACTACACCACCAGAGTTTTCTACTAAATCACAGTGATAAAAGTTACAACATATAGGAAAATGCCATCAAATGACAAAATGGTGGACAATCATATTATGTGGGGAATCATGGCCCAATGAAATTGATACGTGTATTTTTGGAGGGACATAATTCAATCCATGACAATGGCTTAAGCACAGCTTTGGAAAAGCTAGATTGGAGCATACTCACTGTGAAGAACTCTTTATACTCTTATGCACAACAACTTTACTAAGTGTTCTTGAACCTTCATGTTCAAACTGGATTTTTGCTCTACCTTTGCATAGCTGTCAGGCTCACTAAAGAGTATTTTTTCCAATATGAAGAAACAAAGATGAATTCAAACTTCTATATTTCTAGATAAATTACACCACAGCAAAAGATACTGGCTTTCCTCCAGCTTCTGATGGTCAAAATCACATAGATGGTTACAGATAAATAGATAGATGGCTAGATGGATGACCAATATTGAGTTTTGTCAAGATTCTGCGGTTATACTGTGCAGCACTTTCTGCATTGTCATTTCTGGTAGTGACTCAATCAGGCGGGGAGAAACCAAGGTCAGCCCTAGAACATACGCAGAGCACCTGTTGCTAGGGTCATTATCTGCTGAGAACTGAACCTATTCTCACTTGATGACTGGGAATGGGGATAACTTCAGCCAGAGGCTCAGGCTTTGATGATTTCTACCAACTTTGTACTGTCCTTGACCTTCTCTTCAAGGTGCTTTACCATGCAGCAAATCAACTGACAAACATTTATTGAATGTCTGTTGGGTATAAGGCACTGGCTTGGGAGAAATTAAAAAAAAAAGGGGGCAACTGAAACTTCTCTTTGTCTCATATAGAGAGAGAACTGCTAGAATATAGTCTGTTTCATATGGAGCAATTAAAGCATGGCCAGTGACTTAAAACAACTTAACAAGAGACATGCTGTATCCACAGATTGGTTGAGGGGGTTAACATAGTATTTAACTGCCTGGGGTGAAGTTCTGGCTCTGCCATTTATTAGCTGAGTGCTGGTGCTGCAGTGGTTAAGTGCTGTGGCTGCTAAGTAAGAGGTCATCAGATCAAATACACTAGCTGCTTCTTGAAAACCCTATGGGGCAGTTCTTCTCTGTCCTATTGGGTCATTATGAGTCATACCACCTCATGCCACCAAGAAATAATAGTTGGGAGAATAGCTTGTCCTTTGGACCTGGGGTCCTTGCACTGAGAAGCTCCTTGGCCAGAGAAGGTTCATGACAAGGACCGTTCACCAGAGCTGACAATAAGAGAAAGCCTTCCCCTGGAGCTGGCACCCTAAATTTGGACTTCTAGCCTCCTAGATGATGAGAGAATAAATTTCTCTCTTTCAAAGTCATTCATTCATGGTATTTCCGTCACAGAAGCACTAGACAACTCATTGGCAGTGGGTTTTTTACAATGCGCAAGTTAACATTTCTGAGTCTGAGTTCCCTCATTGGTAAGATGGAGATAACAAAGTCTAGTGGTGCAACAGTTAACAGCTCATCTGCTAACCCAGAGGTCAGAGGATTGAACCTACCAGACACTCCACAAGAGTAAGATGCAGCAATCTGCTTCTGTGAAGATTATAGCTCTGAAACCCAGTGGGCGCAGTTTTAGTCTGTCCTGTAGGGTTGCCATGAGTTGGAACTGACTTGACAGCAGGGGTTTTGGTTTTTTATTTAAAATGGGGATAATCATAGTACAGCCTAGGGCTTAATAATCATAGTACTGCCTAGGATTAAACGATATCATTCATGTGAAATACTCAGAATGGCGCCAGACACATCCAGAGAGCTCCATGAATATCAGTTACTGTATTAGTTTATTACTTTTTAAAATACTTTCTTATACTTTATTAAACATTGTGAATATTTACATAGCAAATTAATTTTCAGTTCAACAATTCATACACACATATTTCTGTGACACTGATTATAATCCCCTTAAAGCATCAGCACTTCCCCCACTTCCAGCCTGGATTTCCCATTTCCATTCTTGTTTCCCTGCCCTTTCCTGCCTGGGCACTGGGAGTGACTTCAGTTCTATGTAAGTGGATTATCTTAGGGCAATAGTGTCAAGAATTCCTCCAGTCTCTATCACACTAGTAAGGATAGTCTTTTTTTATGGATTTGAATTTTGTTCTATATTTTTTACCCATTCTAACCAGAAACCTCCATTGTAATCCTGGTCAGAGCAGTGGGAAGTGGTAGCTGGACATCACCTAGTTCTTCTGTCTCAGGTGAGAGCAGGCTGTGATTCGTCCCGGCCATTAGACCTTTGGGTTCCAGAATTAGCATCTGTATCTATTTCACTTGGTTTCTTAAGTCTTTGCTGTGAAGGGATGGCGTGATGTGTCTGATTAAACTGCCATCTTAGCCTCCCTCTACTGGATGACTTTCTTAGTGCTGCTGCAACAAAATGCTACATACGGGGTGGCTTATAAAATAGAAATTCACTGTCTTACAGTTCTGGAGGCTAAGAGTCTGAAATCAGGGAGTGGATGTTAATTCTTCCTGAAGGCCTTCTGGGAGATATATTCCAAGCCTGTCTTCTGGTTTCTGGTGACATCTAGTGATCCTTGGCATTCCTTGTCTTGTAGATGCATCACTCCAGTTCTTCTTCCACCTCCACACAGCCATCTTCCCTCTGTGTGTGTCTCTATGTCTGTTCTCCTTTAGAAGGATACTGTTCATGTTGGATTAGGACTTACTGGCTCCAGCATGACCTCAGGTTAGCTGAGAACATCTTCCAAGACCCTGTTCTCATACAAGACCGCATTCACAGATGCTAGACCTCAACACATCTTTTTGGGGGGGGGACACAATTAAATCCATAACAGGGCACATTTATCATTAACTTCTCTCTGCCTGAGAATGTCCAGGTCCCTGCCGTCACAAGGTGAGAGCTTAAATGGAGAGGATAGCTGCAGGCTGTCAGAACGTCAAATACGCTCTGATACAGGGGATGAAGGCCTATCTTGTGTGTGTGTTTAATTATGAAAATGTTCAAACACACACAAAAAAATGTGGAGAAAAGTATAATGAACAGACACCAACCCATTTCCTTGTTGTAACTATTACTGTCTCATATTTATTTTATGTATTTTTGAAACACTTGCCCAAATATTTTTAAGACAGTTACCAATATTTGTTCATCAAATGCCTAAATGCTTCACTATGCATCTCTGAAAAATAAGGACATTTTCTTTCAGTATCTCACCTAATAAGTGAACAATTTCCTAACGTCACCTAACAGCCAGGCCTGTTGTAGAATTTTGCGTGACTCTTTTGAATTTAAGATGGAATATGTTGGGGAAGAGATCATCTTGATGACAAGATATGAAATGCCACATGTAGGAAAGACTATTCCAGGAATAAGGATAGAGAGGGTGTTGGTATTGGTTGGTCACAGTTCCACATGTGGATGTTTACCCTCCACGCACTCAGGAAAACACACAACCTGGTCTGAAATCTATTATGTGAATGCAGTCATTACAATTTGCTTTTTTTCTAAAGGAGAAAAACATGTTTTTGAAGGCTGCTTGACAGACAAGGAGGATATTAATAAATGACATGCAAATTTCTTAATTTCACTTTGGCTGGTTCTGTGATTGCTGCTTCTGAAACACAGGCTGCTGCTGGAGCTTCTTTTAAAGAAAAAGACGTCCTGAGCTCTCACTCAGTGTTGAGCTGTCCAGCTGAACTTGGCTGATAACTAGGGTCAGTGTCATTCAGACCCGAAAGGGGGTAAGATGTGGACACAGTTGAATGCATATTGCACCACAATAAAAAGTTGAGAGTTGAATTTTGAGACTGTTTCTTGGGTGGCTCAGTGGCAAAGATTTGACTGAATAGCTGCTTCAAGTTCTTTTTATAGTTCTGCTGCTCACAGGAGAAAGCAGTTTCATTGATTGGGCATTTTGCACTTAACCTTCCGGGTGCTGTTCTTCCTCTGCTTTCCATTTCAGGTTCATGTGGCCCAAAGCATGTGTTGATGGATGAGATCTGCTCCCCACTGTCCCAGTCTGGGTGGTCTTGGTTGCCCATTTCAAATGCCCCTTCTCCTTTCTCCTGTAAAAGATATGGGAACCTCCCTTCATCACACATGGGATGGTCAAGACTCCCCTTTGGTCTTATTGCTGTCCTCTGGTGTTTCTCGGTGGGAATTTCACAGCCTAGGGCAGTGGTTAAGAACCTAGGCAGTGAAACAAGACTACCTAAGACTCAAAACCTAGTTTCAATACTTTTCTCAGGGTCAAGGAGGGCTCAGCCTTGCAAATATGTCATTCTTTCGTATTTATAAACTTCAGAAGATACTTTCAGTTGTCCTGAAAAGATTGTCCTTCCCCAAGAAGGAGTGAATACGCTCTCTTTCTGATGTAGTGAAGATAAACAACAATTACAAATTGAGGGTCAATGATAATACAAGATGATGAGCTGTATCTTTCTTATTATTGTTAGTTGCCACTGAGTTGGCTGCACTCCAAGTCACGGTGACCCATGTACAACAGAACAACATGTCACCCGGTCCTGTTCCATCTTCAAGATCATTAGTGTTGTGGCCACTGGTATTTTGGGTGCCTTCCAACTGAGGGTCTCATTTTCAGCACTGTATCAGACAATTTTCAGTTGTGATCTACAGTTTTTTTTTTTTTTAGCTCTTTGATAAAATTATGGTGAAAAAATATACAACAAAACATATGCCCTTCTCAACGGTTTCTATATGTATAATGCGTGTAGTACATTGAAGACATTCTTTAAGTTGTGCAAACATTCCCACTATCCTTTTCCAAGTCAATTCCATCACCATTAATGTAAACTCAGTGCCCCCGCCCCCTGGCAAACCTTGCCCCTTTCCAGCTTCCTTCCACTCCTGTTGTTGTTATTGTTAGGTACCGGTGAGTCGGTTCTGACTCATAGTGACTGTATGTGCAACAGAACGAACACTGGTGGTTTGTCGCCATCCCCACAATCACTGTTACAGTTGAGCCCTTGCTGCAGCCACTGTGTCAGTCCATCTCATTCAGAGTCTTCCTCTGTTTTGCTGACCCTCTGCTTTACCAAACATGTTGTCCTTCTCCAGGAATTGATCCCATCTGATACCAAGTCCCAAGTGTGTGAGACATAGTCTCACTACCCTTGCTTCTAATGACCATTCTGACTGTACTTCCTCCAAGATGTATTTATTCTTTCTTTTGGCAGCCCATAGTATATTCAGTATTTCTTGCCAACACCATAATTGAAAGGTGTCAGTTCTTCCTGGTCTTTCTTTTTCGTTGCTCCACTTTTGCATGCACGTGAGGTGATTAAAAACACCATGGCATGAGTCAGGCACACCTTGGTCTTTAAGATAACGTCTTTACTTTTTAACACTTCAAAGAGGTCTTTTGCAGCCAGTTTGCCCAATGCAATGCATCTTTTGATTTCCTAACTGCTGCTTCCATGAGTTTGATGGTGAATTCAAGTAAAATGAAATCCTTGACAACTTTAATATTTTCTCTACTTCCTCCTCAATGGCACTTGCCTTGGCTGGCATGACAATACTACTTAGTGGTCCAGCTGTGATGATTTTTTTTTTCTTCATGTTGAAGTATAATCTGTACTGAAGGCTGCATAGTCTTTGATCTTCATCAGTAAGTGCTTCAAGTCCTCTTCACGTTCAGCAGACAAGCGTGTGTCATCTGCGTAACACAGATTGTTCATAAGTCTTTCTCCAAATCTGATGCCCTGCTTCCGTGTACTCCAGCTCAGCATGCAGATCAAGTAAGTATGGTGAAAGTATATGACCCTGACACACTCTTTTCCTGACTTTAAGCCACATAACATCCCCTTGTTCTGTTCAAATGACTGCCTCTGGAACTATGTACAGGTTTCTCATGAGCACAATTAAGTGTCTGGAATTCCCACTCTTCACAGTGTTATTCACAATTTGTTATGATCCACACCTGGTCACAATTAGCAGTCTTTGTTGTCTATGTATTTATTTCGTGTACATGTTTGTGACCGACTTATTTTGCTCAGCATAATGTTTTCAAGGTTCATTCATGTCGTGGCCTGTATGGGGATTTCATTTCTATTTATGGTCGAGTAGTACTCCATTGTGTGTTCAGACCACATTTTGTTTATCTGTTCATATGTGGATAGATGTTTCCATTGTTTCTGCCTTTTGGCTATTTTTAGAAGTGCAGCAATGAACATGGCACCCTAACGACAAAGTGGTTAAGAGCTTGGCTGCTAATCAAAAAGTTGGTGGCTTTAGTTTACCAGTTGTTCTGTGAGAATTCTATGGGGCAGTTCTATTCTGTTCTGTAGAGTCTCTATGAGTCAGAATCAACGGGATGGCAACAGGTTTGGTTTTTTGCAGTGAACGTTGCTGTGCGAATTTCTGTTTCTGTTCCAGCTTTTACTTCTTCTGTGTATATACATAGGACTGGGATTGCTGAGTCATGTGGCAGTTCTATGTTCAACTTTATGAGGAAGAGCCACAGCCTGTCTAAGTCTGAAAACTCAGCTGAATCTTCCACCATGGGTGCATTGAAAGCACTGGTCATAAACAAGGCTCCAGGAATTGAAAGAATTCCAGTTGAGATGTTTCAACAAATGGATACAACACTGGAAGTGCTTACTCATCTATGCCAAGAAATTTGGAAGACAGTTGCCTGGCCAACCTACTAGAAGAGATCCATATTTATGCCCATTCCCAAGACAGGTGATCCACTGATATGGAAGTTACCAAACAGTATCATTAATATTATATGCAAGCAGAATTTTACTGAAGATCATATAAAAGTGTCTGCAGCAGTTATGTAAGATCTGGCACTTAAGTTCATGATCTCATCCTAGAAAAAGTGCTACATACCTCATTGCTGAATATCACTATGGTCACCTTCAAAGTACTCCCTTTGGGAAGATGCACACCAACACCAGAGCCTAGTTCACCTTTCAGTGCAATTTTTGAACTATTTTTCTGGATGACCATAAGAGCTTCTGTTGTATTACCCTTGATGTCCTGAATGTCATGGAAATGTCTTCCTTTCAATATTTCATTTATTTTCAGGTAAATAAAAAAGTCACTGGGGGCCAAATCAGGTAAGTAGGGATGGTGTTTCAGTACAGTTATATGTTTACTGGCTAAAAACTCCTTTACAGACAGTGCCGTGAGCTGGTACATTGTTGTGATACAAAAGCCATGGGTTGTTAGTGAAAAGTTCAGGTTGTTTCCATCTAATTTTTTCATGTAGCCTTTTCAGCACTTCCAAATAGTAAATTAGGTTAACTGTTTGTCCAGTTGGTACAAATTCATAGTGAACAATCTCTCTGATATCAAAAAAGTTTAGCAACACTGTTTTGACTCTTGATTTGGACTGATGTAACTTTTCTGGTTGTGGAGAACTGTCTGACTTGATGCTTTGTTTCTGGGTCCTATTGGTACATGCACATTTCATCACCAGTAATAACATGGCCCAAAACATTGTCCTGCCTTTCCAAAAGGTCTTGACAAACTTTGACTCTTCTTTGCTTTTGTTCACTGGTGAGCTCCTTCAGGACCAGTTTTGCACACACCTTTCTCACATGCCAAGATTTTCAGCTAAGATTTTCCTTATTGTTTCTCTATCAATATTTACTTGGTATACTATTCTTCTCCTGGGCAGCTGATGATTTTGACACACAGTTTGATGAAGTTTTGCAATGTTTTTGTCAGTTCTGCTTGTTATTGGCCACCTTGACCTCTTTTTCATCAATGACGCTTTCTCTCCCCTCAGAAAAATGTTCAATCCATTTGTATACTGCATTTTCATGGCATTATCCCCATAAACTTGGATTAACATGTCCCTGATTTCACTTTTAATAAGTTTAGTGTTTGTTCATTGCTCTAATTTAAGCTCCTACATTCTCGTGATGGCACACAAAAACATACAACAATGATGAATGCCAGTCAGCAAGACACAGCCACACATCAGCACGAACACAGCTGTGAGACATTGATATACTAGGGTTATGAAACCTTACTGAGTTGCTTGTACAGTGCCGCCAATGTAAATGCCTAGTGGCCAATTTGTGAACTTAATTGTCAGACATTGTAGCAACAGGCAGCTACCAGAAATTCAAGCCAGATTTAGAAGAATTTGTGGAACTAGGGCTATATCATTGCTGGTGTCAGTTAGATCCTAGCTGAAAGCAGACAATACCAGAATGATGTTTACTTGTGTTTTATTGACTAAATAAAGGCATTTGACAGTGTGAATCATGACAAATGATGGATAACATCATGGAGACTAGGAATTCTCAAACACTTAATTGTGCTCATGAGGAACCTGTACACAGATCAAGGTGCAGTCCTTCCGGCAGAACAAGAGGATACTGTATGGTTTAAAGTCAGAAAAGGTATGCATCAGGGTTATATCTTTTGACCATACCTACTCAATTTGTATGATAAGCAAATAATCCTAGAAACTGGGTTATATGAAGAATGGTGCCTCTGGATGAGAGGAAGACTCATTAACAATCTGCATTATGCAGATGACACAATCTTGCTTGCTGAAAGAGGACTTGAAGCACTTACTGATAGAGATCAAAGACCACAGATTTCAGTATAGATCATAGCTCAACATCTACGAAAATCCTCACAACTGAAAACAGTAAACAACATAGTGATAAACAGAGAGAAGATTGAGGTTGTTAAGAATTTCATTTCACTTGGAACTACAGTCAACACTCATGAAAGCAGCAGTCAAGAGATCAAAAGACATGCTGCCCTGGGCAAATGGGCTGCAAAAGACCTCTTTAAAGTGTTAAAAAGCTAAGATGTTACCTAGAGGACTAAGGTGTGCCTGCTCTAAGCCATGGTGTTTTCAGTTGCCTTGTATGCATGCAAAGCCTAGACAATGAATAAGGAAGACAAAAGAAGAACAGACACCTTTGGAGTGTGGTATTGGTGAAGAACATTGAATGTACTGCCAAAAGAATGAACAAATCTGCCTGAGAAGAACTACCGCCAGAATGCTCCTTAGGAGCAAGGATGATGAGACTACATCTCACATAACTTGGACATGTTATCAGGACGGATCAGTCCGTGGAGAAGGACCTCATGCCTGGTAAAGCAGAGGGTCAGTGCAAGAGAGGAAGACACTCAGTGAGATGGATTGACGCAGTGAATGACTACAATGGGCTCAAGTATAGCAACAACCGTGAGAACGACACAGGATCAGACAGTGTTTAGTTGTGTTGTGCACAAGACTGCGATGAGTCAGGACTGATTTGACAGCACCTAGCAACAACACAACAATGACTTCGAAAGATATGAAAATTAAACTTTAAATCCTAGCCTACTGCCACTGTTCAGATGTCTACTGAACCAATTGTCCTGGAAAGATACCTGCTTACACAAGAGGATGAAAAGCAGTGCTAGTTCACAGTTCCGGATTGTTCTTCAGGCAGGTCAGGTGAGTAAAAATGTTTTAAAAGATTGAGAACTGGAAGTGCTGAGAAGTGTAGTCAGTTGTTTACGTCTTTGGAAAAATGGAACTCAAGAAGTCTTATAGCACATTCAGATAGGAGATAAGTGTAGGTAGTAGAGAAGAGTTATTTCTTCTGTTGTTAGTTGCCCTCTGGTTGGCTGGGACTCCCGATAGCCTCATGTAATAAGATGAAACGTAGCCCAGTCCTGCACTACCTTTATGATCACTAGCCACAGTTACCGGCTATTGTGTCAATCCATCTCATCAAGAGTTTTCGTCATTTTCACTGATCCTTGATGATGTCTTTTTCTACCTATTGGACCTGCCTGATGACATGTCTGAAGTCAGTCAGTCTGTGGAGACAGCACAGTACTGGGCAACGTTTCATTCTGTTATCTGTTATCATTAAGTTCCTAATCTACCCTGAATAGCAACCTCTAGACTTGTTATGTGAAACAGAACCCTATTTGTTTAAGTTGCTATAGCAGCGTTTTCTGTTACTTGCAGCCAAATGCATTCTTAACATACTTATCCAAAGAAAGATTTCTTCAGAAAGCCTGAGCCAAAGTCACTTAGCAGTTTATTAGCTGCTGCTTCAGGAAAACAGCAAATTTTCCACCTCAAAATCCAGTTTAAAGGAAATAGTTCCTATTTCTTCTTTTCCTTTTATTTGGTACAAGTGATTGAAAATATCAATAATATTTCAAGAATGAAAAATGATAGCTCTGTATTTCTGACAGTGTGCTACTTGTGTCTTTCTGTTATTACTGTCTTAATAAAAACAGCAAGTTGACTGCAACATTTCTGCTTAGTTTCTTTACTTTCTCCTTTGCTGTGGGAGTTCTTCCATATTGGCTACTGAACAAACAATCCAACACTCTAAATATTATCCAGTACTTGAACATGACATGGACTGTATGTCAGGAAGACGAAAAGCGTACAGAACAGCATCAGCTGTTCCCGTGCAGGCTTTAGTAGTCCCCAAAGGCGCTTTATCCTTCACAAAACAAGTGTGTTTATCCTGAATTGCCCAACACCATCTTAAGATACCCTCCAGTGGAACAATAACTCACCCAGCTTATTCCCCAGTGTAAATGGGCTGAGGAGTCCTGGTGGGCAAAAGCTAACACACTGGCTGCTAACTGAAAAACTAGGCATTCAGTTTCACCCAGAGGTACCTCAGAAGAAAGGCCTGATGATGTACTTCTGAGTTGTCAACCATCAAAAACCCTCTGGACCACAGTTCTTCTCTGACACATAGGTGGCTGCCATCAATTGCAATTGATTCAATGGCCACTGGTAGTGGTACGGGTAAGTGAGCTGAAGCCAGTGTTCTACATCCTAAACGATTTAGCTATATGCAAGATGTAAGAGAGCTAGAACGTAGATCAGAATATTTTCTCTGGACGCCTGTTAAACTTCTTCATCTCTATTTACTTATTATTATTAGCCTCCACATGGGAGGAGTATTACCTGGAGGTAGCGTAATGGACTACCTAGGCTTGTTTTGGAAACCCGGATGGCACAGAGGTTAAGCGCTACAGCTGCTAACCAGAAAGTCAGCAGTGTGAATCTCCCAGGCTCTCCTTGGAAACTCTATGGAGCAGTTCCACTCTGTCCTATTGAGTCACTGTGACTCAGAATGGACTTAATGGCAACAGCTTTGGTTTGTTTTGTTTTTGAAGTCCCTCCTGAAGGTACTGAGACGCTACATGCATGCTGTTGTGTGTGGCCCCTAAGTTTGATGAAGGCTAAGGTCAGGTGCCAGCCTGTGCTGAGTGGTGACCGTCTGTCAAGGGTGTCAGCTGTCAGTATCAAGGTGGTTCATCTGAGTCACAAAGGCTGAAGGAGCACACTGTGACCACAGTCACAGGACTAGTCAAACAGGTTTTGCAGGCCCTGAAAAACCAGAAAATAGAACAAAAGCCAGGAATCATAAATCTTTAGTCCAAAGAGCCAAAAGTACAATTCAAGACCTCAGCAAGGAGTGGATAGAATGCAGCAGATCTTTCTAGAGTCTGCAAGTTAGTTCATGAACAGTCCTAGCAGAAAGATTCTAATCCCTTTTAAGTAAGACCATTTCAGGTTTCTTTGACTAGCACTTGCAGACTTTAAGAGCTCTGCATCTCTAGCCAGGGAACCATCCAGCACTAAAAGGTGAGACTAGCAGAGAATCTGAAAGTCCATAGGGTCTCACCTTTGGATGGTCATATCTTTGCTTCTTGGGGAGGCACTGGTCACAGAAATCCTGAGGATGCGAAGAGCCACGGAATAAATTTAGAGTTTCTTCTTAGAGTATTAATTTTGCTTGATGATGTGGATCCAGAAGTGTTTTTGTACTTAAACAATATACTGTGCAGGACATGGGCTGCACAATCCATGTGCATGGATTTTAAAGATGTACACAAGCCCTCCAAGACATCTGCATTTTTGACGCATTGTGTTTGGCAGTGGGCTCCCTGGGCAGCACGAATGGTTAAGTGCTCAACCACTAACCTAAAGGGTGGTGGCTGGAACTCACTTGGAGGTGCCACAGAAGAAAGGCTTGGCTATCTGTTTCTAACTAGTTACAGATCTGGAAACTCGGAGGTGGTGGAGCAGTTCTACTGTGCACACGTGGGACCACCATGAGCTGGAACTGACTCGACCACTGATAACAACTATGTTTGGCACTAAGACACTAGGGAGCATGGATTCTCTCTTCTTTTCTGGTAGGAGTGCTCTGTGGGAATGTTTCAAAAGCGGTCACTATATGCTGGAACTTGACGAAGTCCAGAGTGCCCATCCCCAAAACACAAACCAGTTGCCATTGAGTTGATTTCAATTTTTGGAAATGGTTAAGTGTTCCTTTACTAATAAGAAGGTTGCTGGTGTGAATTCATCCACAGGTGCCTTGGATGAAAGAACTGGCAGTCTACTTCTGGAAAGTCATAGCATCAAGCACTATGGAGCACTATTCCCTTTTGAAGCACGTAAGGTCATCGTGGAAGCTCCTCATAGACGTGAGTTATCTTTAAATTAGCATCTCCTTGAGACTGGGGCTTTCAGGCATTTCAGCTGTTTTTCCCAGGCTTTCCCCAAACGACACAGAAGAGCTCAAGGAAGAAAGAAAAAATAATAGTGAAGATTTCCTCCTCAGATGGCATTCCGATGAACGTCTTTCAGGATTCCTCTTCGTATAGCCTAGACACATGGCCCTCTTTTATACAAAGGGGATCGCATTTGAACTGCCGACTTTTTGGTTAGTGGCCAAACGTTTTGGTTAGCAGTTGAGTACTTAAGTACTGTGCTACCAGGATTCCTCTATAATGTGTAAGAAACTTAATATTATTAAAAAATTTTTAGATCAGTTTGACTTGTTGTTGTTGTTAGGTGCCGTCAAGTTGGTTCTGACTCATAGCAACAATATGAACAATAGAACGAAACACTGCCTGGTCTTGTGCCATGTCCACAATTGCTTTTATGCTTAAGCCCATTGTTGGTGGCTATTGTGTCAATCCATCTTGTCGAGGGTCTTCCTCTTTTTTGTTGACCCTCCACTTTACCAAGCATGATGTTCTTCTCCAGACACTGATCCCTCCTGATAGCCGAGCCAAGTGTCTTCCAGTTGGATCCAACTGATGGCAACCCTAGAAGCATGTCCAAAGTATGTAAGATGCAGTCTTGATGTCTTTGCTTCCAAGAAGCACTCTGGTTGTACTTCTTCCAAAACAGATCTGTCTGTTCTTCCGATGGTCCATCATACATTCAACATTCTTCTCCAACACCACAATTCAAAGGCATCAATTCTTCTTCTGTCTTCTTTGTTCATAGTCCAGCTTTTGCATGCATACGATGCAGCTTGGGTCAGGTGCATTTTAGTCTTCAAGGTGACATCCTTACTTTTGAATACTTTGAAGAGGTCCTTTGCAGCACATTTTCCCAGTGCAATGTCTCTTTTGATTTCTTGACTGCTGCTTCCAAAGGCACTGATGGTGGACCCAAGTAAAATGAAGTCTTTGACAACCTCAATCCTTTCTCCATTTATGACAATGTTGCTTACTGGTCCAGTTTTGAGGATGTTTGTTTTCCTGATGTTGAGGTGCAATCCATACTGAAGGCTGTGGTCCTTTTTTTTTCCCTGTTTAATGTCGTTTCCTTTATTAAAGCTATACTTATTTTTAACTTAAACATTTTTTTATTAAATAAAAAATGAAAGTGTACATACTTTGTGCTTACAATATTGGGTTAAGAGAGGAGGAGTACACAAGTTGTGTCAAAGTCTCATTAATATTGATCTTCTTACTAATGTGAATTGTTACCAATTTCACCCTACCAAATTTCTAACAATTATCTAATCTAAACCTTCACCCCTTGCTTTCCCGCCCTCCCACCTTCCCCACCCTTGTAGCCTTCAAAGAGTCTTTTCTATTATGTGTGAGTATGCTTTTAAGTTTTTATCATAGGGGTCTCGTATAATAATTGTCCTTCTGTTGCTGACTAGTTTCACTCAATATAATGTCCTCCAGTTGAGACTAAATTGAGAGATGTTTCCTGCTATCATTTCATTGTTGTTCTTTACTAGTGTATAGTACTCTGTGGAGTATATATACCAAAGTTAACCTGTCCATTCTTCTGTTGTTGGGCATCTGGGTTGAATCCAACTTTTTGCTATCATGGACTGTGCTGCAATGAACATTCGTGTGCATGTAGCAGTCGGTGTGAATGGCCTTGAGTTTGCAGGATATATTCCGAGCACAGGAATAACTGGGTCAAATGGTATATCTATGTTCATTATTCTAAGGTAATGCCAAATTGCTTTCTAAAGAGGTTGCACCATTCTGCAATCCCAGCAACAGTGAAGGAGAGTTCCAGTCTCTCCACAAAGGCTGTGGTCATTGATCTTCATCAGTAAATGCCTCAAATCTTCTTCATTTCCAGCAAGTAAGGTGGAGTCGTCTGCATAACACAGGTTGTTAATGAGTCATCCTCCAATCCTGATGCCTCCTTCTTCTTCGTATAGTCCAGCTTCTTGGATTATTTGCTCAGCATACAGATTAAAAAGGTATGATGAAAGGATACAACCCTGACACATGCCTTTCCTGACTTGAAACCTTGTAGTGACCTCTTGTTCTGTTCGCACGACTGCTTCTTGATTCCTTAAGAGTACAATTAGGTGTTCTGGAATTCCCATTCTCTGCAACGTTAGCTGTAGTTTAGTGTGATCCACACAGTCGAATGCTTTTGCATAGTCAATGAAACATAGGTAAACATCTTGCTGGTATTGTTTGCTTTCAGCCAAGAGTCATCTGACATCAGTGATGGTATCCCTGGTTTCACGTCATCTTCCAAACCAGCTTGAATTTGAGGCAGTTCCTTGTCAAATATTGTTGTAGTTGCTTTTGAATGATCTTGAGCAGAATTTTACTTGTGTGTGATATCAACAATATTGTTGGGTAATTTCCACATTTGGTTGGATCATGTTTCTTTAACTTAGTTTCACTCAGATGAATGAGCATTTCCAGACTCACTTCTAATAAAGAAGATCACCATCAATGATTGTTGGATATATTGGCAAGCTAGAAGTTAAAATGCCTTCATCTTCCAGGTCAAGCAGAAAGTGCACAGGTGAAAAGTTCTCTTGAATCTTTTTGGCTGTGAGGCCTGGACCTACTGGAAGCATCTTGCTTGGTTTTACCATCAGTGATGGCTTCCCAGGAGCCTCCAGTGGTGGGATGACATTCTGGGGATGGAACCAGAGAGCTGAGCCTATGGCTGATACTGATGGTGCTTGAGATAACAAGCCTGCTGGAGTGGACATGTGCCAAGGGTACCTGCAACAGGGGGGCCTGTGTGGTGAGGAGGGGAGGTGGAGGGAGCAGGGGCAGAAGAGGTCATCCACGGAGATGCTGGGAATAGCTGCTGCCTGCATGGTAAGGGAGGCCCTGCAGGGGAAACCCAGGCTCCCACACCTTGTCCAGCCTTACAGCTTGATTACTTTGTTCTGAGAGTGACTTTACAAGGAGGTGCTGTAAACAATGGCAGGGCCTCCTGTCCCCGCCTCTGTCCTCTGTGTACACTGTTAGGTGGGAAGGCTGAATGAGGCGGCAGGCTCTGGCCTGACTTCCTGTTCCCTCCTGTCCCTCTCTCTAGGTCTGTCTCTCTCTGTCTCTGTCTCTGTCTCTCTCTCTCTCACACACACACACACACACACACAATGGTTACAGTACCCAATGTTCATGAGTATGAAGTTTAGGCATCCGCCTTCTGAAGGTGGTTTGTAAAAATGGTGTGTCCTTTAGAAGGGTCACGTGGGTCACGTGGGTAAAGGGGGAAACTGTAACTGCACATCTGGAAATTTGAAGCATGATCATGGTTAATATACAGGCTTATCAGCTTGGATAGAATCATCAGTCCTATATCTGTAATCTGTAAGACCTTGGCAACCTACTTAACTCATCCGTAAAATGGGGCAAGTACCTTACAGGGCCGTGAACATTAGATGCACGATGTAGCCCAGGCACCCAGCAGAGAGCCTGGCTCACAAAAGTGCTTAAAACCAAACCAGACTTGGCCGTGGAGTTGACTCATAGAGACCTTGTAGGACAGAATGGGACTGCGGCATAGGCTTCCTAAGGAGCAGCTGGCAGATTCGGACCTTTTGTTGTTTGGCAGCTGAGCTCTTGACCAATGTGCCACCAGGGCTCTGATGTGCCACCGGGACTCTGGTTAATGCTCTGTAGATGGTAAAAAAAACTCCTATTTCTGCCCATGTAACTCCAGCTCATCATGATCTCATGCATATCAGGGTAGAACTGTGCTCCACAGAGTTTTCAACAACTGATTTTTCAGTAGATTGCCAGATCTTTCTTCTGGAGCACCTCTGGGTAGACTTGAACCTCCAACCTTTCGGTTGGCAATGAGCACATTAACTGTTTGCACTACTCAGAGATTTACTTAAGGACTGACCTTGCCAACTTCTACACTTCTTGCAGCTGGGGATTCAGTTTCCGTAAAGTGTTCAAATGCACTTTCTGCTCCATTGGAAGAAAGACTGATTACTAGTTGGCCCATTTGAGTCTAAGACACACACACAGACACACAGACACACAGACAGAAGACAGACTCACACCTCAAGGCCTCCAGTTCCATGTAATGCTCACGGCCACAGTGGACAGTGGACAACCCTTGAAGCCTTGGTTCACAGCCCGCCTGCTTTCCGACATCTTCTCTGCTCTGGGCATCCTGTGTTTCCCATCAGGGCTACCCGACTTAGCATTTTCATTCTCCTTTTGTTCTCTGCGTTGGTCACCGCTCCCTACTAACTTTTAAACTCTCCAGCAATGAGGATACTTGTTGGACCTTGTTTGAGTCCCACACTGTGCCTCTCCTTGTGGGTAAAGCTGTTAGGGGCAGTGTGGCTTACTGGCTAAGCAGACAGGGGTTAGATACAGACAGATGTGGCTTTGAATTCTAGCCCTGCCACTAGCTACCTAGGCAACAGTAGGAGTGATTTTTAAAAAACTCTTCTTGAATTGCAGTTTCCTGAGTAGTAAAATGGGGCAGTGCTAGCATCTAAGGGCTCTTTCCAGAGTTAAATTAGGAACATCTGTAAAGCATGTATCAAAACCAAACCCATTCCCATCAAATTGGTTCTGACTCTGTGGGACAGAGTAGAACTGCCCCATAGAGTTTCCAAGGAGCCCCTGGTAGATTTGAACCACCAGCCTCTGGCAGCAGCCTTAGCACTTAACTACTACAGCACCAGGGTTTCCCTAGATCACACGGCAGACACTTAGTAGGTGTTGTTGTTGATGTTCATTGCCACTGAGTCAGTCGTGACTCATGGTGACCCCTGGCACATCAGCACAAACTGCTACCCAGATGTGTGCCATCCCCACGATGGGTTGTGGGTCCAGCCGTCACTGTCCATGAGACTTCCACTGGCTCGTTTTCAGAAGTAACTTCCCTTTTCTTGTGTAAGCGCCCCTGAGACCTGATGGAATTGTATAACAACACCCGCAAACTTCCAGTGACAGACGAATGGTGGCTGCAGGTCAGGAGCCTGGATGAGGAGGCAACCTAGTTTTCCCGCATGGAAGCTGAGAGGGGTACCACCGAGCAATCACTACCTTGCTAGTAATGTTAAACCAAAACCAAACCCACATCACTAAGTCAATTCCAACTCATAGCGAACCTATAGGACAGAACAGAACTACCCCATAGTTTCCTAGGAGCTCCTGGTGGATTCAAACTGCTGACCTTTTGGTTAGCAGAGGTAGCACTCAACTGCTATGCCACTAAGGTTTAGTTAATTGTATTATTAACACAAATATTAGTTTAGTGACAAAAACAAGCAAATGTGATAGGACTGGAAGTCTTTGATCTAAAAAAAAGAAATCTGTAGCTTTTTATCCTTTGCACAGGGTGCAATTTGGTCTCATTCTTATCTTTGGGGGCAAGTTCAGAGAAAAGAAAGGGAAATGACCTCAGCTCTGACAAAGAAGGAGTGGCAAGTCCCTTATTACTCACAGGGACTTACCACTGCGCCCAGGGCTCCTACGGTTGTCTTGTGACAAGTTCTGCTTTCCAAGGCCACAAGCTGAATACTGTTTATGATGCTTTTAGGAGGAAGAGATCTGACCTGTGTGAGGTCAATAGAATCATTGTTATGCAAAGAAGGAAATCCACAGCAATGTTCGTCATCCTTTTGGGCTGCAAACATATAGATCTCTTTCTTTCTTTTTACAGTATGCTTGTTAATTTTTATTTATTTGACATCTTTCTGTTTCTGGGGGGAACAAAAAAAAACCTTTTACCATCTTAGATCACATAACTCTGTTTAAAACTCTCCTGAGGTTTCCTGTGGAGACTCTGGTGGTGTAGCGGTTAAGAACTACATCTGCTAACCAGAAGGATGGCAGTGTGAATCCACCAGGTGCTCCTTGGAAACCCTATGGGACAGTTCTACTCTGTTCTGTAGGATTGCTGCGAGTCGAAATTGACTCGATGGCAACAGGGTTTCAGGTCAGGTTTCCCGTCTCACTCAGAGTGGGATCCCAGGTCCTGACAATATCCTTCACAGTGCTGAGTGACTGGCTTTCCCATTTCCCATTTCTCACCAACCCCTTCTTCTCTCAGTCTCCTGGTGGTTGAGTTCCCATTACACTGACTCGATTTCGGTTCCTGGAACATGCCCAGTGAATTCAGGGCCTTTGCACACGCTGTTCGCCCGGTGGAGTGCTCTTTCTCAAGTGTCCTCATAGCTCTCTCCCGTTCCCCCTTGATTCCTCTTAGCCCTCTGCACTCAGGTCAGTATACCAGAGAGAACTTTCCTGACAATAGCACCTAAGACAGCACCCGCCGCCCTGTCACTCTGTCTCCTTATTCTGTCTTCTTTGCATAGCCTTATTCCCTCCCAAAATGTGTGTGTTTATTGTTGAACTTCTCCCACTAGAATACAAGCTCCCTGAAGGCAGAGATATTATTTTATACCTAGCATTTAGTGTACAGAGTAGGCCCTCAGTAAATGCGGAATGAATAAAAGTGGAGCGACTTTATAAGTGAATGCATGCTGAGCAGATCCTGGCAGAGCTTCCAGACTAAGACAGACTAGGAAGAAAGGCCTGGTGATCCACTCCTGAAAATCAGCTGGTGAAAAATGTGCAGATCACAGTGATTGAGCCAAGCCACCACCCATCATAGGGATGGCAGAGGACAGGGCAACACTTTGTGCCATTGTGCCCAGGGTCGCCATGCGTGGGGGGCTGACTTGATGGCAGCTGACAGCAACAATGGCAAGAGTGAGTGAATGAACGGTGAACAGACAAGGCCTACAGGACTCACGTGAGTGTGCATGGGAGCAAGGAGAAGGAAAAATGTCACAAGCCCACTTCACTCTGAGAGGCTGCAGGTGCTCTCAGTGGTCAGCGCTGTGTCTCACCATGGGGAAGACTGGGGTGTCACCCTCTGCGGTGGCCTCACTCCTCCCCCACCCCCACAAATGTTTTGGATAATGGGCTTGAAACAGCAGAGCAAGCAGATGTGGGGTTGGCTTTCCAAGATAAGGCCTTATACACACTGTACACACATGATACATGTTTGAATGAAAACTATTAACAGAAAGAAAAGGGAGGAAATGGCTACACAGCAGTAGTTCTTCTGAGACACGGGTTACTTGTCTTTGTAAGAGGGCTGGGAAGGAGGATTTGTTGGTGTAAAGGGAGATACTATGCTATCAAAGCATCTTACTGTTTCCCTCCTCCCCAGTATTTTATATGGTGTTAGGGAATCAACAAGCCAAGAACTAAACCAAGTATTATTGAGTCGGTGACAACTCATAGCGGCCCTATAAAACAGAGTAGAACTGCCTTATAGAGTTTCCAAGGAGTGTTGGGCAGATTTCCACTGTCGACCATTGGTTAGCAGACAGAGCACTGAGCCACCATATCACCAGTGTTTCCTATTTTCTGCTAATCGTGTGCATCTTGGCAGATCAGGATGATGCTCTGTGCCCTTCCCACTGCTTCATCATGAATTACCACTGAGATAAAATGGTGAAAATTGACTTCTTACAGAGACGGGTCTTTTATAAACCCATCAGGTCGATTCCAACCCAGAGAGACCCTACAGGACAGAGTAAAACTGCTCCACAGAGTTTCCCACAAGAGCCTGGCAGATTTGAACCTCTGAACTTTTGGCTAGCAGCCCTACCTTTAACAACTATAGTTTGTTTTTTTCTAAAGTAAGTGATCTTGGTAAGAAAAGGAAGAGTCAAATAATCCAGGTGACGTCATGGATTGAATTGTGTCCCCTGAAAGATGTGTATAGAAATGTGGCTGGCCTGTGATCACCAGTGTTGTGTGTGATTACTCACAATTTTGTGATTTTCCTGTGCTGTAAATCCTAATCTCTGGTGTGGGCTGGCTTGGCTGGCCTGTGGGTAATAGACAAGATTATGTTAAAAGAGGATTAGGGTGGGACTGCAGCGCTCCTACTATGGGAGTTTTCCTGGAGTGTGCCTTGTACCACTCTTTTATCCTTTCATCCTACAAGAGACGGAAGTCTTAGTGGATACAGAACTTAACAAAGTCACTTAGATTCCATCCTCCGTCCCATTTTCACTCTCCCAAACTGGATCAGCAGGCTTGTACTCCTCTCCTTGTCTCCATGATAGTAAATCAATTATTTCAAATCTTCGGGAGGTAATGGCATTGTTTGATAAGATGTAAAGGAATCTTGTGATTCCCTGTTCTAGTCTGTAACAAGATTTGATATTTTCCAGATGCAAATTGCTTTGTAATCTGCCTATAAAAGCCATTGGAATTGTAACCCAAGTGGTACAGTCTTGGAGAAATTATTCTCATCGTCTTCCAGATTTGCATGCTTATTGGTTGATAAAGCATTTCTTGAATCTGTGGCCGCCTCTGAATGTTGGTGACAGTGACAAGCAACAAAAGGAAAGGGAAGCAAGCAGAGAGTGGGAGCCTCATACGTTCCAGAAAGCAGCACAGAGAGTAGAGCCTGTCCTTCAGTCCTGAGGTTCCTGTGCCAGGATGCTCACGTGACCAAAGACTGGTGCAACACAAGGACCTTCTTTCAGAGCTGACAGTGGAAAAGCCTGCCCTTGGAGCAGACACCCTGAATTCGGGCTTGTAGCCTTCTGGACTCTGTAAGAACCAAGTTGTCTTTGCTAAAGCCATCCACTTGTGATACTTCTGTTAAAGCAGCATGAGCTGACCCAAACAGTTGGTAACAGGAAAGAAAGAAAAACACCACTCAAGACCTCCTCCTCATGAAGAAAGCTAGAGATGGTATTTTAGGGAACATTTTTCAGGATCCATCACAATGCACAGCTACAATATAGACATGTGGGTTCTGTTCTACATCAAGGGAAATGGTATGATACATCTTAGGGAAGCTGCTTTCTTGATTGTTGTTAGTTGCTGTTGCGTCGGTTCCTACTCATAGCGACCCTATGAATAACAGAATGTAACACTGCCCAGTCTTGCGCATTGTCCACAGTTGTTTTCATGCTCAAGCCTGTTGGTACGGCCACTGTGTCAATCCGTCTCCTCAAGAATCTTCCTCTTTTTCACTGACCTTCCATGGTACCAAGCATGATGTCTTTCTCCAGAGACTGATCTTTCCTGACAACATATCAAAAGCATGTAAGACATTAGATACTGTATTTGGGGAGCGTCTTTCCATGGCAAATATGTCAACTTAATGCCATTTTAATAAACTTTAATAGAATAATGGAATTCCATTCCACTGAATATATAACACAGTCAGTTCTCTACTGAGATTTAGATTGTTTTCAACTTTATGTCGCTATGTGTTGGAATGGACTTGATGGTGATGAGTGGATCTACTCTGTGCTACAGCTAAGATCTAGGCACACGTTCTAGGCACCCAGTGTCCCAGCTGAACCTGCAGTCACCTGTGGTATTGTTGTTGTCGTTGATGGCATTTCCACTCAAGGAAGTCCTCCCTTCCATCCCAACCTCATCTTCTCTTCCACCTCCAGCTCCTAGTCTCCAGGTCACAGGATTGGAAGCTACTGCGGTTGGCACTGGAAACCCCAGCAATGTAGTGGTTAAGAGCTGTGGATGCAACCCAAAAGGTCAGCAGTTCAAATCTATGAGGTGCTTCTTGGAAGCCCTAAGAGCAGTTTGACCCTGTCTGTTAGGGTTGCTATGAGTCAGAATCAACTTGACAGTAATGAGTTTGGTTTGGCTTTTTGTGGGGTTGGCATTCAGGTGCCTCACAGAATGGACCAGATTTTAGCAGAGAGATGCCAGGAAACCTTGAGAAGGTGGTGTATGTTATTTCAACAGCCTTGAGTACCTCCTTTCCTTCAATTGTCCCTGGTTGCCATCAGTTGATGTGGTCTGCTGTTAACTGTAGGGTTGGAAGATCGAGTCTACACAGAGGCATCTGGGAAGAACGGCCTGGTGATGCACTACTGAAGAATCAGACGTTGAACATCCCATGGAGCCTAGCTCTACTCTGCCACACAGGGGATTGCCATGAGCTGGAAACTACTGGGTGGCAACCAGTTGGTGGGTTTCCTTTGTCTCAGGAACAGCAAAGAGGAGAGGCTAGACATGGTGGATTCCAACACTCTGTGTGTGTTTTTCAGCTCTCTTTCACTTTGTCTTGTTACTGAACTTGTTAGGTGGCCTCCCTTTTCTAAATCCTGCTGCCCTGGGTAGAAGCTCGCCTCCCTATTATTAACCTGCTGGACAGCTGAGGAAGCTGAAACTCCGAGAAGCTCCATGACCCGCCTAGGATCACGTGACAGTGCCCGAGAGTCCTAGGCCTGGAGCTTCTGAAGGCTGGCGCTGCCCTTCGCTCAGGGGCGCTGCCAGCCAGGCCTGCTCCTGTTACAGGGCTGGTCTCACGCTGGCGGTTTGCTCCTCTTGATTCTCCCTGCAGTGTCATAGCAGCATGGGAGGAGGCAGCATGGGAGGAGGCAGCATGGGAGGAGGCAGCATGGGAGGAGGCAGCGAGGAGCGCGCAGACTTTGCTTGCAGAGGGTTGGTGGTCACAGCGTGTGGAAATCGGTGGTGACATTTTCATTAGGACTGAGGCTGTTGTGAATGGATTAAGAGGTCACAAGTTGGTCACGAAATAGTTCAACTGTGGCTGTGCACTGACAACAGTGTGGATGGAAGGCTCTCAGCTGTTCAGCCCGAGTTATAGGGAAAGAGTGGGTGGAGAAGAAGGAAGGAAACGGGCTCTGTTGAAAGCCTGCTCCGAGCCATGCCGGGCAGGCTGCTGGTGCGTATATGGTTTCATTTATTCCTTGTGCCAACTTGGAGAGCTCCGTCAACAACTTCAACTTCTTCTTTCCTTCTCCTCCTTCTCTTCCTCCTCTGGATTGAAGAATTAGGATGATCAGAGCAACTAAGTGGGGGAAACCAAAACAAAAACCCACATGCAAAAGCAAGCCTGCTGCCAATGAGTCAATTCAAACTCATAGTGACTCGATAGGACAGAGAACGACTACCCATAGGGTTTCTAATGGGCATCTGGTCAGTTTGAACTGCTGACTTTTTCGCTAGCAGCTGAATGCCTAACCACAGCACCACGAGGTCTCCTGCCAAGTGAAAAATAGCAGTATAGCAGGAAGGAGAAAAATAAAACAAAACCCAAACAAGTGGCCTTATACTGCTATATGGCAGAAGTGTGCACGGGATTATTAACGGCTGTGACTGACTGCTCAGAGGTGGATAGCCAAGGCTTATCTTCTGAGATACTGCCGGGGGGATTCAAACTGATGACCTTTCAGTCTGAAACCCAGCTTTTAACTGTTTGCACCACCCAGGGATTTCTATATGATGGAGGGAGGGTTTTAACACTTGTGCCTTGATTCCAAGGTCAAGCTCTTTCCCAGCTCTGTGCTGTTGCTCTGAGGACACAGTGGTGCTTCAGTGTTGGAATTCTCATGTGACTTCCATCTAATTAGTCCTGGGTTCAGTTCCCAGACTGTACCTTCTTCTCAGCCATCACCTGCCTGACAGTGGAGGCTTGTGTCGGGAATTGCACTGCATCCCCCCAAAAGTGTATGTAGCCGTTTGACTAGGCCATGATGTCCTGAATTGTGTGATGGTCTTTTATGCCACAAATCCTGCCTCTGTGAAGTTAGTGCGGGAGGATGGGCAGCAGCTACCTTGGTGGGCAGGACTCAGCTGTGTAGGATTGTCTTGTGCCTTAAGGCTATATCTTAGGAGATAAAGGAAAGGGAAGCAAGAAGAGAATTGGGGACCTCGTGCCACCAAGAAAGCAGGGCAGCAAGCAGAGAGTGTCCTTTGGAAAAGACCTGGGGTCCCTGTGGCTCAGAAGCTCCCAGTGGAGGGGAAGATTGACGACAAAGGCCTTGCTCCAGAGCCAGCAGACAGACACTTCTGAAGCTGATGCCCTGAATTTGGACTTGTGACATACTGGGACTGTGAGAGGATAAAACTTCTCTTTTGAAAGCCATCCCCCTGTGGTATTTCCTTTATAGTGGCACTACATGACTAAGACAGCTTGTGTGCTGGTTGCCATGATCCTGACAGGTCTCAGCACAGCTTCCAGATTAAGACAGACTAGAAAGAAAGGCCAGGCTATCTACTTCTGAGAAATTAGCCACTGAAAACTCGGTGGGTCATGATGGTTCTGTCCCACTAAATATGGGGTCACCTTGAGCTGGGGACCATTTTGATGGCAGCTAACCACCGTGGCAAATATTGTCATGCAGTGGAGCTCTGGATGGCCTGTACTCCACTCATCCCTTAGGAGCTCAGTGCCTTCCTGTGAAGGCACACTGCTGGATCTCATGTGGATTCGTCAGCCCCTGTCTGCTTCCGTCCAAGGAGAGCAATGTCAGAAGTTGGTGTTTTTCTCTCAACCGCTGGGCGAGTCTCCCTCCAGACTGCAGTTGGCTCAGGGGTGCCATGTTGGCTTCAATCCCGCAGAGTTTCATTTTCACTTTCTTATTGGAAAATCGAAATCTGGGGAATTAGAGCTTTTCCATATTGATTTTTCAGGGGCAAGTGAAAATTACATTCTCTACGGGCCCAAGAAGGTGCCACTTTGAGTGGTGACAGGGCTGACTTTGGAAGTGACGTGCGGTAAGGTGAACGATGGGGCAAGCAGACGTAGCCTTTGTGCTATGGTTCAGAAGGGCAAAGGCATAGGCAAAAAAAAAGAAAAAAAACAGGTGTGCATCCATGTAAAACCATTTCTGGAATTAAACATTGGATTTCAGCTGAAATAGAAAGACCCGTGAGAATAACTTTGAAAAATCAGAATCCGAAGTATGTCCTTTAAGTGCGTCAGGAGTGGTGGATCAAGGCTGTGCTTGGCTTCCTACCTGATGTTTTGGGACTGTGTAGAGAATTGGCCTGGCTTAGTGGAAACCTTGGCGGTGTAGTGGGTTAAGTGCTACGTCTGCTAACTGAAAGGTCAGCAGTTCATACCTGCCAGGTGCTCCTTGGAAACTCTATAACGCAGTTCTACTTTGGCCTATAGGGTTGCTATGAGTTGGATCTGACTTGAGCGCAGTGGGTTTTCTGTTTAGAGAGGAGCCCTGGTGGTACAGTGGTTAAGGTCTTGGCTGCTAATCAAAAGGCTGGCAGTTCAAATCCACCAGCTGTTCTTTGGAAACTCTACGTGGCAGTTCTACTCTGTCCTACAGGTTGCTGTGAATCAGAACTAACTGGATGGCACCTAACAACAACAGAGAATTAGCCAGATGTCTGGCAGATGCATTCATGCTGAGGCCCAGAATCTTAGTTTTAGGTTCAGATCTTGCTCTATTAGTTACCACCTGGGAAATCTTTTATAAATCCATTTCCTGAACCTCAGTTTTTTTCCATCTCAATGTGGGGATAATAATAGAAGCTACTGCACACAGTTCTAGGGAACATTGATTGAATAAATCTTAGTTGACTGACCAGATGAGTAAACAGGGTAATCCATGTGAAGTAATAGGTTAGATGCCTAGGACACAGTGAGAGTTAATAGGAAGTCAGTCTGAAATGCTGTTCTTTGTGATGTAATCTTTAGGTCATGCTGAACCAGCTATGTGTCATCTCTTCACGGAAGGAATCTAAAGAAGATTGGGGAGCTGACATCTCTGTGGGCTTATTGATCTCCTTGGGACACCTAGTGCTTTCTCTTCCTGTCCTGGCTTTGGACTCCAGGAGTACAGAACCAACCCGGAGTAAACATGTGCCCAAGAACGGAGTGTCCAGCACCAAAAATGGTTCATAATATTGCTGTGCGCCACCTATCAGTCAGGTACGTGGTCCTGCAGGGGCCCAAGTGTTGCTGGAAGCTATGCCGTGAGTATTTCAAATACCAGTAGGGTCACCTGTGGTGGACAGTTTTCAGCAGAGCTTCTGGACTGAGATAAACTAGACGGGTTTTATCTTCTGAATAGATAGATCTATTCAATTTTCAGAACAGATAGACCTATTCAGAGGATAGATCTACTACTGAAAATTAGTCAACAGAAACCCATGAATTATGGTGGAGTGTCATCCATTGCCGCACTGCAAGAGGAGCCCTTAGGTTGGAAGGCATTTGGAATTCACAGTGGCCACAGCAGTGACCGTGCAGGACTGGGCAGTATTTCCTTCCACTGCAGCTGAGGCTGCCGTGAGTTGCGGCAGTGTGACAGCATCTGGTAACCAACAACACCGCTGCTGTGTTGGGTAACCACACACACAGCCAGGCCACCCCTCCCTGATTCAGGAAAGAAAACTCTACATGCGTGTTCCCAGTGCTATCAGAGGAACTCTGCTGTGTGCAGTGGGTCAGGATATCTGCACTTCTGTGGTTTGGCAAATCCAGCCCTCCAATGAGCACACTTTGAGGAGCTGGGAGACCCCGTTCTAGCGAGGGTTGTGCCCTGCACTAGTTGTGGCCCTACCAAATCACTTCCCTTAGACTCTATTTCTCCTGGTAGTGAAGTGGTTGAAAGTGTGGCTGCTAACCAGAAGGTCAGCAGTTTGAATCTACCAGCTGCTCCTTGGAAACCCTGTGGGGCTGTTGTAGTCTGTCCTGTAGGTTTCCTGTCAGTTGGAATCCACTTGATAGCGAAAGGATCACTTTAGTTTGGTAGTCTAAACTCTCAGGCTTAAACTCTCTTCCATTTGAGTTAGATGAGTCAGTGGTCTGTTACGTGGCATGAAGATCTCCCACTTTTTAGCTGGGCTCATCTCCTTCCTTGTCCTGCCACCAAGAAGTCTGAAGTACACAGACTCATGGCATCTCAGAATGGAGGCACACATTTGACATATGCTGTGCCATTTTGCAGGAAACCCTGGTGGCGTAGTGGGCTAAGTGCTACGTCGGCTAATCCAAAGTTTGGCAGTTCAAATCCACTGGGTGCTGCTTCGAACCTCTATGAGGTAGTTCTACCCTGACCTCTAGGGTCGCTGTGAGTTGGACCCAAGTTGAAAACAGTGCATTTGCTATTTTGGATTTCATTTCCTTCTCCTTCTGTTTCCTCAGGGTAAATGCCTCACAGTTGGTTTGTGACTGAAAACCTATGGCGCTCTACAAGGTTGCCTTTTGGGAAAAGACCTTCAGGGAGCTAGTATCTGGAAACAGGTGGTTTTTTCTTCTTGCTTTCTTCCCCTTCTCCTTCTCTTTGACGAGTTGCAGAACTGGCTCTGACTCACAGTGACTCCACGGGTGTCAGAACCGAGCTGTGTCCCAGGGTGTTACTGGTGGCCGGTTTTTCAGAAGCAGATCTCCAGGCCTTTCTTCTGAGGCACCTCAGGGTGGGCTGAAAGTGTCTACTTTTCAGTTGGCCACTTGGTGCTTATCCATGTGCATCCTTTGTCTCTTTAACACCTGTAAAGTACCCTTTCTTCCTCTCCTTTCCATATGCAGTCTAACTGTTAACATTAACCTGAGCCCCAAAAGTGATTCAGGCTGAGAACGAGCAGCTGGTCGCTACCACGCAGGACACATGTTGGGGGCATCAGGTTGGAATAGAACGCATCAGAAGCCACAGGGCTGTGGGACACCTCTGGGTGTCCTCCAGGACCCCCAGCTTTGAAGGCACCCACTGACTCAGAGTCCACAAGTGTTTCAGCCAGATGTGCAGCACTTGGGATAAGTCGTTGGACAACTGCTTTGAAGATGAAAAGCCCTCTGAACAAGCGAAGTAGCTTTATTACTGCCATGTGTGTGCAGCTCTGCCGAGGAGTCCACCCCTGGCACTGGCACCGTCAGGAGTAGCTGGGAAGCAAAACCCTCCGGAAATGCTGAGTGCCAGAGGACAGAAACAAATAAAGTGCTGGGAGTGGGAGTTAGGGGAGCGGTGGGGGCCCGTGCTTTGAAATCCTGCCATGGAAAGTTCTCTTCAATGGATCCTCTTCCAACCTGCCCTGAATACAACAACTGGACATGACATGTGACAGGCGCTGCCTCCGGATCGTGTTTCACACATGCAGCTGTGATATCTGGCTCACAGGTGTTTGGTTCTGGGTCTGCCAGCTGCTCGGCAGTGGCCTGCTTCTGTGCGGAGCTGGGGGAGGGGGAAGCCCGCACACTTGTCGCTGCCAAGTGAGAGAAGGGGACTGGCTGTTCCTACTGCCCTGCCAAGGGCTCAGCGCAGGGACCTGTGCTTGGGTCTCTCTGGGGTCTGCCGTGGGGGTCCTGGGACCTCGGCTTCTTAGGGGTTCATCTAGGCCAGGGATATACTGCATGGGAGGAGGAGCAGAGTGGCAGTGGAAATTCTCCAGGGCTCTGGGCAGCCCCGTCAGGGGCCAGTGTGTCCTCAGGCATTGGGCCACTGGATTTGAGAGTCAGAAACATCCAAGGTCAGGTCTCAGCACCATCACTGACCAGCTAGGAAACCTCAGCTAAGTTTCTTCACCTGTCTGGACCTCAGTTTCCTAAGCTATGCCACTGTCTTTGTTAGCTGTCATCAAGTGGTCTCCCAACTCATGATGACCCTACATACAATAGAGTGACATGCTGCCGGGTCCTGAGCCATCACCACGGCTGATTACAAATCAGACTGACATGATCCACAGGGTTTTTAGAAGTAGATTTCCAGGTCTTTCCCCTCAGTCTGTCTTAGTTTGGAAACTCTGCTGTGACCTGTTTGGGACCATAGCACCACGCAAGCCTCCAGTGACAGACAGTTGGTGGCTGCACTTGAGGTGCATTGGCTGGGAATTGAACCCAGGTCTCCTGTATGGAGGCTGAGAATTCTACCACCGAACCACCACCTCTTCCGCAGAATGGAGTGTATAACAGCTGATCCGCAGGCAGCCTTACGGAGGTCACATGAGACTGTAGGGAAGCAATTAGGGAAGCAGTGTTATTCTTGTTTCCCCTCCTAGGGAAGGTGGGATAGGAACAGGCTTTCCCTAGGCTCCTGGGCCAGCTTGGCACAGCAGTTCTTGGCCACTGGGTTGATGGTCAAATCCAGATACCACCAGTGACTTCAGAGACTGATGATCGATTCCCTTCCCTGGGGAGAAGGAGGACTGACCTTTCAGGAAACTGAAGCCACTGAGGAAGAGTGAAGTAGCAGCTTGAGAAACAGAGAGACTCAAACTTTCTGAAGCTCACACAGCTGCCAGTGGGAGAAGTAGAATTTGAATCCTGCTCTGTAAGATTTCTAAGTCTTTGCTCTTCCCAGGCTGTTCAGCTTCTCCACACAATGTTATGCACTAATTTGTGCAACCCCTTTGTGTTTGGATGAACCGATGGCCATGGGCTACGGGCCTGCATCCTTTCTTTATTGGGTAGCGGTGTCCTCTTAGGGGACAATGCTGTTCATTCAGCCAGTTAGTCATTCATTTACCCAGTCAACAGGTATTGGGCACTCAATATACACAAGGCTCTCCTAGTAGCTAGAAATAAAGGGACAAACTGGATCGACATAGAAATCAGTAGTCAAAGAGCTCATCATATAAAGGGTGTTGTTAGCTGCTGCCAGGTTGGCGCTGCCTCTTGGCGAACCTACGTGAAACAGAACGAAACGTGGCCGGGTCTTGTGCTGCCTTTGTGACTTTTCTTTGTTTGAGTCCCTTGTTTTGGCCAGTATGTTCATCTGTTTCATTGATGGTTCCTTCATTTTTGCTGACCCTCTGCTTTGCGTGTCCTTCTGTAGTGACTGGTCTTTCCTGATAATGTGTCTGAAGTAAGGGGGCTGAAGTCTCACCATTCTTGCTTCTAAGGATCATTCAGGTTGTATTTCTTTGAAGAAATTTTCTTCAAGGAATTGGATTGAATTGTGTCCCCCTAAAAGATCTGTCACCTTGGCTAGGCCATGACTTCCAATATTGTCATCTGATGAAATGTTCCGGTGTGTAAATCCTATCCCTCTGATGTTAATCGGATGGATTTAGTGGCACTTATGTTGATGAGATCTAGGAGATTAGATGGTATCTTAAGTCAGTCTCTTTTAAGATATAAAAGAGAAGCAAGCAGAGACAGGGGGACCTAACACTAACAAGAACATAGCATTAGGAGCAGAGCATGTTCTTTGAACCTGAGGTTCCCTCACTGAGATGCTCCCAAACCAGGGGGAGACTGATGACAAGGATTTTCCTTCAGAGTTGATAGAGAAAGAAAGCTGTCGCCTGGAACTGGTGCCCTGAATTAGGACTTCTAGCCTACCGGACCACGAGAGAATAAACTTCTCTTTGTTAAAGCCATCCACCTGTGGTCCTCCTGTTATAGCAGCACTAGATAACTAAGACAGACTGATTGGTCAGCAGGCGTTAGAAGGATTCTCATGACAGAAAATTGATTTTTGGATAATAATTATATGAAGTGTTACAAAGGAAGTGTGTGCTGTGCTGGGAAAAGCCCATCTGGGGCAATCAAAGTGGAAGAGGCAACATTCCCATCTTTTGTGTTAATGAGGAAAGGGTCTCAAGGGAGAATAACTTCAGGCGAGAGCTGTGTCATGGCAGACAGGTGGAAGACACCCCCAAACTGTAGCCTTTCAGACAGCCACATGCCTATCCAGCATAATCTAAGTCCTCAGGCTCAGCTCTGAAAGGGGAAACAAGCACAGTGAAAAAATACCTAAGGGAGGAAAAACACACAGAAGAACAGATATCAGCACTATCTTGGCACTGCCTGGCCCAAGCGCAGATGCTGCTTCTGTTTGGTCTGTATTTTTCCTGGAGCCTGAGAGGTTGTCTCACTGACCCTTGCACGCCACTCCACCAGGAATGGAAAATCACTTGTTGGAAACATCAACAGAGAATAGAATAATTGGCAACAAACAGACAGCTAATCACCATTCTCCATCCTCCTGCCCTTCTTCTGATCCTGTTTATGAGCTATATCCTCAGCATTTTCTGTGTTAGTCTACTTTTCTCTTGAAAACAGACCCAACGGCTCCTATAGCCTCTTAACATAACCCAGGTAGCATCTTCCTATGGGTGCAGGCGGGTCTCAGACAAGAGTTCAGCGAGCTGCCTGAGTGCCGTGACAGATGACGCAGAAGGTGGAAGACACGGGAAAGTCTCAAGGGAAGCTGTGACTTCTTGATCCTCAACCTCCTTCCCCGAAAACATTGGTTTCTGATGGGGTGGAGCTAGCCCCGCACCGGATCCACTGTTATTAGCCGATTAAAGCTGCAAAGCTACCTTGGCTGCCTCATTCTAAGACTTCCTCCAGTGTTGTTTTTGGGCAAGTGGGATATCAGATCTGTACTGATTTCTTTTCCTTCCAAGATGAGATTTGACCAGAGGAACACAGGAGACTTAGCTCATCTTTTCTATCAGTGAGGTACTTGGGATGCTGGGCTGCTAACCAAAAGTTTGGAGGTTTGAATCCACCAACCAGGCAATCTAGTTCCTAAAACTACCCTTGGAAAACCCTATGGAGTACAGTTTTATTCTGACATACTTAAAGTTGCCAGAGTTGGAATGCAGACAACAGAAGCGGTTGGACTGCAAAAAGAAAATAATACTAGTAGACCTCAGACTTTCTGGAGCCATGGGAGCTGGGTGAACCCCCCCAAACTACACTGTGCTAAGGTAATCTTTAAATCTTAAACCAAAAATATTCCCTGACGCCCTCTTAAAACCAAACAATAGTCGAATTCAGCTAGTAAAAAATGTCTACCTTGAGTATTATGACGCTTTTAAGAACTATCTATATGAGATGAAAGTGACAACAGACACTCAGAAGATTAGATAGGAAACTTCAAGGGCAGCAGAAAACTTAGAGGGCAGTGAATTTGTGTTAACAGGGGAGGAACATCTCAGGAAAGGTGGGTGAGAATGGTTGCACAACCTGAAGAATGTGATCGAAGTCATTGAATTTTACATGAAGGAATGCATGAACTGGAGTATGTTTTGTTGCATATGTTCTCAAAAACAGCAGTAATTTATTTGCAAAGGAAGCTTTGAGATATTTAACATTGAGCCCTGAAAGGAGCAGTGGTTTACAGTCCTCTCTTCACTCAGCCAGGAGTGGAGCCTGACCTGGCATGAACAGACAGATATGTTGTCCCCTCAGATCACTCTGGGACTGCAATGATTCGGGAGAACAAGTCCTATTTCCCACACAGCATCTGAGGACTCCTGGTGTACCCTGTCCTGACTTTCAAGCAGCCCGCTGTGAATTATGCGTTAGTTCCTGTAAAGGCAAAGGGAACGGGCAGACTCAGGCTGGGGCAGGGACTCTCTGTCGACAGATCACACGGTAAGCTCTTTAAAAAAACCAAACCTGATGCCATTGAGTCAATTCTGACTTGTAGTAACCATATAGGACAGAGTAGAACTGCCCCATAGGGTTTCTAAGGGCATGGGTCTGCTTCCGTAAAGATTAACCAAACCAAACCCACGGCCTTTAGGCTGATTCAGTTTAACCTTTTTGGAAGCAGACTGCTATCTCTTTCTCTTCGGTAGTGGCTGATGGATTCAAACCACCAGCCTTTTGGTTAGCTGCTGAAAGCTTAACTGCTGTGCCACCAAACCGTAAAAAACAAACCCACTGCTGTCGAGTTGATTCCAACTCATAGTGACCCTATAGGACAGAGTAGAACTGCCCCGTAGTTTCCGAGGAGCACCTGGTGGATTTAAACTGTCCACTTTTTGGTTACCAGACATAGCACTTAACCACTACACCACCAGCGTTTCCACTGTGCCGTCAGGGCTCCTTAAGTGCCTCTTTCCCTAGATGAAAAATAAAAGTTTAGTCTACTGGCTGGTTGTACCCACATGGTGCAAAACAGCTGATTTGTTTTTAAATAGCTTCTTGGCTCATCAAGGTAGCCTTAGTCAAAGTACCTGCCTTTGTTCCATCTTCAATGGTTAGCAGTCCATTGTGCCATTGTCCACATCTACAAATTGGGCTTTACGCGGGAAATAGAATTTATGGATGTATTGCAGTTCAGAGCTGAAAGGCATAACACCAGCTAGGCATCTGTCCCAGCGGTGACACTGTTGCAGATGTCAGCTTTACTTGGGACCATTTCCCTGTAACTCTGGAGGCCATTTTTCCTTTGTTCGGCAGGTAGGGGTTGTCAGTGGGGTGGGAAGTCTCATGAAATTTTAAAACTGGAAGAGCCAATGGGAGGTCACCTAACCCATGTCCTCTGCATATTCTCAGATCAGCGCAAGTTTAACCAGCCATCTCCTTCTTGTATGTATCATCTCAGTCCTCAAGGTCTGGGAGCTTCTCAAGGAACTTTGCTTTCATTCGGGGGTTTAAACCTCTTCTTGGCTTTGATGTCTACACCCGGCCAATAGAACATCTTTGTTGTCTGTATGAGAGGAAGCCAGGAAGATCCCTAGGCATTTCTTTACTGATCCTTCTTAGTTTTACAAAGGGAGTATGTAAGTATATATATTTCTGACTAATTTATTAATGTGGCAATGAGAATTTCAAGCAACCAATGACATGATACCCTTGAATCAACTCACGAAGCTACTACTCCTCCGGCACTTTCCGGCTCCTGATGAGATAAGCTTTGTGGGGTTGGATTCCAAATTCATCCAGTCTCTTTGGGTATGAAAGTTTAAAATTGTGAAAGAGATCCATCCCTTCCTTGAGATAAATGGACTGAACTCTAGAGACTCCATGTCAAAGAAAGACACCACCCACATTCAGCTATTAAAGACTTAGCAAAGTGGACTTCTGGGTCTTCATTTGCTACCCAGTGTATTTCCCGTTTCTTGCTTTGAAGAGTTAGGAAGAGCTGCTGTCTACTGAAACATAGGGAGAATTGGTTTGTAACCAACTTCCTGTGACCCTGCGTTATTGTGATCAACTCTGAGGGTTACCACGGGTACTGAGAGTTTCCTCGGGCTGAATCAAAATGAAGCCTGGGTCTATTTTTTTTTTTTTTACTATTTATTCTAGTTCCAAGGAGCCCCAATGGTGCAGTGACTAAGTGCTTGGGTGCTAACTAAAAGTTGTGGTTCAAATTCACCCAGCAGATCTGTGAAAGAAAGACCTGGCTATCTGCTTCTGTGAAAATGACAGCTGAGAAAACACTATGGGGCAGTTCTAGTTTGTTGCATCAGGTTGCTGTGAGTTGGAATTCACTTGAGAGCACCCAACAACGTTCTGGTTCCATCTTTCAGAGCTTCAGAGAATTAGCCCTCTCTCTTACCCACAGTGCCCCTGAGTATTGGAGACAGTCCTTATGGCTCTTTGAATTCACGTGATGTAGGGTCCCATTTTTCTCCAGGCAGGCTGTCACCCAGCTGGATCCAAACCACTTAGAAAGGGTTCCTTTCATTTTTCATCCAGACTGAGAACTCTCATTACTTGCTGGATGTACACCTGGCTACAGAGAGTCTCTGCTGTAACTCCAACCCTGCTGAGCAGACTTCCTGCAGTTTTCCGGTTTCAATTCTAATGTACCCTTTCTTGTTGCAAATAATTGAGAATTGATTATACAACCTTAACAACGCATCTATTTGCAGTCCTGGGGCTCTCAGCTCCATCTCTGGCTTTCTGTGAAAGAGTTCAATTCGGGTAAAAGAATTAAGCAGAAATGCGAGTACAGAAAGACAGAGTGGATGAGGACTCTTCCAGGCCATGATGCGATGCCTAGTAAGGAAAAGAGGACATTCTGGGGTGGCCTTGGTCATATGGTTTGTATGCAGGAGAATAGATATCCTTTCTCCTTTGAATAACTTTGTTAAGGGATACGGCTAAAGTTCTGTTGACTCAAAACCTGGCGAATTGAGTGAGATCTTTGACCAAGAAGGTGCTTGGGAAAAAAGCAGTACCTCATTAATGCAAGACCAACCCCCCCAAAACCAAACCCAATGCAGTTGAGTGGATGCTGACACATAGCAACCTATAGGACAGAGTAGAACTGCCCCATATAGTTTCCAAGGAGCGCCTCTTGGATTTGAACTGCTGACTGTTTGGTTAGCAGACATTGCACTTAACCACTATGCCACCAGGATTTCCAAAACATGAGGCCAAGGACTGGCCTAGTCCTTCAAAGCACAGTACTCAATATTCTACTTCCTCTTTAATAACTGGTCACTATAGAAACTCTAGTAGTATAGTGGTTGAGTGTTAGGGCTGCTAACTGGTGGTTCAAATCCACTGGTTGCTCCTTGGAAACTCTATGGGGCAGTTCTACTGTGTCCTATAGGGTGTCTATGAGCCAGAATCAACTTGACAGCAGTGGGTTTGATTTTGGGGTTTATGGTTATTAAAAATTGGATATTTCTCATTGAAATTACCTCTATTTTGACTTATACAGTCACTAGGGAGAAAGAATTCCATGTATTTGATGGGTAGATTTCATTCTGCTTCTGGGGCCTGACAAATTTTTGTTTTGTAGATAGTATTTTCCGAGTATCCTTAATCAGGATTTCTAGGAGGACTCTGACACTGAATCAAGGAACTCTAAATCGAGGAGCTCAACCCTGGCAGAGCCCCTGTTAGAGCTGGAGGCAAGTATGGGTGCCCAGGGACCAGTGGAGGGCATAGTGGAGCATTGCCAACATCACCTGCCGTCTTCCCACTGCCGTTCCACCACATCACACAGGCTAAGACGATTCCACACGTACCTTCTTTGGTTTCTGTTCTTGCATTTTACCTTTCTCACTGCATGAGTCAATTTTCTTAAAGCTTCTCTTTGTGTACATCACTCCCCTCCTCAGGCAACCATCAGTTTATACCAGCATTTCTTAAACTGCGTGGGGATGAATAGCTATCCTATGGAAAAAGGAAGTTGTAGATAAAGTTAGAGTTTCTTTACTGTAGGACTTCTTGGAACCTTAAAGTTCTAATAAGCATGTGAAATTTTCAAATGTTTCCCCAAATTTCTTTGACTGGGATGCTGGCAGGAAGCAGATGGCTCATTTGAAGGAATAATTGCAGGGATATTAACAAACGTGTGAATGGATGAAGGAAAGCAAAGCAGGGTGAAGAAGCGCTCAGGGACTAGGAGTAGAGGGAAGCTGCTTCCACCTGTGGCATTAAGGGTAAGGGAAGAAATCAGCTAACTGGAATCGGGGTGCTGTGGGCTTGGGAAAGATACTGCCTGGTGGGAGCAGAAACCTAAGTGGAGGGACAGGCCATTGCCAAACATTTCCTACAGCTCAGGATGGAGGAGCCAGGGGAATAAATATTTCTTCTTTTTCTCTTCCTGCATTCCAGTCCTCTTCAATCTTTCACTTCATTTGAACTCAATCCAGAGACAAAGGCCGCAGGAGTCTAGATCACACAGTTCGTGGAACTCAGCTTCCTAGAGAACAGAGCAAGTTGGAGGAGGATGGTGATAGGACCATCCCAACCAAAAAAAACCCAAACCCACTGCCACTGAGTCAACTCTGCCTCATGGCAACCCTATAGTACAGAGTAGAGATGTCCCATGGAGTTTCCAAGGAGCGCCTGGCAGATTTGAACTGCCAACCTTTTGGTTAGCAGAGGTAGTACTTAACTACTGTGCCACCAGGGTTTCCTCTTATTGCCCCATGGAACATTCATTAATATCTGTGAGTTGGTTTCTCGCGCTGCTGTGACACAGGACCACAGACTTGGTAATTAAAAACAGCAGACATTTAGTCTCTTGCAGTTTGGGAGACCAGAAGTCTAAAATCAAGGAGTTGGCAGGCTGACTCTTTCTGGAGGCTCTGAGGAAGACTCCGATCCCTGCCTCTTTCCTAGTCTGTGGTTGTTTCTGCAGTTGCTGGTGTTCTTTGATGAGGGACAATCACTCTGCTGTCTCTGTAATCACATGGCTTTCCTCCAGGCCTCTGCATGTCTGTCCTCCTTTTCTGTCTGTCTTAAGGACACCCGTCATTGGATTTAGGGTCCACCCTAATTTAGGATGATGTTGTATTACATCAGCAAAGACTCCTATTTCAAATGTTACATTCTGAGGTTCCAGGTGGACATATATTTAGAAAGGGGGCACTTTTCAGTTCCCTATCATCTGGTAGAACACTATGCTTTTCAGAACACCATCTGGGCAGTGATGGCATAAAACTGTGAGTCTACATCCCTTGGCTGGCACTTCAAGTCCCTACATTATCTGGACACTAAACAGTTCCCCCACTTCTTCATTCCCTGCTCCTCAGCACAAAGCCTCTGCTACTACTTGGCCTCATGAATACATTCCCTGCTTTCATGTCTCAGCTTTCGGCTTACATCATTCTCTCTGCCTAGATCGCCCACTGTTTGTAGTTCTTCAACCCAAACGAGGAATAACCCATTTCTTCCTCCTCTAGGGAACTTCAAAATTCTGATAGCTATACAATTTCCAAACTATGCTACACACTGGCTGAAAACTGTTTCCATGTAACTTCCAAAAGTGAAGCAGTTGGAGAGATGCTGTTTGGGCGTACCTACAGGTTAGAAGGCAGTGGTTGTTCAGTGGTAGAATTCTTGCCTTCCACACAAGAGGTACAGGTTTGATTCTCAGTCATTGCACCTCAAGCGCAGCCACTGCCCAACTGTCAGTGAGGGCTCATTGGCTATGACGCTAAACAGGTTTCAGTGGAGCTTCCAGACTGAGACAGACTAGAAGGAAAGGCCTGGTGATCTACTTCTGAAAATCAGCGATTGAAATTCTGATGGATGACAGTGGTCTGATGCTACTGTGTATAAGATCTCCAGGAGTCGAGACTGCTTAAGGCAACTAACAGCAACAAATCTTAGAAGACCTGGACCACTTCAGTGGCTTATGCCTGTTGCCTCTGAATTGATTCTGAACTTGTAGGACAGAGTTGAACTGTCCCAGAGGATTTCCAAAGAGCAACTGAAGGATTCAAACTGTTGGACTTTGGGTTAGCAGCTGAACGCTTAACCAGTGTGCCAGTAGAGCTCCTCAGTATCATACTGGTAAGTATATTTGAAATCAAGGCTGTCATGTGGAGTTCAGACAATTTGGCCAGGGAACCTTTTGTTACTTTTGATCCAGGCTGTTGATTTTGCACTTACACACTCAGTGCCTGGGATTCCACTTAATCTTCACCAACACGTGCTCCTTTGCTTTCTGTTAAAATAGCTCCAAGATTCTTGAGTCCCCAGACTCCTCTTGAGCTGCTACAGCAGCGTCATCCATAGTCAGAACCCAGAAGGGCTGTGGTTGGCCTGGGAAGAAGTAGCAAGTGGTGGAATCGCATCTGAGAAGAGAGATGCCATTTCCTGTTTGGGGAGTTGATTTTTTTTACGGGATCATGGGGTGAGACGACTCGATGGCACTTGGCTTGGCTTGGGGTGAGACAGTGTCTTGATTCCTCAACCATGGTCAGGCAGACGGGGTGTACAGATTGTGTGGGGAGTAGGTAGCGGGTGCTGACAACGGAGTCTGTCTGGATCTGCAGGAGGGTCCAGGTCTTCAGCGGCAGTCATCGTTGACCTGTGCTCCCGGTCCCGTTACCTCCCTCTGTGCCCGGCACAGGAGCTGGCATGGGGGCCCCTTCACGGTCAGCTGCATTCTCCACTCCCTCCCCTTCCCTGGTCTGGATTCTTGTTTAACTGGATCACCATCACCGAACCTATGGCTGTCTCCCTGTTCAGCAGGAGGCTCTTTGGGGGATAAGGGTGACATTTTCTTGGAACTGAGGATCTGGGAAGATTAATCTCCCTTTCTATAAGCTTGCAGAAATGTGGCAGCTTCCATATCCCAATGATTCCCATGTTATCTGAACTTTTTCACACTATCTGATTGGCAGAGCATGCGAGACACTGTTAGCGGGTCTTTAACATCTAGAACTAAATTCTCCACCGAAGGAAGGACTCCTGCCCCTTTGCGGTAAGGCTGACCCACAGGTTTTTTAAGATTAATGCAAAAGATCACACTTCCTGCAGCAAAAAGATTTTTTAAAAATATATTTTGTATTGGTGTTGAGAATATATGTAGCAAAACATACGCCAATTCAACCTTTTCTACGGGTACAGTTCAGCGACATTGATGACATTCTTTGAGCTGTGCAACCGTTCTCACCCACTGCTTCTGAGTTGTTCTTCCCTCATGAATATAAAATTACTGCCCCCTGAAGTTCCTGTCTAACCTTCTGAGCTGATATGGTCACTTTGAGCCTATATAGATAGTTCTCAAAAGCATATAATGCTCACTGCAGACATGTTTTGCTAGTTTAGCTAAGCTATTATTTGGTTTTAAGAAGACTTCAGGGGGTATTTTTGGCTAGCATGAAGTTTTGATGAAGCTTTAGGCCCTCAGCTCTTTGGTTTAGGAATCTCTTGTTTTAACCTAAGGGTCCTGGAGTGGTACCTGTGGTGAGCATGCTTAGCTGCTAACTGGAAGTTTGCAGGTTCAAGTCCACCCACAGGTACCTAGAATGAAAGACCTGGTGATGGACTTCTGAAAAACCGGCCACTGAAAACCCTGTAGAATACAGCTCTACTGTGACTCACAATGGTCAATGTGAGTTGGGATTGGCTCAATGGCCACTGGCTGCTAGTGTCTAAATCTCAACCTTGCAGTGTCTGAGGGAAGCTCTCTTGCTTTGCAAAGAAGTACAAGTGTATGTGTGTATGAGTGTCATGTGCTGTGGGGTGGACAAGGGTAATCCAGAATGAAAGTCATAGTCCTGGGCTTAACTTTCAACAGTAAAACTAAAAAGGAGTTGTTATGGATTGAACCGTATGCCTCAAAAGATGTGTTGAATTCCTAATCCCTGGGACCAGTGCATGTGGGCTTGTTTGGAAAGGACACAGTCTGAAGATGTGATTCTTATTTAATGTGCTGCCGTGTTGGAGCAAGGTGGGTTCCAGTCCAGCCTGAGACAGGTCCTCGTGGTGGAGGAGACAAAACACAGAGAGGCACAGAGGGTAGATGGCCATGGGGTGACAAAGGCAGATAGTGGAAGGATGTACAAGAAAAGTGACACCAAAGATGGCTGGTCATCACCAGAAACCAGGCAAGAGGCACAGACAGATCGCCTGGTCATCACCAGAAACCAGGCAAGAGGCACAGATTGCCTTGAGCAGAATCAACGATGTCCAGCACCCAGATTTTAGACTCCCAGGTTTCAGAACGGTGAGATAATACAGTTCTGCTCTTAGAACCACTTGCTTTGTGGTGTTTTGTCAGGGGAGCCCCGGGAAACTGATTCAGCACACCACTTTCCCATCTCTTCTTTAAAGATCCCCCAATCTTCTTCTGGTGGGGCTAGAAGAAATTGAGATTTTCTGATGGAAGATGAAAACCCAGGCTGTGTAGCAGCTAGGAGCTCAGGCTGCTAACCAAAAGGTGTGCAGCTTGAGTCCCTCAGGCACTCCTTGGAAACCGTATGGGACAGTTCTACCCTTTCCTATAAGGTTTCTAGGAGTTGGAATTGACTCAATGGCTACAAGTTTGGTTTTTATTTTGTTTTTTTCCTCTAAGAGAAGGACCCACTTTCTACACCTTGCAGTGAGGGCTGCCTGGGTGGAATTTTTGCATTAACTAGAAACAGAAATACCCATGGCCCCGTCACCCTGCGTGCAATATTGGCTCCTAGGGGCCCTTCTGGCAGGGAGAGAGAGAAGGGGGAGCAAGACTGTCTCAGTAGAGCTGTGTTTATCTGCCTGCTACCTCCTGGAGGCTCCACAGGGTCACAGGAAATAAGAGCAGTGCTGTGGCCACCCCTTACTGAAGTCCTAGTCTCTAAAGGACCTCACTAAAGGGGAGGGGGCTCAGACCCTGGGTCCTGCCAGCAGCCATTGCAGACAGAAGGCCACTTGGTTAAGCATTACAGCTTTTTGGACTGTTCTCTATCTTGGGGTACAGGAAGCAGCTCTGTACCACCAGTTTCTAATGGGAGAGATGCTCCCTCCCCCCTGTCCTGTGGGTAGTCAGTCCCTTATTAAGTTCGTCCTTCTGGGATATAGGCCTCCCCCGGGGTCCATGCTTGGTGGACTCTTCCTCAGGGCCTGCAGGGGGTGCTTCTCCCCAGCCCCACCCTGCACAGGTTTCCTAGTCCTATCCCTGCCTGTCCCCCTTCCACTTCCTCACCTCCTTCAACCATCTTCACCCCCCAGATAAGCCTATCTGCCCAGCACCAGGCCTTCTCCTGAACTGCGCATTTTTACATGACAGGTTTGCATTTTAACTCAGGGAAAACCTAGAAGCTCTTTTCCTTAGAGGACTAGCTAATTATTTCTTGGTATTCTGTGAATTGTTCACTCACTCACATGATTTCTTGTGCAAGATAACCAGCCAACAGGCTAGTTCTCTAATATATTCCCATTCATTTTCAATTTATCAGATTTTGAGTGTCAGTCATTTGTAAGGCACTGAGCTCAGAATTTTCAGGGACCCCACATGCTTAGAGACAGTCTCTAGTCTCTCATGGAGTCTGGTATTTAGAGAGGCTAAGAACTTGACTGTTAACCAAAAGGTCAGCGCTTCAAATCCACCAGCCAATCACCGGAAAGCCTATAGAGCTGTTCCAGTCTGTCCTACAGGGTCACTGTGAGTCAGAACTGATTTGATGGCAATTAACAGCAACAATCAAGCAAGTATAATGTTACTCCCTCTGCCCCTACTTTTCTGTCCATTTGCTGTCTTATGGGGGATTTCATGTTGCTGTGATGCTGGGAGCTATGCCACCATTACTCAGATACCGGCAGGGTCACCCATCGTGGACAAGTTTCAACTGAGCATCCAGACTAAGACAGACTGGGAGGAAGGACATGGCTGTCTACTTCAGAATTAGCCAATGAAAACTTTATGAATAGCAGTGGAACACTGTCAGATACAGCGCCAGAAAAGGAACCCACCAGGTTGAAAGTCACTCAAAAATCAACTGAGAAACAGCCAGCTGCCTCTTCAAAGTACAGGTGACATTATTGACATGGATGGAGTAAAACCCTTTGAGACCTTCATTTCCTGATGTGGCACCACTCAAAATAAGAAATAGCATCAAACATCCATTAACAACTGGAGTGTACAAAGTATGAATCTAAAAAAGTTAGAAATTGTCAAAAATAAAATGGAACACATAAATACTGATTTCCTAGGCATTAGTGGAGCACCTGGTGGATTTGAACTGTTGACCTTGTGGTTAGCACTGGTAGCACTTAGCCCACTACACCACCAGGCCCCTAGGGTTGAATCTGACTCGATGGCCCTTGACTTGGCTAGGCATTAGTGAGCAGAAATGGACTGGTATTGGCCATTATGAATTACATGACTTACGCCGGAAATAACAATTCGAAGAGGAATGGTGTTGTGTTCATCCTCGAAGAGAACATTTCCTGAAGTACAATACCATCAGTGATAGGATGATATTTATATGGCTACAAGGAAAGCCAGTTAATATGACCTCAAATTTATGTACCAATCGCTAAGGCCAAAGATGAGGATACTGAAGATTTTTACCAGCTTCTGCAGTCTGAAACTGATAAAAAATGCAATCAGTGAATGGACTGGAAAAGTTAGAAACAAAAAAGAAGGATCAGGAGTTAGAAAATATGGCCTTGGTGACGGAAATGATGCTGGAGATTGCATGGTAAAATTCTATCAGACCAACAACCTCTTCACTGTAAATACCTTTTCTCACCAACATAAATGGTGACTATAAACATGGACCCCTCCAGATGCACTACACAGGAATCAAATCAACTATGTTTATGGAAAGAGATGATGGAAAAACTCAGTATCATCATTCAGAACAAGACCAGGTACTGACTACAGAACAGACCATCAATTGCTCATATGAAAGTTCCAACTGAAATTGAAGAAAATTAGAACAAATCCACAAAAGCCAAAGTATGACCTTGAGTATATCCCATTTGAGTTTAGAGAGCATCTCGAGAACAGATTTGTTGTGTTGAACACTAATGACCAAAGACCAGATGGATTGTGGAATGACATCAAAGACATTATACATGAAGAAAGCAAGAGGTCATTAAAAAGACGGACAAGAAAGAAGACCAAATTGGATGTCAAAAGAGACTCTGGAACTTGCTCTGGAACATTGAGTAGCTAAAGGAAAAGGAAGAAATGACAAATTAAAAAGAACTGAACAGAAGATTTCAAAGGGCAACTCGAGAAGACAAATTAAAGTATTATAATGACATGTGCAAAGAGCTGGAGATAGAAAACCAAAAGAGAGGAAATGCTCAGCATTTCTCACGGTGAAAGAACTGAGGAAAAAAATTCAAGCCTCGATTTGCAGTGGTGAAGGATTTTATGGGGAAAAGATTAAAAGACTCCAGAAACATCAAAAGACGATGGAAGGAATATACAGTCATTTTACCAAAAAGAATTGGTCGATGTTCAGCTATTTCAAAAGGTAACGTATGATCAGGAACCGATGGTACTGAGGGAAAAAGTCAAAGCTGCATTGAAGGCACTGGCAAAAAAAGAGGGCTCCAGGAATTGATGGGGTATCAACTGAGATGTTTCCACAGACAGACGCGGTGCTGGAGGTGCTTACTTATCTGTGCCAAGAATTTTGAAAGACAGCTACCTGGCCAACCTACCGGAAGAGATCCATATTTATGCTTATTCCCAAGAAAAGTGATCCAATTGAACTGAGGAAATTATTGAACAATAAAGCAGAGAATACTGGAAAGATCTTTACCTGTGTCTTATTGACTATACAAAGGCATTCCACTGTGTGGGTCATGACAAATTACGGCCAACTTTGTGGAGAATGGAAGTTCTAGAACATTTAATTGTGCTCATGAGGAATCTGTACATGGGTCACAAGACAGTCATGCAAACAGAACAAGGGGACACTGTATGCTCTAAAGTCAGGACAGGTGTGTGTCAGAGTTGTATTCTTTCACCATACCTTTTTAATCTGTATGCTGAGCAAATAATCTGAGAATCTGGACCATATGAAGAAGAATGAGGCATCAGAATTGAAGGAAGACTCATTAACAACTTGCCTTGTACAGATGACACGACCTTGCTTGCTGGAAGTGCAGAGAATTTGAAAGACTTACTGATGAAGATCTATGTCTACAGCCTTCAGTTTGGATTGCCTCTCAGCATCAAGACAACCAAAATCCTCATGACTGAACCAGTAAACAACATCATGATAAACAGAGGAAATAGTGAAGTTGTCAAGGATTTCATTTCACTTGGTTCCACAATCAATGCCCAAGGAAGCAGCAGTCAAGAAATCAAAAGATACATTACACTGGGAAAATCTGCTGCAAAAAATCTCTTTAAAGTGTCGAAAAGCAAAGATTTTGCCTTGAAACGCGCCTGATTGAAGCCATGGTATTTTGAGCCGCATCATATATGTGTGAAAGCTGGACAATGCATGAGGAAGACAAAAGGTGAATTGCCGTTTCTGAATTGTGGTATTGGAGAAGAATATTGAATGCACCACAGACCGCCAAAAGAACAAACAGATCTGTTCTGGAAGAAGTGCAACCAGAGTGCTCCTTGGAAGTAAGGATGGCAGGACTCTGTCTCACATACTTTGGGCATGTTGTCAGGAGGGATCAGTCCCTGGGGAAGAACATCATGCTTGGTACAGTGGAAGGTCAGTGAAAAAGAGGAAGACCATCAGCAAGATGGATTGACACAGTGGCCGCAACGGTGGGCTTTAGCGTAAAAACGGTTGTGGGCCTGGTGTAGGACGGGGCAGTGTTTTGGCTCTGTTGTGCGTGGGGTTGCTATGAGTTGGGAGTCACTTGACAGCACCTAACAGCAACAGCAACATCAACAACTCCAGCAGGAGCCCTAGTGGTGCCGTGGTTAAGTGCCTGGCTGATAACCAAAAGGTTGGTGGTCAGTGGTAGATTACCCAATAATCCAAATCTCCCGTAATAAACAATTTCACACTTTTCTCTTCCATATCAACAATTCTGCTTCTAGGTATGGTTAGCATCTGTCTCTCTTCCCCAACCCCACAGCTCTTTCCTACAGAATCAAAGCCTCTTTTCAAATTTATAGTCCCTGACAAGGGCAGGGAGAACTGGAGGCTCAGTTTTAAATAGCGTTACTGCTAACCAAAAGGCCACCAGTTTGAATCTACTAGGTGCCTAGATTTGCAAAGATGTGATGATACCCATGTGAAATTGTTCACTACAGATTGTTAAGTAAGTGTAAGTAAACCCATGCTTACTTGTTTATTGAATAATCTGCCCTTGTTAGTGGTCTGAACCCACCAACCACTCTGCAGAAGAAAAATGCAGCAGTGCACTCAGTAAAGATCATCGGCCCAGCCTAGGGAACCCTGTGGGGCTTTCTGCTCTGTCCTGTGGTTCACTATGTGTCAAAATCAACTCCGATTTCATGCAAGGCAGGCTAGAGTAAGTATCCCAAGAGAGGGTCAGTCCCAGCTCCGTGGATGAGATTCTGAGTCAGGCTCCGCAGGGACACAGGTAAGATGATGACGGGTCCAGGGGGAGGCTCTACACAGCCACAGACCTGGGGTGGCTCAAGTGTCTAGCAGCAGTGACTCATTCCTTTGGAGCCCTACTGCAGAGAGGACCTGGGGGGCTCCTGGTAGAACTGCCCCACAGTGTGACAAAAGAGCACTGGGTGGATCTGAACTGCTGATCCTTTGCTTTGCAGCCATAGCTCTTAAGCACTTTGCAACCAGGGTTTCCAGCTAGACCTGGGGATTGCAGATTTGGGTGTTCCCTTATCCTGCAATCCTCCCGTCCTCACCACCATCACAGCCATCACCACCACCAAGCTAGTTCCTGCTTCTGTCGGAGGGTCTGGGGGACAGCTCTGGAACTGAGATGGAGCTGCAGGCCTTCCCCCTTAAAGCTAGATTCTTCAGGAATATTTCACTCTGTGTATTAAGTGAACCACAGTTCCTTTATAATTCCTAGGAGATGTCCCTAGCAATGGAGAAGCTCTTGATAATGGGAGATGAACAGGAAAACAACAGCTTTTCTCCTTTTTTGGTGACTTTGTCTCCCTCTGTTCAAGTAGCACAATGATGCAGCTGAGATAGCATTTCATTTTTTTCTTGAGTTGCTTTCCTTCTCGTATTTTCTCCGTGGACTCTAACTTTCCGAAGCATGGCGGTGCAGCTCATTACCTGACATGGGGTAAGCTGAGAGACAGTCCATTCCTCCTGCTCACCCCTGAGGCTGAGAGATCTCATCTCTCTGTCCCTCCCCTCCCAGCCCACACTGAGCCTCTGGATCACAAAGACGCACTGTAGTCCCCTGCCGATCTGTGCGGCCTGATAGGCACCTTGCACAGTTGTCACTTTGTGCTCTGCCTGGGTAAGGCAGTCACTCTCCTCACCAGACAATTGGCAAGTGGAATCAATAGCCGCATAGTCTCCTGGGATCTGTCCCTTGGTTCATTGCAGCCATGCTGGAGCCTCCCTATCCACTGCCCTGCCAAGAGCTTCTCCTTCAAGGGTGAGGTGTCACTCCTGCATAGGACAGGGCCAGGGGAAGGACTCTGAAGTCACAGCTTTTTAATTTTTTATTGTGGTATATATATATATGTGTGTGTGTGTGTGTATATGTGATGAATTATTTGCTATTCCACGTTCTTCATGCATACAGTTCTGTGATGTTAGTTTTGTTTATCTTGTTCTTCAACCATCAGCATTTTCCAGTTCTAAATTTTTCCACCATCTTTATGAGAAGCTCAGTGTCCCCTAAGCTGTGAGTTTCCTTTTGCCCCTGCTACTGACCCCCTGGGAATGACTGATATACTTGGATCTCTGTATTCTCACCTACCCTAGATAGTTCACGTAAGTGAACTCACTCACTATTTGTCTCTTTGTGACTGACTTATTTCACTCCGCAGAAGGAAGTCACAATGTTGAACAAGGGAGGTGGAAAGAGATGACAGCAACCTCCAAACACTCCTTCGTGGCCAGGCTTTATAATTGGAAAGAAAAGAAAAAGGAAATAATCCGTGGATATGAAACAGGACTTTGATTTACATCGTATCAATTATTTGACTAAGAAGTATTGACTAGAGAGACTATTACTGTCGTCACTAGGAAATATCTATTAACTAGATGTGAAGGGGAAAACTGGTGGTGTAGTATTTATGGGCTAGGGCTGCTAACCAAAAGATTGGCAGTTTGAATCCAGCAGGAACTTACGGGGCAGTTCTACTCTGTCCTATAGGGTCATTATGAGTTGGAATCAACTAGAAGCCGGTGGGTTAGAAAGAGGAAGAATCCAAAAGTACTGACGGCTCACTGTCCTGAGGCACCAGAATCCCAGTTTTCCTGGAGCTGTGACGTTCTCTGCTGCTTTCCAAACTTCTCTTCCACCTGTACCTGGTCATTTGCCTCCCGGAGTGCTGGGTGGATCCTATCCTCACAAAGCTTCACAAGATGTAAGGACATGCGTTACTATACCTTCTGTCTCCCAATATCCAGCCCATATTTAAACACCAGATCTTTTGTGATGCTTCCACATATAAAAATCAAAATAAGGTAAGATTGACTTTGGAAACTCTCAGAGAATTTCTGCACATATCCCATAATAACTAGACCTTCTGACCCGTGGTGCCAGGGCCCCAAGACAGAGAATCCCTTCTCCAGGATGGACATGGTGGCCCTGCCAGCTGTCCCAGCATTCTTCATCTTCCTCTCCTGGGCCTGAGATGTGAAGCTGCTGTGCTTTTTAATGCCTGTCCTGTGTTCAGGGAAGAAATAGGAGCCAAGGTACCAGAGTACCTTACGATGTGCAAATGACACCTCAAAGAGAAATACGAGGTCAGACAATTAAGTCCTCATTGCTGAATATCACTACAGTCCCCTTTAAAGTACCCTCCTTGGAAATCTACGCACGGATACCAGAGCCTAGCTCACCCTTCAAAGCAATTTTGGAACTTCCTGGAGTGGCAATTGTTTACAGTGGCAAGCTGGCAAGTTTGCAAACTTAATTGCCTAGTTGTCTGTGAGGGAGTTTTTAGCCAGTAAACAAATAACTGCATTGGAACACCCTCACTACCCACCAGACCTGGCCCCCCAAGACTTTTTTCTTTACCCGAAGATAAAGGAAATATTGAAAGAAGACAGTTTGAGGACATTCAGGACATCAAGGGTAGTATGATGACAGTGTAATGACTATTCCAGATAAAGAGTTCCAAAGCTGCTTTGAAGGGTGGTACTAGTTGCTGGCATGGGTGCATAGCTGCCCAAGGGGAGTTCTTAAAAGGTGACTGTTTTAGTCAGCTAGGGCTGCTCTAACAGAAATATCACAGAGTGGATGGCTTTAACCAAGGAAGGTTTATTCTTACACAGTCCAGCAGGCTGCAAGTTCATATTCAGGGTGTTGGCTCCAGGGGAAGGCTTTCCCCCTTGTCAGCTCTGGAGCAAAGTCCGGTATTGCATCAGTCTTTGTCCAGGGAGCATCTTGGCCCAGGAACCTCAGATCTGAAGGACGCGCTCTTCTCCTGGTGCTGCTTTCTCTATGGTACGAGGTTCCCAACTCCCTCAGCTCACTTCTCTCCCTTCTATTCCGCAAGCTGGGAGCTTGTGACCTACCTCACTAACACAACTGTTGCCTATTCTCCATCATCAGTTATCACAGAGGCAGGATTCACAGCACGTGGAAGGAAGGGCGCCATAGTGGGACTCACAGCCAAATCAAATCAACAGACATTTTTGGGGGGACACAATTCAACCCGTGACAGTGACCATAGTGATATTCAGCAGAAGGGTCTGTAGGACTCTTTTAAAGCTGAGTTTGCAAAATGAACTGGCAGCATTTGATTGACTTCCAGTACGTCACCCCCACCCCCACCACCATACATAATCTCATTGGATCCTCACGACATCCCGGGGAGGCTCACGAGGCTGATACACTTGTCCTTATAACACAAGTGGGGACATTGAGGTTCACTGAGGTTAAGGGGTCTAGGTGTCATGAGGACTTAGATCTCCTGATTGCTCATCTGGTCCCTTTTACCAGAGATGGTGCTTCCAGAGCCTTCTCTATGGATGGAAGGCTGTTATGAGGAGAGCCATGCCCTCCCCCCAAAAACTTTGTTGAAATCCTAACCCCTGAACCTGTGAATGTGACCCTGTTTGAAAATAGGGTGTCTCTTTTGTTGTTAATTATCAATACTGGTTGCCATTGATTCAGCTCTGACTCGTGGAGACCCTATGTGTATCAGAGTAGAGCTATGCTCAGTGGGGGTTTCAGTGGCTGACTTTTTGGAATTAAATCCCCAGACCTTTCTTCCATGGTGCTTTTAGGTGGATTTGAACCTCCAAACTTCCAGTTAGTTGTTAAGTACCTTAACTGTACCACCTAGGAGCTACCAGTTTAATTAAGGGAGGTTTTATCAGAGTGGAAACACTGGTAGTGTAGTGGTTCAGAGCTCAGCTGCTAACGAGAAGGCCAGCATTTCCAATCCACCAGGCGCTCCTGGGAAACCCCATGGGGCAGTTCTACTCTGTCCTGTGGGGTACTGTGGGGTAGCTATGAGTTGGAATTGACTTGACAGCAATTTTTTATTTTTAATATCAGAGTAGAGTGGGCCTTAATCTTAGTCTTTTCTGAACTGTGTTTTGCAAAAAGGGAATTACTCATACAGAGGGTTACAGCATGTGAGGAGCCATCTAAGAGCCAGAGAATGCCAAGAAATTCCCCAGACTGTAGAAGCTAAAAGAGACAGGGAAGGATCTTCCTCTAGAGGTGACAGAAACCTTTTGGCTCTGCAGCCTCTGAATTCAGACGTATAGCCTCCAGAACTCTGAGACCATAACTCTCAATTCTTTAGAGCCATTGGAAACCGTGATGGTGCAGTGGTTAAGCGCTATCACTGCTAACCAAACGACTGGTGGTTTGAATCCACTAGGTGCTCTTTGGAAACTCTATGGGGCAATTCTACTTTGTCCTACGAGTCGGTGGTGGATTTGTTTTGTTTTGTTTTTTGAAAGTCATCTACTTTGTGGTATTTTGTTATAACAGCCCGAGGAGACTAAAACAGGCCAAGAGAAGACCCAGTGAAAAGTCAAAGACAACAGAAAAGCCACCAAGGCCAGCTACGCAGGGAAATATGGCACCCATACAGTCAGTGCAAGCCAACCATGTTTGCTAGAAAAACCCCGTTGCTCCACCCCCCGACTGCTAGGCTTTCATTTGCTTCCCTTCTGATCCCTGGGAACATAATTCTTGGCATCAGTGATAGGAAAGCCTGGACGGGCGGCATTCCTTGGCAGAGGCTGGCACCTGTGTGCTCTTGTCCTTGTCTTCTCTTAGGATCTTCCTTTAGCTGGAAGAGTACAGGTGGGGGCAGAATATCCAATAGTTAATATAAGCATGGCACTAACTGTGCCTTTTGGGTCATTTGTAGTGAATGATTTTCACATGGGTAACACCCATGGGATACTACTATGCTCTACAAATTAGTAAGTAAACACAAATAAGCATGTGCTTACCTTACTTACTGAATCATCTACCCCTGTGACAGACTACAAATTTGAAAAGAGGCTTTGATTCTGTGAGAAAGTGCTTTGGGGTTGGGAAAAGAGACAGATGGCATCCATACCTAGAAGCAGAATCTTTGGTGTGGTGAAAAAACACGAAATTGCTCACTACAGATGACTTGGTAAGAAAAGTAAGCACTATGTATACTTTATCCAATAGGATAATCCTCCCATAGGGTGTGCAGACTTAGCTTATTGACCTTGCTACTGTGGCACTCTGGCTGTTGGTTCCTGATGGATTCTCCCCTAAGAAACTCTTGGCAAGAGTTAGAGCTGTTTCTAGAAGCAGCAAAAAACAACAGGAAAGAAAAGATACCGCCTGATAACAGATCCACCTGATACACTTCAGTTTCTCTACCTCGCAGCAGTTGCTGGCTATGACTGGGAGGTCTTTGCACTGTGCGGTTCATGTACCCGAGACCATACTCTGTTTCATTGCTAACAGTAGCTTCCCCTGTGCTGTGTCCCCTCTGCCAACCCTGCCCAGGTCTTTACAATCTTCTTCCCAAATCAGCTTATATAGCTTATATATCCAACCACCCACCGCCATCAAGTCTGGTCCAACTCATAGCGACCCTAGAGGCCAGAGTAGAACTACTGCCCCATAGAGTTTCCAAGGAGCACCTGTGTGAAAATAAACTTTTTCTTAAAGCCATCCACTCATGGTATCTCTGTTACAGCAGCACTAGCTGACTAAAACACAGGGTCAGTGGCAGCAGTCCCATAGGTGGCACCAGGGGAGATGCGGCCAACGCAATGATGTCACTAGGGTTGGCGTCACCTTTGCAGCAACATGTCACCCCTTCTTGCTCACCAGTCAGGGTGTGTACAGTCAGGCCACTGAGCAGAGAGGACGGTCTCCATCTTGGCCAATGAGAAAGAGGAGGAGCTGGACTGGGGGGCTCTGGTAGGGACTGGGCTTGCAGCACTTGGGCTTGTGGCACTCGGGCCTGTGTAGGAACAGTGCAGGGCAGCTTGAGCGGGAGGGGAATTCGCCTGCTGGCTCTGCCCACTCTGAATGGAGGAGGGATGACACCAACCCTATTGACTTCGCTGGAGGAAACCTTGAGCCTTCTAGGCCACCAGGCAAGTGCTGGCTTGAACTCCCTCTGGGTTAAACCAAAGTAGTCGCACTCTTGCTCTTTTCTCAGACTGATTTTTTTCACATCTTATTCTCTAATGTTATCAAAACAAACAGAAAGCATGGTTAATGGTACATGGGCTTAATTTGACTCAATATCTAGAGGGCACATATTCCTCGGGAATCCATTACTTTTAATCGGGTGCAGGCTGTGGACCAGCAGAGGAAGGCCTGAGCCACCCGGCCTGGGTTCATCCACAGTTCACGTGGTAGAATTGAGTGAGTCACTCATCAATGGCCCAGCCAGGGCTGGATTACCCTGCGGCTTCCTTCCTTAAATGGGTAGAGATTCCAACTGCTGTGTGAATAACAAAGACCTTAATGTCCCACTTACCGATGGAGGACCCGGCAGCAACGCAGCAGCTGTTTTTTTCCAGAGTGCCGAAGGCTGCAATCTTAGCCCGGCTCAGCTGTTACGGGGAGACCTTGCGGGGTCCAGCCTGGGGCACAGATGGCCCAGGGCCATCAATCCCACCCCTGGAAAACCTCAAGTGAAATCCGTCCTGAGGACAGGAGTCTGCAGCGTGCTCTGAGGTCAGCTCCCTGCTCAGAAACTGTTACCTTTTTCTTGAGGGACACAGCATGGCTTCGGGAATCCAAGAGACGCCACACAGAATGCACACACAAAACAACAAACCTCCTCTGCTCCCTGAAACCTTTAATGTCTTATTTACTCTTCACATTCTTGTTTCTGGCTTTTTCCGTCTCGGCTGTGTTTGTCTCTTTGAGTTCTGGTTCGAAGTATCCGATGAATAAAGAAGAATGAAAACCCAAGGAGTGAATTTGGAGTCAAGGTAACCCTAGAGGACAGACTAGGGCTGCCCCACAGGATCTCCAAAGACTGCCTTGTGGTTTGAATTGCCAACCTTTTGGTTACCAGCTGAGCTCTTCGTTACTGTGCTACCAAGGCTCTGTTAGACAAGTATTAAATATATAGTCATTGTACTATGTGCTTTGTTCTTAATTACGCTAAAGCAGAGGGACACAAAAGGTTATGTCGATAAAGATTATCTCCATCTTGACTTTTGATGCTTTCTGGCATGCCCATTACTTGTTGCCACCGAATCAACTGTAACTCATAGAGACCCTAGAGAACAGGGTAGAACTGCCGTGTAGAATTTCCAAGGGGAAGCTTGGTGGATTTGAACTTCAGGCCCTTTGGTTAGCAGCCCTAGCATTTAACCTTTACACGCTCAGGGCTTCCAAATCTATGAAATACTAAGATTTCATATTTATTATAAACCAAAACCCAGTGCCTTTGAGTTGATTGTGACTCATAGCGACCCTATAGGGCAGAGTAGAACTGCTCCATAGAGTTTCCAAGGAGCACCTGGCAGATTTGAACCACCAGTCTTTGGGTTAGCAGACATAGCACTTAGCCACTACGCCGGCAGGGTTTCCACATTCATTGTAATCATTGTTCTTTTGATAAAAAGAAGACATCAACCATCCAGTGGAAAGAAGTCTGTAAAGGTGATTGGGAGTGCAGTGCTGTAGAGTTTAGGGACACAAGTGCTGGAAGCCGGTCTGTTACTGATGTTTGCTGTCATGACCTGTGGCAGTTCCGTATGTAACAGAGTGTACCATCCCTGTGATAGGCTGCTGATTTCCCCCTGTGGAAAATCACTGGCATTTTTGGGTGTAGATCTCCGGGGCTTTCTTCCTGGTTCCTCTTAGTCTGGAAGCCCTGCTGACACCAGAGCCACGTGTGAGCCTCCGGTGACAGAAGAGTGGTGGCTGCCCCGAGGTGCATTGGCCAGGCATTGAACCTGGGTCTCCATGTGCCAGCTGAGAATTCTATCACTGAGCCACCACCACGTTGCACAAGGATTTAGTGCCAACTCTCGCTTTCTTGTGGGACTCTGAGCAAACCTACTAAGTGATCTAAAACTCAACTTTCTCATCTGTGAAATGGGAACAATATTAAATCCTCAAGGGTTATGGCAAGGATTAAATGAGGTAACATGAGACACTTGTAGTTAGCAAGAGCTCAAGAAATATGAACTCCGTTCCCCCCATCTAAAATACTTATATTTTCCAGCTACAGTACAAACATCCCTTGGATAGACTTTGGCAGATAGTTTAAGGCAGTGGGACTGCGGGGAGGAACTGTCTCTGATTCTAAGGCCACTCCATATTAATAGGATTGGTTGTGTCAAGCTGACGGAGCCTCTGGTTCCTGGCCAGCACGCAGAGAGAGGCCTGTGGGTCTCTTACTTGCTGGTAAACTTCGGCTGTTCGTAACTGGGCACCTGGGTTTGGTGAACTTCTTCGATGAACTTCTTTGTCCACATTTGAGGGGATCGATCTATATCCTCCCCTAGAAACAGTGCACCCACATCTTTGTCCCTTAAAGAGGCCACCGCTTCGTGATGGTGGTTGTTGCAGTAGTTGCTGTTTTCTAGAGACTTCCTTTACATTGATATCCTTTTTCCACAGTGTATGTTCCAGTTCTGAGCAGATGCTTCTGGATGGAAGAATTTCAAATGCCCTTGGATAAATGTCAAATAAACATCTCCACTGAGGGAGGGCTGTTTTCTGACACAATGACGTTCGGCTGAGCTTGGGTTGCACTGATCACTGTGCTCTGCTTGGATGGAAGGAATCCCAGGACCTGTCCCCCTGAGAAGGGAGAAAGCTCAGGGCTTGTTGTGCATTTGAGCTCCATTTTTCCCTCTTCATCTGCCCTACAAGGCGCTCCTGTCCTCTGGCTCAGCCATTTGTCTAGGATCAGCAAACACGTTGACTTTCAGTAAGTCCTCTTGGCTTCCCAGGTCCTTCCTCCTGCCCAGTACCAAGAGCTGTGACTCAGAATTAGAAGGTGGCCAAGGACCCAGTGAAGCTGTCATGGTTTGAACCTGTTGATCACGACCTGACACTTAATAGGACTCACTGAGTTTCAGCGTCTACAACTGTGCAGTGCACTCATTTCTTGATACAGAGTTCACCCTGAAAGATGACTTTGCCAGCATGGATCGTGAGCATTATGAACCCATTTTGAGGATGAACTTGAGAAAGAGAGATGGAGAGAGATCTGGAAGAACACAAATCAAATCCTCAGCAGAAGTTACATCTCCATGGAGGAATCCTAGATCGTTTAATTTGTCTCTTCTGTTTTAGCTTAGCTCTGTTTTCTAAAATTTCCCTAATGGTCTTATTTCATTCTTATAATAAGAAAATGACAAAATTGTATGTTTTTAAGGAAGGAAGACTAAAATGGTAGTCCATCCAGACATTCTTTCTGCCTAGATGAGCCAAACGCTGACTGTTTTCCTCCTTTTTCCAGGTATAAATCATTATTTGCTCTGTGTGAGCTGGTGAGTGCTATTTACAAGGTTATTTTAAACTAACAAGCTTGTCTTGGAAGGTTATGATAGACTCAGAGGGAATTACAGAATTTAAGGCAGTCGTGTGTTGAAGCCAGGGCCTGTTTTGATGGACAAGAAATGACTAAGTACCTTTTTGGCTGAGGGGAGGCGAGATCTGGTCACCTGAGATTCGCAGCGGATTCAGACAATTACCTTTTTTAGATGGCAGCTAAAATTCAACTGCCCTTACAGAGGGTTATCACGGATTTCATCTCTTTTTACACTTCTTTTCCTGGGACTACTTGGTTACGAGAGAAGTTCAGCTTGATGAGGATGCTTGAACACGAGTGAGGGGTAATGTGCCTCAGTGACAGGCATACACATTTTCTGAGTTACAAGATAGACTTGGTAACATGCAAGTGAGACCTGCGATGTAGCTTTTCTTAGAAGCAGTCACTCTGAGCTTCAGTGTCTAGATTGTATGTTAATAAACAAACAGACCTGTTGTTGTCCAGTCAATTTCAACTCATAGCAACTCTTAAGGCAGAGTAGAATCGCCCCACAGAGTGTCCAAGGAGCAGCCGGTAGATCTGAACTGCCAACCTTTTGGTTAACAGCTGAATGCTGAACCGCTGTGCCACCAGGGCTAAGAAGGCACAAAGGCCTGCTCTGTATCTTGCTCTTAAAGACAGAGTTGAGCTCTGGAACTTCCCAGAAGCCCCCTGTCTGCTGTCAGGACTGTGCCTGTTCTTCCAGCTCCCGCGCTTGCTTTCTGGCAGTTGAGTGATGGTAGCTGCTGATCCAGAGTGCTTTCTCTCTGCCTCCTGGCACCCCTGGGAGACGTCGGCATGCCAGTGCTGAGGGCCGGTGGGCACAGACTCCGTGTTGGAGGGCTGCAGGGCTGGCAGTTCATCTGGACCTCGAGCGGTGGCATCCAGAGCCATGAGATGCCAAGTCTCAGCAGAGCAGATCAGGCCTGAAAGCTCCGGCTCTGGGCAGGCAAGACGAGCCTTCCATTTCGGAAAGCCTTGAGGAGGTGACAGGAGAATTTGGCACGGCTCAGGCTGGCGCTGGAGAATCGGTGCTTCTCCACTCCCTTTGTGGTGATGCAGACTTTGTATCTGCAGAGGCCGGTGCCTGGCTTATAACTAAGTAGACTTCCAGAATCTCCTGGGGGGGGGGGGGCTAACCTATGGGAGGACTACTGGAGGAGACCTCTCAGGGTGGGTAAAAAAGGAAACTTTTGGTATTTTCCTAGGAAATGGTACATTTCCTCCACGTAAATGAATACTTGTAGTCACTTTAGGGCTACATGGTGTAAATGGTTTTGTGTGCACAGCCAGTGGGAGTCTAGTGGGTTTGAGAATAATCTTCAGCCTGGCACCTGCATGCTAGTGCCGGTTATTTTGAAAGAGAACATTTAGTATCAGACGCTATTCACTCAGGAAGTCAGATCAAACATGAGTAGTGGATACGACAGTCAGTCCCAGTGGGCACGCCGGTGGATCTTTGCTTCATGCTTTACGTTGTTTATATATTTCTTGTTATGTTGGTGCTGGCGATGCAGTTGTGTCCTCCAAAGGGATATGCTGAAGTCCTAACTCCTAACACTTGTGATTGTGACCTTCTATGGAAATAGAATCTTTGAAGGTATAATCAAGATAAAATGAGACCGTTTATAGGTGCAGGGTGGGCCCTAATCCAATGATGAGGTGTCCTGAAAAGAGGAAGAGACTTGGAGACACGCACACACAGAGGGGGTCTATGTGACAACAGACCTGGAGATCAGAATAATGAGGCCACAAGTTGAGGAACCCCAAGGAGTGCAGGCAACCCCCAGAAGCAGGGAAGAACCCTACCTTAGAGCCCCTCTCCAAGGGAGCACAGTCCTGCCACACCTGGACTTCAGACTTGTCCTCTCCCCAGGTGGGAGAGAATACGTTTCTATTGCTTTAAGCCACCTGGTTTATGGTAATTTGTTACCATTAACCATGTATGGCTGCCTTAGGAAGCTGATATAACCTATTTTACAAGTTCACTGACTGCCCAAAATTGCAAAAATAAATCCTCACTTGGGCCATTGTAAGTTGAGAATTTGTGATAGCTTAAATTTGCGCTATGAAAGTTTATCTTAGTTTACTTAGCTAGCTATTTCTCCTTAGTGAATACAAATTAATAGACAAAATGCTGTTGGTGAATAGTGATCAACAATGTTTACAATCTTCGATGGAAGAAGCTATTTCCAAGCACCCTCACGTATTTGAGAAGAGCTAATTACAGAAAAATTACCATTGTTCCAAATAAACAAACATTTATTGAACACTCTGCTGGTTACCACAGGGTGGAGATGGGAATAAGGACATAAATACAAGAAAGACAATCTTCACTCTCAGTGTTTGTAATCAAGGCCATGGGCTTAAGCAAAGTGGACTAAAACCCATTGTCTAGTGAATCAATTCCAACTCATAGCAGGACGCAGGAGAACTACCCTATGAAGCAACTGGTAGGTTCAGTTTGCAGCCATAGCTCTTAACCAATGTGTCATCAGGGCTTCATACAAGTGCTTTAAATGCATCCCTTTCAGTATTGATCTTCTCACAGAGGAAATTATACTACTTGATGTCTTTATTGAACTTCGTATTCAAGCCTCAATCAATGAAACCTGATTTCTAATCTGATCAATTGAAATGTTTCTTTTTAATGAATCAATAGGCAATATCCCATTTTAGTTCTCTTCTTGCTTGCAATCTTAGAGGCATTCAGTGTTATGGATTGTTTTCAAACTTGTCTGCTTTCTCCTTTTTGGTTTTCATCCCACCTCTGTGAACGGTCTTTTTGAGTCTCTTATCAGCTCTTTGCTAACCTCATAATGTCATTGTTTTCCCAGAGTTCCATTCTACAATTTTCTCCTCCTGCTGTTAGTTGTTGCTGAGTTGAGTGCTACTCATGATGACCTTAAGGATAGAATGTTGCCTAGTCCTATGTCATCCTTACAATCACCAGCAAGGTCAAGTCCATTGTAGTGGCTGTTGTGACAATCCATCTCACCAAGGGTCTCCATCACTCTCATTGGCCTTCTACTTTACCAAACATGATGTCTTCATCCAGTAACTGATCTCTCCTGATGAGGTATCCAAAGCCAGTGAGTCAGACAAGGTTCTGTTGTGATCTGTAGGGTTTTCATCAGCCAATTTTTAGAGCCGATGGTATTGAAGGAAGAAGTTGAAGCTGCACTGAAGGCACTGGTGTGAAACAAGACTCCAGGAATTGACAGAATATCAACTGAGATGTTTCAACAAACAGATGCAGTGCTGAAAGTTCTCACTCATTTATGCCAAGAAGTTTGGAGACATCTACCTGGCCAACTGATTGGAAGAGATCCATATATCTGTCTGTTCCAAAGAAATGTGATCCAACTGAATGTTGAAGTTAACCAACAGTAACATTAATGTCACATGGAAGTAAAATTTTGTTAAAGATCATTCAAAAGGAACTGCAGCAGTATATTGATAAGGAACTGCTGGAAATTCAAGTCAGATTCAGAAGAGGACATGGAACCAGGGATATCATTGCTGATGTCAGATGGATCTTGGCTGAAAGCAGAGAATACCAGAAAGATGTTTACCTGTGTTTTATTGACTATCAAAGGCATTCGACTATATGAATGACAACAAATTATGACTAACAATGCATAAAATGAGAATTCCAAAACACTTAATTGTGCCCTTAAGAATCTGTATAGGATCAAGATGCAGTTGTGTGAACAGAACAAGGGGACACCGCACGGTTTAAAACCAGAAAAGGTGTCATCTTTTACCACATCCTTTCAATCTGTGTGTAAGTAATCTGAGAAGCTAGATTATATGAAGAAGAATGAGACATCAGTACTGGAAGATGACTTATTAACTGTCTGTGTTACACAGACACCATAGTACTTGCTGAAAGTGAAGATTTGAAATACTTACTGATGAAGATCAAGGACCACAGCCTTCAGTATGGATTGCACCTCAACATCAAGAAAACAAAAATCCTCACAACTGAACCAGTAAGCAACATCATCATAAATTGCGAAAGGGTTGAGTTATCAAGGATTTCATTTTACTTGGGTCCGCAATCAATGCCCTTGGAAGAAGCAGTCAAGAAATCAAAAGACATATTGCACTGGGAAAATCTGCTGCAAAGGACCTCTTCAAAGTATTCACCTTGAAGACTAAAACACGTCTGACCCACCCCATAGTATCTTTGATCACATCATATGCATGCGAAAGCTGCACAATGAACAAAGAAGATAGAAGAAGAAAAATTGATGCCTTTGAATTGTGGTGTTGGAGAAGAATATTGAATGTACCATGGACTGCCCAAAGAACAAACAGATCTGTTGTGGAAGAAGTGCAAACAGAGTGCTCCTTGGAAGCAAAGAGATCAAGACTGTGCCTTACCTACTTTGGACATGTTGTCAGGAGAGATCAGTCCCTGGAGAAGGACATCATACTTGGTAGAGTTGGAGGGTCAGCAAAAAAGAGGAAGACATTTGACAAGACTGATTGATGGGTTTACGCATATGAACGATTTTGGACATGGTGCAAGAATAGGCAGTGTTTTGTTCTGTTACACACAGGGTCGGTATGAGTTGGAACTGACTTGACAGCACCTGATGACAAGAACAACAATTTTTAGAAGTAGGACACTAGGCCTTTCTTTCTAGCGTGTCTTAGAAGGGAAGCACCCCTGAAACCTCTCTGCTGGGGGTGATTCTGCTGGCATTTGAAATACTGGTGGCAGAGCTTCCAGAGTCACAGCAACGTGTGAGTCAGCACGGTATGACAAACTGATACAGACGGAAGATGTTTTCTCCTCTCATTCTGGTGCTTTCTCTGAACAAGCTCATAACGCTCATCACTTCCACCGCAACTTATATATACTGTGATTCATGAATCTGCCCCGAACACCGAACTCTCCACAGACTAGGGACAGCCCCCAAAAGGGCTGGGTTGCAGGAAGAGTGCTATTGAAGAATGGGCTGGATGGAGGTACAATAAGGAAAACATGAGGAGTGGGAACCTGATGGGTCCAGGTGGTGACAAGATGCCTTGTGTGTCTTGATACTGTTGCATCATTTACTCCTATTTTGGGACTTGCCAAAATACCTTGGGCTATCTGTTTATGTGCCTGCCTCCCTTTCCAGGCTGTGAATTATTTGAGGAGGTCTAATGCTTTCATCTTTGTATCTTTAGTTTATAACAGACACTATAGAATATATTACTTCAATCAATATGGTGGTAGTGAGATTGGAAAGATGGGTTAGGGAAGACGTTTTGGATGTAAAATTGGAAGTATTTGTTGAGCAGTTGGATGTGGGCCCGAGGAGGAGGAAGGGGGAGGAGTCAAGGAAGACCCTAAGCCTCCTGTCTGGGTGACTGGGAACAGTGAGACCATGAACTGGGATCCGGTACACAGGTGGTGTGATGTTGGAAGCTATGCTGTAAGTACTGTAGATATCAACATGCTCACACTTGGAGGACACATTTCAGCAAAGCTTTCAGAGTAAGACAGAGTGAGAAGAAAGGCCTGGTGATCTAATTCTAAAAATTAGCCAGTGAAAACCTTACAAATCACAACAGAACATTGTCTGACTCACTTGTATTGCATACAGCATCAGGAGGAATCAATCACTGGACGAGGATGCCACGTTTGGTGAAGCCCAGGACCAGCGAGGGTGAAGGAGCCTCTTGGTGAGATGGGTTGGCACAATAAGCCACAACAATGGACCTGAACAGGCAAGTAATCGATTGTGAGAACAACGCAGGAGCAGGCAACCTTTTGTTCTGCTGCGTATGACTTCATCACGAGTAGGAGTTGACTTGACAGACAGCAGCTGTGGATCTGGATGCAGTTGAGAAGCTTTGGGTTAATTCAGAGACTAAAGGCAAGAACAGGCTTAGCTCATAGCAACAACCACTTTGCATCTTCAAGGTTTCTACTGCTCTTGGATCTGACGACTCTTTGGGAAAGAGTGTGGCCACTGAGTGGATACGTGCCAGAAGCCGACTGCCTTGCTGTGGGCTTTGGCTGTGCTACCCACCAGCTGTGAGACGCTGGGCAGAGGTACTAGGTTGAACAGTGTCCATCCTCTGCCCCTGTCCCCGTATTCATACCCCTGCTCCCAGGAGTTCAGAATGTACCCTCATTTGAAAATAAGGTCTCCACAAATATCGTTAGTTAAGATAAGGCCATACTCCCTGGAATCAGCCCCAAACTTCCATGACTGGTGTTCTTACAAGAAGGCTCTGTGAAGACTGAAGAAGAGACTGGAGTAAGGTAGCCACAAGCCAAGGAAAAACAAGGATTGTTGGGAGCCATTAGAGGCAGGAGGAAGTGAGGAGGGAGTCTTCCGCAGAGAATGGCCCTGCCAACACTTTGATTTCAGACCTCTGGCTTCCTGAACTGTGAGAGAATAAGTTTATGTGGTTTTAAGCCACCAAGTTAGTGGTCATTTGTTATAGCAGTCCTATCCTGGGAGACTGAGACAGCAGGTCACCCCACCACTCAGAACTTGGTTCCCTTGGTAAATGGGGATACTGATAGTACATATCATGCAAGGTTGTTCGCAGAGTTAGAACAGTCCCCACCTTGTAGTAAGTGTTCATAAAGATCAGCTCCTAGTTTATGGTCTCAGGCACACACCCGCCTACACAAAGAACAATCACTGTTAGGGAAATAGCACGGAGTGAGGAAAGATGGCACAAAGCAGTCCCCTCCTTATCTGAGGACAAAGAAAGGAAACAACCAGAATCAGGGAAGTCTAAATGTAACTGATAGGAGGCTTCAGCACGGAGCCAGTGCTCTCTCTACTCACAGTTTTCCAGAGGAGAGGATGACGGGAAGACACAGCTTCCGGCATTTAGAAGTGACAATATTTCATAGTCATTGTGAGGTCTGTTTTAAATAGTTTGGCTAATTAGGTGATGATTAAATAACATTGCTCCATATGTTTGTGCTTTCTGCTATGCAGAACAAGCCTGTCTGGAAAGTTGTAGGTAAAGTGTGTTTGTCAGGGAGTTCTTTGACACTCTGCACATAGAAGGCATTCACGTGTGGCATGGCACATTATCTTATAAAGCATATAATAATAAGAAGGGTAATAGTGTATCTGTGGCAGCTTGCTATGTGCCAGACAGACACTGTATCCAGTACTTCCCATAAGTGATCTCATTTAATCCAGTGAGGCTGGTCCTGTCACCGTTTGCAATGAACTCCTGAAGGAGTGGAGGTCTGGAGAGCAATGAGTCTTTTGTATCCTCAAGTTCTCCCTGTCACCTCTTTGTTTGGTGCTTGGAGTTTTGTTGCTGGGTATTGTCATGGGCTGAGTTGTGTCCTCCCTGAACTCTGTGTAGTAGTTTAGCCAGGCTGTTATTCCTGGTATTGTGTGATGCTCCTCTGTACTGCAAATCCTGCCTCTAGGATGTTAATGAGGGCGGATGAACAGCCTTGTATTGGTGGGGCAGGACTCCAGGTGCGAGATTGTTTAATGGTTTCAGGCAGTCTCTCAGAACACAAAGGAGAGAAGCTAGCAGACAGATTTGGGGACCTCATACCACCAAGAACCAATGCCGGGAGCTGAGAATGTCCTTTCGAAAGGACCAGGGTCCCTGTGCCTCAGAAGCTTCCAGTACAGGGGAAGATTGATGACAAAGGCCTTCCTCCAGAGCCAGCAGAGAAAGTTTTTCCCTGGAGCTGACATCCTGAGTTTGGACTTTAAGCCTACTGGACTGTGATGAAACAAAATTTCTCTTTTTAAAGCCATCCACTTGTGGTGTTTCTGTTACAGCAGTACTCGGAGGCTAAGATAGAGAGTCGTAGAACAGAACACATCTGCAGGAGGCATGATAGGAACGGCTTTCAGTGGGTCTCTAAATAGAAGCAGCTGCTAAGGAATTGGCAAGAATAGGCATATCTGAAGAAGGAACAGGGAAATAATGTGGTGACTCTTAAGGAGAGGGACAGAGTAAAGGTGAGGAAGAGGAAGAGTGAGGAAGAGTGGGCTGGGGCATCCTGGGGGAGCAGACTGGCCCAGACGCTCAGGCAGAGCAACGACCGACCTGCCTGCATGACGCTGGCCTTCACCTACAATTCTGATCTGACTCTGCTCTTCGGATACAGGAAAATACTTGCTGTTGAAAAAATATGCTACTTCTCACATTTCTTTGTTTATACCAGCGCACTCTCTGACTAAAGATACGGGGCAACACAAATGGTTGGCACGGGGCTGTAACCCAGAAGGTTAGTAGTTCACACTTACCCAGCAGACCCCAGGAGAAAGGCCCGATGAACTGCTAGTGTAAAAATTACAGCTAGTGGTGTAGTGGTTAAGAGCTTGGCTGCTAACCAAAAGGTCAGCAGTTCAAATCCATTAGGCACTCCTTGGAAATGCTATGGGGCAATTCTACTCTGTCTTACGGGGTCATTGTGAGTCAGAATTGAGTTGATGGCAAGGAGTTTTTTTTAAGGAAGGAGGAGAATTAGAAGAGAAAAACAGTAACTAAACAATAGATGAATGGTAACTTTGGTGAGTGGTAAGTCAGTACATGATACTGGGAAAATCAGTACAAATTGACTAAGGAAAAGTAATGGAAGCTTCACGGACATATCCAGACTCCCTGAGGGAAGAAATTACTGGGCTGAGGGCAGCAGACCACTGTCTTGGTGGACAGCCAGCTCAACTGGCATGACATAGTTTATAAAGAAAATGTTCTACATCCTATTTTGGTTAGTAGGCTCTAGGGCCTTAAAAGCTTATGAAGTAGCCATCTGAGTTAATCTACTGTTCTTACTCCATCTGGAGCAAGGGAAAATGAAGAAAACCAAAGACCTAAGGCAACCATGGGTCCAAAGGACTAATGGACCACAATACCACAGCCTCTACCAGACCGAGCCCAGCAAAACTAGATGGTGCCCAACTACTGCTACAGAGAGCTCTGATGGGAATTGCAATAGACGTTCCTGGACTGGAGTCGGGAAAAATGCAGAACAAAGTTCTAACTCAAGATAAAAGATCAAACTTACTGGTCTGACAGAGACTGGAGGAACCAGAAAAGTATGGCTTCTGGACACCATTTCAACTCAGTCCTGAAGTCACCCTCATGGTTCACTTTTCAGCCAAGGAACAGACAGATCCATCAAACAAAATGCAACTAAATGGACACAGAAGCCCAAGGGTAAGAACAAGAAGGCAGGAGGGGATTGCAAAGCTGATAATGGGAAATTCAAGGTCAAGAAGAGGAGAGTGTTGACATGCCAGATGGTTGGAAACCAGTGTCACAAAACAGCGTGTATATTAATTGTTCAATGAGAAACTACTTTGTTCTGCAAGCTTTCGTCTAAAGTACTAAAAAAAGGGAAAGATTGTAGCCAAGGAAACCCCATGGAACAGTTCTACTCTGTAACATCCTTGGGCCACCATGAGCCAGGAGCTGACTTGTTGACAGTAGACAACTCTCTGTCTGAAATGCTGTCTTCCCAGCCTCCGATGGAGGATTTCATAGTGCCACCACTTGGTTTGTGTCCATTATTTTACCAGACATTTTATGTATTTCTTAATTTTATAGCATATTTCTAATTTTTAGAATAATCCTGCAAGGTAGGCATTATCATTCCTATTTTGTAGATGGAGAAACAAAGACCCATCAAAACTAAATAATGAACACAAGCTTACACATTTGGGAAGTGCCAGATCTAGGGCTAGAATATTGGTCTGTCTGATTTTAAAGTCTCTCTCTCTCTCACACTTTTTCCCTTCCCTTTCAGAATTCCCAAGACACGTGGTAGAATTCTAACCCTCCATGCACGCAGGAGAGCAAGGTTTAAGTCCTGGCCTGTGTACCTCATGCACTGCTGCGGTGTATCTGTCCGTAGACACTTGCCGATTGCTATGATCTGAACAGGCTTCAGTGGAGCTTCTAGATTAAGATAGACTAGGAAGAGAGACCGATAGATCTACACTGGAAAATCAGCCAATGAAAACCCTGTGGATCACAACCATCCAAATCTGCAACGGATCATGGGAGTGGCACAGGACTATAGAGGGTGTGACTCAACAGCAATTGATAATGACGCCAAGACCCAACCCTAATGAAACCTCTGTGAAGCCGTAATGTGGTTCCTTAGATAGCTGTGTGCTCCTCTGAGGCCCTGTGATGCTCCGTACGCACCTGTAACACCCCTGTATAGCCACTGAAGTTGTGTTCTCCTTATGTGTCTACTTGGCCGTCTTGCTCCCTCTGCGTGAGTTCTGTTAAGAGAGGAAGCTACGTCTTGGTTCATTTTTATAAGAATATCTTCTCTCATCTCCATCTTCCAAACAAGCCTCCCACATTGCTTGTCATATAATATGCCCTTAATAAATTAGTGTTGAATTAATGAATAAATTAATTAATGCTAAGGAGCTCATTTGTAAAGCTGTGAACTTCCTCCTTTTTTGCCAGATTATTGAATTTGCCTGTAAGTGTGTTCTCGGTCTGCATCCCACACTGCAGCGACGTGCGGTAACCAGACGGCCAGCTGTGGAGAAGTCCCTCCTTGGAACCCTAAACCTGCTTCCCAAGCCAGGGGGCTCGCAACTGCTAGACTCCGGACCAGGTCCTTCGCTACCTTCTCTGTGGCTCCAGCAGCAAGAGCAGTAGCAGTAGCACCCAGGCTACAGACTGTTTAAAACTCTGAATTAAACCTCCAGGATCTGACCTGGCTGCTAGCAGGGTTCCTGGCTTTCCCCAGAGTCCAAAGCCATCTGATAAGCATCTGCTGAGTCACCTCCCAGCAACGTGATTCAGCACTGACAGACTGTCAACGCTCCTTCTGCGGCTGAGTCTGGCGGAGGCTCTTACCAAATGTCCAAGCCCTAACGCTAACATGCGGTTTGCATTTTAATCTCAGCAGAATCACTTAACCTCGGAGAGCTTCAGCCCCCGTTCCTGTCAATCATTCCTTGGCTGCGCTGTCAGGCTTGGACCTACGCTCTTTCAGATTCTATCCACCTCTTCTCCTTCAAAACCTGATGTGTCTTGTTTCAAGAAGACGTGTCTAGAAACTGAGGTGATTGTGTGATACGCTGAGCCAGCGTCCGTCCATCACGGAAAGGGATTGACTAAAGCTGAATTGCCACTCAGATACAGTTAGTGACATGTCTATACAATCAAAATAGTCCCAGTGGTGGGCACACGGAGCCCTAAGGAAGCATTGTCTCCAATGTTTTGGAAATGCTATGCGGTGGCCACAAGGCATTTAACTTCGGTTCTCAGAGGTATCCGGCAAGGAGGATTGAGTTCACGTCATCCGTGCTGTTCCTTGCTGGAGTGACCATCTGCTCTAGCTTAGGCTGGTTGTCCAGCATCACCACCCACTGAGGTCTGCATGTCACAGACAGAGGACGTGATACAAACGATTAACGTATTCAGTTGCTGGCTGGAAGGTTGGAGGTTCGAGTTCATGCAGAGGGACTTTGGAAGAAAGACCTAGCAATCTACGTTTGAAAAGCCAGCCGTTGGATGCCCTATGGACCCTATGGGGTTGCTATAAGTTGGGGTCAACTGAATGGCAACTGCTATAAAATTACATTACAAGATGTAATAGTAAGGTTTCCTCTGTTCCTTGACTTCTCACCCCACCTCAGCCCACAAATAGGATATAAGCACAGTTGTGTGCTAACCTTATAGCCGAATGTTGTGTTCAGTGGATCTGAGCGTGGGAAGAAGCCCAGCCAATGAAGGGCAGGTGATCAGGCAGACGTGTGCAAACAGACGGGGATCGCATCCAGTTGAACAGACCAGCCCGAGCACAGGCTGAGTCTGCTGCTGTCGGGCAGTTAGGAACGGAAGCCCCACTGTGGTCACCAGGCCCGGCTGGCTCACCACGGAGATGCTTCCCAGGAAGCTTATGGAGACTGCATTTTTTTTCTAGCTAACTGCATTATGTAAATTCTTAGAGAAGAGCCATTAACTGATTAGCAGATGAGTATAAATTAACTTATATGATTAAGTGATTAATACCTATTGTGAACCAGCGAGTCCAAAGAGAATAGAGTCTGATGAAATAGAACTAAATATTTGGCCTGTGCTGTTACAGGGTTTTTAGGTGGCTGTGTGGCATCTCGTTGATATGTGATATTTTTCCCATTATTTTGTCACAAGGGAAAGAAATGATGAAGGTTGGTGGCAGGGGGAGGTGGAGCCAGTCTTTATAATCTGAGGTGTCGTACCATCACCGAACGCCTCCCGGCAGCTGTGGGAAGAAATGACTAGCAGCAAGCCCACTTACGGGTGAGATGGGGTCTTGGAGCAGCAGATCACGTTGTGCAAGACGGCAACAGCAGGATTGATCGTCAGGATGGACTCCAGGCCCCGGCACCTTGCCGCAGGGCCGGCCTTCCTGTGGTGATAAGAAATTTAGAGTCCTTGTTTGGCTTGGTCTTGAATGAGCTAAGAACTGGTGCAGAATGGAAACAGTGACAGCAGGAAGGGGACTTGGAAAGTGGTAACGGCAGTAACGACCCTAAAATACTGTGTTCCAGGCCCCCAGCAAAGCTTTCATGAGTGTCTATTTAATCCTTACAAAATATCTATGACGTAGGTGTTAGGAACCTCTTTTAGCAAATGGAGAAACTGAGGCTCAGACACAGTAACTGAGCGGTTGTGCCTGAATCCCAGCACCATTGTCTGTGGTCGCAAACCCTGTACTCACAGCTCCCTGGTCTGAGAGAACAGAACTCAGGAGCAGACAGGAATTCCCGACTAGCACACAATGCCAATGGGCCTTAACGTTCCAAACTCCGAGGCCAGGGCTGGAGCCAGAATTTGACTTGCTCTCCACCAGGATGTTGACTTGAAAGGGAACAATAAGAGTAATTCAGTGCTCAAGCATCAACGACAACAAAGTCTGGCATTAAACTGAATGTAAAATAATTAAATATCAGCTAGAAAAGTAGCAGACCGAATCCAGAAATTCACGTTTTCTGAAATTTCATTCTCTGTATCAGTTTTTGTAAATAAAAGTCACCAGTCATGTTTTGCTAACTGAATTGACTGCTATGGAGAAAGGAAAAAAAGTAACTGAATCCATGCGGGAGACCTGGGATGGAGTCCCAGCCAATGAACCTCATGTGCAGACACCATCCGTCTGTCGGTGGAGATACATGTGTTGCTACGATGCTGACACAGGTATCAGCAGAACTTCCAGAATAAGACAGAATAGGAAGAAAGACCTGGTGATCCACTTCTGAAAACTAGCCAAGGAAAACCTTGTGGACTGGAGCAATCTGATCCCCAGTGGATTATGGGGATGGCACAGGACTGAGCATTGTCTAGCTCTGATGTTCCTGGAGTCACCATGGTCTGGGGGCTGACCTCACGGCAGCTAACAACAACAGCCAGAGGCACGACTAGGGTATGGCAGAGACAGTAGGTATTGCACTGCCCTCAGACCTGTGGTGCCACTGGGCACTGTCTATGAACTGGGCATGGTCAGCAGGGTACTGAAGGAAAACAGTGCCCATGGAAAGCACTGAGACTGCAGCCCTCTCCAAACGTCTGACACCCCTCTTTTAGATAACTTCACTGTAACATCAGGTCAAACTTGCCAGGCGCTCTTTGGACACCCTGTGGGGCAATTCCACTCTAACCTGTAGGGTCACTCTGAGTTGGAACTGACTGTGTGACAGTGGCTGACCATAACATCGGTTAAAAAGTCCAAGTCAAGCTCATTACTTTTTAATCTACAGACTTGAGGAAGGACATTTGGCTGCACTGGGTTAATAGAAACTAATCGGTGGTGCCATGTGGCCAGGGCCAGTACGACACCCTAGATACACCAATGGAAAGGTGTTTTCACGTTCAGCACAATGTTGTTGTCAGGTGCTGTCGAGTTTGTTCCACCTCACAGCGACCCTATACACGACAAAACAAAACACTGCCCGATCTTGCACTATGCCCGCAATTGTTTTTATGCTTAAGCCCATTGTTGCAGCCATTGTGCCAATCCATCTCTTCGAGGGTCTTCCTCTTTTTTGCTGACCGCCAACTCTACCAAGCATGGTGTCCTTCTCCAGGGCCTGATCCCTCTTGACAATATGTCCAACATATGTGAGATGTAGTCTTGGCCGTCTTTGTTTCCAAGGAGCACACTGGGTGTACTTCTTCCAGAACAGATCTGTTGGTTCAGCATGTACATTCTTGTAATTTACTGCGTATTAAAGAATCAGTAAATAAAGTGCTCAGATCTGTAGGAATACCACAAGCTTTTACTTGACTGTATTTAAACACTCCTTTTAAGAAACAGGATAGTGCTGTGGGAGATCACATGCTGTCTAGGTTCTCTGGATGGTTTCTGTTTTCTGGACAACTCCTCTTGTGACATTATGTTAGAATAAGAGACCTTTGAGATTTACATAAGGTGTGTACTCTTCCCCCTGAAATTCATGAAAATCCAATACTTCTTTTCTGCCCTGCATACTTTAGGTTAGCCCTACTAAAGTCGTCTCACAAATGTTAGTGCTCTGCATGGCATAAGCACATTTGAGCTTTGAGTTTTTCAATATTTGCAAAAAAGGCTGAAAGGTGGTTGACTCCGGGTGACAGGACAACTATTCTGGGGAAAAGTGGGACACAAAGCGTTATGGGGCCTGGTCCCCCGCATTCCTGGAGCAGGAAGGCAGGTAAATCAGAGCCTGGTTTGTGCCCAGTCTTGGCCACACTGTCCCTGTCACTGGGTTGGGAGGCAGCTGAAGCCAGGTGGGTGAGCAGCAGAGCGGCTGTGCTCTTGCTAAGGTGGCCAGATGGCGGGCAGCAGCCTGCTGGGCATGGTAATGGCCAACCTCACCCAGGCGTGGGCACTTTTTGCTGGAATTTGCTCTTTGTTATCAGGGTGCCAGGCGACATGGGTCACTCTTGAGCTTCGAGCCAAGTTACAGGACAACAGGAGAAATTTACCACCTGGCCGAGACACTTCGGCAAGCAAGCCTCACGTGGGCTAGGTTGCAAGTTGATCCTCCGCTGACAAAACCCTTTCTTGTCCTGTGTCAAGGTCCTGAAGGGCTAATCATGTCTGGTGCTGTGAGGGTCCTGGCCCTCTTTAGGCCTTTGAGAGCTGACCTTTATGAGCGTTTACTAGGTAGACTTTGACTCTGACTCTGAGGGTTGTCGGAAACCTGGGAGGCACAGTGGTTAAGTGCTATGGCAGTTTGAATTTGGCAAGCACTCCTTGTCCGTAGGGTTCATAGGGTCACTGTGAGTGGGAATTGACTCACTGGCACTGGTTTTGGTTCGGTGAGGGTTTTCACGTGGTTCTGCAGACCATGACCCCATTGTTACCCCAGCCCCAGCCTCAATCCTCTATCACTTCTCTTCACCATCTGTGTTCTGTTATGCTGCTTATTTAAGGAATGCTAAGAGCACAGATTTAGTGTCCCAAAGTAGTGCTACCACTTAAAACATTCGTCTACTAATCAAAGGATTTGAAGTTCAAGTCCACCAAGAGGCACCACGGAAGTAAGCCCTGGCAATCCACTCCTGAAAAGTCACCATGGAAAACCAAAATTCTACAGAGCACAACTCCACTCAGACATACACGGGGTTGCTATGAGTTTGAATTGACTCTCTGGCAATTAGTAACTGGTAGTAGCAGTAGATTTAACAGGGGTTAGACAAAGTGACTTTACAAGCAAAACTACTTTTATATAAATTAAGAGTCTGAAAAAGACACATCTAGGGCTCAGGTGGGAGCGAGCTGTGTTGTTTAATAGCAGAAGCACTTGACCAAAGTGGGCAAGATTTTCCGGCCAGTGACTAGGGCTCTGTGACATGTACCAGGAAAGGAAGGAGTCAGTTAGAGCTGCCTTTCTGCCTTACAACTAAATAACCTTCAGGGTTCCTGACCTGCAGCCCTAGTTACCATTCCTCAACCTCCATGTGCGACTCAGTGATGGATGCGAATTATAAATAGGACAAAAATCACAGAACTAGAAGAGGACCTTACAGGTACCAAAGCCAAGCCCTTCCTGTCAGGAAACTAAGGCACAGTGTGGATATTAGGCATTTATGATGGGATGTTATTTCTGCCTGCAGATTTTATTCACTTATTTTAGGGCTGTTTACACATGTTTTGAGGATTTTGCCTCCTCCTCATCACCAAAAATTTGGGACAGCCCCAGTTATATGCAAACCAAAGTAGAGTAATGGGTTAAGTCCCCTTGAAAGGAATTTTAGATGTCATCTGCTCTGAGCTCCAAGTTGTAGGTAATGAAACTTCAACAAGACTGAGAACTTCAGCTGAGGCTGGCAGTCTGGATTGTTAGTCCCGACAGAAGAATTTTTTTTTTTTAAGCGAATATAGCTTTAAATATCTGGAAAACAAATGCTGACCAGGAAATTTTGGTAGCGTAAGGGTTAAGAGCTAAGGCTGCTAACCAAAAGGTTAGCAGTTCAGACCCACTAAGCACCCCTTGGAAACTCTGTGGAACAGTCCTACTCTGTCCTGTGGGGTCATTATGAGTCAGAATCAACTTGATGACAATGGGTTTGATTTTGGTCTAGGAAACCCTGACGACATAGTGATTAAGAGTTAAGGATGCTAACCAAAAAGTTAGCAGTTCAAATCCACCAGATGCTCCTTGGAAACCCTGTGGGGCGGTTCTATGAGTCAGATCTGACTTGATTGCAGTGGTTTTCAGCAGTGGGCTGGGGGTCTGTGTTAGTCTCTTAGGACTGCCACTGCAAATGACCACGAACTTGGTGACTTAAAGAGTAGAGAGTACTACCCTCACAGGTCAGGGGGCCAGAAGTCTGAACTGGTCCATGCCTTCTTCCCAGCTTTCAGTAGTTCCGGCAATCCTTGATTTTTCCTGGCTCACAGACACCGTGTTCCAGTCTCTACTTCCATCTTCATGTGGCTGTCTCTTTGTGTCTTCTCTTATTACCTCTTATAGTCTTGGATTTAGAACCCACCTTAAAGTCAGTATAATCTCATCCCAAGATCCTTAACTTAATTACGTCTACAAAGACCTTCTTTCCACATAAAGTTACATTCACAGGTCCTAGGAGTTAGGACTTGGACTTTTCTTTTTTAGCTGTTGTTGTTAGGTGCCATTGAGTCAACTCCAACTCGTGGTGACCTTATGTAGAACAGAACAAAACATCGTCCGCTCCCGTAATGTCTTCACGATCATTGCTGTGTTTGAGTTTCTTGCAGTGGTTATTGATGGGTTAACCCATCTTGTTGAGAGTTTCTCTCATTTTTTGCCAACACTCTTCACTTTTTGAGGGGAAATTTCAATTGACTGTAGGGTTTACGATGAAAAACCTGTATCAGTGCTCATCAGCCCAGTAGTAAAAATGGAGACAGTCTGAGATCCACCTTGGTTTTTTTCCAGCCTGGTTCCAATTAGAGCTGGAAGTAGCAGGAGGAGCAGAAAACCCAGGGCACAGGAGGACGAGATGCTTCGGGAGCAAGAAGTCTTTCGAGTAAGGACAGGTGCAACCATGAGTCCCTGCGGCACTAGCATGAAGTCCCTGGGTGCCTTGCTGGGAGGCTGACTGGGCTCTGACCCCTCAGAGGTGCCAAAGCAGGTGGCAGAGAATGGGCAGAGAGGCCCTGCATCAAAACTGAAGAGAAGTGAACACCCACGTGAGGTGGGAGCGAGGGTGAAGAAGGGGCCAGCCAGGTAATGACCTTGGAAGGTACTGTCTAAGGGGCAGCTCTTGTTGGAGCTCAGAGTCTAGACCTGGTCATGTGAACTTCTGCCTAAGTAAATCTAGGGGTCTGGAAAGTCCCAGCAAGTTTGGTCTGCTTTGAGAGGGAAGGGCTGCGCCTCAAGGAAGCAACAGAATCTCAGAAGAAGGGGACAAGGGCGCTGAGAAAACATAAGCTCTTGTTCTCATATTCAGTCAGCCGTGTCCTTCCTGCTCCTCTGTCTTCCTGCCTGTCTCTAGCTCACGTCCCACCCAAACAGACTGCCCCGTTCTAACTTCTCTTCCCTACTAACTTGATGCTGATGCTCACGTTAAGCTGGCTTCCCCCTTTTTGAATTCAGGGACGGGGGTGAGAATTCAGAAGTAGGTGGCTCTTGAGGCCCTGGACAGGTAATTTTATGCCCTCTGTTCCTACCCAGCCTGGCTTGCCTTTGGTGCAGTAGGTAGTTGAGTTTAGAGTGAGGTGGTTCTTGGGTTCCCTGGAGTCCAAAAGTGTTTTCATCTGCCCACTGGTGCCAGTAGCGGCACTAGTAAATGTCAAAATGGTTCTGACTCATGGTGAACCTACATAAAAAATTGTGTTCTGTAGTTTTCAGTGCTGGTCTGTCAGATACAGATGACTAAGCCTTTCTTTCAAAACACCTTTCAGTGGACCCAAACCTCTAGGCTTTTGGTTAGCAGGTCAGTACATTACCCATGTGGACCACCCAGGGACTGCCTAGAGTCAGGGGCTAAGAAATAACAAAACAGGAGAACCTTAACGCTCTGCCTCTCTCGGGAACCCTGGTGGCATAACAGTTAAATACTGTGTCTGCTCACCAGAAGGTCTGCAGTTCAAATCCACTAGGTGCTCCTTGGAAATGCTATGGGGCCATTCTATTCTGACCTATAGGGTCACTAAGAGTCCCCATTGTCTGGACAGCAGTGGCTTTTTGGCTACCCGCTTCTCTTCTCCCCAGGCCACACTGTTGCACAATCCTGCAGCTGATTGTGTGGTGATGAAATCCATGAACTTCCAAAGAGATTGTGTAGGAGTGAAGAAGATCCCACCCAAGCTCACCGTGGCACTGCCGGGGGCCAAGGATGGACTGAGTGCATGCTTCTAACTTTAATGTCCATGCACATCCCTTAGGGAGCACAGGAAAACACAGATACTGATCCCGTAGGTACTTTCTGTCTGGGCCAGGCAATGCTGTTCTACTGGTCAGAGGAACACAGGTTGAGCCTTGAGGAACTCAGCAGCCTCTTTGGGTCCCTTGTTGTCCTGAGGTTGGATATTCTTAGCCTGTGATTATCTGAGGGATGCAATCTAGATGCCTGACACAACATTTTAGATACACCAAGGTTCCTGGAAGGTTACTTATGAAAAAGAAATTCCGTGCTAAGCTTTAGCCACCAGTTCAGAGCTGATGGCAAATGATCCATGGGAGATTATGGCAATTTCAGTGGCATCCTTAGTGCCTTGAGGATAACTTGGTATGAGCCAAGGCCAACCCTAAGTTGGTGCTGACTTTTGGGTCCCCAGGCTCGTCCTCCTCAAAGCCATCTCAGTTTTGCAGCATCTTCTGTCAGTTGAAAACCTCTTTCCCTACAAACAATTTTGTAAATTCATTGACACCAGGCTGTATATGAGTGGGAAGCCCTGGTGGCATAGCGGTTAAGTGCTATGGTTTCTAATCCAAAGGTCAGCAGTTCAAAGTCACCAGGCAGCCCTTGGAAACTCCACAGGGGTAGTTCTCTTCTGTTCCACAGTGTCACTATGAGTCAGAATTGACTCGATACGTCTGGTTTTGTTTTGATATATGACTGAGAAGTCTTACAAAATGTAGAAAGATTGACATTTTAAGAACAGCAAAACCTTGGCCCAAAGAAATAAAATTTTTGACAGGGTCAAAAAAAAAGAAACTCTATGGGGCGGTTCTACTCTGACCTATAGGGTCGCTTATGAGTTGGATGCGACCCGATGGCAGTGGATATAAACTGTACTTTGGTTTATAGTTTAGCATATTGAACGTGGTCCTTTCAAAAGTGCCTGTTGGCCTCGATTGCAGGAACCTGATTTTTACTACTATACGGAGGAAGTGGCCCTGACGTTCGTTGTACAGGTACGACTGTTTGGGACAGTGGATTGGCAGTCGGGCTATCTTTCTCCCAGAGTCTCCACTCTTGATGTGTGCGATGAGTAGTTAAGACCAGGTAGACAAGTTTCCAATTCTTAAAGTCTGTGATTCTTAAGGGAAACCCTGGGTGTAGTGGTTAGGTGCTATGTCTGCTAACCAAAAGGTTGGCAGTTCAACTCCCCCAGACACTCCTTGGAAACTCTGTGGAGCAGTTCTGTTCTGTCCCAAAGGGTCACTATGAACCAGAATTGACTCGATGGCAATGGATTTTTTTTTTTTTTTTTTTGGTTATGGTTCCTAAAAGGGAGCCCCTGGGTATGTAAGTGGTTCAGTTCGGCTGCCAAAAGGGTGGAGGTTCAAGTCCAATGAGAGGTGCCTCAGAAGAACCCCTCCACCTCCTGATCTACTTCAAAAAGAGCAGCCATTGAAAACCCTATGGAGTTTATGGAGCACAGCTCAACTCTGACACAGACGGGGTCCATGAGTTGACACTGACTCAGTTGTAATTTTTGTGGTTCTAAGAACACAAAAACCAAGTTTTTCTCATTGTCTATATCACTGCTGAAGGGCTATCTAGACAGAAATTTCCGTAAGAATGGACCATAAAGGAATCTGACCTTTCAAAGCACTGTCAACAGGATCCTCACATGTGGCAGTCTATTTCAAAGGAAGGTAGAGGAGCCAGTAAAGGTGAAGGTCAGGAGAGAGTTCATCTCTTAGGTAGCTCCTAGCACTAACCTGTGGCCCAACTTCAGCTAAGGGCTAGTATCAGTGATGGAAAGCTTGGAACTTGATCCTTTCCCATGGAACAGAATGGGGGTGCGGTGCCTGAGAAACCAGACTGAACAGAAATTAGTCTTCACCAGCTGCTCCCGTAATTGCATTTAAATTCAGTTAAACTAATTTCCTACACTTGATAAAAGCAGTTGTCTCTCCAAATCATTCTCAGACTCTTCCATTCCAAACACAGTGTAAATATATTATGGCCAGGTTATGAGGGTCTTGGGCTCCCTGGGTCTCTCTGTCACCCTTGCTCTTCTTAGCTCTTTGCTGGGTGCGCACAGTTGGGTGCTGACAGCCTCGGAAGCTGAACCACCCTATTAGCATAAGACACTGTGACTCATTGACTCACAGATTGTAAATCAGACTCACATTGGATTTTAATTAATTATATTAATTTTAGGGGAAACAACAAAACTGAAAAGTCTGCTGTGCTTCATTTACTGAGAAACTCTGAAATGTCTTTTATTTTTAGCAAGAGCCATAAAAACATCTCACACGGAAATAATGTAAAAATCAAGGAAGGGTTGTATTACTCAGCGTGATCACGCCCTTTAAAAGGCTTTGACATTTTCTTTATTTTTATAATTTTTTTAGAAAGAAAAACATATAGATGACATCTTACATATATAGGCACACATGCATACGCTGGCTACATCAGTCGCTCCCTGCAGCACTATTCACAACTGTAATTCAGTATAAAATGCTTCTGTCGCAGATCCTCTCAAACAAAGGGAGGTTCGTTGCTGGATTATCACAAAACGCTTGTCACCAGTGAGCTTCATTTAAGACCGTCCATCGTAAGAAACATCCAAGGACTTGTAGACATATACAACTCCCTTATCATTTATTTATTCACTCATGCTAACTTACATTACTGCCTACTGTGTGCCTGTCAACAGGCCACGGGTGGTGCAATGGTTGGCATGCCCAGACGCTAACCAGAAGGTTGGAGGTTTGAGTTCAGCCAGAGGTGCTTCATAAGAAAGGCATGGCAACTTCTGAAAAATCACCCACTGTCAACCTTATGGAGCCCAGTTCTACTCTGACATATGAGGACATAAGTTTGTGAACTCATCCCAGCAAAAGTGCTACATACCTCACTGCTGAATATCACTACTGTCACCTTTGAAGGACTCCCCTTGGGAAGCTACACACCAACGCTAGCACCTAGTTCACCCCTCAAAGCAGTTTTGGAACTCTTTTTCTGGAATGGCTATCAGAGCTGTTGTTGTATGATCCTTGATGTCCTGACTGTCACCCCAATGACTTCTTTCCAATATTTATCTTTGGGCAAAGAAAAAAGTCACTGGGGGCCAGATCAGAAGAATAGGAAGGGTGTTCCAATACAGTTATTTGTTTACTGTATAAAAACTCCCTCAAAGGCAATTAGGCAATTAAGTTCGTGAACTTGCCACAGTGCCACTGTGAGCAATGGCCATTCTAGAAAGAGTTCCAACATTGCTTTGAAGGTGGACTGGATGCTGGTGTCAGTGCATAGCTTTCCAAGGGGAGTATTTAGTAGATGACCGAAGTGATATACAGCAATGAGGTATGTAGCACTCAGAACAGTGAACTTCACAGTGCTGTGAGCTGGAGCTGACTAGAAGGTAACTGGTGTCTGCCATTTATGCACATGCTGGGAAAATAAAGGAATGGAGTTTACAGAGACCACAGTCTAGACAAGGAAACACAGAAGCCCTCCACCCTTATTTATGGTTTCACTTTCTGCAGTTTTGCTTTCCTGGGTCTCAGAGACTCGGGGTCAACTATGGTCCAATAATATTAAATGAGTAATGTGAAGAAATCTCTCACCTTCCTAAGCCATCCAGCCCGGGGACCACATTCATGTAACTTTTATTACAGTATATGTTGTTGGAATTGTTCTATTTTAATACTAGTAAATGGTGGCATTGTCTTAGTGTACCTAATTTATAACTTGAACTTTATCACAGGTATGTATGTATAGGTCAAGTTGTAGCTTATATAGTGTTTGGTACTATCTGTGGTTTTGGGCATCCATTGGGGTTTTTGTACGTATCCCCAGGGGTCCAGGGGGACTACTGTAATCAGAGTTGACCATAGTTAATCAGCATCACAGAACTATGCACAGAGGGCTATAGGGGCAAGAAGGGATTACCCTGGAGGAGTATTCTGGAAAAATGGGGAAGATTTCAGAGAGTTGGTGACACCCAAGAAAGCCAATAGTGAAGGTCTGTGAGGTTTCAGTTGGGAGCATCTATTTCTTACATTTGAAGTGCCAGATCCTGGCTAGGTGCCAATGAAACCTCAGTGAATAAGCCAGACATAGCCAGCAACCTTTTAGAGTTTACAGACTAGGAGTGAGACACCAGTCAGTGTTAACCATAGGAGTTAAATTGGTATTGAGGCGAGAGCCCTTAAGGAAAAAAGCAAAGACTTGAGGTGTACATTCACTGAGAGCTGAACTGCTTGGCGCAAGTCAGCATAGCCTACCACGAGCAAATGATATTCAAGCAGAACCCTGCTGGATATGAGGGAGAGACCGGCCAGGAGGAAGGATGGTGGGAAGAGTGTTCCCGGCAGAGGAAACAGATACCCAAAGGCACTAACAAGAGGGAAAATCTGAGAGTTTTCTAAAAGCTGAAAAGAAGCCGGTGAAGCTAGAACGCAAGAATGCCTTACGACCTCAGGTGGGCAGCAGCCAGATTGTATAGACGTTGGTCTTTCAGCTAAGAGCAACAGAAGCATAATAACACACATTTTAAAAAAAAGAGAATTTATCTTCCCAAACAGCAATGAATTACTGCCTAGAACGGTGCCTGGAGCATAGCGAAATTAGGTATTCCCCCTCTCTCTGTACTCAGCTTAAATCCTTCTTGGCTAATCTATGTACTCTGCCTCTTCATCTTCTTCTCCAAGGATGTATTCTGTTACGTTGTTTCCGATTTTGATCCGTAACCTGGTTTTTTCAACTTGTCCTCGCCTCTGTGATAACCTGTGATTTATAGTGTGATGAGCCCTCCGGGCATTCTAATAGCTCACTCACTCATTCAGTTATGTTCAGTGACTGTTTATTGAGCTTTTTGTGTGCGTAAGGCATCTCGAGAGCTATGCAAATCCACTTTTCATTGAGTTTACAGTGTTGTATAAGATACATGAATAAAACTGCAGTCCCAAGCCCGCTGTCACTGAGTGAATTCTGACTCATAGCGACTCTATGGGACAGAGCAGAACTGCCTCCATAGTTTCCCAGGAGTGCCTGGTGGATTTGAACTGCTGACCTTTTTTGGTTAGCAGACATAGCACTTAACCACTATGCCACCAAGGTTTCTTAAAATTACAGTGCCCAGCATCATAGTGGAGACCCTGGACAGTACAATAAGGTAAGAGGAAAAAAATAAAGAGGTAAGATTATTGTGTGCATTGGGAACCCCAAATACTTTACAGGTAAATTATTCAAACCAATAAGGAACTTTGCCAAGGCATCTAGATACAATAAAACCCCCCAAATGCAAAATTCTGTTGAGTTCCTATGATCAGCAACAAAATACATAAAAAATATGAAGCAACTAGTGTAAATGGTTTTTAAAGATATGCAAGACATGTGTGGATAAAATTTTTACACTGTATTGAGAGACACTGGAGAAACTGAATAGCTTGAGAAATGTATCATGTTCATGGATGAAAAAGCCCAGTGTTGGAACGATATCAGTTTTCTCAAGTTGATCTGTAAATTTGTAGACTCAAGGTAATCCTAATCGTAATCAAAATCCCAGTAGAGTTTTCCATAGAAATCAACAAATTATATCTAAAATTTATGTGTTAAAAATAAAGAATATGTAAGACTCTTTTGAAGAAAAAGTAGGAGAAGGATGACTTGATCTACCAGATATCGAGATTTCTCTTAAGCTATAGAGGAGCCCTGGTGGTGTAGTGATTCAGTGTTGGGCTGCTAACTAAAAGGTTGGCAGTTCAAATCCACCATCTGCTCCTCGGAAAACCTATGGGGCAGTTCTGCTTTGTCCTATAGGGTTGCTACAAGTTGAAACTGACTCAATGGCAATGAGTTTGATTTTGGGGGATTGTAGTACAGCAATGCAGTATTAGAGCAGAGATAGACTAATAGACAAAGAGGAAGGAACAAAGAGGACAGAGGCATGAGCCCACGTGGCACTTCACACGTGACAGAAGTGTGCGGCAGATCAGCGGAGAGCAGAAAGCCTTTTCAGTGAAGAATTCCAAGTAGATAAAGGATCTAAATGTGAAAGGGATCAGTTATAAGTTTTAAGATGAGACTATGAGGCATCTTCATATCATAAATAAAGGCGAGCTTTTCTTAAAGAAATACAAAAGGAAAATTTTGTGAACACTGCTTTAAAAAAGACTTGTGTTCACCAACAGAGGCCATGAAAATAATAAAGACAGAGGGGCAGAAGATACAGACGCAAGGTTTTGCAGTATTTGTGCTATCTAATCCCTGATAAATTGAGACTGTAGCAAATAACCTTCAGTTAATAGGAAAAATTCAATCCAATGGAATGATGTGCAAACCTTGCCAGCTGCAAAAGAAAAAAATTTAAATGGCCCATAAATACTGAAAAAGCACTTCATTAATAAAGAGAAAAATGCACATTGAAATAGCTACAAGATAACATTATAAACCCACTATTTTGGCAAAAATTTAAAAAGTTTGGCAATACCAAATATTGGCAAGGACTTGTAACTAAAGGGAGTCCCATAGCAGACCATTTCTCAAGGTATAGTAGGCCATGTAATTATCTGATTCAAAATCACCCAAATCAGTCCATTTCAGTTCACTAATGACCAAGGTATCAATCTTTATGCATTTCATCTCATTTCTGATGATTTCCAACTTTCCTAGATTCATATATTCCATGTGCCCAATTATTAATAGATGTTTGCAGCTATTTTTTTTCTGATTTTGAGTCATGCCACCTCAGCAAATGGAGGTCCTGAAAGCTCTACTCCATCCATCTTATTAAGATCGATAAAAAATTGAATGACAAATGCAGAGGAATAGAGTCAAAAATGAAAAGGAATATGTAAACAACGATATCTTAGGCACTAGTAAGCTAAAATGGGCTGGTATTGGCCACATTAAGTCAGACGATCACGTGACCTCTCTGCTGGGAATGATGAACTGAAGAGGAGTGGTGTTGCACTCATCATCAAAAGCAACATTTCAGGGTCTGTCCTAAAGCACAACACTGTCAGTGACAGGATAGTATCCACATGCTTACAAGGAAGACCAGTTAATGTGACTATTCTTCAAATTTTCACACCCACCACTAATGCCAAAGATAAGGAAATTGATGATGTTTACTAATTCCTGCAGTGTGAAATTGATCAAACACACAATGAAGATGCATTGCTAATTACTGGTGAATGGAAAGCAAAAGTTGGAAACAAAGAAGCATCGTCGTTGAAAAACACAGCGTTGGTGATAGAAAGGACCCAACCTTACTTGCTGAGAGTCAAGAGGACTTGAAGCACTTACTGATGAAAACTAGACTACAGTTTTTAGTATGGATTACATCTCAACATAAAGAAAACAAAAATTCTCACAACTGGACCAATAAGCAACATCATGACAAATGGAGAAAAGACTGACGTTGTCAAGGATTTCATTTTACTTGCATTTACAATCAAAACCCAGGGCAGCAGCAGTCAGGAAATCAAACAACACACTGCGCTGGGCAAATTGGCTGCCAAAGATCTCCTCCAAGTGTTGAAAAGCAAAGATGTCACTTTACGGACTAAGATGTGCTGATATTTTCAGTTTTCTTGTATACATGTGAAAACTGGACAATGAATAAGGAAGACCAAAGAAGAATTGATGCCTTTGAATTATAGTGTTGTGAAGAATATCGAATATAACATGGATAGCCAGAAGAATGAACAAGTTTATCTTGGAAGAAAGCCAACCAAAGTGTTCCTTAGAAACGACGATAGTGAGACTTTGTCTTATGTACTTTGGACTTGTTTTCACGGAGAGACCAATTCTGGAGACAGAAATCATGCTTGTAAAGGGTCAGTGAAAAAGAAGAAGACCCTCAATGACATGGATTGACACAGTGGCTGCAATGAGGGGCTCAAACACAGTAACAGTTGTGAGAACGGTGCAGGACTGGGCAGTGTTTCACTCTGTTGTACTTATGGTTCCCGAGAGTTAGAAGCAACTCAACGGCACCTATTAACAATATACACTGCTGTTGCTGCTGGTAGTGGTTGGGTGTAAATTGGTATAGCTGATTTAGAAAGCGGTTTCATGTGACCCACTATAGTTGAAGATGTGCACGGCTTACAACTTTGCACTTCTACTGCTAGATAGGTTCCAGAGAAGCCTAGGTATGATAACAACAGGACGTATTTACCAGAATGTTTCAAGCAGAATTGCGTACAATAGCTCAGAACTAGAAACGAGACTGTGAAGAACCTAGCACCCATCACTATGGCATGCTTTGAAACTTCCTGATGATTTTAAGTGACCTGTGGCCTCAAACCCCTGTCCGAGGTTGCGTATGGGGCACCTGACAGCCCCTTTCCCTTACAATGATGCACTTGCAACCAGTGTCAATCAGTATATTAAAATATGATTTCATATTTAAAATAATGAAAATGCATCAATGGCCTTCTTAAGTAGTCATAAAGTTTAACTTCTTTAAGTAACACACCCATGCCCCAGATGATTATTTCTCAAAGATGAATTCTGCTAGGACTACCATCACTTGAAAACTATTGAGGTAGTAGCTTTTTGACTGTATTTCTAATTGAAGTCCATTACAGTAGCTATTACAAGAAAAGCACAATAAGGTAGGTGGGCAGTTGGTGTGATCAGAGAAGAGCGAGAAGCAGATTGCGATGCTTTGAGGTTGCCAGCATCTAACGTTCCTCCTTTTTGGCCAGTGGGGGAGCCACCTATTAGGTTATCTTTTAAGATACTTCTTTCTCCCAGTGTGACCACAGGAAGGAGCCCTCAGCCAGGGCTGGCTTCTTGGGTGTGCACTCTCCGCAGTTGCACGGGGTCCTGCCCCTAGAAGGGATGAGCTTGCTTTGATGCTCTGCTGTCACCATTTTGACATTCTTAATAAGTTCTGAGAAGGGGCCCACACTTGGACTTCTCCCTGGATCCTGCTAGTTATGGCAACGATCCTGCCCCAATAGTCCTGTTTTTGCTAAATGTCCGTAGCCTTGGATTAGGAACAGATTTCACCAGGTGAGGTCATCTAACTTGAGGACAATCAGATTCTCTCTAGGAATTGCCACTGGAGCTTGAGAGTCAAGTAGCCAAAATAACAGAACTCTGGAGAGATAGTGCAGAAAGTTCTGACACTGAAGTCACCAAAGCAACATGGTGCTCATCCATCCCAAACCTTGGTGTTTCAGTTCTTCTCTGGATTGCACACTATATTGCAGCCTCTTTCCAATAAATTTCCCTTGTTGCTTAAGTGAACTATGTTTAGATTATGTTCCTTGCAACCAAAGATGCTTAAGGAATGCTTTGATTAGAACTGTATGATGGGTTCTGACCTAGTCAGTGGCATCCTGGAGGTAGCTGGCATATTCTTTCAAGAGTAATTGTATACATTTCCTCCCAACTTTGTCTTTGATGATATCATGTTGATAGCTTGAAATCGGCCATGGTGGGCAGATTTACACCGCAGGCATCAGCAAATGCTACAGACAAGGACTCCCTTCTCTGTCCTTTGCCCCAGAAATGGTTGTTAAAGATTCACCAGCATAACCCTGGATCTATTCATGTTTTAGGATACAGTGAAGGAGATACAATGGTCTAAGCTCTTTTGGAATGAGTCAGGGGACAAGATCTACAAACACAATCACAGAAATCCAAACCCTTGAAGTTCACAGTGTAGTAGCTGCCTTAGTCTCTCCAGTTCATAGTGTGTTCTTTTCTCTGGGAACTGCTCTCTCTGTCACGGGGCTGCCTTTACCAACTATAAGCCCCTCCCCTCAGTTTACTGGATCAAAGATGAAAATGTCATCTAAGGTGGAACAGTAAGATTCTCTCTGAAATTTAAAATAAGGATTGAATTATTTCCTCTTCAAGATGGCAGAATGAATACAAGCATTTGTCTTTGCTTTCTCAGACTCCGATACAATATAAAGGAATAAATCCACAAATACGAAGAGAATCATCAGCAAATGAGATAGTCCAGTAAACTTCTGGAATATAGAAAGAATCTGGAGACCTACTGAGAGACAAAATGAGTGATGAAGTATCAGCTCAGAAAACTCAGGAAGCTGCTACATCAGAGAAGCCAGCTGGCCCAGCAAAAGCCTGAGAAAGCTCCCAGTTCAATTAAAATCAAGCATATCCATTGCCAATGAGTTGATTCCAGCTCATAGTGATCCTATAGGAAAGAGTATAACTGTACTACGTGGTTCCCAGTGAGCTGCTGGTGAGTTTCAGCAGCCAGCCATTTGGTTATGAGTCAAAGGCTTAACCACTGCACAAGCAGAGAACCCCAGATTCAAATGGTAGGTGAAAAATTCTAGTTTCTGAATGACTATGTGGTTATTTTCTCACATTCCTTTCATCTCCTCTCCATCATCTCTAGAAAAGTACTGCAACTCTTTATCTTCTATGAAAGCAAAAGGAAGACCAACCCAAACAGAATGAAGGCTGCTAGGTTGCATGACGGTACCAATGTTTTGAATTTGGAGGTGCTCCCAGACCCAAATATGGAACCTCAGCAGATCAACACCCTACCTCCTTTTTCTGAAGCAAAGCAAGCAAGCTGGTTGTTAGGCCCTGCCCACATGTGCAAATTTCCGAGTCAATTATTCTATTGAAAAAAGTTAAGGAAAATAGATACATACATGTAAAGTCACAGGAAACTCACTCAGCTACCTAGGAAAAAAAAATCAGCCCACTCTGTCATTCATAATTAAAAATGTACAAGCAAAGGTAATGAGGCATCAAATAGATATATTATCATAAGAGCAAAACAAAATGTAACACAATCCAAAATATCTACACTGAAGAAAAGAAATAAGGAGAAACAAAAAAAAAAATTAATTTAATGGATAAAAATGCAACTAGCATCCTAAGTGAGATTTGAAAAGTGTTGCATTCATAAAACAAGAACAGAATGCTTTGAGAAAGGAACAAGGCAAACAGACAAGCAAGGCAAGTCAGAAAATAAGACAGTTCAGGTATGTTAAACATATACTAGCCATAGTGAAAGGGACATGTTAAACTTGGAAGGTGTGATTTTTCTGTCTTCTTCTGTGTGAAATTAGGAAAAAACAACTTGGATAGAGAAAGAGAGAGAGCAAACAGTGTTCAAGAAATCAATAGAGCAAGCAAATAAGAAAAACAGAGCAAGAGTACAGCCTGGATTCCTGATTATCTTTCCAGTTCCTCTTTAGTGCTCCTGGAGAATCCACTGCCCTTGGGTTCTCTGAAATTCTCCAGTAACCTTTTAATAAATTGCCCTCTTGGTTTAAAACTAGGTCAAGTTAGTTTTTGTTAGACAGAATACCAAAAAGTTTTCACTAAAAACAAAAGTATTGGTGAAACTAGAAGATGATCAAGTCTCAAATCCCTGAATATTGGTTGTAACTGGATGGAAGTTGGAAGGATCACCTCCAGCAAGAGTCTTGCGCCCTTGCCCTTGTGGTTAACTTTTCCTAAAGATTACACTGACTTTCAAATTATAAAGTTGGACGGCAGATGTCACACATGCAGTGTTTTCTGCATTTACATTTATTTTCTTAACATCTTGAAAGAAAGATGGGGTTTAGCCTGCCAAATCTCTAAGCACCTTATAATAACCTATTCAGACATCATATGGAAGGATTAATTTAGCCATTTCACACATCAATACAGTAGCATACAAACAAATCTACCTTTTCATGCTTTCTAAGGCAGCTTGCAAATTCTAAATGCAATTGTGGATTTGCCTGAAAATAACTTATTTTTATTTTTATAGCCAGAGTCTGGGAGGGGAGAGAGGGGGGGAAAAAAACAACAACCAAAAAAACCCACCTCTATAAGGAGAGCCCTGTATTAGCGATTAGAATGACAGACCAGTGTAAAAGCCCCTAATGTTTTCCCCAAAAGTGCTTTCTTCACATTCACCTCTGGAAGGTACTAGAAAAGAAGTGCAAACAGACTAATCATGCAAGAACAGAGAAAACTCAGGTACGATTCAGCTGAAGACGAGGTGTGTAGCTTGGGTGAGAATGAGAGAGAAGGAGAAGTTATCAGGAAAATGAGGTGTCTCGTAAAATGAAAGATCCAGCCTTACCCTTTTCAAACACACAGTGATTTTATTTCCCTTTGTTGACTTTGTCCTTGTTTGTTTGTTTGTATTCTGGGCTTGAGACAAGTTGCCTTCTCAACCCAGTCACAGTCCATGAATTTGTTGTTTAACCCAAATCCAACTTAGTGTTTCAGGAAAGAGAAGAGGAAACATCTCACACCCAAGTGGCCCACACCATAAACAAAAGGGAGTCTCACTGTGCCAGCTACTGGCTTCTACTCGGCCCAGTGGGGAGCCGGTGTCTCAGTGCCAGGATGAGGACAGCCGCCCAAGCAGATGCTGGGCAGCTGAGAAGGACTATTGATTTCAGATGCTCAAATTCCTCCGGGTGGCTGCTTTCCTCCTCCTCTTGGTAGGGAGAGGGGAGGTGGCTGGGATCTGGGCTGTCCACTGCTGGTTGCCAACACAGCTCCAAACTGGGAGAGTTGTCCCTAGTCTCTGGCTCCAAGCAGAAGGTTTGTGAGGAATCAGCACTGTCTATTTATGAAGATTTATGGAGAAGCCGACACACATTAGGCTTTGAAACAGAACTCAGGTGAGCTCTCTTCCCTAGGTGGCTGATTCAGGAAGGCCATGTGGATGATCAAGAGTGATGCCCTCTCCCCTCTGGTGTCCATTGGTGTCCCTACCCTGGGCCTGGCTCGGGAGGAAGGCAGAGGCAAAGGATGGCTCTCTGGCGACGTTCATTCTTTTTTACAGAGAAAGACAGAGATTGGCACTTTTTGTGGCATTTCACAGGGAGGGGGAAAGGCCAAGATAAATGGATAGTTTGGAGGTCATTAGCTTCCTAAGGTCACAGTTTGCTTTCCTTTGCCAGAGGACTGCTTGGAGAGGTTATAAATGTTTTGTGGCTGGACCAGGGGAGCCCATTGTTGGACCTGGGGCCCTAAGACCTGCTGCCAGGGGCAAATCTGGATTCTGGAGCTGTGGAGCATGCCTTTCTCTCCACACGCTTACCTGAAAGAGCTCAGGCCGCCAAACGTGGGGTCCCACCTCTTGGAAGATCTATGACGGAGTCCCCACCACGGCCGGCCCCTGTAGAAAGGATCTAGGGAATTGTCATGCAGTCGTACTAACCTAAGAGTGAAAAAGACACCAGATGGATATGAAAATCTTGAAAAAGAAGAGGAGATCGAGTTGCGCAGCAGGACAGTGAGTGGGGAAGTGGCAGGGCCAGGGGCAAGGGGTCAAAGTACTGCTTGTCGTTCTCACTCCATTGTGAGCTTTCATTTTGTTTCTCTTCATCACTTCCTGGATTCCCCTAAACTTTCTGGAACTAATCCACATCCTCACTTTTGTTTTTTAGTTTACATTTGTTTTAGTAATTTTAAGTGAGTTAAATGGTAGGAAAATAAAAATAAAGATAAAAATAACAAAACCCCAAAAACAGTGAAGTTAAACTTTAAACTATTTCTAGAGTTTCAAATTCTTCTCCAAGGCTTGAAATGCCACCCAATACATATTTTTACACCAGTGTATGCGTATTATGTTGTGTTCTGCTTTGTCCACAAAACATGACTTTGTATACACATTTTCATGTATCATGTATGTTATATATCATTCCTACCTCTTTAAATGGCAAGAAAGTAGGCTACTGGAGTGATATCTTAGGGGCTTTGCCCCTCCCCTATGCCTGTACATTAAAACCCAGTGCAGCTTGAATATTACAGTTATTACATATACTTAAGTCTACATGTATAGAAGGTCAGACAATTAAGTTTGCGAACTTATTGTTCTAAGTGCTACATACCTCATTGCTGAATGTTACTATGGTAACCTTCAAAGTACCCCCCTTGGGAAGTTATACACTGATGCCAGTGCCAAGTCCACCCTTCACAGCAATTTTGGAACTCTTTCTGAAACGGCCATTGTGCATGGTTGCAGGGTGGCAAGTTTATGAACTTAATTGTATCACTATCTGTGAGGGAGTTGCTAGCCAGAAAACAAATAACTATATCAGAACACTCTCCCTACTCACCTGATCTGGCCTCTGATGATTTTTTTCCTTTACCCATACAAAGCTAAAGGAACTACTGAAAGGAAAATATTTTGATGACATTCAGGACACCACGGGTAATACTATGATAGCTCTGATGGTCATTCCAGAGAAAGAGTTCCAAAATCTCTTTGAAGGGTGGACTAGGTGCGGGCATCAGTGCATAGCTTCCCAAGGGGAATACTTCGAAGGTGATGGTAGTTACATTCGGCATTGAGATATGCAGCACATTTTCTAGGATTAGGTCGAGAACTTTAATGTCACAGTGCACATGTGTATAAAATTTCATCTTAGAATATGGTTAGTTTCTTTTCTTTTTGTATTCGTATTAGTTTCCTGGGTTGTATCTTAGAAGTTCAATTACCAGATCCAAAAATACAAACTTCCATAGTTATTAAATGTTGCTCCTTGTTTCTTCAAGAAGCAAGGACAAAAACCTGATAGGTAGCATTGGCAGCAGTGCACAAAGAAGGTGTTTCTTCTCATCACGATCAATGTGAATCTTTATGACTTGTTCATTTTTGTTGAGGCCACCCCCTTCCATTTCTTTTTTGCTGTAGTTGTCTTTCTCCCATTCATTCGTCTTTCCCAGCCACTGTCACACAGACCCTCTTCGGTGTCCCCACTACTTGCCATCCAGTGAAGCATCTAGCACAAGGTGTGTTTGGACCCCACACATCTATAGCCCAATAGAATGGCCCAGAGAGATGCTTGCTGTTGGCTAGTTAAACAACAATTTTCAAAGTTTGGTCTCCAGATGTAGAATTTCCCAGCAGGAAGGTCTCCTGGCTCCTGCTTTCTGTGAGCATGGTATTATCCAAACTCACCTGCAAGGTACAGTTAGCTGGTTGGCAGCGTAAGAGATGAGGTACTGACCATGGCCTGTCCCGTCTCTGGCCTGTAGTATCCTCTAGTTCAGCTTTTCAGACATGGGAAGGCAGGGGAGCAGAATGGTATAATTTTCAGTGGAATCTGCCTACCTTCTGGTTCACTGCTCTGAAAAGACCTGGGCAAACAGACCACTCCTGTGACTGGCAAGCCTTCTCTATCTAAGGCACAGATAGATTGCTCCATCGAGGTGAATGGGGACAGGCCGCTCCCCAGACATTCTGCAGAATCAAAGAAATGCTTCAGAGTGGATTTTACTTTGGGAGAAGCCTTAGGAGGCTAGTTCTAGAGATCTTGAGACAGCACTCAAACCAGAGCTTTCTTGCAGTGTGACTTTCTAAGATTAGGTCTGTTGGACATTCTCTACTCACAATTAGTTATTTAGAGATTCAACCAATGAGCAGGCACTGAGAAAGGCAACAAAACGTCTCTTGAAATGGCATTGATGAGGCTCTTGGTACCCATATATGACTTGCATCTGTCTGCAATTGTAGGCTAATATTGTCCATAAATGTGCCATTGGAGCAACTTAGTTTGTGGGTGATTTATGAAAAAGCATCGAAGCGTCACAGTAGATCATGTGAGTCACGTGTAAAGGACTTGCCCAATTTCAGCTGGACGGGTGGGCCGTTTTGCCTACTTCTGTGTGCAACTCGTCAGGTCTGTCTGTGACACAGTGTCAGACAGTGAATGAAGCCCACAGTACTTGCTGTCATGACGTAAGCAGGGAGGAGACGTCGGTTAAGACAAAGCTCGGTGGCTTACCCAAGGTGACACGGACACTGAACTGGAGGCCTGGACACAAGTTATTCTCACTGCTTCCTGGCTGGGCTCTTCCCTCTGTTTGTCTTACAAGCAAAGGATTTCTAAAGATGAAGTTTCGTTCACGTTTTCATAGGATCAAACTTGGCAAAAGTGGTTTAAATTAAAATAATATCAAGTCTGATGCTATACCATCATCAGGGTGGCGGAGCATCAGACTGGACCAGGGCCCAGTGCTCAAATCTGTCTGCTGTGAGAGATTTTTTAAAGAAAGAATAGACTATCATCTGTTACGGACAGAAGTACCCAACCACCAAACACCACCACTTAGCTTTTGTATAGCTTTGTATTATTTACAGAACATTCATTTACTCTACCTCATTTGATTTTCATAATGTTATATATAAAAATAAAACTAAATCCACTGCCATAGAGTCGATTCCAACTCATAGCAACCTTATAGACAGAGTAGAACTTCTCCACAGTTTCCAAGGTGTACCTGGTGGATTTGAATTGCTGAACAACAGGGTTTCATACAAATATAGGTATAGATATAGGTATTGTCATCTTGCTGATGAGGAAATGAGAATGCAGACTGGCTGTGTTCTCTCCACGAACACACAGCTAGTGAGGGCCAGAGTCAAGATCAGAATATTCCTATCTCCCATAAGCAGTCAATACCTGGTCCCCAGAGACTCTGGTAGCATGGGGATAATCATAACAGCCAACAGTTTCAGGGCTAGTGTGCCATAGGTTAGCTCATCTGATTCTCCCAGCTGCCCTGTGAGCTGGTTACTAGCCTCGTCTCCCCGTTTTGGATGAGAAGACTGAGATGCAGGGACAATAACAACATGCTTAAGATCACAGAGCTATGGAGTTGCAGACAGGGCTTGAACCCTGACAGTTTGACTTGAGAGCTTAACACCCTAACCACACTTGTCTAAGAAGAAGTGACCATGCCCCCCATCACAGCTATCATGCGGCATCCAGAGCAGTCCACTTACTTATTTAGGGAAAGTGGTGCTGTGTGCCGCTGCTGGTATCTAAAAACCACATGCCCTTTACCCCAGAGGCAAAGCAGGTCACTACAGAAATGGTTCTCACATCCAAAACCTTTGTGACCTGAAGTCCAGAACTCTGCAGAACTCCCCAGAATGGAAAGGAGAAGCAGCATTTGAAGCCAAACTCAACTCCTGAACCATCATCCCCAGAAATGTGTGCACTGGAGTGGCCTCTAGAAATTTTGCAGGGTGTGGAGGGTAGGTGTTCCAGTCTGGATGGGGCTGTGAGATGTCCATGAGAGAGAAGTGGCAGGCCGACACATGCAAGGCAGAACCACAGACCATAAAATTGTTAATGGCAATTAATAAATAGCTAATTAGTAGCCCTACTACCATTAGGAAACCAAGGCAGTAAGGTGGTTAAGTCCTACAGCTGCTAACTGAAAGCTGGTTGTTCAAGAACATCAGATGCTCCTTGAAAACTCCATGGAGCAGTTCTCCTCTGCCCTATAGGGTTGCTATGAGTTGGAATTGACTTGACAGCATGGGGCATGGGCTGAGACCAGTCAGGGGCTCACTTAGTCAGAAATAAATGGCATTTGCATTTTTCTCTGAAATTGTCTGCCAGGCAGACTGGGAGTCACTGTTTCCAAAGGGTCAGAGGGAAAAAGAGACCCAGGGAGTCACTGGCTGAAGAGGCTGGGCCCCCGTGGTGGGAGGCAGACTGGCGGGCAGGGGCCGGGGCTGCTGAGCCGAGCACAGGACTGCTCTGGCGTGCGCATGGGCCCTGACACCAAGCCCGGGAGGCCTGGTGGCGGGAGATCGGGGGTTGGCGCCTAGAACTTGGCCTTGGACAATCAGACTGTTCACATTTGGGCCGCTCTGCTGTCACTAGTTCCGGCTTCTGCTGGATGCCAGTTTTCCCTTTCAGAATCGTCTCCATTCTAGGTTCCCTTATCTGTCCTGTTTTTGTCCTCATCCTACGCAAAGGGTGAGGTAAGCGGGCAAGGTCTCTTTGGTCCCTCATCCAGAACGTTAACTCATTCATTCATTCATGAATCGGTCATGATTAATCTCTCCATCATTTCCTGGTGCCACACTATCTGTTGAGTCCCACGCAGGGCACTGCATCCATAGCCCCCATGGGAGTGTCCTGGATTGCATTATGTCCCCCTGAAATGTGTGTATTAATCTGCCTGGGCTGTGATTCCCACTGTTGTGTGGTTGTCCTCTATTTTGTGATCTTTCCTCTGCTGTTAATCCTGCCTGTAGATAATAGGGTGAGATTAGACTATGTCAAAGAGAATTAGAATGAGACCCTAACACAGTCACTAAGATCACCTCCCTGCTCCCATTTAAAGGGACTTACCTGGGGTGTGGCTTACACCATGTTTTATCCTACAAGACATAAAAAGGAGAGGGAAGCAAGCAGAGAATGTGGGACCTCAAATCACTAAGAAAGCAGTGTGGGAAGCAGAGAAGGATCTGTGGTTCCTCTGCGGAGATGTTCCCAGACCAAGGGAAGACTGATGCATTATAAGGACCTTCCTCCAGAGCCAAGAAGGACAGAAAGTCTTCCTCTGGAGCTGACGCCTTGAATTTGGACTCGTAGTCTACTGGGCTGTGAGAATAACCTTCTCTTTGTTAAAGCCATCCACTTGTGGCACTTCTGTTATAGCAGCACTAGATGGCTAAGATAGTGAGCGAGACGTGGAACATCCCCCTGGAGCAGTTTTTATACTGTTGATCCTGGAGTAAAAATCAACCTCAGGCAAGAAAATAATTAAGCAGGGATCTGCGAACCACTGTAACTACCAAAGCTAAAAGGCAGGACTGTTTCTGGTGACTTATTAGTTGCTATAAAAAATGGTCTCTGATGGCCATCTCATGATGTGAACTATCCTCGTTCTTCCGTGGGTCGTCAGAGAGGTGATGGGGATTGGAATTAAGGTAGATTGGTGTCCGGGTCCCAGACTCTCTTCCCACTGTCTACCTGAGACTTCCAGCCTTTCCAGTCCTAATCCTTCCTGAGGATCTCAGAGAGCAGCAAGATGCTGAAGAGGATACAGCAGAGTCTCACCAGCAGGGAAGAGGTGGCAGGAGGGGACAAGAACAATGACTAGGAGGAAATTTTGATGAGCAATCTCATGGTTGAAAGTACTTTCATGAATGTTTACTGCATCTTAGGAATTTTGTATCCCTTGACTCTAACTTGAGTCCCTGTGCGGTACTAACAGTTAAAGCACTTGGCTGCAAACTAAAAGGCTGAAAGTTCAAGTCCACTTAGAAGTGCTTGAGAAGAAAGGCCTGGGAGTCTACTTCCAAGAAATTGGTCATTAAAAACTTTTTGGAGCACAGTTCTACTCTGATACGCCTGGGGTTACCATGGGTCAGAGTCAACTCTGTGGCAATGGTCTGGACTCTAACCTTGGAGTGAGCCTCAGGATGGGCACTGTTGTCTCTACTTTGCACATGCAGTCACTGGAGACCCAGAAAGGTTCAATGACGTGGGCACAGTCTGTAGGCTGGTAGGAGACTTAGGAAGCATTTGAAGTTGCATCACGGAGATTCTCCAAAAATGGACAAGAAGTTCTGGTCAACTGCTCATTGATGATTGTATGACTGGACCAACAAGACCTGGGCAAAGAGGTTCAACAAAGAATTCCCATGGAAGGATCAGCAAGGTGAACTGAGATTCTTAAAAAAGAAAAAAAAACATTGTACTTTAAGTAAAAGTTTACAATCCAAGTCAGTTTGTCACCAAAAAAAAAAAAAAAAAAATTACATACACTTTGCTGTGTAACTCTAGTTGCTGTCCCCACCCTGCAACAGCACATTCATTTTTTCAGCTCTGTATTTCCTATGTCTGTTCAACCAGCTCCTGTCCCCTCTGCCCTCTCATCTCACCTCTGGACAGGAGTTGCCTGGTTAGTCTCCTGTATTTACTTAAGCCAAGAAGCACACTCTTTGCCGGTATTGTTTTATGTCTAATAGTCCAGTCTGATCTTTGTTAGAAGAGTGGGCTTTGGGAATGGTTCAAGTTCTGGGCCAACAAAGTGTCCAGGGCCTATGTCTTCTGAGGACCCTCCAGTCTGTCAGACATCAAGTCTGGTCTATTTAACAGATGAACTGAGATTCTTGATGAAAGATTGATTTTGAAGTTTATTTTTGTTGGGTTACTGCTAATTTATTTAGAGTGTGTGTGTGTGTACAACCAGAGCTCTACCTTACCATTTTGGACAGGGGAAATAGTTTGATGCTCTAGCCAAGCCAGCCCCACTCCTTCTGAGCGGCTATAGCTGGGTTAGTCTATCAGATTGGCCTGATAGGTCATGAAGCAAGCACCTGAAGGAGGGACTCACAGACAGCAATAGGGACAGAGGAAGGCCAGCCTGGAAGTGTACCGCCCAAGGGAGGGAGCTTTAGAGGACTGAGCAGTCAGAAGTGGGAGGGCCCTGGAATACTGAATGGGGATGAGGGCTCCACCCAACACAGAGGGAGGCCATGAAGGAAGTGGAGAAGAGGGTGCAGCAACTGTTGACAGCTTCACTACTTTTTTGAAACTGATCCAGGAGAGGAGGACGTGGCAGGGTATGTCCCACTCACATGTCACAGACTTTCAGTCTCAGAGAGAAACGTCAAGATTATGTAGGCCACCTTTCTTGTTTTCCAGGTGAAAAAAAGCAGAAGAAAGAGTGACTTGTTCAGGAGGGGATTAGAGATATAGCTGGTCCTTGGTAGTAGATCCTCCCGGGCCTTGTCAAGTGCTGTTTCTGAAATCCGACCACACTCCAAGACACAGGCAGTGAACTTTTTTTGTAACTTGGACCAAGTAGTAAATATTTTAGGCTTGCTGGCCTTATGGCCTCTTTGAGAATTTTTCAACTTTGCAGTTATAGCCCTAAGGCTGTCGTAGACTATACAAAAGGAGGGGCGGGGAATGGGGGGAGACAAAGAACGTGGCTGCGTTCCAATAAAACTTTATTTAAAACCCAGTAGGAGGATGGGCCATAGTTTGCTGACCTCTGCTGGGTATGTTTCTGTTCAATCATTCCTTCTATGGTAACCGCATGGCCACAGTTGAAAGCTGGTGATTGGCGATTTGGAGAACAGAATTAGGGGTGTCGAGAGCAGCCAAGGTTCTGTGTTGGATACTTAGAGGAGCAAAAAAAAGTACGATGCTGACTTAGTGAGCATCAACAAACAGAGACCACTTGAGGGAAGAAACAGTGAGCAGAGCTAACCCTAACAATTAGTAATTCCTAGCTGGAAGTGCTCCTCACTAAGGAGGCTTGTGTACAGCTAGTTATAAGGTATGGGTGATACACAATAGTTCTCCAGTTGACCTTTATTCAATCCTCTTCTTAATTTAGAAAGGAGGCAGGTTATGTTTCATTAAAAACTAAGTCACGTGAGTAATTGCTCCCCAGAACCATCCGTTTGTCCCCCAAGGGCACGTGTATTGAAAAAACTCAGTCCCAAGCAGATCACGTCTGGTCACACTGAGCCCAAGGATATGGGGACAGAGATGGGGAGAAGTTGTGTAAACCAAGGAAGCCTTTTGCTAAATACAGTTGAGTATTAAATAAAAGGAAGTGAACTTCTTTTCTCAAGACCTGAAATGACAAGTTTGTATGACTTTTCAAATTTGGAATCTCAGGATCTTTGCTTGGGTAAATCTCCAAAGCAGTAATTTTCTTTAATGACTTCTTTTTTTTTCCCTTAGAGTTCGTATCTCTCTAGTAGATGATATTCTCTCTACTTCATAAGAGGAATGACCTTTGAACCTTTTAAGATGTGGAATTTCATTAAAAATATATATATATACTCTGAGGGACTCATAAGCAGTCCTTCACCCGGGGCAGGGAGGCAAATGACAGCAGCAGCTGAGATACTGGACATTTTTGAACTGATGATAAGTTTCGTTAGATGGGAGGCAAGTATAGCCCTATGAAAACCCAAACCAAACCCACTGCCACTGAGTCAATACCAACTTATTGTGACCCTGTAGGAGAGAGTAGAAATGCCCCATAGAGTTTCTGAGGAGCACCTGGCAGATTTGAACTGCTGACCTTTTGCTTAGCAGACATGGCACTTAACCACTACACCAGCAGAGCTTCTGAATGAAACTGAAAAACCAGATTGACCTCTGTTGAGCCACAGAGCAGAACTGCTCCATAGAGCTTCCAAGGAGTGCCTGACTGGTGTAGCACTTAACCACATCACTGGGTTTTCTGAATAGACAGGTTTAAAATAAGCCGTTTTGTGTGACTTCCTCAAGAGCTGAGGGCAGCAGGAACTGATAAGTAGGATCACAAGCACCTGAGAAGTGAGCGAGTGGCATTGGCTGTAACTTCAAGACAGTGACTTCCCAGGCTTTAAGTACCCTGAACAGCTCCAATACTTCATCAATTCCCTGTTTTCTCCCTGAAAACCCTGGTAACATAGTGATTGAGAGCTATAGCTGTTAACACAATAAAAGGTCAGCAGTTTGAATCCACCAGGTGCTCCTTAGAAACTCTATGGGGCAGTTCTACTCTGTCCTATAGGGTTGCTATGAGTTGGAATTGACTCTATGCACTGGGTTTGTTTTTTTTTGGTGTTGTTGTTGTTATTTTCTTCCTGGAGTCCCTGAGTGGTGTAGATAGCTGCTAACTCAAAAGTTGGAGCTTTGAGTCCACCTTGGAAGAAAGACCTGATGTCTACTTCCAAAAATTCAACCACTGAAAACTCGATAGAGAATGGTTCTCTGACACGCGTGAGCTCACATGAGCTGGAGTGGACTCACTGGTGACTGCTGTTATCTGTTCCCTGTGTTATTGACGACTGCAAAAGGCAATAAGAAATGGCTGATCCTCTCTATTAGTTTACATTAACTTAATTTTGCATTCTGTGAAGTGAATTTTGATGGCTAGGAGCAGATTCCTTTTTATCCCAGTAAGAAGAATGTGGAAACATTTCTGCCTTGCCCTTCACATTTGATTGATACTTTTCACTTTGAAAGCTAATTATATCTGATGTGAAGAAAAAATGGAATTCAGAAATATGGATGTTCTTTTCATGAATTTTCATTCTCAAAATGTGGGTCAACTGTTCTGCTTTCTTATGCCTCAGTTTACTCATCTACCAGGTAAGGTAATACTCCTTGCAATGAATGAGGTATGGAACTGGCTCATTTATAATCCATACTCTCACAGGGTCTCAGCCCCAGGAAGACTTTCAAGGTCACCCCGTCCAACCCTTAGCTTATTGCAGACATCTGCTCCACAGGGTTCTTGACAGGTAGCTAGCTGTTCAGCCCTTAGTTAAACTCTTCCAGGAACCCAAAACCAAGTCATAGTGGAGACACTATGAATACTATGAGACAGAATACAACTGCTCTGCAGAATTTCCAAGGAGTGCCTGGCAGATTTGTACTGCCAACCTTTTGTTTAGCAGCTGTAGCATTTAACCACTATACCAAAAGTAAGCCCACTGCCATCAAGTCGACTCTAACTCATAGAGACTCTATAGGTCACCATAGAACTGCCCCATCGAGTTTCCAAGGAGCGCCTGGTGGATTCATTAACCTTTTGGTTAGTAGCTGTAGCTCTTAACCACTGTGCCACCAGGCTTTCCACCAGGGCAGCCAATTTATTTCTGAAATCAGCCTAACCATTAGAAAGTTCTTCCTTAGACGGAAACATCTTCCTACAATGTCTACTTTTTGGTTTTAGTTCTGACTTATGAAGAAAAGCAACACAAATGATTTTTTTTTTTTTTAAAAAACCACATTTCAACCCTTTGGATTTGTTTTCTCTTTTATAGACTTACTTGTGAAATTGTCTGACATAGGAAAGCTGGACAGTGAATAAGGAAGACAGAAAAAGAATTGACATCTTTGAATTGTGGTGTTGGAAAAGAATATTGAATGTACCATGGACTGCCAAAAGAACAAACAGATCTGTTCTGGAAGAAGTACAGCTAGGGTGCTCTTTGGAAGCAAAAATGGTGAGACTGCGTTTACATGTTTTGAACATGTCAGAGAGATCAATCCCTAGAGAAGGACATCATGCTTGGGAAAGGGTCAGTGAAAGAGAGAAAACCCGTTACGAGATGGACTGACGCAGTGGCTGCAGGGATGGGTTTGAGCATAAACAGGATTGTGAGCACAGTGCATGACCAGACAGGGGTTCGTTCTGGTATTCGTAGGGTCTCTGTGAGTCAGAACAGACTCAACAGCACCTAATAACACAACAACGTGCTATAGAAAATCATTTGGAAATTCTCTCTCTCTCTCTCTCTCTCTATTGTTACCTCTGTTATGATCATTCTTGCTATCAGTGAATTTCCAATTTAAAAAAAGACATGTATGTTCCAGTAAAGTAGAAAACATACCGTGGGGGCTTCTTCAATAGTTCGGCTTCATGACACACATAACCCAATTTCTGTACCACACATCAGTAAGCCCTGCCCGAGGCGTTTGGACAGCTAATGAGATGGCTCAATTTTAAAGAATCTGATCAGGAAGTAAAGGACCTGGGAGTTTCCATAAGACTTTTGAAGGAGGCAACTTGGATACATTTATAAATGTTAGCATTTGGCAGGGAGACTACAATGCCAGCTAAGAGAGGCTTTCATTCACTCAACAAATATTTGTTGAATGTCTAGTATGTGTCATGAACTGTTTTGTTTGTGTTCCATGAGATAACAGCCAAAAATTCTTATCCTTGTAAAGCTTACATTTTATTGGGAGGATTTAAAAGAAAAAGAGAGAGAGACAGAAAAAGAGAGAGCAATGAAAGATCATAATGAACAAGCAGGTTAGAAGGCTAGAAAAGAAGGTTAGAAGGCAGTAGGTTAGAAAAAAAAGCAAATGCTTCGAAGAAGAGAAGCAGAACAAGGTAAGGGACAAAAATTCTAGGTGTAGGGTGAAGATGAGAATTGTAAATACGGTGTCAGTGTGGTCGGGGGACTTGGACAAGGTGACTTAACTAGAAAAGACCAAGAAAGGTAAGAAGTCAAGCAAAAGAAAGTAAAATACCAAATGTCTTTGGTGTTTTAAAAATTGTGATAGAAATCATGGTCAACAGCTGTCTTTAAAACGCCCAGTGTGACCTGATCATTGTGAAATGTCGTTTTTGTGACAGGGGATCTTCTCTTGGGTGTGAGTCTGGGGCTGTGTGCTGAGAGACAGAAGTCAGAGTTTTGCTGGCATGTGTGTGGTTGGGTGGGTAGGTGGGTGATGTCCAGAGGATAGAAGGGTACGATACAAAACATGTTCTTGTGATACTCGGGGAGATCTGAGGGGCTGGCTCTGATCTGTGCAGGGCCTCCCTGGTGCAGCAGTGGGGCAGGCAGCCGCCAGGCCAGCCCGAGACAAAGAAAGAAGGAGAAACCCTGGGCTGGGGATGTGTGAACTGAAAACCAAAAACACCAAACTCACTGCCGTCCAGTCAGTTCGACTCACAGCGACCGTGTAGACAGAGTAGAACTGCCCCACAGAGTTTTCAAGGCACGCCGGGCAGATTTGATTGAGCGGGCAGGTAAAATGATACACTACAGGCTTTATCTCGCCATACTGCTCTGAAAGCAGAGCAAATCAGGGAAACCCCAGAACTGAATAAAGAAGGAAGTGTTTGCACATTCTCTGCTTCTACTAACGTTAGAAATATTGTGCCCAGGGCCTAACTCCAGTGGAAAGTTACTGCTGAGCCACTCGACAGTACCTAAATCCAAGCCATGTCTTGCATCTAGGAGGACAAGGCCTGGAACGCTGGTTGGTCAAAAGAAGCCATCTTCAATGGCGAAAGGTCAGTTGAAAAGGTGATTGCTAACAGGGAGCACAGGGAAGGTACTGTCGCACTCTTTGGGACTTGGGAGCCAGACTTGTGGCAGCTGTCTTCTGTGCCCTCTGCTTTGCCCTGATTTCCCCCTCTACCCTAGAGTGGTTTCCTTGGACATCTAAATGAGTTTTATGTGAGGAAGTCCTCCCTCCTCCTGTGGGGATGTCAGAGAAACCAGAGAGATGGCAGAACCTAGTTTACATGGATGTCAGGTCTCATGCATGGCATGTCCCACCAATCACACACACTCCCACATGCACACATACACTCACAAACATCCTACTGTTTTTACTGAGATTTTTTTGTTTTGTTTTGTTTTTTGGTCCCCTGTTGCTTCCTAACTTCTTCTTGTTAGGAAGTTTCAAGTCAGTTTTCAACTCATAATTACTCCACATAGCAGAGTAGAATTACCCCACTGCTTTTACCCTGGAGGACTTGAGATGGTACATTTTACCCATTGGGCATTACCCAAGAGTGTAGGACCTGTGAAACTATGGAAGAACTGAAAAAAAATTATTGGCTTCCCCCTCAAAAACAAACAAACCTGAAAATAATAAATATTTATTTTGCACAGCATATGATGACTTCTTTAGTGATTATATTTAACATTAATAAAAGTCACACTTTTATTAGTGCTAGCAAACAATGAGTAGATTTTTCTCTCTTTATAAGAATTCCTGTGTAAACACAATAAAACCAAAAACCCTTTGCTACTGAGTCTGACTGATTCCGACTCCGTGACCCCATAGGATGGGTAGAACTGCCCCGTTGTGTTTTCTGAGGAGCGCCTGGTAGATGTGGACTGCGGACCTTTTGGTTAGAGATACAGTATTAACAATTATACACCAGGGGTTCTGTAAACATAATAGTTACCAAGAAACGACAGCCAGTTTAAATTACTCCCAGACAAATAATCTGAAAAGCAAAATTATAATTTTTGAAATTGTTTTTATAGCAAAAAAAGAAAAGCAGAAGAAGACTTCGAAGTTTAATGTTGAGCTGTGGCGGCACAGTAGTAAAAAGCTGGTTTGCTAACCAAACGATCAGCAGTTCAAATCCACCAGCTGCTCCTTGGAAACTCTACAGGGCAGTTCTACTCTGTTCTTTAGGGTTGCTATGAGCTGGAATCAACTCGACAGCAATGGGTTTTTCTTTGGCTTATGTTTAATGTGGGATTTGAGTGCATTTGAACATGTGTGATACAGAGTGAGGTTGGGACTTCCAAAAGCAAGAAGTTCTAGGGCCCAAAAAGATATGAATGTAGCCCTGACCTCTGATCATCTGTGGGTGTCGGAGAGGGGAAGCACTAATTCAATCAAAATGATTATCAAGGGAATCTGTGTAGTTTGGAAGTCAAAGACATATGGGGTACAATAGCAATTACAGTGCACACCTTGGAGCAAAGGTCTGAAGCAGAGGAGCCGAGATTCTGGATTAGCAGAACACCTTTCCTCCAGCTCCCTGTGTGCTAACTTTGCCCCACCTGCCACCCTCCCCGCTTTCCTTCTTTTTTCCGTAACATGGGCTTATCACTTCCTTTAGTAGCTCCTTCTGGAACAAATTCTCACATAGCAGTCCTTTCCAGAATGATGCAGCAACAGAGTTCTTGAAGGTTTTGATGGATGGTGTTTGAAACACTCTTTCTTTTTGGAAATATTTCTATCTGATCCTCTTTGGACAGACTGCACGTAACTAGGGCTTATCACATTGCTGGAAATTATGAGCAGACTCTAAGAGAGAGACACCCTGAGTGTCTCGAGGTCTGGGAGAGTAAAGATTAATATCCATTTGTGCTTTGCCTCTCTCAACCCCTGATAACTGTAAATAATGTTTGGAAAAGATCGGGATGCATCATGATCTGTTACATGGTGGCAATGATTCTGGTTATGTCTTCAACAGTGATTTATCACTCTCTGCAGTGACACAAATCATAGTCCTCGCCTAACACTCTGGAATGCATGATTCTATGACTATAACAGTGATGAATTTGTGTTTATATCATAACATTTTTAACCTGAGCTAAACTTGACCTCCTGCTCCAGTTTGGAAATGTTTGAGAATAAAATTTTAAAAATTTCTTTGATGGTGCTGTTATCATAATACAACCCCCTTTGCCACTATTTGGGTGCACTACTGGGAATACACGCAAATAGTGACAAGGCCCAATCAGAGAAAAACAAGTACCTTAAATGGAGATTTTTCTTACCTGTTACCAGTTTAGCATAAATAATATATGAGTGAGAACTCATACAACATTGACTGATTTCAGCAATCAAAATCCTCAGAGTTCTTCAGCAAGAGAACTAACTGCCATCAAGTTGGGTCAGACTCATAGTGACCCTGCAGGACAGGGTAGAACTGCCCCATAGAGTTCCAAGGAGCACCTGGAGGATTCGAACTGATGACCTTTTGGTTAGCAGACAAAGCACTTAACCTACTATGCTACCAGGATTTCCCTTCAGCAAGAGGGGCCTTGGTATTTTGTTCTTCCTGTACCTGAACATAAAGAAGAAGCTACTAATCTCTCTCCAGGCTTTTATTTCACGTATATTATGGGCATTTGAGTACAAGTTTGGTTCTGTGTGCAAACACACTTGTCCCATGAGCGGGGCAGGTCATTGATCCTGTCTTTTAAAGCAATAATTTTTCCTTAAACAGGGTCCAGGGATTTAAGAAGGTCTTTGGGAGGTTCTACATGAAAAAGTTCTATTTCTTTGTATGCATCCCTCTCTTTGAAGTGTGGGAACTGTATAAAATTAAATTACACACACAATCTCATCTTTCCTGTCTGAAATGAACTTTCCATTATCTTCAAGTTGCTTGTCTTTTTTCATTCATATTGCTTGTCTTAGTTATTTAGTGCTGCTATAATGGAAATACCACGAATGGCTTTAACAAGTAGAAATTTATTTCCTCATAGCTTAGGAGGTTAGAAGTCCAAATTCAGGGTGCTGCCTCTGGGGGACAGCTTCTTCTCTCTGTCAGCTCTAGAGGAAGGTCCCGGTGTCTTTGAGCTTCTGCTCCTGGGCAGTCTTCATGTGGCTTGCATCTCTTCCCCATCTCTTCTTCTTTTCCTTGCTAGTTAATCTCTTTTGTGTCCCCAAAAAGATTTAAGACAAGCTTTACGCTAATCCTATTAACATAAAAAAAAGAAAGAAAGAAAGGCAAAAACTCCTCTATTTCCAAACGAGATTATAACCACAGGCATTGAAGTTAGGATTTGCAATGCATATTTTGGGGAGACACAGTTCAATCCATAACATTCTACCATGTGACCCACAACAATTCATGTCCTTGCCACATGCAAAACACATTCACCCCCATCATATCATCCCACAAGTCTTAAATCAACACCAAATCTAATATGTCCTTTTCCTGAATCATCTAAATCAACTATGAGTGAGACTTCAGGCATATTCCCTTCTGTGGCAAAATTCCTTCTCACCTGTGAACTTGTGAAGTCTGAACTACATGTTACCTGTTTCAAAAGTACAATAGTGGAACAGGTACAAGGTAGGCATTTCCATTTCAAATTGGAGAAATTGGAGAAGATGAAAGGACAATAGGCACCAAGCAAGTCCATAACCCAATAGAACAAATTACATTAGCTCTCAAGTCTTGAAAATAATCCTCTCTTCTCTGAGACTACTTGGGAAATAATCTCGCCTTCCAGATTCTGGGTTGGCCGTGCCCCTTGGATTCTGAGAAGAGACTCCTCAGCCCTGAGCTTCAGCTCCACTTTCCAGGCCTTCCTAGAAGGCAACTTTGCTCTCTTGACTTTAGGCGGTCCCATTGGAGAATGACTCATTAATAACCTGCGTCATGCAGATAACACCACCCTACTTGCTGGAAGTGAAGAAGATTTGAAACACTTGCTGATGAAGATCAAAGACCACAGCCTTCAGTATGGATTGCACCTCAGCATCAAGAAAACAAAAATCTTCACAACTGGACCAGTAAGCAACATTGTCATAAATGGAGAAAGGACTGAGGCTGTCAAGGACTTCATTTTACTTGGGTCCACCATCAATGCCCGTGGAAGCAGCAGTCAAGAAATCCAAAGACCCTTTGCATTGGGAGAAACCGCTGCCAAGAAGCTCTTTCAAGTATTGAAAAGTAAAGACACCACCTTGAAGACTAAAGTGCACCTGACCCGAGCCATGGTATTTTCAATTGCATCATATGCATGTGAAAGCTGAACAACCAACAAGGAAGACAGAAAAAGAACGGATGCCTTTGAATTGTGGTGCTGGAGAAGAGTGTTGAATGGACCATGGACAAACAAAAGAGCAAACAGATCTGTTCTGGAAGAAGTACAGCCAGAGTGCTCCTTGGAAGCAAAGATGGCAAAGCTGTGTCTTACATACTTTGGACACGTCAGGAAGGATCAGTCCCTAGATAAGGACATCGTGCTCGGTAAGGTGGAGGGTCAGTGAAAAAGAACAAAACTCTCAGTGAGGTGGATTGACACAGTGGTTGCAACAATGGGCTTAAAGTGTGAAAACAATTGTGGACATGGCGCAAGACCGGACAGTGTTTCGTTCCGTTGTTCATAGTGTTGCTACGAGTCAGAACCAACTTGATGGCACGTAACAACAACAACAACATTCTCTTAGGCTGTCTGAGTAGTGATCCGATCTCCTCGGCCCCAGAAGACGTTCTTCTGTCTCTTGGTCATAGCGACCCCACTCTCTTAGCTTTGGATGGTGGCCCCATGCCTCTGGCACACCTTCATGGCAGCCTCAAACACCAGAAGCAAATTGGTGAAGATCCAACTCTTTGAAACCTGGGAGGCTGCAGCCCCACCCTTTGGAACCAAGAAAGCTTTGCTTCTTGTAGTCTTTCCAACAGTTCTGCTGGTCTTTGAGCTGTTACAGGGATGATCTTTTTCTTTTCCCGAAGATCAAGAGATGCAGCTCTTCTAGCCTGTCTCTTGCCTGTAGAATTTCAGGAGGCAGACAGCATTCTTCACTTTCATTCTTTCTCTGCCCTCTTCATTCTAAGCTGACGGGTTTTCTGCCGTGGTAGTTGGTTAGATCCATTAGTCAGAGGCTTAATCTCTTTAAGAAAAAATTATATAGCCATGTCCTTGGTGGAAATTCTAAGACACATGCCCTTAGTTTGTACAACAGTGTTTTCCAAATCTTTAAGTTGTTTTCATTGTGCATAGTTCGTTTTTAAGTCCATTTGTTTTCCTCTTGCATTTTTCTGTAAGTGGTAAAAATATACTATGCAGCCCTGCTAAGGTCTTGTTTAGAAATCTCATCATCCACTTATCCAAGATTGTCACAAGTTCTACCTTCCACCAGCTATTTGAGTATAATTCAGGCAAGTTCCTTGCAACTGCATAAAAAGATAGCTGCCTGTCCTCCATTGTCCAATCACATGCTCGTCAGTTTCTCTCAAAGCCTCACCAGAAGCTCATTTGACATCCACTTTTCTAGCAGCAGTCTGTTGCTGGCACCACATGTATTCTCTAAGACAACAGATCCTTTCTTTACAGCTCTCCTCACTTCCGTCTGAGTCTTCACCAAAATTGCCTTTGATGTCCATAAAGCTACCAATAGTCTCTTCAGTACATTCTAGGTTTTTATTATTAGGCACCTTAAAACTCTTCCAGCCTCTACCCATTACCTAATTTAAAAAAATGCTTCCACATCTTAGGTTTCCGTTAGAGCAGCACCCTACTGTTTTAGTTTCAGATTCTGTCTTAGTTACCCAGTGTCTCTGTAGCAGAGATACCACGAGTGAGTGGCTTTAGCAAACAGCAATTTACTGTCTCACAGTCTAGGAAGCTACAAATCCAAATTCAGGGTTTTGGCTCTCGGGGAAGGCTTTGTGTCGCTGTCGGCTCTGGAGGAAGGTCCTTGTCTTTTTGAGCTTCTGCCCTAGGCAGTCTCCATGTGGTTTGGTATCTCTCTTTTTTCATTTCTCCTTCCTCACTTGCTTGTTTAGTCTCTTTCAAGCTCAGAAGAGACTGCTGCAATACACAACTGTACGGTGTTCCTGCCTCATTAACATAAGAAAGACAACCTATTCATAAATGCGATTACAACCACGGGCATACAACAACCAAACAAACAAAAAACACCCATTGCCCATGGAATACATTCAGACTCGTAGCAAATCCGGTAGGACAGGGTGGAACTGCCTCACAGAATTTCCAAGGAGGGCCTGGTGGATTTGAACTGCTGACCCTTTGATCAGCAGCAGCAGCAGCGCATCATTCACTAGGCCACCAGGGTTTCCAACCACAGGCACAGAGGTTAAGAATTACAACACACGTTTTGGGGGGACACGATCCACTCCATAGCACATAAGAAAACTCAAATGGTTGTGGGCTAGGACATAATATTCAAGTTGCAATTATTCATATTTAAATGGATAACTCGAAAGGAAACAACTACATTTTAATTGCTAATACTTGTGTTTAGACGTTTGTCCTAGATTCCCAGTTTTGAAGCAGAGCATGACATAATGCTGCAATCTGGCCCAACAACGAGGAGGGTGCACTCTTAGCCAGTGTTCCACCTTGACTGGACCGTTACTTCTACAACCCCTCAGTCACTAAGGGGCTCCAGGCTCTCCTCATTTGATGTCCTCGGGGTGTCCTTATTCACCCACAGATTGTCCCCTATTTTCAGATGCCTGTCAATCAGCTAAGATGACAAATTTGCCAGTCATAATATACTGAAGCAGTGTGCATTGGAGCCGAAGCCTCTTGGAAGCCGTTCTGCTGTACTTCTGAAGCCCGTGGTGACATGGAGAGTGGGACCTGGGGCTAGTGTGACTCCAGGGAAAAGGAGAAGCGTGTTGCCACTGCTTATACCTTTTTACCCGGCAAAGTGGGTGCAATCTCTTATTCTACCTTATTTTTTAAAAAAAATCTCAAAAACAGCCTAAATACGTCAAACACCCCAAAATCTCCAAACAATAGAAATTTCTGCCACCGTGACATTAATTTGTCAATTTAAAATTCCAAAGAAGAGAACAATGGCATCAACAGTGACATTAACTTGCCAATTTGAAACCCAGGTGATGAAAAATGACAAGGAATTTTCAGTACACACCCGTACTTTGCACAGACTTGTTCTTTATTTATGTGACTGTGTGTGTGTGTGTGTGTGTGTGTGTGTGTGTAGGTAGAGTAGGTAGGCAGATTATTAATATCAGCCAGAGCCTTGGAAAATACCATTCTTCATCACCTTCTACTTTTTCATAAACATCTTATCTCATCCAATTTAACATAACTCTTAATACTTTATGTAACCATGCGATTCAACACACCACTTTCATTGGGTAGTTCTTTTTCTTTTTCTAAGCCCAATCTTTCTGAAACTCACTGCATATCACAACAACATTAATTGCTATTTTATGCACAGACACAGACAGACTTCTTCACAACTTTCCGTCTTGGTAACTTACAAGTGCACTGGTTGACAGCATCCTCAATTAGCCGAGTCATTTCCATATTCTGGACATATACATTGATCAGGAAAGATGACAATTTATTTTTAGACAGACGCAGATTGCATATTTTAAATATATTTCCCATTTGGCAAAAATGGTGTTGTAGCTAATGTATGTACAATATTTCCAAAAACATTGGTACTTTCCCATAAATATCTTCCATATTTTTTTTTCAGTGAGTAATAAAAAAGGTTGAGGTGGGATGTGTTTTATCCCACCACATTATATCATTCCTATTTTTCCTCTTTGTTGGATGGCAATCAGGGGCCCTGATGCCAAGCTTTGGAAGCAACAGCATCTGGCTCCTTGGCAGATCCTGCAGGCAGACTTGTTGCCAGCCTCTAAGCTGTGTCTGGGTCTGTTGCATGGTTTGGCTGCAGATGGACTCTCTGGGTTGCCTCGTGCTTCTGGAAGCCAGTCTTGGCTTTCCTTTGATTCTGAGGACTTTACTCATTTTTATTCATTTGTGAAGAAGGGCCCATCCAAATGCTTTATGAAACCAACACTGGAGAACATTAAGGATCAAATTTTGCCTTTGAAAAGGCAGAGGTCGGTGTGTATCTGGGCAGGAAACATGGCATCCTGAAGATGGGTCTACACCTGTCTGTGCATCTTCTCTGAGCTTATATTCTAAGGAGCTTGGAAGAAGGCCCATTATGTGTTCCCATCTCCCTCTTCCCTGGGATGAGCCCGAGTGGTTCCCTGGAAAGGCAGGAAGGTGGGCAAGCTCAGACTTCCTCGGACCAGTCAAAGCTCCTGCTTTCTTGTCTTTTCAATGAACACACACGACAGAGGTCCTCTCGCCTTCTCTCCTTACCATATTACTGAAAATAATACGTGAACACGGGGTAACACCACGGCTAGGAAGAAGAACGAACATTAAGTCTTAATTGAGTCTGAACTAAGAACACAACACAAAGCCAGAGCATTCTCATTAGTGTTTCTGAGATTCGGGCCTCTTGGGAAGAGTTTTTCAATTTTCTTAGCATTGCTAAACTCCATTACCATTTATTTTGTTTATTGTTCTCATCCACCAAGAAAAACTCTCTGACACAAACATACATCTTAATTAAAATGTAATTTATTTTTGTTCTGAGGATTACTACAAGACTTTCATGGCATTTCCTGAGTACATTCTCTTTCTCACCGGTTCATCTGCTAGCCAGTATTTACTGAACACCTATTACGTGCTAAGGGGCCCTGGTGGTACAGTGGTTAAGTGAGCTCAGCCACTAACTGAGAGACTGGCACTTTGAACCCATCAGGTGGCAGAAAGATGCAGCAGTCTGCTTCCTTAAAGATTACAATCTTGGAAACCATGTGGGACAATTCTACCGTGTTCCATAGTGTCACTATAAGTCAGAAGCAACTCAACAGCAAAGGGTCTGGGTCTGTTATTTGCTGGGCTCAAATTTCTGCTCTCATGGAGTTTACATTCTACTTGGGGAAGACTGGAAATCAATAATTATCTAACTGACGGTAATTTTAGGTAGTCACACTGCTTTGAAGAAAAGAGAAGAGGACAACTTTTGAGAAGAGCACAGGGTAAGAGGACAGTTACTCAAGACTGAGAAGCCTTCTTTAAAGATGTGACATTATATCCAAGACCTGAGTGACAAAGAGGAGCCAGCTGTGATCTGGGAAAAGAGTGTTCCCGGAAGAGGAGCTAGAAAAGGCAAAGGCATTGTGGTGAGAATAATCTTAGCACAAGATTTGAGGAAAAGAAAGATATTCCATATCACATTAGAGAGCAAGAAGGAACACGGTAGGGGACTCTGTTAGAGAGGTAGGCAGGGTTTAGATCTCATGACTGGGGCTGCGGCACCCTGGATCATGGTAAGATGCTGGACGTTTATGCCAGGAGCAATGGAAAACCACCAGGAAGGTTTAAGTAGGGGAATGACATGGTCTAATTTATATGTTTAAAGAAAATCACTCAGGCTCCTCTGTAGAGGAGTTAAGAGTAGAAGCAGAGAATCAGAAGGTTGTAAGAATAGTTTCAGATCACCAAATGAAGCAATCCTGATGTTTGCTAAGTGCTTATAGTGTGTGTGGCACTGGGCCTGTTTTGTCATGGGTGACCCTCTGCAAACTCCCTGACTGGAATTATCACCCCCATTTAGGAGGTGAAAAAGCCTTAGGATGTGAACTTACAGATATTTAACTCAGGTAGATATACTGCCATCCCACGCTGTGAACCCAAACCAGGGTTGACAACCACTGCTTTATTTCTTCTGTGTGCCTTCAAATAAGAAAGAGATAAAGTGAAAAAGGAGAGCACACTGAGATTTCAAAGCCTTACGGGGCAGTAAAATAAACAAAGTTCTTCTACACAGTGATATTTGGGAGATGAAAACATGGCAGATTGTTCTGAGAAATCATGAAGAATTCAGTGAATTGAAGCAACTGAGGCCTAGTCCTACCGTTTTTGAGTAACTAGTCCTACCATTTTGGGGTAACACAATTCTGTTTCTAACATAGAAAAGCTGCATTTCTGTGGATTTCTTTCCATGGGGCTTTCCTTCTTGAAATCCCATTGGCTCTGTTTTGGAAGGCTGTCTACAGGGCATGGAATGAAGAATTTCTTCCCCTGAATTTATCAGGTGACATATTTCACATCTCTGTCATCACCAAAGATATCTATTGACTTGAGCAAAAACTTGTAGAGATCTTCAGAATTTTGAGTTTGAATTCACCAGAAAGTAGAAAAGGCCTCTGTCAGTAAACATGAATATTTGCTACTGTCTGCTGTGAAGGCAGTTGAAGCGATTGATTGCTAACCGAAAGGTTGGGGGTTTGAAACCACCAGCGGCTCTGTGGGAGAAAGACATGGTGGTCCTCTTCCACAGAGATTTATAACCTCAGGAACCTTATGGGGTCGCTAGGGATCAGAATCAATTTGACAGCAGTGGAGTTCTTTTGCAGATGAGGGTTGTTTTTAGGAAACTTGGGTGCCAATGATTAATGCACTTGTCTCTTAATGGAAAAGTTGGAGATTTGGGTCGATACAGGAGTACCTCAGCAGAAAGTCCTGGTGATCTACTTCTGAAAAATCAGTCATTAAAAACTCTACAGAACACAGTTCTACTCTGACACATATGGGGTCACCATGAGTTGGAATTGACTCAACAACAACTGGTTTTTATATAGTTGCATGTGTGAAAAAACACGACTGTAAGATACCACGCCTACCACAGAAATGTGACTATCTAACATGGGCAAATATGCCATGTGACAGCTGTGTGTGCCAACTGAGTTCTCTATGAGATTTTTGCATGTTTTGTAACACTGGGGGAAGAACTCTCAGATCAGTGCTCCTTAGCTAACATCTCCAATTCTTCTTCTTTTTTTTTTAAAAAAAATAAACATTACAGATGCCAGTGTTCATTATTTTCACACAGTCTCCAATTCTAGCATCCTATCACTTTCTAGAACAGCGGAAGTTTGCTCTCAGAACCAGTTATGTATATCTGTGCAATCACAATACTGTATTAAATCAGCTTCATTTGAAGTCCAATAACTTTATTGGACAAACGAGCCCTGGTGATGCAGCTGTTAGGTGCTCTGCTGCTAACAAAATGATCGTCACTTCAAATCCACTAACTGCTCCTCGGAAACCCTGTAGGACAATTCTACTCTATAAGACACAATTGGGTTTTTATTGCACAAAGTATCTACCTTCATGCTAAATTTTTGTATCTTCCACTTTGGAGTAAACACTTCCTCCAAATTTGGCTGCTAGATTTTTGTTAGTTGAAAATGTCATGTCATCACTTGAAAATGTTACATCATCAGTTTAAACTGCTGTGGGGTCGACTTGTTTTTCAAACATAGCTAGTTGCACGGTTAGGTTTGACCTTGAGACTGAGATGTCCTGTTTGTAAAACAGGCTCAAAGGCTTTCTAGGACATACAGCTTTTGGGTCTCAAATCTAACAGCTTCTGGGATTCTTTGGTTTCCCAAGGAGTTCTTTGAAAACAGACTATTTGAGTTAAGATGATTAGGATCAGTTCAAGGACAGGGGTCCAGTTAGAGAGATGGCTGCCAGGGCCCTCAGTGTTCTATGAGCCTGATTCCCTTTCTTGGCAGTGCCTCTGGCTGGGGTGGCAGCAGGTTGTGCTATGTGAGTCTTCCACTGTAACATTTTGTAGGCACAGTTTATAGTTATAAACCTTTGAGAGCCATCTGATCTCCTGGATGCTTTATCACCACGGTGTGTTGAGGGAACTGACACTAGTACTCTCTAGTCCCAGGAACTATGTCACAGAAACAAAGTGGAGTCTTTCTGATGTTGTGAGGGTTTGAGGATTCTGGACAGACAGATCTAACAGGACTGGAGAAAAGGCCAGAAAGTGCCTCAGCTGTCCCACTAACATGGCCATGTTATTGTTGTCAGTCACTGTCAAGTTGGTTGTGACTTATGGTGAACTTGTATATGACAGAACAAAATATTTCCTGGTCTGGCACCGTCTTGGCCTTCACTGGCATGTGTCTGAGTTATCGAGGTCTGTTATAACAGAAATATCACAAGTGGATGGCTTTGACAAACAGAAGTTTATTGTTTGACAGTTTAGAAGGCTAGAAGTCTGAATTCAGAGCACCGGCTCAAGGGGAAGACTTTCTGTCTCTGTTAGCTCTGGAGGAAGGTCTGTGTTGATCACGACAGTTTCTTCTCAGCCACATTTATGGGCAGGCAAGCATCAGCCCAGCCTTTGCCCTGCTCAGGAAACTGTAACACAGCTCTTTAGCTCTGCTGGTAAGTGCCAAGAGGCACCCCACTCTGCCAGGAAGCCTCTTGACCGAAGGCACCAGTTCTCTCTTGCTCTGTGGGTTCACTCTTGCATACTCTCCCAGCTCTGCTTACCCCTCTTTTCTCTGCTACCACTTTTTACCATATTCCAACCACTCTGCTGATACAGCTGTCTCACGGGTCTAGGAGATCCTCAGCTCAGGGACCCTGGGTGCAAAGGACATACTCCATTCCTGGCTCTTCTTGGTGGTGGTTGTAAGTCCCTCCCTCTGCTTGCTTTCTCTCTCCGTTTGTCTCTTATAAGAGACTTACAGGCATGACTTGAATAAGAGTGGTATGGTGGCGACTTGAATCACACACTCTACTAAGGCTGTGACTCCAGATACATTTTACCCTAATCCTGCCTCATTGATGTAGTGGAAAACTCACTTCCAAGTGGAACCATAAATGACAGGCACAGGGGCTAGGACTTACAACATCACAAAATAGAGGATAATTACACCAGATCACAAAATGGAGGCCAACCACACAACACCGGGAATCATGGCCTAGTCAAGTTGACATACACTTCGGGGGAACACAGTTTAACCTGTAAACATTATATTTGGATCTATTGTGTCAATTTTCTCAGTCCATCTCATTGGCTTCTCTGCTTTTTTTGCTGACTGTCTACCAATCATGATGTCCTTTTCCAGTTATTAGGCTTTCCTGAGCACTTGTCCAAAGCAAGCAAGCGAGAGTTTTGCCATTCTCGCTTCTAAGGAGCATTCTGATTTTATTTTTTCTAAGACTGATTCGTTTATTCTTCTGTCAGTAAGCAGACAACACGTGACAATACATTTTAAATGCGTCAATTCTTCTGTCTTCCTTTTAATTGTTCAGCTTTTGCATGCATATGAGATGACTGAAAAGATCATGGCTTGGGTCAGATGTCGTCAAAGTGACATTTTTGCTTTTTAAGAAATGGTCTCAGGAAACATTATAAAAAGGGTTTAACCTCTGTCTGAAAGTTCCCGTCGACTTCCTGTTGTCAGTGAAATCTGGCTGCATTCCAAAGACTCTCTTTTCCTTGTAGTTCTCTCAAAGGGAAGCTATATTTATTCTACATCCTACATTCCACAGGCCCTAGAGGTGTGATGCATGTCCTTGCCCCTGTTTGCTGCTTCCTGCTTCCTCCTTCAAAACATCCCTTTGAAGATGTCACTGCCCATTTGTGTAAGCTATAGAGTACCAAGACAACAGAAATGCTACAGGTGGATGGCTTTAACAAATAGGAATTTACGTTCTCATGGTACAGGCAGCTAGCATTCTGAATTTATGGTGCCAGCTCTAGAGGAAGGCGTTCTCTGCCTGTGCCAGGGGGAGATCCTTATCTCTTCAGCTTCTGTTTCCTGATTCTTTGAAGATCTCCAAATGGCTTGGCATCTATCTTGCTTAATCTACCCCTTTTATATCTTGTAACAGATTGACTCACGACACACCCTACACTAATCCTGCCTCATTAACATAACAAAGACAACACATTGCCAAATGGAATTACAACTGTAGGCATAGAGGTTAGGATTCACAGCACATATTTAGGGGGCAGGGGCGGTACAGTTCAATCCATAATGCCATTGATCCTCCTTTTTTGAGCATACCAGACTTTCTAGCTTTTCTGTTATTCAGGGTAACTTGGCACTCTGCTCATTGACTTCCTCGGTCATAATTCAGGGTGACTTCGCTCTCCATTTTTCAGCATTTTGACCTGTTATTTCCTTGAATTCCTTTGCTTCCTTTGGTAGGTCTTTCTCTCCAGAAGTGGAAACCTTGGTGACATAGTAGTTACGTACTACAAGAGTCCAACAATTAAGTCTGCAAACTTAGTTGTTTGAAGTGCTACCTACCTCACTGTTGAATATCACTATGGTCCCCTTTGAAGGACTTCCCCTGGGAAGCTATGCACTGGCGCCAGCGCCTAGTCCACTTTTCAAAGCAATTTTGGAACTCTTTCTGGAATGGCCATTGTGCATGGTGGCAAGATGGCAAGTTCGTGAATTTAATTGTAAACAAATAGCTGTATTGGAACACCCTCCCTGCTCACCTGATCTGGCCCCCAATGACATTCTTTTTTTAACCCAAAGATTAAGTAAATATAGGAAGGAAGACATTTGAATGCCATTCAGGACATCAAGGGTAATATGATGACAGCTCTAATGGCCATTCCAGAAAAAGAGTTCCAAATTTGCTTTGAAGGGTGGACTAGGTGCCGACATTGGTGCAGAGCTTCCTAAGGGGAACATCACCATGGTCATCCTTTAATAGGGTGACCATAGTGATATTCAGTAATGAGGTAGGTAGCGCTTTTTCTAGCATGAGTACATGAACTGAATTGTTCGTCCTGGTGTGTCTGCTCATCAAAAGGTTAGCAGTTCAGATTCACCAGGCACTTCTTGGAAACTCTACAGGGCAATTGCATTCTATCCCATAGCATCGGTATGAGTATGAATCAACTTGACAGAAATGGGTTTTTTTGTTTGTTTGTTTGTTTTTTGGTTTTCCCCCAGAAGCAGCCACACACTCCATGGCCACACCCTAGACTTCATTATTAGCGATTTCAAGATCTCTAAACTGTCTAGTTCTGTCCTCCCCATTACACTGAAATGCCTTTGATCAAAGTAATCAGTGCCAGAGTCAGGTACCAATTCTCACTCTCTGACCATCACTTACTAGCTTCCTGTTAATTTTCTATTATTCCCCCCTACCAGTACTGTGACACTAGCATGACTGACAATCCATTGACCCACTTCTACTTTTTTATTATTCATTATCACCACTATCCCCCCTATGCACACACATACACACACACACACACACACACTCACTTTCTTTCTGAGCTTAAATTTCTGGCCCAGGAAATTAAACACCCATAACAACTGCCTCTTTATTCTTCCTTCACACATTGGCAAGACTCCAATTCTTATTCATTTTACCTCCCCAACCCTCTCCTTGCTTGAACTCAAAAGTTAAAAGTTGCTGATCAGAAATCACATTCCCTCCTTTTACTTGGAAATATACTTTCTCCTTTCTCAGGCCAAACTCTCTTGTTTATGATCTAAATTTATTCCTCAGTGGCCTTCTCAAAGAACTGCCTTCTGCAAATCTTTCCTCCTTCTGTTTCCCTTAATTTCTGTTTCTTAGGCAGTTTCCATTAGCAAACGTTTTAAATATAATGTCAACAAATAACGTCTCTTGACACTTTTTCCTGTTTCAGATGCAACCTCATTTCTGTGCTTCCTCTCATGGCAAAATCTTTGAGAGACATTATTGTTTATGGTGTCTATTTCCTCCCTTGCAACCAGCCTGATCAAACTTTTGTCCTCTCCACTTACCCTGAAACAGCTTTGATCAAAGTAATCAAGGCCAAGGTCAGGTATCAAGACTTTGTCTTCCTCCTAGACCTTGCGGTAGCACCTGGCATAGTCGGCTACCCCTTCTTCTAGAAATGTTTGCTTCCCTAGGCTTCTGGGATACCATACTAGTTTGGATGTCCTCCTACCTCAATGGTTGTGTACTCACCTTCTCTGATGGCTCCCCGATATACCCTTCTGTCTAAGTGTTAGGGTACGCTAGAACTTCGTTCTTGACTTTCTAGCTATCTATGTTTTCCCAAGGCAATTTCATCTAGTCCCATAGATTTAAAATTTGTATTTATCAAGACATGACACTCTTTTGAGCTCCAGATTCAAACACTCAACTGCCCACTCAACAGCTCCACTTAGATGACTAACAGGCACCTCGCACAGCAGTGTCACCTCCCCTCCCCGCATGTCACCTCCTCCCCTTCACAATCAAGTTTCCCTCTTTTAGTAAATGGCATCGCCCTCCCTCAATTGCTCAGACTAAAATCTTCAGAGTCATTACTTTTCTTCCCTTTTCCTTCAAATTCCACATCCAATTCATCAGTAAGTCCTGTTGGTGTTACTTTCAAAATATACCCCCCAGCAGACTACACCTCACCATCTCAACTCAATTTTGCTTCAGTTCCAATGGCATCTCCTCAGGGAGGCCTTCCTCAACCCCCTTTCTCAAGCAGGGCCAAACCCTGGGTTCTCTTTCTTATGATGTTGTTCGTTGTCATTGAGTTGGTGCTGACTCATGGTGGCCTCATGGACCACAGAACAGAACAATGTTCAGGTCCAGGACATTTTCATCGCAATATGCTTGAGCCCGTTGTCGTGACTATCACTTTAATCCATCTCATTGAGAGTTTCCCTTGTTTTTACTTGACCATTTGTCATGATAATCATTTTCTGATGAGGAGTCCAAGGTAAGTGAACCGAGTTCTCACCATCCTCACACTAAGGAGTAGTTTGATGGTATTTCTTCTAAGACTGATTTGATTGTTTTGTGGAAGTCCACAGTGTAGTTAATGGACTTGACCAATGTCGTATTTCGTTTCCTCGGGATATTTAGAAGTACATGAAATTTCTGTATTTATTGGTTTGCTTGTTATATCTGTTGTCTGTCGCTTGATTAGCATCTAAGAGTATAATGTCTGATGGATTAAAAACTCAGATAATGTTTATTTCCGCCACTGTAGGAAAACATAAGGTTGAATAAAATGAATACAGCACTGAAATGTGATCTTTATCTGCAACATTCACATCAATGAAAACTTTAAAAAATACCCAGTATGCTACCATGCAATGCTGAGGGGGAAACACTAATAGATCATAGACATATCTACGTATGTATAATTAATATCTGTTGTATTTCAGGATGATTAATGGGCAACAACAGGTGTTTGGAGAGTAGCAACTCCCTGTTGGAGAAGCTTTGGTGAAGCCTAAAGTTTAGCTTGGCATTCATCGGGTAAGAATATTTAATCAAAGTAGGTAATTTGGAGGTGAACCCTTATAATTATGGTTTCCTTATTTTCCAAAATGCAGCTTTTGCTTAGACGTGATGTGAAATGTAACCACCAATATGTCTTGAAGACACAAGAGTCCTCCCTGCCTTTGGCCTGGGATATGACAGTGAGGGTGGGGGGAGGACGTGCTCTCATGATGGAGCTTCCAGGGTCCTGAAACCCATGTAAGGTGCTGGGTGACTAAGCCTAGAGGCAACCCAGGGGTGGGGCCAGTAAGGGTAATGCTGAAAGCTAGGAGATGGCGTCATGTGGCTAGAAACAACTTCTGCAAGACCTAACAATATGAAAAGCTACATACTGAAGAAACACGAGTAATAGCAAAGGCATTCAAAGAATCCCTTAGCAATGGGAGTACACAGGGGAGGAAATCCTATCTTGGGGGGGAAGTGAGTCAGAGCTTGCTTATAACACTGGAGAAAGTAGACAACCAGATTTTAGAAGAGAATCAGTTACGTATTTTCTTGGGCTTTAAAGAAGTCTCAAAGTTTTTGGTGCTCCATTATCGAATCCTGGAAAAATTGTCTCAGGAAGGGTCTTCAGGCAAACCCACCTGGGGGTGGGGGGAATGGGTCTTGAAGTACTCTTCTGAAGGATGGAAAACTGAGTAGCTCTTCCAATATCTTGGACGAAGTGCTGGGAGGCTCCCTTAAGGCTTTCCGGATGGACCCCGGGCTTTTCTGGAGAGCTGGCGACAGTTCAAGAACTATGCTTTATTGCATTTTGCTAGAATATGAAACTAATGCCGGATATGGTATATTTAGGCAGGTGATTTGTAGCTTAGCTGCTACTTAAAATTCCTTAAGACACATACAGTAAGTGCTTGAAATAAAGTGTGAGAAATCATTCTAATAATCCTGCAAATATCCATCCGATGCTTAAACAAAGGCCACCTAAAAACAAGGAGAAAGGCTGCCAGGATCTAGCATGGAGTTTACCCTGGAAGCCCCCGACAAGAAGTGTGAGGGAGGTGCAGCAAGGAAATCACCTGACTGGGTTTTCGGCAAACTCCCTTCATTCCGTTCTCTTTTCTCAGAATGTTTCATCCAACCTAAGCTCAAACTGGCTCTCAGCAACTGGGGAGCCCTTCTTTGTTTCCCACAAAGCAACCATGAAAACTCCAGGGTGAGGGAGGAGGAGTTCTACTCTGAGGATCCCACTCGCCATCCAGTCCATTCCAACTCACCTGTGGCAGAACAGAATTGTGCTCCATCAGTTGTTCAGTAACTGAGATTTTGGGAGAAGGCCACCAAACCCAAACCCAACTAAACCCACCGCTGTCGAGTCATTTCCGACACACAGTGACCCTATAGGTTAGAGTAGAACTGCCCCATAGAGTTCCTAAGGAGCGCCTGGTGGATTTGAACTACTGACCTTTTGGGTAGCAACCATAGCACTTAACCACTTGGCCACCAGGATTTCCCATCAATCTGTTCATCAGCAAACCATCTGTATCACCCAGGGGCTCTAATCAAAGGATGAAGCTTGAATATGCCATTTTTTCCTGGCCTATGGAAGGCCTCATTATGACTCACTCTGCCATTTGGTGTGCAGTTCTCATGGGGCCCATTGGCAGCCTTGGAGAGGGACGCTGCTGATGCCACAGCTCATCTCCTCATGAGGGAAATGGCAAACTAGCTATAAAAGGAAGCAAACAAACCAACATGTGCCTAGAAGAACAGCAGTCCCTCAAGCTACAGGAAATCAGAAGCAACGACGTGTCCCTCTGTTTCGCCTCACCAAATGCCTCGCAAATCAAGGGTCATTGAAAGTCTATAACTTAAAGCCTCCTATGCAGGATGCAATTTCATGGGATGATAAGAAGATATGTATTACTCTGATCAGTTCAGACTGTTAATACATGTGATTGCCTGGAAAGATTATTTCAAGATACTGGATTTAGAAACATTTATTTGAGATTTGGGAACCTCGGTGGTTTTGTGGTAGAATACTCAGCTTTCAGGCAGGAGACCCAAGTTCAATTCCCGGCCAATGCCTGTCACGTGCAGACACCACCTATCTGTCACTGGTGCTTTGTGTGTTGCTATGAAGCTGTAACAGGTTTCGGCAGAGCTTCTGGACTAAGATTGACAAGAAAGATCTGGTAATCTACTTCTGAAGATGAGCCAATGAAAATTCTGTGAACCCCAGTAGTCCAATCTCCAACTGGTCACGGGATTGGCATGGGACCGGGCAGCACTCCTTTCCATCGTGTGTGGGGCTGTCACAGGTCAGGGGTCAACTCAGCAGCAGCAAGCAACAACTTTTGTGATTTACTCAACGGTGGTTTTCTTGTCCTCTACGGGTCAGCTTATGGAGTCTCTGGGGACTCACCGAAGGACAAGATACAGGTCTTGCTCCCCAGGAACTCACAGTGAGTGGGAAACACAGACAAGCAAATGAAAAAGGACAATTCAGTGGACTCTGCTGGCTGAAGTCAGCAGAGCAGGCCTTGGAGAGTGCTGATGAGCGCAGAGGAGGGAAGCCTACCTGAAGCCCTGGGGACCTCCCAAAGGAAACGTTTTGAAAAGAAGGAAAGGTTGAGCTGAGTTTTTCAGGAAAAACAGAAGTTAGTCAAGAGAGGAGGAGAAAATAGCCTCAGAGGCTGAGGCATGCAAGGGGCGAGCCCACTTCAGAGAGCTGGCCAGAGGCAAAGGTGAGGGTGGGCCCTAGTGGGTGCTGAGGTGGGTGGGGGCGAGGCAGTGAAGAGTCCTCTCAGATGTCCTGCGGGTGTCTGTGTTTTCTCTGAGGCTGTATCACGGGTGTCCACGTTTAGCTTCTATTTTAGAAAACTCCTTCTGGAAGCAGGATAAAGGGCAGAAGAAAGAGGAGCAAGACTGGAAGGCCACGATGATGACAGAGGTGTGAGATTGAGAGACGCTTCAGAAATAGAATTGACTGGCATCGATAGCCTGCTGCCTAAAAGAAACTGAGTGAGAAGCAGCTGGGTAGGACACCCAGGTTTCTGGTTTAAACCCATCACTTTCCCTTAGAAATGCAACACTGAAAGGATGTGTTTTAAAGGTGATAAAATACTTCAAGTTCCCAAGGTAAACATTTTCTAGTTTCCAAGGTAAACCGAATATCTCAGTTCAACAAGCTTATTCCAGGTTCTGCTTTGACTTTCAGTCAAGCGGCCCACTTTTAACTACCCAAGAGGAGTCTAAATTCTAGCCTTTAAGTTACGGTGCTGGGTGTTCTCAGGGTATATCGCAATCCCTACTTAAATGGGTTGTGACCTTGAACTGCACAAAGGATGCAGAACCCAAGAACAGAGAAGCCTCCAGTGACCTACAAACTAGATACGTAACTATGAATGTCAAGGCACTCCAGTGTGTGAAAGGCTTCTGAAATGCTGTTCCAGGGTGCACTGGGCCACACAGGAGCACAATGAAATGACAATGAAGACAACCAGCAGCAGAGACCACCCACCAGCGGTTTTACGACCCTAACTAGGAATGGGGGGGTCTCCCTGGAATGACGGACACTGGATGGCGTTGTCATTTTTAGCACATGAGAAAGCTGAGACTGTGAAAGGAGTTTAGTCTCTGTTAAACTGGACCCAGGCTATTTATGGACACCCCTACTTCCCACCAAATTCTGTGCCACGGCTATAGGTAAGGAAAAAAATGGAAGATGGCTCCTTGGTTGCCACACATTTTCACATAAATTCCATGTACGTGCTTAATTGACCAAGGAAGAAATATGCTTCAGAGACCTCATTTTGGAGGGCCTGAAGTTTATGTTCAGCACAGTCCCCTACCTTCTTATTGATTCTCTGTCTTTCAGGCAAAGCTTGGGTCACAGTCTTCAATCGGGGCATCCACAATGCCATAGGTCAAAAGAACTGCCATTAAGCCTTGAAGGGGAGAGTCTTTATTCAATTGCAAGAGGAGACTAAGTCACTTGCTTTATTGTGTGGAATGCAGACATCAGACAATAATCATTGTCTCTGCTTTTATAGCAGTCACAACCACTCCTGTGTGTAAGCCCACATGCATGCACACACAAGTAGGCACACACATGTACCTGTGTTCACATACATGTACAAGCATGCACACACGTACACCCATGCACACACACGCGCGCATACACAAAACACTCATCTAATTTTCATGCTCTAGGAAGTCACAGTAGAAAGTTTTTGTGCCAGGCTTTTCACTGATTTCGTAATGAAGAATATTCTGTGGGTGAAGAGCATGGTGAAGCTGTAGTGTCCTTTATACCTTCCCTACCGGTTTTTTAATACTATATTTCAAATAGATGGGTGAGAAGGGAGACTGAGATGAGAGATGAGCAGTTCTTTTGAGTCTCCCACAGAGGTCAGCACAGCTTGGAGGGCAGGCCAAGGAAAGGACTCCAGGGTCAAGCGAGTTTATGCAGGAAGCCCTGGGGTAGAGCCAACAGTTGGCTGCTAACCAACCGAGGCTCCATGCAAGAAAGGCCTTACGTCTACTTCTGAAAAATCAGCCACTGGAAACCATATGGAGCACAGTTCTACTGTCACGCGCACGAGGTCACCAGAAGTCAGAATCAACTCCATGGCAACTGCTAAAGTTCATACATGTTCTTCTTGTCTGAGAAGTATGGTTCCTCTTACACCAAATGTTCCATTTAGCTGGACATCTGGCGTTTGGTTTTTTTTTTTTTTTTGCCTGTTCACTCTTAGGCGGCTGCTGCTGCTGGTATAAAGAGTTTGTTCATTTGAGAAACTTAAGCTGCACGCAGCAGAATGAGTGAGGGCTGACTCAGTGCGGACGCCCTTCCCAGCACCTGGTACGGGTGCTTCCCACAGCGGGAATCCTGTTACAGCTGACAGACTGAAGAGAAATCATTCGAACCAACCAAACTTGCAAAACAAAGGTATCTGTTGGACAAGAACTGAAGGCCAGTGACGGATCAGGGTAAAGCATAAACGAATAGTCTCTGCCAAGTTGGTCAAGCATTAATTAGGACTCAGGGAATGCCACTGTGAGGAATGAAGGCACTTACGGAAAGGCATAGGAAATCAGAAATCTATATCTGATGAATGTTCCACAGTTCTGAAGACATCCATGGAGCCATTGCTCAAAAAACCAAAACCAAACTCATTGCCTTTGAGGAGGTTCTGCCTCATGGCGACCCTATAAGACAGAGCAGATCTGTCCCATAGAATCTTCAAGAAGCAGCTGGTACACTTCAACTACTGAGCTTTTGATTAGTGGCCCAGTGCTTAACCACTGCACCACCCAGACTCTGAGCTCTTACTGCAGAGCCCTGGTGACATAGTACTCAAGAGCCAGGGCCACTACCCAAAAAACAAACCTGCTGTTGTCGAGTCTGTTCTGACTCATAGTGACCTTACAAGTCAGAGTAGAACTGTTCCATAGAGTTTCTGAGGAGTACCTGGCAGATTTGGACTGCCAACCCTTTGGTTAGCAGACATAGCACTTTACCACTGTGCCAGCAGGGTTTCAAGCCCCAAAGACAGTACACCAACTGCAGGAAGTCATACCAGTTGAAACAGTAGATTCTGGAATCAAATCCAAACCACCCACTACCTTGGAGCCGATTCTGAATTGCCAAGCCAAGTGCCGTCGAGTCGGATCAGACTCATGGCAACCCTAGGGGCCAGGGTAGAACTGACCCCCAGAGTATTCAAGACTTAGAGTGACTTTATAGGACAGAGTCGAACTGCTCTATAGAGTTTCCAAGGAGTACCTGGAGGATTTGAACTGCTGACGTTTTGGTTATCAGACTTAGCATTTAACCATTATGTCATCAGGATTTCCAGGTGTCAGACACAGCTGATTTAGATTTCATCTCTGTCCTTTGCTTGTTATATTACCTCTGATATATCAGGCTTGCCGAGCTTCAGTTTTCTTATTGGTAAAACTGTGTATGAAAATAATATAACTTCCTTGTGAGATTATTATGAATTTATACCAGACAGTGCCTGGAGCATCATAAACCAAAAACCAGACCAGTTGCCGTCAAGTTTATGCTAACTCATAGTGACCCTACAGGACAAAGTAGAACTGCCCCATAGAGTTTCCAAGGAGTGTCTAGTGAATTTGAACTGGCAACCTTTTGGTTAGCAGCTGTAGCACCTAACCATTGTGTCACCAGGGTTTGCTGGAGCATGGTAGGTATTTGTAACATTGTTACTTTTGTTGGTTGCCATGTACAATTGGTGGTAACCTTACTTAAAACAGAACAATATGTTGCCCAGTCTTTCTCATGGTCCTTGTGGTGGCTGAATTGATTGTCGACTGTCGCAGCTGTGGTGTCAGTGCATCTCACTCAAGCTTTCCCTGATCTTTGTTGACTCTCTATCAAACCTGGTGTTCTTTGCTAGTGACTGGTCTTTTCTGGTGATATATCCAACGTATTCAAGCTGAAGTCTCACTGTCGTGGACCGACTGTGTTCCCTAAAAAACTCTGTTACAGTTTGGCTGTGCCGTAATTCCTGGTACTGTGCCAGGTTCCTTCGTGTTGAGATTTCTGCCTCTATGATGTTAATGTGAGTGGATGGGCAGCAGTTGTGTTGGTAGAGCAAGACTCAATGTCTAAATCTGCTTTGTGCCTTCAGGCCATCTCTTGAGCTATAAAGGGAAAGATCTGGCAGAGAAGTTAGGGAAGATGACACCATCTAGAAAGCAGCACTGGGAGAAGACTGGTCCTGCAGATCGGAGGTTCCTGCATTAAGATGCTCCCTGAACAAAGACTGATAAAACGCGGGGATTTTCCACCAGAGCCCACAAGAGGGAAAGCCTTTCGCATGGAGTGGACATCCTGAAATTGGACTTGCAGCCTACTGAACTGTGTAAGAATAAACTTTCCTTTGTTAAAGCCATCTACTTGTGGTACTTCTGTTACAGCAGCATCAGCTAATTAAAACACTAACCATAGTTGCTTCAAGGAGCATTCTAGTGTCTCGTCTAAGACTGATTTATTCTTTTTTCTGGCATTAGTGTATTACCACCAGGTCAGAGTTTGGAGCCTGGGTAAGTGATAAATAGCTTGGAGCCTGGGCATACAGGAGGGAATGCTTGCCTTCTCACCTTGAATTTCTACTGGAACTGTGGTTTCCCAAGGCATTACTTTAGAATAAGACATCTGTCCTGGTGGTCTCTGATCTTTCTTCTCTCTGACCCCACCACACACACATTCCCCACCCCCTTGCACTGCTGGTCCCAGAGCATAAGAGATCATGGCACCTTGTCAAGCCAAATATCATCACTCAGGAGATAGATGTGTAATATGTGAAAATTACATGCCTGAGAACCACTGCCCTTATTTCACCACTTTCAGCAAAATTTTGCATTGTTTGGGCAGCACGGATTTCACTGTATTCCAAGCAAGATGAATATACCATATAAGCCCAAGGTTAGAACCAATTGCTGTTTTGTCAGCTCCAGCACAGAGAGACCACATATGTGTCACACAGAACGGGGTGCTATAGGATTTCTAGTGGCCACCTTTTCGTGAGTAGATCACCAAGCCTTTCATTGGAGGTGCCTTTGGGTGGACTCCGACAGTTACAGACTGCTGGAGAAACTCCGTTTTCTTACTAATGGAAGTTTCTCTGTGACTGGATCTCAGCCAAAAGTTTCCCAGATGACAATTAACAAACAAGCAAAGGATAGGAACAGACGCTTCGCTGAAGAAGATACTCAGGTGACTATCAGAAATATGAGGAAATGCTCAAGAGCACTAGCCATTAGAGAAAGACAAGTCAAAACTACCATGAGATGCCATCTCACCCTGACATTACTGACACAAATCAAGACAACAGAAAATTACAGACATTGGAGAGGCTGTGGGGAACTAGAAACACTTATGCACTGCTGGTGGGAATGTGAAATGGTACGATCATTTTGGAAAACACTAGAGCACTTCCTTACAAAGCTAGAAATAGAAGTATTCTATGAGTTAGCAGACCCACTCCTAGGAATGTGTCATACAGAAATAAGAGACATCAAACAAATAGACGTATGCACACCCATGCTCATTACAGCATTATTCACAAAAGCAAAAAGATAGAAGTAATTAAGAGCCTATGAATAGATAAACTACGCTACATACATACAATGGAATACTACTCAAAGAAAAAGAACAATGATGAATCTGTGAAACATATCACAACATGGATGGATCTGGTGGGCATTACGCTGAGTGTCCTAAGTCAATGACAAAAGGACAAACACCACATGAGACCACTATTAAAAAACTCATGGAAAGGTTTACATACAGCAATTAAAAATCTTTCACGATTGCTAGGGAGGGGAGGGGTGTGAGGAGAAAACACTAACTGGACAATAAATCAGTAGTTACTTTGATGAAGGATAGCCAAGTGCCGTCGAGTCAGGATAAGGCATTACATAATTCTGGGCGATCAGCACAACTTGACCAAGGCAAGGACATGGAAGCTCCATAGACGCCCGAACTCCCTGAAGAATGAAATCACCGGGCTGAGGGCTGGGGACTGTGGTCTCAGGAGGATATCTAGCCTGCTGTCTTGACTCCCCAAGGGCGATATCTAGCTTAATTGGCGTAACATAGTCCATAAAGGAAATGCTCTACATCCTAGTTTGATGAGTAGCATCTGGGGTCTTAAAAGCTTGTGAGTAGCCATCTGAGATAATCCACCCCCACCCCATGTAGAGGAAGGGAGACAGAAGAAAATCAAAGACACAAGGGAACCATTAGTTCAAAGGACTTATGAATGGACCACAACTACCATAGTCTCCTTCAGTCAGAGTCCAACACAGCTCGAGAGTACCTAACTACCACCGCCGACTGCTCCGACAGGGACCACAATAGAGGGTCCCACACAGAGCAAGAGGACAATGAGAACAAAATTCTGTCTCATAAAAAAAGACCAGACTTAGTGGTCTGACAGAGACTGGAGAAACCCTGAGAGTATGACTCCCTGGCACTTTTTTAAATCAGTACTGAAATCACTCCTAAGGTTCACCCTTCAGCCAAAGAGTAGACAAGCCCATCAAACCAAATGAAACTACACGGGCATATCAGCCCAGGGCAGAGACGAGAAGGCAGGAGGGGACAGGAAAGCTGATAATGGGGAGCCCAAGGTCAAGGAGGGGAGAGTCTTGACATGTCATGGGGTTGGCAACCAATGTCATAAAAAAGTATGCGCATTAATTGTTTAATGAGAAACTAATTTGCTGGGTAGAACTTCATGTGAAGTACAGTAAAAAAAGAAAAAGAAAATGAACAAGAGAGAGAGAAAAAAAACTTCTCAAGATTACAGCTCTTAACTGAATGAGTCTCAGATGTGTCTGCAGCTCTTGAAGAAGAGAGTTCTGGGGAAGCATGAGAATCCTGGACAACAAGCCTCCTGCTTGCTAGGCGTGCAGGGACTGGAGGGGAGAGAGAGGGCAGAGACGAGAGAGAGGAGAGGCAGCTGAAGCAGGTGGAACAGGAAAGTGACAAGATTGCCTGTATTCTTATTACAGATGGAATCCAACGTGGCTTGAAAGAAAATCCCAGGATTGAGAAATGGTGACTTATCTTAGGCTTCCATCTGAAAAACAGATAACTTTATTGGTAAATTTGGTTACCCTGTGGTTCTGAATTTTCAAAGGTAAATCTGTATTTCCCCTCAGATGTGTTATTACAACTATCATGGAATGCAAAATGGACGTGAACAATGCTAGATTGTAATTCACGCAAAAAAATGGACATTTGTACTAAAAGAAGCATTCTCTCTGCCCATTGTCATGGAAAATGCTCTGGGCCTATCCCTACCGTCTGGTTATAACTTGTCACAGTCGTGAGTGCATTTAAAAATCATGGGATTGCAACTACGAATTCTTGATATAAATTCTATGGTGTGCTCTGATTTTTTGGTTTGTTTTTTGGTGAAATGTTAAGGTCATATAAAGCTGAGGTGATTGAGGTTACAGATTTCTCGGAAATTCCTCACTATCATAAATGAATATCTTTGTCGCCAATTAGATAGAAGCTGTTTATCCTCAAAGAGCAAACAGAGCGGTAACACATCACTCTCACTGTTTGGGACCTGCTCTTCTGCATCTGAGACTTTGAAGAACAGGCCCTTTGTTTTGGGTCTTTGTGTTCTTACAGCAGACCATTAAACTCCTTGTCAGGGGCCTGGAGAAGGGGGAAAAAAATAAAAAACCAAAAACCCAGAGGCCCAGGCCAGGAGGCAAAGTCACATCTTGAAGCAGCCGGATTATTGCACACTATAGTTGGAAAAAGAAAGAGTGGAGAGTTTTAAAATATAGATAGTGGGGGAGGGAACACTGAAAAATACTAGAGCCTTAAAGGAAAGAGAAAGATCAGCAGTGAAGATGACAGTGCCAAAGAGTGAATGAGGAAGCCAGTCGTGGAATAATGCTAGAAACTCTATATGTAGTACTACAAGCCTTTTGCCCATGTGTGTATCTTTTTTTCAGTCCCTTGGGGAGAAGTTGAAAATCTGTTTGCCTATTCAAGCATGTAGTATAAAATTAAAAAAAAAAAACACTAAGCAGTTAGTGTATTAAAAGACAAAGTTGTTGCTGTCGAGTCGATTCCAGCTCATAGCCATCCTATAAGGCAGTGTAGAACTGGCCCGAAGGTTTCCAAGGCTATAAATCTTTAGCAGTGTTTACTGCCATGTCTTTCTCCCACAGAACAGCTGGTGGACTTGAACCACTGACCTTTTGGTGAGTAGTTGAGCTCTTAACCACTGTGCCACCAGCTAGTGTGTTACACTGTCCTAAATGTTGATTGGGAAACCCTGGTGGCATAGTTGGTAAGTGCTACAGCTGCTAACCAAAAGGTCGGCAGTTCAAATCCACCAGGCATTCCTTAGAAACTCTGTGCAGCAGTTCTACTCTGTCCTATAGGGTCACTATGAGTCGGCTTCGACTCAGCAGCACTGGATTTTCTTTTTTTTAAAACATTTATTCTTAGAACCTGGTTGGTGCAAACAGCAAATAAGCTCAGCTGATAACTTAAAGGTTGGAAGTCCCAGTTCCAGTGACCAAGTTCCAAAAAGTCTGGCATTGACAATTGTGCCTTGGTCTACTCTGACACATAGTACGGTTACCACAGGTTGGTATACATTTACTCTTAGTGACTGAGATTATATCAATCAATGTATATCAAAGAGTCAGTCCAATTTGCCTTGAAAATTTATCATGGATGAACCCTATAAACTCTGGAGACATTGCTATGGAGTAGCTCAAGATCACCAGTCTGGTCAAAGTTAGAATAAGAAACAAAACTCTTCGATCCGTGAAGTACACCCAAATTTTAGTTGTTGGTGTTCTTGGAGTTCTTATCAGTGGGCAATAGAGTTTGAAGAACTGAGAGAAGTTTTCAGGTGGGCTTTCAAAATAACAGTGGGCACCCCACCTAATATTGGTTAGTTCCGTATCAGGGTAAACAGTGCTAACGTGATGAATGACAAGGCAAAAACCAAGCTGCAGGTGGATACACATTTAGAGAGAAATCACGAAATTCCATCAAAGTAAGTTTTTGGTGGTGGGGTGCTTATGTGTCTTAATCCCACAAAGTCTTACCATCCCTCGTATTGATAAGATAGGGAGAAGGGTAATATGTATTGCCCATTGCCATCAGTCAACACGGCTTAATCTATGTTGCGTGTTCCTCCTGGAGACAGTGATTTTGAGGGAGGATCAAGAAGGCAGCCAAGGGAGTCTCACGGTGGGAGGATCGAAGACGGGTCTGTAAACCAGGCTGTAAACCTGGTGGCGTGTTGGTTGACTGCTGTGTCTGCTAACAACAAGGTGAGCAGCTCGAATCCACCAGTCACTTCTCGGAAACTCTGTGGAGCAATTCTACGCTGCCCTACAGTGTTGATATGAGTCAGAATCAACTCGAAGGCACTGGGTTTGTTGTGTTCTTTTTATACTTAGATTGACAACTTCCACAGCTGTAGCGGTGGTCATCTGCAAAACACAGTCACACCGGTTTGGCATCCAATCTGTTCGGAGGCAAAGACGACTTCTGATCGTGGTGGCAGCTGCTGTTTACAGCGCTGGATGCCAGTCTGCCTCCTCGGCTCCTTTGCACAATAGGGGGTCCTTCCGTCCCTCCTTATTGTGGCCCTGGTCATTTGGTCTGTTTGTTGCAATGCTGCTGCTGCTGCTGCTGCTGCTGTTCCTCAGCTGTCCCCAGCAAGGCTGTGCTGTTTGAAGTTGGGCACAGAGTGCCTTTGAGGTGGCTCTTTAGCCCATTTATTGCAGCTGTCCCATTTGTGCTTGCCACAGAACAGCTGCCTGGGCCCCCTGCACACATCCTGCCCACAAGGGCTGCGGTGGGTAAGGACCCTTGGTTTTGAAAGGCCCCTTGAGCCACGACTGTCTGTCTATGGTGCATTGTGTCTTACGTCCAGCACTTATGGTGGTGACCTTACTGACAGTTGTTTAGCACTAACTGGTCCAAGGTCATGACTCTGATTTTCTTGTGGGTTGGTTAGCTGTACATACTTGCTCTGTGACTCCAGAAGACTCGACTAAACAGGAACCTTATACATGCATGCCTCTGATCCTTGGGGAAAACGCATGGAGAAGGATCAGTCCTACTGGAAAAATAACACAGGGTTCATCCCCCATGAGTAATGGGTTGGTGTCAAAAGAAACGATTCCAACTATGTGTGCAAAGTAGAACTGTACTCCATAGTGGCTTTAAGACCATGACCTTTCCAAAGTATATTGTCTTCTCAGCCACCTCTGGGCAGTTGCAAATGCCACCCTTTTGGTTAGTAGTTGAATGTGTAACCATTTGTACCCTCTAGAGACTCTTGAATGGCTACTTACAGGACGCCCAATATGCTGATGCCTGTTTTCAAATACAATCTTGCCTCAGTTTAAAGTTCTGCCTCTTAGTTGGCAATGTTTGGGTTCCAAGCATAGCAGAGTGTACTGATAGTAAAAATTCTTAGGTAACTTGATGAAGGCAAGGTCCTAGAAGCCTCATGGATGCATCCCAACGCCCTGAGTGACTAGATTACTGGGCTGAGGGCTGGGGACTATGGTCTCAGGGGCCATCTAATTCAGTTGGTGTAACAGTTTATAAACAAAATGTTCTATATCCTAGTTTGATAAGTAGCATCTGGGGTCTTAAAAGCTTGTGGGTGGCGATCTAAGAATCTCCACTGGTGCCACCCCATCTGAAACAAGAGAGAAGAAAATCAAAGACACAAGAGAAAGATTAGTCCCAAGGACTAATGGACCATGACTGCCGTAGCCTCCACCAGACTGAGTCTAGGACAACAAGCTGGTACCACCTACTACCGCTGACTGTTCTGACAAGGATCACAGACCTGGAGACAAATGTGGAACAAAATTTTGACTCACAAAGATCAGACTTACTGGTCTGACAGAGACTAGAGAAATTCTTAGAGTATGGTTCCTGGACACTCATGCGGCTCAATATCGAAGTCACCCCTGAGGTTCACCCTTCTGCCAAAGAGTAGACAGGCAGATGAGACACAGTGAGACTAAACGGGCACATCAGCCCAGGGGCAAGGACGAGAAGACAGGAGGGGACAGGAAAACTGGTATTTGGTAACCCAAGGCCAAGAAGGGGAGAACTGACACATTGTACAATGTCACAAAACAATATATATATATATATATAAATCATTTAATGAGAAACTAATTTGCTCTATAAATCTTCATCTAAAGTACAATAAAAATTATATAATGTATGTAAATCACAATTTCTGTTGAGGTATTTCATTTAAGAGGGATGGAAAATGAACTCAGTTTTTGCCCAGTTCGGCATAACTGGGCTGAACTGGTAAGTAAATCCAAATGATGTCCATGGCCTCTGTTCTCTTACAGATTCTAAGAGATACGCCATTCCCACATGATTGTCTCAAAGACTAATTATAGTTTACTGAATTGAAAATATTGCCCCAGAACTTACGGTCCAAACTGGAAATAAGTTAACTCTAAGATCTTTTGTGTCTTAAAGCCTACTTGAATAAAACAATAAAAATTATGTCAATATTCAAATCTGCTCTTTAGACATGTTGTCTAAAATAGGTCACCAACTTGATGAAAGAGGTGAAACATTTGATGAAAACAGCACATTTGTTAGTGAGACTTGGCCCTTACCTTAAAGGTACTCACAGTACAAAGGAGAAGGTTGATAAATCCAGAATAATTGCAACTCTCAACTTAAATTTTTCTGGTACTCAAAGGGACTTCAGAGGCTTAAAATTTAATATTGGATTTATTAAAATTAAAAATTCAAAAGTTCAGTTTCTGTTTGGGATGACGAAAAATTTTGGCAACAGGTAACGGTAACAGCAGCACAGCCTTGTAAATGTAACTAATGCCACTAAAATGTGCACTTAAAAATGGTTAAAATGAGGCCATCCAAGGGACAATGATTGGTCACTATTTGCTTGAAGTGACAGAGGAAGAAGAAGAATCAGGACTGAGAGGAGGAAATGCATGTGTGGCTAATTGTCTCCATGAATAACTGTCTCCTTTGCTACGAGATCAAGACTAGATGGTGTCTGGCTAACATTACTGAACATTTTGATCAAATACGTTATGGAAGAATTCTGATCAAAAGGGGGAAACCATAGAACAGAATTTGAGATTCTTTTTTTTTATTGTGATTGAGTGAAAGTGTACAATCCAGTTTAAATTTGCATTGCTGCCTATCTGCAGCTCCTTCTGCTCTCCTAGCCCAGTGACAGCATACTCCACATGTCACATCCTCTTAACAAACTCCTGTCCTGTCCTATCCACCTTATCCACTCCCCTCTAGTAAGAGGTCAGTAGGATGACATCCATAAAGTGCACACATGATATGGCCACTCTGTATCCCCAAGTCCAATCCATTCCTGTCCGAAGAGTTAATGAAATTCTTACAGAGTCTGCTGTTTCTGGAGCCTTAGAGGCTAGATGAACCCCTGAAAGTTTTGCTCTGAGATAATCTTTAAAATTATACCAAAAATATCACCTGACATCTTAAAATCAAAAACAGCTTAACTTATGAAAATGTCAATTCTACCCAAAGCAACTGTAGATACAATGCAATTCTGATCCAAATACCAACAGTATTCTTTAATGAGAAAGAAGAATTTATCACTGACTTTATATGGAAATGGAAAAAGTCCCAGATAAGCAGAGCATTATTGAAGAAAAAGAGGGAAGTAGGAGGTCTTTCACTACCTGATCTTAGAACCTGTATTACCCACAGTAATCAAAACAGCCTGGCACAGGTACACTCATGGCCTCAGAAACGAATGGAACAGAATCAAGAACCCAGATATAAATCCATTCATCTATAGATAGCTGCTCTTTGACAAATGACCAAAGTCAATTAAATGGGGAAAAGTCTTTCACAAAAATGGTCCTAGCAAAACTGGGTTTTCATCTGTTAAAAAAAAAAATGTAACAGGACCCATATCTGACATCACACGTAAAAATGAACTCACGAACTCAAAACCGATCAAACACCCAAATATAAAACCTAAAACAGTAAAAATTGTGAAAGAAAAAATAAGGACAATGCTAGACACCATAATACATGGCATAAATACAATTCAAACTATAACAAACAACACATAAACACCAGAAGATAAAGTAGATAATTGGGAGCTCCTAAAAATTAAATGCTTAAGCTCATCTAAAGACTTCACCAAAACAATAAACAGAGAACTTACAGACAGGGAAAAGAAATGGGCCAAGACATATCCAACAAAGGTTTAATCCCTAAAATCTATAGAATGCTTCAGTAACTCAACAAAAAGACATAATTCAATTAAAAAATGAATAAAGGATATGAACAAGCACTTCACCAAGAGAGACATTCAAGTGGTTAACAGACGCACGAGGAAACTCATGAAAACCAAACACTTCGCCATCAAGTCAGTTCTGACTTAGCACACCCGTATACATTGCAGCATTACTTACAATAGCAAAAAAAGAAGAAAAGAAAAAAGAAAGAAAGAAAGAAAACAACTTCAGTGCCCATCAACAGATGCAATGGAATACTATGCAATGACGAAAAACAAATGATGAATCTGTGAAACATCTCACAACATGGATGAATCTGGAGGGTGTTACGCTCCGTAGCATAACTGAATCACAAAAAGATAAATACTGTATGAGAGCTGTATTGTAAATACCCAAAAAAAGGTTTACACACAGAAAGAAACAATCTCTGATGGTTATGAGGATGGCGAGGAAGTGGGAGGGAAAGTCGCTAACTAGACAGTAGGTAGTGCGAAGTTTGGTGAAAGGAAAGATAACATACAATACAGGGAAAGTCAGCACAACTTGACCAAGGTGGTTATGGAAGCTGCCTGAACACAGTCAGATACCTCGAGGGAGCAAGGATAAAGATGATGGTTTTAGGGGACATCTTGATCAACAGTCATAACATAGTTAATAAAGAAAATGTTGTATATCCTACTTTGATGAATAGCATTTGGGGTCTTAAAAGCTTGTGGGCAGCCACCTCAAGAACAACTCTTGATTTCATCCCATCTGTAGCAATGGAGAATGGAGACAGCCAAAGACACAAGACACCTGTGGGTCCAAAGGACCCACGCAAGCCACAGCCTCTATTGGGCTGAGACTGGAAGAACTAGATGATGCCTGCTACCACCACCGTCTCCTCTGACGGGGATCACAGTAGAGAGTCTGGGACAGAGCTGGAGAAAACTGTAGAACAAAAGTTAAATTCACATAAAAAAGAGCAGACTTATTGGTCTGACGGAGATTGGAGAAACCTCTGAGACTATGGCCACTGGACGCCTTGCTAACTCAGGACTAAAGCCACTCCCACAGTCTGTTTTCAGCCAAAGACTAAACGGCCTATAGAGCAATAACGCAAGTGAGGACCATGCTTAGTTCAATCAAGTATAGGAGACCGGATGGGTAACGCCTCCCCAAAAGCAGAGTGGAGAAGGCAGGAAGGGACAGGCTGTAGGAACAGACTTGGAGGAACCTGGGAGATAAAGGGAAAGAGGGTGAGTTCTGAACATTGTGGGAGACGCAACCAATGTCAGAAGATAATTTGTGCATAAATTTTTGAATGAGAAGCTAATCTTCACTGCAAAGATTCACCTAGAGCACAATACAGTTAAAAAATAAAATAATGAAAAATAGCTTAGTTTATCTAGTAAAGAATGTATTTGTTAAGCATTATTCTTTTAAGATTTGTTTTTAGGAGATCAAATTGATTAACAGTAACCCAAAAGATTACATAGAAACCTAAGCGGGCATTGAGTTTACGTTCCAGGAGAAGTAATAACTGCAGAAAGGCGATAAGGATGGTTGCAGACCTTGAAGAATGTCATCAGTGTCATTGAATTTTCCGTGTAGAAACTGCTGAAATGGTGTCTGGTTGTATACGTTTTCAACAACAATAAAATAAAATGAATTATTAAAAAAAGTAAAAAATTATCTCAATCCAATCAAGTATATTAAGGTTTTCTGAAAACCTAAAGATACCCCAAAGGATCCCTGATGGTACAGTGGTAAAGCACTCTTCTGCTAACCCAACCAGTGGCCATTGGAACTAACAGTCCATCTTTGGGAGAAACATGTAGCCATCTGCATCTATAAAGATGTCAGTTTTGGAAAACTTGTGGGGACAGTTCTACTCAGTCCTATGGAGCTGCTATGAATTAGATTCAACTCAAAGGCAATGAATTTGAGTTTTGGGTTTAGAGATAGGACTTCATTCTTACTACTCTCATGATGAGACACAACTGGTCTTATTACTATTGATATAATGTATATTCCAAAACTTGACACACTGGTTCATGTACCAAGACTTCAATCACATCATTACCCAGTATTCTGCCTACTCCCTGAAATCTGTGATCCCACCAAGATGTAAGTGTTTCCTTTTACAGCCTCTGCTGGATTTGCCTATGATCCTTTTCAGAGGTGCAAATATCGTCTGATTGGATTCTGCATATCTTCCAAGTCTTTGCCTGCCTGACTCTGTGATACAACCACAACCACGCTACTGACAACAAAGCTCTGTGTTACAGGCAACAAAAGAAGTATGCAGAGAAGCTATGGACAAGGGCTGCCTGATTCAGCCTGGTGGATTTAGCAAAGTGAAAATGGAAGTCTCATTGTTTAATCTGTGCTTTAGACAGATCAACTGGGCAGCGGGGACAATTTATTCGACAAGACTGAATGCAGGAAGACACTTGCAGAAATCCAGATGGGAGAGAACGAGGCCTTGAATTAGGCAATGGGAAGTTACATAAACATGAAGAGGACAAATAGAGACATAGTTCAGAGATAAAATTAGCAAAATAGTGATAGATTGGAGAGTAAAGAAAGGGAATTAAGATCAGTCATTATGTTTTCAGAATCCAATGTCTTAAGCAAAAGCTTCAGCACACTTCAGAAAGTTTTGGCTGAATTTGCAGCAACTATCTGTCGGTAGCTATTCCAAATTGTTGCTTGAAGTGCCACCAGAAATTTCTGGTCTTGGAAGAAACAGCAGCTGCATCCAGGGTGGGTAGGAGGGCAAAGCTGTCACTTTGTTATGAACGTTCTGAAGCCAGACTTGTATCCTTACTCCATCTGAAGGCCATCTCCTTTAGCTTAAAGGTCACATCTGTGGGACGGATTTTTCTGCTCCCTTAGACTCTCTGAAGATACTCTTCAGACCCTTGCACAGCTCTGTGTTTCTCCCTTGAACCACTTATCTGGATTTTTAGTTAGGCCATTACTCATGTGATAACTTGGTCAGAGTCTTTTTTAACCCTGGAGAACTGGGTCCGCATCTGCCTTTTGGAGTGATAAATCCCAAGTGTCTAACATTTAGGAGGTGATTAAACCACTTGTTAAATGAATGAATATAACAATGATTGAATGACTGTGAGAGACAGCACAGGTCTCTGCTAGCAGTGACAATCCATAAGTCCCTTATAATCATGGTGTGGATTGTTTTCGTGTACATGAGAGTGGGAGAATGGTGCAGAGCATGGGCTAGTGGCAGACAAACTGAGGGGTCACCCCGGTTTACCGTCTGTAAATGAGGTGATGACAAACAATTCACCTAACCCTGCAAGGCTTCAGTTTTCTCATCTGCAAAATGGGAAAAATTACATTATTACTTTGTATGCGTGTGTGTGCGCACACGTATTCCATTTTATTCCAAATAGCAAGTGATGTTTATGTAATACTTTCAAGCAAAGCAAATGTCTCAAAATCAGTAACTGGATATTTTCCTTCATCTGACTTTTTCCTCATATATAATGGCATAGAACTTTCTAGAATGTTGGCAAGGCTATCTCTTTAAAAGCTATGAATAGAAATAAGAAGATGGAAGGTGGCCTTTAGTTGGGTCTTAGAACATTATCTTGCAGCTCTCAGAGCCATCAGAAGAAAAAGATTTCTTTTGAAAGTTGTGTTAATAATTAAAAATGATACTGACAGTGAAACATTTTAAATGGTATTATATTGTAGGGTCTATGAATACCTTAACTACAATATACCCTGTAAACATGTGCCCCATACCCAGTATAGTGCATTCTTTAGGGATTACACTAGGAAATACAAATTACAGAGAAAACAAGAAAAGCATCACTGGAGAATTCTGCCTCCACCTCTCATACGACAGGCAGCCTCTCGAGTTTACTGCTACCGAAACACTTTTAAAAGTTCAAATTGTAGACATGTTTGATCTGACCAAGGAGTTCTGACTCCCAACCTTAGACTGAGTATAACCTCTTACAGTTATTGCAGATTTATGATTTTAGGATGCTCTGATCTGTAATAACTGAAAAAGTTGCTATAAGGCACTCAGGTTTTTTTTTTTTTTCTTGTCCTAATTATCTCTGAATGTTTATGACCACATTATTATTATGCTTTAGAATTTTTGTGCTTCTGACAATTTTATGACCCATAGGAAAAGAATCCACAGGACACCTGCCATGACAATCATCCCTGGCCTAAAAGCAACTGATCTCATAAGACTTCATTGCAGACTTACTTTATACAAGACAATAAACAGGTGCTGTTTTTTCTTTTCTAATTAAGTAGGTGTTTTAGTCATCTAGTGCTGCTATAACAGAAATGCCACAAGTGGATGGCTTTAAAAAGAGAAGTTTTATTTTGTTCACAGTCCCGTAGGCTTAAAGTCCAAATTCAGGATGGCAGCTCCAGAGGAAGTCTTTCTCTGTTGGCTCTGGAGGAAGGTCCTTGTAGTCCAGCTTCCCCTGGACTGGGAGCTTCTGATGCACAGGAATCACAGTGCTTTTCAAAGCTCTGCTCGCAGCACTGCTTCGTGGTGGTATAAGGTCCCCAACTCTTTGCTTGCTTCCCTTTCTTTTATCTCCCCAGAGATTGCCTAAAGACATAACACAATCTTACACACAAGTCCTGCCCCACGGACACAACTGCCACCTGCCCTCTCTTGTTAATATCGTAGAGGCAAAGTTTACAGCAGATAGGAACATGACACAATGCCAGGAGTCATGGCTCGGCCACGTGGCTACACACATTTTGGGGGGAACACAACTCACTCCATGACAGGAGGTGTGAGCAACAGCTAATTCTATAAAGCGTATTCAGACACTAGTAAAACATTCAGGGTAAATCAGCATCTGAAATCCAAGTCCTCATCGCATCCGAGCCCTAGCACTTCAGATGCCGTTTTAGCAGCAGGAAGGAAGTGGCTCCGGGGGGCACAAATTCTCTCTGGACCCCTCTGTGGCCTCAGTTTGGTGCTTGTTGAACATGACTTCCATTCCAGCTGCAACAGCCCATGCAGTTCCAGTTTCTGGGCTAGGGTGGGGACTTGGACCACTGGCTAGCACTTGCTGAATACAAAAAACCTGCCTTACCCGTATCCTACAGGTTAAAAACCAAAACCAAAAATAGTTGCTGTCTAGTTGATTCTGAATCACGGCAACCCCGCGAGTATCCAAGGAGAAGTGTGCTTCATAGGATTTTCAATGCCTCGTTTTTCAAAACTAGATCAGCAGGCCCTTCTTCTGAGATATCTCTGGGTCCACTTAAGCCACCAACCTTTAGGTTAGTAACGGAGCATGTTAGCCTTTCGTAATCCCTAGGCACTCCCACACGATAGAGAGGACATATTTATTTGGGCCAAGATGTAAATTCAAACACATGGCAAACCCCATTTGCCGTATGGAAAAGCAAACAAAAATCAGATTCTGTGATGCTCCCTCATTCACAGCATTCTCCAACAGTTAAAGGAGAAAGGAGCCTATTTGCCATTTTCTCAGCAGTGCGGGATTTCCAAAGATATGGCACTTGACTCATTCGCATGTATATAGCTTTGTTTAGTCATACTGAGAAGGAGTTGGGTTTTGAAATGTCAAAGCATTGGCCTCAAGGAAGTGGGCAGAGTTCCCATTTGCAGAGCATGGAATTTTGGGAAGCAGGGCTATGTATGCAATGAGGGTGTTAAGCTGAAATCCCAAAGTGTTGTCTCAGACTCCTGAGAGTTTCTGTGGTCCCTGGGTAGTGGGAATGGTTAGTAAACAAACCCCTGGTAAACAAAAGGTTGAAGTCTCAAGTCTACCCAGAGGCAATTGGGTAGAAAGACCAGGTGAGCTCCATTAAAAAACAAAAATCACCTCTTGAAAACGCCATTTCTGTTGTGACACACACGGGGTCGCCATGAGTCCCTCCACAGCAACTGGTGTTGGGGGTGTAGAGTCTCTGATATGTAAGCAAAGCCCAGAGAACCCACACAGCCTGCTGTATCTTCAAAGAAGCGTGTGACTCCTGATCTTAAGCTCCACTTATGTCGTGTGTCTCCTTCACGGGATTTTTCCCCTTGTGCCTTAGAGTTGAATACACAGCCCAAGCCCTTGGCACTGTTGCCTCCCAGAACGGAGGACTGGTCCTGTCTTAGGCATTTCCACTCTTGGTCAAAGGAGACAGCTAGTTGTCCATTCCTGTCGCTCGGGAGGTGGACAGACAGGCTAAGCCATAGCGTGGGAATGCAAAGTCTGTGGATCTGAGTACCTGCGGTGCTGGGTGCGAGTCCAGGTGAGCCTCTTCTCCCGATGCTTCCGCATCCACACCCGTAAGAGGAAGGACTGATTGCCCAGACGGCCAATATTAGTAACGTGTTGCCGTTGAACTGATGGATGGGAGCCTGCTGTCGAAGCTGTCACCTTCTCCTGAAAGGACGTGGAAGGTGTATGGGCACGTACCCTTGTGGTGCTCTGTGAGAACTTCGCTGGAACCCCTTATCCCACTTCTCCATAAAGCCTCCGTCTACTCCTCCGCTCTTAGGCCTTGCTCACAGGGCTGCGTCACTGCTGGGGCCATCGGCGGGCTGAAATCACAGCAAGGGAGCGATGAAGGAGGTGCAGAAATCGGGCAAGTCAGGGCCAGGAGAGCGGCGGGGAAAAAAGCTGTGCATCGGCTAAGCGGTTGCTGTTGAGTCAATTCAGACTCACCGGCAAACTCACATGTCAGAGTAGAACCGTGCTCCAGACGGGTTTCAGTGGTGGTGAAATTTTGGAAGTACATCGCCAGACCCTTCTTCCAAAGAAACTCTGTTGGCCTAGTGGTCAGGTGCTAACCAAAAGGTCAGTGGTTCAAATCCACCAGGGACTCTTTGGAAACTCTATGGGGCAGTTCTACTCTGACCTCTAGGGTTGTTAGGTGTCGGACTGACTTGACGGCAGTGGGTTTGGTTTGGGTTGTTTTCCAAGGTGCCTTTGAGTGGATTGCAACCACCAACCTAGGGGCCATAGCCAAGCGCTCAACCGATTGCATCACTGAGGGATTTCCGCGCTGAAGCTAGGCCTTCGCGATGTCTTACAGAAGCCCTAGGTCCTAGGATCAGACAGACCTGGCTTCAGAAGCACCCCTGTGCTGTTGTGACTTACTCGTCACACACCTTGTTTTTCTCACTGACAAAGGAAGATGACAAGAATGGCTGGCTTAGAGTGCTGCCGTGCAGATAAAGACGTGAGGGCACGCAGAGCCCTCTGCACGCAGCTGGCGCTCGGTGAGTGACAGCCGTGGTGATGGTTAACTCGGCCACCGCCGCAGCTGGAACGCCGAGGCTCGGAGTTCCCACTCCCTTCCCGCCCTCTTTCTGCATAGGTCTTACGGCTCAACAGGAAACTCAGATCTAGCTGAGGAGAGAGAGCAGGATGGACTGTACCTTCTGTCTGGCACCTGGGGACATCTCCTGCCCTACTGGTGCTGAAACAGTCCTGTTCGTCACACAGCGCGCGCATCAGCTGTCCCGGGAGGAGAGGCCCTGGGTGCGGCCAGAGGCGCCTTCAGAAGCAGCTGGGCATCAGCACCGGAGCCCTGCAGAGCCAAGCCCTGAGCCTGCAGGTGCTAACCTGGACACAGCCGCTCACTCTGCCTCTGATTACATAAGTCGGTTTCCCACTCAGCTACATCAACCCTGTAGGCAGGGACCCTATTCCCCAGGGGGTTCCCATGAGGCAGTGAGTTTGCATTGAGGCAATGTACAGAAAGCGCTTAGCACAGCCACAGGACATATTCTTCAGCAACTGGCCCCTACCCGAATGCTCCTGGTGGCTGTGATGTGTATCAGGCTTAGGAAGTTTACACCGTAGGTGCTTGGCTTGTAGGCCGCATTCACTAGATGTCTGTCCGTTTATTTTTAAATTTACGATGCCCATTCACGGGTGCTATTCCTCTACTGCCTCGGTGATTTGGAATTTTGAGCCTACAAATGACAAGGAAAAATGATGGGGGAAACTTCTATTTTGTCTGAAACTACAGGAAGTACTGTGGCTAAATCTCTGGGAAAGTTCTCCCATCATTCAGAGCTGGAGGGCAGACAGGAAAACTCTGGCAACTTCCTCTGAGTCCCCAGTGTCTGGAAGATCCAGTGGACTCACTCTCAGCAAGGGGAAGTTTAAAAGTTGTTTCAGTTTTTAATGAACGTTTTTCTTCCATATCCAGTAATATTAGGTTGAGCCATTTAAACCTGCCCTGCTTTCTTTCTTTGATTTCTTTTTGTAGGTGAAAGACGGTCAAGTATTGACCATTTCGTATGGTTCATCTTGACAACAGAGATGACAAACATTTGTTGTATCGAAACAAAAGAAGACATTGTCTAACAGAGTTTGGTTTTACCATCTGTTTTATCCAGTGAGAACTTTAAAAGAGGTCTGCAGCATTCATTCTATGTTCAGAAAACTGTGGCCCAAGTGGCCTAGGTTTTCTGTTTCTTGTCACAGTAGCCCATGTACATTTTTGGAAGATTCTAATCTTAGTCCTATGGTTCATTCCCCACTTCTGAGGGTTACCCCGGAAATTATGTCATCGCTGAGCAGGTTTTTTTGTTTTAATTTAACATAGACCCAAAGCCAAAAAAAACCCACACCACCTTGGAGTTGATTCTGACACATAGAGGCCCTATTTTTTTAAAAAAAAGAAAGAAAAAGAAATGCCCAGTGCTGTTGAGTCAATTCTGACTCATAGAGACCCTATAGGGCAGAGTAGAACTGCTCCATAGAGTGCCCAAGGAATGCCTGGTGGATTCAAACTGCCAGTCTTTCGGTTAGCAACAGTACCTCTTAATCGCTATACCCTGAGGGTTTCCTTATAGGTCAGAGTAAAACTTCCCATACAGTCCCCAAGGAGCATCTGGCAGGTTGAACTGTCAACCTGGTTAGCAGCTGTAGCTCTTAACCTCTGCACCACCGACGTTTCTATTAACAGACAGAGTTAATTATATGCCAGCCGCTGTTCTAAGCACTTCGCACACACATATGATATTGTTTTATCCTCTTAATAATCTTGTGACTCAGACATTGTTATCCATGTTTTAAAAAGGGGTAAACTGAGATATAGAGAGGTTACAGAAATATGCCCAAGGTCACGCAGCTTGTGAATAATAGAGTTAAGCTATGCTCCTCCCATCTCTACACAAAGTCACTACATGCCAAAGTTGGGCACCAAAGCAGTGACTAATGATGCAGATCAGTAAACTGAATTTTTCAGATTAATCAAAAATTGGTGTTTCAATATTTTTACTTTTCTCAATGGTCAAATCAGAATGAGTATCTGCCAAATTCAGTCCATATGTATAATGTTGTCATTTTAAGATAAATGGCTTAGAAATGATTCGAGCATTTGAACAATGATTTTGTTGGTCATATATGCTCATTTTGGAATGGCATATCTCTTAAAGAAGAAAATCCCAAAGAAATATTAAAAAAGCTGGTGCCAGAGAAAATTACAGTTGTATTTGAAGCTCTGCTATTTACAAAATGTTGGATCTTGCGGCGTTGACTTGCTTTTCCTGAGTCTTGTTTTAATCTGTTATGAGGATATATTAACACCTAGCTTAAAGGGTTGGTGAGTGACCCTAAGAGATGAGATACATACAGAGCCCAGAACATTGCCTGGCTCACAGGAGGTGTTTAATGCTTATTTATTCCATCCCCACTGACCTGTGGCGCTCCCATGAGGTTTGGCAAATAATAGCCTAACAAGTCCAAGGAAAATTCTTCTTAACTAAAATTCTAGTGTGTGAACTTTTTTTCTCTGAATATCTTTTCAATAATTGCAAGGATTTGATTCTAGCACATTAAAATTGTGAGTTGTTTGTTCAGGCAATAACTAGGAGAAAGGGGGAGGTTGTGAGATTTAAAAGAGGAGAGTGAGAGCAGAGGAGTTGTCAAGTTTGGGAAACAAGATGCAGCCAAGAGGGACACAGTGGAGCCTTTAAAACTAGGCTTCTCTCAGGAGGCCAAGGATCGAGATGTGTATCGTGTATGCGTGACTCTGAGGTTTTTACAAGCAGTATTCTATGATCCTGGTAGCGTAGTGGTTAAGTGCTAAAGCTGCTCACCAAAACAGTCAGCAGTTCAAATCCACCAGGTGCTCATTGAAAACTCTATGGGGCAGTTCCATTCTGTCCTGTAGGGTTGCTTTGAGTCAGAATCGACTCAGTGGTAGGTTTGGGTTTTGGTTTACTCTCTGACCAGACGTGTTGTGGAGGAGCAGCGTAAAGCTTTTTTTAATATCAATAGTCTTGATTTCTACAAATGTTGCAGAACTTAGAATGCAGGAATGAATGTGATGCAGTTAAAAATATTGGGGTATTTAAATGGAGGATCAGACACTATTATTTGCAAGAAAGCAATATGAAATATGTAACCATCTGATTTAAATGTTGGAAATGGAAATCCTAAGAGATTTCTGATATAATATATATAATATAATAATGCATCATAGCTAAAAAGCAATTTTGTAGTGTTTACTATTACCTAGCTATAGAAAACATCATTACTATTTGTCATTAATTGCTGTGCTACTTTATTTCAGAGGATATAAAAATACGCACAAGATTTATGAAAATGCAATCTGTAATCTTTGTCCCAGTCACCCAGTTTTTCTTGCAAGGTTTTAAGTACCTTGGCTGTGCATTTCCCACCCTGTAAAGTAGGACACTAGCTTTCATCCTTGGTGGAACAACCCAACACAACAGCGTATTATTTGTGTGCTTCAGCTGCCTTGGAGGGACTCTTTGTGGAATTTTATTAAGGTAGCTGATATTGTTGTTAGCTCGACGGCACTTGGCTGGCTTGGCTATTACATTGTTCCCTGACTCATGGCAACCCCAGTGCACAGGGAACCAAACACTGCCCACTCCTGGGCCATTCTCCTGATCTGTCACATATCACACTGTTATGATCCATGTGGTTCTCATTGGCTAACTTTCAGAAGTTGATGGCCAGGCCTTTCTTTCTGGTCCATCTTGATCTGGAGGCTTCATTGAAACCTGTTCAGTATCATAGCAACATACATGCTGTCTTAGGCTGGGTTTTCTAGGGAAGCAAAACCAGTAACACATGTAGGTACAAGGAAAGATTTATAATATATACAGATAGATAGATAGATACAGATACAGGAAACAGCTCACGTAATCACAGAAGCTGAATGTCCCAAGTTCTGGCACAAGCCTCATGTGGCCACCGAAGCTGAGGAACCCAAAGTCAGCAGGTCAGAGACCAGAGTTCTAGATCACCAGTTGTGTAGGTCAGTGGGTCCCAAGCTGGTGGCAAGATGAAGCGACAGAGGCTGGCAAAACCAGGATCAGCAGGTCAGGGAGCAGGACTCTCAAGTGCCGACTGTAAGGACTGATGAGTCCAACAGCTGCTAGTTCAAGTCCCGGAACCAGATGCTGGAAGAAGAGAGCAGGAGCTCCTGGCTACGTGAGCGACCAGCAGTCGTAGTGAAGGTCAGGAGATGAGAGCCGATGGGTGGGGAGCCACCACAAACCCCGCCCTGCCACTTAATACAGCAGCCAAATATGGAGTAGCCAAGTTGACATAATCCTGACCACCACACATGCTTCCACAGATAGACAGGTGGTAACAGGAGCAGATGGTCCAATCAGCAAGGTAAGCACAGTGCTTACCAGATCAAATGTAGCAAACAATTTCACAACAGATGACAAAGTAAGCACAAGTAAACCTGTGCTTACCTTGCTTGCTGGGCCATCTGACTTCTGTCAGGGATTATATATTCAGAAAGAGGCTGTGATTCTGTAAGAAAGTGCTGTGGGATTGCGAGGGAGATAGATGCCAGTCATAGCTGGAAGCAGGATCTTTGATGTTGTGAAAAAATGTGACATTGCTCACTACAGGTGACCTGCTAAGCAAAGTAACCACCGTGCTTGCCTTGTCTGTTGGATCATCGGCCCCAGGTGGTGCTGTGCGTGAGGACATTGGCCAGGAATCAGCCTGGGTCTGCCGCTTGGAAAGTAAAAATGCTACCACCAACAACACGATATATCTGACGAAGCACTGACCTTCTAGGACAATGAGGCTGGACACTGTGAACGTCTTGTTCATCACTGCAGTGGGTGCTCAATAATTATTTCGTCAAAGCATGATGTACGGCTTCTTTCCTTTGGTCACCTGAAATAGTCCAACATCATTGAACATTAAAGTGTTCGCCTCGCCTGGTAGGAAACTCAGAGCTGACGTCTGCGTTCAGATGGTTTGACTTTTCTCCCCATGATTTATTGACTGAATCTTCAATGCTATTTTTTGTTTTGTCTTTTGTAATGATTTAGAGCATTATCGTAGTTATGTTTATACTATACAGCTATAATACACACGCACACACACACGATACCATCACTAAAGCCCCTTCTTTTTTTTTTTTTTTTAAAATGATGCCCATAAAATAAATGTTGCCATTGAGTAGATTCTGCCTCATGGCAACTGTATGTGCGTCAGGTTGGAACTGGGCTCTGTAGAGTTTTTGATGCTGAGTTCTCAAAGTGGATCACCAGGCTTTCATTCTGAAGTCTCTCTGGGTAGGCTTGAACTGTCAACCTTTCAGACAGTAGTTGAACTGTAAACTGTTTGCATACCCAAGACCATGGTTGATAAATCATCAAATAGCATTTTCAAATCCTCATATAGATAAGCCTAAGAAACAGTGCACAGTTCAGGTCTTCCTGTTTGACATTCACTTTCTTTCTTCCTCTTTTGACAGCATTGCCTTTCAGGATGCTTATGCCAGGCCCGTGTTTCATGATGCAGTCGTTTCACTGACCAGAAACATTTGCGTTCCTTGATCTTTGCCTGCATTTAGAGTCCAGGTTTTTCAATAGCACCATTGACTACTAAAATGAATTCTTTGTGAATATATTTAGATATGCTTATATTTGCATTTAATATAGATGCAAATCATTGTTCAGAAGATTGCATTTTGGCCTGTGGTGAATTATAGACTCATAATGAATAGCGTAATAGCAGGAAAGAAAAATGTCCAAATTAATATCCAGGTAGCAAAGGCTGAACCCATAAATTCAGACACAAGAAGGAACAGAAGTACTCATGAAAACTCATTGCTTGCCTTCAGCTAAAACCTTCACCTACATCAGTATAAAGAATCTATGTCTAATCTCATCATGCACTAGCTCCTGCATCTAGCAAGACACCAATTTCTGAACAGCTTAATTGAATTAATGGGAAGATTATTCACTTGGCAGGATGTTGTGTTTGTGTGGTGGGGGGTGATAGTTGTTGATCACAGAGCAGCCAGATTCAAGCACAATTGGCTACTGCTGTCAATTTAATTAGCAGTATAGATTCAGTCTCAGATTGTTCTTCATTCCAGATTTGGTGTTAAGAGAAGTATCTATTATCCATAGCCTATTTGATTCAGTGCATAAGTAATTTGCCTGCTTTTCAAAGATACCGCGTCTTTTTCTCACACACCCATTCATTAATTCTCTCAACAATGAGCTCTCTCTATGTACCAGTCACTGCACTAGAAGCTGGAGATATAAGATGATGCAAAGTCTGAAAAGTTGGAAATATCCCAATCCATTGAGATGGACTCGAAGGAGGCTTCCTTACTTGGTGTTCAGAGAAATTTCCTGTATGGCCTCACCAATAATTTCAGGTTTTGTGTTGAAATGTATGAATAACATCTTATTAGAGTGTGAATGCTAGAATGCCAAGATTTGGGGGAGGAAAAAAAAAACTTGTTTAAGTCTCTGGTTTAGGACATTTGAAATTATTTTGCGAAATTCTTGGAGTTGTGTTTTTCTAGATTTTCTTTTCACACAGTAGAAAGTAAAATTGAGAATTCTCTTTGGGGTAATTCTTCAGAATGGGCAGGCTCATAGGAACTGGACTGGTGATAGCTCATCTGATTTGAAGAAGCTCTTAGCCCAGCTCACTAGCTTGCAGTCCACACGTGTCATATGTCACTGCTATAGCGAAATCATAATTTGGAGTCCCAGGGGCTGAGGCGGTATCAAGAATACCCTTTTAAATAAGAAATCTGTAGTATAGTAAGAGTGTGATAGAGGCACCTGGGGGAAGGCAAAGGAACCTGGCAAGGGAGTGGACACTGACTGGTTTTCCAGAAGGGGCACCCGTGTCACACTCAGCCACCTCCATCACCTGGATCCTGCCATCCAGAGATGTTTAGGGAAGACAGAAGGAAGCAGCAGCTTTCCTCTCTCCTTTCTGCAAGACAAGGGCTGCCATCCGTGGTTCTGGGGAGGCATGTGATGGCTATTAGCACCCACGAGGAAAGACTCCGTGAGGACCCTATCACATGTGAGCACTTAGCTCAAGCAGTGTACCCTCTTCTTAGGTGATGAGCTGAGCCAGTTCATCTCCAAGGCCAAGGCTCTGTGTTGCTTGCTGATTGGCTAATAGCAGAAACAGATTGATAAATGGGTCCCAAAGCCACTGGGACTTCTTGTTGTAACAGTGAATAGATATTTGATGAGCTGTAGAGCTCAGCCTCACCCATCTCTCAGCCAGCCCACCTGGCACCCCTGTGCTACTCCCCAGGGTGCTACAATAGCCTCTTATTTAATTTTATGATATTCTGTAGGTAGTAGCTAAACTGAATTTTAGTGTCTTTGAGCAGACGTGTTCACTGATTCAATGGTCCTTAGCTAAAATGAGCATCACTGAAATGAACATCTTTATTTGTATACAGTAACTGATGACAGTAATTTGCTTCAAAACAGAAATTGTGATTGATAGTATAATTTATGTGTTTTAAACAGTCTAAACCAAAGAAACGAAACTTGTTACTGTTGAGTTGATGCCTACTCATAGTGACCCTACAGGACAGGGTAGAACTGCCCTAGGATTTCCGAAGAACTCCTTGTGAATTTGAGTTGCCAGCCTGTGGTTGGCAGCTGTAGCTCCTAACCACTACCCCACCAGGGTTATCTATAACAGTCTGGAAATATCATAACGAAACTTTAAAAAGGATATCTTCTGTAGGAAAATGTCTTTTATGGGAGAATATATGGCATTAGCCACATACATGTGGTTATTTTCTCAAATGCCTTTTCAGCATCAATGGACAAAATCAGGTGATCTTTGTCTTTTGTGTTATTTATGTGGTTAATCACATTAATTGTTTTCCTGATGTTGAACCAGCCTTGCATCCCTGGTATGAATCCCACTTGGTCATGATGGATTATTTTCTTGATACGTTGTTGTATTCTGTTGGCAAGAATTTTGTTGAAGATCTTTGCATCTAGGTTCATGAGTGATATCGGTCTGTAGTTCTCTGTCTGTTGGATCTTTCCCTGGCTTAGGTATCAGGGTTATGCTGGCTTCATAGAATGAGTTTGGGAGTACTCCATCCCTTTCTATACTGTGAAATAGTTTCAGTAGTATTGGGGATAACTCTTCTCTAAATGCTCGGTAGAATTCTGCAGTGAAGCCATCTGGGCCCGGACTTTTTTTGGTTGGCAGTGTTTTGATGACCTTTTCAATCTCTTCCTTTGTGATGGGTTTATTAAGTTGTTCTGCTTCATGTTGTGATAATTTAGGTAGGTGGTATGAGTCAAGGAATTTTTCCATTTCCCCTAGGTTTTCAAATTTGTTAGAGTACAGTCTTTCATAGTATTCTGTTATGATATTTTTGATTTCTGTTGTATCTGTGGTGACAACTCCCTTTTCATTTCTAATTTGGGTTATTTGTTTCCTTTCCTGCTTTTCTTTAGTACATGTGGTTATTTTAAATGCTTATGGGCATTAATATCTCAAAATGATTCATGCAATAAAGTCAGTTCCATATACAGAAGTTGTTCTGGTTGCCTGCAAACCACTCATCACAGCACACACCATCAACAACAATCCTTTATTACTATTGTCCCTCACAGGTTCTGAGGGGTCATCATGGCTCTTGGTCACAGTTCTCCCTCAAGGTATCTATGTGCTGTCATCAGACCACAGTGACAGGGGCTGGAGTCATCTCAAAGGTTCCTCGCACACATCTGGTGGTTGATGCTGGCTGCCAGCTGGGATGTCACCCACTGGTCAGGTCACCCGCATGTGGCACCTCTCTGTAGCCTGGGCTTCCTCACGTGATGGCAGCTGTGTTCCAAGTATGAGCATTGCAAAAGATAGCTGGATGGAAACTGTGGCACTCTTTCTAGTCGAGCCTCAGGAGTCTCTTGGCGTCACATTTGTCAAATTCCCTTTGTTAGGCCAACCATGTGCAGGGGGAAGGAATTAGACACTCCCTCTTGATGGGAGGAGTGCTCAAGAATCTACAGACACTTTTAAACCACCACAGATGGATTTTACCCATGATGGATTCACGTGTTCTTCATTTACTAATGAGTTCAGCTTGAAAAGGGCAAAACCAAAAAAAACCTGACCCACTGCCGTTGAGTGGGGTCTGATTCACAGTGATCCTAGAGGTCAGAGTAGAACCACCCCATAGAGTTTCTGAGGATCACCTGGCGGGTTTGAACTGCCGACCTTTTAGTTAGCAGATGTAGCACTTAACCCGCCATACTACCAGGACTTCCTTGAAAAAGGCAGTTTTGCTCAATTCAGATGTTTCCACATGTGGAGGTCAGGCTCAGTTGTCGATGCCGTTACGCTGTGATCTTTAACACTTTCAGTGGAGGCAAATTAATGAAACTAACTCAAAAAGTATTTCAAGTTTTCAGATTTGAAACTTTGTTTTTCTCGCCATGTCAAGTCCCTTTCTTATCTCTTGGATAAAATGTCCAATTAGAATACTGATAGCGGGCAAAACCAAAAAACAAATAAGTGAACATTTAAAAACCAATCAATTAAAGTATAAAAATTAGGCTGTGCAGAATGTTGCAGGCAACTGTTAGAATTTTTTACTGTACTTTAGATGACGGTTTACAGAATGAACTAGTTTCTCATTAAACAGTACTCATTGTTTTATGGCACTGGTTTACAACCCCACAGCGTGTCAACTCCCCCTTCTCAACCCTGGGTTCCCTGTTACCCAGTTTCCTGTCCTCTCCTGCCTTCTAGTCCTTGTCTCTGGGCTGGCGTGCCCCTTTAATCTCATTTTGTTTTACGAGCCTGTCTAATCTTTGGCTCAAGGGTGAACCTCGGGAGTGAGTGACTTCATTACTGAGCTGAAAGTCTGTCTAGGGACCGTAGACTCAGGGTTTCTCCAGTCTCTGCCAAGTCAGCAAGTCTGGTCTTTATTTTGAGTTAGAATTTTGTTCTGCATTCTTCTTCAGCTCTGTTCAGGACCCTCTGTTGTGATCTCTGTCTGAGAAATCAGTGGTGGTAGCTGGGCACCAGCTTAATTGCACTAAACTCAGCCTGGTGGTGGCCTTTGCAGGTATGGTCCATTAGTCCTTTCAGCTCATCTTCCCCTTGTGTCTTTTGTTTTTTCCACTCTTCTTGCTCCTGAAGGGTTGAGATCAGTGGAGTATCCTAGACGGCTGCTCACTGGATTTTAGGACTCCTGATGCTATTCACCAAAGTAGGATGTAGAATATTTTCTTTATAAACTGTTGTGCCAGTTCGGCTAGATGTTTGCCAAGACTGTGATCCCCACAGCCTTCAGCCTAGCAATTCAGTCCCTCAGGGAGTTTGGATGTGTCTACACAACTTCTGTGCAAGTTGTGCTGGCTTCCCCAGTATTGTACACTGTCTTAGTTGTAACCGAAGTGACTGTTTATCTGCTGTCTACACAATGTTTTTGCCATCTCCATCCCTCCTCTCTCCATAACCATCAAATATTGTTTCTTTTTGTGTGTAAATGCTTTCGTGAGTTTTTATAGTAGTGGTCTCATACAATATTTGTCCTTTTTTGATTGACTTATTTAACTGAGCATGATGTCCTCTAGTTTCCTCCTTGTTATGTTTTACTGATTCATCATTGTTCTTTATTGCTGGGTAATACTCCATTGTAAGTATGTATTGCAGTTTATCTATTCATCTGTTGATGGGCATCTAGGTTGTTTCCATCTTTTTGCTATTCTGAGCCCTACATGAAATGTGTATATGTCTATTCTTGAGAAGACTTTTATTTTTCTAGGATATATTCCTAGGGGTGAGATTGCTAGATCATATGGTATTTCTATTTCTAGCTTTCTAAGGAAGCACCATATTGTTTTCCAAAATTGTTTTTATCATTTTGCATTCCTGCCAGCAGTGTGTAAGGGTTCTGATCTCCCCACAGCCTCTCCAACATTTGTTATTTCCTGTGATTTTGATTTGTGTCAGTGATGCCAGAGTGACATGGTATCTCATTGTGATTTTGATCTGAATTTCTCTAATGAATAGTGGAAACCCTTGGTGGCCTAATAGTTGAGTGCTACATTTGCTAATCAAAGTGTTGGCAGTTCGAATCCACCACTGCTCCTTGGAAACTACAGAGAGGTTCTACTCTGTTCTGTAGGATTGCTATGAGTCAGAATTGATTCAACGGCAGTGGGTTTGGTTTTGGTTTTTAATGGCCAGTGATCTTGATAGTTCCCTCATGTGTTTGTTGGCTGCTTGAATGTCCTCTTTGATGAAGCATCTGTTCACTTTCTTTGTCCATTTTCTAATTTTTTTTCTTATAGCGGTATTGGATTTTCTTGTAGATTTTAGAGATTAGAATTTAGTCCGATTTGCAATAGCTGGAATTCTTTTTTCTCATCCTGTAAGTTCTCTCTTTGTTCATTTGGTGAAGTCTTTTGGTAGAGTTTTTAATTTTTAGAAGATCCCAATTACCTACCCCGTCTTCTGGAGTTTGTGCATTGTTCGCTGTAGTTTGTATCCTGTTAATGTTGTGTATTAGGGCTTCTAGTGTTGATACTATTTTTTCTTCAATGAATTTTATAGTTACTGGTTTTATATTTAGGTCTTTGATCCATTTTGAATTAGTTTTTGTGTATGGTGTGAGGTATGAGTCCTGTTTCATTTTTTTGCAAATGGACATCCAACTCTGCCAGCACCATTTGTTAAAGACTGTCTTTCCCCCATTTGATTGACTTGGGCCTTTGCAAAAGATCAGAGGATCATAGGTAGATGGATTTATATCTGGGTTCTTAATATTGTTCCATTGATCAACATATCTGTCGTTGTACCTCTACCAGGCTGTTTTGACTACTGTAACTGTATAGTAGGTTCTGAGGTCAAGTAAAGGGAGTCCTACTTTATTCTTCTTCAATAGTATTTACTTATTCAGGCATTCTCCCCTTTCCATTTAAAGTTAATGATAAGTTTTTCCATCTCTTTGAAAAATGTTAGTATTCGTATCAAGATCACATTGTATTTGTAAATTGCTTTGGGTGGAATTGTCATTTTCACAATGCTGAGTCTACCTATCTACAAGTAAGGTATACTTTCCCACTTATTAGAACTCTTTTGGTTTATTGTAGTAATGTTTTGCAGGTTTCTTTGTATCAGTCTTTTTCATCCCTGATCAGATTTCTTCGCAAGTATTTTATTTTTTAGGAGCTATTATAAAAATGGTACTGTTTCTCTAATCTAATTTCTTTTTCATCATTCTTTCTATTGGTGTGCGAGAATCCAGCTGGTTTTTGTATGCTTACCTTGTATCTTGCTACTCTACTGAATCTATCAGTTCCAATAGTTTTCTCATGGAGTCTTTTGGGTTTTCTATGTGTATCATCATATCGTCCATGAACAGGGACAGTTTAACTTCTTCACTACCAAACTCTTTATTTCTTTTTCTTGCCTTACTACTCTATCTAAGACTTCCAACACAATGTGAAGCACAACTATTAGAATTTTAGCTACAATGTTACTTATAAAAATTTATATAGTCTCAGTTGGCTCGTTGCTTTTGTTTTCATTAATTTCTTTTAAGAGAGAAATGATTGTAAGGCATCACACCTTTCCACAGATGCAGTCTACCTGATTGCATCTGGTGAGGCCCATGTGCGTAGTCATTGTATAGTCACTGTTTATGCTGAAAAAAAATGTATTTGTAATGAAAAAGTCATTGGTGTTCAAAATCCTATCATGAGATCTCCAGTGTTGTTTCTATCACCAAGGCCATAATTTTCAATTACTGAGCCTTCTTTTTTTCAGCTTTTGTATCCCAGTTGCCACTAATTATCAATGCATCTTGATTGCATGTTTGATCAATTCCAGATAGAAGACGTTGGTAAAAAAAAGCAAATATATACATACATATACACTTACCTTTCTTCACCTTTGGCATTAGGTGTTAGGCCCAAATTTGAACAGTATTTGTATTAACTGGTCTTCCTTATAGGCACGTGGATATTATCCTATCACTGATAGGATATCTTATCCTATCCTATCATACAATGTTGTATGTCAGGACAGAACTTGAAATATTCTTTTTGATGATGAATGTAACACCATTGCTCTTTAATTTGTCATTCCTGACATGCAGGCCATATGATTGTCTGATTCAAAATGGCCAATACTAGTCCATTTCGGCTCACAGATGCTTAAGATATAAATAGTCACATGTTCCATTTCATTTCAGTATTTCCAATTTTCCTAGATTCATACTTGGTGCATTCCATTTTCTTATTATTAATGGATGTTTGCAATTGTTTCTTCTTATTTGGAGTTGTTTCACACAGTAAGTGACAGTCCTGAAGAGCTTCTAGACTAAGACAGGCTAGGAACAAAGATCTGGCAGTCTATTTATGAAAAAAATAGATAGTGAAAACTTTGCAACCAGCAGCAAAACATTGTCTAATATAGTGCCAGAAGACAGGCCCCTTGGATTAGAACGCACTCAAAAGATGAACGGGGAAGGGTTGCTACTTTGAGTTTCTTCCTCAAAGTAGAGTCAGACTTAATGACATGAGTGCAGTCAAGCCTTCAGGACCTTCATCTGCTGATGTGGAACCTATGTATAGACTTTTTATCTATTATACTATGGAGTTCCCAGGTGCTGCAAGTGGTTAACATACAGTTGTTAACCAAAACACTGGAAATTCCAGTTCACCGACGAGCATCTTCAGAGAAATCCCTGGAGATCTACTTCTGAGAAGTAAGCCATTGAAAAGTCTGCAGAGCTCAGTTCTACTCTGACACACGTGGTATTATATACAATACCAGTTGTGTGACTGCCACTGGTACTATACTATAAGGTAATCATTACTTACCCTAACTAGGCTGTATTTAGATGACTTGTATACCTAATAATTGTCACTTAGGACATATGCAATAAGTGTCTTTCAAACGAGATTTTGGTTGAGTAAACTTTCGCTGGATGGCTGGTTGGCTGGATGGCTGGGTGGACATCAACTTGTAATGTTACCAAAAGCATTTTTCAGAATATAATTAAATTTATGCAGATTTACTCTCTCTGTTTCTTTTAGGCAGTCTTAAATCTGATTAAATTGTCATTCAACGTTAACTTTGAATAGTTACGAAAATGTTCACCAAATCTGGTTGATGATAAAACAAGTTGGGTAGGGGAAGAGGTTCTGCAGCCATTTACTGTGGAGCTAGTGGCACCAGCCATCACAAAGCTCTGCATCATGCGGGCCCACATTTCCTGTACTCAAGTTAGTCACATGGCCGCAAGTCTATGAGCATGAAAATATCCACATAAATACATTTTTCCTGCACTATCTGTTTTCCAATTAACAGCAGTAAAATGCATTGGGCAGAGGTTGTGAGCTTCTGGGAGGAGAAAGTCCATCTGGAATGCCTGAAGGGGTTAGGAAGGAGAGGAGACATCTAGAAGACCTCAGGGAGAAGGTGACTGGAAATGCTATAAATGAGGATGGATGCCTGCTGCCTCCTTGTCAAAGCTGCTGCACTTACTGAGGCTCAGTTTCTTTGTTAGAAAATTAGGGATTGAACTGATTGATCTGAGAGTTCCTTCTGGCTCTATAGGAAACCCTGGTGGTGTAGTGGTTAAATGCTTCAGCTGATAATCAAAAGGTCAGCAGTTCAAATCCACCAGACACTCACTGGGAACTATGAGGCAGTTCTGTCTATAGAGTGGCTATGAGTTGGAATCAACTTGATGGCAGTGTGTTTGGTGGATTTCTGGTTCTATAGAGGAGTCTTGGTGGTGTAACAGTTAAACACCAGGCTGCGAGTTGGCAGCTCAACCCCATGCAGCAGTTCCACAGGAGAAAGACCTGGAGATCTGGTCCCAGAAAGATTACATCAACAACAGTCCAGCTGTAAATTATCTTGGTCCTGTGTGAGCCAAAGTTAACAACAAATAGCATCTATTTCTGCATGTGTTTTTCTAATGCACCAAATGGTAAAGCATGAAGTCTGTTTCCAGCTCACCACTTTAGACATAGTAGTTCTCAAGCCTTCCTTTGATCTTGGTGGTTGTCATTTGCCGTCAAGTCAACTCCTGCTCACAGTTACCCCATCCATGACAAAAGGAAACCCTGCCTGCACCCGGATCATCCTCACCATCATAACACTACCTTGGACAATGTTCTGTTGTGATCCATGGAGTTTTCTTTGGGTAGTTTTGGAAATAGATCACCAAGACTTGCTTCTTCATCTTAGTCTGGAAGGAATCTCCACAGGAACTCATCCACCATGTATGACCCTGCTGGTGTCTGAACTACCGATGGCATAGTTTCCAGCATCATGGCAAGAAGCAAGCCACTACAGTCAGACAAACTGGAAGTCAGGTGGTATTCTTTAATCTTAAGGACACTATTCGAATAGCTTATTTAAGTAAGCTTCAGTAGTACATGGGACAGTGTGGTATGCACTAAAGAGAGACACAAAGACAGACAGATAGACACAGCTGGATTCTTGACATTTGGACTGTTATCCTTGACTTTAAGACAGTACCAATTTTTACACCATTCCTTTCATGATCTAGTTGACTTGGTAGTTTTAAATCTCTGTAGTATTTTAGAAGAAAACATTTCCAAAGTGTTGCCCGTGTTAAAGAGGATTACCTACACCCATGTAACAGCCTGTTTCATTGCATTCTTTACCTCTTTTTCCTTAATCCAACAGGATCAGAGACAGGCCAGCATTTGTAGTCGTTGTCTGTTTCTAAACTGATGTTAGTCAAGGAGAAGCATCCATAGTCTCACAGAAAGAGGAGATACAGTGACAACCAAAGCTACTGCTTATTGAGAGCATTACAAGTCTAAAATAAGACTCCCAAGTGTCATTTGCCTGGAAAAGAGAGTAACAGGGAGACAGATGTTTCCCTCATTAGTTTTGTTCTCAGATACCATTGCTGCTATGCCATGTCACCATCCCCGAGAGCCACCAGTGCGGAGCAGGACAGCTGTGCTTCTCCTGTCCTTATGCAGCACAGGGCAGGAACTTGTGACCAGCTTTTTTTTTTTGTTGTTGTTGTTGTTAATTTAAAGGCCGTGATTTTCAGTTTAGAAGTATTGAGGAGTCCTTTGTTTCTGATGTCATGAAACAGACCTTACTTTCGTCTCCTTCCAGCTCATATCACATCCTCTTGTTCTTGGTGAGTTGGAGTATTGCAAGAAGCTTAAAAACTCAGCCAAGCAAGGAAAGCAGCAATGTGAGGGCCACGTATCCATTTCAACCCTCTCTTAATCTACTTTGAATGTTATGTGTTGTTGTGTTCATATCCCAGAGATCTGACTGGTTCACCCTGGAGATTCACTCCCGTCTGTACCTTCAGGTTTTCTCATCCACTGAGAATATGAAGGTTTCCTCCAGATTTACTCTAGCAGGCCCAGGAGCACTAGGCCTGAGCTACCAGCGGTCAGGGAAATGCCACGTTCTTGTGTGCACTGGACAGGATATCCTGAAAAGGGTCAAGAAAACATACCTTCCATTGTTTTTGTTTAAGCCATTGAAGGGCCCTTGTGTCCAACTACAGACACAGCTGGCCGCTGCCACAACAGCTACAGAAGACGGGCAGGTCTCTGTTTGGCACTGTGGGGGAAGCCACTAAAGAGAAGCAAATGAGGAGACAAGGAGTTCTGGAGTTTGTCCGTAGGCTCCGCATGCCATCATCTAGTTGGTAACGTGGGAAAACTGCATCTGGAAACAAAAGGAAACAGCTGAACACAAGTTAATACACTGGAGGTGCATTCTGGTTTATGAGTACTCTTGCTTAATGACATTTTTATGACAGGGCTCCTTATGGATGACATGAAAGTGTACAGGTAAGTAGGAAGAGGGGGAAGAGGGGAAGAGGGCCAGAAATAATGCTATGGACCTTGAAGTCATTGTCTCCATGTCCTGCAGCTCAGAGGATATTCTGAATGGCTTTGGCATGATACTACGACAGTGAGCTAGTGGCTGGATTAGTGATGGAGAACGGGAGATGCCAGTCCCAGACTTTCCACAGCATTTAATGTGGAGTTGGCAGCCACAAAAATAAGTATAGAAGCAGTGAGTGGAAAATCTGGGCCGTGAGTCTGGTGCTCCATCGGACCTGAAGCTCTGCCCAGCACAACCCGGAGCCTGCTTCCTTGGGCTGCAGGCGGCCGAGAGCTGGATTTCCCTTACTACCCAACCGCGCTCCCTCCACTCCCGCCATGCCCCTTAAGCAGCTTGCGCTGTGGTGACTCCACAGGATTTGTTTGTGGCTGTTTGGAGATGGGCATCCGCAGTGAATACACAGGGCTATCTGCTAGGTCAGCCTTTTCCCCAAATGGCTCCACTGGGAGGCTCCCTTTCAAGGACTTCTTTTCTTATCTCTCACTACAACTCCTCCACTATGGTGCCGAGTGCATTGTAGAGGTCCGTGCTTTCCACAATAATGGGAATTGAGGTTTATAACAATGCTGAAAAAGAAAGTGAGTGATCTAGAAAAAATATTCTCAGTAGGGTAGCATGTTGGTTTTTGACAAATGGCTTGTCTGCCTTTTGGCAAGAGCTAATGGCAGTAATCTGTCAAAGAAAAAAAACAAACAACAACAATAAAAGGAAAGCTGGAGTAGGCTGTAGACGCAGAAGGTTGATGCATTCTGCTGTTAACCAAAAGGTTGGAAGTTCAAGTTCACCTAGAGGCTCCTTGGAAGAAAGTCCTGGTGATCCACTTCTGAAAAACCAGCCAATGACAACACTATGGAGCTCAGTTCTCCTCTGACATCCATGGGGCCTCCATGAGTCAGAATTAGCCCATTGGCAAGTGGTCCTTATAAGGATCTTTTAACACTGTTACAGAAGTTGGGCATTTCCTAGGTTGGGAAGGGAGTTGAACCATTTGCTACACTGTCACTAACGGGACCTGGTGACACTCTCTTCTCTTGTCAATGGAAAAAGTCACCAGAAGGAAGCTAAGAATAATAGCATTTCTTACTGAATAGGACAGCGGGAAATTAACTCCATTCCGGAGAATCCTCCGTTAATACTGTCAGGATGGAAAGAAACTTATTTTTTATTCTCATGCACATTTTCAGAAATGCTGGTTAAATTATGCAGTGATAAATGGACCCAGAATAATTTTACACACACATTCAGAGTGGTGTCTAAGAACAATGGCTAGAATAGAAAACTAGATCCCTATTCCCAGACAAGTTCACGGTAAGGTCTTAAGTCTACATCTCCAGGATTGTGGGAGGATTGAATGGGCAAAGAAACACTCAGTTTAATGTATTCTGTCCAAGGCACTGCTCCAGATTCTGGGTTTTCTACTATGAAGTTCTGTAGAGAAACTTTCATTCTTGTCATTAAAAAGCACACACAAAATTTATAAAATAACAATCCAGAAAGTAAGTTATAAATGCCCAGAGACAAAAACTACAAAGTGGTCAAAACGCAGCTATGCTGTTAGAAGTCAGGAGGGCAATTACCCTTGTTTGGATGTGTGTAGGAACACTACAGAAGCATGAAGAGGTTTAGGGGGTGCTGGTAGCATTCTGGGGTTTTTTTTTCTTAATTTAAGTACTGGTTATGTGACTTTGTGCACTGTAATAACGTGATTTATGATACGCAACTTTTCTGAATGCATGTTATATTGCAAATAAAGCTTTATTAAAAGGTCTGTCATAGATTGAATTTTGTCCCCCCTAAAATGTGTGTAGCTATTTGACTGGGCTGTGATTCCCAGTATTGTGTGGTTGCCCTCCAGTTTGTGATTTTCTGATTCTGTAAATCCTGATCTCTGTCTGTGATTAATAGAGACAATTACGTTAAAAAAGGATTAGGGTGGGACTGCAACACCCTTCCTAAGATCACCTCCCTGCTCCCATGTGAATGGAGTTTTCCTGGAATGTGGCTTGCACCACCTTTTATCCTTCAAGAGATGAAAACGAAGCAAGCAGAGAGTGGGAACCTCACACCAGCAAGAAAGCAGCATAGGGCGCAGAGCGTGCCTTCAGACATGAGGTCCCTGTGCCAGGATGCTTCCTGACCAAAGACTGATACAACACAAGGAACTTCTTCCAGAGCTGACAAAGATAGCAAGCCTTCCCTTCGGGCAAACACGCTGACAATCAGACTTGTAGCCTACTGGACTGTGTACAAATAAAGTTTCTTTCTTCAAGCCATTCACCCACTCGTGGTATTTCTGTTAGAGCATCACTAGATGACGAAGGCAGGACCCAAAGGTAACACAGACCTTGAACGTTGGCTCAGAGGGATGACAGATCAGGGTCTGACCTACAGAAGTCTTTAAGGAGATCGAGGCAGGACTTAGATTGTTGGGGGAGATCTGAATGAGTAAAGCTGACTCATTCCTGGAGCTCAGAGCAATTACCGGCACACAGCCATGAGTCGGATCTGACTCAACGGCACTTGGCTTGGCTTGGCAGGAGGCTCTCAATAATTAGTAGTTGAATAAGTGAATGAATTAAATATGCACATCTTTCAAATAAAAGATTAGAAAACCAAAAAATCAAAGCCACTGCCATCGAGTCGATTCCAACTAACAGCTTTAATGCTGAGACAACCAGGTGGACCTTTGAATTCGATGTCTCCTAAACCTATCTCTCAGTAAACCCATTATAGTCCATTAATTTCCTGCTGTCATGCAATTTTTATAAAGAACTAGCCAAGACTTGCCAAGATACATGTGTCCCCCCAAAATATGTGTCAATTTGGCTCGCCATGATTCCCAGCATTGTGTGGTTGGCTTCCATTTTGTAATTATAATTTCATGTTAAAGAGAATTCAGGTGGGATTGTAATACCCTTAGTAAGGTTGCATCCTTGTTCCAATATAAAAAGAGTTTACATAGGGTGTGACCTACACCACCTTTTATCACACCACCAACAGAGCAGTGCTGGGAGAGGAGCGCGTCCTTTGGACCTGGGCATCTTGCTCAGAGAGGCTCTTAGTCCCGAGGAAGACTGATGACAAGGACCTTCCTCCAGAGTTCACAGAGAGAGAAAGCCTTCCCCTGGACCTGACACTCTGAATTTGGACTTTGGGACTACTGGATTGTGAGAAATAAATTTATCTTTGTTAAAACCATCCACATGTGGTATTTCTGTTACAGCAGCACTCAGTAACTAAGACAATACATGTTGTTATTGTTAGTTTTCAGCCCTCAGAGACCCCATATGACAGTAGAACCAGCCTGTGGGGTTTCTTGGACTGTAATCTTTATGGAAGCAGATCTCCCACAAAGCTGCTGCGTAGGCTTGAACCACCAGTCTTCTGGTGAGCATCTGAGTGCTTAACAGTTTATATCACTAGGGAGCCTTAATACAGGTATACTTATGTATGTACCCATATATATACAGTCGTGCGTCATGTAATATTCATTAGGGCAATGTGTGATGATATTAATGTCCATTGGTCCCATAACGTTCTAACAGGTTCAGAGAACAGGACTTAACGGACATGACCAGATGTAGTGAATGTAACATCTTCCCACACAACATGTGTCTCCTGCCTCTTGTATACAAAGTAATTGTACTGCAAGGTATATAACAGTACAGTTCATATATAACCTGTAACACATGTGACTTGATAGTCATAAATAAATAGCTATGTTACTGGCTTATGTGTGTATTGTACTGTACTTCCTATCATTATTTTCATGTGAACTTTCTCTGCTTGGAGCCCTGGTGGTGCAGTGGTTAAGAGCTCAACTGCTAAGCAAGATGTCAGCAATTTGAATCTGTCAGCTGCCCCTATGGGGCTGTTCTGCTCTCTCCTATAGGGTCACTGAGTTGGCATTAACTCAATAGTAATGCATTTTCCCTACTTAATATACAAAGTTTACTGTATGTCTAACAGTGTACATATGCTTTTACTCACAGGCGGTGGCATCCAATCATGTATATCATGTGTTTCTTGAATGTTATAGTGTTATCTCTCCAATTTTCTTTTGAAAATATTAATGTGAAGTGCTTAATGGCTCTCAAACACAGAAAAATCAGTGCTAGTAATAGCAGCAGCAAGAGACAAAGGAGGTATATTGATTTAGAAGAGAAACAAAAAGTTATTAAACCACAGGAAGGTGGAAAATCGGTGAATGCTATTCCTCATGATTTAGGCATGCTTGTACAACATTTGTATCACGTAACATCCTATTTCACACAACATGTCATGGACATTAAGCAACGCATGGCTGTGTAAGTGAAGTGTATCTCTCACTTTCAGATAATTTCTGTTTGATGAGTTCCAAGCGGGACTTGAACTGGGCAGTTTCCAAACAGGGTCTCCAAACTGACATTAAAAAACAAACAAACAAAAATTGTGATTGAATCGATTTTGACCCATACTGGTCCTAAAGGACAGAGCTGAATGGCATTGTAGAGTTTCCAAGAAGCGCCTGGCAGATTGAAATTGCCAACCTTTTGGTTAGTAGTTGACTTCTTAACCACTACACCATCAGGGGCAAACTGACATAAACATCTGCGTATACAGGAACCTCCTAGAATCTGGATTCTTCAATAGTAGGGACTCTATTTTCGCCATCCTTAATTCCTAGGATCTGCACAATGGCTGACACATGACTGATACCTAGTGAATTCTGCTGAATATGTTGTTTATCCAGGCTGATCCCGCCAGCAAGATCCCATGTGGCCTTGAAAACCGCTGGCAAATTCTAATATACATTTTTTTCTTCAGGATTTGGGGTGAAGGATGAAGAATAGAGAGGCAAAACAGTTGATTGAGTCTAAGCCTCAAAAGGCATCTGCCCAGTCTGGCCTTCAGTTTTGTGTGTTCAGAAAGTTGACTGTTTTTTTTTTTCATCAGAATGGAGTCTAGAAAGTGACTCTTAATAGCCAAACACACACACACACATACACACAAACATACTCAAAAATTGATTCGCAAGCAAGAATTCTATGGAGACATTTGCACTTAAGATGAGAACACTTATACCATTCCATTAGCACTTCTTATTCCTCTTCCTGATGAAGAATATCAGCAGGTTGATCAGTGAGTGTAGTCAGAACAAAAAGAATTGGATGACTTGCTAAAGATATATGTACATTTTACTGAACACTTACTACGTGTCAGGTGCTCTGATAGGTTCTAAGTACTTACATTAACAATCTCATTGGGCAGATGAGTTTGTCAATGCTCAGACAGGTGAAGTGATGTTCCTAGCACTATGACTGATCACAAATAGACACGCAATACACGTTTTCAGAATGAGTGAGTAAATTAACAAATGAACACCGGTTTGCCAGGAAGTAAGTAGCAGTGAAGGGATTTTAATCCAGGTCTTCTGATTCTAAGCTTAACATTCTGGAGGACTGTGACAGCCAACTGTGCTCAGGGAAAACTTAAAATTTTATCTGCCAACTAGACTGGAGTATCCCTATCAATGGTTTCCCTAGCTGGTGATGAAGATGCATGGACATGTTTCTTTTCTCACACATCCATTCATTTCTTCAACTAACTTGGAATGACCACAGACTATGAGGCCTACATTGTTAGTTAATCACTCAGAGATTAAGTCTGTGAACTTAATTGTTCTAAGTGCTACATACCTCATTGGTGAATATCACTATGGTCAACTTCCAAGTACTCCCCTTGGGAAGCTAGGCACTGATGCTAGCACCTAGTCCACTCTTCAAAGTGATTTTGGAGCTTTTTTTCTGGAATGGCCATTCTACATGGTGGCAAGGCGGCAAGTTCATAAACTTAATGGTATAGTTGTCTGTGAGGGATTTTTTAGTCAGTAAACAAATATCTGTATTTGAACACCCTCACTACCTACTTGATCTGGCCCCCACTGAATTTTTTATTTACCCAAAGAGAAAGGAACCAAGATGGCAGACTAGACTCATGTCTCCTCAATTCCCTCTAAGAAGTAAGGCCTATAAAAATAATTGAATGGAGCAGTGTGGACATTCTGGAAGATCAAAGATGTGGTGTGTTGTGAGATTGGACTAGGCAAAAGGAATGGGGAAACTACTTCTGTTGGAGGCGAGAGACAATGGTGCACTGATTCCTGCTTCTGCTGGTGCATCACCTGCGGGGATTGCAGACTACACTACAGCTCCCATTGGTGTAACTCCAAGGAAACTGAACAGCTTCTTGATGGCATGAAGACAACAATCAATATCTAACTACTTAAAGAAGTGGACCACCATGGTTCCCCAAAACCATCAAAATAAAGAATAAAAAAGCTTCCCAGATGAAGAAGTCTTTCTAAAATTATTGGAAGTAGAACACAGAAGAATTGTGGATCGAGACCTTCTAGAGATTAAACAAATTCAGTAGAACAAAATGAAAAACTAAGCAAGCTGTATGAACTTCTAGAACATCAATGATCTGAAATCCAGCCATTCAATAATACAATTACACAATTAGATAATTCAATGAAAGTCAAAAGAGCAGATTGGAGAAATTGGAATGAGGAATTAGTGAGCTTGAAATAAGGCAACTGACAGCAGCATTTATGAGGAGAAATCAGATAAAAGAAATAAGAAAATGAAGAAGCATTAAGAAGCACATAGGACTCTATCAAGAAGACTAATCTATGAATAATTGGAGTTCCTGATCACAGAGGGATAACAGAAATACAGAGAGAATTGTTGAGGAGTTACTGACAGATAACTTCCCTGAAATCATGAAAGAAGAGAATATAGACATTTGAGATGCTTATTGAGCATCACAAAAACTAGATCCTGAAAGAAAGATACCAACACATATTTTAATCAGGCTTAATAAAATGAAATGTAAAGAGAAGCTTTTAAAGACAGCAAGGCTTAAAGCAAAACTAACATATAAAGGGAAGCCCTGTAGGCTTTCATCTCACTTCTCAGCAGAAGCCATGTTGGCAAGAGGACAGTGGGATGATGCATAAAAAGATTTGAAGGAGAAAAACTTCCAAGCAAGAATTTGTCTTTAAAATATGCAAATTTGTCTTTGAAATATGACAGTGAAATTAAGAAAGTCTCAGACAAACAGAAGCTTAGAGACTTTGCTAAAACCAAACCAAAACTACAAGAAATACTGAAAGAGCTCTTTGTTCAGAAAAATGATAATATTAAATGTATACTTAATGTTGCTATGCAGGACACATCCTATCCAGTAAGGGAAGTCACTAAGCTTAATGAAAGCTAAAACATTAAAAGCAGGGAACCAGAAATCTTAACACAAAAACTATGACATCATCATACTATAAAGAGGGATATTTTACAGTAGATCTAACCCTTTCAGATGGAGATGAAATTAAGAAGATACACCGAAATGAAACATTGGTTTAAACTTAGAACAGTAAGGGGCATCAAGGGGGCAGCAAACAAACAATGTTACATACCAAAACAAGAAACATAATACAGGAGCCTCAACAAACACAAAACCAACAGTGAAAATGTTGAAAAGCAAACCTGTAAAGAAAAATGACCCAGAACAGAATATTCAATGGAACAAAGAAAATATCAACAATACAAAAAAAAGGTAAGAAAATGGCATCACCAAACACCTATCTATCAACAATTACACTGAATGTAAATGGATTGAACGAGAGGCATTTAAAGAGGCAAAGAGTAATAGCTTGGATCAAAAACCGCAATCCATATATGTTGCTTACAAGAAACATAACTTAGACTCAAAGATATGAACAAATTGAAAATCAAAGGATGGAAAAATATATACCAAGCTAACAACATACAAAGAAAAACAGGACTGGCAATACCAATATCAGATAAGACAGATTTTAATGTAAAATCCACCATCATGGACAAGCATGGTAATTATTTATTGCTGAAAGAGTCAATACAGAAGCAGGATATAATGATGTTAAATATTTATGCACTCAATACTAGAGAATCTAAATACATTGATCAAATGCTGACATTACTGAAAAATGAGATAGATTACAATAATAGTAAGAGACTTCAATGTTCCACTTTCAGTAATGGACAAATCATCCAGAAAAAAAAAACAACTCAGTAAAGATACAGAAGATCATATTGTGACTGTCAACCAACTAGACCTCATCAACATATACAAAACCTTTTACCCAACAACAGATAAGTACACCTTATCTTCCAAAGATAAAGGAAATATTTTGAAGACATTCAGGACATCAAGGCTAATACAATGACAGCTGTGATGGCCAGTCCAGAAAAAGAGTTCCAAAATTCCTTTGGAGTGTGGAGTAGGTACTGCCATCCCAAGGGGAATAGCTTCCCAAGGGGAATACTTTGAAGGTGATTGTAGTGATATTCAGAAATGAGGTATATAGCACTATTTCTAGGATGGGTTTGTGAAGTTAATTGTCAGGCCTCATATACAAAGTACAAACAGTGATTACCACCTTACATAGTTATTCAGAAGAAATAAATTGTGAAAATGAAGAAATTAAAGAAGCAATTCCTGCCCACTATGAACTCAGTCTAGTGGGGAAAAAATAATACACCAAACAAAGACAGCAAGTGTTCCCAGAGGATTCCCGGATGAGATTTAGGGAGACTATTATTATTATTATTATTACACACCTTTCTGTTACTTCAACATTTGCTTTCATAGAAAAAATAGCATTTAATGTCAACCATGCTATTATGGTATTATTTTGCTTCAAAAAGTGCAGGGTGGCAGGAAATGCCATTATACGTGATTGGATGAGACAGAAATCATTGTCATCACCATGTTATGTACTGGGATTCATTCTCTGTAGACAATCTGACATCTTTTGTCTTGTTACACAGGTCTAACAACAACAACAACAACAAACCCATGCGGACACATAGCTGCCCTATAAGACAGAGTAGAACTGTCCCATAGAGTTTTCAAGGAGTACCTGGTGGATTTGAACTGCCAAACTTCTGGTTAGTAATCATAGTACTTAACCACTTTGACACCAGGGTTTCCAATCAAAATTGAGGAAAACATCACTGGAAAGAAAGGATGGATAAGTTTTAGGTAACTTTGTTTCCACTTTCACAGTTGCAGTATCAGATAGAAAAGCCACCGTGTTCTTGTGCGCCCAGAGCCTCCCAGTGGAAACCCAAGCATCTGACCATCCTCTCAACACATCAGGCAAGGTTGATTGTTAGGAGCTGAATCCTTACCGAGATGTGGCTTCATGTTACAAGAACTTTTTTCCTGCATCTCTCAAGGCTGCTTACAGTATTTCTAAGGAAAAACACACAGACACAATTGTGAAACCACATGCCCTGGAAAATAGTCAAATAGTCTCGTAGTCTGGAACACAGAAGGAATGCTGAAACATTATCTCTGTCAAATAAAGTCATCCACTTCAAAACAGAATCACCGGCATGCTGCCTGCTCATCTTCTTTCCTTCCTTTTATTTTTCCTTACCATTTTTAAGTCTACAGCTCAGAGATGTTCATTACATTCACCAATTTATGCAGCCATCACCACTCTCTCCTGCAGTCTTCATGCAAACAGACACTCAAGCAGCGAAGCCCTATCCCCTCCTCCCTCAGCCCCTGGCAACCAACAAATCCTTGTCTTGAGGCATTTGCCTATTTCAGTGTTTCAAGCAATTGGGATCATGTAATATTTGTCCTTCTGTGTCTGGCTTATTTCACTCTGAGTATGTTTTCAAGGTTCATCCATGTCATAGCATGTATTAGAACTTCATTTCTCTTTACGGCTGAATAACATGACATTGTATGGACAGGCTACATTTTTTTTATCTGGTCACTTGTTGGGAAACCTTGACAGTATAGTGATCAAGTGCTACATCTGCTAACAAATGAGGTCAGCAGTTCAAATTTGCCAGATGCTTCTCGGAAACTCTGTGGAGCAGTTCCGCTCTATCTCCCAGGGTCCCTATGAGTCACAACCCATGCAACAGCAATAGGTATGTAGGTACGTATGTATTCGTTTGTTAAAGGACAACATTTGGGTAGTTTCTACCTTTTGGTTACGCTGCAACAACCATTGATGTTAAAGTGTGTGTTTGAGTCCCTGCTTTCACGTTTCTGAGGTATATATCCCTAGGAGTAGAATTGCTGGGTCACATGGTAATTCTGGGAAAGCTGGTGGTGTAGTGTTTGAGAGCTACAGCTGCTAACCAAAAGGTTGGCAGTTTGAATCCATCAGACGCTCCTTGGAAACTCTGTGGGACAGTTCTACGCTGTCTTATAGAATCACTACGAGTCAGAATTGACTCAACACAACTGGTTGGTTTATTTATCTTGTGGTAATTCTGGAGTCCTAGTTGCTTAGTAGGTAAGCATTCAAGCTGCTAACCGGAAGATCAGCAGTTTGAATCCACCTGCCACTCCTTGGCAATCCTACGGGGCAGTTCTACGCATTATGTAGGGTTGCTTTGACACAGTAACAACAAAATAGTAATTTGGGGCCCTGGTGATTCAACGGTTAGAGCTATGTTTAATTCTTTTGAGAAACTGCCAAACTGTTTCTCACTGCAGCTGTACCATTTTACATTCAGCGTATGGAGTTTCCAGCTTCTTACATCCCCTCCAGCACTGAACTGTTTTTGTTTTCCTGATGACAACTAGCCTAGTGGAAAAGTGGCATCTCATTACGGTTTCCATTTTCCTGATGATGGGATGATTTTGAAGATCTTCTTGACTGCTTGTTGGCCATTTATATATCTTGTTTGGAGGAATATCTATTCAAGTCCTTTGCCCATTTATTAATAGTAGTGTTTGTCTTTTTGTTGTTGAGTTGTAGTTGTTTGTATTTTCTGGATATTAAACCCTTAGCTAATACATGCTTCCCAACATGCACATTTTTTTTTTAAATAATTTGAGGGAAATCATGGAAGAACTGGCTGATGAACCGTTTACCTTGAAAACAATGACCAACATGTTTCAAAGAGTCTAGATCTTGATTTTTGTCCATTAGGTGCACTGATGTTATCAAATAATTCCTGTTCTGTGAGTCTGTTTAGAAACCTTAAAGGTGATCAACATTTCAAAATTGGAAAAAGTTTCTTTGCCAAACAAGGGCCTCACTTAGACACAAATTTGGGTACTTGCTGAACTGATGTACTTGTTGACCGCGTTGCTCCAGACATCAACGTGCCTCATGTTGCTGGTCTGGTAACAAGAAAAGCAGAACATGACATCACATGTCATTGCTTTTTTGTGCTCACAGTGACTACTTGTCCAACAATTTTGAAATCTTGTCCCTTGCTGCTTAACATTTGTCCATTTCATCAGAGTCACAGCCTTGAATTCCTCATTTTATTGTTCAAGAGACTTTTGTCAAAAAAATGGAAGAGAGTATTTTTCCTGATCCGTGAAAGTTCACTGGCTTTCCAAAAGACAAGTCTTGAAGTAGTCTGCTGAATGTTAGGCAGAAATTTTTGATGTTGTTTGCTTGTGAAAAGAAAAGCTTTCTCTCAGAACATGGAATAGATTAGTCCTGGGCTTGGCTTAGTCACAGATTATTTTTTCTATGTAAATGATATCAATCTGTACATTCAAGGCCCTGCAGTCATCATGAGGGGTATTGCCACTCTAAAAGAAGAGAAAGAAGGGAGACAGTTGTGCAAACTTTCTAGTGCCACAAGAGTTTGTCTAGGTGAAAGTCCAAAAGAGTCAAACCTTATCAACTTCTTTGAAGTCAAGTCATCTGTTGTGTGCTAGTCAGCCTCCAAAATGACCCTCAATGATTCTTATCTCCTGGTATCCATGATCCCATGTAGTGCCCTCCTGTAATGAATAGGGCTGATCGGCGTGAGCGTGTGTAATTGCTGAGGCTAGGTCACTCATTCCAGGAGAAACCGACTGCCATGTTGTGGGCACACTCAAACAACTCTCTGGGATGATCCATGTGGTGAGGAGCTGAGGCCTCCTAACAACAGCCAACCCAGCCCTCCTGCCATGTAAGTGGGTTGTCTCAGAAGTGGTTCCTCCAGCCTCAGTCCAGCCTTCAGATGACTGCAGCCCTGGCCGACATAGTTTTCTTAAATTTTCACATAAGTGATCTTATTGCTGTAACAGTTTTGTGAGCTACATAAACTTATCAGTCATCCCTTACAGATGAGAAAACCAAGATTTGGAGATGATAAATAGATTTACATAAAGCTACTCAGCTGGTGCTCAAACTTAAATCATTTGGCTTCTGGGAAATACTCTTCTAACTATATCACGCAGAGAAAAGGAGTTAAGGTCAATAATTTCATACAATATGGCACTGTAAAATAAATATTCTTTCTACAAAATAGAAATCAAATTAGAAAAGTAGTGCTGGAAAATAAGTTTACTCTTCAGAAACATTGAAACTGAGATACACAGATGTCTACAACTGTTTTCGTAAGAAGATCTGTTACTTTAAAAAAAAAAAGTGAATGAATTAGGCCAACAAGTAGGAAAACTTTGAACCTACCTTCTGGGTGACAGTGGAGCTCTGACATAAACTCCGTAAGGCACAAGAGACTATAATAGAGATTTTTTCTTTCTTTTGTTATCCCACTAATTGAATGTGTCTTTCTTACTGTTATTGTGCTTTAGATAAAATTTCATAGAGTGGTTAAGTTTCTCATTCAAAACTGTACACATGAAGTTATTTCATGACATTGGTTACAATTCCCCGGATGTGACAATACTCTGCTCCTCTGTACTCCAGATCCCCGTTTCCATCTGTCTGTTTTTCCTGGACCGAATTCTCTTCTCATCATTGCTTCTGGGCAGGTGTTGCCCTTTTGATCTTTTACACTTGATTGGACTAAGAAGCACATTCCTCAAGTGGATTACTGTTTGTTTTATAGCTCTGTCTAATCCCTGGCTGAAGGGTCAACTTCAGGAGTAGCTTCAATTCTGAGTTAAAAAGGCATCTGTGGGCCATCCTCTTAGGGGCTCTTCTATTCTCTGTCACACCAGTTGATTTGGTCCTTTTGTGTGTGTGTATGTGTGTGTGTGAGAGAGAGAGAGCTTGAATTTTGTTCAGTATTTCTCTCTCTCTCTGTTTGGGACTTTCAGTTGCTACCATGGGTGGTGGCAGCCAGGTACCATCGAGTTCTTCTGGGTTCAAGTGAATCGAAGATACGGCACTTGTGATCCATCAATCCTTTGGACTAGTATTTCCCTTGCACCTTTGGTTTCCTTCATTCTCTTTTGCCTCGAACAGGATGGGGTCAGTAGATGTATCTTAGATGGCTGCTTGCAAGTTTTTAAGATCCCAGACACCATTCATCAAGGCTGGATGTAGAATGTTTTCTTTGTGAACTTTCTTATGCCCATTGACACAGATGATCCCCGTGACCATAGTCTCCAGTCCTCGGCCCCTGTAACTCAGTCCCTCAGGGTGTCTGCATGTGTCTATAAAGCTTCTATGACTTTGGCTTGGCCAAGCTGTGCTGGTTTCTCCTATATTATATGGTACCATTTCCTTCATCAAAGTTAACATGTATCTACTGTCTAATTAATGACCTCTCCTCCCCACCATCATAGCCATCACATATTGTTTCTTTCTGAGTGTAAACCTTTTCATAAGTCTTTGTAATAATGGTCTCATACACTAACCTGACTGTCATGGATCAAATTGTGTCCCCCCCAAAATACATGTAGCCGTGTGGCTGGGCTATGATTCCCAGTATCTTGTGACTATCCTCCATTTTGTGGTTTTCCTAAACAGCATGTCAAAGGATTTGAGTGGAACTGTAGATCCCTTCATAGAATCGCTTCCCTGCTCCACTGCAAAGGGAGTTTCCCTGGAGTATGGATTGCCCCACCCTTAATCCATTCAGCCTGCAAGAAATAAAAGGAAAGAGAAGCAGGCAGAAAATTGGGAACTTTGTACCATCAAGAAAGCAGCAACGGGAGAAGAGCATGTCCCTCAGACCTGAGGTTCCTGCGCCAAGATGCTCCCTGGACAAAGACTGATGCAATACCGGACTTTCCTCCAGAGCCGACAAGGGGGAAAGCCTTCCCCTGGAGCCGACACCCTGAATATGGACTTGCAGCCTACCAGACCAAAGAATAAACCTTCCTTGGTTAAAGTCATCCACTCTGTGACATTTCTGTTACAGCAGCTCTAGCTAACTAAAACACTGTCTTTTTGATTAACTTATTTCACTCATCATAATGCCCTCCAGATTTGTATGTATTTGGAGATATTACAAGGATTCATCATCGTTCTTTATCATTGCATAGAATTCCACTGTGTGTATGCACCATAATTTATTTATCCATTCATCCATTGATGGTCACATCTGTCATCTCCTTCTTTTTGCTCTTGTGAATCATGCTGCAGTAATCACGGGTGTGCATATGAGGTCTGACAGTTAAGTCCAAAAACTTAATTGTTCTAAGTGCTACATACCTCACTGCTGAGTATGATTGCAGTCACCCTTGGAGTACTCCCCTTGGCAAGCTGTGCACCAGTGCCAAAACCTAGTCCACCTTTCAAAGCAATTTTGGAACTCTTTCTGGAATGGCCATGCACACAGTGGCAAGGTGGCAATTTCACAAACGTCTGAGAGGAAGTTTTTAGCCACTAAACAACTGTATCGAAACACACTTCCCACTCACCTGATCTCCCCCACCCCCGACTTTTTCCTTTACTTGAAGATAAAGGAAATACTGAAAGGAAGACATTTTGCTGACATTCAGGACATCAGGGGTCATAACGACAAAGCACTGATGGCCATTCCAGAGAAAGACTTCCAAAATTGCTTTGAGGGGTGGACTAGGTGCTGGCATCAGTGTCTAGCTTCCCATGTGGAGTACTTTGAAGGTGACAGTACTGCTATTCAGCAATAAGGTATATAGCACTTTTTCCAGGATGAATTCACATACTTAATTTGCAGTCCTCATATATCTACTCACATGAAATTTCTTATTTCTCTAGGACGCATTCCTAGCAGTACAACTGCTGAACTGTATGATATTTAAATTTCTAGGTTCTTAAGGAAGTACCATATTGTTTTCAATAGTAGTTGTGTTGTTTTCAATTCCCACTAGCAGTGCATAAGAGTTCCAGTCTCTCCATAAACTCTCCAATAATTGCTATTTTCTGATCTTTTTTTTTTTTTAATGAATGTGGCCTACATCTTGACAACCTCAAAGAGACCACAAGCCAAAATCAACCAGCTAAGGTGCTCCTGACCCACAAAAGTTATATAAGATAATAGATATTTAATATTGTTTTAACTGACTAAGATTTGGGGTAATTTGTTACACAGCAATAAATAATTCATACTCCTAGACACATGTAAACTCAACAGAAGTTTTTTGAAGATGGCTTCTAGTCAAACTTAAAATCAAAACATAAATTGATAAGCCTTCACTTACATAGAAAGAGTCAATGGTTCAGATTTTCTTCAAGATTTCTCATTGACTTGAAAATAGAGGAAGGGATGTAAGGTGAATCCAATTCAAAGAATGCTGGAAAACACTAACATTTCTAGAAAACACCCCACAAAAGCAAGTTATTGAAACTCTGATTCTAGTTGCTACCGTCTTGAGTCAGGGTTTGTAGTATTCATCACCAACAAACTGAGAAATTGGAGTCAACCATATTTTGAAAGCCCACAGCCTAATTCCCACTTCTCAGCCAAGCTAAACAGAAAGTGTCTCCCACTGAAATCTGTATTTGATTAGAAGTTTTACTACTTTTTTAACTTGCAAAATTTGCATTTGTTTCTATTTTAATAAACTAGCCATTCTTTTTACAAAGAAAAAAGACAGAGAAGAAGATAGAATTCTCTCAAATATTGTAAATGATGATTCAATGTGGGGAAAATAAATTCCTAATGTTGCAAGATTAATTTTAGGCAAAATTTTCTGTATATCGATCTTTGTACTTTTGGTGGAAAAAAAAAAGACTTCCGTAGAATTTATGGACTTCTTAGTGGCAACGATGACCTCCCAATGATTAAAATCCTCTGAATACAAGGTCACAAACACTGTGATGAAAATGCGGCTTTTTCCTTCTCAATGTCCCCAAACTTATTCTTTGCAATTTCTTGAGATAGGCTTATTAGAGCTTCCATTTTAAGGAGTAGTTTTCAATATTTATGTTTAGGCGGAAGTTTTCCTGATATTCACAAGTCTCCTCCTATTATTGAGAATATTCTTATGAATGATCTTTTAGAGAGATTCTTCACAAGAAACTTTCCCGTGAAGCATTAATCATTTTCATTAGTAATATTTTGTAGAACTGTATCCCCCTCTGGAAACCATGGTGGCCTAGTGGTTAAGTGCTGCATCTGTTAACCCAAAGGTCTGCAGTCTGAATCCACCAGGTGCTCCTTGGAAACTCTACGGGGCAGTTCTACTCTGCCTATAGGGTCACTGTGAGTCAGACTCGACTCGATGGCAGTGGGTGTGATTTTGGTTTTATATCCCCATTTGGAAGTCTCATCTTTTCGGAGGCCTGCAGTTCACACACAAGTGAGCACCTGGAATCAACTAGAATGTAGAGTAATCTATAAAGACCAAAAAAACCTGCTTGCGGTCGAGTCGACTCTGACTCACAGTGACCTAGAGGACAGGGTAGAACTGCCTGCAATCTTCTTCAGAAAGAGTTTCCAAGGAGTGCCTGGTGGAATCGAACTGCTGACCTTTTAGTTAACAAACGTAGCACTTAACCACTAGGCCACGAGGGTTTCTACTAGGCACAGAGGTTGCAGGAAAAGAAGAGGCAGCTGCGATGACTGGCTACATTTAGGGGTTCTGTCTAGTGTCAGGGTGTCATGGGAATTTTCTCTGCCTGCTTTGAGATTGCTCAATTCTACCTGCCTCACAGTTGGGGAGAAAACCTGATACTCAAAAAGAATCACTGATATTAAGATTTAGGGTCTGGATTTTATAAACATACTTCTTGTGTGAAACATGAACAAATTCTGTCTAGCTGTGGGGAACAACTGTCTAATCTTTCTTCCAAAGTGAAAGGTGTTTGGATGCTTGCAGGCTTCCCACGTGACTTCCTTTATTAATTAGCGGGGACATCAGCATTAACACGGGATCATTAATTTATGATCCAATGGGTTTTTTCTACCTCTAACTTCCCTGATGAAAGAGAATGAAACACAAAGAAACTGTTTGATCAAGACTGCTCCAGCAGATTTAAAAGATGGTCCTTGAATCACATTAAAGATATTGATTTTCCTGTTGTCTGTTTAGCTGGTTGTGAGATGAAATACATTAACTGAAAACAGAGTCACTGAAACTCAAATTTTGTATTATTCCTTGCTTAATCACTGACATGAAAACATACTGTTGTTCTCTTTAAATTCCGAAGAAAGCTAAGTTTCAGTAACACTAGCCCAAGGCTGCCTAGCCCAAGATGCACCATTTCTCGAAACTAAAAATCACAGCTTCTTTTGAGAGACCGTCAGAAAGTGTAACTGAAATGGGAGCTGGTTCTGTTACACGTTCTCACTTCAGATATAGCTTTATCCATCTATATCTGTTTCCTTCTCTGTTTGGATTTGAGTCTTGGTGTGTTTTGGTGCGGATAGAGTTTTCTGGAAGTTGAGTCACTAATTCCAAAAAAAAACCTCTGAACCAGTAACACGTATCATGAGTACATTGGCTTGCTTTTATTACAGCAGCAAATGAACACAAACTTCGTGACTTCAAGCAACACAAATTTATTATCTTGCCCATCTGTAGGATGGGACAGGTCTCACTGGGCTGAAACCAAGGACCAGGAGGACTGCATTCCTTTCTGGAGGAAAGTCTCTGTCCTGGCCTCTTCCAGCTTCTAGAAGCCACCTACATTCCTTGATTTCTGTCCTCTTCTTTGATTTTCACATGCAGGAAGAGCAAGTTGAGCCCTCATCAGGTTGTACAACTCTGGCTTTTTGGTAATTACATCTCTCTCTGGATCTTTTCTTTTGCTTCTCTCTTCTGTTTTTAAAGACTTTGTGATTACATTGCAAACAGTTACTGTGTTTGGCCACTAAACAAAAATTTGTAGGTTGGAGTCTACCCAGGGCAGCTCAGAAGAGAGGCCTGGCAATCTTCTTCAGAAAGATCAGCCATTGAAAACCCTATGAAACATAGTGTTACTCAGATGCATATGAGATTGCCATGAGTCGGAGTCAACTACACAGCAACCAGGACTGGTCTGTTGATTCCATTTGGTTCACTCAGATAATCCGGGGTAATCTCCCCATCGCAGGGTTCTTAATCACATCTCCACAGTCCCATGTGCCATGTAAGGTAACCTATTCATTGGTTCTGGGGATTAGAGTATGGACATTCTGTGGGAGCTGCTGTCCTACCTTCCACACCACCAGAAATCACCAGATGCTGTTGAATTGATTCCCACTATGGCGACTCCATGAGTTTCAGAGTGGGACTATGTTCCATAGAGTTTTTCCACGGCTATGACCTTTCAGATGAAGATCCCCAGGCCTTTCCTCTGAGGCATCTCTGGGTGGGCTAGCTGTCATGTACTTCACGGTTTGCAGCAACTAAGCACTCTATTATTAGGACACAGTACTTTCTTCATCCTGAAATGTTGCATTTTGTGAGTTATAAAGAACAAATGAACTCCCTACGTCTGCACCCAGCAAAATATCTGGAAAGATCATGGCAGCCAACAGCAGAATTACCTGATTCCTGTGCAGTGCATGGAAACCCTGGTGGAGTAATGGTTAAGTGTTACAGCTGCTAACCGAAAGGCCAGCAGTTCAAATTCACCAGGTGCTCCTTGAAAACCATGTGGGGCAGTTTTACTCTGTCCTATGGGATTGCTGTGAGTTGAAATTGACTCAAGGGCAGTAGGTTTGGCTTTTTTGTTTTTGTTTGTTTGTTTTTATGGTGCACTTTCCTATGTAGTAGTTAAGTGCTGTGTCTGCTATGTCTTCTAACCAAAAGCTTGGCAGTTCAAATCCTCCATTCACTTCTTGCAAACTATGGAGCAGTTCTACTGTGTCCTATAGGGTTGCTATGAGTTGGAATCCACTCAGTGGCAGTGGGTTTTCACATAATCTGACTTTCAAAAGAACAGCAAGGGACACACATCCCACAAGACAGCACCACCTAGAGAGGGAAGCAGCCTGCATTTCAGTGTTGCTGTTGCTGCTGCTGTTTTTAACATTCCTTTGAGGTGCTTAAGCATTAGCTTTATAAATGTTATTGTTATATTTAATTTTTTAGTTTTATTTTTAGGACTATTTTGTCCCACAGGTAAGAAATACATGTCTTCAACTTGTTACAGATGAAAGAAACAGTGAGGGTGGCCTTGCTTTCCATTTGGCACTTTTCTAAGTCTTTCTCCCCGAGAGGCAGGAGCATCACGGATCCATATTTTGGATTATGTTATCTGCTTTCTTCCCAGCACTCATGATTCTTGGTGCTGAGCTGGCAATACACGTCCTAACTTTGGCTGTTCTTCTAATAATTATAACACGTTTTTATATGCAAATACATGTGTTTTTCTTATTTGCATGCTATGTAATTGATAGCTTATGAAATTGGAAAGGATACATAATTCTGATAGTATGGTATGTGCTCCATAAATGAAATTCATCCAAGTTTGATCAGATCAGTAAAAAGAAACAAAAACAAAATCACAACGATCATAAAGGGCACATGTTGAGCTGGTCAAATGTTTCTGTCAGATATAAATTCCATATGTGAATTTAATATATGTGAAAACCCCTGGAATTCCAAACATGAAATAAAAGATGAAAGTGTGCATTGTGGCTTCTCAGATGCAATCCAGGACAAAAGTGAGTAAAGGAAGATTTATTTCGCTGGTGGCAAATGGCACAGATTGCTTTTTTGATGGTAACGGTTTCCAGGACAGTGAGAGGGAGCTCCGGTGTGGGGAAACTCCACCCTTGATTATAAACATGCTGCACGTTACAATAAGGATAAATGTCAGACATGTGTGGCCCACATTTTTTCTCCTATGAAAGTATCTTGGACACATGAGAAGAAAAGCAGAGAGTAGTTGTATAAATCCTACAGGTGGTTTTACTTACTCAGTAAGGTTGTCTAATGGCTCAAATCTTACCTATCTAATATTTATAGCAAGTCTGTTGCAACATTTCTTAATCAGCTTCCAAATGTTCCCCACACCTTCTTTATCATACATCCCCTTTTCTGCATGCAAACGCTGAGACATGCTGTGTTTTTACCTTACCTTTTGCCATCCAACCTCTAGAAGCTGCATCTGACAAGCATAGCATTTAAAAAAAAAAAAAAAAAAAGGTCAGGGACCGCCACCAGCTGTTGCCAGTGAAACCACTGCAGCCCCTGCACTGGTGTCTTCCGCACTATATTCATGTCCCCCTAGTGCTGGTGGTAACTGGGGGCTCAAGGGGCATTCTCTCTCAAGGGAGACAATAAAAATATTAATATTAATGCAATATCTGCTCCTTCAGATGGGAATGGATAAGATGAAATGATTTAAAGAAAACTTGATCAATCATTCCATTTCTTGGCAAGAAAATGATGCCTTTGGACTTCAGAAAGAACATCTGGGCAGAAGCAGATGGGTTAAAAGAACTGGGTGGTTGGCAAGCAATGATTTATCTTCTTGACAGAGTTAGGTTTTTCCTGACCCCAACCCCACCCAAGCTCTTTGGCACCCCAAGCCTTCTGGCCCTTTTGGGGCCAAAAAGCAAAACATTTGAGTCTTTTACATGAAAGTACTTGTTTATGTTTTGTTTTTCTTGGAGGACCTTGTTATTCCAGTGATTAATTGGTAGGGCCTAGGAAAGCATGAAAGGTGTCTGATTCTGAAGAAAGGGTGGCCAACATGGGAACCTTGCTGACTCTGTGACCCCATCTCTGGCCCATGAAACTCTTGCCCACTGCCGCCCAGGAGATGTCTGCAACCAGGTCATTGTGGACAGTGAGCCAGAACTTTGAGAGTCTGGGAGAGGCAAGAGGTCGCTGTTTCCTTTATGGCCAGAGGACTGGGAAGGCATCACAAAAAAAGACCTTGCATATGTCAGAGAAACAGACCTGAGGGCATCAAGCGTTTCCAGGTTTTGCTACCTAAAGCACAAGCAAAGCCTTGTGTAGGAGATGAAGATGCATGGCCTCAGGCAGGGAGTAGGGACACTCCAATCGTTTACAGTCCTCTCTGTGAATAGTGAAGAACCCAACGTAGAGACATCTGTGACCTGCATCCCCTTTGCCAGATGCCAGAGGCCATTAGTTCACCAGTGAAGTGACCTTTTCAGTGACATTCCTGTCATCTGTCTACTCCCCTTAGAAGATCTGCCAGTAAGGAAAGGCTTGGGGAGTCTCATTCAGAGCTGAGGGTACAGGGCAAGGTGGTGCTTCTTGGAGGGCTATCAGCACACAAAACAAATTAGGAGGCTCATGTGCAAAGAGACCTGGCTCCAAATTGGAACAAAGAGGAGACAGCAAGCACCACGAACAACTTATGTGCTCTATCGCTACCTGAAATGCTGGAGGTTGAAGTCTACCCAGAGTCTCTTGGAAGAAAGTCCTGATGATTTGCTTCCCCCCAAAATCAGTCACTGAGAAACGGTATAACACAGTACCACTCTGACATCCATGGTATTTTATCAGCTAGTGCTGCTTTGACAGAAATACTGCAGGTGGATGGCCTTAAAAAGAGAAATTTTATTTTGTCGTAATCCAGTAGGTTAAAGGTCCAAATTCAGGGGAAAGCTTTCTCTGCTGGCTCTAGAGAAAGGTCCATGTTGTCAATTTGCCCCTGACCTGGAAGTTTCTGAGGCCTGGGGACTGCACGCTGCTTCCATGCTCAGCTTCCTGCACTGCTTCTTGGTGGAATGAGGTCCCCAAATCACTTTGCTGGCTTCTTTCCTTTGTATCTCAAGAGACTGCCGCAAAGCGCAAAACAGCCTTCCACACTGAGTCCTGCCCCAGCAACCACTCGCCCATGCATCCTCATTAACATCATAGAGGCAGGACTGTAACAGGGAGGAACACCACACAACACCACGAATCATGGCCTACTTAAATTGCTATGCAGATTTTGGGGGGGCACAATTCAATCTACGACAAGTGGGGCTGCCATGCATCGAACCGACTCAGCAACTGCACAGGTATTCAGAAAGGATCTTCCTACCCAGTATATGCATTTTAAAGCTCATAGTCACATCCCAAGAAATACACTCCATCTTCTAGAAGAACGTTTCTTCACACAGAACTCCTCTCCCAAATCTGTATATTTATTTGTCATGTCTTAATTGTCCAGCACCCACTGAAACACCTTCTGCTGCCCTTCACATAGGGAAACTCATTCTAGATCTCCCTGAGCAGACTCCTGGGAAGCCCCCTGGAAATCACTGTGGCAGGTACATTTGTCCCTAGCCCCTCATTTTCCCTTCTGCTGTGCCGCTTCACTGTTACTTTTTGATGCGGGTACTTGTCAAGTTTTTGAAACACCACTAACATCATTGAGAGACACTTTTCTGTGCACATTCTCACATGATGTGGCATCTGCTATTGTTCAAAGAGATAGCTTTTCAGAAACATGTCCCCAGGCCTTTCCTGAGGCCCTTCTGGGTGGATTTCAAACATCAATCTTTAGGTTAGCAGACAAGCACATTAACCGCTTGTCCCACCCAGGAACTCACAGACTAACCTGGAGTCAATTCATTGCCATCAGGTCAAGTGTGATGCATAGAGACCCTACAGGACAGATTGGATCTGCCCTAGAAGGATTCCCAGGCTGTCATCTTCACTGAAGCAGACTGCCACAGCTCTTTCCCGTGGAGCTGCTGGTGGGTTGGAACCTTCATCTTTGGTAAGCAACTAACCACTGAGCTCCCAGGGTACCTTTGAGACTCAGCTAGAATAGATGCTTATTAAGCATTTGTTGACTAAACGAATTAATGAACGACTCTAGGCCTATTCTCTACTCTCTAAGGACACAGAGCCTAAGAGAGTACTGTAGATATGCAGCTAGAAGCAGAAGGATCACAGCAAAATACTGGCCAAGTTCCATTTCATAAGACAATGATTGATTTCATTACTTCTGTTGTGCCATTTTTGGACCACAAGCAGGTGAGCTACTCAGATCCCTTCATGTGACCATGCATCCGTACATGTGATTTCTAAAGAAACACTCTTCTCTTCTTTAGTACATTATGTTATTGCTATGGAAACAGCGATATTTTAAAGAGAACACTGAAACTTCCCAAATACAGTATTTATTCTTCTTGTACTAGCAAAATAATATGTTCCTCCTAAGAACTTGTTAGGTGGCCTGCAGCTAAATATAAAGAGACAGATTCTCATCATGTGTAAGTCGATGGGAAAATTTGGACCAACGACTCTTTGAAATACATTTAAAATCAACTCAGTGCAAAACTCTCAACACAATGGGGCCCTTCGGCCCTCCAGTGAAACACTTAATAAGTTAAATTTGTTTTGAGTTAGAAACACTGTTCATATTTAGACCTTAGAAACACTCTCTGTAAGGTTATAAACTGCCATTGTCTTTGGATTTTCAGGTGACCAGCTTTACTTGCTACTTTTGCAGTTCAAATCCACCAAGCGCTTCTTGGAAACTCTATTGGGAAGTTCTGCTCTGCCAATAGGGTTGCTATGAGCCAGAATCAACTTGACAGCAATGTTGTTTTTTTTACCCCCATTACTGCATCAATGACTGCAACATTCAGCTAACTAATATGGCCTTGGCTTTCTTATAATGCCCAAACCCAAACCTGTTGCCATCAAATTGATTCTGACTTACAGCAGTTCTATAAGAACTGCCCTGTAATTTTCCGGGGAGCAACTGGTGGATTCAAACTGGTTAACAGCCAGACTCTTAACCAATGGACCACCAGGCTTTCTTGTAATGACCTCAAATTTTAGCCAAGAGTTTATGAGACAAGATGAATCCATATCCAACCTCTAGCAGCACAAGAGAAGAGCAACCAAATAGGATTGGATTTATATTATCAAAGGGTCACTCAACCCAAGTTCACACACCTGGAAGTTCCACGGCAATTGATAATACTCTCTCACACAATCGTTCCTTTTCTATTTTTAAAGGAAACTTGGATAAGATACAGTTTTAAGACTTCTTCCTGCTGATTAAGGAAAAAAAAAAAGGATCAATTGTTAAGACACACAATTCCAGTAGGATGCCTGTGAAACTAGCTGCCATCAAGCCAATTTCAACTCATGACTCCTCGTGTTTCCGAGTAAAACTGCACTCCGTAGGGTTTTCAGTGGCTGTGATCTTTTGAAAGTAGATCACCAAGACTTTCTCCTGAGGCACCTTTAGGTGGACTCAAACCACCCACTTTTGGGTTAGCAGCCAAGTATGTAACCATTTGTGCCATCCAGGGATTCTTTCTAGCAGTATATTGATCATAATTTCTTTCATGTATCACAGACATGGAGCCCTGGTGGTACAGTGTTTATGATCTATGGCTGCTAACCAAAAGTCTAGCAGTTCACATCCACTAACCACTCCTTGGAAACTCTACTGAGGCAATTCTACTCTGTCCTATAAGGTCACGGTAAGTCAAAATCGACTTGACAGAAACAGATTTTTGTTTGTTTTGTTTTTATGAACCGAATCTCCGTATTTGTTTTTCATTTAACTAAACGATTCATGGGCAGAAGTGGTAACACCCCTCTTCTTCCATGGTGAGGGAAAAAACTTAGACTTGAAGCTGGTGAGAACTGCGTTTGCATTCCGTATTTGCTGCTGGTAGGCTGTTTGCCCCTGAGCAAATCACAGCCCCATTTCCTCAGCAAAGAGAGTCGCCTGGAGGACTTAATAAAAACACATACAAAGAACCTAAAACAAGCCTCAGTGAACATTAATTCTCTCCTTTTCCCCATTAATTTCAAACAGCCATTGTATCTCTCTCGACGGCACTTGGCCTTGGCATTGTATCTCTCTTAATTTTTCTTAACCTACCACAGTGCCAGGGTATTCAAAGCATTCATCACTGAAAGATATTAGAAACAGGTTTCCATGGACATAGTTCACTGAAATGAAACATTCCTTCCACTAGCAATTTAGTTCAAATCAAAGATAAACACTCATTGGACTAAATATACACATCATGATTTGCAATTATGTGTCATCTTCTATGCCAAGCGCTCAAAGGACTTTACAAACGAAAAATAGCTGAAATGTATAAAGACACCTGGTAACTTAGTGGTTGAGCGTTACGTCTGCTAGCCAGAAGGTAAGGGGGTACCTAACTCTAATGTTTCCTTGATAGCTAGCCAAGTGCCGTCGAGTCAGGTCCGACTCATGGCGACCCTTGATAAGTGAAACTAGTAATAACTGATTAATCAATTTGCACAAATTTTTAAAAACTTTTTTTTACTTTGTTGTTGTTGAGAATATACACAGCAAAACCTACACCAATTCAACAGTTTCTGCATCTACCATTCGGTCACGTTGATTACATTCTTTGTGTTGTACAACCATTCTCGCCCTCCTTTTCTGGGTTATTCTTCCCCCATTAAGCTCCCTGCACCCTAAGATTCCTATCTAACCTTTTTAAGTTGCTGGTGTCTGTTTGTTACCATATAGACAATTCTTAAAAGAACAAAAATGCCCAAGGCAGACATTTTTTACTAGCAAGGCTGAACTGTTTTTTTGTTTTAAGAAGATTTCAAGGGACATTTTTGGTTTAAGTTTTAGAGATCATCTCAGGGCCATAGTTTCAGGGATTGATCCAGCCTCTACGGTTCCAGGAAGCCTGGAGTCCATAAGAATTTGAAATTCTGTCCTTTGTCCATCTTTTGGTGAGAATTCTTCCAAAGAGGCTTTGTTATGAGATGAGAAGAACTAGATGGTGCCTGGCTACCATTACTAAATATTTGATCAAAAATCTGCACAGTTTTTTTCTTAATTGTGTTAAGTGGAAGTATACAATCAAAATTAAATTTGCATGCCTGTCTATCTGCAGCTCCTTCTGCCCTCCTTGCCTGGTGACAGCACACTCCTCCTTTTTGTTGTTTGTATGTCATATCCTGTCCCCCCCTCCACTCTCTCCTCTCCCTTCTAGTAAGAGGCCAGTAGGACAGCCGTATAGTCACATCATGTCCCAAGTTCATTCCACTCCATTTGTGTCTAAGAAGGTGACTTCAGTAATGTTTTCTGGTCAGGGGCAGCAGAAGGTCTAGGGGCCACATTCCCAGGGGAACCCCTGGGCTGCCGGGCCATAAGTTGCTGTCTTTAAGTGGAATTCTTGAGGTGCACCCCTCATTTTCTCATATTGCCACTGGGACTCAACATTGTGTACTGCATCACAGCTGTCTTTGGTGGTGTCCGGGTACTATCTGGTTCTTCCGGTCACATGCTGAGACAGTCACCCATTCACATGAGTCCTTCTATCTCCTGGGCTCTTTTTTCCTAATGTCTTTGTTGTTCTTGGTGATCATCTGTTCTGCATGAGTTGGGACCATTTGGTATACCACAGATGGCAGCTTGCTAGCTTTTAAAACCCCGGATGCCATTTACCAATATGGTAGGTCTGCACAAAATTTTATACTATCTTGGTGATAAAATCTAAAACCAAATCTTTTATTATGGATTGGATTGTGCCCACCCAAAAATATGTGCAGCCATGGGGCCAGACCATGATTCCAATCATTTTGTGATTGTCCTCCATTTGGTGATTTTCCTGTGCTGTGTGTTAAAGGATTAGGGTGGCATTGTAAATCCCTTCATAGAATCACCTCCCTGCTCCACCGTAAAGGGAGTTTCCCTGGAGAATGGTTTGCCCTACCCTTAATCCTTTCATCCTACAAGAGAAAAAGGGAAAGAGAAGCAAGTAGAGAATTGGGAACCTCATGCCATCAAAAAATCAGCACTGGGAGAAGAGCGTCTCCTTCAGACCTGAGGTTCCTGCACCAAGATGCTCCTTGGACAAAGACTGGTGCAATAATGGACTTTCCTCCAGAGCTAACAAGGGGGAAAGCCTTCCCTTGGGGTGGACATCCTGAATTTGGACTTGTAGTCTTCCAGACTGTGTAAGAATAAATCTTCCTTTGTTAAAGCCATCTACTCCGTGGTATTTCTGTTAGAGCAGCGCTAGCTGACTAAAATACCCTTTGCCATAGATTCAGTTATGACTCATGATAACCTCAAGTGTTACAGAACAAACCTGTGCTCCATGGAGTTTTTTTGGTTGTATAATCTTTACAAAAGCAGATTGTCAAGCCTTTCTTCTGCAGCATAATGGACAGACTCAAATTGTCAACCTTGAAGTCAGTAGTTAAGGGCAAATCACTTGTGCCACTAAAGGACTTTACCTTGGTGAAGTGTTAAGTGCAATAACCATTGCATTTCTCTCAATTTTCCTCAGCTTATTGCCGTACAAGTGTCTTTAAAACACTCAGCACGTGGAAGATAGTAGAATCAGGTTTCTGTGGACATAGTTAATTTAAATGAAATATTCCTCCTACTCACAATTTAGTTCAAATCAAAGATAAATACTCATCTGACCAAATAAATGGACAAGTATAATCTCAGTCGATTACCTGAGAACAAAACACAAAACTTCTATATTCTACTTATACTCCATGAATGGCAAGTACATGGTGTGTATTCCTTACTATCCTACTATCCTATTCTGTGACTGTGCCAGGCATTACTGGTTGATCACAGCGTTCTCGTGCTGATCCTCAGAATTTTCAGCACCATGCTTCAAGCAGCTCCTGTCAAGGAGGCTGAGTTGACCTTTATTCTAAAGCAATTTGCCTTCCCTGAGTTGGATTGTTTTCCAAGTGTTGTCTACATTAAGAACGTATTTACAAAATGGAGCACAAAGGTTTATTTGCATACCTCTTTGTGATTATTTTTTAATGTTTGCAAAAATAAACCCTTGAAAATGTACTCCTTCTTTGTCATTTTTAATTGAACTTGGCACAATTAAATCCCAACACATTAACCAGAGAGACAAGATTGCTGAAAATCTTCCCTTACTCTTATTCAGAGAAAATAGTGTTCATGCAGTTCTCCCACAATCCAATCCCATCAACTCTAACACTGGGTTCCACCTTTTACCTCTTGTAACTTACCAATGATCACATCTCCTCTCTGTAGCTTAACTAGGCTCCCTCAAGCTTTCTCTGTCTTCTGCCATTAATGTCTCCTCCAGGATTTTTTCTCTCTGTTTTTACAGAAAATTTTCCTGCTGTCTGACTCCATGGCAAGTATTTAGCTGTTGCCATTGAGTCAATTCTGACTCATGGCAATCCCCTGCATGTCAGAGTAGAATTGCTCCACAGGGTTTTCAGTGGCTTGTTTGGGGTGGGTAGATCACCAGGTCTTTCTTCCTAGGCACCTTTGCATGGCCTCAGACCTCTCGTCTTTCAACAAGCAGCTGACCTCATTAACTGTGTACACAACCTAGAGATTCTGATTATAAGTGTTTAAGATTCCAGATTTCAACCATATCTGGCTGTTGGCAATTCTTCTACTTAACCATAATTGATCCCTTTCCTCATCCATGCCATCAAAGTGTCTAAACCTTCATCAGGCTTCTCAGAATATCTGAGTCCATAGTCAAAGCCACTGTATATTTAGAGTGTCTTTCAACTCAGCAGGGTCTTTCCCCAGCATTGTGTGGATCAATAGCCTATTGTTATCTGCAAAGTTTTCATTGGCTAATATTTGAAAGTAGATCACCAGGCCTTTCGTACTATCTTGTGATGGTCTGGAAGCTCCACTGAGACCCATCACCACGGCTGACTCCGCTGTATTTGAAATATCTTGTAGCATAGCTTCTAGCCTCACAGCAACATGCAACTCACCGTCCATTTATGAGTTTGACATACTGTGGTGGCTTATGGGCTCCATTTGGCATGTTGCACATCCAACCAGAACAAACCCACTGCTGTTGAGTTGATTCCAACTCATAGTGACCCTACATGACAGAGTAGAACTGCCTCACAGAGTTTCCAGGGAGCATCTGGCAGATTCGAATGGCTGACTTTTCTGTTAGCAGATGTAACACTTAACAACTACGTCACCAGGGTCTCCTGTTACACATGATAGGAGCTCAACAAATGTTAAATAAATAACTAATGGAACCATTCTGGGATGATGACATCCATAAAGCTTAAATATGTTCAGGACAAAAATTAGAAGTGGTTCAGCAAGTCAGTGCCATGGGGAGTTCCACTCTGTGCCAGCAGCAAGCAGGTGGAACCAAGTGCCTTCAACAGCCACCTGAAGGACTCTTGTTAAAAGGAAGAGTTATCCCTCTGCCCAGCCATGGGCACCACTTTTCATTGGTTGTGCTACAATTTCCTTGTTTGAAACTGTTGACAACTGAACACATTTGTTAAATTACAATATAGATGTCACTAAGGAAAAAAAAAAACAGATTCTGTCAAATTCTCATTCTTAAGGTCAGAAATAAAAATATTATCAGTCATAAGACTGTTAGGATACGATTTTCTCCTTCTCCCAGTATTTCACATGGAGGAAGGATCTACAGAGTATTGAGCCAGAAGAGCCTCTCCATACATTTAAATAAAAATGACCAAGATCATTGGTTAGTCCATATGTCTACTGCTGCTAAAGAGAATCTGGGTGTCTTCACTGCTTTCTGTTCCCTACGGTCCTTGCTGTTCACCTCGATCTAAGTTTTACTGTAAATGATAATGATAGAATTACAGCAAAATCTCATGACACGGCAGGTTTTGTTGGAAGATCAAAGTACAACTCCTGGATAATAAGCAGCTTACACGGGAGTGCTCAGGCATGGCCTTGTTGGCATTAGGTGGTACACTTGGGGAGTCTGCATAGAGCTGTGAAAATATTGACTTGAACCCAAAAGAAGAGCCTGTTATTCAAAGGGTGTAAGAAATCTATTGCTCCTTAAAAAAAAAAAAAGTTTAGTAGCAGATAACTGTACTCAAACAAGAAAAATAGTATTAGCCCACCACAAAAATTTCATCATTGCCTCACTGAAGCCACTCTAAATAGAGTAATCTTAAAGGTAAACTTAATGACATGAAGAAATGATTGAGCACATGAAGTGGGGGCGCTGATGGCTGGGTGTATTGTTCAGTCCTTGCTGAGACACAGGCGTTGTATTTCTTGTCTGTGGAAAGGAGTCATAAGATTTAATAAGGAGATTAAAATACATCGTAATTGCTTTAGTCAAAGGAACAGATTTTATATATAAATGAAACCTGTAAGCATAATTGAGAGAAGGCTTTGCATGAAAATGAAGAATCAGTTACAACTCAAACTCCCCACCACCTTACCCAACTTGTCCCTCCTAAATGGATATTTTAATCTCTGATTTATTAAAAAAAAATGAAATGTTAGAATGTTAGATTGAAATCATTTGTCAGATCACGAAGTCCTCATAACATTTCTCAGCCTTAATAACACATCTGCTCTTAGAATGTGGTCTCTTGATAATAGCTGTCTGAAAGTGTCTGAATTTAGGGATTATTTGAGACAACAGATTTCCTTCTATTTGGAATCGAATGAGGCATCTGCTCCCTCCCCGCTAGCTTTGTGTGATAGTCTCCAGGCGTTCATAAAAGGGCAGATCATTTTGAACATTATGAGAAGGAAAAAAGACCTCTGTTGATAATATGAGATTTGGACAGAGGATTTAAAAACCTTTAAGGATGGTCGTTTATGTTCAGAAATACTGTTTCTGTTGCTTTTCTGACCCACGGACAAAACAATGGCTAGAATGAAAGAGCAGTCCAAAACCAACAGTTAAGAAAAACCTTCACAGACCACTTAAACAGAACTCCGCACAATTTTACCAGGTCTGATTCGGTACCACCAACAGCATTTGATGGAAGTGGTCAGTCAGGATCCATCCAAAGACCGTAAGCCTCATCAAGGTCCAACTGCAGGAGTAGATGCCATGGTATGAAAAGTGATACACAAAATATCACTTGCTCCCTTCTACTTGCAAGAAAGGATATTTTAAAAAGGTGAAGCCATAACAAAACCTTCCCAAGTTCAAAGGCCAACTATATGAGTATTTACAAAGAAATGCAGCTTAAGAGCTCAAACATCTTTGAAAGTGCTTGACATTTAAGGAAGAGACCAGTGTCGGTTGCTTACCCCCCAAACAAAAACCCACTGCTGTCAAGTCAGTTCTGGCTCATAGCAAGTATATAGACAGAACAGAACTGCCGCACAGAATTTCCAAGGAGCACCTGGCGGATTTGAACAGCTGGCTTTCTGCTAGCAGCCACAGTACCCACCAGGGTTTCCATCATAACTACATTTCATTACAAAGATGACCATTTACAGTTGAGTAGCTTCTTTTTCAAATGCTCATGTTGCCCTTTGATCTGTACACTCATCCTTAAAATACACTTGCATTCAGAAAGAAGTTAAAGGGAAAGTTGAGATGACTCCCAGGTAAGTGCATGGTATTGCCCTACAGACAGCTTCACTGAGGGCATTGAAGGATGTCTAATAACAGTGACCATCACCTGTCTGTCATGCCGTGGTTGCTTTTGGGTTGCTAGGATACTGGTAGCCACGTCACTAGCATTTCAAATACCAGCAGGGTTTCCTATGATGGACAGGTTTCACGGAGCTTCCAGACTAGACAGATCAGGAAGAAAGCCCCGGGGGGGATCTACTTCCAAAAATCAGACAATGAAAATCCGGTGGATCTTGGCAGGATATCATCTGATAGAGTGCTGATATCTATGCCTTCTGGTCAAGACATTCAAAATACACAGTGGCAGCAACAGTGGCCCCAAGGAAACCAATAATGTTGGATGTGCATGGCGATGCCGTGAGTCACAGCCAACATGACAAGAAATACACGTTTTTGTTTTTTTAAAAAAAAACAAAACACTCTTCCCATGAATACTACATGCTCACAAAATATATATTATACAAATAATACATGTTAGATCTGTGTTTTTTTTAACAGAGCTAAATTTCCACGTTAAATAACTGTATTCGCATGATTGTAGTAATGAAGTATAAAAATGGACTCTGCCAGAAAAAATGCAGCTGTCAACCGTTCACCAGGTAGGACAACACCTAATCAGTCTGGAATAAGTAACAGTGTGACGAGTAACACCTCTCCCACTGTCTTTTGTCCCCCTCGCCCCATTCGAAGACTACTGATTTCATTCTGCTTAGGAAAGCCTGGTGGCTTAGTGATTAAGTACTATGCCTGCTAACCAACAGATCGGCAGTTCAAGTCGGCCAGGCACTCCTTGGAAACTCTGTGGGGCAGTTTTACTCTGTTCTATAGGGTCACTGTGAGTTGGAATCGACTCCACAGCAGTGGGTTTGGTTTCTTGGGAAACTTCTTGCCTCTGAGTGGTCTGCCATACTTTTATTTCTTGGTAACCCTAAATCCGGATTCTCTCGTTCCCCAGAAAGGCCTCACGGAGTACGGGTGAGGAGCTCAGGAACCGCGTCCTCACGGGGAGTCTGGCTCTGTGCGGAGCTAGTTGTTGCAATGATGCGGATGAGGTGGGGGGTGAGGCAGTACCATCAATCTTCTGAAATACACGGAACAGTTTCACATAACAAAACGTGTTTTGCCCCAAATGCAAACAGTACAAAGCTTTGTAGAAGCATTAAGTGGGAAAACCAAGTTTTGACTTTCCATTAATTATTCATAATTATTTTTAAGCACTTCGTTTCAACTGGGGTCAAATATCCTATGTACACACAAGCCCCCCAAGTTTGCTTCTCTGATTCTCTCACCCCGTCTCTCAGTGTTACTCTAGACCTGTCGCTAAAGTTGCTTGAAAAGACCTCATCGTAGATGGTTCTGACTGGTATGGACTCAGAAGCCAGGCAGGCAGATGTCTGGCCTTTTTGTTTCTTTCTTTCTTTCTCCTCTACACAAACAATTGGCTTCTGCCAGTCCTCTTTATCTACAGCGTATTTTGGAAGAGTTTGTTTTTCCAGCTTTAGTTACCCCTTGGTAGACACCTCTGTTCTCCTTGTGTCTATCCTAATTGGCTTCCCTAAAGGTAATTTCTCCTTTACGTGGCTGCGGCAAACATTTTTTTGTTCGAGGAACACACCTTTCAATGATCCGTTATGACTGATCTTGCCTATTTAGTCCCCACTGTGATGCTTTATCCCACCGTCAATAACTGTCACACCCCATTGTGGTATTCCTTCCTTCATCTTTCCGCACCCCTTTGTGTAGATCTCCTGTCCCAGCCAGGCTCCTTTGTCTGACAACGCTATGTCAATTTTTCATTCCTTTCTCGACACCTGTGCAGCCATCACTAGACCTGACTCTGTCTCTTCTTCTCCTGTCTTGGATTGAATTATGTCTGCCCTGAAATGTGTATATCACTTTGGCTGGGCCATGATTTCCCACACTGTATCACTGTCTACCATCCTGTCATTCGATGGAATTTTCCTATGTGTTGTCAATTCTGTCACTACGATTTACTAAGATGCATCTGCAGAAGTCATACTGATGAGGTCTACAAGACTGCATAGTGTCTATAAGCCAATCTTTTTCGAGATATAAAAGAGAGGAGCGGGCAGAGACACATGAGAATCATATATTACCAAGAAAGCAGAGCTGGGAGCACAGTGCATCCTTTGGGACCTGAGGTTCCTGTGCTAAGGTGCTCTCAGACCAAGGGAAGACTGATAACAAAGACCTTTCTCCAGAGCTGACAAAGAGAAAGCCTTTACCTAGAACCAGCACCCTGAATTCAGACTTCTAGCCTACTGAACTATGAGAGAATAAACTTCTCTTTGTTAAGACTACCCACTTGTATTTTGTCACAGCAGCACTACATGACTAAGTCACCTCCCTCCCTCCAGCCTCTGCAACAATGCTGGTGACAGTCATAACAGAGTCTGAGGCAAAAACTGGGAAAACCAGACCTGTCTTTGTTTGAAACTTTTAGATTTTGTTCATTACAGGTTATTGTAGAAATTGTGATTTTTAAAATATTGCATTAAAATATTACATCGATTACTGAGTTTTTGGCATTTCCTCCCCTTTAAATTTTGCAGTGGGGCAAATAAATGCCTTGCTCGCCTCACCCTGGTCCCAATCTAGCTGCCAGGTTTCCTCTCCTCTCACTCTGCTAATTTTTGCTTCCTCCTAAAAATCACGCTAGTGAACTTTTTCAGTGCTGAGAACCCTTTTGGTCGGCATTTCTAGCTTTAATCCAATCCTTGTCTTTTGTCAAGTATAAATACAATGGTTGCCAGGCGGCCCCATGGGCTTTCTTCTGCAGGGTGCCTCGTGCTGTCTGTGTCATCAGCAAATTATGAGTTGCAATATTGTATTTCGTATGTATTACTCATGATAAGATGCAAAGAAACAGACATCATTAAGTATCATTGGTGGTGACTTCAATAGTGCCTGTGTGTATGTTGCCAAGGAAGTGTTCTTGTACAGATGTCCAGTTTGGGGGTATTTGCTCCTTGCAGGAGCAGGGCACCCCTGCTGTGCTCTTCACAGGGCTAAGTACCCCACCTCCCACTCAGTGGGTGCTTAATGAAGATTGATAAGCATCACTGAATACAAGAGCCAGATGGTGATTGAAACCTCAGATAAGACATCTAGAGGCAGAACAAGAAGGTCGATCTTTGGAAAACATTAAGAGGAACAAACAATAACCACCCAATCTGCACGTTATTTCACTATTATTTTGCTTTGAAGTGTATCTGTGAGTTGAGTTTAGCTCATCAAGCATTCTGGAAGGACGCAAATAGAAAAATGAAGCTAAGTCAGAGTTGGGGTTCTCGGGAGGGGAGACTGAGCAGCCTGAAGTAGTGCGGGGCAGCCACCAGTGAACTATATCCCCAGCTGCACTTTCCAGCTGCGAAGACCCTCTCTGTCCACCCAGTCCGTCTCTTTCAGGGTGAAAAAGGGTCCGAACAGCTCCTTCCACCTGAGTGCAAGGACACACGCCTATCAAATAACGAGGTTAAGCATTTCCGAGGCATGCAGAGTGTGCGCGCTTCATCTCCAAAAAGATGTGCAGTGTTTGAAGACAAACGCGCACGTCAACCCGACGGTGGGCCTTCAGAAACTGACCTGGCCTTCGGTGACTCTATTTTGAAAATGAGCAGAATCGGATATTTGAATTCTGGACTCCGTATTTCATGCTTCTAGAAGGTCTGCACTCTCTCCTCATTCCAGCCCTGCCCCCAGCCTTAAAATGAGTTCGGATATTCAAAGAATGGGCAGCTGGAATCTAGGTCAAACCGGCTTCCTTTCTCCTTTGTACTTCCTTCCCTATCCCCCTGCCCCCTCTCCACTCTGCTTTCCTACTTCTTCCTTTTCCTACGTTTCCCACCCAAATCTCCTTTCACAAACACAAACCCCAAAGCCCTCCAAACAACCTGCCACCATCCTGTGGAATCCAACTCATGGCAGCACTGTGTTACATGGAGTTTTCTTGGCTATAATCCTCACAGAAGCGAATCTCCAGGTCTTTCTTCTGAGGCACTCCAGGGTGGATTGATACGGCCAAGGTTTAGGTTAGCAGCAGAGTGCAAGCAGTTTGTTTTATCCATGGACTTTTTCACACACCCAGATGATGCTGAAATGCAAGAGCAAAAATTAAGTAAACTTGCTGGCAATAAATTGTTTCTCTGAATGTATACCTTTCTAAGTAGCTTCAACACATTTTATTTTTTTTGCAGAACAAACATAAATTATTCATGGTGTTGTTCCAGGCACTTCTGAAATGCAATAACTTCTCTAAGATTTGATTATTTTGAACATCAGACAGGCGACAATAAGAAATATCTTTTGCAACTTAAAAAGAAACAGGAAAAGGGATGTAAATAAACTTGACTTTCCTACTGCTGTTACATCAGGACCTATTGAACTACCCAATTCTGAGGTGGTGATTGTTTTATCTGCCCTTGTTGAGAAGACTCCAGCCTCACTCATAGTGACCCTGTGTTCAAAGGTCATTGTGATCCAAAGACCTTTCATTAGCTGATTTTTTTCAGAAGTAGATGACCAGGCTTTTCTTCCTGGTTCATCTTAGTCTGAAAGCTCTGCTGAAATTTCTTCAGTGTTACAGCAACATTTAAGTCACCATGGCAGGCAGGTAGTGGCTGTGTGTGACTTGCATTGGCAGGAAATTGAATCCGGGTTTCCCACATGACAAGCAAGAATTTTACTGCTGATAACAAAAAACCCAAACCAAGACCAAACCCCTTGCCATCAAGTCAATTCTGGCTGTAGTGATCCTATACGACTGGGCAGAACTGCCCTGTAGCACTTCCAAGGAGCAGCTGGTAGATTTGAACTGCTGACCTTTTCATCAGCAGCTAGGCTCTCAGTCACTATTCCACTAGGACTTTGATAGGGTTATTCAAAGGAGATGTCAAATTGTCTATCCCATATAGCAGCAGAGTGAGGCACGTTCCCTCAGCCATGTGGGGTGATGGAGGGTGGAGCTGAACAGCAGAGGGGCCTCCCCTCCCACCAGGGCCGATCCCCAAGTTACCAGCTCACTGGGACCATTGGCACCAACAGAGCTTCTCAAAAGATTTGAATTTACTGAATGAAATCACTCTTGTCTTAAAAATGACCGATAAGCTTCTTGTGCCATCAATATATGTTAAATCAAAAAAGAAGGATGTTTGAGAAGTATTACATATCTGTCCAAACAATGTTTTATGTTATCTGACCTCCACACAACGGCATTTGAAAATCCCAGCGTGAAGCAGACAGCAGTTTGGTGAGCCCAGATGTTAAAAGAAAACATATGGAATGTGTTTTACAGAAACGTAAATAATACGTATGTAGACAAAAAGGAAGGAGGTGCACACAACACAAGAAGATAACAAAAGATCTTCTGAAACAGCTATGAAGAATGTAAGGAGCATATCAGTTTCCGGCGGCTGCTGTAACAAATCACCACCAATTCGGTGACATCAAGAGCAGAGATTTATTCTCATACTTCTAGAGCCCAGAAATCTGAAATCATGATGTCAGCAGGCCCAGACTCCTTCCAGAGGCCCTAGAGAAGAATGTGTTTCTCTTCCAGTTCTTGGGGCTGTTGTTCGCCTTTAGCTTGTGGATTTATTCCTGCCACCTCTGTCTTCACGGCCATGTGGTCTTTTTCCTTCTTCATTAAATCTCCCTCTGTCTCTCTCTTATAAGCATGTTTGCGATTAGTTGTAGGACCCATCCAGATCATTCAGAATAATCTCCCCATCTCAAGGTCCTTGACTTCATCACATCTGCAAAGACAACCTCCAGAACCTTTTGGGGGGCCATGTTTAGCTTACTACCAGGAAGCTGAGGCTCAGGAAACGAACTTCTGAAACACCGAAAATACAGAAAGGGCTCCCACCACGTAGAGCCACATTTAGCGGGAGAAGATGAACAAAGAAGGAATAGGCTCGCTGCTCAGTGATGGTCATGATAGAGCTGCTCATATGTATTTGACTTCTAACTTTTCGAAGCAGAATGGTCTTCCAATTAAAAAAAAAAAGAAGACTGTAACAAATGCCATCAAGACAGAAATAGAAGTCCCAATAGAGTGAGGCACTAGGAAGTATAAAGTTGTTGTGCATTCAAACCTGAGTTCCAGAGTCGAGAGAGTGTGGAAAGTGTCACTCCTGAGCCACACCAGGAAACTTGCTGCACTGCATGACTCCTCATTGTGCTGTTTGTGACTGAAATGGTACTTTTTCGAAGAGCAGTCCCTGATCACCCTAAGGAGTTACCTGTCTCCCCATTGACCTGTAAGCTCACAGGACAAATGTTGTTTGTTTTTTAAGCAATGTATACTACAGGGTTGCTATGAGTCGGACCCGACTCGACGGTAGTGAGCTGTTGTTTTTTTAGATATTCTGTGCCTGGCAGCCTCCTTAAGCAAAATAAAAAATCCATGGCTGTCGAGTTGATTTCAACTCATAGAGACCCTATAGGTCAGAGTAGAACTCTGACTCATAGAAACTCAGAGTTTCCAAGGAGCGCCTGGTGGATATGAACTGCTGACCGTTTGGTTAGCAGGCATAGCACTTAACTCCTACACCACCAAGGCAGCCTCCTTAGTCTTAGAAAATGCTTGACATCTACTTGTTGAGTAAATAACAGTAATAATAAGTAATTAGTAATATAGTAGTAATATACAAAGTAGTAAAGAGTAATAATAACAGGACTACAAAGTAATACAGTAGCAATTTTCTGAGTGCTTGTTACATGACAGACACTCTTGTGAGTGCTTTTATACATATTAACTCACTGGGAGGAAGGGAGAAAAAGAGAAATAAAAATAAGAAAAGTGTGAGAGGATAAATGAATGGCTGTCTCTATCTTTTAAAGGAGAGATAACAAGAAATGGGAAAACCAAAAATTGCTTAAACCCCGTGTGTACCCTAAATAAAAAACCTGAAAGAATGATTAAATGGAGTTTGTGATTAGCATGAAGTCACTGAGAACTTACAATGGATCTGTGCAAAGGTCTGACTTCAAGTTCTCTCCAAATATGTGGTACAAAACCTGTTGTCACTGACTCTATTTCAAGTTGTAGTTAGAAATTCGTGAGAAACAAAGTAAAAGTGAAACCCTAAAACCCTCAGCCTACTGCAAACTTCATCTGAGTTAGCATTCTGTGTCAGCTGGGACCCCTTGATCTGCATTTCCAGTGTTGATTGAATCATTGTCCTCTGTCCCATTTACACGTGTCGTCGTAGAAGATTTCTTATTGTCTGCAGGTTTGGGGTATTTTGCGCTCTCCTAGAACCAGGGCTCCTGTGCTACGTTTTTGTCACCAGCTACTGTGCCAGTCAAAAAAGCAGAGTGTCCCAGTGATAAAATAACAGGAGTCCCAGGCAGTGTGTCACAGAGCACAAAGGAAGAGCTGAGCTGACCTAGGTGACATGAGCAAATGACTTAAAATTTCTAGGGTTTTCTTTCCTTGCCTACCTAAAACATGCCTCAAAGGGTTACAATTAATTGAAGACTATAAATAAATAAGGAATGAAGGGCCTGATGTGTTGTTGTTGGTTGTTAGGTGCCACTGAGCTGGTTCCAGCTCATGGTGACCTCGTGGACAACAGAAGGAAGCACTGCCTGTTCCTCTACCGTCTGCACAATTGTTGTCCTGAACGCACTGCTGTAGCCACCGTGTCCCTCCGTCTCATCGAGGGTCTTCCTCTTTTTTGCTGACTCTCTGTTTTACCAAGCTTCATGTCCTTCTCCAGGGACAGATCACTCCTGATAATATGTCCAAAATACAAGGTCTGACAACTGAGTCTGTGGCCCTCATCGTTCTACGTTCTTCACACCTCATGACTGGATATCACTACAGTCACCTTCCAAGTACTCCTCTCGGGAAGCTATACACCGATGCCAGTGCCCAGTAACTCTTTCCGGAACGGCGTTCACGCACAGGGGCACAGTGACCGGTTCACCAACTTAATTGCAGAGTTGTCTGGGAGGCAGTTTTTAGCCAGTAAACAAACAGCTGTATGGTAACAGCCTGTCTACTCCCCTGATCTGGCTCCCGATGACTTTTTTCTTTACCTGAATACAAAAGAAAGATTGAAAGGAAGACATTTTGATAACATTCAGGACATCGAGGATAACACGATGATGGCTCTGATGGCCATTCCAGAAAAAGAGAAAAGAGTTCCAAAATTGCTTTAAAGGGTAGACTGGGTGACTGCATCAGTGTATAGCTTCACAAGGGCAGGACTTCAAAGGGGACCATATTCAGCAGTGAGGTACGTAGCACCTTTTCTAGGATAAGTTTGCAAACTTAATTGTGAAACCTCGTATGTGAGAAGTGCTCTCTCTATCCTTGCTTCTAAGGTACATTCTGACTGTACTTCTTCCAAGGCAGATTTAGCTCATTTTTCTGCCAGTCCACGGCATATTCAATATTCTTCACCAACACCACAATTCAAAGGAATCAATTCTTCCTTATTCATTGCTCAGCTTCTGCACATATATGAGGAGACTGAAAACACCACGGCTTGGGCCAGACACACCTTAGTCCTCAAGGTGGTATCTTTACTTTGCAGCACTTTAAAGAGGTCTTTTGTGGCCAGTCTGCCAGTGCAATGCATCTTTTGATTTCCTGGCTACTCCTTCCATGGGTGTTGATTATGAATCTAAGTAAAATGAAATCCCTCTTCCCATGTCTCCCTTTCTCCTGGTTCATTGTAGTTTGTATGAGGTCAGTAACAGGTGGAACAGTGCATGTAATTCTGACCCCTACATTCTGAGTGACACAACAAGAGACCATAGGTACAGCCAGAGGAGGGCGGCCGGGTTGGTAAAGTAGCTAGAAACCATTTCTTATTGTAGTAATAAGATCTTGTATTTCCGTAACATCTTACAAGTTTTAGAGGGTTTGATCTTCCAAACAATACGATGGCTAAGCAGGCAGATGTTAACATGTTGTCTTGCACAAGTAGCTATAAGTGCCCAGTGACATAAAGTGGCCCTGAAATGGCACATCACTCATAAGCAACAAAGCTGGGTGGGAAAGGCAAGTTGTCTGAGCACTCACTTGAGTAGGTTTCTCTTTATTATGGCACCTTTCTAACATAATCATCTAATACTGTTATAACAGAAATACTGCAAGTGGACAAGTTCAACAAACAGAAGTTTATTCTTCCGTAGTCTAGTAGGATAGAAGTCCAAATATAGAGCATCAGCTCTAGGGGTACACTTCCCTTGTCTGCTCTTGTGGAAGGTCCTTGTCATCCATCTTCTCTCGGACTGGGTGCTTCTTTCTCCCTATAAGCGACCCTGGTGCAAAACCTAAGCTCTGCCGCCGGTGCTGCTTTCTTGGTGGTATGAGGTCGTCTGCAGGCGTCTCTCTTTCATATCTCAGAAGAGACTGGCTTAAGACACTATCTAGTTTTGTAGATCTTATCCATGTAACTATTGCTAATCCATTTTACTAACATCATAGTGATAGGATTTACAACGCATAGGGACATCACATCAGATGACAGAAGGATAGACAATCAAACAACACTGGGAATCACGATCTGGCCAAGCTGACACATATTTAGCAGGAACACAGTTCAATCCATGACACTCCCTGACAAGCAATAGTAGAAGGAATGAGAGACTATTATTCTGGAAATGCCTAAGGGAAGGGATGTTAACTGCCTTAAAATATTAGCAGGATTGCATTACAGTAAAGGGAATAAATTTCTCTCCAAAGCACAGACCAGAGTCCATGGGTGGAAATTACAACTGGACAAACTTTAGCTCAACCCCCAGGGGAACTTTGGGCCCATTAGAAGTAAACATCAACAGACAAACCTGGTGAGTGAGCTCTTCAGAGAAGGGAGGCCTGCACAGTTATCAGCTGGACTAGATACATGCATTTATTCCATCATTAAACACATAATTACTGAGCCAAACACTGCAAAGGGCATTGTGGGAGCTAGAGAGCTAATTAAGATGTTGTCCCAGACCACGTGGACCACCTCAAATGTCCCCCACAACTTTAGAAATAATATGAGGGTTTGACATTTTTATATAAACAGATTTGAAGACATTTGGGAAAACACAATTGGCATCAGTAGTGGAAACTTGAGCAACTGACAGAGGAGTGCATATATCCACCTCATTCTTTTTCTCAATATTGAGTGGACATCTGAACAAGTGTACATGGCTCTATGAGCTTTGTATTCATCTTTCTGAACTAGAAACTGACAACGTGGTGGGATGGCAGGTGTTTGCTCTCTCTCCATCCTCCTAAAAGAACCATCCTACTTATTGTGGTACAGTCTAGAATGCTAACTATAATTTGTATGGAGGCAGGGGTCAGTTCGTCTAATTTTTCATGCCTTAAAAATTTTTTTTAAAAAAGTAACCATGTGCTATGCTAAAGCATTTCAGTATTTGCATTTCTAATTCTTATAAGTTATAAGCATTTATTTTATAAAACTTGGAAAGATCACTGGTTGTCTCGAATTATACCAGTACTGCCGGCATCACACCAGAACACAGAATTGTGGAGCATATGAGATAGAAACCTGACACTCAGTTCTCTGTGATGTGTTAAACACAGACAGAAAGAAAAAATGTACTGCTGCATAAGAAGCTGTATAATCAGGCTCCAACTTCACATTGTAAGATGAAATCAACAGAGAAAACAATGAAAACCATTTGTGCAAATCAGAACCACTGGCCAGAGTCCAGGGGCATGATGGGAAGATGAGTAATGAAATAAAACCAGTCTCTTCAGCTGCTAGTTAAATTTATAATCTGGATTAAAAATAGGTTTTGCTCCAATCTGTAGCTCATGTATATTTCCCTTTAACAGAGTCAGGAGTATATTGTGGGTGTTATGAAATTGTTACCGCTGTTGTTAGTGTTGTGGTCCAGAGAAAGACCTCTATACCTGATGGCACAGAGGAAATACCATGTCCTGTGAGTGAAAGCAAAGAAAAATGTCACAGACTATCTTTTCCAATAAACTACTTTTTAAAGCTACATCTCTTAGTCCTTAAGCAACTTCTAGCCCACTAGATTTCCCCCCAGTCCATTCCATATTTCATAGTGTCAGAATAGTGATATCTCTGGTCGCAAACACACATGCACACACACACACACACACAGAGTTCTATGGGATCAGAGTTCCAAATCTAACCCAAATTCTTACCTTCCACAGATGGATTTATTCCTGATGTGGGAATTAGGATTTGTTCCCTAAGCACTCCCACCTTTTCCAAATGAACTTGGACTTATGATCTAAAGTCGATCTTGCATCCCTGATTCAGTCGCTGCATGCGCAGAGATTTTTCTTTGATCAGTAGTTAACCACTTTAAGATGTAAGAATGAAAAATCTTCATTCTCTCAAAAAGCTGTTATTTTCTTTCTCTAGCTTTCAGAATTGATGTGAGCTACAAGTTCAAGGGCTGATCAATAACTGAAAAGAAACGGCTTCCCCTATGGGAACAATGAAAAGGGGGATTTTTCACCTCTTTCTGATGGCTTTGTAGGATAGTCTTGTGTTTCTAGAGGAGAAAAGAGACTTGTGCTACAGCTGCTAACTAAAAGGTTGGTAGCTCGAATCCAGCAGGCTCTCCCTGGAAACTGTGGGGCAATTCTGTTGTGTCCTGTAGGGTCACTATGAGTTGGAATCAACTTGATGGCACTGAATTTGGTTTGCTGTCTCCGAAGTAAGAGAGTGGTCTAGTTATGTTTAACCAACAAGTTCTCAGTGTGACTTGTCCCATGCCTTCCCTCTGCAGTGACTCATCACCTATCATCTAAACTGTCACCTTGATAACCATCATGGAATCACATCCAGTTTTGACTCTCTTTTTCTTACCAGGGTCAGCGTGTATTCAAATAGCATAATTTCAAATGATTTATTATTAAAAGAAGGCTGTGCCCGGAGACTACTTAGACCTGTGTGATGCTTACAGAACTCAGGCAGTGGGTCATCCTGGACCCTTCCTGTGGGCTTTCTCCACTTTCTGTTCAAATGGCCTTGGTAAAGCAGATTCTGCCGTTTTACTTGAAGACCAATTCCTGTTCTCATAAGTCTCCATCATGGGGAAATTATTTCACGTATTTAACCTAGTCTTGCCTCCTCCAGCAAATGTCCGTTTATCCCCTTCCTTGGAATAGTTTAAGAAGAGCATCCTACCATGCTCTGTTTGAGCTCCATTGTGCCTTGAAGACTAGAATCAAATAGCTTTGAAGCCCTTCTTATTCAAGTCACTGAACCTTCCTTTCTCCATTGTCCTGTGCAAATCCTACCATCAGGGAAGATCTGCTTCAAAACCTATGTTCCCTGGTAGCTACTTTATGAAACTGAAACTAAATATGATTGTGTTTAGCACAGCAGTTAAAATTACCATCTTATGAATGGATAGACAAAATGCAGAATATACATAGCAACGGGATATTCCTCAGCTAGATGGAGACACGAAGTCCTGACATATACAGCCACGTGGATGAAGCTTGAAAACATGATGTGGAGTGAAACTGGTCACTCACAAAAGGGTGCACGCGCCAGGATTTCACTAATGTGAAGCACCTGGAATAGGCAAAGTTATTGAGTTGAATGGTGGTTACCCCAGGGCTGGGAGGGAAGGGGAAAATGAAAAATCATTGTTTAGGTAACACAGTTCTTGTTTATGTGGATGGAAAATTTGGAAATGGAAATTAGTGATGGTTGATGTCACTGGTAGTGTTGAATTGCACATGTGAAATATTTTGAATTGACAAACATCGTGTTCTTCATATTTTTAGAATAAAAATCGGAAAAAAATGTGATGTCATGCCTCGGTTTCTTTTCTGTGATTTTACTAGCTATATGATCTTAGGCAAGTCACTTACTAAGAGGGAACGAAGAACACCTTCCACAGAAGTTTATTGAGAAATTTCAGCAAGATAATGCATGGAAAACACTTCACATGCTGCCTACTACAACAGTAAGAAAAAAACAAACCCACTGCCATTGAGTTGATTCTGATGCATAGCAATCCTATAGGACAAAATAGTACTGTCCATACAAGGAGTGCCTGGTGGGTTTGAACTAATGACCTTTTGGTTAACAGTCATAGCACTTAACCACTGTGCACACAGGGTTTCCTAATATGCTAAATAAATGTTAATTAATACGACTTGGGGTTGCTATGAGCTGGAATCAGTGTAACAGCAAGTAACAACAATGATAAGACTTCAATAATTTATCTGTTTGACTATGAAATTCATATAGTTATATGATGAGTGGATATAAATTTAGGGAATTACCACAGGCTGGGAAGTTAGCCTATTTCAAAACTCATGCAGTAGGGAGGTGAGATATGGGTTCACACTGAACCTGGTTCATTTTGGCACCAGAGTCACTCCCTAGTAACACTAGAAGAACCATTAATACAGATTGGTGTTGTGACCCTAGATGACAGAGTAGAACTGTACCACAGGGTTTCTGAGGCTGCAATCTTTACAGGAGCAGATTGCCAGGTATTTTCTCCCATGGGAAAACCCTGGGGGTGTAGGGGTTAAGTGCTATAGCTGCTAACCAAACGGGTGGCAGTTCAAATCCACCAGGTGCTCCTTGGAAACTCTATGAAGCAGTTCTACTCTGTCTTGTAGGGTCGCTATGAGCTGGAATAGACTCAGAGGCAGTAGGTTTGTTTTAGTTTTCGTTTTCTCCCAGTTTGAACTGTCCACCTTTCAGCTAGCAACTGAGAGATTAACCACTGCAATGCAATAGAACCCTGGTATCTTGGAAAAGATTGTTCGAACAGAGGTTAAAATGGCCTAAGAGGTGGCCCATCTGTGACAAACTGAGCTTGCAGATGGGAATTTGGCTCCCTAGGCTATGCCCAGTGGTTTGCAAATGTTCATTTTATTTCCTGCTAAACTTGACCGTTTTCTTTAACCCATCTGTTGTTGTTGATCCGTGTTGCCGGCTGCTGTGACTCATGTGACCCCACGTGGACGAGAGGAAAACTGGGCTGCAAAGGCCTTTCAAGGACTCATTTTATCAATATGGCCAAGGCTTTCTTCCAAGGTGCTTTGTGTGGATTCAAGCCTCACAACCTTCCAGTTAAGCAGCCTACCACTTAGCAGTTAGTGCAACCACATAGAGGGGGTTACAATGACAGCGTTTCCCTGACCAAGTCAAGTGGCACAGAGGGCGAGAAAAACAGCAAACTCATTACTGTCGTGGAGTCCTTTCTGACTCCTGATGACGAGAGGAGAGAGTAAGGGTTGAAGGGAGGCAGAATCATCTGGGATGTGACCCAAAATGTGGTGAGCAAACAAAGGGTGGCTACCACAAGAGTGTGGTCCAGGGAGATGGTGTCCGAGAGGAAGGTGAGACGGACTGCTGCACTCAGTCTGGCCCTGAGTTGGGTCCTGACTCAGGAGGGCAGTCAGAGGTGTGGGAAAACGGGAGGAACTCAGGAACGCAGACGCAGGCATCCTTGGTGTTGACGAAAGTGTGGCTTCTACCCACAACGCAGAGAGGGCTTCGTGGTGATGCATGTGTGCTGAGCTGGGGTGAGAGAAGATGCTGAAATAGTTACGCTGCTACTTTCCATGGCATAAACTATCGAATGATATTTTTTAAGATTCTCCAGGCTGCATCACATAACTGGGCACACTACTTATCACGTGCTAGGAAAACAACGCAGCTCGCTGTATCGTTGAAGCTCCTGCGGCATCCAAATTAGCAGCCATGGCAGAGTCTGTCCCCAACACAGACACCACGGGTCTGGCTTAGACCTGATCATCTTTGGCTAAGAGTAAGCAACTCTGCTTGGTCACTCTTCCTCGCTCCCTCTCACTCTTGCTTGGCCCCGTCTGTCATGTAAGTAACCAAGAAGCTTTGCTCATTCTTTAGTTTTAGATTCTCTAAATTTTCCCGAGTATATCTCGATTATAAAAACCTTCTAACACAAAGTGGTTACTATTACCTGGATATTTATTAAGACAAGAGGAAATAAAGATTTCCTAATTTTACTTTTTAAATACGAACACTCACACACATACACACACATGAATAGTATCACGGGTCAATCTAAATATAGCTGTAGAATCAGAAAGAAAATTTTATCAATATGGCCAAGGCTTTATTCCAAGGTGCTTTGTGCTGATTTAAGCCTCACAGCCTTCCAGTTAAGCAGCCTTAACACTTCTTTTTAAAAGTGGTCCCTTAGAATAGACCACGTAGTTTGTAGTATTTGCTAGTAAATAAACAAAAGCCAAATCCGCTACTGTTGAGTCTATTCCAACTCTCATAAACAGAGTAGACCTGCTCATAGAGTTTCCAAGGAGCACCTGGTGGATCTGAACTGCCAACCTTTTGTTTAGCAGACATAGTGCTCAACCACTATACCACCAGGGTTTCCATTCAGTAGTAAAGTAGATAAAATTACAAGGTTAACCATTGCATCTCAGTACATGGGTAATGACCCACCAAACAGAAAGAGCTTTGGTTTCAATGCTCAGAACAATTCATTTCTGAAAGGAAATTGTTCCTTTAATGAACAGCAGATGTTCTTTCCGGAGATGGGGAAGGGGACAAAACTATTATGATTGCATAAAATACCAAAGGGGTACAATCCTGCTCACAGGGGTAGCGAACCCTAGTCTTGACAAAGGCCTCCTTTTCAAAGTCCCAGGATCCCATGCATTGCACTCAGAGAGGGTCAGAGCTAGAAGGGACCTAGGCATGCCCTGGTCCAATCCTCTAGTTTGACACTGAGGACCTAAGACCCCCAGAGAGGTAAGAAACTCAGACAGATGCCTTGTGTCCCGGTCTAATGCTTTTCCCATGACAACATGCATCTCTTCTCGACAGAAATGGAACCTGCATCAAAAGCCTCATGAGAGATGCCGTGTGGGTTGTTTTTTTAAGTGTGATGCATTTTTTATTCCACTTTGAGAAAGAATGTTGCCAAACCATTCTCCAGGGAGTGGAGTCTCTAGGAGAAGAGGGGGGCTTTCGTGCTTAGAGATCACAATGAATAATCACCCATCTAACACCTAGACTGTATCCCAAAGGCCACAAGCACTCTGGGGAAGATGATCAGATAGAGAGCTTCTGAATTGGGTTAGGAGGGAAAAAGACACAGACGGAAGGTGGGGACTTGAGCTGTCGGGTGCTGGAGTGGAATTGAGAAGTGAGCAGAGCCAGAGAAGTGAAGAGCTGCAGGTAGCCAAGAGCAGCTCCAATCCCCTCTATTCAAAGAAATACAGCATTGTCTTTTTATTATTATTATTTATTATTATGATTGAGTGAAAATGTACATTCCCATATGAATTTGCACGCCCACCTATACGCAGCTCCCACTGCTCTCCCTGGTGACAGCACATTCTTCCTCTCTGCTCCATACATGTCTTATCCTCCCAACAGTCTCCTTGCCCCTCCTCTCCACCTACTCCCCTGCCTCCAGCCAGAGGTCAGTAGATACAGACATCCTGTAGATACAGCATTGTTTTTATACACACATACAACGTATTTTCCTTGTGTATGTTCAGAGCACCACAAAAAGAACTAAGTACCCTTTTGCTATGCTGAAGGGTTGAGAATCCACCAGTGGTGGTTGTCTTTAACCGACGAAACCCTTGGGAAGTAGGGGATACGGTGAGTCTGGATGGGGTCAGACAAAACAAAAAGCATCAAGAGACGAATGGAACTGGAACAGGCAGGCTGGGACAAGGGCAAAGAGTACTGCAACTCAGCTCAGTGGTGAAAGGGTGGTCAGTTTTCTTCGCACAGCTCAATCCCTAGGACCGCTCCTTTGTTCTAGACTAACTTCAATTCGGTTCCCTTTGTTTTACCAGAAAGGAAGCTTGAATTAAACAAGGCCTGATGGTTGAGTCTAAGCACACCACTTGGTACACGATACCCAAAGCTGCAGGAAAGAATTAAAAATGATTTTATTTTCCACATACTGTTAGATATTAAAATACTCAGCATATTTCTATGGAGTCCCTGGGTCAAGTAAAGGGTTAACCTGTTCTGCTGCTGGGTGAAAGGTTAGAGGTTGGAGTTCACCCTGAGGAGCCACAGAAGAAAGTCCTGACAATCTACTTCTGAGAAATTAACCATTGAACACCGTAAGGAGCGTCGTTTCTGCTCTAACACACACGGTGTTGTCATGAGTCAGAATCAACTTAGCAGCAACTGGTGTTTAGCATGTTTCTTCACCTGTGAAAAAACAGTTGCCATCGAGTCAATTTCAGCTCGTGGTGGAGAAAAGGTATTTGTTGAGCAGCTACTCAGTGGTTTGTTACTAGACCTTAGACAGGAAGACAGATACAGGACCAAGTTACTGGTAGGTATATATTCAGGATTCATCGTCCATGGGTTTTCTTCTCTAACACAGTCCTCTCTGGCACAGTCTTAGAGTAGAAAACGTCATACACGATCTCACATCTAATTGATTTGGTTTTTTTTCTTTCTTTTTTACTGATGTCAAGGGAAGAGCCTCTTCAGTCATCACTAGAAATAATGTGGTTTGACACGTCTTAAATTTGTCTCTGCACCACCTGAACCCAAGGCAAAGCCATGACGGAACAGAGCACTCTTTTCACTGAACCAAGTTCACATTTATCCGGAGGCCGAGGCTTCAGCTTTCAGTTTAGCTGTGCTATTTGAATGACTCATCCAAAGACAGTGTCAGCTGAAATGAAAGACAGCTCTTGCTCAAGTCTCTTCCTAAGGATCATGTTTTTGCATCTTTGTCTCTGAATGCAAACTGTCTGGGTCCCTCTCAAACAAGTGCTCACTGCCTACCCATTTCTGTGTATGCCTCAGAGTCCCTGACGGTTGATGAAAGGACCTCGAAGGTGGCCTCACCTAGCTAGGAAGAACATCCTTGAGTTCTGAGCAAATTTCACTTTTGATTTCTTCCAAAGAGATCATCAGGAAAAACACAACGATTTCAACTCACGTATCAAAATATTCTGCGTCAGAGACAAAGGTTTAAATCTCTACCTAGAGAAGTGACTGATTTCTATTATACATTCAGTAAACTCGTCAACACAGTGTATGGCTTTTTGGGACCTGAGTCACTTACATCTCATCCAGTCGTCCCCAGTCTGAGACAAGCCAACTCCTGAGATTTATGAAGTGATCACATCCTCTCAGAGCGAGGGATTTTCTAGAAAAATGCAAAGAGGGTGTCATATTTCAGCCAAAGAAATACTATTCTAGACAAAAAAAAAAAAGTGTCACATAAAGCTCGCTTATGATAATTTTATTTTTGGTATTTTTATTTTTAATACACAATTTGGAAGAGGAAATACATAATTTCAAATATAGTCTTTTAAATAGTCCTAACAAATTCAGTTCCTTGAACTTGAAACTAATGCTGATGACGATGTGACAAGTCCTAGCAGTCCTTGTCACATTATTATTATTTAGTAATAGCATCATCATTTTCAAATCCAAGCAACTATATTTCCATGCTTTTAATTTAAAGTAGCTTAAATCCAGACCAGGCTCAAAAACACTGCTATGTTTTGTGATCCATTTGAATTAAAGTGCTTAGAATTCAGTATCAACAAGCAGCAAATGACCTCTTTAAATACACCTAATTTACGGAGTCCATTAGGTTTATGATCATAAATAAAACCTCTGCAATGCTCCATAATAACAATAATGCCTTTTGAATGTTTCTGCCCTTAATGACCAATTTCAGAGCATTAAATGTTGTTAACAATCAATTTACTGGATACTATTATGCTTCTGTTTATAAATATCAAATTATATAGGTCACAGTGTTACCTTCACAGGCCAGCTGCAGGATTTATATTGAAGGTTCTGTAGAATAATTGCCAGACATTTTATTAGGATGATTTACCAAAAAAAAAAAAAAGTTTCATCCTCGGCAGGTTCTGAGGCTGTTGATCTGACTCTTGTCTCTAACTTTTTCCCCCTCAGGACCACGTAATTCACAGGGTATTGCTGCGAAGGAAAGATGAGCTCCACAAGGCTTGGCAAAGTGTCTCCATAAAGTTCTGTCCCGTAGCTGTGGACACAGACTCAAGCTGGTCATGTGCAGGACTCCAGCATGTTGAGCCCACTACCCCTCGGCACAGACAAATGTTTCAGCAGCTGCCCTTTTGTCCTGTTTCTTAAATAAACAAAGAACAGATACAAATTAATGACCTAAATTTATGGCAAAACACACTGCCTTCCCAGAGCAAATAGCCTTAAAAGAACAGATGCTAAAGTAGCATTTCTTACTCACAGACCCCCAGAGAAGATACTTCTGTGAACATACAAGTTTCTATTCTCTAGAAATTAATAATTTGCAGAAATGCAGTCATGGTGTACAACGTCACATTTCCAAACCAGACCCCACGGCTGCTGCAATTCTATGAGCTTTCAGACAGAAGCAGGTCCCCCCACCCCCACGTGGCTTGCTCCATATTCTGTTGCCCTACTCTGCTCCATGGTCTTAATAAGCTTTATTTCACCTTTGCACTTTATTTGGCGTTTGGCTAAGAACAATCCAGAAACGACTGTACTGGGATTTTAAAGACTATCGAATGATTGCATTTGGTTAACGTGATCAGCACCACAGTTTCTAAAGACTGTCAAGAATGTCAAGACACTGAACTGCAGGACTGAAATTGTATGAAAATGGGCTTGATTCTGTTCAGCTTAGTTCCAAATCAGCTTTCTAATTATTTTTTCTTGGTTTCTGTGTTAGCACACGCTGACTCCACAGGACAAAAAACCCGACCGAAACAATGTGAAGCTCGCTGCTGATTTTGGACCCAGGGACTTTGCAGTCACTTCGTAATTGACAGCAAACGGGAATAGAGCTAGGTCACCTCCAGGCAGGCATGAGAATGAAAAGGTACAGTGTGTTCCTCGGCCACACGTTGCGCTTCCTCTTGATCCCACACTGTACAATATTTCCAATCTTATTCAATAATTTAATATACATTTTCTTGTCAAGCTTCTTGGCAGCAGGGCTGTGCAGCTTGCAAGATGGACTGAAAATGCCACAGGTGGGCTGATTAGCGGGTGGCATTTCTGAATTCTAACAAGCTGTTAGCATTATGTCTGTTTGCTTTAGGTACAGATGTGAAATGATTTGACAGTAGATCTCAAAAGTGTGTGAGTACATTTTTGTATGTCAAACTATGGAAATAAGGTTTTTTTTTAAAATTTCACACATTGATGGTATGTATTGTATTTATTAATTTCAGAAAGTATATGCCACCGACAGGGTATAAAAATTAAAAAGCCGTTACCCGTAATGTATAAAATGAACAGATTGAATAAACATCCCACCCCAGTTAATCAGAAAGTCTTATCTCGTGCTGCCGAAAGAGTCAGAGGTGGGACTGTCTCAGCCGGGAAATAAGAGTCCTTGGAAATTTTGTTTTAATTGGTTTCGGAGTGCGGTGGTGATTTAAAAAAAGAAGACGAAGCAAAAGGGAAAAACAACAACCACATGCGACAAATGGCCTGTGTGGAGCGCTTGCCAGTCACGTTCAGCGACATCTGCCCTTGTCTAAAATTTCAAAGGTGATTTTAGGATTTATAAAGCGAAGTCTCCTTGGCATACTCCAAGGACATTTAAAATAAATGTTAGAAATTTAAATTTTGGTGCATGCTGAAGGCTGCAACACAGACATGAAACCAGAGAGACACCCAGAAGTTAGCGGACTAGATGGCATCCAACAGTAATTTCAGGTAGAGTGGGGGTCTTTGCTTTCTTTCGGAGAGTGCTCTGACCACGGGGCAGGAAAAGGTCAAAGGGGGATTTAAACAGCTGTCTTCGATGCTTTGGCAGATGATGACACCGATGGTAGTTCAGTGGTGAAATCCTCACCATCCACGCAGGAGACCTGGGTTTCACTCCCGGCCAGTGCCTCCCCTCTACAGCCCCCACCTGTGTCAGTGGAGCCTTCCATGTTTCCATAAAGCTCACCGGGCTTCAGTGGAGCTTCCAGACTGAGAAAGACTAGGAGGAAAGGCCTGGTGATCTACTTCCAATGTTCAGTCAATGAAACCCTTATGGATTACAAATATCTGACCTGCAGCCAATCATGGGGATAATGTAGGACAGGGCAGGACTTAGTTCTGGAGGCTTAGGGTCACCCTGAGTCTGAGCAACTCCGTAACCACTGATGACAACTACCATCTACAACTTGTGCTCTTTCTTCACCAGGCCCTGAAGAGTCTTCCATCCCCACTAAATAGAGCCAATAATCCTCTACCCATGGAAAAACCCTACAGCAGACAAAGACATCTGTGGTAGGACCCGAGAAGTCCCTCAGTCACAGTCCAGCAGACTCAGAAGGAAGAGCTGAGCACAGCAGATTCTAGGGGTCTAGAGGAAGTTCTCAAGCGGAGACCAGCCAGTGCCGGAAGGAAGTGCCCCCAGAGGAGTGCTCATTAGAGCACATTAGAGCACATTAGTGCCCCCAGCGGAATTCTGACCAGCAGCCAGGCATGTGGTGGGGGCTTCAGCCCAGAAGTGCCCGGTCAGCAGCACCTACCCTTCAGGTGGGAGAAAGAATCGCAGCACGCACCAAGCAACGTGAAAAAGGCTGGAGTTTGTCCCCACCATTATCACTGGAAACGCAGGTGGCATACGGGGTTAAGTGCTAAATCTGCTAACCAAAAGGTCTGCGGTTCAAATCCTCCAGGCACTCCTTGGAAATTCTATAGGGCAGTTCTACTCTGACCTCTAAGGTCGCTGTGAGTGGGACCTGACTCGACAGCAGTGGGTTTGGGTAATAATACTTATGTTAAGAGCCCTCAATGGTCTTAAAGAGCAGTTAATACAGCACTCCGATTTGAAAGATGAAAAACTGGGTCTTGGAAACAGGAAGCATCAGATTGTCTTCACGAGCAGCTCTTAGTTCAGCCCAGCAGGCCTGCGGGGTAACCCAAGAGAAGAGCTGGCTTCTCAGGCGAGAAGATAGACTCAGGGCACTCGCTCCCGGGTGCTCAGCTGAGCTTCTAAGCTCCTGTTCACGGCTACAAAGGAGAACCTAACATATCTTCATAAGAACAATATTCATTCAACAGATTTAATGAGCACTTCTTATGTGCCAGGTGCTTTTCTAGGTGCTGAGGATAAGCAGGGAACAGAACAGATGACAATCCCAGCCCCGAAGCCACCTCAATTCTAAGCAGGGATGACCCATAATGAACACAGTGACTGAGTGACACCGTGTTTAAGGAAAAAACGGCTCTGGAGAAATGCGAAGCAGACTAGGGTAATTCAAAGTGTGACGGGAGTTGGGTGACTGGGGTCAGAGAAGACCTCCCTGGAGGAAGGGAGCCAGCTGGTGACACCAGGACCGGGGACAATATTCCAGGCAGAGGGAACAGCAAATGCAAGAGTTCTGAGGGAGGCCATGCGGTCAAAGTTGCAGAAATGGAATCAGCTGGGGGGAGCAGTCACCAGGTACCAGAGAGATGGATGGGTAGGGTGTGAGGAAGGCCATTGCCAGGGGTTATCAGAGGGACCTCCCTATCCTTAAAGTTCCTATATTCTTATAGGGAAAAGCATTCCATATTCCAGTCAGCCAGTGAGCTCACTGAAAATTGTGAGCCTGTCTTTAAATATGAAACAGGCTAGGAACAGCCACTCTTCTATCTCTGGTTCAAGCCCCATCATCCATCTCAACAATTAACAATTAAAAAAAATCATCATCCTGATCACAAATCTTAGAGACTATGCTCTTCTGCTATTTTTAAATGAGTTTTCATAATAGACCTTTAGCTAATTGAAGCATTTCTTACCTATGTATATATTTTACCATCTTAAATATACCCAATTCTTAAAGATAGTAAGAAAAAGGATATACATTGGAGCCCACAAGAAGATCCTTGAGAACAAGACAAAACACGAGGGTCTGTGTCGACACCCCCTAGCTTCTATGTCTGGCATGTGGTAGGTGCTTAGTAAAAGTCTTCTGAGTACTAAAAGGCATTTTCATAGAGAAAAAAAAAGACGGATAGCACAAAGAAGTGAATTTTAATTTTGCCTTCTCAACCCAATTGGAATGTGGGTTATTTCCTCCTCCTTCATACCACCTACTTCCAGAAATAGCACATGCAGGAGCAATGTGGCTCCAGCCTCCAGGGCCTGGGGCTTACAGAAGCCTTACCTCTGCTGGTCAGCATCTTGGAGGGAGTCTGTCACACAAAGGCCACGGGGTGCTATTCCTGGCTGAGGGGCTTTCATGTGTTCTCCCACCCAGAGACACTTAGGGGAAAGTCAGCACCCCCAGACGCTGCTGACCTCTGCGTTTGTCCAGCTGCTGGGGGTCATTGCAGCCTCCCCACTGGAGACCAGCTGCTTCACGGGGCCATCACCTGCTCCGATGATTGGTCCCTAAGAAAGGACAGTTTTCCTGCGAACTTCAAAGTTACTCCTCCTCACATCACCACAGTATTAGCTGTCGTGGAGTTGGTCTCCAACTTATGGGGACCCTACACACAATGGGGTCAAACCGTTGTGATCCAGGGGGTTTTCACTGGCTGATTTTCAGAAGTGATCACAGGCCTTTCTTTCAGGAATCGCCACTGAAACCTACTCAGCATCTTAGCAACACACGAGCCTGTAACAGATGGTTCTGGAGACAGATACCTTGGCCAGGAATCCAACCTGGGTCTCCTGCATGGAAGGCGACAATTCTATCGCTGAACCGCTATAGCCTTCTTAATAGCATCACACCCAATGCCTTTTCAAAAGCACCAGAAGAAATGACTTCCTTTGAAACGAATACTTTGACCTCTAATATTTACAAAGAACAACATTTCATTACGGTGACGTGCCAGTCTTTGGCCAGACAGAGAACGTTGCTATGCTGTCATGTGGGGGGCCATACTTGAGTGATATGTTTGGGAGAGATGATGGATTTGTGCGATCCAGCCCCACTCTGGGCTTGCCCGGCCCCCCTGTGACCAATGGCAGGCATTTTCGCGACAGCTGGCGTGGCGAGGGTGCAGGCTGAAGCAACGCAGTGAACTCACTGGCCTCTGCACGGATCAAAGACTCATTAGCATCCCGCTCTCACCAAATCAACTTATTGGCTCAGACAATCCGTATTGCTTTAAACCTTCAGACAGCTATAAAATTTATTTGTCAAGGGTGTAGGGTTAGGATCTGATTTTTGACAGTCCCAATCCACAGACAAAAAAGGACACGATCCCAAAGCCATACAGAATGTGTTGGTTGTAACTCCAGTTTTTTGGCAAATGCAAATGAAAGATTATTTCCCAAAGTACCAGAATAATAACACTGGATTGTAAAATATGACAAACAGGCCACAAGAAAAAGGAGAACTGTCTCATCTGAATGGCAAACCACTCAAAGCATGACTTTATGGTTTATGATGTCTCAAGAATGTCTTGAAAGATTTATAAAATTGTAGAATCTACTGTACAGCACAGCGTGTCCTTAGTTTCTTGAATATTATTGCCTGTGTGTCTCCACAGACAAAATGAAAGTTGCAAACTCAAGAGAGGCTGAATTCTAATTTAGATTTTGCCATTGATTTACTGTGTCTCTGTTGGCAAGTTATTTAACTCCTTGCTCTTCTAATTTTAACAGACATAAACTGGGAATTACAAGTCAGTTATTTACCCTTTGGGTAAACTGGAAAAAAGGAGTTTTTTAAAAAGGGAAAACATTGGTATGAAATATGACAGTCTAGGTATGGGACCATGCCAATTCCTTTTCTTTACAAAGGAAGTTTGAGTGTTGATGTGGTCAACTTAACATTTTGTCTCTATAGTTTTGCCCATTCTAACAGTCCCTGTGTGGGCTGGCCAGGCTTCTGGAAACAACCAAGGCATAACCTTTCTGCTGTTCATTTTCCTTTTAGGAAACCTCCAGTTCCTATGACATGGTTGCCGGCAAGGAAAAGAAAGCAGTCTATTTTCCGGTTGGAGCATCATTTGTGTGGCTCTTGGAGCAGAGGGAAGGATGCCGCCTCGGGACTCTGGGCCAGCACATCTCCAGCTACCTTGGGGGTGGTGCAGCGGGCTCCATGGGGAAGGCTCATGAGACTGCAGTCTCTGCTGCAGCTCCAGCTGACCTGTCCGGGGCAGGGGGAGGTGAGCCAGGGATGGCAAGATTCTTGGCTTGGTGATACCAGACAGAGTAAAGGCAGGGGAAAAGCAGAACACTCACTTAGTTAACTTCCCCAAAGGAAAGCATGGAAACTATCTAAGCTTCTAAAAAACAAAAAAACGAGAGGTATAAAGAAGCCTCCTGTTGCTTGGAGTGCAAGCAGGAAGCAGCTGTTGAGTGCTGGGATAATGGATGGGGGTCTGCAGAGCAGCTCGGAGGAGATGGCTCGGTGGTCGTGGGCAGCGCTACGCCTGCCAGGGAGAGGGGAGCGCATCAGGACCATAAATCAAATCAGGAATTCCGATAACTGGGCTTGCGTTGCCGACTTGCATCTCAGTGGGCTGCCTTTTCTCACTTCTAATTCTCTCCAGTTACAGACAGGAACGAGAGGCGAGCTTCAGGACCACTGGCACTATGACTGAATCGAGGGCGGCATCCCACAAAGCACTTCCTGTTTTGAAACTGACCCCTGTTGAAGGACCTTATTTATACCTTTTCCTCTTGGCTAAGCACGTGATTAGTCGCTTGAATTTCTAACCCGTAAGTTGATTTGGTACATGCCAGATAATGGGTGTGCAGCTGTGCTCATGACTTAGCACGGATTTTAAAATTGCAGGGGCTCACACTGGCTGCCCTCGGGTGTGGTCTGAGCTGAGACTCTTACAGCAACTCCCTGTGTACTATTTTATGCAAGTTACAAAGTTTATTTATAAGCATATTAGCCTTTCTAACAGCTTAAAATCTTTCATTCAGGTATATATGAATTAGATTTTTCTGATATCTTGTCATGTGTTTGTATTCATATAAACCAGGTTGAATTTCTACTAGACTAATAAGAAATAAATGAATTGTTCGTTTTTTAAACAGTTAGTATGTTTTTCAGCAAACAAAGCGCTTTCACATCCAGGTGGAACAAGTTGTGAGTATGGGGTTGGGTGTCTGGTTTTTGTTTTTTGTTTTCCCCCATTCTATACATTTTACTAAAAATGGTTTACCAAGTGAAAAAAAACTCTGCTTAAAAAAAAAAAAAATCATCTGCCGGGAATTAGTTACACTAACAGGAGAATTTGAAACTAGAGTCAGCAAAAGAGAAACTCCAAGTGAGGAGAAGGTTGGCATCAAGATGCAGAAATGTCTTGTCATTCACCACCTGGTCCTTCCCTTATCGTGTCTCTCACTGGGTATCTCACAGTTCATGGTGGAAGGAAAGGACTTGGAGGGAACCTGGTGGTGCTCTGCTGGGTGGGTGGGGGACTTTGCTGTGCACCATGGGGGGGACAGCATCCTCTTGACGCTGATGCAGAAGGAAGGGTCATCACTGTGCCAAGATAGTGACAGCAGGGGCAGCTGCCACCCCCCGCTGGTGCGTGCCACTTGACTCAGTGCCTACAGATAACAAAACCAAGCCACAGGAAGACAGAAGAATTCCATTAGCAGGAGCACACATCCTCCCGGAGAGGTGGGCAGGCTTCAAGCTACCCAGGTTGCAAAACCAAAGCAGCCTCTGCAACTGCATGGATCCCAGTCTTCCATCACTCTGCCAAGCTGTTCTGTGCCCATCGGCAACTTAAATGTATGCTTCTCTGTTGCCTCCCCCACTGCCATGCTGAATTTGCAGATTAGATCTTGAGACTTCCTCTTTCCTGGAGAGGCTGTTTTGTGTGGGGAGAAGTGGTGTGCTTTAACATGTAGAGTAGAAAATGAGAGAAAATGGAAGGAATAGAGTAAATAAAGACAGTGAGAATGCAAAGAGAGAGAGAGTGGAAAGCATTGAAACAAGTGTGGTGCAGAGCGAAGGAGCGGACGAGAGCCAATCACAAAGGTACCAGCTTGCATCATAGGAGATCCTTGGCTGATTAAGGAAAGAAAAAAATGTGGAAAAAGGGAAATCAAGAAGTACTTACTCCCCAGAAGAGAATGCCTCCGAGCAAGAAAAGAATGTCTACGACACAAAGATAAAAATTTGAGTCGTCCAAAAGTCAGAAAATTTGAAATACTGCTGGGAAACACCAAAAGAAGGATAGCAAATACATAAACACAAAGATGGAGGTATGGTAGAAAAGGCAATCAAAGGGAATTTTAATTCCAATTAATCTAGATTTTTTGGAAATGTGACCTTCTGGTTATCTGAACTTCTGGATAATTCAAGGTAAGCCCTACCAAACCCAAACCCACTCCCATCTTGTTGACTCATAGCAACCCTATAGGACAGAGTAGAACTACTGCGTAGAGTTTCCAAGGAGTGCCTGGCAGATCTCAACTGCTGATCTTTTGGTTAGCAGAAGCAGCACTTATCCACTATGCCACCAGGGTTTGCAAGGTAAGTCCGGTAACCCTTAATACTGTCCTGGCTGAACAGATAACACTTTCCTTAAAGACTAAACAATTCTCATTGACTTTAAGTCATCATGAAAATTCCAATTCTTGCTTTTTGTCATAAGTCAGTTTTCTCTTGCTGAGTGTAATGGTTTAAGAGCAAGGTTCCGGAATCACACAAAGTTTGGTTCAAATCCAGCTCTGTTCCTTAATAGCTTAGGGCTTCGGTAGTTGACTTCATATTCATCTGTAAAATAATGGAATAACTGTAGTTAACCCATAAGATTGTTTCAGGATAATTAATGTCAATCACTTAGCACAATGCCTAGTACACATCCCACTCAATAAATCTTAAATTTTTGTTATTGTGTCAAAGTTGTTACCATTTCCATACTATAGGAGGAGATATAAAAGACGTACACTCATTAGCTGGGATGTGTTTACCGTACCATTTATTGATATCTTAAGTTTGTTTTCTTGGGCTCAATTGTCTCAGCCTTTAAAGTGGGGTGTATTGGGAGATAGGGTAGGGAGACCGGGACAACTATTGACAGTTTTATCAATTAAGGGTTCCAGAAGTTAGGCTACAGTTAGATTTCATTGGTAATTAGATTTCACTGGGATTTCCAACATGATCAGTTTTAGTGTCTTTAGGTGTAAAGTTGGATTTCTAAATTTCCTGCCTCTATCCTATTAGAAAGCAGAAATACACCACCACCTTCTGTTTGATGTCCCTCAAGCCTGGGGTTATAGCTTTTAAAACTAACTGTATGTATAGCCAATCACCTCAAGTACTGCATGAAAATCTCAAATTATTTTGTAAGCATTATATAGCCTAAACCACTTTAAAAATTACGAAAACAAAAAAGGAACAGACAAAAATAATTCAATTTCTCACTCAAGAGCATCAGCTAAGGGGCAGCTCTGGAAAAGGTAGCTTCATGAAAGCAGTAGGCCCTCCTCCCCACTGAGAATCACCTGGGGACAGGGTTAACTGTATGTGCCCTCAGCAAGGGCTGAAAAGCCCTACATCATGTGGAAGGCAGTGAGCAGGAAGTGTCCTAGGGAGCTGAGGACTTTTTATGAACTCAATGGAGGCCTGGTGCCATACTGGTTAAGAGCTGTGGTGGGCTGTGGCTGCTAACCAAATGGTTGGCTGTTCAAATGTACCATCTATTCCTTGGAAACTCTATGTGGCAGTTCTACTCTGTCTAAATGGAATTAGCTTGGTTAGCTATGGACTTTTTTGTTTGTTTTGGTACGCTCAGTACAACTACATGTGGGATAGAAAGCCAACGTCTCAGCTCTCTTAGTCTCCTAGAGCTGGTATAACAGAAATACCACCAATTAGGGGACTGAAAAAAGAGAAATTTATTTTCTCACCATTCGGGAGGCTAAAAGTCAGAATACAGGATGTGGCTGTAGCCGGAAGGCATCCTTTGTCTATTTCAGCTTTTAGTAGCTGGCAATCCTTGGAGTTCTGGAGATCACAGATTCACCCACCGCATCGTCACTGGAGAATGTCTGTCTCCCCAAGTCTGTCATCCTCTCTGTCTAATCTTTTATAACCCAAAGGTGATTAGGACATACCCTACAGTAATATGACCTCATTGACATAACATCAGCCTGCATTCTGGAAGATGATTTCATCTCATTACATTACATGGACAGGTATACGGATCAGGATTTTGACACATATTGTGGATGAGATGCAATTCTATTAATAACACAGGCTAAAATGGGATCTCAGGTAAATCTGCTGGATGAGTCTTAGAAAGTGATTAGAAAAAAATATTTCTTTTAGAAAATGCTATTCAACAACCCAGAGACAGTTCACGTGGTGCCGGGAGTGCATCAGGTACACCTTTTTTCCCAAGGATCACACCACTTAGCATAGAATCATTGACAAAAGTCACAGCCCAAGATGGCACAACATCAGGCCTGTTTTTAACAATTGTTACAGTAAATGGAAAACTGCAGGCAGAACTTCCTGTAGAATAGTCTGCAATGGATTGAATTATGTCCTGCAAAAAATATGTGTAGAAACTTGGCTGAGCCATGGTCCCCAGTATTGTGAGCCTGTCCTCTACTGTGTGATTGTAATTTTCTTATCTGTTGTAAATCCAAATCTCTGCTGTGGTTAATAGGGCAACACTGGGTTGTGTTAAAAACAGCCTTCCTAGGGTCATACCCCTGATCCGATGTAAAAGAAGTTTCCCTGGGATGTGGCCCATACCACCTTTCATCTCTCAAGACATTAAAAAGCAAAGGGAAGTGAGCAGAGAGTTGGGGACTTCATACCACTAAGAAAACAGTGCTGGGAGCAGAGCACGTCCTTTGGACCTGCAGTTTCTGCACTGGGATGCTCTCAGGCCCAGGGAAGATTGATGACAAGGACCTTCCTCCAGAGCCAACAGAGAAAACCCTTACCCTGGGGCAGGGACTCCCTAAATATGGACTTGTAGCCTACTAGACTTTGAAAGAATAAGTTTCTGTTAAAGCCCCTCACTTGGGGTATTGCTGTTTTAGCCGCATGAGCTGGCTAGGACGCATGCTACCACAAAATCTCTTGATGCAGTGGAAGGATGGTTAGCTATCATACAATTCATACTTGATTAATGGAATAAAGTGACTAAAGTTCTACCCACCCCTTGCAATCATTTTCAGATTCCTCATTCCTGTGAGAAATGCACTGCTTGTTCCAGGGACATGTGACACTTCTCAGGACAGCAAATTGTCATTCCTCTTGATGCGTGTGTCCCTGAGACAAAGGGCCTCCATAGGTAGCCTGGTCAGCAGTTCGTCTTTACGATGGGTACCCACTTGGCCCTCTGCTGCTGACGAAAATGGAATCTCGCGCCCACCACCAGAATGTTTTCTGATCCTTTGGGTTGTTTTGCTTCGTCCCTGCTTTTTGTTGTTTAATTTGTTTACAGTGCAAATAGCCTCAGCAGACGCTAACCATTAATTCCGGAAAACAGAGCCAGAGTCTCTTGTTATGCCCTCCCTCCCTCCCCCCTGCTAGGCAGCTCAGCGTGGAAGAGAAAGGACCTTGCCCTCCCTCCCTTTGTTGCTGCTGGAAGGAGAAAGAGCCCTGGTCTCCTTCGCATCTGCTATGGGACAGAGGGCCCATTAGGCCTGGGAAGGCGGAAGGCAGAAGGCTCTTGGGGCACTGGCTAGGAGACACAGCCGGGTGGCCAGGGCCAAGGCAGCCAGAAGCAAGGCAGGCTCCTCTTTCAGATCCAGAGAGCCTTCCAGTGTTGGGTAGAGATGCCAGTCGATGCCCGCATCTTCCGACACAGCCCTGCTTTCCCTTTCCCCTGCCGAGGGGAACCCCCTCCAGCAACTCTGCTTAATTACCCTGTTCTGAGAAGCTAAAAACCCCCTCTGCTGAATTAGCCCACAGACTGAGACTTCACTGCCAGCAGATTCCTGTCGGGGACACTGTAGCGAGTATTAATTATGTTACTGAACACTCTGGACTCCTGCACCACTATTAAATCAGCGGAGTCAAAAGGAGAATACATGTGCTAAGCAAACCTGAACACACGAACTGCGTTCCTGAGAGCCTTCCGGCAGCTCATTTCTGTCCCACTGAACTTTAAACTACCAGCCACCGAAGGGGACTGAGTGAAGACAGGGCCTGAGACGGGACGCTGAGCTCACAGCCAGGAGACCACCTCTCACCTGCAGGCCACTGAACTGACTACTCATTGTCTCCTGTCCCAGTTTCCTTGGCTGCCAAGTTGGAAGAATGAGTTCCCAGGACGGTGGTAAGTGAGGATGAAAGAGGTAACTTAAGTGAAGGCACTTGTGAACCCCACAGGGCTGGCCTGTTGTTGTGTCGGCCACCCTGGTCTTGGCTGTGACTCGGGGTGACTCCACATGCAACAGGATCGGACTGCGGTGATCCTTAGGGATTTCACTGGCTGATTTTTGGGAGTCGATTGCCAGTCCTTTCTACCAACTCTGTTTCAGTCCGGAAGCTCAGCATCATCTCAACACAGTAAGCCAACATGGACGGATGGATGGCGGCTGAACATAAGGAGCGGTGGCCAAGAATCAAACCCAGGTCTCCTCGGCGGAAGGCAAAAAACCTTCCCACTGAGCCGTCGCTGCCCAGACATGCCCATACTCTGGAGGTTTGCTTGTGTTTCCCTGATCCAGCAGGTGGAGAGTACATTAGGGAACGCAGTGTCCCACCAGTTTCAGTTCATCCTCTCCTGACTTGTGGTTGCTTCACTCACCCCACTGATGGTCAGAAGCCAAGGCTGATGCCCTGAAACAATCAGGCAGAGGACATTTCGTGTTCCACAGAGCAATACGATATGACAGAGATTAAATCAGAAGTTTTGGAATCTGAAAGACCTGGCTCAAAAGCTTTGTCTGCTCCTAGCTGTGTGACACAGGGCAAGTTATTCAACTTCACTGAACCTGCATTTTCTGGGCTGTAGAATGGGTGTGACAAAGATGATACCCCCCTTTATGGATTGAATTTCGCCCTCCAAAACATGTGTTGTAAATCCTGACCTTTCCACTTGTGGTTACAATCCCATTTGGGAGTAGGTTGTCTTTGTTACATTTAATGAGACAGGATTAGCATAAGATATGTCCTCCGTCAACCTCTTTTGAGGTATCAAAGAACTGGAACGCAGGGTAAAGCCGGGATGAGGAAAAGATGCAAAGCTACATGACAATCGCCCAGGAGCAGAAGATGGCAAAAGACTAGGACCCTCCTACAGAACAGACAGAAAGAAAAAGTACTTCCCTACAGCCAGGGTCCTGAATTCAGCGCTAGTCTCCTAAACTGTGAGAGAAGACCTTTCCATGGTTAGAACTGTCGACTCTTGGTACTGCTGTTACAGATGTGCTACACTACTGAGACCCCTGCCAGAGGGCTGCTGGGAAGGTTAAATGAGACAGACAGTGCATGGTGAGCACCCACCATGGACGTGGTCAGTGTTAACAGATGTTAGCCAGCTTTGGCGCTGTTGGGTCCAGAGTACACACGCAGACTGTTCGAGCTGTAGCTATGGTAGATACTGTGTGAATTGCTAGTGTCTGCTCATTCATTTGAGCTATTTTTAAAAGCTATTCAAGGCTTAGTTCAAATATCACCAGCTCTGTAGACTCTTTCTTGATCCAGTCCTAAACGAAGCTCCCAGCTTGTACCAACCCACAGCTGCGTGGGACCTCCGCAGCCAAACAGTGCCTGTGCTCACAGGGCTCCTCACTTGCCTTCGCGCTCTCCATGGTCACCATCTGTCTCAACAAAGGGTCTGCATTTTCATGTTGTGCTGGCCTCTGCAAATTACATAACTAGTCCTGGTACAGTGCTTTGGTTTTACTTTGATTCTGTCTTGTAAAATTTATCATTTGTTGCTAACCTGCCTTATGGGATATATTAGTTCTTTTAAGAGCAATGGCCCTGTTTTACTTATTTTCTCACCATCACCTTTGTCCCTTCCCTGTGTGTCTAAGAGAGCTGTGCATATATTGTTGTTCAGGAAAAGCTAGCTGAACTAAGTGACGATTCCAGCTTTCAAGGAGCAGTAACCACTGCCTGTCTCTTCTGAGATGTTACCGTTTGGTCTATGTGAAATCAAAGCCCCTTGTGGTTTTCTGGTTATATGAAAGACTGTCCTACTCTGTGAAACTTCTCAGTTTTCAGTTTTTCTTGGCATAAGGAAGAGGAGTACAGTGGTGAATGGTTATGGGCTGATATATCTAAATCTTTTTTAGACAGAATACTCAGGGCGTGACTTGAAATTTGCTCAGAAGAGAGCTATCACAGGTTTTCAAAGGATGCATAGAAAACTTAGGAGTTCTATTTTGAGAGAAATAATTCTGGGTATGGGTGAGATTTGACTCTAAGTTGCTTTCTAGTGAACCATTTATGGAAGTTAGTGGAGTAAGTATTCTGGCAAGAATTGGCATCCACTACTTAGGACGAGAGTTAAAGAATTCTAGAATCAGTAACCTATTTATCATCTGTTTAAAGCAGCTGAGATCACTGAATCCAAGACTGGAGTTGCCTTAGAGTTTGAAAAAGGTAGAAATGGAAGAAATAATGTGTCTAGTTATCAATAGGATGATGGCAAAGCCTAGTCTAGCTTCTAGATGAAGACAGACTAAGAAGAAAAGCCTGAAGATCTACTTCCAAAAATAAGCCCATGATAACAGGCGGATCACAACAGAACACTGTCCAAACTTGCTTGGTTTGGATATCTCATCAGAAGTGTTCAATCCCTGGAGGAGAACATCACGTTCGATGAAACACAAGACCAGCAGGGATGAGGGACACCCTTGGTGCAATAGACCGACACAGTAGTTTCAACAATGGACTAGAAAGTGCTGGCAATCATGACAATGGTCAAGACAGAGTAACTTTTTTTCTATTGTACGTAAGGTCATGATTAGTCTGAACCAGTTCAAAGGCCAACTCTCTGTCATCTGTCCTAAGCCGGCCTGTCTCCAAATCTGAAAAACCTGAATCGAAAGCTTTTACTGAGACCTGTTGAGATCGTTTTTGGGAAGGGAGGATACAGTGTTCATAAATAATTTGACTTAGTGATTTTATTCATGATCGTTGAGGAATAATGTGCCCATCTCTGTACCAGAAAGTGGTTAAAATGAGTGGCATCCGGCACCTGGACACAACGGCTCCTAACACTCTCTACCTCCCACCATCTATTTCCAGTTTCTTGTCCTTGATCCCCGGTCCTTCTCTCCACCGTCTGTCCTTCCATCTACGGAACCGGGTTCATAGCTAGAAGGGCTTAAATCAGAGGCCTTCTAAAAAAGGTACTGGCACAGACCACTAAGTAGACAAATAAGGCTTAGGGTGGGAGACAGCCCTGTCCACAACAGAGACAAAGTTCAGATTTGATTGATGACCTATCAGTAAAACAGATACAAAACACAGCAGGTCATGAGCAAACCATTGGTGTGTCCTGGTAGCTGACCAGTATAATATATTAGCTCGTGTGTCTTTTGCAGAAGAGAAATCAGAAGATCTTCCTTTGCTGATGTTTGATTTTGGGATTGGCTAAGTGTTTTGGACTGAACTGTGTCCCCCCAAAAGGTGTAACACAGAGACAGACACAGAGGAAAGACGGCCGTGTGAAGACAGAAGCAGAGATTGGAGTGATGCATCTAGAAGCCAAGAAATGCCAAGAATCACTGGCTATCACCAGAAGTTGGAGAAGAGGCGTAGAGCAGACTCTCCCTGAGATCAGAAGGAAGCAACACAAGTGGGCTCCCTGATCTTGAACTTGAAACCTTCAGAACTGTGAGACCAAACATTTGTCTTCTAATAAGCCACCCATTTGTGGTACATCTTTTTTTTTTCCCAACTGCCCTTGGAAACTAATGCAGCCAATAAGCGGTCACATCGTTATCTGAGCTAGAAGGCAGGAGAAGAAAAAGGAGGTTCTAGCTGAAAGGAACAGCAGTCCAGAAAGGTCTGGAAGAAGGGAAGAGGGCATAATGCATGTGAAAGGATAAGTGGTAGACATCGGTTTGAGGGGCTGGAGTGTACAGGGTGAAGCTGAATACTGGTTGTTGACATTAACTGCTGCTGAGTTGTCCCCAGCTCAGGCAACCCCACTGTAACAGGCCAAAATGGTACCCAGTCCCGTACCTGCACCATTCCACCATCGTTGGTACACCCAAGTCCGTTGCTGCGGCCACTCTGTATTTTGAGTGCCTTCCAACCTATGGGGCTCGACTTCCAGCACTATTCTGCACAGTAGTCTGCTGTGACCCACAGAATTTTCACTGGCTAATTTTTGGAAGTAGATTTTCAAACCTTTCACCCTGCTCTGTGTTAGTCTGGAAACTCCACCAAAATCTCTCCATCATGGGAGCCCTGCTGATATTGGAAATGCCCATGGCATAGATTCCAGAATCACAGCAACACGGGGGCCACCACAGCATCAACGGGTGACAGATGTGTGCTGGTGAATGTGGGTGTGGGAGGGAGTAAAGCCTGAATGGTTCAACTGAGTCATATGATTAAGATTCCGTGAATTTGAGGTCAAGGACTGTGTACATCAGCAGGCAATGGAAAACCCCAGAAGATCTTCCCCAGGGAGAATGATAGACTTAGAAGTGCCACTGGACAAATGAATACAGCAGCGGTGGAGAGACATTTGGAGGCAGAAAGGCCAGTGAGCAAGCTTGGCTGCCACGGGCAGGAGGAAAGAATGAGAGGCGGGGCCCAGTGGGAAGGAGGAGAGAAGACTGAGCTCGTGGTCTTGGGACTGAGTAGGTGGAAGCGGGCAGAGGAGCAGGAGAATTCAGAGACGAAGGGATCTTGATGTGTGTGCAGGGAGCAGAGGGGTTGGTGAGCGGGGTAGATGGAAGGTTTGGGCACGTGGTGTTCAAGATGCTGGAAGCAGCTGAAAATTGGCACAGTCTAGATATGACTTCATCTGAATTATATGTCAGATATTAACTCACCAACTGTTCAGACTTTGTTTCTTTGTTACCTACCAATGTTTCTCCCCTGCCCCCGTCCCCTCCAACACCCCCGGAGTCCGGGATCTGTCTTCTCAGGCCTAGGGTAGTCTGGGCAGGGTTCAACTGGCTCTGATAAATACTGGAGTGAGTTGGAGATGCTTCCCCCTAAAAGATCTGAGTGGAGAATGTAACATCTTTCTACCTCAGGCTACTTAGGGGATTAGTAAAAGCTTTTTAATGTGCATTTCAACTTCACGCCACCCTCTCCCAGTATCACCTTTTCATTTAAACAGACACACACGTATGTATGCATCCACGTACACACACACACACACACACACACCCCACATTATTGGGTTTCTATTACTCAAACTCAGTGCTAGTGACAGTGAAGGGGAGACACAGAGGGGAGTGAGACACTATGCTGTCTCCAAAATGTCTCACAGTCTGGTAGGAGTCAAATGATTGGCTGAGCTTGCCTCTACTGAGCATGCTGTGTGCACTGAACACTGAATTAGGAGGCATTCGGAGGTGGTACGGTGGTGTGGAGGTTAAGTGCTATGACTGCTAACCAAAAGGCCAGCAGTTCAAATCCACCAGACACTCTATGTAAACTGTGGGGCAGTTCTACACTGTCATATAGCGTCACCAGTGGTTAGAATGACATGAAGGCAACAGATTTGTGTTTTTAAGAGTTAATACGAAAGAGACTTGGTAGCCTGGTGATTACGCACTCGGGTGCTAACTAAAAGGACAGTAATTTGAAGCCACCAGCTGCTAATTGGGAGAAAGAAGCGGCAGTTTGCTACTGCAAAGATCTGCAGCTTTGGAAACCCTATAGGGAAGTTCCATTCTGTCCTATGAGTCACTGTAAGTCAGAATCAACTCAATGGCACCTGATTTTGGAGGCAACCTGAGTCCCCAGGTGGTGCAAAGGGTTAACGGCTGATCTGCTAACTGAAATGTTGGAAGTTCTAGTCTACTCACAGGTGCCTTGGAAAAAAGGCCTGGCAATCTACTTCCAAAAATACAAGTTATCGAAAACTCCATAGAGTGCAGTTCTACTCCTACACACATAAGGTTGCCATGAGTTGAACTTGACTCCAAGGCAATGAGTTTAAGAGGCAATATAGCCTAGTGGTTAAGCATAGATGACAGTACTTAAACGTGTGGACTCTAGGGCTAGATTAGATGTGTTGAAATTCTTGCTCTAGTACTTATTCCTTGAGTGAACTTCAATCAAATTATTTAAGTTCTGGTGACTCAATTTTCCTTTCTATAAAGGAAGGATACTGCTAATTACTTCACAAGATGTATGAAGATGAAATAAAGTAATAAATACAAACCTCTCTATTATGTGATGGAGCCAGCCCAGGTTCTTAGCACATAATTATCACTAACGGAACGTTAGCTATTATTGTTAGATGTTTCCTTCATAAGTACCTCATTTCTTCCTTAGATCAGTTCTGCAAAACCAGAATTACTTTTCCCATTCATGGATGAGGACCCCAAAACTCACAGTGACTGGTCAGGGCCGGGTTGCCATTGAATGAAGGAACGACCGCATGAATCCAGGTAAGTCCGGTGCTTGTCCAGCAGTATGGCAGGGCATCATTGTTATGGGGCAAAACCAAGAAAAATCAAATCCACTGCCACAAGTTGATTCGATATGGAGTAGAGTGAGTTAAAGAAGGATCTGATAAGTCTTAATCCCCTCTGAAATCTGCAAACCAGAAACAATTCAAAACGTAACTGAGAATTAAATAATCAGTAATAATTAGTACTTCTAAGAAAACTCCCTCACAAATATCCTCCACAAATATCATTTAACATTATTTAGTTGCAATAAGAAATTAGACTGACCAGAGATTTTCCTCATACCTTTTCTCTTCCTGGAAAAGCTGCTCTACTGAAAAATTAGCTTCTGGTTTTCTGTAACTAAACAAGTTTACTAAAATTAATAAACAAATGGATTTTTAGAGGATGACAGGTTATAGTCAAGCCTCTGCTGGCTCTGTATAAACCTTTGAAAGAGATAATACACAGAGGTACACAAGGTCAAGTATGAGGCTGCTTCCTGCCCACTAAGTTCATGCGGACGAATCCACCAGGTCAGCTTTGCACTTTTCCATCCCTCCATTAAGAGTCTTTCCTATCTCTGCCTTCGTTCTCCCTACGTGGTCAACCTTGAAGGACTAACTGGGATCAGGCTCTTGGTAAAATCAAACAAAAGAATGACTCTTGGTCAGACTGGTGCAAATAAGATGCTGACTGAGAGTAGACCCCCAAAATCACATAATCCAAAGAGACAATACTGGAAACCCTGGTGCATAGTGTTTGAGTGCCGTGGTTACTAACCAAAAGATCCGCGGTTCAAAGCCACGAGGCACTCCCTGGAAACTCTATGGGCCATTCTGCTCTGTCTGTAGGGTCCCTATGAGTTGGAATTGACTCAGTGGCCATGGGTTTGGTTTTGATTTAACCAAAAATAAAAAGCTAGAAGTCAGCGTAAAAGAATCATGTCAAACAACAAGACAGAGAGACCAAGGTAAGACTACAAATGAAAAATGGGGATAAATCTCAAATCAAATAGATCCACAATGGTGGAAGAAAGAGAATTCTGGGAAAGCATTCAGTCCATGCAGGAGAATGGCAGGCCATCCATACTGAGTGCTAGATTGGACCCACACTGTGGTGCAGCTATTTTTGTGTGTGTTCTCCACATTACACTGGAAAGATTTTGACAACATCATCTGTAGCTGGTTGTGTTGGCTTCCCAATAATGTCTGACCTGTGATAGGTAATCAATAAATATTGCTGAATGAATGAATGATGAATACAGTGGGGATTACTACCACCGCCTCTAATTCTGCTACCTCAGCCACTAACAACTACCTCTTTTTGAATTTACCCTATGCCCCAAATCGTGCCAATCACTTGACATGTACTTTTGTTATTTAATCTTTACACACACACACACGCACACACACTTGTTAAGCATATAGTATTCTTAGCCCATTTTATAAGTGAAAAAACTAAGGGTTATAGAAGTTAAGTAAAAAAAAAAAAGAAAGACAACCTGTTGCTATCAAATCGATTCTGACTCAGTGACTCTGTAGGACAGGGTAGACTTGCCCCACAGAGTCTTGAAGGAGCACCTGGTGGATGAGAACTGCCCACTTTTTGGTTAATAGCTATAAGTAACTGTCAAAATTGCATAGCTGACAAGTGACACAAACAGCATGCAAACTAACGTAGATCCACCTGACCATTAACACTGATTTGGGACCCCAGCTTTGTTGGGACCTCAATGGGATTCTAATGCTTGTTTAAGAGACTTTTCTATCCTCCTCTTCAACCCCCATCACAAAAACTAAGTTACGTGCCCACTTCCTGTGCTCTCTGCCTTCCCACTCACTGTCCTGTCATATGATTATCCACTAAGATGAGTGTCTTGAGGACAGGGGCCCTTTGCACTGATGTCCCCCCTCTGTGAACCACCTAATGTCTGAAATAGAGTTTCTGGAAATAATTGACTATTGAACTCTGAACAAAGAGTCATTATTTAGAAATTGTGTTCAATAGGGAAACCCTGGTGGCATACGGGTTAAATCCTATGGCTGCTAACCAAACAGTTGGCAGTTCAAACCCACCAGGCAATCCTTGGGAACTCTATGGGGCAGTTCTACCCTGTCCCGTGGGGTCGCTATGAGTCGGAACCAACTAGACAGCCGTGGGTTTGGTTTTTGGTTTATGTTCGCTGGAGTTGGTTTGATTTGGATCCACAGATTCCTTTCCACAGGGATTGAAACGTCTGAGAGATATGATCACAAGACTGTTTCGGCACCTCTCAGGTGCTACCTTTACAGCTGGATTTGTTGTCCCCTTGGGTGGAATGTCACCTTTCCCCCTTGCTGAGCTGTCCAGAGCGGAGGTTATAGGTGTATGCCTGTCTATCAACACACAGCTTTTTTTCAGTCAAAAGTAGCACCTTAACAGAACTTCTGGGCCTCCAAAGAGGTGAGGCAGAGGAGGCCAAGAGAAAGGGAGAAACTTGTTCCCGGTTTTAACGCTAACACAGTAGAACACAGGAAGAAGCTTTAATCTGTCAAAAATAGAAAGTTTTTAACTCATGAAAAGTTTCACACACAAAAAGAAACAATCTTTGATGGTTAGGAAGAATGGGAGGGACAGGAATGGAAAGTCACTAAACAGACAATGGGTAAATCGTAACTTTGACGAAGGGTAAGACAGCACATGACACTGGGGAACGCAGCACAGCTTGTCCCAGGCAAGGTCATGGAAGCTCCGCAGACACACGTTAACTCCCTATGGGACTGACTTGCTGGACTCGGGGCTGTGGGGACCATGGTCTTGGTGTAACAGAGTTTGTTAAGAAAAGGTTCTACATTCTGCTTTGGTAAGTAGCATCTGGGATCTTAAAAGCCTGTTTGTACCCATCTAGGGAGCTCATCCCTTCGGGAGCTAGCAAGAATGAAGAGAACTGAAAACAGGAGGGAAAGATTAGTCCAAAGGCCTAATGGACCGTGCCCACAGCAGCTTTCACCAGACTGAGTCCAGTATAACTAGAAGGGGCCCAGCTACCACACATCAACTGTTTTGGCAGAGGTCACAACAGAGGGTCCCAGACAAAGCTGGAGAAAAATGTAGAACAAAATTCTAATTTCCCCCCAAAGACCAGACTTACCGGCATAACAAAGACTGAAGAAATCCTTAGAGTTATCGCCCTTGGACACCTTTTCAGCTCAGTAATAAAGTCACTCCTGAGGTTCACCCTTCGGTTGAAGGTTGGACAAGCCCATAAAAAAAATGACACTAAAGGGACACACCAGCTGTGGGAGCAAGGACTAGAAGGCAGGAGGGGATAGGAAAGCTGGTAATAGGGAACCCAAGATTGAGAAGAGTGTTGGCATGCTGTTGGGTTGTGAATCAATGTCATAAAACAGTATATGTATTAACTGTTCATTGAGAAACTAGTTTATTATGTATATTTCCATCTAAAGTACAAGCCCAAACCCACTGTCACTGAGTCGATCCTGTCTTTTAGTGATCCCATAGAACAAAATAGAACTGACTCATAGAGTTTCCAAAAAGTGCATGGTGGATTCGAACTCCTGGCCTTTTGGTTAGCAACCGTAGCACTTAACCATTACACCACCAGTTTGCAGTTGTAAAGACAGAGAGAGAAACAGTATTCTATCAAAAAGTCAAAAACCAAACCCAGTGCTGTTGCCGTTCTCACTCATAGGGACCCTAAAACATTCTACAGTAGTGGCTAAAAATAAAACTTTTGTAGTTAACAAACTTTGTTCAAATTATGATTCTTCTTGATTAGCTGTGTCCAATATGGCATGCTACCAAAATTTCTAAGCCTAAGTTTGTTCATCTATGAAATGGTACTGGTAAACTTCATATGGTTTAGAAACCCTGGTGGCATAGTGGGTTAAGTGCTATGTCTGCTAACCAAAAGGCTGACAGTTCAAATCTACCAGGTGCAATTCTATTTTGAACAATAGGGTCACTATGAGCTGGACTAAACTCGATAGCAGTAGGTTAGGTTCTTTTTTCATATGGTTGCTCTGAGAATTAGAGAATACTTGTAAAGTATTTAGAATTTTAAACACCAGTTGCTGTCTAATTGATGACAACTCATGACAACCCCATGTGTGTCAGAGTAGAATTGTGTTCTCTAAGGCTTTCTGTGGCTGATTTTTCAGAAGGAGATCATCAGGCCTTTCTTCTAAGGTGGTTCTGGGTGGACTCATGTCACTGTCCTTTCAGTTAGCATCTGAGCATGTTAACCATTTGTACCACACAGGATCTCCAGAATGTTTAGGATGCAAACAAACAAGCAAACCCATTGCCGCTGAGTTGATTGCTACTCACAGTGAAGCTGTGGGTTAGAATAGAAATGCCTCCCAGGGTTTCTGAGGCTGTAATCTTTCCAGATGCAGCAGACTGTCATATCTGTCTTCCATGGAGTGGATGGTGACTTTGAGTGGCAGATCTTTCAATCAGCAGCCAAGCGCTTAACCATTGCACCACCAGGGCTCTGTCACAGCCCCATTAGATAGCTAAGCTCAATAAAAGGCACTGCTGTTAAAATAATTCAAGTTCATTCCTTACCTGACAAAGATTCACTGAGCACTCCCTGTGTGCCTGGCACAACACCACATCCTTGAACACAGAAGAGGGTCTGTGCTCTCACAGAGCTTTATGGAAAGTGTGAAAATAGACACCAGTTCTTCCCTGCAGCCACACCTGGGCCTGCCCGTTGAGTATCCTCCCACTTACACTCTGAGCTTGGCCTTGAACTTCCTTTGACCAATGTGGTGTCAGCAAGCATAATGCAAGCAGAAAACCAAACCAAACCCAATGCTGCCAAGTTGATTCCAACTCATAGTGACCCTACAGGACAGAGTAGGACTGCTCCATAGAGATTTGAGGGAGTGCCTGGTGGATTTGCACTGCTGGTCCTTTGGTTATCCGATGTAGCATTTAACAGCTACTCCACCAGAGTTTCCAAAGCAGAGTCCTGGAAATTATTGTGCTTTGAGGCTTCTCTCTGGCTGGTCTTAAAACCCCTGCTCCCGTGAACATGTGGAGAAGCCCAAGCAAGCCTGCTGGATGGAAGAGACACATGTCCTAATGGCCACTGTCTCCTTGACCAACAACCATCAAGTGAGGCCAACCTAGATCAGTGCCTCCAGTCAGCCCATCAACAGTTATGGACACAGAAAAGATTCCAGCATAAATCAGCTGATCAGACCTAGAGGAGAGAAATTACCTACCCAACCTTGAGAACTGTGTGCTAAATAGATGGTGGTGTTAGAAATCCTTATGTTTGGAGATGATTTCTTATATAACCAAAGTTAACTGATACAAGCTGGCAGCCTGGCACAGGGGTCAGCAAATTTATTCTGTAAAGCACCAGATAGTAAATATTTTAACTTTGCAAGATACAAGGTCTTTGCTGAAACTCTGAACTCTGCTGTTACAGCCCTAAAGGAACCAAAGACAACTCATAAATGAGCAGTCATGGCAGGATTTGGCCTGAGGACTATGGTTTGCTGACCTGTGGACTAGCGTAAGAAACAGACATTCCTCAAATAATAACAAAAAGAAACACATGCATATATGTTGCAATAGCTGCTGTGCAGCCAAAGTTCGTCTTACTGCTCAAAAGAACAATCCAAGAACCTGTCCCGGGCTGCAAAGTCGGATCAACTGCCACGGTTAGGCTTTCCCAGAAGCAGACCCTGAGATAAGTGATTTGAGTCCAAGTTGCCTATTTGAGGAAGTCCCTGGATGGCACAAGTGGTTGTGCTTGACTTCTAGCCTGAAAGTTGGTGGTTCAAATCCCCGCAGAAGTACCTTGGGATAAAAGGCTGGCCGTCTGCTTCTGTGAAGATTTCATCCAAGAAAACCCAATGTAGCAGTTCTACTCTGGAACACACACTGGGCCACCATGAGTTAGAATTGACTCAACTGCAGTGGCTTGATTTTTTTATGGGGGGGTCAGAGGAGCTTATTTTGGAGATGATCTCAGGACTTTTTTGTGGGAGAGGTGATGCCAGAAAGCACTGGTAGAAGAGTAGAAAAATGAGATGAGAAAGAAACTAGCATGGAGTTAGTGAATGAGCTGGTTATTCTTGTGGGCAACTGGAAGTTGGCCCACAGGGACTCTGGAGAGATGGTCTAGGTCCCCATGGGGTGAGAAACCAGGTCATTTATTCCAGAATCGGCAGCCATCGTTATCTGAGGGCTGCTCCCGGAGGTGTGAGCTCTCACATAACCTGGCCTGCACCACGCATTCTGCAGCCAGCCAGACTCAGGCAAAGAGAAGCAGCTTGCAGTGAAAGCCATCAGCAGGTTCAGAGCTGAGAGCGAGGGGAGCCAAGGGGCATGAGTGGCACCGCCAGCATCTGCCATAGATGGCTGTTCTACGGAAGCAATGGAAGACTGGAAACCCAAAGGCTGGGCAGGAGTGTTGACAGGTGGGAGAAGCCAGAGAGAGTCTCAGGTATGGAGGAGCTGCCTAGGGAGGAGGATGTGTGGAGAGATGAAGAGCAGAGGGACCGGGACTCAGAGCTGAGGCAAAGCTGCATCTAAGGGAGGAGAAGGAGCAACCATGGAGAGGAAAACCAGCAGTGCGTGCCAGACACCAGGGAGAAAGCAGCTCTTTGAGAAAGGAGTGATCGCCATAAATAAGGCAAAGACTGGAAAGTGTTCATTGCAGTTAGAAACACGGGCATCATAGTTTTTACCAAGACCTGTTTCCGTGGAGAAATGGGAAATTAACAAGCGGGAATAAGAGATGGGGCAACGGGGATAGTAAGTATTGAACTCTACCAGGATACAGAGTGACGAAAACAAAGGAGGAGACAGCCAGAGGCAGGTGCATGAGGATATTGTGATTAAGTTGAGTCCCACCAAAATATGTGTTGGAATCCTAACTGTTACACCTTTGTCTATGATCTGCTTGGAAATAGCATTTTATTTATTTATTTATGTTAACTGGATCATACCTGAATAGGGTGGGTTCTAAATCTAATCACTTCAGAATTATAAAAGTAAATTAAACACAGAGATGTGTACACACTGGGGAAGACTGATGCCTTGTGAGGATCGTCAACAAGCAAAGAAACGCCAAGGATTGCCAGCAGACACCAGCAATTAAGAGAAAGGATTACGAAAGGCATCCACCTGGCCAAGACTCTGAGGTGTATTTTTAGCCTCCCAAACTGTGAGAAAATAAATTTCTGTTCTTTAAAACCACTCACTTGTGGTTTTCCTGCTAGAGCAACACTAGGGAACCAAGTCAAAAGTTTGAGCGGAGGGTCTTCTTACGATGGCAGAGAAACTGAGCATGCCAGTGGGAAGCAACTAGTTTAGGGAGAGATGCTGAACACACAGGTGATAAGGAGATTGGACCTGTCTTCACTGCTGCAAGAAGAGTGAAGGGGACATGGGAGAGCAGACCCTGGGGTTCCTTCTCTATGCTTTATGCCCTATTCTTTCCACCAATCATGTTCTTACCCCTTTTGTTTTTGTAAGAACACTCTCCACATTTCTCAGGCTGAAAGAACTGAAAACAAAATTCAAGCCTCGTGTTGCAATAGTGAAGGATTCTACAGGGAAAAAAATTAAATGACACAGGAAGCATCAGAAGGAGATGGAAGAAATACATAGTCATTATACCAGAAAGAACTGGTTGATGTTCAATCATTTCAAGAGGTAGCATATGATCAGGAATCGATGGTACTAAAAGAAGAGGTGAAAACTGCCTTGAAGGTACAGACAAAGAACAAAGCCCCAGGAATTGATGGAATATCAACTGTGATGTTTCAACAATGGATGCAGCACTGGAAATGCTCACCCATCCATGCCAAGAAATTTGGAAGACAGCTACCTGGCCAACTAACTGGAAGAGATCCATATTTATGTCTATTCCTAAGAAAGGTGATCCAGCCATATGGAAATTATCAAATAATGTCGTTAAAATCAGATGTAAGTAAAATTTTGCAAAGATCATTCAAAAGCAACTGCAGCAGTATATTTACAGGGAACTTCCAGAAATTCAAACCAGATTCAGAAGAGACTATGGAACCAGGGATGTGCCCTGCTGATGTCACTTGTTGGCTGAAAGCAGAGAATACCAGAAAGACATTTGCCCGTGTTTTACTGGTAATGCAAAGGCATTCGACTGTGTGGATCATAACAAATTATGGATAACACTAAGAAGAAAGGGAATTCCAGAGCACTTAATTGTGTCCATGAGGAAGCCGTATATGGATCAAGAGGCAGTCGTGTGAACAGAACAAGAGGACACTGCATGGTTTAAACTCAGGATAGGTGTGTGTCAAGGTTACATCCTTTCACCATATCTTTTCAATCCACATGCCAAGCAGGCATCAGAATTGGAGCAAGACTCCCTAACAACCTGCATTAGGCAGATGACACAACGTTGCTTGCTGAAAGTGAACAGAATTGGAGACACTTACTACTGAAAATCAAAGACCACAGCCTTCAGTGTGGATTGCACCTCAACATCAAGAAAACAAAAATCTTTACAACTGAGCCAGTGAGCAGCATTGTCATAAATGGAGAAATCACTGAGGTTGTCAAGGATTTCATTTTACTTGGGTCCACAATTAATGCCCATGGAAGCAGCAGTCGGGAATCGATGGTACTGAAAGTAGTAAAAACCGCCTTGACGATATTAGTGAAGAACAGAGCCCCGGGAACTGACGAAGATACGAGCACTCAGAGAAAGTAGATGCATCTACCAAAGCCCCACACTTACACTTCCTCCTCACAGCACTGTCTTCCAGAGAGGGGCCCTGGTAGACACAGAGTCATTTACTAATAAACATCCAAAAAGGATCACCAAAAAAGGTGCGTTGCACTGGGAAAATCAGCTGCAAAATATTTCTTTAAAGTATTGAAAGATAAAGATGCTACTCTGAAGACCAAGTTGTGCTGGACCCAAGCTATACTCTTTTCACTTGCATCACGTGCCTGTGAAAGCCGGACAACGAATAAGGAAAACAGAAGGGTTGTGTTGCTGGAGAAGGATGCTGACTGTACCGTAGGCTGCCAGAAGAACAAACAGATCAGTTCTGGAAGAAGTACCATCAGAGTGCTCCTTGGAAGCAAACATGGTGAGAATGCATCTCACATACTTTGGACATGTTATCAGGAGGGATCAGTCCCTGGAGAAGGACATCATGCTTGGTAAAGCAGAAGGCCTGTGAAAAAGACAGAGACCCTCAACCAGGTGGCTTGACACAGTGGTTACAACAATGGGCTTGAGCATAGAAACCGTCTTGGGCATGGCGCTGGACTGGGCAGTGTCTCGTTCTGTTGTGTATATGCTCACTAGGGGTTAGAAATGACTCAACGGCACCTAACAGCAACAGCAGCTTTCCACCAAATGGCTCACATGCCAGTCTTGGTGGTATAGTGGTTAAGTGATACAGCTGCTAATCAAAAGGTTGGCAGTTCAAATCTACCAGGCACTCCTTGAAAATTCTATGGGGCAGTTGTACCCTGTCTTGTAGGGTCACTCTGAGTTGGAATTGACTAGATGGCAGTAGGTTTGGTTTGGGTTTGGGTTTTAGTCAGCTAGGGCTGCTCTAACAGAAATACCACAGAGTGGATGGCTATAACAGAGGAAGGTTTATTCTTATATAGTCTGGTGGCTGCAAGTCCATATTCAGGGTGTCCGCTCCAGGGGAAGGCTTCCTGCCTTGTCAGTTCTGGAGGCAAGTCCAGTATTGCATCAGTCTTTGTCCAGGGAGCATCCTGGCCCAGGAACCTCAGGTCTGAAGGACGTGTTCTTCTCCCGGTGCAGATTTCTTGATGGTGTGAGGTTCCCAGTTCTGCCTGCTTCTCCGTCCTTTTATCTCTTGCAGGCTGGAAAGATTAAGGGTGGGGCAAGCCATAATCCCTTTACAGTGGAGCAGGGAGGTGATCTTATAAAGGGATTTACAGTCCCACCCTAATCCTTTAACATACAGCATAGAAAAGCCACAAAATGGTGACAGTTGCAAGATACTGAGAATCATGGCCCAGCCACATGGCTACACATATTCTGGGGGGGACACAATTTGATCCATGACAGTTTGGGATATAATAATCCACTCAGGAACAACTACCAAATTATCTTCCCCCAGGGATAGTATTTGTCTGTCTTTTTTTTTTTTCAGTGGCTCTTTTCCGATGTTTATCAATACATGGCTTTGCGTCTACCAGGACCCCTCTCTGAAAGATGGCGCTGTGATAAGGAAGCATAGTGTGGGGCTTTGATGGATGCGTCGACTGTTCTCTAAATCTCAAAAACAGCCCCAGGAGGAAGACAGGACAGTATTCTTATCTTTACTTTACACAAGAGAGAACTTGAAGCTCCAAGAAGTCAGAGTTGTAGATAAGGTCTCAAGGATGTGAACATTTTGAATATCGAACCTTGGCTATTTTTCTTCTGTGACAAACTACTTCCCTCAACGTGATCCTGAGGTTGGTTTAGAAGTGACATCAGATGAGAAATACTCTGGTTCCCATAAGAAAATCAGTCGTTGCCTCCCTCACCCCCACCCTCTGTCAACATCTGTATAGTAACAAGGAAGGTTCATAGCCTCGCTCTCCCAGGAATGACAGCGGGAGCTAGTGTTTGGGGAACTCAGTGTAATCTCCCTTAAGGAGGTCACACAACCAAGTGGCACAGAAGAGACATTTTCCCATCGTCACCTTAGAGCATTATCCATTCTGCATGTACTTGCCGAGGTCCTCCTGGGTGCCAGGACTTGTTCCCAGCCCGAAGGATAACAATGAGTGGGCTATTCGTTCTCTTGTCGGGGACCTCAGGAGCCGGGGAAGTAGGGCCCACAGGTAAGGCTCACAGTGTGCTGCCAGCTACCACGGTCCCATGAACTAGAAGCCCTTGGAATGTGTGCCTGTATTTAGGGCATGATGACGCCTCCAGAAGATTCACAGGACATAGAATATGTGAGAAGTCAGTGGAGAGAGGAGAGCGGCTCCTGAGGAGAAAGGAACAGAGAGAGAAGACCAGGAAGGCAGTAACAATAGCAATAATAAGGAATATTTATGTGGCGTTTACAGTTTACAAAGCACTTTTACATAATTTTTTTTTCATATAATCTTCACAACAGCCCTTTGAAAAGTAAACAGAAAAGCACTTTCCCCCCACGCTGGTAGCTCTGGGAAAAGTGCTCTCCCCAAGCAGCAATTTATTCAACATGAATAAAGTAAGAAATCTACCCATATTATACTACATATTCATTAGACTCTTCTTCCCGGATTGCACTTGACAGCTTTCATCCAGTTTAGGGATACTCTAATTTATCCCGTTTGGCCCAAGCCGGGTGCCACAGACTTTCTTGTCGCAAAGGTTTCCAGTGCTACCAGCTCAACTTCAAAAGTTGGTTTCAGTCCCTTGTCCTGACTCCCACACATTCTGCTTCCTCAGTCGAGGGTGTGTTATCTGCCAGGAGGCAGCTGCAGCCCTGCTTCATCTTTTGTGAACTGATTCGTCCCGTGGGCGCCAAGAATTGACAGCTTCTACTGGAAAACTCATTTAGGTGGAGCTGTAAGCAGGTCTAAGGCTGACTTTCCTTCTTCATAAAGTGCCGTACACGCTGCCATCCATTCATCCATCCGTTCATTTAATAAACATACCCAATGCCCACCATAAACAAGGCTGATAGAGCCCGTGTACCAAGGCATGCTCAAGGTGCTTAAAGTCTAAGAGGAAAGATAAGGTAAGTATATGCTTAATTAACATGTAGGTAAGTACAGAACAGCAGCTAAGTTCACGTACTCCTGGATTTCATCAGCAATTACTTATGACATCCAGTTATAGGGTAGGAACCGTGCCAGGTTCTCCCACCTCGTTGTTAGTTGTTGTCAAGTTGGGTCTGACTTACAGCAGCTCTGTGCACAACAGAAGGAAACATCACATCGTCCTGTGAAGTCTTCACCACTCTTGGTATGTTTGGGTGCGTGGTTGTGACCACAGTATATTTTGAGTGTCTTCTAACCTGTGAGTCTCCTTGTTCAGCATTATATAAGACAATATTCTGTTGGAATCCATAGGGTTTTCACTGGTTTATTTTCAGAAGTAGATAGCCAGGCTTTTCTTCCTAGTCTGTCTTAGTCTGGAATCTCCACTGAAGTCTGCCCACAGTGAGCGACCCTGCTAACGATATCGGTGGCACAGCTTCCAGCATCAGAGCAACATGCAAGCCGTACATGGGAGGTCATCTTTCTCTTACGCAACCTGGTTTAATCTTCATCATGTGGAGATAGACACATTCATCTCCATTTTACAGATGAGAAAGTCAAGGCTCTTCTTTCCAGTTGGAGGTACTTCATGGGCGAAATTTTTGTGTGTTTCAAGTTTTTTGTTTTGTTTATGATTTGTTTGTTGTGGTGGTAGTGGTGGTAAAATCTTGAAGTTTGGATTAGACTTATACATTTGAATAGCTGGGTATTAGTTTTGTTTTCTTGAATAGAGAGCATAGCCTTTTTATTTCTTCAATTGTGGTAAGTATATGTAAAAAAATATTCACCATTTAATTTTTTTTGTTTTATGTGTACAATTCAGTGACATAAATTATCCAAGTTCTCCATCACCCTACTAAAAGCTCAGTGGCCCCAAGGCAATGATGCCCTCGTCCCTCTCCCTCCCGCCCTGGTAAGCACTAATAGGCTTCATCTCTATATGTTTGCTTCTCCTGGGTATTCTAGGGGCGGATTTAACATGAAGCTGATCCCTGGCTGCCACGGGTCCCTCTGAAGGCCCCGGGAAGCCCTAGCAGTGTACACATACCCTCACACCTTTTTTTGCAAAATTTGCTGATGTCATACACTTTGGCATTCTTTTCCTTAAAGGGGCTGTCTATACTGTGTCCACTTCAGGTTCCCACGGAATTTGAGTATGCCTCCGCATTTAAAGCCAGCATGGAGGGTATGCAAAAAGGAGGCAACAGAGGTGCCAGGGCAGTGAAGGGGAGCAAGGTGGCCCTGCTGGGAAGGTGTGCGTCCCCATTTCTGGAGACGTCCAAGACAAGGCCAGAGGAGTGATTGATGACTCCCCCACCTCCCAGGCCTAAAATCCCAAGCTAACCTGCACGGTCTTTCCTTGTCTGCTTCTCTGGGACTCCAGGGCCAATCCTGCCGTCCAGGCTGGGATTCTCCCCACCCCCTCATCCCCTCTACATCCCCCCTTCCCTCCAGTGTCTTCACCTTCTCCTGGTGTGCAGATCACCCCAATTCCCTAATGGCAGAGAAAGAAGAAGAAATGAGAGAGAGAGAGAGCAGGTGACAGGCGGACAGAGTGTGAAGCAGGAGGGAGAGGAAGAGGAAGGGAGTGCAGGAAGGAAAGAAATCTCTTGGAGAGTCATCTCCCTCAGACTCAGTCCTTTCTCATTCTCCTGCATTCTTGGCCCACGTTCTGCACAGAGATTGTCTTCACCTGCCATTTCCATTTACTCATCTCAATCGCTTCTCAACACCCTGCCTGCAATCCAACCCCACCCCTGCCCTCTCCCAGCCTCAGCTTTTCTGAAACTGGCCCTGCCAGTGTCCTTGACACCCTTGTGTTCAGGACAACCAGCAGAATCTTCTTCTGTCCTTGTTTCGCTCATTTCTGGACTTTAAGGTCCCTTCCCCTTCCCTTGCCTTTCCTCAGGCTCTTCACGCTCAGGAAACCCTGGTGCCTTAGTGGTTAAGTGCTATGTCTGCTAACCAAAAGTTCAACAGTTCAAATCCACCAGGTGCTCCTTAGAAACTCTACAGAGCAGTTTTACTCTATCTTATAGGGTCGCTTTAAGTTGGAACCGAGTCAGTGGCAATGGTTTGAACTGACCCGTTGGCAGTGGGTTTGGTTTCCTGCTTCTTTCTGCTCAGTCTCCTGTGTGGCCTCCCACCCCACGCCACAGCCATGGCCACCCTTCAGCAGTGGTGTTCCTCGGGGCTGCCTTAGGCCCTCTGCTTGTCTCACCTGGGTTAAGTGTTCCTCCTTGTACGTCTCACAGACACCAGAACGTCCAAATCTGAGTTCACCTTCTCCCCGTCCCCACATCTCCACTGACCTGCTCTTCCTGGGTTCCCCCTCCGGGAAACGGCACTGAGGCAGAAGCCAGAAGCCTGCTCAGTGAACTCGTTCTTCCCACCCCATCTCATATACCCAATAACTGCCGAGACCTGACCATTCACAATTAAAGTATTTCTTACCTCTATCCCCATCTTTCCACCCCAAATGCCACAATCACCTCCTGCCTGAACTGCTCACAGTTCTGCCTAACTAGTCTCCTGGCCTCTCTTCTTCCTTCTGTCTGACCATCTCTCCAAACTGCAGACGGAACAGTCTTTCTAAAATGCAAGTCTGTGCAAAGGGCCTTTCTGCCGAAACCTTCTAATGGCCTCCCATGAGCAGAAATGAGAGAAACCTTCAGTGAGATGGATGGACGTGCTTAAACCTTTTAATAGCCTTTTCACTATCCTGGACCCTCTCCACTTCCCTGTCCACCCCATACCCACCCCACCTTGGGCCTGAGCAGAAGGGACAGAAACCTTCAGTAGGATGGACAGACACAGCCCACGGCCGTGGACTCAGTCACACCGGCGATCACGGGAGATGGCCTAGGGCTGCCAGTGCTTCCCTGTTAAACACAAGGTCACATAAGTGGGACCCAAGTCAATGGCAGCTAGCAAGAGTAGTGCCTTTAGGGTTAAGCCCTTTGTCGTCTGGACTCACTCAACTCCTGTAGTCCCTTACCTCTCACGGTTGGCAGCCATACTAATTGCTCTCACTATGGTCCGTGTTCTCTTCCTTCAGGGCCTTTCCACTATCCTGGCCCCTCTCCACTTCCCCTTCTACCCCACACCCACCCTCCGCCTTTATCTAGATTCCTCTTCTGCCTTCTTGAGGTGACTTTAAGTGACGTCAGACAAATCACATCTTCCGGGAAGCCTTCCTGATATCCCAGGACTGGACAAGGGCTCCGGCCGTGCACTTCCATTGCACCTGGCTGTGCTGCCCACCAGACTTGAACATTTTGGAGAGAAAGCACCAGGGCTTTGCTTCTCATCGTTGTATCTCTGGTGACAAGCCCAAATCCTGACGCAATAGAGGAAATCTGTGACCCTGCGCTGATAAGTAATGTGTGAATCCCCAGGGGCATGGAACACGGCAGTTTGTGTTTTCTACTGCGTATGAAACGCAGCCTTCCACTTGGCCTGGGCTGAGCTTTGGAGGTTCCCTGGTGTGGGGCAGTAGACAATGGCTTGAGGGAGAGGAACCAGTTGCTGTTGAGTGACCCCTGACTCGTGGCAGCACCACGTGTGTCTGGGAAGAATTGCTCTATAGGGTTTTCATACCAGGTTTTTCAGAAGTCGATCACCAACTCTTTCTTCCAAGACGCCAGTGGATGGACTCCATCTTCCTACATTTTGTTCAGCAGACCAGAGCTTTAACCATTTGTACTACCCTGTGGTGGGTCCTAAGGCAGGAAACCCAGTCAGCAGGCTCTTGCCAAGGTCCAGGAAGGAGGTAATGTGCCCTCCTCCCTGTGACTCACCAAGGGAGGGGACCCCAGAGGTGGGAGAAACATTGCAGAAATCACGATGACATGCCCCGGCCCGCGGGACAAATCAACGAAGGAACGAGGGAGAGCCTGTGAAAGTGAGTGAGAAAGGCGGAAAAATGGAAGGCAAGACAAGAATCTGATCAAGCCCCAATTTTATTATCAAAATGAGGTATATTTATAGTGGTAGGAATAAAGGGAGGGATCAAGTGACGTAGGGATGGAGTGACATTTGGAGTGAGGTAGTTGTCGGCTGGGGATTGGATATACATATGACTAAGGCAGTGACATCAGGCAGGAAGTTTTTCCCGCGCGTGGGCCTTTTGAATTTCGCGGGCGCGGGCTTTTTCAAACTTGGCGCGCGGGCTTTTTCAGCCCTACAAGCTTCCTGTATGTCGGGGCCTGGGGGCTCACCCACGGCTCCCGACAATGACAGACCCCCTCAACTGGGGGAAGTGGGATTGGGGTACAAAGCAAAACAGTTGTCATCAAGTCCTGTCCAACTCATGGTGGCCCTGTATGTTACAGAGTAGAACTGGGCTCCTTAGAATTTTCAAAGCTGTGATCTTTAGGGAGGTGATCACCAGGGCTTTCTTCCTAGATGCCTCTGGGTGGATTCAAACAGCCAGCTTTTTGGTTAGGAGCCAAGTTCTTAACTGTTTGCACCATCGAGGGATTCAGGGGCTTTAGCACTCACCCACCACCCACGGGCATCAAGTTCATTCAGACTCATTCATGACCCTGTTGATGAGGAAATGGTTGCTGGTGGTTCTAAAATTTAAATCCAGACAAACCAACCCAACAACCCAACCCACTGCCATCAAGTCAATTCCGACTCACAGCCCCCCTACAGAGAGGGGAGGACTGCTCCGTGGCGTTTCCAAGGAGCTCCTGGCTGATTTGAACTACTTACCTTTTGGTTACCAGCATAGCACTTAACCACCACACCGCCAGGATCTCCCCAGGCTAATCAGGGGATAGTGACTCTGGGAATTGACAGAGGGACACTTCCTGCATAACATACACTCAAGGGACTTCCTTGACCCCTCAGCTCCTGCATGGAGTGTCTCTGAGGCCTGCTCATGATCCTCTGAAGTTTCACAGTCAGCCACACTTGCTTCTGCCCCAAACCTTACTTTGGAGGCAGATGTTTGCACGGCATTTGTTTATGACTGTTGTTTCGGCTTTGTTTACCCCAGTGGAACTTGAGTTAAAAAGTAGACAGTGGTTTGCACTGTATTTCTTAGCTTAGAAAGAGCATAACTCCAACCTCACCAGTCCTTTACAGAAACCTTGGTGGCATAGAGGTTAAAGTGCTACATCTGCCAACCACACGGTCAGCAGTTTGAATCCACACAGGCGCTCCTTGGGAACTCTATGGAGCAGTTCTACTCTATTCCATAGGGTCGCATTGAGTTGGCATCGACTCGACAACACTGGTTTGGGTATGGCTGAGTATGTTGGGTTGGGCTGTTGAGGAAATCAAATCCCACTCTAAGGATCCATTCAAATCTGTACAATTTATTACAGCAATCTGATACCAAAGAAGGAAAATCAAGCAATGTACCTCCCACATGTGCTGATGTCAATCAGAAGCCCAGGGAACTTCCGTGTCCAGAGTCTTTACTGGGGCCTCCGGTCTAGCTCTTCTGAGCTGGGCTGATGTCCCCAGGTGGGCCTTCCTGTCCTGACCAGCCTCCTGCCTGAGTCACCGCATTAGCATAACTTGTCAGGTCAGCTCTGGAGCCCTGAAGGTTTTGGAGGTTAAGTCTTAGGAATCAAGGGCAAAGACCAAGTTCTTTAGGGAAAGTGAACCCCACAGGCCTTTGTTTGGCTCTTCAGTCTTTGGAACTCTCAGAGGGTCTCTCCCCAGCCCCCTCAGTGGACCTAGGTTCTTCCTGGGTGGCCTAGTGGCAACCACACTGTGTGCCATTATGCCACAGCTGGTCCCGGACCAGTAGCCACAATACTGGCCAGAGACAGGATGACGGCAAGGAGACCCTGGCCACCTGCCCACGGGATGGAACTGGAGAGAAGCTCACCCCTCCTCTGTGTTCCCCACCAGATGGAGCCTTCAGGGCACAAGCTTAATTTGAACGTGACAGGCCATCATCAGGCAGAATCTCACCGGGGTTCCCATGTTCAGCTGATTCCCCTACCTGGCTATTTCTGAAGCAGTCATCCCTCCTGGGCAAGCTATATTGATGCAAGCAGGAAGGGACATTTTTGCTGAGATGAATCAGACCACACTCATTTCCTGAGAATAACCTAGGACACACTGATCTACAATGGCTGTAGTGAAGAGTGTGGACCTGAAGGTCAGCCCACCTGCCGGCAAATCTTACCTTCTCCACTGCTGAGTGTTGTGACCTTGGACGGGTAATTTCACCTCTCTATACCTCAGTTTCTTCGTCTGGGAAATGGACAAACAAAGGCAATGATATATGTAACCAAGTTCACAATAAGCATTACATGAAAAGGCCCACAAAAGGCACTTTGCATTCCACATGGCACATTATACAAACCATAGGTGGTATGACTTTTCAACCTGCAGAACGGTCTCTTGGGAGCAGACATAATTCTAATGACTATCTGATTCCTTTGCCAGGTATTTCAGGGTCCCAACCCCCTTGGGCAACAGCTTCTTTCTCCTTCCTTTTTTGTTTCTCCGTTTCTCCCCAGAGCAGCAAGATAGCCGTGTTCTATTGTGAGCCACAGGGCTTTTGTTGGTTGATTTTCAGAAGTAGATCACCAGGCCTTTCTTCCTGGTCTGTGTCAGTCTGCAAGGGCTGCTAAAACCTGTCCATCATGCATGACCCTGCCTCCAGCATCGCAGCAATACGCCAGCCCCCTCAGTACAACAAACTGACAGGCAGGTGGTGAAACATAAAATTTACCATTAGTTAAATTGAATATATTCACAAGGTTTTGCAGTCATCACCACTGTCTAGTTCCAGAATATTTTCTTCACCTCAAAAGGAAACCCCATACCTCACACCCATTAATCAGTGACTCCCCACTCCCCTAGACCCTGGCAACCACTAATCTGCTTTTCATCTCTGCGGATTTGCGTATTCTGGGCAATGCTCCTTTTATTTTGAAGTTTCTTTTTCACTTGGAAGCAGGGAGCTGAGTGGCGGAGCAGAAGGCGGTCTAAGCCCCTGGCTCTGCCGCTAATCTGACTCACGGTATGATGGGGAGTGAGTTATTCCACATTCTTACGACTCAGTTTCCTGCTGTAGAAAACAAAGCTGATAATAATAGGACCTTAACCCAGGTCTGTGACGAATCAATGAAATGAAACATGCCCAGTCCTTACCAAGAGCTTGGTGCTATCGATAGTCATTAATAATTTTCAAATAATTTTTCAAACAATTTTCAAATGATATCAGCTTTTTGAAAAAGATTTGGAAAACATTGTAAAAACCAGCTGTCATGGATGGGGTCCACACCAACTATAGTGAGCCCACATGTGTTGGATAGAACTGTGTTCCACAGGGTTTTTCAGTGGCTGGTTTGGGTAAATTGATCACCGGGCCTTTCTTCCAAAGCACCTCCGCATGCTCTTAAACTGCCAACCTTCTGGCTAGCAGCCAAGCCCATTATCCATATGCATTATCCAGGACTCCTTGGAAAACACAGAAATGCATTTAAAAAAAAAAAAATCACCCCTGTTTCTGATGACATTGTAGTTTGAAGGCTGGGGACCACTTCTGACCTTTGGTTCTAACCATCAGCAGCAGCCCCAACAAGAAGTGTGGGGATGAGTGGGACTGACGTGGTCTCTGGATCTGGGCAGGCCACGACTCTGCCTCCCTGTACCGTCACCCATGGGTGGCCTAGGGGGAGTTGCTTAACTTTTCTACTTCTTCATCTTTCACAATCAGTGGGAAAACACGTCCTCTGCAGCATTGTTGTGAGAATTTACAAGGACATTGAATAAAGTCCTTGTCTGCATCCGAGCAGCATGCTCTCTAGCTGGGAGGTGCTAGAGCTGGCCTGAACTGTCTTCTAAGAGCCAACTGGTGAATTTTCAGGGATTTTTGCAAGCAGCTTATTAAACAAAGACATCATTAAAAATTAAATTATGTACCTTTGTAATTTAAAAAATATATATATATCTTAAAAAGTGAGACAGGTGTTAATGTTGAGGGCTTGACACACTGTAGGGTCTCAGCAGCCACAGGCATAAGCAAGCCCCAGAGAAGGCAATGGGTGCAAAGAGTCCCCCAGGTAACAGGTAGTCCACGCGGTAGTTGCATAGAAGCGGATGGAGAAGGTGGGGGACTTGAAGGACAGCATTATGGATGGAACTGTGTCCCTTGAAAAGTTACATTGAACCAACTGGGCAGTAGATAAGTGGTAATTTTGACAAAGGGTGAGAGAATACTGGGGAAGTTAGCACAACTTGACCAAGAAAAGATAGTAGAAACCTCTTAGACACATCCAAATTCCCTGAGGGAACAAATTATTGGGTTGAGGGCTGGGGATGATGGTCTCAGGAGACATCAAGCTCAGTTGGCATAACACTGTTTATAAAGAAAATGTTCTACTGTGTACTTGGCAGAGTAGAGTCTGAGGTCTTAAAAGCTTACGAGTGGCCATTTAATATACTTCACTGCTCTGAAGCAAGGGAGAATGAAGAAAACTAAAGACATGAAAAGAAGGTCAATACAGAGGAATAACTGACCACAACTACCACAGCCTCCACCAGACTGAGCCCAGTGCAGATGGTACCCGGCTGCCACCACTGACTGCACTGGAGGCCCTAGATGCAGCTGGAGAGAAATGAGGAACAAAATTCTAACTCACAAAAAATGATCAGACTTACTGATCTGATCGAGATTGGGGAAACCCCAAGAGTATGGCCCCCAGATACCCTTTTAACTCAGTGCTGAAGTCAGTCCTGAGATTCTCTCTTCAGCAAAAGATTAGAGAGGTCCATAAAACAAACTGAGACTAAATGGGCACACCAGGTCAGGGGCAAGGACTAGTAGGCTGGGGGGGTGGACAGGAAAGCTGGTAATGGGGAGGAGACCAAGATAAAGAAAGGGACTGTGTTGACATGTTGTGGGGTTGGCAACCCATGTCACAAAACAATATGGGTCTTAGTTGATGAACAAGACTCTAATGTACTCTGTAAAACCTCCATCTAAAGTACAACAAAATTTTTTTAAAAAGTTACATTGAAGTCCCAACTTCTGGATCTATGATTGCATACCTGTTTGGAAGTAGGGTTTCTTTCATCTTGTTAATGAGGTCTTGCCAGGGTAGGGTGGATCCTTAAGCTCATTGCTCTGAGTGGTGTCTTATAAAGGGGAACACAGACACACACAGGGTGCAGACATCACATGAGGATCCATCGACAAGCCAAGGAACACCAAGAAAAGCCCTGGAAGCTTAAGAAATAAACAGTGATTCCCGGAGTGAACAGACCATTAAAAAAAAACAAAAACCAAAAAACCACACCTGCTGCCTTTGAGTCGATTCCAATTCATAGTGGCCCTATTAGACAGGGTAGAAGGGTCCCATAGACTATGCAAGTAGCACCAGGTGAATTTGAACTGCCAACCTTTGGGTTAGCAGCAGTAGCACTTAACCACTCTACCACTCAGGTTTCTGGAGAAGCCATAGTCCTGGCAGTATTCTGAATTTGGATTCCTAGCCCCAAACACTGTGAGACAATTAAGTTTTCATTCCACATAGTGGTTAAGTGCTATGTCTGCTAACCAACAAGATTGGCAGTTCAAATCCACCAGGCACTCCTTGGAAACTCTGTGGAGCAGTTCTACTCTGTCTCATAGGGTCTTTGTGAGTCAGAATTGACTTGAGGACAGTGGGATTTTTTTGGTTTAAACCAATCCACTTGTGGTATCTGTGTTACAACTGCACTAGGTGACAAAGTCAGCCAGAGATGTAAGGAAGGACATTTCAGGCCAGGAAAAGATGCTGAGTAAGGCGGGGCGGTGAATCCACACAGGGATTTTAGTTCCCTCACAGAGCTGACACCCATGCGCCTCCTTCCCACTATCCCGTTCCCTTTTCTCCAGGCCTCTGCCTTCACAGGAGAGCAGCTGAGGCTGCTCCAGAAGAGATTGAAAGCAGTGAAAAGGGTAGCAACCATGACAGTAGTGATCTGGCATTTCCTGGGGGCTTGCTGGGTGTCAGGCAGGGAGCCAGGCACTTCCTATGCCCTTTCTCACTTGATTCTCAACTCAGACAAGAGGATGGGGAAGGAAACTTCTGCAATAGCTGGACCTGTGGGCCATCTGTGGGTGCAGACGGGGCTGCGGAAATGGGGGCCTGCCTGTTCTCCGCAGGATTGCGTTCTCCCGACCACACTTCCCTGGAGTCTCAGGAACTAGACACGTCGGAGAAAGGAACAACGGCGAAGACAAACACAGAGAATTTTACGTTCAGTTCAGAAAGACGACAGACAGTTAACAGGCCAGTTTCCCTCAGGGTCTTGGAACCTACTACAGGAAACTCAGACTCACTGGCCTGAGCTCCAGGCTCTCTGCAGAAGGCCAAAGCGAGGCCACCTCAGTTCAGAATATGCCAAACTTCAATTAATGTAAATTGATCCCTTAATGCACAGAGGAGATGAGACTGAGACTGAGGTTGCTTTTTGGGTTGAGTCCGCACGGCACCAGGGAAACCTCACTCCTGGCAAAGGGCACATAGAGATTGAACGTGGCTGTCCCAGGGCATGTAAACAGTTCGGGAAAAAAACACGCTGCAGTTGGTGCCATCAAACGACTGCGATCATTCCTAGCACTTCCGCAAGCCACAGACAACTTGCAGCATGCCCATCTCTTTCACGATGCTGACAAGCACCAGATGGCAGAAGAACCTTTGGACAAACCCAAGTCTCATCTCCCTACTGTCAGTTGTGTGACCTCAGGCAAGTCACTTAACCCCCCTGGTCTCAATTTCCATACCTGTGTGTGCAACAAGAAGGCTGGCTGAGCAACTCTAAATCCTCTTCTGGCTCTAAGACCCCTCTTACAGCCTCTTCACATAAACTTATAGAATCAGCAGATAAAGCGAAAAAAAAAAGTTATAGCTCTGTGCTCTTGTGGATATGCTGGTGGTGTGGTGGTTAAAAAGGTCAGCAGTTCAAATCCACCATGTGCTCCACAGGCAGTTCTACTCCATCGATGACAGTGGGTTCATTTGTTTTTTTTTTGGTTTGTTTTTTATACGCTTTTGTAGACTGGGAATGCTAGTAGGGTAGTGGCTAAGTGCTTTGGATGCTAATCAAACGGTCAGCAGTTCGATTCCAACGAGTGCTCCTCAGAAACCCTGTGGGGCAGTTCTACTCTGTCCTGTAGGGTCACTATGAGTTGTAATCTACCCAGTGGCGGTGGGTTTGACTTTGGGAGGTTTTCTTGTAGACTGAGCAGCAAACATTCAACAAGGAGAGCCTTATGCAACCCACTGGGGTGTTCCTGAAGTTGTGCAGGCAAGTCAGAATAGAGCAAACTTGAACTATCATAGTTCTAGAATTACTTAGCACTGAAAAGAGTGAAGAACTGGATCCTTTTCTAAAAGGAAGAGTACTTTTGTAATGCCTCAAATTCCTTTTAATGAGGAGGTCATAGGAATCAAGGTCAGCAGAACCGGGTAGGAACACTGACTCCTGGGATAGTACTCTGAAGTTCCATTTCCTTATCTGTAAAATGGGTACTAGTACTTACCTTGAAATGTTGAAAGATTAGAAGGAATTTACGTTCAGTGAACATATGGGTTGCCCACTAAAACTCAGCTTCTGGGATAGTCATAAATCAAGACACAAGTGTCCATACACTCGCGTTTCTCTAGTCTCTTTCAGGCCCTCCAGAGTAGGAACAATTTCCTCTTCTTGATAAACCCCTCAGTGCCTTGCACAAACCTTAGTGGAACAGGTGAGTTCATCAATGAATGAAGTTACAGCTTCTTTGTTCCATAAAGGTCTGCCTTCTCGCTGCACACACCATTCACAACTTGTTGTTTCTCCTTCCCCTTTGAGGTGGTAAGTTTAAATCCATCTCCAAAAGTGTTTACCACGAGTCTTAGGTGCCATTCCTTAGAAGAAGAGGATTCCAGATATGTCCATCACTCATCCTGAGGGCACATCCATTGGCCTAAGCATCCCTACGGAGAATCAGGAGCCCCCAGACAGCCTGAAGATGGAAAGCAAGGACCTCTCTACCTGTAAGTGCAAGCCACACCTCTCACACTGCAGCAGAATGTGGCAGACCCTTTCAAGTTTGTGCTTGTCCCATCCCAGGATGCCACACATGTGTGTGTGCACTACTATAAACAAACACAAATTTAAACTTGCTCCAGGCCCACTCCCCCGGCTTGCCACCACAAGAGCGATGAGCCGGAAGTGACGCAGGCTGGTGGGTAACCGACAAACAGAAGCAGCACGATGAGGTCATCAGTGTGTCTGAGCCGTGGGACAGGGCAGATCTGCTTTCTAAGAGATTAGGTCTGCATGCCACCTCCTGGGATCATGATTGCATTTCCTACCCTAGAGTTCTTATCTTCAGATTATTCTGCTGTACGTAACTCAGGCTTCCACTAGCTGTCTCCTCACTAAACTCGGGGAGATTTTAAAGCCAGAGAAGGATGCTGTTAAATCAGGGTATCAAGAAAATCCGTAACCAGACAAAGGGTTGACTGCACAGCAGAATCAGTGAAACCTGTGAGGTGGAAACACTAGTGGAGCGACTGACCTGCTGTAAATGCTTGCTGAGTGAGTGGTTGCGTGGCTGCAGTACCAAACGAGTGAATGACTAAATTGTAGTGGGTACTAAACTAAACAAGGATTTTAAGTCCCTTCTCAAGGTGTTCATGGAAACCTTGGTAGCTTAGTGATTAAGGGCTACGTCTGCTAACCAAAAGGTTATCAGTTCAAATCCACCAGGTGCTCCTTGGAAACTCTATGGGGCAGTTCTACTCTGACCTATAGGGCCGTGATGAGTCGGAACAGACTGGACGGCAGTAGGTTTTATTTTCTTTGCTCCTCAAGGTGCTGAGACAACCCATTGTACAGCTTGTTGCTTTCACAGCTTGTGTTTTGTGTGACTAACAAATGAGAGCATCTTTGTTGAATGCTCTGGGACTCTGGACAGGGTAATCAGTGGGCTGCAGGTTGGGTGAAGCCAGCTGCCCAGGAAACAGAGGGGAGAGAAGCAGGGGTGCAGCTGCACCACAGAGGGAAGTGAGGCAGGGAAGGGAGGCTGGACAGGCAGGGGTAAGGAAAGGAACTAGCGATAGCGGGTCTCCACGTGGCCCTGAGCCCTGGACCCAGTGGTTTACTTGTTCGTCATTTCTTTAAAGAGCTCTGTCTTAGTTCCATGGTGCTGCTGTAACAGAAATACCACAGGTGGACAGCTGAATAAACAGATGTTTATTTCCTTACACTTTGAGATGCCGGAGGTCTGACTTCAGAGAGCTAGGTCTAGGGTAAGACTTTCTCTGTCAGCTCTGGAGGAAGGTCCTTGTCCCTTCTGAGCCTCTGCTCCTGGGTGATCTTCATTTCATGTGGAATCCCTCTTCTGCTGTCTCTGCTTCTTTCCCTTGCTCATTTAACCCTACACTAATCCTGCGTCTTAACAGAATGAAGACAAGCCATTCCCAGTTGGGATTCTAACCACATGCATAGAGGTTAGGATTTACAACCCCTGATTTGGGAGGGTCACAATTCAGTTCCTAGCAAACTCTTATTCCATTTTACTGAGGAGAGAACTGAGGCTTAGAGAAAATTAAGAAATGTAACAGAAGTAAAAAAAATAATAATAAAGCTAGAAAGTGGAAGAACTAGGATTTCAATCCAGGCTTAGCCAAGTCTAAAGCTAATGTTCCTTACTCTTCCCAGTGCTTTGGCTCCTGGGAAAATGACTTGGGTGATGGGTAAATATGATAATGAAACATGGCCCCTACAATGAGTCCTTTGCTTCTACTGTGTCCCCTGCCACCCCATGGCCAGTCTCCAAGTCCTGTAGGTTCATTTTCCTCAGTAGCTCTGTGATCCAAACACTTCTTTCCACCTCTCCTTTTCAGCTGATCCCATAAGCCAGCCCCTGCCAGCTCTCACCTGGACCTCCACCGTAGTCTCCCTAAACCCAGCTGTCTGTTTCCAGTCCCACTTCCCACCCACAGCCGACTTCCACCAGCCAGGGTTCTTTGGGAAAGCAAGCTGAGCTGTCACAGCCCTGCTCTTGCATCTTTGCCCAGCCCACCTCCCTACTATCCCCTCTGCACACGGTGTCCCAGCGGACCAACTGGACGGAGAAAGCACGGCTTCTTCAGTGCTGCCTGGTTCTCACATGAAGCCTTTGCACATGCTGATCCTTCTGCCTGGAACAGTCTCCCACCTGTTTAGTGCCCAGCTAACTCCAATCAGAATGCCTGCGGGGTCCCAAAGGGTAATGTGCTTAGCTGCAGAAACACTCAGAGGGGACTAGAAGAATGATCTGGTGATCTATTTCCCCAAAATGAGCTACTGAAAACTCTGTGGATCACAGTTCTGCACTGATATCCATGGGGTTGCCCTGAGCTGTAATCTACTCAATGGAAACTGGTACTTCCTGTGGAAAGTCTTCGGTGACCTATCAGCCAGGTTGGACACTCCTGGCTGTGTATTCCTGCTTGGTATACTGTAAGCCACTGTTGCTGCTGACTGTGATTCACTGTGACCCTATAGGTCAGAGTAGAGCTGCCTCTGAGGATTTCCAAGAATCGGCTGGTGGATTTGAATCATCAGTCTTTTGGTTAGCAGCCGAGCTCTTAACCCCTGTGCAACCAGGGCTCCTGATGTACAGTAGTCCCCCCTTATCTATGGGGATATGTTCCAAGCCCTCCAGTGGATGCCTGAAACCATGGATAGTACTGAGCCCTATATAAACTATGATTTGTTCTAAATATACACCTACATTAAAGTTCAATTTATAAGTTAGTCACAGTAAGAGATTAACAATAATAATGATAAAATAGAAGCACTTTAGAGCTTCTCTTTGGTATATCTGAATTGCTGGCGTCACTACTCTTTTGCTTTGGGGCCGTTATTAAGTAAGACAAGGGTTACTTCAATACAAGCACTGTGGACCAAGGTTGACCTTGGGTAACTGAAACTGCAGAAAGTGAAACCACAGATAAAGGGGATTACTGTATACTTCCCCTACCATAATGCTCACGATATGTTGTTAAAATTATTTTTTTCTTCATTTACCCCATTGGCTGGTGGTATAAATGGCTAATGTGCTCGGCCTCTATGTGAAAGGCTGGAAGTGCAAGTCTATCAAGCAACATCTCGGAACAAAAGCCTGGTGATCGACTTTCAAAACATCAGCCACTGACTGCCCTACGGGTTTCTTTTTAGAGGGGAGAGGCGAGGGGAGAGGCGAGGGGACAGGTGCTGCTTGAGTGAATGCTGGAAGTAAAGCATGGAAAAGAAGAATGTGCTTTGGCGGGGTGAGGAGAGCAGACAGCGTTCCAGAGAGGTGGGTACTTGGGGTCTTAGATGGACAATTGACTTTGATTGTAAACTTTCACTCAATCACAACAATTTTTTTTTTTAACCAGCCACTGAAAACCCTAAGGAGCACAGCTCTAGTCAAACATGTCGAGGTTCAGCCTGAGTCAGAATGAACTCAATAGCAACTGGTTTTAAGCTCCGTGAGGGGTGTCCCCAAGGCCAAGTGTGCTGTAACCACTAAATGAAGATTTGCCTAGCTCTCTCTACTATGTTGTTTTTTTCTACCCTCTTACCCTCAATTCAAATTTGCTCTTCTTAGACAGAAACCCCCGAATAGAAACTGCCCCATCTGTGTTTTCCTGATAAAATCTTTCTCTTCTGTTTTCAGATCACTCAAATTTTTCTACCTGTCTGCTTTCACCTCTGGGAAGCTTGAATTAAGATTTATACTAACAATTGCTCTAAGGAAGCTATTGCACCCCTAGACATGCCCAAGCACCATTTCCCTCTCCCCAGTCACTGTGGTTGACTTGTGGACAATCACCTTGTCCAGGTCAGGCCAGCATTCTGCCCTTAGAGTTGAAATATAGACGCTTAGAGGACACCATCCTTTTCCTGCCGGGATCATTAGGAGGATGAGGCCAGCGTAACACTGTCTTTGTCCACGCCTTTTGCCCATGTGGCAAGGAATCCTATTTTCAACTGGAAAATACAGAGAGAATCCCCCAAAAACTGGCATGAGGAGGGGAAAGAGAGAATGGGAGAGCTTGTTTTTCCCCTTGATTCCTGTATCCAGTATCCCTGAGGCCATGACCATCTCTAGACTTCCAGGGGAAATAAGTTAAAAAATTCCCTTCTTGTTTCAAAGTCAGAAACCGTGGTGGTGTAGTGGTTAAGTGCCACGTCTGCTAACCAGAAAGTCAACAGTTCCAATCTGCCAGGTGCTCCGTGGAAACTCTATGGAGCAGTTCTACTCTGTCCTATAGGGTCCCTATGAATCGGAACTGAGTGGACAACAGTGGGTTTGGTTTGTTTGTTTATCTGATTGCAAAGTAGTTGGAGTCAATTTTCTGTCACTTGTAAGAGTCCTGCCAGATGCAGTGCTTCAGTGACCTTACATGTGTCACCCACTGAACCTCACAGCCCTTCTAGGAAGGAATCACCATGCTTATTTTCATGAGGATTTGGGGCTCATGGCTGACTCTTGCTGCCCGCGCACACACGGCCATTAGGTAGTGAGGTCACGAAGTCAACCCACTGCTGCCTGACCTCAAAGCACACACTTCCATGAGCTTGGTTTCCTAGTAGAAGGAGGCAGAAGTTGGGGGGGGGGGGGAACGCTGAGAAAGTCCCCAAAGTCTCCTAAATGCAAATCACAATAATTTAAGAAAAAGCAAAAGCAACAAAATTCATGGAGCCTGAAAGACTCATGTTTGCCTTCTTTGAACAGTCTTTGCCACCGAAGATCAATGAGGCTTCAAGATGTCTCCACCTTGGTCTTGAGGATTCACTAAACTGGAGCTCCCTGCAGTCCTTATGCGTCTCTCTTCTCAAAGTTGTGCATCTGTACCAGTGGCACAGTGACTGCTCATGGAGGGAGGAGGCTCACATCAGAGCAGCCTGTGTGACGGTTACAAATACATATGTCTCTTCCTTGAGCTCAGGAGAGCTGCGTCTCCCTGGCTGGGTCTCTCTTCCCAAGAGAGGTACACCTGTATAGAGCAACATGGCTTAGCCAGAAGCTAACACCCCGGCTGATGGTCCTTAGGGTCACGGGCTCAGGTGGCCTCACATCCATGCCCCCATCCGCTCTGTGGTCACGGCTCATGGATGCCATTTCTGAGTCCCCAGGTAGACAATGACCTGCTCTCACTTGCTGTAAATGCGAACACTTTATCGACAATCTGTTTCCTAGGTCTGCAACAAAGAGGCGGGGCAGGAACTTCCCAAGTTCACTGTGTTTTGTTGCTGGATCACCTCCTGCCTTATCCTACTGGACACCTGTGTGGGTGTTTGAGAGCTGAAAGGTAAGGTCAGTGTCTTAGTTGTCTAGTGCTGCTATAACAGAGATATCACACGTAGGTGGCTTTAAAAAGGGAAATTTTATTTGTCACAGTCTAGTAGGTTGAAAGTCCAAATTCAGGATGTCAGTTCCAGGAGAAGGCTTTCTCTGCTGACTTTGAAGCAAGATCCTTGCAGTCAGTCTTCCCCTGGACTGGGAGCTTTCGAGGCACAGAGACTTTGGTTCCTTTTCAAAGGACACGCTCTGCACCCAGCACCGCTCCTTCGTTGATGATAAGAAGTGCCCAAATCTCTTTGCTAGCATTGCTCCTTTCTATCTGAAGAGATTTGCCTCAGGCACACCACAATCTTACACCTGGAGTCCTGCTCCACCAACACAACAGGTGCCCATCCTCCCTTATTAACATCATAAAGGCAGGATTTACAACGTGGAGAGGAACCTTGCACAATGCAGAGAATCACTTCACAGCCAAATTGCTATGCATATTTTCAGGGAGACCTAAGTCAGTCAGTGAGTCAGCAGTTGAGCTCATAGCCTCAGCCAGGTAAGGGTTTCCCATAAGAATTAGCGTGCTCAGAGATTACAAAATGACTGGCATTTTAGGGAGATCGCTGCCCTCCGATTGGCCAGGCGTACTGTGATCCATAGCGTTCTCATGTGCTGATTTTTGGAAGCAGACGTCAGGCCTTTTCTCTCTAGTCCGTCTTAGTCTGGAAGCTCTGTTGAAACCTGCCCAGCATCACAGCGACATACAAGCTCCACCGACGGACAGGTAGTGGCTGCACGTGAGGTACAGAGGCCAGAAGTTGAACTCTTGTCTCCTGCATGGAGCCCTAGCGGTTAAAATGTTTGACTGCTAATCGAAAGGTTGGCAATTTAAATCCACTGGTCATTCTGTCTGGTCCCATGAAGATGTACAGCCTTTGCAAAGTAAGAAAGAAAAGATTTACAGCCTTGGAAACCCTATAGGGTAGTTCTACTTTCTCTCACAAGGTCACTGTGAGTTGATGACTTGAAATCAACAGGACAACAGTAGGTTTTGTTTTGTTTGGGTCTCTTGCTTGGAAAGTGAGAATTCTAACTCTAAAATACCAATGCCTTCCCAGGGAGGTTCGCCAAGCCAAGTGCCGTCAATTCGGATCTGAGGGAGGTTAGGTAAGTGAAAAAAAAAATGACTACTTTATGGCACTTAAAAAAAATACACAATTTCTTTCATTTAACTACTTTGGCATGGGTTAGAAATTAATAACTATTGTTAGACTGGAAACTCCGGTAGTGTAGTGGTTAAGTGCTACGATTGCTAACCGAAAGGTCAGCAGTTCAAATCTGCTCCTTGGAAACTCTATGGGGCAGTTCTACCCCAAAATCGACTTGACGGCAATAGGTGGTTAGACCTACTCTGTTCTCACTTCCAGATAAATAATATTGTCTCATACCTTCCCCCTAATTTTTGCCGAGAAATGTAATGGCCCTTATGTTTCTGTCAGCTCAGTGCCACTTCTTCTCAGGGACCGCTCTACCCACGTGCTGGGAGCTGCTCCCCTGCCCTCCACACACACGCACACATGCTCACTTGCTCCTGACCATCGCAGAGGGCTGTGGTGATGCTTCCAGGTGGCCTTTTCTTTGGTACAGCCCATTGGCCCGGAGGCAGGCACCTGATCCCAACAGGCCAATCAGAGTCCTTGCCCAGGATTCGGGAACTGTAACTGACAAAAGCAGTCAGTCTCCCTCTGGGTGTCTGAAAACTAAGACATGCCAGTGCAGAAGCAGTTGGCAGCCCTGTTCCACCATGTGGACTGAGGAATAGAAAATGCCAATCAGCAGAAAGAAAAATCAGAGGCAAGGAAAGGAGAGCAAATCCTGACAGCCTCTGAGCTCCTAGTTCGAGCTGCTTACAAGGCCCATCCATATTCCTCTCTTGGATTCCATCAAGTCCAAGTAGCCTTATAAGAAAAACTCTTTTTTGGCTCAAACTAGTTTAAGTTGGATTTCTCTTCCTTGAAACCAAAAGAGTTACAACTAATATAAGAACAGAGTCCTATTTCTGTCTCACTTACATGCTAATTCCTCCGCCGTTTTACTTTGTAACTTTAGGAAGAAAAAAATCAAAGTGACAAGGCTTGAGTTAGACTCTTATACAAATTAGTCTGCATTCATTCCTCTTGGATTTTTTTCACAGCACACTTTGGTAGAGTTTTCCTCCGTGCTGAAATGGGTCAAGATCAAGTGCACACTTGGAATACTGAGAATGGCCAGGGAAGTGGAACAGGGGGTTGTTATCACAGTCAGGACAAACTTGCTCCTCCCTAACTTTATATTCCATTTGCAGGTGTGTTGTGTTCCTTTTGATGAACCTGCTTGTTAACTCAAAAGATCTCTGACCTTTAGGCCTATCCACAACGCCCCTGGACGTGCTAAAATCCCACAGCCACATCCAGATTCAGTGGTCTCTGGGGCACGCCTTCCTGCTGAAGATGTCATCCTACCAGAACTGGGGCACTGGTGGTTCAGTGGTAGCACTCTTGCCTTACATGCAGGAGACTTGGGTTCAATTCCGTCAATGCACTCATACACAGCCACTACCTGTCTGTCAGTGGAGGCTTCCATGTCTGAGGATCCTGAGCAGACCAAGACAGACTAGGAAGAAAGTCCTGGTGATCTACTTCCAAAAATCATTCAGTGAAAATCCTATAGCTCACAACAGTCCATTCCACAGTGGAGCATGCGGAAGTAGACCCTGGCAGTATTTCACTTGTCACCTTGAGTCAGTGGTCGCAGACAACAAACACCACCAACAGAGCTGGCTTTTTAATAGGCAAGCCCTTGCTGTCCAGGGCTGTAGGGAGCTGTCCAACTGAGACTCTGCAGGGCAGCAAGACACGCAGAAAACCCATGAGGACTAATAGGAAAACCAGAAGGGTATCTTCAGCTGGGAACACTTTCTCTCTGCTCACTCGCTAGTTAAAATACCTGATAATAACAACAAAGGTGATGTTATTCCCATTCACTTTCTCAAAAGTCAAGTGTTTAGTGTTCAAGAAAAAGAAAAACAAAAGCTATGGAATTTGATAAGCTCTTTCCTTATGTCTATTGAGAATCTCTCAGGTCCTCCTATTAAAAAGTTTAAATTAATCCAACCTCACTGGACTTAACCAAAAAAGAAAGTAGAGTCTAGGAGAGTGAGATAGTACAAGGATCAAGGCCAATGGAAACGCTCCCAGCCCTGCCTGTGCTCTCTCTCTGTGTCACAGTGCTAACTACTACCCTTGCGATGAGCCTCCGAGGTCTGAGTGGTGCATCCGTCCCCACTTACCCTCTAATATTAAAGCAATTCCTTGGTGTCAGCCCAAGTTCAATCAGCATCTCAGTTAAACAGGTTTAAGTAAAATAAAATTAAGAGCCAAGGAGAACCTCAAAGCCATTTGTCCTGAAAGTCTTATTTGAAAGATGAGGAAGAAGAAGCCTAGAGAGGTTAAGCAACGTGCTCCAGATCACACAGCTACTTCACAGAGGACTCGAGAGCAGAATGCATGTCATCTCACTCCCGGCTCTAGGATCCTGGAAACTAGGACTTTGCAGAAGGGCTCCTGGACCCTCTTTCGGCCCACACTGCTCCTGGAGGACTCTGTGTCAAGATTGTCAATAGCCAAGAAACCAATGGCACTGGCTCGTCTACATTCCCTAGGGAGAGAGTTCCAGAGCGCTGAGGGCTGGTGCAGCAGAATTTTCAAAGGACTGCAGTGGGATGTGGTCCAGGTGTCCTCATGTCCCCTCTGCACGCTCTATGCTTGCGCCGCCGCAGTCCACCCCCATGGCAGCAGCACCACAGAATGATTTCCCAGGCCGGGCACACACTCAAAACACACCTAGCAATGGTGCCTGGGCTTCCCGCCTGACGGCAAGGCTGAAAAATCAATGCATAAAGCTGCCCTTCGCCTCTTGTAAGTGTCTTGCTCCCCTGGTTGCTGGCCAGGCCATGGCAGAAGACAACAATGAGATTGCAGGGCAAACAGAAGTAAAACTGAGACATAAGCATCCTCGGAAGCGAGGGCCCAATTGCTAAGCAGCTTGAGTGGGAACGTGAGGAAACTGTGCGGTTTTCACAGAGCAGGTGAGGTTCAGCACAAACAACCTGCAGTGCCTTGTTAATCATTAGTGATGGCACCTCTGTTCCATTTCAAGAAGTGTGATTTAGGGGGCATTTTTCTCCCCTTCACAGGAGACTATGAAGACGACTTCAATGTGGTTAAGCTCAAGATTGGAAACAAACGGATGGCACGCCTTTTCAGCTCTCCAGGTTAGGGATAGCAGCATCACTTAGCATCACCTGAAGCTCAGAATCACCTAAGTAGAGTGATGGACAGTCAGCGAATCCTCACTCATTTCCAGAGATGAGCCTGACCACGGCACGGGGCAGGGCTTCTCCTTCATCCATGCAAACATGAAGAATACTTGTCCTTCTCTTGCCACTGACGATCTGTTGAATAACAGACATGCCGAAGGCGTGTTTGGACCTCCGTGGAGAGGATTTCTGAATCGCTGTTTTTGTACACTCCACGTACAGCTTATGTTTCCATTGCTACCTGCACAGAGGTGGCAATTTCATATGCTGGCTAAGAGAAGAAAACTGTTCTCACTTGGGTTCTATAAATTACCCATGTTCTCACTTTAATATCAAGTATGGTATGTATTAGAGTGCATGCTTTGGGCTAGAATCAATTTGGAAGGCTGTCAAATAAAAAACAAAATAGGAAAATAAATCCAAAGGAAAATTTATGACATGATTTTGCTCCCATTACATTCCACTTAACAAATGCATATGTTTCACAATATCTTTAATAATAATTATTAAACATAGTAAAATACTTCCAAACTTGGCTCATTGTATAATTGTACTTCAAGTGGAAAAAAAAAATTATCTGAAGCCTTGTCAATATGCCACTTCCTCCTCCCCCGGCTTTTAACAGAAGCAGCCTCCAGTGGAATAATCCAAGCTGTGTTTAAGAAGTTGGCAAGTAGGTCCAATTAAATGTGGTTTTACTGTATTCTGGCGTTTGCATATCTAGTTTGCCAAGAAGTAATCTTTCACAAAAAAAAAAAAAAAAAAATCTGTACTGGCCCAGACACAGCCTGGGTGGTGCAATGCATCACATAACTTTACCCCATGACTAAGATCATCTTTTTTTTTTTCCTAAATAGCTGTGGAAAGCATAGCGTACATCCATCATATTTGTATATGAATCACAAAACACCATCCTCTATGGAGCTTTTACATTTATCCACGATAAACTGAAATTCATCTTAATAGCACTGTTTATTTTAATTATTAAACTCAAAAGAGGTTAGCTTTTCACTACCTGAGCTTGATTGTTTATTCAAGTGTCCTCTAGTCGGATTATCTGAATGAGGCTATAAATAAATTATCCTATTGCTTATTAAATACTGAATTGTCAAAGCCTGCTCATACACATTCAGAAACCTAGGTACCTGGAACTCAGAGAGTGTGAAATGTTTCTCTGGGCTCTGAAGATGCAGCCCTGGGCAGCTGAGTGTGTTTTCCATGCTCCTGCTTCCTTAAGGAGGAAGTGACTCCGGTGGTCCCTTCCAGCTAACCAACAGTCTCCTGGGAAGGATCGGTCGAATTCAAAGTCCAGACGGAAAGCTGTCAACAAGCAGGCTGGTTCTGTTCAGCCTGCTGCATGATTCATCCCTGGTGTGAAGACAAGCCTGAGAGGACCCCAACATCTTGAGTTCCCCAGGTGACCCAGGGAAGCCGCACAGGTCCCCACTCCCTGAGGCAGAAAATGCTGCAAAACGCACAACCTGGCTTTTCTTCTAAACCACCAGGAACTCGTTAAAAACACACACAGAAATGGTTAAACAAAATCCGCTAAACCTTTCACAAAACTGCCAGTCTATTAGAGGGACGGAGCTTGCGGCAACCTCTCCCTTCCAATGTGTGCAATGGAGCAGTTAATGTCCTTTGGACTCTGTCTACGGCATGAAGCGGAGGGGGGCGGGTAGTGAGGGGTTGGTTTGTTTTGGGTTGCTGTTGGGTTTTTAAAACATCTTTTTTTTTTTCTTTTTTACACCAAACTATCAAATATATCAACCAAAAGGTTATCTCACCAAATGTGTGGTCTTTGTCATTGTCATTTAAAAATAAACAAAAACAAAAAACGATGAAAATTGTAAGAGGGGAAGGAAGACTTGTGCCATTATACCAAGGAGAGAAAGAAGCAGAAGAAAAGAGATGACCGTGGCTCCAAAGCTTGGGGGAAGTGGCATGGCATCAAAGAGAAGTGGACCAGCTGAAAGGAGATTCTGGAGCCCTCCAACACTTGGCCCCGTTATGTGACAAAGTTGGAGCTGATGCTGGATCCCTGCAATATTTACTGACAGTGTCCCCACACAGGGCACTGCAGCCTTGCATCAGGCGGTGAACTTTGACCGGATGCTTCTCCCTCCACCTGTATGCCTTTCCTCTGATACAAAATCACTCCACTATAGTGTTATGATAGGATTTGCAGCTAGATCTTCATTGCACAACAACGTGGCTCTAACAACAACCCATAGGTGACGGGAGCTACTCTGAACCTAAGACACTCTGAGCTCTGATCTGGCATGTGCCACCTTCTCCTGGGGAGATCTGAGTAAATCATTTATGTCTCTGGGTAAATCACTTAAATGTGTGCTTCCCTGGGGAATTCTGCATGTTAAATATCATTATATATATTAATCACACTGACTGTTTATACTCATGATGCAAAAGCCAGGATGCACGGAAGCTTTCGGTCTTGGCTTCTCTACCTTTAAGAGAAAAATGTCTGTATCCAGTTTAGGCTTTAGGAGTAGATTCATCAGCTTGAGATTCTAAAGCGCTTTGAGCAATGAGTCAAAAGGGACTAAAAGTATGATGTAAATAATCTGAGGTTTGTGTACCTAAGAATGTCCACACCTACAAACACATCTGAGAACATGGAACATTTTGCATGACTGTGGTACTTAATAATTTCCACATTTCATGTAAAAAACAAAGATCAGTTTATTACTTCTCAGTAGTTTAAAATCATTAAAAAAAAAAAAATCAACCTTGGTAGGAAAGCTGTGCCATAAGCAGAAACTTCCCCTTGGTGTTTAAAAGGGTAATTATGATGATGTCACCTCGAAGGTTTCTTTTCCTGAGAGGGAATGCTTGTGTGCGTTCATTTTCTTATCATTTCAAGGAGGGTCGTTCAGATACGATGACTCTGGCCCCACAAATGAAGAAGTGAGGGCATGAGGTTGGGCTCAGGGACCTGCTCCACGTCTCTCCTCCGCCTTCCTTTCAGCAGATGATGCTGAGAGAAGGAAGTCAGAGACAGTCCAAGAAACCAAGGCCAATTTTGGGATTAAGTGGGGAAACAACGCACCTCCCTCATTTCAGCAGCAAACAAGTTCTGAGGTCCCAGTTGGCTTCCACCCTGTGACCTGTCTCTTTCTTTTTTCTCTCCCTCTCAATGCCCAGCAACAGCTCTGCCAGCCCTGTAGCCTACTAGCCTGCAAGGAGCACTGCCTCATGGTGGTTCCTCAAATAATATGTTTGGGCAACTCTAGCAACCCTTTCGAGGCTGGGGACAGAGGGGAAGAGCAGAGCTGTCGGTAGAATCAGCCAGAGTGTTAGCTCTTGGCTGGCCTGAGCTGGTGTTCGTGCCTTCAAGCCGATTCTGACTCATTGCAGCTCCGTGTGTTTGTTAGGGCCCCCCAAACTGTCCTGCTCTGACACACATATATATCTTTTGAATAATCGATAGTATTAAAACCAGGAAAAGAAGGAATAGAATGCCACCGCTTCCAAATCCCAGCCTTAGACTCACTTTGTAAATAACAGCAGACAGTGTTAAATGTAATGACAGCAAATACATATCCTCGTCGTGAAAATGGTATCACTTAGGCATGACCAGAAGATTGGTTTCTGATTCAGATTTGATCAAAAAGATGTGCCCTGAGTGAAGGATTCAGCCTTGGTGTGCCCTAAAGAGATGAAGACCTCACCTATGAATGGATAGATAACACCAGTCTAGGGAATGAAGTGCTTGTCCCTTCTCCTCCCCCATCAGTGGCACCGCCAGCCCTGGGCATGTTCTTGAGGGTGAGTCAACTGTAAGTCCCTTTGGCCCCTTCTGGCTCTATAAAGTTTTGTCCTTTCAGATCACTGTCTGTGGAAGAACATATCATACAGCCTGATACAGCAATCTGCGAGGAAAGAATATCAGGTACACACCACAGGTCATCAAGTCAGGAAGACTAACTGGCAGTTCTGAATATTCGATTTTTACAAATCTCAGTAACAAAATCAGCTCCTTGTTTCAAAAGCAACTAGTCCAGAATGCTTTTTTTTTTTTTCTTTTTAAATTCAGGATCAGGTGTAAGCTTAGACTTGTTTTTTGTTTATAAGGCTAGAAAGTTAGGATATTTTAGGAGAGAGAAATTATATATACATATAACTAAAGATGAAGAACATTATATTGTGAGGGTTGAGTGCCTCATTCCTCGAGGGCGTTGACTGACTTTTAAACAGAAAACACTTCAATCATTTAAAATCCTTCCATGCTGGTCAAGCCTACAAACCGCCTGTCGCATTTTGACTCAAGGATTATTTTTACTGCAAGATAAGCACCTTTACAAGGCAAATTGAATAAATCATGACAAGCCCTCTCTCCTCCCCCTTGTGCACAGAAGTGATTCTAGTATTGCTTTCAGACATCCCTCAAGTAAAATAACTTATAAATAGAATGTGAGAAATCACCACGTTTTCTAGACTTCACACTTACTATGAAAAGCAAAACTTCATTGTGCCCCAACATAGCCCCCAATTCTATTTTCCTTGTAACCTGCAGGGTCACCTGGTTGGAGGTGGCTTAGTGGAACCAGAGTTCGGAAATGGTTCAGCTCCTTTCTGGGTCCCGAGTGGAGACACCACTTCCTCGTGTAAAGTGGAAAGGAGGGCCAATCTCAAGAGTGGTTTTCATTTCAAATTTGCTTCAGCTTTTTCCAACGGTAGAAAGTCAGACACAAAAACAACTTGACTGGAAAATTGAGTTGTGTGTCACGGTGCCAAAATCACTCAATGCATAAAATGTAGGCTCCTAGATAGTAAATAAAAGGGCGGTGAGAAAAATAGAGAACAGGCTATAAAATCTGAATTTTGGTTTCAGTCGTAACAAAAATAAGAACCTAAAGGAATATTCCATCTGCAAGACCTCAGTTTCTTCCAGTTTATTTATTCAGATGTGAAATCTCAAGGCTTTAGAAGCGATCTTAAATTGTACACTGAGAGTTCGTGACTAATGCCTTAGCTTTGAACAGAAACATGTACCATTTCTCCTCCACTCACAGGCTTCAAAGAACCTTCTTTCTCCAAGCTGGTTAGCTATAGAGATAACTTTATAAATTAGATTTGGGGGTAATACAGCTCTATGCTTAAATTTCCTCTATTTGATGAGCATTTAAAGTGACAGAGTGACAGAGGAATAGTCGCAAATGAGAAGAAACGGATTGCCTTTTAGTGGTACTAACTTCCACAGTCGCTATAGCGCACGGGCAAAAAATGCTTTTCTTAAATGTTGTAATGATCTATTGTCGTACCATGACATTTTTCTAAAAATTGTCCAAATAGGAAAACACGCAATAGGCATAGAGACATTACCAAGCAGCTAATTCATCTGATTCAGTTCCAAAGAAATGTTCCATAGAAAACGTATATATAGTAAAGGAGTCTGTTTTTTAAAAATCAGTTTAAGAGATTCAGATAAAAATCCTCAATTCTCATACTGTAATCAAAGATCTTATGGCATCAGAGATATGTAAATATTAGGGCTTTTAGTAATCCTGCCAAAGGCAATATATATATTACAACATTCAATGTGATTTTATATATATAACATTCAATGTGATTTTTCTAAGTGCAGTGACCACATCCTTACTCATAAATAGCTTTAAATAACATTCATATTTTCAATCATACATGGTTAAGATACAGACTTTTAAGTTCTGACACGTATCAAAAGTTTGTTCTGGCTTGGCATAGCACACATATAGGTAGGGTAGGTTTATGCTAGTTTTAGAAGTTCAGTCATTGTATATGCATTATGTATTGAAACAATAGATTTAATTCAGCCTATGAATTTCTACCAATATGCAAATGTATTTTTATGTACCATTTCATATTAACTACAAGTAAAGTTTGTTTTGCAAACTTGAATATTTGGACCACTAGGACTTTGTTAAAATTCCTATAGTCATACTAGGCATGCATGTTGACATTTTACAAAACCCACTTGATTTAATGATTAACTACAGAGATTATAACAAACCATAAATAAGTCATTTCCATCCATGGATTCTCTATGGGTGCCACACGGCCTCTCAAAGCCACTCTAAATAGCCTCACTGAAACTGTTACTGACTAATGGGCTACATTTTAAAGCCAAATGGGTTTTTTACTCCTCTTCTGCCAAACTAGAGAGAATGCCTCCTGTGGCAAAATCCAAGTCCAACTGCAGAGCGTTCCTACAGAAGACGAGAAAAAGAGGCAACTTACTTGGGGATACATATGCCCAAATTCAACAATCATAAAAATGTTCATTTTGAAAGCATTTTGTTGGCAAACTACCCTTCATCCAAAGGAAAGTACCGTGATTACAGAAACCTGGATATTATGATCAACAGTAAACTCATCAATGTTAGAATTAAGAAGATCCAGATTTTTTTCAGGTGCTGAAATATTTTAGGAAAAAAGCCTTTTTATTGAGTCTGATTTATCTGGATAACTGAGTCAACAAATCTAGTGTAAGCAGGTACTTTAGAAAGTATTTGGATTTTAAAAAAATCTTTTCAAGCCACTGTTCAACCAGAATTTACACTCAATTAACAAATGCATTTTGAGGACTTCACCTTCCTTTGCTACAATGCTTTGATTTGGAGTTCAAGTACATCTTCACATTAAGAGCGTTTCATAAGAGGTGTAGAAAATTGGTGAGTTTTTTTTTAGAAGATTTGTTTGCAATTTCTAAAAAAGTTCTGAAAATGAATTAATACTTCTGAACACGCCAGTGTCATCTGCAAGATCAGGCTCTTTTAACCATACTTTTATGACACTAAGAAAACGTTAAGTGGGAAGTGGGGGGAGGGGAGGGCATTATAAACACAAAACATTTCCTTTTATGTAACCAATTTGATCTGAAATCAAAAGATAAGTGGTTCTACATTTCAGACCAGAATACTGCATACAAAGGTATTTCGCTCTGTTTCTGTAGACAGACGGTAGAATAATTTCAAAACGAGGGACAAAATCTTGTCAGTGTAATAAACTTGTACTACAGCCAAATGAAACTCCTAGAAGATGATTGCTTAAAAAAAAAAAAAAAAAAAGCTATTGCTTTGTTTTTAAAGATGAGATTATCTCTTTAATGAAAAGGACTGAGATCTTCTGCCCTGGATCCCAAATTCACACTTGCTCAGTAACTGCAACCAACAATTTGAACACACATTTAGATCAATATCTACAAATTAAAATCTAAAATTATCCAAGGTTCCTATCATCCAAAGATTTGTGAAAGCTTCCAACAATTCTTATATTAGAAAACAAAGCATGTTTTAAGCTTTATAGACATAAAACGTAGTCATGCAATACATTTTGAAAGCTTAAGACTTAAAAAAAAAATTCTTCTGTGATAGTGTTTTTTTTTTTAAGTTACATATATATATTTTGTGTGTTTTTTATCAATAAAACTCGGAAGATCACAACTTTGTAAGGAGTGTTACTTGGGTTAAAAAAGTGTTTGCTAGTAGTACAATGGATTTACTTGGAAAATGAGTATTTCATTTCATTTTAATGTGAACTCTTATGTGTTTCTAATATAGTGATCTAACCTTCCAGTAACCTGTTTGGAGATGCTTATGACAAGTCTGTCGAAGAAAAGCTCTACCTGATCCATCTATTAATCTGATAGCATAATCTACTAAACAGGAAACCCAAAACTAGTATCCTTACTGTCTTATATTCTCACATATTCCCTAGGCTACACATCATGCTGGACCTACATCAATGATTCAGGCCATAATTGATTATCTAAAAGAACTATGTTTTCAAAAACAAAGAAAACCACGTATTTCATATATGCTTCTGGATCAGCCAGATGTGAAAGGGGAGATGAATTTAAATGGCTTCCAACATGACTAAATGACAAATGAATTCTATCACTTTAATGCAGTGAACAACTAATTTCCTTCGTTCCATTTATCAGATGTGGTGATTCGTGGAATTAATATCCAGAGTTTTGCAAAGAATGTCTTAAGAAATAATTTCTTCCCAACTACATGCCAAAATGTTTTAACTCCATCCAGTTAGGCTTATTACAGTAATGCTCCACGATTTTTAGAGAAGCTCATCAGTGAACTAGGAGCCCTGGTGGTACAGTGATTAAAGCACTCAGCTACTAGCAAAAAGGCTGATGGTTCCAGTCTACCAGCTGAACCCATGTGCAGGAAAAAGACGTGGCAGTTTGCTTTTGCAAAGATTTGCAGCCTTGGAAACCCAATGGGGCAGTCCTATTCCATCCTACAGGGTCGCTGAGTCACACCTGACCGACGGCAGTGGGGTTAGGAAATCCAAAGTGAACTCTCTATGTATTCAGGAAGCTTTGAGATGCTTTGATCAGCTACTATAGGAAAATACAAAGCCCTCCCTCCTGCCTTTTAACTTTTTAAAAAAAATTCTTCTAAGTTTCTCACTACTGGAGAAATCTTATGAAGATCAAATGTGCCCTTTTTGTGTGAAACAACACTCAGTTGACTAAAACCAAGTGAGTTGCGTGTAACAGAAACTGTTTCAATGACAAAAACATATAGGATTCCACACTGTCAATTATTGACTGGGCTTTATGATAAAACATTTTCTGGATTCTCAGCTAAAGCCATCTGAGACGATATTGATGATGCATCTTCAAGCTCCAGACCTATTTTCTATTTCTGTAGAAAAGTATTAGCCTTTCTAAACGACATTCAGTATAGAGTTCATGTGTGACAGCAGTGATGTAAAATGATTACTTTCATTACGTCGTCTTTGAGTTTGGACGTTTCAACGACAGGTCATCAGTGTGTACAACAATCTCCGAGGCCCAACCCTGTCAGCGATTACATGTGGGACTGTATGTAACAATACAGTGACAACACATGACAATTCTTCCACAGCACCATTAAGCTGGTGTGGGTGTTTTGGTCAATCCCCTTGGTCAATAAGCAGTGTTTCTCACTGTGGCAAACTCAACAACAGAAACACAATGTTAGGACTATCAACAGAATCCAAGGAATGGATTCCTCTTAATGGCTGCCTATGTTTAATACTTGGAAATTAAAACTTGAAAATTCAAAGCTGGAATCTGTTGCATTTTCTCAGCAGCAGAAAGGATGTATAAAACTCATCTCTCACAATCTGAAAGGTTGTTAATTCAATTGTCTAGAATTCCAGTCATTAGCCAAGCAGTCCTCCAAATTAAGACATCCGGTCTCCTTCAATTTTCCACTTAAACCAGAACACAGAATAGATTTGACCAATCAACTTAGGATAAAATTGCACATGAAAAGTGACCTGGGGTGTAGGGATGAGGGGCTGGGAAGCCTACCATGAAGAACCTACGTGGCCACCTGAAGTCTCGTGGATTCTTAAATTCTAGGGAATTACTCAACATTCTGGATTTGGATTCTAGAAAATGAGTCACATTTTAAAAACGTACATTCAGTATCTTCTTAAATGGCTTGATACAAAACTGTCTGGGCATGTCTGAGTGCATTCTAGTAACTGCATGAACTCTGAAAAGAACCGATCCTAAAACACAGGCCACGTGTAAGACATGTTTAGAATCTATGTAACACATGATCACAATTCAAAGAACAGACACAAGATTCTCAGTTCATATAATTTATTGCAGTTAGCACACAGTTTAAAAATTCACCAACACACCAATAGTACAAAACTAAACAGCATTATAAGTTATTCCCCCCTCAGGAAAATAAAACATACTATGATTGTCAAAGCTAGATGTCAGTCTAAGTTTTTAAAACAAAGGAAGAATGTCAAACTAATAAGAGGAAAAAGCAATCACTCACAATGACCACAAAAAGAAAATCTCAAAGAAAGTCCGTTTTCTCACAGACGTTGATTGTCTTCTCTAAATTAATAAAAATTATCTTAACATAAACTGTATTAAAAAAAAAAAAACCTAGAAACTCTTCAAGTAACTAAAGATAATGCTCCAAGGCCATTTTCACAGCTTTTTTTGTTTGTTTGTTTGCTTTAAATGCCATTACAGCCAAATTAACACACGTTTGACCAAATATTTCCAAAACAGTCCAGCAACACACAATGGAGTTTTCCATTCAGTATCTTAAGCACAAAAATAGGCTATGTTTACAGTAGTTAAGGCGATCAAATTTTAAACAAAAGCAATTTAAAAAAAAAAAGGGGAAAAACAGCAAACGTTTTCCATGCTACTCCCATAGACCTTATTTGTAAGTGCAAGACAGGAAAACAAACACTGTGCAAAATGCTTTTGCCCTGCGTGCTGGTCATTAAACCCCACGACGTCGGGCTGCAGCCTCTGCTGCCGTGACACACATAGTCTACTAACCCCGTCCTCGTGCCAATCAAGGCAGGCCAGTCCTTTCAGCCTGGGGCTTTTTCAGTCCATAGAATCTTTTCATGAGTGGGGGGTGAGGGGTGGTGGGGGAAGAGGGAGGGGAAGAAGGGGAGAGAAAGAAAAGGGGCGCAACAACAGCAACAAGGAAAAGAATGACCTATTGTCAATTTGTGCAGTAGTTATTCTACAAATGCTCGACTGGGTAAGTGTGTACACCTCAACTCTGAGCGGCATGGGTTTTGTGCAATTAGGAGTTTGTTATCAATGCACACCGCACATGCAAATCTTGAAGCCGTTTTGTAAACATTTATATTTTCCTTGTTATGTAGCGAAGTTATCAATTTGCAGCTTAAGTTTTTATTCAGCTTAACAGTTTCAACTTAAAAGACAGTGGGAAAGTCAATTTAAATTATATAAAATAAAATAAAGACAGTGCATTTGTGTTCTTCATAACACCAGCTTCCAAACGGTGCTAGTTCTCTAAGGAAATTAAATAATTTTAAACTCACTCGTTAAAGTTATACAATGCAAACAAAGACAAAAATATATTGAAACTCATGCATTTCTGTAGCGTTAATATTTACTTTTCAAGACTCAACTAAGAGCATCAACACAACCTGTCAAGTTCTTTGACACCCCCCCAGCCCATGTAATCAATTACAGTATACAATAACAGTAATTCACATTTTTAAACACACAGTTCAACACTGCTGAAGCTGCAATATCCTTTTTCATCCCAAGCAAACCTTCACAAAGACAGGTCCCAGCAATCCCAGTGTACTGTCACCATTTCTCATCATTGGGAACCGTCAGAAAACCAGAAGTTGCCACAGAAAAGTTTTAAGTCAACTGCTTGTTTAAAAATAGATAATCCAGCATTTCAGAAATTTTCCATTTGGGTCTAAAAGCATTCAGGTTTCCAACAGCCAGAGAAGATTCATGCAATTTGAGACGTAGAAAGAGGCTAATAAAACTGGAGGGAATTTCTAGCTTCAGAACAAAACAAAAAAAAAAGAAAAGGAAAAAAAACTGTGGGGGGTGAAGGGGGAAAGGAGCTCTCAAGACAATGCAGTGTAGACGAAATTAAGCCCTAGGAAAGCATTCTGCGGTATGAGTTGTTTCAGAGGTTCTCACCGGCTTGCTTCCCCTTCCCCACGAAAAAAAACCATCTCTCTATTTTCTGACTTGCGCTAAAGTTTCTCTTATCAGAATGCTAAATTAGTGAGATTCTCATGCTATTCTAAAGTGCAAAAACAAGTTAATATCCCAACTTTTTAGTTCCAGGAAACGAGACTGCTTTTAGACCGTACCACAACTATATAGAGATCTATTTATATATATGTATATATATTATTTATATATATATAGATATATATAAAATTATTTCCAAAGTTCTTGCGAGCTATCTTCTAGGGTCCAGTCTCTGACAGTAGGTAAGCTCAGTGCTTCGCTTTTGACAGACAAGGAGTTCACCAACTCACAGTGGAACTTGCGGATGTGTCTGTACAGGTCTCCGGACTGCGTGAAGCGGCGCTCGCACCACTTGCAGGCGTGCGGCTTCTCGCGCGTGTGCACCACGGCGTGGCGGCTCAGGTTGTGGGAGTACTGGAAGCTCTTGCCGCACTGGGTGCACGTGTAGGGCTTCTCCCCCGAGTGAGTCCTCTCGTGGCGCTTCAGGGTGTACATGCAAGAAAAAGTCTTACCGCACAGGGAGCACGTCGGGACGTTGACGTCGGCCGCGGGCTTGCTGCGGATGCCGTCCTGCTCGCGGAAGTGCGTGCTCAGGTGGATCTGCAGGATGTGGGGGCTGGGGAAGACCTTGTTGCAGAGGGGGCACATGAAGATCTGGCCAGCGGGGCTCAGGATGTTGGAGACGTAAGGAAGCAGACTGCTGTCCATGTTCCCTTCCACCTGGACCCGCTCGCTCTCGGGGGTCATCATTTCGTCGTCGCTGGCTTTGTCCTCCCGATCCAGCTCCCTCAGGACCGAGTCCTCCCTCATCGAGGCCAGATGGGCCGGCTCATACTGTACCCTGTTATTAGCGCCCACACTCTCTTTCACAGTGCTATGTTCCATGTCAAAGTCATTAGTGCCAACATCACTCTCATCACAGGAAGCCTCTTTCTCCACCTTCACCTGCACCAGGTTGCTTCTCAGCACGTCCTGTGAAGAGAAATAAGAGCTGTTCAGATTTTCAACTCCTGAAAGGCTGGACTTGACAGACAGGTCCAGCACACAGTCAACATCTGCCGAATCCCTCACGGAGGTGACAGACCTCTGGGACAAAGACTCTGTTGAGCTGCAGGGGCTGGCTACTGTTTTTCCAGCTGCTGTGGCGTGTGGCTCAGCCTCTCCGCCAGCCTGGGGGATGCCTGCTGAGTCGGAGGGCAATCGCATCCACATGTTCCCAGGCTCGGCCGCCAAGTCCCTTTTGCTGGGCAGGATGTTCAGTTTTTCATCTTCGCCTTCATCTTCGTCACTGGGCAGATCGCCTGCCATGTGGCTGCTGCCATCGGAGAGACTCTCGACTTTGTCTGAACAACTTGAGGCATCTTCTTCCTTTTTTGTGCTGTCTGCCTCTGTGGTGGCTTTCTCTTTCAGCTTCTTTTTGCAGACTTTGACAATGTCATACATGTGGAGATAACTGGCAGCTGCTAGCACGTCTTCAATGGGCAAGTCTTTGAACTGGAGTTTCCCTTCATACATGAATTCAAGCAGGAGAGCGAAGGCTGGGGCTGTAACAATGTCGCTGTTCAGATGAACAATGTCTCTTTTGTCCAGCTGGTCCTTGTAAAAGAGGTGGAAATACATGCTGCATGAAGCCAGTACAGCTCGGTGCGCTCGGAACTGGGCATCTCCCACCAGAACAGTGCAGTCACAAAGAAAGCCCTGATGTCTCTGCTCGCTCAGACACTGCAGCAAGTGTCTGCTATGGTCTGGAAACTCCATAGTGTCTTCATAACCTAGGAAGAGAGAGACTGCTCATTAGCGCTCGGTCAAGAGGAACTTTAAACGCTCTGGTCCCCCAGTAAAAAAATAAATAAATAAAAATAATGAAGCCTTGGCCGCTGCAGTACACGTTCCTGAATTTTAATCAGGCTTATGACCCGATGAGGACAACCAAATCGCATGCACAAAACCTACACACAAGAAGGAAGATTTATACTTCTCCAAACTTCCTTACTCCAGGAAAACCATCTCCGATGCAGCTCGACCATCCCTGAACTTTCAGTCAAGTTTTCCAAGCCTCCATTTAACCACAGCCTTACCCAGAATAAGAAATTGGGATCTCTTTCAGGAGAAATTTAATTAATTCGGCTCATCAAATTATGTCCTGCAGATCCTACCAAATAAATAGCTGCTGTTTCAAAAGGAACAGCCCATAGGATGAACCAAGACCAGTCCCAAGACCAGTCCCAAACACATTCTGGAAGCTGCAGAAAACTTGCCCAGCCACCCTTCCTACCTTACTACTTTTGATACGCGACTGAGCTCAGGAAAGCACAACAGAAGCACACACACACTTGGCTGAGTCCAGGAAAAAAAAAAAAGAAATCGCATAATTAGTCCAGAAATCAGCAAACAACTTACTTTTAAAGTCAGAGTGTTACAACAACAAAAGCCTTGTGTATAAAAACAGATGTTAGTGCCTTAAGACATGCAGGTAGAGCACACATGTAAGAGATCAGAAGGGAGGACGTCAACAGATGGGAGAGATCATCTTCACCACGTACAAATCCAAAGCTTTTTTTCTTTCAAATGAATTGAGGGGGAAAAAACGGTTATATTGCTTGGTAGACTCTGTCCTTCCAGGATTGCGGGAACTAGAGGGAAAGTACTTGAACTGAAAATTCCCATCTCAACTTGGATCTCTTGCAAAGGACCTCTATTAATTCCAATTTTCAAATATAGATGTACCACTTTAAAGTGAAATTCAAAAGGTTTACAGGTTCAACACCTCCCTTCCCCACCCCCCTCCAAAGCCTTTGGAGAAAAACTATTTTTTCCCCCCCTGAATCTGCTGTAACTTAGTCAAAAAAAAAAAAAAAACAAAACTATGTTTCCACCTAACTTGATATATTTTGTTTTCCCACTAGCTTCTGTTCTTTCAGATAGACATTGTTGCCCTGGTTTGCTGGCCAGGGAGGGTGAGTAAATTCAAAAGAGAGGAAAGGCAAAGATGTACAAAGGGTCAAAATTCAACTGCAATGGGTAAACTCCTTAAAAATAAAGCCTGACTTCCCTTTCCTGTGACCAGAAGCAAAGCTCCACATCATCCACCTCAGAAAGTGCCTTTTGGGAATAGATACATATTAATATGCAGAAATGACTTTCCTTCCTCTTATGACACTTTACCCAAGACAGACTAAAACTTTCATTCTAACCCCATTCTGCAAGATGCCACTGCTAGAATAAACCAAGATTTACAATACAATCATTATAAGTGCCCCACAGCTAACATCAATCCTAATCCTTGAGAGGGCTAAAAATAAAGATTGTAGGGCAGCTCACAAGGTAGCCGTGATCAAATTAGGAGGCTGAGAGGACAGAGAGCGATGAAGAAGGAAGCTTATAAACATCTGATCCAGCTGACTGTGGCCATATGGCAGCTGCTGCCCAGATAAAGAGATTAAGAATAGAAGAGTGCGATTACAGCTGTCTGGCCAATTCAGGCAGCTCAAATCTACAAGTTCTAAATTAGTCGCTAACACAAAAACTCCTGCAAATAATTATTGTTATGCTGAAATAAAAGATCTCTTAAATATATATTTGAAAGAGAAATGAGGAAACCAGTCAAACTATTCTCCTGGGGACAAAAGTTTTTTTTTTTTCTCCTCCTTCAAAAAAGGGAAAAAACCCTCAGTTTCAAAAGCACTACAGCTGTACCTTTCAGTAGCGCTGCTAAATGTTTTGAAGAATAAAGTTTCACAGTGGAATTAATTACACAACAATCTAGCTTCTTAACTAGAATAATCTTCTCATATAAGTTTGAATGCTTAATTCCAGACAGTTTACTATTTCTCCCTCCTCCCCAAAGCAAAAGGAATCTAAATAGCAGTGGAAAAAAAAAAAGCATTTTAATCCAAAGTGATCTCAAAAAGCAGTATTTCAAAGCCTTTCTTAACATTTCAAAAGTTGAAATATTTCTGTGTATTAAAGTTACTTACTCAAGTAAAAGGGATACAAATTAAAACTAAACAAGCCCAAGCCTTTCAACTGCAGTAAGATGTTCATTTCGTACTCGGTTTCATATATTATTCCTAAACTGGGTTAGAAAAGGAATGTGATTTTTTTTTTAAATTAAATAAACAAAACACCCAAACAGAAATAGGCTCAGTCTAATCTACTGCTACTCCTACCTTTAGGACACATAAACCTGATTAAGTCCTTTCCTCTGAGTCTTGCTGGCTCCAGGTCTGTTACATCGGTGGGAAAAAAGCAGACTAAGAGAGACAGATGCAAAGTGGAGATGATGTTAGCGAGGAATGAGATACCTTCTCCACCACAGATCCGCACACACTAACTCCCTGTCTGTGTGTTAGAATAAAAGGCTGAGGGATGGCAGGCTGTCAGCTGCTCTGACATCATGTTCAGATGGAAATGCTACCTCCAGCTGTGCTCCTTTTAATGCCATATGCTACTCCTCTACACTCCTGCCACCAGCTTTTTCTTAGGAGAACTTTTCTCTTCTGTTAGTATCAACAAAATACTTCAAAGTCTCCCTTTTTTCTCCCCAAACTTTCTAACAGAGGAAATTTGAAAAACTCAACATATGAAGTTCTACTGTATTTATGGAATAGCCAACACTTCTGTCGTAAGTTGGTGGACTGCCTTCTACGCTGACAAGCACACTCAAACCACCGTGCTATTCAGGAAATCCAGAATGCACTTTCTTCAACGCCAACCTTTAGTTCCAAAGGCAGCTCGGGAATATTTTTAAACCAACCCACTTGACATCTCCAGCCCATTTTGACATTATTATGGCACTTACTTTTATTTTTTCCTGCTGAGAATGGGATACATGTCTCAGAAATGCTGGAAGACTTATTCAGAATTATGACTTCAACCCCGTTTACCTTATTATCTCACACTCTTACTGAAGTACGTTATCTCCAGCTACTTTCTCAGTAAAATTTCTCACACTGCCACCACTTAATGCAAATTTCATTTCTGGGTATCAACAAGCTGAAATGTACTTTTCTCAAATCCTGCAAAGTGCTTTGGGCCAATGAGACAAATTAATAAAAGGACATAGCCTGCCAGGGTCACTTAAAACGAATGCTGCACCTGCGTATCTGATCTGCTCAAAAAAAAAAAAAGCAGAACTTTGTCTTCCCCTTGATCTGTGTCCCGTAACAATCTGTTTTTGGGTCACTCTGCCACGTTCATTATCACAAGAAACCCGTACAGAAAAGGGGGGGGAGGGGGAGGCAGGTCTAGTAAGTTTGGGAAACTTCGCTAGACTTTGTGGGCCTTTTCGAATGGGTCACGAAATTGTAAGACAATCCCGGCAGGGACGACATCGGTGAATGTCAAATACATCTCCACACTCTTGGAAAGGGGAGGAGAAAAAAGAGCAGAGGTCTGCGGTGCAAGTGTCCCAGTCTCCGCGGTAATCACTCCGTTCTCATCAGAAAACTGTGGCAAGAGTTACAGAGTGACTAAAACCAACGACTCTGTCCTTCTCATTCTCCTCAAGTCACAAACCTAACTTTCTCTAACTTCGCGGTGAGTGACATAATTCTGAACGCCTATTTCAGGAGGCACTCTTTGGAGATAAATTCCCCCTCAGCCTCACAACCTATTCTTCACAAACGCCCTCGCCCCATTCCAATATATCAGACATTAATCACCCCATTTACCCAGTGGGGTGGGGGGTGAGTGACAGTTTAATGAGTCCCAAGCACTGCAATGGGCCAGCGACTCCCACTCCACAAATCAAACCCCTGCATCTCGATATCCAGGTCTAGAGAGGTTTTGTGAGGTTGCGTTTTTGTTTTTCAAAAGGGTAAGGGTGGAGATGGGGGGGGGGGTGGAATGCAAATCTCTACGTAGTTCTCCGAGCATAAAACATGCTGGGGAAAGAGGAAGGTTAAACCACAGGGAAGAAGGTGGAGGGCGTACAGTCGGTGCAGCAGTAAAACACCTTCAATAACAGACGAGAAAACACGCCCGGGTCACAGCAACAACAAAAGAAAAGTCGTAAGAAGCAGCCAGGGGGAGGAGGGTGGTTGCTACTGCTTCCCCGACGCCACTGCACACGAGCCCCCAGGGCCTCCCGGCAACTGCACCAACCCCGGGGCGGGGGAGCCCTCCCCCAAACCCCTCCCCCCGGGCGCCACTGCAGCTGCACCGGTCCCCGGAGCCGCGTCCGTCCCGGGCGCCACTGCAGCTGCGGCAGCTCCCAAGCCCCCTCCCCCAGTCCGCCGCCCTCCGCACCCGAGAGGCGCCACCGCAGCTGCACCGGCCGGGAGCCCGCCCCGCGCCGCAGCTGCACCGGCCGGGGGGAGCGCGGCGCGAGCCGGCAGCCCGCACCCCGCCCGGCCCGCAGCTGCAGCGGCCCCGTCCCCGCGCCCGGCCTCCCGCAGCTGCACCGCCCCCCGCCGCCCCAACAGCTCCAACCACACAAACTAACTCCACTCGTGGGGGCGCCCGGCCCGGCCCGGCCCGCCCTTCGCCCGCACTGCCCTGCCGGCCCGAGGTGGCACAGCTGGCGCCTCCTCCCGCTAGAGGGCCGGGGCGGAGGGGGCGCCGGGTCAGGGGCCGGGGGCCGGAGCCGGGACTCACACGGAGCGGCCCTAAGTCACCGCGTCCCCGCTGCCGCTGCCGCCGCCGCCGCCGCCGCCGTGTCCTCCGCCTCCTCCTCCCGGCCGCCGCCGCCGCCGCCGCCGCCGCCGCCGGACTTGGTGGGCTTCCTCCTCCTCCTCCTCCTCCTCCTCCTCCTCCTCCTCTTGCCCCCCTCCCTCCCGACCCCCACCCCCCAATCGCGGCTCCGTCGCCCGCTGCCCCCCCGCCCCTCCCTCCCTCCCTCCCACCCACCCCCGCTGGCAGCCGGAGGAGCGCGGCGGAGCGAAGAGGGCCCCACTCTCAACGGCTCCCCATGGCAGCAGCCCAGCGGCGGCCGCAGCCTGCCAGACACAGCGAGGGAGCGAGCGAGGGAGCGAGCGCGGAGCCGCGAGCTGGGGGGGGGGGCTGCGGCGGGGGGGCGGGGGCGGGGGGAGGGGAGGGGGCGGGAGGACGCACCACGCACGCACGCGGCGGCGCCGGCCAGATGTTCCCCCCCCTCAGTCCGCCCCTCTCCTCCGCCTGCCTCCCGCCTTCTCGGATTTGGGCTTCCGCGATTGACCGAAAGCCGCTGGACCGGCGCTCCCCATCCGCCCCCATCCCACCGTCTCTTCCAATAGGAGGGCGACTTTTCGGGAAGGGGGCGGGGGCCGCGGGCAATAGTCTAACTGACAGGAGAGCCCTACCAATGGGAGAGGCCAGCCGGGGCTGCCTCTTGCATGTGCCAATCAAAGGCAGAAGCTGTGGGAGTGGGCGGAGCCCGGGCCGGGCGGGACCGGTAGCAAAGTGGCGCGGGGTGGAGTCCTGAGGCGCGGTGGCGGCGGCAGCGGCGCCCCTGTGGGTGACTTGGCCGTGAGAAAGTGAAAGGAGCCCGCAGGCGGCGGCGACAGCTGCGCTGGGAGGGGCTTGTTTCCAGGCTAGGAGGCCTCGCGCGCCCTGGGGGTGCGGCGCGAGCGTTTCGGTGCGCACCGTGACAACCACAAGTGCACTTTTAAGTGGAGTGGGTCTAGGCTGCTCTAAGTTACCGCAGGTATTCTAGGGAGGCCGGGCACAGGGCGACATAGATGACTGGAGTCTGGCGTTAGGTGGCTCCCTCTGCTTCTTCCTGCTGTTGTTGGTGACGACGCCTAGGTCCTCGCCTGCGCGGCGATGCAGGACACGGAACATTCTCGCTGCATCTGGCGGTGTCCGGTCTCCAGGTGCACCTCCGGGCGCTGAGGACGCGACGCACCCAGAGGCGCAGTTTCCGGGCGTTTTTCTCCTTACGTAGCCATCATGTTTCGGACAGAGCGAAACGCATGAATTTCTAGCGAAAACTTACACGCCCCACATGCACTTGTGTTAACGAGTAAAGACATTCCCAAGTGACCAAATTTTAGAGAATTTACAATAAAATTGATACTTAGAGATGTCATAGCCTGGTTCCTTAATTGCTACTTACCTAGCCACAACTGTAGACTACGAGGGAAGACTCTCCCCCCCCCCCCCCCGCTTTTCTCTCCCCTCCAATAAACTTTTACTCACTGCCTGTTCTTCGCAATGAATCGTGTTATCAGTGCCGCGGCCACGAAGGTAGAAACTTTTTACCTTAAAGAGGGAAAGAGTACAAGTAAAAAGTTGAATAACAAGTGAAACAAACAAAAGAAAAGGTCCAAGAAAATAGAAAACGACACAGTAAGGGAGTCAGAGCAGTTAACAGTCAAATGTGTTTATTCTTCGCTAGCTGAACTGGGACTGGCGAGCCTGTTGCTAAACAACTTGCCAGAAGACCTTTCAGCAGAGCAAAATGTGCTTTTCGCTTTGTTCCAAGTCAGAAGGGTGAAGTGAGTTGAAAGTATTGTTTGGGCAAATTAGACACCTTGAGTTACTAATGAAGTAAAAAACAAGAGCATACCAAAATTCCTGAAACTAAAACCCCGTTAGAATATCCTGTTGGAAACAATGGTGATGTGCTGTCCTCCTCACGCAGCCTTCTCGGTGCCCGGATGACTGACCGCACGCTGACGCGAAGGTCATCTTCTGATAGCCCGAGTGTTTTCCTCCACGCAGTCTATTGCTGTGTCTGTGCTTTTGATGACTTCTGGGTCATTTCGGTCTGTGGACAGGAGGCCCGACTGCAGCCTGACCTGTTTAAAGTTGTGCAAATCTGTCATATGCTCACGATCGATGACAGAGACCGTTAGAAAAAGACTTAAAAGAGAGTACCATGTTTTGCTTGTTAACTTATTCGGGAATAAAGAGGAAAAGGAAGCTTGCATACTCAAAGCTAGGAAGACAGGATGAATGGGCTAAGTTTTTGATAGTGCTCAGATATAAAACAGTAAATTTCGTGAGGAAAAGCATTCTGATTGTACACAGGAAGCACAGAAATTCAGCTCTGTGTCATACAGAGCAAAATGACAGCCTTAAAGAAAAGGTTTTACAGATTCCCCTTGAAGTAGATTAACAGCCACAGAGAGACGGGCGAGAGAAATGGATTTATCAAAATTTATGATCTTTTTTTTTCCCTAACAGTCGTTACTAGATTCCATTTTAAGAACTGAGTAGTTTGGCCAGGAAATACAGACTAAATGGATTTTTAAGGAAGCAAGTAGGTCCCCTCTCAATTATAAGATTTATAAATTTATGAAATCATAAGATTTATAAATTTATGAAAATGCATGGAACATTCATGCACCATCAAAAATCAATAAAAATGTTTCTGGGCATTTGTGTACAAGGAAGGGGCACTGTGAGGGACACTGGAGACATCAAAATAGTGTAAGATAGGGTCTCTGCTTCCTGAGTTTAAATTTAGTTGGGAAAGAAATGGTATGCATATATTAAAATGCTAAATAGCAATATAATGGGGTATGAATTTCAGAGTTAAATTTAATGTTCAGTTGCAACAGCCATCTTATCCCCAATCCCTGGTGCAACTGTATTTTCTTTTATATTTCTAAAATAATTTTTACTCTCTGTCTTGAACTGTTTTATTAGTGTATTGTCCACATGATACCTTTAATTCTCTCTGGAAAATCATCAGCATACAAATGTGAGGGAAAAAAGACTGATATCAGATGTCATGATACAGAATGATTAATATTTTTCTTCAGAACCCACTGGAACTGTGGAAGGTAATTAAGTCCAACTCTAAACTCCTCCCTCAAGTAAGCTTCTTAAAGGAGCGTCTGTTTACCTCTGTGTAATAGGCTTAACATATTCCCATGATACAAAGCTACTTGGCGGACTTTTTTTTTTCATAGCCAATAATCTACCGCCCTTTTTTTGCCCATTACATGGTAAAAAAAAAGAAAAAATTACAAAAAGTACAGTCTTTAGCTACTGGAAAAATAAACAATTACTTTCCCTCTGAAGGAATTAGTCTTGTATGTTATCCAGTTTATCCATGCTTTCCTGAGAGTCCTGCAATTAAAAATGATACAAGTGAAGCTGTGTTCATGATTCGATTTCTGACCAGAGAACAAGTTTTATGTTTTAATAGACATGTTTTGACCAAGAACAATTTAATACTATAAAACGTTGACAGGTCAAATCAAATTTACTTTGATGTGCAATTCTAGAAAATGAATGTCTGATTTTTAAATGAGACCTACAAGTCGCATCTTGAAAGACAGCTATGTTTTTAATCACTCTATAAAATAGGTCACACTGGAAAAGCTACCTATGAGATTAATTTTGGAATACTTGCTTTCATGACCTCATCAACTTCATGTATAATTGAAATGTTTTTCTTTAAAAAATTAGTGAGACGAACATTAATAAAAAAGCTGGAAGACCAGATTTTCCAGGGTGCAATTTTTTTAAACATAGTAACTATTAAAATGTAATGGATGTGAGCAGAGGTTGGCCAGGTTTTGAATTTAAAGAGGTGGGGGAAGAAACACTTAACATGAAAAATTTGTTCAAGCTTCTATGAAGCCCACTCACTTTCAGCATCATGAGATTCTCTTAACTTGTCTAGCTCTTGTCCTCTCTCTCTCTCTCTCTTACTCAAGCTTCTGGATTTTAAAAATGAACAGGTTGCTGTGGCCTAAAGGGAGGAGGAGACTCAGAAACACAGCTGAGACAATGACAGAAAAAGTACATGAGCAAACTGGAACACACGCCACGGTAACAAAATGAGCAGAGCACATTTCCCAAGGCACAGTTTTTAAAATGTGTATATTTATAATTCAGCAAAGCCCATTATATCCCAAACCAACTCCTTGGGTTATAAATTCCATGAGATTCAAGTTGATTTATTAAATTCCATAAATAGGAGAGAATTCAGCCTGATTCTCAGCCCTGAAGACAGAAAGAATGTCAACCTAAAACCTTGAGGAAGGGTCCTCAGCAGATTTATACAGAGATTTGGGGGCATACCCCTATACTGACAGCAGAATGAACCTAGGCCAGTAATTCAGGCCCCCTGGGGAGTTAGGGACCCCTGGCAGTGTAGTGGTTAAGTGTCGCCGCTGCTAACCAAAAGGTTGGCAGTTCAAATCCACCGGGTGCTCCCTGAAAACTCTGGAGCAGTTGTCCTCTGTTCTATAGGATCGCTATAGTCTCAGCTGACTTGATGGCAGGGGATTTGGTTTGGGTTTTGGTTTTCTGGAGAGTTAGAGGCAGACAACAGCAGCACTCTTTTTCCCATGTAGCCAATTTTCAATTGCTTACTGTAATCAGTGCTTTTGCCTGGCCACCATAAACCCAGGGATGGCACAATGGCCGCAGGAGGCTGATAGTTGAAGCTTGGTTGGAACTGAGATTGGCCACTTGGACGAATTTAGGAACAAAGCCAAGAAGTGTTTCACTGGCTACCCAGCCTATACCTCTTTCTCCTCTCTTGCTCATAAAATACATTATGCCTTATGGCATAAGGAAGAAAAAGTCTACATAACAACAATGACTTTATAGTTAATTTTGATATATAATGAATATAAACACACTTATTATGTGCTTTATCCATAACCCCAGGCAACTTCCTCGAATCTGAGGCCTGCACTCTTCCAGAAGTCCTATCATCCACTGATGGGAGTTCAATCAATTAAAAATCATTTAAATATATTAGCTAAGCCAAGCCAAGTGACTCTACCACCCTGGAAGACCACACATTGCCTCCCAAAGCCAGAGATTGGAGTTTATCTGTTGTTTTGGAGGTTGCATTTATTTGGATAATTACAAGACACTCATTTTATCTGTGGATTGTTTTCTAGATTTAATGTTTTAATAATCTAACGAAACCTATGACTTTTCTGGATGAGTAGGTTCTGTTAAGAAAGGCTTACTGTGAACCCATGACATTAATGGCCCATAATGTAAATCATCAGGAAATACCGATTACTGTAAAGTTCTGGAATATGTATAGGAAATAGAAGTGATTTATGTGTGGTTAAGAGCGACAGCTGCTAACCAAAAGGTCAGCAGTTTGAATCTACCAGGAGCTCCTTGAAAACCATATGGAGCAGTTCTGCTCTGTCCAGTAAGGTCACTATAAGTCAGAAGCAACTCAACAGCAAGGTGTGCTCTTGTTGTTATTGTTGGCTTGGGGGGGCAGCATGGGGGCAGGGATTACATATAAAATGAAAGAATAAATTTCAAAATACTTAAATGTGAATATTGTAGTTCTATTCAGTCTTTTAAATTGAGGTCTGTAGAAATTTTAGGTGCAAATGAACTTACAAAAGTTGGAGTACAGAGAATGAGAAAGATGACTAGCAGTTACTGATGTTGTCTGCCTCTTGTGTGTCAGGTGCTGTGCTTCTTGCCAGAAGGTTCGTGCCTGTTTGTCTCCCGCACAAGGAGAGGTTTTCCGTTGCTTGCAGGCTTCCTCCGTTCTTTAATGCAGCATTTTCTCAGACTTCAACAGGCACACAAACACACACAGAAAAAAAAACATGATGCAATCAAAGGCTATCTACAGAGAACTTAATATATGCTAGAATAATTTGGAATAGCATTCTCCTAACTCTTGTAAAGTTCATAGCATGGGCCAGGTGTCAACAAGACATGAAGTTACGTCACTCTCCCCTGTATTGATGACTTCTGGGTGTATAAATGTCCTTGTGAACCCATTGGGAAATGATAACATTTCATGTTTCTTTCAGTGGCTAATACATTATGGATGCCTCATAAATACATACCAATCCTAACTGTTGTTAAATAATATAATACAAAATTATAATGTAATTGAATATAATTTTAATAGAATGTGTGTAACATAATATAAAACCATCTTAATAAAAATCCTTCTTTTATGAAGAAATCCTCTAAATTTAACACAAAAGTCTTGATACATGCCAAATTCAAACTATTCCTAGTAATAAGAGCAGACGGAGGGTTAAATCTCTCTCCAGAAAACTGCTTCGCCCTTAGCGAGAACATGCAACTCAGGAAGTTTGCTTCCTTTACAAAGAACTAGCATTTATGCTTAAGACTAAAATGATTATTTTTAAAGTACCCGTTTTACAATGCAAATGTGTATCTAAATTAAACTCAGTAAAAATAAGCATTTTAAATTGAAGCTGCAGTAATGGCTTTCTGTAAGACAATAGGAAAAATGTTCTTGACTATGAACTTGGAGAACACAGATTTCTAGTTTCTTCTACTTGCCTTGAAGTTTTTCTTGTTCTTGTCCCCACACATAAGTGTATTTTACTGAGAACCCATTGCTCTGTAGCTGTTTTATAAACTGAGGATCTTCAGCAAGGTCATAGCCAAAAAAAAAGAGAGAGAGAGAGAGAAAAAAAAAACACCTGACTGACAACTGGTCTACTATGCCAAGGCCCATGCCTTAGTGTTTGGAATATGGGACTGCTGCAGGAACACAGACTCACTAAGACAGGACAGTAACAAGAGACTGTGTAACAAGGACACATGCACAACAGGACCCTTTCTACAGAGACTAATGACACATAAAGAAGAGCAGAATAAGGGACAAGAGCTGTTCAAGACAGGGAAGACTTTGAAGTAAAGTGAGAAGGTGGATAGTACCCAGAAAGAAGTCCCTGACAAGAAACAGAGAGCAGGGTGATTCTGACAGGAAGTGAGCAGAGGTCGTGGTGGTGGAGGTGTGCTGGTGAAGGTGGTCACAGCAGCAGGGCAGACAAAGCAGAGACGTTGACATGCCATCTTGGGTCTACGGAACTTGTGTTCCTTCAATTTATTTGTGTTTTAATCAAACCATAGCCTGATCCTCATCCTGAAATGAATGCTTTATGAAGTAGCTCACCCAAAATAAAGGGAGGACTGGAATATACTTGGTATTTACCTCTTTTCCCAGTTGTTAAATTGCGACAATCAAGGTGCTAATGCGTGTATCTAGGTCACTGGTTTGGCTACTTGTAATGATAAGACCTGTTTGATATAAATGAGATTTTTTGAGTACAGACTGAGCAGTCATTATGTAATGTCAAGTTGACCTTATGGGGAGATTGTGGAAAGGTATTGACATTTCATTGAGAAATATGAGCTGTTCATTAACCTAGCTACATTTCACGTATTCCTCCTATTCAGTCAGCAATTGCTGAACACCTAACATACACAGGACCCAGTACTAGGCACATCAGCCTCTGGACAAAACATCTGGTCAAGATCATAACCAAAGGCATGAACTAGTATTGGAAAGAAACAAGGGTGAACTACTTTAAGTTAACCAGAGAAATTCCCCTGATTTGCCCTAGATAAAATATAATAAGCTCCGTCAGGATGGGGACTTTCTCTGTGACATGCACAGCTGTATCCTTATACCTAGAATGGTACTTGGAACATAATAAAAACCTATTGCCACTGAGTTGATGCTGACTCGCAGTGACCCTGTAGGACAGAGTAGAGCTGCCCAATAGGATTTCCAAGAAGTGGCTGGTAGATTCAATGTAAACTAAAAGGTTAGCAGCCACGGTCTTAGCCACTGCACCACAAAGCTCTTGGAATATAATGACAACCCAAACTCATTGCCATCAAGTTGATTCTGACTCAGAGAGAGACAGTAGTGGACAGGATAAAATTGTTCTCTAGGGTTTCCAAGGAGCAGTTGGTAGATATGAACTGCTGACCTTTTGTTTAGCAGCTGAGCTCTTAAGCACTGTACTACTAGGGCTCTAGAAAATAATAAGGAGTCAAAAATACTAGTAAGAAGATAGGGAGGAAGAGAGGAAGGGAGAGAAGGGAAGAAAGGATAGGAGGGAAAGGAGGAAGAGAGGGAAGGAGGAGAGAAGAAAGAAGGGAAAGAAGGAGGGAGGGAGAAAAGGAGAAGGTGAAGAAAAATGGAAAGAAAGGAAGAGAGGGAGGGGAAAGATGGAAAGAAATAACTGACATTTGCACTTTTCCAGAGGCTAGCGGGTATAGTAGCAGGGCTTTATGTTTTCAACTGTATTCTTCAAACTCAGAAAAAAGGGACAAGTAGAGTTTATTTTGTGTACTACCAGAAAACTGTGTATTTACCTTCTTGGGGGCATGCTCTAAGCCAGCACAGAAATAGCCCAGGAGGATGTGATGGAGACTTCACTCCTGGCAGAAGCACAGCAGTTCTTTAGTACAGGTAAACAGTGTTTCATCTTTGAAGGATTTTAGAAACAAGTTGCTTCTGAAACATCTCTTACAGGGATAAGGCTTGTAGTTATTGTTCTTACTTGGAGAGAATATTGAGACAGGCTGGCTAAGTGACTCGTCTAAGACCCCAAATTAAGACTGATGAATGCAAAATTGGTTAGCCATCAATTCACCGAAGTCATTGTTCTTGAAATATTTAGGCCTCTCTGAAAAGAAAGGAAAGAAACACCGTGTTTGTTTGTTTTTTTTTAAAAAAAATAGTGTGTGCTATACTTTGAAAAGGAAAATCTGGTGTGTAATGGGTAACAATTCAGCTGCTAACCAGAAGACTGGCAGTTCAGTTCTACCAGTCGTTTCTGGGAAACCCTATGGGACAGTTCTGCTCTGTCCTATAGAGTTGTTATGAGTCAGAACTGAGTCGACATCAACGAGTTTGCTTTGGCTTTGCTTATTCTTTGAAAAACTACAGCCTATTTTGTCTTTATCCTTAAGGAAAAAATCCATTTTCTCAATTTAACTACACAGGCAAGCTAAAAATATTATGAAAGGAATTATTCCTGACTTCTCAAGTGTAGTTTCAACTAAAGACATATGCCATTGGCGAATATAAATGAAGAAGCCTCTAAGCAAGAGATGTTTTCCTTTTCTGTAGAGCCTATCAAGATGGTAGGCTGCTAATAGCAGTAAATCTGGTAGGGAGGAATCTATAAAACTGTATCTAATGCATGCACCCAGTGACTATGAAAGATAAAAGATTATATTTTCATTTGCATGGTTTGCTGGGTTTTATTTGACAGATACAATAACACAGGCTACACCAAGCCTGTAAAACAAAGTGAGGAGAGCGGCTCATTGGGGGGCAGAGTGTGATGGGTATGGCTGGAGGGCTTCCATAATTCATCTCAAACCCTTATGCCTATATTTATTGTTTAAAGGAAAATTAAACTCTCACAGCCAGAGGGAGGCTTCTGGGATCTGGTCAGAGATTTGATTGAGATCCTGTCTTCGTACACAGCACCTGGTATCATCAGTCTAAAACACTTAAAAGCAGTGACAGAAATATCCAAGAATGCGTGTGTCTTACCTAAGCATATTAGTACTGCATTTGTCCAGTCCTGCTGTTCTCAACAACTCTAAAACCCCCTTGAACTGAGAGTGAATGGAGAGAGACCCCCTATTCATTATTTCCCACTTGGAATTCCAAGTTAGATTCAGAGCAGACTCAGACCAATTGTGAGCCATGGGTAAGAGATAATGATTAGCATTCAGACAATGTTCTATACAAGACAGTACTTGGGGAGAGCTGAGTGAGGCAGCAGCCCCAAAGAAGCACTAAGACACATGATACTGGCCAAAACCATGTCAAGCAAGTGTTTTTTAACATTATGGAAAGGATTTCTATGCTATCAAATTTCTAAATTCATGATAATTTAATCACTTTATTTTTGATAATGTTCCAACAGCGAAAACTTTGACCTTTGAATGTGAATGCTTAAGACTGTTGCTTTTTTTACTTTGGGGCAGTATATACACATTTTTAAAGAATCAGCCCTGAAATATAGTTTTAAAGGGAAATCTGTATTGTATTATTAAATGCACATCTGATAAGTTTAAAAACATCAATAGTCATCATGGGAACTTAGTGAAAATGGAACCGATGGTCTAAAACATATGCAAAATAATGTATTTTTTTCTGCCAGACTCATGGGAGTGGCGTATATAATATCAATATAGAACAAAAATATTTTATAGTATTATTAAAGTTGTGTGCCATTCAATGAGATAAACATTACAATATTTCTAGCCTACTGTAGTATTTCTCATTAAAGTACTCTTGAAAATAAAACCAAAAATTAGTTCCTAATTGTTTTTTTAAATGACCAGCACATCATCAATACAAAGTAAACAGATATGAAAATAAATAAGGACATATGACCTAAATTTTTCCCACCATGGGTAAGTGTCCAAGTGGCTGTATTTGCAACTATATTATTTTTCCCCTTGACTTTTGAAGATTTACATTGGTGTTAGGTCAATCAATATGGATATTAAAGTGATTACTTGAACTTTCTAAATTTTGAAAGCTCATGTACTTAGGTTGTTACATATATGAACCAATTGGATGGAAAAAGTCAAATACAAAAAAAAAGTTATTTTAAACTACTATTAAGTACAAATTAATAACTTATTTTCTAAATCATAAAATAACTGACTGAGTTCATGTTGCTTTAGTAGTAAGACCAAGAAGTTTGTGCACGCCTGTGACAGCACAGCTTTAACTGAGTATTTCTCAAGCTTAGTAAGAATCTATTATAAGCAAAAAGAAAAAAGAAAAACCCAAAGAACATTAAGGAACAAACTGGACATTATACATCTCATTAGAAAGAAAAATATAATTGTCATGAGCATATTACAACTTTGTGTCTTTACTTTTCTCAGGAAGATGTTACATTGCTAATCAGTATTGCTCTTCCAGTCAGCTGATCTGCACATCCTTCCAATGGCTACAGAGAAGATCTAACAAACAGAAACAAAGATTAAAAAAAAGTAAGCTAACACTGAGGAGGAGCCCTGCTGGCCCAGTGGGTAAGAACTGGGCTGCGAGCTGACTCCAGGGAAGAAAAGACCTGACAAGAAACCCTATGGAGTTCTAGTCTGTCCTGTAGGGTCATTCTGAGTCAGGATCAGTACAACAGCACGCAACAACACTTTAGAAAGTGAAGACTAGGTCAAAAGGAAAAAAAATCAGAAAGAACAAAGACAATCAAAATCAGGCCAAGTCTCAGAAAGAAAACAATTGTATAAATTTTTCAGTTAGTTCTTCTTTTCAAAATTTGATACAATTAGTAATAATATGCCCTAGTGTTTTAGATTGGTGCTCCTTGGAAACTCTGTGGAGCAATTCTACTCTGCCCTATAGGGTAGCTATGAGTCGGAATTGACTTGACACACTTGGTTTTGTTTTTGTTTAATGTTAGATGAAGAAAGACAGTCTCCCTTCACTAAACTGAAAGCAAGGCATTCAATGTCTTGTGAAGGTAAACATCCAGCAAAATTTGGGCAGCAAAGGGGAACTGAGCTGCTGAGGTGCGCAGACTTCTAAAGCAAGAGAGGATCTAAAAAAATTACAGTTTTTATTTTTATTTTTTTCCCAGAGACATTCTAGCACCAAAAAGCATCACTTTCAGAACTATTCACTATCAGGACAAGTAGGTGTTAGCTTAATCATAGTGAACCCCCGCATTCTCTTGGCCCAAATGAGTGAATGAGAGTGAGATACGTTTGTTTCCCCACCTCCACACCATGGGCCTCCAAATCTTCCCTGCATCCCAAATATCTTTTTGAAGCCTTTTACTTTGGGGGTCTTCATGTAGATCATTATTATTATTTTTAGGTCGCAGCCTGCAATCGTCCTTATTTTCACTCAAAATTGCAACGCAGAGGACTATGGCCAACGCTATGCAGATGGCCAAATAGATAATAAAGCCTCAGTTCATGAATAATACCCACTCAGAAAGAGGACAAAAGCAACAGGAAAAAAGAGCCCAAATTGAACAAAATGTGCATGCTATATTTAAAAAAAAACATGCACACGATCATTGTCATAGATCATTAAGGGTGCCCTGTAGTTTTAATTACGTGCCAGTGGCACCAATTTGATGTGACTGTTTGCTCTTATAGTCAATAAAAAAAGTCATAACTGCCACCAAATTTAAATTTAATTTATTTTCCACAAATGCCTTTCTGTTTTCCTTGGTTTTTGGAATTTTTCTTTTTTTTTTTTTCCTTTTATAACATTAACACTTTTTTGTTTCAAAAAAAAATGTGTGAAAGATTAATTTGTAGAATGAGGGGATCTGTGGGTGCACAGCCCAGGACAGATGGAGTGGGTGGAACATGACAGTTTTCGTCTGTGGCATCATCTTGTTGCTGGTGCAAGAGAGCAACATACAGCTACTGCCACCACGATCCTTTCTTTCGGGGTGCCCAGATAAGGTGTGTTGCTTTTTCCTCCTGCGGGGGACACGGCTACCCTCAACTTACTTACCCAGGCTTCTATGAGCATTGTCAGTTAGTCGAGAATAATTTTAAAATCACATTTATATAGAATTCCACCCGTCTTCCCTGTAAAACAAAATAAAACAAAGTGCTCTCTCTTGTATTGAAACCAACTCTTGATCTGTCCATTCTGAGTTCCTGAGCTGTAAAAGCACACACAGGAAACTCTAGATGCAAAACGGAATTTTTTTTCCTTAAAATGGAGTTTTTTGGTTTTTGTTGGGTTTTTTTTTTTTTTGGCACCACTCAAAATTCCACTCACATTTGAGGGGAATTTTTTTTTTTTTTTTAATCAACAATGATGATGTGCAAGTTTCGATTTTTGCCTCGGAACAGCTCTCATTTACACATAAGTATTGTAGGAGTTTGCTGTTGTACAGGTTTGCCTTAAAGAATAAAGCAATTACCCCAGAAAATCACTGTCATATGGCATGCACAGACATTCCGCGAAAAAGTAAAACTTGGAGGAGAAAAAGGGGAATTCAGGACAGCATGTGGGAGGGAAGATGGAAGTTCTTTTTATGCACAAAGAGATCCATTAACAATATCTTTATCAGTTTCCTTCTTCCTTGTTAACCCTCTTGCAGTGCTCAGCGCACTTGAACGTGACTGCAAATAAATGACTGGGGGCGGGGCGGGGGGTGGAGAGCGAGAGTAGCTGAGAGTCGTTGGTGCTAATTTACGGCAAGATGAGAAGTGCCTGAGGAAAATCTCAACTAAATAGTCTGTGTCTCAAACTCCTGTGCCTGTCACAGTTGGAAAAGGTGACAGGCAAGTCTTGGCTGGCCGAGTCGAGTACCCTGCTCTTAGCTCTTTGCAGCTAGGAGGCTGCTTCAGCCTTGCGATCAGTGTGTTCTTGTTGGTAAAGTGAGCGACCGTGTCTTTAACCAAGGTCCTCTGTGCAGGGCTCAAAGGTGATCTGTGGACATAGCGGCACTAGGGGATCATGGATATAGTAAGAATTCGTAACAGAGGCCACCACTCGTCTGTCTGTTGTACCGTGTGGCTTGCGTGTTGCTCTGATGCTGGAAGCTACGTCACGGGTTCTTCAAACACCAGCAGGTCCCATGTTGGACAGGTTTCGGCAGAGGCAAGCCTGGGTGATCTAGTGCTGACAATCAGTCAATGAAAACCCTATGGATCCCAACAGAATACGGTCTGATGCGGTGCTGGAAGGTGAGCCTCCTAGGTTGGAAGACCCTGAAAATACAAAGTGGTGTCACCCACAGACCCAACCAAATGAACCGTCTTAAAGACGGTGCAGCACTGCGCAGCATCTCGTTCGGGCACGTGTGGTGGTGGCCATCCACCAGCTTTGAAGGAAGACTGCCTGCATTTGAACTCAGGCTCCTCCCTGTCATTGTAACCACACGGCCAAGCATCTGTTTCCACTTCTATAAAAACGGGATGCCAATAATAGCATCTAATATCATTTTAGGGTTGGTATGGGATTAAAAGAAACAGTTCTTTGTAAAGTATTTAGGCAGTACCTGGCAGGTAGTTAATTAGCACTAATTTGAAAGGAGCCAGTTTGGGGATTTTCCTAACATCTGGTCGCTGAGAACACTCAAAACCCCAAATCATGGCATTTCTTGTCCCATTTCATTAAAGCTATTGTTGCTGTCGGCTCGTGGTGCCCTCATGCAGACAGAATGAGACACTGAGTAGTCTTGCACTTTCCCTTGGAGCAGTTGTGGATTCTGCTGTTATGGTTTAGAGGGTTGTCACTGGTTAATTTTAGAAAGCAGTGACAAGGTTCAGCTCTAAGCGCTACATATTTTTTAATATAAACCAAAAAAGGGCATGTATGTACACATCAGTATGCCAAAAATTGCATTTTATGTCAGCCAATTTTTCCTTCAGAGTAGAAGTTTGTACTTAATAAATACAGTGAGAACTTCAGAGGGTAGTCTACCCCAATAGCTGTTCTCCCTTTCTTTTTAGTAATAAAACATCCCACACTTACTAAGCAAATGGCTGCCCCAAATAAAACCTGAATTTGCAGCTTCCTTTGCTGCTAGTTACACCCAGATGACCTGTTCTGGACAAGGATGTAAATGGAAGTGTTTTGTGACAGTTTATGGGAAACAAACCAAAATCCACTGCTGTTGAGGCAGTTCTCACTCATGGGGACCCTATAGGACAGAGTGAACTGCCCCATAGACTTTCCAAGGAGCATGTGGTGGATTCAAACTGCCAGCCTTTTGGTTAGCAGCCTTGGTACTTAACCACTATACCATCAGGGTTTATGTGAAGTTCCCTTAAAAGGTCATTGGCATGCTTTTGAACCAGTTCCTCTTTGTCAGTTTCTACTGTCCGGAATATAGATGTGATGGCTGGAGCTTGGGCTAATAGCATGGACCATGAGGATGAGAGCCATGCTCCAGGAATGCTGGAGAGGTGAGCCAGCAGAAGCTTCCCTACTAATAACTTCCTAGGGACCATACCAGTGCAGGGCTGCCAACTTCCCGAGTGTTGTTGTAAGCAATAAACCATATCTATCTTGTTTCAAAAGTCCTTGGATAGTACAATTAGTTAATGTCCTCAGGTGGTAACTGAAAGTTCACCCAGAGGTACGTCTAAAGAAAGGCCTGGAAATCTACTTCCAAAAAAATCAGCACTGAAAACTCTGGAAAGCACAATTTTACTCTGACAGACAAAGGGGTTTCCATGAGTCAGAATTGACTCAGTGGCTTTTTTTTTTTTTTTTTTGTCAAAGGCCCGGTTTTTTTGAGTTTCTATAGACCTAAACCTTGTCCTAACTGGTGCTTTACATATCCCTTCACTTAAAGCACAGTGTACAGTGTTCACTGACACCAAGTTTCACAGCTTTCAGTGGAATATGTAAACATAACTTACTAAACACTACAATTAAATATTAAAGTCTAGTATACTTACACAAATGAATACTTAGCATGTATAAAAATGTTGTTGTTGTCATTGTTGGGTGTCACCGAGTTGGTCCTGGAGGACAGTCACAAGATACTGGTAATCATGGCCCAGCAACATGGCTATAGTGACCCTGTAGGACAGAGTAGAACTGTCCCATAGAGTTTCCACAGAGCCCTCAGTGGATTCGAACTGCTGGCCTTCTGGTTAATAGCCAAGGTTTAACTACTCTATCATTAGGGTTCTGTAAACACGTAAGTCAGGGTAAGCACATCTAGCTGTAAAAACCAACCTTCCAACCTCAGTGGCTTAATAACAAAAGTTGATTCTGACACTAATGCACACAGTCTCAGATGTTCATCAGAATCACCCGAGGGTTCTCACAAAGTACCATTGCCAGGGTTCCACCTCAGACTTAAGGAGTCAGAATCTCCAAGGGTAACGTCAGAACACTGGACTTAGGAGGTGGGCCTCTGGAAGCCTCTCTGCTGGATCTGTTACTCAGCAAAGATGGAGAAACCCTGGCACTGAGAAACCTTTGCACTGAATGAAACAACCCTTACTTGGGACTTTGAATGTAGTCGTCATAGACTTCGGTCCCCAAGCTCAGTACAAAGGGACTAAATCTACATCCTTGCTCCCCAGTGGCTGAGTGATTATGAGTAAAGTAGTTAATTAACCTCACTGTACTGTTTGTCCTCACCGCTAAGAAGCAGGGAATGGTATGGGTATCTTTATAATCTGCCGTTGCTTTAAACTCTAATGGTGTGGTGATGGAGTGCTGTGGCTGCTAACCAAAAGGTCAGCAATTCCAATCCACCAGGAGCTCCTGGGAAACTCTTTGGGGCAGTTCTACTCTGTCTTATAGGGTCGCTATGAATCGGCATTGAGTGGACAGCAGTGGGTTTGGGGTTTTTTTGGCTGTTTTAAAGAAGAAGCCTGGTGGTACAGTGGTAAAATGCTTAGCTGCTAACCGAAAGTTCAGCAGCTGGAACCCACCAGCCACTCAGGAGGAGAAAGATGGCCACTGGCAGCCTGCTCCCACACAGAATACAGCCTTGGAAACCCTGTGAGGGCATATCTGCTCTGTCCTACAGGGCCACCATGAGTTGGGATTGACTCAATGGCAATGGGTTGGGTTTTGACTTACTGTATTCAGTATGGATTACACCTCAGCATGAAGAAAACAAAAGTCCTCACAACGGAACCAATATGTAACAGCAGAATACCTGCAGTAAAGCCTGAGGTTCTCAAGGATTTCCTTTCACTCAGATCCACAATCAACGCCGAGAGGCAGCCGTCAAGAATCAAGTGGCACATTGCATGGAACAAATCTGCCACAAAAGTGTTCTTTAAAGTGTTGAAAACAAAGAGTAAAGCGCACCTGACCCCAGCAATGATGTCTTCAACCACCTCAAATGCACACGAAAGCTGGACAATGAATAAGGAAGACCACCTTTTAATTGTGGTGCTGCCAGCAGAAAAAGGAAGACTCCCAGAGAGATGGAATGACGCAGTGGCTGCAACAGCGGGCTGAAGCGTGAAAAAGGATTGTGGGGATGGCACAGGACCAGGCAGTGCTGGGGTTTTTGTAATAGGGTCTCTGTGAGTTGAAATCAACGTGTTTGCAACGAGTTTGGCTTTGGTATTAAACTTTTACAACTAATCTAACTTCTAACCATTTGGACCGAATTCCCGTAAACATGTGAATAATGAAAAAAAGAGAAAGCCAGTAAGCGCGGGTGGACTGTTAACAGCATGACTCTCCAAGTAACAAATACCATTAAAAGAATCAGTGCATTTCTTAGTAAACAAGAAGCTAGAGTCAGATGAAATACGATTAATTTTTTTTTTTTTTCACTTAGAAAAGCTCAGAAAGTATATTACATATCCACTAAAGTACAATTTGGTCTATAAACAAAGATGCTTTCAAACAAGAGGCTAGTCAAACTCAAAATACTAGATTGCAGTTAGGAGATGATCAAATAACCTTGAAATGGGATGATTCCCATCATCATTTTTTAGGTTCCTTTGACCACTGCAAGTGCTCTAATAAATTGCAGACAGAAGGAAAAAAAGGAGACTACTTGGGATCAGTGTGTGGTGTTTTTTTATTTAGCCTGCTGTCTTTCTGAAATACTGACTCCCACCTCTTCTGAGTCTTTTGATACGGATCGGTTAAACTTGAATGTCTTTCCATCTTATTTGCCTTACCCTGGTAGCAAGAATGGGCTGTGCTTTTTTTTCCCTTCAGTAGTTTATAAATAGTCCATGTAAAACTCCCATGACCTTTTTTACGTGTACTAAGCTTGTTATTGAAAAATTATACCCCTCCACCTCCAGGCCTTTCTGCATCTAAATGAATCACTTTTGGACTCAAATATATATGGCAGGAAAAACCAGCAAATACTAATGTGCAAACCCCAAGGGGGCAGCCTGCACACAGATGAAAATATGACCACGTCTGCGTGGTTCGTGTTGAATGACACCAAACCTAGAGAAATCCAAATCCTACCTGACAGACTTCACTCAAATCCAAATTCATAGGTAAACTCAGAAAAGTCAGTCAAAATTCGGACTTTTGAAACCACTTGCTTCCCACCACAGCATGAAACAAGTGGTGCATGAATCAAGCCTGTTTTTGTTAAATCTGCGTTTACTTAATAGCACATATCACCAACTTTGCAATCAGATGTGGAAGCAGCTAGCGAAAGAGAAAGAAAAAAAGTTGTTTTTAGGAATCTAGCCAAGAACCATTTGCTCATGCAAGAGAGCGTGTTCTTAAAAGGCCAAAGCCAATATCTCAAGAAAGGCCATTATCCAGACAATGGCTGCAGGGCCAAACCACCTCACAAAGGGAGTGCCATTGACCACACAGGGAACTAGATGACAGACAACGTGTGGTTAATACAAGCTTATTACTATTATGAGAAAAACAACCAAGAGCATAAGTGCTGATCATGATCAGAGCATTTTATATTCAAAGAATGGCTTTATTGATTGGTTTGGCTAGAGATTTGGCCAAGAAAGTTAACATACATAATTTGTCTGAAGCCTAATTTGCTTTTTAGGAAAGAGAGGCCAGTAAGGGACAGACAACAGCAGCAATTAGATCTAAAGCTGAAATGCAATTTACTTGGCTCCTATTGGGTCCGTCTGTCAGTTTGTCATGTTACTGCTGGGATGCTGGAAGCTAGGCTGCTGGTATTTCAAATAGGAGCAGGCTCACCCCTGGAGGATAGATTTCAGAAGAAAGACCTGGTGAACTCTTTCTGAAAATGAGCCTAAGAAACCAGTATAAATCACAACATAACATTGCTGGACTAGCTTTCTTTGGGCATGTCATCAGGAGGGATCTGTCCCTGGAGGACAGCATCATGTTCTGTGAAGCAGAGGACCAGTGAGAGCAAAAGAGAATCTCTGGGAGATGGATTAGCACGGTGGCCGCAACAAGAAACATGCCAGCAATCACGGCGACGACCCAGGACCAGGTGATGTTTTGTTGTGTTGTATTCAAGGTAGCTGAGAGTCAGAACACACTCGACGGCAGCTGATAACAACAAAATGAACAGGAGATCTGAAATACTTCATAATCTGTCTATTCTGACTTCGCTTACTCACCCCAAATTATGACCTATAAAACATATATGTTCTATGGTCAGATCACATTCTTTCAAACATACTAAGTTGCTCACCTAATGAACAATATGCTGATTAATAATTAATTTGTAGTTTTAAAGCATTCTGCATGTTCAAAGTAAGAACTATAGTATTGTGAGCAAGAACAGTCATCACTATATTTTAAGCCTATTCAGACACAGAAGAGAGTAAGGAAGTGCTTTATGATGTCAATTATTCCTAAGCTCTAGAAATTCAGTTTGCTCTTATAAACATTACTTAATTTCAGCTTCTTCTATTAAAATATATAATTGTTGGGGCAACAAGCTCCACTTTTAGTTGCTAAAACCCAGGCCAAACTCACTGCCGTAGAGTTGATTCTGACTCATAGCGACCCTATAGGTCAGAGTAGAGCTGCCCCGTAGAGTTTCCAAGCAGCACCTGGAGGATCTGAACTGCTGGCCTTTTGGTTAGTAGATGTAGCATTTAACCACTACACCACCAGGGTTTCTGTCTTTAATTGCTGCTTCTTTAAAAATAAAACTTTATTGAATTCTATTTTTGGTGAAAGGAAGTGACCACAGATGGAAAATTAACATTTTCAAGACATAGTTTAATTCTCTGGAAGAAAATCCTGCTTTTGTTCTTGTTTAAATATGAGTAACAGAGTAGCTTTCTTTTCCTGTATACCCAGTGTTTTAATAGGGGAGAGTGGTATAGAAGTTAACAGTATGGACTCTGGAGTTAGACTTGTGGCTTTTAATTCCTTCTCTGCTGCTTAACTAACTGTGTAACCCTGAGCAAGCTCCAACCCCTCTAAACTCATCTTACCAGTAAAATGAAGATAAAAATCTTCCTTACTTTAAAATAGTACCTCATGTATTAGGTACCATTCAAGTGTCTGCTAAATAAAAATGAAGTCATAAGCTAGCTGTGAGGTAGATGGCTGAGAACATCAATTCCTCGTTCTCCATAATATCCCCAGGCGGAATGCAGAAGGGAAGGGATATGTTTCTCACCATGATGAGGAGCCCTGGTGGCCTAGTGGTTAAATGCTGCATCTGCTAACCAAAAGGTCAGCATTTCCCATCCACCTGGCACTCCTCTGAAACTCTTATGGGACTGTTCCACCTTGACCTATAGGGTTGCTATGAGTCAGAATCCACTCAATGGCCGTGGGTTTGGTTTGGCTTTGTAGGGTCACTATGAGTTGGAATTGGCTTGATGGCGGTGGTTTTGTTTGTTTGGGGCCTAATAGTTATGCCGTGCTGCTAACTGGAAGATCAGCAGTTCAGACCCATCCAACGGCTCTGCAGGAGAAAAACCCAGTGATCTCCTCCCTTAAAGGGTAAACCACAACCAAACCTGTTGCCACAGAGTCAATTCCAACTCATACTGACCTTAAGGAACAGAGTAGAATTAAATGCCTCATAGGGTTTCCAAAGCTGTCTTTATGGAGGTAGACTGCCACATCTTTCTGCCAAGGAGAGACCTCTGACCTTTTGGTCACCAGTCTAATTCTTAACCATTGTGTCCAGGGCTCCCTATCACTTTATACCAAAACAAACAACCCACTGCAGTCTAGCCGATTCCAACTGTAGGGTCCCTACAGGACAGAGTAGAACTGCCCCACAGAGCTTCCAACGGGCGCCTGGAGGATTCGAACCGCCTACCTTTTGGTGAGCAGCCGTAGCACTGAACCACAGTGCTGCCAGGTTTTCCTATCACTTTAATAGTCACTCCCTTTTCACTAAAAGTTTTATCACCCAGTCTGAATGCCTATATTGTCTGTTCACCAACTTTAACTCTGAGAAGCTTTTAGCTATTTTACAAAATTTTAAACTAATTTTCTAAGTGTCCTTATTAACATTATGCAAAACATTATGCATAAAGCTGTGAAATGAGATCTTCTAAAAGATATTTGATCAATAGCAGGCAGCAATGGGTATTTCCTAACCTCCCAAGGTTTGACAGAACCACACCTAGTGCACTACTGTTCCTGACTTTACTCCCTTGAGCTCTAAATCTTTCAATTAGACTCTGCTTCTTAAGGGCAGGAAACTTTTCTCACTCTTGAATTCTCTGTTACTGTTACTAGCACAAATTTAGTGTAGACAACCTTGCTTGACTAAAGCAAAAAGGACTTGAAGCATTTACAGATGAAGCTACGTCCTTTCGTGTGGATTATACCTCAACATGAAGAAAACAAAAATACTCACACTGGACTGATAGGCAACATCATAATAAACAGAGAAGACTGAAATTGTCAAGGATTTTGTTTTACTTGAATCCACAATCAACGCTCACAGAAGCAGGAATCAATTAGTCAAATGAAGTACTGCATTGGGCAAATCTGCTGCACAAGACCTCTGGACAGTTTTATAAAGCAAAGATGAAATTTTGAGGATTAACGTGTACTTGACCCGGGCCATGGTATTTTGAATTGCCTTATATGCATCAGAAAGCCAGACACGGAATAAGAATGACTGTCTTAGTCATCTAGTGCTGCTGTAACAGAAATACCACAAGTGCACGGTGTTAAAAAGACAAATTTATTTTTGTCACAGTCCAGTAGGCTAAGTGTCCAAAATCAGGATGTTAGTTCCAGCGGAAGGCTTTCTCTGTTGGCTCTGGAGAAAGGTCCTTCTTGTCAATCTTCCTCTGGACTGGGAGCTTCCGTGACACAGGGACTCTGGATCCTTTCCAAAGGACACACTCTGATCCTTGCACTGCTTTCTTGGTGGTAAGAATTCCCCAACTCTCTGTTTGGTTCCCTGCCCTTTATATCCCAAAAGATGGCCTCAAGGCACAATATATCCTTATACTTTGAGTCCTGTGCCTCCAGCACAATTACTGCCCAACCTCCTCGTTAACATCATAGGGGCAGGATTTATAGCATATAGGGACACAATACCAGGTACCAGGTATCAAATTGCTACACACATTTTTGGCGGGAGACACAATTTAATCCATGACACCATATACTAATCTAAATACACTAACCTTTAATTACAATGTTGGTGAAGAATATTGAATGTGCCGTGGACTGCCAGTGGAACAAAAAGTCTTTCTTGGAAGAGGTACAGCCAGAATTCTCCTTGGAAGCAAGAATAGGGACACTGCCTTTCAATGGGCTCAAACATGGCAACAACTGTGAGCATGGTGAAGGACTGGGCAGTGTTTCATCCCGTTGTATGTCAGGCAACTGAGTCGGAGCCAGTTAGAACCTAACAAAAGCAGTGCAGACATCTCTGAGCCAATAATGCTATAAAAGGTATGTAAAATCCAATCAGCACCAAAGACAGGATGACCATTTAAAAATACGTAATTCATTTAACATTAAGAAGGTTACTTGAGAGACTCCAGTTGTATAGCGGGTTGCAAAACTTCCATCTACTCAAGTCACAGATTAGGAGTCTATCGGTCTCATTGAGAAACCAATCCACTCAAGGATGTGAGTTATGAGTCTCCTGTTCTTAGGGTCACTGTATAATAGCAGTTCAGTATGTTCCTCAGAAGTGCTGTTAGAATAGCCAGAGAAGCAACAAAGATGTCCCCTTGATGATTACAGGACACCTGATTCAAGACATGGTCTTTTCAATCACCTTACATAAACACAAAAACTGGACAATGAAAAAAGAAGACAGAAGAATTGAGGTATTTGACTTGGGTACTGGCAAAGAATACTGAGTATACAAAGAACTTTCAAGAGAACAAACAAATCAGTCTTCATGTTGTCAGGTGCCTTCAAGTCAGTTCTGACTGATAGTAACCCTGTGTACAACAGAATGAAACACTGCTCAGTTTTTTGCCATCCTAACAATTAGTGTTATGTTTGGGCTTGTTGCAGGCACTGTGTCAATCCATCTCATTGGGGCTTCTCTTTTTTGATGACCCTTTGCTTTACCAAATATGATGTCCTTCTCTGTGAACTGGTCTCTCCTGATAAAATGTCCAAAGTACATGAGGCAGAGAGCTCTCTGGCTGTACTTTTTCCAAGACAAATTTGTTTATTCTTCTGCCAGTTGATGGCATATTTGATATTCTTGGTCAGTACCATAATTCAAAGGCATCAGTTCTTTAGTCTTTGTTATTCATTATCCAGCTTTTGCAAGCATACAAAGCTTGGGTTAGGCACACCCTAGTCCTCAAAATGACATCACTATGAAATCAATATTAGAAGAAATCAAATCAAGAATGGTCCTTAGAAATGAGGATAGCTGATACTTGTCTTGCTTACTTACTGGGACACATCATCAAGAAAGCCAATCTCCAGAAAAGGATGTCATACTTGGCAAATTAGGGAGCAGTGAGCATAAGAGAAATTTCCAATGAAATGAACTGAAACAATGGCCACATTGAGCTCAAATGTATTTTCAGGGATTGAATTGTGTCCCCCTAAAATGCATGCAGCAATGTGGCTACATCATGATTCCCGGTACTGTGTGATGCTCTTGTGTATTGTAAATCCAGTCTCTATGATGTTAATGAGGGAGGGTGTGTGGCAGTTGTGTTGGTGGGGCAAGACTCACAGTGTAAAACTGTATTATGCTTTGAGGCAATGTCTTGGGATAGGAAGGAAAGGGATGCAAACTTAGGAAAGTTGATGACCTCATACCACCAAGAAGCAGGGCCAAGAGCACAGTGTACTGGAAAGGACCCAGAGTCCCTGCACCTGAGAAACTCCCAGTCCAGGGGAAGACTGACAACAGGGACCTTCTTCCAGAGCCAAGAGAAAAGGACTTCTCCTGGAGCTGATGCCCAGAAATTGGACTTGTAACTTACTGGACTGTGATGGAATAAATTTCTCTTTTTAAGGCTATCCACTTGTGGTATTTCTGTTATAGCAACATTAGACGACTAAGACATTTATCAAAGATCAGGAAGATGGCACAGGACAAGGCAACACTTTGTTCTATCGTACATATGGCAAGCCAGATCCAGAGGTGGCTCAACGACAACTAACAAACAACAATAACATCGGAAGTATGTAGCTGTCTGGTCCCAAATTCTAGTGTTGGATGTTTGACCATTAGGTTGGTCATATATGGTCACCCCAATAACTTTCACTTCCCCAAGGAGATAGCCTCTAGTGAATTGGTATGGCTTCCTCAGCTTGCTTAAAAACACAAAATGATTGCCTTACTGTTAAACCCAGGCAAGTGTAGAGTTAAACGGAGATGATACAGTAAGCCAAGTGCATCGAGCCCATTTAAATTCAGAATAATACAGGCATCTGCAGTATTTAAGATTTAAGAAAATTTGGCATATCTGAGATTTTAATAACTTAACACTGTGACTACAATTTTTCGAGTATAATTTTAAGACTCATGACTGATAAGTTGAACATAATAATTTTATTAAGTTTATAAAACACTGTTGGAACATCTAATAAAATCTGAAAGTCACAATATTTACAACTCCCAATTTACTAGATTTCTAGAAGTTTGAGCTTGTTGGAAGGGTTTGCTTATGAGGGTCATTAACTTGTCAGCCCAGGTATTTGAATTGCTTAAAAAGAAAATTAGATGCATTCAATTTACCAGTGCAGTTTAAAATTTTTAAGAGAAAGGAACAATATAAATGGTACCAATAGTTTAAGGAGAACTTGGTCTCTTCACCTTGAACAAATACAAAACTAAGCAAAGGTGCCTTCTCTTATTTTATGTAAAACTCACTAGATTTGTAAACAGCTTAAGTAGATTTCTGTTAAACAGAAAATCATAGTAAGCCAATAACAGAAATGGATTGAAGTTTACTGAATATACAATTTGCCCACTCGGGTAACGTTGCCACTAGACTCACTGGACTGCCTCACAGGGTTTCAAGTCAGTGGCTGGTGGACTTGAACTGCTGGCCTCTTGGTTAGCTGCTGAACCCCTAGCCCCTGCATCAACGGGGCTCCACATTCCCACTAAGCAGTCAAAAATATCCCGAAGATGAGAGAACCTCCAAAGACTTACACCCTGGGTCTTATCAACATTGCCATGGAGACAGGGCCAGACCAGTGTTTTCATCACAGCAATTTACCGTAAAACACAGCTTCCAGTCAAACCGTGGGGTTTCTGTTTCATGAAACTGACTGAATTCTTCAAAAGACTACAATGCCTCAGGCCAAGTGGCCTCCACTGAGGCTATTGACTTGTCTCTGGAGGAGGACATCCTGCTTGGTGAAGTGGACGGTCAGCAAGAAAGAGGAAGCCCCGTAACCAGACGGATTACTCTGTGGTTGCAACGATGGGCTCCAGCATGGCAGCAATCGTGTGGATGGAATAGAACTGGGCAACGCTGTGTTCTGCTGGAACTAAGTTCACTAGCAGTGGAAACAGACTTAGCACTTAATCACAACAACAACAACGTTGTTCGACTTCAGGGTGACTTTTAGGAGACCAGTTTGCTCACAACTCACAGTTGAAAAGATTACTTCAGTTCAAAGGCCTGGCAAGGTCACTCCAATTCCATGGACCCCAGAAATCTAGATTTGGGGAGAATTAAAACTATTTCTCATTGTAAAACAGTTTTGAAGGTTTTAGGAGACTGGGCTCTTAAATTTGCAATTTAAATACTTTGGACAATAAATAAAAAAAACCCCAGCTCTGTTGCGTGTCTTTAAGGACAGCAGGCTTCACACAGTCCCAGGAGACAAGTCCACCCTGCTTTGGGCCTCCACATGATTGAACTTGTCAAAGAAAACCATAGTCAGGAAGTGCTTCTGTGTGAATGACAGCCTAGTGATGTCATGGGAAGGCCAGGAGAAGGCCAGTGGGGCCTGGAGGGCAGGGCTGGAGCAGAGGGAGCTCGGTTACACAATCCCTACCTAGCTGAACCTCAAGGGCATCTGGAGCTCTTGATCAGGGCTGGGCAGAGGGAACAGAGCCATTGTAGTGGAGATGATTCCAAATCATGGCAATCCCATGTGTGTCAGAGTAGAACTGTGTTCCATGGGATTTTCAGTGGCTCAGATCTTATCACTCAGGTTCCTGCTGTTGTTGTTAGGTGCCACCCGGTTGGTTCTGACTCATAGCAACCCTATGGACAATGGAACGAAACACTGTCCCATCTGGCACCATGCCCACAATTGTTTTTATGCTTAAGGCTATTGTTGCAGTCACTGTGCCAATCCATCTTGTCAAGGGTCTTCCTCTTCTTCACTGACCCTCTACTTTACCAAGCATGATGTCTTTCTCCAGTGACTGATCCCTCTTGAGAACACGTCCAAAGTACATGAGATGCAGTCTTGCCATCTTGGCTTCAAAGGAGCACACTGGTTTTTATGTCTTCCAGAACAGACCTGTTTGCTCTTTTGGCAGTCCATGATATATTCAACATTCTTCTCCAACACAACAATTCAAAGGCATCAATTCTTCTTCCTTTCTTACTCCTTGTCTACCTTTCATGTGCATATGGTGTGATTGAAAATACAACAGCTTGGGTCAGGCATGTCTTAGTCTTCAAGGTGACATCGTTACTTTTCGGTATTTTAAAGAAGTTCTTTTGCAGCAGATTTCCTCAATGATTTCTTCTTTTAGTTTCTTAACTGCTTCTTTCACGGGTGTTGCTTGTGGAACCAAGTAAAATGAAATCCTTGACAATCTCAATCGTTTCTCCATTTATCATGAGATTGCTTGCTGGTACAGTTGTAAAGATTTTTATTTTCTTGATGTTGGGATGCAACCCATACTGAAGGCTGTGGTCTTTTGATCTTCATCACTAAGTGTTTCAAATCCTTTTCACTTTCAGCAACCAAGGTTGTATTATCTGTCTAACACAGTTTGTTAATTAGTCTTCCTCCAATCCCGATGCCTCATCCTTCTTCATATAGTCCAGCTTCCCCAATTATTTGCTCGGCATACAGGTTGAAAAGGTATGGTGAAAGCATACAACCCTAACGCACACCTTTGCTGACTTTAAACCACGTAATGATTCCTTGTTCTAGTCACACAGCTGCCTCTTGATCCGTATACAGATTCCTCACGAGTGTGCAGGTCCCTGGGTGGCCCAAATGGTTTGTACTAACTGAAGGAAAGGTTGGCTGTTGGAACCCACCTGGCATGGCACTGGGCAAAAGGCCTGGTGATCTGCTTCTGTAAGAAAGGTCTATGGAGCCCTCCTATTCTGTCAGATATGGTTGCCATGGGTTGGAATTGACACCAATAGATTTGGTGGATTTGTTTTTTTTTTTTTTTTTTGGTTTTAATTCTGTTGTGGCACTACTGCGTGGACTTGAACAGCCAATTCAAGATTCAGCAGATAAAAGACATTGGTGCCACCAGTGACCTCTGAGGATGGAAAACAACACTTCCCCACAGTGCCTTTTCCACACGTATTTGGTGTTATCTTTGTAGCCTTTTAGGGCTTTCTTCTCATCTGCTTCCATGGATGCTCATTATCCTCAGTTGGATGGCTCTTAGAGATTATGTGACAAGGCTAAGGTCACAGGACTCCCATGCAGCAGAACCAAAGCTGAGATCTGGGTTTTCCAGCTCTTAGCTCTAGTATTTCCAGCCTCACACACCCCGTTTACATAAATTGCACACAGGCTCTAATGGAGAAGCACGGTGTCCCATCCAGCAAACCGAAGAAACCATTAGGCAGACAGTAAGTGAGTATCCTGAGAAACAGCCTGGAAAAATACTCGGCTTTCTGCTTCCATTCAGTGAATATGACTATTGTATTTCACAGTGGTCCTCATTTTAATGACACAGCACTGTCCCCAGCAGGGGACTGTCTGGTGAGTTCCAGGAATGCCAACAGTATTTAAATCATGTTAGACATATTAGACACTCCACGAGGTAAGGAGAATTCCCTAATTAAACTTTTGTTAAATAGCTGTCTTAACCATTATTAATTGTTAGCAAAGCTGGGCTTCTTTAGAGTAATTTAAGGTCTACACTCAAAATCTGCTTTTGAGAGAAACGGGGGGCAGGGCACTGAAGAAAGGATATAGCACAGATGTTTAAATAAAAGACAGAACACAAAATAAAGCAGAAATGCAGTGGTTGACCTATTCACATTTGTTTGTTTCAAACCAGTTATAATTAGGAGACAAAGTAGAAGATTAATAAATCACACTCATTATCTGTTGTCATTTTAATCATCAAGCCACATGCCCATTAGGCTCCTTTACTGATAACTGAACACAGAATTTGGAAAAGAATAAAGAATTGCTGTGGTTTTGAGGAGGAAAGGGTCTTCTCGCCCAGAGAGCTAACCCTGTTTCAAATCCCTTGAGTGACAAAAAAAATCAGGTTACAAGTAGCATTGCTAGATTTAGGCAAAAAAGCAGAGGACACCCAGGAAAACTTGAATTTTATCTGAATAATCAGTAGTCACTTTAGCATAGATGTCTCAAATATTGCTTGGGGTATAGTGCAATGTTTGGGATATACGTGGTCTGACAATTATGTTCATGAACTCATTCTAGAAAATGTGCTACATACGTCATTGCTGAATATCACTACAGTCACCTTTGAAGTACTCTCCCTGAGAAGTTGTCACCAACACCAGCACCGAGTCAATCCTTCAAAGCAATTTTGGAACTCTTTCTGGAATAGCCATCAGAGCTGTTGTCACACTACTCTTGATGTACTGAATGTCATCAAAATGCCTTCCTTTTAACATTTCCTTTAACTTCAGGTAAAGAGAAAAATCACTGGGGGCCAGATCAGGTGAGCGGGGAGGGTGTGCCAACACAGTTCTTTGTTCACTGGTGAGAAACTCCCTCGCAGACCACTATACAATTAAGTTCTTAAGCTTGCCACTGTACCACCATTCACAATAGCCATTCCAGCTTTGAAGGATGGACTACATGTGGGCAGTGACGCATAGCTCCCCAAGGGGAGTGCATCGAAGGTGACCATAGTGATATTCAGCAGTGAGGTATATAGCACTTAGAACAATTAAGTTGGCTGGCTTAATTGTCAGACCTCGTATCTACACTAAAATTATTATTTAAAATACTCATTGTTTATCTGAAAGTCAAATTTATAAGGACATACTATATTTTATCCAGCAACCCTAGTGTATTGGTCATCTAATACTGCTATAACAGAAATACCACAAGTGAGTAGCACTGACAAAGAGCAGTTTATTCTGTCTCAGACTAGTAGGCTAGAAATTCAAACTGGGGGCACTGGCTCCAAGACAAAGGTTTCTTTCTGTGTCAGCTCTTGAGGAAGAAGGTCTTTGTCATCAGTCTTCTTTTGTTTTAGGAACACCTCAGAGCAGGAACCTGAGGTCCGAAGAATGATTTTGCTGCTGGTATAGCTGTCTCGGTGGTATGAGGTCTCCAACTTTGTTTTCTTCTTTTTCCTTGTTACTCTTGTAAGATAAAAAGCAGCACAGACCACATCCCAGGGAGACTCCTTTTACATCAGATCAGGGGTGGGAACTCGGTCAGGGTGCTACAGTCGCACCCTAATTCTCTTTAATAGAATCCCATCTTGCTCTATTAACCACAGGCAGAGATTAGGATTCACAACATAGACGAAAATTACAATCACAAAATAGAAGACAACCACACAATACTGGGAATCATGGCCCAGCCAAACTGCTACACAAGTTTGTAGGAGGGTAAATTCAGCCCAGGAGACCTGGTTATATAGTAAGTGTGCTTATGTATGCCTAATATATATTTTCTAAGTAGCACTAACAGGAACGCTGGTGGTGTAGTGTGAAGTGCTACTGCTGCTGACCCCAAAGTGGCAGTTTGAATCAACCAGGCGCTCCTTGAAAACTCTGTGGGGCATTTTATTCCTTCCTATAGGGTCACTATGAGTCAGAATCGACTCAATGGCAGTGAGTTTGAAGTTGCATTAACAGAAAAAAATAACAATGAAACCGTCTTCCTTAGATATCATTTTGCAATTGGATAAAGAGGTCTATCTTAACCTGGTAGAGTTTCTGTCCTATTTATAAGAGACACGCAGGTGTAGACCACACAAATTTCTTAAGTTTTTCGCTCTGCCGTCCAACTTGAGCTCTTGGCTTCATTAACAGCACACCACTCACAGTTTTCGCAAATATCACACGGTATTATATCTCTTTAAGAGTTCAGCTACCAACCCAAAGGGCGGCAGTTCAAATCCACGAGCTACTTCTTAGAAGCCCTGTGGGGGCAGTTCTACACTGTCCTAAAGGGTTGCTATGAGTCAGAATTGACTCTATAGCAACAGATTTTGTTCATGCAGTTCCCTCTGTCTGGGGGCCCCTCCTGGTTTTCTTGGCCCAGCTAACATGTACTGGACTCAGAGGCTGGTTCTTTTCTACTCAAAGAACTTGGTTTAGAGGCCTCTCCTGTTGACTTTCATTATGTCTTTACTGTTTTGTATTGAACTTATCTGTTTAGATCTGCTACCATTGGTAAAGCAGCAAATAACTAGGATGGGCCAGGTAACGGGCTATGCTTTATGAATATAATAAGGAATGACAGACAAGCTTTCTGCCTGCCTACGTAGAGGTTTACATAAAGGAGGGACCATAACTCTTTCCTTGTTATACATTCAAAGCACAGCACATGTCTGGCAACCCACTGCGGTCGAATTGATTCCAACTCAAAGCGAAATTGTAGGTCAGAGTAGAACTGCCCCACGGAGTCCCCAAGGGACACTTGGCGGATTTGAACTGCCTACCTTTTTGCTGCCTACCTTTTGGTATGAGACATAGCGCTTAACCACTCTGCCACCAGGGTTTGTCTGGCACACAGTAGGTGAGTAAAAATGTGTTAACCATTACGTCACCAGATTTTCCCCAGCACATAGTAGGTGAGTGAAACTGTGTTAAGGAAAAATCTGGGAATGGATAGTGCTGATGCTGAACAACATGATGAATGCAATTAAAAAAGAAAGAGGAATAAGAACACAGAAAAGCAAAATCAACCCACCCCGCTCCCCCACAAAAAATGTTGTAAGGCGCCATCGAGTAGGTTTTGACTCATAGCGATCCTACATACAACAGAACAAAACACTGCCCAGTCCTGTGCCATGCCCACAATTGTTTGTATGCTTGCCCATTGTTGCAGCCACTGTGCCAGTCCATCTTATTGAGGAATTTCTTCTTTTTCACCAACCCTCTACTCTGAAAGCATGATGTCCTTCTTCAGTGACAGATGCCTCCTGACAACAGGTCCAACGCAAGTAAGAAGTAATGTGACCTTCCTTGCTTCTAAGGAGAACTCTGGCTGTACATCTCACAAAACTGATCTGTTCATTTTTTGACAGTCCGTTGCATATTCAATATTCTTTTCCAATACCACAATTCAAAAGTATCAATTCTTGTTCTACCTTCCTTACTCACTGTCCAGCTTTCACACGCATATAATGCGATTGAAAATGTCATGGCTTGGGTCAGGAGCACCTTAATCTTCAAGGTGACATTCATGTTTTTTAACACTTTAAAGAGGTCTTTGGCAGCAGATTTCCCCCATGCAATTCATCTTTTGATTTCTCGACTGCTGCTTCCATGGGTGTTGACTGTGGATCCAAGTAAAATGAAATCCTTAACAACCTCAGTTTTTTCTCTGTTTATCATGGTGTTGCTTATTGGTTCATTTGCGAGGATTTTTGTTTTCTTTGTATTGAGATGTAATCCACTGAAGGCTGTGGTCTTTGATCTTCCTCAGTAAGTGTTTCAAGTCCTTTTCACTTTCATCAAGCAAGGTTGTGTCCAGATGACACAATAAAGTGTCATCACTTCCAATGCAGGTTGTTTATGAGTCTTCCTCCAATCCTGACTCCCCATTCTTCTTCACACAGTCCAGCTTCTCAGATTGTTTGTCCAGTATACAGATCCAATAGATACGGTGAAAACACACAACTCTGATACACTCCTTTCTTGACTTTAAACCATGAGAGTCCCATTGTTCTGTTTGAAAGACTGCTTCTTGATTCATGTCTTAGTCATTTAGTGCTGCCTTAACAGAAATAACACAAGTAGGTGGCTTTAAAAAGAGTCATTTTGTCACAGTCCAGTAGGCTAAAAGTCCGAATCCAGGGTGTCAGCTCCAGAGGAAGTTTCTTTGCTGGATTTGGAGAAAGGTCCTCAATATCAACCTTCCCTTGGACTAGAAGTTTCTGAGGCACAGGGACCCTGGTCCTTTCCAAAGGATTCACTGAGATCCTGAGCCAACTTCTAGGTGATATGAGGTCCCCAAATCTCTGTGCTAGCTTCTTTATATCTCAAAAGACTGCCTCAAGAGTCAAAACAATCTTACACAGTGAGTCATGCCCCACCAATACAACTGCTACCTATCTACTCACATTAGCATCATACAGACATGATTTACAGCATGGAAGATGTCAAACAATACCAGGAATCACAGCCTAGCTAAATCACTACACAGATTTTTTTGGGGGGGAACACAATTTAATCCATGACATTCCACCTTTTGTTCCCTAAAAAAAATCACTTCACTGCAGCATGTAAAAACCTATTCATCTCGTCATAGCAAAAAACTGAAGACCAAGTCCAAAATCCAGAAACTCCTTTTAAACTGTGAAATCTGGAACACAAGTTACTTGTTTTCAAAATACAATGGTAGAAGAGACATATACAAGTTAGACATTTCCATTATAAATGGGAGAAAGAAAGCAAACCAGGCAGCAAGCAAGTCAGCAAAGCCCATTACAGTAGCTCTCAAAGCTTTGGAATTAATCTTCCATTCCTTGAGACATTTTGTACAATGGCCCTGCCCTCCAGTCTCTAGCTATAGGCACACTCTTCAGAATCTGAGTGAAAGTCCCCCTGCCCTGTGCTACAGCTCTGCCTTCCAGGCCCACTGAGACAGCAACTCTGGCCCCTCAGCTTTAGGGGCACTCTAAGGACAATTGAGTGGCAATGTACAAATTCCTCATGATCATAATTAATTGTTCTGGGATTTCCATTCTCCACAATGCTGTCCATAGTTTGTTATGATCCACATGGTCGAATTCCTTTGCACTGTCAATAAAACACAAGTAAATATCTTTCTGATATTCTCTGTGTTTAGTTAGTCAGGATCCACATGATATCAACAATGGCAACCCTAGTTCCACATGTTTTTCTGAATATGGCTTGAATTTCTGACAGTTCCCTATTAATATACTTTTGCAGTCACTTTGAATGATCTTCAGCAGAATTTTACTTGTGTGTGATATTAATGATATCATTTTACAGTTTCCACATTTCGTTGGATCACATTTCTTGGGAATAGGCATAAAAATGGATAACTTTCAGTCAGTTGGCCAGGTATGCATTCTCCAAATTTCTTGGCATAGATGAGTGAGCACTTCCAGTGCTGCACCTGTTTGTTGAAACATTGCAATTGATATTCCATCAATTCTTGAAGCCTTGTTTTTCACCAGTGCCTTCAGTACAGCTTCCACTTCTTTCTTCAGTATCATCAATTCCCAATCATGTGTTACCTCTTGAAATCGTTCAATTCTTTCAGCTATAGTGACTTTACAAATTCCCTCCCTCTTCTTCTGATGTCTTCTGAGTTGTTTAATATTTTCCCTGTAAAATGCTTCAGTATTGCAATTTGAGGCTTAAAATTTTTCATCACTTCTTCCTTTTCAGTTTTCTATTTCCAGCTCTTTGTACACATCATAATAATACTTCACTTTTTTTGAAATCTTCTGTTCAGTTCTTTTACTTCATCATTCTGTCCTTTAGCTTTAGTTGCTTGACATTCAAGCACAAGTTTTAGAGTCTCTTCTGATATCACATTTGGTGTTTCCGTTTTTCCCCTCATCTTTTTAATGATCTCTCGCTTTTCTTTATGGATGATGTCCTTGCGGTCATTTAACAACTTGTGTGGTCTTCGGTCACTAGTGTTCAACACGTTAAACTTGTTCTTTAGATGATCTCTAAATTCAGGTGGGATATACTCAAGGCCATACTTTGGCTATCTTGGACTTATTCTGACTTTCTCCAGTTTCAATTTGAACTTGTGTGTGAGGAATTGATGGTCTGGCTTTGTTCTGACTGATGATACTAAGCTTTTCCATCATCTCTTTCTACAAACATAGCCAATTTCATTCCTGCATATTCCATATGGCAAGGTCCACATGTATAGTCATTGTTTATGTTGGTGAAAAAAGGTATTTGCAGTGAAGAAATCATTGGCCTTGCAAAATTCTATCAGGGGATCTCTGGCATCATTTCTATCATTTCCAATTATTGATCCTTTTTCTTTGTTTGCAGTGTTTGCATTCCAATCACCAGTAATTATCAATGCACCTTTATTGCATGTTTGATCAATTTCAGCCTATAGAAGCTGGTAAAAATGCTCTGTTTCTTCATCTTTGGCTTTAACAGTCAGTGTTGTTCCTTGTAGGCATATAGATATTATCCTATCGGGGATAGCATTGTACTTTGGGATAGACCTTGAAATGTTCTTTTTGGTAATGAGTGCAAACACCACTCTTCTTCAGGCTGCCACTCCTGGCATAGTAAACCATATGATTATCCGGTTCAAAATGGCCCATACCAGTCCATTTCAGCTGACTAACACCTAAGATACTAATGTCTGATAGTTTATTGTACTGTGGGGGGGTGTGTGTTGCTGTGACATTGTAAACTATATCACTGGTATTTAGATACCAGAAGGGTCACCCTTGGTAGACAGGTTTCAGCTGAGCTTCCAGACTAAGACAACCTAGGAAGAAAGACTCAGAAGCCTACTTCTGAAAAGGATTAACCAACAAATACCTTATGAATAGTAATGTAACATTGTCTCATATAGTGCTGAAAGATGAACCTGTCCAGGTTGGAAGACAGGCCAAAGATTACTGGGGAAGAACTGCCTCTTCAAAGTGACTTGACCTTAATGGTGTGGCTGAATTCAAGCCTTCAGGACCTTCATTTGTTGATGTGGTAGGACTCAAAAATGAGTCAAAACAGCTGCACATGTCCATTAATAGTTGGAAATTGGAATATATGAGGTCCAACAATCAAGTCTATAAACTGAACTGTTCTAAGAGCTACATACTTCAGTGATGAATATCACTAATATACCTTTGAAGTATTCACCTTGGGAAGCTATGTGCCAATGCCAGTGCCTAGCCCACCCCTCAAAGCAATTTTGGAACTGTTTCTGGAATGGCCATTGGGCATGGTGACACAGTGGCAAGCTTGCCAACTTAATTGTATAGCTGTCTGTGAAGAAGTTTTTAGCCAGTAAACAAATAACTGTATTGGAACACCCTCCCTGCTCAGCTGATCTGACACCCGATGACTTTTTTCTTTACCGGAAGATAAAGGAAATATTGAAAGGAAGACATTTTCATGACATTCAGGACATTAAGGGTAATGCAAGGACAGCCTTGATGCCCATTCCAGAAAAAAGAGTTCCAAAATTGCTTTGTAAGGAGAGCTAGGCACTAGCATTGGTGCATAGCTTCCAAAGGGGAGTAGTTCGAAGATAACAGTAGTGATAGCAGCAATGAGGTATGTAGCACTTCTTGTGGGATGAGTTCACAAACTTAATTGGCTGACCTTGTACAAAGTATGAATCTAGGAAAATTGGGAATTGTCAAAAAAATTAATGGACCAAAATCTGACATGCAGAGCAAGGACAACCTAGCCTAGCACTGAACCTCCTCTTGATACATATGCTTTAAAGAATGTGGAGGTAAGAAAAACAAACAAAGCCATTGTCATTGGGTTGATACTAATTCTTACAGATCCTTTAGGACAGAATATAACTGCCCCATAGGGTTTCTAAGGAGCAGTAGTAGGATTTGGACTACAGATCTCTTGGTTGGCAGTTTGAGCCCTTGATTCTATGCCTCCAGGGTCTGTGGAGGTAAGGAGCAAGGCAAATACCAAGTAAATTATGATGGAAAGGTAGTATCTCTTAGGAGTACTTTTAAGCTTTCTCTATTGCTTTGTGGGGCTACCAGTCCCCAGTACCCAACACTGTCTTAGCTACCCAAGGGTCCTGCTTCCTTGCCCCATCACAGAATTCCCTCCCTTTGGTTAAGCCCTGGTGGTGCAGTTGTTACAGTTAAAATCTACAGGCACTCCTCAAAAATTGTATGGAGCAGTTCCACCCTGTCTTATTGGGTCACTGTGAATTGGAATCAACTTCACTGCAATGAGTTTTTCTTTAGTTTGGTTACAGAGCAATAAATAGAAATGGATTCATGAAATAAATTTATTTCTTTTCCATTAAAAAAGATTTAACACTGTAAAGTGTAAAATTTCTGATCACCTGTAATCATCAATGCATCCTGATTGTATGGCTGATCATATTTTGGGCTGCAGAAGCTGGTAAAAATCTTCAGTTTCTTCCTCTTTGGCCTTAGTGGTTGGTGTGTAAATTCGAACAATAACCTTATTATCTGCCTTTGCTTGTAGATGTGTTGATATTATCCTATCACTGACAGCATTGTACATCAGGACAGATATTGAAATGTTCTTTTTGACAATTAATGCAACACAGTCTTCCTTAGGCTTTCATTCCTGGCACAGGAGATTGTATGATTGTCTGAGTCAAAACAGCCAATACTGGTCCATTACAGCTGGTTAATGATTAGGGCATCAATTTTTATGTGTTCCATTTCATTTTTGAGCATTTCCAATTTTTCTAGATTTATAGTTTGTACATGCTGCATTCTAATTATTATTGGATATTTGCATGTTTCTTCTCATTTTGAGTCATGTCACATCACCAAATGAAGGTCCCAAAGGCTTTACTCCATCCACGTCATTAAGGTTGACTTGTTTTGAGTAGGCAACTCTTCCCAGTCGTCTTTAGAGTGTCTTCCAGCCCACGGGGCTCATTTTCCAGCACTATATCTGACAACGTTCCACTGTTGATCCAACATGTAATCAGGATGCATTGACGATTAGTGGTGATTGGAATTCAAAAGTTGGAAATGAAAAAGCATTGGTAGCTGGAAAATACAGCCTTGGTGACAGAAATGATGCCGGAGATCGCTTGATAGAATTTTGCAAGACCAACAACTTTTTCACTGCAAATACCTTTTTTCTCCAAGATAAATGGTGTGACTACACACAGGGACCTAACTAGATAGAATATTTGGGAATCAAACTGACTATGTCTGTGGAAAGAGACAACGGAAAAGCTCAATATCAGCAGTCAGAAGAAGACCAGGTGCTAATTGCAATGCAGTGCATCAGTTGCTCATACGCAAGTTCGAATTGAAACTGAATAGAATTAGAACAATCAAAGATAGCCAAAGGACAACCTTCAGCCTATCCTGAGTTTAGAGACCACCGCAAGAACAGATTTGATGCATTGAACAATAATGACGAAGACCAGATGAGTTGTAGAATGACATCAAAGACATTGTTTATGAAGAAAGCAAGCGGTCACTAAAAAGACAGTAAAGAAAGAAAACACCAAATTGGATTTCAGAAGAAGCTCTGAAACGTGCTCTTGAATGTTAGGTAGCTAAAACAAAAGGAAGGAATGACAAAGTAAAAGAAATGAACCCAAGATTTCAAAAGGTGGCTAGGTAAGATAAAGTATTATAATGACATGTATGAAGAGCTGGAAATACAAAACTGAAAGGGAAGAAGACACTCTGCATTTCTCAAGCTGAAAGAACTAAAGAAAAAATTCAAGCTTCAAGTTGTAGTAGTATAGGATTCTATAGGGAAAATACAACACAACTCAGGAAACATCAAAAGAAGATGCAAGGAATACAAAGTGTCACTATACCAGAAAGAACCGGTTGATGTTCAACTATTTTAAGTCATAGCATATGCTTATGAACTGCTGGTACTGAGGGAAGATTTCAAAGTTACATTGAAGACATTGGCAAAAAAGCAAGGCTCCAGGAATTGATGGAATGTCAACTGAGGTGTTTCAACAAATGGATGCAGGTCCGGAAGTGCTTGCTAGTCTATGTCAAGAGATCTGGATAGCTACCTGGCCAACCTACTGAAACAGATCCATATTTATGCCTAGTCCCAAGAAATGTGACACAATTGAATGTGGAAATTACCACGCAATATTACTAATGTCACAGATTGTATTGTGTTTCCCCCAAAAATGTATATGCTGATTTGCCTTAGCTATGAGTCCCAATATGGTGCCATTTCTCCCATGTGTTATGAATCCTGCATCTGTAATGTTGATGAGAGAAAATGGACAGTGGTTGTGTTGGAGTCAGGACTCAAGTTACCAGCTGTGGGATGTAAAGGAGAGAAGTGAGCAGAGTAAATTGGGAACCTCATACCGCCAAGAAGGCAGCACCAAGAGCAGAGCACATCTTTTGGACCTGAGGTTTTTGTGCCAAGATATTCTCACTGGATTTAGACTGAACCTACCAGACTGTGATAGTTTTTCTTACTGAGTGAACTTGTAACTCATAAATGGATTTGCAGCTCACTGGACTGTGTCAATAAAATTTCTCTTCATAAAGCCTTCAACCCATGGTGACTAAAACAATATCACATGCAAGTAAAACTTTGCTAAAAAAAAAAATCACTCAAAAGTGACTGCAACAGTATATGGATAGGTAACTGCCAGAAATTCGAGCTGGATTCAGAAGAGGATATGGAACCAGGGATATCATTGCTGATGTCAGATGGATTTTGGCTGGAAGCAGAGAAGACCAGAAATATGTTTACCTGTGTTTCATCGACTATGCAAAGTCGTTCAACTGTGTGGATCATAAATTTGAGGTAACATTGAGGTGAATGGAAATTACAGAACACTTAAAAATGATCATGATAAATTTGCATATGGATCAAGTAGCAGTTGTGTGACTAGAAGCAAGGGACACTGCACGGTTTAAAGTCAGAAATGGTATGCATCAAGTTGTATCCTTTCACCGTATCTTTCAATCTGTATGCTGAAGAAGTAAGCCAAGAAGCTAGACTATATGAAGAAGAATGAGGCATCAGAATTGGAGAAAGACTTGTGAACAATCTGTATCATGCAGATGACACAAACTTGGTTGCTGAAAGTGAAGAGGGTTTGAAACACTTTCTGATGAAAAGCAAAGACCACAGTCTTCAACACAGGTTGCACCTCAACATCAAGAAAACAAAAATCCTCACAACCGGACTAATAAATTACATCAAAAATGAGGAAAGGATTTAGGTTGTCAAGAATTTCATTTTATTTGGTTCCACAATCAACACCCATGGAAGCAGCAGTCAAGAAATCAAAAAGACACATTGCCTCGGATAAATCTGCTGCAAAGGACTTCCTTAAAATGTTGAAAAATAAAGGTGTCATCTTGAAGACTAAGGTGATCCTGACCCAAGGCGTGATATTTTCAATTGCATCACATGCATGTGAAAGCTGGATAATGACTAAGGAAGACAGATGAAGAACTGATACTTTTGAATTGTGTTGGAAAAGACTGCCAAAAGAATAAACAGATCTGTTCTGGAAGAAGTACAAGCAGAGTGCTCCTTGGAAGCAAAGAAGGCAAAATTACATCTTACATACTTTGGACATGTTGTCAGGGGAGATCAATCCCTGCAGAGGACATCATACCTGGTAAAGCAGAGGGTCAGTGAAAAAGTGCATACTCTCAAGCGCATAGATTGGCACAGTGGCTGTAACAGTGGGCTTAAGCATAAGAACGATTGTGGGCACGGTGCAGGACCAGACAGTGATTGGTTCTGTTGCGTATGGAATTACTATGAGTTGGAACCTACTTGGCAGCACCTAACAGCAACAACAAGGGTAAAATTTAGCATATTTCCTTTCTCTACAATGTCATCCTCTCTGATGCGGAAGTCCGCATGTTCTTCCCTCACATTAGAACACAGAGCTCCCACTGTCTGGGATACAGAGATAATAGGACTACTGGTAAGAAATAGCTGCTTGTTCATTCCAGAACCAATTTCTAGACTACAACAGAATTCTGCCAGAAAAACTTAAGGGTCCTAAAGGTGTAAAATTGAATCTGGTTAGTATAAAGTTAAACTGGTTTAAAGGGATAAACTCCTTGAACAAGACACATTTATAAGGGAATTTTAATGTTGGCAATTTCTACAAGGTTATAAGGAGACACGATGTAGGGGCCAGAGAAGTCTTTTAGTGCCCTTAAAATAAAAAAGAAAACAAACTTATTGTTGTGCGGTCAGTCTTGGCTCAGGGTGAGCCCATGCATTACACACAGAGTAGAGCTACTCCCGGGGGTTTTCTTGACTGTGATCTTGATGAAAGCAGATCATTAGGTCTTTTTTTGTCATGGTGCCATCCGGTGGATTTGAACCACCAACCCTCAGATTAGTCAGCATCCTCAGCTATATAGCTAATTCACATTTGTCCTAGATAAAATGAGTGGGTCACATTATACACGGAATATTACATCAGATATATTGATGTTGTTGGTGGTTGCAGTTGAGTTGATTCCTACTCATGGTGATCCCATGTGTGCAGACTTTGCTCCATATGATTTTCAAGGCTGTGACCTCAGAAGCAAATCACCAGGCTTGTCTCGTCAGACATCTCTGGGTAGGTTCAAAGAGCCAAGATTTCTGCAAGCAGTTGAGAATTTACCTATTTGTGCCATTTAGAAACTCCTCTTCGATATGTCATAATATATTGGATAATGAATTCTGGATTAATACAATTCATGGACTCAGCCAAGAAATAGATAGGATTACTTATAATGACTAAGGACACATGGTAGCCAACCTCTGGGTTTTCTCCAGTACATAGCCGGAAGAAGACCCTCAACAAGATGGATTGGCACAGTGGCTGCGGTGATGGGCTCAAGCATAAAAATGATTGTGGACACCACACAGGACCAGAGAGGGTTTCATTCTGTTGTGCATAGGGTTGCTCTGCATTGGAACCAACTTGATGGTACCTAACAACAACAACTGAGAGCAAGAAGTGTGTGCCATGTTGGATAAGGATTTGTAAATGTTTCCCACTAGTCTGTGACTTCTGAGAAGCTCGGGTCTCTGGCTCATTCATCTCTGGATCTACAGAGCCTAATGCGGTGCCCAGCCCAGAAAAAGAACCAGAAATTTTTGTTGTATTAGCCTGGATGGGAGAAGGAAGATGGCCAGTCAAGACCTCATAGCTAGGTCCTCCTAGTCAGTTCCCACTCAAGGTGACCCTCTGTACAACAGAATAATGGCCCTCTCCCTCCCTCACGATTGTTATGCTTGAGCCCATGGGTGCAGCCACTGTGTCAGTCCATCTCATTGAGGGTCTTATTTTTTTTGGATGATCCTCTACTTTACCAAGCACAATGTTCTTCTCCATGGACTGATCCCATCCGACAACATGTCCAAAGTACATGAGACAGAGTCTCGCCATCCTTGCTGCTAAGAAACATTCTAGTTGTATTTTTTCCAAGACAGATTTGTTCATTCTGTTGGTATATGGCATGGCATATTCACTATTCTTTGCCAACACCACAGTTCAAGGTGCCAACTCTTCCTTGGTCTTCCTCACTCATTGTCCAGGTTTTGCACGCACATGAGGTCGTTGAAGACACCATTGCTTTGGTCAGGCTTGCCTCAGTCTTCAAGGTGACATCTTTGCTTTTCAACACTTCAAAGAAGTCCTTTACAGCAAGAAAGGATGGGAGAGATGAAATGGAATCAAGAGTCACTTCAAGCCTCATCACGTCACAGATGTTCCTGTCCAGGAACTTAAGCAGAAAGATAGGAAGCACAAGTGTTATCAGTCAATTGTAAATAAGAGTCCTTTTGGCCCAAAAGGTACAACAGTGGAATTAATTCAGTTTACCTAATTATCTCTTCAGAGGTTGCATAGACTGTTGTACCGTTTAGCAGCTATTGGAACAGTGGACATTGTTGTGATAGAAAAGTTGTCATAGTAACCCTCTTGCAAGCTGTTCACACCTTTCTAAAATGTCAGCATTTAGCTATGTTTTCCTCAATTGCTATTGGTCTAGGCGCAACCTTTGGGAGTTTGAGAAATAACTCTCACCTTATTTTGAATTTGGTAAAAATTAAATCCTCGTTATTTTCCTCTTTGCAATGAAATGCATAATAGAAAATCTTTTTTCTGAGTATTGAAAATTAGCATTTTCCTTACAAATTTTACTTTGCTTTTTCCCCACAGGCATAATAGTTCTTTACCTTTCAACAGCCTAAAGCCCCAGTGCTAAATTATGTTTTCCTTCAAGGAAAATGTAATTTCATATTTAACCGGCATGGCAGTTTCAGACTTACCAATTAGGTTTCTAGATGGAATTATCACCTTTCTGGCTATGATCCCTCTTAAGTAGGAAGAATGGTAGCATGGAATAAAAAGGCCAACATAAAGATCAGGGAAGCAAGCCAGTAACATGAGCACACATGGATGCTGAATTTCAAGAATCCCAGTAATACTTGCTGTGCTTTTACATTAATAATTAGTATTCCTACATGAAGAGATACTTCCAACATTGGACTTTTACACTGATTAAATCTGGAGTTTAGTTTTGTCTCTTAATCTTTGTTGGCATCAGCACTGAGCTTGGCTTTTTTATGGCTGACTATATCAAACAATAAAAGTAACCATTTGAAAAGTAAAACAACTGGAGTGGTTTTTGGGAAACCAGTGGCCAGACTGATTCACTGTGTTGGCTTCCTTCCCAGGCAGGAAGGTAATGTTCACTTGCGGCAGCAGCCATGTCTGGGGAAGAATGCAGAACGGTTCCACTCAGGATTTCCAACTATATGGACAATCACGCAAATGAAAGGATGCCCGGGATGACAGCAGTGACAGAGGTGACTCTGGGCTAGAGCAGGTCCTGAATTAAGCTGGTACACTCAAAGTTGCTATAGAAACCACGTCTCAATGTTCTCGCTTCTGCAGAATTGATTTTCTGTTTAAATGTTAATATGCCTTCTTACATTTAATTGTATATGCAGTACAAAGTAGATGAATACGGAAAATGGAAAACACACACTGATGTCTGAACAACTTAGCACATTGACTAATTATCCAATACCAAGTCATTCTTAGAAGCGGCCCTGGGTCAGCACCACTGGAAGTCCTTTAGGAGAGTCCTTACATCCAATGCCATGCTATGAAAGGCACAGCTGTAATTCAGTTCATCCTTGAAGCCAAATGAAATGCAAAGTTGCTTTTCAAAAGCGAAACCTCACTGAGAAAATGCCAGTTCACCAGTTCGCAGCGGTGAGAAGTTTCAGCTACTGTATCTTCACAGATTGAATTTTACTGAGAGTGTCCGCCAGAAAACATTCAGAGGCTCTTTTAAAAAATGGTTACATTATCAATTAATCCATAGTAGGTTTTAAATAAATATTTCTATGAAATGCAACAAAAAGCAGCATGTGTATTGCGTGCACCTCAATTATCATCATCATTGCAAAGCAGATGCGGCATGCAAGACGAGGCAAACAATTGGGACTGTAATTTGCTCAGTAACATTGTTTTAGATCTAATTAGTGCTTATGCAGATCCTTTACAAAAATGTGAAAACTGCACCAGGATGTAATTGTTTAATGAATTTAGTGCAAAGCACATCTGCATAAATTCCATTTTAGCTGGAAAAACCAAGTTCAACTGCTATTTGCTCGAGAGCCAAAACATTGTGAGCTGTGCCCACTGTGCTCTCGCCCTGCTCGGCTGGCTTTGATATTTCAAATAAATACCACAAAGTTAAAGGCTCCAGCTGCAGACCAACCCATCTGTAGATGTTTGTTATATTTGGCAGTATTGTAGAACGATTGTGCCTTCCTGCTGGGGGAGAAACAGGGGGGACGAGGGGGTCAAGATTCTGTCAGCAAAAAACAAAAAAATTAAAATTTGAAATATTCATCACTCAACTAAAGTAAACTTCTGCATCTGAGTACAGTTTACCTAGCAGGGAATTTTAAACATCAGCCCTGGTGGTGCAGTGGGTTAAGCGCTACATCTGCTAACCAAAAAGCCAGTGGTTCAAATCCACCAGGTGCTCCTTGGAAACTCTTTGAAGCCCTTCTACTCTGCCCTGCAGGGTTGCTATGAGTTGGAATCCACTCGGTTGCAGTGGGTTCTGTTGGCTGAGTTCGGATTCATTGAGCCTACAGGTACACACCAGTAACATCATTTTTCCCTGTTCTTCTCAATGTTTCATTTCTGTCAAAATCATTGAAAATATTGAATTGGACACAAGTTTACTAAAAACAGAATTTTAGTCTTCCCTTTAGCTTTTCAGGGATGTAACTAGTCACTTTCGGTGACAAGCACTTAAATTTAAAATTCTGTGATTTCAGCACAAAGAGTTGAGTTAGAATTAAATCTTTATGTGATTGGATGTAAAGGAAATGCTTCTCTATGTTGGGTTTTTGTTTTTCCTTCTTTCTGTTTTGCCTTCTGCTTTATGAGTGCAGTACAGATGAACTGCCAAACAAAAAAAAAAGAAGTAAGAAATAAAAATGTTTGTTCTACTAAACTATTTCTGTAAATGGTTGGAGTCTCTGGGTGGAACAAATGATTAATGTGCTCCACTGTTAACTAAAAGGTTAAAGAGTCTAGTCTACCCAGGGGTGCCCTGGAAGAAAGGTCTGGAGATCTACTTCTGAAAAATCAGTCATTTGAAAACCTTAGGGAGCACAGTACTACTTTACCCCACATAGAGTCACTGAATTGGGGTCAACTTGACTGCAACTTGTTTGTGCAAATGAGCAATGAGAGGATGTTTGAGGATGGGCAGTAGGGAGATGTTTGGGCTGGAGGCAGAAGTTGTTGGTGGAATGATAAACTTCAAACATCATTCTTCACCATTCATCTAAATGTTCCAATTCAGGCTGAAATAAGCCTTAAAAGCTCATAGCTGATCTTTCAATTGAATCAGAAGTTTTTGTTCCATTTCTGTCGGTGTCTATTATAGAGCCAGGCTTCGGATGTCCAGGTTTGGATTTCCCGGGAAACTGACTCTGAAACAGAGGTGTGCAGCAGCAAGTTTACTGGGGAGTGCTGCGGGACCCACCTGGGAGGGAGTGAGAGAAACAGGGCAGGATGGAAAGGCAGAGAGGTAGAGTTGTGGCAGAGGACTCAGCTCCCCACAAGGCACAGGGTGCTCTGGAGCTGGAGTGTCCCTTTAGACTTGGACTCAACTGAGGCAGAGGCTAGCCCTTTTTACCTCCATGTCCTAGGCTGTCCTAGGGAGGGCCATGGACTTGGGTAGACGGCTCTCTTTCCTGAGGGAACTTCTGTGAGTGACAGCTGTCAACACTCGCGGTAGTAGGGGCAACCCATGCCCGCATCCAGATGTAGGATCCTGGCAGTGAATCATCGCATCTTGTACAATACAGTCCTTACATCACTTGGTCCGCTTACCTTGTATAATAAATTCAACCCATCTGGGAATCATGCCTCCAGGATTCTAGAGGATCTGTTTCTCCCAGGAATTTTCAAGAGAAAGGTTACTGGGACCAACGACAAGTAAATAGCTAACTGATCTTGGTGCCGCAACTGCTACGTTTGTCCCCCATGCTGTACAGACTATCAGCACCTCTGCTGATACAGAAGGTCACCTGGTGCGCTGAACCTCATCCTTTGGTCTCTGCTCTCTCTGTACTTCCTAGGTATGAAAGCTCCATTTATCCACAACAAAATTTGCCAGGAGAGACACTAAAACAAATCACCCAGGCAGCAAACATGTTCTTCCTACGCCACTTTATACAGCTGTGCTATCTCTTCCTGATGACCAGAGTCCATTACTTCCGTTGGGATGGTGACACCCTTCCTCGCTTGATAGTCTCCTGGCACGAGGCTCCTGAAAGGGTCCATCGCGTCTATAGCTTCATGTCAAGGAGACTCGTGCTCTGCCCTGGTGCAATCTAATTTCTCCTAGAACACAAACTCACAGAACCTAGAGTTGTAGGGATGAAAACCAAAATCAAAACCTACTGCCACTGAGTCGATTCTGACTCATAGCGACCCTATAGGACAGAGTAGAACTGCCCGTAGAGTTTCCAGGGAGCGCTTGGTGGGTTCAAACCGCCAACCTGCAGCCCTTAACCACTGTGACACCCGGGTTAGGAGCACCAGTACTCCAAGTGGGTCACTGGTAGTGACAGTAAGTGGGCTTGTTCCCCCTCTCCACTCTTTAGTTCCCAGGTCCACGTATTCTACTTTTCAGGGACACAGTATTATAGTTATCGTTGATTTAGCATCCTGTGAGTTATTTCAGCCTAAATTGGAACACTGAGAAGACTGATGAAGAATGATATTTGCAGTTCATCATTCCACAGTGAGGATGGTGTTCCATGCCTTCAGGGTTTCATTGCCAAGCCAGGGCCTTGCCTGCACCTTCAAAGCCTGTTGCAGCTGTCTATGAGGGCAGCAGCTTCTGTTAGGTGCCATCGAGTCCCTTCCACTTCACAGCAACCCTGTGCACAGAGAGTGAAACCCTTCCCAGTCCTGCGCCATCCTCACAGTGATTCTTTCCCTCGAGCCCGTGGTTGCAGCCACTGCATCAATCCATCTTGTTGAGGGGCTCCCTCTTTTTTGCTGACCTTCTACTTTACCAAACACGACGTCTTTCTCCAGGGACTGATCCATCCTGATGACACGTCCAAAGTATGTGAGATGTAGTCTCATCACCCTTGCTTTGGAGGACATTCTGGTTGTGCTTCTTTCAAGACAGATTTGTTTGTTCTTTTGGCTGTTGGTGGTGTGTTGAATATTCTCTGCCAGCTCTGCAATTCAAAGACATCAGCTCTTCTTCAACCTTCTTTATTCATTGTCCATCTTTCGCATTCATATGAGGTGATGGAAAGAACTGTAGCTTGTGTCAGGAGCAACTTAGTCTTCAAGGTAATATCTTTGCTTCTAGGTAGTGAGTATGTAACAGGACCAGAGGATGTCATGGTCAACTGTTACTGCTGCACCTCCTTTGCTCTCAAGTAGATAGCTAGTCCAGCGCAATGTTATGTGGGATCCTATGCTGTACTCTCTACAATTTCAGGTAGTAGTGCTAATTAAGGCCCATAAGGCAGGAAAAAGAGACCTATGACTGGAGCACTTGTCAATTTAATCAAGATAGGTCATTTTTGCTTCTGGATTAGAAGGGGTACAATGGAACTAACTTCCCACCAAGTAGCTGCTGAATCTCTTGGAAGGAAGAATTTGGGGTTCAGAGCTTATCTCTGTGACTTGAAATTTGGACATTAAACAGTGGTAGAGACTTGGTCAGTCTTGAAGAGGAGAAATCACCCTGTTGAACCTGTACCTACTCTCCATCCTTGCTGTAGTAACTACCATGCTTATGCACCAGTCATACCTGTGCTTGGGTGGTGAATAACTTGGATGGCTGATATCAACTGGTGAATCATTTTGTCTGTCTGGTTGCTTAGTGTCTTTTCTGTAATAAATACTGTCTGGTGGACATAAAAGATGACAGAAAGATCTTCATTCTTTATAACTACTCTCATAGGCCTGTCCACTTACTTCTTCCCAGACTCCTTGTTCCTGATATTTCTGGTCATGCTCTCTCCAGGGCTCTTAGCTCCAATGGCCTTAGCCATTGTCCACGTATCTCTCCACAGCCACTTCTCCTTCCTTAGAAGTGGTTGTGCTTGCTGAAAGTGAAGAGGGTTTGAAATACAGTTGAAGATCAAAGACCACCACCCTCAGTTTGGATTATACCTCAAAGTAAAGAAAACCAAAATTTTCACAACTGGACCAATAAACAAAACCGTGATGAACAGAGAAAACATTGAGGTTGTCAATGATTTAATTTTACGTGGAGTCACAATCAACACCCACAGAAGCAGTAGTCAAGAAATCAAAAGATTCATTGCAACAGGCAAATCTGCTGTGAAAGACCTCTTTGAAGTGTTAAAAACCAAAGACGTCACCTTGAAGACTAAGGTGTTCCTGACTTAAGCCATGGTATTTTCAATTACATCATATGCATGTGAAAGCTAAACAGTGAACAAGGAAGATAAAAGAATTGACCCCTTTGAACTGTGGTATTGGAGAAGAATGTTGAGTATACTGTGGATGCCAAAAGAATGAACAGACAGATCTGTCTTGGAAGAAGTACAACCAGAGTGCTCCTTAGAAACAAGGATGGCCAGACCACATCTTACATACTTTGGACATGTTGTCAGGAGCTATCAGTCCCTGGAGAAGGACATCATGCTTGTTAAAGTAGAGGGTCAGTGAAAAAGAGGAGAACCCTCAACGAGATAGATTGACACAGTGGCTACCACAATGGTCTCAAGGAAAATGATTGTGGGCACAGTGTAGGACTGGGCAGTGTTTTGTTCTGTTGCACATAGAGTCACTGTGAGTTGGAACTGATTCAATAGCACCTAGCAACAACAACAACAACTGACGCAGTTAATCAAGTGCACAGCCCAAAGCTCTTCCTACTGGGAGGAGAATTTCCCATTGCCTCTGTCTTTTAAGACCACGCATAACAGGGGCTATCACACAGCTCCTGTCCATTATGCGGGCTTATACCCACAAGCTAACTGGATACTTCCATAAACTAAGCTTGACATTTTTCTTCCTCCATCATTGATAAGTAAGGGACCAGGCAGCCCTTGTGATCACATAGTTGACCTGAAGGAGAGGGGGTGCTGACAGCAGTGGGTGACATGAGCATCTGGTCCATCTGCTCATGCAGCTTCCTGTGCCCACTTGCCATGTTCACCCCTAAGTCTAGAAATACCACTTCTCACTCATGGTGGAATGCTCTTAGGTCCAGTTGACCTAATGACTTGATAGGTCTGAAGAACCCTGGATATCATGGGCAGTTCTGGTCACGATGACACTTGATGTCTCATTGTTAGGTGCTCCTTCCCTGCCAGGGTCCGTTAGCATGCCAACAGCTATTTTTTGAACGATATATAATTCTCTGTTGCAGATGGCATGGCCTTGCTCCAGAGTCCTAGGAGACTGCATTGTGAATCAAAACCACTGCCACTGAGTCAATTCTAACTCACAGAATGTGTATATCATATAGACTTCTAATAACATAGGGTCTGCTACTCATGAGGTCTGCCACTTACAGGGTTCAAGAAGCAGACTGTTTGTATCACAAGCTAGACCTGACACAGAGCCCTTACCTGCTATAAGCACTATTGAGAACTGACAGCCTTCCATGTTGCTTGATATACATGCCCAAGTAATATTTCCAAGCAGGAGAATGTTATGTCCAGAACCCGAGGAGCCTTGCCAGGTGATATACTTCCTTTTTAGTGATGAGAGGTATTACATGCAATAATTTTTTTTTTTTTTTTTTTTTTAGGAAATATTCACTAATGCGATAGACCATCAAATCTTGGCAGGGTTTATCTCCCATCTTCCGTAGCACTGACTTACTTGCACACCCCTTAATGTACTTGCTACATCTTAATCATCTGATCCTTAATTTGATACCATCAAATTAATGGATAAATATGATGCTCTGCAAATGTCCAGATAATCCAATTTCTCTTTGGACTATGTCACGACAGAGAACACAGGAGCTAACACAGGTCTGGGGCAAGACTGTAAACATATACTATTGTTCACTCCCTGTGAACGTAAGCTGCTCTTTTCTGATAAGGATGGAAAATAACACATTTGCCAGGTCAAGGCCATATGGCATGTACTTGAGATCATGTTTCTCTGCGCTGGTGGAAAAATAAACAAACACCTGGCGTAATAGCAGGAATTGGGACTTCTACTTGGTTGAGTTTGCAGTCATATACATCCTCCAGAATCTGTCTGGTTGTTTTGGGGTCCAGATTGGTGAACTGAATGAAGATTATGATTAAAAGTCCTGCTCCTGGACACGTTAGGTCTTTATTTCTTACTACGATCGAGTCAGCTCCAACTCATGATGACTTAATGTATTATTGAACAAAACATTGCCCTGTGCATTTTTATCTTTATGATCTTTGGTGTGTTTGATTTCATTGTTGCCACTATTGTGTCTGTCAGTCCATCTCATTGAGGATTTCCCTCATTTTCATTGGCTGTTCACTTAACCAAACATGATATCCTTTTCTGGTGATGGTGTTTTGTGATGGCATGTCCAAAATAAGCAAGACAAAGTCACATCATCCTCCCTCCTAAGACTGATCAGTATTTCTTATAAGACTGGTTCATTTATTCTTCTGACAGTCCATTGTATATTCAAAACTCCTGGCCAACACCTGTTTAAGTGAGTCAATTTTTTAACTTTCTTATGCACATGAAGTGATTGAAATGACCATGGCTTGGACCAGGCACTACATAGTCATCGAAGTCACATCCTTTTTCATTTTTCTTTTTAAAGGAAAACAAATAAACAAACAACTTTACAGAGGCCTTTATAAGTGACGCTGATACCTGCCATTCCCCCAGGATGTGATATTGTTTTTCATTTCCTATTTTGGTTGAGGGTCAGTGGAGCAGGAAGAACAGCTCGGAAGCATCATACTTAGCCTGCTCTACTACATTAGTTCTGACTCCGCAAGCCAAGAATCAATGTGGGCTTCTGCTAGTTATTAAGTGTGTACATTCTGATTACATATTTAGATGTTGATGAATGACCATCAGTGGGTTCATAGACCCTGTTGGTCTGCTATGGATCAGTTCTGGTCCAGAACTCCTTTTATTACTTGGTTCCATATACTGTATTCTAACAGGCCTCTGATCCTCAGGTGTCAGACCCTGTGTCCAATAATTCTTGAGATGTCTGCATATTCCCCTTTCCCCATGAGGAGATAACAAGAGTGAACGGCTGTGGGCGCCTGTCTTAGTCATCTATTGTTGCTATAACAGAAATCCCATAAGTGAATGGATTTGACAAAAACAAATTTATTTTTTTATAGAAAAATAGGCTGAAAATACAAATTCAGGACATCAGTCTCAGGGAAGTCTTTCTCTGTTGGATCTGGACATGGGCCCTCGTCAACAATCTTCTCTTGGACTGGGAGCTTCTGAGGCATAGGGACCCCAAGTCCAAAGGATGTGCTCTGCTCCTGACAGGTATGGCTCCATTAATATAACAGAGAAAACCCCAGTTTCCAAACAGAGCCATATTTACAGATACAGAGGTTAGGATTTCACCATAACTTTTGGGGGAACACCATTTAATCCAAGGTAAACCTGTCCCACCATCAACTACAGCCCGTAGAGGTCAAATGTGACTATAGTTTTCACTAGTGTCAATGCTCCTGTCATTAGTATACTTCATATTCTTTGGAGGGGTGTTCCAGCATACCCCAGAATACTTTATAGGATTTGTCTGCCACCCTCTGCGGTGCCCCTAAGTCCTGACATAACATTGTCACCTAATGAATTTTCTGGATTTTCACAGTATGTCCACTCTAGCATGCCCAGCTCTCTGATCTTCTTTTTCACTTTCCTCACTTTCCGTGGACGTTCTAGTAGACCTGCTTCACTTGTGAGGTTCATCGCTTTTCTCACACCTCCAATAGCCAACCTAATAGTGTATTCTCAGGGTGTAATTTTCCAGGGTTGTTGCTAGGGTATCCAATTCTGAAGCATGAGATAACGCTTCCACATCAACAAACTCTCCCTTACACAACTTTGTAATTCTATCTCCCTTGATCCAGCAATTTCAGAATCCAGCCTCATTACATACATGTTGCCATAAAAAAGTAAACATAAATTACCCTAGCATGCTCACAAAACTACCTCACAGGGAGGTATTGCAGTAAATATAGAACCAAATCTTTGGCCGTTGAGTTGATTTCAACTCTCAGTGACCCTATAGGACAGAGTCGGACTGCCCCACACAGTTTCCAAAGAGCCCCTGGAGGATTTAAAATGTTGACCTTTTAATTAGCAGCCATAGCACTTAACCACTACCCCACCAGGGTTTCTTGTGGTAAACACACACATAACAAATCATCTACCTTTTCACCCTTCTTCACATCTGTAAATCAGTGACATTAGTTAGGTTTATCACTTGTCTCCCCTCCTGCATTATTTCCATATCTTCCCACCACCCTCAACAGAAGCTTGGTGTGCACCCATGGTTTTAAAGTAGATTTTAGATGACTCAGAGATCAAAACATTCTCTTTTCAAATTAAATGAATGTAGGTGTGCAAGAGTCCTTATAGTTGCTCCCCCCTCCAATTACGGGCTTGCGCGAGAGCACACACGCACGCACGCATGCACGCACGCATGCACCCCTCCAAGAATCAGTTCCTTTAGCTATTGCAAGACTCCAGGCTACTATGCGCGTCTTTAGGGATCTGGGTAGGAGAAAAAGGGCATAGAAGGCTCAGAAGTGATCATTAGACAATCGTGTGTTTATTTGTTCTATTTATTTATTTGCTTATTATTTGCTCTGAAGGATAAAGAGGAGAAATAAGGTCGTGAGGGTTGGGAGGAATCTTACCCTAACGGTTTCCTTGAGTCCCTACGCATTCACCAAATTCAGCTTACACTCTCCCAGAAAATAATACGGTTTTCAATTTTTTCCTCTTTTTTTTTTTCACCTCTTAGAAAAAAAAAGTCCCATGTGAATATGATTCTCTTTTTCAGCTGGCTCCAAACTCTGGTGGGTTTGTGTCTCTGTGGAACTCATCACTTTCTAACACGTACACTCGCAGGGTTTAGCTCTTCAACTCACTCCTCCCCCCACTCCAATCTTTGCTCACCCTCCCTTTTTCAAAAGAGAAACAATAATGGGTGTCTGTCAGTGTTTGTCCCCACTTAAAGATATAATGGTTTGGCTGTATTATACTTAAGGATTTTCTCCCACCTAACCTCTAAGAAAAGATTGTGAACCCAGGTTACTGATTGTAATTATTTACAAGTAATTCCTGCATACTCTATTAGAAGTCATATTACTACAAACAGAAAATCTAGCATCTAAATAACACTTATCACCATTTGGCAAAACTAAAATTGACAGGAGGAAGCAGTAGGATTGTGGCGTTGGAAAGATGTCCAGGGTCTCTGACGGAGGAGCTGTTATACGCATATGCCATCTACATTTGTCTGATGAAAAGCAGGGGGAAACGTTTTTGCATTATCAGAGCTCCATAAGAATCGGGAAGATGGAGTCCAGATATGAAAGCACTGTAAATAAGTGCCTCAAAACTAAACCCGATATAGGGAACCGAGCCAAGCAGCTTGCCCTATTCAGTCAGAGACATGAGTAGAGTTCTAGTGAGAGCGGCAACCACTAAGCTGCCACTGAAAAGAAGAATAACATGCCTGCTGCTTAATATAGAATCCTTAAGAATTAATCTTCAAAACAACTTGCACAAGCTGGAGAAATGGACACACAGGAAGAGATGGAGTTTAATAGGGACCCGAATGGTGCATGCAAACTGGGAAAGCTGACATAACTGCAAGCAGGAAAATAACTAGCTTTGTTTTCGCTCATAAAGCAGCATTGCCAGTTGTCTAATCTCTTTTTAAAGAAAGACCTGGTGGCTGACTTCCAACATATCAGCATTGAAAAGCCTATGGAACACAGTTCTACTGTGACACATATGAGCCACCATGAATCAGAATTGACTCCGTAGAGAAAAAAGGGTGTGCAGATTTAGAACTCTATTAAAAGACCAGACCTGATGGTCTGACAGTTTGGAGGGCCCTCTGAGAACTTGGCCCTGGACTTGCAACTAGCCCAGAGCTGAAACCAGTACTGAAGCCAACTCTTCAGACAAAGATTGGACTGGACTACAGGACTATGGGACCAGGTGGTGTGTGTACTTCTTGGTTTCTATACATATATTTATATGAGGCTGTCTGACCAGTTTGTCTCTAGATGTAAGAAGGAAGGGTGGAAAGGAGGGGCAAGTGCTGGTTGAATGAATACCAGAAGACCCAAGGACAGAGGAGGAGTGTGCTCCCACAGGGTGCAGAGAGCAGACAGAGCAGCACAGAGGCGTGTGTTCAGGGTTTTATATGGCAAATTGGCTTGGATGGTAAACTTTCCCTTAACCACAATGAAAATTAAAAAGAAAAAAATTTACACCATGGCAACTGGTTGGTTGGTTAGAATCTCCTCTTAAGAACTAGAAGAGCCCAGTTGCTTCACATGCCCTAACCACAAGCCCAAAACCCCAAACCTGTTGCTGCAGAATGTCTTCTGACTCATGGTGATCCCATGTGTTACAGCAGAGAGCAGTTCCCAGAGACTCAAGGATAAATTGGGCCCCTTATGATCATCTGTATTGCCTTGTCAGTGATTGGCTTAGGAGCGGAAGTGTCACAAGTTTCTGGCCAGTAACTCCAGCAGAGATCTTCTGGAGGCTTCTGGGGAAAAAGATATTTATAGTTACAAAGAAACGTAATGAAAGAACAGTTCCACTCCTTCTGTGGGACAAACTGAGGTCACAGCCAACATGTGGGATGAATAAAGCAGGACAATACAAAGACCTTAGTTCTGCTGAGGCTATTGATCTGCTGGATTAACCAACTCTAGACCTGTCCTACCTGTCCCTATTTTAGTTGAGATCATACTTATAAAAGCTGTTTTCAGTTCGTTGTCTGTTACTTGTAGACAAAAACACCCTAACTGATATAATTTCCCAAAAGAAAAGTTTGCCAGGTCATATGTTATCAGTAAGATAGCAATGTAGTGCTATTAAACTTTTTAGTACTACCATGTGACTCAGCAATCCCAATCCTAGGTTGTTAGGAATTGAATTGTATGCCTCCAAAACACGTGTTGGAATCCTAACCCCTGTACCTGTGGATGTAATCTCATTTGGGAGTAGGGTTTTCTTCATTATGTTAATGAGGTCATACCACTGTAAGAAATGTCTTAAATCTACTCCATTTTTAATTGTTATATATATATAAGCTATATACAGAACGGTATATTGTTTACATATATAAAAAGCAACATTTGCCAAGTCAATGTTTTCGAGCCACTTTTGAGAATATAAAAAGAATAGCTTAGGTGCAGAGAGGCAAGCATGAATGTGGGAACTGTGGATGCCACATAGAGATCTCCAGAGAGTTCCAGGAAGAAGGCTAGAGAAGCTGAGACATGGGTTTTCCCCAGAGCAGACGGAGAGAGCCTTCCTCTAGAGTTGGCACTTTGAATTCAGATTTCTAACCTCCTAAACTGTGAGAAAATGTAGTTCTGTTTGTTCAAGTCACCCACTGTGGTATTTCTGTTATTAAAAGAACCAAACCAAACTCATTGCCACTGAGTTGATTCTAACTCATGGCCACCCTGTAAGTTAGAGCAGAAGTGCCCCGTAGAGTTTGCTAAGAGCCTCTGGCGGATTTGAACCACTGACTTTTGGTTAGCAGCTGTAGCACTTAATCACTACACCACCAGGGTTTTCATTTCTGTTACAGTAGGACTAAAAAGGTGAAACACAGGTATATGCACAGAAGTGAAAGCAGAAACACAAACAGAAACCTGTATACCAATGTTCATCGCAGCCCTTTTCAAAATAGCCCAAAGGTGGAAACAATCAAAATATCCACCAACAGATGAATGGATAAACAAAATGTGGGTCATACATACGCTGGAATAGTGTTCTTCCATAAAGAGACATGAGGTCCTGATACATGCCACAACTTGGACAAACCTGGAAAACATTACTCTGAGTGAAATGCATCAGTTGCAAAAGAACAAACATTGTGTGATGTCACTTTTGTAAACTATGCTGATATACAGAATCAAAGATTATTATTTCTTGGGGTGAAAGGGAGGGGGAAGAAGAAGTCTTTAGGGGCCATTAAGATTGTGTTATAGTGGAGAAATGATTTGGAAAAGCAGTTAGAGTAGTTGCACAGCTTGAAGAGTTTAGTCAATATTACTACTGCAAAAGACTTCTTTAAGATGTTAAAAAGAAAAGGTGTAACCTTGAAAACCAAGGAAGATGCACCTGACCCAAGTCGTGGTTATTTTCTGTTGCCTGGTGGTGTAGTGGCTAAGTGTTAGGTCTGCTAATCAAAACGTCAGCAATTCAAATCCATCAGGGGCTCCTTGGAAACTCCATGGGCAGTTCTACTCTGATGCATAGGGGTGTTATGAGTAAGAATCTACTCAGTGCCAATGGGTTTGGTTTTTGGTCTTACATGTATGCAAAAGCTGGATACTGAATGAGGAAAAGCAAAGAAGAATTGATACATTTTAATAATGATAATGATAAAGAAGACTATTGAATACACCATGGACCTCCAGAAGAATGAACACATCTGTTTAGGAAGAAGTACAGCCAGAGTGCTCATTAGAAGGGAGAATGATGAGACTTCTTTGTCTTCCATATTTTTGATGTGTTATTAGGAAGGAACAGTCCCTGGAGAACAACATTAACTGTATTGTCATAAGTTGGGTTCTTTAGAGAACCAAAACAGTAAAGAGTATACATATAAAGAGAGACTTATATCAAGGAAGAGGCTGGAACGTACCGAGTCAGTGGGTTATGATAGAGGCCTCTCCTGATTCACGTGGTCGCAGGGGGTTGGCGAACCCAAGATCAGCAGGTTCGACGGCAGGGCTTTTGTTCACAGGCCGTGAAGACTGACAAATCCCAAGACCAGTAAGCAAGACAACAGGTCAACTGCTAGCTCAGCAACCAGGTCAGATAAGGTCAAAGGAATAGGAGCCAGTTGCAGGACCCAGAGTGACCAAAAGCCCACTAGTCTTGCCAGAAAGTCCCCGTATATTTGAGGCAAGCCACACAATCAAGAAAACCTCCTTTCAACTGACTGGGAACTGACAGCAGATCCCACCATGGAGATGATCACATTCCATCAGATCTCGTCACGGAAGTGATCACATCATCACAGCTGGCAAACTGCACCGTAACTGACAAATCAGTGAGAATCATGGGCCAGCCAAGTAGACACACAGCCTTAGTGATCACATTTAATAAAGTAGAAAGTCATCGAAAATGAGCCAAACCTTCAATGAGATGGACTGATACAGTGGCTACAACAATGGGTTCAAGCATTACATTGAGCTTGTGAGGATGGTACAAGACCAGGCAGTGTTTCCTTCTGTTTGTACTTAGGGTCACTATAAGTCACAAGAGACTTGACAGCATCTAACAACAACACTGAGTTGTGCATGTGGAAATTGTTGAGGTAGTATATGTGTTGTTATTTATAGATATTCACCAAATAAAATGAAAATAAAATAAAATTCTGGAAAAATATGTATAAGCAGATATATAGCAAAAAAACTTCACAGTTACCCTTCTTTTCTGTATTGCTTAGCCTGGTGTAATTAAAAAATAATAATAATCATTTGACTCAGGAAATAAGGACTGGCTCTTGATCTCCCACTAACGTGATAAATGGCATCCTAAATGCAGTGGCCAGATTAACCAGACAATTAGGATATTGATGGGATATTGATATCAATTGGGATATTGATATACGAGGTCTGACAGTTAAATTTGCACGCTCATCCTAGGAAAAGAGCTACATACCTCAGTGCTGAATATCATTGTGATCATCTTTGAAGTACTCCCCTTGGAAAGCTATGCACTGATGCCGGTGCCTAGTCCACCCTTCAAAGCAATTTTGGAACTCTTTTTCTGGAATGACTATCAGAGCTGTTGTCGTATTACCCTTGAAATCCTGAATGTCATCAAAATGTTATCCTTTCAATATTTTCTTTATCTTCAGGGAAACAAAAGAGTCATTGGGGCCAGATCAGGTGAGTAGGGAGGGTATTCCAACACAGTTATTTGCTTACTGGCTGAAAACTCCCTCACAATGTCACATGAGCTGGTACATTGTCATAATCCAAGAGCCATGAGTTGTTGGCAAAAGGTTTAGGTCATTTTCTTCTAAATTTTTCACACAGCCTTTTATCACTTTCCCATCTTAAACTTGGTTGACTGTCCAGTTGGTGTAAATTAATAATGAACAATCCCTCTGATATCAAAAAAGGTTAGCAACATTGTTTTGACTCTTCATTTGGACTGACAGAATTTTTTGGTCGTGGAGAATTGGGTGACTTCCTTGTACAGTTTGACAATTTGTTTCATGGTTATATTGGTACACTCATGTTTCATCACCAATGATAACGCAGCCTAAAACATCATCTTGCCTTTCCAGGAGGTCTTGGCAAACTTCTACTCTCCTTTGCTTTTGTTCATTGGTGAGCTCTTTCGGGACCATTTTTGCACACACCTTTCTCATGCCAAGATTTTCAGTTAGGATTTTCGTAACTGTTTCTCTATCAATGTTTCCTTGATCTGCTGTGCTTCTCAAAGTCAACTGACAATTTTGATGCACAGCTCAATGAATTTTTGCAATGTTCTCATCAGTTCTGCTTGTTAGTGGGTGCCCTGGACCTCTCTTCATCAGTGACACTTTCTCTTCCCTCAGAAAAACATTTAATCCACTTGTACACTGCCATTTTCTTCATGGCATTATACCTGTAAACTTGAACTAACATGTCCCTGATTTCACTTCCACTCTTGCCAAGTTTAACAAGAAACTTAATGCTTGTTCGTTGCTCTAATTCAAGCTCTGACATTCTTTTGACAGCACACAAAATCACGCAACAACAATAATGAACACCATTCTGCAAGACGTTGCCACATGTTGACATGAACACAGCTGTGAGACACTGACATACCAAGATTATGAAACGTTACTGAGTTGTTTGTACAGTGCTGCAAATATAAGTGGACAGTGGCAAGTTCACAAACTTAATTGTCAGACCTTGTACTTACCAAGTTACTGCTGTGACTTGCAGATCTGTGCTAAGTGTTGGGGGAAGTACAGAAAGAGGCAGACATCAGCATGGCATGATGAGATCCTAATGGAAGTAAGTTTAGGGGCCATGCAACATAAACACTGTGAAAGCATGGTTAAAGCATGGTTAAAATAATTTCTATTAGCTTGTGAAACATATACAAGCTTTGGGGAGAGTCTATCATGAAGTTTTAAATAATCAATAAGCTCTAAAATTTAGGCAAGATTATACTTTTTAAAGCTACTTTCAGTTGGGTTTCCTTTATTCGTAGGGAAGAAAAAAAAAAATTCTACCTGATGCAGCTTCCCAAAAGAAGCTTTTGCTCAATTACACACTGGCAGTTAGCGAGCTGTGTAGTGCTGTTATACCCTAGGTGGCAAAGCCGTTAAGTGCTTGGTTGGTAACTGAACTGTTGGAGGCATGAACTCACTCAGAAGCACCTCAAAAGACAGGCATGGTTATCTGCTGCTGAAAGGTCACAACAGTTAAAAACTCTACGGAACAGTTCTGCTCTGCACACATGTTGAATCGGAGTAAACCCAATGGCCACTGGTGGTGGTGCTCTTAAACATTTCAGCAAAATCACACTGGAATCTAGACTTCTGGTTTCTCTGGAAAGCATGACATCCGACAGTTAAGCTGTTGAAATCACTTGCGAGGACTCAGCTACAGCTGCATGGTGGTGGCCTTCTCCTTAGAAAAGGACTCCAGTTTCCCAGAATTCTCATCCTTTGTTTCTCCCAGCCTACCCACCCAATTAAACACCTGTCTGACCTCAGTTAGCCTTCTGAGCTTTGGCTGGAGCAGAGGTAGTGGAGGAGAGGTCAGGAAGCAGTGCTGAGAGGCGACAGAGAGGTGACCGATGGAGCTGGGCTTCCAGGAGGATCAGCTGCAAGGCTGTAGGGAAGAATATAGAGTTTTTTACAAGAGGAACTTTACTGGGTAGATAGTGCAAATTAGGTACTGGGAGGTAAACCTAACTAAAGAGTTTTGAAGAAAAAAATGGGAGAGAATCCTACAACTTTCTTTCCATAATGCTTAAGTATAAATAACAGAGAATAATCTAGACATACTCTATAGCCAAGGGTTTTGCAAAGTACAGGTCTGCAAAGTTTTGTGACAGCTAGGGTTTCTAAGAAACCCTAGAAAAGCAATCCCTCTTGGTTTGGGAAATCATTATTAGAAAATTTAAAATTACCCTGAGACCATTTTTCTACATCCAGTTCACCAGTGGATTCAAATCAATCAGGTTTATTTCAGTTTCTGGAAAAAAAAAAAAAAAAGAATCCACTTGCTGGGTCTCTTCTCTCCTCTGACCCCGCCTCCAAATTTGTGAGTATTAGCCTTGCAAAAGGACGAAAGTAAAAGGGGAAAACGAGCGCATACAAAGATAACTAAATAAAGAGCCCAGTTTGATGGAAAATATTCCACATACGCCCCTAAAACTCTTACTATTTAAGAATAGAATCACCGCAAATGAGGGGGAGCCACATGTGGCCAGAGCTGACAGAGAAACCAGCGAGAAGCTGCTTATTCAGCCTCTTCTAACAAAAATGAATTGTTTTGATGAATGAGAATTCTTTAATGAATCCCCATATGACATGCCAGTAATTTTTTCAATGTCAAGCAGAGAAGGTTCTCATTTGTCTTTTGTTTGCCTACTGTGACTTAAAAATAACAGAAAGTCATGGCCGCCCAAGACAACACTCCTTATCACGGCCCTCAAGAAGCAGGCATGCCAGTGTTAGCCCCCAAGTGAGGGGTATGGGACAGTTTCCTCGAACTTCCAAATATTGTCCTCATCCCTGGTTTTTTTTTTTTCTTTTCTGTATGGATCACGGTGGTCGCGTTAATGAATCCAATGTGTAACATGTGGAGACCAGCACGGTCACACCCACTTGTCGTGCATTCTTCACTGTCAGCACAAACAAGCTTGGGGTGGCCGTATTTGAAACTCCAGGCACGTAAGTAAAGGCTGTGTTGCTGTCCCTTGGCTCCCAGCTTCCAGCGCCCAGCTCCCAGCTCCCGGCAAGCGGAACAAAATGCTGCCCCGTGTCCCGCGCTGTCTCAGTGATCTCGTGTTGCCATAAGAGAAATGCCACAAGTGGCTGGCTTTAATGAGCACAAATTTCTTTTCTCACAGTTTAGGAGGAAGGAACTCTGAATTCCGGGCACCAGCTCTAGGTGAAGTTCTACCTCTGCTAGCCCTGGAGGAAGATCCTTGTTACAGCTTCTGTCAAATGCAACTTTTGAATTCCTGAATTTGCAGGCTGGGTAGCCTACCTCGTCTTCAGACTCTGGAGGTCTTCTTCCTATCTGCTTTCTTCTGTGCCTGTTGTTCTTAAATGCCGTTGAGTCAGTTCTGCCTCACAGAGACCCTATGTGCCACAGAAAAGAAATAACTGCCCAGTTCTGCTCCATCCTCACAATTCTTGCTACATTTGAGCTTATTGTCACAGTCACCGTGGCAATCTACCTTGTTGAGGGGCTTTCTTTCTTTCTTTTTTTTTTTTGTTGTTGACCCTCCACCAAGAATGTGTTCTCCAGAGACTGGTCCTTCTGAAAACATGCCCAAACTGCGTGAGATGAAGTCTCACTCTCCTGACTTTGAAGAAGCATTCCAACTGTACTTCTTCCAAGACAGACACGTCTGTTCTTCACCAACACCATGACCCACAAGCATCAACTCCTCTTTGGTCTCCCTTATTCACTGTTCAGCTTTTACATGCATGTGAAGCAAACTAAAAATTCCATGGCTTGGGTCAGGCTTACTTTAGTCCTCAAAACGACATCGTCGTTTTTTAATATGTTAAAAAGCTCTTTTGTAGCCAATTTGCCCAATACAATACGTGATTTGATTTCTTGTCTCTTGCTTCTGTGGGCATTGATTGTGTATCCAAATAAAGTGAAATCCTAGATGACTTCAATATTTTCTCCATTTATCGTGATGTTGCGTACTGGCCCAGCTATACGGATTCTGTTGTCTTTGTATTGTAATCCATACTGAAGGCTGTGGTCTTTGATCTTCCACAGTAAGTGTTTCAAATCCCCTTCCCTTTCAGCAAGCAAGGTTGTGTCATTTGCCTAAAGCAGGTTGTTAATGAGTCTTCCTCTAATCCTGATCCACATTCTTCTTCATATGAGGATAAGTCAAAAAGTACTGCTACAAACTCCCAGAAACCTTTATTAAACAAAAATATCAAAAGGTGAAGCTGTTGTTTTTCACCAGATCCGTTGTCTCTGTCTGTATACTTCCAAGGGTGGTGTTTCCGTCTCTTGAACCCCACCCTGAAGAATTTTGCACTCTTCTATTTACACCGCATCAAAATAGCAGTTTGGGCATCCTCAAGAGACTCAAGTCCTGTACCTTTGAAATGTTCTTTGAGTTTGGGGAACAAAAGAGGTCTGAAAGGGCAAAATCAAGGCTCTAGAGTAGATAAGGTAAGGTTTCCCTAGAAAAATCTCGTAGGACAGGCTTTGCTACCTTCAAAGAATGAGCAGGTACATTGTTATGATTCAAAAAAAAAAAAAAAAAGGCAGTGTAAATTTCTAGCCTTTTCCTCACCAATGCAGTTTTTAGTTTTCTTAAAACTTCTTCTTAAAGAACTCCTGTGACTGTCCTGAATTCTTTCTAAAAAATCTATAAAGATCAACCCTTTGGAATCCAAAAAAGCAGTCATCATAACTTTCCAAGCAGTCTTCTCTCTCTTAGGTCATCTTTGAGTTCTTCCTGATCTTCCTTAAAATGCTTGATCCACCAAAAACAAACAAAACACCTGTTGTTTTACGTGGGGCAGCATTCTCATCAACTTATTGCAAAGCTGCAATGATTTGGGAAAGTGCCTACCTTTGTTAAAAATTTAATTTTAGCCCTGATCTCAAAATTGCTTTTTTTCCATAGCACAAAAAGTATTCTTGCTTTTGAATGTACGCTAACAAGGCTAACACGAGTATGTCACTGAAAGAACTAGTCTGCCATCATCCACTGATAATAAAGACATGTTTAAACACGTCTTGTTTGGAATAAACCAGAACATGTATCAGCGGGATCTATAGTAGGGAACTCTTTGGCCTTACTCCTGTATACTTCTGTTTCTAGGATTATGTGCTCAGCATACAGGTTGAATAAGTACAGTAACGGAACACAACACTGAGACACACCTTTCCTGATTTTCAGTGATACACTATTCTCCTTTTCTGTTCAAACTTTTTGGTCTATATACAGGTTCCTCATTCGCACAATTAAGTATTCTGCAATTTCCATTCTTCACATTGTTATCCATAATTTGTTATGATCCACAGTTAAATGTTTTGCAATAAAACACAGGTAAACATCTTTCTGGTATTCTCTGGGTTCAGCCATGATCCATCCTACATCAGCAATGATGTCTGTTATTCCACGTTCTCTTCTGAATCCCGCTTGAATTTCAGCAGTCCCCTGTTGATGTATCACTGCAACTGCTATTAATTATCTTCAGCAAATTTTTACTTGTGAGTGATATTAACGATACTGTCTGACAATTCCTGCATTCTGTTGGATCACCTTTCTTTGGAATGGTCACAAATATGGATATCTTCCAGCTAGCTGGCTAGACAGTCTTTCTAATTTCTTGGCTTGGATGAGCTAGTGCTTCTAGAATTGCATCCATTTGTTGAAATTTCTCAGTTGGTATTGAGTCAGTTCCCGGAGACTTGTATTTTGCCGGTGCCTTCAGTGAAACTTGGATTTCGTCTTTCAGTGTCATCAGGTCTCCGTCATACGCTTTCTCCTGAAATGGTGAAACATCAATCAGTTCTTTTCAGCACAGTGACTCTATGTTCTGGTCTTCTTTTGGTGCTTCTCCTGTCATTCAATATTGTGTCCAAAGAATCCTTCAAAATTGCAGCTAAGATTGAATTCTTTCTTCAGTTCTTTCAGCCTGAGAAATGCCAAACATGTTCTTTTTGTTTTCTGACTCCAATCCAATTGCTGACAAGTCTATTCTGACTCATAGAAACCCTGTAGGACAGAGTAGAACTGCCCCATAGGGTTCCCAAGGAGTACCTGCTGGATTTGAATTCCTGACTTTTTGGTCAGCAGCCATAGCTCTTAACCACTACACCATTAGGGTTTCTAGTCTGCACATGTCATTAAGCCACTTACTTTAGTTTGTCTTCTTCTTCTTAAGACACCTTTTGCAATCTTCTGTCTAGCTTTTATTTTATCACTTCTTCTGTCGGCTTTAGCTATTCACATTCAAGAATGAGTTTCAGAATCTCTTTTGATATCCATTTGGGTCATTTTCTTTTCTCTGTCTTTTTAATGACCTTTTGTTTTCTTCATGTATGGTATCCTTGATGTCATTCTACATTATGTCCAATTTTCAGTCATTCGTGTTCAGTGTACCAAATCTACTCTTGAAATGGTCTCTAAATTTGGGTGTGATATACTAAAGGTCATACTTTGGCACTTGTGGACTTGCTTTATTTCAGCTTCATCTTGAACTTGCGTATAAGCAATTGATGATCTGTTCCAGAGTTGACCCCTGGCCTGTTTTCTGACTGATGATATTGAGCTTTCCCATTACCTCTTTCTGCAGATGAAGTAGGTTTCATTCTTCTGTGTTCCATCCAGCAAGGTCCACATACATAGTCAACATTCATATTGTTGAAAAGTTATTCCCAGTGAATTAGTCATTGGTCTTGCAAAATTCTATCCTGCAATCTCTGGTATTGTTTCCGTCACCATATTTTTCAACCACTGATCATTTTTTGTTTGTTTTCAGCTTTCACATTCCAGTCACTGGTAATTATCAATGCACCTTGATTGCATGTTTGGTCAATCTTAGACTACAAAAATTGGTAAAAGTCTCAGATTTCTTCATCTTTGGCATTAGTGGTTGGTGCCTAAGTTTGAATAATAGTCCTATTAATTGATCTTCCTTGTCAGCATGTGAATATTATCCTATCACTGACAGTGTTGTACTTCAGGATAGAGCTTAAATATTCTTTTGGATTATAAATGTGACAGTGTTCTTCTTCAATTTGTCATTTCCAGCATCATGTAACACGTGATTGCCCCATTCAAAATGGCCAGATCGTTCCATTTCAACTCGCTAATGCCTACGATATCTATCTTCAAGCGTTCCATTTCATTTTTGACAACTTCCAATTTTCCTAGATTCATACTTCATAATTCCACATTCTGATTACTAATGGATGTTGGCAGCTGTTTCTTCTCATTTTGAGTCATGTCATATCAACAAATGTACATTTCGAAAGCTTGGCTCTATCCATGTCTTAAGGTTGACTCTAGTTTGAGGAAGCAGCTCCGCCTTGGACGTATTTTGAGTGCCTTCCAACCCAAGGGGCTCATCTACAGGCACTATATCAAATAAGGTTCTGTTGCTATTCACAAGATTTTCAGTGGCCAAATTTTTCAGAAGTAGGCTGCTGGGTCCTTCTTCCTAATCTATCTTTGTTTCAAAGCTCTGCCGGAATCTGTCCAGCAGGGATGACCCTGCTAATATTTGAAATACTGGTGGCATAGCTTCCAGCATCACAGAAACACACAAGCCACCACAGTAGGACAAACTAACAGTATGACAAAGTCACAAATGTTTGTCTTAAGACACAATTCTACCCTGATATGGCCTCATCACCACAATCCAGAAAAATCACCACAATCCAGAAAATCCTGTTCCCAACGAGGAACATATCCGCAGGTATATTGTTGAATGCTGTCCAGTAGACTCTCATTCATAGGGACCCAAAAGGGCAGTGTAGAGCTGCCCCATAAAGTTTCCTAGGCTGAAATCTTTATAGCAACCAATGGCCAGGTTTTCTTTCCTATGGGACAACTATGTATTCAAACCACAGACTTCTTGGTTTGTAGCTGAGCACTTAACCACTGCGCCACCAGGGTTATTTATCCACAAGTAGAAGGGTTAGAACTTACAACAGGTATTTTAGTGGCCACAATTCAGTCCATAACACGTGCCATCCTCATAATTATTTGCAGATGGAGCCATTGTGATCCACAGGATTTTCACTGGCTGGTTTTTAGGCGTAGATTGCCAGAACTTTCTTCCTAGTCCATTTCAGTTTGCAAACTCTTCTCAATCCTGTTTGACATCAAAGCAACACGCAAGCCTCCACACACAGAAGGGTGGTAGCTGTGCTTGAGGTAGACTGGCTGGGAATCAAACCTGGGTCTTCTCCATGGAAGGCGAGAGTTTTAGCAGTGAATCACCACTGCCTCAAGTCAGAGACCACGTATGACAAACATGGGAGTTGTGGCACAGCTGGAGGGGTGGTTCGCAGGGCCAGAGTTGGGTGGTCAAAATGTCTCCCAAGAGCTGCTGCAAAGGAAGGGAATAGCAGAACACTTAAAAATCAAGGTTTTGAAGCCCAAAGGCATCTGGCAGCCTACACACCCCAATCAGGAGCTTCCCCTGGACTCAGATGAGTCAGACCATAAGACTGGGCAGACCAGTAGCAAGCATTCTTCTCATGCCTACCACCCTTGTGCTTGAGATGAAAGTTTACGAAGCAAACCAGTTGCTCATCAAACAGTATGCTTATTGTTTCCTAGCATTGGTTAACAACTCCATGACATGTCAGCCTTGGGTTCACCATCTTGGGTTCCCTATCCCCAGTTTTCCTGTCCCCTCCTGCCTTCTCATCCTTGGCCCTGAGTTGGTGTGCCCATTTAGTTTCATTTTGTTTGTGGGCCTGTCTGATCTTTGGCGGAAGGGTGAACTTCGGGAGTGACTTCATTACAGAGTTAAAGGGCTTCCAGGGGCCGTACTCCTGGGGCTTCTCCAGTCGCTGTCAGTCTCCTAAGTTTGGTCTTGTTTTGTGAGTTACAATTTTGTTCCTCAGTTTTCTCCAGCCCTGTCAGGGACCCTTGATCATGATCCTTGTCTGAGCAGTCAGTGGTGGTAGCTCAGGCCTAACCTTGTAAAAGCTTCACCTCAGCTCTTCTTCAGTGCTCAAGTGGACATCTGTGGTCTGTATTGTCCTTATATCTACTGTCTGCCTACTCTCAGTCCACCTGGTTTTTATGACACCCCTCCCCCGAGGTAGGTACATGACCACACTGTTCGCCAGAGCACCACAAGCCCCAGTCTTAGCTATGTCAGAGTGATCAGGCTGTCCAAGTTAGGCCAAAGAGGACAGAAGTGACTCGGTTCCGAGAGGTTTGTTTGGAACTGTTAGAGAGAAACTCCGGCTGCAGGGCATCCTGAGAAGGTAAGACTAGGTAAGGGTGTAACCACTCACGGCCACGTTGTCTTCATGAGTGGAGCACTTCCCTAGAATGGGGCTGACCTGCAGGGAAACGAAAAGAAGCTTGGAGGAGGTCTGTAGAGCCCCAGTACCCATCCCGTTAGACTTGACATCAGCCTTGCTCTGGACTTCCAGCCACATAAACCCCGCGTTTCTGTTTTTGCTCCTGTCATTTTGAATCTGGGTTTCTTTTACTTGCAACTAGGAGTCCTGACTATCACATGTCTTCAAGCCATAGAGACCTAGGAGTGACTCAGGCAAGACGGCTTGACAAAAAAAGGAAAACACATAGTAAGTTTGAGAGAAAGACATAAAAACACACATGTGTTGGGCTTAATCCTGCCATCTCGGTGGGCTTATATTTCTGAAGGAGGAAGTCTTTCACCCGTTTACAAAACCCACCTCTACATGTCATTAAGCTGATCACAACACTTCAGATCCCATCAGCTTTAACAGGAGACCGATTTATCATGAAGATTAAGGAGATACAATACAACGGAACATGATACAGTCAGCCACGAGCTATTTTCTCATTTGTTAGGAGCAAGATAACTAATCAGTTTGGTTTAAATGGTGTTCTGGTTAGTGAAATACACTGATTAGTTGAAAGTTAAAGGTCACTGTGCAATAAACACGCATAATCTGACTTCAGTATAGAATTCAGTATCTCTTTGATTTCTTTCTTTTCTTTAGGTCTTTTACACACTGAATCAATGCACCTAGGTGGCACAAGTGGTTTGTGTTTGTGTGCTAATCTAATAACCTAAAGGTTGGTTCTTCCAAACTACCATAGGCCCCTTCATGGGACACTTCTGTAACACATGCAGTCACCGGGAGTCAGAGGCTAGTTTGGTTTGATATTTTAAATCCAGAATGATCCTTTTAAAATGCAAATCTGACCACGCTCTTCTTCTGAGACTGTTCAACAGCTTCAAATTGCCATTAAGGTGAGAACCAAAATGATATTGTTAAACATACAGCCCCTCCCACTGGTTCTCCAATCAGTGCCTCCCTTTCTGTTTCTCCAGCCTTGTCTTTGTCTCTTGCCAAGTTGGTCACCCCAGTTTCTGGAGGTGCTTCCCTGTATCTCACCTTCATATCTTGAATATGCTGTGTTCCCAGTCATCCACTAGATAGTCTATCTCAGTCTCCTAGTGCTGCTGTAACAAAAAATACAAGTGGATGACTTTAAAGGAGAAAATTCACTTTCTCCCAGTTCTAGAGGCTTGGAGTCTAAATTTAGGGCATCAGCTTTAGGGAAAGGTCCTGCTTTGACTCTTTCAGCTTCCGTTTGCTGCCAGCAATCCTTGAAGTTCCTAGGCTTATAGATCCTCTGGCCTCACTTGTCATATGACATCATCCCCCATGTGCGTGCCCGCGTGTCTGCTCTACACTTTTTATAAGACATCACTTTGAAGTGACTAGGCTTAGGACACACCCTACCCTGGTATGACCTCTTTAACATAACAACAGACAAGTCCTGTTTCCAAACAAGGTCACATTCACAGGTCCAGGGGCTAGGACCTCAGCATATATTCTCAAGGGACACTGAAGAAGAGCGTGGTCAGATTTGCATTTTAAAAGGATCATTCTGGATTTAAAATATCAAACCAAACTAGCCTCTGACTCCCGGTGACTGCATGTGTTACAAAAGTGTCCCATGAAGGGGCCTATGGTAGTTTGGAAGAACCAACCTTTAGGTTATTAGATTAGCTCAATCCACAACAATCTCTCATCACTTACATTTAACTCAGGTCCTATCAGCCCATCCTTAGACAAAATCAGTGGTCTTTCTGAACCATTGCCACCACTGTCCCTTGCCATGCTCACCTTGCTTTAAATTGCTTTTTTCATATCAGTCTTTCCTGCCAGTCCTCATGCTACCTGAGGACTGCAGAACTAAGATTTCCCTCAAACTTGTCACTGTGGTCTTCCACACAGGTAAGCTTGGTAACATTTTATGAATGCAGTGGGTGACGTTTGCCAGCCATTATGTCTTCATCATTATGTTGTTGTTACACGGTTGTTACATGCCATTGAGTTGGTTTCAAGTCATAGCAACCCTGTGCACAACAGAACAGAACACTTCCTGGCGCAGCACCATACCCACATTCATTTTTATTCTTAAGCCCACACTGTTGCAGCCACTGTGTCAATCTATCTTGTTGAGGATCTTCCCCTTTTCCGCTAATCCTCTACCTTACCAAGCATGAAGTCCTTCTCCAGGAATTGATCCCTCTTGACATAAGGTGAAAACCTTATGGAATGGCATTAGAACATTCTCTTCATCATCTGGCATGAAATAAATGCTCAATAAATACTTGCTGAAGGAATAAATAAAAACAAATTTATTTAAATGTTTTCCAAAATTTAATAAACCAACAAATAAGGCAGGAAGAAATAAAAGCCAAACAGATCCTCTGAAATGATCCATGGAAGTCTATTATCTTACTAATTAGTTGCAACAGCTGTGGAATTTTCTCATGTGTTTTCTCTTCATTGGATCCGACTAGAAGGCACTCGGCTTTTGGCTTTGGCTTTCTCGTCATGAAGGAAATGTCCTTCCTTCCTGTTATGTTGGGACTTGGAGGCTACAGGGAGTTTTGGTGTTGGGTAGATAGCAGGGATGCAGCTTCCTGGTAGTCATTGAATCTTACTCTGGTGCCAGGGAGGCAGCTACAGTGAAAAGAGAAACAGGATCTAGCTTCTAAGGGGCAGTGTGAAACACCAGCAGGAATGAAGGGAAATGGCAGCCAGGCTGGGGGTGGACACGAAGCCAGGTTCCGGCGGGGAACATCACGGCAGACCCTGGCACCTGCTGGGGCTCACAGACGCTCATCTGAGGAGACCCAGTGCCATGGATTGAAGTTTGTCACCCTAAACTATCTGTCAACTTGGCTAGGACATGATTTCCAGTATTAAATGATTGTCTACCATTTTGGTAACTGAAGTGATTTCCTTAGATGCTGTAAATTCTTTCTCTGTGATTAATAAGATGGATTAGGAACAGCTACATTGATGGGAAAATCTACTGCAAAGGACCTCTTTAAAGTATGCAAAAGTAAAGGTGTCACCTTGAAAACTAAACTTTGCCTGACCCAAGCCATGGTATTGTCAATGGCGTCATATGCATGTGAAAGCTGGACCATGAACAAAGATGAAGAATTGATGCCTTTGAGTTGTGGTGTTGGAGAAGAATGTTGAATGGATCATGGACCGCCAGAAGAGCAAACATATCTGTTCTGGAAGAAGTACAAGCGGAGTACTCCTTGGAAGCAACGATGACGAGACTACTTCTTACACACTTTGGACATGTTGTCAGGAAGGATCAGTCCCTAGAGAAGGACATCTTACTTCGTAGAGTGGAAGGTCGGTGAAAAAGAGGAAGACCGTCGATGAGATGGATTGACACAGTGGCTGCAATGATGGCCTTAAGCATAAAAGCAATTGTGGACATCACACAAGACAGGGCAGTGTACCATTCTGTTGTTCATAGACAGAACTGACTCAATGGCACCTAACAAGCAACAACAGCATTGATGGGATCTACAAGATTAGATAGTGTCTTAAGCCAACCTCTTTTTGAGATATAAAAGAGAGAAGTGAGCAGAGGGAACAGGGCACCTCATACCACCAAGAAAGCAGTGCCAAGAGCAGAGCTTGTCCTTTGGACCTGAGATTCCTGTGCTGAGATGCTCCCAGACCATGGGAAGACTGATGCATTCCTAAGAATTTCCTTAAGGAGGTGACAGACCGAGAAAGCCTTCCCCTGGAGCTGGTGCCCTGAATTCAGACTTTCAGCCTACTAGACTGTGGGAGAATAAAGTCTTTGTGAAGGCTATCCACCTGTGGTATTTCTGTTGGAGCAGCACAAGACGACTAAGACCCTGGCTATGACAGCATTGGATGCCCTCAGTATGCAGGAGTAGTTTCCAATTGCTGGCCAAGTCACAATTTTATAGTTCTAGAACTGGGCAGGACATGGCACACATGTACAAGTCACAAGCAGACCAGCTAATACCAGTCAAATTTGGGCACGTAATCATTAATCACTGGTAGAAAGACATCAGACTTGGTAAATTAGATGGTGAGTAGAAAAATAGGAGACTCACAATGACATGAATTGACACAGCAGCTTCAGCAACAGGCTCAAACAAAGTGACAGTGATGAAGAAGGCGCAAGACTGGGCAATGTTTCATTCTGTTACACTAATGAATCAGAGCCCATTGACAGATGGGCTTGCACACACTGTGGGTCAGCGTCTGCACCACACCTGGAGAAGAGATGTCTGATGGGTCTATGGCAGTGGTTCTCAATAGAAGGGGATTTTGACTCCCACCCCCAATGGATGTTTGGTCACATCTGCAGATATCTTTGATTGTATCTAGTAGGTAGTAGGTAGAGGCTGCTGATATCTAGTGGGTAGAGGCCAGGGATGCTGCTAAGCACCCCTACAATGTGCAACACAGTCCCCCATAACAAAGAATTGTTAGGTCCAAAATGTCAGTGATGCCACTGTTGGAACGCTCTGGTCACCCAGAATGAACTGACCAAGAAAGATAATTGATGTTTCTTGCTGGGATGTGAATGTGTTGGTCTAATAGATGGGGTGTATAACCTCCAACCCTGGGAACCAGTGCAGTGTGAGGCGACAAGAAGTTCCAGGAATCTGAAAACTCCTAGAGGAACATGATGGTGTTTTGCTTGCACCTTTGTCTGCCTCACTGATGGAAAAGCTCAATCATTCATTCATCATTTGGAGAATATTTATTGAATGCTATTTTGTATTCTGAACCTACCATGTCTGCTAACCAAAAGGTCAGCAATTTCAAGTCTACCTGGCATTCCTTGGAAACTCTATGGGGCAGTTCTACCCTGACCTCTAGGGTTGCTCTGAGTCAGACACGACTCAGTGGCAGTGGGTTTGTTTGTTTGTTTGTTTGTTTTGTATTCAGTGCTTTAAATTCACTCATGAATAGTGCTTGGCCCACCACCTTCAATCTATAAAAATGTGTTGAATGATTTTCCCAGTAAATTAAAGAATTTTTGATAAGTAAGAATATATTTCAGGATCCTGAGGTACTATAAGGAAAATTTTACATTTGGTTATGTAGCAACACAGATATCCATGAGGCAGGAAATGTAGCTGAATTTATGCTGATCCAATGAAAGCCAGTGAACAAACATCCTACACTCCCCTGGGGAACATTAGCTAACAAGCAAGGTACATATAGGCTTACTGGTGCTTATTAAGTATCTGTAGTGCACAATTGTGCCTCGTTTTCTCCACACCCCATGTGAAACTGTGCAACAGATTAGTCAGTAAATACAAACAAGCCCGTACATACCTTGCCTACTGTAAGCCAACTCATACATTGCTTACTGAGTAATCCATCCCTGCCTTTACCCCAGCCACCCATCTCAGAAAGCATAGCTCCAGGCAGCTTGAAACAAGAGGAGGATTGCAAATTAAGTTCACAAACTCGTAGTAGAAAAAGTGCTACATACCTCACTGCTAAATATCCACTACGTCACCTTCAAAGTCCTCCCCTTGGGAAGCTCTGCACTGATGCCAGCACCTAGTCCACCCTTCAAAGCAATTTTGGAACTCCTTCTGGAACGGCCCTCAGAGCTGTCGTCGTATTACCTTTGATGTCTTGAATGTCTTCAAAATGCCTTCCTTTCAATATTTTTTTTTATCTTTGGGTAAAGGGAAAGGTCATTGGGGGCCAGAGCAGGTAAGCTGGGAGAATGTTGCAACATAGTCATTTGTTTACTGGGTAAAAACTCCCTCACAGACAACTAGACAATGAAATTTGCAAACTTTGCAGCCGTGCACAATGGTCATTCCAGAAAGAGTTCCAAAATTGCTTTGAAGGGTGGACTAGGCACTGGCATTGGTGCGTAGCTTCCCAATGTGGGGTAGTTTGAAGGCGACCATGGTGCTATTCAGCAGTAAGTAATGCAGCACTTCAGTTCGTGGACTTAATTGTCAGACCTCATACAATGTCCTGTGTGGCAGACACCGACTTGGTCACAGCCTTTGGGAGACCTCAGCAATGTTCAGGGCCACAGGCATAATAAAAGGAGAGTGGTATGCAAGGGGAGAAGAGGAGACACAAAAGATGACAGAAAGTGCTAGCTTGGGAGGAGAACACAGTAACTACTTCACTCCCACTCATTCTCAGCCACTTGAAAAGATACCTTGTTGGTATTCTCTCATTTTTCTTTTTAATAATCAAACTCCCCAGTTTTAGTGGAGCAATGGCTACCCAGCTAGAGATTTTATTTTCCCCACACCTCCGGCAAAGGGAGGCCATATAACCAGATTCTGGTCAACTGGATACGAGTGACGGGAATGCCTACAACTTCTGGGTTGCACCTGTAAAAGTAAGCTTCTCCTGCTTCCCCACGTGAGGATGTGAGCTGATTTTGATTACACGGATGGGGACCACACCGTAAAAGATAACAGGTGACGGGAAGAAAGACCCGAGGTCTCCGGGCTGACATTACAGAGCACAGCCAAGGCACCACTCTGGACAGCTCTTCGTCTCAGACCTTGATGTAAGAGAAAAGAAGTCTCTCTGGTTGAAACCTCTGTTTTCTGTCTCCGGTTATAACAGACAAACTGATATACAAGCTAATAAAAAGTTCATGCTGTAATTAAAGCACTCCTAAAATCCAGCAGGCCACCCCATTTATGGCCTTTGTACAGAGTGGGCTCTCACAGTATTATAAAAGCCAGCAATAGTTTCCAAATAGTGGTCTATGGGCCAGCTACATCCCAATCAGCCAGGAGCTTTTTTTAAAAATGGGAGCATTTCATAAAATAGATCCTTTGATCCCCAATTCTGAAGTGTGTTTTCGGTAGCACTTGGAAGGGCTCTAATGTCTGTTATTTTCAACAGGCTTTCCAGATACTCCTCAAGGGCAGCTCCCGGACCACAGTGTTCATGTCAGGTGTCCGTCCTGACTTCTCCCCCACTGTGTGTTGTGCCCAGCTCCCTGCGCTGCCAAGGTGGTAACCAGCTGCCAAAGGGCTGCCTTTCACTCTCAGTGAGCCCCCCGGGTGTTAGAGTAGAACTATTTCCCATAGGGCTCTCAAGGAATAATTTTTTTGAAAGTAGATTGCCAGGTCTTTCTTCTGTGGCATCTCTGGATGGACTCAAACCGGCAACCTTTCAGGCAGAAGCCAAGTTTATTAATTGTTGCACCCAGGGGCACCTTCCACAGTATAGGAGCCACTGTTCAACATAGGCCACTGTCCTTCTCCTTTGCTTTGGGGTATGTTTGGATGCTGTCCACTGGCTTATCATTTTGGACTCCCTACTTGCCTCTTAATAAATACACCCCCTCCCAGAAGCTGGATCACACACACTGTCAAATAAGAGACCTCCTTCCACAGCTCAGTCTCTCCCCAGAGAAGCTGACTGTCCCTGCCAGGAAGACATGCCCTCAGAGGGACAGGTGACGAAGAAAGCCTGAGGCAGAATACTCCACAATAGTGAGGGGTGACCAGAGTTGGCCTACTTTATCTACTCTATAATGTTAGCCCAGAAAAACTGAGGAGACTCCCTCTGGAATGGAAATCTCCAGAAATTTCCAGGCAGAGGTTGCAGGCAGGGTCCATCCCTAGGGGTGGCCCCCCCTTCTGTCTCATCTCCCCAACTTGTGCAGAATCACCAGTGGAATAGGTTCCTTGGCAGGCTGCCAGAAGACCTATCACCCCAAACACTTCTTGATAACATCACTGAATTATTCTAGAGTGATGTGCTTGGCTGCTAACCAAGACACTGGCAGTTGAAGTCCACTCAGAGACACTTTGGAAGAAAAGCTTGGTGACCTACCTGTGAAAAATCAGTCACTGAAAGCCCTATGGAGCACAGTTCTACCCTGACACATATGAGGTCACCAAAAGTTGGAATGAACTTGGTGGCAATGGGCTGACTGGTTGTACTTCTTGGAGCTGCCCAAAGCCACCAGATCACCAGGGCATTGCTCTAAGTCAGTGCTTTCCTTGAAATCTCACGGAAGGCTGGTTAAAACACACTTGGCTGGGCCCTCTGCTCCCAGAGTTTCATATGCCATAGTTCTAGGGTGGATCCTGAGAATTTGCATTTCTAACAAGTTCTCCGGTGATGCCAAGGCTTCAGCTTCAAGGCAGTGCTCTGAGAACCACAGCTCCAAGGGTCTCAGGCCTGCAGGAGATGGCAGTGGTGGGGACTGCTCTAGACAGCTCACGGGATTTAGGAAGAGCAACTCTCTGCCTGTGAAAAGAGCACAAGGGAGGAAAGGGAACTGAGAGGACCAGACCACAGGCTATGAAATCAGACAGAAAACTTTGAATCTGGTTCTGTGCTCTACTAGCTGGGCGACAAAGGGCAAGTGGCCAAATGTCTCTGAAACTTGGTTTCCTTTTCTGCAAACGAACCCCCATATCCAATCTAGCACCAGGTATCACTGATGTTACCACATAAACAGTCCGCATGTAACAGGACTGCTGTGAAGATTAAAAGAGAACAGATCCATGAAGCTGCAAGCCTGGTCCAGACCCATAGTGGGTGCCCAGGAAACGGTACCTCCACCTCCCGCACCGATGCTTCCTCATACATTTTACACCACTGTTCAGGAAAACCCAAAGCACTGGTTGCCGTGTTGGGACTGACTTCTTCTGTGATTGTGAGTTCCAAAGTGAAGGAAAGCCTTTACCTCCTTACTTCTACCCTGTAAACATTCTATAAATATTGTTTTCCATTTTGCTTCTATAATCTCATGTGATCAATTTACCCACTAGACAGAGGGAATGGAGTTCCTTTTATAAGATGCCTTATAACTTTTAGGATTTACCTCAGAAACTTGCTTGCCAGGTGAGCAGTTATGATGTCTTTTGTACTTAAAAAAGGAAAAGGAAAAGCAAAAGAAGTGGCCCAAGCCTATAAAACCCTAGAATCAATACTACCCAATAGCTTCAAGAGGCCTGCCAGCCTTTCCTTCTAAAATATTAAAGCAAGTGTTTCAATTGCCTCCCTCTGCTGACCTCCCCACCAGCTTCTGCATGTGTGCAGTCCCTGGTACACATGTCTCTCCGTCTTTCAGGAGTGGATTTTACAGTGTGCAAACCAGCTAACACTTTCCTTTTACTTTGTCTTTCTTTCCTCAGGAGCCATTTCTTCTGTGTTGCTTAAAAATAAAAGTACAGGGTATTCCTCATGGTAGACTCAATAAATGTCATGATTGAATAACTCCTTCTGTCTGCCTTTTGGATATTTCTCTGCTCATAAGCCCCAGAGGGTCAGAAAAAAAACTAAAGGAAACTCAAAAGAGTCAGGGCTTGTTAGCTAACTCCAACACATGGGTAGGGGTGAGTATGTGTACGGGAAGGGAATGTGAAAGTGGGAGAGACTGATGCTAATGACCCAGCAACAATACCAAAGAATGTCCAAGATTGAACCATTCAGGTCCTTCCCTTCCTGCCATTAGCTGGGGTGGGACTTGATGGTTTCATGTCTCTCCCTGTTCTCTTACCTCTTGGGCTTCCCTGTACTGATCAACCTGGTTTAGGAATTGTTTGTCTTTAGAGCAGGCCCTGGACAATGAGTCAGTCCCTCGTGGAGAAGGGAGCTCACAAAGGTAACAGAAGGAACGAGGGGGCACCAGACAGCAGAAGTAGCCAGCAGAAATGGATTGATTACAAGCATCGCAATTCTCGACCAATTTTCTCTCTCACTGGATGGCATCGTCATCCATCTAATTGCTCAGGCTGGAAATCCAGGAGTGATTCTTGATACCAACCCCCAACTCACAACCACCCCACACATTCAATCTAGCATCATGTCTTACCAATTTAATCACTTAATTATTTCTCACATCTGTTTGTTTCCATTTCTTCCGCACCACCCCAGTCCAAGCCACCGTCATCTCTCATCCGGAAACTGTGAGAGCCTCGCATCTATCTGTCCTGCCTGCAGCCATGTGGACCATGCCCCTCCCCACCACAGCAGAGTGGCCCTTTCATTATGCCATCTGATCACGTTACTCCTCTTCCTAAACTGTTCAATGGCTTCCACTTGCTTTTAGGATACAGACAAAACTTAACAGGCTCTGGCCAGTCTGATCTCTGTCTTCCTCTCCAGCTCAGCACGTGCACAGTGCAAGGTACACAGGAGATTCTTAAATGGCACACATTGTTTGGAGTTGGCTATAACCAAAAGGTTGACTGTTTGAATTTACCCAGCAGTGCCAAGAAAGTAAGGCCTAGTGATCTATTTCTTAGACTGCAGCCACTGAAAACCCTCAGAAGTAGGTCAGCTCTGTAACATGTGGGGTCACCACACATCAGAATCAACTCAACGGCAAGGGATTTGATTTTGGTCTTAAAGGACCTAGAAGGCCGTCAACATTTTTTAAGTGATGACTGGTGATTAAATGATTACATTAATGAATGAATATGTCACCTCTTTGCTATTGTCAAGTAAATTCTAACTCACAGTGACTGTCTAAGACAGAATAGAACTGCCCCATAGAGTTTCCAAGGAGCAACTAGTAGATTCAGACTCTGACCTTTTGGTAAGTAGCTGAATACTACGCTTAACCGTGGTGTCATCAGGGCTCCGCCTTCTTACACCTTCACAGAATACTCTCTCTGGTAACCACTGGCATGGTGGCGCTTTGAAGAGGCCTTCATACTGTGGCAATACACACAAGGTTCTGAAAGTTAAGTTCTGCAAAAATTCTCACAACTGGACCAATAACCAACATCGCGATAAACGAAGAAAATATTGAAGCAGTCAAGGATTTCATTTTACTTGGATCCACAGTCAATGCCCCTGGAAACAGCAATGAAGAAATCAAAGTACACATTTGTCATGGATTGAACTGTCTCCCACCTGCCCCCCCCCCCCATGTCTGTCCATTTGGCCAGGACAGACTCCCAGCATCATGGATTGCCCACCATTTTAGTCATCCCGTATGATTTTTCTGGAAACCCTGGTGGTGTAGTAGGTTAACCAAAAGACTGGCTAACCAAAGGTTGGCAGATCAAATCTGCCAGGCACTCCTTGGAAACTCTATGGAACAGTTCTATTCTAACCTCTGGGGTCGTTTTCAGCTGGACCCAACTCAATGGCAGTGAACTTTTGGTTTCTGTGATTTTCTTATGTGTTGTAAATCTAATCACTATAATGTTAATGAGATTGATTAACAGCACTTATGTGGTTAAGATCTACAAGATTAGATTGTGTCTTAAACCAATCTTTTTTGAGGTGTTAAAGAGAAAAGCAGAGAGACAAGGGAACCTTGTACCACCAAGAAAGCAACCCTGGGAGCACAGTGTGTCCTCTGACCCCAGGGTCCCTGCACCTGAGATGCTCCTCCACCAGGGTAAGATTGACGATGAGGAGCTTCCTTCAGAATCAACATAGAGGGAAAGCCTTCCCTTGGATCCCAGGATTTGGACTTGCAGCTTACTAGACCACGAGAGAATCAATTTCTCTTTCTTAGAGACATCTACTTATGCTACAGCTGGTATAGCAGCACTAGATAGCCAGAAAAGTACTGCAGTGGGCAAATCTGATGCAAAAGATCTCTCTGAAGTTTTAAAAAGCAAAAATGTCACTTTGAGAACTAAGGTGCACTTGTACCAAGCCGTGGTATTTTTCAGTCCCCTCACATGCACAAGAAAGCTGGGCAATGAATTAGGAAAGCCAAAGAACTGATGTTCTTGAGTTAAAGTGTTAATGAAGAATATCAAATATACCATGGCTTTCCAGAAGAATGAACAAACCTATTTTGGAAGAAGTACGTACAGAATGTTCCTTAGAAAGGAATATGGTGAGACTTCACCTCATGTACTTCACACATGATATCAGGAGGGACCAGTCCCTGGAGAAGGACATCATGCTTGATAAAACAGAGAGTCAAGGAAAAAAGGAAGACTCAACAAGATGGATTGAAACAGTGATTGCAATAATGGGCTCAAACATAAGAGTAATTGTGAAGATAACGCAAGATTAGGCAGCATTTCATTCTGTTGTACATAGGGTCTCTGTGAGCCAGAACAGACTTAGTGGCGTGCAACATTAATAACACTGGATCTCAATTCCTAGGTACACTTCGGCACCCAACCTATACCTAACCCCTGGGTTCATTTCACAAGCCCCAGCAACCATTCTATCATCGCATGCCTTTATCTTAATATGTAATCTTGTTTCTCAGGACCTAAGGTCTCAGCTGTCTTTTGAACAAGTTTTCACTTCTCAATTAGGGCTCAACTCAATTTAAGGGGTATTGTCTGAAATGCCCCTCCAATGTTGTCCTTCTGTTGGGGTACTCCTTTCCTTCTTCCCACGTGGAGAGTCACCAACTGGTCTATTCGACACTCACAGGAAACCCCCACACATAACCAACTCCCTAAGCCTTTCATACTTCTGGGTCTCCAAGCCCAGCGACACAAGTTCACCTCTTGGAAGGATCCAGGTTCTTCATTTTAAAGAGCTCTCCAGGTAATCTACTGCACAGCATCTGGGCCCCAGCACCGACTGCAGGTATTTGCACAGGAGTGCCCTCTGCTGGGGGGCAGTGGCAGTTCAGTGATGGAGCTCTCACCTTCGGTGCGGGAGATTCAGGTTCCACAGCTGGCCAACGCATCTCAAGTGCAGCTGGCACCCACCTGCCAGGGGAGGCTTATGTGTGGCTCTGATGCTGAAAACGTTTCAGTAGACCTTTCAAACTAAGACATGATCCAAAGGCTTGGTGATCTACTGCTGAATATCAGCCAATGAAAATCACAGGGATCACGATGGTCTGGTCCCCAGCTTATCATGGTGACGACATGGGAGTGGTCGAAGTTTTTGTTTTATCGTGTATGGGGTCACCACAAGCCAGGGCTGACTAGTCAGCAGTTAACAGCCACAATCATCCTCTGCTGACTCTTTGTTGTCAGCTCCGCCCGTCTCCAGGCCAGGGTGTCACCTTTCTTCTACATCAGAGGCTAAAATTGGTAGTCTAAGGAAATAGTTACCCACACATTGCAGTATTCCTAAAACCATCAAGGTGTGACTGAACTAAGTCTCTTGGATAACATAGTCCAAAGCTTAGCACAGACCCAGAATCGTAATAAGACGTGGAAACATTGTCATAGGATGCATAATCAGGTTATGTTTTGAAACTCTGGGTATTGCTTACTTAAAAGAAGGTCTTACAAGTATCTTAGCATAAGGCCTGACACAGTTGGTGCTTAATAAATATGTTTTCAATGAAAAAATTATTCCAGTTTATCCTCCCCAATATAAAAGAACACTCTGCAGCAGTGATAGTGGTGGATTGCTTTTGAAATCATGATGGACAACTGTATAGACAGATTTCCCCACAGGTGCTTTTTTTTCCATTTCCTATATTTGAAAGCTGAGGCTCAAAAATTAACCAATGAGATCCTATCTGCCTGAAAGCAAAGTTACTGGGTAAGTTCACTGTGCAGGATGAAATATTAATAAGATCATTCATTAGGTTTTATAATCTTTTTGTATATTAAAACTATTAAAGTACATCTAAAATTTCATGGCTTTCATGTTTTATTTTGAATACTCTCCCAAACAATTGTTACAACAGCCTTGGTTTAAGCCAAATTAAGTCTTCTTTCATAATTGGAAAGACAAATATGTTAAGACCAAAAAATCACAAACTAGCATGGGCTTCTAACTTCTCTAAATCCCACCCTGGAGAGAGGCACCACAAAAGTTGGAGGACTGCAGGGCCAAGCTTGGCAACTGTCATGGGGGGTTGTGATCTAGGGTTGGAGGGACCAGAGCCACAGGAGTGCTGCCTTCTACTCATGCCCTTCGCTCTCACTTGCCTTTTTCTTTGGAGATGATTTAGTGCAGCAACACAGGCCCAGTACCACTTGGAGCTGGAAAGGAAACATCAGGGCAGAATCAGGGCCTGATGGAAAAGGACAATCCAGCAGTGAGTGCAGTCAAGCTGGCTGGAAAAGCAACACCTTCTCCCTGCCATCTGCTACCACCTTTCCTGGACATAAGCACTGGGAAATTTCCTGAGGAAAGGGTGCTGCCTAGAGCAAGACAAACAGGGGGAGGTTGAGTAAGAGAGCCACACAAAAGGCTGTAGTGTGGCTCTGAGTCAGAATCAGCTCAAGGGCCACAGATTTTTCCCCTTGAGGAGCAGCCTTCATTCCCCTAAAACCTAAACTAGGCTGGAAAGCACGAGTAGGTGTTCTTCCTCCCCCGAAACAAATATTGGTAGGTAAGATAGTTGAGAGAACCAGTGGAAAAAAGATAAACTCACAGAGAAAAAGAACTATTCTAGAGGAAGCAAAAGAAAGGGAAAAGACAGAACAAGACTTTTACATGATCATAATAAACAGTTCCCAAACACAGAGGAGGATATTACAAATATATATAAAAAGAATTAAAGTACGTATGCCAATGTCTTGGAAACTCTGGTGCATAGTGGTTAAGTGTTAAGGTTTCTAACCAAAGGGCCAGAAGTTCAAACTGCCAAGCACTCCTTGGAAACTCTATGTGGTCATTCTACTCCATCCTACACAGTCATTACGAGTCAAAATCCACTCAGTGGCAATGGGTTTGGATTGGGTTCAGACACTAGTGTCTGACACATGGCTGTTTGGGTCGAGAATAGAACCTAAGCACTCTGGTTCTAGAATGAGCTTTTAATCACTGCTGTCTACAGTTTACGATGACACAATCTCTTCTGTCTGTGTGTGTGCACACGTGAATCAGTGCGTATGTATATTTCCACATACAATGTCTGGATGAAAGGGTATCAGTCTATTAGCAGTGGTAATCTTTGAGAAGCAGGACTTAGGGAAACTTTTTTTTTACTTAATGTATTTTTATTATACCTGAATGCTTGTAGTACAGTGAGCTGTGTTACAAGAGACAGGCAAGGAGGAGAGAAAGGTAGGAAAGTCGCTAAGTAAGTACTGGCTGCAAAGTATTTATAAACCCAAAGTAGTAAAAAAAAAAAAAAAAAAAAAAGATACCTGATTGTTCCTAAATCTTTTTTCATAGTTTTCTTAAATAGTGATTTACAACCTTAAGCTTATTAATTACATAAGTAATTAAACGTGTGCATAGTGATTAGCTACAATTATGCTTATTAGTTTAATATAAACTACATTTTTATACAGATAATATAATCACCTAGAAAGAGACTATAAGCTGCTTTTCTATTAGTCACCCTATTGGAAATCCAAGGAACCCTAGTGGCACAGTCCTGAAGCACTCGGCTGCTAGCCAGAACATCAGGGGTGATTGGAATCCAGCAGCTGCTCCAAGAGAGAGAGATATAGCAGTCAGCTTTTGTAAGATTTACAGCCTTAGAAAGTCTATTGTTCTTGCTGTTAGGTGCCATCAAGTTGATTCCGACTCATAATGACCCTACTTACAACAGAATGAAACACTGTCCCACCCTGCGCCATGCCAACAGTTGTTGTTGCAGATGCTATGTCGATCCATTATGTTGAGGGTCTTCCTCTTTCCCACTGACTCTCTTCTTTCCCAAACATAATGTCCTTTTTCAAGGATTAGTTCCTCCTGACAATATGTTTAAAATGTGTAGGATGTAGTCTTGCCATCCTAGAAAAGGAGCACTCTGGTTGTACTTCTTCCAGGACACGCCTGTTCTTTCTTTTGGCAGGCGACAGTATATTCAGCATTCTTCTCCAGCACCATAATTCAAAGTATCAAGTCTTCTTCTTTATTCATTGTCCAGCTTTTGCATGCATACGATGTGATTAAAAATACCACAGCTTGGTCAGCAGCACTTTAGTCTTCAAGGTTAAACAGTCTCTTTTCAGAGTCTCTTCTGACATCCAATTTGGTCTTTTCTTTCTTTCCTGTCTTTTTAATGATCTCTTGCATTCTTCATGGATGAAGTCTTTGACGTCATTCCACAACTCATCTGGTCTTTGGTCATTAGTGTTTGACACGTCAAATCAGTTCTTGAGATGGTCCCTAAACTCAGGTGAGATAAACTAAAAATTGTACTTTGGCTCTTGTTGCTTGTTCCAATTTTCTTTAGTTTCGGTTTGAACTTGCGTGTGAGTAATTGACGGTCTGTTCTGCAGTCAGTGTGCGGTCTTCTGACTGATGATACTGAGCTTCACCAATGATCTCTTTCCACAGATGTAGTCAGTTTGATTTTCTGTATATTCCATCTAGTGAGGTACACGTTTATGTTGGTGAAAAAGGTATTTGCAATGAAGAAATCATTGTTCTTGCAGAATTCTATTATGTGATCTCAAGCACCATTTCTACCACCAGGGCTATATTTTCCAGCTATTGATCATTTCCCTTGTTTCCAACTTTTGTGTTCAAATCTCCAATAATCATCAATGCATTCTGATTGCATGATTGATCAGTTTTGGACTGCAGAAGATGTTAAAAAATTTATTTTCTTCACCTTTGGCCTCAGTGTTTGGTGTGTGAATTTGAATAATAGTTGCATTCACTGGCCTTCCTTGAAGGTGTGTGGATATTATCTAATTGCTGACAGCATTGTACTTCAGGACAGATCTTGAAATATTCTTTCTGATGGTGAATACAGCACCATTCCTCTTCAAATTGTCATTCCCAGGATAGTAGACCGTACAACTGTGAGATTCAAAATGGCCAAAACCAATCCATTTCAGCTCACTAATGCCTAAGATATTGATGATATGATTATGCATTCCATTTGATTTTGGATGATTTCCAATTTTCCTAGATTCATACTCTGTACACTCCGTGTTCCGATTATTGCAGCTGTTGCATCTCAGTTTGAATCTTGCCACATTAGCAAATGAAGGTCCCCAAAATTTGATGATCCACGTCTTTAAGGATGACTCTAGTTTGAGGAAGCAGGCCTTCCCCAGTCATCTTTTGAGTGCCTTCCAATCAAGTGGCTCATCTTCTGGCACTATACTGGATAATGTTCCACTACTGTTTATCAGGTTTTAGCTGGTTAATTCTTTTCGGAAGCAGACTGTCGGATCCTTCCTTCTGGCGTATCTTAGTATGGAAGCTCACCTGAAATATCAATGCCATGGGGGACCCTGCTGGTATCCGAATACTGGCAGCTAGCTTTCAGCATCACAGCAACATACCAGACCTCCCCACCCCACAGTAAGAAAAACTGACATGCAAGTAAGTGTAGAAACCTTACGGGGAAGTTCTACTGGGGTCTTAGAGGGTCGCTATGGGTTGGAATTGACTTGACAGCAGTGGGTATTAAAAATCTCATTACCTGGGATAATTGTTCGGCTGGTGGCAAATATCTCAATCTCAGGCATCACCTGTAGGAAAAGCAGGAACTCTGGAAGTGCCAGGGTCCCTGGGTGGTACAAACAGTTAATACACTACCTGATAAACAAAAGGATGGAGACTTGCATCCACCCAGAGGTACCTCAGAAGAAAGTTCTGGAATTCTGCTCTGAAAAGTCAGCCACTGAAAACCCTATGGAGCACTGTCCTACTTTGACACATGTGAGGTCACCATGAGTTGGAAGAGACTCTATGGCAATTTTTTTAACCTTTTTAAATACAAGTCTAAGAAATCTCAACACAAGCCTCAGAGAGAGTGTAGTGCGCTCCATATGCTGTTCTCACAGGTTAAGAGTGTGCTCCAAACTTATCTAAATTTATCTTTAAAATCCGCTATGCAGCCAGCATCCATAGATGCTTCTGAATTCTTCATGAATGTAGAGTTTTCTGCAATGCTCACAGAAATAAATTTGTATAAAATAAATTCACTTTGGGAAATATCTTTGTTTAATAAAATGGTTCCATGTTTGATAAAAATGCTCATGACTGAATTGCTTTAATAGCTGAATCTTTAAAAAAAAGTCAACTTACCACACTTTTATTTATATCTCATTTTTCTGAGAAAATTGTTGCTTCAAATGAATCACAACTATATTAATACATTAAAATTTTTAATTTTATAAAAATAGTGAATGGATGCTTACTACTTCATGGTGAAAAATGAGAAAAGTTAACTTAATTACAGTAGCATGGACTTAGCATAGGCAGAAGAAAAGCATATCGATATTAAAGGCAATCACAAGCACAAAAAAGTTAACAGTTAAATCTGTTGTGTAAATGCCTTTGCTTAAGAACAATTGAAAACACCAAAGTAGTCATCTGGCTTTAGTAGGTTATTCACAAATCAAGAGGGTCAAATAATTAGTGACAGTCTTGATTTCAGTATTTTAAAAATGAACTTCAGTTCTGGTTATTGCAAAATTTTAGATCTGACAGGAATCTGCACAGTCGTTTCATCAAAGCTTATTATTTTCAGATGGCAAATCTAAGACCACAAGAGACTGAACTGATTTGCCAAAGGTTACACCCAAACCTGGAATCCAGTTTTCTCAAACACCCCTTCAATACTCATTCTGCCACATTGTATTATTACCACCACCTTTTTATTCTGTTTCATTACTGTTTCCTCAAGTCTTCATTCATTCATTTATGTTCTAGATATTAAATCCAAATTGAACCCAAATACCTTACCTTTTCCATCTTTGTTGGCTGGTATCTGTGGCCCACCATAGCTCAGTACGTTGTTCATTTTACTTTGTTGAGACCACAGTTTTACTCGATAGGGATCATATCTCCTCCAGTATTCCATCTGACACAAAATACATTCAACATGTTCATTGACAATGTTCATGATATTCTGCCACAAGAATGAGGTGTTGTAGGTGTAACTCATGGTTTTTACCACTGAAATTATATTTTTTAGAAACAGGAAGAGTAATGCAGGAAAATATTCTCACCACTGGTGAAAAATCACGTTTTCACAGGGTTTGCAAACAGGGAAATATTTGTGGTTTTGTCTCATATGTTTTGCTTTTTTTGGCAAAAGAAAAAGGCAGTTTTCTTTGCAATGAAAACGGCCTTTCGTTTACGCCAATGCTTCACATCCATTTTTGCCAAGCAAAAAGCTGTTTTCCCAGGAGAAAACAGCTCAAGTCCTGAAATAAAAGTGAAGCACAATTTGTAAAATTTCCCTCTTCAAAAACAAAATCATTCCATTCCAAACAAATGCCACCTAAGGCGCCTTGCACATAGAAAAATAAAAGGAGATTCATGTTAAAACATAAGTATAAGCAAGCCTATCTAGTAGACGTAAAAGTAAGTCTGAGGCCATGTAGGTGGAAGTTTTTAAATTGTGCTCATCTAACACTACGAGTCCAGTCTTCACCTTTTTGATCCAAATTGGCCTCAAGAATAACTCTTAAAACAGTTCTTTTATCATTGTTATTATTTTTATCTATATCATTTACTGTGTAATAATGAGCCTATTTTCCAATTTATAATTATATCATAATCCATTTTCATACTTAACAAAGTCTTGCAAATTAGAAAGTACAGGCATTCTTACCCGCTTTGTATAAGTTCACGAGACATTTGAGAAGACAATTGAAATGTAACTGCTGGGAATTATTTTCTTTCATCAAAACAAAAACTGTGACCAGATTTTAAACAAAAACTGTAGCAGGCTGCACAACGACATTCAAGTTCTTTATTTAAAATAATTTTTAATTCTAAAATTCCATATTTATTGGATTTATTCTTATTTTACAATTCCTTATTTCAAGCAGCTTCAAAAGATAAAGATAGAAATTTTGCATAAATTTCACCCCAGATGTGGATATCCACTCATCTTCTTTGAACATGAGCTCAAGTCACACCTTCTTGGAAAGTAGTAGACTTCTCTGATCTTCCACATTTTCTCATTTCTATATCCCTTTTAGCTTGTACCACAAAATCAACCACTTATCTATTGCTTGGGTTATTTCACATGTGCACATTATCTCTTCCTCACTAGAGTGATTACAAGTCTCCTGAAAGCTTGAACCATGTCTAGACATTTTCTAAACCTCTCTCAATATTTACAGCCGTGCTGTGACACAGCAGATAATAAAGCAGCAATTATCAAAATTGATTAAGAAGGATTTTCATGGAGATGGACATACCTCAATTTGATTCTTCCCTTAAAGTCTAAAAGAGACATTTGTAAGACAGTCATATGGCAAGTCACAAAATCTCGTCTTCTTGTATTCTATCTCAAAACTCTCCATCGGTGCTCCTTAATCACATCTTTTTCCTTTGTCAATCATTATCCTTTATATTCGTAAGCAGGAGGATTCACAGATGCAAAAATGGAGCGTATCCTTTAGAAGTAACAGCAATTTGTAGTCATTAACTGTTGGGTGCAGTACCTTGGACAGCGCCTTGATGTGTTCTGTGATTCAATACTCATTCGATTGACTGAGTGGGATATTTGATTAAGTGAGTCTTCAGAAAGCAAATGACTAGGAAAAGAGGGATGAGAAGGGATGGAAGCAGTGTGACAGAGAGCAGAACAGTAGTACTCAATTAGTTACTAGTGCACTTCAGAAATCCCGAGGGCACCACTTGGAAGCTTTGGGCTTCCTGCCTCCTTGTGTATCGTGGAGGCTGGAAGCTGCCAGAGTCGAGATCAGTCGATGATGGCAGAACACACAGGATATTTTTGCTGATGAGAGTCGTTCCTACCTTGACAAAGGGAGAGGAGGCTGGGGCCGGCTCCAACACAGTGGCTACAGAAAATGTAAGTGAATTCCCCTCCACCATGCTCTGCAGAAGGCCTTCAGTGCAGCAGGGGTAGGACCAGAATCAGCGACCCTCCCCTCTCCAAAGTGAATGTTAAGAAGCTGACATTTATCAAGAGAGCAAACACCTGCTGCCAATGAATTGTGCCCTGAATAAGGATATGAAGAAGAGCATCTAGAGAGTTTGTGATGAGAACCAGAGGCCCTGGATACTGAATGCATCCGAGCAGCAAGCTTTCATCACATTGTGCATGGTGTTTCATTGCAGCCACTGATGTCTCTACAGGAAAGGAATCCTCTGATCTTACTTTGGGGAAACAGGTAAGAAAATGTGTTCAGGTTCCTTCTTGAGATACATCAATATGTACCAGAGTCTCAGTTTCTTGTTTCTTATTTCTTATATGCAGACGTTCATTTGTATTCCTCTAAGCTTCTGCACACACGTTCATCTTTGTGTGGGTGGAAGTAGCCCCAACTTACTTCCGTGCTGTGCTGTTGCAGAGTTATTTTCATTATTGGTACATTATGTGCAATCTCTATAACTCACTGTACTTGGAAAAATAAGGGTTGGACTCTGGAGGTGTAAAATCCAGTTTAATTGCCTTAACTCTCTTGTTGCCATTAGGATAAGCATTGTTCTCCACCACTCCTCATCTAATCACTCCATCATAAACCTGGATGGACACCTTCAATAATATCCTGGTGTGGCTTCTATTTATTGTTGTTAGCCATCGAGTTGAGTCATGGCAACCCCATATGTGCAGAGTACAACTCTGTTCCATAGGGTTTTCAGGTTGTGACCTTGTGAAAGATTGCCGACCTGTCTTTCAAAGCACATCTTGGTATATTTCCGTTAGTAGCCAGGCACATAGTCTTTTGCATCACTGAAGGCCCCCTTAGTGACTTAGAGTTGGAATTGTGATCATTGTTTTCAGTTTCCATCACACAAAGTGGTAAAACCAATCTTGTGGTGGTATTTGGCACATTCCATAGCTCCTGCTCAAAAACCTAACTTCAACAGTCTACAGGTAAGGAATTGGTCTCGTCTGAGGGAAAGATGGCTAATACAATTGAGTACCTTCCATGTGCTAGGCGTTTTCACAGGCTGGGTGTTTTCATTCTGCTCACAGTAGCCCTGGAAGGTAAATATCACTAACCTCATCTCGTGGGTAAGAAGATTTGAGGCCTAGAGAGGTTAAAGAACTGGCCAACAGTCACACAGATAACAAATGGCAGAATTGTGGTTTAAATCCAAGTTTGGCTTTTTCCAGAGTCCCTTTTATTTCCTCTCTATAGCACTGCCTCTCTTAATGAGTGCAGGCACAGTGAGACAAGTGCCAAGATCAAGTACCATCTAAAGTGAAGCAAAAGAAAAAAACAGTAGAACCTGTTCAGGAAGTCAAAAATGCTTTCTGTTCTGCTATATACTTAATGTTACAGCGTTGTTTCCACCAGTCCCCTTTAAAAGCAGCTGAGGGGACAACTGGATCACTATACACTTATTCTGTCACCTGTGTCAGGTGTATCAAGGCACTGGTAGTGGTGACATGCTCAGCTACTAATCGAAATTTACCCAGAGGCACCTTGGAAGAAAGCCCTGGCAATCTGCATTCAAAAGATCACAGCCTTTTCAAACCCTATGAAGCATAGTTCCATTCTGACACACGCGGGCTCACCTTGAGTTAGAATTAGTTTGACAGGAACTCGTTTTTATTTTTGGTGTAGAGGTATGAGACACCAGCTGTCTGTCAGTTTGTCATATTGCAGTGGCTTGCGGGTTGCTATGATTCTGGAAGTCACACCGTTGGTATTTCAAATATTAGCAAAATCACCCGTGTGGACAGTTCTCAGTGGAGATTCCATACTGTCTTAGTCAACCAGCACTGTTTTAACAGGAAAACCACAAGTGAGTGGCTTTAAAAAGAGAAATTTTATCTGTCACAGTCTAATAAACTAATATTCAGGGTGTCAACTCCAGGGAAAGAGTTTCTCTGCTGACAAGAAGGTCTTTGTTATCAATCTTCCCCTAAACTGGAAGCTTCTGAAGCTTGGGGACTCCAGTCTTTCCTGAAGGACATGCTCAGCTCCCAGCACTGCTTTCTTTCTGGGTGGTATGAGGTTCGGAAATCTCTCTGCTACCTTCCTATATATATATATATGTATACACACACATATATATGTATATGTGTCTATCTCAAGAGATTGCCTCAAGGCACAATGCAATCCTACACACTGAGTCCTGACCCACCAGCACAACTGCTGGCCACCCTTCCTCATCAACATCACAGATGTTTACGCATGGAGGAACATCACACAGACCCAGGAATCACAACCCAGCCAAACCACCATGCTCATTACTATACATATTTTGGGGGGAAAACAATTCAATCCTTGACACAGACTAACACAGTCTAGGAAGAAAGGCCTGGTAATCTACTTCCAAAAGTTAGGCAGTGAAAACCCTATGGCTGACAACAATGTATTTTCTGACACAGCACTGGAATGTGAGCTCCCTGGGTTGGATGGCACTCGTAATACAAAGTGGCTTCAGCAGCGTACTTGAGTATACCAGACATCATGAAGATGGCTCAGGACCAGGCCAACATTTTATCCTGTTGTCCGTGGATAGCCAGGAGTTGGAATCAACTTGCCAGCTACTAACAACAAAGCCTTAAATAACTCCCAAGTTCGTGACCCTCTGTTTTTTGCTTCCAAAGATAATAAGATGTATCCTAAAGGCCTGCCCCAACCATCCCTGTTTTAAGCTCGCAGGGCCACAGCAAGAGAATTCCAGGTCTTCACAGCCTCTGCGGCCCGACTGGCTGGGCTCAATGGTGAGCCCCGCCACTTGCTAGCTGATTGGTGTTGGGCTCACCATGTCTAAGTCTCCTCATCTGTAAAATGGAAATGATAATAGTGTTTATTTTATGAGATTGTGGTGGGGCTTACAGGAGTCTTCACGTATGCAATGGAAACCATAGTGGCATAGTGGTGAGGTGCTATGGCGGCTAACCAAAAAGTTGGCAGTTCAAATCCGCCAGGAGCTCCACGGAAACTCTATGGGGCCGTTCTACTTTGCCTGTAGGGTCACTGTGAGTTGGAATTGACTTGACAGCAGTGAGTTTGGGTTTGGGGGCTTGGGGGTTACGTATGCAAAGCGCTGAGAACAACACCTGCTTCTCTCACTGCCCCAAGGGCAGATTTTCTCCTTGCAATTGCGGCTGTGACTCTGGGGAAGTTGTTTGTTCCTCCCCCCACCCCCCACTTCTAAGACTGTGCTTGGCCAGGAGTCTTTATGAGCACTTAGGTCTATTGGGTTTGGCAGATGCCTTTTTTTTTTAAGTGTTTTAGATGAAGATCTACAGAGCAAATTAGTTTCTCATTAAAGAATTAACATGCATATCGTTTTGTGTCATAGCTTGCCAACCCCACAACTTGTCAGTTCTCCCCTTCTTGGCCTTGGGCTCCCCATTACCGGTTTTCCTGTCCATTTCTGTCTTCTTGTTGCTGTTCCTGGGCTGGCGTGCCCATTACGTCTTATTTTGTTTTATGGTCCTCTCTGACCTTCGGCAGATGGGTGAACCTTAGGAGTGACTTCAGCACTGAGGTAAAAGGCTATCTGGGGGCCATACTCTCAGAATTTCTCCAGACTCTCTCAGGCCAGTGAGTCTGGTCGTTTTCTGTGAGTCAGAATTGTGATCTACAGTATTCTTCAGCTCTGCCTGGGACCCTCTATTGTGATCCCCATCAGAGCAGTTGGTGGTGGCCGCCAGGTACCATCTAGTTGTGTTGGACTCATTCTGGAGCAGTCTGTGGTGGTTGTGGTCCATTAGTTCTTTGGGTTAATTTTTCCCTTTTGCTTTGTTTTTTTTCACTCTCCCTTGCTCCAGATTGTGAGGGACCAGTGAAGTATCTTATCTTAGGTGGCTGCTCACAAGTCTTTAAGACCAGAAAGGGTAACATTTACCTGTTACAGACACATTCAGAGTCCCAGACATAATTCGTCAATTTATTTAGATAAAAGAACATAGGCTTTTCCTTGTTCCTATACCTGAACCTAAATTGAGATGAAGCTGGGGAAGCCAAAACCTTGATTCTTCTGTTACATGCTGAAATATCAAACCCCAGTGTTAAGAAGCAAAATCTAGAATAGTACAAATCCCTTAGATAGCCTGGATGTTAAACTAGACATTAGATAATTGCTTTGTGTAATTTGTTATTTTAGGCATTAAATGTTATTGACCCATTAAGAGAGCATTTCCACTAGAATATAGTCAAAACCTATTCTTTTAAATAGCTGGTCAAAAAGCATTTAGAAAATCTGTGCTTTTTTTAAAGGTCTTTCTGTTTATTATTTGCTTTAATTTATCTAAAGACTCTGCTTTGCTCTTTGCAATGTTCAAAACAGGAAGAACAAGAAAAAAAAATCTCCTTCATAGCAAGATCAGATGAGAACAATCCCTCTTCCCACCACAGCTTTACAGTGAACAGGGAAAGAAGAGAAACTCCTTGATTTGGAATAAGAACCTCCTTTCGGGAAGATTTAACTAAATATCTAAATGTTAATAAAGCATTTGTCAGTGGACTCTTTAATTACTTTGAAAGCAACACACTCCCCCATACGAGGTCTGCTAGTTAAGTTCAGGAGCTCATCCTAGAAAAAGGGCTACATACTTCATTGCTGACTATCACTACAGTCATCTGCAAAGTACTCCAACGCCAGCACTTATCCCACCCTTCAAAGCAGTTTTGGAACCCTTTTACTGGAATGGCCATCAGAGCTGTCGTTGTATTACCTTTGACAACGTCTGAACGTCATCAAAATGTCTTCCTTTCAATAGTTCCTTTGTCTTTGTTCAGGTAAAGAAAAAAGCTGTTGGGGGCCTGATCACGTGACAGTGAAGGGTGTTCCAATACGATTATTTGTTTACTGGCTAAAAGCTCCCTCACAGACAACTATACAATTAAGTTCGTGAACTTGCCACCATGCCACTATGCACCACGGCCATTCCAGACACAGTTCCGAAACTGTTTTGAAGGGTGGACCAACTGCTGGCATCAGTGTATAGCTTCCCAGGGGGAGTACTTTGAAGGTGACAGTAGTGATAGTCATCCGTGAGGTATGTAGCACTTAGAACAACTAAATTTGCAAACTTAATTATCAGAGCTAGTATTCGTTTTTCAGATGAGAAAGTTGAGTGTCACCAGGATTAAGGACATAATCTCAAAGACGATACGTTTTATGCTCCAATCGCAGGAAAGAAATGATCTCACCTCTTTCTCTTCCCTCTAATATGAATGCTACTCTTTGTGGTTTCCCATGAATTTGAGGCCAAGAGGTGAAGATCTCCCCGAACTTAGAGAATAAAATTACTTTTCCAAAAAGTCCCTCATAGAACAGGCTCCAAGTTGCAAATATTTTTTTTAAGTAGAGCCTACAGCAGCCATCTTTTCTTCATATTTATATCTTCTGTATTTACATCAGAAATGAATTTTAATATAGGAAGCACAGTGACTTGTATTTTAAGAACAAATTAGCCTCATTAGTTAGTACAGAAAGCTGCTCTGCCAGCTATCACTTTGAGACGTTTTTAAATTAGATTCATCTTTCCTTTGCCATCTGAAGCCCATCTTTGGATTCAGTGACAGTCTGCAGCCACACAGAGAGATAATGTGGCAGATCAATTTTTGCTTCTGGTCACTGCTTTTGCAGACATCAGGAGCCCCCGGTGATAACCATCGGACACAAGCCTTGTATAGAGCATCACGTACTCAAACCGAAACTGAAAAATGACCACCTCTGAGTGGAATTTTGTAGGAGAACAAGCTTCCTGGAAGATCTGTGGGACTCTGATAGGTTAGCAGTTCTGACTGATTCTTCAGTGTTGAGAGGTCAGGGCCAGGGTGAATTTAATAGCTTTGGAATGAAAAGTATGACAACCATGTTCACTAATTTTTTTCAGCCATGGCCCTCCTTTCACACCTCTACAAAGATACTTTCCTAATCTTACAGCTTTCTTTGTCTGGAAGTTTTCCTTCCTGTAAATTTCAGTCCTCTGATTTAAACTTCAATATGTGGTTTTATGCCAATTGCATTCGGCACTGGGTTTATTTGATTAATTTTTCAGTTTTATAGGGGAGAGAAAAATCAGGAAAACACTCTGAGCAAAATTCAATGCTTCATTCTTAGGATTCTTACAAGCCAAACCACACAAGTCTGTTTTTCTCATAAATCAGCCCATCACTTGTTAATCATTTTTGTTGCTTTACGCTGATTTCCCTCCAGTTCCTTGGAACCTATCTGCTCCCAAGATGTGCCGACCTGAACACCATGCTCCAGGTGCATTTCTGCCAAAGGCACTCAAGCACTCCACCTCTCCCGCCCGACGTGATGCCTGTGCACGCTCAGCTCCAAATCACATTAGCTTCCATGGCAGATTGCAAACACATCTAATTTGTTGTCCACTCTCCCTTGGTCTCTCCGGAATTGCTGTTTTCTGGATTTTTCCCCTCTTGCTGCTTACTTCTACAGCTTTTTTTTTTCCTCTCCAAAGCACTGGGCTTTCACTTGTCTGAGTTAATTCTCATTTTGTTTGTTCCCTTCCATGTTTTTAATCTAAGAAACCCTACACAGCATTTCTCTTTATTTGCTGGTGTTTCTGATGCTTCCTGATTTAATTTCATCTGCAAATCTAATTAACATGCTGTTTACTATATTTTTCTCCAAGTTAGAAATGGACATGCTCAGGAAAAAAAAAAAAAAAACGCCCTAACAGTGTATTCCCAGGGAATTTCTCAGTATCTCACCTGCTGGGGGAGCCTCAGAAAACACAATTAACTTTCTCCAGCCCAGGAGACAATTGCTTTGGCCACTTTACATCATGCTGATGGACAGTTGTGTGTCTCTTCTAATCAGCCAATTAGGAGATAGAACAATTACAAAAGACTTGTTTGGCAGTTACTGAGTGCGTTGTCATTGCTGAAATGCAGGTTGAGAGAAGGAAACAGAAATAAGAACTGGCCCAAAATTTAGAGGGAGGTAACAACCAAGACCTCAGTCCTTCAGACAGAGTGGGTCCAAAACATGGGAACTCTGAAAAGCAAAGAGACTCCTAGGTTCTGGGCCCTAAAACCATAGGCTTAGGTTTTCTAGAAGCTTCTTGGTCTTCTGGCAGTTAGACCAGTGATTGCTTTCTGTTGTTTTTGTTGTTCTTAAGAGTCCAAGTGTTTCTTAAAGTCATGCTCTGATAGTTAAACAGTTATTACTCTTAAGGTATCTCCTTAGGTCTCTGAGATTTTTGTTATAACTAAAGTATATTTCACTTTGTATTTTAAAGTGAAAGAAATGACCAGCAATATCACTTTTAAAATGATTACAAATGATTACCATGGAGTTTTGAAGGGATGTCCTGTTACCATTTCTTCTCCAGGTTCACTAATTCCAAGTTCTTGCTTTCTCCAAATTTACTTGGATAATTACCACAAAGCACTGTACTTTCTCCACATCCAGTGAAAAGACCCCAAATGGGACACTAATCAACGAGAAACGATTATTTCCTATTTTAATAATCATAGACTGATAAATATAGCATCATAAGAAAAACAACGTATCTGTCTTTCAGTGATTTATAACTTTTTAAAATGTAGAACCAGGAGAATAACAATGGCACACAATTTTTTTGTTTGTTTATTTAATCTAGTCAAAAGAGGCCGTGTTGAAAACTCAGTAAGGAACTTTTTCCCAATATAGATGGGACATTGAGGAAAGAGAGAGAAACAAACTAGATGGAGGGTCACCAGGAAAATTTTTTTCATATTTGGGGAGTGAAGGGAGAAACACATCTGAAGATCTTATTTAAAGTATTATGATTTGTTTCTCTCCAACTATTTTCTGTTCTCATAGAAAGAAGGAAAAAGAAGGGGGGAACGCCTCATGAAAATCCAGTTTTCCCTTGGGTGAAGAAAGGAGGAAGAAGCTTCTCAATGAAGAGCCTGACAGGGAAGAGAATCATGAAGGCAGTCAAGCATTCTCTGTCAGATAAATTGAAAACAGTTTGTGAAAAGCCTTTAACACCAAAGCTTCCTGGAGCAGTCACAGAAAGAGAAGACTGGAAGCTTCCTCAATGCTCCTGACCACACCCAGTCTTCAGGACCCCTGAAGCTCCACGGGTAACAGTAAATGAAATGATTCTTTCTGGAACAGAATGATGGAACTCCAGATTGGATTTAGCAATGACACTAATCACTGGCTTTGTTGTTGATTGGCTGCAGGGCCTTGCATAAGACATTTGAGCTTTCAGTACCTTAGCCTTCTCATCTTTTCAAGTATCTTCTCCTTTAGTATCATACTGGACACCCTGGTTCAAGGCTAACCACTTCAAATTTACCAGGCACTCCTTGGAAACTCTATGGGGCAGTTCTTCTCTGTCCTATTCAGTCATTATATGTCAGAATTGACCAATAGCAGTGGGTTTGGTTTCAGAGGTTTTTTTTTTTTCTTTTTTTTTCTTTAATATGACTGAAAATGTACATTCCCATATAAATTTACATGCCCACCTATATGCCGCTTCCACTGCTCTCCCTGTCTGGTGACAGCACACTATTCCTCTCTGCTCCATAAATGTCTCATCCTCCCAACAGTCTCCTTTCCCCTCCTCTCCGCCCACTCTCCTTCCTCCAGCCTGGGGTCAGCAGGATGATACCCTATAGATGTATAGAACCATAAAGTGTATCCAATATATGGTCACTCTGCATCACCAAGCAGAGTTTGTTTGTTTTTTCAAATAAACTTATACTAATGATCACATGAAATGATGGAAGTGAAACCTCAGACTTCACACAGAAATTTCAACTTTAAAATTTTCAACTTTAAAATTTCACCAAACCTTGAAATGTTTTATTATTACTAAGCATGTTTATCATTACTATTAATCATCACTGGAAAAATATTTGGTTTTATATTTCTTAATCACTGATCAGTGATCTTAACACTTACATTTTCAGACAGGAAACTAGATAAAAATCCTAAGATATTTGAAATGTCTATAAAATACACAATCACAGACACTTCTAATGACATTAATTCAGTAATAATCTTCTAGGAGTCTCTGGGTGGCAAAAATGGTTAAGGGCTCAACTACCAGTCGAAAGGTGGACGGTTCAAACCCTCTCAGAGGGGCCTTGGAAGACAAGCCTGGTGACCTGTTTCCAAAAGGTCTTAGCCTTAAAAACCCTTTGGGGTAATTCTACTGTGCACATGTGGGGTTGACAACAGTCAGAATCAACCAACAAGAACAACTATGTGTATGCAGATATTATATAATATCAACATGTACGTGTTGATATTTACCACTAACAGTTCTCCAAGAAAAAGATTATTTATTAAAAACTAAAGAACACCTTGATGACTGCACAAGGAAACTAAAACAAAATTCACAACATCCGTATAAGAAAAGGAGCCTGAGAACAGATTAACTATCTTAGTGATCAAGAGTGTATGCCACCTAACATATACACCAACGTTCCTGCTGTAACATTATTCACAATAGCCAAGAGACGGAAGCAATCTAAACGCCCATCCACAGACAAATGGATTGACAAAACATGATAAACAGGTGCAATGGAATACCGCTCAGCCCGTAAGGGAAATGAAGTCTGGACACATGCTGCAACATGATGTATCAGTGAAGACCTGCTCAGTGAAATGACTTGATCACAAAAGAACAAACGTTGTATGCTTCACCAATACAAAATACTTGGAATAGGCACACACATAGAGATTAGAGTTTGTTTTAGTCATATAGTGCTGCTGTTCACTTTTATGACTCTGTGGGTCAAACAATGCCCAGTGCATGATAAGCAGCTCAGGATGTGTGGTGACTTGGTGTCCCATTGTTAAGCGTTCAGTCTTTACTGAGGCCCAGTAAAAAGCCCAAAGCTGGTTTTCAAAAGGAGAGCAGTTATCTGCCGAGGGTGGCAGTGCTTTGCTCCAAAAATATTAAAGGTCTTTGCCTTCTTCAGTGTTAATAGTTCTCGGTTCTTTCTGAATCTTCTGTCCACTCAGTTTCAAAGCGGCTTCCATGTTTGGAGTATTTGTTAGAGCAGCACCCCACTCTCACGGTATCAAATTGTCTTAGGCTGGGTTTTCTAGGGAAGCAAATCAGTAACATGTATAATATGTACAGAGAAAGATTTCTATAAAGAGAACAGTTCATGTAGTTACAGAAGCTGAAACATCCCAAGTCCTGGCACAAGCCTCACATAGCCACAGGAGCTGGTAAACCCAAGGTTGGCAGGTCAGAGATTGGTGTTCCAGTCACGGGCTGTGTAGGTCAGTGGATCCCAAGTTGACGGGCAAGACTGCAGGGTCTCTGCTGACTCATGGAGCTGAGGGGCTGGTGAACCCAGGATTCGCAGGTCAGGGAACAGGACTGTCACCTGCAGGTTCTAAGAGTTGATGAATCCAACAGCTGCTAGTTCAGGTTCCACGAACCAGAGGCAAAAAGTGAAGAGAGCAGGAGCTGCTGGCAACACGAGCAGACAGGAAGTGAGCAGTGGCGACAGAGAGCTGAGGGGCAGGAAGTCCGCAGAGGCCCCACCGCTGACACTTGATACAGCAGCCAGACATGGAGCATCATTGTCCAGCCTAGTTGACACAGAGTCTTAACCGTTACAGAATTTAAATGTAGTTTCCAGGAGCAGCAGTGACAGAGAAGAGGGAACCATTGTTCAGGTAATGGAGTTTTTGTTTATAGGGAAGGAAAATTTGGTAATGGTTGTTGGTGCCAATTATACAACATGATTGATGTGACTGGTTCTATTAAATTGGACCTGTGAAAAATGTGGAATCAGGAAAGTTGTGTTCTTTATATTTTTACAATGATTTCTTTTTAGAAAGGAAAGAATATGCCACTTAATTTCAGTAATCAATCTTAGCCATACTAAAAGTGGGAGTATCAGCTATTATATGCCCTAATAAGATACACACAGAGAAGTACACAGCAAGAACCATGAAGTGTGCTTGCCTAAACCCTGAACTGGAACCTAATCAAGCCTAGCTATCTGAATGCCAGTTTACAAGTAATACAGGGAGAGGAAGGCTGAATGTCTTTACAAGGAAACAATTGGCCCAAACTAGAAGGTAGGCACATTTAAGGACAAATGACCTACTTTATCCCATTAACCAATGAAAGGAACAGTGGAAGAGAATAAAACAAACTTAAGAGATACAATCAGGTCTTCGTTTGGGCCCAGACTGGAACAAACCAACTGTGTAAACACATCTGTGGGGTGAGCAGGGACAAGGAATTAGACAACACTGAGGAGATATCGTTATTTTTATGTACCACTATGTTTTTAAAACATAGCATGATCATTATGTTTTTTAAAAATTTCCCTTGTTTATCAGAGACGAACCCTGAAGTGTTTCAGGTTGATATGACATTAAGTCTGGCATTTGTTTTAAAAATACCCCAGGGAAGGAGGAAAAAGTATGTGTGCACATGGCAGGAGAAAGAAGAAACAAACTGACAAAGTGTTCATAAATGTTAAATCTGGATGATGAGTATATGAGAGACCATTATTCCCATCTATCTACTTCTTTTGAATGTTTGAAATTTTTGAACACTGAAACACTGTTAAGTGAATAAATGTATCTGATGTCACTGAGAAGTGCTCTTGAGAAAAGGATGTCTGTACCAAGGAATCTGGCATTCATAAAAGGGCAACAAATCTATCCAAGAACAAAAAAGAGGTTGAGATCATATACGAGTGGGTATAGGTAAATACATATATAGGTAAGTAGAAGTGCACACCTTGGTGAGAACAGAGAAGAGTATTTGAATGTACGTATAAATACGCGTATGTGTAGGCGGACCCATATATTCACTGAAGACACGGCTATAGATAGTTCTCACACATAACCAAACACCTTCCAACACTGGTTTTCTAGGTTTGAAAGCTTAGGACCATAGTCTCAATGAGACAACAGTCAATGCATAATACAGCTCGTGAAGTTCATGTTCCGCATCTTAGTGAAGTGAGTAGCTTCTGGGATCTTAAAAGCTTGTGAATGGCGATCTAAGATTCAGCTATTGGTCTCTACTTATCAGTAGCAAAAGGAGAAGAAAGTGACCAAAATTATAGAGAATAAACAAGTATACAGGCTGGTAGTCCACACGAGCCATGACCTTGACTATCCTGAGACCAGAACTAGGTAGTACCTGGCTACCACCACTGACCAATCTGACCGGGGGTAAAATAGGTGATCTTGGTGAGAATGAGAGAAAAAGAAAGAACAAAATTCAAGTTCTTACAAAAGCCCAGACTAACTGAACTACCTGAGACAGGAAGGCTCCCTGGGACACTGATCCCCTGAGATCACCTTCTAACAGAAAAGCAGAGTGACACACAAAATAAAAGGCTACTATCCATTAGGTCAGTGCTCTATTGAAAAAACAAAAACACTCGTGTGAGTCCAAAAAGTCAACATTTAATTCAAAGCAAAATGAGAAGATAAGGCAGCAGGGGAACTAGAGTACTGGAAATACAACAACAGAACATTAACTAACAAGAATGTTGACATATCCGAAAACTGCACCTAAGGTCATTGGCCAATTGATATGGAGATTGTCAAAGAGAACCTAATGCTTTGTAACTTTCACCAAAAATACAATATATTTTTTTAAAAAAGAGTAAATGCATCTACACATCTGTTTAAATATTAAATAGATTCATATACACAATGACAGATATCAGCACCATAGTTTGCAGGATTGTAGCTTGAATTCTGATTTGTCTGCAAGTTCTAAAGCACAAAGCCCCGTTAATAAGTTCAGTTCTAAGCTACCAGGAAACAACAGTCCAATAACTTCCAAACAAGACTCAGGTTTCCATAAAAAAGTCCCCCAGCTATTTTTCACCTGTCCTCTTTCTCTCCCACAAGTAACAAGAATGGGTCATTTGATGACTGTGTCGTTACCTCTTGACAGGCACCACCCAGTGCTCACAGTGACGAAGAGGGAAAGATGAGCTTTAAGCAAACATGCTCAGGGCTGACCCACAGTTTGGTGCTGTACTCAGGTCTTGAGTTTATGCTTGGAACTCCAAAAAGAACCTGGTGCTAGAACCACATTAATCAGACCACTTACAACTGAATCGACTCCAACTCACAGGGGACTCCCCATATGTGCCAGAATAGGTCTGTGCTCCATAGGGCTTTCAGTAACTGAACCTGGGAAAGTAGACCATCAGATCTTTCTTCTGAGGCATCTCTGCGTGGACTTGAACTACTAACCTTTCAGTTAACAGCTGAGCCACCCAGGGACTCTGAGGGGCCTGCAGTTGGCCCAACAGGTGTATGCAGGGTACTTAGGAAGAGGTGGTGTTTGAGTTTAAAATTTCCTCAAATCTTGAAATTAATATATAATACGTATAAGGAATTAATATATAAATATATAATCCAATTTATATAAACATAATATATATTTTATGTAAATATGTTTTCCTTTTTCTTTGCATTTATAATTTATATATATCTTTTTTTGCCTCACCATATCTCCAACATGAAATACAATTTTTTTTTAGTTCTAGGTAAAAGGTGGTACCCCAGGTTGCCCCGTGCAGAGAAGAGGAGCTGTCCCACAGTAAAGATTCCTTGCCTGTACCCCCAGACCCACAGCTCCCAGCTCACAAAGTCCTCCAGGGACCATGGAGAGGCATATCGTGAAGGAACTGTTTGAGGAGTGGAATGAAAACGCATCCTGATGTCTCAGAGCTAAGAGAAGAGGGATATTTACATAAGATGAGATGCTAATAAATTAGAAAGTTCAATGCGCTTAGAAATAGGCCGTGGCTGGGACAATGATGGAGGAATTAGATTGCTGCAGCAGACTGCATCTTTCATGTTTAATTTTCATTTAATTCCTGAAGAAGGCAGAGGCTCAAACGAAGGACTCACTCTCCCTGTCACCTCATCCTTCAGATAAACTTTTGCTGAGCTCTCGAATGTTAAAGCCTGGAAATGTCTCTCTTTGTTACCGCCTGGAATTGATTGTTTTTCGTAGGGTACTCAGCGGTCAGAAGCAACTTCCGTCAGAGTTTCAACCACGGATCCAAATGTCTACCCAGGGTATCCAGCGTGTTCCTCTAAACAGAGTCATCTGCCACAGTCTTCATGCCAAAAAGAACAGCAAGCTCTCTGCCTCTTCTATTTCTGTGTCACAAAGGTGCAGTTAATAAATTAAGATATTTTATCTGTTTTAAACAGAAACATCCTTTGTCAGTTCACTCAAGAAATGATGTAAAGTTAAAGGTTAGAATTAAATTCTGAATAATAAGAATAGTTTAATTGGGTTCAAAGTGAGGTTATAACAACACAGAAGTAATGGAAAAATTGAAATCAAATCTGTTTAAATGACTGCAAACAGTTATTTTTACAACACCTAGGTAACAACACACAAGGCCTCTGGAAACTAAGACAACATGTTTTCAACATCAAGAAAAATAATGAATCCTTATGTAGTGGTTTCCTGAAAAATCTCAAAACACATGGAAAACATTCACTGTGTTGCATTGATTATGAAGAGAAACTGATTACGCTGATACTGGTTTAAGACAAACTGGAGAATCTGAAGAATTTGGGATTTACTTGGGGATGTAGAGTGAGTTATAATCAACACATCTTTTCCATCTATGACTTCTCTCAGGAGAAGAAAGTTAACAAGTATGCCAAACACAAATTTGAGGCTTATGAAGAGGACTAGAGTAGCCCTGGTTGCTCCGTCAGGAACTCATCTGCTAACCAAAAAGTCGGCAGTTCAAATCCACTAGCTATTCTTCGGAAATCCTGCAGGGCAGTTCTACCCTGTCTTATATGGTTGCTATGGGTCCTAGTTGACTGAACAGCAACACCTTTTTTTTTTCCTTAAGGAGAATTGGAAACCTGATTTGCCTTGTTTCCTTTCATGGAAGATTGGTTATTAATATTGAGGATGACTGTGTTTTTAACAATGTAGAACATCAGTGTTTGTTGGACTTTAGTAATTTATTTGATAAGAATTTACAAAGCACCTACTAGATTCAAGGGAGTTTATCTAAAGATTTAAGAATTCATTCTTTAATCCCTTGGTTGGCTTTCATTATTTTAATAAAATAATAAATGTTTTTGTTATAGCATTTTAATGATTTTTGGTTTTCCCAGGACATGAACAGACATTAATTAAAATAAAAACATTAGAAGAAAGTGGTGATATCTAGCCATTAACAAAAAATTGCTTTGTTCTTTCAGCTCTTCATCTACTATTAAATGTAGTTGCCTAGAAGATTATACTATATTGTATTTTTAATTCAAGCCTAAATCATAGCATTTTAGATGTGATTGGAGCCAAGTCCCACTGGTATTTGAAAGTGGCAATATCATGATTTCTCCATATTTCATACTCCAGAGTTTGTTTTTTTTTTTTCCTCTTTTCCCAACCTGTTCTGTAGACAGGTTTCCAATTCTGCACCCTGTCTCCAAGTGTGATTTTACATGAAATTTCATATAATTTGGAAATATTTCCCATACTTCAGAAACAAATAGCCCTCTAATTTGACAGCAAATAAATTTCAGTTGAAACATCAAGTGTACTTGGACATCCCAAACTCTGACCTCGATCTCCCACAAAACTTTGAGAAGAAATTCCATTCACAAATTTTACCTATATCAGAGCAAAAATGTCTAATGACCTCTTACCAGAAATCTGTATTTATCAATGATGGCTTTCTCGGGGAAATTCTAATTTGCAAAAATGCTCTGTATTCCAAGCTTTGACAGTTGGAGGTGGATGTCCTTAAGGATGGAGGGGAAAAAGTTCTTTTTTAAATGGCACATTTACTAATTATAAAATGCTCTTATCTCTCTGCAGCCAAAGCCAAAATGAACATGTGCCTTGTACTAAGAAATCCCAGGATTGTCACAACTTGTGCCAGCTGTTGAGGTTATGACACCTGTGCCAGCATCGTCAGCTCTGCCCACTGTCATCTGTTCCAACTGTTCCATCTGCACTCTTTGTACCAAGTCTCCCATTTCTGCATCTGTACCTTCTGCAGAAATGTTTCCAACAAATGCCAGCTGTGTCATTGGTGCCAAATATGCCAGATGTTCTATTTGTCCACCCTGGGCCAAATCAATGCAGTTTTGTGCTCATTAGTTTTAGCTGGTAGATTCGATTTTACAATTTTTCAAGATGTATTTAGACGGAATCCAGGCAAAATCCCCCTTACTACAATTTCGCCTCTATCTGGACATCTTTTTGCAATCTTAACTTTATCTGACCACACAAGTCGGTCCATATTATTTTGTCATGTGAAGCTTGTTCATGATAAACAGCTCGACATTAATTATGGGAGAGTATTTCTTACGCTGTAAAACTACATACAAGCACATGCTGCGAAAGCGTGGGACGTAGAGGTAAATCGGCAAATTACAGAAAGAATAAACTTTGTTCTGATAAATAAATTGAAAGCACTTAAAAATCAGTATGTTGAACAGAGATGAGAGTAATCTATGGCATGATGTTCTATTAAGCTGCCTTTTTTGTTGGTCTTGTCGTTGACAGAGTTACACATGCAGATTAATATTTATGTTGATGCTCCCATTTTTTTTATTGTGCTCTGGAGAGTACTAACCAAGGGTGCACATGAGTGGTTGGGCCAGACCTACTGCACTTACTGGAAGAACTAACTAAGCTAAGGATCTGGTTTTCCAGCTAGAAGCTAGCTTTTCTCTCGTTTCACCAAATGTCAGTTCTGCTGGCGCCAACACAAACCATTCTTACTCATACGCTCTTTCAACTTTAAAGTCGAAAAGCAACATTTTCACACCCCCAACCTCAGTATTCTCCATCATCACAAACCAAAACAGTAAATAAAATGTTTTTTTTTTTTCTTTTCTTTCTCCCCTTTCCCTACTTAAGATAGTCTTTTTAAGGAGTATAACACATAGCCTTCATTTTAGCCCCAGTTGCTTGTCTGTCAAATCATTTTCAGCTGTAGAAGATGGGCTTCTCATCTATCACTTCAAAAGTGTTGACTTACCAGGAGTGTGAGAACCGTGGGAGGTGACCTACTGCCTATTTTGTCAACCTGGGTCTACTTAGTTGTCCTTTCCTATGATGAAGATCACATCTATTCATTAATGTTTGAAAATGTAAACAATAAAGTTCTTGTTCTACAGTGGAGAAAATATCAGCTTATAATCATGTCCCAAGATCTGTACTTGGTCTGTACATGTGGGGAGGTACAGAAGGAGGTGCCTCGCAGCCTTATTATCACTGATCCCCAGTTGCTGTTGATTTGATTCCAACTCACGATGACAGCATATGTGTCTGAGAAGAACTTTGTTCCATAGCGTTTTCAATGGCTGATTTTTTGGGAGAAATAGATCAACTATGCTCCATGGTGTTTTCAATTACTGATTTTTCGGAAGATCAGCAGGCCCTTACTCCAAGGCAACTTTAGGGTGGAATCAAACCATTAACCTTTGTGTTAGCAGCTGAGCCCTTAACTGTTTACAGCAGAGTCTTATTAGGTTTTCAGAATTCAAAGAGAAAATACTAAGCCTACGTGGTGAAATATTAAGTTATCCTAAAAGCCAGTGAACTTACCTAGATGTTAAATGAAAAATCCTGGTGACATCATATCTTCCCAGAGCATGGGTCTGTATACAGAGGCCCCAGATGCTCATGGGCCACAATCTCAATACTCAGTGGTATTTCTGTATGGGAAGGTTGCTCTCCACTGAATCACAGCCTAGCTGGTCAGTGATTATTTCTCAGTATCCCAAGTCTCTCACTCTCCTACCCCAATTTTATATCTGTTCTTGACTCTCACTCAACACTCATACCTGTTGCTGTTTGACTCATAGGAACCCTATAGGACAGAGTAGAACTGCCACATAGAGTTTCTGAGGAGTACTTGTTGGATTCAAACTGCTGACTTTTTGGTTAGCAGCCATGGAATTTAACCACTATACCACCAGAGTTTCCATTATTACTCAGTATCTTTTCCTAATCTTCCCTGTACATGAAAAGGAAGCTGAATAAATATCAGCTGATTAAAATAGTAGTTTTAGGGTCACTATGAGTTGGATCCGACTCGACGGCACTTGGCTGGCATATCAAAATATGTCCCACTCCTAGCTTGAGGGATCCAGCTGAGTCTGCTGACCCTACTTCTAGAAATGCCACAGACTTTTTCTTTCCAATTCCTTACTTCACAAGATGCCAGGAGGAAACATCTTTAATTAGGATGAAAATAGTTACGTGGCTCATTGGAGTGCACACTGTATCTTCTAAGAACATTTTAATTAATACAACTTCTGCTCCCTGCTGACAAAGATGTTTCTGACGGAGTTTTGGCCCAACATGTTTCCCGCCTTCATTGATGTGAGTCACTTGAAGACTGGAAGGAATCTACAAACTTTATGGTTTCATAAAAATGGAGAACAGAATGTTAGCACAGACAGGTAAGCATATACAGCAGAGACTATTTCTCATCATCATCTATGTGGCTGTTTTCATATAAATTCTCAGCATATTTGGTGACCATGAGGACCCTTCAATTTGCAGATAAGGAAAGAGAAGCACACATATCAAAACTGCAAAAGCAAAGCAGAGAAAAAAGCCCTCAGGCTTTTGAAATGTGATACCCTTATGTAAGTGTGGCACAAATGGTTAGCACTCAATTGTTAACCAAAAGGGAAACCTGGTGTCATAGTGGTTAAGTGCTATCACTGCTAACCAAAAGGTCAGCAGTTCAAATCTGCCCGGTGCTCCTTGGAAACTCTGTGGGGCAGTTCTGCTCTGATCTATAGAGTTGCTATGAGTTGGATCCAACTTGAAGGCAGTGGGTTGGTTTTTTTTACTAACCTAAAGGTTGGCAGTTCAAACCCACCAAATGATGCTACAGAAGAAAGCCCTAATGACCTACTTCTGTAAAGATTACAGCCAACGAAATCCTATGGAATGAAGTTTTACTGTGTAACACATGGGGTCTGCCTGAGTCAGAATTGGCTTGACAGCAATAGATTTGGTTTCTCAGGTAGTTGCTTGCCTGAAACGAGTACGTTGCTATGTGAAAGAATAGAGCCCATTTAACCCCCAGCCATTTGGCGTAAACAGTGTTCTCCAGTCTTCTCAGATTTCCTGAAAATTTTTCTGCCTATTTTCATAATCTCACTGTTCACATTTCCAAATTTGAACTGAGAACAAATGTCTACACTTTTTAGTTGCATCATTGTTGGGCTGCACTCAAACACAACGACTATTGTTGTTGAATACCATTGAGTTAGTTCCCATTCAACAGAACAAAACAATTCCCGGTCTTGTACTATCCTCACAACCGTTGCTATGTTTAGCCCGTTGTTGCTGCCACCGTGTCAGTCTACCTGGTCTTGAGTCTTCCTGTCTTTCGCTGACCTTCTATTTTGCCAAGCACGTGATGTCTTTCTCCAAGGACTGATCCTTCCTGATTATATGTCCAAACTACATGAGACAAAGTCTTGGTACCCTTGTTTCTAAGGAGAACCTAGCTTTACTCACTCCAAGATAGACTTGCTTTTTTCTCCTGGCATCCCACGGCGTATTTAATATTCTTCACCAACATCATAATTCAAAGGCATCAGTTTTCCTTCAGTCATCCTTATTCATTGTTCAGCTTTCACATGCATGTGGTGCAACTGAAAATAGTAGGACTTGGGTCATGTACACCTATGGTTACTATGTACTTGGGTCAGGCACACTTTCCTCTTCAAAGTAACATCTTTGCTTTTCAACACTCTGAGAGGTCTTTTGTAGCAGATTTGCCCAATGCAAAGTGTCATTTGATTTCTTGACTGCTGCTTCTGTGAGTGTTGATTGTGGATCCAAGCAAAAGGAAATTCTTCTTAACTTCAATCTTTTTTCCATTTATCATGATGCTGCTTATTGGTCCAGTTGTGAGGATTTTTGTTTTCTCTATGTTGAGACATAATCCATATTGAGTGCTGTAGTCTTCAATATTCATCAATAAGTGTTTCAAGTCCTCTTTGCTTTCAGAAAACAGGGTTGTATCATCTGTATTTCCCAGGTTATTGATGAGTCTTCCTCCAATCTTAATGCTAAGTTCTTCTTCATATAGGTCCAGTTTCTTGGATTAATAGCTCAGCACACAGATTAAATAAATATGGTAGAAGAATACAACTCTGCTACATATGTTTCCTGGTTTGAAACCACAAGGCAGCCCCTTGTTCTGTTTGAATGACTATCTCTTGGTCTATGTATAGGTTCTTCATGAGCACAATTAAATGGTAGAATTCCCATTCTTCCAAGTACTAGCCATGATTCGCTATCATCTACATAGTCAAATACCTTTGCATACTCAGTAAAACACAGGTAAACATCTTTCTAGCATAAAAGATGACAACAACATAGACTAAGGTGCCACGATCCAACTAGCACTTTGGTTACTATTGTCATTTGCATAATTTTCTTCTTCATTTCTACACTAAGTCATTTTCAGGCAAATGGCATACTAGTTTTCAAAGACTTATACTCAGCTCCTAAACAGTAGTTTCCAAACTCCACCACTGCTACATGTAAATAAGCTGTTCAGTTACTTTGCACAGCCTACGAATGCCCAGGGTGAGAAGTGCAATCTGTCAAAATGTAGAAGGGTTTGAGAGAAAGGGAAAAATGGAAAACAATGGAAAACAATGGAAAACAATACAGGACAAGGAGTAGGAAAAAAAAAGAAATCACTGCACCAAATCAATAAAATAAATGGGCAGAAGTAGATGGTCTTGGTTAAGTGAAATAAGGGAAAGAGAGACCATTAGGAAATAAAGATTCCCTAAATTACTGAGCCATTGAGAAACTTCACTAATCCAACCAAAAAATGGTAGTCCTGAGAGGCTAAGGGACTTATCCAAGTACCCAGAACTAATGAATGCCAAAGTCAAGTCTAAAACCAAATTCTCCATGCCTTAGCTTCCTTATCTGTAAAATGCATGTGATAATAATAGTGCTTACTCCCTGGAGTTGTTGTGAAGATTAAATGAGTTGAAGGATATAACACACTTATAACAGTGTCTCATAGATAGTAAACACAATGTATTAGCTATCATTCTCATTAGGATACTTGAAACTGAATAATTTTTACTCTTCTTGTATCACACCAGAGCCCTGGTGACACAGTGGTTGAGAACCAGGCTGGTAACAAGAAAGTCAGCAGTTAAAATCCACCAGCCATTCCTTGGAAGCAGTATGTGGAAGTTCCACTGCACCCTGAAAGATAACTGTGAGTCAGAATCAACTCAACGGCAACAGTCGTAGCATCATGCCACTGCCTTTATGTTAGTTTGTCCTACTGTGATGCCTTGCAAGTTGCTATGATGTTGGAAGCTACGCCACTGGTAGTTCAAATACCAGCAGGGGCACCCATAGTGGACAGGTCTCAATGGAGCTTCCAGACAGACAGACAGACAAAACAGGAAGGTCTGTTGGTCTACTTCCAAAGGTTAGGCAATGAAAAGCTTATGGGTGACATCAGAGCATTATCTGACTCCCTTGCTTTGGACAGGGCATCAGGAGTTGCTGGAGGAAGCCATCATGCTTGGTGCAGCAGACAGCCAAGGGGGAGGGAGACCCTTGGGAAGGTGGATTGGCACGAAAGCTGCAGTGATGGTCTCAAACATTCTCGTGACCATGAGGACGATGCAGGAGTGGCAGCACTTGCTTGTCTTGTAATCAACGTCAACCTGTGTTCAAGTCAACTTGACGGCAGCTAACAGCAACACAGCATCATCTGGCTTCTGAGTTTGTATTTTGACCATCCAATTTGTGTTCTAAAACAAGAAGTTAGATTATGAGTTTGGAATTGATAATGGCCCCACGACTTGATTTTCTTTCTGTCTACGACCTGGAAACCACTGCAAATACTCAGTCAACGTGGTAAACTCTGAGAGGACCCAGTAAAGGAAGGAAGCAGAGGTGTGATTAATCTAGACCTTCAAATGGCACAGAAACAGTGGCATTTGGGGAAGTACACCCTCGAAGTGCTCAGCAGATGACTTCCGGTTATGTCTTTTTTGCCGCCACCAGGACATGGGTCCCTGCTGAATGATGGAAGAATGAGGCCATAGGAACTCCAGAAAGGAAACAAAGTTTACTTTTCAAATGGTGTGAGTTAACCAGATTGGGAAATGAGGAGAAAAAGGCCAAAAGAAAATTATAGGAGCTACATAATAAAACTAATGTTTCATCTTTGTAAAGCACTTTCTGCATCTCTGCTTTATACTGTTGTCTTCTGACTCAGGCCAGCGGTCCTCCAACCAGGAGGCGTGTTGGGTATAGGGACTCTTGAAATACGAGATACCAACCTATTGGAATCAGCATCTCTTGGGGCTCAAGACCAGGCACTTGTATTATTTTTAAGAAACTCACTAGGCTGTTCTGCTGCCCTAGGAGAGTTGAGAACACATTTCTAAGTCCAGTCCATTTCCTCTTCACTAAAGCAGCTTCCAGATAGAGAAATGTACAAGGTTCGACAATCAAGTCTGAGAACTTAATTTTTCTAAGTGCTGCCTGCCTCATTGCTGAATACCACCATGCTCATCTTTGAAGTACTCCCCTTGGGAAGCTACGCACCAACACCAGTGCCCAGTCCATCCTTCAAAACAATTTTGGAATTCTTCATGGAACGGCATGGCACACAGTGTCACAATGGCAAGTCCGCAAACTTAATTGTGTAGTTGTCTGTGAGGGAGTTTTTGGCCAGTAAACAAATAACAATCGGGGAACACCCTCTCTACTCACATATCTGGCCCCCAGTGACTGTTTTCTTTATCCCCAAATAAAGGAAATGATGAAAGGAAGACATTTTCATGACATTCAGGAGGACATCAGGGTAATACAATGACAGCTCTGATGGCCATTCCAGAAAAACAGTTCCAAACTTGCTTTGAAGGGTGGACTAGGTGCTGGGGTCTGTGCACAGCTTCCCAATGGGAGTACTTGGAAAGTGACCATAGTGATAGTCAGCAATGAGGTATGTAGCACTTTCTCTAGAACAAGCTCAGGAACTTAATTGTAAGATCTCATAAGTTACTTTAAATTCTTTGTTTTGAACTTTGGAATTTTCAGCTTTTATCATGAAATAAAATGCGACTTGAGCAAAAAGGTTTGGATTAGACTGGGTTAACTTCGGCTTTCTAGGCTTCTGTTTTTCGATTCATTTCTTGCTTCTTCTCCATACATTCAAGTTCGGCCAAATCGCACAGCAGTGACAGTACATTAGCTACTGAGTTTGCTCTGTAAGGCCCAGCAGGAGTTCACCATTGCTAACCCTGTTACCACTCAAGATGCATCATGACGAGTATTTTCATGAGCGATGCCACAGACAGAAACACATTAGAGAGATAGGTCACTGAGATGGTATTCAGTGTTATCACAAATATACGTGATATCCTAACCTCATTTACAGTACTGTAAGTACGAATTAACAGTGTGTTGAACGGACACTGCATAGCCTTTTTCAAGCAAATGTTTCAAATCATGTTTAAAGCAGTTTTAGGCATGAGGGCAAAATTTCCCAACCTGTGGGCCATGGCGTATTTGTGCAGCCCAAATGGCTTTTGAGTGTGCCACAATAGACTTCTTTCTTCTGAGGGCACACAGAGTTTCTGGGCTAGTTGCCTTCAAATGTAAGCAGCCTCACCTCATTGGCTGCACAAATATTTCCATTTTCTGTCTGTGCCATGACATGAAGAATGCTGGAGGACACTGAATAACAGGCCAAGCACTGGGGCAGCACACACTAGACATAGATTTCATGGACCAGCAACATTACCGAATAAATACAAATATCTGAATCAATGATGGAATTCCCAAGTTTTTATTTTGGATACTAATATAAAACAACTATCACCTACGATTCTCATTTTACAAAAGAAAGGGGGTGGTTTTCCTATTCATTGCTAAAGCAGTTTCATTTTAGAGTAGTGTGTATGTATGTGTGTGTGTGTATATGTGTGTGAAGTATATATGCAAAAGAACATTGTCATGTCACATTTTTTATGTGTACCATTATTCAGGAGAGTTAATTACATTCATCGTGTTGTTCAACATTTCCGTTATCTATTCCAGAATTTTTCCATCACCTTTCAAAGAAGCTTAGTAACCTTGGTAGTATTGTGGTTAAATACTGTGGCTGAGAACCAAAAGGTTGACATTTTGAATCCACCAGGTACTCCAATTCGGAATCGATTTGATGACAGTGAGTTTGGTTTGTTTTCACAGAAGCTCAGTGTCCGCAAAGTATAGCACCCTGCTGTTTATTTTTAAAAATTTCAGACTTACTGAAAAGCTGAAAGAGCATCACAATAACTAACCTCTCCTTCACCTATCTCTACTGATTGCCTATAGTTGTCTGCTGTTGTTTTACCTCTCTCTAACTTTTTTTTAATGCAGAATCATTTGGAAATTGCAGACATTATGTGACTTTACTCTTGAATATTTTCTCCTGAGCTGGAAAAATAAAAACAGCCTTTAAAACGACCACAATACCATCATCTTACCTAAGAAAATTAGTGTGAATTCAAGGTTGTCTTATGGATAGTTCATATCCTCCCAACTGCTCCAAAAATGTTCTTCCTAGACTCCTACCCCATCCAGAATTTGCATGTGATTATTTCACCTGTTTAATATCTTTTAATCCAGAAGAGCCTCCACTCTGTGCTTTTATTTTTTACGATGCTAACTCTTTCGAAGAGTCCAGACAAATTGTCATGTAAAATGTTTCACATTCCACTTTTGTCTGTTTATTCATAGTTAAATTTAGGTATCTATTCAGGACTATAAAGGATATTTTTATTCTAGACTACACAGGAAAGACATACTAACAGACTAAGTGAATACATTTAAACTTATTCACAGTAAAACCTTCTCCTAATATCTATTTTACTTCCTATTTAAAACGAGAAAGTGTCCATGGAGGTAACTCTGCCTCATAATGACCCTATGCGTGCCAGAGCAGAACTGTGATCCATCAGGTATTTGATCAATGATTGTTTGGGAAGTAGGTGGCCAAGCTGCTCTTCTGAGATGCCTCTGGGTGGACTCAAACCTCCAGACTACGGTTAGCAGCCAAGCATAGTAACTATTTGCACAACGTAGGGACTAGCTCCCTGTAGAATATCAACAGCTTGGTCACAGAACAGCAGTTCCCAGAGGCCGGCCTTGAAGAGCCTCATGCTATAACAACATTCTGAAACACCAGTGATGCTCTGCAGGACTGGACCAAGCCTTGCAGACAAAGCAAAGCAAAGAGGCTCACGTTGCCCCATCACCCACCCTGCCTGCTTCACAAACTTGCCTGGTGCCAGGAATGTCTGAATTATCATATGCTCCATTTATTTGCAGAGCGTTTCGGTCATGGACAGTCAAGTAGAAACATAGTCAAGCATAAATACATCTCTATCGTGGTACCCTGACTTTTCATCAGGGGGCTTCCAGAGGTTTATTGATTGGGCTTACATTGCATGACCACAAAGTCCAGGGAAGGGGCAGACTGTAGGGCTGGGATGTTGTTTCTTCACTGAAGTAGAGAGCCCAGAAGACTCCCTTAACAGTCCTTGTGGGGTGCCAAGTGTCTTCTTCCCAGGGCATCAGCCCTTGGGGTGCTGACCTCCAACTGTAGCTTTCAGTTCACTCTACCACATATGTCTTATGAGGAGGAAGAAAGAAAAGCTGTAGCTGCTCCTCAATCACTGATGGCTTCGCTCCTGAGTCCCTGGGTAGTGCAAACAGTTAATGCACTCACCTGCTGTCCAATAGGCTAGAGATTCAAGTCCATGTAAAAGTGCCTCAGAAGAAAATCCTGACAATCTACATCCAAAAAAGTCAGTCGTTGGAAATGCTGTGGAGCACACTTCTACTGTGACATGCATGGGGTCGACATGAGTGAGATTCAACTAACTGGAAGGCAACTGGTACTGGTACTGGTACTGAGAGCTCTAGTTCTGTTTCTCTACTTGAGGTCTGCTTCTCCACCTGATGGTGAGTGTAGAGTCCAGTGAACTGCACAAATGCAGTGAACAAACCATATGTTCCACATGGGCACCTGTCTGCTTCTAAAAGAGGATTTGCTGTATGTTACAATAACAAACCTTCTCACCTCCAGTATTCCACTCCTAGCTCAACATTCTGAAGCCTGCCTTCTGTCATTTCTGAACTAACTGCTTCTCCGCGGCCTTGGGGGCTGCTGCTCAGCATTCTCTAATTGCATTCTGATTGCTCCATTTCTGATACTCTGGTCTCCTTGCCCCTTACCTTACCATCTTTGCTTTACAGTAACTGTTGGTCTCATATAGATGGCTTTTTAGCAGAGCCTGTACTAACAAGTAATATCTTTCCCTCTTTGAGCTACACTGTTATTTCACTAAAAGGAGATCTTAGGAGACAGTCTCAATTCAAGATTTGAGAAGTATCTCAGGGCAATAGTCTCAGGGAGTCCTCTGGTCTCTACTGGTACAGTAAGCCTGACATTTTTAAGAACTCAAGTTCTGTTCTACATTGTTTCCCACTCCATCCAGGAATATCTATTGTGATGCTAATAAAAACAGTGCCAGCAAGTGTCACTGGGCACCATCTAGTTCTTCTGGCCTTAGAGTAGATGAGGCAGTGCTTCGTGCAGGCGATTAGCCCTATAGACTCTTTCATTCTCTAAGATTTTGGTTCCTTTTTTCTCTTTTGCTCCTGATGAGTAGAGATCAATAGTTGTATCTTAGATGGCCACTTGCAGGCTTTTAAGACCCCAGATGCTATCCTCTTCCTTAAGATGCAGAACACAAACTTTGTGAACTATATTATGCCAGCTGCCTGGATTGTCCCGTGAGGCTCACATCTGAAGCCTTCTCACAGGTCATTTGGTTATGTCTGAGAAGTGTCTTTAATCGGATCTTTTTTTAAATACATGTGACTGCACACATGTGTCTGTACTTACATGTATGCATAGATCTTCTATCTGTGCACACACATGAATACATCTATACCTACCTAAAGACCTAATGCCTGTAGTCATACATATGACCACATATTCTTTTTTCTGATCAGTGTTGGTGATATTGCCAAATTACATATGTCAAATTATTTAGTACAAACACCTTTTCTCTGGAACACTCCGTGGTGACGTCATTTACTTTGGTCTGACTGTGCTCATTACACTCCCACTTGTTGCTACCCCCCAAAATAACAAAGATCTACAGTCTAGAGCATGTTCCCCCTTCCTCCCACCCCCAGGAACCACTAGTGAATGTTAGTCTCTTTGCAGACACCTATTCCTTTCTTCTTATACAATGAACTGTGAGCATTTCTACAGAAATCTGCACAGGATGTTGAGGTTCCTGGGTATAATATGAGTCAGAATCGACTCAACCCCAGTGGATTTGTTGTTCTTTGCTTTTATTTTCGTTGGTACTAATCCAAAGGTTGACGATTTTAATCTACCCCACAGCTCTGTGTAAGAAAGGCCCGATGATCTGTTTCTATGAAAATTACAGCCAAGAAAACTACACAGGCAGTTCCACTCTGTAACACAGGAGAGTACCCCGAGTTGGAACAGACTTGACAGCAATGAGTTTGGTTTGGTTTCTGCACAGGACACGGAAGGAAGAGGTAGAGAAGACTTTACCCTAGCCAGCCATGGAGTTAGGAGACATCAAGCTTTCTCACTGCAGGCAGGCAGTGTAGACGGTGTGTGTGTGTTTCAGGGAATTGTAGGTAAACAACTGGCTTGATACAATGATCGTTTAGATACAGGTGGTGAAACAGAGGGAAGACTTCATTGACTCAAGAGAACTCCAGCTTGGAAACCTGAATGTGTTGGTGCCTGTAACTAATAAAGGAAATTCTAAGACATTAGGTTTAAAGTAGAGCAGATGAAACATGTATTCATTCATTATTCATTATTTAGTACCTACAGCATGCTAAAAACCTAGTTTTAGACATACTGACTTTCAGGTGTCTTTAGAACACCTAGAGGAAATGTTAATTTAATTAATTCTAAATATGAAACAAACTCAAAAGACCAACTGAGAACGAGCATACTGATGTAGCAGCGATCAGGATTCTTTCCAGGACAAATTCTGCTTCCTTGAATCCTGTCATCTGTTTGGGCCATGTTCCTCCTGTGGATGCATTGTCTTGTGAGCTGGGATATTTTATGCTTATTTAGTATATTTAATAACAGTCTCATCCCTGTTTTGTGATCTGGAAGAGTGTCTGTATCTTCTCAGTACAGTAGATTGAATTGCCTTGTCAGTTCTCAGGGTGTCCTACCATTTCAGCCTAGTCTCCAAGTCAATAGTACATTGCAGATTCAAAAAAAAAAAAAAGGCCTGGATAACAAGATTGAGATTCAAAGAAGTGTATAATGCTTAAGAATATACAAAGATCACACTGTACAGAGTTTATTTTTTAAGTGTCTGCTGAGATTAGACACTCCGCTCTTCTCTGATGAGGATGTTTATCTGTTTCAACAGTGGTCAGATTGGAAAAAAAGAATAAAAGAATGAAGCATAGATTTTGGACAAAGTATCTGAGTGTGATTTCACCTACAGGAACAAATCATGGTTAGACATCTAGCTATCACCTATCCTAATTGCAGGGCAGGGACCTGGGGAAGGAGAGATGGAAAATTTCCCAACTGATGAAACTTACAGACCATAAACTATAAAATAGTATCTAACACCATCAACTACTTTAGTGAACTCATCAAACTGACAGTCTATTTGGTTGTCCCCAAGGAGCTACTTGTTTGTTGAAGATAAACCAGGTAACCCTTATGACCATCAGGTAATTGACCTCAAATCCTTCACTGGTATCCCAAGATGATCAGTTCCCTTGTAATGGAGAATTCTCTAGTTATCAACAGCCCAGCAGGACTATTCTGTGAGGCTGAGGCCCTCTTCTTCGGTAACAGACATTACTGCAAGCCGCCGCCTGGGCCTGTCTCTCGGGCTGTTTCACTGCAGCCCAGTGAACTGAGATGTTTGGCTTTTGGCTGCTGCCGTTCCTCTGGAATTCAGTGCATCCCGTGAGATAAGAAGTCATGTCTGTGATCCAGCTCATCTGTTTCAGAAATAAGTGTGTTGTGTTGCTAGTTGCCATTAAGTGGGCTCCACGTCACAGCAACCTTATATATAACAGAATGAAACACTGCCCAGAATAAAACACCACCAAAGCCAAGAAATAAGCATCCTACTGCTCTCAAGTCAGATTCAATTCACGATGCAGAGCAGAAATGCTCCGCGGAGCGGGGGAGGGTTTCACAGCTGTGACCTTTTGGAAGCAGATCCCAGGCCTTCCTTCTGGGGTGCCTCCAGGTAAGTTTGAATCACCGACCTTTTGGCTAGCAGGTGAGCTCTTAACTGTTTCTGCCACCTACAGACTCCAAGCATAAACCTACCCTCGTTGAGTCAATTCTGACTCACAGCAACCCTATAGGACAGAGTAGAACTGCTCCATAGAGTTACCAAGGAACACCTGGCACAACTGAACTGCTGACTTTTGGTTGGCAGACACAGCACTTAACCAGTACCCCACCAGGGTTTCCAACTCCAGGGATAGTTACACTGATGTTGTTAGTGTCATCAAGTTGGTTCTGACTCATAGTGACCCTGTGTCCATCACAACAGAACACTGCCCAGTCCTGCACTGTCCTCACAATCTTTGCTGTCACTGAGCCCAGCGATGAAGCCACTGTGTCCATCCACCTGGCTGAGGGTCTTCCTGTTTTTCACTGATCTGCTTTCAAACATGATGTCCTTCTCCAGGGACAGTTTCATCCTAATAACATACCCAAATTACACAAGACAAAGTCTCATCATCCTTGCTTCTAAGGAGCATTCTGGTTGTACTTTTGCCAAGATAGATTTGTACATTCTTCTGACAGTTCACAGTACACTCATTATTTTTCACCAACACTTAATTCAAAGGTATTGTTTCATCTTAGGCCCTCTTTATTCATTGTTCAGATATCACACACATATGAGGCAACTGAAAATACTGTGGCCTGGATCAGTAGCATCTTTGCTTTTTAACACTTTAAAAAGGTCCTTTGCTGCTGATTTGCCCAACAATGCATCTTTTGAGTTCTTAATTGCTGCTTCCATGGGTGTTGATTATGGATCCGAGTAGAATGAAATCCTTGATGGCACTTGGCTGGCTTTGACAAATTCAATCTTTTTTCCATTGATTATGATGTTGCATACCGGTCCAGTGGCAAGGATTTTTGTTTTCTTGATGTTGAAGTGAAAATCCATACTGAAAGCCATGGTGTTTGATCTTCATCAGTAAGTGCTTCAAGTCCTCTTCACTTTCAGCAAAAAAGGTGTCATCACCATAAGGCAGGTTATTACTGAGTCCACCTCTGATCTTGATGTCCTATTCTTCTTCAGAGCCCAGCTTCTCAGGTTATGTGCTCAGTAAACAGATTGAATACTGAAAAGATACAACCCTGACACACATCTTACCTGACTTTATGGAGATATAAAAGCAGATTTTATAAACCCATGATACTACAAATTTTCTCTACAAAATATCTTTGAGAGTTATGTGCAATAGAGAGGTATTTTTATTATAGTTTTAAAATACAGCCTAAAAGAATTAAAAAAACAAAACTGTTATCTGTATTACTTGATTTCATTTGGAACCTTTAACATGTGAGTCAATCAGGCTGATAGGATTGATGAAGACTTACAGAGACAGCAACACCATATGGTGGTAGTTGGATGGGTAACTGTGCAGAGACATGAAAGTGGAAATAAAAACAATTCTTTGGGCCCCCGAAGATTAGATATTGGCAGAGAGTGTTTTAACACCTCCATTGACTATCAGTCATTTCCAATGTTTAAGACTCCCACTGCAGAAACACGGCTTGTAGAGCAGAAAATTACACTTATGTAGATATTTGCAACCCAGTAACTGCTATAGGCAAACTCTGGTGGCCCAGTGGTTAAATGCTACATCTGCTAACCAAAAGATTATCAGTTCCAACCCACTGGGTACTCTTTGAGAACTCTATGGGGCAGTTCTACTCTGTCCTACAGGGTTGCTGTGAGTCGGAACTCGACTCCACAACAATGTTTGTTTTTTTTTGTTTTGTTTTGTTTTTAACTACTCTAGTGCTGCACACAGGAAATGCAGTAGGTGCCCCTGTAATCCCACATTGGACTGCTTTGTCAAGATTTATCATCTAAATTAGCAAAGCTGTCTCTCCATACTACTTAGAATACCATTGTTCTGATGCTTTTAGACCCCCATCTCTTCTAGCAAAATCAAATTGCTCTATGCTTTTCACTTCGATCATCACAATAAAAGATTTCAAAGCAATCTGCAGTGTTTAGTTTTTTCTAGACCACACCTCTGTGCAAAGTAGTTTATAACCATGCTTTTCTCTTGGAAGTAAAAGGGGGGAGGATTAGCCCCAGGATACTGGGACCTTGTGCAAACAGATTTATAGCCACTCTAAAATTGTAGGTAGACACTAGCTAATACCAGCAAGTCATTGCTGTTATAAACGGCACCAGGGCTGTCAGAGAGAGAAACCTCAGAAATGTGAAGTCACTCTGTCTTCAGCTTCTGCAGATTCAGCCTCACTGAGCACCACTGTCTACCACGAGAAGGTTAGGGAATAAATTAGCAGTCACTCCTCCCCTCCATCTGGGCTCTTGTGCAGTAGTAGTTCCAACCTTACACCCTTAAATGTTAACAGAAAGTCTGGAGGTTCAAGTCTACCCAGAACACCTCAAAAGAAAGACCTAGCATTCTACTTCAGAAAATCAGCCATTGCAAACCCCGCGGAGCACAACTCTACTCTCACACTCATGGGGTCGCTGTGAGTTAGGGTCATTTCAACAGCAACTCATTCCTTATGTTCTACCCAGTTTAGACCAGGAAGAAATCTCAAAGATCATTTGATCTGGGGCAGAAAATAGTCAAGACTTAGGAATCAAACCTTCCAAGTCAGTGACCATCATCTTGATGGGTCAAGATATGCTAAGTGACTTTACACAGGCTGTGGTGTGACGGATCTTCTGTCCTATAGTGTCTCCCTTCGTCTTAGTTATCTAGCACTGTTATAACAGAAACACAAGAGGACGGCTTCAGGAACAGAAGTCTATTCTCACATGGTCTAAGTGGCTAGAAGCCCAAATTCAGGGGATCGTCTTCAGGGGAAGGCTTTCTCTCTCTGTCAGCTCTGGAGGAGAAAGCTTGTGATCAATCTTCTCCTGAACTAGAAGCTTCTCCACTCAGGAAAACTGAGTCCAAAGGACATGCTCAGCTCCAGGCTGTTCTCCTGGCAGAACAAGATCCTTCTGTTTCTCTGCTCACTCCTCCCTTTTGTATCTCAAAAGAGATTGACTCAAGACTTGTTCCCATGGCTTATTAACATAACTGCTGCTAATTCCGTGTCAGTGATGTTAGAGAGATAGGATGTACAACACATGAGAAAACCACATCAGGTGACCAAACGGTGGACAATCATACAACACCAGGAATCATGATCTAGTCAAACTGATACACAATTCTGGGGGAACATAAGTCAACCTTTGCCAGCTCAAATCAGCATTTGAAACTGCCAACATTTAACAGTTACTCCTTGCCTTCTCCAGGATCCTCTTTCAGAATGCCTCCTCCTTGCCCTGTGCTCTGCATAAGGCTAAGCACAAAGCACACGTGATTTGTGTTTGCTCTCCCACTGGGTGACCAGTTCCTCCAGGTAGGGACTTTCCCTTAGTCATCTCTTGCACCCCACAGTAACTGGTCAGTACATTTTTGATCAATGAAAACTATTTCTAGAAAGGATAGTACATGAGGTCTTTATAATCCGAGCATAGATTCAAGTATTAAAATCTATCAAAGTATTTATTTCACATGTCACTAAAGAAATGAGATGAGATTTGGATGCATAGATTTTTGTAGTGACAGCAAGAGGAGCAAAGTTAAAGCTTGGAGGTCTACTTAGGAACATTACAGGTTTGACAAAGCATTCGAGTCACGGACAGGATAGGGTGAGGTTAGGGTGTGAATGGGTGACCACTAGAGTCAGCTGACAATACTAGGGGTCTAGAAAGGTGAGCAGAGACTTTAAGACGGAGAGATACAGAGACACTAGGACCAAGCATTTCCCATCTTTCCCAAGTGATTTAAGGTTGTTCCTGCTCTAGCCCTTCTTACCAGGTCAGGCTGGCTCAAGGGTGAAGGAAGCCTACTACGCTTTGTACACTGTGTGGTCTAAGATATACTTTAAAAAGAAGAAAACTTTCTGCTGAGCCAATTCTGGCTCTTGATGACCTCATGTGTGTAGGAGAAGAATGGCTGATTTTTCCAGAAATAGATCACCAAGACTTGCTTCCAAGGTACCTCTGGGTGGACTCAAACCTCAATCCTTGGATTAGCAGATGAGCACATTAATCATTTGCATTACCCAGGGATTTTTTAAGCATACCTATCACATACTAATCATTAACAACAATAGCAATTTCCTTTTTGTGGATGAAGTTAACCAAATGCTCCAAGTGGGGAAGGCTTCCTTGCTATCACTGGGCGGAGAAGGCTGAAGGAGCCCACCACGTGTGTGACTTGGTTCTCTCTCTTCACCATCCCAGTGTGCTTGCCAGTTGTGCCCTGATGACCTCTCCAGCATGAAATTTGATCTGTCCAGTCCCTTCTCCCCACTTTTGTTCCATCATCAGAGCGGGGACTCAGTGAGTGATCCACGTTTGCCTACCTTTTCTGTGGTCAGTAAAGCTAAGTCACACTGACTTGTAGGAAGTATCTTACACACAGGTTGACACCCCTCACCCAGGTCTCTTCTGAGACTCTCTGAAGGGCTGTATCAATTGAGTATTTGCAATTATGTTTTCATATGTGTACGTATAGGAGCATTGGCAACACAATGTGTAAGAGCCTGGCTGCCAACTAAATTTAGGGTCAGCAATTCAAATCCACCAGCTGCCCCTTGGAAACCCTATGGGGCAGTTCTACTCTGTCCTATAGAGTTGCTTTGAGTCTTATTTGATTGTGAGTCAGCCTTGACTCAACAACAATAGGTTTGGTTTGGTTTTCACGGATACATACATACACATATATACCAAAAGAGAAAACCAAACCAGTGCCATCAAGTTGATTCCCACTCATGGTGGCCACGCGTCTGTCAGAGTAAACCTGCTCCATAGAGTTCTCAAGGCTGTGACCTTTCAGAGGCAAATCACCTTTCTCCCAAAACCACCAGCCTGTGGGTTAGCAGACCAGAGCTTAACTGTTTGCACCATCCAGTGACTCCTCACGTACAGTTACATATTAAAAAAGAAAACCAAACCCAATGCCATCAAGTTGATTCTGATTTACAGTGACCCTATAGAACAGAGTACAACTGTCCCATAGAGTTTCCAAAGAGCGTCTGATGAATTCAAACTGCAGACCTTTTGGTTAGTAGCCATAGCACTTAAGCGCTACTCCACCAGGGTTTCCACATTTGCACATATGTGTATATAATTCTGTAAGCTTTGGTCCACACACCAGGACCTGTCTTTATTCTAAAAACCCTGCACAATCACAACCCTTCTCAGACTAACTATGCTGTTAGGAAGCATGACCTGTCCTAGAAAATTCTCTTTACCAGATCCAATCCCTTAGTCTCTTCCCAGGCTCCACCACTGACAACCCTCCGTGTGTCCCCATCTGTTTGTCACAGATTACTACTTGTCTCTGATCTTGCTGAGCTCCTCTTGACCACAATCTGGGGTTGTGTAGATAAGAGCTTTGTCTCTGCCTTGGCTTGCTTCTTTGTTTTTTCTAAGACTTCCTCTTTCTAGTCACTTTTTTTTTTTCCCACTGAGAATACAATTCTCTCCTGCTTTTAAAGGCACATGTCATGGTATAAATAGAATTCTAATTTGCTGTAAAAATCACAGCATGGCTGCAAGTCTTCATGTAAAAGAATGCAGCACAAGTCAAGGTCAGTCTGATGAGGCTGATTCTTGAGCATTTTAACTTTCCTTTGATACATTAACTTGAATTAAACTCAGGATTACTACTTAACTTCAGTCTCATCTACAGGAATCACTCAATAGTTCATCATAGGCTTTTCTCCCTGTGGTTATGCGAGGGAGGAAGAGAAGCTGCTCTCGGGGCCTCAGCTCCAGGAGGCCTTGAGAAGCAAGCTCCTTCCTACCTCAGGGCATTTTCAGCTCTCAATTGCACTCTTTGGGAGTGGTTCGATCTCATCCTTCATAAACCGGTTGCTGTCTAGTCAACCCCAGCTCACGACAACCCCACGTGTGTAGGTTCCACGGGGTTTCCAATGGCTAATTTTTCAGAAGTAGATCACCAGGCTTTTCTTCAGAGACACCTTTGAGAGGACACATACCTCCAACTTTCTGATGATCAGATGAGCACATTAACCCTTGGCACCACCCAGTTACTTTGGTCTTTCAAAACCTTTTGCCGTCAAGTCGATTCTGACGCATAGCTACTCCATAGGACAGAGAAGACTACCCAGTTGTGTTTCCAAGGATGTAATCTTTAAGAAAACTGAGTGCCATGCCTTTCTCCTTCGGAGCTGCCAGTGGGTTCTACCTGCTGACCGTCTGGCTAGTCTAGCCTTTCGTCACTGTACTCGCACTTCCTCATCCTTCATAAAACTGAATCCAAACCCATTGCCATCGAGTCCATTCCAACTCATAGCAACCCTCTAGGGCAGAGTAGAACTTCCCCATGGAGTTTCCAAGGAGGACCTGGCAGATTTGAACTGCTGACCCTTAGGTTAGCTGATGTTGCAGTTAACCACACTTCATATAGCTCAGTATTAGATATCACCTCTTAAAAGATGTCTCCCCTGGGCCCCGCTATCTAAAGTCAATCTAGCTTTCCCGTTGCTATTCTCTCTTGGCGTAGTTTGTTTCTTTGTTAGAATAAGTCATTACATATTTAGTTGTTTGCTGCTGCTGCTGCTGCTGCTTTCTCTTTCTTTAAACCACAAGCTCCATGAAGGCAGGAACATGCCCATTTTTTTCCCCTGTTGTATTTACACCACAAAACATGGCATCCAACCCAGTCAAATTGCTCCTGGTCAGTGTTTGAGGGCTGACAATTATTGCCACCACAGCAAAGCAGATCATTTTGCTCGTCCTGGTTTTCTCATAATCCAGACAAAGAGAGACGTAGAATTTTTCCCCAAGTCCCTGGCAGCTGTCTGCTAAACAAGGAGGAACTAGAGAACTTAGCTATTATCATCATCTCTCTCAAAGCACAGAAGTTCCCTTTGGAGCATTTTCTGGCAATGGTGTAACATCTCCAAGCCCTCTAGTTTCTCCCCTACCCGTGATTTTCCCCACTGGCTGCCTCTGCTGAGCTTGTTTAGTGGCTCAGAAAGGGTAAAGAACAGGGGATCCCGTATCAAACTCAGTGGTCTTACCAAGTTCCATGTTTGGCCTAGCCTCCCTCCACTTCGGATAACGACCTAGCCCAGAGACGAGGCATTATTTACACACTCCCCTACAAAGGAAGGAAACCCTGATGGTGCAGTGGTTGAGAGATTGGCTGCTAATCAAAAGGTCAGGAGTTCAAATCCACCAGGCTTTCTTTGGAAACTCTATGGAGCAGTTCTACTCTGTTCAGGAGAGTTGCTATGAGTCAGAATCAAGTACACAGTGATGGGTTTGGTTTTCGGTTTTCTACCAAGAAGGTGGATGGTGAGTGGCCTACTTCAACACCGAGGACAGCTCCTCTAGGACAGAGGGAGGTATGAGGTCTCTTGTTCTGCCCTAACGCTGAAAAACCTTTCTAGATTTCAGTCCCGTGCTCCATGACCATCTTTGTTACAGTTCAAGCCACTGTCCCTCTGTCATGACTCCAGAGATTTGCAGGGTTATCTGAAGGTTATAGTGGGTTCAAGGCCAGGTTTCTCCCACAGCTCAGGGACTTTCCTTTGGAATTCCATAAGTGTATCTGACTTTCTACCTGGTGCTGTTCATTGAAGGCAGGAGTGGAGTGAGGGGAATCCCAGCTTCTTTCAGTAGGAATTTATAGTCTGGTCCAGTCTGCATGAGTCTTGGCAAAATATTAGCTCAAAACATCTTGTGCCAGCTGTCTTTTCTTTCTGTCTGCTCCTGGGGGAGGGAGAACAAGACCCATTGTCGTCGGACCAATTCTGTCTCATAGTAACCATACACAGAAGGTAGAACTGTCCAGTAGAGTTTCCAAGGAGCACCTGGTGGATTTGAAGTACCCGCCTTCTGATTAGCAGCTGTAGCACTTAACCACTGCGCCACCAGGTATTTAAATGTTGGCTTAGGACATCTTAGAAGCTGGAGCTTACTTTTCAGATTAAGAGGGATGAGGAACAAAGTAGCATCCTCAAATTTCCTGGAAATATTCAAGACACCAACTTTCCAATAGCCTTACAGAGAATCAGAGTTTCAGCATAACTCAGAAAGAGGGTCTGTTTTCCCTGAAACATTCATCCCTGTTACGCACTGTGTGTCCCCTACTGCACTGGTGGTGAGTCCCAGGCACTCTAACTGTGGATGTGATCTCCTCTGCGAACAGGTTTCCTTTGTTTTACTATCAAGGCCATGTCAGTGAAGGGTGTGTCTTTAGCCCCCCATTTTCAAGATGTAGACACAGAAGCAAGGAAACACAGACGGTAACACGGATGCCACTTGGTGATCGCCAAGGAGTGCTGAGGGAAGCTGAGAGAAGGATTTTCACCCAAAGCTGACAGACAGAATTTTCCGTTAGTCAGAACCCCGAATTTGGACTCACTTAATCCGTAAACTGTGAGAAAATGAGTTTCTGTTGGTTAAGGCCACTCTCTGCAGTATTTCTGTTAGAGCAGCACTGAGTCCACCCTCAGGGCGGTCACTGCAGGTTTACCAGTTCTGAGGCCAGTGCAATTCTCTCTTCAGTGGGCCGTGAACCAGCCAGCACAATATCTCCAAGGGATTTAACCTTGATGTCCCTACCTATTACAGCTGGCAAGGAAAACATCCAGCAAAGGTTCACATTTGGTGAGAAATAGACTGTTTCCTGGGAGTTTTGTCTTGGAGTCAGAGGACAGCAACCCAAGTAAATTAGCAGACCTGTAGGAATAGGTCCACGCAGAACATGACTAGGAAGAGGTCCTTTCTTAGGTGTTAACACTGTCTTGGGTAGACTTACATTTCTAGTATCTGCAGATCGAGAAGACACAGAGTGACACAAAGGTATTCTGAATTCAGTGATGCTTTTACATGGATAGACATCTAATTAAATCTAATACAGAGGTACCTACACACGTATTAAAACCACAATGCACTCCTTGACAGAAGACTTAGATATTCAGTACAGGCAAGGCTTGGTGAACCTATAGGCATCTGGACTCCTTGAAAAACTCCAACACCACCCAGGGGTCTGCAGCCCGTCTAAGCTAAGGCTTCTCTGCTCAACTGTGAAGTTGATAGTCCTCAACATGGTTTGTCATATGTGTTGAGAAAGTCAGTCAGTAGTCATGCCCTCAGGAATTAGAAACCGCTTAGACTCCAGGTAGTGGACCAAAGTGTGTTTCAGCTGCAGGGAGGAAGGCTGACAAGAGTCATGTCCTGTGTGAAGACATGTATCCAGCAGGTTGACATTCAAGAACAGGACTCTGCTTTAGTGGAAGCTATTAGAAGTAAGGGATTATCTTAGTATCTTAGTGCTGCTATAACACAAATACCGTAAGTGGGTGTCTTTAAAGAACAGAAATTTCTTTCTTCACAAATTTGGAGGCTAGAAGTTTGAGTTCAGTGCACCAGCTCTATGAGAAGGCTCTTTCTGTCTCTCTGTCTGCTCTGGCCAGGGGGTTCATTGTCTCACCTTCCTTCCCATCATTCCTCAGTTCCTTGGGATTTTGACATGACACCTGTCTCCACTCCTACTCCCCACGCATGCCTGCTTGTCTCTGCTCCTTATCATACAAGAGTGATCAGGCTTAGAACACATATCCTACAGTGACAATGACATATTAACATAACAAAGAAAACCTTATTTCCAGACAGGATTATATCCACAGGTATAAGAAATAGTAGGATTCCAACACATATTTGAAGGTGACACAAATCAGTCTGTAACAGGGAAGAGAGGCCTGCCAATCTGCATCCGAAAATCACCCAGTGAAAAGCCTGCAGATCACATCAGTCTACCCCCATCCCTTCCACAGGCTGCTGTCCTGTCGGGTCTGACTTACAGCCACCTCACAGGTCAGAGCAGAACTGCCCCAAGGAGTTTCCAAGGAGCATCTGGCCTATTTGAACTGCCAAACTTTTGGCTAGTAGATGTAGCACTTAACCCACCACGCCACCAGGGTTTCCCCACATCAGTCTGGTCCTCAGTTAATGGTGTGAATGGTGCAAAGTCAAGCAGCATTCTATCCCCGTGTCCATGGGAATCCCCGTGTCCATGGGGTTGTCGGGAGTCAGGGGCCAACTGACAGCAGTTGACCACAGCAGTAATAAATTAGGAAAGGGGAACTAGAACAAGGCAGGCCACCAGCCCAATAGATGGAGTTTCACAGGGATGGAGGGGGATACAGTAGGTAAAGGGCAGTACCAGAGGTGGGGGCTCAGCCTGGGCCTGACAGGGGCACGGGAAGACAGCAGGCGTGGCACAGCCATGGCAATCAGCTTGTGTCTCAGCCTGCTGAGGTATTTGATTTAATTCTCAGGGCTCTTGCCTAGAGGATGGAGGTGAGATGATCGTCAGGTTTGACTCAGGACCTGGGGCCAGGCCAAGTCAGCCAGCAGAGGCAGAACATTCAGCATAAGGGACTGAGATCCCAGCCTTGTAAAACAATGACACCCAGACCCAGGGCACATCAGCAGCACTCCCCAAGAGTTTGAGGACTCAAATAAACTCTTTCAAAATGAACAAGTAAATACAGAGAGACGGAGAGAAATGGAGCACCTTCTCCCTTGCCCTGCTCTCTTTTGCACTGCGCGTGAATAACTGTCTTCAGTGGAGGGGGAGATCGTTAATAGACGGGCCGCACTTCCCAAAAAAGAAAGCGAGAGTGAAACAGCTTTATGGGCAGAATCTCTGTGGGCTCTGTCGATTCAAATCCTTATTGTAATTCAGGAGCCAAAAGCTTTTCCACACCGCCCCCACACCTCAGACTGAAGCTGCATCTCCAGACTCTGAGGCCTGCGGAGAAGCAGCCCCCTCCCCAAGCCTGGCCAGAAACAGTTCCTCAGCTTTTGTCCTTGCATCAAAAACAGGGTGATTAATGTAGGTGGTGCTGATGCTTAAAGAAGGCTCGCTGAGATCCATGGATGTTAGCTGACTGCAAGTTTCTCAGAAAGGCTTTTTAGGCAGCTCAAAGCACTCCCCATCAAACACACCCGGGGGAGCAACCCCAGAAGGCCAGGACAATGTTGAAATGAGTGATGCTCAGAACAGCAAAACGTTCTAGGAATGGTCTGCAATCAAAACAAGGCTCCTTGGAGGGGAGGTACTTCTGCCCTGAGACTAGTGTTCGTGGGTGGTAGTAATATAAGAACTTGAGGAAGAAAGAAAAGACACAATCCAAGAAGGGACCCAGCCCTTGGCCGGCTGTCAGTCTGGTTGCTGCTTTGATATGTGACACACTCTTCTAATCCCTCCACGCCACCTGAAAAGGACAGCTTTCTGGTAAGGGAGAATGAAAACCCATTGCCCTGGAATCAATTCCAACTCACAGAAACCCTAATGGACAGAGTAAAAGTGCCCCATAAAGTTTCCAAGGAGCTCCCCGTGGATTCAAACTGCTGATTTCTTGGTTAGCAGCAGTAACTCTTAGCCACTGCATCACCAGGCTTTCCACTGGCAAGGGTGGGTGACTGTCAGTTTAGAAAGAAATTACCAGAAAAAGCCTTTCGTTTTCCATCTGTCCTGTGCTATTCAAATCCTTTTGAGGAGTAAAGATCCCTAAAGCCATTACCATCTAGTAGATTCTGATTTGTAGCGACCCTATAGGTCAGAGTAGAACTTCCCCATAGTTTTCAGGAGTACCTGCTGGATTCGAACTGTGGACCTTTTGGTTAGCAGATGCAACACTTAACCACTATACCGCCAGGATTTCTAGGGTCCCTGTTGGTATGAATTTAATCATGTATCCACAAACTATGAGTTGGAATCCTAACCTCTCTACTTATAGGTACAATCAAATCTAATATAGTCATCTTTGCTAATGCAGTCTAGTGGGATGCAGTCAGCCAGTTGAGGGAGGCCGCATACCAATGTAGGGTGGATACTAAACCTAACACAACTGAGCTGTATAAAGAGTAACATATGAGGTCTGACAATTAAGTGTATGAAATTAATTGTTCTACGTGCTACTTACCTCATTGCTGAATATTACTGTGATCACTTATGAAGTACTCCCCTTGGGAAGCTATGCACTGATGCCAGTTCCTAGTCCACTCTTTAAAGCAACTTTGAAACTCTTTCTAGAATGGCCATTGTGCACAGTGGCACAGTGGCAAGTTCTTAAACTTAACTGTATAGTTGTTCATGAGGGAGTTTTTAGCCAGTAAAGAAATAACTGTATTGGAACACCCTCCATGCTCACCTGATCTGGCTTCCAATGACTTTTTTCTTAACCCAAAGGTAAAAAAAATACTGAAAGGAGGACATTTGGATGGCATTCAGGACATCAAGAGTATTACAAGGATGGCTTTGATAGTCATTCCAGAAAAAGAGTTCCCAAATTGCTTTGAAGGGTGGACTAGGCACTGGTGTCGGTACATAGCTTCCCAAGGGGAGTACTTTGAAGGTGACAGCAGTGATATTCAGCAATGAAGTATGTATCACTTTTTCTAGGTTGAGTTTGGAAAGTTAATTGTCAGACCTCATAGACACAGAACGATGCCACGTGAGAGTCACCTACAAACCAAGGAACCAAGGAATACCCAAGACTCCCTACCGGGAAGAAAGTGGCAGTTCTGAGGCTTCGATTGGGACTTTCAGCCTCCAGAACTGTGAGACAATAATTGTCTGTTCTTTAAAGCCACCCCCTTGTAGTATTTGTGTTCCATCAGCATTAGACTGGAAAACATATGCATGCTCCACAACGGAAAGAGGGCACCCGTTTCTACCCTGACCCAGACACAGGCACCCCTTCTACAGATCGGGTGGCATTATCTGCTCAAAGAATGTCAGGCAAAATTTCACTCCATCCATCAGCTTCTTTTCTTTCCTCTGGCCACTCAAAGGCAGGAGAACCTGGACCTTTTTCCCTCTGCTTCCTCCCCATCACAGATACAGTTCATCCCACAAGTCACCTGGCTTTAATAAATAGTCACAAGGACAGCGAGGGCAGGAGTGATTCGGTGGCAGAAACACAGCCTCCCAGGTGGGAGAGCTGAGCTCAGCTGTCGGTCAGTGTACCTCACATGCAGTCATCAGATACTTGTCTGTCATTGGAGACTGGTGTGTCACCGTGGTGCTGAAAAGATTTCAATGGAGCATCCAGACTTAAGGCAGAAGAAGAACAAATGGCTAGAGATCTACTTCTGAAAACCAGCCAATGAAAATCCCATAGATTACAATGGTCTAATCCACAAGGGATCATGGGAAGATGCAGGACCAGGCAGCATTTCACTCTGTCATGTATGGGGTCGCTACAACTCTGGGGCCAACTCAAGGACAGGCAGAAACGACAAGAACAGTACCATGAGCCATCGTTTACTAACATCAGTCACTAACATAAGCTTTGCCTTAGAAAGCTGACTGCATCATGGTCCGTGGTATACGTGACGTATTTGGTTGCATATCCAGCCTGTCTACTCTTTTCTTCTTCCTCTCTAATCGAAGCCTGACCCAATTCTTCCCTCACGAAGTGAGACATGGAAAACTGACCCCATCCCCAACTCCAGAGACAGCTACAGGCGGCCTGAATAAATTTAAGTGAACCATTTTCCTTGCCAGTCACTGGCTCAGGGATACAGACACAAGGTCACGCCATTCCTCTTGCAACTGTGACCTAAACCAATGCAGTAAGACTGAGGGAAAGGGTTCTAATCCTTGCTTCTTCTTTCTGTGCATCTGGATGACAGCAAAAAATCAAATTTTCCTTGTGGTTGCTGGCTGTCCAGCCACGAGGGGAGCCATACTGAGAACAAAACCATCACCTGAGGACGTGTTAGGTAAGGGATCACACACAAGTGAAGCCAGAGCCCTGATCACATCCCATCTGGGACCCGCCCCATCCCAGGACTTCTTGATACATGAGGTAACAAGTGCTTTTATGATTTAAATCAGTTTCAGCCAAATACTGTTACTTACAGCCAAAAGCATCGTAATAAATGTATTTGGAGCAATTTTGTTTCTTGCTTTACAAGGAGGCAGGATAGCTCTGCTATCTCTCCAGCTGTGTGACCCTAGGAGAATCCTTCAGTCTCCCTGATCTTTGGTTTCCTCATATGGTATAACACTTCGAAAAGTCCGGGCGTCATCTTAGGGGGTAGACCACTCAGATTAGCTCAGAATAAAAAGAAATTCCAAGCAGAAAGCAGAGTTGCCAAGGCAATAAGAAGATGGCTTGAGAAGACATGAAGCACCCTCCAATAAACAAGAGACTTCAAGTCAATGAACACAGAAAATCAATGGAGTGATGGCCATGCACCCCTGAAAATGAAGGAGGTAAAAATACATTGACCACAAAATCTTATATTCCCTTTCATTCTCAGCTAAGTATAAACTTGATTCCCAGTCACTCCCTTGTGCCTCCTGGCTCTGTCTACCCAAAGAAGATAAGGAGAAAGAATTCAAATGCCTGATTCATGAGAAAAGGACAGCAGAAAGCATTCTCTTGACTGGAAAGGGGGGTAATGTTACGGGGGCCAAGGGCTCTGAGAATCCATCTGAGTTTTAATTTTTTTTCTTCTACAGTCTTGTGAATGCTTCTTTCATATAGTCTCCCATTGTTGTATACTGCAACTGCCAAAGATTGTTTCAGCCAAGAGTAGTTTTGCCCCAAGAAAGGACTGTTTAGGAAGGCCTGCTGGCCCCCTGTGTACCTAAGACCTAGATGCAATGAAAGAATTGTAACCAGAAGCGATTGGGTGGCATTCTGGGCATAAGAACAAGGGAATGCTAGGCTTCAAGGATGCTGGGATAAGCAGGACAGTCTGCCTTAGGTAGCGATGGCACTGAGAGAGTGCAGGCAGTGCCTTTGGAATCCAACTGAGGAAGGGAAGAGAATGCTATTTACAGTGTATAGGAGCCTCCACAGAAGAGGTTCTCCATCATTTAGTACGGTCCTTAGCCAAAAAAAAGTTCCACCAATTGTTGTTGCGTGAATACATCACGTGAACACACGTCTAAACAAGTCCAGGTACTTTATGGGCAACAAAACCCAAGGGAGACTGAACAAAGGTAGGAGTCACTGGGGACTCTTCCTGAAAGTAATAACAGATGGGGGCTCAGTGCAACAGCAACAGATGTTTATACCGATGGTTTTCAACCCTGGTTACACTTAGAATCACCTGTTGCTGTTAGATGCCACCAGGTTGCTTCCAACTCATGATGACCACTGTGCAGCAGAACCAAATACTGCTTGGTCCTGGGCCATCCTCCCAATCCTTGTTACGCTTCAGCCCAGGGTTATATTCACTGTATCAGCCCATCTCACCGAGGGTCTTCTCCTTTTCCAAAGACCCTCTACCAAGCATGATGTCCTTCTCCAGGGGCTGGTCCCTCCTATTAACATCTCCAAACTCTGTGAGACTAAGTCTCGCCATCTTTATTTCTAATGAGCATTCAGGGACTCAACTGGGAAGCTTAAAAACAAAACAAAACAAAAAAGTAATGCTGCTAGTTGGATAGCACCTCCCACAGATTTTGACTCAGCTGGTCTAGGGCAGGGCTAAAGCTGGAACCACTGGAGGAGGTAAAAAGGTGATTTGAATCAGCTCTGACTATGGACACTTCAGGTCCACAGGGGCCACACAGACAGCAGAGTGCTTTTGTTTCTTTATTATGGCAAAATACATATGAAACCATCAGCCTCTTGAACGAGTTTTAAGTGTACAGTTTGGTGACATTAATCATATTCTCAAGTTGTATAAGCATCACTGTCATCCATTTACAAATGTTTGCCATCACCCCAAACAGAAACTCAGTCTGCCTTAAGCACTACCGTAACTTCCCATTTGCCTTCCCCAAACCCCTAGCAACCGCTAATAATCTTTCACCTCTATGCATTTGCCTATTCTAGATATTCTGTGTAAGTGGATCAATACAATATTTGTCCCTCCATTCTCTTCTGTGATATCCGTTCCTTGTCTGCTATTTTGCAGTATGGGAAGAAAGAAAAGAGACAAGTCACCCATAAATTTTCTGCTTTGTAGTTGTCGTTTTTTCTTTTTCCTTAAAATATTGACTTTAGTTTACAGCAAATTGCCTCTTCTGACTTCAGTGACATAATGTTTTCAGTGGTCACCTGCGTTGTAGCATGTATCAAAACTTGATTTCACTTTATGGCTGAATAACACATCACTGTATGTATGGACCACATTTCATTTATTCGCTCCTTTGTTGGTGGATACTTGGGTTGTCACCACTTTTGACTTGGATCGTGAATAGTGTTGCCACGAATGTTCTCACATAAGTCTCTGAGTCCCTGCTTTGGGGTATGTATCTAGGAACAGAATTACTGGGTCATATGGTAGCTTTGAAAAATCCTGGCGGTATAATGGTTAAGTTCCCTGATAGCTAACCAAAAGTTCAGCAGTTCAAAACCACCAGGCAGTCCTTGGAAACTCTATGGGACAGTTCTGCTCTGTCCCATAGGGTTGCTGTGAATCAGCATCAACTCGATGACACTGGGTTTGATTTTACTTTCTTGGTTATGGTAGCTTTATGTTTCACTTTTTCTTTTTGAGGACCCATCAAACTGCCTTGCACAGTGCCTACAACATTTTATGTTTCCCCTGTTGGTGGATGAAGGTTCTAACTTCTCCAGGTCTAATGTCTTTTATGATATGAGCCACACCAGAACTGTCTTCCCAAAGCCCCCTCCTCCTCCACTTTAATGGCTCCCCAAGACCGCGAGATTAAAAGTCTTGCAGAAATTACCAGCTTTCTGATGCCTTCTTTTATTTGTGACTCACCAACTGCAGTACTGTTTTTGTTATTAGCCATGTCCCAGAGAAATTCCTGAACTCTAGAAATAAAACTTAAAGAGAAAAAACTCTTCAGAAGACAGAGTTATCAGAACTTGCCAAAATTTTCATTCAAACTTGCTGCAAAGGAAGAGTCCAGAAACCAACCAAGTTAAAACTTCACTCTCAGTACAGATATTTGTGGGGGAAAAGGAGGAGCCAGAGAAGAGCTAGAGAAGACAATCTGGTTAAAGATCATTAGATTCTTGACTGGCAGTCAGCTGAGTGGGTGGAAAGCTGATTTCCCAGAGGCAGGGCCTCTTTAAGCTTATTACAGTTTATTTAAAAAATGTTTAAGCATTTTATCAAGAGCATTAGTTTCTTCCCAGAAGGAAGTTGAGAAATAAATCAAGCAAAAAATTCTATCTGAACCAGATTTGGGACAATTCTTCTTTTACATCAAGAATCTTACAACTCCCAGACAGAAAAACTGTTCCACTTGTAAAGTAAATGGTTTTGTCACCATCTCATAAGCAACACAGAAGCCCTGATGGCACCGTGGTTAAGTGCCTGGCTGTAACTGAAGGACTGGCAGTTCGAATCCCCCAGCTACTCTTTGGCAGAAAGATGTGGTGGTCTGTATCTATAAAGATTACAGCCTAGGAAACCATATGGAACAAAGTAGTATGTCTTGTACTGACACAACGCATCGTAACAAATGGTTGTTGAGTCTCTATTGAGTGCGAGCACAGTGCTAGGCACTCAGCCTCTTCACATTTTCTGAATGTGTTCACATATGCCTTTTCATCTGACCATTTTTACACATGTATGGAGTATGAGCATCATTTTGCATGAGAAGGAATATAGATCCAACTGGGTTGTGGATCTTATCACAAGTTGTTCTGCAGATCCAGAATTAAAGATGGATCTTTTGACTCACATTCCAATGGTCAGAAGAAAACCACAGGACTGTAGTTAAATGACCTACCTACCCAGTGACCCAGGAAAACCGTTACTGAGCACAAAAAGCACAGCACTGCAAATCTCCAAGTCTTACAGCTCTTCTGGAATCAGAATTTAAGTATTAGTTACTATGTTCCAGGAAGGAAGCCATGGTGGCCTAGTGGTTAAGAGATATAGCTGCTAACCAAAAGGTCAGCAGTTTGATTCCACCAGCACACTCCTTGAAAACTGTATGGGGCAGTTCTATCCTGTCTTATAGGGTTGTTATGAGTCATGAACTACTTGATGGTGATCTGTCAGTTGTTGACACTCTTCATGACACAAGTTTAAAAAATCATGTTTGTTTATATCAACATTGATCTCAGAAGAAAAGTATTTAAATCAGGAAGATTCAAGTTCAAGGTGGAGGATATAAGTTTTCCAAAATCCAAATGTTCACTTGAAAGCTTGGACTTTATTATCAGCAACTGGATCCAACTTGATGGCACTTGGCTGGCAGGCTGGCATCAGCAACAAGTAACATTAGTTCTTTTCTTTAACACAGCGGGCTTACTTCATTCATTTTTTGAGAAAACATCTGCCAAATTCCCAAGATTGTATAACAACAACCTGTCTGGAAGTTATCTTTTAAGCAAAAATGGTGTTCCATGAAAACAATGGCTAGTTCAGCTAAAACCAAACCAAACTCATTGTCATCAAGTGGACTCACACTCGTCTTGATCCTATGGGACAGAGTAAACTTCTCCATAGAGTTTCCACTGAGCAGCTAGTTTAGCTTGCAACTCAAACAATTGAACAAGTGCTTTTTCTCAAGACCATGATAGCATTTTGATATAAAGTGAAAGCACTTTATGCATATCTACTATTTTTATAAAGCTACTGAGAATAAATTCATTCTAGGGTCACAATTTAATAACATTAATAGTGTTTACTGCTCATCAAGAACATGCTTAAGCAAAATTGACCTTTATTTATTTATTTTACTGCAGTGCACAACAGTGAAGCATACAATGACTACCACTATCCTATCTCTGTCAGATTGATTCTGACTCACTGTGACCCCATAGGACAGAGTAAAACTGTCCACTGGGTTTCCAATAAGTAGCTGGTGGATTCAAACTGCTCATCTTTTGGTTAGCGGTCAAGCTTTAACTACTGTGCCACCAAGGCTCTACTAGAGTTTGGTGCTATTACCTAAATGATCACTGAGGTGCCATCAGTTTTATCCACCATAATTTTTAACCACCCCAGTGCAAATATCAACACAATAAAAAAGGCGGGGAGAGAGGCCCCACTTTTGTTATCAATATAGTTTTGACTTTGCAGACTCCTTGAAAGTGTCGCAGCACCCTCTCTACACCTTATCCCTACCAGCAGGGTCTGTAGACCACACTTTGAGAATTGCTGCCTTGTAGGGGTCTCTGGTTGTACGTCTTGTCATTGACCTGGTCACTTTCATCACCATGTTGTCCTTAGTTGTTGTTGCATTGATTCAGACTTGTGGCAACGCCACTGCTTACAACAATATATAATTTATTTGTGTGCTTCTTACTTAAAGTCCAGCTTCCATGTGAGTTCTGTATCCCCGATGCCTGGCTTAGTAACTGCCACATAGCAGATACCCAGTAATTTCTGGTTGATCAATGACTTTTCCTCATTTTCCATATAAAAATGCTGGGCTAGAAAGGCTGGCACCTTGTCCAAGGATGCAGTGAGAACAAAAGGCAGGAAAAGGCTCACCCTCCTGCTGACTTTTCTGTGCTAATCACAAACAAGAGAAAGTTAATTAGGATCTCCACAAAACTGAATTTTATTCCTCGCTATAAAAGAAATAGATTTTACATACTGCAAGACTTAAACAATGACTTTCTGGCTTTTGTTTTGTTTTGACTGGTTTTATTATGGGGAGTAATGCCTATTTCCAGATAGAGGCCCAGGCTTCAGCAGGAGTGCTTATATACTTGGAATGGAGATGTCTGGGTAAGGAGGATGTTTATAGTCCACAAAATTGGGAAAAACGTTACCTCCCCATCCCCCCCAGCAGCTCTGTCTCAGACCCTCCTGGACACACCCTTCTACTCCCTGCTACCCACAGCCTACAACCACCTGGCTAATGGGAAAAGAGTCCTGGTGGTGAAATGGTTAAACACATGGCTGCTAACTAGAAGGTCAGTGGTTCAAAGCCACCAACAGCTCTGCAGAAGAAAAGTTCCTGGCTTGTGTGGGCTGGAAGCGACTGCGTCCTAGCCCCCTTGCCCTTCCTCCTTCTCCCCATGTTTCGTACCTCTCTGCTTGGCACCTTGAAACTATTTACAGAATAATAAGCATCATCTCCTTGAAATTGTTTGTAGGACAGTAGCCCAGACTAAACCATTTGCAAGTTAAAACTATTTCCTTGAAACCATCTGCAGTTAAATTGACTCAGGCAAAACTATTTGTAAAATAGTAAGTCCTTAGCTAAGAACTACTTCCTTGAAACTGCAGGATAATAGCTCAGGTTAAAACTCTTTGCATGTTCCTGTCCTTTGTTCTGTAACAAAGATCATGACCATTTTTGGCTATGTACCGCCCTGTAGACCTTGTACCTGTAAAGCCTATAAATAAAGCTTGTGTTAGCAGACAGGTGTCCATGATTCTTCATCAGAGATCATGGTCCCACCTGGCCCCAAATTTATGCTATGTGATGTGTTTATTTGTTCTTATGTGATTGACGTGTTTTCACGCATGAGTGAGCTTTCTCATCCTTTCACCTGTCCACTGCGACCTTGGACCCTATCCAGCGCTAGCCACTGGAATGTTGGACGCGACACCTGGCAATCCACTCCTGTAACGATTATAGCCTAGGAAACCCTACAGGGCAATTCTATTCTGTCACACAGGGTCACTGTGAGTTGGATTTGACTTGATGGCACATAACAACAAGCTAAAGGGAATGTGACATTCAGAAGACCCACTGGAATGCAAGAATAGTTGGAAGCTGCCAACTTACCTTTCTTCATACCATCCACAGGCATTTAAAGTCTTCAGCTAAGAAACTCAGACCTTAGATATACACACACTTTCCCTGCCACCTTCTCCCTTTCTGTTATAATATCCCATTCCAGCATTTTGAATGACCAAAGGTTACACTGACAGAGGCACAAAGTAATCTAAACTCCTGCAGCTCCGTGGGTTAAAGAATTTATTTAGCCCAAAGAATTTGGTCTTTGTCTTTGGTTCTTGAGAGATAACCTCTGAAATCTTGGAATTTCTCCAGTGATTGAAGTATATTTGGTAAGGCCTCCAGATCACACAGGAGAGTTTGTGCTGATAAGGTGACTCTTGAGTCGGGGCTGGCCATACCAGGGACATGATTCAACCAACTGTGCCTTTGTAACGTGAAAGCAACATGGGTTTACTGGTTGAGGAAAAGCACCAATGCAGGTGAGAGAGTTGTTAGGGGTTGTCGAGTTGGTTCTGACTCAGCAAACCCCTGAACAAAACGTTGCCTGGTCCTGGGCTATCCTCGCGATCCTTGCGACATTTGACCCTACTGGTGCAGCCACTGGGTTAATCCATCGCATTGAGGATCATCCTCTTTTTCTCTGACCCTCTACCAAGCATGATGTCCTTCTGTGGGGACTGGTACCTCCTGATAACACGAGCAAGGTATGTGAGATGAAGTTTATCATCCTTGCTTCTGAGGAGCCTTCTGGCTGTACTTCTTCCAACAAAGATTTGCTCATTCTTCTGGCAATCTGTGGTATATTCAATTATTTGGAACCAACACTATAATTCAAATGCTTCAATTCTTCTTTGGTTTTCCTTATCCACTCTTCAGCTTTCACACACGTATGAGGTGGTTGAAAATACCATGACTTGAATCAGGCACACCTCAGTCCTCAAAGTGACATCTTTGCGTTTTAACACTCTAAAAAAGGACTTTTGCAGCAGATTGGTCCAATGTAATACATTGCTTGATTTCTTGGTTCTTGCTTTCATGGTCGTTTATTATGGATCCAAGTAAAACAAAATCCTTGACAATTTCCATCTTTTTTGCATTGATCAGGATGTTGCTTATTGGTCAAGTTGCAAGAGTTTTTCTTTCATATCAAGATGTAATCCATACTAATGACTGTGATTTTTTATCTTCATAAGTACATGCTTTAAGCTCTCTTCACTTTCAGCTAGCAAGGTTTGTGGGAGGGTAGCACATTCCTTTTTGAGACCTGGAAGTTCCGTACGGTGAACCCTCTGGGTCTTCACCCTAAGCATCTTTTCATTTATAACCTTTCTGTTACAATAAAGCTAATCATTAAGCACAATCTGTAAGCTTTCTGTGTCTTTCTAGCAAATCATCAAACCTAAGGGAGTAATGGAAGCCAACAGGTCAGAAGTAAGAGGGACTGGGGGGTCTCAGCTGGCACTTGAAATCTTGGGCAGGCTTGGCAGTCTGGACCTATGGCCATCAAGCCAATTCTGACTCATAGTGATCCTATAGGACACAGCAGAATGGCCCCATAGTTTCCAAAAAGTGCCTGGAGGATTTGAACCGACGATCTTTCGGTTAGCAGCTGTAGCACTTAACCTCTATGCCACCAGAGTTTCCTGACAGTCTGGAGGACTGTGCCTTTTACCGTACGCAGTCTAACCTAGCTCTGGATCCATGGGCACTTGATGTGCAGTTAAACGGGAAACAAATAGGTTGGAACTGTACTGCAATTTGATTTCCCTTACAGACTCCAAGTGATCGGTATTCAAATGCAGTATTTTAGTAGGCATAAGTTAGATTTTGAGCTCTTGTGGTAAGGTAGTTAAAAGCTGAACTGCTAACCAAAAAGTCAGCAGGTGGAATCTACTAGCTGCTCCTTGGAAACCCTGGGGGAAGCTCTACTCTGTCCTGTAGGGTCAATTACTGAGTCAGAATCCACTCTATGGTAAGGGGTAAATTAGAGCCCAAAGGAGGCTTGGTGGAGTAGTGGTTAAAGCGCTAGGCTGCTGACCAAAGGGTTGGGAGCTCCAAGCCACCCGTAGGGGAAAGATGTGGCAATCTGCTTGCCTAAATATTACAGCCTTGGGGACCCTATGGGGGAAGTTTTACTCTGTCATACATAGTTGTTGTCGAGTGAGAATGACTCCATGGCACACAACCACCATAAAATTCGACCCGAGTTCTACTCCTAGTCCTGCTAATGATTAACTGCGTGACCTTGCACAAGGACTGTAATTTTCTTGGTCTCAGTCGTCTTGTCTGTAAAATGACTGATAACGTATACACAACAGGCCTAGCACCCAAATGTTGCTTTCTTTCTAAGACGAATGGCTCGAAGGTCTGAAAACCCCAGAGAAGAGAGTAAAGCCACACGGCCAGCAGTCAGCTCTGAAGCTGCGTTTAAGATCCAAACCCAGGCTTGGCATTTTCTCTTTCTACCTTTTTCTGTTTCAGTCCCTCCTGAAACCTCCAGCAGTTTGGCTGGGAGGCCGTGGTAAGCTGGCCGGAGCCGAGGAAGAACTCAGAAAGAAGCAAACGAGCACACCCTTTCACTCTATTGCAATCTGGGGAGGGCTGAAGAGGGCCAATGGGCAGCGCTGGGGGGGTCTCGGGCTGGAGTGGGGGGCCCCTGGGTGTGGGGCCTGCTGTCTCCCGGCGCGGGAGGGGCTCAGCGGGCGGCAGGTGGGGCTCCTCGGGCGCTGGGTGCCGCCTCGCCCTAGGAGTTGTTTTTCCCGCGCGCCTCGCACCAGGGAAATCTTCAAAGGAATGAGAGGAATGAAGCGCGCTTACAGCGGTGCATTATCCGCCCGCTCGCCCCCTTTCACCAGCGCGGTCATAATCCCCTCTTTGTGCTCTCAGCAGGCACCGAGTCGGTGCTGATTTCCCTCCCTTTTCCAAGGCCCAAAGACGCGCCGCGGCCGGGCGCACGGGGCGGCGGCGCGGATTCCGGCGGCTCTCCCCCGCAGCCGGGCCGCGCTTCCCACACTCGGCCGGCGCGGGCGTGGCCCTGCATGCTGATGAGAGCGGAGCCGGCGCCAGCCAGAGCCGGGGCCCTGCTCGGGGACTGCCGCTCCCACCCGCCCTCCGAGCCGGGAGCGCTTTCGGGACCCTTAAAAAAGTGCCAGCGGCTCCGCTCAAAAGCTAGGAATCCTTGCTCCCAGATCCCAGGGGAATGGATTACAGTCAGCTCTGTTTTTCAGATTCACCGAATGCTCAGGATGCCAGGAAATGGTCCAAATTTCTAAGAGGTCGGCGTAGATTCAGGCAGCTGGGAATCTAGCTTTCTGCTTCTGGGATGATGACTGGCCTGTCATGTTCCATATGGGAAACCCTAGTGGCGTAGTGGTTAAGTGCTATGGCTACTAACCAAAAGGTCCTCGGTTCAAATCTGCCGCGAGCTACTTGGAAACTATGGGGCAGTTCTAATCTGACCTATATGTTTGCTGTGAGTCGGAATTAACTCGAAGACAACGGGTTTGGTTTGGGGTTTAAATGTGCCATATAATGCTGTAGCGTAAACTTGAGAATAAGAAAACTTATTAGAGAAGACAGGGGCAGTAGCAACCAGTCAGTGAAACGGTAACTAACCTTGACTGAATCAAGTATATCAAGGACCCCTGGTGGCGTAGGGTTTAAGAGCTGTCTGTCCATAGAAACGTAGTCAGGCTGTGTGCGGTCCGCAGAAGAAAGATACATCACAGAAGTGGGCAATCTGCTTCTGTAAAATTCCAGCCTTGGAAACCCTCAGGGACAGTTCTATTTGGTCCTATGGAGTGGCTATCCGCTCAAAGGCAATGTGTTTTTGGCCTAACTCACCTTAGTGGCACAGTGGTTAAGTGCTACAGCTGCTAACCAAAAGGTTGGTACCTCAAATCTTGTATCCTTGGAAACTTTATGAGGCAGTTCTCCTCTGTCCTATAGGGTCACTATGAGTTGGAATTGAGTCCACCTGGGTTTGGTGTTGGGTTTATATGCCAAGAACTGTTGTCAACTGCTCAAACACAATATGTCATTGAATCTAAAACAGTACCTCTGTGAACCTGAGTATGACACAGATAAAAGTTATTCCCATTTTGCAGATGAGGATACTAGAGGACAAGGATATTAACCCCCTTGTGATTGCATGGGTGTCTGAATCCAGCAAGTCCAGCTCCAGACCTGTTCAAACTTCTCTTAGTACTGCACCTTTTCTGTTTTGCAAGTCTTCAGAAATTTACCTGGTTTAGGCAAATCCTAGCTCCTCCACTGCTTAGATAGGTCACTGAATCTCTCTGGACCCCAGTTTCTGTATCAGGAACAAGAGTAATAACTACCAACCTCCCAGGAATGTTGTGAAGATTAAATGAGATAATGTGCTTGAGGTACTTTGCAAAGTGTAAAGCATTTAACCCATAACTGCCCTTTGTGTGCTTGGTGGTGCAGTGGTTAAGCACTCGGCTGCTGACCAGAGATCAACAGTTCCCATCCACCAGCTGCTCCCTGGACACTCTTCGGGACAGTTCTACTCTGCGAGTGTCACTGTGAGTTGGAATCGACTTGATGGCAAAGGTTGTTTTTTTTCCCCCCCCAGTGCTCTTTTGTCAACTACGACTCAGGGTGATCTCACGTGTGTCAGAGAAGTACACTCTATAGGGTTTTCTATGGCTGATATTTCAGGAGTAGATCATCAGGCTTTTCTTCCTTGGTGCCTCCGGGTGGGCTCCAACCTTCACCCTTGTGGTCAGCAGCTGAGCATGTTCACAATTTGCAGTACCCAGGGACTCCCAAAAGATCAATTGCCCTGTGTTCTGATCCATTCCTAGAACAGAGCCCTTAAAAATACCTCCTGAGAAGGGCACCGTGTGTACTCATTCTGCCTCTGGGTTACTGCCGTCACCACTGCTTGTCATGCACCCATTGCCATCAAGTGGATTTCAGCTCAGTGACCCTATAGGATACTGTAGAACTGCCCTGTAGAGTTTCCAAGGAGCAGCTGTTGCCTTTGAATTGCTGGCTTTTTTTTTTTTTCAGTTAGCAGCCAAACTCTTAGCCAGTATGCCACCAGGGTTTCTGTTTGTCCTGCAGACATTGCAAAACCCCAGATTCCAACTAAGCCTCCTTTTCCTTTAACAGAATTCTTTCTTTAGTTTGTGCACGGTACTGCTGAATTGAGGTTGCTTCCCACAGGTATTTCCTTGTAACTTAGAAACAAATTACTAAGCATCGTTGGTTCTGTGGTTTATATCCTGGTTTGAGGGGGAGGGACAGATGAAAGCCCAGTTTCCCATTCAAGTGTTGGGGGCTGACCTAGGCCAGCGACTTTATTCATTGCCTAGGCCATGCTTCCACAGCTATGGTGGCAGGGTTTTCTGAGCCCTCCTCTGCTTTTAAAATACCACTGTGTGTGAGAAAATCAGTCAGAAAAGCAGAGTGAAACTTCTTTCCTTGAATGCCCCAGACAGCCTGCAGATCCTTCTGGAAAGGAAAAGGGAGCATGGAAGATTCTGCTCTCAGCTGGCCTTGAAACCAGGTATGTCTGTTGCACAGCAGCTGAGAACAAATGCTTCCCTAGAATTGGCCTGTAGAGATCTGACCCCATACAATGTCCTGCTTCTGGCAGAAACGCCTTCAGCAAGGGGCTCTGTGGCACAGACAGAGCAGTTACTACTCTTGCCTGGAGGTATTGCTCTGCCACCTGTAGGAAGCGTGCTATTGCCATCAGTTAAGGCTGCTGCCTGTTACCTGTTACCAGAAGTGTTCCACGGCCCATGAAGACACAGGTGCAAACTTTTATTAAGGCTTGAGGATCGGCGAAGTATTTGCATCTTGTGAAAAAGTGGCATGCTTTCTTTTTTCCTACAAAAACGTGAGTTCTGAGAACTTTCCTCTTGTCCTTAACTATTTACAATTTACCATTTTTCCTATTTTCGCTTTGGTATCTAGGAAACTTGGAGCCCTTGGGTAGTACAAAGGGTTAACGTGTTTGACAGGGGTTCTGGTCCACACAGAAGACCCTCAAAAGAAAAGCGTGGTGTGGCAATCTACTTACAAAAATGCAGCCCTTGCAAACTCTGTGGAGCACAGCTGTGCTTTGTCATGTGGGGCCACCACAAGTCAGAATCTACTCGACAGCAATAGTTTTCTTTGTTTGTTTCATTCAGGAAGCTTAGATCCAAATGCAGCAGTTGTCATAGCAGCTTAAGATTTTATGATCTATAGGACAACAGTAACAACACGTGTCAACATATCATCTTGGATTGTGGTCTTCCCATCCTACTACTATTTTCTATAGCCCTGATTCTATATTTCTATTTCCTCTAATACTGTATGGAAACCCTGGTGGCACAGTGGTTAAACGCCGCGTCTGCTCACCAAAAGGTCAGCAGTGCTAATCCTCCAGGCACTCCTTGCAAACTCTGTGGAGCAGTTCTGCTCTGTCCTATAGGGCCACTTATGAATCAGAATCAATTCAACAGCGGTGGATTTTTTTTTTCCTCCTATTACTATGTAATACATTGTCTAGAGACTGTATCTGAGCCATCATGGATTATGGTAAGGAATATACATAAGTGCTATAAAATAAATTTTTCTAAAGTTCTGTAACTGGGACCCAAGCACAAATAATCATCACAAGGGGGAAAGCTGCCTGGTGACTATGAGCCTGACTCTTCCTTTTACCTGTGACTCTTCCTTTTACCTCAACGGCACTTGGCTTGGCTTGGCTTCCTTTTACCTGACTTACAGGTGAGAATTAATGATACAGCTGCTCTGGACTACTTTAAGCTGCCTCAAAAAAGTCATCAGTAAAGCCACAACAACCAAGAAGTTAAGAATTTTCTGGAACAAGTAACAGTTTAGGTCTTGAGGAATATTATCTTCCACTAATCTCAGTCCCACTCTACCCCTTTCCACCTGTCCTAGCCTCAATGTGTCTATTCCCCCCCGTTTGCTTACGTGTCCTTTGAGGTTCTAAATTCAGAATACCAAGCTGACAAAGCAAAACTGCAATGATCAGACCCAGTATGGCTGAGTATTCTAATTATTAGATGTACTGTAGAGTTTTTGCTCTTATTTCACAGTGGATTACAGGAGAGGAGGCAACTGCTGTCCAAATAGTTGCCATTAAGGTGGCACAAGATCAGACAGCACCAGGGCTTGTGCCACCTGAAGCTAAATGACCACTTAATATACGCAGAGAGCAGCTGACGTCCAGAAGTCAGCATCAAGCTTCTTGCTAACGTGATGAGCCACGGCCATCTGTCCCGACAAAGCCAGGTAGCGTGACCTTCAGTCCCAGGTGCTTCTAGCATCTCTCTTTACCGTGATGGAGAGAAAGAGAAAGCGGTGCTCTAATAATTTTCTTTTTAGCAACCACACACAAAAAGTATTTGTCCCAATTTTTATTTCGTATCTTCTTTAAAAAATAAAAGAATAAGAAGCACCAATAACCTGGACTGCAAGCTAAAGCCTATAGCTGTGGGATTCTGTTTTCTTAGAGGGAAGATGTATGCATATAATTAATATGCAATCAAAGAGCAAAGAAGAGCACATGCATTATACTAGAAATTCCTTCATGTTTTATTAATCTAAATGACATGAAAAGATCTAGCTGAACAAAAGCCACAGCTCAAAACCTCAGGCCACTAAATCTCAATTGACAGACAGCAACAGTCACACTCAACTCGAGGACTAATGTTGGCACGGAAAAGAAAAACAGTAATAGAGGTAGGTGAGAACAAACCCCTACGAAGATAGAACCTTGCCAGGGCAAGGTTTGTAATCTAGATTGACTCATTAAATCCTTATGTGGATTGAATGCATTCCCGTATTTGTCTCTTGCATTCCTTCCGTGTCTGTCATATGAGGGATCGTTAGCATCATCAGAACAAAAAGGGGGGGGGGAAGTAAGCGGCCACTTCTCAGTGGGAATCCATCCTTTGTCAGGGAGTACAAGAACCATGTCCAAGATCAACAAAACCAGACATTATAAAATGTTTCTCTAAGCTGGAGCAGTTCTCACAATATCAAGCAAATATGTATGCAGTGTGTTATTTTTGTAAAGAATTTCATCTTTCCATAACCTTTTACTCAGCTCTCAGGATTCAAAAAAAAAAAAAAAAAAAGGGAAGCGTTGTTTTATTTTTTTTAATGAAAGTCATTTCCTAAGAACTTGGCCTGATAGAACATTTAAAGAAACAGCAAACACGTAACACAGGAGTTAGTTGGTATATCAGTTAGCTGGACTCTAACTGTATTTATGGAAAAAAGCAAGTAACCATGGCTTAAGTTGTAAGGATATTAATCAGTGTCCTAAGAAAAATTCTGGGGATAGGTAGCTACAGGACAGATCAGCCATTCACGGGGAGCCTCAAAGGCCCCAATTCTCTCCAGTCCTCTTTCCATCATCCTCTGTAAGTTGACTTTTCTTTCTAGTATTCATCATCTTGGAGTCCAGAGTTGCCTAACAAAGCCTCATATATCCTATTCTCTCATCAAAACCAACCCAAACCAAACCCACTGCCTTCAAGTCAACTCTGACTCACAGTGACCCTATAGGGCAGAGTAGAACTGCTCTGTGGTTTCCAAGGGGTGCCTGGTGGATTCAAACTGCCAACCTTTTCAGTTGGCACATAACCGCGATGCCACCAAGTGCATCCCAAAAGGAACAAAGAGGCAGAGACAAGAACCTTTGCCCTTTTTATCCCAGAAGGAAAGCTCTCTGTAGATTCCCTTCAATGTCTTACTGGCAGAACTAGCTCTTGTGTCCATTCTTGGACCAACCACTAGTGAGAAAAATAAAGATTCCTAGAGGAGGTTTAGACCAATCATGATTCACTGCCTCAGATAAAGTCTCCACCTAATACCCGCCAGAATGTGTGTGTATGTGAGGAGCACTTGCCATGTTGCCACCTCCAAATCATGGTGACCCCCATGTGTGTCAGAGTAGAGCTGTGTTCCAGAGAATTTTCAATGGCTGATTTTTCCCAAGTAGATTGTCAGGTCTTTCTTCCAAGGCACTTCTGGGTGAACTTCAATCACCAACCTTTCGGTTAGCAGGCAAGTACTTTAACCATTTGTACCACCCAACAGACAGGCCAGTGAGGAAGACCATGGTAAACAGCTATTGGGTAGTCAAGGAATACTGGGTACCCTGATTGGCCAAGTCTACTCTTCTCCCCAGACTCCAAAAACCCAACCATCACATAGAATGTGCTTGGACCTTATCAAGAATGCCCCCAAATAAAAAATTATAAAATAAAAGAGCTACACACTAGATAGGCTATTTCTTCTATGTCTTTCTAGGTATTTTCCTAATGTTTCATTTGCCATTGGTCTAGCCATGCTGTTTTCTTCTGGCAGTATCTCACTATTACTCTTTAGTTTGTCTCTGAGTCTTTATCACCTCCCATGCTGGCATAAACCTGATGCCTCCTTACATCTCTTCACCTCCTTGTGTTTTACTTTTGAAACTCCGGTGAATGTTCTAAAATAGGCAAATGAGTAGAGATCAGAATAGGTGATGGCTTCGGGGGTTAGGGAGAGGATGGAGTGGGGAGTTACTATACTGAGTCCTTTTTGTTTGGGGTGATGGAAAAATCTTGGAAATAGCAGTGAAGCGACGCAGCACTTGGATGTCATTAATGTCATTGACTTGTACCATAAAAAATGGTTAAAATGGCAAATGTTAACGTTGTGTGTATTTTCCCACAATAAAACAAAACAGAAAGAAACTCAGGTACGTATCCTTGGGGGTCCTATCTCCTGGTGCGTATGACTGAAACGGAGATGTCAGGGTCTGAGACCAGAGCTAACAAGCAGGATTCGGGCTCACCTGAGCTGTTTACTCAACAGCAGCAGAGACAAAGGCGTCCACCCAGACCTCAGGACTCACTGAGGGCTCTCACGAACTGGGCTGAGACATCTGTAAGCCCTCAGCCACAAGCCAGTCCTCTGGGGGCATTCGGCAGCTGCCTTTAATTGAAAAACCAACCTTCTTTACAGAAGAGCTCCTGTCAAACCGTCCAGGTACCAGTGGCTGCTTCCTGCTTATCCTTCCCACACTAAGTCCCAGGGAAAAACCTGGCCTATGCTGAGACATAACCGCAACCAGCCCTACTCTACCTAGTGTGTGGGGGTCAGCATAAAGTTACTCCTTTTAAAAAAGATTGTTGTACATATATACAAAGTTCAGCAATGAAGTCAGTGAACTTAATTGATCTAAGTGCTACATACATCATTGTTGAATATCACTACAGTCACCTTTGATATGCTCCCCTTGGGAAGCTATGCACTGATGCCCGCACCTAGTCCACCCTGCAAAGCAATTTTGGAATGCTTTCTGGAATGGCCATTGCACATGGTGGCACAGTGGCAAGTTTAGGAACTTAATTTTATAGTTGTCTATGAGGGAGTTTTTAGCCAGTAAACAAATGACTCTATAGAACACCCTCCCTGCTGATCTGATCTGGCACCCATCACCTTTTTCTTTACCCAAAGATAAAAGAAATATTGAAAGGAAGACATTTTGATGACATTCAGGACATCAAGGGTAACACAATGACAGCTCTGATGGCCATTCCAGAAAAAGAGTTCCAAAACTGCTTTGAAGAGTGGACTAGGCACTGACATCGGTGCATAGCTTCCCAAGGGGAGGACTTCAGAAGTGATTGTGTGATATTCAGCAATGAGGTCTGTAGCACTTTTTCTAGGATGAGTTCATGAACTTAATTGTCAGATCTCATGTGTCAACACACACACACAATACATATACACACCGAAACCACTGCCAGTGAGTCCGTTCTGATTGATAGCTGAGGTCTGGGTGGCCACCTTTGTCTCTGTTGCTGTTGAGGAAACAGCTCAGGTGAGCCAGAATCCTGCTTGTTAGCTCTGGTCTCAGACCCTGATGTCTCCATTTCAACCATACGCATCAGGAGATAGGACCCCCAAGGATATGCATTAGCCTTCGCAGCTCTTAATCACTGTGTGATCAGAGTTTCCATATATAACACAGCATTTGCCAGTTTAACATTTCTCATGTGTAACTGCTTAGTGACATCAGCAACATTAATCAGGTTGTGCGACTATCACTCCTGTTTTCAAATTTCAATCACTGTGACCAGAAACTCACTGCTTCCTAAACAGGGGTGCCCTTGTCCCCTCCTTCCCTGCAGCCTCTGGCAGCCATAAAAACCTCTCTGTATACATTTGTCTATTCTAGATATTTTGTCCTATGGTGAGTGACTGACTTAGCAAGCTGGCTTCAAGTTTCACCCATTTTGTAGCATGTACCAAGGCTTCATTTCTCTCTATAGATGAGCAACATTCCACTGGAGGTACCACACTGCAGTGTGGGTACCCCTTTTTGGTTCTCTCTCCATCTGTTGGTGGCCATTGAGGTGGTTCCTACCTTTTGGCTATTGTGAAGAATGCCACAGCAGACACTGGTATGCAAGTTTCTGTTTATGTCGCTCCTTTCAGTCTCTTGGGTATGTACCTGGGAGTGGAATTGCTGGATCATGTGGTAATTCACCATTTAACTATAAAGGTACTCTATTGGTTGTCCAGTCCTACTAGAACAATATAAGAAAACTACTGGTTTACTTAAAAAAGGATGAAATCCAGATTTTCCTGAGTTGACAGCCAAGGGAGTTCTTCCATGGAAAGAGGCAGCAGGAACGTGAAATGAATTGTTCTCTGGGAAGGTGCACTGACCATCAAATTCACCACAGCCACAAGGGGGTGTTCTTTGTTGTTAGAGGGGTCACAGGAAGCATCCATCTACTCTGCCATCCTAGCCCCGCCTCTCCCCTCAGGATTTAAAACAAACCAAATTCATTATCTCACCACTGATCCCAACCCACAGAGACCAAATAGGACAGATTGGAACACCCCATAGGTTTTCCCTGGCTGTAAATCTTTGCAGAAGCAGACTGCCACATCTTTCTCCAGAGCAGCGGCTGGTGGGTTTAAGCAGCCAGTCTTTAGGTTGGCACCTAAATGCTTAACCACTACAGCACAGTTCCTTTCCACAGAGTTTAAACCTGAAACCAAACCCTTTACTCCTGGGTCAGTTCTGACTCATAGTGACCCTATAGGACAAAGTAGAACTGCCACCATAGGGTTTCCGAGAAAAGGCTGATCGTTGAATTGCTGACCTTTTGGTTCGCAGCCAACATCTCAACGACTGTGCTACCAGGGTGCCCCAAAAGTTTTTAAAAAACCAAACTCATTCCTGTCTAGCTGAGTCTGACTCATGGTGACCCTATAGGAAAGAGTAGAACTGTTTCAATAGAGTTTCTAGAGTACCCGGTAGATTCGAACTGCTGACTTTTCGGTTAGCAGCCATAGCTTTTAACCACCATGCCGCCAGGGTTTCCCCATAGAGTTAAAAAAAACAAAACAGAACATTCATTGCCATTGAGTCAAATCCAACTCATAGCAACCCTGGTGGATTTGAACTGCCGACCTTTTGGTCAGCAGCCATACTTCTTAACCGCTGTACTAGTAGGTTTTGTTTAGGAGTCAGTCATTCAGTCAAACATTAACGTAGGTATCACTGTAGAGGTATGTGTAAACATGGTCAACATCTGCGGTCAGCTGGCCCTAGGTAAGGGCAATTGTCTTCAATAACGTGAGTTGGCCTTGTCTAATCTGTTGAAGAGCCCTGCAGGCAAAGCTGAGGTTTCCCCGATGAAGGCGAAATTCTGCCTCTAGGATGCAGCTTCCACTCCTGCCTCAGTTTCCAGCCCCGGTCCGCCCTGCAGATTCCAGACTTGCCAGCCCTACAGTGGCCCAGTCAATGCCTTGAAGTAAGTCTCTGATCTAAACTAGGGTAAACCCAGGAAAGGGAAAGCAAGCCATCCACCACCCTGCCCTACAAGTTTCTGAGCAAGAAGGGGTTCAAGCCACAAAGGGGAGATGCCGTTACAGGGCAGAAATGCAGAAAGGTGATGGTTTGCAATTACACTGCGCTACCTAGAGACACATGATTGTTAGACGGGCTTGGGTTTTCGGACGCCTGGAACAGCCATCAGTTTATGTGACCTGGCCAGGATTTTATCCAAAGGGCAGTGAAGAATGAGGCTATAGAGTAAGGTTTACGGAGTCAGTGGGGGAAAGAATCAAGCCAGTCACTACCTGCTCCCTGAGAAGTTTCATCAGTCAGCTGCTCCTCCTTAACTCCCTATCACTGGTCAGGACCTCAGTCACTTGGAGTTCAGGCACCCCTGTTCTGCTGGCCCAGACCCACCTCCTAATTGTGATTTAAGAGAAGGGCCTGTGTGTCCTTGGATACTCATCACAGGCAGTGTCAAGCTCAAGAAGAAACCACACTTGTTTTCCCCAGGGCCAAGGCCTTGTACCCTGGGCTCAGCAAGACAACTCAGTTCTACTATATCCCGCAGGTCCAGAATTCCTATTTATGTAATGACACACACACCTCAGCAGGGACAGCTTTACTTCCTTTCTAAATGAATAGACAGTAAAATTGACTTTGTAAACTTTTTCTTGTACCATTCTACAAGTTTTAATGCATGCATTTGCTTTACTTCTGTTTTATTGTGGTAAAATCATAACAACAAAAACTGTTGCCCTTTCTATCATTTTTTTCTGTGGCACTAATTCACATTCATGATTCTCCATTTCCAAATTTTTCCATCACCTGCAATATAAACTTGGTACTTCCCATCCCCCCACCCCTAGTAACTCTGTTTTACTTTCAAAGTTATGGTATTACTGGAATACCTTTGCACTGATGAGGTCAGGGATCCACAGGAGTACCAACAGAAGGAGCCCCTTAGTGATACAAAGAGTTAACGTGCTCAGTTGGTAAGTGAAAGGGTGGCACTTGAAGTCTTCTCAGAGGTGCCAGCTGAAGTAGGAACTGACCCCACAGCAACTGGCTTTTTTTTACATTATTTCAACACAAAAACCCTTATCACATTCCAGCGGCAGCAATCGCCAGCGCTTTCCGCCCCAGGCCGCTCAGCCCTAAAAGCTTTCACCTGCGACACACAGTCTCCTCCTTGTTCCCATGCTACGGGTTGCAGCACAGATAAGGCAGGCGGAGAGACATGCCCTCTGGAGAGAACTCCCTGTTTTCTCGGCCACAGCAGGCAGCAAACATGCGGGAATGAAAGTTCACAAGATGATTTTATGCTGAGATGACCTTGATTCTTTCGTAAGACTTTTCTTTTTCATTTTAGAGCTTTGTTAAGAGTAATAAATGGTTGTTGGTGCCACCTCCCAGCAGACATCAGCAATCTGATGACTGAAAACTGATGCCAGATATTGCCAAGGACTTTGGCCTGAATTCAGATCTTGGCCCTGCTACTCAATAGCATGGCTTGCCCTGGAAATCTTCGGCCGGCAGATTTTTCATCTGTAAAGTATATGTATGGTTGGGGATTAGTAGGATAAAGCATTTAGCACAGAACAGGAATCCGTAAACAGCAGCCTTACATGCATGTACGTGTGGCTGAAAGTGGAAGGCATGGTATTTCAGTGCATAAGACTTCTCAGATCCTACCTGGGCTTTTACTGTAGAGGAAATAAAATTATATATGCCCATAGCCCTTGAGTCAACTCTGACTCGTAGCGACCCTATAGGACAGAGAAAAACTGCTTTGTAGAGTTTTTAAGGAGCACCTGGTGGATTCAAACGGCAGACCAGACTTCATGGTTAGCAGTGGTAGCAGTTAACCACCACGCCACCAGGATTTCCAAAATTACATAGATATATAATGTACACTATTATATTATAAACCAAAACCAAGCCCACTGCTATTATATTCTATAAAGCATATATAACATATACGAGGTCTGACAAGTCTGCAAACTTAAGCCCAGCAAGAATTCCAAAATCACTTTAATCACTAGACGCAGACCTTGATGCACAGCTTCCCAAAGAGGAGTACTTTGGAAGTGACTAAAATGATATTCAGCAGTAAGGCAGGTAGCACTTTTTCTGAGAAGAGTTTGTGAACTTAATTGTCATATCTTGCACAGATGACGTTTTCACTTTTTTATGCCTCCTCCGACCCCTCCCCCCAAGTTCTGTTGGTGTTACGATCTTTATTTTGCCAAGGCCTGTGATAACCGCACTGCGCTCAGTCTCTACTGCTATCTCTCCGTCATCTCTCCATGTAGGCACAGCTCTGGTATTTGAAGAAGTCTCCCTTGCTTTCTTCCTTCAGGGCTTTGGGAGACAGAGTGTCTGAAAGCAATGCCTCCCACCCAGACTTTACTAGCTCCATGTGGACATCTGAGTAACCCAGCTGGCATCCTGGTTAAGTGCTATGTCTGCTAACCACAAAGGCTGGCAGTTCAAATCCTCCAGGGGCTTCTTGGAAACTCCATGGGGCGGTTCTATTCCTTCTATAGAGTCACTATGAGTTGGAATTGACTCAACGGCAGTGGGTTTGATCTGTGAACATGTTAGAAACCCTGGTGGCTTAAGTGGTTAAGTGCTATGGCTGCTAACCAAATAGGCTGGCAGTTCAAATCCACCAGGCACTCCTTGGAAACTCTGTGGGGCAGTTCTAAAGTGCCCTATAGGGTCACTGTTAGTCAGAGTCAACTCAGCGGTAGTGGGTTTGGTGTTTTTGTTTTTGTGGACATGTCCCGGCCACTGAGCTCCTCTTCACTGTGAGCCCATTTTATACTATTCCTTTGTCTCAACCTGTTCTTACTTGCTACAGAGCTAACTGCAACTCGTGGTCACACTGTGAGTCAGAGCAGCATGGCTCCATAGAGTGTTCAAAGCTGTGACCTTTCAGAAGCAGACTGCCAGGCCTGAGACATCTCTAGGTACGTTCAAACCACCAGTCTTTCAGCTGGTAGGTCAGTGTTTAACTATTTGTGCCAGCGAGGGACCTCTCCACCTAACCTGACCCTATCTGTCTTTCAAACTATATTGCAAGTCCTACATCCCTAAGATGTCTTTTTATTGATTCCAGTCCACATCATAATTCTTCATCTTTTTTCTAAACTGATATATGTATCATTCATTTTATTATTCAAACCTCCACTGCTTGTTTCATAAGCCTACGTGTTGTTTTTTGATCGGTTGGATTGTAAGTTCTTTGAGGGCAGGGATCAAATCTAATGCTGCATTTTTGCCTGGCAGAGGCCTAAGCGCTTAACATATTTTCCATTGATGGCTGCTGATTTGGTTTAGTCAACATGCCCAGAGTAAAACAAAAGCAACAGCGTTTGGTTTAACACATTTGAAAAGCATGAGTGAGAATCTTTGACTCCACTGGCAGTGGATTTGGGTTGGGACCCTGTTTGTCGATCAGACAGCTGCTGCCCACTCTTTGATGTTGTTGCTGTTGTGAGGTGCTGCTGAGTCAGTGTTAACTCATAGTGACCCTATGAACAACAGAACGAAACACTACCTAGTCCGGCACCATGCCCACAATCCTTTTCAGGCTGAAGTCCAGTGTTGCAGCCACTGTGTCAGTCCATCTTGCTGAGGGTCTTCTCTTTTTCACCGACCCTCTAGTTTAGCAAGCATGATATCCTTTCCCAAGGACTGATCCCTCCTGATAACACGTATGTAAGACACAGTCTCACCATCTCTACTTCCAAGGGACGCTCTGGTTGTACTTTTTCCAGAACAGATCTGTTTGTTCTTTTGGCAGTCTGTGGTACCTTCAGTTTTCTTCTCCAATACCACAATTTAAAGGCATCGATTCTTCTTCTGTCTTCCTTATTCATTGTTCCGCTTTCACACGCATGTGATAATACTCAAAATACATGGTGTGGATCAGACACACCTTAGTCTTCAGGGTGACATATTTACTCTTCAACACCTTAAAGAGGTCTTTTGCAGCAGATTTTTCCCTTTGACAGAATATGTGAAAGACATGTCTTCTGGCCTCTTGGAAAGAGATTCTTTAAGACAGGATGAGTAGATCATTTTCTGTGGCATCTATGTGAACAAATTAAATGTCAAAAATTATTGGTCAATGAAAGGACAGTATTTTAATATACAAAAATCAGTATATAGTCATTAATTTAACGCATATTCATTCAACAATTACTATGCATTAGGCATTATACAGGAGTCCCTGGATGATACAAACAGTTATGTGCTTAAACTTACAAAAATATTGGTGGATCAAACCTGCCCAGAGGTGTCTCAGCAGACAGGCCGGGTGCTCTGTTTCCCAAAGGTCACAGAGCCTTAAAAACCCTATGAAGCACAACTCTACTCTGCACATGTGGGTTTACCACCAAGTGTCATGAGTTAGAATCAGCTTGACCTCAGTTGGTTTATTTTGGTTAAGTGGTATGCTAGATTCTGAGAAGGCACCAGTGAACTTGATACATTCCCTAACCTGAAGTTTAAGGCCTTTAACAAGTTAAAATATATATATATTTTGATGAATTGTTCAAGAGAATTGCAAGTGCTAACAGGGACCAGGATGTGAGGGAATTCATCTCAAACAGGCATAAAACCAAACAAACCCACTGCCGTTGAGTCAATTCCGACTTACAGAAACCCGATAGGACAGAGTACAATGGACCCAAAGAGCACCTGGCAGATGTGAACTGCCAGACTTGTGGTTAGCAGATGTGAAACTTAATCTCTACACCACTAAGGTTTCCCACATAGGCATACAAAACTAAAAATCCCAAACCCAAAGGCAATTCTGACTCATAGTGACGCTGTAGTGAAGAGTAGAACTGCTCCATAGAGTCTCCAAGAGTGCTTGGCAGATTCAAACTGCTGATCTTTTCGTGAGTACACACAGCATACCATCAGTATGACACAGAGGGTATCCTACATAGGTATAGGGATCACAAAAGGCTTCACTGAGGAAGTACTACTTAACCTCGGAGCTGAAAAACCCATTGCCATTGAGTCGATTCTGAATTATAGCAACCCTATTGGATCCGACTCGACGGCATTTGGTTTGGCTATAGGACAGAGTAGAACTGCCCCATAGTTTTTCCAGATCTAGAATCTACAGAAGCAGATTATTCCATCTTTCACCCTTGGGGAACCAGGAAAGTTTAACTCACCTACTTTTTTGTTAGCCACTGAGTGCTTAAAGACTTTGCCACCACGGATCTTTGGAGCTAAAAAAGTAGTAGGACTCCCTTCACTTTAACATGAAGTTTTACTGTGAGGTTAGATGTAAAGCAATCTTTGCATGCTTATGTGGAATTAAAAATCAATACAGACAGAAAGAATTTCTTCCTTTATTAAAGTTCAACAACAAATTAAGGATAAGCAAGATAAAATAACCAGAGGGGACATGAATTGCTGTACTATTTCTTAGAAGGCTTGCAGCTTAAATTATGAAATACAAAAAAAGAAAGCTTGCATATCTCCTGACTTGAAAATATTAATAAATTCCTCCATTCCTATCATTCAGTACTCCAGGTCATTCACTGACTGCTTATGAGACTTAAAATGCAAAGAATCAGCTGCTTGCAATTTAGTTTTGTGTATCTTTTCCTTGCAAGTATCTTGAAGGTTTTTTCCTACCATTGTTGATATTGTGGAAATCCCTTCTGTCTGAATGTTTGTATACTGCACTGGCAAAATAATATTTACTTATGGGATGAATATCTGCATATTCAATCTAATTTTTTAAAATAAGAATTTATCTTTGATCTGAGACCACGCATCAGATACTTCACAGTGCCTAGAAAAATGGGTACCCTTCAGTGTGTTAACAAGATCCATTTCAGCAATGTGTGTGTATATGTGTGAGTGTGAATGTGTGTTATATTGTGACTAAGTGAAAGTTTACAATACGATTCAAATTTTCATGCCTGCCTATTTGCAGCTCCCTCTGCTCTCCTTGCCCTGTGACATCACATTCCTTCTTTCCGTTCCATACATGTCATATCTTCTTAACAATTTCCTGTCCCCTCCTCACCACCCTCTCCACTCTCCTCTAGTAAGGGGCCAGTAGGACAACATCCTACAGCTTTGTAGACCCATCAAGTGCACACACAATAGTCACTTTTTGTCCGTGAGTCCAATTCATTCCTATTTAAAGAGTTGGCCTCAGGAATGATCTGTGATCAGGGGCAGCATGAAGTGTAGGGGCCATGCTCCCAGGGGAACTCCCAGGCCTTCAGACCATCAATAGCAGTCTTTTAGTGGAGCTCTTAGGGTGCATCATTTTTATTGTGTTGCCACTGGGACTCAACATTATGAACCCCATCATGGCTGTCATTGGTGATGGCAGGGCACCATCTGGTTCTTCAGAGCACAGGTTGATGTGGTCACCCATTCACGTGGGTCTTTCTGTCTTCTGGGCCCTCTTTCTCCCGTGTTGTTTTGGTCCTTGGTGATCATCCATTCCTGCTGAGTTGGGACCATTTGGTGTTGATATAGTTGTGTATGTGTGTGCTTATATATTCTTAGAGAGGGGCACCAAATCAAGTTGTATAATATACTTTTCCCCCCATTGATTTATATTTGTAAAAATCTAAAGCTAAAGGAACAAATAAATTCTAGAAGGAAAGGTTATCTACATAGTTGTTACAGAAATATCAACTAGAGGCTGTCTTAGACATCTAGTGCTGCTTTAACAGAAATACCACAACTGGATGGCTTTAAAAAGATACATTTCATTGCGTCATAGTCCAGCAAGCTACAAGCCCCAATTCAGGGCATCAGCTCCGAGGGGAGACTTTCTCTATTGTCTGTGAAAGAAAGTCCTTGTCATCAATCTTCCCTTGGACTGAAAGCTTCTGCGGCGCAGGGACCCTAGAGTCCTTTCCAAAAAATGCTCTCTGTTCCCAGCTCTGCTTCCTTGGTTGTGTGAGGTGCTCAACTCTTTTTGCTGGTGTCTCTCTTTTTCATCCCAGGAGACCGTCTCAAGCCACAGTACATACAATCTTACACACGGAGTCCTGCCCCACCAAACCAGCGGTTTGTCCATCCTCCCACATTAACATCCTAGAAGCAGGGTTTACAGTGTGGAAGCGCTTCCCACAACCCTGGGAATCACAGCCTAGCCAAAAGGTTACACACATTTTGCAGGGAACACAGTTCAATCCATGATATATGCTTTGAGGACAAATGGTTGTGCTGCTCACCACTCCCCAGATATGATCTCTCTTCTACTCTGTTTGCCGTTCATGTCTCACTCCCACCACCACTGTTTTCCCTGCTTTAAATGGTATCAGCAGCCCTGCTGACACCTCAAAATGGGCTGAGCAGCTGGTTGAATGCAAGTTGCCTGCCCCACCTTCAGAGACTCTAGTTTAGTAGGTGGGAGATGTGACCAGGGAATCTGAAGTTTTGACTCTCCCTAAACCACTGGAAAACCTGGTGGTGTAGTGGTTAAGTGCTACAGCTGCTAACCAGAAGGTAGGCAGTTCAAATTCACCGGACATTCCTTGGAAACTCTATGGGGCAATTCTACTCTGTTCTATAGGATCTGTATGAGTCGGAATCGACTCTGTGGCACTGGGTTTGGGTTTTTTTATTTATTTTTTTAATCTGTCATGGATTGAATTGTCCCCCCCTCCGAAATAGGTGTAGCAATGTGACCATGATTCCCTGTATTCTACGACTGTCCTCCATTTTGTGATTTTACTGTGCTGTATATTAAAGGATTAGGGTGGGACTGTAAATCCCTTCAGAAGATCACCTCCCTGCTCCACTGTAAAGGGAGTTTCCCTGGAATGTGGTTTGCCCCACTCTTAAGTCTTGCATCCTGCAAGAGATAAAAGGAAGGAGAAACAAGTAGAGAATTGGGAACCTCACACCATCAAGCAAGCAGCACTGGGAGAAGAGCGTATCCTTCAGACCTGAGGTTCCCAAGATGCTCCCTGGACAAAGACTGATGCATCCCTGGACTTTCCTACAGAGCTGACAAAGGGAAAAGCCTTCCCCTGGAGCAGACATCCTGAATTTGGACTTGTAGCCTACTGGCCTGTGTAAGAATAAACTTTCCTTTGTTAAAGCCGTCCACCTGTGGTATTTCTACTAGAGCAGCGATAGGTGACTAAAACAAAATTACTCCATGGAAATCCTGGTGGCATAATGTTTAAGTGCTACATCTGCCAACCAAAAGATCAGCAGTTCAGATTTCCCAGGTGCTTCTTGGAAACTCTATGGGGCAGTTCTTCTCTGTCCTGTAGGGTTGCTATGAGTCAGAATGGACTCTGTGGCAGTAGATTTGGTTTCAACATTCCAACAAAGCATGGGGCAAACTGGGAGCGAGAGATAATGCCTTCCTCAAACAACCCTTTCTCTGGGAAGCCATTCCCAATCCACTGAAGCTCCCTGCTCTGTTCCTCCCCAGTCTTGTAGCCTGGATTGTAGCACTCACCATATGGCCTTGTGTGTTTCCCTACCTTCCCCTCTGAGTCCCCTCAAGGCAAGCTTCCCACTCCTTTGCAGAAAGTCTGGAACCTTGCAGATCCCTTGGACGTGTCTGGGCAATGAATCAGTCAGTGCAAACATCAGGGGAGCTGTCTGTACTATTTGAAGTTGAGAAGGCTTGGGTGGGTCTGGGTCTCTTGAGCCCACCCTGGAGCCCCCTCTCTTCCTCTTCTTCAGAAGCAGGTGACTTCCCCGCAGCTGCACAGGCGGCCCTATACTTCAGCGTTCACTTCAGGCTCAACTCCCAGAATGCTCTTCCTTTCCTGTGGACCAGGAGTGGGGGTTACAGTATTCGAATTCCCTGATGACTGCCTTCTCATTGTGCAGATAGCAGCCTGCAGATTCCAGGTTCTGAAATATAATTTGAAGGAGGGAGGAACATGTGTAATTTGGAGCTGCCACAAACAACATAATAACACTTGTCATTTTCTGAGAATTAACTGCTAAATTAGATGTGTCAGGAAAACTACCTATCAACAACCTTCTGAAATCCTCACAATCATAGGAAGGCAAAATGGTTTCATGAGGAAAGAGGGAATGAAACAGTAAAATCCATATGGAAACAAACGTACTCTCCAGGAGGGAAGTGGAGTTGGGGTGGGCAGAAAGGCAGAGCAACCGGGAGGGCGCCTCCGCAGCGAGGCAGAGAGGGACTGAATAAATTGGAGGGGTGCCCCTTCCAGAAAAAAGAGAAAGAAAGCAAAAGCAACCCGAGGACATAGCTGTTCAGGAATGCCTCCATCGCTGTTGGTATTTACTACTGGAGGGGCTTAAGCCTCAGTGCCTACGCGTTCACAATATAAACAGGAAGGATTAGAGTGACCCCACGTCCCAAAAGACTGAAGCCGGCCGGGGGAAAAGCTCTGGTTACCTTGCATCCTGAGCAGCCTGCCCTTGATGACAAATGTCCCAGATTCGGGCATTCTTTTGTAGTTCATGGGAAAGCACGACTAATCCGTGCAACCCCGCGCGCACCCCCATCGGCTCCATTCAGCCACCTCGCACAATGTGCTGGCTGGGCTTCCCGGCCACAAGCGAGCACCGGCCGCGGCTGCGCACAGCCCTGACCTTGGCCATGGCGCGCAGGCTCTGCCTCCCGGTGCGCAGCTCCCAGGTGCCCCGTGCGCCCCTTCACCCCCTACTGCCGGGTGGCCCGTGAGGAAGGGGGCAGGGGAGGGTGTGGGGGGAGTAAGGGAGAAATGGAAGAGCTGCATTCCCGTCTCCTCCGCGGTGATGCTTTAGAGAAATGAGAAAAGCCAGACAGGCCCGCTTGCTCACTTTTGGTCTACGTCCTTTTCACCCTGCTTTTTAGCACTCCCTACATACATCTCCTCTTCCATTCTCTGGGTCTTCAGTGCTCCAGGCTCTGTTCTAAGCCTTACAGGGAGCCACTGATGGAATCTTCCTAACAACTCTGATTAGGTGCTGCTACAGTGGGCTGAGGAAGGAACAGAGACAGACAGAAAGGGGGGGGGGCTGAACCCTGACCTTGGCCGTGTCCACGCCCACATACTTCAGCACCAAGCGACACAGTGCTGCCGCTCTTACTAGCACACAGCTTTGCTGTCGCTTGCACCGGGAGCCTCCCTGACATAAATGCTGGAGTGTTTCCATCTCAGCTTTCTCTTTGGAGAGAGCTAGGAGTTCACACGTCAGTCAAATGGAGAAGAGGCAGGAGAGGCAGTTGACAGTTTATCAAGGCTTTGCACCAGCAGAATTCAGCGCTACCGGAAGTGCTCTCGCTTCCTAAGGATGCAGGTGGAATTGAGAGTCCCCTTGCACCTGCCGGAGTTTGTCCATTAAAGGGGTTAAGTAAGAGACTATTTCTGAGACCAACACCAACAGTAAAAAAAACCTGTTGCCACTGATCCACTCCCGTTCCCAGCAGCCCTATAGCTGTCAATCCTTTCTGACTCATGGTGACCTCCTGTGTGTGGTCAGAATAGAACTGTGCTCCACAAGGGTTTTGGTGGCTGATTATTTGAAAGTAGATTACCAGACCTTTCCTCCGAGGTGCCTCTGGGTGGGTTTGAACCCCTAGCCTTTCAGTTAACAGCCGTGCTCAACCGCCTTTGGCCTCACCCAGGGCCTCCTATTTCTGAGCCACCACTAAAAACCAAACCCAGTGCTGTTGAGTCAATTCCGACTCATAGCGACTATAGGGCAGAGTAGAACTGCTCCATAGAGTTTCCAGGAAGCACTGGTGGATTTGAACTGCTAAGCTTTTGGGGAGCAGACGCAGCACTCAACCACTACGCCATCAGGGACTCCAACTTCTGAGCAAGGGAGTTTAAAAACTAAGCTGTAAAAATCACAACTGAGTGCCACAGGCATTTCTTGTTGAAACCCATTCCATGGAGCCACTTTCAGTTCATAGCGACCCTGTAGGACAGAGTAGAACTGCCCCATAGCGTTTCCAAGGAGCAGGTGGTGGATTCAAACGGCAGACCTTTGGGTTAGCAGCCACAGCCCTTAAGCACTGTGCAACCGTTTCTCCTTAGGTGATTGAAGAGAAGCGGGTCTCCAGCGATCTGTTAACTGGTAACTTGTGCATTCCTTTATATTCTGAACACGCCTGAAATAGTATACTGTATTGTTGTTGTTGTTGTAAGGTGCTGTTGGGTTGGCTGCCACTCACAGGACCCTGTGTGCAACAGAAGGAAACACGGCGTCAGTCCATTTTGGTGAGGGTCTTTCTCTTTTTGGCTGACAGCTACCTTACCAAGCATGATGCTCTTCTCCAAGACTGGTTCCTCCTGATAACACATTCAAAGTATGTGAAACAGTCTTAACTGTGCTTCTACATGCTGTATAACCCCACCCCACTGCCTTCGAGCCAAATCCAACCCATAGCAATCCTATAGGTCAGAGGGGAACTAACCGCTCCGTAGAGTTCCAAGGACCACCCGGCATAAACTGCTGACCTTTTGGTTAGCAGACTTAGCACTTAAGCTATTATGCCACCAGAGTATACATGGGAGTAATTTGATATTTCGGAAAACGACAAGGCAGTAAACAAAATTCAGAAAGTCTTGGCAGATTTGTTAAGGTTTGGGGGCATGTTAGTCAAGAAATTGTGCTTAATGCAGGGATAGAGGAGGTGGGAGGAGGAAGAGATAGGTAGTTTTAGCTTTATTAGTGATCTAAGAAATGGAGTTAAACACAAAAGATACACCAAATTTTACCTCTTGAACTGGAGGGGTGGCTGGGGTGGGGGGGTGACTTACAATACGTAATAATGTGGAATATACCATCACACATGCTACTGGCTGGTATGTAAATTACAGCAGACTTATGAGATGATTTGGAAATACTGATCAAAAGCTTTAAATATGTGTATTTTTCATCTTTTTCATCTAGCAGTTCTACTTATGGAGTTTTATCCTGAGATAATAATTTAAAATATGACAAATAACCTAGATAGAAAAATCATCTATGTGGCATTGTTTAGAATAGCAGAAGAATGGAGACATACATCTAGATGTCTCTCAATAAAATAAAAATTAAACAAAGAGTTCTTGTTAATTCTGACTCCCAATGAACCCATGAGTGTCAGAGTAGAATTGAGCTCTATAGGATTTTCAGGGGGACTGTGTCAATGAGTTAAGGTGACCCATACAAAGGGAAATGTTTGGAATATATTGAAAGTGGGGGAGGGGAGCAAATTTTGCTATCATAGTGCCTTTTTCAGAAAAATTTATAGAAAGTTGTCTGGAAGAGTTTGCCAAATGTTAAAAGTGCTTAATGCTCAATGGCGGTGAGTTTTGTTTTCTCTTTTTCTGTATTTTCTAATTTATCTTCAGTAAATATTCAGTGATCATGTATTAATAAATACTAAAGAAAAAAATAAAACATTTATTTTTAAGAAATAACAAATCCCTCTGTTGCCCCTGTAAGAAAATGAAAGCAGCCTCTGATTCAAAGGTGGGACAGCCCTCCTATCAAGAGAAACTCCTCATCAGGCTTGAGAACTTCCTTAGTGGAGTGTGACTCTTGCCACACAGGTATCCGCTACTCAAACATAAGTATTCTCTCCCATCAACAATGGAGAACTCACAGGAAAATTTAACTGGAAAGTGTTACTGTTATGCAGTGCTTGCCAGATGTCTGTTCTAGAGTGGCTGTATTCAGAGAATACCATATAAGGGCCAGTTCCCCACCAGTTTCCAAAGGTATTCTTGGTACAGTATTACTCGATATCAGTGAGATCATTAGCTCTATGCACCCAATAACTTGTTATCATCAAATTGACTCATAGTTATACTAGAGTAGTGCAAAGGTTAACATATTGAGAAGGTTGGGGGGTCAAGTCCACCTTCAGGTGCCTCAGAAAAAAGGTCTAGTGATTGGACTTCTGAAAAAAACAGCCACTGAAAATCCTGTGAGCACAATTCTACTCCAGCACACACAGGCTCTCCAGCTCTATGCACAGACCTCACTAAATTAGTGTTCCACACACACCTCTTTGCTAAGGTGTGTCTTCATGTTACATCCTTGGCTTTGATCCACATTAAAAAAAAAAATGATTGTCTAAGAATGCATTTCCTATAAACCCTTTGTTGAAGCTATTTTTTATATAGCTTTTGTATAGTATTGCTTGTGTGTTGACTTTCCTGATAAAATCTCTCTAGAGTAACCCCCTTACTGTTGAGTCGATTCTGACTCATAGAAACTCTATGGGACAGAGTAGAACTGTCCCATACTGTTTCCAAGGAGCACCTAGAAGGTTCAAATTGCCAACCTTTTGGTTAGCAACCGTAGCACGTACCCACCAGACCACCGGAGTTTCCCATCTCCAGAGCAATAGTGCTGGGGCTCCCTGGTGGTGCCCCTGGAGCTGCTGAGGGGCTGAAGGACCACATCCGTCTTCTCTTTGAGGATTCTATTCTTGTTTATTCTTCCACAGATGATGCCACATATACAGAAATTTTGCACTCCCTCCAAAATTAGCTTTCAAAAAAGAGAAACCCATCTCGTATTTGAGCCTTTAAAAACTATCTCCTTATATTACAGGGTACAAAACCAAATGTTCTCGAGAAGAAAATATGAGCCTGATGCCATCCCAGTCAAAACTACAGTCGTTTTGGATGCTTCTTGTGGTCAAGCATCCAAATGGAATGCATGACTATTGATCCAAATGATCAGTGGAATCACTTTTAAAAGAAGGCAAAGACATTTAATAAAGACTTAAGTAATTATTTCTGGAAGGATGACCTCAAAACTGGATGTTTTTGAATGTCACTAAGACAAACCTTTGAAAGATCATTAAGAAAAACCACAAATAGTAAAGTAAGTGGTTATATCATGGACATCACAAGTATATAATTACAGAACAAACTTTTGAAAACCAATTGTCTTGTCTTACACTAATGATTTCTGAGTCTTGAGATAAAACCCCAATAATATTTACTAGTTCCCAAATAAATTGGGAGAGGACAATATTCTATAGAAAATTGTAAATGACTCATTTGATGATGACGCTGATATTGAAGATTTGGAGAGTCTGAGTAAAATTATTTCTTAATATATGAGAGTTGAAGAGGTTCCTTTTTTAGTTACCTGGTACTTCTGTAACACTAATCCCACAAATGAGTGCCTTTAACAAACAAATTTATTTTCTCAGTTTAGGAAGCAAGTAGTCAAATTCGGGGTGCTGATACTTAGAGAAGGCTTTCTCTCTGTGCCAGCTCTGGAGGACGCTCCTTAGATCTTCTGAGTTGCTGCTCCTGGGCAGTCTTCATGCAGCTTAGCATCTCCTCCCCCATTTCTACTTCTTTAATCTCTTTCTATATAAAAAGATACTGACTTAGGATGCACCCTATACCAAGCCTGTCTCATTAGCATAGCAAGGAGAACGTATTCCCAAATTAAATTATAACCACAGACATAGAGGTCGGGATTTACAACATGTATTTTGCTGGGGGACACAATTCCATCTGTAACATTCTACTCGTTTGCCCCCAGAAATTCATGTCTCTTCTACATGCGTAACACATTCACTCCATTGTATTATTCCCAAACTCTTAACTCAACTCTAAATCCAAAATCTCATCTTCTGAATCATCTAAATCAAATATGGGTGAGACTTTTAAGCATATTCCATCTTGTGGCAAAACTGGTCTTCAACTATGAACCTGTGAAATCTACCATATAAGTCATCTGTCTTCAAAGTTTAACACCAGAGCAGGCACAAGACAGACATTTCCATTATGAGTAGAGAAATTGGAGGGAAGATGGGATAACAGTTGCTAAGCAGTCTTCCAACACAGTAGAACAAATTGCAGTAGCTCTCAAGCTTGAAAACAATCTTCTGTTTTCTGAGACCATCTGGCAATGGCCCTACACCCCAGACTCTGGGTGTTGTCTATGCCCTCTAGGTTCTGGGTGGAGATCCCTTGTTCCTGGGCTTCATCCCTGCCTCCCAGGCCCTCTGGGAAGGCCACTCTGCTCCCTTGGCTTTCAGCGGCCCTGTTCTCTCAGTCTTTCTGAACAGTGACCCCACCCGTCAGCCCTGGCAGTCTCTGCTCTTCTCTTGTGTGTAGCACCTCTGTCCCTTCAACTCTGGGCAGCAGCCACATCCCCCTGACATTCATGAACAGCAGCACCCCACTCCAGAACTCAGTTGGTAGGGATCTGATTCTATGAAATCCAGGAAACTGTAGTCCCACCCTTTGAGACCCAGGAGACTGTGGCCCTACCCTTTGAAACCCTTGTATCCCACACTGCTTCCAGCAGTTCTGCTGATCTCTGAGTTGCTCCAGAATGCTCCTTTTCTTTTCTTGGAGAACAACTGTTGTCACTCTTTTGGCCTGTTTCCAACCTTTACAATTCCAAGAGTCAGACACTTTTCATTCTTTCTCCATCAGCTTCAGTCTAAGCTGGTAGGCTTCCTGCTGTGATGGGTGGTTAGAGCCAATCTCTTTAACTAATATCGTATAGCCATGTCCTTGGTGAACATTCTTGGACACATGTCCGTTGTACATTAGAATTTTCCTGATATTTAAGTTCTGTTTTCATTTCACACAGTTCATGTTTAAGTCCATCTTTTTTCTTTTACATTTTACTGTAAGTAGCAAGGAGAAACCACATGGCCCCTTTAAGATCTTGCTTAGAAATCACATCAGCCAGATATCGAAGTTAATCATTGGAAGTTCTATCTTCCATCATATTTTTAAACGTAATTCAGGGAAATTCTTTGCCATTGCATAGAAATGATCACCCGTTCTCTGTTGTCCAACCACAGTTTCATCATTATATTTTAAAACCTCACCAGAAACACATCTGATGTCCATGCTTCTGCCAACATCCTGTTACTGTTGACATATGTATTCTCCAAGATGATAGAGATTTTCTGTATGGTTCTCCTCACTTCCTTCTGAGTCCTAACCAGAATTGCCTTTAAATGTCCGTAAGTCTACCAACTGTCTCTTCGAAGCAATCTAGCTTTTACTACTAGGCACTTTGAAACTCTTCCAGCCTTTACCCATTGCCTAATTCCAAAACCAAATGGCAGGTATTTATTAGAACGCATCTCTAGTTCTCAGTATCAAATTCTGTCTTACCTAGTGTTGCTGTAACAGACATATCACATGTCAGTGACTTTAACAAGCAGAAATTTATTTTCTTACAGTTTAGAAGGCTGGAAGTCTAGATTCAGGGTGCTAACTCTAGGAGAAGTCTTTCTGTCTGTTGGCTCTAGAGGAAGGTCTTTGTCTCTTTGAGCTTCTGCTGCTGGGCAATCTTCATGTGGCTTGCCATCTCTCTTCTCCATCTCTGCTTCTCTCAATGGCTTATTTAATATCTTTTACATCTCAAAGGAGATTGACTTAAGATACCCTTAATACTGATTCTGCCTCATTAACATAACAAAATCAACCCATTCCCAAAGGGGATTATAACCACTGGCAAAGAGGTTACAATTTACAGTATATATTTGGGGGGACACAATTCAATCCATTACATATAAGTTTTAAATAAGCATTCTATTTTACATATCCAATCTTACTTCATATAAAACATATGCTGAGTTTTCAGGTGAGATTTCATTCAAAAAGGGACTGTGTTTTTTTTTTTTTTTTAAGTGAGACTAATTCTAGAATAAATTAGAAAGTAATTCAGGAAATATCCGTCTCTCTTGAAGGACTTATATGGATCTAATCATGAGATCATGAGACTTGTACAAATCTAGTCTGAGTCATGTTTTACTCTGAATACCAGGAAACCCTGAATAAAAATAGTTAAGTTGGCTCAGGTTCTCAATACCTATAGCTTCCTTCAATTCTACCTGATTTTTACTTCTAAATCTTTTTCAAGAACCGTATTTGTTGAATGCCTGCTATATATATATATACAAAGTACACATACAAAAGCACTATGCTAGACAAAAGGGGAACAGCAATGACTAAAACAGACATGCTTCCTTCTTCTAAGGAGGCTCCGTTATTTTTCTGAAACTTGCCCTTAATTCTGTCTAAAAGTGGATAAATTAACACACGGGGGCCATAAGAAAAAAGCAATGAGAAGAAATTATGAAGAGAAAGGACAGTTCAGTGCAGGATTGTTGATAAGCAATAATTGGCAGTCCCAAACTATCGATTTTTAGAAAGCAGTGTTTGATACCCTATATCCAACCTCTGCAAAAATGGACTAGGGAGTCAAAAAAAAAAAAAAAAGAATGCACTTACAACCAATTCAGTAAAACAAATTCCAAAGCTGTGTCTATGAACACAAAAGTGGAGCCATTCCCAGGATGGGTACACTCATCATTTTGGATCCCAGAGTCGTGGTCTGACTGTATAGCCAAACATAAAAATTTTTATCATCTTCTCCCTCAACTGTTAGCACTATATTGAAAAGAAAAATAAACCTGTTTCTCCAGTATTCTTCTCAACAGAAAGAGTACCACTGTCTACTAGATTCTAGCTTCTAGTCACCTTCAATTCATACTCATGGTGACCCCATGTGAGAATAAAGCTATGCTCTATAAGCTTTTTAAAATAACTTATTTTGTTGTTGTTGTTGAAAATACACACAACAAAGCATGCACCAGTTTCTACGTCTACAATTGATAGACAATGATTCGTTCTTCAAGCTGTGCAACCATTCTCACCCTCCTTTTCTGTATTGTGTCCACCCGGTTAACGTTCGCTCGCTGCCCCCAGTTTCCAATCTAAACTTTTAAGTTGCTGTTATCCATTTGATCCCACATAGATCTTTAACAGAACATAATGTTCAAGGCAGATGTTCTTTACTAACGGGGCTAAACTATTTTTTTGAAAGAAGGTTTCAGAGGACATATTTGGTTTAAGGTTCACAGATTTTCTCAGGGAAAATAGTTTTGGGGGCTTACGCAGTATTAGTGGCTCCAGGAAGTCTGGAGTTTATGAGAATTTTAAATTCTGTTCAACATTGCCCCTGTTTTGTTCAGAATTCTTCTGTAGAATCTTTGATAACAGTGCTCAGTAATGGTAGCCAGGTACCATCTACTTCCAGTCTCTTGGCAAAGGTGGCAATCGTTCATGGAGGCAATTAGCTACACACTGCACTTTCTCCTCTTATTCCTGACTCTTCTTTTTTCTCTGTTGCTACAGGTGAATAAAGACCAATTGTTTTACCTCGGATGGCCTCTTGCAAGCTTTTAAGGCCTCAAGTACTGCACAAAGAACTAGAAGGTACAGTAGAAGCACTAAACAGTGTATTAGGCCAGTTAACTGGTGTTTTCCATAAAACCATGACCCGAAACCTCCAAACCAAGAAACCAAATATCACGAGGTTGTAAATAAGCAGCCTCAGCAGCTGTTCTCTTCTGTTGTTGTTGCTACTGTTATAAATATCACACATCATGTGTCATTTCAAAATACTTTTTATGGGTGAGCAACGATTGACATCAATTACATGCGTATGAGATGAATGAGAACAATGGCTTGGGTCAAGTAAGAGACCTTTTGCAGCCAATTTGCCTGTTGCAAAGAGTCTTGATTTCTTGACTGCTGTGTCCCCGAGTGTTGACTGTGGATCTAAGTAAAATGAAATCTTAACAACCTCGGTCTTTTCTCCTTTTATCACGATGTTGTTTTTTGGTCCACTTGTGAGGATTTTTGTTTTCTTGATGTTGAGATATAACCTATACAGAAGGCTGTGGCTTTTGATCTTCATCAGTAAGTGCTTCAAGTCCTCTTTACTTTCAGCAAGCAAGACCATGTCATCTCCATATAGCAGGTTGTAAATGACTATTCCTCCAATCCTGGGGCCCTTCTAGCTTCTTGGATTATTTACTCAGCAGATGGATTGAATCAGTATGGTGAAAGGATAAAGCCCTGATGCACACCTTTCATGACTTTAAACCATGCAGTATCCCCTTGATCCGCTCAAACAACCGCCTCTTGACTCATGTACAGATTCCTCATGAGCACAATTAAGTGTTCCAGAATTCCCATTCTTCACAAAGTTATCTATAATTTGTTTTTGTTTTTATTTTTATTTTTATTTAACATGACTGAGTGAAAATGTACATTCACATGACTGAGTGAAAATGTACATTCACATATAAATTTACATGCCCACCTATATGCAGCTTCCACTGCTCTCCCTGTCCGGTGAGTGCACACTATTCCTCTCTTCTCCATACATGTCTCATCCTCCCAACAACCTCCTTTCCCCTCCTCTCCATCCACTCCCCTTCCTCCAGCCAGAGGTCAGCAAGATGATATCCTATAGATGTGTAGAACCATAAAGTGCTTCCAATATATGGTCACTCTGCATTGCGAAGTCCAGTCCATTCCTGTCCAAAGAGTGGACCTTTGTTATAATTTATGGGAAAGGGCAGCATCAGGGCCGGAGGCCATGCTCTCAGAGGAACCCCAAAACCACTGGACCATCAATTGAGGTCTTTTAGTGGAGATCCCATGATGCCCCCATTTTTATTCTTGTGTTGCCAGTGAGACTCCTCTCTGCCAGTGCTCCATCGTGGCTATCACTGGTGGTGGCCGGGCACCATCCGGTTCTTCCAGTCCCAAGTCGATGTAGACACCCACTCTTGTGAGTCTCTCTGTCTTCTCGGTTGTCTTTACTGCATGTCATTTTGGTCCTCGGTGAGCATCCGTTCCTGCTGAGTTGGGACCATTTGCTGTATCCTTGGATGGCAGCTTGGCAGCTTTTAAGACCCCAGACGCTACTCACCAATGTGAGGTGCAGAGAGCTCTCTTAGCTAAACGCTAGTTGTGCCAATTGTCCTGGAATTCGCCTAACAGCATGGTCCCCCGACCCCCGCCCCAGCTACTCTATCCTTGCAGTATTGAGTTAAGATGGAAGGAGTACTCAAGTTACGCTGAAGTCCACTTAATGTTGCTCTTGTTTCTAATGTGTGCTATCACCACTTTCTCCCAACTAGATTTCTAGTAACTATCTAAACTAAACCCTCCCTCCCTCACCTTCCCTCCCTCCCCTCCCTTGCAGCTGTCAAAGAGTCTTTTCTTCTATACACAAGTGTGTTTTTGAGATCTTATCGTAGAGGTCTCATACAGTATTTGTCCTTTTGTCGCTGACTACTTTCACTCAACATAATGTCTTCCAGTTGAAACCAGGTTAGGAGATGTTTCTTGGAATCATCGTTATTCTTTATCATTGCGTAGTGCTTCATTGAGTATATGTACCATAGTTTACCTATCCATTCTTCTATTGTTGGGCATCTGGGTTGATTCCATCTTTTTGCTATCGTGGACTGTGCTGCGGTAAACATTCTGGTGCATGTGTCCGTTGGTGTGAAAGGCTATAATTTGTAATGATCAACACAGTTGGATGTGTTACGATAGTCAATAAAGCACAGGTAAACATTCTGGTATTCTCTGCTGTTGGCCAGGATCCATCTGACATCAGCAATGATATTCCTGGTTTCACGTCTTCTTCAAAATCTGGCTTCAGTTTCCGGCAGTTTTCTGTTGATTATAATGCTGCAGTCACTTTTGAACAATCTTCAGCAAAATTTCACTTGCATGTGATATTAACAATATCGTTCAGTGATTTCTGCATTTGATCAAATCACCATACTCCTGCTCTTACTAGTACTCTGACTTTCTACTCTCCCCTAAAAGTTTGCTTCCCCTATCCAAGCTAAATATTACTTTCCTCACAACTCATTGTCCCTTTCCTCCTGTCTTTTAGCACATAACCATGCTTTACCGGAGAAAATACCAAAACCAAACCTACTACTGTCAAGTGGACTCTGACTCACAGAGATTATATAGATCAGAGTAGAGCTGCCCCATAGAGTTTCCAAGGAGCATCTAGAGGATTTGAACTGCTGACCTTTCGCTTACAAGATGTAGCACTTAACCTCTATGCAACCAGGGTTACCCCAGAGAAAACAGAAGCTGCCTAATCTATAAGCGTGTTAGTCAGTATCCGTCTTTCTGTCTCTCTAGCTAAAATAAAAGAAGTGCCATGCCCTGCACTTATGAAACTCAGTAAAATATTTAATCTAGGAATCTACGAAGGGTCCACAAAGAAAATTCAGTTTTCTGAGTTTCCGTGGGGAAAGTATCACATCTTCATTTTCTCTAGTCTAACAAACCACAGTAGTATTAGTAAGACTTTTTATCTTTTAAAAAGCCTTTATCTTCATCAGCAGTAAAAATCACAGATGTTGTCATACGACACTATGTTTCTGCAAATATCTTAAAATAGCATTAACGTTTCATCACAACTTCAAAATTACAGTCATTATTGGAATACTAGCTAGATCTTACAATTGAATACAATAAAAAAATACACATTACTGTAAGATAAGTTTGTGGGAGTTTTTTGTCACTATTTTGAAAATTGGATTTCACTACATTAAATTTTCCTAGTAATCCAATGTATTTTATTTTATGCATTTAAAATCACTACCAACAATAAGATCCCATACAATTCATCCAACTACCCAAGAGGTCCAAGGCACTAAAGAGCCACAATTCGTTTTATTAAAGGCAAATTCTTTTGGTTGACCCCCTCCCCTAATTCTTTCATAGTGCCTTTTTACTTCAGTTACTTCCTCTGTTCCCAACACTATCACATTCTCTCTCTTTCCTGGATCATTCCCTTCAGCATGTAAAACACACCAACTTCTCCAGTCTTAACACGCAGCCACCACCACAAATCTCTTACCCCAACATCTGCCTCCAGAAGCTGCCACCTTTTCCATTTTCATTTATAGTGTAAGTCTCCGATTACTGTAGCCGTTGCTTCCATTTCTTCACCTTGGGTTCATTCTTCAATTCCCTCTAACTAGGCTTCCATCCCAGCATTATGGAACTGCATTTGTCAAAGTCAAGGGTCTCTGCCCAAGTTGCCAAGGCCAATAGATACTTTCCATCTTCATCTCACTGGGCCTATCATAAGCACTTAAAACAGTTGACCACTCTCTCTTTCTCGAGACAGTGCCCTCACTTGACATCTGTTGTGGATTGACTTTTGCTTCCCACAAAGTTGTATATTGGAATTCTGATCCGTATACCTGTGGATATAACTTAATGTAATTGCTTTGTGTCTAATGTAATGTGATGTAAGGATCTTCCATAATGTAATCTAATTTGATCAGTCAGTTGAGGTCATAGGAGTATAGGGTAGATCCTAATCCTAATCACTTCTTAATTACGTAAAGAGCAGCTTAGTCACATACACAGCAGGTTGGGGAAACAGATGCCACGCAAAGATTGCTTAAAAGTCAAAGAACAGGTGAATGACCTAGACTTCCTACACAGAAGGAATCAACAGGTTGAGACCCTGATTTGAGCTGTTAGCCTCTATAACCTCAAGAAAATAAATTTCTGTTCTTTAAAGACAGCCGCTTTGGGCGTTTGGGTTATGGTGGTGCCAGGAAGCTAAGACAGCAGGTCATCTTCTTGCTCCTACTTTGTTGATTCTTAAAGAATCAGAGCCTTCTTTTTCTCATCGACATTCTCATTCAAGCCTATTACCTATTTGTTAAGCATTCTATGTTTTCTCTACAACTCAAGCCCCTTCCCTGAGTTCCAGATCCATAGAGTTAACTGCTCTGTGGCATCTCCCTTTGAGTGTCTAACAAATGTCTCAAAACTAATACATGCCAAGCAGAGCTCTGGACTTTGCTATCCAAACCTGTTGCTCCCCTGACCCGTCCACATCTCAATAGATGGCTTACCACCCACTCAACTGTTTTTATCAAAAAGCTTAGGGTTGGACTTCATTCCTGTCTTTCTCTCAACTCCTGTCACCAAGTCCTGTAAGTTTTACCTTCTGACTTCTTGGTCCACCCCTTGGCTCACCTCCATGGTCTTGACACACTAGCCTCACTGCTGATCTTTCTGTCCCCTGAGCGCTACAGGCATGCTTTCACCTGAAGTCCTGCACCCTCACTGTTGCATCTGTTGGCATCTTCAATCATCATGTACCTGGCTCTTCCTTATCCTTTGGGCCTTACCTCAAATACCATCTACAGCACATTTCACAGCCTACAAATTGTGCAAACATGTTTTTTGCCTTTTCCTTGTTTGTCTACCACCACCCCTCCAACATGAGCTCTGTGAGGGCAAAGATCTTGTCGGTCTCATTCATTGCTGTATCCCAGCAGCCTGGTTATTGACCATGTTAAAAAAAAAAAAGTAGTTGACTCATGGTGAGCCCATGTGTGTCAGAACACAATTTTGCTCCAAAGCATTTCCTCTGGCTGATTCTTCATAAGTAGATCATCAGACCTTTCCTCTGAGGCACCTCTGGGTGGATGTGAACTGCCCATCTTTCAGTTAGCAGCCTGGGCAGTAGAGTACACTAACTATTTGCACACCCAAGGAGATCAATTTTAAGGTCTTGAATGAATCCATTGTTTACTGTATGGTTATTCTGAAGATTAATTAAAATAATGCAAGTCTGTCACTCAGGACAGTCCCACCACATGGGAAGTACTCAATTAGTTTCCCCCAGGGAGACTTAACCCTCTCACAGTGATGCCACCATAGAGAGGAACAGAAGCACAGAAATAAAGTGGGAATTAAATTTAAATCAAGGAAGAGGACCCTGGCTGTTGTGTTTGTGTTAAACAAAAGCCCTGGTGGTTCAGTCAGTAGTTTAGAGTTTGACTGCTAACTTCAAAAGGTCATCTGTTCAGATCCATCAGCAGCTTTTTGAAAACTCTGTGGGGCAGTTCTACTCTGTCTTATAAGGTGACAATGAGTCTGAACTGACTTGCTGGCAAATTTTTTTGGTGGATGCATGGGTAAAATTAAAAATAAATGTGAGGTGTGTCAGAGGTGTATGAACACATTTGAAGTAGGTGTTCCTGGGTTCAAGTCCCTAATCCTTACGTATACAGCTTTCTTATGTCAGACAATTTATTCATTGATCCTGAGACTCACTGTCCTCAGTGGTACATAAAGATAACAACGTATATATACCTTACAGGTTGGAACAGGATGAGGACTTGACACAAAGCATACCCTTTCTATATCGATTGTCGTGGCCATTTGCCAAGGCCCCCCCCCAAAATGAGGACTTAGAGTTGGAAGGAATCTGACAGAGCTCCTATTTTGTCTCGTTTTTTGGTACTTAATATCAGATATAATGAAAACTTTCCCCCAAAACTCACAGATGTCGCAATATAGACTGCTGCAAACAAGAATTTACCAAGCATTCCTTTCTGCCGTAGAAGACATTCTTCCGTCTTGCCAGTGCTGCATTCAGATGACTCTTTGCCCTGACGCTCATGCTAATACAGGCTCCTGTCAATATTCAGTTTAAGTGCCCACTGTCACTTAGGTGTCAAATCCTTCTACCCAAGTCAACAGACGGTTCCCGTTGACAAAGGACAGCCTCAGTGCTTTCACCTCCTACATGTTATTGTGACAAATCACCACCCTGAAGAAGTTTTTGTATGTAAGAAAAGTAATTTGTCTAAAGGAAGAGGGTATTTTTCAAATCACACTTTGGAAAAATGCCAAATAACAAGAATAAAGAAGAAAATGAGCCTTAGATAAAAGAAATCTGGATAAAAAAAATCTCAAAATACAAAGAATGGAAAAGATCAGGAGTGATAACATAAAAAGCAAAATAGGAATCTAAACATTTATCAGAAGTTAAAAAAAAAAAAAGAATGTGGCCTGGCATTCTTATCCAGTTGTGACAGTCTTAAATGACATGAAAATGTTCATATAACAAGAAAAGTGACCTTTCATGCTGGTCCCTTCCCCCTTGAAAAAACTGTCTCTTTACTTAGAATTTCAGGATCAGGAGAACCAACTGCTAGTGTGAATACACGGACACGAGTCCTTCCTTCATTGTCGGTGATTTTCCACTAGTGGTTTTAATGAAATTTATTATAATTTCAAACAAATAGAGGTAAGAGGTCAAGTTGTACACTAGCCTCTGACTATACTCAAATAAGAACCACTGAAGCCCTCTCTTATAAACAGAATGAAGTATCGAAAGAATTTTTTGGTACTTGTCTTAGTCATTTTGTGCTTCTGTAGCAGAAATACCACAAGTGAATGGCTTTAACAAACAGCAATTTATTCTCTCACAGCCTGGGAGGCTGGAAGTTCAAATTTAGGACACGAGCTCCAGGGAAAGGCTTTCTCTGTCTGTCAGCTTCAGTGGAAGGTCCTTGTCATCAAATTTCCCTCGGATCTAGGAATTTATCAGCACAGGGACTCAGGTCCAAAGGATGAACTCTTCTCCTGGCTCCTCTTTCTTAATGCTATAAGCTCCCTCTCCTCTCTGCTCACTTCTCTCTTTCGTATCTCAAAAGAGACTGCTTTAAGATTCAGCCTGATCTTGTAGACTGAGTACTGCTTTATTAACATAACTGCTTTCATCCTGCCTCATTAACAGCATAAAGGATAGGATTTACAACACGTAGGAAAGTTATCAGGTCACAGAACAGAGGTCTGCCACACAGTACACAGGATCATGGCCTAGCCAAGCTGACATACATTGGGGGAGGGCACAATTCAATCCATAACAATATGTACTGTAAAGACTGTAAGTCCCACCGCAGTTATTCCCACCCAGTTTTGACCTGTAGCCCTCATTCTTCTTTGTGATAGTAGGTTTTTATTGATTTATTATTTTTTTAAGGAATCCAATGTAGCAGTTGACTTTAGAAGGGAATTTCTTATTTATCAAAGCACTTGAAACCGGTTTCTTAGTGAAATACAAACTTTCTCCTCAGTAACTTATTTTCTGGCAACTCCTTCAGAGTTTATGTAATTCTATCCTAAATTTCCTTCTTGAGATCACTTGTCATTTCACTCTTCAAAGTTTGATTCTGTTGTGAATACTGTTCCACATTGTACTTTCTTGTTCTAAGAATAAATGATCTTTCCTGTAGAAACACCTCCCTGTGGACACTAAGCCAGAATTTACAACCCATTGCTTAGTTGTTTGAATCTTTATGCTCTGAGCTTTCTTTGTACATATTAGCTTTTTTGTTTTGGTTGTTAACGCTGTCGAGTTGATTCCCCTGGGAACCTGAATGTGCAGAATGGAACTGTGCTCAGCTGGGTAGAGAAGATAACCGGGTCTGTCTTCCAAGGCACCCCTGGGTGCATTTTGATGACCACCCTTTAGACTAGCTGTCTAGCACTTAACCATCTGAGGCACTCCTGTACGTATTAGGGCTTTTAGCAGTCGAGTTCTTTCAGTTTGGTGGCTGGTTCTGGAAGTTCGATTTGAGCCAACATTAGTGGTTACCCAGTAAGAATGACATCACTCTAGATGCTTCCAGAGTGGTTAACATGTTCATTGTTTTGCCTACAATCAACACATTTGTAGAATTTCCGTTATGTTTCATCAGAATTGCTTGGACGATAATTAGCTACAATTTACAGCTGCTATACAGATTGTGGAAACCCTGAGGGCATACTGGGTTAAGTGCTCTTGTCTGCTAACCAAAAAGTCTGCAGTTCAGAACCCCCAGGCACTCCCTGGAAATGCTACGGAGCAGTTTTACTCTGTCCTGTAGGGTTTCTATGAGTTGGAATCGACTCAAAGGCAGCAAGTTTGGTATTTGGTTTATACAGACTGTAGAAACCCTCGTAGTGTAGTGGTTATGTGTTTAGCGGTTCAGATCCATCAGGTGCTCCTTAGAAACTCTATGTGGCAGTTCTACTCTGTCCTATATGGTTGCTATGAGTCAGAATCGACCTGACAGTGGTAGGTTTGGTTTGGTTTTAGTTCATAGAGATTATGGGATTAAATAATCTGGGAGGAAAAGCTAACAGCCATGTCAAACTATAAAATAATAATTTGCACTGAAGGACAGAGGTTATTACAAGTAGTACTGAGGGTGCTAGTTTCCATCAGAAGAATTCTATCTCTATGTCTATTATGTTTCTCACAAATAAATGGTCCAAAAGACTAACATTAACTGGTCCAAGCTGCTTTTGCCCATAAGTAGTCCAAAGCATATAGACATTGTTAGCTACAGAGATTCAGGTTGGGCATGAGGCACAAGTTCCTGATAACAAAGGTACAAATCCAATGAGACAGACTAAGATCGAAGCATCTGCAAGAGGGTGGAGCTGAATGTGGCCACTCAGTTCTTTTGGGGAGAGGTCGTGAGAATCACAAATAGAGACCTTTACAAACAGCAGAGGCGGACACAAACTGCAGAATGGTTAGGATCAGCACTAACTGATAGCAAGAGTTTGTTAACAGGTGAGTTTTTTGAAGACCGTTATACCTGATGCATTCTATATCTGTGTTACATGTGTTTCCGCAACATCAAGTTGAAGTTTAAAAATTCAATCAGCCATTCTAATGTCTTCTGCATGTGGATCAAAACAAAAAACTGGGTATCTGAAAGCTTCATTCAATGCTCTGAAACCAGAAAGAATGAAAATTTATTGGGCAAAGCTTGCCTGTTGTCTTACCTCTTGAGAGCTCAAGCATATTCTCATTCACCGAAATAATTTAAAATAAGTTTGGCCACTTTCTTTCCTGCTTGAATAGCACACTCCACAGTCAGGAGTTTCTCTCCCAAGTTCTGCCACCTTTCTGTATTTTCATGGCTTTTTATTGTTGCTGTAGGGGTAAAATACATATACGGTAAAACGTGGCAAAGCCAGAATCTGCGTCGGGCAAAAACGTGTCAGCAAAGGAAAACTTAAATGTTTTGCACTAAAATGAGCAATTAAAAAAAAGAGAGAGATAGTGAGACTGCACCCTGTCAAGTTGGAAAATTTGCATGACCCAGAAAAACAAGGCAGTCCCATTGAGTTCTGGCTTTCACAGGTTTCACAGTATAACACAAAAGTTACCATTTTAACCGAAGCGCACAATCCAGTGACATTTAGAACACATCACAGTGTGTGTAGTCATTGCCACCATCTATTTCTAAAATGTTTCCATCAGCTTTAGCAGAAGCTGAGTACCCACGAAGCAGTAGCTCCCTCTCCCTACCACTAGGCCCTGGGAACCACTAATCTACTTTTTAAAAAATGTTTATTATACTAAACCATGTACAAGAAAAAAGTTGCTATTTTTACAACATTCAGATGTGCAGTTTAGTGACTCTAATTGCATGTTATACAATCCTTACCACTATTTATTCCTGTAAGTTGTTTGTCACTCCAGTTACCTGGTGCCACTTCATCACAAACCCCTCACTCTCCCCCTCCCCACCCCAGGCCCAGGTAACTACAAATAAGCTTTTGTCTCTATTTATGAGTCTTTTCTAGGCACTTCATGTAAATGGCAGCACATCTTTGTCTTTTTGTGTCTGCATTCCTTCATTCAGCATCATGTTTTCAAGGTTCGTTCATATCATGCATGTGTCAGAACTTCATTTCTCTTTGTGGCTGAATAATATTCCATTGTGTGACCATACCACATTTTGTTTTTCCATTTGTCTGTTGAGTCGATCGATACTTGGGTGTTTCCACCTTTGGGCTTATTGTGAATAGTGCTTCAGTCAACATTGGTGGCCATACTATATGTTTGAGTCCTTGCTTTCAAGTCTTTCAGGAATATTCCTAGGAGCAGAATTGCTGAGTCATGGTAATTCTCTGTTTCACTTTTGAGGAACCCCCAAACTCTTCTGCACAGCAGCTGCAGCAGTTTGCAAACCCACCGGTAATGGAGGAGGCTCCCAATTTACGCACAACCTCAATAGCACTTCCTCTTTCGCTGTGAGAAGAGCCATCCTAGTGAGGGTGAAATGGTGTCTCACTGTTTTGATTCGTGTCCCTAAGTGTAAATTGCAAACCCCAGTGGTGTAGTGGGTTAAGTGCTACATCTGCTAACAAAAGGTCAGCAGTTCTAATCCACTAGGCAGTCTTTGGAAACTCTATGGAGGTAGTTCTGCTTTGTCCTATAACGTCGGTACAAAGTTGGAATCGATGCAACGGCAGTGGGTAATGGTGAATAATTCTGAGCATCTTTTCATGTGCTTAATGACCATTTGTGTATCCTCTTTGGAGAAATGTCTGTTTTCGGCCCTTTGCCCTATCTTTTAGCTGTTACTGTCTTTTTGGTTTCAAGTTGCAGTATTTTGAGCTGTAAGTATTCTGAATATTAAACTTTCATCAGATATTTAGGTGTTTGATCCATTCTGAGTTAATCTTCAGATAGGGGTCCAGCTTCATTGTTTTGTATGTGGAAATGCAGTTTTCCCAGTACCATTTGTTGAAGAGGCTGTTATCTCCCCCTCGAGTGATTGAATTTGACATTCATGCCAAAAATCAGGAGTCCTGGTGGCAGGGTAGTTAAAAGCTACAGCTGGTCACCAAAAGGTCTGCAATTACAATCTACCAGCTGCTCCTTGGAAATCCCACTGGGCAGTTCTACTCTGTCCTATACCATTGCCATGAGTTGAAATCAACTCAATGCCAGTGGGTTTCACTTGTTTTTATTCAAAGTTAATTTTTTCAGAGATGAGTAGATTTATTTCTGGACTCCCAGTTCTGCTTCCTTGGTCTGTCTGTCTGTCTTCATACCAGTGCCACAATGTTTGGGTAATTGTAGTTTTGTGTTAAGTTTTGAAATTAGGAAATGTGAGTCTTCCTACTTTGTCCTTTTTAAAGTTTTTTTTTTTTTTGGCTATTTCAGACCCCTCACAACTCCATGTAAATTTCAGGATCGGCTTTTCTATTTCTATCTAGAAGACTGTTGGAATTTCAATGGCAGTGGAATTAAATCTGTAGATTGCTTTGGGAAGTACTGACATGTTAACAACATTAAGTTTTCCAATCCATGAACACAGGATGTTTTCCATTTATTTAGGTATCCTTTAAATTCATTTTCCCCTTTTGATTTTAAATACTTTATTTTCATTGGTCTCTTTTTCCTTCATTGGTGGCAGTCATAGTAAAGTTTGTTTGTTTTTCTCCCCCTAATTAATAGACTTTATCTCTTAACAGCAGTTTTAGGTTTGCAGAAAATTGGGCAGATAGTATAGAGGGTTACCATCTCCCTTCTCTGTCCTACTCAGAATTTCTCCTGGCTTTAACATCTATCATTAGCATGGTACATTTGTCACATTGATGAACCAATGTTGATACATGACTGTTAACTAAGTTCATAGTTTAAGGTTTACTTTATGCTGTACTATGGGTTTTGACAAACAGATGATGTTAGTACGTCCACCTTTACAATACCACAGAATATCATTTCACTGCCTAAAAATGCCTTGTGTGTTACTAATTCACACCTCTCCCACTTTCCCTTTCCCCCTGGCAACCACTGATGTTTTCACTGTCTCCACCATTTTCCTTTTTCCAGAATGTCATGTAGTTAATCATAAAATATGCATGACTTTTAAAAAAAGTTGTTTCGTAAAATATGGTATGTACTCTAAAGTTAAAGTAATGGTTTTATTACTTAAGTTTTTTATTATTGCACATCAACTGAAGGTTTACAGAACAAACCAACTTCTCATTAAACAGTTAGTACTCATGTTGTTTTGCGACAGATACGTCCAAGCTCTTCCTTCATGATTTTGGATTCTTTATGTTTTAGTCAACTAGGGCTGCTCTAACAAAAATACCACAGGGTGGATGGTTTTAATAAAGGAAAGTTTATTCTTACATAGTCAGGTAGGCTGCAAGTCCATATTCAGGGTATCCGCTCCAGGTGAAGGCTTTTCCCTTGTCGGCTCAGGAGGCAAGTCCGTATTGCATCAGTCTTTGTCTAGGGAGTGTCTTGGTGCAGGAACCTCAGGTCTGAAGGATGCTCTCTTCTCCCAGTGTTGCTTTCTTGATAGTATGAGGTGCCCAATTCTCAGCCTGCTTCCCTTTCCTTTTATCTCTTGCAGGACGAAAGGATTAAGGGTGGGTCAAGCCATACTCTAGGGAAACTCCCTTTACAGTGGAGCAGGGAGGTGATCCTATAAAGGGATTTATAGTCCCACCCTAATCCTTTAACATATAGCATAGGAAAACCACAAAAGAAAGGACAGTCACAAGGCACTGGGAATCATGGCTCAGCCACCTGACTACGCTTATTTTGGGGGGGACACAAGTCAATCCATGACACCTTACTATCAGCTTTCCTGTCCCTTCTTGCCCCTGAGCTGGTGTACCTCCTTGGCCTTGTTTTGTTTTCTGGGCCTGTCTCTTCTTTGGATGAAGTGTGGGCTTCAGGAGTGGCTTGATTACTGAAACAAAATAGTATATGGGGGCCATGCTCTCAGGGTTTATCCAGTCTGTGTCAGATCGGTGAGTGTGTTCTTCTTTTTATGAGTTACAAATGTCTACGTTCTTTCCCAGCTTGGCCAGCGATCCTCTACTGCGATCCCTGTCCGGGCAGCTGGTGGTGGTGGCTGAACACCATGGACGTGTGCTGGCCCCCATCTGGAGAAGGCTGTTACAGTTGTCCTACCCTCAGTCTGGTGCAAGCTGTCGTGACTGTGGCCCATTCGTCCCTTTGGACTACCTTTCCCTTATGTCTTTGGTTTTCTTCATTCTCTCTTGCTCCTGACAGGGCGAGACCAGAAGAGTATCTCAGATGGCCGCTAGCACGCTTTTGAGGCCCCAGAAGCTCCTCACCAAACCAGAATGTAGAACATTTTCTTTATGAACTATGTTATGCCAGTTCAGCTAGATGTTTCTCAAGATCGTAGTCACCCCAGTAACTCACCGCCTCAAGGAGTTTGGATGTGTTTATAAAGCTACTTGACCTTCCCTTGGACAAGTTGCATTGGCTTTCCAGTGCTGTGTACTATCTCACCGTTCGTCAAAGTTACTATTTATCTACTGTCCATTTGATGTTTTCCCCTCCTTGCTACTCCTCTCTCTTGGAACCATCAAAGTTTATTTCTTTTTTTGTGTAAATCTTTTTAGGAATTTTCATAGTACAATTTTCATAGTACAATATTTGTCCTTTGGTGATTGACTTACTTCACCCAGTGTGATGTCCTCCAGGTTCATCCATGCCATGAGTTGCTTTGCAGATTCGTCATTGTCCTTTATCATTGCAGAGTACTCCACTGTGTACGTACCATGGTTTGTCTACCCGTTCATCTGTTGATAGGCATCCAGGCTGTTTCCATCTTTTTGCTGCTGCGAACAATGCTGCAGTGAACATGACTGTGTGTGTGTCTGTTCATGTGACAGCTTTACTTATTCCTAGTAGAGAATTGCTGGATCGTATGGTATTTCTATTTCTAGCTTTCTAAGGAAGCTGTATGTCGTTTTCCAAAATGGTTGTACCATTTTACGTTCTGAACAGCAGTGTGTAAGAATGCTATTCTCCCCACGGCCTCTCCAACACTTGTTATTTTCTCTTTTCTTGATTCATACCTATAATACTGGGGTAGTATATAGCCTTTTCAGGCTGGCTGCTTTCACTGAGCAACGTAAATTTAAGGTTCCATGCTCAGTAGCTCATTTCTTTTCATCACTGAATAGCATTCCATTGTACGAGTGTACCGCAGTTTGTTTATCCTTTCACCTATTGAGGTACGTTGTGGTTGCTTCCAGTTTTTGACAAGTATGAACAAACAAACTACAGGCATTTGTGTGGTGGGTTTTGTGAGAGTAGAGGTTTTCAACTTATTTTGATAAACAGTTAGAAACATGATTGCTGGATCAAATGGTAAAACTATGTTGAACTTTGTTAAGAAGCTGCCAGACTGTCTTCCAGAGTGGCCACATCACTTTGCATTCCGATTGTCACTTTTTAAAAATGTGCAGTAGAAGCGAGTATACATTGAATACTTACTACGTTCCAGAGATGGTGCACTAAGTACTTTAGATACACCTCTTTATCTATTATAGTTTTCATGGTATGGATAAGAAACCTGAAGGTTACAGAAAATGACTTAATTGCAAAGGTCACCAATTTCAAGTGATGAAGCTAGGGTTTAAGCTCTGGTAGGGCAGTCAAAATTCTTAGTTGAAAACGGTTGAAACTGACTAGCTGATTTTAGAGAGAAAAAAAAACATGGAAATAATAGGCTGCTCACAGAAGTTCCAGAAACCCTGATGGTGTAGTAGTCAAGTGCTACATCTGCTAACCAAAGTGTTGGCAGTTCGGATCTGCCAGGCCTTCCTTGGAAACTCTACGGGGCAGTTCCACTCTGTCCTATAGGGTTGCTCTGAGTCAGAATTGACTTGATGGCAGTGGGTTGGGTTTGGCTGGTTATAGAATTTCCAGAATGGTTACAGAAACATCCACAAGGAAATGGGCAGGAGCAAAGAGAAAGCTTTCAATAAAACCACAGCCCACATCATGCTACCAAACCAGCCAAGCTTATGCCACTGTGAAGTCACATTAGACGTCATTCACAGCCACTTGTACCACCAACATCACCAGCTCTGGGCACCAGATGTTATTGCCAGCACCACTGCTCTTGACGCCCCTAGAAATTAGATGTTGCAGCTACCACTACTACCTCTCAAAAGACTCTCTCACTCTCCCTGCTTTTCCGCATCAGCGGGTCCTGATTAGATGTCTGTGGTAGATGAATCAAGTTGGTCAAGTGTAGGCCAAGTGCCAGGGACCTTTCAGCTGCAAAAGTGGGAGACCGGCTCTGCCTTGTAGCAAGATTTCCATGGCCCAAAATTTCTCCCCAAAAAGAAAAGAATCATGTCTTTTTGTCCATCACCATATCTCAAACACTTCACACAGAACCTGGTACTTTGTAGATGCTGAATAAACGGGTGTGAAATGAAACAAATCAATGCATGATACAATTGTTTCCTGGAGGAGCACAAGGCAAACACTATAAATAGTTGAAAATACCATGTAAATGGGCCAACAGGTAAAGCATATTTCAGTGAATGTCTAGAAGTCAGAACGACACCCCTCCTCCATCCAGAACAGATAACTGAAATGGACCAGGCATGAATTGGACTTCTTTCTTACTTCCTAGTTACGTCATCTGTTCTGAGGGTCCAGACCCCCAGTCATGGCAAGAGAAAATCTCAGGAAAGCCCCTGAAAAGCCTCAAGTCCTAAGTAGTGGTGGCTGTCGTGACTGCCAGCTATATCAGAAAGACTTCATTAGAAAGTGTGGAGAAAGCACTAAGAGCTGGCTATATACTACATGTCCTATATGCCCCATCTCATGGGTCCCCAGGACAATCTTTTGATGTAGCTGCTGTTTGGGGGTTCATTTTACAGAAGACAAAGACTAAGACTTAGAGAGATCAGTTTGTCCAAGGTTATAGAACTAGTAATTGGCAGTGCCTGGCTTTGAACCCCTGCTTTATTGACTCTTAATCCACACTCCTATAGGTAATTATAGAAATCATTTCTGTTATGCAACTTACTAGCTTCCTGTCAACCTCTCCCTTTATTTCTTATTTCACAGTTTTTAGCAAGACAGATCAGCCTACACCAGAGCTGGCTCCATGAGAAGGAAATGGAGGGGCTGAGCTTGATGCTCTCCAAGGTTCTGAAAAATCAACATTTGAAATGTAAAATTTAACTGCCAGAGTAAAGGTAGCATGATTTTATATTGGCTCTTCAATTTTTACACCCAGGGCACAGCCATCTGTGAGCGGATGAAAATGAAATAATTATGAAATTTAGGCAGTTCTTAAGAAACTAAGTTTTCAGCACACCCACATCCATTCACTAAAATTAAGGGATATGAACTCTGGAAACAGACTTCCTTTCTACATTTTTTTGGCTTCCCTCCACAGCTAGGAAAGTCAATCCATGCCAGTAATGTCTAAAATCGCGATGGGGATTTTTCAGAGTACTGCAGCAAATCTATTCTCCTGGATATGCATCATCAGCCCTGGAACGTTGGTGAGGCCAGGGGAAGCATCTGGAAGCACGATACCTGGTGACACAGGCAACACACAGCCAGTGGGGTGAGGACCAGACTTAGAGTTGGCAGCAGGAGGGTTTGGAATACGAAAGGAAAGAAAAAGGAAAGGGGAGGTGGGGTGTAAAGGTCGGAAATAAAGAGAAAAAGCTAAAAGCTTGAATGGGCCCGGTCCGAAAGGGGATGAGCCTTTGGCCAGTGGCAAGTCATGGCTTTCAATTCATGGGGTGAAAGGTATCATCTGGTGTCTCTCCACTCCTGATACCAACTGCAGTGATGCTGTTTCTTTCCAAGTCTTTCTACATAGCTCCACGGGGGTTGACATTGGGCTGGACTGACATCTGCTGCTACTTCTTGCTGCATTCTGTGCTATTTGGAGATGTTCTATTGATATCATCCTTCTTTGACCTTGCTTCACTCTCCCCCCTCCCAGCTCTCCTTCCGCTGTCCTATTTGTAGCTACTTCTCTAGTCCACTAACAAGGGTTCTTTTATCTCTCGGTCCTGCTCCTGCTTTTGTTTCTCTTGTCTATTTGGAGTTAGCTTCTTGATATAAAGCCAGCGTGAATTCCCCATCGTCCTTGAGAAACTGTTGAATGCTGCCGACTGGCGAGAACCAGCAGGTAAAAAGGGAAGTGAAATCTCTATTTCATAGTAAAGTCTGCTTAGCAGTCTGAAACTTGAGCAAAGCAAACAACCCTTTTCCTCAGCAGAAATTGTCGTCCTGCCCCTGTAATCACAATCCCAAAGCATGGAGTTACAAAGACCACAAGTGTTTAGAATAAATAAACAAAAAGCACTGAGCTCCTGTCATACAGATTCTGGCTTAGGCTGTTTTGAATCCTGCCATTGCAGCTGAAGATGAGTTGCTGCTTACAGAATACTAATTGCTCCTACTATTCTGAACTGATGTCTCTTATGGAAGAAAAAATAGGAGATAAAAGCTTATTTGGGGTTGGTCACTCACAAGCTGAGTGAGGAGAAATTCTATGTGCCACCAAAAAGGAAAAAAAACGATCTATTTCTCCCCCAGGATAAAACATATGTGTGTGTGTGTGTGTGTGTGTGTGCACGTGTGTGTGTGTTCTCCAGAATTCCATTGAGATGGCTCTTGTGGGTTTGTACCAAATCAGGAGTTACCGTAACTCTTCAGTTATCATTTAATTTCCGTGTGCTGACTTTGCTACAGCAGCCTGTCAGCAAGATTCACTGTGGGCTCCTGTGTACACAGACTTGTACACATCTGATCTTATTGTTTGTTTGACTCTGTTTAGATAGAACAAATTGATCTAAAAGTCTGTTTACCAGAGATTCACCAATGCTCATGGATTCTTTGATATATCTTCTCTTTAGTGGATTTAGTGTCAAATGTTAGCAAACTTGAAGATCAGAGGAAAAGTATTAATTTTCGTACCCTCACATAGGTTTTCATGGTGTGGTAGGAAAGTTGGCAGTTAGTGTCAAGGGATCAAGGATTGAACTCTGGCCCTGCTGCTTACGAGTGGCTTACTTTAAAGCAAGGAACTTAGTCTTTTCCAGCTTAGTAACCCACCCAAACATAAGGTAAAATCTGTGGCCTGCTTCTATTGCAAGATTACTTTAAGGATTAAGGTAGGCCACAGTGCGAACCAGCTTTATAAACTGTAAAATACCCTACAAGGTCAAGGAATAATCACTGTGATAATAATTTAACACAGGGGCTGTGAAATGGACAAGCTGTCAGGATTCAGGGTCACAGTTAAAATGATAGTCACTCTCAGTGATTATCAGCTTATGCTCACCAAGTACAGGTTAATACTATCATAATACTTTCAAAATATGCTTCAGTTTTCTCCTTGTGCAATTTCATTCCATTGGACTAATTGTTCAAAACTGAAAGATCAGTACTAGGGGTTGGAATATAATTTGATTCAACAAAAAATCCTTTCATTTGAACAATACTCTTTATGATGTGTATACTGTACAGATGAAACAGAGAACAAACCAGTTACCACCAGGTGAATTCTAACTCACAGAGGCCCTATGCATGTTAAAGTAGAATTGTGTTTCATGGAGTTTCAATGGCTGTGACCTTTCAAAAGAACACCAGGTGCTTCTTTCAAGGACCCTCTGAGTAAACTGGAAACTTTTCGTCAGCAGCTGAATGCCTAACTGTATGATCTGTCTAAGAGCTTTGCACTAATTGAAAGTTGAAAGTGGTGAGTTCACCCAGGGGAACCTGGGAAGAAAGGCTTGGAAAGCTACTTCCAAAATTTCAGCCACTGAAAACTTTATGGAATATAGTTCCACTGGGAGTCACACGGGATCACCGTGAATGGAGTGAACTTGATGGTAACTGGTGGTTATGCTGTAAAAATAAGAATAAATCCAAACCCACCCCTACTGAGTTGATTCTGACACATGGTGACCTTATAGGACAGTGTAGAACTACCCTATAGAGTCTCCAAGGACTGCTTCGTAGATTTGAACTGCTGACCTTTTGATTAGCAGCTGTAGCAGTTCACCACCATGCCACCAGGGTTTCCATATGGTGAAAAAGATGGTTAAAATAATCCAGACTATATTGCAAAGAGTCTCACCAAAATCAATAAAGGAAGGAAGGAAGGAAGAAGAAGTAATTGTACACATTCTACTTAGTTACTTCCTTTAGGCAACAATCATGGAACAGAACTTCTAGCGGAACTTTTCCAGGAAGCCAGATCACTCCGACATTCTAAAAAGGCATTAGAGAATAGCCAGACTCTTCAGAGGTATGTACTCTAGAAGATGGTACCCCCCCTGTTTCTGGTAGTGATCTGGCAAAGGTAAACAAAATGACCACCAAAAAAAGAATTAAGGAGGTCACTCAAATGCTACATAGAGGTTTGGGCTAGATCACTGATTTCCAAATCAGAGCTGCCAACATTTTTCCACAAGTCTTAAAAAAAAAGAAAAAGCAATTAACCACACTTTTCTTTTAAAAAGGTGAGATTATCTTAACAACAAAAAAGTAGGGTAGCTATAATGTCAGAATAAAGAACAGTTCTGTCAATATAATCATTTGTTGTTGTTAGGTGATGTCAAGCCAGATCTAACCCACAGTGACCCTGTGACCCACTGCCTGTGGCCTCCTCACGATTCTTACTATGCTTGAGCTCCCTGCTGCAGCCACTGGGTCAGTCCGTCTTCCTGAGAGTTGTCCTCGTTTTTCGCTGGCCCTCTACTTTACCAAGCATGATGTCCTTCTTTGCGGACCAGCCCCTCCTGATGAGATGTCAAAGTATGTGAGACAAAGTCTCACAATCCTTGCTTCTGACATGTGTTCTGGTTGAATTTCTCCTAGGACAGATTTGTGTGTTCTTTTGGCAGACCGTGGTATAGTCAATGTTCTTCTCCAACACCACAGTTCAGAGGTGTCATCTCTTTTTCAGTCTTCTTATTCATTTCCAGCTTTCACTTGCTTAGGAGGTGACTGCAAACCCCATAGCTTGGGTCAGGCGCACTTTACTCTTCAAGGTGATGTCATCCAGCTTCCTGAAAAAAAACTGACTACATCGTCGTTGCCATTCTCCTCTTATTGTGAAACGTGCAAAATTTCCTGAGATCAGCACCAGGTATTGGACCATTATTTCATAATAATCTGTAAGTCTTTTTTAAATCTTGAGATACTGTGATCACAAAAACTTTTAAAATCATCGATTGCTTATTATTATCCAGGCACAAAATAATACTTTCAGTTAGACTGTGTGTATCTATTTGTAAAGCTATGGAGAATTTCAAATTTTGAGAGTCTCTGCCACTACCCAGCATTTTGATGAAAGATGGTGGGATGCTCTCATCACTGAGTTCTGGTTGTTCACCACTATCCTATCAACTCCTCAAATAGCTAGAAGTACTGGAAGAGAAAAACTGGGAATAAATCAATTGCAGATTTTCTGTATTGACAAAATGACACAAGCTGTTCAGATCTTGTAAGAAAGGGTCTTTGATACGTCCCTCTGGGCGTGAGGAGGTGGAACATTCACGCCAGGGGCGTGAGGTTCATCTGTTGTTGTCTATTTCTATCAGCCCTGAGTTTCTCTGCGTTCAAATCCCGTCTGAGAACCCAACCAAGCTTAGCTCTTGCTGGAGAGAACAGCTCCCACTGAGAAGGTGTCGCTGGATGAAGTCTCATGGCCCAGGTATCTGAGAACTCAAAGCTCTGCAGTTTAGTTCAGCACAAAAGAGAGAGAGAAAAAAAAATGTTAAAATATCTGCTGTTGTTATCCTTATCGTAATCAGATACTCAACTAGGCTAATCTAGGAAGCTCCAGAATCATGATGAATTGTTTCTTAACAGAACAAAGAATTTTTTAAAACAAGTGATGTATTTCCTATAAATGGAATGAACAAGATTGCAGCTCTGTGATAATATTTCAGAACTTTATAAATGTGCTATACATAGAATTTCCATTTAGTGTTTCAGCATCCTCTGCCCAGTAGAGTGGCTGAAATGCATAATAATTGTTTCTGTCCAAATCAGGTTTCTTTTTTTACAGCTCCTGGAGGGACTGAGTTGGTTTCTTGTCCTTATTTTCTCCCTGTCACAGCCTCTGCTGAACATCAGCAAATGTGAGATAATTGGTTCAGGGAAAATTAACCCACACTGTACTCCTTCTTAGGAAGACAGACAGAGAGGTGACCATTCAGGCTTTAGTGTTGACAGAAATACTGAATATGTGGCCAACTTCTGGAAAAACAAACAAATCAGCCTCAGAAGAAATACAATCCGAATGTTCCTTGGAAGTGTGTATGGCGAGACCTCAGCTTATTTACTTGGGACAGGTGTCAGGAAAGACCAATCATTAGAAAAGGACATCGTGTTTGGTAGAGGGTCCACAAAAACCAGGGAAACATTTCCTGGGATGCACTGACATGATATAACTGGGCACCAGTGAGCTAAAATATAAAAACAGTCACAAAAATGCCACAGGACTGGGTAACAGTGTGTTCTGTGGTACATGAAGTTGCTATGAGTGGGAGCTGACTCGAGGGCACCTAGCAACAAAAAACTTAGGCTCATATACTCATTCACTCACTCCTTTATTTGACAAATGTTTGCTGAATCTCTACCCTGTGCAAGACACTGTGCTAACTTCTGAAATTACTAAAGCAGAAAACAGTTCACAGCGTGATGGGACCAGCCTTTACCAACTCCAGAGTGATCTGGGAGCATGTTTTCTGAAATCAGAACTTTTTTTCTGCATTCCACATTGTTGTTATTAGATATCGTGGAGTCGGCTCTGACTCGTTAGTAACCCTCGATACAACAGAACGCTGCCCAGTACTGCCCCCTCTTCACAGCCGCTGTCATGCTTAAGCCAGTGCTGTAACCACTGCGTCAATCCATCTTTCTCTGCTGGCTCTGGAGGAAGGTCCTCATCATCATTTTTCCCCTGAACTGGGAGCGTTAGAAACGCAGGGTCCCCAGGTCATTTCCGAAGGACATGCTGTGCTCCAGCAACGGCTTCTTGCTTGATGGAATGAGATCCCCTTACTCTCTGCTCGCTTCTCATTCCTTTCTATGCCAAGACACTGTCTCAAGGCAGAACATGAACTTACACCCTGAGTCCTGCCCCCCCCCGACACAGCTGCCGCCCATCCTCCCTAAGTAACATCATAGAGGCAGGGATCGTAGCCTGTAGGAACATCACTCAATACCAGGAATCATAGCCTAGCCAAATGGCTACACACATTTTGGGGGGAACACAGTGCCATCCATGATAGAACCTAAAAAAAAGCATATCCAAAGCCCAGCTCCCCTCTTGACCTGTGAAAGTCATCTCCTTTTCATACACTGCCTAGGTTACTAGGTATTTCTGAATAGAACCAGCTTGTTTCTACCCAGAGCGAAGCTGTCTCAGTCCCAAACCTAACTGAGTCACCAAGTCCTACCATCTCTACCTCCTCAATGTGTGGTTTTAACTTATTCCTTCTCCGTCTGCATTTTCCGCTCTCACTACATGGGATGGCTACATCAGCCTTTCTGTTGGTCTTCAGCCTCTGGCCTGACCCCCAAAGGAGAGGCCTTTCAGCCACACTCGCCTCTGAGAAGTCTCTGAGTGCCTGTCACACCTGCAGTCCCATTCTGAGGGGTCTCTATAGCCAGTTTTAATACATTTCAAGCCCCACCCTGGACATAGCAAATGAAAGAACTGAATCCAAAGGCAGTCAACCACAGGCCTGGGGGAGGGCCAGCATAGAGGCCGGCCACCAGGCGCTCCTCACCAGATGGGAACTGGCAGCCAGTCAGACGGCCCTCCTGGGGACCTGAGACAACACAGAGGCTGTCAGTGAGCAGAGCCGGGGCAGCAGGAGCAATGTCAGAGAGCAGCTGCCTCCCCGGGAGGCGATGCACCAGGGAACACAGCTGTGCAAAACCAGGGGCAGTGCCACTCCAGTTTTCCCGAGGCCTGGCGGTGTAGTGGTTGGGGTCATTTTATGTCTTCCCTCCACTTCCCTTAAATCTTTCAATCATCCCCCCATTAAGTACTGTTTAAACCTTGAACGAGACTAGCACCACTCACTTCTTCCAATTCAGTCTTCTTCAAAATTGCAAATCAATCTCCAAAATGTAAATATGATCTAGTTCCAGCCTCACAATTTTTAAGCTTCCCCAGAAGACAAAGATCTAAAGTCCTGAACCCTGACCCCCAGGCCTTGTCCTCTTCCTGTGGGCCACAGCATCTGTCTACACACCAGCCCTGGTGAGTTCTAGTCTGTGCTGTGCTCTCTCACATGCTGACAGGCGCCATGTAGTTAGCCAACACCATCCAGTCTGTGCCACCCCTACGAAGAGTTGGGTCTAAGACCATTATGATCCACAGGGTTTTCATTACTTGATTTTTAGAAGTAGGTTGCCAGAACTTTCTTCCTGTTTCATCGTAGTCCAGAAGGTCTGCTGAAACTGGTTCAGCTCACGAATCTCCACAGACAGACAGGCAGTGGGTGCCTATGGGGCTCATTGACCAGGAATCAAATCTGGGTGTCCCGCTTGGAAGGTGAGAATTCTGCCACTGAACAACCACCGTCTCATGATCTTTCACCTATGCCCCGTTTCCTGTGCCTCGACCCCATGCTGGCAGCCACTGATAAGCTCTTCTCATTTGTCAAGTCTCAGCTCATGGTCTTTTTCCTCAAGGAGCCTTTCCTGTCTCCCAGACAGTGCCTTCTACAAATTTCCATGAAAGCAATCGTCCTGGGTGTGGTAAACATATGCAATTTCATCTCTCCGGCTAGAACAGGAAGGCAGGGCTCAGATCTTTCTACTGTTTAATTTTTAGCCATCTTGGATTCTTTCTCTTATTAAGACTTATTGAACATCTACTGTGTACCGGCCTCTGAAGGTAGCGATAAACAAGGCAGGTGCAGCCCTTGCTCTTGCAGAGGGATGGGTTGGGGTGGGAGATCGGTATTCAATGACACAGCACAATGGTGTCACAATACAGCACAGCGATGTCGCATCCAGGGAAGCACAGGTGCCCTGGAGGTACAGCAGGCTCAGGAAGTCCTTCCTGACCTACCTCACAGTGGACGGAGTAAAGACCAGGGATTAGGGGAAAAGTTTGAGAAAACGGGGAAAGAAGAAGGGGGAAAATGTTAGTAGAAAAGACAGTAGCGCAAGTAAAACCCTTAAGATAAGACAAAGCCTGGTAAGTTCAAGGAAATAATAAGTTGTGTGGTGCGTAGAGGGTAGAAAGGAGAGCAACACGTTATGAGACAGGAGAGGGGGCTTTGACAGGCCCCACCACAGGCTTGGCATTTCAGTCTAAGGGCCCAGGAAGGGTTTTAAGCAGGGATTAGATTTTACTTTTCATGATAAACAATATAGGCAATGTATAGACACCAAAGTTTACCAGTAGTTACCAAGGGTAGGAGGGAAGGGGGAAGATGAGTCATTGCTTAGGGGCTGCTAAGTTTCTGGTAAGGATGGTGGAACAATTTGGAGACAGATAGCCCATATGGTTCCACAATGTAATGACAATAACCAGTGTCCCTGAATGTCATCCGAAAAATTGTTGCCTAGGCAAATATTTTGTTATGGGTATTTTTACAGTAAAAAAAAATAATAAAATAGCCCTGAAGGCAAAATAATGAAAATAAAAAAGTGGAGAAAATAAGTTGTGAGCTGAGTTAGAGGGCCCTTCTTCTAGACTAACAGGTGAACTGCGGTAGTGGTGGAGGGAAGTGAGTGAAATCAGATTTAGGTGGGTTGAGTGACCAGGAATCGCAGACTGGGTCACTGTCAGTATGGTGGCTTTGTCATGTGTCAGTGCGGCCAGGCTGGGCTAATTTTCTCAGAATCCCAGTTCCTGTATGTTTCACCTCAAAACGAGCCCTGGGAGCCATTCTGTGGGAAATTTGCAGTGGCAGGGAAGCGGCAGCCCTTTTGTAGCTGATACGCCACCACGGTCGCTTATCTGTGGGCTTGCTTGGCTGACGTGAGTCCCAGGGAGGCCTGCCTGCAGCTGTGTCACCTTGTCCTGGTTCCTCCCCAGATTCTCTGACTGGAGGTGCACTGTGGTGTTGGCACCCCGGATTCTGCAGGCTGTCCTTGCCAGCTCGGGACAGTTTTCACACTGCCTGCTTTTGTATCTGTCTTTCCTTGCTGACCGCTCGCCTTTAGACTTCAACATGAGAGCATATCCTTTCAAAAACTACTTAACAAACTTCAGGATGGTGTACTTTTGAGGCTGGTTGCTAAGTGAAAGGTCACCAGTTCGAATCCACCAGCCACTCCCTGGGAATGCTATGGGGCCGTTCTGTGTTGTCCTGCAGGGTCACTGTGAGGTGGCATCCTGTGGCGGAAGCGGTCTTCTGTTGTTTATGTAACCAGAGTCCTTGAGTGGTGCAGATGGTTAAGTGCTCCACTGCAAGCCAAACAAGGTTGGCAGGTGGGTCTCAACCAGGGGAACGCTGGGAAACAGGCTTGGCCATGGGCTTCTGAAAGGTCATAGCCTTGAAAACCCAGTGGAGCTCAGTTTTGCTCCACTCCCATGGGGTTGCCATGAATTGGAGATGACTTGACGGCACCTAGCAACGACAGCAATCAAGGCATCCCGGGTGGCAGGGATAGGTAAGCAGCTCGGCTACTCACTGAACCCTTGGCCGTGTGAATCAACCCAAGGTACCTGGGAAGAAAGATCTGCTCAGAGTCAACTTCCAAAACATCACAGCCATTGAAAACCCTATGCACAGCTCTATTTGGAAATACGTGGGGTCACTCATATGTCATAATCCACTCAATGGCAACTTTCTTTAAACTGGTTATCTATGTATAATATACTCATGTATCTTCTTCTGGTTCTGTCCTCCCTTTGGACCCTGACTGCCAACAGTCAGAACTAAGGGAGAGATGGGAATGAAGAATGATGCCTAGGTTTCAGACTTGGGCATCCAGGTGGCTGGTGATGTCATTTCAAGACACAGGAATTCTGGATGAACAACAGACCTGAGGGAATAAGGAAGAATTCCACTTGGGATATGTCGAGTTCAAGTGCATGCAAGACATTGATTCAGCTGGTAGTGGAACAGAGCAGGTTTGAACTGGAGACTTAGGCACCAGTATCAGACAGAATTCCAGAATAAAAAGAACTCAACCAAAATCCTCTTGCATAAATTTTAAGAATTCAATTCCATAGACCTTAGATTTTCTTCTTATTTAGTAAACAGTGAACATTTAAAAATGTTAAATAGTTGAGAAGCGTATTTAGTGTTTTAGATCACTATAATGACATTTAGTTTAATTGCTTATTAATAACCAAATTTTCTAGATTTCATAAATTACCATAACATGCAAGTTCTATTAAGCTTACTAAACTCATACATATTTCTTGGATAATATGCTGTCCATCCCCAATAGGTCTCTGGGTGGCAAAGAGAAAAAAAAGGTTTGTGCTCAACTACTAATGTAAAGATTGGCAGTTCACACCTACCCAGTGCCACCACAAAAGAAAGACCAGCTGATAACTTCCATTAGGATTACGGCCCACAAAACTCTATGTAGCACAATTCTACTCTGTAACAGGGGGTTACCAGAAGTCAGAACTGACTCAAAAAACAACCGTCTTTGGTTTAGATTTTGTTATCCCCAGTTCAGTCTTTTAATTCTCATTCTATTCTTTTTTTATTTCAGGCCCATGAATTATAGTGCTAATTTTTCCAACGACAATAGTCTAGCAAGCTGTACAGTAATTTTGTTGTTCCAAATGTGTTCCTCGTTCTAAGGGAGTAGCATATACTTGGGGGGGCCTGTCTTATTACAGAAATGCTCTGGCGATTTCCTTTGCTGCTCTAAGTAAATAGTTGTACGATTCACATTTACACACACCCAGTTACAGCATCAGGATTCCAATATAAAAAGAACCCACTCAAAAAGCGTTTTAATAAATTGTAACAGTTCAACTCAATAAAAACTAAGCCCTAGGTTTTTTTCCCTAATCTTTTGTAGAGTGAAAATACTGCATGATCTCAGTGAACTTTGCAATAGACACTTAGTTAGCCCTTACTACTCTGCGTCTAGTTGCCCAGGTGGCACAGCTTTTAAGTACTCTGCTATGAACCTGAAGGTTGGTGGGTGGAAACCACTCAGAGGCTCTGCAGGAGAAAGACTTGACGATCAAAATTACAACCAAGAAGCCCTATGGAGCAGTCCTACTCTGACACATGGTATCGCTTAGGGTCAGAATCCTCTTGATGGCACCCAACAACAACAAAGAACACACTGAAGTTAGGTGACAGTGTGGTAACATCATAAATAGCTATGTCAAAACTGGAATTTACATCTCTTAATTCTCAGTTCCCAAGGTTCAAGCCACAGTCCTGCAAATTCTACTTTGCCTGTAATACATGTCAACGACTTTATGTATCTGAATCATAAAATGAAACTTACCAATGAATTCTGTTTACTGTTTTAGCTGGGAAATTGGAAAACACAATCCAGGAGAACATGAAAATGAAAACTGTAGATAATCTTTTTAGGAGATGCAAACAGCTTAATTAAATTAGAGCAGGTAAGGCAATTTTGTTATTTAATGACAACCCTTCCCTGTTTGAAATAACTGTCTTAATAACCAATACTGCATTGAGCCTTCCACCTAGCATTTATTTTAAGGGAAGTCTTGTTTTGAACAATCATTTTAAATCCTAGTAAACTGAAGAATTAATTAGCAGGCACGGAGGCTCAGCAAACTAATGCTTTAGTCTGTCAAACCATCTGCTCAGGAACACCCTTCTCCAGTCTTGGCATTACTGAGGATGGGGGAGCGGAGTACGTTTGATTCTTAGGCAGGGAGCTAAGTTGCTCCTCGGTGTTTCAGCGTTCCATCTTCCAAACACACGTGAAAGAACTCAGTCCCAGAAACAAGCTCATAGAAGTTCCAGGTGTTTTCATTGTAGTTGGACTGTAGTGAGGCTATGCTTTCTTTAAGGATAAGGACTGGGTTAAGATGATTATGGCTTGTGTCTTGTCCCTTTTAAAACTGGTACCTAGGGAGGTTTTCTGTTTCATCCTATCATTTTTCCATTCACATAATTTTTAGATTTCTGTTTCAGTTTTTAAGCACCTTTGGCATGTGGTTTTGCATATTCATTCTCCAAAAGCAGAAGAGAATCCTCACCCCTTGAATATGGCTGGATATTTCATATAAAGATGTTGCATAACCATAACCTAATGAGACAAGTTTTATTTTATGGTTTTTAAACTGACTGTAGAAGGCAATTCAAAAAAGGAGCTCCAAAAACCCAGTTGAGCAAAAGGCAGCAGGACTTGAGAAAGCATATCACCTCCTAAGGGGGCCACTCCAAAGGTGGCAGCTCATGTTTAGGTGTCAAAGATAGATATGCTTGTTAAAAAAAAAAAAAGAGCACCATTTCTCAATACAAGCCCAATTTGTTTACCAGCTGAAGTATAAACCTTTTGCTTTTCTGTCCAGCAACTGTCTTTGCTTCTTCTAATATCAGTGCAACAGTTTCCTTAGGAGAACCAGCCCTTCGCCTGCCATCGGTCTATAAAGAGTGTACAGCTCAGACTAGACCAATCAGAGCATTCCATTGCCATGGTTACAGGGACTGATTTGGGGATGGGTCTCAGACACAAGTCATGGGGCCAACGAAACTGGATAGTTGCCACTACAGGGAGCAGAACTTCTTTCTTCTGGGGAGACTGAGACTATAAGAGGGCAACTGCCAGGAAGCATTGTATGGACAGAGCCCCCCTGAGAATGAAAGCAAAGCTGCGAAATAGAAAAAGGAAGGCGTGATGACATCGTGCAAGTAGCTAGATCCAGCTGTGCCTGAAGCTGAAACTCTGAACTGAGTACTTCTGTAATCCAATGGATTTACTTTTTTGCCCTACACCCACTTAAGATGTGTGTCTGTATGTATGGCTGCAGCTGGGGGGCATGGAAGAGGGGAAGAAAGAGAAAACATTATAGCTTATACATATAATGTGACTTATGTTGTACCCATGAGGCCACGGTGGTGCAGTGGTTAAGAGCCTGGCTGCTAATCAGGAGGTCTGTGGTTCAAACCCACCAGCACTTCTGCAGGAGACAGACCCTGGCATTCTGCTCCGGTAAAGACTTCAGCATTAGAAACCCTATGGGGCAGTTCTACTCTGTCCTGTAGGGTCACTATGAATTGAAATCCCTCCTCAACATACACGCGTGTGCACATGTGCACACGCGCGCACACACACACACAAATGCTGTGCGCGTTTAAGTTTTAGTTTGACATCTTAATCATTTGCATATTTTATCTTTCAGTTTAAAAGCTGCACACAAGGCTTTTAATTTTTAATCTATTTTACAGTGCTAGAGACTTAGTGGTAGGCATGTAGAGAAAAAGATAGTTCATCTTTAAGGTTATTTTCTTCAGTGACTCCTTGACATCAACCCTTCAAAACAGCTTGCTATATAATGGTTTTTAAGTAACATGTCTCCAGAGTCAGCAACGCTACCTTAAGTGAGTTTAAACCCGAAACCAGCCCTGATGTCTTCTAGCTCTCCAGTGTGTGACAGCTGTCCCTTTGCCATTCGGGTTCACAGCCCTTCAAGTCCCTGGCAGGCTGTTTCCTGGGCTATCATAAAAGACACTCCCAGTCTGTCACATCCCAGCACCATGAACCCATTACAGGCTGTTTTCCACTGAAAATCTGATCAATACATCTGTTTCCCCAGGAGAAGAGAAAGAACAAACACTGAGTCCTGATAAACCTTCTCTGCTGTGGCTCGTTTCCTCAAATGCTATACATGGCACACACTTATTACTTTAGCCCTCTGCTATTAATAAGTCCTTCTTGAGAAAAAACAAGAGCTCTGAATTCCATGCAGATGCAAGCAATGCACAACACCAAGCACCTCACCCCCAGTGTTCCGGCAAAATCGCTAAGAGCACATCATGACTCACTCAGTCTCAAGCAGTCCTCTCCATCCTAAAAACAGAATCCAGGAATTGGGAGCAGGTCGCCTTTTGGCGATTCACTTGTCAGCTCTGGTACCACATACCATGTCTCCAGGATAGATTTTTTCTCTCTTCCCAGAGGACAGCAGTTTTCATTGAGGAATTATCTCAGGAGTTCAGTTCCACATCTTTCAAACACCTCAGAGGAAAATCACAGTTCAGCTCACTGCAAACCTGGAGTGTCACCAAAAGAAGATTTATAAACAAGGCCTTTGCTGCAGACTCCACAGCGCTAACTGCCCCTGCAGAAGGGGTCAAAAGGCCTTGTTCTGTCAGGCCCAGTGGACAGAAAGGAGTCTGGGCCAGGCAGGTGCCTGTGTGCCGAAGGAAATCCTGAGGCATGATGCCATGTTGGGCCTGTCATTTTCATGTTCTCCTATTTTTGCCAGACACCCCATCTCTTACGTGTCAGTTGCTTGGTGGAAGTTAGCCCTCTGCCTTTTCTCTTGCTTTCCTTCCACAGTGATGTTCTGGACATTGCTTCTGACAGGCAAGAGCATAGAGTAGTTTCCAAGAAGAATATTCTGCAACCTTGGTGATAGCAAATTTAGGGGAAAAATATTTCAACCATTAACATTTTTAATAGGAAGAACTTACCTAAACCCACTGCCGCCAACTCAATTCTGACTCATAGTGACCCTGCAGGACAGAGTAAAACTGCTCCGTAGAGTTTCCAAGGAGTGCCTGGTGGATTCGAACTGGTGGCCTTTTGGTTAGCAGATGTAGCACTTAACCGCCATCCCACCAGGGTTTTCTAGACTCTCCCTCTACCAAGAAACCAGCTGCCACTGGGCTGATTCTGACTCCTGGTGACCCCATTGGTATTCGAGTAGAACTGGGCTCCATAGGTGTTTTGTAGTTGCAAAAATACATGTAACACATGCCAACTCAATGTTTTTCACATGTACACATAAATGGCACAGTGACATCAGTCATGCTGTGAAAGCATAAGTTTTTCCGTGGCTGATGTTTTTGAAGTAGATTGCCTGGCCTTTCTGCCAAGGCACTTCTGGGTGGACTTAAACCTCCAACCTTTTGGTTAGCAGCAGCATGCATTAACCATCTGCACCACCCTAAGTAGAGCTACATTACAAAGGGGAATAGTTGGAAGAAAAATAAGTGTAAGGGAAATTATTGCTTCTGTTCTGGAGTAGTCACTCACTGACTGAATATGATAATAAACAGAGGATAGCAATCTCTGGGAAATTTGAAAGGAGCAGGATTCTTCTAGAACACTCTTTTAAATCTGTTTTTAGGAGGGCCTGGAGGATGAGGCAAGATAAATATCTACTGAAAGAGTAGACATTGGCAGAAAAACCTGGTGGCATGCTGGTTAAGTGTTATAGCTGCTACCCGAAAGATCAGTAGCTCAAATCCACCAGATGCTCTTTGGAATCTCTATGGGGCAGTTCTGCTCTGTCTGTGGGGTTGCTGTAAGTCAGAATCAACTCAATGACAACGGGTATGGTTGTTAAGGCAAATAATAACTTAGTCAAAAGGTTGCTCCTTTATACTTACTTTCATTTAGAATAAAGTTATTTGTCCAAGACATTTAAAAGGAAGTAGTTGGTTTGAGTTTTCTTTTGTTGTTATGTAATTTCCAACTTTGAGCAAAATACTAGAATGTATTTATAGATAGTATTTGCAAATTGTACAAGTAGAAAATATAAGAGACCTTTCATTGCAGTGTTCACAACACCACAGTGACGAATTTTTCAAATTAGTAAAGGAAGTTAGAATTCTGAGTCAGTGAATGGATCACCCTAATGAATGAAAAAAAGTTATGATTCTCCCAGATGGACTACATTTTATTCTTTAAATATTTATTAAGACTTGTTAGGATTGTGCCTAAATTTTGTTAATAGATTTTCCCCAAATATATTTGAACTCCTCAGCGTGCTATAGTGTTTATACATGCACAGTCTAATATTGAATCATAGATATGGAATGGGCCTTGATCATACAGAGACGCAAAGAGCACCAAAAGAAGACCAGACCTGTTGCCATTGAGTTGTGATGCACGGCACTCCTATAGGACACAGTAGAACTGCCCTGTAACATTTCCAAGGAGCGGCTGGTTTATTTGACTTGCAGACTTTTAGGTTAGCAGCCGTAGCTGTTAACCACTGTGCAGTGCAATAGATTCTAATTCACAGCCAGGTCATCCTAGGCTCTAGCAAATTCTATCACCACACTTGACAGCTATGTCAATGTTCAACACAAATCTTCAGGGCAAGAAAGGAATTTCTTGGTGAGGCACACACTTTATGTGCTCCACTGCTAACCCAAAGTTTGGAGGTGTGTCTCCACCCAGGAACACCTCAAGAGACAGGACTGGAAGTCTATTTCTGAAAAACCAGCTATCAAAAACCCTATGGACCACCGTTCTCCTCTGACACACGTGGGGTCGCTGTGAGGTGGAGTTAACTCCATGGCAACTGGTTTTTAGGGCAGAAAGTCTGTCGTGCACTGCTAATCTAAGTACGATCGACTGACGTAAACACACCCAGTGAAGCCAGTGCCATCAAAGTGACACCAACTCGTAGCGACCTTACAGAACAGAGTAGATCTGCCCCCATAGAGTTTCCAAGGAGTGCCAGATGGATTTGAACTGCCGGCCATTTGGTGAGCAGCCGTGTTGCTTAACCACTACACCACCAGGGTTTCCAGCTAACCTTTAATTATAGTGTTGTCAAAGAACATTTAATATACCATGAATTACCAGAACTAACAAATCTGTCTTGGAAGAAGTACAGACAGAATACACCTTAGAAGTAAGGATGGCAAGACTTCATCTAATGTACTTTGCACGTGATACCAGGAGGGAGCAAGGAAGAAGGACATTGTGCTTGGTAAAGCAGACAGTCCGAGAAAAAGAAGACCCTTAATGAGCAGGGTGGACACAGTGGCTGCAGTGACGAGCTCAAGCACGATGACAGTTGTGAAGACGGCACAGGGCCGGGTGGTGTTTCACTTTGTTGTACACAGGGCCACCATGAGGTGGAAGAAATTCGATGGCATCTAACAACCTAGACGCAGTGGTAAAATAGATTGTTTAGACTTTGTTAAATTTTACATGTTATTATATTTGAAGAACAGATCTTACTCTGTGGTAAAGAAATAGTCTCTGTTATAGGCTATAGCAGGTGTGTGACTACGCTTGTCGTGGACTGGATTACGTCCCCCAGAATACATATGTAGCAGTTTGGCTAGACCATGATTCCGGTATTGTATGATGTTTCTCCACACACTGCTGCTAAGACGGGTCCAACTCCTAGCAACCCTAGAGGTCACAGTAGAACTGCCCCATAGAGTTTCCAAGGAGCTCCTGGCGGGTTCAAACTGCCAACTGTTTATTTAGCAAAGGTAGCACTTAACCTACTATGCCACTAGAGTTTCCATGATGTTCCTCTATGTTGTAAATCCTGCCTCTATGATGTTAATAAGAGAAGAAAGGCAGCAGTTGTGTTGGTGGGGGCAGGACTGAAAGTGTAAACTTGTATTGTGCCTTGCAGCAGTCTCCTGGGGTACAAGGAAGGGGAAGCAATAAGAACTAGGGACCTCATACCATCTAGAGGCAGTCCCAGGAGCAGAGTGCATCCTCTGGACCTGGGGTCCCTGTACCTGAGAAGCTCCCAGTCCGGGGGCAGATGGAGGACAAAGGCCTTCCTCTAGAGCCAACAGAGAAAGCCTTCCCCTGGAGCTGATACCCTGAATTTAGCTTACTTTTCTGTGAGAAGATAAATTTCTCCTTGTTAAAGGCACCCACTTGTGTTTTCTGTTACAGCTACACAAAATGACTAAGATAACCCTTTAGTGCTGTGTATTTATTCGGCAAATCTTCTTAGCACCTACTGTGTGTCCAGCACTGTTTTAGAGCTGAAATCAAGGAGGCTGTCTTAGTCTCCTAGGCAGGGATGAGTTACTCAAAACACAAGAGAAGCAGAGCTTATGCATGCATCCTCAGGGCCAGGGTAGCAGTTGTTCAAAGCAAAGTTGAAGGTCGTGGATTCATTTTCTTTGTTTTCATACATGTGGGCTATTCTTTTTGTAGGAAATGCGATGTATAGTAGAAATTTTACTACTCCACATCCACTAAACATTTTATAATCCAGTTTATCATATTCTGCTAAAATGCCGTACACCACTTTTGCATTCAATGGCTAATAGTATATTTAAAAAGAAGTTACATCACGGATAGTTAAGACACACACATATGTCTATGAGAAACCAAACCCAGTGTCGTTACTGATTCTGACTCACAGTGACCCCGTAAGCCTGTAATCTACATCGAAGCAGACTGTCCCCTCTGTCTTCACAGGAGCCACCGATGGTTTCCAACCAGTGACCTCTTGGGTGTAGCAGTTGAGCCCTTTACCACTGTGCCACCAGAGCTCCTCACACACAGGTGCATGTGTGTATGTGACTCACATAACCTATTCGAATGCGTGAGTAAGCAGAGGAGGTGCACCAGAGATTTCAGCGTGTAGGGACTCTGGTGGTGTAGTGGTTAAGTGCTCAGGCTGCTAATCTAAAGGTTCGCAGTTCAGATACACTAAGTGCTCCTTGGAAACTCTGTGGGGCAGTTCTACTCTGTTCTATAGGGTCGCTATAAGTCAGAATTGACTCAACTGCTGTGTGTGTGTGTTTTAGTTTTTGGTTTTAGGGCCCCCACCTGCCTTAATCCAGCCCTGCTCTGAGCAGCCGTGTCAAAATCCACCAAGAGAGTGGCTTTAAAGAGCAGAAATTCATTCTCACAGCTCTGAGGCTAAAATCAGGGTATCAGTCCTGTTGATTCTTCCTGAGAGTTCTGAAACAGGGACTGTGCCATGCCTGTCTCCTGGCGTCTAGTGGCTTCCAGCAATCTATGACAATCCTTTGCTGCTTATAGGTGCTTCTTCATAGGGCCTCTTGTCCCTGAGTGCGACTCTGTACCTATGTCTTTTCTCCCCTTTTTATAACACAGTACCCAGAAGGGGTAGCAGTTAGGATCCACCGTACTGTGAGGTGATCTCATTTAACTTACCTGACAGGAAAAGGAAAGCCCTGTTTCCTGAAAAGATCATACTCCCCAGTCCAGGAGTTAGGACTTGATCATATCTTCTGAGGAGACATGATTGAGTATATAACAGAAGCAGTGGGGCCAACTTAAAAGAAAAAAAATCAAGCTACTTGTGGCTGAACCGTGGAGAGTAATGGGGTGGCCACAATTTAAGGAGAGAAGCTGAGATCTGAAGGGAAAGTTGCCCCAAATCCTCAGGGAATTGTTTTAGTTGCAAAGTGAAATAGGGGCTGAGAAAGCACATAACTAGCACTGCGGAAGGCTCTACCGGGACTTTGTCTACAAAATTCAGGAGCTGTGTAGAAGCCCAAGTATATTTAACAAGAACTTAAGCAGATGAGAGCTGTGGAATCAAAGAGAATAATAAAGCCACCTTCTAATTAGGGCAGCTGAGGATTGGGTAGCCCAGAAACCTTTTAATGCCAACCTGGCTTCAAGTCTCAGAACTCATGTAGCAGTGGTCTGATTCTAAAAGCACCAGGATGAGTTTGATGTCCTTTGTTCTTTTAATCGTTGTTGAATTTTAAGGGAAAACTGAACCTGGGTTAAATAGTGATTACAAATGGATTAATTAGAAAAGGGCTGTATTTGCCTCGGTGTCTGTATGTCTTTAATTGTTACTCTAAGGTAGTTCAGCTGAACACACTGTTGTTGAGGGTATGTGAAGCCAGTACAGTGGTTAACAGCCCAGCAGCTAACAAAGGGATCAGCAGTTCGAATCCACAGCTGCTCCTTGGAGATCCTATGGGGCAGTTCTGCTCTGTCCTGTAGGATCACTATGAGCCAGAATTGACTTGGTGGCAACAGTTTGGTTTTGTTTGGGGAAAGCCATTGCAATAAAGAAGTATATTTGTATAAAAATATGTGTGATTAAACCTAATAAGCTCTTTAATTATGTGATGGGATTCCTGGATCTTTAGGCCACAGTGCTATAAATCAGCACCTCCTATACACACACTCATGCACGCAAGCACACACACACACACATACACACACACACACACACAGAGGCAGCTAATCTTAAATGCAGACAAGATTAAATAACGGGAAGAGCTAACGTTCATTGAGTTTTGCTATTCGTCACGCATGTATTAAATATTTTGCACGTCATATTTTCATTTCTCAACTGCCTTTGAATCAAGGAACAATCAAGTCCATCTTATATATGGGGTGGAGTCCCTCGGTGGTGCAATTGGTTATGTGCTCAGCTCCTGTCATGGATTTAATTAGCACCCCACAGAAATGTGTGTAGCAGTTTGATTAGGCCATGATTCCCAGAATTGTAAGGATATCCTTCATGTGGTGATTTGCCCTGTGTTATAAACCCTAATCTCTGCCTGTGGTTAATAGAGTAAGATTGGATTATGTTAAAGATTAGGGTGGGATTGTAACACCCCTTCTAAAGTCACCTCCATGATCCAATGTAAAAGGAGTTTCTCTGGGGGGTGACTTGCACCACCTTTTATCCTATAAGAGATAAAGGAGAGAGGAAGCAAGCAGAGAGTGGGGGACCTGATACCACCATGAAAGCAGTGCTGGGAGCAAAGCACATCCTTTGGACCTGAGGTTCCTGTGCTGAGGTGCTCCCAGGCCGGAGGAAGGCTGATGTATCACAAGGACCTTCCTCCAGAGCAGATGGGCAAAGAAAGCCTTCCCGTGAAGCTAGCACCCTGAATTCAGACTTCTGGCCTACTGGACTGTGAGAGAATAGACTTCTCTTTGTTGAAGCCATCTGATTAGAGTATTTTTGTTGTAGCAGCACCAGATAACTATGACAGCTATTAACCCATTTGCTCAACTGCTACAGTTTGGAAGTTTGAGTTCACCCAGAGGTGCCCTGGAAGAAAGGTCTGGTGATCCACTTCTGAAAAATCAGCCCCTGAAGACTCTAGAGAGCCGAGTTCTACTCTGATGTAGATGGCTTCACAATGAGTCGGAACTGACTGGATTGCAACTGGTTGTTTTGTAGACATCAAGGAGAAATATGCCCAAGGTTGAGTAGGTGGTAAGCAGAGGAGCCAGAATGACAGGCTAGAGATCTGACCCGAGAGACCACTCAGTGCAGCAACATGCAACACCAGCTCTTCTCCTTGTCTGGGGAATACACAGTGGGTAGGCATTATCTCCTGAAGAATAAAGAGTAGAAAAAATATATAAGGATTCACAGCATAAAAGTGGGATAGCAATGGAAGCCATGAAGACCAGAGAGGTGAAGTACAGACTCATAAAGGAACCTGGCAAAAATGTTGTCACTAACCCTTGCAGGGAGGACCTCCCTAACCCTCAGCTCCCACACTGGATGTCCATACAGCACAGAGCAATGCCTAGCGTCTAAGAGGCAAACAAGAAATGCTGAGTGAACTAATTACTGAAACACTTAATTAAATAATATAATTTTCAGAATGGCAAATTAAGTTCGCAGTAACGTTTTTTTTTTTTTACCATAGTTAAGAATTGTTCGCCATCCAACAGTGCGAGAGACACTAGCTAGAAGATTCACATGGACTTAGTGTCTGCCTCTTGGGTTCATTATTCATACTTGCTTAGCAGTAAGACCCAGAAGGAGCCCTGGTGGTACAGTGGTTAAGAGCAAAGGCTGTTAACCAAAAGGTCAACAGTTCAAGTTCTCCAGTCACTCCTCAGAAACCACATGGGCAGTTCTACTGTGTCCTGTAGGATCCCTACTGGCATCAACTGGAGGGCAATGGTTTTTTTACTTTTAAGACCCAGGGACGTATGGAAAGGAAGGGGGCTGTGTTTGAGAGGTGAGTACAGATCTCACTGAGATCCAAGAAAGGCTACTTTGGTAAGTAGATTCTGTGCTACTTACATTTGTTACTAAAATAGTTTCTGAATTGTCTTTCCAGAAGAGGTGAGCATTTGGAGAGGAGTGTGTAGGAGAAAGGTGATGTCAGATGGCTAGGAGAATTTTGTTTCCACCCTATAGGGCCAGGTGGCAGCCCACGAGGAGGTGGAAGAAAAGGACGGGTGGAAGGAGGAGGCAGTTGTGATTGCCGAGAGTGGAGGTAGCCATGTGGGAAGAGGAGGAAGTGACGGCACTCGGTTGAGCAGTGGGCTTTACAATCTGGCGAGAAACTGGAGCAAACAAGGCCCACCTGGAGCGGTGAACAACCAAAGAAACATTTGTAGCTCACCAAGAAGATTTAATTGAGGAGAAAGTCATATGACGTTTGGCTTGCCTGAGATGCATGTTGCATCTTGGACCCGACTTCTTTCTGAATTTTGAAACAGGGGAAAAAATGACTGACGTGTTTATCCTTCTGGACTGAAAACTCCTTTCTATGGTTATGTTTTTGCGCCAATGCCAATATTATCACTGTTTGTTCCACAGTGATTTTGTCTCGACTTTCATGTTTCTTAACATAAGACATCATGACTACTCTCCCCCTTATTAAAACTGTATTTTATTCTTTGATTAACTCCTTGGCATAAACATACTTCTTGATGCTAATCGTAGATCTTTTCTGTTTAGCTTTTTGTTTTGAATCTCTTGCTTGAACTTTGCTTCATTTTTCAACTTTGCTTCATTATTCCTTCTGCAAGATACAAAACCTGCCTTCCATTTTTAGTCATAAAAGATTCATTCACCTTTGAGATTCCAGTATTCAGTTTTTTGAAAAGCCTACAGTCCATCTGTTACCATCTCCTCAGATATTAAATTTTATTATCCCTGTTGCTTCCTCCAACTTTTGGCAGAAGACACTATTCTCTAATAAGCCCACTTACTTTGTGTGACAAGAAATGCATTAAGTTTTTGCTGCAGACATATCATGAAGTATGCTCCAAAGTGTTTATGCTTATGTTGCTGACCCAGAGTATAGGAAGTGGGAGATCACAGATAAGCAGGAGAGATTTGCAAATTAGAGTGTGTATTAGTTTTCTGTTGCTGTATATCATGGATTGAACTGTGTTCTCCAAAGAAAAATGTGTGTAGCAATTTGCTTAGGGCATGCTTCTCGGTATTGTGTGATGTTTCTACATGTTATAAATCCTGCCTCTATGACGTTAATGAGGAAGGGTGGCTGGTGGTTGTGTCAGTGAGGCAGGACTCAATTTATAAGACTGTGTTACGCTTTGAGGCACTCTTTCAGGACATAAAGGAAAGGGAAGGAAGCAGCAAGCTGAGGTCCTCATACCACCAAGAAGCAGTGCCAGGAACCGAGTGTGCCCTTTGGAAAGGACCTCGGATCCCTGAACCTAGAAGTTCCCAGTCCAGGAAAATACTGATGACAGGAACCCCCCTCTAGAACCAATACAGAAAGCCTTCCCCTGGAGTTGGAGTCCTGAATGTGGACTCACAGTCTATTGTACTATATCAAAATTAATCTCTTTGTTAAAGCCATCCACTTGTGGTACTTCTGTTATAGCAGCACTAGATGACTAAGATACTGCGGAACAAATTACCACAAATACAGTGGCTAAAAATGACATGCATTTCTTACCTCACAGTTTAGGTGGGTCAGGAGTCCAGGGTAGTTTCGCTGTGTCCTACCCACCACATCTTACCAGTCTGCAGTCAACATTTTGGCCCGTTTGTGTTCCTTTCTGGAATTCAAGTTCTCACTGAAGGTCAGGTGGTAGTTGGCAGGATTCAGTTCCTTGCAACTAGAGGACTGAGGTCTCTGCTTTCTTGCTGGCTGTCAACAGGGCTGCTTACAGCTCCAGAGGCCACTCACAGTCTCCTGCCATGTGGTCTCATCAAAGAACCTCTCACAACATGGCAGCTTACCTCTTTAAGAGAGGAAAACATTCTGATGAAGCAGAATCTTCTACAGTGTAACATAATCGTAAGAGTGACCATCACCATAACATAATCAGATCAAGGGAGTCAAGACAGAGGGTGGAGATTATGGGGGCCGTCTTAGAATTTTGTCTACCACGGTGTCAGTATAAGTGAAGAAGATGGCTTAGGAGCATGCCATGCCTAGAGGATACCTCAAAGCAGTCTAGCATCACAACATTTTGTAGAGGCAAAAAACAAAAACAAAAACCTGTTGCCATCAAGTTGATCACCATTTATGGCAATTCCACCTGTTGTAGACTAGGGCTGTGCTCCACAGATTTTCAGTGACTGTGATCCCTCTGAAGCAGAACTCTAGACCTGTATTCTGAGACAGCTCTGATTGGGTTCAAATCACTAACCTTCAGGTGAGTAGTCAAATAGTCAAGTGCAGACCATGTATGCCACCCACGGACTCCTGTAGGGGCAAATAGCTACCACAATAATTAGGGTAATATTAGCCACTATGACAAACAAGCCCCAGTATTTCAATGGCTTTACACCAAAGAAAACAAACAAGCAAAATACTTCTTGCTCACTTAACAGTCCACAGTCAGTGTCCCTGGCTGATGGACAGTCTTCACACAGTGAGTCGGGGACCCAAGCCCAGAAGTAACACTCATCGTTTCCATCCATATCTCACTGGGGAAAACTAATCACATGGCTGCCCAGAGATGCAAGTGTGACTAGGAACTGCAGACCTTCACTGAGATGCTGCTTCCTGACAACTCAACATTGCAGAAAAGAAAGTGTGACTCTTTGATTATCCGTATCACAAATAATTTGAAAATCAGGACATAGTTTGAAACCAGGCAGTTGGTAACTACAAGAAAACAAGTATTAAAGAGCAATAAAAGTTAGAGGGCCTTAGAATTCATAGATAACGAAGAAACCAGCTGTGACAGAACAAAGTGTCCATCTCTATATACACATTCCCTTGTAATGTGGTAGCTGGTCCTCCAACAAGAAGCGGAGTCTCTTTTTCCATTCTTTGAATTTGGGTTTGGCCATTTGATTTTCTTTAGCCAATGGGACATCAGAACAGAAGACACAAATAGAAACTTAAAAAAAGGCTTGCTCACTGGACAGTCTTGCTACTGGAAACTCTTCCATGCCTACGTGAATAGACTTAGGCTAACTTATAGGCCCACCCCTAATCTATTTGTCCTATTTTGGTGGCCTGTGCCTCTCTGTGAGCCTGGAAACTATGCCACCGGTATTTCAGACACCAGCATGCTCAGCTTGGAGAACAGGTTTCAGTGGAGATTCCAGACTAAGACAGGCCAGGGAGAAAGGCCTAGTGATCTACAGAAAATTAGCCAATGAAAACCTGATGGATCACCATGAAACACTGTCCAGCTTACTTGTTTTCAACATATAATCAGGAGAGATCTATCACTGGAGCAGGACGCTATGCTTGGTGAAATAGAGGGCCAGTGATTGAAAGGGTGATGCAATACCGGGCAGTGTTTTGTTCTGTTGTACAGAAGATCATGAGTCTACTCAATGACAGCTTTCTATCTGTCTGTCCATCTACCTGTCTATCTATCTATCTAACATATATCTACCTGTTTCTCAATCTATCACCCTGGTGGTGCAATGGTTAAGAACTATGGCTGCCAACCGAAAATCCAGCAGTTCGAATCAATGAACAGTCCCTTGGAAACCCTGTGGGGAAGCTCTACTCTGTCTTATAGGGTTGCTATGAGTTGGAATTGACTCAAAAGCAATGAGTTAGGTTTTTATCTGTCTGATGTCACTTTGAAGATCAAGATGCACCTGACCCAAGCCATGGTGTGTTTAGTAACCTCATATGCATACTAGAGCTTGACAATGAATAAGAATAAAGAAGAATTTTCACCTTTGAATTACAGTGTTAGTGAAGAACATACCATGGACTGCCAAGAGAACAAAGAAACAGGTCTTAGAGGCAAGGACGGTGACATATGTCTCACACACTTTGGACATGTTATCAGGAGGGATCGGTCCTTGGAGAAGAATATCGTGCTTGGTAGAGGGTCAGTGAACAAGAAGACCCTTAGTGAGATGGACTGACACAGTGGCTGCAGCAACAGGCTCAGACATAACAAGGATTGTGAGGATGGCGCAGGACTCAGCAATATTTCATTCCGTTGTGTGTAGGATAGATGTGAGTCATAACTGACTTGGCACACCTAACACCAATTACCTGTCTATCATCTGTCTATTTATATGCCTATCTAATAGGAGGATGAGAGACCACAAAGCAGAGGCCTGAGGTATCTTTGCTGAGTCTCCAGACTTGAGTGAGGTTCTCCTAGACCATACAGCTGCAGCCACATCTGCCCAGAACAAAACTGTCTGGCCAGCCTACAGAACTGTGAAAAATAATGAATGCTTGTTGTTTTAAGACATCAAGGTTTGTAGTAGTTTGGTATGCAACAAAACCTGATTGACAGACAAGGAGAATCCATGGAAATCAGAGGCTCCCGTGCGGCCTTGACCTCCATGCATGAAAGCTCACCTAAGAGAGAACAGGGGATCCAGCATGCTAAGGGAAGTTTGGAAACCTTGGTAGCATAGTGATTAAGTGCCACAGCTGCTAACCAAAAGGTCTGCAGTTGGAATCCACCAAGGGATCCTTGAAACTCCCTAGAGGGCTGCCCTACAGGGTTGCAGTGAGTCTGAATCAACTCGATGGCAGTTTGAGCTTTCTTTGGCATCTGAAAGCAGTCATTTGTTTTCTGCATGCATCTTCCCCAGCTTATCTATATCATTTAGAACAGTGGTTCTTATACCACAGGACACGAATAGTCTATGAGCTGGAAAACTAAGCAATCGTCTTTTCCGGTTCGTAAATAAGAAATAATCAGGGACCTCTAGCTCAACTGGCAGAACATAGTTCATAAAGAAAATATTCTACATTCTACTTCATTAGATTCTGGGGTCTTAAAAGCCCGTGGGCAGCCATCTAAGGTACGCCACTGGTTCCCACCGTGTCTGGAGCCAGGGAAAATGAAGAAAACCAAAGACACAAGGGAACTGCTGCGGCCTTCACCAGGCTGGGTCCAGCACAGCTAGCGGTGGCCAGCTACCCGCCACCAACTGCTCTGACAGGGATCAGATCAGAGCGTCCTGAACAGAGAGAGAGGAAAATGCAGAACAAAATTCAAACTCAAAAGAAAAGACCGGACTCACTCGTCTGACAGAGACTGGAGAAACCCTCAGAGTATGGCCTCCAGATACCCTTTTAGCTCAATACTGAAGTCTCTCCTGAGGTTTGCCTTTCAGCTAAAGATTAGACAAACTCAGAAAACAAAGAATAACACATGTAACTCAACCATATGTACAAGACTAAGTAAGCATAGCAGCCCAAGGGCAAAGACAAGAAGGAGACGGGAGAGCCAGACAAACGCAAGTGGGAAACCTAAGGTTAGGAAGGGGAGAGTATGGGCACACTTCACAGGGTTGTCAAAAGACATCCCCAAACAACACGTGTGTCAATTATTTAACGAGAAGCTTATTTGCTCTGTAAACTTTTGTATAAAGCACAATTAAAAAGAAAAAATAGGACATGAGATGGGAACTTATATTTCCTAAATTCTGAGTTTTACCCCTACTTTCTTCTTAATCCTTAACTGCCTGCTCTGCTTGACTGCAACTGAGCAGCAGTATGCTGCAACAATGAATAAACAATAGGAAAATAAGTATTAATGAAAACACTTGGAAGCAGGTAATTGTGCTTAGTTTTTATTGTGGTCTGATGTGTAGATTGTTATGATTTTATGCTACACATACTGATTATAAGGAGCCTCGGTAGTGCAGTGGTTAAGTGCTTGGCTGCTGACCTGCAAGTCAGTTGTTTAAACCCAATTTGCAGAAGAAAGACAGCTTCCACGAAGATTTAAAGCCTCGGAAACTCTATGGGGCAGTTCTACTCTGTCCTATAGTGTTGCTGTATGGGTTTGGGTTTTTTGTTTGTTGGTTTGTTTTTTTGGTTTATCTCAAATTTAGGCATGTCTTCTGCTAGTGAATTTGGTCTTAGTTCATACTACAAATATATATGTATATGACATACATATATATACGTGTATGTATGCATTTTTTTCCCTGCCAGTTTAATGTTCAGAAACATGGAAGTACCTTCCCCTAAGTGAAATAAAAAATCCTGGACTCTATTGATAAAACAAATACAGGAAGCCCCTGAATGGTAGAAAAGAAGACTGACGAGTTAGGGGTCTAGAGACTCAAGGAACAACATAGTGGGGAGTTCTTGGGCTTTGGTTTTACATGATACACTCCCAGACTGAATACTGAGGAAGCTGGCAATTTGGAAACACCAATTAGCACAGACCAAAAAAAAAAATCAATAAAATCACACTGTCACTAGCCAAAGGACTAGGAAGGTAGCAGTTTAGCAAGAAAGGCAACTTTTAGACAGTAACTACTCCAGCAAAACATCACAGAAAAAAACTGTGAGCCCGCTTCACCTTTCCACCAAAAGCTGAGTAGGGAGCCTAGGCTTCCACCCCCCCAGGCTGTGATGAGACCTTCCAAGAAATCTTCACCCTCTGCTGCTGTAGTTTTTCAAACAAGGGTGATGTCAGAGAAGGCCAGGTGGGGAGCTAGGACTGCCTTTCTCAATGGGTAAGAAAAAGATCTTATGCTACCACACCAGCGTCAGTGGAGACCATGTATGGGGACCTGGACTTCTACTCTTTCCTGGTAGTAATCCAGCATCCCTCCATCTCCCACTTGAAGTTGTCAGAGGAAGCCTAGAAGAGATACAGGACCTTCATAACCATCCATCAATAACCCACTCACCACAGTGTCAGTGGAGGCCACATGGTGAGCAGTAGTGAGACACCCCTTCCTTCCCAGCCATGATGTATAGAGAAGATCTGATAGGGTGCTGTAACTCTCAACTGTGCTCCATGATATTAAGGAATGTCTACCCCTTTCAGCAAAGCCCAACTGGGGAACTTGGTCTTCCTCCCTCACCTGTCAATAATGAGGTGGTGCTCTCTTTTCCCCTACTAAAGTGGTGTCAGAGAAGGCCAGCTAAAACAGAGATTTAAATAAGATGTAGAGTCTCAAAACATAAAACCTAGAATGTACAGTTTTCAAAAAAAATCACTTAGCATACCAAGAACCAGGAAAATCTTAACTCGAATGAGAAAAGATAATTATAAATGACAAAACTAATATGGTAATGATGTTAGAATTATTGAACAAGCAATCCACAAAAATAAAAGAGCTCCTAAAACTGGTGAGTTCAGCAAAGTTGCAGGATGCAAGATCACCACACAAAACCCACTACATTTTTGGGCACTAAAGTGAACATGTAGGCACACTGAAATTAAATACAAAACCATTTATAATCTCTCAAAAATATGAAATACTTAGGTGTAAGTCTACCAAGATAGATATGGGACTTGTATGTTAAAATCTAAAAAAATGCTGATCAAGGATATAAAAGGTCTAAATAAATGAAAAGACATACTATGTTCACAGATTAGAAAACTCGACATGTCACTTCTCCCAAAATTGATATATAGATTGAATGCAATTTATGCTAAGACTTCGGCAATATTTCTTGTACATCTAAGACAAGATTGTTCTAAAATTTACAAGGAAAGGTGGAAGAACTAGAGAAGCTAAGGCAGTCTTGGAACAGACGAATAAAGCAGGAGAAATCACTCTACCTAGAGAAAATTATGTGGTATTGGCAGAGGAATAGACACACCTATCAGTGGAGAATAGAGAGCCCAGATACTTATTCCAGAGAAATGCAAACTTATGCCCACTCAAAGAGCTACATATGATTGTTCATACCCGTTTTGTTAGTACCCCAAACTGGAAGCAATGAAAATATCCTAAAATAAGTGAGAGGCTAAGTAAATCACGGTATAATCATACTGTGGGATACTGACCTACGTAATACCATTCCCATGAATACTTCTAGAGAAATCTATTGAAGCTTTAAAAAACAAACAAAAAAAAATCAAGGAGACATCAGAATGAGGGCTAGTGTTGAGCATTAAATAAATATTTTATCTCTAAGAGTAAATGACAGAGTGCACAATGTTGGTATCTGACAAGATCTAATTCATTACAAAATCATAAAAAGAGATAAGAAAATACTTTGTAATATTAAGAGCTACAGTCACAATGAAGATACAAGTTATTAACATTTATGTGCCCAATAAAACAGCAATAATTTCCACAGAGCAGAAACCACAGGAGATAAAAGAAGAATTAAGACAGAAGCATACCAGTGATAAAGAATCAAACGTATTTCTCAGTGTAAGATCAAAAGAATTACGAGTGGATAGAAAATTAATAAGAACACAGAAAACCTAAATACTAAAATCAGTAAAATAGATTTATAGATATATATTTAGTTCCCAAACCCCAAACTACAGAATATTTTTACTTCCCCGGTGTACATCACCATTCATGGAGGTTGATCATATCTTAGCTCACAAAGAAAACGGCATTAAATTCCCAAGAATTCTCTGACACTTTACCAAAGTAGATAGACAAATGGTCAGCAGACATGTGAAAAGATATCCAGCACCATTAGTCATTAGGGAGATAAAAATCCAAACCACAAAGGAATGCCACTTCACCTCCCTCTCCTCTGACCTATAATCAAAACAACAAGTGTTGGGAAGACTGTGGAGAAGCTGAGTCTCTTGACCACTGCTAGTGGGAATCTAAAATGGCACAGCTGCTATAGAAAGCAGTCTGGTTAGTTGGAACCTAGTGGCCTTGACCACAACAGGTTTATGGTAATTCTATATTTAGCTTTTTGAGGGATCACCAAACTATTTTCCATAGCAACTGTGCTGTTTTACCTTCTCCCTAGCAATGGTTAAAAGACACAGTTTCTCCACATTCTTGCCACATAAGCCAGCAGTCCCACTCCTAGGTACATACCCCAAATAATTGAAAGTGGGAACACAAACAGATACTTGTATACCAGTGTTCACTGCACTGCTATTCACAATAGTGAAAAGGTGGAAACAACCTCAATGTCCACAGAAAGATGGATAAACAAAAACGTACATGCATTCAATGAGCCATTAGTCAGCCATGAAGAAAAAGGGAGTCCTGGTCCTCGCTACTACGTGAACAGACCTTATCAATATTTTGGTGAGTGCGATGAGTTGGTCACAAAAGGACAAAGATTGTATGATCCAACTGAAATAAAATATCTAGAATAAGCAAATGTACAGGGACCAAGGAAACTCTGGTGGCTTAGTGGTTAAGAGCGATGTCTGTTCATCCAAAGATCGGTAGTTCCGATTCACCAGGCACTCCTTGGAAATCCCAGGGGGCAGCTGTACCCTGTCCTGTCATTCTCTGTGAGTCGGAATAGACTGGATAGCAGCGCCTTTGGTTTTTGGTATAGAGACCAAAGTTCATTAATCGTTACCAAGGGCAGAGGAGAGAAAGGGAAGAGTGATTGCTTAGGTGGTACTAGTGGTGACGGCGGCACAACCTGATGAACACAGTCAACGTCGCTTCACAGGACAATTAAAAGCCTGGTGGAGCAGAGTTCTACCCTGCAAATACATGGCGTCTCCATGAGTTGGAATAGGCTCAGCAACAACTGGTAACAGCTGTTTTGGAAAAAAGTTTGAAGTTCCCTATAAACTTAAGTACATTACCCATCACCATTGGTAATATGTGTTGTCCAGTTGATTCTGACCCACAGTGATACAATGGGGCGGAGTAGGACTGAGTCCTAGGGTTTCTAGGCTGTGATCTTTACCGGAACAGATCACCAGGGCTTTTATCATGTGGAGCCCCTGGTGGGTTCAAACCACGGACCTTTCAGTTAGTAGCTGAGTGCTTAACCATAGTACCACTATGGTGTTTGTATTATCCATATGAGCCAACAAATGCACTTCCAGGTATTTACCAGAACAAAATGGTAATGTACATCCCCACACAAGAATGGACGTAGCAGCTTTACTTGTGGTAGCCACAAGTTAGAAACATCTCCAATGTCTGTCTGTCAACAGATGAACGAACAAACAGCGATATACCCATACAGTGGACAACTACCCAGTGGTGTGTCATAGTATGAGCATCTGACACCCGCAACATGTATGAATCTGCCAAACAGCATGTTGAACAAAAGAGGCAGATACAAAATGATACACATTTCATGATGCCATATATACAAAATTCTAGAAAGAGTAAAACAAAGCAATAGTTATTGAAAGCAAATTAGTGATTATCTGGGACTCTAGAAACAGAGTATGGAGAATAATTGCAAAGAGGAGCAAGAGAACTTCTGGCAATGATGAAAGTGTTTATTTTTACTGTGCGGTGGCTATACACACATACACACAGGTATAGATATTTGCATAGACCTCTTTGAACTGTACCCTTAAAATAGATGCTTTATATTTTATGTAAATAATATCTCAATGAAGCTGATTTAAAAAGAAGAAAAGAAGCCCCAAATCCAAATTTTTCAAATATGACAGCCAGTTAAAATGTTTAGAAAAATACCGCATGAGCCAAAGGTAACACGTTTATGACCCAGAGTTCTTGCCCTGTAGCTTCAGCTTACCGTGTTTCACAGGTCTCTGGTGTCCATCTGACAGCAGCTGGTGACCTAAGTATTGTTATCTCCATTTTACAGATGACAACAATGAGGTTTCATGACATATTTTGAGCATTTTCACAAAATCCCAGCTCCAAAGCCTTTATGGCATCCACTCCATCATATGTTTATTTGCAGGCTTTTCTAGAAAACACATTAATAAACTGAAGCTTCTTTTTCCTTAATGTTTCAAAGAAATTAAGGAGCAAGTCACCTCAAGCTACATGTCATTTCTTCTTTCTCTTTTGTTCAGCAGGAATGATCTTAAAATTGTTCTTGGAATGAATATTTCTTCCTTGAGTCCTTAACTCATTTACCAGATTTTTAATGGTTCTGTCTTAAGTCTCTGTTCAATCCAAGTTTCTCTCTTTAGGAATTTCTTCGTGAGTTTCCTCGTTTTGTACTTACAGGGTTATAGTCTCTTTTACGTCATATACTGTTAACAAGTTTTTGCTGACTGACTTGGGTCCCCCCAAAGAGTGTGTCAGCTTGGCTGGGCCATGATTCCCAGTGTTGTGGGGTTCACCACAATTTTGTAATCTGATGTAATTTTCCTATGGGTTGTAAGTCCTAAACACTTTGACATTAATCAGGCAGGGCACAATCTACAGGATTAGACTATATTTTGACTCATTCTCTTCTGAGATATAAAAGACAGAAGCAAGCAGAGAGGATAAGGACCTCACACCACCAAGAAAGAAATATTGGGAATAACACACATCCTTTGGATTTGGGGTCCCTGTACTGAGAAGCTCCTAGACTAGGGGAAGATTAAAAACAAAGAACTTCCCCCAAAAGTGACAAGAGGGAGAAAGGCTTCTCTGGGAGGTGGCACCCTGAATTTGGACTTCTAGCATCCTAGACTGTGAGAGAATAAATTTCTGTTTGTTGAAGCCATCCACTGTGGTATCTCTGTGATACCAGCACTAGACCACTAAGACATGAGACACAAGTGTCACTTGATAGTCAAGGTTGTAACCTACATGATCTAACTCAAGAATAAAAACCAAAACAAAGCCCATTGCTCTTGAGTTGGTTCCAACTCACAGCAATTCTGTAGAACAGAGCAGAACCGCCCCAGAGGGCTTCAAAGACTGTTGTCTTTACAGAAGCAGATTGCCATAGCTTTTTCCCTTGGAGCAGCTGGTGGATTTTAACCACCAACTTTTTAATTAGCAGCCGAGTGCTTTAATCCCTGTGCCACCATAAGGAAATATACAATGTTAGGTAATGAATACGTTATCTTCAGGAAAAACACTACTTTCTGCACTATACTGATGAAGGCAAGTCACTTCTGAGTTACTTATCAAATGGCGAGATAATGTTCATTAATAAGACAAATATAACTATTTATCTATAAATTGTTATGCTTATAAATATACATGTACATATGTGCTGCAGGGTTATTATACTCACAACAAATTTGGTGTTTGATAAAACTTACACTGAACTTCTGAATGTACTTCTAAGAATTATTAGTGAACCCAGAAAGAGGCAAAGACTCTCCTGACACAACATACAAATGTGACAACAGAAGTTCCAGTCTGGGATCCAAGTAGATTAGATTATTCAGACCAAGCACATGTGGAAACTCTGGCTGCAAAGCTGAACATACATCTATCGAACAACCCAGCAATTGTAAGGAATGGACCATTCCATTCCTGATTGCCCCCAAAGAGGTGTACACATATGTGTACTAAATGACACTGAAGAACATTCCTAGAAGCATTATTTATAACTGCGATGGACTGAAGTGAAATATCCAACCACAGAATGAACATTAAGGGGAGAAAAGGTGACCTTTTCAAGTAATGAGATACAATAAGGCATGAAAATGAACAAAACACTGAAACAAGCAAGAACACAGACGAGTGTCACAAGCATGATACTGACAGACATTAGCCAGATTTAAAAAATAATTTTAGAAGGTATGATGCCACTTATACCAGCTTAAAAGCAGACAAACTGAATTTGCGATGTTAGTCATGTGGATATTGTTCACCTTTGAGGAGAAAGGTAAGACTAATGACTTCGATGATCTGTTGAGTCTTCAGGAGTCCTGATGATGCTTTGCATCTTCCCTTGGGTGGTGATTACTTTGACAGGTTCACTTTCTCCTGATTTATTGCACAGTACGTTTAATGTGTGCAGTGTTCTGTATGTATATCACATTACATTAAATAGTTTATCTAAAAAGACATTTCAGACACATCAAATAAAGTACTTTACTAGCAGATCCTCAGTGAGAAAAGAGTCCAAGCTGAGCTGTTTGAAGTGAAGTCCATGGACCAGTGTCATTCTTTGAGTGTTTGCTACCAGGCCAGGTGAGCAGAGTTCAGAAACTGGGACTATTCATTCAGAAAACGTTGCAGCTATTTGACAGAGTCTATTGAATGTGACGAAGTAATTGACTGTGAATGAAAGGTCGGTGGTTCAAAATTCCCAGCGGCTCCATGGGGGAAGGATGTGCGGTTGGCTCCCATAGAGATTTACAGCCTCGGAAACCTGTGAATCAAGATCGATTTGATGGCAGTGGGTTTCGTTTAGTGTCACTGAATTCAATAATAAAAACGTGGGGCTTGTATCTTGTATGTCTTTGTTTCTTTATTGAAGTTTTTAGTAATTAGTTTGTGCTATACTTTTAAAAAATACTAGCCTCCAATGATTAAAAGGAAAAGATCATAAATGTCTTTCATCATAGATAGCTGTAGATACCACTAAAAATAGTAATCATAAAAGATATGATTCCTCTTATAAACTTCAGAACTGTTATGCTTCAGAAGAAGGATATTGATACTATATAGACAATGCAAGATGCACAGATGAACAGAGAAGACAAGAAAGCAGCAAACATTTGGATCAATACAGTAATCTCAACTGTATAAACATGAATAATATCTTCTTGTGGGAATTATGTTTTAAAAAGAGGTTTAACTAGGATGCACAACTGCAAAAACACATTACACTGTTGGGTGTGAGGAAATGTGGTTGCAGCCTTGTTTTTTTGTTTGTCTTCTCATTACTGTAGGAGAGTACAGGTGTTGATTAACTTTAGATTTTGCTATGTTAATTTTGCATATTGTAATTCCTAAATAAATTACTAAAATGCTAGATAAAAAGTAATTGTCAAGCCAATGGAAGCCATAAATAAATAAATGATTTAAAAGAGCAATCAATCCAAAAAGAAGGTAAGATGTTGTGAAAAGGGTCATGTGTGTACATACCATGAGTACCACAAGACAATATAATGCTAGATTTATTAGGGAAACTTGTAGGCAGACAGCAGCTGGGACACCCTGGGCCCATTTATTGTTATCCCACATATAGGCACATCTCAGGAGCAGAGTTCCAGTAGAAGGACCCAGACTGATGTTATTCCGTAATTACGTGGGAGATTTAGAGGAATCAGGGGACTCCAACTTTATCTGTAACCCATCCATGTACTGCCGTTGAATGGAATCCAACTCATAACAACCCTATGGAGTAGAACTGCCCCACAGAGTTTCCAAGGAGTGCCTGGCACATTTGAACACCCAGCCTCCTGGTTAGCAGCTGTAGCACTTAACTGCTATGCTACCGGGTTTTCCACTTTATCTGTAGTGTACAAAATTCCTTGTGAAGAAACTGCGTTATTAGAAAGAAGTCCTCTCTGGATCTCAGCTACTGTCATTTATCAAAGGCTTTACATTCTTCTGCTGAGCTAGGATTACTGAGTTAACTTCTCAGAAAGAAATGGTGGGAATAAGGATAACATCTTTTAAAAGGAGAGAAAAAGAATCCTAAAAGATATAGGACAAATAGAAAAAGCATCAAATAAAAGAGTGTTTTTTTTTTTAACTCAAGTTTGTCAATTATTGTGTTAAATATAAATGAAATAAATGCTGTGGTTAAGAGACAATATTTCAAACTTCATATGAAAAATCTGTAAAAATCAGAAATATACAGAAAGGTGTATAGTAAAAGGAGAAAATAGGAAGTTCCATGTAAAAACTAATTAAAAGAAAGCTGATATATTAATATTAGACAAAGCAGACTTCAAGGTCAAAAGCATTACTAGAGAGTTGAAAGCAGAAATGCAAACAGACCGTTGTACACCAGTGTTCGTCATAGCACTACTCGTAACAGCTAGAAGATGAAAACCACCTAAATGTCTATCAATAAATGAACTGGTAAACAAAATGTGTCAAATACATGCAATGGAAGATTACTGAGCTGTAAAGAGGAATGAAGTCCTGCTTCATGCTACAACATAGATAAACCTTGAAAACATTAGGTTGAGTGAAAAAAGTGAGTCACAAAAGAATAAATGTTATATGACCTTATGTGAAAAAGGTAGGTATATAGAGATCAAAGTTTATTAGTAGTTACTAAAGGTGAAAGGAAAAGGAGAGTCATTGCTTAGTGAGCACTGAGGTTTTGTCAGTAGTGGTGGAATAACTGATAGAATATGGAAACCAAAAAAAGTAGCAAAGATACAAAAGATTTTAACTATATGATTTTTTTTTCCTTGTCTCAATGGGCGTGAATAGAACACCACACCTTGCAACTGAAGAATACGTATTCTTTTCATGTACACCTGTGAAACGTACAAAAGTTGACCAAAAGCTGGAGTATAAAGCAAGTCTCAGTAAATTTTTGAGGATAAAGATCACACAAAGCATGTTTTCCAACAGCAACATAATTATTTTAGACATCAACAGTTTAGCAATAAACAGAATTTCCCCATATTTGAAGACACTGAGAAATAAAATCCTAAGAAGAAGTCATAAGGCAAATAAAAATGATTTTGAATTGAAAGGTGCTGAAAATATAACATCTCAGAATATGTGAGATTGCTAAAGAACACATTAGAAAAAAACATATAGTCTTAAATATGTATTATTAACATAGAAGAAAGCCAGAAACTGAATGAGGTTATCATCTATCCCAAGAAGCCAGAAAAAGAACAGCAAAATCGTGTCCAAGAAAGTAGAAGAAAAAATAAAGATAGCAGCAGCTGATGAAATAGAAAACAAATACAAAATTAGAGTCAACAAAATCCAAACTGTGTCTTAAAAAAAAAAAAAAAAAGATAAAATTGACAATCCCCTGGTAAGAACAAGTCAGGAGAGAACGAAAGACTGGGAGGGAGGGAAAGAGCGAGAGGGCACACACATAATGAGTATCAGGAATCGAAAAGAGGACAACACTACAAAGCATTCAGAAACCAAAAAGAATATAAAGAGACATTACAATACATTGGGAAAAAAAAAACCTTTATGTTAATAAACTTGAACGGTTAGATAAAGTCAGCAAACTCCTAAAAAAAGAGAGAGAAAGAAAAGGAAAAAAGAAACTCATGACGTTCATCCAATGATGTATTACACAGGAAAATTTTTTAAATAAAATAAAAACAGCTACTCAACAATATGGATGAATCTTAAATACAGTGTTGAGAAAAAAGAGGAAATAAAGCAACAGTGCTATTTATGGATGACCATATAGGAGAAAATACTGTAACAAAAACCAAGGAAATGATTAGCCCAGAAGACAGGATAGTGGTTACTCTGCAAGGAAGAGAGTGCCTTGGTTGATCTGGTGCTGCTTTAATAATAGAACCACAGTGGGTGGCTTCAAAGAACAGAAGCTTGTTTTTTTACAGTTGAGGAGGCTAGGAGTTTGAGTTCAGAACATGGCTCAATGGGGGGATCCTTCTTTGTCTGTTTCAGTTTTTAGTAGTTGACAGTTTTTGAAGTTCCTGGACTCACAAATTCAGTTGCCTTGTCAACTACAGATAGCATCTATCCTCCCCCTGCATGTGTATCTTTATGTCTATTCTGCTTTCTTTTATAACTCAGAAGTGATTAAAACAACAAAAGAGAAGCACTATTTTCAATTAGAGCCATATTTACAGGTACAAGGATTAGAATTTCAACAGAGGTATTGGGGTTGGGGAAACTTGATGGCTTAGCAGTTAAGTGCTACACTGGCTAGCCAAAGACAGTTGGAACCTACCAAGTGCTACTTAGAAACTCTGTAGAGCAGTTCTTCTCCGTCCTGTAGAGTCACTATGAGACTGAACTGACGGGAGGGCAGGGGTTTCTATTGGGTTCCCCAGGTGGATGGGACACAGTCTAATCCATGACGAGGGGCCAATCATATCTGTCAGTTTCTCGTACTGGGGTGCCTTGCATATTGCTGTGTTGCTGGAAATTATGCAACTGATATTTCAAATACCAGCAGGGTCATCCGGGACACATAAGTTTCAATGGAACATCCCAACTAGAGACCAAGTAGAAAGAAAGGTCTGGTGACCCACTTCTGCAAATTAGGTAACGAAGAGCCCTATGGATGATGACAGGATATAGTCTGAGACAGTGCTGGGCGATGAGCCCCACTAGTCAACAAGCGCGCAAAATATACCACGCCAGCAACAACGGACTCAAGCACATCAACGATTGCAGAGATGCCACAGGGTGGGCAATGTTTGGTTCTCTTGTACCTAGGGTCCTGATGAGTCACAGCCAACTGGATACCAGCTAACAACAATGATTAAGGAAGAGCATGCTGGGTTCTGAGGTGCTGGTTATGGTTTTGTTTTCCCCCCCTTGGACTTGGATGGCAGTTACATAGATATTTGCTTTCAAGCTTTGGGTCAATGTGCGCACGTATGTTTTATATACTTTCTGCAGAAATGTTATCTTTCTCAATTTAAATAAGCAAAACAAAATGAATAAGAAAAGTACACCAAAAGATTTTAAAAAGTCATATGTGTGCTTTTCATTTCACACATATTACTTCAATCTCACTCTCCCATGCAAATATAGTAGGGTGCATCCTTTAGCTAAATAACGCCTTCTTTTCCCAGGAAAGCTCTCCTTTTGTCTCCTCTTGGAACTAGAATTTTGATTGCCATAATAAGGTAGTGTATACCTTATACTAATATTTATCTAACAAAGTCCTTTTAATAACAAATTTATGAAGACGACAAAGGAATCAAATGTTGATTTAAGCATATGTAAACATTACTACAATTTACATACATTAGAATTTTGATGTTAAATTCCAATTGCTCTTCACTAAGGAGTTGGTGAAAACCAAAATCAAACCCGTTGCAGTGGAGCTTTTTCTACTTGGACCCCGTGAGATCAAGCAGAACTGCCACATAAAGTTAGTTTCCAAGGAGTGGCCGGTGGACTCAAACTGTTGACCTGTAGTTAGCAGCTGTAGCTGCCATACTGCCCCTCCAGTGGGACTAAAATACTGTCCTTTGTCTAATCCAGTCTGTGTCACTCCTCTCTTTCTCTACGGTCCACTGATGCTCTTTCGCATCCCATGCTTGTATTGATGCTGCACGTCTCTGTCCTTTCTTACATAGTGAAATCTGTGAGAGCTGGAACTTGAGAGGACTGCCTTGCTTTCTGGAATCTTGTAAGTATTCTGCTATGACAGGGTCTTCTCTTTTTCAAAATATAAATATAAAAGTACACCTAATTCAGCTTATTTTTATGTGACAATACTGATTTTTTTTAAAAAATACTGTACTTTAGATGGAAGTTTGCAGTTCAAACTAGTTTCTTATTAAACAATTACTACACCTATTGTTTTGTGACCTTGGTTACCAATTCCATGACATGTCAACACTTTCACTTGTCAACTGTGAGTTCCATGTTATCAGCATTCCTGTCCCCTTCTGCCTTCCGTTCTTGTCTCTGGGCTGTTGTGGCCCTGTAGTCTCCTTTTGTTTAATGGACCTGTCTAATATTTGACTGGAAGGCGAACTATAGGAGTGACTTCATTACAGAGCTGTGAGGTGTCTGGGGATGTCCTTTTGAGAGTTCCTCAGTCTCCGTCAGGCCAGTAAGTCTGGTCTTTTTTGTTTTACATTTTTTTCAGCTCCATCCAGGATCCTCTACTGTGAGCCCTTTCTGAGTGGTCAGTGGTGGCAGCTGGGCACCATCTAGCTGTACGGGGCTCGGTCTGGTGGAGGCTACGGGAGCTGCGGTCCATTAGTCCAGGGGACTAATCTTCCCCTGGTGTCTTTGGTTTTCCTTATTCTCATTTGCTTCTGACAGCATGAGACAAAGTGGAGTATCTTAAATGACTGCTCACGGCTTTTTAAGACCCCAGAAGCTATTTGCCAGAATACATAGAACGTTTTGTTTATAAACTGTGCTTTGCCGATTCAGCTAGACGTTTTTCAAGATCAGGGTGCCCGTAGCCATCACCCCAGTAATTTTGTCCCTCGGGACGTTGTGATGTATCTGTGAAGCATCCATGACCTTGCCTTGGACAAGCTGCGCTGGCTTCCCCAGTGCGGTGTACTGTCTCACCCTTCACAAAAGTTTGCCATTTATCTATTGTCTACTTAGAGTGTCCCCTCCTGGCAACACCCCACCCTCATAGCCATCGAAGATTTTTTTCTTTTGGTGCATAAACCTTTTCTTGAGTTTTTACAGCAGTGTAAGTTACCACTTCTCTATTCCTCTCTGTTAGTGAAAAATATTTGTGTTTTCCTTCTCCGGCAGATTTCCACGTTACACACATTCTCACTTCTGTAAGTTTTACTGTACTGGGGTCTCTGTTACTGTGTATGGGAAATACTATATAACCACTCACAGTCCATGTATTCTAAAAATTTCTTTAAATGGAAAATAGTTTTCAAACTGGAGGACTATGGAAAAGAAAAGGTTTTCCATTGGATATCTGAGGTCTGCCAATTAAAGGATGACCTAAAGGGTGGATCTCAATCATTTAAGTTCATGAAGTCATCCTAGAAAAAGTGCTACATACCTCACTGCTGAATGTCACTACAGTCACCTTCAAAGGACTTTCCTTCAGAAGCTATGCACTCACATCAGCCCCTAGTCCACCCGTCAAAGCAATTCTGGAACTCTTTTTCCGGAATGGCTATCAGAGCTGTTGCTGTATTTCCCCTGATGTCCTGAATGTCATGAAAATGTTTTCCTTTCAATATTTCCTTTATCTTCAGGTAAAGAATAAAGTCATTGGAGGCCAAATCAGTTCAGTAGGAAGGGTGTTCCAACACAGTTATTTGTTTACTGGCCCAAAACTGCCTCTCAGACAACTATACAGTTAAGTTTGCGAGCTTGACACCATGCCACTGTGCGCAAATGCCATTCCACAAAGAATTCCCAAATTGCTTTGAAGGGTGGACTAGGCTCTGGCATCGGTACATGGCTTTCCAAGTGGAGTACTTCAAAGGTGACTATAGTCATATTCAACAATGAGGTATGTAGCACTTAGAACAATTAAGTTTTCTGTCACCCTGACACGCTGGCACTTCCCTAGCACTTCATCACCAGTGCCTTCTAGGCTTCCTACTTAACCCTTTCACTTCCATTATCCTGGAGGCACTACTATAGCTCAGTTATTGACAGTTTGGGGCTTATTTTTTAAGTGCATTAGTCAGATATGGAGTATCTATTAAATTGGAGAAAGCATCAGGTTAATCAGGAAGAAAATTGAGGAAGAACTATATAAATCGATCTAAACAATCTTTTAAATTTAAATATGTTGAATGACTGAGATACACTCTTTAAATCAGAATTGAGGAGAGTCCTCTATTTCATGGCAAATAGACCTGCTTTTCAAAGTCAAAACTTTAGTCATGTAATTTGTAAATGGATTTAAAAAATATTCTGGGGTCAGCATTAGAGAAAGCCTTCTGATGAACATAGGAATAAACAACTAAACAAACAAACAAAGGTAGAAAAGAAGGCTGTTGCATCCCAGTTATATACTGGACTTTTTGGGAAAGAGCAGAGGAAACTCTGAAACAACAATCCTCAAAGGAGTCCTTGAGCAGCAGGAGGGGCATAGCTTGACAACGCAGAAAGCAATTCTAGAACATGCAGGGGAAAACAGACAGCATAGCAAACAAACTCATCTCCTGTTCTTCTGTTTCCTACAGTGTGGGGACATTCATTCAAGAATAACTGGCAATGGAATTATAATTCAATTTAGAATGATTCCTTACAGTGTTAAGAGTTGATAGCTGGTATATTAAATGTGACCTCTTACTCTTTCTGAAGCTATGAGAGTTTGATCTGGAAACCCGGTAAATTTGGGGCAGTTCTCACATGCAGTCAGGTCCTAACACTGAATAGATGGGTTGACAAATGAGGACACTATCACCAGTTTAATCCCCATATGGGCCAATTAGTTTCACATAGAGAAGAACTCTGTTCCAAAGCCACAGATTGCACCATTAACCCCAGTCAGCCGTCTCCAAATCGTGTGTCATTGATCACAGGAAACTCAGGTAGGAGTGTTGATAGCTCAGAGCAAGGCCACCACCACCTCTGAGGCTATTTCATGTGTTCTTCATCTCAGATATGACAAAGAATATTACCAGAAGGCAATGAGGTCATCTCCCTATGCCTCCTTCCTCTTTCCACTATTTCAATTCTCAAAATTATAATTGCATATCTTCTATTTGTATATAAAATCTGGATGCTTTAGAAGAAGCTGATAATAACATTACTGATAAGCAGCACTACTGGCAAGCAACAAATGATTTATGGGTTCCCTTCACCAATACTTAACAGGTCCTTAGAAATTACAATTTTGGTTTGAACAGATGAGAAAAAAACAGTATGTGTTTTCTGACTCTTGAAACATTTTACTTCCAGAGAGTATTCTAGAGAAATAAAAATAGTGATCAGAATTAGGATTAAATTGACTGTGGAATCTGTAAAAGATTCTACCTGAAGGAGGTCTTCTTAAACGTATGTTTTTCTTCACCCTCTTGGTTCCTAAGACAACCCGAATTTACCTAACTTCTCACTACAGAAGAAGTTTCAGAGACATCCTTAACTTGGGAATTAGCCTGAAAAAATTATCCTGAAGGGTAATTTGGGGGGAGGGGAGGAGGTCAAATTAAAGTAATTTAAAAATAAGTGTTAGTAAAAATAGTGTCATCTTTACCACCGCTTCTGCAAACCTATAATAAATGTTTTGATATGTGGATTTCTTTAGCATACTTATCACTCGGGTGATAAAATGTAATTAAGTTAATGCTAAAGCTGGTTTTAGCAAAAAGCTGAAGCAGTTCTTCCTTGTAACAGCGCCAGCACTCTTGGGTCTTTATGAATCTTTTGAATTAAGCCAAAATTCTAGAGAATAAAGGAACAATGATTTAAATCTAATGACTAGGAGCCTGGGTGGATTCCATTAGGAGTTGGTTCTTGCTCTCAGGCACGAACTGCTTTCCAACTAGGATTAGAGTTCAAGGGTGTTTTCTAAAAACTGGAAAAGTTACTGTTTCCTTTACCTCATACTCCACCTATACTGGTTTGTTTGTTTTTTTAATTTCTTGGCATTCTTTGGTTGTCACTTGTCACCCTAAATAGCCTTGAACACTAAACAGTATGTCTTTGCCTCCCCAAATATTGTCAGGGTCAAAGTTTCAGACCTCCTGGGTGGTATAAATGGTTAACACGTCCTACTGCTAAGTGAGAGGTTAGCTGTTCAAGTCCACCCAGAGGGAACCCGGAAGAAAGGCCTGGTTACCCACTTCCGAAAACTTAGCCACTGAGAATTCTGTGGAGCACAGTTCTACTCTGACACACCTGGGGTTGCCACGAGTCAGAAGTGACTCAATGGAAATTGGTTTTCAAAGGTTTGAGAGAGTAAAATAACTCATCCCCCCCTTGTGAATTTGAATCTCAGTTGAGAAATAAAATGCAAAAGACAGGCACTGGAAAATACCAGCCTTACGTTAATAAATGCTGAGTTGAAAAAAATGTGCCCTTAGGCCTGCAGACTAGTAATACTTCACCTAGGAAAACTCAGCAAACCAAACTTAGTGCTGTCGAGTTGTGCCTGACTCATATCTACTCTATAGGACAGAATAGAACTGCCCCACAGAGTTTCTAAGAAGCATTTGTTGGATTTGAAGTTCTACTATTTAGTTGGAAACCCTGGTGGTGTAGTAGTTAAGTGCTACAGTGGCTAACCACAAGGTCAGCAGTTCAAATCCATCAGGTGCTACCTGGAAACTGTATGAGGCAGTTCTACTCTGCCCTATAGTGTCACTATGAGTCAGCATCAATTCAGCAGCACGGGGTTTGGTTGTTTGGTTTAGTTAGCAGCCATAGCATTTCACCATTACATACCCTAGAAGTCTTTGACAAAATCGGAAACCCACCAGCCATGCCCACAGGGCAGGCTTCTGGCGGTATGTAGGAGAGCAGGCATGCAGACTTGCTCCCAAGTGAGGAACTCAGAATGGACTAAGTGACTAGTTAATTCCCCAGCTCCCCCAAACTCTTCAATCATATTGTCCCTGGGGAAGAGGGAGCCAGGGATGAAGAGCTACCAGAAGTCTAACTCTAATCCACAAAGAAACCAGAAAGCAGGGCAAAAGGCTGTCCCACCACACAGCGGCTCATTCAGCACCTCAGATTCTCCAAAGGTGTGCTGGCATTCATTCCTACAGTGCCTGCTGCCGTGTGACTTAGGCTCACGAAAGCTTTGTGTGTTCCTCGGGGTAGGTTCCCAGCGAAACAGATTCTGAAACGAGACTGACCTGGAGGTGGTTTGTGGGGAATGCTCTCAGACAAGTACTTGTGGGAGAGAGAGGGCAGCCGGAGAGGTGTCTGCAGTCACAGCAAAGGTCTCAGTCCTGCCCTAGAGCAGGCCCAGAAGGGAGGGAGGTGCAGGAGGAGCATCTCCGGCTTGCAGTCTCATCCTGACCGGAGGTGAGGGCCTCGACGCTACACCCCCGACGGAGCAGTTGTGGCATGCAAACTGTGTCCGGGAAGTGGGTGATGTTATCTAGACTAAAGTGGCTCTCTTGTTGTTAGGTGCTGCACAGCTGATTTTGACTCATAGCGACCTCACCTAACAGAGTAGAATTGCGCCACAGGATTTTATTGGCTGTCACTTCATGGAAGCAGATTACCAGGTCTTTCTCCCACAGAACTGCTGAATAGGTTGAAGGGCCAACTTCAGTTAGCAATTAAGCATTTAGTGACCGTGCCACCAGAGCACCTGAAAGTAGGCTCTTTTAGCAGATGACAATTTCTGGAAAGGAGACTTCTGCTGTAACAGAAATACCACAAACGGATGGCTTTAACAAAGAGAATTTTATTTTCTCACAGTTTAGGAGGCTACAAGTCCAAAGTAGGGTACCAGCTCATGGGGAAGACTTTTTCTGTCACCTGTGGGAAAAGGACGTTGTCATCAATCTTCCCTTTTCAGTACAGGATCTAAACAACACAGGCTCCTGGCTGTTCTTGCTTGATAGTAATAAGTTCCCCTTGTCTCTGCTTGCTTCTCTCTTTTATATTCCAAAACAAGACTGACTGAAAATCCAGTAGTTTGAGTCCTGCCTCTTTAACATAACTGCCACTAATTCCACCTCGTTAACATCACAGAGGTAGGATTTACAACACATGGGACAATCACATCAGATGACAAATTGGTGGACAATCACACAATACTGGAAATCATGGACTAGCCATGTTGACATATGTTTTGGAGGGACACAATTCATTCTTTAGGAGAGACTTCATTGAGATGTGTCAATAATCGACCTTCTCAGCAGCTGGGGGAAAGTCCACTTTCATCCTGCAAGGGCCGGTTGCTGATTTTGATGGTGACGACAGCAGCCACTCCAGCATGGAAGAAACTCGGATACAAGATGTATAATCTTACATTCAAGTAATTGAAATCCAAGGCCTTCTGACTTAGTCTTCGTCCGACCTGCATCCTGCAAGCATTGCCAGCTGGCCCTTCGTCCTTCATGCTATGAAGCATGAACGTCATCCAGTTTCTCCCACCTGCCTACAAACTTCTTTCTATCCATGCCAATCCTCTCCGCTTTCTCTCTTGTCTTGATGAGGCACCCATCTTCTCGTCAAGGTTTCTCTCTTTATGTTATTCTTTTTCCATATCCTTTAGAATTTTTCCTCAATAAATCCACTCTTTCCTTCATTCACAGTCTCCCCATCTCGACTTACTCTTTCATTTTCCTTGTTCATATAATATAGTTCTTTCTAATCTAAAAAAATAACAAAAAACTTTCATGTCACTAACCCCTTCTGTGTATCACTCATCTTTCTTCTCTGCCAAAAACAAACAAACAAACAAGCAAACAAACAAACAAAAAGCTGTTTAAGAGCAAAGTGGTATAGTGGGAAGAACACTGGCTGCGAGAGAACTTGGTGTGAGTTCAAGCTTGGCCAAATACTAGAGTGGTAGGTACTAGTGGCTCAGTGGTAGACTTTTCCCTTGTCATGTGGGAGATTTGGGTTCAGCTTCCAGCCAACGCACTTCATGCTTAGCCACCAGCCATCTGTCAGTGGAAACCTGCGTGTTGCCAGCAGAGCTGCTAGACTAAAATGGACTAACAGAACAGTAATCCACTTCCAAAAAACAGCAGACAAAAACCTTGTGGACTACAACAGTTCAGTCCACAGCCAGCTATGGGAATGGTGCAGGACTGGGCAGCGTTGAGTCAGGGCCAAATTCAAGTGCAGCTAACAACAATAGCATGACAACTGGAGGGTTCTTGGGTCGTCCAGACCTTTAGCACACTGAGCTGCTAACCAAAATGTTTCAGGTTCAAGTCCCCTCAGAGGTACTTTGGAAGAAAGGCCTACTTCTGGAAAACTCAGCCACTAAACATCCTAGGGAACACAGCTGTTCTCAAGTTGGAGTTTTCTCATCAACCATTTTTTTTGTTGTTGTTGTTTGTTTGTTTTGGTTTTTATGTGAGAATGCTAATTCCAATTTTATGAAGTTATAATGAGAGTCAGATGTCCTATGACATAAATGATGGATGAATTAAGTTCTCCAAGTTCAAGTGTATAGGAAAACAACTTTACTTCTGTAACGCAACTTAATTTCCGTTTCGAGCCCCCACTTGGCTAGGTGTTGGAAATGTCTTTTCTGCTTGAGATTGAAAAGAGAGCTCTTGGGGAGAATGGCTTCTTTATGTAGCAGCACTTCATTGGGAAAGAGGACTTTGGGGCTTTTGCTGTGCACACCAGCGTCCTCTGAGATGTCAGTCATCTCCAGTGCCTCTTGGTTGTTCATCGCTGGAAGCTGCTGCTGAGCTGTCTGATCTTCAGTCCCTTCAATGCCATTTGCTGATGCGCGGGAGCAGTGATGCTGATCCCATACTATAGTTGTAGTTTGGTCCTGTTGAGTGGGTTCCGACTCATGAGGACCCTCTGCGTACAACAGAAGGAAGCCCTGCCCCGCCCTGAGCTCTCCTCACCATCCTTGCTGGGTTTGAGCCCGTCTTCGCAGCCACTGTGTCACTCCACCTCACTGATGCTCTTCCTCTCTCTCACTGACCTTTGGCTTTACCATGCATGAAGTCCTGCTGCAGGGGCATCATAGTAGAGCACGGGAATTCAGAAGTTGACTAATGTCCAGCACAAACTCAGAAATCCTGATGACACGGGTATCATAGGTTTGCTGCCCAAATCACATGAGTCCCTGAATAGCTGGATTAACCTTGGGGACATGTCCACTTCTAATCCTCCCCTCCTCCATCCAGATGCTGGCAAAGAAAGGCAGGACAACTTTTCTTTTCTTCAGGAATCCTGAAGCCTATCGTGTTGTCTATTTTTCCACTTGGGGTCAGCCCATGGGACAGGGCATAGAGCTGATCCCTTCCCAGAAACTCCTCCATCTACTCTTCTACTATTCTGCTAGCCTGAGTAATCTTTTCTACTTGTGGTGTGTTTTAGTCATCTGGTACTGCTCTAATAAAAACCCCAAGAGGTGGATGGATTTAGCAAGAAAAATTTATTCTTACACAGTCTGGTAGGCTGTAAGTTTGAGTTCAGGTTCTCAGCTCCAGGAGAAGGCTTTCTCTGCTGGCACTGGCAGAAGGTCCTTGCCATCAGTCTTCCCCTGGACTGGAAGCTTCTGTGGGGCTCAGCTCCCAGCATTGCTTTCTTTCTTGATGGTATGATGTCCCCAAATATCTCTGCTAGATTCTCTCCTTTATATTTCAAGAGACTGCCTCAAGGCACAGAACAAATTTATGTATTGAAACCTGTCTAACTAACACCGTGGTAGTTCACCCACCCTCATTAACATCATAGAAGCAGGAATTTCAACACGGAGCAATATCATACAATACCAGGAAATGGTTCCACAGATTTTTTTGAGGAACACAATTCAGTCCATGACATGGTGGTGGCATGTAAGAATGTGTGAAGCCTTGTTCTTACAGCGTCACACACTTTCCCCAAACTGCTAATTTAAGGCCTAGAGTCATTTCCACGTCACCCTGAGGATTAGGCTTTTGAAAGTCAAAAGCCAGGAAACAGCTCTTTGATATCCCAGCCATCTTTTCCTTGAGGCACTAATCTCCTAGTTCATTTTGGAGGGGGTAAGGACTACAGCTGGTTCTGACTCTATGTACAACAGAATTGAACACAGCCCAGTCCTATACCATGCCCACAATCATTTTTATTCTTAAGTCCATGGTTGCAGCCACTGTGTCAATTCATCTCCACAAGTCTTTGTTTTTTTTTTTGCTGAGCCTCTGCTTTATCAAGCATGATATCCCTCTCTGATCCCAAATGACGACAAGTCCAAAGTATATAACATGCAGTCTCGCCATTCTTGTTTCCAAAGAGCATTCTGGTTGTACTTCCAGGACAGATCTGCTTGTCCTTTTGGCAGTCCATGGTTATATTCAATATTCTTCCCCAACTCCATGATTCAGAGGCATCAATTCTTCTTCTGTCTTCCTGATGCAACTGAAAATACCACGGCTTGGGTCAGACACACCTTAGTCCGCAAGGTGACATCTTTACTTTCTAACACTTTAAAAAAGGCTTTTGGAGCAGATTTTCCCAATGCAGTACACCTTTGGATTTCTTGAGTACTGCTTCCATGAATGTTGATTGTGGAAAGAAGTAAAACGAAATCCTTGACAACCTCAGTCTTTTCTCCTTTACCATGATGTTGCTTGCTGGTCTAGTTGAGAGGATTTTTGTTTTCTTGACGTTGAGATGCAATCCATACTGTAAGATGTGGTCTTTGTTCTTCATCAAATAGTTTAGGAGGCTAGAAGTCCAAATTAAAGGCATCAACTCCAGGAGAAGTCTTTCTCTGTTTGCTCTGGGTGATGGCCGTAGTCATTAATCTTATGCAGTCAAGGAGCTTCTCAGTCACAGGCACCCTGAGCCCAAAGGACATGGTATTCTCCTAGCTCTTATTTTTGGGTAGTAGGAGCTCTCCCTATTTCTCCTCTTGCTTCTCCCTTTTATGTCTCAAAAGAGGTTGATTTAAAATGCAACCTAATTCTGTAAATTGAGTCCTGCCTCATTAACATAGCTGCCACTAATCTCATCTTATTTAAAGATTTACAACACATAGGGAAATCACATCAGATAACAAAATGTTGGACAACTGCCTGATACTATGTATCTCGCCTAGCCAAATCGCTGTGCACTTTTGAGGGACACAATTCGTTCCATAGCACTTACCCTGCCTGATCAACCTCTGACTCCATTTCAAAGCCCAGCTAAAATGCTATTAACTTCTCTTCAGGTTCATGTACCTCCTTTCCTCTCATCACTAAACTAGCTGTTCCTGGAATGTGATTTCATCCTTCATACATATCTCCGTTGTAACACCTTCTTGTGTTATTTATGTGGGACTCCCATGCAGATAGAACATCTTGAAACCAGGCAGCATGTTGTACTCATCTCTCAATAGATCTCTGTCTGTATAGTCAATAATTGTTTCTGGAATTCAATGGAAGTGAGTGTTAACCGTGGCCTGTATGATTTGAGGCTTAAAACATTTTATTATAGAAGCTGATATGACTAGGTGAATATACAAACAAACATATTTCATGAAACCTTGGTTGGAGATTTGGAAAAAAGAGGTTACAACAAGCCATCTTTAAGGGGAAAATATATGAAACATTAAAAAGCAGGGCAGGGTGGGGAATTTTTTCCTTTTTTGCAAGTCTTTGTAAGTTTTCACTAATGAACTACCTCATAGAGAACTATGGAAATAATTCTTGAAGGCAGTCTTCTTAAAGAATTTATCTAAGGAATCTTTTGCTTACAAATAAGATTGCTAGATGTTGGGGAGCTGTAGAACTTCCTCAGCTGTTTGGAAGAAGAAGACAACTATGAGGATAGGGGGCAGTAGGGAGGTGGGAGAGGATATCTAATGTAGCTGAACTTGACCTGCATTTAGTAGATTGTCATTGTTTAACCCTGTGCTCAAGGCTCATAGTAAAACCTTGAATGGAACAAGGAAAAGGTCAAGGGATTTAAACTAGACACCAAAATCCATTCATTCTCTGAAAATTTCTTATCTTGATTTGAAACAAAAGAAACAACTTTTCTTTGGTTTGGTAACTGTAGAATTTAAAGTGAAATGATGTCAGTGTTAATGTTAAAAAAAAAAAGCACCTGATTTGAAATTCATGCTTGTATCCAGGGGTTTTCATGGCTCAATGTAATTTCTGTCCAAGTGACTGACTCTCAGTACAAATTGTACTTCCATCCCTTTATTCTTGATTCTGTGACATTTTCATTATCACGGACATTTAGAGAAAGAAATTGAGGAATTAATCAACAGCAACAATCTGTAAAAATGTTTAACATCATCAATGTCAATAATAATGTATGAAAAAGGCAATGTGCTGGCATATATTTGTCCAACAGAAACACAAATATAGAGAAGACACTGTTTTAATTAATTTTATGCTTTGAAGACCTGTTAATCTTAATACATTTTATTCAGTAGTAGCTAATAATTTTTATACTTGTGCACCCACATCTGAATAAGAAACAGAGAAGATACTTATGCCACAGTAAGAATATGCTTCATACTGGGATTTTAAAATGAAAGTTTCAATTGAAACCTCCGAGACACAAAAAATACAACATTTCCACTAGGTCACTATCACAACGGAAGTTGTTCAAAACCTGTTCTGTGACTTGGACATTCTTCCTCACTTTAAGAATAGAAAGTAGTAAAGAAAATGTCAGATGAAATAGATTTCTGAAGAAACTAGGCTGGAGAGATTTGCATTCCCCCAGTTGAGAGAGGTGGAGGACAATTCATCTCAGGTCAGAGAGTTTACATGGGGCCCCTGTGGGGAGCTTGGAATACATGCACAGTGCAACTGGGAATACTGTGGAATGGATCTGAGCCCTGCTCGGGAAACTGAGACGGAGGCTGTCTAATCACTTTGGGGACAGAGCTGAGAGGGAGAGCTTGCAGGTTAAGGATGTGTGAGTGTAGAATTCTGGTGGCTCAGCCAAGTCCTGTGGGAGCCAGAGAAGTATCTGGAGCCAGGCTGAGCCCTGCCTAGGAAGCCTTGTGCCCCAGGGTGATAGGACTCCACTAAAATAAACCAAATGAAACCCAGTGCCATCGAGTCAGTCCTGACTGATAGTGACCCTGTTGGACAGAGTAGAACTGCTCCACAGAGTTTCCAAGGAGTGCCTGGTGGATTAGAACTGCCATCCTTCTGTTTAGCAGACATAGCACTTAACCACTGTGCCACCAGGGTTTCCAGGACTCCACTATAATGCTATTAAAAGTATATATATACAACCAAATCCAGTGCCATCAAGTCAAGCCTGACTCATAGTGACATTATAGGACAGAGCAGAACTGCGCCATGGAGTTTCCAAGTAGCACCTGGTAGATTCAAACTGCCAACCTTTCGGTTAGCACTAAACCACTATGCCACCAGGGTTTCCTACAGTGACGGAGCTGAGCAACCAGCCAAGGGGTGATGAGGAGCAGTGAGCACAGGAGAAAGGTTATCACTCTCTCCATCACAGGCAGGAACCTAGAAATGAATTTGCAAGGAGTCTTGGAGAGCCAGCCAGGCTTAGACACATGCCAGAAGCTTCAGAAGCCTGTGACCTGGGCTGGGTGCTGCAATTAGTTTAATACCCTACTGTTGCCATTTTGAAATTCTTAGTTATTTTGCTCCAGGAAAGCTACATTTTCACTTTGCAGGGTTTTACAGAACCCTGACAATTTTGTGGCTGGTTCTAGGTGCCAGCCCAGAAGTGTGCAAAGCTGGCTTACAGTGATACTGTTTTGAGTAATAACTGTTTCATCCTTCACCCAGAGACTGACTTATGGGGTGAAAGAGAAAAGCAAGCTAGAGAAGTTGAGCCTGCCTTCATTTCCCCTAAGGGCTTCTATCCCCAGAACCAATGGTTACAGGTAGAGGGTTTACTTGGAAATCAAATTCAGAGCGTTGATTAAAATTTAACGGCTGATTTGAGATTGTGATTGCAAGTTCCAGTGACCATGGTTGGGTCTACTACCTAAAGGCCATCAGAAGACAATGGAGACTGGACCAAAGTCACTGCCATTAGAGTTGATTCTGACTCATAGGGACTTTATAGGACAGAGTGGAATTATCCCACAGTGTTTTCAAGGCTGTAAATTTTTAGGGAAGCAGACAGCCACATCTCTCTCCTGCTCAGTGGCCAGGTTTTGAAGTGTTGACCTTTCCTGGTTAGCAGCTGAGTGCTTTAAGCACTGTGCCACCAGGGCTCTGTTATAACAAGCAAACCAACTTTATAGTGGGTAAAAAGTAAATCAGGCATAGATCTGAAGCTTTTCAGCTGACTCTGAGAGTGTTTCCATTATAAGAAGAAATCATGTTTTTTAAATCAAAGGGGGAGAACTTTCCAGAACAAGACTGCATCTACACTAGATAAGTGAGGAAGGAGTTGAGGTCATTACCTAGCTAACAGCTGGAAATTCCCTGTCATTATTTCATTGCTAGCTTCTGTGTTGGAAAGTCCAGGAACCACAGAGCAGATTCTGAAACAATCAGACATGAACGGTACCTAAGGAAGTAAAAATTATATATTAAAACGAGGCTCTGGGATTACAACATGTGTTTTATTACATACTGTGATTCTCCAGCACAGCCAGCGATAACACGTACGCTCACAGCTCTGGAGAAAGCATGAATTTTAACTCTACGTCTCGCAAACACTTATTTGATTGTAGTCACTAACTGTGACCTGAATGTCCTTAAAACACTCAAGGTAATAGCCAGAGATGCCTGAAGTTGCTAACAGACTCAGTTCTCTGAAAGAATATGAATGAGAATTGTTTTCATTCATGCTCTGGTAATGTAGCAGTAAAAAAAAAAAATCTGACAATGAAATCTAGTTTCCATGGACGTTGATTGTGGACCCAAGTAAAACGAAATCCTTGACAATTTTAGTCCTTTCTCCATTTATGATGATGTTGCTTATTGGTCCTGTTGTGAGGACTTCTGTTTCTTGAAGCTGAGGTGTAATCTATACTGAAGGCTGTGGCCTTTACTGTTCATTAGTAATTGCATAAATTCCTCTTCCCTTTCAGCCAGCAAGGTTGTATCATCCGCATAACAAATCATTAGGTAACAGAAATTAAATTGCTAATTCTCTGTTTTAATAGAAAGAATGCTTTGTCTCCAATGCCTAGAATAAGAGATGGCACTAAGTAGGCACAGAATAAATATTTGCTTAATAGATGAATGAATGGGTGAATGGACAAATAAATGAATGGATAAACCCGTGTACTATGTGCTGTTCATACAGAACTTTCCTCTTGGGATATGAAGTGGTTTATTTTAAAGAACACAAATGGGCTTTGGACCCTTGCAGACCTAAGCTCAAATCCTCTCTCTGCAAACTTAGGAATATCTCAGACAAGTTGCTTGGCTTTTATAAGCCTTCATTTCCTCATTTGTAAAATAGCAATTCCAACTACTTCAATAGGTTTGAGTGCTAAACATTAGCTAGTATCTAAAACAGAGTGGTAAGCAAACTAACATTCTATTACCGTAATGGGAATAGATTTGTCAAGGGATTGTTAGCTGCTTCAGCGAACCAACACAAGAATACATACTAGTGCACAATAAAAGGAGTGTATTTCTGATTCATATAGAATCCTGAATTGCAGATAAGTCTCCCTCTAAACATTTATTTAGGGGCCCAGATTTTTTCCATGATAGGGTTCTGGTGTGTTCAACACATCATCACAACGTCATGAGGGCAGAAGGCAGGGGAACCACAGAGAATTATCCGTGGAAGGTTTCACGCACATCGCTCCTACTAACACTTCGCTGGCTAGAACTCACACACACAAGCCACCTAATGACTAGGTAGGTCAAGAAATGAGATCTAACTGAGGAAGAAAAGTCATTTGTTTGGCTGAACAGCCAACCAATATACACTACACTTGGTTTCCAAAAAATAAAAATGTTAAATCCACAGCTGTTAACTAATGAATATTCTGGATGATTAACAGAGTGATTGTCAAAGAGCAAGAAATCAAAGGATGTATTGAATTGGGGAAATCTGCTGCAAAAGACCTCTTTAAAGTGTTGAAAAGCAAAGATGCTACCTTGAAGACTAAGGTGTGCTTTCCAAGGCATGGTATTTTCAATCACGTGAATACAAAAGCTGGATGATGAATAAAAAAAGACCAAAAAAGAAATGATGCCTTTGGATTGTAGTGTTGGCAAATAATATTGGGTATATCGTGGACCGCCAAAAAAAGGAACAAATTTTTCTTGGGAAAAGTACAACCAGAATGCTTGTCAGAGACAAGGATGGCAAGACTATGCCTCACTTACTTTAGATATCTTCTGTCCTGTTGGGTTGCTATGAGTCTCAATCCACTCTACGCCAACTGGGTTTGAATGATCTGTAATTCTAAATATGTCTTTAAGTTACTACCAGGATCTGATGGAAGTGCTAAGAATTCTCTCTCAGAATCTAATTCAGTCATTGATAGTGTATTAAAACGAACCTTAGTATTCAAGAAGAATGCATAAGTTACTGATACTGAGAAACATTAGCCTTGGGACTACCTGCCTTAATGAAGAAAGAGGATTTTCTCTCTGAAATTTAGGAGGGACGTTCTCATGGATGAACAGATGTGATGTGGGCAAGAGGAAGAGACTTCTAGTGTGTAGCTTGTCTGGGTTAGTGTCATATCGCAATTGACAGACTCTGCCAAGTTCACAATGGCACACTCTCACAGAAAGAACAATGATATTTAAATAATGGTAAAATGAACTGATGTGTCTTTATTATAGAAATTTACAAAAATACTTAATAAAACAGCACAAACAAAAGTTTACATTGTTCAAATACATAATCCATTATAGTTTCATCATACTTACCTTTAGGGGTCAATGCATTTAAAATTCATTACCACCTGATGAGAGCAACCCATTGCCAGGGAATCAATTCCCACTTACAGCACCCTATATGACAGAGCAGAGCTGTCTCATATGGTTTCCAAGGTTGTATATCTTTACAAAAACAGACTGCCACAGCTTTCTCCACCGGAATGGCTGATTGGTTTGAATTAGGCAGTCTTTCGATTCGTTGCCTGGTGCTTTAACCACTCGGCCACTAGGACTCCTCTGATGAGACCAAGAGATATATTGTAGGGTCACGATGGGTCCGAACTGATTCAACAGCAAAGGGTTTGGGTTTTTTACTTATTACTTATTATTCTGATGTTAAAATTGGAAACAATTCAAAATCGCAGTTGGTAAAAGATATCTGGTAATTCAAGACATCACTACAACTCTCAGAGTTAAGTGTTTAAAAAAGTGTTGGACACACTCTTTCTAGTACCTATTTCAGAGGAGAACATTAGAAAAAAAAAAGCACTTCTATAGGCTAAACTAGGGCCCAGTTTTGTGTTTTATAGCAAGAAACCTGTAACTGAATCATTTTGCCAATAAGGACTGTTATAGGTCTGGTAATATATGGGACTAATTTATGTATAGTCAATGCATGAATAAACTGAACAGAATTAGGGTATGGACTAGATTTATTAAATAGTTCATAACTTACTGGGAAATGTGGGAAAAAGAAAGGGAGCAGTCTAGGACTTGATGCTCTGATCTGTTTCTTAAAACGGCAATTTTGTCCTAGAATACTCAGACAAAAGTTGGCCTTACAACTGAAGAAAACTGAGTTAAAAAATATATATTTAACAATAAGATTTCCTGCTCTTGTCCACATTCCCAATAGACTTGAGTTTCATACGAGAAAAGGTGTAGACTTACATGTACAAATACAACTCACAATATAGATACCAGAGGAAATAGTGTAAAAGGACTAGCATCAGACATAGTCATGAAAGTATTGCAGAAAGTTCTTTTGACCTGTTATTAACGACATGGAAAAACAGAGAAGTGTGTATCAGAAGAAGGAAGTGGCATCTTCAACAGAAAAAAGTTAAAGGCATTAAACAAAATTTGGCTTTGGGAGAAAACACGAACATCAGCAAGGCCAGACCCATTTGGCGGAATGATGAAGATTTTTGCCAGGTATTTCCAGAACCGACAAAACACAGTCCCAGAAAAAAGTAAAATTCTTGTTTTATAACTTTGTGGAGTTTGATGTATGGTAAATACTGTCGTTTTGCAAAAACTCGTCTCCATTGCAAATATTCTCAGGGGCTAAGAACTTCAAAAGTAATTAAGAAATGGAATCGTTTTCGTAGGTGCATTAAATCATGGCTTCCCCGAAGTCAACGAAAACTAGTACTTCTAAAAAGCTTTGTAATTTCAAGAATGAATTAGTATCCCACTGCAACCTGCCCACAGGGTCGCCAAGTCAGAATCCACTCGACGGCAACGAGTTTGGCATTTTCCTTTTTTTTTTTTTTGCAACCTGTCTAGTCAGTGTGACTGCTGAGCGCTCACCGGGAGCGCCGGGGACTGCTGCTGGGAAAGGTGTGCTTGGGTTGCACGGCGGTGTTTCCCAGCAGAGTCAGGACTAGCTGGGTGTTTGGGGATGATCGGGAGTCCCTCCTCCCTGAGGTCCAGCTGGCTGGCAGCGCTCGCCGGCCACAGCCTCCCGCGGTCCGCTCCCTCGAGCCCCGCCCACCTCAGGCGCTCCCAGGTGTGGGCTCCCTCGCGTCCCGCCCCGTCTACCCGGGGAGCCGCGGTGGTCGGGACGTGCTACCCTTCCTGGCCTCGGGCGTCCGCGGCTAAGGCGGGTGGGTATGTGGGGGAAGGGCCAGGGCTCCTCCCGCGAAAGCCAGCGGGAGGAGACCACAGCTCCTGGGCCTCGGGTGCCCGCCAAGGGCCACGAGGGCGCCGGGGAAACCCAGAACTTCCCGCACGGGAAAGACTGCCCCCACTCCAGGCTCTGGCTGGCTGGGGGGATGTTCTCGCGAGAGAAGGAGAGGGGGCGCCGGGCGCTGCGGGTTTGGGGGCCCGGCAGGGAGGGGAGCAGAGGCAGCGGGCAGGGCCGGGGACGCGGGGAAGCGGCTCCCGCCAGTCGCCGAGAGCCAGCCCCTGACGTCAGGAGTTTTCCTCAAAGTCAACAACAAGCCCCGCGGCGGCGGCAGCGGCGGCGAAAACCTAGTGGCGGCCCCGGGAGAGAGGAAGGAGGGGGCGGGGAGGCGGTGGCAGGGTCCCCCAGGCGAGGCGCGGCCCGGCGGAGGAGGCCACGGACGCCCCGACCCGGCGGGGCGCGCCCCGGGGCCCCGAGCCCCCGCCCCGCGCTGCCCGGCCGGCCGGCCCAAGCCCCCGCCCGTGCGGTGTTTTCTGGTGATGAATTGGATTTGTAGCCGATATCCGATTCCCATGTAGAGTCTCCGCCTCCTCCTCTCCCCGCCGCCGCCTCCCTCTCCCTGCTCCCTCCCCCCGCCGCCGCCGCCGCCGCCGCCGCCGCCGCCGCCGCCTCCCGCTCCAGCTCCGCGGCCCGGCCGGCTCCCTCCCTCCCTCCCTCCCACCCCTGCAGCCCTTAGCTAGCACGCCCGCCCGCCCGCCGGCCGCACCGGGCTCCGAGAGGGCCAGAGGCTCTGCGGGGTGGGGGGAGGACAGGAGGGGAGGAGGAGGGAGGGGGGACCCCCGAGTCGCCCCCTCTCCTCCCCCCGCCCCCCGGCTCCATCCTCCGCCGCCGCCCGAGCAGCTGCGGGGCCGTCGCCGCCGCCTTTGCAGGTAACAGCCACCGCCCCCCACTCTCGTCCCCCTCCCCGCATCTGCTCCACTCCCTCCGGGCCCCCGGGCTCGGCCCTCCCTCCCTGCCTCTCTCCAGCGTGGGTCGGTGGCGGGAGTGGGGTGAGGCGGGGGCGTCTGGGTTGTCATCGCGCTGGGGAGGTGGGCGTCCGGTGCATGGGCGGGGGCTGGGTCCCTGGAGGCTTTAGTGCCTGGGTGGGGAGACCGGGGGATGCCCGTTGCGGTTGACACTGACAGCCCCTCACTTTCTGGGGCAAACTGGGGGGCGGCAGTGCACTGGAGCCGGGGAGGGGTGTTCCCGGCCTAGCCGTACTGTCCGTGTCTAGGCTGCCCCGGCGCCTCTCGGCTCTGCGCAACTCACGTTCCTTCCTCGCGTCCCTCCCGCCCGGCCGCGCGGCGTGGGGAGGGGGCGCCGGCCTGGCCTGGGGTGGCGGCGAGGTTATGTAACGCGTGGAGAGCCCGGTGTCTGTGTGTTTGGGTTGGGGGGAGGGTGCTGTCTGCCGCGCTCCCTGGCGCTGGGGCTGTCTGCGCGCGTGGGGTGGGGTGAGGGCGAGGATGCACAGGAGTCCCCCGGGGTCTCCTTCCTCCCCACCCCACCCGGCGGGCGGCGCACTGGAAAAGACGGCCCAGGTGGGGTAGGGGGTGTGTGTGGGAGGTGGGTAACGTGCTTGACTGTGTTTTTAATAGTAGTGGGGTTTTGATCCGCTTGGGAGTTGTGTGCTAAGAATAGAAATGTGCGGAAGATGCTGGGTTTGGCTGATCCTGAGATGCTGTCGCTGCTGCTGGCGGCGGCGGCGGCGGCGGCTCAGGCTGCAAGTAAACAAACCAGCCTCTTCCTCGTCCACCTCCTCCTCCTGCGCATCGGTCAGCATCAGCCATGATGCTGGTGGGGCCCTTCGGAGCCAAAGTTAGAGCCTAGCAGGTTGCCATGTTAGTCCTGACGCCTCGCCAGGGTCACCTGGTGTTTGGGATTTCCCTGGAACCTGCAGCTAGGCTAGAGATACTGCATCTTCTTGGGGCCAGGTTTTCGAATACCGGTACTTAACGGTTTGTTTACCTTCTGAAAGCAGAAGCATTACATACCCCTAAGTCAAGGTTAGGATGCTTAAACGTTTTTGCATCACAGTATGCTGTTATGAAAATAAAACCAACTAATTTCACTAGTGTGGTGTTTTGTTGAAAGCCCATTAGGTTGTAACTGGTAGAAAATAAACATTGAAATCTGTATGTTTGTATTGATTAACTTTAGTAAAATACTTTATTCTTAGTTCATTTAGGAGCTAAAGAATATAAAATAAGGATTTTTTTGTTGCAGTTTTTACGTTGCCAGTTGCTTTAAATCATCAATTTAGACGTTTTCCATATTTGGTAAAGCAGCGTATTATATGTTTCGGTAGGTTATGTATCATTGAGACAACCATTAGGTGTTGTTTTTGGTAGAAGCTTGTTAGATTAGGTTATTTATTCAGTTAGGAAATAGTTGAAAAAGCCAAAGGTAGAAGAATCCAGGAAAGATGGTTTGGGAGATAAAAAATGTTAGTCTTTAAAACTTGACTGTAAATAGATGTAAATAGCAATACATCCTGAAAGCCATTGTCTAAAATATATTTTTATTAAAAGATCCATTTGTTAGTATATTCCTAGCTTCACAGAGTACATGATTGAATACAAACATTTACAGGATATATCAGAATTTTATTTTTTTTTTAACTAATACATAATGTTAACTTTGAAAGTTTATTAAGAAGATTGTATTTGAAGATGTATATTTTTTCCTTATTGGGATTAACCCCAACGTCTTTGACTTGAGCTTCTAATTTTAAAACAAGAGACTGCATATATCACATTAATGAGACAAGCTTTGGAATTTAGAGAAATGTGGGATTTTACTTTGAGATCCTATGTTTGTGTTTTGTAGTCACAGGTAAAGTATTATTAAAGTATTTTTAAGTAGTCTCAGGAAATTCTGCAAAAAATTTATGAACATATAGGAACTTTCTCTGTATACTTACCTTTTCTTTAAGTATTACTTTGTGAATTGTTTTTCAACTTAAAATTAATTTTTAGTTTAATGATGTAGACATTGACTCTTTGTTAGGGTTGTGTATATCATTGTTTAAGGACTTTTTTTAAACTTATAGTTGCAAAACACTGTTAAGTAAAATTTCATTCATTTCACTGTTCGAGTTGAGCTGTATGTGGGGGCTTATTGCAATAAAAACTTGTAATATTTATGTTTCAGATCTCTACCATTAGAGAGAATTCACTTTCTGAACCATTGGAAATTTGATTGCATTTGAGTGAAACTTACTGTTAGACAAATGTACCAAGCGTAGAGTCTTGTGCTGTTAAGTAGGAACTAAATAGGATTATTCAACAATCTGAATTTTTGTTTCAAATTTATAAGAAATTTTCTTAAGAAAACTCAGTGGAAATGTCCAACTATTTGGGTTTCTTCTGAAAGAGGAACCTGTTTTACTAATTGATTTTGTAGAAGTTCAAAGTTTACTTAAACTTTGCATGCTCTTCAGAAAAGATAACAGCATTTTATTTTGTTGTTGTATCTTCTAACTCAAGAATTAATCTTCTGCAGGTTAAGACCGTTATTGTTAACCACATGTTCTTTTATTTAACATGATTTGATCTTGTCTTTATAGAAGGAGCCCTCATGGCACAGTGGTTAAAGTACTTGATTGTTAACCACTAGGTTAGCACCAGGTGCTCCCTGGGAGGAAGAGGTGGCAGTGGGCTTCCATAAGGGTTTACAGCCTTGAAAACCTTTTTGGGACAGTTCTCTCTCCTCTAGGGTTGCTGTGACTTGGAATCGGTAGTGGGTTAAGTGTTTTGGGGTGTCTTTACAGTAGGATTAAGTTTCAAGCCTTAAAAAAAAATGATTTAAATAGTCAAGAACAGAAAAACCAGACATTCTCATTTTGTTTTGGCCAAATAAGTCTTGTAACTTGATTTGCATTTTAATTTTTCTTAAGTTAGTATAAATTCATGCACACAATTTTTATATAAGATTTGTGTGAGAATATTTAAAATCCTTTTAAATGGCTTATGTTCTCACCTCCAGATGTCAGAACATGCATCAGTATTCTCATTTCTGGTGTCACAAAGCTTGTACTTTTCCTATGGTTGCCTGAAGATAGCCCTGAATTACTTACTGTGAACTATTTTATCACTGGTTTTTATGTGTGAAGGGCTAGATTCAGTATAGAGTTAATGCTAGCCAATGCCTGATAAGCGCTTGCCATGTGTTAATTCATTTAACCCCTGCTACACTTTTCATGGTGATTTTCACATGAGAAAAACACTTTACTTTGACACTGTAAAAATCCATTTTAAGTTTCTTAATTTTAAAACACTTTATTTTAGTCTCTTCGTAACTTGTTTGTATCATTGTTAAAGTTTGCAGTGACATTACTAAATTTAGGTAAGGTAGTACAGTAATAGTCACAGAATCAAAGTAGTAAAAAAAGCCTTGAAGCTGTTAATGACTGATGTATTAACATTCTTTTTCGTTTCACTTGTTTCCAGTGCCAAGTTAAATGCCTCCTATGTTTACATACTTGACTGTCACCTCAGAGTAGTTCATTGAGTTAGATGTTGACACATTTCCTTTACTGGGCAATCCTCAAAGATTAGTCAGTAGAGGCTTCTTCACCTGTAGATTTGTATTGTAATTCTGTTTCTTTTCAGTACCTTGTATTTTCATTTATTACCAACTATAGAGATTTTGTGTTTCCAAATTGGTATATTTTACTAATATTCAGAGGAAAAAGTGGAAAAAGAGATTTACTAGGTGAAAACACAAGAAGACTTTCAGATGAGTAATTTCTGCCCTATGTTTAAGTAAAAAAGCTGGGTACATTTTGTTGGGGGAGGGATGTGGAAGAGTGTTTTGGCAAGTCAGTGCTTAGCTCAGATTTTATCTAAGTTGAATTGTAGTTTGAATCTTCTATCTTCCTAATTATAGATTCAGTTTTTTGATGACAGCAAGTTTATCTACTGTCATGTACAGTGCTGTCTATATGTGAAGCAGACAGTAGGTTTTCACTTGTCTAGAATCATAAATATTAGTTCTGCAAAAACTGTATAGCCATTTGGACTTCTGATTCTCTTGGTTCTTTGGGTTAAGGAATCTGAGGCACAGAGTTAATGTGACCGTATATATCATCAGTTTTATAGGATTGCCAGTGTACTGTGTAGCTGAGGGGTGGGATGCTAAAAATATGTCAGGCTTAGTTTTTGGCATCTAATGGACCACATACCAATTGTATTTTGTGTATATGTGTGGATTGCTTTCACTTTATAATTGGAGAGGTCTCTCCGGCAGATTTCAGGAGGATTTTACATGTGAACGGAAAGAATATTGACTACTGTATAACCAGAATCCTTTTGGTAGCAATCCCCATCCTGTCCAAGGTGTATAGATGCCTTCACGTAGAGATAAACACTGCTTTACATGAGAAACCTAGTGGACAATTTATCAGTAGTTTGTGGACAGTTTATTAGTAGCGTGATACAGTGGTTTAGGGAAACCAGAGCCATCCAATAAGCATTATCCTAGTTGTTTCAAAGTAGGTTATTAAATACATTGCCCAGCACAATTTGCTTTTTGATTTGATTCGTTATGGATGTGTTGGTTGAATTAGAACTCTGATGATGCCCCCAAACAGGTAGAGGAGAAAAGTGCTTTATTTTGTATATATTTCAAAGTACATGAAGTTGCTTATTAAGAATTTGCTTGAAAATTAGGAAAAATTATTGTTTTGTGTGAAAGTTAGAAATTTTCTTCTTATTTTGCCACAGTGTAAAACTCAGTGAAGACGTCTGTCTGAAGAGTTTTAAGTAGTCTTGCAAACTGTATTAGTAGTACTCCATGGAGAGACAGTTGTCCAAAATAATCTGGTTTGTGTGATTCACTTCCATGTATGACATGCTTTTAGCAGGATAATTCCCTTAAAAGGAACAGACTGACAGAATTATTGAAAGTGCGGTGTAGTTTGTCTGGATTTTCCCTTCTTTGGCATTTTTCTTTTGCATTTGTTGTAGCATGGATTAGTTTAACGTATTTCTTAAAATCAGCAAAGTCACTGGGTTATATTATGGTTGCTCTTGATCAGTACTGGGGCCTTGGTGTTAGAGTGGTTAAGTGTTTAAGGCTGCTAACAAAGAGGTCAGCAGTGTAAATCTACCTGCCACTCCTTGGAAACCCTTTGGGGCAGTTGTCCACCGTCCTGTAGTGTCACTGAGGGTTGGAATTGACTTGGCAGCAATGAATTAGTTTGACCATCATTAGTATTTCAAGGTAGTAGCATCATATTATCTTTGAACATTAGTTGTCTTTAATAAATTCAATTTGACTAACATGTAGAAAAGTGTATTTCACATACCATACCAAGAGCTTATAGTTTAGAGAAAGTTGTATTATGGAATTATATTGTAGCTTTAACTTACACATTATAAGAAGTTATCCTTTGAATTTTGCTCTTACCGATAAAAAGGAGAATTGCTGGAGTGCCTTTTAATTTTACATCAACCCGCATTTAGTTTCTTTTGTTATAATTTACTATGTCATGCTGTTACCTGTATTTAGTTTTTAATTCATTGGAAGATACTGGGCTTTACTGGACTCTTGAGAACAAAACTTGACTCTGAAAAACCAGTCAGAACTGTTCAGAAATGTTAGCTACATGTTTTTGACAGTTCATAGTATGGTACTTGGTTGAAAGCACCCTGGACTGCACTGTAGGTAGTTACACTGCCACTAACTTGCCGATGGTAACTTTGGGCAGATAATGTCATCCCTGTTGGTTACCGTTCTCTTCATTTCAAAACTATGGATGCAATAGCAGCTGCACAGATAGGTTTCTGTGGGTCAGCTGAGGTGGCATAAGTGAAAGCACTTTAAGAAAAAATTACAGATTTGACCAGACAAATGGTGGAGTGACATCGGATATCATCCATGAAGAGAGCAAGAGATCATTAAAAAGACAGGAAGGAAAGAAGAGACCAAATCGGATGTCAGAAAAGACACTGAAACTTGCTCTCAAACATCAAGCAGCTAAAGCAAAAGGAAGGATTGGTGAAGCAAAAGACCCAAACGGAAGATTCTGACAAGCACCTCAAGAAGACAAAGTCAGATTTCATAATGACATGTGCAAAGAGCTGGAAATGGAAAACCAGAAGGGAAGAACCTGTTCTGCCTTCCTCAAGCTGAAAGAACTAAAGAAAAAGTTTAAGTCTCGGATTACAATAGTGAAAGATTCTACAGGGAAAATATTAAATGACACAGGGAGCATCAGAAGAAGATGGAAGGAACACACAGAGTCATTATCCCAGAAAGAACTGGTGCATGTTCAGCCGTTCGAATAGGTAGCATATAGTCTGGAACTGATGGTACTGGAGGAGGAGTTGAAGCTGCTTTGAAGGCATTGGCAAAAAATAAAGCTCCAGGAATTGATGGAATATCAATTGAGGTATTTCAACAAACAGATAAAGTGCTGGAAGTGCTCAGTGGTCTATGCCAAGAAGTTTGGAGGACAGCTACTTGACTAACTGACTGGAAAAGATCCATATTTAAGCCCATTCCAAAGAAAAGTGATCCAAACAGATGTGGTTAGTATCACACACAAGTAAAATTTTGCTCAAGACCATTCAACAGCAACTGCAACAGTATATTGACAAGGAACTGCCAGAAATTCAAGCTGGATTCAGAAGAGGACATGGAACCAGGGATGTCATTGTGATGTCAGGTGGATCTTGGCGGAAAGCAGAGAATACCAGAAAGCTGTTGACTTGTGTTTCATCGACTATGCAAAGGCATTTAGCTGTGTGGATCATAATAAATTATGGCCCACCTTATGGAGAACGGGAATTCCAGGACACCTGATTGTGCTCGCAAGAAATCTGTATATGGATCAAGAGGCAGTCGTGTCATCAGAACAGGGGGACACGGCATGGTTTAAAGTCAGGAAAGATGTGTGTCAGGGTTGTATCCTTTTAGCATACCTTTTCAGTCTGTATGCTAAACAAATCTGAGAAGCTGGATTTGATGAAGAAGCAGGAGGCATCAGGATTGGAAGACGACTCATTAACAACCTGCGTTACACAGACAATACCTTACTTGCTGGAAATGAATAAAATTTGAAACATTAACTGATGAAGATCAAGGACCACAGCCTTCAGTATGGATTGCACTTCACCATCAAGAAATCAAGAATCCTCATAACCGGACCTGTAAGCAACATCATCATAAACGGAGAAAGGATTGATATTGTCAAGCATTTCATTTTACTTGAGTCCACAATCAGCGCTTGTGGAAGTGGCAGTCAGGAAATCAGAAGACACATTGCATTGGGAAACTCTGCTGCTAAGAACCTCTTTCAAGTTGAAAAATAAAGACGTCACCTTGAAGACTAAGGTGCGCCTGACCCAAAGCCATGGTATTTTCAGTTGTGTCATATGCATGTGAAAGCTGGACATTGAACAAAGAAGACAAGAAAAACTGATGCCTTTGAATTGCGTTGGAGAAGACGGTTGAATGTATCGTGGACTGCCACAAGAGCAAACAGATGTGTGCTGGAAGTCCAACCAGAGTGCTCCTTGGAAGCAAAGATGACTAGACTGTCTGACATACTTTGGACATGTTGTCCAGAGAGATCAGTCCCTAGAGAAGGCCATCATGCTTGGTAGAGTGGAGGGTCGGTGAGAAAGAGGAAGACTCTCAACAAGAGGTCTGACCCAGTGGCGGCAACAATAGGCTTAAGCGTGAAAACAATTGTGGACGTCATGCAAGACCGGGCAGTGTTTCATTCTGTTGTTGCTACGAGTTGGAAATGACTCGATGGTGCCTAACAATAACAATGACATAGATTTGCTAGATACACTGCACATTTTTGAGTGGCTGAAAATTTTAAAGATGTTTGCAAAAGTTTAGTTAGCACTTAAAATTCAATGGTTTGTTGTCATAGGTATTTTCAAAAAAATCTGAAAAATATTGGTAAGAAACTGTGCTGTTCTTTCCCCTTTCTGTGATGGGTAGTTCTGATCAAAGTTGATGCTTGTTATTTATATTTTTAAGGTATGAACTTGATAATTTCAGTTACAATACATCAGTATTAAGAGTCGACAACAACAATAACAAAATTAGCTACTGAGGCTGCTTATGTGCAAATACCTTATGGGATTTGGTTTCGTAGTTTGGAGGTTTAGGGTGATGGTTTCATGGGACATCCACTTAATTGGCCTGATTATCTGTTACGTACATCTGGTTTACCCACTGGTTGGTTATATAATACCCATAGTCTTAAAGGCTTGCAGGCAGCCTTTTAAGGCGCAACTTATCTGTCATTGTCTGGAGAAACAGAGGAAGAAAGGAAAGTCTGGAACAGGAGGAGGAAACAGTATGTGTGGCTAACTGCCTTCGTGAACAGCTGCCTCCTTTGCCAAGAGATCCCAAAGAACTAGATGGTGTCTGGCTACCATTTGTGAACATTTTGATCAGAGATTCTGTGGACGAATCCTGATTCCTAGAGGGAGAATTACAGGAGAGTTTCAAATTCTTATCAATTTTGGACTTTGTGGAGCCATGAAGGCTGGGTGAACCTCCAAAACCATTACCCTGAGATAATCTGTGAACCTTAAATCACACGTATGTCCCGGTGTGTCTTCAGACATACTTTAATTGGTAAACAAGGTTTTCAGCCTTGTGCTGTTTTTGAGAACTACATGGGATCAAATTGACGACAGCAACTAGAAAGATCGAATTGGAAATTTAGAGGGCAGTGAGTTAACGCCTTCAAGACCCAGTTAGTGTCCTCTTTTGAGTTTTTTGTTGCTCCCATGTGTTTTTACTAGTGAAGGCGTGCTGAGTGAAGGACCCATTCAGATTTTTTGTTACAAGTTATGGATATTGGTACCCATTATCTGACATCACATTTGTCCCAGTGGCCTCTGGATGACAAATTCTGATACAGGCCATTGCAAAAATCTAATTTAAGTTTCATTTCTTGAAAATTTGCTAAACATAAACACACCTGGCAATGACTGCCCATTCATTTTATGCTAGTCTGCTTTTTTTAGCCTTTTTATTATTTTTCACGGAACTTTTCAAAACATGGTACAGTACATTCTTCCTTACTGCAGAAGTGGTGGTTATAGCCCAAGTAAATAAATAAAGCCAAGAAATTTTTTTTTCAAACCTGAGAAAGTTAAATTCTATAGTGCATTCTTCATTACTGCCAAAGCAGTACTTAGAGGCAAAATTCACAGGAATTTGAATCTCAGGAACGTTACCACTTGAATGTATTCTTCATTATAACAAAAGCAGTACTAACAGCTAAGAAGCAGAAACAGCTGCCCTAGAATACTGCAGAACTGCTCATTGTGGAGCATTCCATTGGCTACACATGGAAGAGGTTAGACGCTAAGATAGAAAGCAGGATAAGAATAATTTACAGGAGTTCCATTCTCTTGAGAAGTGGTGTTGCAGTGTATTATCCGTTGTTGGAAAGGCATTATTTACTGAAGATTACGTTATTTAAAGGCTAGAAAATAAGGGAGTAACACTTGCAAACAGTGACCAGCATATGGGATAAATTGGCCACCATGGCTCAATGAAGACTAGTAATAGCTTATTCTTACCCTAAGTACATTCTCATGAGAGCATAGTAAAAGGGATCTGAGTGAGGAGGTTTATCCCACAGAAATAAAGACAAAGTTGTCAACATTTTAAAAGATTCACGTATCTGTGAGGCATCACCTGTGATAATGCTTGATCTATAAAAAAATGAAGTTCCCACTCAGGATTTTTGAGTTTCATGTATTTCAGAAGTCTCCTGCTTTGAGGCTAAATGGATTACAATTGGGCCACTCCTTTTCCAAAGAACTTACGAGGCGTAAAAAGTAGATGGGATACTGTATGTCCCACAGGTCTTGAAACGTCTTAGTTAAGATGGGAAGGTGAGAATAGTGATATAACTTAACATATTCAAAAATTACTGAATTGTGTGTGTAAAAGTGGTTGAATTGGTGTATGTTCTGCTGTCTGTATTCTCAGCAGCAACAAAATACAGTAAAATGAATACTGAAGGAGAAGATAATTTAGGGTGCTGTAGGGCTTGCAGTTAGGGGTCTGTAAGAAACATGAACGACTGTGGAAGACTTGTAATTTTAGTTATTTAATACAGGTGCTTTCTTAATGCCTTAAGTTCAGTTTTGTTTTTAAACTAGTTTAATACCATTTTTCTAGATTGACTTTATTAGTTTGCTTCACCTGTTCTTGATTAGTTTTGGAAAGCTACATCTCAGTTTACTTTCCTCCTTTCATTCACTCATTCATTCTAGTTAGTTCAGCACCTGTTATGTGCCAAGCATGGTCATATTGCCTAAGTTATAATGCAACTGAATAAGGTAAAAGATGTAAAACTGTTGTGTAAACTATAAAATGATAGTGAAATGCAACTATTAACAAGTTTTTAAATACTTCTTAATGTAGGTACTTCTAATGTAACTGCTTTGTGTGACTTCTAAGTTAAATTTGCTAAGAGAATTTTGTGTGACACTTTTGTGAAAGTGGAAAAAAATTAGAGTAACATTGAAATACTTACTGCAATACACTCTAAAGAAAAATAAATCTGTTTTGTCTGTTACAGCTCACTGGTTAGATAGCATACGGTTCTAGACAAGTTAGGATGGTGGAAGGAGGTGAAATGTTCTCCACTCTGGGAAGTGAATTATAAACCTAATGTTCAGTTCATCATTTTGCAGACTAGTGTTTTTTAGTAACATGAAGGACTGAGTGAGAGACTATAGATGACTTGGCATACCTGAATTCAGAGAAGTAGTAGTTACGCAGTTCATTCATCTAGTTTTCTAGTTACCTGGTGTTCCTGGACCATTAAGACCAATATGTCTGACTCATAATTTTTGGTCCCCTTCTCTGGAAGTTTAATTGATTCAGTAGTATGTTGGAATTTTGTTTTTTTTGTTGAGCCAGCTCACAGCTGTATGCGAGGATGCTTTTTTGAGGACTTTATTACACTAGAAGCTATCTTACGAAGACTAATGGGATAAATTTCTGATTTTTATCCCAGGAGGAGTTGTATTCCTTCTGAGCAACTCTCAATAAAAAATTGATGAGTACTGTAAGGGTGGAAACTGATTGTATCTCCTTACTAGCATTGCCTTTCTGAAAGCTTTGTTTCAAATTGGTGGCCCTTCTTTCACAAGTATGTAGACAGTTAACTCTGGCTTCTTTTTACTTCAGGCAATACAGTTTTGGTGTTACCCAGGCAGGCTTGGAGTCAGAAAGCCTAGGTTCCATCTTTTATTAGCTGTGTTCAAATTCGACAAGCTGCTTTTTCTTGGCAGTCTTCAATTTCCCTGTCTGTAAAATGGAGTTAATAGTGCACTCTTAGAATCATTAAAAATAACAGGAGAATAATAGATGTAAGTACCTGCATCAGCTCAGTTCTTGACACTTGAGTCCTCTGTATTTTTTCACTTTCATATTCCCTTTGTTTCACTTTCTTTGTTTACTTAAATTATTGCTTTAATATTGTGTATTTATTGTAATCTATAAAATCTTTCTTGGAACAAAACAGTAAGAAGACATAAATGTTGATTTCTTGGCCCATTGTATTTTACACAAAATACAGCAATTACAGACATTCATAATTGGCTTTGCCAAAACTATTTCCAAAATGACAGGGATTTTGAACATAAGCGCACATGAAGATTTCCTTTTAGCCCACTCACCATTCATCTCAAACACACAGCACCCTACAGATCTTCTCTGTTATGTGTGTAGGTGCACAGTGTTTTCTTAAGACGTTTTTGTTGCAGCCTCTTGGGGTAAAAGTTTCACTATCATTTGAAATCCGTCACAAGACCAGGGAAGTGCATTCATTATAGAACTATTTAGTAAATAAGTTCTCTGGTTAGAAGAGTTAGACTTTTATGTGAGGTCAGGCCAGTTGAAGACATTTACAAAGAATTAGTTGTTTGTTATTGCTGTGTGAGTTGCAAGAATGGAAAAAAAAAAAAAGAAATTCTTTCTTCAATACTTCCTTCCAGGCTGAGTCATCACTAGAGAGTGGGAAGGGCAGGAGCAGTCCCAGCAGCAGCAGCAGCAGCCGCAGAGAATCCAAACTCCAAAGCTGATCTCACAAAGTACTCTTTCTCCAAGTTGGGGCTCAGAGGGGAGCCATCATGAGCGATGTTACCATTGTGAAAGAAGGCTGGGTTCAGAAGAGGGGTAAGTGTTCCCCAGACCCAGAAACCGCATGGCTGCTCAGAGTGCTGGCCATCAGTAGTGTGCTGGCCATTGATGGCTTTTGCTTGTTTGTTTGCTTTTCGATACTGTTAAAACCAGTCAGTTGTAACTTGCCGTGTTGAGTAAAAGTGAAGTGATATTTGATATATTATTAGGAATTTGCATGTTACTTAGGGACTTCTTTGTAATTCTTGATTTTAATAATTTATAATCTAGTTGTGAATTCTCATTTGACTTTGTGGTATGTTACATGCATTCATGTTGCAGAAAGTTAGTGCATTTTTTTCTGCCGTTCCACAATGCAGAGCAGTTTCTTAAAAACTGATTTAGTATGTAGAAAAGTGTCCTCTTTGTGTTTAAAAACATGTCAGTATATAAATGAAAGTATTCAACTACGTGAAGCTGATTTGGATGCTACCAAGGGGAGGGCTTAATTAGGGGGAAGAGTTTGCATACAAATTTATGGATTATACTAGTTCATAAATTAGGTAAGTAAAACCCTAAAATAGAAGGCCAGATGAGAGAATGTTTTTTTAAAAACTTATATTTAATTTCATAATTTTATTTCTCATAATCTGCTTCAGTAGTTCTAGTTCAGTCTTTAGATCTTTCAAGTGCATCTTTTTTTTAGAGGAAGAAGACTTCAGTATATATAACTTAGTTTACATTCTGAGATCACCTGCTTATGTGATCATCAATGTGTTTATTAGACATCCAGAATTTAGATGAGTTGCTAGGCAACACATTAACAAATTCTTTACCCACGTGGTCAAATTGAGTAGGATGAGGACTACTCTATTTTCAGAATTTTTTAGTTCCTGTATATCTGTTGTCTTTGCTTCTTATGTACATAGTAGGGATGCTGAAAATTTGTGTTTAGTGGTTAAATGTGGCTGTGTGTTACTGAATTTTAAAAGATCAGTGTTACAGAAAGATAATCTATATATGATAAAACTAATGAGTTTTAAGTGTGCAGTTTGATGCATGTTGACAGTGTAAAAACGGTTGTGTAACCAATATCACAGTTAAACAGGGCACTCTTGTCACCCACAAACATTCCTGTGCTTCCCTTTTTAGTCAGACCTCTTCCCTCAGCCGTAGCTGATCTGCTTTGTTATTTCAGTTTTATTTTACTAAAATTGAATGTGAATGGACACATACAGCATATAGAGTTCTGTGTCTAGTGTCTTTCATCTAGCATAATACTTTCATGATGTATCCATGTCATTGGGTAGATAAGCAGCTTATTCTTTTTTACTGTGAGTGAGATTCCATTCTCTGGACAGACCACACTTGGTTATTTCCTTACCAGTTGATGGTCGTTGGGGCAATTTCCAGTTTTTGACTATTATGAATAAAATCACTGTGAACACTCAATTACACATCTTAGTGTGCTGATACATCTTCCTTTTCCTTGCGTAATTACCTAAGGACAAGATGCTAAGTTGTATGGTAAGAGTATGTTAAGAACTTTCTAAGAACTATGTGTTTAAACTGAAGAGAACTATGAAACCGTGTTCTAGAGTGGCTGACCATTTGTGTTGTTAAGTTTAATTTTTTTCATATACTGTCATACAATTGGAAAACAGTTTTGGATTTCAGTGCTGTGTGAAGTTTCTTATGGTGTTTATTTTTTAGTTTGACTATATTATCTTGCCTACTTTTTTTGGCTGGGGGAGGGGAGGAAGGCAAATCATTTGAACCTATGAGAGTTTAACTGTCCTGATTTCTCAGCCCACCTCCTGCATGACTGAGGAATAAATGAGATAGTGGGTGTGACTGTGCTATGACAATTCAAACACAAATGGAAACTTTTCCTGCCTCTACACTTGACCAACTGATTAGGGTGGCTCTTGATTAGGGTGGTCTTTTGCTGATTATTACCTAATTTTTATATAATTCTACACATCCTGTTTTATATATGGAAACCCTAGTGGCATAGGGGTTAAGTGCTGTGGCTGCTAACCAAAAGGCATTCTGAGTCCACCAGCTACTCCTTGGCAAGGACGGGGAAGTTCTGCTCTGTCCTGTAGGGTTGCTGTGAGTTGGAATGCACTTGATGGCAGTGCTTTGTCTTTTTAAAAAAATTTTAATTTATGTGTCGTATTTTATGTATGCTATAATTTTTTGAATTTATATATAGTATTTTAAACTTTAGTTTTTGACCACTCAGTCTTAAGTAATCTAGTGTTTCTACACTGTGAGCAATGAAGAAATTAACTCTTAATACCTGTTCTCTTTTTTTCTGTTAACTATATTTTTACTTTTTTTTTTTTTTTTGTTTGCCTTATAGTTAGAACTCTGGTTCTTGGACACTTTAGAAAGTATTTGAAGATCATCTTTAAGCATGTCACTTTGTAGACTGAATAAATCAATGCCTGTCAGCATATCCGACGTGAATTCCTCACCAATATATATCAGCTATCACATTCATTTAATACTGACAAGGTTTAGCATGGTTGTGCTGATTCTGAAAAGCAGTAACACTATTATGATTTTGTAAATAATACTTGCTACTGAATGAGGTATTTTGCTGGGATCCATACTGGATTTCGTATACCAGGTTGTTATTCAAGATCATCATGTGCCTGAATTTGGCTTCTGCTTTGGATTATGATGTTGTTTTTTCTTAGCTGTTTTTTTTTCCTGACTGGTAGAAGAATGTATGTCATCGTCATCATATTACTTGGTTATCCAGCTTTGTAATTATACTATCTGTGAAGTCTCTGACATAAACTGGTTTCTGGGTCTGATGGCAGAATTAATATCATGTTACTTAATTCTGTTCTGGACAAGCTCTTTGCTTTCTTAAATTTCATGTCTGTCTGTTTTCGATTTCTTTTACAGTTTTTCTAGAGTACTTATTGAAATGATTTTTAGAAAGAGTGTGTGAGTACGTGTCAACACAGTTTTTGAGGTTATCTTTTCCACTTTCATACCAGGTTGATAGTATGGTAGGGTATAGAATTTAGTTTAAAATAGTTTTCCCTCAAAACTTGGAAAGTTGCATTTCATTACCTTTTAGTATCCAGATTTTCTTAAAAATTCGATGTGAATGTGCATCATTTCTTTGTAAATAACTTTTTTTCTTCCTCTGTAACTTTTTGTATTGATGCCTCTTTATCCTTGGTGTTCTGAAGTTTGAGGAATATGAGTTACAGTTCTTATATTATTCAAATAATAAAGCATTTGGTGGGCCCTTTGAATATGAATGCCTTTCTTCAGTTCCGGGAAATTTGTATTTCTTTGATGGTTTCTTATTTTTTATGTATATTCTACCCCCTGGAGCTTCTATATTAATCCCGTTTCTTACTTGTCTTTCATTTTCCATGTGTTCTTTTTTTTTTTTTTTACCATGTTTTAGAGGAGTCCTTAACTTTGTTTTTTCCCCCCAGTTCTTTACTGAAGTTTTTATTTCAGCTCTTTATATTTCAGGGAATTCTTCCTAGTTCATGGAGACATTGAGTGGTACAAGTGGTTAATACTCTTGTTGCTAACCCCAAGGTGTTGGGGTTCAAGTCCTCTGAAGTGCCTTGGAAGAAAGAACTCGTGATCTTCTGAAAATCATCCAATGAGACCCCTGCAGAGCATAGTTCTTCTGACACACATGGGGTGGCCATGAGTGAGAACGCTGTCAGTGACTACTTGTTTAAGTTCATTCGTAACCACCTGCTTTTATTTTATAGATGGGATATAGTCTTGCATCTCAGGATACTAATTAGATTCTATTTTTAAGGTTTTTCTCTTCTTTGAGAGGAGAAATTTGTTTATTTCAATTTATTTATGCATTTATTTTGGTAATGGTTAAGTTTTTTCAGGTGTCTTATGATCTCTGTTAGTCTCTTTATTTACAAACGAAAGACTGGGTTTACTGGTAGTTTCATGTACTGTTTTGTTGGTCTTGCTACCAGCTCTGTGTATCTTTTCACTTGGTTTTACAATATATTTGTTTACCCTGTAGCTATGACAAGTAGTTTCACTTTGTAAATGAGGATTTGTGATGGTGGTGTTTATAATACTTAACCATACTGTTGAAAGTATCAATTGAGATAGTAAGGGAAAACCTAATTTGTTTTTTTTTTTTTCTACCAACCTAATGTATTCATTTTGAAATTTTCAGTATTAGTGATTCTGGGTTTCAGTCCAGTACATTTCAGTATACGGCAAATGCTGCTTGATTGTATTTTGTTTTGAATAATTTTCTCCTAAAAGAACATTATTACTTAGTGTCTGTGTACTTCGACTAGATTATTGTCATGTGAACTTTGGTGTACTCTTTGGAAAAGAAATATGACAATACCTTCTGTATCTTAGTGTGTGGTTGAGATAATGTCTGAGTATTTCTAAAATACAGTGTGCTTTATCAATAGAAGACATTCATGTAAAACAAAACTATAAAGTAACCCTTAGTTTGAATATGAATCGTTTGTTTCTTAAAACCTGTGTTTACGAATGAATTCTGGATAGCTCCTTTTCAGATATGGCTTCTGTTTGTACTTCTAATATGAATACAGTATTTCTGTGTAGATATTGTTTTGGAACTTAAAGAAAAATTTTGATACTGTGTAGAATATAACCATGGTTATTAGTGGTATGTGAATGGTGAAGCCTTTTTGTGTACTTTCCTGGAGCTGTTGAAAAATGACAAGTGTTAAGTGAGATAACACTTTTAGCATAATATTGTGGGTGTTAGACATGACAATAAATGAAACTTCATATAAGCAGTGCGGAATAAATTATTCTCCTGGGTTTTCCTCCTTGATGGACCTGGGGGAGCTGCTCGCAGCTTGACTGCACTGTTGTCCTAGGAGGCCAGTGCATGCACATTAGGGACTTACTGCCTTGCCTGGTTCAGAGGCCAGTGTGCTCTAGGCTACTCGCAGTCCCTAAACTAAATGCCAGAAGGTTTGCTTTCATAGAGTTTGTTCTGCTGCAGATAGTGATGATGTTTGCTTTAGAGAAATTATTTCAGTATTATGAGTATACTTTATTTAGAATGCAAATAATTTAGAATCTGAGGAATTATTAATGCATCCATGAAGAATTAAACAGTTTAAAAGTTCTGAGGTACGAAGTAAATTGCAGTAATGTTTATGAAGAGTTTATCATAATTTGTAAAATTGTGTTTGTTTAATAATACTGTTACTTGAGAACCTACAAGTGTTCCTTTATGAATCTGGAAGGCCAGTTCCTTCATAACAAGTTAAAAATCGGTAATGTGTATAGGGTCGTTGTGAGTCGGACTCGACTCAGTGGCAGTGACTTTGGTTTTTCTCTTTTATAAAATACTGTACTTAGGTATATTTAAATACAACATGAAATGTTAACATTTTGAAACTGGTGCAAATCTAAGATGTGGGTTTTGTTATGAACAACATTTTGATGGATGAAAATCCTGTACACATTTGTTCATTTCTTAGAGTCTTTGTTCTGTCACAAGTAGGTGACACTTTAGTGTTGTGTTGTCTGTGTTGCCAGTGTGTACTTTGAATTAATTTTTCCCTCAGTTTGCCTTGTACTTAGGATTTCCAGTTCAGAGATGTCTGTAAAATTTGCATGATAGTTGTGGTCTGTTCTGTTACACTGTTTGTCAGTGGTGTTGCTGTTCGCTGCCGTCAGGTCACTGCTGACTCACAGTGACCCCGTGCACCACAGAAGGAGGCCCTGAGTGTCCTGCACCTCCTGACGGTCCAGTCGCTGCTGCTTGTGAGTCACTGTTTGCAGCTAGAGTCTTAGTAGTTGCCAGCTCCAAAAGTTCTAAAAGCCTGCGAGGTAACCTAATAAATAGCTTAATCGTGTTATGCAAAATGCCTTTAAAAAACATAAGATTTGTGAGCCATTTGTGTTTCAGTTTGTGATTGTCATAGTCTGGTCAGATTTTACAAGTTGTTGTAACAAGATGTGCAGTAGTTTGGGTCCTCACCCAAATTCAGGCCTTTCCTTTTCCTTTCCTTTGCATGTAATTGTGTGCTTTTTTGTTCATGTTTTACTCAGCATATGACTTTAGAAGTAATTTATACAGTGATTAAGGAGGAAGAAAATGACTATGATTTCCTGTTTACTACCCGGCAGCCAGCTTTTTCCATAGAGTGAAGAGCTGTGGTAGAGAATATAAACCACATGACATGTGAGAGCAGCTCACTTTGGCTGTTGAGAGTGTAAATGGAGAATAGATCTGAAGAATTAAATTTATTTTCTAATGGCATCATAAGTGAGATTTAACTAATGCTTTCACAATAATGTAAAAATTGTCTTTGTTATTTGAATAGAGTGTTTTGAAACTTTTAACCAAAAGACGGTAAAATGGAGAACCATCAAGTAACTCCCAGCTTTTGCATACCTTCTAAAGTTGTTTGTAGAATTTTGAAGTTGCTGTGTTACATGTGTGCACACATATATTTGCCCTTTCTCAGTCTACAGTTGCTTGGTATCCTGAAGCCTTGCTAAATTTGCTTTTTGATTTTAGTAGTTACTTTTAAGATTTTTTTATATGGACAGTTGAGTCAACTGTAAAGAATAAGAGTTCTGCTGCTTCTTTCCCATCTTTGTCCCTGTAATTTCTTTTTCTGGTCTTATTTCACTGGCTAAGACCTCTAGTACAATTTCCTTATTTCTTATTTATGGGAAAAATATTCATTATTTTACCAATAAGTATCGTGTTAGCTGTATGGTTTTCTTTGCTGTCTGTTATCAGGCTGAGAAAGTTTCTATCATCATTCACTGAGAGCTTTTTTTAATCTTGGGTGGGTGTTGGATTTTGTGGAGAGTTTTTTTTTTTCTGTCTGTTGAAATGGCCATTTGATTTTCCCTTTAATTTTGTTGATATGGCGACTTTCTTTTATTGCTAGAAAAAATCTCATTTGGGCTGTGATTGATTATCTTTTTAATGTATTACCACTTTTGATTTGCTAATATTTTATTAAGGGTTTTTATGCATTTATGTTTATTAGAATATTGGAGTATGATTTTCAAATTTGAATATCATGGTTATATACTGTAAATAGATGGGAAAGAATTCCTCCTTCTCTATTTTTGACCCCCAAAAAATATAAAATTGATTTTCTTTCTTCCCTAAGTGTTTGATAAAGTTCACCAGTGAAGCCATCTGCCTGATACTTCTTTGTAGGAAGAGTTTTAAATAATAAATTCATATTTTTAAATAGACCTTTTTAAATAGACATTTGGGGTAAGATGTATTTTTCAAGGAATTGTCAGTTTGATCTAAGGTGTCTACTTTATTGGATATAAGATTCTTCCTAATGTTCTCTTTCCCTTTTAATGTCTGCATGTCTGTAATAGTGTCCCCTTACTAAATTCTGATACTGGTAATTTCTGTTTTCTCTGTCTCTCTTTTTCCCACCCTAATCAGAACTGATAGGGATTTATTCATTTTATTAATCTCTTCAGAGAACTAACATTTTATTCATTCTTCATTTTCTGTTTAATTACTTCCTCTTCTTTTGTTCATTCTTTCTTTTTAGTTTGTGTCTAAATCGCATGTCTTTTCCTGGTTTCTTAAGGTAGAAACATACGTCATGCATTTTGCATGTTTTTTTTCCTGGTGAAAGCTTTTAAAGGTATGAATTTATCTTATTGTGCTACTTTGTCCCACAAGTTTTAATATATCTTCACTGTCATTTAGTACAAAGGTTTTTTAAATTTTCCTTTGACTTGTGTTATTTAGAAGTGTTTTTTAATTTCCAAGTTCATAGGAGATTTGTAGATATATTAGCATTACTGATTTCTATTTTTTAGTTGAATATAGTTATGGAACATACTGTGTAGAATTTCAGTCTTCTGTGATTTTTTGTGACTTTTTTACGGTCCACAGTATGTTTGTTCTATCTTGATTTTCCGGTACTTTGAGTGTACTGTTGTATAAATGTCAGTTAGGTCAGAATTAATAGTCATGTCTTCTTTAGCTTGACTGATTTCTTTCGCTCTAGTCTGTCAGTTACTGAGGAGACCAGTAGATTTTCAACTGTGTTACTTTTTCTTTTTCCGTTCAGTTTTGCCTACTTTGCTGTGTATGTTTGGAAGCTTATGATGAATTCATTTTTATGACCGTTAAATGTTTTATTTTTAGGTAATGTTCTCTGGTGATACTCTGTGTTGATATTCAGTGTGTCTGGTGTTCATACAATCACTCCAGCTTATTTTAGTGCTTGCTGTTTGCATGTTCCATCTTTTTCAGACACCCTTTTACTTGTAGTCCATGCCTTGCCTTTAAAGTGCCTCTCTTGAAGGCAGCATACTGTTAGGTCAACTTTTTTTTTTTAGCTTAATGGGCAATGGGTTTTTAGGTGGAAATTTACACAGCAGATTATACTCTAAACGATTTTTACACGGATTTTTCTGTGACATTGTTTACAGTTTTTATAATGTGTCAGAGTTCTCCTTATTTCCATTCTACAAGTATTTGTTCTGTTTTTGTTGATTTAGCTTTCCGTACCACCTTGCCTTCTCATCTTCACTTCTGGGTAAATGTTGACCGTTTGGTCTCCTATAGTTAATTGCTTGAAGGAGCATATTACTCACAGATGACATTGTTTATTGTATAAGTCAGGCTATTATTTGACTGAAAGGTAACCTACCTCCAGGAATGGCTTCAGTTAGAAGTTCAGCAGATATCTTAGGGTGAGAGTCTTGGCAGTTCAGTAGTCTCTATCAGTCTGGCTTTTTTTTTAGAAATTTGAATGTTCTCCAGTTTTCTCCCATGTTGTGTCCCTGGTCAGAACAGGTGCCATCTAGGTCTTCTGGTCTCGAGGTAGAAGATGCTGTAGTCCATGTGGACTGTTAGTCCTGTGGACTCGTTTCTTCTTTCAGTCTTTGGTTTCTTTCATTCTGTTTTACTCTGGATGAGTAGAGACTAACAGCTGTATCTTGGCTGCTCACAGGCTTTTAGATCCCAGATACTACTTACCAAACTAGGATGTAAAACATTATCTATAAAATGTGTTGTTCCAGTTGACTGAGTTATCTCGTAAGTCAGCGAATGTAAGCCCTTTAACCTGGTAAATTGGTCCTGTGAGGTGTTTATGTATGTCTCCTAGTCTCTGTAATTGTGCCCCTGTGTGCTTTATTGTCTGTATGAATATATATGCAGCATATATATGTTCTTTGTCTTGACAGTTTTTATCTATTTAAGGTGTGTTTAGCCCATTTGTATTTAATGTTGTTGTTGATACCACCAAAAAAAACCCAAATCCACTGCTGTCAAGTTGGATCTGACTCATAGTGACCCTAGATGTCGGAGTAGAATTGCCCCCATAAAGTTTCCGAGGAGCGCCTAGAGGATTTGAACTGCCTACCTTTTGGTTAGCAGACATAGGACTTAAACCACTATGCTACCAGGGTTTCTGTTTGTTATTGATATGGTTGGATTTAAATCTGTTATGTTACTTTGTTCTCTGTTTATCCTGTGTTTTCTTTTTTTCCTACCTTCTTGCCGCCTTTTGGGTTGAGCATTTCAGTGTTCCTTTTCATCTCCACTATTGGCTTACGAACTACACCTCTTATTTAAAATAAAGCATTGATGTACAGTTAATGTTATTGTTGATATGATTGAGTTTAGGCTTTTAATAATAAGTGTTTGTTACTTGGAAACCCTAGTGGTGCAGTGGTTAAGTGTTTGGCTGCTAACCAAAAGGTCAGCTGTTTGAATCTGCCAGGTACTACTTGGAAACTATGGGGCAGTTCTTCTCTGCCTGTAGGATTGCTGTGAAGTGGGATTGACTAGACAGCAGTGGGTTTGGTGTTTGATTTGTTACTTATTTTTTATTTGTCTAATTAAAAAAAATTCTGTGTTCATCCTTTCTTGTCTGTTTTGGGTTAATTGGCTATTTTTGGTATTGTATTTAAATTCCTCTTTTTAGCGTGCATTCTCAGTGGGAGTGATAGCATCCCTAGTATGGCAAAACTTGGTTCATGGCAGGGGCTTAGATATAAAAGCTTAGATGTGACAGTTGTTTGTGACTCTCCAAGGGGCCGTATTATAGAAATACATATACGGTATGTCTGTGGTATTAACATTTTAAATATGACTGGTAGAGTGATTAGGAACAAGTCTACAAAGGCTCTTTAAAACCAAAATACCAGACCCACTGCCATCAAGTTGGGTCCTACTCATGGTGATCCTAGAGGTCAGAGTGGAACTGCCCTATAGAGTTTCCAAGGAGCACCTGGCAGACTTGAACTGCCAGCCTTTTGGTTAGCAGACTAGCACTTAACCTACTGCGCCACCAGGTTAGGTAGGTGCTAATGGAAAAAGGTTTAGCACCACTGCTGTGGTTTAATTTTAGCTGTGCCTCTTTGCATTGCTTTTTCAGTGGTTCTTCTGGAGCGGTGGTTTCCAACGCAGATTATTTTACTCCTCAGGGGATATTTGGCAATGGCTGAAGATACTTTTGATTGTCATAATTAAGGGTGGATATACTACTGTCATCTGGTGGGTAGAGGTTGGTGATACTGCTCAACATTCTATAATGCACATCACCCCAGTACTGAAGGATTATCTGCTCCAGGGTGTCAGTGGTACCGTGGTTGAGAGATGTTACTTTTGGGAGTACGTTGTGCATCTTTCTTGTATAAAGGCTTTATAGTGTATTCTTTTAGGTAACACGTAATACCTTTGTGATTTGTAGTTCCTTTCCCATGCCCCAAATCCTGTGTCCTATTCTTGTAGGTATTATGTCTACATAAGTTAAAAACCCCTAAGTATAATATTCTCATTTTAGCTTTAAAGGGCCACATATATTTTAAAGACAAAAGGAACTGAACTATTATGTTTTGTGTTTATACAGACATTTTTACTTTTTTGATCTTGTCATTTCTTCCTATTGATGTGGTTTCCATGTGTTGTTTTTCTTTACCATGAAGTGCTTCCTTTAACATTTTTTTTAGAGAAGATTTGTTGATGACCGATACCCTCATTTTTTAAGGTATTTTAAAATGTCTTCATTCCATTTAAATCTCACTGTGAGTGTAGACTCACAGTGGGGCTGTTACCATCCCCAGTGGAGCAAAAATTGATTCAGTGTAAAGGAATTTTTCATTGTAGAATGCTGATTTATGGCTTTGTTTCCTTGAACACGTTAAAAATGTCATTTCATTGTCTTCTGGCCTCCATTGTTTCTGAAGAGAAATCAGCGTCATTTTGTGTTGTTGTACACATATATATGTTACATATCTCTGGCTGCTTCTGATAGTTTCAGGATCTTGAATTTTCAGCAGTTTGGGTACGATGTGTCGAGGTGTTGTTTTCTTTATGGTGCTTGAGAGTTACTAAAGTTTTCTATCTATAATTTTGTTTTTGACCAAACTTGGAGAATTGTTGGCCATGATTGCAAAACAATGTTTTACAGTTTTTCTTTTTTTTCTCTGCTTCTGGAAATTCTGCATGTATTTAAATCACTTGGTGATATCCCACAGATTGTTGAGGTTTTATTTATATATATATCTATATGTATGTATAGATGTACATATAGATAGATAGGTAGATATACATATATATAGTCTTTTGTTCTTTCTGTTCTTCAAACTGGATAATTTCTAGTACTCTGTTAAGTTTGGGGAGTCTTCTGCCATCTCTAGTCTGTTTGCTCATACAGAGAAGTTTCCATTCGGTTCATTATGGGTTCTGTTTCTCTGCTGAGATTCTCTGTCTCTTCATTTACTTTGGTCATATGTTTTAGTCAGTCCTTAAATACTTTTGTAATCGATATTTTACAGTCTGTGTGTGCTAATTCCAACATCAGGCTTTTCTCAGGGCTGCTTTCTGTTGGCTCTTTGCCTGTGATCCCATTTTCCTGCATCTTCACATGTCTGATAATTTTCAGTTGTATTCACTTCATTGTGATGCTATAATGTAGGGAATCTCAATAGGTTATACTTTCTCAAGAGTGTTGATTGTTGTTCTAGTTGGTACTTAACCTTGTTTGTCTTTGGCCTCCAAAGTGTGCTTCCTGTTGTGGGTAGCAGCTGAAAACGATACTTTTCCTTATGAGTTGAATTGACTCAGCAGCAGTGGGCTTCGTTTTTGGTTTTCTTTACTTCCTGCCAGGCTCCTTGGAGTTGATCTTCTGCATGCATAGTTCTGGAGTTAGGCAAGATTTGGGTAGAACTTACATGTGGATTTGGGGGGCTTTCCATGTCAGGTGGACTTGAGACTATCGGAAGCCTGGGCCTTTGTGAAGAGGCTCACAAGAAATTAATCTTTTCAATAAAGACGCACGGGAATCCTTTTACTATACCTGTGATGAGTACCTGGTTGGAGAACCGTTGGGCAGGAGAGTTTAAAACTATCTGAGAATGGGAAAAAGGGGTTATCTTCCATCTGGTGGACTGTGTGCTGGTGGTGTCTCCTACTGCTCTGTTGCCCAGGAGGGGACACTGAGATACCTGGGAGGTGGTAGCTCTTGAACTTGCAATGTGAATCCTTTGAGTAACTATAAGTTTCTTAATCCTTGGACCCAGAGAAGTTTTCATTAATTACCTGTTGGCAGACAGTGTTCTGTTGCTATTTATAAGGTTTTTGCTGGCTGTTTTTTTTTTCAGCAGTACAGTGCCAAGTCTTTTTTTCCCCAGTATGTCTTTGAAAGTTCTGCTGAGCCCTGTCCACCATGGATGACCTTGATGTTCCTTGAAATACTGATAGCATAGCTTCCAGCGTCACATCGTTATGCATGCCACCAGAGTGTGAGAAACTGACAACAGATACCAAAGAATTGATGCCTTTATACTATGGTATTGGTGAAGAAGATGGAGTGTACTGTGGCCCACCAGAAGAAGAAACCAATCTGCCTTGGAAGAACTGCAGCCAGAATAATGCTCCTTAGAAGCAACGGTGATGAAGCCACTCTTGCTTACTTTGAACCTGTTCCCAGGAGGGACCAGTCCCTTGAAGAGGACAGAATGCTTGGTAAAGTAGAGGGGTCAGTGAAAAAGAGGAAGACCCTCAGTGAGATGGATTGACGCAGTGGACTCAGGCAACACAAGGACTGTGGGCGTGGGACAGTGCTCTGTTGTACGCGGGGTCCCTGGGAGTCAGGACTGACTTGACGGCATCTGAAAGCAAAAGCCTTCTTCTGTCAGTCACGTTTTCTTACTCGTGTGATGACCGTACACCAGTTAACAGATTGTCTTCTCTCTCACGTTTTGCTTATGGTGAATTTTCTGCTTGGGATGTTTTCTTCCCCTCTGTCTTTCAACAGAAATCGTGTGTGTCCTTCAAGGCTGGATTCTGATACTGCCTCCTCATTTTCTTTCCTAAGACCATAGTCTGAGAAGTTAGAATGAATTCTTTGTAATAACTATAACACCTTTGTGCCTCTGCTTCACTTTGGCGTTATGCAGCTCAGTTATTACACACATCTATCATTTTACCTTCTGTAGTGTAAACTCCCAGAGGACAGGGATTGTGTCTAATTTACTGGTTTTCTTTACCACATAGAGTCCAGCAGAACCTTGAATGTAATGGACTCTTAGTGTTTGATGACTGAATTAGTAAGAAGCATTATTAAATATCAGGTCTAGTGGTATAAAAAGTAAGTTAAGAGATAATCAAGGTGAGGAACTAGAATTGGAAGTGCTGAGGTAAGGCAGGGAGCACAGAATAAATCAGTTATGACCGTACCTCATATCGAGGACAGGATTTTGGTATGGGCAATGGTGGGATTCTAGAACTGTGTTGTGCTTCTCTTGGGGGCGTGTGGATGTGTGTGTGTGTGTGTGTGTGTGTGTGTGTGTATAGCAAAATGGAACAAATGGATATGAATTGGTACAACTGACTGGGTATTCCTGGCAAGAGTGTCTGAGCAGTACCCAGAAGGTTCTGAAGTGGGTTACTGAGTAAGTTACCTAAGTCAGGCAAGTGGGACACTATAGTGGGAATATGATAATGGTCACAGTTCTGGAAGATTCATCTGTATAATAAGGAAGCAGTTCCAGTCCCTGTGATAGACATTAGAAATAAAGGCAAGTCAGGGCAAATCAGGCTGTCATTCTGTTTAGGCAGTTGTTAGAGGGATGGTAAAGACAGTGAATTAGTGTATTGTATTTGTATTTGAAAGAAGAAGTAGCCACCAAAAACCAAACTAAACCCAGTGCCATTGAGTGAATTCTGACTCATAGAGACCCTATAGGACAGAGTGGAACTGCCCCATAGAGTTTCCAAGAAGTGCCTAGTGAATTCAAACTGCTGACCTTTTGGTTAGCAGCCAAAGCACTGAGCTACTCTGCCCCGAGGGAAGAAGTAGCAGATGTTGTAAATCTTTTCAGAGAAACTAGTTCTAAGATGGGAAACCCTGCTAGTGTAATGGGTTAAGTGCTAAGTCCATAACCACCCGGCACTCCTTGGAAACTCGATGGGACCGTTCTGCTCTGACCTCTAGGGTAACTAGGAGTCGAACCTGACTCTACGGCACTCAGTTAGTTGTAAGTTGAGTCTCATCAGAGGTCAGCATTAGAATTTCTTATTTTGTTCTTCCCCTGGATGGCAGTGTACAAGGATTCATTATAACTTAATCACTATCCCCTGACATGTTTGTCATCATTGTTTCCGTGTCTCCTTCTAATTATTAAATGCCTCCATTTTTAAAATTTTGTGTTTAGTAGACCAGCTGGTGAATGATAACACTGTATGTAGTAGAACTGAGAATGTATTTATAATGTAGTACTAGGGAGACATATTTGTCATCAAAGGAATCGTTGTCCAGTACACTTGAGAATGTGTCACCATGGGTATGTCATGCAGTGTCCCAGAGTTTTTGCAGTTTCTTATTTGTCAAAAGTATACTATGTGGTAGATAATCTTCTGGACACTGGTGATATAAGAGGGAACAAAAACCAGGTAAGAAACATTACTTTCTTAGAGCTTATTATCTGGCTAGATTTAGATGTAAGGCTGCAGTATATTGGAGAGAACTGGGTTTTCCCTTAGTTGTGCTGTTGCTATTTGGAGAAGAAATTTTGTATCCATTGTAATGTGGATTGAGACGTTTTATTGCAGTGTTTTTGGATGAGGAGAAAGTGCTGTTATGCAGACTTTTGATTAGGTTTGGAGTTCTGGTTGGTTAAAGAGCTCCACGGCTAACCAGGAGGTTGGCAGTTTGAAACCACTAGCCGCTCCTTGTAAGACCCCTGTCCTCAGGGGTCGCTCAGCAACAGTGAGTTTTTTTTTTTGGTTAGGTTTAAACAGACTTGTTTAATTTTGCTTTGAAATTATATTTTTGATTGGATTGGCTCAGTATGAATTATCTTTGATAAAGACTCAGAATTGTGAATATATTCTAAAGGACTTGAATTATTTCAGTATGTTTCAGTTCTCCTGTGCTGTGATTTCAGAGCCATCTTTTGCACTTGCCTCCTTATAAACGTGTGTTTTAAAAAGCCACACGGAAAGACTGAGGAGTTGAAAGATTCAGGAATGTACTCACTTGGTTAACATCATTTTTGTTGCATAATCTGCATTCTTTTATCTCATATTCAGTGTTCAGATGTATTTGCTTCATCTGAATGTTTCATGTGGCAGAATCATTGACATCTCTTTATGTGTGCAAGTAACACATGGATGGATTCTGGTTCTGTGAGTTGCGCAGTGTAGGTAGGTCTACTGTGTGTAAAATCTGCACGTGTCGTTTCTCACCCACCCACCCGTCTCTGTTGGTCTTCCCAATCCTAGTGTCCTGGCAGAAGGTAACTGCTCTTTATTATGCATATGTATCCTGGTCTTACGTTTAAATTATAAGGGAAATTTTTGTTTTATTTTTTAGAATTGGAACGTTCTTTGAAGTTAATGAAACTGAACTTTGTAGGAATACCTCTGTGTTTCTGTGGATCATTTCAGATGTTGTGAATGACGGATGTCTCATTATCTAAGGCATATCTGTTTCCTTAATAAATGGCTCTGAGCACATGTTAGGCCTTCAGATATTTCTTACACCGTCCCTCAGATCTTCACTTTAAGCAAAATGTTCTTAATTCACTTATTCGTTAATTGTGTGATGTGGTTTCCAGTACTCTCACATGTCGTATTATGTCCTGTTGTGGAAATAACCTGTTTGTCAATGTTCCACTTAAAACATGGTGCTCGGAAGTGAGTGTCAGGCTGCGCGTGTGGTCAGCGTGTGGTCAGCGTGTGGAGGCGCGGCACAGCATCGTCTTGCGTGGCCCGGCGCCATGGGGATCAGCCGCAGCCCGGGTAGCACTGCATCCACTTCTTCACTTTTACCTTCCAGAGGAGCCGTATTGTATGTTGGTTCTGTAGACCATTTGCATATGCCAAGTTCTCCAGATGTATGTTCCTGTCACTACTTCGTGAAGGTTTCTTCTTTTCTATACTATTGCCATCATTGGGTGTTAAGTTTTTTTATAGCTTTTGCCATTATACTGCTGTTTTATTTTACATATCTTTACATATCATTTAACTTTTTTGTTATGGCTTTCTGGCCATTTTTCCCCCTCAAGTTAATACCTTGTTCTTGTGTTCTTGTCCTTAGTCACTTTTTATATATGAGGCCTATGTCTTTTGTCAAGTTTATGTAATTTATGGTGTTAGTTATGAGTTTTTTATGTACTTAAAACAATCTTTACTAATATCCTTGTTGTTACTACAAATGTTTTTCCTAGTATGAATATACTTTTTAACTTTATGGTGTAATTTTTCCACATGGAATGGTCTGTAATTCTTATGTGGCCTAATATGTCAAACTTTTCTAAAAGGTTATTCTTTGAAACTCCTTTTTTTGGAGTGCCTTTATGACTAATAATAGTCTTATCTAAGTAATATATGAGTTCCCCTTGTCAAATCTTTATTCAGTAAGTTAATTGACAGTGTAAACTGTGACTTTTGTTCCCATTTTCCTTCTCAGAAATAACCACTGCTAAGTGTAGTGTGTCAGTTTAGAGCCATAGTTTTCCTCAAGTGTTTAAGAGCCAGAAATGTACACATCCAACTGTCATTGTAGTTATGGTTTTTCCAGAGATTGGAATTGGTTGAGATTTCAGCAGGGCCACAGAGGGAGATGGGTCAAGCCGTGAGACTTTTATATTTTGCTCTGTTTAAAAGCCCATGTGTCTTTTTATTTTGTTTCACTTTCTGTAAGTGGAACTATGATCACTTAACATTATGTCTTAGAGATTTGTCCGTGATATTATACCATAACCCTTTCAGAAATAAATAAACCAGTTTGTTTTTAGTGAATCTGTTTTCACTTGCCATCTTTTTAAAGTCCTTATATACTGTCAGTTTGGTTTAGTGATTAAGAAGGTGGAACTAAAGTTCTGGTCCTGCTCCTGCTATTTATTGGTGATGATGGGCAAAATGCTTGACCTTCTTGGGCCTTTTAATTTCTCCATTGTAAAGGATCAAAGATCATAATGTTTGATTAATTCATGTGACAGTGCATGGGGCATACTAACTGGCCAATAAATGCTTATACCACCAACTGCTGTGGAGTCACTTCGGGCTCGTAGCAGCCCTGTAGGGCAGAGTAGAACTGCCCCGTTCAGTTTCCAAGGAGCACCTGGCCAATTATAACTGCCGGCCTTGTGATTAGCAGCTATGTCCATTAAGCAGTGTGCCAGCAGGATTATTAGATGCTATTTTATTATTTAATGATCTGTTAAGGAATATTCCCAGTATTTAGTGTTTGGTTTCTTCTATAGTAGGAAACGTGTGCTATTTTCAGTCTTAAAAAAAGATTCTTTCTGAACATCCCTGATGCTTTGTATTGTTTTAAAGACTTGATGCTAAGTAGAACTCATTTAAAGTGGTGTTATTTGCTAGCGTTATTTGCTAGGTGTTATTTGTGGGGTGTTGCGGTGTTTTCCTTTGGAGAAGACAGGCATGGAGGAGGAGCGAAGGAGTGTCCTTGTTGTCTGGTGTGAATGCTGTCCTTTCTTCAGCCTTCATCTTTTAAAGCTGTATGTTTGTAGCTTTTTTTTTCCTCTTTTTTTGCAATTTATTATAGGATTTTCAATGGCTCTAAATTTTTTCTGTATTTGTCCATTGTTACAGTTTTCTGTATCTTTCCTAACACTTGTTTTTTAAGTAAAACAAATTGATGCTAAAACAAGTGTGTATGTATATTGTTTTCTTCCTCACCTTGGGATTGAGTAAAACCAACTGTTTATTTTAATCCTGTGGTGAAGCTTTATGACTAAACATACTTGTTTTATAAGAACACTAATTTCCATATATCACATAATGTGGAATGCTAGGACAATCTATCTAAAATTCATGGATCAAGAAATACAGAGTTATATGTACTGTTTAATATTGTCAAAGTAGCCAGTAGAAAAACTAAAAGTGAAGAGAAAATTAAAGATTGGAAGGAAGGGGAGTGGGAGCTCAGTCTGTCACCTTTCACACTGGAAGTCAGTTGATGTGGTTGCAGGTGATGAACCATGAAACAGAGGCCTGGTGCCAAAAGTGTGACAAGTGGCTGTTTTTGAGAAGTGGGGTGGAGGATGGTGTCTGTGAATAGTGGAAGAGAGGCTGTTATTTTTAAGTCATTCTTTTATTTCCTGAATTATTTCCTGATTTGGAATTATTACTACTTTATACATGTACTGTATTAATTATAAAATGTATCTTGCTTGTTTTCAGTATATAGTAACGTAAAAGCATACTTTCATTTATCGGTATATGTATAACATTGAATGGAAAGAAATACAGCAAAGTATTAGAAGGGATTCTCTCTGGTTAGTGTGATTATAGTTTTCATTACATGTACATGTCTGTGTGTTTATGTATGTGTGTGTGTGTTGTTGCTAGGTGATGCTGAGTCAGTTCTGACTCCCAGGGACCACCCTCTAGTCAGTGGAGTGAAATAGTGCCCAGTCCCGTATCGTCGTCACAGTCGTTAGGCTTGAGCCTGTGGTTGGGTTGCAGCCACTGTGTCACTCAGTCTCCCTGAGGGTCTCCCTTTTCTTTGTGGACCTTGGCTTTACCAAGCATGTTTTCCTTCTGCAGAGACTGGCCCCTTCTGATGACATGTCCGAAGGAGATGAAACAGCCTGGCCATCCTTGCTTCTGATGTGCATTCTGGCTGTACTTTTTGCCAGACAGATTTGTTGTTTTTCTGGCACTCCATGTATAGTCTGTGTTCTTCACCAACACCACAGTTGAAAGGCATCAATTCTTATATATGTATTTTTACGTAGATATGGAATCCTCATGGTCCAGTGCTTAAGAGGTAGGACTGCTAACCAAAAGATCGACAGTTTGAATCCACCAGCCACTGTTTGGAAACCCTGTGAGGCACTTCGACTCATAGTTGTACTGGGGCTGTGGGTCTGCTGTGAGTTTGAATTCTGTCAAAAGCAGTGAGTTTGGCTTCGTTTTATGTATTTATACATCTTAAGAAATATATTTCAGAGTGAATGTATATGTACATTTTATAGTCAGAAAAAATTGTGAATTGCTATACATTTTAGATCAGTATAACTGTACCTTTTATTTAGACAAAAAAGCCTGATGCTGTCAAGTGGATTCTTACTCCTAGTTACTCTATAGGACAGAATGGGACTGCCTCTTAGGTCTCCAGGGAGCTCCTGGTGGGTTTAAACTGCCCACCTTTTGATGAGCAGCCAAGCTCTTAACCACTGCACCCCCAGGGCTTGCATTAATGAAATAAATTGTTACCATATTCCCTAAATGCTTGTAGGTGTGATAGGTATGCGTTCTGCTGAAAATGACAGAAAACCCAGCCCACAGTAGCTGCACACATGGAGGTTGATTTTGTTGTCACTTAAGAAGGGTCAAGATGGGCAGTTACTGTTTGGTTAGCAGGTCAGGATAAAATCCTTCAAGTTTCAGGCTCTTTCTCCTTCATTGGCTTCAGCTTGTTGGCTTTTCATTGTTTGTGTTTTAAGATGGCTGTAGTCAGAAGCGTTGCGTATCTGTCCCAGGCAGACAAATGGGAGATAGGTGGTATCAGCCGTACTAGCACTCTTTACTAGGAAAGCAAAAGCTTTCCCAGAAGCTCTCTATCAGATGTCCCTTATGCCCTGTTGTTCAGGCCACTCCTAGCTGTGAGAAAGTGACTGGCTTTCCAGTGTCAGTAATAGTTTGTATAGTTGTCTCTGTGATGTTGATGAACTTCGGTGAGAAAGTGGTGCTGAATAAAATGTATTGCTATCTAATTAGACTTGTTTAGGACACCTTAGGTCTTAATAGTGGTATCTTTCAATGAATGGATAAACTCATGCTTTACATAAAATTTTCTTACCAGTTATTTAGAGATGTTTATTTAGCAGTAAGCCATTTTTCCATAGTCCAAAAAGGTATAACTATCTTATGGGGGGGAGGCGGATGTGCTTGTATAAAAGAAACAAAGCTTATTCAGAGTACTTTGAATACTCTAGTTATGTAACTTATGTGCTGTGGGGGATACTAAGATGAAAGACAATGGGTTATCTGTCCTTGTGAAGCCTAGAGTCTAGTCTTAAAGACTTTTTGAGATGAGTTAGTTTCCTCATCTGTGACATGGGGATAATGAGAGTACCTGCCTAACTCATGAGGCATGTTACGAAGTATAGCTAAGCTTGATCATGTGAAGGACTTAAATGATGCCTGACATGTCTTAGATGCTCCATAACTGTCAGATGTGGTTATTGTTTCTGTAATATACAGATTTGTGCACATTTTACAGACTAGGCATGGATTGACTTTGTGGAAAATCAAGGGAGTGATAACAGTTTTAACTTGCCCTTGACTCAAGTTTCTTTGTCCTTGTCCATCTTTGCCTTTTAATGCTTTAATGCCTAAATAAAACCAAACAAAGGTTTTGAGTTGGGGTTCTGACTTATAGTCACCCTATAGGACAGAGTAGGTCTGCCCCATAGGGTTTCCAAGGAGTGGCTGGTAGATTTGAACTGCTTAGGCTTTTGGAAAGCAGCCGTAGAGCATGGTAGCTCCTCATGCATTTGAATGAGTGACTGAGAAAATAAAAAGACACTTATACAGGTAGAATTTTACACTGTTTGTTAGAACTTAAGTGTCAGTAAAATTTGAAGATAATATTAAAATTTAGTGTTTAAATTTCCATACCTTTTTTTCAGTTGAGCTGACAATAGTGAGTGGCTAGTTTGTGGAATGGAAATACTTCAACCAAGATTTTGAAGTAAGCTGGGTTTTCAAACAGTTTAAGATGTTATCTGGCAAGGCCTTGGAGTGCAATAATGAAAGCCTGCACAGACTGTTAGTAGAATTGTGATGAACTTTGAGGAGCCTGTGTGTGAGCGCTTAAAGAAAAATGGAAGGGGGATTTTCGGTAGTTGCAGAATGTTTCGGAGTGCTGTCGCCTGCAATCCAGCCTAAGAGATTTCCAAGAGAATGTTGAAGATGCCAACTGGTTTCTTCTCTTCATCGCAAGAGGAAAGACATAAAAGAAGTCCTGTTAAAACACAGACAAGTAATAAACTGTTGGGTTTGAAAGTTCCCATCCTCTCCATATAACCAGATGCAAAGTGGAATCTGGGTGAGACCCAAGGCACACTCAGGAAAACAGTCTGAAGGTGAAGCAAAAGGTGTGACTTGAAAATCTTTTAAGACCTCTGGGAGACCTGAGGCACTGCCTCTTAGAATGGTGATTTAGACAGCAGTGGTTCTCAGAACCCTGCCGGAGTTATCCCTCAGTGGCCTCCTTCTGTGGGCCTTCACAGAAGCCCAAGATGCAGGAGGGCTTATCTCAGATTCATGGACATGGTCTTCATCTAGTGAAATTACCCCAAATAAGAGTCACAGGAGACCCACAAAGATTTTTTTTTTCCTTTAAGAGACTTGAATTGGCAGAAAGTCTGCCAACTTGGACTGAAAGAGGAGACCTGTTACAAAATGAAAGGCAGTTCTGGGAGCCCCATGTTCTCCAGGCAGGAAGCATGCTGAGGAAACCCCAGTTTCAAGCACAGGCTGCCCTTCGTGGAAGAGGGAAGGTATCTCCAAGGGCAGAGCCAAGAGCCCAGGGGGCAGAAGCAGGCCTTGATTTGTAATCAAGAATGGCCTGCGTTCCGTTAGATTTCAGAGTTGCTGTGGACCAGTGGGAACCCTGGTAGTATAGTGGTTAAGAGCTGTGACTGCTGCCGAAAAGGCGAGCAGTTAAAAGCCACCAGGCACACTTTGGAATCTCTGTCAGATGGTTCTGGTATGTCTTACAAGGTCGCTATGAGTAGGAGTCACCTTGAAGGCAGTAAGTTTAGTTTGTGGACTGGTGACTCTTGTGTCCCTCGTGGTTTTCCTGTTTGAACATGTGCATGGTTTTCCTTTGCCTTTCTTGCTGTTGTTTTTGAAATTGCTGACCCATGGAAACTGAGAGATAGTAAAGCCTTATTGTTCTTTTAAAAGCCACTGAGTATTATGGTAACTTGTTGTAAAGTGGTAGATAGCTAAGGTAGTGAGTGACATGTGAGCCCAGATTTGAAGGCTGAGGAGAAGACAGCCCTGCACAGATGGCAGGCAGTGGTGGCCAGGGAGAACAGGAAATGCAGAGGAAACAGAAGACCCCTGGTTTCAGGGGTGGACTGTTAGAATCATGGCACAACTAGGTGTCACTGGGAAAAGGGCACTCAACAGTACTCATTAGTTGATGTTCTGTTAAACATGGGAGGAAGGGAATTATCCCACCAGTAAAAATGGTTACTAAGAGCTAAAGTTATGTGTGGAAACTTTTGGTGAGCAGGAACTTTCCCACTTGTTTTAAATTTAGCTTTCCTCACTTAGCTTTTGTTTCTAGTCAGTGAACTTTTGTTTATTTAGTTTATGTTCTCAGAGGTTAACTTGTTTTGTAAAAGTATTTGAATAATTTTAGCTATCATAGGACTCTGTACTCATCTCCTGTCCATTTATCTTTAAAGAGAGTGGAAAGAAGGGGAAATTAGTTTCTTGTTTAACTTTCTATCATGAAAAATTTAACTGTATTAAAAGAGCTGGAAGTATAGTGTAATGAGCTCGGAAGCATCCTTGACCTTGACTGCATTTGCTTCACATGTGCTTGTCTTGGTAGAGCTGTTTAAAAGGAAGTTGCATCTATTGATGAGTCATCCCTAAGTCCTTCCAGCATGATTCTCCAAGAGTAAGATATTCATAGCCACAGTGTTAACATACTCAGATTAATATGTTGCATAATCATATCTAATATAGTTGAAACATGTTGTATGATTATTAAGTTCAGGATGCAAGCGGGAGTCCTACAGTGTATTTGGTTGTTACGTCTCTTTAATCTCCTTTTCTAGTATAATTAAAATCTGATGTTTGTGCAGCTTTTTATCATATTCTAATTCAAGGGGAAAAACTTTATACCAGTTTTCTTGTATACTATCCCTCATTCTGAATTTGTCTGAATTTTCCTCATTGGCATTAGGTTGAGCCTTTTTGGGGGAGAATACTGTAGAGATGGTGATGTGCATTGGATCAAGGAGGGGGCGGCCAGGTCTGTGCACTGTAAGTGTATGTCTTGCTGTTTATAAATCTGGGGGTGGGGGGTGATAGTGCCAACAGTCATTGACTTTGGTTTTAAAACCTCGATTACAGGTGCCTTCCTGAATCAGTCATTGCGTTGTCAGTTGTAGGGACATTGCCTTTTATTGGCTGTATGTGGCAGATGGGTGCAGGTGAAGGAGGATGCTCTGCTGCTCTGCAAGAGCCCACAGTTGATTTTCCTTTTTAAAAATCAGTGTATGATTTACTCTGGATTTGAGTACATTTATTGAGTTCCATGAATGCTTATTTTTCTTAATTAGTAACTTTGAAAAACTTGGAATTAACTTAAAATAATTTTTTATTATTATTACTTTAGAATAATAAGGTAATGTCTGCTGATCAGTTTTTAGAATTCTTAAGAGTGAAGGCTCATCAGACAGTCTACTTACCACTTTTCTTGCCTGCTAAGTGTAAGGGACCATTGTATAGTGTAAGGAACCATTGTATAGTGTAAGGGACCATTGTATAGTATAAGGGACCATTGTGTAGTGTAAGGAACCATTGTATAGTGTAAGAGACCATTGTATACTATGATTTAACCTTTTAAACTGGAGCCCTCAAGTGCTCATCCGAAAGAGAAGAAAAGACATAGGTACCTAAAGAAGAGTATTCACAACCAGGAGCCATTATGCTGAGCAAGTGCTGTAGTCACTAAATTCTGGCACTGTTTAGAAAGCTATCACTTTGAACCTTGACATGTGCAAAGCAGCCCAAATATGTGGAATGTCCCCAGACGTCACTGGCATTCTGAACCCGCGTGTGCCACACATTCTTTCTAGTATGTGTTTATCTGTTGCCTGCCATGTGTTAGCAACCCAAGAAACAAAAAGAATGGCCCTTGCTCCTGAAGGTGAGATGAAAAACAGCACTTGGTACTGTATAAAATGAGAGCAGTGCTGTAATAAAGCTATCTGCTTAGTGTCATCACCGTAAACAAGATACAACTAGATATTCGTTTTCTGTGGGCTATATGTGTGTGGCAGAAAAGGCTTATAAAACAGCATTATTTGAATATGATAGAATTTGTTTTAGGTTGAAGATTTGAAGAGTATTGCTAAAAAAAGAGGAGAGACAGAAATGGTCAGAACTCTGATTGGGCATGTCATAGTTTTAGACTAGTGATGCTCTTCTCAGAATTCAGGAGTGGTTCCAGCTTGAGGAGAGATGGTAGAAATGGTTATTGAGCAGGCATAAATCTGAAAGTGGAACTCCAGAACATTAATTCATGGTTATATGCGTGTACTTTATTCATACAACATAGGAGACATTTCAAGGTGGATAGAGTTTTTTGAGAAAAAGATGAACAGCAGGCTAAAGAACAAGCCAACTAAATACTTAGGGGATGAGAGGGAGAGGGCACTGTTTTAGGACAGTACAAAAGAAATCTTCACCAGAGAAGCAAGGTCCAAGAGTACTGTCATTATAATCAGCAATTTTACAGGAAACAGTGTTATGTGTAACAAATTACATAAAAGAAATGAAGACTTAAGAAAAGTTATTGGATTTGCCGGTAAAAGAATTGCATTGTGAATTCAGTTTCAGGAACCTTTGGGATGTGGAACCCGGATCTCTAGGGAGTAGGGGAAGGGTGAGTGATGCTTCAATGCCAGATGTGCAGTGGAGATACAAATTAACAGCTAAGGTAGGGAAGAGCCCGGAACGCTAAATCAAGTGGTCTAATAAAATGTGATTAATTGCTGAGTTGTTGAGGGTGAACAGTAAGAAAGGAATGGGGAGGACCAGTCAGAACCAGATTCATGATTTGTTCAAGGAAGGGAGGTGATGATTCCAGAGAGTGGTGGGAATTTGGAGCAAATGGTTTTACTGGGTGGCTTCATTTCGCGTCGTGAGAGGTGAGATTAGCTCAGGTACCATATAGAAATTTGTTTATGTTATTCCTGAAATTATTGATAAAGATACTAAATCTGAGCTTACACCTACAGTAATACTGATTTTGAACTGTTGAAATGTAACTCACAAATCTAGCCATTTAATAGTCTTGGAATTCAGAAGATTTACTCTTTCTGATTCTCTTTTGTCTCCCAACTCTAGACCCTTTGCCTTTTGAAAACAAAATTAGGGTATTAGCTGTTCGTTTACTTGTTTTAAGCTTGGCATTTTACGATTTAGAACTGATGAACAGTGGGTTTGTGAAATTTAAGTGAGATTAAATTTATAAGGTATGGAAGAGGCAAAGAAATAAAAATTTTAGAAATAATTACCCAGAAAATACTTATTTTGTGTTTATTTTTTTAGGGATTGGAGTGCTTGCATATATAGTAATCAACATTTCAGTACAACCTGTCAGATACATTATTTATGGAATGCCTAAAACATTGAAATAGTTTAATACTTGTGAGAAAGACAGTATTCAGAGGACATCTGTTACACTGATTTGAAATTAATTCTGTTGCTTGGTTTATGATATCTTTTTCATTGCTGATGATAGGCAAGCTTCTTAAAATGGCTTGCTGTATTGGGCCAGCATGACTTCTGAGTATGGGTATCTCACCCTTTATAAGCCTTTTGCATGTATCTCCAAGAAGGACAAGGATCAGATGTGTGGAAAGGACAGATTCTTTAATTAACCATGTGTCTGCAGTCTGGGCTCCTTGGAGCTCCCTGTGTGCGACAGGGGTGCTGCCTGGGGTGGAGTTGGGAGGGTGGGTGAAGAGGGGGAGGAGGGAGGTCCAGGTGGGTTCCTCTTGATTATTTGCAAGGAACTCACAGCTCCAAAAGACACACATAATCCTAGGTTTCCAGATTTTTATGATTTGCAACCTTAGTTGTTTCCATGGGACTATTGTTAAAAAAATTGTTAATGCAGACCTACTTATTGTTCAGAATTATAATGAAATTAAGAATCACTGGTGATTTCACCATCTAATAGCACTTTGCCTTAAAACTTGGCCCTTACACACCCAGGATTGTGTATGTATGTGTATTTGTATTTATGGGTGTCTGTTTGTTCTGTAACAAAGCACATAAGCTAATAAAAAAGCCTTGGGTCAAAATTGAATTCCTTAGGAAAGAATCAGCCTTTCAGTATGTATACATGTGTCTCATCCATGTTTTCAGTGTATAGTTTCATAAAGATACCACAGAAGCCTTTTTTACAAGTAAAAGTGTTTTCCACGATACGTATTTATAGACCTTTGCAAAAATGGAGCATCTGAAAATGGGGCAGTTTCAGCAGTAGCAAAAACAGATCAGATGTCACCACTGCACACATGTGGACACACGTGCTTGTACTGTGCACATGGTGTACACACACACACACACACACACACAGTCTTCTAATCTCAGAAGTGATCACTGTATAGCTGACACTTCGAGACCACTTACTGTGTGTCAGCTAGTATTCTGATCATTTCACGAGTATTAACTCAGTCTTCACAACAGACCTGTAAAGTGGGTGTGGTTTTATCTTTGCTGTACAGATGACTAAACTGAGGCACAGAGGGTTTAAGTAACTTGCCTCAGGTCACACACCTGATAGTGGAGTTAGAGTTCAGGCACAGGCAGAGCTGCTCCTACAGAGGACGCCTCTAGCTGTGGAACTGGTTGGTTGGTGTAGACGGAAGTAGATAGAACTGTTCAGTGAACGTGCTTAGGACAGGAAGGAGGCCAGAACCCTGGAGAAGACAGACACCTGAGAGCATGTAAAGGGAATGTAAACTTAAAAGTAGGATCTAAAAATAGAAGAATAGGCTTTATATAAAATTAAATTTGGTGGTTTTGATTTTCCTACCAAGAATTATCTTCTTCCTTTTTTTAACTGAAGAGACATGTTTTCCTTTTCACTCCTTAATAGGTGCTGTTTAGTTTTCCTTGAGATATAATAAATGAATTTACAAAGAGATTTATGTTTATCTTTTTTCCTTTAACAGAATTAAGACCTTTTGGAAAGGCTTTTTAAGACCTGCTCTAACTTACTTATGACAGTTTTTTCCGAGATCTGTAAGTGAATTTTAGGACATTTATGGAACTGATTTGCTTCCCATCTCCAGAACTGAAGTGCAGTCCCTTCCACCCCATGTCTTTCCGCTGGGCTCCTGCCTCACTGTGTCCCCCTCCCCAGTCCTGCCTCCGTTGGCAAGGTGAAGAATGTTCAAGTATCTTATTACCTCATTCAGTACTAGTTTCTAAAACTGCAGATTTTCAAATAAGTCAGCAGCTACAACATTATAGTTAATAGTATTTTTATCTGTAGTGTGTGTGGTTTTTGCAGCCAGAACTTGAAGGCAAAAGAATAGTTCTCAGAATTTTAAATGTAACTGGTCACTGAAATTCCAGAGAGTAAAACCATATGAAAGCAGAACAAAACAAAAAACCTCCACCAAATAACATATGAGCATTCTGTTAAATGCATGAAATTTATTCTTATTTTTTTATTTTTGTTTATTGTGATTGAGTGAAAGTGTATAATCCAATATAAATTTGCATGTTCACCTATGTGCAGCTCCCACTTCTCTCCCTGCCCAGTGACAGCATACTCCTCCTATCTGTTCTATACATGTCACATCCTCTTAACAATCTCCTGTCCCCTCTCTTTACCTTCTCCCTCGCCTCCAGTAAGAGGCCAGCGGGACTACATCCTGTACATGCATAGAACCATAAAGTGCACACACAATATGGTTACTCTGTGTCATTGAGTCCAGTCCATTCCTGTCCGAAGAGCTAATCTCAGTAATGATTTATGGACAAGGGCAGCATCAGGACCAGGGGCCATGCTTCAGGGGGAACCCCAAGACCCCAGGACCATCAATTGCGGTCTTTTAGTGGAGTCCTCAGGGTGCGCCCTTTTTATTCTCGTGTTGCCAGTGAGACTCAGCTTTGTGAGCTCCATCACTGCTGTCCCTGGGGGTGGCCAGGTACCATCCGGTTCCTCTGGTCAAGTGTTGATGCAGTCACCCACTCGTGGGTGTCTCTGTCTTCTGGGTTCTCTTTCCCTCATGTTTTGGTCTTTGGTGATCATCACTTCCTGCCGAGTTGGGACCATTTTGTAAATTCGCCAAAAATAATTAGAGGGTCTATCATACTTAACTTTTCTGTGTTGTATTTAGCAACAGAAAAATGAGTGAAACTGCTGACAGATTTATTCCCTTTTCTTCCCTCTCTTCCATCCCCTCCTCTTTTTCCCCACCTCCCACAAACATGTGCTGAGAGTGTGCTAGATATTCCAGGCTCAGGGTTAGGAAGGATGAAACTAACACCTGTCCTTGGGCCACTTGCTTCTTAAGAAGACGACCAGTCCCTCAGTCCACCAGCTCAGAAAAGCACAGTAAGTGTTGTAGCTGGCATTCACACCTATATCTGTGTGGATTCCCACTGAAACCAGAGGCTGGAAACGCCTCCGTGTGACTGACAGTACTTAAGGTCAGGGCCTGAGAGGCTTTATTTCAGATAACCCCCAATTCACAGGGAAAGATGTGACCTCCAAGTTCCACAAGCCTCAGGCAGTGAGGCTGGGGTGGGCCCTTAAAGCCACCACTGTAGATTCAGTGAACTATAGACAATGAATGACTCCTTTTGTTTTGATGATTGAAGTCTTAACTAATGATAAAAGAGTTAGGCTGGGGAGGCAGGAAGTAACTTGTGTTCAAGCATTTTTCTTTCAGATTGCTGGCAAGATGATGTCTAGCACCAATTTGTGTCCTTGATGGCTGGTGCAGGCTTGCCAGGTTGTGAAGCAGATGACTTTCACCCATGCCCCTCACCTGACTGACCTCACAGGCTCTGCCTGATTGCCCCATTGTTCTCGTGAGACCTCTGTGCTTACATGCCCTTTGTTCCCTATGTGAACTCTGGGTTTGGCCTGCCGAATTGGAACAGCCCTGGAGATTCGAACACGTCTGTCCCTCGTGTTCTAGCTGGCAGAACGTGGTTAATAAACTCACTTTTTGATCATGCACCAAAACCTGACACAGAGATTGACTATTTGGGACAGGTAATGAGAACCTGGAGTTTTTTTTTGTTTTTTTTTTTATGATTGAGTGAAAATGTATGTTCCCATGTAAATTTGCATGCCCACCTAATACTTAGGTATCACTGCTTTCCCTGCCTGGTGGCAGCACAGTTTTCCTCTCTGATCCATACTTGTCTTATCCTCCCAGCAATCTATCCCCTCCTCTTCACCCACTCCCCCGCCTCCAGTATGAGATCAGCAGGATGACATCCTATGGATGCATAGAACCATAAAGAGTACTGATAATTTGGTCACTTTGTGTTGCCAAGTCCGGTCCATTCCTGTCAAAGAGTTGACCTCCATTACGATTCACGGACAGGGGCAGCATCGCGGCCAGGGGTCATGCTCACAGGGCAACTCCAAGGCCCCTGGACCATCATTTGTGGTCTTTTAGTGGAGATCTCAGGGTATACTCCTTTTTATTCTTGTGTTGCCAGTGAGACTCAACTTTGTGAGGTCTGTCACGGCTATTGGTGGTGGCTGGGCACCATCCGGTTCTTCTGGTCACAAGTTGATGTAGTCACCCACTCACGTGGGTCTCTTTGTCTTCTGGGTTCTCTTTCCCCCGTGTCAGTTTGGTCCTTGGTGATCATCCGTTCCTGCTGAGTTGGGACCATTTGCTGTCCCCTCAGATGGCAGCTTTTAAGACCCCAGATGCCACTTACCAGTGTGGGGTGCAGAAGGCTCTCTGCAAAACACTAGTTGTTCCACTTTGGCCTCTATTTCCCCTGAAAGAATGATCCCCGGCCCCCGGCCCCTGCTACTCTGTCCTTGCAGTATTGGGTTAAGATGGGAGGAGTAATCATGTTATGTTGAAGTCCAGTTAATATTGATCTTCTTTCTAATGTGTGCTGTCACAGATTTCACCCAACCAAATTTCTGTCAACTGTTTAATCAAAACCTTCCTCTGCTTGCCCTCCCTTGTAGCCGTCAAAGAGTCTTGTCTTCTGTGTGTGAATCTGTTTTTAAGTTCTTATTGTAGGGCTCTTATACAATATTTGTCCTTTTGTCACTGACTCCTTTCACTCAGCATAATGTCCTCCAATTGTAATCAGGTTATGAGATGTTTCCTAAAATCATCATTGTTCTTTATCACTACATAGTGTTCCATTAAGTGTATAGACCATAGTTTACCTATCCATTCCTCTGTTGTTGGACATCAGGATTGATTCTATCTTTTTGCTATCATGGACTGTGCTGCGATAAACATTTGTGTGCATATATCACTTGGTGTGAATGGCCTTGATTCTGTAGGATATATTCCAAGCAGTGGAATTACTGGGTCAAATGGTGTATCTATATCTGGCTTTCCAAAGAAGTTGTACCATTTTGCAGTCCCACCAACCGTGTAGGAGAGTTCCAGTTTCTCCACAGCCTCTCCAGCATTTGTTGTTTTGAGTTTTTTGGATCATGGCCAATGTTGTTGGCGTGAGATAGTATCTCGTTGTCGTTTTGATTTGAGTTTCTTTAATACTTAATGATCGTGAGCGTGTCTGCATGTGTTTTTTGGCTGCCTGGATCTCCTGTTTAGAGAAGTGTCTGTCCATCTCCTTTGCCCATCGCTTAATCAGATGAGTTATCTTCTTATTGCTATTTTGTAGTACCTTATAGATTATGGAGCTTAGGTGTCGGTCTGACATAGAGTAGCCAAATATTTTTTCCCATTCTATAGGTGGCTTATTAACTCTATTAATAAAGTCTTTGGATGAGCAAAAGTGTTTGATTTTTAGTAGTTTCCTTTTGTCTATTTTCTCTTCTGTTGTTTGTGGTTTGACAGATTTTAAAGTCTGTCTGTGTTGTGTATTAATGCTTCCATTGTTGTTCCTCCTTTTTCTTGGATGAGCTTTATCGTTTTGGATTCATATTTAGGTCTTTTATCCAGGAGTCGGATCCGACTCGACGGCACTTGGCTATCCAGTTTGAGTTGGTTTCTGTGCAAGGTGTTTCAGTTTATTGCAGATGGATATCCAATTTTGCCAGCAGCATTTGTTGAAGAGATTGTTTTTACCCCAGCCTAATGTCTTAGGGCCTTTGTCGAATATCAGCTGTTCATGGGAGGATGCTATCATCTCTGGGATCTCAGTTCTGTTCCATAGATCTATCTGTCTCTTTTTGTACCAGTACCAGGCTGTTTTGACTACTGTGGCAGTGTAATATGGAGAACCTGGAGTTTTGATTGGTAACACCACTATCCCATCTCTTGTAAGAACTGACAATTTAAATCATCTGGAAGAAGGAACAGAATTTGAACAGATGGGGAAGTATGATGAATAGCAAAGAGAGGAGGTCACTGACTGTGATAGGGGGTTCACAGCCAGGTTTGTTGTCATGGAGTTGAGAGATGAAGAAGATGAGAAGATATGAAGAGATGAAGAAGAAATGAGAAGATAAACTGCCAAGAAGCTTCCTGTGGTGTCGTGAAATGGAGAGTATTTTAGGTTGCCTGGGAAGTAAGATAAGTGAATTATTTAGAACGACGTGGTCAGTGTGCTAGCTTGCCATCTAGGAATGAACTGTAGAACTGGGTTGCGTGGGGGAGCATTAAGATGCTGTAGGAAATTAGTCAATATCAAGAACATTTTGCTATATGGTACCAGGTATTTCTGAATGGAATATTGAAAAACTCCTCTGTACTTTCCTTGTCCAACTCTCCAGTCCAAATGGATCTTTGCTGGTAGGAAAAGAAAGTGTCTGTTGTAAGGGCTAGATGTGTCTGATAGTCATCACTGGCCTGAGGGCTGTTGTGAGGATGGTGCAGAACTAGGCAGTGTTTTCTACCCTGGCCCCTAGGGTCGCCGTGAGTCGGCTCCCACTCGAGGGCACTTGGCTGGCTGGCTTTTGTTCTGTTATACTAAGGACTGACTTGTGAGCACCTAACAGCAGCTTGAGGGGTACTGCTTGGGTTGTAAATACCAAGTTTTCTCATCGCGTACATCAATGCATGAGAATTCTAGAATTCTTGTTCAGTAGGTCTGGGTTGAGACTTAGAAACCAATTAGTGCATTTATTCAGCATGTGTGTGCCTTCCTACTGCCTTGTTCTTCCTCCCATACTGTGGAGATGGTGCATGATGCTGTTAGGAGGCTCAGGTGCTTACTGTCTGAAGGCAGAACAGAGATCATAAACAAGGAGTTAGAAACACAGGATGCTTTTATACAGTGATAAATGTTATCAAGGAAGTAAACCATGGTTTGTGCTAGAGGGGTCACCTGATAGGAGGGGGAGATGACTTCTCATTGGGTGATCCTGGGAGAACTCTGAAGAGGTGACCCTAGAGCCAAGCCTGATGAGTGAGAAGGGCCGTAGCAGAGAGCCAGGAGGGGAATGTCGCCAGCAGAGGAAAGAGCAGGTGCCAGTCCAGTATGAGTAGAGAGTAGCAGGGGAGGTGAACTGGAAAAATGAGATTCAATGGATCAGAGGTAGGCCAAAGGCATATCATTTAGGACTTTGAAAGACCTTGGGGTCTTTCTTCTCACCGGAAAGTTTTAAGTAGGGGAGTGACTCAGATTATCTGAAACGAAGTAAAAAAATTCTGAGGCGCTTCCCAGACAAATGTGGTGCAGATTGGTGGTCACGCTTAGAGGAATGCTGGTCTAGACCTTGGAAGGAGCTGTTTGGGTTTCCATGGAGTGGTGTCAGTTTGAACTGCTGACCTTTTGGTTGGCAGTGGAGCTCCACATCTCTGTGTCATCAGCTCTCCAAAGTAGGCAAAGCATCCAAGAAGTGATAGTGCCCTTCACTTGCACCCTTCTGTTGCGTGTAGTAAGAAGGGGACCTTGTTTTTCTAGAATTTAAGGTAGGTGCAGATCAGTTGAAGATACATATTATTACTGACGTGAAATTCTGGTTTTTTTCTCTTTTAAAGTTTGCCGGGTTATTTGCAACATCTGTGTTTGTTATCATTGAATAAATTTGCCATAGAAAGCATGGGCAAGAGAACTCAGGAGATAGCTGGTCCAACTGGCCTGCTATTCGCCTAACCCTGTAGATGGATGATATGACCCTGTTACTTACGAACTTTGAGTTGCATATTCCTGAATTGTGAAAATGTTTTCTGACAAGGTGATGTCAAAAAAATTGTAGTAATCTAGCATTATACAACCCTGTGATCTGTGAAGCTAAAGTCATCCTTTTGAGACCTGTGTTAAAGGACTTGAGTTACATTTAGTTTTATAAATTCAGCTTCATGTTTTTGGAGGACTTGAGGCAATTGGGAATTACTGACTGATGGTTGATGCTTGGCTTTGTCACTGACAAGTAGTTCTGGATGTGAAAACTTCTTTTGAGTGCAAACAAATGAGGAGTGGCCAGCACTTTTCTTCCTGTAGAGGTAAGTGATCTGTCTGGTAGTGGTGTTCACCTGAAAAAAATTACTGTTTTCTTTTCAGTCCTGTGGATTCACCGCGGACTCGTTCTCCTTGTAGTTGTGGACATTCTTCTTGGATGATTTGGAGTAAATGGGTGGTAAATCACATGGAATGTTTGGAATGCTACTCTTAATTCCATCGTTATGTCCAAAGGTAATCCTGTCCTTACCCCCAGGCTAGATCATGTTATTTGTTTGTGTTTTTCCCTTTTCACAGTCTGGATTATGTAGACAAAAATATTGTGATGTCCATTTCCAAACTAGACTGGAAACTTGGGGAGGGCAGTGAGTGCATCCCTTTGGCGGACTTTCTTCCATAATGCCTGGTATGTAATTGGCGTTCAGGAGATGTTTTTTGAATGAGTGAATAAATCAACACTGTTTCCTCATAAATCATAGATAAAATATAGAAACCTAATGCTAAGTGAAAGCTCAAAGTGCCTGTTAATTGGAGTTACTATTAGAGTCTCTGCTGCTGCGACGGTGGATTTAAAGGGCGAGAATAATCAAGGGGGCTGTCTAAGTGACTTCTGTTATTGTTCGTGGGAGAACAGTGAACACTGCTGGCACAGGAAGCAAATTTTAAGAACTGCTGGAGGAACTGAGATGTCAGACTGACCTTGACCCGCCTAGCAAGTGCAGCTTTAGAACCTAATCCTTGGTTCTTCAGTTGTGTGTTAGGCACTTTGCCATGATGAAGGATTTATTCTACTAATTTTTGGTCTTCACCAGCAAAGTGCCTACCTAAGTTTGCTAAAAAAGAGAAAACTATCTGAGTTTTGCTAGTACTTTTTTATTTTTATTTTTTTAAAGTGCGTTTCCTTTCAAATACTTAACACTGTAAAATAAGCTCAGCTGTATTAGCGGATAAACATGTTGATTCATTTGGCTGGAAGCTACTGAATAAAGCCTGGAGGGGCACAATTTGTTCTTACCCTGCCCAGTGGCAGAATGTTTTTCTTCCTCTTCTTGACTGAAGCTTGGAAACAAACAAACAAAAAAAGACCCCACCAAACATGTTGCCCTTGAGTTGAGAATAACTCCTAGTGACCCTATAGAACAGAGTAGAGCTGCCCCACCGGGTTTTTTTCTGGAAGCCACTGGTGAATTCCAATTGCCAGCCTTTTGGTTAGCACCAGTCTCTTAATGACATGCTCCCAGGACCCCTCAGGTGGTACAGTTCACCATTTCTAGTAATGCTCTCGGTTTTAGAGAACCCTGGTAGTGTAGTGGAAATCTTCATGATGCAGCGATTAAGTGCTATGTCTGCTAACCAAAAGGTCACAGTTTGAATCTGCCACGTGCTCCTTGGGGACTTGATGCAGCTGTTCTACTCTGTGCTATAGAGTCGTTATGAGTTGGAATCGATTTGGCAGCAGTGAGTTTGTTTTTGAGTTTGGTAGTGTACTGGTTAAATGCTATAGCTGCTAACCAGACATGATAGGGCAGTTCTACTGTAGTCAGTTAGGATCACTATGAGTCAGAATTGACTTGATGGCAGAGGGTTTTGGGTTTATCTATGGGGTCTTTTTGAGTCAGCGTTGAGTCTATGGTACACAGCAAACGCCACCATCACCACCTCTGATGGTGTATGTCATTCCTTCTGGTTGGAATGACTTCCTTTTTGCCACCCGTTGAATTACCAAAATCTTAACACACCAACCAGGTTCACATTAAATGCTGCTTGCCTCCGTTATCTCTGCAGCTGAAATGCTGGTACTTCTCTCTCAACATAAAACTTGTCTTTGTAAATAGGCTTTGCCCTCTTTTACATATGAAGCACATACTGTAATAGCTGTTTGTATGTGTAACTTGTCTGTTGAGATGTTAAGTTCTCAGGGCATTATGGTACAGAGGTTGGTGGCTTCTACAGAATACACTCTATGTCTCTGTGGATCACTACACTTGAATTTGGTTTCTTAGTAAAGTCTGATGCAAGTGCCAGATTCCTGACCAGCTTTTCTATTTTGTGGTCCTACAACTTTCAGCACCTGCTGGTCTGCTGAACTGGATGTAGAGATGGCGAGTGATTGTTCTTTATTCAGATGGCCAGCAAGCTGAGAAGATAGTGAGTTAGCACCCTAAAAACTACCATTAGATCTCATCTCAAGCCCGAGGCTTTATAGGAAGAAGGAGGAAGGATTTAAAAAGAAAAGGTGGGGGGGTTGTTATTCAAGTGCCAGGGAGGGAGGGGGGAGTTGTAGCTTTCTCAGGTCGCTGGGCAAGGTCTAGAGTCACAAGGTGGGTGCTGTCACCTGGGCAGTATCTTAAAGGTTCGTCTCATGCTGGAGAATTTTCTGGTTTTTAGTCACAAGCGTGGGTCACAAGGTGAGCCAGAGTTATAGGAGTTGTTAGAGGACTTGTAATGCTGTCTGGACTCTGTAGCTTTCTCAGTTCCTTGGGCAAGACGGTTGATGCTATCTGGATCCAGGCCCATGGGCAAAATCTGAAATAAACCTCACAGTCTCCAGGCTAGTCATTATCATTTTTCTAGTCAGCCAGAGAGGTCAGGCAAGGATTTTTAAATCAACTTTTTATAATTATTGGCCTATTCAAAGCTGGAAAGAGAAAGAACGTGGAGTGGCACAATTGGGAAATTGTTGGAGCGGACCAAACCTGAGAGGGGCGCATCTCGTGTGTCCGCTTTCATCAGCTGGAACGCTGTGGGGTTAGGGGTGATTTTTCATGGCAAGGGAAATTGGGAGACACTTGCCTCGGTAGAGGGGGAAATGGTTTTGATGAACACCTGGCAGTTTGACAGAGGGCTTAAAACCATGGATTCGGCAGTTAGACAAACCCAGATTTTAATTATGGCCATAGTGTTAACTAGCTGCGTGATGTTGGGCGAGATCCGTATCTTTTCATCTTGGGATGGATAGAAAGGCAGTGCAGGTAAAAGACTTGGCGTAGCGTAGTGGCCGACTGACTGTGAGTCGTCGTTCTCCTCCTCAGTCATTTGTGCCTCTCTTACATGGTAGTTCTGGAATAAATGTTGAGTAATTTAAAAATGTTTAGTGTAAGGAGTTTCTGATAAGATAACTTTTTTGGTTAATACTATTAATTGAGAGAACTATCACATCTGTCTATGCTGGAACATCTGGGCTATGCTGTGCTAAATTCTTACCCAACTGAGTATTTCATAAATGCATTTTGAAAAGTGGAATCAATAGGTATGATAAAGTAGGACAGTTTTTCAGAAAGTAGAGTAAAAAGAAAGATACAGGAAAACAGGAGAGAAGAAACAGACAATCAGAAGACAGGCTCAGAAGTTCCCAACATCAGAAATTACTGAATTTGAGCGGGGAAACATCACTTATGAACTACATCAAGAAAATATTCCAGGACTCAAGGGCTTAATTTTTTTTTTTTTATTGAAAGATACAGCAAGGGTGGAGGGTGGCACCATGGTGGGGCATGTCGCTGGGGTTTAAGAGCTAGAGCCGCCCTGAGGGTCAGGGATGGGGGTAGCCGGACACTTCTCAGCGACAGTAACTGAAACCAAAAACCCACTGCTGCCGAGTTGATGCTGACTCAGCGACCACATAGGACAGAGTAGACCTGCCCCATATAGCTTCCGAGGAATGCTTGGTGGATTCAGATGGCCAACTTTTGGTCACCAGCTGTAGCATTTACCCACTATACCACCAGGGTGTCCCTGAACAACAGAAGCAGGAAAAGAGTGGAGTAGTAGTGCCTTCAAAATTGTGAAGAAGAATGTCAATGTAACTTGTCTAACTAAACTATTCACCGAATATATGTGAATAGTAATACTATTTTCAGAGAGATATGATCTCCGAGAATTTATCTCCCACAAATCCTTAGGAAGATAGGGAATGTTTTCTATCAAAACAAGGGAACATATTCAGAAAGAAGAGCTGGGAGACAGGACTGAGCTCAGACCCAGGAGAGGAATGAGAGGACCATGTGTCTTGATAGCTGTGCACCCATCCGTGGTGACTAGTCCAGGTGGGAGTAGGTCAGAAAACACAGGGAGAAAACTCTTCAAAAAGATGAAATTGATAGAAACTTGATGTGACTATTTGTATTCAGTTAATATTTGTCAGACTGGAGAGGGGTTAACTAGGGACAAGTGGATGCAGTAAATAATAAATAAGTCGACATAGATAAGTACACAGAAGATCCAACAAGTAAGGAAACAGTTACTAATTCTAAGGAAACCAAAATGCTCTGCAGGAGAAGAAAGGCACTTTTTGTTTAGTACATGGCTCCACTCTGAACCCTGTGTAGTCATAGTAATAAGAAAGGAAAACCGCTTGCTGTTTGGATGATTCTGACTCTTGATGACCTGTGTGTAACAGAGCAGAACCGTTTCAGTGGGTTTACTGGGCAGGTGGCCAGGCCTTTCTTCCGTGGACCAACTGGGTAGGCTCCAATGGTTGACTTTTTGGTTGTTAGTTAAGTGCTTACCCATTAGTGGCATCTAGGGAGAACTAGGAAAGACAGCGACGTCTTACAGTAACTGCATAGTACCCCAAGCCAAACCTTTAAAGAGGAGCAATACAAACATGCTACTTAGGGGCGTAGAAACTCCCAAAGCAGCTAACTAAAGAAAACTTTTGGGGAAAGGACATGGTGGTGAGGGGCGCAGGAGGCTGCTTTTTCTTAATAAACCTTATAATCCAGATTTTTACAAGCTGCGTGTATCTGCTTATGTAACATTGATAAAAACAGAAACAGACAACACTCTGTTACTCTTCCATTTCCCAAACCCTAGCTTTTAGAGAATCAATCCATTTGTGTTAGACTTATTCCAGATCAGAGACTGTGTCTGCTGTTTGGGTTTCTCACTTAAATATTATTGTAGTTAGCAGTTTGGTTGGTTGGGGTTCTTTCTGTAATGTATAACGGGATTTCAGAGAGGTAAATCCACCTTGTCTGCGTTATTTAGCTACAGGTTCTTATTTAAGGTGGAGGCGATAGCTGGCGGTTCTTCATATCCACAGCTCTTTGCTGCTGATTTGTGGTGCTGAGCTGATTCAGACTCCTAGTGACCCTGTGAGGCGGAGTAGAACTGCCCCATAGAGTTTCCCAGGGGGAAATCTGGACGGGGCCGAGTGCCAGCTCTGCCCTGCCTGGTGCTGCTGGTGGGTTCCGATCGCCTCCCTTTGGTCAGCAGCTGAGTGTTCGAACGTCTCCTGCTGCCGCAGCTCCTTTTAGGCCCTGTAGTGTGAAGGCTTTCTGCATTGAACTGATTTTAGAGTGCTTTTAATCTGTGCCTCTCGCTCCTGAATTTACAGCTTCTGGTTGCCTTGCCTGCCCCTGTATGTGTTATGTTATGCTGCCAGTGTTCTCCAGTGGATTCTTAGATGGGTTTCTGGGTTTTTTTCATTTTGCCTTCCTTAATTTCCTTTTTGTTTTTTTAGCTTCCCTTTCTTGAGAAGTTTCGTAGCAGGGCTAAGTACATGGTGAGAAACTGTGTCCCTCTTCTGATGCCTCTCCGCAGCGTGGGTGAGTTGGCGGGCAGGTCGGGAGACCTGGGGGCATGTTGCAGGGGCTTAAGGGGACCACCCCGTGCCCGTGTGTTTGGCGGTGTTTCTTGCAGCATTCCCGCATCTCAGCTCCCAGGGCTTTTTATTAGAGTTCATAAACTTCTTATCAAGTTCATGACTTCCTGGCTTACTGAGACTTTCTTATTGCCAACCTGCTAGATTCAGAGTTCTTCATTGTCAGTAAAAATTAAAATAGGAGTAGATTTTGCTAATTTAAGCAGAGAGAATTTACTAAAGATAACTGGGGTTTCCTGGAATCCAAAGAGAGGCTAGACTGTCAGGATTGGTAGTGTATGCTTGGGGGCCCTGCCACCGTTTGTGGTAGATGTGTAGAAGCACAGCCAGGGACTGAGTGTCTTGCTTTAGAAGCTTGCTATTCTTAATGGCCTGTCACAGCTGTTACACTCTTTCATGATAAACTCAGAGGTTGAGAAAGTACCATTTTTTTTCTCCCAAGTAGAGGTCACTGGGGGAAAGGGTGGCCTCACTGGGTCTGTATATTGTGGTGTTTTAAATCCAGAGCTGAGGAGAAAGAGGAAACCAATTTTCAGGAGATGAAAGCATGCTTGTGGCCCTCCGGGCTGGAGTGATTCTTCCTGAGTGGAGCGAGAAGAGGGTGGCCTCATGCCAGGGCGTCCCTCGGGGGGCTGTGGAAACACCCTTCAGACCTGTTGATGGAAACCGCCGCTGGTCGTCAGTCTCCTGTAGCAGCAGATCTGAATTGCGCTTGGTGATCTCTAAGGCTCAGAATTTTCTGGTCAGAGGTGGTTTACCACGGGGCTGCTCCAGTGCAGAGTTTTTGCATGCACTGCACCTTTCCAGTTGTTGACCGAAGCTGGCTTAAGGCTGCTGGGGTTTGCCGCCTCGACTTCTTCACTGTCACAGTTGCGGTTTGGGGAGGGGACTGCTGGCATTTGGGCTGGCCACAGGCATGCTGGTCGTCCTAAGGAGACACGAGTGGGCTGGCAGGGGTACGTCTGTGTGGTCTGCCGTCACCGTCCTGTCTGATTCAGTTACTGCTAGCGGCTGGCTCTGCTGGCTCAGGACCGAGGTTGACTGCTAGGGTGAGCACTGTCCAGGGCGCTCAGCCGGCTCGGGGAGCGTGCGGTGATGGAGGGGAAGTGCGGGCTGGAGTGGGTGGAGCCATTTGTACACTGGATGGATGTTTTTATTTTCTAGCTCATATGGGAAGGAAATGTGAAAGCACTGTTCACAAATTGAATAATTTGAAATATTTACCCAGCACTACTGGGAGTGAGTTGTAAGCTGAAATAAATCTTTCTCAACTATCAGTTGTAAGAAACACATACCACCCTGTGTTCTAGATGAAAGACTAAACCATCTTCTCTGGTCTGTATAAACAGTATTACAAGGTTATTTTCATATCAAGAGGCAGTCTAATACTGTGCACCCAAAATATGCAGGAAACCCTGGTGGCCTAGTGATTAAAAGTGCTACTTAACCAGTAGGTTGCTAACCAGAAGGTCACCAGTTCATACCCTCCAGGCGCTCCTTAGAAACTCTTTGGAGTAGTTCTGCTCTGTCGTAGGGTTGCTGTGAGTTGGAATTGACTCAGCGACAGTGGGTTTGGTGTCCAGTATGTAGTTCTCAGGACTGGGTCTTCTCAGAGGTTGCCTCTGACCACTTAATCTAAAGTATCACTGCTTGCTTCTTTGTCTCTGCCACACCATGTGTTTTATTTTCAGAGCACCGACTGTTGTTGACTGTCTCCCCCTTTGGAATATAAACTCCGTGTCTGAGAGAGAGAGTGCTCACTGTGTGGTGTTTGCAGAGTCTGTAGGAGGGTCTGGACTGTTTTAGATACTCACTAGATATTTGTTGAGTGAAAAATTACTAATGAACTTGAGCTTGTACATTTTGCCAAGTATGTATTTGCTAGTGCAGTTTATTTTGTAAACTTTTTTTGTGTGTGTCATTTGTGTATTTATGATCCTGGTTTGTCTTACCAGTTTATATAAATTTTAGTTCTTGATCGTTTCTACAGTTAAGTACCAGTTAAGTTGAAATGGTGTTTTATTTTAGTTAAGCTGTTTTGTTGTGGAGTATTCCAACAGTGGTGGAGGGACTAATAAAATGCGTACCTGGTTAGCTGTCCTCCAGCATCACCAGATTGTAGCATTAGATTGATGGACTGCTTGTGAGTCAGTCACCACCACCTCCTGTGGCCTCATTAATATACGACAGAAGGAACTGTTGACCAGTCTTGTGTCCTCTTCGCATTTGCTAGGACACATGTGTTTATCCCTGAGGCTCTTGTGCAAATCCAGTAAAAAGTCCTCAGAAAATATGTGCCATAAATACTAACCTGTATGTTGAGGAGAGGATGGCACAGAAAACAGAGGCAGAGACATACGGGTCTGAGGGTCCAGTGATGTTTATTTAAAGAGAATGAGGGTGGGGTCTGAGATGGTTGGTTCAGCCCCTTTAAAGAGAGAGAGTGAGATCTGAGTCAAGAGGTGGCTCAGCCTGTCCAGGAAGGCAAGTGTTTTTTTTATAGTTTCAAAGTTCTGATGAGGTAGTGTGGGGTGAAGAGGTTTATGATTTGATAAGGAAGGAATGTTAAAAAGAGGAAGAGGGGATAGGGGTAGCAAGAGATTCCAGCTAAGGGATTTATGGTCTGATAAGGAAGAGGTGTTGATCAGAAGGGGTAAGGGGTAAGGTTTGTTTGTGTAGGTTTGGTAAGGGGAGAGCTTTGATTAGAAGAGTGGTGGGCATAAACTTTTGTTTGTGATCCAATTCCTGTGGGCTGTTTTTGTGTAGTGGCAGGGGAAGATTTATGCTAAAACCTCTCCAAAATCCAGGGATGTGGCAGGGGAAGGTGGCTTACGTTAAACCTCTGTGAAACCCAGGGGCAGAGTTGTTTCTCTCTGTGCCTGTAATTATAATCCCATTTGGGAATGGGTTATCTTTGATACGTTAATGAGACAGGATTAGTACAGAGTGTGTCTTCAGTCAATCTCTTTTGAGATATAAAAGAGATTAAATAAGCAAGCAAGAGAGGAAGAGATGGGAGAAGAGATCACAAGCTGCATGAAGGCCAGCCAGAAGCAGAAGCTCAAAGCTTTGGGGATCTCGCCTCAGAGTTGATGGTGAGAAAAAGGCTTCCCCCAGGGCCTCTTGAGCTAGGGGACAGTAAATTTCTGTGTCTTCTTACAGCAGCACTACCTACCTGAGATACTGGGGGCCTCCCTCACCTTCATTCCTCTCTTTTCCCGAACAGGATGTCCTCCAGTGGTTGATAAAGCCCACAATCAGCATTCTCTTGTGATCTGTAGGGTGTTCATTAGCTAACTTTCAGAAGTGGATCACCAGGCTTTTCTTCCTAGTGTGTCCTGGTCTAGAAGCTCCACCAAAACCTGCCCACCATGGGGAGTGCCGCTGGTGTTGGACACAGCGCTGGCACAGCCTCCAACATCCCAGCAGCCCAGTGACCCGTACCGTTCAACAGACTGACAGACTGCTGGTGGGTTTTAGCATTCAATCCATCTTTTTTTGTTTTTTCCTTTAAATTAAACAGTACAAATACACTTTATTTCTTCTGCATCCCTCCCTAATGGTATTCCTCCTCCTTTTCCCCTGCTTATTGAGAGATATAGCAAGTTCAGTGTTTGTCATTATCTTGCATTTACATTTAAAATGTTTTCCCTATGTCTAAATTCATATATGAAAAAGAGAACATAAGAGCTGGAAAGTTTTCAAACTTACAGAGATGATGTTATTCTGCATGTATCCTCTGAACACATGGACCTTTAATTTCTTCATTTTTACTGCTCTGTAATATTCGTAGGTAAACCACTTTATTGAATGATTCTTCTGTTGAGGTAACTTCAGGTGGCTGCCAGTATTTTTGCTATCACTAACAATAGTGCAGTGAGTATTTTTGTATAAACCCCATGTGTGTATGTGAAGTATTTTCTAGGATTCATAGGGTGTGTTTGTCTTTTGGCTCTGCCGCGTTTTTCCATTCTCCTTTTAAAAGTGGACATTGCCAGTTTGCTTCCACCAGCAGTGTTTAAGGTTTGTCACTGCTCCTTGTCTTTGCCATTACTTTGCTTTTTTTGTTCGTTAGCTTTTGTCCATCTGATGATAGTAAGAGAAGTGTGTCTGATGTTTTAGCTTTACATTCCCTAGTTGTGGAGAGGTTGTGTGTCCTTTTTATATGTTAATGACTATTCTATTCTGTTACTTTTTATAGTTTATCTTGCTGACACTGTGCATGTATGCCAGTTCAGCAGTTTCTGCATGTACAACTTAGTGACACTGATTGCATTCTTTGAATTGTAGCAGCCATTCTCACCTTCCTTTGCTACACAGTTCCTTTCTGTTAACATAAACTCACTGTCCACTAAAATTTCAAATCTTCCAAGTTACTATTGTCCCTTTGATCCCACATAGATCTTAAAGATCCCACATAGATCTTAAAAGAACACGATGCTCAAGACAGACATTGTTTACTGGTTAAACTCAACTATTATTTGGTTTTCAGAAGACTTTGATATGGTTTTGTTTGATGTTTAACATTTAAAGATTATCCCAGAGCAGTAATTAGTCTAGCTCCTGTGACTCTAGGATATCTGGAGTCTGCGATAATTTGAAATTTTCTGTTGTGTTTTCCACCTTTTGATCAGGAATCTTCTAGAGAATCTTCGATCAGAATGTTGAGTAATGGTAACCAGGCACCATCCACTTCTTGTGGTCTCATGGCAAAGGAGACAGTGGTTCTTAGAGGCTATTAGCCATGTATTCTGTTTGCTCCTCCCATTCCAGACTCTTCTTTCTCTGTTACTCTGGGTGAATAGAGACCAACTGTTGTACCTCGAATGGCCACTTTTTGGCTTTTAAGACCCCAGGCACTGTGTTAGACTAGGATGCAGAACAGATGTACTACACGTTTGTCCTGTGAAACCTTGATCTTAAATCTCCAAACAAGGAACCAGATCCGTGAAGTATTTGGTTATACCTAAGCAGCCTCAGCAGCTACTACTCTTTTTGTTTTTCTGTAGTTATTATAAATGTACTTATTGCACAACTTTTGCCAGTTCAACTTTTTACAGGTATACAGCTTATTGATAGAAATTATGTTAATTAACTGTAACCATACCCTTGATCAGAGCAATTTTTTCATCCTTGTAAACTGAAATTCAGTACTCTGTAAGCAATAACCTCCCCTTTCCTCCTCCCTCCTGCCTGTGTTAACCCCTAACTAACTTGAAACCAGAAAGACCAAACCCCCTGCCTTTGAGTCCGTTGCACCTCATAGTGACCCTATATTAATAAACTTCAGACTGTATATATTTGCTTTTTCTTGTTTTTTTCATAAGGAGTCTTGGTGGCACAGTGGTTAATGTTCTCAGTTGTTAAGCGCAAGGTCAGTGTTTCAAACCTACCAGCTGCTGCACGGGGAGAAGATGTGGCCGTTTGCTTTCTGTAAAGATTTATAGCCTTGGAAACTCCTTGGTGCAATTCTGCTCTGTCCTAGAGGGTCATATGAATCAAAATGGACTATGAGTCAGAATTTACTTGATGGCAGTGAGTTTATCTTTTTATGTAAGTGAGGTCAGACAATATCTGTCATTTTTGATTGACATTTCACTCATATTAATGTCTTCAAGCTCTGTATATATTGTAGGATGCTTGTTACTGGCTCAGTAGTATTTGTTATGCGTATCCACCACATTGTGTTTATCCATTTATCTGTTGATGGACATCTAGATTGTTTCTACCTTCTGGTATTTTGCATTGTTGACTGCAGCACAAGTCTGTTTTCAGGTCTTTTGGGCTTATACCTGGCAGTAGAATTGCTGAATCCCAGTGGTAGTTCTGTTGTTAGTTTTCTTGAGGAGCCGCCGTGTGTTCTCCAAAACGGCAGTACCATTTTGTATTTCCACTAGCAGTCCATACAAATTGCAGTTTCCCCACATCCTCACCATTTCCTGTTGTTTTCTGTCTTAGCTGCCCTAGTAGGAGGGAAATGGAGTCTCACTGTGGTTTTGATTTGTGTCTCTGTAATGCTGATGATGCTGAGCATCTTTCCTTCTATTTGGTGGCCATTTGAGTGTCCTCTTTGGTGAAATATCTGTTCAAGCCCTTGTCTGTCTTTGACTGGGTTATTTTATGCTTGTTGTTGTCAAAGTTTTATATAAATTTTGGTACTAGGGTGTAATGGTTAATGTTTTGTGTCCACTTGGCTGGGCCATAATTTCAGATATTTTGTAATTGTCTTCCTTTTGTGATCTGATGTCATTGTTCTCTGTTTTGTGGTATTGTGTACACATTCTTACCAAAATCATGGCTTTACTCAAGTCCTAACCTTCTTCAAATCGCTGCCTTTCTCAGGTATCTGATGTAAGGAGAGTTTTCTTGAGTGTGCAGCGTACGTCCAGAATATATGGATGGTCTAGCAACAGTTGCTCTTAGTCTGGATTCTGTACTTGGCCCATCATCATCTGACCTGCCAATTCTGGGATTTGCCAGTGTTTGCCAGCTTCTGCAGCTCTGTGAGCCAGTGTTGTTTGGCCTGCAGATTCTGGGAATTATCAGCCATCAAGTTGCTTCTGACTCACAGTAAGCCTATAGGGCAGTATAGAGTCTGAACGGAGGATTTGAATTGCTGACATTTTGGTTAGCATCTGTTGCTCTTAACCACTGTGCCATCAGGGTTTCCGTAGATACAGTGATTATCCAAATTCCGTTTATTGAATGATCCATCATTTACTTGTTAATAGATTTTTTTAAAATTATGCTTCACGTGTCCTGTATCAGTATCATTTATTTATTTTTTTATATATTTCTGGGCTGTGTGTTCCTCTGTTTTAGCTGATTTTTTATTTGTGTGTCATTTCCACCATGTAGCAAATCTTGGAATCTACTAGGCAGCTCTGTCTTTTTGTTCTTCGTGGCTGACTTGGCTTGTTTTGTCACAAAAGAGCCATTCTATATCCATTAAAAGTGGTGTGATTAAAAACATCCATCTGAATTTTAGATTCAGTTTCCCAGGTGCTATGAAAAAGTCCTTTGGGATTATATGAAGAAGAATGAGGCATCAGGATTGGAGGACAACTCACTGACAACCTGCGTTATGCAGTCGACACTATCTTATGTGCTGGAAGTGAAGATTTGAAACACTGATGAATTCAAGGACCATAGCCTTCGGTATGGATTGCACCTCAATATCAAGAAAACAAAGATCCTGACAACGGGACTAGTAAGCAACATTGTCATAAATGGAGAAAGGATTGAAGTTGTCAGTGATTTTCTTTTACCTGGGTCCACAACCAGTGCCCATGAAAGCAGCAGTCAAGAAATCCAAAGACACATTGCACTGGAAAATCTGCTGCAGAGGACCTCTTTAAAGTATTAAAAGTAAAGGTATCACCTGATTCAAGCCATGGTATTCTCAGTCACATCCTATACATGTGAAAGCTGGAAAGTGACCAAAGAAGACAGAAGAAGAATTGATGCCTTTGAATTATGGTTTTGGAGATGGATGTTGAATGTACCGTGGACTGCCAAAAGCACAAACAAATCTGTTCTGAAAGAAGTACAACCAAAGTGTTCCTTGGAAACAAAGGTGTCAAGACTGTGTCTTACATACTTTGGACATGTCAGGAGGGAATCAGTTCCTGGAGACGAACATCAGGCTTGGTAGAGTGCAGGGTCAGTGACCAAGAGGAAGACCCTGGATGAGATGGATTGACACAGTGGCTGCAACAGTGGGCTTAAGCATGAAAATGATTGTGGGCATGGCACAGGACCCACCAGTGTTCCATTCTGTTGTGCACAGGGTCACAATAACTTGCTGGATCCTAACAACAACAGGAATAGGAAAATGTGACCTTTTTGTAATTATTAGAAAAATAATAGATGCTTACTAAGGGTCGGTAAATACAAATAAGTAGGGGGAAAAAAACCCAAAAAACTGTAGTGCCATTATCCAAACATCAGAATTGTGGCATTAGGAAGCCTTGAAGATTTGATCTTGTAAAAATAACATCATCTCTATAACAAAAAGCATCGTATACAGGGGAAAAACAAGGATTAATATTATACAATGTACTTGTGTAAATTGTGAAGAGAATGATTTAAAAAGTGGAAAAATGCAGATAGGACATGACAAAGGAGGAAGTAGAAATGGCTAACAGCAAGGAAAAAGATGAGGAAAATGTAAAATAAAAAACAATTTTCCTATCCTTCTAGAATATGACTTACAGGCAAGACTAGTGAGACTTTATCGTACTTACTTGGGACATGTCTCAGAGAAGGCTGATTGCTAGAACAGGACATCGTGTTTGGTATCATGGAGGGTCAGTGAAAACAAAGGACCCTCCATGAGACAGACTGACCCACTGGCTGCAACAGTAGGCTCAAGCCCACCATTGATTCTGAGGATGGTGCAGGCCCAGGTGATGTTCCATCCAGTTACCATGAGTGGGAGCTGGCTTGAGGCCACCTACAAACAGCTACAGCGTCGTATGGTATCTGAAAACAACGAGCTGGATGTTCTTCATATTATGTCAACCCAAACAACATACTGCAACAGAGTAGATGTCCAAATGCCCATTAATAGGTTACTGATCCAGTGATGGTACAGTGAACAGTGTAATAGTAGACTGTTGAGAGAGAGTTAGAAGCTATGTATTTATATGGAAAAAATCACAGTAAATAAGAACAAGGTGCAGAGCGTATCATATGTTACTTTTTTGTGTGATGGGAGAAAATAAAAGCAATATAATTGTATTTCCTTATGTTGGCCTGAAGGAACTCTGGAAAGAAAAACGGGAGCTCTGGTGACAAGTGGGTAAACGTTTGACTGCTTCTGAAAGGTTGGCACTTCGAATCCACCAGCTGCTCTTTGGAAACTTGGTGAGGCATTTCTCCTCTGTGGTGTAGGGTTGCTATGAGTTGGAATTGACTTGAACGCAACAGGTTAGTATGTTACTGGAGAAAGCAAGCTATGATCTTGGCAAGTGATTGACGAATGGGAAGGAAACTCTTCACTGTATACTGTTTTAACTCGTTGGATGTTTGACATGTGAGTGTTTCCCCTGTTTCACGGACTGCATTTCAGTATAACTTTCAATGTAAGTTCACATGGTCTTGACACGGCACGCCTTCCTACTTTGTAGTTGTAAGCTACAGGCTTCCAGTGCCATGTTCTTTACACAGTATAGAAAGCTATGTGTATTTTCAGCCTCAAACTTTGCCACCTCCAGGTTCTTCTTTTATATACCAGCAACATCAAGTTGCCTGTAGTTCTCACATACAGCTGTGCATCATATTTGTGTAGGTTTTGTGTGTATCTTCTCATAGTTGTCTTGTAAGAATCAGTTGATGGGGTTTTCCTTGGGAAGTCATCCTGAACATCTGCAAGCTGAATTAAGTGATTCTCTCGTAAGGCACTCAGTGTTTTTGTGTATTTTTGCTCTTGCTGCATTGCACTGTAACGATCAGTACCTTTATAGTACCTAGCTGTAGAACCCAGAGATTTGCTGTAATGTGATGATTGCTTGTAGGGTGGGGGTCATTCCTCAGAAGCTTACAGTCTCTAATACAGACAGACAGTCAGAAATGTAACATAAGACAGAGAGTAGTAAGTCTGAAAATAGGCACACGGGAAGGTTATACCTATAAAAGAAGCCTTTCACACGGATCTCGAAGATGAGCCACAGTCCAGATGCAGGCACTGGAACAGGCCTAGTTAGTGGCACGTCAGGAGAGTTAACATATTTTCCCACAATCTGCCATAGCCTGAAGGTGGATTGGAGAGAAAAGGAAAAACAGGGACACAGTGGGAGAGATCTCACAGTCCAGTCTAAGGAATAACAAGGTTATTGTGTAGGAAGAGTAGGATCATTTGCTGCTTTTGAGTAAAGAATCGCCATGTTCAGAGCTCTGCTTTAGGGTGATTAATTTTATGCTTTATGTGGAATGGTTTAAAAAGGGAAGACGATGGGAGGTATTGTCTTATCTGTGAAGGTAGTTAACTACAGTGTTGAATATGGGTAAAAAAGGAACAGCCAGCCACATTTTCAAATTGCATTTTTTTGTTCGTCTAGTCCCTTTGACTTAGAATTGTCTCTCATTCCAACAGTGAGATTCCATTCAGTTTTGAAGAGACAGCTTATATGTTAGTTACACTAGTGATCCTTGTCTGTTAAACTTCCTTCCAATTATGATCAGTTGTATGCTGTTCTGAGTGCATTCATTTTTATGTCTTGTATAACTTTTTTCATACTGTACCTTGTGTTGGAGTAGTTTTCTTACTCAGCCACAGAATTGTTACCTCCTAGAAATGCCTGCTCTTCTTTATTTGACCCATTCATATAAAAATTACCGTATTGTAGTATTCTTTGGTGGCTTTTCTGTTTATATCAGTAAACATTTTTGGGGTGCCAGATCTCAGATCACTTAGACTGTGTCAGTCCATTGCTGGTGGTCCATCTGTTTGTCTGTACTCTACAGTGAAATGACGGCAAGTCTGCTTTTATGCTTTACACTCAGTACGCTGAGTGGTCCATATCAGACAGTAATATGAGAGACAGCAGTGGAACAGTATTGATTAAAAGCACTTTACTAAGGCTGCAAGCCAGGTTTTTAAATTTGGCTCTACCACTGTGCCTTGGGTCCACTGGAGAGAGATCATTTAAGCTGTCCAAACCACAGTTTCTTCATCTGTTAAATGGGAAAATAATAGCACCTGTCTTTGTGGCATTTATGAGGATTAAATAATTTATGGAATGTACTCTGCATGGAACATAAAAAATGCCATGTTTATTTAACCTGTCATTATCATCATTATCGTTATTTGACATGACAGACATTTTACATGTAGAGGAAAATTAGAAAAAAAGTATTGATTTTATTCATTGGCTGGGAGCATGGTGATGATGGTAACTGAGAAAGGGAAATGAGGAGAAGAGCAGGACCGCAGGGTGCTGCCGGAGTGCGCTCTTCACTGTGGCAGAGGAGGAAGGTGGTGGGCACAGATGCCGGTGTGTTTGCAGGAATGTCTGCAGGTAAATGTATAGATACAGGTAGGATGGGTGGCTGTATGAGGATACTTGTACATTTAGATCTTTATGCTTACGTATATTACTTTTTGTTTTTGGTTTGATTTTGCTAATTTCTGTTTCAGACATTTTACGTTTTAGGCATATTTTGCTTTTTTATTGGAATCAGTTGGAATAAAATCCAGTCCTACTCCCTAGCTTTTCGGTTTAGGCTTTTTTTTCCTGCTAAGTTAGTGAATCAAGCACTTGTTTTATAACCGTGGTAGAATGATGAAGACTCCCTCCTTGGTTCACTCTCAGCAGTAATTGTCCCCACATTTCCTTTATAGAGTCCTCTTTGGTGGAGCCACAGGTGGAGAAGAAGCACGGGATTCCTAGTGGCAGACAGGCGAGTGGCTGAGGATGGGGCTGGGACTCGGGGATAGAAGGGCCAGCGGTTCTTCCTTAACCACGGGAATGCAGGTGGAACAATAAATTTAGACACTGCTTTGTCTTGGTGAAATCTCTTAGTGTAAGGATTTTGATTTTTTAAATTTATGTTAATATTTAATTACATATATCACATAGCTATCATGCTGTCTGTACTGTGATGTCATCAGAATCCACCCAGTAACTCAGCACACAGCTGATAAGGAGATGTACAGCAGACAGTCTGTCCTGAAGCAGATCTTGTTTTGGGCGGTAGTGGTCAAAAATCATCATTAAATTTCATTTTAGGGCTTTTCTCTGTACTTTAACAAGACCAATTTCAACTCTTGATGATAAATCCTACTTTAACTGGTAAGTGGACAGATGAGCTTCTAGGACCACAGAGATCAAACTTCAGGAAACAGTCACGGAGTCAGTCTATAATTAGTGCAAATTAGCCATCAAGCATCAGACATTTTCATTGAAGAGAAAATCAATCTGTGTCCTAAATCAACTTGGTATACCAAAGCCACCAAGTGCCGTCAAGTCAGATATATGTAATACATAAGCTGAAAGCTGTGATTTTATATGACAGAATTTAAGTAGCCGAAATGACATAAACAAAGCAGTGAATCATAATTGTGAAAGGATTATGGGAAAAGTAGCAGAACCTGTAACAGTGGAACCATTTTAGAGAGAAAATGATATGAGGTTTGTGTTGGAATTGACTTGATGACAGCAGGCATGTATGGGTGTTATATGTATTTATTAATATAAAAATAAACTTAGTTGATGTACTGGTTTACTGATGAATTTATGAATTTTCTATGGATGTTAGTAGTTAACTCTGTTAGATGAGACTGATATAAGTGATAGAAAGTAGCAAGTGTTTGTTCCTAGGACCCTTTTCTTGCCTTTTTTGCTCCCTCAGCCATTTCTTCTAGAGTCACTATTGAGAGACTTCTGTTTTGTCCCTATCAAAAGAGGTGCCCGGTGCCTTCAGGGCTTGACAGCCCCAAGCTTATCGCCGTCACACTGATTTGGACTCATAGTGACCTCATGGGGCCGAGTAGAACTGCTCCGTAGTGTTTCCAGGGAGCTGTTTGGTGGATGCAAACCGCTGACATTTTGGTTAGCAGCTGGAGCTCTTAACCACTATGCCACTAGGGTCTCCCTTTGCAGGTTATCTTAAAAAAGATGAGTAGACAGGCCGAAGTACTGCCATTCTTTTACATTAAATTGGGACTTTTGCAGATTCGAACAGGATTTCCTTATAGTAAAATCTCAAGCATTTGATATCCATTGGGGGAGATACTTGTAGACAAGAGAGCTGCTTCTGATTCTGTCCCTTCCATCACAATTTACCGAGGGACTTGGCACACAGTTGACAGTTGGGGGAAATGTGTAGCAGAGATGGCTGACAACTACAGCGTTCAGTTCTGCGTAAACTGAATTCATTATTACTGTTTTTTACAGCAGATTAACTACCTGTGAAGTTTATACTTAGAGTAAGGAAGTATTGGTGAGTGATAGGTGAACTGTAGTGTTTGGGAATTACCACAGCAAGAATTAACAGATTTCTTGTTATTGACACTTTTGAACAGATGTATTCACTGTTAGAAACAGTTTGAAAGTGCTCTTCACCAAAGAGCAGTGAAGTACATACCATGTGCCAGGGCCAGGCTGGATTCCTGGCTGACGGTAGCACTTGAAACAGGGCCTTGCCCCCGGTGAGGTGATGGTTTAGAAAGGAGACGGAGGCGGGATGGGACTGTTAGGAGACACTAATGATGACCGTAGTGGAAGGGTGTGGGTAGAACATTGGGGATAGTGGGAGGCAGGACAGTTCAGTGTGCTTAGGGGACTCACAGAAAGTTTCAGAGACAAGGTGGTAGCTTGTTTGAATTCAGACATCAGTATTTTTGAATGAACTGCTCGTGTGTATTACATTTAGCTCCAGGGGCAGATTAACCCAGTAAGCAGGGTACACATGGCCTTACTACATACAGCAAGGTTCTCACAGGCTTACTTGTGTTTACTTATTGATCTGTAGTGCATAGTTTCACACTGAAGATTGTGTGAACGCCTGTGAAATTGTGTCCTTCCGGTGAGTAAGCACGAGTAGGCCTGTGTGTACTTTGTTTACTGGGTAATCGGCCTCTGCTCAGCTCTCAAAGGCCTGCACTGTCTTGTGTGCACGTGTAGCATTTCTCTCACCTGTCTGTATCAGTGCAGTAATAAGTTTGAAGACTGAGCCGCTTCCCCTTTTCCATAAACCACACAATTATACAGAGCCACCCCCCTCACCTATGTGTTTTTCGGAAGGCTTCTCTGAAAGCTGCTCCTTTATTTCGCTTTGTTGTTTTGCTGCCCAGCTCTTAAATTTTCTTGGCCTCTGGAAACACACTGACTGATCTCTGAGTGGGTGGGGGAGGGAGAGCAGGTTGGCGTTGGTAGCTCTCTCTGCAGTTCTGGACAGCACTAGGTAGTGAGCGAAGGGTCACGGTAGTGGTGGGAAGTGGTGGAGAGCAGGGTCTGGAACAAGGCATCTGGTCTTCCTATTAAAGACAACTGGAGACCGGAAGTGTTACTAGCTACGTTCTGGAGCTGAAAATCAAGTTGGAGAACAGTTCTGGAGCTGAAAATCAAGTTGGAGAACAGTTGTCTGTAGGGAAACATTGTAATCTGTGCCATATCCTTTCCCAGTCCTTCTGGTTATGAAGCTTTTTGGTGAGTTACACTTACGAAGGGTTCCACTGTGCTTAAGTATGCACATAGATGCGTCTGTCTTCTTAAATTCAAGTGAATTTTCACAGACAGATGGGCATGTTGTGAGATGTTAAAGTGATTAGTTTTATTTTAAAAGGTACCGTGATAGGGAAAAAGCCCTTTATTGGAAGTTAGGAAACCTGAATTGTGATCCTATTTTTGCCTCTAATGAATTTGGTCTCCAAGTTTTAGCTAGTCAATTAACCTGTCTTAGGCTCTAGTTTCCTTGTTTATTAAATAATTGAATACGATAATGGTCTGAAAGGTACTTGTCAGCTCACAAATCCTAGCATTGTATTACTTTAACAGAGATATTTGTTCAGCTAACAAATCTTGCTGAATGCTTTCTGCAAGCCAGACCCTATGCTGGGGTGCAGTTAAAAGAGACATGTAGAAGAGACATACTGATCAACAGGGTGGAATTGAGAGTCCAGAAATAAACTTATACATCACTGGTCTGTTGATTTTTGAAAAGGGAACTAAGACCGTTCAGTGGCAGAAGAATAGTCTTTTCAACAACAAGCACTGGGACAACCAGATTTTCACATGCCAAAGAATGATACCAGACCCCTACCTCATACCATTGAGAGTTTTTGGATGGTACAGTTAGCATTGGATTGGTACCTGAATGGTTGGCAGTTTGAACCTGTCTAGAGGTGTCTTGGAATACAGGCCTGGCAGTCTGCTTCTGAAAGGCTACAGCCTGGAAAACCCTGTGGAGCAGTTCTTCTCTGCACATACAGGGCCCGCATGAGTCAAAATCAACTCCATGGTGACTAAAATCAACAACCACCTCATGCTGTATGTAAAATTAACTCAAAATGGATCAAAGATCTAAATGTAAAAATGAAAGCTGTGAAACTCATAGAAGAAAACACTAAGTCTTTATGGTTTAGACAGCAGTTTATTAGATTTGATTCCAAAAGCACAGGAATCAAAATAACATTAGGTAAATTGTACTTTATCAGAATTCAAAACTTCTGTGTATCAAAGGACATTATCAAGAAAAGGACAGGACCTGCAGAATGGGAGAAAACATTTGTAAATCATATATCTGATAAGGATCTGGCTTCCAGATGTGTAAAGTGCTCTTTTCAACAATAAAAAGACAACTCAATTAAAAAAGTGAGCCTGAATAAATAGTTTTCCCAAGAAGATATACAAATGGCCAATAATACATGCAAAGAAATTTAGTGTAATTAAATGTAAGGAAAAATGCAAGTAAAATCACAAGAAGATATTGCTTCACACCCACTAGGTTGCTCAGGATAAAAAGAGATAATAAAGGATATTAGTGAGGATGCAGAGAAATTAAAACTCCTGTAGACTACTGGTAGGATTGCAGAATGGTACAGTGGCTTTGGAGAATAGTTTGGCAAGTCCTCAAAAAGTTAAACGTAGAGTAACATGTGATCTAGCAATTCTACCCACTGCTACATGCCCGAGAAAATTAAAAACATGACCTTGCGAAACTTGTGTATGAATTGTCATAGTACTATTAGTTGTAATAACCAAAGATAGGAACAGCCCAGTGTCCATTACCTGTTAAAAGGATAAACAAAATATATGCAAGTAAAATCACAAGAAGATATTGCTTCACACCCACTAGGTTGCTCAGGATAAAAAAAGATAATAAAGGATATATCCATATTATCTAGCCAAAAAAGGAATGGTGTACTGATAGCATGTCACAGTATGGATGAGCCTTGAAAACATTTTACTAAGTGGAAGAAACTAGATACAAAAGGCCACAAACAGTGGGATTCCATTCTGGTGACTGTGTCTTAAGTCAGTTCTGATGCAAATTGGTACCTCTCTTTTTGTTTGTAATTTTGTTACGATTGCGTTTTATTATCAGTATCTTCATAAATCCAGTCTTTTGAACATTTGAGGATGATAATATCAGCAAATTATCTAGTTGCAGCCTTGCATGTAGTACATATCCATAGTGACACAGTGTACCAAAAAAACGCTGCCAGGTGGTTCCTATAACTGGTGTACGTCCTAAGTCGGAACCTACCTGTACTACCTATGTAGTACTGTTCCATTTGTACAAAGTGTGCGGTGCAGGCAAATCCGGACAGACAGAAAGCAGATTTGCTTCCTGCTTAGTAGTGACCCCCCTTCAGCTTTCCTTGACTGACAGATCCCTACTGCTGCTGCAGATCACTGGGTGGAACTGTTCTGTCTTCCTCCTGCTGCATTCCCATATGTACTTGCTCGTATATTGTAGTGAGAAGTCTTCCTGCATGTGTCCTTTGTTTGTTTTCATATGCTAGACATTTTCTTCCTTTTGGGAACTTCTCCAGTTTCTAGGTTCAGCTAAATCCCCTTTTCTGTGATTCCATAATCCTAGTGCACAGTCAGGATGATTTGTTTAAAGCATTGCTCTCTCATTGGAATACAAGCTCTTCATGGGCTGTGAGTTCGGGTTTTATTCATGTTTCTATCACAGTACATGGGACATTGTAGCACTGAGTTAGTTCACGATCTCCGTGTCTGTCTCCCTGCAGCCTCTACCTAAAGTTTTGTGTTTCCCTTGCAGTCTGTCATGTGTGATCTGAATCCTTTGACAGTCTAATGAAAGCAGTTGAGTCTGTATCAAAGTGTCTTATATTTTCTTCACAGAGTTGACTGCAATCTGAAATTTTTTTTTCTTTCATTGTCGACCCCTGGAATAAGCCGTCTGTGATGGAATGACCATGCCACAGTATTTATTTTTGTATTTTTTAAATAAATAAGTATTTATTCAGTTATTATTTATTTTTAATATAACCTTATACACAGTAGGGCATTAATCAGTATTTACTGAATAAGAGAATGGGCACTGTCGTTACCAGTCCATTCCAGTTGCAGAGGAACGCAGACGTACACGTGGCAAGTAATTCACAGTCTTGACAGACTTGAGCTCCTAAATCTTTGCACTGTTACCACCAGACTGATCTTTCTGAAACCATACTTGTGTTGATGAAAAGTCCAATCCAAATGCCTTACGTGTCAGGCGTAAGATAAGTTCTGGAAATAGAGAGATAAAGAACATCATTCCTGCATGCCACAGAATTTGGAAACCAAGAGGAAGAAATGCTTAGGTCTTCTTGCAGAGGTTAGAGAAAGCCTCCTAGGGGACATCCAATATCTCTAAGGGGCTTTTCGGCATCAGTAGTCAGTGATACAGTTAGCATGTTCTATAGGCAGTAGGTGAGAACTGGGTAGCTGCCAACACAGGACAGGGAGCTGCCAGCAGGATGTCCTGGCTGTTCCTCAGGCTGCCCTCTTGCTGAATAACTTGGACCATGTACTTCAGCCTTGGAGTAGTTTAGAGAGAGATCTTTTTCTGGTTATCAATTTTTTGTTTGCACAGAGAGGTGAAAAGCTTCATTAGTGTTCTACAGGTCTTTGCTGAAGCCCTGTGTGCTTTCATTGTTGATGGTTGGTTGGTTTGGTTAACAAAGGAATCAGAAGACCTTAGCATGTAACAGCACTAATGGACCATATAATTGACTTGTTTATTACGCCTGCTTTTGCTTCCTTCCCACTAGAATGTAAGCTACAGGAGAGCAGGGAGTTTTGTCTGTTTACTTCATTGCTCAGTAAGTATTTGTTGAATTCATACTTAGCATGCAGTTGATAGCTGTAAGAGAGAGAGTAACTCACGGAAAGTGGTAGAGCTGGAAGCTGGCTGTTGTGGAGAGGCCACCCTAGGTGCTGATTTTAAATTAAACAAGAGCATTTTTTTTTCTTGCTTTCTTTTATAAAGTTTGGTGGTAGACTGTATGTGAAAATTTTCTTCCTAGTTAGTCTTTACAGCTGATAGTTTGTAAAGTCTTCTTAAATGAACATGTCCCTTCAGGTGTCTTTTTTAAAAATTTAAATAAATTTTCTAACATTAAATTTATTTTATCACTTTGAGTCATGTTATTAACTTCTTGTAACTTTTTAGATTTAGAATAAAAATTGTAAATATTTGTCTCTGGCTGAAATGCAGCAGTGAGATGATGCGGATCAGTAGGAATCCACAACCGTGTCCACGTATGGTTTTAGAGCTCAGATAAGCTTTTTTGTGTGTGTGTGATTAATAAGCAACTGTGCACCAGGAGTAAATACATGTGTCAGTGACTTTACATTATTCAGAGTTCTAGAGTTAGACATCTGTCTAATGAATGCTGTTCTAAGTGTTGCTAAATGATTAATAGTAATTAAAAGGTTAAATGGAAGCTGAGGAAAGCTTTGAATTTTGAAATGTTTGCAACAGCTAGTAATCTGACTGATGCAGACGTTTTTGTCAAAGTTGAAAAAGTTAGAGCTAATTAATTTCTTGGGAGACATATGATGAAATTGTAGGTGTGATCACATATTTGAGTAACATATGGTAGTTATGGGGCACCTTTCTAATGACTGAGCAGCCAGTTAAATGGAGATCTTTTGGGTTTCTTTTCTTTCATTACCATTCTTTGTTACTATGTATTTTTCAGCTAATTTTGTTCTGTGGATGGAGGTCAGTAGTTGGACTTAATATTTTCTACTTAAAATGCTAATATGAACATATCATTCAATTCTAAATTGGCATACTTTTTAGTAAAAGATTTCTTAAAAATACAGCCAGGTATTATTTGCTGTTAGCATATGCATTATATTGTATGATTAAATAAATAAAATGGATGGAGCATTTACTTTTGATATTTAACATTGTTTCAGTCAGATTATCTTTGAACCAGGACCACAAATGAGATATGTCTGTTTCTTGATAGACAGCAGATATAGTTAATATTTTTAACTTTTTTTCCTCTCAGAAACATACATTGTTTGTGTTTTGGCTGATTTCCTGGTAGACCTTTTTCTTTCATAGAGTTACAGTTTTCTTTCCTGGAATATGCTTAATCATGACAGCAGATTAAAAAGAGATTAAAATTATTCTTACACCAGCCTGTTACTGAAATACTATCTAAACACTGGTGGAGAAAATCTGGAGTCTTAATTCAGAATTAAGTCAGAATTGAAAATTTGAAGTGGTGATTTATTTATGTTTTCATTTTTTAAAGACTGAATTTCCCCCCGAATTTATATAGCTGTAATCTGGTATGTAGGTCTGAAATTTTCTATCTTATCATTCCCAAATACTTGCAGTGAAATAAGACTTCAGGATTGAAGTGTCTGCTGTTGAGTTGCAGAGCCCAGGTGTTTCTCTCACTCTCAACATTGTGCAGATGCAGTGGGTGAAGTCAAGTTCATGTCTTCTGAAATGAAAGCAAAAAAAAGAGTGCTTGTGCCTTAAAATTAGTTAAACTGAAATAGAATATGATTTTAAACCTTAAAGGAAAAATGGTGTGTAAGTTCTACAGTTATTAAGCAGGTAACTAACGTTTCCTTGATTTCTACTCTGAGATACTACTGAGAACATTACTCTGCTTCTGAACATGCTTATGTAAAAAAATTGACATACAGGTAGGAGGGTCTAACAAGTCTAGAGAACACTTAAACTAATTTATTAAATTTAATCAGCATTAATTGTTTTCATTTAGGATATCCTACAAAGAATTTTTGTATGAACATCTTTTTTGTGAATCCGTCATATTCTAGATATTGTTCAAAATTGCCCTGTCTGTTGGTGGCATTTTTAGACAGTGGTGATAAATACGAGTATTCATGAGGGGTTGCTGAAATGTTTGTGCCAGTTAGGCTTTGCACTAAGCCTTAAGTTAGATAATAATGAGGAATATCTGTGTGCCCACAAGCTTCTTTTTTGTGTAATGACCGTTTGTAAAATGGGAGTTATTACCTACTTATTTATGAGCTCTCCGCTTTTAGAATAGCAATATTCCCTGAAGAACAATGTACCAGTTGGAGACATTACTGGAGGTGTTTATCTGGGGGCCATAAACTTCAAATACTTTAATTGGTAAGGTTGTTATAATGACAAGACTCTCTGGAAATGGCACTCTATTGGATAGGCTAGTCATTCGCTTTGAAATAACTTATGGGAGTTTCAGTAGAGTGAAATGACGATTAGAATTTGACTGATCGGTTTTAGTTTATTAGCTATCAGCAATAGTAGTATAAACTTGAAATTGGGTCATTTTTCTTTACTAAGTAATATGCCATTGAATTCTGTATAGCTAGTAGGCAGTATTTAATGGAGAATAGAAAGATGATACATTTTCTTTCAGTAGGAATATTTGACATCTGATTTGAGTTTATGGCCGAACAATTACACTTACAAATGTTTTTTTTTTTTTTTTTTTTGCTGTCATGAGTTGTTAAAGTATTTTCTACTTAGATTAGTCTTTCTTTATGTCATAAAATTAAGTAAATAACAGATACAGGTCCCGATAAGCCAGCATTGGAATTCACTATGAAAGCTTGGCCCCAATCCTGAAAGCTATGATTAGTTCTAGAAATGTTTCTGGAACAGTAAGTAAATGGTTTTGGAAGATTAGAAAATTTACATTTTAAATACAGCATAAACAGTATTTACCTTGCCCTGTGTGATTTGTGATGCCAAATGCATGAAGGTCAGTGTTTTAACAAATCATGTTACTTGTTTTCTGAAATTACTTGGTAAACCTTGAAGGAATTTAGGATTGCAAAGGAGACTGTGAGAAACAGTATGTTAATATCTTATTAATCGTATGGAAAACAGTCCATTTTGTGGAGCATGATGCACTCTGTCACATAGCAACATGGTTTTGGATGCTTTCATAGCCATCTGCAGAGGGTGGATCATTGATTATACATCAATCAGATGGAAAAGATAATCTTGACATTCTCTTTCCTTCTCTAAATACCATAATGATGAAAAATGTTGTGTTAGCTGGATCAAGTCATTACAAAGAAGTGTTTAAAGGAGAGCAGTTCAAAAACATACAGAATAGGATACATTTGTTTTCTGTGATTTTGCTTTAGTATTGTCTGTTGACATAAAAAATTGTGAGACCAGATGATCAGCAGTCTAGGCGGAGAATGATTTTTTTTTTTGTCTCTTGGAATGAAAGGTCAATTTTAATAAGCATATTTTAAATCTGTCTATTTAACATAGTTAAGCCACTGACTGTATGTCAAAATTTTCTTCAGAACTCAGAATTAATATACAGATATTAAACTTGTTCTTTAGAATTGGGAACACTGTGGATGCTTTACTTATTTACATACAGTTGCTAAGTATCTGGACAAAAATCTGTTCTTTTGACTTCTAGAAATTCTATGATAATTTCTCATGGAATACTAGACTTGCAGTAGTATCGTTAGCTGTGCCAAGAAAGGAGATTTCAGGATAAGGGAACTCAAGCTCTGCATTTTTGCTTCAACTGTAATATATATTTCTTAAAATGCATATATACTGTATACCTTGAAATACAGTCATAAAATTTTTCTTAAAAATATTTACTGTCTTCGTGCCAGACTTGATGGTCTGACAGACTGGAGGATCTTTGGAAGAGATGGCCACCCCGTAATCTCTCTGTTAGCTCGGAACTGAAGCCATTCTTGAAGCTAACTTTTGAGACAAAAAATGGATTGGACTATAAGACATAAGGAAACCCTGGTGGCACAGTGGTTTTTTCACTGCATCTGCTAACCAAGAGGTCAGCAGTTGGAATCCACCGGGCACTGCTAGGAAAGTGTGGAGCAGTTCTACTCGGTCCTATAGAGTCACTGTGAATTGGAATTGACATGATGGCATTGAGTTTATAAGACATAATATGGTGCAGAGTGTGCTTCTCAGCTTAAGTAGGTAAAGAGACTAACTGGGCAGCTTCTGTACCGAGGTGAGATGAAAGGGCAGAGGGGAGCAGCAACTGGTTGAATAGACATGGGAAATACAGAGTGGAGAGGAACGTTTGTCGAGATCTAGCACATGCTGGCATAGTGGTTAAGTACTACAGCTGCTATCCAAAAGTTTGGCAGTTCAAATCCACTAGATGCTCCCGGGAAACTGTCAGGGCGGTTCTTCTCTGTGCTGTAGAGTTGCTATTAGTTGGAATTGACGGCAACAGGTTTTTGGTTTATATGCTTCTTTTAGGGGAAAACCCTAGTGGTGTAGTGGTTAAAACTTTAGCTGCTTACCAGATGATGGGCAATTTGAATCCACCAGGTGCTTCTTGTAACCCCTGTCCTATAGGGTCCTTGTGAATTGGAGTCGGCCTGATGGCAATGAGTTTGTTTTTTTGTTTTGTACATGTACTTATCTCATTGTTTTTCTCTCCCATTGAAACACAAACTTCATGAAAGCAGTGATTTTGTCTGTATTTTCCTACAGTATTCTCACTGCCTGTCAAATTTGTTAATGGAGCCTATTTAATGAAGAGCATTAATTGTTAGTTTTATGTATAAATCTATATCAGAATACAAATAGAGAAATATAACTTTTAATTTTTGTTTAGAAATAATTTCAGATTTACAGAAAAGTAAGAATAACTTTTTTTCTGATACATTTGAGAGTAAGGTGCTCTGTTACCCTTGAATATGGATTTTTCTTAAAAATAAGGATACTCTCCTACATAAGGACAGTACAACTTTAAGTCAGGAACTTACACAAACGTCCAACTGCCAGATCCCCTTCACATTGCCAGTAATGTCCTTCAGTGCAGAGGATTCTAATCTAGGATCTTGCATTGCATTTGATTGTCTTTGTGTCTTTAGTCTGCTTTAATCTCGAATGGCTCCACGGTTGTCTTTTATAGCTTTAGTGCCCAGATAATACTGAAGATTACATGCCAGTGATTTTGTAGAATGTTCCTCAGTTTGCATTTGTCTCATATTTTCTCAGTATTAGAGTCAGGTTGTGAATTTTTGACAGCAGTGTCACTGAGTGATGTTGTTCTCTCATTATATTTTTTAAGGTGGTATTTGATTTTGATTTACCCTACTAGCAGTGTTGTTAATTGTACTCACGTGATTAAGGTAGTATCTGCCAGTTAGGAGAGAATTTGAAATTATATAGATAATACATGTACTGTCAAACTTTCACGCATCGGTTGATGAGACCGAGTCAACCTGGTGGCACAGTAACAACACCTTGTCTGATTTAATTTTTGACTTAAGATGAGTCGGATCTGACCTGACGGCACTTGGCTTGGCAAGATGGGCACCAAGTGATCATTTTGTAATTTCATTGTTTCTGCTACATTTACGATTTGGGGCTTGGCTATAAGAAATCTCCATTTATTGAGTGATTCATTTATTTGTATCAGTATGTACCCAAAGATGATTCTTTTATTCAGTGGTTTGAATAGTAGCATTCTTTAAGTGTCATTAGTCCTTTAGTATCATTCTTTATTTTAATGCTGAAATTGTCGTATATTTGACCAGTGGAAGCCCCTTCAAACTTCTTTGTGCTTTATAGTGTCTTTAAACATGACAGATGTCACCCTCAAGACTCAATGTTTGTCTGACCCAATCTGTGGTATTTTCAGTAGTATCATATACATGTGAAAGCTGGACAGTGTCTAAGAAAGACTGGAAAAGAATACTGAATGTACCTTGAACTGCCAACACAAGCAGATCTTTCTTGGAAAGAATACAACCAGAGTGCTTAGAAGCAAGGATGGTGAGACTGCATCTCACATACTTTGACATGTTGTCAGGAGGGATCAGTCCCTGGAGAAGGACATCTTGGTAGAGTAGAGAGTCAGCAAAAAAGAAGACGACTCAAGGAGATGGATTGATACAGTGGCTGCAATAGTAGCCTCAAACCTAGCAATGATTTTGGGTGTGGTGCACGACTGGGCAGTGTTTCATTCTGTTGTACTTAGCGCTGCTATGAGTCTGAACCAACTTGATGGTACCTGACAACAAAAATGATAACAACATGACTGAGAACAAACAGCAACAAGCACCCATTAATAATAGGAATGAGGAATGTACAAAGTATGAATCAAGGAAAATTGGAAGTCCTCAAAAATGAAACATTTGAAGATAGATAGCTATGGTGACAACATGGAAGGTTGTCGTAGTGTTTCAGCAGTGTAACATACCCTGTTATATAGCCTGGCCTTGAGAGCTCATGTATTTGGCTGCCAGCCACCTTTGTGTAAAACTGTATATAAGGCCACTGCACCATGAAGCAGTGCAGCTGCCGAATGCTGTACCTGCTTGCCACCATTACTCCAGTAAAGCTAACATGACTCCACTTACTGCGCCTCTGTTGCTGAGTCTGCCTGAATCCAATATTAATATTCCTGGCCTTGAATACCTATATTACAACAACTGGCATAGTCCCCAACAGGATTCAGCACAGATGGGTATGACAATGGAGGGGTAAGCTGGAGGGCTGGCCACCCTGTAGTATGTGGTTCCTGGTGGTGATGGTCCTGTCATCTTGGCCCCCACCGAAGGACTGGCCAGAGGTAGACAGGATGCTGGCTAGTGTTGAGAAAGCCCTGCATGCTCTGGGGAAACTTTGGAGAAAAAGGAGGCCTTGGCTGGCCCCAGGGTGGTGGGCTGGATCGTTTTTCTTACAGCCTTGAGAGTGGTTACAGAAGCAGAACTGGAGACATATCTGGGGCATGGGTGCTGCAGGCTGATGTGGAAAGCCTTGGAGAGCAGCTGTGACAAGAACAGAGGTGAGCAGTTGCGTTGGAAAAGCAGTCTTCTCAGTTAGCCATGCTGGCACTTCTATGAGGTCATGACCCCTGACCCTTATCATAGTGGACTCCTTGGATGAGGAGGAAGGGCCCCCACAGAGGAGGTGATTGCATGCCCACTGCTGTGTGGTTACTACGAAGATTAAAAGCCAGCACCCACAGGGGGGCGACACCCTGGTCGAGATTGTAGACCATTCAGTCATTACGCCATATACTCAAGTCAGAGTTGATGGGTTTAACTTGTGAGTTTCACCAAAAGGGAGGCAAGTCATTGGGACACAGGGGCAGATACGGTTATGCTGGCTTGGGAAGAAGTGGAGAAATTGGTATCCATTACTGTTCAGCTCTCCCTTTGTCAGTGTTTCAGTGTCTCTGTGCTGAAGATGACTCTGTCTACTCCCTGATAGAGTGGATGATGGCAGTAATCCGAGTTGGGTAGGCTGACACTGGTGACCTACCCAGTGCACTGAGCAAGTGGCAGTCATACACAGAACTGCAGAACGCCATGCAGGAGTTGAGCATGAAAAATGCCCTCTATAACTGAAATACCTCGGGACCTCATGAAGAGATACTTACACCAGGTATGCAGGGCACCCCTTTGCTCTACTAACTAAAATTCAAGGAGTCTTGGTGACACAGTGGTTAAACTCAGGGTTGCTCACCAGAAGGCTTGCAGTTCAAACCCATCAACAGTTCTGTGGGAGAAAAGGCCTGGCAATCTGCTCCTGCTTCTATGTTTGGGTCCTTGCTTGCATTGCTGGTCCCGATGGTAATCGACTTATCACAAAGGTCACTTGCTGATAGCCGATTTGGGGAAAGCTGAAACAATTCGGCAGAAGCACGGGATGTGGGCCCTAGAAGTATTAACCAGGGGACAGAGGCCCCGGAAGAAAAAGGTACCCATGAAGGTAACCTCGACACAGATGTGGGCTGATAGCTAGCAGCAGATGTCATCTGAGAGAAGGTGGACGGAAAGCTTGATGGAGTGCTGTGGCAGCAGTTAAAGCCTGAACAGCATTATGCCACCCCTAAGCTGAGGAAGGGGGACAGAGGGAGGCTCCTGCCAGGTGGAGCAAGGAGGGATGCGAGCCATACAGCTCAAAGACTGTCTTGAGGACCTCAGTGACCATGGTGGCTCAGCTGCCTTGCGATTTGCTTAGGATCTGGGCCAGGGATCCCACACTGGCGGTAGGGGTCCTGCTGGGAACCAGAGGCCCTATGTAGAAATAGCCATTTACTGGTCCCACTTAAATGTGCAGTCCATCGTGGCATTGGTAGATACTGGGGCAAAGTGCTGTCTAATCCATGAGAACTTCGGAAAATTCTGTGGTCCCGTACAAGTGATAGATGGATTATGGCAGCCAAACCACTCAGGTATGAAAGGTCCAGTTATCATTTGCCATTGCCTCCCTGCCCCCTAAGGTATACAGAGTTCCTATTTCCCCGTGCCAGAATGCATTCTGGGTATAGCTATCCTGGACAGCCAGATAGTGCAAACAACGGTTGGAGAATTTAGACTGCAGCTAAGGGCCATAAAAGGCCTTGTACAGTGTTGAGCCTGAGTTAACCCTGGTAGAGCTGTCTGCTCGTAGGTGGGTTGTGAATATGAAGCAGTATTGCCTCCCAGGGTGACATAAGGAGATTGGGGAAACTATTGAAGAGTTGCACTGACTGCAGATACTGAGGCTTGCCTTCAACTCTCCAGTGTGGCCAGTGAAGAAGCCCAGTGTCTCCTGGTGTGTGACAGTCAACTACTGTGAGTTAAGTGGTGCTGTCGAGGACTAGAAGGCAGTATTACAGGCTGTGAGGCAGCTCTGTGCCACCTATGAGTGTCACCTGTGGGTGCCCCAGGTTTGCCAGTGGAAGCACCTTGGTTGACTGGGCTGACCTGGCAGAGGTCTTCAACCTGTCGTAATTCTGGGCTCATGCCAAGATGTGGCTCAGTGCTGCGGGAGGCCCCCCTGGAGAATTCACCCCGCCACTGGAGAACATTGGACATGGCTGTGAGAATGGGGATGTAGCAACCCCCTCTGGACTGGCAGCATGTGAAGCTCCTGATGAGAGAGCAAATAAACCATGCCTAGCCCTGGTTAGGATGTGCTGTCTGGGGTGGCTTAACAGCTGAGGTGATTGAACTAGAGACAAAGCCCCCTGTACATGCAGCAGGTGACTCTAGGGGGGCCCTATGTTGGATGGACTTGTGTGGATCTGTGCTAAAACCTTGCCCCACAAATTGATAACCTGGGGGAGAAGAAAACTGGAAAACAAAAAGGCAAGGACGTACTCAGTACTCTGGGGCTGTCTGTGGGTTTGTGGCTCTTATGAGTGGCCCTACTTGCCTTTTAATTGGACAGACGGGTGTACTCAGGGATGGCTGTATATACCAGGCCATATTTTGAAGTCCCTGCCCAGTAGGTCCAGCAACTGGGATGCTTTCCAATATTGACACTGGATTAACGTGTACTTCATGGTGGTATTACCCATTAGCCTTGTTTATACCCCATGCTGCTCCTATAGTGACCCAGACACAGGTGAAAGCACTGGTACTACACACCACTAGGGCTTTGAACGTCTTTCATGGGGCCCTGACCCTACTAGATGAGGAGATATAAACAGCTCTGAAAAGTGGTACTGCAAAACTGCATGGCTTTGGACATCTTGACTTGACTGCAGCCCAAGGGGAGACTTGGCGCTCTGTGCACACAGATTGTCAGCACCTACATTCCAGATGCCCATAACAGTTTACTCAGGCGTTACAACTGACTGAGGAAACGCAGTCTATTAGTAGTCTCACTGAGGATCCCCTGGCCAAATGATGGCATCAGCTGGGATGTACTTGGCAGACCACATTAGTTACTATACTGGAAGTGGCTTGAGGCTGTATTTTGTTTGTTGCCATGTATATTGTTGTGGTGTGTGGATCAACATAGCCCTGTGTCTTACCCAGGGACCCTTGTGGAAGAATTAATGTACAGATTGTATGGTGAGTGAAACACCCTTTGGGGTGTAGTGTGGGCATAGCATGGAAGGTTGTCTTGCTCAGGCCTTCTGGCCAGGTGCAGACCCTTCAGTAAGAGTGATTCAGTGGTATAACATACCCTGTTATATAACCTACCTGTCCTTGAGAGCTTGTGTATTTGGCTGCCAGTCACCTTTGCGTAAAACTGTGTATAAGGCCACTGTGCCATGAGGTGGCACGGTAAATGGATGCTGTACCTGCCTACCACTATTACTCCAATGTAACTAGAATGACTGCACCTCCAGTGCCTCTATTGCTGAATGTGTCTGAATCATGTAATAATATTCCTGGCCTTGAGTACCTGCCCTGTGACAGTAGCCTAGGTATTACTGGACAGAGCAGACTGATACTGGCCATTTTGAATTAGGCAAGTATATGGTCTTATATACTGGGAATGACAAGTTGAAGAGGAATGGTATCACAGTCATCATCAAAAAAAATGTTTCAAGATCTGTCCTGAAGTACAGTGCAGTCAGTAATAGAGTGGTATCCGTACGCCTACAAATAGGACCGGGTAATATGACTAATACTCAGGATTATTCACCAATCACTCATGCTAGTAGTGAAGAAATTGAAGATTTTTATCAACTTCTACAGCCCGAAATCCATCAGACATGAAATCAAGATTCATTGATGATTATTGGTGATTAAAATGCAAAAGTAAGAAATGAAGACTTGGTAAATGGAAAATTTGGCCTTTGTGAAAGAAATGACATGGGATTGTGTGATGGAATTTTGCAAGACCCATGACTTAAACATTAGAAACACCCTTTTCAACAGCATAAACAGCAACTATACACATGAACCTCACCAGATAGAATACTCAGGAAGCAGATCAACTACATCTGTGGAAAGAGATGATGTGGAAGCCAACAGCATCAGTCAGAACAAAGACGGGGGCTGACTTCAGAACAGATCATCACTTTTGTGTAATTGAAGCTGAAGAAAATTAAACAAATCCATAAGAGCCAAAGTACAGCCTTGAGTGTATGCCACCTGAATTTAGATACCACCTCAAGAATAGATTTGATACACTGAACAGTAATGACTGAAGACCACACAAGTTGTGGGATGACAGCAAGGGTATCATACACGAAGAAAGCAAAAGGTGATTAGGAAGACAGAAAGGAAGGAAAAAAAGGAACCCAAGTGGATGTCAGAAGAGTCTTTTAAACTGTTGAAAGCAGAGCAGCTAAAGCAAAAGGGAGAAATGATGTAAAAGAGCTGAAAAGAAGATTTCAAAGGGCAGCTTGAGACGATAAAGTATTATAATGATCTGTGCAAAGACCTGGAGATAGAAAACAAAAAGGGAAGAACGTGCTGAGCAATTCTCAGGCTGAAAGAATTGAAGAAAAATTTCAGACCTCGAATTGTAACATTGAAGATTTCTCTGGTCAAAACATCGAACGACATGGGAAGCATCAAAAGAAGACAGAGGGAATACACAGAGTCACTGTACAAAGAATAATTGTTGATGTTCAGTGATTTCACGACTTGATATGATAGAGAACCTGTGGTACTGGAGGAGGAAGTCCAAGATGCACTGAAGGCATTGGTGAGAAACAAGACTCCAGGCATTGATGGAGTAGTAGTTGTGATGTTTCAACAAGTGGAGGCAACGCTATAAGTGCTCACTTGTCTGTACCAGGAAATTTAGAAGGTGTGTAATTGGCCAAGGAACAGGAATAGATCCACATTCGTGCCCATTGCAAAGAAAGGCAGTCCAACAGAATGCAGAAATTATTGAACAGTGTCATTAATGTCACAGGCAAGTGAAATTATGCCAAAAATAAGTAAAAAAGCACAGAGAATTGCCAGAAACTCAAACTGGATTCCAAACAGATTATGAAATGAGGGATAACATTGCTGCTGTCAGATGGATTTGGATTGAAAGCAGAGAATCCCAGAAAGTTGTTTGTCTTTATTTTAATGACTATGCAAAGGCATGTGACTTGGAGATAGTAAAAAATTATGAATAACATTGAGGAGCATGGGAATTCCAGCATAATTACTTGTGCTCATGTGGAACCTATAGATAGACCAAGAGAAGGTTGTTTGAACAGAACTAGGGATACTGTGAGGTTTAAAATCAGGGTTTTATCTTTTTGCCATACTTAGTCTGTGTGCAGAGCAACTAATGTGAAAGACTAGAGTACATGAGGACAGACGGAATCCGAATTGGAGGAAGACTCATTAACAGCCTGCAGTATGCAGGTGACGCAGTCCTACTTGCTGCAAGTGAAGAGGACTTGAAGTGTTACTGAAGATCAAAGACCACAGCCTTTAGTGTGGATCGCACGTCAACATAGAGAAAACAGAAATCCTCACAACTGAACCGGTAAGCACAACATCTTGATAAATGGAGAAGAGCTTGAAGTTGTAAAGGCCTTCGTTTTACTTTGATCCGTCTTGAGGATGACATTAAATTCTACGTTGTTTCCTTCTGTTGTGTGTAGGGTTTGTATGATTCAGAATTTACTTAGTGGCACGTACCAACAGAGTTTCATTGAGCATCTTCTTACTGTTTAGCACAAGGCAGTATCCTGGGCTCATTTCGTAATTTTGCTACCCCAGGAAAGTTTTTCCAAGGAGCCCTGGTTCCTGTTTGTAGAGAACGACATTTGGGATCCAAACTCTGGAACTCAGTGGGCCCAGCTACATTTGAGTGTGAGTGTTCTTAGGTCCTCTCAGGGAACAGTTAGGAATATGTGTTTGCATATGCACTTTTGCATGTATACTAATTTCTGCTTCTGTATGTTGAAAACTGAGTTCACATGGATACCTCAATTGATGCCCGGTACCCCAGGGTTCTATCTAGCATTTTTTTCCTGTATTTATAACTTCATTGAGAAACTTGGGTTCAACTATCATTAGTATATTAACATATGTAATCAGTTTCCTGGGAGGTAACCGATCTCTCAAACACTGTGACCACATTGCTCGGTTAGCCTCTGACCCACATCCCCCAGCATCCCCTTGCAACTCCTGTAGATTCCTAACTCCTGGGCCATGCTTGATGACCTGAAGAAGAAAACAGCATCACATTTTAATGTATGATTTTTAATTCTGTAGCTTCGTGTTATTATGATCTTGTAAGTCAGATTGTCTTATCATGTGATGGTTTTTTAGTGTTTTTGTTGCTCTTTTTGGTGAGATCCAGTATGTAGGTAAGTCTTAGACTTTGATTTTAGCTTGTACGGGCATGGTTTGCTGTGTTTTGAACTGACCCGAGGGCTAACAGGAGACCCTGGTGGTGTAGTTGATGAGTGCTATGGCTGCCAACCAGAAGGTCAGCAGTTCACTTCTGCCAGGCGCTCCTTGGAACCTGTATGGGGCAGTTCTGCTCTGTCTAGAGGGTTGCTGTGAGTTGGAATTGACTCAGTGGATTTAATGGCTCACTTAAAGTGATACTTGTCATAATAAACTTATACTGTATTTTATAAGAAAATAATTTGGGGAATCTCGAGAGTTTATCAATTTAACAGGTATTGGAAGATTTCAAAGTTTACCTTGTAATTTTAACTCTTAATTTCCAGCTTTTTAGGTGGGTTTGTAGATGTTGACAGGAGTCAGGCAGTCAAGGACCTAGAAGAGAGGCCTGTATACAAGAATTAGTAAAGAATCTTTTGTAAAGCAGTTCTAGTCATTTATTTGGTAAATATTTATTGACTGTTCACTGGGAAAGATGGAGAGTCAAAATAGGCAGGGTCCTTTACTCCATAGGACAGGGTTCCCCAGCCTTGGCACTGTAGATACTTGGGACTAGGTAGTTTGCTTTTTGTTGTAGGAGGCTGCCATGTGTCTTGTAGGATGTTCAGCAGTGTCTCCGGCTGCTACCGTGGCATAGCGGTTAAGTGTGATGGCTGCAAAAACTTGACAGTTCATATCCACCGAGTGCTTCTTGGCAACTCTATGGGACAGTTCTGTTCTGACCTAGAGGGTTATTATGAGTCGGAATCGACTTGATGACAGTGTTTTTTTGGCTTTGAGGAGCTTCTGTCTCCTACATGCTGGGAACAAACTACTGCATCCAGTTGTGACAACCAGAGATGTCTCCAAACATCAGATGCCCTTAGATGGGGGTGGGGGCAAAGGTTACCACCCTTGGTTAAGAATCTCTGCTCGTAGGACTTAAAATTGCTTGTAGATACAGGTATTAAACATGTAATCATTCAAAATATGTAAATATATACACATTCACATATATACACACACATACACCTTATTGTTATTAGGTGCTCTTGAGTTGGTTTCAGTTTATAGTTAGCCTGAGTACAACAGAATGAGATGCTGCCTGTGCCTGCGCCAGGCTCACTGTGGTCATGCATGGGCCTGCTGTTACAGCCCCTGTGTCAGTCAGCCTTGTTGAGGATCCTCCTCTATTTTGCTGACTGTATAGTTTTCCAAGCATGGTTCCCTCTTCAAGAACAGGTCCCACCTTCTAAGATGTCCAGAGTACATGAGAGCAGTGTCACCATGATCCCTCCCAAGAAACATTGCGGCTACCCTTACTGCAAGATAAGTTAGTCTGGTCTTCTCTCAGTCCATGGTATATTCAGTGTTCTTTGCCAACACCAAAATTCAACTGTGTCAGTTCTTTGCTCTTCCTTATTCATTGTCCAGCTGCTGTGTACATATGCCACTGCCTTCAAGTTGATTCTGAATCACAGTGACCCTGTAAGTCAGAGTATACCTGCCCCGTAGAGTTTCCAAGGAGAGCCTGGCGCATTTGAACTGCCAGCCTTTTTGGTTAGCAGACAGAGCATGTAAGCACTACATCACCAGGGTTTCTGGTATGAATGTGATCGAACACATCATGGCGTGTGCTGGGGCACCTTTCAAACTGACACCTTTGGTTTTCAGCATTTTTCAAGTATATTACATGTATTTTTACACACATATATGTAAAAAATATGTAATTATTGACTGTGATAAGTGGAAATTAAAGGAAGTACAGACAGCCATGAGATTGTAACCAAGAAGGTAATGACTATAATACGTTTAGAGTTTAAACATATACCAAGTTTTTTTAATTGATTTACATTTGGTCCTTGATGTGAGAAAAGCAAATTAAGACATGGTCTTTTACTTTAAGGACTGACTGTCCACATCACACACTATCCAGACAAGTAGAATTTTGAGAGTGAGAGTCCACTGCTAATAACTAAACTAGGCAAATAGGTAGAAATGAATGAAATCGTAAGAATTTCCAGAATCTACTCAGGTAGCAAGATCAGTATATGAAATACAGAGAAAATAATTCAAGACAGTCTTACAAAATGAGTGCTGAATAACATACATGATGTTATGGGTGCAAGATAGGTTCATTGTAATTTCTCCATCTGGATTCTGTTGAAGGCTTCCTGGAGAAGAATCGGATTCCAGCTCTTCAGCTTAGCCCTTGAGGTTCTCTTGAACTTGGCCAAACCGGTCTTGTTCAGTTATTACACTCTCTTCCTTACTCTGCTGGGTTGAAGAATTCGAACTTGATGTAACAGGCAGTAGACACCCGTTGGAGAGACTTGATGAGGAGTGTAACCTGATGAAGTAGTTGCTTTTGGGAGAAGGCATTCTTTTCTGTACTAGCCTTGGTAGTATTACCACTGAGTTACAAAAGGCCAGTATTATGCAGCTATCCGGTGTATGTGATGAAACTAGAACTTCTTAAACGAAATCAGTTATCTATAAATGTCTTCTTGAAAACAGATGTCCTAAATCATCCATATGTATAAATGGACATTGTTGTTCTGTTTTTCTTGTTACTTTTAGGGGGACTGTTATTAGTGGGAGATTTTGAGCATATGTTTAGGGAAAAAGAAGGGAAGAAACTGCAAAAAGTTTGAACTCTAAATGTGTTAACAGAGTCAGTACTTTCTTGGTTACAGTCTCTTGGCTCTCTGTACTTCCCAAGTTAGCACATCCAGTCAGGGCTCACCTTCAAAGTATGTTTATGTTTCCTGATTTTTTTTTTTAAATGGCAATTTCTTACACTACTGAGAACTGTCTCGGTTATACTTATTAAGTTAATAATCATGGCTGTTTAAAATGTATTTACCTTAAAGTTTTAGGGATGTCTTTCCTCTTACCCTTCATGGGTAAGTTTGCAGTCTTTTTGTTGCCTGGCTGAGATCAGATAGTCGGAGAGGGAAGATTTTAAGTTTTAAAATACAGGACATTTTGAGACCTTAAGGCAGGTGAAGACATCTTGAAACTGGTCAAAATAACGAAAGGACCAGGATTAATAGGAGGTAGAAATTACGCCCCAGGTGCCCTTGTCTGTTTCCATTATTTGCTCAGGGCTAGTCCTGTGCCTGGGAAGAGGATGGAAATGCGAACCGCCAGTGATCCACGCTTGCTTGAGTCCTAAGACCTGAACTGAGGGCTGGTTTAGCTAGTAGTGACTGGTAGTATTTAACTGGGTTAGGTAGCCTTTCTGAAGACCACCTTGAATCTTACAACTATTTATACATTATTCTCTGGAGCAAAGTGTTCAGAGTATCCCAAAGCCACTGGTAAACAGAATGACTACCTACAAAATATTTGGTGTTTTAAACTTTAAACTGTATTTGAGCTTTAAAAAACTGAAACAACTTGAAAGTACTAGATCTAACACTTGCGTGCAATTGAAATGAGGTTGTTTCAGAAAATTAAATTTGGCAAATGATTAATCCTTAATAAGGAGTAATTGTTTTATCTATTTTAGGGAAAAATTAATTCAACAAACCTACTATTATGTGAAAATGAGGTAATGAACATGGGCAGTACATAATTTCCGTAACATTTATAGCCTCAACCACAAAAAGGGCTGAATTAGTGTCATCAGATACAAAGAATGCTCATCTCCCTATCAAAGCTGTTCAGAAAGCACTGCTCGTGGTTGCTCTAATTCATTTAACGGTTCAGGGCTATTGGAAATTGTTATGCCATACCACTTTAATAAATGCACCTTTCAGATCTTACAGGCTTGACTTTGAGTATTGCGTTTTTTGGTACTTTTTAATATAAAATAAACTTACTGAAAAGTTTTCTCCACTGATTTTTGGTTTTGTATTAAAAAAAACCCACAAAACCTTTCAGTTCTATTAAGTGTTAAAATAGTCTCCAAGTAAGCACCATTTCAAATTCCCTTCCTTGACTCAACTTTTGGTTGGGTGGGATAGCTAAGTGAAGGGCAGATGACTGATCACAGTCATCTCCTGCAGTTGTATGCCCCAGAGCTGAAGGTCCTGGAGGCCAGCAAATTTCCTGAAACCCCCTGATGTGATGCTTGGCCTCAAGTAGCTGTCTGAACCCTGCTTTTCGGTTTTTTTCTTTCTTTCTTTCTTTCCCCTGCCAGCCCTGTTCCCCTGTGGGGTGGGTCCTGTTTCCGCTATTGCATGTGTGTATCAGGCCTGTTCCTGTAAACAAAAGTTCATTCAGTGATGAGTATTTCCAACCTTCTCCGTTTTATTTTACGTTGCTGAAGCTGAGTTCTCATCTACCTTCCAGATCAGAGAGCTTGTTTTCCCCAACTACTGGACTGCCCTTTCTTTAAGTAGCAGAATCATACCCTAACTCTCTCCTCACAAAACTGAGGAGAAAACAACAAATGAAAAACACATAAAGAATTTATTATTCTAAACGATGATTATAGCACACCTCTTCCTCCTTCCCTTCAAATAGGAAATGGGAATGTTGCCTACAGAAAATTTAGATAGAATTGCATTTCTTAGAATACTGCTCATGTAAGCATTCTTGATGATTAAATCCAAATTCAAGCGTTTGGCAAGAATACCCAGTTTATTTGTCATTGTCTTCAGATGTAGTTGAAACAGTTCATGAGAGATATGGTCTGTGAAATGGGGTTTTGCAAATACTGGAGCTTGCCTTCTCACCAGTGTCTTCATACTTACAAAAATTGCATGGATACTTGAAATGTGTTGTTTTTAATTTTTCTGTCCTCATTAGTAGTCTTTCTTTTTTGAAGTACTTAAAATTTCTATCTGTTTTTATGTAAATTAGGATCATGATTTAGCAATTTTTCACAAGTAAAATTGGATTACATAGCTCAGAATAAGAGTTAATTTTTTTTAACAAGTAGTATCACCACTGTACACATTGTATATGTGTTTATAACCTAATATTGTCAGGACCAGCCAGTAAAATAGAGGGAAAGTCAGTTTTTTTTCCTTTTATTCCTTAAATATGATTTCATCATTTCTGTTTCAGTAAGTTGACCGGTTATTTAAGTATTACTTAGTCTTAATCAACAGTATTCAGACTGAGAATATTTTGAAGAAATATCCAAAATTGGAGACAAGGGGACTACTCTTACAGTACTTGTAATGTAATGAGAGAGGGAAAAGGAGAGAACCAGAAAAGGAGGAGGAGGAAAAGAAAGGATGGAAGACAGAGGAAGAAAAATCTCCAGTGTGTGTACAGGTTTGAGAGTCAGGCATGCTGTGGTTACAAGTAACCATGGTGGTATCAAATTGGGAAGACCTTAGGATACTTCTAAAGATAATTGAAATATATGTATCAGTATAATGTGAAATTTGGTTCAGTAGAGACAAAGAATTATGAGGAGGAATAATCAGGGTAAATTTAAAGCAGAATTTTGCAGAAGAGAAGATTGACAGAATGTAAGTCTGAGCCAAGTTCATGGGCAAATCAATTTGCACTTATTTGCTGAACCAGTCGCTTCATAACAAAACTCTTGCCTCTAATTTAGTGAAGTGTGTGTGAGGCCATACTGTACTTAGGCAGTATGAGAAGAGACAGGGAAGGAGTTATGAGGGAGAAGATAAAAAAGATTACTGTGCTGTAGAGAAGCCAGGTGATACATCAGTTACCCCATCATGTAAGGTGCTGAAGGGTAACGAGGCACAAAAAGAGAGCAGTGGTGGCTTTGCTGGTGACCTTCTAGGGGACAGTTTCAGTGGAATAGTGGTGATGAAAGTCATGTTGCAGAGAGTTGAAGAATGAGTGGATAGTGAAGAAATGGAGAAAATTATATATATATTGTTCTTTTGAGTTTTATGATGAAAGAAAATAGATGACAGCAGAGTTTTTGAAGGAAGATGATTTTGGGATAGGGACGAGTTGAGCATGTTCAAAGGCTGTAGAGAAGGGTTGTAATACAGAAGAAAACTCTTGAGGATTCAAGAGAGAGATGATCATTGTTTCACCCACATCTTTGAGAGGGATGACAGAAGTGGGACAAACACAAAAAGGGATCAGCTCTTGAGAAAGAGTGTGGTGTGTGTCTTCATTTGAAATGGACTTAGAGAATATTCCAGGTAGACTCTTTCAGACAGAGAGTTGCTAAGCTATTCACAGTCAGCAGTTTCCCTGTTCTCTAGGAATTGAGATTATAACAGAGGCAGAGCTGGGGTGGGAAGAGAAGGGTTTGAAGAGAGTTGGTGGGGTTGCTTTGGTAAATAATCATATGATCAAGTCTTTTAGAGATGAGTGAAATAATTTTGCAGGTTTGTATGAATCATGATGGATTAATTTGGCTTAATTTCGTGATTTAATATATACCACAGGTACTCAGAAAGCAGATCGTATAATAGACCTCAGGTGAATTTTGATAAAATGTGTGCATTGACAGAAAATGAGGAAAATCCAGGCTGAGACCATGGATTCAGTAAAGAATGAGATGCACGAGGGAAGGCTGGGTGAAGCGGAGAACATCTAAGGACTGGAGATGATAAAGAACAGGAAAGAGGAAGGTCAGTGGGGTGAGGAAATGAAAATATTAGTTTAAAATATTAAAGATAGTTTATTCATGAAGCAATATTTGAGTGTCTTTCCTGTGCTGGGTACTCTTCATTTGTAGTAGCAGGTAATGAATTGCCAAGTATGTACTGTTCCCTGGAGCTGCCGCTAGATGTCACTCTGAATCACATGGCAAGGCTAGCCAGGACGTACTCTGTATAACATGCAGCTTTGAAAACCAGGCTTCTGCAACAGGCAGTGTTTAAGGGCTGCAGCAGATCAGTTCTTCCCTGCTACGTTTTCTTACTTGTGTACAAGTTCATGTGTGTATTATGTATTGTGTCTTTGCTGTGTTGTTTTACTGTGTATATCACAATGAATGTAGTATTCTTCCAGTGAACTTTTCAAGTTTCCTGGAAGTCTAAAAGTTTGTGAAGACTTTTGCATCTCTTAATATTGTTTCTGTTGTTTGTCTGCTGAATTGGATTTGGTTTTATAAGGACTGACTGTATAAGCACCAATGAAGCTATGTATTTCTGCAGCAGGGCGTAAAGCTTTGTTCTGTGTGACACTGCATTCTGTATATACTCAGCTGTAAGGAATGGCATGGTACCTGTCTAGCTCTTTCTTCATCTAATTCTTGCTTTCTGTCTTAGCCAGATCACATCACCAAGAATAGTTTCGCTGCTTTATCTTTATGTCCAAATGAAGAGGTCACGTGGAGAAGCTCTGTCAGACTTTCTAGTTCCGACTCATAGCAGCTCTGTGTACAACAGACTGAAACACCGCCCGGTCCTGCACCATGTCCACAGTGGTTACGAGGCTTGAGCCTGTCACTGCAGCCGCTGTGGCAGGCTTTCTGCCTCCCCACACCTTTTTTCAGCCGTCTTTCAAAACTTCTGAGTGACCTGGACAGATACGCAATAACTTACTAAGCAGACTGCAAACAGGTGTACAGAAAAGCACACAAATTTACAAACAAACCATGTTGACTTCCCCAGTAATACACATATAAGCAATACCCAGGCACACTGTACATCTTATGTTTCTATTCTTGTATGTATTCACTTATGTTTTTTTTCCCTTCATTGTAACAAACACAAGAGATTACGCATTGTGGCTAGAACAATGAAGTCACAACATACGGTTTGAAGATCGTTACTGTAGACAAAGTAGAGCGTCCCATTCTCTACCCGTGGTGTGCCTAGTCATGTATCTCAGCGCACATGTCATTGCTCTTATGTAGCTTGTGAGCCATCATGACCTTAAAGTCATTTTTAGCCATGCTGGCAAAAAAACTGTACTGTGTCCCTTAAATGATCTGTTTTAAATTTGTCCGTATTAAGTTTTACTTGATGTCGGTAGACAAGGTGAGTATTTCACTGCATCCAAGTGTGATACTTAATGGTTTGATTCAGAAAGCTGCGTTCTTATAACAAAACCAAACCTGTTGCCTTCAGATAGACCCTGACTTCTGTTGACCCCCGTTGTTACAGAGTAGAGCTGCTTCATAGGGTTTCTTGCCTGTGATGTACAGAAGCATATTGCCAGGCCTTCTTTCTGTGGCACTGCTGGGTGCGTTTGAACCACTGACCTTTAGGTTAGTGGTCAAGTGCAAACAGTTTGCAGCCCCCGGAGACCTAATGTCATTGTCGTCTGAGTAAAAGCAGATACTAATAAGGGAAGTTGTTCTGCGTTGGGTAGCCAGGGTAAGCCATGATAAGGGAAAAGAGCCTATTATTGGAAATAACTGGAAAGAGGTAACTTGGTTTGAGAATTAGGTTTAGGATTTTCCCTTGGTGGGGGAGTGGTGCAAAACCTTTTCTTTGGTTTTCAGGACTAAATGTTGTTAGGTAATATTTTCCTATATTAGTTGACGGTACATTACGTTATCAGTTATAAATCACTTCCTTTAATATCTTTGTTGTCTCTTGGGGAAAAAAATCATTTTGCCTTTTGAACAAGGGACCATGGAGGTGGACATGGAAGCTCCGTGTTCAGGAGGGGCACAGGCAGAGGGCTGATCGAGAGGAGGGGAGGAAGGAAGAACTCCTCACGGTGGCGTCACAGTTCTCCATCCGTAACAGTTGTGTTGCCTGGGCTTCGGGAATCACACCTCCTGTGACAACAAACGTGAGCATACAGTACAGAATGCCCCAGTCATGAAATTCCTCTTGAAATAATCTGTTGATTCTCTTTTTACTCTTAAATTTGTTATGCCCTGTCATTTATCAAATGAAGCCTTCTCCTGACTTCCTTTTTTGTTCCACGAGGAAAACACTAATCTCTTTGAAGTTTTATGTTGAAACTATCATGTATTAATTTCCTGAAACACACTCTGTTGTTGTGCTAGGGACAGTAGTATGTTTATTTAGATAATAGCTGTCTCTGCTCTCTCTAGTCCAGAAAGACCTTAACCTCCGCTAGGCACAAGTGTGGATTTTATCTTTGCTTGCAGTAGCTTCCAGGTGTGTAAAAATCCATTTGACATCACTGTCTAGTTTCCACCCCCACCCCAGTGGAGTCACAGGCTGAGAGAAAAGTTGGCGGCTGCGGAGCCTGACAGGCCCTGGAGTGTCCGGGAGCTCAGCGGGGCTGTGCTGCCCCGGCCTCGCCACCCGTCCCTGCTCTTCAGGACAGCAAGGTTCTCTGGAGCTAAAACGCGGGACTGCAGAAGGTTGATGTCTTCCTAGTCATCTGTTCCTCTGATTTCCTTTCCGTCCTAAGCACATTCAAAATGTTTCACTGCAGGTTTTCAGGGGAAAGATTCTTTCTCTTTTTCTCTGTCTTCTCTGGTTTCTCCCCATCTTTAATAAATTCGTCATTTCTGAAAAAAATCAGTGGTGTTGCTTTCCCAGGGGCTGTGAAACTTCTCCTTGTCCCAGTAATTACAGGTTCAGTCAGCAGCTCTTGCTGTGACAAAGGTGTCCAGACTTTGAAGCTTTTTCATTTCTTATGTTGTTCTCTCTTGATAAGATGAGGTATAGAACCCAGAAAACCAAACCCACTGCAGGTAAGTCAGTTCCGACTCACAGTAACCCTAAAGGACAGGGTAGAACTGCCCTATAGTTTCCAAGGAGTGCCTGGCGGATTTGAACTGCTGAATTTTTGGTTAGTAGCCACAGTACTTAACTACTATACCACCAGGATTTCCATATGAGGTGCAAAGCAGGAATTGATGACATATAAAATTCATGGATTCATTGGTTGGCAAGAGATAGTCTCTCAAGTTGTTTTTTGTTTTGTTTTAATTTTAACAGGTTTAATCAAATATCAGCTTGTGTTGGTATTATCTAGACAAAAAAATAAATTTATTAGGGTAAATCATGTTTAGGTTATTGAATTGTAAAGATGGAATAAACTTTAGTTGAACAATTAAGTAGTATATGATTTAAATATGAGACTGTATAATACAGTGGAAAACATATATTATATGAAGTGCCCAGCAGACACACGAGGAAATGCTCGAAATCAACAGCCATTAGAAAAATGCAAATCAGAACCACAGCAATGAACCATTCCACCCTGGCAGGACTAACACGGATCAGAGACAGAAAATACAAACGTTGAAGAGACTGTGAGGAGACTGAAACTCTTATGCCCTGCTGGTGATAATGTAAAATAGTATAACCATTTTGAAAAACAATACAGTGCTTCTTTAGAAAGCCAGAAGTACCCTATGACCTCTAAAGGTACCCTGTGACCACTGTGCCACTATGCTCTAGAGAACCTTGCTGTCCTGAAGAGCAGGGACGGGTGGCGAGGCTGAGGCAGAGGTCGGGGCAGCACAGCCCCGCTGAGCTCCCGGACACTCCAGGGCCTGTCAGGCTCCACAGCCACCAACTTTTCTCTCAGCCTGTGACTCCACCGGGGTGGGGGTGGAAACTAGACAGTGATGTCAAAAGGATTTTTACACACCTGGAAGCTACTGCAAGCAAAGATAAAATCCACACTTGTGCCTAGCGGCACAACTGGAAAACATCTGAAAAAATTTTGGACTGATAAGCCAAGTTAGAGACAGACGTTCAACTACTTAAAAAGGTATACAGAGAAAATACGTTAGAATGAGTTAATTCTGACGTATAGAGACCCTGCATTGAGTCCAGAGCACAAATTTAACTATTAAAAAACTACAAATATACAAATTCTCAGTAGTAAATTCCTTGGCATAGTAACATGTCTGTTCTTAGTGGCAATGATTAACTGTCTAGAAGCATAGTCTAGAGAGTAGAGGTTTACACACTCATTCAGGATTACAAAAAAGAAAACCAAACCCATTGCCATAGAGTTGTGTCTGACTCATAGCGACCCTATAGGTCAGAGTAGAACTGCCCCATAGAGTTTCCAAGGACCACCTGGCAGAACTGCTGACCTTTCATTTAGCAGACATAGCACTTAACCCACTCTGCCACCAGGCTTTCCTCATTCAGGATTGCTGAGAGCTACATTTTTTTGTTTGTTTGTTTGTTTTTAATTTAAACTATAGTGTGTTCATCCATTCATTTGTTGATGGGCATCCAGGTGCTTTGCATCTTTCTGCTGTTGTGAACAGTGCTGCAGTGAACATGGATGTGCAGATGTGTAGTTGTATTGCAGTTCTTCTTTCTCTGAGATATGTTCCGAGGAGTAGGATTGCTGGGTCGTAGGGTACTTTGTTTCTGGCTTTCTAAAGAAGCACTGTATTGTTTTTCAAAATGGTTATACTATTTTACACTATCACCAGCAGGGCATAAGAGTTTCAGTCTCCTCACAGTCTCTTCAGCGTTTGTATTTTCTGTCTCTGATCCGTGTTAGTCCTGCCAGGGTGGAATGGTTCATTGCTGTGGTTCTGATTTGCGTTTTTCTAATGGCTGTTGATTTTGAGCATTTCCTCGTGTGTCTGCTGGCCACTTCAGTGACTTTTTTGGTGAATTGCCTGTTCATTTCATTTGCCCAGTTTTTAATTGGATTATTTGTCCCTCTGTTGTAGAGATGTTGGATTTTCCTGTAGATTTTAAAGATTAAACCTTTTTCAGGTTTCTTACAGCTGCATTTACCCCCAGTCTGTAGGATCTGTTTTCACTCTTTGGATGAAGTCCTTTAATGACCAGAAGTGTTTAAGTTTTAGAAGATCATACTTACCTGGCTTATCTTTTGGAGTTTGTATGTTGATAGTTAATGGTTTGTATCCCATTAATACTGTGCATCAGGCCCTCTAGCATTGATCCCCTTTTTCTTCTATTATCTTTGAAGTTTTTGAATTTATATTTTAAGTCTTTGATCCATTTTGAGTTAATTTTGTGTATGGTGTGAAGTATGGGTCCTGTGTCATTTTTTTGCAGATGGACATTCAGTTTTTGCCACATCATTTGTTAAAAAGGTTGACTATTTCCCATTTTGATGGAATTTGGGCCCTTGTGAAAGATTGGGTGACAGTACGTGAATGGATTGACTCTGGGTTCTCAATTCTGTTTCACTGGTCAATGTATCTGTTGTTGTAGCAGGCTGTTTTGGTTTCTGTAGCTGGATAGTAGGTTCTAAGTTCAGGGAGTACAAGTCCGTGTACTGTATTCTTCTTTTTCAGTAGTGTTTTAGTTATCCAGGACCTCTTCTCTTTCCATATAAAGAGAATGATTTATTTTTCCATCTCTTTAAAAGGTGTTGGTATTTGGACACAGATAAAATTTCCTTTGTAGATTGCTTTGGGTAGAATTGTCTTTTTTGCAATGTTGAATCTTCCTGTCCATGAGCATGGTATGTTTTCACATTTATGCAGGTCTGTCTTGGTTTCTTGCAGTGTTGTTTTGTAGTTTTCTTTGAATTACCAGATGCTTTCTGACCTTGAGGAAGTCACTTTCCCTCTGTTTTGCAAGACAAGAGGAACTGACCTAAATCATCTCCAAGATCCTGACATATTTTAACATGATGTGGTATTTTAAAATCAATGTTTTTGGTGTCATATCACATTTTCTTAAAAACTGACAAGCCTCATACCCTTATTTTAGGAACTGAGACCTTCATCAAGATCATCACAAGAATATATACAGTCTTTCCCATTTTTTATGAAAAAAATCTTTTTGAGAAATTAATAAAGATAATTACTTTAAATGAACAAGGACTAATAAGAGTATAGTTATTACAAGTGATATTTCCAAATGGTCATGAGAATGACCAGTTCCAAAATTGTTACTGACCTTTAAGGAATGCTGGACTAATAGAAAATGGTACAAAATAGGATAGATGCAATTGTTCTGTTTCTACTACCAGATTAAAAAATGATATAAAGTTATAAAACTATAACTCTGTGAATCATCACAAAGTGAGCACACCTTGTAACCAATGTCTGCGTGAAGAAACAACATTCCCACTACCCTCTACACTTTGACCCTTGCCCCTCTGTGTACTACCGCCTCTCAGCACACCAAAGTAACGTTTATACTGTGGATTAGTTTTGCCTCGTTTTGAGTATGGAAAGACGTGGCCTTTTTCTGTCATCGTTATATTTGTGATATAATAATAATCTTGTTGCATGTAAAGTCATCTGTTCATGGCCATTGCTGTATGATACGCCTCTATACTCCGCTTGCTGATGAGGTGATTCCAACTTCCGGTGATGACAAGGTATGCAAAATAGAACCATACTTCATAGAGTGTTTGTGGCTGTGAACTTTAAGAAGTAGATGACCAGGCTTTTCCTTCAAGACACTTGTGAGTGGGTTTGACTATTGACCTTCCAGTTAGTAGTTGAATGCTTACCAGTTTACACTGCCTCCCCAAATCCCTGGGTGGCACAAATGGTTTGTGCTGGATTACTAATGTAAAGTCTGGTGGTTCAGATGTACCCAGCGGCATGTGGAATATTAAAATTATTTATGACACTTGGAGTTTTAAATGTTGAACTCCCTTATGTTGAGGGACATTGTAAATTAGATATTATCTGACACATTTGGCATAATCACTTGCTCTGTTTATCTCTGTATTTGATAAGTTGTGAAATTCTATGAAAATCTTTTGAATCAGTGAAACCACTCTCTGTATGTCAAACCATAAAATTAGTTTCAAAAACATTATCTTTTTTTTTTTTTTTTTGGTGTTCTTAAGACAAATTGATTGATGTTATTTTTGAAAACCAAGTTGCCAAGGTGGAGTCTCATAAACAAATGAGTCTTTATTCCTCCCGGAAAAAATCCTAGGTATCAGCTGGTGAAGTTGTCGTCATCAGGTGCTGTCAGGTTGGCTCTGATGGCGGTGACCCTGGGCTCAGCGGCACAAAGCCCCCTGGGGTCCTGCAGCGCACCCACGGTGGCGTCACGCTTCAGCCTGTTGTTGCAGCTCTGTGCCCATCCATCTGGAGGGTCTCCCTCTCTTTCACTGACCCTTTCCTTTACCAAGCAGGGTTCTTTCACCAGGGACTCATCCCTTCTGACAGCGTGTCCAGAGCATGTTAAAATGTGGTCTCACCACTTTACTTCCAAGGAGTACTCTGATTGTACCTCTTCAGAGCAGAGCTGTTTGTTCTTTCGGCGGTCCATGGCACATTCAGTGTTCTTCTTTAACACCACAATTCAAAGGCATCAACTCTTCTGTTGTCTTCCCTTTTCATTGTCCAGCTTTAGTGTACAGTATTACAGACAGTGTAAGTTCAGGTTAGTGTATCTAAGCAATATTAGTTTCAGTGGCCAATTACAGTCTTTCAGTGTAGAGTTTGGCGTGTTCTTTGAGCAGTATTTTAGGGTTATGTTTTCTGAGACAGAGACCAACTTTTCCATGTGTTTCTGTATTTTCCAGCTTTTAGATGTGTTGGGTCCTTTTGACTTGTTTCTGGCTGAGGGACTTGTCTTAGTTATTTAGTGTTAACTATCACAGACATGCAAACTCTAGTGCTGTAGTGGTGGAGTGCTACATCTGTTAACCAAAAGGCTGGGAGTTCAAATCCCCCAGGCACTCCATGGAAACTATGGGCCAGTTCTACTCTGACCTGTGGGGTCGCTATGAGTCAGAATTGACTCGATGGCAGTGGGTTTGGGGTTTTTTTTTTTTTGGTTTATCACAGAAATGCGCCAAGTGGATGACTTTAACAGAGAGAAATTTATTCTGTCATGGTCTAGTTGGCTAATTCAGGGCTTGGGCCGTAGAGAAAGAATTTCTCTTTCTGTCAGTTCTGGAGGAAGGTTCTTATCTTCACTCTTCTCCCTGGTCTAGGAGCTTCTCTTCATGGGAATCCTGGGTCCAAAAGATGCTGTCTGTTCTGGTGGTGTTCTCTTGGTGATGGTTAGGTCCTCTTGTCTGCCTGCTTTCTTCTGTTTTATATCTCATCAGAGCTATAAGACACTGTCTAATCATGTAGATCTTGTCGATATAACTGCCACTAATCCATCTCACTTTATCACAGTGATAGTAGTTACAATACATGGAGAAATCACATGAGGTCACAGAATGGTAGATACTGAAAGTAACAGGTGTCCCTCTGGGCTGAGGCAGGTAAGAGCCAGTGTGCTTTCTTCTCTCTCATCCTGATGGCGTTAGAGGCTCTGTGCTGCAGAATTCACCCATGGAGCTCGGATTTGTCTGTTGCAGCAGTCTGTGTTAATTTAATACTTCACTAAGTGCTCTACGCTCTGTTTAAAAAAAATTCTGAAGATCCTAAGGTATTTGATGCCCGTGATGTTTTGTGAGCAGACTGCTGCCCTTCGTAAAGGTTAGGATTCAGAGGATTGTTTTGAGGAGAACTAGGCTTCTGATGGGAAGGCAAGAAAAGACCACAGAAGTGCTTTTGTTGTCCTGCCAAGTGAGAAGAAAACACAAAAATAAATGTTTAAACTTCCTGATCACCAGAGCCATGTTTATCACTCACCTGGGATCCCATGGTTTTTGAAACATTAAAAATGATTTTAAGTGGTTTACGTATTTTTTAGAAATCTCATTTTAGGAGGTGACAGATCTTATTGCAGGAGGCTCATGACACAGAATAGAGCAGGGAAACCATTTGGTGCCTGCGAGGACGTCCTGCATGCTCTGAATACAAAGAGCTGGTAGCTTGGGGGGTGGGAGCAAAAAATTAATAGAAAAATAAAGTCCTTTCCATCTTCAGTTTCTTTCGTTGTTAAATCTTTACACAAAGTTAATTTTGTTTCATGTACTTGGTTTTGTTGTAGGAAGAATTCCCAGCAACAGAAATAACCCTGAGGGTTGTTACTGAGTGAGTACTGAGACTCAGCAGCACCCGGCAATGAAGATACTGAAATATAGTCTTTTAAGTAGCATCATGGCCCTGCTAGTCTTCTTGTATTTAAATACTTAATCTATTTTCATCTTCAACTTTGAGAGAGTTGGTGTTTCAGTTTTGATTTTCAGCGCAGTTTCTCTCATGGTGGTCTGTTTCTGGCTAGGGACAGTGTGGCAGTGTTGTGTGCTCACACTGGGTGGGACCCTAATCTTCCTGCACCTGTGGCAGCATGAGGACATGCCTTCACCTCGCTGGGGTGGCTCAGGTTACTCACTCTGTTGATGGATTCCTATTCACTAAGTGCCTGCAAAGTGCAATAAATCATGGGGGCAAAATCACAAACAGGAGCAGCCTGGTTCCTGGCCTGGTGGGAGGTTTTAGTCTTGTGTGATGTCACAGTAAGGACTGAGAAGAGAAAGGGAGATACCCTAGGTGACACCTGAAGGGAGAACTGACAGGGGTGGGAAAGAGAAGAAGACCCAGGTGGGATTAACAGCACGCACCAAAGATGACCGAGGGAGCGCTCAGTGTGCCAGTTCTGGAAGAGCATCTTTGCACAGGAGCGTGGAGCATGAGTGGGAGAGGGAGCGTGACAGAGCTAGAGAGGAAGGGGATTCTAGTATTGGGACCTTTAGAAAACCTTGGATTTTCTGTCAGAAGTAGTTGGAAGGTATTAAGCAGTAGGGTGATGTGAACAGATTTGTATTTTTTCCTTATGTTGAATCTGATTGTAAGAGGCAAAAACTAAAGACCTAGAACTGTGCTAAATGACAGACCAGCCATGAACTGCAGGTGACTACCACGTACTTGAAAGGTGGCTAACGTGGCCTGCTGTTAGGTGCCGTCAAGTCAGTTCAGACTCAGGACCTAAAAAGCCAAATTTTAATTTTAATTAAATTTAAATGTAAAACTTGAAGTGGTGTAAAATACTTTTAATTAACACAACTTTGTTGTTTCAGTAGGACTATATGTATGTAACTGTTAACAGTTTAGTGCCTGGATTGAAGTGTACTGATACAGGTTTAGAGGAGACTGTGGTGGCATAGTGGTTAAGTGCTAACCAAAAGGGTGCCAGTTTGCATCAGCCAGGCGCTCCTTGGAAACTCTGTGGGTCTGTTCCGCTCTGTCCTATAGGGTTGCTGTGAGTCGGAATCGACTCAGTAGCGGTGAGGTTTCTTTTTTTTTTTGGTTACGGGTTTAAAACAGTGGATTTTGGATTCATGGTACAAAGAAATGGATGTAAGATGTCTCAGTATTTGTATTAATCACATGCTAAAATACTAATGTTTGGAACATTTTGGTTAAATAAAATGTATTATTCAAGTAAAATTGACTTGTTTCTCTGTACTGTTTAAAATGCTGTTTCTAGAGAGTCTGAAATTACGTATGTGGTTCACATGATGCATTTTTTTGGATTCTGCTGGCCTAGAGATGAGTTAGGAGGTGGCTGACAGAATCCAGGTGAAAGATAGGGCATAGTCATCTAGTGCTGCTGTGACAGACATACCACAAGTGGATGGCTTTTAAAAAAAAGAAATTTTATTTTGTCAGTCAAGTAGGCTAAAATTGCAAATTTAGGATGTCAACTCCAGGAAAAGGCAGTGGAGGAACGTCTTTGCCATCATCAGTCTTCTGGACTGGGAACTTCTGAGGTGCAGGGACCCATGTCCTTTCCAAAGGATACACTTTGTTCCTGCCACTGCTTTCTTGATGGTGTGAGGTCTTCCTCTTTCTCCGCTTGCTTTCCTGTCCTGTCTGGTACGGTAGATTTTCTCAAGGCACTGATGCCTTGAGTCCTGCTCTCCCAGCAGAGCTGCCACCTGTCCTCCTCTTTTGACATCATAAGGGCAGGATTTACAACCTGGAGGACATCACATAATCCTAGGAGTCACCGTCTGGCCAAATTGCCACACTTTTTTTTTTTTGAAGGTGACAGTTCAGTCCATGACAGACAGTGATGACCTCGTGACTGGTGGTGGCAGCAGGAACTAAGATGTAAGAATTGGAGAGCTACATAGGAGGTAAAACAGGATCTGTCATATGATTAAATGAGAGAAGTGGTTGGCCATAAGGAAGAAAAGGGAGCCTCTAGACACTAGTAACTCGGGAAATGTATAGTAGCTAAGTCCAGATATATAAGCAAAATAGGAATATGTATTATTTTTCTTTGAAAGTATGTGTTTAAATCAGTGTTATTTTGCTTCTACTGTTGAGTTTTCTTTAGTATTTCTAATTTTTGCTGCTTAGTATTACTGACTAAATTGGTTCATTAGAGTTCTGCGTTTCTTAGATCATTGCTGAATACCACATTTTACAGTGTAACGGCTCCCCTCTTTATTTCCATGTCATTGTTTATCTATCTCCTTGGACCAATTAGCAGGTGGACCAAAAGGCTTTGTATAGTTTTGGCTATGTAGATTCTCTGAGCATTTTCAGATTTGGTACAGTAATAATATAGAATTTATTTACAATTTTAAAATAAAGGTTGTTCCTATTTAGAGCAGCAAATACTTTATGAGGCTGTTTCCTAACAAAAGTTGAAGCCCTAAAGTATCTGATGGATGTTGACCATTTAATACTTTCCCCTGTTGTCCCCTTAAGAAATAAGCTGCATTTCTAGCTTCATTTTCCAGTCTCTTACACTTATAAAAGTAGTCGAGACAGTTTGTTGACCCCGGTGAGACCTTTTAGTCTCTGGCTTGTTAGACGTCAGAGTCTGGAGCCTGCGTTGGCATTCCAGTCACAGGCAGCCACTGGGCTCAGGGCAAAGCCAAGCACAGCTTTAGGATTCAGACAAAGCCACTCTGGCAGAGGAACCTAGTTGTCAGGGTAGCTGGCGGTATTGTAAAGAACTGTTGCATAATGGGGAGACCAAGGAGAACTATTAGGATGCAAACGTGAAAAAAATGGTGAAGCTAACCCGCAAAAACAAACATTTCTTTCTTCATGAAGAGTCTATTCACTGTTGTTTTCTTCTGTTTAACTTCTCTGGGCCTTCGATGTAGTTGGTGCAATTTGAGTATATTAGTTTATCTTAATCTCTGGCCGTAATACTAGTCTATATTACTTTAAAATGGATAGCTGATTTGTAGGAAGAGACCAGAGCACTTGGCGTTGTTCTGGGATCTTGTCATACTTGACAGGTGTGCCATCCTTCAGCCTAGGTCAGTTTTTACATGCCATTTGTATTCCTAATTTAGGATGAGGAATCCTGACTTCGCCTTTTACCTTCCATGTCTTTGTCAGTTTTTTCTTTTTCTTTGGATTTTTTGTCTGCCTTATTGTGGTCAGGAGCCATCCATTTGGTTACAGCTCATAGATACCCATGTGCAATGGAAGGAAACGTTGCCCTGTCCTGTGCCATCTTCACAATTAATATCCTTGTTGAGCCTGTTGTAGCTGCTGTGTCAGTCCATCTCATTGAGGGTCTTCTTTCTGTGCTCTCTACTTTACCAAACGTCATGTCCTTCTCCAGGGCTAATCCCTCCTTAAGAAAATACAAAATGGAATTGAAAAGTATATGAAAATAGAAGATGCATTTATTAGATTTATGTATGTGTAATTACTGCATTTATTACAAATCTACTCATATATGAATTTAGCCAACAGACCAAGACCTGTTAGATAGTCTGCTCGTGATGGGGAGTGCAAAGATGGCAGGTAGAGCCCATCTGTCATGGGTTGGGGTGTGTCTCCCCAAATTATCTGTCAACTAGGCTAGGTCATGATTCCTGTTATTACATGATTGTCTACTATTTTGTCACCTGATGTGATTTCTGTGTGTCTTGTAAATACTATTACTATGGAGTAATGAGGTGGATTATTGGCATTTGTATCAATGAGATCTGTTAAGATTAGATAGTGTCTTAAGTCATTCCAGATGGCTTAAGATACAAAAGAGAAGCAGTGAGCAGAGAGACAATGGGGACCTCATAGCACCAAGAAAGTGGCACTGGAGCAGAGTGTATCCCTTGGACTGGGGGTTCCTACACAGAGAAGCTCCTAGACCAAGGGAAGATTGATGACAAGGACCTTCCTCCAGAACTGACAGAGAGAAAAAGCATTCCCTTGGAGCTGATGTCATGAATCTGGACTTCTGTCCCACAGGACTGTGAAAGAATAAACTCTGTGTTGAAGCTGTCCACTGCGGTGTTTCTGTGATAGCAGCATTAGAGGACTGAGACACCATTTCTAAAGAGCTCTCATTCTAACACAGGTAACAACCATCTTTGTGGTTCCTTGTGCCTGGTATTTGTATTAATTCATGTAATCTTTACAGAAAGCCCAGAAATTGAGATTGTTCCCATTTTATGAATCTGAGAATTGAAGTACAGAGAGGCTGAAAATAAGTTGTCCAAGAGTTAAAGCTGGATTTGAAACCCAAGCCATTCCCCAGAGCCCGTGATTCTAATTACTGTGCTATGCTACGATGCCCGCAGATAATAAGATGTTATCTTCCTCTCTTGTCCTGTCCTTGCTCATTTCATTGTTTAACGTTTAACCAGGGTTTTTTCTATGCTAGGCATTGAGGGTACACCAATTAGCAAAATCGACCTCTTGGAGCATAATTGTGATGGAGGAACAGACCATAAATCAACAAACAAATAGATAGATAATGCTTGATTGTCCTAGGTGCCACCAAGGAAAACAAAGAAGAGTGGAGGGTAGAAAGTGACTGAGAGTGTTATTTTCAGAGAGAGGGGAGGCTGAATCTTGTTGGGAAGGTGTTTTTTTGGTGCTGAAACCTAAAAGAAGTGTGAGAGTAATTTTTGAGTATATTTAGAGCAGACACATTCTGTGGAGTGAAATAGCAGGTGCAGAGATCTTAAGAAAGTTGTTCTTATGTTTGAGCACTAGCTGGATGGTCACTGGGATGGAAATGCAGTTTGAGTAGGAAAGTGGTGAGGAGAAGAGGGGAGCTCTTCCAGGGCAGCAAGGGAGGTCTTACAGGGCCTTGCGTGCCATTACATCCGCTGCTTTATTCTGCGTACAGTGAGAAGTACTGGAGGACTGAGAGTCAGGAAAGGTACTTCGTGAGATCTGCATTGCAAGCATCACCCTGACTGCTCTGTGATCTCAGGGTGCTGGGGCTGAGGGGGTGGAGTGGAAGTGGGGTGGGGCAGTGCTGCCGACGAGGGAGGAGGTTAGCGGAGACATGAGGTGCTCAGACTTGGGGTTTATCTGGAAGGTGGAAATTTGCTAATAGTTTGGATGTAAGATACGCGAGAGAGAGAGAGAGAGAGAGAGAGAGAGAGAAGACAAGGATAAAGTCAAGGTTTTGGCTTCAACAACTGAGAGAGGGGTTGTGCCATTTACCAGGGAAGAGAAGCAGGTTTTGAGGGAGAAAACCAAAAATTCAGTTCTACTGTTCAACGGAGATACATTTTAGAGAGCTATGGAGAGATCTTAAAAGACAGACGCATCTGTCTGATCTTTATGAGAAGGATTAGGCTGGAGATAGAAATTTGGGAATCATTAGCCTGCTGGTGGCTGTGAGGAGACCAGATGAGGTCACTCAGAAAGTGAGTGTAGAGAAGAGGTCTAAGGACTGAGCTCCGGGACTCTCTGACATTTAGAGGTGACAGTCAAATCCAAACCCACTGCTGTAGAGCACGTTCTGACTCACAGCGACCCTGTGGCCAGGGTAGAACTGCCCTGTAGAGTTTCAGGGAGCATCTCATAGATTTGAACTGCTAACCTTTTGGTCAGTAGCTGTAGCACTCAACCCCTGTTTCAGTAGGGTTTCCACATTTAGAGAGACGAAGAGGAGGAAAATCTAGCTGAGGAGCATAAGGAAGGACCAGACAGAGAGGTAAGAAGAGACTCAGAAGAGGTGGTGTGTGGACACCACGAGAAGGAAGGGTTTCAGGAAGAAGAAGGAATGCCTGGTCCCTGTAGGTGCAATGTTAAGTAAGGTCACGGTTGTGAACTGTATTTAACAGTGTGGAAGTCATTGATGACCTTTACTAGAGTGAGTTTTTGGTTGCTGTTCTTAGCTGCTGTTGAATCAGCTCTGAGTCAGCGTGACCTCATACACGGCAGAACAACACGTTGCCCAGTCCTGCGTCATCCTCACGGTTGCCAGGGTGTTTGAATACGTTGTTGCAGCTGGTGCCTGCCCGTCTCGCTGACTCAGGGTCTTGTTGGCCCTCTGCTGTGTCGGATGTGATCCCTTCCGTTAGCAGTCGGGCCGTCCTCCCTCCTGATGATATGTCCACAATGGATGAATTGGACAGTACTTTGTTGCCACCCCTAAGGTTTTTTTTTTTTTTTTAATTAAATAAAAGTTGTTGAGGTAAATATATAGATAACGAAATATTTGCCATTTCTTTGGTGTTCTCATGTAGCTCAGTGACATCACTTGTGGTCATTGTGTTGTTCAGCGATCACCATTAATTTCTAAAGTTTCCATCACTGGTAGCAAAATCTCAGTATTGCTAAGCATGGTATCTTCCTTTCCTCCTCCTCCTCATCCATCCCGGTAACCACTGATAAATGCTGATCTCTGTACCCTCTTGTTAGAGGTAATCCGTGTTAAGTGGGATCACACAGTATTTGTCCTTTTGTGACTGACATATTTCACTCAGTAAGATGTTTCCATGGTTCATCTATGCTGGGGCATGTATCAGGACTTCATTACTCTTTATGGCTGAGTAATATTCTATTGCTTGTGTACGTCTGATTGTATATGTCCATTTTATCTGTTGGTGGACGTTCAGGCTGTTGTGAATCTGGAAGGCTAATTTTTTGAGGTTGATTGCCAAGTCTTTCTTCCTACACTCTTAGTCTGCATCCTCTGCTGAAACTTGTCCACCGTGGGTGACACTGTGGAGATTTGACATACTCAAAGTACCAGCGACATAATGTTCCTCATCATAGCAGCATGCAAGCCACCACTGTTGGCAGAGTGCCAGACAGGTGGGGAAAGAGTTGGTCCAGAGGATCTCTCTTTTTAATTAAAGAGTAGGTATATTTAAAAATCCCTTGCATGCCTTACTCAGCCCTCCACACCCTCAGATCTCGTCTCTGTTGTTACTTGTTTCCTAAATTTAATCGTGTTAGCTTCAGTACAGTGTTCTGATGATCATTTACCTTGTGGTTGTTTTTCCTGGAGAAATGGATGCACTGAATATGATAATAAAAAACCAAAAAAACCCCTCAAACCCAGTGCCATTGAGCCGATTTTGATTCAGTGACCCTATAGGACAGAGTAGAACTGTTGCATAGAGTTTCTAGGGAGCATCTGGGGGAGGCTGATCTTTTGGTTAGCATTAACCACTGTGCAGCCAGGCTTTCTGATTATGATAATAGCTATTGCTTATTGAGCCCTTCCTGTGAGTAAGGCACTGTCCTGAATTTCACAGTGTTGACTTATTTAATCTCTCCAACTCCTATGGGGTATAGTGTTATTATGTCTGTTATATTAGGTATATAGGTGGGGAAACTCATGCACAGAAGAATTAAATAATTTGCCTAAGGACATTCAGGTATTATACAAGGTCGAATATCATCTCAGATTTGTTTTATCATGGTGTTCTACTGAAGTCTTTTCATCTGAACCCCCCTCACCCCTTTTCTGTCTCTTTTGCATGATTAGCCCACTGTCTCCTCTGTGGTGGAAAATTTTAGATACAAGTGTTGCTTTGGCTTCCTAAGAATTCTCAGTGAACTGGCTTTTCCCAGATCCTTTTCTTTCCTCCTAGAGGCTTTTTCTCCACTTTCTCAGGTAGGCTTGTTAGTTATCAAGGCTAACGATTAGCAGAATACCACTCTGCCTTTTAAGACCAGTACAGAGTGGTGGGTGGGGAGCAGAGCATACTCACTGAATGGGATGGTGGTGACTGAAACTGAAAAATTGAATGTCTGAGACAATGGAGTGTAAGCATTCTATTTCACACTGTACTCCAATATGTTAAGAGGTCACAGAAAAGTCAATTTTAAGTGACTTCATCATTTATTCGTGCAACACATATTGATTGAGAATGACTTAACCATGCTGGGTGCTTAAGACACAAAGATAAACCATACTGAGTGCTTTAGTCAGCTAGGGCTGCTCTAACAGAAATACCACAGAGTGGGTGGCTTTGCAGGGGAAGGTTTATTCCTACACAGTCCGTTAGGCTACAAGTCCATATTCAGGGTGTCCGCTCCAGGGGGAGGCTTCCCCCCCTTGTCGGCTCCGGAGGAAAGTCCGGTATTGCATCAGTCTTCGTCCAGGGAGCATCTTGGCGCAGGAACCTCAGGTCTGAGGGATGCGCTCTTTTCCTGGTGCTGCTTGCTTGATAGTGTGAGGTTCCCAATTCTCAGCCTGTCTCCTTTTCCTTTTGTCTCTTACAGGCTGAAAGGATTAAGGGTTGGGCTAGCCACACTCCAGGGAAACTCTCTTTACAGTGGGGTGGGGGACGGGTGGGATCTTATAAAGGGATTTACAGTCCCACCCTAATCCTTTAATGTACAGCATAGGAAAACCTCAAAATGGAGCACAGTCACCAGATACTGGGAATCATGGCCCAGCCACATGGCTACACATATTTTTGAGGGGGGCACAATTCAGTCTATGACACTGAGGCATTTCTAGTCTGAGGCAGCGTGTTGGTGCGGCAGCTAAGTGCTAGGCTACTGACTGACAGGTTGTGGCTCAGGCCTACCCACCGGCCCCTCAGGAGAAAGACTGAGCACTCTGCTTCCACAGAGATCATAGTAAAACACACAAAAAACTCGTTGAACAGTTCCATTCTGTTCTGCTGCATGGGGTTTCTGTGAGTTGAAATAGGCTTGACAACAACCCCATTCTTAGAGTGGAGATAAACTCTCAGTTTGGTAAATGCTGTTAATAGGGAAAATGTGTGGTCAGAATAGTACCTAAAAGGAGCTCTTAACGGGATGTAGAAGTGAGGGGCTAACAGTTGGTGTGCTTCACAGAGCACTCGCTGTTGCACTTTACGTGCATTATCTCATTTAATTCTCGCAACCCTGTGATGGAAATACTGTCATCGTCCCTGTTGTACAGAGGGGTATAGTGAGGCACAGAGTGGAAAAATAACTTACCCAAACTTAAACATCTTTTGTGCACGAGAGCCAAGGAAAGCTTCCTAGAGGTTGTGACATTGGGGCTGAGACCTGAGGGAAGAGGGCGAGTTACCACATATGTTACTGGAAGGAGGGACCCACAAGAAACCGGGACAGAGTGGAATCAGATACCTTCTGGAAGAGACAGTAGCTCTGTAGGACTGGAGGTCATCTGTGAGGAAGGCAGCAGTGAGTAGTTTTGCTGGAGAGACAAGTTCTCTGTTCAGATAATGTTTTACAGGTGCTGTGTGAATGGGCAGTGCAGGTGGTCCCTGACCGACAGCGAGTTCTGTTCTGACAGCTCCGGCATAGGGTGGTTCTGGCTGAAGTTGAAGACGACCTTTTTTTTTTGTTTAGTTTTCGTTGTTACTGCCTTTTATTAGCAGTTTTTGTGAATTTTATCTTAATTTATTTTTGGATATTGGAAACATTATTTGTAAACTTACAGATATATTTTAATCCATAGATATATTAAAAATCACACAAATCACAAAAATTTACGCCGAAGATGAAGAGTTGGATGACGATGGCATTTGTGTGTTGCTGTGGTAACTCCATTTACAGACGGTCTGGATCATTTAGGTTATCTGTAGGAATGGGGGTGGCATTTCTAGTCAGAAAGTTCATGAGAGTTGTCTGTATGGCCCTTTTCTTTTTCCCTTCATGTATTTCAGGATAGCATCTCCCTCCTTTCTGATTCTGCCTATTGACTTTAGCAAAGCAAAGGGCATTTGGTCCATATTTTCCAGGAACTGAAGACACTGATGTAGTTTAGATGTTGTTCAGCAAATTACATACTGCAGCGTTCTGTATATAGTACATACTACTAATGATGAGACATGCAGAAACAGAAAACTCCAAAAAACCCAATCCTAAACCCTGTTTCCTCGCCAGTACAGACAGATCTAAGTGCTGTTGATTGTAACTTTGAATATGTTGGAAGTTGAGGACTGTCTGTCATTTCTACGGCACTTGGCTTTGGCTACCAAGTGTTATTCATATAGGTAATACCTGTTGGGAAGACAGAAAGATGAGTGGCATCCCATCGGATGGACTTTGTCTGAGGTTTTTCTAAAGTAGCTGAATCTTGAGCCAAGTCTTGATGTCTTTTTCTTTTTTTAAACTAGCTGAGGCACTGACCCTCACAGTCTGAGACTAGGCTCCCATTTCCTTACCTGGGCACTCAGCACTTTCTGAGGCTCCTACCTGCCCTAAGATTGTCTTATATCCTGTATTCTCCATTCTTGAAATCTCATTAGCTCAGCTGTTGTGTATCTGAACTTTCAACCTTTACCTATAAAGCCATTTTCTTTCTAATTCTTGGATTTCTTCAGTCCCCTTGAAACGTTTGTTGATTCTGGTAACACCCACTAACATTGCGTATCCATAGCAGCCACTGGAGGGCTTTGTTGTTTCCAGCATCTCAGTTTTTGGAAACTGAACATTGAATACTACTACTGATAATGGCTGGTGATTGTACTTTTTAGTATATACCAGTCGCTCTTTAGACTGTGTGCCAGGCACTCAGCTGGTTATTTTATGCACGTCAATGTAATTTAAGCCTTATGACAGTTTTATGTGGTGGACATTACATTACTAGTACACAGTTTCATGATGAAAGTGATGGCATTTCAGAGGACGTAAGTACTGACTTGGTCAAGGTGACACTGATAGTGGCAGAGTCAGGATTTGAACCCAGGTACCATCTTGGTTGCTTTGGACACATCAGGAAAGACCAGTTGAGAGAGAAGGACATAATGTTTAGCAAAGTAGAGGGACAAAAAGACAAGGGAAACCCTCAGTGAGCTGGAATGACTTAGTAGCTGACAGTGGGCTCAAGCATATCCGTGCTCCTTGGACAGGGACTGCTGCGGTTGGTTCTTTTCCGCGTGGGTCGCTCTTGGTTGGAGCTGACGTTGATGGTGGCTGAGAACATCTTTGACTTGAAAGCCTGGGTGTTTTTAATCTTTACCTCAAGTCTTCTGCTTACATTTGCATTTTCTTACTTTTGCAGGTTTAAAAAAATACATGGGAGATATGTTGGGCTAAATATAATAAAAGATAAACAAAAAAACCCAAGAGCAACAGAAAACCCAATTGCCACTGAGTCGATGCCAACTCATGGTGATCCCAGGTCTGTCCCAGTACAGCTGCGCCCTCGAGGTGTCAGTGGGGGATTTTTCAGAAGTAGATTGCCAGGCCTTGGCTTCCCTCCCTGAGTGAGTTACCACTAAATAAATATCCAGATGTTATTTTGTGTGCGCCACTAGTAGACAGATAGGGTTCCACTTTTAATAGTATTTGAATCCTTTGTTTTCCACCTCAGATTCAGTATGCCATTTTATCTGTTTCTCCATGGCACCACCTCTGGTATCTGTGGATTTCCTTTCCCAGTACTTCGGCAGTGCATCATTTTTATTGGATTGATATATATTTTTCCATATGTGACTGTGTCAAGCCTGTACCCACTTCTGTACCTCAGCATGTTTACAAAGGATGGAAACAGCTGGAGAACTAGCAGTGGTACTAATACTACGGACAGCCACCTCGGTGATGATACGGTGACGGTGACGAGGTCGTGGTGATACCAAGACCTGGCTGCTCGTCTGCTTCAGCAGACTCTATAATAGTAAAGAAGATGGGGAAAAGGTTAGGAGAGGAAACAGCAAAACAGGTTTTCCATCTGTGAAAGAACATTCCCAAGTGCTTTCAGTTCCGTATCTTAGTGAAGCCCTGTTTTCACCGGTTTTAAACCCGTTGGTCTTTTTTTGTCTCTTTATAGTTCACATTTTAATTTTAAGCAATCCAGATTCCAACACCTGTGTATTTGTGAACTTCATTTGTATGCTCAGTCAGTCCAGCGTTCATCTACTCAGAAATGCTTTATTGATCAGATACTTAGTGCTTACTGGAAGACCAGCTCAGTACAGGGCACACAGAACCTCACTGGGCTGACACAGTCCTTGTGCACGTGGACGTGACCATGTGTCACTGGATTGGCTTCAGGAGATTTAGCCTAGCCATGTTTTTCTCTGTATGTTCTGTGTTTGGTGTTAACAGACTTGGAAATCCAGGCTTCCATATCTTGTTTATGGTTACATAGATACTGATTTCATTAATACATGTATTTTTATGATGTTTAGCTTTTACTTCTTGGTATTCTAAAGTCTTACTGTTGTCTTTATATTGTGTTTTTACTCTTTATCCATGCTTTGTAGTTACGCCTTTTAGCTGCTGTATAATATTTTATTTGAAGATACAGCACATTTTCTTTATTCTTCTACTGATGGATCCTTAGAGTATTCTCCCCTCGTCCCCTCTCTTTATAGGATACTGTAATAGTCTGAGTCTCTTCTGAGTCAGAACTTTAAACAGCCTTTGAAAAAGAACTTCTGTCTTTTGTCTCATGAATTTGTGTTCCGGATCGTAAGTTTCGAGTTGCCTTTATTATTTTTGATTGAGTGCTTTGGTTGAAGGCTCTGATCAAATTGGTTGAAATGGACTGTAGACTGCCCTCTTTCCATACTTAGAGAGGAAAAGTCCCCAAAGGGTCACTTTGTTCACAGACTTGGCGTGTGACACAGTCTTGAACAGGTAAAAGGAAAACAAAGTATAGGAAAGCAGCCAATTATAGTAATTGCAGCTGGTTTCGAGGTACTTCTAACAGTTTGTGCGAATGCTTACTTGAAAGCATCAAATGGGTGCTAGTTGTGAAATAGAACACCTGTTTGTTGTTGAGCATGTGTTTATGCAGATGACGGTTGTTGTCAAAGCACCTTGATGTGGAGTAGTCCTGTTTACATTTACATTCTCCCCAGAGGATTAACAGTGTTCTCTCAATAAATTTGCAGCCTATTCTCCTCTCAAAGGCTGCTGTTTGGAGGGTGGTGGGAAAGAGGCAGCAAGTGCTTGCTAATCACTCGAATATACATAATTAGCTCCAGTCTGGCGCACTGGGTTCTTTGTAGATCCATAACAGTACTGATGGGCAACAGCGCAGAACAATGCCTGTGTCACCCCATTGTTGTTGAGGGTACTTGTCTGTTCATTGATGTCTGGTCTTCATTTTTCTGAATGTGAGTTAAGTCTTTATGATCTTTTTTTCTGGTTTGTTTTTAATGAACCAGTGTCATTTGGACAAGAACGCTTTACAAAGTCACCGATGAAAGTAGTGTTGCAAATTGCTAGAGTCTGAGGTTATTATTGTTAACTTGTGACATCTAGTTATTCCAAATAGTGAGGAAGAGTCCAGCATATTATCTGATAGCTCAGCTCTGCTTAGTGAACATGGGGGAGTTTTTAGACCAATTAGAAAAAATGGGTAATTTGAGATGTAGTGGTCTATTGTATACACAAAAAATAAAACCAGAATACAGTCTCTTGTTTCCTAAAGGTCTTGCTTTTTGTCAGGTTAGAGTAGTCCTGGTGTGGGAATATTTAGACCTCCTAACTTTGCATCACTAAGTATGGATGCAGGTAAGGTTGACAGGTGTTTCCAACAGCCTTCCATAGGTGCTGTCAGCAGGGTAACTTCCGTTCCTGTCCCCTTCCTGCTACACTCAGATCCACGCCGGTTTCCCTGCTGGATTCCTTGCAAAGCTGTGGGTGGATAATCACTCATGGACACACCATTCTAGACATCTAAGTTGTTTTTCTCTCCCCACAGAATGTTCCTAGAGCGTTGTCTGACTTCAGAAATTCTGCTTCAGAAGTGTTAATACCTTTTTATAGGCCAGGAAGGAAGTCTGACTTTGTCTCCCCTGGAGTCTGCACTCCTGTCGGCCTGTCAAGTGAGAATCCTTCAAGTGGCAGCAGTCCTGTGTGGGACTGAAGTGTAGTGCAGCATTGACTCTTGAGGTTATTATAGGTGGTATATTATTATATGGGAACAGTAAAAAATTTGAGTAGTTAAGTATATATTCTTATATATGTAAAAATGGTGTAGGGGTGGTGGTAGCTGACCTCTTCTAACTTTGCGTGGGGGAAGGAGAATCAGGATTTACAGCCCAAGGCTGCCTCCCTTGAGTGGTGGTCACACCTGCCTTCTCTCTCCGTTGTCTTGACCAGTTCTGTCACCAGCATCTCGCCCACAAAACACTCTCCTCTTCTCTGTTGTGTTTGATAATTGACTGCAGTGGCCACACTGCACTCATAGACAATACTCAAGACTGGGGTGTTCATCAAGTTTTTCCATCGGACAGCCTCTTCCCAGCGTTCACAGGCACGCCTTTCTGGCCGTTGGCCTGTGTCCAGAGACACTCATCTCTCTCTGTGGGCCAGGAAGCCTAGCATGCTGTCCCCTGCTGCCAGGTCTCCCTGTCTTCAGTGTCACAGCTCCCTCAGTCTGCCTGTCTCCTGGGTCTAGGACTTTCTCCGCTCAGGAGTCCTAAGCTCAGAGGATGTGCTGGCTCCCGGCTTTTCTTCCTTGGTGGTGGTGAGATCTTCTCATTCCCACCTCCAGGGTGGTTCCCCAGCAGGATGGTAAAGTTGACCAACTGCATGGGCCTACGCAGTCACTAGAAAGTAACCTAGAAAGGTTACAAAAGTGATCTCTTGCACGATCATGTATTAGAAAAATATGACTAGCATTTCAAACTTGTGCTTTCATGATGTGGATATGAAGGAGGTCAAAAGAAGAAGCAGACTCCTTGCTGTCAACTCAGTTCCACCTGATGGCAACCGTAGGACAGAGTAGAACTGCCCCATGGGTTTCCTGAGGCTAACTGCCACACCATTCTCTCTCAGAGCAGCTGAAGGCTTCCATCTGCTGACCGTTTGATTGACATCTGAGCACTTAACCAATGAACCACCAGGGCTCCTTCAATTGAGAACAGAGATTCAGAACTTGCTGTAGCAAGGAAGTCAGTCTCTGTCACTTGTATTTGACAGATTCAAAGGTGGGCATAGGGTGAGATACCCTTATAAAAACCCATTGCTGTCGAGTGGATTCCAGCTCCTAAAAGCTCTATAGACAGAGAACTACCCCATAGAATTTACAGGGAGTGCCTCACGGGTTTGAACAGCCAGCCTTAGGGTTAGCAACTGTAGCACTCACAAGTGGGAAGAAAAGAGGGAAGGCTGAGGTATGCCTTGATTGGTGCCTGTTGCAGCGGGAAGCTGGAAGCAGACACCTTACAGGAATGCTCTGGGGAGCATATTTTGGCATGTTCCAGCTGGTTTCAAGTTTGACCTGGGATAAAAATGAGGGAAGTTGGCAGTCACTGTCTGGGTCCTTACTTTCTGGGCCAATTGGTGCAGAGGTTGTGGTTTGGTTTCCTGGGCTGCTTGCTGCAGAGGTGGTGGATCTGAGTTGTGTTGTCCTGCTTGGTCTGGCCATTGTGAGTTCTAAGCTCTCAGTGGGTAGTTTTAAGATGAGGCTGAATTTGTTCACATCCAAAAGGCTAACTGATAGAAAAAGAGGAATGTTACATAGATAATAGTAACAATGTAATGGGTGAATTTGGCAGTAATTGTGAAGCTGGTAAATGAATGAAATTGGGAGGTGGCAACTAAAAACTGTTAACAGTTATGTGTCACGCGTTTTACTGGCTGTTTTCTTATTTTCTCCTCTTAAAAGTTGTACAAGTACGATATTGCAGTTCTCAGATTACAAATGGAGATGCTGAGGTTTAGTCAAGTAATGTTCAAGATTGCACGGCAGGTAACTAAAAGAGCTAGAATTCTAATCAGTACAAGATTTTAAAAAGAAATCAAACCTTTAATTTATCAATAGGGTTATTCCAGGAGCTGAAATGTTGGTCCAGGTCACGATGTTCTTTCAGTGTTCTACAGGCTTTTTTCTTTCTTTCTTTTTTGGAATGCTCTCTCCCTCTTCATAGAACACTATTTTTGAACGTCTGTTTGTTGCCATCAGGTCGGCTCTGACCCTTGGCGACCCCGTGTGTACAGAGTTGGGCTGCTGCTTAAGGCTTCCCAGGCTGCGAGCTTTGAGAAGCAGATTGCCAGGCCCTCTCCTCAGGTGCCTCTGAGTGGGTTTGAACTGCCAATCTGGGTCAGTAGTGCAGAGTTTAACCATTGGTACCACCCAAGGGACTTGTTAAGGGGGCTGAAACAGTTACCAGTCTTTCCATTTACGTAAAGATCTGTGGCTGCTCGTTTCCAAGCCTGTGGCTGCATGCTTCCTTATTTGAAGATGACCTTACTATGTGCTTCCTCATTTGAAGTTGGCCTTACTGTGTGCTCAGAGGGAAGGCAGGTGCAGCCTGCTCCTGTTGCTCTGTGACATTATCCAGTAAAGTTGACTTGGGGCACCCTCTTACCTCTACTTCCTCTTATCTCCTTGTTGCTGTATCAAAGCCGCTGTTTTCTCAATTCTTGTTGTCTGTTCTCTGATCTTAACCACTGGTGATCTTGCTGAGGCACTTAACTTAAAAAGTATACTACAGTAATGTCATCATATCCACAGCAGGTCAGTGCATTCTTTTGTTTTTAGGTTGGCTTGTGGTGGATTGTCGTTAATGTCCCAGAGACTTAATTATAAATCTGTACGCTATAGACACAGAAAAAATCGAAAGATACTTCTGAAACATATAAATATTTAATGCTCTTAGAAGAAACCAGTAGACAAAGACACTGAAAATATAGGCAAGATGAAAATAAATTAGTTTATTTCTGGTATCAAAAAGACCTATTCTCACTGGGAAATACAAAAAATAAACATACAGAAAGTTACAATCTTTTTTATAATTTCCCTCTACCACTAAGAACCATTAGCATTTTATGTTTTTGTCTGTGCACATATTTGTTAGTAGATATGAAGTCCAAATTTGAGAGTTTACATCCTACTTTCTCCTTTTAATGCTGTATGTACATTTTCTTATCTCCTTAAGCATTTTTCATAAGTGTGTGAACTACAGTTACCTAACAGTCCTGCTTAATCATTAGATAAGACAGTTTTTTTCAGATAATTTTTTTTTAAGATAAATTTTGACAGGTGAAATGAATGATTCAGAAGACACTGGTTATTGCAGAGTTCTTTCTACTCTAAAAAGACCTGTTTTTTGGAAAGCCTGTACCGGTTTACGCTCTTTCTGTGTTGTGTTGCTTGCAGCTCAGTGCGTGTGGTCTTCTCTCTTTTCACTTTGGATTCTGTCCCTTCCCATCTACTGAGAAACGTCTCTGTCCTAGTTATCCCCATGTCTGCTGTCGGCAGGCTCTCTCTCACTCAGCTATATTCTGGTGAACACGTACGAGCAGCTCCCAGCTTTGAAAGACAGACCCTCTCTTGACACCCTCTGGCCCACTCTGGTGATGGTCTCTCCCCTACGTTTTCCTCTGGTGATAAAATTTCTTGGGTGATTTGTCTACCCCTCCACTTTCTCACTTTGCCGTTACTTTCTAAACCACTGGAGTCTCACTGTGTTTCTCACCACTTCGCTAAAAAGATTCTTCAGAATCACCAATGACATCCTTGTCTCGCAAGCCCATGAACGTTTTTCTTTCTCTGTTTCTTAATGTTCAGCACAATTAGCAACGCAGCCAGTCTCCATACATTCCCTTACCTTGGCTTCTCCTAACCTCTGACCTTTCTTGTTGGCTCTTGAAACTCAGTGCCTAAATTTTATTTGTTTATTTATTTATTGGTTTTTAAAGCATGTCCTCAGGGCCAGTTTTATTAAAGAAAAAAATTACGCGATTAATTTTTCAGTATTATTGCCACTGTAGTGATAGACGCCAGTTTTGGCCAACATGGCATAGTTACTGTATTTCAGATTTTCTCAAGGCCAGGCAGTTGTTGACGAGGATGACCAGTTTTGCTTTGCCTTACGGGTCATCTTCAGAGTCTGTGTATACCCCAGAACATATTTTCCACTCTTCATCATAACAGATTGGCGCCTAGAGTTGATGGACTCTGGTGACTTTTTCGTCTTCCAGCAGCAGCTGCCACGATGGTCAGGGAGGGAGAAAGGCTTGATTCCTAAATACTGAAAGTTGCTCAGGACTCAGTCGAGGGTCTTCTTTTCTTGGAAGAACTAGGCTGCCGTGGATGCTTTTCCATGTGGTCTTCCTCGCCTCTCCTGGAAGTCTGTCACATGAATCTTGCCTGAGTCTGAAGACTATAAAACCCGAACCACACCCACCACTGTAGAGTCAGTTCCAACTCATAGAAGACTAAACCAAAACCAAATCCAACCAAACGCACTCCACTGCCGTCAAGTTGATTCCAATGCATAGCGACCCTATAGGACAGAATAGAACTGTCCCATAGAGTTTCAAGGAATGCCTGGTGGAATTGCTGAGCTCTTGGTTAGCAGAGGTAGCACTTCACTGCTCCAGAAGACTGTAAAGGTGTTTATAATACCAAGGATTTGTATTTTAACCTATTAATCTTAAAAAAATAAAGATTTTTTGTTTTCTTAACAGTGATTGTCTTTTGAAACCTAGAAGAACTGACATTGTGTGACCAGAACAGTTTATGCAAAAGTGCATTATGATTGCTTTGATTTTGTAAAATGTTAGGTAGAGTAACAGATTTCGAGATCCAGATCACAATTTCTACATTGATGGATTGGCAAATTGACAGTTCCTAAGAACTCTGGATTTTTTTCTGAAGTGCTGAGAATTTATAAAACCAAGCCAAACTTGCTGACTGCGAGTTGATTCCAACTCATAGAGACCCTGTAAGACAGAATAAAACTGCCCCGTATGATTTCCAAGGAGCACATGGTAGATTCAAACTGCTGACTTTTTTTGGCTAATAGCCCTACCTGAAGGCTGGTATTTTTGAGAGCTTTAATGTGCTTGGAATGCCAGTGTGCTAATTGAAACATTGGCAGTTTGAGTCTACCTGGAGGTGCCTTAGAAGAAGGCCTGGTGGTCTACTGCTGAAAAAAAAAGCCGGTGAACACCATATGGAATGCAGTTCTAGTCTGCAACGCATGGAGTCGCTGTGAGTCAGGGTTGATTTGATGGCAACTTTTCTTAAGTGTGTTTTAAGGTGAGTCCTTCAGCTCTGGGAATGGGGATAGATTAGGACTGGGTACGGATCAGTTTACGACAGTTGAGGGTTATAGAAACAGCAAGGTGACAGTTTTTGAGGAAAGGGATTAAAAAACTTGGGGGAGCTTGATGAGTCTTCTAAAAAGTTCCTGTGAAGAGCAGTCAAACCGTTTGCCTGAACCAGTCTCCCGAAATTACAGTGACGTCATGCTGGTGAAGACAGCAGAGTGATCAAGCGGTGTTAATGTGGACAGGAAGTTCTAGAACTGTGGCTGCTGTTTTCTGTACCTAGGGCTAGACTACTGTTTATGTTAGACTGTTAATACCATGGTCTCAGAACACTTCAACTTCCAGCTGTTGGAATGGCAATTTTTCACTTCACCGAGCTCTGGATCAGTGCCATGTGGTTAAATCGCTGCTTATGAGCTGCCAGCATCCCCCTTTGGGTAACTGTCAAGTCACTACTACAATTCTCTTATTTTGTTGATTCCAGATAGTTTTTCTTTTCTAGAAGTACATTGAAATAAGTCAGTAGAGGTTCTTTTTCTGAAGTTTCAGAGCGTCGTGAGACATAATTGTGTGAGTTCTAAATAAGCCTGAGCTATTATTTAAAGAAGAATAGGGTTTTCAACTTTGTCATGTTTCAGCCTATAAGTAGCAGTTGAGGGCAAGAATTCTTACAATGAACTTTTGGTATCGTAGGCTGAGTTGAGAAGACTGACCCCAGGGTTAGATGTTGTTGTGGTCTTGTCTGTCTGTTGTTTTTCCCACCCTTACCAGATGTGGGGTTGCAGGGCCTTGTCCTTCTATACTCTGAATTTGACCAGTATGCCGTGTTCCGCCTCAGGAGGCATTACGTAGATTTGGATCCTTTACAGATTCAAAGAACCACTGGTAAGGTTAGGGGCTTTCACTGTTCAACAAGGTAATTTCAGATGGAGCATAAATTTAATGTTCTTGAACCAAAAATAAGAAGTAACATGTAGCATGAAGTTCTTTACCATAAATATTAAGAAACATTAACAGACTGAACATAATTAAAAGTGTTACTGTGTGCACGTGAACGGAAAACGTTTATTCTTAACATGAATTGCTCGTTTTCGACCTTAACCTGGGGGCCTAGAAAGAGTCTGTTGAAGACTGTGTGGGACTGTGCCTGGAGGCTGTACCCAGTGCTGACACCTCTGCTGAGGCAGGGCGCCGTGGCTGGGCTACCTAGCAGCTGCCCACGGAGGACTAAGACGGCCCGGCCCTGGTGGAGTCAGCCTGCCTCGCGGTGATGCCACATTGCTGGTTTGTTGAGGGTGCGACAGGCTTGGGGTCCTTCCTCCTGTCTTTATCCCTTCTCACAAATTAGCTGTGTTTCCATGAGGATGCTCTGACTTTGGAGGGTTGTGAGGATTATAAAAAGGATGTATTTGGCATTTAATTGGAGCATCTGACCCGTTCTCACCTTGCCTGCATTGTATACTCTGGTTCATTTTTTTCCTTTTTTTTATTTCTTTATTTTTAATTTTGAAAAGTAGAATTTATTTTTAAACACTGCTTTTTATAGTAATTTGTTTAGCCTTTCAGCTAGTCATGAAGTAAATACTTACCAAGCCCCTACTGTCTACAAGGTACTGTTAACAAAATACCACCTTACCTCCTTTTGAATTTAAAGATTTGATGTCAGAGTCTTGTAAAGTATAATTATTGTGTTTGTGTTAGAAATTTCCATGGCAAATCAGGTTCCCATTTGACAGTTTCTGCACTGTGTTACAGCGTGTATCAGTTTTCTCGCTTTCTTTCTGGTTGGTCCATTTCCGGTAGTCGAGTCTCCCTGCCCTCTTCCCTTGTTGTCTTTGCTTCAGAGCATATGTTCACCATTTGGTCACATGTACCCACCCACTGCCATCGAGTCGATTCTGAGTCATAGCAACCCCATAGGATAGAGTAGAACTGCTCCATTGAGTTTCCAAGGAGCGCCTGGTGGATTTGAACCGACCAAACTTGGCACTTAACCATTACGCCACCAGGGTTTCCTGGTCTCACCTAGGTGATTCTTTTAAGGTAACCCAGTACTCACTGGCAATAATACTGTGTTGGGCCATTTGGTTATTTAGCTTAGAGTTGAGCTCGTGGGATAGCTGTGGTTCAAATGACTGCAATATTGCAGTAAGAAGACCAGCCACCTAAAGAGCATCTCAGGGTTGTAGTCTTGAGAAGTCCTTCGTGTTTACTGGCTCAGTAAGTGTGGACTTTTTAAGAATTTGAATTCAAAGTAGATACATGAGCCTAACTGGCAGCACCTTTCTGGGGGTGAGATGAGAAGGCAGGAAGGGACAGAAGCTGGTTGACTGGACACAGGAAATCCAGGGTGGAAAGGACGAGTGTGCTGTCGCATTATAGGAATAGCAACTAGGGTCACGTAACAATACATACATAAATGCTTACATGAAAAACTAACGAGTGGTAAACTTTGACTTAAAGCATAAAGCAAAAGCACAAAAAGAATTTTGAGCTCTTTTCCACATTTTGCGCCTATTTTGTCAGGATCTCTCCATTGTGTTCCTGTTCAGAATGGTTAGTAAGGTAGCTGGGCACCATCTAGTTTTCTGCTCAGGATGGACGAGCTAGTGGTTCCCGTACACTGTAAGTTCTGCAGAAGCTGAATTTTTCAGGGGAAGTGTTGTATCTGATATTCCTAGAAATTTTTGTTGTAAGTTACAGAAGCTGAACTTAAGATATTACTCAAAAACTAGATTAAATATTTGCTGTGTTTTTAAGTTATCTGCTTCAGTTGAATTTACATTATAAATGTAAACACTTATGTCTAATAGACAGGTCATAATATTCACGCCATTTTTGGCAGATTAAGAAACACTGAAGCATAACATGATTCATTCATTTTTTTTGTGTGTTAACAGAGCCTTCAGGGTGTTAAATGACATCTCAGTGTATTACATGGCAGACGCTAAGTCATTTGCCTTTAAGTGGCAGAATCAGGCACCTGTTTGCCTGACTCTTCATCCCAGGATTTCTTTCAGATTTTACCACTGGAATTTACTTGGGTATCCTCTAACACGTGTCATCAGTATTCTGTTAGTTAGCTGTCTTTCATAAATAACTGAAGTAGGTTTGGCCTGTGTATATTGGGGAGTAGTTTAGCCCCTACTGGAAACTCTAAATTTTTCAAATTTGAAATGTGTTAACGTGCCACTAACACAGTAATCAGAACAGCCTTGAAAAGATCATGAGCCCCTGCCAACGCGAAGAGATGCTGGAGCCCCAGGACCGGGGCTCTGGTACCCCCCACAAAACTATTCTTTATGTGCCTTGTTTTCTTGATTATGATTTTTTCAGTTTTGTTGTTGCTTATTTGCTTGTCCCCTTGTATTTGTTTCACATCACACTGACTTCTTAAAAAATCCTAGCATCTCTTTCAGCTGTCCTGGGAATTGAGAAATTCTCCGTGTATTTAATATTACTGTTTTGGGTTTTTTTTTGTTTTTTGCTGTTTCGACATTTTTTCTGTGTACATTTCAGTGGCATTAATTTCACTCATCATGTTGATCCACTATCAAGCATTTGATTAATACATAATCACATTTCTGTGTCTACTTTTAGCCAGTACTTTGAAAATTGTAGTAAAATGTGTTGCTTACTTAACTTGCAATCATTTGTGGCATCCTTCAGCCACATCTGTGTGGTGGGTAAATCCTTTTCGATAACGTGCCCTTATCGCATCCACTGACACCACTTTTGCCAATTCTTTTAACAGGGATGTTTTTCAAGAACTTCAACTGTGTATTGAAAAAGACAGTTACCTTTGAAAGGAATGTAAAAATACATGCATGTGTGTGTGTGTGTGTCTGTGTAAAACACTGATGTCATAGTGGTTAGCTGCTATGTCTGCTAACCAAAAGGCTGGCAGTTCAAATCCTCCAGGTGCTCCTTGACAGCTCTGTGGGACAGTTCTGCTGTGACCACAGGGTTGCTGTGAGTTGGAGTTGACTTGTTTAGCAATGGATTCACATAGATGCTATTTAACTTATTGTTACTGAGGGCCTGGTTTGGCTGGTTCATGTTCCTTCAGTCAACCCTTGAACATTTCTGCATGCAGCAAGCAGTGTTACTCTACTGTATCTGTAAAAGAGAGCCAGAAAAAGGGGTTAAGGTCTGTTGTTTATGCAGACAGGTCAGCCAGCTTGGGATTTCTCTCTTGCACCTTTGCACATGGCGTCTTCCTGTAGTGGAGTGCTGTCTTCACCCTCAGCAGCTGTTGAAACCCTAGCCGTCCATCCTTCAAGATCTCTGGCCAGTTTCTCTTCCTTGACCCCGGCTTCAGATGTCCCCTGAGGAAAAGGAACTCTCCCTTCTAGAACTTGGGCAAACTTTTCTTTAATGTACTTTTCATAGTTTTGTTACTTGTGTACATGTCCAGTTTCCCCTTGTATTATATTTGAAGAGATTTTAGGATAGTAGTGGCCTTAAGTCAATTTTTTTTTTTGTTTGTTTTTTAAACACCTTGTGTTTGCTTTAGTGATTCGCTGAAGCACGTGTTGTTTTAGTCAGCTAGGGCTGCTCTAACAGAAATACCACAGGGTGGATGGCTTTAACAAAGGAAGGTTTATTTGTACATAGTCTGGTAGGCTGCAAGTCCAGATTCAGGGTGTCTGCTCCAGGGGAAGGCTTTCCCCTTGCCGGCTCTGGAGGAAAGTCAGGTATTGCATCAGTCTTTGTCCAGGGAGCATCTTGGCGCAGGAACCTCGGGTCTGAAGGACTTGCTCTTCTCCCGGTGCTGCTTTCTTGATGGTACAGAGTTCCCAATTCTCAGCCTACTTCTCTGGTCTTTTATCTCTCATAGGATGAAAGGATTAAGGGTGGGGCAAGCCATACTCCAGGGAAACTCCCTTTACAGTGGAGCAGGGAGGTGATCCTATGAAGGGATTTACAGTCCCACCCTAATCCTTTAACATACAGCACAGGAAAACCACTAAATGGAGGACAGTCACAAGATACTGGGAATCATGGCCCAGCCACATGGCTACACATATTTTGGGGGGGACACAAGTCAATCATGACAGGTGTGAATCATATTTTATGATTCAAAATACTTTCCCACAGTAGAAACGCAGCTCTTAGGTCAATATTTCTTAAAGGATGGGCTGTAGTCCACTTGTATTAGAATCCCCTGGTTTGTTAAAAATACCCCTTTCTGGAAACTGGAATTAGAATTTCTTGGTTTGGGATCCTGGTAAATGGATACATGTACATCAGGTACCCCTTGTAAATAATATTTAAACTAAAACTTAAGACTTAGTCTTTTAATAAATGTGTTTCAGCTTAGAGATACTTATGTAGACATACTTTTGTCAAAAATGCTTCCAGTTAAGGTATAGAAAATTTTATAATGTGGGATGTACTTCTTCACTTCTGTATTTAAAAAAACATTTCTTTAGAAACTGTCTTCCATACTGGTCCTTAATATTTGTTCTTAGTTACTGTATGTATTCTAATGTGTATAGGTTTTATGCCTCTTAGTCATCTGGTGCTACTGTAACAGATACCACAAGTAGATGGCTTTAATAAAGAAAAGTAGGGTAAAAGTCCAAATTCAGGGCATCAATCCCAGGGTAAGTCTTTGTTGGTTCTGGAGGAACGTCCTTGTTGTCAGTCTTCCCCTTGACCGAGAGTTTTGAGGTTTTGATGCACAGGGACTCCAGGTCCAAAGGATACACTCTGCACCCAGCGTGGCTTCTTTCTGGATAGTACGTGGTCCCCAACTCCCTGCTTGCTTTCCTTTTCTTTACATCCTAAGAGATTGCGTCAAGGCACAGTGTAATCTTACAGATTGAGTCCTGCCTCACTGACACAGTGGCAGCCACCCTCCCTCGCTGATATTGCAGAGGCAGGATTTATAACATAGGGGAACATGCAATAGCAGGAATCATGGCCCAGCCAAATTGCTACACACATTTTTGGGGGGACACAGTTCAACCCGTGACACACCTAAATCTAGATAAATACCCAACAGAAATCATTACTGTGCAAAAAATCTTACAACTGTTTACTCAATAGGGGGCCTTTTCACATTTTGCTAAGTTCTCAGTGCTGTGGTGGTCTAGTGACCAGTAGGCTCAGAAACACATTTTTTTTCCCTTGGGTAAATGAAAGATTATTCCTCTGTGTGATATGAAGTACAATTTGTTGCTTTGGCTTTGAAAAAAGGATGTATGTTTCATACGAATTGCTGATTTTAGATGAAGCTTCTGGAGAGAGAGATTTATCTATTTTATTTATCTGTTATTTAATATGAATTTTGCAGTGTCATCTAAAAGGAAGCCAGTTCTGTCTGTCCTTCTGGCATTTTCCTTGGGCATGAATGGCTGGATTGTGCTTTTCATCCTGTATCTAATTGTGAAGGTGATGAGGAGAGATTCACTGTGTGCAGACCCTCTACTGATCATTAGCAGTAGAGGGTGGACAGCGTGCTTGTGTCCTCAGATGTAGAGATGGAGGGGCAGGTGAATCTGAGTAGACTAGCGTTAAAGTGAAAAATTGTATCTACTGGGACACAGTAAGAGAAAATAGCTTTCAAAGTCCACGGTTTTTCTTTCTTTCTTTCTTTTTCGAGTAATGACAGGCATCCATGAATAGTGATGAATTCAGGCAAACTCCTAGGCTAGACACTGTCTTGACAGTTGGTGGACAGATGCTCCTGATTTGAGTGTGAGACTGAGGTATTCAGAAAGCACTTCCAAACACTCTCCTGTGCCAGCCAACTTTATTTTCCTGAGAGGGGTTGGAGTTTTGAGCTGCTTTGTAGTAATGCTTTTTGGTAAAGGATCTGGTGAGAAGTGGTAAAATATGTGTAGTTTATTTTGACCATACCAACATCTAGACATTTTTGTAAAATGCCTTCCAGACTGTACTTATTATGTACAGCCTGCTGTAGGAGAGAAAGAGAACATGTATATGTCAAAAATTTCACCTTGGACTTTGAAAATGATAATTGTTGAATAAAACGGGCTTTAATTTTGAAAATGGCCTGGTTTTATTTATTCATCAATTTCTTAAGAAAGAGTACTTTTCTAGACGTGGCCCCTGCAGTGATACTTGTATGTATTTTACTTATGTCTGTTAAAATATTTAAGGTGTAATTTGTTAGATTTATTTTTCAGAATTAGTTGATATTTTAAATGAAGACATTGATCGTAAAATCATTTTCTGCATTTAGGAAAAAATTTCCCTTTTTTCCCAGCGGGAATTGGGCAAGCCGTTCTCAATCAAGCTTCTCCTGCTTACAGTTTATTTGTCCTGTTAGTCTGAGAGAATTTGCTGACCTTCCAGGTGCAGTGTAAAGGCTCTCCTTGACCTTGACTTTGACTTTGGCCTGGAAGTGTGATGGCCACTGGGAGTCCTGAAGTTGGATAATTTAGAAATGCCTTTTGTGAAACAAGTTTTATTATGCTATTTTCTCACTAGCATTTTTATTGCATAGAATGTGGTTTAGACTTGTTAAAAAAAAAAAGGACATGAAACTGAATGAAATTATGTTTTTATATTATAAAGTGAATTTAGGTTGTTGCTATTTGAATTTATGTATCTTTCTCTGAAGTTTGGTATCACAGTGCTGCTTTTTTTATGGTGACAAATGCAAATATAAGTGTAATAGTAAAACCGTTAGCCAGCAGTGTAGTGCATTAACAGTGCACGTGTGTTAGAACATGTGAGTGGTTTGTCCTGTTAAACGTTTTGTTCCTGTAACACCTACTGTGACATTTTAAACTATGTAAATTTTAGTGGCTATCAAATTAAAATGCATTTTCTTCTACAATATGTTTGGAAACTAGAATGTTTTGTACATAGCTCTTTTAAAGATTTTACATGTAATATGTAAAGATTTAAATCTGGTATAAAAACTGGGAAATACTATAATGCCTAGATTACTTTTTATCTATTTATAAAATGCATCTCTAGGCATCTTACCTCTGTATCTTGCTTAGAATTAGCAAGATTACCAAATGCTACACTAGTTTTGTCGTATTAACACTGAAATTCTTTGATTCTATGAGTAGATGAGATTTCATTGGAATCATAAACTTTCCATTGTTATTAATTCTTCTCTCCATTGTGTAGGGAGATGTAAGAATCACCAGGGTGCTGGCTGTCTCTCTTTGGTAACCTGATTTGTCAGCAGAGTGTGTACAGCACGTCAGGAGAAGGGCTTACATACCTTTTTACTGATTGCTATCACAGTGTGAGCTTTTGAGAAGAGAAGGAACATTCAGGAAAATAGAAACAATAAAAAGATAAGGTTATTGCATGTTGATTGACCCCAAATTGCGTTACACCTTAATGCTGATCTACTTTTTAATTTTAAAAGGTATTTGTTTGCGTTTGAGGAGAGTACGTCTTTAGCTGGTTGACTTTAAACTCCTAAATTAAGGTAATGTTACGATATTTACCAAACCTTCCCCCTCTCACATTTTTTTTTAGACCAGAAGAACTACGTGAAATCAGGTTGAAACCAGAATATTTTAGGATGAAAAATTACAGAATGCTGTAGAATAGGGTAGAACAAGACTGTACTTATGTTTCGATGCTTGTTCATGTTTAATTTAGTACTTTTTTATATTGAAATGTGTCTTTTTACTATGGCATATACACGTATGTATGTGCGCGTGTGTGGGCTCATTATTGGCAGAGGCTACTTTTTTCGTTTTTGTATTTTTTTCATTTCTACCTGATAATATTGAGGTAATTAAGTAAGAATTTATGTACAACATACCAGAAAAGGTAGTTGCTAGGAACATAATTTGCTGTGTAAACTTGCCCTGAAAGCATAGCAAGACGACATTTTATAAAATTCGAAAAAACGATTGCTGTTATGTCATCTCTGACTCATGGCCACCTTGTGTATGTCAGAGTAGAACTATGCTCCATGGTCTTCAGTGGCTAATTTTTCAGGATTAGATTGCCAGGTCTTTCAGCTCAGGAACTTTGGAGTGGATGTATCTCTCACCTTCCGGTTAGCAGCCGATGATAACCATTTGCACCACCCAGGGACCGTGCACATGGAATAGACAGTCTAGTAGAGACTGGCTAATTGGTCACTAAGTGAGGCCCTCTCTGACACACAGCTTGACTGTATTTTCCAACTGCCTTAGAAGTTTTGGCCACTGAAATATAAACAGTATTAATGTTGGAACTTCCAGGCTTGACACACAAGTATCTCCATAATCAACCCTCATCATCTTTTACCTTCCGATGGTAATCGTAAAGTCTGAGGAGATGCAGAGCCTCTAGACAGAAGGAGCCTGGGTCCCTGAGTTACTGCCTGGAGGGAGCATTGGTTTCCGTTTCAGGGAGCCAAAGATAAAACTTTAATTGTGTAAAGCCGCTAAGAACTCTGGGTTTATCTCCTTCCGTGTAGTTCGCATTTACTTTACTAATACACTCAACTTTGGTGTTCGGGTCAGTTAACTAAGTCACCATCTAACTCTCATATTATTAGCAAATTGAAAGTAGGGGAGTCAGGAAAACAAGGGTGAAAGAGAAATTGGGTGTGACTCTTAATTGGGGGATACCTCGGTGGGGAAAAAGGGGAAGATACAGATAAAAAAATTTGACATATTGTTTTAGGAAATTAATACAAAAAACTTATAGTAAGGAGATACAATATAAGCATATTAGAAGAAAAATTCTTTGGAATTGGATGAGTAGAGTATGTTGTGAAATAAAAATCTCAAGAGTTAGATGGGATTTAAAGCATTAGTTTTTTTGAATAACTCATTCTACATGTGATTTGCCGATATATTTTTGGCTTTTTGCAGCTTTAGTTAATGAATATCTTGACAAACATTCAGAAAAGGTGGCATATTTAAATGAACAGAGTTGCAGACTTGTATGTCGTGTATACTGGAACATTAGATACATTTTTTGAATTATTTCCTAATGAGTTGATTCTCTTAGGTTTCGCTGTATTAAAAAAGAATTCAATTTTGATGATATTTTACACATACGTAAATTTCAGTGTGTTATGTTTCAACACTGCCTAAATACAGGAGAAATTTACCTTGTGTTTTACGTATAAAATATTGACACTTTTTTTTCTAAAGGAAAACACTGTTCAGTACATTTTACTAATACTATTCATATTTTAATATAGCGTTGGGGGTCTTAGGCTGGGTTTTTTTTTTATAGAAGCAAAAGCAGTAAGTACAAATACATATAGAGAGAGATTTATATAAAGAAAATGGCTCACTCAGTTATAGAGGCTGGACCATCCCAAGTCCATGGGTTAGGCTGGAGGTTTTGCCTGATTCATGTAGTCACGGGATCTGGCCAATCAGACAGCAGGGCTCTGGCTCAGAGGCTCTGTAGACCAATGAATCCCAACACCTCCAGGCAGGATAGTAGGTGAGCCGCGAGCTCAGGTCCCAAGAACCAGAGGTCACATGAACAAGAACTAGCTACAAGATCTAGATCTACAAAAGCCTGCAAATCATTGTCTTTTATTGTCAGTATCTTTGTAAATCCAGTCTTTGTCTTTGATGGTTGGAAACATTACGTAGAAAGTTACAGATGTATTTTAATATGTACCTACAGAAGATATTCAGACATCATAAATATTTACTCAGGATGAATAAGAGATGGACATCATGGTGTTTTGTCATTTGCGGTAGTAACTCCACTTGTGGATGGTTTATCCCTGGGGTGGGAATGGCATTTCTACTCAGGAAATTAGTGGGAGTTGTCTGTATGGTCTCTTTCTTTTTTTATTTCATATACTCCCTGGTATCATCTCACTGCTTCCTGAATCGGCTTGTTGACTTCAGCAAAGCAATCAGTGTTTTGGTCCATGTTTTCAAGCGACTGAAGCCCCTGATTTAGTTTAGAAAACTAAATGTATACAGCAGTGTTTTGAACAGTAAATCACAAAATTGAACATCTGTGAGTGAACATCTCAAAACAGTAACATCAGCAAATTATGTGCTGCAACACTGTATGTAGTACATGTTACTAATGATGAGACGTAGCCCACCCCCAACCCTCCCAGCCCCAGAAAAAGGGCTGTCATTACTGTGGGTCATTATAACTCAATATGTTGTAAACTGGGCACTAGCTGTACCTGTGATTGAAGAGAAGGTCCTTTTGCTTTCTGTAGGTAGCATCCAGCGTAAGAAGAATCTAGCAAAAAATTCTTTTATCTTAACACTTAATCCCATGCTTCAGCAGGTGTAGGGGATCACAGGTATGTTTTATATGTAATAGCCTGGATTCTAAGCTATAATTCATTTTAGTGATAGAAATACTGTTAACAGTGGCATGAGGTCTGGAATTTTCCACAAATAGAATTTAGAATACGTGCTTCCTGGTAGACAGATGAGCTGAGGAACGCTCGACTTGAAATCAAGAGAACTCGACTCTGTGGGCCTGTTTCTTGGTGACCGAATCTTGGATTATCCTGATTTGTAGATTGTGTTAGAATCCTAGGGTTCAGTCATCCAAAGGCACAACCTTACACTCAGCTCTCAGGTATCTCCTATGAGATCTTTGATAAATGGCCATCCAGTGATAGGAAGCTCAGTGTCTCGCTCTTGTACTGACCGGTAGCTATAGCTTTGACTGTTACTCTTTGTCGGGCCATCTAGAGAATCAGAGAATACTGATGTCAGTTTTAATACCTGCTCTGATGGCCCAAACTGATGGGAGAATCAAATGAAATAAAGGGAATGAAAGCAAACTATGATTGTGTTGCAGAACTATCAAGTGTTATTATTTTAGGGTAGCGCTCCCTACTGTTAACATTCATATTTTTTCCCTGGTAAAATGTTTTAAATGCCTAATAAATTAATCTTCGCAGCCCTGCCTGTTTGTGATAGATAGAGTCCTCTCCTGCTCAGAGTACTTCGTTATTATTTGGTCCTAGTGAATTAAAAATCTTGACCCACAATTCAAAAACCAGTGATCAAGACTCTTCTTGGGAAGATTGCCTAGTATACAATAGCATTAATTATAAGACCATAACAGAAATTGAAATTATATCTCAAGTTATAGTCATCTGTCACAGGACTGGTGTTATTCTTGAATATATTATGAAAAACTATTCACTAGTTTAAAAACTGATACCCTGGTGATATAATGGTTAAGTGGTGTAGCTCCTTGGAAGTTCTGTGGGGCAGTTCTACTCTGTCTTTATAGGGTCACGGTAAGTTAGAGTGGAAACCCTGGTGGCGTAGTGGTTAAGTGCTATGTCCGCTAACCAAAAGGTCGGCAGTTTGAAATTTCCAGGCACTCCTTGGAAACTCTGTGGAGCAATTCTGCTCTGTCCTGTGGGGTCTGTATGAGTTGGAATGGACTTGATGGCAGTGGGTTTGGGTTATGAGTCAGAACTGTTGGCAGTTTTTTTTTTTGAGTATAAAAACATGACTGTATTACAGGTACCAACTGTGAGTAACAAACTCAATTGACTTCTTTTCAGATGCTTTCCGAGTTCTGCCTACTGGTCACAGAAAACAAAGTGTAAAGATTAAAAATCAGGTTTTTTTTTTTTTTCCAATTTAAAAACATTTTCAGTGACTTATTCTGTGAGGCCGTTAATTATTGATAACTTTTCCATTGGTGAACTTGAATCCAGTGAACTGGAAACAGAAACATGTGCACACCCTCACACACACTCTTAAAAAGGGTGAGTAAGTTAGTAGGGTGCCAGTGAATTCTTGTTCCATCTGTAACCCTTTTGAATGACACTGTGTCCCTGTACCTTCTGTGGCTTGGGGTATATACCTGTGCTTCCTGTCAAGCTGATGGGTGGACATCTGACCCAAGAGCTCCTTGAAGGGCTAGGGAAGATGAAAGACTTTCAGAAGCAAAGAGAAGTGAAGCCGTAGCCTTGTGTCAGGGTTAGAATTGCTCAATTACAGAAGAACAAAACCTGTGGGTAAGCTAAGGAGCTCATGGGTGGAAGGAATAGGAAAAATGAAGTGGACATGGTGAGGGATACAGATGGAGGTGGGGCACAGTGGGGAGCAGGGACCTAGAGACACACAGGCGCAGATACCCCACTTTGCAAAACCCCATCCCTGAATAACACGGCAGTTTCCCTGCTCTCCAGATCGCACTTACATGAGGTCTACTAGTGCAGTGCTGTCTTTGGTGAAGTGGTTGTGTTCTTCATATCAGTGACTTTTTATTTGTTTTTGCTTCAGTAGGTCCTTGTTCTTACAACCTGACAGCCCTAGCAGAACACTAAGGTTAAAGATGAAGCAGCAGGCCACAACTCTGGATGAGGCCAGATTCTGAATACTGTCCCCCAATAACTTCTCATCTTCCCATTCTAAGTAATCACTCCTTTTTAGCTTCTGGCCCGCTTCATAATTCCTGTAGTACATATTCTTATTGCTTGATTAACATAGATACGTGAAGTTATAAACTGATACATTGCTTCAGTTTCTGCTGAGGAGTTTTATATGAAAATATTGGTCTTGTGTCAGGGTTTGCTATCCTTGTTAGAGTGTCAGTGGATCGTTGTTTTCCTAGTAGGTGTCAGAATGTTTGACCAGATGTTTGCAAGTATGTAAGAGTATCTCATACATTACTAACTCTCTTTGGTGTCTGTTGAGTTTGCTAGGAGGACTCCAGTTACTCATAATGAGCAAGAAAACACCCAACTTTTACCTTAGTAGCCTATGTGAGCTCTTGAGAGATACCTTGTAGGCACACTGAAGTGAGAAGGCCTTCCAGAAATTCTAGTATCATTTGGTTCTGGGATTCTACTTTATGAATATTTTCTTACAGTTCTGCTGTTCCATCTCAATGTCAGCGCTGAGACGAAAAAGAAATTCTTCTATCAAAACAACTAGTTCTCTCCGTACCCCCTAGGAAAAAGATAGTCTTAGAAGTGTAATTACACAACGGAAGCATTCTTTTTAAAATGCACTCCGTCAAATGCTTCTTTTTAGAAGAGGTTTTTAAAACAGTTTAATTTATCCTTATGGATGATGAATTTTTTTTGACATAATACAAAATGCCTTTTGATGGCTTCGTGTTTGATTGATTTAGCTGAGAACGGTTGATCAAATGTTGTAATGTTTTTCCTGAACTGAGGCCTATATCATTATCCATTATGTTTTGTAGACTTCATATTCATAGTTAAATCTCTAAGTATTATAACTAAATGGCGCTTTCAGCTGACAAATATGTCTTTACTGAGTAGAATCAAGTTCTTGTTTCTCTACCAAGAATCGCTGTTGATCATTGTGTAATAAAGAGATCACACATTAAATAGTCATATCTTAGCACCAAACAGTGTTTTTCTCTTCCTCATTTAATTAGCTCGGATAGTTACTGTGTAATATTTCTTTGTACATTTTCAGTAAAAGGTACATTTTCCCTCTTCCATGTATTGAACGCTTTATTATTTAAAACTATATATAGTGTCATGATGTCGTTAATATAGTAGTATTCCCCTCCTAGGAAAGTTTATGCATCAGACATGTATTGTTGGTCAGATATTGTCCAAACAAGACATTTACATCTATCAAAGCAAATTCTGATTCACCATAATGACCTTTTGAGACCCATTTTATATTTGAGATGTTTAGTAGATTATAAAGCAGTACACAGAAGTACTATAATTTCATCTTAAGGTAGATTGGTCCTGTGGCCCAGTAACAGTGGTGTGAAGGGAATCCACTTAACTATTAGTGGGTAATCAAGTTTACGTCTTCTAAGCCAAGGTAGAGATTTATTGCAGAAAATTATTGATGGTGCTTGTTAGGTAGGACTCTTCTTCAGAGTGTAATTATGTGCCACCGTCATAGGTGGGAATGGACACAGTTGTCTAGTGTAGTATTTAGATGTTATTACCACTGACTGATACATACACGTTTTTAAGGCAGTGTATTTTGTCCATGAGTAGGGACTGTTTAGTGCTGCATTGAACTAACAATGCCTCAAAATATTTTATTATTTCATGTCTCAAAAGTATTCACCAGATGGGTACTTATGATCACATGTAAGTTGTATAAATTCAGACCTATGACTTTACTTCACTTGAAACTTCAAGGATCCATAAGAGCCCTAGTTAGTGTTTACAGCATAATTTATAGCAGTTAAACACTGTCCATTTTTGTCTAAAGGAACATAGAGGTGGCAATAAAATTAATGTATTTCTTATGAGAGGAGAATTCAGTGCTTCAGGATTTTAGGCTGTGCTATGTTGCACTTTGATAGATATTGGGCCTTGATAAGCAGTAATGCTCTAATAGTATTGAAGTGTATTTTCAAGCAGTAGGCAGATTCTTAAAGAATTTTCAAATAGACAAGCTAAAATACTAAGTTCGTTTGTATTTAGACTGTTTTTAGAAACGTGGATAACTTGTGGATACTGCGCCTTCCTCCTAGCGCCTGCTAAGGTACTTGGCGTGGGGCTCTTAGCAAGTGTTCAGTCACTGACAGAGTCTCCTGACAAAGTTGCTAGGACACAGACAGGGAAATTCTGTGAAGTCTGGATTTACCGACGTACGAAGATGAACGTCTACTTCAGGCCAACATGGACTGGAACCAGGTAGTCTGAACAGAAAGCAGCAATCGTGGTGATGGAGTATTTTTGAAATGGGTCGGTGGGTTCTTCTCAACAACAGTCATGGCTAATTCTTTCGGAATTTTCAAAATGTGCTGCACTTTAACTTAGAAAATACTCCTTTCATTCATCTGTTACGGGAGCTAAAGAAAAACCATTTGACAGAGTGGACACATTGTTTAATTTTGTTTTGCATTTTACTAGATTGCAGTGGCAAGGCCAATAAATTAAACTCGGGCAGTTCTGTTGCTAATTACACACAACTTCTCTTGAGTATCAGATATTCAAATCCATTTTATGAATATGGTAGAGAGAATAACAACTGTAAAACAAAGCAGTGTGCATGTAAGTGACTGTTAGCGTGCATTTCAGAAAGGATAAATGCTCACCATATGGTACAATTACTGTGTCCAAGTTTTCAAATTAGCTTCTCTCATCCTCCTTATTACTGTCTTTAAAAAGAGAGGAAAAAACCCAACATGATTTATCTACTCTACAGCAGAACTCTTGCCTCGAAACAGCAGCCCAGTTCTGTCCAGTTTTTTTTCTCCCGTAGCATAATAGAGGCTGTCGGACTTTTTTATACTAATTACTGTGTGAGCCTCAGATGAACCCCCTTCAATTCACAGGGCTTTGTTAAGGGAGGAGCTGTCAATGCGTCTGCCCGTTTGCAGCTGTGCTGTGGCTTTAGCTTGCTTAACATTATGCTGCTTTTTAGACTTGACAGAAGGGATTTTTTTTTTAAGGCAAAGCAGCCTTGTAGCGAAATGGTTTAAGCAGCTGCATTGTAGGAAGCACAAAGAAGTTATTATTGTGTCTGTTTAGGGGGGGTAGGATGGAGGGGGAGATATTCGGCTGCTGTTGATGTCGATTGTTGACTTGCCATCTGCCAGATAGGGAGAAGAAAAAAATGACAGCTCCAGCAGGGTGTTCAAGAGGTTGTTTGGAGAGACGCATAAACATGTGCAGATGTCGAACTGAATAATGGCTGGAACTTGAGACGGTTTATGATGCGGCTGATGTTTGTGCATATACAGAATGAATGTATGTGTGGATCTGGTTAACCAGGGGTACTTACTAATTATCATTGTTTTCCCGCGTGCCCCCCCACCACTTATTTCGTTAATTAGTTTAGGGGTTTAATACTTCCTCTTCCCTCCCTGATTCATCTCAAGTTGTAGAAAGCAGCTTCTTTAAATGGCCGTGCAAACTTTTTTTATTTGTCTGTATGGATGCTAGCTAATCCATTTGGTCAGTGTTAGATGTGAATTGCTAGAAAATCGGTCAGTGAATTGCCACTGGTCTAATGGCGTGTATTACGGTTTAACACTATCAATAAACTATTATTTGAAACTGAATTGATGTGTTTTATTGCCTACCACTGCTAATGAGATAGTACCAAATCTCTTTAGGAGAGGAGTTCCATTCTGTTTGGCACTTAGATGTTTCTAGTTGTGAAGCAAAGTTATGCAGTAATTTGGCCTTCTTGATCCATGGCAGTGTTCTTTTGGTGTCTTTGATTTTATAAGTGGCAGGGAGGCGTTTGTCATGTGCTGTTGAGCCCGTTGTCTGTGTCCTTCTGTTCCATTCTTGCCATTAGGTATTAGGGATGTGCTTTGGAGTGGTTTTACAGGATGTATTCTGACCTTATAGAGCCACAACTCAACGGTACCTAACAAGAACAACAGCAGCATATATAACATTAATATTTAGGTTGAAATGAATGTGGTCATATAGATATCTGTTTTACTAGTTTGACCGTAAATAATTATGAAGAAACAGTGATGTTAGTTAAAAGTCTTTCAAAGGACCTTCTTTACCAGAGCATCTCCAAATTTTGTAAAATTTCAGAACCAACCCTCCAGTAAGATACAAATGAGTAGAAAAGCAAAAGGGAATCCCTGGTTTTCTTCTCCCTCTTTCATTTGAATTTGTATTAAAAAATTTGCATGGAGAACTAGTATATATTTTGACCTTTGACAGATGCATGCTTTCCTGAAACATTTAAAGTTTTGTTGTATAATCGTTTAATAAAAATTGTTTAAAAGGTGGTTACAGGAAGGGATGCTGACAGCTTTGTGCCCAGAGTACTGTCCTTCTGAAAGGACTGAAGAAGACAGGGGCTGGGTGAATCTGGAAAACTTTCTCTTTGTCAGTTTTTCCTCAAGTGACTCTAACCGGTGTCTGTGTGACAGGCACAGAGAGTTCTCAGCTACACACTGAACCATTCCTTTGTCTGATTTTTTTTTTTTTTAACTTGGAAGGCCATGTATGTGTTCGTATTTTTGCGTGTGGAATCATGTGATTATGTCAGTCTATTTGTAGTGTCGTAGTCAGTCTTCATCTCCTTGCTCAGTCTGAGGGCAAGCAGCATTCCGTTTTCCAGGCTAGAAGGATCACTAAACCCGAGTGCGGCTCGGCACTGGTTAGGGTGCTCTTGAGAGGCTGAACAGAGGCCAGCTTGTACAGAAGCACGGTTGTTCTGGGCCTTATTTATGGTATCGTATTACCTCTCCTTTTTTTCAGAGCCATTTGCCAGATCTTAGTATTACAGGTAAGAATGCATATGAGAGCAATTGAAATACTTTAGGTAGAGTATCTTTGAAGTTACACAGACAAGATTTAAATACCACTTTACTAAATGGGTGACCTTATAAAAGCTGCTGAACCTATTTGAGCTTCAGTTTCTTCATCTTTAAAAAGGAGAGAACAGTGCCGCTCAAGGATCTGGTGAAGACTAAATAAGATAGTATGTATAGAAGGCTTGGAATGTATTCGGTCATAGCCATTAGTAATTATTTTTGTGGATCTGTATGTACAAATCTAGACAGTTGTAACTATCGCAACACATTCTTCCCTAATGTGTTACAGAGTGAGAATGAGAAGTTCTGAGGACCACTGAAAAGACTGCTTGCAGAAATAAGGTTGTTTTCTTAGAACTTTATTTACCTAATGATACGTGATTGCTTCATGAATCTTGAGATAGATTAGTTGTTTAAAGTGAATAAAAACCATTGAATATGAATGTTAAAATAGCACTATATGAAATCAGCATTACCTTTTAGAGCATTCAAATTATAGATTTTTTCCCCTTGTATAACCAGTTTATTCTCTGCAATCAAAGCATTAGCCTTTAGTCACTATACCCAGTCCTATTAACCACTCTCAGAAACCTACTGTATTTTTATGCAAATATTCTAAGTTTCCTTGCCAAGTATGTCCTGTCCTCTCCCCCATGGAGTGTTTTCTGTTTGTAAGCACACTATGCTGATTTTTTAACAAGAACACATTGTTATTCTTGTGAAAATATCTCATGGGGGAGGGCGCGGTTGAAGAAAGTATGTGTTATATGTGTAAGTATGAACACTTTAGGAATAATGGTGTTGATAGCTGCTGTCCAGTTGAGTCCTGGAGGCCCCCTGCACAACGGAGCTGTTGAGTGCTGGGCCCTCCCCATCATGGGTTATGATTCGACTGTTGTGAACCACAGAGTTTCCCTGTGGTCAGACCTTCTTTCCTAGTGCATATTAATGTGGAAAGTCCACTGAAGTGTTTCTAGCAGTGCAGTGACACGTGAGGAGCAATGGCTGGGCATGGAACCCTGGTCTCGTGCATGGAGGGTGAAAATTGTGCCACTAACCTGTATTTACTGTGGTGTCACCTTACTGGTATAACATGAGTAATCATTCAGTAACTACTGTATTTTTACACAAATAACGTGTACTTTCTACAGTTGTGCCCTGCCGCGTGACATATTTTCACAAGTGTTGCTGTGCGACTTTTTTTTCTTTTTTACATATTCTTGTTAAAAAAAAATGAGCATGGTGTGCTTACGAAAATACCTTGTGGCCAGAGGAAGAGAAGGGTGCACTTGGCAAGCAGACATAGAAGACACACATTATTTTTATAAAATATGGTAAGTTTCTCAGAGTGGTTAATAGGACTGGGTATAGTGACTGAAGGCTAATGTTTTGATTTCAGAAAATAAACTGGCTATACAAGAAAAAATAAATCACAGTTTGAATGCTCTAACATGTAGTGCTTATTTCATATAGGACTATTTTAACGTTTAATGACACATGGTGATATAAAAGCTAATATTCACACACAGTAAAGCATTATAGTCTTTTTTTTTTAAATAATGAGTTTATGTTGACTGAAAACAAAGAAGTGGAAATATCCCATAGTCATGAAATGTTATATCACAGATTAGGATGAAGCTGTTTAACTATGAGGACATTTTCATATATGAATGAAATTGTACTTGGTATATTTCCAAGATAACTAAAAAAAAAAAAAAACTTTAGGAACTTTTAGCTCCCATGGTGTGTAGATGGATTTGAATTGTGCCTCAGAAAGATCCTGCATGAATAGTAATTTTTAAAAATATTGGCCAGTATGTTAAAAACAGAAGAGTATTTCACTGTCTGACATATTCTTTAAGGCATCTTGCTAAATGTTTTGGCTTAAAATTTTTAATGTGTTTCAGTTTCTAGAAAATCTGATTAAAGATGTTGGTAAACTTGGTAACACTCTTTAAAACAGAAGATGATTAAGATACAAAGGCAGAGAAGGCGTCAACCGAGACGCGCATGCATTTTTTTGGCTAGGCAAGTCACTTGCTTGTGACTAGAACACAGCGTCAGAGTTCATCATCTTATAGCTGAAGTGAAAATACGTAGAACAGCAGCCTTGTTCCTCCTGGCAGCTTTCTGAGAAGATGTTTAAACTTAAATATATATATATATACTTATTTTGAAGAAGAACTTCATAAAATGGCATTTTCCTTCTGTGCGTTAAGTCCAGCTGATTGTTAGGATGCACTTTCTGTTTTTTTTAAAAAATTGGAATTTAATATTAAAATTTTCTGTTCAGTCTTAACACTGTAAACTTCAAAAACAATACCAGCAACAACCTCTTAAATTCCCATAGTACAATTTTTTAAAAAACCCAGTTTACTCAAAGTTAGGCCAGATAATGGCATAGTTCCAGGATGGAGAATTATAGCCTAAACCACAGAAGCAAGTGCTTTTCTTAACAGTAAATGCAAATTCTAAGTGAAAGCGTTTTCTCTTGACTGGCAGCTGCGCCTTAGGTCACTCAGTGGGATGGGGTACAGGTAGATTTGCTTAGATACCTGCTGGTGGTAATGATTATGTTCCCTCAGTATGGCCTCTCTCCAGTTTTTTTTAGGCAAGATATATATTTTTTGCTTTTTTTTGTTAGTAGGCAGGGATGGGATGTGTATGCAGTTTAGACTTAGCTAACCACTAATTAATTTGTAAACAAGATGCTGACCTGAAGATTAGTGCTTTTTTAATATTCTTTAATTACTGGTCTGTGTCACCACAGGGTTGTGTGGGGGGTAGCTATGTAGTGTTTTGTACATTCAAATAACTATTGGAGAAGTCGATGCCAGAAAAACGTTTACGTGTTGTGAAATAGGCTCTGAGTCAAAGAAAGAAAGCATCCTGTGCATGTTAGCGTAGATTCTAGAAGGTAAATTGATCATCCTAATTCTGTGGGAAGGTTTTAATAGCTTCAGAATCATCCTGAAAACTGAAGTGGAAGCTTTGACCCTTCACTGCCAGTGTGTCATTTTTATTTCATTTAATTAAATGAGAGGCTTGGAATTAATGAATCTGTTTGCCGTGGACTCCTTTCAGTAAGAATCCTGGTAACCCAGAGTTTGGTGCTGAGTGTTCATCTTATAGAATTACTTTATGTTGATTGAAAGACTTATGTGTGCTGATGTCATGCAGTTAAAAACCAGTTATTCAACAGAGAGCATTGTAACAGGAACTTTGTAGAGTATTTGCACAATGCAGAATGATCTGTGTGATTTTTCATTGGGTGGTATTTTGGATGAATTCCGTGATATTGTGGCTTCTGGGTGTTTTCCTTTATGATACCTGGGTTTTAAGAAAATATTTTCTTAAATATTTTTAAATTATTGGCTGAAATGTTTGAAAACAGGCATTAGTGTTCTGGTAGAGGTTCAGATAATGACAGGGAAAGATATAGATGATGAACAGATATGTCCATTTCAGGTTTCTGAACTTCTTAAAAGTTGTTTTTATTAGCTTGTTTTCTGAAATTTCTGCCTATGTGTTAGGTAATACTGCCCTCAGAGGGCCAAGGTAAGTAAATTCATGTTTTAGCATTTGGAAGCAGCTTTTCAGGCGTTTCTCGTATCTATGCACTTGCTTCAGGGAGCAGTAAATGGGTTACGTGAGTAACTGAACAGTGCTTGACTTGTAGTCACATTTCTTTGGTTTCTTCTGTTCTTTTTAAAACATTAGATGTGTCTGTGCACTTCCATTTGTTGACAACACTGAAGCACCTTCATTCTTTTCTGAGAAACTGATAACACTTGACTGGTCACAGACTGACAGATTAGATTGGCTTACAAAGAGGATAAGAAAATTAAGTGGGAGAGTTAGGTTGATTTTACTTTTGTTTTGCTTTCTTCTCTTGATTAAAAGATACTGTGCTGTTCGAAGTTATTTGAAGTCAAACTTTTGAATATGTATCAACAGCCATTGAAATGGGAGCATCTTTTTTCCGTAAATTTTGTAAGCTTGAGCATAATCAGTATCTTTAAAATACAATCCAAATGAAGACTAGTTATGACTGTGAACTTGTTTTATGTGAATAGAAATATGCTAGAAGTTAAACAGTTATCCCTAACCTCTCCTAAAAGCCTCAGACGAACGTGTAATACAGTGTGTTTCTGAATTCAGAATATTTGCGATTAATTGATGATTAACTTGTACAATAAAAAAACATGATTGGGAAAGGACTGGTGTCCAGCTAAGGAGCCATGTGCTTTTGCTTTTTGTTTTTCTTTTTGCATATAGTAGCTTTCTTACAAGATAATTTGAAAGAAACACTGAAGATATTTAGTTGTAAATCCAGTGAAGTGATTTTGCTTTTTTTTTTCCTCCCTAGATTTACTTGATAGTGAATCAAAGAAGATAGTTTCTGTGACAGACTTATCAGTTTTGGAATAAGGATTTCACCTGCTTGAGCAAAAGTGATATGTAATTTATGATTATCAGTGATAATGAGGAATCGAAGTAGGGCAGATAAGCAAATTGGAAAACAAACATTGGAAATTTTCCATAGCAACCAGCATCTACTTTGCTAAACTTACGTGGAGTAGAGATAGTTTGGACAAGTGAAATGGACAAATTCACTTTAGTTTAAACACTCAAGTCTTGCATTGTCTAATATATTGTACATATTAAGTGCTGACTAAATCTTGTTTGATTGGATTCCTTATCCACACTTGAAAATGTTTTGTTTATTTAATATGTGCTTGTGTAGTGCTTACTATGAGCCAGCCATGGTTGTATGTACTTTAGAAATAATTAATTTTTTTCTGTACAGCTGTATGAAGTTAGTACTATCAGTGTCCTCATTTTGCAGGGGAGGAAGCTGAAGTGCAGACAGATTAAGTGATGTATCAAAGTCACATGTCTTACTGTGCAGCAGAGTTGAACTTTGAATTGAGGCAGTCTGGCTTTTGGGTGTGTACTCCCAATTACTAGGAAATTCTACCTCATGTGGAAAGTTGGAGCAGGTTGGTATAGTAGGATTTTGTTGATTTAAGTAGATCTCTTCACATCTCAGTCCTGCTCCTTGCCTAGCTGTCACGTGTGTCTCTGCAGCTCAGCAGGGCTCTGTGAAGAGGGAGGACACTCTAGCACTGGAGTCTCTTGGTGACATTGCGAAGCTCTCTCTTGTGGGTAAAGCCTGAGCATTGTGCTCAGGTCCCCACATTCAACTTTCCCTGCTGCCCCTCCTTCATTTCACCACTTGGGTACTGAGATGACATCTTTGTAAGTGGGTCATTGTCTGAGGAAAAAGAGGGAAGAGACAGAGGGTATGGTTTGTTCACAGCCTCGACTTACCCTTGGAATGGAGATCTCGTAATTGGATCAAGTGTGAGTTTGAGACTCGTGCTATTGGAAATTTGTTATAGGAGAAGATCCACTGGTGAGAGTCTAAGACAAAACCCTCTTCTAGTTTTCTGACTTCCATTCTGTGAAGCAGTGATTTTTATAGAGAGTGGGTAAGGTTGAAGGACCTGGGAGTTTTCAGAACGGGGCAACCTCCCCGCCTCCCCGTCGATGGGCCTGTGCTGCAGTTGGCAGTCAGCTTCCAGTGGCTGCCATAGCAAGACAGCATCGCTGTCGCATACTGCAGTGTCAGGTGTGTTAGAACTGAAAAGTGGAGTAGAATCCCTGCTGTACACTGTCTGTGGGGAGACTCCTGATGGAGGACACTTGCCCGACATGAGGATAGTCCCCATTGTGACTAGCGGGAGGTTTTAATTTTTGAAATTTATTCAATTACTGGTTACTCCTAGTGGGTTAAGTGCCACGTCTGCTAACCAAAAGGTCAGCAGTTCAAATCCACCAGATCCTTCTTGGAAACTCCATGGGGCAGTGCTATTCTGACCTATAGGGTCGCTATGAGTCGGAGCCGACTTGATGGCAGTGGGATTTTTTGTTTTATTTTATTATTATTACTGGTTACTGCTGATCTGCTTTGTGCTTGTCCTTGCCTGGCATTGGGAATATGTGGGTGAATCAGATTGCCTTTGGATTCACTTCTTCCTGTGTTTGATTCCATCATTTACTGCCTTGGAGATACAAAGTCTGACAGTTAAGTCCACCCACTTAATTGTTCTAAGTGTTGCTTACCTCATTGCGTATTATCACTGTGGCCACCTTTGAGGTACTCCTCTTGGGAAGCTATGCACCAATGCCACCGCCTGGTCTACTCTTCAAAGCAGTTTTGGAACCTGTTCGGTAATGGCCATCAGAGTTGCTATTGTGTTATTCTTGGTGTCCTGAATGTCATCAAAATGTCTTCCTTTCAGTATTTCCTTTATCTTTCAGTAAACGAAAAGGTCATCGGGGACCAGATCAGGTGAGCGGGGCGGGGGGGGTGTTCCATACAGTTATTTGTTTGCTGGCTAAAATCTCTCTCACAGACAACCACACAATTAAGTATGTGAACTTGCCACTGTGCACAATGGCCATTCCAGAAAGAGTTCCAGAATTGCTTTGAAGGCTGTACTAGGCACTGGGATCCATGCCTGGCTTTCCAAGAGGAGGACTTCAAAGGTGACCGTAATGATAGTCATCAGTGAGGTATGCAGCGCTTTTTCTAGGATGAGGTCACAAACCTAATGGGCAGTCCTTGTATAATGTTTTCTAGGATGTAAGCAATAATATATATCAATGATATTACATTGACTTAAATGTGGTGTGCTTCAATGGAAAATATTTTCAGAAAAGATACCAAATTTCTAACAGAATCCTCTTTTTTAATTGGCCCATTTTCTTGAAATAGTTCAGCATTCTATGGCTACAGTGACTTGGTTAAAGTAGTACGTGAATGGCTTCACTTTCCGTACAGTGTATGGAATTGGAGACTTTTTGCTAAAATGCAGAAAGCAGATTAAAAAGAAAGCACTGCTTTCACAGTCTGCAAGGGCGTAAGTGGAAGCAAAATAATAATTTAGCTCACATTTAACCCAGCAGGAAGCTGAGTACAGACTGAGTAATTCTCCACAACATATCTCCTGCTATGTAAACGAATCTCATGGCTTATTCTTCATTAAATGCCAAGATGCTATTTTTCTGTTGGCTAGTTTGTGTGGCCTCTTTGTTCTTTCTCTCTCCCTCCTTCTGTCCCTCCCTCTAAACACTCACCTTGATTGTCTCTTGGAATAAAGCTTGATAATACAAGTCTTTTAAGATGTCTTGAGTTCTAAAGAATAATGAAGAAGTAGCATTTTTGAGGAATGTAATACATTTCCTAAAATAAAAGGAACCAGTTTTCATTCACCAGTTTACAGAGTAGCGTGAAAACAAGTATCTAAATGCTTGTGGGACTTTCTAGGTGCCAAAAGAAAAAGATAAAGCGGGGAAAGTACTGACAGACCAGCCATTCTGAGGTCTTGGGGAAGCTGGCATTTCAACATCTTGTGATCCTCAGTGCATAGGTACTTTTCTCATCATTGCTTCAGCTTCTAGGCGAAGCATGGACCCCCGCCTTCTGTAGGAAGTACATGTAAAAACTATCTTTGATGTAAAATGACAAGTTCATGCATTATGCAGTGGAAGCAAAGTTTCTTGACTATAATATACTTTTCAAAATAATCATGAAAGAGCATATGTGGTAAAGCAGAGGAATGTGGGTGCATCTGGAAAGCTTTTAAGGCATCTTGGAAGCGCGGTGCAAAATCACCAAAATTGTAAACACATTCCATCTGGCCAGTTGCGGTGGTAACATTGACCGGCGCAAGAACAGACCTTGCTCTCAGTGATGGTGGGCAATAGCTGGATAACCTGGGTGAAATCTTCTTAAAGAGACATTGGAGTGTTTTCAAATATGACCTCATTAATCAATATTCTACAGGAAGCCATGAGAGAAAAAGAGAGATGTAATCAGTCATAAAATCTGAAAAGCCAGTAAGGTATGTTGCTATGCTAGATGAAAGTCTCATGAACAATATCACTGAGCTTTTCCTTCTGTTGTCTTGAGGCTTTAGAGAAAAAGTGGAGCCCCGTCCTGGAATCAGCACAGCAGCCAACCGTGATCCTTTCATAAAATGTTGGAGGATCGATCATAGGTCATATGATGGTAGTTTTCCTAGTGCCTTCCTCCGCAGTAATGCATCAGACCAACACATGTTATCAGATACTTTTCTTTGTGTGAGGCACGTGAGGTGTTATTTGGAAATAGCAAGGAATAGGAGACACCTTGGTTTGACTCCTAGGACTGCTGAAGAAGACTGAGGTGGGTCAACGAAATGGGAGAAATTTTCATTGTGAATTTTCACTGCTCTCGTCATCACCTTTTCTCCAGTTTTCCATTGTCGGGTTTGCCCTAGTAGACTAATGGGCCCTGAGGGCGGTGGCTCTTCCTTGTGTCCTTGCTGCTTTCCCGCTGATTGTTCATAGTTTGACACTAAGTATTGGTTGAATCAGTGCATCTATTCAAAACACATTTTCTCCAGTTTTAAATAAAATAATAATGTTTAAAGGACCCAGTTTTTTGATATGTGATGCTCAGGAGTGAGCTGGGCAGGAGTCTGTAATACTTCTGCCATGATTTGACCCATTTTCAGAGACTGTCGCTACACATCCAAAGCTGGTTGATGATGATGATAATTGGTCAGAGAGATTGTTTAGCCAGCACAATAGAACTTGAACACTTGAGATTTGCTGTAGGACGAGGAAAGAATACACATACATAAAAGCTGAAGGATAACCTGAAATTTAAGTTTGTGAGAGCTGAGAAATCGAATCAACATGTGTCTATTATAATCACCTGCTATGGATCCGACTCGACGGCACTTGGCTATGTGTAAAACGCATTGAATTTTTAAAAAGCTGTATCTCGAGTTGTCCACGTGGTGTTGAAAAATTATTATGCTAGTTGATTCAGTGTAGATCACGTAAACAAATTAGGTAGTATTATGCTCCAGTCATTTGTAAAAGGGGATGATGATGAATTTAGAACACATTTCTTCTGCTCATTGAGCTTTAAGTAGTCTTTTGCTAGATCTAATTGGAATATGTATTTATAATCTGTATAAAATACAAGTCATCTCATATCTTCCTGATGTTTTATTATGTTTATTGCCATGTATTTCTCTAACTTTGTTTCTACACTATCTAAGACATAGTATAGTATTGTGAAATACACATACTATGTTGTGTGTGTGTGTGTGTGTGTGTATTGTTACGTTGTTAACTATTGAGTAGATTACAACTCCCAGTGATCCTGTGTACAACAGGACCAAACACCACCCAGTCGTGTGCCAGGCCCACCATCGTTGGTACGGTTTGAGCCCACTGTTGCAGCCATTGTGTCAGTGTGTATTGCTGAGGGTCTTCCTCTGTTTCACTGACCCTCTACTTTATCAAGCCTGATCCTTCCTGAGAACATGTGCAGAGTGTATAAGACAGAGTCTCACCATCCTTGCTTCTAAGAAGCACTCTTGGTTGTACTTTGAATATGCATTATTGTGGAGTTTGTCTTTATTTGGGACCCTTGGGTGGTACAGATGGTTAAGCACTCAGCTGCTAACTGAGAGGTTGGTGGTTCGAGCCCACCCAGAAGCAGCTCGGAAGAAAGGCCTGGTGATCTGCTTCCAAGAGATCACAGCCTTGGAAACAGGGGGGCGTACTTCTGCTCGGTAGTGTATGTGATCACCATGAGTTGGAATTGGCACAGGGGCGTCTCGTACTGCTCATCGGTGGCGGTCCACTAGTTAAAAAATATTGTACTCTATTTTAGGTAGTTCACATGTGTGTATTTGGTTGGAATATGTCAGCAAGCAACTAAATGCTTTATTATGAACCATTAATCTAGATTTTATAATGAAATTCGTGTTCAGCCTCTTTTTGTGTTAGGTCTCGATTGACTCATGAGAAGTTTTACTAAAGATGATTTCTTAAAGTCATTTAAATATTTTACCTGAAAGCTGCCATTTAGGGCATTTTGGGGGAGGGAGGAAATTCTTGAAGGCTTGGTGGCTCAGCTGCTGACTAGGAGTTCCGTGTTTGGATCCGCCAGCCACCCCTTGGAAGCCCTGTGAGGCGCTTCTCTTCTGCTCTAGAGGGTTCCTAGGAGTTGAAATCCACTTCATGGCGATGAGTATAGGCTTTTTGGTTTGTTTTGGAAATTCTTAAATGATTTGAATTTTTGTGTCACTTTATGCACTTAATTATTATGTCATATATGTACCCACTGCAGTTGAGTTGATGCCAACTCATAGCGACCCCATCGGACAGAGTAGAGCTGCTCCGTAGACTTTCCAAGGAGCGCCTGGTGCATTACGACCTGCGGAGCTTTTGGTGAGCGGGCACAGCACTTAACCACTGTGCCACCAGGGTTCTCATATTTTTTGTGTATTTATAATATTATCTGTTATTTAGTAGAAATAATTAAGAGTCCTCTAAGTCTTGTTATTTTTCTTTGAAAGTATAATTGACTCTTCTGTCGCCATAACCCCCCAACAAAAATAAGGATATTAATCAAATCATTGTTGTTTGGCTGTTGGTTAGCCTTTTCATTTCTTTCATCAGGATCCGCATTTAATGTACCTGACAGTGCATTACCTGTAGAGTTTCCAAGGAGTGCCTGGTAGGTCTGGACTGCCAGCCTAAAGAGGTATTTTTTTGTCTGATCTGGTAAATGTATTACTGATTGTTATTTATTTGTGTAAATAATAAATGCAGTTCTGATTCATACAGAATTGAATGTGTGGTTTGTAGATGGATTGTAAGTTATACAAAACAATGAAACACCAAAATTTTGAAATTGCAGAAGTATAAAAAATATCATTTCTCCTAACCGATAGTGTTTTTTTTTTTTTTTTAATAGTAACACAGTCTAACACTTGCCATATATGTAATGCTCTTTAAGTGCATACACATGTGTTAATGGAGTTCCTCTCAGAATCCCTCACATAGGTACTGCATAGGTACTACAGTGATTCATTTGAGGAAACTGAGGTGCAGAGATGTTGAGCCAGTGCAGGTAATCAGTGATAGGTGAGGACTGGAAACTACGCTGTGTGGCTCCAGAGTTCTTGGCATTGCTTTGTTACATCTGGGAGGATTTTTGTGATGAGGTGGGGTAGTAAGGGGAACCTGAAGCCTAATTGGATAAGTTTATTGACCTTATATTGGCCATACCCATTTGTTAACAACTTTTATTACAGAGTATAGCATTTGTTAAATAAAGTTTCTTTAGTTCTGAAAATGTGGACATATTGTGACACAGGGCCCATCTGGCCACCTTCTTCTTTTTGTGTGTGAGTACTGTTGGCACTGTCTCTCTGTAAGTAATTAAGGTTGTAAAAGAAGTTTTTATTATTATTAATTAATATAAGCATTAAGTGTGGATATCATGTATTTATATTTTGCACACATTTCAAGACAAGAACATACCTCAGAAACCTGGATTGTGGTTAAAGGTGGACATATTAAAAACTCACTGTTCTCTGTGACACTGAAGGTAGAATTGTTTTATGACACTTGTTCCTGACTCGCGTGTGAGAGTGCCTGCTCCCAATTCCTTAGGGAGTAATTGTCGTAACAAGCTGACTGTCCATTGGTAACTCTAAAAGCCTATAAGCTATATTTATTAGAGAAGTCAGAATTTCACTTTGTTTGCTATATGAGAGTTTAGTAATTAGGACCTTTTATTTTTTCACATTTTAACAACAACAACAGAGAAACGACCTCTCTGCCATTGAGTCAATTTATAGCAACTCTTAGGATGGAGTAGAACTGCCCTGTAGAGTTTCCAAGGAGTGCCTGGTAGATCTGGACTGCCAGCCTTTTTGATTCTTAACTGTCATACCACCAGGGTTAGGATTTTATGTTAGGAAATTGGAAATGATGCTAATTGAAGTTTAAAGGGATTTGTGAGGAACAGTAATCCAGTTTTATAGATTCTTTTCAGTTGAGTTTGTTTTGTCTGCATTTGTTTCGGTAAATAACATTTAGTCAGTCCACCTAATTGTGTGTTTAGCACTGTCCATGGTAGCTGGGGGCAGACCTCCAGTAGATGAAGAAGAGTTTCTGCACTGTTTTGAACCATTTTTACTTTTACCTTATGTCTAACTTTCTGTCTCTTAAACAAAGTCACAATTAGGATCAGTTCTGAAATGCATGCCTAAAACCAAACCGGCTGGCATTGAGTCCATTCCAACTCTGGATGACCTCGTCTGTTAGAGTAGAACTGTGCTTTATAGGTTTTCAAGTCTGTGACCTCTGAGAAGCAGATCACCAGACTTTTCTTCCTAGGGGCCCTGAGTGAGTTCCGACCACCAGCTTGTCCGTCAGTAACCCAGTGCTTAACTGCCATTCAGAGGTTCTCCTGAACACACTCGGCCCTTGTGGTGGAATCAGATGTTCATCAGTGTGATCCCATTTGGGAGAATAGGAGAAGCACATTTTCTGTTTGCACATGTGACGCCATGTAAACTTCCCCTAGTTTCTCTAGATATAACACCATTAGAACGTTTTAATCATGCTGACAGACATATGTTCTTGTTCCTAGCTCTGGCTTTGACACTTTCAGATCACTTCAGCTTTTTAAAAGTCCAAATGTGATTCCCAATGAAGTGTTACTGAGTAATGAAAGAGGTCTGTGGTGTGTGTGGACTAACTTAGGTTGAAAATTAGAAGGTAAAATATGAAATTAGGTGAATAGAAAATGAACATTGTGAACTTTGTCAAATAATCCTGAGTTTTATGTGTATCATCCTTTACAAATATGATCCATTTGAATATTCCATAAAAAAAATTGTTAGATTGAAAGTGAGCGCAACTCGGAGCCCAGGCCGCCTCCCATTTCAGGTTGTTATTAAAGATGATGCCTGAAAGCCAAAACAGGGTAGTCTTTCTACACTATCGGGGGAAATCCAGCACGCTTCCTGTGGCCAACATCCACTGGAAAACATTTAGATTTTTTTATAACACATCATAGAAGATCAGTTAAGAAAGGTAAGAAAATAGGAAAAAATTCAGACTCTGAAGTCTTTGTAACTACGTAAAACTGAACTCTCCTCCGCAGTTCCCAGACTCCCTCCACAGTTCCCAGATGAGGTTTTCTACCGTGTATGGGCTGGGGTAGCATTGTCCTTTGCATTCAGAAGAGATTAACTATGAGTCTCCATGCCGAGAACTTCATCAGTAGGTTTTTTGTTTGTTTGTTTGCGGAAAGAGATTCAGTAAGTAAACTTTTGTTTCAGGTGTTTAGAAGATATATTTTTCAAAATGGTGTCCCTAGCACCTGATACAAATTAATCAATAATGACCTGTCCGTAAACATCCATATAGTGGGTGAAAAGTGACAAACTGTATTCAAGAGTCTTCATTGAAAGTTTGATGTTTGCTACCAACACGGTATAACACAGTTGTTAATTAATTGAGAGAAGTCAAAATTACTAATAAAATTTTATGAGAAATGATACCTGTTCTTTATTAAGAAGGGAAATTTTTGACTTCTGCCTTTTTCCCCTGTGCAAACAGCTGTCCTAGTATCTTGGTACAATATATTGTTCCAAGAATGTGTGATAGACTTATTTTTAAATAATTTTTCAGCAACCAGAAATCCTGCTATAGACGACATAAAATATTTTATATTTACTAAGATTCTTGATAAGACAGATCAAAGATTGATGTCTTTTGTTTGTTTTGTATCTTTCATCTGCGAATATAAATACTTAAGGTGCTAGAGGGAAATTACGCTTTGGCATGGAAATTGATTTTTTATTTCTTTTAATTTCACATTTCTTGGGTGTTTTCAGCTATTATACAATAAATGATTTTATCCCATTTTGTTTTCATCTTATATATTTTTCAGATGAATTTAGATTTCATTTGTAATTAATTTCATTTTCAACTGTCACTGCTGATATTTAACATGACAGACTTACAGCATGCTGTACCACTGTAAATCTGTTAATTCTATGTCATTTGAAATCTAAATATTATATTACTACTTGGAGAATTAATATCTAGAATTTTTCAACATTGTAAAGAACAAAAACAAACCCACTGCTGTCAAAATCAATTCTGACTCATAGTGACCCTATAGGACAGAGTAGAATTGCCTCCTAGAGTTTCTGAGGAGCACCTGGTGGATTGGAACTGTTGACCTTTTGGTTAGAAGATGTAGCACTTGACTGGTACGCCGCCAGGGTTTCCAGGCTTTATATAGCAGTGCACAAAATGAAAGTGGTAAGGTAAAATAATAAGGACGGTTGAAAGGAGCTGTGCTTTTCTCCCTCTCTTTCTTTTTTTTAATGGGAACTGCCAGTTGGGTCTTCTGCTTTGATAAACTTGACTTGTTCAGTCATGCATTTGTGCAGGAGCATGGTGATGCAGTGGTTAGGGGCTATGGCTACTAACCAGATGTTGGTAGAGGCCACCAGGAATTCTTTGGAAACCCTGTGGGGCAGTTCTACTCTACTCTTTTCTGTAGGGTCGCTATAGAGTCACTGAGTTGTTACTGACTCCACAACACTTTTTTTTGTGTGTGTATATGTGTTTGTTGTCATTAGGACCAAATATTTTAGAACGACACAGTTTAGTGAGAGTGTTGAGGTTTATTTTTCTTTAAGAAGTGTATATAGGAGGAAGAGAAGAGGGACATGTAAATTCCTTTCCTGAACTTAGATACATTTGAGGAGGCTGTTCGAGGCTGTTCATACACATGTGTAGGTTCTGCTCATCCCTCCCTGTCTGCCTCCCTCCCTTCAGTCTGTTAGTGTTGGGCGTCTATCAACTGGTAGACGTTAGGTGGGGCACTTGGAGTGTATCATCAGAAGGGAACACTGACATTATTAGCTACCAGTGATGAAATTTCAGCTTTCAAACCAGAGTTAGAATTTGGAAAACATACCTACTGAAATGAGTTTGACAGCTTCCCAGTGCTTACAGACTTCCCTGAAGCGACCGGAAGTGATACCGAATGCGACTGTGTTGTGGAAGGTGTTGGCAGTTGGAAGGTTAGCATAACTCATCCAGCCCATGCTGTTTAAGTGACCCGTACAAGATGTTACAAATCATCCATGGTTTAAAAGATTCATTCCAAGTGCAGGATAGACTGGTGGGTTTTCTCATGATGGAAGGTGAAAAGTTCACTGATGCGGTTTTGACTTCCACATTGCAGCTAACCTTTTGGAAACACCACTTGCTAAATTTTAGTGTAATATCAAAGAAGGATATTCATAACTATCTGAAAAAAGCTATTGAAATTCTCCTCCCTTTTCCAGCTCCATTATCTGTGTAAGCCAGGTTTTCTTCCTGTATTTCAACAAAAACAACATAACGCAATGGCTTGAATGCAGAAACAGATAGGAGAGTCCTGCTGCCTTGAATTAAGTCAGACTTGAAAGAAATTTGCAAAAATGTAAAGCAGTGCTGTTCTCCTCCTGAAATTTTTTTTGCTTTAGAAAATAGTTATTTCTCACAAAAATTTTGTTTGTGGTAGTGAGTTTATTGCTGTTATTTTAAAATGAAGTGATGAAAATTTAAGATTTGTCTTAGTTTCAGTTTCTAATATAGCAAATATTGATATGCTCTATGTAAAGAAAAACTGTGGTTCTGTAATACTAAGAGTCTAAAGATGTTCTGCTGTGAACAGTTGGAGAGTCAGAGGAATGATTGTGTATCTGAAATACGTTATATGTAGGTAATATTTCAGAGGGTTTTAGATTTTATCCTAAGAGACCTGTACTAACTATAAAGAGGTAGTTGCTGCAGAATATTTTCGAGTGGAAAAGTGTTATAATCCAAGTGCTTGGTACATACACAGATAGGATTAACCTGCAGGTAGCAGACATAATAGGACGGAAGGGAAATGGGGGAGGAAGTCACAGACCGTGGACCATTGGCAGAGGTGCTGACATCAAGTCTCAGGGCCTCTTCTAGGTTAGGCTGGAGTCCCTGAGTTGTACAAACCATTAACTTGATTGGCTGCTTATCTAAAACGTTGGGAGGTGCAAGTCTATTGAGCTATACCTCAGAAGAAAGTCCTGGCAATTTGCTTAAAAAAAAAAAACCAGTCTTCGAAAACCCTATCGAGCATACTTCTTGAAGGGATTGCCATGAGTTGGAATTGACTTGATGGCACCTGATTGATTAAACAAACAAAAACACCCAAACCTACTGCCCTTGAGTTGATTCCAGCTCATAGCAACTCTATAGGACAGAGTAGAACTGTGCCAGTAGAGTTTCCAAGAAGCCCCTGGTGGATTCACACTGCCTAGCAGTAGCACTCTGCCACCAGGCCACCAGGGTTAGGTGGGTCTGAATGAGAGTGATTTGTGAAGGCAGTGTTGACCTGCAGCTTATGGGAGAGGAGGGAGCAGTTGGATATCACTTTGGGGCTTGGATAACGAGGGATCCAGAGAAGACGCTGATTCATAGAGAAAGTTGGATGGTTTATGATTTTTTTATAAGTGATTTTTTTATATGTGATAAGCATTTCAAATAGAATAACCAGATAGAAATTTTTCGTAGAGAACTGTTAATTGAGACCAGAGTAGCTTTTCAGATCCTGTGTTGACATGGAACACTCTGGTTGCTTCAAGTTACAGAGACCTAGTGAGTTATTCACAATAGACACGTGGCTGATTCCCAAAATGCAATTAATTCACAGTCCTGGTCTCCCGCTTCTTCATCTTTGACACCAGCCACCCACGTGACATTCTCTGTCTCTGTCCCTAACAACCCAGAATGACTGCCTGCACAGCCCTCTTCTCTCTACCAGCCACCCAAGAATGCTCAGTAGTTAACACTGTCACCCACCAAAAAAACCAAACCCATTTCCGTCAAGTAGATTCTGACTTGTAATAATCCTACAGACAGAGGAAAGCTCCCCCCATAGAGTTTCCTTGGAGTAGCTGGTGAATTTGGTTAGCAACTATAGCATTTAACCACTGTGCCAACAGGGTCCAGCTGGAAAATAGATACAAGGCCTGGCTGGCCATCACCATCCTTGCATGGTTTGATAATTCTCTAGAGTAGCTCAGAACTCTCAGAAAAGAGTATACACCTCTTTTAATGTAATCACAAAGGTATACATGAAGAGATGCTGTAGTTGAGGTCTGGAGGTAGTTTGCTGTGCAAGGGAGCTTCAGGTTCCTGAAGATTCTCAGGTCCTTTTTTTGTATGATTGTTTCACGAGTTCAAGTTCCAAGATCTGAGGTCTCCTATAATAGTCTGAGTGAGAAAGATGTGACAGTCTGCTTCCATGAAGATGTACAGGCTTGGAAACCTCATGGAGCAGCTCATAGGGTTGCTGTGAATCAGAGTCCCGTTGATGGCTATGGGGTTTGGCTTGGTTTTGTTTCCTAATAGTTATTGGGGCCTTAGTGTAGATCCGTGACTCGGGCATAGTAATGACTGAACTCTACCCACTCGGCTGCTTCTAGCCTGTGTTTCTTTTTGCCTGAGGCTTGTTGGCCAGGTGAGATCCTTGGGCTCCCACCTCATTTGCACACTAAAGTGTTGCCTCACTGTTTCAGAAAAAGAAAATCACTTTGGATTGCTGGGGAGTTCCAGACACTGTTTTCAGAAATCAGAGACACAAGGACAAATTCTGTTCTTTGACCTATCCTTTGGCATTCAGGTGGTGAACCGGTTGCCTAAAATTTTGTATTGTGGTGGCTAGGTGTTAACCTGTCAACATATGATAAAATATGCTTTTGTTAACCGTGTTATTTATTCTTTGAGGTTTTATGTTTCCGTGTGTGTGTGTGTGCGCGTGCATGTGTGTGATTTTAAGCTCTGTTAACCCAGGTTTATTTTTGTAATTTATTTATAGCATTTGTACAAAAGGTTGTGTTCTTACACAGAATAATAATATGTTTAAACGTGTTAGGAGAAAAAAATTAATGATGAAAATAGGATTTTTCCTGTCTTTTTAAAAAAATGTGACCTAATTAGCCAATAGTACATGGAAGGGAAACATCTATTTCCTGTCCTTCTCAAGTATTCATCGAGATTCACTGATGCTGGGATGCTGGGGTGGTGTACCAAGGCGTATTAAACTGTTGCAAAGATGCTGTAACAGCCATCTGATAAAATAAAGAGCCGAACAACATGTGTACTCAGATGAGGGATTCTCTGAAGGAATAATGGTGTAAATGAATTATCAAAGTGTGAAATCATTAAAAACAAAACATGTTTGGGTTTTTATTGAGTCTTAATTGCAGGCTTATATATTTTCTTTTGTGAGCCAAGTTAAAAGAAAATTGCCTGCCTGAATTTTATGAAGGCCAGTGTTGTGGGACATGTATTGTACAATAATTTATTTTTCACATAAAAGTGCTGTTCATTTTTTTTTTTCAGCATTAACATGCATGCTTTCCTCATGTAGGAGAATATATAAAAAACTGGAGGCCAAGATATTTCCTTTTGAAGACAGATGGCTCATTCATAGGATATAAAGAGAAACCTCAAGATGTGGATTTACCTTATCCTCTCAACAACTTTTCAGTGGCAAGTAAGTTAATTATAATTGTTGGTTCACCTTAGAGCTGTTTCTTTGTATGCCTTTATCTTTCAGATATCTTAGGGTCTATGGGAAGCCTGTGAAAAAAGTTGGAGTGTGTTTTTAGTGGCAAAGCATTTTTCAGCTGGGGTGGGCTTTCAGTTCCGTAGCATAGGAATTATCGATAGTATGTGGTCTTACATAGTACAGTACAGTTCAGTATTTTTATAGTTAGAATTTGAATGCGTTAATACTATCTCCCAAATATATACTTGTAGGTTTTCTTTATAAAGTTTAAACAAAACCCTTTGAACTTGATTGCTAGCTTGAGCCGGGCTGTAAAATGTTGGAGAACTTAGTGCATTTCTAATAAGCCTTCTCTCATAATCTTAATGCTTCTGAATGACAGTACCATGAGATACAAGTGTTTACATGGGATTTTTTTTCTGGGAGACTTTATGGTTGTAGTCACATTATTTCACCTTAAAAATGTCTAACCAAAATGCTTGTGCTCTAAGCTTGTTTGGAAATTCAGTATTTGTTTCAACGTAATAAAAAATATCCTGAATGATTATGATGGTGATGACAGTGATTGTTTTTTTTTTTGGGCTATTCAGGCTGTTCCAGTTGGCTAATCAATCAGTGAAAAAGTCTTTCTCTGTTAACTGAGAAGTAAAGCATTCTAAAACTATGTGAAATTAAAATAAATAAAAGCTAGGATGTGTGTACCGTTGAGATAAAACCATTATCTAGATAACGTCCTTAATTTTGATTTTGGTTGTATATTGTCATCTAGTACCCACATTTAGAAAATAAACAAGGGGAAATTGCCCTAAGTATAATGCCAGAAAGTAAAATAAAAAATGCAATAAAGCAATAACAAAAAATTTAAGAAAGCAAAAATCCTTGACTGTTACACAGTTCATTTTACCATTTTGCCCGTTTTATGGAGGTTAACCCTTTTCAGTATGTTAGAATGGATGGTTTTCTTAAAAGGAAAAGAGAAAGCAATAAATCAAATGATTTATGAGGTTATTTGAATGATAAGAATCCAAAAAAAAACTCTCTCATCAGTGAATTCTTAGGTAGAGATTTTTGTTTTAAGTAAAATGAGTCTGCTATCATATGTATGTGTTAGTTAAAGAAGGTGTCTTTTTCTCTACTCAGATGCCCAAAATATATGGCTTTCTTTCAGTAGAAAATGATTTTTAAATCCTGCTGTCACTGGAAATATCTCATATTGACTATAAGAATACATTCTCATTCTGAAGATCTTATGGGTAAACATTTGTATTACAGTGATGGAAATTAGTTTTTGAAACTTTAATAGTCTTTGTTACCGTTTCCTACCCAAAGCCAGTGTAGTCTCTTATTTTGTCCGTTTTACTAGCAAATGCTATTGGCTTGTCTGAAATAATTTATAATAGTACAGAACTCCTGTATCTGCTGATGAAAATGCAGCATTTTTTGACCTTACAGAATTTGGCACCCCAGCAAGTTTTAAAAACACACTGTATGTCACAGTCTGCCAGCATCTGCTGTAAGGTGTCCAGTGGCAGAGACTGAAACCAAGGCTGCACTTGGGGAGAGAGCTGTGCGGTGAGGAGTCAGCCTACTGGGAGGCGAGTCGTGGTCTGCAGCTGTAATCTCCACTTGGGTGACCACGTCGTTGCAGGCAGTTGATTGAGACTCCTAAGCTGTAGACCACTTGTTCAGTTTTCGCGAGTGTTACTAACATCAGTCTTACACTGAAACTATTTTAAATGGATTATCCTTACAGCTTGACTTAATTGCAGACTTAAACCTTATAAATAATGATTGCTTTAGGAAAAAGCAAGCCTAGTGAAATGGGCATTGAGTGAAGAAGGAGTTTGCATTTCAGCTTTACCCCGGCCAAAAGTGTGATGTTACTCATCTCATTCTCCCAGGCACTCTGATCTTCAGTTCCTTTATCAGCATAGTGAAAACACTTGTATTCAATGAATTTGTAAGGTCTTTTTGTCTCTTACATTGTCTGATACTGTGAGGTGGCATTTGATCAGGTCTTGAAGAGTGACTAGAGCTGAGCAAGTTACAATAAAGGGAGGACATTGCAGGACGAGGGGGATGAAGAGTATTTTTCTCTTAAAGACAAGGAATGCTCTCAGCAAGTGATACCCTACTAGTATTTCTCAGCCTTTGGTGTTTTAAAGGGGGACTGTTTGACAAGCTGTTTCTTAGGTGTGCTGGGAAATGTTATATAGACATATATTTTATTGATGGCTATAATTTGAGTCCCTTACTTTTTCTGATAATCAAAAATGTCACTTCCGAGTTATGTGTTTTTAGTGGAATTTTGCTGAAATATGCCTTTTTCTCTGTGTAAAGGAACAAAGTTTATAGAACTTAGGAAAGACTTCAAAAGTGATCATTTCAATCTCTATATAATTTCAGATTCCTTTGCTTCTGCTTAAAATTTTCCAAAACCCTAATCTGTGAGTTGTCTTCCTTTTACTTTGTAGTCCCCAGCAGTCTGGCGCCCTGGTACTCGATTTACATCACCTTTAGTAAGTGCCCCAGTGGCCACTCAGTTGCTAAGCCTGGTACACATTTTTCTTTTCTTATTTTCTTTGGCTTTACCTGTGGGCTGTGTTTCATGCTGTTGGTGCCCACTTCCTTCTCGGGATGACCTCTGCCATCATACTCTGGGGTGCCTCTCTCTTCTGCTTTTGTCCCTTTACCTCTCCCATCAGTTTGAGTGTTTAACTGGATTTTGACCAAGGACTCTCTGGTTTTATACTCGTTCCCTGGACCAGTAAGCAGCATCATGATAGATGGAAGAATGACTGAAGTTATCAAGATTTCCATTTACTCGGATCTGCAGTCCATGCCCCTGGAAGCAGTAGTCAAGAAATCAAACCTCGTTGTGTGCTGGACAAATCTGCTACAAAAGACCTCTTTAAAGTGTCGTAAAGCGAAGATGTCACCTTGAGGACTAAGGTGCATGTGACCCCAGCTGTGATATTTTCGGTTAGTCATGCATGTGAACGTTGTGCAGTGAACAAGGAGGCTGAAGAAGAATTGGCGCCTTTGAATTGTGGTGTTGGTGAAGAACACTGGACTACCAGGGGAATCAACTAATCTGTGTTGGAAGAAATACAGCCACATACTCTTTATAAGCTAGGGTGAGACTTTGTCTCACTTAGTTTGGTCATGTTTTCAGGAGGGACCAATCACTGAAAAGAGACATTGTACTTGGTAAAAGAGAGGGTCGGTGAAAAGCGGAAGACCTTTAATTAGGTAAATTAGCATGGTGCCTGCAGTGGAGGGCTCAAATGTAGCCGAGATTGAGAGGATGCTGCTGGGGCAGGCAGTGATTCCTTGTGCTGTGTATGGGGGTGCTGGGAGTTGGAAGTGACTGAGCTGCACCTAACAGCCCTTGCCCTGGGTGGTCACGTTCACCTGGGTGGTCTGGTTTCTGATACAGCCTCTGTGCAGTTTACTCCCATAGATGTACCTTCAGGCCAGGCCTCTCTTGAGTATTAGATACTGTGTTCAACTGGCTGCTAGACAGCTGCATCTAGATACTGTGTAGATTCAACATGTTCATAGCTTTCCTAAAGATAACTTGGTTTGTTTCTTCTCCCATATCTAGTGTCTCCGTTTTCTCTCGCCCGGACCAGAAGTTTGGATCTGTTCTTTGCCTTTTCTTCTTCACATCTTTGCCCCCTCCCAATCTGTTTCTGTTGTTGTTAGATGCCATCTAGTCAATCTTGGATTCCTAGTGACTCCTTGTGACAAAGGGGAACTGCCCCCGTTCGGTTTTCTAGTCTGTAGTGATCACGGGAGCGGATTTCCAGATATTTCTTCCTATAGCCATTGGTGGGTTCAGACTAAGCCTTTGGGTTGACAACCAAGCCCATAACCCTGAGCCAGCAGGGCTCCATCTCTGGCCCCTCTGATTGTACTTACTTGCTGAATTTCTTATGTCCTGTGTCCGTTCCTGTGATTGTTTGTAGAAGCGTTCCTAGAATGAGCCCTCATCATCCCTGCTCTCGTCTTGATTCCTGTTAGGTGCTCTGCCTCTGGCTTGTCTGCCTCATATTCTTTCTGTAAATATGGCCGAAAGCAGTATTTCTCAGGTTAAATCCTAACTGGGCCACTCCCTGTAATACCGCTGCCTTGGCTCTCTAGTGCCTGTTGAATAAAGCCCGTTTCCCTTCATATATGATGAAGGGTCTCCTCCATCTGGCTTTTACTCTCAACTTGTGCTGTGTCTCTCTTCTGTTCTGCAGTTAACACCTCTGCAGTACTGAAGTATTTTCTAGTACCTTCTGTAGATGATCTTCACCCCTACAGAGCTTCCTCATTCCTTCCCTTTACCGTCTCTCGTCCTTCCATCTCTCCTGGTTCTCACAGCCTTCATTTGCTTATCTTATTCTCTGTGGATTCGATGGTCAGCCTGTATTTTTCTATTTTCTTTTTTCTATTTTTCTATTTTCTTTCATTGTGTACATTTTATCAACCCTAGTTATGTAGAGCCCCTAGGTGGCACAGACAGTGACGTGCTTAACTGTTAGCTGAAAGGTTGATGGTTCCATCCTGTCTACAGGTAGCTTAGGGGACAGGGCTGGCAGTCTGCTCCCTAAAGATGAGAGCCCTAAAACCCTGGGAAGCAGTTCTGTTCTGTACACACAGGTTACTGTAAGTTGGAGGCGATGAGTTGTTAGCTAATGACCTCAGTCAACATACCTGCACAGTAGATACTGAAAGGACTGTGTAAGGCAGGTTTTGTGTGGGGAGATTCGTCCTTGGCTCTGGAAGTTAACCACGTGGAACTCTTGAGCAACATGGAAGACCAGCGCCCACCCCCAGGCTGAGACGGAGCTTATAGAAAATAAGTGCTACACAGTTGAGAGAGAGAGTAGTGAGAGGGTTAAGTTCAACCTCAGGGGACAGATGATGTTCGATGGCGGAAGAAAAACGTCTCAGTGAGGTGAGGCTATTCCTAACAGGACCACTTGAACAGTCTGACCTCTTTTTCTTGAAATAGTCACTGCTCTACTCTGAAAGCAATACATAGGATACAGTGATTTCCAAAAAATGCTTGTTTGCAGATCTCATCTCCTTTTTTGCACGTACTACGCAGAAAAAACTCAAATTTTCTCCATTTTCACAAGCTAAAGTTAAAATTTCTTAGCGTCTTCTACATCTGGTGATTGTCTGAATTTCCCATCTATTCCCGATCGCTCTGCCACTCCTCTCCCCACCGCTGTGTCCCTGAAGCTGTTCTGGGCTTGAATAGTCCTGGTGGCAGAATCAAGAAAAGGAAGAGAACAACTCGTTCCGTTCCTCAGTAAATAGCTAAGTAAGGCGTTAGGTCCTGCCTCGTCTGAAGTAAAGAAGACATAAAACTTTTGGCTTAGCCTCTCTAGGTCATATTTTACAAGTTTGCACTATTAATTTGGCATTAAATCCAAGTTTTTGTTTGTATTTCTCGCCCACCCCTCATCTATTGCAAGCAAGCCTTCTCAGCTCCCTGTCCCTCAGAATACAACAGCATTTGGGATCAAACAGGCTTTTGTGGGTTGCTTTGGAAACTAACCGCCTTGTAGAAGACTTCTATGGAGGAATTATTTTCAAGGCTCACCCTCCATCCTCTCCCCACTAACGTAGAGACTCTTGGAAATGGACTTGAAATAATCAAAATGCTCATTTTTGGTGCATTGTACTATCTACAATGTAAACATGTCAAAAACATGACTGTGTATCCTCCTTTTTAAGTATTCCTGTGTTCTTTTACTACTTCTTAATGTTACATAAAAATTCTTTGACGTGAATTACTTACTACATTTGTGTTGGAGTCAATTGTGTGTAGATTTCCTAACCCTGTTTCTGTTTTGAGTGGTTTTCAGGCCATTTTATATACTGGGTCATTTGAAGATTTGGTGCTTTCCTTTCCCTATTTGTGGGAAACCCTAGTGGCAAAGTGGTTAGGAGCTACAGCTGTTAATCACATGGTGGGCAGTTCAAAAACCTGGTGGGGGCCGTTCTGTTTTGTAGGGCGCTATGAGTGAGAATCGACTTCACAGTGGTGTGTTTGGTGCTCTTTCACTTCATGGTTAGGCTTTTAGGCAGCCAGCTGATCATAACTTTGCTTTACTGTAAGGAAAAGGTGCTATATTTTAAAAAGTAATTGTACTGTGAAGTACTGTTAACTTAGTGAAAACCTTTTTCCTAGTCTTCATTAATCTGCTGGTGTCAGGTGCTGCTGAATCAGTTCTGACTCATGGTAACCGTAACAGAAGAAAGCCGCTTCTGGTCCTTTACCACCCTAACTGTCCTTGCTGTATTTGAGCCCACCGTGGCAGCCACTGTGTCCAACCCTCTTGTTGAGGGTCTTTTCACTGACCCTCTCCTTCACCGAGCACGGTATCTCTCTGCTGGGGTGGTCCCTCCTGGTAACAGGGCCAGAGTACATGACATGATGTCTCTCCGTCATTGTTTCTGAAGCCTTCTAGCTACTGCTTCCAAAAGAGCTTTGTTCACTCTTCTGGCAGTCCATGGTGTATTCAGTATTCTGTCCCAAGGCCATAATTGAGAGATGTCATTTCTTCTTGTTGTCCCAGCTTTCCCATGCATATGAAGCAATTGAAAACACCACAGCTTGGGTCAGGTGCACCTTAGTTCTCAAGGTGACATCTTTGCTTTTTAACACCTTAAACAGGTCTCTGGCAGCAGATTTTGCCAATGCAGTGTGTTGTTTGAGCAATGATTGTGAACCCAAGTAAAAAGAAATCTTTGACAAATGCAGTATTGTCTCAGTGTGTCATGGTGTTGCTTATTGACCTGTTTGAGGATTTTTGTTTTCTATGTGGTAAGATTTAGTAGATACTGAAGGCTGCATTTTTTTGATCTTCGTAGTAAGAGCCTCAGGTCATCTTGACTTCCAGAGAGGAAAGGTGTGTCACCTGCATGCCATGGGTTGTTAGTGAGTCCTGTCACTGACAGCGTTGTGTTTCAGGATAGATCTTGAAATGTCCTTTATGCCAATGAATGCAGTGCCATTCTTGTTCATTTCCTCATTCCTAGTGTAGTAGACCATATAACTGTGCACTTCAGAATGGCCAACACCAGTCTCTTTCAGCTCAGGAATGCTTAGGATAATGATCTTCAAGCATTCTGTTTCATTTTTAACGGGTGCCAATATCCCTGATTCATACTACATGCTTTCCGTGTTCTGATTGTTAATGGATGTCTGCAGCTGTTTCTTCTCAGTTTAAGTCATGCTATCTCTGCAAATAAAGGTCCCCAAAGTTGGACTCCACTTAACGTTATTAAGGTTGACCCTCCTTTAAGGAGGCGTCTCTTCCGCGGGCTTATTTTGAGTGCCTTCTTCGTAAGGTTTTCATAAGTGCCATTATTCATAAGGTTTTCACTGGCCAATTTTTTTGAACTAGATCATGAGGTCTTCCTTCTTAATTTGTCTTAGTCTAGATGGAAACTGTACTGAAACCGATCCACAGGGTGACCCTGCTGGTATCCCAAGTACAGGTGGCACAACTTCCAGCATCACGGCAACGCACAAACCACTGTGGTACTGCAAAGGTCATTAGACGTGGTGGTGCAGTTTCGAAATGTACAGACCAAGTGTAAAATCAGGAGTGGAGACAACCATTTTAAAAATTACTTTAAAAGGAAGCAATTTTTAGAAAAAGACAATGCTGCCATGTTTAGTTACATAGTTCCTTGTTCTCATTCAAATCACACTCCAGTTTGACAAGAAAAATATCCCACAGGTTTCTACTCTTTCCCCTTTCTATCCTACGTTAACCCAACAAATGCACAATTTTTTTTACATGCATAGCCCCGTTTTAAGGGAAATGATTTTCAGTCTAGAGTTTCAAATCTCGCTCCCATATATGAACAACTGTATGCATCACTGAGAGATTTCATCAGTTGCATGCTGTTACATGCATAAAATTACATGTGTGTCATTTGTGTCATTTGCATTTCCTGTTACTGCCCTGGAGCCTGGTGGTTCAGTGGTTAAGAGCTTGGGTGTGAACCACAAGTGCAGTTCAGATCTAGCAGCTCCTCCTTGGAACCCGTATGGGACAGTTGTACTCTGTCCTGTAGGGTCTCTGTGAGTCAGAGTCAGTCACGTCACAGCAGCAGCCATTACTGCTTGAGCAGTTTTTCTTGATAACATACAGGTAACCTACTCAGATTTCTGTGTGAGAGCCTGCGTTACCTGGCAGCTGTCATAGTGTCTGGCCTCTCTTTTCTGACTTACTCCTGTGCTAGTGTTTTCAGTTCTAGTCTTTGCTTTATAAATTCCATTCATCAGAAGATAAAGGAGCGTACAAGCTTATGCTGGACCGCAGATGGTGTTTAACCCCTAAAGGATGGTGACTGCATGCTCGTTTTTAGGTTTCCTGTTGTATTTTTTGGCAGTATACACAGTATACCAGAGGAAACTCGGGTGGTTTAGTGGTTAAGTGCTACATCTGGTAACCAAGAGGTTAGCAGTTTGAATCTACCAGGTGCTGCTTGGAAATTCTGTGGAGTAGTTCTACTCTGTCCTACAGGGTCACTAGGAGTCGGAGGAGTCGGAATCGACTTGACGGCAGTGGCTTTTTTGCTGTATTTGAAGATCACTGACTTGGGAGTTGGAAGACGTGGATTCCAGTCTTGATTCTGTTACTTTACTAGATGTGTGATCTTGGACAAATCACTTAGCTCTCTTATTTTCGTTGCCCTCATCTTTAAATGTAAGGATAATAATAACTGCTTTCCAGGATTCCCAAAAAACCCACTGCCGTCAAGTTGATTCTGACTCATAACAACTGTGTAAGACAGAGTAGAACTGCTCCATAGAGCTTACAAGGGACGGTGGGCAGATTTGAACTGCTGACCTTTTTGGTTAGCAGATGCAGCACTTAACCATTATGCCACCAGGGTTTCCTCAAGGACCAAGGGGATTGGTAGTTTGTAACATGTTTTAATGCAAATAAAGCCGCTATGAAGGTAGTGTAGATGATTTTCAGTTACATGGCAGCCGTTCTTCCCTCTCTGGCTAAATTACACCGGAGTAGGAAGTTAACATCTTTAAAGTCTGTTAGGGGTTTTAGGGAGAACTCTCTGGGAGTTGAGGGCAGCTGTTCCATGGAGCGGGAAGTCCCAGTTTCATTCACTGCCTGGAACTTTGATCTGTAGCAGCAGGTCCTCCAGAGGAAACCACGTGGATGGTAGGCCTCCACACCCTCCCCGCCCGGGGTGTTCTCTGGGCAAGGAAGATGTCACAGAACAAAAGGGCAGTACTGCTGAACCGGCCTTAAGGCTCTCGAGTAGGGACTTCAGGGGCTGGGTGCAAACCCAGTGTTTATAACCCAGCCCTTTGGAAGACGCAGCTTCTGCAGGCTGAGGAAGGCCCACATTGCTTTTCTTAACCCCCCTTGTAAATCAGAAGTTTTATTTGTTTTTCAATACAAATAGTTCCTTAAACACAAATTCAAAATTGTTCTCCAGTTCCAACTTGTAGCTGTCCTGTAGGACAGAGTAGCGCTGACCCGCAGGGTCTCCCAGGCTGTAAACTAGGGAACAGAGGCGCGTCTTTCTCCCACAGAGTGGCAGGAGGGACCCGGACCTCTCCGTTAGCGGCCCAGTGCTTCACACCTGTGCCACCAGAGATCTGAATGTAAGTAATGAAACCCTTAAATACCCTTTGGACTGCCCTCAGAAGATCACTTGGTTACCATCCACTGTGGGAGGAAATTGTAATTACTTTGGTGGTTCCCTGGGATGACCACTTTTTTGTAAGCTGGAGGATGCAGTGAGGGTTGTTTTCAGGAGGAGGCCTGCAAATGGTGGTCAGCTTCAGTCACTCCTACGGAGTTACCTCTGGAAATGAGAGGGATTCCAGCTGAAGTCCTCCTGGCCCCGCTTTCCCTTCGCTGCCTTCTCCTGTCCCTCCCTCTCATGCCCGCTCCTCCTCCTCCCTTTGCTCCCCACTTTGTAAGTCCAGGTAGCAGTCACTTGTCCAGAGATGCTTAAGGCAAACCCTCCAGTTAGAGACTGACCCTGAATTGCCTCTGACTCCTCCTCTTTTTAGTCTTCCTAAATGACATCACACATGTAATCCCTGTTGAAACTTCCTGTCCTCTGTGTGTGTGTGTGCAATTTAAAGTATCACAATTTAAAGATGTAGGCGTTATCAAGAATTAATATATAAATGTACTTTTTAGGATATCTGAGTTTGAATGAATATTTAGAAAGCTTTTATTGGAGATTAATTTTGTTCTCAACATTGTACCAGTGATGAGAAATAAAAGAGGAAATGAGGAAAGAAACCAACCTTTCTTTAAAAAACAAAACAACACTGTAAAGCCTTTATGCTGCACATGGGTGGAGTGCTGGGGCCTTCTCTGCTCCCTGCCTCCTGCCTCGTGGCATCCAGGACATGACTCTGTACGGCTTGCTTCGTCTTGGCGCTGGCACATGTCAGCTCTCTTTTCGTGATGAACTCGAGATCCCACTTGTCCTTCGAGACCTTGGGCTGCCCCCTGGTGTACCACTCATCCTGGATGAAGCTGCAACCCTCTTTGATGGGGTCCCGTATGAACGTGGTGTGCCTGTTGAGGTGTCTGTCACAGTATCTGGGCCTGCTCAATTTCAGGGTCACCTTGTGGCCTTTAGTGAGGCCTGTGCCTTGTGGTGGTGAGGAGCCCTGGCTTGTACTCCTCTGCAGCTGCAGTAGTAGACGAGACCAAGTGTTTTGGAGCGTTATTGTATGCAAGGCCCTTTCACATCTGTTGGCTCATGGAGTCCTGACAACCCTGTGAGGTCAGTCTACATGCCCCACCTTGAAGAAACTCAGATTCTGTGACTTGCTTTAGGTCACATGTCTGGCAAGTGGCAGAGCTAGGGGTTGAACCCATGTCTGACAAAAAAACTAAACTCTAGAGCCGATGTTCACTTGGTTAGTCCAGAGATGGATGGCACTGCCCTGGCTGTGGAGACTTCATTGTTTGGCAGCAGAAATCTGCCATAAAATCTTGGAACTGGCACTTGGAGGTATTTTATGGTCAAGTTCAGGAGTAAGTTAGTCTCTGCGGCAAGAATTGAGGAAAGGAAAGAGATGATTTAGGACTAGGACATCGAGAAAAGCTTCACTGGAAATTGAGATCGTTTGGAGATGTAATTTTTGAATAGTAAAGTACCTTCTAGGTAACAGCTCTAGCATTAATTTAAAAAATTATTTCTGAACTGATTCTCTTATTGTCAAATTATAAAAACAAACCATGTCTGTTGAGTTGACTCCAACTTACAGTAACCCTATAGGACAGAGTAGAATTGTCCCAGAGTTTCCAAGGAGAGCCTGGTGAATTTGAACTGCCGACCTTTTGGTTAGCAGCTATAGCATTTAACCCACTGTACCACTAGAGTATCTAAGTGGCTGTGAAATCCTCAGAAATGAGTGAAAGCTCCAGCTGGGGTGTTATTTCCCTGCCGATGGTATAGAGTGAAAACGGCCCAAAGAAGAATGAGGATGAATGGTGAGAGTGAGCCTGGCGCTGGAAGCACTTAACAGAATGCCGCCCTGCGGTGTGCGCTTTCTTCTCTCTGGGCCAGAGTCGGCCCACACTGGGCACTCTGTGAGACCATCGGGCATCTTTGTGTGCTTTCTGTAGCAGCGTTGCTGTTTGTCTGTCCTCCTCGTAAAGTGTACAGAAGATGTACTGATTCAGTATTCCATTTTAAAATTTCGCCTTAAAAGTTACTGGTCTCTCAGTTTTTTTTTGTCTAACTGGAAAGGTGTTGAACTGCAGTTTTAATTTGGAAAAGTAGCGTACACTAAATCCATGGCTGCTGAGTTGATTCTAGCTCATAGTGACCATATAATAGGTCCCGTAGGGTTTCCAAGGATGTGTTGGTGAGCCTGAGCCACCAGCCTTTTTGTTAGCCGCTGAGCGCTTAACCATTGCACCACCAGGACTCCTTTTTTCGAGTTAAAGGATCTCTAAAGTCGTTTCTTCTAAAATTCAGTGATTTGCCCGTCAGCAGCCAATGATAATGTCTTCAGACTTCCAGTCTGCTGAGAAGTGGTAGCAATAATAAAGTGACAGTGTCACCTCTTATTGAGCACTTGTGTGCTGTGCGCTTTGTGTGTATATTGCTAATTCTGCCAACATCAGTGCAGGATAACTAATACCTCTGTTTTATAGCTGGGGGAACTAGGTTCATAGAATTTGCTGGTGAGCCTGCAGCTATTAAGCAGTTGAGCTGGGAGCTAAACTGCTGTCAGGGTTCAAGGTCAGTGCTTTTTCCGTACCACTGCTTAGCTGCAGCATCTCAGGGTCCCTCAGGAACTGAAGGGGAGAGATTAGCTAGTGCGAGCAGTTCCAAGGGCGTGGGCTCACCATGCCTCTGTACTGGTGTATACAAGCTTTGGGGACACCACGCCTAAACATTTGACTGAAAAACACAAGGTCAGCAGTTCAAATCTACCAGCCACCTCCTTGGAAACCCTGAGGGGCAGTTCTGCTCTATACCCCAGACGTTCTCTATACCTTGAAATTTACTTGATGACAGTCATCTTTCTACTGAGTTTGTCGTTGATCAAACCTTAGAATTCTCTACTGGTAGATGAGGACATGTTTCAGGGCCTCTGTCTCCTTCCATTTAAGGACATTGAGGCTTACTGCAGAGGAAACAGTCACATGTGAAGATTTTACCTTTGTTCTTCAGTTACATCAAGGAAGTCATAGGAGGAACGAGGATTCTCAGAGGTGGGGTCATCTGGAAAGTTAGGATGACGTGCCCGATCGCGGGTTTTCACAGGCTGGCTGTCAAGGAGTCTTCTGGGCGGTTGGGGTGGATCACATGTCACCTCATTTTCCGCAGGGTGGGTATCAGGATGTGTCTTTGTATGGCTGCCTTTATGGTTGTATGCTAAATCAGCATCTTCCTGCCCCCCCATCTTTGTTAATTTAAAAGCATTTATTTATTTTGAGTCAAGTTAAACAAGGTGCAAAGCCACAGTGTGGGGAAGAACCTTGAGGCCATGAAATTCAGGAATGATCTGTGGATGGCAGTACTGCATAATCAAGCAGATGCTAGTGAAAAAATGAAATGCAGGGTTAGAGAAAAGGGACAAGGGTGCCTGCTGGCGAGTTTGGTAGAGGAGAGCACATCGCCTCTTTATTACAATAATGTTTCTGCGCTATAATAAGGTCTTTCATTGCAAGTTCAGCTTTTTTCATTCATTTGTTTTGTGCTCTGCTTCCTCTGTTACTAATTGTCAGCACAATAGTCCTGCAACTATGAAGTCTCTGTGTCCTTTTGGACCAATTTGTCATTGTCTTTCTCCCCCACTCCCCAACCCGTGCATTTAGAGTCTGTTACTACGGTTGCATTTTTAGACATTTTTTATTATTTAAAACGGCACTGCCTTTCACACGTGCCAGAATAGTTCATGATAATTGAATCATCCAACAGCAACAGTTACTGCTTCCAAAAGCACCCTGGTAAAGTTTCTGTCGCTATAGGGCATTCTTGTAAGACAACTAAAAAGAAATATGCAGTACTTCCTTCATAGGATGATTTCACAGATAGACATTATTTTCTTCAAGCTTCATGATAGTCTTGTGGAAATTGGACATTGTGACAATAGTTTTGTCAAACTGTGTTGTTCCGTTTGCAAGTTTACTGTTCACCTCATACAGTGTTTAGAATTTGTGGGACTTGAGAAATTACATCTCGACCCTTTTTCTGCTGGTAGCTCTTTCTGCTCACAGACATGCTACTGCCACTGAGGAAGCGACACAGCTGGCGCGCGCCGACAGTCTCCAACAGCTGTAGTTTCTACTGCTAATTAGTGTGAGGTTTGTACGGCTTGTCCAGCACTGCTTCAGCTCTGCGCTCAGCGGCGCACCGGTAATCTGACAGGCATTTTTCAGATGTAGTTTCTGTAAGGAAGTTCTGAGAGTATTATTCCTTGAGAGCCTGTCAGCTTGCTGTACTCTCTGTGGCATAGTTCATTGATGTTTTCTGGTGTAATATTCAACTGGTAAATAGGGGTTGTTTTTAAAGCACAGTTATTTTGAACACTCAACAACTGGTTAGTTTTCTTGTGGGGGGAACATTTTAATACTCTGTACTGCCTGTTTCTATCATTTTATTTGCATAGAACTAGAAAGCAAACTATAGAGCTTCTCATAAAGAAATAAATGTTACTTCTTTTCCTGAAAGCTGCTAACATTCCTAAAGCTAAGATGTGATATACTAAGAAGCCAAGCATTTAGGGCTGGGAAGCTTGAATTTGAGACTTGGTTTTACCACCTTTATGGCTTTGTAACTTTGAACAGATGATTTCAAAATCAAACAGGTTTCGTTTTCTCATTTGTAAAATGAAAACCATGACAGTACTTTAGAGAACTGTATTGAGAGGATTAAGAGAGGTATAAAATTACTGTTACTGAGCTGAAATCATTGCTTAGTAGTTAATTCTTCAAAAACAGTAAGTTTTGACAAAGGATAGACAGCCCTTGAGTTATGAACATCTGATTTAGGGGACAACTCCTGCTTGCCCTTTACAAAAAAATAAAAAAAGAACCCTGAACCTGTTGACATCAAATTATGACTCTTAGTGACCCGACAGGCTATAGTAGAACAGCCCCATGGGGCTTCCAAGGACCGGCTGTTAGATTCCAGCTGCTGACCTCTGGGGAGGCAGCTGAGCTCTCCACGGCTGCGCCACCAGGGCTCCGTGAATGTTACGTGAGTTTGCCTTCACTGTGAAAGGGCTGAACCTAAAGGAATTCTTCATCACAATCACCTTTACTTGTGGCACTTTCAGCTTTGAAATCACTGCAAAGACTCCAGGCCTTTTCTTGCACTAACTAGACAAAACCAGCCCTGTTGCTGTGGAGTCCGCTCCCACTCACTCAGGTGAGGTTATGGAAGAATGTGTGCCTCTGTTCCCATCTGTCTGCAAATTCTTAAAGACGCAGACAGGATGGGCCTGGTTCTTGACCTTGGGTGTGTGTGTGATGGAAATCGGTGGTTCTCCAGTGACCCAAATTGACAGAAGATTTAAGGTGAGATTTTTTTACCTCTGCTTCTGGAGCTTGATGATTATTCTAAAATGAACTCTGCATTTAGCTTTCTAGGTATTGTTTAAATCAGATTTGAAAATGAAGGGTTTTTTTCTTACTATATTGAGAGACCTGCTTATGGCTGTATCTTGAAGCCTTTTAAGTCAGGCTAACTTATTTGGAATCAGAATTCCTGAACGTAAGGAACAATTAGCAGTACCTTCTCCCTAAACTTTCAAGAAATTACCATGTTTTCCAGATAGGTCACATTCCAGCATTAACTCTTTGATTATTTTTACGTATGCTTTTGATTAAATGGTTATGAGCGGCTGTTTATAATTCTTGAAAATTCATTGTTTATTTGGGCACTACTCTGCTTTACTCTGGATGGGTAGGCCTGCCTTTGACTTTTTAACTCTTTTCAAAGGAAAAATCCTTTAACTATTCTATAAATCTAGTCTTTTCTGACAGTTTCCTTGGAGGGAGGAGATGTTCTCAGGTGGACATTATTAGGATTCATTTATAGATAAGTATACATGTGTATGCATTTATCCTGTAGTGTTCTGTTAGAATATTATTGAGATTTTCAGAAGTGTCTAAACTAGACTATAGATTTTGAAGAAGTCAGTCAGATTTTTGAGGGGACAGAGATGATGAAGTAAATTTTGATTCTGTCAGAAGGTGAACTTTATTCATGTTAAGAGAAAAAAAAGAATAAATGGTGATAAGCTATGTTGAATCTGAAATATTTCCTGAAGCTTCTTGGTTTGTATTCAGTTTGTATGTATTTAGACTATGTTGACTACAGAAGACATGTGAGAAGTGGTCCAGATGCATGTGAGACAGGCAGATCATAGCACATGATCAGGCACCACGGTGTAGGATGGTGCATCAGTTTTCAGAGGTAGGAAACTGTGAATTCGGGTAGTTAAGAGAAAATCTTGAATAACCAGATCCTAGTGAGAACAGAATGAGAGTGCTTTAGATGAGAGAAACAACGTGAATTAAATCCTGGAATTGAGAATAACCTGGGAATGTTTAGAAGTTAAAGAGTCACCTACCAGCAGAAAATTCTCAGTTTCAGTGACAAGGAGTAAAATTCAGAAAAGATTAGGGCTTTTGTATGAATAGCTTTGAAAGTCAGATGAAGGAATTTGATGTTCTTGTTGAGAGCAGTCATTGTGTAAGGAGAATGACATAATGGGCTGAGTCTCAGTAAGAATAATCTGTCCAGTAGTATGTAGAACAACATGGAGAGAAAGGAAGCAGGAGGGCGGTGTGAGTGGGACATTTCAGGGATGTAGATTTTGTAGTGAGTTGTCAGAGTTGAGTGTCAGCAGTGAAAAGAAGGGATGGTTGTAAGACATTACAAAGAAAACCTGTTAGCGTGACCATGTCGATTGAAGACGGATAGGTGAAAGCTGACTGAGGGTGATTCCTGAGTAACTAGGGAAACGAGATAGCGAAAAACTGCACTGGTCAAATAACGTGTAACCGGAACGATTAAATGAAGATGTGTGTTGAGACTGAGATAACAGTCAGGCCTTGAAAGAGATGCCAGTTGTGCCCCATGGAGCTGGAGCTTGAGGAGAGTGGAGGGAAAGTTTGTAGAGGTGGAGCTGTATGTGTGTCACCAGAATAGAGCCCTCGGTCCTGACCTGGTCACTGCTGACCCTTTGGGCCCTGTCTCCTATCATTCCTCTTACTTAAGTTCCTCCAGTCACCCTGGGCCAGTCACTCCTTGTGGTTTCTCAGGGCCATCTGGGGGCAGCCTTCAGCTGTGAATCTTTGCCCTTACTGTTCCTTCAGCTCAGGTTACACTTGCTGCAGGTAACTATCACTCAGTCCTTCATTGTATTAAGAGGCACTCTTTCTAGTTTTTTTCCCCCTATAAAAGCAACCCCCTTCTCCTCAGTTTAACTTAAATTATCTACATCCCTTGCCTAAAGACCCTATAGAGCTGCTGCTGCTACCAGAAGGCTGGCAGTTCGTATCCACCAGGTGCTTCTTGGAAACCCTGTGGGGCTGTTCTACTCAGTCCTATAAGGTAACAACTGTGAGTTGGAATTGACTAGATGGCAACAAGTTTGGTGGGTTCTTTTTTTCTTTAAATGACTCTACACAACAGAGTAGAACTGCCCCATAGAGTGCACAAGGAGTGCCTGGTGGATTTGAACTGGTTTGGTTAGGAGCCGTGGCTCTTAACCGCTGTGCCACCAAGGTTTCCTGTAAAGACCCTAGTGTGTTAGGAACTCAGGATAATGTTGGCTCAATGAATAGATAAATGGTTTGGATGCAATTTTAGAAAGTGGGTTTCAATTCAGTACAAGTTTAAGAAACACTTTGTCATCCTTGCTCATTTTAGAGTATTGAGTAGTGTGTTGTTCTAAAATACAAAGTTAGTGGTTTCGTTCTTCTAAGCCAGAGCAAAGAACTTCTTTCAGTATTTCTTGTAGTTTGGGTTTGGTTTTTACAAAGTCTCTGAGTTTCTGTTTATCTGGGAATGTCTTAATTTCATTTTCGTATTTGAAAGATAGTTTTGCAGGATATATAATTCTTGGTTGGAAATTCTTCTCCTTCAAGGTTTTGAATGTGTGATGCCACTGTCTCCGCACCAGCATGGTTTCTGCTGAGAAATCTGATGAGAGCCTACAGGGTTTCCCTCTGAATGTTAGCTTTGCTTTGAGTCTTGCTGCCTTTAAGAGTTACCGCTTATGTTTCATTGTGTTAAGCTTGATTATAATATGTCTTGGAGTCTTTGAGATCTATATTGGGTGGCGTACGATATGCATCTGAGATGTCTATATTCTCTTCCTTCATGATTTCTGGGAAGTTTTCTTTCAGCAGCTCAGCAGTGATACTCTCTGTGTTCTCAGATGTCTCACCCTGTTCAGGGACACCAGTTGATCAAAGGGTGTTCCTCTTAATAGAGTCCCACATGCTTCTTAATGTTTCTTCATTTTTCTTGTTTCTTTTTTCTGATCTCTGCTCATAGACGCTGGCATCAGTAGCTCTGTCTTCCAAGTCAGAAATTCTTTTTTCTATTTGTTCCATTGTGTTTTCTTGGCTTTGCACGGAAGTTTCTATGTCTTTGATTTTGTTCTTGATCTGTTGGATTTCAGAGTACTGGTGTTCCATCAGATTGAACAACTTGCTTAATTTTTCATTTTGTTCTGCTGCATTTTGTATAAAGTCTAGAAGGGCTCTGTATATCATCAATTTGTATTCACTTCCTGATGCTTTCATAAAAGTTTCTTCATCTGGAAAACTCCTTGGTTGCTTTGTTTGGGAGCTTTCTGAAGCCATGAATGATTTCTTGTATGCCACAATTGTCTGTTGCTTTTTGGGTCCCATGTGAGTATGTAGAGGCTGGAAGAGGTACTGTGAGGATGGATTGCAAATGTTTCTCTAGGCTATCTTAAAGTGTAAAGCAAAAGGCATCTGACCACTTCCCAAGTCAGTCAGGTTTTCAGGGGTAGAGGTCCCTCTTCTCAACTGACAAAGTAAGTGCCACTGTATCCAACCCCAGATGATAACAAACTAGTTCAGAATACAGCAATGCTACTGCCCTGGTGGCCTCTGCTGACAGGGCCTAGCCTTAGCCAACACTGCGTTGAGTACTGGTTTTGTGATAGAAAAGCACTCTCCTGTGGGCAGGCTCTGGATCCCAAGCTAAGAATTAGGTCCAGCTGCGGCCACCGTACCCAAGATGGCGTCCTCCACATAGGCAGCAGACAGGGGGGCTAAAGGTGCCCAGAGGCAGCGATTCCTCTGCTTCTGTTGCAGGGCCCCCAACGCAGGCAGCACTGTGCAAAATCACTACTTTTCTGACGGAGAAGCGCTGTCCCATTTGCAGGTGCTGGCTCCCAGGCTAAAAATTAGGTCATGCTAAAATCTCGGTACCAACATGGCGTCCCACACACTGACTGCGGAATTCCGTACAAACCCCACTGACGCAGATATAAAACGAAAGGCCCAAAGTGGCTAGATTAACAGAGTCCTAAACCTGGCTCTCAAAATATGGACATTTCACCTGCCTGTCCCCCAGCAGCATGTCTGAGTCTAGCAGCTAGGCAAGACCCAGATCCGCCTGCCGGCCAGGACAAACAAACAAACAAAAAAGTCAAAATGATGCATTTACCTTCAGTCCGTGAGAGCCGGGGCTAGCCAGGCGCGGGAGTCAGCGAAAGAGAGGAGATTTTTTGCTCAGTAGTATGAAGACCAAAGTAACAGCCCTGTGTCGTGTCCTGGGGCTGATTAGGTGACCAGAAGGCTCCGTTTGATTATCAGTTCAGGTCTTGGTTTCCAGAGGGATATAAGGAGACGTGGCTTGGGGCTTAGTCTGCCGTCTTGACTCCGCCCCATCATTGCTCATTTTAAAATATTACTTCTACTAATTTTGTTGTGTTGCAGAGTGGAGAACTAGCAGTGAAAGTTCTTAGAGGCTTTGCTGTACAAGCTACGTTTTGTGGCAGATTCTTTAGCCACCTGAATCTCAGTTTGCTCATCTATAAAATGGAGATAATAACATAACACTTGCTTGTGAGGTTTGTCTTTTGGACTAAATGAGGAACAGTTTTGAACATGCGGTGTGTCCAGCCTGGCACACAAATACCATCTGCTGGGGTGGTTTTCTACCAGGGCATCGGCCATACCCGAGACTGGCCTCTCAGTGAAGTGAATGAATATCTTTAATGTCGATATATTGAGTCTTCACGTGGACAATTTTTTTTTTTTTAATTTGGATAGTGAAAACATTAAACAAAAGAAAAGAATTTTGCTTCTTTTAAATAATATCAAAAATAGTATTAAAACTACTCTCTCTGTGGTCATTATAACTCAGCATTATTTCATGATGTGATTTAATTGTAAATAAACCAACCTGTTGTCGTCAAGTTGATTTTGACCCTGTAGGCCAGAGTAGAGCTTCCCCGCAGGGTTTCCGAGACTACCTGCCGTCTTGACAGAAGCGGGTTGCCCCATCTTTTTCCCACAAGGTAGCTGGTGAGTGCAGACCACTGACGTTGTGGTTAGCCGCTGAGCGCTTTAAGCACTGTGCCACCAGGGTTGCTCTAATTTGAAATAGAATCTGTTGCTATGCCTGTGTTTTTTTAATGTTGAATGTTAGAATTTATGTTAAAAGAATAAAATCAACATTGAAAGGGTTAAGGAGGTTGCAATAAAATGTTACACTTTTTTTAATAAAAATCTGAACAGATGATCTCCCAAAGAATTCTTTTTAGTGTATTTTTTTTTTAACTGGCATGTTGCAGGCACTCTAATTGGTTTTCAGGCTTTACAGAGTAATTACAGCTTCCACCAACTTTGTCATCTGTGGTTCAGAATGGTGTCAAGTAAACAGAACGTTTGAAATTCAGCTTGCAGCTCAAGTTGCTCAGAGTTGGACCAGTGTAACTGTCTAATTTAAGTACAAGCATAACATACTTGACCGAAGAGTATCCCATAGTATCATATAATGAAGTTTTGCATTTTATAGCATTTTGTGTAAAAATGTGTACTTCATTCATGCATATTAAATGGTTCCAGAAATCACAGATAATCATTTGGTTGGTAGTTTTTTAGAAGCTTGACCCAAAGTTTCCCACTTGTGTTTTATTAAAATTTTAAATTGGCTTAGCTTGAATTGGAGGACTTTACATAACTAGAAGGAAAATATTCTTCTAAAGAAATTTCTGGATGATCTGCTTATTGAACACCCATCATCCTTTTTATGAATCTGAGTTTTCAGATCATGAATCAATAAGGTTGAAAGAGTGAGAACCTTCATGGCATGTTCCCCCCCCCCTTTTTTAATTTTTTAATAGAGAGCTGTAGGAAATGTTTAGATTCCCTGTTACAGTGAACATACGGGAATCCAGAGTTCTAGGATTTTCTTATGTATTGGCTCACTTGCTGTAGCATGGTAATTTAGGGTTCCAACTGTTTTGAATTAAGATTCAACTAATTGCATTTGTTTATGTACAGCCTGCAAACCTAAGACTTACGGTAAAGTATTTGCTGCTTCTTGGTAGTGACCAAGCTTCTGCATGAAATTTCCTGAGCTAGCGTTGGGTAGCCACTACTCTTTGGAGCAGTGAGTATCAGTCTAATAGGTGTTCCTTAGAAATTGGATCAGTTTATAGTGTGATTCATATAGAAACATATTAAATGTAGTTTTATTTATTACACCGCTTGATCTTAATTACATGTAACAGTTTTTGTGGGACCAAGACTTCACAAGGAGCTGATGAAAACGTTTGTAGCCTTGGTGAAATGGTACTTTATACTTAATTTGTAGAATGATGAATAATCAAGTATGAACATTGTACTGTGGAGTTATAGGGTGCGTGACTCATCTTTACATGCCCAGAATCTTCCATAGTCCTTAGCCCGTAAGTGGTACCTCATACATCCTACTCAGTTTGTGACTCCTTAGTTAGAACAGTGAGATTGTACATAATTACTTAGATGGCTTGGTAAAGTAGAGAGTGCACAGAACAGGGGGCAACGCCCAGTGCGATGGACTGCCACCGTGCTGCAGCAGTGGAGGCACATGGAGCCGCGGTTGTGAGGATGGTGACGCTTCACTCTGTTGTACATGAGGTTGCTGTGAGTCTTGGTGAACTCAGTGTCTACTAAAAGCAGTGATTTGGATCATTATATTATTATTTAAATACTTCTTCCAAAACTGTGCTATAAATAAGCAGATGTATTTTATTCTTGTCTAAACAATTTCTCTTCAGTGGTCTCCTTGAGAACGCTGATCTGCTGGGGGACAGACGGAGACCTTGGCTGTCTGCAGGTCGGCAGTCTGCTCCTGTAGAGGTCACAGCCCTGGGAACCCTGTCGGACAGTTCTGCAGTATCCTATGGGGTCGCTGTGAGTCGGAATACTCTATTGCAATGGGGTTGCTTTGTTCTCCTTTTTCAGCTGATTGACCTTGTCACCCTGACGTTGCCACAGGGGGTCGTTGAGGAAGTGTGGGACAGGTGAACCTGTATTGAGTATTCTTCCTTGCCTTCTCTGTTCCTCCCACTTCCCTGTACTCCACAGTGCGTTCTTAACGTGTTTTTGCTAGGTTTGCCCCTCTTAAAATTTGTTCTTTATTCTTTACATTAAAAGTCAGTTAATTGTTAAGTGTCCTCTATGCACTCTGTGCACTATAGCTGGGCTGTGCTATAAGTGTGCTGTGAAGAAGTGTTGTGTACCTAATTCCTGTCTTCTAAGTAATTTATTTAGCTAGAAGATCAAGTTACTGTACATTAAACAAGTACTATACAATGTAGTGAACTAACTCATTGCTGTCCCACTCGTTCTGACTCATTGCTGCCCTGCAGGACAGTGGAACTGCTCCGTGGGGTTTCCAAGGCTGTAATCTGTATGTGAGCCGATCTCCGTGTCTGTCTGCTATAGAGTGGCTGCAGAGTTCACACCTCTAACCTTTCGGTTAGCAGCTGAGCATTTAACCACCGCATGACCAGCATTCCTTATGTAGTGTTTTAAAAAGTAGGCATTTTTAAAAGTGTAGGCGTTTCAAAAAGCGTAGAAGTTTTAAAAGGTGTACACACAACGTACCCATTGCTGTTGAGTCAATTCTGACTCACAGTGCCCCTTACAGATCCCAGTAGAACTGTCTCATAGAGTTTTCCAGGAGCCACCTGGTGGATTTGAGCAGATGATCTTTTGGTTAGGTATAAACAAAAAATCCCACTGCCATTGAGTTGATTCTGACTCATAGCAACTGTTAGGTATAAAAAAACCAAAGCCAGTGATGCTGAGTCGATTCTGACTTAGAGTGACACTACAGTACGGAGTAGAGCTGCTCCCTAGAGCTTCTGAGGAGGGCCTGGCAGAATCGAACTGCCGACCTTATGATTAACAGATGTAGCATTTAACCACTGAGCCACCAGGGTTAGGTAGAGCAGTTTTAAAAAGAAGGAATTGTATTGGGACACAATTAAAAATGAATTAGATTTTATTTGTATCTTAAAAATAAATGATAGGAAGTTACATGGCTCTTTATTGCTATGAATTGATGTAATTGAGATTTTAAATTGTACATATTTAAGACAAACTATAAATTGTTATATTTTATTAATGTTAAACTTCCACATTTCAAAAAAGTAGCATTGTTATACATGTTTTTAACTATGAAATGGTTGCTTTTATGATCTTGTGCTCCTGGGATTCTACCATATTTCCATTGTTTCTCATAACTCTGACCCCTCTGGAGTTTCACCTCCCGCCTTACACATTGTAAATCCTTAGTGGATCAGCAGCATAATCACTCCTTTACTCCTTTCTACCTTATTGCTTTGTCAAATTTTATTAAATCATGTATCTGCTGGAATCCAGTCCTCTGTGTAGTCCTCTCCTGTGCACATGCCACCTGAGTATCTGAAGAAAAATACACAACTACATTCCCGGGTGCGCTGTCTAGGTTCTTGCTAGGTAATCCTGCCCAGTATACAGGTTGTGACATGCCAGTTGAGGGTGGGTGACCCAGCAAGCAAGGTGAGTGTGGTCCTGTTGGTGCTCGGTTACTCATCTGTAGTGAGCATCTGGTGAAGCCGTGTTCACTACAGCTGACCTGGGAAGCAAAGGAAGCACCATGCTCACCTTACCTCTTGGCTAATCCGCTCCTGGTTGGAATGACTCACAAGCTGCGGGGAAGTGGCTATCTGTAATCTATCAGGAAAAAACAGACAAATTGGTAGGGCGAGGTAGGGAGGGGTCTCAGTGCAGAGCCTCTATGCCCCTGGGGACTCAGTGAGCCTCTCAAAACACCCAGGAACGCCACTGAGCCTGTGTCTGCAAGGCCTTTTATTGTCCTCATCATCCGGCCAGCATAGATGACGACATGCCTTCTAAGGTTTAGTCAGCAGTGTCCCAGGTGGGCCCTCCTGGTCTTGCCAGCACCGACTGATTGGCCTCACGTGTAGTTAGGACCAAAAGCCCAATTATTGACTGCAAAGGAGTTCCACGCCTTGCAGTTGTGATTGCTGTCAGTTCTGGGTGTTAAGATTCTAGTGGGTTTCTAGTGCTGGTTAGTCTCAGCCTCTTAGCCCCCCCATTCTACTGGAGGGTTCTTACATACCATCTCCCATGCATATTCCTGGTGCGTCGTCTTCCAGGCCTGGTTCTCAGCTGATTACTTTGCTTCCTGGCTCAGTGAAAAAAGCAAAAGCAGTGAGAAAATAATTGGTACAACCTAGTGATTGTGTCTGTATCCCATTTGGGCCCATTGGCCCTACTTTCTAGCCTGTTGCATCACTCACCTGTTTGTACTCGTGACTAGAGTCACGTCCTCTCTTTGTCCAGTAAATTACATAACTTGTTGCCTGTAAGGAGAAACTGCTTCGGAAAATGCCTCCTTCCTGTGTCATTAAGACTCCTTTCTATGGTAGATCATTACTGTCAGTGTTCATTCATTTGGAAAAAGCGAATTGAGTGCGGGCTGCGTGTCGGGCAGTATTCTCGGTGCTGAGAATATATCCATGGAACATGTATTCTAGTTTGGGAGACAGACAATGAACACAAAAGGTAAGATAGCAGAGAAACCTGATATGTTAGAAGGCGGTCACATATGGAGAAAAAAAGGAGAACAGGTATGAGGAGTTCTGGGTCAGAGTGCAGGCTGTATTGTTCATTAAGGTGGTCAGGGTGTGCTTCAGAGTGAAGGTTAGGTTCGAGTAACAACTTGAAGGTGAGGGGGCTAGCCAAGGGGATAAGCGAGGGGAGAGAAGGCCAGGTGGAGGGAGTCGCAAGGCCAAAGGCCTTAAGCAGAGAGAGTGCAGAACATTACTGAGGACGTGTGGTGGAGCTGGGTGGCTGGGGGAGCAGGTCAGAAACTTCAGAGGGGCAGGTAAGAGGGTCCATGTACAACTCTTGTAGATCACTGAAGGACTTTTATCTCCTATCCCTAGTGGATTGGAAATGTTGCAGAATTTTTTTTGCTGACATTCAAGTTTTCTGACTCCACCTTGAGAACTAACTGCTGTGAGCAGCAGGGGGAGAGGGTGTTTGAAGGTTACTGGGATCACCAGTTGAGTGATGCCGACAGTCGAGTCCACCAAAGTGAAGGCAATGGGAAGTGGGAAGTGATCAGGTTGTGGCTAGGATCTAGAAGTAGAGCGAGTGCTCTTTCCAGAAGGAGTGATGTGAGAGAAGAGAGCACCAGGGATGAGTCCAGGGTTTTGGACTTGCTGGTCGTCTGAGATGGAGAAAGCTACAGGTCAAGGTTGGTGGGGGAGTGATAGACGGACAGCAAGAGTTCACTTCCTAACACACTGCCTTGTTTCTTAAAACAGGGTTTCTGTGGTTAACTTTGCCTTATCTAGTGTTTCAACATAGCTGAGTAAAAAAATTCTGGACTTAGAGCAGCTGGGGAGTTTGGGCATTGGCAGTCAGAGTGCAAATTCGGCTGTGTCAGTGGAAAGCCAGGTAACGGCAAGTACTGCAGATAGGCAGACAGAAGAGAACTCCTATTTTCAATGTGGGTGAAGGAAAAATGAGGAAATCCAAGAGGAGGAAGTAGTTTCAGTGATAGTGAACTTCTTTTTGGCTGTGGTATCAGTGTTTCAGCCAGGTGGAAATAGCCACTCTGCAGTGTCTTGTATACAGATGCAAGATCAAAAGACACTTGGATTGTGATTATTTGTGTCCTAAGAGATGACGATTGAAATCGTGGAAGATGACAAGAAAAGAGAAAGCTAAGTAGAGACTCTTGGGTGAGTAATCGCACTGAAAGTGAAGAGTCAGTGTGAAGGTCAGTAGAGAATTGGTCCAGTGTCAGTGATGACTTGGTGTTCAGAAGCCACAACCATGGTAGTTCATAGTCGTTAATGGGAGAGAAAGGACAAAACACTGAAGTGCCTAGAAAGCCCTAGATTTGTCAACTCAGGATAACTTAGTTTTAAGAGATGTGTGTCAGCAGATAATGCTACCCTGCTTTTTCGTGTTACCTCCTACTTCCTAGCCTTTACAAAGCTCAGATGTCCACATAATACTAATAGCTGACACTTGTTGAAAGCTTATTTTGTGTCACTGATTGTGCTAAGTATTACATGAATTTATGCTTCGAATGTTCAGGATCTAGGTAGGGAGAAGGATACCTTAAGATGACAGCAATAAATAATCTGTGCTAATTAAGGTGACTGATGCGGTAATAAGTAAGACCCCTCTAGAGAAGGAAGTTGAGGGCTAGATTGTTTTAACAGTGTGTCAAAGGATAGGATTTGATCTGGACCATAAAGGATTTTAGGTATTATTTGGACTGTTGGTGATTGCTTATGGATGAGGTGGAAGGGATTCCAGATTATAAGAACATCAGGATTGAAAGTATATATACCTAAGAAAGAACAAGATGTGTCTGGGGAAGATTAAGCAGTCGGGCTTCACTGACTGTTAATAGAGCATGTGGTTGAAGTGGGCAAAGGAATTAAAAAACAAAAAAGCCCACTGCCATTAAAAAGAGTAATGATAACAGTTTCTGGGAAACCTTAAACTGTGATCCGTGGAAAACGGTGAGGCTGTGGTGGGTTTTGTTTAGAATACAAATCTGTAGTTCTCAACTATTTCCTTCTTGGCTTAAGAATATGTGTATATTGAAAGAGACCTTTTGTTTTATTTCTAGAATGCCAGTTAATGAAAACAGAACGACCAAAGCCAAACACATTTATTATCAGATGTCTCCAGTGGACCACAGTTATAGAGAGAACATTTCATGTAGATACTCCAGAGGAAAGGTAAGAAATTTAGGTTTCCAATCTTGTGAAAAAGCTGCCCTCTAAAGATGTATTTGTATCTGACTCTGCCATTTGTAGGTGTATATGTGTGTGTGTGTGTGTGTGTATATATATATATATATACATATATATATAATTGTGCAACACCATAGTCTCTTAATAGTTGTGTTTTGGGTGTAACAGGGGCTTGTGAAATACTAAAATGTAATCATTGGAACTGCTGTGGTGCAGTAGTTAAGAGCTGGGATAAGCTACAGTTGCTAACCAGAAGGTCAGCAGTTTGAATCCACCAGGTGATCCTTGGAAACCCTATGAGGCAGTTCCATTGTGTCCTCTAGTGTTACTGTAAGTCAGAATTGACTAGATGGCTGGCAGTGGCTTTGGTTTTGGATTTTAGAAGTGCTGTAAAACGCTTGTCTTCAGAGAATACAGAGCATTTAAAACTAGAAATTAAAAAGATATTTTTATAATCCAACTGCCTTTTTATATAAGTTGTAGAATTAGATTGTGTTCATATTTGAAATTCTCAGACAAAATGTCTGAAGTAGCATGCCATCTTAAAGTAATTGTCAATAACTACCCTAAAGTATTATGTTGAAAAGGATTCTGAGTTTGAGTCTAAGCACAGTGGAAAAAAAAAATGATGGATTAGTTAGCAGTGGCCGTGTCTGGTGGTAAACAGGAGAGTGACTGATGATGTGTCAATAACCAGCTCACCAGCATCGTCAGGACTATTTCTCCTGATCCACTGTCAGTTCCTGCCACAATCCCAGCTTGTCTCATGACCCCTTCATCTGGTGTCTCAGAAACTGGGTCAGGTCCCAGGACGGCAATCACAGACTCATTGTTCTGGATGTATGTTATATTTGCTTCTAATCAGCAGTCCTATGAAGTTCATTGTTATGAGTCTTATTTTTCAGTCCAAGCAAGTATTAGTCAACTTACAGAAGATCAACAAAAAATAAAAATGAAAAGCAGACAAAAAGCTAGTTAATGGTGAAGTATTATCTTAATACTTGTTTGGTCGTTGGCTTGGCTTTTCATAAACTTTTATTTTGTTCTCAGTAGATGTGGTTAATGTCTTTAGTATACATGTGTGTATGTAGGTCTTGGGTACACATATAGTTTTGTGTTGCCATGGCCCCCCACCCCCACCTAATTCCCCCATGCCGTTCTGTGTGCTGAGCCCTGTTAGCTTGTACCTCCAGCCTCAACTGTAGGGGACTAATTCGTAAGTATCCTTCAGATCTGGGGTTAAAATGTCACTTTACCTATTAAAACCTTCCCTGAATCTTATAAACTAGGTAAGTTACTTCCCCCCCCAACCCCCCACATGCTTACGTATTTCTTTGTACCTTTTACATCAAGTGTATCACAGTTTTAGGGCTTGTTTACCTTTCTCATGAACTGTAAGATTCTTTAGGGCGAGGATGATGTCATCTTTGCCTCTTATTTTTAGGACATAGTTCAGGGCCTGTCATAGTTGCGTACAGTGTTTGTCAAATGGCTAAATGAAGGGAACCTTTCCCATGCCATTACACACTCTTAAGAATGTTATTCTTCCTGCTTTTGTAATATCCCATTGCAGTATGATTCATCTTACCGTTAGTTTGGAAAGCTGTACTAAGCTAGATCTGAAGGCTGAAACCCTTTGCTTTTCCTGTGTTATTGTCATACTACTTTTCTCAACAATCCACTCTTGTTTGCTTTTGTGACTAGAAGACAGCAGTTTTAGGGAAGATGAAAAAAAGTATAGTTATGCTTAACACTGCATGTGTTTTCGTGGCGTCATCTAGAATCTGAGGTTGGGAGTTTTTGTATGACTTCAGTATCGCTGGAGAATTAGGGAGACTCAGTAGAGCTGGAAGGACTCTTATTCTGCCTCCCAGTACAGAATCCTTACTTGTTGTAAACTGAATGTATCTTGTCAGTGTGTTTTCTTTTTTTCCAGGGTAGGAGGTAAGTTGGAGTTTAGTTTTCCCACACGGTGAGCCTGTTGTCTCAGCTCCCTTCACTGACTAGTCCAGTTTTTCCTGACTGATGTAGGTCATCACAAGTAACATAAATATTTGGTGTTTTGACTTTTCCTTTTTCCCGTACTAGCACTATGCCACATTCTTAGAGTAGATTTATGAAACTTTAAATTTTAGTCAAGGAAATCTTCTCTTCTTGTTTTTCTTTTGCAAAATATTCTTAGCTGTTCTAGTGCATTCTTCTAGGTAAACCTCAGATGACATTTTTATTAATGTCTTAAGGATATTTTGAATGAAATACATTAATATTACAAACTAATTTGAGAAGCACTGATAGATTTGTAGTATGTAGCATTCTTGTACAGTAACATGCTACTTTAATTCTTTTGATAGTTTTTTTTTAACCCTTCATGTGAAATAGTTGATGGTAAGCTTATTTTTAGTAATTTCATATTTTTATTACTCCTGTGATTAGGCTGTTTTTCCATTATGGATAACATTAAAAAGAATAGGAATTCTGAAACACTTCCTTGTGCTCATGCAAAATCTCTGCATGAATTGAGAGGTGGTTCCAGAGGTGGTCATTCAGACAGAACAAGAAGATACTGAGTGGTTTAAAACCGAAAGGTGTGTGGCAAGATTGTATCCTTTGACCATATTAATTCAGTCTGTATGTGAACAAATAATCTGAAAAGCTGGCCCTTATTAAGAAGGATGAGGTGTCAGAATTGGAGAAAGACTTTGTCAATCTCCTGTGATAAACAGATGACACAGCATCGTCTGCTGAAAGTGAAGAGGTCTTGCAGCACTTACTGATGAAAGTACAAGACTGCAGCTTTCAATATGGATTATACCTCACCCTGAAGAAACGAAAATCCCCACAGCTGAACCAGTAAATAGCATCATGATAAATGGTGAAGATGCTGATGTTGTAAAGGATTTCCTTCACCTGAGTTCTACCATCAGTGCGTATGGAAGCAGCAGTGGGAATCAAACAATATATTGCATGCATTCAAGAAATCAAATGATACATTGCTGTGGGGAAATCTGCTGCAAAAGACCCCCTTAGAATGTTAAAAGCGAAGATTTTACTTAGATGACTAAAGTGTGCCTGACCAGAGCTATAGTGTTTTTCCTTTCCTTGGATGTACACATGCAAAAGCTAGACAATGAAAAAGGGAACCTGGTGAATTGATGCATTTGAATTGTGGTGCTGCTGAAGAATATTGAGTATATAAGGACTGCCAACTAAGTTTGCAAACTCATCCTAGAAAAAGTGCTGAAAAGCTCATTGCTGAGTATCAACTACAGTCACCTTTCAAGTATTGTGTGGCTTTAATATAAAAGAATGATAAATATCTGATAGCAGAAAGATATAAATGGAACTGGAGGGAAAATGGAGTTAATATTTTCTGAGGGCATTGAGTTTTCTGGGCAAGTTAAAAGTATGGTCATGTTAGACTTTTCCAGGTCAGGGATAACACATTATAACTTTGAGTGTAAATGCCCAAAGAATAGTAAGAGTGTGAGGACTAACAAGTTAATAGAGGTAAATGGAAAAATAAATACAACCATTAATCCAGAGTACATTGTGTAAGTGGACTGCTGTAAAGTCAATGATATGTGTTAAAATGGTGCACAAGCAAACAGTGATGAAAAGCCAACAGGAAAGTTAAAATGGAATTCTACCAAGTGTAAAATAATAAAAACAAGAAAGGAGAACAAGGAAGAGGCGACAACTAGATAAAAATAACATAGTGGACACATATGCAAGCATATAAATAATTACATTAAATATTCATGGATTCCACACTCCAATTAAAAGGCAGAGAATGTCAGAATTGATGACAATACAAGGCCTCGTTATACGCCTTCTGTAGGAGATGCACTAAGGACCCAGCTTGGCTGAAAATAAATGGATTGAAAAAGATATATTATGTAAACAATACAGGGAGGTTGGACTGGCTATACTAATACCAAATCTCAAAAGAAAATATATTACTAGAGACCACCAGCATACTTGAGAAGTATATAACAGTCATAAATATGTATATATTCAATAACAGAATTAAAGGAATAGTAGGTAATTCTTCTCTATACTTGGAAATTTGAAACTTTGTGGTTGACGCAACAACTAACTGAATAATCAGCAAAGATAAAATATTACCAATCACCATAGTGTAACTGCTGTTATAGAAGAGTCACCCTACCTTCCACCAAAGAAAAGCAGCCCTAGTGGTACAGTGGTAAGTGGCTTGGCCACTATCTGAAAGGTTAGTGGTTTGAACTCACTGCGTGATTCCCTGGGAGAAAGATGCAGCAGTCTGTTAAGATGAGGGTTATAGCTTCGGAAGTGTATAGGTCAGTTCTCTGCCCTGAAGGGTTGCTATGAGTCAGTGTCAACTGGTTGGCAGTGGGTTTGGGTTTTTTGGCTTATATCCCAAAACAGCAGAATACACATGGCTTGAAGGTACGCATGTGTAGTACATTAACCAGGAAACACCAAATACTGTCATAAAAGAAGTGGCAATAAATTTAAAAAGACTGAAATAGTACAGAGCATGTTATTTGGCCATGGTGAAACTAATTAGAAAACGGTTACAATAAAATAACGAGAAAGACTCCAATTAAATTAAGCAGCATACTTTTAACAATCACTGGGTCAAAGAAAAAAAATCTAAAGAACCATTAGAAAATGTTTTTAAATGAATGATAATGAAAACAAAGCATATAAAAATGTATGCACTGTAGTAAAAAGAGTGCTTAGTGAAAAATTTATAACCTTAGATGCTTGTATATCAAAAGAAGAAAGGTCACTAACTTGAGTAAAAGGAAAGACAATATACAGTATAGGGGGAGGCAGTGCAACTTGACCGAGAGTCAGAGAAGCGTCCTAGACACTGGAAATGCCTTGAGAAACTGAATTTACTGACGCTGATGGCTGGGGATTGTGATCTTGGAGGATGTTTAAATCAATTAGTAAAACATAGTTCAAAAAGAAAATGTTCTGTATCCTGTTTTGTAGAGCAGCATCTGGACTTTTAAAGACTTGCGAGCAGCAATCTAAGATACATCTATTAGATGCCATCATGTGCAGAGTGAAGGAGCATGAATAAAACCAAAGACTTTTGGTTCAGAGGACTGACGGGCTAGCTTCCATCAGCTTTGAGCCCAGAAGAGCTAGATGGTACCTGATGACCACTGCTGACTTCTCTGACAAGGGTCATGAGAGACGGTCCTGGACAGAGCTGGAGAAGAATGGAAAACAAAGTTCAGATTCACAAAAAAGTCACCCAGTGATCTGACAGGGACTGGAGGAATTTCCAAAACTGTGGCCCCAGCTACTCGGCTGACCGAGAACCAGATGCATTCCCTTGAGTCCATCTTTAGCCAGAGATTACACTGGCCTGTTAAACAAACAGCAGCACAAGTGAGGAACTTGCTTCTCAGTTCAGTCAAGTATGTGAGACTAAAGGGATGGCACCTGCTGGAAAGCAAAGATGTGAAAGCAGGAAGGGGCAGGAAAATGGGATGAATGGACACAGAGAGCCCGGGGTGGCTAGGGGAGGGGGAAAGGGCTAGCACACTGCAGGGATTGCAGACAGTGTCACAAAGCAGTTTGTGTATCAGTTGTTGAAAAAAACTAATCTGTGCTGTCAACTTTCACCTAAATCACACACACAAAAGCCAATTTAGTAATTACTGGGTCAATGAAAAATAATCTGAGCCATTAGAAAATATTTTTAAATGAGTAATAAAGAATATAGAGTACATAAAAATGTGTGGAATATAGTTAAAGCACTTATAGGAAGACTTATAGCCTTAAATCCCTGTATTTGTAAAGAAGAAAGGTGTCAAGTCAGTAACGTCAACTTTTAATTAAATCCAAAGCAAAAAAGTTAGAAAGACAATAAAGATGATGTCAGAAACCAATGAAATAAAATTGAAAAATGATAGAATAATCAATAAAACCATGGCTAGATCTTTGAAAAAAGTATCAGTAGAATTGGAAAAACTTCGAGGAAGGTTGATGAATAAAAAAGATGAAGTACCAGCTCGGACACAATAGAAAAGTTACAAAGCTTGAACATCTTTATATCAGTGAAAGAAATTGAGTTAGTAATTAAAAACCTTTCCTCGAAATAAAACTACATCCAAATGGCTTCACTGTTGAGTGTGTCAAATGTTTAAGGAAGATAAAATGACAGTCTTTCACACACTATCTCAGAAAATAATAGAAGACGGAACACTTCACAATTAATTTTGTAAGACCACAATTGTACTTCTTCCAAAAATCAGACCAAGTTAACATTAAGCTTAATGTCACTGTGCACATAAATGCAAATTTCCTAGTAAAATATTAACAAATTGAATTCAGTATATCTAAAAAATGTCATCATAATCAAAGTGAGTTTTTCTCAGGAATTCAAAATTGTACTAAAATCTGAAACCCAGTCAACCAAATTTATCATAATAAAGGAAAAAAACAGTAATTTCAACAGATGCATTAAAAAGCATCTGATAAAATCCAGCACTCTTTTGTAACAAAAACTCTGAACTGACTGAAAATAGAAGAGAACTTTTTTTCTTTTTGGTTATTAAGTGAAAGTATTCAATCCAAATTAAATTTGCATGCCCGCCTATCTGCAGCTCCTTGCCCAGTGGCAGCACACTCCTTTTCATTCTGTGTATGTCCGTATCCTCTTAACAATCTGCTGTCCTCTCTTCTCCCATCTAGGAAGAGACCAGTAGGACAGTTTCCTACAAATGCATAGAACCATAAGGTGCACACACCATATGGTCACGTTGTATCCCCGAGTCCAGTCCATTTTTGTCCAAAGAGTTGACCACAGTAGTGTTCTGTGGTCAGGGGCAGCAGCAGGTTTAGGGGCCATGCGCGCAGGGGAGCCCTCAGGCTGTCAGACCATCAGTTGTGGTCTTTTAGTAGAGTGTTAGAAGGGAACTTAATTCTACCTGATTAAAGGTATTCACAAAAGAACTACAGCTTACATAACACTCAAGGATAAAAGACTAATTGCTTTATCGCTAAGATGGGAACAAGGCAAGATATCTTTCACCATTTTGAGTTAACATTGTTCTGAAGATCTGATCTCGGGTGGTAATGCAAGAAAAGTAAATAAAAAGTTTAACAGATTTGAAAGGAAGAAGTACAGCTCCTTATTGTAACATAACATGATTGCATGTGGAGAGTATTGACAAAAATACCAGCTACTGGAGTTAACAGATGAGGTTAGTCAGGCTGCAGGATTCAAGCTGAGTATACCAAAGTGAATTTCATTTCTAAGTACTTATGAGAGCAATTAAAAAACAAATTTTTAAAAAGTCATCCAAAAGAGTATCAAAAATGCTCTGCAATGAATTCAGTTAGAGGTGTGCAAGACCTTTACACAGAAAATTACAAAACGTTATATTGGTAAATTAAAGACCTGAATGAATAGTCATACTGTGTTCATAGAATGGAAGACAATTTATTAAGATGGCAGTTTTCAAATTGATCTCTAGATTAAATGCATTTCCTAATAGATTATTTAGAGGAAGCTAACAAGCAAGTTTTAAAATTTATATGGAGAAAAAAAATCAACCTTGACTGGATAGCTCATTTGTCAAAAAAGCTGCCAAAAGCAAAGAACACTTGGTATGAGTTTGAGCTACAAACTGTGTGTATCATTTTTGTGTAAAAAGAAACATGTCTGACCTGGTGTTACCACAAACCTGAGCAGAGTTCATGCCACCTGCTGCAAGTGGTAAGACTTTGAGACAGGTGAGATGAGAAGCAAGAGATTTTATTATGCACTAGTACACAAGGAAACAGAGGGAATTGAGTCCTCCAAAGCCTGGCTCACCAAACAAAGGACTGTGAGACATTTTATACTAAGTAGGGAAAGAGAGTTAGACATACTCATGAAATTCCTGGGAAACAGTGTGTATATTAAAAAGAGGCTGAACTTGAGACTGACAGGGAGATTGTGGTTAGACTCTACAGTCCCAAGTTGGGTCCGACTATATGTTTTGGTGATGTATGTCTGGCAGTTTCATTCCTTGGTGCTTCCTAGCAAGATTTCTTCTTGTTAGGTGCTGTAGAGTCGGTTCTGACTCTTCGTGATGCTGTGTACAACGGAATGAAACACTGCCCGGTCTTGCCCCATGCCCGCAATTGTTTTCGCCTTGTCTACAATTGTTTTTATGTTTAAGGTCATTGTTGCAGTCACTGTGTCAGTCCATCTCGTTGAAGGTCTCCTCCTCTTTGCTGACCAACCACTTTACCAAGCATGATGCCCTTCTCCAGGGTGTAATTCACCCTGTCAGCATTTCCAAAGTATGTAAGATGCAATCTCACTATCTTTACTTCCAAGGAGCACTCTCAGAACAAATCTGTTTGTTCTTTTGGCAGTTCATGGGATGTTCAGTATTCTTCTGCAATACTGCAATTCAAAGATGTCAGCTCTTCTGTCTTTCTTATTCATTGTCCACATTGTCAATGTGATGTGATTGAAAATACCATGGCTTGGGTCAGGCCCACCTTAGTCTTCAAGGTGACGTCTTTACTCTTTAACACTTGAAAGAGGTCGTTTGCAGTGGAATTTTCCTATGCAGTGCATCAGTGCACTGGAGAATAAATAACTCCATAGGATGGAATCATTCACTGGCCTCCCAAGTTTCTTGTTGGCATAGCTCTGGGCAGTTGAGCTTGCTATTAGCAAGCAGGAAGGAGGTAAGAACGGGAGTGGAATGAAGGTCTCATCCTTATGGGTTCTTCAACCAAGAGATTGTTCATAGTTGTTTTTCATGTTCCTGCAAGGAGCACTGATCCACTTCAGATCTTGTTGCTGAAGTTTAAGAAAGAAAAAAAAACATAAGGGAGCAAATATAATTCTGATATCCACCATCTCTGGGAACAGTCCTTTAACTAGAAAGCCTTTCCTCACACTCCTGTTGGACCTCAGTAAAGATCCTAAGCATACCAAATGAAAGGGTTATAATGGCCGAAAAGGATCTTAAAACAGTGACAGCAGGCTTTTGGGGTTCAGTTTCTTTAACAAGTGGAATGTACACTTACAAAAGTCAATTATACTTATAAAGAGTTTTAAGTGGATTTTTTTAAGTAGTCCTTCTCTTTGACATACCTCCGGATAAATGGTACCACAGATTTTTGGCTTGTAAAGTAAATTGCTTTTAGGTTCTGTCCCCTTGGCCTGAGGCTGGGAGAGGATATGTGCGTGTGCACATGTGTGTTATTAGGGTATTTGAGACTAGACTGTATTTGTGCTGATTTTATATTTTATAAATGAAAATATTTGAATAACTTACATTTCTTAGTGGGCAAAGATCTCTTGATGCAAATGGTCAAGTATTCTGCCAGCGTACAGGCTGGTGGCTTGCACTTGCCAGTGGTGCTGCAGACGGCAGACCTGTGGCTCTGCTTTCAAGTTTACAGCGTGGAAAGTCCTGTGGAGCAGTCCTGGTCTGTGACACTTGGGCTCGCTGCAGGTCAGAATTGACTTGATGGCAATGGGTTTGGTTTGTTCTGGGTTTGTTAATGGGAAATTTTCCTTGTTTTCATAGGGAAGAATGGACAGAAGCTATCCAGGCTGTAGCAGACAGACTGCAGAGGCAAGAAGAGGAGAGAATGAATTGCAGTCCAACCTCACAAATTGATAACATAGGGGAGGAAGAGATGGACGCTTCTACAACACATCATAAAAGAAAGGTAGAAATCAGTGTTAAGTTATTCCTCTACTCAGCATGTTTCTTTTTGTGGAACATGCAAATAACTTCCTTTCCCAGAGGGTTACTAGCCTGTTAACCTTATAGGAGACACACGAGATTGAAACATCACTTCATTTAGATGATTGAGCCCTTTTGAGCACGAAGTGCTGGTTGGGGTTGTTATGAAGGAGTTGTGACTGATGTGCTGATGTACTGCCTTATAATTTGCCTTTTTATGCCATTTTAGAAACTTGGAAATAGTGTTTTTCTTGATGATTTGTCCATTTTTGTTAGACATCCTTTGTTGTCCTGAAAGCAGAATCAGAGACAGCTCCGGAATTCTCTTGCTGGTGCCCGAGGCTTACTGATGTCAGGAGGAGAGGGAGCAGTCTGAGAAATAATAGCATTCTATTGTAGTGGCTGCACCTGAGCCAGTGAGTGGCGTGAGCTTTTCTTCCCCCAGTGCTCCGGGATAACAGCGTGCCTGTGTGTAGTCTGTGAGAATTGCTTACTACGTTTCACAGTTACAGGAAACAGAAAAGCTACTTTCTTATGTAAATAATGGTATTTTAAGATTAATTTTAAGATACAGCTATTGTAAAGAGGTGGACATGCCTTTTATCATTTTAGAATATATGTACATTTATAGTGATAAAGTTATACATACGGTAAGTTGAATTTCATGTAGGAGAGCCCTTTTAAAGTCTTGTCCATGATTTGTTCCAGCGTAGTAGTTCAGGGGTCTTGGAATGAGTCTGCTCGGGTTCAAACCCTTCGTCTTCCAAATGCTTGGATATAATTATTTTTCCTTATGTGACATTTCTGTCCTAACAGTATTCTGTGGTTAATCTTCAGCAAATGTTTGAGAACTGTTTCTGCCGTTCTCAAAAATTTATTGTTTGTTAGTTAAACTGAATCCCTGTTTTCTTTTGAGTCAGCCTATCACCCTTCCACTGACCCACCTTGTTCCTCAGTACTTTCAAAAAGAAAAACATGACCCAACTTTTCTGTTTGCTCAGATATAAGAAAGCTCCTTTTGTATTTGTGTGTAGATACAAATTTGAAATTTGACTGTGTTCATAATTTTAAAATCAAGTCCCAATTAATCTTGTCCTTTGAGTTATAAAATACTGTAATTAATCCAAAAACAAAAAAACCCAGCTATATCCCATTTTGCAGAATTTCTGAAATTCTGATTAACAGCGAGGATTCGGTTGGCAGCGGAGTCTGTACTGCCTTCACCAGAAGAGCTGTGAGGAGGGGAAGAATTCTGGGAACGCATGTGGAAGTTGACCAGAATTTTGACTGGAGACAAACATTTTGAACGATGTAAAAATGAAAACGTGTGGAAGATGTTTTTGTGCTAAAGCTGGTTGTGTGTGATTATAAAGATGTGATACATTGTGATTTTATTCACAGTCACCGGTGTGGATCATCTCAGAATTCATCCTTATTGCTAGTTATCAGTCGTAAAGCATTCACTGTGTGCTTCCTTTGTGCCAGGCTCTGAGCAGTACTTTCTCAGGTGCTATTTAATCTTTACAAGAAATCGCTGGGGTGTTCATGCTGTTATTATACCATTTTACAGTTAAGGCATCTGAGACTTGAGAAGTATCTTGCTCAAGCTTATAAAATTCTTTTAATTATTATAGTCTGCAGCTTCAATGTGCAGTGTTTCTCTTTCGTGATTCATACGGCCTGATCCTGTAATCTCTAAGTCTTATAACCAACTTGCATTAGAAATAAAATTGCACAGGTATTTTCTTTTTTGTTTGTCACTCAAAATAGTATAAAAACTGTTTCTCCTTGTACGTTGCGTGGATGTTAATTGCCTTTTATACTGGAGTACTTTTTCTAAACACCAGTAGGATTGTAATAATACAGGATGATGGTGGTAGTGAGTGTGGGCTTCAAAGTTTTATCACCTAGGGTGAAGTCCTGGCTCCAGCAGTCTTTCTGTCCCTAGTTCTGTCATCTACAGTGATGTGATAATAATTGTACGTGACTCTTACAGTTATGAGGATTAAAGTCGAGACATATTTGTAAGGTGCTTGTATAGCAAGTGGTCAGGAAGTGTTATGTAGTCATCTGCTGTACCCACATAAACATTATCCTAAAACAGCTTCTCATACAAATCTCTCACTAAAATAAAATTTTATGGGTGAAACCGAAGTATTTTGAATTTATTTGGAATCCACTGTCTTATGTGAGCTGTATCTGATTCCCATTGTTCTTGCTTTTGTTAAGGTATTTTTTTTAAGTTTAGTTTTAAATAACAAAGAGTGCAGAAAAAAATAGAAAGCTTATGTCCTTATTTATTTTATAATGTTCCTAATGGCTCAGGTAAAAATGGTAAAATATTGCTGTCACATTTTTAAGATAAATAACTACAACTATCCTGTATGCATGTCAGTCAGAATTATAAAAATTAAGATTTGTTTTAATTTCTGTCTGCAAGCAGAAATTTTCTTAAATAAGAAAGCCTTCCTCATATTTTTAATGATAAATATGTGTCCATTTTTTCTCACTTTTTGTAAAATGAGCAGTAAGATGCAGGAGGTGACTCCTGGTTATGGTCCTTGTGTTGAGACTGGTTGTCACTGATGTCCCTTGGTGCCCTGGAGCAGACAGAGGGTTGCTTCCCTTCCATTAGAGAACTGCCTTGGCTTCAGAACTCACTTGGGGAAGACGGGGTATTGGCCCATAAAGAAAGAGTCAGCAGCTTCTCAGCCACACTGAAGTACTGTTTAATGCTTGAATTAAAAATTAGAGTTTTGAAGGGATTTGATTCGAGGACGTAGAAGCACCTAATCGTGGCCCCTCGAGCTGCTGTTCTCACGTACCCTGTAAGATACGTGAAGAGGCCCAGTATGTGAGGTAAATGCCCTGTGAGGAAGTGTCCTGCCTGACCAAGGTAAGGTCTTCTTGGGATCAGTCGGTTATAATCTCATGATTGAGATGTTGTATCTAAGCAGTGCCTTCCGTTTAAGTTAGATCCCAGTTCTTGGGATCCTTCTAACTAATGCTTGGCCGCAGAAGTGTCTGAAAGTGAGTGGTAGCATGGGGAAAAGGAAAAAGAGAGAGGTCATAGGACCTTTGGGATCCCATGACTTCATGCTGCTTGAATTTGCTTGCTGCGGAGAAGTGGGGCATATGCCCAGTGCTGGAGAGGTGGGTCATACCCAGTGACCCGTCGTGAAGCCCTCCTCTTCCTTTGAGAAGGACCAGCAGAGGAAGTAGACGGAGATGGGGGGGTTGGGAGTGGTGGGGGTGGTGAACTTCCTGGAGGCCCTTCTCCTCTGTGCCCCACAGAGCTGGCTTTGGTTTAGCTCTTACAGTGAGAGTGTAAGGATCTGGAATTTAATTTTTTTTTTTAAATCAGATATGCTAATACCCACATACTCTTTCCTGAGAAGTTCTTTGCATTGTTTATCAATTGTATACTCCTTTTTTAATTGCTGCGTTTGTGGACTGCATAGTCTTTTTTCTTCTAAGCTGTGTGTATATGACTTGAATACATTAATGTAGAATCCCGTGGAGCACTTGCACTCTGCACGCATGGGGTCCCCATGAAATGGCATTAGCTTTGCAGCTACTGCCAACCCCACCACCACCAAGCGGCTGTTGTGACTGTAGCTCTCTTTAAAATTTTTATTGTTGTAAAACATATGTAACAAAATGTTGTCGTTTTAAGTTTATATTTCAGTGACGTTAACTACATTCATCATGATTTGTAGCCATTGCTATTCCCAGAAGGTGTTGTTTTGTTTTGTTTTGTTTAATTACCTCCATTAATGCTTAACCTAACAAAGCCACATTAACATGTGACAGAGAAATTTATATAAAGAGACAGGATAGAACTGTGCAAATTTTTTCCTAGTAAACTCTTAGGATTAGATCTTAGAAGATTAGTTTTTCTAGAAGTATGCCCCTGCCCCATTTTAAGTCTTAACAATATCTTTTCCCTTAATGCCATCCAAAAGAGGAAACATTCTGTAATAGGTTAAATTTAATTTATGAAGACTAGTTGCTGTATATACCAAACTGAATATGAACATTTGGTATCAAAGATACTTTTTAAATTTTCTAAAGTTTTGTCAAAATAGATATTAAATATGTTTCTGATTTAATCATATAAAATGCTTTTTACTACTAATAATTTGCATGCAAATGCCTTCTTTTTTTTAAAGGTTGACAGTCAAACTGCCAAGCTGTGAAATTCCGATAAAGCTGTCATACTTTTTTAAAAATACCTTATTAAGTATTGAAGTCCTTAAGGAAAAAAAGTTTTACAATCATGTGTTGCTTTACATCTGAAACAAAAATCATACAGCAGTTTACAAATCCTTTTTTTTTTCCAATTATTCCTGCCTAGAAACAATTATTCCTGCTTATGTTTCATATGTTTCTTTACAAGAGCAGAGCAGATACCATGTTTTAATACTTTAGATGGCAAATGAGAAAAGGAATGCTCCAAGGAAGCTCTGAGCAATAAAACAGTGCCATGACCTGGTCATGAGAAGGTTCTCTCACTACCATAGGAAGAGTCCTCCAGTCAAATTTAAGTGGCTTAGAACAACAACCATGTATTACTTTTCAGGACTTTATGGGTTCACTGGGTGAGTCTGTTGTCTCATGTGGATCCCACAAGCTGACACATTGCTGGCCTGTGGGCTGGGCTGGGCTGGGCAGTTCAGGAAAGCTTTCTCACGTGTGGGGCCGGGGTGCTCACTGCTGGCCGTGGTACTTGGTTCTCCTCCATGTGGCCACTCTTTCCGTGTGGTGTCTCATCCTCCGGGGCCTTTCCACATTGCCTGTCTCTCCAACAGAATAGCCTGGACTTCTGTAGAGCGTAACAGGGAGAGAGCAGGAGCTGCTGGCTTCGTCAAGGCCAGGTCTGGACCTGGCGCAATATTGCGTTGATCATGTTTCCCAAGGCCAACCCAGAAAAGTAGACTTCACCTCTTTATGGGAAGAAGGGTGAATGCATACAGGAACAGGGGAATGAATGACAGTCTTCTTTGAAGACTATCATAGCTAGCTTTGTGGTTATATACTATTCCCTGATTTTTAAATATATTAATAAAGATGGGAAACATCAGATATTACTTGTGATTTGTTCCAGTGACACACACAGTATCATGTTTGTTCTTTAGCTGAGTTAACAAATGCCTTTTTTTCTTTTGAACTGGAGATAATTATTGAACAGGTATGACATTATAGGAAAACTTGGTGGCGTAGTAGTTAAGTGCCACGTCTGCTAACCCAAAGGTCAGCAGTTCAGATCTGCCAGGTGTTCCTTGGAAACTCTCTGGAGCAGTTCTCTTCTGTTCTGTAGGGTCACTATGAGTTGGAATTGAGTCAGTGGTGGTGGTGGTTTTGTATGTGACAGTATAACTTGCCTTTTGTTGGAGATTGTAAGAACCACAAAACAAACAGAGAACGAAACCCATTGCCGTCGAGTTAATTGTGACTCACAGCAATCCTACAAACAGAACTGCACTAACTCACAGAGTTTCCAGGGAGTGCCTGGCAAGTTTGCACTGCTTACCCTTTGGTTAGCAGCAATAACACTTAGCCTCTAGGCCACCAGGGTGGCCATAGGGTTGCCATAGGCAGCAAATAAAGGTGGACAGTGAATGTGGTAGCTGTTCACTTCTCAAACGAGGGTTGCCAGTTGAGTTCACGCACTTATCCTAAAAAAAGTGCTATAGACCTCATTGCTGTATATCACTGCAGTCACTTTTGAAGTACTTCCCTTGGGAAGCTGTGCACCAATGCTAGTGCCTAGTTCACACTTCAAAGCAATCTTGGAACTCCTTTTCTGGAATGGCCATCAGAGTTGTCATCATATTACCCTTGATGTCCTGAATGTCATCAAAATGTTTTCCTTTCAATATTTTGTTTATCTTTGAGTAAAGAAAAAAGTCATTGGGGGCCAAATCAGGTGAATAGGGAGGGTGTTCCAGTACAGTTATTTGTTTACTGGCTAAAAACTCCTTCGCAGACAACTGTGCAGTGAAGTTCACAAACTTGGAACCATGCCACCATGCACATTGGCCATTCTAGAAAGAGTTTCCAAATTGCTTTGAAGGATGGACTAGGCACTTGTATCAGTGCATAGCTTCCCAAAGTGTGTACTTCAAAGGTGACTGTAGTGCTATCCAGCACTGAGGTTTGTAGCACTTAGAACACTTAAGTTCATGGACTTAATTGTCAGGCTGCGTGTAGAATTTTTACATCTGTCCTCATGAAGGATCTAGTCTTTTGTTTTTCTGTAATGATTTTTTGTTTTTCTGTAATGTGTTTGTTATCAGTGTAATACTGGCCTCAAATAGTGAATTGAGAAAGATTTCTTTTTAATTTTCTGCCAGAGTATGTATAGAATTTTTTAAATGTTTGTTGAACTTACCTGTGAAAAACTGTCTAGGCCTGGTGTGTACTTTGTTGGAAGGTTTTTTGCTTGTTTATTTTTTGACCACAGATTTAGTTTTCTTAATAAATATAAGACTGTTGGTTTTCTGTTTCTTTTTTACTGAGGTTTGGTAAATTGCAACTTTGAAAGAATTTGTTCATTTTCTATAAGTTGTTGATTTTATTGGCATAGAGCTGCTAATGATACTTCCTCATGTTTCCCTCTTAGTGATACTCCCTCTCTCATTCCTGATACTGCAAATCTGTGTCCTTTTTGTTTCTTGATCAGTCTGCGTAGACATTTACCAACTTTATTGATCTTCTCAAATAACTCACTTTTATTCTCGTTGATTTTCTTTCTTTTTAAAATTTCATTGATAATATCTGCTTTTGTCTTTATTATTTTCACTTTTCCAATTCTTTTCGATTTAGTTTGCTTTTGTTTCTCTGTCATGGTGGAAGCTGAAATAATTGAACTTCATGTGATTGGTAAACAAGAATTACAAAGAGTCAGAAATTTACAATGACTTCTGTTTTTCTGTAGAATAAAACATGAATTCCCTTATTGTTCATAAGCCTCTAAACTGAGTTTATGTTTAATACAGTAAACTGAGAGCACACATTACCTCCCCTTCCATCTAAAAGCCCATAACAAGGATAGCAAAGGGGTTTTTAAAGAGAACAGGTATATGAAGATGAGAAGTTGACTGGGGCTTCACTGGAGAAGCATGGAAGAGCTGACGGGTGGAGCCGAGCAGGGAACACACACCGAAGGCTGTGGAGAGAAAGGAGCATCTGCCTGGCAGGATCCAGGGAATCACCTGACTGAGAACTGGGAGTCAGAAATCCAACTGCAAGTGGGAAGAATGAGGATGTTCTCAGAGCTCCCTGATGGCTTCGTGTTCTGAATCGTACCAAGCACTCCCTCAGAAATCGTCGTATTCTCTTTCTGTCTTTGTTCTGCTGGAGTGTGTTCTCAGCTAGTTCTTTCCAAAATTATTGTTTCCCTGAGGTGCATTTGCAGACTTTTGGGGGGGTGTTTTTAGTTCTCACATTGTCTAGGACGAGGGATACTCTTAAACCTTGAAAACGTGAGTGAAAGTGATTTCTTTTTCTTTTGTTGCTATACTCAACTGATAATTTGACTAGCTAATGAAGTTGAGATTCAGAATCCTTTTTGCTAGTATCTGAGAACTGCTGATTTCCAGCATCTGCCATTGTTGATGAGACATTTTTACTCATATATGGGTGCTTAGAAATTGGAAAAATTTGGTTTTGAGTAAATACTGCAAATATTCATACACATGTTTTAAAATACATTGCTTGAAGTATTTCATATTATATTTAATTTGTATTTTTCAGACAATGAATGATTTTGACTATTTGAAACTACTAGGTAAAGGCACTTTTGGGAAAGTTATTTTGGTTCGAGAGAAGGCAAGTGGGAAATACTATGCTATGAAGATTCTGAAGAAAGAAGTTATTATTGCAAAGGTAAATTTGATTACTAAAGTTGATTATGAAGTTTCTGTTTGCTGTGTTCATGTGTCTGTGTTCATGAATGTGCTGGCTAAAATGTAGATACTTCATTAAATAACCAAAATATTGATTGAAAGCTGCTGCTGCAGTAACATTCATTTTAATATTTATTTATAATGTGAAAGTTTTTTAGAAGTTTATACTAGTATCTGAATATTATATACTGAAGCAGCTTGTTTCCTTGGGGAGATGCAGATGTTTATTCTGTGTTTGGGTATTTAGGAGAATCTTTTGGCTGTAAGTTATGACCTACCTATATAACCCTGGTGGCATTGTGGGTAAGTGCTAAGGCTGTTAACCAGAAGATCGGCAGTTCAGATTCACCAGGCAGCGAATCCTTGGAAACTCTGTGGAGCAGTTATCCTGTCTTACGGGGTTGCTGTGAGTCAGAATCGACTTGACAGCAGCATGTTTTTTAATATAACTGTACGAGTGGTATGTTTTAATACTTCTCCCCAAAGTTCTCAGTTTCTGTGCTAGTCATTAGAATAGCATAGATGATTTTATACTCATGAGTTCTAGGGCACGTGATAGACTTCTATGATAGAAGATGGAAAACAGCCTGGATAGATTTGAAAGTACTAGAGAGTGATAAAACTGAAAAGATCGCCAGTCTTTGAAATTCTAACAAGGGTCTTGTGAACCTCCTCTCCTCATGACTTTATCTAGCTTAGACCTGTGTGGAAATTAATGTCTTAATGATACCAGTTATCCCTCAAAATTTGAGTTGAATGACAAATTTGATACATCTTACAAATTGCTATGTGTTTTTCAGTCTTCTGTAGCTCAACAAGTGACATATAACACTAGTTGTTGTACTTCATAGATAACCTTTCCATTGTTTGCAGCTGGATTTCCCTCATCTGGAATATATTGATCCATATGCTGAGTAAGCTGTGTTCTCCTTGTACATTGTCTTCAGTTTCTCTCCTTCTTTCATTGTCTTCAGTTTCTCTCCTTCTTTAGTCAGTGTCTGGTATTGGAAACACCGTGATCTTTGGATTCATACAGACAAGCTCGTGTTTCAGCTTTGTGTCTTTGTATAATAGTGGAACTTTTTATAATAGTGGGACTCCTCCCGTATTTGTCCTTTTGTGGAGGGCTGTTTCCCTTTGCACAATGCCTTGCACATTTCTCCGTGTTCAGCGGACTCCTCGTTATTCTGTATAGCTGCATGGTGTACCACTGTATACCTGTATCACAAGGTGTGCATCCGTTCCTCCACTGACGGGCACTTAGGTTGTTTCCATCGTGTTGTTCTTCTGAGTAATGCTGCGGGAACACAGGTGGGCGTGCGTGTAGGTGTTCTTCAGAGGAGCCCTGGTGGCATAGGGGTTCAGCGCAGCGGCTGCTAACCGAAACGTCAGCGGTTAGAACCCACAGGCTCCTCTACCAGAGGGAAGACCTGGTGCTTGGCTTCCATAAAGATCTCAGCCTGGGAAGCCCTCTGGTGCAGTTGATGAGTCAGAACTGACTCGACGGTACTCAACACATATTCTCTGATAATGAGTTTTGAAGGTCTAGAAGGTATAAAGAAGAATGATGTGTGTTGTGTGTGTATTTACAGAAGTTTGTGTTATTACTGTAGTTTTGTTTCAGAGTGGTTGAAATCCAATGTGAACTAGTTTGCTCTAAAGCGAACACACTGACTCACACACTTCAGAAGTTCTGAAGGAGGAGTGGCTTTAGGCTTGGCTGGATCCAGGGGCTTCAGTGATCTCCGTCTTCCCATGTGGCACATGTGGTGTCAGCTAGCCTTATGTCAGCTTTAGTGGACAGAGGAGTATTGCTCAGTAACTCCCGTGGAGAATGACCTTTGCAAGACTCCGATGTTTGTGGTCGTACAGCTCTCCCTAAGCCAGTCTTGGTAGCCAGGGAGAGGGCATGCTCTGACTAGGTAGGCCTAGATCACATGCCCATTCCTATTTGTAAAGATGCAGAGTCAGCTGTAACCAACCCAGGTGTAAGTTTCTAAGACGAGGTCAGTTGTCATGAGAAGACGGGAGGAGATGTCAGACCAAATAAAGACACAAATAGATACTCATTATGACGTCTAGTGCCGTGGAGTAGGCAGCTTTAACAAACAGAAGTTTAGGCTCTCACAGTCCAGTAGGCTAGAAGTCCAGATTCAGGGCACTGGCTCCAGAGAAAGGCCTTCCCTTTCCGTTGGCTCAGGAGGGAGGTCCTGGGGACACCTCCGTCTTCCCTGGGTCTGGGAGCATCCCGGTGCGGGAACCGCAGGTCTGAAGGCTGTGCTCTGCTCTCCGCTCTGCCCTCTCGGTGTTCTGAGGTCCCCAGCTCTCTGCTTACTTCCCTTTCTTTTTATCTCTTGTAAGATGCAAAGGGGTACAGGCCACACCCCAGGGAAACTTGCTTTATGTTAGATCAGGGAGGTGACCTTAGGGTGTTAGAGTCCCACCCTGTGAAGAGCGTTGCTGAATCCTGTGCTGTCCTCATGGTCCCTGCTGTGCTGAGTCTGTCGTTGCAGCCACTGTGTTCGTCCACGGTGGTGAGGATCGTCCTGTCTTCCCCTGACTCCCTGCCAAGCATGATGTCCTTTTTCCAGGGAATGGGTTCTCCTGTTATATTCATACTTGCTATTCATTTAGCAGTCATTAAAATCCAGACCCAGAATTCTTACTGCTTCTTGTACCTCCTGATTATCATCAAGGAAAGTTTTAAACAAATTTTCTTTTAGACAGTAAACATTACATTAAATAGGTGTAATATGGTTGAAGTCTGTGCTTATGTAGAGTCTTACTGTCATTCATGTGCTAACCAATAAGGCTTTGATGAATGTCAGGGACTGAACTATTTCCCTCCAGAAATGTGTGTAGCAGTTTAGTTGAGCCGTGATTCCCAGTACTGTGTGACTGTCGTCTTCATGTGTGTTCTAAGTACTAATCTGGACCTGTGGTTAGTGGGGCAAGTCGGAATTATGGTCACCATATAATAGGAACCTTTAAGGAACTGACCATTACTATTTAGGCTGTCCCTAGACTTTTGTAAAAGAGATGACAATGATATTTTGAAGGCCTGTAAGAAAACCCCGGTGGTCTAGTGGCTAAGGGCTATGTCTGCTGATCAAAAGATCAGCAGTTCTAGTTCCCCAGGTGGGGGGGACTCTAGTATTAGGTAGTTCTGCTCTGCTCTGTCCTGTGTAGTCAGCGTCAGCTCAGTGGCTGTGGGCTTGTATACCAAGGATTGTGGTAGGCCGTTTATGTTTTTATAATCATCATAAAATACGGATATTAGATAGCCCCCTTTTACAGAAGAGAGAATTAATAACTATGGCCTTTATTTGACTCAAAGCCTCTGAGTTTTATGGTAAGGCCTGTGGGGACAGTGAAAATGTTTTAGTCTTAAATGACCAGTCATTCACAGTGGAGTATTGTTATAAAATGCCCAAAGGCCCTAAGAGAATCAAGAGGGCACAGTGTGAGATGAGTACTCGATATGGCTCACCCCTTTTGGGTGAGTTTATATTTTCAGAGTCTTCTGATATAGTCCTAAAATACTTCAGGAACCATCACATGTCAGCTTGGGAGATACCGGTTATTTTAAAAATCTTATTGTAAAATTTCAAAGTAGCCTTTTAAGTCCTCATGTTTTATCCTTTTTCATCAAAATAATCAACAGACTATTGAAAGAAAAAAAATTATAGCAAAAATAATTTAAAAAAAAAAAGAAAAGACACTTGTCATGTGCATCCTAGCCCTTCTGCCTGTCCCCTTCCAGGGCTGCTGCTCCAGCCCAGGCTACCGTCGTCTGTCTTACTGAGGACTGATGCTGTCCTGACCGTATATGCTAACCCTGTTGCACATACTTCTCCATACAGTAGCCAGACTGAAATGTTTAATTTTTAAGTTTCGTTGTACACTTCCCTGCTTAAAACTTGAGTGTCTTACAAAGACTGGATTCTGAGGCTCTGTATAACCTGCACTTGTCTTCTTCTTGACCTCATCTCCTGTTTCTTTCTTTCAATGGCCATATCCTTTCTTGTTTGCAGTTCTTTAAAAAATAAATGTTTATTTGAATTTTCTAAGTACTTGTTTGCCCCGGCCCGCGGGACAAATCAACGAAGGGATGAGGGGAAGCCTGTGAAAGTAAAGCAGGGAGGGCGGAAAAATGGAGGCAAGACAAGATTCTGATCAAGCCTCAAAGTTTATTGTTACAGCTCGGTATATTTATAGCAGCGGGACTATAGGGAGGGATCAAGTGACGTAGGGATGGAGTGACATTTGGAGTGAGGTAGTTGTCGGCTGGGCATTGGATATACATATAACTAAGGCAGTGACATCAGGCAGGAAGTTTTTCGCGTGCGCGGGCCTTTTGAATTTCGCGGGCGCGGGCTTTTTCAAGCTTGGCGCGCGCGGGCTTTTTCAGCCCTACAAGCTTCCTGTATGTCGGGGCCTGGGGACTCACCCACGGCTCCCGACACTTGTTTTTCTTCTTTTTCACTTTTTTCTCAATTGTCATCACCTTTGTTTTTTTTTAAATAGTGTTTTATTGTGTTTTTGGTGAAAGTTGCATGGTACATTAAATTTCCGTTTGATTAATTTGTGTAAAATTGTTCCGTGACATTAAATTATTTATAATGTATCAGTATTGTCTTTGTGTTTTGGTTGTTCCAGTACTCTTAATTTCTCTTTTTCATTCTTGTTTCCTCATCTTTGTTTTAGAGTAAATGTTGACCTTTTGGTATTATATAGCTGAATTTTTTTTTTTTTTTAGTAGCACAGAGTAATTACAGGCATTATTTTTTATATTTATGCCATCTTCTTATTTCACTAAAAGTGACCTCAGGATAACTTTGATTCAGGTTTTTTTTTTTTTTTTTAAAGTATGTTGGAAGTCTCAGGAAATCCTCTGTTCTTACTGGTCCAGAAAAACTTGAGTTTTGTTTGGAAACCCTGGTGGTGTAGTGGTTAAGAGTTTGGCTGCTAACTGAAAGGTCAGCAGTTGAGATCCACCAGATGCCCCGTGGAAGCCCATGGGGCAGTTTTAGTCTGTCTTTTTGGGTTGCTGTGAGTTGGAATTGACTCAGTATCAGTGGCTTTTGGTTTTTGAGTTTTGTTCTGTGTTTTTCTCCCTTTCTGTCATTGACTGTCTCTTGTGACCCTGATTAGAACAGTTGGTAGTGGTATCTGAACACCATCTAATTCTTCTGGTCTCATGACAGATGAGGCTGTGTCTCATGTAGGTCTTCAGCCTTCTAGACTTGTTTCTTCCCTGAAACTTTGGTCATCCGACTTGCAGTCGTAATACAGGTTAACTGATCTATTACTGACTGACTGGTAGTTAGATACCAAATACCTGATTTCATGAAAATAACAGTTGGATTCTATTAAATAATACTGAGATAACTTCATTCATCATACATTTAGGCGTATATTTCCTGGGTCGCCTGTAAGTATCCTTCATAAGCACAAAGTCTAGAAACCCCCACCTCACTCTGCTGTATGCAGACCCCTGTCCAGGTGATGTGGCCTGTCACTGTCTGTTGACAGCAGGTCCTCTGGCACTGACCCCTGTAATTCTGTAATAAAGCTGGATCTGATCCACCTGACCTTGCCCCTCCTGGCCATTTCTTTTGCTAGTTCAGCGGGACTTGGCCACACAGAGAAGTCACGTTCTGATGACAGCTGTGATACAGATGAACCTGGAAAACATGAAGCTGAGTGAAAGAGGTCACTTGCAAAAGGACACATACTGTGTGGTCTCATTTACCTGAAATAAGCAAATATGTAGAAACCAAAGACTGTTAGTAGTTACCAAATAGGGATGAAACGGGAAGGTGCAAGTATTTGCCTAGGCTCCATTGAATCTGTGTTGATGGTGGTGGAGTGACCTGGAAGAAGACAGTGAAGATGACTGCCCAACATGACGAATGTCATGAGGGTCACGATCTGTACCTGTAGAAACTGCTGAAGGCTATATTGTGTGTATTTTCACCACAGAAAAGCAAAACAAACAGTAATTTTTATAAAAACACTCCTGAGTACACTTACTAAAAAAAAGCTTATATCTTGCATTCATGGGGCAGTTTCAGTTACTGCCCAGTAGCAAGCCAGTAATTGTCTCCCAGATAATATGTATTGTGACACCACAGCTGGAAATTTCTTGGCCCCAAATTCTAGCGGTGCCACAGGGCAACACTCTAAGCTTTGGGTAAGTGTGATTTGCTGATGCTCCCCAAATCCTATCTCATTGTAGATCTAAGGGCCCAGAGGGCTGCTTGAGCCATTGCAGTTCAGATGGAGCTTGGCTTTGCTCATGTCCCTGTTGAAATTTAGTCACCTCTTGGGAAGTTTTATGGCTAGTAGCTGGCAGTATTCCTAGATGTGGAATATGCACCCTCTGGCATTTCAGAGATGCACTGTTCTTCTTCATTTAGTTCAAGGATACTCAGTAATGGTAGTTTAGTTTTAGTTGACTGCAGAATGTGGTGAGTGGCTCCTGTCCATGTTTGTATGAATGTCAGTTGGGCTGAGCCCTTGGGTACCTGGTAGATTTATCAGCTAGCCTCTGGTAGTCATGAGTGTCATCACTGTGTTTAAGTCAGTCCTTCTGAGGCACAGGGACACTGGGTCCAAAGTGTGCACTCTGCTTATGGTGCTTCTTTCCTGGTGGTATGAAGTCTCCACTCTCTGCCGTCTTCCTTTTCCGTTTATCTCTTGTAAGATAAAAGGTGGTACAAGCCACACCCGAGGGAAACTGCCTTTACACTGGATCAGGGATGTAACCTTAGTATTTGGTGTGACAGTCTCACCTTAATCCTCTTTAGTATAATCTGATCTGTCCCAATTAACCACAGGCAGAGATTAGGATTTACAACATGCAGGAAAATTAAAAACAGAAAGTAAAAGATGACCACACAATACCAGGGATCATGGCCCAGCAAAATGGATACACACATTTAAAGTGTAATGTTTTTCATCTGAAGACTGCAGTTGCTGCTTTTCTGAGATTGAGATTGAGAAGAAAGCATTTCCGAGATCAGTTAGTGAGTCTTATACTTATGTTTTTACTGTTGGAATCACAAGGACTGCTTATGTTGCAGGTGGTGTGACTGCGTTCAGACCTTGATGGGTACTGTTTATCTCCATAAGCCAACTGCTTTTTTCACTGACACCCACCTGTCAGTCAGTTTGTCATATGCTGTGGTGGTTTGCGTTTCACTGTGACCCTGGATGCTGTGCCACCACTGTTCCGAGTACCAGCCGGGTCACTGTGGTGGACAGGTTTTAGTGGAGCTTCCAGACTAAGATAGACCAGGAAGGAAGGCAGGTCTGGTAATCTACTTCTGAAAATTATCCAGTGAGAACCCTGTGGATCCTGACAGAAAACCAACCTGCTTTGGGCATGTCATCAGAGTGGTCAGTTGCTGGAGGAGGACATAATGTTACATGAGGTAGAGGGCCAGAGACGGTGAGGGAGACCCTAGGTGAGGTAGATGAACGTAATAGCTACAGCAGTGAACTCACACATGCTAGTCACCTTGAGGATGACACAGGACTAGGCAATGTTTTATTCTGTTGTGCATGAGAGTGCCATGAGTCAGAGTCAGCTGGTGGGCAGCTATGGATCTGTCTTATCTACAAGGCTGTGATACAGAAAATTTGTGGTTAACTAGCACTGTAGCTTCTTATATGTCGTTGAAGTGGGGATCTTGTTTTTGTCTGCCAAATACTCTGTATTCTTGCAAATGTGAAAACCTGTGTGAGTTCAGATGATAATTGAGGAACCCATTTAGCATGTTCACTATTTTAATACTGGCCAAAGGACAAGCTTACATACCTTCTGGTTCACATTGGTGGGTACCATTCCTCAAACACGTGTGCTGGCCATCCCACTGAGACATTCAGGAGGTGTGTTCACCAGTGTACACACTCATACAGTCAAGAAGTTTTGGATTCACAGTGCCTTGGGCTTTTATGTTAAGGAGCTCTGGGAAGGTTTCTTCTTCAGTCATTGGACGTTTTGTCCACATGTGTGCGTATCGCCTTGGTTCTCCAGCCAGAGATCAGGCCCTCAGTGGTGAATATCCTGATGAATTTGTTGCATCAGTGTCCCCAGTGATTTGATGACAGATTCCTCATTGTTAATCTTTGCCTTGTGGACTTTTTAGTGTTATTTTTTTTCACCCCTTCCTTAAACTGTAAAAACCAAACATTGTGCCACTGAATTAATTTTGACTCCTAGTGACCCTGTAGATACGGTAGAACTGCTTCATAGAGTTTTCAAGATCACCTAATGGATTTGAACTGCCAGCCTTTTGGTTATCAGACACAGCACTTAACCACTACACCACTGGGATTTTTTTGCTTAATAAGACCATTTAAGGGCTTTCACCCTCTTGGAATGGACCCTCTGACTAGTCCCTGTGCCTTTCCTTATTTTCCTGTGAATCCCTGTAACTTTCTTAGCACCCTTAAGACCCCTAACAGGAAGCTGAGACAACAAATCTGATAGGCCTTCTGAGACTGGTGGTTGCTTCTGTAGCAATCAGGTGGCTGCTTACAGTGCTCATGCAGAAGGGGCTCCCTTAAGTCCAGTGTGTACCATGCCTTGGGTAAGGGACATATTAGGTCAATAAATATCATGGTTATTGTAAAGCCAGCCCTGTGTGGCTTGAGTATATGACGTATCAGCTGCTGAATACTTTTTGGCATTTGAAGGAGAAGGCCATCCCCCCTTCTCAGGGTAAATAAACTTGACAGTGGCTTTTATGCAGTTCACCAGGCTAGTTGTCTTCCAGAACCGTCAACTTGGTGTTTGGGTCATGTACAGCCATCTGTGATTGTTCAGTAATCAGCTGTGGGTCTTGCATCAATCCAAACATGCTTCTGCAGTCTGCAGCATTCACAACCAAGGAGACTGCTCCTGTCTCGGTCACTCTCGCGGTCCACTTCCAAAAAGGCTTTTAAGGAAGGTGGTAATTAGTCTACCAAATGACACAGCTCATTCACAGCGTACCCCCTCATTTCTTTCAGTAGTGGCTTAGTTGTGCCACCCTGCCATCCAGACTTGCTTCTTGGTCACCAGAGGCCATAGAGGTGTGCAATCTCTAGTTCAGCGTAGTTTTCCTCTTTGGTGGCAGCCCTGAGGCTAGTGGCCACAACTTGGACTGGCTGAAATCTGAGCTGGGCACAGTGCCGGGTCTTTCTCAGCATTTTCCTTAACTTTCATTTTAGCTATAACATATAAAAATAACCCAGAGATTGCATCTTCGGCTTGTTGCTCATTTGCGTTTGCATTTCTTTACCTATCCAGCTAGCTAGCTCTTTGAGAGTTGGACATGTTCTTGCTAAATTCTTGAGTTCCTTTGACCTGCTGTAGCTGATGGCATCGTGGCTGCCGTCTGAGTGACAGCACCGGGTGTCTCAGTCCCCGTGTGAACTGCAGAGATTCATCATCACCACCTCATCCCCTTCTTTATACCAAATAATCCTTTTGCCATGTTTCTGCAGTCTCTAACTAACTATTGCATCCATGACTTGGTGTAGGAGGTAGATAATCAATGTGTTTTGCTTGATCTGCTGCAACTTCATCAGCTGTCATTGGGCCATTAGAGGTGAAATTTGATTGATTTGTGTTCTGAGGCTGCTGCTTGCAGTTGATGACGGTTCTGTCATTATTTAGTGGTACGTACTGAAGTCATCATTCACTCACTCATTCTTTGCTCATTTATTCACTCATTCTTTTAATAAATATTTGTTGAACACCTAATTGTTTGCTACGTACTGTTCTAAACACTGAAACTGTGGTGGTGTAATGGCTATGTGCTGTGTTTGCTAATCAAAAGGTCAGCAACTAGAATCTACCAGGTACTCCTTGTAGACTCTGGAGCAGTTCTGCTGTGTCCTATAGGGCCACCATTGACTCAGAATTGACTCAGTGGCAGTGTTTTTTTTTTTAAATTTTGGATGCTAGGGCTACATGAATGAATAAAGCTGACAATATACGTAATAAATGAGCAAATCGTATAGTATGTAAAAACTAGTACATACTGTGGAGAAAAATAAAGCTGAGTAGGGAAATAAGGCATAGTACTGATTTTTGTGGTTTTGCACACTGAGAGAGTATGATCATGGAAAGCCTCGGAGAAGGTGAAGTTTCAGAAGAGGTTTTAAGAGATGAGGAAGAAGCTGTTCAGATAGCGAGGAAGAAGAATGTGCCAGACAGAGGAAACAGCAATTGAGAAAGGCTGTGAAGAAAGAGCACAATTAGTGTCTTCTTGGTCTAGCGTGACTGGTACAGAACAAGAATAGTTGGTTGCAGGGCAGTTGTTGTGGGGTTGTATTTGTTATAACAGTAGGCTCAAGCAAAGCAGCGATGTGCCGATGGCAGAGGCCTGGGCAGTGATTCACTCCATTGTACGTAGGGTCGCTGTGAGTCAGAACCAACTGGACGACACCTAACAACAGCAGTGTGTGTTGTAAGGATATTGGTTTTACTCTGAGAGAAGTGTGAGGCTTTGGGAGTCTGGAACAGCGAAGTGGTGTGATTGGATTTCTGTTGCAGTTGTATTAACTTTGGATACAGTGCTGGGAATAAACTGTGGGTTGTAAGCAGGGAGCATGTTAAGAATTAACTGCAATGGTCTCTGGACTTGCAGATTGAAGCTTGCATCAGGATGATTGAGTGAAGGTGGTGAGACATAATCAGATTCTAGATGTGTTTTGATGGAGAGCCAGAGGATCTCCTGACAGATTGGCTCCAGGTGTGAGAGAAAAGAGGTCTGTGATTTTTGCCTTGAGCAGCTTAGAAAGATGGTGTTGTCATTCGTTGCACTGGAGATGGTTGTGGGAGAAACCCATGTTTCTGAGAGCAGCTTAGGAATTAGGTTTTGAACTTCTCCAGTGTGGTATTTCTGTTAGGCCCTGAAGTCTGAGACATCTGTTAAACATCCGTGTCTGATAGACATTTCTTTAGGGATGTCTAGGCTTGAGATAAATATATTAGGAAGTTCATCAGCCTATTGCTTGTCGTTAGAGGTGTTTGTCTGAATGAAGTCACCAAGGGAGTGAGAATGTCTAGCGAAGAGATCTGAGGACTGAGTCCTGGGATAGAAGAAAGGCTTGTAGGAAAGGAACCAGCAAGAGATGAGGAAAAAAAAAATGAAGAGGGGAAAATTAAGAGATTCTGGAAACCAGAGGAAGAACATGTTTTCAGGAGGAGGGATAGACTCTGTATGTCAGATGTTATTAGTAACTTCTGTTCTCCTTCAGTAGGAAATAATCTCCTATTTTTAGATTATGAAGGACTGAGGAGACAACGCATAGCTTTTGGACTTGAAAGTCAAAAAGACCTGGGTTCAAATCCCAACAGTTTAACCGGGCAGAATAACCTTGCAACGTGTGTGTGTGTCTGTGTGTGTGTGTGTGTGTGTGTGTGTGTGTGTGTCTGTGTGTGTCTGTGTGTGTCTGTGTGTGTGTGTGTGTGTGTGTATTCAGCATGCATTCCAGGCATTCTGGGGTTGGGGGTGGGGGCTGGGACAGTTTGGAAGCACTGGACTGGTGAATTAGAGTGACCTAAGTAGAGAAAGTCAAAGAATTCCCCAAAGATTTAGGTGAGCTTGGAAGTACAGTGGTAACAGGTGCTCATCAGTATGTTTATATGTTTGTTTTTCTGTACATGTGGATTCTAGAGAAGAGACATCGGAGATCAACTTGATCACAGTAATGGGAGTTGGGAGGGCAGAAGGACAGGACACAGTAGGGCCACTGTCTGGCTGAAGGAAGACTGGAGTCCAGCATGACTGATGATGGCAAACATTCTTGTAACCCTCCATCCAAGGAGTATTTGAAAGAACAAAGTATCAGGTTCCATAGTTGAGAGCAGAGGATGTAGTGTTCAAAGATAATGGAGAACAATCGTGTTTTCATTTTCTCCGTTTTGGAGAAAAATCTTAAAAAAAAAGAGAGAGAGAATAGAAATTAAGAAATAGAACTAGAAGTCAAGAATCAGTGAGAAGGCAGTCTGACAGCTGGAGAGTGGGAGAAATATTAGAAGTCAGCATCTGGGCTAGTGCTCAAGAGGGGAGGAAGTTAGATCCTAGAAACTGAGAGATTGCTAAGTGTGACATCTCTTCTGTGGAAAAAATATAGAATGCTAACATATGGCTTATGAAAACAGAGAAAAAGTAAATAATGATCATTGGTAATCACTGAAGTTTAAGAATAAAGTGTGACAAGGTAACAGCATTCTCCTTTTCTTGCTGCTTTCTTCCCATCCCTCTCCATCTCCTCTTCTAAGTCTTTTTTGTTTCTCTGGATGTTGCCAGCTTTGCTGTTTGTTGCCATGGAGTTGATGCCAACTTACGGTAACCTCATGCGTTAGAGTAGAACCCCGTGGCGTTTTCCTGGCTGTAACCTTTGTGGAAGCAGATTTCCAGGCCTTTCTTCCTTGGCACTCATTCTTGGGTGGATTCAAACCACCAACCTTCGAGGGCAGTAGTTGAGTGCAAAGCACTTGCCACCACCCAGAGACTGAGCAAATAAAATGCTTTAGATATGATATGTTTTGATTTCAACAATTTCATGGCAGAGTCAGTGATCCAGGTGGAGAAAATAGTGGGAACAGAGGGAAGATAGCCAGTTAAGTAGAGATCCTAAGCTGTTTGAAGGTGGAATATTCAGTATCATGAAGCGGCAACGATTATTAACATTGAACTCCGATAAGGATCCATATTGACTTCACCTGGAGCTTGAGCAGTTTGACTGCCAGGAGTCTGCGTTTGCTCAGGTAATATGGAACAAGCTAATGCAACAGAGCATGAAGGGGATGGTACCCTCTGTGTCCATGACCGTTGGTAGAGATAGTCTCTTTGTCGCTGCTCTGCTGTCTCCTCTCACCTCTCACCCTGCAAGCAAACAAACAAAAAACCGCCTAAAACAAACAGTAGATGGGGCAAACGAAGAGCACTGTCGATCATGTGTGTGAGAGAGGCAGCCCTGTGGCGCACTGGTTGTGAGCTCCGCTGCTCCCCAGAAAGGCGGTGGTTCAGCTCTACCAGCTGCACCTTGGAAACCCTGTGGGGCAGTTCTTCCCGGTCCTGTAGGGTCACTGTGAGTCGGAACTGACTTAACAGCACTGGGTGTAATGGAGAGTGAGGGGCCAAGGGGAAAGGTTTGGGAAAAGGATGAGAAGGAGGACAATTCTCCAGCCTTAGACCCTGAAGAAATGTGATCCTCTTTCCTCTGAAATTTTTTTGTATGAAACTAGCTTTTTAAAATACTCATTATTTAGCATTTTACCATGGATGAATACATCTGTATCTGAAGAGCCTTTTCATGAAAACAGTGCTGTATTTATATGGTATGCCCAAGCCTTTAGAGCACTCTTTCCTGATGATAACGATAAATGAGTAGATTTTTCCAAAAGCATCATTGTTTTAACTACTAAGTTTTATCACTTTTATTTTTAACTTTTGTTTTGACATGTTGCTTTTAACTGTAATTAAAAATTATTGGCATCTGTGTTTACTTTTCAGCTTGAGCGTACCTTATCTTCATGGCAGAAACTAATTAGTATGTAAAATACAGTACCATGAGGTTTGCATTAACAGGAAAAAGTCTAAAATGATCAGATGTAAAATATGGTAGAAAACACATTTTACTATATGAAAGATTAGCACATGGCATTAATTCCAGTTTCATGAGTGTAACAAAGAAATACTGTTTTCTGGATGGCTGTAGCAAAGAAAGCTTAATTCTTGCGCAGTCCAGTGGGCTTCAAGCTCCAATTCAGGATGTCTGCTCGAGGGGAGGGCCTTGCCTCTGTCAGTACTGGAGGAAGGTCCTTGTATTGCATCAGTGTTTGGTCAGGGAGCATCTGGTACAGGAACCTCACGTGGGAAGGATATGCTGTACTGCAGGTGCTCATTTCTTGATGTTATGAGGTTCCCAGCTCTCGCTTGCTTCCTTTTCCTTTTATCTGTTGTAGGGTGAAAGGGTAAAAGGTGGTGCAAGCCCCATTCCAGGGAAATTCCCTTGACACTGGAGACGGGAGATAACTGAGGAAGGGTGTTACAGTCCCACCCCAGTCCTCTGTAACAGAATCGAGCATCAGAAAATCAAAAAACAGAGCAAGTACACAATACTGGGAGCTGTGGCCCAGCCAAATTACTGTGCACATTTTTTAGGGACAAATTCAGTGTCATGATAATGTGTCTTGTCTCTTTTGATATGCTAAGGCAGATTACAGAACTCAGGGTAAAGAAATAATCTTTGTTTATGAAATTTAGTCATTTGGAAAAATGACTATTGATTAGTGTGTGTTAATAAGCCGATTAAAAAAAAAAGATACACGCAAGAAATATTTTCTGAAGCACTAGATTGTCTTTTTTGTTTGCAGAAGAGCTTCATACTTAACTCTTTTGAATGTTTTACTGTTTACTGACCCAGATGACTTAACGTCCTAATGCCTGTCAGTCGTGTGTAATTTCTTCTGTGCAACTCTTAACTTCTCAAGAACTGTTCCTTTAGACTGATGCTCATGTTGGAGGCCTGTACCTTTTAGATTTTCCCTGTTGATTTTGTATCTCAAAAGTATCCCAAGACTGTTCTCTGTTTCCTGTTTCTGCTGCCCGCATGATAAAGTTGAGTCCATGCCCCTTTCCATCCTGGGGTGCTCACTCCTGTCATCTCCTGACCTCCTGTTTTTGCAGTGTTTCTCCTGGGAGCCTGGGGAACTTGTTAAAACGACATCACGTTGTGTCAGCTCAGCCCACTTCCCTGCCTCCGTGCTGCACAGCTTAACCTCTTCTAGTAGTTTACATTGCTTTGGTTTTCTGTCACTGCTCGTGTAATTCGTGGAGCCCTTCTCTCCTTATTTTTTCTTAATACCACTGATTAGAACTGGTAATCATGTGTTAACTGACATACTTGTTACATGTCTTCTTCACTAGCCTGCGAGCTCGATGAACTATGTCTTTTTATTCTTTTATCCACTTTCTACCTGCACTGTCTTTAGCATTTAGTAAGCGCACATCAAAGATTCTCCTTTTCTAATGAGTGAGACGGATCCTGTATATCACGAATGAAATAGCCACTTGCATAATGCTTACTGGAGTATTTTATATTCATAAGCTGTATTCTCTTTTTTTTCCCCTTAACAGTGACTGCCATTTAACTAGAATGAAAGCTCCATGAAGACAAAGATGTTTGTCTGTCTTGTTCATTGCTCCATCTCCAGTTTCTAGAACAGTGCTCAGCGTATCTTTGTTATAAATTCGTTAAATGGATTCCCTGGTGGCATACAGGTTAAATGCTACTGCTGCTAACCAAACATACCTTTGTGATGTATTTGTTAAAAGGAGGAATGAATGAATGAATTACATATACCTCGATAAACAGTTCAGTTGAACAAATATTTATTGAGTGCTTACTCATGCAGTGTGTGTGCTAGGTAGATACTGTGGACGTTAAAAAAGAAAAATCAGTGTCATGGTGTTAGTTTAGCTTCTCATTTATTTCATATAAAGATGTCTGCTATTCTTCTAATTAATTTGGGGATTATAGTAGTTTAACAGTTATTTTCGTATTGCCAGAACATTTAAACCTGTCTTCTATAAAACAGAGACTGGGATGGTTACATATACATGATTTCTTCACTGATTTTAAGTACTAGGTTGTTAATTATAATTTATTTTCAGACATAGTTGACCTTACTCTCTTAGAATGGCTTTGGTGTCTCAGCTTCTTTGAACCATTTTTCAGTTATTTTCTAGGTTTCACTAGGGTCAGATGCTTTTGTAAAAATGTTAAATAATGTTGCAGTGTCCTGATGTTCTACCTTCCACATCTTGCTTTTAATCTAGTTTTGGTTTGCCAGCAGTGTTGAGTTGATCCAGAAAGGCCTTTGTTTAGGATCTTACCAGAAGCCTGGAACAGAGATGTCTTGCTTGTTTCTGTAGTTTGCTTCCTGGCCTGTCTTCTTTAAGTTTGTATTACTTCTGAGGTTTGAAATACTCAGTTTTTTGTTTTCCATATGTTTGGGAAAATCACTTCCACTTTGCTTTCTGGAAACCGTGGTGATGTAGTGGTTTGTGGGCAACACATGCTTGCACTATAAAACATTTGACTGGCTTATGTGTTTTTGGTTTGAAATATAATTTATACACCTAAATTTTCAAATTGTCCCCTAGTGTAGGAAGGGATGTATTGAAAAGCTATCAGTAAGCGGATGCAATTTTTATGTTCTGTCCTTATTTTTAAAAATTTTAGATTAGAATTAAATGTTATATCTGTATTATTGTGTTCTTTTTAATAATTGATTTTTTTTTAAGTAGGAGATCTGTAGATTTTGTGATCGTTACTAAAATACGTCTTTTATATTCCCATGAATGAAGTGTATCTCAAAGATGGAAATACTAGCTACCTCATGTCTAAATATTAAGTGATAACCCATTTATTTTAAAGAGAAAATCTTATTATTTTCTGTGTCCAGGATAATTTCTTTTATTAGTTTTTGTGTCATTACTGATATACATTAGCTGTGAGGTTATATGCATTAATAGTTTATAATCATCTGAATGAAGTAATTAATTTGAAATATATACGTGTGTGGGGGGTATGTGTGTATGTAAGGAAAGCTTAGTGATAAAGCATTCTAGGAACTATGAAATTATTATCAGTGCTTAGAACATCTATTGAAAGGTTGCCTTTTTCTTTTGTAGGACGAAGTGGCACACACTCTAACTGAAAGCAGAGTATTAAAGAATACTAGACACCCCTTTTTAACAGTAAGTGACTCAAGGATAGATGTAATAATTGTAGCATTTAAGGAATTTTGTTATATAAACTCAGATGTAGGCAATATTTTAACTCATATTCATTTAAACTGCCATTTTCTTTGTGTAAAGACCAGAATCAGATTTCTATGAAATTATCAGAGTGTATGAATTGAGTTTATAATATGTATGTATTTGTAATCTCTTCATGTTGATCTCAGACACTCATTACTTTCTTGAGGCATTTTTTCCTCTCATGAATGTCATTACCTTAAAAAAAAAGGCAGAAAAACAGAGCAAATGAATCACTTGTAACATTTTAAGGCAACTGCTGAGAAAATAGTAAACTTTTAAAAACAATTCTTAGATCAAATGTAAGACTTCTGCGTTTGCTCTGGTAGGTATTTAAATGATCAGGTAACATGGTATTCAGATATGAATTGTAAAAATGTTTACTGAATACTTTAATAGAAATAGACTTATTTTAGGGATAGAGTTTGTTAAGATACACAATAATATTGAATATACTAAGTTAAAGGCAGAATAAATCATGGCATGTTTTCTTCACTAAATAGAGTAAAAACTGATTTATTTGCATATAACTTAGTTGTTCTGAAACAAATTTATTTTTTAGTAATGTTTTTAGATTCCTTGTAATAGAGCCATTATGTGCAAAGTTTCTGTGTGTTGTTGGTTCCAATGTAGTGTAGTAAGATTAAAGATAACAGCTAAACTTTCAGAAGGGGGATATTTTAGAGTTTCAGGCTTATCTAATGTAGAAATTTTTAGAAGTGTCACTATATACCTAGACTTATTTTGTACCATTATTAGAGAGCTCTAAGTTTTGATACCATTTATAACCTGTAAAACTGCATGAAGCAACTCCATTGGGTTGGGATATTTTGTATACCGCACTTGGCTTGGCTATGCAAAAAATAATTTTAAAGCTTAATTGACAACTTACATATTAACAACCATAGCTTTGTTCAGAAGGGGACTTACACTAGAGACTTTTGTAGGCTGCACCTTGAAGTAGCATGGGTGAGAAGTTTGGAGACCAGTGCAGTTTCAGATGATGGCACACTACCTTGAAAAATGCTCATCACAATCATTAAGTTCACTTTTATTTCAAATTTTGATTTTTTTTCTTGTGATATAGCTATGGCTGAATTCAGCTGATTGAGTTTTTTCTTTCTCAGAAACTTGCACTGCCATTAGACTCTTAAGAAATACTAACAATCCATTTAGTTGGTCAGGCTTTACTACATCTAAGTGTTCTAGTTGTACTATGATTATAGTGATAGAATGTGGAATTATAATATAACATTTTTTTCTTTTTCATTTCAAGTCCTTGAAATATTCCTTCCAGACAAAAGACCGTTTGTGTTTTGTGATGGAATATGTTAATGGGGGAGAGGTGAGTCAAAGAAGTAAATCTAGCCCTTTGATTTGCATGGTTTCTTTGTCGTTATTTAAAAATGAATTATTTAAAATAGAACTTACAGCAGTTTTCTACTTCCAGAAAGGGCTTTATTCTACTGTTTCTACTGTTGAGTGGATAGGAGATGAATATTTTCTAGTGATATGTAATACCATTTTTTTTATGTAACTACTTTTATGTATCGAGAGACTATCATACATATTTATATATACTATATATTTTTAAATATAAAAAAGCCTTATAAGTGTATAAGGCTTTGGGGTAATGTCAATAAATTTTGAAAGCCAGAAACATAGGCTGTGCCTCATGCTTCCCACAGTCTTTCCTTCAGTAGGCTTTTTGTAAAATTTGCAAAAAGTCTGTAAAGCCATTTGAATCTGATTCAGCAGTAGCCCATAGGCATGCTGTGGTGGAATTTTTCACCCCTAGGAAACCCTGGTGGCATAAAGGTTAAGTCCTGTGGCTACTAACCAAAAGATTGACAGTTTGAATTCACCAGACACTGCTTGTAAATTCCATAAGGCAGTTCTGCTCTGTCCTGTAGGGTCACTATGAGTTGGAATTGACTTGGTGGTAACGGGTTCTATGGTATTACAGTAACTGTGGCTGTGTTTAAGAGATTTAAGACATCTTGTGATGGAGAGAAATTCAGTCATTTTAATAGTACATTCAGTCATTTAATAGTACATTTTTTTATTCCATATGTTTTCTTCTCTGTTTTTGATCAAAATTAATGAGAGAAAAAAATTTGTAATTTACTAGAAATATTTTACACTGTGGGCTTTCTAAAGTAAATATAATTGTCAAATAGGGGTTATGTTTCATAGACTTAAAATAGTCTTATTTTCCCAAGAAATAACTTTATTAAATATTGCTATAGAATATTTCCCCTGTAAAATCACCTTACTTGCAAAAATTAGTTCATTGCAACAGTTTATTCCTCTATTTTGTAAACACATTTTGAGTGCTTGGGGAGTGTGAATTTTATCTGAATGTGTTAAGACATTATCCTTGCTACAAAGGAGTTTATCAGTTGTCTCATGACTCTCTTATAAATTAGAACATGTTATACAAGAGCTAGGTGCTAAATAAATTCATGAAAGAAAATGTTTTCTGGATGATCTGGCATTTAGGGTAAGGCTTTAGATGCTTCATCAGATTTCAGCAGGGGAAGTGATTTGGAGAAGGTCGTTCAGGCAGAGAGGATGGTGTGAATGGCATCACTGGTAGGGTGAACGAAGGCCAAAAGAGCTGGAGTGGTTAGATAACTGTCCAGGCATGCAGAAACGAGCCTTTTATTTAAATGTTGGTTAAGAAAATGTGAAGAACACAGGGGGCAGTGGAACTGTAGAATAGGTAGGTTTTAAGAGCGCATTAATTGGGCGTATGTAGAAACAGAAAGAAGTTGCCCAAAGTGAATTACCAGATCCAGAGAAATGGCAAAGAACATGTGGTGGGTAAAGACAGTTAATTTGGTTTTGAAAGTGTTTCCTAGTATTGGATGACAATATATGTGTCTTAATATTGTAGAGGGTAGATAAGGCTCAGAACTGTAGATGACAGGTCCCATAAAATTTATAATTACAGGAGTTGATAGGTTTGCCAAATGAAACTGATGAAGTCTGTTTTATAATTACATATTTTATTAGATATATTATTATATAATTATTTTATTATGTACAATATATAACATATAACACATAATATATAATAATGTATGTATTATATAATTATTATATTATTACCTGTTGTGGTTTTTTCTGTTAGACTCTTAGCTCGTTAAGGAGCATAGTCACTGTACCGTATAGACACCTGGTACAAAGCAGGTGTTTGACAAATATTTATTAGATGATTCAAATGAATAAATGAAGAGGTGAACTGATTTCCTCAGGAAACAAGAATAAGAGAAATTAGCAAAAATGGTAATAGAAACTACTGAGAAATGGGATGAAAAAAGAAAACTTTGTACAACATAGTTTATTTAGGAACAAGCTAAAAATGTATATTCAAGAGAATCTTTGAGTATATTAATAAAATGTGTATTACTGAGTCTGTGTGCAAGGCCGTCTGGTCAATACTGTGGGCCAGGCATAGAAATCTGAAGGGAACGTAGATCTTCAGCTCAAAGACTTTACAGTCAAGTGGGGAAGATGCGGAGTGAAAACGGCGGTAGGTCTGAGAAGTACATGTTACGGGCCATAGGATGCCATGGGAGGAGAATTCTACACAGTGGCTCGAAGCAAACATTCCCAGAGAGTCTTTCTAAGCCTAGAATACTTTCGAGAACAATTACCTCATGATTGTGGAAAAGGTTTTACACGCAAAAGCAGATATTCACACTAGCCAGATGGTTTTCTTTAGCATTGAAACTCCTGTTATTATTTTTCTTGTCTATGATTTCTTTTGGGGGATATACTTTCTGTTTTGAGTATCTTGTCTAAAGATAATTATTTAACGTATCAAAGCAGGTGAACTGCTTCTATGTGTAATAATTTTAAAGGCCATAGACAGTATTACAGCCTTGCCATTATTGTATTTCTCTCACTAATGCCAGTGTTTCTCTCACAATCAGTTTTCATCAGAGTTATCTAGAGTTTCAAGTGATGTTAGCAAACACGGATAACAACAAAGACGGCCACGGGCATGCTAAACTCCTGTGTGGGCTTCTGGCTAAAAGAATTGCAGATACATACAACAATGTGAAGAAACTATAAAACAAAGGACTGCCTTAACTCTTTTCAGTGTTTAGTTGTTTTTAGTGATTTGGAACATTGTTATTTTTATAGAAAAAAATGAAAATTGGATTATTTATATTGATACAATTTTAGTAAAAATGCAGTTGGTGAATATGTAATCTCCCAATTTTTATGCTTTGAGGTTATCAGATGCACTTAAAATAGTTATTTAGTTCTCAGAAGTTAATGTGATTATTCCACTTCTTGATTTATCATTGGTTCAGTAACCAACTGAACCAGTAACCAATGATTTGGCCGCTAACCAAGGCTGGCCACTTGAATCTACCCAGCAGGGAGGAAAGCCTGGTGATCGGCTCCTGTAGAGACTGTAGCCAGGAAGAACGATGGGACAGTTCTTTTCTGTCACGTTGTTCACTAGGAGATTTCTCAGTGCTGGCAAGGAAATCGGTGCTCAGTATATCCTTATGGTGACTTACTTAACTTCAGTTTTGTGTTATGTTCACCTTGCCACATATGCTGCCCAAGAATACTTCTTGAAGATGTGGAAAACTTAATCGCTATTGAAAAATACCAAATATAATAGATATGTTTTTGAAATGAGATAGAAAGAGAGGAGTAAAGGAAAGATAGCTATAAACACATACAAGGATTCCACACTGAAGCATATGCAAGCTCTGCGGCGTATCCATTGAGCAGTAGCTGTGTGGTGGCTGGGAGACTCGAGGAGGACAGTGCTGGTCTGCTGAACGGTAAGCTCTGGGCAGTTAATGGTGCTGCCTGAACGGCCTCATTGTCAAAACTCTACGTCCTAGTTTTTGACTTGAGATAGACTTTTGTTACTGAACCCACTAAGAAGTTAACTATACATGGCCCAATTTGTTTCTTAGTTGATGCTTGTTGTCTGTTGATTTTGAATTAGCAGTAACATTCTTTTGGCTCATGTTCTGGAATGTTTATCTTGAAATAGAAATACTTCAAAGAGTTGAGATACTTCCTTTGTTTTATAGTTTTCTTCACGTTGTTGTATGTATCTGGAGTTTTTTTTGGCCAGAAGACCACATAGGAGTTTAACATGCTTGTGGCTGTGTTTGTTGTCACCTGTGTTTGCTAGCATTACCTGAAACTCTAGATAACATGGGTATAAGTGGGTTGTGAGAGAAATGCTGGTAATTAAAAATAAGCATGGTGTTTATGTAAACCTGGGTGGTGTAGTGGTTAAGTACTGTGGCTGCTAACCAAAATGTTGGCAGTTCAGATCCACCAGGAGCACCTTGGAAACTCTGTAGGGCAGTTCTGCTCTGTCCTGTAGAGTCATTCTAAGTCAGTAGCAACTCAGTGGCAACAGGTTTGGTTTGGTATGGCTCTGATAGTCATATCAGTACCGTGAAGTTGCCTCACACATTGATTTAATTTGCCTAAGTTTAAATAAACAGACTTACCAAGAGTACACTTGTTAGACTAGCCAGCTAGACAGAAACGTTACATGTATGTTTATTCCTGCTGCCATTTCTCTGTGTGAGTGTATTCACAGATTGACCACAAAATGAGGGACATAAATTGGCTGTTCTTTTAGTCCGTTTCAATTACTACCCGCCATCCTTAGAGCTTCCCAGTGTTGAATAATACACAGTCGTTATAAAACATGGTCATTAAGTATACTGTAAGCACAGGTGTGCATCTAAAGAAACTGTATTGTTCCATTTCTGGAGGAACCAATTGGGGTGTTAGTCTCCAGTGTAGTACCACCTGAAAATTGTCACCTGGGTTGCCATGAGTTGGAATTGACTCAGTGGCAGTGAACGACAACATTTGATTATGCTTATAACTGACATGTTAATTTTGAAATCTGCTGCGTTATCATCTAATCATTTAGCAAATGGTTTTTGAGCAGCTGTGGATCAGGTCTAGGAGATGCAGACATGAGGAAATCGTGGAACTTTCCTTTATAAAGATGATTCGACGGCACTTGGCTGGCTTGGCTGTCTGAAAGGGGAGGCCCACCAGAGAAATAGGCACATGCTTCAAAGTGTTGTCGTAGCTAATGCTGTATGTTCTGAAATAACAGAGAAGGAGTGAAAACAAAAACCAGACTTACCTTTCCGTGTGAACTGCAGCAATATCTCCAAGCAAAAAAAAAAAAAAACCCTGTTGCTGTTGAGTTGATTGTGACTCACAGGGACCTTGCAGATCACAGTAGAATTTCGGAGTTTCACAAGACCGTTCGGTAGATTTGAACTGCTAACCTTTTGGGTAGCAGTCATAGCACTTAACTGCTGTGGCCCCAGCGTTTCCGGAGAAAGGGTATATGAATTAGTTTAGAGTGACTTGAGAAGGGGAAGAAGGACAGTGCCAGGAAACCCTTCCTGAAGTGGTTGCGGAGCTGACTTAAAGAATAAGTTAGATCAGAAAGTCTGGAAAGAAAGGCCTACCTTCCCACACCAAAAGAATAACCAAACCAGATGCGCTGCATGGAATTGGTTCTGTTCGTAGTGACCCTATGGGACAGAGTAGAACTGCGTGATAGATTCCCAAGGAGCACCTGCTGGATTTGAACTGCCAGCCTTTTGGTTAGCAGCCATAGCACTTAACCAGTACACCTCCAGGGCTTCTATAGAACATGTAAAGCGCAGAGGAATGCTGGTACTGCGTGTAGCACGGGATGGATGAGGCATGCCGTCCAGCAGAGGAAAGCCACAAGTCTAAGCAGGGAGTCATAGGAGGACTCATCTCCCCCAGGTAATTTGGATTTTATATTGAAGGCAGTGGCATATTGTGAAGACATTTCTTTAAGGTAGTGTTTTAGAAAGAATGTTTGTATCAGGATGAAGCTTGATTTGGAGAAGCCACAATTGGGAGCAGGGAAACTATTTGAGAGGCTATTGCGTTTAGGAGGTTTTTTAGTAATTGTTCATTAAAAAATGATAAAGGCATTAACTGAGGCACTGTTACCAGGCAGGAATCAAATTGTAGTGATATTTAGATACTAGGATTTGTAGGACTTAGGACTACATGTAGAAGCAGAAACATCAAATGACTTTGGTGGTGGAGTGTTTAAATCTTTGGCTGTTCAGTAAAAGATAAGCAGTTAAGGTCTACCAGCTGCTCCTTGGAAACCCTATAAGGCAATTCTGCTCTGTTCTGTGTGGTCACTATGAGTGGAAACCAACATGACAGCAATGAGTTTGGGTTTATTTATTTTGCTTGATACCGTTAGAGTTCATAAAGAAAGGAAAAACAGGAAGAGCAATGACCTCTATGATCTTTATTTAAAGTATCAAGTGGTGATACCTAGAAGGTAGGAAAGTTAGAGATTCGGATAGGGCATCATCATCAGTCCTAAAACCGAAGTGAAGAGTTGTCCATTGAGAGAAAAGTGCCCAAAGTTAGAACATTCATGTCTAAGAATGGTGCCTCTGACATGTTGGTGATGAGAGAATCTGAAGGAAGACCCGGGAAGAATGAGCCAGACAAGAGAAACCTGTGAAGAAGGGAAGGTATTTTAAGTATAACTGAGTATGTTAAATTCTGTAAGATAAACAGGGGAAAATGTCGATTTGCTTTGACATCTCATTGGTCCTCAGGAGAGTACCATGGACTTGCCCTTTTTCTTCTGGGTTGGTGCCTTGTGGGTGCCTCAGCTGTAGGACAGTGTGTGCACGAGCCAGTAGAGCGAGATTTTGGGAGTGAGTTCAGCACAGCCTCTGGTGGACAGTGGTCAGCATGTCTATAACTGGTTATAAAACAACTAATGATGTGACCAGTTAACACTGCTTTTAACACCTCCAAGTCACTCTGTTTTTATAGCTTAGCTGTTACTACGTTTCCATGAGAAGCACAAAAATATTCTGGGAGAAAGAAGTGACCTGAAAGTTGACGATGATGATGTGATGGTGGCGATGTTGTTTTGTTTAGCAAGTCTTTACTTGGGACTTTTCCTCAAAATCTTACTCATACCTTCATTTCTTTCAGATCTGTAAATTGGGCCTCTGTGAATCTCTCACAAGGCGAGAATCTCCTCAGTTATTCAGGGTTACAGGAAAAGGACTGTAGAAATGTTACTCAGCTGATAAGTTCTTCACAGTCCTAGTCCGCTGTGTGGTTTTATGTGGGTACAACTGAACTACCACTTCCAGTTATTTGCCATCTTGTCCATACTTAGCTCGTTGTACTTGCTGTATTAATTTCCTTAACAAAACTGATTTTGTTTGATGGATGTGACTTTGAGTTTCATGCCATTCTTGAGATCCTCCCAGACTTATTTCAGATTTCTCATTATTTGGCTGGCATTTTATCTTCAGTGAACCAAAATCCTCTCATTTTAAATTCATAGAAGACAGAAGCGCTGGCAGTCAGGATTCTAGTTCTACTCACTAATTTATGGAGGTGTGATTTGGGTGATTTTTAAATGAAAAATACCATTTCGTATTCATAGTGATGATTTTTAAAATTTTACAAAACTCATAGAGGCATAGGTATTGTCAGGAGTCTGACAAGCAGATTTCCTTGGTAACTATTTTAATTATTAGTTTATTATATAAGTTATATCAGAATTCTGTTGTTTTTTTCCCCAGAGGATTTTCAGAAATTCTCAAAAAAAGGAGGCATTATAAATTCAAATTGATACTTAAGTTTTCAGGCAAAATAAAGGTGGGAGATTTTTAGTGTATAATTTTTCATATTTCAAGGTCAGTTTCCTAAAATAAATCATCAAATCAATCTATAAGTGCACCTAAAGTAATTTGACTCTTAAGCAGTAATATGATAAAGATTCTAAAAGTTGTGTGTGAGCTTGAATCAGATAATGTTTCCAGAATTTTGATTACAGAAAACATTAAAGAGAATAAAGATAAGCTGAGGTAATGGTACAGTAAATCTGAATCTCCCCAAATTGTCTCTGATGAATTACAGAATAAGATGAACATGTAAAACCACCCATAGCATGTGCCTTCAGTATAATCAACAGACACAGAATGTCCAGACTTCAAATTACCAGTTAAAAAATAGACACCAAATCTCAGTGTGTAAGCTCTTGTGCTTCTGCAGCAAGCCTTTCTTTCTTTCTTTCTTTCTTTTTTTTTTTTTGGTGATTAAGTGACAGTATACAATCCAAATTAAATTTGCATGCCTGGCAGCTCCTTCTGCTCTCCTTTCCTGGAGACAGCATGCTCCTCCTTTTTGTTTTGTGTATGTCGTATCCTGTTAAAAATCTCTTCTCCTCTCCCTTCTAGTAAGAGGCCAGTAGGACAGCATCCCATAGATGCATAGAACCATGAAGTACACACATCATATGGTCACCTTGTGTCCCCAAGTCCAGTCCATTCCTGTTGGAAGACTTGACCTCAATAATGTTTTATGGTTTGGAGCAGCAGCAGATCTAGGGGCCATGCTCCAGGGGAACCCTTAGGCCACTGGACCATCAGTTGTGGTCTTTAGTGGAGTTCTTGAGGTGCAATCCTCTTTTTCTTGTGTTGCTTCTGGGATTCTGCATTGTGTGCCCCGTCACATGCAGGCCTTTCTGAACACTGGAGGCAGTCAGGTAAATCAGTGAAGAAAGAAGAGAAAGCTAGTGGCATACCAAAGATAGATTTAAAATCATCACTGGAAAGAGAATGTCCAGTCTCACTGCCAGATACTGAAAAAAAAGTCCTGAATCATCAGAGTTCTTACCTACACCAACCAAAACCTGTTGTCACTGAATCGATCTCTGACTCATTGCAACCCTATAGGGCAGAGTAGCACTGCAGTATAGGGTTTCCATGGAGCGAGTGTAGATTTGAACCACTAGTCTTTGCCTTAGCAGCTGAATTCATAACAGCTGTGCCACCAGGACTCCAGTTACTACAAGATAGAGACTTAAATATGCGTAATTATCGACAGTGGTGTAGAAAAAGCATTGTTTCTGGGTGAGGAATGAAAAGGAAAGGAAAAGATCCCTTAAGAGATTGGGTGGTGTTTTATTTATTACTGTATTTTAAGCCAGCCACATCTTGGTTGCTTAAAACAATTCACTGTTATTTCTTATGCCTCTGTGGGTTATCTAGGTTTAACTAGGCAGCTGTTTCTCATAGGATGTTTGCAGTCAAGTGCCTGATTAGGCTAATGTCATCGTAAGACTTGACCAACCTCGACAGTCAAATGGTGATTCAGCGTATCTAAAATCGCCAATGCAGTGGATGGAAGTGCAAGGACTTAGGGACTGGCCAGGCATCTACGGACTTGCATGATTCGTCTTTGTGTATGTGGCACATGGTTTTGGCCCCTTAACAGTTTCAGAGTAGTCTTCTTAAAAGCTGGCTTTTCCAGAGTGAACATTTCAACACGACAAAAATAGAGAAGCTGTGTAGGTCTGATTGGAGACCCTGAAGAAGAAAACCAGGGCCCTGGAATAAAATAATACTTATAAAAGAAAAATCCATAGTCTTCTGTGTTTGGCTTCTTTTCACATATTGTAGTACTTATAAAATTCATCAGTGTTGTTGAGTATGTCAGTAGTTGGTTCCTTTTTGTGGCTTTTACTCCATTATATGAATGTAACATACTGTGTTTATATTTGCTCACCAGTAGATGAACATTTGGGTTCTTTACAGTTTGGGGCTGTTATTTGAAAAAGAAAACCTCTGTGTGTCTTCAAGTACATATCTTTATGGGGACTTACATGCCTTCATTTTTCTCAGGTAAACACCAAAACTAAAAAGCCTGTTGTTGTCAAGTCGATTGTGATTGACACTGCTCTTGTAAGACAGAAGAGAGCTGCCTCCATAGCATGTCCAAGGAACTGCTATTAGAGTGAAACTGCTGACCTTTTGTTTAGCAGCCATAGCTCTTAAACACACCCCACCAGGGTGCCCTAGGTAAATGCATAGGTACTGAGTTTGCGGGGTTTTTAGTAAGTGTATGTTCAGATTTATAAGAAACGAACAGACTGTTTTCCATTCCCAGGTTGCTGTTTAACATCATCACTAAGTATTTTTTTTTTTAATGCTCCCTGTTGTAGTGATATTGTATAGTTTTGAGTTTCCTAAACAATTAGTTATACGGAACATCTTTTACTTTGTTGATATGCTATTTGTATATCTTTTTTGCATTAGCCGTTGAAATCTTTCCATTATTTTTAATTAGGTTGTCTTAATGTTGACTTACCATATTTCTTTGTATGTTTTGCATACAAGTGCTTTTATATATATATGATTTGCAGATACTTGTTCACAGTGATTTGCTTTTTCATTTTTGAACAGAGAATTTTTTCTTGTTTATATTTTTCTGTTTCTTTTTATTCTATTGGATTTACTCATGTCTAATTGAATTCAGCAGAATTAAGCAGTTGTACATGTACCACTCTGTGAGTAGACTGACGTGTCTAGGCGTTTTGCCACCATCAAGTCACGGTGTCAGCATCTCTGTCACTCCAGCAAGTCCTTTGTTCACCTTGGTAGTCGGTCCTCCTTTCATCCTCAACCCTGGCAAGCACGGACAGAAAACTTCTTTCCAGTGTCTTTTGAAGAGAAAAGCTTTAAATTTAGATGAGATATAATCTGATCAGTTGTTCGCTTTTGCCATTTGTGAATTTTGGCTTTTATTTAAAGCAACTTTTCTTGACCTAAGGTGGTTAAGATTTTATACTGTGTTTTCCTACAGGAGTGATAATGATTTTGGCTTTCACTGTTAGTTCTGTGATCCATTTCAAGTTAATTTTTGTATAAAGTGGTATGTGAGGGTCAAAGTTTATTTTTTTGCAGATGGCTATCTGATTGTTCCAGTACATTTGTTGAAAAGACTATCTTTTTTCCCAAAGAATTCCCTTGGTACCTTTGCCAAAAGTCAGTGGACCATGTATGTGTGGGTGGGTTTCAGGGTCCGTGGTTGTGTTGCACTGGCCTGTAGCTCTCCGTCTTTATGCCAGCACCACACTGTCTTCATGTTTTCTCTTGGAAGAAAGTGTTGAAAGCAGGTAGTTTTAAGTCTTCCAGCTCTGTTCTTCTTTATTCAAAAACGTTGCATTTCCATGTAAATTATAGAGTTAGCTTGTCAGTTTTCATATAAAGGCTTATTGGGTAAGAGAACATTATTTAAAATTTGTTAAGTTAAATTTTATCTCATCAGTGGACTTTCGGAGCCTAGAGTTTTCTTTGTGAGCGGGGTTTAATAATGAATTTACATTTTTTAATTAATATGTTGATAAAAATACATATTGAGGTTTTCACTTTATTGTACTTCAGAGAGTTTTAATGGTTTGTGTGTTCCCAGAAATTTGTCTACTTCATTGAAAAATTGAATTTATTTAAATAATGTTATTAATGATGTCTTCTTATTCTGTTAATATGTGTAGGATCTGTGGTTACTTCAGTAATGTAGTGATGTTACATCTTTTATTCTCTGTACTTAGCACTTTGTACCTTCTCTATTTTGATTTCTGATCTGTCTGCCTAAAAGTTAATAATTTCTGTTGATATGTTTGAAGTCCCAGCTTTAATTTTCACTGGCTTTCTTCTGTCAATTTTAAGTTACCTCTTTCTCCTCTTTGTTATTTCCTTGCTTATGGTTAGTTCGGGTTTAATTTGTATTTTCTTTCCCTAGCTTCTAAGTGTGGAAGCTGGTATATTTCTTTAGGACCTTTTGTGTTTTCTGATACAAATACTTAATGTTATAAGTTTCCCTCTAGGCAACAGTTTTGCGTTTATACACATGCACGCGCACATACACACACCACACTTTATAACTGTTAGATGTTTTTATATGTTGTTTCATATCTGCTTTATCTGTTATGTTTCCAACAATACTGATTGCCCATGATAACTTCTTTGACTAACAAACTACTTGAAAGTGTGTTGTTTAATTTCAAAATACTTGCCAAGGGGTGGTTTGTATGTCTGTCTTTTATTGGAATGAGACATGTCGTTAATGATGTCAGGTCAACTGTGAGTGAAAGGAAAGAATAACACAAAGATCTTGTGTTTTTATTGACTATGCAAAGGCATTCAGTTAATGGAGATTGTAACAAATTATGGAGAAGGTTGACAAGAATGGGAATTTTGGAGTATGTTACTGCATTCTTGAGGAACCTATACGTAGACCACGAGGCAGCTGTTGAAGCAGAAGATGGAGATGCCGCATGATTTAAAATTAAGAAAGGTGTATGTCGGGATTGTGTCCTTTCACTGTACTTTTTCAATCTGTATTCTTAGCACATAATCTGCAAAGGTGGACTACATGAAGAACAGGGCATCAAAATTGGAGGAAGGCTGATTAACATCCTGTGGTGTGCAGATGATGCAGCCTTGCTTGCTAAAAGTGAAGGGGACTTAAAGCAGTTATTGATGAAGATCAAAGACTCTAGCCTTTGGTATGGATTATGCCTCCACATAAAACAAAAATCCACACAGCTGGGCAAGTAAACAACAGCATGATAAAAGATTGAAGTTGTGAAGGATTTCATTTTACTTAGATCTAGTAGTCAAGAAGTATTCAAGGAATCAAATAAGTTAATGCGTTGGGCAAACTTACTACAAAAGACTTTTTTAAAGTGTTAAAAAGCAAAGATGCCATTTTAGGACTAAGGTGCACTTGACCCAGCCAAGCCAAGCCAAGTGCCGTCGAGTCGGATCTGACTCAAGACGACCCTAGGGGCCAGTAGTGGATTAAGTCCTACCACTGCTAACCACAAGGTCGGCACTTGACTCAAGTCATGGCATTTTCTGTCACTTGATATGCTTGCAAAAGCTGGACAGTGAAGAAGGAAGACCAGAGACCTCTGAATTACACTGTTGGTGAAGAATACTGAATATACCTTGGGCTATCAGAAGCATGAACAGATAATGTCTTAGAAGAAGTACAGTCAGAAAGCACCTTAGAAATAAGATTGGCAAGATTTCATGTCATGTACTTTTGATGTACTGTCAGAAGGGACCAGTCCCTGGAGAAGTGTATCTTGCATGATAAGATAGAAGAGCAGCAGAAAAGAGGAAAACCCTCACTGAAATGGATTGACCCAGTGGATGCCACGTTGGACTGAAGCATAACAATGTTTGTGAGGATCGGGCAGAAATGGGCCGTGATCCCTCCTGTTGTATGCAGGGTTGCCATTATTTGGAAGTGACTGGATGGCACCTGACAATAGCAACAAAAATAGATTTATACTTTAACTGCAGTCAGGAAACATAGGCTATGATTTAGAGCTTTTTGTCTTGTGAGTAAGTGAAAGTATACATTCCAAGTTAAATTTGCATGCCCGCCTATCTGCATCTCCCTCTGCTCTCCTCACCTGGTCACAGCACACGCTTCCTTATCACTCTAGAGTTGTTGTATCCTCTTAACAATCGTTTGTCCCCTCTCCATCCTCTCCTCTCCCATCTAGAAAGAGACTTACAAATGCATAGAAGCATGAAGTGATTTGCAACTTTTTAAATCTGTTGAGATTTGTGTTTGGCTCCTAATGTATTCATTCTGGGTGAATCTTCTATGTATACTTAGAAAGAATGTGTATTCTTCTGTGTTTGGTGGAGTTTTCTTTAAATACCAGTTTGGTCAAGTTGTTCAATAACATAATATTGTTCAGGTCTTCTGTGCTCTTACTAATATTCTGTGTAATTATTTTATAGAGTATTGAGAGAGGATGGCGGAAATGTCCAATCATAGATGTATCTTTCTTTTTCTGCTTGCTTACATAAAACCCATTGCTGTCAAGTTGATCACAACTCATAGTGACCCTATAGGACGGGGTAGAACTGCCACTAGGGTTTCTAAGAATGCCTGGTGGATTTGAACTGCTGACCTTTTGGTTAGTGGTCAAACTCTTAACCACTACGTCATCAGGGTTTCCACTTCTTTCTTAAGCTAATTTGGTTATACTTTATTTTGTAATCCAGTCTGACAATTTTTATCTTCTTATTTGGAAAGTTTAGAGTCTCTACATTAATTAAACACGTGTGCTGTGTGTGTGTTTAATTAATGTGTGTGTATGAATGATTCCGTAAAGATACCCAGCCTTGGAAACCCTATGGGGCAGTTCCACTGTGCCCTACACAGTTGCTGTGAGTTGACATTGACTGGGACAGTAGTGAGTGTTAGTTGTTGATTCAGCAGTGTTTACTGGGTGTGAATTGTGTCCCAGTTGTAGGGTACACTGAAGTGAACTAAACAACCCTGACTTGTGGAAGAAGAAACATGGCCCCAGTAAGTGTACTGTTCGAGCGGCAGTGAGTGGAACACTGTGTACAAGAGTCGTGGAGAACAGCTGTAGAGGGAGTTCTGTCTTAGAGGAAGTAGCATTCAGGTTGAGACTTGATAGCACAGAGTATGGCGAGGAGGGTGCTGGGAAGGGAACTGTGGGGGGGGGGGCAGGTTCTGAGGAGAGAAACCTATGGAGTAGGAGACTTGAGTGTACACTGTAGACATACTGATGTGTTAACAAAGATTTATTGAATTTTCTGTACCTTTCTAGACCCAGGGAAGACAGTAGTACCCTGAGAAAGGGCCTTTGTGTCATTCAGCCATTATAAAATAGACACATGGATGAGATTTCTTCATGACAGAATGACTTACGCATTTCGTTTGAAATTGATATAAACTGTTCAGTGTGATAAAAAGGTGATGGGTTTTAGAATCTGCTGACCCAGGTTTGAATCCCAGCCTTGCCACTTGCTAAGTTTGTGATGCTAGTACCTAACATCCCTAAGCTTTAGTTTACTCTTTTTATAAGATAGCGACTCTTAGAAAATTGTTTTGAGCATTAAGTAGCATAATGCATATAAAGCACGTAACACAATGCCAAACAAGTAGCAGCAGTCGAAGAAATACTGACTAGTATAGTACCAACCCTAAAACCCACTGCCATCAAATTGGATCTGACTCGTAGTGACCCTAGAGGTCAGAGTAGAACTGCTCTATGGAGTTTCCAAGAAGCCCCTAGTGGATTTGAACTGCCGACCTTTCGGTTAGCAGGTGTAACACTTAACCCACTACTTCAGCAGAGTTTTCACTGTAATACTAGTAGTAATAAATTATGTTTAATTATCTGTAAGCCGGAGATAGTAATATGTAACTTTCATGATTTTTATATTACCCTTGATGCTCAGTAAATGATAGTGTTTGGCTTTTGTTGTATCCATATTGAGTGTGCATAACACATCACCTGCATATTTCATGTATTTCCTAATAGACTTAAATTTGTTGAAATAATTACCTTCATACTTTCTACCCTTTTAAAAGTATGTTCTCTAAATAAAGACTCTGTCGACCTTCAATGTTGTAAAACCGAGCACTCCTCTCTAATCTTATTAATATAGTTAAGGAAATATTTTAATATTAGCTATTTTAATTACAAAAAATTGGGAAAATTTATTGCTAAGAATTTTTAAAATACATATCAAGTTGTTAAGTGTTTTTATTTGGTAACTTTTAAGGCTAGAAAATTTCCTTAGCTTGTCTTACATCTTTAAACATTGCTGACTTACAGGCTAGTGTTTCAGGTTCCAGCACCCCGTTAGTGATCTGAAGCTCTTGTTACCTGGTCCGAGTTGTGAAGCAGAAGGGAGAGAAACACAGGGCTTGAGGTGGAGAGCTTATAATTGATAACTGACGTGGGTAGCAGCAAGAAACTGTTTCAGAGTTCAGCAGTTCAGACCTTGAGTTCTCTTATGCCATTCATAAGGCATTCATTTCTATTTTAACAGTTTGTGTGCTGAACCATTACAAAGGTAGGACATTTTTATATTTATATCTTACGTGTACATCTCTGTCTTTTTTGGAAAAAAGTTGAGTAAATAAATTTACATTTATTTTACATTAATTTTTCTGTGTGAAGTGCTTGCAAACTAGCACAAATTGTGCAAGGTAAGAATTATCTGAAAGGTCATTAGTGTGAATTGTTTTACTGAATATTAAGGAAACATTTTGTCTCTTAAAAGTAGGTGTTTCAGTTAATAATTTTTTAGTATGGCTGATACTGTTTGAATTTTATGGTATCGTGGTGTTGGTTAATACTCCCTTGGGTAAGCAAGAGCCATTCTTCTTCACCTCAAGTCTTTTTGTGTGCCCAAGGGATGTGTTAATCAACATTATTGCCCAGACTACTGTGTCTTATTGCTTAATTAATTAGTTGTCTTTAAAGATACTCAGGTTCCAGCTCAATCAATATTATGATAATGAATCTAATCATGAAATTAACGAGACTCATATTAAGCATATTTTGTTACTCTCTAGATAGTCATTCTTTTACAATTACAAACGCATGATTCAAAAATTTTATAGGCAGTTTTTGCAAGAAGTGAGGAAATTGAGCATAAAACCTTAATTTGCAGTGATGATCCATAGGACATTTTTTTTTTTTTCAATCCAAATCTATCTACCTACTTTTTTAGGAAATTTGTTGCTTTAAGAATATAATGATTTTTCAAAATACAGTAATTTATTTTCAAAGTAAGCATTCTGGGTAGGTGATGAAACAGACTTGTCTATTTAGTAGTTAGAGATAATCTGCTTCTATGACTGTATTCTTTCAGGATGGCTAAGCACAGCACAGAAAAGAAGGACATGTAGTCTCTGTTTAAAAGAACTTAAAGATATGCTTGCTCCGTGCTTGAGCAGCAAATAACAGTTGATTCAGTTATTGTATATGTTTTATGTGTTAAATGAAAGTATTTTACTTTCAAAGCTTTAAGTCTCATTTTCATCATAAATGATTCTTTGGAATGTATTTTGAATTTTACTTTATTTTTTTGCTTATGTATTTATGAATCACATAGTAGTTGCCATGTACTGGGCATCATACTCAGGATGCAAAGATAAAGAATATTTGCATACTCTTTCTCTTTTCCCTGTGCCTCTGCCTAGGGGGAGAAAAGTAATGCATCATTAAGTTTGCCATAAGCCAAAATCAGTACATGAGTTTATGCTACGTTTATTTGAAATCTTTGATTTTTTATTATAAAAGTGACAATAAATGTTTACTCCAGGGAGCTTTGAAAAGCCATAAAGTTATTTCGGTTCAATTGAGAAAATATTTATTGACTGCTAGCTTAAACCAGTCACTGTACTGTGTGCTTAATATACTGGGAGAACAGGACAGATGGTTTCTGCATTTAAGGCAAGTCTAGTGCTCTGAGGAATGTATGTTAAACAAATAATTAGAAGTAATTTTCAAAGTATAAAGCAGAAGATAGAAAGCTACTCTAAATCTTTCCCGCTTAGCGATCACCCATCTGTCCTCTTGTTGTACTGTGGTGTCTTGTGTGTTGCAACACTGGTGGGAGCTGTGCCACTGCTATTTCAGGTACCAGCAGGGGCCGTCACTCAGGGTGGGCAGGTTTCTGTGGAACTTCCAGAGTAAAACTGACTAAGGAGAAAGGCCTGGCAATCGACTTCCAAAAATTAGCCAGTGAAAAACTTGTGGATCACAGCAGAAGATTGCCTGGCAAAATGCTGGAAGGGGGGCCACCTAGTGTGCCAGATGCTCACATCCCGGGGGGGGGGGGGGTGACCGGCAAGTGTGCAGAGGGCGCAGGACCGGGCGCGTTGGTGAGGGCAGCCAGATGCTCACATCCCAGCGTAGGGGAGTGGCTGGCGAGTGTGCAGAGGGCGCAGGACTGGGCACGTCGGTGAGGGCAGCCAGATTCTCAGATCCCAGTGGAGGGGAGTGACCCAAGAGTGTGCAGAGGGCGCAGAACCTGACACGTTGGTGAAGGCAGCTGGATGCTCACATCCCAGTGGAGGGGAGCGACTGACGAGTGTGCAGAGAGCACAGGACGGGGCGCATTGGTGAGGGCAGCCAGATGCTCACATCCCAGCGGAGGGGATTGACTGGCGAGTGTGTAGAGGGTGCAGGACGGGGCGCATTGGTGACGGCAGCCTGAGTGAGGGCCAGCTCAGCAGCAGTGAGCAACAACAAAGCCATCATTGTGGTCACTGTGCTAAGGGCTTTCTACTGTACATGTATTTTTCATTCTGTTTATTTGTAAATATGCACTAGTTATCTGGAAGTCTCAGGGTGGTGTGTAATTCATCTTGAACGTGTAATTTATGAAACCCTTACCAAACTGCTGAACATTTAGAGTGTTTCCATTTTCTAAATGAGGTTTATTTAGGTCTACTTTGCATGTAATGAAACTCGCTCATTTTAAGTGTATAGTTTGCTGACAAATACACACATGTTGTCTCCATCACAGTGAAGATGCAGAGCATTTGCATCCCACAAAAAGTTCTGAAATGCCTCTTGGCTGTTAATCCCTGTCTCCTGAATGTTGTACTCTCACTCTAGGCAGTCGCGGAGCTGCTTTCGACCTGAGCATCTGGTTTACCTGTTGTAGAATTCATAGGATGAAATCAGACAACATGGACTATCTTTTGCCTTCTGCTGTTGCTGAGCATACTGTTTTTACGATTCATCCATTTCAGCATATTTCTCAACAGTTTTTCCTTTTAGTGCCTAGTATGGTTACATGGTTCTAACAGCATTTGTTAATCTGTCTTGCTGGTGATATACATTTGAACTGTTCCCAGTTAATTTACCTAATCTGAGTAAAGCTGACATGTATATTCTTAATATAAGGTTTTATGTGAACATGCATTTTCTTCTCACTTGGTTAAATAGTTAGTATGATGGTTGGGATCATTGCATATGGATGTTTACATTTAAGAAACTTTAAAACCGTTTATGAAAATAATCATGTCATTTTATGTTCGCAGCAGCTGTGTTACCAGCCTTCCCGTTACTCCACCTCCTCACCAAATGTTGGTGTGGTCAGTCTTTTTTTAATTTTAGCCATTCTGGTTAGTGGGTATATAGAAACATATTATGGTGTTAACTTGCATCCTCTGCTGACTATATTAAGCATCTTTTCATGTACTTATTGGCCATTTTCATCTATATTTTGTCAATTATATGTTCAGATACTTGGCTTATGTATTAAGTCATTTATCCTATTACTGACTCGACAGCACTTGGCTTGTATTTTCAAGATTTCTTTATATTTTGGTTACAGACTGACTCTTCCTAGAAAACGTACTGCACACGTCATTGCTGAATATCACTATGGTTACCTGCGAAGTGCTCCCCTTGGGAAGCTGCGCATGGACGCCAGCACCTAGTCCACCCTTCAAAGCACTTTTCCTACAGGGAGTTTGTGAACTTAATTGTCACATGTTGTACAAGGAAAGGTCTGATGGACATTTCAGAAAAAGAATTCCAAAATTGCTTCAAAGGGTAGACTAGGCACTGACATCGGTGCACAGCTTCCCAATGGGGGTATGTACTTCGAAGGTGACCATAGTGATATTCAGCAATGAGGTATGTGGCACTTTTTCCAATGTGAGTTCATGTGCTTAATTTTCTGATCTCATAGGTACTGAAAATAGTTGATCTGGGATTTAATGATGATTCTTAGATAAAACACAATCTGTAAAATAAAAAATTGATAAGTATAACTTCAGTAAAGTCAGAAGCTTCTGGTCTGCAGACAACTTGATTAAGAGAATGAAAATACAAGGCACAGACTGGAAGAAGATATTTGCAAAGCACATATAATAAAGAACTTGTATACAGGATACACAGATAATTCTTAAAATTCAGCAGTGAGAAAACAACCAACCTAGTTACAAAATGGGCAAAAGATCTGAAGCCATACTTCACTAAAGAAGACACACAGATGGAAGATCAGCATTAGAGAAGATGCTTTACAGGTTGTTTGGGGCTGGGAAGTTAAAAGAACAGTATTACTACTACTACACAATTATTTAATAAACAAAACAAAAGCAAGCCCATTGCTTAAGTTGATTTTGACTCATAGAGACCTTCTAGGACATTATGGAACTGCCTCATGGGGTTTTAAAGGCTATCAATTTTGACAAAAACCTGATGCCACATCTTTCTCCCACAGGGTGGCCTGTGGGTTCAAATCACCATCCCTTTTGTTAGCAGCTGAGTGCTTAACCAGTGCACCACCAGGACTCCTTACAAATGTGTTAGAGTAGCTATGATTTAATACAAGGACAAAATCAAATGCTGACAAGGCTTGGGAGCACCAGGAACCCTGCTTGCTGATGACAGCACTACATAGTGCAGCCACTTTGTAAGACAGTCTGGCGTTAGTTACCCTGCTACACATAGGCTTAAACCCTCCAGCAGTCATGCTCCTGGGTGTTGACCCACGTGGGCTGAAAATGTGTGCCAACATAAAAGCCTGCACACAAATGACCATAGCAGCTTTATTCGTAATTGCCAAAATTGGAAAGCAACCCACGTATCTTTTGGTAGGTGAATGGATAAACCGGGGCTTCCATAAAATGGAGTAATATTCAAGAATAAAAAGAAATGAGCCATCAAGCCAAAAAAAAGAAGGGACTTTAAATGTATGTAGCTTTGTGAAAGAAGCCAGTCTGAAACAGCTGCATACTGTATGATTCAGACTGTGAAACACTTTGGAAAAGCGCAAACTATAGACAGTGAAAAGATCAGTGGTGGCCAGAGGCTCAGTGGTAGGAGAAGGGGGCGAATAGGTTGGACACAGGGGATGATTGGGATGTGTAACTATTCTGTGAGGATTGTGCATTTGTCCAAACTCAGGACTGTATGATACAAGGGGTGAGCTGTCACGTGGACGTGGATTTCAGTTGTTGTGTCAGTTCTGCAGCATTAAGTGTGACAAATGTGCTGTAAGAATGCATGACGTGAATAGGAACGTTCTGTGTGTTTGATGGGTGGCGCTCTAGGAACTTGGTACTTTCTGCAGTTTTTCTGGAAACTTAAAACTGCTCTAAAAATAAACGTTATTAAAAAGGAAATAAAAGGTGTTTCTACCCTGTAGTTTGCTTTCTCAATTTCTCAAGGTTATCTTTTGTGGAACATAAGTTTTTAATTATGAAGTGCAGTTGGTCAGTTTTTGTCTTTTTACAATTTGTAATCTTTTGTCTTAGCTAAGAAATCTTGGTCTTCTCTGGGTACAAAGTTTTCAAGTTTTGTATTTTTACATACTACGCTTAGGTCTGTGATCCTTTTCAGGTTAATCATGATGTGGGCTTTAGGATGTATATTTGGCTATTTCCTATTTCCCCCTCAAACAGACATGTGGTGATTCAGCATCCTTTGTGGAGAAAGCTGTTCCTTCTCCCATTGAATGACCTTGGAATCTCTGTTGGAAATCAGTTGACTTACATGCATAGGTCTATTTCTGTACTCGATTCCGCTGATCTGTGTGTCTCTCATCATACCAATACCATCCAGCCTTGATGATGGTAACCTGAGTGTGTATCTTAAAATCAGGAAAAACTCTGTTCTTCTCCAAAAGCATTTTGGCTGCTCTAGGTCTGATATGTTTCCATTTAAATTTTAGTATCATTTTCTCAATTTGAGAAAAAAAAAAACAAAACTTATTGGGATTTTGATTGTAATTGCATTGACTGTATACGTGAATTTGGTGAGACCTTGCATCTTAATACTTTTGTGCCTTCTGATCTATGAATACAGCCAAGCCAAGTGCCATTGACAGTCCATTTATGTTGTATCTAATGTCTATGAAAATGCTCTATAATTTTCATTGTAAAAGGTTTCCACTGTAAAACGGTTTTGCAGACTTTTTTCTTATTTATCATTATATATTCCTGTTTTTCTCCATTTCCAGTTTGTTGCTGGAGTATCAATACAGTTGATAGTTGTGTATCCACTTTGTATCATATATTTACCTTTGTATCGCGTATCTACACTCAGAAACCAATTCTGCTCCCTTCTTTTTTTATGTATTTCTTTGGGCTTTTGCTGCCAACAGATTGCTGTCTGTGAATAAATGTGGTTTTACTTCTTGTACAGTATATGTGGTATTAGTTATGCATCTGTTTATTGGTGCCTTGTTTCATTGGCTAGTAACTCTAGTACAGCGTTGAATAGAAGGGGAGAACATCATGGTTTTTGTTCTCAATGCTCATGGCCGTTGAGTGCACTTGGGCTTAGAGCGATTCTATAGGACAGAATAAAATTACCCCATAAGGTTTCCAGGGAGTGGCTAGTAGATGAAGCAGCTAATCCTTTGATTATCAGATGGGTGCTTCACCACTGTGCCACCAAGGCTACTTCTCAGTGTCAGGAGAAAAGAATTCAGTCTTTTACTGCTAACGTATTTTTATGGAAATGAAACATCAGTTGTGGTCTTTCTTATTTGATAGAGTTCTGGTTCTGCACACCTGTTTTTCACCTGCTACATCAGGAACTCTGTGTCACATTGCCGATCAGGGCAGTCATTGGTGGTGGCTGGACACCATCTAGTTTTTCTGGTCCCACGCTCATGTTGTCTCGGATCATGTGGTACCTTCTGTCTCATGGGCTCATATTTTCTTTGTGTCTTTGATGTCCTCCTTTCACCTCTGCTCCAGGTATATTGGGACCAGCTGGTGCTACTTAGATGGCCATTCCCTGTCTTTTAAGACTCAAGACACCATTCACCAAAGTGATATGCCAAACATTTTCTTAAAAAGCAATTTAGTTATGTTAATTAGCCTACGTGTGCCCTGAAAATGTGGTGCTCAGATCCTTGTCCCTGCTGCTCAGACCTTCAAAATCTTGGGTTGTATTTAGGAAACCACTTAGCTGTTGGTATAGTCCAGCAGTGCTAAATTGCCTTCTACCGTGTGCTGTCTGTCCTTTCACTAAAACCGATTCCTGTCTGCTATCTGTGAATACCCATCTGCCTCCGTTCCCACTCGTTGTAACCATCAGAGATTATTTGTTTCTGTGCTTAAACCTTTTCGTAACTCCTTTTAATGGTGGTCTGACTCAGTAGTTGTCCTTTTGTGAAGAAGTTCACTCAGCGTAGTGTCTTCCAGGTGATTACGTGTTCTGTTTCCTAAGATGGGCATTGTTCCGTTCTCTCATCTCACTTGTCCTGTTTTGAGAATCCAGTTACATGTGTCTTAGGCCGCTTGATGTTCCGCAGTTTACTAGTGCTGGGTTGGTTTTTTTTTCAGTGTGTTTCATCTGTTCTGTCTTTAATTTTGAATTGTTTCATTCCTGTGCCTTGCTGTTTGCTAGTATTTTATTATTCAGTATCTGTCCTGCAGCTAACTCCATTGACTTTGATTTTTATTTTTTCTGCATATTTTTGATTTCTTTTTGTGGTTCTTTCTACTTTTTCAATAGCTATGTTATCATGGTAATCTTTTAATTCTATCATTTTTCATTTTCTGGGTGTTGCCATTCATTGATTTTTCTCATACTTGTGGGTTATGTTTTCCTACTTTTTTTGTGTCTGGCAATTTTTATTTTTTGTTATTCAAGATGAGAATTTTTCACTTTTGAGTGCTAAAATTTTTGCAGTAAGATAGATACCCATGTACACACACACAGTATACAGGGTCTGACAATTAAGTCCATGAACTTAATTGTCGTAGGTGTTGCATACTTCATTGCTGAATATCATGACAGTCACCTTTGAAGTACTCCCCTGGGGAGCTATACACTGGCATCAGTGCCTAGTCTGTCCTTGAGAGCAGTTTTGGAACTCCTTCTGGAATAGTGTTTGCATATGGTGGCAACTTGACAAGTTCCCAAATTTAATTGTAGAGTTGCCTATGAGGGAGTTTTTAGTCAGTAAACAAATAACTGCTTTGGAGCACCTTGCCTACTCACCGGATCCGGCCCCCAGTAACTTTTTTCTTTACCTCAACATAAAAGAAGTATTGAAAGGAAGACATTTTGATGACATTCAGGACATGAAGGGTAATATGGTGACAGCTCTGATGGCCATTCCAGAAAAAGAGTTCTAGAATTGCTTTGAAGGGTGGATGAGGCACTGGCATCAGTGCATAGCTTCGCCAAGGGAGTATTTCAGTGGTGACCATAGTGATGTTCAGCAATGAGGCATGTAGCACTTTTTCTAGGATGAGTTCATGAACTTAATTGTTAGCCCTAGTATATAAGCAGTGTATGTATATGAAAAACAAACTCTATGCTGTCAAGTCGACTGACTGACAGTGACCCTACAGGACAGAGTAGAACTGCCCCATCGAGTTTCCAAGGAGTACCTGGTGGATTTGAACTGCTGATGTTTTGGCTAGCAGTAATAGTTCTTGACCATTATACCACCGGGGTTTCCATATCTGTAGCATTTTGTACCTATATGTATCTTTCTCCAAAATGTATAAAATCTACATGTATTAGACATTATTTTTCTTATAATTCCTGAGAACCTTTCAGGTGTTAGTTTTTAGTTTGTTAAGCTGGCTCACAGTAGCCTGTGTTGTAGGGCTGGTACTGAGGCAGTGCCCCCCGGCTTCTACTTGATACGCCTTTGTTAGAGGCTTTTTCAGTTATTCTTGGTGAGGACCTGAACTATTTTTGGACTTGTGTGAGCCTGATGATGGCTGTAGCTTATCCTTTCTAGTAAGATTTATTAAATTATTTAGTTTGTACAGGTACTGTGCTAGACTCTATTAGAAACAAATAGGAATAAGAACTCGAGGAACAGTCTTGTGCTTTCCTTACTTTCATATTTAACCTTCTCCAATTTTAAAAATTCCGTCTTTTAAGACTTAAATGAGATGTATTACCTTATTTTTGAGGTCTCTGCAAATAATCCCATTAGAACTTGATCACGCTTTGCCTGCAAAGCATTTTTCAGCTCTGAGTTACGAAGTGTATCACAGTACTCTTGCTTTTTGATTTATGCAGGTGTCTCCTTCATTGGGTTGGAGTTCCTTAAAGGACAGAAATTACATGTTAATCACCATTGTATACCCTCTTTTTCCCTGTTCCATACTCAGCACAGTGATTTTATTGTGTTTTAAGTGCAAGTTTCTAATTTGAGCAAGTTTCTCGTCCCAGAACTCACACATGTGCGCACCTGACGGCAGCTGCTCTCCCCGCACTGTGACAGCGCTTCCCTCCTCCCCCCTGTATCCCTCATGCCTTTTTAACCAGCCTCTGTCAACCTCTGCCTGATCATCTCACCTCTGGACAGGAGCTGCCCAGTTAGTTTCCTGTATCTACTTAAGCTGAGAAGCACACTCTTCACTGATATCCTTTTATGTCTTATACACAAGTTCAGTTTTTGTTCGAGGAGGTGGGTTTGGAAATAGTTTCAGTTCTGGGCTACGAAAGAGTCTCAGCTAACAGAGTCCGAGGGCTATGTCTTCCAGGGACCCTCCAGTCTCGCAGACCATCCAGTCTGGTCTTGTTACTAGAGTTTAAGATATCCACCCCACGTTTGTCTCATTCCATCAGCAACTACCAGCCCAGTAGTGTTAACTGGTAACTGAATTAAGGCCAAACTGAAAAATAGTTCAAAGGTAAGGTTAAAATTGAGAAGTACTATCTAGAGAGTTAGAGAAAAATCAGGATAGAATTCTATTAGCAAAGCCAAGAAACATGATTCTGGAAAGAGAGGACAGTGCTAGTGATGTTCTAAGCTCCAGAACAGGAAAGGTGAAGACTGTAACTAGGTCAGTGAATTTGGCAATTGTGAGTCTTTTGGTTATCTTAGCAAGAATAAATTCCATTAACCCAGTAGGGATAGATATCAGATGGCAGCAGAAAGAGAAATAAATCAAATTCTTCCCCTCAAATGTAATTTTTTAACTGATAGTTTTATAGAAATTGGCTGGCAGACAAACTGAAGAATTATTACTTAAATAGAGATTTACAATCTTGCACATATTATATTGAATTGGGGAGGCTCTATATTCTTTGTAAAGTCAGTGAGTGGGGAGTAGGTTTAACAGTCTTAAGAAAATTTAGAACCCTAACTGCTGTGGCTCAGTGATTACAATTCAGCTGCCAACCAAAAGGTTGGCAGCTTGAGTCCAGCGGCTGCTCCTTGGGTGCTCCTGGGCAGTTCTGGTCACTGTCAGTCAGAATCAGTGGCAGTGGCTTTTTAACTGCTGTTAACATGTACTTAGAAGACTACTGGAAATGTACTTAGAGAGGATCCTTAAAGTTAGTAATACTGTGGATAAAGCATGGTAGAAATTATTTTGACCCAGAAGTTTTCCAGAATGGTTTTATTGGCTATTCATGCTTCCTTCTCCACCCTTTCCTCATGCCGGTGGTGCTGCATTAAAAATAGATATTTGCCTGTGCATGAAATGCTTGAATTTTGGCAAGTATCCTTGAGTAATTTCATAAATTTGATTTTTGGTGTACTGTAGTTGATCGTTGGTAAGACAAATTTAACATTTTTATAATCAGAGTTACTTTTACAGTTGTGATAGGTTGTAGTTTTAATAAATAACATTTTTTTCTTCATGTTACATAAATTCATGATGCTGTTCAAATTAGTATCTAGCATTTTAGATTTAAACTGTCTAGAGACAAATTAGAGTTTAGACACTATCTGCTGTATATTTGAATTTTTCTGAGATATTGAACTAATCCTTTGGTTGACAATAGTTACGTGATGATTTTCTCTTTTGTCTCTCTTTCTTACTGTGCCAGAAGTTTCCTTGAAAATAAGCGTAAATCAAGTGGAGGGTGGAGTTGAACAGGGACGAAAGAATGTGTAGCATACCTGTTTTATGTTATCTGAGACTAGGTTTTGGTGTGTCTATAACAAAGCTTGTTTGATTGCAATCTTGGAGATGTGGTAGGAGCTTTAAGAGTAAACGATCTGTGGCAGACAGTTAATTCTGATCTTGCAGTCAAGGGTACATAGACAGAGTGATTGACTCATTTCTAATCATATGTATTGAGTACTGACCTTGGGGTCCAACGGTGGTCTCAGCACTTTAAACAGACTTTCATTGTTCCTGGCAGGTGTCTTTGTAAGATGAAATAGTACCACAAAAGACAGTCACCAGTTCATAGCTGTGTAACCTGCTCCTTGCTCATGTATGTTGTTGGACTGAGAGACAAGGCTTTGAAAGCAAAAAAAAAACAAACCCCATGTTGTGAGGTCAATTCCAGCTCATTAGCGTTGCCCCGTGGAGTTTCCAGGGCATGCTGGATTCAAACTGCCGACCTTTTAGCTAGCAGCTGTAACACTTAACCACTGTGACACCAGGGTTTCCTCTTCACTGAAGAGCTACCTAAATGAAGAGCTGAGAGCTTGGTCACAGTGAACAAATGCTAGCGTTCGTTGGCTTTTGGAGGGCGTTATCTCAGAAATTGATGGGCTTATAATTTTAAATGACTGTAGAAGAAAAGGTTGGATTCATAGTGAAAATAGAAATCGGCATGGGGAACTGCAGTGGAAACAGTAGAAGATCTCAGTCCATCTTCGGCATTACTAAAATAACACCTTAAAACTTTAGTCTCTGACCGTGGAAAACAGAGACTTAGGGTTTGAAAAAATTTCCTGATCAGTCATTACCGGATACAGTAAGTTCCCATAAATTGGTTCCAACGTACCAGCAGTCATTTTTTTTCTTAAACAAATGTAAGTCAAGCAGTTAGGGTAAACGTGTTCCAGTTCAGCCTGCGTTCACTTCATCGTGTGTCTCAATACTGAATTCTTGAAAGAGTGAAGCAACAGTGTAGGGAAAAGGAAATACAGTCTGAGGATGCATCCTTTTTTTCCTCTGCTAACTGAAGGTTAAATGGGTAGCAAGCAGAACGCCTTAAACAAGATTGGGATATTGATGAAAACGCTGATTTACCAGCCCGCAGTCTCCCCTTGGAAACCTGGGGAAGAGAAGCCAGCTGCTGCCTAAGAGTGCCGGGCGTCCACTGAGAGTACACTATCCATCATCACAATATGGTGATGAGAGGTGTTTTATGTTTGTGTTAATTTCCCCCACTAACTCAGTAATTATTACAATCCTGTCCCTGCTGTTTACCCTGCAGCTGTTTTTCCATTTGTCGAGAGAGCGGGTGTTCTCTGAGGACCGCACACGCTTCTATGGTGCAGAGATTGTCTCCGCTCTGGACTATCTGCACTCCGGAAAGATTGTGTACCGTGATCTCAAGGTAAAAGGAAAAAAAAAAGTAATCAAAATGTGTTTTTGCAGAGACTGTAGGGACAAACACAAAGTAATTACAAAGTTACACAGTTTTGAGGAAAGCTGATTTAGTTGGGAAAAAAGCTGTCTGTGGAAGGATGTGTGTCCCTACATTTGACGGGAAATTTCACTCCCTGCTATGTGTGTAGTTCCTTTATGTTTGCTTTTTTGATGTGCAAAATAATTTCTGCTCGAGTGTTCAGATCAAATGTGACCTACCAATAATAGCTTTATCTTTCTATAAAAGTTACAATTAGACAAATGATGATCATCTGATGAAAAATCAAGCTGTAACTTTGAAGTGTCATTTTAAAACAGTTAAGTTTCATTATTTCCTTCTAATATTCCTTTAGGAAGTATCATCTGAAAAAACTTTTATAATAAAAAAGATTGTTGAGTTTGAAGGAAAATATCCTGATTCTGGTAAACAGTTTTGATGGGTTTAAAGATCAAAATATTTTAATATAGGCTTTATTGATGTATTTCTTTCTCTCCATATAAAAACACTATTTTTTGATCGTTAGTATTCTTAAATTCCTTTCTGTTGAGACCTATAGTTAGGGTTGGATAATAAATATGCCTGTACAACCTCTGTTAAAACTGCTTCGCTCTGCCACTTTACTTTGAAAACAGTCCTAGACACTATGTGAATGAGTGTGGCTGTGTCTCAATAAAACTTTATTTGCAGAAAAAGGGAATAGTCTGAAGCTGGTATGAACTATGGTTTGCTGAGCCCTGGAGTAGTTCTTAAAAGGCAGTAGTAATTCTCATGACATTTATGGGTTAAGTTGGTTGTAGTAAGGAAATTTGTACTAATAGAGATTTTTAACAAATCCTCAGTGTTCACATAGTAATGCTGACCTATTAAAATTTAACACAGAATTTATTTATCAGGTATTCATTCATTTAAAATATTATTTAATTTACAACTAGAAGTCACATAGGACTTTTTTTACACATTAATGAAATTCTTTTTTGTATAAGATAAGGTTTACCTATATATTACTGCCATGAGTCGGATCCGACTCGACGGCACTTGGCTTGTCCATGTATTACTGCATATAAAAAAATCACAGTTTCTTCTTCATTCTCATCCTACTTCCTTTTAATATCTTTTTAAGTCTTAAAATTGTCTAGTTACTCAGTTTTCCTACATTATTTGGAGAAACCTACCTCAAAAGATTTATTTTACACTTTAACTGTGAAATACAGCATATATGATTCTATAACTTAGTATTATCACTGAAGTTTAAAAGAAAGTACATAATACTTTGTTTAAGAAGTGTGAACTATGCAGCTATAAAACATTTAGATGAGCGGTGACCACCTGTCTAAGTGCCATAGTGGACTAGAGATGAATGCATGTCAGTTGTGTGTTCACGAGGCTTTTTCTAACTAGGAATGGTGGCAGACTTCGGCATCCCTGTGTCAGATTTCTGGATAGGCAGATAATCCTTTTTATCTGGATGGTCAGGTAATCCTTGTGTGTTTCAGTGTCTTGAATCTAGGTATTTTTTAAAGTAAGTTGGGTGTATGGCACAGCAAAGCATGTATTGTATTTTCAAATATAAGAGAAATAGCAGTTCTGAGCCTGAATGCACCTTTCCAATCCCCTTTGTGTTTTACAGATCATACTTTTAGGGAGGAAGGAGTGGAGGGATGGGACAAGAGGCCTGGATGAAAGAAATGGGGTAATTTTGAAGTACTCAGTACTATTTAGAATGTTTAAAACTGGAAGATAGGGTTGTTAGCATAAGGGAATGACAAGAGTGCTCCTTGGCTTTCCAGCATCAATTCAGGAGTGATATACCCGAGAAGATCTTGGTCAATATTCTCCATTAATCACTTCTTAATTACATGAGTCAACATTTGCTTGGTATATTGAAGGTTATTAAGTGAGAGTTTCTGTCCCCCATTGTTTCTGATAGTGGAGTTCAACTGAATTTATTAAACTGCAGTAGAAAATACCTGTGTTATTTACAAGCGCTGCTCATGGAGTTGCCCTACGCATGGACCAGTAACCTTTGCTGGACATTTATGTGATCTCTTTTCCCTAAGATTGCTTCTAAAAATACAGTTTTAAGTTATGGTCTAAATAAATACAGCACAATACAGAGACCATATGACTGTATACCACGGTAAATACATCCTAATGTAATAAGCCAAATACTCAACATTTGTTCAAGTGTTAATTTTATCCAGAGTGCACAGGATTATGTATAACAGAATGGGACCCTTTAGGTAGAATCATAGAGATGTAGAGCTGGTCCATATTTTATAAGGGAGGAAATTGAGGTCTAGAAGTCTAATGCATCAGTCGCTGCGTGCTACTCAAAATGACAGGTCAAGTTGATATCATAGTCGAGATTATTGAAACCCCTCAATCTTAGCTCCAGGTCTAGTGTTCTTGCTGGGATGTCATTCTGCCTTTCTAGAGTCTAAAGAAGATCTAGATGTTAACTCTGAGAGACCTTTGTAAATCTGAAGTTCTAATAAAGCTGTCGAAGATAAAAGAATGAAGATTTCAAATATCTTTATGTCACTTATATTTTAAAAAGAACCATCAAAAATTGATTTAGTTCCTGTTTTGATTGAGAACAGTTTCCAGTTTGTTTCTAAGGTGTCATATTAATCGCTATGTTTTTGTTCTAATGCCAATCCACTTGAGATGCTGATGGCAGCTTAACTTCCTGGGTACATTGATTGATACCCAGGCTGCTGCCCAGTTACCGCTGGAGACAAAGCCTTTTTTCTTACCCATATAAATTTGAAATATTTTACATATAATCAGTTTATATATTATAATAACTCGGTATTCATAGGAACAAATAAATTTTTAAAGCATTTGTTGTACTGAAGAAAGTAAGTTAGCTTGATTTATCAATTCAGGACACGATACAAGCTTTTTATTAAGAACCTAAGTTCGTTGAGACTACTCAGTAAAAGCTGGTGCTGCTTCATGATGAGACAGTAATTTTAAGAAATCTTTTCTATGACTTCAGTAGTACATATTATATTTTAAAGTCTTTTTTTTAACTTAATTTTTATTTTGCAAGTACTTCCAATATTTAAAGTGCCATGTCTTTGCAAATACAGAATAGGCTGAACAAGAGCATGTGCAAAGATTCATATGATGGTCCTAGAATTCACTAAGAATTGCTTTCTCCAAGAGTTTATAAGAAGAAAAAAAAGGAATGCATAAGTTGCTGCTGTACTCTAGTTGTTGACCATCTAACCATGCTTTCTCTGTAATTATAGAGTATTTAACCATTTACTTTATTAATGTGAGCAACCACCAAGTAGATTTAGATAATTTTCAAGTGGTGGCCCAAAGTAGCCCTGGTGTGTGGTGGTTAAGTGCTCAGTTACTAACTCAAAGGTTGATTGGAATCCTCCAGCTGCAGGAGAAAGGTGTAGCTGTCTGCTTCCGCAAAGATTATAGCTCTGGAAACCCTGGTAGCGTGGTGGTCAAGTGCTGCAGTTGCTAACCAAAAGGTCTGCAGTTCAAATCTACCGGACACCCTTTGGATACTCTGTGGGGCAGTTCTGCTCTGTCCTGTAGAGTCTCTATGGGTTGGAATCGACTCAGCGGCAACAGGTTATGGCACACAGTGTTAGTCTTAGCCATCTGAAGTTCACCCCAAGAAAACGGAAAACCCCGGTGGTGTAGTGGTTAAGAGCTGCAGTTGCTAACCATAAGGTCAGAAGTTCAGATCCACCTGGCATTCCTCAGAAACTGGATGAGGCACTTCTGTCTTAGAGGATCAGTATGAGGCAGAATCAACTCAATGGCAGTGGGTTTCATGGTTTTTAAATGAAAGCAGTGAGCTTAGTCTCAGGATACATGCAAACTCCCACTTCTAATGTACCCTGATTTCCAGCTTTATAGAAATTTTGAGTACAGATTGTCTTTTGTTAAGAACCCCTTCCACCCCTAAGATCAGATTTCAAAATTGGGCTGTGTTCCTTATTTGTAGTGAATTCTTAAGTAATTTGGCTGTTCTCCACTATTGTGTCTTATGAATCCTTTGTAGGTTAGGAGAGTTGAAAGCGAGGGAGTGTTTTCCTTTCCTTATCTGATGCTTTGTACTTCAGTTTGCCATGTGCCCAAAGAGTGTTCCGTACTCCTGCATAGGCCTGAAGCATTCCTGGTACCCGCCTTGAGTTGGATGTATCTGTGCTAAAATGAGAGTTTGGAAGGCATAGGGGGAACTGTGGACTGATGCCGCTGCACTGGTCTTGAGAGAGTGCTGCTGGGTGCCACTGAGCTGGGTCCCGCGCACAGTGGCCTGGGCACAGCAGATGGCAGTGCCAGCCAGCCGTGCGTCGTGCTCGCAGATGTTACATTTGAGCCCGTTGTTGCAACAGCTGCATCCGTCCACCTCGCTGACTCGCTTCCTCTCTTTTGCCCTTCCACTCAGTCCTATAGGGTTACTGGAAGTTGGAACGGACTCTGAGGCAGTGAGTCTTGTTTTCTCCAGTCAGAGCCTCCAGGAGCTGCCGTTTTCATTTCTTTGTTTAGGACAGTGTCTGCCATTTAAATAAGAGAATATTTAAAATTTATACATGTAGCGGTTTTGTTTTTAAACTTGTCATAAATAGCTTGGCATATGGTAGAACCAAGCTTCCCAGCCTGTGTGCCACAGATAGGTTAGAGGCAAGTCCATGATAAGCCTCCCCCAGCCCACGGAGTGGTAAGGGCATCCTCCCGGCGGGCGCTTCTGGCCTCAAGTGGCTTGTCTGTTTCCCCTCGTTTGTCTACAGCTTTCCTTTTCTGCTGTGCCATGAAGTGTGACGGGTGGGGAGCAGCCTACTGAAGACAGCTAGGGGCTCTAGACTGAACTTCATTCTGGGCACCTGTGAGGCAGAAGGGAACAGAGCACTTTCTGGTCGTAATTTCTTGTTCTCAACATACAAGTAAGCACACAGGCAAAGTGATTTCAGAATCTAGCAATCAAGACTATCTATCACAGAATGACTGTTTATTTCAATAGGCTATAAAAACATGCTGTCATTGGTGTTTGTGTGTGTGTGTGTGTGTGTGTGTGTAAATTCTGTGAGGCTTATGTCTAATATTTTTTCTCTTCTCAAAAGTATAAAGTGTTGGATGACAACCATTTAACTGATAGAAATACCAAGCATCCACCAGGTTTTTCACAACTCCCTATTTGACCCTGTCGTTGCGTTTGCAAGTATGTACAGCGGGCATGAAGATGCTTTTTGCTTTCCAGACTGGCGATAGACAGAAAACAGACACAGTGACGGTTTTGTACACAGGGAGCACCGGAGCAGTTAGTGACAGGATTCGTGTTGTGTTCCATGGCTAATGAAGGAAGGAAGGAAAGCTGTGGGATTCAGAACAGAGAACAAAAGAACCATTATTTATATATATTTTTGCCTCCTTTGCACAGTAGAAGGGTTCCTAAAATGGACAACTAAATGCTCTTTGTAGCAATATTAAAAGCACCAAGAAAGTCATTTCTAGGCTTTTTAATTATGGTGAAATATGCAAAACTTCCAGTCTGCCTTTTAAATATAACATCCACTGGTATGAACCACATGGCAGTGTTGTGCAGCCATCGCCCAGATGCTTGTGACAGACCCAGTCCCTGGGACTGCTTGAGCTGCCCTCTGGTTTGTCCTTGATTGTAGCAGTAAATACACATTTTCAGATACCTTTTTTTTTGAGGTGACACATCTCTTTTGATACTTTTGATGGGCAAGTTATTGTCAACCACGCGCAGCAAATAACGCTTTAGGATAATGAGAAGAGCAAAATAAATTGTTGGAAGATATTTATCAAATTCTGTAGTACCTGACCTGAAAGTTACGCAAGCATTAGCAGTTTTGTTATTTTACTCAAAAGAAATTGTTGCATACTGGAAAGCCTTTTAATGAGTTTAGTGAACTGGTACAAGTGTTTTATATGAGTCCATTCTAGAACTTTGCTGCAAAATGCAGTTTTATTTGAGAAGAACATAGATAACTTCTGAATCGGCCATTGAACTCTTCACGCTTAAAAAAGTAATCAGTCACAATAGGTTACTTTCACTGAATGCTTATTGTCTGTTAAATTTTTCACCCAGTGTCTCCTTTAATTTTCAAAACTCTGACATTGGGCTGTGATGTTATTTACTTTGCTGTGTTATAGATGATGTTGAGGCACATGGGAATTAATAATCTGCCATGATCACACCACTAACAAACCAAACCAAACCTGTCTCTGTTGATTCAGTTCCAACTCATAGCAACCCTATAGGACAGTATAGAACTGCACCATAGAGTGTCCAAGGAGCACCTGGTAGGTTTGAACTGCCAGCCTTTTTGTTAGTGGCTATAGCACTACCTCACTGCACCACCAGGGTTTCAGATCACACCCTTAGTAAAAGATGAAGTGGGAGGTTTCCAATCCCACTGCTAGTAAGGGGTAAAGTGGGAGTTTATACACTGGGTGTCTGGCTTGATTGACGCCTGATGGCCAGACCTCTTTGTATGAGGCTCAGAGGTGGTCAGAGTGGGGCTAAGGAAGGAAGGAGGAGTCAGGTTGTTTTTTTTTAAGTATATACTGCTAGTATTAAAAATCCTACTTATACATTTTGATACTTCTATATCTAACCACTTGAAAATAGCTGTGTCAAGATGTGTAGAAATAGTGCAGGAACTGTATTTCCATGAATACTGTCACCTGCAAGGGGAGCACGTGGCACCTTGGCTGACAGTAAAGTGGAGTGGTGCACCATCAAATTTTATACAGTCATGCTATATATTATTTAAAGGTTTTATAAGAAATGCTTACATACTGTGAGTTAAAGAGATTTATTAAATATTTTAAAGGTCTTCCAATATATAAAAATTAAATTGCTTTGTCTGTATATTTTAATATATTAAAACAATAGTCACTATTAAAAATACTAAGACAGGGACACATATGCTTTTGTTGAACAACTCAACAGAATCACTGGTATATAATTCTTTGGCCTGTTACAGCAAGTTAGGGAAGGAAGGAAGAAGACAGTTGTTTGAAAGAGAAAGAAAAAAATGAGAAAAAACTAGAGGCAGGCAGAGATTATAAAAAAGAAAGAAGAGCAAGAAATATGAGTTAGCTGAAAACAGAGAGTCTTTCCCAATGTTTCTGGTAGTTTTCTCTATTAAACATTTGTTTTCATTCCTGCAAATTGGACGTTAGATTGTAGCTAGAAGGAAAATAGAAAGAAAATGGAAGACATCTTTGTATAAAATAAGAGGACTTTTCTTTTTAAGGTTTCAAGAATATATTTAACTTTCTGTAGACAAACTGAAAACAAATTTCTTTGAATTAATGCTTTACACATACCGTTTATTGATCATTGAATTCATTTGGGTAGCAGATTTTAGCACTTATACAAAAGAATTTAAGTGCCTTCTAATCTTTCCTTCACTGAACGTGATTTACTTAACAGTTTAGTTTCTGGTTTCAAAGCTATTTAATACCATGACAGTCATTTTATGTGATTGATGTCTGTTTAATGTTCTTGTGTGGTGTTCTATTTTTAATGACGTGTTGACTTCAGAGTTCAGGTAAGACCTTTTACGTGTCATCATATTAAGGAGTAGTTGAAATGCTCCCTAAATAAGTTAATTTTTGGTCATCTTGATTTTTTTTGCACATATATCTCTTGTGTATGCTAAGATAAATCCCTATTTGGTGTACCTTTGTGTTGTAGCTATGTGATTGGGCCAGGTTAGGTTGCCCTATCTGTGTAAAGGTGTAGAAACACAAATAGAACCCATATGTATCTCTGTTTTGTGGTAATTTTAAGTTTGGGTTTAAATATTGTTAGTTTTAAAGCTGCTGGCTTCGCACAGATTGCCTTTTCCTTGCATTTCCTAGTTTTCCTTTAAGACAGATGATCTTGCTACTTGGTTTACTTAGGTGTTCTTGAATTAGGGCATTCAAAGAGGTTCTTTATAAGATTTGTGTTGTATATTTGTATTAACTGTTGAATGTTTCTCTTGGATGCTTTTTCTTTTTGTCCTTAAAAGGGTTGGTATTACTTTATCACCAAGAACTGCAAAAGGATATTTCCTGACTTTGCAAAATAAGATTTAGGTTTGATTTACAGCTACCACCGTGAAAAATTTTTCTGTAAATGAAAATTTTAATGATAGTCATAGATTCCCACGAGAAATTGTTGAAAACCATCTATAGATCTAGAAGATGTGCTGATTTCTTTGGGTTTGCTTAGATCACAATCTGTTTTAAGAAGGAGGAGGAAAAAAAGAGGACTGCTGTTCATTTTGAAAAATTGATAGATTTTAGTTACTTATACAGTAATGACTGTGAAAATATAACCTCTTTTCCATCAGTTTAAAAGTGAGTCATTTCACCCTTAGGAAACCTGTGTTCAAACATGGTTATTCTCACATGTAGTTAGGACCAGCATGGTTTGTAAGTACTAAAAAAGTTTATTAACTACGACTGTGCCCTCTTTCCAAAATATCTTACTCAGCATTCAGTCATTTGCAAAACAGTATTTTCCTGTTTTTGAAGACTATAGAACATATACTATGTCATTTTTCTTAATGCACAGTTGGAGAATTTGATGCTGGATAAAGATGGCCACATAAAAATCACAGATTTTGGACTTTGCAAGGAAGGGATCACAGATGCAGCCACCATGAAGACATTCTGCGGTACACCAGAGTATCTGGCCCCAGAGGTAGGCTTTAGTCCAATTCAAAGGGAAAATTTTTGTCAACACTGTATTTTGGAAAGTAAACCACTTGTGCATTTAAAACCTGTGTAGCTGCTGCTCTCGTCAGCCTGAGTGATGTTTATTGTGTTCTGGTGTATTTCATGTGGAATTGTAGGGGTAAGGATATAAAGCAGTTAATTCTTAGAAACTTTGTAAGCACGATGTTACTACTGAAGTAGATTAAGACAGTTTTTATTTCTTGTTCATCTACACTTTATTTCTTAGTCTTTGGCCATTTTGACTAATATATTAAAATAGAAGAATGGAATAACTTTGACAAGAATGTTTGGAATTTGTAAACCATTTTGGACTGTGCTTAGAAACAAAGGAACAGTGAATGAATTTGTAGTATTGCATGCTTTGCTAATGAATTATAGGTAGTTATTTCTCTGGAAGAGTTAATCAAATGATAGTCACTACATATTGGACTTCGTGTCAAGGGATAATCCAACCCGACGACCTTCTCCTGCTGAGGGCTCTGCAGTAATTCATTCATTTGCTTTTTCGAGACGTACTTGTGTGTACCCACTATAGATCTGGTATTGTTCTGGTAATGAGGTTACAGGAACAAGAGAGAAAAGGATCCTGCTTTCGTGGAGCTTACTTTCAGCAGAGGAGACTAGTAAAAATAAATATATAATGTAATGTTAGCTCATGAATAAGCACTGTGAAGAAGAAAAAAAGCAGAAGATAATGGGAAGGCTGCAGTGTGGTGGCTCAGTTAGATAGTGTCTCAGTTGCTGTGGTTATGGAACAAACCACCCCCGAACTTAGTGATGAGAAACAACCATTTCATTCTGGTCTTGGATTCTGTGTGTCAGAATGCAGACTGGGCACAGCCAAGATGGCTTAGGTATGCCCCTCAATCTAGGCGGTGTCCACTGGAAGGACCGAAGGCTGTCTGTGGCAGGAGGTTGGAATCCTCTGGAAACATCTTCACTCATGTGTGTGACAGTTACTGTTGGCTGTCAGCTGAGACTTCCACAGGACTGACCACAGGAGCCTGAAGGCAGCCCTTCCATGTGGCCCTGGACGTTCTCTCTAGCCCAGCCTTGCGGAGTGGTCAGATGCCTGTGGCTCAGAACTCTAAAGGCAAGTGTCCCTGGGAACAAGACAGAAGCTACATCACACCTTTTTCCTTTTTTTCTGTTTAGTAAACCTAATAACCCATCAGAAAATGTTTTATTAGTAAATATTTATAATAGCTTTGTACATATGCTCTTAGTGATCTGGTACTGCTCTAACAGAAATGCCAAAAATGGATGGCTTTAAAAATAAAAGCTTGAATGTTTCACAGTCAGTTACGCTACCAGCCCAAATTCAGGGTGTCACCTCCAGAGGAAGACTCTCTCTGCGGGCTCTGGAAGAAGGTCCTTGTCACCAGTCTTTCCCTGGCCTGGGAGCTTCTGAGGCGTGGGGACTTCAGGTCCTTTCCAAAGGATCCACTCTGCTTCCGGCACTGCTTCTTTCTTGGTGTTATGTATAAGGTCCCCAACACTCTGCGTGCTTTCCTTTCCTTTATATCCCAAGAGATTTCCTTCGGTGTGTTACAGTCTTACACGTGGGCCCTGCCCTACCAGCACAGCTGCCGCCTGTCCTCCCTTGTCAGCGTCACAGAGGCGGGGTTTACAGCATATAGGAGCGTCACACAACACCCCAAATCATAGCCCAGCCAGGTAGCTACATACATTCTTTTGGGGGGGATGGGACACAATTCAATCCCTGATACCTTTTAATGTATAAAATTCAGTGCAGAGTTGTACACCCATCACCACTAATCCAAGAATATTTTCATCACCCCTCGAGAAGAAATCCCATGCCTGTTAGCAGTCCGTCCCCAGTATTGCTTCTTCCCAGACCCTGACAACCACTAATCTTATTTTTTATTTCTGTGAATTTACCTGTTGTGGACACTTCGTATAAAAGTAGAATCATATAATACATAGTCTTTTGTTCCTGGCTCCTTTCATTTAGCATAATGTTTTCATGGTTCATTCATGTTTCAGCATATTATTAGTATTTCTTTCCTTTTTACAGCCAATTAATATTTCTCTGTGTGATGTGCCGCACTTTGTCTGTCCATTCATCAGCACTTCTGGGCTGTTGTGAATAATGCCATCAGCACTTCTGGGCTGTTGTGAATAATGCAGCTGGGAGCATCCCTGTGTGTGTGTCGTTTTGTGAGCAATGCTGCTGTGAACATTCCTGTATGTGTGTCCTTTGTGGCCTGGCTTTAGAAGTCATGGAAATTTCATCCTGTTACTCACTGGCTGAAGCAGAGCTAAGCCCCCTCACATTGCACAAGTAGAAACAGAACCCACGTGTCTGTTGTGGACAGTCCGTTGTGGGCTGGGAGATGCTGTTGCAGCTATCCCCGGGGGGAAAAAATCTTCCATAGATAAGATATTCAGGGGATGTAGTGTTTGGACAGAGACACTAATGAAAAGAAAGAAGTAGCTAATACCAAGGGAAGAGGGAAGAATTTTCCAAACAGGAGACAGTTAGTGTAAAAACTCTGAGGCTGCAACAAGCTCTGTTCTTCTGAAATAATCGAAGAAGGTTACTATGGCTAGTGCACATAACCAGTCAGACCAAGCCTACTGCCACTGCGCGGATTCCAACTCATAGAGACCCTGTGAGACAAGAGAACTGCCCCGTAGGGTTTCCGAGGAGCAGCTGCGGGGTCCAGACCGGCAGCCTGTTGGTTAGCAGCTGAGCTCTTAACCGCAGGACCAGCAGGGCCAGGGAGTCATTCATCTCAGGGGGCTTGGGGGTTGCTATTTATTGAGCGTCTGCTCCTGACCACACCCTACATCCATGCATTGAATCTGCTAAGTCACTGAGTATTCAGATAATCTTTTTGTGATAGATAGCAAACCTGATATTTTGAAAGATAAGGGATCTGAGTGAGGATCCAAATGGTTTTACCTAATTTGTGTCATCAACACAGCTAGGAGGTAGTGACAGCAGAATCAGGATTGTAACTGCAGTCCTCTGACTACAGCCCACTCATACTTTTTAAATTACACTGTGACCAGAAAGTCACAATTTTAAGGCTGCTTACAGATAGAAATAGTTGTAAGTTTTTAAATAGATTTGTTTTTTAATGCCCAGCAGGAAGAGATAATTGAAAGAATTTAGGGAGCAAAAACAAAGTCATCGTGATACTAGGATTTATATAAAACTATTTATTATATATGGCTTTTGGCTTATATGTAATAGTTCTTTTCAAATAGGGATTACATTTATTATGTTACTTGTATTTATTATTTATATTATAATAGTTCTTTTATTATTATAATCATTCTTTTCAAATAGGGATTACATTTATATCTCAGAAGTATTGAGTTACTGAAAATAATTGTTACTTTCTTGAGGGCTGCCAAAAAGTTACTTCCTGTCTCAGAAAATCTATACACACACACCCCCCCCCCCCTGCTGTCTGTAGGAGATTAAGATTCTCCATTTATGTGCTTGGTTTAGGTGAAATTTTAGAAACATTGTTTCTTGTTTACTTAAATACGAGAGTGTATTTTCTAGGATAAGATTGTTTTTGTGATGTCATGAAAAACAGTTTCTCTGTTTCCCTGGAGTTAATTACCCTTGCTGTGCATTTTCCGTGGATGATGGTATCCCATATTTAGAATAACAAAATTAGTTGTGTCACAATTAGGGGGAAATTATTTCTGAAGAAGAAAATACATCTCATTTCAGAAGCAGATGATCCCCTAAGAAACAAAGATACTGTTTTCTATGCAGTTATCATCCACTGAAGAACAAAACCAAGAACTGAATGGAAGAAGTGTCCAATTGTTTGAGTAGAGAATTTACAGTTCACAAGCAATGATCAGTCAAGTTCACAAGAAGTTATTAATATAGAAATCAATTTTATATACCTTTATAAAGTTTTCGAAAGTCTGGCTTTTAAAAATATATACCCACCATTGATAGCTGTTAACTGCTGTGTTAAAATCTGGACATCCATTTTTATAGTGGAGAGTGTTCTCTGTAGTTACCACTTGAGAATGACACACCTTGAAACACCTTTCTTCTTGTGCCATTTTAATTCTTCAATGATTATCTTTTAAGGATTTGCATCGTCTACATTTTTGTTAAGTCCGGGTGACTCTGAATGTGTTGATGCTCCCTTTTCAAAACAAGGATTAAACTCCGTAATCTGGTATCCAAATAGACCACTTTATTGTGTAGTGTTTACTCATTTATTCATTAAACAAAGATTTATTGAACATTTTCTGGTTTTCAGGCATTTTATGAGATGCTGAAAATCAGTAGTGTCACTTGAGTTGGTGTCACCTCTTGCAGTAACTCATGACGGCACTCCCCAATGCTAATTACCATAACATGGTACCTGGACTTGGCAAAGTCAGCAACTACAGAAACAGCAGCAGCACAATAGAAGCGCCAGTCCATGCTTGTCGTGTGCGCAAACCAACCATGTGATTCGAAGAGTTACAGTAATTGGGTGACAGTGACAGCTCTGAGCAGAGTGCGTTAGAACATTCCCAGGGCTAATTAGCGTCAAGTCAGGACCTTGTAGGTGCATTGGTACACAGAAGTTAGGCTTATGAAAAATTTTCTCCTTATCATAACAAACTACAGAGATATTTTTATTTTTAAAAAGAGAAAAAAGGCTCTCTACTGAAACACAGCACAAAAACTTGATGACCCTGCTGTTTTGGTGTCACCCGGTGCACTTCCTCGTCCCCTGCACCTCCCTCGCGGTGCCGCCCGCTGCTGGGAACACAAAAATAATGAGAGATGTTTCTTAACCTCCTGTAGCTTGCTGCTTGCCAAGATGAAAAGATGTGTAAAATAATCTTACTAGGTAATGTAAGATCATTGTCTTACTGGAATTCTGTACTAGTGTAGTGGAAGGAGGAGGAAGGTGCCGAGGATTTTGGGAGGGTCCACTGGCAGCAGAGAGGAAGTTGTATGAGAGGAGGATGGGCACGCTGCGCACCTGGCACGCATGGGTTTAAATGGGTTCTGTGGTGGGGAGATGCTCTGTCAGACTGAGACAGAGCACTACTGTGATAAAGGGGACATGGCTGCTGTTAGACAGGGGTTGACAAGCACTGAAACGTCTCTTCTCCTTCCTGCAGATGGTGTGTCTCACCTTTTGTGAGCTTGGAAATTCCTAGGACATACCTTTGTTAGTGCCAGCCTGGTCTTGATGAAAATATAAGTAATCATTGTTGATCAGAACCAAAATACTTTCTTGAGTAACAGTTATCTTAGAAATGACTCACTCTTCTCCTGTTTTTGTTGTAAGACTTACATTTACTCATGGAAACCCTGGTGGCATAGTGGTTAAGTGCTATGTCTGCTAACCCAAAGGTCAGCAGTTCAAGTCCCCCAGGTGCTTCTTGGAAACTCTGTGGGCAGTTCTACTCTGTCCGATAGGGTTGCTTTGAGTCGGACCCGACTCAGCAGCAGTGGGTTTGGTTTGTTGGTTGGTTGGTTGGTGGGTTACTTGGTGTGTGGAGATCTTTCCTGCATCCTTGACTTCATCTGGATATCAGTCACCATCCTTGACCTCTTAAATTGTTTTATTCTAATGAAAATCCTGTGCAGTGAAGAGGTAAATCAAGGTGTCTCAAAATATTTCAAAAGGAGTGTTGGAAAGCAGCTGAAAGCCACTTCATTAAAGTGTACTAATTGAGATTCATAGGAGATTTGTGAGTAATCTTAAGCTTTAAATGAATTTCAGTTTCTTCTTGGTGCATATCCATCAGAAAAGATAACACTTGTAGTTTAAATACACTATTTTTTGAAAAAAGAATATGTATATGTGTGTATAAAGCATTTGTTTTCTTCTTTGAGGCAGTGTGGAGCTTACAGTGCAATTTTTCTAACCTGGGATGAATTAAACATCTTCATTGTTAAAGGGGTGGATGTATATATGTATGTGTGTATGTGTGTGTATACACACACACACATTTCACTGCTTTGAAAGCAATTGCGAAGATCTAGTCCTAGCAAGCATTTAAGCTCTTCATTTAATGTGTTAAATATCTAAAAATGCATTGGTGTGTATACTTTTAAATGAGCATATTTTTGCTCTTTCTTATATTAGAAAGGAATAAACTTGACCCATAGTAAATTATGGATCTATAAAATATCTTGAGAAAATTTTGTGTTGGTAATGTATATGGTCTTTTCACACCTAGAAGTTAAAAAAGAAATTGGAAATCACATAAAAACTCTTACTGTTAAATCTTATTATTCGATTTGGCTCTTATTGACTCCAAACCATTTTATGCAGTGCTAATTATTTAGAGTCTCAGCTTTGCTCTTGAGTTAGCAGTACCTGATCAACTTTCCAACTGTAAAACAGTTTGAAAATCAAATGTAGCTTACATGCAAGACCCAACAAAATTAAAAGTGTTAAGTACGTTTTGGCAGTTCACTTTTATTATGCCCAGTCCTCAAATGTACCAGCAGATAATCATCTGAATGTTAGTTATTTTTCACATGCTTATGTGATCACACAGAAAGTACATGCTGAAAAGAGGCAGATGGTGGCAGATGGGCAAGGTTGCGTAAGGTGGTGTGGAAACCTAGAGAAGTGCACTTCTGTAATAGTGTAAAAATAAAAAGTATTCGGTAATCAAGTTAGAGCTAACAAAAAGATTGCAGAAAAATAACTCCATTGTTGGGAAATATAGTGTCTCTAGTTGTGGTTGCTGTTTAGAAAAAAAATGTATATAATTGTGTTTCTTCTAAATGTAAAACATATTTTTTTTTTTTTGCCAGTGGCTGAAAATACATTTTTTGATGCATTGTTCTTAGATTTCAGGACCCTGTTTTCAGAAACCATGTTCTTGCTGTAATCTTATTCATTTTTCTCCTGTACCCAGTTATTTTTAATGTACTCATAATACAGTAATTAGAAAATAGCTGAAATAGATCAGAGTATTTCTGTACAGAGATGTTTCTCAAAGTCACTGTGATGTTGCTTCAGTGGCCAAAATGGAAATTTAATTCTCTATATATTTAAAACCAAAGAAATCCTTTAACTGCTTCAGAATGAGTTGAAGCCAGAATGAGTTGAAAGTCACATCAATTAAGCATAATGGTCGTGTCAGTGAGGGGTTAGTGTCCATGGGAGGAGTGGTTAGGACTCAGGTTGATTTAAATGTCTTCGATTCACGGCTTTTATGTTTTATTTTAAATCTAACAAAGAAAGAAATAAAGGTCATGATTTTGCAGACCCTGTCCACATTTGCTCTAGGAGATCTTAAGGGAAATGAATAAGGCCTAAGTTAAACGTCTTTGCCCATTTAATCTGTGGGTAAAAATAGTTTTAGCATTCCTAGATCCATTTTTATTAGCCCTTGGACAGAAGTCTGTTGTAGTCTCACCAATTGTAAAAGTAGTGTTAGAAGTTCTAAGCTTTTTGTGAGAAGAGTTGCTTCAGTAGCCTTTGTTAAATTGCATACCATGAATATTTAATTATGAATAATTTTTATAATACCTGTCCTCCCAAAGTAGTTTCGCAAAGCTTTATCCTCCTTGGAGTTCCTGAGGCTTCATGGTCAGTATAGAAGAGAATGTTAAGCAAGAGGTCATGGTGATTGACTCAGAGAAGGTTGTCTGCTGTGTAGTTAGAATTTGTATATAATAATTTCTGCTTCTTCTTTCGAGTTGACTAACTCTTTCACTGGCTATTTAGTCCGTCTTTCTTCACTATAGTGCTGTTTTACACTGTTTCTGCATAATACGAAAATCAATCCTCTTTTGGATATTGCTTGACTATGAACTGAAATTGTATTTCCAGTCCAGTGCTGAAGCCCACCAGTGGTTATGTGTCCGCCTCGCTCACTTGGAGGTGTGTCGCTTCTCACAGCAGCTGGTTCCACCTGAACTTCTTTTCAGTACCCTGTGGCCTTTTTTTGGCTTTTGTGGAATATTGCCTTTAGTTCTTTGGTATGATTTTAGCATAAGCACAGTGTTCACTCTTAAATTCTGTGAGGCATGAGAGTGGTTACATGGCTATCCCTAGGGATGGGAGCACAAGGGATGGCCTCACCTGTTTCACTGTGGCTGTTTTCACTTGAGAAACAGACTCAGGTTCTTGGAATCCTGTTATGTCTATTGAAAAAGAAAAGGTTAAAATCTGTGGAAAGATACCCACGTGTGTGATTTAATCACCGAGCTCACATACATTTAGCCTTTCTCCTTTTCATAGACTTTGCCTGCTCAAACCAGAGTTTGCTTTCGAAAATAACATGTTAGCTATGTGTGTGTATTTGTATGTGTGCTTAGACATAGCTGTAAACTTACAGTATTCTCATTCACAGGAATGACAGGAATGGTACTTACAGTTTCGGTCTTTTGAAAATTATTACAGCAAAGGGAACCTGGATGTACAAATGCCTGTTTATGAAGAAAATGCTAAGAAGCCATGGTGTTTACAGCTCTCCTGTATGACATCTCTGCTCCTCTAAAAGCTACCGTTCATCTGTAGATTTAAAATCCAAGTTATGTTTGTTTTTTATGTCATTATTGTTCTTTCTTCTTTTTTTTAACATATATCTGTGATGTTATGAGTATATAAAGTGCTTCTGTAAATGACTGAGTATATAGATGTGTGTTTTTATATAAAATATACACCTATTGGTTACCTGAAAGTCAAGGTTACCAGAAAGAAAGCTTTTTTTCCTATGAATTCATGAGTAGATTGGTATATCCAGGTTCGCAGTTTACTTTTACAACATAGGTGTGCTGACTGTTTGTTTGGATGTTTAATTTTCCCCCCATCTGTTCTGTGGGCATTGTTGCTTGAGCAGTCAGCCACCCCAGGGCATCGAGAGCCCCTTCCTGAGTGCTTGCCTTGGGTAAGGCACTGTGTGGCCTGGCAGGTAAACTGAGAGACATGCCTACAGCCCCCCAGTAGATCCTCACTGAGAAAAGAATATTGGAAGGGTTAGTTTTCTGAAACTGCCCATTAGCTAAAGAAATATGGATATTGCGAACTTTAATTGGTAGTCTCATAGCTTTTTACCCAGTATCATTCTTTGAGATTAATACCCATTGAAAATCTGTTCATGGTGATTTTTTACACTCACTTTTTTCTGCTTAATAAATGGAATTATCCACATCAGATATTGCCGAAATATTAAATACTAATTGGTACTTACTGTGACCACCTTGAATTGTAGGTTTTCTTAAATCAGAAAACAAAGCAGTCTCTGGCTCTTGGTGGAAAAAGGGGAAGCTCTGGTTTCCTTGAATTTGTGTGCTCTGTTCTGGGTTTGATTTGATTTGATGGGACCCTTCATCATTTCTACCCTTAACATTTCTTTAGTGCTCTGGATGACCTCCTGTCTTTTGTTTCTGTTTGAGCATTTGTTTTGGAAGTATAATGGAAAGCTGCTTCTGTAGTTGGGAGTTGGAACCACCTTGACAGGGGCTAACGACACAGCAGTTTAATTTTGGAAGAAATAGCGCCTAGAATGAGGGAGGAGGACAGCAGGATAAAAGAAAAAGTCTGCGTTTATACTTAAATCTCACGTTGGACTTAGAAGTTAATAACAGTGATGTTGAAGGACAAGAGCCATTTTCTTTTATAAACTCTCCAAAATAAAGCTTTTATCTGAGTAGTTCCTTAGGAGCAGGCTTTGGTCTGTAATTTTGTCCAGGTTACAGGAAATGGTGCGTTTTCATGGAGGTGAAGTGTCTGTGACCATCCTTATTCCTCTACCTCTCATCGCTGTCTGCCACCCTGTTGGGATCAGTTCTCATGTTGACCATGAAATAAAGTAGCCTTTTTGCTGAGGGACGAAAAATCAGAAGTACCTGAAATAGTTGAAACACTTAGATTCAATGAATGTAAATTTTTTATGTTAGGACGTTGGGCAAATCTACTATAGAAGACCTCTGTAAAATTTTAGCAAGCAGTGATGTCACCTTGAAGGCTAAGGTAGGCCTGGTTCAAGCCAGGTATTTTCAGTTGCATCATATGCATACAAAAGCTGGGCACTGAAGAAGAATTGATGCCTTTGAATTACGATATTGGCAAAGAATATTGACTATACCATGAACTTCCAGAAGAATGAACAAATCTGTCTTCGATGAAGTTTATCAGACGCAGCGAGACTTTGTCTCACATACTTTCGACGTATTATCAGAAGGAATTAGTCTCTGGAGAAAGAGATCGTGCTTGGTCAAGTACAGGGTCAGCAAGAAAGAAGAGAACCCTCAACAAGATGGATTGACGCAGGGTCTGCAGCATTGGGCTCAAGCGTAACAACAGTCATGGGCATGGTGCTGCGGCCGGCAGTGTTGCGTTGTGCTGTATGTAGGGTCACTGCGAGCTGGAGCCTCCTTGACAGCAGCTGACACACAGCAGTGTGATTTTGGAAGAGGTAGTGCTTAGAGAAAGGGAGAAATGTTACCTCTTCAAAATAATTAAAATGAGGTTATTCTGTTTGAATTAATTTGACTGAGATTTGCATGGCGTCTCTTAAAGCAGTATGTTTTGAAAGAACTTCAAAGGAGAAAGAAAGGCAGAGGACGCTGGACGAAGAGTTAGTGATGTGTTTTATATATATCCACATGCATGATATTGCAGTCATTTTGTTTATTTCATCTTCCGGCTCTTTAGAGGCAGAGGATTCTGGTTGTGCAAAAATCTTTTGAATGTAACAAAGACTCTGGGGAAGAACGCTGCCTAGAGTGTTAAGGTGTTTTCTCTTTAACATTGTGTAAGATTTCATGTCAGTAAGATAATACGTGTCATGAATTTTGTTCAGTACAAAGTGATATAGCACCCAGTTCCAATTATAGCATTAGGTGTGTGTGTACCAGTTAAAGCACGTATGTTCAGAAGCAAAATCACTTACTTTGAGAGTCAGTGTTCCTTTTACCCAGCTGACTAAATTTATTTTAATATCAGATTTTTTTTTTTCACAATGCAGTTTTATTTTTCCGTTGCTTATTCCTCTTCAAAAATAACCCCCCTTTTTTATGTACTCACTTTCCCTTCTGGCTGCAAACCAGGTATTTAAACAAAAATAAAGGATTGCCAGTTTTGCCAGCTGGGGATGAGAACCCGGCTGGCGAACTGTGGGTTCGGGAGGCAGTTAATCCAGCTTTTATGCTTTTTATGGTTTTATGAAAAAAGAGGTTAAAAACCGCATTTGGCTCTTTTTGCGTATGTGCTTCTGTTTAGTTGCTGCTGTAGGAGTGCTGTAAAAGGCTACTCAGACTTTGAAATTTTTATTATTAGGTAAAATCTTTTATCAATTAGATAAAGACCCACAAGCTGTACACTCCACTAATTGACCATGTGGTAGATCCTTGAAGCAATACCATAATTGAAAAAACTTATTGGTATTTTCAAGTTAAATACGCAGCCCTCCCTTTAGGTAGAATTGCTTCTGGTTCTCTAGCGTGCTGTTTTCTATTTGTTCTCATATTACTCATTTCAGGTAAGTAGAAATTTTAATTTTTTTTTTTTTGGCTAAAGATGGAAAGTAATTTTTTGACATAATTTTATTTGTTATTGTTTAGAATAGGCACAGCAAAACACACACCCATTCAACAGTTTCTACCATTTAATGGCACTGGTTACATTCTTGGAGTTGGTGACCATTCATATCCTCATTGCTGAGTTGTTTCTCTCTCTTAACGTCCATTCACTGCCCCCTAAGAGTCCCAAGAGTTGTCACTTTGATCTCATGTAGATATCATAGTTTTACACAAAGAGTGCACACTTTGTTTGTTGGCTAGCCACACCCTCTGCCACGATGTGTTTTTGTAAGTGTGTCGTGCTCACTTTTCACTGCAGCGTGTGAAAGAGGATTGGTGTGGTGCACTTGTGGGGGTGCCTCATGTTAGGGGGGCATGGCTTGCAAACAGTCACAGAAGACACGCATTATTTGCATAAAAATATAGCAGTTCTTAATAGAGCATGATGCTCAAGGCAGACTTTTTTACTAGTTAACGCTAAACTGTTGTTTGGTTTCTGAAGGACTTCTGGTGATAATTTTGGTTTCAGGTTTAAAGATTATCTCATGGCAGTAGTTTCCGGAATTCAGCCAACCTTCATGGCTTCAGGAAGTCTGGAGTTCCTGAAAATTGGATGCTCTGTTCAGCATTTTGCGCTTTTTGAATAAGATTTTTCTAAGGAATCTGAGTAATAGTAGCCAGGCACCATCCTGTTCTTCTGGTCTGGTGACAGAGGAGGTGGTTGTTGATGGAGGTGATTAACCACAGAACCCATGTCCTCCTCCTCCTGCTGACTTTTTCTTCGTCTGTTTTTCTAGACCAGCAGTGAACAATTACTCTGTGTTGGATGGCTGGTTGCAAGCTTTTAAGACCCTAGACACCATACATGAAACTAGGAGGTAGAAAAGAAGTGCTGAGCCTGTTGTTAGAGCAATTTAAGTGGATGTCTTAGGAAATCATGACCGAAACCTTTAGACCACCGAACCAAACTCCGTAACGTTGCTCGTTGTCCAACATCGTCGCCAGTGCCTGCTCTGTTTTTCCTGTCATTATTACAACTATAGTAATCATGTGGCTTTTGCCAGTTCACCTTCTTGCAGATACATGCAACTTACTGATAAAACAATCGTGGGAACCTTAATCAGTGCAGTTTTTCCTTCACCATTCACTCATAGCATCCCCTTCCTCTCACCTCGTGTAACCTGCTAATAAACTTTATTCTTTGTATATTTTTCTTGTCTTTTTATATAAATGAGATCATATAGTATTTGTCTTTTTGTGGTTGTTTGGAAACTATAGTTACTTGCTTTTTTTCTTTCAGAAAATAGTTTGGTTTGTGATTTACACACGACTTTTGGAAAAACGTAGGAACTAGGCTTGTTCCTGCATTGCCAGTGCTGTTCCAAGCATCTTTTAGCCAGGGAATAATGACTAGTACATTGAAGTACAGGTTTTTTCTTTTTTTTGTTAACTTTCTAATGCATGCACTGAATAGCTTTTTAGTGTAACAATTATTTTTTGTCTTAAAGGTATATCCTCCATCTTTCAATGTTCTGTCTACTATGTGCCTTCTATAGATTTATAGGTAATCACAATGTTACTGCCAAAAATATGATTATCTGCAATTCTATGAAATTATTCATTAAAGCTTTAAATAAAAGTCCCAGAGGAATAACCTGCAGTAAAGTAGTAGAATGCTTGGCACATGAGTTCTGCCCTGCTCTGATCAAATTCTGTCTTACATAATCCATTAGAAGGGTTTCTTCCTCACCTCAGTCAATTTCATCTAACTAGTTTTGTTGATCTGGTTCTCCCTATGCTGAGAGAATGAAATATAGTAAAACTCTAAAATTATTCAGATGCAATCTTAGCTGTTTGATTCTATGTGATTTTGTGATTGTATGTAAAACCAGTAAACCAAACCCATTGCCATCGAGTTGATTCCAACTCAAGTGACCCTGTTGGACAGGCTAGACCTGCCCCATAGAGTTTCCAAGGAGTACCTGGTGGGTTTGAACTGCTAGACCTTTTGGTTAGCAGCTGTAGTATTAGCATTACACCATCAAGGTTTCCTTGATTGTATATAATTATTGAAAATCCTGTATAACTAAACCAAAATCAAAGCCACTGCTGTTGAGTGGATTCCAACTCATGGCAACTGTATAGACCTGAGCTGACCTGCCCCACTGGGTTCCAAGCCTGTCAGTCTTTACAGAAGCAAACTGCCACTTCTGTCTCACACAGATTGGCTGATGGGTTCTGTATAAATGAGGAAAATGTCACTGGATGAGAGCCAGACGTAACAGACAGATAAAACCACATTTTTTCTGAGTGGATGGCAAGGTACCATGTTTTGATTTGAACAGGTCATTCCATATAACCCAAATGGTACTTTCATCATTTCTTAGTAAACTTTTTTTGTGTGTAATATATTTTTGGGAAACAAAGTTAAGATCATATGCCGTACAAATATTAAGTATCACTTTTGCTCTTATAACAGGCATGTTTAAGATACTAAAGCTTTGGATACTAAAGTCTTTTGCAGTGCAGACAATACACTTTCATATTCATTTCTTTGAATAAACGTTTCCTGAACAAGTTGAAACATGTAGTGACCTCCAGAAGCTTTCCGTTTTAGTGGTTGTCACACCCTGCACTCTTTTTCATTACGTTGTATCGATTTACCCCTGGTTTCTTCTCTTCAATTTTAGTTCTTTTTAGGCCAAGTATATGTAAGGCACATTGTGTGTCCTTTAAATCATATGATCTACCTGTAAGTTGTTATTTACAGTCCACATTGTGGAACCAGATGAGAAATAAAGTAGTTCTAAGAGAAATATGCAAGTATGGTAACGTTTCATTTTATTCTTAGTACTCCATATACTCATTTAATTGAACTTTTGTTTCATAACGTGACCCCTTTATTTGTGTGTGTAGGAGGTCCACAGTTTACAAATGTCCAATTTACATATAATCTGTAGTTAACACCAACTCCTCTAAAGCCTGTTATGTTAAAATCTTAGGGTACATAACATGGTTTGTACTAACAGCTGAGACACACATCAAGACATTGTTATTACTACTACTGTATTGTCTCAAAGATATTTTAGTGTAATTTGGAAGTGTTTAATGTATTTTATACACTATATACTATATAATAACACACTTGGACTGACGAACTATGTTCTGTAACTATTCAGATTCATGTACAAATTAAACTTAAAGACAGACTTAGGAATGGAACTCATTCGTAATCTAGGGACTGTCTGTAAACTGTACATAATTTCTGTGAATATATTGAATATTTCATGTATTTGGTGTGATTGATGTTTTTTGAAGGATATTTCATAGTTTCAATGTCAAGCATACGGAAACCTAGAAAGTTGTGATTCATTATTATGTAAAAATCTTATGTTTTATGCCTAATCCTTTGGAAGTGAAAGTGAAATAACTAATCTTTTTAACGGGTTTCATTTTCAGGTATTGGAAGATAACGACTACGGTCGTGCAGTGGACTGGTGGGGTCTGGGGGTCGTCATGTACGAGATGATGTGTGGGAGGTTACCTTTCTACAATCAGGACCACGAGAAACTGTTTGAACTAATACTAATGGAAGACATTAAATTTCCTCGAACACTCTCTTCAGATGCAAAATCCTTGCTTTCAGGGCTCTTAATAAAGGATCCAAATAAACGGTGAGTGTGTAGCAGTGCCTAGTGAGTTAATGATGAACAGGGTTAGAAATTATGCCGTAGAAGCTCACCTGCATGTAACTGACTCCACAATAGAAAGCAGCTGGTGTAAATATCTTCTTACTGAATTACTGACTTATTTTTTACCTGCATCATATTGAACATCTAAAAATTTCTCTCAGCATTTTTTCAGCTTCGGAATTTTTATGCAGGTTTTTCCAAAGAAGGATATTGAGTTTTATTGTCTGTGTCCTGAGTCACCAGCATCCTGAGTGCCCTGTGGTCTGATGATGTGGGAAGAGGAAGACCCCTTTTCCCTTTCAGTCTCTGGACCTTTGCCTTTCTTGTGGTTTACACTATGAAAGAAACAGGCCAGTCTCTGTACTCCCTCGCTACCCCCAATCTGTGTTACTGTGTCTGACTGCTTTTTTGTCCTTTGAAAATTTTCCTTTTCCTGCATGACTGAAAGCATTGACAGTTAAAATAAAACCTTGCCACCCTTACGGTGCCTGTTTCTGTAGCTATAGCTGTGGTCTGAAGGAAGTGACAGCCCTTGGTACATCACTCAGTGAGCGACAGAAGTCTTTTGTTTATGTTTGTATGTTCATTTGCACTTTTTATATATCATATTTGGAATCACTATTAATTTAAAAGTGAACCTTATTGTGTGTGTATGCATTTGAGTATATATGTATGTATTCCATGTAGGTATCAGTACTTCTCTGTTAGTTTATTGAATCACAAGCATCTTGGAGATAGTCATGAAAGCCCGCTGCCACCGAGTCAATTCTGACCCCCAGCTGCCATGGAGGACAGAGCAGTGCTGCCCCACAGAGTTTCCAAGGAGAGTCAGGCGGGTTCAAACTGCCGAGCTTTTCGGTTAGCCGCTGTAGGTCTTCAGTGCGCCATGCGGCCTTTGCAGAGTGTTCAGTCCTCCTCAATACCTAATATGATGTTTTATTAGAATGCTTTATTTATGGTTGAGTCTCAATAAAATACATGAAAGGGTAAATCAAGTTTGAAATTTGGACTTGGTCTACCTCAAGAGATGGCTGTCATTACATACTCGTGGCTTTTAAATTTTTAAGTAACCGACTTTCCCACATGCAGAATAGAAACAAGCTAACATAATGAGAGAGGTACTGCCTTTCTGCTTTGTGACAAACCGTTTAAAAACGTGCTTCATAATCTTGGTAACTGAGATACCATCTTCTGTTTGTAAAGTGCTTGTTTTGTTTCACATTAACTCTACCCCCCCCAACTTTTTTTGCGGTTTCATGACGTGGATAGGGCAGATAGGATTGTGCGCTCCCTTTGAGGGAAAGAGAGGAGCCCCTAGGTGGCTGAGTGGTTCATCGAAGGTCTCGCAAAGATTCTTGCAGAAGCAGGAGTAGAAATCTTGTCTTCTGCTGCCTGCTCAGTGTGTCTTTTGTGCCTCTTTTACAGTGCAGCCGCTTCTCAGGTGGTTCATGTAACTCGCGCATCTGTTAGGAAGGGAAGTGTTACCTGCCCTTGGTGACAGACAGCTCTTGCGGTAGAGCCATGATTACCGTTTCCTCATCTTGACTTTGGGATCTGGTGTCTGGCTTAGGTTTCCGGGGTGGCGAGCCTTCACGCCGCCCTTCCCTGGCTGCTTCCGGCAACTCGCACGCCGTTTTCTTGGTGGCCTGTGTTCGGTGACTGGTGAAACAGAATCGTTTGTGTGGTTTACGTGTCTGTATCTCATCCCTTTTTTTTAATTGTCCCCATTCTAGTGGACAGCACACAGTAAACAACAACAATAAAAACCCACTTTCGGTGAGTCAGTTCTGACTCACGGTGACCTTTAGAATGGGGCAGAACTGTCCCACAGTTTCCAGGGAGCATGTGGAGGATTTGAACTGCCAACCTTTTTTTTGGTTAGCAGATGTAGCACTTAACCACTAGGCCACCAGGGTTTCCAGCATATAGTATGTACTTAGTAATTTTTAAAAATAAACGAGAGGTAAATTTCTGGAATGTCAGTGGCCTGGTTTGTAGGACAGCACTTTTAGTAGTTTGTCCACCAGGGGAGTGGTTTTGTTCCCCTAGAAGATGAGACTGCCTGTGACTGCCTGTTTCTGTTTATAATCGATGCATCAAGTTTTCTCCACTGGTTGCTTTAAATGTTGGGCATGTAAGGGTGAAAAAGATGAGCGGCCTTTTCTGTAGATGTTCACAAAACATAGACTTACAGTGAAATGTAACAAATGTTCAGGTCAAGCTGTGTCCACATTGTGGTTAAAATTATTAGCCTTTGGAGGGAATTGAAAGACTTGAGTTGGTTCATGAAGGAGCTGGAGTTTACAGAGTTTACAGGACAGTCACCCCAAGCAGTAAACTACGTGTAAAGTTGCAATAGAATTGCAAACGAGTCTGGCATTTGAAAAGTTCAGGAACTGGAGTGCGGAGGGTGAGTTGCGTAACACTGAGAGATGAAGCTGCTATGTTAGACTGTCAAGGACCTTATGTTTCTCAGCAAATATTTAGTCTTTATTTAGAAGAGAAGGAGGTAAGCCAGTGCAGTGTTTAAAGCACGCGGTGGCATCATCCGACCTCCGTTAGGAAAAGGTAGCTCTGGGTCCCAGTCGTGAATGGATTTTTAGTGCGAAGGGCCAGGGTGGGCAGGTGGGGACCCTTACGGAAGCATCTGGATGAGAATCAAGGCCCTTCCCCAAGCAGTGGTGGAAGGAGCTTTGAGAATAGTTAGATGAGAACTGCCACGGGGTGAGGGGAGCCAGGGAGACCTGGCGGTTTCTAGCTTGGGAGGCTGGTTTGAGTAAACCGAGCTTTAGTAACAGTCAGAGAATTCTGGCAAAGGAGAAGCCTTGATGGGTTATTGTCAGGTGCCGTGAAGTTACCTCTGACTTACAGCCACCCCGTGTACCAGCAGGGAGACACCGGTCGGGTAGGTGTTGACACTAGCTTTGGGCACAGTGAGCCTGAGCCTTCCCTGGGAAACCCAGATGGAACTGTTGTGTGACCAACTGGGAATGATAGTGCCTGAGTTTCAGAGAAACACAGTAATTGAATGCATGGCTGTGGGAGCCGTAAACTTCTGGGAGGTAACTGGAGCCCTGGAATAGCAGAGAGTAAAAACCAACCCTGTTGCTGCTGAATCAGTTCCCGCTCGTAGTGACTCTATAGGAGCAGAGTAGATCTGCCTCACAGGATTTCTAAGGAGCACTTGGTGAATTCGAACTGCCAGCCTTTTTTTTTGGTTAGCAACTGTGGCTCTTGACTACTAGGCCACCAGGGTGTCCATCGAAGAATAGGGTAGAGTATAAGGAGAAAGAGCCCAGGCTGAAAATCCTGAGAAACATCAGAATGTGCGCAATAGGAAGAAGAGAAAGGAGTCAGAAGAGGACCCTCAGTCTTTGGAAAAATAATGAAAAATCAATCGTTTACTTGTAATATTTATTGGGCTCTATTATTATTATTTGGCAGTTTTAAACAGTGCTTCAGCCTTGCTGGTGTTCTTGACTAAATTGATGCCTATGGCGCCAGTGGGATGGCCTTGAGTTTTGCTTTCATTTGTTAGTGGGCGTTACTTGATGGTCGTTCTATCAGTGTCCTCCCACATAAATGTCACAGGAAAAGTACGACTTCATGTCGCACTGCAGAAACAGCTGCGATGCCCTGGTAAGGGGCCCGATGCCCTCCTAAGGGGCCCGAGTGGCGCCGTGTCTAAGGCCCGCCCTGCTGGCCACCCGCTGGCTGCCCCAACTCACCAGCTGTTCTGTGGGAAAGAGAGGTTGGCCGTCTACTTGAGTAACAGTTGCAGCCTCAGGAGCCCTGTCAGGATGCTCTGCTCTGTCCCGTAGCGTCACTGTGAGTCAGGATTAACTCAGTGGCCGTGGTTTGGTTTTCTGGTCCAGCTGTGATCAGAGATGTGGGGGCGGCTACAGGAAGACAAAGGAGAGAAGCCGGATTTAGATCTCGAGCAGCGCCGCCTCACAAACTGTTCGTGGCTCTCCACTGCAGCTTCCGCCTCACCCACCTCACAACTATAAATCCAAATTAAAGAAATATTGACATAAACTATAGCATAAGAGTAAAAAATACGACGAACTTCTAGTTTTTCACATGCAGGCTACTTGATGAATTCTTTCCCCAAAGTGTGCTTTACTGTTTGTGCTTTTCTAGTTTCCTAAACAACAAGCTTTGAATGCCTTCCGGACAGTCCAGTGCTGATCTCAGCCCTCAGAGGAACCTGCAGGTTACTAGGGCAGGAGATGGTGATGATTTGTAGGGAGTCCAGAGTGTTGACGAAATGCAGAATCGCCGATCTGAAGGGTCCACATGTGAGCACAGCTGTTAGGATCTGACCTCATCTAAAAGTCCCGTGTCAGGGAGGCGGTGTGATTAGTGGATTCTGTATGGATCTGGGGTTAGTAGGGCCAGGTTATAGGAACATTAGTCATCACTAGAGACGTCTGGATACCCGCTGATTATTCTGTTTTCCATTCTGGCACTGTATGAGAGGACTTTAGGTCCTTCTTAATCCATGTTTCGTATACCTGATCATGCCAGAATTCATTGGAATTGCACAGTTGTTTGTTTTCTGTGACATGTTTGGTTTGCTTTCTACTCAGTGATGTGTTAGAGCTGGCTCATCTCACCTCAGGAGAGCCAGTTGTTAAATTTGCACAGAAATGTTGTGAATTGGTTCTTAAACCCAGTCATTATAAAGAATTAAATAAACTTACAATTAAATTAAGAATATTAAAAGCAAAGGTAGTACTCAAAACTCGTTGCTTAGGTAACTTGGTTATGTTTTGCTACTGTCTGTCTAGTGGTTCTTTGTGTCTGCTGTGTCTGTGAGTACACCACATGATACGTGTCTCGTATCACCTCTGTTGAGGGGCATCATGTTAACCACTTGACATTGGCCATGATGGGAGTATTTACACCAGGGAGACCAGCAAACACATAAATCAGGTTTTGATGGTTGTTTTATTGATTGTGTAGACTTCAGAAGGGACAGACAGTTGTTGGTACTGCAGATTAAAACATAAATTTACTGAGTCTGTAGCCATTACGTTGTGAATAGCACAAAAATAAAGTTGAGGAAATAGTCTTCTGCTGTTCTTGTCCTTTGGAGCTGTAATCAGGAAGGAACAGTCCCTGGTGAAGGACATGATGTTTGATGAAATAGAGGGTCAGTGAAAAAGAGGAAGGACCATCTCCTGGATGATTAGTGGACTAGTGGCTGCGTCGTGAGGGTGCAGCAGGACTGTTTGACTCTGTTGCATGCAGGGTCCCAGCGAGTCAAAGTCAACTCCGTGGCACCTTACAATGTTTCAAAACGGTTAGCCATTCCGCCAAAAAGTCACTCGTGTCGTCGAGAAACAAGCGATACTCTGACATGTCTCTGCTGTGTCACTTTCATCTTATAAAGGGAATATTTATGATAATAGAAACAAAAATATTGAATAGTATTTATGTCTGAGCTGCTTATAAGTAATTTGTATCTTCTAGCTGGCTTTGGACATAAGAGTTGAGGGAAAATTATCAGAGGTATTCTGTGAGAATGAATTGCCTGATTAATTGACAACCAACAATATTATTTTATTCTTTTTAAAGTTTGTGCTAGACATCCGTTCTGTCAGTAAACTGTGTGGGAAATGTGTGAACGTAGGTGTGTGGGGGCTGGTCGGTGTGCATTGCTGTGAACACACCCGAACAAAGCCAGCTGAACTGAGCTCTGTCCCGGGAGACAGACTGCAGTGAACGCAGCAGTGAGCCCTGGGGTACCACCTGTCCTGAAGATGTGCTAGGACTGGGCAGCATTTTGTTTCTTACCCTTGGGGTTGCCAGGACATGACATGAACTCAGCAACTGTTGGGCAGGAAACCAAACCCACTCCCATCGAGTCTGTCCCCACTCAGAGACCCTAATAGACAAAGTACAACTGCCCCATAGAGTTTCCAAGGAGCATTTGGTGGATTGGGACTGCTGACCTGTGAGAATGAATTGCCTGATTGCAGCCATAGCACCACTTTGCCGTAGCTTATCAAATTCAGATCTAAGTAGATTTTGTTTGCTTCCCTCTGTCTTCTTTGTTCTTCCCTTTTTCTTCCTTCCCTCCCTCCTTCCATTTCTCCTTTCCTTTCTCTTCCCCGCTGTCCTTCTTCCCTCTTCTTTCTCTTCCTCCTCCTTCTCTCTCTTCTTCATCTCACACCTCCCACCCACCCTTCCTGGTAGGTCCAATATTATTAGTTCAGAAAGTACCCATCTTACAAGGATATGAAGGCAAACCACTAATGCATGCCACAGAATGCTAAATGATCACGTCATCTGATTTTGAACTGTGAGAAAATACCTGAGTTTTATACCGTGTTAGATACAAGTTAAATGAGCCAAAAACCAAACCAAATCCATTGCTCTTGAGTCATTTCTGACTCGTAATGACCCCAGTAGTTTAATAAGAGCACTTTTAAAAATTTACTCATTTAATTTTTAATTTATACTGCAGTCGCAGTTGATTCTTTATAGATTACCAATAGTTTTCTATGAAGATTTGAGATGAACATGACCCATGAGTCATTCACAATGTTTCAGAGCTATTTCTTTTCTAACCAATTAGTCGTTTCAGAATTTATGTTAATAAGGGTGTGTTTTCACTTGAATAATCCTGAAAGAAATTTGGTTTACCAAACCGTCAATGACAGTAACTACCATTTACTGTTCTAGGTACATAGCTGTATTTTTTCTAATGACTGTAATAACGCATGGGGTTGGTGTTATGATCCCTACTTTGCAGATGAGAAAATGGAAGCTTGGCCTCTGTCCTCTTATCACCCATCCAGTGGGTGCCTGTGTGTCACCCATCCAGCAGGTGCTGGTGCTGGTTTTGCTTTTCAGGTCTGTCATCAGAGGCTGTGCTCCTCTCCAGACTACATACTATTTGGAGGCTGGCTTTTGTCAATACTGTGTTTATGTATATTAGATCTTGTGGCAAATACTTCTATTATCATAGATATCACATAAATTGTCACAAAGAATATTATGCTTTCATGAACAGAATTGTCATGCATCAGGCTTCTGTAGACATTCTATGCTCATTTGGTTTTATTTCTGTCCTCATAGCCTTGGTGGAGGACCCGATGATGCAAAAGAGATTATGAGACACAGTTTCTTTTCCGGAGTAAACTGGCAAGATGTATATGATAAAAAGGTAGGATATACTTATGGTACAGTGGTTATATGTTTTGGCTACTCTACTAGAATGAATTTGTGTCAAAAAGGGAGGTTAAGTGAATAAAATATGACAAAGTAATGACATTTTTCATTTTACTCTGACATTGGAGTGATTCTTGGATTTGTTGGTATAAAGTTTTATTCATAATTTTGACTCAAGATGCAGTTTGACATTTCATTTAGTGTGGTTAAATAATTTTCCTGACTTTAATTTTCGTAATTGCTGGCTTGTCACTCTTCGTTTCTTGGATTGAAACAGCAGTGACACCTGATGGGGTATTGTTCTTCAGGTAAACCAATGACCGAAAACGAGAAAAAGACTAATTTTTTTCATTCATGTATGTTTTTAAAGTGGGAACTTCAGATTTGTATGTACAAGTCCCTATTTTAAAACAAACTTAGTTTTAATCTTTAATGAAGTCATTTAATTGTCTTATTTGGAACAGAACTTAATTGCCAACAAAATAGATGCTACTAAATGTCTCACTTTGCTGTCATATACCTATTACCCATTTGAACGCTATTCTTTGCTGAAGTTCAGGGACAGGAAATTACTGTATCTGTTTATTCTTTTATTGTTTTAAACATATACAAGTTGTGATTGCTTTTTAACCGAAAACCTGGGCAAACCCCTGGTTAGGGCTGGTCCTGGCCCTGGATTTGCCTCTTTTTTCCTGTGAGAAAATGAACAAGTCATTCAACTGCTTAAATTATGATCCCTGAAGTCCTTTCAGACTTTAGGATTCTCTGGCAGGGTTTTTTAGAGTATGAATTTCTCTAGATTATTTCTGTGTAAAATTCAACATAGATTTTACACTGAGTTTGTCAACTTGTACAAAAAGACCCTGCTGTAATTTTCTGTGAGATTGTATCACATCTGTAGATCTATTTGGGGATACTGACATCTTAACGAGTTGACTCTCCTGATCTATGAACACAGTTTGCGTTGTTCCTTTCTTTAGATCTTCCTTAATTGCTGTCAGTAATGTTTCAGAGAAAAACACAGCAAAGGGCATCAAAGTCGAATGATTTAAAACCAGTTATAGAAAAGCTGAAATGAGAAAATCTGAAACAGAAAGAAAGGCACGTATGAGCTCCAGAGAACACAAGTGAGAATGACTATGAATGCTCTCAGTGGAAGACAGAGTACAAGAAGAAAATGAAAAGATCGTTCTAGAGTTCTGTGCGTTGAAAAAATGCCTCTGAAAAATGAAGCAAAGTAAAGACTACAGTAAAAAAGCTAGGAGAATTCATTACCAGCAGAACAGAATGAGAAAAAAAGGTTAAAGGAAACGCTTCAAGTGACAGGAAAACTAGCTGCTTGGGTCTGTGGATTTCGTAGCCTTCATCACATTCCCTTACTTATATGTATGTATTCCTGTAAGGAGGGTTTGACTTTCTGTGCTCCCGAGCTGCCTGTTTGCAGGTGTTTTCTGATGTTCCGTTAGGGTCAGTGTAGTATCCCTGGGTGGTACAAGCAGTTCCATGGTCGGCTACTGGTTGAAAGGTTGGAAGTTCAGATCCACCCAGAAGTACTTTTGAAGAAAAGCCTGGTGATCAGCTTCCAGAACATCACAGCCACGGTTCCGTGATGTGCAGTTCGTCCGTGAAACGCAAGGAGTGGCTGTGCACTTGATGGCACCTGGTCTGCGTTTTTGGTTAGGGTGCATTTGGAGTAGGCTGAGTCCTAAGGCTGGAGACCCTGAGTGGTGCATATGGTTAAGTGCTGAGCTGCTAACTGGAAGGCTGGCAGTTTAAGCCAACCCAGAGATGCCACAGAAGAATGTCGGGCATCCTGCTTCTGGACAGGTCAGCCATTGTAGCCACCAAGGAGCACAGCTCCACCCTGACAGAAGTGGGGTCACTAGTGAGTCAGAAAGACGCAGTGACAGCTGGCTTGGTTTTATCTCAAGGTTCAAGTTAGTGCCACCGAAAAGGTATCCAGCCAGTGTCCTGTTAGTTCCAGCTCATGGTGACCCCTGTGCACACCAGTTTGGCAAGATTCAGGGAGGAAAAAAAAAATTGCATTTGAAGAAAACACAGGATCTAAAATTATGGAACTGGGACATTCAGAATGAGAGAACAGTGTGAGAACAGCAAAAGTAGTAACGAGCAAACACTGGAAGAACCAGCAGTTCACAATAGCTAGGCATTGTGTGCAAAAAAGGAGTCAGTCTGTTAATACCGTGTCATTTCTTAAAAGTTCAGTGGTGCTTGATGTAGTTGCCTACCAGAATTAGAGTCTAATGTAGAGAGATGACGTGAGGTAATTGGACCTTTTCAAGTTTTGTTGCTGCAGACTTTTTAGGGAGAAGAGTCTGGGGAAAAAAAGAGAGAGAATCTCATTAAGAGACTACTGCAATGATACAAGTGTGAAGTGACAGGCCTAACTGAAGCAGATTAATGGCAATGAGGGAGGAAAAAGAAGTGTGAATCCCAGCAGCATTAGACAGAAATAAGAATTGGCAGTCTCGTCTGACAATACTGGGAAAATGGGAGCAAGCTGAAGGAAAGGGACGAAATCTAGTCAGTTTTAGTAATCTTTAATTCCAACTGGGGTTGTCTAAAGAGCTAAAACTGCAGCAGTGATGTTTGAAATCTGGAAGTTTAGAGTCTGACTAGATTTGTGAGAATGGATTACCTCTATTACAGGGACAGAGAGGAGAAAAAGATGGTGAGAAAAAGAGAAAGATACGAGGGAGGATAGAAGCAGAGGGCTTGCACTGAATACTGAGAAATACCTGTGTCAGAAAGTAGACGTGTTTGCCTTATTCTTAATCATGCGGAAATACTTTCCTCGTTGAGTATGAGATTAACTCTTCATTTTTTGTAAATGCCATTTACCAGGTTGAGAAAATTTCCTGTTAGTCTTCTGAGTGTTTGTATTATAAATGAGTGCTAGGTTTTGTCAATTGCTTCTTCTGTATTCATTGAAGTGACCATATGGCTCTATATTTTTAGTCTGTTAATGTGATGAGTCACACTGATTGGTTTCCAGATACTAACCAACCTTGATACCTGAGATGAACCCCACACGGCCATGGTGCATTATCTTTTTTGCTAGATTTGATTTGCTGGTGTTTGTGAAGGGCTTTTACATTTTTGTTCATGAAAGATACCAGAAACTAGAGAAAGGTGACCCAACCGAATGTGGAAATTACTGGGCAATGTCGTTAATGTCACACTCAAGTAAAATTTTGCTGAAGATCATTCAAAAGCAACTGCAGCAGTATATTGTCAAGGAACTGCAAGAAATTCAAGCTGGATTCAGAAGAGGATGTGGAACCGGGGATATCACTGCTGATTCAGATGAATCTTGGCTGAAAGCAGGGAATGCCAGAAAGATGTTTACTTGTGTTTCATTGACTGTGCAAAGGCATTGGACTGTGTGGATCATAATAAATCATGGCTAACATTGTGGAGAATGGGAATTCCAGAACACCTAATTATGCTCTTAAGGAAATTTGTGTATGGATGAAGAGGCAGTAGTGCGAATGAAACAAGGGGACACTGCAAGGTTTAAAGTTAGGAAAGGTGTGTGTCAGGGTTACATCCTTTCACCATACCTTTTCAGTCTGTATGCCGAGCGAATAATCCAGGAAACTGGATTATACAAAAAAGAACCAGGCATCAGGATTGGCGGATGACTCATTAATAACCTGCATTATGCGGACACCACCACCTTGCTGGAAGTGAAGATTTGAAGAACACACTGATGAAGAAGAAGGACCATAGCCTTCACTATGGATTGCAGCTCAACATCAAGAAAACAAAAATTGTCACAAGTGGACCAGTAAGCAACGTTGTCATAAGTGGAGAAAGAATTGAAGTTGTGAAGGATTTCATTTTACTTGAGTCCACAGTCAACACCTATGGAAGCAGCAGTCAAGATATCAGAAGATGCATTGCATTGGGAAAGTCTGCTGCAAAGGATATCCTCAAAGTATTGGAAAGTAAAAATGTCACCTGAAGACTAGATAGAGCGCCCCTGACCCAAGCCATGGCATTTTCAGTTGCATCGTATGCATGCAAAAGCTGGACAGTGAACAAAGAAGACCGAAGAATTGATGGCCTTAGAATTGTGGTGTTGGAGAAGAATGTTGCATGCACCGTGGACCCCCCCAAAAAACAAACAGATCTGTTCTGGTAGAAGTACAACAAGAATGCTCCTTGGAAGCAGAGATGGCAAGACTGTGTCTTAACATACTTTGGACATGTTGTCAGGAAGGATCAGTCCTTGGAAAAGGGCATCATGCTTGGTAGAGTAAAGGGTCAGCAAAAAGAGGACAGGGTACGCAAGTGGGCTTAAGCATAGAAACAATTGTAGACATGGTGCAAGACTAGGCAGTGTTTCCTTCTATTGTGCACAGGGTCACTGTGAGTCAAAACTGACTCGACAACACCTAACAACTGTTTTCACCACCAGAAAGCTACTAGTACTGTGCATTTCCGTTGAAACATTGCTATCTTATGTTTTGATTTAATTTAGTTTCTAAAGGCTTTTCTAATTTCTAATTTCTAATTTCCATGTCATTTCTTCGTTAACTCCATGGTTATTTAAAAGTGTGTTGTTTGATTTATAAATATTTGCAGATAGTTCAGCTATCTTTGTTTTGGAGCTCCTACTTTTTGTTGTTTGAAAACATATTTTGTGTAACTTTAATTCTTTACAATTTATTGAAATTGGTTATGGCCCAAAATATGCTTTACATTGATGAAAGCTCCATATATGTGTGGAAAGAATGTGTATTCTGTTCTTGTTTTATGAAGTGTTCTATAAATGTAAGCTAAGTCAAATTGGCTGAGAGTGTTGTTTTTGCCTTTCTCAAATATTTTGACTGCTTAATTTTATCAATTATTAAGAGAAGAAAGAGGAAAAATTTTATCTGACTCTAACTACGGTTTTGACTTGTTGTTCTTTTGATTCTATCAGTTTTGCTTTTTTTTTCTTTTTTGTTAAAGCTGTTTTTAGATGTACCCAAATTTTGAGTTGTATCTTTTATGAATTTACCTCTCTCATTATGTTATAGCCCTCTATATTCCTGGTGATATTCTTTATTCTTGCTGGTAGCGTTGGAGTTCTGATATCAGCATAGCCACTTGAACTTACTTTTGATTGATGTTTACATTGTGTGTTTTTTAAATTTTTAATATTTATCCTGTCCATGTTTTTATATTTAAAGTGGTTTCCTTTTAGACAGCATATAGTTGGATCTTGCTTTTTGTTTCCATGTGGTAATCTCAGCTTTTTAATTAGGTGGTGTAGGCCATTTATATTTAATATAATTATTGCGTTTTGTTGGTGTAATTCTCCCACCATTTTTCTTTTTGTTCCATCTATTCTGTCTCTCTTTTTCATTTTTCTTTCTTCAGCTAAAAATATAGCATTCAGGATACTGGTGTATGTTTTAGAGTAGTGCAGGGTGCTTCTGTTAGTCGGATCCGACTCAGTGGCACTGGGCTGGCCTCATTCTTTTTGCTATTGTTGGCATACATTTTCTTTTACATATGTTGTAAATCCCAAAATTAATTGTTGTTGCAATTATGTTGCAAGGGGTTTTAAAAAATAAAAATGTTCCTTTATTTCTTTTGTGGAGTGTAAAAAATTTCCATGTGGTATTATATTCCTTCTTCCTGAAGGATCTCTTCAATATTTCTTTTATGTCAGGACTGCCAGTGATAAGTCTCTGTTCTTTTGTGTGTTGAAAAAGTCTTTATTTGGCCTTGATTTTGAAAGGCATTTACATCAGATATAGAATTATGGGGATGCGAAGTTGTCTCTTTGGTATTTTTAAATATTTTTAAAATGTCTCTGCATTTACCATCTTGGCTGGTTTTAAGATTTTCTTTTCATCTTCGATGTCAACAATTTGATCTTGGTATGTGGGTTGTTTTTTATTTTGATTTGTTATACTGTGCTTTTGTTGTTGTTTTCTTGTTTTTTAGCTTTTGAAGTGAGATTTTCTGTTTCCTTAATTTTGCAAAATTCTTAGCCGTAAGTTCTTCATATTTGTATTCTGCCCTGTATTTTTATTCTGCGTATTCACATTTTGTTTTCCTTTGTGGGATCTCTAATTTTATACGTGCTAGACCTTTTCATGTTGTCCTCAAACTCTTCAGCGCTTTGTTTTTGTTTGTGACAGTAGTGGTTTTTGTTGTTTTGTTTTACTCTTTTTTTCCCTTTCTGTGTTTTGTTTCAGTTTGTGTGATGTCTGTGAACCTAACTTGAAGTAAATTGTTTCTTTTCATAGCTATGTCCAGTCCTAAAGTAATTTTTCCTGTATGATTTTGTGTTTTTCACCTCCTGCAGGTTTCATTGACTCTTTTATAGTGTTCATATCTCTGCTGAAATTCTGTTAGCCGTTCATGCATATTGTTCATTTTTCCCACCAGCACTGTTAATGGGAAATGATAGTTTTTTTAAAGTCACCAGATGCTCCAACATCTGGGTCATCTCTGGATTTGATGCTGTTTGTTGCTTTGTTTCCTTACCTCTCTTCTTCCCTCTGTCTCTCCGTCCCTCCCTCCATCCTTCCCGCCTGTCATTCCCTTCCTCCCTTTTCCCTTCCCTCCTCATTCCCTCCCTTTATCTTTCTCTGTGTCCTCCTCTCTTTCTCTCTCTTTTTATTTTTTGGTACCTCGTATTTCCAAATGATTGTCAGTTGTCAGGATTAGAAGAGTAGTAACTGATATAAATTGTACTCAGGCATACCCATTAGCCTACCTCTTCTTCGGTGATACTGTTGCTATGGGGCATTGAATCAGTTTGGTCCATGGGTTCTAAGGCTTTTTTTGTGAAGGGTCAGATAGTAAATAGTATTAGGTTTACAGACCCTGTATGCTCTGTTACATAGTCTTTGTTTTTTGATTTTTTTTTTTTTTTCATTTATAACCTTTTAAAATACAGGAACTTTTTTTGGCCATTACTTGGCAATCCCTGGTCTAGTTAGTATTTAACTAGGTTTGGGTGTGTGGTTGCTGTAGTCACCGTTAGTGCACCATAGATGTATGTTCCTCTAGCACTAGGTTGCTACTGCTTTGTGCCTAGAACGGCATGTATACCGCACAGAGACTCTCTCTATATACTCGTCTTGTCCTCAGCAGTAGACTGCTAGCCCTTGTTACTAGGTGGCTAGGCTGGTGATGCAGACAGGGAAGGTTCTTAGTGCTCCTCATATAGTCTCTGCCCTAGACAGGTCCTGTGCACTGGAATTCCTCACTGTACTGTGGAGCTGTTTCTTGACTCTTACTGGGTCTTAGATAGGAGAGTTTTCCTGCTCCTCCTCTAGCAGTATCATGTTGCGGGCTGCTTGGACTGTACTGTCCCACCTGTTGTCTTACTGATGTAGATTTAGGCTTTTCTCTGGTGTGGCAGAATCTCCAGGAAAGCCTGACTTTTGTCTCTTTCTCCGTCTTCTTATCTCCTATCTTACTAGGCTCTTCTTGGATATGGCAGAACCTCCGAGAAAGCCTGACCTATGTCTCTCTCTCTTCTTCTTATCTCCCACATTACTGAGACTTTGGTACAAGTGTTTAGACTTTTCTCAAGTATGATAGATCCTCTGAAAAAGCCTGACCTCTGCCTGTTTCTCCTACCTCATGCCTTGATGATACTTCTGCGTATGGATCAGCCAGTCATGAGATGCCCCAATACCATTGTAACCATTTTTGGCAAAATAGACTGCCCTGCCAACCTCCTCCTGATTGTAACCCTATAAATAAAGTTTCCTACTGAGGAACAGCAGCCATTGCTCTCCATCAGAGACCTTGGTCCTACCTGGCTTCAACTTTATCTTGTGTGATGTGAGTTTTTTCTTATCCCCTTTCCTGTCTCCCTCGGATATGGGTTTGTCCCAGTGTTGGTCACCGGGGTGCCTGACGCAACAGTATCATATCTCTGCTTTTATTCGAGCAGTATCCTGGGCCCAAAAGTATTCCTACTATCTCATCAGAAACAGTGTCTGTCCTCCCCCAGAAGCAGTCGACCTGAATCTAAATTTTTGGGGGCAGGAGGATTTTCTGCCCCTCTTTCAGTGGCTTCAGTCTGTTGATTCATATGAAAGAAGGTGAAATGGTGAAAGTTTGGTAAACTGGGTAAGTTTTTTAGTCCATGAGCCACTGATGTGGTTTCTTTCCACTCTCTTACCCTATCCACAGTCTTTTTTATAAAATCCCCACAGAAGCATGCAAGGAGAGCTTTCAGTTGAGTCTGTACTTCCCTGTTTCTGGATCTCCAATGTATTCTAAACTGTCAGACTGTCTAACATGTGGCCTTCCAGGATTCATTGAAGTTAGCTGCTTGCTTCTTGACAACTTGTTTGGTAGGCACCTCTTTTTTGTTTACAGAGGTGAAATGGTTTGTGTGTCCTCTCTCTTGTCCAAGAATATTTTAAACACTTTGAGATTTAAGTCTGGTTTGTTGCCCTGCTACCTCAGTTCTTTGATGGACTCAAGAATTTAAGTCATAATTTTGTAGATTCTTACTCTTTCCACTTTGGTAGGAAGGGGATGACAATTCTTACAGCTGTCTCTAGTGTAAGTAGAAGCTGAATTGCAAATTTGTTTTATTGATCTAGCATAACCCTGATTTCTAAATCCCGACCGAGTTGTTGTAATAATACAGAAAGACAAATATTATAGTATCCCTTTTTATATGAAATACCTAGAATAGGTGAATACATAGGTTCAAGAGTTTACTAGTGGTTACCAGGGGCTGGGATTGGGGAGAAAGTGAGAGTTAGTGCTTAAATGGTACAGAGCTTCTGTTTAAGGTAATGGAAAACATTTGGAAATGGATGGTAGTGATGGCTGCACAATATGGTGATTGTTTTGTTACATATATTTTATCATAATTAAAATTATTTAAAAACAGAAAATGTATGTAAGTGACAGAAAGTAACTCCAGGACAGTGTTTGTTTGAGTTATAGGTAATTGTCATTCTTGTAGGTTAAAAATAGTTGAACATTAGCTATGCTCTATGCTTCAGCATCTCGCTCCTGAAGGGAGTGAGAGGAAAAGGTTGGAGATTTAGCTAGCTGCATCTATATATTTTATATCTTTAAAAAACAAAAGTTTGAAAGCACATATGGCAAAATGTTAACATCTGTTAAGTCTGGATGTCTGTTATATTATTTTCTGTTCTTTTCTTTATGCTTTAAATAGTTGTTTTTTCTTTTTTTTTTTTTAAGTCACATGGAAGGTGAAAGAAATGGAAACACCAAGCACAGGCTACCCTGTGAAGAGAATTGACAACTAAAGAAAGAGGGAGCAGTAGCTGAAGAGGAACGTAGCCTTTAGAATGAATTACATTTGGTTTGGTTTTGCTCATATGCTTGTGGAAAAGATTCAGGATGACTGTGAAAGTGGGGATATGTAGGAAAGCGAGATAGAGCAAGATCCTGTTAAAAGGGTTAGACGTCACGAAAGAGATGGGGCTCCTTCTGTAGAGATATGGATTGAAACATAATAAGAATGACCAGTGAAGCAAATGCTTTTAGAGATATTTGGGTAAGAAGTTAGGCAGTTCCTGCCAGCAGAACTCATCTTTTTTTTTTTTATTATAGAAGTTATAGCTTCTTAGAGTAGGAAGTAGGTGGTCAAAATCTGAAGCTTGAGTAGAGGGACACCTCCTGTAGGGGAGGGAGAGGGAACTGAAGAGAAACCTCACTGGGGACAGGAAAAGAGGTGACTGATAGTGCTTGAAGGGCCCACTGGAAGTTGAAGAAACTGGAGCCTAAGTTTATGCTCTTAAAGCATGATTTTTTTTTTTTTTTAAAGAAATGACTGTCATTATATAAAAGCTGTGAAGGGCAAAAGGTATTTAGGAAAGATTGCTTTGATTTGGAATCGTTGCCATGTTTTAAGATTGTGAATATGCATACATACGCATACATACAAATATATATGTACAAGTGTATAGGCACAGTAGTTTTCATTGAACTCTGCTGTGCTTTGGTTTTCAGCCTTTTGAGTATGAAGTGTCTGGGTGAGGATGTTGCACATTTATTCTCCTTGGGTTTCTGTCACCTTAAACCTTTTAACTTGTATCTTTCACTAAGTATGGAGAATTTTTAGTGATTTTAAAAAATATTTTTGATGCTTATTTTCTCTTTCTGGAAAGTAAGTTACACATCTGTTTGTTTTCTTCCCAATGTTCTTTAACTTAGATAATTTCCACTGATAGATCTTCAGATTTACTGGTAACCTCTAACCTGTTGTAAGTCCATTCGGTGAATTTCTTTTTATTATTTTTTTCCTTTTTTTTTTTTTTTTTTCTTCCCCCTAATGCTGCTGATTTCTACTTTTATGGCTTTATGGGTCTGAAAAGATGCTTTGCAATATTTCAGTGCCTTGGATTTTGTTAAGGCATGCTTTATGGCATGATATGAGTTCCGTTCTGGAGAATGGGTGGAGTGTGCTGTTTATGTCTCTGAGGTCAGGGTGGTTGATAGTGGCATTTAGATCTTGCATGTCTTTTTTGAGTTCATTTCTGTGTATTCTGTCCTTCACTAAAAATGGTGTGGTGTGAAGTCTTCTGCTATTATTGTGGAGCTGTCTCTTTCTCTTTTCAGTGTACCTAGAGTTTGTTTTATGCATTTGGAGCCCTATCATTGGATGAGTGAATAGTATGATTATTTCTTCCTGATGTATTGACCCTTGAATCATTATATAGTGTCCTTTCTTATGCATTGTGGTAGATTTTACTTTAAAGTGTATTTTATCAGAAATGAATGTTGCCATTCCTGCTCTTTTTTGAATGTTGTTTGCTTGGTACCTTTTTTCCCATTCTTTGAGTGTTAGTTTTTTTGTGCCTTTAAGTCTAAGGTGCATCTCTTGTAGGCAACGTATAGACAGATTGTGGTTTTTTATTCATTCTGCCACTCTCTGTCTCTTTATTAGTGAATTTCATCCATTTATGTTCAGCATAATTATTGCTAGGTATGTGTTTGGTACTGTCATTTTGATGCCTTTTTATGTGTTCACAGTTTCTTTGTTATATTTAATTTTCTGTGCTGAGTCATTTTTCTTTCTGTGTTTCCTTTCATCTTTTTCATTGTTGTTGGTTTTGTGTTTGCAAAGACTTCATGTTTTTCTTGTTTTTTACTTTGATGTGTAGGATGGTTAATACCTGTTTTTTCTAAATTTAAACCAGTCTTGTATTGCTATGACTTGCTTTCCGTGTGGAAGATCTGTGACTACCCTTCTTTAATTCCTCTTTTTTTGTTACAGTGTTGTCATCTTTTATGCGCTGACATCTCTGTTTCCCTATTTTCATTGTTTTTGCCTTAAATTTATTTATGTTATTTCCTTGTCTGGGTTGATAACTGATAGCTCTGTCCTTCATTCTAGTCTTGAGTTGTTATCTGATATTACTGATTTTCTAACCCAAGGACTCCTTTTAGTATTTCTTGTAATTTTGGTCTCTGTGTTGCACATTCCCTAAACTTCTGTTGATTTGGAAATGCCCTAATTTTGCCATCCTATTTGACAGCTTTGCTACGTATATAATTCTTGACTGGCTATTATTTTCTCTCAGTGGTTTGTATATGTCATCCCATTGCCTTCTTGCCTGCATGGTTTCTGCTGACTAGTCTGACCTTACTTAGTCTTATTGACTCTTCTTTGTAAATTATTTTTCATTTATTCCTAGCTGCTACTGAAATTCTCTCCTTATCTTCAATTTTGGCAACTTCAATTTATAATACGTCTTGGTGTCTGTCTTTAGAGAGCTACCTTGTGTACAGTTCAGTGACCATCTTGGATAGGTGTCTTGTCATCTTTCCTGATATCAGGAAAGTTTTCTGTCAGTGACTCCTTGGCAGTTCTCTGCGTGTTTTCTGTTAGCCTAATAGTCTCTCATAGATCATCCCTCTTGACAGATTCCCACGTAATTCTTAGCATTTCTTCATTTTTTAAAATTTGTCTGATTTTTCCTCAAATATGTTGGAATCTGTTGCTTTATCTTCTGTCTCACTAATTCTGACTTCCAGTGTCTCAATTTTGCTTCTTTGATTTTCTATTGAATTGTCTAATTCTGTAATTTTATTACTAGTCTTCTGAATGTCTACGTGATGTCTCTTTATGGTTTCTTGCAGCTTGTTCAATTTGTCGTTATACTCGGCTGCATTTTGCCTGATTTCCTTCGTGGTCTCTTTGAGTTCTAAATGTTAATCTCCTACATTCTACTTCTGATAATTCCAGGAAATTCTCTTCTTCTAGAAAATGTATTGATATTTTGTTTGGGGAGCTTTCTGAAGCCATCATGGTCTGCCTCTTTATATAATTTGATATTGACTGTTGTGTCTGAGCCGTCAGTAAGTGGTTTATTTTATGTTTATTTCTTGTGTTTTAGCTTTTTTTTTAGCTTCTTGTTTTGTTTTGAAATGCCCAAATAGGCAGGTTGAATGAGCTAGCTTGTCTGTTGATGTCTTTGAGGCTGAAATATCCTGTCCCTGGATGGTTAGAGCTTTCACTAGGCATGTGAGCCCAGGTGTCCCTTTACTTTTCTTGCATGTTTTCAGTTCAGGTACCCAGGTAGTTGGTCACGTGAGTGTAGTGCAGGCTGTCTTCTATAGTCCTAGTTAGACAGAGGCGATTGTTATAGCCGCAGGCATCTGGCTGCATGTACTGAGAAAAGCAGGGGGCTGACGGCTGCCCATGAGTGTCTATGAGGAATGCATGCCTTTTTGCCTTAAAGCACCTAGGTAGGTAGCCTTTGCTACAGAACTGGGGATATTCCTTGCTATATGCAGAAAGGAGAAGTATTCAAGTTCCTTGGACCTTTTATGCGTGCCTCTTAGCTCAGGGGAGCTGGCACACCCCCACCCTCACCCCCACCCCAGTGGGTCAGGGAGTGCATAAGGGGTCCTGCTTCCTGCTCTCAGAAAGTATCAGTCTTTAGACCTGGCTCCAGCATTGTCCAGGGAAGGGAGGGGAGGTGCTGGGAAACGGAGAGAGGTTTATGTCAAAGGCAAGTTGTAGATCCACACCCAGTAGTTTAGACATGAGCCACTTAGCTTTTGAGGATTAAATGCTGTTTTTCACTAATTCTAGAGTTATGAATAAGCTGTCTGTCCTTGGTGCCTCCCACTGTGGAAGGCACTTTCTGAGCACCACAGTTCCCGTAACCACATTCACTGCCAGCGGTCCGCCTGAGGGGTGCCAGTTCCCACTGGGTCTGGTCTGGCCAGTCCTGGATACTTCTGGACCTACTCTCCTTCTCTGTCATTTGGTCCAACTTTTCAGCTTTCCGTTTGATGGTCAGGCTTCCTAGAATGTCATATATAATCAATTCCTTTTTTTTTTTTTTTTTGGTATCATTGTTGTCAGGGATCGCAGGAGTATTTGACTACTCCATCCTCTTAGCCTTGCCCTTCTGTAAATTTCTTTTAGATAGTCTATTTTTTTGTTTTACATTTTTCACTGGGTTTTTCTAAATATAATTTTCATTTCTCTTCTAGATTTCCCATCTTTTCATTTGTTATGAACTTGTTTTATTTTGTATCATTCAGCGTAGGCACAAAAGCTGCTTTGAAATTCTTTTTTGCTAATTCCAACATCCTGGTCATTTCAGTGTGTGTCTCCTATGATTACCTTTTTCTAGTGTGTTGATCTCCTTTTCCTGTTTCTTTTTACATTGAGTCATTTTGGAATGTATCCTGGACATCATGACAGATGTGTTGTAGTGCCTCTGGATTCTTCTGGGTTGCTGCAAAATGTGTTGGATCTCTTCGTTGTAGTGGACAAGTTATCATGACTTAGTGAGGTCTGCAGTCTCTGTCTCCTCTTATGTGGCTGGTGGTCAAAATTTCTAGTAGTGACCAAGCTTGTTTGTTTAAAAGCCTTAGAGTCTAGCCTGTGCGTGAATGGTTCAGGGTTGGCCAGAGATTTGGGTAGAGTTTATACACAGAATTTGGGGCTCTTCTTTGAGTTATATTCAGCAGAGGTTTACTTCTTATATTGTCTTCGTTAAATGTTATGCAATATGTGAGGCATACAGAGATAAATAAAGTCCTTGTTTTCAAGTTGGTCACAGGGTTGGTAAAAACCACAGATGAATAAGCAGTTTGCATTTCTCTTTTATGGGGTTTCCTAACCTCTGAAGTCTCTCTCCTTTCCGGAACCTCTTGTCCTCTGGTCCTTTATGACAGTGAGATTGCGTCTCTAATCGACTTTTCAGCCGTCCATGACGCGGACTAGGGCCCGCCCCGGGGTCAGAAGCCCACCGCCGTCGCCTTTCTCCCGGTGTTCATGTCCCTTGAGTGTGTGCTTGTTTTCGGTTGTGTCCCAATACCTCCTGATGGCAGCGTTTCAGGTTGGGTTTATTGTTGCCTGCATCGGGGATTGGTCCAGTAGGAGCTACTTGGCCACTACTAGAAGCAAAACTTAATATTTATTTTTAATGTGTATTATTGCATACCAGATGAAGCCCTTTCTCTTTGTGACACAGTGGTCCATTTTCATGCAAAATGGTGTGTAAAATCATGTTTGTCAAACTTTCTAAGAGCTTATGTAAGTAGAAGAGCTTATTTAAGCCTGGTGAGTTGCTAGTGAATGTTGCTAGTTCAGTATGTACCATAATTCCAACATAATATCCTTTTCTGCTGATCCCAGTTCTCAGAAGCAAACTCATACTGTTTCAGGAAATGTAAAATTTCCATTGCCTTTTGGTGGTGAGTTGACAAAAATCCTCACAACTGGACTCCAGTAAGCAACATTGTCATAAATGGAGAAAAGATTAAGATTGGCAAGGACTTCATTTTACTTGAGTCCACAATCAACGTCCTTGGAAGCAGCAGCTGCGAAATCAAAAGACACATTGCATTGGGAAAATCTGCTGCAAAGGACCTGTTTAAAGTATTCAGAAGTAAACATGTCACCTTGAGGACTAAACTGCACCTGACCCACGCCGTGGTATTTTTAATTGCATCGTATGCATGCAAAAGCTGGACAATGAAAAAAGAAGACAGAAGAGGAATTGATGCCTTTGAATTGTGGTGTTGGAGAAGAATGCTGAATGCACCATGGACTGCCTCCTTGGAAGCCAAGATGGCAAGACTGCATCTTACATACTTTGGGCGTATGGATTGACACAGTCCGCAGTAATGGGCTTAAGCATAAAAACCATTGTGGACCTGGTGCAGGACTGGGCATTGCTTCATTGTGTGGTTCATAGGGTCACTGTGAGTCAGAACCGACTCGACGGCACTTGACAGCAGACATCAGTAGCTAAAGGGACAAAGAACTTCCCATGAATATTTTCCATTTTTTATTCAGCAGATATTTATGTCTTACATCATTTCATCAAACATTATGCTAAGGGCCCGGGATACAAAGATCAGTAAAACAGGGTCTCTGCCCTCAAACTGCTCACTTGTTTGGTAGAAAAAGCAGACAACTAAGCAATTTGCATTTCAGCATTTAGGCCTATGTTTCATGTGTTGTAGGAATATTTCAGAGGATATCTAGTCCAGTCTTTATGAGGCGAGGTCCTTTTATGAAGCATGTACTTCAGGGTTTGATAAAAATGAATTGGAATTTCATTCATACTGTGATGTTTTAGGATGTTTTGATGAAACTTCAGAATCAGTTGTTTTTTTTTTTTTATTTTGAAATGAGTGATTAGGTTAAATATTTTATAATGCAGATGTTTTAGAATTCAGTAAAAATACATGGAAAAGAAAAGAGTAACAACATTACTTTGTTTTACTTAGGGAATAGAGTATTTCAAATCATTTAAATTCTTAGTTAACTGGGACTTTGATAGGTTAACAGGCAGTTCTGCTTGCCTTTTATTACATTTTACCATTGTGCTGTATAGCTGTCAAGTGTACACTTGCGTGGGGAGCCTTTGATGCATAGAGGATGTGTGTGGATGGATGTGTGTTCAGAACCCTTTCAGTCCATGCTTCATTCTGTTACCTTTTTTTTTTTTTTTTTGGAGTGAAATCTGTACAGCTGTTGCTTGCTGAAGCTACCGCCTTCATATCTTAGTGTGTTCCTTCTGGATCCTTCATGAAACACCAGTTAGTTTATAAAATTAATTAGCACACTATCTAGATGTAGAAGCTTTGAGTAAGTCTAAGGTCTCTTTCCTGACGTGTCATAGAAGCTGTTCACTGCTCTTCCCTCAGACTGAACTTCCATCTCTTCCTCTGCAGCTGTTACAGCCCCTGCCTTCTCACCACAGTCATGTTCCCCAGCTCCTCCCTCAGGGTTGGTTGGCTGTGATAGTGAGTGAGTGGCTCTTGTTGCTGGAATTACTTCTTCCACAGTGTGCATCAGACATTATGCTAGGTGCCAAAGATACAAAGATAAATAAAATAGGTCTCTAAAGTGCTTAGAAAAACAGGTAAGAAGGAGGTTGGTTTTGGTCAGTTTTGGTCATCCTGCTTGAAATGTAATATGAATTTCTCTATAAAATAATAGTAAATATAGGCTCAGATCATTAATATTATTACCATTGCATTTTTTTTCCTCTGAATTTTGGGTTTAGTACACATTAATGTTTCTACCTAGGAGCCTTACATTATATAGCTTTGAGTGTGTTGTCTGTTTGTATTAAAGTAGATTCCAGGGTTTTTACAGCTTATATTTTGTAAGATAACCAGCTTATACATTGAAAATTGCTTAGGCCGTATTTACATACTTGCTAATGTTGTTGAACATTCCTAATCAGAAATAGTGTCCAGGGGCTGAGCAGCACCTGTGAAATCATCGGGGGGGGAACATGGAGTGGCTCCGTCTAAGAAGGTTCTTGGAGCAATCCTGAGGTTCACAGTCCACACAGCTTGGCCCTCAGTGCAGTCCTCAGCTTTGTAATATGCACAGCTTGCCCAGAAACCCTACCACAGAGGTGCAGCCTTCTCCTGCCTTCCTCTGCTTTTCAAAAAGTTTCACTAATGGATTTCATTAATGAGAGCCCTTTTACTTTTATAAATGGCTTCTCTCCAGGTATGACTCATGTTTTCATGCACTGTATGTGTGTATAAACGTTTGTGAAGAGTGTCACCTCTCCACAGATGTAGTCAGTGGGATGAGTACTTGTGAAGTTCTTTTCAAATAGGTAAATTTATCAAGGAAAGGAAATCCTAACTTTAAATGATGGGGTGTTATTTTTATAGCAGCCCCAAAGTACCCATAAAAACCAAACCTTTTGCCATCAAATTGATTCTGATTCATAGCAACTCTATGGGATGAAGCAGAACTGCTGCAGAGGGTTCCCAAGGAACTCCTGGTGGATTCCAGCTGCTGACCTTTAGGTTAGCAACTGCAGCAATTAACTGCTATACCACGAGGGCTGCCATGTGATGTGTACCCGTATCATGTGTTAACAAACCCTTCTGAATTCCAGCAGGGTGAGTGGACATATTTAATATTTGTTACAGCTGAAGTACTCATTTTAACAGGTCTAAGTGATGTTGCAACAAAAAGTTCTATGTTGGTGTGGTGTATACTTTGGCCCTTAGTGTGTTTGTTTTCTTTTAATAGGATCACGGTCATCTTGTGAATGATTACTGTAGTGTGGTTTGTGTAAATCAGTTTAAGTTTCCAGTCTTGTGTCAGGAAGAGTTAATTGGCATGGTAAAGCTTAACAGATAATGTGATTAAATAAATACATGCCACAGATGGGTTAGTTTTGCTAGAAATAAATCATTTTAAAGAAATGGTTATCGAGCCAATTCTGACTCATAGCAATCCTATAGAGCAGAGTAGAACTGCCCTGTAGAGTTTCCAAAGAGTGCCTGATGGATTTAGACTGCTGACCAGTGTACCACTGGGGTTCATCTTACCATACTTGTGCTTTTCCTAATACATGTAGTTGTGTATCCAGACCGCATAAAAGAAGATTTTCAGAGGAAATATAAGTTAAATAAACCAGAATTCCATGAGTCGGATCCGACTCGACGGCACTCGGCCCAAACCAGAATTCCCACTAAGCTTAGCTGCTCTCTAAGGATTGAAAGTGGTAACAGTTATACCACCAGATTGCTGTTGATGGCAAATGGAAGCATTCTATAGTGTTGGCCGTTCTGACTGCCCTTATCTATATTCCCAGTATTTCTAATCCACATATGCCAGCACGGGGTGGTAGAGAGAATGTAGTTTTTAAGGCTCCATCCAAATGCTGCCACCATTGAATCAGTTCTGAGTCACAGTGACCTTTAAAGGGCAGAGTAGAACTGCCCCGTACACTCCCCAAGGCTGGAATCTTTATGGAAGCAGATTGCCACATTTGTCTCTGTAAGAGCAGCTGGTGGGTTTGAACTGCCAACCTTGTCGTTAGCAGCCAGGCACTTAAGCACGGCCTTACTAGGGCTCTGAAGGCATTGTAAGGTGCCATTGTTTCTCTGAGGTCGGCTTTCATGTTAAGTTGGAATCCTTGCTTTCTGGTCCCAGGGCATCTGGAACTGAAAACAGGAGAAAGAGTGTAGAGACTTAGTGGTGTGTGTTGTCGCTGAGGACGGTCAGGGGAAGTTGACCTCCAGAGACCACGGTGTTCAAGTACTAGTGCTGCCCCTCCAGCCACCCCGGAGGTCGCTTCTCTGTTCAGTTACTTAACACTGAAAAGGGAAACACAATATTTACTGTCAGGAAGATCACAAAAGGTCAAGTTGTTGGGTAATATTTACATTTTTAAAGGTTAAATCAGGAGCTACAACTTTGCTGCCACTATCTGGATGTGGGGTTGCACCAGTAAACCCAACTTCAAAAGTTGCATTTTCAGTAAACTAAAAGACAAGTCGTGAAACTAGCACCTTGATTTTCCTGTTTAGATCATTGGGAATTACATTTTGTGAAGAAAAATCTGCATTCAAAGAAAGACCTGTTCCGATTTGTATGTATTTTTTCAGAAGTGTATGTTAATTTTATAGTTAAAAGCACTGTGGCCATCCATTGAATTAACACAGGAGAGTTGTTGAGATTCAGAGTGCTTTTGACTTTGTTGGTACCTTTTCGTTTCTGAACGGAAGTTTACATTGTGTCAGCTGATGCAGGAGGGTTTGGAGAGAGGTGTCAAAACAGAAAGAAGAGATGAAGATACTGATTTAAAGACAAGATAGAAAATGAAGTATGTGAAATTTTTTACCAAGTCTAATTGATAGTATGGTGGCCTGAAAATGTGTGATGACGTGCAGCATCTGAGTATTCCCAGTGTTCTGATGCAGTGCCTTTGCTCAAGTACTGTAGCAATTAATTTGCTAGCCCACCTCAACAACTTGGCCCATACACATAATTTAGGACATTCACAGATGTTTGTATTTCACTGAGTTGTCTGTTCGAAACACTCTGCATGCACGTGTTTGTGTGTGTGTGTGTGTGTGTGTGTGTGTGTGTGTTTAGAAGACTGATGTTCCTCAGCACAGAAGTTTGACTTTGTATCTGTGGAAACAAAGGCACAAAGCAGCTTCTGTCCAGTGTTCCCATTCTAAGTGCTGTTACAGAATGAGTCTGGGATCAGGATACATGAGTTTTTGCTGTTGCAGCTGTTACTTACATCATGTGTAAGCCTTTACCAGTATCAGCCTCAGTTTTCTCGTGTCCAAAAGGATGGACTAAGGGTATATATATTCAGTAAATATTATTTGAGTGCTAATTCATAGCAAGCAGTAAAGTAAAAACTGGGGCTGTATCACTAAGTGAAACAAAGTCCTAGATGGCAAAGTGGAAAACAAATAGCAAGATGGTAGAATCAAACTCCACTGTATCAATAACTCGAGGTTCTGGTTGGTGCAGACAGTTAAGCACTGAACTACTAACCGAGAGGTTGGAAGTTCACACCCACCTAGAGGCATCTTGGAAGAAAGGCTTGGCAGTCTGTGTGGGGAAGGTAACACCCTAGGGAGTGCAGTTCTGTTCTGCACATGTGGCAGTCACCATAAGTTGACATCCACATGACAGCAGTTGGGGCGTCTCGCTCTCTGGATATATCAGTGGTGTATGAGATTTTGAAAAGTCATTTGAAGAAAAAGTAGTGTGAGGATAAAAAGTGATAGGAAGTGTGATTGACATGGTGGTCGGGGGAGTCATGTGTAATAACATCACGTTGGAACTGAGATCATGTTAAGCTCCTCTCGAACCTTTTAAAGCTCTTCAGTTCTGATTTTTTATCAAGTTACAGGTGGCTGTTTTCTCTCCCATTGTCTACAAGAACAGCATCTTTCCTCTAAATTGAAGGCACGCTGACATTGTTGACGTCAGAAAGGTGTGCGTAGTAAGGGTAGGTCAGCAGTGACCAAAACCCATTCCAGATGCCCAGTAAAAGCTCGCCTTTGCTCAACAATTCCTTGCAGTCAGATTTTGAATGGTAGGGAACCGTCTGGTTTTGTGACTGTGTGCAGAATCACTCAAAATGATCCTGCATCAGCTGGAATCTAAGTCACCCAATTTCCTGCCACGTAGGGGCAATTACCTTTGAGATTTCTAATAAGAAAACTGAAGACTCCCAGTGTAAGCCCACCCTTGGTGTCTGTATGCATGCACAGCGCTGGTAAAGAGAGACCTTGCTTGTGTCTGAGCGGAGGAGAGATGATTTCCATCCGTGGCGTGAACTGCTTGCGTATGTCAGGTTGTCCTAACAGAGCAGCTGGGGAGAAGTACGTCCTGGCACAGTAACAGGTTTCCCTGCAACATGGGTAGAGGAGCTTGTTCAGTGGGGGCGTTAGAGGGTGCCAAGAGAGGAGCCACATTAGTCTTCAGTGCCTAGTGAAAAAAAAAGACAGACGCACTGCCATCAAGTTGATTCCAATTCAGCAGCCCTAAAGGGCAGAGTACAGCGGTCCTTGGGGGTTTTCTAAAGCTGTGACCTTTATGGAAGCTGCCTGTCCCGTCTTTCTCCCATGGAGCCACCCTTTCGGTTAGCCGAGAGCTTAACCACTGCACTACCAGGGCTCCTGAGTACCTGTTAGCCAAAAAAACCACCCGAAACCCACCACCACTGGGTCAATTCCAACTCATAGTGACCCTGCAGGACAGTAGGACTGCTCTGTAGAGTTTCTGAGAAGCGCCTAGTGGATTTGAACTGCTGACCTTTTAGTTAGCAGCTGGGGGCTTAACCACTGCACCATCATTGTTCCTTAGTCCTTATCACTAGCTGATGAGTGGAATTGCAGTTTAGTGTGGTCCCCAGTAGAGTCGTGCTTCTCCTGGAAGGCGGGAATGGCCGTGTATTGGGGCGAACAGGAAAAATGATGACAGGGCTTTGTAACGTGGGCCATAAAGTGGAATGGTCTATTATTTTGAAAACAGGCTTCAAATTGCACTCACTCTGTGGTTTTTAAAAACACAGTCTGTGTAGATAGTCATTTAATTTGTTAATAGTAGGCATGGGAAAATCCGCTGAGCTCAACTGAATTGTGTATTTTTATTTCTGTAAAATTTTTGTAAACCATACTAATTTCTGTCATTCTGTTTTCATATCCATGTGAGAATTTTATTCCAAAAATGGTGTCTTCTATCCTTAACTCTAGGCCCTGAGACTGGGCTTCATGTCTTAAAAGGAAACTTATAGTATCTACGTACCTGTCAAGGCCCACACCCTAGAAAGGGGAGCCCCTGTCCTGGCTTGTACTGCTTCCTGGCTGGTGGAGGTTGCTGAAGTAGAGAGGCACCTCAAGACCTCCCCAGCCGCCCCCAGGACCACTGCAGATCCTCAGCTGTGAAGGCAGCACTCCCAGCTTTCGGAGCCATGGCACCTAATGAGGATCCAGTGAAAACTGTAGACAGAACATTTGTGTTTCAGTCACATCCAGAGCCACCGAGAAGCCCTGTGCGAGGCCGGGGGCAGAGTTAGTGACTGCTCCTGTGCAGGCAGAGGAGTTCCAGTTCTCTGTGAAGTCTAGAGATAGCGCTCTGACTGTACAGGGAAGAGCTGTGTTATTAAACCATGCCTTTACTAGTAACGTGCTTGGCCAGCTACCAGGAAGGGAAAAGCCAGCAAGGTTACAGCCTTAGGCACAGGGAAGAGTCTGCGATTTGCTGCAGAGGTCTACATCCATATGGTTTTGTGTATGCATTTGTTATAGGAGAAAGTCAGAACCGATTTCTCAGCATTGTCCTTCCACCCTGTTCTCTGGTTCTCCTTTGTTGTGTTTTGTATGGTCTCGGATTTTATGCAGAGCAGCCTCAGTCCGCCCTGGGTGTGGAGACCGCCGACCTGGGGGTCCGGCACCCTTTTTCTGCCGGCCTTCTCACCTGCTGCAGTGTTCATTTCATGATGTTCCCTCTCAGTTTTGTCCTCGGTAGGGATTTTGCTGAGTTAAAATCGGTTAACTGTACCTTTTTGCTTTCTCCCTATAGCTTGTACCTCCTTTTAAGCCTCAGGTAACATCTGAGACAGACACCAGATATTTTGATGAAGAATTTACAGCTCAGACAATTACAATAACACCGCCTGAAAAATGTAAGTACATCCGGAAAGCAGTGAGAACTTTTTAATATGATTAAAGAAATCAGTCATTTTTAAAAACATTTGATAGTTTCAGAATCAAATTCCATGTGACTTACCATTCATTTTAAAGATGTAGAGTTCTGTATATAGAAATGTCAAAAGACAGTTTGAGAGAAAAGTATTTCTGGGAAAGAAAAACTACCTTGGGAGGAATTGCAGACCTAACTGAAATCTCATTGGCCCTTTCTTTCTGCTTCCCAGTAGATTCTTTTGACATCAGCTGAAAGGATTCTGAAATAGAGAGTTCCCAGGTTTTCCAGACTGCTCACTCACATACCACCTTTATGACTCGCCAGTTCTGGTCTCCTACTTCTGTAATAGTTTTTCAGTTCACTTTGAGTTACTCTTTTGTGTAGCTGTGTCTTGATTAGTATTATCTGTGAAGTCATAATTTAGGTTGCTAGTAATTATATATGCACACACATGTATGCATGTATATATTGAAAAACAACTGTTGCCGTCAGCTTTGACTCATAGTGACCCTATAGGACAGAGTAAAACTGCCCCGTAGGGTTTGCAGTGAGGCACTAGTGGATTTGAACTGCTGGCATTTTCTTTAGCAACCAAGCTCTTAACCACTGTGCCAGCAGGCTACTGTGTGTGTGTGTGTGTGTGTGTGAGAGAAACCCTGGTGGAGATGCAGGTAAGAGCTACAGCTGCTAACCAAAAGGTCAGCGGTTTGAATCCACCAGGTGCTTCGTGGAAACTCTGTGGAGCTGTTCTGCTCTGTCCTGTTGGTTCACTGTGAGTTGGAATCAACTCAGTGGCAGTGGATTTGGACTTAAGACCGTATTTTCACACACCCCTGAAAATCATTGCACACACACTAGTATATGCACTCTGAGAAATATCCTAAATGAGGGGACTCTTAATGGGAGAATGTTATTAGATAAAATTTGTAAAGATTCTTCTTTGCTGACAAGTGTTGATTCTTGAGGGTCTGTGTGTAGACTGCTCACTGGGAAGTCCAGTACCTTATCTGTTTTCTCCTTCTAGTCTCAGGAAGGAGGAGAAGATGGAGCATTAGGGTGGTCTTTAGAAGACTAAACGTATTATTCAAGACACATCTTTGGACCTGTACGTTAGCATCATGTTAGTTTTTCCTGATTTCCCTATTGCTCTCTCCTCTGTCATTTTTCCAAGGCAGGTTAGTTGGCAGCACTGATGTACAGTGGGTGTTGGTGAAGGAGACTAAACGTGAAGTACTGTTCCAGCTGTGGGTGAAGTCAGCAGATTCAGGGGTGCAAACTGGAGTCATGTGGGCCCCGAGCTCTTCCTCTGGGCCCCTGGCTTGTGAACCATCTGACATTACAGATGCCATGTGACAGTGGATGGTACCTGACATTTAAAGTGTTGGATCATTACATTAAATCATACTGAAATATGATTTGCCCATTTCTGTATGGAAGGTTTGTACCTCTCTATAGCTTCAAAAGAACCTCTTAACTTTCCTTTTAGTGGAAACCCTCGTAGTGTAGTGGTTAAGTGCTACTGCTGCTCACTAAAAGTAGGCCGTTTGAATCCCCCAGGTTCTCCGTGGAAACTCTGGGGAGCAGTTGTCCTCTGTCCTGTAGTCTCACCGTGGGTCAGAACTGACTGTGCGGTAGTGGGTTTGTTTTTCGGTTTGGTAACTATTTATAAGTGAAGACTTTGAGATCCAGAGAGAAGCCCAGCTGCTCCAGGTCCCATTGCTAGCCAGCAGCAGGTCGCATCATCTTGGCCAAGGCCTACGCCAGGCTGCAAAATCCCTGGAGCTTAAGTGCTACCCAGAGAACATCACCCACGGTGGGTGAGCTTCACTGTCCTAGGTGCTGTGGAGAGAATCTAGGGTCCCAATGAAGTAGACTGTAGTGTTAGAAAGTCTTTGGAGCTGTGGACAAGTGCTTAAATGCTGTCTGTGGAGAAACAAGGGACCAGGCCTTGGCATAGTTCGCTGACTGCAGCATGGACTAGAGATTGTCTGAAGTGGTGGACAGCACCATGGACAGCTCCCATGTCATAGCATGTACTAGGGCCCATCAGGTGAAGGTAATTCTGAGTATAATCAGGCCCCATCATGTCTCTGCTTAAAACCTTCCAGTGGTTTCCCAGTGCTATTTAAATTGAAACCGGTTAGTGACTTGCAGCCCATCTGATCTGGTCCCTCTCCGCCCATCCCATTCCGTCTCCCCCTGTTGTTGCTATGCACCAGCCACGCTTCAAACATGACCCACTTCTCCTTCCCTTGGAACTGTCTGTGCATTATTTCTCTGCCTAGAATGCTCTTTTCCCAGACCTGTGCATGAATGGCTGGTTCCTTCTTGTTCTTCAGATCTCTTGTCACTTCGTCAGAGGTCCTTCTCTGACTCCAGTCTAAAGAACAGCATCACTTGTTAGTCACAACCTCACTCTTCATTCTCTCCGTCAGCACCTTCACCTGCTGCTATTTTTCTCATTAACTCAGCTTTGTTGATGGTCTGTTTCTGTCCCTGGAACACAGTGTTCTTAGAAGGACCTTGTAACCCCAACTCTGGCTAGGTGCCTAGCCCATCATAGGCTTGCAATAAGTACTAATTAGGTGACTAGATTGTGATGGATGCTGGGATCTTCAGGGGCAGGAAGATGCTTCACGTACAGATGGTGCAGTGGCCCACGGGCACCCCGAGGAGGGTTGGCCTGGCTTGCTCCTCATCCAGTTTCCACAGAGGGCGTCGAGAGAAAGGCCTGAACCTGTCTCTGTCCTGAGCCTTGACCTCTCTGAGACAGTTTCTCTCTTTAAGTAGAATGTTTGGCATTTCTGGACCCCAGGACAACTGTATGGGTCCTTTTGTGGTAGTCCTAGAAATAGGTAGGCTCTCTCAGTACAAAGCCACAGAGAGTTACTTTACCTCAGAAACTTAAAAGTGAAATCTCAGCTTGACAGAATGGTAAGTTGGAAAACTGCTGGACTCAGCCCTGGGCTCTGCCACTTGCTGGGTCTGGACCTTGGGCAGGTCACTTTACCCTCAGAGCCAGGGTCCCCTGTTGGTCCTCTTGGTGGTGAGGTGGAATCCAGACTGGAGGCTGTAGTCTCATCTCCTACCAGCGAGTACTTCAGGTGCTCTTCACTTGGAGCAGCAAGGTTATGTCATTTGCGTGACGCAGATGGTAAACTAATCTTCCTCCAGTCCTTTGCCTTGTTCTTCATCATCTAGGCCAGCTTCTTGAATTATTGCTCAGCATACAGATTGAAAAAGGGTGTTGAAAGAGTACAACTGTGATCTCACCTTTCTTGACTGTAAATCACCCCGTACCCCCTTGTTCTGTTCAGATGACTGCCTTTTGGTCCGTGTACAGGTTCTGCAAGAACAGTTAGTTGTTCTGCTAGTCTCGTTTTTCAGCAACACAGCAGCTATTAACAGCACATTTTTCCTGTCATGTCACATTTTATCCTTAATTCTGTTCTTTAAAAGAATATGTGTCCTTCAGATGTGGGTAGCACTGTATAGAATCCGGAAAACAGCACAGAAGCAGGCCACCTTTGCTCCCTTGTACGTAAGGTGATGTGAGCTGGCCGAGCAGACAGCAGACAGCAGGCACAAGAAGGGTGTGTGAGCTCAGTGTTCTCAGTGTCTGTGAAGGGTAACAGGGCCGTTTCTGTACCAAGACGGGGGTGCACAGGAAACCATACACACACAATTCTGGCTCCTGGCGACCCCCTTACTGTGCACGCTGTAGGGTTCTCTGTGCGGCTCTTGTGTAAGCACACCTCCAGGTCTTTCTTCCGAGGTGTCTGGCTGGGTTAGAGCCCCAGCCTGCTGGTGGGTAACGCAGTGCGCCACCACTGGCTCCACCCATGGACTCCAACAGGAAATCCAGACGCTGTAGGAATTTCTCTGGTGGTTATTCCCTGAGGACACAGTCATAGCCCTGGGAGAGTCTGAAGTAGGCAGTGCTGCTGGGCTCTGGATGACTGGGAAACATCAGCGCTTGCAGGGTGTCTGTGTCTGACAAGGTAGACCAGAATCCACGGTGGATTGGATAGTGTGGCCTTGTTCTCTTTTCCCTGCTCGGGATCTCTGGATGGGATGGCCAGATCAAAGAGCTCAGCAGCATCTGTGCGTGAGGCCAGAGATGGCCAGCAACACCTCTGCAGACCACCTTGTCCCCCTCACCCACTCCCTGCTCTCCTGGGACAGCGCCCGCTGCCACTTCAGCTCAGCTGATCATGTGGAACCTGTGTGGCCTGTGGTGGGTCAGCCTCGGTGATCATTCACTGGAGCTCCCGGCTAGCTCCAGGCTGAAGGCACAGTGTTTCAGTTTGACAGTCCTGGATAGATCCTGTATTCCCGTAAGGACAGATTAAAGGAAAGCCAGTGAAATCAGGAGCTGTGATTCCATTTCCCGTAGTCCTTCCTGGGGCATGAGCAGTGGTGCTGGTTCGAAACCATGGCAGCTCTTGGACTGCTGGAGCTCAGAGGTTTTGTTCAGTCGGGTCCGCGGTAGGAACGTTAGGGAGCAGTTGTCTTCCCACTTGCCACCTTGCTTTTATAAAACAGAATGAAATCATTTTTTTAGAACAAATCAGCAGTTAGGAAGGCAGAATGTTCTAATTTCTACACACAGCTGCAGTAATACGCCAGCTTGTCCTCTCTGGTGTTAATTAATTGAACAGATTTTGGAATGTGTCGTCTTGTCTTCTGTCCATTAATGGTCCTCTGCATTCCTCTTGAGGGAGAAAGATGTTGCAGTCTGCTTCCGTAAGATTTCACGGCCTTGGAAACCCGGTGGCGCACTCGATGCTGTTAGGGTCACTGTGAGTCGACATGGACTCAGAGGTGGTGGTTTGTATTATGGCGAAGAAGGATTTCTTTGAGATCTGGTAGCTTCACTGCCATCGAATTACATTTGTTAAAGGCAGTAAGGAAATGCCGTGACTGGTGCTTCTTGGACCTGTGATTCAGACACTGAGCTGGTGGCAATTTCCCTTTCCAGATGTGTGTTCAGACAGAATCCTCTGCACTGTCAATCTGTGTTCCCTGTGTGCATCTTTTCAGAGCAGGGACGCACCTCTGCATGCGGATGGCTGTGACATTCTGTGGTCCCCAGCTCAGACTGAGATCCAGCTGCAAGGTCAGGCATCACTGTCCCGCTGTGGGCCTGTGTGGACCCAGAGAGGCCTGTCGGGGACCTGCCCTTTGCCTCCCCCAGCCTCATGGCTCTGTCGGATCGGGGTCCTCTGCTTGGCCCACACCACTGCCAAGCAGTTTCCGTGGGAGTGAGACGGTAGCATCTGCTTCCTCAGAGATCGACAGCCTGGCAAACTCTGTGGGGTCACTGAGAGTCAGAGTCGACTTGATGGCAGTAGGCTTGGGCTTTTTATTACCGGGAAAGAAGGAAAAGGCAGGGACCTGAAGTGAGAGAGGGCTGTTTGGGCTTTAAGAGAATATCAGCGTGTGGTATCTTCAGTGGTTATTTATGAGATTGAGATGTTTTTGTATTCAGAAATTTGATTAATTTGTTACTGACAGAGTGAAGACTTAAGTTTCAGCTGCCATCCAACCACTAGGCAACCAACACTCCTTCTGTGGACGGAAATCCAGCATCTTCCCCTTTGACCTGCTAAGAGCCTGACTGGCTGGCTACAGGGCCTCGGCTGAGAGCTGGGCAGCTTCCCTCCCAGTGGCTAAGGCAGGACAAGGGCAAGCACCAGGCTTTCCATACGTGCTGTGCTGGGCTCTGCACGTTTGTGGTGCAGAAATACACCCAGCAAAGCAGACATGTTAATGGGGGAAAACATCTCTTGGGAATGTGATTGACACATGTCAGAACGTGAGCATTAAGATTTCAACTGCTTTCACTGGATTTCTAGAGAATTTGTGTATGCCGTGACTCAGCAGCTGTTGAGCCGTCATCCCCTGCTCCTGTCATCTTCAGCATAGCCATAAATGCCGGAGAAGTTGCTTGGTCTAAAAGATGCATATGGTTGACTTGGTACAGAATTCCTGTTTAGAGTGAGGTAGAGAGTTTCATAGAGCTCAGTGCGGTCGGGAAGCACCGACTGCGGTTGCTGTGGTCTGTGTGTAGAGGCAGGGAGGCGAGGTGCTCGTGGTTCAGTAGTTTTCTGGGCACAGGGAGCCACAAATGCTTATTGGTTGATTGATTCCCACTCAATTCAGTGGCTGCAAATTTTGGTTAGTTTTAACTTGATCACATATCTTAGAAATGTTTGTGTTAAGAGCCTCACTCACTGCTGTCGAGTCAAGTTAAGAGTAGGATAGCAAAAAGAAGGATGGCCTAGGAAGAAGAACAGTAATGCTTGTTCTTACGTGTTACGCAGATGCAGGGCACTGTCCTTCATGGTGTGACAGGGTCAGTAGCCACACAGTAGCAAGATCGGACTTGTAGTTTTCTTCCCGTTGCTTGAGATTACTTGTTGGAGAAGTTGGAAAATTAAAATATTGGGTGATGTATTTCCTGTCTCTGTTTGAGGAAATGGAATTTTTAGCCTGAAGAAAAGCAGGTGAGGTGTTTGGCAGACCTTGCCTTTCTTTGTACTGGTAGGGTGGCACACACTCAGATGGGTTTGCATTAGAACAGGGGGACGGAAAAAGGAGCTCTGGCCCCCAGGAGACGGTGAGCCCCGGAGGGCGGCAGGGCCTAGCGCAGGGCTGGGTCCCCGGGCGGGTGAGTTCTGCAGAGCTGCTGTTGATGAGGGCCAGAGGGATGGATGACCACCTATGAGGAGGGGCATGCTCACAGTGCAGATTTAATCCACAGAGCCTGTTGTGGGAAGAGGTTGGGCTGCCTACAGGAGAGCAGGAAGTGTGAAAGTCAGGCGCCAGGTTCATCCTGTCACATCTCTTCTCCCTGTCTGTCTTCTGATGAACTGGGACTTCTTGCTGGCATCCCTCGCCTTTTGACTTATCGTCTATCCCGGCATCAAGTTTTATCATAGGAAAATTGGGAACAGGAAGCCAAGGCAAATACCAGATGCTAAACAGAGATGGTGAAATCTTAAAAATGCAATCAAGGACGCAGGTGAAATGGGGTCACAGGAGGCTTGATTTCACTTATTGTATCTAAAACAACATGAAGTACAAGTTTTTGAAGGCATTTAGCAATGAATCATCTGTACACACTTTGGTTGTCCTAGCATCTGGGACTTGTGTAATTTTAAAAAATTGTAATTTCCTGAAATGAAAGGCTATTGAAGGTGGTTTATTCCTTCTTATAATAAAATCGTGTTTTCTATTCTGTATTCTTTCTTTCCCATTTTCAGTAAGCCTCGAAATGTTAGTGTCTTAAGAGAGATGATTTCATAGTAAAATTTTCCTCACAGAACCACAGGATTATGAAAATTAAAAAAGTTTATAATACATGTAATTGCTGTATGTTCTATGAATAAACACAAGCTCACGGACATTATCATGTCTGTCAGTCTTCCCTATGTTAGTAATTAGGAAAATGTAGACCAGAGAAAATAGTGACAGAAAAGCGACACCACTAAAGGCGCTGTTTTCCGCCCACAGATGATGAGGACGGGATGGACTGCGTGGACAACGAGAGGCGGCCCCATTTCCCTCAGTTCTCCTACTCGGCCAGTGGGCGGGAATAAGCCTCCCCCCTTCTGCTGCTTCACTATCATCTTAGACTTCTTACTGAAAATGACTCCTGGATATCACCACCAGTCCCAGCTCTGACAGATAGCAGGAGCACCTTCAGACGTCCCAGACCAATCCCGGGTCTTCACCCCCTAGCCACCTCCCACACACACGAAAACATACATATATGCAAACACACCCAACTTTTCGTTTTTGCATGAAATTGTATCTCCGTCTAAGGTCTCATGCTGTTGCTGCTACTGTCTTACTATCATGGCAACTTGAAGAGGTCATCTTACAATCTTTCGAAGTCATGAGCCCACCACTGTTCCTTTGCGCACCCACTTTCACCTTCTGACCTTCTAGGTTTTCTTTTCCCTAACAGTGAAGGCTGGAAGAGAGACGTTGATTCTAGGTACATTTTTAAACTTTCTAGAAGATAAATCCAGAGCTAATTAGACTAAGACGACGTAGTGTGTAATTGCTAAGCCGTGTGGACAGGTGGTGAGTGCATGGGCGGGGTGTCAGTGAAGCCAGCAGTGCGGGCGGCGGGTGGGTCCTGAGATCCGGCTGGAAGCCTTAGGGAGCGCTGGAGGAGATGACTGAACAGCTGTTGATAAGTATATATATGTATATACACATTTTTAATTCCTGTTGGATACTGCCGAGGAAGCCCGTATCTCACATGGACGTCTAGACTTCCTGGGCAGGCGTGGCCAGTGAATGTTATCCTACCAAGAAATGAAGGCCTGTGCACAGCACAGTTAAAGCCACGGAAAGGGTCTCATAATACGATTCATGCCAGAGAGCACTCGTTCCCCCGCGCTGGGATGCTTTTCTCCCTTCTTGATACTTACCACCTCTGATGGCTGAAGAATGTAGACAGGTGTAACGACCCTGCTTTTCACCCAAATCTGTACACCAAGGTAAACAGGTGTTTGCCTTACTTGTTTTCATTGTCTGCTTTTAGTTTCATGTGAGTTTGCTTTCTCTCAAGAGGTTAAAATGTTGACTCTCCTTTATGGTTTTGTTTGTATTGCAGTAGTATTTATTTTTTAGCGATGAGGACTGTATGTCACAACAGCCAATGCAGCTCCAACTGACATGAGAGAGACCACACGCAGCCTGTTTTGACCCATGTGCAAGGAGTGTACAAGCCGACGAGAATCATGCACTTTTTCTCCTATTTAAAAAAGAAAAAGAAAAAAAAAAAACTAGACAAGGCTCTGAAATTGTACATACTGGTTAGAATTGGGCTCTGGGAGAAGAGATGCTGTCATTTAACTCCTTGGTGCTGAAAATCCCCGACCCTCCATGCCAAGGGGTTATTGAAACAAATGGATGTTGGTGTGTGCTCAGCTGAGAAGTGACACCTGACAAAGGCCTGGCACCCCAGTGTGCTGCAGAAACCTGAGGCCCGAGTGATGCTGAGCCGTGAACTTGGCCAAAGGAACACATCTCGAGGGCTTGTCTACCAGGTAGGCAGTGAAGGGTTAGAACCTCGTGTGTTTCTTGTGATCATGGTACCCTCACCACTGAATTAAGCCATCAGGGACAAAACAACAAAAGAAGAACACCTCCAGCTTTCCTTTTTCTGTATATACTCATGTTCCCCCAGTTTCAACATTGCTTACTGACGGGGGACATGTATGCAAACCTCATCTTTCTCCTTCATTAGTGATGATCTTCAGATTAAACCCTTTGGTGCTAGGAGCTGACATTTTCCAAAGCAGCCTGTGAGGTCCAAGGGGCCAGGGGACTGTTCTCGCGGCAAGGGGGCGGCAGCCTGGCCTCGCTGGAGTGAGCATGGGGTGTTTTAGTTCCGCTATCTGACAGCTCCCAAAACGGAAGACTACAGCATTACGTAGTATTAGGGTTGCATTGTATGAAAGAGCCAGTGACTTTTTAGTAGGATGAGTCACAGTTGTATGCGGATGTCTTAGCCTCTTGATGCTGGAAGTGTGGGTTTATAGATATGAAACCACTGCTGGCGGTGGGCAGGCCACTGGGACTGACGGGGTTAAAGGGCATTCTATTAAGGCAGCTAAGACATATTCAGACATAGATTTTGTCCTGATTTTTCATAATTTTACCTGAGTGAAGTCCATCCTTAGTATGGAGTGGGGATTACAGTAAGTAAGTAAGTGGTAGTTCATTCTTACACGTAGAACTCAACTTTTTTTTTTCAACTTGAAATTATGTTGAATGTTTCACTTTGACAAGAAAGTAGGCTAGGGGGTGTGTCCTGTCAGTTCTCTCACACCCATCCTCTAAAAGAGAAAGCGGTAGGAGGACCAGGAGAAAGCTGAGACTGGCTGGTGATCAGAGCGTTTGTTCCTCCAGAGGGAAAGGGTGACACCCCACGCTGAGCACATAGCTTTTGTTTCTTTGTTTTCTTTTCTTTTTTGTGATATTAAGGTGATTCCATGACCGTGGCGAAGGACATTTCCTAAGATTAATGACTAGCGCTGACAGGGCCCCAGGCTGGCCACTCCTCACAGCTGGCTCTCCATCTCCAGCCAAGGCCTGGGGCTCAGGCACTTGTCCCCTTGAAGAGCCCGTGAGCCTCACACAAGTGTTCTCTTGGCTTCGATCCTGAGAATCCCATCCTTCCGCTCTCAGATCCCAATCAGCTGGTGTGGAGGAAGAATAGAAAAACAAAAATGGGTGCAGAGGGAAATTCCTAAAACTTCCCTTCTAATTTGCCTGTAGCTAGGTGTGGATTCTGGCAGGTGGAGAGGCCGGAAACCTGGACTCTTTCTATCAGAATCCAGCTCCGACGTGGTGGACCGCAGCTTGTACAACCTTCCATTGAGTTTGCCCTCTTGTAATCACACAGCCATCTTGGAGGAAGGGGCCGTTTCTGCTTGGATTTTCGACAGGGTTGCTCACAGCTTTTGCTTTCAACACTAATTACGTAGCATTACTCCAGTATTGTTTCCCATCTCCCCACATCTGATCTCTGGCTTCCCAAAGCTGACTGTTCTTGCAGGGGCCACTTGCTTCCCTTAGAATACAAAAGTAAGGGCCTTCCTTACTAACTGCAGGGTCTCTCTATTACACCTCAGTGTACACACTTTGCTGCTACTGTTTGTACTGTCTACAGTAGAGTTTCCGTATCTTGCTCCTGATAGTGCATTACAGGCAAGCATGAAATGTAAAGTATTTATTTAAATAAAAAAACAGAAAAACAAAAAAAGAAAACCTCTCAGTTGGTTGTTGAGTTACCTCCCTGGGGCCCTGTGGTTGGTGTCGTTCTGTGACCTTGCCAGTTCTGTCGTCGCGACCCATGCCACATCAGGTCACCTGGTTAAGGGGTTCTAAGCAGACACGACTGTGAACCCAAGAAACTATTACTGTTGGTCAAACTAGAACTATTGATTTCCTTGAGTATATGACCCACAAGGATGTGAAATAACGACAAGAACCCGTTTTTGTACACTGTACATCCTTAGTATTTTTACACGTATATGATAGGGATGCACCTTATTTTCCTTCGTACAGATGGCTGAAATAAAGCACTCTGTCAACCTGCTACTTTTTTGTTGATTGTTGTTGGGTGTAGTTCTGGAACCTCAGAAGATTAAACATTATTCTTCTCTGAAAAAATTCTTAATAGCCCCCCAGCTGGTGGCGTGGTGGGTGAAGTGCTACCTCTGCTAACTGAAAGGTCGGCAGTTCAGATCCACCAGACGCTCCTTGGTGTTCCTACTGCTCTAGGGGGCAGTAATGCTCCGATCTCTAGGGTCGCCATGACTCGGACCCAACTTGCCGGCACTGGGTTATTTTGTGGGGCGGGGGGGATCAGCTGCTGATAATCCACCTGCTATAAAATGTGATAGGAAAATAAAGTTCAAAACACTCATGGGATCATTACTTCAGTGAAGATACATTTAGCAGTGCAGATGGCAAGGCTGGACTGTCCTGACCTTTCTGATACACCATGTTCAGCGCAGACTGGTGAAGCCAGAGGTGGAACAGATCTTGGAGATTTCTAACAACCCTAGTAATCTTCAGATTGAATGGTTGGGAAGAGAATTTTAAGGAGTGTGGCTCAGCAGTAACATCTTACTGATCAGGTTTGCTCAGCACAGCATACTTCGTTCCTCTGAGTGTATTTTAAAAACGTCACAGTAAATAAATGTAGAGCTGGTGAAGTCCTGGGTAGGGTGGGGGCACCCCAATCTGATTGACCTAGAATCCTTTTGGATGGGGCCTTTTCTGATTGTGCCTCAGATATCAAGGTAACCTATTATTTTGGAAACAGCTTGACTCGAGTGATGAAGGCAGGCACAGGAAGGGGCCTGGGAACCCACGGTAGCCAGGCGTCTGTCAGGTAGCCAAGATCAGAGGGTGTTCCTCACACCTCGTTCTCTCGGCACCCCAGGGAGTGGGGGGAGGAGACATTCGAGGAGGTTAAAATAACTGACCTCTATCGTTCTTTAAAGGTGCTATTTTTAGAATATATAATTTATTCACAGTAGTCCTAGAGCAGAATTGAGGACAATTAAAATATGTGACAGTCTGTATGTCTAGCACATTTGATGAAGTCAAAAACTTTTGAATCTGAAGAGTTTCAGGCTTGAACCTTTTCCATGCTGTGGAGTCTCAGCTGGGCTCCATGTCGTCATGCGGCTGGAGGACCGAATCAGGCCCGAGCCCGCGCCGCACGGATTTTGAGAGGCAAAACTGAGCATATGGTCATGTCAGCTCTCCGTCGAAATGATAATCCTGCTGCTGCTGCTGCTGCTAGATCACCGGCCGGGAAGATCGCCTGCGGGCAGTGACGTGTGGATGGAAGCCTTGCCTTTCGTCTTACTGTCACGCTCAAAGATGACACATTTTCAGTGCCCATTTGTATGAGTTTAAAGCATTTGCAGGTTTAATTCTGTATAGCAGAAATCTAATTTTAAAGTAGAATGATGATCTTTGTACCTATATTTGATAGACTCTTCAGTAAATCTAATTTCGCTAAGCACACGTTTTTAGGCTCTTCTCAGAGGAACTGCATGTTGAAGAAGAAATCTGACACCACAGAGCCAAAGACGATGCTTGCTTTTCTTTTTTGTTAGTGGAGACAGGAAAGCCTAGTCCTTCTTCCTGGTGTCTCCTGGTGGGACACACCTGAGGAGGTGTGGCAGTGGAGTCTTCGGGGCTGTTTCAAGGTCAACACAGTTGAAGGATGACATGGAGGTCACAAAGACAGAAGCAAAATGAATGTTAGGGAAAAAGTAGATTTGATCCTTATTTCACTTGGGCCTAATTAGACTAGGTGCCTTTGTGATTTTTGTCTTCATCACCTTTGTTCACTCCAGTGTTAAAAAACTGAAGTCTTAAAAAAATTTGTTTATTGAAAATCATGTGTCACATACAAATGGGCAGATTTTCAAGCAAATTAAACTGCAGATCATTTCGGAAAACCTACACAAGGACATCACTCGCCTCATCAGAAATCCAGCTTCAGTCCCAGCCCTGTGTTCCCAGCACAGGTAGTGCTGCAGGGGCCGTGGGACGGCTGTGGTGTCAACGCCACTGCCACCAGAGGCCTCGCACACTGCAGTGGTCACGGGGGACTGTGGCGTGTTAAACACAGATGACTGTAGGCATCTGTAAATCATGGACTTCACTGTTTCATCCACGTCAGCGATCAGATAGAGGCATTCTGGGTGACTGGAAAAAAAAGAATAGAAAGTCAGCTGAACCCTACGATGTTCCTCAGTGACTTGTCTTATGGACTGGCACAGTCCCTGCTTACAACTTTACCTCTCGCAGGAAAACGATTCCTGTTGCTAAAAATAAGGAAAACAGTTTGTAAAGGTTTGTGCCTCCTCTTTACCACAGATCATAACCCTTTTCACATATTAACAATAATGATTTTATTTTAAAGCTTTAAATCTGAAAACCACCAGGATTCCAGGCAGTTGTGTGCCTTTTAAACAAGGGCTGTATGATGTTAGGACATAGCCAGAGAGCCGTCTCTTCCCCTTCTGGGAATGGAGAGGCTCCTTGCTGCCAGACTGTCATCTTCCCTGTACAAGTTATGACTATTTGGGAATTTCCAAGAGACAACAGTGAATGAAATCAAGACATTGAAAACTCATGTCAGAGAAGTACATGAAAACCAATCTGTTGCCTAAAAGAAGATTTCAGGCCTGTTTCCCAATGTGTGTGACACCGATCATGACATTTTAATAACTGAGTCTATAGGACGATGGTGTCACACAGGATAATTAAAGTATTATGTGTGTGACCCCATCTTAAGCACTCCTAGTGGCACAGTAGTTAAAAGCACTCAGCTGCTGACCAAATGACCAAGAGGTCTGTCGTTTGCATCCACCAGTGGCTTTGTGGGAGAAGTGCGGCTGTTAGCCTCCCTCAAGATGACAGCCTTGGCGGTTTGGTGTGGGTTCACTTCATCTCACACTGAACTAAGGTCTCAGCTAGAGCAGGAGGCCGTGTTCCTTGCCAGTGAATGTGCCATGCGATGGGTGCTGGGGAGATGGGTGGACCCTCTTCCATAGAGCCCAAGGGTGCCTTTCTGGATCCTTCCCCACCGACTTCCAGGAGTCGCCTTGCTGTCAGACCTGCCACTGCAAAAGGGTACCCACTGTCCCCAGCCGGCCCAAAGGCTGCTGACTCCGTTTCACCATCAAACACGTGCTCTCCACCCAGAGCCTAGGAACCCTTCTGCCTTACGTGAACTGACCCAGTGCGGTTCTGTTGAATGGCTGGTTTCAATGAACTCCCAGGCCTGGCACCCTAGACTGGCTGAGTGAGGCCAGCTGTGTGGTGGTGGCTGATGCCCTGGAGGCCGAGGCTTGGTCGTTTCTGCCTTACAAAGTCAAGGATATCTTTGGCTATAAGCGTAAGTATAAGCCGCAACAGGCATATTTCAAAAGAAAAATTTACTAAACTTACGGTAGAAAATATACCCATACACACAAAAAATAGTTCTGAAGACCTGACATACAAGTAAGATGTAGTTTTTGTTTTCTATTTTAGCCAAGCTCCAGGAAAAGGGCATTTCTCATAATGAGTCTTCACAGTGCCCATGGGCTCCGGGGCCTCCCGGTGATTTCTCACCACGTGATCCATTCCCTGCCAACACCCAGGCTCAGCAGCAGCCAGGACTTCCCCTGCAGAGCCACGAGAGCCACACAGGTGTGAGCTTTCTGCCGGAGCACGTGGCACCAGCTGGCACCACCCTCCTGCAGCCCGGCACCACCCTCCTGCAGCCCGTCACCACCTCTTCAGCAGTATTCTGCTTCCTCTGGCTTTTGTTTGGAAGCCCTGCATTCGTCCTCACTTTACATTACAGTGTCAGTGTTTTCTGGAAACCTGGCCATGCAGTGGTTTTAAGTGCTGCATCTGCTAACCGAAAGGTCGGTAATTCAAATCTGCCAGGCACTCCTTGGAACTCTATGGAGCAGTTCTACTCTGTCCTATAGGGTAGCTATGAGTCCGAATTGACTTGACAGCAGTGGTTTTAAGTGTTAGCTCTTCGACCCCAGTGCCTGCAGCTGTGCCCGCCCCATGGTAAGCATTCAGTAGCTAAGAAAGAGGAAGTTGCCCTGGTATGTCATTGTTTTGTCTGTGACATGCAGGTCACTAAGTTAACATCACCCTCGGTTTGCTAAATCTTTAGTAAAGACCTCTCGGTGCTTATCCCTCTGACCTGATAGCCTGCCCGTGACAGTGGACGCTTTGGTTACTATCAAGATCTAGCCTTTAGCATCTGAGGAGCAATCTGCCTTTACTCCTCAGGGACACTCCTGTCCAGAACACCATTCCATGGCACAGGGACCAAGGTCTTGCTGGACAGAACTGATGAAAACATACGCCCATCATAGCCCGTCACAACTCGGGGTGAGCCATCAGTCACCATCGTCCTGTCCTGCTTTTCATGTGTGGCCAGGACCCTTGCTGTGGCCCCCAGGGTGGGGTGGCCACATCTGCAGTTGTCTGGTGCTCTTGGGTCACCAGGGGACCAGCAGGCGTCCTAGCAGCAACTCTGCGGAAACACTGTCCACAGGTGATGTATACGCTCCCCGTCCGCAAGCCCACTACTGCTAACCCATTTTCTTTGTTCTTACTTTAATTCCTAACAGGGCCACCTCTCCAGAAACCTGGACTTGTGTGTCTGATTTATTCCTGAAGTTTGGCTTTAAATTCAGAGTTTAAAAAATGAGTTGCTCTGGGTGACCTGAATTGCCGCCCAGGCTGTGCTGTGGGTTTGAGCCTTTTCTTTTTCGCTCATTCCTGGAAGGCAGCAGCCGCTCTGGGATACTGCCCCCCCGCCCCCACTCCTGCGGGAGACCTTGCAGCCTCGGGACTGACCTTCCGGGCCTATTGCCTGTACACCTCCGCCCTGGCCTCCGAGCACCCTTCCAAGTGGGACATCCCCCACCCCTTGCTCTCTAAAACAAAACACCAGTGGCTGTTCATTCCAACTTAGGGGAGTAGATCTGCTCCATAAGGTTTTCAAGGCTGTGACTTTTTAGAATCACCAGGCTTTTCTTCCATGCACCTTTCACTTAGGAGTGAGCACTCAACCATTTGAACATCCCTGGGATGCTGCCTTGTTCTCTGCCTTCCTCCTTTGAGTGTTATGTCTCTCTCTGGCCGGGTTTTAAAAAACAAAAAGAAAAAAGATTCTGTTTCTCGTGCCTCTGGCCCTTAAACATCTATTTCTAACTAGAAAGGGCAGAGTCCTTCCACCTCCACCTGAGGCATTCCTGAGTCTTGCTCTGAGTTGGTTGAGCTGCTGGGGAGCCACCAGCACCTTCTCTGCATGGCTCCCCACTCAAGTTTTGGGAGTCAGGTCTCCTGCCCTGTAGTTCTCCCACTAAGATTCAGCTCCTGGCCTTCTGGGGCTGTGGCGGTTTCCCTGCGGGGGAGTGGCAACTGCCTGATCTATTAGGATACCTCCCTGTCTGTGCAACCTCTATCACAGCCTGGGGCCCAAGAAGCTTCTCTAGAAGAAATTCCTTCCCCATCCATTTACTTTGCAGTTCTTGTGACCTCTTCTCTCTGGCCCCCTGCCCCGCTTTTTTTCATCGGTACAGAAGAATATGAAATTATTCATCTGAAATGCCCCATTAAGCCCACGGTAACCTCAGTACCAATCCTGCTGTTGGTGTGACCGTTGTTGCTGGGCTGTGTGTAAGGTGGGGAGCCCCCCTTTAGAGGGGCCCAGGCCTGGTATTAATCTTTTTCTTTACCAGTAACTGAGTGGCATGGAAGCCAAACAATGAACCTGAGGTGGTTCGGGGCTGAGAGTGACATGCAGGCCACCCGGCCTCACAGTCCAGCCTCTTCTCATCCATTCTGACCAGGGCAGTGGGCTGGCAAGTGAGCAGCCAGATGTGACCATCGTAGAATTAATTTAGCATTCGTCAAATTTGGAGAGCAACCTGGGTTGAACAAGCCAGTTGAACTACGTTGTCACTTGATTCCTTCCAGAGAAAGGTGCCCCAGACAATCCTCTGTGAGACTTTGTGCAAATTTGGCTGTAAGTGTGGATGCTGGCCTGTGAGGAGGCAGGCTTCACATGCAGCCACCAGGCCCCAGCCCTTGCTGCCTCGTTGCCTCCCAGCACAAGCGACAAACACTCTGTGGCTGCTCCCGCTCCCGACACTCCCTCTGGCTTGAGGTCACCTCATGGCCTCTCTGGGAATCTGCCTGTTGCTGGCTGTACAGCGGGGCAGGAGTTCACAGCAAGGTCACCACACACAAAGCACATCCTTCTTCCCCCCAACTGCCAGGCCTGTTGAGGACAATGGCAGCTCTGCCCAGTCAGAGTTCAAAGCTAGGTTTCCCTGAACGGGAGTGGGCAAGGAGTGTAGGGGACAGGAAGAACAACAGAACTGGGGAAGCTGGGGAATGGGCAGGCAGGTGCAGGACAGGCTTCCTCCTAGGCTAGAAGCCAGAGGAGGACTCGTGGGGCCTTGGTGAAGCAGCATCTCAGCTGGACACAGCATTCTCCACTGAGGGAGGCGATGACCCTCCACACACGGGCGCAAATGAAACGGGTTCAGCCCTTGGCCGTGCCGTCTCTTCTTCCCAGAGGGCACACAGCCTGTCTTCTGCAACTCTAGGACACCCAAGTTTGCAGTCCCTGGGGTGCTTGAGTTACGTAAGTGCCAGCAGTGTCCTCTGCACACTGGCAGGTGTCTGTGCGTCGTGTGGGCCATGTTTCCATGGTGAATGGAGTTTAAGAATTCCCAGAGGACAGACAGTGTCACCCACAGCACAGAGCGGAGCCTCTGGCTGCCTCGTGTTTGAAAGTGTTAAAAATAAACACAGCACTGACATTCGGGGTTGTAATGTGACGGAATTACAGTCTTTTAAAGGCAAGAACCACTTATCTACACTGCATGTAATATTCAGTGTTTTGTTCACTTGTCTAATTGGATTAAAATATTTAGCTCCCTTTAAAATCTTGATTGTGAATTTTATAGCAAAATGTAATGCTGACTCGGGAAGCAATGAGTGCAGCAAATGGATCTGGAGCAATATACAATTCAATTTATTTTTCTTCCGTGATTCTTATTCTGTGATCATTCCGTCTTGGACAAAGTGAACTGTTCCAGGAAGAGCACGCCTGGCTTCGGTGAAGCCCCCGGCACTTGTCAATAGCAATTTGGTACAAAGCCCTCAGTTGACAAAAAAAAGGGGGGGTGGTGGAGGGAGCACTGGATGCTGTTTGAGTTGTATGAGAAGTTGTCCTGAGGGTCACGTTCAAAATGCTGCCGTTCCAGGGGTCTTATGTCACTCTGCAGACACCCTCCAGCAGCCGGGAGTTAATGACATTTTAGCTGCATATGTTCGAGTTTATTTAAAAAAATTTGCAAGTCACTTTGGTTGACAGTGTCTCATACACAGTTTTGAAAGAATCAGGGCAAACTTTAACAGAGTCAGTTTTTATTTGAAAAATATTTTCTGGGAATGTATCAGTGTTTATTTTTGAGACTGACAATTCGGGTGAAAATCAGGATAAAAACAAAAAAACAACAATTTGGTTGAAATAAAATTGTTTGTTTTCTTCTATTTAGAATTCTTTCCAAAAAATCTTGGTTCCGGAGGAGGCTTTCTAATTTATTTTATTCAGTGTATTTGCGGTTCTATTCAGGCGCCATCTGTCTTGCAGGTAGCTACCTTTGGGGAGGCTCCTGAGTTAGCTGGGTGAAGAACTGACGGCTCTGAGAAGGGGCATGCGGCAGACCAGGCCAGCACCTCCACATCCCAGCCTGGCTGCTGCCGCTCCTTCTGGCTCTTCCCGAGTCCAGGCGCCCTCCCGCGGGCTGCCTTCCTCCCCTCTGTGACCCAGGTGGCAGCCTGGCCCTCCCGGCCTTGATGGCCGTCTGTGTCTTTGCTTCTCATGCTTGTTTGCAGCTCCGTCCTCTGAGTCTTGGGGTGTAATGAGGTAACGCCGGCAATCTTGACTATAATCACATATGGCTGCTGGATCCATGCACAAGTTTAAATCAAATTAGAAAGGAAATTCACTGCCAAGAATGCTTGAAAGTCATAGGTCCAACTGATTAACCACCGATAAGACAGCTACAGACTCTGTTTCTAAACTGTAAGAGGGATTCATATGGAGGGGCTAATAGGGAGCCACACCCCCGGGCTGAGCAGCGAGGACAAGCCTGACTGCCTGCTTAGGAGGAGAGTATTACGCAGCGCACACGAGTCGCAGTCACGTTCATTACCAAACACACATGGAAACAAACACAACCATGCTGATGTTCAAGAGAATCCTCTCAGTCTACAGATCCTGCGTGTCCTTCCCTCTCCCAGAGGTCATCACTCCCTGCAAGAAAAGACCTTTATTTCCTCACCAGCTGGCTCCACCCTTCCTGGCCAGATGTCCGGGGGCCCCAGGCCTTAGGTAAGAAGCCCCTGGCCTTGTTAGGCCTTGTTAGGCCTTGTTAGGCCTTGCCTAACCTCCCCTGGGAGCAGAGTTCCTCACCACCCCTACAGCCACCACACCGAGCCCTGCCCCGCCCCCTTCCTAAGACGGCAAGAGTGTTCTCACTCAAGTGTTCTCATTCAACTCAGCCCTCAGAGGAAAAGCACGGGTGGGGGGTACTGTCTGGAGACAGTCGCTGTGACTCAGGGGAGGTGGGGAGGAGTGTGTGCGGTAGAGCTGAGGGTGTCAGCACCTCTGTTTCTCCTCCAAGAGCCAGTATAGCCGTTTCATGACCCTCAAAGCTATTTTCTAGCAGTTTCTTTTTCCCCAGAGTGAGGCAGAGTATTAAGTCAGGCCTGTTTGCATTCCACCCTAAATTAAGAACAAGCCAGAGCATAAGCCTGGCACTGATCGGTTAGGTCACAAAGCCAGCCCCACTCCCGCCAGGCTGGTTCACAGCACGGCAGGGGAGAATGGGGACTCTCATGGCCAAAGTGCCACTGTGACATAGTTATGGCTGTCTCCCTCTGCCAGACATGTGGCTGTTCATGTTTCAGAACTTAAGCAGAAACCATTTAGAATAATGAAGGCTTTTAAATAGGCTAGGCGCTTCCAATCAGAGGCCAGAGACTAGGCCGGACCCCCACCATGTCCTCTGGATCAAGCCGCCAGGGCTCCGCCCCCAGGAGGTGACCAGAGGAAATGACTTCAGGGCAGCTGCCCAGGCTGGAGGTAGCCATTCTCTTTGGGGCATTGGGTGGCCAGAGATTTTCTAGAATTTGACATGCAAAATTGAGCTATTAAGCCTAATTCATCCGGACTGAGAAAATGGCAAGCTTTGGCTAAACCAGCCCTAACCCAGCCACGATGGCAGCTCTAACAGCCCGATGCCCAGGATCGCTACCTAGACGACAGTCTCCAGAAAAGCAGTCAGTGCAGACTGTCAGCCTGGAACCCTCAGGAGGCAACAAACTCCCAGATACCTGCTCGGGATCAGACAGGAGCCAGGTCCCCCTCAAGGGCTGATGTGAACCCTAACTGACATTTCCAGCTTGTCCAGTGGTGACCACGCATCCCAGAGGCCGAAGTGCCCGACTGCCCCCCAGCAGAGTCCACTGCAGTGCTCGGTAGAAAGAAGAGGCTTTGGGTTTGGAAGCTTGTCGGAGAGCTGCACATCTGGACTTGGGCAGAAAGGAGAGGCTTTGGTTTAGATGCTCGGCAGAGTGCTTCACACCCGGGTGCCTGCGGCCTCTTTGAACACTAGCATTGCCTACAGAAAGCCAGTGTTTTCCTTACCAAATTTCTTTGGTCATCTTCATATTAAGCCAAGCCAGCCAAGTGCCTCCAAATATAAAACTTGGATCTGAAGGTCCCTTTAGAGAGGAGCCAGATGGGCCTGTATCAGATAGCGCAGGGTGGTCAGACAGCTTCTGTTGCTTCAGGCAAAGAAAGAAAGACTTGCTAGTTTTTCTGAGGTTTCTTTCTTTTTTTTTAAATACATTTTTTTTGTGTGAAAATTTTGCAATTACCAGATCTCTGAAGCCCTGGAAGAGATTTCCTCAGCACCGAAGGTCCACGTTAAGATGGGAGTGTGCCGTAAAGTGGGCGGGCGGGCAGGCGGGGAGTTGCAGCCAAGCCCGCACTACAGGACCTTGTGCAGGACATGGGGTCACCTGTGGTGGTCCTGAGTGAACGGGAGATGCCCCACCACGCCAGCTCTGAAGGCAGTCTGAGCTCCTGGCAGCCTCAAGACACGCTCACGCCATGCGTCACAGTCCCTGTGGTCATGTGGCAGGGCCTCACACCTGTCTGGGGCCTCAGTGGCCACCCCACAGGACTGCCAGCATGGCCTGAGTTCTGACCTCAGCTGGACCCAACCAGGTAGAAGAGGAGACAGAGTGCCTGAACATATCTAAGATGCAGGAGGCAGGGAGGAGAAAGCATCCCCCTGTTGCCACTGGGCCACAGGGCTTCTGTTCTGTCCTGGCCTTCTCCCCCAGGACAAGCTAGAGGAGAGGAGAGAAAAAGAAATGAACCTGACATACCTACAGCCAACAACATGCCTGTGGGCCTGCCATGACTGCCATAGCTGTAAGCACAGCATAGCTGCACTCATTTCACACTTCTGATATCACTTTAAGAGTTAGGTTAGTATAATACCCACTGTGCAGATGGGGAAAACTGAGGCTGAGGAGAAACGTGACTTGACCAGCGTCTCACAAAAACGGCAGATTCTGGGATCACTCTCTGCTCTTTCTGGCACCAAACACTTTAGAGGCTCTCAAACACAAGTACCTCTGGAATTCTGTGAGGAGCTTTTAAAATGCAGATTCCTGGGCCATGCTCCCGCAAGTGCTGACTCAGTGTGTGTGGTGGGGCCCCGGAAGGCAGGTTTATTTAGTTTTTCCTTTTACAGCACCCTGGGTGACTGGGTCATGGTCTTGGAGCAGCATCACTGCTCTTTTTCCCTGTGGGGAGTTTCAGGACCATGGAAAGGAACAGCACTGGCACAGTGCCCCAAACTGCAGCCCAGCCTGAGCTAGTGCCTGACACCCAGGAGGCAGCCAGTTCTTATCTGTGGCATAAATCGCTGCTCCTTTGCAGAGGGCGTTGGTGGACTGAGGGGGAAAAATCAGTATTTAGGAGTCTGCTGATATCCAGTCAGTATGTGGTCGTTTCCAATTGAGATGGAAATTTCTCAGCATTTTCATTTCCAGAAGCACTTTTCCCATTAATCATTCCAAGCATTTTCTCCATGAAGTCTGCCAGGCACTCGGGAGCACCCAGCCCATAACCCTCTCATTATCCTAACAAATTGTTTGCTGGGACAGAAGACAGCCTTCCAGCAGGGATAGAGCAGTTCAGCATTAAAAGCTTTAATTCCATACTCTATACTCACCTGGACACTTTGTTCCCTCCAGTATCCCTGCTCGTGGCCTCAGATCTGATCAGAATGGCCCAAGAATGTGGAGTCAGGCTTAGGTTCCATTTGTAGGTTCCCTACTTAACTAGCTGTACACACTTGCTTAAGCTTCAACTTACCTATCTGTAAAATAGACACAATGCTATCAACTCTCAAGGAGTAAGAGTTACTGTATGTTATAAATGTCACACAGGACAAGGCACCCTGCGAGCACTCCAAATATGAGCTGAGCCACCAGTGAACACAGGAAGAAATTCCTTCTGCATCTCCTTAATGACGGCTCACCACTTGGAAGCACGGCTTTCCTTGACCAGTTCAAATCCTTCAAAGCTTTTTCAAAGCCCACTTGCTCCCCAAAGCCTCCCCTGACCCTGCAGCCCTTGCCCTCTGCCGCCTTCTGCCCTTCTGAAGCACAGCCTCACGATGCAGCTCGGGGCTGCCACCTCGCCTCCCTCCTGCCTTTGCTGTTGTTGGCTGCCGTTGCTGGCATTTAGCTTTAACCCCTGGCAACCCCACGCGTCTCTGTTGTGGCCACTGTGTACACACAGTGCCTTCCAGCCTGGGACTCATCTGCTAGTACTCTACTGCACCGTATTCTGTTGTGATCCACAGAGTTTTCACCAGCTGGTTTTTGGAAGCAGATCACCAGGCCTTTCTTCCTGGTCTAATTAATTCTAGAAGCTCTGCCCAAATTGGTCGGCCATAGGTGACCCTGCTGGTATTTGCAATACCTGTGACACGGCTTCTGGAATCATAACGACACATAAGCTATGCCAGTATGACAAAGGGACAGACAGCTGGTGGTCCCTGACTTCAGCTCCCCTAAAGGACAGGAGCCTGGCTCCCATTTGTCTGAGTCTCCCACTATGCCCTGCCCAGTCTCAAGAGCTCTCCCAGGTTATTAGCGGAGCTACATGATTATGGAGACATTAGTCTGTTCTAAAAATGTAGCTCTGGGAAAATGGTTGCTAAAGAGCATGTCCTCTGGTGGGTGACCTGATCCCGAAGGCCGCCCCACCGCTAGGATCACGCAGTACCTGGGATCGCAGGTGCGCTACTTCCTCCGACAGGCTCTGTCTCTCCAGGAGGAGCTCGTTCTGCTTGCTGAGAAGCTGCACCAGCTGCTGGGCGGTGGCCTGGCTGTGTGTGTCCAGCTGCCTCAGCCTGGAGAGAAACCCAGCACGGGATGAGAGAAGGGTCTGCAGACACAGGGCACACAGACTTCAGAGGCTCGAGGGGATGCTGGCCCTTTAAACACCTTGACACATCCTCCATTGCGATGTGTCTGAACCATGATTCCAGAATGTAATCAGCGGGAAGCACACGGTGGTCCTGAGGTGCAAGGTTTAGTCGAGTAGTGGGTCCTTGGTAAGCATTTGTGAGGTTGCCTGGACTGCTCTCAAATGTGGAAGGGAGTTGGGAACATTTTTAATGAATGGCCAACTAGAAAATGCACAGATAACTTGGGTAAGTAGAGGAAAAGCTGCAACCATGAGCTGACATGCAGCGGTCCAAGTTTCCAGCGACCAGCTGGGAATGCATCTCACCGTTTGTGTAGACAGCCAGCCCCGGCTTGGGGAAGTGGCCGAGGAAGACAGGGGACAACGGAAATACTCAAGTAAGGGCTTTCCATTATTAATCACTCAGTCAATCATGAGCTGTGGCATCACTGACCAGATGTCTTTAAAGACCCTAAATTTGTCATTCTGCTGATGGGCTCTCCTCTCCAGACTTGGTAATTCACTCAAACTATTATCCTCATTTGTCCACAGACGGCTTCCGACGGCCAGCAGCACATGCAGACGTAGAAATGCAGCCTTGGGATTATATTTAGAGCAGAACCACTACCTAGACTGCTCTGGAAAAGAAGTCAGGTATCGTAAGCCCTTCCTCATAGCCCTTTCTGATTAAAAGCACTGGCAGGGAAATTCACACGTTCCTTTCAAAGTCAGGGGGTTAAAAAGCTCAGGGTGCTTATTAAACCCCAGTCCCACAGCCCACAGAGTCAGGGACGTTGCAGACCCAGCAGGCACTGGCCTCAGCTTGCCCTCAAGTTCTCCCTCGGCTGCATTTGCTGGGATCTAAGAAAAAGGTCACAGATTTGGCCTCAGGGTGGAGACAAGAAGCCTGACAGCATCTGTGGACAGGGACAACTGCATTTTGGGATACTTACAGTGTTCAAGTACCTCCCTGATGCTCTTCCCAGACTCTTCTGCAAAGTCTGACCCTCTCTACATGGCCAGGATTGCACCTACCACCTGCCTCTGCTGGCCCTGCTCAACCTGGCCATTGCTCCGGGGTCTGTCTGTTCCAGGTGTCACAGCAGGCAGCCCTTCCTGGCGCTCCAGCCCTCAGGCTTGCTCCCTCCTCTGCAAATGGTGACTCCCAGTTTTCAGTCACACCCAGCAATCTGCTCTCAGTTATTTGCAAAGGACAGGAGAAACCTGCAGCTGGTGGCAGGGCCCTAGCACCTCGGGCGCGCTCAACCCACCAGACCACCTCCTGTGCTTCCTGCCTGTCTGCCGAAGTGCTGCAGGGACTAAGACGTGGGTCAGCTCTCTTCTCCTGTGCCTGTAGCTGGTCAGGGCCAGGTTATCTCAACCCCAGGCTGGGCTGCAGTCCTGCCTGCCCAGCCACCCTGTTCCCTGGGTCAGATGGAGCTCAACAGGACAGCCAAGGTCTTCTGTCCAGTGAGGAGTGGCCCCTGCTTTGGTATTGTATAACAGACAACAACCCCCATACACCGCCTTTGCTCTGATCCTGGAGGAGAATGAAGCCAGTCCCTTTCAGGTGATGCCACGGGCATTGTCTCTTTGGGAAGCATAATCTGTCCCCCACCCTGGTCATGTCTGTGACGAGAGGCCACTTTTCCTGAGTGCAAGGTCTCCAGACTGCCTACTGTGGCTGACAGGACAGAAACTTCTACACCTACTCCCATGTCACCACTGAGCTGAATGGGGACACCCTGGGACAGCAGCTCGGGCCAGCAGCCTGGGATGGGTGGAGCACAAGCACCAGCACCCAAGAGGCTGCATAAGCGGGCTGGCCCATTGACTCAGGCATGCAGCCTATATACGTTAGCTGAGTGCCCACTCAAATCAGTGCGTCTGAAGGTGCAGAGATGGTAACTGCCTTCTTTCTGGAGACTCAGCCTGAGCTAACATTGGAACACTTGAATCAGACAAGTGACAATCCCATTAGCAGGTCATCTCTCTAAACCCACAGGTGGCTATTCCCTCCAACCAGGGTGGCGAATGATTCACAGAAGTAACAGCTACAGAGGATGCCGCCCTTGGCTTCACCCTTGCTGGAAAGGAGTGGTGGCAATAAACAAATGCCACCATTAAGGCTCAATGGCAAGAATGACACCTGTGTGGCCATTCTTCATGCTGTGCCTCATCTGGTACCAGTGCGTGGGCTCGCGGGTACCAGTGCGTGGCCTCGCGGGCACCAGTGCGTGGGCTCGCGAAATAGGACACCGCCTGATCCCGAGTTATACTGCCCAGACCTGGCTCCTGTGAAGTTCTCAGAACCCAGACAGGGCTCAGCAGGCAGGGCGTGCAAACCGTAGGCCGAGGTCCCACCCAAACAGGTGACTCAAGTTCCTGGTGTGAGCCAGCACCAGAGCAACGGGAAGCCGGCCGCCGGGGTCCCCACAGCAAGCTCTGAGCACCCTTATGGTGAGTAGAGGTCCTTGAGACAGTCGGCCTTTCTGCCCTCCCTCTCTCTGGGAGGCCGAAGCCCAAACCCTCATCTGGGCCAAGGAGCTAAGGACGGAATCACAGCTGACTCACTTCTACCCCAGCATGATCACTCCAAGCAAGCCTCCTTATGCGTGTTTTACTCCCTTTAAAAATCCTTTTTCGGGCTCGGTGTCTTCTGTCATTCCACAGGCAGCAGTGAAATCAGTCACAGCCCAACAAGAAAACCAGAACCCCATTTCTAAAACAACAGAATAAAATAAAGCAGATTTTAGATAAAGGGACTTTGTTATGAAAATACACTTCAATGGGAGCTCTTTCAACGGCTATTATGAAGATTAGGAAAAAAATTTTTTTTTTTTTTTTTTAATTACAAAGCTGTGTTTTGAAAAGCTCTACCCTCAACACTGCACAAGCCAGCCTACACTCTGTCAGTGAGTGATCTGTTACCGTTAATTAGAAGAGACTTCTTGGGCTGTCCCACAGGCATGTAATTGTTTAGTCCATCATAGCTACTGGTCTCCTTTTTGCTGTCCTTTTAAGTTAGAAAACCACAGCTGTGACCACTCCCCCTGCTAACCTGTGGTCAGCCCCTGGGTTTATCATGTTACACTGATTACCTAATTAATAAAGCCAAGCCAAGTGCCGTCGAATACAATCTTACCAGGTGGGGGCTGGCAGTGTCACCCTATTTACAGGTGAGAAAACTGGTGCCAAATGAGGTAAAATGAACTTCTGTAAAGTCATGCAGCAAGTAAGTGGTGGTGCCTGGATTCAAATCCAGACAGTGACCTATGGTCTCCATCACTGTTAGTGGTTAATTAATTCATGAAATTAATTCCACAAACCGACCAGCCTCTGTTAGACACTTCTCACTACATCAAGAATGACAAATAGTCCTTGTCCTTAGGGAGCTCCCAGTGAATTAATGAGAGGCCAATTTTGAAACAAATAGCTGCTGAATTCCACAGGATGCTCTGAAGGGAGAAAAGCAAGCGGTCAGCAAGGCAGGCAAGGGGTCTGGGGAAGTTCTGTTTGGGAGACAGCTCGTGATGATCACCACAATAATGGCATCTAACGTGTATTGACTACATGCCAGGCACTGTGACAAGTGCTTATCACTCATTGACTTCCTTAGTGGTCGCAACAATCCCAGCAGCCAGAAACTACTATGCCCATTTTAAGGACGAGTAAACTGAGGCACAGACAGGATGAAGGACTAGTCAGTCTTCTAGTAAACTAAGATGTGAAGAGTTAAATGTTAATGTTGGTCTGGTAGGGAGGGACCAGGGGCAAGACATCCCCAAAAGGAAGGCGGCCCTACAAATGAATGGGAGTTTCTGGGAGTTCCCAGCCAGGTCTGTGGGGAGACCAGGGGCTGAGGGCTGTTCAGAGGAAGGTGATGCTGGAGCAAGGAAAGCTCTGTAAGCCAAACTGACAGACATGGACTTGATCCTACAGACAGTGGTGGTGCCCTTTACCAAGAGCAGACAGGAGGAGGCACTGTTCTGGGGTAAAGAAGAACAGTTTGGGTCCTGACAAATCTGAGGGACCTGGGGGACATGAGGCAGAGACACCCACAAAGCAGTTACGGGGATTGGGGCCAAGAGTGGGCTGGGACGGGGCTCTTTCTGCTGAAGAATGAGGCGGTGACAGTGTAGAGAGTTTCTCTCAGGAACCCAAAAAACCAAACCCACTGCCGTCAAGTCGATTCCGACTCATGATGACCCGCCAGGGCTGAGGAGGACTGCTGCCCTGGGCTTCCAGGCAGTGCCTGGGGCATGTGAACTGCTGACCTCTCAGTTAGCAGACCTAGCTAGCACTGCATGGCTACGACGTCAGGGTAAGCATCTGCTGAGTACAGACATCGGCGTCACCCACGATAGAGAGAGGAGGGACAAGGGCACAGCCTTGCAAAGACAGCACGGAAAAGACAAGAAGCTGGGCAGACCCCGGGAAGGACGGGGAAGGACGGAGGCAGCGGCGGATCCAGGGAGAAGAGCCTGCACGTGGCGGAAGGCCTGGCGCTCGGACGCAGCGCCCGCCTGGCGGGGAGCACGGCCGGCGGGAGAAGGGGGCCCTCGATGAAACAGGAAAGCCTCCTGGCCGACGCCGGGGGCCCGTGGTGGCCGCCGAGGCAGCTCCGGCTCGGTGGCCGCCGAGGCAGCTCCGGCTCGGCGGCCTCCACGCTCTCTCCCGGGCGGAGGGCACGACTGCTCACCGAGGAAGGGTGGGAAGGCCTCGCGGTGGCTGGGGGGTTGGCTGTGGGGACAGGGCCTGGCGAGGCCCAGGCGCGCACCTGCCAAGCCGAGCCGGGCCCCAGGTTCTGCGGCCGCAGTGCTCCGGCCGAGCCTTTCCGGGGGCCCCATGTCTGCTCTGACCCAGCCGAGGCCTGGCGCTGCCCAGCTCCCTGCCCGGCTGCTCCTCCGGCCTGAGACCTTGGCACTGCCCTTCCCTCTGCCTGGAATGTTACTCCTCTAGATCTTTCCAGGGAAGGAAACTTGTTCTGAAGTTGCATTTTGTGTTCTCTGGGTCTCTTGTTCTTGGCCATGGCTCTACAGGCCTTCTGTGACTCACTGAGAGAGCCGGCTGTGGGCACCCTGTTGGACTCAAGTCTGTGGAGGCAGCAGCCAGGAGACTCCCCGCTGCAGCCTGCCCACCACACAGGCTCCCACACAGCACAGTGGGGAGACAGCAGCACCATCCATTCTGGAGCCAACCCCTAATCTAGATGACACTTCTTTGCCAAGACCTGTGTCTACCAGACACCCCCAGAACACACTGGGCATCCCCACAGTGATGTCCGGATAAGTTATGAGGTATGATTCATTTCCTTAAGGACCCATAGGTGCACATTTGCCACTTGTGGGCTAGAACTGGGGACTCCCAGGGGTGAGCACCTGCAGCCACGCTAGCCAGAGTGGTCAGCGAGGGGGTCTCCTGAGCAAAGGCCTCCTGGGAACTAGAGGGCCTGAAGTGACAGTGGTTACCATGGGAACATTCAGAGGACTCTTAGACGGGTCCCTCGGGGGAGCTCGCTCTCTGTTGGTCCCATGGCCATCTTCTCAGCCACACCCCACAAGCATGATCAAAACCAGCGTTTCCAAAAGATATGCAAGACTTTAAGATAAGATGGAGCAAGTGGTGAAATACAATTTTCTAGAACTCGGTGGGCTGGGGAAAATATCTTATGCAAAACAGCAGCAGTGCAAGCTGCCAGCGCCGGTCCTCTCCTTCAGACAAACTCATTTGCTATGAACACTGTGAAAGCGAGTGAGGACATATATTTGAATTTTGTTATTATGTTGTATGTGATAACATCTAAATGTATGCAGTGTGTAAATAAGTCATGAGGTATAATAATCAAATGAACACTTGTGAACCTCGCTCCAGCACTGGGGACCGCGACCAGCCACAGCCTCTCGGGCCCAGCCCTGCGCTCTGAGGACAGGAGCCTCAACACGAGGCGCCCGCCAGCCTCGTCCGGGCCTGTTCTCCCCGTCAGAGCTTCTTGTTTCACCCACTCATTTCACCTGGAAGCTGGGGATGGGAATTTCTGGTGGTTTTTGTTTTGTTTTCCTAGTCAGAGGTTCTTGTTTCACTCAGTCATTTCGCCTGGAAACTGGGAATGGGAGTTTCTGGTATTTGGGGCCTTTTTTTTTTTTTCAGAAATAAAATATTTTCGGACTGAAGTTTCTTCCTGTGGTCATGTTGGCTACAGCAAAGCTTTTCCTTCCCCTTCCCAGAAGTGTGGAAACCCTGGTGGCATAGTGGGTTAAGTGCTACATCTGCTAACCAAAAGGTCCTTAGTTCGAATCTACCAGGCACTCCTTGGAAACTATGGGGCAGTTCTACTCTGACCTCTGGAGTCATCGTGAGTTGGACCCAACTCGACAGCAGTAGGTTTTTTTTCTTAGAAATGTATTTTTAAAATGTTTAGAGCAACAATTTGTACAGCGGAAAGGGCCGCCTCATGGAAATGAAGAAAATTTTCAACCAAAAACCTATTGCCATCCAGTCAATGCTCACTCACAGTGACCCTACAGGACAGAGCAGATCTCCCCTTTAGTGTTCCCAGGCTGTAAATGTTCTCAGAAGCGGACTGCCCATCCTTCTCCCGAGGAGCTGCTGGCGGGTTTGAACTGCTGAACTCGGGAAGCCCAGTGCTCCATCACTTCGCCACCAGGGGTCCCTTTCAACCAAAGATGAGGTTAAAGGGCGCAACTATTTTCACTGTGACCTACGTACTCCTTTCTTGGCTACTCCCTGTAGCACCCTCCAACGTTTGCCGAGCATGAACTAGGTGCCGGGGAGTTCTGCAGGAAGTATTCTACACCCACTGATGTCATCCTCTTAGCAACACCACGAGTTAGGCACCGTTACCGCCTGCATTTTGCACTGAGATCACTAGGCATCGAGGTGTAAGTCACTTACCCAAGCTGGCACGAACAGCAGAGGTACACCCAGGATCACGGGAGAACCAATGACACCCCAGGGGCCACCGTTGCCAGGGGCCACCGTCGCCAGGGGCCACCGTCACTACTCATCACTCTTCTCCCTTGACTTCCAGAATGCAAGCCCGCGCGCGCATGTCTCCTCCCTTTGTTAGCCCTCCAAAGGCTGGCGTGACGTGACCCAGAACCGGGTTTTCTTACTTTAGACCTTCAGCCTGGGAGTTGTGTCACACACACTCTTGCTCTGCACACTGTGTAGAGGCCGAGGGTTCTCAAAACTGGATCTCGGCCTCAGGCATCTCTTCCATGGGGCTATCTAAGTGGATGTCTCAGTGACACTCTAAAGCCACCTCAAATGGCCTCACCATTCAGAGCTCCTCCCTCTGTAGGCCCGCCACAGTGGGGGCGTCGGCGAGTCCACTCATCCAGCCTCCCCAGTCCTCCTTGCCTGCGTCTTCTCCCTCACCACTCAGTCACTACCTGGCTCTACAGATCAGCAGCGAGCCTTGGGAAGCTCTCCCCAGCCCAGCCTGTCAGCATGCCTCATCCAACTGCCCGAGAAGCCTTTGCCAGGGGCTGTCGGCTTCCACTGCCCTCCTTGATTCCATGCTCCCGACAATGGCTAGACAGAAGGATCTTCTCCTAAACAACTCTCTGATCGCTTTTCTTTATTTGAAGACTGCCTGTCACCGTAAGCATACGCCCCAGCTTCTTTGCTGCAGTGGTGCCAAGGACCTTCACTGTCTGGCCTCTCTCACAGCTCCCCCTTCCTGCCCTGTACCCTGTACCCTGCCAGGCATTCAGCCTCTGTAGATATGCCCTGATGTCTCCAGGCGCCACCATGGTGTTTTGTCCTCTGTCTGGAATGCCCTCTCCCTCTCCTGCCCCTTATGGGTGACTCTTCAGTGTCCTCTAAGACTTTATCCAAACTCACCTCTGGGGACAATCAGAAGCGGGGTCTGTTCTTCTGTGTGTCCATGAGACTTAGGCATAAAGTCATTCTTCTATGGTGATCACAGTGCCTGCCCGCCTGCCCGCCCACCCACCCAACTGAACTCAGAATTTCTTAAAGGCTGGAAAGGCTCTTGCTCAGCAGTCCATCCTCACCACTTAACAAGGCTCCTGGCAAGCTGACTGGACTCAGCAGTCCTCTGTCTGAATGAGACAACAACTGACTAGTGGAGGACACTTACAGTGAATAGAAGACCTGTGATTTCACCCACAGAACAAGTACACTTCAGAGTGCCACATCTTTGTTCCCGAGAAAGCACTACATATATACTAAATAATTTTAAGTGCACTAGCGGAATCTGCCATTCAGTTAAAGAACCCTAGAATAGCTGCAAGAGTGCTGGCTTGGAGACAGAAGACACTAGCTATTTTCACCTTAGAAAGCAGCTTGATCTTTTTCTTAATCTTAGATTCTCCATTTATAAAACCAAGAAAATAATGTCCCCAGGCCTACTGAATGAGAGACTCTTGGCCCTCGGTGTGATTCTGATGCGTGCTCATGGGCACCACTGAGTGTATCATAATCCACAGTATGAATCACACGCCCCAAATGAGTTCTTCTGGAGAATGATTTTTGTTTCACTCCAACTTTCACTACCAAAACAGCCGTCCAAATGAAACCTATGCTAGCTGGCTCCTAAAATGTTCTGGCCTCAGCCAGGAGACCACAGGCAAACACGTGATTGCTCTGAAGCTCAGGTTCCTGCCATGCAAATGGGGAGGCTAGCTACAACAAGTGTCAGCAAATTTATGAAGCCCTCGGGCCAAATCTGGCCGACCACCTGCTTTTGTAAAATCTGAAAGTTAAGAATGCTTTTCACATTTTTAAATGGTTGGAAAAAAATCAAAAGGAGGATAATGTTCTGTGACACATGGAGATTATGTAAAATTCAACTTACAGCACCCACAGATAAAGCTTTATGGGAATAGACACACCCATTTGTTTATGGATTATCTACGGCTGCTTTTGCGTCATCGCGGCAGAGCTGGGTAGCTGTGACAGGGACAAAGCCTAAAATATTTATTACCCGGCCCTTTACAGAAAAAAAATGCTATCTCTAGGATAGAAGATAAACCAAATCCTTGTCCAACTCCAAAGGTCTATAATACTATGACTTTATAGAATTGTACTATGTCGTATCTTCAAATCAAGGCAACTCACAGCAGCTCTACAGGTCAGGGTAGAACTGCCCCAGAGGGTTTCCAAGGAGCAGCTGGCGGAGTCAAGAACTGCTGACATTTTTGGTTAGCAGCCTGAGGTTTTAACCACTGTGCTATGGGGCCTCTCTCTACCCCTGTATATATAGGGTCACTATGAGTTGGAATCAACTCAATGGCAGTGGGTGGGTTATGAGTCAGAGGAAACCTTGGCGGCACAGTGCATAAGTGCTACATCTGCTAACCAAAAGGTCAGCAGTCTGACCCTCCCAAGCGCTCCCTGGAAAACCTATGGAGCAGCTCTACTCTGTTCTATAGGGTTGCTATGAGTCGACATTGACAGCAGAGGGTTTTGGGTTTATGAGTGGGAACTGACGCAGGCAATGAGTTTTCTCTTCAAATATTAACATTTATGTAGCATACCAACTACACTCAGTTTTCTCAAGATTAAGGTTTTGAAATCCCATTTACTCTCGTTATTGATCTAGGTAATTGATCTTGGTAAATGATTCATATTAATCTAAAGTTGTGTACTTTTTTCCAACACTTAAAAATTGCTTCTTCCTTTTTCATAATTTCTTCTCACCAACAAGGACATACAGAGTCATCAAGAAGAAGCAATGTGCTTAGGAACCTGGCACACAGTCTGTCTGCTATGCCCTGCTTAGGAAGTTAGGACAATTTCAGTGGCTGGTTTGCTATTTAAATTTTCTTTACTCAAATCTACCATACTCAAAAATGATTTTCAATAGACTAATTCATTCTGAGGATTGTGCGATTCTAGGAAGAGATTGCACCTCTCCTAAAGAAAATGTACGTGTTGCTGTGTGCCATCCCGGAAACCCTGGTGGTGCAGTGGTTCGTTGCTATGCCTGCTGGCCCGAACCTACCCGGCGCTCCTTGGAAACCCTAAGGAGCAGTTAGTTCTACCCTGTCCTATATGAGTTGGAATTGACTTGATGGTATTGGGTTTGCGGGTTTGGTCTTGGTGTGCTATCCAGATCATTCCAGTTCAGAGAAACCTCACAGGACAGAGGAGGACAACCACATAGGGTCTGCTCCTGTGCTGACTCCTAATTTTTTATCCCATTAAAGTCTCAATTAGCCTTGGCTGCCTGGAGAGGTAGAACAAGGGGCTACTTAGGAGTAGTGATGGGGGAAAGACTCCTGCTTCTTTCTCCAAAAGTGTCATGTTGTATTAGAGCTCAGAGGCACCTTAGAGATCATTCTGTCCTAGCCCATTATAGTAAAACTGAGGCCCAGAGAGTGCAAGTGACTTGTCTGAGGTCACACAGCCTGTCTATAGCAAATCGAGGGCTCCAACCTGTGTTTCTTTACTCTGGATCCAGTGGTCTTTGCAGCACGTCAAAGCCATTTTTTAGAAAATTTGAAAAATCTTCTACGTCATACTGAAAAATGATGACTTAAGGCAAGTTTCTTGGGAAAGGTGTAACACTCTGGGAAACTGACAGGGTCATTTTCTGAGAGTGTAGAGTGTAGGAGGAGAGGAGGAGATCCTGCCTAGTATTCCCCATGCTAGCCTAGTGAGGTGACCAGCATGTGTCTGTGTTTAAATTTCCAATCTATTGTAGACTGCATTTTTTTGAGAAATACAATAAAAATGCTGTAGCAATATCTAATTGCTATAAAAGTTTCTAAACACTCTAAATTTTTGTTCTTCTCCTGTCACAGAGCAGTAATGAAGACTGGCCACTGTCAGACACTACACTTGGAATAGCACTGACCTGTCCACAATTTTAGGTGAGTGTGAAAAGTGTTAAGACTGGGAAGATGGAAGCTCCGAAGACCCAGCTGGGAAATACTTGTGGCTGGTGACCTCCCACAGTGTCACACTGGGTGGCCCTCAGTGCACACTCAGCAGATGGACAAATGGCCAAGGCAAGATGTTTGGTGTCCAAAGCCCTCAAGGCCTCTGACATTGCCACCCACAGTCAGTTAGGGACCAACTGCTTAAAACAACACTTCCGTGGGAAACAGAGGCGCAGGTTCTCTTTGTTCTGATAGCAGCGTCTGCGCCATCACTGCCTGGCAACCTTCTGGCAGCGTAAGCATGGTCTGACCACATCTCACCTTGGAATACCTGGGAGGAAGGTAGCACCATGCAACAGCAGGGACAGGGGCTGACATGTCAAGAATCTGACTCAAAGCCATACGGCAGGGATAGAAGAAAAACCTACCCTAATTCTCATACTGTATCTATCCTCAACCTAAAATTAAGTATCTCCTCCTTTTCAAATGGCTTATTTGGATATAATTCCAAAGTTCTAATAAGTTGCAATAAAGTACAAAGGATACTCGCATACCCTTTATCCAAATCTACCTCCTGTTATCATCTTGTCCCGTACTTGTTCTTCTGCCCTCTGTATAATGTAGATAAAAGATTTTTTTCCTGATCTGAGAGTACGTTGAATGCATCATTGCCCTCTGCCTGTAGATACGCTAGTGTGTCTGTCCTAAGAATCTTATATAACCATAGAACATTATCAACCATGGTAAATCTGATACTGATATAATGATGCCTTCCATCTATTGAGCTCCAATTTTGTCAACTGACCCAATAACAATTTTCGCCCTTCCAGAAGGGCTCTTCTGCACTTAAATGACATGTCTCTTTAGCCTCGTTGAATCCAAACTAGCTAACAGAACTGTTGTTTTCTTTGTGAAATGCTACTTGCAACTAAAGCACCCACACTCTCAACAGAAGACATGGAACTATAAGAACCCACTGGGTCCCACATAACTGTCATCCTCAGGTTTCTGCAGTCAGAATTGTGGTTTTTCAGAAGATTCTGTATTGATGAGGTCCTTCTGGTGCCCCAGAGTCTAAATCCCCCTGGAGTGTCCTAGACAGGCCCAAGGCATATCAAGTTCCATGCTGCAGTGAGGTCCCCCTCTACTTTCCTTACATTTGACCATCGTGGGGACAGCAAACCTGTCAAATAAGAAGATGCCCACAACCACTAAGTAACCAGATTCAGCCACCATGGTGCACTTACTGGCCTATATCAGAAGTAGGTCTTAATGCAAGTAATTTGATAATGACTCCTGGCCAGCTACTACCGAACTGCCAGCGCTGAAAGCTTTTCACGTAGCTCCTCCTCAGTCTACACCGAGGCAGCCTCCCCGCTGACCCTTGTCAAAGAACCCCATCTGCTGGTTGCCACGGTAACTGAAGGCGACCAATTGAGCTGAACAGAGTGACTCAGTAATAAAATCTGCAGCCAAAGGAATTCTGCTAAGAGTAATAAATCATTTAGTAAAAGGGGGTCCTCCACACGGTGATGAGTGTCGGGATAAAATGACAGCATAACTCTTCCAGCTAGAAGGTCCATGACAGATCAGAGTGATTAGGCCTGCTGGAGGGCTCATTTGGTTTCTAGTGGGCGCCAACAGCAGAAGAGACGGATCCTGCCAAGTTACATGCCACCATTGGAAAGAAGGAACAAGCGATGTCAGTTTTTTAATATTTAGGCTGCCAAATCTGGAGTTTTAAGGAGCAGCAAGAGAAGGAGTCTAGACTTCCAATACTCCTCATTCCTTTTTTTTTTTTTAAGTGGCAAAAGTAAACAAAATGCCCTGTGAAGGCCAGGAGACCTAGAAGCCTTGAGAAAGGTGGCAAAGAGAACCAAGTTTCCAGTGGCTTTGGAATAAGACAGTCTAGCAGCATCTCTTGATCATAAGTCAACTTTTACATGTTCCAGCCATCTCTGTGCACAAGACCTGCAGTCCTTAATAGAGCAGGGGACAGCCCTGGAATTTAACTCCGGGCTGGGGACACTGACACAGGATGGTCTCAGAGAGGGGTCAGGTACTTTCTTTCTTTCTCAGTAGGCACTTGGCTGGTGCTCCTCATTAAATAAAAAATAATGCACCTTTTTCTAAATTAGGGCAGATGCAATCAGGACATAGGCAGGTCCTTTCCCTGGGGCTGTTCTCTTGGATAGTAAGCAGCACACAGCACCCGGCAGTAGGTTCAGCATTGCACCCTGAACCCCTGACAGCACAAGCCACAGTTCCCATCTATGTACTCCCGTCCCCATGAGCCCTGCTGTGTACTCTATGGGTCCCCTGTGCAATAGTATCAAGATGCTAGGAAGAAAAAAAAAAGCCAGATACGCTACCTTATCTATACTGCTTTTAATCTCCGTAGGCCATTTCCTTGTTAGTGGTCAGGGTGCAGCCTGGGTCAGAGGCAGCAGAAGCAAGTGCCCTGATAGCAGGTTACAGCCGCCACCAAGGGGCTGCAGGACACAGAGGCAGAAGGGCACATATGCTTCAGGGCGTGGTGGCCGGGGCAGCCTTATCCTGCCAGTCTCCCTACTTACAGGTTGCAGACCACCACTTTAGGAGGTGCTTGAGAGGAAATCCTGGTGAAGTAGTGGTTAAGTGCTATGTATGCCAACCAAAAAGTTGGCAGTTCAGATCCACCAGACATTCCTTAGAAACTCTATGGAGTAGTTCTTCTCTGTTCCGTAGGGTCCCTATGAGTCCAATCTGCTTGACAGCAGTAGGGTGTTTTGTTTTGTTTTTTTTTTTTAAGTGGGCTTGGGAGGAAGAGGCAGGCTTCTGACATTCCCCTAATCCTGTGACCCACATGGCAGTAAGAATGTCCTGTAAACTAAGGGGCTGCCAGGTAAGTTTTTGTTTAAGAAAACAGCAACTGCCAAACGGGAGGTAACATACCTTCCTCCCTCCCCCCAGTCTCAGATGCTGCCAATAAAAGGCTTCTTCAGTCTCAAAGAGTTTTAGTGAAATGAGGTTGACAGAGTTAGGGAGTGGCTGCGTGCGCCCCAGATCAGCCTCCTCTAATACTCAGCTAGCGCAGGAGCGCACACAAAGCACCGGGCTGGAGCCACGCTGCGCCCCGGGCACTCCCGGCCCCATCTCCCACCCCCCTGCTGGGCAATAGTGCTTCTGCAAGTTGAATCTTCGCCAGAGTTCAGTGTGTGACTGCCACACATCAGCACCTGCTCTCAGGCCACCTCTGAGAGCACTCGGGAAAGCAGGCGACCCCACGCCCTCAGCCCCGCACTCCAAGGCGTACCCTCTCCTGAACGGTCAGGGGCCTCGGGCTCCCGGCACCGAGATTGACACCCATGGGCCCGCACCCTCCTCCGCGGGCTCCCGGCCCATCACGACATCGCAGCAGATCTGCTCCTCAACGTCCGCCCCCCAGGCTGGGCTGAGCCACCCCGCAGCCTGCGGGGGACCCCGCAGCCTCAGGGCGGGTACCCAGCGCCTGGCGGCAGAGGCTGGGGCGGGGGCGTCCGGCGTGGGCAGGGGGAGGCTGGGTGCGGAGCATCTGGCTGGGGAGACTCCACGGGGGCTCGCGGGGGCTCTGGACTTGGGCAGAAGGAGAGGATTAAGCCGAGGTGGCGGTTGAGGGAAGGAGGAAGATGAGTGCAAGCTTCATTAACTCCCTGCTCACATTCTAGTTGTTTTCCCTAAGAAGCTTTTAAAAAAAGTTTCACTTCTCTGTGAGGTGGAAGGCACTGCCTGATTGTATTTGGTTTTCTTTCCTTTTAATCCCTAATTTGTAAACAAATAAATTAGTTATCATGTGTTGGCATCATGCAGGACTCGATTTTAATTAAATAGGAAAAATATCTTGGCTAATGAAGGCCAAAGAAATAACACAATCCATTTTAATTTCTGCATTAGCAATTAAGCTTTTCCTGTGACTTAAAGTGGCAAGGGTCTTAACTCAAAAAAAGTGAAAATGTAAAGTTGACGGGCCTGGCATTTCTTTGGTCTGTAAGTCTCCTTCAATAACTGACCTGATCTTAGCTGTGGAAGACAGGACTTGCAGATTCCATAGAAATACTGTAGGTGAGTACTCCTTTAGGGCATAGTCCTTCACGCTTGAATTCTCTCCCCCCTTTACAAAGTCACCGCTACTTTCACTCCTAAGTCCCACTTTCAACTCTGTTTCCGCTCCCTCTCCTGACTTCCCCTCCGTATCTCAATTCCCAGGCACTCCTGAACTTCTGCACATGCTGCCAGTTTAAGCCTGCACAGCATAATCAGTATATTAATTCTGCCCTGAGACAGGGAGATTTTTCTAGCACAATCCGCCCAACCTGAACTCTCTCCTTCACAAACACTTTGCCTTTAAAAAGAAACGCTCAGCATGACCCTCATAGGAAGCGGCATGTAACAGACAGTGCATGCCGTGCTGGGCACACAGCACAGACTTAAAAGAGTTTTTTTTACTGTGTTTTTTCAGTGCCACGTGCATGATGGACATGTGGACGCGACTGACATCAGACATTTAAAGCAAAAAGAGGGTGGGCTGGGGAGATGTGACAGCGGCGGGAGAGAGAAAACATGTTGATAAAACCAGCAACTTCTGTCAATCTACATTTTTCAGTCACTGTCTTAATGAAGGATGTTAAGACATATGTTGCCGTTTCATTGTTTGAAGGGATTCTAATGCTGACAGTTTGGGACCCTGTTCACTTGAAGGGGAAGCAACGGGTAACAATCAAAATCACACTCGCTGGAGACCCCAGCCCAGAAGATCTTGAAGTCAGAAGGCAAAGAAGGAATATCCTAAAACTGAACTTCCTCAGCCTGCAATGAGCTCTGAAAGAAAAAAACAAAGTGTTTTTGACCTATTTCTACGAGAATACAAAATTTTTACACAAAGAAATTTACAAAAATCAAATGGCATTTTATTTGAAATTTCTGAGATTCTTATCTTAAAGAAATAATTTTTTTTATAATGAAGTTGGTAACAATCTCCAAATGATTCTCAGATGATCTTGTTTAAGATAATAAAAAAATATTGTCCTGTACCATAAATGCGTAAAAATGGTGATAGTTTAGAAGACACATTCAGATTTCTACACACTGGGGCTTTTTCTCTCTTGGATCCCCATCCCATAGTCTTTAGGTTTTCTGGTTTTCTGGGAAGTCTTTGCATCAGTACACAGCAAAATCAACTAAAATGTATTTCATCTCTCAAAGTGCCTTCGACAGAAGTTGGCGACATACGCAGTAATTTCAGTTCGCAGGCCACAGCTGACCACACAGGTGATCCATTTTTAACCCGATGGTGCATTTTGTGCTGGATCCCATTTCCTGTTGGGCCTTGGGGGAGCGGTAGGTAAGAGCTCGGGCTGCTAACCAAGAGATCAAACCTACAAGAGGCAAACCACAAGAGGCAATTCTGCTCTGTGCTACAGGGTCCCTATGAGTTGGAATTGACTCTACTGCACTGGGCTTGTTGTTTTGTATTTTTGACACAGGTGGGGTCACTGCCTTCAAAAGAATTTAGTGAGCTCAAATCCCAAAGCAGTCTCACCTTAGTGTCCCCTGCTCCTGTGGCATGTAGCATAAACTAGGCAGTGACCAGCCACACTCAATGACCCAAACTGACTACTGACTTCTAATGGACAAACAGACTTGTTTTGACTCAATCCAACTAGCGACTTCACCTTCCATTATCCGCAGTTTATGATAATAGCTGGAGAGTCAGCACTAATTACCAATTCCACTGACCAGGTGAACCTAACTCTCCCAGCAGCTGAATGTACACATTTTATGAGCACTGGAGTCAGTGGGTTTGGTTCAGTTTTTCTTGGCCCTGAATGGCAACAGAACCAGGGAGAGCTATGTGCCCTGAAACGTAGCTGAAGTGCACCAAGAGCTTGGTGACAAAACACACAGCGAAGACTGACTCTAGTCCGGGTTCACAGGGGACCTCACAGTTCCTACGCTTCCATCCTCTCGAAACCAGTGATGGCTGGAGACCTTAACGACGGTTTGAATCTTGCCCACGTGCTGCTAGTAATCCAGTGTCTCAATTCTTAAAACTTAACATTTTAAACTTGGTCTTTATTAGGGAGTAGAATCACAAGGTCTCAAACCGCTGACTAAACGGCACATGACTTAATAGTCCGATGAATTCACTGCTATGGAATTGGCATAATTAAAAGATTATCTGTCTCTGTGTATTTGTATCTATAATTACATCTACATCTACAGCAATAGCTACACATATTTATTTGGGTATCTACAACGAATTCTGCATGAGGCACCATTCCAACTTGTACTTCAAATGTACATCTAAACACTTACAGTAAAAGTGAAGAATAAATGGTCTTCTGCTCTATGGCAGCACTGTCCCTTACAGACATAAACGTTTCGAGGTCAGCCTTGCTGTAGGCAAGCACTGTGAAACTGCATTACAAACCCAACATCAGCCTCATGAAGCCACACAAAACTCTGAGCCAAGTAATTCCCTGGACACATGAGGCTGAACACAGTGAAGGGACACCTCTCTTATGTGGTGGACACCCAGGACCATGACTCACTGAGAAATGTAGGATTTTCCATCTCTTGGGCTTTCTGGGAATTCTGGTAGAAGGGCACAGACCTGTCAGTAGCTGGGCAACAGCACGGGCATGAAGGAGGTTGGCACACTGTATGTGTCTGGACTTCCTGCAGACGGGGTCCTACAGAGTGGGACGAGGGAACTTTTACTTACCAAATAAGAGAAAGACAGAGATTCAAGCAGACCAGAGGGACGAGGAGAACCCAGAAGTGTAATTATAAGTTTAAAAGTTCTGAGTCAATTCTCACAGTTCAAAGAACATTCAAAGAAGAATACATAATACTGGAGAGAAAAGGGAAGCAGTACCCGCCTGAGGGCCAATTGCCTCTCCAGCAGCGGCAAGGCTGTTCCTGGGCTCGCAGGACCATTTGTTCCATTACACAATCTCCTGAAGCCATTTAGAGAGAGCTCAAACAACTGCCTGTACCAACACGACACATGGCTTCCCATCCCGACTCTTTGCTAATCCAGACGCTCCAACCATCTTTCTTTAAGATGCCATATGGTTGGCAGAAGCCTGCAGATCTAGCGGCACATCTGCTTGTACGTTTCTTCTTCCCTCCAACCCCCCGACAAAGGAGGGATGGGGACAGAGAGGAGGGGACGCACACAGGGAGGTCTCTGCCTGCACCATGAGTTCATTTTAAGCACTATTACAAAATTAAAAAAAAAAAAATACATACATATATATTAAAAGGATGAGTGGGAATTATTCAGGGCTCAAACATTTTTAACTAGACAACATGGCAATTTAACTTGCTTGTCAACGATTTCAAACAAGACTAGGAAAACAAAGGACGATGGCTCTTTCTCCAAAGCATGATTACTTTAAAATCACTTCAAGACACTGTTTCTTGGAATCATGGCAATGCTTTCTTGCCACAGAGAGGGACAGCACCTTTCCTGGAAGCTGTGTTTTTCCTCTTCTTTTCGGTCAAAGAAGACAGACAAGCTGAGAAATTAGCAAATACCCGAAGCCTGCTTTGTTAGCAAGCAGTGTGCGACTGTATGCTAATGAGTGGGCACCGACACCCTGCTTTTTTGGTATGATGAGCAAAGATTGTTGACACTGTTGAAATCCTGGCTCTCCTGGCCTGTGAGCACAAGGGCTGCCTCCTTGGAATCCGGCCCCCAGTGAGACAGGCTGCAAAAAAAATAGTGCCTTCTATTCTCCTGATGACTGAAATCTGGCCACTGGTAATGTGGAGCAGTTGGAGATGTGAGAGGGCATTAGAAAAAGACACTGTCACGCCAGGATTCCAAAAGACACACAGGTGACACACGGGCCTCTTTCAAACACAAAGCTGAACCTGGTAGACACATGGGAGTGATCAAGGACAGGACGCCGGCTTCAGGAACAAAACCCTGAAAGGCCACAATGTAGGGTGACTATTCCAGCCTCAGCCACATCGGGGCCACTGGAACATTCGTTCTGTATCAGGGCAGACAGCACTCTGCTGATGAAATGGTCCCATGGGTGGCGCCCTCAGGCACGGGTAAGGAGCTGTCTGTCTGGTCTCTTTGTGAGCCAGCTGAACCATGGGTTGGTAGGTCACATGTGGTTTTCCATGTCTGAGGAAATATGCTATGGTCAGAAATTCAAGCAAATGTTTCAGTTTTGCAAAAGTGGATTTTTTAAGAGTAGAAAGGCACATTATGTGTTTTGAGTACTGAGTGTGTTCTAAATAGCTCTTTGACCTGGCCAGAAACCCTGTGAGATAGGTATTAGTATTCCAGTTTTACAGATGAGGAGACTGAGGCTTAGGAGGTTAAAAAAAAATTCAAAGCTATGAAAGTAGGAAGTTGCCAAACACCAGAACTCATGCTTCTCTCCCCACATCACACTGGCTTCCAGGTTTGTAGGTGTGCCTATTCACACACAACTTTTACACACTGCCTGATCAGGACACCCAGGATCCGATCTGTCAATTCCAGTAGACCACTGTTACCTAGTGGGAAATAAGCTATTTATAATTGGTATGCAGGCAGGGGTATCAAGCTGCCAATTCAGTTTGCTTGTAATCTACAATATGAATGAAAATTCATGTAACTAACATGTAAAAATATGAAGCATGGCTAAAAAAACAGAAAATTATAATAAAAATATTGGAGTTCATCCATTCAAACAGTATGCACTTCAAACTATTCACCTCAGAGAGCATGTGTATTCTCAACACATCACCATTGCTGGGAGGTTGCTGACATGGTCCTGGGACTCTAAGACTTAGTGGTGCAGATATCTGTCTTTTGTGAGTGGAGGTATACGCAGGTTTGAGAATGAGTCAGTATTGAGCGCATTTCATCAAAATCACACACTTTAATGTCAGAGACATGCAGGGAATGCTCTGTTACTGAAAGGTGACACATGAGCCCAACTAGATAGAACGAGCCCAGAGCTGTCATCCATAAGAACAAACTATTGTTAATAATCTTGGAGCTATTATTATTGTTGAGATGTAGTTATACAGAGTGACAAATCTGAATTTAATAAAACACATCTGGGTTGAAATCGCAGCAGGAATTTCAACCCTGCTGTGATCCTAGGCAAATTCTTCAGAGTCTGTTTCCTACCTACAATATCAAATAACAGTACCCACTGCTGGTGTTCAAGAGTTTGTACGAATCTACCAGCTGCTCTGCAGGAGAAAGATGTAGCTAGCTGTCTGCTTTGGATTACAGCCTTAGACACCCTATGGGACAGTTCTCCTGTGTCCTGTAGGGTCACTCTGAGTTGGCATCAACCCAACAGCAGTGGGTTTTACCGTTGTAAGAATTAGAGATTCTATTGTGAGAATTAGAGTGTGGGAAGTGACTGGCACTTAGGAGGTCCTCAATGAGAATACCATCATTACAGCTCTATTAATTTTAACCTAGTGCTAACTGAGTATACAAAGCGCTTTTCACTTATGTGAGCTCATTCAGCTCTGAAGATAGCCAGGTAACATTAGAAGTACTTCTTCTAATCCAACGAATGAAGCATTTGGGATTCAGTAATTAACTAAAGTGATTAACAACACGTAGTGAGCCCTTTCTTTGTGTAGTTACTGCACTGGAGACTTTTAAAATCCACTTTCTCATCTTCACATCAATCCTTTGTAGAAGGTGTTGCCAGTATTATTTTGATCCTGTTTCAGGAACCAAGACATTGAGGCCAAGAGGTACTAGTTACCAATATCTTGCCTAAGTTCACGAGGGTAGTATGTCATAGAACTGAAGCCCAACCCTGGGTTTGTCTCCAATGCTGACAACCACTGTAAGACAGCAAAGACAGGGCTGAAAGCCACATTTCTCTGTTTTAAATCCTGTGCCCTTTGGTCTGTGCCCAGTGTCCTTGGGTGAGACTTGCCTAAAGCTATTGGACAAGTGACAAGGAAGTTTCCTAGCATAAAACTTCTTGTCCTCACCAAATGCTCTACCAAATGCTACCAAATTTAGTCCTGACCACAGGTCAAGACTTCTCTGTGGGTTTATACACGCTCATCTGCAGACCGAACGCCGGCGCTCCTGGGATCACAGTTAAAAACTAAGGCAGCATTCCTTGTGAGGCGGCAGGATGTAAAGTCTGCATCTGAACGCTTCTCACACACAAACACACATTAACAAAGCTGTCAATACAGATTTGGACTCTATTTTAACATTATTGGAATTGTCAGAAATTCCTTATCAAAAGAATAGCCTTCCAATAAAAATGAACTATCAAAAGAAGTCTTCCAAATCAAAATGATTTGCAAGAGGTGCTAGAACAGTTGGAGGTTGCTGATCAGATGCTAACAGGAAGAAATGCGAGCGGGTGTAACTGAAATCTGGCTTCATGGTGCACATATGTGCTTCCCCAGACAACCCTCCTTAAATCAGGCCACTGTGGCTCTCTGCGAGCTCTCCTCCTCCTGTCATGAGGCCACTGGACAGGGGGCTGCACACTCAGGTGGGCTTCTCTCTCTCCCCTCTCCCTCCCTGAGTCTCCTTCACCTGATTTGATCCAGACTGATTTCCCTGTTACTGGGTCTCTCATCTTAGCACCACAGAGTCTAGGCCCCTGATTTCCTCATTTAACTTCATCTGGTTTGAATGGCTACAGGATTTAAAAACAAACAAGCAAACAAAAGAAAGCCTCCCATTGTGGCCACAAGGCTTCCAGTTTCACCTTCCCTTGATCACGTCATCAGTCAAGGGTCTCAAGCAGCTCGCCCCACGGAGGGTGTAAACGCAGTCCGCAGTCCGCCGTCAGTGAAGATCAGCTTCCTGGAACCCCTGCTGTCTGACTGGGAAGTGTCCCCGGTCCTAACCTCAGGGTGCACATCTTGCAAGCTTCTCTAGAGTATCTCTGGCCTGCATTCAGTTCTGCAGCTGCTGTCTGATCTGCACATCCACTGTCCCACCAACAGTGAGACCAGGCTTGACCAGAGGCGGACGTTTAAAATGACTGTCCTTCATTGATTCACAGGCTGCAGGAGTCCTGGGCTGTACACAGAGCACCACAACTAGATTCTGTGCTAACTCTCTGAAAGTGGGGACAGATGGACTTCCCTCAGAGATCTTAGTTTGCTTTCCTGAGCCAGCTTGTCCCCTCCAGAGAGGGCAATTCACATTCACCTCTTGGAGGAGTATATACTCTCTGCTTCTCAATTCCACATTGTTCCCTGAGCTGAGGACTTGACCACCTCACATAGCGAATGTTTGCTGGGCCCTTGCTACATACCAGACATGTTCAGAACGTTTCTGTGTAACAATGTACTTAATCTGCAAAAAACCCTGTGTGGTAACATACACACACACACACACACACAGACACTGAAATATTCGGTTCATTATAACCTAATAAATAGCCATCCTTTGGGTGCTAACTGGGGCCCACAAAGTGAAAACGAAGGATCCTGTGCTTTGCCTGGGGCTGGTTCATACTACGTTTGGTGTGCAAACGCCTTTACAAAAATGGTCTCAGCTGAACCCAAAACGCCATGGCATTAGTCATCTTTAAGCAGATACTGCCACTGTGGGCAATGAGATGAAGCAACGGTCTAACCTGGAATAAGTTAGGGCAGGAGGGGAACCTTCCCTCCCCGAAGGCCCTGAGCTCAGTTCCCGGCTGGTCCACAGTGCACAGGGATGTTAAAACTGACACCAGCACCACAGACCGAACGCTGCTGACATGATGAAAACGGGGATGAGATTATGTATTAAAAATAAGTGCTGCCTTTCTAGAGACAGAGAAAACGTTAATACAAATGAACAGCTGTTTGGGAAGAAAACATTATTTCCCAAACCCAGACAAAGCTCTATTTATTACATTTCAGAGACAGTTAAATTATAGTGTCTGAAAATGATCCTATCACGGGTATCTATGGCACCTAAACTATCTGAAAATCTTAAAGGTTAAGCCAAAATTGAGACTTTACTAAGAGGAAGACTTACAGAAAGTTATTTCTTCTTAAAGAAACCAGGTATATAGACACAAAGTGTTGGAGAACTGAATGAGTGCTAAGTTCCAGTACTAAACATTTTAGAAATTCAACAGAATGTTTAATTCAAATTTTATTCACAGAAGCTAATATATGCTACTTTTAAGATTCTAAATTCAATCTTCACTCTGCCCCTTGGCCTCCTGACACTGTCGTGTTCAAGCTGGTTCTTCCCGACACACTGCATCAGGTAGCAGACCTGCCCCAGGTACCCACGCAAGTCCTGCTGCATCCTGCGTGCTCGGCGGGCGGGCGAGGCGCGGGGCACGGCAGCCACGGCCGCAGGCCTGGGCTCTGCTCCCTCCTCGTCAGCTCGGTCGCTCCCAAAGAGGCCAGAGCTCACCAACACGCTTCCCACTGACTCGAATGGGACTGGTCATCTCTTTGCATTTCCTGAGACTGGACTGTCATGCTTGGATAGCAATTCTGGTTCAGGGAAAATAGTAATTAGTTGGTTTTAAAACCAAAAATCCATTGTTGTCGAGCTGATTCCTATGAAGCAACCCCATGTGTTACAGAGTGGGACTGCTCTGCAGGGTCTTCATGTCTATAACTTTAATGGTAAGCTGATGATCAGGCTTTCCTTCGAGAAACTGCTACGTGGGTCTCAGCTGCCAAACCTTTAGGTGAGTAGCTAAGTACAGACTGTTTGCACTACCTACATACTGTAGTTGGTCCTAAAAACAAACAAACAAGAAAAACTCGTAGCCATCAAGTCTATTGCAATTCATAGAGACTCGATAGGGCAGGGCTCCCAAGGATGGATTCAAACTGCTGACCTTCTGGTTAACAGCTGAGTTCCTAACCTCTGAGCAACCAGGGCTCCTAGTTGGCCTTAGGGAATTTTAAACAAAGGATCGAACGACCAGATCAGAAATCACCATATACTTCAGTGTGGATTTAGCTCTGGGGCCTTTTTGGTCCAATACTGTAGTCAATGAAATTTTAGTCTGATTGGAAGACAACAGCAAAAGCCAAAAAAAAACCCAAAATGTATACTGAAATCCATCATCACCCGTGAAACTTATAAGCACTTTCACACCAAATTTCCTTACCGTGGGATGACCTAAAATTGAGCGCTGCGGGGCACCGCTGCAGGAGTCCCGGCCACCCTCTAGGGGCACGCCTGCCTTCTCTCGTTGTCATTTTCCTGTTTGTCATCCTGCCTCCTTCCTACACACCTCACAGTGTGTGCTGCAGCTTAGTGAGTTAGCAAAGGCTTGAGATTTTTCTAATGAAAGGTGTTACGGTGTTATGTAAATACACAGTATTACTTTGTCTTTATTCCAGGATTAGTGGTTTGAAATAGTTTGGTGTATGTAAATATGTTTAATACCGTGTATTAATTTGATTTTTTTTTTTAGTAATTTCTTGGCATCCTAGTTAACAATGAAATGGTAGCAGCTTTCTTGTACAATGACGTATTTAGTCTCTAAAACCAAACTCACTGCTGTTTCGTTGACTCCGACTCATAACCACCTTACAGGACAGGGTAGAACTGCCTCACAGAGTTTCCAAGGTGCACCTGGTGGATTCAAACCACCAATCGTTTGGCTAGCAGCGGTAGCACTTAACCACCAGACCACCAGAGTTTCCAAGTATAGTCTCACTCAATCATTAGCTGATCTTTTCCCCTTCAAGTCGAGTTCTAGCTAGATTAATCTACCACACAGTAGTCATCTGCTTAAATATTAAACAGAATTTAAGTTGAGACTATCCATGAATATAAATAGAGGCAGATGCAAAGATCAAAGTTCACAATATAGCAACTAACTCATAACGGAGAAGGGAACAGGTGTGTAAATGCTCCAGAAATAATTAGCACAACCAAAACGCCCAAGTATAGAACATTCAGAACAAATGCTTTTAAAGTCAGAAACACTAAAAGATGCTGTACATTTGAATTGACAGATATCCCTCCGAGGATAAAGTGTCAGCCAGGCCTCGAGAGCCCTAGGAAGACCGTTTCACACAACCACTGTAGCAATTGCAGGTCAAGAGAGCCTGCCCTGGGCAACCTGAACAGAAGGTTATTTCCAGCCCTCTCTCTGACCAATAGCCACCTACACCTGCTGACTCTCAAGAGCAATGAGTCAATTGCTTGGGTAGTATTTCCAGAAAGGATCATTATTTACATAGCCTGTGTGGGCATGTGCCCATTTGGCAAAAGGGTCTCATTAATCTTCCCTATCCCAGACAGCACAGACTGTTTCTCATGCAAATAGAGTCAAAGGTGTATGCTCTTGAGTTATCATAAAGATGTGGAGAAAGTATCAAAGGATTACTGAAAATCCTTACAGAATTCATCAAATGATGAGTCTAACGAGTAATGCTGCAAGAGATAACATTTTTTGTTACCTGTGCTATTTTCCCCCAACATTAAAACCTGTCCCTCAGTCCACACCATGATAGGATGGTGTGGCACGGCATTGTAAGAAGTGTGGCTTGAATCAGAATGGTCTTGGAGATGGACAGTGTGGGCCCACTTCCAACAAGGCAAGGAACCATGGCACGGTATTGCAGATATAAAGGTGGTCACCCTACAGTCATGTGCTTGAGCTATAACTCTACAATGGTCTTCTAAAGTATGGAACGCAAAGAAGAGTACCAGGGAAAGTGCCCTCTCCCACTAGCCGCCCACATACTGCCTCACCTTAGGAGCCACGCATCACTCCTGCAGAGATCTTTCCCCAGCCTCTTCTTACGTACTTGTTCCTTCTACTGTTCTCTTCATTACGGCTCCTATAATAGGGCATCATGACTCCCTGAAAATCTGCCACCACCACTAAGATTTTAGCCTCTTTCGAGCTGGGTCTTACTGGTCCCCACAGCATCCAGCACAGTGTCTGGCACTTAGAAGTGTTAAATGAAAGAATGAATTCTAATGATGGTATCAGAAAGCATTTAACTGACGGTGAAAAACCTGTTGCCTCTTGATCAGCGGGCATCACAGCATAAACTTAACTATTTGCTTATCCTTTTTATGTAGATAGCTTTCAAAGAACCAGAAAGTCTGGGGGGTCTGTGGTTAAGAGCTACGACTGCTAATCAAGAGGTCCAAGGTTCAAAGTCCCAGTGGCAAACCTCCATTTCCACTTTCCATTGACATAGAGTTGGTTGCTTTTATATCAGTGACACTACTTAGGCCTTTCAAAGAGCTTGAGTTAGTTATTCTTTAATAAAAGATGAGCATATGAAAGAGGGCAATGCCTCGGTGCATACGAGCACTGCCAATTCAGTTCAGGAACTCACCCTAGAAAAAGTGCTCCATACCTCATTGCTGACTATCACTATGGGCACCTTCAAAGCACTCTCCTTTGGAAGCTGTTCACTACTGTCCATGCCTAGGCCAGCCTTCAAAGCAATTTCAGAACTCTTTTCCTGAACTGCCCATCAGAGTTGTCATTGTATTACCGTTGATGTCCCGAATGTCACCAAAATGTCTTCCTTTCAATATTTCCTTTATACTTGAGTAAAGAAAAAGTCACTGGGGGCCAGACAAGGTGAATGGGAAAGTGTCCCAATACAATTATTGTTCACTGGCTAAAAACTCCCTCACAGGCAACTACACAATTAAGTTTGCAAACTTTCCACCATGCCACCATGTGCAAAGGCCATTCCAGTAAAAGTTTCAAAATTGCTCTGAAGGGTGGACTAGGAGCTGGCATTGGTGCATAGCTTCCCAAGGGGAGCACATGGAAGGTGACCATAGTGATAGTCAGCAATGTAGTGTACTGCAGTCAGAACAATTAAGTTAGGGGAGTTAATTGTCAGACCACAAAGGCCTTGGGGACTTCTAGAACAATAATTTCATTGGTAGCATCTAGGCACCCAATAGTGGCACTATAACTTTGCTAAAACTGTTTATATACAATACACTATAGATGCTAGTATTTTCTAGCTGGCCAAGAGGCAAGAACTTTAAGGCAAGGAGCAAGAAATACCACAGTGTTCACCTGTTAGAATTTTCGTTCACTCCTGTGTTCAACAGATACTTACCAAGCACCTACAGTGTCATCTCCACTGGATACCAGGATACAGCGGAGGAGACAGACAAGGTCCCACTCTCATGGAATTGTTCATAGGATCCACAGTGGTGGGAATTTTGCAAAGACGCTTTGGTGAAAGTGCCGGGAAAGAAACCTCACTAATCAGTGCGCCCGCCTTCACAGTCATATAGCCCTTTACCTATATATACATGGCTTTCTGTCATAATTCTATATATGGACTTCCTATGGTTATTGCTTTATGTATTAGGGAATCCTGAGGGAGGTAGGGAGCCAGGAATGAAAGGGCAGAGAATGCTAGTCCTCAGTACTATCCAAGTTTTCATCTTCTAGACCCCACTTCCTAGCCCCCTGGGGGTTAGGTGGAACCATATGACTGAGACCTTACCAGTGGGGTGTGGGCAGCAAGTGCTGGGCTCTACTCCTGGGCCTGGCCTCCACACGCTCTGCTGAAGCTAGAAGAAGGGGTGAGAGGCACTGGAGGCGGGGGCAAGTGAAATCTAGACTTTAATGGATTACTTAGTGGTCCCATCCCAAAGATGTTGTGATTCATTTACCTCTGTTTAAACAAGTCCACAATACCTTTTACAAACAGTGGCTACCAAAATATATTGGATGTTGGTTTCTTTCCCCTCCAAAGAGGTCACAACTATTTCGGTCTAAGTAGGAGGCTGGCATATGCAAAAATGAAAGCAGTGAATATTGTGTGTAAGGTGAACACTGCAGGAGCGAGGGAGTGGTCTGGAAATTGAGAAGAGGAATTCACTCAACAAACATGCCCTCTGAGTCTTAAAGAATCATGGGTTATTGGTAACAAATATGTAAGGGTGCCTTTACACCTGCCAATCATCAGAGGCAGGAACAGGGTGGAAATGAAATAGACTGTTCCACTGGTAACAAAGGTTTCTATGCAATAAATGTCAAAATATAGCAGAACATAAGATAGCTCAAATGTGACTATACATGCCAAAAAAGAAAGAAAAAAACAAAGTTTCCCATTAATGCAAATCTTTTTGTAGTCTAGGAAAGTGGGTTCCTAAGCTTCTCAAAAACTCTGCAAGTCATGTTAGCTACAAGGAATCAGCAACCCCAGAAAATCAGGCTGCAGGACTGAAACTGAGTTCAGACTCGGCTCTACTCATTTAGAATTTCTGGGGACCCAGAGGTCCGGGACGCCTTCAGAGCACAGACTGGAATAAATGGGCAGACTGACCCAACGTACTTTGCCTTTGATCAGCCTTATATCTGACTGTATTTTAGTAAATTATCCATGTAGTTGTATTTTGACAGCTCTCTTTACAGCAGTAAAACAAAATGTGTGCATCGCAAATGGCAAAGATTCAAATTTCAGCTATGTTTATCCAAAATAGCACTGAACTGCTTCTGTACTTACGCTATACTGCCTACAGCTTTACGGCAGGGAGGACAGATGGGATGAATTTAGCAGGGAAACAGCTGTGGCTTGAAGAAGAGACAAGCAAAAGTTTTGCTATCAGACTTCATTATGTATCAAGGTACCAGTAAAATGTGTATCCGTAAGGCAGCCAAAAAGTGTTTTTCATTTGACTAGTGATAATTACCTTTTCTCAACAGCTGACAGTGTTCTAAGTAGCATTAAATAGGTATAATAATTAAGCAATAAGACACAACAGGCAGTGCCTTGCTGGGAACTGTGGCTCTCCTCAGGTGTGTGGGAGTCCCGGTGGTGCAGTGGTTAACCACTCAGCTGCCGACCGAAAGAGCTGGGGTTCGAACCCAACAGCCGCTCTAAAGACATGGCTGTCTGCTTCTAAAAAGATCCGCAGCCTTGGAAACCCTATGGGGGAAGTTCTACTCTGTCCTATAGGGTCACTAAGAGTCAGAATTGACCCAATTGGGTTTGGGTCAGCTGTGCCGTGAGGTAAAGGCCTGAGGTCACTGGCCGCAGCCACCTGAGAAATGAAGTGAGTCCGGCCCACTGTGGTGGGAGCACCCACAAAAGGAAGAGGAAGAAAGTACCAGGGAGAGTGGCAGTCGGAGCTTATCTATGTGACTTTTACCTGTCAGGAAGGAAGCTAAGATCACCCTCTAGGCCGCTGATCCATCTTAACAACGCACCCACGCCACCCATGCTTCACCACAGGTCACCCGGAGCAGCAGTTCCTGGAGCTTGTAAAGCCGGGCTGTTGATCTTCTCAATCGTCTGCTTCTGGATTAAAATGTCCAGCCAGATGCTCTTCAAGGCTGCTCTGTTTCAGTTTCCCGAAACCAGGACAAGTCCCATTTTTACAATGTTGAGGTGGCGCTGGGGCACCTAGTAAGCTGAGCTTGCTCGGTGTGGCCATGTCTGCCTGTCACCTTTTCCGTTCTCAAGGTGCTTCTGGGAAAACTAACAAACAGGCTACTGCAAATCTTCCTCTAAATTCCCCCTTAGAAAGTGGTGCTCATTACACTGATTTGCTGCTTAAAATAAGAGGCCACGGTCTTGCAGAAAAATCTTTATCTATCGGATAACGAAAAAAAAACAAGAAAACATAAAGCATGCAAACATAATTAATACCTAATAAATTGCGCTGCTAAGTATTTTATGAATGTAGCTTACACCACACTGATGAATAACATCAGACTCCACCCATATGAATACAATTAATATTGTCATAGCAACAGAGGGAAAAAGGGGGAGCAGGCCTTAATAAAAGTACACAAGACAAACAAAAATAAGGCACATATGGACTAAAACTGGAGTGACAATGATATGTGGTGGTAAAAAAGCTCTTCCTAAAAAGACTGGAATCACTGTGGAGTGGTGACTTCTGAAAAGAACTAACATACTTAAAAACACAGACCCAATGATTGAAAAACAGTTGCCTTTAGGTTGACTGACTCATGGCAACTCATGTGTGTCAAAGTAGAACTCTGTCTCTAGGGTGTCCAGTGGCTGGTTGGTCTGGAAGTAAATCACCAGGCCTTGCTTCTGAGGAACCTCTGGGTGGCCAACAACCTGCACCCTTTCAGTTAGCACCTGAGCATAGTAACTATCTGGGCCACTCAGGGATTCCGCCGATTACAAACTTCTTGCAAGTTTTTTTTACGTGTTTTACCACAGCCTTCCATTCTCACTCTTTCAAAAGGCTGTCCATTTTATTTCCTTTATCTCCAATTATTTTTTGCCTCTTTTAGCCTTTTTGTAATACTCTTCTAATTTTTCCACAACTTTTGTTCCTAGCAGTGTTGCTGAATCTCAGGCCTCTGTGTCACTACATCTTGACAAGCCAGTGAGAATCACTTAGGTTTGGAAAGGGTGACTGGTGGATTTGAACTGCCACCCTCTTGGTTAGCTGCCCAGTGCTTAACCACTACACCACCAGGGTTTCCTCTCAGAAAGACAGTGTGCTGCAAAGATGGCACTAGCTTTAGAGTTCAGCAAACCTGTTGAAATTCTAGCTTTGCCTTTTGTGGACTCCGTTATTACAGGAACTAGAATATTCCTAAGATTTATCACATCTGCATCCCTTTTACATAGACTGGAGAGCTGCACTGCCTACGTTCAAATTCTGCTCTGCCACATACTAGCTGTGTGACCTCGAGCCAGATACTTAACCTCACTGTGTCTGGGTTTCCTCAGTGGTGAAATGCAGATAATGCTAGCATTTGCTTCATAGGGTGGTTATGAGAATTAAATGGCTAATAAAGGCAAGTGCTTGGAACAGTGGTTGGCACATAGTAAGTACTATCTAAGTTAGCCGCTGTAATAACAACACTAACATGATAATAATAATATTACAAGGGGTGTCCAGGAATTTTTGCAGGACATACAATACAATACCAAGTAGCCATAAAATTACAGAAATTGGGGAGCCAAGAGGAAGGTCAAGAACCAAGAAGGCATAAAACACAAAATGCGAGCCAGGACAAGGTACCAGGCCAGGAAGCCTGAACTTTCCTACAACAAAAATCTAAATAATCATTAGCATTATAAATGCCATGTTTGCACAGGAGTGCCACCAGTAGAAAGTTGTGAAACAAATACAGTGTGTTTGAAAAACTGCTTCTCATTGCACAATGCCAGTCACTATTGGAAAGTCATCACAAATATGGAGACTGACAAGCCAACCAAAGCAAGTGCATTTTCACTTAACAGATAGATTCCTGGTATTTTCCATAGGGATCCCATATGATGTTTAAAATTGCCAGCTCTGAATGACCAATTGAAAAAGAAAGAAGTGTTAATTATTAAATTACTAAAGCCAAGCCAAGTGCCGTCAAGTTGGAGCCAACTCTCAATTATTAAATTATATCACCATGAGTCGGATTCTACTCTATGGCACTGGGTTTTTTTTTTTTTTTTAAAGAGTATTCAAGTTAATTTCTGGTTTTGTGATAAGTTCCACTGTTGATGTGACAAGGACACTGAAACTTTTTTCATATTTTCAGAATCAACAGAATAGGCATATGCTGAGTATGAACATTTAGAAGATTTTTCCCATAAAGAAAAAGTATGAAATAATCAATGAAAAGGTGCTCTGGTGGCCTAATGGAGGTCTGATAATGGAGGATTACAGTTCAGGAAACCTGACGGGATGACGCCCCTCTATCCTCTAGGGTCGCTACGAACTGGAATGGACCCAACAGCAGACAATGACAATCAATAAACACACTGTTACACAGCAGGATGCATCAGTCATGGATTAAACTGTGTCCCCCAGAAAAGGTGCACAGCAATTCGGCTGGGCCATGATCCCAGTGCCGTGTGGTTGGCCCTCATTTTGTGATTTTTTCCATATTGTAATTCCTAATCTCTGCAAGGGGCAAGACTGAATTATATTAAAGAAGATCAGAGTGGGACTGTAACACCTTTGCTGAGATCACCTCCCTGATTCCAGGTAAGGGGAGTTCCCCCAAGTGTGGCTTGCACCACTTTTTATCCTACAAAAGATAAAGGGAAAGGGAATCAAGCAGAGTCAGGGGCCTCATAGCACTGAGAAAGCAGTACTGGGAGCAGAACCTGGCCTTTGGACCTCAGGTTCCTGTGCTGAGATGTTTCCAGAACAAGGAAAGACTGAGAAAGCCTTCCCCCGGAACAGACACCTTGAATTTGGACTCGTAGCCTACTTGACTGTGAGAGAATAAATTTCTCTTCGTTAAAGCCATCTACTTTTGGTATTTCTGTTATAGTGGTGCTATATGGCCAAGACAGTATCTAGCCACAAGACAACAGAAAGTCTATTAATTATTTAAAAAGCATTACTGTATCTGGCATGTGTGATACATATGAGGCCTGACAATTAAATTCACAAACTCATCCTAGAAAAAAGTGCTCCATACCTCATTGCTGAATATCACTATGATCACCTTTGAAATCCTCCCCTTGGGAAGCCACGTACCGATGCCAGCACCTAGTCCACCCTTCAAAAAGATTTTGGAACTCTTCCTGTGCAATAGCCATCAGAGTTGTCATTGTATTATCCTTGAAGTCCTCAATGTCATCGAAATGCCTGCCTTTCAATATTTCCTTATTGTCAGGTAAAGAAAAAAGTCACTGGGGGCCAGAACAAGTGAGTAGGGAGGGTGTTCCAATACAGTTATTGTTTACTGGCTAAAAATCCCCACACAGCGCCGTGCGAGCTGGCACACTGTCACGATGCAAGGGCCATGAGTTGTTGGTGAAAAGTTCTGGTCATCTTCATCTAACTTTTCCATGCAGCCTTTCAGCATTTCCATATAGTAAACTTGGTTAACCGTCTGTCCAGTTGGTACAGATTCATAATGCACGATCATTCTGATATGAAAAAAGGTGAGCAACATCATTAATGACTCTTGATTTGGACTGCAGAACTTTTTCAGTTGTGAACTAACTTCCATTGTGCACTCTGACACTTTGTTTCACAGTCATGTTGGTGCACTCATGTTTCACGGCCCCAAACATGGTCTTGCCTTTTTGAAGGTCTTGGCATACCTCCACTCTCCTTTGCCTTTCTTCATTGGGGAGCTCTTCTGAGACCATTTTTGCACACACCTTTCTCATGGCAAGACTTTCAGTTAAGATTTTCTTAGCTGTTTCTCTGTAGATGTTTACTTGATCTCTCTTCATCAGTGACACTTTCTCTCCCCTTGGAAAAACATTTAATCCATTGTGCACTGCCACTTTCTTCACGGCATTTTCCCCATAAACTTGGACTAACGTGTCCCTGATGTCACTTCCACTTTTGACAAGTTTAACAAGATATTTAGTGTTTGCTCGTTGCTCTAACTCAAGCTCCAACATTCTTGCGATGGCACACAAAACCATGCAACAACAATGATGAACACCACTCAGCAAGACACTGCCGCACACTGACACGAACACACTCGCGAGACACTGAGACATCACGGTTATGAAACCTCACCGGGTTGTTTGTCCAGGGCTGCCAGCACAAGTGCATGGTGGCAAGTTTGCAAACTTAATTGTCAGGACTCATATCCACACATCTCCCACCCAAGGTTTCCTTTCTGGAAGCTCATCATTGTATATTCTGTAACAATCTGCTCCCATAGAATCTGGAATCTGAATAAAGCGCTTTTGGTTTCTTTCTTTCTTTTTTTTTTTTTTCGGAAGGAGGTACAAAGATCCTTAAAAACAAATATTCTGTAGAAGATGGTGAGATGAAAAATACATCATCTAGAGACAAAAAGATCTTCAGGCATTCTCTATCTCTATCAGCACAATTCTGTAACAGTAAGTTAAATACAAGCAGAGTAAAATGTCCAGGGAAAGAACAATAACTAAAAAGGAATAAAGACGGATGACTGTCTTCAAAATCAAAAGAAAAGCAAGTAAATGGAAAAATAACCTTTTCCCCACCCCAAACAAACAACCATCACCACCCACGTCTAGTGCTGGGAATAATCCACTATGCCTTTGACCATATTAATACAAAATAAGAGCTAAAAGACTGATTTTTCTTATGTATTTGTATGAAAATAATTATAGGTATAGCTAGCAGCTCAATCTAATTTCTCTTATCACATTTTTTCTAAGCAGATTCTCATCTACTGGTTTATCAAATGGTTTAGGTGATTAGAATTGGTGCATCCATGAAACAAAATCCTGTTTACTCTGCCACTAGATCCCCAAAGAGCCATCTCACGCTATTTCTTCAGGTTCATTTAAGCTAATCCCTGAAGCGATGTGTGTCTTTCAGCTTTCAATGACCTGAACAACCCAGTAACCTCAGGAACCGGCATGGCCCAGGGTAGCCACACTGTTCCTAAGTGAAGTTCCCCGCTAGCCCTTTCCACCAAGATAAACTGTGTATGCTGCCGGCTCATCCGCAGGGTAAGGAGGAATTGGAAGAGAGGAAGAGGACGATGAGAACAAAGAAGGGAGTCCCTGCCCTGAGCTCCGCCAGCCCCTCCCTGGCACAGTGATCACTGCCCCGCACAGTGATCACTGCCCCGCACAGTGATCACTGCCCCGCACAGTGATCACTGCCCCGCTCTTCTCCACTGGTCCTCACTCCCTGGCTGCGTGGCGACACGCTGACTGTTCCATCAGGGCCCAGGACAGAGTCCCAAATATAGAAGGTGTCCGATAGAGTGATTTTATCTACACACAGACACACAGACACACACACACGCAGACACTCACACGTGTTTAAAAAGCAGCTAAGGAGCCCTGGTGGCACAGTGGTTAAGCACATAGCTGCTAACTGAAAGACTGTTAGTTTGAATCCACCAGCTGCTCTGTGGGAGAAAGATGTGGCAATCTGTTCCTGTAATGATTTGACAACCTTGAAACCCTTATTTATTTATCTTTAAATTGCCTCAAGTCAGTTCTGACTCTCAGTACGCCTAGAGAACAGAGCAGAAGTGCCCCACTGGGTTACAAGGAGCAGTAGCTGGTGGATTTGAACTGCCTAGTGGTCTGGGCTCTTAAGCACTGGAGAGCAACTGTACCGCTATGAGCTTGAAGGGGCCGGATGGTAATGAGTTTGGTTTGGTTTAAAATATATATTTATTTTGGTGGTGACATGGTTAAGTGTTCAGCTGTTAAACAAAAGGTTGGCTGTTCCAACCCACCCAGTGGCAAGAAAGACCTGGTGATCTGTTTCCATCAAGATCACAGCAGGGAGACCCTCCGGAGTAGTTCTAGCTTGTGCCACTCGACGTCGCTATCAGTCAAAATTGACTCAATGGCACCTAACAACTGTGATGACACAACCAAATACTTTGGCAGTCAGAAACTACTGGTTTGTCGAATAACACTGTCAAATGTACCTTGTACTTGCAATTTACCACATAAGGAGACTTCTAATAAACGGAATCACACTGACAAGCACTGCAGAGAAAACTTGCCACAATGAATGACACTGCTACGTGAAGAACGACCATGTGACTGGTCTATTTTGTAAATGAGGATTTAAAATATTGGATTTGCTTAAAGTGAGATACAGTGACAACAGCCTGGCTTTCTATCCAGCTGGATTTGAAGTGAGACACTTAGCATAAGGGTCATTTATCTAATTTTCGAGGCTACAGTCTCTTAAGGAAACCCTGGTGGCATAGTGGGTTAAGCGCTACATCTTCTAACCAAAAGGTCAACAGTTTAAATCCGCCAGGTGCTCCTTGGAAACTGTAAGGGGCAGTTCTGCTCTGACCCACAGGGTCACCATGAGTCAGACTCGACTCAATAATACTGTTTTCTTTTCCCCCCATAGTCTCAATACTGAGTGTGATCAACCTAAAACCCAACCCAACCCACTGTGTCGACTTGGGTCCAACTCATAGTGACCCTATAGGCCAGAGTAAAATTGCCCCACGGAGTTTCCAAGGTGCATCTGAACGGACGACCTTTGGGTTAACAGATGTAGCGCTTAACCGACTACGCCACCAGGTTCTGAGTATTATTAAGGCGGACAGAAACAAAGCACTAGCCACTTAGCTCCTGGCCTACTTTTTCATGTTATGATTAAATAAAATCTCAAAATTCCCTGATAATTTTTTAAAATTGTACTTTAGATGCCAGTTTACTGGGTAAACTGGCTTCTCATTAAGTAATTAATACTTAATGGTACTGGTTGCCAAGCCCACAACATGTCAGCACTCACCCTTCTCGACTTGGGTTTCCTGTTGCCGGCCTTCCTACCCCCTCCTGCCTTCTCGGCCTTGCCCCTGGGCTGGTGTGCCCCTTTCTTCTCGTTTTATTTTATGCACCTGTCTAACCTTTGGCTAAACGGTGAACCTCAGGGGTGACTTCAGCACTGGTCTGAAAGGTGTGTGGGGGGCCACACTCTGAGCGTTTCTCCAGTCTCTGTCAGGACAGTGGTCTTGTTTTGTGAATTAGAATTCTGTGCTATATTTTTCTCCAGCTCTGTCCAGGACTGTCTCTTGTGATCCCTGTCAGAGTGGTCAGTAGTGGTAGCTGGTACCATCTAGCTGTGCTGGACTGAGTTTCAAGAGGCTGTGGTAGTTCTGGTCCATTTCCCTAGGAACTTTTTGCTATAGTTTAAACAGTCTTTCATTCTGAAATAGAAAGATTACTCCTTTGAAAATTGTACTTTTCTTTAAAAATGTACCTTAGGGTTTTTTGGTGTATGTGCGTCTTATGAGTTATGGAGCTTTTATCCTAAGTCTTGCATACAATTTTAAAATTAACATTGATTTTAGTTATTTAAACCAAAATCAGCACTGTCACAAGTTACATCTATGACAGTAGACTCAATTCATTTCCTCAAGCATTCATTTGTACCCCCTTGAGGAAGCTTTTCTGATCACCCTAGCCTCCCAGCAGTGGTGGGCTCACTTGTTACATCTACTGAAATTCTCAGTAGCTAGATGGCCTGCCAAAGTACTGATTTGTTCGCTGGACAAGATGTAGCAACATACAAAAAGCACTCTTCTGGAGTCGTTCACCATTTAGTGGGAAACACAGGTCTCTGTAACACAGAAGACAGTGCAGGAGAGCAGCTGTGGCACAGGCTGTAGGTAACCAGCTGACGGGTAACCAACCCTCTTCGCATCTGACTTTGCTCTTTGGGTATAAGATTATTCTTACCCACAACAGTAAGTGTGATAACATATTAAAATCACTTAGTAGACCCTAGTAAAAAAAAGAAAAAAGAAATGCGACTGTTTTCCTTACTCGAAGTTATAAGTTCTAACGCATAAACAGGCAAATAGACAGTCCCATTATAACCAAGGCTATGGTACACTGGGGCTTCAGAAGAGGGAGAAGTGGTTTTAGGGCGACAGTGACCTGCCACAGCTCTGAGAGAAGCAAACGCAGAAGGGGTCTCTGCCCGCTGGCTAGGAGAGAGCTTTACCAACAGGCAAGTGCAATTCAGTTACACTGACATTAGCTCCCAGATGCTCTGCTTGGCCTCTCTGTCTCTCAAAAGGAAGACAATACTAATAACCGATCTTGTATGTATGAAAAGAATATCTATTTCATGTTTTAAAGGTCACTGAATATATAACAGCCAGATAGTTGAAGCAAAATACCATATTCATCAGAGAAATAGAAAAGTTTAGCAGCATTCATCTGTCCTCATTTTAAATTTACCACAGCATGTAAATGAGAGGATTTAAAAAAGCATCAGGCAAAAATCGGAGCTAGGTGCGAGTGAAAAGCACAATTGGAAGCAAATTGGTGACTGCTTGAAGGGTGAGGGTTTGCCAAATGGGATGGTACTTAGATTTTACTACTAATCTGAGTTTATGTAAAGCCAGTAGAAAGCTCTCAATTATTGTTAAATACCCAGTGTGGAAATTTGCTGCTAAACTGCTGTGGAGTATCGGTCTCAGGTTGGCTTTTGTAAGCAGCTTGTTTTATGTGCTGAAATTATCACAGGAATACCACACACAAAGCTGAACTTTAAACACACAAGCCCAGGCATATATACAGGCTGAAGAAAATAAAGCAAATACAATCTGGGTTAGGGAATGCATTATCTGATTTTTAAAATATTGTGCTGTAGTTGAAAGAATTGATTTGCCCTGGAACAGCAGCTATTCCACCAGCTCCACATTACAAGATGTGACTGATGGCCAGATGAGATAACCTGATCATTTGGTACAGGATTTTCTTACACCCAGAACATTCACACTCGATCAGAAATGTACCGAGGCGGGTTTGTGATTCACACTCTTGGAGATCTCAGGGGGCCAATATGTTACACTGAGACACCCATCCTACTATTTAAACAATATGCTGTCTGGTTTCCATGGAACAAACTAGCTCCCCAAACAAAATGATCCATGTTAAATAAAGAAAACAGAACATCAAACTCAAGTGAGTCACCACCTGGCCACATCTCTGCCCCCAGAGCCAGCTGACCTGGGCTTTTCTCTGGTGCTGACCCCACGGACTTGGAGGGAGATTTCCAGTCAGTCAAGAAGAGTGTAATTCTGGAGTCAGAAAGGACTGTGGAGACCACAGGTACAGATGAAGAAACAGGCACCTAATCAGGCCCTAAGCTGATCCCTCCTCCAGGACCACTTTTATGACAGGATGAAGTGTAAAGCCCAGGCTGAAATTCCAGTCTTGGAATGCTTTTGATTACCTCCTGTCCCCTCAACAACATCACGATTTTAACCCATTCTGAAAAATGAGATCATAATAAACAATCTTTCATTCAAAACATTATACTATTTGAGTGACTACTATCTTCCAGGCACTGTTCGAAGCATCAGGAGGTCAGTGGTGATGAAGACAGGCCAGGTCTCATCTCCCGGAGCTCACACTCTAGGCAAGGAAAACCAAAAAGGAACTGCCAGGGGAGAACGGAGGGCTGGGGCACAGCAGTTTCGAGTGTTTTAAGAGTCTGATGAAGGATTAGCACCTAGAACCTTGCCAGGCATAATGCAGGCACTCAAGAAATAACTGGATTTGCTTTTGGTGAGGGGAAGGGAGTAAGCTTTAAATTTTGAATACATTTGTATAAATCTATGGATTTCAGCTGACAAATGTGTTGTGGGGAGAGAGAAGAGGAAGCCTATGACAGCGATGACTAAAGGGAATTGAACAGGAAGGATCTGAGAACTACGGGGAAAGCATCACTCCCAGCAAGGACCACAAGTGACTACAAAACATCATTATAAGACAGGGACATAAGTGCACAGAGACAGAGATCAAAAAGGCAAAACAGAAAAACGGAGGGACGGATCCAGCCCTGTTTGGAGGAGGTTAGTCAGGGAGGTTTCCCAGAAGATGCAAAACCTGAGCTAAGCATTTTTTTTTTTTTTACTGTTTGCATTTCCTTTAAAACAAACAAAAAAGGTAATACATGTGCAGTGCAGAAAGCTTAGAAATTACTACAGAGTGAAAAAGAAGAAAATTTAGTAATAATCCCGCTGCCCATAAATAGCTAATATACGATGAGGTCTGCCAATTAAGTCCATGAACCCATCCTAGAAAAAGTGCTACATACCTCATTGCTGACTACCACTACTGTCACCTTCAAAGTACTCCCTGTGGGAAGTTACGCACCCACGCCAGCACCTAGTCCACCCTTCAGAGCAATTTTGGAACTCTCTTTCTGGCATGGCCATCAGAGCTGTTGTCGTATTACCCTTGATGTCCTGAATGTCACCAAAATGTCTTCCTTTCAATATTTCCTTTCTCTTTGGGTAAAGAAAAAAGTAACTGGGGGCAGAATCAGGTGAGTAGGGGGGGTGTTCCAATACAGTTTTTTGTTTACTGGCTATGAACGCCCTGATAGACAACTATACAATTAAGCTTGTGAACTTGCCACTGTGCCACCGTGAGCAATGACCATTCCAGAAAGAATTCCAAAACTGCATTGAAGGGTGGACTAGGTGATGGCATCAGTGTATAGCTTCCCAAGGTGAGTATTTCGAAGGTGACCATAGTGTTATTCAGCAATGAGGTATGCAGCTCTTAGAACAATTAAGTTCACAGACTTAATTGTTGGACCTTGTATATTCTAGTGTGTGTCCCATGGCAGGTCATGAGCTTGTATATAAGCATGTGCACATGTGTAAAAAGGTTGCAATGTTAAATTTAGCTCTTACTCAAAACCTAGACTAGTTTGGAAGCATGTACCTTGGAGGTAAGAGCAGAGTTGGATATTCTGCTTAATAGAGAAGTGAGGAATCGGTGGTTCACAGGAATAGGGGAAGCCAAAGAATCTGCATGCTACCTGGAGGGAGGAGGAAGAGGAGAGAGGAAAATGTTCTGGGGTGGGAAGACAGCCTGGCAAGAGCATGGACGAGAGAAGCAAGGATCACGGGAGCTTGCTGCTTTCCTTCTGAGGGATGTGTGCTGGAAGTGTTCTCCATCTCTGTCTTATATCTTCAGGACAGTCCAAACAGACCAGCAGTACATTTGTGTGTACGAAGTCTTTGCGAGAACTCAAGGAGACCCTGAGTTTCACAGACCAGCTGGCACGTGGAAACTTTGAGTCCACATACGTGGGACACACAAGGTAAAGGATGAAGAATACACAGCATGTTGCACATCTATATTGACTAAAATTGCGTCATATAATATATACTATGAGTTGGATCCCACTCGATGGCACTTGGCTTGGCTAATATATACTACTTCTATTCTGTTTCCCCTTGGAAATACACTGTCATGTCAGTAAGTACTGTTTTTCCCCCACGTAACTTTAATGGCATTTTATTATTCCAGGGAATAAATTTATGTTACTGTTTTGCATTGCATTGTGTCTCCCACAAAATGTGTTTAGCAATTTGGCTGGCCATGATTCCCTGTATTGTGTGATGTTCCCATTGGTTCTAAATCCCATCTCTATGATGTTAATGAGGGAAGACAGGCAGCAGTTGTGTTGGTGAAAACCCACAAACCCACTGCCGTCAAGTAGATGACACTGACTCACGGCAACCTTGTGTTGGTGTGGCGGGACTCAAAGTGTAAGACTGTATTATGCCTTGAGGCAATCTTTTGGGGCATAAAGGAAAGACAAGCAGAGAGCTAGGGACCTCAAACCACCAGGATGCAGTGTTAGTAGCAGAATACATCCTTTGGAAAGGACTCAGAGTCCCTGCAGCACCTTAGAATCTCCCAGTCCAGGGAAGACTGATGACAAGGACCTTCCTGCAGAGCCAATAGAGAAGGGCTTCCCGTGGATCTGATGCCCTGAATTTTGACTTCTAGCATGCTTTTCCGTGAGAAAATCAGCTTCTCTTTTAAAGCCATTCACTTGCAGTATTTTTGTTAAGCAGCACTACATGACTGAGACACCTGTCATGGTGGTGGAGTGACTATTAGCCAAAAGGTCAGCAGTTCGAACATACCAGTTGCTTGTTGGAAGCCCTACAGAGCAGTTGTACTCTGTCCCATAGGGTCACTATGAGTCAGAATCAACTCAAAGTCCACAAATCTGTTTTCGGTTTGTGTTTATTTATGTAACTGATGAGATGTTGGGTTTTGGAGATATCTGCATTATTTTCAATGTTCTTCTCTTAGAAATAATACTGCTTTGGTGTCATAATTAGTAGAACTGGTCAAAGAAAGTACCATTAATACTTATCACACTATATTTTACTACTTAACAGATGTGTCTGTCCTGTGAAGCAGGACTCACACTTCGTACCAAGGACAGAGCCCAGTGCATGGCAGTGCGCCACATAAATGAAGTGCACAGATAGAAAATGCCACCACAGCACAAGAGTGGCGATCAGACTGGCAGGGTGACCAGGGAGGCGTCACATTGTCAGTTGGAATAATTAGAGGCAGAATGATGAATACGTCAGCAATAATCCCTTTTCTGATACAATTCTTGGGACTCATTTCTTGGGATTTAAAAATGCTACGAAAACTATACATCTAGTTTGAATGATCACAGAAATAAGGACACATAAATTTGAAAATAAAAATGTAGACTTGCTTCAGGAAAATTTATACCAGATGAGACACAATCTGTCAATGTCATCTTAAAATTATGGGATTTTAATGCATTCTGCAAGTTCCTTCTCAATGATACAAAGAACGCCACTGGCATTAGACAAGAAAACAGGTACTCACAGTAACATAAAAAAGAACAGAATGACTTGATTCTTTATCTTTCCTCAACTCTCCCAAGCCATCAAACACCAGCCAATTTCACCTCCTAAATATTTCTCCAGCTCGCCTCCTCCTCTCCACTCCTATCACAGGCACTCATCATTTCCGATCTCATTTCCCTGGATGGCTCCCTAAAATCTATCCTCATGTTGCCACCAGAGCAAGCTATTTGAAACACAAAGCCACTACTATGCTCTATCTAAAACACCTTCCTGGCTCCCCAACACCAAGAAGGTTAAAGAGCCAGGTCCCTGGCTTGGATTCCCAGTGCACCCCGCTTTCCACCTTCAACTCCATCAATACCGACCAGTGCGTTGCTGAGAGTCATGAAACACTTTGTTTCTCTTCCAGAAATTTTCTTTATTTTCCCCACCACCTGGCATGAACCCTTGTCCTTTCCTTAGTTTGTACCTGCATCTTCTACAGCTAAGCTCTGACAGGCTGTGCTCCAAGAAGTTCCCTGAAGTCCCACATGCTGGGCCTGCACCTCTGATGACCCTGTGCTGGTACACGCATATTTCCACCAAATCTTGACACCTTGGGGTAGAGTGAGAAACCCCAAACCCACCCCCATTGAGTCAGGTCCGATTCATAGCAACCCCACAGGTCAGCAACCCTACAGGACAAGGTAGAACTTCCCATAGCATTTCCAAGGAGTGCCTGGCGGATTTGAACTGCTGATCTTTTGGTTATCAGAGGTAGCACTTAACCCACGAAACCACCAGGGTTTCCAGGGTAGTGTGAAGGCTTTACAATTCTCTGACTCTCCTAGATCATGAATCACTGGAATTCACTGACTGCTTCTTACATATATGGCCTGGTAAAGTTTCAATCATATAATTGACATTCAATCACTTTTTGTTGCTTTTTGTTGCTCTTGTTGTTGTTTTAATGGATGAAACTATGTTACAGCTTCAAGGGCTGAAGAATAGCTAATCAGACCAGGTGAGTTCAAATCCTAAAGGCTTAGTGGAAAGAACTTAGGACGCTCATGGAGTCAGCAATATTAACCCTAACCATGAGCTAGTAGTTTTTGAGTTAAAAGAAATTCAGTTAATTGTGAATTATTCATGGATTCAACACCGTTTTATATACTGGGACTTCAGAGATTGATAACATGTGCTTCTCATCTAGGATCTCATAATCTAAGACAAAAGAAAGACATAAAACCCCATGAAATCCCATGAAATATAGAATTCTGAGTGTTAGAAAAGAAGGATATTTACTATAAACAACAGGGAGTGACCAACTGCCTAGAACTAGGGAACATCAGCCATTAGTGGATGCTTAAGTTTTCTGTGAGCCAGCACCCCAAATCTCACCCCTGACAGAGTAGTTCTGATGAGAGACATCTACAGATCAGATCCAAACACATTTGTAGTCCTTCCTTGAAGTCATTTTCTCTTTATACTGGAGTGGGGAGACCTAGAACCCCGACATGAGTCTAAGGAAAAAGGATGCATTAATAGCTGCTGAGGCCTCTCTGTTCTAGGCAAACAGCCAAAAGGTGCCCAGGAGTTCCACTTGCTCCAACTGTGCCTGGAGAAGACAACCTGCTGGTGAGCACGGTGGGCATAATTCAAAATAAGAAATATAGCACTAACATTATATTTTAGGAGCCACACAGAAAAACGAGTAGCCTTTCCAGACATGGGTCACAGATAATTATTTTAAAGTGGAAGAGATACAGAAATTAAGTTTATTTGGTTTGAATGAGAAAAGATCTCTTTCTAAGAATCATCTTTCAAGGGTTGTTCTACTTGGCCATGTAAAAGAAGAAAATGCTTCTTAGCCTCAGTTTCATATTATTTCATTTCTTTATGGTGCTGAAATCACTAGTATTGTGTAAAAAGTTAAATTTAACTGAGTAAAAAAAAAAAATCCTTGTAAAATTTGCAACTCAGTCATTCTTGGACATACCAGACCACTAGGCTTGGCTAGAGAAACCAAAGAACCAAAAGTATAGAACTCATTCCAAATGACTGTCATTAAATATGTGAAGTCAAAGTCATTTAAGTAACTACTAACAACCTTAACAAGCTGGCCCATTAAACATGACTTATGAACCTTGAAAAATAAGAAGCAAATAATAACACCATGAGTAGTTAAATGGCCACTCAAGCTTTCATAACAACAAAGCATATTTAATAGTTGTGATTAATACATATTGAATGCTCACTGGCTGCACACTATTATACTGTCAAACTCTTAGATTTATGGTACATAATGATAGTAATTAGAGATACACATATTGAGTAGTTTTTCCAGATGTTAGGCTACAGATGAGAGGATATGAAAAAAAAAAGAAAAGATGTTGTATATATACATTAAGTTCTGCTTTTGTTTCATTATTTTTTCCCTGAAAAAGATGATCCAGAAGACAAGAAAGACTGTAAATTCACATACTTACTCACAGGCCTGGCACTGTGCTAAGCGCTAGAGACAGAAAGGTGACTAGGAGATCATTCTTGTCCTTAAGGAGCTCACAGTCTAATTAGACATCCAAAGAATAATTATTGTGCCCTGTATGTGCAATAGAAGTGCTGTCTGAACAAACTGTTGAGTAATGTAGAGGATGAAATTGAGAAGGCTTCACCAAAGTCATAGCGGTTGACCTGGCTCTTGAGAAAGAAGGCTCTAGGCAGAGAAGTGAGCCTTTAGCTGGTGAAAAAGTTTAACAAGCCAGTAAAAATACTAGTTGAAGGGTTGGAAGTTGGAGGCTACCAGAGGTGCCGCAAAAGAAAGGTTTGGTGATACACGTCCTAAAACTCAACCACTGAAAACTCCTTGGAACACAGTTCTCCTGTGACACACACAGAATAGCCACGAATCAGAATCAATTCAATGGCAATTTAAGGAGAAGAAAAAAGGCAAAGGAAGGAACAGAATTCTAGATCATAGGAAACAAACAAGGCATGTAGACCAGGGGTTGTTGACTTCTGCATCTTTCTGGTCCCTGCTCAAAGAGTTGACACTTGATAAATATCTGAAGAGTGACTACAATGAATGAACAAATCATTACATAAATGATCATCAATCTTCTCTCTATATATATTTGGAGAAGGAAGAATACAAAAACAAAAAATTCCTTCTGAAAGTCCATAAAATGAGAAAAAAACATATAATTACCCTCCTTGCTTCTTATAGCCTAACATACAGTAGCAGTGATAACCAAGTCCTCCAGGACCTATTTCTGTCTAAATCCATTCCTTAGCCTGGATTAATCACACCTCAAGCTCTTGCCAGGGGATAACAGACTTCCACTGTTTGGCAGCAAGAGGCACATGCAAGGGTTACAGTCATGAACAGCTCTGCCAGTCCAGGAGTTAAGACAGCGTGGACTTGGTAATCATGTCATACGCAACAGAAAGTAAGGTGAAAGTAAAAACGATGGAAGGGGTAAGGGGTGAAAGAATCTACAAAGCAATGGAACCTTTCCGGTAATTCTGAAAAATACAATGGTGGGTCATTTCCATGCTTAGATTGCTGGCATGTCTCTAACAACAGCCCTAAATGGCAGCTTGTAGTCCTTATTGCCACATCCTCCAGGAGAAGGGAAGATGATCAAAGTAAAATTTACCTTTCTCTAAAGTTTTAATGAAATGTAAGAAATGATGAAGTAAAAGAGCTGAAAAGAAGATTTCAAAGAGCAGCTCAAGAAGACAATGTAAAGTATTAGAATGAAATGTGCAAAGACAGGGTTAAAAAACTAAAAGTGAAGAACATGCTTAGCATTTGTCAAGCCGAAAGAATGGAAAAAACTCAACTCTGGAGCTGTAATATTGAAGGATTCCATGGGCAAAATACTGAATGATACAGGAAGCATCAAAAGATGAAGGAATGAAGGAATAGACACCCTGGTGGCACAGTGGCTGAGGGCTATGACTGCTAACCAAAAGGTCAGCAGTTCGGATCCATCAGGTGCTCCTTGGAAACTCTATGGGGGCAATTCTACTCTGTCCTATAGGATTGCTGTTGGTTAGAATCAACTCAGTGGCACTGAGTTTGCTTTTTTTTAGGTTTCTACCTAAAACAATTGGTTGATGTTCAATCAGTTCAGGAGGTAGCATGTGATCAAGAGCTAATGCTATGGAAGGAAAAGGTTCAAGCTGCACTGAAGGGAAGAGCAAAAAACAAGGTTCCAGGAATCGATGAAATATAAACTGAGATGTTTCAACAAACAGATGCAGTGGTGGAGGTGCTCACTCTTCCGTGTCAAGGAATCTGGGAGCCGGTTTCCCGGCTAACCAACTGGAAGAGATCCATATTTGTGCCCATTCCAAAGAAGGGTGATTCAACAGTATGTGGGGATTATGGAATAGTATCATTAATAGTGGAACCCTGGTGGCAGACTGGTTTAGTGCTTGGCTACTAAGCAAAAGGTTGGCAGCTCAAATCCACCATCTAGTCCTTGGAAACCCTATAGGGGCAGTTCTAACTTGTATAGGGTCACTATTGGTCAGAATTGACTTGACAGCAAAAAGTTTACTTTGTTTCTTTTGATCATTAATATCACAAGTGAAATTTTGCTGAAGATCATTCAAAAGCAGTTGTAGCAGTACATCAACAGGGAACGGCCAGAAGTTTAAGCCACATGCAGAAGAGGACATGGAATGAGGGATATCATTGCTGATCCATGGAATGATGATCTTGGCTGAAAGCAGGGAATACCAGAAAGATACTGACCTGCGTTTTATTATCTAGGCAAAGGCATTCAATGTGTGGAACATAAAAGTTCTTCCCATTCCGGGAAGAATGGACATTATTCCATCCTGGGAAGCGTAGGAATCCCAGAATACTTAATCATGCTCACGTGGAACCTGTAGATAGACTAAGAGGCAGTTGTTTACACAGAATAAGCGGCTGCTGTGTGGTTTAAAATCAGGAAAAGTGTGTGTCATGGGTGTATCTTTTCACAATACTTCTTCAATCTGTGTGCCGAGCAAACAGTCTGAGAAGCCGGACTATACGAAGAAGAACACAGCATCGGGATTGGAGGAAGGCTCACTAACAGCCTGCAATATGCAGATGACACAATCCTCCTTGCTCAACGTGAAGAGGATGTGAAACAATTATGATGAAGATCAAAGACTACACAGCTTTCAGTATGGATTATGTTTCAACATAAAGAAAACAAAAATTCTCACAAATGGACCAGTAAGTGACATCATGATAAGTGGAGAAAATATTAAAGTTGTCAACAGATTTCATTTTACTTGGATGCCCTAATTAAAAAAGGGAAATGAATGGATGCTGGAATCAACACCCACACACCAATAAAAGGAAAAGTGGAAGAACCATCCACAGTCATCTAATTGGGAGAGAAGACTGTTGGTCATCACTTGCTGATTCATTCATTCACTGTTTAGGAATCATCCCTAACACATTCACGGCACCTTTTAAGACCCAGGAATGAGTTTCTAACCCAAGAATTTAAGTCAGGTCACTTTGAAACTACTCAGATCTTCAGCAGGGCAACCTCCTGAGGCTGTCCTCCACTGACTTTGTGTAAGGAGTAGGTCAGCTCCCCTTCTGAGAAAACACAGCTGCAGCCGAGGCATCCCAAACTGGGCCTGAGGTCACCTGGGAGCGGCACAGGAAGGATGGCTGTCTAGACGGAACAGTGGCTGCTGCCTCGGCTGTCATGCCCACCGGGGGAATGGTCACATGGTGTAAGAACGCTCCACTGGCCCAGCTTCCGGGTGGACTGAGGCTGGCCTTGCTAACCTAGGGGAAGAGACAGCAGGAAGGAACACGGAAAGTCTCCTTTCTTCTGCCTCCAAGTTGGTCTCTTTCTGCTATTCTGTGTGTGGAGCATGCAGTGTCTTATAAAACCAGCTATTACACTGCACATGCTCATTTTTCTGTCTCTAGTAGTCCCTCTGGACGTAGAATAGAAGCTCTCTGAAAAAATGGACCACTACTTATCTTGGTCACCTAAGGAGCCAACATTTTCCTTTTTTCTCTGTAAGATGTAATGTGTGACATGCAGGGCACACTCAGTATGTGTGAGCAATGACTCTTACTCCCTAGGACAATCGTGTACTTCTGTTCCCACCAGTTGTGCAACATTTCTGAAAGTCAGTTGTGTTTTCCTTTTTATGCTGCTGACATAAACATTATTTAATGGTTAGTGAGCTCAGAAATAACATTGTTTAAAAAAAGAATTGCTGATTTTGTGAAAGTAAAGTAGAATGATTTAGAAGGACTCAATAAATGTGTTTTCTTTAGTCTCAAATTACCATATTTTACTCAAATAACACATACTTATATGTTTGTTTCCCAACCATCCCCTCCTCAGGTATTTTTGGAAGTGTTATGTTGATTTCCTTTACAGTAGCATGTAAAAAAAAAAAAAAAAAAGAGATGGCACATCAGTGCTTACGAAAATACTTCCCGGAGGATGGAGGGTGCAGTTAGCAGACAAATGTAGAAAGTGTGTGTTAGGTGCATAAACCTATGGTAGGTGTTCATCAAAAAATGAAAAAACTAAGTGAGGAGAAGGTTATTAAAACAGAGACATCTGTATGGAGGCTGCTTCTCAGCATCTTGAAGTATCATCATCTGCCTTGAAAAAAAAATTGGGTATAAGAGAAAAGATGACAGTTTATGCAGAAACACAATGTGGCACTCCAAATCAGTTTATCCATACATCAGAAAAAGTCCAGCCTTCCAAATAACCTTCCAACTTTTGATCTGAAGCTCACGAGATAAAACAGTTTCTTCTTAGAAGCTAATTATTTACCTCCGTTTATTATTTTCCTTTAGATTATTAGTGCTATCTGACCTCTCTACTTCTGGAAACATACAAACTATGTAGACAAACAAACAAAAACCTACAGTTGTAGATTCTGATTCATAGCAATGCAGAGTAAAAAATACTTGACCAGATGTCAGAAAACAAATAGTCCAGTCTAGTCATTACTTGGACTATAGTCTTGAAAGTCACTTTATTTCTCTGGGCCTCAGTTTTCTCGTCTGTGAAGTGTGTGTGATTTAAGGGTAGGGCTGGAGGGTAAGTGGTAGGTGCTGAAAGACAGCTGGGCTAGACCATCTTTCCAGTCTTCTCTGGTCTGTAAAATGCCATTCTGTGCAATTCAGCTCATATAAGACAGGTAAGTTCCTTTAGGAGTTTTTAGGGATATATCAGATAAAAGAAAATTAGAAAAAGATCAATATTAATGTTGAGAATAAGTAAATTTACTTACAAAAGGCAAAAATATATAGGAAATTTAATTAAGTAGAATATACAAAGTAAGCTTATTTTGCACATGCTTGGACTAAAATGAAATTTAAGTTACCACTGTAAAATTGATAAATAATATCTTTGTTATTTGAGTGTAGGAAAAAATCTTTAAGACATAACATCTTAAATGTCCACACTAGCTATAATGAAAAACATTTGGAAGAAGTTATTTTTATTAATTTGTAGTTACAAAAGGAATTATGAAGCAGTAGTTCTTAGAATAACATGCAATACCAAATTGTTAAGACAATTTCTAGTATTAATTTAAATTTTGTAAACTCAAAGCAATTACCAGCTGACAAAAAATTCTCAGGAGGAAATGTAAAGACAACAGTGTTGCCACTAGAATTTTATATTGTAAATTAAACCCATTGCTGGGGTGGGGGGGGGGGGCACCTCATAGCGCCCCTAGAGGTCAGAGGAGAACTGCCCAGAGAGTTTCCAAGGAGCGTCTGGAGGATTTGCACTGCCGACCGTTGGGTTAGCAGATGTAGCACTTAACCCACTAAGCCACCAGGTTTCCATATTATAAATTATTTACACAAAAATAACATATTATCTTAAAATTATCTAATCTAACAACAAGAGCACAAACAGTAAAAGACAAAATAAAATGGGATCTCATAAAAATTAAAATCTTTTGTCCATCAAAAGACTTTACCAAGAAAGTAATCTTCATAAACCATATCATTGATAAGAACCCAACAGCCAAAATGTATGCGAGACTTCAACAACTTAACAAAAAGATAACCTAATCATAAAATTGGCAAAGGACTCCAATATTTTCCCAAAGAGGATATTCAAATGGCTGCCAGGTACATGAAAAGACGCCCAACATCATCGGCCATGAGAGAGATGAAAATCGAAACCATAGTGGAATTCCATTTAATTCCCATTTGGAATCTGTGGTGGTGGAGTGCTTAAGCACTACAGCTGCTAACCCAGAGGCTGCCAGTTCAGATCTACTAGGTCCTCCTTGGAAACTCTACACAGCAGCTCTGCTCTTTTATTCTGCCCTATAGGACCACTATGAGTCAGAGTCGGCTTGACAGCAGTGGTTTTTTTAAATTTTTAGGGCATCTAAAATAAAACAAAAACCAGAAAACAACAAATGTTGGTGAGGATGTGGGGAAATTGGAATCTTTATCTATTGCTGATGAAAATGCAAGACTGAACAGCAGTCAGGTCTGACAGGTCCTCAAAAACCTAAAAGTAGAACTACTTATATGACCTAGCAATTCACCCTCCAGGTATATACCCACAAGATATGAAAGCAGGGCACTCAAACGGACAACAGTCAAAAGGTAGAAACAACCTAAATTTCAATCAATTGATGAATGCATAAACAAAGTGTGGTACATACACACTCAGCCAGCAAGAGAAATGAAGTCTTGATATCTGTTAAAATATGGTTGGAGCTTGAAAACACGCCGAATTAAATAAATCAACCACAAAAAGAACAAACATTGTATGACTTTATTTACATAGAAAGGCAAGAACAGACAATATATAGAGGCCAAAGTCTATTAGTCATTATCAGGGTGGGCAGTAAGAGGGGGCTGTTGTTTAATGAGCACTGAATTTCAGTTTACTTTGAAGGAGAAATCACACTGATTAAGGGTATGGTTGTACAGCTGACTGATATGATTGCTGTCAGTAAGTTGTACATCTATAAAAAGTTAAATTGGCAAAAATTGTGATAGACCTACTTACAGCAACAACACTGACACAAAAAAGAAAAGCCACTGAGGCTGTTTCTGCACAACCAAATACCTTGCAGGATTTAGTTCCTTGGTTTGGAGGTTTAGGGGCATGGTCTCATGGGATATCCCTGTTAACTGGCCTAGTAGCTGCGTTCAGTGGTTCTCTTCCACCTTCTAGTATGTTGCCTAGTGCCAGGGATCTTAAAAGCTTACAAGCAGCCATTTGAGCCACAGCCATTGGACTCTATTCACATCAGATGAAGACACAGAGTCAGGAATGGGAGGAGGACATGGAATGCATGGCTGATTGTCTCCTCTTTTGCCAGGTGACCAGAAGAACTGGACAGTGCGTGGCTGCTATTACTGAACACTTTGAACAAAGATGGTACAGAAGAATTCTAATCAAAAGGAGGAAAATGCAGACCAGAATTTCAAATTTTGATGGAAGCCAGCCTTTCTGGAGCCATGGAGGCTGGATGAAGCCTGCAAAAACTACTGTCCTGAGATAATCTATAAAACTTAAACTAAAACCATCCCCTGAAGTCTCCTTAAACCAAACAACAGTTTAACTTAACAAGTAAAGAATGTCTGCCTTGAGCTTTATATTCTTTTAAAGTCTACCTATAGTATAGGGACGCGATGAGTGGGAAACGTCTTGATAGCAGTTGGACATGATGACATCAACTACAGCGACTTGGAAGATTAGGTACGAACTAGTGAGTGAGTTCATGTTAATGAGACAGGAACAGCCTGGCCAGAAAACCAAAACACCAAGCCCACTGCCCTTGAGTCAATTCCAACTCAGTGACCCTTCAGGACAGAGGAGAACTGCCTCATAGAGTTTCCAAGGAGCACCTGGTGGATTTGAACTGCTGACCTTACAGTGAGCAGCTGCAGCAAGCACTTTACCACTGAGTCAGCAGAGTGTCCAACCCGGCCAAGGAGAGCCAGAAAGGCTGCACAAGACTCAGAGAACGTCATCAACGTCTCTGAACGGTACATGTAGAAACTCTTGAACAGGTGTGTGTTTTGCTGCATATATTTTCAACAACAACAGTGACAGAAATTATTATTAAAAAACAAACAAAAATGACTGGATGAAAAAACTAAACTATCAAAAGAAACAAAGGCATTCTTCTTTAAAGTCTAACTGCAATGGAAATACTTGTAAAATGAAAAGTTATTATCATATTTCTTTATCAGAAATGTAGTTTGTCAAAGCTATAGTTGTAGACAAAAAGAAAAGTTTTTTTCACTTTTATATTTTGCTTTCATAATTCATAAAATTAATTAGAATGGTGCCTGAAGACCCTCTGTACAATAAAAATTATATAACCTAGACTTGCATACAATGAAAAGAAATTTAACTTTAGACTTTATCTTTTAAATAACCATTTGGCATTTGTGAATGGAAAAAATAATACAATTGTAATATTCCATTTATACGCTGCCTTTGAGTCTATATCAAGTTTTCTTTTATGATTCAGCTATTCCAAGAGTTCCAAGCGTCTGAAAATATTTCATTAAAAATTAATGTGTTATCCACACAAATGGCAAATATTGAAAAATGGGAATATAAATAAAAAATAATAAAAATAGTAAGCCTCCTAATACTGAAGAGGAAGGAAGGCAGAAGGGGGAGGCGAGCATGTGAGAGGCAGAGAGATTTGAAACATCCGGTTTCTATTTTGGACCGTTTATGGAAACAGACAGACACAGCAAGCGGCAGCCAAATATATTCTCGGGCTCTTGACAGGATTTGTTTTCTGTCTTGTCATTATTTTTACTATATTCTTCCTAATAATACTTCACCAGTGTTCTAGATTTCCTGATCGACAATGCAAGTCTCATTACAAGCTTGCAAATGAGAGGAAGCCAACTGAGGCAACACTCAGGTACCGTTCTGTCGACCGTCTAGCCAGGCTGCTGGCTGGAGGTCTGACAGCTTTTCAGCTCAGGTGCCCTCCAGCACAAGGGCCCAGAGCACGGTGACTTCGCTTCCCCATCCTACGCACCCTTCTAAAATACCTTCGAGTGATTTTCTTAGGAAGCAACTCAAGATCTCTGCTTGGAGGAATAGGCAGGCAGTCTCCTACAGAAAGGTAAGGACGCTTGAATGACCCTGTGGTGCTAGCCCTGGCCCAGAGGTGACAAACACCCTCGAGGTGGAGTCCCTTCATTTGCTCGTTGTATGAAGAAGCACTGCATATTAAATCGCAAACAGTACCTACCTTCTTCTGCCTCACTGCTTTCAGTTTAAATGCCACTGAGAGAAAGCCACACCACTAATCACGCAGCCAGTCCTGAGAATACACTGGTCCCTACGTTAAAATAAAACACAGCAGAGCTCCCCTACACCAAAGCTAATGAGGGGACTATTTTGAAAATATGAAAGATTTGTTTAATGCTGACTATAAAAACACCCCTTTGCATCAAAATAAGTGTCCCTCTTCATTACACACTGATTAATTTCTATAGAATTTAAATTGTACATAAAATTATAATTGTGCCTTGTTTAATGCAAATTGATTGTCTCAATTATTGGGAAAGGATTTGAATTTTAATGGACTATTTTGTTGGAGATGTGCCAAGCAAATCGGCAAAAACTCTAATGGCTTAACTGTGGAGGTGCTAAGCCAACGCTGATCTAAATCAGGAAGGGAGATGTGGCCTCAAGAACTGGCCCCACCACAGAGGGACAGGGCTAGGAAGCTTTTGGCCTGGGGGAGACGGGGGTGGGGCGGGGGTGAGAGGAGTCATTAAATTTCAGAATACCAAGGTTCTGTGACTGTTGTTTGGTTTCTTCTCTCTGAAACAATGGGGGAAACCTACTGATTAGTAAGAAGAGTTTTTTATTTTTTATTTTTTTAGAATGTTCTTTCCTTCCACTGATGAGGCTAATTACAAGAATCAGGGCTTTCACCTGAATGTACAATGGACACATAATCCAGTGACACCCTGTTATCCAAGCACTGAGACACCCTTGAATCTACATGTGAATGACTGAGGGACTGCCTCCCCAAGATGTTGGTGGCAGGCACATGCTGACTTCGCACCATGTACTGGAAGCTATTGCTTGACATAGCTTCCTTAACAAATCCAGTAACATGAAGTCAAACAAATTGTCTCCATACTTGTAATAATAATGGGCAAAGCAGACCTCAGCCGCTTGGCTACCCAGATGGCTGCAACATTTTTACAGCTGAATTGCACCCAGTGATGCCGGGGGCAGAGATGCACATCTGCCCCTAACTGCAGCCTTCTAAGATCTTTGGCTCAAACCCTCCACCTCAGAAACCCTGTTAATACAGGTGTAAAAATCACCTCTGGGTAGAACATGATAGCCATATCCTTCAGTTATAAACCATCATGGATTTAGTTTAACTGCTATCAAATCAAGATATTTCAGGAACTGAAAATACAAGGTTTTAATCATTTCAATACTGAAGGAGATTACTAGTGTCCGGAAACACTGGCATTGTTAATTTAGGCACCATACAGATGTTATGTACAGGGTATAAATGAAGATTTGGGCCAGTGAATACAGATTTCTTCTCCTATTCATCACATTTCCTGAATGAATTTCTACATTGCTAAAGAATCAAGCCACACACAAGGCACCTCTTTTTATAACAAAGTCCAGAAAGGGTAATAAGTTATGCCCAGCAACAGTTGTGATTTCTTTCTTCCTGAGTGCTGATCTGGTCTGCATAAAACAGCTTCCATGTTAAGACAGTTCAAAGTCTACAAGTCCTCTGGCTGCTTCTTCTTCTTTTCTTTTAAAGGAACCCAGGCTTTTGATTAAGGTTCTGTGTTTTATAATGTTAAGTCTCAGATACTGAGTAATATCTTACCAGAGTGAATTTTAATAAAATGCCACACCCTGGCACACCACTGCAGTAAGAGTATAAAATTCTAGGAAAGAGGGGCCAAGGCAAATCAACAGAACCATGTAAAAGAGGTTCAGTAATGTAATAATAATAGTTAAAGAAGGAGGAGATTTAAAAAATAGCAAATAAACAGCACTGGGTGGTTAGAAAACAATTTCTCATGAACAGCATGTTGGGCTTCTTAATACTCATCTATCCCCCGTACCCACATTTGCATAGAACAAGTTGAGTTTCACTTAGTGGCCAGAGTCAGCAATATATCAGGTAGATAGCTGCCTACTTTCTTCTATCGACACACTTGCTTGGCATATAAAACATTAAAATTTGCATTTAGTGGAAAAGAGTCACTCAAAAGCTACTTTATTGCTGCTTTTATATTTAGAAAAAAATACCTGTTTTTCAAATGGCTACATTATTTTCTATGGATGATAAAGGGGAAATGGTTCTGTCCATCTCACACAAGAAAATTATGTCGTGGATAATAGCTATTTTTTTAAAAAAAGCAATTAATCTCTAGAAAACACAAGCCCAGAAAATGGCACTATATATCATTAAGAGATTATAATACTACCAACTATTTCTTTAATCTTGTGAACTTCCATCACTAGCAGTCTGCATGCCATATAAGGCCAAAGCAACATATGACATCTCTTTCCCCTCTAATTAGATGCATTCAACTAAGCGAAGAAAAACTATTTTAAAAAGGACTAAAGGTATTCTTACGTCATCACCTCAGAAGTTACTTTGTTCAGAAGCATCAAAGAGGGGGTCACATAGCACCAAGAAAGCAATGCCTGTAACAGAGCATGTACCTTTGACCCAGGTGTCCTGCATGGAGAAGCTCCCAGACCAAGGGAAGATGGTCAACAAGGACCTTCTTCCAGAGCCAACAAAAAAAGTCTTCTCCTGAAGCCAGCACCCTGAATTTGAACTTGCAACCTACCAGATTATAAGAGAATAAATTTATCTTTGCTAAAGCTATCTTCTTGTGGCATTTCTGCTACTGAAGCACTAGATAGTTAAGATAGAATTTGTTACTGATAGCACAAGGCATTGCTCTAACAGAAATCTATAATGTGGCAGTGGTTTTGAAACTGTGAAAGGATAGAGGAGTCAGAAGGAAGTGAGAACTATTTAACACCAGAGAAGGTGCAGATGGTGAGAAACAGCAGCAGAAGACCATCAGCGGCAGCAAATCACCAGTGCAGAATCAGGAAATGAGCACCTCACAGTGCGGGAGCCGAACCACAGAGTGAGGGAGCTGAGTGCTTGTGGACAGGAGGCTTCCTGGCAGAGTGGGGTATCTCGAGGCACTAATCAGCGGGTTGCCTCCAGGCACTACAGAAATTTGTAACACTTGCCCCAGCAAGGCAAACACGGATGTTGAGGCCTAAGAGCCAAGAAGCCAAGAAACACAGGAAGCTGAGCTGCCTTAGTGTCAGAAAGTACGGCCACAGCCTCTGGGGTTTCAAAAAGTGGAGCCATGTCCTCTGATGTTTCTGAGGATGGAGATACCACTCAGACGAACTAGGAGAATGGTGTGACTGAAGCTGAGGGAGCAGAGCTGCTGTCCCAGTGGGCCAGGAAGACAAAGATGAAATCTCAGGAAAGAGGGGTCTTCACTTAGAATCTGGAGAATGTTGCCAATACCTAGAGTCTGCAGGGCAGGGTCACTGGGTGGACAGTCTCAAAGAACAGAAGATTTCAAGGTTTGAAGGCTAACATAATGTTAGTTTGGTGCTTGCTATCCCTTCTTTCCTTCCTGTTTCTCCTAATTGTAATTAACTGAAACGTCCAGCTTGTTCCCATTCTGCCACGGTACATTTGGGAGCAGACACAATCGAGATTTCACAAATGAAGACGAAGTTTTGGATTTTGGACAAGACTTTTGCTATGTTGTGATGGGGTGTGTCTTACATGTATCAGGGGCATGAATCTTTGGGGGTCAAAGGGTGGAGTGTCATGGATTGAACTGTACCTCCCCAGAATATGTATCAACTTGGGTATGCTATGATCCCCATTATTGTGTGGCTGCCTTCCACTTTGTGATTTCTGCCTTGGAACAGAGGATCAGGGTGAGATGTAACATCCTCACTCAGAGTCACATCCCTGATCCAATGTACAGGGAGTTTCCCTGGGGTGTGGCCTGTACCACCTTTTCTCTTACAAGAGTTAAAAGGAAAGAGAAGTTAGCAGATGATGGGGACCTTATACCATAAAGAAAGTAGTCCCAGGAGCACAGTGGGTCCAAAGGAGTTGGACCAGAGCCGACAGAGAACACATTCTCCTGAAACTGACACCCTAAATTTGGGCCTGTATCCTACCAGGCTAAGAGAGACTAAATTTCTCTTTATTAAAGTAAAAAGAAAAAAAAATTGCCACGGAAACATAAAAAACAACAGTGCCCTACCTACCCAGTGCTGTCGAGTCAGATCCGACTCATGGCAACCCTGGAGGCCAGAGTAGAACTGACCCCTAGAGTATTCAAGGAGCACCTGGTGGACCTACAAAGGAATTAATTTATCATGTTCCACTGATTCTAGATTTCAATCTTTGGTGTAACATCCAAAGGTAAAAGAGTACAGTGAATATTACTGTTGGAAAGGCCACACCCATATATTCAACAAGTCAAGGAGCCACTGCTGAGAATTCTGGCAATTCTTCTTCTTTTAAGTGACCAACAGGCTTTCTGACAGAATTAGCTTCCGTTCCCAAGTGAGATGAACAACGATGCGTTGGAACAAAACTCCACAAAAGCAGCTTAGAACCGAGAGTCTCATCTTGCCGTCCTCTCTATCATTTGTATAGGGAAGCTTCCTCTTTTTCTTTTTCTTTTCCATTTAATAATGATAATCAATTTCAAATTGCAAAATCAAACCCGAGAACTTTTCTTCACTAAAACACCTTGCTTTCTACACACCAGGCAGGTTTACAAACTCATTGTTTCATAACAATACCGTGAGGTGAGGACCCTTTATTTTCTCCACTTTGGTGGCTGAGAGGTGAGCAACTGGATAACTTCAAGGTGAAGTAGCTTACCCAGAGTCCAGAGCAGGTTCAGTTACAGGGCTCAGGTGAGAACCCAGGAAGAATGGCTTCAGAAACCCCATGTTTTCATTGCTATATACCATATGACCCATTAGAAATTTAAACACTGTGTTAAAAAGGTCCTTTAGTCTTATTGTCACCTGAGGAGAGCTCTAAGACACAGTACTAGTCTGAAAAGCTCCTAGAAAAGAACTTGACCTTATATGTGATATGGCCACTAGTGAGCTGGAATGGGAAAATCAGCCAGGCTGCCTCAAGAACTGGAAATCCGGGCACTGAGGGTCCAGGCTGGTTCAGATGCTGGTTTTTTGGGAAACCTGCATAGGCCCTGCAACACTGTGTTTAAAACCACGGGTTCTAGCAGCAGACTACCTTGCATTTTAAGATTAGCAATACACATATCAGCTATGTGACCCTAGGTAAGTTATACAACCTCTCAGAGCCACAGTTTCCCCATCTAAAAATAGAAGATGATAGTATCTCAAGAGAACCGCCCTGGATAAATGGAAATGGCTTCCCTGCTGCACATTCTTCAGTTATAAAACTACAGATCTACGAGGTCCTGTGGACTTGAGAAATATCATGAGCCCATGGCTGGATCGATTACATAATAACTGATACTGACAATACCCACTCTATAGTTACATACAACAACACAATAAAAAGAGAAAAGATTTCAGTTGTCAAGGATTTCATTTCACTTGGATCCACAATCAACATCCATGGAAGCAGCAGTCAAGAAATAAAATGGCATATTGCATTGGGCAAATCTGCAGTAAAAAGACCTACCTAAAGAGTTAAAAAGCAAAGATGCCACTTTGAGGACTAAGGACCTTGTCATGGATTGAATTGTGTCCCCCACAAAATGTGTGTGTTGCTCTGACTTGGCTCTGAGTCCCACTGTGGTGCCATTCCTCCCATGTGTTGTGAATCCTGCCTCTGTGATAACTGATGATGGAGAGTGGGCAACAGTTGTGTTAGTGAGGCAGGACGCAAGCTACAAGCTTGTGGAATAGAAGGGAGAGAAGTGAGCAGAGGAAGCTGGGAACCTCACACCACCAAGAAAGCAGCATGATTGAGAGTGGGCACATTCTTTGGGCCTGAGGTTCCTGTGCTGAGATGCTCTCCTTGAATTTGGACTTAACCTACCGGACTGTGATGACTTCTCTTGTTGAATGGACTTGTAACTTATGAATGTATTTACGGCTTACCAGACTGTGACAATCAAAGTTTCTCCTTGTGAAGAAACTTGTGGTATTTTCTGTTAGGGCAGTACCAGGTGACTAAGACAGATCTCTTGAGCCAAGCCTTCGTATTTTCAATGACCTCATATGAATGTGAAAGCTGGACAATGAGACTGAAGAAGAATGGATGCCTTTGAATTCTGGCATTGGCAAAGAATACTTTCTACACCATGGACTGCCAGAACACAACGATCATGCCTAGTCAAACAGAGAGGCAGCCAAAAAGAGGAAGACTCTCAGTGAGATGGACTGGGCACCGTCACTGCAACCGTGGGCTCAAACACACCAATGGTTATGAGGCTGGCACGGGGCTGGGCAGTGGTTCACTGTGTTGTCCACAGGGCTGCTGTGAGTCAGAACCGACTCAATGGCACCTAGCAAACATCAACAACATATTTACACCTGGGTGGTGCAAACGGTAAACCAGCTTGGCTATTGACTGTAACCTTGGAGGTTCAAGTCCACACAGAAGTGCCTTGGACCAAAGGCTTGGTTATCTGCTTCTGAAAAATCAGCCATTACAATTCTATGAAACAGTTCTGCTTTAACACACATGAGGTCTCCAAGAGCTAGAGGTGACTTTATAGTTAGTGTAACCAGTAATATTTACATAGCACTTCTGTTTTTCCAAGAACATTCACACACCATGGTCTTATTTGATCCATATAACTGTTCTGTATGGTTTTCATTTGCTATTCTATGGATAAGGCAGTTGAGACTGACAGTTTATTTGAGTTGTCTCTTCACTATGATGTGCTGTTTCCATTGAAAACACAATGCTTGTTTACACTAGGAAGAGGGAAAGTTACAGAATGTGAATAAACAGAAATATGCCTACTCCTGACTTTCTCACTATTCAACATTTCAAACTTAATGACAGTAGGGTAAATCTACTATCCCAACTACTTTCCTCATTAATGGGATATATCTGGCAGTCATGAATGTTGAGGTTCTGCTCAGGTTCTGCAGAGTCCCAGGTTGCTTGCTCAGCAAGTGCGTTTAGCCCTGGTGTCTCCCGGGTGGATGACAGGTCAGCAGCAGCCCTTCTGGGCAGAGGAGGCCGTGTGAGGAGACGGAGACAGGGCGGCCTCCACTATTTCTATGTGGCTGACTTGCAGTGGGAGCCCAAGAGATCACATCCAGGAGGTTTCAGATGGCAGAGCATGCCTTGTGTACCTCCAGGCCAGGGCTGATGAAGGCAAGGGCCCTGCCTGTACTCAAGGTCACCTTCTTCTGGTCCTGGTCACGAGAGCCTCAGGTGCATTCTGCATTCTGGGCAACTGGCTGAAGGTAGGTGTTACAGACCCAGAACAGCCATGTCTCGGCCCCATTAGTCCCACTGGAGACCTCTCCCAACCTGAGCGTTGCGTTACACCGTGGCCTAATGACCTGCTTGAGTATAGGGAGCAGCCAGGTGCTAGACTTTGCCTTTTAATTCCATTTTTGCATAACATTGATGTTTGCATAATACCTAGTCATTGGAACCTAACCACGTTGATAGTGAGGAGTGACTGTGAATGCCGAATAGCTTCTGGAGAAAAGCAGCTGTCTTTGGTGCATGTATCAGGCAGCTAATACCAAAGGGGGATCCGGCACACCAGGAGTGCAACAGCCAGGCTTGCTTGGAGCTGAGAAGAAGTCAAGGGAAAGTCTCCAGAGAGACAGTGACGAAAGGATTGCTCCCCACCTTTCCATGCCTCACCTCCGCTTCCTTCACTCTCGCTGTCCTGGGATTACAGCCAAAGTAAACATTAGCGTTTAATTCTTGCTCACATTCTAAGAAAATAGGAATTGGCAAAATCTTCATTGAAATCACTTCAGTTAGTTAATATATCTGAGAACAATAAAGAAAGATATGAGAGAGAAACAGAAGTCACAGAAACAAAAGTAGTCTGATCCTGCAAGCAAAGTTACTGGTGAAAAATTCAATAAACTCAAGGATCAGAAACAAACTATAAAAGGAAAGCTGGGCAGTAGTAAGCAGAAAGCTATCAGGGAGCCACTTTGACTGTCTTAGCCATCTAGTGCTGCTGTAACAGAAATAACACAAGTGGGTTGCTTCAACAAACAGAACTTTATTCTCTCAGTCTCGTAATGCAGAAGTCCAAATTCAGGGCATCAGCTCCAGAAGATGGCTTTCTCTGTCAGCTCTGGAGGAAGGTCCTTGTCATCAGACTTCTGGACTAGGAGCTTCTCTGTGCAGGTACCCCAGGTCCAAAGGATACATATACTCTACCAGTGCTGCTTTCTTGGTGGCATGTGGTCTCCCATTCCTTCGCTAACTTCTTTCTTTTATATCTCAAAAGAAATTGGCTAAAGACACAATCCAATCTTGTAGACTGAGTCCTCATTATCATAACTGCTGCCTATCCCACCTCAATAACATGACAGATGATAAATGGAGAAAAGATTGGGGTTGTCAAAGATTTCCTGTTACTTGGATCTGCAAACAACACCCATGAAAGTAGCAGTCATGAAATCAAAAGACACAATGCATTGCATAAGTCTGCTGCAAAAAAAGCCCTCTTTAAAGTGTTAAAAAGCAAAGATGTCACTTTAAGGACTAAGGCGTACTGACCCAGGCCATGGTGTTTTCAATCGCCTATATGCACATGAAAGCTGGGCAACAAATAAGGAAGACTAAAGAAAAATTAATGTCTTTAAACTATGGTGTTGATGAAGAATAGTGAACATACCATGGAATGCCAGAGGAAAGAACAAATCTGTATTGGAATAAGTACAGTCAGAATGCTCATTAGAAGCAAGGATAAGACTTTGCCTCACATACTCTGGACATGTTATCAGCAGGGACCAACCCCCGCAAAAGCACGTCATACTTGGTAAAGGGTCAGCAAAAAAAGACAAAGACCCTCAATGAGATGGCTTGACAGAGGGGCTACAACAATAGGCTGGTACACAACAAGTTTTACAAGGACGGCACAAACTAGGCAGTATTTTGCTCTGTCATGAACAGGGTCGGTGTGAGTTGGAACCAACTCAGAAGCACCTGAGAGCCGTGACAATATGAGTCCAAAACTGACTTCACTCCACCTAACTATGACACAGCCTGAAGACAGTTTAGAGAATGTGAAGTCAAGAGCAAGGGTGTCTGCTTTCTTCTCAAATGATGATTCCTCCCAAGCACAGAGGTAGCATATAATAAGTACTCAAAAAATATTTGATGAATATATGAGTCTTTTTCCTTTTCCTGGATGCTGGGTTCACGCTAAGCAAAAGTGTGAATTATATTGTTTTTTGCATTTTCCAAACTCTGTTTTACTGAGTTCCTTTCCTATCTAACCTTCCAGGTGATCAGTTACAATAGCACCTGTCTTGCTCCACCTATAGCAACTGCATAAGCTGCTTTAAATAACTTATCATCCACTCCTACATCAAAACTCTGAATAATTTATTTAATCCTAGATAAAAAATCTGAATAACTTGTCCACTCCTAGATATAAACTTTGAATAACTTCCTCCTACAGGGAGGAAGACCTCTACTCTTACTGGGAGGAAAGTAATCTGGTTTTGGGTCTCCCCAGTAAAATATAATCAAATCTTGTCTTGCAGTCCTGTTTAGGATTTATCAAGAAAGCTCAGAGTAAGGGAACTTTAAAGAGATTGTTGATGAACTTTGGTTGGCTTTTAATTGGTATAATACTAAGGGAAAAGGATTAGCTTTTCTAACTTGTTCCTTGTTCTCCTAGCTTCTTCCTTTCATCTAAGCAGCGCTGATGGTGCAGTGGTTGAAGCTATCAACTGCTAGCTGAAGGGTCAGTGGTTTGAAACTACCTGAGGCTCCACAGGAGAAAGGTGTAGTGGTCTGCTTCTGTGGAGACTGACAACCTTGGAACCAACTTGAAGGCAGTGGGTAGGTTGGTTCCTTTCATTTACACAATACTTTCAGATTTTTGTCTTTAGCCTTCTTAGGGGAGGCAACCTACGTAACTCCTACATTGCCATGTTCTAGTAGGGAAAAAAATTGTAAAAACCAGAGAATTTAAAAATAAATAAGTTGCAATAAGATTCTTTCCTAGTAATATATGATTCACTATTTTTCCCACAAAAAGCATAAAATCGCATATTATAAAATAATGGTGTATAAATGTAAAATAATACAGCAATTTCATTAATTTGCTTTTAATAATATGTTGTCAGTTATCTAAATAGCACAAATTCCCAGGTGGCACATGAACAAAGTATCCCTAAAGAGCCAAAGGGGATGGCAGGGGATGCAGTGAGTTACAGTTGCATCTGTTTTAGCGGAAGAGATATGGATGATTCCCTTCTGAATTACATGTCATATATGATTTGTAACCTAGCTACTGGAAAACCAATACACTGTTGATGTAAGTAATGCAAAACTGCACCACAGGAAATTAACAAAACAACCCACAACAAACTACTTATGATGAAGCTATGTTAACAGCAATTTATAATTAAAAGAAATAACAGCAGCATTTGAAATCCAAGATGACCTTGGGATAACTATTGGTAACACAGGAATATGTAGATGTCCTTCCTCCAAGTCATGGGAAATCAAAAGTATCAGAGCTCATACAGTATCACAGGAGCTCTGCAAGATAAGGAGGTGGTCAGGGGAAATCTTAATTAGCATCTACAGTAAACTGTCTTGATTTGTGAACACAAAACTTCATTGTTTTTACTGTAGAACAAAATTCTAACTCAAGAAAAGACCAGACTTGCTGGCCTGACAGAGACCAGAGAAACTCTGAGAGCGTGGCCCCCAGACACTCTTATAGCTCTGTAATGAAGTCATGCCTGAGGTTCATCCTTCAGGCAAAGACTCAACAGGTCCATAAAACAAAACAAGACTAAAGGGGCACGCCAGCCACAAGGCAAGGACTAGAAGGTGGGAAGGGTCAGGAAATCTGTTAACAGAGAACCCAAGGTTGATAAGGAAGACTGTTAACCTGCTGTGGAGTTGGTAACCAGTCTTATAAAATAATATGCATACTAACTGTATAATGAGAAACTAGTTTGTTCTGTAAACTTGTATAAGGAAAACAAGAAAATCAGTACTTTTAACACATTCACTTATTAGGCTTTAAAACTGTCTATAAAAACTGAAGAAAGGACCTATCTTTGGACCAGTTTTCTGGTTACTGCTGTTCAGGAAGCTTTGGTCTACACTTTTGTCACTTTTCAGAAAGTGGGATGATCAACTCAGGGGCAGGGGAACTCTTTTGACTACAGGACCCAAATCTAACAAATAGCCTTTCGGTTTATACAAAGCAGAAGATAAAGGTCTAAGCTCATTACCATCCAGTTGATTCCTATCACAGTCACCTTATAGGACAAAGAATAACTGCCCCATATGGTTTCCAGGGAATGGTTGGTGGATTTGAACTGCTGACCTTATGGTTAGTAGCCAAGCTCTTAACCATCGTGCCACCAGGACTTTGAAAACAAGACAGGAAATCTAAACGCCTTTCGGCAAACAATTCCTTCCCAGAATGCCAACAGAGGCAGGTCCTGGGCATCCTGCCTCCTTGCCTCTGGGGTCCCTGGTGGGAATTCCCAAGAGGTGGCAGGTGGTGTCACAGTCACCCTATTGGACTCACACTGCCTTAGCCAATCCAAATAGAAAGGGACACTGCAGTCATAGGAGTGAGGAAGATGAGAGGATCATTTTTATCTACTTTGTCACAGGCCAACCACGGTGAGTGGTACAAAATATGTGGACATCCAATCAACAGTACCCTGAATAAACTCATTCTGGCCTCAGCACCATCTACGTGGCCCTATCTCTACAAATCTGCCTTTATCAGCTCTCGTCCTTTCTGTTGGAGAGCTAAATTCCTGCTCAATGTTTGGGGTCCCAGTGCTTTTCTAGTCTCAGGGACTTTACATCACCCCAGCATCTGCAAACTTCTTTTGTTCTCAAATCCTCTTCTCAGAAACACATAGTTTTATAACTCCGTTAGGAATTAAATCATTTCATTATTTTTGCATCATGTATGTTAAAGAAGGGATTTTAAACTGGGCACCTGTGAAATCAGCACATATTTAAAGGCTGTGATATCAAATTAGAATAGTAAAAAGTACAGTTAGAATGCTATTAGAGAAGCAGGGATGGTAGGACTTTGCCTCAGGTACTTGGGACATGTTAGCAGGAAGGTCCTGTCTCTGAAGAAGGACACAGAGCTTGGAAACATAGACGGTCAGAGGAAAGTAGGAAGATCCTCACGGAGATGGACTGACACAGGGGCTGCAACACCAGGCTGAAAGACAGCAGGGACAGTGAGGGTGGGGCAGGATGGGCCAGTGCGTCCTGACATTGTCAACAGGGTCGGTGTGGAGCAGAAGGGACCAGACAGCACTCCACAACTACAGTGGTATCAAATTTATTTTAAAAAGTAATGTTTCTATTTAGCAAATAATGTATACCATGTAATTTCCATAAATCAAGTTCTTGCATGTAAGAATGTGTAAGTTCTTACATTAATTTTATATGGAAAAAAAGGCACATTGGGCAATAGCATAATGTATCTTGGGGCCAAAATGTGCATTAAAACATAGGTTTGAAAGTAAATCCATGTTATAGAATGAAAAATAAAAAATATCTTTATAAAATTATTGCAATTCTTGTATTTTGAATCTAAAATCCAACTGTTACTCTTACTGCTTTCTAGTTTTGTCTTTAAATAATGAAAGAAAACATTTCAGGTTTTATTTTCAAGTGCTTCTCTGAAAACATTTAATTCCTCAAATACGTATGCCAAGGTAGATAAAATCATCACTTTAGTTCCTCTTTTGACTTTTGAATAATTAAGATTTCCTGTAGAAAAACAGAACATGAATTCAGTGAGAATCCTCCTGAGGTTAGTTTATAGAATTATTATCAATTTAAAACTCATTACTTTATGCTTCAATCAGCAGCTTGGTGTCTTTAGACAATGGTATTTTGTATTTCATCCAAACAATATATTATTACAAAAAAGGAGAGGAAAGCAACATAAGACTGTATAACTAACCAAACAACTAGGACTACTGGTGGCCGGGACATGGAATTAACTGTTGTACATAAAAACACAGCAGCGCTCTCAATGGATTTCCACTGACTCTGTACGTCCTGAAGGGCTCTCACACTGTTCTGTTTACTCGGGGTTGGGGGTGGCGGTAAATATTCATTATTTTAAAAAAGAATAGAAAAACATGCCATTACTATCTTTAACAGCACAAGTTCCCTGGGCCACCTTTGTGGATCCCAGGGATGCCAAACCACTGTCTGGGAAAATGAACTTTATTAGATTAGCATATGATACACTCACATCTATTCTAACTTTAAATTTAAGAAAATCTTGTCCTAAAATCTCCCTCCCAAAACATGCCCCGACCACCAGGTGGTCCATTCATCTCCCTCTTTCCTGACTTCCCTTACAGCTAAATCTCACGAAAAAGTGGTCTAAATTTGGTATTTCACATTCTTCAGTTCATATTAATTTGTCATCTGGTTGGTAACTTCCACTTCCTGAAGCGGTCGCCGGGAGTCGGATCCGACTCAGCAGCACTTGGCTTGGCTTGAAGCAGTCCACCCCTAGCACACAAAATAATATCACTTTGTCTCAAGTCTCATTTGTCAATTCCTACCTTGCTTTTACAAATGTCAGTGTTCTTTAGGGCTCAGCAAGCCCTCCTTTTTCCTTTATATTTTATTCCTCTGTAAAACCAAAGCCCAAACCTGTTGCTGTCAAGTCGATTCTGACTCATAGTGACACTACAGCAACCATACAGTTTTATATACTTCCAAGGTTTCAAATATCCTCCACAGTCCTAATTTCTATCTCCAGCTCACACCTGCCTTCTAAGCCTAGTCTCTTACATCTACCACATTGTAAACTGCACTCAAACATTAAATTCTATATGGCCCCAAACAAATACATGGTCTTGTCCTAAATGTAGGCTATCTCAACCACAAACCTACATCTTCATTAGAAGTAGAATTTTATCTAGAAAATAAACAAGAATGCCCCAAAAGGTGAATGCTCTTCAGAACAATCAATTACCTAAGAGCAAAAAGATGACATTAGTCTAACAGCAAAGATGAGAAGTCAGGAGGGGGCAGAAAATCTGGAAAAGAGGAAATTGGGAACTGTCATGGATTGAATTGTGTCCCCCCCAGAATATGTGTAGCCATGTGGCTGGGCCATGATTCCTTGTATCTTGTGACTGTCCTCCATTGTGTGGTTTTCCTATGCTGTATGTTAAAGCATTAGGGTGGGGCTGTAAATCCCTTCATGGGATCACCTCCCTGCTCCACTGTAAAGGGAGTTTCCCTGTAGAGTGGCTTTTACCACTTTTTATCCTACAAGGGATAAAAGGAAAGGGAAGCAGGCAGAGAATTGGGAATCTCGAACCATCATGCAAGCAGCGCCGGGAGAAGAGCACGTCCTTCAGACCTGAGGTTTCTGTGCCAAGATGCTCCCTGGACAAAGACTGATGCAATATCAGACTTTCCTCCAGAGCCGACAAGGGGAAAGCCTTCCCCTGGAGTGGATACCCTGAATATGGACTTAAAGCCTACCAGACTATATAAGAATAAACCTTCCTTTGTTAAAGCCATTTACTCTGTGGTATTTCTGTTAGAGCAGCACTAGCTGACTAAAACAGGAACCCAGGGTAGAGACGGAGACAGCACAGACACATTGAAGGCAACGCAACCAGTGTCACAGAACACTTTGTGTACAAACCGTTGAAGCAGAAACTAATTTCCTCTGTGGATTTTCACCTAAAGCACAATAAAATGTTAAAAAAAATAAAAAGAATGCCCTCTACATCAATGACATGGCTAGGGATCCACTGTTGATGGCAGAAATCTAGGGTCACCCTTGGCATGTTTTCCTTTGCTAGTCAGTCAATTACCAAATTCTGTTGCGTCTACCTTTATGTTTCACCCATCTAGTGACTGCTCTCTTTCATGATCTTTATCTTCCCAGTCCAAGCGATGAAACACTTGACAGACCACTTCAACAGCACCCTAACTTCTTGTGTAAATACTATGGCTATGTTCCAATCCCACTAGCCACAGGGCTAGTCTTTTTTTTTATTTTTTTATTTTTTATGATTCAGTGAAAACATACATTCACATATAAATTTGCATGCCCACCTACATGCAGCTCACACTGCTCTCCCTGACGGTGACAGCACACTCTTCCTTTCTGCGCCATACACTCCTATCCTCCCAACAATCTCCTGTCCCCTGCTCTCCACCCACTCCCCGCCTCCAGTACAAGGTCAGCAGGATGACATCCTATAGATGCATGGAACCATAACGTGCACACATGATGTGGTCACCGCAGGGCTAGTCTTTAAAAAGCAAATCTGATCACAGCACTCTCTTATGTTGCTTTAAAAAAAAACAACACAAAAACCTCTTGACTTCTTCCCCTCAGTTGTAAGAAAGTAAAAAGTCTGTATGAAAACTCACGGTGCTGGATTTAGGCCTGGCCCTCGTCTGCCTCTCAGCCTCACTGCACGCCATTCTTTCCTTTTTCTCTGTGTGAACCACACAGCTTCCATCTCTTCCTCAGAAGTGCCATGCTCTTCCCCACCTCAGGACCTTCCATTTCCCAGTTTCCTGTCTCTAAAACAGGAGTTTGCAAACTTTTTTAGAAAACTGCCAGATAGCGAATATTTTAGGTTTTGTGAGCCAAGAGGCTACAATAAAGTATCCGTCACAACTACTCAGTTTTGCCACTGTAAAGCGAAAGCAGCTACAGACTAGATTTAAGTGAACAAGGGTAGCTTTGTTTCTGGGCCACACAAAATAGGCTGGGGCTCAGTTTGCACTGATTCCACACTAGACGCCTCATCATCCCTCCCCCATAACTTACTGACTCGCTTCAAGTGTTCTGTTTTCATTAAAGTATTGATCATTACTATAATTAATATCTGTGAAATTCCTCTGTCAAAACCCATTTTCCTTGCAAGGTAATCAGCTCCTTTAGACGAGAAACACTATCGAGTTTACTCCGTTATTCCCAATACATGGCACAGAGGGCAGCACGTAGTTACTGTTGCCGGGTGCCCTCAAGTCAATACTTGACTCCTAGCGACCTGATGTGACAGACGAGAAGTGCTCCACAGGGTTTCCTAGGCTGCGATCTTTACAGGGATACTAGGATATGGGGACACGGGGATACGGGGACCCGATGGCTAGATCTTTTCTCCTGCAGAACTGCTGGATGGCCTCAAATCTCCGCTTTCAGTTAGCAGCTGAGCACCTAACCACTGCACCCCAGGGCTCCTTGGCACATAGTCCATTAAAACCCACTGCTGTTGAGTCAGTTCCAGCTCTTAGTGACCCTACTGTGCATAGCAACAATCAATAAATATTCGTCTTATAAATGAGCCATTCATTTGCTATCTGATCTTCACTTAGCAAATATATGTTTTTTAGTCTTGTTTTCCCACTTGGAAACAGATATTATAATAATAGTTAGAATAATAATTTTTTTGAGGTACACAAGATTATATATTTGAATGCATTTGGAGAACTCTAAACTCTACGGGGGCAGTTCTACTCTGACCTATAGAGTCGCTATGAGCCAAAATTGACTCGACGGCAGTGGGTTGGGTTAAAGCAATACAAGGTCTAACAATTCAGTCCAAGAACTTAATTGTTCTAAGCACTACACACCTCACTGCTGAATATCACCACAGATATTTTGGAACTCTTTCTGGAATGGCCATTGCGCACAGTGGCATGGTGGCAAGTTCGCAAACCTAATTGTATGGTTGTCTGTGAGGGACTTTTTAGTAAGTAAACAAGTAACTGTGTTAGAACACTCTCTATCACCTGATCTGGTTCCCAGTGACTTTTTTATTTACTCAAAGATAAAGGAAATATTGAAAGGAAGACATTTGGATGACATTCAAGACATCAAGGGTAATACAATGACAGCTCTGATGGCCATTCCAGAAAAAGAGTTACAAACTTGCTTGAAGGGTGGACTAGGTGCTGGTGTCCGTACATAGCTTCCCAAGGGAAGTACTTCGAAGGTGACCGTAGTGATATTCAGCAGTGAGATATGTAGCACTTTTTCTAGGATGCATTCATAAACTTAATTGGCATTCCTCATAAACCAATATAAGAAAAGAAATACTAAACATACAACTTAATTTGCTACTACTAGGGCAAATTGTGACCCAAGGGCCAAATTCTGAGGCTTGCTTTGTTGGCGCTGTAGATAAAAATGATTTCTATATTTTATAAGGTTATCAAAAGGAAGAATGTGGGACAAAGACCCTACGTCATCTGCAAAGCCTAAAATATTTACTCTCTGACATCTTACGGAAAATCTTTGCGGACTCCTGGCCTACAGCAGTGTCTCGCCGTAAGTAAATATTTTAAAGAGTGAGTGAATGAATGAACAATTATTATTTAAAAGAATTTTATTGTCCCTGAAGTGAAAGTTTATAATCCAAATCAACTCGTCACACAAAACCCTGCACACACTCTGCTGTGCAACTCTAGCTGCTCTCCCCACTCTGTGACAGCACAATCCTTCTTTCTACCTTGTATGAACAATTATTACTTTGCAAATATATTTAACATTCTGGAAAAGCAGTACAATTTTCTCACTGCCTTTCTTCTATTCAACAGAGCATGTAATCGAAGTTGTAACAGCAAGGCCCCCCTCCATGATTATTTTAAACTAAAAAAATAGAGTCCTGAAACATTTTTGTCTCCCGTGAATTAGATCAACAACTAATTCTCCCACAGAGAAGACATGAGATGCCTGGGGAAGGGGCTGGAGACGGGAGCTGGAATCCGAGACACCCATCTCCCCCGGGGCATCAGTGGCCCTTGTCACCTACGGGGGATTGCTTGTGGAAGTTCAAATCTATAGAAACCAGCTCATCGTTTGCCACAAATTCCTGAGGTTATTTTTTTCTGGAGGATCCATCATTATACAAAAATTAGAAATAACACACTTATAAGAGAAAGAAAGTGACTGTGTTTATTCATTTTTTAAATAGTGCACAAAAAGGAAAGAAATTTAGAGTCAAAAGATCGAGATTCAAATCTGCATTTCACCACTTAACCTGTTACTTTGAGCAAATGCCTTCATCTCTCTACAGACGAGTTTCCTCATCTACAGAAAGACAGTAACAATTACTGTTCCCCTTAGCAGGTGGCTGTAATGAGGTAGGTAGTTGACATTACGCTATCTGATCCTTATGTCAAATTACAAAGCAGATATCACCCCCAAGATTTAGAGGAAGAAAGCAACACTCAGAGCAGTCGAGGGATGTATGGGCAAGAAGCAGAGGGTCTGGAATCAAATTCTGCTGTACAACTGCCAGTACAACCTCTGACAACACACCTGATTTCTTCAGACCTAGTATCTGTTTCACCTTACAAAAAGCATACAAAGCCTAATTTCTACCACCAAAGCTTTAAAAGTCTTAATTCTATGTCTTGAGAGAATTAAAAATCTAATTCTATGTCTTGAGAGAATGGTAAAGTGCACGTATATCCTGCTCTTTGTATGTAATAAGAACCATCTAAATCAAGGAAGCAAGGATATAAAATAAAAGCACTGAGATTTTGGTCTGTCCCTTGAGCAGCATAATAACCACGAATCTTATTTATTCCACAGCAATTCCTATTCTGTTTATGAACCAAACACATTCAGTATGTGGCAATAAAAGAAAAAAAAAAAAGGTTATTAAACCTTTATTACCTTTGCTTCATTTTCTCATGTATGCACCCATGCTGGACACACTGTTCCTCCAGTTCCTCATTTCTTCTCTGTAACTTTTCCAGTCTCTCACATGCATACCTTTGTTCCTCACTAAGCAGAGCTATCTCAGATCTAGAGAAGTGAACACAGGGAAATGACAGATGTCATAGTTTTTTTTTAATTACTAGAGCATATTTAGGGTATAGCCTTAAGATTATCCTAAGTTCCATGTTAAACATAATAGTGCAAACAAAAATTATTTTATGTCAAAAGAAAATTTTCAGACATTACAAAAAACCTAGTAGGGGATATGTGAATTGTAGGAACTGAAGTACTATTTGTATATAGCTGATATAAATCTGTATATAGATATACCTATAATATATATCATATATATGATATATATAATGCATATACTATATATATAGTTTATATATCATATATAACCTATGTATTAGATATATATGGTCTTGGAAACCCTATGGGGCAGGTTAAGCATTAGATTAATAAATAACAATTTACTCTAATAGAGATGGCTTTCCCAAGGAAAAATACAAAAGTGATAATGACCAAATCCCCCCTTCTAAAGGTAATCATTCATTTTACTAATATTTACTGAGTGTTCACTGCAGGATAGCCATCATACTATTAAAGGAGCAGTCCTTGGACTAATTTCTATAATGGAGAGCTGTTTCTCTCATTTAACCTAGCTAATTTAATGGCACTTTGTTAAAATCAAATACAGCCCAGTCCTTTGTCCTCTGACCCTTAAGCCAGCTTAACAGCAACAAATGTTTTCCATGTTTTTAAAGCTCTTTCTTCTGCTATTTATTTCCATACTTATAAATATTCTTATACCACCAGCTCTTGTTCTATTAGTCAAAACCTTTCTACTGACTGAATATGGGCGATGAAGTTAAACTCTTCTTTATTTCCATTTTCTTTCCCCCATCTCCATGTTGTCAATGTAATTACCATACCAATGTGAGATTATATCATGATCAGTACTTACAGTAACTACATGAGTACTGCCACTTACATTATAATAACTACATATGAGTACTGCCAATGAAGTTTGCACTCATCCTAGAAAAACTGCTACATACCTCACTGCTAAATATCAGTATGGTCCCCTTTGAAGTACTCCCCTTGGGAAGCTAGGCACCGACACTGGTGCCTAGTCCACCCTTTAGAGCGATTTTGGAATTCTTTCTCCGGAGCGGTCATCAGAGCTGTGATCGTATGACCCTTGATGTCCTGAATGTCAACAAAATGTCTTCTTTTCAACATTTTCTTTATCTTTGGATAAAGAAAAAAGTCAGCAGGGGCCAGATCAGGTGAGTGGGGAGGGTGTTCCAATACAGTTACTTGTTTCCTAGCTAAAAGCTCCCTCACAGACAACTCGACAATTAAGTTAGCAAACTTGCCACCACGCCACCGTGCACAATGCCCATTCCAGAAAAAGAGTTCCAAAATGTCTTTGAAGGGTGGACTAGCCACCGGCAAGTGGTACATAGCTTCCCAATGGGAGTACTCCAAAGGTGACCATGGTGATATTCAGCAGTGAGGTATGTAGCACCCGGAACAATTAAGTTCATGGACTTAACTGTCAGACCTCGTAAATATTGGTGCTCACTATCCAAGGAGTATATTACGCTTGCATCTGTACTTGTTTTTTTTTTCCAAACATGTGGGCTTTAGTGTAGGGTGACTGAGTGGCAAACCATCTTTCCCTGTGGAAGATTCCAAAATACTATTATCTGGAATTCTTTCCTCCTTGACCGCCCTCCACTCCCCCAATTCCCTGCTTGTTACATACAAGCAGGCTGAAAACAGTATACGGGAGAGGGCAGATAGGAAATCCCACTTCTCAGAAGGCAGACTTTCAACAACTTCCACTATTATAACTTTCAGGTCCCATTTTGAAGGAGCCCCGGTGGCACAGTGGTAAAAACACCCAGCTGCTAACCAAGAGTCAGGCAGTTTAACAGCTGGTACTCAGGGGAGAGATGTGGAAGTCTGCTGTCATAAAGATTTAGAGCCTTGGAAACCCTCTGGGGCAGTTCTGCTCTGTCCTGCAAGGTGGCTATGAGTTGGAATTGACTCAAAGGCAGTGGGTTTGACATTCTTTTTAATACCTTTTTTTTTTTTTTTTTTTTTTTACCAGAACCTGTTAGTCTGATCTTTTGGGAGTTAAAGCCCCTAGGCTTCTAGGCCAAGGAAGGACAGTCACCTGGTTGCAGGGAGAGGGGACAGAATCACCAGTTCTGGCTTCAGCTCTATGACCCACAATGCCGTCCAAATTTCTCTGGAATTCTGAGAGCAGATAAGCAGGCTTCACATATATGCATCATGTATGTATCCCTCTCTGTAGACACTTGGCCTTGCCTTTCCTCTGCTCTGCGAAGTCAAGCACCATTCTCCCAGCCTTGTCTCTGTCTTCCCATATTTAATTTGGGGTCACAGATACCTCCTTTGGCGATGACCGATGTCCCTCAGGAAATACAGTCCCTCTTCAGCGTTTTGGATAAGTATCTCAAGTTTCAAATGGTAAAGATCAAAATATCTCTGTCCTTGTTTTAGTTAAAGTCTAAATTGTGGCCCCCTGCTCCCATGGCCTTTGTCTCCTCAGGCGCCACTGCCTTAGAGTTAGAATTGAAAGTAGAAAAAGAAAGCCTCATGCATATTGTAAACATATGTAGTTTCCAGTTTCATGACTGGGTATTCGTCACCTGATCTTACAGTAAGACCCTTGAGATACAATTATTTCTCTCCAAAGAAAAGATTCTTCCCGTTGGTGAGATAGTCTTCTCTTCTTGAACAGGAAGGATATGGGTTTGCTGAGGGAAATCTTACTTCATGAGGTGGTCATCCAAACGACCACGTGTGATATAATTTCTCACTTTAGGTAATCTCATCCCTCATTTTATTTTCAGCTTGGTAAATGTCATCTCGGTAAGCGTCATCTCAAAAGAAGCTTGCCCTGGTTAGTATCTCCCAGTTCTCAATATGTCAGTATATTTTTCCAAACTACCTCTAACCTGTATTAGCTTATAATTTATTCCTCTGAGTTGTATTTTATGCCTCATCTTTCTTAGCAGATCATATATGGGCATGTATCATCTCATTTTCAAGTTCAGATCAAGTGCTCAATCTATGGTTACTGGTCTAAAGAATTTACTCATATTTGAAATAGTCTAAATCTTACTAATGACTTAAGTTACTCCTTTCAAAATTGCCAACAATGTAAAAGAATTGAGGGCATTTAATGAGAAACTGTTAATTTAGTTAGTACTACTCCAAGATTATCATCTCCTATCACAGCAATGCCTCAACTAAATTCCAAAAGAAGAAAATGTCTTCTTAGAGTACGGAAAAAAATGCAAAAGAATGTTTACCTGTTCTCAGGTACTTTACAAGCAAAAGGGGACATTTTAAAGGAAAAAAAAAACAAAGCACAAAATAGGTTTTACCATATAAAAATATAAACAGTACACACATGAAAAAGTATAGGTCTTTATGAGTATGTTTATTGCAGCATTGTTTCTAGAAGTAACTTGCTTCCTAATCTAATATCTAGGAACCTAATCCAGAAATCTAACCACAAAAAACTGTTACATTACTTACATAAGAGAATATTAAGGTGCTATCATGATGATGTGGCTATTTATTGACCTAAGACATGACATATAAGCCAGAAATGAAAAGCATTAAATATCAACACCTATAATGTGACTCTAAGAAGTCCTGGTGGCACAGAGCTTTAATGAGAAACTGTGCTCAGCTGGTCCAAAAGATTGGCAGTCTGAAGCCCCCAACCACTCTGCACGAGAAAGATGTGGAGGTCTGCTTCCACGGAGATTTACAGCCCTGGAAATCCCCTGGGACAGTGCTACTCTGTCCTAGAGGGTGCTGAGTTGGCATCAACTCACCAGCAGTAGGTTAGTGTGATTCTATTTTATAATTAAAAAATATTCTGACAAGTAGACTGAAATATTAATATTTATTATTTCTGGATGGTGGGATTAGGGATGGTTTCTCTTTTCTTTCTTTATCCTTTTCCACATTTTCTAAATTTTTGCAAAGGGTATATATTGTGTTTAAAACAAAAGTGAAGTCATTTTGATTCTGAAAAAAATTCATAAACAAAAAGAACTTGAAAAACATTTACACAAAATAAGACCAACAAAAGCTAAAGACATCATTAAATAAAGTGCTAGGTCCCCTTCCAATGAAAGTTCTAGTTTAAAAATGCTACCAGGAAGAGGAAATGATATTCATAGAAGAAATATAAATGGTCATTAAGCATTTATAAAATACACAACTTCACTACAATTCAATGGAACGCCCAAGTAAACCAGATGTAACAGCCAAGTATTTACCACATGTCTGCTCCATGCCAGACAGCACGATCCATCCTTTACAGGGGTGGCCTCGACCCTGCAAGGTATTTATTTCCTTTTCTCTGTGAGGTAAACATGAGGTTTGGCCACCGGCCTAAGGTCACCCAAACGGTAAACACCAAGCACGGAAACAGACGCTTATATGTTAAACTTCAAAGGGAGTATTGCACCCACTGAACAATATTCTCTAACTTATTTTTAATATCATATACCATCACGGGTACATAGATCCAGCTCAGAGTTTCATGTACTACTACTGGAGCAGAGTAATACACACTAAACAGCCCGAAAACTTTCAGCCTTAAAAAGAGGCAGGCATTTCAACTAAGGGAATCATCAAAAATTCAGACTTATCTACAAAGTTATGATATTATTATTCACAACAATCAAAAATTGGAAAATGTCTTACAATTACTATATATACAAATGATTCCATTAAAATTATGCTTCCACAGTATGTAAAAGCACAAAAAATGCTCAAGAAATTACCCAAAATGCAACAAGCAGGATGTAAAACTGTACACGTAGACGATCTCAAACAAGGCATGAAGGTATGTGTAGACATGTTTACAAGCGTGTGGGTAAAGACTAGCAGGAAATATGCTAACAACCAACAATAGTTCTCTCTGAGTGCTGATGTCACAGTTCTTCGTAGTCTCTCAGTTGTCTACACTGAGGATGTATTACATAAAAAATGTTATTTGTGAAGTAAATATTCTTACAGATTACTATCAAGTTCAGCTTTGCATATATATGTGCTTATATATGTATATGTGTTAAGTGTATTTCTTTGTTTATAATGTAATTACAATGGTCATCAGTTTGACAACTTGCATTGTTCAATAAATACTTGGCATGTATACACACAGACATGACCCCTTATGTATTAGAGTGCATGATATATTCACAGAATTAGTAGCTTGTGAAGGTCAAAGAGTAAGTTGACACATTATCTACACTAGTTTTGAGATTATACTTGTGACTTGATTACGATAATTGACTCTAGTCCATTTTCATACAAAATCTAGGTAATATCTGGCTTTATAAAAGCATGAACTTTCCTCTCCATTTTATACACCAGTTATATTGTGTAATTTCATTTGCATGAACTATAAGATAATATTTTACTACTGTAATTAGAATTACAATGGTAATTGCTTTTTAAGGGAAAACATGACACCTTAATTTTTATTCTTTTCAATTCTGGTTTGACATTTTGGTAGCAATTAGCAGCGGCCAATATCAGCATTCTCTTGTAAAAGCCCAACCTAACATTATCAAAACATGCAAAGGGAAAGGAAAAAAAAAAAAAAAGTTCAACCGGGTGTGCGTTCCTTACTTCAATTAAACTCACACAGTTGGATACCTACTGTTGCCAAGACAGTAATATAATTTATACATTATAGTCCACACAGTAAAACTATACTAAAAGTCATTTAACAATATTTATAACACCATAAAATACAGTGTTAAAATATATGAACTGCAATATGTACCAAAATTATAAAATTTGTTTCTCATCATCAGTGATTAAAACCAGGCTCAATGCTCTAGCTTCAATACCCACAACCCTGGTGACAGATTAGAATTCAAATCTTAATGATCAATTTACAATTAACAAGATAGAAGTGAAACAAATTAAACCAACCATTATATATAACGAGACCCAATGGACTCCCATTGTTCCTCTTAATTACAAAGTGCAAATCACAAATACACAATGGGCAGTGTCAGACATCAGTCCACAAGCCTGGCAACCCAGAAACTGACAGTGACAGACGAGAAAAGACAGGAGCACAGCCACACAGACCCTTCTTCATGTACTGCAACAGTGTTCTTTTTAGCTTGCAGTGTAGAGAGGCTACCACGCAGCGGGGACTTGATCCCCTCCGCTGCTGCGAAGGTTTCCCTCCAGCAGGTGCCCTCTCTGTTCCCAGCCCTTCGGGCAGCCACGTTTTAGACCACGCTGTACTGCAGGGCCAAGTTTTATTGTTGATTCCTCCAAGTGCCTGGGGAGACAGAACACCTCCTCCACTTTGATACAGAAAAACCACAGCTAACCAAAGACATCCCAGTATCGTGGTTTACCTCCCTTAAAAACAAGCCCACTACTGTCATAAGCTCTCACAATACTGCTAATACAGACCAGACAGAATCTGAAGTTTCTGTGATTTTCCACTAAAACCGACCAGACTGTCAGCCTGGTGCCAATTAAAAGCAAAACCGAATTCATTCTCTTGTCCGACGGTCAAAAACAAACTGTATAAAATGCACAGAGTTTGGCAGCTCAGATTTAGTTGTAAAATGGAATGTGCTGTTCACAACTCATGAAGTTACAGACCCCACTGTGCTGCAGTGTAGGGTACCCACTGTGCAGAAAGGACAGTGCTAATCACCACACAGGGCTTCCAGACAGCAGAAGCAGCGGTCATCGTCGTAACACAACTTACGGTATCCTTGGGGAGAAAACCCTACCATGGACATGAACACCGAGGATGCATTTCAAAGCAGCATCACAGAGCTGCCTAGCAGGAGATTGGGGCAAAGAGTGAAAAAGGCTCGGGAGCACTGAGCCCAGACTGTCCACTTTCCTAATGCTTCTGCATGGGCTTTAATCCCAGGCTTCCAACAGTTTGCTCTGGCTCCAACCCCGGCTAGAATTTGCATTTCCAACCCAGATATACTGAATCAGAATCTACATGTTAATAAAATCCCAGGGTGATTCTTATGTATAACAAATTTTGACAATAATAGTGGGTCTCTGAATCGGTACCAAACCAGTAGCACTGGCATCGCCTGAGAACTTTTCAGAAAGGTAAATTCTCAGCAGGGCTTCAAACCTAAAAGAACTGGTTGGATTTGGGGTTCCAATCCTTGCTTTGATCTGTCAGTAAAACAGAGGATTTTAAATGGTAAGAGTTCATTTATTTCTATGGGATTTTGAAAAGTTCCTCGCAAAGAAGGGGGTTAAAAAACCTTGTTTTGAAATACTGATCAATAAAAAATAAATACAAGTACTTTTGTGAAGAATTTTAACAGAAGCCTAAGAATAACCTGAGTCAAAATTATCTCAGTGGTTTAAAGAATTCTTTGGGATGCTGAGCTTCCACAACAGCAAAACCCTGGAAGATTCAAAAACACCAAGACTCCCAAACTTCAAAGCACAGGGGAAACTTTTTATTTCAAAAGTTTAGTATAGAGCATGTAGACTTTCACTCTTGGAGGGCTTCTCCATGGCTTAATAAGTCTATGCTTTTTATTTTAAAAGATTGAAAAATGATTTCAAGTTTTATAAGTCACTTCAAAGCAGAAGCTAACATTAAAATGAACCCTTAAATAAGTCATTGAATATGTCACAGACTTCATATAAGGAGGCAAAGAGAAATGAGAAAAGAAATTAGGAGTACATCAGCAAGCAAAAGAAAAAAAAAGCTTAAAAAACCCTTTAATAGCCCAATTTATTCTACCTTTCTTGTAAGGCACACAAAATAAACATTTTGTAAACTTAAAATATTTTAGGGACCCTTAGAAGTGGCACAGTTTTCACTCAACTGCCAACTTAAAGATTGGGGGGGTTTGAATCCACCCATTGACACCACAGAATGAAGGCCTGGCAAGCTGCTTTTGTGAAGATTACAGCCAAGAAAACCCCATGAAAGCAGTTCTCCTAGACAACACACGACTTTGCCATGAGTCAAAACTAACTCAATGGCAACAAGGTTTAAAAATTTTAAAATAGCTGGTCCTTAGTTTTGAATCAACTTATAAAGTTTTAATAGCTGCCTATGTTAATTCTTTAGGAAACTCTAGTGGGGTTGTGGTTAAGAGTTATAGCTATTAACCAAAAGGCTGGTGGTTTGAATGTACCAGGCACTCGCTGGAAACCCCATGAGGCAGTTCTACTCTGTACCGCTGGGTTGCTGTGAGTTGGAATCAACTCAATGGCAACATGTATGTCAATTCTTTAGGTTTATAAAACAAGGTTTTGGAGTATGACCCGAAACACAAAAAGATCCACATTTTCCAATAACAGCTGAGTGAGGTGATATCAAAATTACCAGTCCAAACTCTTAAAACAATGCCACTCATGATAACAGTAACAGCTACTTTGTACTGTTTGGGGTGGCAAATTGTGTATACATACAGTTTTTTTCCTCATTCCCTCAACAATCCTGCAATACAGTTGCAGAAATCATTTTAAAGATGGAGATGCTGAGGTTTGGAGATACTAAGCAATGTACACAAGTTACACAGGTAAGAGGCAATGAAATTCAAACTCAGTTCTTTCTTGATTCCCAAATGTTCTTCACTGCACACGCCTGTCAGGAAACAGGCTGAGCTCAGCATCACATCAGGATGTGGAGTGTAGCACCAGTCTTGCTTGTTTCATTCATTCATCCTTTATTTGTTCACTCAATATTGACTGTCATCTATACATCACACATGAAGGAGCACATTCAGGTAGCGGTTGGAAGCTATAGGAACTGAATTCAAGAAGAGCCAGAGAGGTGAATGTTCACTGTAGCTATCAACTAGTCTAAGCTGACGGACCCCAAGCAAGAAAAAGAGGGTCTTGGGGCATGGGGGAGACCTTGTGGCATGATGGTTAAAGGGGGAGGCACCTAACCGAAAGGTTAGCCATTAGGATCTACCAGCTGCTCTTTGGAAAACCTATGGGGCATTCTTCTCTCTTATAGAGTCACTAGGAGTCAGTGTCATGGGATGAATTGTTTTATGATTCTTGGTATTACGTGATGTTGCTATAAGCCTAAATCTTGCCTCTGTGATGCTGATGAGGGAGGACGGGTAGCAGTCATGGTGCTGGGGCAGGGCTCAGTGTGTAAGATTGTACTGTGCCTTGAGGCAATCTTTTGGGATTATACAGGAAAGGGAAGCAAGCCCAGAATTAGGGACCTTATACCCTAAGGAAAGAAGCAGTGCCAAGAACAGAGGACACCCTCTGGAAAGGACCCAGGGTCCCGAAGCCTGAAAAGCTCCTAGTCCAAGAGAAGACTGATGATGAGGATTGTCCCCTAGAGACAACAGAGAAAGGCTTGCCCTGGAGCTGAGGCCTTGAATTTGGACTTGTAGCCTACTGGACTATGACAGAATAAAATTTCTCTTTTTAAAGCCATCCACTTGAGGTATTTTTGTTATAGCAGCACAAGATGACTAAGACAGTTGGAATCGACCCAACACCAAAAAGTTTGGCTCTGGTTTTGATTTAGCTTTTAGGGTCCTAAGATACAACCTAACTCAGAAGCTCAGGTTAACCCCTACGTGCAAAAACACTAAAAACCCACTGCCATTGAGTTGATTCCAACTCACAGTGACCCTGTAGAACAGAGAACTGCCCCACAGAGTTTCCAAGGAGCACCTGGTGTATTCCAGTTACAAACCTTTTGGTTAGCACTTTACTCAGACACTAATGTGTCTTCACATGCAACCTACACACAAAACATGTGTGTTTCTCCACCAGAATTTAAAGATTAAACTTTGTTTCTCAAACTTTCCAGTCATTGCATTTTCTTTCGTAGTAAATGTCAAATTTTGAAATTATGCTGGGAAAAACCAGGAACTTTGCAACCAGAAATCCCTAGGTTAGAATTCTACCTCTGCCATCAACCAGTTAGTTAAACCATTCGAGTCTGGGTTTCTTCGCCTGTGGAAAAAGACAGTAATTCCTGTGGCAGGCTGTTGTGAGCATTAAATGATATATACCAAGGAATGTAGCACCTTCCTCTTTTTTAAAGGCTTCAATTTTTCTAATGATGGCTCCTCAGAGAGCAAGATAATTAATATTCAAAATGCAAGCTTAAAGAATACATAATATTATAAACCCTAGGTCAAAGTCATTTTTTTTTTCCTAAATCAAATAATCTGGTTGTGTGTTTCTCACAGATGAGTTACTTCCAGATATACATGACGAAAATGAAATATTTCTGTTTAGGAATAGCTACTGCTGATTTTTGATGAGTGTCTCTCTCATGACCAGGGGGAAAAAAAAACTTTCCTTACCAAATTTCCTAAAAATATCTGATGCTTCGGCACCCTGACTTTCTGCTGACCCCACCCTCTGCCACAAAGAAGACATCCATTCAGTATCTGATATGAATGTGTGGTGTCGGAGCACTTTCTGGAAGGTTGTAGGAACCTGTGCCTCCGTGTGAGCAGAAAAAAAATCAAACTCACAAACTCCCTGGCTTCCCAAAATATCAGGGACGAGGAGTCCATCAGCTAAGACAGCTGGACAGCTGGACAGGAACCCAGGACAGGGTTCAGAGTGACCAGATAGGCTCCAGTCCTTCTGGAAATTCTTTCTGAATGTAATTCAGAAGTCACTAGTCTCTTGGGTGAGCCACATTATTTGCTCTGGGTGGATCTAAGTAATTTTCTGGAAAATGCAGAAGTGAACATGTATTTTTTTATTAGATCCTCATGTAATGTAGTATCTGACATTGACACAGTTAAGTGAACGCTGCTTTTTACAGTTTAATGCAAAGTGTTCCGCCCAACATTATTCATTACAAAAGAGGAAACTATAGTCCAAACAGATCAAACAAACTTGTCCAAGCCCATCCAGTTACTGTCAGAGTCAAACAGATCAAACAAACTTGTCCAAGCCCATCCAGTTACTGTCAGAGTGAGATGAGAACTCAGGTCTCTCATACTTGAGAATATAATTTACTCACTGAGACAATCTAACTACAAAATATGTAGGGGAAAAGTCATTAAGATTCCAATCGGTGAATTTCTAAAAAAGCAGGAGACCTCTAAGATGAGCTACTCTCTTTCTTATATATACATACTTTGCTTGTTCTCATTTCACCTAAAAGAGTTTTGTGTGGTCATTGAGCACTGTAATAATAGATAAAAATGGCTTCACTGTACCAGCACAAGCTTTTTAGAATGTTTGACTGATTTAGCTACACCCTTTGTTAGAATAACTGCCATTCTGAACTTTGTTTTCTGAAATTTCATGGTTTTCAATTTTCACATTAAAAAAAAAGTTAAATAACAATATACATCATAATCATGGAAAAATATCAAGGTGTCTGTATGGGTAATTAAGAAAATGTCTATACAAATAAATTCACAGAAAACTGACATCAACAGATATTTAATTTTGATATTAAGACTACAAAAGAGTGGAAAGACCATTTTTTTTAAGGAAAATTGACAATGTTTGTGCAAACAGTGCTATTGTATAATATTACCTACCTGCTTTTTTGAGAGATTTGTTCCAGTTTCTTGGCTAATGTACAGCACTCTTCCTTTAACTTTGTCAAAACTCTATTCTGGGAGGTCAGCAATGAATACTGTTCCTTTTCTAGAAATAACAACAAAGCCCCCCCAAGATAAGACATTGATGGCAGTAGCTCGGCACTGCTTCTTTCTGCAGAGCTGCAAAAGCAGGAAGACCACCGCGTGGTCTCCTTAAACCACTAAATTACCTGAACGCTCCCAGTCAAAGGACTCCTCATCTGTCAAGACACTAAATCTTGCAAGACATCTATCTGGCTGATAATGAGACACTGGAGACATTGTTGAGCATCCCAGGTTGGGGTAACATTTTAACAAATTGCCAGACCCTTTAAGTGGAGCCATAGACACTTACACCTTTGTAATATGCAAGAGATTTTAAACACACTTTCACAAATTTACTGCGTATGCCTTCAAAACGGATCACAACCAGATAATTTAAAATTACCGGGGAACTCTCTTCTAGCCTGAATTCGGGTTTTATGTTTCATATTTCACATATTTCACTCTCCCCAATCTTGCATATTCTTCTGGAATTATGAAGGTAAGATATGTAATTTTTCCTCGGCTGGATTCACTGTCAGCAGCATGGGCTGCAATGAAGATTTGGTAAAAAAAAAAAAAAGAATGAGAGACTGATTTTTTTTAGTGTTCTCAGGGTTTTTAACTGTAAAATGCTCTGATGTATATAGCACTCAGAGATTTGTCCAAGACTCTTTGAGGGCTGGGACCCTGTCAGCAGTGCAGGCAAACAGTAATAGCTCCCTTCCCTTTTTAGTGGAAAAACACTAAGTCTGATGAGTTTTTGTTTCTTCCAACCTCAGGTTGTCAGAAGATCTCCACTGAAAAGGCTGGAAGGAATTCTACATCTATGAATGAATAGATTATTTAATAAATTTTATGTTAGTGATGTTTCACTTACCGGATAGGAGATCTTTTTTTTTTTTTTTTTTACTGTGTCATCAAATACAGTGCACAGTAAATCATGGGCGAATTGCCTTTAAGTGGCAGGTTAAACAAAGCCCTTTATTTCTTTTCAAGATTAGCTAATGATTGGCAAAAAAGCACATAGCATACAAAGCAAAATAAATCACGGCACTAAAATTAAGCAACGTTTTTCTGGAAGAGATGGGATCAATTAAACTTTTGTTTTAATAGTACAATCAGCTCGGAGTATGTGGTGTGGAATTACAATGACTGACACTGTCTTGTTTTGACTAACGCTGTCTGTGAACACACAACTCAGAAGTGAAAGGCACTACACAATGCTCCGAGTGCACAAATCAAACGGCCTGTTTTCAAAGTGCATTTTACTTTCAAATTAAAGGTAAAGAGTTACTGGCCAACTCTGTCTGCAGAATCGCGCCAACGTGATGAAAGATGGCAATTTTTAGCCAAGCTGCCAGCTGTGGTCAAGGCCTTGTATTAGTGGGTTTTAACAGCAGTTGTGAGAACTTGAAGAACGCGAAGGATTAAACATCACTCTCAACCGGGGTGGGGGAGGTGGGGAAATCATACAAATGCTAAAAGTGTTCGAAGCTGCAAAGATTAAATAAAGGAACATATCAATTTGGAACCAGTGAATTACATCCAGCTGCGACAGTGAATTAAGAACCGATTAATGGCTAAAGCTTTTCTCCAGTTTGGACGCTGAAGCAAACTCATTAGGCTTTTAGAGTAGCTATAATGTGTGTACTGTGGAACTGTTCAGTGCTATTCAGGAGACTCTCACTGTAAGCTCAGAGCATTTCCCGCAGAGCTTCTGATGCTATTTTCTTTATATAACATGTGTGCCTGAAAACCCAGCCAAAAACAAGCCCTTTGTTTTTCTACTTTGTTGTGGTCTCGCTCAGCTTTACGTTTCTTGAACACAGGTAAATAAACTCATAATCCAGATGGTGCAACAGATGTGAGAGCAGCACTCTGAAATCAACAGACAGTGGGCAATACTTTCCATTTTCTCTTTTAAACGCTAACTAATATGTAATTCGGAATCTCCGGTGTAGTTAGCATCTGCTCCCTTCGGCCAGCCAAAGGTTACAGGTGTTCCTGATGTCATTTCACAGTCAGGCGTGGGCCTGGCGTGTGAGCCGGTGCCCAGGCTCTAATCTTTCCCTACCACCTACCAGTCTCGTCATGCTGGGCCTCCATTTGCCGTATCTTCTGTGTCAGCTCTTGCTCTCTTTGCTGGGCCTGAAGGGCTTGGGCCTTTGCTTCGTTGCTATAGCTCTGCTGAATGCTATCTTTTTCCAGCCTGCAAAACAGAGAGGAGACAGACAGAAATGTAATCTGCAGGTGCACAGACCCTCATTCTCCCCCTCCAGCCACAGAGAGCTGAGACACGGGAAACTGTTAAGAGTAAGAAGGCAACCATCTTTTTATAGACCTGTTTTAGAGGAGAAATCAAAGGACTTCCATCAGTGTTAAAGACATGCCTTAAGTCCAAATGGACAGAAGTACACAGCTTTAGAAATTAAAAATAAACAAACAAACAAAACTATACCTAAATAATAACAGTACTTAATACTTTAAAACAAGCCCCTTTTCCCGTAACATTCTTAATATCTATTTTCTATCACCTTGTAATCTTTTATCCTCCAAATGGCCAAAATCTCCTAAAGATTCTGGAGTTATAGGAAGAATATGACCCAAGCCACCAAAACTAAGATTCAAAAACCATTTTTGTCTTTCCTCCCAAACTTAAAATGAATCTTAAATGTAATGCAGGAGACTATTTAGAGGCAGGGAAACAATTACACAGTGCCCAGTACACATTTTCATTAAGTGTTTTCAGGTATTAGGCCAAGTACTATGGATATAAATATGAAAGCTAATAATCTCCCCCAGTTCTTGAGAATAAAATCATTTTGGAGGTCACATCAAAAGAATATGCTGGATTAAAAAAAGGTTCCATACTCAGAGACAACATCCTATCCCATTGTAATACAATACTGACCCTATCTCATTGGGTCAATAGCCAATCATCACGACTCCTAAAGAGAGAAACTTCCTAACAAGAAGAATCTGAGGAATTCAAAGGACCTCGTTGCTGGCAGCACATAGACCCCAACGCTGTGTGTACACACACGTGATGTTGGTTCTTTACAGTCTAAACATGGTGAAGTGATGTGAGAGCATCCTTCAATAAACTGACTCAGTTATTTCTAACTCCTGATCTCCTTGTGGGCATTTCTCATCCATGCTGCTTTAGTTTACTAATTGAGATATTTACTGCCTAGCCTTTGCCAAACTAAAAATAAACAATTCCATAAAGCTATCACTGCTCGTCTACATACCGCTGTGGAACTTCAATTCATTCGACTCTAATTATAAAGCAACATAAGAAAAGCCAGTACTGAAATTGGTCAAAGCATACAGTAACATTGTAGTGTAAAATTTCAGAATGAAAATACACCCACACCTCAAACGGAATCATCATGGGGCTAGGCTAAAAGTAAAATAAGGTTCCTTGGGGACTTCTAACAACACCCCCTTGGATGTGGTTCAAGGTTGTGCCTCCTACATTCAGCTCCCAACACATCCACTGCAACAAATGGCTGGTCCTTCTAGGCCACTTTTTCCTTCCAGTCACACTACATATTTTCTGGCCATGGATCTGTCGAGCATGTTGCTTCTTCTTCCCTCTACCTCTTCGCACAACGCACACGACTCCTGTAAGCCCTGACTCAAAGTCACCCTATCTCATTTCTCTCTCCCCTAGCTTAACTCATCTTTCCTCAGTGATCTCAATATATACTGTGAACATGCTACTCAGATAACATTAGCCCCATTTGAGATAGTGGATTATATGTCTGTCTTCTTCTGTGATCTTTGTCTTTCCAAACCCTGAGCCTAGCTAAGTACTTGGTGCACAGGAAGCAGACAACGAACATTTAATGAGGATGTGGCCTTATATTCTTGCCATGGGAGGGATGCTGGGGGTTGGGGAGGGGAGAGAAGGCTGAAGTCTTTAAGTGAAGCTGGAGAATCTGCTCAAGACTTCCACGAAGAAGCAAAAACTATTCCAGACATAGCAGAAGCGTGCTTGGATGAGAACAGCTCTAATGGCTTCACCAGCCAGAGACCAGGTGACCACAGGGCTCTGCCTGCTTCACGAAGCCGCATGTGGCATCTCCAGCTGAGAAACCATCTCCAAATCGAATCCTCTGGCTAGGATACTGAATGTAGGCAGGGAGACTTGGGGGTCCCAGAACCCAGCAATCAAGTGACCAGGTACATTGTTCAAAATGAATACCCATTTGAGGGTGCAAGGGGGCAGTATTAATGATTGTACTGAGAAAACAGTCACAAACTGGGCTGCATGGTCCCCTTATCTAAAGGTGCTATCAATCTTATCACCAGTCTCTAGAAGGAGAAACTGTCTCATCACTGACATGCAACATCTACTACGGGCAAGAGCTGCGATCACATTGTAGCTCTCCACGAAAGAACCCTCTGCGATAACTGTGAAGTTTCTTAAATCTGTCTTGAGTGTCCCCTCTAAGAAACATCACACTATATTTCATTGCTCAAAACCATGACATATTCTTGCTCTCCTATCCTGTTATTAGTCCCTTTCCTATTATGTTGCTTTTCCCTCTTGCAGGTTCTTTGATTTAATGGCCTTTTCATAAAACCTCTGAATATTAGAATAAAAGGGAACCTCATATTTGTTTAACTTCACTCTATAGTTGAAAAAACTGAGACCATAAAGGATTAGAAATCTCCAAGTTTTCATAGTGACTTAAAGGCAGAAGTGGGATTCTAAATATCTCATTTAGGAAAATCTATTTTATAGCAGTATAGAGATAATGAAACAATGGATTGAAAGAATTAATAAAAAACCACTTAGGTATTCGAGGAAGAGAAAAATTCAAACCAGTTCATTAAATACTCTGCATAACTCTGTTATGTAACACACTCTGCTATGTAGTGGGTTAAATAAAGACAAATAAGACCAAGTCCTTGCCCTTAGGAGGTTTACAGACTAGCAAGGGACTAAAAATGGCCAAACAAGGATTTAGAAAGTGAAATGCATCATACGAAAGGTAGAAAGACAAAAAGATTAAAAAAAAAAAAAATCTATCCAAGCATGGAAACCCAGGTGGCGTTGTGGGTTAAGTGCTATGTCTGCCAACCAAAAGGTTGGCAGTTCAAATCAGCCAGGGGCTCCTTGGAAACTCTAGGGGCAGTTCTACCCTGACCTCTAGGGTTGCTACAAGTCAGACACGACTCAGTGGCAGTGGGTCTGGCTTTTTGGTTTTATCCAAACATAGAAACAAACCAGCTGCCATCAAATCAGTTCTGACTCATGGCACCCCTATGTCTGTCAGGGTAGAGCTATGCTCTCTAGAGCTTTCAATGGTTAATTTTTCAGAAGTAGATCACCAGGCCTTTCTTCTGAGGGGCCCTCTGCGTGGACTCAAACCTCCAATTTTTCAGTTAGCTGCCAAGGACTTTAACTGCTTGCACCACCCATCATTTCAAGTCTAGAAAATGGAAGTTAGTTCCAGCCAGGTGTGAGAGCCTCATGAAGGCTAGCTAAGATGACTGAAAGATATGTCTTTCAATCCTCACTTAAAACGTCAATGATTTCATTTAACCAGACCTGTAATTAGCACTATTTTACAAATTACACTAAGGCAAAAGAGAAAAATGTCTTAGTAAATATTAAAATGAGGACAAAAGATTTATTCATAATAGCAAAAAACTGAAAACTCAAATGTCCAACTGCTAAACAGATCACCAAAGTGTGGCACAACCTCACAATGGAATACCACGCAGCACGTAAAAAGAAGCAGCTGCTGACACAACACACGGATGACCCTTAAAAGCTGTAAGTTAAAGAGTCCTGAACAAAATGTTGCATATTCTATGATTATACTTTTATGAAGTTTTGGAAAAGCAGACCAGTAGAGTGACAGAAAGCAGAATTATTTTGCGAGGAACAGGAGGTTCAGGAAAGAGCTGACTACAAAGGGGCATGACAGAAACTTCTGGGTTGAAGGGAATGTCCTGTATCAAGATTGTGACATGCACATTTGTCAAAGCACACTGAATTTCACACTCAAAATGGGAGAATTTTATTATATGTATATTTATCTCAATGAAGGTGATTTTTAAAAAAGCAAGTACACTAGAAAAAGAACTTCAACCTTATCCCTCAAGTTATCTCTATCGACTGTAACCCACACAGGTATAGAGCATGTCAGTGTTTTCTTTATAACGATTACAGAGTTCAAAGGGGTGACCCAATACCGGCTAGGTCTCAGTCAAACACAGGTGAGTGCACATGGAGGTTTAGTCATTTCTTGTTTCCAGTTATACTCGTGGATGATTATATTTTCCAAAAACTGGCTGCAATGATATTTAACATTCTGTTAAAAAAATGGAACTGAAGAATTAATTTTACATTTCTGATTCCCTACTGTTCCATAATATTTTTTATTTGAAAACTTGCTACTTTAAATATATACATGCAACAACAGAAAATGAATTACTAAACAGACTTTTAAAATACATTTTCAATTTTATAGCTAGAATGAGGGACTGAGAATTTCTGACAATCGTCAAGTTCTACAGTGAATCTGGAACAGGAATGACACGTGCCCCAAGTCTCACTGAGAATAAAGACCTCGCGGTGACAGTGATTCATGGTTCCAAGTCTGCCCACCATGTTGCCATTTGCCTGTTGACTGATGTCTAAAAGTTCTAGCATTAGACATGTAAACCTTCTGACTGAAGAGTCTTTCCCTTTTAAAGTATAATGCAGGGAGTTCTATGAGCAGTTGCATATTAGTGTGATAAAATTTATCAGACCCTGTCATGGTTTGAACTGTGTCCCTCCAAAATGGGTGTTGCAAATCCTAACTTTTATGTCTGTGGTTAAAGTCCCATTTCGGAATGGGTTGTCTCTGTTAGGTTAACGAGGCAGGATTAACGTAGAGCATGTTCGGGGTCAGTCTCGTTGTTGTTGTTGTTGTTAGGTGCCGTTGAGTCGGTTCTGACTCATAGCGACCCTATGAACAACAGAATGAGACTTTGCCTGTTCTTGCACCACGTCCACAATCATTTTTATGCTTAAGTCCACTGTTGCGGCCACCGTGCCAATCCATCTCATCGAGGGTCTTCCCCTTTTTCGCTGACTCTCCACTCTACTGAGCATGATGCCCCTCTCCAGGGACTGATCCTTCCTGACAACATGTCCAAAGTCTGTAACACGCAGTCTTGCCATCTTTGCTTCCAAGGAGCACTCTGGTTGTGCTTCTCCCAGAACAGATCTGTTTGTTCTTTTGGCAGACCACGGTACAGTCAATGGTACGTTCAACATGTAAGCACCTCAAAGTTACAGCCCTTTGTCTCTCTTGCTCATTAACTTATTCCAAGATCCTGGAGTGGTGCCTGGCACACACTTGTGTTGTCAACAAGTATATCTGACAAATGAATGAGTGAATAGTTGTTAAGATACAGGGAGGACTAAAGACTCTCCTGTTTACTACTGACTGGAGGAATGTCACACTGTTGACCCTGCTCTCCATGTCAACTCGGAGCACCAAACTGTCAAGCCAAGGTCAGGGGTACAGGTCATGAACAAAAGCATAATTTATATGCAGACAGTAGAGGAAAATACTTGACTCACACAGAGAAGAGACAGGGCAAGGTCAGCTTCAACAGTGGCAACTGGTTGAAGGGGACTGGTCACACCCAGTGAGCGGGTCACTCCCCACAGCTGTCACATGGCTAGCACCCTTCCTGTGCTGTAGCTGAAAGATCCTGTTCCCTCCTCCCCAGGAAAAGAGAGAGAAGTAGGGTTGGCCAAGTGCCGTATAGAACCCATGCAGGAAGAGAACAGACAGCGAGGCTCCCCGAGAAGAGAGGAACCTGGGAAAGACAGACTCCAGTCCCAGCTTAGATTGTCAGGCCCCAAAGCTTCTGATTAGGTAGCTGAGGTGGAGGCTACAAAAGATGGCACGATAGACTGCTTTCCCATTTGCCCAACAGGAAAGGACTGTCATAAAATCATCTGCATTTTAGCCTAGGATTTCATTTCATCTTATTGTTATTATTGAAACAATAAAAACAAAACAAAACAATGAGAAATCAGTAGACAGTATGACGCTTTCTGTATCCACATGGCTATTTGTGGATAACAGGGCACTGGTATATTTGAGCAAATGTGGAAGTACAGCAGGAAACAAATAGGAAAAGACACCTTAGGATTTAGTAACCTCTACTTCCTCTAGCATGCAGAAAACTTAACGGGATCATACACATTTCATAAATTGTTTCTAGTTTGATCACTGCAAAGAATGTCAGAACTTCAAGCACAATGTTAAAAGATGAATTATCAGATCAGACTACAAAGCCCTTCTAAGAAAGAAGGCAGGAAGCAGAAAGGAGGTCAACTTCTTTCCAAGAAACAAACATAAGGGGAAAGAAATACTAAACAAAAACATTCCTAAAAATACTTTTCCTCCTGAAAATGTTCTTTGACAGTACCTCCAACATACTCTAAAGCACTCTTACTTTCACGGCTGAGATCAGTAGGCTGGACTAGATACTGTCTGCTTCTACTATACCTTCTGCACAACTCGGTACAACTCAGACAGGGTTCAGACAGAATCCCAGATTCTTACCATCATGCTCTCCACATGTGTCTGGCCTTTCTAGCGTATACAGCATGTTTCAATCCACTGATCTCTCTCTTCACCACAACTTGGTACAGTGGGGAGATTGAGGAGAGAGCCCCATTTGACAAGAGAAGGCCTCTCCCAGTCAGGGAATTAAGCAATTTTGCTCGAAGCCACTGTGAGCAGAGCTGGAAAGGGAACCTGTCTTCTCACTCTGACTTCATCGTTCTTTCCATTCTCTAGCACTGCTTCCCATGGGCGGTTTGTTTAACCAAACAGTACATTGCTCATCCATTCAACAAATCCTTCAGCTTCTACTGGTGCCAAGCACAAAAGTATGGGGTACAGGAGCCTAGGTCCCATGGTGGCACAGCAGTGAAGTTTTCCGCTGCCAACCCAAAGGTCGGCGGTTTGCTCTCACCAGCTGCTCTGCAGAAGAAGGATGGAGCAGTCTGCTTTCCTAAAGATGACAGTTTTGGAAACCTTTTCAGGCTGTTCTACTCTGTCCCGTAGGGTTGCTATGAGTTGGGATCGACTTGACGGCATACGACGACAGTAACAACAAACCCCAAAGTATACACAGACCCGACCTTCAAAGAGTCTGTGGTCTAGTGAAGAAAACAGACAAGCAAAACCAAAAAACAGCTACCATCATACAGTCAACACTAAAACAGGACTGTATTCCTGCTGTGATACAGACGCACAGGACAGGACTTGGGGCAGGGAGGTAGCCTAGGGATAGGGAGGGAGGATTCAAGAAGCTTAAAAAAGCCAGAGGCTTAAAGAATATAGTTACAAGTGATGGGGAGAGCATGTACAAAGATCCAGGAAAGCAAAATGCCCAGGTGCCTTTGGGAAACTGCAGACAGTGCAGGGGCTGAAGGGCGGGACACAGGCTTGTGGGGCAGCCGCGAGCAGTTGGTGGAGGGGAGACTGAAGAGAGACGGGACTAGAGACGCAGGCGGGAGCCAGAACATGAAGCTATTTTTAAGGACTTCATCCTGAGGGGACTAGGGAGCCAAAGCAGAGTTTGAAGCCGGGAGTGTTGTGATCACACTCATGCTTTAGAAGATCACTCTGGCTGCAGTGTGGGGAACAGATGGGGCAGGGACAACGTTAGAAGCAAGGAGAACACTTATTACTACAGCAATAGTAAGAGCAGTTTCTGCAATCATTTCTTCAGGTCTAGCGGATACCCGTAAGTGGATTACTGATGCTGGGCAGCCATCAAATGTGCCTTTCACTGATTTTCAGTCTTAATATTTCTGGAGTAGTTCAGAAGTCTGTAATGCCTTCAGTAATTATATGGGGAAAAGTTCTTTCGAGTGCTCCCGTGAGCAGCTATTTTAAAATGCCATGTGCCCAATTCTCCAGGTGAAAGAATAAAGACAAATGCACCAGTGCATGAAATAAATGAGACTATTATTTTGTTGTTGTGTCTTTAAACTGCCAAAATATTCACATTTTCCATCTCTGATTTGTCTATGTTAACTAATTACTTTGCTCAACTCTTGCCTTCCCTCTCTGAAAATTATCAGTTTTTATCTAGATCCTCCTAGTGATTAATTACTCTGATGAACAGCTTCCCATTAGACATCAGTGGGGTCAATATCCATTCAAATGGTGTTTCTGTAGCCTGCTCATGGCTGAGCACCAGGGTCAAGCTGTATTACAAGGGACTGAAAGGAGGTCTGTCATTATTAAAATGTTTCTGAAATTAGTTTCTAGGATCCATTACTAAATGAGGGAACATGTTTGTTTCTTTGTGGTCCTCACATTCCTTCAGCAGTATGCTATAATAGTAAAAATTACAATTAGTAAATACATACTATAACATCTTATTTCTCATGTATGATAGAACAGTGCCTCATTTATCTGGAAATGTTGGAGGACAAAGTATTCCAAGTGAGACTCATAGGTTTCTGAACATTTGCTGTAGAAATGTGTCTAAAATACATTACTTATGTGTCTTTGTTATGCAACACATACCAAATATAAAAAATGCTTGCAGATAACTACAGCTCATGACTCCAAATGAAATAGGTCCACTTACCACTGCTATTACCTCTGCTAGGAAGCTGAGTGGTGTACCTTTGAGTGTCCAGCAATCACCAGACACACACAGGATACTCAGTGCCATCTGTTGCATGAAAGGCTCTAGCTGCTCTCTGTAACAACCAGGGAGTATATCTGACTCGATGGTACTGGTTTTTTTGTTTTTTTTGTTTTTTTTTTGTAATTTGCTGCCATGTTTTCTTGTTGCTGTGGTTGTTTGCTCTTTAATGCTGAAAAGTGATGCCTTCGGATAATTCTAGAGAAGACAGCAAGGACTTTGCAACAGTTACTTGATTACGGGCTGTGTTTCAAATGGCTGAATTTGCCAGAAGTTTTAATTTTGAGTAAGTGAAGAATTGCTGAAATAAAGAGAATAGGCTTTTCATGACTGCTGAAAATGGTGAGCCTTTGGTCAGAGCCCCAGTGTGTTCATACACTGAAATTAGGATTGTGGTCTATTGACCGATAACCTTGGCATGACAACAAACATCATTCATTTATAAAGCAGGAACATCTCTTCTGGCGCACACAATTCTGGAATAGAAAAGTACTACATTTACCCAAGGTGGAGGCTGAACTGATGCCATGTTTTCTGATTCCTGGTCCAGTATTCTTTCTAACAGACCATGTCCAGCCTCATTCTTTGATTAATAAAATTAGTATTCTCACCACTAACTGGATTATCTTCCTAATCAAAACACTTTTCCTTTTAGTCACCTTACGACTTAATAGTGTTCATAGTTGACTACAAAGCATACCACTGGCTTGTACTTATTCTCATCTACCTTGGTGCAGTCTCCCTCCTCCAGTAACAGCATTGTTTGCTGGATTTTCCTCTTCCTCCAGCCATTTCAGAGCCTTTTCCCTCAACAGCCCTAAAGCGGCCTTCTCCATCCCAGAAGACCCCCTCTTCCTTCATTCCAAATCCATCTTCAAACAGTTCCCATGAAGAGACAGCCACAGATCTACTGAAACCAGTGACGCTGGGGTCCTGTGGAAAGGAAATGAAATCTTAGCCCCAAACTCACACCACACCCATGGCTGTCAAGGAGATTCTGACTCACAGTGACCCTACAGGACAGAGTGGAAACTGTCCCATAAAGCTTCCCAGGCTGTTAAACCTTTACAGAAGCAGACTGCCACATCTTCGTCCCACGGAACAGCTGGCAGATTTGAACGGCTGACTTTTCGGTTAGCAGTTACACGCTGAACTGCTGTGCCACCAGAGGGCCTTTTCTGAAACCCTAGAATACCTCTAAAAAGAACAGCATGTTTTTGGCATTTATCCCCTAGCACATCAAGTCCAGGGCCAGCGGGGTGGGGCCATTCATTTGCAGACCAGGAGGCAGAAGTTGAGACATAGCCTTTGGTATCAGCTAGACTTGACCTCAGAGCCTCGGCTCCCCACCGACAAGCTGTGAGCTCTAAGCAAGTTCCTGACTCTCTCTAGACTTAAATGTGCATTAGCTTTAACATTTGTACCTCTGTCTAGAGTTACTGGGAAATTTCAAGTATATTTAGTACCATGACAGCACCTAGTAACTGTTCAAAAATATTACTACTACTATCACTGTCATTATTTCCTAGAAGAGGATGAGTCAAAGTGTAGGAATCAGTTATCTCTAAGACATATAACCCTGGGGAAAGAAGAGAAGTTTCTATCAATGCACTGCTAGGTGCTACCCAGGAAACATGATACTGCACAATGAACATGAACCTAGGGTTCGGAGACACGCAAATCTACATTTGAATGCTGGCTCTATCATGTACAGAATGTGACTTTACAGAGTGGAATTGTACCTCTGTCCCAAACTCAGTCATCTCACTTGTAAAATGGCATTGTCAGGATTGGGTAAGACGCTCAACATAAAGCAACCAGCTAAGTCCAGATCACATAACCACTTGAAAAGTGTCTAAATTCAGTTAACTGGTTGGTATCTAATCGCTTATTTAATTGCCAGATGTACCTCTAACAGCAGTAAACACATCAGGGCACCCTGCTGACACAGCAGTTAAGAGCTCACCACTAACCACAAGGTCAACGGTTTGAATCTACCCGTCACTCACTGAGAACCCAGTGGGACAGTTCTACACTGTCATCTACAGTCGCTATGAATCAGAATCAGCTCAGTGGCAAGGGTTTTTATTAACATAGAACAGAAAAGATCAGAGGTTACTGGGTCGTGACACTGCTATCACTAACGGGATAGCTGCCCCTCTGCTCTGCAGGGCACAGCGAGGAAGCTGCAGCTTCCCTCATCCTCCTCAGAATACTAAATCTTCAACAGGGTTAATACAAGTGAGCCCTGGTCACTGACACTAAAATTAAAGAGAAAGCTGACATAAGCTCCCTGTTTATACCCAGGGACTTCAATTACTGCAGAAACAGAATGCAAGTTTTATATTCATGAAAAGCCAACTGCACCTACATGTGGGAAAGCTGGAAACCCGGAAAAGATCTAGGGCTGTGCTGCCCCACATGGCAGCTGCTGGCCACGGGTGCCCCTGAACGCTAAAATGTGGCTAGTTTGCACTGAGATGTGCTGTCAGTGTAAAATACACACTGGATTTTGAACATTAACTTTAAAAAAAGGTGTGAAAATTATCTCTATTATTTTAATATTGCTTACATATTGAAATGACATTATTTTCTATACACTGGGTTACATAAGCTGTATTATTAAAACTGAGGAGCCCTGGTGGCACAGTGGTTAAGTGTCTTGCTGCTAATCAAAAGGTTAAGTTCGTTTATTTCTTTTTACCTGTTTTTCAACGTGATTACTTGGAAATTTTAAGCTCCATGTGTGGTTCACATTGTGTGGCTTCCATAATATTTCTATTGGACAGTGCTGGTCTGAGCATAACTCCTTGGTCTACTTCTCTATACCAAAGCATTGTTGTTTTTCCTTTTTCTTTTTTGATTATGATTAAGTGAAAGTATATAAACCAGATCAATTTTGCATGCCCGCCTATCTGCAACTCCACCTGCTCTCCTCCCTCATGACAGCACACACCTCCTTCTCACCTTCTCGTATCCTCTTAACAAACATCTCTCCCCTCCTCTCCATCCTCTCCTCTCCCATCTAGAAAGAAATCAGTAGGACAGCCTCAAAACATCATTTTTGATCCTGATGTTCCATGAGTCAAAATAATCATGTTGCCAAAACTGCTAAATTTAAATGCCTCATGAAGATATCAAAGCTCCTAATTTTTATGAAAAGCAAAAACGCTTAAAATGAAATTTTTTAACTCAGCCAATTTCCTTTTTAAGTCAGCCAGCCACCATGGCTTGAAAGTAGGGCTTTGAACCAGATTGTTCCACTTTCAACACCTACTGAGAATGTACATTACCACCCAGACATACTGAATCAGAATCTGCATTTTAGCAAAGTATCCTGGTGATTCTCACACTTAATACATTCTGAGAACCACTGTTTGAGCTGAAACCAGTACAAACTAGTTCAAAGCCCTGTTTGAAATGACAAACAAAAGAATTCTGATAAAAAACTGAGAACAGCAGAAGCTGAAGCAGTCACCATATGACACACATGTCATTGACGTAGCTTTTTTTTCTTCTTCTTCTACAAACCACATCTGGTTTGAAGCAACTGCCCAAATATATATTCATATCTAAAATTACGTTATGAAACATATGAAAAAAGTTATTCCACACAGTCAAGCTGGCAAATTACAGAAAAACACCCAATTATGTACATGGATGTACATGGATCACAGACTCCTAATAAGTTACTATATGTACAATTAGAAAATCCATGATTGTTAAATGTGAAATAACAGATTCTCTGAAAGAGATTTCTCCACTGATCATTCTCTTACCATTACTCACATGTAGTAAGGAACTAACACTTTCAAAGTTCACCAAGAAGATTAGGAAGGTCGAATTAGTCAGTCAATCAATCTGTCAGTCAGTTTAGCAAACTACTCCACTTCCTGGAGAGTTCCTCTGTTGCCTTTGCAGTTTTCCCTTATTGCAAAACATTATCTGCACTCTGTGGAATGCAAATAGGCCAGTGAATGGTTTCAAACTTCTATAAAAATTGCTGGAGTTGACTTGCTGGAAAGAAATATAATACAAGAATCTGGGTGGGGGTGGGCGGGGCAGGGAGGAGAATGGATGAGAAAGCCAAGACCACACATCACAAGCTCTAATGGGAATCACAGTATCAGTCATTGTTATTATTAAAAGATCATTAATTACAGAAAATCTCACCTGATGAAACTGCTTAAAATATACATGAATTATAAACACTTTCAAATGTATTGACAGGAGAATTAGCACATCATGAGTGTAAATGTCTCACCTTCTATCCTTACTGCCTGCGATGGCTCCACCCTGCTGAGCACGTGAGAGGGCACACGGAAAGGAGGAGCTACTGGCACACTGAGAGTTAAGGTAGAGTGAGACTGCCTGGGGTGTCTGACTTAGGGGCCCATACTGTAAATTTGTGCAAGTTATTCCTGACAGAAGACTGCCCAAAAGATTTCTGTCCAAAACTACCCTTTCTACTACTTTATTCTATGAACTCTTACTCAGAGTCAATCCTTGAAAAGTGTCTAAATTATTCAGTTAACTGGCTAGTATCTAACAATTTGTCAAATTTATTTTCCACAGCTATTAGCACGCAGGAAACCCCAGTGGTGTAGAGGTTAAGTGCTACATCTGCTAACCAAGACGGCTGATGGTTCAAATCTACCAGGTGCTCGCTGGAAACTCTACAGAGCAGTTCTGCTCTATTCTGTCGGATCACTGTAAGTCGGAATCGACTCGATGGCAGTGGATTTTTGGTTGATTAGCATGTAAAGGCAAAGAGGCGACAGTCAGATATGAAGTATTTATTGTACTACAACCCTAGCACAGTACTCTTTCAGCAACAGTCAACAATCCCCATCCCTAGGTCTGCAGACAGACCGAACATGACAGTCAGCTACCTGCCTGTTGTCTTCATTAACAGTATGTGTTACATGGAAGTGAAGTGGGGTTGGTGGTGGGCTGTGACAGTCTGCAGACACCGATGAGACACAAAAACAAGTCATGTCCACACAATCACACTCAGCTTCCCTGCCACAAACTAATTTTGATCAGTTCTTCCCAATGTGTATTTTTAAACACCTGACTCCTGGGAGATGTGTGGAGATTTAATAAAAAAATTATCAGTTATCATATATATATAAATATTTGGGAAATAATGCAAGCTATTTCCCTTTCTAAGAAATTCATGATGTGCATTAGCCTATTACAGGCTTTGAGAAGTCTGACTGCCAAGAACCCTGTTTAGCCTTAACACAACTTTACCAAAAGTACTGATCATGGAGCGCATTTTTCACAATATCCAGAGGAAAGACAGTACAACGGATAAAACTATGCAGTCTGGAGCCTAACTTCCTAGGCTTGAATCCCAACTCCACAATTTAGTAGCTTTGTGACCTTAGCCAATTATTAATCTTCAGATACTTCAGTTTCCTTCACTGTAAAACAGGGAGCATGACAGAGTCTACTTCCTAAATTTGCACGGCGATTCCAGGAATAAATGCGCGTCATGAGCCCATCGAACTAAGCAGCGTGCGCCGGGAGCTAGCTGCACCACTGGGAACCCGGGTGGTGTTGCGAATCAATGCTACATTCGCTAACCAAAGGGTTGGCAGTTTGAATTTGCCAGGTGTTCCTTGGAAACTCTATGGGGCAATTCTACCTTGACCTATAGGGTAGTTCTGAGCCGGAATTGACTTGACGGCAGCGGGTTTTATTTTGTTTTTGGCTTCCCTACCATCCCCTGAAGGAGCTATCTTTACTACCATTCCCCAAGGAATACAATTTGGTAAATTCTGTAAGCCAAAGCCCCTTTGCTTTTTTTGGTGTGTCCAGAACTACTAACCATATGCCAAAGCGCAAAAGTAAGATGATTTTTCCTTTCAGCAAAAAGTTGAGGAAGCCTTGTACAGAAAGATTTTTAATAGGTTTATTCATGCATGTCATTATCACCAAGTACAAAGGAGTATAATGTGGAATACAGGGAAAAGCACGAGACTAACAGCAAGGAGATAGAGATTCCCCTTTTAGCTGCCACCAAGTCACTTAGCTTCTCTGCATCTCAGCTCTTACATGCTATGGTGAGTGTGGGACCAGATGGATAGCCACATTATTTCATTCTCGAGTTGAGGAAAATCTTTAAATCTACACATTGTGTACTAGATTTTACACACACACACACACACACACACACACACACACACACACACGTAATTATATAAATCTTGTCCACTAGGTTGTAGGATACCTGTAATGAAAGATTATGTCCTCTTCCTTTCTAAAATTTACATGGCACCCAGTGTAGATGGAACATAACACGGGCTCACTAAATGCTCAGTGAGTGTCTGTTTAACACAGTCAACCTGCTATCCCTTCCTTCAAAACGATTCCAGATCCCTACGATGAGAGATACTCTGCTAGGTACAACTAAATTTACGCATTGCTGGGAAGCTATTAGTCCTACCTGTAAGGAGATTACAATCTAATTTGTGGTGTGAATATCAAATGATGACATTAATTCCTAGAATTTCTTTTTATAGCCTTTCAGTTTGAATCCCATAGGCAAGTGAGTTTTCTGTTCTTATTTTACACAGCAGCACTGTGCCAACAGGAGTCCCGGGGTGGTTTGAATCCACCCAGAGGCACCTTGGAAGACAGGCCTGGAAGCGTGCTTCTGAAAGGTCAGCCTTGAAACCCCGATGGAGCAGAGCTCTGCTCTGACACGCGTGGGGCTGCCAGGAGCTGGAACCAGTTTGATGGCCAACAGCTATGTTAGAAGTATTATCACACAAAGGAATCCAGCACCTGTGATGGAAGGGATGGCAAAATTTGTACATTGTAAAGAATACAGGTATAAGGTCTGACAACGAGGTTCACAGGCTCATCCCAGAAGAAGTGCTACATACCTCAATGCTGAATTATCACTACGGCACCTTCGAAGTACTCCCCTTGAGAAGCTCTGCACTGATGCCAGCTTCGGGTCCACCCTTCAAAGCAATTTTGGAACTCTTTTTCTAGAACAGTCATCAGAGCTCTCACCATATTACCCTTGATGTCCTGAATTTCATCAAAATGTCTTCCTATGTTTTTTTCTCCTTGGGTAAAGAAAAAAGTCATCGGGCGACAGATCAGGTGAGCAGGCAGGGTGTTCTCATACAGTCATTTACTTACTGGCTAAAAACGCTCTCACAGACAACTATACAATTAAGTTGGTGAACTTGCCACCGTGCCACTGTGCACAATGTCCATTCTCAAAAGAGTTCTAAAACTGCCTTGAAGGGTAGATTAGGCGCTGATGTCAGTGTATAGCTTCCCAAGGGGAGCACTTTGAAGGTGACCATCGTGATATTCAACAGTGAGGTATTTAGCAGAACAATTAAGTTTGTGGACTTAATTGTCAGACCTCATGTGCACCAATCCATCAGTTTTTTTTAGTAAAATTTTATGTGGATAAGAATAGTTACTGCTAGTGAAAACTTCTTAACAAGTGAGGCAAGGGAGGCACATTTTGGAGCTGACTTTAAAATGTAGGTTATCAATTTCCTTTTATTAGAAGAAATCATTTGCCATTTTTTCCTTCAAAAGACAGTCCCCCAGATTAAAACAAACAAAAATGACCAAAAGTACTGATCGCCATAAACAATACCCAACCCACTGCCTTCAAGTCAATTCTGACTCACAGCAACCCCGTATAGTTTCGGAGGCTGTGAATCTGGAGGGAAGCAGCTTGCCACATCTTTCTCCCGCAGAGTGGCTGGCGGTTTTGAACCACCAACTTTTTGGTCAGCAGTCAATCACCATGAAGAGCAGAGAGATAAACAAACACCTTCTGTAACTTCTGATGGTATTTTGTAACTGCTGATGGAACATTCTCTGTTTAATCCAAGCTGCTCTGAGATGTGGCACATGAATACTAAGCTCATTCTTTTTACCCTGTGTATTTAATCTGTGTGAAAAGCGTATAGAAACACTGGTTAAAAAAATTAATCTAAAATCTATAAATAATTGTGCGTTTTTATTGTTTTTTCCGGTAAATGCTTTGCAAAGGCTCTTTCTCTGTTGGCATCCCTTTACTGGTATCGTGCTGTAGGGAATTTTTCAAGCCCAACTGTGGTAGGCCAGCACCCACAACAACGGCATGCCTGACGTGACCACACAGAGTACTCAGCAAGGGTGCTTTGGGTTTGCAGAGTAGAAATTTCAAATTTCATTGCCCCCAAGAAACTGAGAAAGTTCTCCTTCCTCCCTCTCTGTCTTCTTTCTCCATTGTAAATTGTACTTGAGTTTGCAGGTGTCTGCCCAAAGGCAGGTCACTGAAAGTCAGTGAAAATCAGGACAAACTTAGCAGCAGAAATTAACCTGCAGATCCACACAGGCAAAGGTGTATTTCAGAGAGCATTGTTTCCACGGAAACAGTCAAACTGGACTTCCCAAAATGAGCACAGAGACACAAAACAACAAAAGCAGCTAAACAATCATATTCTAACACTGCAAATTTCTTAGATATTACAGATGTCATCCAACGGTGCAGGCATTTGCTTCCCATATGTGAACAAAACTGAGGCATAGAGAGATAAATCTGAACGGAATGTTAACCTTCACTTCAAATGTTCATCTTCCCCTAGCTGATGACACAATTTTAGTATTATCACAAAGGAGCTTCTGGCTACGAAAAAAAAATTAAATTAATGGGTGGATTTAAAAAGCTTAAAAACTTAAAAAAAAAAATAAACAACTTTTAAATATCTATACTTGATGGTGTCAAGAGCCAAGATGAATGTATTTCAATTGCAACTTCCAAACTAAACTCACAAATTACTACCATTATGCTAAGTGCGAGCTACCCCACTGTGCAGTTTTGCTTTGTGAATTTTTACCTTCCTCTATGAACACTTTTAGCCACTGATCGCACAGCCTTTCAGTGTTTTCTGCCTTTTCCTTTAAATAAACTGGCTCTGGCTCCTTCCATCTGGTTCCCCTTCCGTCAGCAACCCTGCACCTGTTCACACCTCCTCTCCTGTTGGATTCCACTGAACATTTCCTCCTCTGCCAGGGCTATTCTGGCACTCGCAACCTTTCTGTCATTCAATCCATCTGTCAGAAGTGAACTTTGTTTACCGCAAGCTTCTGCTTTCTTCTTCAAGAAGCAAAGCCCCTCAAGGTCATTGTCAAATGAACTGTCGGCATGGATTTAAATCCTCCACGGCTAACCAGCAGAAGATGGAGTTCTGTTGTGTAATGTACTTGTGAAAATTACTTTTTGGGTTCGGGGAGACAATAATTTGGAGTCAAAGTAAGAAGACGTGGTGTTTTAATGATCATTTGTAAAACCAGACAGCTGATAAGTATTTTCCTCATGTGTGTCTGCACTTCTCATTCTATTGAGTAGGAACTATGTGGATAAGAAGCAAAATAAAAGTTTTAAAGTGAAATCAAAACATTATAAACAAGTTTACACTATGTAAAAATTGCTTCGTACTATATAGCATTAACTTGAGGAGTAAATATTTTCACTAATGAATTAGCCAAGGGAGAGAGTATTCCAATTAAGAAATTATACACTGAGATGCTTAAAATGTACAAATATGTATCATCTAAATTATAAGCTATATATTAACACATAGCTCCATTACTGCTCTCAAAAATTTAACTCACAGTATACAAATCAACTCCTGTGTACTTTAGATTGCATCATTTTATAAAGATAAACAGTCCTGATTAAATAATATTCAAATGGATGCTGCCAAACAAATGAATAATCTACTGAAAGAAATACAAACTGTATCAACAGGCCTGATCTGTGAAAAAACGAGAGTGACAGAAATTTAGTGAAATTTATAACCTCAATCAAACTTATTCTGTCATCCATAGCTGTTAGAGTCCTCACCCTCCCCTTGTAAATTAGAGATGGGATCACTTATGTTCAATTATTTACCATTATTTTAGTTTATCTTTTTTTTTTTTAAAAGGCAAAGCAATGAACGAATGACTCACTTCAAATTTCTTATAAGAAAAAGGATGATCGTTATTTTAGGAGAAACTACATGCCAAAAATCTTAACTGAAGTATTGTTTATAAACGTGAACACGCGATGTTAAGGGCACGTCATTCACAATGCTACGTTTCTCTTTTGAAAAATGATCTCAAGACTTAATCCTACTACACGTGCTTATATTAGATCACTGCTATAACACCTCCTGTTATTTTTTTAAAAAATATGAAAATCAAAGCTCCTTTCACTGACATAAAATTGAAAGCAAATTTTATTAATAAAAGCAGTCCAGAAAACACAAAATTTTAAATCTGAAGTTTGAAAATAAAGTTCTGACTAAACACTTATAATTTCTAAAGACTTTATCAACTCAGTTTTTTGGTGTGTTAAAGAAGATCGCTGTGGTACAAATTACCAAAGCAAAAAAACCCCAAAGAGACAGTTTCAAATCCAAATGCAGAAACAGTTGTCTTAGCTTGTACTTTCAATTTTACTACTAGCCTCAAAGATACCCTACATACTACAAGTCATTATTATGTAGTATATAATATCATTTAAAATACAGGTTTTGAACTCAAAACATGAATTCTAAGAAGTGCTTTCTTTGTCATCGTCCTAAAATACAATTTCTAAGGAAGTTCTGTTTATGTGGAGAATGTTCAAGAATACTACCTAATTTACCCAGGAAGTTTTTTAACACTTTTCAGGGTATTTTTTTTTCCCCTGGAGTGTCATCTGCGCCTGACAGCAGTGCGGTTACCTGGGTACCCGCTTCTGAATTGCAATGAAAGCCTACTGGTGATTTGATCACTTCCACGGTCTGATTTGCTATATAAAAGCAAGAAGCATTAGCAGAATGCTAGTTAAACAGAGGCTGCTTAAATCACCATGAAGGAACTCTTCATTCTTAGCAAATTGCCTTGCAAAAATACACTCGTCGCATTCTTTTGGAAAATTTGTCTGATAACAACATAAAGGAAAAGTCACCCACTTTAATGTCCCTCCCAGCCACGCACAGACGCCTGAGTGCGCGCGCACACGCACTTTCCACTCCATAAACAGTTACGAAAAAGAAAAGGGGAACGGTGTTATGATGACTTTTACAAAGGGACTAACTGGGAATTCGGGGACTACAGTTAATATTTCTCAGCTTATAAGGTGTCACATGCTTATTTTACTTTTTAAGGAGAAAAACTAGGGAAAGTTTCAGATAGTTTGATAGCAATACTTGAAACACAAATTTTACAGGAGGGAGGGAAAAAAAAAAAAAAAGGAGGCACAGAAGCAGCGACGTCAGGTTCCACTCCAGAAGAGGAGCTGTTTCTGACTGCACTGCCGGGCGAAAACCACGAGCTCATGTCCTTCGATAGCAGTTTTCCCAAAACAGCACATAGGTGAAAAATAGACGTATAGATACTTAAACTCCTTCACAAACAAACCAAACCAAAAACCCTGCCTTTAATTTATAGACATTCTGAATGCGACAATGGTTTCTGTTTTTGTAAGAATCGGAAGTAGGAAGGGGGAAAAGATCCCTTTCCACCCTTGGTTTATGGGTTTTCTTGTCTGTGTAATCATGGAGGTTTTCAACAACCACCACCCCCTTCCTCAATTACCTTAAGGCAAGACCTTCTTTTGGAGTATTTGTGGGACTGCAGGACAAAGCACTGAGACAACGAGGAAAATGGATTTGCGAGATTCTGTTAAGAGTAAGAGACTAAATGACAACTTTAAATCTGCCACAATCATTTACTAATGTGCTGCTATACCAAATAAGTCTAATTTTTTGACAGCACCAAATTAGATTTATTGCAGAAACTGCTGCATAAATAGCATATGGCTGTGTTATACCACCTATTTCAAATCCTGGTAATGTTTCCCCCTCCCCCTCCAAAACGAATAAATCGAGCCAAGCTATAAACCTTCTGCAAAAAAGGGATATACACAAGTTCAAAAACAGATGCAGGAGATCTGGATTTCTTTGTTAAAGTAGTAATAATTCTAAAACAAATGACCTACACTATTTTTTTTTTTTAAAAGATTCTTTAAATCACTATTACATTTAACAGGTCACTTTTTCACTTCTTTCAGAAAGATTCAACCTAATTTTCATTTTCATATTTTTCGACTCTAAATTATGCTTGTTTTGATGCTCTATCCACAGCTAGGTGGGGGGAAAGAGAAGGACAAGCACATCTGAGACAAACAGAATTAGGTTATGGAAAAATATTAAATATAAATGCATGTATTGTGTGGTCATTTTTTAGTTTTCACTTAGGAAAGACATGGGGTAGCAGTCATATCAAATGTCCTTTCTAATTTTAACTATAGCTTTGACACTACAAACTCTTTGATGCATAAAATAGATAAAGTGATCATTCCATGTGCCACACTGTATACATGAGAACGGCAGAACCACTTACAGAGAGCAAAAATCAAGGTTCCACGGCAGCTAGGATGGAAAACTCTCACAACAAATCCAGAGAGGGACAAATTCTCCCTTCCCAGTCTCTACCCCACTACCCACACAACCTCACTTTGATAGTTCTACTCAGTCTTTCCTTTTGAACAAAAGTTTCAGTTCTCCCGTCGACGGGAAAGACGTTGCAAGGTCTTATCTCAGACCAATGGGCACACCACTGCAAACACCGCGGCGGCGGCTACCCCGCAGACTCCCTCTCTGTGGTCAGTCCTCCCAGCTGCCCTATCTGTTACTGTCTGATTAGTTCTGCTAAGGAGCCCCTCCCCTGCCAGCTTTCGCTGCCATCTGTTCTACAGCAAGATGGCTGCTGCCCAGCAACCTCGCACTGCCCTCCTACCTGGCACCCGGCGACCATCCTTACCCCAAAGTGCTAACACAGGTTCTCACTCCTGGCAGAGTCAGGATTTCATTACTACTACTTTGACAAGTGCAGGGTTGTTGGTAATTTCTCTTTTATCCTGATTTTGATTGTACAACCACCACCCACTGATTCGGTTTGCTTCAGTTTTGTTGCTCGCAGATTTTACTCTCCACATTAATCTCCCTCTGGCATGTTACTGCATCTGTTCCCTTTTTTATTATTAATTTTTGAATTCCCACCATTTTTGACAAAAAGGAGGTAATCTACACTCTGTTTCTGCCCATTTCATTTTCTTTAATTTGGAAGATAAGTATGAAAGCATGCCAAAGAAGTTAATTCTCTGTTAACAGTTTATTTTCTGGCATCCCGAAGCCTTTGTATATGAAAAACAGATAGGAATCAATGTTGACTGAATCACAACGACATAGTTGCAACCATTTCTGAATTTAATGAAAAGCAAACATATGAAACAGCATCTAAAAAGTTTATTAGTTACGTGAGTTGTGTCCTGCTGTTATTCTTTCTTCCATTTTTAACATTTAATTTTTTGTGCAAAGCAGCCTGGGTGCAGGGTCTGAACTGGAGTGCCTCTACACTTTGGACATGAGTTCTATTCTCACTGTAGATGAATTTTGTTATTTCTTACTGTATCTAGCCATCTTTCCTCAACCCAAACACTGTCCACTAATTCAAAAGAAAATGATTCTGAGTAAACTCCTTCCTACAGAAATAGGCACTCCCAAAATAAGAATAGAGGACTGTTGTCGGTGCAGCAAAGCAGAACTTAAAGAGCGCCCAGGTTGCAGACCTGCTTCCATTAGACAGTGCTGGCACAAAGAGTTAATATCAGAAATGACACCATGGCTCTCCCTCTGAAGACAAAGATGGTCATATGAAGTAAAATATTTAGCAACATACTCTTTTTGGGTCCCTAATCCATCACCACCACCACCTGGGCACAAAAGGCTGGAGTACCTTGATCATACAACCTCAGCTACCCTAGTTTTCTAGATCTGATCAGTGAATGGTGACCACAGGTTAAGTTATTTTACATGAATTTACATTAACAGAAATGGAGTGCCTGAACAGACAAACAACTCCTTAGATTTATAAAAACCCTGGAATGAATGAAAGGGATTTTCTGCACTCACATAGACTCAAAAAAACCACAGTTCAAATCTGTACAAAATAGAGCGCAAAAGGAGATTTTCTCACGACAACTTAAGATAAACACAAACAGAACTCGGGTCAGTGTTAAGGTCAATCGATGCCCAGACTAGCCACTGGAAAATGGGCAAATCCCTAACACTTCCAACAACCACTTTTAAGGCCTCATCTCGAACACCCTCCACCTCATCCCTTATGTATTCCAATAGTGACTTGTTACTTGATTCTATAATCTTCATTTGTTGGCACACTTATATTTCTACTAATTGGCCCTTCAACACACTTTTGGTAAATGTGGTAAGTCTCCTGGTCACAGATATGCTTCTCAGAGGTAGACACAACATAGAGGTTACAATTATGCATTGCTTAGACACCAGTTGCTCTTCCTAGAGAAGAAATCCCTCTGAGGCATGGCAACCCAAACAGCCCATGGGTTGGTCAAGATAGGAGATGCTCAGCCTTCTCAGGGGCTGGTTCCATACCTGCTGGGGAGAAGTCACACAGTCAAGGAAGGGCAGAGCTAGCTCCTTAGCTGGTATACAACTTAACAGCCTCCTTCCAAACACTTTGTGATTAACTTGGTGCCCACTCTGAGTTCCTGAGTTCAGGGAATTGTGTCCTCAACATAGTCAATTTGACAGAGTAATTGTTTAATAAAAATACGTTTACTTGAATTGGGTGCTGGGCCCTCATGAGACATGGATTGATACGGGGTGCGGAAGATTGGATATTTTCCAAGCTTCTTCCTGTCTCAGAATCCTTAAAACCAGCTCCAAGTCCAAGATTAATCAATCAAAGAATCACTGTATAATACATTCCTGGGTATCAGGGAAACATAAATAGCAAGTGAGTAATACTTAATAATTGGCCTAACAAACACATCCAATTAGGAGGAGGTGTTTAAGAAGAAATTAAACATCATTAAGTTGATGATTTTCATTCTGTTACTCTTTTTACCTTAATACGAGAGATGGAAAGTTTCTTTTAGAAAAATACTGAGTTAAGACCACAGAGACGACAACTCCATGTTGTTGTCTGTTTTTTTTTTTCTATTTTTATTGAATTTGATGCTCACTGTTGCTAAGTCAGACAAGTGGTGTGGGCAATACTTTGTTGGGTTTCCTCCGGGCATCTTCAGAAAATGAGTTGGCTGCTACCGCCACCATGCTCCAGGCTAGAGGCCTGTGCAGCAGGGGAGAAGAGCATATCCCAGGAGCCCAAGTTCATTGCACACACACTTGGGCTTCATGGAATTGAGAGAAGCAAGCCAGGGAACGTTAAGCAGAACCTGCAGACGCCCTTCCCTGGCAGCCTCTGCCTCTCTAATCTGCCCTGGGCCTACCCAAGACCTGGGTTCCCAGCCTGTCAGACAGGTGGAGCAGAATGGGTTTGGGCAATGGGGTAACCACGGAAAAAATTGCACTGCTTTTTCTTTCCTGACTTTGACAGCCTGTTCTCTCTGATACAGGGTGGGGGAAGGAGAAGAGGACGCAACTTAAAACGGTACCAAGGCCATCTATTTCGAGACGTGAAGATGCTAGTTGCACATATATCCATTTAAAATTATTTTTTGACACATTCTCAGTTTAATTTATTCATGAAAGAAGTACAAGGGAAAAAAATGGAAACTTTAGGCTAAAAATTCTTGAATAAAACTCAGGAAGAAAAAAAAAATAAAGTTCACTGTGGAACAGCAAGAAAACATGTCAGTGTTACTCTCCACAAATGAACAGAGACCGAAAGCTTGTTGACCTGAGCTAGCTGTGACCTGAAGAAGAAGGAAGCTGCTTCTTAGCTGTCCCCAACAAGGAGGAGCAGAGATGAATTTACTCAACATTTGAAGAGATGCTGCTGAATGCCTGATGCCTAAGTTGGTGCTGGGGACACGGAAAAATGAAACAGGTATGGTTTCTGGTCCTCAAGCTGAGACTTAACTTACAAATACGTTTTTGTACTTAATTGTGTATGTGAGTCCCAGCGCACACAGGCTGGAGCGGGTGAGCTCCCTTCAAATCCTGCCTCCTGCCCTCACGCCTTCCCTCCCTCCCGGCCAGCCTTGTGATTTCAGCCTTCATCTTTAAGAGACTCAGCTTCCCCATCTAGGAAGTACAGCTCTTCCTCCGGCTTTCTATGCTTCTTAAGAAGGCAGAAACTTTCAATTTCTTTATAATGAGAAAAAAAACTAGCATTTTTTTCCTTTGTAATTTCCAATCCTTCGCCAAGCATTAGTTTTGTAAAATGCAATAAAAATTTTAAAGATTGAAAAAAAAAACCACAGTAACCAAAGTGACAACAACTAGTTGTTAAATGAGACTCTAATTTGCTGTGCAAACTTTCCCCCCAAACACTCTAAAATAGCATTTTTTTTAAGTCACTGATCATGCTTGTGAATACTGCAGCAATTTAAAACTGATCAAGAAGTCTCCAGATAGTTTCTCTTGATATTCGTCCTTGTTACTTGTTGCTTTTTCTCTTGTTCCTAACTGGTAACCAACTACCCACCAGACACTGCGCTGTGTATAGTACTGGCATAGAGAACCAGGCACAGTGCTTGGCGCCTGCTAGATTTTCACTGGTGAATCCTTGATATCTGCCTTTCTTTGTACATTCTTGGAGTTCTCTAAATACAACCAACCACCCCGTGAAGAATGGGCTCTGCCTCCTTTGAATTATGACAGTGTGTTGGCCGTGGGTGATACTAGTCTCAAACCAACATGAACAGAGATGCACTTTGTATTCCCCTTTCCTCTTCATGCCATTCCCAGAGTCAAAGGAAAAAAACCAAGCATTGCATTTTTTAAAAGGAAACAGAAGGAACAAGCAGGTACCTGTTGTTTTATGTACTTGGGATTGGTAACACTCTACCTTAGGACAAGCACCTCCCCTTCCTTGAATGCAACTCTCCTTCATCACTCCAAGTGTTTCTGCTGAGGCCACCAGCCACAGAGCCTGCAGTATGCACACGACTCTCTAGGGGGTCCCAGGAATCATTCTGGAACTAGCATTTTTAAAACTGGAAGTGGAGGAGCTAGTAAGTCACATCCTTACAGTGTGAAGTCAAGGGCGTCTCCCTTGTCTTCAATTTCAGACTAAAGGATGTGACTCTGTGGAGTGGCAGAACCTGAAAGAATAGGCCAAATTCCAAAAGAACGGACAAAAGTTAGAACATGACAGCATTCTGGTACTGTGTTTGTCCAAGAGACCCTGAAGCCAGTTGCGGCTAGATCTTACGTGGTCTGGTTATAAAAATTGATCAGCTCCCTTTTGGAGGTTTCTATCCTCTCAACCAAAGAGTCTTGACTCATACTGGGAGTCTAAGAAGTGAAACAATTCACTTTAGGAGAGAATTTACAATAGCTGCTATGTAGAAGCTAAATACCAATAAGCCCTGGAAAGGAAGTGTTAATCATCTCTCCCCAAGTAACCCACCCATCATGATAGGGTAACCTGGTGACCACTCTGTTATGTCCTTTTGGAAAAGATACAAATATCACAGCTCAAGACACGGTCTCTAGGCCACAGGTGAGACCCTCCCAGTTGTAGCACAAAAGTATGTCACAGCACAATATCCAGCATGATATCTGAGAAATTCTTCGAAGCATAAATCATTGAGGACATCATTTTGCAAAGAGGAAATAAGAGTTCTCACGGAGAGCTCAGATGATGAGGACTGGAACCCCATCGCAGGCATAAGGACAGGTAGGCCTCCTTTTGTGTTGAGGACTGTTCACATCCTACACTCTCTGCAAAATGAACAAAAGAAGCCTTCCTGCAGTCTTCTCCCTCCAACTGAGTGCCAAATGATCTCTGAGAGAAGGATGCAAAATACAAAAGAATGTGTTTCAACACACAAACAGTAAGTACAAAGAAGAGTGCTCGCCTCTGGGAGTGGCTGACAACAGTTACCATAAACATTCACGACCAGCCGCAGGCACACCAGCGCAGGCCGCGAGAGGGACTTAAACCCTCTAGTGCTCTCTTTGAAGGTACTGGACATGTCAACAACAAATATAAAGAGAAATTTCCACTTTCTTTTTCCTTTTCAAACAAAAGTACCTCTTACCTCTCAGGTGAAAACAAAGTGAAGGAGAACGTGTGTTAATGGACTAACACAAACAACATGCCAGAGGCAAAACTCGCATCCCCCGATGTGTGTCTACATTAGTACAAAAGGGCGCAGTTAACCCTTCTTTCTATTCTAAATTTTTTACTATTTCTCTCAGTTGTCTTTTTAGGAATAATCTGATCAATCCATTTCCCCAACAATTCACATAGAATTACAGCCTGATGGATAAGGGTGAAGGGTTTGCAGGCAAGTTACTGACGTTCAGACCCTGCTTCCATGACTCATCAGCTGTGTGAACTTAGATAAATCACTTAGCCTCTTTGTGCCTTAGTTTCCTCAGTGGTAAAACAGGGCAAAATCTACCGGAAGAACTAAATGGAAAGTAGTCAGTTTGGTTCCCGGAAGATGGTAAGGGCTCAGCAAATACTAGATTTTTCGGTTATCTTCTACTTCTGTTAGTATCTTTTAAAGAGCTACCATTACACGTAATCTATGTCAATGTAGCCAGAATGCTCCTTAGAAGCAAGGATGGTGAGACTACGTCGCACACACCTTGGACATGTTATCAGGAAGGACAAGTCCTGGAGAAGGGAAGGCAGAGGACCAGCAAAGAACAGGAAGACTCTCAACGAGATGGGCAGACACAGCGACTGCAACAACAGGCTCCAGCCTAACAACAGCTATAGGGAGTGCTTCCTTCTGTTGTACGTAGAGTCTCTGTGGCTTGCAGATGACACGTGGCACCGAACAGTGTCAGTAACTACATTCAGCACTGTCCTAGGCAGACACAAAGATATTCTCGACCTCAGAGACTGATACCTCCAGACGTTTAGATAACAGGGTCCCTACATCTAACTGTCCCTCACACACACCCTGGGTATCGAATGCCATTGTTTCCCCTGCGCATTTTTCCAGGGTCCAAATCCCAGCCAGATCAGCAAGAAGTAACCAGACCCTCTTCTGAGGTCCGCTAACACTTTATCTGGAACCATTCTTCTGGAGCTCCCATTTACCTTCCCAACTGTGTGTGCACTACCTTTGCTTCCCCCACTAGCCTATAGGCTTCTGGAGGGCAGCACCTAAAAAGGCTCTTGCATTTTTCTGTCTCCCATGACCCCTAGCACAGAGTCTCACAGCAGGAAATGTTCCAAATGTAATGATTATTAAATGAATTAAATGAACAGACATAAAAAAAAGTCCTTAAAAGTTTGTTATAGGAAAGGAAGGAATATTTCAATAGCATTATACTAAAAAGATAGCTGGAAGAAAGTGTTTTGATGTAGGCCTAGGTTACACATTCTGAAAGAAGCTCTGAGGCACCCTGGTAAAGCGCTTGGCTGGTAAGTGACAGGCTGGCTTTTCTAGCACAGCCAGCAGCTACGTGAGAGAGAGAAACGGTGATTTGCTCCTGTAAAGAGTATATGGCCAAGGAAGCCCTTACGGCTCAATCTTACTCTGTCACACGAGGTCACTATGAGTCTGAATTAACTCGAGGAGATCCATCAACAACAATATGTATGCAAAATGACCGTGCTGATGAGGCACTGGTCAGAGGGGTCACCTTCTAATCATGCGGAACTGTAGCTTAACACAGTGGTGTGTGGTGTTGTGTGTGTGCGCAAAATGAGTTTAATCAACAGAGATGGACGGTATGCTTTACCAATCAAATGTGCATTGTTAATATGATTATCATTTGATTCTGCTACACTTAAATATGTATGTGCACATACAGTTAAAAACAAAAAATAATTATTACAATATCTTAACATAAATCGAATGATATGCATATGAGAAAAACTTCTGATCAGAAATTTCATTATCTCCATCTCATATTTTTCACCTTAATATATCTGAGAAGATACATACAGTTGTTATAAATGGATATTGGACTTTGAAAAAAAAGTCATAAACTTGCAATATATTAACCATCCCTATAATATGATTTATTGCACTCCAATTCTTTGAAAAATGCTGAGATAGATGTTCTGAGAAATATAATATTAATAAAAGCACCCCTCCAGCTGGGGGGATGATAGATCCAGAAGGGAACAAAAGCATGTACACAAAAACCTTCAAAGAATTCACTCATTTTTTTCCCCAGATTTCCATTTTTCCTCCCTTGAGTGATTCATTCTGTACGTAGCAAATGCCATCAGCTTAAAATGGGAAGGAGGATTCAGAGGGAGAAGCACTCCCTTCCAGCGGGGGTCAGCAGGGAGGGCTACAATGGAAAAACCAGGATTTCAGGGAGGTCTGGAGAAGAAGGTAAGGTGCCACCAGGGTGAGAGAAGGTCACCAGGGCACTCTCGGTGAGGGCAACAGCAAAAGGAAAGACAGGTCCAAAAGCCACGGGTGGAGGGGTGTGTTTAAAGCTGGCTGGAAGTCGGCATGGCAGATGAAGTCAGGAGAGAAGGTTGGGAGTTTACTGAGAATTATCTTCAATTGCCATGGCAGTGGTTTGAACATTCTGTGACAGGCAGAGCAGCCCCTTGGATGGTCTGGAGATGGGGGAGACTGGCACAGTCAAGGCAGCGCTTCATGAACGTTCTCTTTGCAGTGGTTAGCAGAAGAGACTGGAAGGGTATGAGGGGGCATTTTCACTACCTTTGTGAGAAGTTCAGAAGAACCTAAATTATGATGAATGCAAATGGATGGTATCAAAGACATTTCTGTAAAGTCTGTAAAATTCAAACCGAGAAAATATCTTAGATAAGGATATTCTAAACAATTTAAATGCCTAACATGCAGAAACAGTAATTTAAGAACTGTGGTCTCAGACTATTGTTAAAATGCTTGACTTATCAGAACTAAAAGAAGTAGGAATCATGTAGACTAAGTTTATTTTACAAACAAGTAAGCAGGCCCAAAGAATTAAGTAAATTGTCAAAAGTTGCAAAGATTTTGGGAAGATCCCTAAATTCAGGTTTCCTCTATCACAGGCTGCCTGGGGGGCTCTCCTAGGAATAAAGGCACACAGTTTTCATTGCTAATTCATAAAGCATCCACTGAATCCTTCCCTTCTGAAAGGTCCCTTAACAGTATATTCTCTTACTATTTTATTGGAAGGCTTCATTTTGGTCTTGGCTCATGGCTTTTCTCCAAACTTAGGTTTAAAACCTGGTATTCTCTATGCTCTGTCACCCAATCCGTTAGCTACAGCTAATACCTTTAGGCGTGAGCACTGAGATCCCAGGCTCTAGTGAGGCCCTTTATCCTCACCCCAGACCTACACTGGACACCTCCATCACGTTCCAAAGGAAAATCTCCTATCTTCCACAGTGTTCCAAAATAAATCTCATCATTTTCCTCTGGTAATCCTTTCCAATTTCATTTGTTAGATTAATGGATCCTCCAGTCAACTAGGCTGGAAACATTGGAGCCATTTTTAATTCTGTGCTCTCTTATTGCTACTCTAAGCGGTTCTGGTATATGCAGTGTCCTTTCCACTTCAGTGGTACAATCACAGCTTCAGTTTCATCACTGTCCCCCTGGACTACCAGGCTCACGCTTGAAGTCGGGTCTCTGCTAATGATCTCTTTCTCAATGCATTTTCCACAACACTTTTCAATAACCTATAAATAACCATTTCAACCTGTCTTTGTTCAGGCTTTCTTGACTTTTTACTTGAATTAAAGAACTTCTTAATCAGGAGTTGCTAAATGTTTTCCGTATTTGAGGCTTTGAGAGTCATTTGGTCTCTGTCCAAACTACACAACTCTGCGATGGTGAGAGAGCAGCCAGAGGTGGTATGTAAAGACTAACTGCAGCTGTGGTTCAATGAAGCTTCCTCCCCTTTGATAGGTCCTATTCATGAACTCATTAATCAAGATGCCTACGAAGCATCTCCTCCTCCAGAAAGCTTTCCCTGACTATCACCTTTACCACCAAGGCAGAATGAGCCAAACTTCCCTGCCATGTGCTCCTTGGGTACCTTACCTCTGTTACTGCACTGACTATCACACTCCATTACATTGCTCCACAGAGGTCTGGCTCCTTTGGTGAAGTCTGAGCAAACTGAGGGTAGAAACTGAATTTTACTTAATCTCTCTATGCCCGGGGCCGAGAAAGTGCTCAAAAGATATTTAGGTGCTCAATAAATATCTGTTGAATAAATTGATATTATGCTAGCCAACTGAGTTCTTCTTCATTCCGAATTTCTATTTTCCATTTTCAAGTCCAATTGCACAATAAAAGGAAATATCAAGAAAGTAGCAGATTATTTTCTTTGAAAGTGGTCTAAAGATTTCTACTCCTATTTTTAAATTTTCTTTGTCCTCAAAGATTTGGATCCCTATTCTATCATTACTTTATCACACGATTTCCATATTAATTTTTAAACTTTGGTTTAGAACCTGTTTGAAACATTTGAGACTCTGTTGTGAGGAGCCACCTGCCCGGGAGTTATTTATTTCATCTGGTTTACAATGCGGAAGAAAGACATACCTTTTTACTGTCACACACCTGCATGTTCTGAGTCAATAGAGAAGGGTGTGGGAAAGCAAACGCAAAATATTCCCGAAAAATAGAAGAGAAATATTTAGCCCAACAACAGAGTCATATATTCAGTGCAAAAGACATATATCCACAGTTTCTTGCATTTTAAATTGTCATCTTTAAATTTATGGGTGACAGTTTTGAAAAATACGAACATAGATGAAGAGGCACAAAACGCTTACGAAAAGGGCAGGCAGTAGTTAGAAAACACGTAATTTTTATTTCTTGTAAAACTAGCCTTAAATTTTTTGTTGAACTGCTGTAAATAAAACTCAACAGAAAAAGCCCTCCGTGGAACCAAGCAAAAGCATTTTTCTTAAGAACAAAGGAATTAGTTAGTACACATCCATTCCCAGCAGTTACTGCATCTTAACGTGCTCTACTTGGGAAAACTTGATCTTGTCAGACAGTACAAACTGACACTGCACCAGAAAACTCTCTACGGACTGTGACTTCAGAAATGAACTCTGAATGAGACAGAATGGCAAAAGGGGCAAAAGCAGCATTAATATTTATTTACCAAAGCGCAGCCACACTGTGACACTAAAAGCTGTCTGTCCTGTTTCTGTGGCTTAGTACACAAATGGTTGCCTCCCAATAGAAATCTGACAGGGAAGACAAACTCTTAACATTCTCATGATGAAGCTAAAATCTGAGACTTCTAAGTTTAAACAACCGATTAAACAACCATAAGAATTTTGTTAACATTATATCCTCAATTCTACCATGATAATACTTTACATGAGCTTGAAAAGAACAGTTATTATTCTGCAGTATTAAGCAATTTTTTCTCATGTAACTTTTATCTATTGTGATTTGTCTCCCATATCACAAACACAGACAATGTCTTTCCTTATTTCTTTCTTCTCTTTTTTCTTCATTGTTTAAAAGGGAAGTCAGCAAGCCATTTGGAATATTATCATAACAAAATGTTTTTTAACAAACTTCGATTTTAACAGAACTAGAGGCATCTTAACACTAACCCAAAACTTCAGGAGGTTCACCAACCTCTAGAATATTTTTTTCTCCAAACGCAGGCTGTTCAAGTGGTGCTTTTCTCCATCTGTTCTCATACCGTGCTCAGAATTACATTGTCATATTTAACGTAAAAGGGATCAGTCCCCTTTTCATAGCTTAAATTCAAAATATTACTATGAGGACTATGACCAGTGGTTTTCTAACTTAGGAGCCACCCCAAATATCACAAACTTACATGTATATTTTGACAAAAGTTCTCTCTAAAAACCGAACAAATCCATAGGGTTGATCTGCAAGTGGAAAAATCATACTAAAATGCAAAGTGAGAAAACTGACTTCCGTGGCAATGTGAAATATCTACTATTTCTTTTGAATTTTCTTCTCTACGTGTTTATCTGTGCATGTGTATGTGTGTTTTCCAATATAGGAAATTCACAATGCTTGCTACCTGAAGCCTGACTGTAATTTAGGGCCAAGCTATACGTTTACAGAAGTCTTAGGACAATGAGGACCACGTCACAATATTTCACGATGGAAACAATACAATTTTGAACTACGGTAGAGCGTACGTGTTTCATCTCTCTATTGCATACTCTATTGCATACTCCTCAGGACCCAGACTTCTCATTTAGGATCGGTTCCATCACAACTTGCATTTTCAGACCTCGTTTTCTTTGCCTCTTTCACCACTGACAGTTTCTGATTATTTTTCTAAATATGCTTCTCTGACTTTTCAGTGCAGCTTTTCTATTAGACAGAGAATTAACACAAGAGGTAGTGGTAGGAGAAATATGTCATTTTGCCTGTATTGATACAGAATCACCTAAATATTTGAGTACTGCAGATGAAAGGTTTTGTAATATATCAGTAATTCCCTGCCACACTTATCATTCACATGTCTGGGTGTTTTGCTTACCACATCCCCACTTTTCTTAATATGCTTGAAAGCTGGGTGTGAATGGAATGACTAACTCCAACAACTGCCTGGAAGCCTGTGGCAAAAACGAGTGGGGTGGCATTGGGGCCGGGGCCCATGACGGGATTAGGGAGTACCTGCTGAGGTGCAGGCGGTGCTCGGCTTCCCCCAGCAGCTCCGTCAGTCTCAGGCTCTCGGCTCGGGCGCCGGCTCCCTTCTGCTGCTCCTCTTCCAAACGCTGCCTGCTTTCATTCAGCTCTAACTTCAATTTCTCTACTTCCTTAGGCAGAAATAAAGAAAGAGGGAAAGGTGTCCATATAAAATATATGCCCTGGAATTCAAGATTCACTTCATTTTTTTATTTTTGCCAGGAATTTTTAATCTCATGAAAAATTATTAGAAAATTTAGGCCAGCTTCCATTTCATGACAAAAGGCATTAACACATCCAAATAGGCACATTAGTGAGGTGTTTCTGGATCGTCAGACAAAGTCTAATTTTAAAAATAAAGTGATTACACGAAAGTATGTAGTCACATGGATTACTGACACTTTCGTTCTATCATTTAAAAATAATATTAACTTCAAATGCCACTATGTTTAAAATCTAACATTTGTTTGTGAGATGAGACAAGACACAGCGATTTCCAGCAAATATTTGTGACTCTGTATTCTAAAAGATAGAAATAAGCTCCATTTGGGTATTCTGAAAGCTAAATCAAAGGATCAAATAAAATACATTAAAAAAAACCTGTGAGGTATAGAGGAAGACATCCTCACAAGGTTCAATATCATTTTGAAAAACATAATTGGGGGAAAATACAGTATTTAGAGTGTATGAGATTTCTGGGCTAAAGTAAAACAATATTAAATTTTACATTTAGAATAGGAACAGGAGCACTCTGAGACTAACAAATATGAATATCAAAAATTTATGAAAACTTATGATTGTATATTTCTTGGTTTCAGGATCAAATTGTCTTACTGAAATTCAAATATGTCAAGGAAAAAGCTTATGTATACAGGACATAATTTTAAATAATTTACACATTAAAGTAGAAATATTACATTTACCACAAAATAGCTATAAAATATAGCAAAAGACAAAGAGATGAACCGTTAAAAACATATTTATACTATTACAAGAAAAAGCAAAAAAGGAAAGGATAGCAAAAAGCAGAAACATTTTCAGAAACCAAGAAACAACGTCAATACACAAAAATGCAACTTCATTTTGGAAAATAAAATCATGCCAAAGTAGAATATTTTAAATTTAGAATTTAAGTACATTTAAAATTTTTCCTGTATCATTACTCAATATTCTGAAAAATTTCCTAGGTCCCTCACGGTACCTTGAGTCTATCAGTCAAGATGAACTAAGCAATTCATCTGTATGATTTTTATGTTCATCACCCACAAATATTCAATTTATCCCCATCAAAACCATATACTTCCAACAACATAATAAAATATGAAAACTTATCACAAGTTCTCAAATCCTGCTTTTGTGTAATAACAATTCTATCAGAGCAGATTTTCAGTATCTTTTCAGAGACTGGATTACTAAATGGGCCTGATTATTATGGGATTACTAAATGATCCTGATTTCTTTCTTTAAAATTTTTAAATTCTTAAAGTTATATCAATATGCTTCCAATTATAAATATAATTAAAGAGATAAAAGGACATAATAAAACACTCTCTTAACTTTTCCTTTTCTAATATTTATGAAGTCCACAAAAACAAGTCTACTTTAAAATTAAGATTAGATGTTGACTTTAGAACTGCAGTCATTCCTTCACTAGTGTTTTTACACAGTAAAATACAAGGCACTGCAGTAACTGCTGTGGGGGACTTAGAGCATCTCTGTCAGTACACTCAGGAGTTAAGCAACAATTCATTTTGAGAAATGAGACCTATCCACACAAAAAGACTGTCAAAATACAGAGTATATTAAAAAATGCCAGAGAAGTTCTAGAGAAGACTCATGGCCAGATGAGGGATATATTGGTCCAAGCAAGAAAAGGAAACTGCAAGAAAATTAAGGGCACATAAACTTGTGAAATGACACAATGAGACAACGTCACGGAAGGTCCTGAACTCTAAATTATTAAGGTTTTATTTTCCATATAAAAAATGGGGAGATGCCAAAGGTTTAAGCACATATGCAATAAAAGAGAGGCTGCGCTATAAGACCTTGAATCAGTATGTATGATCAACAGAAGGTAATGGAGACTGGGAGGAGACCAGTTAGATGACAACTGCAATATCCCAAACACAAGGAGCAATGACTTAACACAGAAATAAAAAGGGTACATGGTGATAACGTGGAAATCAAAGGAGAGCTATCAGGAGAAATCAGACATGACTCCGGGGTTTTGAACTGGGAGGATACAAAAGACTGACAGAAATGAGAAGCTTACAAACTTCTGAAGTTTTTTAAAATGAAAAGATACAATTTTTATAAGGACTGTGCAACAACTATATATATATATATGCACCTTACACTGCAATTAGGTTTTAACTATAAAGCAGCTGCTTTCTTATTCTTATGGAGGCAAAAGTTAGCAAGAAGCTGCAAACGAATTCAAAGTTAGTCAAACACGGACACAGAAAACACGGGCCCCACAGCCAACTCAGTGGTTTGAACCCACCAGCTGTTCCACGAGAGAAAGACGTGGCAGTTGGCTTCGGTCAAGACTACATCCTTGAAATTGCTAGGGCAGTTCTACTCTGCCTATAGAGTAGAAATGACTCAGAATCAACTCAATGGCAATGGGTGTGTCCATAATCATTATTATTACTGATTTTTCTTAAGCCAAGTGGTAAGGAGTGAAAAATAAAAGATCTGCCTAAAGATAGACCGCTTTCATTGAGGATGGAAGAGTTCTCAATTCATTACAATTTTCCCCCACCTCTATAAAGCACTAGTTTGGTGAAAATGGAATAAAAGTTTACCTATCACAATTTTAAAATCCAGAAAGCATTTTTGCTAGGAAGATAGAAAATGACTGTCTGCTTCTGATTATCTATGCCAGCAAAACAGCTTATTGGTGCAGATAATCAAAATCAACAAATAATCTAACCAGCTGGACCAGGGCTCAGCACTTACTGAGTCAGAAAAACCTGCCATGGCACCAACTCCAACAGTTAGAAGAGAAATCTCTTGCCAGAAATGTCAGGCTCCCACTGGCAGACTAACCCTTTGCCTCACCCAACTAGGTCAGGCCTGCTTCCTTGGCTGAATACAGTGGACCAGTAATGAAAGACCAACAAGAGTCATTGGCCAACTGTAGATTCCTCTCAAAATACACCATTAGCCTGCAATGTCTACAGTGTCGTTTAACGTGGCCAACCAAACATCTTTTGGCTACTTAGATAAAGACAAGTCCAGACAACTTCATGTTATGTCAAAAAGATACACTTCAAGTTATAAATGTTATTGCCAGAAAACTGAAAAGTGGAAGTTGTTAAAAGCAGTTACCCCAGAAGAATAACACCAGGGATGACTACAGAGGAATAAAGTATTATTCTTCATTTATATCCTTCTACTGCGAACCAAAAGGCTGGCCATTCAAACCTATCCAGAGGCATCTTGGAAGGCGTGCCTGCCAATCTCCTTCCCAAAGATCAAAGCCTTGAAAACTCTATGGAACAGTTCTACTCTGTACACATGGGGTTACCATGCGTTGGAACTGACTCAACGGCAGCTAATAACAAAAGCACTATGGGAATCTTTTGTCTTAGTCATAGACGTAAGTAACTTTATTTTTACTGTGATTAAATGTTCTTATCAAAGTAATGCACCTAATTGTGGGAAAGCATGTTAACTCTCTTGCTATACCGTTACTTCAACTTTATATAACCTTTTGTACTAACAGCATGATAAACAATTACCTTGACTTTACCATTGTGTCCAGTAACAGAGGAGTAACGTGGGAACACATCCAGTTAATGAGGTAGGCCATGCACAAACACAGAAAACTGCGGACTAGGCATGTAGGAATGTGGAAAACCGCGACAACACAATGGGTAGCAGAAAACAGCTCCCACCTTAGCAACTAGCCAGGGGACTGGATGTCCCCACCTCCTTGGTTCCTAGGGTACTAATTGTTCTTGGTGGATGGTATAAATACTTCAATAAAACCTGATTCTGGGCTGTCGGCACAGTGACTGTTAACTCCCTGATCCCACTTTTGTCTGTCTTTTCTTTAACCTCGGCATGGCTCCCTCCTCTGCCCATGTTTATCGGAGAACTCTCTGACTCCGACATCTAATTTAAGCCAAACAGTAAGTACTCAGTGGCTCAACCTGAAAAACAGTGGTGCCATGATGTCTCCAAGCCTAATCCCCAAGGGCAAACACTACCAACCCTACTAACACTTATCCCCATATTTCTAAATGACAAAATTTCTTGATCTTGCAACATTAGACATGATCCAGTGACTTCATATGTTACAAATGTTAAAGATTTTGGCCTCTTACCCACCCAACATGCATGTCTAGTCCTCCCATACAGTAATGTAGCAATTTTGATTAATCATTGTCACTAATTCATTTACATTACAGTCATCCTTTGGTATCCAAGGAGGGTTAGTTCCAGAAACCCTCCTCTCCCACAGATAACAAGTCCTTTACATAAAATGGCATATTTACATACATCCTCTCCTATACTGTAAATCAGCTCTAGATAACTTACTATACCCAATACAAGGTAAATGCTATGTAAGTAATTGTTAGGCATTTCTGCATTGCTTAGGGAATAATGACAAGAGGGAAGGCACACAGTGCTCCAACAAGGAGTGCTGGAGACCGAGGATCTGCAAAACGGTGGGAAGCTACCGCAGGATGTACTCACAAATCACGCGTGCACGTGTATGCCCGTGTATGCATGTGTCAACAGTGTAGTGCTCAGTGCATCGCAAATTCAAGTTGTGCTCTTTGGAATTACTTTTCTCCCAATTATCCTCGATCTACAGTTAGTGAATCCATAGATGCGGAATCTAGACTGTAATGGTTATGGGAATGTTATTCAGTACTGAGACAAGTATCACCTAGCTTAAGCTTTTTACACATTCCTCCCTCCCCATCCCCAGAATTTGATGGCTAGATTTCTTTAAGAATTTGTTTTTCTAACTGACATTTTTTCTCTGAATTTTGGATTTTTTTTTAACATACCAGCCAGCCAAGTTGCAGATCTGTCAAATATCCATCAATAACATTTTCTTTTTTTTTTTCAACAAATCACAAATTATCAGTTCATTTCAATTTTTTTTTCCTGGAGATATCCTTCTTGCTGCTTTATATCTGGCCAGACTGATTTCTGTCTTGGGGAAAGCCTTCACCATGCACCCATTAGCATTCCCTGTTATCTGAGTCCTGTTTCTCAGCTGACGTGGCTTTTTGGTTGAGGTACATTTTCCTAGTATGTGACAAACATTTTTTTTGTATGCATATATTTGTATGTCTGAAAATTACTTCATAAACATACTTTATAGTTTGGCTAGGTATAGAATTCTAGGTTGAAATATTTATCTTTACTATGAATTTTGAAAGAACTACTGTCTTCACAACCCCAACACCACGAAGGAAAGCCCTTTCTCATATGGTTCCTCCTACTTGGTCTACAATTTGCTTTTCTTTCTAGAAATATTTGGAATCCTCTATCTTGCCCAGGCATTTTGAAATTTTACAGTGTTAGACCTAGGAATGAGACTATTTTATTCTTTGTACTGGTATTTCAGTGGGTCCTTTTAAATCTGGAGGACTTTTTTCTTGACTTTGGAAAATTTTCTAACTTTTTTTTAAAACTTTCTGATGTGACTCATTTTTACATTTGCACTTCCTGGAACTCTGGGACATTGACTGTTTGCTCTTGGATATATCACCTAATTTTCTTCATCTTCTGATTCAAATTTCTAGAAAGTTTCTTCCAAACCTTTGATTTTTAAATTTTTACTTTATTTTTTATTTCTAGGAACTGTTTCTTGTTTTCACTCACTTTTACACAGCACCCTACTCTTATTTTACAAACACAGCACCCTATCTCTCCTTATCTCTCTTTGAGCATTATAGTATTTTAAATATTTTCCTCTGATATGTATGTGTTCTCCAAATATTGTGATGACTGGCTGTCCTTTCACATTCAAGAGTGAAACAGTCAACAAAAGATTGTGTGTAATGAGTTTTGGCTGATGTGATGATGTGGATTATTGTTTATTAACTATTCATTGTCATCTTGCTCGTGCCGAGGGTGGAATACAATAGCCACTGCCATTGACTTTAGGCCTAGCCAAGAGACTTCACTTGGCCAAAGGAATTTTCATGGCTGTAACACAAGCAGAAGACATAAATGTGTTTATATGGTTTGGCTTTGCTACTGTGTTCTGGCAATTCCCCACGACAAAAGCTTGCCTGAGTAACTACTGCCCCTTCAGCTTGGACCACAGAATGAACACATGTGACCCTGAACCATCACCCAGGCAAACCACCACCCACAACCTGAAGTAGTCATCCAGTCAAATACAGCCTAGTTCAGTCAATTGCCAGCTAACCTGCAGTCTCATAAACATAAGCATAAATGCTTGCTCTTTTAGCTTTGTCACTTAAAAATGATTGACAAAACTACTTTAAAGAAATAAGGAGTGTTAGAATTTTATTTAATCTTCACAACAATCATAACAATCACATAAGACAGGTGCTCTGTTTATACCTAAGGAATTGAGAGTCATAGACATTAAATGCTTTTCCAAAGAAGTAGACTCAAGCCTTGAATGAGGTCATCTGACTTTGCTGCCCCTGTCACCACATACCATAAATTAGGAAGTGGCTTTTGAATTTCATTTGTTCCCAAGATCCACAGTGAGAAATTCATTTTATATCATAGATCAGAAATACACACACATATAAATGTAACAAAGATTTTACAAAATAGTATTAATCCTTACTATGCATAATGCACTTAATTTCCTATCCCTTCTTTTCCCATTGTTTATTTTTAAAACATCTAGTTTCAGTCCACAAAACTGACTGCAGAATCCTACAATCTGAAGAAACCAAACCAAAAGAAGAAAAAAAAATTATCACTGTTGTGGAATGGACCAAATAGGATGAAGCGGGACTGCCCTACAGAGTTTCCAAGAAGTACCTGGTAGATTCAAATAGCAAACCTTTTGGTTAGCAGCCGTAACTATTTTAATGACTACCCCACCAATGTTCCAACAATTTGACAAGCACAGTACATTTCTGATCATTAATTTTTTTTTCCTCCATCAAGTAAGTAGACTCAAATAGGGAGGTCCATTAAGAAAAGCTCTATTATATATTTCTTGTAGTTTCCTATACTCAAAAAAAAAAAAAGGTATCTGGAAAAAAATAACGTATGCCAAAACCCATGTGAAATATTATATATTACTTTAATTCTAAAAGGAAAACTTTACTTGGTAAGGAAAGGTAGCCTATAGAAACTTTCATAATCTAATGTTAATGATTCACCCCTATTACTAAACATTCCAAACAACAAAGAAACTTGGTGCTGAGTTGATCCATGTGTGATATACACAGCAGAACTGCTCTTAGGGTTTTCTCAGCTGTAATCTTTACAGAAAGTTACCTGGGTACTACAAGTAGTTTGTGACAGACTGCTTACCTGCTAGTAAAATCTACACAAGGTGCTGTAGAAGAAAGGGCTGGCAATCTTTTCCCACAAAATATTACTGCCAAGAAAACCCTATTGAGCCATTCTACTCTGTAACACATAGGGTTTCCGTCAGTCAGAATCAACTTGATGGCAATGGACGCAGGTTAGTTTTTAGAATCTTTATGGAAGTAGACCACCAAGCCTTTGTTCTGTGGTGCTGCTGGATGGGTTTGAAGTGCCAATCTTTAGGTTAGTAGCTTAGCTCTGACTGTTTGCACCACACACGGACCTTCACTAAACAGTATGTGACTTAAATAACTTCAGATACACAGTTAACTTATTTGTGTATGAGAGACCAGAGAATGAGGAGAAAAGTCTGGAGAACAATAAAGACTGACACCCAAAGTCCTTGCATAGTAAGCAAGAAGAATCTAGTAGTTTCTAAGCTGATAAAAATTGACACTATGAATTGACCACTCAAAAATTCATGTAAAATTCATAGAATATATTTTGAAAACCAAGCTTGTAGATGATACTACGAACTGAAATAAAACAGTCTATCATATGGGTGACAAATATCCACTTCTGTCAGAAATTTAGTACTCAACAGTTGATACTTTCATTAATTTGTAGATGTTTAGAATAACTTTACCAGATCACTAACAGGTTTTTGCCTAGAGTGACACAGCTACCTGTGATTATTTACATTTAAGTTTATCAAAATAAAAACACTAAGTTTTTCAGTTGCATTAAGCACATTTTAAGTGCCCAATAGGCACATGTGGCCAATGGCTACAATGTTGGACAGTATAGATATAAAGTGTTCTCATCACCCCAGAACATATTATTAGAGAGCACTGGTTTAAATAAAAAACAAAACAAAACTCATTGCCTTCCAGTTGATTCTGACTCACAGCAACCCTTCAGGACACACAAGTACTGACTTAGAGTGTGTCCAAAGAGAGCCCAGTGGATTCGAGAAGCTAACCTTTTGGTTAGCAACTTATCTCTATTTGGTTACTCCTTAACCAATACCACATTGTCTTGATCACTGTAGTTTTGTAGAACTTCTTGAAGTTGAGTAGTATGAATCCTGCAACTTTTTCTTCATCAATATTGTTGTCTATTTTGGGCCTTCTGCCTTCCCATGTAAACTTTTGAGTCAGTTTGTTGATATCCACAAAATCACTTGCTGGGATTTTGATTGGTATTGCAGTGGATCTACAGATCATGTTAGGGAGAACTGGCATCTTAATAATACTGACGTTTTCTATCATGAACATGGACTATCTCTTCATTTGTTTTGCTCTTCTCCGATTCTTTTTTTTTTTTTTAGTTTTCCTCTGATAGATCTTATACACATTTTGTTAGATTAATACTTATATATTTCATTTTTCTGTGTTAATACAGTGCTGTATTTTTTATTTCAAATTAGAATTTTTCACTGTTAGACCATACAAAAACAATTGACTTTTGTATATTAGCCTTGTATCAGGCAACCTTTCTGGCCTCACTTATTAGTTCATGGTTTTGTTCTGTCTTTTTTAATTGACTTTTGGAATTTTCTAAATAAAAAATCAAATTATCTGCAAACATGGGCCATTTTATTTCTTCCTACCCAATGTGTATACTAGCTACCCAATGTGTATTCTAGCTGGCTAGAATTCCTAGTATGATGCTGAATAGGAGGTGCAAAGGGAGACATCCTTGTTTTGTGGATGTTCAGTTGTCTTATTCCTGATCTCAGAAGGGAAAGCCACTAGATTCTCATCAGCAAATACTTTTAAATGAATTTTAAGTTTTAAGTTTTTTCCCCCTCACATAATATTAAGAGAAGTAACATCAATTGATCACTCTAATTCAGAAAGACCTCATCAGAGGTAAAAGAACTTTCAGCTGAAGTAAGTGTTCCAAGCAGATGAGATAGGGCCAAGAAAAAGCATCTTTCTGAAAGCATGTACCCCAATAAGACTAGACATTAAGATACCTGGTGTGAAGTTGATCCCATTACACGGTAACAATATGGCAGGCTTTACGGAAAAGCCACGCTTATACGTCTATTCTGTGATGACAGGAGATCAGGGAGTAAAATAAGAAGCTCTGTTGTCATTTTATAATAAAAGCTCAGGCGACAGCACTATTGTCTTTTTCTTTTTTAACTGTGATTTAAGCAAAAGTTTACAGTTCAAGTTAGTTGCTCTTACAAAATTTATACCCATTTATATAACCTTAGTTGCTCTCCCTACAATGTGATCGCACATTCCTCCTTTCCACCCTGTATTTCCCATGTCCACTCAGACAGCTCCTATCCCTTTCTGCGTCTTAGCTTGCTTTTGGACAGGAGCGATCCATTCAGTCTTGTTTGTCTACTTGACTAAGAAGCGCACTATTTGCAAGCATCATTGTTATGCCTCATAGTCCACTCTAATCAGCTTCAGGGATGGTTTTAATTTGGTGCTAACACAGAGTCGGGCCACAGCCTTCAGAGTCCCTCCAGTAAGTCTGGTCATTTTACTAGAATCTGAGTTCTCTGCCCTTCTCTCCTCCTGCTCCATCAGGGACTCCCTGTTGTGTTCACTGTCAGTGTGGTCATTGTGGTGGCCAGGTACCACCTGGTTTTTCTGGTCTCATCTGAAGGAGTCTCTGGTTGATGTAGCCCCTTCTGTCTTTCGGGCTCATACTTTCCTTGTGTCTCCGAAGTTCTCCACTCTCCTTTGCTCCAGGTGGGCTGGGACAATTGATGCATCATAGATGGCTGCTCAGTGACTTTTAAGACCCCAGATGCCACTCATCAAAATGAGATGCAGAACATTTTCTTAATAAACTTTGTTATGCCAAGAGACCTAGATGTTCCCTGAAACCAAGATCCCCAAACCCCTATCCCTGTTACTTTGTCCCTACAAGTGTCTGGTTGTATTTAGGAAACCTTTTAGCTTTTGGTTTAGCCCAGTTGTCCTTTCCTTCATCTAAGATAATTCTTGTTTACTTACCACTGCTTTCTTAAATTAGCTTAGTAAACAATTCATGCTTTCTGGAGCATACCTATTGAATCTGTACACTGAGTAAATAATCCAAGAAGCTAGACTATATGAAGAAGAATGGGTCGTCATGACTGAAGGCTTATTAACAACTGTGTAATGCAGATGACACAATTTTGCTTACTGAAAGTGAAGAGGCTTTGAAACACCGACGAAGATCAAAGACCACAGCCTTCAGTATGGACTGTATCTCAACATAAAGAAAACAAAATATCCTCACACATTGACCAATAAGCAAGATCATGATCAACAGAGAAAAGACTGAGGTTGTCAAGGATTCCATTTTACTTGGATTCAGAATCAATGCCCATGGAAGCAGCAGTCAAGAAGTCAAACGATGCACTGCACTGGGAAAATCTGCTGCAAAGGACCTCTTCAAAGTGTTGAAAAGCAAAGATGTCACCCTGAAGACCAAGCTACACCTGACCCAAACCATGGTATTTTGAATCTGATCCTATGCACGTGAAAACTGGACAGTGAATAAGAAACAGAGGAGAAGAACTCACATCTTTAAATTGTGGTGCTAGGGAATACTGAATATACCATAGACTGACATAAGAACAGATCTGTCTTGGGAGAAATACAATCAGAGAGCTCTTTAGAAGTAAGGATGGTTAAAACTACATCTTAAGTATTTTGGACATACTATCAGGAGAGATCAATTCCTGGAGAAGAACATCATGCTTAGAAGAGAGCAAAAAGTGAAAACCCTCAACAAGATGAACTGACTCAATAGCTGCAATAACGGGCTCAAGCATAATAACGCTTGTGTACATGGCACAGGACCAGGCACTGTTTCATTCTGTTGTACAGAGGGCTGCTCTGAGTCAGAACCGACTCGATGGCACCTAATAACAACAACAGAAGTTGAGAAAAGGATTGCTTTGTATATTTTGAGTGTATATTTCTTCTGTCATCATAGACAACATACCAGATTATAACATTTGAAATTTTTTCCTTTAAAATACTAAGATGCCTTTTTGCCCCTAATTCTCTCACATTTTGTCAATGTCCTAAAAAGGGTAAGATACTAAAAATGTTCATGCCACTGTATTCTTGCACATCCACATTTTAAACATGGATGAAGAACCTGACTTTTCATGTCTGCTGGTGTTAGTAGTACTGTTGGCAATATAAAGGAACATCAAGGTAACACTAAACGACGTAAAAGTTGAAGTATGTGGTTGTTAGAAAGCCACTGTTAGAGAAAAAAAAAAGAGGCGATCAATTTTTCTTCTGACGTGTGGCAAATAATAGATGGCAATAGAAGAGGTGAGGTCGTGTGAACACGGCTGAGCATGACCGAGAGACCTGGGTGCAGATCACAGACTAAAACAAAGAAGACTCCAAATCGTGAGTCAAACATATTAAAGAAGTTACGACAATGTTGAAATAAGTGGGAGATTCTTAAATTTAGTAGCCAGCCAAGTGCCATCGAGTCAGATTCAAATATAATCTCTGCTAACTGTCAAACTTACCGGTTCCAATGTATTAATGGTATGGAGTTTTAAGACTGTCTGAGAATGAATTCTGCATTGGTTTAATGTCAGAAAGTTTGTGAAAAACTCTATATCCACATGTGACGAGAAGAACCAGATGGTGACCGGCCACCACCAGTGACAGCCGGGATGGGGCTCACAGTGTTGAGTCTCAGTTGCAACATGAGAAAAAAAAAAAGGATGCACCCTGAGAACTCCACTAAAAGACCTCAACTGATAGTCTGAAGACCTGGGGGTTCCCCTGGAGCACAGCCCCTAGACCTGATGCTGCCTCTGATCATAAATTATTACTGAGGTCAACTCTTTGGACAGGAATGGATTGGACTCGGGGATACACAGTGACCATATAGTGTGTGCACTTTATGGTTTTATGCATCTACAGGATGTCATCCTACTGGCCTCTTACTAGAGGGGAGGGAGAGGGTAAAGAAGAGTGGACAGGAGATTGTTAAGAGGATACAACTTGTATAGAACGGAAAGGAGGAGTGTGCTCTCATGGGGCAAGGAGAGCAGAAGGAGCTGCAGAGAGGAGGGCATGCAAATTTAAACCGGATTGTTTCTCTCAATCACAATGAAAAAAAAATTGTCAAGAACTGGTAAACATAAAAACACAACCAGCAGTCATGAAGTAGCAACCTACCATTTCACCAGCCTAGTTTCACCTGCTCAAGCTGTAACCTTCATTTTCTACTTTTAATGGTTCCCTGTTTCTGTGCCGAAGTTTGATGCCAATACCCTTCAGTGGATACAACCTCAGTTTTACCCCGCTGTTATGGACTGAACTGTCTCCCCCCAAAAAGGTGTTATAAATCCTACGATACCTGTGGCTACAATCCCATTTAGGTATACAGTTCTTTGTTATGTTAGCGAGACAGTACATGTAGGGGGCAGTCTTGAATCAGTCTCTTTTGAGATATGAAAGGTGTAGATTAAGGAAGCAGAGATAGGCAAACTGGATGGGGAAGATAGCAGCCCTAGATAACCACGTTATCTGCCATGTGGTACATCTCATCCTTGCCTTCCTGAATCATAGTCACAGAGGCAGATGTTCATAGTTAATGTTACTGAAGTAGGGATATGTAGTAGAGTTGCATCACATACTAGCAAAACGGAAACTGAAGTCATGTGGATAACTAGGCCCACCACTCAACCAGCTGACTAAATATCTTGGACTGTGTATCAAGAGCCAGACATGAGAATACGAGTCCTCCATCAGTCATAGTACATGTGTATTTCTCATGGCATGAACATCTCACCACAATAAGGGCAATTTTGTCTAAGAAACAGATATATTTTTCATAGAAAAGGGTCCCCAAACACAAGCCAATGTGTTTCTCTGGCCCCAGTCTAAATAAACGGCAATCTATTCCAACAACGGAAGTAAAGTGATAAAGAGTTAAACCAAGTGCCGTCGAGTTAAGGTTTTCAATAAAGGGGATATGAAGTCCCTGGGTGGCATAAATGGGTCAGTGCTCGACTGCTAACTGAAAGGTAGGTGGCTCATACCCACTGAGAGGCAACCAGTAAGACAAGCTTTTGAAAGGCCACAGTCTTATAAACTCATGTGTGGGATGACCGTGAGTTGGAATCCACTCAGAGACAATTAACAACAACATGAATGTCTTCAATAAGGTAGAAATACAAGGCTCCAGCTGCACATAAAAAGAATACACACAGATCCATGTATACAATATAAATTACGAGTGATCCGTAAGATTTTCAAGAATCATTTTTACTGTATGCATTACTCACATTCCAAGCTGACTTGAGACTATAACCCCCTCCTGAAATGTCACTCCACTAAGACGAAATATACTGCACTGTGTAGCAGAATTAATTTCAACAGCTTCACAAGTAATTCTGTATTTAAAAATATTTTAAAAGTTGAAGAGGTCAGTTATACTTTACTACATACAAAGGGGACAATTATTTGCTGTCATCAGCAATTGTGAAGGATTGAGATATGTCCCCATGAATAGGGCAGGTGTCTTTTGTGACTTGAAGGATGTGAAAAGAGTTTCTTAACACCATCCCTACCCCCTGAGTTGAACCAACCCTGAACTGACTGAATCAGTAAGGCCTGACTCCTGGAGGAATTACTAACACTAATGTATCTACAAGTAGAAACTTTTACAAATGGTTGCTCTATCAGAAACCCACCGAAATGAACTAATACCCAAGGGTACATTTTGTTCAGAGCTGCATTATGTGTGATGTGTTAACAGACTTAATAGACTCCAAACACTTAGCAACTTGGCAGTCCTCAGTTTTACCAAGCCAGTCACCCTATGGTCTAGAATGTAACAGTTGTTTGTGGAAAGAATACAGCTAAAAAGGCTAAGGCTGGTCTGTATTCATTTGCTCGGTGTACATATAAAAGTGTTCTCTGACAACCACATTACCATTTTTAATACAAAACAGAAAAGCCAGTTGCCATCAACTCTAATTCACGGTGATCCCATGTGAGTCAAAGTTGAACTGCACTCCATAGGGTTTCCAGTGGCTCCTCTTTCACAGACAGATTGCCAGGTCTTTCTCCCAAGACACCTCGGGGTGGACTCAAACCTCCAACTTGGTTAGCAGCTAAGTGCATTAACTGTTGGTATCAGCCACTATATTTTCAGTTGCCTCATATGCAAATACAGCCTCGCCCAAAGTAACAGCATGACTTCTAAAATCCACCAGGCACTCCTTGGAAACTCCATGGGGCAGTTTGACTCTGACCTCTAGAGTCTCTATGAGTCGGACCTGACTCAGCAGCAGTGGGTTTGGTTTTTGGTTTTTAGTGTGTATGAGATGCCACCTTAAAAAAGACACCACCTTTCATTTAAAAAGTTAATGTATAAAATAACTACGTTTATAAAATATATTTAACTATATGGTTTTATCCGACCCATAAAAACCCTAGAGGAATCAGTAGCCCTTCCCCATAGGGTTTCCAAGGCTTTAAACTTCTAGGAAAGCAGACTGCCACTTCTTTCTCCCATAGAGCACTTGTGGGACTTGAACCACAACCTTCAGGTTACCGGCTGAATGTCTAACCATTGTGTAATCAGGGTACCTTCATTGGAATACATACATGTATTTAAAACATATACAGAAATCTGCTGCAAAAGACCTCTTTAAAGTGTTAAAAAGCAAAGACGTCACTTTGAGGACTAAGTTGTGCCTGACCCAAGTCATTATATTTTCAATTGCCTCATATACATAGGAAAGCTGGACAATGAACAATGAAGACCAAAGAAGAATTGATACATTTGAATTGGGGTGTTGGTGAAGAATATTGAATAAATCATGAATTGCCAGAAGAATGAACAAATACAGATAAAAGAATTACTAAGAAAAAAAATTATAAATATGTCTCCAAAGTCAGGGGAACATGTTATAGCATAATAAAGTGAAAGCTCCTTCAGCGATCGATGTTTACTGCCATTTGAAAATTGTTTTGCCTAAATTTGAGAAAATAATACAAAGTAAAAAATAATTTTAAGTTGGGAAAACCAATCTTTAATTTATTGCTTTTAATAATTCTTTCCCAAGAGCTCAATTCAACACAATAACAATTCTTGTGTGCCTACTATGTGCCTACTATTTACCAAATAGGTCTGGTTATACGCCTGTATACATCCATACTTCTTTCTCTCTCTCACATATACACACACACACATCTTAAAATCTAATCTTTCTCACTCACTACCTACTAACCTCACCCTCTTTGCTGTTCTTTACAACTATTAAAGTATGAACTCCACTCCTTATCATGTGATTAAAAAAGCAAATACTACGATACATGTAATTTATCATATCATTTCCCCTGAAATTTAGAAACATCTAGACTATAGCACATAACAAAAATTATTATATGGCTCTAGTTCAGCTATTGTAGAAACTGAAAACTAACATTATAAATGTACAGCAGGAAATATCTTACTCCTGGACCCATGCCAAATGAAATCAACTCACCATTTTCTCATTATATTACTGTATTTTGGGGGTAATTTTATTCATTTTTATCTCTGTGTATTAAAGCTGTTAACATTCTCCAACAGTTCAGCTGAAAACTGATTGAAATATAAGATTAAAATAAGTTTTGCCACATGGCTCACTACAATTAACACGCTGTTGCTCCTAGACCAGGAGACTACAACATTCCCCACATGTAGAAACATGATTGAACGCAAATACAATGCAAATCTAAATATAAAAATCACACTAAAATAATTTTAACGAACAACAGTATGAAAGGTATTTTCATAGTGAGATGAACCCACTTTATTTATAAAAATACATGAACAACTTTACAATGAACTGAAAACATGGCTGTTTCAAATGTTATGCTTGGATTAACCACAGGAAAACTTTGTAAGTTTATCACAAGAAATTTATAATTAGCTTCATGTAAATACATTTTTTATTATTAAATGTATTTATAATGCTTTCAAGTTACCACTATATGATTAAAAATATTCAAAGGATAATGAGAATACTTATTGATAATCATAAAATTAACCAATAGTTGTGATTTCACAAAATGTGTTCAAACTTGGTGCTATTATCATAAATGCATAACACTATGAAGGTCACCGAAGTGTGGGATTGCGACAGTTCCCTAAGTTTTCAGTTTATGCTTCAAAAAAAAATACTTCTAAGATAAACTTATAGGACTATCAATATAAAATTCAGAGTGCATTGAAAAACCAACTTTTTTTTTTGTACATAATAGAATTACTGATATCTACAAAATCACAATTTCCCCAAAATAAAGCTAGATAAAATTAGGCTTATTACTATTTCAACAGTAAACACAGTTCCGTGTGGTATCATCAGTCAAAAATTACTATGCAAAAAATATATATATAGGCCCATTTATTCTTAACCAGAAAAGCGGGTAATTCTGACAAAACTACTTGGTTTCTTACATAATATGCAAACTTTCATCACTTTTCAACTAGAAAAATTACAGCTCAGAGTTACTGTTAATAGCTGCATGAAGAATAAAAGTTAAATACCCTGAGTCCTGAGGCAAAAATACAAGGAATGTTTGGGGGCTCTTTTGCATCCAACTGTCAAGATTTCAATGTACATCTTTAAATTTTACAAATAAAAATCCTCTTCCTTAAAGACTGGCTTGGTACAGAAGGGCTCTAAGACATTTGAGAGTTAATTCCTCTGCTTACATCAAAATTTTGCTCATTTGTTTAATAAAACTTCTCCTTTAAAAACACCATACAGTTAGGGACAGGGGACCCGGCAGTCATCACCTTCAGCTGTCCTGTCTTTTATGGATGAAAACACCAGGTTCCAGTCAGACTGACACGCTCACTGCCGGCCACACAGCTGGACCAGAACCCAGGCTCCTGTCCCCTGCTCTGATACCATCTCCCTTGAAATGTGGAACCCTGCCAGCCACAAAGCTAAGTGACAAGCATAAACAAGCTTCTACTGGCAGTATTAATTTTTTTAAATGCAATAAAGACAACACATTATCTGTTCCGCCTTTGACAACTGTTATTCAACAAGAAGGTTTCTATTTTTTTTTTCTCTGTGTAGTCTCTTATTAGCCAAATTCTGTCTGTTATTCTCTGACAATCAGAAGAAATGTATGTTTCAGATCTCCTTTTTCTAAAACTAGTCTCAAAAAGCCCTATAGGTGATCTTTAGCTGAGACAAAAATACATTTTCTCGAATTTGATTTGTATCACTGCTGAATACAGGTACGGGGACAAAACATAGTATTTACTTTTCTATATTTCTCTCATCTCCCATCAGTAAAACTTCAAATATTTGTTCCTACTTAAATCTCCCAGACTTCTGCTTCAAACAGAATAATTTTATGTTACAGGAAATCATCTTTTAATGTTTCACTGGATCAGCTTCAACTGACTGAAAAAGGAAACCCCATCTCTGGAGTCTGCAGCACTTAACAGCGTAGATGACACCAACAGCCTTCCACGTATGACTGTCCTGGACCCGGATGAGGTCGCCCCTGGTTCTGCCTACCCATTTCTCTGTCACTCCGTGGTGTACCTGATTACCAAGAACATCAATGTCAACGCTCTGGCTTTGAAACCAGGCAGCAGCAGAGGCAAAAAGGATTACTAAAAGCATACTAGAGCATTCAAACCTGCAAGCTCTTGCCTGGGCACTAAAATCTCAAGACAAAAAAGATTGTGACCGTCTCAACAGCGCGTCTCTGTGCAACTTACCTCTGAGCTGCTGCTCTGCAAAGCTGCTCAAAGACAACGCACAGCAGAGCCTCTTCCACTGAAAAACGGGTCAATTTAACCTTATTTTGTTGGAAGGTTTTCATCAAAATTAATGAGATGTTCTTATGAGAGCAGGAAACAGCAAATTTTAACAACAAAATCACATTTATTTTTAGGTGCACAACTGATTGGGGAAAAAAAACCCTCCTTCTGTACTGAGACATGGCATACGTGATCTCACCTTATGGGGAGTTTTTAGAAAACTCACATTAGCTGTGGCTTATAGAAATATTTCTGCAAAAGTCTATCTGTGGTGCTGAAGAATTTATTGTACTTTAACCCCCAAATATCTTACATTTCTATTTTTTTCAAGCACCTTCCAATGTGAAGTAGATGCTTTAGTTGATAGATATTTTCTTTTCAATTAACAACCTCCACATACAAAGAAGCAAATTCATCTATTCAATTTACCGGCCATGTATTCAATCATAAGAGTCCTGTGTGTGGACGCAGCTTTTCCTAGTTCAGAAAACACTTTTGCATACATTACTGATTTTGTGTGCTATGACAGAATACTAACATAATTCTTGCTTTTACTCATTTTCTCAAAGAAAAATAAAATAGGCAGATAAACAGATAAACACAGGGTAATGACAAAAACAAAACACTTTTAAAACATGGGCTGAAAAAAAGGAGAGTGGGCCAATAAAATAAATGGAAGAAAGCTTAAAAAAACATGTATTTTTAAAAAGTTGTCATCAAACCTACTTCCCCAAATCTCAAGTTTAGCCAGTTTAATCAGATGTTATAGATGAATAAATCGGAATTTCAGACAGGTGACTTCCATTTTCCTCTCTCATTGGAAGCTTCCTAATACAGGTTTAAATTCTGCCAACTACAAACTTCCTTCAGATTTACAAAGACATTCTGATTCTTATAGTCATCTATTTACAATTTCTTCATCATTTGTGATCAGTGTCATCTTCTGTCACGTGGCTTGGCAGCAACTAAGCATAATAACTTGTACATAGTAGGTTCAAAAATACTTTCTTTTTAACTAGGATTATTTTGAAGATGGCCAGTGGTCTGGTTCTCAAACATGAAAACAAACACATCAGTTAAAATAATGTGGAAAGTGGAGTCGAAAACATTAAGGTACTAAAACCTCCTCAGCTCTAGGTCCCAGTACTCTCCCCAGGACCGGTGCTACTGTCACTACTCCACTGACTTCAGGAGAACGTGGGTCACGGGCCAATCAAATTCACCTGTGACGTAAACCCGAGAGGATAATTTATTATGGTGAGCTGTCGAAACCAGTGAGACAAGCAGAGGCAGTATACAGTAACTAAAATGACCAAGTTAGAGAGACAGAAATGCAAACACCTGTATTTACTGCCTAAGCGTTCAGCTGCAAAGACATGCTATTAGAGGTTTTTAATTGACACAAGCTCAGTGAGAGTTCACAGTGTAACACGTGCTTGATAAAAGCGCATGCCAAGGGATTACTGATGCTGAAGCCAGATTAGTGCAAGCTTGAGTGATAATCCCACTTTTATGTACTGGTTGCTTCATACCAAAAGTATCATATTCAGTTATCACTGTGACTTTGGAAAAGAACTCGATAGAACAGAACCGAGTAAGGAGAGAGAGATGAGGACAGAGAACACGAATAATCATAACATTAACAATTTATGATTATTAATTTTCAGAGAGTAGCTATTATATGCCAGGCACTGTGCTATGAGGTTAACATGTTACTGTCAGCTGTTGTGAGGTCAGCTCAGACTCACAGCGACCCCACGCACAACAGAATGAAGCACTGCCTGGTCCAAAGTCATTCTCGCAGTTGTTACGCTTGAACCCATTCTTGTAGCCACTGTGTCAATCCATTTCACTGAGGGTCTTTCTCTTTTTCACTGACCCTCCACTTCCCCAAGCATGATGTCTTTCTGCAGGGACTCATGGCATCTAATAACATGTACCAAGCATGTGAGATGAGTTCTCATCATTCTTGCTTCTAAGGAGTATTCAGGTTGTACTTCCTCCAAGACAGATTTGGTTTTTTTTTTGGCAATTCATGGTATATTCAACATTTCTCCCCAACACCACAATTCAAAGGCATCGATTCTTCTTCAGTCTTCCTTATTCATTGTCCAGCTTTTGCATGAATATGAGGTGGCTGAAAACACTAAGGTTTGGATCAGGTGTTTTTTTTTTTTTTCCCTTTCAAGGTAACATTCCTGCTTTTCAAAAGCTTTGAAGAAGTCTTTTGCAGTGAATCTCTCCAATGGAAAGCATCTTTCATTGTGGTCAAATTAATGTAACAAAAATTCTGCCAATTTCACCATTGGGAAGTGCACAGTTCAGTGACATCAGTTACGTTCACCATGTTATATAACCACCACCACTGTCTATTTTCAAAAGTTTTTTATCACCTCAAAGAGAAATCCAGTAACCTTTCAGCAAGAACTCCCCATTGCCCCTCCTCCCAGGCACTGGCTGTTATTCTTGTGTGCTATCAAGTCAATTCCATCTCATACCAACTTTCTAGCACAGAGCAGAGCTGTCCTAGGGTTTCCCCAGGCTGCAGTCTTTATGGCAGCAGCTTGCCAGGTCTTCACTCCCATGGAGTGGCTGGCGAGTTTGCACCACTGACCTTTCAGTGACCAGCCGAGAGTTTAACTATTGGGTTCCCAGGGCTCCCCCAGCCACTGGTAACTACTAATAAACATTGTCTATTCTAGATACTACATACGAAGTCTGACAATTATGTTCACGAACTCATCCTAGGAAAAGTGGTACATACCTCTTTGCTGAATGTCACTACAGTCACCTTCGAAGTACTGCCCTTAGGAGGCTATGAACTGATGCCAGCACCTAGCCCACCCTTCAAAGCAATTTTGGAACTCTTTTTCTGGAATGGCCATTAGAGCCATCATCGTACGACTCTTGAAGTCCCAAGTGTCATCAAAATATCCTCCTTTCAATATTTCCTTTATCTTCAGGTAAAGAAAAAAGTCATTGGGGACTACATCAGGTGAGTAGGGAGGGTGTTCCAATACAGTTATTTGTTTACTGCCTAAAGACTCCCTCACAGACAACTATACAGTTAAGTTTACCAACTTGCCACTGTGAGCAATGGCCATTCCAGAAAGAGTTCCAAAATTGCTTTGAACAGTGGACTAGGTGCTGGTGTCACTGTCTAGCTTCCCAAGAGGAGTACTTTGAAGGTGACCGTAGTGGTATTCAGCAAGTAGGTATGTAGCACTTAGAACAATTAATTTCACAGACTTAATTACAAAACCTCACATATATATGAAATCATATAACAGGTATCCTTTCATACCTGTGTCATTTTACTTAACGTAATGCATTCAAGGGTCATTCATGTTGTAGCATGTATCAGAACTTCATTTATCTTTATAACTGAATAACATTCCATGATATGTACATGCGTATACACCACAAATGCCAAAAGAATGAACAAATCTGTTTTCTGAGAAGTACAACAAGAATGCTTCCTAGAAGCAAGCATCATGAGACTACGTCTTACATACTTGGACCTGTTGCTAGGAAGAATCCTGCTTGGTAAGCTACAGGGTCAGTGGAAAACAAGATGACTCTCAACCAGATGGACTAACAAAAGTGGCCGCCAACAATGGGCTCATACATAGCAACGACCACAGAGGTGGTAGGACAGGCAGTACTGAACTGGAATCAACTACAGTGCATGGAAGTGCTGCGTTTTGTGTGTCTAATCAGCTACGATGAACACTTCGGTTGTTTCACACCTCTGGGCTATTTTAAGCAATGCTGCTATGAACACTGGTGTACAAGTATCTGAGCCCTTGCTTTCAATTCTTTGGGTTATATATCTAGGAATGGGATTGCTGGGTCACATGGTAGTTAGCTCTATGTTTAAATTTTGGTGAACCACCTGTTTTCCACACTGGCTGCACCAATTTAGAATCCTACAAGCAATCTATGAAGGTTTAATTTTTCCACATTCTTGCCAATACTTGTTATTTTCCCATTTTCTCATGATAGCCATTCTCAAAAAAAAGCAAACTTTTTTGCCATAGAGTCAATTCTGACTTGTAGCATTCCTATATGATAGAGTAGAAATGCCCTATAGAGTTTCCAAGGAGTGGTTAGCAAAGTTTAACCAGTATGCCACTAAGGTCCTATAGCCATCGTAGTCGGGGGTGAAATGGTATCTCATTGTGGTTTTGATTTGCCTTTCCTTAATGATTAATCATGTTGAGCATCTCTTTATGTGATTACTGGTCACTTGTATATCTTCTCTGGAGAAATGTCTATTCAAGTCCTTTGCCCTTTTTTTTAAATGGGTTGTCTTTTTATTGTTGGGTTGTAGGAGTTTTTTTTTAACATATTCTGGATATTAAACTTTTATCAGATATATAGTTTACAAATACATTCTCCTATTTTGTAGGATGTCCTTTTCCTTTCTTGATCATGTCCTTTGATGAACAAAGTTTTCCAATTTGATGAAGTCAAATTTATTTTTTCATTTCTTATTCATGCTTTTGGTGTTATATCTAAGAATCCACTGTCAAAAATAAAGTCCTGGAGCTTTCTTCTGTGATCCCCTAAGAGTTTTATGGTTTGATGAAGTCACAGATACATTCTGAGTTCATTTTCATATATGTTGTGAAGTAGGGGTCCAAATTCATCCAGCCATTCCAGCATAATGTGATGAAGAGACTATAGTGTTTCCCCATTAAATGGACTTGGCATCTGTAAAAATATCAAATGGCCATAGATTCATAGGTTTATTTCTGTAATTTCAATTGTATTCCATTGGTCTGTATGATGCTTTTGTTGTTGTTGTTGTTTGTTTGTTTTTTACTTTTTTAATTACTGGAGGCTTGAAGTAAATTTTGAAATTAACAGTTTGAGTACCCCAGTATTTTTTTCCAGGATTGTTTTGGCAGTTTGGGGCCCTGTGCAATTTCTTAGGAATCTGAGATAGGCTTTTTCATTCTGCAAAAAAGGCTCATGAAATTTTGATAAAAATTGTGTTAAATCTGTAGATCACTTTAGGTAGAATTGCCATCTTTAACAATATTGAGTCTTCCAATTCACAAACATTGGATTTCTTTCCATTTATTCATATTTGCTTTAATTTCTTTCACTAATGTTTTCTATTCTTCAGTGTAAAAGTCTGTCATTTATTCTTAGGTATTCTATTCTTTTAGATGCTATTGTAAATGGAATAGTTTTCTTTTCTGATTGCTTATTGCCAGTGTATAGAAGCACAATTGATTTTTAAGTATTGATCTTGAATCCTAAAACTTTGCTGAACTCATTTATTAGCTCTAGTAGCTCTCTTCTGTATTCTTTAGGATTTGCTACATATAGGAACATATGATTGAGCCTCAAATGGAAATTATCTTATTTCTTCCTTTCCAATTTGTACGGCTTTTGTTCTCTTTCTTCCTAATTGCTCTGGCTAATACTTCCAGTACAATGCTGATTGTGAATGATGAAAGTAGGCAACCTTGCCTTCATCCTGATCAAAAACTCAAAAGTAGGATCATACATTTGTCCTTTTGTGTCTGACTTGTTTTATTTTCAAGTGAGTCTCTTATTGACAGCAAAAGTTGTATAATGTTTTCTTACCCTATCAGTCTCTCTCTTTTGACTGAAAGTTTAAACAGTTTGTTTAAAGCAACTGTCAATAAAGGAAGGAATTACTTCTGCTATTTGGTCCTTTGTTTTGTGTGTCTCAGATATATTCTTTATCTCTCATTTCTTCCAATAGTGCCTTTTTTGTGTTTAGTTGAATTTTTTATAGTGTTCCACTTAAATTTTCTTCTTGTTTCTTTCCTTTCTTTCTTTTTTTTTTTTGGTATGGCTAGCATGACAATTTAACACCCTAAATTTATAACAACCTAGTTAAATTGATACCAAATTAACTTCAATAGCATAGAAAAAGTCCACTTCTATATGGCTCTTTCTCTCCCCTTTATTTTGTTGTTACAAATTAACTTTTACACATTGTGTTCAATAACACAGGTTTTACATTTTTTTTATGTACTGTGTTGAAATCATGCGAGGCAATTCAAACAGTGTTACAAACCAAAAATACCATAAAGCTTACTTTTAATTTGCCAGTGAAATTACCTTTACTGGAGATCTTTTTACATCCTACGTCTTCAGATTATTGTCTAGCTTTCTCTTATTTCGACCTGAAGGACTCCTATTAACATTTCTTTTGCAGTGGAATTCTATGGTAAAGAACTCTCACTTTCTGTTGATCTCAAAATGTCTTAATTTTACTCTCAATTTTTAAAGACCAGTTCTGCTGGATACAGAATTCTTTATTAATATGTCATCACACTGTCTTCTGTCTTCCCAGGTTTCTGAGGGTAAACTGGTGCTTAGTTTTACTGAAGACCCTCTGTATATGACAATTCATTTTTCTCTTGCTGCTTTCAACATTTTCTATTTACCTCTGGTTTTTGAACTCGATTATGTCTTCATGTGGAACTTTGGGGGTTTATCCCATGGGGAGTTTGTTGAACTTCTTGGATGTGTAGGTTAATGTAGTTCATCAGAGTTGGGAAGTTTGGGGCCATTTGTTCCTTTCTCTCTCTCTTCTCCTTCTGGGATACCAGTAACGTGTACATTCGTCTGCCGGACAGCATTCCACAAGCTCCTTAAGGCACGTTCAATTTTCTCCTTTTAAGCTTCATTTACTTTTAACTCCTCAGACTGAATAATTTTAACTGCTTTCAATGGCACTGGGCTGGGTCTTAAAGTTCATGCATCTTTCTTCTCTCAATCAAATCTGCTGTTGATTAGTGATTTTTCAGATACTACTTTTTCCAGTTCCACTGTTTCACTTGATTCTTTTTCATAATTTGTATCTTTTCATTGACAGCCTTAACATGTTCATATATCTTTTTCCTGATTTCCTTTGTTCTTTTTCCATATTTTCCTTCATATTTTGGAGCATATTCAAGACTGTTGTTTTTAAAGTTTTTGTTTATTAAGCCCATTATCTGGGTTTTCATGGGGGCATTTTCTGTCAGTTTATTTTGTTCCTTCGAATGAGGCACAGTTTTCTGTTTCTTTGCACACCTTGTTATTTTTTGTTGAAATATAGACATTTGGATATTATAACATGGTAACTCTGGAAATCAGATTCTTCTCCTTCCCCAAAGTCTGATAGTTTTCTGGTTTTTGTTTTTAATTTTTAATTGTTGAAGGCTGTAGTCATCCATTTGTTTTGTGACTTTCCCTAACAATTTTTGTAAAGACTGTATTGTTGGACCTGTGTGGACACTGAAGCCTGTTTCTTAGTGTGTTCAGTATTTAGACAGAAATTTCCTTGACCACCATGGGAAAGGACAATAAAACCAACAGATAGAAAGCTCTCTCTCAGGTCTTACACACTGCTCTGTGCCAGGCCTTCCTTCAATATTTAGCCAGGCTTGCACTGAAACTAGGGACCAGCCTGAGGTGAAAATGTACAGTCTTAGGTAATTTCTGAGCATGTGTCTTTCCCTGAATGTGTATGTGGCTTTCTCAGTTCCACCAGATACATGGTGTTTGTGAAAGGCTTGAATTCCAAAAGAAAGTCTCTTCCTGCCTTTTGCTTCAAGTCCCTCACAACCTATTATATGTGCAGTCACATCTTTGGCACCAGGCAGCTGCAGTTTGGTTACGTTGCTGCCTGCTACCCCTCAGCATTGTGTGGGCTCCAAGACAGGTCCACCTGAGACAAGTGCATTGCTATACGGTACTTCAAGCGGCTCCCAGACAGGCTGGAAAAGAAACAGACAGTAATTGCACATTGAGTCTTCTCCACTCCATTTACAGCTAGAGACCAGGCTCCTCTCTCGGAGTGCAGGTCACCACCCCAGTAAGAGGGCCACACTGAGCTGGGAAATATATGGAGCACAGGCGAGTAGAAGAGCAAAGTTGTCCTCTCACCTAGAGGTAGCCTTTTTCTTGATTCATCATTTGCTTAGCTGTTGTAACTCCTTGACTGGTTTCCAGAGCATGACAAAATTGGCTCTGGCAGTTTCTGCTTGTTTCTTTCTCTTTTTAGGGGGTGGGGTGCATTTTTACACAGGGGATGGAAGCATGAAGCTGCTCACACTGACACCTTGCTACAGACTCTTTCTTGACATATTTTTAAAAATTAACAAATAATATAACAGCAAAAATTATAATAACTCATCATGAAAGAAACAAAGAAGTCATTAGGAGAGAACAGAAGAGGGGTGTACATTACTTGTCAGAAAGGTCCTCTCTTAGTGACATTAAAGTGGACGCTAAAAGAGAAAGAGCTGGTTAAGTAAAGGGAACAGTGGGGAAGAACATAAAAGACAGGCGCTTGTACAAAGGCTCTGGCGTGTTTGAGAAGCTAAAAGAAAACCATCAGGGCTAGACTGAATGGACAGAGAGTAAGATTGTGTAAGAAGAAGAAGGGAAGACAGGAGTGGTCAGAATATGCAGGGCCTTACAAACTATAGAAGGGAAACCCTTGTGATGTGGTGGTTAAGTGCGATGGCTGCTAACCAAAGACGGTGGCAGTTCGAATCCACCAGCTGCTTCTTGGAAACTCAATGTGGCAGTTCTACTCTGTCTTATAGGGTCACTATGACTTGGAACTGACATGATAGCAATGGGTTTTTTGGTATCAGCCCTGGAAAGAAGGTTGGATTTATGTTCCTACATGCCAATGGGAAGCCAGTCCAAGTTGAAAATGAAAGAACAATGTGATTCAGTTTGCATTTTGCTTTTGCTAATGCGTAGAGTATGAACTGAAGAGCACACACTCATGAAGCTAAAATTATAACGAGGAAAGATAGCTAACAAACAATAGAAATGTAGACAACAAAGCAGAAAGGCAAACGGAGTAGTTGGGGAACAGTGGGAACCCTGGCATAGCAGTTGAAAGCTATGGTCAGCAATTTGAATCCACCAGAAACTCTCTGGAATCCCTACCAGGAATTTCTACTCTGTCCCATAGGGTCACTATGAGTTGGAATCAACTCAATGGCAACAGGTTTGGTTTGGTTTTTTGGAAGGAAATAGTGCACAGTCTTGAACAATGGCTTGAAGGCATTAAGACAGAGATTCACAAAAATATCAAAGGGAACCACGTTCCAGGAAAAGGGAACAGCAAGTACAAGGGTCCTAACGTGTGCATGTAGCTAATGTACTGGAGAACTAGCAGGGAAACCAGTGTAGCAAGAGCAGAGTGATGGGTGAGAAAAGCAAAGGATGAGGACACAGACGGAGCAGGAGGCCAGTCTGTGCAGGACACTGTGGATCATGGCATCTTTTTATTCTCATCGGTTGCAGTTTCTCTTGCCCTCCAGGTATCTAGAAAACTTTGTTCTTCTGTCCCTTTCACTTGAATAACCTTCCCTCCCAACCTCCCTCTGCCTCCTTTCACACACTGCTGAAATATCACCTTTGTTACTGTTGTTCTTGTTAGGTGCCATCAAGTCAGCATAAATATGGATCTCCGCCAATCAGTTGGCCAAGCAGCTGCCTTCTAAATTTCTTAGCATGGCTAAGTGAGCACTTCAGGCCTGCCTTCATTTGTTGAAACATCTCAACTGATATTCCATCAACTCATGAAGGCTTGCTTTTGGCCAATGCCTTCAGTGCAGCTGAAGACTAAACTAAAAGTGCACTAGAGCAGTACTTTTAATTTAGACTAAAACACATCGGGTTCTTATTACATAAACCCTTAAAACAAAAAACCCAGTGTTAGTGAGTCAATTCTGACCCATAGCGACCCTACAGGACAGAGCAGAACTAACCCACAGAGTTCCCAAGGAGCACCTGGTGGATTTGAACTGCCAACGTTTTGGTTAGCCGACATACCACCACTTAACCTGTACGCCATCAGGGTTCCCCTACAGGGCTTAAGTCAGAGTCCCTGGATAGTGTAAATGCTTAAGTACTTGGCCACTAGCTGAAAACATTAGTGGTTCAAACCACGCAGAGATCTCTGAAGAGAAGCCCCAGTGACTTGCTTCTGAAAACTCCATGGAGCGGTTCTACCCTGTACACATGGGGTCACCACGGAGCAGTTCCAGTTCTTAGACATGGGGTCACCACGCAGCGGTTCTACCCTGTACACGTGGGGTCACCACAGAGCAGTTCTACCCTGTACACGTGGGGTCACCACGGAGCAGGTTCTACCCTGTACACGTGGGGTCACCACGGGGCGGTTCTACCCTGTACACGTGGGGTCACCATGGAGCGGTTCCACTTTGTAGACATGGGGTCACCATGAGTCAGAACTGACTTGACCACAACAGGTTTACTTTTATTGTTAGGGAAATAACTAGATAACTAGCAGACATTCAGTAATTGGGGAAGAAATACTAGCCATCTGACAGCCTTATGAGTCTATGATAAAGAAACATTTACAGACAAGCTAAAAATGGTAAACTGTAGTTTCTAATCCTAATAGCGATCCCATATGACACAGCAGAATTACCCCACAGATCTCCCAAGGAGCAGATGGTAGATTTGAACTTCTGACCTTTAGCTAGCAGCCAAACTCTTAACCACTGCTAGCAGGACTCCCATTTAAATCAGGATAAGAAAATCATTTCTTAATATGACTGCAGAAAGCTTCTATGTAGAAAATTTCAACCAAATTTTTTAAAAATAGCCCAATAAAAAAGGCAGCACTTGCATTAATGGAGCCATCTTTCTACCGGAACAATGCTTCCTCCAGCTTCTTAAGTCTCCCTGAAAGTTTATTTTTAACTCCCTTTCTTCCTCAGCTGCAACTCTCTCTGAGAAGACAGGAGCATTGCCTTGTGGCTTAACGGCAACTTTTGGCCACAGTGGGATTAGCAATTTCTGAAGGCAGGCTAATGCTGTATTACTTGTACAACGTATTACCATGAAGAGAGAGATTATCAGAAACTTGGTTGTAAGTGGAGAGAGTCTATTCTGATAGGAATTTCTCATTCCGCATAGAAAACTCCAGAAATGCGTTGTAATGGCTGAAGGAAGGCCAGAAATAAGGATGCCACTGCTTTCTTGTCTGTTCCCTAAAAGTTACAATTAGCATACCAAATCTACTGAAGCACATATGAATTCAGGAGTCCTAGTGTCACACAGAAACCCTGGTGGCACAGTGGCAACCCTGGTGGCATGGTGGTTAAGTGCTATGGCTGCTAACTAAAAGGTCGGCAGTTCAAATCTGCCAGGCACTCCTCGGAAACTCTATGTGGCAGTTCTACTCTGACCTCTAGGGTCACGATGAGTTGGAATAGACTCAAACGCACTGGGTTTGGGTTTTTGGTTTAGTGTCGTAGTGGCTAAGGGCTATGCCTGCTATTCAAAAGGTCAGCAGGTCAAATCCTGCAGCCACTCCTTGGAAACCCTATAGGGTAGTTCTTTGTCCTATATGGTCACTATGAGTCAGAATCAACTTTATGGCAATGTTTTTCTACTTTTTTTTTCTTTTATTTTTTACATCTGTTAAAAAGGATAATATGTAAACCTAAATACCTTGCAATTTATTAACAATCCTAAGTTAACTTCCATTTATATTTAGAATCTCTGTTGAAGGCAGTCTGTCTCCTACTGGACTCCAGTGAGGCTCACAGAAATACACTGGGAATCCGTGACATCTCTAAGAGAATTTTAAAAAATTCGTTTTCAGCATGACAATTAAAAAAAAAAAATGTAACAGGAACACATTCTGGGGCATCTGGGTCAAGAACTGCCCCATTTCACTCTGTGCTGCCTCTGTGAGGGCGGCAGGAGAAACGCTGGGAGTCACAGCATTAACTACTGATGCCACATTCTGCAAACAGGAGCCCCCCATGTTTTCTCACGGACTGCGAGTTCACATGGGTCAGAAACTCTGGCCAAGGACATTGCGCTTCACGGACTTTGTGATCCACTAACCAAAAGGTTGGCGGTTTGAATTCAGCAGCTGCTCCACAGAAGAAAGATGTGGCAATCTGTTCTCACAAAGAATGACAGCCTTGAAAACCCTACAGAGCCACCCAGAGTCAAAACTGACTTGATGGCAGTGGGTGTGGCTATGTTCTAAAAATACTCTTTTTAAAACGTTCCTACAACCTTTCCAGTAGAACTTGATTCTTAATTCAAGACAGGGCTTCTATCCTTATTGCTCATTGAACAATGTCTCTCTTGCAGTTACACTCAACTATTCAAACGCCTAGACATTTTACTGTTCTATAGCAATTGTAATGGAACAATATACAATCCAAATGCTGCTGCTAAGACAGTACAATTTCATTGTTAAAAACCTTAACAGAAGTGTTACTTTTATGACATTTGAGGTTTAAGTACAGAATAGTGCTTGAGTTTCAGTATCATTCTATTGATTTTATTAATAACATAATTCATAATTAAGAAAGATGGAAATATTTCTAGAAACATTTGAATTTAGAGCTAGATACCACTTACTTAACTTTCTCAATACACAGGGAAAGAAACTGAGACTCAGAGAGGCCTGCCCAGGAGGTCAGCCTAGTCAAGAAGCCTGGTAGTAACCTGAACACTCGGGGTGTCACTGGCCAACATTAGTCATGTGAAAATATACTATAAATCATCAGGTCTTTATTTGTAGAAAATTAATGACATTTTACTTATGCTATAAGAAACACAAAAATATGTTTTTTAAAATTTCCATTATATAGAAGACACTACTAAGAAGAGGAGAGACATATGCAACAATTCCCAAAATATAACGTGACTTCTCTGTACCTGAGGGTAAAGCATGCAGTATAAGCATGGAACTATGCTCAGAAATATATATTCTGAGTCTTACGGAAGCCCCGTTCCTATGGCAATGTATTATAACAGAGATGTCACACTTGAGGTCCTGAGGTCAGTTCTCCACAAATGTTACGGAATCATAAGACACAAGTGTTTCCTGAGCATATCCTACTTTCCTACCTCTCCGTTCCTTTGTTCAAGGCACCGTGTCAGACCTCGCAGCCAAAGGCCTCTCTCTCCCGTCTGTGCTGGGCATTATCTTAACCATCCCCCCAGACATCATCTCGCCTTTTGCTAAAGCAAACAAGTGAAGCTTAGGGAAACAGTTTCTAAAACTGTAACAGTAAGTGTTCTCCTCAAAAGTCGACCTGTTACAATTTTCCTTTGACAGTACACGTGAATGGCCATATGAAAGCGATCATTATGAGGACTAGACATCAGTGCAGAACAATGCTTACGGCAGTGAGGAGAGAAGCACGTCTAGGCTACGTTTACTACCTGTACATATTACATCTGCATATGGACAAAAAGTGGAAGGTAAAACAGAAAAATGCCAACAGTTTGCTCTACTGGGTGATGGAATTAGTGGCTTCTGTGAATGTGCTTATGTTTACATAATAAATATTGTTTTAAAGTGTACACACATGCAGTAATTAGTAATATTTATATGGGCACTGGTGCTAATATTGCTGTATTGTAAAAACGCTTACAGAGCTGTCCTATGCCTCTCAGCCTGCTGGCCCACGTGAACGCACGTTCAGAGAACTGCTCCCACCCGGTAGGGCTCAGATGTGCACACTTGGTACCTGAGAAGACATTCTCCAGGGCTGTCAGGTCGGCCTTGTAAAGCTAAACTGCTGAAACCACACAGTAAATATTCACTTCTTTTTTTTTTTTTAAGGAACAAAAGTACGTATAATTTGCTAAAACTGAAACTATAGCCAGTAACCCTTACGGCTTGCTTACAGTATAAAACACTCCCTGGGCCTGTTGGCAGCTCTACAATCCTACACAAGGGCACACGGCATGTTCCGTCACTGCACGGGGTCACTACGAGTAGGAACCAACTCAAGGCAGGACAAAAACCAAGGGCAAACGTTCATTCCTAATTTTTTATTCCATAAAGAGTATTATTTCCGAATGGGCTTGTTTTATTTCTTGCACATGCCCTCGACTGGTACGTAGACTTAAATTACTGTTTTCAGAGATATGACTTATGCTCATACATTTGATTGTTTTTACATAAACGATGATTGAAATAAATTATTTTCTGTGAAAAATTAGCAGGCTCTTTCGGGCACATACCAGTTTCTAAAACCACAACCCAATCATAAACAAAGTCACCAAATGCTAAATACTCCAATAACCTTGCTATTTTTCACTGACTTCATTCTGAACTTGTTCCTTAGTGTAAAGAAAAAAACAAAGTTAATTTCTCACAGTTGATTTTGTGAATTTAACAACAAAATTATTGTTGAAAACTGAAGAAACTCATTTGGCACGGTATTTTGGAAAAATAATAAGTTCAGTAATTTAAGAGTTTCATTAAACGGGGATAATTTAAATTATGTGCATAATCCAATAAACCCTATTTGTCCCATTCAAGTGTCACATTGGTTCGGAACAAAAGAGGCTGATTTATTAGACATATGCCAGGCAGACAAATTTCCTCAGAAGTCTTGATTAAGGCTGTGGTAAGAACGCAAATTTATCTAAGTATGCTGAACAATGCTTTAGGGCATACTTAGGGAAGATGCTATTAAAAAAAAAAAAAAGCTTTATTGCATCACACACATGGAACCAGATTCTCCCTCTCATGGGCTGTAGCCAGCATGAAGTTCACACTACATTAATTTGCACTTGTCGATGGACTGCTTCACAAGTGTTTGTGAGGCACATTCATATGAGTACTCCCTGTCCTCAGCTAGAATATAAACTCCCTAAGGGCAGGACCTGGATCTTCTGGTCATCACCCCCATGGTGTCCAGTGGAGTGGTCTGGGTAAGCCAGGCACCCTCTGACAACCACTGTCTGAGCCAGGAGCAGGGAACGGAAGGTGCTAAGCCTCACAACACTGAAAGAGGGTGTGAGGAACACTGGAGAGCTGCTCTGTCATCACTGGAACAGAGTGATTGCATGTGCTGAAGGCAGGCACAGTGGCCCCTCTCCCAGTCATTTTGCAGAGACAGAAGTGAGACTGCAGGTGGTAGATGGGTAAGTCTCTGAAATCTAGCTCTCAAGAAGCCACCATTGTCTTAATACACTCCCCTAACACCTGCTTCCAAGAGTGCATGGCTTTACAAACACCAAGCTGGGAAGAGAGATGAGCAGAAGCTGACTTTCCTTTCATCACAGGTACGAGGTTAAAAGCACAAAAGACTGCTGTTATCCACTTTTAGCAGATGGAATGACAGACTTCCGGGACATTTCCAGAAACAAGGAGATGAAGTGGACCTCACCAGGCAGGTCCATTAACTGGTTCTTCCAGTAAAAAGCATATTGCTGCTACTATTGAAAATTAAAAATTCCGGTGAAGAAAGTTGCATAGTGCGTTGCAGTCATCTATTTAAAATCTTTTTATGTCAGAAAGCTCTTATTTCAGGTGATCACCATCTCCAGTTGCTGCAAGTACATCGATTTGTTCTTGTTCTTTCCACACTGAAGATCAAGAACAGGTGTTTCACTTTCTCCTTGAAATAATATATCAAGTCCTTAAAGACAGCAAGGTCATTTTTCAGTTTTCTCTAAGTAAAAAGATACAACTCTCCTACTTCTCTTTATTGCTTTTATTCTTTTGGCCTTAAAAAATTTGTATTATAAAAGACTCGCAGGACTTCCTCTCATCTTACACAAAATCATAAAAAATAGACTCACTTCTCCCAGCAAACCATGCACTTAATTCAACTGAATTTGGAAGTCATTCCTGTGTTAACAGGCCACGTTTGCTGTCAGTATTAAACTGTTCGATCAGACTGCTGCAGATATGGGGAATCCTCGAATACTTTTCTAGTCAAATTTTTCTGTCTATTTCTTTTGTATATGTGCTCCACCCTTAAGTATTAACTTTGATTACTCCAATAAGGGAATGTTGAATTTCAACGCTCCCTATTCAACAGCAGACAGTTTCAAATTTATAACATATACGGGGCTGGTATGTGAGCCTTCTACACCATTCTTATCTCTGGGGGATAAAAACAGTACCAGCCTAAAAGCAAAAATGTAAATATAAAATACTATTAAACTATGTACCACTAGTAAGATAATGACACTACAGCCAGCCACACATTTACTCAACGACTCAAGAGACCAGGGAAATAGCACACTTGCTATACTATAAAATACCCTCAAACTACTATGCTATAATTTATGGTTGGTGGATCTTCAAACTTAAATCTCCACAACTTAGTAAGGCAGCGAAAACTTAAAAAATACAACTGCATTTCTAATGTTAGGGCAAGAATTAGCAAACTTTCTGTAAATGGTTAGATAGCGAACATTCTAAGCTGTGTAAACTATGTGGTCTCTGCAGCAACTCCACAACTATGCCACTGTAGGATGAAAGCTGCCATAAACAAGATGTAAATTAATAGGTATGGGAGTGTTCCAATAAAACTTTATTTGTAAAAGGCAGCAGGCCAGACTAGGCCCACGACTGGTAGTTTGTCAATCCTGTTTCACAGACAGAGGGTGCCCAGACATGTTAAATATGCACATATGTCTGAATACGTAAGTGGAGATGTCTATATGTACATCAGCAGACCAAATCTCTACTTGCCTGTCCCCACAGCCAAGGCAGCTTCATGGACAGGTGATAAGTGCAGTCACATTGGGCTTCTGTTTCACAAGAGCCCTGTGCTTGCAGTTTCATGTTCTATGGTTGAAGTCTTCAAATCTTAATAACTTTATTGTGGAATATAAATGGCATAAATCAAGCCTGAGGGTACAATGGAACATCTGCTGGGAGCCTGGAGCCTCAACTCACCTGTGGCTTTGCCTCTGTAGTGCCTCCCTGCAGCCAGGGGCGGTGCTCATGTACAGCTTCCCCACACAGCTCCCTTCTTTCTGCCACCAAACTGTGCACATTGCTACCCTCCACCTAGGGCACAGACTAGGTCACATTGGTAGCAGGAATGAGTAGAGGGGAAGGTGGGTCTTCTGCCCTTGTTTTTGCCCCTGGAGGGAAACAGGACATGGACCTAGGTATGCATAACCCTGCCATCTCAGGATGGGACATGTGATGACTGTCCTGGCTCCAGAACGGCAAAGTCACAGTGCACTCAGCAGGCAACTCTAGGCCGAGCCTCCTGTACCTCCCTAACACAGGTACGAAGTATGTTCAAGTGCAGTCTCTTGGAGATCCCTCGTCTGGATGCCTTAGAAAGGGAAGACTGACTCCCCCAGCCCTGGTTGGGTCACAGTGTATAGGCCCAGCAGCTGGCAGGAGGGGGAACTCAAAAGTTGCCAGTAGGCCTCATGTGAATGCCCAGCCAAGGGCCAGACCCGCAGGCACCTGTAGGGGTCTATACTTGCCTGGGAGTACTCCTGACCTGGAGAGAACCTGACATTCAAAGGCAAATAAAAAACACCATCATAGTTTAAGAGAAAGGAAACATATACTGTAGAAGAAAGGAAAAAGTTTTCTATTTTAATCACTTTACTAGCCTTTTTTTTTTTTTTAACAAGAAGTTTGCATTTTCTTTTTGTTCTGGGTTCTGGTCAAAGGTTAAGGGATAAAAAGAATCATCTTCTGAGATTCATCTACCCAAACGGAGGTTGACAGAGCAAACTGCAGCCACGCGCCCTTCAGTCTGGAGCCGGCTGGCCCTCGTGAGACCCGGGCAAAGCAGGGCTTCCTGCGGCAGCCTGCCTCTCCCACAGAAGGCTCTCATTCTGGCCTGAGCCTCCGAGGAGCTGCTTTCTGGATGTGATCATCGGGAATGCTGCAAGGTCACTGTTCCTACCAAATATTTTGCTATACAATCAATTCACATTTCTTCAGAATGACTACAAGAACCATCTTATAAATATAAGGCACAATCAAAATATTAAATATGAAATTTAATAAGACAGCAATCAGCAAGGTAAGTTAACACTTTACTGAGATTCCTCTTGACTTTCTACTGAACAAGGCGATACCACAGCACTCTAACATACAAAAGTGTATCTGTTTTCTTGATTTGAATAAATCATCTATAGAACGTACTTTTTGAGACAGTCATGGAAATTTGAATATGCACTGGGCATGGCATGATATTAAACAATTATTGTAATGTTGTTAAGTGTGATAATGACAGTGTATGTAAAAAACTTCCTTTATAAATATACACTGAAGTACTGATGAGTAAAATCATATAAGATCTGAGAACTGCCTTAAAAACCTCAGTAAGAGGCAAAGATGAGCTGGAGAGAGAAGACAGGGAAGAAAACAATGACGGCAGAGACAAAGTAGGAAGAAAAACAACGTGACACAGATGGAATCAGACTGGCGTAACGATGACCCCAGGGGATGGGAACGTGGGACTCCATTACCATACTGCCTTTACCCTTGTGTGTATTTTTACATTTGCATAACAGAGTGTTTGTGTATGTCTACATATTTGTGTGTACATACCTGTTGCCTACAAAATATTTCTAATAAAAATTAAGGCACAGATTTCTCCTTCTCCTCCATGCCAAATGTCTTGTTTTGTGTGTGCAACAGGCATCTTCTGAGGTTGACAGGAGCTCTCTAAACTGAAGAGATACAAAGGAGATGACGGCAAAGACACTCCACCTATCAGTTCCTGACACGATAGAAAAAAGAGAAGGAGAAGCGGGAGGAAGAGACAGCCATTGTTACTCTCCGAACCTCTCCGCCTAACTAGGCCAGAGTCGTGGCTCAGGTCACAAGGAAAATGATTGTGGTGGTCGACCATTTGCCCTATTTTGTCTACATCAAAAACACTCTTGTTCTCTCCACATTCCAATCTCACAGTTTCCCACTTACTTGATCAATATATCCAGTGGTTAGAATAACTAGAACACGGACAAAATGACTGTATTATGGAGGGCATCTTGCTTGTAAAGTTAGTAGTATCATTTCTCTTATTCTGAACTGCATGATGCAGAACACGGACAAAATTAAGCATACTTCATATTGTTATAGGTATTTCAGACAAATGCCGGACAGACCCAGCTTTTAAAAGTTAAATGTAAATTTCTCTCTTGAGGGCAGATGGTGGCCAAGCAGTGTAGTTCTTTGGTCTGAGAGACAGAAGGTCAGGTCATGGCTGAAAGACCAAAGAACAATTGCTGCTTTGGCAGTCCAAGTCATCCGCGGAATGAGACAGCACCACTTTCTTTTCTGGAATTGTCTGTTCAATACAGAATAGTTACAAAAAGTACCTATGACATTTCCTCACTTTCTGTGCAAGAAAAACGATGACAAGCACATCACATCACAAACATCTTGTAACTGTTCAGGGGTTTTATTCCTAATGCTATGACCCAAAAAGGCACATCTCCATGTGGGTAAAAAAAAAAAAAAATCAGTAGACAACCATTAACTGCTAGTGGTTCACTACTAATCAGGTAGTTTTGACAAAGGAAAACTGCTCTTTTCAAAATCCTTCAACTTTAGCTTCCATATCATTACTGGTTAATTAAAATTAAATATACTGCTAAAAAGTATTGGTAAGACGTCTAAAGAAAGTACTCATTTAACCAAGTGCCGTCGAGTCGGATCTGACTCATTTACAAGTGACATTCTACTCCTATAGTTCCTACCCTCTAGAATTTTTTTCTCTAGAAAACTATAATACAATTTTCAATAACTTAAGAAATCTTTCCTACTGTATTTTTCTAGCTAGTCAAAAATATTATACTGGTAGAAAGCTGTAGCATAATACAAAAGGAATACAATAATGCTAGCAAGTATGCTAATATGATACCTTATATAAAATAATTATATTAAATCAGGAAAGGAAAGTCCTCTGTATTTGACTTCGTAGCCCTAGGTACTCAGCCAGGCAGAAGGGATTTTCAATTTCTCTATCAGGCACGCCCCCAGCTGGATCAAAGAAAATAGTTTACCTATTTGTACATGGTAACAATGAAAGAAATCTTCTGAAAACTAAAAACTTGTGACACTTTGAATACAGTAGAATAAGTGAAGAAATTTATTTTCACTGTCTAAATTTTAATTTAGTGGCAGGAATTTCAGTTACAACTTGAATGGTTTTTCTGCACTACATTTCATTTTTGTGTTGAACATTTTTCTCATTGTTCTCACATTGGTCACAAATAGTTGCTTAGGATAAAAGGAAAATATGTTGAAAAATATGATGCAAATCTTTAAACTAGAAATGTATTTGATATAAATTTGCTTGGGGCTATCTACTTTAAGACTCTAGTAATTTCTTTGAAATATTGACACTGGGACCTCAATCTTAATATTTTAATAAGATGAGATCAGGCAATCTGCTTTCATTCAACATAAAATGCACTGAGCCTTCAATGTTTTGTACTCTCATAAAAACAGTAAACTGAAAGTCAGTTCATTAGAACTGTCTGACCCAAAACTTTATCCAGTTTCAGCTCAAACTGGAGTATCTAAGACATCTCACCAAAAATGTAACACATAACGTCTGCTCAACCCAAAATCAAAATAAATCGTATTTTTTTCCCCTCTAACACTTATAATTATACTGTATTCAGGCTTCCTGAGTGAAAGCATTCATAGTTATCTTAGTTGATACTGGTTTCACTCTGTCAATAATCAACTTGATTAACATATTTACATATTAACCCATCTCATCCTAGGAATCTTAAAACTTTTTCATTTAAAATTGGATTCGTGTTGGCATCTTTCAAGAAGTGTATGTATGTATATTTTAGATTCAAAATGTGCATTAGCACTTTTTTTCTTACTTCACCAGTAATGGATATACATATCCGAATATATATGTATGACCTGTCAGACTGGATTTTTACATGTATGCAGTTGTAGCCTCACCATTTCATTTAAAAGATGATAATCTTAGGTAACTATAAATGCGGGTGTTTTAATAGTATAAACTGGATGCTTGCAATAGTCAGATATAATGAAATAGAAAAAAACGACTTCAGAACAAAACTACACCATCTTCCAACAGAACATTAGTCGTGTGTTTAATTGCTCCAGTCATCTTTCGTCACCTCTTACCTGATCTTTAATTTCAAGGTCTCTTTTCATTTTTGTTCTGTACTCTCTGTACTCCTTTTCTGCCTCGTCCTTCTCCATTTTGGTTTTATTCAGCTGATAACGCATTTCTCCACACACCTGTTACATTGTAAAAACAAGATCAATAGCTGCTGGAATCTACCAGGCAATGCCTGCAATTCGATCATTTGGCGCCCCCCAGAGGTCATATAAATAAAGTACAAAGTAGTTTTCCAGCAATGGCATTTTCTACTAAGCAGACCCTAAGAGTTGGGGACAGTATCAAGGATTATCAAGCCTAATTAACTTCAAACTGCAGACAAATAAATGCCTAACAAGGGAATTTAGAAGTGTGCTCAAGATTATTTTATGTAAAAATAACAATTTCAATTGCACATTATCATCCGATATGTACTATCAACCAAATTATAACTAAGTAAAATGGTTCATTGAAATATTCTAAATTATTATCAACTCAAACTACTGTGGTTAAATTCAATATTATAAAAGGTAATGGGAATGGTTGCATGACTTGAATTTAACCACTATTAGTGACCTGCACATGTGGAAACTGTTGAGAGCATTTGTTTTCACATGTGTATTTTTGCCCACAACAAAATTTCTAAAATTTAAATATTACACAATTTTCTTCTTAAGTCTTTATCATTTAATTATTTAAGGAAATTTATGAAAGTATTTTTCTTTTTGTTTACTAATGGACTGTACTTTTGCCATTTGACTATACAAGAACAACCAAATCAAACCCATTGCCAGAGAGTAGATTCCAACCCACACTAACCCTCTAGGACAGGGAAGAACTGATCCACAGAGTTTCCAAGGCTATAAATCTTCATGGAAGCAGACTGCTACACCCTTCTCCCACGGAGCAGATGATGATGGCAGTGAGCCGTCCACCTTTCAGTTAGCAGTGGGGCCTTATAACCACTGCACATCAGGCTCCTGATTCAAGTGTACGAAACTCAACTCATTTCTCTCAAGTCAATTCCAGCTCACAGCAACTCTACAGGACAGATTAGAACTCCCCCATAGGGTTTCCAAGGAACAGCTGGTGGATTCAAACTGCCAGCCTTTTGGTTAGCAGCAGCCAAGCTCATAACTACTGAACTACCAGGTCTCAAAAAAAGGTTGCCGTACCAGAAGTGGCATACGAACTCACACCACCAGGGGACACTGTGACCCGATGCAGGGCCTTAAGACAACTTGGCCATTTAAATGTAAAACAAACAAACAAACAAACAAAAAAGCCATTGCAGTGAAGTCATTACTGACTCATAGTGACCCTATAGGACATAGTAGAACTGCCCCTTACAGTTTCCAGAAGTATTTGGTGGATTTGAACTGTCAGATTTTTTTGGTTAGTAGCCATAGCTCTTTACCACTACTCCATTGGGGTTTCCATGTAAAAGTACAGTACCCAGTATTTACTGGAAGCTTTGCTGATAATATTATACAACAGACAGTATTAAACTATGGTAGAGCATGGACCCAAACCCTGGTGGTGTAGTGGTTGAGTGCTATGGCTGCTTACCAAAAAGTCAGTAGTTCACATCTTCCAGGCCTTCCTTGAAAACTCTATGAGGCAGTTCTACTTTGCCCTATAGGGTCACTTAAAAGTGAGAATCAACTTGACGGCAGAAGTTTTGGTGGCACAGCATTATATCAATCGTATAGCATTAATCAATTGTATAGTACTATATTTACTGTATAGTATTGTGTGTAGATAGTCACATACAATACTAAATAATCCAGAAAATTTCTGGTAAAAATAACAGATAAGAACTAAGCACATACCATATAAGTAAAACAGTTTTAACAGAGGAAGTCCTGCATTACAAATGTCCACCTTACATGTAACTCCAAGTTGAGAACCAACCCTCATAAAGCCTATTATATAAAAAAATTGAGGTACATACAGTACAATAATGAATGGACACTAGTTTGCAACAAGCATCAAAACATTATTATTATTACTGTATTATCATGTTTTAAATGTTTTCATTGTATCTGAGAGTGTTTCTGGGAAACCCTGGTGGCGTAGTTGTCAAGTGCTCCATCTGCTAACCAAAAAGTTGGCTGTTCCAATCCACTAGGTGGTTCTCGAAATCTCTATGGAGCACTTCTACTCTGTCCTGTAGGGTTGCTATAAGTTGGAATCCACTTGATGGCACTGGGTTTGGTTTTTTTGGTGGAAGTGTTTAATGTTTTCTATGCATAAAAAGGTACATATACACAAAGATAAACATTTGACTAACATTAGATACACACTGTCCCTAAGTGTTCTGACTCATACAAATTCTACTTAAAGACAATTTATATGGCTTGCTTTATTTATTTTACAATCCAAGGACCCTACAGACACATTAGTATATTTTGAAAATACAATTAGCAAATAAATTGAATCCAAATAAATCATGAACCTTTTGAGATAACTGACCACCTGTACAGACACCAGCTAACACACAGATGTGCTAAAGCTGCTTCTAATTTACAAGTGCCAGGTTTTTAAAAATCACATTATCCAGTAGTTACACTTGTTCAACACTTTTGAATTTTGGTATTTCAGGAGAAATAATGATCAAGGAGCTTTATAAATTAGTTGCATTGTTATAGAGGTACTAGACTCTTATAAAATCTTTATGCACTTCCTATATTCAAATAAAAAATGATTTTAAAATAAACTAATTTGAATGTAAAAGTCATAGTGCTAATACAGAAGAAAAAGTCAGTAAGCTTCTCCCCGTGGCCCTCGGAAAGCTAAAACAAGAAGTAAATTACTAAAAATTCCATTTGAAATCCAATGTCTTCATTATGTGAGTTAAAACTTTCCATTTAAAAAAATTAGTAACTGACAAAATGTTATTAATCAAAGTTAAGTCAAAGTTAATGCACAAGAACATTAGAAGGGTCCTAATTTACTTTTTTTCTCGATTTTTCACGATTCCAATGTATCTAATCTACGTCTACGAATAAAATGAAAAAACCCCTGATGGGTAATATCAGAAAACAATAATTATACAACCATCATGTCTAAACAACAATGCTTTATAAACTTACTACGTAATAAATGTCAAGTGTCAGGTTTTATTTAAAATTTTGTTATCATCTTAGTTTTATTTTTAAAGTTCCCTCGCCTTCCTAATTTTATCTTTCTATGTGCTAGATTTATCCAGAACACTTAAAACCCATCTAAAGGAACCAACAGATTAAATTGAGTGAGAATTATGTTATCTCAGGGTTGGAATCAACTCCAAGGCCATTTAGTACAGTTACTCTTCTGACATTTGCATCGTTCTGAACAGTTTTAGAGACAGAGAATTCCCTCTCTGCTGTATCACATTTCAACCGCAAGTTCTCTCCCTGTACTAAACTGAAAACTATCTCCTCACAGCTCTCACCCATAAATCTGGGTTGACTACTGCCATCTCTCTCCAACAACCCCTAACTGCACCCCACTCCCATGCAAAGCCATCACCTCTCTCCATCAACCCCCTAACTCCACCCCACTCCCATGCAAAGCCATCACCTCTCTCCATCAATCCCTAACTCCACCCTACTCCTGTGCAAAGCCATCAAGTGTATTGGCAAACAAGATCTTCTGCATTACCTCGCTTGAATCTTAGAAAGTAAACCAAGAATAAAAACTCAAGAAAAAAAATAAAGAAATATACAGGTTCCCTTTCCTAATATATAGAGGAGTAATTTTAATCACTTTAAAAATTTTTAACTTTTAGGTAATTTCAATCCCTTAAATTTAAAGCAAGTATAGCACTGCAAATGTGTCAAAATTTGGGAAAATATATTGAGGAGTAAAATGCAATATGAAACAGACACATTTTTTTAAATTAGCTTTATATTTAGCAGTGAAAAATAAATTGGTTTATTTTATTATAGCATGCATGCCCATATTTACGTTGCCAATTTCAAAGCAGCTAATGACTGAAATCTAGACTGATATCTAGTGTTTCTTAAACTGGCCTTACAGTAGCCAATTAAGAACCTTGAACATTTTCTGTCTTGGTTCACATAAATAATGTACCTTACTTGTTTATAAGTTCTGCTTCTGCAAGGACATATAATTCATCTTTGTAATTGCAACACCCAGCAAAGGTCCTATTGATAGTAAGTAAATGTTTGTTGAATGACCATTAGATGGACTTTTATTATTCACAAATTAAAAAACACAAAAAATCTATTCTAAACTTTTTCTGGATATCAGTGAAAGTTTTGTACAGTGAGGAAAAGTTTTTAATAGGATATGTTTATCTGAGTAATGACTAAAATTTTTCCTTATACCTTTGTGGTATCCATTTCCCTAGAAGTAAGCTGGTTTTGAATTTCCTCTAGTTGATTAATAGCTGAAATCTTCTCTCTCATAACCTTTTCCAGTTGGGCTTCCAGTTGGGCAATATTCTGAGACAAGGTCATCATCTGTAAGGAGAAATGAAAGTACTAAACAACTGCATCATTTGAAAAAATAAATACTAAAAATTTCTTGAATTAATGGAGTTTCAGCATGGCCACTGGGATTTCTCTATAAGTTATTACTCTCTGTGGATATGTGTTGGGTATGCCCATTTCTTCACCTCCTCATCTCATTATCTCCAATGACTTAAAATACATACTTCCTCCCTAATGATTCCCCTGGTCTCAATCTTCATTTTGGAAAATGTACCAGGACTGGCAATTAAGTTCATGAACTCATCTTAGAAGAAGTGCTACATACCTCATTGCTGAAGATCACTACGTGATCTTTGAAGCACCCCCACTTGGGAAGCTGTGTACTGATGTCAGTGCCTAGTCCACCCGTCACAATTTGGGAACTCTTTTTCTGGAATGGCCATCAGAGCTAACATTGTATTATCCTTGATGACCTGAATGTCATCAAAATAGTTTCCTTTTAACATTTCTTTTAACTTTGGGTAATTAAAAAAAAAGTTACTGGGATTTGACAAGGGCCCTAAGATTATAAACTGGTGTAAAAACAGTCTCTTTAACAAATGGTGTTGGCAAAATTGGATATCCATCTGCAAAACACGGAAACAGGACACACATCTCATACTTTACACAAAAACTAACTCAAAATGCATCACAGACCTAAATATCAAACCTAAGACAACAAAGATCATGCAAGAAAAAATAGAGTCAACAATGGAAGTTCTAATACACAGCTTAGACAGACTTCAAAAATGGACAAAGCACGAGAACTACAAAGAATCAAACACTTCTGCTCATCCAAAGACTTTACCAAAGGGTTAGAAGACCACCTACAGAATGGGAAAAAATACTTGGCAACTACATGTTGGATGGACATCCGATTTCCATAATCTACAAGGCACTGCAAAACTTCAACAAGACAAAGGTAAATAATCCAATTAAGTGATGGGCAAAGGAAGGCAGCCAACAGACACATGAGGAAATTTACTCATGATCATTAGCTATCAGAGAAATCTAAATCAAAACTACAAGGACATACCACCTCACCCCAACAAAGTTGGCCATAATCCAAAAAACACACAGCAACAAATGCTGAGAGGTTGTGGAGAGATGGGAACTCTCCTATACTGCTGGTGGGATTGCAAAATTGTACTCCATTTTTGGAACGCCATCTGGCACTTTCCTAAAAAGCTGGAACTAGATATACCATTCAATCCAGTAATCCCACTGCTCAGAATATGTCCTACAGGAACAAAGACTGTTACACAAAAAGATACATGCACACGAATGTTTACTGCAGCACAGTCCACAACAGCAAATAGATGGAATCAACCTATATGCCCATCAACAGATGAATGGATAAACAAACTATGGAACCTATACTCAATGGAGCACTCTGCAATGCCAAAGAACAATGATGATTTTAGGAAGCATCTGATAATCTGGTTTCAACTAGAAGAGACTATACTGAGTGAAATCAGCCAGTGGCAAAAGGACAAATATTGTATAAGACCCCTGCTATAAGAACTTAAAAGTAGACTTATGTACAGAAGACAAGACACTTTGATGGCTACAAGGGTGGGGAGGGAAAGAGAGGGTTGGTCATAGATTCGATAGTTGACAAAAATTTGGTTAGGTGAAAGCAGTGACAGCACACAGTAGAAAGTAGATCAGCTTAACCAGATTTCACCACAAACTGAAAGCTCTTCTAATCTCAACCCTATGTTGCAAGGATGGAGTAGCAGGGGCGGGGTCTGGGGACCATGATCTTAGGGGACATTGAGGCCAAATGGCATAACTAGGCTATTGCCTAGTGGCATCCGGGGTCTTAAAATCTAGCAAGCTGTGTATCTGAGGTACACCAAATGGTCCCAACTTATTCAGAACAGATGATCAAACGAAGACATGAGGGGAAAAAGAGCTTAGGAGACAGGAAGGACTCATGTGAATGGGAGATTGTATCAACATGTGACCAGAAGAATCAGATGGTGGCTGGCCACCACCAAAGGCAGCTGTGATGGGGAACACAGTGTTGAGTCCCTGTGGCAACGTGAGAAAAAGAGAGGTACAGCTCAAGAGCTCTACCAAAAGACCACAATTGATGTTCTGATGGCCTGGGGGATCCCCTATGAGCATAGCCCCTATACTTGCTGATGCCCCTGACTAGAAAAACACCACTGAGGTCAACTCCTTGGACAAAAATGGACTAGACTCAGGGACATAATGTGACCATATGGTGTACTTTATGGCTCTATGCATTTATAGGATGCTGTCCTACTGGTCTCTTTCTAGCTGGGAGAGAAGAGGGTGGAGAGGAGGGGACAGGAGCTTGTTAAAAAGGTAAGAACAAGTACAGAATGAAAAGGAGGAGTGTCTGTCACAGGGCATGGTGAACAGAAGGAGCTGCAGACAGGCAGGCATGCAAAATTAATTTGGATTATATGTTTTCACTTAATCACAATTCAATTAGTCACAATTTTAAAAAATGTCTTTTTTTTAAAAAAAAAAAAGTCACTGGGGGACAGATCAGGTGAGTAGAGAGAGTGTTCCAACACAGTTATTTGTTTACTGGCTAAAACCTCCCTCACAGACAATTATACAATTAAGTTAGCAAACTTGCCACTGTGCACAACGGCCATTCCAGAATGAGTTCCATAATTGCTCTGGAGGGTAGACTAGGCATTGGTGTCAGTGCATAGCTTTCCAAGGGGAGTACTTTGAGGGCGACTGTAGTGATATTCAGCAGCGAGGTGTGTAGCACTTACAATAATTAAGTTTGTGGACTTCATCATCAGATCTCATACAACCAAATGCTAACACCACAGCTTGGACTGACACTCTAAGATGACAGACATCAGACATCCACGGAAGTTATGAGACCTACTACCATGAATAAATTTCAGAGGAGGCGTTGAGGAATACAGTAACCCTTGAACCTTTCTCCCACATGAAAGGCATAAAAGGGTTGATTGAAGAGCTGAAGAGGAACTTCTTCAGAGAGAGCTACCATTGTGCTTGCAGTCTCTGGTAGTGTAAATGGTTAATGTACTTAGCTGCTAAAAAAATGTTAGAGGTTCAAGTCCATACAGAGTTGCCTCAGAAGAAAGGCTTGATAATTTAATTCTGAAAAACTAGCCATTTGAAAACCCTACAGAGCACAGCTCTACTCTGACACACACGGCCTGTCCATGAGCTAGAATCAACTCAACAGCAGCTGGTGCTGATACTGCCGTGCTACGAACCCCACTCCCCCTCCTTGAACCCCAACAAAGAAGCAGCTCTATACAGTTTCCTTTGCTGGTAAAGCCCCACCAGTTATCTCATTATCTAGCTCGCTCCTGTTTCTCCTATAGGATTCAGCTTAAGCATCATCTCCACTCCTCTAGGAAGTTTACCTTGATTTCTAGCTCCCAGTACAACACAGTGCCCTTTCAAAGACTCAGGTTACTCAGGTTTGCTATCCAGCACAGGGACACTGGGACAGCCATCCTGTTGGTGACAGCTGTCATTCATTCTCACCGACGGTTGCCCAAGCTGCACTGGTTGTGTAGTATTTTGAACTCTGGCATGTGCTCCTTCAACAACTTCTGTATATCTCCTTCACAGTAATTATCTGTCATAAAATGAATTGTGTCTGTCCCAAAACCATAGGTTGAGCTTCTAACTTCTTTATCTGCTTATGTGATCCTTTGGGAGGGGGTGTCTTCTGTTATGTTAATTAGAACATATCTCCGTAGGGCAGGTCCCAAATTTGATCCTTTCTGAGTAGTGTCTTGTACAGAGGCATACAGACACAGAGGGGCAGACACATGAGTAAACGTCACGTCAGGCGAGGGGCCGGTATCTATCTATGTTGCTGTTGTCATTAGGTGCCGTCGAGTTGTTCTGACTCATAGTGACCCTATGAACAACAGAATGAAACACTGCCTGGCCTTGTGCCACGTCCACAATCGTTTTTATGCTTAAATCCATTGTTGCGGCCACTGTGTCAATCCATCTCGTCGAGGGTCTTCCTCTTTTTCACTGACTCTCCATTCTACCAAGCATGATGTCCTTCTCCAGGGACTGATCTTTCCTGACCACATGTCCAAAGTACGTAAGATGCACTCTTGCCATCTTTGCTTCCAAGGAGCACTCTGGTTGTACTTCTTCCAGAACAAATCTGTTTGTTTTTTTGGCAGTCCATAGTATATTCACCAGGATAATCTATCTATAAGCAGCAAAAAAAGTTGAAAGGATTGACAGCAGTCACCAGAAAGTCCACAGAAGAAAGTTCACATGGTCACAAAGCTGGCTGGCCTCTTAGCCTCTGGGACTGTGAGAAAATAAACTTCTGTTCTTGAAATCACCCGCTTTGTGCTATCTTGTTACGGTAGCCATAGGGAATGAAAGCCCTCTCTCACTGTTACCAGTTGTCTGTTTGCTCCCTCCTGAGACTAAAAGCCCTTAAGCTCCTCAAGAGCCACCAAACATTTCATGAACGAATGGATAATCAGAATAAATGGCTTTTGCAAGGAAGGCTATGGATATTGGGTTCTTCGCTTCTCTGCAGAAAACAGCACAAAACATAATTGCAAATGAAAATCTATAAAGGATAAACCTAAGCTCCAGAAAGCACTTCCTAATTTCTTGGTTGTATGAATAGTTCTAAAATAAAGAAATGCTACCCTACCCCAGAACAAAACATTTAAAGATACATACTAGCTTTCATCTCTGAAGAAAAGAACTGATAACAATTTAAAATAATGACACACAAAATCTATTACTGTACACTGACACAGGTGTGAATTCAATCTTACAACTGAAACCATTTTTTAACTAAGATTCTGTCATAAAAGTGAACCCTGAACCAAAGTTTTTGGTCAATAAAGAGTCTTACATCAACAAAAGCAGGATAGGTGCCTGCCTTCCAATCACAGTGTGAGCTGAGGTTGACACACAGCAAAATAACGAGTCCTGGTGTCATTTTCTAATTAAAGCATCAGATGCATTAATTAACTTTTCAAGGGGCTTGTGCATAGTTGTATATTTGACTTGGTGTTGTTTATATGTCTTTCTTATTATCAAAAGACTGGTTACATACCTAATTTGCACATAAAATTAGTTTCACTGATGTAAAGTTACAAATTATTCCCAGGCATATTACAATCTGAACTTAAAAGTGAAGGTCAAAAGAAGTGAAATATAGTATATCAAAAATATCTATTTAATCTCCTTCATGTAAAAATTCAAGTTCACATGTGTCTATATGAAGTATGCATAATTAATTACAGCTTTTCTGGAATCACACAAGAGTAACAAGCCTTAACTGCCAGCTCCGAAAAGTCATGTAGTACTGATTTATGTGGAGAAATATCTGACGATAAACATAGTAGCTTTGTGTGTGTGTGTGTGTGTGTGTGTGTGTGTGTGTGTGTGTGTGTGTGTGTGTGTGTGTGTGTTTGAAGTTAACGTCTAGACACTTCTTTTTCTAATTGTACTTTCTGAGACAGTTTCTATGATAAGACATACATCAGGCCTTGCCCTGTCCATATGACTCCTTCTCCATGCCACCCATCACTTCTTGCCTCTGCCCACTGGCTGTCTGCTCCCTCCTGTCACCCACTTCCTGAGGTCTCCCCTCCTGTTGTCACACCTTCTTGTCCCCTACGCCCTCCATCTGGAAGTCAACATTACCCTGCAGGAGCTTCTCCACCCACATCTGTTGCAGAGACAGAAGTAACACAGACACAGCTGCAACACTGCTGGGTGTCCAGGGCACTGACATCAGGTAAGTCCGTTAAACTTTGACAGGGGCAAGGAAGAGACAAGGACGCCCAGGTTGGGAGAGAGCTTAATGGAAACTTCTGCAATGAAGCAGTTCCTAGTGCAGTGAACACGGTGCGAAGCAGTGCTCCCCACTCAAGAGATCCAAGAGTACACTCTTCTAGCAAGGGGCTGTTATCAAGGGAATCAACTGAGACAATGTCTGGACAGTAAGGTGTGTTTAAGAAATACATGGTTGACGACTGAATGAACTAACAAACTTGAGTGGCTCAGTGCCAAAAAAAAAACCAAAAAACAAAAAAACCCAGAACTGTTGCCATCAAGTCAATTCCAACTCTTAATGACCCTACAGGACCAAGTATGTGTCTGAGTCATCTAGTGTTGCTATAACCTAAATACCACAAGTGAATGGCTTTAACAAAGAGAAATTTACTTTCTCACAAAAAAGCAGCTTAAAAGTCCAAATTCAGGGCCTCAATTATAGGGAAAATCTGTCCTGTTGGCTCTCAAAGAAGATTTTTGTCATCAGTCTCATCAGTCTTCCCTTGGACTGGGAGCTTCAGAGGCACGGGGACCCTGGGTCCAAAGGATATGCTCTGATCCTGGCATTGCTGTCTTGGTGGCATGAGGCCCCTGACCCTCACTGGCTTCCCTTTCCTCTATATTCCAAGAGACTGCCTCAAGACACAGTATAATCTTCCACATCAAGTCCTGCCCCACCAACCCAACTGCTGCCCATCCTCCCTCATTCAACCTCAGGGTTGACAACACATAGGAAAATCACACCATACCAGGAATCATGGCCCAGCCGAAGTGATCCAAACTGATACACACGTTTTTGAGGGGACAAAACTCAATCCATGACAGCAGAACTGCCCCATAAGGTTTCCAAGGAGTGCGGGTAGATTCCAACTGCTGACCTTTGGATTAGTGGCCCTAGCACTTAACCACTATACCAGCTAGGTTTCTAATCATAGTGACCATATAGGACAGACTAGGACTACCCGATAGCATTTCCAAGGCTGTTTATCTTTTCAGAAGCAGACTGCCACGTCTTTCTCCCACAGAGCAGCTGGTGGACTTGAACTGCCTGCCTTTTGGTTAGCAGCTGGGCAATGTAACCTCTGCACTACCAGGGCTCCTAAGTGCTATTACTGAAGACAATACGCAAACTCACAGAAGGTGCTATTTATGTGAGAATGACAACCTGTCTAGGTGAAAGGTATCTGCTCTCATGGAGATATTCCTGAATTTCTATACATACGGAATTTTAAAAAGAAAAAGAAAGAGAGGGAAGAAAGAGGAAAAAAGAAAAGAAAAAGAGGCTCTCCAAGTCTTGCAAAGGGCCCCTACCATCAGGAAAACAGGGATGCTTGCTCCAGCGCCAGCTACAGAGCACTTGACAGTGTTAAGATCAACCGGTCAGTTCCCTACCAGGTTACGCTCCTGTGCCAGGCAATCTGATACTGATTTTCTCCTTTAATCCTCTTGCAGAAGGGATTATACTGGACTCATTTTAGATTTGAGACAACCAAGATTCAGGAAACTAAGTAATTTGTCCAAAGCTTATCCATGTTAATAAAACAGAAGTCTGCTTTCATAGCCAACGCTGTCTGTTCTTAACTAACATGAAGATCCAAGATATCTGTCTAGTAAGACTTCTGGTTTCATTCTCTAGAGTCAGAATGGCAGTAGTTATAAACTAAAACTAATAAATGCCTGGTCATTATGAGTCAGGATTGACTGGAGAGCAGTGGGTTTTTATTTTTATTTTTTTTGTTTTAAACCAGGAAACATGCTACCCAGTGTCGCTGAGTCAGTTCTGACTCATACCAACCTTGTAAGATACACTAAATCTACCCCACAGAGTTTCCAAGGAGTGCCCAGTGGATTCAAACTGTCAACTTTTGGGTTAGCAGACATAACACTTAACTACTACACCACCACAGTTTCCAGGTGTTATGCTAGGTATTTGCAAAACATAATCTCATTGAATTCTATAAATTCCTTGAAGTAGGTGTTATCAACTCCATTATTTACTCATCAGAAACTTAGAGAAGTTAAGAGAAATTGTTCAAAGTCACAGAAAGCTCAAATTTGGGTTCAATCCTAAATGCTTTTATTTCAGAACGACGTTCTTCCATCTACATCCACAGCCTCTAAGCTCTGGTCATTGGCTGGTGGGGCGCTTACTTCACTTTCAGCTCTTGTTCATACATATTTATTCCAGACTCAGAGTGGGCAAAATAAACTTCAAAGGCACGTTGTGGTTCTGTTGATACTTCTATTCATGAAGTAACCATTTCAGCCTTCTTGTTTTCTTTCACATCAGGAGTTCTCTCAGTGTATTTTTTATACTGTTAAACTACTCAGTAAGACAAAAGGTTTCTACTTTATAAGCTAAGAAACTAAAAGGCTTCTAGGCGTGAACCATACCTTGCCTTGGTATTGATACTACTCTCTTTTCTACCAACATGACCTTGCTTGATACCGTATTTGTGCTGGTTATTGCCCGCATGTCCCTCCTCCATACTCCACATTTCTAAATCCGGCCTATACTCCAAGCTCAGTTAAATGCCACCTTCTCCATGAAGACTTTTGTGATCTCTTGCAGACAGGGTCCATCCATTCTATACCTCTGAACTCTTAGCACTCTATGCATACCATTCTAAGGGCACAGGACCCTTCCTCCCCTGTATTACACTCATTCATCCATTCATTAAACAAAAAAAAGTGTGTATGCTTGGTAAAGCAGAGGGTCAGTGAAAAAGAGGAAGACCGTCAACAAGATGGGCTGATACAGTAGCTCCAACAGCCTCCAGCATAACCATTGTGAGGATGGTGCGGGGTCCAGGCCAGGCAGGGTTTCCTTCTATTGACTATGAGGGGGTTATAGGGTTTCTGTAAGTTGGAAATGACTTGACAGCACCCAGCAACAAGTGCGTGTGAGTGTGCGTGTGCGTGCGTGCGTGTGTGTGTGCGGAGAGAAAGAGAATACTCCATGTGAGAGTAGTGTACCAAGCAATGAGTGAATTAACACATCACATGTTGAAGACACTCACCAAGACTGACAATCCAACAAACGTTGGCAGTAAGTGAAATTATGGGAGCACATAGAAAAGTTCCCAGTTCAGCAGTGGCAGGCTCTGAGGGGGAAACAGTACGAAGACAAATCCTGAAGGATCAGTCATAGAAGGCAGAAGAAAATTCCTCTAGGTAGAGGGCAAAGCACATGCAAAGCCTGAAGTAAAACCCCAGTATGGAAACGCGGGTGGTGTAGTGGTTAAACACTACAGCTGCTAGTCAAAGGCTGGTATTTCAAATCCACCAGGTGCTCCTCGGAAACTCTACGGGGCACTTCTACTCTGCCCTACAGGGTCACTATGAGTTGGAATCAACTTGATGGCAACGGGTTTGGTTTTCTGTTAGATTACGACAAACTGGCATGCTTGTATGTTTGGGAAAGTGCGAACAGGTCAGTATGATGGGAATGCAAGAAGAACAATAGCCAGAAAGAAGAGTATAAATCTACACACAGTGCTAGAGGACCTTGCATTTAATTCAAGAGGTTGCAGGGAGACATTAAAGCCCTTTTATGCAAGAGATTGGCTATTAAGATGAGTATTCATTTTATTGTTTTTTCTATTATAATATTATTATTAAAGGGTATCATTCTACAAATGTTTTGTTGTTGCTGTATGCCATCAAGTGGATTCCAACTCATAGAGGCTTTACAGGACAGACCAGAACTGCCTGAAAATGAAATGTTCATTTGAGAACAATCGCCCTGGCTATGGTTTAGGGAACAGATGGGAAAGAGGCAAGATTGAAGGCAAGGAGTCCATTAGGCGCAGGAGGAAGGCTGTAAGGGTGAAATATGGGTAGCAGTGGGGTGGAGAGACAAGGCAATGTAAAATGTTTAGGGGCCTGAACTGCTAGAACTGAACAGTGACTGTGGAGAGGTGTAAACTGAGAGAAGGGAGGGGACAAGAACAAGAGGAAGACTTTAGAGCTGGCCAAACAGATAAGAAGTGTTTCCACTGGGACGAACAGTGGTTCTCCCGGGAAGAAGAGAAGAAGCTGGTTTGGAAGATCAGCAGAAAGCTAGAGATTTAGGGAAAAAATAGCACATACAGTGAAACCTGTAAGAGCTGGAACCTAACAGGATTGCCTTGTTTTGGGGGGCCTCACAAGTTTTCTGTTTTTGACAGGGCACAGTATTACCACTTTCCCATGCCTCCTTTTTAGTGGAAAATATTTGAGTTTTCCTTCTCTGACAGGTTTCCACTTTACATAGATTCTGGCTTTTGGAGATTTACTGTATATAGAAATAAATTCACAGATGTGTATAGGACACCAAATGCGCAACTCTCTGCTAAACTCTAGAACTTTCTATCAGGCTGCTTCCTGGTGTCTACTTCATTGCCTCAAAGCCACTTTAAACCTGGAGTAACCTAAAAGGCACACATCGTCTATTTCCCAAATCAAGGATAAGGATTTAGAGAAACCAAGGAAAGAGAACTTTTCAAGGACAAGGATAAGAAGTGAAAAATATTCACTTCATCAAAATGATTCTGACTCACAGTGACCTTAACAAGACAGGGTAGAATTACCCAATTTCGTTTCCAGGGAGTGCTGTGTAGATTCCAAATGCTGATCTCTGGGTCATTGTTCATCACTGTGCCACTGAGACTCCATCTGCAAACAGCATTGGCTACTTTATCGGCTGTGAGCAGAGACACTCAAAGGTAGTAGGATGAGGTGACAGCATGTGTAGACCAATCTTTCAATAAGCTTGACTATCATGGAAAAAAGAAAACAGGGATGTGAGATAACTGAGGTAGGCAGCTGGGTTGCACAGAAGTTAAGGGCTTGGCTGCTGACAAAAGGATGGCAGTTTGAACCCACCAGCTTCTCCTTAGATCCCCTACGGGGCAGTTCCACTCTGTCCTATAGGGTTGCTATGAATCAGAATGTCCTTGATGGCAACAGGTCTTTTTTCTCTCTTCCTTTTTGTTTTTGGTTTTACAACCTTGGCTGCACATTGGAATCACCTGAGTATCTTTCAGAAATACTGTTATCTGGATCCCACTCTCAAAAATGCTGATGGAATTGTTCTGGGTCCAGTCTGGGGAATAAGATTTTCAGTTTCCTGTGTACCCAAGACTGAGAACCACCACTTTAGAAGAAAGATTATTTCTTCCAACAGATGAGAGAAATGTGAGAATATTTTGCTGTGTATAAGAGAGAGGCTGCAATGAAGGAAGGAGCCCTTGGGTGGTGCAAAGACTTAATGTGCTCTGTTGCTAACCGACATGTTGGAGATCCAACTCTACCCCGAAGAGCCTCAGATGAAAGCCCCGGTGATCTGCTCTCACAGAGTCGTCACTAAACCCCTGTGCAATACAGTTCTACTTTGATAGCACGAATTGCCAGCATGAATCAAAGTCAACTTGACAGCAACTGTTTGGTAGCGGAGGAAAGGTTGAAGATACAGAAGATGGGGAGAAAGAACGGAATGAAGTCCCTGAGATGATAGAAAAGGACAGGGTGCTAAAACACAGAGGAAAGGACTAGAATTAAGCCTCTTCTATTTTGTTAGGGGTGTGACGCTGACAAGATTTTATTTTAGGGCAGAAGTGAGGGGAGAGGAGGAGGTAAATAGTGGTGGTGGTTACCATCCCATGGATTGGATTCTGTCCCTTCCAAAAATGTGCATCAACTTTGCCGGGCTATCATTCCTAGTATTATATAGTTGTCCTGCATTTTGTGTTTGTCATTTTATGCTAAACAGGATTAGGGTAAGATTTTAACACACATATTAAGGTCATATCCCTGACTGAATGTAAAGGGAGTTTCCCCGGGGTGTAGCCTATACCACCTGTTATCTTACAAGAGATGAAAGAGAAGCGAGCAGAGTGTTTGCTTCTCACACCACCAAGAAAGCAGGGCCAGGAGCAGAGCAAGTCCTTTGGATTTAGGGTTCCTACATGTAGAAGCTCCTAATCTGGGGGAATATCAGTGAGAAGGCTGACAAAGACAGAAAGCCTTCCCCTGGAGCTGAGGCCCTCAATTTGGACTTTTAACCTACTTTACTGTGAGGCTGCTCTGAGTCGGCACTGCCTCGACAGCAGTCGGTTGCTGTGAGGAAATAAACTTCTCTTTTTCAAGGCCATCCACTTGTGGTGTTTCTGTTATAGCAGCATTAGATGACTAAGACAGAATTTGGTACCAAGGGTGCTGCTTTTACATATACCTAAAATGTTGAAGTGGTTTTGAAACTGTGAATGGATGGAGAAGGGGCAGTAGCAAAGGGCCAGCAGCACCAGAACCAGGAGACCAGTGTGAGGCGGCACCAGAGCCGACTCACACAGCAGAAGAGGTGAGTGCCCATGTGCAGGTGGCTTCCTGGCAGAGTAGGGCACCTTTGGGCACCTATTATTGGAGCTAAGAGCTTTGTCCCACTTGTCCCAGGATGGCAGATGCAGGCACGAGGACTGAGAAACCTAGAGGCCAAGAAGCCAGGAAGTAGAAGCTGAAGTGACAAGGAACACAAGGAGCAGAGCTGTCTCAGTCTCAAAAGGTATGACCGTGACCTCAGGAGTTTCAAAGGGTGGAGCCATGGCCTCTGGTGTTTCTAAGGGTGGAGTAGCCAGTCAGATGGACTAGGAGGAGAATGCTGCACCTAAAGCAGAGGGAGCAGAGTTGCTGTCTTAGTGGGCCTTGAAGGCAGAGCTGTAGCCCAGGGGCAAGGGGCCTCCACTCAGAATCTAGAGAGAGTGGCTAATACCTACAGTCTAGAGGTTAGGGCCATTGTGTAAAATGTCTCAGAACAACATTTTCACTCAATCATGAGAAAAAAAAATGTCTCAGAATAGAGGGTTCTATGTCAAGCCTTGAGGGCTAATGCAATACATTCTACTGAATTGCTTGGTTATCCCTTCTTTATCTCCAGTTTCTCCCGTTTGTAACGGGAATGTCTAACTTGTGCCTGTCCCATCATTGTATCTCTGGGAACAGATAACTTGCATTTCAGATTTTACAGATGAACAGGAATTTTTGGATTTTGGACTTGGAGATTGGACTTCAGCTATGATAAGGAGGGGTAAATACGTTTTGCATCTTGCAAGGATGTGATGTGTGGGGCGAACAGTAGAATGTCATGGATTGAAATACGTCTCCCCAAAAGTGTGTGTACCTATTTAGCCGGGCCATGATTCCCAGTATTCTATGGTTGTCTTCCATCTTGTGTTTGTAATTTTATGCTAAAGAGGATTAGGAAAGAGTTTCGGAATGTCTTTGCTGGTGTCACTGTGTGGCTTCCCAGAGGGAGTACTTGGAAGGTAACTGTAGTCATATGCAGCAGTTAGAACAATTAAGTTCATGGACTCCATTGTGGGACTGCGTATGACAAGTGGCTGATCCTGCCCAGTAAGTTGTAAGGCTTGTGGGTGAGCGGAGGCAGTTACTGTTGTTTTAGCTTGGGTTCTCTGGAGAAGCAAAACTAGTAACATGTATGTATAAATATATAAAGAGAAATTTATTTCAAAAGAAATGGTTCAGACAGTTATAGAGGCTGGCACATCTCAAATCTGTGGATCAGGGGCTAGAGGCTTCTAGCAAGGCTTGGTGAATCCAAGAAGTGGAAGTCAGACTATGACCAAATTCATGCAGGCTCTAGAGAGGCCTTTGCCAGAACACTTGTCTGTATCACAGATGTAGGCCACAGCCCCAAGGAAAAGCCTCTTCCAACTGATCGGCTGCTTACATCAGGTACAAATGGGAGATGATAACATAGTGTCTGCCAAACCACTGAGAATCACAGTTTAGCTATGGTGGTGACACATAACATTAGCAGTCACAACTGTGAACTCTCTGGTCTTCCTGTCCTTTTTAAAAATTGTACTGTCAGTCTGTTTATGTTCTCTTTCTTGGATTAGTGGTCTTGGCTTGTGAAAATCCCATGACCTGGAAGATGGCGCCCCCGTACACTCATGGTCTGCACTGCCAATAGGTTTTTCAGTGCTTTCTCCCAGTCCTCCCTTATGCGCCTCTCTCTCCCATTCATTCCACATTTAACAAATATTTATTGGATGTCTCTTATGTGTCAGGGCTGGGGGACATGGTAATTATCCATACCTATTAAAGAAACCCACTGCTGTCAGATTGATTCCAGCTCATAGAGAACCTACAGGACAGAGTAAAACTGCTCCACAGGGTTTCCAAGTAGCACCTAGTGGATTCAAACTGCCAGCCTTTCGGTTAGCAGACGTAGCACTTAACCACTACACCACCAGGGTTTCCATCGTGGTCACAGGACTAAGTGATTCCTCATGAAGCTTTGAGATGTCAAACAATACTTCCTTAAATGAGTTTTAATTATCACTGTATTAAAGATATGAAGGTACAGTATAGGGCATTGTGAGAACATATGTCAGGGGAATCTGACCTAGTCTAGGCAGTAATGAAAGGCTTTCCTAAGAAGAGTGTTTGAATGTGAGCCTTGATGTGAAGTGAGTAGGAATAGACAGAAGAGTTGAAGGGAAGCAAGTTTCAGGCCTAGGAAAATAGCACACCCAAGAATCTGAAGCTAGACGTGTGGTGCTTTCAGGGAACTTAGAGATGGTCTAGGTGAATGGACCTAGGAAGCAAGGGAGAGAATGGTAGATGGTAAGTTTGGAGAAGTATGTAGGAGCCAAATCATGACGACTTTAACACCACGTTAAGGATTTTAAATTTATCTAAAAAGTGAAGGGCAGTCGCTGAATAACTTTAAATTGGGCAGGGACATGATGTCACTTATATTTAAGAAAAATTATCCTAGTTGCACACTGCTATTAGATTGAAGGGGGAACCAAAACAGATGCATGGGAATCATGTGAGAGATAACTGTAGTACTCTGGGTGAGAAGAGATGGGAGCTGGACCCATTTTATTTTCTTCAGTTCTCAACTTGCCCATCTTTCTTCCCATTCTCAGTAGAAAATATCACCAAAACAAAACAAAAAAAAAACACTAAATGGCAACTGCCTCTACTATTTATCCCCTCACTGCCCACTTCTGCCCTAAAAGAAAATGCCACCAGTATTCCTTCTGACTTAGTCACATAATGCTGCTATGAGGACTGCCAGTTGAGTCAGTGAACTCATCCTAGAAAGTGTGCTATATACATCATTGCTGAATATCACCTTTGAAGTACTCTTCTTACAAAGCTGTGTACTGACAGCAGTGCCTAGTCCACCCTTCAAAGCAATTTTAGAACTCTTTTCCTGTAATGGCCATCAGAGCTGTCACCATATTATCCTTGATGTCTTGAATGTCATCCAAATGTCTTCTTTTCAATATTTCCTTTGTCTTTGGTAAAGAAAAAGTTATTGGGGGCCAAATCAGGTGAATAGAAAGGGTGTTCCAATACAGTTATTTGCTTGCTAGCTAACAACTCCCTCACAGACGACTATACAATTAAGTTTGTTAACTTGCCACTGTGCACAGTGGCCATTCCAGAAAGAGTTTCAAGGTTGCTTTGAAGGGTGGACTAGGCACTGGTGTTGGTGAATAGCTTTCCAATGGGGGTACTTTGAAAGTGACCATAGTGATATTCAACAACGAGGTATGTAGCACTTAGAACAGTTAGGTTTGTGGACTTACTTGTCAGACCTGATATAACAAATACAAGGGGGTGGCTTTAACAAACAGAAGTTTATTTCCTCACAGTAAAGTAGGCTAAAAGTCTAAATCCAGGGCATTACCTCCAGGGAAGCCTTTCTCCCTCTGTCGGTCTTCTCATTATTATTCCCCCAGACTAAGAGCTTCTCTGCACTGGGTACCCAAGTCTAAAGGACGTGCTATGCTCCTGCACTGCTTTTTTGGTGGGTGAGGTATCCAGCACTCTGTTGGCTTCCTTGTCCTTTTTTCTCTTGTAAGATAAAAGGTTATGCAAGACACATACCTTTTATATTAGATCAAGGATATGACCTTAGTAAAGGTCATATAGTAAGGGTGCTATAATCCCAACCAGAACAGTCACTGCACATGGTGGCATGGTGGCAAGTTCACCAACTTAACTGTATAGTTGTCTGTGAGAGAATTTTTAGCCAGTAAACAAAAAACTGTATTGGAACACTCTCCCTACTCACTTGATCTGGCCTCCAATAACGTTTTTCTTTACCTGAAGATAAAGGAAATATTGAAAGGAAGGCATCTGAATGACATTCAGGACATCAAGGCTAATACGACAACAGCTCTGATGGCCAGTCCAGAAAAGAGTTCCAAAATGGTTCTGAAGGGTGAACCAGGCATTGGCATCAGTGCACAGCTTCCCAAGGGGAGTACTTCAAAGGTAACCATAACGATATTCAGCAACGAGGTATGGAGCACTTTTTCTAGGATGAGTTCACAAACTTAATTGTCACGCCTCATATGTCCTCAGGATTTCACATTGTCTGGTACAAAGCAGATACTCAGTAGAAATCTGCCAAGTACAGTTAAGTATCATACATCAGGTTATTTTAACAGCATGCTACTCAGCGTGTAAGCTGTGAGCCCACCGGGGGGAAAACAAAACTTTATATAGTTGTTTTGGTTACTTCATGCTCCATTTTACTCTACAGATCAGCAATTTTAAAGTTCAGTTCCAGTCAACTTCAAACTCCAGTTTACTATTTTTCAAACTCTCCACATTTCAAGTTCTCTGTTTCTTTTGCCTTTAATCTTTCCCTTCAGATTCATCTAGTTATTGTTGTTATTCATACTGTAATTTGTCAAAAACTACTTCCTACTTTATATATCATCACTTTCTCTTGGCTTCAGTTTCTTATAAGCGTGCTATCTTCTGCAAATTTCATTTAGGGGTGGGAGATGAAGCGGAAACATCCCTCCCTGATTTAGCCAAGGTAGCAGAGGTCAGGATAAAATCTGGGGATCCGCAGAGCACCTAGTCTCCGGCAAACCGTGAGAGATGAAATCAGCGCAGCACGGGAGGATGAAAGTCAGTTTCGTAATTCTATAACAGAGAATTAATTATTTTGTTTGAAAAGGTCACAGACTAGAATTCTATTGAGAAACACTTGGAAAACAAAATGTTCATGAAGTTTAAATTGTACGGAATTTGACTCGATTGTTGTGACTAAATGCCACTGCAGGGTCCCTGCTTAGAGCAGGCCTAACGCACAGACGAAGGCGATGCTTGCTGGCCCGGTGCCACCAGCGCAACTGCTGCCATTTGAGCTCACTGTGGATGCCACCTTGTCCATCTACCTTGGGATGGCAGAGGGCTTCCACTTCATTGCTGACCCTCTGCTTAACCAAACATGACTCAATAGAAGGTTTTAAACTTCAAGTTCACTCAAGAACTGCAGGCCACAGACCCGTCAGGACACTCCCACAACTGTGTCTTCTGCAGTGTGGACAACAAACTGTGTCCTCAGGTACCTTTGCTCCCATGTCCTCCCTTTCTTTGGTCCTTTGGTTTTTCATCATCTCTTTCTCAAGGGCCCTTTTCTCGTGCTGAGACGCAAGCTCTTTTTCAAGTCGCACTGATTGCCTCTCCAGCTCCTTCTTCAACTGCTCACACTGGATCAGAGCCTGCCAAGATGAGACAGAGTGAAATCGCAGCTTAGAATTTGGACAAGGGGAAAAGGAAACAATTAAGTTTAGTTTTATTTAAAATGGTGATAGTTTCCCATAAAATCCATTAGAATAATTTTACCAATCCATTAGAATAAATTTACCAACTCCACTCACTGATCTAAATCAAACATTACATTTATTCACACCTTTTCACTACGACAGCTACATTAACTAATCTGCTAAGAAAACGCAGGTAAAAGATACTGATGAGGAAAAGAGATGAGCCAGAAATTTGAGCAAGAAAAAAAAAAGGAACCAGAAAAACCATGTGTTCTTTTATTTTTATTATGGCATATCTATACTATGTGAAATATATAATTATCTAAATTTATTGATTTCAGTTGCTCATGATTAAAAATTATCTGAACACTTTAAATGCTAAGCAACAAAACTTTTGAAATGAGATATAGAATTTATCATTACATATAGACATCTACATATAGTGATATATATGTAAAGTCTAATATAATAACCAAGACTTCTTAAAAATAATGAAGATTTACTGTACTCCCCTCACACACATAACTAATGTAAAAATTAGGTAACAATAAAAAGTTAAAGTACAGAAAGACTCATAACTGCATTCACTACCTAGTTTTATAACATGAAGATTGTCACCTTTCATTTCAGGTAACTTGAAAGTCCAAAACTACCTTTAATCTAATTTTCTCACTCTGCATTTCAAGCAATAAAAACTTCCTAACTTCTTTTGGGCCATATTCATATCTTTACGTACAATATCTCAGAATAAAATATGACTTCAAAAATCCCAGTAAAATGAAGGCGTTTAACATTGAGCACCTGAGTCATTCTGCGGCAGCTGTTATTTACAATACCTAAAATCCTCAATTTCTGCTTTCCCCTGAATTGGTACAAAGACAACCAGGTCTCACACAATTTACGTATTGTATGATTATCACTTTGAAAATCACATTTGTTGTTACTGTTGATCAAAATGGTCTCAGGAAGCATTTTCAGTTTTATATATGAACATGCTTCCCTCTGGTGAAAGCTAAAATACAGACAGAAGATACACAGGACATGAACTCTCTTCTCTTCATCTGAAAACCATCAAGGCCCAGTTTCTTTCAGACTGTTCTGGAAAGTTACTCTTCTGTGAGGTATGAAGTATGAAGGTAAAATTCCACTGTCTCAAGATTAACTGATGAGCAAATACAATAACTAAAAATGAGTCTCCTAGGGAGTTAGCTCCAAGTTCAATTCTAGCAGAATATGCCTCTAAAATAAAGTTTTAAATTCGTTTTTAAAAGAAATGAAAAAGTATAATTCTATTTTTTTAAGCTTTTGGAGCTTGAATTATTCTGAATTAGTAACTACTGTGCTTCAGAATGCAACTGTTCTTGTGAAAAATGTTCTATTTGAACTTAATAAAAATGTTCATAACTTTGGCTGATATAATGAATATCACTGGTATGAATAAAATAATTACTGAATATAAACTAGTATTATATATTTATTATATACAGAAGACTTAACTGAACAAAAACACAGGAGTCAGTATCACTAAATAACAAAGAAAGGAGTTGTTGAAGATCTGAAGATCAGGCTAGCATTAAGAGCAACTGAAAAATCAAATCACTAACTCAGTCGTCCTAGGAACCAGGAACAGGAAATGATCCTGTTGGTTGACATTAGTCCAAGATCCAGCCAAGCCAAGTGCCGTCGAGTCGGATAAGTGGACTAATATTGATTATCTTAGACTAATATCGAGATAAGATAATATCAACAAAGCAAAAAGAAAGCAGTTGTCAATCACCTAAATACAATCCATGCTGAAGCCCTGGTTTTACGGATGGCCTTCTCTATACGTCTGTATATCTCCGTATACCAACGGGTGACCATCAGTAAGTATAAAAGGAGGAAGAAACAACAAAAGATGTATTAACTTAGAAACTGGTCATCTATATCTCTTGGTATGTAATCAATTATTATAAACCATAAAATAATTTTTGGTTTTATTTGAATATACATGCCTGGTCACAACAAAGAAACTATTAATGCTTAGTAATTACTTGGAACTAGAAAAGTGATTTAATCTTTTTGAAGATGTCTCTGTTAGAGTTGGCCATGTATACTAAAATATTTGAGTCTACCAAACCAATATCCATATATTATTTCCATTAAAATTGTTGTCATTTAACTCTAGGCCTCCTTCTCCTAGTCTCCAGAATTCTGCTTGATTGGTTATAGCCATCTAACCACTCAGTAAAGACCTAAGATCTCAATTCTCAAAGGCTGGGCCACTAACTAGTCATTGGTCATTAGCTAGTAGATATGTGTAGTTGGCCAAGCCAATTTGGGGAAACCCTGGTGGCCCAGGGGGTTAGGTGCTGCATCTGCTAACCAAAAGGGTGGCAGTTCAGATCCACCAGGCACTCCTTGGAAACTCTATGGGGCAGTTCTACTCTGACCACTAGGGTGACTAGGGGTTGAACTCAACTTAAGAGCAGTGAGTGAGTGAGTGACTGAAGTCGATTAGGGTGCATTTTCCCTAGTATATCCCAGGATGTACATGGTGTCTTCTCCATTTTCTGGGCAACACCCCCTCTTTTCTCTCCAAGACCTGAAGCTGGAGATGGCTTCAGGTCTTGGGGAGAAAGCTATACAGAATTCTACTTTGCCCCCACCCACCAGACTCAGTCCAGAGGGGATTTTTTCTCTTTTGTAAATTTCTTTTCATTCCTGGTCATTCTATGCTAGCCACATTAACATATTTTTCAAAACATAATTTATTGGCCTTGATATCACCTGTCCTGGTTTTAGTAAACCAAAGGATACACATTACTATCTTAATGAGGTTAAAAAAAAAATTCCCCTAATAAAATTTATATTCATTCAATTCCATTTTTAAAATATGCAGTCTACGTTGGGCATGTGAAAGTCCTTTCCAACTGTTAGGAATTTCAAAAAAAAACAAAACCATGGCCACTGATTCGATTCTGATTCATAGTGACCCTGTAGGAAAGACCAGAACTGCCCCATAGTTTCCAAGGAGGGCCTGGTGGATTTGAACTTCCAATCTTTAGAGTTAGCAGCCATAGCCCTTGGCCACTACACTGGCAGGGTTTCTCTGTTACGATTAGGTTCTTAGAAATCTTTGTGGTAGGGGAATTCAAGGTTACAGAAGTAAAGATCTTAAGAGAAACATAAGCATTAGACTCATGAACATGAACTTAAAACTTATGACCATATTTTCATTAAAAAAATAAACAAATCCCACAAAATAAAAATGATTACCAAAACATTTTAAGCATTTAATTTATATACACTACAGACTTTAATTGATAATCTCTTGCGTACTTGCAACTTAAACAGTCTCTCCTCATCTTTCATTTTCAAGAAGTTTATTACTTGCTTTTGTTTGACTGCATATAATATGCACACCCAGAGGCCTGTGCCTCCACCCAAATGCTCAGTGCCACCCTGACGTAGGATTCTAACCTCTTGCTACCTGATTCCAAAGTAGTTCAAGAAATAGAATAAATTTGGTACTTGAAAAACAATTTAAAAAAGAACAAAAAACCTTTATGTAACATGTTTATTCAACCTGCTGGGTTTGCAATTTTTTTAAAAAAGTGTTCTTTGGAAAGTGAGCACTTCATGGATGTGCTCATGGTAACATCATGCTGAAGCCAAAGCCCTCAGCCCCTCTTCCGAACCCTCCACAACTTTCCCTCTCATAGAACCAGGCAAGTCTAAGACCTGGTTAACCTTTTTATCTGCTGCTTATAGCTTTTCCTAGAAACCCTGGTAGCCTAGCAGTTAAGAGCTATGTTTGCTAACCAAAAGGTTGGCAGTTCAAATCCACCAGGCACTCCCTGGAAACTCTACTGTGTCCTATAGGGTTGCTATGAGTTGGAATTAACTCAACAGTACTATTGTTTTATTTATTTTTTTAAATAGCTTTTCTAAGACTTTATGAGCCTTTTCCACAGGCTCATTTATTTATTTGGAGTCCTCATTATTTATTTCCATGTTTCATTGTTTTTTCCCTTTCAAAATTATTCCCAGTTGTTTATAATTTTCAAGCAAAAGTTAGTATTCACTGAGTGCTTACCATGTACTAAACACTGAGTGGCTTGTGTGGACTAATCTCCTCAGTAAATTTTATGTTATAGATGGTAAAAACCAAATTCACTTCACCTGACACCAAATGTGAAGCAAATCATATCTATCAATTATCAAGACTGGTCCCCTCTGCTTTACGTCTTTTCTGACTCAAGCCACACGTGTGGCACTTTCTCCTCTGTCCCCGACCACATGGAGCTAGGTCAGACCTCACAAGTTAAAGGACGCAATCTTGCTGACTTCCAAGTCTGTCCAAGACCTTGGATGCTAGCTGCAAGCTCAGAGGGTCCCAGAGCTTCCTCTCACATCTGACCTGCTGGCTATAAATTCAGGGGTTTCCCCTATGCCCTCAGGATACCAGTGACAAACTCAGGCGTACCACAAACTCTTCCACATCTGATCTGCTGGCTCTCACTACTTCCTTGGACTCCTCAACAATTTGCTAGAATGATCCATGGAACTCACAGAAAGCACTATACTTATAACTATACTTTTATTGTAGCAAAAATGATACAAACGAGGGGATGCCCAGGGTGAGGTCTGGGAAGTTTCCCAATGCAGAGCTTCTGTGTCCCAGAGGATGCTCTCACTGTCCTCCACATGTACTAGTGTCTGTCACCAACCAGGAAGCCCGTGGAGCTTCCGTGTCCAGAGCTTTGAATGGAAGCTCATTATGCAATTCAAACTCCAGCCCTTCTCCCCTGAGGCCGGTGGGTCATTTTTGCACAGTCAGCCCCCACCCAACATGAGTTTCAAGTGTGGTCTACAATCATCATCAAAGACACTTCAATTACTGTTGGGAAAGTCCAAGGTTTCAGAGGTTATCTGTTAGGAATCAAAGACAAAGACCAGATATTTTTGGTGAGGTTCAATTCTTTAGCCCACAGAGGTTCTTACTGGTAAGTTAAAGAAATTGAGGTCTTGAGACTTTAAGTAGCTTGTTTAATAAAAGCACAGACCTAGAAAGTGTTCAGAGTACGGATTTGATCTAAGGTAGTTTAGTTTCATGCCTTGGATCTGTAAGCTTAACCATCTTATTATACAGCCTGTCATGTATATTAGAGTCAAACTTTCATGGTTGAGGAAAAGTTATACAGTGGGTAAATCTGTGCAGACATTGCGCGCTATGACAGAAAGGGGTCAGAGAGTGCTTACTGAATTAGCATCTTGAGGATGAAAGGAAGAGAACTTTTGTTTCAACATGAATATATAACTTTTTTGGACTGACTTCAACGTTAGGAGTCTACGACTGATGAACTACGGCACAATTAGAATACACAGGTAGGTCATAACAACTGTCTGCCTAGAACATGTCACTCAGGCACTTCACAGAGGCAACGTGCTCTCACCCCAACTCATGCCAGTTCTGAAAGTGAAAGGACTAAATGGAAACATTTCAGATACACATGAAAGGCTGTCTAAAACTGTGTCATGGTTTATACCTGACAGTAACACTGGAGAACCACAAAAGGAGTAGAGAGACTGGAGAAGATTAACTATTTCAGTGTCAAAAAGATGAGAGATATCATCTGAGAATCTCTTTTCCTCCTCATAACAAGTCTGGAATTTAGCTATAGTCCTGAATTTACCCCATCCTTTTAGGGTGCATCCAACAGCCACCGTTTAATTAGCTTTAGTCAAAATTCCACTCAGTAGTAAAGTCTTTGGAGTAAAGAATATTTCTCTTTTTCAAATATTCTGTAGAATTTAAGTGGAATTTGTACCTTATCAGCAATGCACAGCTTCACACCAAGATAAAGAGTTACTGTTCTAATAATATACTATACAGTGTTTTCATCAAGAAGTCATTTAAAAATAATTTGGACTACTTATAGGAACTGAGGAAATTGCAGGGCACATGGGTTAAGTGCTATGGCTGCTAATCACGAAGTCAGCAGTTTGAATCCTCCAGGCGCTCTCTGGAAACTTTGTGTGGCAATTCTACCCTGTCCTCCTGGGTGGCTGTGAGTTGGAATGACACAATGGCAGTGGGATTGGTTTGTGTTTGGAGTTGAACGTACAGCTTCAGTAACTGAAGCCTAGTTAGTAATTTAATAACTAACAATTTAATATCAGATTAGTTGAAATAATCACTTTACAGAGAAATTTCTAAGCACGACATTATAATTTTCTCATGTCATATACTAGTTTCTTACAAAATCTTCAGCCTTTTCTTCTGCATTATAAATGTAAATTCTGTATAAAATTCCTTCTATTTATTTAAGATGTAATATACAAATACAACACTAGATGGCAACACATATCAAGGTTCTAAAAACCCAAACCCAAAACAACCAGAACTGCTGCCTCCTGACTCACAGCAACCCTACCTATCATTTCAAGCTCAACAATAAAGTAACTGGTTTTTAAATTCAAGCATCTATGCCTTCTGACATTTTTATACTCTTAGAAAGCCAACTTCCTAATATGATTCAACACACCTTCCAAATACAGACTAGATCTCCATTTTATTTTGTAAACTGTTTAGCAATGAATTATTTCATTTTCATCACTAATTCAGTGAAAAATGCCATAGATTCCTAACACGCAATATCCTCTTTGGTTCTTACCTGTTAAATTTTAAAAAAGGGATGATAAAAATTCACACTAAGATTTAAAACTAACGATTTAATTATACTCAACAAACATTAATTATGCAACAAATATATAAACGACTCTGAGAGAAACACAATAACAAACATCACAGACCCTGACTTTAAGGGCTGATCATGTTTCAGTGGAGGGAGCTTTGTGAAGAGCCACTGGAAACAAACACACACAAGTAGGGGCTGGGGACGACTGCATGGAAGACTGCCATCTCAGTTAGTCTCAAAGGTTGAGTTGATGTATCACAAATAAACACATCTGTGAATACAGAGAGAAGTACGGTATGAAAAAAATCTATGGAAATAGCCAACTGAAGGTGGAAACTGCATTGGTTATACAAAAGGGTTTAGTGAAAGGTAAGGCTGGAAAAGTTAGAGCGGGGACAGATTGTGGACGACCCTAAAGGTCATATGAAGGAATCCCTGTTTTATTCTACTGCAAGACAGCGAGCTACCTGAACTTGGAGCTTACAGTTCAGGAAGACATGGTGGCACTGCAGGACAGACGGGAGACCTGACAGAGAGTCCCAGTAGATCAGGCAGCAGACTGCTGCGTCCATCTGTGCAGACTGCATGAGAGCGGGTGAAAACCTGAACCAGGACTGGAGCATAGGAGTGAAAGGGTTGGACAGAGATACTTAATATCACAACACAATTATTATTTTCCTTTCAATTTTTGGTTGATACTATGTGTTTTCAGTAATGGAGGGTATGCTGAATCACCAAGTGTGTCTGAATTTTCTATAGATGTCATAGATTGACTTGTGTGTACCTGAAAACGTGTGCATCAGTTTGGCTAAGTCATGATTCCCAGTATCGTGAGATGTCCCTCCGTGCTGTAAAGCTTGCCGCTATGATGTCAATGAGAGAGGACAGGTTCTGAGTGTGCTAGCGAAAACCAGAAAATCAAACCCATTGCCGTCCAGCATGTTTCAACTCACAGTGGTAAGTGAGGCAGGACTCACTCGTGCCTGGAAGCATCCTCCTGGGATGTGAAGGGGACAGGGAGGCAAACAGAGAGATGGGAACTTCATAACACCAGAGAAGAAACAGTGCCAGGGACAAAGCGTGTCATTTGGACCTGGGGTCCTTGTGCCTCAGAAGTTTCCAGTCCAGGGGAAGACTAATGACAAGGACCTTCCTCCACAGCCAACAGAAAAAGACCTGCCCTGGAGCTGATGCCCTGAATCTGCATTTTTAGCATATCTTTCTCTGAGAAATCATATTTCTCTTTGTTAAGCCATCCACTTGTGGTACTTCTGTTATAGCAGCACTAAATGACTAACACAGTAGATGATACAGTTTTGCTTTATGCCTCATTCCATAAAGTGTATGCTCAGAGTCCAGACATATCTGTGTGTACCCCTTATAAACACCAAGTCTACCTCCAGAGTGCAGGAGTACATATGTGTGCCAAATAAAAATTTTCAAAATTCATGTTTTTCCTATCAAAAATTCAACAATTTAGCAATACCTCATACCTAAAACCATTGCTATAAAGTTGATTCTGACACATAGTGACCCTACAGGACAAAGCAGAACTGCCCCATAGGGTCTCTAAGGAGTGCTTGGTGGATTCAAACTGCTGACTTTTTGGTAAGCAGCTGAGCTCTCAACTACTGCCCTATTAGGGCCCCCCAACAATACTCTGTAAAAAGTAATTTAGAGCAAATGTCTGACTTTCTTTAAACTTTTATAAAGGGCCATATCTGCTGTCACTGTGACAGCAGTTTTCCCATGAACATCAGAGGTCCAAACAGTAAGTGGAAGCGGTACGTACTCTCAGTCCTGAAATGGTTAGGGCACCCTCAAGAAAGAAGGTTGGCAATGGACTAGATCCCAAGAGTGAAGGAGAGGAAGAGTCAAGCTATTTTAAAGGATGCAAACCGGGGCTGTTGGCAACACAGGGATGCTGACACCTGAAAGAACACATACCAAGGATGGCAAAAGGAAAGGAGCAATAAACAGAGGTTGGAGAGAAGTATTAATTTCGTTATTGAGATTTCAGACATTACTGAAACATCATCCATATTAAAAAGTTCTAATAGCAGCAAGAAATGTAGGTTTGGGGCTCCGGAGAGCAGTTAGAACTAAAGACATAATAACACGGTGGTTGTTCCAACGAAGGTAACAGTTGGGCCACACGAAGAGACACCAACACCAAAAAAAAAAAACCCTACTGCCTCTGAGTCAACTCCAACTCCCAGCCACTCTGTAAGACAAGATAGAAATGCCCTGTAATGTTTTCAAAGAGCAGCCGGTAGACTCGAAATGCCAACCTTTTGGTTAGAAGTCTTACTGCTTAACCACTGTGCCAACAGGGCTACAGATGCTGAGTCAATTCCGACACACACCAGCCCCACAGGATGGAAGAGAACTGCCCCACTGTGTTTCCAGGGAGTACCTGCTGGATCTGAACTGCTGACCTTTTGGTTAGCAGCTGTAGCCCTTAATCTCTCTGCCACCAGGTTTTCCAGAGCAGATACAGACCCCTAGAAATCAGGACACCCTGAGGGGAGGGCTCTGGACACAGTCTGAAAAATGTCTCTGAGGATTATGTGAATTAAGTTGAAAGAGACTTAAGAATAGATGAGAGAGATATAAAGAGGACTTCTAAGAGCAAAATGTCAGAGAAAGCTAAAGAAAGAGAACCCTACAACAGTAGAGTTGACAGCTTTCAGAGCTGCAGGGTTGGAGTCACATGAGAACTGAGATGAGGTCACTGGGTTTGGTACTCAGGAAATGACTGGTGGTCAGTAATGAGGAACTCAGTAGCATGAAATCAGATTACAGGTTGTGCGAAGTCGACTGCACTGTACCGGGAGTGACGGGAAAGCTGCAGGGGCAGACAATTGTTTTCAAAGGTCTGACAGCGAAATGATGAGCAAAATCACTGAAGGATTTGTAACAGGAGAACCCTGTGATTGAATCACCTTTAAGAAGGATCACTTCCAGTTACAGCCCAGAGAATGGACTGGTCACAACACAACTGCATATTGTTTGTTTAAATGAGAGTTAACAGTGATAGGCAGGAATAAAGGGGAAAACCAGTGTGGAGAGGGAGGGACTCAGGTGTAAGACAGATGCAATGACAACTGCCTCAGGGTCTCCGAACGCCTAGAGGTAGGGGACATCAGAAACTTAGGGAGAAAGGCTCACACTGGGAAATAAGAGGGCCTGATAATTAAGAGGAAAAATCACAAAAGTTGCAGAAGGCACATTTGAGGGAAGAGGAAATGTTGAGAGCAGGCTCATCACTTAGTCTTGCTCTCAGGAAAGTAAGAAGGAAGCTATCTGCCCAGAGGGAGGTACTTAGAGTATAAGTGGGAAGTGGGAAACGTGGAAAGGCTCAGGACCTCATCAGCAGAAGTTTGGCCTTCCTTTGAAGGCAGTGGGGAAGTCACTAAAGGATTTTAATGTGATCAAATCGCCTTTAAGAAGGTTGACTTCTGGTTGCAGTACACTGAATGGGTTGAGGAAAGGGAGACCACTTAGGAGGCTGTTGGAATTCCTAAATCTAGAGACTACTGGTGCCTGGGAAAGGCAGCAAGTTTCTAGAAAGGGTGCTGGGAACACTGGATCTCCACACGCAAAAGAATGAATCAAGATTCATGCTTCACATTGTATACCAAAACCAGTTAAAAATGGATCAAAGACCTAAATGAGAAAACTAAAACCATAAATTGTAGTAGTAGCTAAGAACGGGGCTGCAAGTGGGGTATTCACTGATTAGATAGTAGATTAGGGATGGGGTTGGGTGAAGGGAGGGGCAGCATACAGCAGGAGGGAGTTCAGCACAGTTGGACTAAACCAAAAGCTAAGAGGTCCCCTAAATATAACCCAACACTTTGAAGGACAGAGTAGCAGGGGCAGGGGGCTGGGAACCATGGTTTCAGGGGACACCTAGGTCAACTGGCATTGCAAAGTTTTTTAAGAAAATGTTCCTCATCCCACTTTGGTGAGCGGTCTGGAGTCTTAAAAGCAGCAGCCACCCATGTAAGTATCACCAGTTGGTCACAACTAATTAATGGAGTACAGGAATATGAAAGATATCAAAAACACAAAGAAAATATGAGCCCAAGAGACAGAAAGGGCCACATACTCTAGAGATTACATCAGCATGAGACCAAAAGAACTAGATGACACCTGACTACCACCTACGACCGCCCTGACAGGGACCACAACATAGAGTCCCTGATGCAGGATGAGAAAAACGTGGGTGCAGAGCTCGAACTCTATGAAAAAATAGCAGACTTGATGGCCTGACAGACTGGAGGGTCCCCCGATAACATGGCCCCCAGACTCTCTGTTAGCCCAGAGCTGAAACCAGTCCCAAAGTCAACTCTTCAGCAAAGACTGGACTAGACTACAAGTCACAAAATGATACTAGTGAAGAGTGTGCTTCTAAGCTGATGTATCTACATGAGGCTAACTGAGCAGCATCTGTCCGGAGGCAAGATGAGAGGGCAGAAGGGGACACGAGCTGGCTGAATGGACATGAGAAATACAGGGTAGAAAGGAGGAGTGCGCTACCACAGGGTAGGGAGAACAGCTCAAGTTACATAGCTGCGGTACGTGCAAGCTGTTGTACGACAAACTGACTCAGATTGTAAACTTTGACTTAAAGCACAATCAAATAGTTTTTTAAAGAAAGAACTTGGCTGCTAACCAAAAGGTTGACAGTTCAACTCCACCAGCTGATCCTTGGAAAGCCTATGGGGTTGTTACGAGTTGGAATCAACTCTGCAGTGATGAGTTTTGTTTTCATTTTTTGAATCTTTGCAGGAGCAAACAGTCAAGTCTTTTTGCCCATGGAATAAGTGGTGGGTTCAAACCACCAACCTCTGGGTTAGCAGCTAAGTGGTTAACCATTATACTACCAGGGCTCTTTAGAACTACCACAGGACCCAGGAATCCCTACTCTAGGTATATACCCGAAGAAATGAAGACTAATGCAAACAGAAACTTGCATGCTAATATCAACTGCAGCACTATCCACAATAGCTAAACTCTGACACCATCTGAAATGCTCGTTAACAGATGAATGGATGAACAAAATGTGGTACATATACACAACGGAAGGTTCTGCAGACTTTTGTCAGGATGCATGGAGTACTGAGGCATGCCACAGCATGGATGGGTCTTGAAAACATTGTGCTGAGCTGTGAAAACACAAATACTGTTATGATCTCACTTACATGAAATAAGCAAACATATAGAAGTCAAAGATTAGTGGTGCAGTGGGTAACGAGTTGGTCCACTAACCCAAAAAGGCCAGCAGCTTGAATTCACCAGCTGCTCCTTGGCAACCCTATGGGAAGTTCTACTCTCTCCTACAGGGTTGCTGTGAATTGGAATCCACTCAACAGCAACGGCTTTGCTTTTGGGTTTGGTAAGTGTGGGTTGGGGAGGAAAGGGGAAGTTTTTGCGCAGGGGGCATGCTAATGGTAGAGGACTGGTTTACAAAAGAAGAGCAATAAAGGCTATATAACATGAAGAAAGTGATCAATGTCACTGAATTACTGAATTGGATAATGTTTCAGGGTGTGTATTTTCAGCACACACATACACACACACACACACAATTCTACATCAGAATGTTTTTAACAAAAAAAGAGGAAAAGGAACAGTAAGGGAACAATTCAAGAAAAATTCAGAAGGTATGACTGGTTCTGCATGACTAACCAGAAGTTGGGGCTGAGAGAGAGGACGGCATTCAGTCTCCTAGCCAGGGCACGTCGGGACAAAGTACCATTAGTGAGTTAAAGAACGTAACGGAAGCAGCCGATTTGGGGATGTGAATATAGTGAGTTCAGTTTGGGATTGCAACTTAAATAGGACAACAAATGGAATGAGATACAAGAGGAGACTGAAGAACTAGAGGAAAGGTGAGGATATAGGGTAGATGTAACTGGGACAGGAAGAGGAGAAAGAGAAAAAGGGCTAGCCAGAGAAAGCAGTTTCAGAATTTGAGCTTACTGACCGTTTAGTTCACGTGGGGGTTAAGGTGGAGCAGGGGCACACGCTAGAGGCATTTTGAGACTGCTGTGGTTGGTGCTAAATCGATTTCAATGCATGAGTAAGGTGATGCCCACGTTAACACCATGGATATGGAACCCTTTAAGGAAGTTAAAAGGAAATAAGCTGGAGGGGGTAAAGGATCAGATGCCACAGCTCTTCGGAAGTCTAAGAGTTTCTTCCAGATTGACAGTTTACACGAATTAGGATTAGGGAAAGGAGAGATGGCATTCACTTGAAGAACAGCACTAATTGAATTAGGTGCCAAAACAAAGCTGGGAATGACAGTAAGGAGTGAACTGAAAGCTGCTTGCTCCATCATGCTGCTAGGGGATTAATAAGTGGCAGAGGAGACTCTACTGAAGGTTTTGATAGTTATGGTATTAGCAGGGGACAGCCAGAGTTTAGGAACAAGGAAGAAGTAGGAGGAATGCTCGAGGAAACAATCAACTATTTTAGGGAATTTGCCTACCATGAACATAAATTTCAGAAGACAAAGAAAGTATTAACAATGAGGCCAAGCCAAAAACCAAACCTGTTGCCATCTAGTTGAGTGTGACTCACAGCAACCCTCTAGGACAGAGTAGACTGGCTCCATGGGTTTCCAAGGAGCAACTGGTGGATTCAAGATGCTGACCTTTTGGTTAGCAGCCAAAGCCTTAAACATTGTACCACCAGGGCTCCAGTGTAATGAAGGCAGAGAGGTCAGATCACATGGGAAGCATTCATGACGAAACAGACAGAAACCACTGGAGAGGCCAGGCGGCAGACTCACTGGGTTTGCACCTACCATCATGCCCATGGTTTCTAAAGAGAGAGAGCGGGCGAGTTTTCTAGAAGGATGAAACAACTTTGAGGAAAGGTGTAACACAGAATTGAACAGCCTCAATCTTTTAATAAAATATTGATAATACTATATGGTTTAGACCACTGCTGGAACAGAACTTTCTTTGTAATAAAAATATTCTATATCTGTGCTGTTCACTCCATTAACTGAATGTGTCTATTACAGTGCCTGACGTGTGTCTAGTGTATCTGAGGAACTGAATTTCTAATTTTATTTAACATGAATTTAAATTGCCTGGAAAATACATAGCAACTTTTTATGGATTAAGGTGCGGCTCCTTAATGCATTCACAGCAATGAATCACTATTACCTACTACTATCACTGGAATATTATACAGGAATAGCGCAGCATACAGTGCTTAGAATGATGCACGAAACCCAGTAAATGATCAATAAATGTCACTATCATTATTATGACATATGTTAGATTTAACATAAAATGGATCCAAAGTCATAGCTAAAGATGCATTAAAGACACACATTATTTTCTGTGGCATAGCTGAATGTTCTCAAAATTTCCCACCTAGAGGGGAATGATACTTGCCTTTAGTGACACGTGAACACATATAAACTGGTGTTCAAGATTTTCAAAGCATTAACAGTAATCACCAAACAAGAGATTAAACATAGGAGTCCTCTGAAGCCTATTATCACCTTGTACTATATTCTGTGAATGGTGATATGAGTGCTTTCAAAAGAATTAGAGTTCTTCAAATAGTAAAACTGCTGAGCTGAAGAGAATCAACATTGACAGGTTGGTATTCACTGTATGTGGTAGCAGAAAGGGAAAAAAAGCAATTACGTTACACTGCTTTCTTTCCATCTTACTAGACTTGCCTGGGTTTTTTCAAAATTGGCTTCTTCCGTCATCTGCACAGCCTGCTTCACCTGCTCATAAGCACTCGCTTCTCTCTGCTGCATATCTGTCAGGTTGCTCCTTATGGATACCAGCGCAGACATTAAGTCATCTCTTTCTCTGTCAGTAATAAAAGAACATTTGCAATCAGAAATGATCAAATGTTTGTGCAGTTGTGAGTTAGGAAGAGGAAAGCATTCATGTGTATTAGAAGAGCCAGGGCAGGCCAGCTCAGCACATGTGTAAGTGCGCCCCGGGGAGAGGTCCTCTGTCGATACTTGAGGAGGGCAGGCGCGGCAGCCAGAGGCTGAGAACTTTCATGGCAGCCCTCCACCAGGCGGGACAGTAACCTACTGTGGGAGGGACAGGCCTCCACGGGGTGGGGACAGTAACCTACTGTGGACGGGACAGGCCTCCACGGGGTGGGGACAGTAACCTACTGTGGACGGGACAGGCCTCGACCAGGGGGGACAGTAACCTACTGTGGGAGGGACACGCTCACTCACAGCTGCAGAGGAATGCCCAGAAAAGAGGAAACTAGTCAAAAAAGAAGGCTGGAAAAGAAAGAAAGAAACAAAATAGGGAAGATGGGGATTGTGTCTCAACATGGAAGGGACACTTGTTTTTTAAGAAGGGGCCGCTGAAGTTTTGTTTACACTGCAGATTCTCCCTCATTTACTTGAATCAAGCATGTCCCTTACTTTCCATCCTCCTCCACAGTCCTCTTCTTAGCCATTCCCTTTCAATTAAATTCTACCCTTCATCTATTTAGTAACACACTCTCTTCTTCAAGGGTAGAACCATAGAACCCTCAAGTGCTCTGGTCATGCCTGTAACTCTCAGAACTGAACAAAATTCCATTCCACGGAGTTTGTCCATTGCCTAGCCCTGCCCACTTCTCAGCATTTCTCATAAGCACCCTAAGCTAAGCTATTTACTGCGGGGGTGAAAGTGAACTGAATACCAAAATGCTTTTCCTTGTAAACCGGCCAGGATCTAACCTCATGGGTTAATAAATTCCCTATAAAAACATGTGATGGCAACTGGAATTGATCCATTGAGTAAAAATGACCAGTAGACCAAAGGGGAGGGCTGGGTGGCTGAGACAACGTACACATTAAACACATACACAAAGCCAGCCAAATACACAAAGCACAACCAAAATAACAGGAACTGTTGATGAAGGAAGAGGTAATCACAGCACCAAGTCCCTGTTAGAGATGTTCAAAAGTTATTTGCAAAGACAGAAACAAGGATTTTCTTATAATGTTCTTTCTATACACACAGAAAAAAAAATTCCGTTGGACTTTTCTGTAAACTTCTGTGTGCAAGAGCTCAAGTTTTAACTCAGTTTCACACTCAGTTGAAATACTGCTTGCAGTTTCTCTTTTACTGCCAAGTTCTAAAATGCTGGCCAAGAGGCAACTGTGATTTTTTAAAAGTTTAGCTAACTTTAAGGAGCCAGAGTTTAGAAGATTATAAACACAATTTAAATTGCTTTCAGAATTAACCAATATCTATATTTAAAAAATCTTTAAAAGATAAAATAATTTAATTTGTGGTGTTTGAAAAGCAGCTCCATTTTAAGAAATGTGAAATATAGAGCTAAGTTACAGTTATTAGCAGTTTCATAAAGACTCTTTTTTGTTGAAAAAGACCATAAACTGCTTTAAGTATTACAAAATTCATGGGAACATGGTGAGCTCCATTTTAGAATTTCCTAACTTTCATTTTAAATTGAGAAACTTAGTTTAGGCATTTTATTCTACAGAAAACAATCAAAGATAATTGATGAAATATAAACAAAACACAATTACAGTGTGAAAAAGTAAAAAAGTCAAAGTAAGACTATTCTAGTTAAATGAAAAAATAAAAATAAAGGCAAGGCCAAAGGGCACTGCCATCGAGTTGATAACAACTCATAGTGACCCTACAGGTCCGAAGAGAACTGTGTCGCAGAGTTTCCAAGGAGTGCCTGGTGAATCTGAACTGCTGACTTTTTGGTTAGCAGATATAGCACTGAACTACTATGCCACCAGGGTTTCCAGAAAAAAAAAAAATTAAAAGCAACTGAATATAATACTTATCTGTATTTCCAAACAAAAGAAAAGGTCTTATAACATAAAAGCATCTAGGATATACATACAATCAGCTAGGATCTGTGGTTCTGGAAGAAAATACAATTGTGCTTGTTAAGAGCAGCAAGTCAGTAGAATGTCACACAGACACCTGTCTTGAATCTCTAACATCTAGTGAAAAGCAGAAGTTACTATTCAGTGACATTCTTACCTCTTCCTAATACCCTGCCCTCTTCAAAGCCAAAGTTCCAAATGAAAAGAGTTAACAAAAAAACTCCATGTTTATAAATATATGAGTAGACACATCGCCAAATACACCACCATCAAGTTGATTCTGAAACTTTTTGACTCCATAGGACAGAGCACAACGGCCCCATAGGGTTCCCAAGGTTATAAATCTTTACAGAAGCAGACTGTCACACCACTCCCGTGCAGAGTGGCTGGTGGGTTTGAACCAAGGACCTTTGGGTTAACAGCCAAACGCTCTCCCTGTTGCTCCATCAGGGATCCTTAGACACCACAACAGGAGTAAAATCTAACACATCTGTTCTCAGAATACATATATTTCATATGCTTAATCTCTTTCAGAACATTCTCTTGCCAAGAGTACGTGGTACCTGCCACACAGCACATACTTAATGAAATGAACAACAAAAGAACAAATAAATAAAAGAATCTGCAATCAGAGGCATCAAAAGAGTGATACTAAGCTGCCTTCATGTTTTAAAGTTTTACTACCTAAATTCAAAAGTCACTAGACTATTTGGAACTGGAAATGGAAGAGTTCAGCTTCCCGTGAATCAAAAATTTTTCAGAATATCACCTCTTCAACAACTGGCTGTTAAATGACAGAAAATCATCAAAGAGGAACCTCTAAATACTGACATCTTGTCACGCTCATGGTTTAACAATGAGACCATGAAATGAATACATTAAAAAAACATGCAACCTCTCCACTGATATACTGCAACCTTCTACAAATCCACTATAGGCTTCACGGTGGGCCTCAGACCACATGGGTCATTCAGAAGACACTCCTAAATGACGCCTATACTTGCAAGTGAAGGTGGCCATTTGGACAAGTTAGGACGGTCCACTTTGTGGCTACATTTGGGTTTTGGTTTTGTTTTAACTTAGCCTATGCTAAAAGCAGAAACCCTGGTGATGTGTCGTGGATGAGTGCTACAACTGCTAACCAAAAAGCAGGCAGTTCGAATCCACCAGGTGCTCCTTCAAAACTGTAGAGAGAAGTTCCACCCTGTCCTACAAGGTTGCTATGAGTTGGAATCCACTCAAAAGCAGTGGAGTTTTTTTGGTTTTACACCAAATAGCAAGTACCTCAAAAAAACGAAAAAAATTAGCAGCTGCTCTGACATGGCCGCCCTGTCCTCAGTTCTCAGCACACCCTCTTGCCCCATTCCAACGAGTTGTCACCTTCTTAATTTATTTCCCATCTTCAGCCCACAATTCTCTCTTGGGTCTAACAATGTACTCTTTATCTGGCTGGAGATCCTGTGTTGGCCCCAGAAACTGTCCATTCCAGCCACTCAGGGCAACAGCACCATCAGCTGCAGCCTGCCCCAGAGAGCCGCGTCCACAGGGCGGGCTGACAGCCAGCCCTCGGGCAGTCTTCCACTCAGGAAGTCACACAGATACTCGTGAGAGGGAGCGGAGGCTCCTCCTCGGGACCGAGTCCTACAACTCAAGTTCACTGAGAGCTCACTAGCCTCACGTGGTGTTTTCAGGAGTGTGATCAAGCAGTTTTTTCCAGCATGACAAGCAAAACACTATTGAGGCTGCAACATTTCAAGGTCCAATGAAAGAGCAGCTAAGGCAGAAACATGATGCAAAGAGCCTGGTGTCAGTTTTGGAATGAAAAGGCATGGATTTACACAACACCGACAAGGACATAATATTGAAGGAATTTAGTGCAACAGTCAGAGCAAGAAGAACTGAAAAAGACCCTCAATAACCTTGGGCAAAGGAACTGTGAAAGTCCCTCAATAACCTTGGGCAAAAGTGTAAGACAAGGAAAAAAGAGTGATAGGTTCACAACAGCTTTATCTTGATATATGGAGTACCAAAAAAATGTTTTATAACTCCTAAATTATTCCACAGTTATTACCATTGCTTAAGCAGTAGTGAATGTCATTAACGAACATTATTACCACTGCTTTTAAGATGAAGGTGTAGAAGGCTGATTACAACATTTCCTTGTTTCTGATTTCTGGGAAGTTCCTGGCTATAATCTTGCTAAACCAACTATACAGCACACTGCCAAGGCTCCACCCCCAAATCACAAGACGGACTTCAGGGCCAGGACAGTACAGTACTAATAATTTCTCCTTTTTGAAAAGTACACTGAAACTTCCTGAAGGTACTAAGTGCTATGGAAAGGGATTTAATATAAAATAGCTCCATGTTGATTACTATTCTAGGTATCCTGATCATTAAGGAAGAAAAAGAGGTTACTGATTCTCTTACCTATCTTATGATACAGTGAGGCCTCAGAAAAAGGCAGAAGTTGAGAAACACATGAAAGCTTCATATCAATTTAAAAAACATATCCAATGTCAGCAACAGATGTTAACTATTGTCTTAAAGATTCTAAGGTCCTAACACAACATTGCAAACATATGGATGGTCTTGTCTCCAAGTCCTACCTGATCCCCTCCTTGTCAACTGCACTAGTCAGCCCTGTGTAACACATTCAATGCACGAGGCCTGACAATTAAGTCCATGAACTTAACTGTTCTAAGTTCTACACACCTCACTGCTGACTATCACTATGGTCACCTTCGAAGTACTCCCCTGGGGAAGCTGTGCACCCATGCCAGCAACTAGTCCATCCTTCAGAGCAATTCTGGAACTCTTTCTGGAATGGATATCAGAACTGTCATCATATTACCCTTGATGTCCTGAATGTTATCAAAATGTCTTTCTTTCAATATTTCCTTTATCTTCAGGTAAAGAAAAAAGTCAGTGGGGGCCAGATCAGGTGAGAAGAGAGTGTGTTCTGATACAGTTTTCTGTTTACTGGCTAAAAGCTCCCTCACAGACAACTGGACAAGTCAGTCTGTGAACTTATCACTGTGCCACCATGCACAACGGCCATTCCAGAATGAGTTTCAAAATTGTTTTGAAGGTGCACTGGTACTGATGTTGGTGCACAGCTTCCCAAGGGGAGACCTTTGAAGGTGATCTTAGTGATATTCAGCAATGAGGTATGTAGCACTTTTTCTAGGATAAGTTTGCAAACCTAACTGTCAGACATCATAGTACATGCTAAAGGAAGCAGCAAAGGAGCTTTAGCTGGTGGTCAGGAAACTCTTCTGATTCACTCTATTTGGGATATACATGTGTGTATACACACATGTAGTTCCATATTAAAACCAATCCAGGAAATACTATAATAACAGCTTACTAGGGGATCAGGCTTCTAACTTTTCATAAAAGATTAAAAATAAAAAACAAAACTCACTGCAATTGAATCAATGCCAACTCGTACTGACTCTATAGGACAGAGTAGAACTGCCCTGTAGAGTTTCCAAGGAGTGCCAGGCAGATTTGAACTGCCAATCTTTTGGTTAGCAGCCATAGCACTTAACAAATATGCCACCAGGGTTTCCAGGCAAACCTAAAAAGTGTTGACTATGCTTCAAAGTCAGCATGGCACTCAGTACTCAATACCCTGCATTAACAAGTTGAAAGTACACAGCAGCTTGGGCCAAGGGAGTCATGTAGTCAAAGCTTTCCATGGACAATAAATGCAGAAACGCTTCACCGTATTGTTGCTATGGTAGACCATGAGCCAGTAATACGCTGACAAAGCAGAAAACTGATCTAACGAAGGTCAACATTTACTTTAAGAGGCTAAGCGCTCAAATTTAGGATAGACACAGGAATACATAACTGAGCGAGAATGTCATTTCTGAACAACTGCCAGACTTGGAGTCAATGTAAACATAATTTTCTTTGTACAAATACTTCTCTCATATCTACAAGGATAATATGGAAGACAGTATAATAGGAAAAACAAAAACAAAAGGTCCTATGCTGTATGTTGGTTTTGCAAAACTACCTAGTTTTAAATCTTGCATTTTTTTTCAATCTATGTGACTCTAAGTATGCTTTTCTTTTTTAATTAATTTTTTATTACATTCTACTTGTTAAATTGATTACCAATATGGTTAAGGACACAGTAGGCTCATACTTTCAATCCCAATGCCTTCTTCCACCTCTTCAGTGAGAATTACTGTTAAATGTTTGGCATTTTACCTTTCAAACATTTGTCTATGCTGTTTTATGTTTACGTGTGACCCCAGAGAAAATACATCCTATGTGGTGCCTGAACTTTTCTCTTTAATGCAAATTATTTCATGCTGGGTGCATCTTCTGCCACTTGTTTTCTTTCTTTCCACAACAGATGCTGCAGATTGTCCTACAATGGTACAAACAGATCTGCCTCATTCTTCTTTTCTGTTTGTTTTTTGGTGTACAGTTTGACTAAATCATATTTAGCTAAGTCATATGTAGTTATACAAGTTAGGCTGTTCACACTACTACACATCATGCTATACAAAGCACTGCCTGTAAATGCTCCATCATGCATATGCCTGGGTTATTTTTCAAGGATAGACTTTGGAATATGAGATGCACAATTTAAATATGAACGGATAGTGCTAAATCACCCTCCAAAGTAGTGGGCTACCTCTCAGGTGAGAGGCGCAGAGAATGCTGATGCACAAAGAGGTTTAGTGACCTGCCAACACAGCTGTCCCCACCCTGCCTGATTCGTGACATGGAAGAAGTGGCATGGGTCTTCTCCTTCTGCTGGACAGCCTGCCTGCTTTCAAAGCCAGTGGTAGAGTTGATATAGTTCCTTCTACTATGACTGGGAAGGCTTCCAGCTTGGTGGGACGATATGTGCAGGGCTCATGGGCATCTTCAGAATCATCTTTGCTTTAAATTACAAATGCCAACATCAGCCTGGTCAGAAGTACAACCCCTGAGATAAGAAAGCTACCCCATTCATCATTCCAGGCCCTGGCAGCGACTGCTAAGCCCAGGACCAGTTTGATGGAACTCCATGGCCCACTCCTCTCTCCTTACACTGGTCCCTTGTTACTTCTTCTCCACTGGGGGCTCTTAATTCTAGGGGTCTTTTCTTATCCCAGGGCAGCCCTTAGGCTAGCTGCTGGTGGGGATGGGAGGAGGCTATGCTATTTACAAATAAAAATATTCTTACCTCTCAAAAAAACCATACAAGAAAGCACAGTATGAAAGTACTCAACTCACCAACTGTTGCTATTATCACTTCTTTCGTTTTGCCAGTATGATGATTTTTTTAGAATGTTTAATTATATTTTCTTGAATTCCCACAGAATGAATGCCTTCTCCTGTAGTGACATCTTTCACTTTCATTAGTCATCAAATCTTACCCTTTACACACTTTGCAACTGGGTAGTTACAAACTGCTCCTCAGTGACACGAACCATCTGTGTCCAACTACAATCTTGAAAAGTATGGGTTCTGAACCCACCTATCAGTGCCACAGAAGGAAGACCCAGCAATCTGCTTCCAAAAGGTTGCAGCCACGAAAACACTACTGAGCAGAGTTCTGCTCTCTGACACTCAGCTCCTACATCGCCATAAGGAAGAATCAATTCCACAGCCATGGGCTTGGGTTTGATTTAGGGTTTAGTTTCTTTTTTGTTTGTTTCTTTCAAAGGAAATTCTTTATCTATTGGACCAATCTTTCATCATGCATGGTGCAATTTTCTTTTTTTACTCTTTTAATGCAATTTTAAGTATTTTGTCGAAGTTTTTTTTTTTTTTTAATGAAACGTATCAATCTTTTCCTCTATGGTTTTCACTTTTCAGGTCATGTTTTAAGACTATAATTACCCTCATGGTCATAAAGACATTTTTGTATGTCTTCTGCTTGTGATACATTTATAGTCTGAAGTATATTCATGTTCCCAAACCATCTTAATTTTTTTTTTTTTTTAGCTAGGTGTGATTCTACTTTTTTCCTCCCAGTAAAGACAGGGCCATTTTTTACTTTTAATAGCCTCAGTTTCTCTACCTTTAAAATGAAGATAATAATATCCACCTCATACTATCTTCTCTAGGATTCAGAAATTACATTTTTAAATTGTCTGTCATAGTCTTTGAACATAGAGCAAATGCTCACTACATCTTACTTAGATCTAAAAATACATCTGACAGTTAACCAAAAACAAGAAAATAAAAAAGAATCATCAAGACAGATCATAGAAACTACCAGTCTATAACTGGAGAAATTTAATTTGTACACCAAATTCAAATAACAATATAATTTGTATAACAAGTTAAATAACAACAGATTGTTCATGTGTGGAAACCACAGCTACCAAACTTACCGATTGTTCTTAGAATATGAGAAGTACAGAAGAGTTTTAATATTTATTGAGGATTACTATGTGGCAGAAACTGTTTTAAACACTATATAAGTATTCTCTTAGTGATTCCTCAAAATTACTTATGAGTTAAGTATTTTTATGTTTATTTTAAAAACAAAAGAAATTATTAAATAACTTTCCCAAAGTTACATAGTAAGTTATCCTTTAGAAATGAATCAAATTTCAGGAAATAATCGATGGAGCAATTCACAATCAAGAAACACTGTGACCTATTTTCTACCTCATACAGAAATGGATGCTTTCATAAACATCTGAAAATCTTTGAAGTCTTCAAAAAGAATGGATTATATATGGATCTGGGCTGAAAGCAGAGAACACCAAAAAGACACTTACTTGTATTTTATTGACTACGAAAAGGTATTTGACTGTGTGGATCATAACAAATATTGGGTAACAATAAAAAGAATGGGAATTCCAGGACACTTAGTTCTGCTTATATGGAATCTGTATATAGACCAGGAAGCAGTTGTTCAAACAGAATAGGAGATCCTGCATAGTTTCAAATTAGGAAAGGCGTGTGTCAGAGCTGGGTCTTTTCACCATAGTTAGTCAATCTGTATGCTGAGCAAATAACCCAAGAGTAACAACACAGGGGGCCATTACTGCAGTGGGCTTTTAAAACCCTTCGTATCAGGCATACGGCAAAGATGGGGCAATAGAATCCCTCCACTTAAATTATAGCACGATAATGCGAGACATGGCAGAAATCAAAAGAACTCCTCCCTAACTCATATCTTGTTAAGAAGAGGGCTGGACTTACAGCCACAGCTTTACAGAACTGTACAGAATTGTAAAGATTATCCTGTTCAGTTCTTTCATAGAAGAGACTGAAACCAAGAGAAACAAAATTACTTGTCCAAAATGACATGGTTACCTACAGCTGGCAGAACCCATCCATTCTGTCTTCAGTGAAGCTGCTGTGAAGGAATCTTTTCAAATCCATTTTATTTGAAGCTTGCATTAATCACCTCTGATTTAGCATGGAGATAAAAATACACAATGCCCCATTAAGGACATAATTTTCCATGTTGCTCAAGACTTCATGTGTAGAAGGACACTTACTTAGTCAGTCGTTCAATGGTCTGTACATGCACATTGTTGTGGGTCTGAGAAAGCACGGCTTCATGCTGAGCACATTTCAAACACAGACCACCAATGTGATTAGAAGTATTCGCAGCAAGAAGGGTCTCTTTATGCTTTAGTCGCTCCTGAAGATCTTCACATTTTTTCTGATATTCAACTAAGTCTTTCCTAAAAAGGGAGAAGAAAATAGACAGTCATTTCTGGTAAACAGTCACATAAAAGTCCACTACTTTCAAATGAATAGATGATAATAACGGTGAAAAAAATCTTTATACATTGTATCAATCCGTGTCTCACATGCTTCGGCCACATTGTCAGGAGGGATCAATCCTTGTAGAAGGACATCATCCCTGGCAAAGTAGAGGGTCAGTGAAAAAGAGGAAGACCCTCGATGAGATGGGTTAACACAGTGGCTGCAACAACAAGCCTAAGCATCAAAATGATCGTGGGCAGGGCACAGGGCCGGGCAGGGTTTCATTTTATTGTACACAGGATTGCTATGAGTCAGAACCCACCTGACGGTACCAAACAACCACAACCATAAAACTACTATTATCACTTATTAGCCAAACATCATACCAGGTACTTGACATACACTGCCTTGTTAATTCTCTTTACAGCCCTGGGAGGTAGGTGTTGTATCTTTATTGACACACTAAATAAACTAAATAATTAGCCCAAGATCTTGTAAGTCTTCAGTAGATTTGCCTGGTTCCAACGCTGGCTTACTTTCCACAGGATTCCACTCCTGACATATTACACTTCCCACACAGCAAGAGCACAACTCCACTGTCACATTACATTAGCCACACAACAAGAGCATTAATTAGGTTTGCTTAATACAAGGGATGGAGAAGGCATAACATGACATCCTTCCTTAATGGGAAGAAAACATCTTATTTCAAATGCCCACCCCTTAAAGGACAATTTGTAAAGAGTATCTTAAAAGATCATCATAAAGATTGTGGATTTTTATCTACGATTTGTCTATTAAGGTTCATTTTTCTTCAGGAGAAAAAGGTTTTTTTTTGAATGACAATAACCTACAAAGAGCCGTTTAAAAAAAAGTAGGCTAAAGAAAGAAGTCACATGGAATTTGCCAGTCATGATTTTATAAGTAGCTGTTATTAGCTGGACATACGCAACTGGCTAAAAACAAAACAAATAAACCAAAAAACCCAAACCTGTTGATGTTGAATAGGTTGACTCACAGTGACTATCTTAGTCACCTAAAAAACCCACTGCACTGCCATAATAGAAAGACCACAAGTGGATGCCTTTAAAAAGGGAAATTTTATTGTGTCACAGTCCAGTCAGCTACCAGTTCAAATTCAGGGTAGCAGCTCCAGAGGAACGCTTTCTGTGTTGGCTCTGAAGGAAGTGTCATAATCTCCCCCTGGACTGGGAGTTTCTTATAAACAGGAACCCTGGGTCCTTTCCAAAGGACGCACTCTGCTCCCAGCACTGCTTCTTTCCTGATGGTCCGAGGTCCCCAACTCTCCACTTGCTTCTCTTTCCTTTAGATCCCAAGACTGGCTCATGGCACAGTACAATCTTACACACTGAGCCCTGCCCACCAACACAGCCGCTGCCCGTCCTCCCTCATTAACAGGGCTAAAAGAAGGGGATGAGAAATTGTGTGTGTTTGTTTTTGTTTTGTAGGCTAGCCCCTGGATGAGGCTTTCCTTCGAGTCAGTTCTTTAACGTTAAATGACAGCTGTATGGGTTACATTTTTCTCCACTCCCTCAGTAAAGCTTTGGTCAAGTCAGTTTGGGCAACAGAGCTTCCTTGCCTGGACCACATTTCCTACTGTACATTTAACAAGCAAACTTCCTGAGACTCAAAAAGGAGAAAGCTGCCCTTAAATTTTCAAACTACTGAAGGCACGCACCTTATCTCTGGATTAGTCTATGCCCTGGGGTCAAAGTTTCTACTAAACTCCGGGACCTAGACCTATCCCAACTTGCTCAGTGTCCCAGAGGAGAAGGCAACAACCTGGGCACCTGGCTGTCACAGATCACCCGAACGGGAGGGATTTGGTGGGCTTTTGTGCAGCCCGGGGGAGATGGAAAAGATCTATATGCAATGAAACAGTTAGAAAAAAAGCTATTCTGATGACAGCCTAAGGCTGAAAAAAGGGGAAGGAGCTGTTTCGCCCTATGCCCAGGATGGTGTCTTCAACATAGCAAGTTTCCTTCTCTGTAGCTGTAGAGAAAGCCTGCCTTTCAAAGGCCTTACAAAAAGAACTCTGGAAGCTCATTCCAAAGCCAAAGTATCTCTATTATTATTTCTGTCAGGTTCAAACCCAAAACACTAAAGGAGATTTTCTTACTTGAAATTCAAAAGAGAAAATGAGAAAGAGAAAAGTACTATTTAGCCAGAGTTTCTAACAGTGGCGATTTTATTTCTCTAACAAAATGCCCCTTTTAATAACCTCAAATTATGCAAAAAGAAAACAAAGAGAAGGCAGAGAACAAAAGTCTTGTACATTACAATTTAATTAAAGACAGCATGTTTGAATTTGAATGAGATTAAATAAGCCACATCTCTATAGCTATAATGACCTCGAAACACATTCCTTAAAAACCAAAGAATCAAATACAATAGAAATCAAAATACAAAAATGAAAGATAAAAGCAAGACGGCAAATATTAAGACACATATTAAATATTGCCAATACTTAAAATAAGCTTTAAAAATAAAATAAATTAACTCCTGGTGTTTTTTTCCTATTCATTATGCATGATAAATCACTACTGATTTATACAGATCTTATTGGAATTCCTTTTCAATTTTGCTTTAGGTGAAAATTTATAGCTCAATTTCTCATTCAGAAATTTATACATGTATTACAATCACCACAACATGACAGCACACACCCCCTTTCCATCCTGGGTCCCCTGTGTCCATTCAACCAGTCCCTGTCCCTTCCTGCCTTTTGATCTTGTTTTTGGACAGAAGCTGCCCGTTTGGTTTCGTACATCTGACTGAACTACTAAGCACATTCCTCACATGTGTTACTTTATGTTTTAGAGTCCTGTTTAATCTTTGTCTGAGGAATGGGCTTTGAGAAAGGTTTCAGTTCTTTGTTAACAGGGTATCTGAGGGACATAGTTTGGCGGTTCTTCCTGTCTTTGTCAGAACCTCACGTCTGGTCTTTTCATGTGAATTTGAATTCTGTTCTATGTGTTACTCCTGCTCTGTCCAGGACTCTGTTTTGTTCCCTGTCAGGGCAATCACTGGTGGTAGCTGGGATTTTGAAAACATTAAAAACTCATGAAAATTCATCATATAATAATCAAAATTATTATGTATACACTTAAAACTATTACTGTATTGTGGCAATTTTAGAATTCAGTGATGACTAATTCCACAGAAGAGAATACTTGCTTGTGGTTTGAAAACTACAGAGTTTTATTTTCACTACTTAATTTGCTTTCAAACCATAATTTCTATAAGAGCAGTTAGTGATTCTTATTTTCATGGGAAAAACAAAAAGGTGTGACACTTGGTTTAGCTCATGGTTCTTTGAAATAGAATTTGGAAAAGGGCTTCACAATTTTATGCCCTTTTACCATTTAATGAAACCCTGGTAGAGTATCTGCTAAGTGCTATGTCTGCTAACCTAAAGGTCAGCAGTTCAAACCTGCCATGCACTCCCTGGAAACTCTATCGGGCAGTTCTACTCTGCCCTGTAGGGTCACCATGAGTTGGAATAGACTAGATGGCACTGGGTTTGGTTTGGGTTTACCCTTTAATAATCTAAGGAAAAAAACTGACATTTGCATATAACACAAAGTATGAACAAATGATTCTGATATTGACTAAAACTGACATTCCAGCAAACACGTAAATCTCTCTTACGGTCATTATGGAAACCCTGGTGGCATAGTAGTTAAGAGCTACACCTGCTGACCAAAAGGACAGCAGTTCAAATCTGCCAGGCGCTCCTTAGAAACTCTAAGGAGCAGTTCTACTCTGTCCTACAGGGTCACTAGGAGTTGGAACCAACTCAGCAGCAGTAGGTTTGTTTTTGTTGTTTCTTAAGTCAAGCTTTTGCTATGACATTAAATGGATGATTTCACTTTACCTCAAAAACTTCAGTTGAGATTCCAGGATTTCAGTCTTGTCTGCATAAGTAAGTTTTAGCTTCTCCTGTAGAAAAGAAAAAAATGTTACTGGTATATTTACCTATATCCTGTCTTTATAAGCATATTTTAATTATAAATGTTAAACTCAATAGTTTTTGTCTTTTTACTCATGAAGGAAAAAAAAAATTGTGTTCTCTTAAGAGACACTTTTCCTAATCCACTAAAATTTTTCAAGTTTCCCTCCATGAGTCAGATCCGACTCAATGGCGCTTGGCTTGGCTGGCTACATGAATGCCTGAGATACAAAAATGATGATTATGAAATCGATCAGAATTTACTTTTTAAAGGAAAAATTCAGTTACAACCTATAAAGTCCATGAGGTAAAGGATCAAATTTTATGAAGATACTGGAATCCTCCCTTGTGGCTATAGCATATGGGACATACAACAAATATATACTGGATAAATGATAAAAGATAAAGTCAGGAGTCACAACATGATAGGCCAAATGGATATATTACTACAAACCTCTCCTGATACCCAATTATTCACTCATTCAACAAACATTGTTTGGTTGGTTGGTTCGTTGGTTGGTTTTGGTAAGATAAAGTTGCTGCTAACCTCATCAGGCTTATATTTTAGGAAGGAACTGAAAGGTAAATGAATAATTTTAGTTACATACAATTAGTCTAGAGAGGTACGCTGTTGCTGATTGCTGTGTAGTAGAAATTCTGTTCATCAAAATAAAAAAAGAGATAAATGATAAGAAGGAAAAATGAAGGGAAGTAAAACTATTGTGACAGTCTTAAGGCAAGTCACAGAATGGGAAAACATATTTACAATAACTATAACTGTATCTATAATACATAAATAACCTTAGTTGGATAACTCAATAAAAACAATTTGCAGGAAGTCTCAACAAGCATCTCACAAAAGAGGACATCAAATGACCAAAAAAATACATGAGAAGACATTCACCCACACCAGTCATCAGGGAGCTGCAAAGTAAAACCACAAGATAGCATTATAAGTCCACAAGAAAAATGACAATACTGTGTGTTGGCAAAAATGTGGAATAGCATTATTCATACGCTGCTGGCAGGAGTGCGTCATGGATTGAATTACGTCCCTAGAAAATGTTTGTAGCATCGTGGCTAAGCCATGATTCCCTGTATGGCGTGTTTGTCCTCCATTTTGTGGTTTTCCTATGTTGTGAGTCCTAAACTGACTGTAAGTAATAGGGCAAGATCGGATTATGTTCAAGATTAGGGTAGGACTGCAACACTCTTAGTAAAGTCACCTCTCTGATCCAATGTAAAGGGAGTTTCCCTCCTACAAAAGATAAATGGAAAGGGAAACAGAGACTTGGGGACCTCATAGCTTCAAGAAAAGAGCACCAAGGGCAGAGTGTATCCTTTAGACCTGAGGTTCCTGAGTGGAGATGGTCTCAGACCAAAGAAAGACGGATGCAACAGAAAGATCTTCCTCCACAGCTAACAAACAGTCAAAGCTTTCCCTTGGGGCCATCACCCTGATTTCAGATTTTTAGCCTACTGGGCTGTGATGGAATAAATTTCTCTTTGTTAAATTTTCTGTTAGAGCCACACTAAACAAGTAAGACAAGAGTGTAAACACTCGGACAAGTTTACCATTATCTGAAGTTGGACATAAACATACACTAAGACCAAATATTCCACACCCAGGTACACATCCAACATCAGTGTGTACAATGCACACCAAAAGACAAATAATGAACATTCACAGATGCAATAGTTACCAGAGTGCCATGGATAAATAGTTGTGGCATATTCATGCAGTGGACCCACCAAAGTAAATTAACAAAACTTTATCACACGCAACAATATGAATGAATCCTACAAATAAGGTGTTGAACACAAGAAGCCAGACAAAAAAGAATACATACTGTATGATTCCATTTATGCAGTTTAAAAACAAAACAAAACATAGGCAGAACTCAAGTAGAGAGTCTAGGAATGCCTGTTTGGGCAATTGTCGTCAAAGCCAGACAAGGATCAGCTTTAAGCAGATGAAGGGGCGGTGACCGGGAGGTCCCACAGGGTCACTAGGCATTGGAAGTGACTTGATAGCAATGGACTTCATTCAAGTTTTGGACCATAAAATATTCATATAGAAAAAAACATACAATCTACTCTTTCAGTGTTTTTAAAGACATATACTCTCTCCTAAAAAATAAAATAATGCTTTTTTAGGATTTGAGATAGAGAAGACAGAAAAGAGGTAGAGAGAGCCTTTAGGAAACTGTAAGAACATCTGTAAATGATAATAAAAGCCTGAACTCTGATTCACTCTGATTCCCCTGGAAGCATTCAATTTACAGTGTCATTCCTACTGTGTCATCACTGCTGAGCATTCTGACATTATATTTAATGCAAAGAAGACTTCCAGTCAGGGAGAGGAGAAAAAAAAGAAAAAAAAAAAAAAGCTCTGTGAGATCAAAGGATTTAAAAGTATCCTTTGGTCTTAAAACAGAACTAAAACCAAGTAATTTCTGCCCCTGGACTAAGTCCCTTTGTTCTTCTTCCCTCATCAAGCCCTAAGCTCTCACTCCTGTCAATACTGGGATTAGTACTTTTTGCTATGCTGCTTTTTATTTGTCAGTCTTTCTGGTCTACAAGCTTGGGAGTGTACAGGGGACAGAAAACACAGTGGTCTTTTGCTGGTATCTCCCACACAGTAGGTACTGAATAGAGGTAATACAACTGAATAACGATGAGCAGACCAAAGTTTGGAGGAATAATACCAAAACCAAACTAAACTCATTGCCATCGAGTCAATTTCAACTCACAGCAACCCTATAGGATAGAGCAGAACTGGCCTATAGAGTTTCCAATGAGCACCTGGTGGATTTGAACTGTTGACCTTTTAATTAGCAGCTGTAGCAATTAACTACTATGCCAACAGAGTTTCCAGAAAAAATAATAGAACTGCTGATTATTACCATAAATGAGACAAAATACCTAATATTTTAGTGTTTTGAGGAGGGGAGCAGTAAATGAAAAATCTCTCTGCTAGATACTTACGGTAACATGAATCTCTCATACATCTCATGTTTCACATGAGCAAAAAAATCTAATGAGGATAGAGGAATAGAATTCCAACAAGTGATCTGATTTCATAAGAAAATCAATAAAGCTCTATTCTAAGGAGCCCTAGTGGCGTGATGGTTAAGCCTTGGGCAGCTAACCAACAAATCACTGCTGTAAACCCACCAGCCACTCTGTGAAAGCAAGATGCAAAGCAAGATGCTGCAGTTTGCTTCTGTAAAGATTTTTAGCCTTGGAAACTCTATGGGGCAGTTACACTGAGTCCCATCGCAATGAGTTGGAACCAATTTGCCTTGCAATGGCATAATCTTTATAGAGCTCTAGTAGCTCAGTAGTTAAGTGCTGGGATACTAACCCAGCAGTTGCCTGTTAGAAGCCACAAGCTGCTCTGTGGGAGAAAAGTGTGGCAGGACACTTCCGTAAAGAGTTACAGCCTTGGACACTGTGTGATGCAGTTCTACTCTAAGAGAGAAGCTATGCATTGGTATTGACTCGATGGCAGTGAAGGCTTTTTTTTTTTTTTATGGTAACATACTAGTGAACCAAAATATTCACTTTAGTGATATTTGCACTGATAATTTAAATTCATTTGCCTCTCCATCTGTAGTGTATTTGATTATCTCTAAGAAGAAAGTTTGGTTCCTTCCTAAATTTGCATCCTTAAAAATATTTGAGCCCTCAACACAATTCCAACTCACAGCAACCCAGAACTGCCCCACAGGGTTTCTAAGGAACACCACCTGGTGGATTCAAAGTGCTGACCTTCTGATTAGCGGCTGCAGCTCTTAACCACTACAGACCTGGGCTTCCATTCTCTCGTGGCTGTTTGGAAACACTTGACTCTTAAATCTAGCCCCACTTTCTCTGATTCAAAAGCTTGCTGATAGCCTAGCTTCCTGTTTGCCTGTTTAGTTTTTCTATATATCCAGAAGTTAAGATAGATTGGACAACTTGCAAATTGTACAGTTATGCTTATTACAGAATTATCATTCTGCTTTATTTTTCAAAGTACAATTTCTCCTCATATTTAAGTAGCAGTTTTGAGGCAATTCTTAAATTTGAGGATACAAATATAATTTTCCACAAACTACAAGTATCCATACCTATATCATCAATCAAAGCCTTGAATTCGTATGTAACACAGAAGTGGTGAAGCAAAAGCAGATGCATAAGAGAAAAGCACCCAAATACCCACCAGTTCCAGCTGCCATTTTTCAGCCTCAGCAGCAGATGGAGCTTGGACAGGATCTGTGTTGCCGCGGGACGATGGTCTTTTGGCAGCTTCATCCTCCACTCCAGGATCTTCACCTGCTGTCAAGCAAGAATTCTGCATGCTTCCCTAAAATAAAATGTGCAACTAACTGCAACTGTCACTCAATTTAAGGTAAACATACAAGGTTTACAAGCAGAAAGTTAATTTTTATCTATAAGGAAAAGAAAGAAAAGCACATGCTATTAAACCACAACTCAGGAATCATTTCATATTTTGAGGCTATTAGTCTTGGTGGCATAGTGGGTTAAGCGCTACCTCTGCTAAACAAAAGGTCGGCAGTTTGAATCTGCCAGATTCTCCTTGAAAACTACGTAGGGCAGTTCTACTCTGTCCTATAGGATTGCTAGGAGTCAAACTCAACTTGATGGCAGTGGGTTTGTTTTTTTTTATTTGGCTTACATTCTTCAAAAGCTGTCACAACTCAAATGCCTACATGTATATGCAATAATGGGAATAAGCAAGGAAAGCTGGATATTAGTGTATTCAACAAGCAGAATTATTCCTTACTCTTCTAAGGAATAAGTTTTTGAAAGCCCTCTCCTGTCTTTTGCTTTCCCACACTTCAGAGAGGCGTGAATAGTAACAACAGTGATAACTGTCAACACATACAGCATTCACTGTGTGTTTCATGTGCTTTACATATATTAACTAATTTAATCATTTCAGCAGCCCCGTGAGATAGGATCCTTTATGATCACTATTTTATAGGTGAGGAAAATGAGTCACACAGAGAAACTTGCTAAGGGTCACAGAGGTTGGAAGTGACTAACAAATGGCAGAGATAGGATTTGATCCCTGGCAATCTGGCTCCAGAGTTCATGTCCAAAACTGCTACATTATTCTTTCTTTTCAGAAAATAAGTATTCACGTTAAATATGAAAAACAGTGTATGTGTGGTGGTAACAAGAACTGAAACATAGTCTGAGTTTCGAGGATTCAGTGAGGAGTGGAAATGGTCAAACTGAACCACAGAAACATGTTCCGTCCAAAGGAAGCAGCCAGTACTTGGTTTCAGCCAATAACTGCCAGGTGGAAACACAAGCTCATATTATCTTTTTTATTTAATTATCTCCGGATAAACCAGAAATCTGGATCTTCATCTGAAATACTGTTAAATATCAGCTCAAACTGGATCAAACAAACACAACATTTCTTTGAGCTGAACTTGGCACACCCATTGCAGTTCGCAACCTCTGGCATCCTTTCAACATCCAATCAAATCAGCAGTCCAGAGACCTGGACACATTATAGATGCAGTGATGATTAAAATACATTAATTTAATCATACAAATAATTTACTGAACCGTTGTAAACAGCAGAACAACCTGGTCATATTCACAAAGGAGGGTATGTCCTCCAGCCAGCAGAACTACCTTGTAGCATCATTCACGTGAGAACATGGTACACTGATTCAGCAAAAGTAGTTTTCTGAAATTCTATTCTACGCTCTTCCGGAAGTTCAGTTTAGTACAAATATTTGAATGCCACCTACTATGTTCTGACACTGTGCTGAGTTTGAGAGGCAGAAATCAGCACAACCAACCTGAGCCCTGAAGAGTATGGTCTAAAGAGGGAAATCCACACCTAAGCAGATGATACTCATTTGACAAGGGAAGAGCTCAGCACAAGGCAGTGAGCACGAGAAAGTGAAGCAGAAGCCTCAGATAACTGTCTTGAAAGTACAGCATGCCATGCTGATGACCTTGGATTTTGATTCTGTAGGTGAGGGCAAATCTCCCAAGATATCCATTCAAATTTGCCTTTGAGAACAAGAGGAGAGTGGACACTAATTTCCTACCGTGAAAGTGGAGAAAGCATACAGACCACAGGTTGCTGACAGTATACAACACTCCTGTGCTCCCTGAATACTCTGGGGGTCAGCTCTACTCTGGTCCCTAGGGTCACCATGAGTCAGATCTGACTCGACGGCACTCGGCTTGGCTGGTGAGTCTTTCAAAAAAGAGTAATAGTCTCACTGATATTTTGTTCTTTCACTGTTTAAAAAAAAAAAAAATGACTAGCTTTTGACCAGAATAAAAAAAAAAATTAATTACACTTACATCCCTAAAGATCAATGAAGACCTTTGATTTTTAGTTGAGGGGAGGGTTGTTAGACGAAAGAATGAGAATAGACATGCAAGATTCAGAAATTTTCTATGTTGAAGACAATTCGTAATTCCTTGAACAAGTACACCTGCTGACATGTCTAATAATTAAACTCTTGAGAAAAGTCCTCCACAAAGAGAACTTTTAGAAGGAAAGGTGATACAAAAATGGAAATAGAAATGAAATACAACATCTAACAATTTTGTGTATTTTTAAAAAATCATCTGCTCCCTTTTTCAACATCTAGGTCATAAATTGGGCTAAAAGCTACAGGTTATGTAGGTGCCTACCCAAGTCAAAGGCTCAACAGCTGGGCAACAAAGAATGGGCTTTTTTCTCTTTTCTTCTTGTGAAACAGTTTTCTCTCCTAGCAAATAAATGGTTTGATTCAGCATCAACAGGCGTTTCATAATTTAGGCAGTAGGACAGCATTACAGGCCACATGGGTGGAGTTGAAGAATCAAGACATTTGGACCTGAAACTTTGCTTCCTTTGCCATTTTTAGCTCTGTGACATTAGACCAGGTACTCAGACTAGGTAACCTCTGTGTACTTGAATGTACTCCTGAGAAACAGAGGTCACATCAGCTGTGTGTGGCAACTAGGAAACGGAAGAGAGATATGTAACTACAGTGCTTGATACAGTGTTACAACCACCAACGGCAGTCAGTAAATGTTAATTACTACTATTAACATTTCAATAATGTTAAATATTAACTGTTTAAATTAACTTTCAAAAGAAGGCATTTATAAAACACTCAAATTTATATTCCTATCAGCCAATAACTGCTCTGGCAACGATTTCACATCAAAAACATCAACAAATGGCTCATTAACAAAGCTCAAATAAAAGTAAAAGAAGATCGTATCTCTTGATCTATGTACATTTAAGATATTCTAGGAAGTTTTACTCAAATTAATCTCCATGGTACACCGTCATATACACACTGCTGACGTGCTTCAATTTACCTATGTAATTAAAAAATGACAATTCTGTAACAACAAAATGACACAGAAAACTAACATCAAAACAGATCCCATGTTCTTTACAAGAAACCTGACCAAAAGGAAGAAAAATAGGAATCAGAATTTAAAACTGTCGACAGGACCCAGACACTCTGGAGTCATAAAGGCTGGAAGTATCCCTAAAACTATTGCCCTGAGATAATCTTTAAACTTTAAACCGAAACGACCCCTGAACGGCTTCTTTGAAAAACAGAAGGCAAATAGCTTAATTAGTAAAATCCATCTCTTTCCACCAGGTGCTCCTTCAATACACTGGGGGTCAGTTCTACCCTGGCCCCTAGGGTCGCCATCAATCGGATCCGACTCGACAGCACTTGGCTTGGCTTGGCTTGAGCACTGTGATTTTTTTTTTTTTTAACAATTATTTATATGAAATCAAATTAACAATGGACTCCCAAGACTGGGTGGGTCAGTGAGGGTCAGAGGATGACAGCAGAGTACTTTGGAAAAGGACAGCGAGAACAGCAGCACAACTTAACAAATAGTTAATAAATGGTTAACAAATGGTTCCAGAACTGCACACATAGAAATTGTTGAAATGGTATATCCTTGGCTGTGTATACTTTCACCAAAGTTTTCTTAAAATTTCAGTTAAAAGAACTGAAAGAAGACATCAAGGTGACATGATACATCTGCAACAATCATTCAAATACCTGTAAAGGAAACTCTGGTGGCATAGTGGCTAAGAGCTATGAGTGCTAGCCCAAAGGTCAGCAGTTCAAATCTACCAGGCACTCCTTGGAAACTCTAAGGGACAGTTCAACTCCGTGCTGTAGGGTCTCTATGAGTCGGAACTGACTCGCTGGCAGTCGGTTTGGTTTTTGATTTGTTGCATTTTAGCTTATGTGAACACTGAACAGGAACAAAATAACATAACTCTTCAAAACCTTGTCCTTTCTGTAATCCTGGCTGTAGTTTGTCCTCTGGCAAGTTTCCTCTGTCCATGCGAAAGAAAGGCACGCGCGCTTCTACTGTCACTTCCTTCCCCTTTCCCATTACTCACTTCTCTTGCCCTCTGATTCACTTGTCTGCCTAATTTCCTTTCTCATCTCACTTCCCCTTCTTCCATTTCTTTGCCACTGTATAAATAGTGAAGACTATGAATAACTGACTCAATGCTTGCCAAGTGACTGTATCATTGGAAGAAAAGCAAAGAATAAATTTTAACATGAGCTACTTCTAAGTATTTTCTATACAGCCATATAGAAAATACTTAGAAGTAGCTCGTGTTAAAACATCATAGCAAATCCTAACACACACAGCTCAGGGATTACAAATGATACATTGGGCATCAGGTTAAAAACACTTCAAGAACAAAAATTACATGAAACCCTGGTAAAGGATGAAGAAGGAGGACCAAGTCCAAACCACCCGAGTCCACCGCAAAGCCGCAACAGACAAGTACCGAAGCTTCCTTGTGGAAACTTGAATTTGTATCAAAAAGCAGAACAAGCTGTGATTAACTGCATCCTGTAGCAAAAGAGCTGGAGCCTTGGTGGCTCAGTGGTTAAGAGTGCACCCACTAACCCAAAAGGTCATCAGTTCAAATCTACTAGCCACTCCTTGGAAGCTCTATGGTGCAGTTCTACTCTATCTAGTGAGGCTCCCTGGAAACCACATAGGGCAGTTTTCCACTATCCTAGGAGTCAGAATCAATCCCATGGCAACAGGTTTGGGCTTGGTTTTTATAGCAAAAGAAAAACTTTTTTAAGGCCAAAGTATGTCTCTGACAAGAGATACAGAAATGGTAAGTTTAAATCCTATTTAAATACCATCACAAAAACTTTGTGTTACAAAATTATAGAGCTCCTTAGTCCACTGTTCCTCAAAATCAATTGGGGAACTTGTTAAAAGTTCATTTTTTTGGGAACCAAACCAAATCAGCTGAATCAGACTTTTATGGGCTGGAGTTCAGAAATCTACCCTGTCAACAAGTTCCTCAGATAACTGTCATTCATATTAAAGTCTAAGAACTCCTAATTACAGGTCAATCTTTTCAGGTTACAGATAGAGAAACTGAGGAGCCATGAGGTTAAGCTATGGAAAGGCTTCCACAATTACTTGCTAAAAATCAGCTTGTTACAGACAAAGCCCAAGCCAAGTGCCGTCGAGTCGGACAAAGATTAATATTTTGATCCTCTGACTGTCTGGCAAATGCTCTTTCTGTAGCACAGGCCACTAACTAGATTTACTGGATTTCAGCATTCACGGGGAATTTAGAGAAACACAACAGAAATCTAAGCTACGGTTTTGAGCAGCTTCTGGTTTTAACACTAGGCCTCAGAGTCTTTCCTATGTAACATACTTCCTGCTTTCAAACATGCTGGTTCCATATGGAATAAACCTTAAATGGTATGTTCAGAGAGGAAACTGGAGTTGATATTAGGCACTAACATATGACTTTATTTTAGGATTCATTCCACCACAGTGCCTTTTAATTTCTGAGGCCTCACACTTCTAGTGTTTCAGAAGCTAGAAGACAGGACAGGAGGGAACATTTTGGGCAAGAAGCAGCAAGGTAAACATAACTGAAGGAACCCTCTTGTCTTGTGACTTCAAATCTCTCTCTCATAGCAACACTGTACACTCTTGGTGTATATATATATACATAAACACACACACACATATCTATACACACACACACACACATATTTTTTTCCCCTTCAGGTAACTTTTAGGTTTGGATTTTTTTTCACAATTAAGCAAATGGAAATAAAATTTATGGCTTCAAAAAATGCTCACAGATGCATCCAGAAGTGTCTGCTCTCTCATAGTCCCCTCTCCTCTGTGAGATTTCAGTTCTTGCTGGAGCCTCTCATTTTCAAGCACAACAACTTGTACCACGTTTTTCATTCCAGCGAGTTCCTCCTATGAAAAGCAGAAGCAAACACTAAATGTGTTCAACATTTTTAAGTAGTATTTTTATTTGTTGAGTACTAAAGAGCTCAACATCACAGAAAGCATAGGAGACTTATACCCCTGTTCTTGAAATGCAGTAATTATATTTAGACCAACAAGGCAACTGAAGCGTCAGCTACCAAAGAGGGAAGAAATGGGGGTATATAGTCAAGTGCTGGCTGATGGCCATATTTCACTGTACGTGGTTTCTGACAACCTTTTTCTCTAAGGCAACAAGTGTTATAGGAAGGCTTTAATTAAAAATATTTAGCGAAAAGAGCTTTAACAAGTTAGATTGCCGAAAAACAAGATAATATTATCATCCATGATAAAATGCCAGTAACTTTGTTGAAAACCAACAGAGGACTAACAAGTGGTACACTCTGAGGTAGAAAGCCATGAAACATTCAAATGGTTATCTGTGAACTAGTAGCCAGGTGGAGGGAAATTGCGAATGAAGCAGTTATTCAGACAGTTAGGAGACGATGAGTGCTTCCTCAGCCCTGCAGTGTATCAGTACAAAGAATCAGAGAGAAGGAAAAACTGGAATTGCCATTACATGGCACGTCACTTAAAAAAATATGTCAAAAATATTGACACAGATTGATGGTAAGATACTTGATCTTTATTTCTAGTGCTCTCAAAAGCTATTATGTAATATAAACAAACTCTTTATTCTTTTATTCAAAAAAGTTCAACCAAACCAAAAACAAAACCCATTGCCACTGAGTCAATTCTAACTCACAGCAACCCTATAGGCAGAGTAAAACTGCCCCATAGAGTTTCCAAAGAGCACCTGGTGGATCTGAACTGCCAACCTCTAGGTTACTAGCTGTAGCACTTAACCACTATGCCGTTAAGGTTTCCAAAAAAAGTCAAAGGTATTATTAAAAAAAATGTTTCTATACCCCTGGAATATTACTCCCTTGTTAAGTTTCTATTGAAACCCTCTGAGTTTCAAGTCTTCCATAATCTCTCATTTTATAAGTCCAGCTGCATTTTATTTATTTCTAAGAGATATCCTCCACTGTTTGAGGATAGGATACATATGGCCCTACAAACAAACCATACTCATCCTGAAAATTTCCTTTCATTGTTGCTGTTCTCTATACTTTTCACTTCCCTTCCACCAATCTAAATGATCCTTTTCCTTTAAAATCAACTGAAAATCTTATGCTCCCATGAAAACATGCTTCTCTCAGTATAATTATAGTTTGCACCAGGGAATGAAGGGCAACAACATATTCTCTACTGTACTGATGGCTATAGTGTTCGTAGGTAACAGTGCTTTCTCCTCAACTAAACAGTGGAATAGTAAGTTTTACCCACGGTATCTTAGGGGAAGTCTAATGGAATGATTCCCAGGATATTATTTTAGTTATACTAGTAATCCAGGAATACTGCATATTAATGATTGTGTCCTTCAGGAGCAGACAGAAAATGAGAAGCTGAGGTCAGGAACGTTCTTAAAGTTAAGAGAAGCAAAAGTCTCAAGATCCCTTATGCTACATACTGACCTTGCACTGTAATAAGAGTGAAAATGTTAAAAAATATAAAACATGATGTAAAAAAAGTTAGTAACTTCTATAAAACGTTACACTGTCTTATGATGTATGTACTAGTATTGAGAAAGAGAGAGAGGAAAAAAATATTAACACGTTCCAGGAAGTCTGAAAGAGGCCAGTGGCATTAATGACATCCTGAATTGCACCCAGTCCAGAGGTAGAACCTCCAGTGTTACAAGCTGTAGATGACGATGCATTTGGCTTCCCTATCGGTACTGTCAGTATCCTCTGTGAGCCACTGTTATTATTCAAAGTCAAGGTAAGACAATACTGATACGAGGGTATATATCATTTACCAGCTTAGAATTCCTGTCTGTTGTAACCACAGTTTCAGTAGGTTGACAAGCATGGGAGAAGGATCAGTATTAGTATTCCAAAGTACTGCTGTGCTCAAGTAAATGGGGTGGAAACATTTGAAACCTGTTATCAAACAACCAAACATAGTTATAGGATACTGGGAAATTAAGCAATCAGAAATGGCACAGTCAAGAGTCATCATCCCTAAGCTTCAGTAACACAGCATAACGATTTGTGCCACTCAGGGATTCCCTTCAGTCATATAAGGATGGTAATTGTCAATATACTACTATGAAAAATGACAATTAATGACAAAAAAATTTTTACACAGGGAATCATTAATACACAACTGTAATTTAGATAGATTCAAACTCTCAGTGAGAAATTTACCTTGTAGAACTTTACCTCTGCCTCTAAATGATGGATGTACTGAGATTTGTCATTAATGACTGGGACAAAGTTGGGCGAAGTAGGCATACTGTTTTCCTCCTCCTTGTCTGATGATGAACCCTAAGGTAAAAAGGCCAAATTAAATATGTTTAGATTTAGCAAACAAACAGTATTACCTCCTCATACTCAGTTTAGTACTGTTGTATGTCTTCATTATCTAGTACAGTTATAACAGAAATACAGTAAGAGGGTAGATGTAACAAACAGAAATTTATTTTCTCAAAGCTAAGGAAGCTAAGTCTAAATTCAGATTGCAGGCTGTAAGGAAAGGCTTCCTTTCTGTTGGCTCTGGAAGAAGGTCACTATTACAATATCAGTGAGGCCAGTGTTCCTTGGAGATCTCCATGTATCTTGTCTTGGAGGTTCTCAGCACAGGGACCCTAAGCCCAAAGGGTGGGTTCCCCTCCTGCTTATTCTTTCTTGGTAGTAGTGAAGTTTCTTTCCTCTCTGCTCACTTTGCTCTACTTTTACCTCTAGTAAGGTAAAACGTGTCACTCAAAGGTGTGACTTGAGTAAGTGTGTGACTGAACATACACCCCACACTGATCCTGACTCATTACCATATAAAGGTTAGGGTTTACAGTACATCACAAAATGGAAGATAATTATAGCAGGATACAAAATGAAGGACAGACACAAAATAACAGAATTATAACCCAGTCAAGGTGACAAATATTTTTCAAGGACACAATTTAATCCATGATGTGACACTGTACCTACATCAAAGAGAAATAGATCACCATGTAGTTACTGGCATTTATTTAGCATATATATTCTATAAATGGACAAGGTTTAGGTATGCTGATAACATTTTTTAAAGAAAGTAAAAGTCACCAGAAAAAAACCCATGGCAAATATAAATATGCTGGACTAGTCTAACTGTCCTGGGATGCGCTGTCCATTTGAGGCTCCTGAAAATAGGTCACCCTTTCAGTGATGCTGAGATACAAGGGGAGAACCCTCTCTAAGAAACTGTCATAGAAGACGATTCCTAGCTAAGAGGGCACAACAGCTCTTTTTTTTAATTTTTTTTTTTTTTTTTTTTTTTTATTTAACATGACTGAGTGAAAATGTACATTCACGTATAAATTTACATGCCCACCTATATGCAGCTTCCACTGCTCTCCCTGTCCGGTGACTGCATACTATTCCTCTCTGCTCCATACATGTCTCATCCTCCCAACAGGCTCCTTTCCCCTCCTCTCCGTCCACTCCCCTTCCTCGAGCCAGAGGTCAGCAAGATGATATCCCATAGATGTATAGAACCATAAAGTGCTTCTAACATATGGTCACTCTGCATTGCCAAGTCCAATCCATTCCTGTTCAAAGAGTGGACCTTTGTTATAATTTATGGGAAAGGGCAGCATCAGGGCCGGGGGCCTTGCTCTCAGAGGAACCCTAAAACCGCTAGATCATCAATTGAGGTCTTTTAGTGGAGATCTCATGATGCACCCCTTGTTATTCTTGTGTTGCCAGTGAGACTCCTCTATGTGAGCTCCATCGTGGCTATCGCTGGTGGTGGCCGGGCACCATCCTGTTCTTCCGGTCCCAAGTCAATGTAGGGACCCACTCTTGCGGGTCTCTCTGTCTTCTCGGTTGTCTTTACTGCATGTCATTTTGGTCCTCGGTGAACATCCGTTCCTGCTGAGTTGGGACCATTTGCTGTGTCCTCGGATGGCAGCTTGGCAGCTTTTAAGACCCCAGATGCCACTCACCAATGTGGGGTGCAGCGAGCTCTCTTAGCAAAACGCTAGTTGTGCCAATCGGCCTGGAATTCAGCTAAGAGCATGGTCCCCCGCCCCCCGCCCCAGCTACTCTATCCTTGCAGTATTGAGTTAAGATGGAAGGAGTACTCAAGTTATGCTGAAGTCCACTTAATGTTGTTCTTGTTTCTAATGTGTGCTATCACCGCTTTCTCCCAACTAGATTTCTACTAACTATCTAAACTAAACCCTTCCCCCCTCACCCTCCCTCCCTCCCCTCCCTTGCAGCTGTCAAAGAGTCTTTTCTTCTATACACAAGTCTGTTTTTGAGATCTTATCTTAGAGGTCTCATACAGTATTTGTATCTTTGTGGCTGACTACTTTCACTCAACGTAATGTCTTCCAGTTGAAACCAGGTTAGGAGATGTTTCCTGGAATCATCGTTATTCTTTATCATTGCGTAGTGCTCCATTGAGTATACGTACCATAGTTTACCTATCCATTCTTCTATTGTTGGGCATCTGGGTTGATTCCATCTTTTTGCTATCCTGGACTGGGCTGCGGTAAACATTCTGGGGCATGTGTCCATTGGTGTGAAAGGCCTTGATTCTGTAGGACATATTCCAAGTAGTGGAATTACTGGGTCAAATGGTATATCGATATCCATTTTTTTAAGGAAGCGCCAGATTGCCTTCCAAAGAGGCTGGACCATTTTGCAACCCCACCAACAGTGTAGGAGGGTTCCACTTTCTCCACAGCCTCTCCAGCATTGGTTGTTTTGTGTTTTCTGGATCATGGCCAATCTTGTCGGGGTGAGATGGTATCTCATTGTCGTCTTGATTTGAATTTCTTTAATAACTAAAGATCATGAACATGTCCGCATGTGTTTTTTGGCTTCCTGGATCTCCTCTTTAGTGAACTGCCTGTCCATCTCCTTTGCCCATCACTTAATTGGATGGTTTATCTTCTTCTTATTGATATTTTGTAGTATCTTATAGATTATGGAGATCAGGCGTCGGTCTGACATAGAGTTGCCAAATATTTTTTCCCATTCTGTGGGTGTTATTTTAATTCTATTAACAAAGTCTTTGGATGAACAAAAGTGTTTGATTCTTAATAGTTCCCATTTATCTATTTTCTCTTCTGTTGATTGAGGTTTCTTTGACAGATTTTGGAGTCTGTTTTCATTGTGTATTAAAACTTCCATTGTTGTTCCTACCTTTTCTTGGATGAGCTTTATCGTTTTAGGTTTGATATTTAGGTCTTTTATCCAGTTGGAGTTGGTTTTTGTATAAGGTGTAAGATATGGATCTTGATTCAGTTTATTGCAGATGGATAACGAATTTTGCCAGCACCATTTGTTGAAGATACTGTTTTCACCCCAGTTTAATGTCTTAGGGCCTTTGTTGAATATCAACTGTTCATAGGCAGATGGTGTCATCTCTGGGGTCTCAATTCTGTTTCATTGATCCATCTGTCTGTTCTTCTAGCAGTACCAGGCTGTTTTGACCACTGTGGTAGTGTAGTATGTTCTAAGGTCGGGTAATGAGAGGCCTCCCAGTGTGTTCTTCTTCTTTAGTAGTACCTTGCTTATCCGGGGCTTCTTCCCTTTCCAAACAAAATTGGTGATTTGTTTCTCCATCTCATTAAAAAATGTGACTGGAACTTGTATTGCGATTCCATTACATAAATAAATTGCTTTGGGTAAAATAGACATTTTCACAATGTTAAGTCTTCCTATCCATGAGCAGGGTATGCTTTTCCATTTATCTAAGTCTCTCTTAGTTTCTTGTAGTAAGGGCTTGTAGTTCTCTTTGTAAAGGTCTGTTGTTTCTCTGGTTAGATTAATTCCTAGGTACTTTATCCTCTTAGGGGCTATCGTAAATGGTACTGATTTGATAATTTCCTCCTCAACAGTCTCGTTGTTGGTATAAAGGAATCCTACTGATTTACTTATGTTTATCTTGTATCCTGAGACTTTGCTGAACTCTTCTATCAGTTTGAGTAGCTTACTTATAGATTCCTTGGGGTTCTCTGCATATACAATCATATCATCTGCAAACAGGGAGATTTTAACTTTCTCTTTGCCGATGCAGATGCCCTTTATTTCTTCGTCTTGTCGAATTGCTCTGGCTAGAATTTCTAGCACAGTGTTGAATAGGAGAGGTGACAGTGGGTATCCTTGTCTAGTTCCTGATCTCAAGGGAGTCTTTCAGTCTCTCTCCATTCAGGATGACGTGGGCAATTGGCTTTGTATAAATGACCCTTATTGTGTTGAGGAATTTGTGGTCTATGCCCATTTTGCTAAGAGTTTTTAGCATGAATGGGTGTTGGACTTCATCAAATGCCTTTTCTGCATCAATGGACAAAATCAGGTGATCCTTGTCTTTTGTGTTATTTATGTGGTTAATCACATTAATTGTTTTCCTGATGTCAAACCAGCCTTGCATCCCTGGTATGAATCCCACTTGGTCATGATGGATTATTTTCTTGATATGTTGTTGTATTCTGTTGGCAAGAATTTTGTTGAAGATTTTTGCATCTGGGTTAATGAGTGATATCGGTCTGTAGTTCTCTGTCTTTGTTGGATCTTTCCCTGGCTTAGGTATCAAGGTTAGGCTGGCTTCATAGAATGAGTTTGGGAGTACTCCATCCCTTTCTATACTGTGAAACAGTCTCAGTAGTATTGGGGATAACTCTTCTCTAAAGGCTTGGTAGAATTCTGCCATGAAGCCCCCTGGGCCCGGACTTTTTTGGGTTGGCAGTGTTTTGATGATCTTTTCAATCTCTTCCTTTGTGATGGGTTTATTAAGTTGTTCTGCTTCATGTTGTGATAATTTGGGTAGGTGGTATGAGTCAAGGAATTGGTCCATTTCCCCTAGGTTTTCAAATTTGTTAGAGTACAGTCTTTCATGATATTCTGTGATGATATTTTTAATTTGTGTTGCATCTGTGGTAACAACTCCCCTCTCATTTCTAATTTGGGTTATTTGTTTCCTTTCCTGCTTTTCTTTAGTAAGTTTAGCCAGTGGTTTATCAATTTTGTCGATCTTTTCAAAAAACCAGCTTTTGGTCTTTTCAATTTTTTCAATTGTTTTTCTATTCTCTAATTCATTTAGCTCTGCTCTAATCTTTATGATCTCGTTTCTACTGGTGCCTGAGGGATTCCTCTATTGTTCTCTTTCTACTTGTTCAAGCTGTAGAGTTAGTTCCTTGATTTGGTTTCTTTCTTCCTTCCAGATGTGTGCATTTATGGAGATAAACAGACCTCTGAGCACTGCTTTGGCTGTATCCCATAGGTTCTGGTAGGAAGTGTTTTCGTTCTCATTGGAATCCATGAATTTCTGTAATTCATCCTTGATTTCCTCTATAACCCATGTTTTTTTGAGCAAGATGTTGTTCAGTTTCCAAGAGTTCCACTTTCTATCTATGTTTTTTCTGCTATTGATTTCAACTTTCATGGCTTCATGATCTGAGAAGATGCTTTGCAGTAATTCAAAGGTATGGATTTTGTTGAGCATTGCATTATGGCCTATCACATGGTCAATTCTGGAGAATGTTCCATGTGCACTGGAGAAGAAGGTGTAGGTGTCTGCTGATGGGTGGAAAGTTCTGTATATATCAATGAGGTTTAGTTGGTTAATTGTGTCAATGAGGTCTTCTGTATCTTTACTGAGTTTTTTCTAGATGATCTGTCTAGTAATGAGAGTGGAGTGTTAAAGTCTCCCACTATTATTGTGGAGTCATCTAACTCTCTTTTGAGCGTAGTCAGTGTTTCTTCGACATATTTAGGTGCTCTGGCATTAGGTGCATAAATATTTAATATAGCTAAGTCTTGCTTGTGTACTGAAGCTTTCAGCAATAAATAGTGTCTGTCTTTGTCCACGATGGTGGATTTGACATTAAAATTGATTTTGTCTGAGATTAGAATTGCCACCCCTGCTCTTCTTTGTTCATTGTTAGCTTGATATATATTCTTCCATCCTTTAATTTTCAGTTTGTTCCTGTCTTTAGGTCTCAAGTGAGTTTCTTGTAGACAACATATGGATGGGTCGTGTCTTTTGATCCAAGATGACACTCGGTGTCTCTTTACTGGAGCATTCAGTCCATTCACATTCAATGTAATTATTGATAGGTATCTGTTCACTGCTGCCATTGTGATATGTTTATTCTTATGTTGATGTTTTCTCTGTTGTTCTTATTAGTCTGTTCTGGGACACTCTTTTTTTGAGTTGATTTTTCACCTTTTTTAGAGCTGGTTTTATAGTTGTTGAGACTCGTGTGTTAGATTTCTTGAAATGGTATGATACATCTTTGTTGTGCTTTACAGCTGCCCCTATGAACCCCCTTAATAAACTATATATAAACCCAATTTTAATTACTACCAGTCTTCTCATCTTCCTCTCCATCTGGAAGGACTATAACGACTGTAGTACATCCCTCTTTTTATTATGATGACACCATAGTTTTCATGATGATCACTGGATTGCTTCTTTCCATATCAAAGCTGTGATTTACTTTGGAGCCTTCCCTAAATGAGTAAAGTATTGAGTAGTCTGTCGTTCTAAAATATAAATTTAGTGGTTTCGTTCTTCTAAGCCAAAGCCAAGAACTTCTTTCAGTATTTCTTGTAGTTTGGGTTTGGTTTTTACAAAGTCTCTGAGTTTCTGTTTATCTGGGAAGGTCTTAATTTCATTTTCGTATTTGAAAGATAGTTTTGCAGGATATATAATTCTTGGCTGTAAGTTCTTCTCCTTCAAGACTTTGAATGTGTCGTGCCACTGTCTCCATGCCAGCATGGTTTCTGCTGAGAAATCTGACGAGAGCCTACAGGGTTTCCCTCTGAATGTTAGCTTTGCCTTGAGTCTTGCTGCCTTTATGAGTTGCTGCTTATGTTTCATTTTGTTAAGCTTGATTATAATATGTCTTGGAGACTTTCTTTTGAGATCTATATTAGGTGGCGTACAATATGCATCTGAGATGTCTATATTCTCCTCCTTCATGATTTCTGGGAAGTTTTCTGTCAGCAGCTCAGCAACGATACTCTCTGTGTTCTCAGATGACTCACCCTGTTCAGGTACTCCAATTAATCGAAGGTTGTTCCTCTTAATAGAGTCCCACATGCTTCTTAATGTTTCTTCATTTTTCTTGTTTCTTTTTTCTGATTTCTGCTCATAGACGCTGGCATCAGTAGCTCTGTCTTCCAAGTCAGAAATTCTTTTTTCCATTTGTTCCATTCTGTTTTCTTGGCTTTGCATGGAAGTTTCTATGTCTTTGATTTTCTTCTTGATCTGTTGGATTTCAGAGTACTGGTGTTCCATCAGATCGAACAACTTGCTTAATTTTTCATTTTGTTCTGCTGCATTTTGTATAAGGTCTAGAAGGGCTCTGTATATCATCAATTTGTATTCACTTCCTGATGCTTTCATAAAAGTTTCTTCATCTGGAAAACTCCTTGGTTGCTTTGTTTGGGAGCCTTCTGAAGCCATGAGTGATTGCTTGTATGCCACAATTGTCTGTTGCTTTTTGGGTCCCATTTGAGTATATAGAGGCTGGAAGAGGTACTGTGAGGATGGATTGCAAATGTTTCTCTAGGCTGTCTTCAAATGTAAAGCAAAAGGTATCTGACCAGTTCACAAGTCAGTTAGGTTTTCAGGTGTGTGGAGTACTGGTTTTGTGATAGAAACGTGCTCTCCTGTGCACAGGCTCTGGCTCCCAAGCTAAGAATTAGGGCCAGCTGCGGCCACCGTATCCAAGATGGTGTCCTCCACACAGGCAGCAGACAGAGGGGCTAAAGGTGCCGAGAGGTAGTGATTCCTCTGCTTCTGTTGCAGGGCCCCCAACGTAGGCAGCACTGTGCAAAATCACTACTTTTCTGTCGGAGAAGCGCTGTCCCGTTTGCAGGCGCTGGCTTCCAGGCTAAGAACGAGGTCTCGTTAAAATCTCGGTACCAACATGGCGTCCCGCACACTGACCGCGAAGCTCCACACAAACCCCGCTGAGGCAGCTACAAAACGAAAGGCTCAAAGTGGCTAGATTAACAGAGTCCCGAGCCTGGCTCTCAGAATATGGGAATTTCGCCTGCCTATCCCCCCAGCAGCGCGTCTGAGTCCAGCCACCAGGCAAGGCCCAGCTCCGCCCGCCAGCCGAGACCGAGGAAAAACAAGTCAAAATGGTGCGTTTAACCTTCCATCTATGAGAGCCAGGGCTAGCCAGGAGCGGGAGTCAGCGAAAGACAGGAGGTTTTTCGCTGAGTGGTATGAAGTCCAAAGTAACAGCCCTGTGCTGTGTCCTAGGGCTGATTAGGTAACCAGAAGGCTGCATTTGATTATGAATTCAGGTCTTGGTTGCCAGAGGGATATAAGGAGACGTGTGCTTAGTCCACCATCTTGACTCCGCCTCCATAACAGCTCTTTAAGGAAGAGTTCTTCAGACAAGTGTTTGGTGCCAAGTCCATTGCCATGGGGTAAAACTGCTCTTTACAAAGTTACATGAGCGAAACATGGTTTTTGAATTTTGACCCTAGTATTCAAGACAGTTTGAACCTAAGCTACTTGGGGGCACAGAGCCTCTAAAATTAGAACTCTGAAGCAGAGAAGCACCACACACACTACTCTAAAGAGCTCAATGAAGAGATTTCGGAAAAAGTAGTACTGCTACCTACCTCCGTTGCCTTCCTAGAACTGGCTTTTATTGCCCATGTGACGTGGTTCTAAGATGAACTGGAAATGGTTTATAAAATCATACACTATATCATGAGATTTAAAAAAATAGTAATAAGGAAATCAGGAGAAGGGAAAGTGAGAGCTGACTAAAGAGATGAACCCAGAAAAAGCCTGTTTCTCAGTCCAGCAGAGATTCTGAATACTGGTGAAATACTAGCTGGCATAGTGGAGAGCTTTGCTTTTTGGCATATTCAAGAGATATAAAAACTAATTTATAAATTAATTACCTGTGATAAGCAGAAAGCAATGTCTACACATTTTATATTAATAGAGTCAGATCCATATGAAAAGAGAATTATTACTATGTGTACACAGGAAAATTAGTAGAGGAGGGGGAACTCAAGCTATTATTTTGTGGAAAATGTGCCATGAAACCACTAACATATACCTTAAATGGTTTGTTATATTTTGGATGCCTCCAAAATTAACAAAAATAAGTTTTTGTTGTTGGGTGCTGTTGAGCTGGTTCCAATGCACAGCCACCCTGTATACCACTAAAGGGAACACTGCCCCATCCTGCGCCATCCCCAGAATCATCATTATGCTCAAGCACACTGTTACAGCTACTGTGTCAGTCTGTCACATTGGCCCAGTGTTAGTATTTTTGTTTTCTTTATGTTGAAGTATAATCCACATATAATCTTTGATCTTCATCAGTAAACGTCTTAAGTCCTCTTCACTTTTGACAAGCAAGGTTGGGGCATTTGCATTTCACAGGCTGTTTTAAAGATTCTGTCTGCAGTCGCTATACCATGTTCTTCTTCATTTAGTTCAGTTTCTCAGAATATTTGTTCAGAATACACTGAGTAAGTACAGTGAAAGGACATAGCCTTGACACATACTTTTTCTGATTTTAAATCAGAGCATGAGCTCATTGGTCTAAAGTAGGAATTAAGCATAAAAGACCAGAATGAAGAGTTAATGTGGGGGTTATGACATTTCTCAGCTTTGAGTCAATGATACGAACACATTTCCATAATTTCCAACATGTAGATTTCGCCCAATTATCATCACATACTAAAAATTCCAAGTGTTTACTGCTGCTGTGATACCTTATGTCACATTTCAGAGCTTTCTAACTAATCTTCAATATATAATCTTATTACAAAAGCCCTAGGAGATAGGCATATCTTTTCTAGAAGGTACATGATAGACTGTAGGTGAATCTAAGGCTTAGGCTATTATTTTAGCCATTTAAATCAGGTCCAGACATCTTTCTTGCACATCTATTTCTGCCCTTAGCATATCACGTTGCTTCTGACAGGAATAAAACATTCTTTCAGAGCAATAAAGGAACAATTTTAGAACAACTGGAGTATAAGTTCTTATCTTGCACAATTGTATAATCATATATTTCAGATGTAGAGAGTAACATTACGTACTTCAGTTCTGACAATTAAAATAAAAGAATATTACAAAAGGCAGAATTATAATTAAGTAAACTTCAAAAATTATATACACACTTGACCTCTAAAAAAGGAATGACTAAAATACTATTTACCTTTTCCATGTCTTTTTTCCCTAGCATACTTGCTAAAATTTACAAAGGAAATTCTCCAAATTTTTCTCTTGCTCCATTTTTAAAATAAACAGCAAGCAAAGAATTCAAGGATTCCTTTTGCCATAGAAGTCTCTCTTCTTCCTTTTAATGTTTTTTGTCTTTTAACATTTTGCTTAATTAGCTGGTCTGGCTTAGAATCTGCCCATAACATGTGCTAAAAAGACACTACAAAGTTAAAACACAGCAGGAAAAATAATGCTTTTGAAAAATAATGCTTTTGTCAGGTTGCAAAAATGGACACTTACCACAGGGGACAGTTTTCGTCTTCTGGACGGAGATATTTCACCTTCCTTAGTTGCTTGCTGGTGCAACAGAGCTCTCAGTTGATTAACTACAGAAAAATGCAATCAGTTTATTGACCTCACTTGAGATTTATCATCACTCAGCCATCCCTCCATTCACCCACCAAATATTGTTCAAATGTATTTTATGCATTAATAATTTTGCTATTCACTAGGGATACAAAGGCAAATATGAAAATCTGTGCCACTTTAGAGCTAAGAATCTGGACAACAAGAAAGATACTTTTATAAAACGTAGTAGACTAGATGTATACACAGTGCTGCAAGAAGTGGAAGCTGCTAATTGTGCCTGTTTTCACCATGAAAGATGAACAGGAATTCACCAAGCAGAAAAGGAAGAGAAACACTTCAGTTACCAGGCACAGAACATGTAAAAGCATAGAAGTAAGGCCAGGAAATTGGGCAGAACATGGTTACATGGGATCAATGGTTACTCTAGAAAAATGAGGCTGGAGAGGTAAGCCAGAGCCATTATAGAAAAATATTGCTATGTCATTCTAGGGATTTTGAAACTTACCCTACAGGAATTAGGACAGCAAAGAGGGAAAAAGAAAAATAATTCTATTATCTGATTTGTGGTTCAGAAATAAAATCCTAACAATAGTGTAGAAAGTGAACTATAGATACTACGCCATGGAGGTTAAAGAATTCACTGTGTACAGTTCCAGATTGGACTGACATTCACAAACACTAACCAGCATGGCTGTGTTGCAGTTCATGCCACGCAGCCCCAGTGTCCTCGTTTCCTGTACCGGTGCTAAAAGAAGGATCGAGTGCATCTTCTGCAACAGGGACATCCCCTTCTCCTAGGGCACGTTTCAGCTGATGAATGCTTCTATTTGCACGTTCTACAATAAACATGATGAAAGTCAACGCCAATGAAATATGGGTGTACCACACAAGACACTTGTTCATGACAGCAGTTTCTAAAGCAGAAGCAATTTTTTGAAACAGTGCAGAGCTTTATGTCTAGCTGGTGAACAAACATGCCAGAGGGAGTAAAAGGAGATAAAATTCCTGGGTTAAGAGACAGAGCTGACGATCTCTAAAGTCACTGTCCCCTCAATATTCACCACACATAACATCATCTGCAAAGAAAGTAACCCCTTCCAACAAGTGGCCAGAGGAAGGGCCCCTACCCTCCCAGGTCTAAGAATCTCCTACCACACCTGGAGACACAGGAGTCAAGTAACAACCCACACCAAGTCCTGGCTCCAGGAAACCTCTGTTCCAGAAGCCTGAGGCATTCTTCTTCCATCAAGGGACACTAAACTGCTTGACTTTTTTTTTTAAAGGACAGACATTTGTTGAAGAAGTACCAAAAACCAAAAAAACAAACCCACTGTCATCGAGTTGATTCTAACTCAGAGCGACCCTATAGAATAGAGCAGAATTGCCCCCTAGAGTTTCCAAGGAGTGCCTGGAGGATTTGAACTGCTGATCTTTTGGTCAGCAGCTGTAGCATTTAATGACTACGCCACAAAGGTTTCCTGTTGAGGGAGTAGATAAGGAAAGAATGGGGACAGGAGACACCTAGCTCAACTGGCATAATACAGTTTATAAAGAAAATGGTCTACAACTCACTTTGATGAGTAGTTTCTGGGGTCTTAAAATCTTGAGAGTGGCCATTGAAGATACTGCATTGGTCCAATCCTATCAGGAGCACAGAAGAATGCAGAAAACCAAACATACAAAGGAAAGATCTATCCAAAGGACTAATGGACTGCAACCACTACAGCCTCCATCAGACCAAGTCCAGCACAGTTAGAATGGCAGCCAGCAACTACCACCAACTGCTCTGACAGGGATCAGTATAGAAGGTCCTGGGCAGAGCTGGAGATAAATACAGAACAAAATTCTAACTCACAAAAAGAGACCAGACTTACTGGCCTCACAGAGACTGGAGAAACCCTGAGAGTACAGCCCCCAAGACATCCTTTTAACTCAGTACTGAAGTCACTCCTGAGGTCCACCCTTCAGGCAAAAATTAGACAGTCCCATAAAACAAAACAAGGCTAAGACACCTCACAACATGGATGAATCTGGAAGGCATTATGCTGAGAGAAATTAGTCACAAAAGGGCAAACATTGTATGACACCACTATTATAAAAACTCAAGAAAAGTCTTAAACACAGGAAAAAACATTCTTTGATGGTTATGAGGGCAAGAAGACAAGAATTATCTAAGGTGAAAGGAGGGACAATGTATAATACAAGGGAAGTTGGCAAACTGGACTAAGCCAAAAGCTAAGAAGTTTTCTGAATACAATCAAACACTTTAAGGGACAGAGGAGCAGGAGCAGGAGCCTAGGGACTACGGTTTCCAGTTCAAATGGCACAACAAAGTTTATTACAAACATGTTCTGCATCCCACTATGGTGAGTGGCCTTGTGGTCTTAAAAGCTAGTGAGTGGCTATCTAAGAAGTATCAACTAGTTCCAACCTACATAGAACAAAGGAGAATGAAGAATATCAAAGACACAAGGAAAATATTAGACCAAGTGACAAAAAGGGCGACAAAGACCAGAGATTCCATCAGTCTGAGACCAGAAGAACCAGACAATGTTGGCTACCACAGATTGCCCTGAAAGGGAGCATAAGAGTCCCAAATGGAACAGGAGAGAAGTAGGGTACGGAACTCAATTCCAATAAAAAGACCAGACTTAATGGTCTGGGACTGCAGGGACCCTGGAAGACTCTCTGAAGGTCCAGCACTTTTTCAGGGTTAAATGTCTTAATGTTTCTGCTAACAATAAGTAGAAGAACACACTCTGCACAGCAAAGAAGTGATCTAGATTTTTAGTTAGTTTTTAAATTATGACATCTGTATTTGCAAGTTATTTTAAATTTATCGGTTCATTTAGCTAACATTTATATACACATCTTAAGACATTTATATCTAAAAAACATGAAACTCATATAAATACATGTCCAATTATTTCATGTGGATTCCCTTTAAAGTAATCTTTAAGATCTTCAGGGGAGGTACTTTCCCTAAGAAAGACACTTAACAGTGATGGTCCAGAAGTCCTTGCTGCCTTCTGACTTAGACCCTTCTTTAATAATTCAGGACTATTTCTTCTTGTGCCCCTTAGAAGAAAAATAACTAATTCATGGTACCTATATGGGAAGCCTAAGGAAGCCACAAATACATATACATTTTAGTACTGATCATACATGGGAATCTATTTATAAACATATATTCTATTAGACTATCAAAAAAGACCCCATTTTCTCCAGGCTCACTAATTTTAAATTTTCAGGGGAGAAACCCTGAAACTACACGAAGGAAACCAGCTCATCACTCCCAATAGCCCACCTTGCTATTTGGAACAGGGGTGGAAAAAAAAAAAAAAAAAACATGCTACTGAAGTTAAAATATACTCTATGTTACAAAACAGTGACTAGAATTCCCTTACTTACAACAACTCATTTTCTATCATTAGCACCGTGATGGGTAAGGATGTTTGCTGATTTGGTTGGGCCATGATTCTCAGCCATTTTGTCAGTCATACGAGGTCCGACAATTAAGTCTACAAACTTAAGTGTCCTAAGTTATGCACCTCATTGCTGAATATCACTATGGTCACCTTTGAAATACTTCTCTTGGAAAGTTATCAACCAACAGCAATGCCTAGTCCACCCTTCAAAGCAATTTAGGAACTCTTTCTGGAATGGCCATTGTGCATGGTGGCACAGTGGCAAGTCCCTGAACTTAATTGCCTAGTTGTCTGTGAGGGAGTTTTTAGCCAGTAAACAAATAATTGTATTGGAATACCATCCCCACTCACCTGATCTGGCTCCCAATCACTTTTTTCTCTACCCGAAGATAAAGGGGATATTGAAAGGAAGACATTTGGATGACATTCAGGACATCAAGGGTAATATGACAACAGCTCTGAAGGCCATTCCAGAAAAAGAGTTTCAAATTGCTTTAAAGGGTGGACTAGGCACTGGCATGGGTGTATAGCTTCCTAAGGGGAGTACTTTGAAGGCGAACATAGTGATATTCAGCAATGAGGTGTGTGGCACTTTTTCTAGGATGAGTTTGAGAACTTAACTGTCAGATCTCATATGACGTTGTCATGACTTCCATGACAAGATTTGATATAATGTGATCACCTCCATGATGGGATCTGCTGTGAGCAGGAGATCAGTTGAAGGGGAATTTCCCTGTGTGCGTGGCCTGCACTGAACACAAGTAGACATTCCAGCAACACTCATGGGCTTTTGATTGCTCTGGATCCTGTGGCTGTGGCTGGCTCCTGTTCATTTGAGCTCCAATTCTTGGGACACTAGTTAGCAACATACTTGTGGTCCTGTCTGCCATTCGTGGGATTCATCAATCTTCACAGCCCGTGAGCAAGAGCCCTGCTCTCTGACCCGCTGATCTGGGGGTCAACAGCCCCTGTGCCTGCAAGAATCAGGAGACACTTGGGAGGTTTCAGCCTCTATAACTGCAAGAGCTGTATCGTTCAGATAAATCTCTCTCTCTATGTGTGTGTATTTATTTGTTTTACTGGTTTTGCTTCTCTAGAGAACCCAGCCTAAGACAAGTACTATCTAAAGCAAACAGGTCTTTCAAGTCAGGGTTCATATTATGCAAGCACTCAAGAGATCCAGTTTATCCAATTTATCACTACATTTTCCCATACACCAATTCTATTTAAACACAGATCTTTCGCCATCTCAAATTTAGCATTTCTATTAAAGAATCCTGTCTTCCTCTTACTTATCATAAGTTTAAGAGCAGTCCAGATAAGATATGCTCCTGGTTTTCTTAAAATAGAAAACAATAAGAGCTTTCCAACAATGTAGTATTTTCTAAAGAGACTTATTACCGGAAAAGGAAAATCAAAGTGTTGCATGAAAAGCATGTTAGGTCACAGGGCTTTAGATTTATGTACTTACATCTATGAAGAAAGCACTTATCTTTATTGCATCCATTAGAAAGAAAAGAGCAGTTCACTAACATTAAAAGTGTGCTCCTTAGAACTATCAAATGATTTCACATCTAAGACAAAAGGAAGATTATTTATTTGTACCTGATGAAAAGACATATTAGGAAAAACACAATGTCTGAATAAAATTGCATAGTTGAAAACCTCTATAGATAGAATGCTTTTATCAGATTACAGTGGTGGCAAGGTTTTATGAACTCTTTCAATCTGTTTTCTAAGATTCTTGTTTAATCTTTCAGAATTTATAGCATTCAATCACTACATGTTAAACTGCACCATGAAAATAATAGCAAGTTAAATATTTAGATACTGAAACAATTTTCAGGAGGAGGACCAAGGAAATAACAAAAGAATGGATCCACCAGAAGAGGAGTTTGCAAGAACTGTGTCCTAAAACTGAAGAGCTGTGTGGTATTTCACTTCAGTAGTACATTTCGAAACATGCTGAGTGTTTTCAAATACATACACAGCAACATAATTATACAGTGTACCAGACGAACAGTTAATCCTGAGAGCTAGCAACTCCCAGATCACTCAACGCAGATGAAAGACCATTGTTCTTCAACTGGAGCCACTGTAACCGGAGTCTCTATAATCCTCACTAAAAACACTACTGCCAGATGCAGTTATCTGCTGCTTACACTTCAGCAACCGGATGAGACAGGAAGTTCTTTTTCTCATTCCCTGTCCCACTGCTAGCGAGGCACAGCATTCCCAGTCTACAACTGAGTTGTACAAAGGATATTCATTTCTGCTTTCTACTGAGAGGATTAAGTGAGGTATCTCACAATGCATCCTGATTTCTTCTCTCCAGCACCGCCCAGCCCCATGCACCCTATCCCACACTGAGGATCAAAGTTAATTTATAAACACAAACAGGGCCTGTGAGTCCCACACAATCACTGAAACATTATGTAAATAAATAACATGACTGCCATTCTGCTGTCCAGACATGTACCAGTACAGAGAGCACTGATTGTTGAGCTGATGACTGCCAGCTAGTTTCAGTGGGTGCTTGTTTTCCTAACCTAGTTTTCTGGCATTGTAGCTTCTTGCTCAAGGATGGGCCTCTCTTCATCAAGACGTCCTCCAGCAAAATGCAAGTATGTCTCAGTCCAGGAAGGCTCACCACTTATACATGGGCGTGAATTAATTTTTGCATCCCCCACCTCTCCTGGGACTGGGAGACGCAAAAGTGAAGTGCCCTGGAGACAGGGTGGGGGAACCGACTCGGGGAAGCGCCCAGCTGTCTCTGGGGAAGCAGGCGGTCAGCATACCTCCCTGGGCTGAGACGGGAGAGCAGTGCAGTTCCCCACACAAGCTCAGACAAGGGCCGGCGGGCAGAAAAAGGAAACCTAGAAAGATAAGAGATACATGTGTCTGTCCACGCTTGACAGGGCCTTGGCCCACTTCAGAAGAAAGCTGTCGCTGTTCACCAGGGGCCGAGAGGTAGCACAACCAAGATAGAACAGTGCAATCCAAGGTGAGGCAAAGCCAGCTTTGTCAACAGCGTTTACAACAGGCAAAAGAGACGAAAAGTATTATGTCGAAACAGGAAAATCTCACAGGAAATACGATCATAGGACTCTGGTAGCTACAAAAAAATTGTGCTATGACACTTCGTGCCAAGAGCGAAAAATAACCTGAATGAGAATGCAAACATCGAAAGAAAATCGTCTCTAGATCATTAATGATGTATGGCTTTTGGCAAATCAAGAAGATTGGCCATATGCATTACGAGCAGTACATTGGCACCAACCGACAGAATTTATGCACCTGTCACTTTTTATAAAGAAGTAATCCTAGCCAGGATGGCAAAAGAATGCACGTGAAATTACCAGTCAATATAATCTGTGTCCTTACTGTAATTACTCTGAAGTATGATTCTTGCAGAGCAAGGACTATGAGCAGAGGCTTGCCACATCTAGACCACAGTTTCTTAACTTCTGCATTATTGAGACTTTTGGATCTAGCTACTGTTTGTGGTAGGGGCTGTCCCATGCATGTTTAGCTACTTCGTGGCCTGTATCCACAAAATCCTCACTGGTGGAGAACCACTGGTCTAGATCAACACAGTGTTTGTCATTTAGTCTATGGCAAAGATTTCCCATCAAATCCATGTCTTTACTACACTGTAAATGCAGCCGACTCTTGATGAAGGTCAGGCAGGACAGACAGAGAGCCATATTGCCACAGCAGTGTTGCTAAGTAAGGGATACCCTGCCACCTTCACTGCCATGAAAGATGTTATTTAAAACAAACAAAGAAACAGACAAACCAACCAACTCATTGCTGTCAAGTTGATTCTGACTCAATAGTTACTCTGTAGGACAGAGTAGACCTTCCCAATGGAGTTTTTAAAGAGTGACTGGTGAATATGAACTGCTGACCTGCCAAACTCTTAACCACTGCACCACCAGGGCACCAAAGAGTGTTATCAAGAGCTCAGGATTCACATCTAGCTTTATTTTGTTTCAAGGCTTAACACATGTAGTAACATTTACCTTAAGGTCATTTTTCAAAGCTACCTTAATTATTATTTAAAATATTCCATATATATTTTTACATATAAACTTACATATACACATATATTTATATATTAAAAATTTTTTTTTAAAAAAAACCAAACCTGTTGTTATCAAGTCAAAATCAACTTATAGCAACTCTATACAACAGAGCAGAACTGCCCCATACGGTTTTCAAACAGTGCCTAGTGGATTCCAACTGTAACTTTTTGGTTACTTACTGAGATCTTAACCACTCTGTGCCACCAAGACTCTATATATTCTTTACATATAATACAAAACACCAAAAACATTCACAAAACATTTGAGAAATGCAAAGGAATCACTCCAGAAAACCAGTTGCTGTCAAGTTGATTCCAACTTACAGTGACCCTATAGGACAGAACAGAACTGCCTCATAGGGTTTCTAAGGGGCACCTGCTGGGTTCAAACTGCCAGCCTTTGCTTAGCAGCTGTTGCTCTTAACCACAGTGCCACCAGGGTTTCTACCAAAAAAAATATTAGAAGAAACTTAAGTTTTAGGAATAAAACTGAGATAAAGAACTTTTACTTTTACACACTTTTTCTCAAATACGCTGAAGGTCCAAATGATATCACTGCTGGCTAACTCACTGACCAAAATTATGGCTAGTAAGATCAACACAACCCTTCTACATAAGGGTGCCCTTCCCTAGCAGGAGAAAAACATTTTGTAGGATTTGGAGAAATGTCTCTACCGTATGCAAGTGAAGCACAGAACATCATTACCACAGTTTTTCTTGAATTAGATCAATTTACAAAAAGGGCCATCCTCAAAATTGTGTATTCTCTTCCTATACTCATCTTCTCATTTTCCACATACCTAGCCTGATTCCTCATCCTCATTTTTGGATGAGAGATGCCCAGCCTTTATCATCTACATGGTCTAAACCCATATTAATGGAAGGATATTAAAAATCCAGGAATCAGAAAGTAGAGCCTGGCGGCTAAGTCCCCATTTCCTACTGTCTTTCACTGATTCCATCACACATTGTGTCATCTGTCCAACTCCTAAAGGCAATAATTCCCAAGTCTGTCCAAATCTTTTCTTTCACAGCTGATGAAACAGGAATCGAAGAACTTTCTGTTAACTTTTCTAAGATCACACAAATGGTTATCAGCAAGGTAACAAAGATTTTCATGACTTGGTTCTTAGTGCTTTCCTCTTTCCCTCAACTACATCATATTCCCTCCATCAAATTCAGTCAAAACTCTGAAACATAAAACTGCTGAAACAGGAAAGTTAGCACATAAAATGCACGTAAAAAGAAATTATGTGTGCTGACACCTATTTTTCGTGCACTTGTGTATGAGTGTGTGTGCACTTGATCAAAGGTGGCAAGGAACCAGGTAAACACTGTGGTACAGTGAACTGCTTTTATACAGTCTTTCCTAGTTACAAGTCTAGTAACTCATACAAAATGATTTGGAGAGATCATGAAAACAAGGTGTACGGAACCCTAACAAGGTGATTGGTCAGTTTTGTCATTCCACTAGGTTTAAAATGAGCCAACCCCAGAGCAGGAGAGGGGACCTCACTATCACCAAGAAGACAGGGGAGCACAGTGTGTTGCTTGGACTTGGGGGTCCCTGTACTGAGAACCTGCTAGACCTAGAAGACAGTCATGTAACACCACAGATGGTGGGAAGCAGTGTCAAGCAAGTCAGAATCCAGCAGCAGATAAATGGCCACAGCAGAACCAGGAGATAGATGCGAGATGGGTGTGGTGGGCTTCCTGGCCCAGTGAGAAAGGCAGCTACAGTAGACATGTCTAACGCAGGCCCATAGAACTGAATGCCTTCAGACTGAACCTTATTAGAGGAGTGGTGCCTCTAGGCACTTATTTTTTAAAAAAACAAAAACAAAACCCACTGCCACAGATTTGATTCCAATTCATAGCAACGGTATACAGGAGAAGGTCGAACCGCCCTATAGAGTTTCCAAGAGTGTCTGGGAGATTTTTAACAGCAGACTTTTGGGTTAAGCAGTGATAGCACTTAACCACTACACCACCAGGGTTTTCACTTACTAGCAGAACTAAAGAACTTTGTAACAGCTGTTGGAAGCATCCCTGTGGGCACAGCTGAGAAGAAGCTGTCCAGATCAACGTACTGTATTCTGAGTTGTTCCTGATCCTGAACCATAACTTGTTACTTACTGAATTAACCCTATACTCATAAGTATGGTCTGTGAGTTCTGTGTGGCCACTGAGACAAATTCTCAAAGCCCGCAGAGAAGTCAACCATGCTGTGGGAATGATGGCTAGTGGCAGAACTGGTAAAAAGTTTGCAGAAAGGAGGTATGTCTGAGCTCCACCTTACAGGAATCAGCCTTGGGCTGTTGATCTGATTCTCCTTCCCCCTTGTAAAGTTGGAGATCAGAAGTTCACAGTTCGAATACACTAATTGCTCCCTGGAAACTCTGTGGGACAGTTCTACACTGTTCTGTAAGGCCACTGTGAGTTGGAATTGACATAACAGCAACAGGATTTTGTTGTGCTACACGTAACACTATAGCCATAGATAAGATTTTGATAAGGTTAGCCAATAAAGTGCCGTTGAGTCGGATCCGACTCATGGCGACCCTAGGGGACAGGGTAGAACTGACCCTCAGAGTATTCAAGGAGCGCCTGGTGGATTTGAACTGCTGACCCTGTGGTTGGCTGGGGCATTGCATTTCTAGCAATATCTCTTCCTAGCTAATCTAATGGCCTATTGCCACATTCAGGTTTACAGAACTTAAAAACAGATCATGGATTGCCAGTTATTCTTGACATTCTGACCCTTTATTGGCCCCAGAGTAGTTTAGTTTATAGCTCAGGGCCTTTGATAACAATATATTTAATTTAGAGGAGGGGCACTTACTCTCATTAATAAAGTTCTCAGTCATTTTGTGTACTTTAAATTATAACTACCAATAATTGAAGATGGAAACCCTTGTAGCATAGTCGTTAAGTGCTACATTTGCTAATCAGAAGTTCAGCACAGCCACTCCTTGGACACTCGGGGGAGGGGTAGTTTTACTCTGTCCTATAGGGTTGTTGAGAGTCAGAATTAACTCAGTGACAATGTATTTTTGTTTTAAAACTCAAGATATGAGTGAACAAATAAAAGGTATTGCCAGGAGTGCTCCCTTGTCACCAAATCTAGATCAACACCTGGGATGTCCACTATATTTTTTTTAATCACACTAGAAACTTTGAAGTAATGTATACAAAGGTACAGTATTACAGAACTGTAGGGTAATTCCAGCTGTACCTTGGAAACTTTATGGGGTAGTTCTACTTGTCTATAGGGTCACTATTAGTGAGAATTGACTCGACGGCAGTGGATTCGGTGAGGCAATAAAGTCAGTTTTTCTGCTAAAACTCCCATGTTGAAGGGGAATCATTAAACTTTGCCAATTTCTTGCCAAGAGGACACTAGCAACCCAAACCAGCAGATATCTGTTGGAGCGTCAAATGAGGATTACACCTGAAAAGTCTCAGGGAAAGGATGAGAGGTGATGTGCGTACCATTTCTATGGTTGTTGCCAGATCCTCAGAGGAGAAGCAAAAATGCCACTAAAGTTTTGAAGGCAAGAAAGTGAACTTTTATTCTGCTTTCCCCACAGAACCTTAAATTCTTAAATTAAACAGTACCTAAAATTACATTTATATTAACGAGGAAAATCTATAAAACACAGAGCTGTGACTGAAAATTCTGAAAGTATTTTGCATTTTTACTTTCTAATAAACAAAGAAATTCATCGCTATTGTGTCAATTCTGATTCACAGCAATTCTATAGGACAGAACAGAACGGCCGCAAAGGATTTGCAAGGAGCAGCTGGTGGATTTGAACGGCTGACCTTTTGGTTAGTAGCCAAGCTCTTAACCACTGTGCTACCAGGCTCCCTTTTACTTCCTCACTGAACAAAAATGAAAGGATAACAGTAATGTTGACATATAGAGTTGTTCAGTAACAGAAAAGCAATTATGAGGACAGACCAAGAATGTTTATTAGCTTTCCTTTAAGCATGACGTAGACATTTTGGGGGAAAAAAATGGTAAATATGCAAAGCCAGATAAAACAATACAAGACAAATGAACTTCAAATTGCATTTTATCTGACTGTATATTAACACAGTTCTTAACTTACTAGTCACATTAAAAATAACGAAGTTCCATATATAAAATAACCCCACCATACTTTACTTAGGAATACAAATTTCTATTTTAAAGGGCATTATCCTTTAGTGGTTCAAATCCATCCAATGGCACTGCAGAAGAAAGGCCTGGTGATCTGCTTCTGTAATGATTACAGCCAACAAAGCCCTCTGGAACAGTGCTACTCGGTCACATGGGATTACTATGAAGTGGACACAGACTCAAGGGCAACAAGTTATTCTTTAAATAAGTGGTCATTTGTATTTGTGAAGTGAACTTCTGATTGTGCTTAAGTTTACAGCTAGTTATGGTTTGTTTCCTTCCAGGAGCTGTTATATAAACAAATAAAAATTTAAAATGCTACTAAAGAAATCATGAAGTAAATTCTAAAAGCCCACAATAAATTCAACCTCCATTTCTTTATTCGCTATTAAAACTAGTATCTAAATATCTTAAAAACTATTTTACTGTTTATTCTGCCTTACAACTATATATTTTCACTATTTTATTATACTGTTACGACACTCTATGAGTCGGCTTTAAAGTCTATTATATTCAAAAGAAACCGCTAGGGTTTCCAGTGGGGAGTAAGGATAACAAAATAATTACAGATTATTAAGATAGAAAATAAGAGTAAAGATCAGAGCTAGGCCCTTAATAAACAATCATTAAATGTTAGGTGCTATTTATACTTGGTACTGGCAACAAGGTGAAGATTTTATAAGAGGTTACAAAGTTTGTCTTCTAGGAGCCCTAGACTTTGTAGAGTCATTATTGATGGTTTATACCTGTCAACAAGTTAGGAACTGTCAACATTCCCAATATTCAAAAGAATCAGTTTAATGTAAGAGCTGATAAATATTTAAATAACCACTGTGATTACTGAAAGCAGTACCACTGGTGTTAAACATATTACTACGGCATTAATTTACAATGAACGCTTTTACTGTATCAAAATGTCTAATACCTAATATTAGTTTCCAATACTGAGATAAAGGCTCAAAACAAGGTAAAAAAAAAAATTAGGAATATAGAGACCAAAAATTTTGTCAACCTCAAAAATTAAGCAAAACCATTGACTGATCACAGTATTTCTCTTATTTTCAAATGAAAAGTTGTAAGTGGACTCGACGGCACTTGGCTGGCTACTCCCCACTGGAAACCCTAGCGGTGTAGTAGTTAAGTGCTATGACTGGTAACCAAGGTGTCAGCAGCACTCCTTGGAAACTCTATGGAGCAGTTCTACTCTGTCCTATAGGGTTATTATGAGTCCAGAATCAACTGGATTGCAGTGGGCTTCATTTTTTGGGTCATCCCCTACTAGTTCAGGGACTCCAATGGAGAAGGGACTTTGCTGGTCCCTTACTGTGTTCCCTTACTGTATTCCCTAGCATGTTCCCTAGCACCTAGCATGTGTAATATACAGTACATAATGAAATTTAGCAAGTACCTCAACGTTCTAAATGGCTTAAGTTAGATTTTCTCTTCCCAACTGTTGGTTATGAAAATGAAACAAAATGGAAAACAAGTATATTACATGTAACAGAACAAGATTTCTTTAGTGAAACGTTTCTTTCTGTTATGTTTGCCCCATGTATATATCCCATGTAATAGTAACGTAGTTCTTACTATGAGTTACTGTGGAAAAGCATGAAAATTTCTGCTTTATATGTATTGTTTGTCTTGCTCCTCACATTTACCTTGTAGACAATACCACAACTTCCACTTACAAAAAAAAAATAAAACAAGCTTTCCAGAGTTACATTAAACTGTCCAAGATGGCAGAACAATCTGCTAGAAGTACGAAGATCATTTCTACAGATATTCACTCATGGGAAATTGTACTAAGATATTCCGAATTAAGTGAATAAGGTTTCAGTAACAGTGATTGTAATACAATGACGAAAAAACAAACAAACAAACAAAAAGAACAGTCTTTGAGAAACACCCAACTGAATTCAATCTCTCGCTTTGCCAGTGACCAGCCATATGGCCCTTAGCATGAGATTTAACCTCCCTGAGCTTTGGTATTCACATATGTAAAATACGAATAATAACTTTAATAAAGTTAAGTTTAAATGAACTAATTTATGTAAATAGCCAAGACCACTAAACACAAGCAGTGTATTTTAAAACTATTATCATTGCTTTTCCTCCCACCCAATAAGTCATCTTCATTCCACTAAATCAGAATTTAATGTGTAAAAATTGTGAATCAGAAACTGAATTAAATAGCCAAGTACAAGAAGTGGGCAACAGTGACCCAGAGTTGTCCACAAGTTTCTGCGACTACTAGTTGAGAAAGATGCCTAAGTCAGCATCAGACAGTGGAATCAAGGGATGCAACGCTGCTTAACTGTCACAACAAAATCAAACTAGCTCCTCCTTCCTCAGAGATCAGAGCACCACCCATCTTCTCACTGCGCGGCCAGGCTGGGCTGAACGAAGGTGTCAGGAAAGGCACCTGATCAGCTCCCGCCCACTAGGCCCTGGGTACCAAGGGGCTGAGCACCGAGGTTCGGAGCCACTCACCCCGGAGGCTCCGTTGGTACTGCCCTAGAATCTCTTCTAGGGCAGAGTTCCCTGGGGATTCCGCCATGCAGGGACCGGGGCCCACAGATGGGAGTTACGTGGGGACTTGTCCAGAGGGCTCCGCTCCGACAACAACAGGCCTAGCGCCTGGGGAGAGCTCGCCTGCTTCCCGCAGCTGCTGTCACTGGGGTGTCTGGAACCCGGGACTTTCCGGGCGAGGGCTGTGCACACCCACTGGCACTTAGGGTGGTCGTCGGGAGTAGTAGTTCGCAGGCTTAGGTCCTTCAGCCTCAAGATACCGAGAGCCCTTCCAACTACACTACAATTCCCAGATAGCACTGCCCTCCAGGCGCAACTTCGGCCGTTTGGTTGCCAGAGCTGGTTGCCAAGAAACAGCCTGGAGGCCCCGCCCCTTGCCATAGCCCAGCCTTCAAGCCATCCTTTCATCTGGACCACCCGACTGACTGGAAGAGTTTAATGAAGGAACCGAGTCTTCGATATGTGCTAATGCGCAGTTGATCCCTAAGGCTTCTGAAGGTCTCAAATGACAGATAAGTGAATCTTTTCATCCACGAAATTTGTCACAAAGGCCAGGTAAGAAGCTCTAAATCTTCCGAACAGCCTGGATTGTCTAGCTTGTGAAGTCAGCCGACACTACAAATCCCAGCATGCCAAGCGACCGAACCTCTCGTGAGAGTTGGCGCACTACCCGCTGGGAACTGTAGTCCTCGTTTGTTGCAGTTCAGCGAATGCTTGAGTCCCCTTCATTGTTCAAACTGGTCTTGGGGTACGCCTGCGCAGTGGGCAGCTGAAAAAAAGCGTGTGGGAGAGACCCTCCGCACAACCCCTTTTCATTGTCTGTTCTTGACGCCTGCGCAGTACGCGATTGTTGGGACAGGGCCGGAGGAGGGGATAGGGCTCGGCTCCTCGCCCTTTCCCAAGGCGCCTGCGCACTAGGCGGTAGCTCTTTGCCGTTACCGCTATGTGTGAGGCGTGTGTGGAATAACGTTATTGCCCAGCGGAGCTGAGGGGCCCGGAGCTAACCGCAGCGGCAGCGACAAAGACGACGGGGTAGGGGGGAGGACGGCGTGCGAGAGACTCACGGGACGCGACGCGCCCCGCCTCCCCCGTCCGGTCCCTCTCTCCACAGTGAGGGGTAAGTGATGCGCTCGGCTGCTCTGGTGAGGCACTGCTGACATCGCCGCCGCCGCCGCCGTCGAGCTCTGTAACATCCTCTTCCTGAGAGAACCTTGGATTTGCCGCAAGGGCTCGGGCTGCGGGGCCGGGAGCCGAAGGGGGCGCTTCCCGGATGCTCCGCGCGACGCCGCCACCCCCACCCGCGCCCTCCTCGGGGGCTCGGCGGGGCCGCCCCTCCCATCCCCCACCCTCGGTTCCCCACCCTCGGTCCCCCACCCCAGCCCCTCAGTCTTGCTGCCAGCTGGGCCTTCCCCGTCCCTTGTCGCTGCCTCCCTTCCTGTAACTGAACTGATGCGTTTCCAACTCCCCCTCCCCGGCTTTGTGCAGCGCCCCCACCCTCCGGCCGTGGCCGTTTGTGAAGGGTGCGGGCGCGGGGCTGGAGGGAATGGCTGCGCTGCCGGCGAGGGGATTTTTCCGAGATCCACGGTCCCGCTGGAACCGCGAACAGTGCCGACCTTTTTTGTGTGGTTGGTTTTGGGGTGTGAGGCTGTTAGCAGAGGTCGAGCGAGGAGCCTTTTGGACGCAGTTGGAGGGCGTAGAAGACGTGGTGTCACGCACCCCGCCTGGCGATGTCACCCGCGTAGGCTCCAGCTCCGTAGTAAACCCGGGGGAGGGGAGAGTGGCTTCCTGTCGACTTCATTGTCCTGAAATTAAAGTGTGGGGTCTGGTATGGTTCCTTTCCTTTCCCGTTTTGTGCACGAGGGATAAAAGAATAAATAAATAACTGCCTCAGGCAGGGCGGGAAGCAGTGTACTCTGGGTCGTAGAATCTGTTTTTGGTCTTCAGTAGAGTCTTATTTGAAGAATATAAGGTCCTGAATAGCAGGGACGGTGCCTACTGGTGCCCCAGCGCTGCCAAGGTGATCAATACGAAATTACTGGATGAAGACGAAGAGTTGTCAGCGAAGGGCTTGACAGTGCAGCTGTTGTGTGGCAGGGAAATGAACCAGCAGAATTGTTTTTTCATGGGTGGGTAATGCATTCAGATTCCTGAGAGAATAGATTTGGACACATCTTTCCGTTACATATTTTTTTTTTTAGGAACTCAAAATAAGACCCAGTGTATTTTCTGTTTCTGAAGTTGTGTCTTAATATTTTTTATTCTCAATGAAATTTTACCCACTTGGGAGGAATTTAGATAATATATGAGTTAAGAAAATCTTTTGAGATGAATTTGATCCTTAAGCTTACAACGTTTGTTGGTATTTCTAGTTAAAATGAGCAGAATAAACAATGAAAAAAGATGGGAGGAGCAGGTGGTGGAGAAATGTAAGATTGTGGGAGAAAGTAGCATTCTCAATACAGTGTCTAGATCCTCACTGATACAACCCAAGTTGGGTGTGCTTCAGAGATTTAAGAATTCAGCACTGGAAATGTTAACACTGATGAACAGTAAGTGGCAGTTTTCCATTTGTCTGCCATTATTTTACACTCAGCGGAGCTGCTGTTCCTTCTTCCCAATTTTGTAGGTATCTTAGAATTTTAGCACTTTATAACAAAAGAGCCTGAGTACACCTGACAGAAAACAAACAAAACCAAATCCACTGTGAAATGGATACCCATTTATATCTACAGTATTGGGTAGAGTAGAAGGGCCCCGCAAGGATTTTCAGATCTATAAATCTTTGCAGAAGTGGACTGCCACATCTTTTCCCACAGAGTGGCTGGTGGGTTGGACCGGCGAGTCACTGGGTTAGCAGCTTAGCTCTTCACTCACTACTCCACCACCAGGGTTCCTTCACTTGAGTGAGGAAAGCACTCAGAGCAGAAAGTTAACTGACTTGACCGCAAGCCAAACTGCTAAAAGAAGGCAGAGCCAAATAAAACCAAGATCTGTTTTGCAGAGTGCAATTTCCTGTGTGCCTAGTATTCGATGCTGTAAAAGCTGGTGGGTAACCTCTCTACATGCCTTTGAGTCTTCGGTTAAGAATCAAGTTCATTGATACTCTAAAGGCAAAACCCAGTGCCGTCGATCGATTCTGACTCACAGCCAGCTTACAGGGTAGAGTGGAACTGCTGCAACGAGTTTTCAAGGAGTGCGTGGCAGATTGGAACTGTTGACCTTTTCGTTAGCAGATGTAACCCGTAACCACTGTGCCACTGAGGTTTCCACTGACACTACAGTTGTGTTAATCTTGTGATTGAAAGGAATTCTACTGAAATGGAACTGTAGTTTTTTAAATTAACTTACTGGTGTAAGGAAAGTTGCCTTAACATCAGCTTTTCTTAAAGACAGAGACTGTTGGAATTAGCCACCGTGTTTTAGTATTATTTCTTGATATTTAGTAACATCTTATAGTACTATTTCATTTAAATTTCACTTAGTTGTAAAAAAAGTAGCCTGTAATTAAATGACATATATGGAAATATATTAAATTAGTCTTTAAATGTATTTTATTGATAAACTTTATGATATTCTAAAATTGTTTTGCATGAAAGTAGGTAACTGCATGTTTTCTCTCAGACTTCAACTGGAGACATAAGCATATGTTCTGCATACTTGTTAGCAAAATGTAAATATATTTTAAAATTCTGTGTTTAATGATATGAGAATTATTGGTTTCTTGTTTTATTTACTGAAAATAGAAATAATTTTATTGTTGCATGTGATGGTAATCAGACACCACTTCCCTGTACTAAGTGCTATGCATGTTTAAACTTAGTGTCAGTTTCTAGGGGAAATTGTATTGCAGTGAAATGTAACAAAAAGTTTTCCATTTTAAGTATATAGTTCAGTGACATTAATTACATTCACCATGTTGTGCTACTGTGTCACAGCTATGCATTTCTAAAAGTTTTACATCACCCCATATAGCACTTCTTGTGTCTTTGACGATATCTCCTCTTCTCTCCCCAGCCCCTGGTAAATCAAGGGAAGAAAAAATACAAACCCTTTACCTTCATGTGGATTCCAACTTACAGCAACCCTATAAAAACAAACAAACCAAACCCATTGCCATCAAGCTGATTCTAATGACACTATAGGCAGAGTAGAACTGCTCCATAGAGTTTCCAAGGAGCAAACATTGGTGGATTTGAACTGCTGACCTTTTGGTTAACAGATGTGGCACTTAACCAGTATACTACCAGGGTTTCCATATGAACTCTGTACCCACTGCCAAACCAAACCCACTGCCATCAAGTTGATTCTGACTCACAGTGACCCTGTACGACAGTAGCTTTGCCCCATAGAGTTTCCAAGGCTGTAAATCTCTGCAGGAGCAGACAGCCACCTTTTCCCCTTGGAGCCACTGGTGGATTTGAACAGCCGACCTTTTAGTTAGCAGATGAACATTTAACCACTGTGCCACCAAGACTGCTTCCCAAGCCCTGGTAACCGCTAACAAACTGTTAACTTCATGCCTCTGTCCATTCTAGGTAATTCATATAAATGACATTGTACAGTACTTCTGTATCTGGTTTATTTCACACAGCACATTGTTTTCAAAGTTTATACATGTGATGTCACAGCATGTATCAAAAGTTCCCTTTTTTTTACAGCTGAATAATATTCCATTGTATGACTTTCATCAGGATGTTTTTATCCAACAAAATTATTCCTGAAAAGTAATTTTTAAAAAAATAATTTTTATGATTATAATTAACTTATAATGATGTTCTCTCACGTGGACATTGAATTGTTATGCATACATTTGCTGTTCTAACAGGAGAGTATCTAACAGGAAATATAGTAAGATCAATCCTCATTACTCATGAGTTCCGTGTTTGTGAATTCTCCTATTTGTAAAATTTATTCGTAACCCCCAAAGCGATACTTGTGGTGCTGCACAGTTATCTGTGGACATTTGCAGAGTGGAGAAAAATTGGAATGCACATGGTCCTAGGTGAGATTAAACAAGGTTCCACGCTACCATTTTTCCTTCCCAACTCTTAACAATGTAAACAAGTGTCCATTTCACAGTTCATTTAGTGTCACTTATTTTGCATTTTTGTGCTCTTTGTTGGTGCTTTTGGTGTTTAAAATAGCCCCTGAGTGTAATGTTGAAGTGCTCCATAGTATGCCCAAATGTAACAAAGCTATGATGTACTTTACAGAGAAAATGGATGTGTTATAGAATCATCATTCAGGCAGGTGCTCTAGAGCTGTTAATTGTTAGTTTGGTGTTAATGAATAGACAATAGGGTACATTCAGAAAAAGGAAGAGGAAATTCACCACTCGTATGTGAGACCACTCTGGAAGTACTGAAGTAATATCTATAATGGGTAAGGAAGCTGTAGGAAAGATGGGAACACAGCTAAATTTGTGGAATCGTAAGATAGTGATTGATAGAAAAAGTGTAGTGGACAATGCTGAGAGGCTGAGAGCCGTAGAAATTCACGTTAGCTACTGCTGACTACAAGGTCTGCAGTTCAAATGCACCAGCTACTCTTTGGAAACTCAGTGGAGCAGTTCTGTAGGGTCACTGAGACAGAATTGACTGGATGACAGTGGGTGTTTTAAGGTCAGAATAATGTGAAACTGTTTTTAGCTAATGTTTTATCACAAGGAAATAATACATAAAATTAATTATTTATAAGAAATATATGTAGTGAATAAGATGTCTTTAAACAGAAGCACATATGAAACAAGGTCATGTAGTGATTGGTTGAGAAAATGTGACCAGAGGGTTACAGCAACCTAGCCTTATTTCACCTTGGAGTTTGGTGTTCTCTGTTGTCTTAGCCTCAGTTCTCTAGAGATGCAAAACTAGTAAGGTGTATGTGAAAAAGTACATAGAGAGAAAGAAATGTTTATCTCAGGGAAATGGCTTATACATAGTTGTGAGGCTGGCATTTCCCAAGTTACTGGTTCATGCCTCAGGCTGAAGACTTTAATGACTCATACCTCAGATCCACAGGTCAGACAAGAGGCTGCAGACTGACAATGTGTTAAGACTGACAAATCCAGTGTCAGTAGGTAAGATGGCAGGCTGTTGGCTCAAGTCCCGAGAATTGCAGGTCAGATCTTGACAAGCCAAACTCAGGATCTTACCGCTACCCACTACCATGGAGTAGATTCCAACTCATAACAACCCTATAGGTCAGGATAGAACTGCCCCACAGAGTTTCCAAGGGACACCTGGTGGATCTGAGCTTCTTTTGATCAGCAGCTGCAGCACTTAACCCCTATGTAACCAGTTTCCAGACACAGAATCTAGAGCACAACAAAAGGCAGTAAACTTTGCCTGAAAGTTCACAAATATTGGATGTAGGACATACCCTCAAAGTAACTCCCTTTCTCCTGATTGGCTACTCTTCACAGATCTCGTCTTGGCAGTGATTACATTACGTGAGAGCTCATCATACTTTATATCGTATCTCATCATGAAGGTAATTACATCGTTTACACAACAGCTGAGCTACATGATAACTGCCAAACTATTGAGAATCATGACACAGTCAAGATGACACAAAATCTTAACCATCAGGCCTGGGTATTTACTAATGCACTGTAACAGTGACTTTATAGAACCTAACTACCACAAATGAAAGTCAAGTATGGTTAATTGTCAACTAAAGTATATGTGTTGTAGTTAGCTGCCATCAAGTCAGTTCTGACTCATGGCAACCCTGTGCACAACAAAACAACACACTGCCCAGTCTTGTGCCATGTTCACAATCATTTTTATGCTTAAGCCCATTGTTGAGGCCACTGTGTCAGTCCATCTCATTGGGGGGTCTTCTTTTTTGCTCAGCCTTCACTCTGCTAAGCATGATGCCTTCTCCAGGTACTGATCCTTCCTGACAGCATGTCCAAAGTATGTAAGATGCAGTCTTTATGTCCAGGGAGCACTCTAGTTGTACTTCTTGTAGAAGAGATCTGTTTGTTCTTTTGGCAGTCTGTGGTTCATTCAACATTCTTCTCCAACACCACAGTTCAAAGGCATCAGTTCTTCTTCTGTCTTCTTTGTTCATTGTCCAGCTTTTGCATGCATGTGATGTAATTGGATATACCATGACTTGGGTCAGGCTCACCTTAGTCTTCACAGTAATGTCTTTACTTTTCAGTATTTGAAAGAGATCTTGGTGGCAGATTTTCCCAAAGCAATGCGTCTTTTGATTTCTTGATTGCTGCTTCCATGGGCCTTGATTGTGGACCCAAGTAAAATGAGATCCTTGACAACCTCAATCCTTTCTCCATTTATGATGATGTTGCTTACCAGTCCTGTTGTGAGGATTTTTGTTTTCTTGATGCTGAAGTGCAATTCATACTGAAGGCTGTGGTCCTTGATATTCATCAGTAAGTGTTTCAAATCTTCACTTCCAGCAAGTAAGGTGGTGTGGTCTACGTAACGCAGGTTGTTAGTGAGTCATTCTCCAATCCTGAAATCTTGTTCTTGGTATAATACAGCTTCTTGGATTATTTGCGTCGGATCCGACTCGACGACACTTGGCTTGGCTGGCATACAGATTGAAAAGTTACGGTGAAAGGATACATCCCTGACACATACCTTTCCTGACTTTATGCCATGCATTGTTCCCTTGTTCTGTTCACATGACTGTCTCTTGATCCATATACAGATTCCTTAAGAGCACAATTAAGTGTTTTGGAACTCTCATTCTCCGCAATGTTAGCCATCATTTGTTATGATCCACATAGCCGAATGCCTTTCCATAGTCAGTGAAACACAGATAAACATCTTTCTGGTATTCTCTGCTTTGAGCTAAGATCCATCTGACATCAGCAGTGATATCCCTGGTTCCACATCCTCTTTTGAAACCGTCTTGAATTTCTGGCAGTTCCTTGTCAATATACTGTTTCAGTCACTTTTGAATGATCTTGAGCAAAATTTTGCTTGCATGTCATACTAATGATATTGTTAGGTAATTTTGTATCACCTTTCTTTGGAATGGGCATAAATATAGATCTCTTCCAGTTGGTTGGCAAGGTAGCTGTCCTCCAGATTTCTTGGCATAGATAAGCCAGCACTTCTAGCACTGCATCTGTTGTTGAAATATCTGAATTGATATTCCATCAATTCTTGCAGCTGTATGTTTTGCCAGTGCCTTCAGTGCAGCTTTGACATCTTCCTTCAATACCATTGGTTCCTGATCATATGCTACCTTTTCAAATGGCTGAATATCAGTTCATTCAGGTATAATAATTCTGTGTATCATTTCCATCTTCTTTTGATATTCTGTGAGTCGTTTAATATAGTTTCCCAGTAGAATCCTTTACTGTTGCAACTCGAGGCTTGAATTCTTTCTTCAGCTCTTTCAGCTTGAGAGATGCAGAATGTGTTCTTCCCTTCTGGTTTTCCATTTCCAGCTCTTTGCACATGTCATTACAATACTTTCTTTTGTCTTCTTGATCTGCCCTCTGAAATCTTCTGGTTAAGTCTTTAATTCAGTCCTTTTGCTTTAGCTGCTCGACATTCAAGGGCAAGTTTCAGAGTCTCTTCTGATATCCAATTTGGTCTTTTCTTTCTTACCTGTCTTTTTAATGACCCGTCGCTGTCTTCATGGATGATGTCTTTGATGCTATTCCACAATTTGTCTGCTCTTTTGTCACTGGTGTTCAGCACATCAGATTGTTATTGAGATGATCTTTAAACTCAGTAGGGATGTACTCAAGATCATACTTTGGCTCTTGTGGACTTGCTCTAATTTTCCTCAGTTTCAGTTTGAATTTGCATGTGAGTAACTGAAGATCTGTGCTGCAGTCAGTACCTGGTCTTGTTCTGGCTGCTGATGTGGAGCTTTTCTATCATCTTTTTTCCACAGCCAGCGCCAAGTGCCGTCGAGTCGGATCACGGATGTAGTCAATTTGGTCCTCTGTAGTCCGTCTGGTGAGGTTCATGTGTGTAGTCACCATTTGTGTTGGTTAAAAAAGGAAGAAGGAACTAACAGTCTACTTTTAAAAAGAATTAGCCAGGGAAAAACCTTATGAATAGCAGTGGAACATTGTCAAGTGGAGTGCCAGAAAATGAGCCCCCAAGTTGGAAAGCACTCAGAAGATGACTAGGGAAGAGCTGCCTCTTCAAAGTAGAGTTGGTGTTAATGATGTGGATGGAGTAAAGCCTTCGGGATCTCCATTTGCTGATGTGGCATGACTCAAAATGAGCAGAAGCAGCTGCAAACATCCATTAATAATCAGGACATGAAATGTATGAAGTATGAATCTAGGAAAATTGGAAATTGTCGGAAATGAAACAGAAAGCGTAAACATAAATATCCTAGGCATTAGTGAGCTGAAATGGACAAGTATTGGCCATTTTGAATCTGACAGCAATATGGTCTACTATGTTGGGAATGAAGACTTGAAGAGGAATGGTGTTGCATTCATCATCAAAAAGAACATTTCAAGATCTGTCCTGAAGTGCAGTGGTGTCAGGGATAGGATAATATCCATATGCCTGCAAGGAAGGCCAGTTAATACAACTATCATTCAGATTTATGCACCAACCACTACAGCCACAGATGAAGAGACTGAACATTGTTATCAGCTTCTGCATTCTGAAAATGACTGAAGGTGAAATCAGGATGCATTGATAATTACTGGTGACTGGAATGCAAAAGTTGGAAACAAAGAATTGGAAAATACAGCCTTGGTGATAGAAATAATGTCAGAGATCGCATAATAGAATTTTGGAAGATTAGTGGCTTCATTGCAAATCTCTTTTTTTAACCCACACAAATGGCAACTGTACACACAGACCTCACCAGATGCAATACACAGGAACCAAAATATATATATAGCTGTGAATTATTCTAAAGTAAAACCAAAAGCAGTTACATGCCAGCTGAATTGCTTGATAATTAGATAATGACTGAAACATTAAGTGTGGGTCTCGTGCATTAAGAAATGGATTTACTGTTATGGAAGAACTCTCAGAGTATTTTTATTTTGTAAGCTTTTTGTTAAAGACCAACATTTCTAATAATAAATTACTTTAGTGAAACGGTTTTTATTTCCTCATGTATTTCTTGGAGGATGTGTTCAGAAATGAGTTAGCCATTGTGAAGGAGTAAAAGAACAAGAAAACATTTATCTGATAATATGATTGGTTAAACTGAATATAGAGTGGAAACTTGCGTGTTCCTCTGATGCTGAACAGGTTTCACTAGAGCTTCTGGACTGAGACTAGCAAGAAAAGGCCTGATGATCTAAATCAGCCAGTGAAAACCCTGTAGACCCACAACAGTTCAGTCCCATTGTGCATGTGAAACAAACGAACAGCATACTATTGTCAATTCCAACTAATAGTGACTCAGTAGGGCAGAGTAGAACTGCTCCATAGAGTTTCCAAGGAGTGCCTCGCAGGTTCCAACTGCTATTTGGTTAGCAGACATACCACTTACACAGCATGCCACCAGGGTTTCCATGGTGCATAGGGTCACCATGATTTGGAGGCTGTCTTAACGGCAGCTAACAACATGAGCAATGTAATAGAGATAAGTTGTGTAGTGGTTGTGCAACAGTGTACTACAATTGTTTTCTTTTTATTATCATGAAGTGAAAGTGTACAAAAAAGTCAATTTTGCATGCCTATGTGTGCAACCCCATCTGCTCTCCTCACCCTGTGACAGCACACTCCTCCTTTTCATTCTTTATTTCTAGTATCCTCTTAGGAACACCTGTCCCCTTTTTTCCATCTTCTCCTCTCCCATCTAGAAAGAAACCAGTGGTACAGCCTCCTGTAAATGTATAAACAATTGTTTTTTTTGACAAAATGAATGACAAAGCCAATATGTATTAAAGGTAAAGCTCTCTTTTATGTCAACAGTTAGATGGAAACTAACAAAAGCAAGATTAAAGATAATCTTAGAAAAATTACATATTTACAAATACAGTCGCACAAGGAATAGAAGTGGCAAGAACCCCAGGCATGCACAGTTTAGGTTTGAAAATGAAAGCTGGGACATAACAGGGAATTAAAGCAATTATTTAAGTATATCAAGAAAGGATTATATAAAAGTAATTAGTTAAATATATTAAGAAGATCTATTTCAATGAATGAAATTGACAGTAAGTATTACCCTTTGGTGAACACAGTATTTAGTCAGTAAATGAATAATGCCTGTCATGTGTTTAGTACCTGCCAGCTGTCAGGTTGTACATACATGTTGTATACAGATGTGTTTAATTCATGGAAATCTTCCAAGTAAGTTATGATTTTACACATTTAAAGTTGAAAAATTTGAAGCTCAGAGTTAGTGAATAACTTTGCTTCTGTGTCACACAAATCACTGAATCTTTCTGTTTTTGAATAAAAGTGAAAATCTTTCCAGTCATCTTGTTCTGTTAAAAAGACAAGATGTATGTAGTTTTTATTCTGAATTACAGCATTTTTTAATTGGAGGGGACTTAGAATATGCTTGAAATCTTACAGAATCTAGCTTTTCCACAAATACTTCTGTTGGCACAACCAGTTGCTATTAAGTCAGATATAGGACAGAGTAGGTCAGCCCCCATAGGGCTTCCAAAACTGTAATCTTTTATTTATTTATTTTATTTTATTTTTTTGTTGAGAATGTACACAGCACCAATTATTAGTGCATATCAATTACTTCTATGTGTACAATTCAGTGAAAGTGAGTACATTCTTTGGGTTGTACACCCGTTCTCAGCCTCCTTTTCTGAGTTGTTTGCTCCCATTAACACAAACTGATTGCCCCTAAGGTTCCGATCTTGCCTTTGGAGTTGCTGTTGTTACTCTGATACTATTTTTAAAAAAACTCTTCCCCCCTCTCCAATAAACCCATTACTGTTGAGCCGATTCTTACACATATTGACCCTGTAGGACAGAGTAAAAGTGCCCCATGTGTTTTCCAGGGAGGGCTGATGGATTTGCTCTTGACTTTTGGTTAGTAGCCAGGCTTTTAACCATTGCCCCACCAGAGCTCCTTCCATACAGATAGTTCTTCAGAGAGTATAACCATTGACAGCAATGGGTTTGGTTTCCCTTTTTGGTTTTTAAGCTAAAGTATTAATTTGGTTTTAAGAAGGCTTCAGAGAGTATTTTTGGTTTAAGATTTAAAGAGTATCTCAGGACAGTAGTTTTAAGAGTTCATCCAGCCCCCATGGCTCCAGAAAGTCTGGAGTCAGTCAGAATTTGAAATTCTGTTCTACATTTTCCCCCTTTTGATCAAGATTCTTCCGTAAAATCTTTGATCTAAATGTTAAGTAATGGTAGATGGGCACCATCCAAATCCTCTGGAGTCAAAAGAGGAGTGTAGTACACATTTGTTGCTCCAGGTAAATACGGTAGCACACTGCCACATACTTATTTTGTGGAGCTGCTGGTGGATTCTAATAAGTAGCCTTTCAGTTAGCAGCTACGTGCTTAACCACTGGACCACCAGGGTTCTTTTTCATAGGCATAGGAGAGTCCATTTGCCTTTCAGTAAGTATAATAGAAAGATCTGACTTAAATTAAGGTAGTGCTTGTGTTACAAGTTTTCGTTGGTTACAGTTCTGTTTAATTGTATGATGTAGTAGGCTTTTTGTTTGTTTCACGCCATGAGTTGGATCCAACTCGATGGCACTTGGCTTGGCTTTGTTTGTTTCATCCCACCATATTGGAATTCTGCTGGATTTTTTTCTTTTCTACATTAAATGTTATAACTCTTTTAACTGCATGTGGTACGGTTTTCTTTTTGTTTCCCCATCCCTCTCAGTGTGATCCAATCCAGTTTGTCAGTGCTATTCTTTTTGTGCTGATCTGGCTTCCACGTTTGGTTCTGCATTTATGATCTGAATTCAGAGTGTGTAGTGAAACTATCCCAATCCTTGTTTCTAAAACTTTGTTAACTCTTTAAACAGTAATATCTTTGCCAATTCTGAGTCAGAAGAAACATTACCATGTTTTGTTAAAAGCTGTATTTATGTAATTCTAGAGATTATTATTTTGAGATTCTCTACTTCTGTTTTTCTAATGTTAAAATGGAATTTTTAATGAAATGATGGTATTAGGAGATGGTGAGATTTTTTTGTATTAGTTTATTTATTTTTTTATGATGTTGCTAACCAGAGACAATTGATAACCTTATATTGGTTCTCATTTTGTTTTTTTTTTTGAAAGCTTTTTGTCAGGAAACCACTGATGAAGTCAACACAAATTTGATGTCTTTTGCATGTTAAGCAAAGTCCCTCTCATTGCATATCATGATGTTTTTGAAGTAGTTTTGAAGCAGTGTTTTCCCTTTTTCCCCTATTAAATTTCATCTCCTTGACAGTAGCAATAGTTAAAGTTCACTGAGATCATCTTGAGTTATGATTCTGTAATCCAAGGGGTTAGCTATCTTCCTGGCTTTTTGACATTTAGAAATTTAACAAGCACTCCTGTGTGACTTCATCCCTGCCGTGTTCTGGATATAGCCAAGGATAAAGCCATGTAGCTTTATAAATAGAATACATGTTACGTAAATAAAGCATGCTACAGGAAAAAGTGACACAAAGATAATGAAAGCCATTTAAATGTTTTAAGTAAGGAGAAAGCCATTCTATCTTGTTTCCAGTACTAAAGGAGTTGGGTAAAGTTTATAGTTTGGAGGACATCAAGGTAGATGTGTGATTATGTGATACAAAGTCAAGTAGGGATAGGTGCTGTGAAGAAAAATAAACCGTAAGGGGTTGAGGCATCTTGAAGGACTGCCATTTTTAAATTTTTTTTTGAGTGACTGTTGCATTCAGTGGAAACCCTGGTGGTGTAGTGGTTAAGTGCTACGGCTGCTAACCAAGAGGCTGGCAGTTCAAATCCACCACGTGTTTCTTGGAAACTCTCTGGAGCAGTTCTTCTCTGTCCTATAGGGTTGCTATGAGTTGGTAATCAACCTTACAGCAGTGGGGTCTTTTTTTTCTATTTTTTGGTATTGCATTCAGTTGGTTAAAAAATATTTTTTTTTAGAAGAAATAATGTTAAAGTCCTCCCACACTGTTCCTTATTTCCTGTGTTACCACTGTTCTCACTCCAATCTAAAAATCCTAAACCGAACCTGTTGCCTTCGAATTGAATGTGAATCTGAACAACAGTAGAACTGACCCATAGTGTTTCCAAGGAGTAACTGATGGATTTGAGCTGCCAGCCTTTTGGTTAGTAGCAGAGCTCTTCACCATTGCACCACCAGGCTTCCTCACTCCAATAGGTGACTATTTTTGTTATTACTGTTTTTTAATTTTACGGTGTTTTAGGTGAAAGTTTACAGGGAAGAATAATTTTTAATTAAAAAATAGACACACGGTGATTTTGTTATATCATATTTACTATTAGGTATGTTTCTAGTAATTTTTTTTTTCAATTCAAGCATGTATAGATATATATTTTTAAACCACCTCTCCCTCTTTACAGAAAAGAGTGACTTTAAACCCAATTCTGTTTTAGGGAGTGGTTGGGAATGGCCTGTCTCTCTGAGATGAAATTTACCAGACTTGCATTAGGTAAGGAAGCAAGGCTTGTCATATCTGGTTGGGGAGTATTATTAAAAAAAAAAAAACCCAGTACCGTTGGGTTGGATTTGACTCTTGGGTGCAAATTTTATCATGCAGGAGTGGGACAGGTAAATTCATAGAACAGTAGAGAGGGAACTGTTACTCTGGGGGTAAAGGAACAAGGGGAAGAACAGGAAGAAAATGAGGTTGCATAGATATTGGGGTTTATTCTAAGTGCCCTAGTAGTTCTTTGTAAGATTTTAAGCAGGGGAGTTACAAAAGGCCTGGGTTATGTTTTTAAAGGATCTCTCTGGTGGTTTTGTGAATCATAGACTGGAGGAAGCAAAAATGGGAACAGAAAGATGAGCTAAGAAATGATTGGAGTAATCCAGAATAAGCATGTCATGGATTGAATTCTGTCCTCCCAGAAATATGTGTAGCCATGTAGCTGGGCCATGATTACCAGTATCGTGTGACTGTCCTCCATTTTGTGGTTTTCCTGTGCTGTATTTTAAAGGATTAGGGTGGGGCTGTAAATCCCTTCCTAGGATTGCCTCCCTGCTCCACTGTAAAGGGAGTTTCCTGGAATATGGCTTGCCCTACGCTTAATCCTTTCATCCTATGAGAGATAAAAGGACAGAGAAGCAGGCAGAGAATTGAGAACCTCGCACCATTGAGAAATCTGCATCGGGAGAAGAGTACATCCTTCAGACCTGAGGTTCCTGCGCCAAGATGCTCCCTGGGCAAAGACTAATGCAACGGACTTTCCTCCTGAGCTGACAAGGAGAAAGCCTTCCACTGAAGCGGACACCCTGAGTATGGACTTGCAGCCTACCGGACTATGTAAGAATAAGCCTTCCTCTGTTAAAGCCATCCACTCTGTGATATTTCTGTTAGAGCAGACCTAGCTGACTAAAACAAAGGGTTAATGATTTAGACTGGAGTGCTAGTGGTAGAGATAGTGAAGAGATTATCAGGTTCTGTTCTTTTTTTTAAAAAAAAAAGTCTTTCTTGAAATGTCTGCTAAATAATCTAAGTAGAAGTCTCAGGTAGGCAATTGGATATATACACTTCTAGAATTCAGAGCAGAGATTAAAATACAGCCAAATTAAATCCATAGTCATTGAGTCAATTCTGACTCAGTGCCTATAGGACAGAGGAGAGCTGTCACATAGAGTTTCCAAGGAGTAGCCAGTGGGTTCGAACTGCTAACCTTTGCTTAGCAGCTGACCCCTTAACTGTGCCACCAGGGCTCCTAGGAGAGGTTAGGACTGGAGATAATTTAAAGTTTAGGTATCACCAGTAGGCCATACTTAAAGCCATAGAACTGGAAGAGATCATTTAGATAGGGAGTTCATTAGTTTGAGAAGGAGTGGGACCTGATGTTCTCCCTAGTCAACAGCTAAGAAAATGAAGTCAGCCATCAAGAAGGCTTAAAAAGAAGTGGCCAGTGAGATCTGAGAACTCAAGTGAATGGTGTCCATGAAGCCAAGTTAGAAAGTAGTTTTAGAGTAAAGAGTGGTGAATCACCTGTTGTCACCTAAATATTTATTAAGAAATCAGGAATTATCCTCTATCTTTGTAAACTGTCTCTGGGGGGAAAAACTTGTTGGACCTTGTTTCTTTTTTAAAATATTTTGTGGTTTTGGTGAAGGTTTAGTTATTACAACTTTTTGCTAATTTATTGACAAGAGGGTTCATAACTGTTCTTGCCCAGAAACTACAAAATCTGAAGCCCTGAAGAAGTGTTTATTCATGGGAGACCCCTGGTCTTTTCTAAACAGGTGGATTTGGTGGCTGCTGCTCCTGAGGTCTGAGCTGGGAGGAATAGTGCTTTACAGAGAAAAGAACTTGCTGTTAGGATTCATCTTGCAGTCAAAAAAGAATTGTGTAATTTAAGCAAGTCACTTGATTTTTCATTTTCTTAATTTGTAAAATAAAACTGGTAATAGTCAAACTACTTCAGGGGTTTGTTTTGAACAGATGAAATAGAGGTAAAAAACAAATAAAGGGTGAAAATGCAATTGTTGTTGTTAGATGGTGTTGAGTCAATTCTGACTCATAGCCACCCTATGCACAACAGAGTGAAACACTGCCTCGTCTGGTGTCATGTCCACAACTGTTTTTATGCTCAGGCCCATTGTTGCAGCCACTGTGTCAGTCCATCTCATCAAGGGTCTTCCTCTTTTTTGCTGACCCTCCACTGTACCAAGCATGATGTCCTCCAGGGACTGAGCCTTCCTGACATGATGTCCAAAGTTGAATAAAGGGAGAGGGGAGCAGACTAGAAAGATTGTGTAAAGGGAAAGAGAACAGACTAGCAAGACTGAGTAAAGGGAAAGAGTAGGCTAGGAAGATTGAGTGAGGGGAGGACAGGCAGGCTGGAAAGGCTGAGTAAAGGGGTAGCGAGCAGGCCGGGAAGAGTGAGTAAAGAGAGAAGGGAGCATGCTGGGAAGCTTGAGTAAAGGGAGAGAAGGCAGACTAGGAACAGCAAGTAAAGGTAGAGCAGGCAGCCCTCACTTGTCTGTTAGTAGAGTCCTGCTTGTTGCTGTGATACTGGAAGCTGTACCACTGTTAGATAGCTACCAGCAGGGTCACCCATGGTAGACAGGTTTCAGCTGAGCTTCCAGACTAAGGCAGACTAGGAAGAAGGACTCAGCAGTCTACTTCTGTAAAGAATTAGCCAGTGAAAATGTAGTTAGGGATGTCCTTTTTGCATTGCCCCAAATGTGGTACTAAATTGATTATGATAAATTTAAAGAACTATCTTGTCTGGGATAAATAATAATTTTTTTCCTTCTAACTCTGTAAGGATAGATCTTCACGTCTTGTGTTTTCTATCTGCATAGGCAGTTTGCACATTATTTTGTAACAATCTTGGGAGTACAGAAAAGGGCATGAAGCTGAAAAGAAGAAGAGTACAACTAGGCTTTGAGATAAACACCTTTTTTTCTTCCTAAATCTATCGTTCACTTAGAAGCAGGGTGTCTAAATAATGCGAATGAAAATGTAAAATAGTAAGCAGACCAGTTCTGGAAGTTGTTCTGCTGGATAAGAGTTTGTCTCATGGTTTCTAATATGTTAACATGGAATTAAAAAGTACAAATTAAAAAGCCTATTGGTAAGGGATGTTGAACTCCAGGCAGCCAGCTAGAAAATGCGTTAAGGAAGTAGACAGTAGGGGAAATGAACCTCTTTGATTTTGTAAAGTATAAAATATTTGTTTTGGTGAGAAAGAAACACTGTAAATAGAGTACTTTCTGTGGTAAGCTTTTTGAGACGGTAGGGCTGTAGCTATGGATGTGTATCTTGAGGATCCCATGCAATATTAGTGGTCCTAATTGCACAACAGATACTGTTACTGAGTGCCAGCAAGTTAGTTTTGACTCATAGTGCCCCATGTGACAGATCAGAACTGTCCCATGTGTTTTCCTGGCTATGATCTTTATGAAAGCCAATTGCCAGGTCTTTCTACCGTAGAACTGTTGGGTGAGTTTGAACTGCCAGTCTTTCAGTTATTAGCCAAGTGCTTAACTGTTTGTGCTGCCTGGGCTTTTTTGCTCAATAAGTACTTCTCATTAAGTAAATAATACACTTCAAATTGAAGATTATTTTCAATGCTGTTTTATTTACTTTTTTCATAACATAAAACTAATCCTTACGTAATTCATGAAATTTTGAAGATAACATTAAGTCAAAAGGAGAGCCCCTGTTGGTAATCTCACTAGCCAGTGACAGTGCTGCTGTGTATTCTTGTCTAAAAACCTGTGGGCTCACAATGTGTATACTGATTTAACCTGTTGACATTTTACCATTAGGTAAAACTTTCCGATTTGATTTTTTTTTAAGGTGTCTTGGAGTCAGTATAATCTTACCAAACTTGTTATTTATAGAAAATTTTATAATTGTAAACAACACAGAAGTGACCATTTTTTAAATGTGAGTTTCTATTTGTATCATATTTTCTTACTCAGCACTATTTTGGAAATTGTATCAGAAAATCTGTAGAATTCTAAAACTTTTCTTATTTTCTAATGAAGTTGGCCATACCAATATACACATCCCCCACTGGCATTTAGGTTGTTTCTTCATGCCTTTGCTGATGCTGATTACTACATTAACGACAATAAGTCTGCCAACTTAATTGTTCTAAGTGCTACTTTCTTCATTGCTGAATATCACTATGATCACCTTTGAAATATTCCCCCTGAGAAGTTATGCACCAATGCCAGCGCCTAGCCTACCCTTCAAAGCAATTTTGGAACTCTTTCTCAAATGGCCATGTGCATAGTGGCATAGTAGCAAGTTCACCAACGTAATTGTATAGTTGTCTTTGAGGGAGTTTTTAGCCAGTAAACAAGTAACTGTATTGGAAAACTCTCCTTACTTACCTGATCTGGCCCAATGACTTTTTTTTTTTACCTGAAAATAAAGGAAATATTGAAAAGAAGACATTTTGATGACATCAGGGGTAATACGATGACAGCTCTGATGGCCATTCTAGAAAAAGAGTTCCAGAATGACTAGGTGCTGGTGTCAGTACATAGCTTCCCAGGGGGAGTACTTCGAAGGTGACTGTAATGATACTCAGCAGTGAGGTGTGTAGCACTTTTTCTAGGATGAGTTCACAAACATAATTGTCACACCTCGTATTATTCATGTTTTTGCCAGTTTGATAAAGTAGTAACCTTATTTAAATGTCTCTTCTTAGTGGTGTGTCATTAGTAGTTTTTAAAAAGATGTATAGTTGTTGTCCATCACATTTCTAATAGGAACTATTGCTTATGTACCCTTTGTTCATGTTTTTCTAAAGTTTATCATCGTATTGATTTGTTACAACTTGTTTGCTACACATATATATATAAAATATGTATTTATAGGTTGTCATTTCATCCTTTTTATGTTGATTTTCATCCACCAAAAATTTTAACATGTGCATAACCAAATTTCTTGCAGTACTGTAAAGTGTACTCTGACCACACAAAATTTATTAAGTAAATGTCTTTTTTTCTTAGGTTTATGATTTTAATTTTTACATGTAAACATTTAATTTATCTAAAATGTATTCAGGCATTTATAGCCTTTTGTCTCACTAACATTTATTATATAAGTCTTCATTTTCTGTCACTGTTTGAAATATCTTCTTTAACACATACAGATACACTTCTAGATCTGTTATCCTCTTCCATCAGCCTACCTGCCTCTTCCTTCACTGCTATATTACTACTGTATTTTTACAATGTAGGTTCATGTGTATAAATGGGCAGATTGTTTCTCTTGTACTACATTGGTTTTTCAGAATTTGCCTAGTTATTTGTATATGTTCCCCGCCCCATGCTTTAGAGTTATTTTGACAAGCTCATTTAAAAAATCCTTTCTGGTTTTGATTGAGATTGCACTGATTTTATTGGCTTATTTTTTATTTGAAAGAAGACAAAGTGACTCTGAAACAGCTGTTTAGATGCCTTAGTTTTTTATAGTATTTTCAAATGTATGCAAATTCCTACCTCTTTTTAAGTCAGTTAGGTCATTTTTATTTTCTTAGAAGATTACTAATTCACTGAGATTTTCAAATTTAGAAACAAAAAGTTGTAGATATAATTCTTTTATAAATAAAAAATCTTGCTTGTGGGTTATATCCTTTTCTTATAAGGCTAAGTGCTTATGATGAATGAGTTAAAAAATAGAACAACTTGTTGAGTTTTTAATATTTATTTTGAAGCATCTGCTTTTTGATTTATTAATTTTATGTTTTATTTATTAATTTATTGTTAAATCACTAATTAATTGAATTACTAATTTTTTTTAATAATGAATTTAAAAAAATTCTAGTTTTTTTTAAACACACTTGTAATGCTAGTATTTTTTCTTAGTACAACTTTGGGAAAATCCCTGAAGTTTTGCATGCAGTGTTCTCAGAATTTGTAATTTCCCAATTATTTGATATTTGAGTGTCTCTTTCTCTAGAGTTATTTTGGGAGTTTTTGTTTTTGTTTTTTGTTAATCCGAGGAGCTGTGTGTATGTGTATGTGTGGTTGTTTTTCTAGATTTTTTTCTGGTACTTTATTATGACAATTCTCAAATATACAAAGAAGTTGAAAGAATTTTACAGTAACTAATCTATCTACCCACTTCAATCTTCGTTTGACATTAAACTAGTTATATTATGTAGCTGTCCATCTGTCATTCTGTTCGTCTATCCATCTTATTTTTTAGAGGATTTCAAAGTAAAATGCAGGCGCATGTATAAAGTGTATAAAGTGCTGTTAAGTCATTTGGTGTTTGTTATGTTTCACTTTCAAGTTTTCAGAATGATTTGTGCTGTTGAAATATTTTCCACCCTACCACTGCTATATTGAACAGATGACAGTTTAAAAATGAAATGCACTATTTTTTATCCCAGTCTTATTGCTGAACTCAATGTTTCTATAAATAACCAGCTGACAAAAATGACACTGAGCTATCGCTTTTTAGGGTAGGGGAGAGGGTGGTGTGTTTGTGTGTGTGTATACTTTTAAAAAGGTAAATGATAAATAGAATTTCGTTTTTTGTTGAAGCAGCAGAGTTATTGAAGGAAACACACAGTGTCTGCTAATCTGGTGGCTCTAGTCTTCTCTTCATTGCAAATCCAGAAATGAAAAAATTGTTCTAAGTTTTACATCTCACTGCCTCTACTCCCACTGTCCCCCTACTCATGCAAGCAATTCTGTGTTGGACTGTTCAGCAAAACACTATTGCCTTCACTTGAGGTGAAAGCAGAATTTATCCCATGATTTTAAGTGGTGTATAACGAATTCCAGAATGGTAAGAATCAACTACAGTGAACCAGGAATTCAAAACTGCAACACTGAAGAAGTAAGAACAAACAGAATACAGTTAAATGCAAGATAAATAAAGTAAATTTTAGAAATTTTGTGGTGGAGTGGCAGACAATGAAGGAGTGGGAACTAGGTGGTGACCAACAGATGCAAGTCTAGTGATTATTGTGAACAACCTTTGAATTATGATTCATTAATAGAATCTGGCATGTTTTTGTTAGTGCACTTTACGTTATTAACAAGTTATCACATCTTCCTTATTCAAGGATATTAGGTGAGGGGTAAGCATATTTCATCAAAATACAGTTTTCCTTTCATGTGCTGCTAAGGTATCAGTTTTGGTCAATAAAATCCCTAGTATCTGACTTGTTCTTTCTTTCTCTTTCTTGTTCTTGGGCCCAGTTTGTAGATTTCTTCTCCAGTCTCTGCATGTTGAATCAATACATTGTGCCTTTCCAGTTTTTTGGTATCTGTGTTTCTTTTCTGTTTTAAGAAACCAAACCCATAGCTGTTGAGTCCATTCCGACTCTTAGCGCCCTTACAGGACAGAGTAGAACTGCCCCGTAGATTTTCCAGGGAGTGCCTGGCAGATGTGAACTGTAGATCTTTGGTTAGCAGATGTAGCACTTATCCACTACACCAGCAGGGTTTCCATGTTTAATCTACAAAGCTGTCATTTCAGTACTAGTGACATTTCTGCTTTAAACATATATATATATGTAAACTTTTATAAGGTAATGAAGTCAGTGCCAGCTCATTTTTTGTTTGTTTGTTTGTTTTGGTGTATTCTGCTTAAACATACCTGTAGTTTACAATACTACGTCGAGAGGCCATTGTTGTTGCTTGAGTTGGAATCAACTCAGTGACAATGGGTTTGCTTTTTCATTTCATAGGAAACAAATCTTGGCTTTTGGCCATCTAAGATATATTTAGTGGTTCCATCCCTTCTGGAGCAAAGAAAAACGGAAACTCTTAGTCCACATCCTTGGCATTCCTGGACCTGTAGATATGCCACTCCAGTCGCTGCCTCCATCATTATGTCCTCCCTGTGTGTCTCTCTTGTCTCTTCTCCTTATAAGGACATCAGTCATAGTGGATGAAGGACCTGTCCTGCTCCAGTGTGACCTTACCTTAGCTAATTGCATGTGCAATAACCTTATTTTGAGATGAGGTCACATTCTAAGGTTCCTGGAAGGACTTGCATTCTTGAGGGATACTACTTAACCCAGTACTTTTGGGACTGTCATATCCTAGCTGTATAGCTTTGAATTAGTCATTTCATCTTGGTGTCTCATTTTGCTCACTTGTGAAAGTAAAGGGCTTAAACTAGATAATTTATAAAGTTACCTCCAACTTTTAAAGTAATATTTATATGAAAAATTTAGACTGTTTATGTTTTCTGTTTAGACTGTTTATGTTTTCTGTTTATGGCACTCTGACAAACAGAGGGTAAAAAGAAAAAGTGGAGGATGGATGTGATATACATTGGTGTATCAAAACTAGGACCAAACCCATTACTGCTGAGTCAATTGTAACTCCTAGTGACCCTGTAGGACAGAGTAGAACTGCCCCACAGGGTTTTCATGAGTGCCTGGTAGATTTGAACTGCTGACCTTTTGGTTAACAGCTGTTGCTCTTAACCAGTGTGGCACCAGAGTGTCTCACTGGTGTACAGAGATGAGTAAAAGAGAAAGAGGACAGAGAGGAAAAGGTAAAATTGAAGAAGGGGAAGTCTTTGGAATATAAACCATTTTGTGGGGGACTATGGAGGAGGAAATAGTCTAATATTACTTGGGCTCAGAGTGTTATCTTGTAGTAATAAGTGTTCTTAAAAATACTAGTAATCTTTTGTACCTATTTTTAGCTGCATTTTAATCCTCAAACTTGTAGACTCTTCTCTGATTGAAATAATAATGTGCCAAGGGGAAATGATTCTCCCTGCTGGCTCTGCCTAGAGATTTCCCGTCTTAAAAGAATTCCTAAGGCCACAAACGGCACTTGGCTGGCTTGCAAGGCCACAACTGATGCTCTAGAAGGCTGGAGGTTCCTCTGGGAGTGTGACCCCTAGACCTCGTTACTGAGGTCAACACTTTGGACAGGAATGGACTGGATTCGGGGACACAGTGTGACCACATGGTGTGTGTACTTTATGGTTCTACACATCTATAGGATGCTGTCCTACTGGTCTCTTACTAGAAGGGAGATGAGAGGGTGCAGAGGAGGAGACTAAATGGTTAAGAGGATATGACATACATAGAACAAAAAGGAGGAGTGTGCTGTCACTGGGCAGGGAGAGCAGAAGGAGCTGCAGATAGGCGGGTATACAAATTTAGTTTGTATACTTTCACTTAGTGACACACAAAAAAAGACTCTTCAAAAAAAAAAAGAAGAGTTCCTATGTTTCACCTTGTCAGAAATATTTACACTAAAAAATTTCTGGCAAACTGTCTCATACCTCATGGTGTTCTGGTAATGATGACCCTGATCATTGAAAACATCAGTGGTCTGAAGAATTAGAATATGTGAAAGAGTAGACTTCTGAGCTTTGACAGTTGAGCTCAACAAACTCATCTTAGGAAATGTGCGACATACCTCATTGACGAATTTCACCAAGGACACCTTTGAGATACTCCGCCTGGAAAGGTGTACACCAATGCCAGTGTCTAGTCCACCCTTGAAAGCAGTTTTGGAACTCTTTTTGTGTAATTGCTGTCAGAGCTGTCGCCATAGTACCCTTGATGTCCTGAATGTTATCTAAATGTTTTCCTTTCAACATTTCCTTTGTCTTTGGATAAAGACAAAAGTCACTGGGGGCCAGATCAGGTGAGTAGGGAGGGTGTTCAAGTACAGTTACTTGTTCACTGGATAAAAACTCCCTCACAGACAGCTATACAATTAAGTTTACAAACTCACAACCATCCCGCTATGCTCAGTGACCATTCCAGAAAGAGTTGCAAAATTTCTTTGAAGGGTGGATTAGGCATTGGCTTCTGTGCATAGCTTCCCAAGGGGAGTACTTGAGAGGTGACTGTAGTGATATTCAGCAGTGAGGTAGATAGCACTTAGAACAGCTAAGTTTGCAGACTTGTCAGACCTCATACAGTAACAGTTGAAGTAATTATTGAAAAGTTTTAGCCAAAAGACTTGATTGGTTATGTAATTTACTAAATTACATGAAGGCTATAATGATGCTGTCTTTTAAAATAAAAAATATGTAGTACTTTATGCGTTTTTAGTCATGTCAGATGTTTTTCTTTCAACAAATTATTTTTCTAGGATCTTACTAATTGTATATTCTAGGGGTGTGAAGTATTTAGCTGAAGCTATTTTTTAAAACCTATTTTATTGTGATTAAGTGAAAGTTTACAATCTAAGTCGATTTGCCATATAAAACCCCATACAGACACCCCTGTACAACTCCAGCTGGTCTCGCCACCCTGTGACAGCACATTCTTCTTTTCTAGCCTGCACTTTCTATGTTCATTTAACCAACTCCTGTCCTTTCTTCTCTGCCCTACCATCTTATGTCTATAGGGGAGCTGCTCCAACAGCCTCATGTCTTAACAGACCAGTCCAGTTTGTCAGAAGAGTTATCTTCTGTGCTGGTTTCAGCTCTGGGCTAAGAGTGAGTCCAGGGGTCATATTCTTGGGGACCCTTCAAGATGTTGGACTGTCAAGTCTGGTCTTTTAACAGGATTCTAGATCTGTACTACCATTATTCTCCCACTGGATCAGGGGAGAAAACAAACAAACAAACTAAAAACCCAGTGCTGTCAAGTCAATTCCAACTCATAGTGACCCTATGTGTCAGAGTAGAACTGACCCATAGTTTGCAAGGAGCGCCTGATGGTTTTGAATTACCGACCTTGTGGTTAGCGGATGTAGCACTTAACCAGTACACCTCCAGGGCCCTGGTTAAGTGCTACATCTGCTAACCAAAAGATCGTCAGTTCACATCCGCAAAGGGCCCCTTAGAAACCATGCACCAGTTCTCTTTTGAACTATAGGGTGACTGTGAGTTGGAATCCATGTGATGGCACTGGGTTCAGTTCTTTGGTTTTGTAGATCAAGGAGTCTACCTTGTATTGTCTGTAAAGGCAGACATCGAAGGTGTCTGTGTACCATCTAGTTCTGGTCTCATGCTGGTGTAGTCTCTGGATCATTTGGTCCTTCTGTCTCCTGGGCTCACATTTTCCTCCTGTCCTTCATGTCCTTTGTTCTCTGTGTCAGTTGCTTTGGGACCAGTTGATGCTCGTTACATGGCAGCTTGCCAGCTTTTAAGACCCCAGATGACACTCACCAAAACTGGGATGCAGAACAATTTCTTTAAAACAAAAAAAAAACTTAGTCATGTCCAGCCAAAGCCAGGTGCCGTCGAGTCGGATCCGACTCGTGGCAACCCTAGGGGCCAGGGTAGAACTGACCCCTAGAGTATTCAAGGAGCGCCTGGTGTTTGAACTGTCAGTTGAACTAAATGTCCCCTGAATGCATGGTCCCTAGATCCCCACCTCTGCTACTCTGGCCTTCAAAATGTTGGGTTATATCAGGAAACCTCGTAGTTCTTGGTATAGTCCAGCAGTTGATCTCCCTTCTGCTGTGTGCTGTCACTTCCTTCACTTAACCCAGTTCCTATCTAATATCTAATCTGTGAATATTTGTCTGCCTGTCCTCCCCTAACCAACAGAGATTATTTTCTTCTGTGCTTGGTCCACTTCTTGAAACCTTGTAATAGTGGTCTCGTACAGTACTTGTCCTTTTGTGACTGACTTATTTCACTCAGCATGTCCTCCAGATGACTCCATGTTACCAGGTTTTTCCCAAGATTGTCATTGTTCTTTATCACTGCATAGTATTCCGTTGTGTGAATATATCATACTCTGTTTATCCATTCTTTTGTTGTGTTTAAGTGAAAGTTTACAGTCCAAGTCAATTTGCTGTATAAAACCGGTACACACACTTCTGTGCAACTCCAGCTGCTCTCCCAACCCTGTGACAGCATACTCCTTCCTTGTACTCTGTACTTCCCATATTCATTAAGCTAACTCCTGTCCCATCCCGTTTACCCTGCCATCTCTTTTAAATGGAGGAACTGCTGCTCTGACAGCCTCATATCTTACAGTCCAGTCTAATTTTTGCCTGAAGAGTCATCTTCAGTGCTGGTTTCAGCTCTGGCACCTAGGTTGGTCCCATCTTTTGCTATGATGGACAGTGGCTAATGCCTTTCTTAACATAAGTAATCTCATGATTCCTGTTTAGTTGGTGCTGCTGGCTAGGCTAGTCACCAGCCGTATGTGACTATTTCAGTTTAAATTAATTAAAGTTAAGTAGTGTTGAAAATTAATCTCAGTTGTGTTAGCCATGCATATTTCAAATACCCAGTGGTTGTTTTAACTGGACAGTGTAGCTATAGAGCATTTCCATGATCACAGAAAGTTCTGTTGGGCAGCTCTGATGTAGAGATATTTTTGAGCTTTATAATTTAACATGAAGATATAAAGAAAAATTGTATAATTTAGGCTGTTAATTGGCAACTTATTATACAATAAATAAGTGCATTTGTAATATAAATGTGACACATTTATGTGATATAAAATACATCTTTGCTTAAAATATACCCTGATGCTTTTTAACTATTCCGCATTTTGAAGTTTCAATCGAAATTTTTATGTGTTGAACTGATAATGTAATGAAAATCATTTATGTCCACTTCCCAAACAGTTAGTGTATGGTGAATGAAAGGGAGAAAAGGCATTGAAGATAAGCTGAAACAGTTTTTTAAAAATATATTTTGTTATCCTTTAAGTGCAAGTTTACACTCCAAGTCAATTTGTCAGACAAAAGCTTGCACACACACTGTTAGGTAATTCAAGCTTCTCTCCCCATCCTGTGACAGCACACTTCTTTTCCACCCTGTATTTCCCGTGTCCATTCAACTGGCATCTTTCCTCCTCCACTTTCTTATCTCACTTCTGGGCAGGAGCTGCCTAGTTAACCTCATTTATACTTATGCCAAGAAGCACTCTCTTCACCAGTATCATTTTATGTCCCATAATCTAGTCCAATCTTTATCTGAAGAGGTGGGTTCAGGAATGGCTTCACCTCTGGCTATCAGAGAATTCAGAGGCCATGTCTTTTGGGGACCCTCCAATCTGGCAGACCAAGTGTGCTTTTCAAAATAGAGTTCTAGTTCTACACACCCATTTTTCTCCTGCTGCCTCGGGGCCGGGTGTTATATTCCCTGTCAGCGCAGTCATTGGTAGTTGCCAGGCACTATCTGATTCTTCTGGTCTCATGCTGCTGTTGTCTCAAGATTATGTGGCCATTTCTATCTTTTGGGCTTATGTTGTCCTCATGTCTTTGATGTCTTTCATTCTCCTCTGCTGCACATGGGTTGGGACCAATTGATGCTACTCAGGTGGCTGCTTGCTAGCCTTTAAGATCCCAGATGCCACGTGCCAAAGTGGGGTGCAGACCATTTTCTTAAAAAAAAAAATTGTTATGCCAGCTGACCTAGTAGATGTCCCCTAAAAGCTTAGTTTCCAGACCATTGCTCCAAGCAGAAACAAACAATTTTTAAAGGGCCAAATTTAATTGCTAAAATAAATTGCAGACAAATGACAGAATCAGAATGTAGACCTTTTACTCATACTGCTTTCTTCTCCTTGTCGCTCCTTCCGATAGACTCAGTTCTGCTTGACAGCTTTGTTTTCATTGAGGCAACGTTGTTGACCTTTTCCTCCTCCTAATGGTTTGCAGGAAACCTTGGTAGTAGTGTGGTTAAGAGCAACAGATGTTAAACCTATAAGTCAGCAGGTCTGCTCTGTCCTATAGGGTTGCTAAGAGTTGGAATAGACTCTACAGCAATGGGTTTAGTGGTGTGTGAGCTGATGTCTCTCATAGTTATGGTTGTTCAGACCGTAGGTGGTAGAGCTAGTATATGGTACTGTTGTTTCAGGTTGTAAATTTGCTTTAGAAATTTATATACCAGAACAAAAACCAGACTCACTGCCGTTGAGTTAATTCTGGTTCACAGTGACTGTAAAATAGCTAATGTGCCATTTGAACCGCTTTTAAATGTACATTTCAGGTGACATTAATTATATTGACCATGTTGTGCAACCATCTCCACTGCATTTGCAAAAGTTTTTGATCACACCAAACAGAAACTCACTACTTGTTAATCAGTAACTTGTCATTGCCCTGCCTCCCTAGCCTAAGATAACTACTAATAAACTCTTGTTTTCATTAATTTGCCAACTTTAGATATTTCATACATCTGTACATACTTATATTAAAGACTCAGATTTGTGCTGTTGTGTGTGACATCACAGCCTAATGTTTTCAGTGTTCACCCATGTCATAACATGTATCACAACTTTGTTACTCTTTATAGCTTAATAATATTTCTTTGTATGTATATACTTGAGTTTGTTTAGCTGTTTGTCTGCTGATGAACACTTGAGTTGTGTGTAGCTTTTGGCTCTTGTCAATTGTTCTGCTACTGGTGTATCTGCTTTCAATTCTTGTAAAGAATATATACCTGGGAGTAGGATGGCTTGACCATGAGATAATTCTGTGTTTAACTTTGAGAAACCAGCAAACGGTTACATAGCATTTATGCCATTTTACATTCCCACCAGCAGTTCATGAGTTTCAATTTGTCCATATCCTTGTTGTTATTTTGTTTTTGTCTGATAATAGCCATCCTAGAGAATATGAAGTAATATCTCATTGGGGTTTTGATTTGCATTTTACTAGTGGCTAATGATATTGAGTATCTTTCTGTGTGCTTGTTATCTCATTTATGTATCTCCTTGGGAGACATGTCTATTTAAGTCCTTTGCCTGGATGCTACATTTCTGATCCATGCCTCTGCCCTCATTTCCTAAATATGCCTCATTTTTCTAGTTTGATCATTTAATTCGAGGTCTCCAATTCTAATCCCAGCTGTGTGATTCTTTCTTGTCAGTGGACTTCTAAGGAAAATGACCTTAGACTCTTCTTTCTTAGAAGTTCACTTCTAAGTAGGTTTAAAAGTAGATTGAAAATAGACTGGATTTTGCACGAACTGGAAGCATTTTATTACCCAAAAGATGGTGTAACAGAACATGTTGCTAGGTAAAGATATGGTGCGTATCAGTCATACTGAGACATTCTAGCCAAATTTGAGTACGTAGGAGTTGGTATCACCATTGTCATGTTAAAGTATACTTGAGAAAAATACGGAGCTCTGTTAGTGTAGTAGTTAAGGGCTACGGCTGTGAACTAAAAGATTGGCAGTTATAAATCCACCAGCTGCTTTTTGTAAACCCTCTATGGAGCAGTTCTGCTGCGTTCTGTAGGGTTGCTATGAATCAGAATTGGCTTGATGGTAATGAGTTTGGCTTTTTGCTTTGAGAAAAACACACAGAAGAGAATGGCTGTGGATAAAGGCCAGAAGTTACTGTCCGAAGGCACAGACACAGGCTAGTACTCAGATGGTGTCTGTTTAACATTATGCAGTAGTTTGTGGGCTTGGGTAGATCATTTAACTTAGCTTTCTTTAAGGGAAAAAGTGTTTCTCGTTTGCTTGTTTTGGGAGTTGGGTGATAATGTATGCACCTAGCACAGTAGCACAGAGCAGATACTTGTGAACTGTTTGAATCTAAGTCCTCATGGGTTTGTGTTTTAACAGCAGTAGTACAGTTTTATAGCATGTAGTAATTCAGGGTTCATGTTTTGCATGAGCTGTTAGAGACAACTTGGCAAGACTGTTAATGCCTAGAGAATTTAAGGAAAAATATAGCTTGTTTTATCATAAGTATTCATAGCTTGATATTTACAAGGAGATTGTTTTAGGAAATCATTTGCCAAAGCCAGCCAAGTGCCATCGAGTCAGATCCGACTCATGGTGACATGAGGAAATCATTTCATTAACCCAGAAATTTTATATTTTCTTATGAAAATATGTAATAAACTGAGATACAGAATATATGACTTAATATTTGGTAAGTCATCTTCACTTTTATAAGAAGTGGTTTTTTTCTTACCTTAGTGACATTTCAGTAATTACAATGACATACACAAAGGTCTGGAGTTAGAAAACCAAAAGGAAAGAACAGGCTTGACATTTCTCAAGCCAAAAATCTAAAGAATAAATTCAACTGTCAAGTTAAAGGATTCTGTGAGCAAAATATTGACTGATGCAGGAGGCATGATAAGAAAATAGAAGGAGTACAGAGTCAGTGTATCACAATAACTGATGGACACTCATCCGTTTCAGGAGGTAATGTATGGTCAAGAACTAATAATATTGAAGAAGGAGGTCCAGGCTGTGCTGAAGGCACTCACAAAAGACAACACTTCAGGAACTGACAGAATACCAATTGAGATGCTTCAGTAACTCAACACTGGAAAACCGCTACCTGACCAGCTACCTGGAAGAGAGCTATATTTGTACCGAATCCGAAAAAAAGTGATCAAGCAGAATGTGGAAGTTATCAAATAATATTATTGTTATTGGAAGACTTCTTCCTTCAGTAAAGTTTTGCTGCCAGCCAAACCAAGTGCCATTGAGTGATGATTAAAAAACAGTAGCAGCAGTACATCAACACTGAACGGTCAGAAATTCAAGTCGTATTCAGAACAGGATTTAGAATGAAGGATATCATTGTTGATGTCAGATGAATTGTGACTGAAAGAAGAGAGTACCAGAAAGATGTTTACCTGTGTTTTATTGACTGTGCAAAGGCATTTGACTGTAGATCCCCCCAAATTATGGATAATATCGTGAAGAATGGAAGTTCCTGAATACTTTGTTGTGAAGAAACTGCATAGACCAAGAGGCAGTTATTCATATGGAACAAGGGGATGCTGAGTGATATGAACTCAGGAAGATTGTACGTCAGGGTTATGTCCTTTCACCTTATTAATTCAGTCTGTGTGCTGAGCCCAGAGTCCTTGACGCTGGACTGTCTGAATAAGACCATGACATCAGGATTGGAGGAAGGAAGACGACTCATTAACACCCTGCAGTTATGCAGATGGCACAAAGTTGCTTGCTGAAAGCGAAAAGGACTTGAAGCACTTATTGCTGAAAATCAAAGACTATATTGATCAGCATGAATTGCACCTCAACATAAAATTAAAATTCTCGTAACTGGACCAGTAAACAACATCATGATAAGTGAATAAAAGATGAAAGTTGTCAAGGATTTCGTTTTACTTAGATCCACAGTCAGTACCCATGAAAGCAGCAGCCAGGAAATCTAGTGGACAAATCAGCTGCAAAAGGCCTCTTAAAGTGTTAGAAAGCAAAACTCTCACTTTGAGGGATAAGGAATGCCTGGCCCACGGCATGATATTTTCAGTTGCCTTATGTGTACATGAGGAAAACCTGGAGGCGTAGTGGGTTCAGTGCTACATCTGCTAACCAAAGTCGGCAGTTCAGATCTGCCAGGCGCTCCTTGGAAACTCTATGGGCAGGCAGTTTTCTACTTTGATCTCTCAGTCACTATGAGTCAGACACAACTTGATGGCAGTGGGTTTGGTTCTGGTTTTACATGTATGTGAAAGCTGGACAGTGAATAAGGAAGGCCCAAGAATTATGGTGTTGACGAAGAATTTTGATTATATTATGGACTGCTAGCAGAACAAACTAGCCTGTCTTAAAAGAATACTCCTTAAAAGTAAGGGTGGTGAGACATCATCTCACATACTTTAGACATATTATCAGGAGGGATCCTGGAGAAGGATGTCATACTTGGTGGAGGGTAAATGAAAAAGAGGACTACTTTCAAGGAGATTGATTGATGCCGTAGCTGCAATAGTGGGCACAAACACAGCACTGATCAGTGAAGGTGACACAGAGCCACACAGTATTTAATTCTGTTGTCCCCAATAGTCGTTACAAGTTGGAACAGACTCAGCAGCACCTAACGGCATCAACAATAATATTTCAGAAGAAAGTTACAAATTAGATTTTCCCTTAATATACATTTTCTTTAATTGCCTTTTTAAAGATTTAATTAGTAACCAAAACAAAAACCACACCAGTGCCATCAAGTCACCCCTGGTACATAGTGACCCTATAGATAAGAGTAGAAGTGCTCCATAGGGTTTCCCAAGAGCAGCTGGTGGATTTGATTAGCAATCAAGCTCTTTTCTGCTTCAACACCAGGGCCCCATTAATGTATATGGCATTCCAAAAATAATCCTGAATATAGGAAAACAGAAGTTTCTCCAGTATGGTTTTTTTTCCTGTGAGCAGAACAAGTATTTTGGTCGGTATCCAAAAACAGCACAGCTGTGGATTTGTCTTTTGGATTAACTGTACAATTTTAAGTGGAGGGTAGGGCCTGAAAAGAAATGTTGTTTTTTTTCCCCCAAGAGTACATTTCATTATGTGTCCCTGCTCAGTTTAATTGTACAAGAGAGCTGAATTTTGAATATCTTCTAAGTGGATCACTTTCTCCAAGGTGTTTCCTTGGACCACCCAGTCTAAAGGAATTCTGCCCTAAAACTTTTGCATCACACATCTTTGTTTTCTGTGTTGCTTTCTTTTCATTGTCACTGACGTAGTCTTTTGTAGCTCTTGTTGTCTCTGTTTGCTTTCATGAGATTAGGGACTTCTCTTGATCACCACACTCAGTCTAGTATGTATGGTAGATGCAAGTACTTGTAGATGAAGAAAATAATGGGTTAATTCATTTTCTAGTACTCTATAAATGGAACTCTCTCGTATCATCAGTGTGCAATATTAATGCCTGTTTTCTAAACTTTTGTAGTTAAAACAATTACATATAAATATGTTAAGTTCCTAGAAGAATACCTGGCACGTAGTAAGCAGTCAAGAAAATCAGAAGTCACTGTTTTCTTTCATAACATGTGATTAGTTATATCTGCACTTTATTTGACCCTGACTCAGCTGGAAAAGCCACCAAAAAAAAAACCCTGTCATCGAGTTAATTCCAATGCTTAGTGACCCTGTAGGCAGAGTAAAACTGTTCCCGTAGAGTTTCCAAGGAGCGCCTGGTGGATTTGAACTGTCAGCCTTCTGGTTAGCAGTCATAGCACTCATCTGCTACATCACCAGGCTGGAAGGTAACCTTAATTATAATAATTTTCATTTCCTGAAATGCATGATGTCAAAAAACTTCAGTATTGAGGGTATTTTCTACTAAGGACTTTGTAGAAGGTTAAAAATAAATACAAGTGATATAGGAATCCAGAGTTTATACATTTGTTTAAAATTTTAGTCACATACCTTTTGGGTCCTTGTTGATATGATGGGATAAAAAGACATGGTACAGGTGAAGGAAACTTGTATGGTAATTGATGCCATGGTTCAGTGAATTCCTTTTAGTAATCTATATACCTTATTGCTGGTTTACCTGACAGTGTAGGAGGTGAGGTCTGTCACTGTTACCTTTTGTTCTAAATTTTCATTTATTTTGTTAGGGAAAATCACATTTTGTTTCTCCTGCTGCTCATTCAGGAAACAGCTGGGCACTGGGCCTTGCCCAGGGAGATGGTGGTTAAACCTTTCCTGCCTGCAGGGACCAGAGGAAAAGTTGACACAGGGATGCGTAAATGGATAGATACTATTTTATGAAAGTGACAATTGTATAAGTAGGAAAAGCATTGTATAGGCATTCCTAATGTGAAGCCAGTTGTTTGTTTCTCTGCAGTAGCAGGAGTTATGGTTAAGAGGAGGCTCATTTTCTCTGGAAGGCCATCTGGTGATGAATCAGCCAGCCGGTTACCGGAGGCATGAGGATAGACTGCCTTTAACATGTGCATACACTTACTATCGTTTGTATAATAGGCCCCCCATCAAACCTGCTAATCTGAGTCACCTGTTTCTTTGCTGTGCGCTGTATGATGCTTTATTTCATAGTTCTGTTGTAATGTTGTTGCCACACATCAAGCGCACTGTTACTGCCTCTCTGTCGGCACCAGCATTATAGTAGTTACGATCACTCAGACCCTTCTTGCTGTCAGTCCTCAGTCTGAATCATAAGTGACTGGAAGCAACATTTTAAACAATAAGTAAAAAGAGTAAAATACAGATTATGGTGAAATCTGGAAGTGTAGTGAAGTGCTGCTGAACATCTGCAGTGGTGTTTTAAAAAGAACTCAGAGCTTACATATTAAATTTTCAGTCTGTTGAATCCTGACATGAACTCGGATCCAGCAAGCAAGTCAACTTTCAAAGCTAATTATAGCTTCCAGGAGCCTGGGAATGGGACTGTGACACTGGGTCAGTGTTTATCTCCAAATGACCTCCCACCATCTGAACTTCAGGGTGCTGCTGAAAACAAAGCCTTACATGACAAGGGAGTAAAGAATAAAAGAGACACAACTGAAGGGGGCAGTAACGAGAGTTTAATGGCGAGAATTAATTGCTAGCAAAATTAGGTGATTCACACTGCTAACTTGAGAATTCCGTGTGATCCTCATCAAGAAGACCTATAGTAGCTCCAGAGCTCCTCACTCATTCATTAGAAGTTACTTGTCAGACACTGTAGGGGAAACACTGGGCTGCTGCTAGATGCCTTTGACAAGGTTCTGGCTCATCACAAGCCTGTGGACACTGGCAAGAGACATAGCGTGGCCCTGTGCCGTCCCCAGAGGCATTGCTGTGTTGGAGCCCATTGTTGGAGCCATTGTTTCATCCCATCCCACTGAAGATCTTCCTCTTTCTTGCTGATCCTCTACCGAGCAAGATGGTATTCTCCAGGGTCGTCATCTCCCGGAAATTAAACAGGTGGAAGACTCATGGTATTTGCATCAAGGAGTTAGGTGAGTGAGAGGCTTAAGAATCTGTGTAAACAGATATGCTGAGAAGAGGGAACACTTGATTGTTTTCGCTTTATAGAAAAACATTGGCCTGTTTTAATGAGACTCATTAATTTTTTTTATTACATACAGGATTTTTACTTTAATATAAAGTTTTGTACTTTGCAGCATTGTGCTTTCGTGTATGTTGCTGTTAGGTGCTGTTGAGATGGTTCTGACTCAAGGCAACCGTATCTGCAACAGAATAAAAACACTGCCTGGTCCTGTGCCCAGCCCACCACAAACGTTTTTATGCTTAAACCCATTGTTATAGCCACTTGGCTTGGCTTATAGCCAGTGTGGCAGTCTGTGTCCTTGAGGGTCTTCCTCTTCTTTGTTAATCTTCTACTTTACCAAGTATAAGGTCCTTCTCCAGGGATTGACAACATGGCTTTAGTGTATAGGTGTACGAGAACTGACAGTTAAGTTAGCAAACTCATTCTAGAAAAAGTGCTCATGGATGAATATCTCTGCAGTCACCTTTAAAGTACTCCCCTTGGGAAGCCAGGTACCGATGCTGGGCACCTAGTCCATGCTGCAAAGCAGTTTTGGAACTCTTCCTGGAATGGCCATCAGAGCTGTTGTCGTATTACTCTTGATGTCCTGAATGTCATCCTGATGTCTTCCTTTCAATATTTCCTTTATCTTCATGTAAAGAAAAAAGTCATTGGGGGCCAAATCAGATGAGCAGGGAGATTGTTGCAATACAGTTACTTGTTTACTGGCTAAAAACTCCCTCACAGACAACTATACAGTTAAGTTCATGAACTTGCCACTGTGCCACTGTGTACAATGGCCATTCCAAGAAGAGTTCCAAAATTGCTTTGAAGGGTGAACTGGGTGCTGGGATTGGTACATAGCTTCCCAAGGGGAGTAGTTTGAAGGTGACCATGGTTGATTCTCAGCAGTGAGGTGTGTAGCACTTATAACAATTAAATTCATGGACTTAATTGTCAGACCTTGTAAATGTGTTTCATTTTACAGAATGTTTTATTTCACTGTAGTATAGTCTGCTTCTAATTCGTGTGCAGAAGAATATCCCATCTCATGGAAAAAATAGTTACAAATATTCTTTTGATTCATTAGAAAAACTACTGTATAGATGCTGTCACTTTGTCCCATTTGACAGAAAAAGACACTGAAGGGTATGGGATAATCAACGTGCAGGGTCACTGCAACCAAGAAGTGGTGGAACCAGGACTTAGGCTGTGTTTCTCAATCTGTCTGTTTGACTCTAAGGCCTGTGCTCTAATGTCAAAGCCATGCTTCCCCTAGGACAGGTCTCAAATTTAGTCCTTAGGGCTCTGGCAGTTTCAGAGAACTTTTAGAGACTACAAGGTCAGAACTGTTTTCATAATATCAGATCATTGCCTTTTTATTGTGTTGACATTCGCGCTGATAGTACAACAATGACAACGAGTAAAACTGCAGGCTCCGTCGATCAAGGAAGTGACACTAGAACAGAACTGGTGGTGACTGTATTCTTCACTGCTCTGCACTTGCAGAAAGGGAAAAAAAGACAAAACTAGAGTCAGTTTCACTGAAGAAAGACCTTAATAAAACAATAAAAATTATTAATCTTATTAAATCTTAACTCTTGAGTCAAGACTTGTTAATATGCTCTGCAGCTGATACCTAAAGCACTTAGCTCTGCTGCCTGTCAGAGTACTGGGAACATCTTACATGTGTGTCATTGTTTGAGTTGTAAGCTGAACTAGTTTTATACAATGCCATTTTCACTTGAAAGGATGACTGCCAGGCAAGTTATGGTCACGCAGATGTGGGGATCTGGAAGACAAAGTGAGCCTGCCACCTCTAGGAAAACAGCAGACCATTTGCTTGTGATAATAGATAGCAGTTTTGCTTTCAAGAGAAAATTAGAATTTTGGAAAAATTGCATCTGCCGCCTTGACTAACTGCTTACTACCTTAAAGACTTTTCTCATGAGATACGTGGTAATGTTAATGAATGAGGCATTTTTAAATAACATAATGAAATACGTGACCATTTGCAAGATGTGTTAACTCAGGGAACTAGTATTTTCCAGATGACCAGTGCATGCTGTCACAGTATCCATTCAGTGTGTAAGATAACCAATGCCTTTTCATGTAACAATGTGAAACTTTCTTTCGTATATAGTGCAAATAACCTTGAAGAAATTACCATTTTTGAAGTTTTGATGTGTCAGATAAACTGTGGTTATTTGAAAAGGCTGTGAAATATGTCTTGCTTTGCACCTATAGGCCCCTGGTTGACACAGATGGTTTCCAATTGACTGCTAACCAAAAGGTTGGCAGTCTGAACCTGTCCTACAGTGCCATGGTGGTCTGCTTCCACAGAGGGGGGAGCCCAGCAGACCCTGTGGAGGAGGTCCGCTCTGTAACAGGATTGCCCTGAGTCAAAACCAACTTGACGACAATGGATTTGTTTTTATTGTTGTTGTTCTTAGCTCTATGTATGTTAGAAGCTATATGTTCTTCAGATACTTCAGGTTAAACCATGTATGCCACAGATTGAACACAGAAACAAATATTGAGACTTTCTATTAAGTCAGACCATTAAAGAATTTTGTAGAAATCTAAAGTATTAGTGCTACTCTAATTGCTAATAATTTTTGTTTTGAAAAGTGTAGTTTTTATTATAATCATGTTAGATATGTTTATATGAAATTGACTTACAATCTTAAATGTGGTAATAAATACTAGTTTTTCAACTTTAATTTATAATATGGTAAATATTAAAACGTATAATCCATGTAAACAAATGTTTATGTTAAAGATGTTAAACATCTTTATGCCTAAAGAACATTTGTTTACATGGATTATTAAAGGAAAAAGAAAAAGGATATCCCAAGACCAAAAAGTTTGAGAATTGCTGTTCTAGGAAAATGTATCAAGAAAGTAAAATATTATATATGAGAAAAGAGAAGGGTGCCCTGGAGAAAAGGCCTGGCAGTTGTTTCCTGAAAATGCAGGCATTGTAAACTGAAGCACAGTTCTACTCTGATACACACAGGGCCACCATGAGTTGGAATCTGCTCCATCCCAAGGGACAAAGATGTTTTTGAAATGTCAGTGTTGAAATCACTGATTCCATTCAGAAGCAGTTTGTTGGTCTCCGTTGCTCCTAATTAGCTATCAAATGCACTCATTGGGAATTCGGTCCCTTTCTCAAGCTATCTACAAGTTAGGTATGTATTTGTACAACGTTACTGTTTCTTTCTCGCACTAATGTGATCATTTACTTCAGGATTATAACCCATTGTTCACTCAGTTTTTACTCATACCAACCCAGTTGGATAGAACTGCCCCACTAGGTTTCCAAGGCTGTAATCTTCACAAAAGCAGACTTCCACATCTTTCTGCCACAGTGCAGCTGGTGGGTTCAAACTACTGACCTTCAGTTAGCAGGCAAGTGCTTAACCACTGTACCACCAGGCCTCTGCTTGAGGATTATAGACCTTTATAAAACTAAAGTCAAACTCCTTGGTGTCAAGTCAGTGCTGACTCATGGTGACCCCATTGTTAAGAGTGAAACTGTTCCGTGGAGATTTCTTGGGTGTAATCTTTATGGAAATAGATGACCAGGCCTTTACTCCATTGTGCTGCTGGATAGGTTCAAACTGGACCCCAAATTGTTTGTGCCACCAGGGGATTTCCATACATTCATAAGCTGTGTTAAAATACTTTCAAAACTAAAAATATCAAACCCATTATCACCAAATCAGTTCCAGCTTGTGGTGGCCCAGTAGTACAAAGAACTACCTCACAGGGTTTCCAAGGACTGACTCATGTGCATTCAAACTGCTAAACTTTTGGTAAGCAGCTGTAGCTCTTAACTACCGCACCACCTGGGCCCCCAAAGCCGTTTAGGAGTATGCAGGTGTTCACTGATTCATTACTTGCTTAATTGGCTTAAAGTATTTCTTTTTAATTGTGCTCCTTGTAAAGTCTGAGAGCTTACTTTCCTGATAAGTATTTGGTAGAGATGTTATTTTTCAGGACCCAGGGACAGTCTGTTTAGTCAGGTATCCATGTTGACGAATACATTTCTATTCTTAGGTCTCCTTGAGGGTTTGGTGAATAGAGACAAAAGCTAAAAAATATCTCAGTGTGTGTTTTTTTGTGTCTCTCTGCAGGATGACGTAGCTTTCTCAAAGACTTAGAAGCTAAACAGAAAATGAGCTTAACATCCTGGTTTTTGGTGAGCAGTGGAGGCACTCGCCACAGGCTGCCACGAGAAATGATTTTTGTTGGAAGAGATGACTGTGAGCTCATGTTGCAGGTAATTGCATCAGCCTTCCATGCGTGTCTACTCAAAACTTGGAATTGGTATGAAATATGTGTCTACTCCTTTGGAGAACACTGTTTACATGTGAACTTTCTGGCTCTCTTGCCCTCCTGCAGCTCTAGCTACAAGTTCGATAAGTTTCTGCCTCGTGAACCATCTACATATAGGTTCCTAAGTCTTGGGGCTTTTGTTGGAGCTGTTAAATGAGGTCTCAGAATAGAGAAGTTTATTCTTAAGAAGAAGCTTTATGTTGTATACTTTGAAAGTAAGAAGTAATGTATAAAATTAGCATAGCATGGAGTAAACCTAAATTTGAATCCTGGTTTTGGTACTGAAGTGAGTTCTGTTGCTTCTTTTAGAGATGTTTATTCTCATGCCTTCCAGTAATTTGAGAATGAAATATTATTGGTATTTACTGAATCATGTGAAAGTGTTATTTGTAAAAGATACTTTTAAGATATCTTTGAGAAAAATGGATTTTCAGGTTATTGAGAGCCTGGCATTATAGTCATTTAATTTTTATATATTAATTGGATTAAAAAAATATGTGACTTTAGAGTTATTCTGTACAGTGGATCAATAGACAAATCTAACAGGTCCTGACCATATGGAATCAAGTAGTATTCCCTCTTCCCTTTATTTGGTTAATAATTGTACTTGAGCCAAAATTTTTATTTTAATTAGCCCAGTTGTCAGCTGGGGAAGACATTTTGATTGCCACAGTTGGTGGGGTTGGATTGTTGTTACTGATGTCTAGCGTGTAGAGGCCAGGGATGCTGTTAAACATGCTACATTACACGGCATACATCTGTGTCCAACCATGTCTCACACACACACAAGCACGTGCACACCAAGAATTATCCAGCCCAAGATGTCATAGTGTATAGATTAAAAAACATAAGAGAATTTAATTTGTGTGTTTGTATTTTAAAATTGAAGAATTTATTTTGTAATTTTGAATAAAGGCCACTGTGTATACAGGTGTGTGAGTTAAGTTGCATGCACAGTGACACCTTAATTAAACAAATTCAATAAAAAAATACAGTAGGGCAGAGATTTTCTGGCTCCCTCAGTGATGAAGTAATGAGAGTGGCAACTGAGACAAAGATGGTGGTGGCTCTGTTTGAGGGTATAGAAGTGGGTCAGCTCAGGGAGGGGGTGGTCGAGGGTGGAAGAGGAGCACTTTCACCACCTGACAGAGAAGCATCCCAAGAAAGGTGAGAGGAGTGGCCCTGTGGTTTGGAGTTTTTAGGATAACACACTTCTCATGGGGACAAAAGGAACAATAAGAATGTCCCACTGAGACATTCCCAGTGAGGTGCCTTGAAATGTGTGTCAGTTTTCTGGTAATTTCTGAGTAGGGGAGGTGGAGCTGAGAGTCCAGGGTGAGTGCAGTTCTGAGGACACAGTACCTGAGAGGAGAACACTGCACAGAGGAAGGACTGCCGAGGCCTTCCGTGGCTGCTCAGCTGATCGGACATGTGTGTGAGGAAACTACCTAGAACATTTGAAGGGGGGCGGCAGGGGAACACCTGGAAGGGTTCTGGGTAATGGTCTCTGGTACCAACATAGGGTCAGAAATGGTGCCTGTTCCCCCAAGCCAGACTAGAAAGCCTTGTGATTCTCCAGGCATTACTGAGAAGTAATTAACAGGACAATGTGAGCACTGTTCCATCTCACTGCAGTCTAAAAAAAGAAAAAGTTCCGAAAGGACCAAATTGTTTTCAGGTAATTTTTTTGATTGCAGAATAAAAATGAAAAATATTTATAGGAATGCAGAAATACTCAGCATCCAACAAGGTAAAATTCACAGTGTCTGATATCCAGTCAGAAATTACCAAGCTTACAAAGAAGCAAGACAGAGTCACCCACAGTAAGGACTGATAAAAAGATTTGTTGGCTTTGAAGAGTTTGGTGAGAAAAAAAAAGTCATAGAATTTTAAAATATTTATTTCAGGTATCATAGCTGAAATACTACCACTACAACAGAAATTTGAAGCAAATCTCTCTATTTTAATGAAGAAAAACCAAAAATTAAACTAACATTTATTTTAACTTTAGCATTATTTCTGACTTGGGCCTCTGTTCCATTTATGACAGTTTTTATTTATGTTATATTTTTTAAATAGCATATAAAGTTAATGAAGAAAGTGTATGATCAAGCAAAGGAAAACAAACAAAAACCAGTTTTGACATGTTCCTCTGACTCCACCCCTAAGAATACTACCGTTACAACAGAAATGTAAAGCAAAAAAGATATATTTTTTTAATGAAGAAAAACCAAAAATTAAACTTAGGTTTATTTGATTTCTGCTGTATTTCTGAGTTGGGTGTCTATCCTGTTTATGACAGTCGTTATTTATGTTGTATTTCTTAAATAGCATATAAACTTGATGAGGAAACTGCATGACCAAGCAAAGGAAAACAAAAACCAGTTTTGACCTGTTGGTCTGACTCCACCCCTAAAAATACTTCGGATCTGTGTCTGATCGCAATGCAGTGCTTTTAGCACTGCGCTAGACACAGCGTCCTCTGAAAAGTCTCCATAATTAGATTGGCATGTTGGTCATCTGGTAGTCTGACTCCGTGCTGCAAATTAATGGAGCTCTTCTTAGCACAGAGACATCTGTCTTGTGTAAGGAAGACCAAAATTTTACAAATTATGTTTAGCTTTAAAATGATGTTATATTACTATAATCTCTGATAGTATACTAGCACATAAATGAATTATTGAAAACTTACTACAGTATTTTTCTGTCATTTCTCAAAAATGATGTAAGATTATATATTGTAGCCTTAGAAATGTAAAGAATTTTGCAAATATTTAAATGTAAAATATATTTGTTTTGAAACATTAGAGGTGGAGAGTTGATGAGATTGTATTTTCATGTTAAGGTTTTATGTAGCTGAAATGGTTATATGTTAGTCTAGTGTGGTGAGTCAAACTGGTGGGAGCACCAGTAGTATTTGATTGCTTTATGATGGAAGAGAATAAGATCTCTTAAAATTTGGTTCACCTAATTATGGATTTGTAGTTAAATTTCTCATTTTTAACATGTTGGAAGCAGATTGGCTAGGCTTTAGAATCTCTGCCTCTGAATATTTCTGACAATTAAAACTAAAAATTTAAACAGCAAATAGATTTACCGGCATTCTTTAAAAGACATGCACTCTAAAATTAGTCTGATAACGGAATACACATGCAAGGAAACATGCTCAAATTGTTGTTAAAATATAGTGGATACTTTCTATTACAAATAGACTTAACACTATGTAAAGTTCGCATCTAAATTCTTACTAATTTTATCTTCATGAATTTTTAATTACACTGTATATTTGAATTTCGCACTCTTGAGAAGTAGTATCATACCAATTAGTCTCTTTTTTTCTGATGCATAATGGAAAGTATAACAGAATTATGTATGACTTACTATTTTAATATTTTCCCAGAGGACTATGGAATGTATTTGAAGATTATAGGTAACTTATTTTTATCTGTTCATGGGGGCATAGCAAAGGATGAATCTGTTTATTACTCGTTGTAAAAATGTGCTTAGGCCTTTAAAGAGCCCTTTAGCTACAGTACATTAAAAAAAAAAAAAGAATTCAAAGTAATGATGACACACAGTGGAAGTCTTTTTTTCCTTTTCTACATTGTGAGACTTTTACTTGTTTTGTTTTATAGAGAACCCACCCACTGCCATTGGAACAGTATTCCTTAAATAAATGAATGGATGTTGTTGTTTTGTTTTAGTTCCTTTCTTTAAAGTTTCCCAGTTTTTCTGATTCTACAGTGGCCACATCTCAGAGCCATATTTTTTTTAATTTGTTTTGTTTCTTAAGCTGTATGTACCTTGAAGGAAGAACTGGAGCCTGATGGCACAGAGCTGGGCTGCTAACCAGATGTCAGCAGTTTGAATTCACTGTCCTGTACTTCAAAACCCTATCAGGCAGTTCTGTTCTGTTGTCTAGTGTTGCTGAGTCAGAATCGACTTGATGGCAACATGATTGTTTTTTTTGTTGTTGTTTTATTATCTAGGAAAGAGATAGAATGGCAAAGAAGAGAGTATGACTTGAAATTAAGAAGACAGAGTAAAAGAGAAGGTGGTCTCTAGTTACCTATGAGCAAGGGAGAAAAAAGAATCTAAGACCTAAGGTTTCTGATGTGGAACTGTGTGAAACACATTTAGAAAGTATACTTTGGGGAATGAGATGATGAGTTTAAGATTCACTATGTGGGAAAAAGATGTGGCATTCTGCTTAGAGTACAGCCATGGAAACTTTTGGGGGCAGTTGTGCTCTATCTGGGGTCATTGTGGGTTGGAAATGACTTATTGGCATCAGATATGGTGAGACTTGTCTGGACTGAAAAAGTCACCAGGAAGCTGGTGGAATAAGTCTGTGAAGCTGAGGACAGTTGTTTAAGTAGAAGGTGGCTATGTGAGAGTTACTGACCTAAAGAGCAGAGTTGAAGCCAGAGGAATCTAGGTTATATAAAGAAGGAAGTAAATCAGGGTAAAAGAGTATGGCTCTTTGGGTTCTTACGAAAAAGCCAGAGTAGGGGCTGTCTTGCTGCTGTCAGGGAACTGAGATAGATACTGTAGATTACTGTAAATAATTTAGGGAACTGGAAAAATAGAAGAATATAGTCAAAGAGAAATACTTCAATTTAGAATTCCATGGTAGGTGATGAAATTTCACTCTAAAGTCTAACAATGGGATGTGGTAGAAATTTCAGTTGTGGGAATTGACAAGGCTAAGTTTTATGTGGGTTATCCACACAGAAATTTAAAATCATTCATGGTGAAATTTGAATGAAACGGAAAACTGAATTGGAACCCAAACTCTTTAGTCAAAAAGCTGAGTGTGGCTACAGATTTACTAGATTGCAGCAACCAAGGAGAGGCTAGTGTGTGTTTTAGGTGGTTGTGAGAACTTTTAAAAAGTAAAAGAATTTTCATCACAGGCGTAGAAGAAGCCTCAGTAGTAAACTGAAAGATTTCAGACTCTATCTCTGAACTCAGCAGGATGTGGGATTTAAGAGAAGAGCAGCATTCACTGTAAAGGAATGCAGAGGACATGGTAGTCTCAGAGGGAGAGCCAGATTTCAGCTAACGGAAGAAAGTGGGAGGTAACCATCTATAAAGAGCTTGAGAACTGAGAGTTTCAATTAAAGTACCTTCTCTAGGCATAGACTCCTGGGGAAAGTAGACTATAAGGGGACCGTGACTGGAGGATCTTGCATTTCTGACCAGAAGACTAAGGTAACACCAGGAATAAGGGGTGCGGTTACACTGATGCGTAAAGGTTTAACCCTGAATCTGTTCAGGTTTTTCCGTTAATATCAAAGACTTGATTAAGTTGGTAGTCTTTTGTCTGGGATGAAATTAAATGTTTCTGAGGCATAATTACTATTTTTTTTTAAAAAAATCCAAATGGATTATGGAAACTACATTGTGACATCCTTTCTCTTGGCCAAGTTGAACTTAAAGAAAGTGTGGATTTGATTATCGGAAAATAAAAATAGGTTAATGCTAATATAGTTGGATGTAAATAAGTATTCTGTTTATCTCCTTTTTCCTGCTCACTTAACTAGATATATTATGTTCTATAATCTTTGTTTTTCTGCTTAATTTTTAATAAGTACTGAAACACATTGGTACTTTGAATATATATAATAATTCAAAATGGGAATTTTTATTTACTTTCATTAGCTGTTTTTTTTTAAGAGTTACAGAAAAGCACATTATTCTATGAGTTTTGGACTGATACTATGTCCATGCCTTGAGTTCCTAAGACTGCTCTTTTTGTGAAGTTGTAGTCCTATTTATTAAAGAAGCACAAATAAGAAAAGACGCTTTTTCTAATCCCATATAACATCCCCCACTTCATCACTCCCTCCCCCCAAATTTGGAGTGGTATCTTGACTCAGTGGACTGAGACATTTGCGTGTATGCTTTATTTTTTGTTAAAGGTATTCATGTACTCATCTACCCCCGTAAGAAATTTGATGGCATATCAGAATCAAGCCATTCAGGTTTCTAGCCAGTTGTGAATTTAGTAAAGTGACCTGTCCTAAATTACTACCTTCTCAAACCACTCTCTTTCTCAGTGTCTAATTTGTGTAAGGTGTATACCCCATTGAAAGCTGTCTTTCATGGCTTCTTGAACGGCCATTCCACTCCTTCTTTCCCACATCTGACGGCCACTTCCAGTTGCCTTTGCTCAGTCCTGTTCTAATCTGGATGTTTTTATGGGATCTTGGACCACAAAGTTCAGTAATGGTAGCCAGGTGCCATCCAGGTTTTCTGGTCCCATGACAAAGCGGGGAGTTGTTCATGGAAGCGATTAAACATGTATTCTGGTTCCTTTTCTTATTTCTGGCTTTCTTCCTGTACTGCTTCAGGCAAACAAACACCTAGTATGGTTACTTTAATCAGTTGCTGAATCTCTCCATTTTGTGTATTCCCTTTTAGTTTGCCAAGGTTCACAGAGCAACCCTGTCACAGATAATAATCAAGTTCAGATTAATTGGTTTTCAGTATAAACCTTCATGTGACTATTCTGGTATTTCCTTTCAATAAAAGATTACACAGGTTTATAGTGGGTCTTTCAGATGTTTCTTTCCATCTGTCAATAGTTCGTTGAACACTGATGTGTATATTTATGTGTGTGTACTGTACTCTAAAATACTCTGTATGACAGTCATACATAGGAGGACATAGGAAATATAGGAGATTTAAAAGCAGTTTTCAGAAACTGTAGTCTGCCACTGTAGTATTTTTTAATTTGACTCTCTTTCTTAGCCTTCCACCGTGAATTCCAGCTTTACAATCAGTCTTTCCAGTAAGGATAATGTTTTTTGGGGACATAGCACATTCTGGCCCTTGTCTCTAAATCTTTCGACTCTTTATGAAGTTTTTGTTTTTTAAATAGTAGTGTTTTGGGTGAAAGTTTATACAGTAAATTAGGTTCCCATTTGATGGTTTCTATACAGATTGTTCAGTGACTTCACGTTTTCCACTGTGTGTCAGCATTGTCTTTGCATTCTTGTGCCATTTCTATCCCTCTACGTTCCCTGCTCATCGTTGTATTAGAGTCAGTATTCACCTGTTAGTCTTGTAGAGATGTTTTAGTAGAGCACCATACTTACAAGTAAAATCCTTTATTTTATATGACTTTTTATTGTTTGTTTATGCAGTTTGTGTTATAGTTGTCTGTCTTGAGAGAAGAAAATCTGACAGCTTTTTCACCTTTAGACATCCAAAATATTATTAAATTATGACTCAATGGCACTTGGCTTGGCTATAATTCACATGATTTCTGTACTACAGTTTCAAATAAAATATTGTCATTTAACAAATTCAGCAATGTCAGTTGATTTAAATTCTCTCAAAAGCAGACCATATCAATTTAGTAGAAAGGAATATTTTAAAAATCTGTCTACTTTTCTCTTTGGAGAGTAATGTCAAATTTTTATTGTAAAAGAGCACAGATTTATTCCCATTTAATCTATGTTTACTTTGAGATTTTTCTGCATTCACTATTATGCTATTATATTAGATATCTAACCAAAGTGTTTGTGTTTTGGTATTATATTGCACTGTAGTGTTTTATTGTATTTACTAACTTAAAAATTCCTCTCAGTCTCGTAGTGTGGATAAGCAGCATGCTGTTATCAACTATGATGCCTCTACAGATGAACACTTGGTAAAAGATTTGGGCAGCTTAAATGGGGTAAGTGTTTATTTTTTGTCTTAGTTGAATGTGTACTGTTTTAAGAAGACAGATTATTTCCCCTACTTGTATCATATATCTTTTTTCTTTAATTTGTATCTTATGTTTAAATGATTAGTAGGTACATAGCACCTACGGGACCGTACAGTGTAGGAGGACTATGAAACTTATGTTCCTAAGAGGCTATATAAGCAGAATATTTACAAGAATTTATAAGGGGATTGGTTGCTATTTGCAATGGTTAAAGCTCCTTCTTGAAGGAAATGAGAACTAAAATTGATCTTAATATATGACTTAAATTTATATGTGAGACCGGAAGAACCGGATGGTGCCTGGCCACCACCAGTGATAGCCATGACGGAGCTCACAGAGAGGAGCCTCACTGGCAACACAAGAATAAAAAGAGGTGCATCATGAGATCTCCACTAAAAGACCTCAATTGATGGTCCAGTGGTTTTGAGGTTCCTCTGAAAGCATGGCCCCCTGCCCTGATGCTGCCCGTTCCCATAAATTATAACAAAGGTCCACTCTTTGGACAGGAATGGAATGGACTTGGCAATGCAGAGTAACCATATGTTGGAAGCACTTTATGGTTCTATACATCTATAGGATATCATCTTGCTGACCTCTGGCTGGAGGAAGGGGAGTGGACGGAGAGGAGGGGAAAGGAGACTGTTGGGAGGATGAGACATGTATGGAGCAGAGAGGAATAGTGTGCAGTCACCGGACAGGGAGAGCAGTGGAAGCTGCATATGGGGGGGCATGTAAATTTTCATGTGGATGTACATTTTCACTCAGTTATGTTAAATAAAAATAAAAATAAAAATAAAATTTATATGTGAGAAAATAATGGAAAGTCAGGACTATAAGAATGGAAACCACTCTTAGGGGACAGAAAAGTATGTGTTAACTTTAGAAAATAAAAGTGGAAAAGTAGTTTTGTGCCAGATGGTGGAGGACTTCCTCCTGTATTAGGACAAAAAGAAGTGAAACATTGGTTTTCCTTAACATGAATTAAATGGGAATGTTTGTTATTGCTGCTTTGGATTTTTACTTTGAGGATATTTTCGTGTTACTATGTAGTTTTTTTTCATTTAGTTTTTCTACACTGACAACTTTTAAGTAGCCAGAAAATATAAGAGAATGCCAAAGTGTTCAGTATGTGATGTTTTTCAGTTTGTCAGTTTCCTTATGACCCTACTAGCATATATACTTTTGTTCTGTATGTAGTATTGTTCATATCTGTGCTATTAATTCTTAAAATTAATTTAGCAGAAGCTCAGTGTATCCCACCTGCTTTAAAGTATTATTGCTTTTCAAAACATACATTAAAGAGTTATGTGGAAAGCCACGCAGAAATTTGGCAAACTGAGTACAGTATTTTTCCCCTCAATTCTGAATTGGCCTACTAATGAAGTGTTTTTATATTTATTCTTTGAGATTATGGGGGGAGGTAGAAGGACATGTTTTTCTGTCTTGTTCAAGCCTTTATTTGTTTTCCGTGGCACCAAGAATTAGGCGTAAATTATTCGGTTTGGCATTTTTGCACATTTGGCACCTACTCACCCTCCCAGGTCTGTGCTCCGTCATGCTTTCCCTCGCTGTGCCGCCAGGACAGGAGTCCTCCTGACACGCTCTTTGCCTTCTCCAAGTAGCTAAGCAGGCTTTCTTCTGCCTGGTAGTTTTCTCATCTCTTTTGTCTTTTATAAAAGAAGGGAACAAAACGAAGACCCTTGTAGTTAGCAATAGCTAACTTGCTGGTATTGCTGTTAGCCTGATGAATGGATTCAGGTAGAAAAAGGTAGGCAAATTATGTAAAACTGTTTTCACAGGAGACATATAAGATAGGCAGTTTTGATTCTGAACTCCTGAGTTGTGTTCTGTTACTTCACACTTGGTCGTGATCCCAAGTTGTAGCCTGTGACTTTACTAATAAACCAGCTAACTGTGACCATGACCTGTGCTATCTTTGTGGCCATTGCCGTGAATTATCAGACTCAGGTGAGAAGTTGAGAGTGCTATTGGGACAGTAGGCACTCGGTGTCAGAAATGGTAAAAAGTGGCAGAGTGGAGCTATGTCTGACCTCTGTCTCAGAGGAATCAGCTTTGTGCTGATCCTGTTCTTATTTCTTGTAGATAGAGCAGAGTTCAGACACTGGATTATACACACGTATAAATAAATTTTCCTGTGATACTTCAACTCTTATTCTGTTTAATCCCACCCCAAAGTATACTCCCTACATACACACTTTATGTTGTGGCCTGTGGAAGTGAGGTGGTTCTGTGCAGGGAAACTGGAACCCTTCCACTGCTGGTTGGTCGTTTAGTCAACTCTTCCTTGGGCCATTTACCTGCAGGCCCCTTGAAGCTTCTCTGTGCTTGCCTTCAGTTCTTTGGCCTCTTCCTTCCACTGCAGCACTCGCCCTTCTGATCCCACCGTGGTCTCTGCCATACCACTTCCATTCTGTTCTGGTTCTGCATGTTGTTGCTAGGCAGCCCCACCTCAGCTGACTCTGTTCCAGCCCCTACTGTGTCCCCTTTTCACACTAGGGTTCCTGCCAAGATCAGACTGACTTGGCATAGAGTAGGGAATGGTTAGTGATGAGGTGGTTATATTCCTGGGCACTCTGTTCAGTTTCCCATAGCACCTCTTAAATAAATGGTGGTTGTCATGGATTGAATTGTGTCTCCAAAAAGTATATGTCAACTTGGCTGGGCCATGATCCCCAGTATTGTGTTTGTGCACCATTTTGTCACCTGATGTGATTTTCCTGTGTGTTTTTCCTACCTCTCTGATGTTAAAGTGAGACAGGATTAGAGACAGTTATGGTAATGAAGCAGGACTCAGTCTACAAGATAAGATTGTGTCTTAAGTCAGTCACTTTTTAGAAATAAAAGAAAGAAGTGAGCAGAAAGATAGGGGACCTCATGCCCCAAGAAACAAGAGCCAGGAAAAGAGCATGTCCTTTGGACCTAGGGTCATTGCACTGACAAGGTCCTTGACTGGAGATGAAAGATTACGACAAGGACCTTCCTCTCTTCCAGCACCATCACAGTCAGAAAGCCTTTCCCTGGAGCTGGCACCCTGAATTTGGACTTTTAGCCTCCTAGATTGTGAGAGAATAAATTTCTCTTTACCAAAGCTATCTACTTATAGTAATCCTGTTACGGCAGAACTAGGTAAATAAGACAGTGTTTGTGTGGTTTTTGCTATCAGTTATGCAGTTTAGTTGTTATGTAAATTAAGTAGGTGTTTATCTAATTTGGTTTGCTTCTGTGAGGTTAGTGGTCTCTATAGAAGTGTATTGGAAACAGGCCTAGTATGGGCACCTAACCTTAATATGGACAGAACATGGGATTTAGAGTTCAGAGACTGTGTTAGGCTGGGTTCTCTAGAGATGCAAAACCAGGAAAGTATGTGATTAGATATACAGTGAGATTTGTATTAGTGAAATGACTCGCTGGATGTAGAGGCTGGAATGGAGGTCAGGCTGGAGGCTTCTCTTGATTAACATAGCTTCAGGGCCTGGTAAACCCGAGATCTGCTGGGCTCTAGCTCACAGGCTAGAGCTGCTAGGATAAGCTGCCAGTTCAGGTCAGAAGAACTGGAGGTCAGACCGATAACCAGCTAGCTGCAGGATCCAGTGCCAGCAAAAGCCCATGAGCAGTATGAGAAAGTCTACTGACATTCCATGCAGACCACACCCCCAGGGAAACTCCTTTTAAATGATTGGCCACTCACAGCAGATCCCATTGTGGAGGTGACTGCATATCAGACCTTGTCATGAGGTGATCACATCATTATATGACTGCCAAGCTGCATCCTTACTGCCAAACCTCTGAGAATCATGGCCCAACCAAGGTTACACACAGCCCTAACTATCACAGAGACCTGAGTTTGAATCCCAGAATTACATTTAATTCTGAGATACTCTTTGTTACATCACTCTCTGAGCTTTATTTTTCCGTATTTGTCCTACCTACCAGCTAGAAGTGTGATTAGATGGCATTGGCATAAGAAATGACGTGTTTTTCTTCTTTATGTAACTTACTGTTTTAGTTCATAATTTATATTTTTGTTTTCCATTTGATTTACTGAAATGCTTTCATTCTTATTGTCCTTTGAATTTTTCTCTCCTTTTGCTGTAATTTCAGATTTTCAGGAGACTGTTGTCTCCCCTCTCTGTTCTCACTTGCATTTTTGTGAGATGCAGCCTTGAGTCTGACTTTATATTTTATAAGTTTTCTTAGACTTTGGGAATTTTTTCTCTCATCAGTGCCAGCGTGTTAAAATACTGCTAGATAATAAGGTAACCAATAATACTCTATTTCTTGATCCCTCAATGCCTAGTATACTAGACCAAAAAACCCAAACTGAACCCGTTGCCATCGAGTCAGTGTCTCTTTTCTGGTTAGCAGCCATAGATCTTGACCACTACACCACTACTTGCTTAATACCGTGAGGTCTGGCAACTAAGTTCTCAAGCTCATCCTAGAAAAAGTGCTGTATACTTCATTCTTAATATCACTACAGACACCTTCGAAGTACTCACCTTCGTAAGTTATGCACTGATACCAGCACCTAGTCCACCCTTCAAAGCATTTTAGGCATTCTTTTTCTGGAATGGTCATCAGAGCTGTCATTGTGTTACTGTTGATGTCCTGAATGTCATCAAAATGTCCTCCTTTCAATATTTCTTTTATCTGGGGATAAAGAAAAAAGTCATTGGGATCCGGATCAAATGAGTAGGGAGGGTGTTCCAATACAGTTATTTGCTCACTGGCCAAAAATTCCCTCACAGACAGTGCTGTGTGAGCTGGTGCATTGCTGTGATGCAAGAGCTATGAGTAAATGGCGAAAAGTTCAGGTTGTTTTCATCTAACTTTTTCACTTAGGCTTTTCCGTACTTCCAGATAGTAAACTTGGTTAACTGTTTGTCCAGTTGATACAACTTCGTAATGAACGCTCCCTCTGATGTCAAAAAAAGGTTAGCAACATCATTTTCATTCTTAATTTGGACTGATAGAAATTTCTCAGTCGTGGAGAATTGGCTGACTTCCATTGTGCACTTTGACCACTTTGTTATGGGATTGTATTGGTACACTCATCTTCACCAGTGATATCCCTGCTGAAGACATCGTCTTACCTCACTGTCTTTGCCAGAGGTCTTGGCGAACTTCCACTCTCCTTTGCTTTTGTTCATTGGTGAGCTCCTTCAGGACCAGTTTTGCACACACCTTTCTCATGCTGGGATTTTCGTTTAAGACTTTCCTGTTTCTGTATTGATGTTTACTTAGTCTGCTGTGCCTCTCACAGTCAGCTGACAATTTTGACACACAGTTCGACGAATTTTTACAATGCTTTCATCAGTTCTGCTTGTTACTTGCTGCCGTGACCTCTCTCCATCACTGATGCTTTGTCTCCCCTCAGAAAAATCGTTAACCCATTTGTACACTGGCATTTTCTTCATTGCATTATCCCTGTAAACTTGGACTAAAATGTCCCTAATTTCACTTCCACTCTTGCCAAGTTTAACAAGAAATTTAATATTTGCTCTTTGCTGTAATTCAAGCTCCAGCATTCTTGTGATACCACACAAAAACATGCAACAACAATAATGAACACCATCTCAGCAAGACATTGCCACACGTCATCATGAACACAGCTGTGAGACACTGATATAGCAAGGTTATGAAACCTTATCGAGTTGTTTCTGTAGTACTGCCAACCTAAGTGTATGGTGGCAAGTTTATGAACTTAATTGTCTTCCCTATGTGTTCTCACTTGCGTTTTTGTGAGATGTTTCACATATCTAAGAGATTTTATACCCTTAAGATTTAAATGGCTATTATAAGTCATCTTAGGCCTTGTTAGGAAACTGTGATGGCGTGATGGTAAGTACTACAGCAGCTAACCAAAAGTTGGCAGTTCAAATCCAGCAGGCACTCCTTGGAAACTCTATGGGACCATTCTCTTCTGTCCTGTCAGGCCACTGTGAGTTACAGTTGACTTGAGAGCAGTGGGGCTTTTATTTTAGGCCTTGTTGAGTAAATATTTTGCTTTAAGTTATTAAAGCCAGCCAAAAAAAATTGACTTAAAAGTGTGACATTTCCTCTTAGATGTGGTGTACTCAGTCATTTATCTTCTGCGTAGCATCACTTAATATTTTGTACTTTTGTTCTCTTTTCCATCATTTTCTTTAGATTTTCTATTTTGTAATTATAATTAAAAGACTGTTTTCTCATTTAACTTAGAATAATTTTACCTCCATTTGGGTAAATTCAAGACAAAAGTTTTTAAACACTCTGAAACGTTCATTTTGGAAATGAATCTGAAGTTACATTTTGTAAGTCCAAGAAGCCTTGGAATTTTTTTGTGTTAACATCTCAGCTTTTCTATGAAGTATATTGGAAGCCGATAATTTTGGATTACGCATAAATCTTACAAAGGCGTCATCTAGTGTTTTAGCAGTATTCCTCTGTGTCCATGGATCTGTGCTTGAAATGCAACTGCACTTTCTTCTTCTTTTTTTCTTTTTGATATCACAAGCCAGTATTTACAAAGTGCCAGTTGTGCATTGGAATTTGAGAATGTGACCACAGTAAAAAAAATCCTGTTACCTATTTTACTTTATCTCATTCAAGACCCTTCTAAATTTCTTCATTATGGAAGGAGCCTTCCGAAATAAGGTATTATGGCTGTCATGGATTGAATTGTGTCCCCTCAAAATGTGTGTATTGGTTTGGTTGGGCCATGATTCTTGGTATTGTGTAATGTTCCTATATGCTGTAAACTCTGCCTCTGTTGATATTTATCAGGGAGGATGGGCGGCAGTTGTATTAGTGGGGCAGGTTGCACTATGTAAGATTGTATTGTGCCTTGAGACAGTTTGTGGCGGAGATATTTGGGGACCTCGTACCACCATGAAGCAGTGCCAGGAGCAGAGTGTATCCTGTGGAAAGGATCCTGGGTCCTTGAACCTCAGAAGCTCCCAGTCCTGGGGAAGACTAATGACAAAGACCTTCCTCCAGAGCCAAGGGAGAAAGATTTCCCCTGGAGTTGATGCCCTGAAATTGGACATATAGCTCACTGGATTGTGACACATTAAATTTCTCTTTGTTAAAGCCATCCACTTAGAGTGTTTTCATTGTAGCAGCACTAGATAACTAAGACAATGGCCAATTCAAATCTAGTAAAATAGAAGATGGAAAAGATGAAATTTAAAAGGAAAGAAGAAGTTTTTAATTTATATGTGTGTATATATGTATGTATGCATAGACCTACTACTCCTTATCTACTGTGTCCTTATCTGACATTTTGCATTTATAACAGCAGTAAAAAATGTATCTGACTCATTTGCACATTAACAGTGTATGTCTGGCAGTGATGAATGCTGAGGTATGAGGCAAGAGTACCACTGGCTGTGACGATTAAGGTTATGCATCAGCTTGGCTCAGCCATGGTTCTCAATGGTTTGGTGGTTATATAATGATGTAATTGGATAGTTCTGTAGTGATGCAGTTTGGCAATTATGTCGTGATGTAGTTGTCCTCCATTTTGTGATCTAATGTGGTCATCCTTCATTTTTACATAACTCTGTAAGTCTTTGGAACCTAACTGTGTTGATAAGTGAGGAGTGAGCGTATACCATATGTATATATGTAGAGTGTTCTTACAGATAATTTGTATGAGTAAGAAAAAAGGAATAGTGAAAATCAACTCAAACTTCTAGTAAAAATTTCAGCGTAGCAGATTCTAATTTTTATTCCATATTTTCTCCTTTGAAATGACATGTAGCATACAAAGCAGGCTGCCCCGACCCGCGGGACAAATCAACGAAGGGACGAGGGGAAGCCTGTGAAAGTAAAGCAGGGAGGGCGGAAAAATGGAGGCAAGACAAGATTCTGATCAAGCCTCAGTTTTATTATTAAAATGAGGTATATTTATAGCAGTTGGAATAAAGGGAGGGATCAAGTGACGTAGGGATGGAGTGACATTTGGAGTGAGGTAGTTGTCGGCTGGGGATTGGATATACATAGGACTAAGGCAGTGACATCAGGCAGGAAGTTTTTCGCGCGCGCGGGCCTTTTGAATTTCGCGGGCACGGGCTTTTTCAAGCTTGGCGCGCGCGGGCTTTTTCAGCCCTACAAGCTTCCTGTATGTCGGGGCCTGGGGGCTCTCCCATGGCTCCCGACAGCAGGCAGTGTTCTTTGAATGCAGCTAGCTGTGTATCCGTTTCATGTGTTATTAACCTGGAGTCTAGATCCACTTCTATAAATACTCCAGATTTTAAGTACATCTCTAAGTTCTAGTTTAGTATCACTTCTAGTTCTTCTTGCTCTGATTTGTCAAAGTATAATATTTTGGGGAAACTTTAATAGCTTATAATTTTGTTTAGAAGATGGTGATCTTCTTTGTTCCATAATTGCAAAACATTTCTTATTTTTAGATTTATGAACAACATTTAGAAAGATCAGTCCAGTAGTTTTATTTCTACAAAGTCTATCCTTCTAGTCATCTCTGTGTAAATACTTGCTTCAGGCATTTATCTACTTACTAACCATATCAAATAAGTTTTGGAGTGTAACCATTTCAAAAAACAGTGAAGGAATACTGACACAATGTATTTTAAAAAACAAACTGCTTGTGGTTCTTGTTGAAAAATACTGTGTGACATCCTTCTTACTAAATGACTGACTGCATGCAAATACCATATTTTCTTTTGTTCATTCTTTCCCCCTTGAGAAAATCTTGGAAATATTTATGTTAAATAAAGTTCATTTAGGATATCTTCGTCTGAAGACTCAGGGTCTGGCATTCTTCTGTCAGTTTCTTCATTGTTGTTAAAATCTAGAGTGCTCTTTGTATGCACTGTACAAATTTGAAATGTTTACTGGTCATTTTTCTTCTTGTTTTTATGGATGATAGATGAAAAGTTTGAATTTTTAACAGTGGTTGTTGCTAACTAAAACAAACAACAAAAAGTACAAAGATTGTGTCTCCAGATGTCTTTTGTATCTTTTTAGAAAAGTGGTACAGTATCTTGGGTAATGCTATAGAAAAACTCAAGGATGATGAAATAGTGATGATTTGTTTCACTATTGCATCATTTTTTTAGACCTCTGCTTCCGCTAGCCATTTGTGTCTATTGAGCACTTGAATTGTAGTAAGTCTAAATTTCAAAAACTTATGCCATAAAGAAGAATGCAAAGTATCTTGTTAATTTTTGTATTAACTATATGTTGAAATGGTTGTGTTTGGGATCTACTGGGTTAAATAAACAATATAGTAATAAAATTTTTATATTTTACTTTTTTTAATCTTCGTACTAGAAAATCTAATATATGTTGGTTTGAATTTGTGTCTTGTAATATCTTTTTGTTGAGTAGGACTGCTCTAAGTAATTTCATTATTATTCTGTTTTTGTATTATTTTGATATTTTTCAGCACAATCAGGACAGTTGTAAGGTAGTGCAGTGGTTAAGGGCTTGACTGTTAATGGAAAGATTCATGGTTCGGAGCCACTGTACGGAGAAAGACTTGGTGATTTGTCCCATAAAGATTAAAACCAACGAAACTTGACAGCACAGTTTTGCTCTGTCACATGGGGCCACTATGAATCATAATCCAAGGATGGCACCCAGCAAAAATAGCAGAATGTTTCAAGGTTCAGGAAAAAGATTACCAAGATCCTATAAAGTATCTTACATTTATGAATGTGTCCAAAGAACCTATGTGGTATTGCAAGGTTAAATGAGTCTTATTCATTTTTTAAGTAATTTTTCTCTAAAAATAAAAGTCACAATACATTATACTCTACACATCTTTAGAACTGCCTCCCCAAAAAGCTAAAATTGAGGCTAATGGACCCTGATGGTGTATTGCCAGTTAAGTATTTTCCCCTTTACAGTCTGCCAATTCCGGATTAAGAAAGGACTTTCTTTTGTGGGTCACATAAACCAGAGACTCCCATCAGCCTAAGACCAGAAGAACTAGATGGTGCCTGGCTACTACTAATGGCAATCCTGACAGAGAACACAACAGAGTCCCTGATGGAGCAAGAGATAAGAGGGATTCAGAACTTGAATTCACATAAAAAGGCCAGACATAATGGTCTGACTGGACTGGAGGACCCCTAGGGTTCTTTGTTAGCACCAATCTAAAACCATTCCCAAGGCCAACTCTCCAGACAAAAATTAGCCTGGACTATAAGACATAAAATGATACTTGTAAAGAGTGTGTTTCTTAACTCAAATAACTACATGAGCTGAATGGCCAGCTCCTTCCTATCCAGAGGTGAGATGAGAAGAAAGAAAGGGACAGGAGCTGGCTGGCTGGCTGGCCAGGGGAAATCCACAGTGGGAAAGAAGCAGTTTACTGTCACAATAAAGGGAGAGCAACTAGGATCGCATAACAATGTGTGTTTAAATTGTTAAATGAGAAACTGACTTGAACTGGAAATTTTCACATTAAGCACAATAGATTAAAAGCTTTCCTTGGAATCATTTTTAGGCACCATTTGAAGCCACCTAAATTTGTTTTGGTAGCATGGGGAACTTAGAGGCACTGAAACCTGATCGTTTATTGTTCCCGTAATAGTGATACAGAGCTTAGTATGAAATCATTTGTTAGCTTATAGAATGAATGGCAAGTCTTACAGTGTACAAACCATATGATAATGTACTTTTTAAGTTTCGGGTTTATATATCTGCCTGAAATACAAGAATTATAATTTGTGTGTAATCTAATATCTTTTTTTTTCTTGTAGACTTTTGTGAATGATGTAAGGATTCCGGAACAGACTTATATCACCTTGAAACTTGAAGATAAGCTGAGATTTGGATATGATATCCTTATATGATTTTGCTCATCTATTAAATATATGAAAAAATCTTCACTGTGGTGTACATTAATATTTCTTGAATTCACAATATCAGTATGTTAGAAATCTCTGTTTATTGGATACCTTCCCATATTAACATATATGTTTAAAAATTATGTTTTATCTTTGGTTACTATACTTGTTCCTAAGAATAATCCAGGAAACATTGAGAGACTCAGCATATTTTTTGAAAACCTCAATATTTTTTCTGCTGAGAGCTCTCAGTGCTGTTGCATGTATAATTTGAGTGTCAAAAGGTGTAAACTGGGGAGATAACAGGGGAGTGTTTTAATTTCAGCCCAGTCCAGAGATTGTTTTCTGGTGAATAATGGTGACTTGGATGAGCCTCCTGACAGAAATGTAGTGATTTAAACCTAATTTTTCTCTCCATATGTAGCCTTATTCCATTTTATTCCGTAATTGGAATAAAGTTCCATTTGTGGAATTTATATTGCTTATTTAGTTGAAAATTTTCAGTATTCCATGGCTTCTCAGAATGAGGCTCCCTGATAAAGTGTATTACGCATTTCTTGTGTGTTTAAAATTATTTTAAAAGTAGGATTCTCAGAACTGAACAGGAATATAATGATAGTGTTAGGGTAAAGAATTACTGGTGTAGAGATGGAACACAGTGGATTGAAAAATACAGTTTCTATTCATGTGAGGCAAAAAGTTTTATTTAAAGGACTTACTATGTGTAATTAAAATAAAGCTATTTTACATTATGCTGTATGTTTGTGGATTTTATTTGAATTACTGTATGTGGATGTTAATATTGCCAAAGCCAAGTGCCGTCAAGTTGGATGTTAATATTAAGAAATATATCAAACATTGGCCATTTTTATGGACTTTTATCATGCTCGCAGAGAAAATGTAGTCTCAGCTAAGCAGAGCTGATGCTCAGATAAAGTAAATTTAATAACATTGTTGAAAAATGGTTTTTAGAGCACAACTAGTTTTTATTTTAGGTTAAACTTAAAGTTTTTGAGAAGTAGTTTTGTAACATATCACCTTTTACTTCCAGAGCCAAAGGAGTATGTTAAAAGTGAAACCATTAAACATTAATAATTCCAAGTTATATACTTTTAAAAATGTGTGTTCCATACAGTGATTAAGAATTAGCATTAAAGCCTTGATGAACAGGCTTCTTAATTATATAAGTTTAGTTATAAGATTTCCATCAGAAAGAAATACAAGTAAATTATTTTGAATTCAAGCACCACCTCTAAATCTGCTTGCCACACCAGCTGTTTTGAAACATAGATGATAAAGTAGGGCATTCAAGTTTTGTTAAAATTCTGTAAGGTTAACTTTGAATTTTAAATCAAGAAGAAACTATTAAGAAATAATGTGGTGTTTTTTTTTTTTTTTTTTACAAATTGTAGAGTAATTTCTTAACTGAGAACTAATTATTTCTTTCATATATACCAGCTTATAGTATATCTAAAATTGCTTGGGTAGATATTTTTTACCAGGTGTTCTTTTCAAGATTCTGCAGTCAGTGCTGCATCAAAGCTGGTCTCCAGATTCCTAGGTTAAACCCAGTTAATTTTATTTTTCTTAGATGGCATGTCATATTAATCATGATTTTTGAATATTATTCATTTACATATTAGGCTGTTACAGTGGCAGAAATTATATAAGATGAAATTTTAAAACAGGTTTTCTATATTATTGTTCCGCATTTAACTATCTAGTTAGGTGCCGTTGAGTGAATTTCTACCTCGTAGTCACCCCATCTGACAGAACAGAACTGCCGTGGGTTGAAGAAACTGTCATGCTTTATTTATTAACTTGTTTATGTATTCACTTATTAGATTAATCTTAATTGTTAACCAGTTAATAAACTGCTATTACCCCGGAGTAAAAAACTAATTAAAATGCCACAACAATAGAAAAAATACTTTACTGCGGATTGGGACTAGAACTAGGAAACAAAATTTGTATGTCAGAAGTCTTTTTTTCTGACTAAAGAAATTAAGTGATGATTTGCAAAACTAAGTATTCTGTGAAGTGTCAGGTTTTAAAAAAGACAGTAAATTTGTGAGGGATAATAAAATGTTACAGCAATCGAGATAAACCTGAGAAAGAACTAACACATTTGCAAGTGACAAAAAATGTGGCAGAAAAGCAAGCCTAAGTTGTTAAATGTTTTCTGTGTGCTAAACACAGTCCCAGTGGTCTGAGAATACAGTAATGAATAAGACAGACAAAACAAAAAAAAACACCTGTCCTTCTGGAGATTATACTTAACTGGGTTGGAGAGAGCAGACAGCAAACAACTGAAGTGGGGATACTGTAGGGTTAGAAGTGCTATGGAGAAAAGTGTGAAAGGGGCATACAGACAACCAGAGGTAGTGAGTGGGAAGTTACCATTTTAAAAAGGATGGTCGGAATACCTCATTGAGAAGCCAGTGTTGGAGCAAAGATGTGGAAAAAGAGCAGGCTGTATAGGTCATACAGGGTAAGAGTTCTTCAGTAGACTGAAGAGTTCGGTACAAACAACTTGAAGCAGGAGCATGTTTGGCATCCTTGAGAGACAGCATTGAAAGCTAGTGTAGCTGGAACAGGTGAGAGGAGGATGGGAGGATAGTGGGGACAGAAGGTATGAGCCCTGATAGGCTGTGATAAGGATTCCTGTTTTTATTCTAAGTGAATTGGAGCCGTTGGAAGGTTTTGACCCAAGGAATGACACAATTTGGACTTGGACATGTTTCAAAGATTATGCTGTCGATCCTTGTTCAGAGAATAGACTGAGTGTAAGTTGGCAGGGGTGAGAAGACAGACCAGTTAGAAGGCTATTTCAGTAATTCGAGCAAGCAGTAATGCAGGTATGGATCAGGGTGGGAGTGGCAGAGCTGGTGAGAAGTGATAGAACTCTGGATATATTTTGTGGATGTAGTTAGTGAGATTTCCTGATTAGGCTGATGTGGAGTGTGAGAGAAAAGGTAGAATCCAAGATTGTGGCCTAAGCAATTGGACAAATACAGTCAAGTGTTGTCCACCACATTTTAGGTTCACTGGACTTTATTCTTCCATTTCCTTTTTGACTTATGCCATCTTTATTTCCTTTCTGTTACTTTTAATTTGCTTTTCTGTTGCTTTCTTAAGGTAGAAGCTGAAGTCACTGAGACCTTATGTAGATATTTAGTTTCTATAAATGTATCCCTCTGTTAGCTTCCAAAATATATTCTAATTTTCCTTCTTCGACTCTTAAATTATTTGTAAGTTTATTTACTCCCAAAAATGTCAGTTTGGTTGAGATGGTTGATACTGTTTAAATCTTATTTATCCTACTGATAGGTTATACACTTGATCTGCTGATTCTCGAGAGAGGTGTTGAGATCTCATGTAGTAATTTTGGTTTTATCTGTTTCTCTTTGCAGAAGTTTTTCTTTCATGTAATTTGAAACTCTGTTATTAGTTGCATAAACACTTAGGATTATTGTGTCCTCTTCATTCAGAAAAGGACATGGAACTAGGGATACATTGCTAGTGTCAGATGGATCTTTAGTGAAAGAAGAGAATAGCAGAAAGATATCTACCTGTTTGTATAGACTGCAAAGACATCCAGCTGTGCGAATTATAACAAATTATGGCTAACATGGCAAAGAAAGAATTCCAAAACCTTTAATTATGTTCATGTGGAACCTGTATACAGACCAGTAGGCAGTTGTTCACGTGTACAGAGGGATACTGCTTGGTTTAAAGTCAGGAGACGTGCATCTGAGTTGTATCCTTTCACCATACATAGCCTGTACGTTGAGACAATACTGTGAGAAGCTGGCTTATCTGAAGAAGAACATGGCATCAGGATTGGAGTAAGTCTCACTAGTACACAGATAGCAACAACCTGGAATGTTGAAAGCTAAGATGACTTGAAGCACTTACTGGTAAAAGTCAAAGACTACAGCCTTCAGTATGGGTTACACCTCAACTTAAAGAAAACGGAAATCCTCACAACTGGACCAGTAAACGGCATCGTGATAAATGGAGAAAATACTGAAATTGTCAAGAATTTCATTACCTAGATCCAAAATCAACACCCATGGAAGCAATAAGCAAGAAATGCAACGACATGTTGTATTGGGCAAATGTGCTCCAGAAAACCTTTTTAAAGTGTTAAAAAGAAAAGTCACTTTGAGGACTAAAGTGCACTTGACCCAAGCCATGGTGGTTTCAGTTGCTTCACATGCATGCAAAAGCTGAACAGTAAATAAAGAAGACCTAAGAAGAGCTGATGCCTTTGAACTATAGTATTGGCAAAAATACTAAATTTACCGTGGACTACCAGAAGAACAAACAAATCTGTCTTGGAAGAAGTACAGCCAGAATGATTCCTAGAAGCAAGGATAGAGAGATTTCATCTTAGGTGTTTTGGGACATGTTATCAGTAGAGATCAGTCCTTGGGGAAGAAGGTCATGTTTGGTAGAGGGTCAGCACAAAAGAGGGTGGCCGTCAGTGAGATAATTGCAACAGTGAGTTGGAGCACAGCAACAACTCAGGACAGTGTGGGACTGGGCAGGGTTTGGTTTTTTTGTACATGGGATTGCTGCACACCAGAACCAGCTCCACAACACCTAACACCAGCAACAACCCCTGTACTCCTGGGTGCTCTGAATGGGGAAGGAAGTACAGAATTTAGTGCATGGTCATAAAAAGCCCTTTCATTACACGGTTAAGTAATAGTGGGAAATGTGACCTCTACTGTGTAGTGAATAGATCCTTTTTAATATACAGAAGCATTGTTCTTTTGGGTTTAATAATGAAAGCATTCATTTTATCCAGCATCTGTATAGGGGTGGTGGTTTGATAATGTAATATGACCCTGATTGCAGTTCATCGTGGAAAGGGGTAGTTGTAGTTACTACAGGCACCCTAATAATAGCATTTATTTTGCACTTGCAAAATGAACTTCATTTTTATCAGGATTGGTGAAGTGTGAGTAATCAGAGTCCTTCAAGATTTGCTGTTACCACTGGTGAGATACTCCTTTCACACTTAGGTTATTAGCTATCAGTGTAGTTGGATCCTGGTGCTTTTTTATCATTTGTTTATTAAAAGGTGAAAATGTCTTTTATACTCCTTCTCATCTGGAAAAGCACCTTATGTAAGTTTAGAAATATTGCTGGATTTTAAGAGTATTTTCTTTAGCATTTCAAAATGAAGAATTTCATGTTTATCAGCCTTTTTTTTTTTAACATTTTACCATTAAGAAGAATATAGTAATAACCTGTTAAAAGTTGGACAGTTTTGAAATTGTTTTATGATTATTTTAAGCTTTATTGCAAGAATTTTGAAATTGTATTTTTCCTTAGCCCTGTTTACATACAAATCTTTTCACGGTAGTACAAGGAGAGATGAGGGTCCCTGAAGAAGCTCTTAAGGTAAACATTTTTGTTTGTTTTATAACCCTGCCACTTCCTAGGGTTGGTTTCACTCATGCACGTTTCAATTCCATTTCCAAATGTTTTCTAGCATGAGAAATTTACTATTCAACTTCAGCTGTCCCAAAAATCTTCAGAATCAGAATTATCAAAATCTGCATGTGCCAAAAGCGTAGACACAAAGGTAGCAGACGCTGCAGTTGAAGTGCCGCACAAAGCTATGGAGGCACTCAAGTCTGAGGAAAAAGCCGTGGGTAAGTCAGTCTCTTTGAAAATATACTGCTAATTGATAGTGAAGAAATGGTGTGCTTTTTCTTAAAATCTTGGCCATGTTTAGTTAGACATTTGCTGGCTGATTTATAATAATAATAATGACTTCAAGAGTTTTACATGCTTTAACTTTTCATGGAATTCATTAGAAAGCATAATCCAATGTGTAATTAATTACATATGACATTCGTATGTAGGTGTCTACTATGTTTAAGTATTTGAGGGAGATAAGTTTACAACATGTGTTCATTATTTCACATTTGGTGTTTCTTCTGAAATGTAACTTTATTAAAAGAAAAGAAATAAAATATCCAATAATGCTACATCATTGTAGTTAGTATAATCATGTTTAGCAGGCTCCACACACTGAAAAATGCTTTACATAATTTCATTCAAACAAAAGCAAAATTTTTTATATGAATAGATATTACCAAATTTGCTCAAATGAAAGTGTGTTAGTCCTGGTTACACTAGTTTAAGTCTAGTTACTGTGCAGTGCCATTACACTTTTAAAAAGTTAAAGAATAGTTACTCATGCCAAAACTTAATTGCCTTTCACATTTAGAGGTAATGAGCCATTTCTGACCAGACTGCTTTCATTTTTCCATAGTCGATTATTTCCTCCTTTCTCTAAACTTGTTCTAGTGAGGGCACTTCCTATCTAAAGTTTAAAGTTTCAAGTCAGAAACTATTTGTTTTAAATGCCTTACTTATATGCCAGAGAAACTTTGCCAAAGCCAAGTGCCAGAGAAACTTTACACCTTCAAAAAAAAAGCTGTTGGGTGATACCAGATTGTATTACTCAGAACGTGCTGTGTGAATTTTCATTTAGTCATGTCCGCCATTGACAAAGTCTTAGACACTATGGTCATTCAGCTTTTTTAGCTATCTAGACTGTACTCTGTTTTTCTCATTTAATAAACCAACAGGGCTGTTACAGCATTCTGCGAAAGTGTATCTTTTTCTGTTTCATGTGCTTTAGACAGATTTTTCCCACCTCTTTCTAGATCTTTCTGCTGTGCCTCGTGGCACTCCGTTGTATGGGCAGCCATCATGGTGGGGGGACGATGAGGTGGATGAACGAAGTGCTATCAAGTCAAATGGCAAAGCTGAAGAGAAAAATGACACTGGAGTGTCAGGTAAAAGACCTCAAAGACTATGACATTAAGTGAATATATCTTGGAAGAATTTCTAATCTAAGTAAACTCCTTGATACTTTGAAAAGAGATATCAGCTACTGTGTAACTTGGATAAAGATAACTGATGTGTATTTTAATTCTTGATTTGGCATGAGTGCTTCTCACTTTATTAAGTAAATCTTTATATGCACTTTTTTGAAAAATTTTTTGTATTTAAAAAAATTATTAAAATGTATTAATGAGACCAAAATGTAGGTAGAAACTAATCTTGTGTATTTTCATTGTATTTGCATGCATATGTCATATTTTAAAACAAGTAATTTCTCCTGTGTTCAGAAACGTGATATGAAATTAAAATTTCTTTAAAATCTCTGTAAACTGAGTTACAACATAGTAATAATAAGAGCAGCTGAGTTTGGCTGTTAGAAAAAAAGAAATAGTTCTGGACAAGATTCTCAGAGGAATAGTCAGGGAGTGTATTCTTTTGTTGTAGTACTTAATCGGCCATTAAATCAAGATTTCCAGAAAATGAACTGAGGTATCAGTCATCTGTCACATAAGCCTCAGGCACCATGCATCAGTATAGCAAAGACTTAGTGTGAGCTCTTCTCAGCTCTGCTTAGGGCACTCGTCCTACAAGATGAGTTAAGACCCTTTTCTTGCTGGGGAATAAGGCCACAGGTTGTGTAAATATGCCATATATCAGGATAAACATCTAAGAAAGCTGCCATTAACAACTTGGTGTTACAATACCCAATGTTTGAAGTCAGCTTTGCAAACAAATTTCCACCACAGCTTCTTTTGTGTCACCAATAGTTTTCTTCATGCCCAGTTTCAAAATCTTAGTGTTGAGACCTTTTGGGAAAGGTCTGTAGCATGCCTTTGTACGCAAATTACAGAATGTACTAGATTATGAAAGTGACTAAACAGGAAAGGAGTTTGCTAGCTCCTATAACTGGGTCCTTTCAAAGTTGGTGTCTTCAGCATCAGGTACCTAGTTTCTGTCTCTCAGCCCTGCTGTCCACGGTGGCTGCTTGCTGAGATGGCCACCTCACAGTCAAAGGCTGCTGGTGAGCAGCAGCCAGGGCTGGATCTGCTTGGATCCCCTCTGTCAGGAAAGAGCAAAAGTTGCTTTCAGGAGACCTTCCAGAAGATAAGAGGAGGACTTTCCCAAGCTCTTTCATTGGCCTCTCTCTCACAGATTCGTGAGAAGGTTCACCTGACTATTTCTGAACAACCTGGCAAGGAATCTGAGCATATCCTTAAACCAGTGTTGTCCACGCTGAAGCCAAGTGTGGAGTCAGTTATCCGCTTGGGCATGTGAGCTATCTCAGGGAAGAATAGAAATACTGAGGAGAGAAGAACAGGAAATGGACATTGGAAGGCAATCAAGAATGACTGTTTTATTTGAAATCTGTGTGACTTCCCTTTCCCGCATCTGTCTAAACGTATTACCTAATTCTGTTGTCATCTTTTTCTTATTTAGTCATAACTGAGCTTCTTGCTTCCAGTTTCAGTGCTCCTGCAGTTTATTTCACATAGCATATATAAAATGTCCTTTATTTCTTTTGTTTCAGGAAACAACAGTGGCTGCCCTTTGCCTGCCAAACAGATTTTAAACTTTTAAACCTATATTTGTCAGTGTTCTAATTTTGTCCCCCTTTCCCTAATGAGGAAACCCGGATGGCATAGTGGTTTAGTGCTACAGCTGCTAACCAGAAGTTCAGCAGTTCCAGTTCACCAGGGATTCCTTGGGAACTCTACAGGGGCAGTTCTTCTCTGTTCTAAAGGGTGGTTTTGAGTCAGAATCAACAGCTGTGGGTTTGGTTTTTAGTTTTTTCACCCATGATGGAAGGAGCCCTGGTTGGCACTGTGGTTCAGCTGTTAACCAGAAGGTCACCATTTGGAACCCATCAGCTGCTCTGTGGGAGAAAGATGTGACCCTCTGCTTCCAGGAAGATGACAGCCTGAGAAACCCTATGAGGCAGTTCAGCTGTCTTACAGGGTTGCCGTGAGTTAGAATTGACTCAGGAGCAGTGGGTTTAGTTTTTTCTCTGATGTGCCTTTTGTGTCACTGCCAGTTGTTTTAGTGTTCTCCCCAAGGCCTCCCCACCTAAATTATGCTAATCTCTGCCTGGTCTTCTTACATAAACATATGTACAGTGCATCAGATGGTATAAAATTCTAAGTGATGTATCTGCATATTGTATTGCTGTATGTATGTATTGCTGTAACACTGGCTCCTGTGAGGAGCTGTGGTAGTACAGGGGTCAAACGCTTAGCTTCCACCTGAAGGGTCAGTGATTCAAGCTTACCAGTCACTGCTCAGGGAATAAGATATGGCCCTTTGCTCATATAAAGATTAAAAAACCAAAAACCAAACCCACTGCTGTTGTTGGGTAGTGTCTGACTCATAGTGACCCTAGACATCAGAATAAAACTGCCCCATAGAGTTTCTAAGGGGCACCTGGCATATTTGAACTGCCAGCCTTTCGACTAGCAGACATAGCACTTGACCCACTCTGCCACCAGGGTTTCCCATGTAAAGATTACAGCCTTGGAAATCTCAGGCTGTTATACTCTGTTCTGTAGAATTGACTCAATATCAGTGGGTGGGTCTTAGCCTGTACCTTTTCTTTTTAGCTAAATGGTAAGTTTGACACTTTAGGGATCACATATTATACTATCACTGTGGAGTAGAGTCACTTACTAGAGAGGGGTAGGGAAAAACAGAACAAAAATCAAACAGGCAAAGACTAATGAGATGGCTGAAAGAAAACCTGGCAGAATTGAACTGTTAACCAAATTCTGAAAATAATTGTGATAGTGATTTTATCTGGACATTAAAAATTTTGCTCCACTCAGTGCACAAAACAAGTTCTGAAATGTGAAACATGTAATTTCTAGAATATAATAAAATGCATGTATGTGTGTGTGAGTGTGAGTGTGTGGGTGTGAATGGGTGTGTGTGTGTTTTTACTGGAGACAGAACCCTGATCTCTAATGGCCACTGACTTCTCTGTGCTGTTTACTTTAGCCACACACTCTTCCGAGTGCTTGCCTTACATGTAATTAATTAATGCTGACAGCAGTGTTCTTTTTCTCATTTTATAGATAACAAAAGTGAGGTACAGCGCCAGCAACTTAATTTAACGTAGTCAACCCAGCTAGGAAACAGTCAAGCTGGGGATAGAATTCAGGCAGTCCATGCTCTTAATCATAAGCAGTTGATATTTCAGTGACTCTTTTTCTTGTAAATACACACACATACAATCACTATCACTCTGAAAGGACATTATTCGTAGAGTACAAAGATTTAAATTGTAAAATACTAGGCATAAAAAATTGATGTCTTAGATCTCACTGTAAGTTTCAAACTGTAAAACATCCAGCAGTAATTTCAGCTGTGTAAATGAAACTAAATTCTAACAGATGACCCAAAATCTTACATTGCTTTTGAGTAATAAGGAGTTAATTCATTAATGTCTTGTGTTGAATAGCTTTAAGAGCCCTGCCAGATGTATCTGAACAATTGCCTTAGGAGGCTGTCTCTTGCTTTCTTACGTTAGTGTGACACTGTTCCTATTTCATCTTTATAAGTTGCAGTTTTCTTACAAATGCAGGGTGAGGGAGATAGTTTATAGGCCTAAAATAATTTTTGAAGTAAACATAAATTTTAGAACAGATTAGAAAGTGTATACCACAGTAAGATATGATTTAATTTCATCATAGTGAAATCAATTTAAAACAGTTTAAGATTATACAGTGTGATTAGTTTAACAACTTATGCTCTAAGTGTACTTTTGAGAACAAAACAAAAAGTGATTTTCTTCTTGGTTACCAATTTTTAGAGTTTAAAAATCTCCTACTTATAATGGAAAGTGAGCATTCCAGGAAAGATGATAGGGTGTCTGTTACCTGGGAATTCTTTATGTCCTTGTTTGTGAGTTCACATGTATCCAGAATCTCCTAAAGGCTTACCATAGAGCCTAAAAGCAAGTATGTACATTAGAGCAACCCTGTTTTCCAGGAAGCCAAGCCAAGTGCTGTAGGGTTGCTATGATTTCCGGAAAGTGCATGAATATTTTGAGTCCCAGTGAATTTTTTTTTTTTTTTTTTTTGCTGGAGTACTGATCTAAAGGTTGGTGATTCCGACCACCCAGTGATGCCATGGAAGAAAGGCATGCTGATCTCCTCCCATGAGGATTGCAGCCAAGAAAACCCTGTGGGACTGTGATGCTCTAACACATGGCCATTGGTTGGTGTTGATGTGATGACCAGGGCGGGGCGGGGGGCGGTTAGTTATTAGTATAAAGAAAAGGCATTTGTCTTCAGCTGTGCTCAGGTGTACCCACTATTCTACCAGCTGACTTGGTTTAAACATTTATTGAGGTTACCATTAAAGGTCTTTGAATGCTATGTGCATTTTTAAAAGGTCTTCATATGTGTGTGACTGTAAGGAATGTATTTTAATCCAATCCAACGAGTTTTGACAGCCTTCGATTTGTAACTGCTTTTAACCAAAAGAAATTTCCCAAGATCTGTTTACTTTAAGGTACTTGGAGTAGAAGTAGGTTGGATGAATATCATAAATGAAATGAGCCTTCATAGCCTCTCTAATTAATTTTACATTTTATTCAGTATAATATATTAAATGAAGGTGATGTTTATTCTGGATTATGTATATTGTGTATACCCCTGAAAGGTTACATGATCATTAAATAATTTTCTTTATAACTAGGAAGCGTGACTATCAGTTATTGAACTATGACATATTAATGCCTCAGTTCAGTGGTTGAACCCACCTGCAGCTCCATGGGAGGAAGAGGTGACATTCTGCCCTGTAAAGATGACTAGCTTGGAAACCCTGTGAGGCAGTTCTGTTCTGTCCTGTGGGTCTCTGTAAGTCAGAATGGGCTCTTCGGCGGTGAGTTACAGGTCCTGTGTACTGAAGAATTGTTTTTAAGGCTTGTGTGTCTGCTCTCCACGGTTTTTGTCTTATCTCTACCACTGAACTGTTACTTAATGAAGTCTGACTGTAATCTTCATTTCTACACCCTCTCCAGATTTGCCGCATGTCATCTGAATAGTTAGTTCAAAAGCTCTCATGACCGGCATTAGAATATAGATGTTGTCTATCTGTTGAGTTTCTTGGAGTTAGGGTTTTTGTTTTAGACTTTTGGTGATTGTTCCGTGATTCTTCCTGTGTTGGAAAGTTGGAGGAGGAGAAGGGAAAGAACCATTAGTGTGCTCCTTTTTTACCAAGCTTTTCTTTGGGTAGTTCCTCTTATGTAATAGTCACCTCGCTAATCCCCCACAGCAGTCATGTGGGCAGATAACCATTCCCCTGTTCTGTCACAAGGAGATTGAGGGTGCAAAAGTGATAGAGCCAGAATTTATCTGGTCTGACTTCTCACTCAGCTTTTCCCTAAGCCAGGTAGCTGGTTTGTGATCACTAGTAATAATGTGTTGCCTTTCTTCTCCTGTGCTTCTTGACGTGATTAGATGACTGAGTTGTGAATAAATGATGCAGGGTTTCTGGTCATATGGGTGAACGCAGTTTTGAAGTAGGACTGGCTTAGACATGGCACCCTTTATAAAAGTGGTATGGAGAATTGTTCATTTCTGATGTTTTAATGTAGGGTGTATATTGAATGTGTGTATATTAATTTTTAATTTTTCTTAGAGGAAAGATGAAGCGGGATTCCCTTGACAGATGAGTAACAAGTGGATGATAAATGCTTATACCCCTGGACCAGCTATTTGAGCTTTTTGCTTCACAGCTCAACCACTTCACTTTTATTTGGGTATCAGGATGGTTACTAATAGGAAACTACCACCTTTTATCTCCAGTGTTACTCACTACCCTCATAATGAGCATAACCACAAAAAGATTGATAGGACAGGTTTACAGACTAATCATGCTACATGGAATTAAGTACACTACATTGTGCATAGTAAATCAGTGGGTAGCGAAAAAATCAGTTATACTTGTATATGTTGATAAACATATGTGGAGTAGTTGTTTTATTTCTCATAGATATTTGTAGGTGATACACCTTCAGAGTAAGCATTCACCAAGTGGGTATTTAATCACTAAGGAAAAGAAGTTAACTTTTTAATAAAAAAATTAGAACGACTTTAGGGTATTACGCGTCTTGTCATTATTGCTGTATTGCTATGATAACAAAGTGTCTCTAATGCTCTTTGGTTTTCAGTGGGAAGAAAAAGATAGTTTTTACATTAAAATTATTGTTATATGGTCCCTTGCCTCGCATTTAGTTTTTTTTTTTTTTGGAAAGTATGTTTCTTAGAGATGGTGTTTTCTAGATTCTACCCCACACATTTGCTTCCAGAGATACGGCTGACCCATTCTGCTACAGCTTAAAAGGAAACTGGGTTAGGATTGTTTTGTGTTGAGAGTACTGCCAGGAACCAATTACCATATCTGATGAATCCCATCAGCATTTAATACTTGAAAAGATGTTTTGGAAGTCTAAATACTTTGCTTAATTAGACAATAATTGAAAACAACCGACTGCTGTGAAGTCTGTTCTGACTCATAGTGACGCTACAGGAGAGAGTAGAACTGCGTCGTAGAGTTTCTAAGGAGCACCCGGTGGATTTGAACTGCCGACCTTTTGTTTAGCAGCCGTAGTGCTCAACCACTACACCACAGTCTCCCTGCATTGCCTTTTCTTCCTAGTAAATTCTTTCACTATTTTTTTGTCAACTATTTAGGAGCTGAATGCTTTTCTGAGCTTTACGGAAATATGTGTCATTTTGAACTTATTCACTATCTTGATAGTAGACACAGTTCTTTCAGTTCCTAAACAAGAATAGTTTAATCTTTATGATTTTGTTTTGCATTTGTACTAATAACACATACTTAAAATTTTCTAATTGTCATTTTCATGTATATACTTTTATGTATTTATGAATGTATTTTTATAACTAAATCAGTTTTTATGGCAATAGAAGAATAGTAATTATGTTCTGCAGTTGCTTTCTCCTTCTGCCTTATTCTCAGCAATCTAAGATTTATAATTCTGCTTTCATCTAAGGAATTTTGACATTCTGTGCCTGGTCTTCTGTATGCAGTGTAAACTAATTTCTTTGCGGGAGTTACTGGCTGGCAATTGCATTTTCTATTTTCAGCTTATTTCTTTCATACTGCTGCTTGGATTGCAATGCTGCAAACAAACTAGATGCTTTGTCTTTAACTGTTCTTTTATTCTTTATAAAATGCATCTGCCTCTTTGTAGTAGTATTATTTTATATTAATCTGAAAGTAATGTCTCTGAATGTGATGATGAAGAATGGTAAGTGAAATCATTACTTCTAGAACATCACCTTCATGTTTTCTTCATATGTGTATCCTCGTTTGAGTTTCTTGGAGCTCTGCTTATATTCATAGATATCTCATTTATCTCTTCCTGATGACTTGATAAGGATATTCATGCTTTTTTTGTCATTCTAGATACATACATTGAACTTGGCTCTCTATCTGCATTTGATTTCGGTTCTTTTATTTTGATTTATAGATCCAAGTTATAAAAGATAATGGATCTAGCCATGTAAGGTCCTTCTTAATTGCTTTGCTATCCTTTTGCCATTGCGACTGCTTAACTTGCATCTTCTACTGTTAATTGAATACTACCTGGGTTTCCACAGATTCACATGAAGCATACTGTTAATAATCAAGATTCCTTCTCCTCTGTGACATTTGTTCTTTGATACAAATGCCATTGTTTGTCATCCAGATTCTGATCTGCCTTCTGATTCTCATGGATTAATACAAATGGCCTTCACTGGACTCCTTCAAGTGTTACAAGCTTCCACATATTTTGAATTTTCTCTTATTTTTCTCATTAGGGTGCAGCATAGATTCCAAGCAAGTTGAGGAACAACCTGCAGCTACAAATGAAGAAGTACTTTTTCCTTTCTGTAGGGAACCAAGTTACTTTGAAATCCCTACAAAAGAATTCCAGCAACCGTCACAAGTAACAGAGAGCACTATTCATGAAATCCCAACAAAAGACACACCAAGTCCACATACAGCAGGTGCAGGGCATGCTTCATTTACTATTGAATTTGATGACAGTACCCCGGGAAAGGTAACTATCAGAGACCATGTGACAAAATTTACTTCTGATCAGCGCCACAAGTCGAAGAAGTCCTCCCCTGGAACTCAAGACCTGCTGGGGATTCAAGCAGGGATGATGGCACCAGAAAACAAAGTAGCTGACTGGCTGGCCCAGAATAACCCTCCTCAGATGATATGGGAAAGAGCAGAAGTGGATTCGAAAAGTATTAAAAGTGATGTTCCAGTTTACTTGAAAAGGTTGAAAGGTAAAGTGAATTGATCATTTGAGAACTTCTTATTTTATGATAAAGAAAATTCAGTCTTCACAATGACCAAACTGTCTATTCAGTAGAAAACTTCTGCTTTTTGAAAGGTTTATATTTAAAGTTTAAAAGCAAGCCATGCTGTTCATGTCAAACTTACTTATTCTAAATAGTCTTTCTTCATTTTCTGGCCAAAACAAGATTGGTTTTGTGAATTTATGTTTATATCATTAAATATGTTTCTTTTTTTCTATAGAAATACAAGATTCATTTGGTTCACTAGTGGCATTCTCTAGAAGATAGTTCCCACCATTCTCTTAATTTAAGGGAAACATACAGCCTGTTCTTCTCTATCATGATACTTCTAGTAAAGTATCAGTATTTAGAGTTTGAAAGCCATTTGATGTGGGCCCAAAGTCGTCACGTTATTAATAGTACTTCAAGCTGTTCTCATAGAACAAAGATTTTTGGTTTCATGATAGTTACTAGGAATCTGTTAATATAATTTAAATTTTGTGTGTGTGTGAGGCATCATGATTGATTGCTCATTTTTCATTTAATGTATATCTTTTATTTAATGCTTGGCTTGGCTTGGCTGGCGATATTAGCTGATCATTTTTCCCCATCGATTTTTGTCAGTTGAGATTTGTTTTAGAATTAATTGGCTACAGATTTGTGTTACTCTGCCTTACTATCTTTAGGGAAAATGGTTTTGAGCATACTGTGGTTGCATGTTACTCTATATAAAAAGCTGAGTGGCTTTAAAAAAAAAAGTGCTCTGAGATCAGACCGTGACTTAGCTGATATCCCTAACACCTTGCCTAGGATTTGTGCATGTGCTGCATATTCAGTAATTTGAGTGAATGGTGAACAGCTTCACCATCAGTGACAGCATGATCCGTGGCATCACCAGCACTGTATGACCTTGGACTCCGATCAAATAAAGAAGAAATAGCATCCCTGGGCTTCTTTCACATGACTGAGATAGTGTGTTTACCTAGTTCTCTGTTGGGGCCTATTACTGTATTTAAAATATAGTTGCCAGCAGTTAACTAGCATATGGTGATCTGCTTCCATAAAGATTATAGCCAAGGAACCCCTGGCAGTTCTTCTCTGTCACCTGGGGTCACTGGGAGTCAAAAGTGACTCGGTGGCACACAGCAGCAGCAGCAGAGGATCTTTTACTTCTGTTAGACAGTAGTAAATATGTAACTGAGACCTGTCTCTGTATCGATGGATTAAAGTACATAAATAAAACTACTCATTTGTAAAGTGACCACTTTTATGGAGTTAATAAATAATGCTGATATCCTGGTATAGTATATGAGGTCAGGTCAACCTTCAAAATTTAGAAATACTTATTCTTTTTTAAAACCATTCTTAATATACCAAAAAAAGAAACGTTAAAAGAGCCTTCTGAAAATATTTTTATTAAACCATTTTTTGACTTTTTTACTCATTATACCTACAGTGAAAACTATGAAAACTAGAACTCGCAGGAACTATCTTGTTTTTCCAGGTCTCGTAAGTTTTCTGCCTTTGACAGCATGGAGCTTACCACTTTTTTCTTGCTGTCTGTTGGTGGAAAACAAAGTAAATCCTGGGAGAACTGGACCTTGACAGGGCTCACAAGGTTTTCTGGGTCTCTCGAGTTTTCTGCCTTCGACAGGGTGCTACTGTATTTTCTATATAAGCTGTTATTTTTAAGTAATGATTTTAAGGTGGTCTCTGCTCTTGAACAAGGCCCACTTGTGAGTCAGCCTGATTTTAGATGGAAACATTAATGCCCACATGCGCTATTGTATATAGACACTGTAGTTTTACACAAATAACATGTACCTTCTTCTTTTGTGAACTGCGCCCTCCTTCTTCAATATATTTTTGTAAGCACCACTGCCAGTTTTTTTTCCAGGTCGCTGTACAAAAATGTAACATAGAACACTTAACAAAAATACCTCACTAGAGGGGGGCTTAGTTGCCAAACAGACATAGAAGTTTCCAGTTGTTTCCGCAAAAATACAAGATGTGATAATGATTTGATATTTTAAAGACCTTACCAGAAGTACACAAGCAGAGTCTCTTTCAGAGCTGATTTGGGCAGGCGTGCAGTCCAGGACATTGCCATTGCTTAGGGCTAGTTCAGAACCTTTCTTTTGGATTTGTCTTTAGAGTATTTTATAAGCCATCCAGGGCAATGTCTCTATGGGTATAACTCATTTTTGATCCAAGATAACCACTTTATTTCTACAGGCATATTTACAAAGGGCATGTGACTTTTTCTAAAAGTTGGACCTACTATCAATAAAGATTTTCCACAGTATAGAATATCAAAAGTTCACATTCACATATCCAAACTCTAAAAAAATTTTAATGAGAGTAAATAGCCACAGTGTTTAGACTTTTAGAAGCCATTTAGATCAGTCAGAAACTTAGAAGTAGACAAAACAAACAAAAGCAATAAGATGTTGCTCATTCAAGAGTGAAGTGCACGCGCTTTGGGACTGTGAGGAAAACATTGCTCACAAAGCCCATACACTTTCACCCTTGAGAAGAGGGGCACGTCCTTTAGGGCACAGGTAGTGACATGGGGTCGCCACAGTCAGAATCTTTCCAAAGACAGTGGTAACAACAAGTGACTTGGTACAGCTAACTAGCTCTTAGGAAAGCACTGGCAGAGCTTTCAGCACACGCAGACTTAGTTAATGATAGAAAAAGCAGAAAGAAACGTGGTGAAGGGAGTTTTCCAGTGATGTTTTGCTGAGTGAAAACAGGTAGTGTTTTCATCAGCTGTTTTACTTTATGTAATGCCTATAAATAGAATATCCCAAAAAAGAAAATGCCTGCTCTCTAGGGGGAATGTTAAGCTCTAACTGAGAGGAGAGCTAGTGAAAGGGTGTAACACCACCAAAGTACCAGCTGTCATATGTTGGTAGAAGTATTTAATTCTATAAAGATGATGGTGTCATTTTTAAAAACTTGAGGTATTGTATATGGTACTCTCAATTATGAAAGACTAGTTTACTTTTAAATGTCACTTGTCACATTTTTACAAAAAGAATACATAAAGAAATATATATTGGAGTTCTTTTCAGAGCTTACTGACTAGGTAGCTTCCAATTGCTATAAAGCGTAATGTTTTTGATTGATTTGGCACTTGAACTAGTGGTCTTGTTTGGGTTTTTCTTGCCATCTGCTATTTGTGATTCCTAGCTGTGACTCTATGAGGCAAGGGTCCCATTTCTTAAACCTATTTTTTCCTTTCAGGTTGTGTTTTGCATAGTTACTAATTTGAAGGCAAGGTTTTTCGATTTGTGATCATACCTGATTTTTATAATATTAATCACTCTTGCTCTGCTGGAAGTGCTTTCTTACCCTCCTCCGTTTTAGTCTCAGTCCCTTTGTTTCCCTCACCTGTTACTTTCCTCCAGAGCCAGCCGTTTCTGTGTACTGTGGCACTGCCTGAGCCTCTTTGCTCCTTCTGTGCACATTTTTCTAACCAGTCATTTTGTATTAAATAATTGAGCACCAACTGATAAGCACTGAATCCATTAGAAACAAACCCACTGAGTATTAAAACTCAATTTTTTTCTAGACCCCTGAACCCGCATCTTTCAGCTCAAATCATCGTCTTGTTCAGTGCCATGTTGTTCAGCAGCAGCTCAGAGTTATTAAATTTGTAGCCCAGGGAAATCTGAAAATCAGATTTAGGCCCAGAAGCCTTCAAATGTACCTGGTTGACTAGATTCGTTTATAGCTTCTAAAGCCACCATCTGTAACTAAGCTCTGGTTTGTGATATGCTCTGAAACATGCGTAGAATAACTCTTCACTTCTACTAATTTCATACGGTAATAAGATAATAATCATCATTTGGTTATTCCTGTGAAGGTACTTATTTAGGTCATGAGAATTCTGAAACAGTGAAAAGTCAAGTAATTTTCATAAAATTTGACATCTAATCACTAACAGAACTACAAAGAGTAATTACTTAATGGTTTTTACTGATTGTGATCAAGAAGAACCTGTGTTAGGAAGCTGATGTTTCACAAACCAGGTGTATTGTAACTTTCGGTACCTTATGGGGAAGACAGAAGTACATTTTTTTTTTAAAAAATCTAGTTTCATTTAGCAGCTTGTCATTTGTTTGATAGGTGGTTAGCTTTGTATAGTTATTTCACAATTGCTGTTCTTTGATGGGCCTTGTAGCATACTTTATTTAACTCTGAAGCTATCAGAGTTCAGAGTACAAAAATGCAAATTTTCAAAGCTCCAAGGACATTTGGGTAAAACTTGGCATAATAATTGATGGGCCTTAACAGATTTGAATCCTCTTATGTAAAGGAAAGGCATGATATAGTTTTGGAAGTACTAAGGATCATCAAAAGTGAAGATTCCTTTCATTTTCATTACATTTGTGCTCTTTTTTGGTATGGGTAATGAGATGCATCTTGGTGGCATCACTTTTTTCCTGTTTCTCTCATGCTAGAGTCTTGATTGCTTAAATAAGGCAACATTTGTAGTCAGGATAAATGTTTATTGATGTTATGAATAAAGCTATCACAGATGACATAGCACTGTGTATCTGTTAATGCATTGCTGAGTCAATCCTATTCAGTTGTTTATAAAGGACCTCATTGTTGGCTGATAAAATTTGAATATAAGCATTGCAGTTGAGGGAAGTTTACAGAGCCTGTTACTGAAAAGAACATATGACTCTGAATTGAAAAGGGAGAGAAGGGCAAAACAAACAGCACTTTTGTATATACTTCAAAATTTCTACATGCTATTTTTTTTTTCCTTGCCTGTTATTTGGTTTCTGTTTGTGTCCAGGAAATAAGCATGATGATGGCACACAGAGCGATTCTGAGAATGTCGGGGTGCACAGGCGCTGTAGCAAACGGGCCACTCTAGAGGAACACTTAAGGCGCCACCATGCAGAACACAAAAAGCTGCAGAAGGCCCAAGCTGCTGAAAAGCATCAAGACCAAGCTGTTGTAAGTCAGACTGCTTTTATGATTGCATTCTTTGATGAAGACAATCCCAGAAAAAGGCAGTCATATTCTTTTACTCAGAGCGCAGGGATCTTGTGTCAGGAAACTACATGTCCAGCACCACATACAAAACTTGAAAAAGCAAACTCTCCAACAGCAGATGCCAAAGTGGTTTCTTTGTCTTTACAGACTAGCTCTGCGCATCACAGAGGGGGGCATGGTGTTCCACATGGGAAATTGTTAAAACAGAAATCAGAGGAGCCGTCGGTGTCAATACCCTTTCTACAGCCGGTGCTATTGAGAAGTTCAGGGAGTCTTGGGCACAGACCAAGCCAGGAGATGGATAAAATGTTAAAAAATCAAGTTACTTCTGCTACTTCTGAAAAGGATAATGATGATGACCAAAGTGACAAGGGTACTTATACCATTGAGTTAGAGAATCCCAACAGTGAGGAAGTGGAAGCAAGAAAAATGATTGACAAGGTAAATAATTGGAATTGGGAATGATATTAGTTTTCGCATGGTATTTAATTTGACTGTTGAAAATTATTGGAGGGTCATCTTAAAGTGTCCTAATGCAGGCAGTAGCATTGGAGCTGTAGGGTTTTGTAGGCAGTGGAAAGGCTAACAATAAGACCAAAATCCCTTCTGATTTTATTTTGCTTATATTCTGAGTTTTCCTGAGTTTCAAATACAAAATCCTGAGCAGTGAAACTACTGTGATATTTTAAGCTGTATAAATTTAAGATAGAATTTATAAATAGTATTTATACTTATTTACTTAAAATAACACTAAAAGAAAAACATTTATAAACAAAAAATCAGATTCCTGTGACACTGTTATAAACATACATATTAGCTGACAATAACTAACCGCAGGATTCCTGCCTTCTAATTTCATGTTGTGAAGCAGATGACAGTGCACGTATTTAGTTTTTTGTTTGTCGTTTGTTTCTCTTCTTTATTTCCAGTCACTGTTGTCTTTTGTGATAGAAAAGAAGTATAAAAGCAAAACCAGTTTGTTTGATATTATTAGCCAAGTATACGCCTACTTGCAGTGATTTTTTTATATTTCAGATTTGTTCTTTGGCATTATTGGTTTATTAGATATCATAGTTGTTTGGTTTAAGAAGGGCTTCCGTCCATTTTGTGTACAGCAATAAAAAGTTGACTTTGGAGGCAGCTGTTTTATTTCCCACCCGTGCCCTTGGAAATAGCAAAATGAATTCAGTCAAACATTTATTTTTTATTTAAGCTTTTGTTACTCAAACACATTGAATCAGAATCTACATTAAAAATAAGGTACCTAGTGATTTGTATATATAATAATATAATAGTATTTGGAATGCTGTAGTTTGGATTGTGGATTTCCAAAATGATGTCTCAGGAAGTGGGCAAGAAAACTCTTTGGAAGATAGGAAGAATATTAGTACTTGTTTGCTTTCAATCTTATTTTTCTATTTCTGTTTTGAAGTGTTCTGTTACTACATCGATATATGCATGTAATTATTAAATACATATTTATCGAGAAGCACCTGCTCAAAATGTTTTACTGTTGAGATATAAAACTCCAGTCTAGGAAGAGATGTAATGTAATAAATGCTGTTGTAGTGGTTCAGAGGAGGAAGTAGGGTATTTGAGAAACATTAGGTGCATAAAGTCAGTTTCCTGTTAGTTTTAAAGTTGAATAAGGACACACTGTTGCAATAGAAAATGATCCCTTGTGACTTTGCATTATTTTGATCATTGTGGTTGATAATACGTATTTCTTTTAGATTATAGTAGAACCCCTAATTTTCTCTTATTCGTTATTGAGAACAAGTACTGTTGCTATTTTAAATACTGTCAGTTGGAAAATAAAAGGTTTGGGGGAATAAAAAAAGGAAATAGTAAGAAGTTTTGAAGTTCAGATTAGTATTAATTTTATTCTAACTATTATTGCCTTTGGTTTATGGCTGTTTTATTCATAATGAATAAGCCAAGCCAAAGTGTTCTCTATTAAAAGATTATTTAACAGCAAAAGATTATAGTATTTTAGAACATAAATGTTTGCAAGCAGACAAATCTGAAATCAGGTATAAGCTTTGCATTTATTAGGTGTATGCCCTTGGGTATTTAAGGTGTTTAAGCTGTAAAAGGACAGATTTCACTTAGATTATTAAAAGAATGCAGTAAGATACATAAAAAGACATCACAATAGCTAATTTAAAATAACAGCTTTGTGATTGTAACTATGTTTGTTAGTACCCTTTCTAGCTTCTCTATGTCAGTCTCTGCAAAGGGTATTCAAAAGGTCTTGAAAGTGCTTTTAATATTGAGTCAAATATGAAGCCTAGGGAGAAGTGACAGTCCAGATACCAGTCAGGCCAGGACTGCAGAAAGCCAAAAAACAGTCACTGTTGCAGATGAAACCTTTTGGAAAACTCTGATAGACGTGAAACCCAAACAAAACCCACTGACTGAGTATTCTGACTCTTGGCAACCCTATAGGACAGAGTAGAACTGCCCCATAGGGTTTCCAGGGAGCAGCTGGTAGGTTTGAACTGCTGACCTTTTAGTTAACAGCTGAACTCTTTACCACCACTGTGTCTTCAGGGCCCCCTGGATGTACAGGATGACCATAAAAACTGGTTCTGACTGTATAGTTATTAATAGCATCTCTTTTTGTTCTTAGTCTCTTCACAGCAAATAATATGGGCACACCGTAGATAGAGAACCCCTTGATTTTATAGGAGGATTCACTTAAGGGAGTAATAGTAGTATGTGATAGGGTAGGTAGCTCAGAATCATTCTGAGTTTGTGTAAACCAGAAAAGAAAGCTGGACCGTCACCGTAGGGAAAACCCAGCATCACTACATTATCTTGTAAATACTAAAAAAAAAAAAAGGTACTGTGATTTCTGCTAGCTGTGGTTAAAGATAAGGTCATAAATTCAGGTTAATTAAAGTCAGTCTCTGGAGAAGCAAAAACCAGAGAACTAGGGATCAGATGTCTGAAGAAGATGAAGTAATCTGTGGGTGTGGAGAAAACAAAGGCCAAGAATACCCAGAATCGAGGCATAAGAAGCCTTTTTGGGTGGAGAGGAACAGATTGAGTCATCGTATCGAAGTGCTTGGATGCACCCTGTCATCCATTTTCCTTGTTTTGAAGCATGTATGTCTGAGGTTGGATTCAGGCCATCAGCTGTTGTCCTTTTGAACTTAAATGTTCTTTGGTCCTGAGAATTTGCGTGTGATGTAACTTTTTTCACTCCATTGTTTGAGAGCTGGTTTGTTTCCTTGAGTCATTCCTTTTAACAAGTTGACTCATCATCAACTGTATGCCAGGCTTTGTGCTAGGAGCTGCTGTTTAGGGCCATCGAGTCTGTTGTGTCCAGTAGCAGTCCAGGTGACAAAGGAGCGTTTTAAGGCTGCGATCCTTATGGGAGCAAGTGGTCAGATCTCGTCTCCCACAGAGCCGCTGGGTGAGTGTGAACCACCTCTTTCAGTAAGCAGCCAAGTGAGTGCTTAACCATGCACCAGGGCAGATTTTAACTGAAAAGACAAAGTTTTTCTCCTCTAGAACTTCAATGGCAATACACAAGTAAAAACAGATAAATTTAAAACAGTATGATAAATGCTTCGATAGACACAAGGTATTAGAGGAAGAACACCAGTAGCTTTGAGGCTATCAGCTTAATTATCCCTTCTTTATAGAATTCTGAGGCCCTTCCACTTAAAGAAACCCCAGAGTCACTGCCAAATCACTGTCATTTTAATCATAGCCCTTATCTTCACATGATAGTTTCCTGTTTATTTCCACTCCCTCCACCCAACATACACATACACGAAAGTGTATAAACTCCATGACTGCAGGAATCTAATGCCTGACATACTGGCATATAACATGTGCTCAGTAGATTAGTTTTAAAATGTGTGTAATTAACCGCGTATCAGGTGGGATTTTCTAGAAAGTATGTAACGGCTTACAGAGAAACACAGAAGTAGGAGATAGAGCAGAAGTTGTTCAGAGGACTGTAGTTACTTTTGGAGAGATGAAATTGGATTAGATATCAAAGGCTCTTGTGTAAAGGGCTTTAAATTTTTTTATGCTGAAGATAGTGGGGAGTTGTCGAAGAATTTTCAGCAGGGCAGTGACATAAATTACTGTGGAAGTATGAAGAATGACTTGTAAATCAGAAAGGCTGGCAGTAGAGCAGACCATTAGAAAGCTGCTGACATGTCCAGTAGTTAGCTGGAAATAAAGGTCTGCGTCTTAGGTGAGAGTTTTGGCTCAGGATCAGATTTGGGAATTAGGAGAAAATAGCAGGTAGGCGAGTGCAAAGCAAGATATGAGTGCATCTAAGGAGAATGTGTAGAGCAAAAAGAGACAAAAGATGCAATTGTTAGCAACAAAATTTATAGGAGAGACAATAAGAATAAATGGAGACTGAAAAAGACCATACAAGGAAGTAAGAGAAAATAGAATTTTAAAATCAAAAGAAGAGCCAAAACAAGAAAAATCAAGAATAAACAACAGTACCAAATGATACACAGATGCAGGATAAACACTGAATATCATCTTGGCAGATTTTCCCCAAAATAACATTGTATCCCGGAGTCTATGTGTATGTGTGTGTGTGTGTGTGTGTAGGAGCAGAATATTTACTTGTATCATACCTTAAGAGAAGTCACAATTAAAATAGGATCTCTATAAAGAGATAACCAAGCTGAAATACCTTCTTCTTGTTTTTCTGTGCCTATGGAAATCAAAAGGTACTGAGAAGTCTTTGTCATCCAGTGCCGCTATAACAGAAAAATTGTAAATGGTGGCTTAAACAAACAAAAATTTATTTTCTCACAATTTAGGAGGCTGAAAGTCCAAATTCAGGGCACCTGCTCTAGGGGAAGACTTTTTCTTTCTGTTAGCTCTAGGGAAAGATCCTTGTCTTTTAAGAATGTTGCTTAATTCTGTGGATGTCTCTATATGTCTTGGTATGTGCCTTCCCCCATCTGTGCTTGCTTGGTCTGTTCTGTTTTTATTTTCTAAGAGTTCTGTGCTGATCTTGCCTTACTAACTTAACAAGGACAACCCATTCTCAAACTGGATCATAACCAAAACATAAAAGTTAGGATTTACCAAACCTGTTTTTAAGGAACAGCTATAATATGAGCTATCTCCCCACCCCCAAATTGTGGAATGAGAGCTTTTTGTCTCATATTTTTATCTTGTGTGGCTCACGGTAGATAACCTTATTTTGTGTATTGTCCAGGATTCGTCTTTTATGTTAACATAATACCTGATGATATTTATAAAGACATCTAAATTGTATATCTAAGCCTACACTGAGGAGCACACTATACTGTTAGCTGCCTGGATTAAAAATAGTTAACATTACAAAGGCAGATATCATTACAAAGAATGGGAATTTCAGAACACTTAATTGTACTCATTTGGAACCTCTGTGTAATACCAAGAAGCAGACTTGCGCAAAGAACAAAGGGATTTTGCATGGTATAAAATCAGGGAAGGTGTCTGTCAGGGTTGTATCATTTTAGTATACTTACTCCATATGTATGCAGAGCATATCACTCAAGAAGTTAAACTATGTGAAGACAAACAGCATCAGAATTAGAGGAAGACTCATTATCAACCTGTGATACACAGATGACACAACCTTGCTTGCTGAAAGCAGAGAGGACTTGTAGCACTTAGTGATGAAGATCAAAGGCTACAGCCTTCAGTGTAGATTTCATCTCAGCATAAAGAAAACAGAAATTCTCACAACTGGACCAGTAAGGAGCATCATTATAAATGAAGAAAAGAGTGAAGTTGTGAAAGATTTTGTATTATTGGATCCACAATTAGCACCCATGGAAGCAGCAGTCAGGAAATCACATGGTGTATTGGACTGGGCAAATCTACTGCAAAAAGACCTCTTTGAAGTGTTAAAAAGCAAAGATGTCACACTGAAGACTAAGATATGCCTGACACAAGCAGTATTTCCAGTCACATGTATATGTGAGTGCTCAACAGGTAATAAGGAAAACTAAAGAGGATTTGATGCTTTGAATTATACTGTTAGTGAAGAATATTGAAGAAACCATGGACTGCCAGAAGATTGAACAAGTTTGTCTTAGAAGTACAAGAATGCTCCTTAGGAGTGAGGGTGGCAAGAATCTGTCTTACATAATTTGAAGATGTTATCATGAAGGACCAGTCCCTGGAGAAGGACATCATGCTTAGTAAAGTTGAGGGTCAGTGAAAGGAGGAAGACCCTCAAGGAGATGGATTGACACAGTGGCTACAACAGTGGGCCCAAACATAATAACAGTTGTTATGATGGTGAAGGACTAGCGTTTAATTCTGTTGTACATATGGTCACTATAAATCAGAACTGAATCAATGGCACCTAGAAACTACCACGTATTTCATAATCATACTCTCCCCTGCCCCCTGCCACTTGACTTCTCTGTGATACCCGCCTCCTTAGCAAGTCCATTGAGGTACCGGATTCCTTCCTAGTCTTTCAGGTAAATCACAAAACCTTGTAGTAATTACAAAAAGCTAAATAATAAAAGAAAACATTAGGTCACAGTAGAGGTCTTGACGCTGTATCCTTTTGAAGAAGAATTTCTCTTCTTCCACAATTTCATATCCTAGGCCAACTCTGCGGCACAGTTTTCCAGCCCTGACTTGATTCCTGTTCGTAGTGTCGACCTGTCTCTCCCAAATGTCCCTTGTTAGCGTGCTCTCTTCCTCGTGGAGCTTTGTTTCTGTCAGTGCTGGTTCTGTAGGCAACAGGTAGTAGGAAGAATCCAGAACCAGGAGAACTGTAACAGGATGGAGACTGTTTCACAGGGCATCAAACGTCCCAAGATGATCAGCATTTAGGTCTCGGATACAGGTGTATGCAGTATGACATGGAGATACTCGAAACCTCAAAGGTCACATGATTTTAGATTAACTCTAAATAGGCAAGTCAGAGCCAGAGACTCATGATAAACAAGAGTCAAAATCTAGGTAAAAGCAAAAAGCAGTTGCTGTCAAATTGATTCCTAATCAGGGTGACCCTGTGTGTGTCCAAGTAGAACTGCTCTGCATAGGGTTTTCGGTGGTCAATTTTTCAGAAGTAGACCAGCAAAAGCTCTGAGGTCCCTCTGGGTGGATGCAGACATCTAACCTTGTAGCTAGCAATTGAGCACATCAACTGTTTGGACCACTGGAAAAGACCCAAAGCAAACTCTTTGCTATGGAGTCAGTTCTGACTCGTAGCAACTCTAAAATACACTGCCTCATTGTGTTTCCGAGGAGTATCTGGTGGATTTGAACTGCCAGTTTAACCTTTAGGTTAAACAGCCATAGCTTTTAACTACTGTGCCGCTAGAATGTCCACTGAAGGGTATCCCATTGCTGTTGAGTCTGTTTCAACTCATGGCTACCTCCCACGGTTACAGACACAGCTTCCTCATAGGGTGGTTTTGGGCTCTGAGCTCCATAGAAGCACATCCTTTCCAGGCTTCTCTTCCACAATGCCAGTGTGTGGTTCACAGCAGCCAGCCGTTCTGTTGGTAGTTGACCACAGACTGCTGTACCACCCAATAAATAATAAATTAAATAATAAAAGAATTGAATTAAATTCTAAAATTTACATTTATTATTAATAAATAATTAATAATTAATAAATGTAAATTTATTACTAAATAATAAACACATAGGAGGGTAGCTTGTGCACAGGCCACTCAAAAGTAAAAATCACATGTATGTGGGAACAACGGCACTAGGGGACCAGGTAAGAACCATGAGCCATTGGGAGAGGACCTTGGTGAAAGAGGCAGCATTTTGATTTCAACTTAACATTGTGTCTGTGTGCGTGTATGTGAGTGCATGTGTAAATTATCCTTCCACCAGGAGAACTGACTTTTGATGTCTGTGATTGACTCTGCTGTTCCTTTCTTTGTCTGCTCCTTAGGTATAGGAAACACTTCCCTGTAAGGTGAATCCCAAGAAAACACTTGCCTTTTTTTTTTCAGTGGGAAACTTCAGGTTTAATAAGTTGCCCCACTTACTTTCCTGTTGGAGGAGGTTTTTACTTTCTTTCCCCGCAACCTAGTAAGGTCTCCCTTGTGCATTTTGTATGGTTAGCTCCTTCTGTCATTCAGTTCTTGATTTAAATTCCACCTTTTTAAAGAGGCCTTCCCTAACTACCTTTTCCAAAGTAGCCCCAACATCCACCTCTTTCGTCTCGATCAGATGACTGTGTTTTTTGTTCTTCGCAGAACTCAGTTATTTCGAGTTTGTTTTCTCTGTCTCCTCTATAGAAAGACTTTATTCATCTCATCACTTCAGTATTCCTTGTGTCCAGAACAGTGCCTGACATGTAGTAGGCACTGAACAAGTAAGATAAAGTGGTGACATACCTTTTCATGATTGTATTTGTATATGGTTAGCCACGTATGGGCTAATTTATGAGTTTATAGAGTGATTAAATCAGCTGGACCCCAACAAAGAAGTTTTCTTATGTTTTTATGTGCATAAGTGAATTTATTTCTTGATGCTAAAATAGCTTAATATAATGGATAGTTAAGTATATGTGTTACAAGCGTAGCTTTATTATAAACACAAACGCTGGCCAGAGGATGTAGATGATGTCAGAAGTATTAAGTATGTTTCTGAGGCATTGCCCTGATTAGTAGGAGACTAGAGATACCCTGGAGTTTCTAACAATGCCTACCTAACAACTTCTAGCTTAACAAGCTGCTTGGCAAGGCAGAAGGAAGATGGCCGTTGATGAACAGCTAGATTTGTGGGATGAAAGGAGGAAATGTACAAAAAGGAAATGGGCCATAAAAGGGAGAGAAATTGGACATTTTAACTACAGAGGTATTAGGTTAGATCTGCGCGTAATTAGAAGGTATAAAAACCAAACCCATTGTCGTGGAGTTGATTTAGACTCATAGCAACCCTGGAAGGTTTGAACTGTGCTTACCTTCTGGTTAACAGTCATAGCACTTAACCCAGTACACCACCGAAGTTTCCAAAGAGGGAGCTAATACAGAAGGAATGGTGGACAGTTATGAAAAGAGAAGACTTCTAAGGAATGGGAAGAATCTGGGCACAAGACAGATTCAGGGAGAGACAAAGAGTTGAGAGTATGTATGTATTTTGACAAAGGTGTGTAAGGAAAGGTAGTTCAGGTGGTGCTTTTTGTTTTGTTTTTTAACTGAGGTAAAATTCACCATTGTAGCCATTTTAAAGCATAAAACACAGGAGCTTTTGTCATATTCACAATGTTGTACAAACATTGCCATTAGTTCCAGGACATGTTGGTCACCCTGGAAAGAAATTTCGTTACACATTAGCAGTCACTCCCCCTCTTCAGGCCACCCTGCAACCACGAGTCTGCTCCTTTCTGTTTGGGTTTGTATGTTGTGGCTGTGTCATGTACACAGAACCATGTACTGTGTTGTCTTTTGTGCCTCACTTCTTTCATGTATCATAATGTTTTCGAACTTCATCTGATTTGTGGCATATGGTAGTACTCCATTCCTTTTTATGGTTGAATAAATACTACACATTGTGCGTAATACCACATTTTGTTTGTCCGTTCATCTGATGGACCTTAGCATTGTGTCCACCTCAGCCTCTGTGAACAGTGCTGCTCCAAACATGCATGCCCGTCCATGTGTCTGAGCCCTAGGAGCAGCTGTAAGATCATTTTTCTTCCTTCTCTTTCTGAGCTCTTTTTTTCTGACAGTTTAGTCTGAATTTGTACTTTAAAAGTGGATTACAAATAAGTTATTTAAAAAAATTACTGTTAATCATATCGTTTATTCTACTAGACTTGAAGGAATTTTTCTTTTTGAAAATTAGACTTTTTGCAGAACATTAGAAGTTTTTGAAAATTATCCCCTAGTAAATCATCCCAATTTTTTTCTTTGCCATTAGTGGCTAGAACGCCATGTAGCACTCAAGGTAAGCATGTGTTAACTGATTTTCGTGGACTGTGGGAACCTCCATGGGAGCCCTGGTGTCACAGTGGTTGAGAGCTACAGCCACCCAAAAGGTCAGCAGTTCAGATCTACCAGGCACCCCCTGGAAACACTATGGGACAGTTCTGCTCTGTCCTGTAGGTTTGCTATGGGTAAAAATCTTGATGACGCTGAATTTTTTTGTTTTTAAATGGGACTCTCCAGTACTGATTTGAACTTCTGAAGACCCTCTTGTCCTTACCCAGGAGATCCTTGCTCATCAGAGAGAGGTGTTCTGATCATCTGAGGCTGTAACAAGTGTATTTCTATTTAGAACCTTGAGCTGATTGATAATACTAATGAAATACTTTCCTTCAATTGGTTATTTAAATTAAGCCTACAAAAGCTCAGTAGTTAACATCACAGTAAAGTTCTCTTATCTGTAGGAGGTTATATTCTGATTTTCAATTAATTAAAAAAAGTTAAAGTAAGAAAAGACTGTGCTTACTGGATTATCATTTGGCTGTGTATTTGCACTGTCATATTTATATATCCAAGATCCCTCCCCTTCCGTTTTCACCCTGGTCCTCCCATTCTGTCACCTGCTGTTACCACATACACTATTGACTGCTCTTGGGAAGAGTTTAAAAGGCAGGTAGAGTATTTACAAAGTCCCCATGAAAGCAGACCTTGTATCCTTTAGTCTCATACACTCCTGTTCTCCCACACTTCAATTTTAGAATTGGAAACTGAAATTTTTAGGTATAGTATGAGCTTTTACACAATAGTAGTATGAGCTTTTACACAATAATAATGAAGATGGTAATAAGCCAGCAGAAAATCAAGGTTAACTTTTTAGCAGGCTGGTTTATATTATGTAAACTAGTCGTTTATCCTGTTTGCTTTTTTTTTTAACTTAAAAGCACAATCTAAAAATATAGCCCACTTCTTATAGAAATTTGGTTTTACTCACAGAGTGCCTGTGTGGTTCTTTCAGGTGTCATTCTCTTTGTTGTAATAACTGCTATGCTGTGAACCAACCCTGTGGGACAGTTTTGTTCTGTCCCGTAGGGTTGCTGTGAGTTGGGATCATATGGGGCAGCTGTACTCTGTCCTGTGGGGTCACAGTAAGTCAAAATCAAAAAAATGGCAATGGGTCTGGCTTGGTTCTCAATGATAACCTCTGAGAGAGCAGGAACTAAGTCATGTGTAGTTGTAACTCCTCTGTGGGGGTAGTTTGTCCTGGTGAGTAACCTGAGTTTGGCAGTTTGCACCCACCTGGGGGCTCCATGGAAGAAAAGCCTGATGATCTATCTCCTTCTGTACATAGATCTGTAAAGAGTACAGCCGTGAAAACCTCATGGAGCAGTTGTATTCTTTAATGCACTGAGTTGTCATGAGTTGGAATTGACTTAATGGCAGTGGTTTTGTTTTGTTTGGTGTGGTTGTTAGCCTAGTATCCTACAGATAAGTAAGTACCTGATTTTAGCAACAGGATGTTAAACTTGATGTTTAGCATCTTCACCTAGATACAGGTAGGAAATATCATGTCATGTCATCAAATGCAGAAATTCAGAGAAAAAGATGTGCCATAATTTTTGGAGTAGGGTGGAGAAAGAGGTACTATCTTCTTAAGTCTAATCTAGAGAGCAGGGAAAGTGCCATAGGTTCACTCCTAAAATAGAGTTACATCTGCCTAGTCAAGGTAACTGCAAAAAAAGCTTTTGAAAGCCACTCCCAGCCCCAAGATAAATGAGTTCTCTCTGAACATCTACTGGCTCCAGAGAGCTGAGATAGTACAGAGTCAAAAAGATGTTCTCCTTCTGTATGACTGACTCCCTTTCCTAATCAGAAACTGAGTAGCAAACTTGGAGTGGTGAGTTTTGTTAGAGAAACAGCCTAAAAGTAGACAGGAACCTGATACCATTACTACTACTTATATAGGCTTCTAGCCTAAGGAAGTCCTTAGCTAGTGAGACACTACAGTTTTTTAAGCTTTTTTAAATTGTGATTAAGTGAAAGTTTACAATCCAAATCAATTTTCCATATAAAACCTTGAATACCCACCTCTCTGCAGCTCTGTCTGCTGTCCCCAGTCCGTGACAGACACTCGTCATTTTCACTCCTTCCTTCCAGTATCCACTCAACCAACATGTGCTCCTTCCTCCACACTCTCTTCTCTCCCCTCTAAAAAGAAACCAGTGGCCTCATAGAGACACCACGATTTTATAGACAAAATCACGTTTGGGGTTTTGATTTAGTCCAGGTCAGGGTTAGGTACAGGGGAACAGAATCAGTGTTGAACACTCCATTAGAAGTATGCTTGCGAGCCATCCGGAATAGACAGACAAGCAGCTGTATGTAGCAGTATGAAGCCTTGGATGAGAATGCATCACCTAGGGACAGAAGAATGTAGAGTGAAAAGAAGAAAAGCAGACAAACCTGGTCTCAGCTTTGAGGAACTTTCAAGTTCTGTCTAATTGTTGTATATATCAGACTATATGTAGTTTTTAAATTTGAAAAATATAATAGTTTTAAAGTACATGAGCAGGTTAAACTGTTTATGTTCTCATCCTATGCAACTCTTCTCTTTCCCTGAAACATTCATTCTTTTTGTATATTTATTTATTGTTGTTTCAAAATAGCATCAAAAATGAGGGGCTTATTATATTTTATGTTTAAAGTACTGATGCTTAAGTATTTGAGGAAATCAAGCCTTGAGTATGGATTAGAATTAAGTCTCAGAAATCATATACTTAAGTCAAGTTACTAGTTTAACATGCCAGATAGATGTAAAAATTCAAGGAATCACATGGCATTATTTTGACATTTGTTTCTAATTTTAAGTTAAATTTCTTCTAGTAGTCCAAAATAAGGAAGCAAAACCACTAAATTTAGGGGAAGAAAATCACTTGTGTTAGAAATAATTTTATTTATTTATTTATTTAAGACAGACACTGCAATAATTTCAGTAGTTCTAATTAGCTTCCTTTACAAATGAGGTTAAAGGCAGAAGACACAGATAGGTGTACTTAGATTTTTTTTTTTTTTAACTAGCATTGGTAGACTTAACTCACTGTAGTATTTAACAGATGATGTAGTTTTTGTTTCTTGCCTTCTATACACTGCTCCCATCTGTTATTAAAGTTCACACTGGATTTAAAGTTAACAATACACAATTTGCTTTTAAAGCAGATAATTTGAGTAATGAGTGGTTCAGCAGAATAAAACCAAAAAACAGCCCAAACCTGTCTTCATGGAGTCAGTTACAACTCAACAGAGTATTAGATTATAGTTTTTTTAAAGCAATAGTTATATTTGAATTAAATATTAAGTAATAAGACCACCTAGTGGTGAAATTCCCAAGCTTTACTGAATTTTGAAAATTCAGTACTTGCTTTATTAAAGATAGACTTCAAAATTTATCCGATGCCAGTACTATATGACCATTGAACAAAATTTCAAGAAAATAGTTTAGCTTCAACTATTTTTCTCTTCTTGTGGAAAATGAAGACCCTTTCAGTAGGTTCCAAGGATGCTTTTACAAATTACTCCTTCAAATACATAAAAATTTTCATGATTGTAATAATCAGATCCACAACTAATTAACAACAAGCCTTGAGAACAACCAAAAACCAAATGTAAACCCGTTGCCATTAAGTCAGTTCTGACTCATAGCAACCATATAGGACAGAGCAGAACTGCACCATAGGGTTTCCAAGGAGCAGCAGCTGGTGGATTCAGACTGCCAGCTTTCTGATCAGAAGCTGAGCTCTACCAGGGCTCCTTTGGGAACGAAGTAGAATTTCATTAGTAAATCAGAGTTACAGTTTTTGTAGCCACACCTTTCACCAGTCTATTAGGTGATACCTAGGGGCCTAGTATGTGCTAGGAAATGACTCGGGTTCTGCCCTTAAAAAAGCATGTAATTATTGATCTTTGTACTTAGGATATTTTAGAAGTTTTGACCAAGACAGCCTGCCTATTGGAAATGCTGATTTCTGTAAGCCCAGAAATCTGCATTCTAAACAGAAGCCTTTCAATCTTACACAGAATGAAATTTAATTGTGCTGTACTCTAGACAAAGCTCATACAACAAAATCTGTTACTTGGGCCCTTATAAAAGTATGTGTATAAATTTAACTCATGTAAATGTTAGACATCTGTTAGAAAAGGAGCAGATACAGGCGGCCATATGGTCGTAGGTTTTAGAATGTTTCTCAGACATCACAGAGCAGGGAAACAAGGTGAGCACAAGCTGAAGTGCTCCTCTTTCCTACCTCTCTGTGTTCTGATGATGACTGGCGACATCATTAACATCTTTTTACAAATTAAATGCGGTGTCATAAATGTTTGTTTTTGTCAAATAGTACATTGGCAATATGTTTAAATGAGATAGTTGTGTTTGTATAAGCTGTCATTTCCTTCTTTCTCTGTCCATCACACCATGGATGTCACTCAGTCATTAAGACATTTTCCATATTATTGAAATTACCTACTGAAATTAAAATATTTTGATAATGCCTGTGCTGTTAATGATAATATTCACACATTAATCTGGTGCTCAGGCTTTCCATTTTCATTATAAAATAATTTTCTCCCCTAGGTCTTTGGAGTAGATGACAATCAGGATTACAGTAGGCCAGTTATCAGTGAAAAACATAAAGACATGATAAAAGATTGGGCTATCAGTTCTGCTGCAGTAGTAATGGAAGAAAGAAAACCACTGAGTACACCTGGATTTCACAACTCAGAGGTACATAACGCCGTCTCATACTTCTTACATGCATAAAATGTACATTTTCAGCATTTGTTAATTACATTATTTTAAGTAATCGATAAATCTCCTTCTAAAACACTTCTAGAAACCATGTTTTCACAGATTATTTCTACTGAAAAACTAAAACAATTTTGCAGTAGTTCAGTTTTAGCTTTTGGTAATTTGTTTTTTAAATTCATATTCTTTAGTCGGTATAGAAGATGTTAACTTTCAGTAAACAGTTATTGGGCTGTATGCTAACCACTTTAATTGGCGTCATGAGATAAAGTGAGAAATATTGTTGCCTAATTTCTTAGTGCTGCTAAAACAAATACTACAAATGGATGGTCTTAAAGAAAAGAAATTAATTTTCTCACAGGTTATTAACAGGTTAGAAGTGACTTTAGGCACTGGCTTGAGGGGAAGGCTCACTGCCTGCAGGCCCTGGGGGAAGCTCCGTGTCTACCTTTAACTTGTGCTCCTGGGTCACGACCTTCATGTGGTTTGGCATCTTTTCCTCATATCTACTTCTTTGCTTCTGTGCCTCATCTGCTCTTCATGTATCTCAGAAATGATTGGCTTCAGACACATCCCACCCTGACATGGCCTTACATGTAACAGATAAAACCCTATTTCCAAATGATATTACCAACCCCACCCTCCATGTAGATGGGTTAGGACTTACAACACATATTTTGGGGTGACACGGTTCAATTCATAACAGCTGTATACTGCTTATACCTCCCAGGAGTACATGTATTTGGAACGGAGGATCTGGATGTCATGCCGGCAAACCTGTATAAGGTAGTACATCATAGACATAACTGAAGGTTTCTCAGTACGTGCCAGAGCATATGGCCCAGAATGTAAGGACAGTAATGTGAAATTCCACAAGGACAAATACTGTGCAAGACCCCCACTATAGGGACTTAAAAACTAGACTCATGTACAGAAGAAAAGACTCTGATGGCTGCAGGGAGGGGAGGGAGGAAGAGTGTGGGTCACAGATTAGACAGTTTGTAGGATCGCCATGAGTCAGATCCGACTCCACGGCACTTGGCTTTTAGAAGTTTGGTTGGGCGAAAGCAGTGACAGCACATGACAGAAAGAAGATCAACTGAACTGGACTTCAGCTTAAACTGAAAAGTCTTCTAATCTTAACCCAGTATTGCAAGGATAGAGTAGCAGGGGCGGGGGTCTTAGGACCATGTTCTCAAGGGACATTGATGCCAGTTGGCATAACTAGCCTATTGCTGTGAGAGTCTTCTGCACCCCTTGTTGATGAATGGCTTCTGGGGTCTTAAAAGCTAGCAAACTGCTATCTGAGGTACACCAAATTGTCCCAACTCGTCCAGAACAGACGATCACCGAAACAACAAAGACACAAGGGAAAAAGAACCCAGGAGACAGAGGACCTGTGTGAATGGGTAACTGTATCAGCACGTGACTACAAAAACCAGATGGTGCCCAGCCACCACCAAAGACAGCCAGCCGTGATGGCACACACAGTGTCAAATCCCAGTGGCAACACAAGAAAAAGAGGGGTACATCTCAAGAACTCCACTAGAAGATCACAGCTGATGGTCCAGCAGCCTGGGGGTTCCCCTGGGAACACAGCCCCTAGACCTGTTGCTGCCCCTGACCAGAAAACATTATTGAGGTCAACTATTCAGACAGGAATGGACTGGACTGGACTCGGGGATACAGTGTAACCATATGGCATGTGTACTTTATGGTCTATGCAGCTATAGGATGCTGTCCTACTGGCCTCTTACTAGAAGGGAGAAGAGAAGATGGAGAGGAGGGGACAGGGGATTGTTAAGGGATATGACGTGTATAGAAGGAAAAGGAGGAGTGTGCTGTCACCAGGCCAGGAGAGCAGAAGGAGCTGCAGACAGGCGGGCATGCAAATTTAATTTGGATTGTATACTTTCAGTTAATCACAACAAATAAATAAATAGTGTGAAATTGACAAAAGTTTGGTTGGTAGAGTGTAGAGCCAGAGTGGTATGACAGAGCTAGAAAGGCCGGAGCTCACATCTCAGAATTGCCACTTAACTGCATTTCTATGCAAACAGAGTGCCTTCTACAGCCTCCTCATTGTAGCTTATTTTAGTAAGCACCACTCTGTAACATAGTGATATGTAACAAACTGATACAGATAGTAGTGCTTCTGAAAATATTTCAAGGGGGAGAGTGCCAGGGTGCAGCTGTCAAACATGTAGAAGGATATTATTTGTGTAAAAATACTCTACTAGCAGAGCTCATCTATGTAAGCAGTATTTTTGTTAAGTTCTGTTTAGAGGAGGTTGAATGAAGTGCAAGGAGCCCTGTCTCCTTTTGGCTGCTGACCAAAGGATCAGCAGTTTAAGTGGTCAGAGGTTCATACCTGCTAGCTGTTAGAACCTGCCTACCTCAGGAGAAGGATATAGCAGTCCACTTTGGTAAAAGATGGAAAAAGATTTTAAAAGAAAAAAAAAAAAACCTACTGCTGTTGAGTTGATTCCGATTCATAGTGGCCCTGTAGCACCGAGGAGAACTGCCCCATAGAGTTTCCAAGAAGCACCTAGTGGATTCTGACTGCCAGACTTTTGGTTAGCAGACATAGCACTTAACCACTATCCACCAGAGTTTCCTTTACAGCTGTGAAATCCCTATGGGACAAACTGCCCCATACAGTCACTGTGACTCAGAATTGACTGGATGGCTACAGGTTAAGGAAGTACATGGAGCATCCAGCATAGCATAGTACCTGTCTCCAGTTGACAACAGTCAACAAATGTTTATTGTCTTGTGAAAGATAGGATTTCATACATACTCATGTTTGAAAGAGAAAGGTTGTAAAAAAAAATGGTGTGTAGCTGAGATGTATGACTTATAATTTAGTCAGATTATAGGAGCTAATACTCAGTGAACACTCTCAGTACCTCGTGGAGCCAAATTTAAACCGTAAGCAGCGGTGATTTCTCATCATTCTCTTACTCATTACACTGTACTGCCTCCTGGGAAATGAGTCAACTTAAAATATACAAATGGCAAATAAAAGTAAGTAGAACAAAATCTTAAGATACTAAGTAAAATGAAATATAAAATTACTTTACAAGTAAAATGAAATATGTTTATTTTATACAAAGGTAAAAGGACCTATGTAAGTTTGAATTAATGTTAAAATTGTCCCTTTATGGGCTGCCATTTCCTGCAGGCTGTCAAAGCAGTTATTTATTTTCATACTTTGTTTTCCCCACCTTAATCTTGGAGCATTTTTACTGTTGTTTCTTTTTGGCTACAAGATATTTAGTTTCCTTATTGAAAGCAGGTAATATTTACTGGAGGCACTGTGTGGGTATTCTGATGAAACCAGGAAGGGTTCTGGTGAGTGTGAACTTATGTAAACTCCCTCCTCTGTTCCCTGTCTCCTCATCCCCATGCATACTTGCCTTTGTAGGAGCTACTGAACAGGCCAGTAAAATAGCATTCACAGAATGGCTTTAAATAAATGTGTTGGTGAAACTCCCCCCAGATTGTGGGTCTTCCTAGCATGATGTGAATCCATATTCCCAGCATAGTGTTGATGACTCGGACACTGTCTTCAGTATTCAGAACTGTGGATACCAAAAAGACAAACCAGACACATTGCTGTCCAGTTGATTCTGACTTAGTGATCCTGTAGCAAGGAGAGATAAGTCCCATAAAACCTTGCAAGTGAATTCAAGGATTTAGCAGGCTTTGGTTTACTTTCATTAAATATTCCAGAGGTTTCACCATATGTACACCACTCTGTATAGTTAATCTGCTGTTTTTGAAATTACACAGTGTATAATCTACAAGGAATATTTATCATCAGTATCTAACCTATCATTAGTAAAGTAAATCTGACCCTTGTAATAATTTGCTTCATGTAGTTCAGAGTAACCTTGCAGTCATAGCTTTCCATTCCCTTGGTGTCGTTCCAGTTTCGGTATTAAACCATGGTACAGATTTTTAGTGAAAGAGAACAGACATGTATTTTTCCACATCCTCTAGATCTTGTCTTGTTAAATGCCTGGATCGCCTTGGTTTTAAAAATTGTCAGTATTATGTCCATGAGTCTGTGGGACCACGTCATGAGTTAAATTCCATTTCAAAGTTCAGGGAGCTTGAGGTCAGATCTAGACACGGGCAAGTGTCAAGCAAGACCAGTTTATGGGAAGATTCCTAAAGGCTGAGTAATTTCTAGCTCTTTTGAGAAATGTTTAAAGTGCTATAGAGAGAAGTCTAAAGGTTGAGTTTGTTGTTAAAATCCCTGAAGATGTAACCTTGAGGGTTACTGGAGCCAGTCTGACTTGTAGAGACATTTAGGGAGCAGGAGAACAGCTTGGGGACAAACTTTTGCACTCCCTATTCTTAGACTGGGGAACTGACTCACTGATGTAGCCACAAAACTGTTCAAGACTCCTGAACCTATGTATTAACCTGAACCTATCTATGAGCTCCAGAAGTTGATTCTAGTAACATTCTTAGTATTTAATATTGAACATTATGCAACATTCACAGTAATAATAGAATGTTATAGTCAAAAGGGGAACCTTAGAAAACCTTCATTATGTATGAGGAAATTTGATAAGTGATAATAGAGAATTGTGAGATGTAATTATTGCTTTGTGTAATGTGTTCATATGACTAAATGGAATTTTGTTTGGAGAGACTGATTAGATCAGGCTCTTTTATTTTATTCTCTTGTTTTTTGCTTTTAGGAAAGCACATCTTCATCTGGAAATAAACGATGGGTTTCACAATGGGCTAGTTTGGCTGCTAATCATACAAGACATGATCCAGAAGAAAGGATGATGGAATTGTCCACATCTGTTCCTTTAGAGAATGGTATTCTCTCTTTCTTTAACCATAAATCACAGTTTTTCAAAGACAAACTAAATTTAGATAGAAGTAAATTAGACTGTTATGTTCACATGTTACTCTCCTGTTTATACTAGACATAGAGTTTTATTTTGGCCTAATGATAGCTGATATCATTGAAGTATGATCTTAACAAAAGATAAATAGACAGGTGATGTCCTCTTACAGTTTCACTTCTGTCCTTCCCAGGAGAAGAACTGCCTAGGTTAAACAGGGCTGTGTCACCTCCAGTGCCTTGTTCATTTACAGTCTTGTTCATTTGCTCCCTAGTCAGAGGGATTTGCAGATTGGTTCACATAAACTAGTAGCTATGTGGCAGGCAAATAAACTAGACAGAGGGGCTAAATAAATTTACCAAAGATTTTGTTATAAAAGTATCAAGTATTAGGTTTTAAATTGAATTCTAGTCCTGTTGTAAAAATTTGTAGACCAGTTAACCTTCATTGTCTCATTCCTCTGTCACTGTGTTTAAAGTGAATTTATTTAGTAAATTAAAAAAGCCACCGAAATCCTAAAGTGCTTTTTGTTAAATATATTTGTTGAGTGACTATTAGAAACAAGATAGTGGGAAAAATGCTAGACTATTACATAAAGATAAAGATAAATATACAAGAAAAAAATAATACAATACATGATTAAATGCTAAATTAAAGTTCATCAGAAAGTTTTGTTAGCTACTTTTCTGCAGCATAACCAACATATTGGCATGACATTTAAATGCCAAACTTTTAGAATTATAAAGGAAAAAAAGGATCCCCAAGTGCTAAATCTACCATCTTTCTCCCACTGATACCCAGAATGCAAGCTGCTTTATATTTTAATATGTATTTTCCTGAAAATATGTGTTTTTTTCTAGAAATTATTTTGTTTTTAACAACCTAATAGTTTCTTCATTTCCTCTCATTTGAAACATCTAAGTATATATTTTCTTACTTGACACAAAGGAAGTGATCATCTATTTCTTTGTGAGACCGTCCTGTACTAAACCCCAAACCAGACCCACTGCTGTGACGTCACTTCCCACTCATAGTGACCCTGCAGGGCAGAGTATAACCCCTTCACAGAGTTTTCAAGGAGCGCCTGGTGGATTTAGGTGGCCAGCTTTTCTTTTGTTGTTTGTAGCATACATGGCACTTAACTAGTACACCACCTGGGTTTCCTTAATAATACAAGAAGGCCATAATTTAAAAAATCCCTCCTTATTTAAAATTATAACAGGTCTTATAATTTTTAATTTTTTTAATCAGCTTTAGAATTTAAAAAGGATTTTTCTTAAAGAATTCTGCATTTTCTACTTTGTTATTTTCTACTCTTGTACTTGAGATTTAATAAAACAATGTTTATTAAGTACTATCTCTGCTGTTCTATAATATTCTAGTTCCAGTCTGCTTTCTGGGCTAAAACTTTGAGGATAGGAAGACACAGAAACAAGAACAAACACAGGGAACTGGCCAGATGTAAAATGCATTAAGAGAAAAAGAGAGCAACAAATCAGATGATCCTGTAATTTTCATCTCATACAGTTTGCTTTTCTGACTCCTTTATTAATAAGCTGCCTATTTATGCACCTTGGAATTATACTTGCTTTTTAAATGACTTGGCTGTAATGCTGGCTCGTTTATTTAAAGAATTATTATTTTTGTATTTTTTATTATGACTGAGTGAAAATGTACATTCCCATATAAATTTACATGCCTACCTATGTGCAGCTTCCACTGCTCTCCCTGCCCGGTGACAGCACACTATTCCTGTCTGCTCCATACATGCTTATCTATCGTCCCAGCAGTCTCCTTTCCCCTCCTCTCCACCCACTCTCCTTCCTCCAGCCAGAGGCCAGCAGGATAATGTCCTATAAATGCATAGAACCGTAAAGTACATCCAATATATGGTCACTCTGCATCACCAAGTCCAATCCATTCGTGTCCGAAGAGTGGACCTTCATTATGATTTATGAGCAAGAGCAGCATCAGGGCCAGAGGCTGTCCTCCCAGGGGAACCCCAAAGCCACTGGACCATCAATTGCAGTCTTTTAATGGAGATCTCAGGGTGCACCCCTTTTTATTCTTGTGTTGCCGGTGAGACTCAACTTTGTGAAGCTCCATCACGGCTATCACTGGTGATGGCCAGGCACCATCTGGTTCTTCCGGTCGCAAGTCTGTGTAGGCACCCACTCATGTGGCTCTCTCTGTCTTCTGGGTTGTCTTTACCCCATGTCATCTTGGTCCTCGGTGAGCATCCGTTCCTGCTGAGTTGGGCCAATTTCCGGGGCCCTCAGATGGTAGCTTGTCAGCTTTTAAGACCCAAGATGCCACTCACCAATGTGGGGTGCAGAGAGCCCTCTTAGCAAAACGCTAGTTGTGTCAATTGGCCTTGATTTTGCCTAAGAGCATGGTCCCCTGCCCCCTGCCCCAGCTACTCTGTCCTTGCAATATTGAGTTAAGATGGAAGGAGTATTCAAGTTATTCTGAAGTCCACTTAATATTTTTCTTGTTTCTAATAACTTGGCTTCTTGGCAATGTGTGCTATCACCAATTTCACCCAACCAAATTTCTACCAACTATCTAATCTAAACCCTCCCCACCTCGCCGTCCCTACCTCCCCTCTCTTGCAGCCATCAAAGAGTCTTCTATACACAAGTCTGTTTTTGAGATCTATCCTAGGGGTCTCATATCATATTTGTCCTTTTGTCACTGACTACTTTCACTCAACATAGTGTCTTCCAGTTGAAACCAGGTCATGAGATGTTTCCTGAACTCATCATTATTCTTTATCATTGCGTAGTGCTCCATTGAGTATATGTACCATAGTTTACCTATCCATTCTTCTGTTGTTGGGCATCTGAGTTGATTCCGTGTTTTTGCTGTCGTGGACTGTGCTGCGATAAACATTCTGGTGCATGTGTCCGTTGATGTGAAAGGCCTTGATTCTGTAGGATATATTCCAAGTAGTGGAATTACTGGATCAAATGGTATATCAATATCCATTTTTTTAAGGAAGCGCCAGATTGCTTTCCAAAGAGGCTGGACCATTTTGCAACCCCACCAACAGTGTAGGAGAGTTCCACTTTCTCCACAGCCTATCTAGCATTTGTTTTTTTGTGTTTTTGGGATAATGGCCACCCTTGTTGGGGTGAGATGGCATCTCACTGTAGTTTTGATTTGAATTTCTTTAATAACTAAAGATCATGAATATGACCGCATGTGTTTTTTGACTGCCTGGATCTTTTCTTTAGAGAAGTATCTGTCCATCTCCTTTGCCCATTGCTTAATTGGATGATTTGTCTTCTTCTTATTGATATTTTATAGTATCTTACAGATTATGGAGATAAGGAGTCAGTCTGACATAGAGTTGCCCAATATTTTTTCCCATTCTGTAGGTGGCCTTTTAATTCTTTTAATAAAGTCTTTGGATGAGCAGAAGTGTTTGATTCTTAATAGTTCCCATTTATCTATTTTCTCTTTTGTTGATTGTGGTTTGTTTGACAGATTTTGAAGTCTGTCTACATTGTGTATTAAAACTTCCATTGTTGTTCCTACCTTTTCTTGGGTGAGCTTTATCATTTTAGGTTTGATATTTAGGTCTTTTATCCAGTTGGAGTTGGTTTTTGTGTAAAGTATAAGATGTGGATCTTGTTTCAGTTTATTGCAGATGGATATCCAGTTTTGCCAGCACCATTTGTTGAAGATACTGTTTCTACCACAGTTTAATCTCTAGAGCCTTTGTTGAATATCAGCTGTTCATTGGCAGATGGTGTCATCTCTGGGGTCTCAGTTCTGTTCCATTGATCGATCTGTCTGTTCTTGTACCAGTACCAGGCTGTTTTGACCACTGTGGCAATATAGTGTGTCCTAAGGTCATAAAATTATTTTTATTTTATATTTCAAAATCTAATGTGGATCTTACGTTTTATTTTTCTTTCTTTCTGCTCTAATGACTTTCCTATTTGTGGTTTTATTTTACAGATGCGGATATTAATGAATCTGGCATTTCACTGAGATGTACAGGCTCCGTAGCTTCCTTGGCTGGTCTGGGAGAGAGGAGGAGACGAACCCTTCCACAGCTTCCAAATGAAGAAAAGTCTCTTGAGAGCTCCAGAGCAAAGGTTCTAACACAGAGGTCAGAAATAGGAGAAAAACAAGACACAGAACTTCAGGAGAAAGAAGCAGCAGCCCAGGTGTCTCAGAAAGACAAACATGATGCTGACAGAGCCCTGAGTCAGACAAACAGGACAGTGAATGGTGATGCTCTGAAGACGGTGGGAGAGAGTAAGGCACTGTTTAGCTTAGCCTCCTCTTCTCCTGGGAAGGATAAGAGTGAAACTGGTAAGGAGACCTCTTTGGTAAAGCAAACGTTAGCTAAACTTCAGCAGCAAGAACAAAAAGAGCAAGCAGAGTGGACACCCGCTAAATTGTTGTCTTCAAAAAATGTTGCAGGTCTGATAGATAAATGCAGGGAAGAATCTCTTAAACTGGAGTCACTGCCTCAAGAGAAAATTCATGGACATTCAGCAAGCAAAGGGGAAAGAGTGGTACAAAATGAAGGCAAGAGAAGAAAAGCTGAAGAAATTCTAAAAAGTCAGACTTCAAAGGGAGGAGACAAGAAGGAGTCTTCTAAGCCATTAGTGCGGCAAGGTAGCTTCACTATAGAAAAGCCTAGCCCAAACATCCCCATTGAACTTATCCCTCACATAAACAAACAGACTTCATCCACCCCTCCTTCGCTGGCATTAACCACAGCAAGTAGAATACGAGACAGAAGCGACTCTATGGAGACTGATTCTAGTATGGACACAACCCTTATTCTCAAAGACACGGAAGCAGTAATGGCTTTTCTAGAAGCAAAACTGCGTGAAGATAATAAAACTGATGAAGGCCCAGATACTCCCAGCTACAACAGAGACAACTCCATCTCTCCAGAATCTGATGTGGATACAGCAAGTACCATCAGTCTGGTTACTGGAGAGACTGAAAGGAAGTCAACCCAAAAGCGGAAGAGTTTCACCAGTCTTTACAAAGATAGGTGTTCTTCAGGTTCTCCTTCCAAAGACGTTACAAAAGCATCATCTTCAGTGAGGGAGAAGGTTGAAAAGAAAACAAAAAGTCGATCCACAGATGTAGGCTCAAGAGCAGATGGTCGTAAGTTTGTACAGTCCAGTGGAAGAATGAGACAGCCTTCAGTAGATTTAACTGACGATGACCAAACCTCTAGTGTACCTCATTCTGCCATCTCTGATATCATGTCATCTGATCAGGAAACTTACTCTTGTAAACCTCATGGAAGGACTCCACTTACCTCGGCTGATGAACACGTACATTCCAAACTGGAAGGGAGTAAAGTGACTAAATCTAAGACTTCTCCCATAGCGTCAGGTTCATCCAGTAAGTCAACCACTCTCCCAAGGCCACGACCTACCAGGACTTCCCTGTTGCGCAGAGCACGACTTGGTGAGGCTTCAGACAGTGAACTAGCTGACGCTGACAAAGCGTCTGTTGCTTCTGAGGTATCCACCACCAGTTCTACGTCAAAACCTCCCACGGGAAGGCGCAACATCTCGAGGATTGACTTACTGGCTCAGCCTCGTAGAACAAGGTTGGGATCCTTATCCGCTCGCAGTGACTCTGAAGCAACAATATCGAGAAGTAGTGCCTCTTCACGTACTGCAGAAGCCATCATTAGGAGTGGAGCCAGATTAGTACCGTCAGATAAATTTTCTCCTCGAATTAGAGCCAACAGTATCTCTCGGCTCTCAGACTCCAAGGTCAAGAGTATGACCTCATCACATGGCTCTCCTTCAGGTAAATTGGATTCAGACCTTTGACAGTATATTAACTTCTTCTGTGGTTTGGGAATCCTTATTTAAAAAATTAAGTTTCTAGTTGGTGTCTTCCCAAAATACTCAGTAGAGAGATTGTGAGATAATTTTTTCCTCTGATAATTAATTTTTATTTGTATTAGTAAATGGGAAATTTCAAAGTTGAATGGACTTCTAATCAATATCCTGGGGCAAAATACTGATTTCAGAATTAGAGTTATATTGAATTGATGTAGAAATTTTTACTGTCCAGTAGGTGAGCTAGCTGGGTTTGTCAGGATTAGATTAGGAATTAATCTGGTTTTAGTAATAAAGATTAACATTGTGTTGCTAAAACTGTGGTTTTAACCTTTACATCTCCTCACATAATTCAGAGCCCTAATGAACTTGAAGGACAACAGCGTATCCTGTTTCCTCTCTCAGAGCTAAATGAGATGATCTGTGTTTATGGTCTCCCCATTGTTCTTTGTTTTGTTGCTTATTTTTAAATGGGTCGTTTCCTTATTTACACTTTTTTTAAAAGTGGAGTCAGCTTATATTTGGGACAGGTGAATACTAACCCTCGATTTATTTTCGTTTGAAGAAGAAGAATTCATGGGGCGGTCACTCAGCACCTGTGGGTCGAGGGGGCTGGCGGACTGGGCTGAGCTCTGTCTTGTGAGGAGCTGTTGCAGCATTTACAGACTCATTGCCGTCAAGGTGCTTCCAACTTGTAGCCGCTCAGGAGGGCAGAGTAGAACTGCCTCGTAGGGCTTCCGTGGAGTCACTGCAGGTTCAAACTCAGTGCCTTACCTCAGCGCCACGTGTAATAGTCAAATGCAATAATTGCAAAAGCTGTTTACCTCCATATCAGACTCTAACTGCTTTTGGCATATTTGGCTTTTTTTATATATCTTATATCCAAAACTGAAGCCACTTAGGGTACATATATAAACAGACTGACGAGACATATAGTTGTGTGTATCCTGTAAGAATGGTCACATTACTTCATAATCAACCTCATGTGGGACAAGACCTGTGGGGGAGATAGCTGTTTATGAGACTGGGAAGATTTATGGTTAATGTCAGTCAACAAGCCTGCAAGTCTTGAATGGAAGGAGAGTTGGTACGCAGTCTTTATTTTGGATTTGTTGACCTCGACCACAGTGTGTCCTGGAAGACAGGAAACTGATGGTGCTTTGCATATGTTATTTTCTTTTCTCACTTTTCATTCCTCCTCTCCTTAGTGCTGTCTTCCGTCACTCCGTGTACCTCTCCTTCTCTCTGCTGGTCAGAGGGTATGGTGATGACAGTCAGTCTCTGATAGGAAGGGATGCAGGTGCAGAAAGGTGACTTGAGATCAGGGTTCCAAAAATGGTAGACGGCGTTTTTCTTACCCCAGCGGCTTTTGATTCTATACTTGAAGCTTTGGTCAGTGGTTAGTGGATTTATTGCCAAGTGTTTTTAGACTGTTTGTTCGTTTGTATTCAGTGTCGTTATTTTGTCATGTCTTACGGCTTTACCTCCTAAATTCACAGTTCCTTTGTGCTGCAGTCTGTGGTGTATACTCTGTAAAATTTCTTCTGCCAGATGTTTTGTTGGGTCACCTCATCTCCATTTAAGCACATTAAAACATGTCAGTATTCCCCTGTTTTAACATAAACTGTGACCTAAGTTGTATGGTAACCATGTATCAGAGTGCCTCTTCTTCTGTACTACTTGACTAGCTCTTAATCCATGAATGATCTGGTTTCATTCTTCAGGGTAACACGAGATGCTTATTTGAGATTCAAAGTAAATATAATGACTTCAGCAAGTCTTAGTAAAAGTAATAAGATGCCATGTTCTACATATGTCTTCAGAGATAAGTTTTGATTTTTGTTTCTTTGAATGTAGACCTTGATTCTATATCTAAGGAGTACCTTGAATCACTTAATGAAATTCCATAGAGCAAATGGTGGAACAGGACTTTAGCCTTCTTCATACTTAATAGCTGTGTATTAAATAATTAAAATCATGAAATTTAAGAGCTTAAAGGATACATTACCTGTGCTAGTTATTTAGGTAGGAACTAAAGCCAAGAGATGAAATCACCTGCCCTGGTCACATAGCTATGACAGGACAAGGTGAGAATCCAGATTTCTTCGTGACCAGCCATGTGCTCTTTCAGCCACATCTATTCTAGCTCTATAAACTAGTCTCTGAGTGCTGAATTCCATGCAAACCTCCAGAGGACAGGCAGAGTCTATTGGATTATATGAGGAGTGTATACAGAGTCATGTTACAGGTGAAGGTTTTGGTGTTACTTGATTTGGTATTTATGATTCTAGTGTTTTACCCAGCTCATGTTAGCTCTTCTGCCTGGAGATCATCCAGAGCTGTGTATCTGGATTCTCTCAGAATGACCAGTAAGTCAGTGGGGAACGTATTAAAATAGTTGCATGGGGTAGATAATTAAAAAAAGAAAACCAAACATAACCTTTTTGGTATTCCTAAATGCCAAGCCAGCCAAGTCCTAAATGAGGTATCTTTAATAATACCTTGAGTGGTGAAAGAAAATTTTTCAGCTTTTGAAATATGATCTAAAAGAATACGAAATCAGACTGCTCAATATTGCTCTGCCAGTAAAAGTTCTGAAGATCTTGGGCAGCTCTAAGCCTAGAGTCTATTGGCATATGTAAAAGTAATTGTGTATTGTTTCCAATTCTGTTTTAGACTGTATCTAAAAGTTATTTTCCAAAGAAATTTATATGACCGATACAGAGGAATGACAATCTGTGATTTAGCTAAACTGAGAGTAAGAATTATTTTGTGTTTCTTCACGTCTAGTGTGATTTGTTTTCAGGAGTTAATGATGTACCCCCCCCCGAAATTCCTTACATAATCCTTCAATATCAAGTTGTAATAAATAATTGTCATGATGTGTTTTAGAAATTAAGATTATGGTTAAAATTCCTAATTATTTTTAAAAGGAATATAATCAAATAACGGTAATTTAGGAAAACATTCAAGACTTTTTATGTATATTTAAATTAAGCACCCTAAATTATCAAAATAAAGTAGTTGGTTTGCATTATGCTTTAAGTGCATAATCTAAAAAATAAAAACATTTGGTTTGTGTCCTTAGAAATTTTTTTAGACTGCTTTCCCTTATTCTAATCTTCAAAATTGGTAGATGATAGGAACTGGGCATTGAACATGCCTGGCTTGAGTTTCGTCTTTGTCTATACCAAAAGCTGATACAGAAAATTGTCAGGGATTTTTTTCCTCCTAAATGATCATGTTGCTTCATGCACATAAATGTACATGTAAACATGTTTGTAGTTTAATTTCTGAATATTCTGATAGAAAGCGTGAAGAGGTTATGTTTGTTTCCTAAAAGCTGTTTATTAAATCTGGAGATGTAAATGTGTATTCATGTCAAGGAAGTTTTGGTTAACACTAAAAGAAATCAGAGTATTCATCAGATACATGATTCCCAATAGTTTTTTCTCCTTTTTATTTCTCTGGAAATAATGAGTACTAAGCAGTATTCACTCACTGTATGAAGTGAATAAAGGATACATACTCACCATACAAAGTTGAGTTTCTTTTATTCACTTTGTGTAGTGAAGACAGTTGCTTAGTACTTCCACAAGAGGGAGTATTGCATAATTTTATAACTAAAATAAGTTTTTCATGATGAATGTTGTAACTCAAGGTTCCAGTGAGCTGTAGGGTCAGTTAAGCCTGTCTTGGAACTTCTGTTGTAATATGCAGTCGAGTCAGCGGTGAGCCAGAGGACCTCTTCAGCATCAGACTTTCAGATGTCTCCAGTATAAAATCTTCAGTTAAGTGCTTTATCTTAAATACCTGAGTAATATTTATATTACTATGAAATAAGCCTCATTATATAAAATTATATTTAGTGTCATAAATAATTTTATGTCAACAATAAAATTCAAGAGGAAAAAGTAAAATTTTTCTTCAGTATTTCCCACAGGAAAACTGGCATTTCGTGAGAAATGACCAATGTCTTTTTAAAAAACTAACTAGAAATGTAAAAAAGATCTACTATTTAATGGTAAAGCACTTGTGCATTTTGAACTTTGAGGGTCAGTAGATCTTATACTGTGATTTTAACAGGTCAAATCACATGGCTTGTTTCTTCTTTATAAATTGAAGCGTTTCAGCTGTCATGTCAAAGGCTTCCTGCTGAGCACCGCCAAACAGAGGCCCTGCTGGGCCCTCCCTCAGGGAGCACGGGCTCATTGTCTGCCCCGTTGTTGTTGTCATTGTTCGGTCCTGACTCTACTTTGACATCCACCCCACCGACGACCAAACCCAGCCCTACCCGGTTTGGGAAAAGTTAAAAACGTTCAAACTCGGCGTTTTCTCTAAACTAAGTAGTAAATTTTAGGCAGTTTTCTTCAGATAAAATATACAGTTGTTATGGTTTGGAAGCAAAGATCAAGAAATCAAAAAACACTGAAAGAAGTTATTTGAAAAAGAACAAGTTAGAGGTCTCAGCATCACTCACCCTCTCACGATCTCTCGTCTGCTCATAGTCCTCTCACCTAGTCTTTGCTTGACTCTCGTGTTCTCGTTTCTCTGCAGTGTCGCACTTAGTATGCTTTCATGTTTTACCCTCTCACTGTACCTTCATTTATGAGAGAACAAACCTAAAGATATCATTCACTCTTTACACTATGTTTTATTCCTTTGATTGCTTTTCTTTTTTGAATATGCCATTAGAAGATTCACTTTCTTACTGTCTTATAAATTAGGTGTCTTATAAAAATAGGTGGAAAGTTTATAAATTTCTTTTGAAGAAGAAGTTTTACTTCTCCACCACAAATGTTAATTGATTTTCAGACTACAGGCAGTCCCCAATTGATGCCGTATTCAAGTTACGAAGAATCTCATGACTGCCTTTTTTTGTAAGGGGTACATCTTACAGGGTTGCTGTGAGTGGGGATCACCTTGATGGCAATGGGTTGTGTTTTTTTTGTTTGTTTAGTTTATCATTAGTAAGGTGTACTATGTAAATGTCACACTGTGTAATTTGGCAATGTTATTCTCATGCCCATCCCCAAAGACAAAGGTCAGATTTATAAATATACTGATAATAAGAGACAATAGTAACTAAAACTGAAAAAAGAAATGTCAGCTGTTCAGCTAACATCAGGACCAACTTAGGACAGAATCACCAGAATGGAACCCAGTTGTAGGTTGGTGACTACTTGTAGCTAATATGTTGTCACCTGACATTTAACATACATTAGTAGCACTTAATACACAACTTCTCCTTCTGTTGTCATGTACTCTGCCATTCATAAAATATATCAGACATTGATGCTTTTCTTGCTAAATTACCTAGAAATTAACGGCCATGTTTTCATGTGTTCTGCAATTTATTGAAATTGTGTTACAATTTTCCATTATTGGCATAATTTCCCCATCAAAACTCAGAAAAATTAGTCTAACAAATGGTCTTTTACTTATTAATTTTTATGATAAATATTGTGAGGTATAAAAATAAATATGTGACTACTGAATAGTACAAATCTGATGATTGATTTGCTATATTCCTAATTTTTTTCTCTCAACTGCTTTTATTGAACTTTAATGTTATAGAATACATGATTGTTTTATAAATGAGAATTCTCAGCTTATTTATTGTGTTCCTGTCTCAGGGTCATTTCAGTGCATGGAAGTTTTAAGATGTTTAAAAATCAGTAAAATCAGAAACTATACTAAAAAGAATTAAAAAGTATATAATTAATTCCTTACAATTTTGTATATGTGTTTGCACGGAGTTTTACAGAAAGCCATAAGCTTGCTGCATATGCTCATTCTCTCATAGCCAGAAGTCTAATTCCCGTCCTCAGGTGTGTGACCCAGGACAGTGGGTACACTGTAATAGTGTATTCCTAATTGTAGATTACTCTGCTTCTTAAGCCACTTCTAATGACATGTATGTTTTATCTGAGTGTCAGCTCAGCCCTAGAGAGCCCCAGGCCCTGCCCCTGCCCCCTAAAACAGTCATTTTGGAAGGAAAATACATGAAAGGAGTAAAATGCCAGAGGAGAAGGATAAAGGAATTTTGGATTTGACCAGCCCATGTAGCCTAGGGTGAGTTTGTGTGGGGGATCGAATCCATTCCAACTCATAGTGACCCTAAAGGTCAGAGTAGAACTGCCCTGTAAAGTTTCCAAGAAGTGCCTGGTAGATTTTAAGTGCAGACCTTCTGGTGAGCAGCTGTAGTATCCAACCACTGCACCACCAGGGTTTCCAGGGGTGAGGAGAATGAGAGAAATGGAAGTCTTCTGGTGTTAACAGCTGTAGCTATTTTAGCAGATGCTATGCTTTCCTCCCTTTGACTACCAAAAGTATCCATGGGTCTTAGTGAGTTGTTTTGTTTTGTTTTGTTTTTTATTTTAGAAAAGCAAATGTTCTATATCCAGGAATTCGTTCACTGATTCAAAATATATATTAAACACCTACAGGCCAGCCACTCTGCTAAATGCTGGGTATACATGAGCCCTCTTATCCGTACAGAGTTCCTGCCTTGTAACGTTTACCGTGAAGTAGCCGTTATCTCCATTTTTAAAACCTCTTAATTATGTGTCACAAAGTATGTGTTTGATTCCCATATTAGAAGTGAAGTGTCTGCTTTGTCTTCTGATTTTTCAAATGTGTCAGCAATACCATTGTTGAACTGTCTTTATTAACCTTAAAGAAGAAAGTGATTTCCACTTTCTTTAAGGTGGGTATTCACAGTATCTCCTGTGCTTAATTGTCAGTGAAAATAACTTATAGAGATCCACTTCTTGTAGGTTTTTATGCCATTGTCTATCTTCATCATATGCTTTCAGTGTCAGAGCAGCAGAGGGTTGTACTGAAGATGCTTTGTTGTGTTTTTTACCATATAAAAAGATTTTTTCCAACCATAGCGTAACAGGATGTTGAATAACAGAGGTAATGTTTTTTTTTTCTGCCATAAAGACATAATTTCCACAGCAGGAATTATGCACATTTCTGTGTTGGGAAAAGAGGGTTTTTATCATCTTCGTGTTGAAAGTCCGTGTGGCATGAGGAAATCTTTTCCCGTGTTTTTTTGTTGTGTTGTTGCTGTCATTAAAAGTAAAAATCCACATCTTCACTCCAGTGAGCATATTTGCAGTTAAAAGGTATCCAAGTTAAACATTTATGAATAGAGCTTGCTTAGTTATCCATCATTAGTGCAAGTTTTCATGTGAATGTCTGTTTCCCATGCTAGAGAAAACACAGTCTTTCAACGGGTTTTAATTATTCATTGTTTTTACTTCACCAAAGTGTAATGTTTCAATCTTTAAGGAGTAGTAGACTTATGGTTTTTGTGAGGTATGTGTATGTCAGTTATGGAAAATTGTGCTGTGTGTACTGTCATGGTGTTTTTTGAAATCATGATTTGATTTTTATTTTATCTCCTTTAAAAGATAACATAATAATTCTTTTTTTAATAATTAAACTAATTTAGTAAATTCAAGATGGAGGCGCTTTCCTACTGATTATGCTTCCACCTCAGAAGATGAATTTGGATCAAACCGTAATTCCCCTAAACATACCCGTCTACGTACTTCTCCAGCCCTGAAAACCACTCGATTGCAGAGCACTGGATCTACAATGTCTACTAGTTCTTCATTCAAGCATCGGATAAAAGAACAGGAAGACTACATCCGAGACTGGACCGCTCATCGAGAAGAGATAGCGAGGTGGGTTTTGATGGATTAGCTTTGAGAGCTGACATTTGGTGCTGTTTCAGCTCAGTAATAAAGGCTAGCTTTTACTTGACAGTAAGTGCTCCTAGTCCAGGAGATGAAACCCACTTGTAACTATGGACTCGGGTTTTTCTCTAGTTAAATTCCGTCTGGCATATTTCTGGTTTTTTTTTTTTAAATCCCAGTACTACTAACACATTGTTGATTTATTGTTTTTTGGTCTTTTATCTTCCCCTTTTATTTATTTTGGGTAGAGATGCTGGTGAGTTAGTAAAATTACTGAAAGACTGTATCAGCTCTACATAATTAACAATTATAGAGGTTAATTACTATTATTAACTTCTTGAGGTAGTAGTGTACCTGTTAGAGAAATATTGCTAATATTCTTTGGGGACAATTAGGATAGGCAGATTTTTACTCTTTTATGAAGTCACTGAGTATGGTTAGTTCAACCTTATATCTTTAGTTAAATCAGAGCATACTTATTTTGAATATTAAATAAGATTATATAAAATGGATACAGTTGTGCTGCAGATATATTTTTAGCTGGTAATATTATGATTGAACATTCAGAGAGGTTATGCTCAAACAGATGCTGTAGTAGTTAAATTTTTCTTTTTTTTCTTTATATAAAGCTTTTTGTAAGATACTAAATTTTTTTGCACTGTAGTGTATTTTTATATACCTGGGTGGTGCACATGAGTGAAGTGTTTGGCTGTTAACCAGAAGGCTGACAGTTGTATAAGTCTTCTCAGAGGCATCTTGGAAGAAAAACCCAGTACCCTACTTCCAAAAAATCACCCACTGAAAATTCTGTCGAGCAGAGTTTTACTCTGATCCACATGGGTTGCCATGAGTAGGAATTGACTCAGTGGGAGTTGCTGTGAGCTTAATAAGAACTGGTGTTTTAACTGCTTTTACATGTCACCTAAACATTTTCACTATAGACGTACTAAAATTATTTCTGCTTTCACTATGCTTTGAATTTTATATTTGTAACTTTGTTAAAAGATTTATCTATAAAAAACCCACTGCCATCAAGTTGATTCCAACTCCGAGTGCCCCATAAAATTTCTAAGGAGCACCTGGTAGATTAGAACTGCTAGCCTTTTGGTTAGCAGTTGTAGTACTTAACCACTATTTTACCAGGGTTTCCGTAGTTGTCCATAGATGCATAATAAAAGAAACTTTTCCCAAATTTTAATCATTAGTTTAATGTAAGTTTTTTTAATTGACTATTCACTTATAGTTGCTTTTATTGGAGAATAAAAGCTCTCACCATACAGTGTAAATGTTTTTGTTGTACCATACAGCTAGATTTTTAATGAAAGTACTTGTTGGAGGCATTTAAAACCAGTTGTTCTGGTTTACACATATGTTCTTTGGGTCTGTGGGTCATTGTGGGCTCACAGAGTACCTGTAGTGAGAGTCTTGACACATTGTTGGTTGCTGGGGACATGGTGGCAGCAGCGGGCCTTGCTCGCATGTGACCCTTTCCCGTCTTCCTGTGGAGATCAGACGCTGAGTTGCACAAGCTCAGGTGGCCCCTGAAGGAACTGGGGTGCGTGTCTACCTTCTCTCAGAGGCCTCTCCTCTCAAGCTGTATACCCTAAACTAGAAAGACCAGAAACCTTCCCCTGAACTGAAAAGATGATCATACAGAGGGGTAAGAGAAAAGAGGCTGCTCATTCTGTTTTTCATTTTGTGATTATGTCTTTACTGTTTATAATAAGAATCAAAGGCCAGGCTATTTACCCTGTCAACGATTTTATGTTTTTTTTCCCCTAGTTTGTCAGTAGCACTGTTCTAGTAAAGCTTGCCTGTGGAGTGTTTTAACCTTTCAATGTATATTTTTAGCCATTTATCTCAAAGCTGAAGATGTTACTTTTAAGACGAAAACAAGAAAGATTGGATAGAGGAAGGAAAAGATACAAAGTATGGAAAGAAAGAAAGTTAGTGTTAATTTTGATAATCCTTCAGGGCAGTGACAAGTTTATTTCACATGAGAAATTTATTCTCGAGTGGTTATGAGTCACGAACTATGTGGACTGATTATTGTCCCTCATTAAAGGATTTCCACTGTTGGTCACTTAGAGAAAACATGTGCTGAGGGTGTCATTTATTACAGAGCCACAGGTCATGACACTTTTGTTTGAAAAATGATGAATTTTAATTTATTGCAAAAATATTTTGTGCTTTGGCTTATTTTTGTTTTGAATTTCGGGCTCTATCACTTAATTAAAAACCAAAAACCAAACACACTGCCGTGAGTCAATTTTGATCACTTAATTGCCAGCCAAGTGCTGTCGAATCTGGGCATGGTATTTATTGGCCTGCATTTAACTCAAAGCCTAAACACGGCATCCATCCGGAATATAAAATATAAAAGAAAGTAGTGCATATTTGGTCTCTCATTTTGAAGAAGAAGCTTTAAAGGAGCTGTCAGTGTTTTAGACACCTTCTTACACATACTATTGTAACTTTTAAAATTTTTTTTTTTTAAGGGAGAGTTTTAGTGAACAGAGTACTCTGTTCTGTTTCAGAGTTTGCATAACCGGTCATGAGAGGATTTAATGGATAAAGACAATGTCATATTTTATCCTAATGTTGGCTGAAAGTATTCATTACGAAGGTGGTGTCCTATTACTGTATACGTTTCTGCAGTCCTGCTTTGGATCAAATTTTTACACACATAAGCCCTTTATATATGTTGTACATGCATATAGTCGCCATTAATTTCAGAAAGGTTTTTTTAGCAGCTCCTGTGAACACCTCATGAGCATGGCCCAGGACCAGACAGTGTTTCGTTTGGTTGTACATAGTATCACTATGAGCTGGAACCGACTCACCAACCCCTAACAACAACACTGAACATAGCAGAGTGTTCAGTCGTAAGGGGACTATGAAGATAAGCTGACATGGATAGCCTCAGAGAGCTGACAGTCGTGTGACAGAAGCAGAGATATGTATCACTGATACATTGCGGAGTGCGATAGTAGAGGTGTAAGAGACTATGAAGTTTTGAGTATAAACTGTGAAAGCTGATAGTTAATGGATAACCAGAACTACATAAGCAATGAGAAACTGAATGCCAGGAAAGGAGTGTAGGTATGATTTTATGGGCACTGGTGAACTGTTACATTTTTTTAGCAGGAGGTAACTTCAGATCTGTGTTAAAGAAGAGCAGCTCTGAAGGCAATGTGTGGAATTGTTTGAGAAGACAAACCAAACCCCCTGCTGTTGAGTCAATGCAAACTCATAACTGCCCTTTAGGACAGAGTAGAACTGCTCCACAGAGTTTTCAAGGAGCACCTGGCAGATTCGTACTGCCTGCCTTTTGGTTAGCAGATGTAGCACTTAACTGCTACACCACCAGGGTTTCCAAAGAGGAAATCTAGAAATAGACTAGTTAGGGATCTAATCCAAAAAATAAGGTAGATGATCTTGAAGACCTGAGACAGGGTAGTCAAGATGAAGGTATAAATGGACAAGAGAAATACACAAGTTGAGCAATTGACAACACTTGATGATCGCCGAATTTGAGCAATAAAACAATTTTAAATGATTTTATAATAGGTCAAATAGGAGATTGGTAATGCCACCAACCAACATAAAGAAAGAAAGTATAAGTGAGGCAAAGTTCTGTTTCGTACATACTAATTTAAGGTACTTACAGGACCAAAACCAAGCCAAACCCATTGATGTCAACATGGTTACAATTCATGGTAACTATAGGACATCAATTCACCAGCCACTCACTGGAAATCCTACTGGACAGTTCTCCTCATCCTGTAGGGTCGCGATGAGTTGGGATCGTCCTGACAGCAGTGAGTTTTGGTTTCATAGCTGTTAAGCACTGCGTCACCAGGGCTCAGTGATGTGAAAAAGCCTAGCACGCAGTTGAATTGTGGCTCCAAAACAAAAATCTGATTTGAGCTAGAATTGTAGTTACAGAAGTCGTTTGCAGAGAGGCAGTGTTTGGAGCTGTGGTAGTAGATGTTACCACCATGCAGTGAACTGAGAACCCTGCTGCATTCTCAGAGGTAACCTGCGTTACAGGGATGCAGGACCACAGAAGGGTCAGAAGCATGGCAGGTAACATACTTAACAATAGTGCTTGACGTGTAAAAGGCTATAGCTCATTGTTAGTTGGTAGTTGTTTGAGGGTGATACAGAGTTGTTTCAGGGTTATTTAAGGGTAGTGAGTGTGTGTGTATATACTCAAATATAATTAAAACTTTGATTCTCGGTTTTCTGTACATCTCATAATAGTGGTATGACCAGAGTTTTAGGGGAAAAAAAAACATTGTTTCTACAGTCTGTGATGTACTTTTATATGCTGTTTGTACCACAGAATCCAAACCCAGAATTTGTTTAAATTTTCCAGCCAAACTCAGTCATGTAAAATTTTTATCCACTGATTAAAAAAACACTGGTCTGTAAGTAGTCTGTTTTCTTTAGTACTAACAATATTTCTGAATAGATGTGTCACAGAACAGTTTCCAGTCCTGTGTCCTGATGTGTAAAATCAGTTGGCATTTAAAGTCAAAATGAAATAGACTTTTGTTACTAAGTCTTTTATACATGTTTTCATTTGTGAAATTCAAATAGAAAAAATACTGATCCAGTGTATTTTGATACATTTTTAAAATAAAGCTGTGAATAGTATTTTTCAAGTGTAAAATATTTGCAGTTAAGGTTATGAATGTGTTCCAATCTTAATAGTAAAAAAAAAAAGATTGCTTGTTTTCAGTCAGAATACGTTTTAGTACCTTATTAAATGCCCTGTGCTTTTTGTTTAGTTTAGCTTTGTTTTTTGATGAGAGCCAGTTGAACTTAGTGACCAAGATTAAATGGTGTAAATTTCTATGTAGTTTATAACTAATGTGATGAAATGTTTTTTATGTATTGCAATCTGTTTTGATAACTAAATGTTTAATTACATTATAGCAGAAAATAGTGTGTTAGATGGTGAGGGTGGATGTGGACTTTGACAATACCATGGGGTATTACTTTAGCAAGGAAGAAGACATAGCTGCTAGATCAGTTTTAAGGCCTACTCTGTTGGTTCATAATGGCTAAATACTAGGCCCAGACCATTTGTGTTTTTCTTTTGGGCTAGGCCACAACAAGAAGAGAAAAAAATGTCTTCCCACAGGTTCAGGTGAAAATTATTCTTCTGTTTCTCTATTTTTCTCAATATTTTCTTGAACTTGACTATCTGTTGGTCTTGTTTTCTGACTTGGGGGTGCCTAGCACAACTTTTTTTTCCCCCCCAATACAGTAAAAAAAAAGAAATTATGTTTAAAATGAGCCATCTGGACTGAGTTTAGATGATCCCAGTTCTGTTGGCAATGTCCAAAACATCGTTGTCAGGAGCCAATCAGAAATACACCTTCCTCTCTCCATCAGATCTGATCATGCTGTTGACCTTGGCCATGTCAATGTCAAGAGCTTCTTCACAGCCCATTGGTCTGGTGCTCACCAACCTTGACATCCACAGTGAACACAAGGGTGTTGTTATCCTCTGTCTCTTCTTTTGGGAAAGGGAAGGCTGTGGCACCTATCAGCACTGCCTTTTTGGCCTCAACGCCTTTGCTTTGGCTTCTGTTTTGGGAGAAGCAGGGGCGTCCTTCTTTACTTTCGGTGCTGCCTCTGTGAGAAGCGCCTTGCACTGCTTTTGTACTATCCCTGTGGCTGTCTCACATCCCATCCAATGAACAAGAACAGCATTTTCCAGTCAAAGACTTCAGGGTTCTTCATCTTTTAATGGGCAAGTATTTGTCTCTGCAGTGGCAGTGCTGTGCTCCCCACCCAACACCATTTATTTAGCAGACGCTTATGGATGGAAGAGTGTGCTAGGCCTTCAGAGTGCTATTTTGCCATTTCCTCTTTGTTTATGACTTGCTCAGTTTATCTGAAACATATTCATAAGTTGTCTACATTTTGCTAGATAAAATTTGTCTGTGGCACTAAGCTAGCACTTGGATTTGTGTTGTTGACGTTAAAAAGAAATACCCCGCCCCACCCCACCCCACCCCACCCCACCCCAGCCTCAGGAAAAAAGAAACCCACTGCTGTAGAGTTGGTTCAGACTCATAGCAACCCTGTACGAGAGAGTAGAACTGCCCCATAGTTTCCAAGGAATGCCTGGTGGATTTGAACTGCTGACCTCTTGGATAGCAGTTACAGCTCTTAGTCACTGTGCCACCAGGGTTTCTACATTAGTGGGAGGTGCCTATTGTTATTATTTTTTTAAAATAAATCCCTGCTTCTTGTCATGTCCAAAAATAGACTCAATGTCACTTGATTGAAACTCCACTTTGCTGCTTAGGCCTCTAATTTTTTCTTGCTCAAGAGAAACTTCTGATTTCAACATATTACTATCCCTCCCTAAGCCAGTCTTTTAAAAGTGGTCCAGTTTGTCTATTTCTCCTTTCTTTTTGCTTCCACTGACAGTTTACAAGATGTGGTTTGCCAGAATTCTTTTTTGTTAAGATGTTATAATACTGAATCAAAATGCTACCAACATGTAATAAACTGACAGTGTCTAAAGGAAGAGGAAGAGCTTTCTTTATCAATAATAAATTTTTTTGTTTGTTTTTTTAAACCCTCCCTCTAGTCTATACTTAGATTTGATATACAAGCTGGTCTTTAAGTCTCAGGAGGGGTGGTGCTGTATGATTCTTCATTATGGTGTCAGATTAAGGAACCATCTATAACCCTGGCTTTGTAGATGTCAAATAAATGATGTAGGATGAATGAAGCCTGGATGCTTTCCAAATTTGTTTTTGTCTCGTTTTTGTCTCCTTGAAGTATTTTTTAAAAATGTCCATTCACAACTCATCATCATTTCTTAAATAGTTTACTTAAGACTCCAAATTAAAAATTAAAAAATACGTATTTCATTGTGGTTATGGAGAAAATTTAAATAGCAAATTGTGTTATCATTTAACAGTTTCTGTACATATTATTCAGTGACACTGGATACACTTCCCACAGTGTGCCAACATTCTCATTCTTTCCGTCCTGGTTGTTTCCATTAATCCAGCTTTCGTGTCCCTCCTTAACTTAAATTGTCCCTCCTTAATCTTTGGTGTACGGCAGATATTGACTGTTCAGTCTCATTTAGATGATTGTTTAGAGGAGCATATTATTCATGAGTGATTTATTTTATAAGCTACTCTGTCTTTTGGCTGATAAGTGACCACCGAGAGTTTTTTGAGTTCCACATCTAAGGGGTGTCCCAGGGTAGTAGTTATCTGGGGATTCTCTAATCTCCATCGGTCAAGTAAGTAGACCTTATGATACAGATTTCTAACTGCTAATGAGTCACCTTAAAGTGTTTTAAAATATGAAATAGCACTGTTTCATGGTGTTTAAAATGTATGGTTTTTGGTGTTTTCTTACAGATTATTTAGAATTTATCTTTATTAATAAAAATTTATAAAGTTAAATTTTAACACTTTGAGTATCTGAATAGTTCATAACATTTCCAAAAGCTTTTACGTTTGGGTACAAACTTTAATTTGATATGTAACTTCTGTAATTGATTCTGTCATAAATGATTTTTTTTCCCTAGAGCTATAACTTAAAAGGGATTAAACTTCTTTTCTAAAATTATTACCAGGATCAGCCAAGATCTTGCTCTCATTGCTCGGGAAATCAACGATGTAGCAGGAGAGATAGATTCAGTGACCTCGTCAGGCACTGCCCCTAGTACCACAGTAAGCACTGCTGCCACCACCCCTGGCTCTGCCATAGACACTAGAGAAGAGGTAGGAGATCTTCATGGAGAAATGCATAAGGTTCTTTCTTTTCTTTATTTCTTTTGCTTTTAGCTTTTTGCTTAGTTTATTTTAGTTATGTCCACCTTCCCTGTTTGCATGAAGCACTGCATTTTCCCACTTTGCTTTAATAAGTTTATTTTGTTGGTGTAACAAAATGAGTAAAGGCTAACATTTGACCTACTATTAACATGAAACTGCAAAATTATTTAGAATGAGTGCGTTGCTAATTATGGGCCCATGATTTCACTTAAAATGTGAATATAAGTGGTATCTGAAAAGTAAACCAAAATTTGGTAAATGGTTGTAAGTTTAACTGTGAAAATACGATTAAAATGATATTTTCATACCTTGGAAAATATCAGGAGATATTCCTGATAGCAAAGAAATAGCAGTGTTCTTCAGTATTCACTACTTTAAATAATCCTGTTGATGAATTGTATGTGTGTGAACAAATATACCAAACCAAACCCACACTCACTGCCATCAAGTCGATACTGACTCAGCAACCCTATAAGACGGAGTAGAACTGCTCGATACAATTTCCAAAAAACACCTGGCAGATACACAGGGATAATTTGAAAACTGAAATAAACATACACAGACATGCAAACTCATATATCTTTTTATTTCGAATGTTCTTGTAAACTCTGGAAGTAAAGTTGGTATGCATAGACTATTGCTCATGCAATCGACTGGTCAGTCACATAGGGTATGATTGCCCATGGAAAAGCAGAGCTTCTTCTTTTACAACTCCAGTGAGCACCATGTACATAACATTGCCCCAGAAGGTGCCTTTAACATACAATACAAAATGGGTGCTACTCTGTGGCGATTTTGGCCATCTTGATGTGGGGCAGAAGTCCAAGCAAAGGACTGGCTTTTGAAAGATGAATCTCTGAGGTTCAAGAGTCAGCAACCTGTTGCTTGCCCGCTGCTTTTGTAAGACCCAGAAGCTCAGAATGGTTTCCAGATTTTCTTACTGAGTGAGAAAAAAATGAAAGAATAGTATTTTGTAAATATGAAAATTGTATGAAATTCAGATTTTAGTTTCCATACATAAAGTTCTGTTGGAACACATCCACACTCATTTGTCGTCTGTGACACAGAGGTCACTGTGACTTGAAATGGACTTGACAGCATGTAACACCAGCATCATGGATGCCTTTTGTTCAGGGGCACAGTTGAGTCATTGAGACAGAGACTGTATGGCTGCAGAGCTTAAAATATTTATTATCTGTTGCTTTACAGACAGTCTTACCAGCCCAATACAGATGATTCTGCTTTGTTAATGTTATAAAATAGTGTTGTAAATAGTAGCCAAAAATGGATAGCCTTTTTGACAAATTTAATTCTAGTAACCTGTGCTGATAGTATTTTTTCATTGCCTTTTGTCACATTCCTCTTTTAATTTAGCTCTTTAATGGTCACTTTATTTTAGTTTGATTTTTTTTTTCCATTTGCTATCTAATTTTTGTAAATTATGTTTTGTCAGTCTGTTTGTGTAGAGTTTTGTTACCACACTGATCAGTTGTAAATATATATAAACTCATCTTTATTGATGAAGAACAAAAGGATCTCCTTGGTGGCAAGACATACACAATTCTTCTAGCACATTTAAAGTAGTAAAGATACTATTTCCTCAGCTGTCTAACTTATACCTAACGTTCAGTCAGACGTAGTAAAATTATTCAACCATTTCACTGAATGTACTTTCATTTTTTTAATTTTGTATTACCATACTAGAGTTTACTCCCTCTTCATTAAATCTGAGTTACATTGTATTATATTTGCAGAATTTGCACTGTAGATGGCAGTATATCCTTTTTTACAGGAGTATGTCATTTTTAACAGCTGTTTAAAAGTTTGTCTGACAAAGATTGAAATACTTATTTTGTGGATTTCAAAAAGTTTTCCATTTGTAAACTTAATTGCAATTTATGTATCTTGTGAAGAAATTTGGCACCTGGATTTGGGAAGGAAAAAAAACAAGATAGGAAACTAAAAGAAAAAGAAACATTATTTTATACTGGTAAGGCATTGTGACCGGAATGAACTCATGGTCCATCTACATGGCTCAGTTTTTTCTGTTTACCATCTGTTTTCCATAGAGGGGGTGGAATATTTTCCATAGAAGAATCTAATTTAACAGTTACATATTTTGGACTATAAAAATAAAATCTGTGTGGACAAACATTTTTATAAAGCAGATACCATCAAAGTACTGAAAAAGAAAGAGTAATTGGTTTATTAAAGATACCATGCATAATTTAGTACTTGAGAATGGAATAACATCTGTCTAATCATAAAAATTATAATGTCATTATCTGTAATTTTCCATATTACTCTCTTCTCATAAAGATTTGCTTTTATCCCGTTAGTTGGTTGATCGTGTTTTTGATGAAAGCCTCAACTTCCGGAAGATCCCTCCATTGGTTCATTCTAAACCACCAGAAGGAAACAACTGTCGGTCTGGTGACCCAAGACCTCAACCAGCAGAAACTCCTGATCAGTTAACAATTACAAGGCGGAGAACATGGAGTAGAGATGAAGTAAGTAAGTCATAGAAGTCAAGGAAAATCGCTACTGAGAAAGACTACTAATTAGGATAAGTGATTCATTTATTTTTTAAAATATTCACCTGACTCGACACCAGAAGAGGAGATGCTATCAGCATGTGTTTCAGGCTTTTTGAGGAGGTGGTAAAAACAGAAGGTCATTTAATCCCCACAGCACTCTGAAATGTCACCCTTTACAAATGAGGACATTAAGATGCGGGAAGGTGTCACCTCACCTGCCCAAGATAATGACATAGGCTGTGAATGAGGGAGCCGGGATTTAACACAAGGAGGCCCTGCCTGCCTACCTGCGGGATTGTCTCCCGAAATTCAGGAGATGTAGCTGTGGACCCTAATTCTCTATTCTCATTCTTCGTTTTTGTTTATATCTGTATGTAATACTCACTGGCTCTGTAGCATACTTTATTTTTACCCAACATGTCAGTAATTTTTAATATTAAAAATATTTTTAACATGATATCACCAGAATCAGTCATCTTGTCTGCGTGTCTTAGTTCTTCTCAAATCAGGATGAAGATTTTAGAACTTATGGAACTGGTGCAAGATCTTGTAGTGAAGGTGTGTGGAGTTTGAAGTCACACAGGCCTGAATCTGAATCCCAGCTTGTTACTTTCAGTCACTTTAACTTGGGGAAATTTGCCTACCTCTTTGAGACTCTGTGTTTAGGGAAAGTCATTGTTGAGGAAATGTATTTCAGGACTACAGTGGGATTATTTTATATCTATTCAATTGTCAACAAATTATAAAGTCTTAAAATATTGCTTGTTTGTGAAGATGTGCAGATACTGCTGGGAGGGTACATTGGCACAGCTATCTTGGACAGCAGTTTGACATTATCTCCTTAACGTTGAACCTGTACATACCACATAACTCTTAGTGTAGGAAACATTAATGATGTGTAGTGGTTAAGAGCTACAGCTACTAAGGTCAGTACTTTGAATCCACCAGGCACTCCTTGGAAACCCTATGCGGCAGTTGTACTCTGTCCTATAGGATTGCTGTGAGTCAAAATCAATTCTGTGGTAATGCAGTTTGGGGTGGGGGGTAGTTTGGGGTGGGTGTAGGCCTCAGAGAAGACCTTTCACATTGACAGTAGAAGCATGAGTAAGAACATTTATTGTAGCAGTGTTCACAGTAACAATAAGTTGGGAGCAATCTAAGTGCTTATTTCAGCAGAAAAGTGAACATATAAACTGCTACATTCATGCATTGAACAAGTATAGGTATTCAAAACAAGTGAGCTATAGCAACATGCAACAACAGAGAGGACTCTTACCACTGTAGCTTTATATAAACAAAATTAAGTCTCAAAAAATTAAATACTGTTTGATTTCTTTCACAATAAAAGAATTAACACGCATACTTGGGCAATGAAGATCCAACAAATTAATATAAAAAGGAAAGCAAAGGATTGATGAATACAATTCAGTGTAATGCTTACCTTCATTGGAGGGAGGTGGGAACATGGGATGGAGGAAACCACATGACTAGATGTAGATTGTGTCAGCTGTGTCTGCATAACGACAACCACAGAAGTCTCCATGGAATCAAGCAACAAGCACTTTATCATTCACCTGCAGGTTTGCTAGGTAACTCAGCTGGATGCAGCTGGGCAGATCAAAGTTTCAGGCTGGGTCCAGGTGTGCTGCATGTCCTCTTACACATCTTAGACCAGTTGACTAGTTGGAACTTGTCCGATAATGTCAGAAGCAGAAGAGTGCAAACTCCCCCAGTCTTTACTTGTGTCAAATCTGCCAGCATCCCATTGACCAGAGCAAGTTATATGGCCAAGACGAAAGGCAGGGGGTTGAAGTGTATTTCCATGGTAGTGGAGACAGTGGAAGGAATGGAAGTTTTTTAACAGCATCTACTCTGCCACAGTGGTTATTGTAAAGTCCTAACTTTTGTTTTGGGTGCTGGAAGAGGTGTCTGTTTCTAGAGGATGGAAAATCTAGATTGACAGTCAACTCAAGGTTGATATCAGAAATTTATTTAGTGTTTTTAATAAATTGTGGTGCTGAACTCTGGGATAGGAAAGGAAGATGTCCTTTTCTGTGTTGATACCTTTGCTCAAACTATGGTGCCCTTTCTCCCTTCTTCCTATTTAATATGTACCTTCTACCCTTACTTGGCTTGTTTCCCTGAGGCTCATAGAATACCATAATGCCAGTTTGTCCTTTCATTATCTTTGTTTCTGTTGCTTTAAATGTCCTAAATGAACTTTTATTCCTCACTAAATTGAGTTACTTAGCATTCTGAAGTTCCAGTCTTGCCACAATGACTTCCTCATTTATGTCACTCTTCACTGAACTGCGGAGCCCTGGTGGCACTGGTTACAAGCTTGGCTTCTAACCATAAGTCTGGCAGTTCTAGTCCACCAGGCACATCATAGAAAATATGGAGCATTTCCACACTTCCGTGTGGTTGCTATGAGTAAGAATTGTGACTTTTCAGTACTTTCTTTTAAACTATCTAATAGTATTTCCTACATGTTACATTGTCTCCCTGCTGGTGTTTAAAGCTTCCTGCTATCTTCTCAGTATTGGATACCTTCTTGATGTTTTCTCAAAGAACCTGAATGCAGTTCTGACAGGGTAATGCCCCCATCTAACCCCAGTCCGTGCTGCTTCTGGCAGAGGCGGTAGTTGGCACCTTTCATGGCTGAACCCATGGCTTGGCTGACTGTAGTCCAAGGCCAAATCCAGACTACCACCTGCTTTGAGAATCAAGTTTTCTCCGAACACAGCTTTGCCCACTGTGTGTTGCTGGTGGCTGCTTTAGCACTAAAACAGGGGAGTTGAAGAGTTGTAACAGAAACCACCTGGCCTGCAAGCCTTAAAACCTTCACTGTCTGGCCTTTGCAGAAGCTAGCCCATCCCTGGGTTAGCCCATGAATCTCACCTGAGCAGGTACCATCTCCACATCACCAAAATGTATCAGTTTTGAGGAAATTTGAAATATATGCCCCACTAGTCTGTTGGCTTGGCTTGGCAATCTGTTCCCTAGAGAAGGGTCACAATCTTCTCATCTTTGTTTTTGTATTATTTGCTAAAGAATTAATAAAAAATAAAGTGCTCTAAACTATGTCTTTCCTATTATGACAGTTTGAATTGGAGACAGCATTATGATAGTAACTGAAAATAGAATAAAACAGGTTTTAAAAAATGGGTATTACAAAAATAATGTGGAAACTTGATGCATTAATTAACAAAGAAACTCCTAGGTTTATGATGTTTTTTTCTCTCAATTTAGTTACATATTAGTCTTTTGTTTTCCTTCAATTATCTTTTATTAAAATTAGCATAAGTACTGAATGTCCTGGAAAGTTGTGACTAGTACTGTTGGTGATTTTACAGTACCCTGGTAATATTTTAATGCCTGCTTTTTCCTTTGGATGTTTCAGGTCATGGGAGATAATTTGCTACTATCATCTGTCTTTCAATTCTCTAGGAAGATACGACAATCTATAGATAAAACAGCTGGAAAAATCAGGTACTATTCTATTCCTTAAACTTTTTTGCTTAAATTATTAACCATCACCTGTTTAACTCTTTTCACACCTGCTGTCACAGCTGTAGCAACTAGTAAAGTCAAGGGAACTGAATCGTGACTGCGGCCACTACCACGTTCCTTACCTTTCCAGTGTGAGTCATAACCACAAGCTAGACAGGAAGGTGACAAAAGAGAAAGATATGTCCTAGGTAATCAGACTGAGAGGGAACAACTGTGATCACTTAGATTAACTTTGTTAGTAACCAAAAACTTTCTGAATCTTCCTAAAATAATAGTAAATATTTTAAATTAATAGACTTCTAGGATTTCTTTTATAAGACCTCAAACTTCAGTCTAGTTTCATCTTTCTCATCAGTAGTGGAGACAGCATGTGAACTCCTAAAGAGACTCAAGACGGAAAATTTATGTAGAAGCCCCTTGAAAATAAAAATAGTATGGATGGTGAAGTTTTAGTCGTGTTTTTAATAACTTTATTATGTATTTTGGAGCCCTGGTGGCACAGTGGTTAAGACCCAGGCCACTAACCAGAGGTTAGCAATTCAGAGCTACCAACCACTCCCTGGAAACTATGGAGCAGTTTTGCTGTGTCCTGTAGGGTTGCTATGAGTCAGAATCAACTTGAAGGCAATGCTTTTTTTCTTCTCATTAATGTGTTTATATTGACTTATAACAATTTTACTAATGTCTTATCCTGTTACTAACCTGAATTCTTGTGAATAGGGACATATGTAGTAATTGAGTTTTATGTTCCTCAGTGCCCTGCTGTGAATTATGTACTCCATAAATATCTGTTGAAATAAATGAAGAAATACCTCTGTTTCTGTATAGCTTGACTACTGCTAGGAAAGAGTCATTGAAAAGAGGGCTGGAGAAAGTAAGGACTACGTTAATGAAGTTTTGGGGAGTGAAGGAGGTAGACGCAAAGAGGATCTAATAAAGTGCAGAGAATAGTGGAACAGACTCATGGTCAGAAAACTTGAGGGTCTGTTTCGCCTCTCCTTCCTCCTGTGTGAACGAACAAGCTGCCTGTCTGAGCTCCATGTAGTACAGGAATAAGTGTACTTTCACCATGTGCTGCATAGGGTTGTCTCATTTTATATGTATACACACACATATACATACATACACATGTGTACATGTCTGTATATATAATAAGAAATTAATTTTTATATTTTGTACATGTGTATATATCTATATAATGAGAAGTTATGTTTTTACTGTATATTCATATACATGTGTGTCTGTGTATAATTTTTTGTACTTTCACTATGTGTATACTTACAGCTTTATGTATCTGTGTATGGATACATAAATACAAAATAATCTCCTGTATGTTTTTAAAATTAAATATCATCCCTACTTGTTTTTTCTGCTTTTTCTCAAAATTAAATTTTCCACCTTTGGAATAAATGTGTTTACCATGGAAGAAGTTAGCCTCAAAGTAAATATCAAGTACTGTTTTATAACTTTAAATTCATTACTAATTTAAAACACAAAGACTTTATATAATAAAAAATATTGCAGAAATTCATTGATGCTATAACAGTTTGGAAACCTGGTGGTGTAGTGGTTAAGAGCTGTCACTGCTACCCAAAAAGTTGGCAATTTGAATCTACCAGGAGCTCCTTGGATGCTCGATAGGGCAATTCTCTTCTCTGTTTTATGGTGTAGCTGTGCTTTGGAATCAGCTTGATGGCCACAGGGGTTTTTTTAGTAACTTACATGTGATTTCTATAATTAAAAAAATTAAGTATAATGAAACTGTCTGAAGATGGTTTGTGAATTGTAATATATCATAGAAATACAAATTTACATTGCTTATATGTTGCAATAATATATTTCATCAGTGTTTGATCAGTACCAGTAAACAGTGAAAACACGTTGGACACAAAGAAGTAGTTAGATAATTATTTCCAAAATGATTTCAAAAATGTCTTTTAATAAAATTTTGTTCTATGCGCTCTAGAAAACAGTCACTTAAAAAAATATTTTAAGCCACTGTAAAAGAAGTTTGCTTTTTTTTCTGCTCAGAAGGTTGCCCTCTGGAGCTCAATTTTACTTGTTAAGTAGTGGATTGAGACTTGTTGAACCCCTGTCTTTTTATTCCTTAAAAATGTACCAAACCCTTTGTTCACTGCATTACCTTCTAGAAGTATACTAATCTAGAATTTATTGTGCTAGAAATAAATGTAATCTGCACTGTCTTATCCTTATTTCCAATTATTTTACTTTTTAATTTATATTTTTAACAAAAGTAATGCATGGACATGTGTATATAATATGTATTTCTCCCACTCGGGTTCATTTCTCAAAGGTTTTTTACAAATGGGACCATAACATAATCACTCTTTTGCACTTTGGTCTTCCACTTAAAAGTTACTTTTTCAAAACAGCATCAGTAAATGTATAGTCTCTTCAATTATTTGGAATTGAAAGACAGTTGCATGCTTGGCTTTTTGTAAGGATTATGGAAACAAATAATTTTAAAAGGTGTTTTAATGACTACCATTATATTGTCAGCCATTGTGTTTTAATAGTATTACCTTTCTCAGTTCTCACTTGTCTGAATTTTAAATAGAAATTTTCCACAGAAGAATACATTAACATTCATTCATTAATATACAGTTATAAAGCACATTCTAGGCACCGTTTAATTAGACATGGAGCAGAACAAATATCCCTGCTGTCATAGAATTTACATTCCAGTTTGTTTAGTTAAGCCAGTCAGCTGTGTTCAAGTTAGCTGTTTCTACTGTCTGCTTTTGATTTCTCTTATTTTCATTTTTTCACTTGAATGTGTGCATTTTATGTTAAGCATTATGTACATTTTATGATTTTAATTGCTTTTAGGGAAATGATATATATTATTTATAAGTAACCTTTATTATAAAGTCTGAGCCCATGAATGTTCCCTTGTTTTTATTTTAATCATGCTCAGTGATTAAATAATTAGTATTCGAACACCATTTTAGGTGAGGTATTCTATGTATGTTCCCCTAAAGACCTTGTCACTTCCAAGTTTGCTAATCTCGTCTTCTTTCACAATTGTAAGGGCTCTCCTTTACTATGACAGCCCTTCCATCTGATTGGGCATATAGCATTTAGTGATAACTAATTATTACACCTGAATTAAGAAAACCCTTTAGGGGTTAATACCCTCTTAATACCAGGGGTATTGCCGTAGATTCAACTCTAGAAGCTGCTGTGTAGTAGAAGGTTAAAATCATTTTGAAATGAATTTCATTAGAATTATATTGTAAATCTGGGATACTGTAGAAGGACTATTAACTAAAAGGATAAATAAATGAAATAACTAAAGGAATAAATATACCTTGATTAAATCATAATATATAGAAATAAAGCCTCCAAATTCACATCATGATTTACCTGTCTTAATGTGATAGTGGAATTTTGGGGTAACAGAAATGATTAACAGGCTTGACTACTAACCAAAGGGTCAGAGGTTCAGGCCCACCCCGAGGCACCTCAGAAGGGAGGCTTTGTCTGTCTGCTTCTGAAAAATCAGCCATTGTGAAAACCTTCCCGAGCCCAGCTCTGCTTGACTCACATCGGGTCACATGGAGCACGAATCAACTTGAAGGCGAACTGGTTTTTAACATCACAGGATAGCAAGAAGGCTGGGAAGAATATTTTCAATTTAGAAAAGTTAATAGTGGGTCAGAAGGATATCCTCTAGAACCATTATTACCTTTTTAAACATGTTCCAGATGTGATTTGATGTTGATGAATTTCTTGTTTTTAAATAAGTGAACCTGACCTATTGACCTCTGAGTAAAGACCAATGTTAGTTTACTACTTAAATATGCTGTTGATGCCTTTGAATTACAGTGTTGATAAGGAATATTGAATATACCATGGGTTTCCAAAAGAAAGAACAAAGTTGCTAGTCTTGGAAAAATTACAGCCAGAATGCTCCTTAGAAGCAAGGATGATGAGATTTCATCTTGTGCAATTTGGATTTTTTATCAGGAGGGACCACTCTCTGGAGAAGAACATTATATTTGATAAAATAGAGGGTCGGTAAAAAAAGAGGAAGACCTTCGGTTAGACTGAGGGACATGGTGGCTGCAACAGTGGGCTCAAGCATCACAATGACAGTACAGATGGCACAGGGCCTGGCAGTGGGCAGTGTGTCTCTTGTACAGTCAATGTGGGCTGAGATGGACCTGACGCTACCTCACAACGACTTAAGTGCTAACCAGCTAACAGTAGTAATAATTTACTTTCTTAGTGTTTTACAGTATATTTATATTAGGAAGTTAAAACTAGATTTCCAGATCAATGAAGACATTTAAAAAGAAATCTAAAAAGTGATTAGAATTTCCATCTAAAGCTGGTAAACCTTCTCTCATAGAGTTCAAAATATTGACATGCCACGTTTGAAAGCAAATGAAACTTTTTTGGTACCTCTTTCTTTTATAAGACATTTGAAGTTAGCTTCTAACGTAAGGATAATTATCTTTATTAACAGTTACTTTTATCAAAAGGATAGCGTCTTAACTCCTGATAGATTACTGTTAACACATATGAGGACTGCCAGTTAAGTTTGCGAACTCATCCTAGAAAAAGTGCTATATACCTCATAGCTGAGTATCACTATGGTCACCTTTGAAGCACCCCTCTTGGGAAGCTATGCACTGATGCCAGCACCTAGTCCACCCTTCAGAGCAGTTTTGGGACTCTTTTCGTGGAATGGCCATCAGAGCTGGCACATTACCCTTGATGTCCTGAATGACATCAAAATGCCTTCCTTTCGGTATTTCCTTTTTCCTTGGATAAAACAAAAAGTCTTTGGGGACCATATCAGGTGAGTAGGTAGAGTGTTCTGGTACAGCTGTTTACTGGCTAAGAACGCCCTCGTAGTCCACTGTATGATCAAGTTTATGAACTTGCCACTGAGCTACTGTGCACAATGGCCATTCCAGAAAGAGTTCCAAAATTGCTTTGAAAGGTGGACTAGGTGCCGGGATCAGTGCCTAGTTTCCCAAGGGGAGTACTTCGAAGGTGACCATGATGATATTCAGCAGTGAGGTATGAGGCACTTAGAACAGTTAAGTTCGTGGACATAATTGTCAGACCTCAGATACTCTAACAAATTAAAGTTTTTAAAGAAAAGCACAGTAAGTATCCCAATTTTTCACCTTTTAAATAATATTCATATTTTTTCAACCAATAAGATAACCTTTTCTTTGTAAGTATTAACTGACACAGTTGTCATACCTGATTCAACTTACTTATGCCTTCATTTTATCTTATGTTTATAATGCATGTATCTGAACAAAGTTGTATTTTCATTTAAGTGATGGTTATAGTAGCAATTGAAAATATTAGATAAAATTTTAGGGTTGTATCATCATCTACAGAGTCCTGGAGGCACAGTGTTTAAGGGTATGGCTACTGACCAAAAGGTTGGCAGTTCAAATCCACCAGCTGTTCCTTGGAAACTGTGTGGGGCAGTCTGCTCTGTTTTCAGGGTTGCTATTAGTTGGAGTTGACTTGGTGGCAGTGAGTTTGATTTTGGGGTGGTCATCATCTATGTTTCTTTTTATTTTTAGTTTTCAACAAAGAGAAATAGTAGATGGATTTTGCATATATTAATCACTCCTTTTTTAATGTAGATCTCACATACATGGCTTTATTTTTAACATTGACTCAGTATTCTCAATTCATACAGTCGTTGGTATTTTCCTTTTTGCCCTCCACTTGTGTGGTATTAAAGTTACAATTATATGTGATAAGCTTTCAAAATATGAAAAGTAACATGTTTGTATTTATTTATAGAATATTATTTAAAGACAAAGATCGGAATTGGGAAGAAATAGAAAGCAAATTACGAACTGAAAGTGAAGTCCCTATTGTAAAAACATCAAGCATGGTATGTTATTTGTTTTTTTTTTAATATTAAAACACTTTAATGGCAGAGTTTTGTTTTAAGGAAAAGACAGAATGCCTATTTTTGAACTATTTTTTATTTATATTTATAAAAGAAGATATAAATGTTCAAATTGCAGAAATTTTGTGCCTTCAGCGGTCTCACAGGCTTTAAAACATTGATTGCTTCCAAGTTGCAGAGTAGAAAGGAGAGCATGGTCGTGTTCCTCAGTATGACACTGTCTTGTTCTTCCACATAATTAATATTATAAATAGGCAGTTTTGAAATAAGAGCCAAACTCAGATATTCAGTTGGTATGACTTGTTTCCATTTCTGTGCTGGAATGCTGTCTCGCCTTCAGATGTTTGAATGAGGTTTGCATCGCTCTGAGTCACCTATTGAGATTGCAAGATTGCAGTTCATCCTCCCCCGCTGAACCACTCCTCCTGGAAGAAAATCCTTAAGCACTTTTGTTAACATCGTTCCAAGAGATGTTATACAATCTTTGCTCAAACAGTGAATTATGATGGACTTTTTACTACCTACTGACATCATTTCATTGAAACAATTATTTCAGCATTAAAGATTTTAAAATTTGAATCTTACTGACTGCATACCGTAACTGTTTTTCTAGTTTGGTACTAATGTGGTGCCATGTAGATGATGTTAAGTGTCACAGATACAAGGAGAGCCAGATTCATTGCTTGTCAACTACGAACGTGTTAGTTCAAGTAAGCTGATTTTTGTCATTGATTTCACTGCAGGAGATTTCTTCTATCTTACAAGAACTGAAGAGAGTTGAAAAGCAGCTACAAGGTACATTTCTGAATTAAGTATGAAGAGCTAACAATTTAGGACAAGTGTTTTCATTAGTAAGACATCATGTGGTTAAATGTAATGACATGTTAAAAATACAGAAATCTACATATCCAAATTACTCATCAAAAGGAAGTTTTAAAACCCAATATAAAGAGTTAAAAAGATAGTGAAGTTAAATTGAGTGCTTAGAGTTGACAATAGGCTAAATATTATAAACAAATTAATAACTTTCTATATTCTATTATATATAATAATGAAAGTGTATGTGTGCAGCTAAAAACTTTATTCATCCTATTGTCTCTCCTTGTAAAAACCCATACATGTTATTAATGTGTCTTATTTTAATACTGGCAGTTAGCATTATTTCCTGTCTGCAGATCCCCTAACAGGTTCTGAAATGCCCATAAGTGTGCCTACCCAAGCAACCACAAAAAACATTTGAGTCTGTATGATTAGTACAATAGGCCAGCCACATAAGTATTCAGAATGGGATTTTAAATAGAGTTTTGGAAGGATTCGCCAAATTTAAGATCACATAAGCACCAGTGGTTGAAATATTACCCAAATCATAGCAGTGTTCATACCTAAATGTAACCGCATCTAGAATTGTATTTTTCCTCCCAACTTCTTTTTTTGTTGTTGTTTTGTTTTCCTTCTTTCTTTCAGCAATCAATGCTATGATTGACCCAGATGGAACTTTGGAGGCGCTAAATAACATGGGATTTCCCAGTGCTATCTTGCCATCTCCGCCAAAACAGAAGTCCAGTCCCGTGAATAACCACAGCAGCCCCGGTCAGACACCGACACTTTGCCAAGCAGAAACTAGGGTTCTTCATCCCGATCCTGGCTCAGTCTCAGCTGAGTTGGCGAATGCCGAATCTGAAGCTGATTTCAGTATACATTTCAATAGGTTCAACCCCGATGGGGAGGAGGAAGATGTTACAGCACATGAGTGACTTTCTCTTGATTGTTAAAAACCAGTTACCTGTGAAATGACTAGGAATTTTGGAAGGAGCATAGCGCTGACGTAACATAAAGCAAGACAGCTTGGTCAACTACCAGTGTGTTCTCCCTGTCTCCTTAATTTTATTTATTTGTCTTTTATCTATAATGTGGTATCATAATCCTCTCAAGGTATTTATATAACCACCTGATGCACATGTAGGACAAAGCTCATGTGACAGTTTCGCCTTTTGTTGTGTTTTGATTTTCAAATTGAATTCTGTAATTGCATCCTTTCCCTTCATAGTTTTTTGTTTGTTTGTTTGTTTTTAAGACATGCTGTGACCTACAAGCAAACTAAATACCCAACATTTCTGAAACCCTATGTCTCCTGTGCCAAGCTGCTCTCTGAGATGGACTGCCTCCTCATCTGTACAGATTTGTTAAACAGTTATATTTGCTTCTTGTTAATCGGATTTATATTAGTGTTCATTGCCATTGGATACAATGACTTATTACTCTTCACGGTAAAACAGAGCCTTCAAAACATGCATTCTTGTGTCCTGAAATTTTCGAGCACATAGGTGATTTATAAACCTTGTTGCTACATGAATTGTCTTGGGGTTTATGGAGATTTACTATTATGTTTGCACTAAGATTTGCTGGGAGTGGTAGGTGGACATATCTATATATCAATAAGGACTAATCGTCTTTTTTTGTACATAGGAGATTGCTAATACTGTATTTGTTTTAACCCTGCAGTGTTTTGCTCCACTTTCAAAAAGATCAATTTGGCACTTTTTTCAATTACTTTATTTTTTTTTTATGGGAATAAAATTTTGTCTCATTTTAGGTCAGATGATAACTAGAAAGGTTAAACTAGACAGGTAGTTTAGGTGGAGTATATTTTTAAAACTAAGAACATGTATATTGGTCCTGTGTTTCTAAGTTTATATGTGACGTTGAAAAAAATTTCCCTTGAAATGATCATGAAGTTAAATCTTTTTTTTTTTTGGAGTTCAGAGAACCAGTAGTCATAAGATTAGTTGGTAGTTTCACTCCCAAGCAATAAATTGCTTGCGTTTCCCTGTAGGACTCAATAGTAATTCCTGTCTCAGTCTTTTACATTTACAAGGACTCTGGAAGGTGATGATGACAAAGGCTTTGGGCCTCTGCTATTAACAGGAAGCCTGTGAAAATTCTCTTCTATAGACTTGTTTTTCCTTTCCTGTAAGTTCACATTTGGATAAGTTGGATAAGAAAGTAATTATCTTTGTGTGTCCAGAACACTATAATTACAGTGAATCCTAATTCAGTTAAATATTATTAGACCAGGATTTTTCCCTTGATCCCATCAGTCTATAAAGGTTAAAACTAAAACTTGTATGAAATGGTCTTTAATATTTCAGCATAATCTTGTGCTGTATTTCTTTAAGAAACAAACTAATGCTGTACATTTCAAAACTTGATAGGGTTTTTAAAATCCTGTGCTGATGGATGAGGTAATGAAGATGCAGAAGAACTTTTGTAGAGATGTGAAAAGTCTGTTGCATAACAGATTTCTCTTTTTTTTTTTTATTACAAATGAAAAAGGTAAATGAACTGTCTTCTTCTAAAGCTAAATTCCCCGTTCTGTCTAATAAAGGAAGACTGGAAGAAAAAGTTTGAAAGAACATGAATGGAAAGATAAAAATGCATTGAAGGAGTAAATAAAACAGTGAAACAGGGTCAGTTCATTTTTTAAAAAGTCAACATAATCAGCATTATTCCCTCTTTTGTTTAATGTTTGGGTACTGGTTATATCCACATGGAAGTAGAAGGTAAGGAGTTGTGTAGGAAAATATTAGAACCTACTTACATTATTGCTTAAGTGTTTACACAGTTTTGTTCATTGATAAGCATTTGGCCTTTTACTATGTTGTTTTTATTTTGTATGAATACATTATTCTCCTTATTTATTTTTGTTACATTTATTACTTATGTTATTTTGTTATGCATTTAAACTCCATTTTTAAATAAAGTGTTTCTGGAACTTTACACAATGATGGTCTATTTCTTCTACCTCTTGAATAGCTAATACTCCACCCATTTACCAAATAACTGTTTATATTTTCCCTAAGGTTTATCAAAAATAAACGTACACATAAATCCTTAGATAATTTGGGAAATATCCTTGCTTGCTTCTTTTTTTGGATGTTGGAATGACCCGTAATGGGAGTCCACCAGAGGACCATCTGAACTCGATAGCTGTCAGTTCAAAGCCTGTGTAATCCTCACCTTGAGCTGGCCTGAGTGAGTGCCACAGTCCCTCCTTACTGTGGGCGTGGTGGTGGTGGCTCATGGCCGTCGAGCTGGTTCTGGCTCAGGTACAGCAGAATGTCACACTGGCTGGTCCTGCACTGTCCTCACAGTCCCTGCTGCTTAAGCCCATTGTTGCAGCTGCTGCTGTCAGTGTATGTTCTCAAGGAAAATGAACTGATTTTTGTGTGTTGATGTGTAATCCATACTGAAGGCTGTAGTCTTTGACCTTGATCAGTAAGTGCTTCAAGTCGTCTTCACTTGAAGCGAGCAAGGGTGTATCATCTGCATACCATGTTGTGAATTAGTCCTGATGCTGCGTTCTTCATATAGTCCAGCTTATGGGATATGTGCTTAGCATACAGACTAAGTGTGGTGAAAGGATTACAACCCTGGCTCACACCTTCCCTGATTTTAAGCCATGCAGTATTGCCTTATTGTGTTTGAGCAGCTGCCTCCTGGTCTAAGTGCAGGTTCTGCATGAGTGTAATTCGGTGTTCTGGAGTTCCGTCATATTGAGGCATGACATATAACCTTCCTCCCTTCCCCTTTGTGGATTCTCTTCCTATATCTTGACTCTAAGGACAAGTTCCCCGCTGGCCCTGCTCAATCTGTCTAGCACAATACTTTACTGCCTAGAACTCATTTTTACTGAATATTTGGTCAGTTAGTACTCTTTAGTACTCCTGTACATACTGATAAAATGCTCAACAAACATTGTGAATCGATTGAAATAGAATTATCATTATTAAGAGATCTTGGCGGTGCTGTGGTTAGGAGTTTGGCTGCTAACCAAAAGGTTGGCAGTTCAAATCCATCATCTGCTCCTTGGAAACTATGGGGAAGTTGTGCCTTGTCCTGTAGGATCATTATGAGTTGGAATCAACTCGATGGCAGTGGATTTTATTATTACTGTAAATTTATTACAACTACTACCCCATAAGGTTTTCAAGAAGTGGCTGGTGGGTTTGCATTGATGACCTTTTGGTTAATAGCTGAGCTGTTAGCCACAGCGGCACTAGGCCCCTCTGAAGCCACTAGGAGAGAATCATTTCTCGCCTTTTCGGCCTTGTGGTAGCCACAGGTGTCCTCTTACGGCCAGTCTCCACCTCTGTCTTCACATGGCTGCCCCCCGTGTCTGTGCCTCTTCCTCTTCTTACAAGGATACCAGTCCTGTTGGATGAAGCACCCATCCTACTCCCATGTGACTTCTTCATTACATCTGTGAAGACCCTAGTTCTGAATCAGGTTACGTTCTGAGGTCTGGGAAGGACTTGAAATTGGGGAGGACACTGGCCAATCCAGTATGCCATTTAATTGTATGCTTTAGATGGTGACTCTATGGTGTGTGAATTATACTTCAATGAATCTGTTACAAAAACAAAAGAAATGCATTTCAGCTGAAGATACAACAGATTACTGTGCCCCACAGTAATAGCTGTGACACGATCTATTAACATTTCGTCCTTGGCTGTGTATGCCTGTGCTCTGGATTTCCTTTTGAACTGGTCTTAGTATCCTATTGGTTTACTCAGTTAAGTAATGAGTAAAATAAAATCTTTGATACATGTTTACTTTTTAAAGAGACAAAATGGAGCCTTTCTTACAAAGATTTTTAGTTTATGGAAGTGAACCATACAGAGAGAACTGGAAGCCAGGACAAACCTACAGAGTCAATATTGGTTTAATATCACCCTGAAAATAACCACTACCCACCCCCTGCCGTCGAGTCATTTGCAACTCACAGTGGTCTTACAGGACAGAGGAGAAATGCCCATAGTTTCCAAGGAGTGCCTGGCGAGTTCAAACTGCCGACCTTTTGGTTGGCAGCCATGGCATTGAACCACTATGCCACCAAGGTTTCTGAGCAACCACTGGAACGAGTAAATAGTCTATGAAACCCTGGCGCTGTAGTGGTTCAGTGCTACAGCTGCTAACTAAAAGGCTGGCAGTTTGAATCCACTGGTCGCTCCTTGGAAACTACCGTGCAATTCTGCTCTCTCCTGCATTGTCGCTGTAAGTTGGAATTGGCAGTGGGTTGGTTTGTTTGTTACGTGCTGGCACTGTGCTGGGTCCTCTGTTACCTCATTTAATCTTCACAACAATGCAGCTGGTAAGAATCGGTGGTCTCCCTTCCCAGAAGAGGTAGATGGTTAAATGAGAGGCTCTGGATTACAGAATAGGTCAGAGTTTGATGCAGGTTCAGCTGACTTCTTGAATCCCCTTTGTTTTCAGTCACGAAGCGGCATAGTGTAGTTGTTTAAAGGAAGCTACCCAGTGGAGTTAGAAGTCTTGAGACTCAGTTGAAGGTGTTACTGTATTTGGGTAAGTGAAGTCAACTCGAGCCATCATTTGCATCGAGAGAGGTTGCTGCGCTGCTCTTTCAGGTATTTTCCTGCTGTGTTAGTGTATGCTTCTGCGACTTTTAGACACTACTGTCTTCCCCCAGATTCCTAGCAGAAACACATTACTGTCTCTATAGTCGATGTCTGTCCTCCTGCCCCACTCCTGACTTAGCTCCTTGCTGCTCACTCTGTTGTTCATGTCACTCTTCATAAGCTGCTTCTCCCGGACAAAACCTTCCACTCCTACTTCTTCATCATTCTGCTCACTTCATTTTTGCCCACAGAGAGGCCACCAGTGGTTTGGATGAAGCAGGACATCCTAGAGTTACAGCACCGTTTCCAAGAAAAGGGGGTAAGAGAGCTGGCGCTCACTGCCACCCTTCATATGGCAGGGACTTAACCTGGCCAGGGCTGTAGTTTAGGATTCGATTCCCTCCTATTTTTCCCTTCAGCCGAATGAATTGCTCATAGTTGCTGGGGAGGAATGTGGCAGAGTAGAAAGCAAAACTACACTGCAGTTCTCTGCAGTTCTGGGGTTGTAGCAGATCAAAACCCTGAGGGAATTTATAAGAGTTTTATTAAAATGAAAAGAAGTTCTCAGTCTTTGACAAAATGTCTTGGCTGTAATTGGAAGGAGCTTTCTTTCACTCAAGAAAATGAAGACCTGTGTCCACAGAGCAAAAGGGATCTTGCATAGGACCTCAAGAGTGCTGCCTGGGAAACAGTTGGCATCCCAGGGGGAAAGCTGTCTCATGTTACGTCCTGGCAGCAGGTTGGAAAAAGGACTCCTTTTAGTCGAGCGTCACATGAAAGTGACAGAGAGCTCTATGTCTGAAGAGTCAGGATCCCAGATGTGTTAAGTCTATCAGCAGTCACTTCTCTGGGCAACTTGACACAGTGTGGCATCCAATAGTGTGTTGTGGGGGTCAAGGACTGAATGACTGAGTACCTTCCCAGCCTGCAGTGATAAAGAGCTTGAAATGATCAAGTTGGGCTATAAACCAGCTGCCCTCAAGTTGATTCCAACTTGGGATGACCCCACGGGTGTCCGAGTAGAGCTATGCTCCATAGGGTTTTCGGTGGCCGATTGCTCAGAAATAGATCGCATACCTTTCTTCAGACACCTCTGGGTAGACTGAAACCTCCAAACTTGAACTCAACAGCCAGAAGTGGACACTGTTTGCACCGCCCATAAAATGTGACACTGCTCTCTACATACACACACACGCACACACACACTTCTTTAATATTTTTTTATATGTAAATAATTTACCCTTCACCAATAAAACTATCCATAAGATTTCAGAGGAGTTCCTACGCTGAGATGCTCTCAGGCCAAAGAAAACCTAATGCAACACAAAGGCCTTCCTCCAGAGCCAACAGAGTGTGTGTTCCCCTGGAGCTGGCACCCTGAATTCAGACTTTTAGCCTACTGGACTGTGTGAGAATAAACTTCTCTTTATTAAAGCCATCCGTTTGTGGTATTTCTGTTACAGTGGTACCAGATGACCAAGCCAGCCAAGCCAAGTGCCAACTAAGACAAGAATAAAAAAAATATTGATACAAAATTGGCCACTGGAGCAATATTTGTTTAGAATAATAAAGTCACAACAGAGTTCAAGTTTTAAACTGCTGACAGATGCCATAGCTTCACCAAATCTGGAAGAAGAAACCTCTGCAATACCTTTTTCCCTCTGCATTTTTGGTTATATTGTCTTTGATGGTCTCCATATAGGATGGTGGAAACCCTGGTGGCGTGGTGGTTAAGTGCTACGGCTGCTAACCAAAAGGTCGGCAGTTCAGATCCACCAGTTGCTCCTTGGAAGCTCTGTGGGGCAGTTCTACTCTGATCTATAGAGTCACTCAGAGTCAGACTCGACACAGCAGCACAGGTTTGGCTTGGGTTTTGGTTATATAGAATGATAATTTGCTATAGGGTGTATAGAAAGACATTTCAGTCTTTCTTCCAGAATGGTTGATAAAAACAAGAGACCCTGTGAGCAGATTGCTAGATCCCTCCCAGTCTTGGGCAGAAGCCTGTGCAAATGAAAGACCGCTGAAAAGCTTTTTCAGATTTGTGGTAAATCTGCTTTTAACATGGATTTGGTTTCTCTTTCTCCATGCCTCTCCAACCAGAGTGCTTAAGTCCTTTGAAGATGTACTGAGTTATCTGTTTGGTCAGGGACAGATTACTGAACATCATCTTATTGCAGTCACTGTGATTGGCCTGAAGTACAGAAATAGGGAGGTTAGAAAATTTCCTGAGCTTCTGGAACTTTCTGGGCTTTAAAAAGCTGAAGCTGGTCTTTCCGTCCAGCATCAGTCCTGACAGAAAAATTTCAGAGCTCCCCAAGTCTCTTGGGGGTTTGCAGAAGAGGGAGGGAACATCAGCATGGTACCCCGTAGCCCTCTTGCTTTCCTCTGTAGCAGTTTCCAGAGTCAAAACTTACATTGCCTGTATCTTGTTTATGATTCTATTGGACTCCAAAGGAAGCTCCCTCTTGAGAGGTGTTGGGGAAGCCAGTGATGGATGCCTTATCTTGAAATGCCAGTATTTCCTATTCAGAATTTATAGCTGATAGATCAGCAAAACTGTCCTCAACATGCTTCTAAACTTACCTCCTCCTCTGATGTTCAAACTAGTACATTTTATCGAGATTCTACTAGAGTCAATAATATGTCTGTAGGAGGAAAGGAATCCACAGAAGATATACTTTAGGGTATGCTATCATGGTCTTCTAGTTACCGCAGTGTCAACCAGATATGAAATCCCTCTCCCTCTGAACATATAGAAACACTGGATAAAGCATAACAAAAATTAATTGTAATAGTAGAACTGAATTCATCAGTTGTCAGCTAGCTACCAGGATTAAAAAGAAGACTGAAATACAGAGCTGATGCTGTGATCTTGCTGAGAGATGGCTCGTCACTAGACCTTCCTGAACAGGCTTGCAGTGAGGGCATGGTTGGCAGCTAGAGCTGACAACATCTCCAGTTAAAACCAGTGGCTGCGGAGTCAATTCCAACTCATGGCAACCCCACGTGTGTCAGACTCAAACCGAGCTCTGTAAGTTTTTCAGTGGCGGACTTTTCAGAAGTAGATCATCAGGTCTTTCCTTTTAGGTGCCTGTGGGTGGATCTGAACATTCTGATTAGCAGCCTAGTAACTAATTGTTTGCACCATCCAGGGCCTCCTGTGACTGTCTCACAAGCACCTCAAGAAAAGGGTGACCTGGAATGTGGAAGAGGAAATGTCCTGGAAGAAAACAGACATTTTCCAGAAATGAAGAAAGAGGTAGATCTTCAGGAGTATAAACCCCAAGGAGTTTTAAACGAAATACATTTTTTGAAGTACCTGGGTACGTTGCAGTGAAATTGTGGAATGCCAAAGTCAAAGACAAAAACAAGAGAGGAGAGAGATGTTGCATCAAGAACTACATTAGACGTCTCAACAGTAGCCCCAAACCCAGTGCCATCAAGCGGAGGCCAACTCATAGCCATCCTATAGGACAGAATAGAACTACTCCACAGAGTTTCTAAGGACTGCCTGGTGGATTTGACTGCTGACTTTTTGGTTAACAGCCATAGCACTTACCAACTACACTACCAGGGTTTCCCAAAAGCAGCAGGAGAAGCTAAAATATGGTGGACTATTCTATTGATGCATATTCGTGCAGAAGAGTTTGAAATCATATGTGGGGATGATACACAGTAATTTCTGAATAGAAAATATTTGCTTATTTTAAAAATTTTGTTAAAAGAATGGATTCCTAGCAAATAAGATAACATGAATAATTGCATCATCTTGATGGCACATCCTAGATTTTATTTTTTGTGCTTTTTTTTTGTATGCTTGGATTGTTTCAAGTTAAAAAAAAATTGTTCTAAAATATATTCTTTTTTTCTGTCTCATTAAGTTCATGCTCAAAGAATGTCAAACAGTTAAAAGATTGATATGGATAGCGAATTTCTGGCATGTCTAACAAGGGGAGTAATTTATCAGATCTATTTGTTATAACACTTGATGGAGACAAACTGCAAAAAGGAAAAACTTGGCACTGAACTTCTCTCCTGAAATTGAGCTAGCATTGCTAAAAAGAGTAACACCACATCAACCACATTTATTAAGCTCGTTCACTGGCTTATCCAGCTATAGCGACAGAACTTACATCCAACATCCAGGCCTAGATTTCTTGCCTTCTATTCAGGAAAATTTATAAACGATGAGTATCTGATATCCAATGTAACTACTAAAGGGAACTTTGGAATTCCATATTTCTGAGAGTCTTTTTTTTTTAATGCAATGATTCTCTGTTCAATGACTTACCCATGGGCTCACCTAAAGGCAGAGGGTGAACTAAAGGAATTCTTTAATGTCTCTTATAGTCACCATTGGGTTACTTCACATATTTGCCTGGCTTATCACTTTAATCAGCATTATGGATTGAATTGTGTCCCCCCAAAATATGTGCCATAAATCCTAATCTCTATGTCTGTGGTTATAATCTTGTTTGGGAATGGATTGATTTTGTTATGTTAATAGTGCAGGATTGGTGTAGGGTGTGTCTTGAGTCAGTTGCTTTTAAGATACAAAAGACACTGAACAAACAGGTTAAAAAAGCAGGGAGGGGGTATGATAGATGCCAAGACACATGGAAATCTTCGAGGAACCAGGAAGCAGAAGCATCTGACAGAGAAGGCCTTTCCCGAGAGCTGGCACTCCAAATTGGGATTTCTAACCTCCTAATCTGTGAGCAAATTAATGTCTATTTGTTATGCCATCCACTTCTATTTCTGTTATAGCAGCACTAGATAACTAAGACAGATTTTGGTACTGGGAGGTGGGTGCTATTCTAACAGATACCTAAAATTTGGAAGTGGTTTTGAACTTGGGTTAGACAATGGAAGAGTTTACGGTGCCTAATAGTAATAGCCTAGATTGCCTTGAAGAGACTGTCAGTAGAACTGTGAATGTCAGAGGCAATTCTGGTGAGGTCCGAAGGCAGTGAGGAGAGCTATAGAGAAAGTGTTTTGTCTTAGAGAATATATATATGGCACCAGTGACAGAATGTTGCTAGAAATGTGGATATTAAATGTCTTTAATGTGAGGCTTTAAAAGAAAATGATGAACAGGTACATGGAGAATGGAGGAAAGGTGGAGCTCTTTATGCAGTAACAGAGCTTGTCTGGATTAGGTTCAAATGTTTGGTGGAAAGTAGAACTTGTAAGTGATGAACTTGGAAACATAGCTGAGGAGATTACTAAATAAGAAGCTGCACAGCTTCTTCTTGCCACTTACAGTAAAAAGAGAGAGGAGAGAGATGGACTTAAAAATGAACTGTGTAAAAGGAAAACAGCTAACGTGTGTAAATTCTGTTATATAGAAACTAATAATTGTTTCAGCACACACCATGTGCCAGGCACTAATCTAATCCAAATCATGTTTCATTTATTCCTCCCCAAACTTAGTAGGGTGAGGGTTACCATCTTCCTTTTACAGAGGTGGGAAGTGAGTCTCATAGAGGTGAGTAGCTTGTGCAGGTAACACCTTAATTGGGAAGTTGGTTCTCGCTTCCAGGCCTGGTTCTATCTTTCAGGTCAGAGTGAATGTCTTCCCACAATTCTAACCCATGACAGAATCAGGCTGTTCATCTGTGCCCCCCTCCACTCCACGACATCACATGGGGTGCTCAGCAGTAGCTGGACCCTGATGGCTGCCTATTGCCAAAGGTCTGGAACCTAGATCCTCAGCCAACCTGGTGTGGGACAGCTTCTAGGCAAGAAACATGATGTAATTTCTGATTTTATTTGAGTCACAGAGCCATCTTAGATTCTTCAAGGAATTCTGCATGGATTTATTGCAGGATGGAGTAGGTTGTAATGAAAAATTAGCCTATCAAAGAAAGAAAGAAATTCAGTAACTCTAGTATTTCCAAATTGTGATTTTGGAAACCTGGGATCTTGAGACTCCTATGCAACATGATTCACTTGTTTGGTGTGATTCATCCGAAAGCAGCCTGTGTGGCCTCCTGGACGAGACTGCTGCAGCAGTTCACAAAGACAGCAAGAACAGCAAGGCTACTTTCTGTTTGATGTTTCAGTTTGCAGAGTTCTGCCATACACATTGTCCCTCATTGTTCTTCATAACCCCATGGACATGTCTTTTGGCCCCACGGCATACAGGAGAGGTGAAGAGTACCAGTGACCTTCCCAAGGACAAAGATCTTCTAGGTGGTAAGACCAGCACTGCCATCTGGGTCTCTTGATTCTAGCTCCAGTGTGTCCCCTGTGACACCAGAGAGTGGCAAGGCAAGACCTGTCTCAGCCAGGATGGAGAGCGAGCCTCAACTGTGTCACAGTTAAGACTTTTCAGAATTAACATATTCTAAATTAAATTCCTGATCTCCCCTCTCACCCTGAACCTGCTCCACCTGCAGCCTTCACTGTCTCAGGTAAGACAACTCCACTCTTCCAGTAAAACAAACAAACAAATCCTCTGAGTCCCCATTGCCTGTGCTGTTTCACATCTCACATCTAGCCTGTTGGAAAATCCCATTGACTTGACATTTAAACATATCTAGGACATGACCATTTCTGACCAGCTACACAGCCATCAGCCTGGTTTGAGTCACCACTGTCACCTGCATGGATTACTACAGGGGTCTCCTGATTCGTCTTCCTGCGGCTTTCTTTGTCCCCAGTATTACAGACAGTGATCTTTGAAAGACTTGTCAAAGCTTCTAAATCAGATCAGCTTATCCCTCTGTTCAGAATCTGACTCAGGATTCACTCAAAGTGAAAATTTAAGTTTTTGTGATGACTACAAGCCCTACATTATCTGTCCCCATCCCATTGTCTTGATGACCTCTGCCCCCTCGTTCAGTCCCAGCCACGCTGACTTCCTTACTGCTCCTCCAATGTGTCAAGGGTATTCTTACTTTGGGGAGACTTTTCTTAGATATTATTCCTTCTTAGAATTCCCTTTCCTCACATTGTACTTGGCCCACTCCCTCACAGATGTCCTTGGGTGGCTTGGCTACTGAATAGTTGAAGGTTCATGTCTACCCAGCAGCAACTCTGAAGAGAAGCACAGTGCTCTACTTCCACAAGGCAAGTCACTGAAAACCCTATGGAAGGCATTACTCTGCCACCCTGGGTTGTCGTTGCTGTTGTTAGGTGTATTGAGTCAGTTCCAACTCACAGCAACCCTAAGGGAACAGAACAAAACAATGCCTGGTCTTCCACCATGACCACAATCCTTTTTATGCTTAAGCAGCCACTTTGTCAATCCATCTTGTTAAGGGTCTTCCTCTTTTTCACTGACCCCCTGTTAACCAGGACTTACTGGGGGTCCCCATGAATCAAAGTTGTATTGGTATTGATAATCCAAAGATGGAAACTGGTATTGATAATTTCCTGACCTCCTTCAGTTCTTTGCCCCTCAATGAGGGTTTTCCTGAGAACACCCTTTAATACTTCATTCTGCTCCTTCTTACTGCATTTTTCATCCTGTTTACCTTGTTTCACTTTGTTTTCCTATCTCTCTTACCTTCTTCTATAGTAAATTATGCCATTATAAAAAGATCTAATTCTCTGAGCCTGCCTGGTGAATTGAGAGTTAAAATGGACAGAAACGTGCTCGGATCAATGTTATTTGAGCAGATGTTTTAAGAACCAGTACTTGGCCTACCGTATTCTTTATTTTGTCTTGATGTCTTTTGCTTTTAATTGCTTTCATCCATCAATATTTCTGAGCTTACCTATGTTTTTAACGTAGTATCCTTTTGTTTTTCATTGCAGAATATGCATATGCCCATGAGGCAGGTAATGGCTGCTCTAACAGATTGGGTCCCACAGTAAAGCCAGTGTGTGGCAGCTCATTGGGGGGAACTGTGAGTACAAACAAAATCGCCTGTCAACTCAGAAAACCTCTCCACAGAAGAAGGAAACAAGAAAATCAGTTTTAATACTGAAAAAGTGTTCGACCAGAATGTGAGGTATATCATAGGTAACTCGTTAAAGGGACTGCGAAGTCAGAAAGAGATCTGTTTTTCAAAAATTTTTTTTTCTATTTTTTAACACAGCAAAGCAGATGCAACCCCTTCGGTAAAGTTCTCCAGGTAAGCAGTAGCTAGTCCTCAAACAGGAGGACTAGACTGTGATAGTTGCTGCATATGCTGTTAGTTGTTGTCAGGGGCCATGGAGTTCGTTCTGACTCATAGTGACCCTCTGCACAACGCCAGCAAACACTGCCCCGTCCTGCAACAGTCTCACAACCCGGTCGGTGCTGTGCTCCAGCCCACTGTTGCAGCCACAGTGTCAATCCATCTCCTCGAGAGGCTTACTTTTTTTCTCTGACCCCCTCCCAAGGCTGTCCAGTCACTTCCCACCCATAGCAACCTTATAGGGCAGCAGAGAACTTTCCATAGAGTTTCCAAGAAATATCTGGTACATTCGAACTGCTGACCTTACCTTTTGGTTAGCAGCGGTAGCAGTTAACCGCTATACGGTCAGGGTTGGCAACTGTGAGTCAGAATCAACTTGTTAGCAATGGATCAGTTTGTGTATACCATCATGAAAATCTGTGTAACAAACCATAAAACTCCCAAGCAAAACCGTAAGACAGCCCTTGACCTCAAGGAATTTAAGAAAAAAAGAAAACCATAACAACAAAAAACAAGACTGAAGTACCGTAAGGGTGGTGCCACAACAGACAATAGAACATCAAGTGACAGGACAGTGAAGATTTAAGAGGAAGAACGGGCTTAGCAGGTTGTAGGAAGTAACTGAAGGTTATTTGGGCTTACAGCTAAAGTAGTTATGAATGACGGAGAACTTAACAAAGAATGCTAAGCTTATTAAACACTTGGTTAGCATAATACTAGATTTCTGACAGTGGCACTGATGGGCATTTTGTGGGAGGGAGTATTAACTGCTCTCAAAAGTTCAGGACAATGTCATTTTGATAGTACCATCGATAGATCTGCCATTCTGAGTATAGCTGCACTCTGCCCAAAGCTGATTCGTGTTTTCAGTTGATGCCACTTCTGGGTACTAAAGAGACGGGTATGTATCTTGGTTGTTGCATAAACAAATATGAATTGTACCATCCACATACTGAGTTACTTACATAATACAAATGCCTACATTGCTTCCAGCGTGAATTAATTACCAGTAGAATTCAAAGATCAAGGAAGCCCATGACCAGAAGGCTCAGTCGACTGGTCAGTCATACAATACAGCCCCAGCGTGGATGTTGGAGCAGAAACAAAGTAATTCATGCCTTTGAAGAGATACAGAAAAGCGCTGTATGCATTTGTGTAAAATTCATACTTAACAAAAATATATAAAGAATTGTTCTCATTTGTATAGTTCAAATGAATTATTAGTTTTATCATAAGAATTCTGTAAATGGCAGCCTTCCTGCTGAATTAAAAATGTAATTTGATCTACTGCAAATGGAATTTATCGGCAGCTTTGTAACCATACATTTACGAGGTAAGGAAACCATGGTTGAGAGCTATGACTGCTAACCAAAAGTTTAGCCGTTCCAGTCCACCAGGCACTCTTTGGAAACTGTATAGGGCCATTCTACGGTGTCCTATCAGGGTGGCTTTGAGTCGGAACCGACTTGACGGCAATGGGTTTGGTTTGGGGGGATTTTACTGGGTGAGCGATATCACTCTATAACCTCCTTTTGTTTCACAATTTGTATGAAGCTCATGTGATAAGTGATGTTAAGCGAAGGCCAGTGGTGGTTCAGGGGTAGAATTCTTGCCGTCTACGTGGGAGCCCTCGGTTCAGTTCCCTGCTAATGCACATCATGTGCACACACGCGCTTTTTTCAGCGGAGGCTTGTGTGTTGCTGTGATGCTTTCCCAGTTGCCATGGAGTTTCCAGGCAAAGACCAGGAAGAAAGGCCTTGCAGTCCACTTTCTGAAAATCGGTGAAAACGCTGTGGATCATAAGAGTCTAATGCCATCGTCCTGGGGTCACTGTGTGTTGGGGGCCTTCTTGACGGTGGCGAAAGATGACAACAACAGCGTTAAACAGCATCTTCAGGCAGAACCCCAAAGCTGGAGGGTCCACGAAATAAAGAATTCCATTTACAAAGACAGCAAAGTAAATTCCAGTTTTGTTTCAGAACAACATATAAACACAAAAGACCAGACTTGAACCTCATTCTCTCTCTCTCTTTCTCTTGCTCACTCTTCTCCTCTTATGCTCTGGAATGTTGCATGATTCTTTGAAAACAGTCAGGGTAGAAATACAATCGTCCCAGGTAGCTCATTTCTAATCAGTGTGCAAACACCAAGTTCCAGGTAGCAACGCTGACTTTTCATTTCTCTCTGTGCTGGAATTGGTTACTGAGTCCTGGAAGGAGCCAGCTGCTTCATATTGGGGATCCCACTGCAGTGCTCTGGGTGATGTCGAGCTGTGCTGTAAGCATGCCTGCTGCCCTGTGGCCTTGTTGCCATTTCCTGGAAGGACATTTGGTTCTGCTTTGTCTTGGTCTGCTCACAGGTGGCCAGTCATTATTACAAGTAGAAATCAGTTTCCTACTTCTTCTGTCTTCCTCCTTAAGATGTTAAAGCTGTGGGTGTTCAAATTAGTTTTAGCAGTAGCTGAGGGTCTGGTCTGGGGTCTGCTCTGCCCCTCGCTATAGAACAGAAAGTGCCGAGGGTGTCAGCACTGACTGAGAAGTATCAGCCAGGGAAGGTTAAGTAGAGTGGGGGACAGGACGAAGGAGTGAGGAGACACAGCCCAGAGAAAAATCAGGTGGAAAAGGGCCAGCCAGCTCGACAGTCAGGCCAGTGTTCAATCCACAGGTAGGTCAGCTGGGCCAGCAGACACAGACAGGGCTCTCGGGCCTGGTAAGTATCAGCTGACTGGTTCATTCAAAAAAAAAAGTTTATTGAGCACCTATTAAGTGCAGAGCAAGAATCAGCATACCAGATCCAACAATGAAGTCTGTGAACTTAATTGTTCCTAAGTGCTACATGCCTCATTGCTGAATATCACTATAGTCACCTTCCAAGTACTCCCCGTGGGAGGCTGTGCACCAGTGCCAGCACCTAGTCCACCCTTCAGAGCAATTTTGGAACTGTTTCTGGAATGGCCATTGTGCACAGTGGCAAGTTCGCAAACTTAATTGTATAGTTGTCTGTAACAGAGTTTTTAGCCAGTGAACAAATAACTGTATTGGAACACCCTTCCTACTCACCTGATCTGGCTGCCAATGACTTTTTTCTTTTTCCTGAAGACAAAGGAAATATTGAAAGGAAGAAAGACATTTTGGTGACATTCAGGACATCAAAGATGATACAATGACAGCTCTGAAGGACATCTCAGAAAAGGAGTTCCAAAATTACTTTGAAGGGTGGGCTAGGTGCTGGCATTGGTGCATAGCTTCCCAAGAGGGGTACTTCAAAGGGGACCATAGTGATGCTCAGCAATGAGGTATGTAGCACTTTTTCTAGGGTGTGTTGGTGAACTTAATTGGCAGTCCAGGTACAGGCAGAGCAGGTCAAGAGACAGGTATCAAGAAAGAAGGTGAGATGATGGGAATAATGGAACAAGGAAGCATGTCGACGTTTAAAAAAAGGCCAAAGAACCTCATTAATCTTCAACTGGCCACAAGTAAACACCTCACATCTTACGACAGTTTCCTCATGCTGAGAAACCATTAGTCTTTACTGAGCAAATGCAATTATGTCAACAGGTAAAAAACTCACCACAAACTTAAGCGCGGGTGTCCAATCTGTAATGCAATGTGTACGTTTACGACACATCCTGCTTCCAAGAATCTTGCTATTTTGAGCAGGTTTTCTCCATGGGTGGCCTACAGACTAATTTCACCATCATTTCATGTGGTGAAGATAAAAATGCAGAAGGAAGCATGGCATCCCAGACTACTGAACCCAAATTCCCTGAGAAATCTGAACTTAAAAAGAAAACAAACACTCTCCAAAATTTCTGTGATGCTTTTTGAGAACTACAGATATGAAGGAATTCTTTGATGATTTTTTTTTAATCCTTTGAAAATCTGGCTGCTACTAAGAGTTCCTACTACCCTTTAACTAGATCTCTCTATTGGCATGGTGGTAAATAGTAGTTCCTATTAGTACTGCCACGGAGCACACCAAGGAAGGTGAAGAAGCTGGAGTCTCAGAGACCCTGGGGTGCTCTGTAACTCCCAGCTGATCAGTTGTCATCTCCTTTCAGATGGAAGGACTGTCCTTGGTTGTGGACCTCCTTGAGGGCAGGGACATCTGTCTTATGTAGCTCTGTATTCCTTTCTCGTAACTTTTGTTTGGGGGGATATTGTGGAGGCTCAATAATGTTGGCCAGATGGCTTTTTCTGCCTAACCAACTACCTCCAAACTCAGCAGCTCAACACAACCATCTTATTCTTACTCAGGACCTGGGGGCCAGCTGGTGATACTCTGATCTACTCTTGGCTCAGCTGGGCCTGGCTGTGAGCTACAGATTGGGTCCAGCTCTGCCGCATGTGTCTCTCATCTTTCCTGGACTAGTAGGCTGTGTCCCATGTGTCTCGCATCCTGGACGAGTAGGCTCGTTGGGCCATATTCTGTTCATGGCAATGGCAGAAGCCCATGGGAGGTGGGGAAGCTTTATATAGCCTCTACCACTTCCATCACCGTTCAGGCAGCCAAAGGAAGCTACATGGCTATATCCAAAGCTATGGGTTGAGTAAGTTTATATCTCTAATGGAAAGAACTGGAGATTTACACAGTACAAAGTATGGATTCCAGAGGAAAGAACTTTGGAACAATAATTCTATGTACCACAGCTAGTGAGGTCATGAACAAAAGTTATTATCCCTTGTTGGAGTGCTGAAGTGGGGAAATGAGAGTACAAGACAGTTTCAATGGGACAGTGAATTACTTGCATCATAGATTCATTAGAAAGCCTAATACAAGAATAATTATGAGCTCTACTCACGCACTTGATGAAGACTTTTACTGGTAATTCATAGTATTTGACATTTTTAATAAGTCAAATCCAAGATTACCAATGGCCAACAGTAGTTTTAAGTAGATGTAAAACAGAACAGTCTCAGTCCACACATTTTGCACTTCTCTGGGATTTACGTGAATAGCGAGTAGATCTGGCTGTCCATAACCACCCCTTTTCCCTGGAGAATCGAGCTGAAACCGAAGCACCGATATAGTTACACTTAGAAAGTACCTGTTTGTGATGTAACACTTGGTAGATGGTGGTTAAGAGCTACAGATGCTAACCAAAAGGTTGGCAGTTCAGATCCACCAGGTGCTTCTCAGAGACTCTGGAGCAGCCACATTCTGTCCTATACGGTTACTGTGAGTCTGAATTGACTCAACAGCAATGGTTTTTTTTTTGGTTAGGTGACACTTACTGTTGTTAGCTACCATCGACTTGATTTTCAAATCATAGGGACCCCATGTGGCAGAGTAGAACAGTCCCATGAAGTATTTCAGGTTGTGATCTTCAGGGGAGCAGATCACGAGGTGTCTCTCCCATGGAGCCACTGAGTGGGTTTGAAGCTCCAGCCCTTCCATTAGCAGGCGAGTGCTTAATTGCTGCACCCCTAGTGCTCCTCTGAGGACACTAAAGCCTCATTAATCTTCAGGTAGACATATGCAAGCATCTCCCAGCTTACTACAGTTTCCCTATGCTGAGAAACCATCAATCCTTTCTGGGCAAATGCGATTGTATCAACAGACAAAAAGCTCACTGCACATCTTAAATGCAGGTGTCCAATCCATAGTGGAGTTTACCAGGTGGGCTGCCCGTGCCTCTCAGTGGAGACTGATGGGTGACTGTGACCTGTTCCCTCATGCCATGATCCTCAGTACGTCTCAGTCATCCCTAAGCTGCTTTTGTCAATTTGAATCGTTCTGAAAATCAAACTCTGATTACTGCAGGGGAGTATTACAAGAGCAAAATGATACTGTCCATAAATGCTACAAGGACCAGGAATCTGAGGTAGCAGTCTGAGTCCCTGGACCCCCTGGAAATAAGAAACTGACAAATGCATGTATAATCTGAGTTTGAAGTATAAACAGTAGAACTCTGCTTTAGGTCGTTACCACAAAACAACTGACCCCAAGCTACCTTGAATATTTTAAGAGTCAGTAGTCCTTGATTGATTTACTATAGCCCCTTTTCCATCTTTACGGCTTTATTATTTTTTTATTGATGGGAAGTAAAGTAAAAAGGATTGCCAACACTCAGAACTCAAAGCCTGTTATTGTTCCAGTGGCCGTCTTCGCCCTTGAACGGGGACAGTGGTGGTAAGAGGGCAGTGATGGTTCAGCAGAATTCTCTTTTCCTTGCAGAGACCTGGTTCAAGTCCTGGGCAGTGCAGCTTATCTGAACCCCCTAGCAGCCTGTCAGTGGGCAAGCTTGTTACTATGATGTTAAACAGGTTGTGGCAGAGCTTCCAGAAATATTTTTTTCCTGAAAAATCATGTGGTGAGAACTCTATGGATCACAGTGATTTGATCCACAGCTTATCACTGGAATGGTGCAGGACTGGGCAGGGTTCTGTTCCGTTGTGCAGAGGGCCACTGTGACTTGAGGAGACTGGATAGCAGCTAACAGCAAAGACAATGGTGGTGATGGCTGTAGTGTGAGTGACAGTTTTCCTGCTTGGGTCTCAGAAAGCTTACTCCTAAGAAGAAGGCCTCCCGCCACTACCACGTGGTGCCAGCTGCCCTCCACCATGGGCCTTGTTATGCCTTTCCAGATGTTATGCCTTTCCAGATGCTGTGTTCTTCTCCTCAGACAACCAAGGGTTGCTCCAAAGTTACCTCCACTGGAGACTAGTAGAAGTTTTCCTGGCTGTCATTAGTGGACCTCCTTTGCCACTATATCTGTGAAGAAATCTGGCTGCTTCTCCCACCAGTTTTTAACACCACTAAAATACTCCAAGGTCTCAATTAAGCTATTTCCTGATATTCGTCTCACTAGGGACAGTGACCTCTGGGTCATCTGCAAGAAAGAGAGATTGTGTTATCTCTTTTTCTGTCAAAAACAGATCTCTTTTTCTGTATCAGACCACATTTACCTCTAGAGTTCATGCTTAGAAAATAATCCTTAGAGGCGGTGAGATGTGAGTTCATTAACTGCCTAGTTCCATTCCGGCTCTTTCTATAAGTTGCCAACATCTTCCTTTTGAGGAGCAGGTTCACTCACCTCTTTCTCACATCTGTGTGGCTGGTTTGCTCACCTCTTTCTCACATCTCTCTAGGTGGAGAGAACTTAGTGGACTGGTAATCTTGTCATCTTTTTTGTCCAGTGTGTGACCTTTTCATTAAAAAGGCGACATGAGCCACTAACCCCAAACCAAATGCACTGCCGTCCAGTGATTCCAGCGCATAGTGGGCAGATGGGACTGAGCAGTACTGCTCCATAGCGTTTCCAAGGAGCACCTGGTGGATCTGAACTGCCTGCCTCTTCGTTAGTAGCCACAGCACTTAACCACAATTCCACCAGTGTGTCCAGCGTGAGCCGCTAGGACATGGCAAATTCATCATGGGACTCTGGCAAGATTTCTATAAAAACAGGAACAGATGATTATAAAACATTTCATTGTGCAATAAACTTAGACAGACCACCCACAGATACACTTTTGATTATTGATGCTAATTAGGATGAGAAAGAGTGTGGATAATTGACGATTTCTGCCATCCTACCACTGCTATTTTAGTTACCACAGTGGTTTTTGAATGTGTCAGTTTAACTAGGTTAAATCACATTCATAGATTTCCTTTCTGGTTGATTTCTGGTGAATGTGGGCCACAGGAGAGTTTTTAATGAGAGGCTTAGAGTGAACAAGTGAACCTGCAGTCATTTTGTAGCTCACTCAGGTTGTCCTTTATCGCTGGTTCATCTCACTGTCGTGAAACAGCAGTCGGGCCAGCATCTGCCCCAACTTCCCCTGGATCATCTGTCAGCTTCTGGTTCCAGACAAAGATTTAGCTCTGTGATCAAGGGTTTTAGCTTCTCTCTGACACCCATATCACCCAAGGTAGGCATAATAAGAAGCAACAAGGGTTCCAGCTCATGCTTCAGATGCTTTGATGTGTGTCTTCTTTAAAAAAATATCTTTTTATATCCTACATGATTACTTGGCACCCTGGTGGCACAGTGGTTAAGAATTTCGCTGCTGACCAAAAAGTTGACAGCTAACACTTACAGGTAAGTTCTACCTTTTCCCACAGGGTTGCTAGGAGTGGGAATCAACTTGACAGTGAAGGGTATGACTACTTACCATGTCCATCCTTTCTCTATCTTCTTGTACATAGGAAAGAATTTCCAATTCTCCTGGACTGCAGACTTTCTGGAGACATGGAGGGTAGATGAACCTATGAAACTATTGCCTGAGATAATATTTAAACCTTAAACCAAAAGTATCCCCTGAAGGCAAGGTCTGGAGACCATGTTTTCAGGGGACATCAGATCAATTGGTGTAACAATTGTTTTAAAGAAAATATTCTGCATCCCACTTTGGTGACTGGTATCTTTGTCTTAAATCTAACAAGTAGCCATCTAAGAAGCATTAATTAGTCCCAACCCATCTGGAGCACACAAGAATGAAAGACATAAAAGACATAAGGAAAGTATGAGCCCAAGAGACATAAAGGGCCACATAATCTAGAGACTATATCAGCATGAGACCGGGAGAACTAGATGGTGCCTGGCCACCACCAACTGACTGTCCTGATATGGAGTACAACAAAGGGTCCCTGACAAAGTAGGCAAAAAAATAGAGTGCAGATCTCAAACCTTGTTAAAAATACTGGACTCTTTTTGAGGTGGGTGGGATCAGTCTTTCCTGCTGTTGTTGTCAGGTGCTGTTGAGTGGGCTGTGAATCACAGCAACCATATGCAAAACGGAACAAAACATTGCCCAGTCTTATACTGTCCTCACATTGTTGCCATGTTTGAGCTCATTGTTGCAGCCGTTATGTCAGTCCTTCTCATTGAGGGTCTTCCTCTTGTTCCCTGTTCCTCAGCTTTATAAAGCATGTCGTACTTCTCCAGGGACTGGTCCCCACCACCTGATATCTTGCCTAAAATGTATGAGACAGTCTTGCCATCCTTGCTTCTAACGAGCATTCTGACTGTATTTCCTCCAAAATGGAGTTGTTTCTTCTGGCAGTTCGTGGTAGATTCAGTCTTCTTTCATCAACACGATAATTCAAATGCATCAATTAGGTCTTTAATTCAAACTGGGTCTTTAATTCAAACGCATCATTTAGGTCTTTTTTGTTCTGTGTCCACTTTTCTCATGCATATATGACTGAAAATCTCATTGCTTTGGTCAGGTGCATCTTAGTTCTCCAAGTAGCACTTTTGCTTTTTCACACTCTTTCGCAGCACATTTTCCCAGTGCAGTACATCATTTGATTTCTTGAACGCTACTTACATGGGGGTTGATGTGGATGCAAGTAAAATGAAGTCCTTTGCAACTTCAATCTTACCTCTGTTTATCATAATGTTGCTTATTGGCTCAGTTACGAAGACTTTTTTTCCTTAAGCTGAAGTACTGTCCTTGCAGAAGGCTGTAGTCTTTGAACATCATTAGTAAGTGCTTCAAGTCCTCTTTGCTTTCAGCAAGCAAGGTTTTGTCATCTGCATATGACCAGTTGAAATGAGTCTTCCACCAATCGTTGTACCATATTCTTCTGAAATATAGTCCATCTTCTTGAATTATTAGCACTGCAAACAAATTGAATAAATATGATAAAAGGATACAATCCTGACACACACCTTTCCTAATTTTAAACCATGCAATATCCCTTTCTTATTTCAAACATCTCCCTCTTACTGTATGTGCAGGTTTCATGTGAGCACAATTGATACCAAACCAAAACCAATCCTGTTGCTACTGATGGATTCCGACTCGTAGTGACATTATAGGACAGACTAGAATTGTCCCATAGGGCTTCCAAGGAGCAGGCTGGTGAATTGGTACTGCCAGCTTTTGGGTTAGTAGCCAACCTCTTAAACACTGTACCACCAGGGCTCAGAGCACAATTAAATGTTCAAGAACTTCCTTTTGTTTTGCAGTGTTATTAGTAATTTGTCATGATCCACAGCTGAATGCCTTTGCATAGTCAATAAAACACAGATAAATGTCTTTCTGGTGTCCTCTGCTTCCAGTCAAGATCCCTTGGACATCAGCAATGATATCTTTCATTTCACATCCTCTTTCTGAATCCAGCTTGATTTTCTGGCAGTTTCCCACTGATGTATTGCTACAGCAATTTTTCTTTTTGGTACTGTGACTACTTCTATCTTATTTTGATGTTTCCTGTTTCATTCAGTATTTTGTCCATCAAATCTTTCAAAATTGAAACTTTAAGTTTCAATTTTTATTAAGTTTTCAGCTTGAGAATTGCTGAGTATGTTCTCCCCTTCTGGTTTTCTAAATCTAGGTCTTTGCATATTTCATTTTATTACTTTGTCTTATTGAACTACCCTATGAAATCTTCTGTTCAGCTATTTTACTTCATTTTTTCCATTTGCTTTAGCTACTCTACATTCAACAGCAAGTTTCAGAGTCTCTTCTGACACTCCTTTTGATCTTTGTTTCCTGTCTTTCTAATGACTCTTTGATTTCCTTCATGTATGATGTTCTTCATATCATCCCCACAACTGGTCTGGTCTTCAGTCATGAGTGTTCAATGCATCGTATCTTGTCTTGAGATGGTTTCCAAAACTGAGGTGGGATATGCTCAGGGTTATGTTTTGGGTTCTCATGGATTTGTTTAAATTTTCTTCAGCTTCGACATAAACTTGCATATGAGAAATTGATTGGCTGTTTCTTTGTCAGTCCGTGCTCTTGTTCTAACTGATGATATCAAGATTTTCCATCATTTCTTTCCACAGATGTAGGTGATTTGATCCCTGTGTTTTCCTTTCAGCAAGGTCCATGTATATAGTCACCATTCATGTTGCTGAAAGTGGGTACTTGTAGTAAATAAGTCACTGGTCTTGCAAAATTCTAACATGTGATCTCCAGCATCATTTCTGTCACCAAGGTCATATTTTCCAAATACCAATACCTCTTCTGTGTTTCCAACTCTCCTGTACCATTTACCAATAGTTATTAATGCATCTTGATTGTGTGTTTGGTCAATTTCAGACTTCACAAGTTGGTAAAATCTTCAATTTCCTTATCTCTGGCATTAGTGTTTGGTACGTAAATTTGAATAATAGTCACATTAAGTGACCTTCCTGGCAGGAATATGGATATTATCCTATCACTGATAACAATGTACTTCAGGATAAATGTTGGAATGCTCTTTTTGATGACGAATGTGATGCTGTTCCTCTTTGATTTGTCATTTCTAGCATAGTAGATAGACCGTATGACTGTCTGATTCTAAATGGCCAGTGTCAGTTCATTTTAACTCATTAATGCCTAGGATATCAGTCTTCATGAATCCTATCTTGTTTTTTTTATGACTTTCAATCTTCCTAGGGTCATACTTTATACATTGCATATTCTGATTAGTAATGGATGTTTGTGGCTACATGTTCTCATTTTGAGTCAATCACATTAGCAAATGAAAGTCCAAAACGCCTGACTCCATCCATGTCATTAAGGTCATCTCTACTTTGAGGAGACAGCTCTTCCCCAGCTGTATTTTGAGTGCCTTCTAACCTGAGGGACTCATCTTCCAGAATTATACCAGACAATGTTCTGTTGCTATCTGTAAGTTTTTCATGGTGAATCTTTTCAGAAGTATATTGCCAGGTTCTTTGTAGTCTTCCTCTGGAAGCTCCACTGAAACCTGTCCACCACAGGTGACCTTGTTGGTACTTAAAATACTGGTGGAGTAGCTTCCAGAATCACAACAACACACAAGCCACTGCAGTATGGCAAATTGATAGACAGGCAGTAGATGGACTGATAAGTACGGCGAAAGGATACAGTCCTGATGCCCACCTTTCTTGGATTTAAACCACTCAATATCCTCTTGTTCTATCCAAATGACTGCCTCTTGGTCTATATATGGGTTTCACACAGCATAATTAAGCATTCTGAAATTTCCATTCTTGGCAATGTTATCCATAATTTGTTGTGATCTACACAGTTGAATGTCTTTAAATAGTCAATAAAGCACATGTCAACATCTTTCTGGTATTCTCTGCTTTCAAATAGGATCCACCTGGCATCAGCAAAGATATCTCTTGTTTCATGTCCTCTTCTAAATCTGGCCTGAATTTCTGGCAGTTCCCTGTCAATGTACCACTGCAGCTGCTTGTGAATGATCTTTGGTGAAATTTTATTTGCATGTGATACTAATGATACTGTTCAGTCATTTCTGTATTCAGCTGGATCATCTTTATTCAGAATAGACATAAATAAGGAACTAAAAACTAAAGTCCTCACAACTAGATCAATAAGCAGTATCTTGATAAACAGTGAAAATACTGAAGTTGTCAAGGGTTTCATTTTATTTGGATCTACAATCAATGCTCGTGGAAACAGGAGTCAAGAAATCAAATGAAGTATTGCACTGGGAAAATTTCCTCCAAAAGAAGTGTACCTCACCTAAGCCATGATATTTCTAATAGCCTCATGTCTTAGTTATTTAGTGCTATCGTAACAGAAATACCACAAGTGGATGGCTTCTACAAACAGAACTTTGTTATCTCCTAGACTGGTGGGTTAGAAGTCCAAATTTAAGGTGTCAGCTCCAGGGGAAGGCTTTCTCTATCTGTCAGTTCTGGGGAAAGTCCTTGCCATCAATCTTCCCCTTTGTCTAGGAGCTTTTCCACACAAGCCCAGAATCTTAGTGCTGCTTTTTTGGTGATGAGATCCCTATGACTTTCTGCTCACTTCTGTCTTTTATATCTCAAAAGCAATTGGCTTCAGGTACAATCTCATCTTGCAGATTGAGTCCTGCCTCATTAACACAGCTGCCAAAATCCCATCTCATTAATGCCATAGAGATAAGAATTACAACACATGGGAAAATGACATCAGATGACAAAACGGTGAGTACTTTGTCACATGTACTGGAAATCACACAAGACTGGAAATCATGGCCTAACCAAATTGATACATATATTTTGGGGGGACACAACTGAATCCATGGAACCTCATATGCATGGAAAAGCTGGACAATGCATAAGGAAGACCAAAGAAGAATTGCTGTCTTTCAATTGTGGTGCTGGCAAAGTCATATTTGACAAATCTGACTTTGACAAAGTACAGCCAGAATTCTCCTTAAAAGTGAGGATGGCAAGACTTTGTGTCACATACTTTGGACCTGTTATTAGGAGGCACCAGTCCCTTGAGAAGGATATCAAACTTGCTAAAGTAGAGAATCAGCAAGAGAGACGAGGACCCTCGACAACATGGATTGCCACAACGGCCACAACAATGGGCTCCAGCTGAACAGTGACTGTCAGAATGACACAGGACCGGGTAGTATTTCATTCTGTTGGACATAACGTGGCTATGGGTCAGGACCAATTTGATAGCCCCTAGGGTCGCCATGAGTCGGATCCGACTCAACAGCACTTGGCTTGGCAACAATATGCTCTAGCATGGAAACAATATTTGGGGGGGCAGTTCTCATGGATTGTATCACATCCCTGAAAGAGTCACGTGCTGTAAATCATAACGATATACCTAAGAAGGTAAGCCCATTGGGGGAGAAGATGGTTTTGTTATAGTAATGAGGCCATATCACTCCCTGATGTGTCCTCAATAATCCCTTTTGAGACACAGAAGGGCAGATGAGGCACAGGAGAAGGCAGACACAGGGAGAAGACTGATGCTATCTGAAGACTATGGAGGTGAACCACAAGCCCAGCAACTTCAAGGATGGCCAGCTGGGGATGCTGAGAAACGGCTCCTCCCCCAGCACTTAGCTGCCAAGAAAGAATTAGGGTAAGGCAGTTGAGGCACAAGGAAAGTGGACAAAATAGCAGTGGGGAAAATAAAAACAAAAACAAAAACCTGACAGTAGTGACCAGTATTAAGTCCTAATACTGTGTCCTGAGATAAGCTTGTTTCTATGGTTGCTCTGTGCTGGCTCAAGATTTAAATTTTATTGCATCTCTCAGCCAGTGACAGCGACAGCATAATTCTACTGTGACACCCATCAGGTCGCTGTGAGTCGGAACCGGCTTGACAGTGACTAGGTTGGTTAGTCTCTCCACCAGCATTTCTCAAATGGTGTTTCAAGGATTTCCCAAACACATTTCAGGAGATGCAAATAGGTACTCTGTGGAGAAAGATTTGGGGAATAATTAAATTAGGAAGCAACACTGGAAAACACTGTGCCCTTTTGTCCTCTTCCTGTATAATCACAGAGCATATGAACTTGAAAGGATCTGGCAAGTCGTGTTTAATCTTGTTTACTCAAACATTTACTGAACTGCTTGAGTCTGCTAATTATTTCCTGAGGGAAAGGTGTTCTTTTCAATGCCATTTTGAGAACTCTATTCTAGATGTTTAAAATATTTATAATGGGTAATAACAACAATAGTAGAAAAATCCACTGCTGTGAAGTCAGGTCTGACTCTCAGCAACCCTGTAGGTCACAGTAGAACTGTCCCATAGTGTCCAAGGAGCTCCTGATGGACGTGAACTGCCAACCTTTGGTTAGCAGATGTAGCAGTTAACCCACTATGCCACCAGGGTTTGCTATGACAATAATTATAGGTTTTTATTATTAAGTCCTTACCATAGACTGGACCCTGTAAGTATTAAATGTTCCTATTCAGAGATTGTTCTAGAGTTGTGCTGTCCAATATGTGGCTGTTTAAATTTTAATTCATTATCAAAAAATAAAGCTAAAAATTCAGTTTCTCAGTCACACTAGGCACAGTTTAAGTTTCAATAGACTCAGGTGGCAAGCAGCTGCCATGCTGGATGTGGCTACCCTTGAATTTGTTTTTTGGGGTCCAAAGTAAGTACCTCATTAATGCAAATCTTATGCGTTTCTAAAACACACAATGTAGATGGATTTATCCAGAACTCTCAACCACCTTGGAAAGCACTAATTTATTAATCTTCATAAAAGCTTTGTGAAGTAGAAGGCATAATCCCTTCCTGCTGAGAGGACCCCAGGTGTTTTTGTTTAAGGGAAGTTCTAGTTGCTGGATTTAACATAATTGCTCTATTAGTCATTTGCAAAAATTCCCTGTGGTTCCTTGGATGTACCTAAGGTGCAAGCGATGAATGTACAGAGATCACACCCTCACAGCTTTATGATAGAAAGTGGAGAAGCCATAGCTTTCCAAGAACTCTTGACAGGAAGGAGCAGAGCAGGCTGTCCAGTGGGCAGGCAGCATTTGCCTAAATATCAGTCATAACTTGAACTCTGAGAGCTTCTCTCAGTGGGGACACTTGCACCAGTCTTGGCCCTTCTGGCTAGGATATTGCCATAAACCTACCCACTCCTCACTGCCCCCTGCTTATGGATTTGTCTCCACCCGTTGTGGCAGGTGAAAACTAACACCCACACTGTTTAGCTGTGCAAAGTAAAACATAACTTCTTTTTTCTTTATAACTGCCCCACACTTGACTCCTATCTGCAGGAGAGGTGGAAACAACTCTAAACTTATCACTTAATGGGAACAAAACCTATTCAGTTATAAATGATCTGTTTGGGTAACACTGGCTTTCAGATTTCTCCTGCATCTGTCCTCTGGGTGTCTGGGTATAAGTTTTGGTGACGTCTTTGAAGGCAGAGTGGAAGACCATCTTGAGTCTTTGCTGATCTCTGCCACGAGGAGCTGGTCTGTACACTCTTAGGCCTCTGACTACTGAGTGAGTCCTTTCAGCCAAGAATGGCAGATAAAAATCATAGGCAAATAAAAACCATAGGCAACCTATCAAATTTGCACTTCCAAAAAAAAATTAATAATTTTGTGGATTAAATATGAGACTGAAGAAATACCCAAATTATTTGTGGTCTATTTGTAATTCAGAGCCATGGTGGTGTGTGATTAAGAGCTCCAATTCTGACAGTGATAGGTTATTTATAATTCAGGGCTCTAGGTGTCTCAGAGGGCTCAACTAACTGAAATGTTGACTATTTAAAACCACCCAGTGGCACTGAGGATGAAAGGCCTAGTGACCTCCTGTTAATGTTACGGCTGAAAAAGCCCTTTGGAACTGTTCTACTCTGTAACACATGAAGTGGTCATGAGTTGGAATTGACTGAATGGCAATAGGTTTGGGGGCTTATCTAAAATTGAAAATTAATGAGACACCCTGAATTTGATCTGGCAGCCCTGCAGCATTCTGCAGTGAAGCGTGGACCTTTCCAGACCCTCAGCCCAGCAGTGCAGGCTGAGAAGGGCCAAGAGATGTCACTTCTAGAGCCTTGGCCCAGCAGTGCAGGTCAAGAGGGGCTAGGAGATGTCACTTCTAGACCCAGCAGTACGGGCCGAGAGGAGCTAAGAGATGCCACTTCTGGACCCTCAGGCCCCTAAGTGTGGGCCTAGAGGGGCCAGGAGATGTCACTTCTAGATCCTCAGCCAACCAGTGCAGGCTGAGAGGGGCCAGATGTCTCAGGTTCATCACTCCAGCTTTACCTGCAGCACTGCCACCCCACGTCACCTTCACGAATGTCGTCATTAAGCTGTCTATACAAGGCCGCAGGTAGAGTCATTTATGCTAAACCTGGTGTCAGCAAACCTGGAGCCTGGTTAAGTATCTATTTCCTGTAACGATTCACCTTCCTGGGAGCTGAACCCTAAGCCCACCAATCCAAGCTTGCTGCCTCACCTGTAGTATATGATCTGGCTGTGAAATTTCCCACTGTGCCATGTAAGGAAAGTCACTTAGAACTAGCTAGTGGCATTTGCCCAGTGTTCCTTGTTCTCTCACAGCTTTGCCTAAATAGGTTTTGTCTTTTCCCCTCGTCCTTCAGAACTCTAGTCTGACTTTCAAGCTAGATGCTCCCTAATTCATGAATTGCAAATAAAGCTTATGAGTTCACACACAAATTTAATCTTCCAGAAATTTTGTTTTTAACAACAAACTGAACATGGAATTTCCAGGAGGAGGGTGGTCTCTCCACCTTACCAGCAAGGAATAGGACCTCATTTCCTTGAGAGCTTTCATGCTTACCTCAGTGCTTCCTCAGACGCATCCCCACAACCAGCTCAAATCTTAAGCATGAGAAAAAGAGGATGCTGGTGATGAATCTAGTTATTTCTCCATCTGCTTTTCATTTCCTCACTCCATCAGGGCAGAGGGCCAGGATTTCTTGCTCACATCACATCTATCTTCCTGTGGACACTGATTCCTGACTTAGCCCTGTTGAAATTAAGAAGGGCACAGTAAAAATTCGAGATATTAAAGAAAGCCCCAGGAAACAACAATAGCAGAAAATACCATAGAATAATCTCACCTTTGTCTTACAAAACACTGTCACAAGACAAACCTGGGGGCAACCTTGCAAGAGACAGCCTGCAAGTGACCCCTAGAGCTTGACCACATTTTACAACTAATAGGAGTTAACCTATTGCTTTGCAATCTCACGAATTAAATACTGGGCGCTGAGGAAACTCGTCGTCGTCCCCTGCTCTGTGTAGCTTGGGGTGCGTCCCTGGTGCACCAGTATTTTTCCTATTGGGCATATTTTTTAATAAAATTTAACCTTTAAAGTAACAGTGTCGCATCTTGAAAATCGCGGACCCTAACATTTGGGGGCTCTCCCGGGATTTCAAGAGCGACCTCTGCGGCCGGCCGATCTGGTTTGACCTCACTGGTGAGTCTGGATATTGTCTGTCTGTGCTCGAGCTCTGGTTCTGGGACTCACTAAGAGAGAATCTGGACGCAGAACTGCTCTCTGAGTCGGAGGCTGGGGGACGCCTCAGCTCTCCATCTGGGCGGGCACCGCTGGTTCCTTTCTCGGTTCTGCGGCCTGTAAATCCCGCATCTGGTTTTCGTTTCGTTTCTTCCGTGACCGGTTGTGTCTGTTTGATTGTGTTGTTTGTCCTGATTGTTACTTTTGCCGTCATGGGTCAATCTTCTTCTCACTCTGTAACACCCCTAGACCTATTCCTTAACCACTTTCAGATTTCCAGGAACGAGCCCAAGACTTCGGTAAGGTGCGGTCAGGAAAACTCCACACACTTGGTAATCTGGAATGGCCGGCCTTTGGTACTGGATGGCCACCCACGGGATCCCTAGACATTAAACAAACCCATTCTGTTTTTCAGGTCATCTTTGGCCATCCGGGTCACCCTGACCAAATGCCATACATTGTTGCTTGACAAGACCTCCTCAGGAGGCCACCTGCGTGGCTGCAACCCTATGTTCCCCCTAAACAACCTCCTACAACCCTGGCAGTTCAGGGCTCCTCAAAACCCCCACCAGCTTCCCTTCCTCCATCTGATCCCTCTGATTGAGTCTCCCACTTCCCTACCCCCCAGTTCCCGTTTCTCCTCCTGCCACCACCAGGGCTGAGGGAGCCAAAGCCATTCTCCGTGGCCTGTATAGGGTCCCCGCAGACCCTCCAGTCCCGACTGCTCCCCTGACCCCCGCCACTTCTGCAGCACCACCTTCCTCTGACCTCCAGAGCCCCACCCATACCCGCTCAGGTCGATCTTTTCAACCACTTATAGACCCCTCCCTCATATTTTCCCCTTGCGAGCTATAGGGCCCATGACTGAGGCTGGGGCCCTCTTCTTGGTCTATACTCCTTTACCTTGATAGCCCTCTTAGAAACCACATACAGCAACTTCTCCAAGACCTCTTTACCACTGAGGAGAGGACCAAGATTGTTTCCCTAGCCAGAAAACAGGTGCCGGGAGATGATGGAAACTTTACAAGTGATTTAGATGAGATTAACCACACTTTTCCCCTGACCCGCCCAAATTGGGACCCAAACACTACTGCAGGTAAGCAGTGCCTAACTGTCTACCACCAGATTCTTATGGGGGGTTTCCGGGCAGCCACTAGGCGCCCCACAAATTTGTCTAAAGTAACACAGGTAATTCAGGAACCCTCAGAATCCCCAGCACCCTTTCTGGAACAACTGATGGAGACATACCGCACATACACTCCCATTGACCCTGAGTCTCCCAAAAATCAATGGGCCATTAACATAGCCTTCGTGGGACAGTCAGCCCCTGACATCAAAAGAAAAATATAAAAAATAGAAGGATTCAGGGGAAAGAATCTATCCGAGCTGATGGAAATTGCTATGAAAACCTTCAATAACTGCAAACTACCAGAAGACAAGCCAAAAAGGTAAGCAGAATCCTCCTGGCAGAAGCCCAGGGCCAAGCGCTGCTGCGCCCTTGGGAGAAGAAACCGAATCAGACGAGAAAGCCAGGAAAGCCTCCCCTGCAGAGAAACCAGTATGCCTTCTACAAGGAAATTGGACATTGGAAGGGTGAGTGCCCCAAAAGAAAGCCCCCTCCAAAGGTTCTTAACCTAGAGGACTGAGGGCGTCAGGGCTCACCGGCCCCGCTCCCCAGCCCAGGGTAACCTTAAAAAGAGGGGGACAGCCAGTAGAATTCATGGTTGACACCAGGGCTAGCAACTCAGTTCTAATTGAACCCCTAGGACCCATAACTGAAACCAAAACCCTAGCACGAGGAGCTACTGGGATTAATGCCTATTCATGGACTGACGAATGATCTGGGAGCTAAGACTGTCTCCCTCTAGTTTATAGTAATGTCTGAATGCCCGTACTCTACATGAAGAGTACAGATTTTATGATGGTTCTGACAGGGGCCCCTGCTCTATCCTCGTGATATCAGTGGATCAGTTGATCAAAGAGATTCCTCAGGTTTGGGCTGAAAACAACTCTCCAGGACTGGCCGAACACCAACCACTGGTTATAGTGACTTTAAAACCATCTGCCAGCCCGATTCAGGTGCAACAGTACCCCATTGTGCCAGAAGCGAAGAGAGGGATCAGGGCCCACATTCAAGGACTCAGAAAGCATGGAATACTGGTGCCCTGCCAGTTGCCCTGGAATACTCCCCTCCTGCCGATGAGGAAGGCAGGAGAGCTGGACTCCAGACCAGTCCTAAACCGTACACTCTCCTGAGCTCTCTGTCACCAGAACACTGGGTGTATTCAATGCTGGATTTAAAGGATACATTCTTCAGTATACCCCTGAGCCCACAGAGTCAGCCACTCTTTGCCTTTGAATGGCAGGACCCAGAAGATGGCTTCAGCGGGCAGCTGACCTGGACTGCCTGCCACAAGGGTTCAAGAACTCTCCCACCATCTTTGATGAGGCCCTTCATCGAGACTTACGTTAGTACAGGCATCAGTGGCCTGACATTTCCCTTCTACAATATGTAGATTATTACTCAGTGCACCCGATGAAGACACTTGTTTAAAGGACACCAAGTCCCTGTTAACTCTCTTGGAGAAATTGGGATATCGAGTCTCCGCTAAAAAGACACAGGTCTACGTCCAGGAGGCGACTTACTTGAGTTTCCAACTCAAGGGGGGACAATACTCCCTATCCAAAGCAAGAAAACGGATTATCCTTGGGATTCCTACCCCATGTACGTACGCCGTGGCAGGTGAGGGAGTTCCTGGGATCCGCTGGGTTCTGCCGACTCTGGATCCCAGGATTTGCAGAGATAATATGCCCCCTATACGAGCTGACCCGAGGAAAGGAAAAGAATTTTATATGGACTAAAGAAACAGAACAGGCTTTCCAGACTATAAAAAAGTCACTCCTGGAGGCACCGGCATTAACATTACCCAACCTGGAAAAGCCCTTCCAACTAGACATTGATGAAATAAAAGAATAGCCAAGGGAGTCCTTACTTAGACACTCAGCCCATGGAAAAGGCCGGTGGCCTGTCTGTCTAAACAGCTAGACCCAGTGGCCTCAGGATGGCCAAGATGCCTTAGAATTGTTGCGGCCACTGCTCAACTGACTATGGGACAGCCCCTGACCATCACTACCCCCCATGCCATCGAGGGAGTCCTGCATAGCCCACCTTATGGATTTCCAATGCCCGGCTAACCCACTACCAGTCTTTATTACTAGATCAGCCCCGAGTTGTGTTTATTTCTAGCTCAGCCCTCAACCCAGCCACACTGCTGCCTGATCTGGACCTGGAGGCCAAACCGCAAGACTGCACTGAGGTGCTTAGTCAATAGCACGGCCTTTGCCGAGATCTTGTGGACGTTCCCTTGCAGGACCCTGATCTCACTCTGTTCACTGACGGGAGCAGTTTTATCAGGGACGACACCAGGTACACAGGGGCAGTGGTGGTAGCCGGAGATCGGGTCCTCTGGTCACGAGCCCTACCATCTGGAACATCAGAGCAATGGGCTACCCTCAGCCAAGGCTCCAGGCAGTGCGGGCTGCTCCCTGGCCGGGCTGCTGTGCGGCCTCAGCAGCCTTCTCAACGCCAGCAGAGGCTCGTGGCAGGAGCTGGAGCACATCTACAGCCAGCACAGCCACATCCATGACGGGCTGAGCCATACAGCCCGTGCTCTGGAAAGACCCCGCCACAGTGCTGGCACTGCCAACGCAGGACCTGTCGCCGGCCTCGCCGCTCCACACTGCCCAGTCAACCTTGACACTACATTAGCGGTGGTGTACAAGGAGATGTTGCCTACAGGTGGGACTGCAACAACTGGACATGTCGCTGCTGTGCCAGCTGTGAGGTCTGTATGAGTCAATCCAGGACTATAAGCACCTGTGCCAAGACATAAGCCTGTGCCAGGATCTGTCCTCATCCCTGCACTCTGACAGCTCCTACCCACCAGATCCGGCCTCTCAGATGACGAGGAGCCTCCTGACGCCAGCCTGTCCCCTGACTCGCCACCCCTCACTGTGCCCCAGACGCACAATGACCGTGACCAGTGGCTACCAGATGCCTTCCACATCATCGGGCTGAAACAATGGAAGCCTGAGGCAATAACCTAGCCGACCGAGCAGCTAAGGAAGCTGCCCTCAGCCTCCTGGAGATCAATTCTACCCAGCTCCCCAAGCCATCCCTTCCCGATGAGCCCACCTAGAAGAGAAGAAAAGATGACACTATACTTCGGGAGGGCTCCCCATTCTCCCTCAAAAATTGGGAGAGAAGCTCGTCGGCCAGATCCACCAGACCACCCATCTGGGAACAACAAAAATCTAGGAAGTTCTGTCTCCAAGGTACTATATACCCCAACTATCCTGGCTTGCTGAACGAATAACACATACCTGCCAAGCCTGCCAAGCCACTAATGCAGGCAGCTCTGGCAAGGCCCACCAAGGTAAGAGAGAAAGAGGCACTATGCCTGCAGTACATTGACAACTGGACTTCACTGAAATTAAGCCCGGCAGACATGGATACAAGTACCTTTTAGTTTTTGTAGACACATTCTCTGGCTAGACTGAGGCATTTCCCACTAACAGAGAGACAGCACAAGTAGTTTCAAAAAAACTCCTGGAAGAACTCATACCTAGGTTTGGGGTTCTGTTGATGCTAGGATCAGACAATGGCCCTGCCTTTGTGGCCATAGTCTCTCAGGGAGTAACATCTGTTCTGGGGATTAATTGGAAACTACATTGTGCCTATCACCCCCAGAGTTCAGGACAGGTAGAGAGGATAAACCGGACCCTTAAGGAGGCCTTAACCACATTGAACCTAGAAACTGGTGGTGACTGGACGGCCCTGCTTCCCTTTGCCTTAATGCATGTGCATAATTCTCCCTACCCCCAAGGCCTTACACCCTATGAAATTGTTTTCAGGAGGCCACACCCCTCTGCCCTAAACCAAGGGATGACATGCTTGCTGAAATTTCTAATCATGACCTGCTTAAGCCCCTCCAGGCCCTGCAGAAAACTCAAGATCTGCTTTTCCCCTTGTCGAGACACCTCCACGATCTCCCTCCTGTAAAGCCACATCAGTTTCAGCCGGGGGTCTAGCCTGGGTCCTGAGACACCAAAAGGAGACTTTTCAGCCCCATTGGAAATGACCCCACACAGTAATCCTGACAACCCCCACTGCCGTCAAGGTTGACAGGATCCGGCTCTGGGTCTATCACTCCCATCTACCTTCAGTGGAGGGTGCCACAACATACTGGCCCTGAGGTGACTCCAAGAAACCTCGGCCGGCAAGTTCAAGAACTGACCCTAACCGGCCCTCCCGAGGTGACTTCACCAGTTTTTCGTCTTGATTTATGTGACCTTGTGGGGGTTTTCTATAGGCTCACAGGTTAAGAAAGACCCATACCCGGTTCGTGCACACAGAACACTCATAAATACTGGGGATGTATACATGCTGATGGGTGGGGGTGTGCTAATAACTGCCTCATGCAACAACTGGCTAAGAAGCAATTTTACGTCTGTCCCGGGGCTAATGTCTATGGATCATGTTGAGGAACAAACGATTATTTCTGTTATACATGGGGCTGTGAAACCAATGCACCCTGGATCAGGGAAAATAGGGGACCTCATTAGGATCAGTTGAGTCTCTGTTCTCCTGGTCTCCGTGGCTGACCACCCTCGTCACTGCATTAACAGGACCACTTGTCCTCTTCACCTTAACTTTAACTGTGGGTCCCTACATTCTAAATTACTTAAATTCATACGAGAAAAACTAGCCAGCTCCTGGTCCTAAAACAACTGCCCCAACACCAGACCTACCACCCCCTGAACAGCCAGGACCTTGATCAGCCTGGCACCCACTCAGAGTCTAAGATTTGACTCTGGAATAAGAACTCAAGGGGGGAATGTTGAAATGAGGAAGGGCGCGGTAAAAATTCGAGGTATTAAAGAAAGCCCCAGGAAACAACTTAATAGCAGAAAATACCATAGAATAATCTCACCTTTGTCTTACAAAACACTGTCACAAGACAAACCTGGGGGCAACCTTGCAAATGACAGCATGCAAGTGACCCCTAGACCTTGACCACATTTTACAACTAATAGGAGTTAACCAATCAATGTAAAGGTCAGTTCACCCTCCCTGCTTTGCAATCTCACGACTTAAATACTGGGCGCTGAGGAAACTCGTCATCGTCCCCCGCTCTGTGTAGCTTGGGGTACATCCCTGGTGCACCAGTATTTTTCCTATTGGGCATATTTTTTTAATAAAATTTAACCTTTAAAGTAACAGTGTTGCATCTTGAAAATTGCGGACCCTAACAGTCCTAATAGTAGGCAAGCTACTTTCTGCTACACGAAGGAAGAGGCTAGAAGCTCTAGCGGCCCAGTGGTTAGGAGTTCAGCTGCTAACCGAAAGGTTGGTGGTGCTGGGGAGAGGGTGGCCTGAAACACAGTCGGAGACACACCAGTCCGAGGATCCAGTGAAGTTTATTCGAAGAGAAAGAGAGTGGAGTCTGAGCCAAGAGTGGCTCAGCCCACCTTTCCCCTAGATGGTGAGTTTTTTATGGTTTTAAAGTTTCAGTCAGGTGATGTGGGGTGAGGGGGTTTATGATTTAATAACGAAAGAAAGAGAAGAGGGGTAGCAAGAAATTCTGGTTAGGGGATTTGTGGTCTGAATAAAGAAGAAGTGTTGATTAGAAGGAGAAGGGCCAAGGTTTGTTTATGGGTCAAGATTTTGATAAGGGGAGAGCTTCCAATTAGGGGGGTGGAGAACACAGGCAGTGTTGAAATGAGGCATAAGTGACTCCATTTGGAGGAAGGGCGCAGTAAAAATTCCAGGTATTAAAGAAAGCCCCAGGAAACAACTTAATAGCAGAAAATACCATAGAGTAATCTCACCTTTGTCTTACAAAACATCTGTCACAAGACAAAGCCTGGGGACAACCTTGCAAGTGACCCCTAGACCTTGACCATATTTTACAATTAACAGGAATTCCAGGTGGCCTTAACCAATCAATGTAAAGGTCAGTTCCCTCTCCCTGCTTTGCAATCTCAACACTTAAATACTGGGCACCGTGGAAGCTCGTGGTTGCCCCCTGTTCTGCATAGTTTGGGGTACGTCCCTGGTGCACCAGTCTTTTTCCTATTGGGTATATTTTTAAATAAAATTTAACCTTTAAAGAAATTCTGGGTTGCGTCTTGAAATCCAAACCCCACCAGCAGAAAGTTATTTATGGTTTTATGGTTATGCCAGGTGGAGCATACCAGGCTGTTTTTGGCCATTCCTGTGTGGTACACATACCAGGCTGTTATCAGCTAATGGCTGATCTGATCACTGGATAAGACAACCTCCCTGAATTTCAGGGACAGATTTCCCTGAAATTCCCTGCTTCAAGTTCACCAGCTGCTCGTTGGAGATCGTATAGGGGAAATTCTACTCTGTCCTTACAGAATCTACTCAATGGGAAAGGACTTGGTTTCCAGTTTAAGAAAGAGATTATAATCATGGTAGTTGTTAGGTGCCTTTGAGTCATTTTTCAATGCACCACAAAACTATGTACATCAGAACAAAATACCGCCTCGTCCTGAGCCTTCCTCCCAGTCATTTCTGTATCAGGCAGTGTTCCAATGTCGTGGAGCCATTTGAAACTAGAAGAGCACATTGGTTTTATAAAAGGATAAATCATGACTCTCATACGGCATTTGGCTGCTGGCATACAAATACAAAAGGAATATAACTTGAAGATTTTATTTAACTCATTAATTAATGAAAGAACCAGAAAGGTGTTATAACACCTTCGAAGGAGAATCCTGTGAGCAGACACAATTACAAGCCATTAAGGATGCTGAAATGTGTTTGCTTAATCTGTGCCTTTTTACAGAAACACTGATGCTGTAGTGGCTAAGAGCTCCAACTGCTAAGCAAAGGGTCAGCAGTTCAAATCCACCAGGTGCTCCTTGGAAACTCTATGGGGCAGTTCTAGTCCATACTGTGTGGTCACTGTGAATTTGGTTTGCCCAGCCAAATTGCTACACGTAGTTTTAAGGGGACATAATTCAGTCCATGACAGTTTCTGTAGTAGCTTCTGTCTCCACAGAGCTGTAAAACTGCCTGGTCAAAGAAAATGAAAGGTGGAGATAGCCCTGAAGAATGAGCTTATTGCTGAATTCCAAAGTCTTCCTCAATTAATCTTACAGTTCAATGTAGTAAAAGAATTAGGCTATTACAGTCTGTCCACTGGAGGCTACCTAAGGGCTCTAATTTGACCTTGCCCATAACTGATTGTCTTTTCCTTAGAGAAGCACTCTTTAAGAAACTTCCCAGGTCTTTAAGTGGTTTCCAATGGCCTCCTATGCATGTGAAAGCTCAGTAATGAATAAGAAAGATCAAAGAAGAATTAACTCTTGACTTGTGGTGCTGGCAAAGAATCCTGAGTATACTGGGAACTGCCAACGAATGAACAAATCATTCTTGAAAAAAAGCACAAGAAATCCCCTCAGAAACAAGGAGAGCAAGACTGGGTCTCACGTACTTCGGACATGGTATCAGGAGGGACAAGTCTTTGGAGAAGAACATTATGCTTCGTAAAGAAGAGGGTTAGTGAAAAGGGGGATGATCTTCAAGAAGTGGACTGACACATGGCTGCACCAACGAGCTCAAGTACAACAACGATTGTGAAGAGGACCCAAGGCCCATCAGTGTTTGGTTTTGTTGTACCTAGGGTCCCTAGGAGTCAGAACAACTCCACAGCACCAAACAACGACAAAGTGATGGAAATATGGTGAACTCTGCAGTCAAACATATCTGAGTTTTGTTGAAGAGAAAAAGTAATGGCAGACATCATAGTTACATTTTAAGGTTTTTCTTGTCCACAAAAACCAATATTAACCTAAAAACCCTGACCTAAACTGGAAAAGCATTGATTTGTTTTTCTCCAGAAGCTGCTGTAAAGCAATGTAAATTTGTGTTTTCCTGCTGAAAGAGGGACAAAAAACCCAAACCCAAACAAAAAAAACCCAACCCCCCCACCAAACCCGTTACTGGCCACTCACAGTGACCCTATGGGACAGAGTAGTAAAACTGCCCCATTGGGTTCCCAAAGAACAGCTGGTGGATTCAAACTACCAACCTTTTGGTTAGCAGCCAAGTTGTTAACTACCATGCCACCAGGGCTCCTGGAAAAGGATAGTCACAACAAAAGCATTACCTCCTGATTTAGTGAAACAAGTCATTGCTGCGTGCCGTTGAACTGGTTCCAGTTCATGGTGATCCTATGTTCAACAGAACAACACCCTGTCCGGTTCTGCTTCATCTTCACAACCATTGCTTTGTTTGAACTTAAACCCACTGTTGCAGCCACTGTGTCAATTCACTACATTGCCGTTCTACCTCTTTTCAAAGTTTTCCTATTTATCAAGTGGTAGGTCCTTCTTCTGGGACTAGTTCTTCCTAATAACATGCCCAAACTATGTAAGATGAAATTTTGCCATCCTCACTTCTAGGGAGCATTCTGGCTGTGATTCCAAGGTAGATTTGTTCATTCTCCTGGCATACGGTATATTCAGTGTTCTTCAACAACACCATAATTCAAAGGCATCATTTTTTCTTTGGTTTTCCTTGTATCATTATCCAGTTTTCACACACATATAAGGAGTTTGAAAAACTGCCATCTCTTGAGTCAGGAGTACCTTAGACCTCCAAGTGACGTCTTTGATTTTTAACAATTACAAAGTTTTTTGCAGCACACTTACCCAATGCAATATGTCGTTTGATTTCTTGACTGCTGCTTGCGTAGACATTGATTGTGGATCCCAGTAAAATGAAATGCTTGACATCTCAATATTTTCTACATTTCTTATGATGTTGCTTGTGGGTATAGTTGGAAGGATTTTTGTTTTCTTTATGTTAAGGGGAACCTTGGTGGTACAGTGGTTAAGAGACTAGCTGCTAACCAAAAGGCCAGCAGTTCGAGTGCACCCATAGCTTCTTGGAAGCCCACTGGGGAAGGGGTAGGGAAAGTAGATTGTATTTAAAGTTCTCTATAGTTTCTAGGGAAATGCTGGTGACATAGTGGTTAAGTGCTTAGGGCTGCTAACCAAAGCCTCAGCAGTTCAGATCCACCAGGTGCTCCTTACAAACGCTATGGAACAGTTCTCCTCTGTTCTATAGGGTCACTATGAGTCAGAATTGACTTGAAGGTAGTAGGTTTGTGTTTGGTATAGTTTCTAGGAAGGAGGCCTAGTGGTGCAGTGGTTAAAAAGCTTGGCTGTTAACCAAAAAGTTGGCAGTTGGAACCCTCAACTATGAGTCTGACTATAAGTTGGTGTAGACTTGATGGCAGCAGATTTGGTTATTTTTGGCTTATGTTAAGGTGTAATCTATACTCACGGCTGTAGTCTTTGATCTTCATCAGCAAAAAATTGTACATCACAGCAAGCATCAAAATGAGATGGAAGGGATATACAGAGTCACTACGCCAAAAAGAAACGGTCAACATACAACCATTTCAGATGGTAGCATGTAACTAAGAACCAGATTGTATAGTGGGAAGAAGTCCAAGCTGCACTGGGGCACTTGTGAAAAACTAGACCCCTGCAACGGATGTAATACCAATTGAGACATTTCAATAAATCGATGTAACTTTTGAAGCATTCAGTAGTCTATACGGAGACATTTGGAAATCAACTACCTAGCCAAGCACCTGGGAGAGATCCATATACATGTCCATTTTAAAGAAAGGTGACCCAACAGAATTCAGAAATTACTGAACATTAAGACTCCAAGCTCTTCAAATTTAAATCTCAAGAAGACGCGACTACAGATGGTTGGAGGGTGCGAGATCACATAGTGACTTGGTATCAGTCGGTCTCAGTCCAAGGGAGGTAGGGTTCAATCAATCTCATTAAGATTAGCAGATGGTTGATCTATTCTCCCTCCTCTTCTTTATAAGCTCTGTTATAACCAGGCTACTTCTAGCTATTCCTTTTTCTGTTGTTTTGAATCAGAATGGTCTCCCTGTATGCACACAGAGTAACTACTCAGAACAAAGCTTGTGATTCAATTTCTTTGAGTTTTGATTAATTTTTTAAAAATTTGATTCCTGACTGTCCCATCTTTTGGGGGAAAGACACTAGAAACGAAATTTATTTCCAACTCAGAAAACCCATAAACTGACACCTATTGCCGCTGAATCACTTCTGACTCATAGCTACCCTCTAGGACAGAGGAGAACAGCCCCAGAAAGTTTCCAGGACTGTAATTCTTATGGAAACAGACTGTCACATCTTTCTCCTGTTGAGTGACTAGGAGGTGGGGTGAGTGGGGGGAGGGAGTGTTTCACATTTTTGATTAGCAGCTAAACTCTAACTGCTGCACCGCCAGCTCTCCTTCCTAGAGATTACTGTTGTTGTTGTTGTTAGGAGTCCTCAAGTCGGTGCCAACTCATGGTGACCCTATGCGTAAGAGAATGAAACACTGCCCTGTCCTGCCACATGTCCACAATCATTTTTATGCTTAAACCCACTGCTGCGGCCGCTGTGTCAGTCCATCTCTTTGAAGGTCTTCTGCCTTTTCACTGACCCTCCTCTCTACCAAGCATGCTGTCCTTCTCCAGGGACTGATCTCTCCTGCCAACATGTCCAGAGTATGTAAGAAGCAGTCTCGCTATCTTTGCTTCCAAGGAGCACTCTGACTGTACTTCTTCCAGAACAGATCTGTTGGTTCTATGGGTAGTCCATGGTACATTCAGCATTCTTCTCCAACACCACAATTCAAAGGCATCAATTCTTCTTCTGTCTTCTTTGTTCGTTGTCCAGCTTTCACATGCATATGACGTGACTGAAAATACCATGGCTTGGGTTAGGCGCATTTTAGCCTTCAAGGTGACGTCTGTACTTTTCAATACTTTAAAGGGATCATTTGCAGCAGATTTTTCCAGTGCATTGTAGATCATGCAAACACATTCTGCTTCCTCTTCTCTTTCCTTTAAACCTCCACATTCCCATTCTCCTCTCCTCCTTTCTTCCCAAGCAAGCCCCTGGAGCTGAAAGATAGCCATCTGCCTCTCTTCTTCACCAAGGAGATCCCTTTACCTGGCTCTTGACCACAGCTCTCCCCACTTCCTGTGAAGTTCCTCACCCTCACTCATTCCTTTAGGCACCTGGTTCCTTAAACTGACCTTTCCCACTGCCTCCACCTACTTAGCACAGAAACCTGGTTATGTCTCCCAGCCTCCAGCACATGCCCCCTAGTCAATGCTGCTGATGAACAGTGTGACCAAAGCTCTCTACAACAAAGGTTTGACCATGCCACACACTAGCTGAAAAGTCCTGCAAGATAAACTCTTCACTGTTTATCCTGGCATTTTAGGCCCATCTGGAGTCGTGTCTGGGAAACCCTGGTGGCATAGCAGGTTCGGTGCGAAATGTACTAACCAAAAGTCTGGCAGTTCAAATCCACCGGACACTCCTTGGAAACTCTATGGGACAGTTCTAGTCTGACCTCTAGCGTCACTGTGAGCTGGATACAACTCGATGGCAGTGGCTTTGGTTTGCTTTGGTTTGGGAGTCGTCTCTTTCCAATCCTGACTTACACCCTGTACCCAGCTCTTCCCTCCCTACACCTTGCTGGCTCACTCCTGGAGCCTCGGTGCTGGTCTTTCCTTCTGCTGGACTCCCTTCTCCCTCCACACTTCTTTGTCCAGTTGAGAGAGGAAGAAAAAGCTTTTAAGAAGATACCACTTAAATTCCAGTAGGCCTGGGTGCAGGGCTTGTGAGCCTGTAAATGAGTGATTGTAAACAGCTGAAAAACAGCTGGAATGCATGACATCAGACTCTTTAAAACAATTTGTCTGGCCTGCTGAATGTGACCTCAGCACCCACACCCAGGCCTATTTACTTTCCTCCTTGAAAGGTGAATTCACTGGAGGAAACAACCTTTGTTATACTGTTTAGATAAGAAGACACCAGTTTACTTTGTGAGGAACTTTCCAAACCCTATGCTCCCCTTCCTTCCTCCTCAAGGTGGCGACAGAGCATCTCTCGGACCTTACTTCCATCTCACTTCTTTCTCTGGTCCCTGTGATTACACTTGTAATGCAGAATAACTTCCCTGTTTTCAGATCAGCAATTTTCATTCCATCTGGCATCATAATTCTCTTTGCCTCATAAGTTAATAAGTCCCAGGTTCCAGGGATTAGAACATGGACATCTTTGGGGACATTTTTCTGCCTACTCCTGCATCCTTGATGCTCGCCAGGTATTTTGTACAGACCCAATTATACCACATAGCCCATGGTCTGATATTCATGCCGAATAGCCTAGGGATAGTTAACAGCAGGAATTTCAGAGCTGTAATGGAGCCTAACTTTAATTCTCTGTGCCTCAGTTTCCTCATCTGTGAAATGGGAATGATAATAATATAATATCTATTTCTTAGATTTGTTTTGTTGTGTTCCACTGAGCTGATTTCAACTTATAGTGACCCACCCTATATAACAGAACAGAACTGCCCCATACAGTTTTCTAAGCTATAATCTTCACAGGAACAGATGGCCAGGTCTTTTCTCCCACAGAGCCACTGTTGGGACTAAACAGCTAATCTTACGTTTAACAGGCAAGTGCTTAATCTATGTACTAAAGGAGTCTCTTGGCACTGTACAAAAATTAAATTACAGAGCATTTCATACCACCATCTATTTATCAGTTTGTTACACAATAGTGGCTTGCATTTTGCTGTGATACTAGAAACTATGCCACTGGTATTTCATATACCTCAGGGTCACTCAGGATGGACAGCTTTCAGCAGAGCTTCCAGACTAAGATAGACTAGGAAGAAAGACCTGGTGATCTACTTGTGAAAATCAGCCACTGAAAACCTTATGGATGTCCAGAAAAAATTCTGATATATACTGCTGGAAGAGTTCTCTAGATTGGAAGGCAATCAAAATACACAACAGCTATAACAGTGGACTCTAGTGTACCAGTGATGGTGAAGATGCATAGGACTGGCCAAAGAAAAAAAAACTCTGTTCTATGTGGCGTCACCGTAAGTCAGAGCTGACTTAAGAGAAACCAACAACATTTCAAATGTAAAGCACTTTGTAGAGTGCTTGGCACCAAAACCCCAAAAACCCACTGCCTTTGAGTTGATTCTGACTCATAGCAACCCCGTAGGACAAAGTAGAACTGCCCCATATAGGTTTCAAGGAGCACGTTGGATTTGAACTGCCACCCTTCTGGTTAGTAGCTGTAGCACATAACCACTATGCTACCAGGGTTGCTAATAAAAGTTAACAGTATTACACATGATCATGCAGACAGGACGAGAAACCTGACCCCTGGAGAATGCTGAAGTTACATGAATGCATTTCTTAGTCTTCCCTCCTCCTTAACCTATTTATTTTCTGCTAGGCAACAGGGGATCAAATCTTAGAAGAGAAGCAGAAAATCTCCCACATTCACCCAGAAGTGGGACCTGAGGAGGAAGCATTTCCTAGGCCCGCCGTCAGTGTGATGGGTGGGAAAGCAGGTGACCCCATTCTCCTGTTTGACAGGGTCCTTGGCATCAGCTGTGACCTCTAACAGGCTGCCAGGGCTGGTGCTATGAGTGAGGATGGGGAAAGGATTCACAGCCTGCCCCCTACTTGGAGAAAGGGCACCGTCTTCAGACTTCCCTGAATGCCATGAACATCTGAGGGTGGCAGGGTTCTGTATTTCACAGTGAACTTGGATTTCCTCAGTAATTGACAAGCAAGAAATGCTCAGAATGTCTTCACTTGGCCAGGAAGTGTCAGGACTGGGAGAGGAATGTGATTAAATTAACCAGGTGGGCTCTGGCAGCCAAGCTGTCTTAGACCATTAACTGAGGAAGAGAGTTGTCAGGTTAAGTCTTTGGCAGGGAAGAAATGGCAGCCTGTAAAGAATGCCTGCCCTAGTTTGGCTGGTCTCAGAGACCATTTCTTGGTAGGCTGGGGTCTAGTTTTGATTGGAGACAAAGCCTTCTGCACTCTGAGAACGCCACCTTCCATGAAGGGAACGTACTTGCCTGGCAAGATGACTTCAGTGCAAGGAAATAATAAGAAGCTGCCTAATCCAAGTCACTTAAATATACGTAAGTCAAAATGTTTTGAAGATAATTTCATCAAGGTAAAATGTGCGTTGAAAAATTTGTCACTTAACTGTTTGCAAGTGTGCAATTCAGTGACATTAATTCAATCCAACATATTGAGCAAATTTCACTACTTCTATTTTTGAAGGTTTTTTTATCACCCCAAACAGAAAGTCTTATGCCCTAATTCTCCATTCTTCCCTTTTCCTGGCCCCTGTAACCACTAGGAAACTTGGATTTCTCTGAAGTTGTTAGGGTCCGTGATTTTCAAGATGCGACACTGTTACTTTAAAGGTTAAATTTTATTAAAAAATATGCCCAATAGGAAAAATACTGGTGCACCAGGGACGCACCCCAAACTACACAGAGCAGGGGGTGACTGCGAGTTTTCTCAGCGCCCAATATTTAAGTCGTGAGATTGCAAAGCAGGGAGGGTGAACTGACCTTTACATTGATTGGTTAACTCCTACTAGTTGTAAAATGTGGTCAAGGTCTAGGGGTCACTGGCAGGCTGTCACTTGCAAGGTTGCCCCCAGGCTTGTCTTGTGACAGTGTTTTGTAAGACAAAGGTGAGGTTATTCTATGGTATTTTCTGCTATTAAGTTGTTTCCGGGGGCTTTCTAATACCTTGAATTTTTACCACGCCCTTCCTCATTTCAACAAGTTATCTAGATATTTCATACAAGGACTGCCAATTAAGTTTTTGAACTCATCCTAGAAAAGTGCTACATACCTCCCTGCTGAATATCACTGTGGTCAGCTTTGTATTATGCCCCTTGGGAAGCTATGCACTAACACCAGAGCCTAGTCAACCCTTCAAAGCAATTTTGAAACTCTTTCTGGAATGGCCGTCAGAGCTGTCGTCGTACTACTTTTGACGTCCTGAATGGCAGCTAAATATCTTCCTCTCACTTTTCCCTTTATCTTCGGGTAAAGAAAAAGTCTTTGGGGGCCAGATCAGGTGAGTAGTTTAGTGAGAGTACAGTTAGTTGTTTACTAGCTAAAAACTCCCTCACAGACAACTAGACAATGAAGTTTGCAAACTTGCTACCATGCCACTGTGCACAATGGCCATTTCAGAAGGCGTTCCCAAATTGCTCTGAAGGGTGAACTAGGCACTGATGTCGGTGCATAGCTTCCCAAGGGGGTTACCTCAAAGGTGACCATAGTAGTATCGGGCAATGGAGAATGTAGCACTTAGAAAAATTAAGTTTGTGGAATTTAACTGTCAACCTTGTATACATGGGATCGTACAATATTTGTTCTTTGTGTCTGGCTAACTTTACTCAGCATAATATTTTCAAGGTTTATCCATATCATGGCATGCATTCAAAATATCTTTTCAAAGCTCCCTGTGTGTATCTGTGTTTAGAATGGAATAGGGGTTGTTTTTCTTTTTCCTCCTTAAAGTAAAAGATTTATTCCCCTTTTCTGTGGATGTTTTAGTTAAGCCTCAAGCAAGCAACCTATGATATATGAAATCAGCAAAAGCAAAGCCAGTCAATTCTTCTCCTGCCCTGATGCAGACAGCCAATGGGGCTGACATCACACTGCACCCAGGAGTAGTTCTTACAACCTAATGCTGGTGAAATCTGGTGCTTGATGAAGAATGAGATGATTATCTTTTTAATCCAGGTGCCTGTCGTTTAAAAGTCGGTAGCAATGTTCTCAAAGGGAAAATTCAATTGGCCTTTGGGGCATACCTCCTTAAAAAAAAACAAACAGCTTTTCAAGCTACACAAAATACACAGAAGCTTTCGAGTGGTGAGAATTCTGTTTAGTTTTGTGAACTAGGTGTAGGTAGTAACCTTCCTGGGTACCAATCACAGAAACTGAGTCTTGGGAATGAACACAGCAGAAAGGAAGTTTACCAGAAGAACGTCAGTGGTTCATGAAATTGATGGCAAGCCCGGAGTACTAGGCCCAAAAAACGAGTGTCCAAGGATTGAGGACACTTAGGTAGCTGCCTCCATGGAACAAGTCTCTACACAAGAACCCCCACTTAGGAGGTGCTGCCACCAGGTGCCCACTGCCACATACCACGTGCCACCACTGCAAACACTGGACTTAAGAACTAAAAGTCTGCATGAGGACTTTTTGGTGAATCTGGAAACGTTACTTCTCATTAACATTGATGAGAATAGAAGAAATCTTTATATCAAAGCACTGTTTAAGGCAAAATGTCTAAAACCAAACCCAAACTCACTGCTGTCGACTTGGTTCTGACTCGTTGTGACACTGCAGGACAGAGTACAACTGCTCCATAGAGTTTCCCAGAAGCGCCTGGTAAATTTCAACTGCCGACATTCTGGTTAGCCGCCGTAGCACTCAACCACTATGCCACCAGGGTTTCTAATTTGTCTAAAGATAGTTTTTAATAGTAGCATATTTTTCAAATAAATAGTACACCTCAGCTCACTTGCAGATTAGGGTGTGTAACCACATGTGTGTCATGTTTCAGCTTTGGTTATCAATCTGCTTTGTAACATTTGGGAAAGTAACTTAAAACATTGGTATGACTTTTTATTGAAAATTCAAAACAGCCTATACTACGGGCTCTTTTTTGTTGGGTTTATTGTGAGTTCAAGTCAATTCAACAGCAACAGTTTTTCTTGGAAACCTGATGGCTTGCGATTAAGAGTTTGGCTGCTCACCAAAATGTCAGCAATTTGAATCTATCAGGTGCCCCTTGGAAATCTGTGGGGCAGTTCTACTCTGTCTTAGAGAGTCCCTATTAGTGTGAATTGACTTGATGACAAGGGGGTCTTTTTGTTAGGTTTAGAAAGTGAACCAAAGAATGTCTCTTGACTGCTACAGGTACTCTAAGTGAACACATAATACAAACATGTAATTTGGGGGGGTACCTGGGTCATATTTAATAATGAGTACTGTTTTAGTCAGCTAGTGCTGCTCTAACAGAAATACCACACAGTAGATGGCTTTAACAAAGGAAAGCTTATTCTTACACAGTCTGGTGGGCTACAAGTCCAAATTCAGGATGTCCACGCCAGGTGAAGGCTTTGCCCTGTGTCAGCTCTGGAGGAAAGTCCGACATTGCATCAGTCTCTGTCCAGGGAGCATCTTGGCACAGGAACCTCGGGTCAGCCGTACCCTCTCTTCCTCCTGAAGCTGGTTTCTTGGTGGTGTGAGGTTCCCAATTCTCTGCCTGTTTCCCTTTCCTTTTATCTCTTGCAGGCCAAAAGCATTAAGGGTGGGCAAGCCACATTCCAGGGAAACTCCCTTTACAGTGGAGCAGGAAGATGACCTTATAAAGCGACTTACAGTCCCACCCTAATCCTTTAACAGACAGCATAGAAAAATCACAAAACGGAGGACAATCAGAAACTACTAGGAATAATGACCCAGGCACATGGCTACACATAGTTTGGGGGGAACACAATTCAATCCATACAAGTACTTTATCAAATTATATAAAGTAGATCAAGTACTAGACGTTTTGGGGTAAAGCAGATATTAACCTTTATTTCTCAAGTTCCCATGGACAAAAACGTCCCATTTCTTTATCCATTAAAGGGCTTAGTAATGTTTGTGTACCAGAGTTATTGTAAGAAGTGAATGTGAAGATAAATGAAATGTGCTTAGTCCCTGGCCCACAGCATGTATTCAGAAAGTAGTATCTACCAATCTCATAGTAATTTTTAATATTGGAGTGCACCTTTGTAAATCTATACAAGGGGATATGATTGTGTGACAAGGAGGATTGTCTTTGAAACTCTTCGTGCTATTATGGTACATTGAGATTTTGTCCATCTTTGTTAATTGATTCAACATTGTGATAAAAAATTGACAAAAATGAAACTACTAAATAGCTTTGAAAAAAATCTATGATTTCCACAGTATTTCCAAGTTTCACAAATAAACTAAGCTGAAAGTGTAAAGGTCAGAATTCTAGAAACTATACTTCAGTTCTTTCCTTTGAAAACTGATGACACCTTGGATACTGGGGAGATTCTAACTCATTGTTTATGCTGCTGTAGCTGCCAGTGAGTTACCCAACTCATGAGTTACCCAACTCATGCTGTAGTTGCCAGCTCCGTTCACCAAGGAGCAAAATGCTGCTCAGTCTTGTGCCATCCACGTGCTAGGTTGTGAATCTGACTGTTGTGTTTTACAGAGTTTTCCTTGGCTGATTTTTGGTTGTACATCACCAGGCTTTTCTTCCTAGTCTGTCTTAGTCTGGAAGTTCCACTGAAACCTATTCACTGTCATAGCAATGCAGAAGTTTCCACTGACAAATGAGTGGTAGTTGTGCTTGAGATACATTGGCCAGAAATTGAACCTGGGTCTCCTGCACGTAAGGTGATAATTCTACCACTAAACCACCAAGGTACCCTTCATTATACATAAGGAATGCTAAAAGAAAAGAAAATAAAAATCCATGGAAGTTTACTTTTTAAAAGAGATAGAACTAGATAGTACTAAAACTCTTGTAGCATTTCCAATGCCTTGAAATTTCCCACTGTGATTTGCAAAAGGTTGAAATTTTGGAGATGGTACAAGTGTATCAATCAAATATATTTGCTTCTGTCTAGATTTCATTGTGGCTAAAATGAGAAAAATCCAGCTAAAAAAGAACAATAAGATTTTAATGGTAGAAATGTTCCTTTGGATGTTTTCCCTAGTACTGGAATTGAATCTTAACTGAAAAGAATTTCAAACCTAGAAATAACATATGAATGAAAATAGAAAGCATGCATTTCTAAAGATCCTTAGATCTCCACGACATAGTTATACCAGCCGCATACAGTCAGAGACGTAGTGCACAAAGTGCTTAGTATCACAAAAACAAGGTGACATTGTTCTAATACCATAATGATCATGGGTTTATTAGTATGAAAATATCACAAGACATCTGGAAAACAATATGCAGCATATAAAAAACAAACTTTAGCTAACAAGTGATCAGATCCTAACATTTGCAGAAAAGATGCATAAGAATGCAGGAGTGAATAAAACAAGAAAGAAAATTAGTTTTTCAAGAAACTGGGGAACTTTTTTGGGGAAAGTTTGCCACTAAGTGGAGAATAAGTAATATGGTCCTAATATCCAGTTAAGGTGGACCACTGTGCTAATGAAAGCAATAAATAAATTGTTTCATCTTGAAATCTCTCCCTTGCCAGTTTTGGGACACAGGTGATTTTTTTCCCCCTTTGTTAAAGGAACAAAAATCCAAAACCCAAACCTGTTGCCATCTAGTTGATTCCAACTCAGGGTGCCTCTGTGTGTTAGAGTAGGGTCACTCAATATAGTTTTCTTGGCTGTCAACTGGATGGCACAGATGGTTAAGTGCTTGATTACCAACCAAAAGGCTGGCAGTTCGAACCTACTCAGAGGTACCTAGGAAGCCAGGCCTGGTGATCTGCTTCTGAAACGTCGAATGGCGTTGCCACGAGTTGGAATTGACTGCGTGGCAACTAACAACACTAGAAGTCTTTACTTTTCTGCTGGATGAGTTCAAACCACCAGCTCTGTGGTTAGTAGTTAAAGCAAACCATTTGTACCACCCAGGGACCTTAGTTAACTCTTTTATGCTCCTTGGGACACCGGGTGCCCACAAATATTTTTACATTCTCAGATTTCTTAGGAGGCTGCTTGTCCTGCTAAAAGTATATGCTGCCCTCAAGTAGGGGCTTCCATAATGGTGGAAAATGAAAGAAACATTATTTGGGAAAAAATTACTAAGGTGAAAGGCTTCAGTATGAAGTTGTATATTTAGAAAATTTGAGTCGGTCAAACTTTTGCCTCCTTTGGCTTTGGAACTGATAGATAATCCTTGTGAGCATATTTATGGCTTTCTGTGTGATAGTCAGGGAGCCCTAGTGTTTTTGGTTTGTGTGTGTGTGTGTGTGTGTGTGTGAGAGAGAGAGAGAGAGAGAGAGAGGAAGATTTAGAAAATCAATGTATCACAATGGGAAAGTGGCATGCTCCAAAGATCCTCAGCACAGATGGGAGTCCACTAAAAACTGCACTAGACAACTGCCAGTGTTTTGTGGAAAAGTGTATGCCCACACGAAAATTTCAAAATCCTTATTACCAATGAAAATTGGAACACACTCAGCAAGTATACATTCCGCTGTTGGAAACACACGCCTTCATCCAAAACTTCAGAACACACAAAAAAATTGGATCTTAAAAAGGTTAAAGAAATATGTATTCCCAAATACAAATGAAAGAGAGGGAGAATAGTTAAGTGAGAGGAGGGAATACAAAAGTAAGAGAACAAAGGTATAGACCAAAGGTCAGAAAAAGTTCTTTTGTTCAAGGTAGGAAAGGCCCTGCCCTGTCAGTTAATCGTCCACTGTGGTGTTTTGATGATGTTGTCCTCAGTGTCCCAAGGGAGCGGTGGTAAGGGCATCTGCTTCAATACTGACATTGTTTAGAATTTTTTATGTATAGTGATTTTTAACAAGCAGGCAAACTTTTACTCAGTTTTCTGATCACCTTGAAATTTTCTACAGACTACACTGTATTGGTTCCGCCAGGCTGAGCACTCCCACGGCTCTGCCCTGGGTGCGTCACTGGGGGACCCTTGGGATTTACAGGACATGCCATTTTAAGTTATAATTACCTAGGGGAGCTCAGGGAGCAGAGTAGAGAGCAGCCTCATTTCCAGAGGTAATTAATTGTGGGCTTTTCAAAGGCTACTGCTTTCCCTAATTTTCTCTTCATTCACCATCATCTGTCTTGGGTCCCTTGTGCTTTGTTTTTAATGTTCTTATTACTGAACTCACCTTTTCAGCTTATGATCCGTCCAAACTGCTTCAGCAGTAAAAGCGATTCACCCCAGACAGGACTCAAACCAACATTTTTATGGCCCCCGTAGGTCAGAACCCAAACCACAGAAGAAATAAGGATATATCAGCTTTCAAAGTAGCCAAGTTTTCCAAAAGTTGATCTGAAAATCAAAACCAAACCCATCATCATTGAGTCAATTGCAACTCATGATGACCCCATCTGTTGCAGAGTAGAGCTACCCCAGAAGGTTTTCATCACGAATTTTTATGGAACTAAATTACTAGATTTTTCTTCTGTATTACTGCTGGGTGTATTTGAACCACTCATCTTTAGGTTAGTAATCAAGTCCAAGGTATTTGTACCACCCAGGGACCTGAAAGTCTACCTAATTGTGTAGTTATGTCATCTCCCTCACTCTTAAACAAAAGAAAACAAAAGTGTACAACAGGAAGTTTGTATTTTCTTGGTAAAAATATGTCTTTCTCTTTTTTTTTGAGGAATATATAGATAAGCAACAGGAAGAAAATAAAAGGCAAGTATGTAATACCACCACTCAGATACAGTGATTATTTCTTTGGGAATATGTATTTTTAACTCTCTATGCAGACTGTGGAAACCCTAGCTGTGCAGTGATTAAGTACTAAGGCTGCTAACCAAAAGGTCAGCAGTTTGAATTCACAGGCACCCCTTGGAAACTCTGTGGGGCAGCTTTACTCTATTCTATAGGGCTGCTATCACTATGAGTTGGAATTGACTGAAGGCAATAGTTTGTTTGATTTTTTTTTTTGGCATGTGGATTGTGTGTGTTATACACACCCATATATGTAAGTACACATGTATCTAGATATCTATAGGTCTATGTGAATCTACAGCCATACAGTTTCTGGCTATATATATTGTTTCATACCTTTTTTCAAGGAATAGACTATAAATAGTATCTATTTTGTTACCACAGACAAGGCCTTCTCTAGAATCAACTGTCTTATTCTCTATCTGGGCGCCCCACACTTTCTGTGAGTCTGCTGGAAAGAGCTCTTGTGATGCCGTTATTGCCAAGCGCAGAGATGTGAGATGAGGTCTAAAGTACAGAACTGCTCTGTTTTGTGCAATATTTTTGTGCTTTGAGAGAATCTAGAACTATTCTGAGCTTCAGGGATTTGGTCGTCACCCATTAGAAGTGGCAAAATTTAAAGGCTGTTGACGGAGGGATTTACTAGTTTAATGCACACACGTCGGGTGTTGCCGTAGGTGTCCTCCAGTGGCTTTCTCCTGATAGTAGCCTGATGTATAAGAGAACGAAACACTGCCTAGTCCTGCCCTGTCCTGACAAGCGTCCCTAGGTTTGTGCTCACTGTCACAGCTCCTGTGTCAATCCATCTTGCTGAGGGTCCTCTACACTACCAAGCAGGATGTTTTTCTCCAGGGACTGGCCACTCATGGTAACATGTCCGAGTACGTGGGACAAAGCCTCATTGTCCTCCCTTCCAAGAGGCACCCAGCTGTATTCCTTCAAGACAGGCTTGATTGCTCTTCAGCAGTCCATAATATATTCAGTATTTTTCCCCACCACCATCATTCAAAGGCATCCATTTCTTTTAGTCTTCCTTATTCATTCATTGTCCAGCATTTGTACACACATGAGGTGGCTGAAAATATGGCTTAGGTCAGGTGCACTTTACTACTCGAAGTGATATCTTGGCTTTTAAATGCTTTACATAGGTCTTTTGCAGCGGATGGTACAGTGCAATGCAATACATCATTTGCTTTCCCGACTGCTGCTTCCAAGGGTGTTTCTGTATCAGTGGCAGGGAACACAGTTGAACACATGCAGAGCTTGTCTGCCTGGCTATGAACAGAAAAGCAGTGATTGGTGTTGGTGGGGCTCGGTGTGTGTAGTACTGGTGTCAGGTTCTCGAGTCAGACTCTTAGAGCCGTGAAGGGGATGAAATGTTCTTCTTACCCAATGTTCTTTTAAGTGAGAGAGTCTCTTCTACAGCTGCGCCAACAGCTAGTGGCCACCTCGACCATGAGTGACCCTGTAAGTGACAGGGCATTCTGCTTGCCAACAAGAGGAGCCTCTGGGTGCATCAGAAACCCTGGTAGCGTATTGGTTCATGCTATGGCTGCTAAACAAAGGTTGGTGGTTCAGCTCCACAAGGTGCAGTGGTTCTACTGGGTAGGAGTTCTGCTCTGTCCCCTAGAGTCACTATGGGTTGGAACTGACTTGGTAGCAATGAGTCTAGGGGAGTCTCAATTGCCAACCCTTCAGCTAGTAGGCAAGGGCTTAACTGTACGCACCACACAGACACACACACACCATTAAAATGCTAAGCAATTGTTTACACTAACCTCACTGGGTTAATGTATGTGTAAAACTAGCTTTTTTTTCTTTCTTTTTTTAAATTCCTAAATACAGTGTTTTCCATTTAGCCCTAAAGGAGTTCTTCATACTGGTGTCGGCTAATCACTCTAGCTTAGGTTGTTGAGACTATTTGAATCTTGATTTAATCATGCATGGTTTTAGTGTTCTCTCCCAACAATTTGCCAACTGCATGTGAATTCCAATAAGTGGTGACCTGTGTCTCCCACAGAGGGGCAGTATAGTATCAGGAGGGAAAGGAGTCTTTAGAGTAGACAAAGCTCGATTTACTTTAATAGTCGTATGACTTAAATTCCCCCAAGTTTTAATGTATTCATCTGTAACACAGGCATAAGGCCTGAAAAATTTGGTGTGAGTTTAACAAAAGAAAAAAATTTTTCATTAAATCCTCTTTGCCTTGGTTGGCTTCTGATAGGCGTTTGATAAATGCTGGCTGTGATGTGTGTTACAGGAAGAAATTGTGAGCTGTCCTTAAAAGAAATGAAGTGAAAAAGAATGCCATTTGAGATGTAAGCATTGTGTGTGTGTGTGTGTGTGTGTGTGTGTGCATGTGTGCATGTGAGAAAAGAGAGGTGGGAATAGAAGAATAACCTGTCCTTAAAACTCCCTATAGGGGAGAAAAAATAATTTCGTTTGCAACTGCGTTCACTTGAAACAGATGGCAAACTGAGTAATTCTTTTTGACCTCTGGTAATATTTAAGTCTCCTCTATCAGTAGGAAACTCTGGTGGTAGAGTGGTTAAGTGCTACACTTCGAATCTACCAGGTTCTCCTTGAAAAATCTATGAGGCAGTTCTACTTGATTCTAAAGGGTACCTATGAGTTGGAATTGACTTGATGGCAACTGGTTTGATTTGGTTTTGGTTTGTCTATCAGGTGTCGTGTGGTGGTGGTTTGCACACTACTTTGATGCTGGTATCTATGTCACTGGTATTTCAAAAGCCAGCAGGGTCACCCCTGATGGAAAGACTTCAGTGGACTGTCCAGACTAGGAAGACAGATAAGGAAGAAAAGCCTTGTGATCTATTTCTGAAGATTATTGTTGTTGCTGTTGTTAGATGTTGTCAAGTCAGTTTTGACTCATGGTGACTCTATGAACAACAGAATGAAAACCTGCCCTGTCCTGCGCCATGCCCACAATTGTTTTTATGCTTAAGCCCATTGTTGCAGTCACTGTATCAATCCATCTTGTTGAGGGTCTTCCTCTTTTTCTTGGACCCTCTCCTTTACCAAGCACGATGCCCTTCCCCAGGAACTGATCCCTCTTGACAATATGTCCAAAGAATGTAAGACACAGTCTTGCCATCCTTGCTTCCAAGGAGCACTCTAGTAGTATTTCTTTCAGAGCAGGACTGTTTTCTCTTGGTAGTCCATGGTTTGCTCAATATTCTTTTCCAATATCACAATTCAGAGGCATCAGTTCTTCCATCTTCCTTAGCTGTTATCCAGCTTTCATAAGCGTATGATGCGATTGAAAATACTATGGCTTGGTTCAGGCATATATTAGTCTTCAAAATGACATCTTTTGATTCCTTGACTGCTGCTTCTATGGGTGTTGATTCTTGAACTGAGTAAAATGAAGTCCTTGGCAATCTCAGTCCGTTCTCCACTTGTCGTGACATAGCTTACCTGTCTGGTTGTGAGGATTTTCATTTTCTTGCTGTTGAGGTGCAACCCATACTGAAGGCTGTCGTCTTTGATCTTCATTAGTAAGTATTCTAAGTCCTCTTCACTTTCAGCAAACGAGGTTGTGTCATCTGCATACTGCAGGTTGTTAATGAGTCTTCCTCCAATCCTGATGCCTTGTTCTTTGTATAGTCCAGCTTTTTGGATTATTTGCTCAGTGTACAGATTGAAAAGGTATGGTGAAAGGATACAACTCCAGTGCACACCTCTCCTGACTTTAAACCATGCAGTGTCCCATTTCCTGCAATGTTAGACACAATTTGTTATGATCCACGCAGTCAAGTGCCTTTGCATAGTCAATGAAACACAGGTAAACATGTTTCTGGTATTCTTTGCTTTCAGCCAAGATCCACCTGACTTCAGCAATGATATCCCTGGTTCTATGTTCTTTTCTGAATTCATGTTGCATTTCTGATAGTTCTCTGTCAATATTCTGTTGTAGTCACTTTTGAATAATCTTTAACAAAATTCTACTTGTGTGTAATATTAATGGTATTGTTTGATAAGTTTTGCATTTGGTTGGATCATCTATCTTGGGAATAGGCATAAACATGGATCTCTTCCAGTCGGTTGGCCAGGTACCTGTCTTCCAGATTTCTTGACATAGATGAGTGAGCACTTCCAACACTTCGTCTGTTTGTTGAAACATCTCAAGTGCTATTCCATGAATTTACAAAGGCTTGCTTTTCACCAATGCCTTCAATGCAGCTTCGACTTCTTCCTTCAGTACCATCTGTGCCAGATCATACACTACCTCTTAAAATAGTTGAACATTGACCAGTTCTTTCTGATGTAATGACTGTGTCTTTCTTCAATCTTTTGATGTTTCCTGAGTCATTTAATATTTTCCCTGTAGAATCCTTCACTATTGCTACTCGAGGCTTGAATTTTTTCTTCAGCTCTCTCAGCTGGAGAAACGTGGAACATTTGCTTCCCTTTTGGTTTTTTTATCTCAAGCTGTTTGCACATCATTATAATACTTTGTCTTCTTGAGCGACTCTTTGAAATCTTTTGTTCAATTCTTTTACTTTAGCTACGTGATGTTCAAGAGCTGCTTTCAGAGTCTCCTCTGATGTCCGTTTTGTCTTTTCTTTCTTTCCAGTCTTTTTTCTTCTTTCTTCTGCATGATGTCTTTGATATCATTCTACAACTCATCTGGTCTTTGGTCATTAGTGCTGAGTGCATCAAATCTGTTATTGAGATGGTCTCCAAACTCAATGCAATATACTCAAGGTCATACTTTGGCTCTCGTGGACTTGTTCTAATTTTCTTCAGTTCCAGTTTGAACTGGCATATGAGCCGTGTTGGTCTTTGCTACAGTCAGCACCTGGTCTTTTTCTGACTGATGTTATTCAGCTTTTCCATCATGTCTTTCAACAGACATAATCACTTTGATTCCTATCTATTCTATGACAGTGAGGTCCATGTATATAGTCACCATTTATGTTGGTTAAAAAAAAGGTATTTGAAATGAAAAAGTCATTGATCTTGCAAAATTCTATCATACAATCTCCAGCATCATTTCTGTCATCAGGGCCATATTTTCCAACTACGAATCCTTATTCTTTGTTTCCAGTTTTTGCTTTCCAGTCATCAGTAATTATCATTCCATCTGGATTGCATGTTTGAGCTGTTTTGAACTGCAGAAGCTAGTCAAAATCTTTAATTTCTTCATCTTTGGCTTTAGTGTTCAGTGCATAAATTTGAATAATAGTCATATTAACTGGCCTTCCTTGTCAGCATACGGATGTTACACTATCACTGACAGCATTGTACTTCAGGACACATCATGAAATGTTCTTTTTGATGATGAATGCAACCCCATTCCTCTTCAACTTTTCATTCCCAGCATAGTAGATTGTCTGATTCAAAATGGCCAATACCAGTCCATTTCAGCTCACTAATGCCTAGGATATTGATTATTCATGAGTGCCATTTCATTTTTGAGAATGTCCAGTTTTTATAGATTCATACTTTGTACATTTCACATTCTGATTATTAATGGATGCTTTTAGCTGTTTCTTCTCATTTTGAATCATGCCACATCAGCAGATGACAGTCTCAAAAGCTTGACTCCATCCACATCATCAAGGTCAACTCTACTTTGAGGAAGCAGCTCTTCGTCAGTCATCTTTTGAATGTCTTCCAATCTGTGGGACTCATTTTCCTGCACTATAGCTTACAATATTCAGCTCCTATTCATAAGGTTATGAATAGCTTCTGAAGATTAGCCAATAAAAATCTCACAGGTCACAACATAATGTTCAGTATATTACTGGAAGATGAGGCCTAGATTAGAAGACATTATGCAATAGTTGCAACAGTGGATTCAAACATATCAGTGTTCAGGAAGATGGAGCTGGACTGAGTAATGATCTGTTCTGTTTTACACAAAGCTGCCAGGAGTTGGAGCTGAGGCTCGAAGGCTACTAACAGTAACAGCACCAGCAACAGCAACAACGGTCATTTAGTGGCTTGCTTTCTCTGGCTGCCTTTGTTTGTTAAGCCCTCTCTGCTTTCTTTCTTCTCTGCTCTGATCATCTCTTTCTCCCCTAATTCTAGAACTTCTCCTCCTTCCTGCAAGAAATAATGCTTTGATTTATTAATTAGTCCTATATTTTTATTTTCTAACAAATTGACTTCTCCTTTCATATTTATTGATGCATTATTACTTTCCTAGGAGTTATTGTTCATCTTTTATTAATGTCTTTGATTGAACACGACATATCATATTTATTTTCTTTCTGCTATAGATATTTTCCTATTTTTTGTTTTGCTTCACTATTTTGTTGCAAATTTTATATTAATTTACTTTTGACATAAGAATTATTTATAAGATTTTCAGTTCGCATGTTGTATGTTGGTGAAGATCAAAGGCCACGGCCTTCAGTATAGATTACACTTCAACATAAACCAAAAATCCTCACAGCTGGATCAATAAGCAACATCACAATAATTGGAGAAATGATTGAAGTTGTCAAGGATTTCATTTTGCTTGGATCCATTAAAATGTTGAAAAGCATGATGTCACCTTGAAAACTAAGGTGTACCTGACCTAAGCATGGTGTTTTCAATGGCCTCATATTCAGGTAAAAGTTGGACAATGAATAAGGAAGACAAGAATTGACACCTTTGAATTATGGTGTTGGTGAAGAATGTTGAATATACCACGAACTGCCAAATGGATGAACAAATCTTTCTTGAAAGAAGTATGACCACAGTGCTCCTTAAAAGTGAGGATAATGCATGCAGTCTTATACTCCTGGACATGTTATCAGGAGGGAGCACCCCCTGGAGAAGGACATCGGACCTGGTAAAGAAGAGGGTAAGTAAGAAAGAGGAAGACCCTCAGTGAGACGGACCGACACAGTAGCTGCAACAATGGGCTGAAACTAAATGGTGATTGTGAGGATGGTGCAGGACTGAGCAGTGTTTCTGTCTATTGTATATAGGGTTGCTGTGAGTTAGAACTGACTCGACAGGACCTATTAAGACTTACAACTTATCACTTTGTAAGTCTGTTTTTGTCACATCATAATCTGAGAACATCATGTGTAGCATTTTTGTTTTTCAACTTCTCTACTTCACTCTGATTTTTTTAGACATCTGGTGCATGTGCAATTTTGTACAATCACATGTCTATGTTTGCAGGTTCCTCATCCACGGATTTAACAAACTGCAGATAAAAAAGACTTGAGGAAAAAAGAATGAACAGACTTTTTCTTTCTTGCCATTATCCCCTGAACAATACAGTGTAACAAGTATTTTCATAAGTTTTACATTGCATTAGGTATTGTAAGCAACATGCAAGTGATTGAAAGTATACAATAAGCTGTGCATAGGTTATGTGCAAATCTTACACTATTTTAAATAAAGGACTTGATTTGCCGTGGACTTAGGAGGCAGGGGTCCTGGAACTGATCTCCCATGGATCCCAAGGGACAACTGTAAATACATAATGGATGCATAAAAATACAGTGTGTTTCTGGTTGGGATTTTGCCATATGCTTTTGTGTATGCGTTTTCTCCCTTAATGATTTCTTTTTCTATCACAAGTCAAAATCTCATTTTACCAATTTTTCTTCTATATCTACTTGAAGTTTTTCTTCATAATTATTATGCATAAAGATTAGACATAAATTTTCATGTTTAAAAAATTTTAGATACTACTCTTTATGAAGGATAATACCCCCCACCCCCCGAATATGACCTTATCTGTTGTTTGTCTGCTTATTGTTAAGAGCACAAGTTTAAAATTCCAGGAGATATCTCTTTAGTAGTCAGTAGGTGGTCAGGATATAGTAGTGATTCAAAACCATGGACAGCACTCTTACTCAAGGGTTACACAGCTTCAGTGTTTTGAGAACCGTGAAACACCAAGTGGAAGAGAGATATGGAGAGTCAACTTAAGGATGATAACTGACCTCTCATCATGTATAAGGCATGCATAATTTAAGGTTAATGGACTATGCAAGTCCAGCAATTGTCCAAGCAGAGGGGTTGCTCCTAGTGTCAAATATTATTGTGTTCCTTTGGCAAGATTATCCTTATGGTTAAGAAGACTGCATTATGCTATTTTGACCAAGGTTTGTTTCTAAAAATGTATCTAATTAACTCCCTTCATGCTTTCTTACTTATCAAACATTATTATTATACTTAAGCATCCTATATAATTTCATCTTCTGAGAGAGAATGTGCTGGCTATGGCAATGCTGACATTTCAGCTCATGCAACTACAGAAATCTCACTCTGTTTGATACCCTGGTACCCTACTTCTATCTACAAACTTAGTGTAAAGACCCCTTTTCCAGAAAGACTCATCTTCTCCCAGCTGATTGATAAACCATCTTTTGCACCCATGAAAAAGGCTTTCCCAGGGTCAGGACTTGAAACTTGATGAGTTTACCAGTTCATTACCTGTGAGGCCTTCAGGAAATCTGACAGCTACTCTGATCCTGAGATATTCTGACATCACTGTACACCTTCCAGTGGAAGCCTAGATCCTGTGTAATCAGGGTGAGAGCCTGTGGTGCTCTAACCTTCCCCCTACCCCCGCCCCCCAGTTCTCTTTGACTTAGATTAAGCATCGACTATTATATGAAATTCTGTAACTGAATCTGCTATCTGTATGCCCCCAAATGGTGTGAAGTTCAAGCAGCATGTGGAAATCCAAACCCCATTTCATATTCTGAAAGCCAAGTTTTAGTTAAAAGTATCTTTTAACAAATGTTTATAGGTGATTAAAGAAGAGAAAGCAACACAAAATTTAAGAATTTGCTGATTTCCTTTCTCAGTTGAGTGCACAAGTGTTGAGTCCTTATCATCATCTTCCAGATTTGGCACAGAATAATCCCAAGAGCTAAGTGACATTGTGCTCCTGGTGGGCACCTGAGCAACGAATGACTAGTAAAGCAAAGCAGAGGTTACTGAGGCCACTGAAAGACGAACTTGACTCTTCTGATGTTTTCTCAAGAGCATTTTTCCCCCCTAATGTAGAATAATAAACTTGGCTCTTATTTATCACATGCACAGAAATAGACTGCCATTCATTTATATTTAAAAACCTGTTACTAGTAAGACATGCCAATGTATTTCTCCTCTGCTGGTTATGCTGGTAGTAATGTAGATGGGTCTGCTTTCTGTCCTACCTGTCCCCTGATGTCTTCAATGCCACGAAAAGGGCATCTTTCATGATGACTTCAAGTGGCCACATTTCATCAATTAGTCAGTCAGTGATGTTGACAGAACGCCACTGTGAATAGAGCACTCAGTAAATATCAGAAAATTGGAAAATCACATTTTACATAGACCTTCACATCAGTATCCTAACCTGCCACATCATTATAATCATTGGAGCTTCTCTTTGCTACTGTATTGTGCTCTTGATTGCAACTGGAGGAATATACGAGCCCATGTAGCCTCTTGAATACGGTCTGTATGGCCTGTCTAGAGATGAGCTCCCTGGATAAGGAGGCATTTTAAAAGTTAGCATGATTCAGCAGGGATAGAAAAAAAGGTGAATGTGATCTCTCTTAAGAAGTCATCCGGTGGGCTAAGTGCTTGGAGGTCAGCCACAAGTTTGAGAAGCAACTGAGGAGTTGCTTCTTGTCAGAATGATGAACAGCTCTTAAAGGATTTGTGCATCTGCCACCATAGAGGGTGTTTGTCTCTTTTGGCTCTGAAGAATCCCTCAATTCCAGTTAGTATATACCAACTGCCATTGGATTGATTCTGACTTATAGTTGATTCTACTCTCTCCTACATGACAGAGTAGAACTGCTCCATAGAGTTCCCAAGGAGCACTTGTTGGGTTCAAACTGTTGACCATTTGGCTAGCAGCTGTAGCACTTAACCACCACATTACCAGGGTTTCGAATAGTCATTAGGAATTCTGGAAACCTTGGTGGCATTGTGGTTAAGTACTACAGCTACTAACCAGAAGATTGGCAGTTCATATCCTCCAGGTCCTCCTTGAAATCTCTTTGGGGCAGTTCTACCCTGTCCTGTAGGGTTGCTATGAGTTGGCATTGACTTGACAGCACTGGGCTTTTCTTTTCTCAGAAATTGTTCACCGTGGACAGTATTGTTGGCACGGGGGGAGGTATGTGACTTAGTTTTGGCCATATAACTTTCTCAGTGTGGTTTTAATGAGGGATGGTAGACATAAATTTACTACATCGGTGCAGGTAGACCGGAATGTTCCTGTGGCCCGCTGTGTTTTCTGTAGTCTAGTCCTGTGGGGAACTCTCTTTGTTCTAACCTGTTTTCCAAGACTTGCTCTCCTGCTCACCGTTACTTTTGTGAGTCTTCTCACTCCTACTTTCCCTAATTTTTTAAACTCTCCAGAATAGGATAGATTTTGAAATTTGTAACCTAAAGCCCTGACTGGTCCAATCTCTCAGCACTGATAGACTTCCTTTTTATACATTTTTATATTGGACTAATCAGGATGAGCTAGGCCATGCTGTTCCAACAAACAGTCCCCCAGTTTTTATGGTTTAACACAGGGAGCTCTGCCTATCATGGTGTATAGATAGATTATGGCAGATGGAAAATTGAATTGCTCACAGACCCTTGAAGTTTCTCTTGGAAAAAATATGTCATGGAAAAGAATATGTTGTTTATATTTAACTGCCCAAAGCAAGTCACATAGCCCTGACTAACTTCCTAACTTCAAGGGTGGAAGGGTTAGGCAATCCTACCACGTTTCTGGAAGAAGAGCCAGCCCTAGTAGTACTACCATTGTTCTTGTTTATAGCTTGTGTTGCAGAGTTTATTGTAGTACCTTTGTGTGATTGTCTATAACCTAGGCAGGAATCTCTTAAATGGAAATAAATAATTGTACATTTCCTTTAAAGATCTGCTTTGCAGCTCTGACATGGTGGGCTTAATGGAGATTTTACAGATGGACGCAATATCCTCAAGAAAATGAAATACTGTGAACTGAGTCTGAAATTTGAATATTACAGGACAAATGAAAAAAGCAGCTTTTCAATATAATTGAGGAACAATTGTGGCAACAATTTTGTTCACTTTAACTGTGCATCAAATAATTTGCTGAAAAGTGGAAGCAAGTTGGTAGCCAAGTCACTATGGTGTGAAAGCACTGTTTGGCCTTGTTTCTTGCTGAACTGGCAAAATAAAACAGTAGTCTAGCTATCAAGTAAGTGCAGCCAATGTACATTCTGAACACATGATTTACCTGGTGTAATTACTGAAAAATGAGGTTCTGAGCCTTTGTAGGAAGAGCATGTGACGCGGCACAAAGCAAGCACAGGGTGTCATGGTAAAAACATCATCTTGGGATGAAATCCAGTTTCAGCTCAACAACCAAAAGCTCACTGCCATTGAGTCAGCTCTGACTCATAGTGACCCTATAGACAGAGTAGAACTACACTGTAGGGTTTCCAAGGAGCATTTGGTGGATTTGAATTGCCAACCTTCTGGTTAGCAGCCATAGCACTTAACCACTATGCCACCAGGGTTTTCATTTTAGCTAAATGTAGCCCTAGTATTTCAAAGTAAGAAAGAAAGAAAAGAGAAAACAAATAAATGTTCTGCGATCAAGTTGATTAGATTCATAGCGACCATTTAGGACAGGATACAAGTGCTTCATAGGGTTTCCAAGGAACACCTGGTGACTTTGTACTGCTGACCTTTGGTTAGCTGTCAAACACTTAAGCACTACACCACCAGGTCCCCTCTTAGACTGTCTGTTAGGTAGAAGGCCATTGACCAAGAAATCTTGTTCTTTATTTCTCTCTCTGTCTCTTTTTTAACCACTTGGTCTCTAAACACACACACATATGAATGTATCCACCCACATGTGCATGTGTGCACCCATGCGCACATGAACACACCCACACCTGAGCGCAAACAACCAGACCTAGAAACTTCCATTGTTACTGACAAAACTCCAGATTCTCATTACCTGTCCCCAAAGGCAATCTCTGAGACAGCTATTGAGGTGAATGATCAAATGTTTTATTAACCATCTTCTGCCAGCAAGAGCACAGGGGACGACATATTCAAATCTCCAGGGCTGTCTGAATTGGGCAGGCTTAACCTGTGGTTTGTATAGGGGTAAAAGAGTGTGTGTGCCTGCGCACGGAAGTCTCACACCCACAAACGTCTTGGGAGAACAATGGGGGCAGTTGGGGGGAACTGTGTCCTGAGAGCAGGTTGGTGGACTCTGTCTGTCAAAGGTCAGGATCTAGATACTCCCAGAATGTCTTGGCGAAGCAGTGCCTCCCTGTCTCCACTCATCTGTCCATTTATTTGACATACCTAAGGAAGTTATGAAAAGCTACAGAGACTGTTGTCTTAGTGGTTACTGTCAGTTAATGGGTGACTTCCTCTGTCTAGCCCCAAGCTGAGGTGAGGAATATCAGAAATCTTTGAAGACAGGAGAAAAGACAAGTAAAAGGTTTTGTCTTGGCTGTCTACTCTGATTTTCCCTTTTAAAATCAGGATGTCTAAACATCTTCCCTATTTTACAATCACATTGGCATCTTTTTCTTTCCTTTCTTTTTTTAAATTAGGGATTAGCCTATGAAACTACTTTCCCTTTGTTGTTGGTAATTGTCATCAAGTCTCTTCCAACTCATAGCGACCTGCGTGTTCATACTTAACCAAACTGTAACAGTCTGTCAGCTTGTTGAAACCTAACTGCTGTTCTAATATTTAAATATAGCAGTAAATACCAGGAACTCATTTAGTCCCAAAGTCTGTATTTTAATGTTACTATTTTAAAAAAGCATGCTTTGAGCATGTTGTGGTGAGTAGCAAGGATTTCGGCAAATTATTTTTAACCTGTGGTAAATAAAGTATGAGTGTACCCCTCGGAAGTACGCAGCCCCGATTTGCCCTTCAGAATTTATTGCTGGTCTTAAAAAGCCATTTTTATGACTCCCTGTGACTTTGCCTAGTGTGTCTCTCCATCTATCCTATAAAGGGCATCAGGAATCATTTTCTTTGACTTCCTCCTGCTATCAGTGACTGTTGGGTTCCTAGTTGGCACAAATGGTGAAGCACTCAACTCCTAGCTGAAAGGTTGGTGGTTCAAGCCCACCCGGAGATGCTTTGGATAGCCAGCCAAGGCAAGTGCTGTCGGGTCTGAAATGTCACAGCCTTCAAAATGCTGTAGAGAGTCTACACTATACATATGGCATCACCATGGGCCAGAAGTGACTTCACAGCAGCAGTGACATTAACAACAGGAACTCGGAGCCTCACCCATTCATTATTATCTACTGAGGAAACGATGGAAATTTCTGAAGCCCCTTCCCAACCCCATCCTCAGGACACACAGATATCTGCTTGTGCCGGCTACCTCACAGGTGAATGGAGGGCCATTTTCAGGGCCGCTTCCCTTTCAACTTCATTAATCCAATAACTGCGTCATCTTCAAGGAAATCTCAACTTCCAGACTGCAAAAGACGTAAAGATGATTGTGAGGGTCTCTCCCCTACTTCCCACCCATCGGTGGTCTACATTTTCCTGGAACCTGAAAATCTCTCAGCGTGTACTTAGCATTTTCATTTTCCAGTGGCTCCTTAGTGAAACTGTCTGTCAGTTTCATCTAAAACTGAAGGTACCCACATTCTTGCTAGGAGTCGGGGATAAATTCCAACTGCCCTCTCCCCTAGGTTCCAGGAGGCAGAAGTTCTCAGGTTCTGATGAAGGACCATCCCCGGCACCCCAGCAGTTTGGATGACCTCTGCCTGCTCCTTCCAGCCACACTGTGAAGTGGGACCAACCAAAAAAACCACTGTCACTGAGTCAAGTCTGACTCATAGTGACCCTAGAGGTCAGAGTAGAACTGTCCCACAGAGTTCTCAAGGTACACCTGGCAGATTGGAAGTGCTGGCCCTTTGGTTAGCAAATGTAGCACTTAGCCCGCTATGCCACTGGAGTTTCTGAGAAGCAGGACTGAACTAGTAAATAGTGTTGTGTCCTCCCTGAATTGATTTGCTTGATTTGTCCTTGTGTGTCCTTGTATGGACAAGCTCCCTCTCTCTCCAGTGTGGCTTGAACCTCCTGATTCTTCTACTTGGACTGGTGATGCTGGTGTTTCCTACTGGGGCTCAGAGAGGCCAGAACCTCTAATACAGATGTCCATTGGCTTAGTCAGACACCCTGGAAGCACAGTGATTAAGCTCACAGCCTTCAACTGACACTTTGGTTGTTTGAACCCAGCTGTATGGCTCTGAGAGAAAAGACTTGGCAATCTGTTCTTGTAAAGACTACAGCCCAGAAAATCCTAGAAGACAGTTCTACTCTGTCACATGGGATTGTTACGAGTCAGAATTGATTTGATGGCATTTAACAAGATTGGTAATTAGTTAAAATTCTGCTGGCCTCTGGATAGTGGTTATTGGAGAGATACAGTATCATGGAAAATATTTATTTTCTTCTTTAGACTCACTTGCACTTTCTGCAAAGAGCATGCGGAAAAGAAATACATGCTGTTGCTCAGAAATTGCCCTAGAGTCATTCCACTGTCATCTTGGTTATTGCAATGGTTGCTTCTTGGCATTTATTGAAATTGTGTCCCCTTGACCTTCCCAAATGTGTGTTTGGAATCCTACCCCCTATACCTGTGGATATAATCTTGTTTGGAAATGAGGTCTTCCTTGCTATGTTGATGTGGCCCTGCCAGTGCAGGAGATGTCCTAAACCTGAGTTATAAGGAGCAGAGATGAACAAGCATGAAGCGGGTCGGGTGCAGACAGATGCTGTGCGATGACTCCAGGGAACTGGGGAATGATGGGAAGAAAGCTGAGACAAGGATCTGCCCCCAGAGACAACAGAGAGAGAGCCTTCCTAAAGCTAGAGCTCTACAGTCAGATTTCTAGCCTCTGAATCTGTGAGAAAATAAATTTCTGTCCTTGAAAGCCTCCTATTTGTGGTATTTCTGTTACAGTAGCACTGGGAAACTAAGACACACCTGATAAATACCAACATAAACCTGACTCTCCGAGTAATGTATTTTTGATACATGTGCATACTTCTTAACTCCCAGGAGAATTTTAAACAAGAGTGCTCCAAGTGATTAAAATGACAGGTTCAGAGAGTAGATGGGTATGCTGGTTACTTCCTTTGCACTCCTGCCATTGGCTACCTTCCCGCAGTGCTTTGGGAGTGGTGATTGTAAGCAAAACCACAGTACCTTTCTGTAAGCGGAGCTTCTAGATCCACCTTGTCTGGAGTGGAATCCCCTCTGCCCCAGGCAGCCAGAGTCCTAGGCCTCTTGGATGCCACTGGAGCCAAAGCAGTGGTCAACAATCCCTGCTCTTTCTTTTACCCTTTTTTGGAAAGCATTTTATTTGTGTCCGCATCACAGGTTGCAAAACACTGTCCTGCATTCCTTCTAACTTGCTATGCATGCCCCACTGCAATGAGGCTTTGCATTTTTTCCACTGAGGGAAGTTGTCTGTTTACCCTAGAATCTGGGTAGGCCTTGCAATTGGCTTTGCCTATAAAATACCGAATAAGTGATATAATGTGACTTTCTAGACTGGAATCTAAGAGACCTTGGAGCTTCTGCTTTCACTGTCTTCAAATGCTGACCCAAGACTCCTGTAAAGAATATGGTTAACCCTTCTTGTGGATGAGAAGCCAATGGAAGAGAAAAGAGGCTTTAGTCCTCATCGGATATATGAGCAAAGCCCTTTGGCGGTGTCCAGCCTAGTAAATCCTCTGACTGAACATAGGTACATGAGCAAGCCTGGCAGAAAATCAGTTACGTGGTTTAAAGTCACTCATCTTTAGAGTGCTTTATTATATACCAGTTGATAACTAAGACTGTTGTTAGCTGCTGTTGAGTCTTCTCCCAACTCATGACAAATAGATCAGACTGTAGTGATCCACAGAGTTTTCACTGGCTGATTTTCAGAAGATCACCAGGCCTTGCTTCCTAGATTGTTCTAGTCTGGAAGCTTGCCCGAAGTCTGCTAAGCATCAGAGAAATATGCAAACGTCCAGTGACAAACAGGATGGGTGGAAGCTGAGCATGAGGTGCACTGGCTGGGAGGTGAACCCAGACGTTCCTTAGATTCACTGCCAGTGAGTCATTTCTGACTCACAGTGACCCTATAGGACAGAGTAGAACTGCCTCAGAGAGTTTCCCAGGAGCACCTGATAGATTTGAACTGCCAACTTTTGATTAGCAGCTGTCGCACTTAATCACTACTGCACCAGATCTGCTTCCTGAGGTATCTGTTTCCCTCATAGCCAAACCAAGCCCTCTACTGTCAAGTCAATTCTGACCCATAACAACCCTGTAAGACTGAGTAGACCTGTCCATAGAGTTTCAAGGAGTGCCTGGTGGATTTGAACTGCTGACTTTGTAGTTAGCAGCCATAGCACTACACTACCAGGATATCTGTTTTCCTTGAAGAAAGCAAGAATTCTACCACTGTACCACCACTGCCCCTAGTGATTAAAATCTCCCTGTGGTATTTTGGGAAGTGCCCACCTCATGGTCATACTTGAGTAGTAGAGTATGGATGTGGGATGCTGTTGATTAGAAGTGAGGTACTTAAGCAGGGATGAGAACACAGAACACAAGGGACTTCTAGTCCATATTTACAGGAGATATGACTTAATCCTAAAGCAGCTGTAGAATAGTTTTGGGCGAGAGAGCGGCATGGTCAAATCTTCGTGGTAGAAAGCTACTCTGTCGTCTAAGAGGACAAGGAGTTTGAAGGTGTCAGGCCTGGAGGCAGGAAAGTCATTTGAGAGGCAATTGTAGTAATTTATTCATGGCTTTTTGGACTGAGAAGTAGAGCAGATGTTGCAGAGAAAAGTGGATTCCCAAATTTGAAAGACATGGAAAAGGCAAAACTGGTGGGACTTGTTGATTAGCTGAGAAAGCGGGTGGCGAGAGGTGAGAGCCTAGAAGATGGAGAATCCTGGGGTTAGGAAGGCAAATTTAGAAGGAGAGGTGATGAACTGAGCTTAAACTTTTTTTTTTTCTCATTCAAACATTTGTACACGACTTGAACTAGTAGTTTCTTTGTGTCTTTGGTTTCCTTCATTCTCCTTTGCTGTGGACAAGATGAGACCACTGAATAGATCTTAGGTGGTTTAAATGCTTTTTAAAGGCTTATAAATAAAACCATAGTATTTTTCTGTAGGTGGAACTTCTAGGTGTCCCTTATCTAGAATGGAGCTGTTTCTGCCTTAGCTAGTCACATCCCTAGGCCTCCTGGATGTCATCAGGGCCAAAGTTGTTCAATTGTAGAAGACGTTTGGATGCAGATTTCCAGCAGGCAATAGTAGAGACAAGAGACATTTACAGAAGTCAGAAATGAACTAACAATAAGACTGACACCACTAATAATTATCAATTTGAAATAAAATGCATTTCCCTTTTTTGGTGAAAGGAACACATATTAAGTCAGAAAGGCAGAATTTTATTTCACCCAGCCAAAAGTTACTGCACAGCTCATGGAAGCGATATAAACACTGTGTGATCTTTAAAATTAACTGCCTAGCTCAGAAGAGAACAAGCAAGGTCTCGTTTCACAGTTTATGATGGTAACATTTTAGAGCTGATTTCAGGAGAGAATTCATTAAGCCAATAGAAAGCCATGCCATTTTCACCATGGTATGAGTATCTTTAGCTCTGATTTTTTTAATTAGCAGAAGCAAATAAAGAGACCCTCGTTTTGACTGTGGAAAATGACTCCTTTATTTCAGGTGGTTTCAATTTATCCTGATGCTGCTGTTCAAATAATCATGGTGATTACCAGTGTAATTATTAATTTTCTGAGAAGTAAATCCGTGCTTTGCCTTGGTTTTCTCTCCTATAAAATCTGGTGAGACAATAAGGCCCATTAACGGGTCTTATTGACAGCCTGCCTAGGGGGTGCCTACCAAGGGGGAGCACCAGGGAAACCTTGACAATGAAGAAAAAATGTGTTAGAAGAGACTTCAGATGTCATTTGGTCCACCCGTCACACGCAGAAACTTAGATACAAACACGAAGGATTTTAGTAAAAGCTATTATGGTTCAGAGCTTTGATGTACCAGGCACTGCTTAATATTTTGCATACGTTAGTTCATTTAATCCTCAAAACCACCCTGTGAGGTAGATACTGTTCCATTTTGTTTTACAGATGAGAGAGAACTGAGGCATAGAGAGGTTAAGTGACTCACTCAGGGTAGCCAAACTGGTGAGAGGTGTCCTAGAACTCACAATGCGGTTGTCTGGCTCTAGAGTCCCGTCCAACCAAAGGGAGTGCGAGTGTGCACAATCAAAGAGAGCTCAGTCTCAGCAACTGAATTCCATTGTAAAAGTTCTTTCTAATCTCCCCTGCTTTACCCTGTTGCTGCTGAGTCTATATGGACTCATAGCAACCCTCTAGGACACAACAGTACTATCCTATAGAGTTTCCAAGGAGCACCTGGAAGATTTGAACTGCCAACCTTTTGGTTAGCAGTGTAGCTCTTAACCACTAGGCCATCCAGGTTTCCTCCCCAGCTTTACTCTCTCCCAAATAGATAAAAATTAGTCCACAAGCACTGACACACAATTCTGCTCTCTGGGGCTCCAGCTCCTAGTACCCACTTCCCCAGACCAAATCTACTGTGCCCCAAGGTGGCAGTGCAGGGCTGTCTAGCGGGCAGGCAGCCTCTGGCTCCCCAGAGCTGAGAAGGGCCTTGTGTCTTGTCTTGCTTCCAGATACTGTTATTTGCTGCACCCTCGCTTCACTCATATCCCTCTACCCCAGGCAGTAACCTTCTCACTGAGGACTGGCTGAACCCACTCTAGGACACTCAACCTCTTATCCTACAGGATTTTTCTTTATAGAGTGCTTATCACTCTCTGACGTTGCGTTATATCCTTTTTTTGTGTGTGTATGTTAACTTTCCACCTACAAAGAGCCTGACTTAGACTAAACCAAAAACAAAACCACTGCTATTGAGTTAATTCTGACTCACAGCGATCCTACAGTATAGAGTAGAACTGCTCCATAGTTTCCAAGGAGTGCCCGACAGATTCAAACTGCTGACCTTACAGTTAGCAGATGTAGCACGTACCTGCTGTGCCACCAAGGTTTCTAACTTAGATTAGGTGCTTTTAAAGGTTTATTGCATAGAAACTCTGGTGGTGTAGTGAGCGGTTAAGCGCTAAGTCTGCTCTCGTGTTTGGACAGTGTGAGGGAAGGTCTGGTCTGGTAGGAAAGTTCATTACCGTACAGTCTGCGAACACTTGATCTTTGAGTTTTGTTTCAAGTTCCTGGTTCTGCTCTTCCCAACGGTGTGATTTTAAACCTCAAAACAAACCTCGTGCCATTGAGTTGATTCCGACTCATAAAGGTGTGATTTTACAAGTTACTTAATTGCTCTGGAGCCTTTTCTCTCCTCTGTGTACTGAAAAGGACTCCATCTATCTTGTCAGGCAGTACAGGGGAGCCAAGGAGCTAACCAGTGCCCTCTGATGAGCAGTCATTACTGCACAAGAATCACCTCATTTCTGACCTAGGCAATCCCTATTTCTAAGAGTGTTTTAGTGTAATTCTGTGAATGGGTTTATTATAACTAGCATCCATGCACACCAGAGTCTCCTCGAGCAGTAAGTTTCTCAAAGTGGATTCCATGGAACATTTGTTTCATAATGGTAAGAGTTATCACTCAAAATATGCAGTGTTTACTTTGGCTGTAATAGCTTAAGTGGAGAACTATCCAAGAGGAAGCTCTAATTTCATTATTTGCTGAATTTGTTGTTAGTCTGTAGAATTTTCTCTTAATGAAGTACTTGATAGCACTTAAGCTCTATGGGATGCATTTGAAATATATATATATATATATATATATATATAGCTTTATAAAGGAGAAGCCGAGTCCTGTTTTGAGGAAATATCCAACATCTTATTTTATTAAGCAATCAAATCCTCCTCATAAAAATAATCTCATTGTTTACAGACTTTAGGTGATGGGACCAAGGGGCAGATAAGGATTTGGAATGATCTGTAGCTCACCAGTCCTGTGTGATGGTCAGGGAGTGAAGACATTACGAGTAAAGTATATATTCCTAAGCAAGAATTCCTGGGTGGTGTAAACGGTTCAAGTGTCCAACTGCTAACCAAGAGGTTGGCAGTTTGAGTCCTCTCAGAGGTTCTCTGGAAGAAGGACCTGGAGTTTACTTCCCAAAAATCAGTTATTGAAGACCCTGTGGATCACAGTTCTTCTCTGACACACGTGGGATCACTGTGAGTCTGAATTGACTCGGTGGCAACGGGCTATTGCTAAGAAATCCTCAGATGGATTTGTAAAGCATGTTGTGAACAGTCAAAGTGCTGTAAATCCAAGAAGTCTCCCTGTCACGGTTATGGTTACAATGACCCATTAGACCTCTGGTAATTTCTAGAGAGATCCAGTTTCATAGCTAAGTCATGCTGATCGTGGGTGCCGTATTTTAAACTATTGTTGGAAATCACGTAGAGCTCATCAGAAAGTGGATGTGGTTAGAGCATCTGTCACTTTCCTTGAGCTGACTTTCTCTTGTCCTTATTTGCAAATAGATCAGAGATTATACACACAGACGGTCAAACATCACCTCCTCATTTTTATTTAAGTTCTTTTGTTTCAGTGGCTTTCAAGTTGTGCTTTGAGAAGCACAGCAAACTCAAAGATTATGTCTGTGGGCACAAACTGGATTTTTAAGACACACTGTTGCATGAACGATCGGTATTTTATAGACAGCAAGGATTTCTGTTCTTTGTTCTCTGTCTCTTCTTTCTGCTTGTTTCAGATTTCAGTTCAAATACTAACTCTACGGGCCATAAGCTGTCTGAAGTGCTCTCAGTGTGAAATAAACTGAAATTTTTAGCCTTGATTTTCTCATCTGAAAAATGGGGATACATATATGTGTGTGTGTGTGTGTGTGTGTGTGTGTGTGTGTGTGTGTGTATGCTTGCATTAGACTCAATGGCACTTGGCTTGCTTTAGAAGGCTTCTATGAGGGTGAGGGACAAAAACTACAGTACGTGGCCACCCAGCAGAATCTTTGATTCTGAGCATCCCTGCAGCTGGTGTCCTTAGACCACTGGAGAGTGGGAGATACCATTCTTCCATTGGAGCAATTAAGAAAGAAAATTAAACAGCTGTATATAGACTCCAAAGAGGTGAAAGCAAGAATGCAAAGAGAAATCTGTGAATGTTCATTTAAACATTGTTCATTGCAATATTATTCCCAATAGCTAAAAGACAGAAGCAACTGCAGTGTTCACCAACATGTGAATGCATAAATAAATTGTGGTCTCTACATACAACCGGGTATTATTTCGCCTAAAGGGAAATGAAATCTTGATGCATGCCATTAACAAGGAGGAGTCTTAAAAACATGCAATGTGGTCAAAGTCCATCACAAAAGGACACATGTGTATGATCCCACTTATCTGAAATGGAGAAATATAGATAGATCAAAGCTTGATAGTGGTTACAGGGTTGGAAGGGAAGGTGCAAACAGGAGGCTGTGAATAGGAGGCATTGTGTTTCTGTTAATGGTGGTGGAATATTCTGGAAAGTGAGAGTGGTGGTGGTTGCACAGTGATGATGAATGTGGTCAGTGGCAGGATTTGTGTGTTGCTGTGATGCTGAACAGTTTTCAGCAGCACTTTCAGACTAAGACACACTAGGAAGAAAGGCCTGGGGATCTAATTCTCAAAATTAGCCAATGGAAATCCTATGGCTTACTACAATCTGATTCACAGTCATCAAGGGGCTGATGCCAAACTAGGCAGTGTTTAGTTCCCTTGTGAGTGGGCTGGCCATAATTTGGGGCCAACTCAAAGGCAGCTGACCACAAGCAAACTTGAGTAGATACTCATAGGAACCAAACCATAGCCTTTTTCTCTTTTCTCTGACTGGAGCTATTGTGATTCTTGATAGCAAGGTGTCCAAGTTCCTTGAGGTTTTCTTTGATTCCAAATTGATTGGCTGTCTCAAGAACTTGTAATATTTGCCCTAATCTCATCTCATGGTGTTTCTATTTAGCAAACAGAGACGCGCCCTGCTTTCTCCAGGGATCACAGGGCTAAATAGTGACCTGCATCTGTAATTCTAAGGGCATGTAGGTGCAGTACTGGTTGGCCTGCATTTATACTGGAGATTACACTTTTCCAATATAAAGCTCTTAGGAACTGTCACCGTGAATGATGGGCTGATTGGAGATAATGGTGACGATGATAATTCTATAATTATGTTTTGTGCTTCTCATTGCCTCCTGAAATCTCAACAGGCTTTGTACATGTCCTTTCTGAAAATAGATCCATTAGTTATACTAAGATAAAAAGAATACCAATAAAGTGCTGGCCATTGAGGTCCATAGGGGAGAGAGCTAAATGGATTTAGAAAGCCCCATTTCTGACCTCTTTTCCAGAAAAACCCCTTGTTTCTCATAATCCTCTAAATGATAGCTTCAGGGACAGGTCTCTAGGAGTGTGGCACCAAATTGGTGGGACTGGAAGGGCAAGGTGTCCCTCCTAGATGGGCTCACCCACGTGCCACCCAGGTGGATTGCCCACTCACTATTGTGGGCACCAAGGAGCAGTTCTACTCCAAAGCAAGTGGGGTCACCATGAGTCGGGGGTGATGGTAACTGATGGCAGTAGGATATTGTTCTAGGCTCTCGGAATATAGCAACACACCAATAACCTGCTCTCAGGGAGGCCATCTTCTGGAAGGAAGGATGCATAAGTCATCAAAGAAATTATATCTCCAGTGACAGTAAACACTTTGAAGAAAATACAGCTTTCATGTTTATTGCTTTATGCCCAACAGCTATACAATTTTCTCCTCTGCCAATCAATCCATTCTCTTGCAGTGCCTTCCTCTGGCCTAGAGAACCAAGCCACTTTCGTAGGAACATCGGTAGCCCCTTCGTTTTAAGGCCCTGGGCAAAGAGAAGATGGCCTAGTGGCAGACAGAGCTGCTAGAAGCAGTCATGCTCCTTGTAGCCAAACATTTAACTTGCCCATTGCAAAGGCAGGTGGGAGTGATGTCCACTTTCTGGTCCTGGCGGGGAAGAAAGGTCAGCTTCGTGGGGTCAGAGCTGGCATCTCATCTCCTGTCAGCTGCGTCTAGGCAGCTTCAGAGAATGACTGCGCAGAGACCAAATGGTTCACTCACTTGGATGGGAGTCACCAGTCGGCTTTGTGTGATCAGCAGCTGAGTTAAAATTCATGCGGAGAAACCAGCACTTACATTAGCTAAGTTGGGAATCTCAGCACAGAGGGCATGGCGAAAATTAAACTTTAATTAAGTAGTCCACCCTTAATTTGCAGCTTCATCTGTTCCTAAGACACTGCTTGCAAAACCTAAAATGTAAACCCATTGCTGTGGACTCAGTTCCCATGCACAGCAGGACAGACCAGAACTGCCCCAATGAGGTTTCCTAGGCTGTAAATCTTTGCAGATGCGGACAGCCACATCCTGCTTTTGCAGAGCTGCTGCGGGGGTGGTTGGGTTTGAGTCCCCCACCTTCTAGTTAGCAACTGAGTGCCTTTAACCACTATGGCATTAGGACTCCTTTCTGGTCACAATGGGTTATCTAAAAAGACCAGAAATTCCCTGCGATTGTTAACACCCCAAGTTGAGGTTTCCTGGAACTTTGGAGGCTCTGCCAGAAAAGCATGTGCTTTTGCCTTTTGGACTTTTGGTTGGTTGATTGTTTCATTAATGGGGCCTCCTGATATCAGCTTGGTATTTCAGCTGCGACAAGGACTTTCCGTGAATTCTGACTGTTGATGAAGACAAAAGGCCAGGACTTGGTAACCAAAAAGTTGTGCACTGCGTTGGGAAGCTGTTCAGCAAAAGGGATAGGCTGAGAATGACAGTCAGCTCTGAGAGGCTGGCAGTGACGTATCCAAGGTGTTGCACCAGCTCTGGGTTTGTGGAACCACTGAGCGGCTTCTAGTCACCCAGCACAGCCTAGCAGCCTTCCCCAAGCCTGGAGACATGGACTGAATCGTGTCCCCCCCCAAAAACATGTGTGTTGATTTGACCTGGCGAGGAGTCCCAGTACGATGCCATTCCTCCCATGTGTTGTGAATCCTGCCTCTGTGATACTGATGATGTAGAATGGGCTACAGTTGTGTTAGTGAGGTGGGACTCAAGCTACAAGCTGGTGGGATATAAGGGAGAGAAGTGAGCAGAGGAAGGTGGGAACCTCATAGCACCAGGAGAGCAGCACCGAGAGCAAAGCATGTCCTTTGGAAGTGAGCTTCCCGTGCTGAGATGCTCTCCTTGAATTTGGGCTCTTAGCCTACTGGACTGTGATAATTTCTCTTATTGAATGGACTTGCAATTTGTAATGGATTTGAGGCTTACCAGCCTGTGACAATGAAATTTCTCTTCATGAAGCCTTCCACTTGTGGTATTTTCTGTTGGAGAACTACCAGATGACGAGGACATCTGGTAATATGTTAATTAAAAGATTAATGAGCTTGGCTTGTATTTTGGAGCTGATGTTATGGTAAAGTTCTCTGAAAGAGGGTTGTCTAGTGTCCGGACAGGGCTGTAATTTCGGTCCCTTACATAGGTGCCATTTTTCCATAAATAGGCTACTGGCCAGACTGGGTCAATAGAAACTGTCCCTTGGTGTCACTTGTCTAGCCCAGTTATGCTCCTGCCCTCTCAATTCCTTGGGGAAAGAGTCTGATTTGTAAGGCCGTGCTCCAAGCTGGCACCTCTGACACTAAGGCCTAACATTAGGGTTGGATTTCTGTTTCTTCATTTTCTCATTCCTCCTTGATGGTATTTCCTGACCCAGGTCTTCACCCTTCTCACATGCAGGTGGTTACTAGCTGAGTGCATCTGAGGTCAAGTTCAAGGATTCAGTGAGGTAGCCACCACCAGGCTCAGTGTTCCACAGCCCCTGATGGCTTTGCTGGCTCTACTCCTGTGTATTCTCAAACTTTGAGGCATGTTCAGATAACTTGGAGAGATTCAAAAAACAAAAACAAAAATCCAGTTCTGAGGCTATACCCAGATTTGGTCAGGGGAAGGTAATGCTTTAAACTCCTTGGGAATTCCAATGTTTAGGCGAGATGGACAACTAGTGGGCCAGCCAAGAGAATGCACAGGCACACAGCTAAGGAGTCAGCTCTGAGCAGTCCTGCAGGACAAAGAGGCCTAAGGTGTGTGTAGTGAACACAGGCCGTACAGGGGACGGATCGGTAGCACAACTGTCCTAGCCTCCTGGGGCGGCCGTAACAAAACACCGCAGGTAGCAGGTGGCTTTAAAGAACAGAAATCTATTTTCTCACAATGAAGTCCAAATCAGTGTCTTGCCGTGGTTAATTCCTTCTGGAGGTGCTGAGGGAGAATCTGTCCCATGTCTCTCTCTTAACTTCTGCAGGCTCGAGCCCACCTTGATGTCACTTGCCTTGCAGAAGCATCTTGATGACTTTCCCCTTGTGTCCCTCTGTAGTTATTTTCCTCTTTTTTTAACAAGCTGCCCCTCAGATGAGACCCACCCTTCTCAGGTATGACTCCATTAACTGATAACATCTATAGAAAGAAACCTATTTTCCCCAAACAAACTCACATTTACGGGTGCAGGGATAAGGACTTGAACAGTTCTTTAGGGAAGGGACATAATTCCATCCCAAGGGTCTTATGTGTGAGCGTGCCTGCCCCTGCAACATAGCAGACAGACCTTGGGTCACGTTCTTATTCCCGTTTAATGGAGAAGGAACTAAGGCCCAGAAAGAATAGGTAAAATTTGCTTTGTCACCCAGCTAGAAGGTGGCAGAACAGCACTCCATTGTTGCGTAAGAGGACCAGGAACAAATTTTGCTTTGAACATTTTCCAAAGCTAGCTCCTTAGGGTCAAAAAATAGAGCTTTCGCACAAAATTTCTGCTCAGAAGAGCCAACTCCAAGCCTTAAATCCAATTACTCTGGTTCTCACAACTCTGGAACCGACTGATGTTCGTTATAAATCCCCAAAGCTGATGGGATGAAGACTGGTATTACTTTCCTTCTTTATAGATGCTCTCTGATCTACTGTTGCTATTGGTGTGGCACAAGACAGATGGAATACAGGCGACAAAAAGGCACCCCTTTTAGAAGTTGCCATACTTACTTAGAAATGGGTATCAAGTGTCTCTGGCTTAGCCTAGCCTGTAGAAAGAGCAATTGTGCTGATTAAAGTATCTGTCAAACTCTGAGAAAGTGTATCTTCCACTTGGCAAAGAAGGGGGAGTCAGGGAGGGGAGAAAGACTAGAAGGGTGTGGGGTGGGCCTGTGGGACCAGTGGGGACATGTCCCCTTCAGGACAGCATGCTCATCAACCATTCCCTGACGCTGAGGCAGAGTAATTTAAGACCAAACAACCTGGCACCATGACAGGAAGAGGGACAAAGGACAGCCCGAGGGAGGATTAAATGAGGAAAAACCCATTGTACTATTTCTTCAGGGGATCACACCACAAATCAGAGCTGGGGTGACATAGACCCTTACAGGTCTTGCTTACTCAGCATAGCCCTCACTGTCTCAGAAATATGAAACCATGGAGATGGACAAGGCTTCAGCAAGCTGTATCTAATCAGGATTTCTAGAAAATGCTCTGTGTCCTCTCTTCTCTCCAGAAGGTTCCCTCAGCTAGGATGCTCTGTGTGTCCTCACCTCCAGTCCTCCCCACTCCCCCATCTGAGCCAAATCCCTGCTTCCCTCAAAGCTCCCTTCACATCTCCCTGCGTGGAGGTGCCTTCTCATAGCATCTCCGTTCCATTGAACGCCCCTGCTTCCTGGACTCCCCAGGGAAAGGGCATGAGAGCCCTGTATGCGGCTCTCGACGTCTTTGCCTTCGTTAGATATGTGTGTGTGTCGCACTGCATCTGTCCATCCTTCAGTAAACGCTCACAGAAGCCAGGACCGAAACATTTTAAAGAATTGTTTTATCTATTTCAAAAGGAATCTTACTGAAAGCACCAGGTGCTTAGGTTATATTAGCTTCCTACCGATGTGTAACAAATTACCTCAAACTTAGCAGCTTCAAACCACATGCCTTCCATTTATTACCCCATGGTTTCTACCTATCAGAAGTTCAGGATGGCACAGCTGGATTCTCTGCTCAAACTCTCACAGGGCTGAAATCAAGGTGTTAGCCCAGGCTGTGGTCTCCTCTGGGACTCAGGGTGCACTTCCTAGCTCACTAGTTGTTGGAAGAATTCAGTTCCTTGTGGTTGCAGGACCGAAATTCCTGTTTTCCTTGCTGGCTGTCAGTCAGAGGTCACTCTCGGCATCTAAAGGGCACTCTGCGGGTATTGCCACGCGGTTCAATCCATCTTCCAAGTCAGCAGGAGAATTAACCATGGTGGAATTTGTCTCATGCTTCACAGATATGACTCTCTCGGTCTCTGCCTGACCTCTAGATCTCTGATTAGGTCAAGTCTGCCCAGGACAAATCTCTTTGGTTATAGCATTTAGCGTAGTTGCCAGAGTGGTACACAGGTTCCACTGATGCTCAACGGGAGGGCCACTGGGGGTAACCTTGAAACTGTGTCTACAACATAAGTGCCGATCCGAAGCCCACTAACTAAATCTTAGCTCTGTGTCTGTGGATCCTGGGTCCCTTTATGGTCTCACGTCTTTCTGATGACCTCTTGAAATTGTGTTTACAATTTTTGTGTGCATATGTTTTTCTGGGAAGAGAATCCATTATATTCATCATATTCTCAAAAGAGTCTGGGAACGTTCACTCATTCCAGCTATCCAACCAAGCTAATTAAATCAGAATCCCTGGGGCTAGGAACTGAGCCTGGTAAATTCTAATGGGTAGGTGGGGTGGAAGTCAAATGTCCAAGTCATTTGACCCAAGGAAACATTTCCAGGTATTTCTCCTAAGGACACAAAGATTAGTATAGCACAAAATTGGAAAAATTTAAATATATAACAAAAAGATTGTTTAGTGATATATGAAATATTATTTAAGAATTAAAATTATGTTGCATTTACAGATTTGACATGGAATGTCAGTAGCAGAAGGTTGCATGGATTGCTAAACTACATTTCATTCCCTGTCTTACCATGTCCTGAATCAGATCAACAGACTTACATTTCTTTACCTGTCTCCAGGGTGGTGAATCAATTATTTCCAGCCTTCAGGGAGGTAATGATATTTTGGGTAATTTTCATTACCCGATAAGATGTAAAGAAATCTTTTTACTCCCTGTTCTATCCTGTGACAAGGTTTGACTTTTTCAAGAGGCAAATCCCTTTGTAATCTGGCTCTAAAAGCTGCTGGACTTATAAACCAAGCAGGATAGTCTTGGAGAAACCATTCTCACTGTCTCCCAGATTCACATGCTTGTCTGTTAATAAAGAATTGCTTGAACCTCTCACTATCTCTGAATTTTGGCTGTGGTGATGGGCAGAATGAACTTGCTTTGGGTTTGGCAACAGAAAGATGTTTACACTAAATAATAAAAGTCAGTTTCTAAAAACTGTGTATAATATGTTCACTTTTTTTTAAAGTACAAAACCCATCACTGTCAAGTCATTCTGACTCATAGCAACCCTGTAGGACAGAGTAGAACTGTCCCTGGTGAATCTGAACAGAGAGGCTGGTGAATTCAAACTGCCAGCCTTTTGGTTAATAGCCCTAGCACTTAAGTAGTGTTTTCTACGGTTAAAAAAAAAGACACTGGTTAATTTCAGGGGATAAAATTTAGGGAATTTAAAAAATATTATTATTAAATTTGTATTTTTTCATTAATAATTTAAAAAGAAAACAGTATTCAGGTAAGTCACATTTCCTTGGTTGTGAGAAATTTGTTATAATTTTCCTGAAATCAGGATTTCTGAGTCCATGGAGTTGGGGTGACTCACCTAGGCCATTTGTCCTTAGATGTCCTTTTGAACTGAGAGCCTTGTTCCTGGACGTGAATCATGAGTCAAATTACTGTCTACATGAACTAGTAAGACTATTTTGCCTCGGTAATTACATTCTTCTGAAGAATTCAGACCATTTCAGGGAGCAGACTCCACAGGTCACACTGAGAGCTATTTTTAGGGTAAATTGGTCATTATTTTAATTATTCTTCGGACAATGCTGCATGAAAACCACTCCTGACCACAAATTTCTGTATCAGTTCTGTTTTGACCCTTTTTTTTCCCATGGAAAATGCTTGATAAGATTTGGTAAAAGAGTTTCCAGGTTCTTTTATCTTCAGAACACTTTGACTCTATAGTGGAAACCCCAATTTGCAAATTGTGTATTCAGTAAACTTCAATCAGTTTCTGTTACTGGCTTTAATATGACTTTGTTTTTTACGTCTGTCACTTAACCCACTGCCCACTTCCTCTGAGTCAATTCTGACTCACGGTGGCCCTATAGGACAGTGTAGAACGACTCCATGGGGTTTCCAAGGAGTACTTGGTGGATTTGAACTGCCAACCTTTTGGTTAGCAGACATAGTAGTTAACCACTGTGCCACTGGGGTTTCCACTTGTCACTTATATATGTGCAAAGATCAGCTGTCCAGCACTAAGTGTTGGGAGATAGTCTGATTAGAGTCACCAAGCGTAGGCTGTAAACAAGGTATGCTGGGTCACCTGCTGGACCTGAGGTGAGGTCAGCACAGGCTACCACCAGCCTTAACAGGTAAGAAAGGTAGTTCACCTCTAGACTGCACTTCTAAAGAGTATGGAAAAGCCTTCCTCAGAAGTTCCGCCCATGGCCCTGAAGAAAATTCTGATCAGACGGCCTCTTTTTCATTCTGGTCCTCCAAGAACATTCTGGGACCAACTGGCTCCACCCCTGTCACTACTGTACCACTTATTATCTTATACATTTTTGCCAAACCAAAAGCAAGTTTGTTCCTCTGTCACTGCAATTAAGTTCAGAGACAGGGGAAAGAAAGTTCAAGTATGTTTTATTAACAGACAAGCATGAGAATCTGGGGAACAGTGAGATAGTTTCTCAAAGACTCTTCTACTTGGTTTACAATTCCAGCGGCTTTTATAGTCAGATTACAAAAGGGGTTTGCATCTGGACAATGTCAAAACCCTGTCAGGGAGCCACAAGATTCCATTACATCCTATCAAACAATGTAAATTACCCAATATGTCATTATCCTCTTGAGGTTTTGGAATAACTGATTTACCACCCTGGAGACAGGGAGAGGAATGCAAGCCTGCTGCTTCAATTTGATAGTGGGACAGGAGATGCAATCTAGGTGACCTTTATTAAGTTCTATATCGACCAACAATGTGAGTCCCTAGGTGGTGAAATGGTACCATGTTCCACTACTTGCTGAAATGTTGGCAGTTGAAATTCACCCAGGTTTGCCTTGGGAGAAAGGCCTGGCAATCTAGTTCTGAAAAATCGGCCACTGAAAATCCTATGGAGCATAATTCTACTCTGACTCATGTGGAGTTATGAGTTGGAAATGACTCCATGGCAACTGGTTTGGTTTATGAAACCTCCCTGGGTGGCATAGAAAGTTAAGTGCTCGACTAGTATCCAAAAGGTTGGAGGTTTCAAGACCCAGAGGTATCTTGAAAGAAAGGACTTCTGAAAGATCTCAGACATGGAAAACCCTATAATCCGTAGTTCTGCTCTGACGTGTACGGACTCACTACCATCAACACTAGTTGCCACAGGTTCAAAACCTCTCGTTGCCTCATTGGTTGGTAGGAGCAGTTAGATCAACACACAAACCATTGTTCCTGCTTCTCCAAACTGCTATGTGATGCGGTGTGAGGCTCTAGCCCTTAAAACCATTATTTGTGATCCAGGGTCTTGTGTGTGCCATCGGGCACCAGCTGAACTACTGCTGCCTTGTTTATCTCTCCTTTCCAGTTCAACAGCATTATCTTATAAGTGAGGCCCTGGGTGGTACAAATGGATTCATGTTCCTCCTCTGTCTGTTGGCTGATTCGGGTCTGTGCTCTGGAGCAGTCAAGCCAATGAATGTACTGCACGTCAGAAAGAGAGAGCTTTATTAGGAGATGTGATACCAATGGAGACCTGAGAAGCACAGGCTGTTCTCTATGGAATCTCAAAAGACAATTTTTACATCAGAATTCTCATATCAGTTTGGCAAGCATTAGCTAATGTTTTTAAGCATGTAGCCCACAGTTGGTCATATACATCACAGAATAATCACAAGAAACTCTTCAGTAAACTACAGATGTGTATGTCAGACACCTGAAGTGTGAGTTATCTGTTTACAACAAGCTAGAAAAAAAATAATTTACAAGAAAAATTTTAATTAGTGGAAATGGCCTGCCAAGTCCACTCTGACTGAGATACGGAACAGGGAAGAAAGTTGCAGATCAAACATGCCAGGCGACCTTCCTACCTGCTGTCTAGCGGGCGTCTAGCAAGCTGGAGGCCACATATTAAGAGTACAAAGACCAGGAGAGAAACCCAGCCCACAAGAGCTGAAAGGGTCCCCGTCCTCCTTTGAAAGTGGCCAGTGCAGCTGGTGCAATAGAAAATGCTTGTGGGTTATTTAGAGTATCACTACAGTGTTAGTTATGTCAAGTTCTCAATCACCCATTTTGAAAAGGAAGGCACCTGTTGTAAGGGATTAGGGTCACACATCTTATGTGGGACTGGAATCCTGCCCTTAAACTTCCAGCTCAGAGTGTAGTATTTCTCAAGGCATATTCCCTGCATCATCCACTACAAAATTCTCTGGGTACAGGTTAAAAACTAGATCCTGGGGTCCCCTTCTAGACCTGCAGATCAGAATAGACCATGGGAATGACTGGGGATCGCTGTCCCTGTGAAGTTCTCCATGTGACTCTCACACAGACTAAAGTTTGAACCCTGCAGATCCAGGACCTGGACACTGGGTGTATCTCTCAGATGCTGGTTGCCTCTTTGCCTCCCTGGCTGGCCTGGACTCTGACTCTGGACACTTTTCTGGGCCTCTGAATCTCATCTTGGAGTCCCTTGTATCCTCAATACACTTTTGTTTATAAGGGAACACAACCCCAATCCAAAATGATTTAAGAAAAAAGTAGTTTCTTTTAAAAATTCAGGGGTCAGTTGTTTTTAGGCATAGCTTGATCACGGAAGGTGGTCTCTCTCTTTCTCCTCACTTAGCTGTACTCTCTTCTATGTTGGTTCCATTCTCAGATATGAGTGCAATTTTGTTACAGAGTGGCCACAGAAAGGCTGCAGGGACTCTAGACCTTACATCCTATCAGATGCAAGTGTGGTAGATAGTTCAAGTCCAAAATTCTCAGCAGAGTCTTATGGCATGTCTATGACTCAGATGCGGTCACGTGTGCATCCTGAGCCAGTCACAAGAGCTCAGGAGGATGGGCGGCTGTCATAGACCAGGTCTCATTCACATGTCATGTTTGGGATGGAACGGGGTGGAGACTGTTATTCTTGCCGTCGGTTGTCCTTGAGTTGATGATGACTATGGTGACTCCATGTGGGAAGAGCAGAACTGCTCTGTAGGCTTTCAAGTCTGTGACCCTTGGGAAACAGACTGCTCAGTCTGTCTGCTGTGGAGCCTCTAGGTGGGTTTGAATTGGCTACCTTTTGGCTAGTTGTCCAGTGCTTAACCATTTTTATCACCCAGGGACTCCTGTGGTGGCAACTAGCTTTACCAGGAGTGGGATGGGGGGGTTCATTTTCAAATGGAAATTGGGGCATCTCCCAGAAGAAGGATGAATAGGTGCCCAGTGAGTAAAACAGCAATGTCTGTTCATTCCCTTTGCAGTCTTGGCACAGAGACTGTTGTGACTTAGCCTGCATCCCTCTGTCCCATGTTCTAACCCCAGGGGTCAGCTCCTGTATCTCAGGCTGGAGTCCTTGGGATTGGCCAGCCCCTGTGACCTCCTCAGTACTGACTCCCTGCCTCTCTCTCAGCCCTATCAGCCTTGCCCTTCTGAGTACCAACCTGTTTCAGGAGGCCCAGCTATGTACCTTCTGTTTTGACCATTATCCAAGCCCAAAAGCAAAACAGAAATTTCTTTTGAAAGTCAGAGTACAAGGAGATCAGCTGAATTCAGATATACTCAAGGGTGACTAAACCTCTTTCGTTTAAACCCTTTCCATCTTTTGAAGGTGACTTCACTCAAACTCTTAACAGCTTGGGATAATTCAACCCCTGCTGGGTGGTGCAGTGCAGGAAGGTGGCGGAAGGCCTGAAGCACAGGAAGCAGGAGACAGCACTAAGTTCCCCACAGAGAGAGCTAGAGAGAGCCCCCTTCCTGCCCTGCTGGAGCCGACCAAGCAGTGCACCCTCTCACCCTGGAGGTGGAGATAAACAAAGGTGGGAAGCCTTGGGCAGGGAGGAACCTCTATTCTCTCTACCTGACAGCAGAGCTAGAACAGATCAGAGGCAGCCAGAGCCCACCATGCCATCTTTTGTTGGATCAGAAGGCGATTCCACCGGGGGTTATATTTGTCTGCAGCATGTTGCATGGGACAGAGATAATTGCTAACCTTTTCTTGCCTTTGGGGCTAAGAGAATTTCCACAGAGACTATACCTACTGGAAAATTTTATTCCCTGTAACCAAGCTGGAAATGCTAGTGGCTTAGTGATTAAGTGCTATAGCTACTAACCGGGAGGTTGGCAGTTCAAATCCACCAGGTGCTCCTTGGAAACTATGGGACAGTTCTACTGTGACCTGCAGGGTTGCTATGAGTTGGCATCACCTCGATGCAGTGGGTGGGTATAACCAAACCAAGTCAAACCAAACCCAGACAACTTCAACCCAATCTTACTAAACTCAACCCAACCCAATCAAACATTTGCTGCCATTTCCAACTCACAGAAACCCTACAGAACAGAGCAGAACTACCCCGTAGGATTTCCAAGGAGTGGCTGGTGGATTCCAACGGCCAACCTTTTGTTTAGCAGCCAAACATTCAACCACTATGTCACCAGGGCCCCATGGGCAAGTATAATTAGACCAGAAGAAAACACAGCTTTGAGGCATTAACTCGGTACAACCCTCTGCCTCCTGACTGGGCTTTATCACCCGAACCACAAGGAAACCGGAGCTGAGATAGTCCCAGCAGGCAGTCTGCCTCACCAGGACCAAGCCCAGCCTATGTGGGGTTAAGAGCTGGGCCCCAGGTCTTGTGGTTGGTTATGTTTCCTTCCACTGAACAGCTGTGAGCCCACCATATGGAATTTGCTTATGCTTTTTTTATTTTATTTAATACAACTGAGTGAAAATATACATTCCTGTATAAATTTACATACCCACCTATATGCAGCTTCCACTGCTCTCCCTGCCTGGTGACAGCACACTATTCCTCTCTGCTCCATACATGTCTCATTCTCCCAACAGTCTCTTTTTTCTCTCCTCTCCACCCACTCTCCTTCCTCCAGCCAGAGGTCAGCAGGATGACATCCTATAGATGTATAGAACCATAAAGTGCATCCAATATATGGTCACTGCATCACCAAGTCCAATCCATTCCTGTCCGGTGTGGACCTTTGTTATGATTTATGGTCAAGGGCAGCATCAGGGCAAGGGGCCATGCTCCCAGGGGAACTCTAAAACCACTGGACCATCAAGTGAGGTCTTTTAGTGGGGATCTCAGGGTGCACCCCTTTTTATTCTTGTGTTGCCAGTAAGACTCAACTTAGTGAGCTCCAGCGCAGCTATCACTGGTGGTGGCTGGGCACCATCTGGTTCTTCCGGTCCCAAGTCGATGTAGGCACCCACTGATGTGGGTCTCTTTGTCTTCTGGGTTGTCTTTCCTCCATGTCATTTTGGTCCTCGGTGAGCATCCATTCCTGCTGAGTTGGGACCATTTGCTGTGTCCTCGGATGGCAGCTTGGCAGCTTTTAAGACCTCAGACGCCACTCACCAACGTGGAGTACAGAGAGACCTCTTAGCAAAACGCTAGTTGTGCCAATTGGCCTCGCTTTCGCCTAAGAGCATGATCCCCCGCCCCCTGCCCCAGCTACTCTATCCTTGCAATGTTGAGTTAAGATGAAAGGAGTACTCATGTTATGTTTAAGTCCACTTAACATTGTTCTTGTTTCTAATGTGTGCTATCACTGATTTCACCCAACCAGATATCTAGCAACTATCTAATCAAAACCCTCCCTCCTTCCTCCCTCTCTCCCCTCCCTTGCAGCTGTCAAAGAGTCTTCTATACACAAGTCTGTTTTTGAGATCTTATCGTAGAGGTCTCATACAATATTTGTCCTTTTGTCGCTGACTACTTTCACTCAACATAATGTCTTCCAGTTGAAACCAGGTCATGAGATGTTTCCTGAAGTCATCGTTGTTCTTTATCATTGCCTAGTGCTCCATTGAGTATATATACCATAGTTTACCTATCCATTCTTCTGTTGTTGGGCATCTGGGTTGATTCCATCTTTTTGCTATTGTGGACTGTGCTGCGGTAAACATTCTGGTGCATGCGTCCGTTGGTGTGAAAGGCCTTGATTCTGTAGGATATATTCCAAGTAGTGGAATTACTGGGTCAAATGGTATATCGATAACCATTTTTTTAAGGAAGCACCAGATTGCTTTCCAAAGAGGCTGGACCACCAACAGTGTAGGAGGGTTCCACTTTCTCCACAGCCTCTCCAGCATTTGTTGTTTCGTGGTTTTTGGATCACGGCCAACCTTGTTGGGGTGAAGTGGTATCTCATTGTCGTCTTGATTTGAATTTCTTTAATAACTAAAGATCGTGAACGTGTCCGCATGTGTTTTTGACTTCCTGGATCTCTTCTTTAGTGAAATGTCTGTCCATCTCCTTTGCCCATCGCTTAATTGGATGGTTTATCTTCTTCTTGTTGATATTTTGTAGTATCTTATAGATTATGGAAATCAGGCATCGGTCTGACATAGAATTTCCAAATACTTTTTCCCATTCTGTAGGTGTTCTTTTAATTGTATTAATAAAGTCTTCAGAGGAGCAAAAGTGTTTAATTTTTAATAGATCCCATTTATCCATTTTCTCTTCTGATGATTGTGGTTTGTTGGACAGATTTTGGAGTCTGTCCATACTGTGTATTAAAACTTCCATTGTTGTTCCTACCTTTTCTTGGATGAGCTTTATTGTTTTAGGTTTGATATTTAGGTCTTTTATCCAGTTGGAGTTGGTTTTTGTATAAGGTGTAAGATACGGATCTTGTTTCAGTTTCTTGCAGATGGATATCCAATTTTGCCAGCACCGTTTGTTGAAGATACTGTTTTTACCCCAGTTTAATGTCTTAGGGCCTTTGTCGAATATCAATTGTTCATAGGCAGATGATGTCATCTCTAGGGTCTCAGTTCTGTTCCACTGGTCAATTTGTCTGTTCTTATACAAGAACCAGACTGTTTTGACCACTATGGCAGTGTAATATGTTCTAAAGTCAGGTAATGAGAGGCCTCCCAGTGTGTTCTTCTTCTTTAGTAGTACCTTGCTTATCCGGGGCTTCCTCTCTTTCCAAACAAAATTGGTGATTTGTATCTCCATCTCATTAAAAAATGTGACTGGAACTTGTATTGGGATTGAATTATATAAATAGATTGCTTTGGGTAAAATGGACATTTTCACAATGTTAAGTCTTCCTATCCATGAGCAGGGAAGGTTTTTCCATTTATCTAAGTCTGTCTTAGTGTCTTCTAGTAAGGGCTTGTAGTTCTCTTTGTAAAGGTCTGTTATTTCTCTGGTTAGATTAATTCCTAGGTACTTTATCTTCTTAGGGGCTATTGTAAATGGTATTGATTTGAGAATTTCTTCCTTAACAGTCTCACTGTTGGTATAAAGGAATCCTACTGATTTACTTATGTTTATCTTGTATCCTGAGGCTTTGCTGAACTCTTCTATCAGTTTGAGTAATTTACTTATAGATTCCTTGGGATTCTCTGCATATACAATCATATCATCTGCAAACAGGGAGATTTTAACTTCCTCTTTGCCAGTGCAGATGCCCTTTATTTCTTGGTCTTGTCTAATTGCTCTGGCTAAAACTTCTAGCACAATGTTGAATAGGAGAGGGGACAGTGGGCATCCTTGTCTAGTTCCTGATCTCAAGGGAAAGTCTTTCAGTCTCTCTCCATTCAGGATGACGTGGGCAATTGGTTTGTATAAATGGCCCTTATTGTGTTGAGGAATTTGCCGTCTGTGCCCATTTTGCTAAGAATTTTTAGCATGAATGGGTGTTGGACTTTATCAAATGCCTTTTCTGCATCAATAGACAAAATCAGGTGATCCTTGTCTTTTGTGTCATTTATGTAGTTAATCACATTAATTGTTTTTCTGATGTTGAATGAGCATTGCATCCCTGGTATGAATCCCACTTGGTCATGATGGATTATTTTCTTGATATGTTGTTGTATTCTATTGGCAAGAATTTTGTTGAAGATTTTTGCATCTAGATTCATGAGTGATATCGGTCTGTAGTTCTCTTTCTTTGTTGGGTCTTTCCCTGGCTAGGTATCAGGGTTATGCTGGCTTCGTAGAATGAGTTTGGGAGTACTCCACCCCTTTCTATACTGTGAAATAGTTTCAGTAGTATTGGAGATAACTCTTCTCTAAATGCTTGGTAGAATTCTGCAGTGAAGCCATCTGAACCCAGACGTTTTTTGGTTGGCAGTGTTTTGATGACCTTTTCAATCTCTTCCTCTGTAATGGATTTATTAAGTTGTTCTGCTTCACGTTGTGATAATTTGGGTAGGTGGTATGAGTCAAGGAATTGGTCCATTTCCCCTAGGTTTTCAAATTTGTTAGAGTACAGTCTTTCATAGTATTCTGTTATGATATTTTTGATTTCTATTGCATCTGTGGTGACAACCCCCCTCTCAGTTCTAATTTCGGTTATTTGTTTCCTTTCCTGCTTTTCTTTAGTAAGTTTAGCCAGTGGTTTGTCAATTTTGTTGATCTTCTCAAAAAACCAGCTTTTGGTCTTTTCAATTTTTTCAATTGTTTTTCTGTTATCTAATTCATTTAGCTCTGCTCTAATCTTTATGATCTTGCTTCTACTGGTGCCTGAGGGATTCCTCTGTTGTTCTCTTTCTACTTGTTCCAGCTGTAGGGTTAGTTCCTTGATTTGGTTTCTTTCTTCCTTCCAGATGTGTGCATTTATGGAGATAAACAGACCTCTGAGCACTGCTTTGGCTGTATCCCATAGGTTCTGATAGGAAGTGTTTTCATTCTCACTGGAATCTATGAATTTCTTTAATTCATCCTTGATTTTCTCTATAACTCATGTTTTATTGAGCAAGATGTTGTTCAGTTTCCAAGAGTTCCACTTTCTATCTATGGTTTTTCTGCTATTGATTTCAACTTTTATGGCTTTATGATCTGAGAAGATGCTTTGCAGTAATTCAATGATATGGATTTTGTTGAGCATTGCATTTTGGCCTATCACATGGTCAATTCTGGAGAATGTTCCGTGTGCACTGGAGAAGAAGGTGTAGTTGTCTGCTGATGGGTGGAAAGTTCTATATATATCAATGAGGTTTAGTTTGTTAACTGTGGCAATGAGGTCTTCTGTATCTTTACTGAGTTTTTTTCTGGATGATCTGTCTAGTATTGAAAGTGGAGTGTTGGAGTCTCCCGCTATTATGGTGGAGTCATCTAACTCTCTTTTGAGTGTAGTCAGTGTTTCTTTGACATATTTAGGTGCTCTGATATTAGGTGCATAAATATTTAATATAGTTAAGTCTTGCTTGTGTACTGAAACTTTCAGCAATAAATAGTGTCCATCTTTGCCCACGATGGTGGATTTGACATTAAAATTGATTTTGTCTGAGATTAGAATTGCCACCCCTGCTCTTCTTTGTTTACTGTTAGCTTGATCTATATTCTTCCATCCTTTAATTTTGAGTTTGTTCCTATCTTTAGGTCTGAAGTAAGTTTCTTGTAGACAACATATGGATGGGTCATGTCTTTTGATCCAAGATGTCACTTGATGTCTCTTTACTGGAGCATTCAGTCCATTCACATTCGATGTAATTATTGGTAGGTATGTGTTCAGTGCTGCCATTGTGATGTGTTTATTTTTATGTTGATGTTTTCTCTGTTGTTCTTATTAGTCTGTTCTGGGATGTTCTTTTTTGTGAGTTGATTTTTCACCTTTTTCAGAGCTGGTTTTGTGGTTGTTGAGACTCCTGTGTTACGTTTCTTGAAATGATATGATACATCTTTGTTGTGCTTTACAGCTGCCCCTATGATGCCCCTTAATAAACTATATATAAACCCAATTTTAATTACTACCAGTCTTGTCATTTTCCTCTCCATCTGGAAGGACTATAACAACTGTAGTACACCCCTCTTTTTAATATGATGACACCATAGTTTTCATGATGATCACTGGATTGCTTCTTTCCTTATCAAAGCTGTGATTGGCTTTGGAGCCTTCCCTAACTGAGTAGAGTTTTGAGTAGTAAAGTCGTTCTAAAATATGAAGTTAGTGGTTTTGTTCTAAGCCAGAGCCAAGAACTTCTTTCAATATTTCTTGTAGTTTTGGTTTGGTTTTCACAAAGTCTCTGAGTTTCTGTTTATCTGGGAAGGTCTTAATTTCATTTTCGTATTTGAAAAATAATTTTGCAGGATATATAATTCTTGGTTGGAAGTTCTTCTCCTTCAAGGCTTTGAATGTGTCATGCCACTGTCTCTGTGCCAGCATGGTTTCTGCTGAGAAATCTGAAGAGAGCCTACAGGGTTTCCCTCTGAATGTTAGCCTTGCTTTGAGTCTTGCTGCCTTTAAGAGTTGCTGCTTATGTTTCATTTTGTTGAGCTTGATTATAATATGTCTTGGAGTCTTTCTTTTGAGATCTATATTGGGTGGCGTACAATATGCATCTGAGATGTCTATATTCTCTTCCTTCATGATTTCTGGGAAGTTTTCTGTCAGCAGCTCAGCAACGATACTCTGTGTTCTCAGATGTATCACCCTGTTCAGAGACTCCAATTAATTGAAGATTGTTCCTCTTAATAGAGTCCCACATGCTTCTTAATGCTTCTTCATTTTTCTTGTTTCTTTTTTCTGATTTCTGCTCATAGATGCTGGCCTCAGTAGCTCTGTTTTCCAAGTCAGAAATTCTTTTTTCTATTTGTTCCATTCTGTTTTCTTGGCTTTGCATTCAAGTTTCTATGTCTTGGATTTTGTTCTTGATCTGTTGGATTTCAGAGTACTGGTGTTCCATTAGATCGAACGAACATCTTGCTTAATTTTTCATTTTGTTCTCCTGCATTTTGTATAATGTCTAGAAGGGCTCTGTATATAATCATTTTGTATTCACTTTCTGATGCTTTCATAAAAGTTTCTTCATCTGGAAAACTCCTTGGTTGCTTTGTTTGGGAGCCTTCTGAAGCCACGGCTGATTTCTTGTATGCCACAAGTGTCTGTTGCTTTTTGGGACCCATGTGAGTATGTAGAGGCTGGAAAAGGTACTGTGAGGATGGACTGCAGATGTTGCTCTAGGCTGTCTTAAAATGTAAAGCAAAAGATATCTGACCACTTCACAAGTCAGTTAGGTTTTCAGGTGTAGAGGTCCCTCTTCTCAACTGGCAAAGTAAGCGCCACTATATCCAACCCCAGATGATACAAACTTGTTCAGAATGCAGCAATGCTACTGCCCTGTTGGCCTCTGCTGACAGGGCCTAGCCTTAGGTGACACTGAGTAAAGTATTGCTTTTCTGAGAGAAAAGCGTTCTCCTGTGGGCAGGCTCTGGCTCCCAAGCTAAGAATTAGGTCCAGCTGTGGCCACCGTATCCAAGATGGCGCCCTCCACACAGGCAGCAGACAGAGGGGCTAAAGGTGCCGAGAGGTAGTGATTCCTCTGATTCTGTTGCAGGACCCCCAAAGCAGGTGGCACTGGGTAAATTACTGCTTTTCTGTCAGAGAAGTGCTGTCCTGTTTGCAGGCGCTGGCTCCCAGACTAAGACTGAGGTCCCGCTAGAATCTCTGTATCCAACATGGCGTCCTGCACACTGACTGTAAAACTCCGTACACACCCCGCTGAGGCAGATATAAAACGACTCTCTCAAAGTGGCTAGATTAAGAGAGTCCAAGCCTGGCTCTCAAAATATAGGAATTTCGCCTGCCTGTCCCCCCAGCGGCGTGTCTGAGTCTAGCCGCCAGGCAAGACCCAGCTCCGCCCACCGGCCCAGACAGAGGAAACAAAAAGTCAAAGTGGTGCGTTTACCTTCAGTCCGTGAGAGCCGGGACTAGCCAGGAGCGGGAGTCAGTGAAAGAGAGGAGGTTTTTCGCTCAGTAGTATGAAGACCAAAGAAACAGCCCTGTGCCGTGTCCTGGGGCTGATTAGGTGACCAGAAGGCTCCGTTTGATTATCAATTCAGGTCTTGGTTTCCAGAGGGATATAAGGAGACATGGGCTTAGTCCGCCATCTTGACTCCGTCCCCCTGCTTATGCTTTTCATATGGACAGTGAACAGTGTCTATCAGTGCTTGGAAATGAATTATTTCAAGTTAACCTGTATTCTAGAATGACAGCAGAGAAGGAAAAATATAGATGCTGTCCCTGAACCTTGGGAACTAAAGGGACTTGTTACCAGCAACTGATAGGCTTTCTATTCTCACTTTAGAAAGATGGGGACAGGGAAGCATGGTGGCTAATTTCATGTGTTAGCCTGGCCAGGCTGTGAGGTTCAATTGTTGGGTCAAACACTAGCTTGGGTACTGTTACGAGCTCATTGTTGTTAGTTGTTGAGCTGATCCTGCCTCATGGTGACCTCATGTGTGCAGAGAAAAGCTGCTCCATCAGATTTTCAATAACTGATATTTTTGAGGCAGATCACCAGGGCTGTCTTCTGAGATGCTGCTGGGTGGATTTGAACTGCTAACCTGTTGGCTAGCAGTTGATGAAATAGTTGATGCAGTGAAATCACTTGGCCTTAAGTAACACAGATTCAGAAACCAAAAACCAAACAACTGCCACTGAGTCAATTCTTACTCATAGAAACCCTATAGGACAAAATAGAACTATGTTATAGGGTTTCCAAGGCATACTGAAGCAGAAGGCTGTATCATTTTCCTATAGAGTGGCTGGTAGATTTGAGCTGCTGACCTTTCAGTTAGCAGATGAACACTTACCCACCATTCCACCAGGGCTCCTTAGTAACGTAGATTACCCCGTATAGTGTCAGTAGGCTTCAAAGAAGCAGTTGAATGCCTTATGAGGAGAAAAGGGAGTTTTCCTGAGGGTGTGTTATGTCCCCAGACTATACATACACATCATACCAGAGCTTTCTTAACTCTTCACCTATCCAGCCTTGTGACTTAGAGATTATGAGACACAAGACTGCAGGAATATTCAACCTGTTGCCTCACCTGTGTCAGCTTCCACAATTACTTGATCCAGTTCCTTAAGATAAATCTCTCTCCCTCTCTCTTGTTGTTATCTGTGGGTGAGTTAATGAGGTAAGGAGCTCATTGACTTATGGTGACTCACTGCTCTTACAGTGACTGTGCGTGCAATGATATAGAATTGTTGATCTATAAGGTGTTCATTAGCTGATTTTTGGAAGTAGGTTCCACGGCATCTCCTCCTAGTCCACCTTGGTCTGGAGAATCTGCTGAAACCTGCTGAGCATCAGAGGGACACAGAAGAAGCTCGTGTCCCTGGGTCTCTCTGTTTCTTGCCCCCTGTCTTAGTCAACTAGTGCTGCTATGAGGTCTGACAATTAAGTTTATGAATGCAGCCTAGAAAAAGTGCTGTATACCTGATTGCCAATTATCACTACAGTCACCTTCGAAGTACTCCCCTTGGGAAGCTGTACACCAATGCCAGCACATAGTTTATCCTTCAGGGCAGTTTTGGAACTCTTTGTCTGGAATAGCCATCAGAGCTGTTGGAAGAGGTCTGACAATTAAGTTCATAAACTCATCCTAGAAAAAGAACTTTGAAGGGAGAGCTAGGTGCTGGTGCCAGGGCATAGCTTCCCCCAAGGGAAGTACTTCAAAGGGGACAATAGCAGTATTCAACAGTGAGGTGTGTAGCACTTCTTCTAGGATGAGCTCATGAACTTAAATGTCACATCCATCTAGTGACAGCTATGATGGACATTTCAGAAAAAGAGTTCCAAAATATATGGGGACAACCAATTAAGTCTGCAAACTCGTCCTAGAAAAAGCGCTCCCTACCTCATTGCTGAATATCACTACAGTCACCTTTGAAGTCCTCCCACTGGGAAGCAGTGCACCAATGTCACCACCTAGTCAGTCCTTCAAAGCAATTTTGGAACTCTTTCTGGAATGCCATCAGAGCTGTCATCATATTACTCTTGATGTCATGAATAACATCAAAATGTCTTTCTTTCAATATTTCATTTATCTTCAGGTAAATAAAAAAGCCACTGGGGGCCAGATCAGGTGAATAGGGAGGATGTTCCAACACAGCTGCTCACTGGCTAAAAACTTTTTCACAGACAAATGCACAATTAAATTCACGAACTTGCCACCATGAACAAGGGCCATTCCAGAATGAGTTCCCAAATTGCTTTGAAGGGTGGATCAGGCACTGACATTGGTGCATAGCTTCCCAATGGGGAGTACTTCGAAGGTGATCATGGTAGTATTCAGCAATGATGTACGTAGCTCTTAGAACATTTAAGTTTGTGGCCTTAATTGTCAGACCTGGTACACATGCATATACATATAACCCATTGCAAATTCTGACTCATAGTGACCCTAAAGGACAAAGCAGAACATCCCAAAAGAGTTTCCAAGAGCACCTGGTGGATGTGAACTGCTTATCTTCTGGTTAACAACCATTGCTCTTAGTCACTATACCACTAGGATGTCCTGACATATACGCACACACATATATGCACACACATACACACATACACACAGATGTATACCAACCACTCATTTGTCAGTTTGTTTTACTGTGTTAGCTTACATGTTGCCATGATGCTGGAAGCTTTGCTGCTGGTTTGTTTCAAATATCACAGTGTTGTCTTCCGTGGATAGGTTTCAGCTATATGTATTAGCTGTGTGCATCCTACTGATTCTGTTTCAAAAACGAGCCCTGTCTAAAACAGGAGATGATTAAGGCGGGCTTGAAATGCCTTAAGGTCCATGAGATTCTGTCTAGGGACATGTGGAATGGACCCCTTTATGGGATAGGGAAGGAGGGAAAAGCAGAGGTCTAGAACATGGGACTTTCTTTCTGCCATCTGGGAGTTTCCCAGGTCTTCCTTGCATGGGGTGTCCAGCCCCAGGAAGAAGCATGCCTACATGGAATGATGTTTACACAGGCCATTTGAGAGGATGGGGAGTGACACTTGTCAGGCAAGCCCTCTTTGGCTGTCATGGAGCTGGGTCCCAGAAGGTGACACTCAGCAGTGGTGGCACACTGATGACACCACTGTCTTGTGTGCAGAGCCACAGTTCCCACTCACGTCTCTCCAGATGCCGGAATATGCATGAGGCGTATCTTGTAAGGCTGCCTTAGGTCTCTTGCCAGAAAACCCAGTACTGGTTGGGAGCAGGACCACGTCAGATGTGAAGAAACATGAATTTTTTTAAAGTTGTTTCTTTGGAGTATCTTAGAATGTTACAGAGACCAGCACATCAAATTACCAACTCAGTCATTTTAAATGCATTTGCAGAGGAAACCCATCAGACAAAAACATCAGAGTGTCTGATCCATGAAAAGAAGTCAGATAGGGAGCCTATTTAGAATTTCTTTGCATCCTTCCTGAGCACAGTGCGGGGTACAGGCTGTCAGCATGGTTTTGTTTTTGTTTGGATGATGAGATGAGCAGGGGATCAGAGTTCTACTCTTGCTTCTAGTCCTGACTTAACACAGTCCTTTAGGGAAATAATTTGTTTTCTTTAAGTCATTATAGGACTTCCTGTGTTCTTAATCAATGAGACCAAATGGCCTTTATAGAATGAACTGAACAAATTCCAGTGAAGCCAGACCACAAGGAAGTTTCTATAAATGTCAGGTCATTGCCGATCTCCCGCCTTCACTAGGAGTGTGGAAAGGTCAGGCCACCCCCAGAGGCTCTTGCCCACTCAGGAGTATCGCTCAGTGGCGAGCTGGCACATCGGCTAAAATGTAGCTGTGCTAGCTTTGTACATAGCACATCAAAGCACACAGATCAACACCTGAGTAAGTGAACTCATCAAGACATTTGGTTTACACAGTGAACAATAATCATCTTCACGAAGTCTTCAGAGAAATGAGAAGTTTGCTGTCTTGTTGACACAGCCTTTGTTAAGTCCTTCTATTAATTCTTATGAATGAATTAAAAGGTCCTGGCTTTGAGATCTCCATGGGAGTTGATCTCACTTGGATGCTTTGGGGGAGTAAAGAGAGATTTGAGAGAGCAGAGCCTGCTCTTCTGAAGGTCTGCTAATTCTGATCTACAAAGCAAAGCCAGGAAAGGGAGAATGCCTTTGCGTTTGTTCCTAGAGGTTAATGTGGTTGTATTGCTTTGGGATATGGCATGAGTTTGCATGTCCAGGTTATTAGCTGACAGAGTAAGGTATCATTTTAAACCTCCTATGAGAAATAAGTAACTTATGAACTTACATAAAGGTAATAAAGTAGGCCAGCTCCCTCTGGGAACATTCTGGGTCTGTCCCTAGAATCTTGCTTCCATTAATATGTGTAGATAATGGCTAACATTATTCTCCAGTTATATGTCTGTCAATTCTGTATTTATTAATTCATCCCTGGGCTTTCTTGTAGTTCCGTAAAGTGATCAAAACAGTCTCAACAGTGGTGCTATATATCCAGCTCGCTGTATCTTTAAAAAACAAAAAACATTGTCTGCTGAACTGTAAAAAGTCTCACAAGGTAGAGCAGCTTTGCCAGAGTCTCCCGGTAGTACGGCTCAGTCTGGGGGCAGGACTGGCCAATTCTCATGATGGCCGTGACATTGAGACCTGATGACTTTGGAGTATTTCTGGCTCCACAGGCTGATATCATGCTGCTGAGTTAGTTCTTGCTCACCCACCTTCTTTACTCTCACTTTATGACTTTGGGGTGAATATTTTCCCTCTAAATCGTTGGTTTCAAATTGTGGAGGCAAAATAAAATAATTGAATGCCAATAAGCAACCCCAACTCCTTGACTCTAAGTGAATGGCCGCATTAGGTATTCATGATGTGCCAGTCACCGTTGTCAGAGCTTTACATGTTTGAACGCAAGTCATCCTCTTTGCAACCCTAATGAGGCAGGTCCCGTTGCTACTCCTACTTTGAGGTGGGGAAGGTAAGGGACAGAGAGGACAGGTCACTTGCTCCAAAGCACTTGATCAAGACCAGGACCAAGGCAGTGTATTCAGAATCTACCTCTTCACAATATCTTCTACTGACTCCATTATGAACGGTTAGTTACTATGTGCCCAAGGACCCTTAGAACATAGGACCAAGGAAACTGCCATCATTAGCAACAAACTACTCTGTCACTTTTCTGAAGCTCACTAGAAAGGCAATGTTTTTGATAAATGATCCATTGATCTAGAGCTGTCCCACGTTTTCTACCTGTTTCAGGTAAGTCAGAATAAGACTCAGGTGCTCCACTCTCTGTTGCTGAGCAGAAAACTTTTCCAAGCACTTATTAGTTACTTTGACAGATGGATACAGCAGTTAGTCCTCCTAGCTCAGAAATCCTCCATACACTCATAATAAAAAATAAACTCATTGCCAATGAGTTGACTCTGCCGATGAGTCGATTCTGATTCACAGTGACCCTCCAAGACAGAGTGGAACTGCTCTACAGAACTTCCAGGGCTGTGAAGCTTTACGGAGGCTGACTGCCACATCTTTCTCCAGTGGAGTGGCTGGTGGGTTTGAACTACAGGCCTTTTTTGTCAACCACTTTGTCACGAGGACTCCTTACAGTCCTACTGGTAACTGAAGGGCAATTGTAAACTCTGGGAACCTAAATACATGAGAAATTAGTTTGGTCAAGTTCCCTTGGTGATGCTAATTGTTTACTCTTACCTATTAAGCTAAAGATGGGCAGTTTAAACCCACCCAGTGGGACCATGGAAGAAAGACCTGGAGGTCTGCTTCTGTAAAGATTGTAGCCAAGAAAATACTGTGGAGCAGTTCTGCTCTAAGGGCTGGGTCACCATGAGTCAGAAATGACTTGATGGCAACAGTTTTAGATGTTTACATTTTAATTTGGTCAGGAATTCCTCCTTTCTTCTTCCCAAGCCAGACACTGAATTTCTTAACACAGAAAATCTTCAAGCAGGAGGCGTTCCTAGTGGGCCACTTCATCAGACCTCTAACCGAAGCATAGAAATCCAGCACGCAGAGCAAGGACATTTACCTGCATCTGAATTCTAGTGTCGCTACTTGGCAACAGGAGGGCTGTCTGTAACAGTAACTTGATTAACTTCTGTAATCTTCCCTTTCCTCATCTGTAAAATGGGAATGATAACTGTATTTACCTCATAGTATTTGTAAGAAGAAATATGCAAAGAACCACTTAGCACACTGCCAGGGATACAGCAAGCACTCAGTAAATGTGTCTGTTATTGTTAAAGGTCCAATACTTTCCGTAATGGAGAGTGATGGCCTCATAAAGCAACTTGCTGAATAACTCAAGTTCAAGGAATCTTAGAATTCTAGAGATGAGAGGCCAATTAGTCCAACATCATTATTCTACCAGCAAGACATCTGAGGCACAAACAGATCAAATGACTTATCCAAGTGTGTAAGACCAGTTCTAGGCAGAATCAGCATTTGAGTTTCAGCATTCCTCCCATCTAGTCCCAAGTTTTTCCCTTCATTAAACCTGGCCTCCCTATAATCATTCTCCAGCTTGTTGTGGTCATGTCCCTAGTAAACACTGGAAGCTTTTAAAATGCTTAAGGGTTGAAGTGAGATTTTACATTGCCTATTCATTTCTAGCAAACACTGGTGGCATAGTGGTTAAGAGCTATGGCAGCTAACCCACCAGGCGCTCCTTAGAAACTCTATTGGGCACTTCTGTCCCATTTAACCTATTGCTGTCTAGTTGATTCTGACTCATAGTGACACTATAGAGCAGGAAATGTAGTGGTCAAGTGCTATGTCTGCTAACCAAAAGGTCAGCAGTCTGAATCCCCTAGGCTCTTCTTGGAAACTCTACGGACCAGTTCTATTCTGTCCTATAGGGTTGTTATGAGTCGAAATCAACTTGATGTCAGTGGGTTTTTTGTTTATTTGTTTTTTGGTACACTATCCTATGGGGTCACTATAAGTTGGATGCAATGGTAATGAGTTTTGTTTTTCGGTCAGACTGTAATCAACACCAGAGTTCTTGCTATGCTCTTGACACTCATAAGCCCTCCACAGATAGGTTGCAGAATTCAAAGGGCTGTCCTTTGTTTATGTCCATGGCCCAGAAGAGTGATTTCTTACGTTTTCCTTTGAACTTTTGTTAGAGTAGCCGTAGCATCCAACTATCTAAATTATTTTACTTCTGTTACTCACAATATTTTACTCACTCACCAGTCCATCCATTTGTCTCGCAAAATGAGCCCTCCTCTTTGCCAGGCCCTGCGGGGACATAGACAAAAATATACGCCTTCTCCTTTCCCAGTGTCGGTAGAGCAGTGGAAGAACAGAGCACACACAAAGGTAGTTGGGTAATGACTGATAGGATGGATGTAGATGCAGGTTCTCTGGAAGCAGAGAGAAAGGGGGGTTGAATCTGAAGCTGTCTTGGGTGGGTGACGGTGTGTGCAGGGAGCATGGGGGACCAAGAAAGGAAACAGTTGAGGAGGTAAGTTATGTCTGTAGAGAGGTTAAGTGGAGCCATTACTGGACAGACCCTTGATAGTTGTTGAAGAATCTGTGTCCGCTTTTTCCTGAGCGTAACAGTCCTACTTATGGTCAAGAAACCATGTGACTGAGCTTCAGCCGATAACACGTGATGTCTGCCACTTCATGTCCTGGTTGCCACATTCTCTAACATGGGATTCTTTCTGTGTTTCCCCACCTGTTGGTGGGAGACAATTCAGACAAGGGGCTTAAAGCAAGTTGTTGAAGATGCTGGAGCCACAGATGAAAGGGACTGATCCCTGACTCAGGAGAGGGCCCTCTTGCTGGTCGGGAATACTTTTTTTGGTCTTTATGCAAGTGAGCAATAAACTTTAGTGCCGTTTATTTCTTGTGAAAGCAATCAGTGTAACCTTTAATACTGCCGTTACTAAACTCAGAACTTTGGATTTATGTACAACAGCTTGAAACAAATCGTGAACTCACCCAGCTAGTCTGATAAAGATCCAACCAGAAATCTGAACGTCTTAGTTGACTAGCTCATGAACTAACTTGGGAGCTGGCCTCATAATAGTTTTCTGTCGTGGAAAATTCCATTTGTGATATCGTTGTCCCTTTATCCTTAGAGAAATCATTTTAGCCCTGATTGGAATGTCCCTGCTTCCCCTAGATAACACAGCTCTATAGCCTGATGCTGCTGCTAAAACTCTACAGCTTGTGCTTTTCTTTTTCCTTAAACAAAAAGGAAGGAACGGGGAGAAGCAACTTCACTCCCTATAAAGAGCAGGAAAAGAGGCCTGGCAGCTTACACGTGAAGGTGGAAATAGCACAGAAGGAAACAAACCTTTGTATCTTCTCAGCATGATTTTTTTAGGACTTCTCCACCTAGCTAAGATTCCTGTATTTCAAACTTCATCTTAATCAGACAACTTAATCATATTCCATTATTTCTTACTGTTATTTTTGACAGTTCAGCTACAAAATACCCCAAGGACTGTTAGGTTTCCTGAAGCAGTCAGATAAGGAATAAATTGGAGAACTGAGAAGAAAAAAGGAAGATATTTGTACATTGACTTTCCTCTGCTTTACATATGAGGTCTGACAAGTTGATGAAGTCATGCTAGAAAAAGTGCTACATAACTCATTGCTGAATATCGCTATGGTCACCTTGGAAGTACTCCCTTGGGAAGCTGTGCACCAATGCCAGCACCTAGTCCACGCTTCAAAGCAATTTGGAACTCTTTTTTCTGGAATGGCCTTCAGAACTGTCATTGTGTTACCATTGATGTCCTGAATGTCATCCAAATGTCCTCCTTTCAATATTTCCATTCTCTTCAGGTAAAGAAAAAAGTCACTGGGGGCCAGATCAGGTGAGCAGGGAGGGTGTTCCAATACAGTGATTTGTTGACTGGCTGAAAACCCCCTCACAGACAACTATACAATTAAGTTTGTGAACGTGCCACCGTGCTATTGTGCATAATGTCCGTTCCAGAAAAAGAGTTCCAAAATTACTTTGAAGGGTGGACTACGTGCTGGCATTGTGTATAGCTTCCCAAGGGGAGCACTTCGAAGGTGGCCATAGTGATATTCAACAGGGAGATATGTATCGCTTAGAACAATGAAGTTGGTGGACTTCATTGCTGGGTTTTGTATGCTTCACCATTCTACCCATTCATTTAGGCATCTGCTTTAGTAACCTACTGCTGTGTAATAAATTTCTCTAAACCTTAGGGGCTTACAATGTCCATCATTTTTTACTTCACACTTTCTGAGATTCAGGAGTCCAGTAGTGGCTTGTGGCTTAGCAGGTGGTTCTGGCTCAGGGTCTCTGATGAGGTTGTAGTTGGCTGGGGTCTGCAGTAAACTGAAGTCTTGATAGACTAAGGATATGCCTCCAAGATGGCTTACCCACCTGGTTATTTGCTGGAGTTCTCAACTCCTCATGACATGGGCTTTGCCATTGGGCTTCCCGCCGCATGGTAGCTAACTTTCCCCATAGCAGTTGCTTCAAGGAGAAGGGAGTCATATACTGCCAACTTCTATTTCATTATATTTGCCAAAAATGAGCCACTAAATTCAGCTCAAGGGGAGTGAAGTTAGCCTCTAATTATTCAAGGTGATTCTGACTCAGTCATCTTATAGGGAAGAATATTAAAAAAAAATTGTGAACATATTTTAAGACTACTGCAGCACTTAATGCTGATCAAATACCGTCTTTGTGTCAGGCACTGTACTGGGTCCTGGAGATCCAGTGGTAAACAGAATGACAAATGCTTGATCAGAGTAGCCATCATGAATGAGCATTAGCACTTGATGGTAATGGATCAGTTTAAAGGCATTTTTACAAACCTTTTTCCACTACAGAAACCCTCATGGTGTAGTGGGTAACATCCATGTCTGCTAACCAACAGGTCAGTAGTTCAGATCCACCAGCCACTCCTTGGAAACTCAATGGGGCAGTTCTACTCTGTCCTTTAGTTACTGTGAGTTGGAATTGACTTGACAGCAGTGGGTTTGGTTTTGGTCTGGTTTCCCAATATTGGCTATAATAACATCAATCCATGGTCTGGTTGTCTTCGCTGATACAGCGGAGCCAGGGCTCAGATTCAGACTTCTGGTCGTAAGTCACCTGCTCAGTGTTCGCTTCATTCTGTTCTACTACACTGTTAACACCATCTCAGTGGAGGACCGTGTCAACTACTTCCTGCCAGACGTGAGCTAGGATAATCCCAGGTATTCTTGCTAGGGAAAGTAATGGTGACTCTGAGTTCAGAAGAGTTTTCAGATTCCCACTTAAAAAGCTAGCTAACAGAGCAATTGCTCTCCAACTATTTGTCGCCTTCTAAGAAGGACTTTGGTTTGGTTTGTCTGTTGGAAGTGGCACTGTGGCCTTTTGTGATCAATGAGCTCTGTGTGAGATTAAGACAGCTGAAAGTAGAAGACAAGACTAATTAACTTCCAGTGGCTTCTTCTGAGTTGGAAGGATGCATAGAGGTGGCCTTGAGTGCTCAAATGTGTGCCAACTCTGACTTTAGGGAAGCAATATCTTACATTCTAAGAGCCAATTCTTCATCACCCCAGCAGCTCTGAGAAGCACAGACTGGCTGTGACCCACATGGACAACCTCTAGAATCACAGGGTCACAGCTGGAAAGGACCATGGATTTGCAGTAGTCTGATTCATGCACAGAAGTGAGGAGACACTTAACCCTGGCTAGTCCAGTGGCTGGTGGCTGCTGACAGGTTACAACCCAGGTATCCTTGTTCCAATACTGTCTTCATTCTCTAGAGTCCACTTTATTGCTTGTGATAGCAGTCCCAAGAGAGATTACTAAGTGGATCAGCAGTGGGAATGGGGAGGGGGTGCCATGTTTTCAGAGAGAAAGGTAGCTCTCTGTCATTTGTCTCTGCAGTACTCCTATTCTTTGCAAACTGCTAACCAAACATTTTGTGAAAAGTAACGATAACCAACATTCTTGAGACCTTGTTATTGTCAAGAAATGTTCTCAACCCTTTTAATTCTTCCAAAAATTTTATGAGCTTGGATAATTATTATCCTCCTTTGTGCATCTGAGGATCAAGGCACCAAGAGATTACGAGGTGGCATAGCTGGGGCTCAAATCCCTGCAATTTGCCTCTAGGATTGTGTTCTTTACTGTTAGTACTAATTGCAATTCTGGGCTATTCCTGGTAGGATTCTTTGCTTGCTATGCCCTAGCCTGGAACCCTCCTGTCTATTCCCAGCTAACCTTCAGGACTCAAAACAAGTTCAACCTCTTTCAGGAAGCCCTGAGTTCTGTCTGGGTAGCGAGGTACTAAGTTTTGCTCCTGTGTGTCTGCAGCAAACACCCCTCGTGTAAGACTTTCCTACCCCTCAATACAGCAGATGCTCTTTTTCTACCCAGGGGTGGATGACAGCCTAAGGTGATGGTATGAGAGTGGGCTAGGAAAGGAAGGCCTGGCTTCTGTTCCTTGTTCTGCTATCAGCTTCCCTAGGGACCCTGACAATTCTCTTGGTCCGTGTGAGTTTTTGAATCTACAGAAAAAAATGTTGCAAGAAATACTCATGCTGCAATTCCCAAAGAAAATATTGATTGAGGCAATGATTGTCAGTGTGCCTTGGGAAGTAGACCATTTGCATGATTTTAATCTGTTACTCCCAGTTTACCTACTATTTGCAAGTGGAAAGCATACCTTTGCTCTGGAGAAATCAGAAAACTACCACCTTAACCAAGAGGTCAAACTAAGCATTGTTAACTGAGGGGCAACCTGAAATCACGGCGTTCTTGATGTGATACAGTAGTGAGTGCTCATCTGTTCCAAAACCAAAACAAAGCAAAACAAACACAAACCCACTGCCACTGAGTCGATTTTGACTCACAGTGACCCTGGGTGACAGAGCAGAGCTGCCCCGCAGAATTTCGAAGGAGGGCCTTGTGGATTCCAACTGCGAACCTTTCAGTTAGCCGTTGTATCACTTAACCACTACACATCAGGGTTTCCAAAACAGTTCGACTGAAATACAATTCACCTATCATACAATTTCATACATGTAAAGTGTGTGATTCAAGACTTTTTAGTATATTCACAGAGCTGTCTATAACCATTTAGATATTCTAGTTTTAGAACTTGTTTTATTATCTCATGAAGAAACCCCATAAGCTGAAAAACTAAACAAAGCAAACCAACAAAAAAAGCCAACCTAGGTAAGTTGGTAGCAGAACAGGGACCAGAAGCCAGGCCTTCCTTTCCTAGCTCACTGCTCTTGCCATTACCTTAGGCTGCCGTTTGCCCGTGGGTACAAAAAGAGCTTCTGCTGTATTCAGGGGTAGGGAGAAGAAAAAAAAAACCCCAAAACCTCAGCCTTTACTGTTGAGCTGATTCTGACTGATAGGAACCCTACAGGACAGAGTAGAACTATCTTACAAAGTTGCCAAGGCTGTAAATCTCTGTGGGAGTAGACTGCCATATTTTTTCCCATGGAGCTGCTGGTGGGCCGAGTCGCTGACATTTTGGTTAGCAGCCGTAGCTCTTAACCACTTACCACGTGGGCGTTTTCATTATCTCCAAAAGAAAGTCATGCCCATTAGTGATAACTTTGTCCTCATCTCCCAGCCCTAAGCAACACTAGTCTGCTTTCTGTCTTTTAGATTTGCATTTCCTGGCATTTCATATAAATGGGACCATATAATAGGTGGTTTTTTTGGCGGGGGAGATTGGCATGTTTTACCTGGTATAATGTTTTCAAGGATGATCCATGTTGTAGCACTTATCAGTATTTCATTCCTTCCGATGGCCAAACAATGTCCCACTGTACAGATACACCACATTTTGTTTTTCCATCTATCTGCTGATGAACATTTGAGTGGGTTCCTTTTGTGTGTGTGTATGTGTGTGTCTCATTTGAGTATCACTGCCATGAACATTAGTGGCTAAGTTTTGTGTGGACATGCAGTTTTATTGCTATTGGGTGTATATACCTAGGAGAGGAATTGCTGGATTATACTGTAGCTCTATGCTTAGTTTTTTTGAAGAACTGCCAGACTGTTTTCCAAAGGAGCTGCATACTTTTGCATTCTCACTGGCAGTAGACATGAGAGTATAAAATTTTTCTGCCAGATACACTTGATTTGTCTCATCAAGCCTTTGTATCTAACTTCTAGGTGACAGGCCTGGCAATCTGTTACTGTACAGATTATAGCCAAGAAAATCTTATGGAGCAACTCCACTTTGTGATGCATGGGACTCTCATGAGTTGAAACTGAGCCAAAGGCACTAGTTTTCTTTTTTTTCCAGTTTATTGGAAGCAGTACTTGGTGTGGTATATTTGTACAGTGGGACATTATTTGGCCATCAGAAGGAATGACATACTGATACATGTTACAACATGGATCAACCTTGAGAACATTATGCTAAGCGCACCATGAGATGCAATCTGATAAATCCAGCAAGTGGAACATTCTGTACTCGACCTGGTCTCCAAAGTGTCAGAGAGTCAATGCCAGGAAAAAGAGAGAGAGAGAAGCAGGAAGAGACAGAGAGGTGGTAGCTGTTTAAAATGAAAAGACTCTAAAGAAACATAACAAACAAATCCAATATGTGAGCACCTTGATTGGATCATGGTTAGGGAGAAAGAAAGAAAAAAACTCTAAGAGATATTTTGGGGATGAAATGACACTTAGAATACACATGGGATTTTATAAGGTATTAGGGAATCATCACACATTTTCTTTCCTAAGATACTGGTATTGCACTTATACAAAAACCAGAAAACCAAACCCACTGCTACTGAGTCGATTGTGACTCATAGCGACCCTATAGGTCAGAGCAGAACTGCTCCACAGAGTTTCCAAGGAGTGCCTGGTGAATGTGAACCACCAACATTTCCGTTAGCAGATGTAGCACTTAACCACTACGCCACCAGAGTTTCTCATTATAAAGAAGAGTGTTCTCAATTGTAAGAGATGCTGCAAAATTTTTAGAATATCTTGATATCTAAAACTTTCAAATTATTCAAGTATGTATATGATATAGATATGTATATACATACACAGGTATACATGCAGACTGATAAAGCAAATAAAGGTAGACATCTTGATAAAGACATTATGTCTGTATCAAGGTAGTGGTTATGTGAGTACTCACAGGAGTATTATTTCAGCTTTTCTGATTGTTAATATCTTTCATAATTACAAGCTCCGTAATTTATCATTATGTCATTGTCTCCCCAGTTAGGCTACAAGTACCTCAAGGTCCAGAACCCCATATGTACGTCAATAGTCCTTGTAACCAAGCCCAGTGTGTAGTGCTCTGAGGATTTCTGGTGTCAGTGACTCAATATATATGTCTAACCATTACCCAAGAAGCAATAGAGACATTCTCACTGACTAGCAATTCCCCAAATGTCATTGGAGTGGCAGGAAATGCTGACATCCTTCACTCTTTATTGCCCTTGCTGGCAGAATGAGTGGGTGGTAATGGCAGTCGTGCACTTGATGCCTGCCAGCAAAACCAAACTTTTCTAACTTGGATCCCACAGCAGTTAATACAAAAGAAAATAGCAATCAACACCAACCAGCTTCCTAATTAGCATCACTCATGTTGATTGCTGATTCTGTCCCTGCTAAAGAAAGCCAAATAGTGTAAAATCTGAAAAGACAACATAACCCTGGGATACTGTACTCCTATCACTATCCTAAAAGATACAGACTGTTAAGAAGCTTTTTTGGAAAGGTTATTGGGAGATGTGCACCAATCCCATTATACAAGGGATTTCAAGGAATAGCCCTGGTGGAAGGTGAGATCCTGGTAATTTTACAAGACCATCAAGATTGGCTGGGTTTGCTAAGACTTGCATTCTCTCCTTGTCTGCCATAAGCTGGAGAGGGAAAGAATTGTCTTCTGCTAATACAGCTTTCTTCATTTTGAAATACAAGCTGAGTCACTTTTTCTCTGCAGTATTGGTTTTGAATATAGGATAAGTGTTAGACGCCAAAGCCATCTCAGAAGAAAGAAAATTTTAGTGCTTGAACTAGATAAATCGATGAAGCTCTTGCTCATGCAAAGGTGGCATACCTCACATCTCCTGGAGACTCTTGACTTCACATATTCTTGCTGCAAACTAATAAAATGTTCCAGATATTCTTTTAACTTCAGAACTGAATCTCTGTTTCTCAGATTGCTTATTTCTAACCCCTTGTGATACAAATATATTTTTGCAAAAACAATGGGTTCTAAGAGTTTTGAGAAAACACACTGACTATAGAAGTTGTTGCATAGCAAGAATGGGCTGCTTGTCTGACAGAGAAGAGCTTTGTTTAATCAGAAAGTCTAACCTTATGCTCAGAATTTCAAGAACAGTGTTGATTGGGAGGTTCTGCATCTTTACTAGGTTATACATTCAGACAACGTATCAGTTCAATATGCTAAACTGTTGTTTCCAAAAATGTGGTGGCTGTTGGTCTTCCTGCATTTTACCTCTGTTAATAACCATCATTCTGAAAGAGCCAGTTAACGGAATTCAGACCTTGTGGAGACAACATTGTCAGCTGTCATTGAGTTGGTCCCTGTGTAGCAGAATGAAATACTGTCTAGTTGGACCATTATGATTTGTAGTTTTTTAAAAAATAATTTTATTTTTGCAGTTGAAAATATACATATGAGAACATAGACCAGTTCAACAATTTCTACACACACAATTAGTGACACTGACGACATTCTTGGGGTTGTACAACCACTCTCACTCTCCTTTTCTGAGTTGTTCCTCTCCCATTAACATAAACTCATTGCCCCCTAAGTTTTCTATCCATTTTTTTTTTTAATGTTCTGGCTGGTGGTGCAGTGGTTAAGGGTTTGATGATGACTAAAAGATTGACAGTTTGAATCCACCAGCCACTCAGTGGAAACCCTGTTGGACAGAGTTCTATTTCTCCTACAGGGTCTCTAAGAGTCAGAACAACAATGGATTTTGGGTTGGTTGTCAATTTGGTCCCACATAGATAGATCTTAAAAGCGCACAATGAGTAAGCCAGGTATCATTCACTAGCTAAGCTAAAGTATGGAAACCCTGGTGATATGGTGGTTAAGACTGGCAGTTCAAATCCTCCAGGTGCTCCTTCAGAACTCTATGGGGCAGTTCTGTCATGTCCTATAGGGTTGCCATAAGTTGGAATTGACTCAACAGCATTGGGTTTTTCTAGATTAAGCCAAAATATTGTTTGGTTTTAAGAAGACTTTAGGGGATGTTTTTGGTTTACTATTTAAAGATTATTCCAGGGAACTACTTTCAAGGGTTTATCCAGCCTCCATGGATCCAGAAAGTCTGGATTCCATGAGAATTTAAAATTCTGTATTTTTCTCCTTTTGATCAGGACTTTTCTACAGAATCTTTGATCCACAGTGTTAGTAATGCTAGCCAGTCTCGTGGCAAAGGAAGCAGTTGTTCACGGAGGGAATTAGCCAGATCCACAAGGTTCTCATTGGTTAATTTTTAGAAGTAGATAGCCAGGTCTTTCTTTCTAATCTTTCCTCATCTAGAAGAGTTCCTGAATCCTGTTTAGCACCATAGCAATGCACAAACCTCTACTGACAGGCAGATGTGGCTGTACATGAGATACCTTAGCTGGGAATCAAATCCAGGCCTCCTACATGGAAAATGAGAACTCTGCCACTGAACCAGGAATGCCCCTGTTGTACAGACTAATCTGATTCCTGTTATGACTTATAGGAGGACAAAACTGAAAAACTGACACCATTAAATTTCACTTGAGGGAAAGAAAACTGAGACTAAAATTAAGTGACTTGTTTATGGCAGAACTTTCTAAGGTGTGTTTTAAGAAAACACAATTCCAAAACACCTCATGTTCAAACAGACTTGGGAGAAACTGCCTATCTGACCTCCTTTTTGGAGACCTTTGATGCACGCTATCATACTGAAGGCTCAGGAAAATTCTACAGTAATGAAATACTTTTTAAAATTCAGGATTTTCTAAACATATTGACTCCCAGAATTTTATTTTATTTTTGTTATCACATGACATCAAGTAACATTTCAGAGAAAATGTTCTGAAAAATGGCAACGTAACAATTATCGTAAAGAAGACACGGTGTTTAAAGAACTATCACAAGAATTTAGGCGACCATCAAAAATTTGCATACTGACTGAATGGCTGATGGTAGTAAGCAGTTATTAATTTCTTAAGTGTGATTTTGTTTTGACTGTTTCTTTTAAAGATCCATGATGCAATATTTTAAAAACGGAATGATTTAATATTTGGGCTTTGTTTCAAAATGATCCAGGGTAGGGCAGTGTGGAGCAGGTGGCTGCACAAATTGCAGACTGGGCATTAGTGGAATACTGTTAGAGCTATGTAATGTGTATCTAGAGATTCATGACACCCTTCTTTGAAATTTTCCATAAAAGAATTTTTTTTTTTTAAAGAAAAAGAACATGAGCCTCTCTCAACATGCCAACAACCTTCATTTCAGATATGGAATGCAAATCTTCAAATTTATATAAAAGAACAAAGGACCCCAGATCACTAAAGCCATCTTTAAGAAGAAACATAAAGTAGGACTCCAGTTTTCTGATTTTCAAATCATAGTATAAAGCTACAGTAAATTAAAACAGTATGGCATTAGTACAATAGTAGACAGAGATTAATGGACTAAAATTGAAAGTCCAGAATTAGATCCACTCATCTGTGGTCAGCTGATTTTTGACAATGGTGCTGAGTCTATTTGATGGGGCAAGAAGAATCCCTTCAACAAATGGTACTGGGAAAATCAGGTTTCTGCATGCAGAAGAATGAATTAGAACTCATGCCTCAGGACATACACAAGATTCAATTCAAAATACTTTAAGGACCTGGCCCTAAATTTGAAAAATGAAAACCATGAAATTCTTAGAAGAAAATATAGGGATGAGACTACTTGACCTACTGTTTAACAACGGGCTATCAGCTATGACATTAAAAGAACAAGCAGCAGAAGGCAAAACAGGTAATGAGACCTCAGAAAATTAAACACTTTTGTTCATTGAAAGACTTTGTCAACAAAGTGAAGAGACAATCTACAGACTAGGAGAAAAAAGTTATATATACTCATATATCTGATAAAGATCTAGTACCATATATACATACATACATACATGTGTGTATGTATCTATGTATACATATAGATAACACATTTACAACTTAGCCACAAAAAGACAATCGAGTCACCAAATGGGCAAGGTACTTGAACAGTCATCCTACCAAAGAGGTGATCTAATGGCCAACATGCACACGAAGGTGTCATAAGCCGTTAAAAACCAAAACCCAAACCGGTTACCATCAAACACCACAATGAGACACCACCTCACCCTCATTAGAATGACAATGATCAAACATATTAAAAACAACAGATGTTGGAGACAACGTGGAGAAATTGGAATCCTCATCTCTTATTGATGGAAATACAAAATGGCACAGCCATTGTCGCTAACAATTTGGGGGTCCCTCAATAAGTTGAATGTAGAAGTGCCATATGACCCAGAAATCTCAATCCTAAGTATACATCCAGGAGAAGAGAAAACAGGAATACAAACAGAAACCTGTGCACCCTTGTCCACTGCAGCAATTTTACAATACCCAAAAAGGTGGAAACAACCTTAATGCTCATCAACAGATGATTGGATTTGTTAAAAATTTTTTTAAAAAAACTGTATATACATACAAAGGAATGGAGTTTTGATGCATGCTGCAACATGCATCGTTACAAAAACATGCGTCATTGAAAACGTTATGGCGAACACAGTATGTTGGCTGCAAAAGGCCGGATACTTTAGGATCTCACTTATGCAAACTAAGCAAATACACAGAAATTAAAGATTATTGGTAGTTGCTGGAAAGAAGGAGGGCTAAAGGGGAAAGGAGGAGGTTTTTGTTGCGGGGGGAGTGTCGAGTTTACGTGAATGATGGTGGATAATTCTGAAAAGGAGAGTGGACAGCTGCTAAACTTTGGTTTCCTTGTCCATAAAATCTTTTAACTCTTCTGATAGTTGATTCAATCAACATCTCTGAATTATGCATGAAAATTGTCAAATTCATGAATGTTTTATTGTGTGTATTTTCTGCATAAACAATAAAAATGAAAAAAGAATGTATGCCAAGCCAAGTGCCGTCGAGTCGGATCCGACTCATGGTTTAAAAAATTGTTTTCCAACATTGCAGATCCATGTGTATGAGCACTGTTAGGATGACAGAGTTGCTTCAGGAAAAGTATCTAATTTACAAAACAGTGGGAAGCTAGTAATTTGTAAGCAGATGGAAAGAGATCTTTCCTCTGAGCAGCCAGCTCAAGGTTGCTGCCATAAATACCTGTTGATTCATAGATTTACATGGTGGAGGAACTAGGGTGATTCCAGCACATTTTACTTATATCCATGGATAGGATTTCACAGATCCTAGGATTTATGCTGGTTTCCCAAAGACGTCTTTTAACAAATCGGCGTAAGTCTTGAGATTGTATACAGAATGGTATATCCCAGTGGCTCTGAGTCAGAATACAGTTACAGATAGGGCTCCAGAGTCAGGCTTCTGTGATTTGTATCTGGGCATTTCTCGTCACTGCCTCTACTTGTGTGATCTTGGGCAAACCACTAAAATTCATTTTGCTCTATAATTGGAATAAATAATGATAACACAGCTGCAATAACAATGCTTTCCTCATACAGTTGTTTCAACTACTCAATGAGATAGTTTAATGTAAAGGACTCAGTGAATACTTAATAATGTCTATCATCACTGTCAACCTCATCTTCCCAGCTAGTGGATGGCAGGGGTGTGTCACATTCTGAGTAGCTCCCAGCGAGGTCCTTGAGTCCTTGCTTCCTAGCAAAGAATAAGCAGTCACAAAACTGATAGAAATGTGTAGCTGCTAAGCAATCACAACTGCTTAGAAGGGGCAAAACAAACAAATAAACAAAATTGTAGCTACGTTAGGAGAGAAATTTCCCACTTTTGGCCATCTTTATTACAGCTAGGTGAAATGAGAAGGGCAGGCAACACCATGCAGATCTAGTTTATTGAGATAGAAATTAAGTCACGTCCTAAGTGTTAAAACTTAGCAGTGGCATGTTAAATATCATTGTTAATGCAGATAATTTTTGTTTTAAACATTTACAATGTTCTTTTAAAAAATACGTGTCAAATGACTATTTGCATTTTGAATTTCACTTTTGCATCATTGTTTAAAATGATTTCAGAAACATGTCACCTTAGAAAAAAATGTTGAGAGCAATTATGGAATGATGAGCTTAGACATCCAACTATCCCATTCAAGAAACATTTAGTCATCATGTATTTTTAATTTTCCTGCACAACTCCTGCCAGAATTCAAATAATCAGCTCAAATAATTTTAGACCGTTAAGTTGGAAATGTACGTATGTTTAAAAAAAAAGCTTCATGTTTTTTTCATTTCCCTGGGTTGGCACAGTAACTTCTTGGGACTTAAATAAATATCCGTCCTGCTTATTCTGGCAGTTTAAGTACCATAAACACCCCCGATTTACATGTTGATTGTGACTAAAAAATAAGAGAATGGAGAGGCCCTGACAACAGGCTTTGCAGATTAGCACTCGGCCTGGACCCAGTGGGCACGTTATTTCACTTTGCTAAGCTTTAGTTTTCCTGTCTATAGGAAGGTTTTACTTACTGCAGTCGTTGGTTCAGGAGTAGGAAGTTATGAGTAGGTAAAGTCTGACACACTATATACTAAACATTAGCCATTATTAGTAATTAACAATGACGATTGGCAGATGACTGATAGATCTTTTCTTACTCTTTCCCACACTGAAACATCCTATTGGTTGCTTAGTGATGAAGGAATATTAATGTTAAGTGTCCTTGGAAAAGCCTGTTACATTTGTCACCTAGAGTTTTTAGATGGAGTCTTCCATTTATGTCTGAGGAATTTTTGCAAAACTACCCAACATTAAAACATATGGTGTTCTATTGATTATCAAGTTTAACTGTCTTCCCTGCTTGCCTGGTGCTCCACCTGGGGAGCACACATTCATCGCAAGTGTACTTGCACACTCTGCTCTTTTAATCAGCACAACTACTGTCCAGGGCATGTCAAACAGTAGGGTATTAAAGAGTCCTAGAATATATTTTCTTGGTACTATTTCTTGTCAAACATCCATTTCTCTGTCTATCCACCCAACCATTCCCTACCCGGCCACATCCATCCATCAGTCCATCCATCCATCTGTCCATCCATCCATCCAACCATCCAACCATCTATCCAATTAATTCCTTCTCTTTTCTTTCACCATCCTCTGGTAATTACTGACAAACTTTGATCTCTATGCATTTGCTTATTCTAGATACTTCATACAACTGGGATCAGACAATATTTGTCTTATTCCATCTGATTTATTTCAATCACCCTAATGCTTCCCAGGTTCTTCTATGTCACAGCATGTATCAGAACTTCATTTCTCTATGTAGCTAAGTAATATCACGTTGTATGGATATACCATATTTTGTTCATCCATTCATCAGTTGATGGATAATAATAAACTCCATTGCAATCAAGTGAATTCTGAGTCATAGAGATTCTATAGGACAGATAGAACTGGTGGATTCAAACTGCTTGCCAACCTTTTTGTTAGCAGCTGTAGCACTAAACCACTGCCACTGGGATGTCCTGGGCCCTACTAGATGGTTTAGAAAGTGGTTTAGATTGACAAGAAATTTTGAAACGTTGACAGAACATGCAGGATTCTCTTCTTCCTGCTTCCTTGGCAACAATTTCTTCCAACCTGCCAGTCACAAGTGAGACAGGTGTGTGTCTCCACTTTCCTTGGAGGGGTATTGATTCCTTAGGTTACATACAGATCTCAGCTTTCTGTAGGGCTAGATCCCAGAGCTTTTTCTCCTTGTTAGAGTGGGAGACACATCCTCTTGAAACCCTATCTTAAGCCAAAGTCAAAGTCCTCATAGGCTCTTCTTTAACCTCACTGGGTGTTCCTTCTCTGACTGCTGAGAAATGGATCATGGAAAATGACATTGGGGAGTTGAACTGGACCACTGCCCAGTGAGGTGAGTCACTGTAGAAAGTGATTGTCTTTAAAAAGATTGTTTTGAAAGATATCATGAAAATATGTGGGTCAGGTTCTTAACCATTCGCTCTGTGCTTTCTGGTTAGTGCTTGAGCTGTTGGATACACTTCTTAGTAGAGCCAAAAATCCAAAATAAAGGTAGATGTATCCAAGAAAAGGGGGTCAGAGGTGGCTCTGAGGACCTTATGATCTGTCCTTCAAAGAGCAGTGACTTTTCTTTTTCTTTCATTATTTTCCTTGTGTTTAAAACAGAAATAAAACAAAACACCCCCAAAACCCAATCAGTTGATCTGCTGAAAGCTTTTATTCTACTCACAATGGCAAATATAAATATGGTTTGTGTTCCTAGTTCTTCCCTGAAACTGGTACATTATGGACATGATTTATTTTCTCAATTTGTGAGCAGCCCATCCTATGTCATAATAAAATGTGAGTGAGTGCCCCAGCCCTCGTTCCTGTGATTGGGGACATTCCCATCCTCTCCTAGGAAACGTCTTAAGCTGCTTAGCCCTTGTCATTGCTAACTGTCCTTCTGCGTAATCAGTGCCAGGGAGTATATTGCCCTGTTTTATTACCTCGTTAAGATGGTATTATATAATCTACGCCACATGTATTCTCTCTACCTCTCTGACCTCTGATAATGAAGGGAATACTTGGGTTAAAAATAAATAAATTTAAGTGGTAATTATATTCTCCACCTGTTATTAAGTCCTCATTTATAGTTTAGGAGGCCAGCTTCTTATTCTCGTAATTTAATGTTAAGAGTTGGCTTCCGCTGGGAGCATGTAGGAGTGTTCAGTAATTTGTGTCTGATGGAACATTATTGCCAGAGCTCGGTGGGGTAAGTTGATAGCTGAATGTCCCAGCCTACTTCAAAGACCAGATTCTCTTCGTAGATGTGGGAATTGACATTTGTTCAATCAGATGAACTAGAAGATGAAAGTATTTGAAGTACTTAAGGTCAGACAGAGAAGACTGAACCACTATTGAGAACACAACGGGATCTGAGCATCAGTGAAATGTGGTCATGCTCACATTCTTCCAGTCTCTAATGGAAATTCATTTTTCTTGGTCCATTGAAGGTTCAAAAACAAACAGTTTTCTTCGCAAGGCAGGGACAGACCTTAGCATTTCTGATCTTTACTTCTGGTGTTACGGCACTATTGGCTTAAAGCTAAATGGATTATTGTTATTATTATTATTTTTGGTCCAGTCATATAACTGAGTAGAGCATGCACATTAAAGAGGCAAGAAAAACAATATTGTGAGAAGTGGAGGGGTAGAGGAGAGCTTTAACAAGTCCCAAAGGAGACACAGTTTGGGTTGTTGTTGTTAGTTACTATTGCGTCAGCTTCCACTCATGGTGACTTCCAGTGCAGCAGAATGGTTCTGTGCCATCTTTATGGTCGGTTGTATGCCTGAGTCCATTGTTGTGGTCATCGTGTACTCTGAGTGCCTTCTCACCTAGGGAGATCGTCTTCCAATACTACACTGGACGGTGTTCACTTGTGATCCATAGGGTTTCCACTGGCTGATTTTCAGAAGTAGATTCCCAGACCCTTTTTCCTAGTCTGTCTTAGTCTGGAAATTTTGCTAAAATCTGTCCACATGGCTGACTGTCCTGGTATTTGAAATACTGGTGGCATAGCTACAAGCATCATAGCAATACTCGGACCACTACAGTACCACACACTAACAGCCCGGTGGTGGATATAGTCCTAGAAAAACAGTATGTACTTTATAAGACAATAAACACAAGGCCAAGATAAAACTGAGCAAGTCCTTTGTGTTTAGTTACAAACAATTTCCTCATTGTGGGAGTCAGTTGGACTGAGATTAAAAATTATCTCAAATTGTGACTCAATATGTATCCATCCAACTCATTAACTGGAAGGGATATCTAAAGAGCAATATTCCAGATATGGCAAATTTATGTTTCAAACTCTCCCAGTACCTGTTTAATGTTTTTAAGGATCGAGAGTATCTTACTGTCCTTTGCTTTTCACACAATTATGTTTAATCAGCTAATCTTTACTAAAGGAGCAAAGAGAGTTGCTGTTGAGACACGCAAGGCGGAAACCAAAGAGGGAAATGAAGTTTAGCTAAATGCCACTTTGTGGCCATAACTGTCAGGCCAACAAGTCAAAGCCTGTTGGTCAGCCAGAGACCCAAGGTTGAAACAGAACCAAAGTTTCCAGTGAGGAATGAACAACACCCTGAAAATGCTCTTTGTCCCAGGGCTATCACTGAAACAAACTGGTATGTACAGTTTCATAGCTCTGTCCCGGTTGCCTTGTACACAGTCCTGATATTTGAGTAAAGGGACTATAGAATCAATTCCTTCTTCACATCACCATCTAGCTACATTAGACCAGGATATGAGTTATCCTTTAAGAGCACCATCAGTTTGAACATGATTTGCAGCTGCCTGTGCAGCTGGGTTGCATCCTTCAGGAAAAGCTCCCGTCTTCCTCTGGTAACAAGTACACTCCTCTCTTTGAGGATTCTTTAACCAGATTCAACTAAGGTAGCAAGAAGCTGAATAATCCTAGGGTCTCTCAAACTGTGGGGCTTTCTTCACAGAAATACCCAGGAGCAGGACAGAAGACAAGGAAAACAATGCGTCCACCGTTCTGTCCCCAACAGCCAGCACTGAGCTTGGCATGTACTCAATAACAAGTGATAAATAAATGACTAGATGATTGGAATTGACTTGACAGCAATGGATAGGTAGGAGGTAGGTGACTGGAAGGGTGGATGTGCATTGTTTAAGACTTAACCTCAAGTTTATTGGCAAGTTCACTGGTAGAGTTCAATCTAAGTAGCTACATTACTTAAATTTGTCTGCAGTTTCCTTGAGGGTAAAGAAAAAATTAGGAGTAATGTGGAAAAGGCATGATACCCTTTTTCTGGGAAATTAGTTCTTAGTTTTTTCTCTGTCTCTTCAGCTGCTGCATCCTGGATCGTTGGTGATCTCCATGTATCTTAGCATATGTCTTACCCCATCTCTGCTCTGCTCACTTGTTTAGCACCTTTTTTTTTTTTTTAATCTCCAAACAAGCCCTGATGGTGCTGTGGTTAAACTCTTGGCTGCTAACTGAAAAGTCGGTGGTTCAAATCCATCAGCAACTCTGCAGGAGAAAGACATGATGGTTTGCTTCTGTAAAGATCACAGTCTTGGAAACTGTCTTTCTTAAGGAGCCCTAGTAGTGCAGCAGTTAAGCACTCAGCTGCTAACCTAAAGGTTGATGGTTGGAACTCACCCAACAGCTTGATGCAAGAAAGAACTGGTGATCTACTCCTGTAAAGATTATAGCTTAGGAAACCCTGTGGGGGGCAATTTCGCTCAGTGACACAAGAGTCACTATGAATTGAAATCAACTTGAGGGCACCCAATAACAATGTATCTCCAAAGAAACTGACTTAAGATACACCCTACATTAACCCTGTCTTGTTACCCTAACAAAACCAACCCTTTCCCAAATGAACTTATACCTACAGGCACAGAGGTTAGGACTCAGAACGTGTTTTTGAAGGACACAATGAAATCCAGAACAAGCACTTGTAATCTGTGTTTTAAAAATTTCTACCCTAGAATATTTTGTTGCTGAGTCAAGTGTTGGGAGCTACGGAGCCAACAGTTTCCACCTTCCTGGTGAGTGATGAGTGTGCTTGTAGACTCAAGGCTGCTCTGGTTTCTTGGCTCTTTCTGGCAGTGGCACCATTTTAATCAGGACAGGACAGAAGAGAAAGGATCAAGTTGATCATGAAGTAAAAATTGTGAAATAAGTGAGATTTATCTTCAACACTTGCTTCCTCTTCTTTTTTCACCCTTCACCTTCCTCAGTCAAGGTCCTTCCCCAGTCAAGGTCCTCTTACTCTCTGACCTCCCAGGCCCCCCGCTGCACAGCTTCACCTCAGGTGTCCTATGCACTCCAAGTGCCAGGGGCGTCTTTCATTCGATTCAGACATCATCTATTGACCTTGCCACAGGTGCTCTCTCAGGCACCTGGGAAGCAGAGAAGACGCTGTTCCCAAGGTTCTTGTAGCACTGGCACCACTCTTTTCAGATTTTGGTGGATGACTAAGATAAACTGATTAACAAACCTCCTTTGCCTTTTGGATTACCATTTGGATGATTATGGATCTTCTGGCTTGAATGCTTTCTCCCAGAATATTTCCCAACCATGAAATTCTGGAGATCAGAAAACTTTCCTTATTTTTTTTTTCTGTGTCTTCAACAGCTGGGGAACAGCAACTTCCCTACATCATCTCCTTCCACAGATACGTTATTAGGTGCTGAAGATACAACAGCTGGCAAGCAAGGTAGTCACCATGCTTTTGCTAGATGCTTCTGCTGTTTGAGAGCTCATTGCTTATTGACACAGCAAGTTCTTTATTTATATCTACCTTTTCTGTTCAGTCAATTCTGGCTGATAGACTAGAACTGCCTATTGGCCTTCCAAGGTTGTAATCTTTACAGAAGCAGACTACTGCATCTTTCTCCTGTGGAGTGGCTGGTGGTTTTCAACCATTAACATTTCAGTTAGTGGCTGGTGCTTAACCGCTGTGCAACCAGGGATCCCAGCAGAAGAATCAGGATGTAAAATTAAAATTAATTTTACGTAATAAGAATTATTATTTATTATTATCTTATTTACATAATAAGAATTATTATGTAAATACTGAGAATTGAAATTATCGGCATAATCTAAATTAAAATTATAATAAGGAACTAGAAATATTTAATTAGAGCCTTGGAACAATCTTGTTTCCATTGGTCTCAGCTCTGACCCTTGAAAATCACCTAATCTCTGCCCTGTAAATCTACTTAGTTATCACATACCTTTTGGCACCCTAATTGGTATGAGGCACTGGGTATACAGTGGTGAACAGATGTGGTTCTTATCTTCATTTGGACAGTCTAGTAGTGGAGATGTACTACTGAATACACATAATTACAAATATATAAAACTGCACTGCCATTGAGTCAGGTCCAACTCATGGTGACCCTAGAGGTCAGAGTAGAACTGTCCCATAGAGTTACCAAGAGGTGCCTGGAGGATTTGAACTGCTGACCTTTTGGTTAGCAGATGTAGCACTTAACCCACTACGCCACCAGGGTTTCCTACAAATATAGCCACTGTAAAAGAAGAAGAATTAGAAAGAACGTAAGAAACCAAAACCCATTGCCATTGAACAAATCCTTACTCCTGGGGCCCCTTCGTGTGACAGAGTAGAACCACTCCATAGGGTTTTCTTAGTTGTAATCTTCACGGAAGCAGGTCACTAAGTCTTTCATGTCACCACTGGGTAGGGTTAAACCATCAACCTTTAGCTTGGTAATCGAATGCAAACTCTTTGTACTACCTAGAGGCATCTTTGATAACCACAGACTGTGACAGGTTCCATGAAGGAAATGTATAATATGTCATAGGAGAGACCAACAGAGACATAATGTTTAGAATGATGACTCAGATAAGGTCATTTTGAAACTTACTTCTAAGCCCAAGTGAGTAGCCAGGGTAGAGAAGGGGACAGGATATTCTATTTGCAGGAGCAGTGGGTGTGAAGACTCTGAAGTAGGAACTTGCCACATTCCTTGCAGTGGAGGAAAGTCAGTATGATTGGGCTGGGGTGGTGACTGTGCGGTGTCCATCAATGGGAAGGGGTGAATAATGGGGCTTTCTGCATTCACAATTAATTACTACCAACATTTGAAACTTTTTTTTTCTTTTGTATAAATATCTCTTCTTTCACCCCAAACCAAAAAGGAAACCCACTGCTGTCAAGTCAATTCTGACTCATAGCGACCCTATAGGACAGAGTAGAACTGCCCCATAGAGTTCCCAAGGAGCCTGTGGCAAATCTAAACTGCTCATCTTTTGGTTAGCAGGAGTAGTACTTAACTACTATATCACCAGGGTTTCCATGTTTTACCCGGTACTTCTTATACCAAACAAATCCACTGCTGTCAAGTTGATTCTGACTCACAGTGACCCTATAGAACAGAGTAGAATTGCCCCATGGTGTCTCCAAGGAGCGACGGATAGATTCAAACTGCTGGTCTTTCAGTTAGCCGCTGAGCTCGTAATCACTGTGTCACCCATTCTCAGGATGTGAAGTCTGGTCCAGGTATCTTATTTCAACCCTCGTGTTGCCTTCTTGCAAATGAGATGGAATTCTTAATGAATAAGGGTGCATTTACAACCATATGAAAATCAATCTCACGGTTTTGGTAACATGTTGCATTTTCCTTTGCTACTTCCCTGTCTAGGCTAAGCCTGAGCAAAACTGTACTTCCTAGTTAAAATTTCATTCACTCCCTTCCTAGACTGTTAAGTTCCTTGTGGCAGGACCCAGAGCTGAATCACCCCATGTCTGCACCAAGCCTGGGGCTTTGTCACAGCGCGGTTTCCATTGTTCTTCCTGAGTATTCAACACTATTGTACAATGACTGTAGAGTGAGTGCAAGGTAAACGTCAGGACTATTGGTCTAAAATAGAAAAAAACCTATGCTGAGTATATATTTTGGCCTACACAACACACCTTGGTTTCATTTTACATTGTTTTCTGCCGTCTTATGTGACACTAAATGGTTTGTGCTAGGGGTTTGGGGAAAGTATCTTTACAGCTGTGGTTTTGGTTAAAAGAGAAGCAGATAAATTACGGCGTAATTCAGCATTTGGTTTTCAGAGTGCTGGAGACTGTAAGTCTTTAAGGAACATTGTTCATTAGTAAGCTGTGTTTTATACAAGCTTTAGTTTATTTTGCATCCGTAATTGCTTTTCTTTATTGTTTTCTTTGGGTCTTTTAGAAATCCATCACTTTTGATACCAAATGGGACAGAGTTGCTTTGTGTTACTTGAGTTTACTTTTATTATGTTTTAGGTGAAGTCTCACTGAACAAATTAGTTTCTCATTAAACAATGAATACACATATTGTTTTGTGGCATTGGTTGCCAACCACTTGGCATGTTGATGCTCTCTTCTTGTCAACATTGGGTTCCCCGTTTCTTTGTCCAGCTTTCCTGTACCTTCCTGCCTTCTTACCCTTGCCCCTGGACTAGTGCACCCATTTAGTTTCATATATATAGTTCAACTATATGTACTATTGTTTGTTTTACAGTTTTGTCGAACATTTGGCTGCTATGTGAACCACAGAAGGGACCTCAGGACTGAGTTAAAAGGGTATCCAGAGGCCATACTCTTGGGGTTTTTCCGGTCTCTGTCAGACCAGCAATTCTGATCTTTTTGGGGGGTGGGGTGGGGAGGTTAGAATTTTGGTCAACATTTTTCTTTCGGTCTGTTCATGACCCTTTGTTGTGATCTCCGTCATTGCAGTCTCCAGTGGTAGCTGGGTACCATCTAGTTGTGCTGGACTCAGTCTGGCAGAGGCTGTGGTAGTTGTGGTCTAGTAGTCCTGTGGACTAATGTTTCCCTTGTGTGTTTGGTTTTCTTCGTTCTCCCTTGTTCCAGATTAGGGAGGGACCAGGAGAATTTCTTAGATGGTTCCTCACAAGCTTTTAAGATCTCAGATGCTAATTCACCAAAGCAGGATGTGGAACTTTTTCTTTATACTCTATGTTATGTCCAGTAACTCAGTCCTTCAGGGAGTTTGAATGTGTCTGTGAATATGACTTTGCCTTAATATAGTTGTGCTGACTTCCCTGGTTTTATATACTGTCTTACCCTTCACCAAGTTATCGCATCTATTGTACAGTTAATGTTTTTCCCTTCCTCATCCTTGTCATTTTTATAACCATCAGAGATTGTTTTTCCATGTAAAGGTTTCCATGAATCTTTATAATAGTATAGTATTTATCCTTTTATGATTGACTTATTTCACTCAGCATGATGCTCTCCAGAGTCATTCATGTTGTGAGATATTCCACAAATTCATCATTGTTCTTTGTTGTTGTGTAGTATTCCATTGTGTGTATGTCCCATAGTTTGTTTATTCATTCATCTGTTGATGGGCACTTGGATTGTTAGATGGTTTCCATCTTTTTGCTGTTGTGAACGATGCTGCAATGAAACTGTATGTGCAGATGTCTATTCGTAGTGATGTGTCTGTTAGTTGTCTGAATGACTTCTTAGGTGAAGTGTCTGCTCATATCTTTTGCCCATTATTTAACTGGATTATTTTTATTTTTGTTATAGAGGTGTTATGAGTCGGATCCGACTCGACAGCACTTGGCTTGGCTATAGAGGTGTTGAGTTTTCCCATAGATTTTAGAGATTAGACCTTTGTTGGATATGTAATAGCCCCAAAATTTCTTTTTCAGTCTGTAGGCTCTCTTTTTACTATTTGTGAAGTCTTTTAAAGAGTGTAAGTGTTTAATTTTTGGAAGACCCCGCTTATGTAGTTTATCTTCTGGTGTTTGTGTATTGTTAGTTATAGTTTGTATCCTATTTATCCCACATATTAGGGCCCTAGTTTCCTTCTGTGATTTTTGTAATTTTTTGTTCTATATTTAAGCTCCGTGATCATTTTGAATTAGATTCTGTGTATGGTGTAAAATATGGGTCCTGTTCCACATTCTTGAAGATGAACATCCAGTGTTGCCAGGACAGCATATTAAAATAACTGTCTTTTCCCCCACTTAATGGACTATGGGCCTTTGTTGACTATCAGGTGACCACAGGGGGATGATTTATATCCGGGTTCTCTTACTTGAGTTACTGAACTATGTCTAGCCTGTTCTGGAAAGGAATTCATCTTATTCAACATTGTAATCCACTACTTGGCACAATGCCTGGCACATAGAGGAGCTCAAAGATATTTATTGAAGAGATTATGGAATTCTGTAGTGTATAGACTTTTCCTGCTTATATTCTTATTTGGATTATGTTTCATTAAAGCTTTAAATCTGTCTCACATCTTCAGACCATCATAGAATCTCCTTGTCTAGGCGCTCTGATGGCACGAGGGTTTTAGCCTGGTAGCAAGTTGTCTTAGCCATCTAGCACTGATGCTGCTTTAACAGAAATACCACAAGGGGATAGCCTTAAAAAAAAGAAAATTTATTTTGTCACCACTCAGTAGGCTAAAACTTCAAATTCAGAGTGTCAGTTCCAAGGGAAAGAGTTCTTTGCTGGATTGGTGGGTACGTGACTGTTTTCAGTCTTCCCCTGGCCTGGAAACTCTGAGGTGCAAGGATCCTGGTCCTTTCCAAAGGCTGTGCTCAGCTTCTGGCATTGCTTGTATGTGGTATGAGGTACCCAAATCTCTCTGTTAGCTTCTTTCCTTTATATCTCAAGAGACTGCTTCAATATACAAGCCAATCTTCTACACTGAGTCTGCCCTTCTCCACCAAAACAAATGCTGCCTCTCCTCACTTATTAACATCATAAAGACAGAATTTATAACATGCAGGACATCACGTAATACCAGGAATCATGGCCTAGCTAAATCGCTACATAAATTTTTTTGGAGGGGACCACAATTCAGTCCACTACACAAATCTACAACCTACATATTCCACTGTAAAACACATTTCTCATGATATCTGAACTCTTAGAGTACAGAGTTTCTGCTTATTATCTTCATAGCGACTTGGCACAGTCTTTAGTACAGGATAAGTAGCTGACAAATGTTTGTACAAGACTGTGAGTGAATGCATTACTAGAAAAAGAATAATATTAATTCCGTGGCTGTGACTGCTAGAGCACTGAGTGGACGACTTCTTTCACAGAGTTAGTATACAAAGACTCAGTATTCAGCACTGTTGTTAGGCACAGACTGTACTAACCCCGCCACTGCCATCGAGTCGGGTCTGACTCCCAGTTACCCTGAAGGGCAGAATGGAACTGCCCGGAGAGTTTCTGAGGAGTGCCTGGTGGATTTGAACTGAAGACTATACTACTGTCTGGAAAAATCTTGACTTAGAGCATTCAATTAACCCTTTAAAGAGGCTCAGGTAACAGCTTGGGGTTTAGCTAAGCATCTCTTTCATAGCAGCAGGACAAATCATGTGCTTCTGCAGAGGGATGCACTGCCTCAATGATTTCAGGTACCCTTGGCCTTTCTCAGAATCTGTGGCAGAGAGCAAGCTGTCTTGCTTTGAATATAAACAAGTTCCTCTACCCTCTGGAGGATAGCTGTATAGGCAAGGTCAGAACAAGTCCTCTTTGTTGTAGAAACTGTCAAAATTCTGTGATTAGAGTGATAAAGAAGCCCTTGACACCTTCCTGTGACAACCCACCCAAGAACACCACCCCTCTGTCACAATATATATAATTCTTATTGAGATTGCAGGTGGAGGCACTGTTATATAAAGATGACACATTTGTTAGTTAACATAGTAGCAAGGGATTATTTTATGTAATACAATCATATTCTTAAAAATTCTCAGATTGTGAGAGTACATATCTGTAGGAAAGCAGAGTAGGGGTGAAGAGGCAGAACTTACAAATAGGGAAGAGAAAGAAAGGGAGAGAGAAGAAGGGGAAGAGAATTATATGCCTAATATAATAAATTGAATGTCATCAAATTTCAAAATGTTTGTGCTTCAAAGGTCACTATTAAGAAAGTGAAAAGACCACTCAAAGAATAGGAGAAAGTATTCCCTGTTTTTTCAGATTTGATGAGTCCTGTGTCTAGATTATATAAAGAACTCAATAATAAAAAGACCAAAAATCCATTAAAAAATGGGAAAGGATCTGAGTAGAAATTTCTCCAAACAAAATATACAAACAGCCCATCAGCACATGAAAAGATTCTCAACATTATCAGTTGCCAGAGAAATGCAAATCAAAACAAAATGAGATACTGCTTCAGAGAGACAACAATAAATGTTAGTGAGGATGTGGAGATCCTAGAACCTTCATACACTATGGGAATATTAAGTTGTACAATCACTTAAGAAAACATTTTGGCAGTTGCACAAAAAGTTCAGCAGAATCACTATGCGACCCAGTAATTTCATTCATGCCTGCCCGAGAGAATATCAAATATTCGTTCACACAGGAAACTTACACATGAATGTTCACAGAACATTATTAATAATAAAGACAATAACCCAGAAGTCCATCAATGATTAATGAGTAAACAAAATGTAGTATATCCAAACAATGGAATATTGCTCAGCCATGAGAAAGAATAAAGTTCTGATACATTTTATAACATATATGAACTTTGAAAACATTGTGCTAGGTGAAAGGAGCCAGGCACAGAAGACTATATGTCATGTATTACCATACGTGATTCTATTTCTAGAAAATGTCCAGAACAGATAAATCTAAAGAGAAAGAGAGTAGGTTAGTGGCTATATACGAGCCCTGCTGGCTCAGTAGTTAAGAGATAGCTGCTAACCGAAAAGCTGGTAGTTCAAGCCCACCAGGTCCTCTTTGGAAACCCTCTGGGACTCTTCTACTTTTTCCTATAGCGTGATTTCATAACTTGGAGTTGACTCAACTTTGATAGATTTGGTTTTTATTTTCGGGGTAATGGGAATAGAGAAATACGGCAGGAGAGCTGGAAGGTGTGGGATTTCTTTTTGTGTGTTGAAAATGGTTTAAAATTGATTGCGGTGATGGTTGCACAACTCTGCATATTCTAAAATCCACTGAATTATTGCAGTTTCAGATGAATTACATCGTATGTGAATTCTCAATAAAGCTGTTAAAAAAAGAATGAGTCAATAATTTGAGACTTTTGAAATTTGAGTAGACCCTAATACATAAGGAAGTAGATATATCATTGGAAATTTCACCTTCATTAAAAAAAATCAAGTGCATTAGGATTGACATATTCTGAAGTCCCATCCAACACTTAGATTCTACAGAATCAAATTCAACGTTGAGAGAAGTAAAGAAATTGGTTCCTGTCCAGCTGGTTGATTAGACCTGAGCAGGGCTACAATCCCCTTTCTAACTCAGATAAAATTGGGCTCCCTGGGGGTCCAGGCTCAGAACAGTAGGGCATTCAAAGGAATGTCAACCTTATATCTAACAAAGGAATTTGAAAACTGATTTCAGTACTAGGTGTAATTCACTATCCCATTCTTAAACTAGTTTATTAGAAGTCTTTTTTCCCACTTCTCTTACTCAGCAACTCACAAGTACGGCAGCTCTCTCTCCCATCCCTGAATTTCACCAGTTCTACACTCTACATCGCCAAATCTCTTTCCAATTCTGCCCTGAAAGCCCTGTTTTTATTCCACAGTCCTTCATCGGTAATTCCCTGGCATGTCCCGTGTAATCAAGTCAGCCCATGTTGATGTCTTTTAATTCTTCCTCTCACTTACTACCCTGTTTCTACACAACTGCAAAATTCACTTTAGTAGGTAGATGACAATAGATTGTAATGTTCTTTTTCTGGTCACACATCTCAACACATCTAAAAATTGGAGGTGAGATGTTAAGACTGCAATAGCAACCCTTGTGGGAAAAGTAAGTGGGTATCTTTCTGTGCTTCTAGAATTTGCTACTTACCAGAGCAGGGGATCCATCAGTCAGAAGTAGGGAAAGGGGCATGTCTTAACTACCCACCACTGCTGTTCAAACCTACTACAGTGGGTGGTTCTAGAGACCAGAAATTTGTTTTTTTTTCTTCTCACAGTTCCAGAGGTAAGAAGTTCATATCAATGTCTTGGTCATGTCAGTTCCTTCCTTGTTGGTAGCCCTGGGCATTCCTCAGTGATCTTTACATGGCACCTGTCTTCCTCCACATAGGTCTCTGTATCTCTGCTGCTGTTTTATAACTCAAAAGTGATTGATTCATCCCATTATATTGCAGCACAGAAAGTGCTTGTGTTTCATTACCTTACATGTAAGGTAATTATATTACATTGTATTATATTACATAAAGGAAGGTAGCCTGCCAACTGATTTCATACATGTAACAGAAATATTTCGTGATAGCAATTACACCAGTGTTTGGCCAAACCACTGGGAACCATTACCTAGCCAAATTGACAGATAAAATTAACTACTACAGGGGATCTGTATACTCGATTATTGCTAATCCAGTTTGAGAGGTGATTGCTTTAAATCTCAGAAGGCATGACTACACTCAGAGTAATGATCTCAGGGAAGCGAGCCTTTGAGGTAGAAGCCTTTCAGGTCAGTGGAGTTATAAAATCTAAATTAAATTATAGGACTTATCCAAAGGGTCTTAAAAAAGTCCTCAGTGACTTTCCTCTTTACAGCACAGATCCTGGGGACCAGGGTTAATGTTTCAAATGCCAACCCTAGAACAAGCTGAAAGGGGTTAAGAAATCCTCAATTCCAGGGGCTTTTAGACCACTGATTCTGTTATGTGCCAGTCAATAGTGTATTGAGTGATTGTCCTCTTTGTCTCAAGTGTCAAATTAGCCTTCAAAATGCAAGTTCTGCAAAGCTCTCACCTCTTGGCCAAGATAAGTGTATTTTTCTCCGCAAACCACCTCCTTCAGGGAGCTTCCTGGCATTTTGGATGCCTCTGTGCAGGAGTTAGAGAGATTAGTGTTCTAATTTCAGGTAAAAAGAAGAGGCAGACTGTCTCTAGTTCTCCTGCTTATTCTCTTTCTTTCACTCTAGTTTGGTAAGAGAATTTCAGCCCAGGTTGAAATCCACACTGGAACAGACTAGGCTGATTTGAAATGTTTACTTGATTGGTGATGGTTTTCCAGACTGCCACCTCCCTCCTATATTTAAATCTTTCCATTTTGGTGTCTTTCTCTTGAGAAAAGGCAATGATAGGAATCCTTGGAATAAATGTGCAGATATTGTGCGTATCACTGTTTGAAATTTCAGTCAGGTTCTCTGACGGAAGATGCCAGCTAACGTGCAATTAATGAGTTTAAAGTTATTAGCATGTACTTACACTCATTGAGAGAATAATGTTTTAGAGTAAGTAAGCAGCTGCTCTCAGCTGGACTCCGGTTTTTTCCTCTTATACTCCTCTCCCAGCCTACCCCTTGGCTATTTTTAAATTTGTTAGCACCGGAGGGTGAAGAGACGTTGTCCTTGTTGTTACCTGCCCAGAGAACCATCCCTAGCTCATGGCTACTACATACACAATGGAATGCATGGTCCTGTGCTGTCCCCATGATGGAGATTGGATCATTTTGGTCCATAGCATTTTCATTAGCTGATTTTCAGAAGTATGTCACCAGGTCTTTCTTCCTAGTCCATCTTAGTCTGGAAGCTCCACTGAAAACCATTAAGCATCATAGCAACACACGAACTTCCATTGACAGATGGATGGTGGCTGCACTTGGGGTGCATGGGTTGGATCTGCTGCATAGAAAGTGAGAAGTCTACCACTGAACCCCCAATGTCTCATGAATAAAACTTAAAGGAAAGAAAAGAGAAGAGGTGATCTTGCTTATTTGAAACTCAGGTGAAATATTCTGAGAAACATTATTAGAAACACGGTAGAATTTTTTTTTTAAGCATCCCTTTCTTTTTTATGTTTTACATGTGTGGATAACGGAGAGTAGTAACAGGCAGCCACACTGAAAAGTGTGCCTTCCCACATGGGTGTGACACACCATGCACATTCTGCCTGGCTCATTTCTCCTTGGGAAACCCTTAGTCACTGCGAATTCTGCTTTTAGTTTTGGCAAGCTGAGATGCATCCTGTTTGGCCATCGCTGACTTTAGGAAAACATACACAGCTGAAGATGAATTTGTGGACAGGAAGTCTATGCCATCACTCTTAGACTCAAGTCTACGGCTCTTATATTCTTATCAACATGGAAGACAAAGCATTATCTCCAATCTGGAAGAGACTGCCTTTAGAGACAGGATTCACAACTGGAGACTAGATATCAAGTGAAGGCATTCCTCTGAAACTCCTCAGCTGCCTTTACAAGATAGGATAAAATTACATATATTTATAAACTCCAAGCCCAAGACATATGGTACTATGTATCCCTAATAGCATTTTTTTCTAACATAAGTTATTTTTCCATTGTGCTTTAGATGAAAGTTTACAGAACAAACTAGCTTCTTATTAAATGGTATACATGTATGACCTTGATTAACAACCTCACAACATGGAAGCCCTCTCCTTTCTTGACTTTGGATCCCCTCTCACCAGATTTCCTGCCCCTCCTGCCTTCTAGTCCTTGCCCCTGGGCTGATGGGCCCCTTTAGTTACATTTTGTTTTATGGGCCTGTCTAATCTTTGAATGAATGAGGAACCTCTGGAGTAACGTCACTATTGAGCTGAAAAGCTGTCTAAGGGGTGCCATGTGGTCCAACAATTAAGTCCCTGAATTTAATTGTTCTAAGTGCTGCATATCTTGTTGCTCAATATCATTGCAGTCATCTTCCAAGTACTCCTCTCAGGAAGCTATTCTCTGATGCTAGTGCCTGGTCCACCCTTCAAAGCAATTTTAGAGCTCTTTTAGGAATGGCCATCGTTCACGATGGTACAGTGGCAAGTTTGCAAACTTAATTGCATAGGTCTCTGTGAGGGAGTTTTTAGCCAGTAATCAAGTAGCTGTATCGGAACCTTCCCTCCTCACCTGATCAAGTCCCCAATGACTTTTTTCTTTACCTCAAAATATTGAAAGAAAGATATTTTAATGACATTCAGGACATCAAGGGATTATAATATGATGACAGCTCTGATAAACATTCCAGAAAGAGTTCTAAAATTGCTTTAAAGGGTGGACTAGGCACTGGCATTGGTGCATAACTTCCCAAGAGAAGAACTTCAAAGGTGACTGTTGTGCTATTCAGCAATGAGGTATGTAGCACTTTTTCTAGGATGAGTTCACAAACTTAATTACCAGTCTTTGTACTTTCAGGGTTTTCTTAGTTTCTGCCAAGCCAGTATGCCTAGTCTTTTTTTATGAATTTGGATTTTGTTTTACATTTTTCTCCAGATCTGTCCAGGAGCCTCTAGTGTGATCCTTGTCAGAGCAGTCAGCGGTGGTAGCCGGGCACCATCTAGTTGTGCTGGACTTGGTCTGGTGGAGGTATGATAGTTATGGTCTATTAGTCTTTTGGACTAATCTTCCCTTGTGTTTTTTGTTTTCTTCATTCTCCCTTGCTCCAGAATGGTTGAAACCAGCAGAGTATCTTAGGTTGCCACTTCAAAGGCTTTTAAGACTCAAGACTCTACTCACCAAAGCAGAACGTAGAACACTTTCTTTGTAAATTATGTCATGTCAGTTGAGCTAGATGTTTCCAGACACCATGGCTCCCACAGTCCTCAGCCCAGCAATTAAGTCCCTCAGGAAGTTTGGATTGTCTATGGGCTTCCATGACATAGCCATGTATAAGTTATGTTGGCTCTCCCAGTAGTGTGTACTTTCTTACCTGTCATTGAAATTAATGCTTACCTGTTGTCTAGTTAGTGTTATTCTCCCCCTCCATAACTGTGAAAGATTGTTTCTTTCTATGTGTCAACGTTTTCATGAGTTTTCACAGTAGTGGTATCATACAATATTTGTCTTTTTGTGATTGTAATTTATTTTACACAACGTAATGTCCTCCAAATTCATCCATGTTGTGAGATGTTTAGCAGAATCATCTTTGTTCCTTATCATTTCATTGTACCCCATTGTGTGTATGTACCACAGTTTGTCTACTCATTCATTTGTTGATGAGCATTTGGGTCATTCCTACTTTTTGCTATTGGGAACACCACCAACATTTTGTATTCCCACCAGCACTATATGAGAATTTCAATCTCCCCACAGTCTCTGGAGAAATTTCCCACGCCAACATTTGTTATTTCCTGTTTTTTGATTAGTGTCAGTAATGTCTGGGTGAGATGGTATCTCATTGTAGTTCTGATTTGCATTTCTCTAGTGACTGGTGATTGTAAGCAATTCTTCACGTGTTAGTCCTCTGAATGTGTTCTTGTGTAAAGTGTCTGCCCTTGTCTTTTGCCCATTTTTAAATTGCATTAGTTGTCTTTTTGTTGAGGAAGTGTTGGATTTTCCTGTAGATTTTAGAGATCAGACCTTTGTCAATTTCTTATAAACCCTACTGCTGTCGAGTTGGGTCCGACTCATAGTGATCCTAGAGATCAGAGTAGAGCTGCCCTAGTTTCCAAGGAGTGCCTCACAGATTTGAACAGCCAACCCTTTGGCTAGCAGCTGTAGCACTTAACCCACTATGCCACCAAGGTTTGCTCAATAGTTTGTAGCTAATTTTTTTTCCCAGTCTGTAAATTCTCTTTTTACTATTTCTTGAAGTCTTTTGATGAGCAACAGTGTTTAATTTTCAGAAGACCACAGTTATCTAGCTTCTGGAGTTTATGTGTTATTAGTCATGGTTTGTAGATTGGCAATACTGTGCATTAGGGCCTTTAGTGTTAATTTTACTTTTCCTTCTACGATCTTTATAATATTTGGTTTTATATTTATATCCTGCATCCATTTAGAACTAGTTTTTGTGTATGGTGTGAGGCTTTTACTGTTTTTTTTTTTTTTTTTTTTTAAGATGGATACTCAATGTTGCCAGTACCATTTGTTAAAAAGACTGTTTTTTACCCATCTGATGGACTTTGGGCCCTGATTAAAGATCAGGTGACTGTAGGCGGATGGATTTTCACCTAGGTTTTCAGTTCTGTCCCACTGGTCAGTGTATCTGTCTTTGAACCAGCACCCATAGTGGTGTACCCATAGTTGTGTAGTGTCTCCTGTGGCCAGGTAGTGTGAGTCTTTCTACTTTATTCCTCTTCAATCACGCTTTACTTCTCTGTGGTCTCTTCCTTTTCCTTATAAAGGTTATGGTTCATTTTTCCATTTCTTTAAAGAATGTTGTTGATATTTAGATCAGGATTGCACTGTATTTGTAAATCATTTTGGGGATAGTTGTCTTTTTCACAAGGTTGAGTCTACCTGTCCATGAGTATGGTATGGTTTTCCATTTTTGTAGATCTCTTTTGTTATTTTGCAGTGGTGTTTAGTAGTTTTCTTTGTATAAGTTTTCTACATCCCCGTTTTGATTTATTCCTAAGTATTATGTATTTCTTTTAAGCGGGTATTGTAAATGATATTGTTTTCCTTGATTCCCTTTTCATCATTCTCTTTATTGGTGGGTAGGAATCCAACTGATTTTTGAATATTTACCTTGTATGCTGCTTCTTTACTGCATCTATTAGTTCCAGCAGTTTTCTTGTAGAGTCTTTTGGGTTTTCTATGTGCAGTATCATACAAAAACGAAACGAAACCAAACCAAACTCAGTGCTGTCAAATTGATTTCAACTCATAGCAACTCTATCAAACAGAGCAGAACTGCCCCATAGAGTTTCCAAGAAGTGCCTGGCAGATCTAAACTGCTGATGCAGCACTTAACCACTATGCCACCAGGGTTATCATCCACAAATGGGGACAGTTTAAATCTTTGTTATCAATTTGCATTTATTTTATTTCTTTTTATTGCCTTACTTGCTTTAACTAGGACTTCCAGCACAATGTTTAGAAACAGTGATGAAGGACATCCTTGTCTTGTTCCTGTTCCCAAGGGGAATGTTTTTAGTCTCTCTCCATTAAGAATGACTTTAGCTATTGATTTAGTACAGATGGCCTTCAATATGTTGACAAATTTCCCTTTTATACCTGCTTTATTGGGAATTTCTTTTCTCAATCAAGAATAAATGACAGACTTCATCAAATGCCATTTCTGCACTGATTGAGATGACCATGTGATTCTTTTATTTATGTGGTGAATTATGCTGATTGACGGTGTGATGCTGCACCATCCTTGCATACCTGGTATGAATCCTGCTTGATCAGTCCTATTATTTGTGTGATACGATGCTGAGTTCTAATGACTAGAATTTTGTTGAAAATTTCTGCATCTGTATTCCTTAGAGATATTGTTCTAAAATTTTTACCTGTGTCTTTGCATGGTTTTGGTATCAGAGTTATATTGGCTTTGTAGAATAAATATTCAAGTACCACTTCCTTTTCTATGTTTCAAAATAGTTTGAGTAGTACTGGTTTAAGCTCCTTTCTGAAAGCTTGGTAGAATTCTCCATCAAAGCCATGTGGGCCAAGGCTTTTTTTTTAATTGGGAGTATTTATTTATTACACTTTCAGTCTCCTCCTAACATGAGTTTTGAGCTGTAAAAAAAAGAAGGAGCTGTAGGACATGAATAGCTTGGAGAAGGTCATCCTTTCTGAATGGCTACTGGTGATTTCTTTATGAAATGTGAAGATTCCAAAAGAAGGAACTTCTTAAATTTAAAAAAAAAAAAAAGAATACTGGCAGTGAAACAAGATGTGCTGCAAATTGTGAGTTGTCTAGGAGAGGTTGCACATTAATTCATTTACCTCTAGCAAGAAATGAACAAGACAATAACAACAAAGTATCCTGCAACCATTGCACAATGTCTGATAGTTGCCAAGGTGAGGATTCTCTTTCTAATTAATTTGTGTATAAAGGGAAACGGCGAAAGCTAAGAAGAGACAATGAGATGGTTGTGGTCTTTCAAATTATGTGGCTGTTTACTGTAGTCTAAATATGTGGAGTTGCCATTAAAAAGTTGATATAGTGTAGCAAAATCTTAATGTAATTATGACTGCCACAAAATATTTCCCATTTCCATCATCACCAGTAGTTCCTGAATGTCCTAAAGCAATTTCTACACCTCCCATGTATATGTTTCTTAAACACTTTCTTGTGCTTTTGATGAGAATGTACATGTCAAATTAGTTTTCCATTCAATAACTCATACACAATTCATCTCATAACACTGGTAGCACTTCCTGCAATATGTCCACTCTCCCCATTTCCACCTTGGTTTCCTGTTCCCTTTTGTCTGTTTTCCCTGCCTCTCACTGCCTTCTCCTGTTTGCCTTTGGTCAACGGCTTAAAGCAATTTTAAATGTAATGTTTCTGACAAATGCCATTTTAATTTTCCTTTCTGCACCTAGTTTTTTGTTGCTGTTGTTAATATTATTGTTAGTTGCCGTTGAGTCAGCTCTAACTCAGGAACTCCACGTACAGCAGAAGGAGAACTTTATGACTGTTTGTCTGCCTGAGGTCATTGTTGAAATGACTGTGTACTTTGGGTGCCTTCCACCAAAGGGAGCTCATCTTCCAGCACTGTGTCAGACGATATTCTGTTGTGATCCACAGGATTTTCACTGGCTGATTTTCAGAGATAGCTTTCCAGGGTTTTCATCCTAGTCTGTCTTAGTCTGGAAGCTTCACTGAAACCTGTCCATCACAGTGACCCTGTTGATATTTAAAGGGCTGGTCACATAGCTTTCAGCATCGTAGCAGCATGAGAGTCACCTCAGTGCAACAAACTGACTGCTGGGTAGTAGAGAGTTTTTAGATAGCTACTTAATATTGCTAAGAGTGAATAGACCAGTTGGTTCTATATACTCTTTATTTATTGATGGCCAAAAGGTTTATTATTCACAGTCTTATTATGGTTATTTTCTGTATTTACTCTAATCAGTTATATATTAATTAATTCATAAATATTCATTGAGATATAAAGATGAAGAAGAGACATCCTGTATCCTCAAATAGCTCGTAATCTAGCAGAGGAGGAAAGTAACCAGAGAACTAATCATAAAGAATCATGGAAATGCTGTGCTGAGGTTGTGAATAAAGCACAACTAAATGTGGAAAGCAGAGAGGAGGTTCCCTGTGATTTTTTTCAAGGAAGTTTGAATGACCAGTGTTTTATGAAGAAAGCAGCCAGGTGAGAATATCTGGGTCATCAGGAAGGAATATTTTCATGTCAGGGAATGTGATGTTAGAATCATAGCTTCCTCACAAAGGCTATCTCTGTGACTCACTCCTGCGGCCCTAGAGGATAAATGAAGTCCCCAGATATTGAGATGTAATGATCACATGCATGAAATTCTCGCCCTACTCTGGAATCTTCCATTCTGCCCAGTATCGGCAGCACTACGGGCTAACGAGTCAAATGCTTGGCGTATAATCTACTACTGCATTAGTGATGGATTCTATCCTGCCAAACACAAGAGTTAAGAACTTTCAGCCGGAGAGTGTGTTTTATTTCTTCAATAAGATTATTGTAACTAAATGGTCTTGCTTTGATCAGTGCTTACAAAGTCTCAGGAGCTGGAGTTTCATAAACAGATCCTAAAAGAAAGGACTGGATATGTGATCCATCAACTGGAAAGTGTCGTGGGAAAGAGTCACTCTGCCAACCAGAAGTTTCCTTGAGGTGCCCTTACCTATTGATCATGGAGGAGAGATCATTATAGTAGCAGTTAGGGGAAGGACTGTAGGGGTGGGTTGTCCAATCAAGGCCACACAGTGGTTCAAATAGCAAGTGGATACAGCAATTTCAATCAACCTAAACCTCCTAGGCTCAGATGCATCCCTGTAAGGGAGACAACAAGGCCTGCCTTAGTGCTGCTGTTACAGAAAACCACAAGTAGATGACTTTAACAGACAAAAATTTATTCACTCACAGTTTAGGAGTCTAGAAGTCTGGATTTGGGTTTCCCACCCCAGGGCAGTCTTTCTCTCTCCACTGGCTCTGGGGTAAGGTCTTTGTAATCAATCTTTCTGTGGTCCAGGAGTTTCTGAGCACAGAGACCCCAGGTCCAAAGGATGTGTTCAACCCTCAGCTCTTCTTTCTTGGTAGTAGCAGAACCCCTCTCTACTTGCGTTTCACTCCTTTATCTCTTGCAAGAGAAAATGTGATACAGGGAAATTTCCCTTGTATCAGGTCTGTGACTTAAGTAACGGAGATGCATCCCATCGTAATTCTCATTAACACATCATCATGGCTCATTAACATTAACAGGCAACTCGCTCCCAAATGGGGTGGTAACTACACGGACAGAGACTAAGATATCTAGATAAAGAGGTGAACAAGAAAATAAGGTTCCTGCTTTCGTGCTTATTGAGTGTGACAGAAAAACAAACAAATGAGCAAATACAGGTATCAAGTAATGGTCAATGCTGCGTGGAGAACTGAAATACGGTGATGTGATAGTAACTGGCCGGACGCCTTTTCCAGATGGGCTGGTCAGGGAAGCTCTCACTAAGGAGGCAAAGTTAAACAGACCTAAGTGATGTGAAGCAACTTGTCATAAGAGCTGGGGGAAAAGTCTTCCTAGCAGACAACAGCAAGTACAACAGCCCTGAGCTGGAAACAAGCATGGCAGGAATAAGAGAAGAGCCAGCACGACTAGAAGACCTTCAAGAATGTGGACAGAGAGCAGATGATAAGGTTAAAAAAAAAAAGGGTTGTTATTGTTAGTTGTGCTTGAATCAGCGTCCACTCATGGTGACCTCGTGTAAAACAGAACGAAATGGGGCTTGGTCCCCACCGTCTACTGGATCGCTGGTCTGTCTGAGCCCATCGTTGCGACCATTGTGTCAGCCCATCTCATTGAGGGCTTTCCTTGTTTGTCTTGGTCCTCTACTTTGTCAAACGCGATGTCCTTGTCTAGCCACGGGCCTTTTTTGATGACAGAGCCAAAGTAAGGGAGGTGAAATATCACCACATTCACGTCCAAGGAATAATGTAGGTTATTTGTTTATTTGTTTCTCTAAGAATGCTGTATTTGTTCTTCTGCAGTCCACAAACAGATACATTTAGTAGTCTTTACCAAAATTAGAGTTCAAACACATCATTTTTTTCTTCTCTCTTCCTTTGTCCTTTTCCAACTTACCCATGTATATGAAGAAATTGAAAAGACATGGGTTGGGGTAGGTGTACCTTAGTCACCAAAGTGATGTTTTTGTTTTTTAAAACTTTAAAGAGTGCTTTTTTTTTCTTTTGCAGCAAATTTGCCCAATGCAATACATCATTTGATGTTTTGACTGCTTCTTCCATGGATATTGATTGTTGGTCCAAGTAGAGTAAGACCATCGGTAGGACCCAGGATATATTGGGCTTTGTAAACTGAATGCCAGAGAAAGAGTCTGGCTTTTAGACTAACGATGATGCAAAGCCATCAAAAGGTTAGGTTTAAGGTAGTAATATGATCTGGTTTGAATGTTTTAAAAGGTCATTCTGACTGCTGGGTAAAGAATAAACTATTGTGCTTCTAGAATGATGATGGATTGTACTTACCCATGAATCTGTCTCTTCTCAAGTTTCCCATTAAAATGACTCTAAAGAAATTTAAATCAAAAAGCAAAATCCATAAATACAACGAGCATAGAAGATATGACAATCACCGTAATTTGGAAGCTGAAAAACAAATGGTTGAGTGGTATCTAGCTTATCAGATATGAGAAAGTTGGCTTCTATGCAGGCAATGAGGGAAACAGAGAGACATCTGGTTTACACTACAGACCCTCTCGTTGACTCCGCCCTTACAAACCCTCAAGAATCACCAAGATCAGGTACTTCTGCAGGTGGCAAATAGAAACTTTGAAGTTCTGCTTAAGAAGCAAATAAACCTTCAAAGTGACCCAGGCCCCTATTCCATGCAACTGGTTACTACCATTCCCAGACCCCACTCTGCAGAAAAGGAAAATGAGGCTAGATGTCTTATTGTTGTTAGCTGTGTCAAGTCAGCTCCTGAATCACGGCAAATCCACACCAAGTGGAGTCAGACCACTGTCGTCTACAGGGTTCTCTTTGGCTGATTTTCAGAAGTAGATGGCCAGGCCTTTCTTCCTAGTCCAGTTTGGAAGTTCTGCTGAAATCTGTTTGGCATCGTAGGAGCATACCAACCTTCACAGACGGAAGAGTGTGGCTGCACATGAGGTGCATCTGTTGGAAATTAAACCCTGGTCTCTTGCACAGAAGGCAAGAATTTTACCTCTGAACCACACCACTGCAGCTTTGAGAGATTAGCAAATTTACACAGCAGATGGTTGTGCCAAAAAAACAGCTGAAGCACCCTTCTCTAAAGCCTGAGCTCCTGACCACTTCCCTGTCTCCTCTAGATGAGGACATGAAAAGAAAGAGTATAGGACGTGAGCAACAGGCACTGGGGACCCAATCAGATGTTTTCTGAAGGTTGCTTCCACCCTCCAGACTCCAGATGTCACCTGCAGATGCGATTTATAGAGCTCTCTTGTCCCAGACTGCTGCAGGAATGTAGAGGAAGGAAGGCAGCCAGGCTTGAGATTACTTTTGACAGGCTCTCCCAGAGCTACTAAGAGAAGAGAAAGCAGGACTGAGTCCCTGGCTTCAAATACTATCTTCTCTGAATGACAGAAGAGGCCTAAGGAGTTGAACATTCAAAGTGGCTGATCCCTGGGACACTGTTTCATACAGAAAGAGTCCATTTGTTTAGACCACCAACTGCCCTAGTCATTTTTTGAAGTCATGTCTTCAGAACCTTCATGTACAGTGGTATCCTTATATGAGTGTATTTGAAAACAGTCTCATCTCCAAAGTAGTTTGGTTTAGAGTTTCCAGCTTCTGTTTTTTTTTCCCTTTGTTGTTATTAGGTGCCATCAAGTCCACTCCAACTCATAGCGACCCTAAGCACAGCATAACAAAACACTGTCTGGTCTTGTACCACCTCCCCGTTTTGATCCTGGCAGCCATTGTGTCAGTCCATCTCACTGAGGGTCTTCCTTTTTTTTGCTGACCCTCTGCTCTACCAAACACGATGTCCTTGCTTGGATGTCACGTCCTTCACTTGTCTGTCACTCTGTCGTAGGGTGGGGGTTGTGTGTTGCTGTGATGCTGGAAGCTATGCCGTCAGTGTTCAGATGCCAGCAGGGTCACCCACGGCGGACAGGTTTCAGCTGAGCTTCTAGACTAAGACAGACGAAAAAGGACCTGGCAGTCTACTTTTGAAAAGAATTAGCCAGTGAAAACCTTATGAATAGCAGTAGAACATCCTTTTCTTAGCATAAGTGAAATCTCATCCCTGTTTTGCAAATACTCTATTCCTAGGAAATCCTGGCTGTGTATTGGTTAACTGCTGTGGCTGCTAACCAAAAAGTCAGCAGTTCAAATCCACCAGGCACTCTTTGGAAATACTATGGGGGCAGTTCAACTCTGTCCTATGGCGTCACTATAAGTTGGAAGTGACTTCTGGCAATGGGTTTGGTTTTAGCATACCTTTTTACACCAGATATTTCATATAGACATTGTTATTTTAATAACAATATAATCATTTCTTCTCGTAGAGCATTTGAAAAAAATTAGACAATGACAGGTAAGAAGGATCATATGTAGTTCTACTGTCTAAAGTAATCCTTGGTATATGTATACCAAGGTATATAACCACTTGGAAACCCTGGTGGCCTAGTGGCTAAGTGCTATGTCTGCTAACCAGAAGGTCGGCAGTTCAAATCCTCTAGATGCTCTCTGGAAACTTTATAGGGCAGTTCTACTCTGTCTATAGGGTCACCCCGAGTCAGAATGGACTCCACGAGTAGGTTTTTGCATAATAACTTAGTGGACGTCCTCCCTTCTAAGACTGTTCCTCCTCCGTGCTGTTTTCCTGACAGACAGCCTGTTCTTCCAGCTCCAGCTCAAGTCCGGTCTTCCATCTAGGCATCCCTGACTGCCTGACTTCGTTTATTTCCCTTTCTCATTTGAACTCTGGACACCTTTAGCTTGCATCTTAGTGCTTCCTTGTGGCTAACTAGAGCCATTCTTCTTAACACAGGGCAAAGCAGAAAGTACATATGCAATAAAGGTTTATTTATGTTTCAGAGTGTTACTCGGAAATGTTTCAAAAGAGCTTATTCTAGGTTCGGAGGGTGGTGGCTTCTCGGCGATACTGACAAAAAAAAAAAAAACAAAAAAAAACAAAAAACAAAAAAAAACCCGAACCCGTTTGTTAAAAAAACTCTTTCAAGGAAGTGGAATTCCAGCTCCTGGAGTGTGGGGTGTTTTCTCTTTCGGTTACAGCTCAGATGAGGTAGGAGGTTTCTTTGGAATCTGTGGACTACTCGCGGTCTCAAGGCAGTTTGATTTGACTAAAGGCAGTTGGATTGCCGGAAATCTCCAAGTTCATAAAAGGACGCGAGGGCTTCGTCTTTGCAGTCAGTCCACATCTACCGGATGTCAAGTCAAAGAAAAGTGACATCATTCAGTTCAAGAACTCTGAGCACATAAATGTTTTCTTTAATTCTTTGCAAACAACCACATCAGCTAAAGCAGGTATTTCACGTTCTGTCAGCTGGCTGACAGGTTTGTGGAGTGAGGAGGCAGGCTCGGCTCTGCCATCCATCCTGACGATCAGACCAGTCTGGACTGTCCCCTGGGTGTTTCTGCTCTTGAGAAAACGCAGAACCCATCCTCAGCGCCCCCCGAAAAAAGTACACCCTACTTTTTAGTTTTTCTTTCATTCTGTGATCACACTCCCACCCCCTTATCTGTGCCCCCGACCCCACACACTTAGAAGGGACACAGCTGAGGTTACAAACTGTTACCTGATTTGGGTCTATGCCCCGGAGAAGTCTAGCCAATAAAACATACTCCGAGTTGGAAAGAGGAAGAAGGTTTACGGAGACACAACAGCAACTCCATGGAGTCTCAAAAGCCAATTTTTATATCCAAGTTTATATATCATTTCAACAAGAAATACTTCATGTTTTTAAGCACATAGCCCACAGATAACTGTGTGGTTCACAAAATAGTCACAAGAAATTCTCTATTGAACTGTAGTCAGTTTGTTTGTAGCAGGCAAAGACAAAACTTATGAAAAAATTCCTCAGCTAGTGAAACTAGCCTGCCAGGTCCACTCTGACTGAGATAAGGAGCAAGAAAGTTGTGGATACACAAAATGCCAGGCAGCCTTCCTAGCTGCTGTTTTCCAGGCTGAAGGCCATTTCTTAGGAGAGCAAGGAAGAGGAGGGAGACCAGGGTCACAGGAGCTGAGGTGGCTCTGCACCCCTTTGGAAAGAGGCCAGTGCAGAGGCCAGAGCAGCTGGTGCAGTAAAAGACACAGATTATTTCGAGTGTCATTGTGGCATTCGTTATGTGAAGCTCTCAATTACACATTTTGAAAAGGGGAAAACGTGTTGTAAGGTATCAGGGTTAAACAAACTGCAGCTGAAGAAGGCTGACCAGCTTGTTTTTAGTCAAGCTTGGTGAACAGTTTCTCTCACAGGCACCCTCTTTGCAGGCCGCGAACACTAACATGTGGTGGTCTGAGGCACTGGAGTTTGATACGCTCTTTATTTAAAATACTTTCTTCCCTCCCACAGAATTGTCACCTCCCATACTAGGTAGACTGCTTCCGGGGTCAAGGGTGACAGTGGTGGAGTGAGGCTGTCTGCTGTTCAGAGCGTGGGAAATCAAGAAGCTGCAGCCTCAGGAAACCAGTTGGTGGCAACCACGGGCCCAGTCACCACGAGGGGGCGCTGCACCCTGGCGACCACCGGGACCAGGGCTGCTGGGAGGCAGGTGAAGAAACCATTTCTTGTACCAGATTGGCACCAGGGAAATTACCAGAGTAAACGTAATCAATTCTGTTAATCCCACCAGGGGAACAGAGGTCCTGTTTTCCTTGTAGTTTATTTTTTGTGCATTTCCAGTGTACACAGTCAACTGATGACTTATTCATGAGTTGCAATTTCTCTATCTTTCAAAGAAGCTTCCTGAAACTGATCGACTCATAGAGGCATGGAGGTCTTCCTATTTGAGGGATGGAGTGAAGTTAAGTATATTTTATAAGTTATTTTATATATTAACTTTTATATGAAAGATGGTCTCTTTTTTCGGTTGATATTTCATACACATTAAAAACCAAAAACCAAACCCACTGCCGTCGAGTGAGGTCCCATTCATAGCAACCCTACAGGTCAGTGTAGAACTGCCCCATAGAGTTTCCAAGGATTTGAACTGCTGACCTTTTGGTTAGCAGACATAGCACTTAACCCACTACACCATATTGGATGATCTACTTTTGAAAAATCAGCCACTGAAGGTCATATGGAACACAGTTCCATTTTGACAGCCATGAGATCACTGTGGGTCAGAATTAGTTTGACAGTAACTGGTTTTAATTGAACAAGGTACCATGCAGAGGTGGTGTGTGTGTCTGGTAGGGTGAGGAAAGCAGAAGACACACAAATAAAATATCTCTATCCTTGAAGAACTCAGTTAGAGGAAGAGACTGGACACACCTACCCAACTCTAATGTGAAGCAGAAGTTATTTCATATTGTTGGATGGGTAAACTAGTATGTGGGTCAGAAACAGAGAAGGGGTACTGAAACTGAAGAGACTGAGAAAGCTTTAGCATAGAAGAGCTGGCCTTTGAGCCTGGTCTTGAAGGCTAAGCTAGATTTGGAGGAGGTTTGGGGTTGGATGTGAGCAAACACAGGACAAGAAAAGTTCCAGGTGTAGAACCCAGGACAACTGGCTGCCAAAGAGGACACAGTGTGGAGTAATAGGTCTCCAGGGTCAGATAGCTGGGCTTGGCTTTTGCCTCTAGCATTGTAGCTGTGTGATTGTGAGCAAATTACCTAGCTTCTCTTAGCCCAAGTTTTCTCATTTTCATGGAAACCCTGAGAGTTGTGCCCACTACATCAAGTCAGTCTTACCAGTTGTGACCAGCTAGGGAACCATCTTGACTCCAGTGATGAAGAAGAGAACATCGACATCCTGACGATTTCCTGACTTTTCTCATCCAGTGGCCAGGGCTGGAGTTAGTGAGCTGCTTCCTTCCCTTTCTGTGGTCTTGTGTTCTCCTCAGTCCACCTTCCTCTTTCCCTTCTTTCTCCTTTTGGGTCTTAGCTTTCTCTGGTGGGTATCTTCAGTCTTGGTGACCAGTGTTTCCAGCTTTAGATGCTGTAGCTTTCAGGCTTTTACATCCTGCAAATTATAGTGTCTACCAGACGAGCCAATTTTTCTCTTGCTAACGTTGGTGTGCTTCTGATAAGCCCAAAACCAAAGCCAAAACACAAACCTATTGCCAACAAGTCAATCAAACTCACAGTGACCCAAAGTGTCTAAAGGACAGAGCAGAACTGCCACATAGGGTTTCCATGCAGTTCTTGGTGGATTTGAAATGCCAACCTTTGGTTTAGTAACCATAGCTCTTAACCACTATGCCACCACATTTTCCTGATAACAGAGTCTGGCTGTTATACTAAGTCAAACCCAAAGGAGCCCTGGTGGCCCAGTGGGTAAGAGCTTGGCTGCTAACTGAAAGTTCAGACGTTTGAACCAATCAGTAGCTCTGCAGGGGAAAAGATGTGGCCATCTGCTCCTGTAAAGATTTCAGCCTTAAACATCCTACGAGGCAGTTCTACTTTGTTGTATAGTCTTGCTGTCAGAATCTAGTTGATGACACATAACAACAACAATGTCAAGCCTATTAGTCCCTGGGTGGTACCAAAGGTTAAGGCACTTAGCTGCTAAGCAAAAGGTTGGAGTCCGCACAGAGGAACCTTGGAAGACAGTCCTGATGATCTGCTTATGAAAAAAAATCAGCCATTCAAATCTCCATAGAGCACAGTTCTACTAGGACACACGTGTGTTATCATGAGGCAGAGTCCACTCAAATCACTGATGACTGGTTTACTGGTTTTTGAAGTCCAACCCTCCTTCCATCCAGGGATGAGGAAAGGGAGAAAAGGAGGAGTTGGAAGGAATTGGAACTACATAGCGCCACGTATAAAACAGAGGTAATAACAGTACCTGCCTCAGAGAAACTTTCTGAGAACTGAATGAGATAGTGTAAGCAGAGCCTCTAGCGCAGTACCAGGCACAGGACAATCTCTTCATAACCGTGATTATTATCAGTAGTGTTGCTGTATCCTGAGGGTCTGATCTATGGGACTGGAGAGGACATCAAACAGTTGAGAAAATCTAGTGTTAAAATTCTTCTAGACTCTCTCCTGTAACTCTGCTAAGCACTTTGTTAGCTGCTTTAGATAAATTAATTCTACCAAACTTGGTGGTAAGTATTGCATTAAGATTTTATTTATTTGCCAACAACCTCTTATGTTAGCCAACAAACTGGTGCTGATCAACTTCAGCAAAAAAGATGTTTTCCTCAAAGAGTACTGAGGTCTCCCATAGAATCCAAGGAATTGGAGCTACAAAGACACAGAAAATGTCAGTCCTGCAGTCCAAGGACCGCAGCAGGAGGACTTTGTGCATCTTTTCCCTGGAGTATTAACAATAGTGTGTCTGTGTCTAGTTTCCTCGTCTGAAAATTGGAGCTAACAAAGGTACCTAACCAACCAACCAATCAACGCACTGCCATCGAGTTGGGACTGACTCATAGTGACCCTAGAGGTCAGAATAGAACTGCCCCATCGAATTTCCAAGGAGCGCCTGGTGGACTTGAACTGCTGATCTTTTGGTTAGCAGACGTAGCACTTAACCCACTACACCACCAGGATTTCCAGTGGTACCTAGTGAACAGTATATAAGGAGGCCCCGGGAATGGCTAAGCAGTCAGGTACTGGCTGAAATGTTGGTGGCTCACATCTAAGAGACGTTTTGGAAGACAGGCCTGATGACCTGCGTCTAAAAGGTCACAGCTTTGAACATAATACAGAGTGGTTCTACTGTGTACACGTGAGGCCACCATGAGTTAGAATTAACTTGACAACAACTGACAATGGCAACAACATGCTAGACAGATTGGTTCTGAAGATTAAACAATATGTACAGAGAGCTCAGAATGCTGTCTCACATGTAGTTAAATCCTGTCGGAGTTTGCTTCCGTTTTATTATTAGCACCGGAGACCCCCAGGTTTCTGTCTCTGCACAAACATCCAGTTTCAAGGAAAGCAAATTTAGCTGCCTTGTACTGAGGTCAGCTTTGGTGGCAGTGGTGAGATAATGATTGGGTCAGATGTGGCCCCAGGGATGGGGTCCGTATCATGGTGTTTGCAGAGAAAGCGGTCCCTATAGGAGCTGCCTGCTGCAACGACTATTCCTGTTTCACAGATGAGGCGACTGAGGGCCGGACGTGTTCAGTCACATGCTCAAAGTTGCACAGCCAACCTAGGTTAAAGTGTATTGTCTCAGCATCTATAGTCTACACTTCCCTGTCGCCCTCTGAGCAAGTCTGACCAGCTACCTTTGAACCAAACACCGTGAGGCAGCAGGTTCTTCCCCTAGAAGAAATCATAAATGATAAATGACAGTACAAAGACAGTGATATGCTAGCATCAGCTTCGCAGTAAACAGAAGAGAAAAAATCGGCACTTCACTTTCCCATTTTAAATTAGGTTACATAGGCCATTAAGTCAAGTAATAAAAGATTTTTAGATTTTTGGACAGAGTGTACAGTAGGCAGAACTTTAAGTTATGCAAATGAAAACCAGACACTCAAGGTTAAATGCCCCAAGTCCAATTTAAAACTAACCTTGTCGCCGACATTAGCTGTGTTTGAGAGAAAGGAAAGGCTGAAGGCATTTTCTCTTGGCTTCTTTTCACCATATAATTATCATCGACATGGTGTCCATAATGGAACCATCTATTTAGTTTCTTAAAATAAAAAAATACCGTTCTCAAGAAGTAGAAGCTGTCCTGGCTTTGGGTTTGGTGCTAATGATAGATCTTTTTTCTTTAAAAAATTGTTATCTCTGTGTAACGATGTCCTTTTAATTACATAAACACAGCTCATCAGGGAAGCCTGATGGTGGAATGCTGAATGGATTTCAGGAGACTGTAGAAAATCCTGCAAGTTCTGATGTTCATGGATTCTTTTCAATATTAAACTCTTCCAGTGGATGTTCTTGGACAGGAAATTACAGCAGGCATACATATAATGCCTATAGATCTTTATTTCTCTGAAGAAACCCTTAGTGATTAAGTGCTATGGTTGCTAACTGAAAGATCACCACTTCAAATCTACCAGGCACTCTGTGGAAACTCTGTGGGGAAGTTCTACTCTGTCCTACAGGGTCACTGTGAGTTGGAATTGAGTTGGTGACAATGAGTTTTTTTGGTTTATAAACAGAAACTCATTGCTTCCTGGACAATGATTTCCCCTTCCCTCTCCCTCCGACCCCAAAGTCACTGCTAAACCATCTGTCTGTTCTAGGTATTTCATATAAGTGAGATCATACAGTATTTGTCGTTTTAGAATTGATTGACTTCACTCAGCCTAATGGTTTTAAGGCTTATTCATATTAAACTGCTTTTAAGGAATGAATGAATGAATACCTTTGATAAAATAATTGTCTAATGATTTAGTAGAGAAAATTGGAGCTACTATTTCCTGTCTTCGAGTATAATGAATGTGATCCAGGGGTAGCCGAACGCACAAGGACCCATCCACTTGGTCCCGAGGTATAGAGGCATAGCTAGGACAATCTTGGAAAACACCTTTTAGGGAAGCTTTCACATAGACAAATCATAAACAGATGGGGAAGTTTATGATCTGTTTAGGATTTGTCCCTGGGGCCGTTCTACTCTGTCCTATAGCGTTGCCATGAATCAGAATTGACTTGTGGGCAACAGGTTTGGTTTTTATAGTTTTTATACCTTTATTGCCAGTCTGAAAGTTCCTTGTGGGCAAGGATCTTGGCATGACTGTAGCCCCAGTGCCTGGCACAAAGTTGTGTGCATTATCAATACTTTTCAAGGTGACCTGAATTCTAGGAACTCTGATGCTCATTACTGTTTCCTACTGCTGCTGTTACAGAAATATCACAAAGAGATGTCTTTAGAACAGAAATTTCATTTCTCATAATTCTGGAGGCCAAGAGTCCAAATAAGGATCTTGGCTGTGTGAATCCTTCTGTGAGCCTCTCTTTAGTTTACAGTGTCTGCCTATGGTCCTTAGTGTTCTTTTGCTTGTGGAAATGCCCTCTTGTCATCTGTCTCCACTGTGTGTGTGTTTCTATGCCTATTCTGGTGTTTTCATAACTAAGAAGTGATTAGGTTTAGGATCCAACCTATTCTGATACGACCTCAAATGATTGCTTGATTACATTAATATTATATTATGTTTACTCAAGGACAACTGATTTAGTCACATGTAATTATTCCGTAACAGAAACTAGACAAGTGTTTAGCCAGCCCGCTGGCAGTCAGCACCTAACCACATTGATACATATAATCAACCATCATATTTCTCACTGTAATCACTATCATACTAGTAAGAGTAACCAGATAGGGCAGATGCAATTATCAGTATTTTGGAGGTTTGCAAACTGAGGCAGGAAAATTTAACTTACTTGCCCACAGATTAAAAAGTCAGTAGGTGAAAGGACAGAAACCAGAATCCAGGGCTCAGGTGTCCAAGCCTGTCCTTCTTCTACAACAAAGCACTCACTCCTCTTGGCCTCTGTGTTCCCAGAATGACAGCAGGCATTGTGCATATGGTACTTTTCTCAGGGGACTGATGGGGAAAGGATTGGGAAATTATTGTCTTTAACTGCTGTGAAACTCTTGTGCAAATGTTCCAGTATGAAAAGATTTTAAAATTGATAATGAATTAAAAAACATTTGGACTTTATTTCATACCTCTGTATTTCCCAGAGGAAACCCTGGAGGTGTAGTGGGTAAGTGCTATGGCTGCTAACCAAAAGGTCAACGGTTTGAATCCACCAGGCACTCCTTGGAAACTTGACGTGTTAATTCTGCTCTGTTCTATAGGATTGTTATGAGTCAGAGTTGTCTTGATGGTAGCAGGTTTGTTTTTTGGGTATTTCAAACCAAGCTATACATTCCTAAACCCTAGGCCTTGACACTGACTGCTGTTTTATGTTTTTTTCTCCTCCATTGTATGAAGTCTTTTGGCTCCTATTTATAACTTCAAAATGATCAATAAATAAGCAATTCTATTTTTTTTTTTTTTTAAAAAAAAACAACCTGTTGAAGTGGAGTTGATTCCATCTCATAGTCACTGTGCAGGACAGAGTAGAGCTGTGCCATAGAGTTTCCAAGGAGTGCCTGGTGGATTCAACCTGCCGACTGTGTGGTAAGCAGCTGAGCGCTTAACCACTGTCCCACAGGAGCTCTAAGCAACTCCATAGCTCCCTCTAATTGTTTTGTCTACTGGGACAGGTTTTGAAACTTGTGACAAATGTCTTTCCAAGTGTTATTACATTGTGTAACACCAAGTGTCTTCCCTATGCATTATGGACTTAATTGTGTCTCCTCTTAAATAATGTTAAAATTCTAATCTCTATGCCTATACATATGCCCCTGTTTGCAAATAGGGGTTTTCTTCTGTTATGTTAATGAGGCCATGCCAGAGTGTGTGTATGGGAGTTTAGGGGGGTTCCTATACCTAATCCCTTCTTAGGGACGTTTTATACAAAGAATCAAATAGGCACAGATATAAACAGGGGAAGACAGACACCGTGTGAAAATCCATCCCTCTACAAGCCAAGGATGCCCAGGACTACAGACGAAGAAGGGTCTTCTGTTACAGCCAGTGCCAGAATTTGGACTTCTAGTCTCCAGCTCTGTGAGATAATAAATTGCTGCACTTCAAAGCCACCCACTTGTGACATTGGTGTTCCAGCAGCACTGGCAAACCAACACATTTCCCTATACCGAGCCTTAGCTTCACAAACATTTTTTGCCTTCTTGACACAAGTGTCTTAGTTTGATTATTAGTTTGATTCTTTCTATCTCAATATCGTGTCCTTCCCTAATGCCTCTTAGCCAGGTGTGTCCATGTAGCTAGCTCATCTTGGTTTGCTCAAACCAAATTTTAAACTGGGGGGGGGGGGGGGGGGGTGGATTTTACAAGCCATTTGTTAAATACAGCCATTATTAGAAATCTAAGTGATTTAAAGTTACAGTTCAATAAATTACATTAGAAACAAAATTCAGAACCATATGAAGGTTCAGTGGTAGAATTCTTACCTTCCAGGCAGGAGACCTGGGTCTGACTTGCAGCCAGCACACATCATGTACACCTGCCTCCCGCTGGCCTGTGGAGGCTTGCATCCTGCTGTGAGGCCGAGCTCGTGTCCCCAGAGCTTCCGTAAGGCAGACTAGGAAGGAAAGGGCTGGGGGTCTACCTCTGAAGTGGTCCACTGAGAACCCTATAGATCAGAGGGATCCCGCCTGCAATCGATCAGGGACGTGGCTCAGGACCAGGCTGCGTTCTGTTACACGAAGCATAGGCGTTAGAGATTGTATTATGTCCCCTTAAAATGTGCGTCTGGAAACCCTGGTGGCCTAGTGGATTAAGTGCTGTGTCTGCTAACCAAAAGATTGGCAGTTTAAATCCGCCCAGTGCTCCTTGGAAGCTCGATGGGGCAGTTCTACTCTGACCTCTAGGGTTGCGAGGAGTTGGACCTGACTTGACGGCAGTGGTAGGTTTAAATAATGTGGGCCAGCTTGGCTAGGCCATAGTTCCCAGCGTTATATGATTGTCCACCGTTTTGTTATTTGCTATGATCTTCCTACGTGTTGTAAATTCTACCTCTATGATGTTAATGAAGTGGAATTAGTGGCAGTTATATTCATAAAGCAGGACTCAATCTGCAAGATTAGATTGTGCCTTAAACTAAACTCTTTCGGGACGTCTAAGAGAGAAGCAAGCAGTGAGACAGGGGCGCCTTATGCCATCAAGAAAGCAGCGCTGGTAGCGGCGAGGTAAACGGTGTTCCCATGATTCAAGGGCTGACTTGATGGCTGCTAAGTACACTGCTGGTGACAGCAGCCTTACAATTCGTAGTCACCCTGACCCAATACATCAATTAAGAGCACTGCATTGCTTAATGAAGTGCTGGTGGAGCAGTGGTTAAGAGCTCCGGCAGCTAACCAAAAGGACAGCAATTTAAATCCACCAGCTGCTCCCAGGAAACCTACACTGTCCTATCGAGTTGCTATGAGTTGGAATCAACTTAACAGCAATGGGTTCCTGATGAAATGTTGCTTTTTCTTTAAAGGGTTGTTGACAGTTACAAAGCATTTCTATCAAAGTATCTGATGTTATTCAGACAATGACTTCCAAGTGACCAGATATTCTTCGCATTTTATGGGTCAGGAAACCAGTGCTCAGTAGAGAAGAAAGATTCCTTCTCTGTCAGTTCACGAGCTGCCTTCTCACTCCTGGAGTGGCTTCCCTAAGACGGATGGCTCTCCACCCCCCTGGGGGCCGGCTCCACCTGGGGAGGATCACAGGCCCCGCCTCAGACACTGGTTTCCTTTGCTCTGGGACATTGACTGGTGTAGAAAGAGCTGCCCAGGTGGTTCTAACTTGGGGTCAGTGTTGACAACTACTGTCCTGGATCTTGGCTGCTGTCATGGATTGAATTGTGTCCCCCCCAAAATAGGTGCAGCCATGTGACCATGATTCCCTGTATTCTATAACTGTCCTCCATTGCATGATTTTCCTGTGCTGTATGTTAAAGGATTAGGGTGGGACTGTAAATCCCTTCATAAGATCACCTCCCTGCTCCACGGTAAAGGGAGTTTCCCTGGAGTGTGGCTTGCCCCAGCCGTAGCCCTTACATCCTATAGGAGATAAAAGGAAACAGAAGCAAGCAGAGAACTGGGACCCTCATAACATCAAGCAAGCAGTACCGGGAGAAGAGCACATCCTTCAGACCTGATGTTCCTGTACCAAGACGCTCCCTGGGCAAAGGCTGATACAATACCGGCCTTTCCTCCAGAGTCGACAAGGGGGAAAGCCTTCCCCTAGAGCGGATATCCTGAATTTGAACTTGTAGCCTACCGGACGGCGTAACAATAAACCTACCTTTGTTAAAACCATTCACTCTGTGGCATTTCTGTTAGAGCGGCCCTAGCTGACAGAAACAGCTGCCACGGTGTAAGATTCTGCACTATGGGATCATCAATGATGTTAGTTGACTACTGGACATAACTGTATATGTACTTACAATTCTGGGAAAAAGAAGACAAAGTCATTTATTACCTTCTAGTTTTACTTATTTCTGCCTGTGCTATCAGAGTTGGTAGTGGCTGACACAAGTCACTGAGATGGTGTTTCTATTGTATTTTACAGCTGAAACTTATCTGATTAGATGTTTGTCTTTCAGCAGGAGACGTTTTAAAATGAAAATCCAGGACACTCTCAGAAAGTTTGTTCATCCTGAGGTGAAGTGTAGGACAACAAAAGCGAATGCTCTGGTTGACTTGTGGGTGAAGCTGTCCTTTCTTGCTTCAGGGTTATTCTGAAATGGTAGATACATGATTCTCAATGTGCAGAGAATAAGCCAAGTGTAAAAACTTGATGGGGAGCACTTGGCACTTAGACTGGTGTGAGAATGCCTAGTAGTTATTAATAAAAAATTGGTTCCCTTTCTCCCCTTTGTGTTTTCATTTAATAAACACCTGGATTTTTTTCAGTCTCAGATTAAATACTATCTATTCTTTCTACCTCCTCTGAAAGGTCCTGACTGACTCACACAGTTGGATATAACATCTTCTCCACCTGGATCCTCACAGCATCCCGTCATGGATTGAATTGTGTCTCCTGCCCCCAACCCACCTCACCTCAATATGTGTCAACTTGCTTAGGTCATGATTCCCAGTGTTGTGTGATTTTCCTCTCTTCTGTGATTTTCTTGTGCATTATAAATCATAATCTCTGCCTGCAGTTAAAGAGGATTCGGGTGGGATATGACTCCCTTGTTGGCGTAGTATCCCTGATACAGTGTAAAGAGAGTTTCTCTGGGGGTGTGGTCTGTACTACATCTTGTCTTACAAGAAAGAAAAGGAAAGGGAAGCAAGCAGAGAGTTGAAGGTCACTTACCACCAAGTAGGCAGTGCCAGGAGGAGAGTACCTCTTTTGGACCCAGAGTTCCTGAGGGAAGATTGATAACAGGGACCTTCCTCCAAGCTGACGGAGAGAAACCTTCCCCTGGAACTAACATCTTGACTTTGGACTTCTAGCCTGCTAGGCTATGAGAAAATGAATATCTCTTTTTTAAAGCCATCCACTGAGGTATTTTTGTTACAGCAGCACTATATAACTAAGACATCCTATGAGACATCATTCATTGTTGTTACAGCAACTTCCCTCTCCCCCAGTTGGGCTCTGGGCTTCTTGTAGGCAGAGATGCTTCCTGGCCTGGGGATCACCTAGCATCTGCCACATGGGAGAAGTATGTGAAATGCCTGATGAAATGTGTGGATAACAGAATGGTTGGGAGGTGTCGGTGAGTAGGAGGGCTGATGGACCAGTGTCCAGGTAGCTATAGGTGTGTTCTTCTAGTTAAGCCTTTCAAAAATTATGTCTTTGAATTTGGGGCAGAGGAAAGCATGTACAGCTAGCATGAGCTGTTATGTGCCAATGAACTCGACTGAACACACTTGAAAAGACACTAAGGGGAAGAGGTTTTCCGTGGCTGTGTCAGATGGCACTGTCTTCTCTGCTGAGTTAGAATGAAAGGTTATCATGTCCATTATCTGGGGAATGCTTGTCACTCAGGTGAAGCTGGTACTTGGGGCTAACTGTGTCCCAAGATGATTTCAGGTGACATAGCAAATGGCATATTTTCTCATTGAAAGAGGTGTCTCTTTTAAAGTGGCTTGGACGAGACAGGGAAATGTGTCTCTTAGTCCAACACATTACTGCAAAGTAACTGGGTTCTTAATCTCTGAAATCTCTGGTTTGGTGCCTGTGAATTCCTCACTGTGGACATGAGAAGGGAAGGCAGCATGCAAGCTGGCAGGCCTGTGGGCGTGAGTTATGGAAGCAAAGCTTCCTCTGTCCTGAGAGGGTTGTATTAATATCCATGCACAATTTCAAGCCAAATGCTACCGTTCTGTTTCACGGAAGCGATTTCCAGTGCCTACTCACTTGGAAATGAGAGTACAGGAAATCTGAAATAAATTACGTTTTCTTTAGAGCTGAGCAAGTGTGTTTGAGTTACCTCTGCACCTTGGAGGAAAACTAGACAACAGTATTTTTCAAAGACTAATTTCTTTGAGTTTAGTTTTCCTATGGCTTAGAATTTTCCTTTGTTTTGAAATTCATACTAGGTCTCTTTTCCTCAGCTTGCTTTTCCCTACCACTAACCAATTAGAAGCAGCTGAGGCATGGCCTAAGCTATATAGAAAGTCATATCCCGGACATGGGCTTTGGGGACCTGTGACTGATTCTTGGTACTACCACTAATGACCATATCTTTACGCAAACAGTGTGTGCCTTCTATGTTTGCTCGTCAACTGCGCTGTCCCGCCGGGGGGTATTTTCCTAAGTGCCTCTATGCCAATATTTTTAACACATTACTGTAAACAAATATCACAGCAAGCATAGGAAAATATCACACAGAGGGAAGGGGTGGGGACTTGGTCATCAAACAAATGCAGAAGATGCACATTATTTGCATAAAAATATGGCAGTAGTGTGTTAACTTTGTTGTTGGGTGCTGTAGAGTCTACTCATAGCAACCCCATATGACAGAGTAGAACTGCCCCACTCTAGGTGGCAATCTTTGGGGAAGTGGATTGGTAGGTCTTTCTCCTGTACAGCTGTGGGCTAGGTTAGAAATGCCAGCGTTTTGGCTAGCAGCTGAGAGCTTAACTGTTGTACGCCAGGACTTCTTAGAATAGTAACTATTGGTATGCTTTTGGCAAGCCGTTTGTCTTCTCTAAGCGCTAGTTCATCTCTCAAATGGGGAGAATGGCAGTTATGCCACAAGATCATAGGAAAGTTAAATGCGAAAACACCGCACGAAGAGGACACTGTACTAAATGTGGGTTGAGTGAATAAATCTATAGATTTAAGTGAGTCTTGATCTTGGTTCAATGATACACCTAGGATGAATTCATCGGATCTTTTTTCTGTTTGCCAGGTTATTTCTTTACATAGTTGGATTTTGGTTAAGAGAACAGTCATCTGAATTATTAATTAAAGTGTTTACTTTCCTAAATCTGCAAGAAATTTCAGTACTTATAGTGTGTGCATGTATACATAAATATATATATATGTATATATATATATACTTGTGTGTGTGTGTGTGTGTGTGCTTTCCACATTTCATGACCTATAATGTTTGGGTGTTATCCAAAGAGTTTCTGTCTGGGCAGTATTGTTTTGGTGTTACACCAACAGTGTCTGTATGGAGAAGTCACCAAATGCTAACCTCTCTGAAAACATTCTTGATAGAAAATGAAAATCAGGACTGTCTCACTGTTACTCATTTCCAGAAGCATACTTTCCACTGTCAACAATGATTCCTATTCAGAATACCATGGCAACTCCAAGACAATAAACCTTAATGGGTTGGAGGTTAGGAGGCTAGTGTAACAGCGGTGTCAGCTGCAGTGTTTGCTGGGAAGCTTGCTAAAGAGTAAGATGGGATGATTTCACGAACCTGAAATGTATAAAGGGCTTCATATTTCTCAAAACTCCCCTCACTCATAATTCACTGGATCCTAACAATGCTTCCTGCAGATATGTAAGTTGGTTGCTGGTATCGCCGTTTTATAGATTGTAAAACATACACCAAGTAGTTGAATAACTTGGAAAGTTTAGCAGAGGGAGCACGATTGAAAGCTAGTCCACCACCACCACTGTCTATCAGCAAAGGTGTGTATGTTGCTATGATCCTGAACAAGTTGTAGAAGAACTTCCAGACTAAGGGGGAATAGGAAGAAAAGCCTGGCAATCTCCTTCCAAAAGTCAGCCAATGAAAACCCTACGGGTCACAGAGGTCTAATCCATGACTTACCATGTGGCAGTGTAGGACCAGGCAGTGTTTCACTCCTTGATGCTGATGGCTCATGACAACCACAAATTTTACTAACTGCTCCCAGTTTCTACTTTGGTCCTTCTGCAGTCTAGACTTCATACAACAAATACAAGGCAGCTCATGGCCCTTTCCGCTGATAAACCCTCTGGCGCGTGCCCACTGCAGTGTGCTAAGTCCAAGTCCTTACTACGGCTTAGGCATCCCTGGGTGAGTGGCCCCTGGCCCCCAGAACCCCGTTCACCTTGCATTCATCCTGTCACCTACCGTTCTCCAACCTCAGTAGTTTTTCATCTCCTAAGCATGCTTAGCCCCTCCTGCCTCTGAGCTTCAGCATTGGCTGTCTCCTCTGCCTAGCTCCACATACTATCTGCACCTTCTCATCAGTTAGGCACCGGCTCAAATGTCACCTCCCCAGAGAAACCTGCCTTGACCATCCTGTGCCAGAGAGCACACTGCCCACCTTAGTCATTGGCTGGAGCAGAGTTTCTCCACTGGTGTGCGTGGAGACACGGGTGATCAGCTGAGGGGTTCAGAAGCCTCTGGGATGGTGATCCCTCAGCTCCCGGGAAGATCACTGGTTGCCTCCATGTTTTAACAATCTTGTCCCTTAGCTCTGTGCCCTGCTGATAACATCAATTTATGCATATCATAATGGGAACACATTTCAGAACATAGGTGTGATTATCCTATCTCATTTTCTTCATAGCATTTATGACCTAAGCTAAACATTGGTGGTTTGAACCACACCCATTGGCACCATGGAAGAAAGGACTGGCAAACTGCTCCTGTGAAAATCATAGAGAAATTACATGAGAAAACCCTACAGGGCAGTTCTGCTCTGTAACAGTGGGGTCTCCAGGAGTCAAGGGTGGGATCAGCAGCAGCTAGTAACAACACAACTCTCTGAAATGAACCGATTTGTATACTTGTCTTTCCACCTTCTCTTTACTCATCTGTATGGATTTTAACTGTTTGTTTATCTTTGTATGTCCAGTAGTGTTTAAAATAGCAACTGTCACATAGGTGTCACACAAAAACCTGTAAACCCATTGCCATCAAATCAATTCTGACTTGTAGCAGTGCTACAGGACAGAGTAGAACTTCCCCATAGGATTGCCAAAGAGCAGCTAGTGGATTTGAACCGCTGACCTGTTGGTTAGCAGTCATAGAACTGAATGACTATGCCACCAGGGTTTCCTCAGTATTTATTCGTTGAAAGAATGATCTTTGTCTCTCGTCCAGAAAGCAATGTGAGGCGTGGGAAACTGGGTTGGGATTTGGGGTGTAATCCAAATTTTTGAGTGTGTGAAATAATCCTATGCCTGTTGAGAGGTGTTATGGACTAAATTATGACCCCTGCAAAAATTTGTTTTGTAAATCCTAACCTCCATGCTTGTGGCTATAATCTCATTTGGAGTGGGTTGTCTTTGTTATGTTCTTGAGGCAGAATTAGCCTGTGGTCTGTTTTGAGTCAATTTCTTTCGAGTTACAAAGAAGATTAAACAAGGAAGCTGAGATGGGGAAAGTGAGATGCCAAACCACAGAAGACTGCCCAGGAACAGAAGTTCAAACAGATAAGGATTTTCCTCCAGAGCCTACAGAGAGAGAAAGCCATCCCTTAGACTGATCTCCTAAACTGTGCAAAAGTAATGTTCTGTTTGTTAAAGCCACTCATTTGTGATATTTCTCTTATAGCAGCACAACGTAACTAAGACAAAAGGGTATCTTAAATTTTAAGTAGTTTGTGAATTTAAGTTGCTACCCCAAATTTATCCAGAAATAGAGTAAATATGATAGCACTGTTCTCCAAAATAAAAATTCATCAGCAGATTTGAATATAAGCCAAGTATGAGGCTCTGGAAATTTTTGCTAGAATCAGCATTTGCAAATTCATAATGTTTATTTAATATTTAATTCTAAAATCAAACTGCAGTAATTTGCTGAGATAATAACTTTTACTCTTTGGGTAATATAGAAACACCAAGCTATAAAAATGAGCTCTTTTTTATTATGAGTTTCAACTTCTCATAAATTTCAGCTATAAGTTTGTAGATGGGTTAATAAAGGTCAAATCTTACAGTATAAATGAGCAGATTGGTTGCTCTCCTTTTGACATCTATAATCACTGATTTTCTCTTGTCCAAGAGAAAGGACAGAAGTGCCAAAAGAGTGACTGTTCTATGTAAAAGGTAAAACTGGGCTAATGGTAGTACAATTAGAACTTCATAGGTGACATTTGCTACTGGACAGAACTTCTGAATTCCCGTTACCTGCCCCCCAAAACCAATCTCTGAGACAGGTATTGGGGTGAGTGATTCAAGTAAGGTATGTTCGTAATATTTAACCGTGTTTGCTGAAAAATAAACATGGGGGGTGGGGTGGGGGCAGACACCATGTTCAAATCTCCAGGCCTATCTGAATTGTACAGGCTTAACAAAGGTTTTTATATGAGGGGCTACATGGGCGTGGGGTGGTGGTTAGAGGAACAACAAGAGCGGGGGGGGTGGTTCCTGTTGACAGCAACTGTCAGAGAGGAGGTGTTCCATTCTGACTGTAGTTGGGAGGGACTCCTCTCTGAGAGCAGTTGGGAGGGACCCCTATGCCAGAGAGACTGGCAGAGTATGTACATAAAAAACTGTGGTTCAGACACTCCTGGGGCAATCTCAGTGCCTGGGCTCCACCTCAGCATCTCCATTTGTTTGACGTACTTAAAGAAAGCTGTAAAGATTATACTGTCTCGAGGACCCCTGACAGTCAATATGTGACCTGGGCCAGGTAAAATGGAAGTCAGGAATTTTAAGAAAACAGAAGAAAAACACAAGAAGTAAAAAGTCAATTTTTAAAAAAAAATTAATTTCTGGCTGTGTATTGTATTTTAACTTCCCTTTTTAAAACTGGGGTGTCTAAAGCTTCTCTCCTGTTTTCAGGTTCATCTTCAGTCTACCAAACCCACAAGCTACCCAATGCCACTGAGTCATTTCTGACTCATGGCTACCGCCGATGTTACAGTGTAGAACTGCTCCACAGGGTTTTCACCAGGAGTACGATGACTACACGCTCCACTGCTAATGGAAAGTTTGGTGGCTCAAATCTACCAGCACCTCTGCTAGTGATCTGCTCCTGTAAAGATCGCATCCTCAGACATTCTACAGGGCAGCTCTCCTCTGTCCTATAGAGTAGCTATGTGTCAAACTGACTCAACAGCACACAACAACAACAATCTTTATGGAAGCAGATTGCCAGGATTCTCTTCCACAGTGTCACTGAGTGAGTTCCAACTGCCAACCTTTAGGTTAGCAGCTGAGCCCAAACCGTTGGTGCCATCCAGGGACCTCTGCTACATGGACTTTGTTATCACAGTGCACCCCAAAAATGTCTTCTGGGAGGTGTGCATTTCCCCTTATATGTAAACTGTTCTTAGATGCACTCATCCCTTCCTACCTTCTTCCATCAGTTTGCTGTTCTGTGGTGGCTTCTGTGTTGCTGCAACGCTGCAGGCTAAGCCACTCGCCTTTGAAAGCCCAGCAGGACCACCCACAATGGACATATTTCTGTGGACCTTCCAGACTAAGACTGAGTAGGAAGAAAGGCCTGATGGCCTACTTCTGACAACAGGCGATAGAAAACTGACGGATCACAACAGAATGTTGTCTAATACAGTGCCAGAAGGTGAGCCTGAAAGGTTAGAAGGTCCTCAGAGTACAATGACCACGAAAATGGAATCGAACATCCCCATAATCATGAAGATAGGGCATGACCAGGTCATGTTGGATTCTGTTGTGTGGGGGCTCGCCATGAGTTAGAGCTGTCCTGATGACAGTGACAACAGCACCAGCTTAACTTAAATGGCACACCCCTGGGCAGAGAACATAGCTCTTTCTCATGTAAGAAGCAAACACAGTCTCTCTTGCCAAACTGGTCAGAAGTATTCCTTCAGCAGTTTCTCTGGCATGACTTCAGAACAGGGCTTCCAACTCGTTCTGCCTGGGTTAGAGTCACGGTTGATGAAATGAAACCTGAATTGACTCACGTTTTTTAATTGTGGGTGAAGCAGAACATAAAAAGTTATAGGCTGAAGCCCTGCTAGAAACTTAATCCCTCTCTTAGAAAACGGGCAACGTGTGACTTGCATAGCAACCAAATCTCTCAACAGGCAGAGCTGGAAACAGCAGAGCTCTGTGCAAAATGGCACCTGACTGTGACACCTGGAATGTTCTCTGTAGTCCTGGCAATAATCTGGTGTATTGCCTCAGGCTGCTGAAAGGGCTCACTGCATGTCTTCTACGTTTCTCATTCCAGGCTTTTGATCAGTGATTTTTCCTGTTCAGTTTACCACTCTGCTTCACCATGTTTAAAAATGTTGCATCTTACGCTTTCATTTCATCACCCATGACTGTACCAGTTCAAACTGGCTTGAAGCTCTGTTTCGGAAAGAATAGTTATCTGGGGAACCTGAATGGCCAAAGACCCCATTTAAAGTACTGATCAGACTGCAGGTCTATTTGTACACCTATACCTCACTTAACGACTATTCCATTACCCAACATTTCACATTTAGGACATTAGCATGAACTCTGCTATCAAACTATCTAGCTCATTAACAACATATATCCGGCAATAATGAATGCAGAGGTAAAGGTGAGAGTGATGCTGGCTGTAATAGGTAAGGTTATGTGTTAAGTTGGGTGGCTTGGCAGTTATATAATGATAAAATTTGGCAAGTATGTTACAATCTAGTCATCCTCTGTTTTGTGATCTGATGTGATCATCCTCCATTTTGCCCAGTATTTTTGCATAATGCCTATTTTAAAATAACAACCTGGTCTTTGGAATCTGACCATGTCAACAAGTGAGCAAAGAGTGTGCTTTGATTGGGAACTATGCAAGTAGAATGAATTCCACTCTAATACATTTCTGTTCTGTCACTGTTCTTGTCATTTTTTGATATTTATCTCTTGGAAATAAGTCTCAGTATTCTGGTGACATTACCAGTTGAGAAGGGACATTAAGAAGAACAATCTCAAGCTGTGTCTACATGAGGTCCTATGACTGGGTTGAAAATGAAACATTCAATCAGCCTCCACTTTTTATAACCCACTTTTCTGACTTTGCTCCCCTGAAGAGCTTAAATTTCATCTGAATTGACCGTTAGGTCTAAGACAGAGCTGTTTCCTTACACTGCAAATCAAGAAGAGAGGAAAAGAAATTGGGCAATTAGATCACGTAAGCAGGTTTACCTGTAAGAAGCTTTACTTAAGTTTTGTTTTGATTGAAAGTAATAAACTTTCCAGGCTGTGATGATGCTAATGCCAGAGGCTAGTTTAGGTGACAGCATGACTTTATATTTTCTTTATGACACCAATTTGAGGACATTATTCCCTATGCCTTTCCTCTACTTGAACTTACCCATTAGCTGTGAGTCTCCTTTCCCCCCCTCTAATAATCTATATTGATTTCTGCTGCTGTGACTTTGCCCACCTGAGTCCTTCTCCTTGTTTAACTGTGTACTACACCCACCGAGGGGACTCGTGGGTGTTAAACTGGATTTATCAGTCACTTGATTAAATGAGCCAACTGTCAGCATGTCATACTCTGTTGCTTCTGTGTTACTGTGATGCTGGAAGCTGTGTCACTGGTATTTCAAATACCAGCAGTGTCACCCACAGTGGACAGGTTTTAGAAGAGCTTCCAAACTCAGAGAGACTAGGAAGAAAGGCCTGGAGATCTACTTTTGAAAGTTATCCAACGAAAACCTGATGGACCACAACCAGATGCTGGTCATTTGTTCGCTTTGGATACCTCATCAGGCAGGATCCACAGCTGGAGGAGGACATAGTGTTTGGTGAAGTGAGGGTCGGTGAGGACGAGGGATACCTTCAGTGAGATGGACTGGCACAGTAGCTGCAACAATGGACCAGCAAGCATGGGGATAATCCTGGGCTGGGTAACATGTTGTCCTGTTGTATATAACGTCTCCACGAATTGGCATCTGTCTGCTCAGTGGCATCTGTCTGTGTATTGGTGTCTAATTAGATGAGATGTCAGCTTTTGGCTAAAATGGGCATCTTCCAAAGGATTTTTTACTGTTTGCTACAAGTTGTTTCAATGGAGGATCAGGTTTCTGAAACTTGCCTGAAGGTAAGAATTACCCCACACCTATTGACTACGATTCTGTGGGGAAGGTGATTGAGGATCCTATTTGAAACACATGTCCCAGGGAAGCCTCATGTCAAAGCAGGCAGTCAGGACTGTGACGGAGCTGGCCTACAGGGAGGGAAGCACAGATTATGATCAAGAACTCAAATGCCCAGACGACTCCTGGGCAGAGGTCCCCTCACATCCTCTGAGCTGTGCCATCTTAACCAGTTTCCAGGGCTTGGATCAGTCCTAAGTCCAGAAGCACAGAGTTTTTATATTGGAATCATTGGAACCTAATGCTCTGCCCCTATTTGACAGAAGAAGAAACTGGCACTTCAGTAGGTACTTTACTTTCCCATGTGAAGAACCAGAGGAAGAATCAACATGGCAGCCCAGATCGCCTGACTCCAGGCTGCAGTTGTGAGTGTGCTAAGAGGCAGGTTATCCAACAGGCATGGTGCTTATCTTGCTTACCAGATCACCTGTAGTGAACAATTTCGTGTTTTTCCATCATGCTGGAGATTCTACTTCTAGATACAGCTGGCATGTTTCTCACCCCCAATTCCCATAGAACAACATTTTGAGAAACAAGAATGACCAAGGATCCCTGTTATATCCTTTGTTAACTCATGTTATGTCCCTGTATTAGTCAGCTGTGTATGCTGAAAACAATGGCCTAGAAGAAATGAGAAAGGTAGGGCGATGCCTGGTTCCTTTTGCTTTCTGTACCGACTGTACAGTAGGCAGAAGCAGAGTGCTGGTTGGATGTGCTTGTATCGTCAGTAAAAGAGCATGGCCAGATAAGCCAGATCATCTGTGGTGAACAATTTCACATGGGTTCACCCCAGATTCTGCAGGGAGATGCTGAGGGGCTGAGAGACCGATGCTGGCCGTACCTAGAGGCAGGATCTTTGATGTGGTGAAAACAGTGAAATTACTCACAGCAGAAGACCTGGTAATCAAGGTAAGTGCCATGTGTACTGTGCCTGTTGGGTAATCCACCCCTGCAGTATGGCGAATGTCATTAATGTCTTCAAGTTATAGTTGTGAAACTGGTTGAACTGGGAATTTTTTTTTAAAAAAATATAATTTTACCACAGCTAAAAAGCAAACAAACTTAGTGAAGTAAAAATGTAGAGGTCTACCCATGGGCTCCCTTTTAACTTATTAGTGAAGTCACTCCCGAGAGTCACCCTTCAGCCTAAGATTAGATGGTCCATCAGACGATTCCTGTAGTTCAAACATTACATGAGACTAAACGGGCATACCAGCCCAGGGACAAGCAAGAACAAGAATGCAGGAGGGGACAGGAAAGCTGGATGACTGTAAATGAGGAACCCAAGATCAATAAGGAGTGTTGACAGGTCTTGGGTTGGTAACAAATGTGACGAAACAATATGTGTATTGATGGCTTAATGAGAAACCAGTCTGCTTGGTAACCCTTCACTTAAAGCACACTTTAACAAAGAGCAGAGGCACCATGAATAAGTGGCTTTAGAATGTACTAGCTGTGCCTACAGGTTCAATGTCAAAATTTTGTGAATGTAGCTCTTGTTGTGGACAGTTCTTGAAGACTTTTTCAACCTGATGTTTCCATCCGTTTGGGTTTTGGCCTCTTCTTTTCCCTCAGCAGCCAGAATGCTAGCATGGTGCAGGATTTAAGGATTTTAATATCAAAAATATAGCAGCAAGGCTTTGCAAAGAAATTAAAAAAGAAAAAAAAGGGGAAGCAAAAAGAAGATAACTGAGTTAGTTTTGTGCGGTCTTTTTACCATCCAGTGAGAACAAAATACACGTGTATGTATGAGGTATGAAATACAAAATGGGTCATGTCAGCGATGCTGCATTAATTAAATATGTTTATATTTGCATTTAAAACTGTATTACAAGGATGAAAATATAAAGGTGAATATGTGAATAACTTAAAATTTTTAACTTTATTTTGAACAACATTGAGAGCAAATAAGAACATTGAGAGACACTGCAGAAGAATGGGAAAAGCCCTATCTGTCTGTCTATCATGTGTCTATCTGTATTTCTTCATGGTTGCCACCTTTAACAGCAATTTTTCCTGCCTCTTTAAAGAAAAAGCTCCGCATTTTCTTTTTGTACTGGGCCTTGAAAACTGTGTAGCCTGCCCAGACTGACTTCCAGTGCTGTGGTCTCTGCCCTCCAAATACTTCCCAGGATGGGGTGCTGCTGGATGGCAGTAGCCTGAAAAGGAACAGGGGGACAGAGCCCTAGTGCCACCTCAGGAATAATGCTGTCACTCAGCCTTCTACAAAAAAAAAAAAAATCTGTGCAGCAGCTGTACCTTGGTCTCCATGGAAACTAGTAATGTAGTCAAAATGAAAAGTTAAACCACCTCTCCACTGGCCCTCCCTCTAGAAAGGAACCCCCTTTTACTAAAACATGGTAATAGCTGTCGTCTGCTACTGGCTCCTGACAGGCTTAACAGATGACATAACGCTGTCCATTAAAGCACAGGGTTCCATGAAGCAATTGCCTCTTCTCACTCTTTTGGGTCCTGAAACAGGGTTAAAAAAGCCAAAGCACTGTGTTCCAGCGAGTGTGAGCTTGGGGCTTCTCTTGTTGTTGTGGGCTGCCAGCGAGTTGGCTGCAACTCATGACCAACCTATTCACAACCGAAGGAAGTGCTGCGTGGCTCTGTGCCATCCTCACAATCGTTGGTGTGACATTGTTGTGGCTGTTGTGCATGTTGAGACCCAGGGGGGCTCATCTTCCAGCGATACATTAGGTAGCATTCTGTTGTGACTTATATGGTTCTCCTTAATGAAGTTTTGGAACTAGGTCACCAGGCCTTTCTTCCTACTCTGCTTTAACCTAGAAGCTTTGCTGAAGCCAGTCCAGCAGGGATGACCGTACTGGTATTGGAAAATACTGGTGGCATACTTTTCAACCTGATAGCAGCATGCCAGCCACCACAAAATGACCAACTGACAGATGGGTGGTGAGAACTTCTCTAAGAATTAAGAAAAAAAAAAAAATCAAGTTTCTCTGTCTCTTCAATTTCTAGATCAGACTGGTTCTTCCTCCATCTCTAACTGAAGGCAGAGGGCTTTTAGAAAGATTTTGTTTATAGTTGAGTTTGAGCCAAGCTTTGAAGACTCCACTCTATCCAACCCTGGGTCTACTGTGAGAGAATATGGTGAAGGCCAATGTTCTTGTTCACCTTGAAATTCAGAGGTATCTTCTACAGCTGAGGAAGGAGGTAGCTCAGGGCAACAGAGCAGCAGACCAGCCCAGACCCTGCATGCTCACTCTGGGAATGCAAAGTCACTTCTCCGGTTGTGACAGGGCAACTTTGCCCTCAGTCCTCCTGTGGGAGTCATGGGAAGGATGCTGCATGTCATCCTCCAAAGGAAATCCTCAAAGAGGCCACTCCCCAAGAGTTCAGTCCTGTTGGCCTTTAATTTTCAAGAATAGAAGTTAGTACACTGTAGGAGCTGAGTGTTATCAAAACCCACTGTGGTTTTGAGCCCTTCCTCTAAGGTTTAGGTCTCTGCCAGCATTTTCTCTCCCACCCAAACCCTCTTTGGGGTGGGAAGGTGTAGATAAAGAGGAGTATCAAGTGGGAAATGGCATAATCTTTGCTCTGCGTTCACTGAATAAGCAATATCATGCCACAAAAGAAAACAAAACACTACCCCTCAACAAAACAGTGCTTCCCCATGCACCTGGGGAGCTGTCTAGCCAGAGCTCCCACAAACTCACCCGTGTTGCTTCCTTGATGGGGAGAGAAACAAGCGCACTGATGGTGCATTTCTGCAGAGAGGAGATAAGTGTTCTAATTAGGATGGCTGGGAACATGAGTGATTGAGGCATTATTCCATCTGATTTGGGTAGCACTGCAGTCTAAAGCCTGAACGCATTAAACAGCAGTGGGTGAAAGAGCAGAAGGGCAGACCAGTCAGAAAGAAAGAAATGGAGAAGGTCTACTGGGGAAGAAAATCCTTAATGAGTTTTCTATTGCAATACCTAATAAATGGCTGGTGAGAAATAGGTCAGGGGAAAATATATATTTATATATCCAATCTCCATCCGTTCTTTGTGACCAGCTTGCTGTTCAGAAAGCTTTAACTCCGTGATGGGTTAGCATTAGAGTATTAACACAAAGAACGATGATAGTTGGGAGATAATGGCTTTCAACCTGACAGAATTGTTTGGAAGTGTAGTGGGCTGGGGAGAAAGGCTCACTGCTTTGCAGGGATTCTGACTTCACAACCAACTCATTGGTAAAGTCTTTTAGCTTCTCTTGCCTCCCAGCATGCATTCTGCCTCCTATTGCCAGTCAAACCATTTATTACTATTACTTTTTGTTTTCTGTTGCTAGGATCACAGTTGTGTTGCATAGTAGAAAGGTATGGGGATATGGCTTGAAGCAGACCCATCTGTAAAGCCTAGTTCTGTCATATATGGACCATGTGATTTGGGGCAACTGGAACCCTCAGTTTCTTCAGCTGTAAAGTGAGGATGATGGCAAGACCTACCCAGCACCATTATTATAAGATTGCAATGAAATAATGTGTAAAATGCAGAACATCTCTTACCCAAGAATACGTGTCTAAGGTAATTATTCCAGCAATGGTCACCTGTACCATTGCAAGACCTTATTAACTGCTATCCTAGCTTCTAGTCTTACCCAGAGTGGTGGCGGCATAACGGCTCCCAAGGATTGACCATGTCCAAATCCCTGGATCCTGTGAATGTATTACCTTGAAGATCTTCCCAGGTGTGATTTACTTAATGACCTTGAGATGGGGTGATGATCCTGGATTGTTTGGGTGGGTCCAATGTAATCATATGGATTTTTATAAGCAGAAGAGAGAGAGAGAGACAGAAGCGGAAGTCAGACTGTTGTATGTGAGAAACAACTGACCCACTCTTGCCAGTTTTGTAGGTAGCAGAATAGGGCCACCACCCAAGGAATGGGGACAGCTTTATAGAGGCTAGAAAAGGCCAAAAAATTGGTTCTCCCTTAGAGCTAACAGAAAGGAATGCAGCCCTGCAAGCATCTTAGTCTCAGCCCAGCAAGATCCATGTTGGCCTTTGAACCTACAACTGTAAGACAATAAATTTCTGTTGTATTAATCTACCACATTGGAAGTAATGTGTTACAGCAGCAGTCAGAAACTAATACACTCATCTTAGTTATTATTCTCCACCCTACAACCAGAGGGGACTTTAAAACCTTGGAGAGATCATGCTACTCTTCTGCTCCGAACCCTTCAGTAGTATCACTTTCACTCAGAGTAACCCCAAGACTGGTGACAACATTTAGGATCTGGCCTGGGCATATCTTTCACCTTGGCTCCCTTGCTTTGAGGTGGTTCCACAGACATATGGAGCCTTCTCTTCACCATAAAGTCTTTGCCTGCACTTAGGTTCTCTGTACCTGAAACGTGCCACTCTCAGAGAGTCCATGTGGTCTGGTGACTAAACACATAGGCTTGAGCCAATTTCCTTGGGTTCAAACCCCACCTCTGCCATTTATTAGAGAAGTAGTTTTGGCAAGTTATTTAGCTCCTCTGTGCCTCAGTTTCCCTATCTGCAAAAGGAGGATAACTGCAGTCCCATATCATGATTTTTAGGAGAAAGAAAAGAGTTAACCCATGTAATGAATTTAGGACAGTACCTGCTTCAGACTAAGTCCTCTATAACCAGCAGCCATTGCTGCATCTGTGTGGCTTTCCCACTCCATCATTTCCCTGTCTCATTACCGCTCCCTGTCACTCTCTATCGCTTTGTCACTTCTTCCTCAAGCACTCACCACCTGGCCAGTTGTGTTTTGCTTTGCTGGTTTTTCATTGTATTCACCACTAGACCTTAGGCAGGGCCTGTTTTTAGTTCACTGATGAGTCCTCGCCTGGCACCAAGATACTTTTCATAATTGGTGATAGATAGATTTATTCCCATTGGATATGCTGAAATGGAGCTGTGTGTAGTGTCCTGAGGTTGAACTGAGACCACTAAGGTTGTTGTCGTCCCCAAAGCTGAAGCTGTTGCAGTTTACAAAGCCAGTAAGTAACAGAATCAGAATTTGCATCTTGGTTATTAATTTGATACATCAGGTAAAACTTACTGTGGGTATTTTCTTATGATCCTTCTAGCTAAGGTCTTATCTAACAAGGCTATCCAATGGTTCTCCTTTGTTCCTCTATGTCCCTACTTTCAAGGAAATGCATTTGACCTGCCTGAGTTCTTAGGTGGAGTCCACGAGTGGTACAAATGGTTAACATACTTGGATGCTAACCAAAGGTTGTAGGTTTGAGTCCACCCAGAAGTACTTCTCATCACTTCTACTCTGTTTATTATACTGTGGTGACTCGGTGATGCTGGAAGCTATGCTACTGGAATGTCAAATACCAAAAAGATCACATTGGACAGATTTTGGTATAGCTTCATGACTAAGACTAGGGACATAATTCTGAAAAAACTGGCCAATGAACATCGTATGAATAGCAATGGAACAGTGTCCGATACAGTGCTGGAAGGTAGACCCCTCAGGTTGAAAGACACTCAGAATATGATGGGGGAAGAGAAGCTTTTTCAGAGTAGAGCCCACCTTAATGATGAGGTTGGAGTCAAGCTTTTGGGACCTTCATTTGCTGATGTAACAATTGTACATGTGGACCTTGCCAGATAGAATACATAGAAACCAGATCTACTACTTCTACAGAAAGAGATAATGGAGAAGCTCAATATCATCTACCAGAACAAGGCCAGGGGGGCCCTGTACAGTAAACCATCCACTAGAACTGATATGCTTCTAGCTGAAGCTGAAGAAAAGTAAAACAAATCCACAAAAGCCAGCATACAACTCTGAGTCTATGCCACCCAGATTTAGAAACCACCTCAGGAATAGATTTGATGCATTGAACACTGATTACTGAAGACCAGATGAGCATCAAGGACATAACTCATGAAGAAAGCAAAAGGTCATTAAAAAGACAAGAAATAAAGAAAAAACTAAAATGGTTGTTAGAAGAGACTGAAAGTTCTCTGGACATAGAGTACTTAAAATGAATGGAAGAATGATGAAATAAAAGAGCTAAACAGATGATTTCAAAGGGCAGCTGGGGAAGACAAAGTATTCCAATGAGATGTGCAGACTTGGAGCTAGAAAACCAAAAGGAAAATACCATCTTTTCATATCTCAAGCTGAAAGAACTGAAGCAAAAATTCAAGCCTCAAGTGGCAATACTAAAGGATTCTGTAGGCAAAATGTAGAATGACGCGGGAAGCATTAAAAGAGGGTAGATGGATTCCATAGAGTCACTTGTATCAAAATGGATTGGTGGATACTCAGTAATTTCAGAAGGTAGTGTATGGTCAAGAACTGATGTACTAAAGGAAAAAGTCCAAGCAGCATTGAAGGCTTTGGCAAAAAAAAAAAAAAAAAAGTTTCCAGGAGCAGATGGAATACCAAATTAAGATGTTTCAACAAATGGACACATTGTTGAAAATGCTGACTCTCTATCCTAAGAAATTTGAAAGACAGCTACCTTGCCAACCTACTGGAAGATATCCGTGTCTATGTCTGTTCCAAAGACAGGAAATCTTTACAGGAGTGCATCACTGTGTCTTTCTCCTGGGGAGGTGCTTAGTGGGTTTGAAACTGCCAGCTTTTCACTTAACAGTTGAGTACTTAACCATTGGACCACTAGGACTGCTTGTCTTGTATTTCATACCAACTCCCCCCATGAAACCTATTGCTCTCGATTCTGATTCATGTTCTGGAGAAGAACTGCTCCTTAGGGTTTTCTTGATTGTAATATTCACAGAAACAATTTAGCAGGCTTTTCTTCCATGCTGCCAATGGGTAGATTTGAACTACCAAGTTTTTGACTAGTAGCCTGGCACAACTCAGGCACCTAGTGCACAATCAGTCATTGTGCAAAGGCACATGGTTCTGATAGCCACTGAGAGCACCAAGAGAGATCCCTGATGGGAGACTGACTTCCAGAAGAGATGGGAGGCACGAAGGGCATCCGACAGAGCTGCCAGCATTTCTGCAGCTGAGGCACAGAAGAAAAGGTGTCTGGTAAAAGCAAGTGGCTGAGGAATCCAGATGGCAACAGCAGTTGGCAATCGGCTGGCAGCCTCAAGTGGAAATCACCCAGCAGCTCTGCAGAACAAAAATCCTGGCAATCATCTTCCTGAAAGCTTACAGCCAAGAAAATCCTATGAATCTGTTTTGCTCTGTAACACATGGAGTTGTCATAAGGGGGACCAACTTGACAGAACACAGTAGCCAGTATCTACTGTCAGCACCAGACTGAGTTAGAAACAAGGGCTGGTGTCCACTGGCATCACTTGGGTTGGTAGAAGCCTCCAGGTGGGTGAGGTCCGCCAGTGAACGCCCCATGGGTGGAGTGACCTGAGTCCACCCTATCTGTCACACCAGGATGATGAGTTACCATGCTGGGTGACAGGTGACACCAACCCTGGTGACACCACTGTCTTGGCAGCACCTTCTCTGGCAGTGCTGATCCCTGTGACCCTGCCACCATGAACCCTGGAGTTATTTTGGTATCGCTTCCTCTGACAGTGTCAAGGGGTGCCTTTCTCACCCCTGCACCTCCCTAGTGACACCTCTGACAGCAGGAGGAAGACAAAGATGGGAGACAGAGGTCCCAGTGTCCTACTGTGTTCTGCTCTGTGTGGAGTGAGGTTATTCTGGGAAGAAAAAGAAAGTGACCTTGAGGCTTAAGAAAGCTGAAGAAGCTTAGCAAGATGGAAAATTCTGTGTTTCTTACACTGAACATATGGACAAAAGCTACCTAGATTTTTTCTGTAAGGAGCATTTAAGTTATTTTGGCAACACGAAGGGAGCCTTTGGTGTTTAGTAGGAATAATGCCAGCTGCATGCCCCAGCTTTCCCAAACTCTGGGTAACATTTACTGTCCCTAAAGAAGTCTCCTTTGGTAAGTTGACTGCTTCAATTTCAGTCATGAATTCTGGGGTCTAGAGCTATTTTCCACATCTCAAAAATCCTAAAGGAAGTTATCCATTTACCCATGACAGGGTTGTTCAGTCCAACTACACGGTCCGTGGTTTTCACTTTAGACTGGTGTTCCACATTGAGCATTCTGATTCGAAGTTGATTGGCAAAACTCGAAATAATTTTCAAATGCAGCTTGCTTGATGCATAAAGATAAACAAACAAACCAAAACAACGAAACAAACCAGTTATGCTCGTGGCAACCTCACATGTTGCCCTGAAGACCTGCAGTCCACAGGGCCTTCAAGGCTGGGACCCTTGAGGGTCAAATGACAAACCATTCTTGTGAGGCACCTCTTGGTGGCTTTGAACCCATGATGTCACTAGGGATGTGGGGTAGGGGGCGGGGTGCAGACTGTATCCCCGGACACTGTCAGAGGGAGCTGACACCACGAAGACTTCAGGGTCTGTGCAGCCTGGGTACTGGCGTCAGGTGAGCGGGTGCTGTGGGGACAGGGACTGCCAAAGGCAGTGAAGTCACTAGAGCTGGTGTCACCTGTCACCTAGCATAGTAACTTGTCACCCCTCAGGTCACCCTCCAGTGACTAGGATTGGTGTCATCCAGTGCCATAACTCGACACATCCCCTCCACCATCGCTGACTAGTCATTGGGCAGGGGTTGCAGTGGGGGTGGAGGTACGGCTGGGCGGGGTGGTGGTCAACTTTGTAGAGGGAAGGATGAGGGACAAGAATGGGCTGCCTAAGGAGGTGGGGATCGTGTTGTCAGGAGGCCTCAGTCCCTGGAAAAGGACACCATACTTGGTCAAGCAGAGGGCCGCAGAAAAAGAGGAAGACCCCCAAGGAGATGGCCTGACACAGGGGCTGCAACAATGGGCTCAAGCCCAATGACTGTGGGCGCGGTGCAGGACCGGACACGCTCCCTTCTGCTGTGCTCCGTGTCGGGATGAGTCAGAACCTACTGGAAGGGGCCTAACAGCAGTAGGAGGAGTGGAGGGCAGTTCGCCTGCTGGCACTGCCCATTCTGGATGGCGGAGGGTACCCTGAGTCACCTCCCTGGGTAACACCAACCCTACTGATGCCGCTGGACTGGGTTGCCAACACAGCGGTTAGTAGTGAGCGCTGAGCTGTTACAGTCCCCCAGGACTCTTGCTTCATAGTTAAACTCTTTCATATATGGGTTTTCCACACTGTTGGGACAGAGACTTCAGAATCTTGTCTCCTTTTTGTTCTGTGAGGAGACAGAGAACTATTTTAATCCCCCAGCTCTAAGGTATTCTGTATTCCTGTGTGCTGTTAGCATTTAGACATGTCTGACTTTTCTATCCCTTTCTCTCATGTCACTTGTCTGCTGCATGTTTAAATAGCTAATTAGCATCAAATTACTTTTTTTCAGGTACAAGTTTGCCAACAGTTACAGGGTTTTAAAATCTGCTAAAACCATTAGTCTAAAGAGACTGCTTCTTAGCTTTTCTGAAAATTTAAAACACTTCTGAATGTAACACAATATACAAGATTAAGAAAGTTTGTAGTATGATATTCTCATCACTGCATATTGTAAGAGAGCTACACTGCCATATTTATTGTTTCTTTGGTCGCCGTGAGTCAGATCTGACTAGACGGCACTTGGCTTGGCTTTTAATATTTGAATTTAAGTGATGATGCAGCAAAGAACAATTCCAGGAAAAGTTGTCACATCCAATCCATAATGTTAACATGAACTGTATTTATTTTTGTGTCTTATTTTTTAGTCCTTGTTCACATGCTTCTAAACTGCTTTTTTTGTTTGTTTTTGTTTTTTTTAAGTATTGTTGAAATCATCAAGTGCTTGTTATTTGGTTTTTGGTGTTCTTTAGTTAAAAGCCGCTTGGTCTCAGAATAGTTGTTCTTTTTAGATTCCTCCACATCTGTGCTGATTCATGATAACCCTCTGCACAAAAGAGTGAAATGCTGCCTGCCCCTGTACCATCCCCAGGATCAGTTGCAGACTGGACCATTCTGATCCACAAGGTTTTCATTGGCTGATTTCTGATAGATGTGTAGTGGATGCCAATGAGAGGCATTGACAGGGAACTGAACCTAAGTCTCCCACACAGAAAGTGAGAATTCTACCACCGAACCACTAATGTGTCTCATGTCAAAATGGTAGTTTGTCTAAAAACAGAAGGGTAGACATTCAAGTCCATAATGATTAAAACCTGGGAATGGGTGGAGGAAGTCAGTAAGTTTATTTTTGTCTGATAATTATATATTTATTTTTTATGTAGCATTTGGTATATTAGTGACACTATAACTAACATATGCTTAAATTACAAAGTGTAATTGCCGAGAGCCAGCCCCGACAACTTTTTGGGGGCCCTACGGAAGGAGGGAAATGATGTCGGTGGAGAAAGAATTGAGAGAGACAGGAAAGAGTTTTGGAGAAAAATGGCAGCCCCTCAAGGTCTGTCTTTATTTTTTATAGTTGAGGTGACGTGATTTGCACCCTGCCCCCTGACCATACAAGCTGTTGGCTAATATGAAATCGAAAACTCATGGTCTTCTTGTTTTTCATGTTAATTATTAGGGCCTTCTGGATGATGGCCCAAGACAAGCGGTCTTCTTACATATTAATCATTACAGCCTTCTGGATAATGGTCTGGGACAAGTGTGTTGTGGTGACAATTGACAGTGAAAAAAAGTTATACCCCAAGCTCAATCAGCCCTACCTATACCTCAAGGTGAAAAGGTACAGGAGGAGGGGTCTAAAGGTTATAATCTCTATTTGTTCCTGCTTCGCTCTTTATTTTATCTCTTCCTGTGGGGACAGTAAACACCTACCATCCCCCACCCTATGCCTTTCTTAAACTGTTCTAAGAAGGATAATTCTTTTCACATGGGTGGCGATGTGCAGTTGGGGGAAGTCAGCGGGGCTGGGCCGGCCTTGGCATTCCCAGGCTGGGCGTCCCCAGGCTGCGCATTCCGGGCCTCAGCATTTATCCTTGTGCAGGGAGATGAGGGGATATTTTTGAGGAGAGTTTAATTAGGATGAAAAATATACAGCCAGAAATATGTCAGGGGTGAGATGCGTCCACCCACCATCACATAGGCCTGTGGCTTTGCTCACAGAGGTCTTTGTGGGTGACGGGCTTCAGCATGTAATAATACAACAAATGCCTGGAACCCACCACCCAACTCATGATCTTGAACAAATATCTGTAATTTGCATTTGCTTATGTGTTCTGTTCTTATCCCACTCCTCTGCCTAGCTGCCAAAGACAGTTATTCCTCTGTTTTGATGCTATGTCAAAAGTTGAAGTGCCGAGTAATGTAGCATCAGACATATTAAAGTTTTACAGCTAAACCAAGACTATAAACCTTTCAAAATTCTAAATAAAAAAAATCAAAGAAAACTTAAAATAATATAAACAGAAAGAAAATAACAGAGACATCAGAAATATAAAAGATAGGCTAGAATGAGTAACAAAATGAATCTGTTTTAACAGCAAAAGAAAGTCAGCTCTATTGAAAGAAAATGGTTCTCCAAGTAGACTTAAGACAAATATCTAGCAAAAAGACTTAGTTAAACTGAAATGACTTGACATCTTTGAAAGAAAAGTGATGGAAAAGGTTTGCCAGATAAATACAAAGTGAAGGTATTAAGTAATCTAGCTGGTTCTATGAGGATGAGGGGTTTAGTTCTCAATGAAATTCTATGCTTTGACAGGCAGACAGACACACAAAAAAATACCTTAGAAATAGAAGTAAAAGTTGACAGAAGCACAGTAGTTGTGATAGGTAAACAGGTTAGATCATGCAGAGAAAAGAAAATGGGTTTATATTAATATTATTTATTTGTTTTATTGTGATTGAGTTAAAGTGTACAGCACAGTTCAACTTTGTGTGCCCACCTGTCTGCAGCTTCCTCTGCTCTCTTTGACTGGTAACAGTGCACTCCTCTTTTCCATTCCATACATGTCATATCCTCTTAACAATCTCCTGTCCCCTCCTTCCCACCCTCTTCACTCCCCTCTAATAAGAGGCCAGTAGGACAACATTCTGCAGGTGCATAGAACCATAAAGTGTAACACATGCTGTGGTCACTCTGTGTCCCAAGTCCATTTCATTCCTATCCAAAGAGCTGAGCTCAGTAATCATCTATGATCAGGGGCAGTATCATGTCTAGGGGACACACTCCCAGGGGGACTCTCAGGCTTTTGACCATCAATTGGGGTCTTTTAGTGGGGTTCTTAGGGTGTACCCCTTTTTTTCCCATGTTGCCACTGGGGCCCGACATTGTGAACCCCATAATGGCTGTCATTGGTGGTAGCCGGGCACCATCTGGTTCTTCTGGTCATATGCTGACATAGTCGCCCATTTATGTGGGTCTTTCCATCTTCCAGGTTCTTTTTCCCTCATGTCTTGTTATTGTTCTTGGTGATCATCAGCTGAGCTGACGTGGGACAATTTGGTGTTCCTCAGATGGCAGCTTGCTAGCTTTTGAGACCCAAAATGCCACTCATCTATATGGGGTGCAGAAGACTCTCTTAGCAATAGGCTAGTTATGACAATTGGCCTTGATATTTCCTCATAGTGTGGTCCCCAGACCCAGGTGTATTCATATTATAATTAATGATACTTATTTGAAAAAACATATACCAAATCTTACATGTGGCAAACAAAAAATATACTCTTTTTTGCCGTTCATAAAATTTTCACAAACATTTGCCATATAATAGATAAAACCAATTACTAAGCTCCTCAAAGTAAGAAGACTATAGGCTACATATTTTCGTATTAATTAATTAAAACTGAATCTAAATAGCAAAATAGAGCTCACACTCCCATCACAAATTCAAACATTCCTTCTAAAATAACACTTGGATCAAAGTTTACACAGTTGAAGGAGAAGACAGATTTTTGAGCCAATCAAAAATAAGTAAAAATAATTCAAAAGAATGTCAAAACCAAAAGTATTGGTGATCCCCAAGACCACCCTAAGGTTGGATCATTTACTGAAAGGATTCAGAGGGTGCATAAAGACTGTTGTTATACTCATGGTTACAGTTTGTTGCAACAAAAAGATACAGATTAAAATCAGAAAAGCCAAACAGTGCACAAGGCAGAGTCAAGGAGAAAGCAGGCACAAGCTTCTGGTTGTCCTCTTAGCTAACCACACAGTGGCATCCCACAGACTGCACTGAATTCTCCCAACAATAGTGTATGGCAGCATGTGCAAAGTGTTGCCAGCTGGGGTGCTAACCTGTAACTTGGCGTTCAGGGTTTTCACTGGGGGTCACTTGTGGCATGGAGTGCTCCTGTGACTGCTGACCTTAGGTATCCAGCTTCCAGCTCTTCTAGAGGTCAAATGAGTGAATGTGATGTAGCTCAGGCAAACACTTTAGGTTTTTCTAAGGAGCACCTGGTGGGTTTGAACTGCCAGCCAATTTTAGTTAGCAGTCTGTAACTCTTAACCACCATGCCTCCAAGGTTTTCAGTTAACTGTTCACAGCACAAAAAATAAACCAAAAGTTATGAAGGAGATTTTGAATGTAGTGAAGATTTACCATATTGAAAAAGCATTAGGCCTACAGAGTTTCATAATTGTTTCAAACTTTAAGAAAAACTGCTAACTGCAGTGTGTTTAAACCTTTTCAGAATCTGTAAGGTAAAGAAAGTCTCTACTAAGTGTTTAATTTCCATGTAACAATGTAGTACCAAAATGATGATAGTGTAGAAAGCCACAGATTAGTCATACTTCTAAATACTGATGCAAAAAACACTAAATAAAATACCACACAGTAGAATCTAGGAGTACATTAGAAAAATAACACACTATGACCACAAGGAGTTCATACCCGGAATGAGAGCATAGTTCAATATTAAGAAACAAATCAATATATTTTATTGTATTAATAGGTCAAAGGAGGAAAAAAAAGCCATTATCATCTCAATAGATAGGGAAACAAAATATGAAATAGTTCATCATCCATAACGTAAAATATGAAAGTGTCCTGTAGTGCTGATATAACAGAAACACCACAAACAGACAACTTTAGAAAGAGAAATTCTGTTACAGTCCAGCAAGCTGTAAGTCCACATTCAGGGCATCTGCTCCGGGGGAAGTCTTCCTCTGCTGGCTTCGGAGAAATGTCTTTGTCATCAATCTTTCTTTGGAAGTTTCTGAGGTGCAGGAACCCTGGGTCCACAGGACATCCTCTGATCCAGGCACTCTTTCTTTCCTGATGACTATGAAGTTCCCAGCTCTCTGCCTGCTTGTCTTGCCTTTGTATCCCAGGACATTGCCTGAAGGTGCAATGCAGTTTTACACACTGAGTCCTTCGGGACTAACACAACTGCCTCACACCCTCCCTCATTAACATCATGGAGGCAGAGTTTATAGCACGAAGGAACATCTCACAATACTGAGGAACAGGCAGAGACAAATTGTTGAACACAGTTCTAGTGGAGACAATTCAGTCCATGACAGAAGGTATTTCCTCCATTTAATTAATCATATACATCTCAAATTGTTACTATGACAAGACAATCACAATTTAGCTATTGCTTAACTACTGCTTCACTAATTCTGAAAGTATTCCTTCCCTCTTCCACAACAATAACCCATTTCTATTGAGTCAACAACACAATTTTGTTGCTGTTGGGTGCCATCCAGTTTACTTTGACTCACAGAGACCCCATGTGATGGAGCAGAACTGCCATTTAGTGTCTTCTAAGCTGTCATCTTCATGGTGGCAGATCTCTAGGAGTTTATCCCTCAGAGCCACTGGTGAGTTCTCACCACCAAGTGTTTGGTTAACAGCCAAATGCTTAACGGTTGTACTGCCAGAGATCCTCCAACAGATATTAGGGCTTCTCGAAGCCGAAATAGATGACAGACCTTCTGCAGTGATACAGTGAACCTAGACTTCCATCTCCTGAACTGTGAGAAAATAAATTCCTGGTCTTAAAGTCACTCACTTGTGGTATTTGTCTTATAGTAGCACTAGGCAATGAAGACATTTTGTGTCATAAGCTTAGATTAACCAATGAGTAAGCATCCAGAGAGACCATTTTTAGTGATACTCTCTTAGTACTATAGCTTATGAAACCGACCCAAAGTAACTGCTGGAATCACAGATTGGTTATGTATGTTGCTCAAAGAACAGCTTCTGGAATTTCTTTTCTTTTCTTTTCTTTTTTAAGCTCTGTAGAATTCTAGGCCTCTTATTTCCACACAGTCATGGGAAAACACTGATGCTCTGCAAACCAGAAGCAGTATGTGAGGATGGGTATGGTATTCCTATTCCTGCTGTAACAAACATATTTTCTTTTAAAAATAATAAACATGCTTTTATTTATTTTTTTTTACAACAGATAAGTGGCTAGAATTATTTTAATTTTAGAAACTCTGCAAGTGAAAAGAAAAACTTTTTGAATTTTGAGCTGATGTTACAATAGGATGAGATTCTTGGAAATTTTGGAGAAGGCGTATGAATATATTTGTATTGGGGAGGAACATAAATCACTGGGTGCCAGAGGGTGGACTGTGGTAGGCAGAATTCCCCTGTGACCTCGGGACATCTGCCCCTGTCTGCACACCCCAGCTAATCCCTTCTCTTTGGATATGGTGGATCCTGTAAGTATGACAGGTTGTTACTCGTATGGTTAGGTTCCAAATCAGTTGATTTTGAGTTAGCAAGAAGGAGAATGTCCTACATGGGCCTAACATAATCAGGTGAACCCTGAAAAGAGGGAATGAGCCTTTTCTGAGTCCAGAGAAATTCAAAGCAGCAGAAACAGGCCTACTGGCCTTGAAAAAGCCAGCTCCCTTGAGTTCTACAAATGACGACTTGAATCTTGCAAACCACCTGAATGAGCTCTAAGAAAACCTCTAATATCCAGATAAGGGTAGAGACTTGGGGACACCTTGATTGCAGTCCTGTGAGACTCTGAACCAGAAAGCTAGCTGAACCTTGTCCAGACTTCTCTCCCACAAAACAGAAAGATAAAAAATGAGTGTTATTTTAAGTGGTTAAATGTTTGGTAGTTTGTTACAAAACAATACATAACTAATACACAGCCTTGTATTGGAAGAAAATGGAAAATGCCAGAGTCTTGGTGCAGTGGTTAACATCCTCGGCTATTGACTGAGAGGTGGAGGTTCAAACCCACCAGCTGCTGCATGGCAGAACCATGTGGCATCTGTGTCTGTAAAGATTACAGTCTTGGAAATTCTATGGGGCAGTTTTACTCTGTCCTCTAGGGTTTTTGGAAATCCTGGTGGCATAATGGGTGAATGCCACCAAAAGGTCAGCAGTTCAAACCCGCCTGGAGCTCCTTGGAAACTCTATGGGGCAGTTCTGCTCTGACCTCTAGGGTCACTATGAGTCAGACCTAGAGGGAGATCTCAAACTTCTCAGTGCCAGTGGGTTTTTGGTTTTATAGGGTTGCTGTGAGTTTGAATTAACTTGATTGCAGTGGGCTGGGTTTTTTTTGGTTTTGTTTTGCTTTCTTTCTTTTGCAAAACCAGACGTATTTTTAGTTGTTTGTGTCTGTGTTGTTCTCATTTGCTATTCAGTCAACTCCAGTGCACGGAGACTTTATGTATAACAGAATGATACATTGCCTGGTCCAAGGGATCTTCATGGTTATTAGTGTGTTTGACCCAATTTTTATCTCTGTCGTGTCTGTTCATCTCGTTGAGGGCTTCTCTCATGTTTGCTGACTCTAATTTGCCTAGTATGATGTCCTTTGTGTCTATAGCTACATTCTATTTCCTTCTTCCCCACTTCCTCCTCTTCTTCCTGTCTCTACAAAATACCCTCTGACGGTTTTCTTTTTAGCCAGGCTTTGTCCGTGTGCTTCTATCAGGAGATAGCACTGTATTATAGCCACATACGCTATTATCCGTGGAGTGGAAAGGCTGCTGGACTGGGCCCCATAGAGGAGTCACTGCGAGCTCTACAATTAGATCATGGGAGCTGAGCAACATCAATAACTCATTTGCAAATGAACAGTTAGACCAGAAGTCTGAATTCCCTTTTGTAAAACCTTCTATGACTCTATGAGCTATATTCTCTGCACCTAATGGGATATAATGATGTCACTGTTCCTTCGGTGCTTTAAAGGGTAGCATGAAAGGCTGCAGTCAATAATTTGCCTCCCCTGGAACAGACTAACGATATTCCTAAATGGGCAGTCTCGTTTGAAGGCCTCATTTAGGCTATGATGACTGGGCTGTCACTACCCAGCGGTCTTTGATTTATCTTTCCAGTATCATTGCTTCACTTTCCTTACCAATAATACGGAGGAATTCTAAAAGGACCAATGCCAGAGAAACAAGGAAGAATCTGTATTACAGCATTTTCAAAAGGCCAAGAGGGAGATCTCAGTCAGAGGGCGACTCTTCCCTTTGGATCTTCTCCTTAGTGGAAGGTTATAGTTAGCGTTGGTCAAGTCCATCTGTATGTAACAAGCACCATTCTTTTAAATCCTAGATATTAAAAGTTGTAGAAATTGGACCCTCAAATATCTTACATTCTAGGTAGTAGAGGTTTGAGTATGACCGTGAACAAGTGAAAGGAAAACTGACTCCAAAACCATAATAACAATATTGGCAATGTACCAGAGGGCTTCAGAATACAGACTGTTCCTAAACCTTGCACCCACTCGAAAAGGACTGAGGGGTGTTAAAGGAAAGGAGAGGATGTTTTTCCAAAGAGCTGTTGGATGTTGGATTTTGTTCTCCACTGCACCCCCAGCTCCCCATCTACCTGGAGAGGTGGAAGTAGACCTTTCTTTTGCACACTTTGAACCTGATGTGTGACCCAAACCTTTCTGGAAGGCAGTCAGCTGTGTTGGACTTACCCTGAGAAGTCTACAGGGACAGACACTGGGGTAGTGTCAGAGAAAAACCGCAGGAGTTCAACACACAGCACCAGTTTGTTGAGGCAGTGAGTGTTTTCCAAGGGCCAGACATGGGTCACGTAAGAGCAGATTAACGTGGTGTTTTCTTCTGTCCTGTACAAGAGGGCTACCTGGAGGGGGCACCCCATTTCCATAGAAGAAAAATCTCCACGCTAGATGTCTGGGGCTAGAGAACAGTCCTTCTGTTCTTTGGGCCTCAGGACCCCTGTAAAATTAATTGAGGATCCTGAAGGCTTTTGTTTATATGCCTTATAGCTATTAGTACTGTAGTATCAGAAATTAAACCTGAAAAATTAACATTTATTTATGAAATCATTTAAAAGACAACAGCAGTGAACCTATTATCAGTGAACATAACATTTTAAAATGCAAAAAAATAACTAATTTTCAAAACAACAGCAAAAAATTCAGCAAGAAGAGTGGCATTTTTTGCATTTTTGCAAATCTCTTTAAAGTCTGATTCCATGCAATACAGCCAGATTCTCATCTGCTTCTGCGTTTGGTCTATTACAATACATTGTTTTGGTTGATGTGGAGGAAGAAGTCTGACCTCATACAGCTCACGTGTGTGGGTGGAAAAGAGGGAATATTTAATAGATTTTTCAGACAATTATGAATGCATCACATAGCCTCTGGAAAGCTTCACTGTACACTTGTGAGAATATGACAGTGAAAAGGCCAAGAGCAGCAAAGCCTTACTATGAAAATAACTTTGACCTTGCAGATGTTCTGAAGAAATCTGCAGACCCATCAGAGGTCCTGCACCATACCTGGAGAAGAGCTGGGTAAGAGGAAGAGCTAACTCCCCAGCTAGAAGAGACATATGTTTGTTCTCTACTGAGAGATTCTCCAGACCTCAGAAGGATGAGACCTCTGAAGACAGACTTCCAAGTTCAGAAAGCACTATTGAGTAAGAGCTTCTCTGTCCCCCTTGTTTCTCCTCTCCTGGATCTCTAACCCTGGAGGTGCTGGAAACAGTGGCCCTTAAGGTGAGAGAGGAGGCCTAGAAGAAGGGGAAAGAGCAGTACCCACCCACCCACTCCTTCTGGACTGTAGGTTTCCTGCCTGTGTAAGTCCTCAGGTGGATGATGGGAAGCAAGGGAGAAACCTCAGCTTTAAGATTGACATTTTTAATATAGGATTTTAGTTAATCTCCAGAGGATCTTTTGCTACTGAAAATAATCAGATAAGACACAGAGCCTGCTTGGCATGTCATTCAGGGGTGGCAGAAGGGGGAGGGGGGAAGGAGAAGGAAAAAAAAACAGTAGAATAAATTTAAAGGCATAGTGAATGGGAAATAATAATAAATTTGTTTAATCAGTATACTGGCTAAACACACATTAAGCAAAGCATTGCACAAGAGATCGATTGTGTAATTCCTATGAATTAAAAATGACCGAATGTTTTAGAGGTAAGTCATACTGGTACCTAATCTGGTCTTGGAAACCCTGGTGGTGTAGTGGTTAAAAGTTTGGCTGCTAACTGAAAGGTTAGCAGTTTCAATCTACCACGCACTTCTTGGAAACTAGGGGGGCAGTTCTACTCTGTCCTGCTGGGTTCTGTGAGTTGGAACTGACTCAATGGCAATGGGTTTCCTTTGTGGTTAATCTACTCTTGGAAAGAGGAGCTTGGTTGGAGACAAGGTTGAGAAGGTAGAACTGGGGTAGCAATGGACAGGGATTTGGCTGACAGTTTAAGACCGCTGTCTCAACCTCCTAGGCAATAGGGAGCGACCAGAGCCATCCGACTGGGCGTCTGCTTTAGGTGAGTTACTTCCTCTCTTTCCACAGGCAATAGAGGCCACTCATAACCAAGCAGATCCGACAAGACAGCAGGTTAACCAAAGCTTTCCTCTTTTTCTCCAGGAGTATTTCAACAGTCCACAGAATTTGTCTTTCTACCTTCTGGAGACCGGGTAGTGCAATGGTTAAGAGCTTGGCTGCTGACTGAAAAGTTGGCAGTTCCAATTTACCAGCAGCTCCTTGGAAACCCTTGGGACAGTTCTACCCCATCCTATAGGATGATTAAGAGTCAGCATTGGAAATGGGTTTTCTTTTTTTTGACTGCTCTCCTTTTAGATATTGGGGCTCACCCTCTCCAGTTCTTCCCCCAGTACACCTTCTAGTAGGATATGAAAAACGCTGTTGGAAGGACAATCCACCCCAGGTTGATGTAAGCCCCGGGGCGATCTACCTGTAATCACATTTGCAGATTGCTTTCTTTCTCCGCCCTCCCACCACCAGCCATTTCTGGTGTGTGAACACACCCCTCCTGCTCCCTCCACGTTCCTGCTGGTGCCGTCCTGCTCACTGTTTGCCCACAAGAGCTTCTCAAAGCCCGGGAGGCTGGAGGGCTTTGAGGCTCCTTAGAGCTGCAGCCCAGGTGGCTCTGGCTGCACAGAGCCAAGCCAATGAGAAGCTGGCATTGGAGTCTGGTCATGGTGCGCAGCAATCAGGCTTCTCCCAGCTTCGTCCCTGAGAGGGACAGCCGCCCTGGGCGTGAGGCTGCAGTGAGTAAATATGAGCTGCTTCATTGCAGCTTTTGTGCAAATTGCTGCATCTGAAAAGGAAGGAAAGAACTCAGCCTCTCAGGCAGAGAAACTTCATTTTCAAGTCAGTTTGTAAAGGATTGAGTGTGCAGATGAGTTTACTAAAGTTTGCTACCTTATAGTCAGATACTTTGTGGAAATCATGTCATTTAGTCCTCAGGGAAATGTGGGGACTAGGTTTTCTCATCCTCATGATGAAGATAAGAAAAGGGAGATACTGAGAGATTAAATGAGTTGTCCCAACCAGGCCATTAACAAATGGTAGAGTTACAAATTCCAACCCAGGACACCTTGGTGTCAAAGATCCTCCTTCTGGTCACACAATATGGCCTTACTTTGTAATCAAAAGCATTTGCGTTAAGGTTGTGTTCATGGTAACCTCATTGTGTTCGACAGCAGAACTGGTCTACAGGATTTCCTGTGCTATAATCTTTATGGTGCTGAAAAGTAGAGACATCATCTGGAAGACTAAGGTGTGCCTGCCCAAGCCATGGTATTTTCAGTCTCATCTCATGCATGTGAAAGCTGGACAGTGAAGAAGGAAGATGGAAGGATTGAGGTCTCTGAATTGTGGTGTTGGAGAAGAATATTGAGTGTAACAATGGACTGCTGAACAAGCAGCTCTGTTCCGGAAGAGGTACAACCAGAGCGCTCCTTGGAAGCAAGGATGGAGAGACTATGTCTTACATACTCTGGACGTGTGGTCAGGAGGGCTCAGTCCCTGGAGAAGGACATCATGCTTGGTAAGGCAGAGGGTCAGCAAAAAAGTGTAAGACCCTCAACAAGATGGACTGACACAGTGGTTGCAACAATGGGCTTAAGCATAAAAATGATTCTGGGCACAGCACAGGAGCGGGCAGTGTTTCATTCTGTCGTATGTAGGATCGCTGTGACTCAGAACTGACTAGACGACACCTAACAACAACAACAGTCTTTATGAAAGCAGATCGCCAGGCCTCTCTTCTTCAGTGTGGCCATGTGGAGAGTAGGCAAGCCATTTGTACCACCAAGTGACCTCCTAGACTCTATGGACATTAATACTCTGTCCACATGTACGTGCCTCCCATTGTATGGTTCTCAGTCACTTTAGGGCTCTTATGAAGAAACTGCTTGAAGAAAAAGAAGATCAAAGTTGCTGTTACTCACTATGTGGTTGGGGACGGTGCTTCCTGTGCTTGTTGGGAAATCTGGAAAGTAGTAGCGTGTATTGGGATCTACCTGGCAGCAATGAGTTTAAAGGGAGAAGAACTGGGGCACAGCTATTCTCGTAAGTTGGTTCCTAAAGCTTTTTTTTTCCCCTTCAGGGAGGGGAGGCATCTACATTTAGAAAAAATCTTTCCTCTACCTTCTTTCTTTCTTGATTTCTCTGAAAACATTTTTTATTAAAAAGTTTGAGAAAATATGGGAAAACATAGGTAATATAATATAATGAATAACCCAAGTATCCCCAAATTCTCCTCTTTAGATGAAAAACAAGTTATTCATAAAAACAGTTTTCTGTGCCTTTTCCGACTGTCTCCCAGAAGATAGCTATTGTCTCCTGACAGGAGCTTTGAATTAAAACCTGATTTTAACTTCTTCACTGCCAACAACTAGTTTCCAAGAAGATAGCTCTTTCTAGAGTCTTGATTCCTCTTCTTTCCATGCAGTTAGCTGCCCTTCATTCAGAAGCATAGGAAAGCTATTCTGTAGCCGTCTTCACAGGGATGTTCCAAAGATTAACGAGCTCAGGAAGATGCTATTTTTTGAGCTTCTTTAGGGGGCAAAAAATGAGCATACAGCCTATTTCCCTGCATTAGTGTATTTTTTAGAATTAGATGCTCTCTTATTCTCTTATGTATATATGTGCTCACAAGAAACTCTCCCAAGATTTACTGAAGGCTAGAAATTGGGGCACAAATTCTAATTCAATAATAGCAATAAAAAAAAAGATTCAGGCCATTCTTAACATTAGAATTAAAGTATGAAGAATAATTAACTGATAATGAAGTGATAAAGCAGAACTGGGTACTTTGGATTTTCCGCCAGCAAGGTACACAAAGCAACGGGAAGTTAGTTCCCACCTCGCCATGCATTTGTCCACTTACTCTGGAACCTCGCAGCTAAGTTTAGTTTCGTATGATGCTACAGAGCTGTTAAGAGGAGGAGACGTGTGCTGGCTCTACCTTTATTAGCTGTGCGGTCTTGGTAAGTTATTTCACCCTGGCAAGCTTCCTTTCATCTCCTCTGTAGGTAGCATGGAGACGATCAGGCACTTCAGAGGGTGGGGCTCCATGTGATGCATCGATTGGGAATCGAGCCTTGTTCTGCTCAATGGCAGGTGAGAATTCTACCACTGAACCGTCATAAGTGCCCGATATACGGACACTGCTGCTTCTGCGGCTGCTGACAGCATTCCCTGCCCCCTCTTGCTTATTATTTAAATTGCACTTTAGATGAAGATTTACAAAAGTAGCTTCTCATTAAACAGTACACGTGCTGTTTTATGGCATTGATTACCAACCCCATGCATGTCAACACTGTACCTTCTTGACCTCGAGTTCACTATTGCCAGCTTTCCTGTCCCCTCCTGCCTTCTAGTCCTTGCTCCTTGGCTGGTGTGCCGCTTTAGTCTTGTTTTATGGGCCTGTCTAATCTCTTGCTGAAGGGTAACCCTCAGGAGTGACTTCATCGCTGAGCCGTAAGGTGTCCAGGGCCATACTGTCAGGGTCTTGCCAGTCTCTGCCAGTTCAGCGAGTCTGGTCTTTTTTAGTGAATTAGAATATGGTTCTGTGTTTTTCTCCTGCTCTAGGACCCTTTTATTGGGATCCCTACAGAGTGCTGCTGATAATGTTTTGGAGTTGTTTGGGATGAGATTTAAAAGTGGACCTTCTAGCACTCTCTCCACAGTCAGGAAGCCATGCCATTCCAAATGTCACAGCAAGCCTGAGCTCGCAAAGCGGCTTGGCTGTTGGTACTGTGTTGGCATGGAACTGCCCTGCCTGGATTCCTCTTTAAGTAAGGGGTGGTCCCAGCCGCGTGAGGATGGTTACCAAACAGTGTCTGTCTGTCAGCTCCTTTGGGGTCTGCTCAGCTGCAGAGACCTAGCTGAGATCTACTGAGGTTACCCATTCCAAGGGCATCCCACATCTTGTGACTGAATGACAAGGGACAAAGGGCTGGCCGTTTGGGCCCAATGTGGGACTGTTGCAACGGGCTCCTGGCTCCGGTGCTTCCCACCAGGTTGGCTTTATTATTTCTGTGCTTGGTGCTATCTTAGTGCAAAAGCCATGGGGAGGCCTTTGAAACTACTGCCCCTAATTAAGAAAGTAAATAAAAAACAATATCGTATCCTGGGAGGCTGAGGGACTGAATTCTATAAAGGAGGCAGGGGTGGTGATTTCTGTCACATCACCCTTTAGTTTGGCAGCGTGAACCCCGAAGAACCTAGATGGATTCTGCAAGCTGAACCAAATAGTATCCGCAATTCTGGTATCTAGATGTGGTATCTTTGCTAGGGTGGCTTCATATAGACTCAGGCAAATCTTACGTGGCTCTTCATTTGGTTGATCAGTCATTTCTGTTCCAGTTTGAAAACAGGATCAGAAATGGTTTCAAATTAAATGGAGTGGATACAACATTTTTTACAGTTTTCCATCCAAGTTGTGTGAATTCTTCTGCCTGCTGTCAATATAGTCTAGACATAACCATTGGGATGTCTGTTCCATCAACAAAAAATTAAGGTATTCAGTCTGGATGAGCAAGAAATGGTTACTATGCTGCAGACCTTAATAAAGTAGATGCAAACTAGAGGGTGGAGGAGAACTCCCCTGAGAGTCTAAAGTATAGCCACATCTGTGAAACTTTTAGGGCTTCAGGGGTAACAGGCATTCTGGGACATTGCTTCCAAACCAACAACAAATCAGTGAATCTTGCTACTCTGGTCAAGGATGGAAACAAAAAAACAAACAAACAAACAAAAAACACAGCAACAAGAAACAAACCCACTGTTGTTGACTCAGTCCTTAGAGGACAGGATAAAACTTCCCCATAGGGTTTCCAAGGAACAGCTTGTGGATCCGAACTACAAACCTTTTAGTTAGCAGCCATGTTATTTGCTTTATTTTATTTTTGTTTTGTACTTTAGGTGAAAGTTTACAGACAAACTAATTTCTCTTTAAACAGTACACATATTGTTTTATGACACTGGTTAACAACCCCACAACAGATCCACGCTGTTGCTTCTCATCCTTGGGTTTCCTATTACCATCTTTCCTGTCCTCTTCTGTCTTCTCGTCCTTGCCCCTGGGCTGGTGAGACCCTTTATTCACATTTTGTTTTATGGACCTGTCGAATCTTTGGCTGAACAGTGAACCTTAGGAGAGACTTCATTACTGAGCTGGAAGGGTGTTCATGGCCATGCTCACAAGACTTCTCCAGTCTCTGTGAGGCAGGAGTTCTAGTTTTTCTTTATGGGTTAGAATTTTATGCTACATTTTTCTCCAGCTCTGTCTGGGAAGCTCTGTTTGCTCTGACAGAGCAGTCAGTGGCGGTAGCTGGGCACCATCTAATTGTAGTGGCTTCAGTCTGGCAGAAGCCGCCGTACAGGTGGTCTGTTAGTCTCTTGAACTAATACTTCCCTTATTTCTTTAGATTTCTTCGTTCTTCCTTGCTTCTGAATAGATAAACCAGTGGAGTATCCCTGTCGTGGAATAAATTGTATCTCCAACAAAATATGCATAGAAATTTGACTGGGCTGTGATTACTGGTATTGTGTGATTGCTCATTTTGTGATTTTCGTATGCTGTAAATCTGATCTCTGCCTGTGAGTAATAAATAAGATTATGTTAAAAGAGGATCAGAGTGGGACTGTAATACCCTTACTAAGGGAGTTTCCCTGGAGTGTGGCTTGCACAACCTTTTACCCTTTTACCTTACAAGAGAAAAAATGAAGGGGAAGCAAGCAGAATCAGGAAACTCTCACCATCCTGAAAGCAGCAACAGGAGTACAGCGCGTCCTTCGGATCTGAGGCTCCTCTGCCAAGCTGCTCCCTGAACAAAGATTGATGCAACACAAGGACTATCCTCCAGAGCTGACAGAGAGGGGAAGCCTTCCCCCTGGAGTGGACACCCTGAATTTGGGCTTACAGCCTCTGGGACTCTATGAGAATAAACTTTTGCATTTTTAAAGCCATCAGCTTTGTGGTATTTTTATTAGAGTAGTGCCAGATGATTTAAACTGTCCTAGGTGGCTGGTCACAGGCTTTTACCTCCCCAAAGGCTGCTCACCGAAGTAGATTGTAGAACATTTTCTTCATAAACTTTTATGTCGACTGAGCTAGAGGTTCTTTGGGATCATGATGTGACTTCCCTCAACCCGGCAATTCAGTCCCTCCGGGAGGCTGGCTGTGCCCATGGGGCTATCATGACCTACCTTGTATGAATCACGCTGGTTTCCCCAGCAGTGTGTACGGTGGAACCTTTCTCCCAAGTTACCACTTATCCATTGTCTCTTCAATATTTTTCCTATTCCCACCCCTCTCCTACCTCAGAACCATCAAAGGTTGTATCTTTTGATGTGTAAACCTTTTCATGAGTTTTTACAGTAGTGATCTCATACCTGTCCCTTTGTGATTGGCTTATTTCCCTCAGCGTAATACCCTTCAGTTTCCTCCCTGTTGTGAGACACTTCACAGATTCATCACTGTTCTTTATTGTTGCATAGTACTCCACTGTGTACACATACTAAGGTTTGCTTATCCATTCATCTACTGATGGCATCTAGGTTGTTTCTAAGTTTTGCTGTGGCGAACAATGAGCAGCCAAGTTCTTAGTGACTACATCACCAAGAGTAAGTATGGTACCTGGCGAACCTTGTCATGGTCTGAAGGTAGCATATTCCGTACTCTACTGTGTGACACAAAGGTTGGAATCAGGAAGGAGCTCTACAGCAGGTCCAGGCTGTGAAAGAAACTGCCCTGATGACGGACTATGCATGTGTCAGGGTGAGAAAAGATGCCATATGGGATTTGTGGCCTATCCTGGTAGCATGATCACAGTGCAGGCTCTTGGGATCTTGGAGCAAGGCTGTATGCCACACACAGCAGAGAATTAGACAGCTTTTGGAAAAGAACTCTTTGTGAACCAGAGAAGGCAGAGTCACCTCCTTGGCTTTCACTGTAGAAATGATACTAAGGATCTCGGCTTCTTCCACATCCAGTGAACTTTGATAAGGGGAATCATTGCTTCAACAGGGATTGGTGTTGTTTCAGGGATAATTGCACTACTGAAGAGGGATTTAAGAGCATTCCAGTATTAGAAAACTAAAGTCAAGTAACCAAGATGGATTTCCCAGTTTTGCCTTAGTGGCTAGAAAAGAGACCCAGAGTCATTGCCAGGTGTAGGAATTTGTTCTTGTGTGTCGTCTGGTAGTGCCATCTCTTTCTTCTTTGTCCCTGTGGGCTCGTTGGTGTTGTATAGTTAAATGCCCTCTTGTTTCTCTGCATTATGTGTTAAAATTGTGAGCTGGCCTCAGGTCCTTCTGGAAGCACATGGTATATAAATCTTTAAATAAAGATAAGCTGTCTGCCTCCTTCTACCTCCAAAATAGAAAATTGACAGAATGGCTTATTTCCAAGATAAGGAAACAGAAAAGTTTTGAGGAAAGAGAGGTGACCAAATCAGATAACTGCTAGGCCTTCCACAGATTGAGATGGACATTTGTAGAGAGCGCACACACTGTTGGCACTGAAAGCAGAGATCTAAAACACGTGACCCTTGCCAATGTTGCTTCTGGGAAAAGAGGAGCTGCCCTTCCCATCTTGTGTCCGAGGGATGCTAACGTCTCTCCTGGTTTCTTTAGATCTGCCAAGCAAAAGAAGCATCAGTGCATACTGTGCATTGCCTCGTGGTCTCTGATCTCTAAATCCCTTAAAAAGGGATAGTGTTTGCTAATTATTCTCTAAGGCAGAAATAGGGGTTATAATGTTATATCAGTTTTCTCTGGTGAAAGATTTCCTTTTTGAATGTTGTATTTGTTGAATAAATGAATGGACAGATGGACACTCTCAACTCATCTTACAGATCAATTATCCAGATTTAAAAATACTCCTTAAAAAAAAAATTCTGGGTGTTATGTGGCAAAGTGATACAGATTGAAAACATGTTCTTAAATTACAATAAAATGTATTTTTAAGATGGGTGCGATGATTATATGGTTTTTTATGTCTGTCAAACTCTTGGAACTACATATTTAAAATTTGCGTTTTACTATGTGTAAATCATACCTCAATTAAAAAAAAAAGGCAACAAATTACCATCCAGATCTCTCTAAATGCCGATGTTGTCCGCCCTTTGCCTACATACAGTACAAAAACCAGAAAAAAAAAAAAAGAAGTCTTGATTTTTATTTATAATATTAGCTAAGGGGTGGGCAGTTTTAGTTTTTTTCCTAATGATACTGCTTCCTCTCAGGTCACGGGACCCATGTGTGGATTCCACCCTTTGTTAAGTATATCCATGATGATGACACACTGGGAGCTGGGGACATACCACTGTGCATGGGGCAGAGCCAGCACTCCAGTCATTCTTGGTCCTCCTCGGGTCTCCACCCTAACACAGGAATCCTGATGGAATATCGGGGTCCCCTGGTCTGAGTCAGAGAAGACACTGTATCCAACTCACCTTGGCTGTATAATTTCTACATAAAGAGGGCTCATATCTACTTAACCTTTAATCCTATTGTGGATTAATTTCTGTCACCTTACCTTCACCCCCAAATGGATTAACTTCTGTAACCCCTTCCTCCTCCTCCCGCAAATTCTCAGTCCCTGTATTTATGGATGTGAGCCTGTTTGGAAATAGAGTTTTCTCTGTTATGCTAATAATACATACTCTAGTAGAATGGGTTCCAAATCTGATCACTTCTAAATTATGAAAAAGGCAGATTAGACACAGAGATATGCACATAAAGGGGAGAAAAGTTGGCATGTGAGGATCATCTACTAGCCGAGGAATGTTGAATGCCCAGGACTGCCTTCAAGAAAGGAATGGGCAGGACCAAGACCCTGACCCTGTCCCTGACCCTCACCAAGACCAAAACCAAGACCTTGATTTTTAGTGTCCATAACATTGAGAAAATAAAGCTTTGTTCTTTAAAACCACCCCATAGTGCTATTTCTGTTACAGCCACTATAGGAAGGTAAAGACATGTCCCTTCTGCAGTTATTTATTGGGTGTGGCTAATGCCAGTGTTCAGGTGAAGAGGGGAAGCCGAAGACATTAGGGTGTAGCAGTCACTATCTATAACGCTGGGGGCTAGATTATTCCAAAGGAGGAGTTTCTCAGGATGGCTGAGGATTTAATACCACGTATCTCCAAACTTTAGAACAACTTAAAAACACTTTCATTGATATCTTTCTAAACTACTTTCAAAAATATATACACCTGTCTCTAAAGGATGGCTCTTAAGATGGAGATAAAAAAAATATGTATCTTTCCCCTCTATGACCTGTTTTTACCTGTCTTGTTTTCCATCACCTCCCTTGGGATCTACTTGGATTTAAGGACTACTAATGCTGGAAAAAACTCTGCTGATTTAGCAGTTAAGTGGTATGTCTGCTAACCACGATGTCAGCAGTTTGAATCTGCCAGGCATTCCTTGGAAACCCTTCTGGGGAGTGGGTAAGTGATTCATCTGCTAACCACAGGGTAGGTAGGTCAATCCATCAGGCACTCTTTGGAAATAGTTCTACTGTATCCTCTGGCATCACTCAATGGCAGTGGTTTTTTTTGAATGTTGGAAACCCTGGTGGTGTAGTGGTTAAATGCTGTGTCTGTTAATCAAAAGGTCCATAGTTCAAATCCTTCAGGTGCTGCTTGGAAACTCTCTGGCTCAGTTCTTCTCTGTCGTGTAGGGTCGTCATGAGTCAGAATCGACTTGATAAGAGTGTTTTGTTTTTTTTTAAATGAGAGTCACTATGAGTTGGAATCAACTTAGTGATAGTCAGTTTGGTCTCAGTGATAGCCAGTTTGGTTTTGGTTTGAAAGAGGTTAAAAGGTCCTAGCGAGACAACGGATAAGGGCTCAGTTGCTAACGCAAAGGTCAGCAATTTGAACTCAGCAGCTGCTCCACGGGAGAAAGACACGGCAATCTGCTTTTGTAGATTTATGGGCTTAGAAACCCTATGGAGCAGTTCTCTTCTGTCCTATGGTGTCTCTGTGAGTTAGAATTGACTAGATGGCAATGAGTTTGTTTGCTATTCTTAAATTTTGGAATGAGCTTCAATTTTCAAGCCCTGTCAACCTGAAGTATCTCTTGCCAGGTGAGCAGTTAAAATCCAATTTAAAACTGTTTCCTCATAATCTTTTCAAACCTATTTCCTATCTTTTCTACTTTTATAAAGCTACATTCTAAGATTAGAAAGGGATGTGATCCGCAGGTGATTCTAGAAGCAGTACTCCATGTAAGGAAGGAAGAAAAAAAATTATTCTCTGGCAAAGAAAGCCTCTAGATCACTCCAAAAGGGCCTCCAAATAAGTGAGTGTTCCCAAATCGTGTTTATTATGCAGTGTTTTTGTCCTGGACTTATATTTCATATAAGCAAAGGACCCCTGGCAGTGGTTAAGAGCTGGGCCACAAACCAAAAAGTTGACTGTTCAAATCCACTGGCCGCTCCTTGGAAGCTCTGTGGGGCAGTTCTACTCTGTCTTAAAGGGTCACTACGAGTTGGCAATGGTTTTTGTTTGGTTTGTATCTGATGTAGGCAAAGGGACTTCAGGATAACACCTGTATTTGAAGAGATTTGGATGGTAATTTGTTATAGATAAAAAAAAAAGTAATGTTTTCAAATCTGGATAATTGTTCTGTAAGATCAGCTAGGAGAGTCCATCCTTCCATTCATTTATTCACAAATACGTATGAGGGACCTATAACAGACACAGAGCACACCCTAGATCAGACAGAAAGTTCACTGCTTGTCTTCTTGGACTACTTTTTTTAGTGGAGAAGATAGCCAAGAAAGACCAGGAATTACATCGAACGCAAACAGTGGTGGATTCTTTCCTTCCATTGAGGAAATCTTGGTGGTATAGTGGTTAAGTGCTACACTTGGTAACCAGAAGGTCAACAGTTCAAATCCGCCAGGTGCTTCTTGGAAACTCTATTGGGAAGTTCTACGCTATTTACAGGGAGGCTATGAGTCAGAATTGATATGTTTTTTTTGAAGAAGACCAGAGTTCCATTCATGTCCATCCACAGACACTATCTGTCAGTGAATGCCTGCATATTGCTGTGATGTTAAACAGGTTTCAGTGGAGCTCCAGACTAAGGTGGACTAGGAAGAAAGGCCTGGTGATCTACTTCTGAAAATTAACCACTGAAAACCCTATAGCTCACAACAGTCCATGCCCATTGTGCATAGGGTCACTGTGAACTGGGGGACAAGTGGATAGCAGCTAACAGCACTGACATTTGATGGACAAGGTGTCAGGGTTAAAAGAGGGTAAACCAGGAGAAGAAAGCAAGAGTTCTGTGTCGGGGAGGCTTGGCTCACCAGTTTCTCAGATGTCAAGTGAGTACTGAAAAAACGTCTTGTAACTAATTCAGCGTATCTGTTCATCTTTAAAACCCCATGTCCCATCTTCACTCTTTCCTCTGGGGTCATGTATGTAAGGCGGAGACCCAAGCATTGGAATGAAGGAAAGTCAAAGGAAAAGGGAAGCAATAGGAGACTCTTTCATCATCTACATGGCAAGGAGTATAATTTGGCACTAAATTTTGCTGACATATTTATGTCTTCCTTTTCAGCTCCTCAGAAGCCTTCAAAGGTCATTAAAAGAGATTTCCGAGCCCATCTTCAGGACATTCTCATATTGGGCCAATTTTTCCTCCTTCCTAACATTTAAATTGATTTATCTTGTAGTACATCTCTTTCTGACCTTGGGCCTCTTCAGAGATTCTTATAAACTTCTCTGAGTTCGTCCTGCAGGGCCTTAAGAAACTTCTTGAATGATGCACTTAACCCTTCATTCTAAATCTACTTCGTCTGCGTTAGGGTCCCCTGTTACTGGGCCTTTCTCTCGTCCCATGATTTCTGTTTCCTTGCTGACCCCTCCTCCGGAAGAATGTGTCATTAGGTGTGCGTTCTTGAGTCTTAACTGACTTTGCCTCTCGATGCCGTTTTCTGTTTTCTGGTAGTTATTCCACAGCCCACAGCCTAACCCCACACTAAACTCAGCCTCCTTCCCAGAGCCTTTGCCCGGTCAGCCCTTGGCTTAGTCATTTAGTGCTGCTATAACAGAAATACTGCAAGTCGATGGCTTTAGCAAAGAGAAGTTATTATCTCACAGTCCGGTAGGCGAGAAGTCCAAATTTAGGGCAGTGGCTCCAAGGGAAGACTTTTTCTGTTGGCTTCGGAGGAACGTCTTTGTGATACAACATTGTCCCTTCATCTGGGTGCTTCCAGTGCAGGAACCTGAGGTCCAAAGGACGAGCACTGCTCCAGACACTGCTGTCTTGGTGGTATGAGACCCCTGTGTCTCTCTGTTCAGTTCTCCCTTTCATATCACAAAAAAGATTGGTTTAAGATGCTATTTAATCTTGTAGATATCACCAATATAACTGCCCTTAATCCAGCTCATTACATTATACTGACAGGATTTACAGCACTGACAGAAATCACAACAGGTGACAAAACAGTAGACATCATAGAATACTGGCAATTATGACTTAGCCAAGCTGACAGACATTTGGGTGGGGGACACAATTTAATCCATGTTGTTGTTAGGTGCTGTCAAGTCAGTTCCAACTCCTAGTGACCCTGTGAACAACAGAACGAAACACTGCCCAGTCTTGCCCCATGTCCACAATCACTTTTATGCTTAAGCCCATTGTTGCAGCCACTGTGTCAATCTACCTCGTCAAGGGTCTTCTGTTTCACTGACCCTCCACTGTACCAAGCATGGTGTCCTTCTCCAGGGACTGATTCTTCCTGACAACACGTCCAAAGTATGTGAGACATAGTCTTGCCGTCTTTGCTTTCAAGGAACACTCTTCTGGTTGTACTTCTTCCAGAGCATATCTGTTTGTTCTTTGGGATGGTCCATGGTCCATTCAGCGTTCTTCTCCAACACCACAATTCAACGCCATCTATTCTTCTGTCTTCTTTGTTCATTGTCCAGCTTTCACATGCATATGATGGGATTGAAAATACCATGGCTTGGGTCAGGCGACCTGTAGTCTTCAAGATGACATCTTTACTTTTGAATACTTTAAAGAGGTCATTTGCAGCAGATTTTCCCAATGCAATGTGTCTTTTGATTTTTTGACTGCTGCTTCCATGGGCCTTGATTGTGGACTCAAGTAAAGTGAAATTCTTGACAACCTCAACCTTTTCTGCATTTATGACAATGTTGCTTACTGGTCCCGTTGTGAGGATTTTTGTTTTCTCGATCTTGAGGTGCAATCCATGCTGAAGGCTGTGGTCCTTGATCTTCATCAGTAACTATTTCAAATCTTCTTCACTTCTAGCCAGTAAGGTGGTGTTATCTGTGTAATGCAGGTTGCTGATGCCTCTTTCTTCTTTGTATATTCAGTTTCTCAGATTATTTGCTCAGCATCCAGGTTAACAAAGTGTGGTGAAAGAATACAGCCCTGGCACACACCTTTCCCGACTTGAAACTATGCAGTATTCCCTTGTTCTGTTCTCAAGACTGCCTCTTGACCCTATGTATACAGATTCCTTAAAAGCACAATTACGTGTTCTGGAATTCCTATTTTCCACAATATTAGCCACAATTTAGTATGATTCACACAGTCTAATGCTTCTGCAGAGCCAGTGAAACAGTAGTAAACATCTTGCTGACATTCTTTGCTTTCAGACAAGATCCAAATGACATCAGCAGTGATGTGCCTGGTTCCACTTCCGCTTCTGAACCCAGCTTGAATTTCTGGCAGGTCCTTGTTAATCTGCTGTTGTAGTCACTTTCGAATGATCTTGAGCAAAATTTTGCTTGCGTGTGATATCAACGATATTATTCAGTAATTTCCCCATTTGATTGGATCACCTTTCTCTGGAATAGGCATAAATATGGATCTCTTCCGGTCAGTTGGCCAGGTAGCTGTCCTCCAAATTTCTTGGTGTAGACAAGTAAGCACTTTCAGCGCTGTATCTGTTTGCTGAAATATCTCAGTTGATACTCCACCGATTCCTGGAGCCCTGTGTTTCGCCTCTGCCTTCAACGCTGCTTTGACTTCTTCCTTCAGTACCGTTGGTTCCAATCACATGCTACCTCTTCAAATGGCTGAACATTGACCAGTTCTTTCTGATACAATGACTCCATGTATTCCTTCCATCTTCTTTTGATGCTCCCTGAGGCATTTAATATTTTTCCTGTAAAATCCTTCACTATTGCAGGTCAAGGCTTGAGTTTTTTCTCACTTCTTTCAGCTTGAGAAATGCAGAACATAGCCTTCCCTTCTGGTTTTTCATTTCCAGCTCTTTGTACATGTCATTAAATACTGTTTTTTTTTGTCTTCTCGAGCTGCTCTTTTAAATCTTCTGTTTAGGTCTTGTACTTTGCCGTTCCTTCCTTTTGCTTCAGCTGCTCAATGTTCAAGAGCAAGTTTCAGAGTCTCTGCTGACATCCAGTTTGGTCTTTTCTTTCTTTCCTGTCTTTTTAATGGCCTCTTGCTCTCTTCATGGATGATGTCTTTAATGTCATTCCACAATTCATCTGGTGTTCAGTCATTAGTGATCAGCACATGAAATCTGTTCTTGAGATGGTCTTTAAACTCAGGAAGGATTTACTCAAGGTCATATTTTGGTTCTTGTGGACTTGTTCTAATTTTCTTTAATTTCAATTTGAATTCGCATATGAGCAATTGATGATCTGCTCCACAGTCAGCACCTGGTCTTGTTCTGACGGCTGATATGGGGCTTTTCCATCTCCTTTTTCCACAGATGTAGTCAATTTGGTTCCTGTATATTCCATCTGGTAAGGTCCATGTGTACAGTTACCATTTGTGTTGGTTAAAAAAGGCATTTGCAATGAAAAAGTCCTTAGTCTTACAAAATTTTATCATGCAATCTTTGGTATTATTTCTATCACCAAGGCCGTATTTTCCAACTACCAATCCTTCTTGTTTCCAGCTTTTGCATTCCAGTCACCAGTAATTATCAATGTATGCTGATTGCGTGTTCAACTAATTGCATATTGAAGATGATAAAAATTCTTCAACCTGTTCGTCTTCAGCCTTAGTTGATGCGTAAATTTTAATAATAGTTGTATTAACGGGCCTTCCTTGTAGACAGACATACGGATATCATCCTATCACTGACAGCATTGTACTTCAGGACAGATCTTGAAATGTTCTTTTCATTGATGAATGCAACACCATTCCTCTTCAGATTTTCATTCCCAGCATGACTGGTGGATTCAGAAGGCCAAAACTGGCCCATTTCAGTTCACTAATGCCTAGGATGTCAACGTTTATGTATTCCAATTCATTTTTGACAGTTTCCAATTTTCCTAGATTCATACTTCATACGTTTCATGTCCCAATTATTAATGGATGTTTGCAGTTGTTTCTTCTCGTTTTGAGTCATGCCACATCAGTGAACGAAGATTCTGGAGGCCTTACTGCATCTACGTCATTAAGGTCAACCCTACTTTGAGGTGGCAGCTCTTCCTCAGTCCTCTTCTGAGTGCCTTCCAACCTGGGGGGCTCACTTTCCGGCACCATATCTGGCAATGTTAGGCTGCTATTCATGAGGTTTTCCCTAGCTAATTCCTTTCAGAAGTAGACTGCTGGGTCCTTCTTCCTAGTCTGTCTCAGTCTAGAAGCTCAGCTGAAACTTGTCTACCATGGTTGACCCTGCTGGTACCTAAATACCAGTGGCATAGCTTCCCACATCACAGCAATAAGCAAGCCTTCACTGACAGACAAGTGGAGACTGCTCACTCTATCTTTACCCTTCTTACCCATTGGTGTTACCTTCCCTACCTGATGCTGTTACCCTCCTTGCCTGATGCAGTCATCTTCCATACTCGACACTGTTACCTTGCTTACCTTTAGCTTTGCCTGCCTGACCCTCTAGAATAACAACTCTGATAGCTTGGCTTTGGGGAGCCCCATTCTCCTAGTCCATCTGAATGGTAGACCTGTTCCCTTGGCCCTGGCAGGCCCTGTTCTTCTGTCCCTTGGGCATGATAACCACGCAGTCTCAGCTTTGTGCCATGTCTCATTCACCCTGGCATACTTTAATGGCAACCCCACACTCTGAAATCTAGTTGGTGAAGACCTGAGTCTTTGAAACCTAGGAGGCCATGGCCCCAACTTTTGAGATCCAGGGGACCAAGGCCTGAGCCTTTGAAACTGAGGACGTCCTGCTGTCATGGATTGAATTGTGTCCCCCCCCAAAATGTATGTGTTGATTTGACTTGGTTAGGAGTTCCAACACGGTGTCATTCCTCCCATGTGTTGTGAATCCTACCTCTGTGATATTGATGATGGCGAATGGCAGGCAGTTGTGTTAGTGAGGCAGGACTCAAGCTACAAGCTTACGGAATATAAGGGAGAGAAGTGAGCAGAGGAAGTTGGGAGCCTCATACCACCAAGAGAGGAGCACATCCTTTGCACCTGAGGTTTCTGTGCTGAGATGCTCTGATTCAATTTGGACTTATCCTACTGGACTGTGATGATTTCTCATATTGAATGGACTTGTAAATAGATTTGCAGCTAACTGAACTATCTCAATACAGCTTCTCTTCATGAAACCTTTCACTCATGGTAAATTCTGTTAGAGCAGTACTGGTGAGTAGGACACCCACTCTTTCCAGCAGCTAATCTGTGACAGCCCGATAATTCCTGCTTCCACCAGAGAGGTTTGGACAGTTTTGGCTGCACTTTGCTTCCATGGGCAATAAAATATGGCTGCCCAGGGTGGCGCAAAACACAATGCTCAGTTGCTAACTGACTCTGGAGTGTCGTATTAATCCAAAGCAACTCAAAAGAAAGATCTGGTATTTCACTTCCAAAACATCAGCCATCGAAAACCTTAAGGAGCACAGTTCCACTCTGACACACACAGGGTTGTCATGAGTCAAACTTGCCTCAACAGAAGCTGCTTTTTTTTAAGCTATGAAACAAAATCAAATAAGTTAATTCACACCAAGTAGTTACTAATTAGAAAAAGCACAGCATATAATCTATATTATGGAGGTTTATCTTTTAATGAGTTATGGTGCAAATATTGTGTGCTCAGCTGGTGATTGAAAGGGTGGCAATTCTACTCTGCCAGCAGTGCAGTGAAAGAAAGTCCTGGGGATCGACCTGGGTAACAATACAGCCATTGAAACCAATAAGGAGCTCAGTTCTATTCCGCAACACACGGGAGTGTTTAAGAGTTGAAGTCAATTGGACTGCAACAGGATCGGTTTAATTTTATAACATGAAGCCAGGGCAGTAAGCATGGGTAGTTGAATTTCAGGCATAACGAGAAATTAACAGGGACATTTTTGTTCAAGATGATTGTGTTCTTCCAGGAGTGGTCACAATGCTTGGTCCTTTTCCGTTTTCAGCAAGACAGGATTTTTGAAATTGCTTTCTTTCCTGTAACCAGGATGGAGAGTTTTCAGCTATCTGTTCACATTTCTAACAACCAAGTTCATACTTAAAAATTCAGCCATTCAACCAGACATGTTTTAGTCATGTGAAGTTAGAATCTGATTCACAGAATTGGCTTTCGAGGTCTGACAACTGAGTCCACAAACTTAATTTTTCTAATTGCTACATAACTCATTGCTGAATATCACTATGGTTACCTTCAAAGGACTCCATTGGGAAGTTATGCACTGATGCTAGTGCCTAGTCCACCCTTCAGAGCAATTTTGAAACTCTTTCTTGAATGACCATTATGCATGGTAGCAAGGTGGCAAGTTTGTATAGTTGCCTGTGAGGGAGTTTTTAACCAGGAAACAAAGAACTGTATTGGAACATCCTCCCTACTCACCTGATTTGGCCTCCAATGACTTTTTTCTTTACCTGAAGATAAAGGAAATATTGAAAGGAAGACATTTTGATGACATTCAGGAGGACATCAGGGTAATACAATGACAGCTCTGATGGCCACTCCAGAAAAAGAGTTCCAAAATTGCTTTCAAGGGTAGACTAGGCACTCTCAGTGATGCATAGTGTCCTAAGGGGAGTACCTCAAAGATGTCCATAGTGATATTCAGCAGTGAGTTATGTAGCACTTTTTCTAGGATGAATTCAGAGAGTTACTTGGCAGTCCTCCTACCATCTTTTAGTGATGGGTAGGTAGCTGAGTATGTACATGTGCTTGTGTGGATTGATGTGCAAGTGTGTGTAACAAGGTGGGAAGTGTGATAGGAGCTGGTGTGCCATTTATTCTTGAAAGGTGCAACCATACCTCTGAGTGAGCTCACTGATTTATCTGCTGGTTTACCCCTGGGGGATCTTGGGTAAGCAGAGCTACGCCTTGCTATCTGTTTTGTCCCCAGTCTCTGGAGTTACGATTGGTGCAAGATCAATATTTACTGCATGTGTATGCAATTGTAGAAATATCACAAAATTTCAGAGATCTAAAAGATCTTGTCATCTAAATTCCACAGTTTGCAGAGAGGAGTGCATAGCCGACAGTGTGCGACGTGCCACCTCTTGTTGGTGGCAGATCAGGAGTAGAATCTAGATTTTCTCCCTCCAAACTTAGGGCCTACTGTGTTTCCTCACCTCATCTTAGTCTGAAGTGTCTGTACAAAACTCACTTCCAAGAGTCATTTCTCAGATAGCACACAATATGATAAAGTCTTAATTGTGTCTAATCTTCTGATGCTAGGATTTGGGGATTTTTAAGGCACTGAAAGCAATACTTAAGATACCCATTTTCTTCAAAGGAAGACATTTCCTTAGGGAGGTGTATGAGAGATACTTGTGCATTCTACCTGAAATTGCTTCCTGGCAATATCAGATATTGCTTTTTAAGCCGTGGAAGTTAGATTAATAGATCTTGAGGGCTTGATATTAGCAGTGTTATGTGACCCACTTTTATATAAAAGATCACATTTGACAGTAAAGAAGGAAACAAGCTGATATCTAAATGATGACTTCTCTGTTAATAGAAAAAGAATATTTGAGCTTTTTCATTTTAAAAGATATTAAGGGGCTTGCAAAACATAAGGAAAAGATGTGTAGTCTTCTAAAGAAGAAAGGTGAATATAAATTAAAGTTACTTGAAAGACATTGTGTGCATTTTATCTCATTGCTCATGCTTGGAGGAATGACTGGAAATGATGATTCAGTCATATTTTTGTGGTGGTGAGCCTCCTATTGATATAGTCATACTCTCAGAGAGGGAAGGGTAAATACAGGAGTGATATTGTGTGTGTGTGTGTGTGTGTGTGTGTGTGTGTGTGTGTGTGATTGAGGAGCAGAGTGAGATTTTATTTTTAGGAGTCCTCTTTGAAAAGATCTTAATACTCTTTCGAGGAGCATGATATTGAAACTCTAGTCAGGAAATCACTGTGTGACATTGTGAGCATAATAACCACACCCTAAAAACCACACCAAATGTGAGCACTGAAACCAAAGATCACAAAACCCACTGCAGTTGAGTCAGGTCCAACTCATAGCGACCCTAGAGGTCAGAGTAGAACTGCCCCATAGCATTTCCAAAGAGCACCTGGTGGATTTGAACTGCTAACCTTTTGGTTAATAGACATAGCACTTAACACACTATGCCACCAGGGTTTCCAAAGATACTAACCAGAAAAATCTTGACGACTGCAAAGATTTGGACTTTCCAGTATTTGTTCCTTATTCTCTGTATGGTATAGATATTTTCTTGATGTCTTTACTATCAGGGTTAACTAAATGACAAGTCATCAACTTAGATTCAAATCCAAGAATGCAGAAGATGAAAATAATTTTAACAAATACTGTTTTCTGAAGGGACATCGTGGTTATGCCACTGTGTAATGACTGTCTTTGTTCACTTGTGCTGCTGTAACAGTAAAGGCACAAGTGACTACTTTTCAAGAAAATAAACGTATTTCTCATACTTTGGGAGGCTGGAAGGTCAAATTCAAAGTCCTGGCTCTAGAAGAAGGCTCTCTCTCTGATAGCTCTGGGGGATGATTCTCAAATCTTTCCATTTCTGTAGTCCTATCATTCCTTGATGCCTTGGCAATCTTCATGTGGCATCTCATTTCTTCCATTTGTGCTGCTCTTGTCTCCATATATCCACTGTTCATTATACTTCAGAAGTGATTAGCTTGAGGAAAACCCAATTTTAAAATATGATAACACCCACAGGTATAAGGCTGAGGATTCCAACACCTGTTTGCTGTTCAGGAGTGGGGAATGGTGATGGTGGTGGCACCATGAAGCCACAAAAATGGCCAAATGCATGATTTTTTTTCCTCTAATTTTATAAACTTGTGGATTGCATTGACAAACAGTAACTTCATATCTTGGTTCCAGAATAATTTTCAATGGTCTTTGCTCAAAGACTGTTTAAAAAGTATGCTTCAATTTGTCTGTTAATTCTTATAGATCCTGTTGGCAGATAGGGATATCAATTATTCCAGACTCTCAGTTCAGCACTCAGTGGAATCTGCCAGGTATACTCTTTTTGAATATAATTACACTTTTGTCACATATAAAGGAGGCTTTATACATGAAAGATGAAACTATCCAATTCTGACTTTATAGAATAGTTATCTCCTTAATCACTAGGATTTGTGGAGTTATTTCTTCTAACCAAGAGCTGTTATTTGAAAAAAAGAATAACAAATGTTAGTTGATAAAATACCACTGATTAATGTAAGATTATAAAATTTAAAAAACAAACAAACCTGTTGCTGTCAAGTTTATTCTGACTCATAGCAACTGGATAGGACAGAGTAGAAGTGCCCCATAGCATTTCCAATGAGCACCTTGTAGATTCAAACTACTGACCTTTTAGTGATAGCCAAACTCTTACCCACTGTGCCAAGAGGGCTCCAAAATAATAAAAATCATAACATGTTCTGCACGTTAGGTGAGACACTGGTTTTACAAAGATTGAGATCATTCCAGGACATATGTTTTAATCCTCAATCAATATTTTGCCATTGGATTAAACGCTACTGAAGAAATCCATAGGTTTGTACCAAGGTTGAGTAAGACAAGACCCTGAAGATAATTACACTCCTGTTTTATATACTAGAAAACCTAGAGATAGAGGTTATCTTAGTTACCCAGTGCTACTGTAACAGAAGTACCACAAGTGGATGGCTTTAAGAAACAGAAATGTGTTCTTTTATAGTCTAGGAAGCTAGACGTCCAAATTCAGAGCGCCAGCTCAAGGGCAAGGCTTTCTCTCTCTGAGGCCTCAGGGGGAAGGTCCTTGTCATTACTCTTCCCCTGGTCTAGGACTTACTGGAACAGGGACTCTGGATCCGAAGGAAGCATTTCACTCCTGGCACTTTTTTCTTGTTGATACAAGGTACTTTCCCTCTCTGTCCTCTTCTTTCTCTCATGTCTCAGAAGAGACTGACTCAAGATACAGCCTAAGCTGGTGGATTGAATTTATCCCACTAACATAACTGCTCTAATTCTGCCCCATTAACATCACAGAGGTTATGATTTATGAAGACTGCCAGTTAAGTTTGTGAATTCATGCTAGAAGAAGTACTCATTGCGGAACATCACTGTGGTCAACTTCAAAGTATTTCCCTTGGGAAATGATGCACCAACACCAGTGCTTAGTCTACCCTTCCAAGCAATTTTGAAACTGTTTCTCTGGAATGGCCATTAAAGCTGTCATCATATGACCCTTGATGTCCTCCTGAATGTCATCACAGTGTCTTCAATATTTCCTTTCTCTTCAGGTAAAGAAAAACGTCATCGGGACCCCGATCAGGTGAGTAGGGTGGGTGGTCCAGTACAGTTCTGTTTATGGGCTAAAAACTTTTCACAGAAAACTGTACAGTTCAGTTTGTGAGCTTACCACTACACCAGTGTGCACAGTGGTCATTTCAGAAAGAATTCCAAAAGTGCTTTGAAGGATGGACTAGATTTGGGCACCAGTGCATAGCTTCCCAAGGGGACTGCTTGGGAGGTGACTGTAGTGATGTTCAGCAATGAGATGTATAGCACTTAGGACAATTAAGTTTGCAGACTTAATTGTCCTTCTCGTACAACACACAGATTACAAAATGGTGGACAACTACACAATACTTGGGAATCATAGCCTAGCCAAGTTGACATGCATTTTGGGGGGACACAATTGAATCCACAAGGGAGATTAAATAACTTGCTCAGAATCCCAAACCTTAAATTAGGTGGAAAAAGGACTCTGCTTCCTACTTCCCAGTCTGTCTTCTTCCAGTTATTTATTTTTGATTTAACAGAGTGAAGATAATCCGTCTCCACGTGAATGCCAGTGACAAATTGACCCTCGCACTTTCATGTGCTCTGATAACTGTAAGCCCAGGGTTATGGACAGAGTAACCCAAAGCCCAGTGCCGTCAAGTCAAGTACAACTCATGGTGACTCTAGAGACCGGAGCAGAACTTCCACACTGACTATTCAAGAAGCACCTGACAGAGTACACAGGCAAAAAACTCAAGAGGCCAAATTTGTCTGACTTGATATTTCCATGTAGATATTATTTCAGGCCAGATCTTTGCATATATGGAATCAGAAGAGATGAGAATAAAAATGTGGCCAGAGTGTAGTGCTAGGAAGGCAGTGGGGATATTGAAGGAAAAAAAAACTTGGGTTCCTGTTTTCAAATTCAAAGACTAGGCCAACTCCCTCGTCCAAAAATACCAGTTGCTGCTGAGTCAATTCCCAGTCCTGGTGACCCACGCATGTCAGAATAAACTGTGCTCCTAGAGTGGTCAATGGATGGTTTTCCAAAGTAGATTGCCAAGACTTTCTTCTGAGATGCTTCTGGGTGGGCTTAGACTGCCAGCCTTTCAGTTAACAGCCAAGAGTGTTAACCATATGTGCCATCCAGAGATTCTTAAAATAGGGCTTCAGAAAATGAGTTACCCTACTGAAACAGCCTGAGGTAGAACTTTCTCTTTCTGGGCTACCAGAAAGAAGGATTATTTCTGGGACAGAGTTTCAGTAATTTTTGGAAGTTAGACTAATGCAGAATAGAAATGTTATCGAACAAGAGAAACCCCTTGGTTAATCCACAGTTAATCAGAACACTAAATGAGCCAAAAAAAAAAAAAAAAAAAAACTCTAAGCATCTGGATTAATTAAAATTTTAGTAGAGGAAAGATACACATATACTGAATGGGCCATTTCAACGCATGATGAAATTAAAAGCAGGATGTGTTGTACCCTCTATTTGCAGCTAGAAACCAGTCTGTCAGGTGCTCACTGTCAGGCAAGCCTTTATCACTGGGGAAGGTTCTAAAGGAATAAAACAAGGTATGCTAGTTGACATGATTATCAGCAAGTCCATGGTGCATCCAAGTATAGAACATTGTACCTGGCACTAGCTAAAATGAAGCCTCAGCAAGCCCTTATTTTGCCTACGAGGAATGAACCAATCCACTTGACTTTGACTTCCAGTGTTTCATCTGAATTGATCGGCATGTGGGTGCTGGAAGATATAACGTAGACTTGTGCCTGAGGATATACAGAGCTCTGTGTTTCAGAATTGTGACTGTAGTCTTAGGCTGATGCTGAACATTTGCCCACTAAACTCAACCTGAGAAGAACTCGCCACCTTCTTCCTCACTTGCAGATACAGGATGAAGTCATGACTGCCTCACTGCTTTATCATCTAAAGCTCTGATACCTACATTTTTTAAAAAGGTTTCTTTATTAAATTCTAATGAAACTTGAATTTTATGGTTTCTCTTTAACTTCAACTAAGTAAAATAGTATTTCATTGTTAATGGATTGAATTGAGTCTCCCTTCCCTCCACCAATCCTGGAGATAGATTAAAGTTCTACTAAACCCTTCACTGGTGAGTATGGCCTTGCTCGGGAAAATAAGGATTTTCTTTGTAGATGTTTTCAGAGAAGTTAGCAATATCATGCAGGATCAGGATGGGACTAACCTTAGTCTCTTCTAAGTGATGTCTGTTAAAAGAGATGGACACAGAAATAGACACGTAGGGGCAAGATAGATAGCAGGTAAGGATACTGCCATAAGCCAAGGAATGCCAAGAATGACTAGGGCTACAGAAACTGAAAGACACAAGAAAACATCTTCCCCCACAGCTCACACACACACACACACACACACCCCCCCCCCCACACACACACACACACACCCCACAGAGAGAGAGAGAGAGATGGAGAGAGCACATTACCCCATCAGTACTCTGATTTAGACACTCACTAAGCATGACATGACGCTCGAGACATAGTAGCAGGTGTCTGGGCACAAAAAACCCAGCAGCATGGAGGCATTAGTGAGCACAGGGTCAGCCACACGAGGCTCTGGGATGAGGGTTTTAGAGTTTCTGATGTGTGTGCTGGGGCTAGAGTCTGGGAAGAGAACACTAATTGTTTGCAGCTTCGAATATGGCTTTTATGACAAGACCGGTCATACGCAGTATTGCTGGCACGGTCTTTACGGTAGTCAGAATCTGCAGTCCCCTTTGGATGGCCAGCTCCCCAGGCAAACATTAGTGCAGACACCAGCCGTTTTTCTCCTTATTTTTATTAAAACTTCAGGGGAAGCTCATTAGTCCCTAAGATTTTTATTTCAAAAAGGTAATGAAATTCCCTTACAACACATTAGGATCACAATAAATGCCTTCTAACATTTTAATAAGCATTAAGATCAGTTAGATTAGGAAAGAAAACTTAAAGTCAGCATTAATAAAGCAGTTACGAATGTTTCCTTCCAAGGTCGGGGTAACAACAACCGTGATAATAGTGGGTAACTCTCGTCTGTGGAGATGAGTCAGTGCCCACAGTCACTGTGTCAGTAACACCCCACATTCATAATGCCTCCTCTCTTTCTCACTCTGCATAGAAAGAACAAAGGATTAGATGAAACATACAGTTTGGGTTGGATGAAATTTGTTAATTCCTTTAAACACAAAATCATCTCAATAACTTGTAAGTGAATGGTTACAATTCAGACCTTCCCTGTATTTCACACCAATTCCTTCTGCTTGAAATCTCATTTTTAATCTGGTCCGTGTGGAAAAGTCCCCTTTATAATTCAAAATTCAGTTCGGATGTACCTTTTTCTGGAAAGCTCGCTGTGATGGTTAAGGCTGTACATCAATTTGGCTGGGCCGTTATTCTCAGGGGTTTGGTAGTTACGTGGTTTGACAGTCATACAACATTGTGATCACTTCTGTGATGAGATCTCATATAATGTGTTCATCTCCATCATGCAAAATGCTTAGAGTAGTCAATAAAGTGAAAGAGAGTTTTCTTGGGTGGTAGTCTGTATCGAATGTGAGTGGACTTTCTGGTGGGGCTTGGGGGCATTTTGCTTGCTCTCAATCCTGCAGCTAGCAGCTTACGGGTAGTACTGCCTGCTGATCTTGGGTTTTGTTTGTCTTCACAGTGTGTAGGCAAGACCACTGCTCTGTGACCCAACAATCTTGGATTCACAGCCCCTGCAGGTTCATGAGTCAGGAGAAGCCTATATTGTGAACCATGGGCTTGGGATGCCCCAGCCTCTACAGCTGTAGTTCCTTCACATAAATCTCTCTCTAAATATAGTTATATGTTTTAATGTTTCTACTTTTCTAGAGAAACTAGTCTAAGATATCCGCCTTGACCACCATAGATAAAGCAGTACAACTTATCAGGGAATATTCTGGGAAAATTGTCTATGCAGTAATCTGTGGTAGGGATCTGTTCATACTCCTTTGAATTCTGTATTTGCCTTGAACAGCATGTAAGTAAAAATTTCCTTGCTCTAGAGTCTTCATTTAGAAGAGTAGTTGACATGGATTGAATTGTGTCCCCCCCCAAAATAGGTGTGGCCATGTGGTTGGGCCGTGATTGCCAGTAGTTTCTGATTGCCCTCCATTTTGTGATTTTCCAATACTGTATGTTAAAGGATTAGGGTGGGACTGTAAATCCCTTTATAAGATCACCTTCCTGCTCCACTCTAAAGACAGTTTCCCTGGAGTGTGGCTTGTCCCACCCTTAATGCTTTCAGCCTGCAAGAGATAAAAGAAAAGGGAAACAGGCTGAGAATTGGGAACCTCACACCATCCTAAAAGCAGCACTGGGAGAAGAGTACGTCCTTCAGACCTGAGATTTCTGCACCAAGAAATTCCCCAGACAAAGACTGGTGCAATACTGGACTTTCCTCCAGAGCTGACAAGGGGGAAAACCTTCCCCTGGAGCAGACACCCTGAATTGGGACTTGTAGCCTACCAGACTGTTTAAGAATAAACCTTCCTTTGTAAAGCCATCCACTCTGTGGTATTTCTGTTAGAGCAGCCCTGGCTGACTAAAACAGTGGTTTTCATCCCGCCTACCACAAGGAAGATTTGACAGTGACTGCAGACATTTTGGAAACCTCAGCAGCATGGTAGTTAAGAGCTACAGCTGCTAGCCAAAGGGTCTGCAGTTTGACTCCATCAGGTACTCCTTGGAAACTGTATGGGGCACCTCTGCTCTGTCCCACAGAACCCCTGGGGGTTGGAATCAACTTGACGGCAACAGGTTTGGTTTTTGGTTTTTGAGACATTTTTGATTGTTACAACTTGAGGGCACTACTGGCGTTGAGCAGCTAGAGTCCAAGGATCCTGCTAAACACCACGATGCGTGGGCAGCTCTTCAGCTCATACTACCCACCCTTCTATCAGCCCTTCCCTAGTCAACAGAGAATTATCTGACCCGAAATGCTGAATGTCGAGTATTGAGGTTGTGAAACATTAATTTAGAACGACATTCAAGGTTTCCCCAAATGCAAGGGCCCTGAATCAGGTATCGGAAGGCCCCCTTCATACAAATTACAGAAATTGGACAGAGATATATAGTAACTGGTGGGGAGCAACAAACAGAGGTTATGAGAGGAAGCCTGCTAGCAACTGAAGCCAGGTCTGCGTGGCTACCATCACTCTGTGACAGCTTCAAAGTCTGTGTCTCTGTTTGTTAGCTTCTGAGACTGTATGTGATTAAGGCACTAAGGGTTGTAAGAGTTCTGGGGCATTTGCTCCAGGATAGAAAATGTCATAAGAAACAGATGGATAAACCCAAACACCAATGTACTACATTATAAGCAGAAATATAAATGTTGAGGAGACTAGACACTTGACTCCTCTTATCAGGATGATCTCCCTGCAGCAGTTCATTCACTGGAAGATGATCATCCAAATATTTCTTGGTAAGCGTAAAGAGTTGTCACCCAGTTAATTTGGTTCATGGCGGCCCATGTGTGTCATGGTAGAACTGTGACCCACAGGGTTTTTAATGGCTGATTTTGTAGAAGCAGATTCCTAGGCCTTTCTTCCTGAAGTGACTCTGGGTGGACTCAAAGTTCCCATCTTTCTGTTGACACCAGAGTGTGTTAGCTATTTGTACCACCTAGGGGTTCTTGGTGAGCACAGATTCAGTGACAGAGGAGTTGAAGAAGTGTGATGATTAGTTCCATTTTGCATGAGACCTCTTTGCCTCTAATTCTACTGTTGAGTAGACATATCCGTCAAAGAAGCTGGATATTCTTGTCGGGTAAAGAGAAGGCCTAGTAGGTGGAGTGCTGGGCTCTCCGTTCAAAGGTGCCACTAGAATGTTTCACCTTATATTTGTTTTACTCAGTGGGGTTCTGTTTAAGGTTTAACTTGGAAAAGAAAATGGTTCTACTATTTACAAAGGTAGAAAACCATCTTTGTATTCCATTGCTCAGGCTCTCTTCCTGACACACTGACGAGTATTTCCTGTCTGGCTGGCCTTTTATGGATGGTCTAGTCTGAGTCTTATTGGATTCATAGACACCTTCTCCAAACAGGCATTAAGGCATTAATAAATAAACCAAGCCTGCTGCCATTGAGTTGATTCTGACTTACAGAGACCCTACGTGTTACATCGTACAACTGCTCCTTGCGGAAACAGATTACTAGGTCTTTCTACCATGCTGCTACTGGGAGGGTTTGAATTGCCAACCTTTACAAAAACCCACTGCCATTTTGCTGAGTCCTACTCACAGTGACCCTAGATGTCAGGGTAGAATGCTCCCACAGAGTTTCCAAGGAGCGCCTGGTGGATTTGAATGGCTAATCTTCTTGCTAGGAGGCATAGCACTTAACCCACTATGCCACCAGGGTTTCTTTTAGGTTCGTAGCTGAGAGCAAACCCTTTGTGTCACCCAGAGACCTACTCAAAATACAGTGAATTGTGTTTGGGCTTACCAAAATTTACTCCCACTTTATGGCCTGAGATTCACACCAGGCCACTGAGCTTGGAATGTTCAGTGTACCCAGATATTGTCAGTTGTGCAGTGACAATTCATCTCTAAGATGATCCTTGCTAACCAAGATTATTCTTACTAATGAATAACCTCATTCATCAGAGATGGTTTTTATTAACTTTTCTCTAAGCTGCCAGTCTTCTTCCCGAAGTCTTGTGGGAAGTGTAAGGCAAATGTTGTACCAACAAAATATCATATACCAGATTCTTTGTCTGAAAAATACAGAACTGGGAGAATCAAAGGGAAAACCAAATAAGAAGCTGGCCAGGCTTATTTAAAAAGAAGAAAAAGAAGAAGAGTTGGGTTCTTCTTTGTTTCTTAGTGCCATTATAACAGAAATACCACAAGTGGATGACTTTAACAAACAGGAGTTTATTTTCTCACCTTTTAGGAGACTGGAAGTCCAAATTCAGGACACTAGCCCTAGGAGAAGACTTTTTCTTCCTATCTTTTCATCTTTTGTTCCTTGGTTCCCTGGTGTGGACCCTCCTCCTTTTGTGCTCCCTTTTCTCTGCCTAATCTACTTTTTTAATATCTCAAAAGGTATTGGCTTAAAATGCATCCCACGATGAAATGGTCTCATTAACAAAACAAAGGAAGTTCTATTCCAAATTGGATTACATCCACAGGTATAGGGGTTTAGGGTTTATAACACATATTTTTTGGGGGAACACAATTCAACCCGTAACTGGTCATAATGGGCTAATACTATAAATAAAATCACCTTAGTTTATTGTTTTCAGAAGTAGATTTTGTTATTGTAATTGCCAAAACACCAAAGGAACAGGTGGATCAGAAACTTCTTAATTATTCAACATCCCTGGTCTTAAATTGAGCAACGAGTTTGGAAAACAGCCTTTGAGAGCTAGCAGTTCAAGTAAGTTGTTGCAAGACTAATACGTTTCTAATCACCAATTTCCATGCAAAAGTAGGTAAGGCCATAAACACTGCCATCTGAACTGGAGGCTTATTTCCACTGTATTTTAAGACTCCTGGCAGTTTTGCAAATCATTGGGAGTTTAAAGACAATGGATGGTTACCTTATAAGCAATCTTTACCCCTCTCATGCTATAAGTAAAAAAATAAACTCTTTGCATTATTAGACCTAAATTTTAAGTATTCAATACTTCCATGAATAAATCTGAGCAGCCTCCTCAAGGTCCCATTCCCAAAGAAGCAAGTGTCTCCACTCTGGACCTCTTCCAAGATGATCTATCTCAGTGATTTGTCATGTCACCCATCAAATTGCTTGGTTAACATCTTCAGAATCATTCTGGATTCCTTCCTGTCTCTCATTGTTTGTATCGAAACCATTGAGTTTTGTCAGCTCTGATCATAAATATCTGTCCAATCCATACACTTTTCCTGTCCAACACTGCCATACACAAAACAAAGTATCATAATCTTTCCCTTACAATAGAGCTATGTAGAATTGTAATAACACCTAAATGATGTCCCTTTATTCCTTCTTGCTCTACTCCAAACCCTTTGATATACTGTAGCCTGAAAAAACCTGACTGCATCCTACCAGCTACCTAGCCTTATTCCACTTAAAACCCCTCAATTGCTTTTTTTGATTTAGTCAACAAATATTTATGGAGCTCCTGTACTACAGCAGGAAACACTGGTGCTAACCAAAAGGTTGGCAGTTCGAATCCACCAGACACTCCTTGGAAACACTATGGAACAGTTCTAATCTGTCCTATAGGGTCGCTATGAGTCAGAATTGACTTGACGGCAGTGGGTTGGTACATTACAGCTATACAGAACAAAGAAAAAGACCCAGTCCTTGAATTCAGGGTCTGAGAGGAAAGTGATTAATCAAGGAATCATACAAGTTTTAGAAAAAGTAAAGCCACAGCAATGATAAATGCTAAGGAGAAATCTCTCATGCTATGGAAGCTTATAGCAGATAAACCAACCCTGTCCTGGAAGGCTTCCTCCAGGAAGTGATATTTGAAAGATGAATTGGTGAAGGGCTAGAGAGTATGAGTGTCTTCTAGGCTGAGTGAATAAAAAAGGTCTCCTGCAAGCTATACAGGTTGCTATGAGTCAGAATTGACTTGACAGCAATAGATTAGGTTTGGGCATGCAGGAGCAAGGTTTGTTAGAGGAAAGAAAGAAAGTCAGTGTGGTCGAACAGAGAGGCAGAGTGTTGTAGTCAGCTAGTGTTGCTCTAATAGAAATATCACGAGTGGATGGCTTTAACAAAGGAAAGTTGGCAGGCTACAAGTCCAAATTCAGGATGTCTGCTCCAGGGGAAGGCTTTTCTGCCTGTTGGCTCTGGAGGACAGTCTGGTGTTGCATTAGTCTTTGTCCAGGGAGCATCTTGGAGTAGGAACCCCAGGTCTAAAGGATGCGCTCTTCTCCCAGTGCTGCTTGCTTGATAGTGTGAAATTCCCAACTCTCTGCTTGCTTCTCTTTCCTTTTATGTCTTGTAGCATGTAAGGAATAAGGGGGGGGAGCAAGCCACACTCCAGGGAAACTCCCTTTACAGTGGAGCAGGGAGGTGATCCTACCAATGGATTTACAGTGCCACCCTGATCCTTTCACATACAGCACAGGAAAGTCACAAAATGGAGGACAATCACAAAATACTGGCAATCATGGCCCAGCCACACAGCTGCACATATATTTGGGGGGACAAAATTCAATCCATGATAGAGAGGAAATACATAAATCATGCATCTGGTTATGTTAAGCCTCTTGATTGCTACCTTAAATGGAATGGGAAGACACTGAAATGTTTTATGGGCGACCATGTGTTGTGGATCATTGAAAACCAGGGACTTGATTAGATTTGACTTTTTAAAAGATCTCTCTGGCCTCAGGGTAACAAATGGATTTAAGGAGCAAGAGAGAGTAGTAAGATAGAATAAAAAATGCTCAAATATCAGTCTATGAACTTCTAGAGAGCAGCAGAGACCATGCCTCCTCCCAGCCAGCAATTAGCATAGTGCCTGGGACATTCTAAATAATAAACCATGATTGAATACACATGAGTGAACTTGTAAACTGGTATTTGAAAGTATTCTCTACAATGCCAAGACTCAAGCTCTTTCCTGTGTCATTCCGCTTCAGAAAATACTGATATAATATTTCTGTTTCTGTTATTGATGTCTAAGCCAAGATATGGACCACGTACATGGACCACGTACATGTACCACATACCATGGACCACGTACCATGGACCACCAGAGGAACAAACAGATCTGTTCTGGAAGAAGTACAACCAGAGTGCTTCTTGGAGGCAAGGATGGCAAGACTGCATTTTACTTACTTTGGACATGTTGTCAGGAGGAATCAGTCCCTGGAGAAGGACATCATGCTTGGTAGAGTGGAGGGTCAGTGACAAAGGGGAAGACTCTCAATGAGATGGATTGACACAGTGGCCACAACAATGGGCTTCAGCATAAAAACAATTGTGGACCTGGCACAAGACTGGACAGTGTTTCGTTCCATTGTGCATAGGGTCGTTATAAGTCGGAACCAACTTGACAGAACCTGACTACAACAAGCCCAGTCAAACCTGCTGCCATTGAGTTGATTCTAACTCTTAATGACCATGTAGGCCAGAGCAGAACTGTCCTACAGGATTTTCAAGGACTGGTGGATTTGAACTACCTACCTTTGTTAGCAACCTAATTCTTAACTACTGATCCACCAGGGCTCCAATATTACAGATGAGAAAACTGAAATTCATAGAATTTCAAACTAAGCGAGAGAAATAATCAATTTCATGGCAGATTAAAAACCAGATATTTGGGGGAAAGTAAGTGTTTCACCATACATGTAAAGTTTAAAGAAGCACTAAGTTAAGATATGTTGCAGAAAAAATAAAGTTTGACTTTTGGTTTATATGCTAGAGGCTGATTTTAATTTTTGAATCAGGAAGAGCTGGGGGACTATAGTTTTTGTTTTTGTTTTCTTCGCTCAGTATGCTTATAAGTCTTGGCCCTAAATGGTGACAACTATTAGTCAGGATAGACTAGACCATGCTGTAGTAACAAAATAACTCCAAATAGTTTCTTAACACAGCAAGGGTAGTTTCTACTGCTTGTCTAGTGCTCTCTATAGTGACTGAAGGACCCAGGTTGATGGATATCATCCAACCTCAACAAATGAACAAACGTTGTGAGAGGGAAAAACAAACAAAAAACATGGAGATGTTTTGCTAGGTCTTTGTGTAGTTCCAGCCCGGAAACAATGCACAATACTGTACACACAGCTTGTTGTGTTGCTCAGGCCTGTGTAACCTCACCAGAGCCAAGAAGTGTGGTCTCCCATAGGCCCAGGTAGCTGGTGAGAACTGGCTATTTTATTGGTTACAGAGCTTCCGGTCTCTTTTTCAAGGTGCTGAGTTTCCTGACTTTTATTGATCCACACTACTACTGGCTCCAGATAGAGGATACTCTTAGAATAAGGAATGAAATATTCTCTATTGCCCTTTGAACTGTTACAAAATCACATCAACAGTGGCCAAAGTGAAAGGAGATGGCAGATGGAGATTTTCTTTTTAGTACCTACTGTGTGTCGCTATGAGTCAGAATCGACTCGATAGTAACAGGTTTCATATAAGAAGCACACATACATGTGTGTGCACATACACACACAAGCATGGACCCCTGGTGTGAAATGGTTAAGCACTTGGCTGCTAACCGCAAGGTCAAGATTTCAAACCCACCTAACGTTCTATGAGAGAAAGATGTGGCAGTCTGCTTCCATAGGGATTAAAACCTAGAATCAAACCTGTTGCCTCTGAGTCAATTGTGACTCATAGTGGCCCTATGGGACAGAGGAGAACTGCCTCATGGGGTTTCCAGGTAGCAGCTGTGGATTTCAGCTGCCAACCTATTGGTTAGCATCAAGCTCTTAACCACTGCACCACCAGGCTCCTTCTGTAAAAATTGTAGCCTGTGAGTTGGGGTGGATAGCAATGAGGTGTGTGATGAGCACCGTGGTTAGTGTTTTCTATGGCTGAATTCAAGTGAGAGGGAGGGAATTTGTTAATCTGGCCTTTATATTTGGCCAAGGCGGGACTTCTGGAAGTGATTACCATCATGTTATAATCTGAGAGTCACTTTAAGCAGTGCTTCTCAAGGGTTTGGCATCCACAAAGCAATATGAATCAAATACGGATTACCACTTTGACTTACTTGTTATTTAGAAGTTTCATTACAAATTTGAAATACATATATGTAAATTATAACATTTAACATAATAATAAGTATTTTTTCCTATCAGTGAGTACAATGATGTTTTCGACTTTCACCAAAGTAACTCTCTCCAGCTCCAGGATAGGAAACTTGAATCGGAGATTCAATTCTATGCCAATTCCTTTTCTTATTTTTTATGTCTACCAAATTAAAAAATGAACAAACAAAAAGCTGCCTTCTCGTTGATTTAGACTCATACTGCCCCACACAGTTTCCAAGGAGCACCAGGTGGATTTGAACTGCCAACCTTTTAGTGAGTAACTTTCTACCAGCTTAGAGGTATCCAGTTCACAACTTCAATTTATTTACAATGGTTGCAAGTACTTGGCTCTGTCAATGCAAAGAACTGGTGCCACTTAAAAGTTGAAAAACTCAAAAGTAAAAGTTGGTAGATTAAAAATAACTCATTGCTTTCATGAGGCTCTGGAAATGTAAAATAGATATATTGCAATATTTAGATGTGGTTTCAACATTTTTCCGCAGATTTCTTTCTCAATGAGCGAAATAAAACACCAGTAATTGGAGCTGAGTTAAATTCTTTAACAACTTAGTTATCTCCTTCATTAGTTAGGCTCCTTAGAAATCCTGATTAAGATCATGATACTTGGGTCCTGCAGTGACTTTGCAGGTTGTTTAAGATCTCTTCTATACTCCTGAGTTAATTTCCTTAATTAGGGCACTCGAGATCCCAGAAAAGGCCATTACTGTGTTGCTCTATCATAAAATGTTTTCTTGTTTCCTCCTTTATTTCGGGAACTTAATGAGCATCTCTCAGTAGTTATGGTCTTGTCCTACTGCCAGCTTCTTTACACGATGGGCACCAGCTAAAAACAGCTGATGCTACGTTTCTCGTTATTTGCGTAAACAATGAATCCAGGTTAAGAGGCACCACCTATTAACTTCGTAAAGCAGGATGTGGATACTGACCTAGGGAAAGCATCTAACGTCTCTAAGAATGCTCCCCCTGCGCCACCGTGCTGGGGACTGGTGCTCCATTAGTAAAGATCCCAGCACACATTATTCCAACTGAAAACCAATGCAATAAATCACTGTTGCTATTTTAATAGCACTGATTTTCAGGCATTAGCAGATAAAAGTTTCCCTCTTGTACGTGCTATACATTTGCCAAGAACTGATTCATGCTTCGCCCGTTAGTGGCTCCGCTCTTCCCTGATGCAAACCATCTGCTGTTGTTGTTAGGTGCCATCGAATTGGTTCTGACTGATAGTGACCCCGTGTCAGACAAAATAAAACACTGCCCAGTCCTGAGCCGTCCCCACAGTGGCTGCTGTGACTGAGGTCACTGTTGCAGCCGCCGTGTCAGTCTGTCTCACCTACAGCCTTGCTCTTGTTTGGCTGATCCCCAGACTTCCCATGCACCGGGTCCTTCACCACAGACTGCTCTCTCCTGCTAACGCTGCCTAGCAGACACATGCGATTGCAATCCTTCTCTCACATCGAAAGTCATGACTTTGCTGGAGCTTCCATTCTGGAAAGGATTCGTGCCAGTGGCACATTCTGCATTTTCTTTGAACATCATTTTATTAACTTTGTTCCTATTTTATAAGACTTGGGCAACCACATAGTAGGTCCTATTCGTGCAGTAAGGAGGGCAACTTTTGTTCGTCACTATGTCTGCAGCGTGAGATTCATCCCTGTTGATCCATGTGTCGGTGATTCACTTTTTTATTTTTATTTTTTTATTGCCACTCAGCATTCCATTGGATGAATAATTCATGAATTATTTATCCCTTCTCCTGTTGATAGATATTTGGATAGTTTTGTGTTTTGGGCTCTTAGGAATAAAGCTTCTGGAAACATTCTTTATACTCTTTCGTCAGGTATATATCTTTGCATGTAATTGCGGGGACATTTCCCTTTAGCAGAAAACACTATTTTCCAAAGTCTTCGAACCAATTTCTAGCGACAACAGTAATGTCTGAGAATTCCAGATGCTTCATATTCTCTCTCAAATTCAGTTATTGTTATTGTTAGCCATTCTTGTAGGAAGGCAGCAGTATATCATTACTGTTTTCATTTCTGTTCCTCCAATGAGGACTGATGGCAAGTCACTTTTTATACACTTATTTGCCATTTGAATATACTGTTTGTGAAGTGCCTGTCCAAGTCTTCTGCCTATTCATTACAAGTGGGCTGTTTGTCTTTTCCTTATTAAACGGTAGAACTTCTTTATATGTTCTGGGCACAGCTGTTTGTGTGCATGTATGTGTTGATCAGCTCATGGCTTGTCCATCAACTCTCTTACTAACATCTTTGATATACATGAGATATCCTTTATTGAAGTTCAGTTTGTCAAAATTTGTCTTTAATGGTTTACTTTCACATGTTATTATGTAGAGGGTTTATCAATTAGTTTTTGTATGATTTGTGTCAATTTTAATTTTTTTTGGTATGGAGTGGGGTGGGTCAAAGTTCTTTATTTTTCTTTTTGACATATAGCTATCCAGTTTCTCCAGAGCCATTTGTTTTTATTTTCATTATCTATCATTTTCTTATTGAATTACATTGATGCCTTTATTGTAAATCAAGTATGGATGCATTTCTGGTCTTTCTTACTGAGCTTCATTATTCTCTTTTTCATATCCTGAACTAGCATTATATTTTTGTATTTGTTGCTGTGGCTGCTGTGCACTGTAGCTGAGTTGGCCCTCCCTTTGTAGTTACCCGCTGCACAGCTGAACAAATGCCGCCTGATCCTGCAACATATCTAACGGTCAGTTATCGAAAGGACTGTTGTGATCCACAGAGTTTGCCCTTCCTGGTTTTCAGACGTGAGTTACCAGGAGTTTCTCATCACTTTACTTAGCATAAAAACCAAAAAGCAAAAGCACTGCCATTGAGTCAATTTTGACTAATAGAACCCTATAGGACAGAGTAGAACCGCCCCATAGGGTTTCCAAACTGTGATACTTACGAAAGCATATTGCCACATCTTTCTCCCGTAGGGAGTGGCTGGTGGATTTGAACAGCATACCTTGTGATAAGCAGCTGAGCCCTTAGCCATTGTGCTATCAGGGCTCCTTTTATTGACTATAGCTGTGTAGTAAGTCTTTAATTATGGCAATTTCAGTCCTTCATCTTTGGCTTTTTCCCCTGCGGAGCCCTAGTGTTACAATGGTTAAGAGCTATTAGCTGCTAACCAAAAGGCTGGCCCTTCGAAATTTACCAGCCACTCCTTGGAAACCCTGCGGGGCAGTTCTGCTCTCCTGCAGGGTTGGAAATGGGCTTCACGGTAGTGGAGTCAGATTGTGCCTGCTATTCCGGGTTCTCTGTATTTCCACGTAAATTTTATAAGTAGCTTATCAGTGTTCACAAAAAGTGAAAACACTGAAATTTTGATTGAGATTCAATTGAATCTATAGGTCAATGTTTGGAAACTGCGGTGACATAGTGGTTAAGTGGTATATCTACCAGGTGCTCCTTGGAAACTCATTGGGGCAGTTCTACTCTGTCCTATAGGGTCGCTATGAGTTAGAACTGATTCAGTGGGAATTCTTTTTTTCCTCCTTTTTCTTTTTTAATAGATCAGCTTTGAGGAGGCTGATAGCCTAGCAGTATTGAGCCTTGCAGTTTATAAACATGATATATCTCTCCAGCTATTCAGGTTTTGTCTCAGCATTGCTTTTCAGTTTTCAATGCATGAGACCTTGTCCATTTTGGTTGGATTTATCTTCAGAAATTTGTTGGGCTTTGATGCTATTGTTAATAGTATTATTACAAAATTTATTTTCCAATTCCTTTTTGCTACTAACTTAAAATACATAAAAATCCAGTTGATTTCTGTATGTTAACTTTACATGGGGCAAACTTGCTAAATCCACTTAGCAGTTTATTTTGTATGTGTTTTGGGTTTTGACATACGGAGTAATGTCTTTTCCAAGTAAAAACACTTTACTTCTAATTTCTTATATTAATTTTCCGTGGCTGCATAGTGATGTCACAAACCAGGCGTACTAAAACAACAGAATTTTAGTATCTAACAGTTTTGGAGAGTAAAAGCTTGAAATTAAGGTGTTGTCAGGGTCGTACTCCCTCTGAAAGTTCTAGGAGAAAAGCCCTTCCTTTCTTCTTCCAAATTCTGGTGGCTGTTGGCATTCCTTGGCTTGTGGCCACAGCACTCCAATTTGCCTGTTTTCACCTCACTGCCTCCCCACTGTGTCTGCATCATCTCCTTTGATTTTCTCCTAGGAACACTTTGAGGGCATTTGGAATTCACCTGGATAATCCACAGTAATTTCATCACCTCAAGATCCTTAATTAAATTACATCTGTGAAGACTCTTTTAAATAAAGTTACATTTACAAGTTCCAAGGAGTAAGATTTCACATCTTGGGGTACCTGTTATTCAACCTACTATACTTTGGGGAGTCCCCCTGTGAAACCTTTCTTCTTAGACTGCTGGCCCTCTTTATCCAATACCTTTGTTCCATTCTCTAAACTATTCCACATACTTATTTTCCCCAACCTGACTCTTATTTAAGTTGACCTACAAGATAATTCATGTTCTTCGTCCCCCTACGTCCTGAGCATATTTTGATATTGTGCTATACTTTCTTTTCCAAAATATAAAATGTAGCTCAAGTTTAGTGAGAATTTCAGTTAGTTTTATATCAAGGTTGGCAAACAAATTTCATCTTCTGTACCAACCTGTATTGACTGATGTTGACAAACTGGAGGCCTGTGGTGCAGAAGATTTCTGAGGCAATGGTTCCTGGTGGGAAAGAGTCTTTTTCTAATTATAGGTATCTATTGTTGACATGGGAATCAGGGTGAGATAGCATGCTTGTCTTCTGTTCACCGATTTTTAAAAAAAAAATTAATTTTTTAAAACTGTTTCTCGAAGTCTTGATTCCTTTATAATCAGGGCCCTGTGGGATGAATCAGACATCAAAATTGCCTTTCTTCTGTCTGAGTGTAAATGCGAAGAGTATTACATTTCAGCTCACAAACCCCAACCAGAGATACAGCTGAGAAGTCTTTGCTTCTTGGGAGCAGGGGAGACTGTGACCAATAAAACCAGACGAAAAGTGATGGAGCATTTTTCAAATAGTTTTTTAAAAAATTTATGACGCAAAATGACTTCTGAGGAAGACTTCCTTTTGTTTTTTCGGAGACAGCAATGTCATTTTGACATTTGCCCAGATCCATCTCTTTCCTCACTTATGTTTTATCTTATCTAAAACTAACAAGGGACAGTTTGGGGAGGTAAAATTTCGATGCCGAGATACTAGCATTCTCAAGGCATTCTTACGACTTATGGGGATAAATGAACAGGTGATTACAATTAGCCCTAGAAATTGGAGTCCAGCAATTCCCAGCATCAGTAGAAGCATCTCCTTCTTCCTGGGCACTGTGTGGTGATGGTAGTGCAGCCCTTTATTACTCAGATGTTCTTTGAGAATTAGATCAGTTTATGACTACTTGAGAAATGCTTAAGCTTGGCATACGTGAGTTAGGATAAACAGCATTCACACAAATGACTGATGTCCATGGGTGTGTGGGAAGGATTTCTTGCACATAAGGAAAGACTTCACAAGATTTTACAATGCTTGTTTATATTTCTTTATCTTTGTGTGTTTATTCAGAATGTTGATTAAGTGCCTCATTAATAGTAGGTACTCCTACCGTCATTAAGGACACCAAACCAGCCAACCAGCTGCTGCTGCATTAATTCCAACTCGTGGTGACTTCATGTGTATCAGAGCAGAACTGTGCTCTAGAGATTTTCAGTAGCTGAATTTTTAGAAGTAGCTCTCCAGATCTTTGTTTTCAGAAATGCCTCTGGGTGTATTCAAACCTTCAACCTCCCAGTTAGGAGTTGAGCCAAACTATTTGCACCGTTTTGGGGACTTCCCTACAGACACAGTGGCAAACCAACCAAAGTGGTTTCTCTTGTGGAACTTACATGCTCCAAAGCTGCCTAAACTCAAAATACATAGAACGCTGGTTTTTCTGACCCACTCTACCTGTCTGCCTCCCTCTTCCTTTCAGCATGCATTAGGAAAATGCCAGAAACACGACCATAATAATCTTCTTTTCCAAATCAGAAACTGGGGACTGAGTCACAACACCTTGTTGATTCAGTGATGGGGCCACCGGAGCCACCCTAGTCAAAGGCACTGTCACCTCCTTTCTCTGTGACTACACCTCTCTCTTAAGACTGGCATCCAGAACACCACTGGTCTATGTGCGTGAGCGATACTGGTCTGTAGTTTTCTTTTCTTGCTATATTTCTGTTCTGCTTTGGTATCAGAATAAGGCTGGACTCATACAATGAATTGAGAAGTACTTTCTCTTTATTTTCTGAAACAGTGCATCTACAGTTGATATTATTTTCCTTAAATGTTTGTTAGAATTCACTAAAGAAATCATCTGGGCTTGAACTTCTTTTTTGTGGGAAGATATCAAATGACTAATTCAATGTCTTTACCTAATAAAATCCTGCTCAGATTTTTGTATTTCTGCATCGTTTGTGGTTAACTATTTCTCAGAATTTGTTCATTTCTTTTTTTTAAAAACACCTTGTCAAATTTCTTGGCATACAGTTGTTTATAATGTTGGCTTGTAATACTTTTTAACTTACGTAGGTTCTCTTGTCATTCAAGAGTTTAGTGATTTGCCTTTTTCTGTTTTCTTTTTCAGTCTAGTTAAAGTTTTATCAATTTTGTTGATTTTTTTTATTTTATTCATTTCTTTTTAAAATTTCTTTGATTTCCATTCTGATCCTTTTTCTTTTCTTTCTTTTACTTACTTTTTCTTTTGGTCCTCTTTTTACTTTCTCAGAGTGAACACTTTTATTATTGACTTTAGAACTTTCTTCTCTTCTTATGTATTTGTTTAAAGCTGTAACTTTTCTTTTAAGAACTGCTATAGCATGCTTCTAAAGTTTGAAGAAATCATAAACCTTTAGAAAAGTTGGAAGAAAAATTCATTTAAATGTTTCTTTGTGAATCACTTGATTAGTTGCTGACCTGATCCCCTGTCCTCTGCTGATGCTTTATTTTCTATTTCCTACAAACAGATGTTTTCTATATAACCAAAATACAGCCATCCAAATCAGGAAATCAACATTAATATATTCTGTCATTTAATCTGATGCTCTGGTGGCACAGTGGTTAAGAGCTGGACTGCTAACCAAAAGGTCAGTGGTTTGAATCCATAGCTGATCCTTTGAAACTCTATGGGGCAGCTCTATGCTGTCCTATAGGGTCACTATTAGTCAGAATTGACTTGATGGCAGCTGCTGGCATTAATTTTAAGATTCAACTCTAAGTCTGCCCATCACTCCAGTATCATTCTTTATAGCAAAGGGATCCATTTCAGACTCACATATAAACTGCATACTCACAAATTAAGTTTATATTCTCCTTGAGTCTAGGATAGTTCCTATTACTGTCTGGACTTTAATGAACTTGATATTGCTGGAGCTTGCAGGCCAGTATATTTTTAGAAAGGAGTGCTGGTGGCACAGTGTTTTAGCACTTGGCTGCTAACTGAAAGGTCAGCACCTGGAACCCTCCAGCGGCTCTGCAGGAGAAAGGGTGCACTCTGCTTTCCTAAAGATTACAGCCTTGGAAACCCTCTGAGTAGTTCTACTCCGTCTGATAGTGTCACACTGAGTTGGAATTGATTCAGTAACAACAATTTTTTTTTTTTAAATCCCTCGACTTGAGTCTTCCCAGTATATTCTTATGACTAGATTGGGGTTATGCCCCTTGGGCAGGAATATCACAGAGCCGAGGTTGTGTCTCATTGCACTCACTTTGGGGCATGTCCTTCTGATTTGTCTCATTACCGCTGATGCTTACTTTGATCACCGGGCTAAGGTAGTACCAGCCAGCCTTCTCCCCTTCAGAGATAGACTTTTCTCCTTTGTAATCAATAAGTATTTTTTCCAAGAAGTGCTTTCAAATATTTAATAAACCATTTGTTAACAAAGTTTTAGTATATCAGTTAATTAATTAACATGTATATGGACTCATGGTTTCCTATTTTGTTCAATTTGTTGCTATCATTGCTAATTTTGTTGTTCTGGACTGTGTCTGGTTTCTCCAATGGGACCCTTACAGCTGGCTTCTGTGTCCTGTGGATGTGGCCCCAAATTCGTTGAGAACTTCCTTACTTTCTTGCACAAAAAGAGTTTCCAGGCTTATCTTGTGTCTTCCGTCCTTCAGTCTTGAAATCAGTCATTTCACTAAGAAACAGACTCATTTTTTTCTATAGAGAATTGTAAGGAAAAGTCAAGGTTTGGGGACTGCTATGGATTGAATTTGCTTAAATTCCAAACCTTGGGTCTGTAAATATGCCTGTGTTTACAAAGTAGAGGTATTATTTTTTTATGCTAATAAGGTGATACAGCAGTTGCATGGGTTTTAAAGCTAATCATTTCCAAACTACAGAAAGAGCAAAGTAGATTTCAAGAGGCCCACACAGGGGAGGAAGGCGATAGACAGAGATGTGTCCACAAGCCCAAAGGGAGACCTGCCGCAGTGCTAACAGCAAGAGGGACCTCCGTGTCCCACCCTACCCGGCATTTGGCCTTCCAACCTCCTGAACTGTGAAAAGTCAAGTTTCTGTTGTTTAAAGCCATGGCTTCTGGTGTTTGTGTGCCGCAGCACTAGCTAACTAAGACAAGGGCTAAGTGCTATTACTATTAGAGTGTCTTTATTTCCAACCCTCTCAAAGGACAGATTTAGGAGTGCATTCTATCTCTCTCCCGTTCTCTTTCTCATATGCAAGTGAGCACGCACACACACACTCACACCTCTATTTGTCTTTACCTGTATGTCTACACACTCTCACTGTGTGTTCACACCAATTCCCCCAACTCAAATCCACTATCATTTATACCTTTATCTCTCAGTTTTGCAGCAGCCAGAAGCCTAGCTCTCAATCTCTTTAACACAGTTACTTATTTGATTAGCTGCCCCCCACCTCCACCCCTCCGTGTGTAACCAGTGTCCCATCTTGGCCACCAAATGCTTTCCTCACCTCGCTCGGGCTGTCACCTCCAAGCCAAAACAGTGCTTTGTGCTGCTGCCGGTCTCACCCTGTTTGGGCTTTGACACCCACTCCAGGCGGCACCCTCCAGCCCAGAGCCCTCCTCGCTCGCTCCAGCTAGTCTCTGAATCCCTGCTCGCCCGCTCTCTACACTAGGCTACCCACATGTTTCAGACTCCGACAACCCCCACTGACCTGCCTCACCTCGCTTGGCTTCTGACATCCCGTTCTGGGCGTATCCACTCCCTCCTTTCAGCATGCACAGCCTGTCACCCTTCCAGCTTGCAGCCTCTGTATCAAGCTGCATGTATGCGTGAGCACCCTACTCCTGCTGCCTGGGTTTCGACACATCACACCGGGCTACCCTTCAGACAGGTGTCTTTCTAACCCCGCTGGGATTGACTTTCCACTTGGACATCCCCCTTACCCTACTTGGACTTGGGCTCTGAGTGCCGGCCTGCTGCTCTGCAGAGGCGCCCTTCTCACCTGCTGGAGCTCTGAGTCCGCACACCAAGCTGCCCCAGCTGGCTGGACCGCTCCCTGCCTTGCTGAGGTTCTAGCACCCCGCCTCCTTGTCCTCCTGGTGCTGTGAATCACCACTTGGAGCCACCAGAAGGAAGCTGATCCCATCCTGTTTCCTTCCATCCTAACTAATCTCTGAGGAATGAAATGGTAAGGAAGCAAAAGGAAAGGGAAAGAAAGAGAAATGCTTTGAATATTTGTTAATATAGAAGTATTTGTTGAAAATGTGTAAAAACAGAAAAAATTCAATGCAAGAACAACACACTGATCACAACCTGCAATGATAACCATGTCATGATATTTTGCTCTGTTATCTCTCTTTTTCTTCCATGCTTATATACCTGTGTCTAAAACTAATTTGTATTCTTATCTTCTATCTTTCTGAATATTAGGTATGTCAGTCACAGCTAAACTCACACTAAAAAGTGGTGTGGAGCTTTAAAGAATGTGCTATACTGGTATTTTTGGTATTTTCAGTTCTGAGGCATTTTTAATGCTGGAGCTTTATTGGTGACTATTTTTTATAAATGAAGCCTCACTGCTACTGGGTCAATTCCAACTCATAGTGACCCTATAGGACAGAGTAGAACTGTCCCCAAAGAGTTTCCAAGGAGTGCCTGGTAGATACAAACTGCTGACGCGGCTTGGCAGCTTTAGCACTCAGCCACTATGCCACCAGGGTTTCCATTTTTAACACAGAAACCAAACCCAACCCACCGGGGCTGAGTCAATTCCAACTCATAGCAACCCTACAGGACAGAGTAGAGCTGCACCATAGAGTTTCCAAGGAGCACCTGGAAGATTTGAGCTGCCAACCTCTGGTTAGCAGCTGGAGCACCTAGCCACTAGACCACTGGCCATCTCCCATTTTCTACACCAAAAAAACCCCCAAACCCACTGCTGTTGAGTAAGTTCCAACTCATAGTAACTGTATGGTAGACAGGTCCCATAGAGTTTCCAAGGAGCTCTTGGTGGATTTGAACTACCTAACTTTTGGTTAGCAGCTGTAGTACTTAACCAGGGTTTCCCCACTTTCTATAAGAGTTATATTTTGGTGGAGGGGATTTTGGTCAAGGGATTGGCACAGGAACTGGAGTAGCCTATCTTGAAGACTCTGCGAAGACACATTCCATCTGTAAAAAGAAGATAAAATCCTCATATGTGGAATGCTTGTGAAATACTTGGAAGGCATTTTATGCATATGGTCCATTCTCATAAGAAAGAATAAATAGTTTAATGTATTTTTTATTTTCAAGTATTCTGGGGTAGTAGACATCTCAGTAAGCATATTGTCAACCTGAAAGCCAAGAAAAACAAGGAAAATTCGAAAGATAACTTTAATTGTAAATTGAATTAAATTTCCATTGGAGTTCAAAACATGTAATATGTCTTCTAGACAAGAATACAGAAGTGCACAACCAGGATTTTAATGGACTTACCTCTGTTTTACCTTTTGTTTTTGTCAAAGTGCATGTGCTTCAAAATATTTAAATATGTAAAAATATACATGTAGTGAGAGAGAATTCCTGTTACTTTTTTTTCCTCCAGATCTGTTGATTCCCTCTCCCTGAGCCATATGCTCTTGGTGCCCAGGGAGACGTGGAATCTGCTAGAGCTCGGTGATAAGTTAGCAGGAGCTGAGACAGGCACCAGACTTGAGTCTGACTGCAGATCCCAGCCCGTCAGAAATGCCAGCCCAGGCACACACCCAGAGGATAACCTTGTAACAGAATTTCTGTCGGGCACAAATGTGCAGGAGAACCTCTGCTGCAGAACTGTGACTGGGAAAAACGATTCATCTGAATTCTGTGAGGGAACTCTCACACAATATCCAATAACTGCCAACTCTAAACAATATGGCATGATGAAAATCGCCTCTCCAGGGACCCGGCATGGTCTGTTTCATGTGGGCTTTTGTCAGCAGTGTCCCCAACTAAGCTCATCATGGTGGCTCTGGGGACGCCACGTTTCAGAGAGCTGCTGCTGGTGTTACTCCAGGCACGTCATTATCCAGATGAGTGCATCTCTGTCCTTATTAGCTACATAAATATTTATATTACTAAGTGTAAGAGCTTTGGGGCTCTTGTCAGGGTGTTATTTCTAACCTTGGTAATGTCTTCTCCAGGCTCTGAGAGGGTGCTCAAGTGGATTATACTAGAGAATGGCCAGGGGCCAGCTTGAGTTCAGGATGGTCATCTGCGCTTTGGAAAAAGATGCCCTGTGCTGGATGGTGACGGAGGAAGACAAACTGAGGACAAAGGCTGAGAGATGGTGCAAAAGCTGGACTACTGCTGTTAGTTGCTCTCAGATAGGCCCCAACTCATGGTGATCCCACACAAAAGGGGATGAAACACTGCCTGGTCCTTCCAAACCCCTGTGATCAGGTGAGGAGCAGGTGTCGTGATACACGTGCTTTTCAATGTCTTATTTTTGGGGGTCACATTTCCAGGCCTTTCTTCCTGTCTGTCTCGGTCTGGAAGCTATTTCGCGTTATAGCAACACACAAGGTCCACTGACGGGGGTGGTTGGGCACGAGGAGCATCAGCTAGAAACCAGACCTGGGTCTTTTGTATCAGGAAACCTCCACTGCGGTTGAGTTGTTTCTGACTCATTGCAACCTTATGAGACGGACTAGAACTGCCCCACAGAGCATGCAAAGATTAACTGGGGGATTTGAATATGGATCTTTTCATTAGCAACCGTAGCTCTTAACCACTACACCACTGGGGTTGCCAAGGGTCTTCCACGTGGAAGATGAGCATTCTACTACTGACCCACCAATGTCCCCCCAAAGTCTGGGTTGTTGTTGTTACTGTTGTTAGGTGCTGTCCGGTCGATTCTGACTCATGGCAACCCTGTACACAACAGAATGAAACACTGCCTGGTCTTGCGTCCTGCCCACAGTCATTTTTATGTTTAAGCCCATTGTTGCAGCCACGGTGTCAGTCTATCTCATTGAGGGTCTTCCTCTTTTTCACTGACTATCCACCGTACCAAGTGTGATGCCCTTCTTCAGGGACTAACCCCTGGGTAGTAAGTCCTGACAATGTTTCTGGCTCCAGGACTTGCTGTTGCCCTCAGGTTGACAGATTGCTCAACAGTCTTCTTTCTGTTTGGTGTACCACCTCCCTTTGTTAAAGTATTAGGTCAAGTTTTAGCTTTTTAATTTTAAATGATCTCCACCTCCCATCTTCCAAGCAGATCCTGACCAGCTATAAAGTCTTCTGTGTGTTTTCATAATTCTGTATTTCCAAAGGCTATACACAGTTCAGATCCAATTACTGTATTATATTAGACTGAAGTTTAAGGGAAGGATTATAATTCTTACCTGTGAACTGAGCATCCAGGGCACAGCTACCCATTATGTTCACCTGACAAGTAATATAAGATGAAATGGTAAATATTGACCCAGGTTTGGGATTTTTTTTTCATGAAAATCCAAATATATGATGTGTGTATTCTATATTTACAGATATTTTCAATGGTGATACAATATTTGCCATGGGTCGCCATGAGTTGATACAATATTTAGACTGCCCAAAAATTTTTCTAGCTCATTTATTTAAAAATATATATATGTATCTTCCAAAACTAAAGCATTATTTTCTTGGAGAAATTTCTTTTTCTGGCTTTCCTTCTCCTAGTTTTTTAATTTAAGATAAACAAAGTACATTTAAAGCACATATTAGCAATAAATGATGCTAAATCTTAGCACCCCACGGAGTCCACATATTAAGGTTTTTTATTGCCTTATCCTGTGATTAAGGGCTATGGCTGCTCCTTGGGAGTCTTTTTCTGTGTCCTATAACATTGCTGTGGGTTGGAATTGACTTGATGGCAATGGATTTATATATAATCAGAAGCCCTGGTGGCATGATTTTTAAGATTTTAGCTGCTAACCAAAAAGTTGGTATTTCAACTCTACCAGCTGCTCCATGGAAGCCCCAGGGGGCAGTTCTACTCTGTCCTGCAGGATTACCACAAGTCAGAATTGACTTGATGACAATAGGTATGTACCATAAATTCAAGGTTTTAGAGAAATATGAGTTTGTTGCCAGGGATTCAGCTCAAGACCAATGAAAACCTACTTCTAAATTCACCTCAGCTTTGGCTCTGAGATTCCATCCTGATCTTTTAAGTTAGTTAATCCAGTATGACCGAAATTCCTGAGCACCTTAGCCATTGCAAGCTTCTCTTTCTGACTGTGTGTTCCTAGAGACCTTGAAAATTCCTAATACTGGAATTGCCTGCCATTATCCAAGCGGACGTGAGTGTTGGAATGAAATGACTCATCAGACATCCTTGCAGATGTTTGACCTGTGCAACCTGTTCACCATCAACACTCTTCCCTTCTAATCCATGCCAGCCCACTTGGAGCACCTGGATTCTGTCACTGGTCAGGATCTTCGTTCTCTCTTCCTCCTTTCCTCTCTTTCTTCCTTCCTCTCTATCTCTCCTGTTTCTCTTTCTTTCTTCCATCTTTCTCTGTCTTGCTTTAGGCAAAAATTGGATGCTGACATTAATTTCTCATGAAAAAATTTGTACACATACTGTTTTGTGATATTAGTTGCATTTCCCATGATGGGACAGCACACTTTTCCTTTCCTCTCCAGGTTCCCTATGTCCATTTGACTGGTTCCTGTCCCTTCTTCTCATCTTGCCTCCAGACATGGCCAGCCCATTTAGCCTCGTGTATCCAGTGGAACTAAGACACATGCTCCTCACTCACATGAATTACTTTTTGTTTTACAAAAATTTTACTTTTTGTTTAAAGAACAGGCTTTGAGGATGGTTTCAGTGCTGGGTTAATGGAGTGCCCTATTACTGAAAATTTGGACTGAAATATTGCATTTTCTGAGGATAACTTTAAAAACTTCCAGCTCTCCCAGCCTCACTTCCATATTATATCTGTTTTTCAATTTCCTACAAATTTTAATTCACTGGTATCTTGTTTTTCTCCCACATAGTTACAGTTTCGAATCTTCACTTTTTTCTAGATCCAGTGGTTTATCAACTCCACCACTGTCATATTCCCTCTGACTTCCATTGTTCTTGTCCTAACTCCCAACGCTGGAGAGCCATCTAACCAGTTGCCTTCTCAACTCTTAGTTTCTGAACATTTCTAAGGAAAACCACAAAGTTATGCAAGTTGTGCCCTGATAACAGCAATGCTTCTGATCACAGGTCAGTGCTCAGCAATGTCTTACAACATTGAAGGAAATCACTAGACGATGCCTTGTACAATCTATTGAAAATATTCACCATTTTCTTCTCTCCTACTCTCTCCTCCTGACATACATCAGACACTGGCTACTTCACAGAGGAAATGCAGACTAAACTCCTGGTCATCTCCCTAAGAATGTAACCGAACCTACATGTTATAACTTATGTTTTCTTCTGTCATCTAAGTCCCTGGGTGTCATAAATAGTTTGTGCTCAACTGCTATCTTAAAGATTGGTAGTTCAAACTCCTCTAGAAGTACCATGGAAGAAAGGCCTGGCAATCTATTTCAATGAAGGTTACAGCCAAGAAAACCCTCCAAAGCACAGTTCTGCTCTGTAACACAAGGTATCACCACACATTGAAATTGACTTGACACCAAAGGTTTGGTTGTTTGGTTTCTTCTTCTAAGGTAAATCTTACTAGTTAGGCTCTGGATATATATCCTCTGGTGTCAACAACCAGTAACTGTATCAATTATTGCTCAGTAACCCTACCTTCTTCTTCTCTCCTGGTTCCTCCTAGTTAATGTTAGGCATAATCAACCATATCTAGTCATCAGCTGACTTTTCTCTTTTCCCTCATGGACAAGGCTATCTCAAATTTGGTTGACTCTGAGGAGTTATCATTTATTTAACTGAAGATAGGTCTTTGAGATCACAATTGATTATCTAATTCAAGGGGGGGTGTGGTTCAGACTTTATTGTAAGTTCTTTGTGACATTTAACCATGTTAATCATTTTGTATTTTGGTTCTCTACTATTTTCATGGTATTACTTTTTCCATCTCAACTTATATTTGGTTCTAATTAGACAATTAATATACTCAGTTAATATATGAGTAAAATTTTATTACAACTGGAACACTTTAAATAAAACTGAAATTCTCCTTGACCTACAATCCCTAAGTACAATGGTGCTGAGACATTTAAAAAGCTTCTAAATATTTTCTTCAAATGAAAATTCATGCAGAAGTTATCATTCTTTCTTTAATTCATTCAATACATATTTGTGAGTGTCTACAGGCACTCAGTGTTATAGGCAATGAGCGTGTAATTATGACATGATAGATTGATATGTAACAACAACAACAAAAAAACCCAACCCCACTAACGTTGAGTGGGCTCAATTCATAGTGACCCTAGAGATCAAAGTAGGACTGCCCCACAGAGTTTCCAAGGAGTGCCTGGTGGATTTGAACTGCTGACTTTTTGGTTGGCAGATAGAGCAGTTAACATACTCTGCCACCAGAGTTTCCAGTTATAAGTGGTATACATTGATGTATAGGCAGTCCTTGGTTTTCTTTTAGGTGATCACATTAAGAGTCAGCAGTGACATAAGTCTAATGCCTCATTTTTAAAAATTCATTACTATTGCCTTTTACTGTCAGTATCTTTATAAATCAGTGTTTTGCACAGTAAATCACAAAATAGAGCGTCAATGAGTGAACATCTGAGAATGACAACGTCAGCAAATTATATCCTGCACCATACTACTACAAGACAGACGTATAAACAGCAAAAAGTGGATGGGTGACAACAACTGAAATCTGCCATAAACCAGGAACTACCTGTACATTTATGTCTACAGTACAGTCCTTGTGTTTCTTTTCTCTTCTCTAAATACTTACTTTGATGAGCTCATCTAGTCACACAACTTAAACATCACTGACACACTGTTGAAGCTTCAATTTTTAATTATGGCTCAAACTTTTCCTTGAACTCCAGGCTCATATATCCAACTGCATATTAGACATACCTCTTTGACTGTCTAATAGACATCTGAAATATGTCATATTCAACATCAAACTTCTGATGTTTCCTTTATAAGGTCTATGATTCCCACACTGTTTGCCATTTCATTTAATGGCAACCCTGTCTCTACTTCTAGTGATCAGATCTACAAACTCGGTGTCATTCTTGAAGTCCCTTTCTTCATCCCTCATACCAAATAATCACAAATACTGTGTTCCTTCCTTCAAGATATGTCCAGAAGCCAATCAGTTCTCACCATCTCCTTAAGCACACGTGTCTTAGTCAGCTAGGGCTGCTCTAACAGAAATACCACAGAGTGGATGGCTTTAACAAAGAAACGCTTATTCTTACACAGTCCAGTAGGCTACAAGTCCGTATTCAGGGTGTCCACTCCAGGGGAAGGCTTTCCCCCTTATCAGCTCTGGAGGAAAGTCCAGTATTGTATCAGTCTTTGTCCAGGGTGCATCTTGGCGCAGGAACCTCAAGTCTGAAGGGCGCACTCTTCTCCCGGTGCTGCTTTCTTTTTTTTTTTTTAATTTTTTTATTTAATATGACTGAGTGAAAATGTACATTCCTGTATAAATTTACATGCCCACCTATATGCAGCTTCCACTGCTCTCCCTACCTGGTGACAGCACACTATTCCTCTCTGCTCCATACATGTCTCATCCTCCCAACAGCCTCCTTTCCCCTCCTTTCCACCCACTCTCCTTCCTCCAGCAAAGTGCATCCAATATATGGTCACTCCTCATTGCCAAGTCCAATCCATTTGTGTCCAAAGAGCGGAACTTCGTTGTGATTTATGAGCAAGGGCAGCATCAGGGCCAGGGGCCATACGAGGCTCCCAATTCTCTGCCTGCTTCTCTGTCCTTTTATCTCACGTAGGATGAAAGGATTAAGGGTGGGGCAAGCTGTACTTCAGGGAAACTCCCTTTACAGTAGAAAAGGGAGGTGATCTTATAAAGAGATTTACAGTCCCACCCTAATCCTTTAAAGAACAGCATAGGAAAACCACAAAACCGAGGACAGTCACAAGATGCTGGGAATCATGGCCCAGTCACATGGCTACACATATTTTGGGGGGGACACAATTCAATCCATGACAATACACAACCACTGTCACTTGCCTAGACTTTTACAGTGGCCCTCAACTTCTTATACTTTTTACCACTGTCTCCGGCACTCTCACATTCTGCAGCAATAACCCAAATGATCACTTTCAAAACCTAAATTGCATCATGCCAGTCACCTACTCAGACTCCCTGTAGCTCATAATCCTCTCATTGCTTTCCATCTCACTCGGAGTAAAAGTCAAAACCCTTGCAAGAAAACTTGCACTCCCCTTGTCTTCTGCTCCTCTCCCCTTCACTTCCTCTACTCCAGCCCCTCTGGCTTCTTCCTGTTTCTCAAACTTGTCAGGTAGACTTGTTCCTCAAGGACTTTGTCCTGGATACTTCCTGTAGGCTTGCAGGAATAATATCCTGAAGCTATTTCCCCGGGAGACTCTTTCCCTTGATAGCCTATCAGGAACATCTTAATTTCCCACCTGGATGACCTCACTATTTAAAATTACAGCCTCCTAGCCTCCTTAGCCAGTCCTGGTGACTCAAAGGTTAAGTGCTCTGCTGCTAACCAAAAGGTTGGCAGTTCAATTCCACCCAGCAGCTCTGTGGGAAAAAGACCTGGCGATCTGTTCTCATAAAGATTACAGCCTAAAAAATCCAATGGGGAAGTTCTACTGTGTGGCACGGGGACTCTATAGATTGAAATTAACTTAAGGACTCCTTAACAACAACAGCCCACTTACCCTTGCCCTCCCCTGTAAGGGATTTAGAATCTTTTGAAAATGCTGTAATTTAGTCCCACCAAGGTAGGATTTTGTTGCTGTTGTTCACTGATGCATTTCTAAAACTTAACTTATAGGAGGTTCTCAGTAACCACTTACATGATTGCACTGCGTGAATACATTAAGTTTACACTTTCCTGTTGATGACATTTTGGTCATTTGCAAGGATTTTTTTTCTTGTTTCCTGTTGCTGCTGTGAATGTGGGTATGAGACCCAGTGCAATTTGGATGAGTTTTACTCCAGGATGTTGTTCCGACTGAAATCTTCAGGAAGCTTTCTAGATAATTAACTAAGTAGCACTCTTGGCCACCACCAGTAAGGAGCTAAGGAAGCAGAATTGGGTAGAGATAAAAACTGAACTTTGCTGTCACTATCACAGAAGTCTCAGTTCTGGAGTTGAGTGTGGTCCTTCATATTGTCCTAAATCTGTGTCAAAGGCTTGGTCTGTGTACCCTGTGTTGGATATATAGGTTAACTTCAAGTTGATTCTGACTCATAGCAACCCTACAGGACAGAGCAGAACTGCCCCCATAAGTTTTCCAATGACTGCCTGGCAGATCTGAACTGTCAACCCTTTTGGTTAGCAACTATAGCTCTTAACCACTATGAAACCAGGGTTTTCACCTTTGAGGAGGGGTGTGTATATCCTTGGGTGAGTTAGCTCCCTTCCTTCGGAGCGTTTCCTAAGAGAGAGTTAATGCCGGGATACTGAGGGATGGGATCTAGGTGCTGCATTCCAGCTTCTGCTAACTTATTTTAAGAGGAAAATGCTGGGTAATCAAGGGTATGCATCTTTAACTTTACTAGATCATATAAGCTTAGTTTTCAAGTTGCCTGTACCAAGTTCTGTTCCCTTCCACAATATATGGAAATTTTTATTACTAATTTTTCATTTTGCATTTTCTTTGTCTTTCTTCTGCTGTATTATTTTCTGGACAATTTATACAGATCTTTCTTGAAATGCAAAAGTGATTTCTTTAACTGTGTCAAATCTGCTTTGTAACTAATTGAATTTTAATTTCTCAAAGTTTCAGTCATTTATTTTAAAATATTCTTGCCTTTTTTTATTTCTATTTTCCCCCTTTGTATTGTGGATTGAATTCTGTCCCTCTAAAATATGTGTTACACCATATACACAGTGGATCAATGGTAGCTTTGGTAAAGGGTAAGACAGGATACGACACTGGGGAAGCCAGCATAACCGGCACAAAGCAAGGTCATGAGGCTCCATGGATATATCCGAACTCCCTAAGGGACTGAATTGCTAGGCTGACAGCTGTAGGGACCACGATCTTAGAAAGCATCTAGGTCAATCATATAACATTATTTATAAAGAAAATGTTCTATATTCTACTTTGGTGAGTAGTATCTGTGGTCTTAAAGGCCTTTGAGCAGCCATCTAAAATATTTAACTGGTCTCACCCATTTGGGAAGATGGAGAATGAAGAAAACTAAACACACAAGGGAAAAATTAGAACAAATACTAATGGACCACAACTACAGTAGCCTCTACCTGACTCAATCCAGTACATCTAAATGGTGCCTGGCTACCTCCACTGACTGCTCTGACAGGGATCAAAATAGAGCATCCCAGACAGAGCTGGGAAAATAAAAGTAAAACCAAATTCAAACTCACAAAACAGGACCAAACTTGCTGGCCTGACAGAGACTAGAGAAACCCCCAGAGTGTGCCTCCCAGACACCCTTTTATTTTAGTAACCAAGTTGCTCCTGAGGTTCACTGTTTAGCCAAGGAATAGACAGGCCCATAATACAAAATGAGACTAAAGGGGTGAGGACAAGAAAGCAGGAGGGGACAGGAAAGCCGGTAACGGGAGCCTAAGGTCAAGAAAGGAGAGTATTGACATGTTATGGGATTGTTAACCAACGTCGTGAAGCAATACGTGTACTCCCTTTTTAATGAGAAGCTAGTTTGTTCTATAAACTTTCATCTAAAATACAGTAAAAAACAAAAAAAAGGAAGAAAGAAAAGAAAGATAGAAGACAGAAAGAGAGAGAACAAAGAAGACAGAGAGAGAGGGAGGGAGGGAGAAAGGCTGTTGAAATAGCCACTGTTTTGTTGTATGTATTTTCACAACAATTAAAAAAACATGTGTTATCAATCCTACATTCCTGGTGGCAGGGCCTTGGTGGCACAGTAGCTAAGAGCTCAGGCTGTGAATCAAAACGCTGGCAGTTGGCAGCAGGAATGGATGCTAACCGAGGGCCAAAATGGCATGTGGTAAAGACAACCGAGAAGACAGAGGGACCCACAAGAGCTGGTGCCTACATCGACCTGGGACCGGAAGAACCGGATGGTGCCCGGCCACCACCACTGATAGCCATGACGGAGCTCACCGAGAGGAGCCTCACTGGCAACACAAGAATAAAAAGAGGTGCAACATGAGATCTCCACTAAAAGACCTCAATCGATGGTCCAGCAGTTTGGGGGTTCCTCTGAGAGCATGGCCCCCGGCCCTGATGCTGCCCATTCCCATAAATTATAACAAAGGTCCACTCTTTGGACAGGAATGGAATGGACTTGGCAATGCAGAGTAACCATATGTTGGAAGCACTTTATGGTTCTATACATCTATAGGATATCATCTTGCTGACCTCTGGCTGGAGGAAGGGGAGTGGACGGAGAGGAGGGGAAAGGAGACTGTTGGGAGGATGAGACATGTATGGAGCAGAGAGGAATAGTGTGCAGTCACCAGACGGGGAGAGCAGCGGAAGCTGCATATGGGGGGCATGTAAATTTACATGTGAATGTACATTTTTACTCAGTTATGTTAAATAAAAAAAATAAAAATAAAACTGAAAAAAAAAATGCTGGCAGTTGGAATCTACCAACTGCTCCTTGGGAGCCCCATGGGGCAAATCTAATCTGTACTAAAGGGTCAGATCAACTTGACGGCAATGGGATTGGATTTTATACCTATGAATAGGGTTTTCTTTGATATGTTATGTCAAAGAGACACTATTAAAGTGCGCTTTAGGTCAATCTCTTTTGTAACTTAAAAGAGCAGAGTAAGACAGCAGATGGGGAGGATGGGTGCTGTCTTAGTCGGCTAGGGCTCCTCTAACAGAAATACCACGAGGCGGATGGCTTTAACAAAAGACAGTTTATTCTTACACAGTCCAATAGGTTACAAGTCCAAATTTAGGATGTCCACTCCAAGGGAAGGCTTTCCCCCTTGTTGGCTCTGCAGGAAAGTCCTCATGTTGCATCCGTCTTTGTGCAGGGAGCATCTTGGCACAGGAACTTCAGGTCTAAAGTACACACTCTTCTCCCAGTACAGCTTTCTTGATGGTGTGAGGTTCCTAACTTCCTGCTTGCTTCCCTTTCCTTTTATCTATTGTAGGATGAAAGAATAATGGTTGGTACAAGCCATACTCCGGGGAAATTCCCTTTACAGTGGAGCAGGGAGATGATCTTATGATGGGATTTAAGTCCCATCTTAATCCTTTAGCATACAGCATAGGAAAATCACAAAATGGTGGAAAAATCATAAAATATTGGGAATCACAGCCCAGGCACATGGCTATGCATATTTTTGGGGGGACACAATTCAGTCCATGACAGATGCCATGCTACATGAGATCCTCAAGAACAGAAAAATATAAGTTGAAAAGAGACAAGGACCTGCCCCACAGAGGGGAGAAAGAGAGAAGAAAGCCTTTTCCTAGAACTGGCACCCTGAATTCAGACTCCCAGCCACCTAAGCTAGTTAAAGCCACCCATTTATGGTATTTCAGTTATAACAGTCCTAGATAACCAAGTTTCTACAGTTTTGAGTTCTTATTTTACTTTTTATAAATATAAAACTTATTCCCCCTACTATTAAGAAACTCCAAACTAAACCTACTCCATTAAAATGAATCCAGCTCATAGCAACCCTACAGAACAGAGTGGAACTCCTTCATAGGGTTTCCAAGGCTCGTATCTTTATGGAAGCAGACTGCTGCATCTTTCTCACATGGAGCAGCTGAGGGATTCAACCACCACCCTCTCAGTTAGCAGTAGAGCAAAACCAGTGTACCACTAGACCTTGTCTTTACACTATAATCAGTGGTTGTCACTCGGTGCCCTTGAGTTGGCTCCAATTGATAGGGACACTATGTACAATGGAACAAAACACCACCTGGTCCAACTGTTGCTGTGTTTAATTGAGTCCACGGTTGCAGCCACAGTGTCAGTCCATCTCACTGAAGGTATCTCTCTTTCTCAATGACCTTCTGCCTTACCAAGCATGATGTCCTTTTCTAGGGAATGGTCCCTCCTGATAACATGCCCCAAGAATTTCAGATGAAGTTTTACATCCTTGCTTCTAAGGAGCATTCTGGCTGTACTTCTTCTGAGATAAATTTGTTTGTTCTTCCAGCTGTCCATGGTATATTCAGTGTTCTTGGCCAACATCATAATTCAAAGGCATCAGTTCCTCTTTGGTCTTCCTTATTCACTGTCCAGCTTTTGCGTGCGTATGAGGCAATTGAAAAAACTGTGATTTGGATCAGATGCACTTTGGTCTTTAAAAAGTTGTCAAACCACAATTTATGAAACAAATGCCATGATCCACTATTTAGAGACGGGCATGTGAATACAAGATCTATAACGACTTTGGGACTGTTCTGTTCTCAGCATTGTTCTAGACCATGACTAAAGGTTACAATAATTCCTGCACAGAGCTACAGGGGTCAGAACTCTTGGAGTCCAGGCCTTGCAGTTACAGAGTGGCCCCTCCAAAGTGAACTTTTGGATTCAAGTTTCTCTGAGTAAGATTCAAAGCACACTGGTGGGAGCTCTCTTCCTCAGTTGCTTCATTCCCAAGAGCTGCAGCCTCAGCCCACCTTTGACCATTAATACTGGGAGTCTCTACACTCACATCCATTGTTTCAGGATGAGAAGCACTGACGAGCTGCCCTATGTTCTGTGCTGCCTGAAAAGTAGCCAACCCCTGGAGTTGAACTGAATTAATACTAATTCTCACTGATACTTGGGAAAGGTATTCTGAGACAGGGTGAAAAAAATGTGTAGTTGTCATGGTGAGGTAGCATTGACTCCAATATGCTGATTTGTAGAAATAGACAGAAACAACACTTAAAGTCAGCAGAGCACATGGGTTTGGGTCCAAGTCTACACAATCTGCACAAAATTGTTTGCTTGATTTAAAATTTCTCCTTGAATATATTTTGATCTGTGATGGGTATACAAATCCAGATAGGCAAATCAAAGTGGTGAGCAAGGTATTCTGTCTCAAAAACAATGGAAGAACTTATTCAACAGTATTCTCGATGCATTAGAATAGTGTACTAGATCACCTGAGTGTGTTTCATAATTTAACAATGTATTTCCCCCTTGCTTCTAGTCCATAGCTCAGATTCTGCTTGTTATAGATCATTCACGCTCAGTTAATCTGCCACCAGGTTTTGATGGATAAAACAGGATGTTCTTGGGACAGGAACATGAATATCTATAAATCTAAAGCCTTGAGATATTGAGATGTCAGATGTCTGCTGACTTGGTTGTGGCAGAGGGCAGAATTTGACTTGGCTTTGCATCACTTGCCTTAGCTTTCATCTTTTAGTACTAAGTACACGTTTTTAAAAATGAGTTAATAAAACTAAGTATAACCATCATCTACAGAATACTTACTATAGTCTAGGCACCATGCTAAATGCTTTATATACGTTCTTTTGTTTCTGTTCAGCATAACTGATTTACCCTTTAGATATAAAACCACAAATTGTTGGAGAGTTGATGACTTCCCATTCTCACAGAAAGCATGGCATAAAAGCATAGGGTTAAGAGTGCCTGCCCCGGAATTGGCCTACCAGGATTCGTATCCCTCTGCGGTCATTTAGAGTGTGAACCTGGGTAATTCATTTAATTGTTCTTTGTCTCAGTCTTGCCTTCATGTCTTGTTGTAAGGATTTAATAAGTTAATGCAAAGCATTCTGATTAGTACCTGGCCACTAGAAACATCATTAAGAGGTAGAGAAAAGATTTCAAACCCACATCTAATTGATTTCAAACTTCGTGTTCTTAACAATTATTCTATTTGGTTTCCCCTTTAAGTGATTTCAAAAACCTGAACACTTGAGCATAGGTTCTCCCCCCAAACCCCAAAGGATAGTAGAAGCTCTCCGTGTCACCCCTTGCTGTGTAGTTCATTTGATTATCCCTTAGTCTCCCTGATGGCCACCCACTTACGTGGTAAAGGACAATGCGTATCTTCCACCTGTAATGCCATGGGAATGGTTTTCTTTCATTCTGAGGATCATTATTGTAAAAGCATCTCTTGCATGTAGAGACAGTGCCTGCTCTTAGGAAACAGAGCAGATTTTGAACTAGACATGACCTTGCAGGTTTCATTAACACTGGGCTAAAAAGGCCTGTCTGGTTTCCCTACATAAATGCTGTGTTGGGTACTGGGAGTACCCAACAATCTGAGTTGTCTGGCTTTTAGTTTCTTTCACACTTATGGCTGACTTGGAATGATGTTAAAATCGCTGCAGTTATGTTTGTGGAAGTATCTACCAAAAAAACAAAAAACCAAACCCATTGCTGTCAAATTAATGCCAACTCCTAGTGAGTCTAAAGGATAGAGTACAGCTGCTACACAGAGTTTCAAAGGAGCTCTTGCTGGATTCAGACGCTGAACTTTTGATTAACAGCTGTGGCACTTACTGCTGCACTACCAGGGTTTCTAGAAATATCTAAGTGCTTATAAATTTTTATCAATATTTAGAGATTTTATTTGTGATTATAAACAACTTTATCACACTGTATTCTGTCTTACTGCTTTTGTATTCCAGTTTCTCTGATTGTCTTGTCTCCAGTGATATTCCTGTGTGGGCCCATTGGTGTCTCCTTCAGTGGCCTTTCCTGGCACCAAACTCCTACTGTCCTAAGCCGCTATCCTAAGATTCAGATTTTTCTATTCAACTTGCTGCTGGACAGTTTTACTTGCTTGTGTCACAGATTCTGTAAAATGCAAGTTATCAAACTGAATTCATTGCCTCTTCCCTCCCTATCCCAAACATACATACCCTCTTGTGTTTCCATGTTCATTTAATCATGTGATCACCTACCCAGTCATCCAAACCAACAATCTACAAGCCATTTCAAATGCCTTCCTGGGCCTCACTTCCCACTTCTCATCAGTCATTGAGTTATAATGATTCAGCACTTGGAGGACACGATCTCTTATGGGAATACACCATCAGTCTCCTAAGATCTTTGACTCAACTTGCCTTGTTCGTTCAGTCTCACTATTGCTGCCTGAGCCACAATTCTTAAAGTTAATTTGATTATTTTGTTATCTTATTTAAAATCTTTCAGTGGCTCCCCACAAAGCCATATGGACAAAGTAGCAGCTTCTTGGTCCTGCTTGAGATGAGCTGGGACACCAGTGTGCATCACTGCTTGTAACTTTCACCTCACACTCTGCTCCTAACATAGTGCCCCATTTTCCTTCTTCGTCCCTTGCCACAGTCACATTTTTCCTGCCTTTTTCATCTGAGATGGGGTCTGTGCTGTTCCCCCTGCCTGGATGACGTCTTCTCTCCATTCCTGTGTGTAACTGCCTTAGAGTTCAAGCCTTATTCAGGCGTCGCTTACTCGGGGGAGTCTTCCCTGATCCCTCTAATCTTTAGCTGACTGTGTGTTTATCTCTTATTGTGTGTGAGCGCTTATTTAAAGCATTATCTGATTTAATCCTCACCAAATCCCTATGAGGCAAATTCTATTCCTGTTCTTTTATTACTGATGAAGTAAGAGTAGCAAGAGGTAAAGTTATTTGAATATATTAAGTGACTGAGCAAGGGTTTGAATCCAGATGTCTGTGTAGGGGAGGACTAATTTTGAATCCATCTTTAAAGTCTTAGCATTTAGCTAAATCTGGCAGATTCATGGTCTAAAAAGTATCTGTGGATGGAATTGATTTCTCAAAGTTGGATCTAGACCCAATCAGAATTAAGAATATGTATATTAACATTCTTTAACCTTCTCCCTAGGACTCTGATTTTCCCTGCAGTGTGTCAACTCTTTCAGAATCCACTTGAGACAAATTTCCCAGATTTAATAGACACTATGAGACCTTAACACGCTCACACTGAGATCAAGCCAGGTGTACTTTGACTCATGATCCTCAGAAGCAAATTGCCTTGGGATCAAGTGCTCTCCTGCTGGGTAAGTTCAAGATACAAGTTGAACTGGGCTATAGAAAGAGTTTGGGGACAGATTGGAAAACTGCAGGACCTTCCAGAAAACCTCCAATCACTTGTAGGTGACTTTTTCTCTAGGACTGGAAGCAACTCGATTTGCTTTATGTAGAACAGCCTATCAGCTAAAAAGGGCACTAGTATAGACTGAAGGTAAATAAAGCTCCGTAAGATTTAGTCAGAACTACAAAAACAGTTAACAGGGGAAAGTACTCTAGGAGCAAAGAACTGGCTGGACTGCTGGTAAAAACATAGACTCTACTGCTTTGTGGGCTAAGCTATGCACCCAAGTCACTTCTGTTTGTTAGGTGACAGAAGTAAGTAAATTAATATTTGAAGGGTAAAAATCAATATCCACTAAATTATCATATTGCTGATATTTACATTGTAGCTGTTTTGAAAACTGGTTGACTAGTAGAACATCATTCATTCATTGCCTATTTAATTATACATAGAGACTCACATCTTAGCAACATTTTAATCCTACCTGCAAAAACCAACAATTAGTTGTAAGTCTTGAAACTGTAACTGTGTAGTATTTTCCTCATGTTAGTGGACAAACTGGGAGGATAGCTCTGGTTTCCTGACAGCCCTTACAATGATGTCAATAGAGTTTATAATTTAAATTAGCCCCCTTATTCTTTCTTGGAAAACTTGGTGCCATAGTGGTTAAGTGCTATGGCTGCTAACCAATGGGTTGGCAGTTCACATCTGCCAGGTGCTCCTTGAAAACTCTACTGGGGCAGTTTTACTCTGTCTATAGGGTTGCTGTGTGTAGGAATGGACTTGATGGCAGCATGTTAGTCTCTAGTTATTTTTTCTTAAATCTGAGCAAGCTGTTTGCTATAATTTATTTTAAAAAATAAAGTAAGACTTCAGCTTTTGCTACTTGAAGAGATGAAGAGTGAGAAGAAGGGAGAGGGGAGGGAGAGAGAAAGACCTAGAAACATCTTCTTCTCTGTGTACCGCTTCCTGCTCACGTTCTCTACAGTGCCATTAGTTCTTACTCTTTCGTACCCATTTCCCAAGCCACATCATCTTTCCCTAAAACTTCTTGAATTTTTGTCTTTTTATCCTCTACTCTGAGGGGTAAAGAATTTAGCTTTACCCAAAGTAAGGTGGCCTTTGCCCTTGGTTACTGAGGAATAATCTTTGGAGTAATTAAAGTGCCTTCATCTGGGGCTTCTAGGACACATCTCAGGATTTGTGCTCCATGGCTGCTAGCCAGACTAGAAAAACTCACCCAGTAGGCTGATATGATCTAGCCTCAGGAGGCGTGACTTAGCTTATTTTACAGACAGGGCAAGAAAAACTCAGAACACAAAGGCTCAGAGAGCTTTCTGGTAGGTGAAAGACATTCATGCACCTGAGAACATAGGTCATCCTGTGAGACATGGAAACTCTGTGTTGAGGACCCTCCCACACCTTACCCATGTAGCTCTTCTTGATTTATATTCTTTTACTATAACAAAGCCAGTAGTCACTAGTACTTCCTGTGTGTTCTGTGAGTTGTTCCAGCAAAGGAGAAGGAGACAGGAGATGAAAGGAAAGGCTTTCATCTGGATCTGTCTATCAAGCAGTCTAGAGGACAGTGTCCTTGTGACTTGTGAGAGCTGACCTATCTTCAGGTGGCCAGGATCAGAGAGAGAGGGTGTGTGGGTGGCTGGTGTCAGAAATGAGTCAGAAGTCGGGAAGTGGGGCTGCATTCATCTCCGCAGTTGGGGGATTGGATGCAGAACCTGAAATATCCAACCCAGTCCTGTAAAAACCAGAATCTGAAGTTTAGCAACACAACAACAAAAATTCCAAGAGATTATTATGCGTATTAAAGTTTGAAAAGTATGCACAGTAGATAAGAACTAGGCTGCTAACTGAAAAGTCAGCAGTTTCAATCTACCAGTTGCTCCTTGGAAACCCTATGTGGTAGTTCTGCACAGTCTTATGGGGTCTCTATCAGTCAGAATAGACTTGACGGCAAAAGGTTTTTTTCAGGGGGTTGGGACTAGGGAATTTATAAGACACTGTCCAGGTGTTGCCAAAGATGAAACACATACAGGAAAAGCTAATCTTTCTTTCAGGAAGTCTAAGTACTGGGCATAGAGGGTCCAACAATGAAGTCCATGAACTTAATTGTTCGAAGTGCTACCTACCTCATTGCTCAATATCACTATGGTCACCTTCAAAGTACACTCCTTGGGAAACTGTGCACCAACACCAGAGCCTAGTTTACCCTCCAAAGCAATTTTGGAATTCTTTCTAGAATGGCCATTGCACATGGTGGCAAGGTGGCAAGTTTGCAAACTTAATTGTCTAGTTGCCGGTGAGGGAGTTTTTAGCTAGTAAAGAACTATATTAAAACACCCTCCCCACTCACCTGATCTGGCCCCCAGTGACTTTTTTCTTTACTCAAAGATAAAGGAAATATTGAAAGGAAGAATTTTGATGACATTCAAGACATCAAGGTAATACAATGGCAACTCTGATGGCCATTCCATAAAAAGAGTTCTAAAATTGCTTTGGAGGGTGGGGTAGGCATTGACATCAGTGCACAGCTTCCCAAGGGGAGTATTTTGAAGATGACTGTAGTGATATTCAGCACTGAGGTATGTAGCACTTTTTCTAGAATGAGTTGGCAAACTTAGCTGGCAGTCATTGTACATGCTATGTAGGGCACACATTTCCAAAACAACTTCTTTCACCCACTTTTTTCTTCCATGGAAAATGAAAAGATCACATCTGCATGCATGCAAAGGCCTTGGAAGAGTTAAGATGTTCAGATGGACCATGATAGATGTTCGTGGGTCAACTTTTTGAGTTCCACATGTCAATTCTTAATGTCTTGATGGAGGGACTACTGGGGAAATATGTAGGGTAGACAGCTGCTCAGCCAGCTAAGGAGATTTCCTATTCTATGCCTAAAATTTCCCATCTGTTCCACATTAGGTAGGCTATCCCTTGATTATTCATAGGGTGGCCTTTATTGAAATGTTTTGAGAATCAACAATAAGCTGGCAAAATCTGAAAACTCTGTACACCCAAGATGTTGTCTGTTTAGATAGCAGATTATTTTTCATTATTGCTCTGTCAGCTAGGTAAGAGTTTTGACTGACAAATGACTTGAGATTGAACTAAAGAGAGGAAGAAGAAATGGTTCATGAGTATCCTTTTATGGGGGTTTGCTTATTCACTTTGCTTCAGATCAATATGGTATGAGACTGTATATTCTAATGTGTCACACATTGTGCTGATGAATCATTAATTAACTGAACTTGAACCACTCCTTATTGTTAATTATTCTTTTATCTAAAGAAGAGAACCCATTATTTTCTCATCACTTCCAGGGCTGCGTGTCACAGAACATCCTATTTAATCAATTTTCAGCTATTAGCCGGGGTTGATCTCTAAAATGATGAAGCTAATGATATAGTGGGCTGGATGACTAACCGCCCACAGGAGAAACGCTTGCCTGATAGTGAATCAGGGGTGGGTTATCCAGTAGGCTACGTAAGCACAGGTAAACCTCGCTTACTGGGTCTTTTGACCTATCAGGGATTGTAAATTTGATTCTGCAGGAAGGTGTTGTGGGATTGGAAGTGAGCAGCTGTGCCAAAAGCAGAACCTTTGATGAAGTAAAAAAGTGTTAAATTGTTCAGTATACATGATCTGGCAAGCAAAGTAAGCACCTTGCTTACTATTGGATAGCCTGCCCCTGTAGTGAAGAAATGAAAACCTACTCTGCATTGTCATTTGTGTCTAGTTAATAACTGGAAGAGATCCATATTTATGCCTATTCCCAATAAAGGTGATTCAACTGAATGTGGAAATTATCAAACAGTATCATTAATATTCCACTCAAGTAAGATTTCACTGAAGATCATTCAAAAGCAGCAACAGCAGTATATTGACAAGGAACTGTCAGGAATTCAGGCCACATTCAGAAGAGGATGCGTAACTAGGGACATCATTGCTGATGTCAGATGGATCTTGGTTGAATACAGAGAATATAAGAAAGACATTTACCTGTGTTTTATTGAACACAAAGGCATTCGACTGCTTCGATCATAACAAATTATGGATAACACTGCATAGAATGCAAATTCTAGAACACTTAATTGTGCTCATGGGGATTGAGAGGTAGTCATTCAAAGAGAACAAGGGGGCACTTCATGGTTTAAAGTCAGATGAGATATGCATCAGGGTTGTATCCTTTCACCATACCTATTCAATCTGTATGCTGAGCAAATAATCTGAGAAGCTGGACTATGTGAAGAAGAATGCAGCATCAGAACTGGAGGAAGGTTCATTAACAACCTGCATTTGTGCAGATGATACAACCTCCTTGCTGAAAGTGAAGAGGACATGAAACACTGATGAAGTTCAAAGACCACAGCCTTTAATATGGATTATGCCTCAACACAAAGAAAACAAAAACCTTTACAACTGGGCCAATAAGCAATACAGTGAGAAGCAGAGAAAAGGTTGAGGTTGTCAAAGATTTCATTTTGGTTGACTCCACAGTCAACATCCATGGAGGCAGCAGTTAAGAAATCAAAAGAAGCATTGTGTCGACAAATCTGCTGCAAAAGACCTCTTTAAAGTGTTGAAAAGCAAAGATGTCACTTGAAGATTAAGGTGAACCTGACCCAAAGCTGTGATATTTTCAGTCTCATTATATGCATGTGAAAGCTGGACAATGAATAAAGAAGACAGAAAAAGAATTGACAGCTCTGAATTGTGGTGCTGGAGAAGAATATTGAATATACAATAGACTGCCAAAAGAACCAACAGATCTGTCTTGGAGAAAGTACAACTGAAGTGCTCATTAGAGGCAAGAATTATGAGACTAAGTTTTACATACTTTGGACATGTTGTCAGGAGGCAATTGTCCCCAGAGGAGAACATCATGCTTGGTAAAGTAGAAAAAACAAAACAAAAAGACCAAACCCACTGCCATCGAGTCAATTCTGATGCATAGTGAAAAAAGGAAGAACCTTAACAAGATGAATTGACACAGTGGCCTCAACAATGGGCTCAAGTTAACAATTGTGGGTGTGGTACAGGACAGGGCAGTGTTTTGTTCTGTTGTACATGGGTTGCTGTGAGCCAAAACCCACTCAACAGCATCTGACAACAACCACTTCATGAACTGCCTCTTAGAAAAGGGACGTTGACTGAAAACTTACAGTGAAATGCCAAGACCAGCATCAGGTAATTAAAACCCATTGCTGTCAAGTCGATTTGACTCACAGTGACTCTATAGGACAGTTTCCAGGGGGCACTTGGTAGATTCAAATTGCTGGCCTCTGGGTTAGCAGCAGTAGCACTTAACTACTATACCGCCTGGGTTTCCAAGGTGATTAAAGAGCTACTGTATTCCAGTTATTCTTTAAATGATTTGACTAGTCAGCTGTAAAAAGGCAAGTCTGCTTTTTTCTGGACCTGACTTGTTCCTTAGCACATTCAGTTCACGTCTGCTCGTTTTCCTTGTGTGTCACCCCCTGCCTCCACCCCCAGTTTTCTCTCCCAATTTAAGCAAAAAACATCTGTAGGAAATAAAGTGGTGGATGAATGGCTTAATTTGATTGATAAGAGATACATTATTGGACAATTAATAATGCATTCTTATTATGATTGCCATCAAAATTATCCTACTCTGTGTCACCTCACAGAGAGTATTTTAGAGTAGGAAACAATCAATACTTGTGTGATACTGAGGATGTATTGGGAAAGTGCGGCCAAGGTCTTCTGACAATGTTTTTCTGGATTATTTCTCATTTTAAAGAGTTGGAAATGAAAATGTACAAGATGAAAAGTAAACTAAATCCTTAAATCCATTTAATTCCACTGTAAAAGAGACCTTTCATACTTCCCTAGATTGGCAACAATTCATAAATATCCCAGGACAATACAAACTTTTACTGAGTGGAGAAGCTTAGCCTTTAGCCTGAGTGAGACACAGTCATATTTTAAATGATAAGACTATCCAGCTGATGGTAAATATAAAGACCTAACAAAGGTCACTTAGGTTATCAAGCTGTGTTCTTTCCCTTGCCTCAATTCTCACTCTCGAACTGGATTAACGGGTCTACATTCCTCTGCCTGTCTCTGAGAAATAAAACTGATTAAGACCTCAGAAAGAGGAGAAAAAGTTTTGGATAGTTTCCTCTGTTTGACTATGCTGTGACAAACTTTTGGGTTTCCTCTGTTTGATTGTCCCGTGACAAACTTTTGGGTTTACTCCTTTTGGTTTTCCTGTGACGAACATTTGGGTTTACTGTTTGATTACCCTGTAACAAATCTACCACCACCAACCCCTTTTAATTCTGGCTATAAAAACCACTAGAAATGTAACCTAATGGGGTCAGCTTTTGGCTGCTGTCTCCCAGGTTGCTAGTAAATCTGCCGATAAATTATTCCTTGAACCCCACACTGTCTCTGAATTTTTGGCTACAGTGATGCGCAGAATAAACTTGGTTTCAGTTTGGTGACACAGTGGCACCTTACTGACACAGAGTTAAGTACCACTAAGTGTTGGTACCAGCTGCCATACAGCTTTGGGGTTTGGTGTGACATTGTTCGGCTGTAGTATGCTTGAGCTTGCAAGCTGATTTCCTCTTCCTACAGGCTGTTAGGGATGAGCCAGCACAGGCTGCTCAGTCTGTTCCTGTGATGATAAGGGGTGAAGATTTACCTAAGTTATATGCTCGAACCTCCCGCATCAGAGTCCACAGGGCCTTGAGAATGTAGGCTTAGCTGACTCCCTGTATTACTCTGACACACATGAAACCACTGCTTCAGGAAATCAAGCAACTAGGCAGACTCACTAATGGACAGGAGAAGTGGTCATCCCCACTGAAAATATTTAAAACTTGTGGTTGTATGCTGCTCTCTGGATGTGCCCTGGATGCCTGTCACCGCCTGTTGGTGATTTGTATTCCTATTTTGGGGGTCTGAATCAGGTATAATGTTCAAGTATTAAGTATAATGTTCAAGTATTAGGTATCATGTTCAGGTATTAAGTAAACAATATCAAAACTGGGAAGTGAAACAAAAGGACAATGAAAGTTCATGATGAGTGTGTGTGTGTGTGTGTGTGTGTGTATGTGTGTGTGTGTATGTGTGTGTATGCATTATGTATATGAAATGCACACACATATGGTTAGATGCTGTCGAATTTTTTCTGACTTAACAACCCAGTGTGCAACAGGATGAAATGCTGCCTGGGCCTGTACCTTCCTTCCAGGCTTTGCTATATCTAAACCACTATTGCAGCTGCTGTGTCAGCCCATCTTGTTAAGCCATTTCTTCCTCTTCTTTTCTTTAACAGCCTGGAATATGCAAATGATACACTTTGCTTGCTGAAACTGAAGGGGACTTGAAGCCCTTACTGAAGAGGATCAAAAACTACAGTATGGCTAACACCTCAAAATAGAGAAAACAAAAATACTTGCAGTTGGGCCCAAAAGCATATATAGGAGGTCCAACAATTAAGTCCGTGACCTTAGCTGTTTCAAGTACTACATACCTTATTGCTGAATATCACTACAGTAACCTTCAAAGTACTCCCCTTGGGAAGGTATGCACTAATGCCAGTGCCTAGTCCACCCTTCAAACAAATTTTGGAACTCTTTCTGCAATGGCTATTGTGCACGTTGGCACAGTGGCAAATTTGCAGACTGAGGGAATTTTTAGCCAATAAACAAAGAACTGTAATGGAACACCTTCCCCAGCCACCTTCTCTGGCTCCCAACGACTTTTTTCTTTAACCAAAGATAAAGGAAATATTTTGGTGACACTCAGGACATCAAGAGTGATACGATGACGGCTCTGGTGGCCATTCCAGAAAAAGGAGTTCCAAAATTGCGTTGAAGGATGGACTGGGCGATGGCATCAGTGCAAAGCTTCCCTAGGGGAGTACTTCAAAGGCAGCCATACTGATATTCAGCACTGAGGTGTGTAGTACTTTTTCTAGGGCCCATTCATGAACTTAATTGTCAGACCTCATGTGTGTGTGTCTATTTATATATACGTATATGTATATATGTACACATTTATGTACACACCCATCCACTATATGCATAAAATGCATATTTATAACCCACTGTGTGAGTCGGATCCAACTCCACGGCACTTGGCTGGCTTGGCATGTGTATGAAGTGCATATCTATCATGTACTATGTGCATAAAATGCATATCCATAACTTACTGTGTGCATGAAATGCATATCTATCACCTACTATGTGCATAAAATGCATATTTATAAACCACTATGTGCATAAAATGAACATCTATAACCCACTATGTGCATAAAATGAAATCTATAACCCACTGTCTGTATAAAATGTATATCTATAACACACTATGCATATAAAATGCATATCTATAGTGGGTGTATATACATGCGTGGATCTTTGGGTGCTGCAAATGTAAATGAACTTGGTTGTTAACTCCAAGGTTGAAGGTTTGTAGCTTCTCAGAGGTGCTTCAGAAGAAAGATCTGGTGATCTACTTCCAAAAACTTGAAAGCCCAAAGGAGCACAGTTCCACTGAAGGGACATTCATGGGGTCACTGTGAGTTGGAATAGACTCAGTGGTAACTGTTTCTTCTGTGTGTGTGTGTGTACGTTTTCTTTCTTACAGTGTAATGTTGAACTGTTCAGGTTACAGCTTTTAAAGCAGCCTTGGGCTCAGTGCTGTGTGAGTCTCTTCACGTTTTCTCTCCAGACTGGGGATGTGAATTTCCCTAGCATGCTTCATTTTAGGTTCTGAAAAGCATAGCAGTCCTCTGCCTGATGTCCCGGGGACAGTTCTCTGGAACAGACAGAAATGTACCTCTTCTCTCTGAAGCCACTTTCTGGTTTGGGTAACATCCTCTTTCCTCTCATCATTTGTCTCCTGTAAGTGTTGGTTGTCTCATATGTCAAGTAAAGCCTTTGGACTAGATTAGATCAGGCTGTTCTGGGATGTATTCACCTTGGCCGAACTTCCTTTACTCATTTAGTTTATTGTGCTTTAGATGAAGGTTTACAGAGCAAATTAGTTTCTCATTAAACAGTTAATGCAGATATTGTTTTGTGACGTTGGTTGCCAACAGTATGACATGACAACATCCTTCCCCTCTCTACCTTGCGTCTCCCATTACCACTTTTCCTGTCCCTTCTTCCCTTCTCAGCCTTGTCCCTGGGCTGGCATGCCCCATTAGTCTTCTTTTGTTTGATGGACCTCTCTAATTTTTGGCTGAAGGATGATCTTCACTAATGATTCAGTACTGAATTAAAAGGTGTCCTGAAGCCATATTTTGGGGGGTTTCTCCAGTCTCTGTCAGACTAGTAAGTGATCTTTTGTGTGTGGGACTTAGAATTTTTTCTACATTTTTCTCCACCTCTGACCAGAACTCTCTGTTGTGGTCCCTGTCAGAGCAAATTCATGAACTGCCCCGGTTGGCTGCCACCACAATATATTTTGATTGAGGTGAGCAATATTATTTAAAAAATACAAACCAACTTGAAATAGCTTGCTATCACTTAAAACTGGGGCTATTTCTTATAAGAGTATGAATAGCTGGCTTCTTTTGAAAAACTAGAAATGTGGAAATACTGCTATCACAGTCTATCGTGAGAAAAAAATTGCTGGGAATGAACAATGGCAGTCCCTTACATACAAGGACCAAACCCACTGCTGTCAGGTCGATTCTGACTCACAGTGACCCTACCAACAGTGGAGAACTGCCCCGGGGAGTTTCCAAGGAGAGCCTGGCAGATCTGAACTGCTGACCTTCTGGTTGGCAGCCACAGCACTTAACCATTCTGCCACCAGGGTTTCCACTCCTTGTGTCGTGTCCACTTAATTCCTTTCTCTCTGGCTTTCTATTGCACCCCAGGAACCTACACATGCCACCTCCCTGGCCCTTGGCTTTAAGATTTCAGATCATGTCCTACTCTTTGCTCCTAGAACCATGGCTATTTGCTGATGTGTTCTTGGAACCTAGCACAATCCTTGGCACATCAAAGATACTTATTACAATACTTGTGAAACCTGTGAAATGAGCGAAGGTAGGACAACAGGAGGCACTGTCTCTCTAACAAGCATTGAATCTAGGCCAAACCCTTGGGGCTGTAAGAATTATCTGTGTTGTTGTTAGTTGCTGTACCATTGGCTTTGACTCATAGGTCCACATGAAAGAAACGTTGCCCAGTCCTGAGCCATGTTCATGATCAGTGGTATGTCTTAGTCTGTTGTTTTGGCTACTGCATCAATCCATCTCACTGAGAGTTTCAGTCATTTTTCTGGCCCTCTACTTGACCAAACAGGATGTCCATTACAGTGCATGGTCTTCCCTGATGCTGTGTCCAAAGGAAGCAAGATAAAGTCTTCCATCCTCCAGTCTAAGGAGCATTGTGATTATATTTCTTCTAAGACTAATTTGTTCATTCTTTAGGCAACACGCTGCATGTTAGATGTTCTTTGCCGACACCACAGTTGGAATGCCTCCATTCTGACTCCTCCATAAACTGTTCAATCAGAACTTAAAATTACCCATTCCTCAACTTGGTATTAAGATGACCTTGGAAGAATTGAACAAACTGAACTTCTTGGTGCTGTAGTCAACTTACTCATACCTTGAGAAATCTGACAGTTTTATTGGAAAGTCACCAACATTAGTAGTGAAGAAGAGATAATTTACACAGAGAGAGGTTTAAACATCTTCCTTATTCCAGTTGTCTTCTCAGGAAGAACTAGGATGGAAATATAACAGAAGGAATTAGGGCATAACACCAGCTTGTTTTTCCCCAGTGGAAACAGCACACTTTGAAGTTTTTAAATACACAGAACTAAATACCAAAGTGTAAGTTACATAATTCAGGACTAGCACACGTTGGCTTTCTAAGGAATCTGTTGTTCTTCTCCTTATGCTATGTTTACATGAATTCCATGTCCCATAACAAAGCCACCCGTGCATTACTTTACTTTCCATTAATACCTGATTTTAATGGTAAGATATACTCATTACAAAACATATGGGTCCAAAAAAGTATAGAAAAGGTGAAAACTTGCCACATAAATTCTGCTGCAATGTAGTCATAAAGGGAAACAAACCCTGGTGGTGTAGCAGTTAAGTGCTATGGCTGCTGACCAAAAGGTCAGCAGTTCAAACCCACCAGGTGCTCTTTGGAAACTCTATGGGGAATTTTTACTCTGTCCTATAGGGTTGTTATGAGTGGCAATTTCACGGCAGTGAGTGGATAGTTAAAAGAAGTCTAGGTTCTAGTCAACCTGTCTAGGTTCAAGTCCTGATTATACTACTTACTGTGTGAATGCGCAAATCATTTCATCTGTCTTTGCCACAATTTCATCATTTTTGAAACAGAGATCACAGTGTGTATTGTATAAGGTTGTTAAGAAGACTACATGAATTTATATTTATAAAATGATATCTACTGCACAGTAAATAACATGCTTTTGTTAAGTATATGACATAGTCAGAAAAATATCAGTCAACCTGTTTGCTTATGTAATGCCAGGCTTTTTTACATGTGCCAAAAAAAAAAAAAAAAAAAAAAAGCCATTACCATCAAGTCAAGTCCAACTCATAATTATCCTATAGGACAAAGTAAAACTACTCCACAGAGTTTCCAAGGAGTGAATTGATAAACTTTTGCTTAGCAGATGTAGTTCCTAACCACTACTCCACCAGGGTTTCTATGTACACACAGATACAATTTATACAAAAGCCAAACCAAATCCACTGCCCCTGAGTCATGATACAAGTACGTTTTAATTAGTAGACTTACTCCCTAAATAAGATTTTGTTATCTCTACTTTTGGTGAGTTTACATGTAAACAATTTTACCCATAGTAATTTTACAATAATTTAACATTATAGTTTATTTTATTTTTATATTATGAAATATGTCATAAGAGAATCTATAGAATGTGTATATAAAGAAAAAGATAAAGGAAGTTTGAAATCTTTTCAATAAATGTCTTAACATATTTGATTGTGTTTATTCCAGTTTGCCTTTATACTGCTATTGTAAATGACACACTAAAACATATTTTTGAACTGACTATTAGTGGAGTATGGAAATGCAATTTATTTTTTATAATTTTGCATCTCAGTCTCCTTGCTAAATTCTGTTAACTCTAATGATTTCTCAATTGATTTCTTGGATTTTCTGCATAGGCAATCTCACTTGCAAATAATTGCTGTTTTGTTTCTTTCTAATATTAATACCTTTTGTCTAATTTCTTTTGGTGCTGATGAGGACTTCCAGTGTTTTGTTGACAAGGGTATCTTTGTGTTTTCTTAACAGGAACACTTTGAATAGTTCATTACTGTGATCTTCACTGTGGGTTTTTGGTAGATATCATTTTTCAGATTTAGAAATTCTCATAGATACCTGGTTTGATAAGAATTTTATGTTTTTCTATTCCCACTGTGAATAGATATGGAATTTTATTGTATGTTATTTTCAAAAATTAAATCTGTTGAGATAATCATGTTATCTTTCACCTTTCAATCTTTTAATGTGCTGAATTGCAATAGGTTTCTTAGTGTTAATTCCAACTTGCATTCCTATCAAAAAGCTAAACTTTGTTATCTTGTAATGTCTTTTATTTTGTACTAAAATTCATAAATGTTATTGGCCTATAATTTTTCTTTAATGTACAAACATTATCTGATTAGCTATCAAAGATGTATATCAACAGTATAAAATGAGTTGGAGAGTATCCTCTCGTTCTTGTCTTTTTTTTTTTATGTTTGTAATGACACATTTCTGTGTCCTGATCCTTTAAGTAATATTGGGACACCCCCTATTTTAGAACACATAATTCGGTCTTGTTCATCTTGATGGAAGTATAGTGGTTCATCAGCATCATATGCTAAGTCCACTTGCCTAACTGCCCCAAACCGAAACCATTGCAACTGAGGCAATTCTGACTCACAGTGACCCTGTAAGCTAAAGGACACCCGTGCCATAGGATTTGCCAGGCAGTGAATCTTTACGGATGTGAACTGCCACACCTTTCTCCTCCATAGCAGCTGGTGGGTTCAAACCACAGAACTTGCAGTTAGCAGCCAAGCACTTCAACTACTGACCACCCGGGCTCCTAAGTTATCACCACTAAGGAATATTCTGGAAACCCTGGTGAGGTAGTGGTTAAGGGCTGTGACCATCAACTGAAAAGTCAATAGTTCAGATCCACCAGGAGCTCCTTGGAAACTCTGTGGGGGCAGTTCTACTCAATAAGTCAGAATCAACTCAGTGGCAATGGTTGGTACTGGTGGTGGTGTAGGGGATACTCCACTGACTCCAATTTCTTTTCTTTCTCCCCCTCCCCGGCTTTGGAAGCAAAAGTACATTATTCTGTGTTGGATTTGTTCTTGCTCTTGTTTTTAGATAGCAGTTTCTACACAGTGAATTTATTGCACTTTCAGGTTTCTGCACTTAGTGAATAATGTGCTTTTATGCCAATAAACCCCTCAGAGACCTCTGATGGATCATTTTGATTTCACAGGTCATAGAGGCAGCAATGAGAGTAGAAAAACAATTCTGAATTTCTGAACAAATAGAGAGCCTTAAAACAAAGGGAAAGAGAATGGACTGAAAGTCATTTATAACCCAGTACTTAAGACCTACAGGGTTGCTATGAGTCCAAAGCAACTCGCCAGCACCTAACAGCAAAAGCAACAGTTGAGTTCTAGCCTAGCCTACTGTCTGGGTAACTTACAACTCTCCCCACCACCCAGTTACACTTGTGCAGATTACTTCTGCTTTCTAAGCTGTACTAAATTACAGCATCATTAGTCTTCCTGTTTTAGTATTTTCTCTGTTCCTTTCTTTTCTCGACCATTTGTATTTCTTTCTTTTTCTCTGCTGTTTTCTGTAACAGCATAGTTGGGATAAAGGTGAAGGACTGGACAAAAAGCAAAGCATTTCACCCACACTTCCTGGAATCCTGCTTATGAAGAAGATTCTTTAAATTAAGAAGCATCCGGGGTTAACATTTTTTAAGAAAAACTTCTGGGAACCTAAACGTTATTGATTATTCCCATGTTATTGTCAATTAGGTGCTGAGTTTCTTTCCCAGTTTTTTCATGGCTAGTATCCCTGGAAGACTGAGAGTCTGGTTGAGAGACATAAGAAAGATGTTTTGGAGCACTTGTACTCTGTGGAGAGATACTTTGGACCCATCGATGGACCAGGGTTCGTACATTGTTGGAGCTAGGAGGGGTGAAGAGCAGAGAAGTGCTGGAGAGGTAAGTGACATTTGAAATACAAACCTGAATGACTCACAGACTTGCCTGGGCCAACCCCGAGAGTGCAACGAGTTCCTGAAATCTCCTTTTGCCTTTGGAGTCATGACAGCCAGAGTCACTAAGTTGCAAACCTAGAGTATTTCTAAGCAAGCGAGAAGTGATTCCACTTAGGGCACAATGACAGGGGAAGTGGGTTTGAAAAGGCAGGGCGTTTGATGAGCTGCAGCAGGCTAGTTAAGTTCACTTAAACACGACTCAGGAGAAACATACCCCAGTCTTTGTGCTCTCCAAGGTTGAGTTATAGATTGTGGGGAGCAAAAGGTCCAGATGACTTATTGCAGGGTAAACAAATACAATGCACACTATCTAATTACAACTTGGGTTAGCTAAGCCAATGATGGAAAAAGATGTAACAGCGATGGCAGCAGGAAAGGTTTTAGACCTTTTATTGTTTAAGGTCTGAATGTATGTGGGTTATGACAGAAAAATAAGTGGTCATGGTGTTAAAAATGGCAATTATTTTAAACCACATCATTATGCTACATTTATCCAGTGTCAGTGGACCTTAGGTCACTGCCACTATTGGGTCCCCAGGAAAATGATTCAACAGACAATTATTCTATGGGTTAAAGGGCAGGCCCCTAAGGAATCCAACCCTGGTAGACTGAGCCCATTTGGTATGAAACACAAGAAATTTATTATCTCTTCTGATACTTACAAATAAAGCAAGATAAACTAACTTGCTTTTTTATCTTCTAGAGATTAAAAGTAAGCCAAATTCAATGCATTTAGATGGTAGCACAGTAGTTATGCACTCAGCTGCTAACCAAAAGATTGGTAGTTTGAATGCAGCATCTGCTCCTTGGAGGCAGTTTTACTCTGTTCATGACAGTGGGTACACTGGAATAAACTATAGGTGGGCTTAAAAACAAGAGGAAAACAGCAGCAACACTACAGTTTTAATTCATTGTTCAACTTACAGGGAATTGAAGAAATCACTAAAACACTTGGTTTCTCCCATCAAAAATTAAGTTGACCAGAAGAAAGAGAGGTAAACAGCAAACACAAAAGGTAGATTTTTTTTTAGGACAAATTTTATCACCAGCACCTGTGTTTGCAATCAGCAGCAAAGGAAGGGAGGGAGGCCAGGGGATCCCCCATTATTCCTGGGAATCTGACAGAGGGCTAAAGCGGTCATAGATCAGTGTTGCTTTCCCCCTAGAAATTAGACAGAAGAAAACATACTCTTTTTTTAATTTTTTTTTTTCCTGAAGGAAAGGGCTTTAGGATACAATGGGGAGAGGTGAGCTGAATATTAGGCCACAATAAAGCATCAGCAAACACATAGGGAAACAGAGAAAATAGAACATAAAACATCTAGATCTTAAAGAATTCGTGTATTGGAGTGACCAAATTCGGTATCTAAAATAATTACATATAAAATATTTAAAGAAATAAAATGTAGTATTATAAAAATAAGCAAGCAACAAAAATCTTTATAAAAGGACCAGCAAGGTTGGAAACATAACCAAATAGAAATTTTTGCAAATCAAGAATATACTATAATTGTTGAAATAAAAACTGAATAGAAAATTTTATACATCTGAAAACATAATCAGTGAAAAAGAAGACAGTTCTGAAGAATACAATCAGGGTGCAGCAGTAAGAGAAAATGTAATGAAAACTATGAAATAGAGGCTAAGAATTATGGCAGACAGAATAGAGAGATCTAACAAACATCTAATTGGAGTCTCAGAAGGAGAAACAGTGAGAATGATAGAGAAGTAATATTTGAAAACATATTAATAGCTGAAAGTTTCCAGAGAAATAATACATACATAACAGTAAATAAAAAGAAATCCCTACCTCGTAATGAAACACTGAAGACAAAGAGAAGAGCATGGAAGCAGATGGGGAGAAAAGACAGGTGACCTAAATATAAACTACAAGCAGACTGAAAAGAAAAGTTTTTCACAGTAACAACAGACTCTTGAAATATATTCACTATGTTAAGGGAAAATAAATATTAACCTAGATTTGTGTGTCCAGAAAAATTCTTTATCTGAAACTAGAGAAAAACAAAAAGGATTGCATTTACCAACCAAAAAAACCCCAAGCCCACTGTCATTGAGTTGATCTTAACTCACAGCAACCCAGACCCTCACTAAAAGAATTTGTGAGACGTGCTTTAGGAAGAAATCAAAGGATACCTCAGGGAATTTTCTAAGATTCAAATGGTATATGAGTAAAGAAATTATTAAACTCGTAAGTAAATCTAAACAAGTTTGCCTCTATAAACACAAAATTTATAATTTGTGGCATTTAAAAATGGAGTAAATTGAAACATTTATTTGAAAGAGCAAGAAACTAAGCAAAGAGAATATAAAAATTAAATGTTATAAAGTTATTATAGGAAACCCTGGTGGCCTAGTGGTTAAGTGCTAAAATTGCTAACCAAAAGGCTGGCACATTGACTCTACCAGGTGTTCCCTGGAAATTCTATGGATCAGTTCTACTCTGTCCTATTAGGATCTTCATGAACTAGAATCAGTTTGATGGCAGCGGGTGAGTTTTAAAGTTATTGTTGTAGAAGACAACTACAGATTAATCTTTTTGTTGTGGTAAGTATTTTTAGAAAAGCCATTAAAGTATTAAAAACAAATAAAGGGAGGAATGGAAATATGCAAGTCATTGACAAACATGTAGAAATTTTTTCTCTTCCCTAAAAGAAGCCTTCATATATTTGTGATTTCCTATTTTTCCTCCTTAATTCCACCAGGAAAAAAAAAAAAAGATAAAACATTAACAATTTAAAGATTAGCCCTGCTTTAATAAAATCATGAAATGCAGAGTTAAAAGTGAGTTAAAAAAGAAAAGAACAAATCTATTGGCATCGAATAGATTCCAACTCATAAAGAAGTTATAGGAAAGAGTAAACCTGCCCCATAAGGTTTCCAGGGAGTAGCTGGTAGATTCCAACTTCTTTTTGCTTAGCAGCCAAGCTCTTAAGCACCATGCCACACAGTAAGTCACAGAGCTATTATTTGTATAGGAAAATTAATCTTCATTTTTACGGAAAAAATGACCATGCAATTACTACCATAACCAATGCTTTTCCTGCGCATTTACCCACGGTTTAATTTGGCTGTGAATTACCTAATAGGAAAAGGAATGCAAATAGTATAGAGAGGTTAATGATCCAAAGTCTGTGGAGCAGGACACCGCACTTGTTAGAGCAGAGGGTCGCGAGAAGGAGGAAGACCCTGGCTGCGGTGACGGGCTTAAGCACAAAAATGATTGTGGACACGGCACAGGATCAGGCAGTGTTTCACTGTGCTGTGCACAGGGTCTTCAGGAGTCAGAACTGGCTCGACAGCATCTCACAACGACAACAGTGATCAAAAGTAAAGTTAACATCATGGACTCACAAATCACACCAGAAAAATTAATTGCCATTACCCAGGAGCTCCCTGTGTGCCTTCTCCAGTTGTTTCCCACTCCTTATCCGTCTGAGGTAGTCACTTGCCTGAATGTTGTGATTGTTGCGCCCTGGTTTTCCTTTACCATCGTTACTGCAACATTTTTGAACCTCTGTATACTGTATTGATTAGTATTAAATACTTGGAATCATACCTGTGTGTTCTTCTATGGCTACTTAAAATTGTTTTTAGAATTTTACCAATATCGGTATCTGAAGCTTTTATTCAATCATTTTCATTGCCATACAATATTCATTTTCATTTGTTACAGTTTTTGTTGTTTTTAATGAATACAGTGTTGCTAGGGGCCATCAAATCAACTTTAGACTCTTAACGACCATATGCACAACAGAACAACATGCTGCCCGGTCCCGTGCAATTGTCACGATCAGTGCTGTGTCTGAACCCGTTGTTGCATTACTCTGTCAGTCCATCTCGTCAGGGGTCTTCCTCTTTTTTGCTGACCTTTTGCATTACCCAGCGCGGTATCCTTCTGAAGACAACATGTCCAAAATATGGGAGATGAAGTCTCACCATTCTTATTTCTAAGGAGTATTTCACCAAGACAGTGTCGTCTTCTGGCGGTCCATGGTATATTCAGTATTCTTCAACAGCATCATGACTGGACTGACACATGTGACACATCGCATAGCAATGATTATGACGATGGCACTGGACCAGGCAGCATATTGTTTTGTTGTACGTAGGGTCATCGTGACTCTGAAGTTGATTTGATGGCACCTAGCAACAATGGGTTTGTTAAAACCAGCACCAGTTGTTCTTTGGTCTTCTTTATTCTTTCGGATACAACATGACTTACTTAGCTCAAGGAGTCTCTGGGTAGTGCAAATAGTTTATGACCTCAGCTGTTATCAACAATAACAAAATTGGATGTACAAGTCCACCCATAGGGAGCTTGGAGAAAAGACCCATCAATTTGCTTTTGAAAAGCCAGCCAGTGAGCACCCTATGAACTACAGGTCTGACACATATGGGTTGACATGAGTTGGAGATCAACTTGATGTCAACTGGTTCTTATTTATTTAAATCTACAGTTGATAAACACTCGGAGATTTCTCTCTCTCTCTCTCTCTTCTTGCAGTGAACAATACTACTAAAAACACTTGTACATTTCTCTAGTAAATGTGTGTTATATACCTAACCAAAATTGCTGTGTTGTGGGGCATACAGAGGGTAAACTCAGTGGCTTAATGCAACAGTGATTCATTTATTAAATATGGTACATTTCCAATGCAGGTCAGTGTGTTAGAGTTGTTTATGTCATAACGTTTCCACTATAGAACCTTCATTTCAGAACTTTCACCATCTGGAAAGCTTCTGGCAGATAAAGCAAAAGTGGAAAATTGTACTTTGGATCTTAAATAATAGCATCCAGAAACAATGCATCTCGTTCCTATTTTGCTGGCATAAAACAAGTTACATGGCACCACATAATCCTAAAACTAGTTTTGTGTGATCAAAAACTGAACCCACTGGAGGTAATTCCAAATCAGCAATCCTATAGAACAGAGTAGAACTGCTCCATAGAGTTTCCAAGGAGCACTTGGTAGATTTGAACTGCAGCCCTTTGGGTTAGCAGATGTAGAACGTAATCACTACGCCACTAGAGTTTCCTTCATTGGGTCATGCAAATATGTTTGTTTGGACGGATAACAACTAAAAATGTTGTCCAGAGATACTAATATCTACCACATTCCATTAACCTGGGCGCTAAGTATTTTATTCTATCTTTCCCCTGCAGAAATATACCATACTGTTACACAAACAATGCATGAGTTCTAGGTTTGTTTGTAACATTACCCTCCCACTTGTGAAGTATTTTTGTGTGTTTTGCTATTTTTCTTCTATAGGAATGTGTTAAAAAAAATTGGCATAGTGGATTTACAAAAATACCTCAAGGTTGGCAAACTAATGCAAAAATGTGTGTTCTTTGCATAACAATACAGTAATGTCTTTCTCCAGGGAGTTGACACAAAACTCATGTCCAGTCATATCATTGAACTCAAAGTTTATTGTCTCTGATTGATGTGTAATATGTGCATGAAAGATTGTTAGGGGTTTATGAGTCATAAATAATTGTTTTTACATCAGGCCAGATGTGATTCCTCTTGACTAGAGATTATTGTTACAGATTGAATTGTGTCCCCCATAATATGTGTTGGAATCCTAACCTCCTTACCCGTGGATATATTCCTGTTTGGGAATAGTCTTTTCTTTGTTATGTTCATAAGGTTATATCAGTACAGGGTAAATCCTAAACCTAATCACTTCTCAGTTAAAGGAACAGCATAGACACAGAAACAGGCAAACACAGATGGAAGATGATAGATGTCACATGAAGACTGCCAAGGAACTGTGGAACACCTGGGTTGCAGAAACTGGGACCAGAGTCCTCCCCTACAGCAGAATTAAAGACTTTCTTTAGAGCCAGTGCCCTGAATTTGGATGTCTAGTCACCTAATCTATGAAAAAACAAATTTCTGTTCTTTAAAGCCACCCCTTGTGGTATTCCTGATATTGCAACATCAAGAAACTAAGATGACTATGAACTGAAAGGGTAAGTAATTGCCTATTCCCTTCCCCCAGCACACAAATCCTGTGTGCAATGCTGGAACAGGGAGGGGCATGGCAAGGCAAGTGAGTCCTGCATGAGGAAGAAGAGGAAACTGACTTATATGGTGGCCAGAGGAGTGGAAGATGGTAGGCACGAGAACTTTCACTGATGCTCAGCTTCCCTTTTCCTCTAGGCACATTTTTAAGCAGAGGCAAGTGATGTAAAATATTTCCTGGGATGAATGTTCAAGAAGATGGCACAGAAAAAGCTGGGACTCTAGACACTTGCCAAGAATTTTGCACACTAGTTTAAGGAGCTTGGATCTCATCTCAGAGACAATAGGAAGCCAAATGAAGTTTTTCAGCAGGAATATGGCATGATCAGGCTTGCTCTTTTAAATGGAGGGTTTTTATAGCATCACAGAGAGGAGTGCCGTGACAGGACTGAAGGACTCTGCAGTGGTCCAACCAGAAAAGAGTGCAAGAGAAAGTGGATCACGGTAGAGGCAATGGGAGTGGAGAGGAAAGGCCAGCAATAAAGACACTTCTAAGACTGAAGGGATGGGATTCTGAGTTAGCTGGATGCAGGAACTTAGAAGACACAGATGAGTTACACAAACCATAACTTCAGACGATGATGAGACCAGGTACAATGGGAGGAGGAAATAAGGGAAATATTGCTAAAGGAGTAATGAATTTCTCCTGAGAGTGACAAATAGTGTTTGGAAAGATGATTGTACAACATGGTAAGTATAATTAATATCACTGATTTGTGCACATACAAACGATTGAAATGGCAGGTTTTTGTTATATGTGTTGTTGTCAGTGGCTTTCAAGTCAGTTGAACTTCCGGCGACACCATGTGTACAAAGTGGAGCTGCTTCACAGGGTTTTCAAAACTGTGATCTTGTGGAAGCAGGTCACCAGGCGTGTCTTCCAAGGTACTTCTGGGTGGATGCAAACCACCCATCTTTCGGTTGGTAGTCAAACGTTGACCTATTCGCGCCACCCATGGTCAAAACGGACAATTTGTACTGTATTATTTGACTACAATAAAAATGAGTTTAATGATAAAAACCTGCAATTCGGGTACCCTGGTTCCCATTCCAAAGCTGCAGTTAACTGGGCATTTGTTGTTAGGAAAACCACATCACTTCTCTGAGTCCACTACGGGAGTGGGGAGTACGTGGACACCCTAAAGTTTCTCCCAACTCAAAGACTGTATAACTCTAACCTAGTTTTCCTCCTTGATAATACTTTATTCTAAAATCAGTGATGCATAAAACCCCTACTATTTTTCACTGAACTTGAAAATACAGATCTCATTTTGCCTTTAAGACCCGGAGGGTCCAGCATTTATTGAAAATGTTATGAGGCAAATGCTCAGGCAGATGACTCATCCTTGGGATTTGACCTTGATAAAACAGTGCATCATAAAAAGCCAGACTCAGGAGCAGAGGAGGTAGTCCAGTGGTGTCAGGAAGTTAGAATTTAGCAAGATAGTTAAAAATTGAAAACAATTTTTCTCGATTGATTTACTTGTTCAAAGCTTGTCTGTTAAGGAAATATTGAATGTCAATTCATGAACTACATAATGAAACCACTGATTTTTAAACTGGTTGGTCATTTACATCTTCCTAATTATTAAGAGTGTTTCTGTAAGATTCTCTTTCTTTCCTGGGCAGTTTATGAGATTTCTTGATATAGCTGCTGTGATCTTAGGTTGTTTCCAGAGTCCAATACAATCCTACAAACCACCCATTTACTGGTAATTGTTAGCAATAAAAAAATGCAGCTTTGTTCCTTCCAGGTTTCTGACAGGCCTCATGAGAATGTTCCATATTCATGGGTAAGTGATCCTTTTAGTCTACCCCATTGTGGTGAAGCAGTTTGAACATATTTCTTCCCACATTTCAAGTAGCTGGTTCCAAGGATGCTGAAGAACAAAATGTGTTACCTGGCATGTTGAATAAGAAGTCCATTTATTAGTGATGCAATTAATTTTGTAAGCTTCATGTAATTCAGTGCTGACTGATGCAAAACGCTCTGAGAAAGAGGAAGAATGGAGAGTAAATGGAATCTGGCCTTTTCCCTTTCATTTTTCTAAGTAAAATACCACTGTTTTTGTTAGGTGCTGTCGAGTTAGTTCTGACTCACGGTGGCCCTGGAGGTCGGAGTAGAACTGCCCATGGAGTTTCCAAAGAGCATCTGATGGATCTGAACCGCGACCTCTTGGTTAGCCACTGTAGCACTTTACCACCACACCACCAGGATTTCCGAGTGAAATGTTACATCCAAATACCCAACACAGCTTCTTAAAAGCAAAAGAAGACTGAGAAATTAGACATTTCACTCACAGACTTCAGGTTTGTGGCTTGAATAGCCTTATACACCTAGTCTTCATTTATCGCTTTTCTCTTATCCAACGTTTCACATCTATGACAATAGTCAAAGTCTACCTTTCAGCTGTTTGTCACATTAGCCGTGTACATCTGGCAGTAAGGAACACCAAAGTGTGAGGTGAAAATAAGGCTGGCTGTGATGATCAAAATTATCTATCAGTCTAGCCGGGCTGTGATTCTCAGTGGTTTGGCAGTTATGTATGTTGGTGGTTATGTAATGATGTAGTCATTCTCCATTTTCACATAATGCTAGTTTTTGCTTGATGGCCTAGTCTTTGGAACCTAACCACGTCAGTGAGTGAGGAGTCAGTAATTGACAGTGGGCTTTTGTCAGTGCTTAAAGATAAATATAGGTAATGACTTCCAGAGAGACAGTATTTCTACTTCAGTTGTGGAAGAACACATTTAAAAGTTTCTAATTCTATGGCACAGCCTGCAGAATTGTTGAATGACAAAGAGGTAAAATTTCTCCTAATGACCCAGGGAAAGGTAGTTGCCTTCTAGAAATCTCTGAGGTTAGATGATAACCACTGTTTCTATTTGGTCTGGGACTTGGTTGGGGGTAGGCAACAGGGTATGGGATATGGAGTTTAGAATGGGGTAACTGGTAAGAGATGAAAGAAGTGAGAAGACTGTTTATATCAATTCATTCACTTAGTTATCCATTTGTTCTTTCAACAAATATTGAGACCCGATATCTTAGTGAAAGCCCTGGTGATGTCGTGGTTAAGTGCTACAGCTGCTAACCAAAAGACTGACAGTTTAAATCTACCAGGCACTCACTGGAAACTCTTTGGGGAAGTTCTACCCTGTCCTTTGGGTCTTAGTTACCTAGTGCTGCCATAACAGAAATACCATAAGGGCATGTCTTTAAAGAATATAATGTATATTCTCATAGTTCAGGAGGCCTGAAATCTGAATTCAGGGCATGGTTCTAAGAGGAAGTCGTCTCTTGCCTATTTTAGTTTCTAGTAGCTGCCAGCAATCATTGGTGTCCCTGAACCTGCAGGTACACTGTCAGCATCATCTGTCTTCCTACTCTGTTCTCTTTAAAACTCAAAGTAATTAGGATTAGTAACTACCCCCCTGACCTGACTTCATTAATATAACAAACAGAAACCTCTATTTCCAAATAGTATTATATTTACAGGCACAGGGGTTAGGATGTCACCACATTTTTGGGGGGTGAAAGCACAACTCAATCCATAAAACCTGGTGTGTTCTAGGCATTGCTGGGGATAGAGCAGCAAACAAAAAGAATGAAAACTCTTGCCTTCAAGAAGCTTGTATTTCAGTGGAGGGAGATAGACAATAAACAGACATGTAAGCAAAATATGACAGTGCATAGGAATGTGACAATGTGATGGAGGAAAGCAAGGCTGAAAAGGAGGATAGGATGAGCTAGTGGGGATAAGAATGCCATTTAAAGCAGTGTGGCAGTGAAGGTCTTAACGGGAAGGTGACATTTAAGAAGTGAAGGAGGTGATGGTGAGCCAGCCATCTGGGAAGAGAGGAGGAGCAAGGTGAAGAGCTTCCAGGCAGGAATGGTGTGGGCGCGATGTCCTTCACTGATGTCAGAAGGATCACAGAAGTGTGAGTTTCCCTTTTCCGGAGAAAGAAGGCCCCTAGGTGATACAAGGAGTTTTCACTCAGCTACTAAGTGAAGCATTGGCAGTTTGAAACCCTGGTGGCATAGTGATTAAATGCTATGGCTGCTAACCAAAAGGTTATCAGTTCAAAGCCATCAGGAGCTTCTTAGAAACTCTATGGAGCAGTTCTACTCTGTCCTATAGAGTCACTATGAGTTGGAATCAACTCAACGGCAGTGGGTTTGGTTTTTTGGTTTTCACAGGCATCGTGCAAGGAAAGTCTCTCAATCTGCTTCTGTAAAGCTTACAGCCAAGAAACCCTGTAGAACTCAATTCTAGTACGAAAAACATGGAATCACTATGAGTCAGACTCAATAGCAATGGGTTTGTTTCATCTTCCTTTTTTCTTTTTCTTTTTTTTCTTTGTGGGAGAGGAAATCTGCAAAGTTATGTGTGAGGTGATGGGCAGTCTGTGGTTTATAGTGCTTCAATGACTGAAGAGTAATACCATCGGGCTTAGCTTTCCATACAATCACCCTGGCTGCTATGTTGACAATAGACTGTGGATGGCTGAGTGGGTTACCATCAGCTTCTTACCCAGAGGTTGATGGTTCAAGCTCCTATGAAGCAGTTTTAAACTGTATCACCTGGAATTGCTGTAAGTCAGAATTGCCTTAATAGGAGCTAGTTTGGCTGATTGGGGATTGGAGAAAGGGAATAAGCAGGGTTATAGTTTTGTGGGTCTTTCAGTAATACAGAGAGGAGATGGCAGCCCTTGGACCAGGATGCAAGTAGTAGAGGTGAGAAGTAGTTGGATTCTGAACGTAATTTGAAGATGAGGCCAACTGGGTTTGTTGATAGAGTGGGCAGGTTGTGTAAGAAGCAGAAAGAAGTTATAAAGGACTAAAATATTTCTGTCTGAGCAACTGCAAGGACGACTTTGTAAGACTGGGAAGGCTAGGCATGGGTGCGGTGAATGATCCGGAGCTTCTAGACACATTAGACTGGAAATGTCTTCAGTGTGGAGGAAACATGAACTAATCTGTTGTTGTTAGGTGCCATCGAGTCAGTTCTGACTCATAGTGACCCTATGAACAACAGAACAAAACACTGCCCGGTCTTGAGCCATGTCCACAATCATTTTTACGCTTAAACCCATTGTTGGCGGCCACTGTGTTGATCCATCTCGTCAAGGGTCTTCCTCTTTTTCTCTGACCCTCCACTCTACCAAGCATGATGTCTTTCTCCAGGGACTGATCCTTCCTGACAACATGTCCAAAATATGCAAGACACAATCTTGCTATCATTACTTCCATGGAGCACTCTGGTTGTACTTCTTCCAGAACAGACCTGTTGGTTCTTTTGGTAGTCCATGGTACATTTAACGTTCTTCTCCAACACCACAATTCTAATCTACACTGCTTTTATTTTTAAATGTATTGTTTAGGAATACAGATATGTGTAATAAAACCTTGTAACATGGAGGGAATAACAAACACAGAGTTGAAGGCACAGTTCTCCATTTGGGAGAGAAATAGCCGAGTAGTGGGATAGGGAAGTGGTGAGTTTCTTGGGTCTGTGTTGCCTGTGGCTGATCCGTGCTGATGAAGAATGGCACACAAGGAACATCGGTGGTGATGAGGGCAGCTGGCATCTCTGATGCCCCAGCAACAGCTCTTAGGCATCAGGCAGCTCCCTTTTATTTAGTGAGCAAAACAGGTGTACACAGTAAAGCAGGCATTATTTTGAATAGGGTGTGGATAGTTTCCCACAAAGTAAATGGGTGTCTTCCCGACTGACTAACATCAGGTGAATTCGCCTCTTCAGGAGGTAAAGCACTTAGGCCTGGGCAGGACTACCAAGATCACACTCTTCGGACGAAACCCATCATTTGCGAGGGTCTGATGTCACACATTCCAGCCATTTGCAGTTGTTTTGCATTCATTCCTTCCAGATTCAAAAGCCCCGCCCCCAGGCCTCAATATTTGCCCTAACCGTGGCCAAATTGCCCACAGCCCCAGCTGTGGTCATGTTGCCCACCAAGAAGGAACATATCAGTTGATACAATGATATTGGCAATGTTCTAGGCTGTAAGTGGAGTAGAAAGTTTGTTGATGTTCATTTTATTATTTATGCTTCTTGAATTGCACACACACAGGTTAATCAAATATCACATGTCAAAAAATTTGAAAAGAGAATGAGAGGAATTGAAGGCAAAGAGTTTAGACATCTATTTGAGGGGTGTTTCTGTGAAGGCAAGCAAAAAATTGGGTTGAGGTGGGGTCAAGAGAGTGTGTTGTTAAAATAGGATAAATAAGTGACACGAATATGTTGACTGAAATAGCCCAGTGGAGAAAGAAACATTGACGGCACAGGAAGGAAAGTGCTGCAGAGATGTCCTTGAGGAGGCCAGGGGATCTCGTTCACAAGGGAGGGGCTGGACCTAGACAGGAGCACTGACAGTCCATTCAAAAGCTGGAGAAGGATTCAGAGGACATAGGCACTGACACGGGGACAGGAGGTAGAGACAATCGGCAAGTTCTCTTCTGACAGCTTCAGTTTTCTCCGTGAAGCAGGGAGCAGGGTCATCGGCTGAGCATCTGGATTCAGAAGTGTTAGGATCTGAGGAGTGAGTGAGAGTGTGAACGGAAGACTGAAGTTCTCAGGGTACACTCGAGGACACTACCCAGGAATGAGAGGTGAGGCTGGTCCATGTCCTGCATTTTCTGTAGTAACACTGAGCTTACCAGGGGTCCGCAGTTTGGGGAAAGTTGGAATTAACCAGCATTGGGGGTTTGTGAGAGGAAGAGAACGACAAATAAGGGCAATGTATTTGAGGATATTTTTAATTTACTGATTGTCTGAGCGAGACAGAGGGAAATGAACAGCATAAAATGATGAAGAAAAGTGAAAGTCTAATTTGACTGTAGATCCCAGAGGGATTAAAAAATTATGGGACTTGGAGTATTACAAGAAGTCCACTGAAAAATAGCAAAAGTTTGTTAGAGCGCTGTTATGCTTGAAGTGGGCAACACTGGAGGCATTGCACTCACTGGTAATAACAACTCCTGGGTGACGTACGAGGTCCGACAATTAAGTTAGCACAATTAATTTTTCTAAGTGCTACATACCTCAGTGCGGAATATCATTGTGATCACCTTCAAAGTCCTCCCCTTGGGAAGCTACGCACAAATGCTGGCACCTACTCCACCCTTCAAAGCAATTTTAGAAGTCCTTCTGGAATGGCCATTGCACACAGTGGCTCGGTGGCCAGTTTGCAAACTTAATTGTCTAGTTGTCTGTGAGGGAGATTTTAGCCAGTAAACAAATAACTGTATTGGAAAACCCTCCCTACTCTCCTGATCTTGCCCCTTAATGACTTTTTTCTTTACCTGCAGATAAAGGAGATATTGAAAAGAAGACATCTTAATCATATTCCAGACAAAGGTCATACAACAACAGCTCTGATGGCCATTCTGGAAAAAGAGTTCCAAAATTGCTTTGAAGGGTGGACTAGGTGCCGGCACTGGTGCATAGCTTCCCAAGGGGAGTACTTTGAAAATGACTGTAGTGATATTCAGCAATGAGGTATGTAGCACTTTTTCTAGAACGAGTTCATGAACTTAACTGGCAGTTTGTAGATCAGAGAGAGCAAGAGGGACAAAGAACTGAGGGACCAGGATGTAGGAAGGACCATCCACATGGGTGTCAAAATCACATGGAATTGTAACAGGAGCTAAAAGAGTTTTCAACACTTTAAGTCTTCTAGTAACTTCTGAAAAACACTTCTATTGCTCTTTCTTGATGCTTGAGTTTTAGGTCTTCCTTCTACCTTAGAAGGTGGGGATGTAGCGCATCCTCCCGGTATGATGTCAGGGTGTTTTCGTTCTTTTCCTTTCTCCAGCAATTTGCTTTCCCTGTTCGAGTGAGTATGTGCTTAGCTTTCCAGGTTCTTCTCCATAATTCATCTCCATAGCTTTCCAAGCTATATGGTAAACTGCCTTTCAATGAGTTCCACTACATTAAATGTTTTTATATCTTTTGTCTTCTTAACACTATCTCTCCCGAAGCCTCTGGCTTTCTCTAAGCTGAAAACCCCCCAAAATCCACTGTCATTGAGTTAATTCTGATTCACAGTGACCTTATAGGACAGAGTAGAGCTGCCCCACCGAGTTTCCAAGGAATGCCTGGTGGATTAGAACTGCTAACCTGCTGATCAGCAGCTGGAGCACTTAACTGTTACACCAACAAGGGTTCCTTTCTAATGTGAGTGGGTTGATTATCTGGCCTGTGGTAAGGTCAAAGGAATCACTCCATTAGCCTTTCACTTGTCTTGGGAATCCCCTTTGTGCTTCATCTCTCATTTGGACAGAGTTCATGTTCAAGTATTTTCCTGAGAAAGTGTGAAAGAAGGTTAGTGTTTTGAGAACTTGATCTCCTACTCTTGTATTAGATTCACAGATCACCTGGGTATATATAGCATCCAAGGCTGAAAACCATTTTTCCCTCACAATTCTGAAGCCATTACATCACTGTCTTCTAGATTACCACCTAGCTATGGACAAGCCCAGTGTATTCTGGGCTTTGGATTCTTCTAGCTGCAGTCCATGTTTTAGCATTAGATAGTAATCTAACTTCAAATTCACAAAAATGATCAAAGTTTTTCTAACACCATCGTCTAAATAATCCGCCTTTTCCTGTTTGCTTTCAAAAACGTAACTATCTGCATTTTTTTCTTGCTAGAACTGTTTTCCTCTGAATTACCTTTTTTTCCTCTTTGTGATGCTTTGGCCTCTGTGTTTTTTACTGTCATTAAAAGTTTCCCTCAAATGTTAGGTGAGTCTTTACCACCTACTCACACATTTTAAGGTTGTCACACTAAAAAGCTGCTTGGAAGCTGTGTACTTGTGGTTTGCCTATCTGCAGGTACATAGTAGGGTGGCATGGGGGGCTGTTCCATCACAGGAATCTTCAATGCCAGCACCATGATGTCTTTTCTTTTAGGGAATCAGATTCCCCTGAGAAGACTCCTCTGATATCCAGTGTGGAGGATTTTAGTAGAGCTGGTAGTCTTTCAGGCGATGGTGAGAAAATCTGGGGTAAAGGATGGAGCTGAGGAAGGTTTTCAAAATAGAATGTGCAAATTTGTAAAAAGCTTCTCCTTCTGTTGGAACACCCCTAATCTACCCCTTTCCACCCTGCTTGAATGTCTCTCAGCCCAGGAACCCTCTGCTTCACTGTCAGAGAATCCACACCCCATCTCCCGGCCTGTTCGGGCAAGGGCAGTTGCCGGGTAACTTGAGTTGGGGAGGATATCCACGGCTCTTGTTTTTGGCAAAAAAAAAAAAAAAAAAAAAGCATTGCCCAGTCCTCCTGATCCTGCTGTGCCATTACCACACTTCTAGATCTACTCAGAGTTGCCAACTTCTGAGATTCTGGGGAGCTCTGTGGTATAAATCTGGTGGCTTCTTGGCTTGCCTTCTGTTGGCTGGGAGTCAGCTGCCTCGTGACTCATAAATCACTATTAGTTGGCTTGGGCTGCTGTAACGCGTTACCACAGGCAGGGTGGTAGAAACAACAGAAACTGATTCTTGCACAGCTCTAGAGGCTAAATGTCTGAAATAAAGGTGTTGGCAGGGCTGTGGCTGTTGAATTTTGTCCCTCCCCCACCCTGCAAAAGATATGTTGAAGCCTAATGTCTATACCAGTGGACCTGGCTTTGTTTGGAAACGGTCTTTTAAAAAGGCGGAGTACCAGTACCTGTCTGTTGTTGTACTGTGGTGGTTTGCATGTTCTGTGGTGCTTGACGCTATGTCATTAGCATTTCAAACACCAGCAGGGTCACCCGTGATGGACAGGTTTCAAAGGAGATTCTAGATTAAGACAGACTAGGAAGAAAGATTCAGAAATCTACTTCTGAAAATTCAGAACATGAAAACCTCATGAACCACAGCTGATACAGTGCTTGAAGATGAGCTCTCTGAGCTGGACAGAACATAGTGCTGCAACAGTGGATTGGAACATCTCAACAACTTTGAAGTTGGTGCGGGACTGGGCAATAATTCGTTCTGTTACACGTGGGGTTGCCGGGAGTCGGAGCTGACTTGACTGCAACTAATAATTACAACAACAGTGGAGTAGGGGAGGTTCTAATCCCCGCTGAATTACATCTTATAAAACAGAGTAGATATCAAGAGAAAGAGGAAGGGCAGTCATATGACCAAGGAGTTAGAAGTAACTGCCAACCAAGGAGTGCCAGGGATTGCTGTGAGCCACCAGAAGACAGGAGGGAGGCAGGAAGCAGATGCTGTCTCAGAGCCCTCGGAAGAGGTCACCATGGCTGACAGCCTGATTGGAACTTCCATCCTGTAGAACTGTGAGACAGAAAATTTCGGTTCTTGTTGAGTTATCTAGTTGGTGGTTATTTTTTACGGCAGCTCTAGGAGACCAAGACAGCCATGCTCCATCTGAAGGCTCTAGGGAAGAACCTCCTCTTAACTCTTGTATCTTCTGGAAGTTGCCAACAATCCTTGGCATTCTCCGCTCACAGCCGCATCATTCCAGCCTTGGCCTCCACCATCACATGGCTGTCTTTCCTCTGGGTGTGTCCCTGTGTCTTTCCACGGCGTTCTTGTGAAAATACAAGTTATTTCATTTAGGGGCAATCACATTCGGTAGGATCTGACTGTAACATAACTAATAGCATCTTCAAAGGCTCTGTTTTCAGACAGGATCACATTCTGAGGTTCCGATTGGACATACATTCTTGGGTTGACACTGTTTGATTAACTTCAGTTACTCACCATCGATTACCAAACTTCCAAAATGTTGCTACTCTTCTTCCATTTCCTTTTCTAATTCTCTTGTGGGGCCAAAGAATGTGAATTCCCAGCTGTCTTTCTTTTCTGAGGAAGATACCATTTCTCATTCCCTCCAAGATTAGGCATCAGAACTGAAGTCTCAGCAGCCTTCTCAGCTTAGCGCCCAAGCCCCTGGTGTCATGTGAGATGGCATCTCTGTCTCGTGAGGAAGCTTAATTCACATGTTTAGATGAAAACCCAAACCAAATACTCTGTGCTGCATAGACTCGTCTCTGCTTTCCCTGTCTCCTTCTCAGTCCCCAAATAGACTTTCCTTCTAATGCAAACTGCCCAGAGTTGACCCTGCATGAAGGTTGAGGGTGTCATAATGGCCAAATGACCTACAACAGAGAAATCAGGAAAGTGAGGTGAGCTGAGCAGAAGAAGTTGTGTAGTCCTCACTGTTTCACAGAACTGTTAAACAGGCCAATAGGCAGAAGCAGCTGCGTAGAAAACAAAAGGACTTCATCTCCTCTTGTGTAGCTATACCCACCCAGCAATTAGGCCTGGAAATAGGTGGCTAGGCACTGCTTTCTTTTGAGAAAGGAGAAGTGGGGCATTTAACTCCTTGCTAAGAGAAAGTTGTTCTCTCCTAGCTTTTTCCTAAGGCTTTAGAACATTCTTCTTAGGTCTATGAAGCGATTCCCAGTTGTCTTTCCTCTTTCAAAGAACTCTGAAACACACTCAAGCATGTATTTTTGTAAACGGAGCACCAAAGGAACAGAGAAATTATGCACCCTCTCCTCCACAACTTGGCAAATCAGAGAAAGGTCTTGAAATAAAGCTCAAGCCATTTATCTTAGTTGATTCTCCCAGAGACCCGAGTTCTGATAGAAGCATAATGTACGTGAGCAGGTATTTTTCAAAATGCTCTAACCATTTCTTGGAATTTTTCATGTTCATTTATTAAACTTTCTGACTTGAGGCCATTGTTAGGGATCTTACTGGCAGTTTTTATTAAAAAGTAAAATTATTAAAAAGGCTTTGCACAAAGCTGAACATGAATAGGCTTGAAAGTTGAGCACGGTGTGTCATAAAGGCACAATTTGGATGATGAATTAATAATGAAACAATGACATTAAGTCCCTAGGATGGAGAGTGGATCTACTGCATGTGCATAAGGAAAGCTGGACTAGGTAAAACAGTTCTATGATTGCTTACAAAAATCTGAGAGTATATTTCTTTCCTATGATCATAACAAGACAGAGCAAAACACCTAAACGCTATAGCAGAGGTACCTTAAGAACATGACAAGCACTGCACCCGCCGCCATCGTGTTGATTTCGACTCATTGCAATGCTTTCAGGCTGAATAGAATTGCCCAGCAGAGTTTCCAAGGAGTGCCTGGTGGACTTGAACTGCCGACCTTTTTGTAAGCAGACACAGCACTTAATGACTACATTACCAGGGTTTCCAAGTACAGTATAGTTGTTGCAGTTGGATTGATGTCATATTTTGTAAAATGAGAGATGCTGGAGCAGAACATGTGAAACCGACTCAGTCTAAGCCTAATGAAGATCCATTGTACTGGTGACAGGAACAAGTTCGAATCTCCTGCCCCCATCTTTCATCTTCCTAAACTACTGTCTATTCTTTTTTTTTTTTTCTGGTCAAAAATATTACTTGAAGTTATTTCTGAAACTGCTGTGTTTTCCAGGCTAACAGATACAGAGAAAACTGAACTGTTAGTCCCAGTTTTCTGCTTCCCAGCAATGCCATAGCACGTGTCAGCTTGTGGTGCTGCGGTGGCTCGCGTGTTTCTGTGATACTGAAAGCTATGCCACCTGTATTTCAAACACCAGCAAGGCCACTCATGGTGAACAGATTTCAACAGAGCCTCCAGACTAAGATGGACTAGGAAGAAAAGCCTAGAAATCTGTTTCTGAAAACAGTAGGATATTGTCTGATACAGGGCTGGAGGATGAGCCCTTAGGTTGGAGGTCAGTAATGGACTGAAGTGTGCTGGAGATCACGATGATGGTGTGGGACCAGGTGGCCTTTCATTCTGTTATATAAGGTGTCTCCATGAGTCAGAGCTGACTGTATAGCAACAGCAGTGACAACAAGCAGTGTAACACAGTCACGACTTTGTTCTCGTGGGGGAGGATGGAATGTAATTTCCCAGTCCCTAACTTTGGGCTAATTCATGTGACTTGCTTTGGCCAAAGGGCTATTTTGAGGTTGTCCTCTTGCTCCGCTGTAACTGTCATGAGACAGCCATGCTTCAGATGTCCCATTGGTCCCAGAAGGATGAGATCAGTGGATCAGAGGTGTCCCAGTCAATTCATAGATATAAGAAATAGAAATAAATGCTTACTGTTACCTGCCGCTGACTATGGGGGTTGTGTGTTACATAGAATTGCATGTTGTAGATAGAACTAGTAAGGTAAAACATTTACCAAGTAAAGCAGCAGAGGACAAAAACTCTCATTTAGTATGTTGTGAATTGACTTGTGTCCCTCAAAAATATTTGTATCAATCTGGCTAGGTCATGATTCCCAGCACTGTATGATGGTCTATCATTTTCTCATCTGATGTCAATTTCCCGTGTTGTAAATCCTATCTCTCCGATGTTAATGAGAGGGGATTAGCAGCAGTTATGTTTATGAGACAGTCTACAAGATTGGCTTGTGTCCTGAGCCAATCTCTTTAGAGACATAAAAGAGAGAATTGAGCAGAGAGATAAGGGGACTGTATGCCACCAAGAAAATAGCAGCAAGAGCACACTTGTTCACTTGGACCCAGGGCTTTTAATACTAAAAAACAGAAAGGGCACAATTTAGAATAAAATGTAGTCCTTTAAGACGAAACAGTGGACTGTGTAAGCGCAGTCCGATTACATGCTACACCATGGATGAACCTTGAAAATATTAGGCAGAGTAAAGAAAATCAGTTACAAAGGACAAGTACTGTATAATATCACTTATATAATGTACCTAGAATAGAAAAATGCATAGAGAGCAAAGTTTATTAGTGGTTACTACGGGCAGGAAGGAAGGGGAAAGGAGAAGTTGTTTAGGAAGCTCTAAGCTTCTGTTAGGAGGCAATTGGTTTGAAACACTAGCATCTCTGCAGGAGAAAGATGTAGCAGTCAGCTTACACGAGGACAGCCTCGGAAACCCCATGAGGCAGTCCTACTCTGTGCTATAGGGTCACCATGAGTCAGAAGCAACTCTAAAGCAATGCGTTTTAAGTTTCTGTTTAAGGTGATGTGACGTTTGACAATAATTATAGGCGATGCTTGTATGTGATTGATGTAATTGGTATATCAAATTGTGCATGTAAAAATGTTGAATTGGTGAATGTTTTATATACCCACAATTTTGCAACAATAAAAAAACATACAAAATTTTTTTCATGTGTAACTCGCCATAGGCTTACAAACGTCTGGGAAATAGCTTTTGAGAACAGAAAGTTGTCTCTTCTACAAAGGAGAAGGATCTAGGTATTGGTTTGCTAGATTTCCTGGTCTCCAAGCTATCCATAAGTCAAAATTCTTACAGTTTTCTTTTGCTGTGTTTCCAAATGATATCCTGATATAATACGTCTGTGTTGGATGGGATGGTGTTCCCTCCAAAATATGTCTATCAATTTGGCTGGATCATGATTCTCAGTACTGAATGACTGTCCACCATTTCGTCATTTGATGGGATTTTCTCATATGTTACAAATTCTATCATTATGATTTAATGATGAGGAAGGTGGAAGAAGAGCTGGAGCCTTTGAACTGTGGTGTTGGCGAAAAATACTGACTGCAGCACAGCCTACTGAAAGAAAGAACAGATCTGTCCTGGAAGAAGTACAACCAGACTGCTCCTTAGAAGCAAGGATTGGTGACACTACGTCTTACATACCTGGGGCATGCTGTCAGAAGGGATCAATCTCGGGAGAAGGACACCATGCTTAATAAAGTGGAGGCTCAGCAAGAGAGAGGAAGACCTTCAACAAGATGGATCGACACAATGGTTCCAACAACGCAATTAATCAAAAAAGTGATGGTGGGAATGGTGCAGAACTGGGTGATGTTTTGTTCCGTTGTGCAGAGGGTCATTATGAGTCAGGACTAAATGGCAACTAACAACAACGATTTAACGAGATGGCTCAGCAGCAGTCATATGTATGAGCTCTACAAGAGTGGATAGCGTCTTAAGACAATCTCTTTCAAGATAAAAAAGCAAGCTGAGAAACATGAAGACCTCATACCACCAAGAAAGCAACACCTGGAACAGGCCACATCCTTTGAAACTGAGATTCCTGTGCTAAGATGCTCCCAGACCAAGGGAAGACTGATGCAACACAAGGAACTTCCTCCAGAGCCAACAGGCAGAGAAAGCCTTTCTCTGGAGCCAGTGCCCTGAATTCTGACTTCTAGCCAACGGACTATGCGAGAAAAAGTTTGCTTTTATTAAAGCCATCCACCTGTGTTACAGCAGCACTAGATGACTAAGACAGTAGGAAGAGTTACAGCAGACCCCGTGTATTTACAATGTGCCTGCTTCTGAGGTATTGTTGGCTGTTTGCCCAGTTGGTTTTCAACTCACGGGGATCCCATGTGCTACAGGATCAGACCATCATGACCAAAGTGTTGTGATCCTTGGGACTTTCATTGGCCTTCTTTCAGAAGTAGATCTTCAGGTCTTTCTTCCCAACCCATCTTAGTCTGGAAACACCCCTGAAATCTGTTGGGCATCATAACCACACACAAGCCTCCACGGACAGATAGCTAGTGGCTGCCCACAGGGATGCCTTGGGAGGAACAGAATCCAGCTGTCCTGTATGGAAGGAGAAGATCCTACCGTGGATTCACCATTGCCCTCTCTCTGGGGATGTAAATGTTTGCAAGTTGTTTTCCTGACTCTTCCTGGTAGTGTCGGTTAATGACGCTGAGAATGTCTCTGACCAGCAGTCACTAAGGAAGCTGCCTGATCAGCATGGCTTAGGAGTGTACATTTGATTTGTTTTCCCTGCATGGCTTTCCTTTCTTATTTTTAGCACCACTGTTCACACAGAAAATAAAGATAATCATCCCAGAGATTGAATATCGAATCAGTGGGAGTGGAAGAGAAATTATGCCCAGGAGGAGAAATTTGGCTCTTCATCTTATAAAGCAGCAGAGACTTGCTATTTGCAGAAGAAATAGTGGTCTAAGAGCCAGAAATACAAAGAAAATTCAAGTAGAAGACCTTCGCCAGGCTGGTGGGAAGCTGAGTTTTCCGGAAGAGAGCAAAACCTGAACCTCCTGGCTTCCACCAGCTCTACTATGTAACAGCATTCAATTCAGCCTGGTTCTTGGGCAAACCTACCAGTCCACATATTTGGCAGGGATTAGTCACAGCTGTTCTGGGCTTACCACTGCAAAATCCTCAGATTATTTTTGCTATCAAAATAATTTTAAAAAAATTGTAAACTATAGCTATACATACAAGGGAATGCATATGAAACTGGAGATTATTGAGTTAAGATTTGTAGTCTAATTATCAGAATTGTACCAACGTCAGTTTCTGATTTTACATTGTAATTAGGGTTAATAGAATTTTTTTTACTGTAGTAAAAATGTATGTAACAAAACGTTTGCCATTTCAGTGTTCTTCATACATACAATGTAATGACATCAATTGTGTTGATCATGTTGTACAATTATCAGCACTTTCCACTTCCGGATTTATTCATCACCCTTGAGAGGCTTATCATCCCCTAAAAAAATGAGTGCCCTTTTCCTTCTACTGCCCTTCCTCTCTTCATAACCACCAATAACTTCAGTCTGCATGCACTTGCCTGCTTTGGGTGTTTCATATAAGTGGGACCGTAGAATGTTCTTGTTTGACTGACTTATTTCACTCACTATTATGTTTTCAAGATTTATCCATGTTGTAACACAAATCAGAACTTCATTGCACTCCTCCTTTTTTTCTTTCATAACTTCTTTTGTGGTAAACACACAAACAACAAAACAGTTTCCATTTCAACAATCTTCACGTGAGCAGTTCAATGACATTAATTATATTCTTTATTTTGTTCAGCAGTCACTGACAACCATTCCCAAATTTTCCCATCACCTGTAGTAGAATCTCATTGTGCCTAAGCGTTGAACCCTCTTGCTTCTCCCTCCTGTTCCTGGTTGCTCTCTACATGCTTCCTGTTCTAGAAATTTCATATAAGTGGGATGATACAGTATCTGTTCTTTTGTGACTGACTTCTTTTACGCAGCATAAAGTTTCAAGGTTCATCCATATTGGAACTTCATTTCTCTTTATGGCTGAATAATATTCCACTTTATGTATATAACACATTTTGCTTATCTACAGGATTGCTGTAAACCCTGGTGGCGTAGTGGTTAACTGCTACATCTGCTAACCAAAAGGTTGGCAGTTCAAATCTTCCAGGCACTCCTTAGAAACTCTGTGGAGCAGTTCTATTTTGTCCTATCAGGTCTGCATGAGTTTGAATCAACTCGACGGCACTGGATGTGGGATTGCCAGATTTAGCAAAAATGCAGAACGTCTAGTTAAATTTGAATTTCAGATATATAAGAAATAATACCAAGACACATTTATACTAATACCCACCCACCCACACACACACACGTATTCAATATTAACCTGAAATTTGAAGGAAGCCTGAAATTGTACTGTAGTTACATAACGGTGTCACTATTTGAGGAAAGTGAGTGGAGAACTCGCAGAACTCCATGTATTTATTATTTTTGTGATTTCAGATGAATTGAGCCCCTAATTATTTGAAAACAAAAAGCTAGAGAAACATATAGTTCTCCATGTACCACTCATATAACAATGTCAGAGTACAGGTATCTTCAGATAACCTGGGGACAAAATGAACTTTCTGCCGTGGTAGTTAATGTACCACTTTTTGAGCTGCAGTGAGGCTGAGGAGGATGTGCACTTTTCTCTCTACTATAGAACAAAAACAGTTAAGACAATTGGCAGAGATAAATTGTGTGTGGCAGGCTACTTGTCTCATTCTTTGCAAATCCTGAATGTATCTTATCTGTACTCAGCTGGGCAGCAAATAGCATTTTCACACTGATGTGTTTGGCACTGAGATTTCGTGGATGTCCTGCACCCCCAGTGACAGACTGTCGTGGGTACTGAAGAGGTTTGGCTAAGTTCCATGCACAAAGATTAGACTAAACTGAAATTGGGAGCTTTATTTCTTCTCCTATAGCAGTTGTCCATGGGACTACTGTGTATGTTAGGATGTATGAAGGATTAGTGTCACTGAATTCTTTTCTTTTGTACTTAAATGAAGGTTTCTCACTAAGCAATTAATACACATATTGTTCTGTGATGTTGGTTACCAACCCCATGACATATCAACGCTCTCCCATTTTCAACTTGGGTTCCCCGTTACCAGCTTTCTTGTCCCCTCTTGCCATCTAGTGCCTGACCTCAGGTTACTGTGCCCATTTAGTGGCGTTTTTTTTCTTTATGGGCTTCTCTAACCTTTGCTGAAGGGTGAATCTCAGAAGTGACTTCACTGCTTCGCTAAAAGCTATCTGGTGGCCATGCTCTTGGGTTTCTCCAGTCTATCAGATAAGTAAGTTTGGTTTTTTGTTTCGTTTTCTTTTTTCTTTTTTTTTGCTAATTAGGACTCTGTTCTACATTTTTCTGTGTGACTGAATTCTTCTCTAATTCTAAGGAACCGATGTGAATAGGACACACCAAGGAGTGTCCATGTTTCACCCACCACTGTGTTGAACTGTATCCCTGTAACAGCTGTGTAAGGAGTCCTGGTGGCACAGTGGATAAGCACTCGATCACTAACTAAAAAGTCAGCAGTTTGAACCACCAGCTGTTTTGTGGGAGAAAGTTGTGGCAGTCTGTTTCAGCAAAGATTGACGCCATTGGAAATCCAACAGCAATGAGATGGTTTAAAAGATATGTTGATGTCCTCTCCCTTGTACTTGTGAGTACCTCTTTGGAAATAGGGTTCTCTTGTTATACTAACAAGGCCACACTGGAGTAGGGTGGGTCCTAAACCTAATCCTGTCTGAGTGGTATATTATAAAGGGGAGAACAGTCACAGAGAGACAGACACACAGGGGGAGATGCCATGTGACAACAGAGGCAGATGTGTCTACAAGCCCAAGAATGCAAAAGATTATTTGCAGCTACTAGAAACTGAAGGAGACAAAGAAGGACCTTTTCCTAGAACCAATGGTCTGAACTTGAACTTCTAGACTCCAGAGCTAGCAGACAATAAATTTTGTTCTTTAAAACCATGTACATGTGGCCACTGAGTTGATTCTGACTTATACTGATGTGTTTCAAGAAGGACTACACTCCATAGGGTTTTCAATGGCTATAGTCTTACCAAAGTAGATTGCCAGGATTTTCTTTTGTGGCTTTCTTGGGTGGATTCAGACCATCACTCTTTGACTTAGTAGGAGATCACAAATTGTTTGCTCTACCCAAGATCATAATGTCGTTCACTTGTGGCATACTTGTTACAGCCGCGCTAGCAAACTGGGACACCTGGTCAAGTCTTTAGCCTTGAATCTTCTGTTTTATGTTGGTTGATGAGGCTCAAGGCTTCTTCTTCGTCCGCTAGGTTCTCTTAACACCAAGAAAGGCGGGAATCTGAGTCCTTGGCTCCTTTCTCACAGAACCATTTGCTAGTCATGGCTGTCCAAATGTCAGCGCTTGATACGTGGGTGGAGAAATGAGTCAGATTTGGGAAAAGAAGACTAAAATTGTCCAAAATAACAAAGTTTGAATCCCTCCACCCACCATTTCGCTTCCCTTGTCTTCTGAGATGATACTCAAATATTCAATAAACATTTCTAATTAAGGCTCATTTCATCTATTGTGTTTCTTTTCTATATTTTAAATCTGTATTCTCTGTGATTATCTTTGCATGGAACAATTTTATAGTATTTTTCCAGAGATGAGAAAGGCCAAACTTTCCTCTAGCATGTTTAATGTCATTTTTTTTTCTTTTTTTTTTTTTTATGTTGGTGATTTAGAAAGTTTTCTTTTAGCTTCACAGCTTATTACTGGCAATATTTTGTGAAGTTTTTTAGAATTATTGTCAAATAGAAAAAGTCTATAAAATTTATTTCAGAAAAGAGCAATGAGACTTCAAAGGCCTTTCATTTTCATATTCAAAGTCTGTTCTTAAACGTTCAGAATTGGTGACATTTACTGATCAGCTAGTCACTGAGGTATTCTTGTCAAAATGTAGTTGAGCTGCCCCAAACTCTTTAGAAGTATTTTGGGGAGCCATTGGCACACTGAATTAAGGTCTAACAAGAAAATTTAGCTGTTTCTGGAAATGACTTCCAACTACACAAATACGTGTTAACAAACCCAAATCCATTGCCAATGAGTCTGTTCTGACTTACAGCAAACTGATAGGAGTGCCTGGTGGATTCGAACTGCTAACATCTTTGTTTGCAGGTGTTGCACTTAACTACTGCATCACTAGGGTTTCCCAGTTATGTCTTACTAAAACCAAATTAACTGTATCCTCTATTTTTCTTTTTTTATGGTATTTGCCAAATTGACAAGTGAAAAATGACGATCATTTTTATTTGTATTTTAAGTCTAAATGAAGCTAAGCTTTGCATTTTCATTATTCTATTGATCTTTTTTCCTTTTTTGTGAATTGCCAATTCACCTCTTTTCCCTATTTCTCTTTTTAACTTTTTTCTTCTATTAATTTGTGATGCTAAAAATATATATTGCAGATAAAACTCTTATTCTTTGGTACATACTACATTTATTTTTCTTTTTATTGTCTGACTATTAACCCATTAACCTCGTTTATGGTGATCATTGCTGTTATAGAAAATTTTAGTTTTTATATAATTAAATGTAAAAATTATATCTTTTATAAGTTCTACTTTTGGCTTCATTCTTAGTAAGTCTCTACTGCAAGACTGTGACAGTATTAAAATAATAATAGTCATAAGAAGACTAATGGTAACAGCAATAATTGTAGCATATCTGTTTATTAAATGTTATTTGTCAAAAATCTCACAAGACAACTAATTTATGTGATTATGTTCAGTTCTAACATTAACCCAGCTGCCTAGATGGCTTCATTTTGCAAATGAAAAACTGAGACTTATAGGTTCTGTTGTCTTCCCTAAGGTCATTGAGATCTGTTTGACTCCACAGCCCATCCTTACCAGAGTTCTGTAGAATTTAGGGAAGTGCTGAGCCTTGTGGAGGGCAGGAATGGGTGGGCCAGAGGCTGACTGTGCCTTCTCCCTGTGGGAGAACTTTCTAGTCACTTGTCTGGAGAAGTCGGTGTAATCAGGTTGACAAAGGACAACAAAGAAGAATGTGTACTAATGAAAAATCAACTTTGCTTTCCTTTCACGTTGTGTCCTGGTGAGAACTGGAAGATTACTGGAAAAAATAATAATAAGAGGCTACTAGGAAATCATATAGAAAATTAGAAAAACTAGGAAAAATATTAAAGAAATTGTAGTTACCATGAAATAGCATATACAGTTCATTTCATGTAAGATATATTTTCTATTCAATATGACATCATCCCCAACAAAGAACCCACTGCCACTGATAAAGCCTTATTAATGAATAATGTTGAGTAAGACAAACAAATGTATATGTAAGTCCTTGAAACCAAAACCGTTGCCACTGAGTTGATTCTGATTCACAGTGACTTTGTAAGCGCAGAGTAGAAACTACCTGTAGGGCTTCCAAGGCTGTGAAGCCTTATGGAAGTAGACTGACACATCTTTCTCCCACTGAGTGGCTGGTGAGTTTGAACAGCCAGCCTTTTGACTAAAGGGCAAGCACTTTACCTACTGTGCAGCCGGGGCTGCTTATGCCTGAGATATCCAGTGCCATCGAGTACATTCTGACTTACAGCGAGCCTGTAGGACAGAGTAGAACTTCCCAGTAGATTCTCCAAGCAGCAACTGGTTATTTGAACTATTAACCTTCTGGTTAGCAGCCATGGTTCTTAATCCCTGTACCACTAGGGCTCCTTATACTTACATTAGGGTAAGAAAAACATTGTTTCGTGTAAGACATATTTTGTGTTCAATGTGGTATCATCCCCAACAACAAAGAACCAACTACCACTCATAAAGCCTTATTAATGAATAATGTTGAGTGAGACAGAATTCCGCAAAGCATAGGAGTAAACTGAAGGGGGGGGGGGAAAGGCAGGAAAAAAGGAAATAGGGATATTGAAGAGGGAATGTAGGGGAAGAAGTAGAGGAAAGAGAGAATATGACAGTCTTGTTAGAGCACGCCTTATTTTTCCAAGTAATTTTTGTGCAAGACTTTATTCTTTGACTTCTTATATAACAGTAAGATTGAAATGTCCCTCTTCATCTTCATCTTACTTGTTTATCCTTCATAGTTTTATCTTTAGACCCTTATACCGATACTCCATGAAGTTGAAATCAACTGGGCGGAAACTAACAACACTTCTACTCCAGGAATCTTTATTGTCCTTTGAATGATTACTTGAAGTACCAGTGCAGCTTTGTTTGTAAACTGGAAAAAATGATCCACAGGCTGTTTGGTTCAATCCCTGCCTTCATGTCTTGCTTAGACCACAGGGTCTGTGACATGCTGTTTGGGATCCCGGCCCGTCTCCTTTTTTAAAGCATCCCCAACAGATCCCTGAATACAGCTGCTTCCTTGCTGTTGTCACAAGGCGCTGTTCAGTTAGTTCCAGCTCATAGCTTCACTGTGTACAACAGGGTGAAACACTGCCCAGTCCTGTCCAGTTCTCGTAATTGTCGTTATGCTTGAGTCCGTCATTGTTTTAGCTACTGTATCAATACATCTTGTTGAGGGTCTTCCTCTTTTTCACCGACCTACTTTACCAAACATGATAACCTGTTCAGAGAAGGTCTTTTGCCATCTTTGCTTCCAAGGACCGTGCTGGTTGTACTTCTTTTAATGCAAATTTATTTGTTCCATTGGTAGTCCATGGTATATTCAATATTCTTTGCTAACACCACAATTCAAAGGCATCCGTTCTTCTTTGGTCTTCCTTACTCATAACATGCCTATATGGTGACTGAAAACACCAAGGCTTAGGTCAGGCACAGCTTACTCTTCAAGGTGACATCTTTGCCTTTCAACACTTTAAAGGCAGATTTTGCAGCAGATTGGTCCCATGCTATCTTCTTTTGATTTCTTGACTGCTACTTCCATGGATGTGGATCATAGATTGAAGAAAAGTGAAATTCACGACAACTTCAATTTTTTCTACGTTTTTTATGATGTTATTTATTTAACCATTTGTGAGGATTTTTGTTTTATGCTGAGGTGCAGTCTATACTGAAGGATTTGATCTCTGACCTTTATTAGTAAGTGCTCCAAGTCTTCTTCACTTCCAGCAAGCAAGATTGTGTCATCTGCTTCCCATCATGACACCCCATCCTTCTTCAGGTAGTCCAGCTTCTGGGATTATTTGCTTAGCATACAGACTAAGTATGGCAAAAGGATACCACCTCGATGCACCACTTTCCTGACTTAAACCATGCAGTATCCCCTTGTTCTGTTCAAACAACTGCCTCTTGACTTATGCACAGGTTCCTCATGAGCACGATTAAATGTTCTGGAATTCTTCTTCTTTGCAATGTTATCCATAGTTTATTGTCATCCACAGAACTGAATGCTTTTGCATAGTTAATAAAGCACAGGTAAACTTATGTCTGATATTCTCCATTTTCAGCCAAGATCCTTCTGAATCCTGTTTCCTTGGGTCTCCAACTAGACAGATTAAACCTATACTACTAGCAAGTGAGCCTTCTCGAGTTAAAACCATAAATTGAGCAATGTAATAATTAAAGCAAAGGTTTAGTCATTAATGGAGAATTAGAGAGTGGTAAACAGAAAGGAGAACAGAAGGTTTACCTTTTCTGGCCCTTAAGGCATTGTGGAGTAGCTACTTACTCTGCTGCTAAAGTAGGTCAGTTCTATTTAAACTGTTTTGTCAAAGATAGTAACAGTTTCTGATTCAAAGTACCACTCCAAGGACCATGCCTGTGACCACATGGCTAAGCTACCCAGGCAGGGCATGGCCTAAGTGTGACATTTCTGATGAGCTTGTTTTCCTTGGTTTCATTCCACATGGTGCAGCCCAAGCCCCTACTCATTAGTCAGCTTAGACAGACATCAGACTAAATCCCTTTTAATATATTCATTTTACTTGGAAATGTACATTCTCATAGAAAAATTAATAACTAATTATCACAATCCCATTTATTGACTAGTAAATCTTTTTCCCATTGATACAAAATGTCATCCTTATAAAAAATTGTCCCTTAAATTTAAATTGGCTTGAGCTTTTGGGGATCTCCTTTTCTTTTTTCTTTGTTTCCTACTTTGCTACCCATAGTTTGATTCCAATATCAATGACAGAACTGTCTTGTGTTATCTTTCTATTTTCATGTTTAATATGATAAGACCACACCTCTCTCTTTCCACTGTATAGCTTTTTTTTTTTGCCCCCTAGGAATTTTCCAGATAAACTTTAGCAATATTTGGTCGATTTCAGGGAAAATCTCTTTGGGAATATGAAATTGAATCTTTCTGTCCAAGATTTAGGTTTTCTTTCATTCTCTAGAGTAAATTTTTATGATTGTCTTTATACTGATAAGGCACATCTCTTCAGTATAGTTTTTGTTGTATTATAAATGGAATCTTTTTCCTCATTAAATCCCTGATAAGTTATTACAAACATATATTAAAACTTCTAATTTTTATATATTGATCTTATATCTGGCTGCCTTACTCTTATCTTTGTTTTAATAACATTCCCGCTGATTTTCTTGCAGTTTTTTAGTGGAAAGCCATCTGGCTGTAAAATTTATATCATCTTACTACTTACATATGAGAGAAAATACACTTTCATTTTTCTCTGGATCAGTCTGCTTTATCCACTTGCTGATTAGTGACAAAAATATTTAAGTGTTCAGCCTCATTTAGTTCAATCTAATACTAATTTAAAGATTGTCTTAAGAGTATTCTGTCTTTCTGGGGGAAAAAACTCAAAAAGAATAGTCTTTTGAAGATCTGTCCCCATCTCTTTATGTTCCCCCAAACTGGGCCTGGATCGTACGAGGAAATTACTGTCTCTGTGATGGCGAGGACAGGGGATCTGATGTGTGCATAATACCCTTATTTTGTCTTCTCTGTAGTGACATCTTTTCTGTGCTGTGCTCCAGTACTACAGTCTGTGGCCAGTGATAACAGCTCACTCTTTTTTCACTTCATTAAGGCTTCCAGCTGCAGTGGCCATACACCCCCTCCACCTGCCCCTAGCCCCCCGTCTCTGAGTCCATAGCCTATTGTTGTGTCCTTTCCTCCATTCTGGATGGCTGCATCCCTGAGTCTTTGCATCATGCTCTCCCTGACCCCCTGGCAAGATCGCAAACCCCCAGATTCTGCCAGTATCCCACCATCCGGAAGCTGACAATGGTCCACAAAGCTAAATGCCAATGCCAATCTCTTGGTGAGCATATCTTATCTCCAATTTGATTTGACATATTTGAATCTCATTTTGGAATGGGTTAACCTGGGAGATGGACACCTCCCAGAGACTTAAACAGGGTACAGAAAACTTGAGAATCTCTCTACCTCTAATTTCTCCTCCTTTCCTTCCCTGGGTGCTGGGGGCATAGGGGAATTGCCTCAATGTTTGCCTGTTTGACACTCCTGCTTCCATTTCTTCTCCAAGACCAGGAAAAGACAAGACTTATTTTAAACTTACTCTTCTGTTTTTCTTCTAATATGCCTTTGGACACTAATGCTATTTTCATATTAGAAGCTGAATGTTGCAGTCTTCTTAAGTTTTGTGGTACTAGATTATAATCTCTATCTGAACAGACCCTCATCAATCGGGGTAAACATCATGGACCAAATGGTTTTCATATTATCCAGCTACAAGTTCATAATAATAATAGCAAATGATTTTGCCTCTGTATTTATTTTTCTTATCTTACTGCACAGGCTAGATCCTCTAGGACACTGTTAAATTATAGCACTGATATGAGGTAAACTCCTTATCCTGTCTATCATAGTTATTTTTAAGATTTCACCATCATATTATGATGTTTTCTGGAAGATATACCCACAAAGTTGAGGAAAACTTCTTCTGTTTTCTGGTTTACTAAGCTTTTTGCTTGTTTCTTGTTGGGCTAAGCATTTAGTTTAATAAGTACTTTTTTTTTGCCTTCTGTTAATATTTCATAGTTTTTCTATCTTTATCAATGTATGCTGGGCAAATAAATCTAGGATATATAAGCTGCTTCAAGGCCTGGCAAAAATCCCATTTCCTGTAGCAAGTAGGAGGCCAATATGCAAATAACATATTTAAAGAAATTCAGGTCCAAAAATAACATTTTGACATTTGGGGCTTGAGAGAAGGGAGGTTGCATGAAAAACTCACAGTAGCTCCTATAATCATTAAGTTTGTGTGTTAACTTAGCTAGGCCATGTGTTTTATGTATGATGTGATCCCTTCCATGAAAAGATTTGATGTGGTATGCTCACCTCCATGATAGGATCTTCTGTAATTAGCCAATGAGTTGAAAGGAAATTTCCTTGGATATACGACCTGCATTGAATATAAGTGGACATTCTTGCAAAGCTCATGGACACTTGCTCACTCTGGATCATGCAGCTGGCTCTTGTTCATCTGACCTCCAGTTCTTGGAACTTGAAGTAGCAGCTTATCTGTGGTCAGTCTTGGGATTCGTCAATCTCTGCAGCTCCTGCTTTCTGACTGGTAATCTTGAGTTCGCCAGTCCCTGGGAGCTACGTGAATCAGGAGAGGCTGTCCTGACCCACAGACTTGGAGTGTTCCTGACTTTCCACCTGGATGAGCCACTTCCTTGATACAAATTTCTCTATATATGTATTTATGGAAATCCTGGTGATATAGCAATTAAGACCCCCAAGAGCTCCTTGGAAACTCTGTGGGACACTTCTACTCACTCCTGTATGGTCACTATGAGTTGGAATCCACTCAGTGACAATGAGTTTATATAGATTTATATGCTTTTCTGATTTTTCTTCTCTAGCAAACCCAAACTAAGGCAGGCCCTCTATGTAATCTCTGGAGTAGGGGCAGTGATTCAGAAATCTGCCTATCCTGCTGCTGCCCAGAACCTCATCTTGTACGTAAATTTTCCACATAACAAACCATAGACTGCTTATTCAAGCAGGTGTGGCCGGCCTCTTTTTTCAGTTTACCCCTGTCTTCTGTGTAGCGTGGCCTCTTCCATATCCCCCCAACTCCTCTATCTATCACCACAGACATTCAACTAGAACAATTAGAATAGCTACGGATAAAATTTAATATACTGTCCGGACCCCGACAGTATATTAAATTTTATCCGTAGCTATTTTAATTGTTCTAGTTGAATGTCTGTGGTGGCCAGTAATGAAAAAAGAACCATTGAATAATAGTAAAAAAAGATGCGTTGGAAATCTAGTGGGGACTAATTCACAGAAGCACAGGAATTGCTGAATGACCAGAGCTCAAGAAAGAGAGGAATCAGAGCTGGTGGAGAAAGGGAGACAGAGAGAGAGCAACAGATACTAATGGACCATTTTCCTATGATGGAAATACTGTATAATCTACTCCAACTGTGCTGTTGCTTTCTGTCTTTTTTCAAGAGCCAGCTTAAAGAAGAGAGAATCTGATTGCTGTGCTTAGGTTACATCTCTACTCCTTTGTTGAGTAAGGGTGATGGAGGCTATTGGGTAATGGGGGAAGGATGACTCCTCAAAGGACAATGGAACTGTTACCAATGAAGGTTAAGGGTTGGGAGTGAGAAAGAAATGTTCTAGTGGCAGGGGCGGGGGAAGCAAAAAAATATACCTGCTATAATCACAAGTAATTCTTGTATTCCTAAGATGGATAATTTGTGCACTGCTGGACTAAATTTACTGATTTTAAAAATAATATTTGAATCTATGTCTTGCATGAATATTTGTACCTGTAGGTTGAATTAGTTTTGCTACACTATTTGAAGTTGTCTCTTCTTTATTTTATGCATTTTACAAAAGTTTGTATTATGTAGATTTTGTTTAGATGAGTTGGTAGAATTTAACTGATTCGATGTTTTATTAATATTTGTCATTTTTGGTTTTAAGAAGAGCTTTTCAACTAATTTTAAATTTCTTGCATAAATAACAGTGTTTTCAGGTTTTCTTACGTCTTAACTCAGTTTTAGAAAGCCTGTTGTCACAGTGATTAAGAGTTACAGCTGTTAACCAAAAGGTCAGCAGTCCAAATCCATCTGGTGCTCCTTAGAAACTCTATGGGGGCAGTTCTACTCTGTCCGATAAGGTTGCTATAAGTCAGTTTTAGCTATTTATGATTTCATTGAAAATTGCCTGTTTCATGCAGATTGTCAAGTATATTATGAATTTATAGCCAGTATTCTCCTACACTTTAACAATTTCTTCCTACTTAAAGTTCACATATTTTTCTCATTTCTAATTCTGTTTATTTTTGCTTTCTGTCTTCCTCTTAAACAAACATGTCAGAGCTTTTCTATTTTAATGGGACTTGTAAAAGAACAACCTTTGCTTTTATTTACCATGCATTTTTAAAAGAGTTTATTAATCTCTTATTTTACCTTTATTGATTCTTTCCTTGTGCTTTAAAATTACTTTATTGTTCATTGTCTATCTTCTTGAGTTGAATACTAATGTATTCATTTTTATTAAAAATTCATTTTATGGTCATAATTACTCTTGTGAATGCATCTTTAACTGCCTTTCACAGGTTTTTCTAAAAAATCTGATGTTTCTCTTTCTATTTCTTATTTATTTATGCAGTGATTTAAATTTCCAAGAGACCTTAAATATCCAGGACAGCTTTTTCTCTGCTCAGCTTTCCTAATACTAAATTTTAGTTTCGTTGCACAGTAGCTAGGGAATCTGGCCAGTGTGTTTGCTACATTTTGAAATGTATTGAGATGTATAGAGCGGGGTAAAAGCTTAGCTGAACAACACAACAGTATGTGGAGCAGCGAAAGACAATCCTGTACTTATAGTTATGGCTGAAAAACTGTAAAGGAAAAGAATGTCTAATATTCAGTATTATGGTTCTCTTGTTTATCTTTGACTTTTTTGCCATACTGTCTCATTTTGTTCCTCCTGTTTCATGTCCTCCCCACTCCCCCCTTTCCTCAAGCCTTTTGTAAAGTAAGTACACTATGCACACACACAGGTCTGAACTGATGGCACTTTGGGCTGTCAAGTGGTCGGGTGATGCCCCGTGGTGGTGTTTGGCTTGTGTGGCGCAAACAGAATTCACCTGCGGGAGATACACTTCTGGGCAGACAGCAAGCCTTCGGGGAGCTGGGGTGCATGTCAGAGAGGAAGAAAAAGCTTTTAAGATACCACGTAAACTCCAGAAGGCCTGGATGCAGGGCTTGTGAGCCTGTGACAATATATGGAAATTCCTTTGTCTGCTTTCTTGGAAAAAATCGTGTAAATAGATGTGTCTCATAATGGAACAGGGTGCGGGGCTATTTTTTGGACTTGAGTCCAGCTGCTGCACCGCTAGCTAGTAAACAGCCTCGTCCTCTACAAACAAGATAGTGTTCGAGGTGTTTTCTGCTCCATGGGCCGAATTTATCCTTTTCCTGCTACACATGGTTAGAGGTATGTGGGAACAAGGCCCCCAATCAGTTTTAATCCTTCCTAAAATCTTGCAGATGTTGAAAAAGACACTGGCTTTAATTCACAATTTTCCTTAGAAATAAGGGAAAGATCTCCCAGGAGCCGACTTCTGAGTCTCAGACTTCACTGATTTCGGTCTTCCAGATGACTAGCCGTGCTCTGACCTTTCTTATTACTAATGCCCTACACCAAATTTGGGAAATGAGTCGGAAGATTAGTGGCATCTAAACCTACCCTAAGATTTGTTTCTTTCTTTTGTGCTAATTTTCTAATTTATAGTTGAACAACGTTGTTGTTAAGCATCATCAATTTTAGACTCACAGACCCCATGTGACAGAGTAGAATTGCCACATAGCATTTTCTAGTGTGTAATCTCTACAGGAGCAGATTGCCAAGTCTTTTTCCTGTGGAGTTGCTAAGTGGCTTTGAACTGCCAACCGTTAGATTAGCAGCCAAACACTTCACAATCACACCACCAGAGTTCCTTATCAGTTATAAAATGTTAGAATTGGAATAGCTTTTATAGGTTGTCTAGTCTGGTGTTTTATAAACCCTGCTCTATCTCTAGGATTTCATTGAGAAGGTTTTATACAAGGGGATTTTGCTGTGCAGAGAATATCTGTGAAACACGTAGTTTAAACTATCCCTCTGGCTCCTGGCTCCTCCCTTAGTCTTTCTCTCAAGCAGTCAGTGCTTTGGGAAGGACCTCACTTCCTGACGAGACAGCCCATTCCAGCTTGGGAGGCTTTCTACTTTCCTAGTTTTTGTATTCATCTGAAATCAACTGTGCTGTAACTCAGTTTATTACAGACAATTGTTCTTTCTTGGCTGCTCAAATAAAATAGAACCTTAGCATGCATGGGGGTAGCATTGCCTAGGTCATGATGGTCCTCAAAGGTTCGAGAAATGACCTAACCCATAATTACATTAGGGCATTGTCATGGATTGACTTGTGTCCCCCCCCCGAAGTGGGTGGAGCCATGTGGCTGGGTCATGATTCCCAGTATCTTGTGATTGTCCCTCATTTTGTGATTTTCCTGTGCTGTATGTTAAAGGGTTAGGGGGGGACTGTAAATCTCTTCATAGGATTACCTCCCTGCTCACTGTAAAGGGAGTTTTCCTGGAGTGTGGCTTCCCCACCCTCAATCCTTTCATCCTACAAGAGATAAAAGGAAAGAAATGCAAGCAGAGAATTGGAAACCTCACACCATCAAGTAAGCGGCATCAGGAGAAGAGCTCGTCCTTCAGACCCCAGTTTCCTCCAGTAAGATGCTCCTTGGACAAAGACTGATGCAACACCAGACTTTCCTCCAGAGCCGAAGAGGGGGAAAGTCTTCCACTGGAGCAGACATCCTGAATGAAAGCCTTCCTCTGGAGAGGGCATCCTGAATTTGGACTTGTAGTCTACCAGTCTGTGTAAGAATAAACCTTCCTTTGTTAAAGCCTTCAACTCTGTGGTATTTCTGTTAGAGCAGCACTAGCTGGCTAAAACAGGCATTAACTTGACTGACATCTTCTTTTAGGCTGGTGTGTACAGTTGAATCATTTACCTAGTAAGTAGTCCTCTCCAGAAAACCAGTGTTCACTTTTGACATTTTTTCTCTTCTTTATGCTCACAGTTATTCTCATGAAAGGAATAAATAACTTTATAAATAACTTTGGTCCTACATTTATTATTTATGAAAGATCCAAAAGTAGTCACTGAGATTGTTCTGCTATATTTCATTATGCTTTGGGGGTGTATATACTGTAGTGGAAGTTAGATGTTTGAGATATTTCAAGGGCTTGGGAAGTGTTCCTAATAAATTCCATTGCTCTGCCATACACTCTCTTTCCATACGATATTTCTTCACACAACTCAAAGCATAGTTTTAGTGTTGCTATATTACTTGGAATTAGTGGGAAGGGAAATATGTAAGCTATAAACATTTTGACATGCCAAAAATCAAATGAAATTTTAAAGGAAAGAGACGTCAGATGGATTAATACTCGTGGGGAGCAAGCCAACACTAGGCTTATGACCTACATATGCCTCAATTCATTTGATGAATATTTGTGAACAAAATTTATAGAGCAAAAACTTGAAATTTAGTAATTCTTCATCACAAAATGAATGTATTTATATTACCTTCTATTCCAGAACTGAGAGCAAACTCATGGATGGCATGGGTCGGCTGATTCCAACTCATAGAAATCCTATATGAAGGGATAGAATTGCCTACAGAGTTTCCAAGGAGCATCTGGTGGATATGAACTGCCAACATTTTGGTTAACAGCCAAGCTCTTAACCACTATGACACCAGGACTCCTAACAAGGCTATTGAACTGATTGATAACATCTTATCAGTAGTTTCTGGTTGGCTCAGACAGTTAAGTGTTCAACTATTAGCCACAGGTAAGTGGTTTAAACCACACAGAAACACCTTGGAAGACAGGCCTGGTGATCTGCTTCTGAAAGCTCAAAGCCTTGAAAACCTTATGGAGCAGTTCTACTCTGTATACGCTAGGTTGCCATAAGTTGGAATTGATCCAATGGCAACTCACAATAATAAAAAATAGTATGAGCAGACAAGCAGCAGCGAAATGGATGACTTCAAAAGGTATCTTTAAATAGCCAAAAAGGAAACATGTATTCAAAGAAACTACCAATGAGTACCACGTATAATAAACCAAAAACCAAACCAGTTGCCACTGAGTTGACTTTGACTCAAGGTGACCTCATGTGTGTCATGGTAGAATTGTGCTCCACAGGGTTTGCAATAGCTCTCATCTTTCAGAGATAGATTGCCAGGCATTTCTTCAGAGACACCTCTGGGTGAACTCGAACTGTTAAGATTAGCAGCCAAACAACCATTTACACCACTCGCGGATACCTTCACGTCTACTAGGGTTTGATGAACTACGGCTTATGGCCAAGTCAGCTCTAATGCCTCTTTATATACAGCCTTCAAATTACAAATGGCTTTTATATTTTAAAACAGTTTTAAACAAATGAAAAATAATGATATTTTGTGATACAGACAAGTTATATGAAATTCAAATTTCTACATTCATAAATAAAGTTTTATTGGGACACAGCCAGCCTAATTCATTTATGGATTGTCTATGGCTGTTTTCACACACCAATGCCAGAAATGAGTAGTTGAGACAGAGACTGGATGCCATGCAAAGGTGAAAATAATTATTGTCTGGCCCTTGATAAATTCTGATGTAAGGAAAGAGATGACCATGTGATGTACTGTGCTCATATAAGTGCCTCACTGCCTTGAGTGACTGTAATGAGGTGGTGAGGATTCACGAAGGTGCTTGATTCAAAGATGGGACAAGGAAGGTGGTGGATTGAGGACCATGGGTATTTGCCTCTGAAGCTTCACGAAGGACTGAGGAAAGAAATGTGAATGGGAGAGGGAAGGGAAGGGAAAGGAAGGATAAGGAAGAAGAGAGGGAAATATTGACAGAAGTCATTGAATCTGGCTCATTATCTGTACATTGTACAGGAAAGAGTGGTTAGAGTAAGGGAGAGGTAAATATGCAGTTTTAATGTGATGATTCTATTTTAGTCCATATCTGCTGTGGTTTAGTCAACAGTGGTTCGAATGATCACATAGCACAGCATCACCTGACCTGACTATAATTTGGGAAGTAGGTATAATGCTATATTATTAAAATTTTGAAAGTGTTTTATGATGTTAATACTAACCAATAACCAGTTGCTATTAGTGCAGTTTCAACTCATGGCAACCCTATGTGTGTCAGAGTAGAACTATGCTCCACAGTGTTTTCAATGGTTAGTTTCTTAGAAGTAGATCACCAAGTTTTTCTTCTGAGATGCCTCTGGGTGGACTTGAACCTCTAGCCTTTTAGTTAGCAGTTGAGAGTGTAAACATTTGCGTTGTGTGGAACTCATCTATTGAGACTTCTGTTGTGTGTTGTAAAGTTGATCCTAACTCATAGTGACCCTATGTGACAGAGTAGAACTTCCCCATAGGGTTTTTAGACTATAATCTTTATGGGAGTGGCTCACCAGGTCTTCTCTCCCATGAAGCTACTGATGGGTTCGAACCTGAGACCATTTGGTTAGCAGTTGAGTGCTAATGCCACACCATTGGCCATTGAAAACTTGGTACTTCCCTTGCCCCTACCTATTCCACCCAAGCTACAACTACACTGCTTGAGGAGACACACCCAAAGGACAGCAGCTGAAGGAGAATCAAAATATTAAGCTAGCATCCAGCACTGTTGGTACTGACTGGTAAGAGCAACATCAGAGAATATAGCTTAAGCTGGTAGCCTAATTGGGTGCCATCTACACTGACCTAAATCTGAATTGAAACTTTGAGATACTACTCCCTTTAGGTAGGTCCTTTGGTGGAGAAAGCTGTCATACAACCAACAGACAAGTGTGCATGCAAGTCATGCCACCCTAAAGTTGACAGCTGTTTCCAAGTTCATTAATACACAGCTTCTTTGGATACAAGCTCAAATCATAGAAATGAAGAGATGGCCTATTCTTTTAGGTCAGGCCTGATGTCGTTGACTGATGGAGTTGAATGGAAGAGAGGCGATGAAAGACGTCAGAGTGGCCTGTAACACCCTGTGAAAGCTGCCACTGGTGGCGGGATCACATCAATCACTTAGACTCTTGATACAGAGTCAGTATGATTCAGAATCCATTTGATGGCAACGGATTTGATTTTGGGGTTTCTTTCTAACTGTTTGGGGGGTTGGGAATTAGGTAAAGCAAAGCAGGGACGAAAGAGTAGAAAATCTCCTTAAAATAACTATTCCCCTGTTTCCAAGACTATAAAATAAAGACTGAGTAAGTCGTTTCTGAGGCTCTTTCTTGCTTTAAAATTCTATATTTGAAGTTGTTACGAATGAAGAAACTGCTTCAAAATTCTTTTACTGTTCTGCTAAAGAAAAATTTCCCCAAATGCAACTGATTAAAAGCTTGAAACAGACAAATGTGATCTCAAATTATCTCGTAAATCTTACCCTAATGAGTTCCAAAATGGCATGCTTCACACAGCCTTAGTGATGCTGACATGTCGAAATATTTGCAATTCAAATCTCAAGGTATTACTTTAAAATACATTTCATAAAAGCATACTTTTTTTTCTTTCAGGTTCTTACTCAGAGGATCAAAAAATAACAATGAGCCCAAACATCACTTTTCCCCATAGCTGTGCAAATGATCATGTCAGTCAGCCTTACCTTTAGCTGCATAAAAAATAACAGCAGAAGCTTAAATAAGCTAGAAGTGTAAGCCTCACACACACAAAAGAAATCATGAGGCAAGCAGTTGAGTCTGGTATGGCAAATCTAGGCATCAGGGATCCAGGTGCATAGAGTTCTTTATAAATTTTTTAGTTTTATTTTGTTTTAGGTGAAAGTTTATAGCTCCAGTTAGGTTTTCACTCAAAAATTGATACACATATTGGTTTGTGACATCGGTTACATCCCCATTATGTGACAGCACTCGCCTGTTTTCTGGATCAGGTTCCTCATATCCATTCATCCAGTTCCTGTCCCTTCCTGCCTTTCATCTTGGTTTTCGGCAAGACTTTCCCGTTTGGTCTCGTACATCTGAACTAAGAAATACATTCCTCAGGTGTGTTATTGTTTGTTTTATAGGCCTGTCCAATCTTTGACAAGTGGGCTTTGGGATTGGTTTCAGTTCTGAGTCAGCAAAATGTCTGGGAGCCCACAGTCTTAGGCGTTTCCTCCAATCTCTGTCAGACCAGTTAAGTTTGGTCCTCTTTTTGTGAATTTGAGTTTCATTCTATATTTTATCCCTTCTCTGCCTGAAACTCTCTGTTGTGATCCCTGTCACGGTGATTGGTGCAGATAATTGCGCACCACCTAGTATTTCTAGGCTCAGGCTGGGGGAGTCTATGGTTCATGTGGTGTATATGGTCCTTTAGTACCTTGGGCCAATATTTATTTCCCTTGGGTTTTCAGTTTCTTCACTGCTCTGGATGGGATGGGACCAATAGACCGATCTTAGATGGCTGCTTATAAGCTTTTAACCATTCTGCCACTCTCTGCCTCTTTACTGGTGCTTTTAGTCCATTTACATTTGGTGCAATTATTGATAGGTACGAGCTTACTCTTGTCATTTGCTGTAATTTGTGTGTGTGTGTGCATTCCGTTGACCTTTTTTTTGTTTTGCTTAATTTTCTATGGTGAATTCTTTTGGCTTATGGGTTTTCATTTCATTCATTATTGTTGATTTTTGTGTTTACTCAGCATGTTTCTCTTCTTTTTTTATTTTGATGGGTAGATTTGTTAGCTTCCTTTGTGGTTCAAATGCCTGGAGTTCCAATTCACCACCCTCAGAGCATCATATCCCTCCTTCAAGGTCACCTCATTGTCTAATACGGCTTCTGGGGCATTGATCATCAGGCCTGAACTTGGGGATTAAAAAAAAAAAACAGTGCTCAATGAGTCAGTGCTCTTTAAGGAGCTTTCCTGAAATACATATCACTTGAATTTGTATCTCATTAGCTCAAACTTAGTGAAACGGCTTTACCTTGGTGTCAAGGAAGCTAGGAAAAATATTTTTTTGATTTGAATACATTACTGTCCCAGATAAAATTTTAGTCCTATCTGAAGATGGAGAATGGATATCAGATGAGAAATTGCATCCTCTGTCACTATAATGAATAAACAAAGTTGCACTGATGTCTGCTTCTGGCCCAACATTGAGGATGTCATGAATGAATTTTCTTAGTTTAGTAAGTGTTGTAGAAACACAGAACTCCTTGGCCTCCCAAGTTCATTCTCTTTAAAGTTTACTGCTTCTTAAAGAGCGTTAGAAAGAAACTGAGATGGCTTTGGTTTCTGTGTGGCCTCTACTTGTTACAAGTGATGTGTTCTTGAACAAGTTGCATCGCTTTTGAGAACATCTCTCCATGTGGAAAAATGAGGGTTTTAGGTAAAATACTATACTGTTTCTCAAGGTTGGTAAAAAGCTAAGAATGCAATCCACTGATGTTTAAAGATTTCCTGCTTCCCGGCTTGTAGGCTAAATATATTTAATATTTAATTTCATCAAAAGCTTGATCTATACTCAAGATTTTTCTAAATGTTTATTAAGTGTCTGTTATGTGTAAGCCATCAGGATTGTAATAAGAATGACAATAAGTGTTCAATAAGACACACTGTGTCACTGTGCTCCTGGAAGTTACAGTTCTATGGAAGACTAGACACGAGACACAAATTATAGAATTAGTTGGTTCGTTACAAATATTCTAGGTGCTATGAAAATGAGATGTCGGGTAGTGTGAGGGGGGTAAGTGTGGGATGTGCCTTTGGGGGAACTGGATAGGTTTCCATGGAAAGAGACAAGTAGCTGATTCCGAAGGAGGAGTCGGAATTAGGCAAATGGGTGAAACCTAAGAGCAGTGTAGTTCCCTGTTGTTAGGTACTGCTGAGTTGGTTCCGATTGGTATGTACAACAGAACAAAACACTGCCCAGTCTTGCGTCATGCCCACAATCACTTTATGCTTAATCCTGTGGTTGCAGCCATTGCGTCAGTTCATGTTGTTGAGGGTCTTCTCTTTTTTCACCGACTCTCTACCAAGCAATCTAGGTCCTTAGGTGGTACAAATGATTTGCACCCACCTAAGCTAGAGTTTGGCAGGTTGAATTCTGCAGAGGTGCCATGGAAGAAAGCCTGATGTTCTGCTTCCACAGAGATGACAAACAAGAAAAGCCTGTGGAGCAGTTCTACGGGGTAGCACTTGGGGTCACTATGAGTTAAACGTAACCTGACCACAAGTTTGGTTTAAGAGTGATCTGGTTTTTACAAGTAAGATGTTACGTATACGAAACACAAACACAGGGATTAAAAACTGTGAGAGGAACGGAGGATTATAAAGATCTGACTTTGGGAGGCAAGGGAGACGTTTTCTGAATTGTTCTTTCCTCCTGTTTCTCCAGGTTTGTAGCATTGATGGATTGTTATTCACATAAAGAAGGAAATTGAAACAAAACAGAGTTTCACAGCCTTTAGTATAACTGTAATGATTTTTATCGACAAACTGAATTCCTTCCGTTCTAACCAATCCTATCCTGCCAACATTCCTCTGAAGCAGAACTAGAAGATGGTGTGAGAAATAACACCTTGTACCACTTCCCCAGTTCCACGGCTGAAATGTTTGCTATCACTTCATGAATTTGGATGATGTCCAGGACCACAGTTCACCTTAATTCTCTTTGAGCCCAAGAAACTTCTCTGTCAGGGAATACGCCACAGCTGTAACGATCATCAGCAAGGTCCCATGGTTGGCATGCACCAAACGATTGTCTCAGCTAAGAAAAGATGGGGAAAAAAGAACTGAAGCTATACGGGAGTCTAACCCCAAACTACCGACATTATCCATTGCTGGCGGTGTTATTGCCAGATTTGAGAGAAAAGAACTTCCCTTGAACTTTTCCTGAGAAGTAAAGCTTCCTTTAGGCAAGGCATAGGCTCTAGAAGGGGGTATTCAAGATACTTCAAACGTAAGTTCCTCCAGCAGATCGTCCTTCAGTTTTTGATTTCTAATATATACATGTGTTTACATAGATAGATACAAACACATGCACATGTATATGGAAACCCTGATGGTGCAGTGGTTAAGTGCTACATCTGCTAACCAAAAGGTCAACAGTTCAAATTCACCAGGAGCTCCTTGGAAACTCTACAGGGCAGTTTTACTCTGACCTATAGGGTTGTTATGAATTGGAATCAACTCTACAGCAATGGGTATATGTGTGTGTCTGTCTGTGTCTGTGTGTGTGTGTGCTCTCTCTTTTTCAGAGTTACCTTGTTATCATTGTTGCCAGCTGCCCTTAAATAGGCTCTGCCTTATGTCAGCTCATGAACAACAAAACAAAATGCTGCCCGGTCCGTAGCCATCTTCCTGTTTGACCCCACTGTCGGGGCCACTGGGTAGTAGTTTCCAACCTAGGACGCTCATCTTCTAGCCCCATATCAGACAATTTTCTGTTGTGATCTATAGAGTTTTCAATGGCTAGTTTTCAGAAATCTATCACCAGGCCTTTCTTTCTAGTCTTAGTCTAGAAGCTCTGCTGTGACCCCGCTAGCATTGAAAATAACGGCGATGTGGCTTCCGGCGTCATAGCAACACACAAGCTACCGTGGTATGACAAACTGATACAGAGTAAGTTACCTTCTTAGCACTAACTTTTAGTTCTTTAGTATAGAGATCTGTATCAGTGAAAACATCAGAGAATGACAATGACTTTACTGAATGAAGACACTTAGCTCTATAACCTAACAAGAAGGCTAAGGCTGGTGGTTTCCAGGTTAGTTCAGCAGCTCGGAGTTGTTACAGAGGATGCACGCTCTTTTAAACATACTCGCCCACTCTCAGCATGTTGGGTCTTATTCTTCCTATTTGTCCGTGAGAGTTGTTGTAAGTGGACAGTGCTGCAGGCATCAGGTCTGACGTCACGTGGAAGTCAAGAAGCAGGGAAGGCCTCAGCTAGCAAGTTCTTCTTGCAGGCTTGTGTTTGTTTTTTAAGTTGGGAGAGAAAATATTTCTCAGAAGCCCTGTAGCAGATTCCCAGCTGTATGTCATTGACATGTGTGTATCAGGTGGCCACTCCTAGCTGCAATGGAGGCTGGGAAAGCTAATGTCAAACTCAGACCAGTATGAACCACTGGGCTCAGATGAATACGATTCAGTCTCAGGTGCCAGACAGATTGTCCTCAGCATAAAATCAGCTTTTCTGTTGCAGGGCCAGCTAGGAGCATCTGCCCCAAACCTATTTTTCCTGCTAATTACTTTGATGGCAAAACACAAAGAGATAAGAAAATCATATATTTGTATTCAGTTCCTCCTGGAGTGTCCCTGATTGTCTATTTCTAATATCTTTTCCATCTATAATTTAACCTTCCAAGAGAGTCATTTGTAAATGTTTTAGTCTTGGATTCCTTCACACTCTTAAAAAATACTGAGAATTGAAAGAGCTTTTGTTCATATGTGTTTTATTGATGAGTATTTACTATGTTCAAATGAAAGCTGAGAAACCTTAAAAATATTAATACTTTAATTTAAACAAGCTATCATATTACGTATTGGTTATTCAAACAATAAAATGATGGTGCAATGAGTTTTGCAGATCTTCCAGATATTGATACATGTTCTTATACAAATCAAAACCACAACCCTCACCATGGAGTTGATTCCAACATGGAAAAACTCTATAGGACAGAAAAGAAATGCCCTCTGGTGTTTCTAAGGAGCTGCTGCTGGATTTGAACTGCCCACCTTTCCGTTAGCAGCATGGACTGTTAATCTCAGCACCACCTGAGCTCTGCATGTCATCATAGAATACATATATTAAATAATAACATTAAAAAATGTCCCCACCAGTCTCACTGAAAAGTGTTGGGAAACTTTTGAGCTCATGGTAATAGGTAAGTTTTCCAAAATTCTAACTTATTTGGGAACTTGAATTTTATCATTGTCAGCAAGTACTGACATTTGTTTTTGCGGAAGTCCCTCGATCCTTTGTTTATTTGTAACAAAATGCCCATGAACCGTCTGATAAGTCTGAGTAACCGAAGTTTGTCGCTTGTTAGGCGTTATTCTCTCAAGTAACAGTGCTCAGTGAGGAAAGTGGCCAGATAAGCTTTCAACTCCAAAGAGAAAGAATTGCCCAAGTGCCTCTTCTTGAGGAAATGTGAAGCTTCATTCAGTATGCAGCTAAATTACATATACCTTCTGTGGTGGTCAAGATTGCGTCAACTTGGCCACTCCACCTTTGGCTGCTGTGATCAGGTGGCAGGGGCGGGGCCGGTGGTGGCTTCCCGCCCCTCGGCTCCCACCTCTCCGCCTTCCACCGCCGACTACCTGTTGGCTCACACTGCCTGTACTTCCTGCTCTCCTTCGCCTCCGGCTCCTGCACCTGAACTAGCAGCTGCTGGATTCACCATCCTTTACAGCTGTGACTGAGAGTCCTGTACCGCAGCCCGCTGATCCCGGGTTCGCCAGCCCCCGCAGCTCTTTGAGTCAGCAGAGACCTCACAGCCAGGTACTTAAATGCCATCGTTTTCAGTCACCGGTACTTTTGTCCTATCGAAATGTCAGCACAATAATAACGTCTTAGTGTTGTGATGAAAACAGTTTGACCTCACAGACCTCTCGAATGGTTTTGGGGATCGCCAGAGGTCAGTGGACCACACCGTCATTCTTATTCTTTTCGAATAATAAGATGCATTTTTTAGGTTGGTTAAATGCGTTTGTCAAATACAAAATCCCTCTTTTGTATAATTTGGTTTCGTAAAACAGCTAAGGTTTCCCTGCTTTTCTTTCAAGGAAGTAATATCTCAGGTTGTGTTTGAGGATACAATGCTATGAGGTGACTGTTATTAAGGTATCATTTTACAGATGAGGAAACTAAGGCACAGAGAGTTTAAAACTTCCACCAAGGACTTAGAGGTGATCAGATGGAAGCCAGGAATGGATAGCATACTTCATTTTTATGGGCCACAGTTTGTTTCTGCATTCACCTAGGGAAGCAAATCTTGTTGCTTCCAATTTGGGGCAAGTATGAATAAAATTGTTATAAAATTTGCTTGAGAATTTTTATGTGGACATAATGTTTTGTCTCATTTGAGTAAATAGATGGGAGTGTGTTGGTATATGGTTAGCCTTATCTTTGTAAGAAACTGCCAGACTGTCTTCCAAAGTAATTGTGTTGTTTTGCATTCCCACTAACAATGCATGAGTTTCTGTTGCTACACGTCTTTTACAGCATTTGGTGTTTGGTGTTCTCAGTGTTTTGTTTTACTTATTTACTTATTTTTTGTTTTACCTATTTATTTATGTGGAAACTCTGGTGGTATAGTGGCTGAGAGCTATCGCTACTAACCAAAAGGCTGGTTGTTCAAATCCACTAAGCACTTCTTGGAAACCCTATGGGGCAGTTCTACTCTGTCATGTAGGGTCACTGAGAGTCAGAACTGACAGCAGTGGATTTGGGAGTAAAATGTGTGTAATGGTGTCTTGTTATTTTGATTTGCCATTCTCTGATGGGACATAGGAAACCCTGGTGGCATAGTGGGTTAAGTGCTATGTCTGCTGACCAAATCCAGCAGTTCAAATCCAACAGGCCCTCACTGGAAGATCTATGGGGCTGTTCTACTCAGACCTCTAGGGTAACCATGAGTCAGCCCTAACTCAGCAGCAGTGGTGTTTTTGTTTTTTTTAACAGCTTATAGGATGTTGAATGTTTTTTCACGCGCCCATTTGCTTTCCGTGTATTTTCTTCGGTAAAACGTTCTGTGTCAGCTAGATCAAGGTTGACAATGCGCTTCATATCTTTTCTATCCTTACTGATCTTTGTGTCTGTTTGTTCTGTCAGTTACTCAGGGAGGTAAGAAGTCTTCAACTATAATCGTGGACTATTCTATTTCTACTTTCAGTTCTATCAATTTTTGCTTTATGTATTTTCATGCTTTGCTATTAAAGATATATTTATGTTTTTGATTCATACACCTTAGCATTGCCTTTTTATTTTTATGTAACATCCCTTTTTAGTCTTGATAATATTTTTTGGTCTGAAGCTTACTTTCTCTAATGTTTGATTAGTTGTCATATGGTATACCTTTTCGGCTTTCCAATTCTTTCACTTTTAACCAATCTATGTCTTTATACTTAGTGAGTTTCTGTCTCTTGCATACAACATACAATTGAGTCATGCTTTATTTTTGCTATACAACTTTACAAACTCTGTCTTTTAATTGATGTGTTTAGACAGTCTGTACGCAATGTGATTGTTATGTAGTTGAATTAAAATCTGCCATCTCATTTTGTCACCTATGTGCCATCTTATCTTTTATGGTATTGTCATTTTCTGCCTTTCCTTGGGTACATTGAGCATTTGTTGTGATTACATTTAAAATAAAAGATTTATGCTTCTCTTTAAAGATTTTTTTTGGTGGTTTCCATACAGTTTATGATATACAACTTTAATTAATAAGAATCTACCTTTGAATATTTTTGTGCTGCTTCATAGGTATCTCAAGGACTGTACAGTAGTCTATTCCCAATTCGCCTCTCCCATCCATGCTTTGTTGTAATATATTTTGCTTTTATATATGGTATAACAACACATTACTACTGTATTTGCTTTAGACTGTTATCTTTTGGAGACCAACCTGTTAAATACGGGAGATTTAAAAGTCACAATTCTAAAGGCCATAGCAAGGTAGATAAGAAACTGGTTCCCTACATGGTAAGTGTAGCCAAATACTTGTATACAGAAGTACTAGTTAACAAAGGAAATCTACCAGTGGTGAGCTCTAAGCAACTACAACTCCACTCACTGTCATTAATAGACAACCCAAAACTGACAACGTCCTTAATCGTGTTTCAACCTTAGATGTTGTTAGGTGCTATTGAGTCGGTTTCGATTCATAGTGACCCTACATAGATCAAATGAAACACTGCTCAGGTTTTGCATCATGCCCACACTTGTATTCATGCTGAAATCCGTTTTTGCTGCCCTAACATAATGGACAGAAAATCCAAACGTTCTTTAACGCATTCGTGATTGTAACTCCATTTACACCTCTTTGCTCTTCCTTGGGTAGCTGCCGCACCTTGATTTTTGAAAGCTGTTTTCTTTGCACGTAGAATCCTGGGTTGATGGAGTTTTTTGTTTCTTTTTCTTTTAGTGCTTTAAAGATGTCACTCCACTATTTTGTGGCTTTCCATGGTTTTGGACGAGGTCTACTGTAATTCTTACCTTTGTTCCTTTCTATGCAATGTGCCCTTTTTTTTTTGGTCTGCCTTCAACATTTTCTCATTATCTTTAATTTTTAGCACTTTTAATATGATGTGTGTAGGTGTTTTTCTTTTTAACAGATACTTATCTTATTTGTGTTCTCTGAGTTTGTTGAGTCTTTGGTTTGTTGCCTGTTATTAGTTCTGGTTTTATTGACAATTCTAGCTGTATTTCCCTTACCAGAATCCAGCTGAGTTTGCCCCATATATGTAAGCATTCATGTTCTGTCTCTCCTTTCAGGCACCTGTCTCTCTAGAGTTCAGTCTGGCTGGTTGCCTTGAACTCACCAGATTTCAAGGATTTCAGAAAAGTCATGAATTTACAGTTTGTCAGGTTTCCTGTTTTGTTTTTGTTGTCAGGATGGACGTGACTTTCTGTTCAGCTGTCTGTGTCCCAAGCAGATTTTGGAAGTCCCCTAATCAATGAAACTGCTTTTATGTAAAACAAGGCAAGACAATGGTCTGTGACTGTTATATGTCTCATGAATATTATAATGTTCTCTATTTTCTAGCAAGTGGCTTGGAGAAAAGAGAATGATTAACTGACATCTGAATAAGTGCTGGTCAAGAGACTCTCTGTAAGGTTGAGGAACTGTCCTGCAGTTTTTGGTGTTCAATTTCAATGGCCAATGTATTGTCTGTTTCTTCAGTAACCAGAATACAAGATGATTCATACAAAGAATAAAAATTACAGTGACATTTCAAACTATTATATGTACTGTGATAGACTCACATAAGATTGTAGCACAGATGGCCCCTAACATGTAGACAAATTATCTTTTATGATATAATTGGAATCATACTCAGCATACAGTTTCATATGGACTTTTTCCACTTAACTTTATCTTCTTTGGTATTTAAATAGGACGTTATGAGCAAATTTATTATGCATTGCTTACTTGCTATTACACTGACCCAGAAATCTGTGCCTCTGAGCTATGGATCACACACACACGTGCACACACATGAAATACTTTCTTTTTCTTTAACGGGAGCAATCACTACGAAATCAGACAAGGTAATAAAGCAGAACCTCAACCTTCTGTAAGTGAAGACCTTGATTTCTGAAGTAAAATGCAAGTCATGCCTCCCCACTTTGAATCTGCTTGATTTAAGAGATCAAATCAAATCACATCAAAAAAATTCTGAGATGCATTTGCCCTGTGTGTCATTGTGTCTGAAAACATCTAACAGTAACAATGGGCATTTAACAAATTAATAGTTTTTTTCTTTTTTTGCCCCATAACTAAGCTTTATCTCTATACAAAACAAAACATTATAGGCAAAAGATTTTTTTCCTAATCAAGTTATTCTGCAAGAATACGTAGGACTTTTACCCTTCCTGTCTGTTTCCTCTGTAAGAGGTTTAAAAGAGTATAAAAAATGTTTTTTTGAGTCTCTCTGGAAAGGTCATGAAACAAGTACAGGTCTCAGATATTTTGCTGATTACCTCATTTGTGAAATGAGAACAGTTGGCCAGGTAATCTCTGAGGTTCTTTTCTGCTCTAAAATTCTGTGGTTCTGCAACTGGGAAAAATGCAGTTTTCAGAAAGTGTATCCAAGGTTAATTTAATTTGTGGTGACCTTTATGATCTTTAGATTTTCTAAGTGAAGTAATAGAAGAGAGGCATTACAAGAGTACAGGAGGTGGTGCCTGAGTGTCTGGTGTGACCATCATTTATCTTCATAGAGATGCAAACCTACTGCTTGGCAGAACTTGGAAGTCCACTGGATCGTGCTACAAGGTCTGCCAATTAAGTTAGTGAAATCATGCTTGAAAACGTGCTAGATTTGAAGCACTTGCCTTGGGAAGATATGCACTGGTGCCACTACCTGCTTACCCTTCAAAGCAATTTTGGAACTCTTTTTCTGGAATGGCCATTGTATTACTCTTTATGTCCTAATGTCATCCACATGTCTTCTTTTCAGTATTGCCTTTATATTCAGGTAAAGAAAAAGTCACTGAGTGCCGGATCGGGCAAGTAGGGAGGGTGTTCCAATACATTTGGTTGTTTTCTGGCTAAAAACTCCCTCTTAGACAGCTAGACAGTTAAGTTTGCAAACTTGTCACCATGTGCAGTGGCCATTCCAGAGAGGGTTCCAAAACTGCTTTGAAGGGTGGGCTAGGCACTGACGTCAGTGCACCGCGTCCCAAAGGGAGTACTTCAAAGGTGACTGTAGTGATATTCAGCAGTGAGGTATATAGCACTTAGAACAATTAAGTTCACGGACTGAATTGTCAGATCTCATATGCAGGCCAACTTGACCAGAAGCATCTTTCCCCAGGCATCCCTCGGGGTCTGCCCCCGCTTCACTGCCCCGTGCCCAGAAACCATGCATAAGGGAGGTCTCTGTTAGACAGTTCACTTCATTGGCAGTAACAGCAACAGAAACAATAAGCAATGACCAGTTACATGGCCTTGTCCTAAACAAAGTAAAAAGAAATCAGCTACATCAGTCATTCTACCTGCAGGCACCCTCCCTTCCTTCATTTTTATCATCTGTAATTGAGGAGTGTCCTTCCAATGAAGTAAAAGGTTGGACAGAAACATCCTCATTATGTTACAAGGAACTTAGTGTACTATCTCTCACAAGATAATTGCAGTTTAATTCAGATCTAATGAGACAAAATAGACTCCAAAACAAACAAATGAACCTCTAATGCTCGGATTTCGTACATCAGTGTGAGAAAGGAGGAGCAGGGCTTCCAAGGAAACCTCATTATTTGAAGTAGAAACCTCATCATTTGTTTGGCCTGCTTACCACCGGCTCTGCTCTTACCGTACACTCACGTGTGTCTGAATCTTTGAGCACATTCCTTTGACTGCTCACTACTTCCGAGCACTTCTTGATGACTCCAAAGACTTCCTTTAAGCCCAGTACATTACTAAGTAGATGAATACTTGTGGATGAGATTTGGTCATCCTGGGTTAATGGCTTTTTCTTGCTTTGAGCCATGTTTTAATGATCAACAGTTATCTTCCACCCTGACAAAGAGGGAGACAAATGGGCCATAATAGCTGTTCTCATTATGTTGGGAACTGAATCCCATCCAAAACATAGCTGCTGTGCTCTGAGGACATCCGTCCCAGTCACAGCAGTCCTTTTACTCAGCGCTCTGAGTCCTGGCTGGTTGGATCTTTGTGAAATTCTTATTCACAGTTGGATAGGAAGGACTTTATCATAAGATAGAAATCCCAAAGCCTAGCAACATAACCACACCATCTCCAACTCTTAGTCTATGTGGGTGAAATCAGGGAAGAATGAAATTTGATGTTAGTTGTCTGATGCAGACCCTTTGATACAAAGAAATGAATAATACATTTTAAAGGGAAGCAAATGAAATGAACACACGAGGTTTGGAGTCAGAATCTAATGGGTTGAGTTCTGTCCAGCTAGTGGTTATATGACCTCAAATAATTAACTTAATTTTCCTGGATTTTTGTTTACTCCTCAGTTGAAACAGGAACAAGAGCCATAGCAACAATAGCAAATGGGACAAAATTGTCTTATAGTGTGTCTGTGTGAGTTAATTGCAACAGATATATAAATGGCTGATCCTATCCCTAGTCTGACAGTAGAAGTCAAATTCTTTTCCTTTCCCTAACATTTTTGCAGGAGTCCCTGGGTGGCACAGAGGTTAAACACTCAATTGCAGTCTACCCAGAGGTGCCACAGGAGATAGACGTGGTGATCTGCTTGGGAAAACCCTTGGAGCAGCTCTGCTCCGCACCCGTGGAGTCACTGTGAGTTGGAATCATCTCAGTAGCAACTAACAAGAGCTAGCAAGGCTTTTTCCCCTTGCCTTTTTTTCTTGAGACAGTGTGGAACCACAGTTTTATCTCTCAGCAGGTATCTTTTACAAAAGATCTTCTAATGAATGAATAATGTACAGATAGTCTCCAACTTACAATGGAATTCTGTCAATTCCATAGTAAGTTGGTTTTGACATACGTTAAACACCTTTTTTTTTAATTCTCATTGTTACAGTCTTCTGTTATCATATTTTTATAAATCCCATCTATTTGTCTTTGGGGATTGCAAACATTACATATAAATATGTGTTAATACATATATATGTTAAAAATACACACACCCATAAAAAAATGGATGATGTTAGTATTTTGCCAGTTAAGGTAGTGACTCCACTTGTAGAAGATTCTGGATCATCAGCATTATCCCTGGGAATGGGGGTGACGTTTCTAGTAAGAAAATTAGTAAGAATTGTCTGTATGGTCTTTTTATACAATACAACATTGTATGAACAACACTAGATGTACAAAAAACCTCAAATGGTTGCTAAGTGTGGTTTGTCACAACTCAAATACATTGTCAGTTGGGAACTACCTGTATTTGAAATTCAGTTCTATATTTTCTCCCTTTTGATCAGAATTATTTTATAGATCTTTGATCAAAATGTTCAGTAGTGGTAGCCAAGCACCATCAAGTTTTTTAGCTTCGTTGAAAAGAAGGCAGTTGTTCATGGAGGCAATTAGCCAAACATTGTATTTCTTCCTGCCATTGCTAATACCTGCTATGTGTCTGTCAGTTTGTCATGCTGTGGTGGCTTGAATGTTGCCATGATATTGGAAGCTTTGCGACCAGTATTTCATATACCAGTGCGGTTACTCTTGGTGGACAGATTTCAGTGGTGCTTTCAGACTAAGACATAGTAGGAAGAAGGACCCAGGAATCTGCTTCTGAGACAGCCTCTAGTGAAAAGCCTGTAAGTAGCAGTGGAATATTGTCTGATACAGTACTGGAAGATGAACTCATTGGAAGACACTCGAAATACAACTGGGAAAGAGTTTGCTTCTCAAAGAAGAGTTGACATTAATGACACAGCTGGAGTCAAGCTTTCAGGACCTTCATTTGCTCGTGTGTCATGACTCAAAATGAGAAGAAAGAGGTGCAAACAACCATTAATAATAAGAACATGGAATCTATGAAGTATAAATCTAGGAAAATTCTAAGTAGCCAAAAATGGATCGAGACACATAAACATCAATATTCTAGGCATTTGTGAGATGAAATGGCCATTTTGAAATAGGCAATCATATGATCTTCTATGTCAACAATGACTACTTGGAGAAAAATGGCATTTGTGTTCATTGCCAAAAAGAACATTTCAAGATCTATCCTGAAGTACAGCACGGTCAGTGACAGGATAGTACCTGTGTGTCTACAAGGCAGACCAGTTAATACGACTATTGTTCAAATTTACGCACCAACCACTAAGACCAAAATGAAGAAATGGAAGATTTTTACCCATTTTGTCAGTCTGAAATTGATCCAAACTGGAATTGAAGTGCATTGATAATAACCGGTGATTGGAATGCAAAAACTGGAGACAAAGAAGATGGACTGGTAGTTGGAAAATATAGCCTCAGTGATAGAAATGTTGTTGGAGATCGTATGGTAGAATGTTGTAACCACTGACTTGTTTGTTCCAAACACCTGTTTTCTACAACATCAGTGCACATTGCCTGATGGCATATACAAGAATCAAACTGGATATATCCAGCGAAAGAGATGGTGGAAAAGCTCAATATCCTCAGTCTGAACAACGCCCACAGCCATCTATGGAACAAGATATCAATTGCTCATACGCAAATTCTAGTTGAAGATGAAGAAAATTAGAACAAGACCACAAGAACCAAAGTGTTACCTTGAGTCATATCTCATCTGAATTTAGAGACCATCTCAAGAACAGATTTGACACATAGAACACTAATTACTAACAACCAGAGGTGATGTTGAGGGACATCAAGGGCATTATAGTTGAAGAAAGCAAAAGATCACTTAAAAGGACAGGAAAGAAAGACAAGAGCAAAATGGATATGCAAAGAGATTGAAAGTTGCTCTTGAATATAAAGCAGGTGAGAGGCTGAAAGAAATGATGAAGTAAAACTGCTAGATAGAAGCTTTCAAAGGGTGACTCAGGAAGACAGAGTAAAGTTTTGTAATGAAATGTGCAAAGACCTGGAAATAGAAAACCGAAAAAGAAGAACATACTTGGTATTTCTGAAGCTGGAAGAACTAAAGAAAAAAATTCAATCTTTGATTTCCAATACTGAAGGATTCTGTGGGGAAATTATTAAATGACTCAAGAAGCTTCAAAAGAAGATAGAAGGAATACACAGACTCACTCCACCAAAAAGAATTGGTAGGTGTTCTGCCATTTCAGGAATTTTTGTATGATCAAGAACTGATAGTCCTGAAGGAGGCGGTACAAGCTGCACTGAAGGAACGGGTGAAAAGCAAGCCTCTGGGAACTAACAGTATGCCAGCTGAAATGTTTCAAAAATGGATGAAATGCTGGAAGCACTTACTTATCTCTGCCAAGAAATTTGGAAGACAGCTACCTGACCAAATGACCAGAAGAGATCCATAGTTGTACACACTCCAAAGAGATCCAACGGAATGCAAGAATTCTTGAGTAATATCATTAAAATCACATAGAAGCAAAATTTTGCTGAAGATCACTGAAAGGAAGTTACAATAGTGCATTGACAGGAAACTGCCAGAAGTTCAAGCTGAATTCAGAAGAGGATATTGAACAAAGGATATCACTGCGGAGGTCATACGGATCATCTGAAAGCTGGGAATACCATAAAAATGATTACCTGTATTTTGCTGATTGTGGGTAATATTCTGAAGAATAGGAATTGCAGAGCACTGCGTTGTGCTCATGAGGAACCTGTACATAGACCAAGTCATTCAGACGGAACAAGGGGATGCCAGCCAAGTGCCAGGTGCCGTCGAGTCGGCCACGCAGCTTAAAGTCAGGAAAGGTGTGCAGCAGAGTTGTATCTTTTCACCATACTTATTCAGTCTCTATGCTGAGCAGATAAGCTGAGAAGCTAGACTGTATGAAGAAGAATGGTTTATCAGGATTGAAGGAAGATTCCTTAACAACTGGAGTGATGCAGAGGACAAAACTCTGCATGCTGAAAATGGAGAAGCTTTAAAGCACCTACTGATGAAGATCAAAGACCACAGTCTTCAGTGTGGATTACATCTCAGCATGAAGAAAACGAAAGTCCTCCCTACCGGACCGAAAAGCAGTATCAGGATAAGTGGAGAAAAGACTAAAGCTGTCAAGGATTTCATCTGGCCTGGATTCACAGCTGACGTCTGTGGAAGCAGTCATCGAGCAAACAGTGTATTGAACTGGGCAGATCGCTGCAACAGATCTCTTTAAAGCTTTAAAAAGCAAAGATGTAACTTTAAGGACTAAGGTGTGCCTGACACAAGCCGTGATGTCTCACTTGCCCTGTATGCATCTGAAAGTTGGACAATGAATAAGGAAGACGGCAGAAGAATTGGGATCTTTGCCTATGGTGTTGGCCAAGAATATGGAAAATTCTGTTATCTTCCAGAAGAATAAATAAGTCTGTCTTGGAAGAGGTACAACCAGAATGTTCATTAGAAGAAAAGATAGTGAAACTTCATCTCTGTCATGGCTTGCATTGTGTCCTCACAAAAATGTAGGTACTGACTAGACTCATCTGTGACCCCCGATATGGTATGATTCCTCCCGTGTGCTGTGAATCCTGCCTCTGTGATGTTGATGAGGGAGAACGGGCAGCAGGTGTGTTGGTAAGGCAGGGCTCAAGCTACAAGCTTGTGGGATGTAAGGGAGGGAAGCTAGTAGCAGAGGAAGCCGGGTGCCTCATACCACCAAGAAAGCAGCACCGAGAGCAGAGCAAGTGCTTTGGACCTGAGGTTTCTGTGCCAAGATGCTGTCATTGAATTTGGACTCCTGGCCTATGGACTGTGATGATTTCTCATGATGAATGGATTCGTAACTCATAAATGGATTTGTAGTGTACCAGACTATGACGGTAAAATCTCTCTTCATGAAGCCTTCCACTCGTGGTGTTTCTGTTGAAGCAGCACCAGGTGACTGAGACAGTCTCACGTATTTTGGACAGCTATCGTAAGGGCCAAATCTCTGAAGGAGAATATCATGGTTGGTAAATAGAGGGTCAGCAAAAAAGAGGAAGATCCTCAGTGAGCTAGATTGACCCAATGGCTGTATAGCAGGTGCAAACACAGCAAAGACTCTGAGGATGTGGCCGCAGTCAGCAGTGTTGCGTTCTGTTGTACTTAGAGTTGCTGTGAGTTGGAACCTATTTGATGGCACCTAACAACAGCAACAACAATTCTCGACACAATCCTTTGGGTTAAATACTATTATTATCATCTGTCTTTATGTGAGCAAACCAAGACATACAATAGATAATTTGACCCAAAGTTATGAAACTGATAAATAACAGAATCTGAATTGAACCCAAGAAATTTGAGCTGTTTACCATGTTCTCTTGCCTCCCCTTTTATAATCTGTCCCTATTAGTTGTCCCCGTTTTTTGCAGTAGTGACAGTTATGGAAAATTAGGTGTAGACCCGTCTCTGAATGACTTACTCATTTTTGTGTGTTTGAGTCTTCTACTATATGATCCATCTAGAATTCTGTGCGTCCACCCACAATGCACTGAAGTAGCCAGTATTGATAATTCCAGGGTTAATGTTGCTGCAGTGACAACACCTGTGTCTTTCTTTGCGACTCTGCTGGCATGCTGCTTTCCTCGTTTAGACCCTATTAAGCCAGCACTCCGCAGCAAACAATTTTCTCAAATTGACCTGATCCCTCTGATAAACCTGGCAGCTCTGTTTAAGTGTGTATTTAGAATCAGAAGGGGAAAAAAAAAATCAACTTCAACTGGCAGAAGGGGGAAGCTGCTTCTTTCTTTCTCTCTCAGTGCCTTGTGTAGGCATTCAGAACCCAAAAGGCAGAGAAGCCTGAGGTCTGGTGTCTTCATTAGCTAGTGCTGCTATAATGGAAATACTCTAGGTGGATGGCTTTAACAAACAGAAATTTGTTCTCTCACAGGAAGCTAGAAGTCTGAATTCATGGTGTCGGCTCAAGAGAAGGCTTTCTGTCTCTGTCAGCTCTTGGGGAATGTTGTTTCCTTCCAGCATCTGTTGCCCCAGTATTCCTTACTGGTCTCCATGCTTCTTGGCATCAATCTTCCCCTGAGTCTAGGAGGTTGTCAGCACAGGGACACCAGATCCAAAGGAGGCACTCTGCTTCTGGCTTTTCTTTCTTGATGGTATTCAGGTCTCTATCTCTCTGCTTAATTCTCTCCTTAATAGTGTGCCGTCACCGGACAGGGAGAGCAGTGGAAGCTGCATATAGGTGGGCATGTAAATTTACACAGGAATGTTCATTTTCACTCAGTCATATTAAATAAAATAAAAAAATTAAAAAGATGATGCAAGCCACAGCCCAGGGAAACTCCCCTTATATTCTTACATTGGATCAGGACTGTGACCTCAGTAAGGGTGGTACGTATCATCTTAACCCATTAACATAGTAAACTTAACCTAATCCTCATTAGCATGACTTTATCTTGTCTCATTAACACAATAGAGGTCAGAATTTACAACACATAAACTGGAGGATTATGGGTCACATCAGCTAATACAATGGAGGACAACCATACAAAACTGAGAAGTTGTTGTATATTTTTGAGCGACACAATTCAATTCACGGCATCTGGTAAAGGATCTGATTACAGAGGGAAGAAACTGCTTCATGGAGAGAAAAGTGTTTGTCTGTCAACAGAACTGCAAGCTGGACACAATTCCAATGCCCACCTGAAATAATTTGAGTCCTGTGTCATACCTCTGAAGTGGTGTGTACAGTGGTAATTGTCATCTCCGTGGCAGTATCTGAGTAAGTCATTTAATAGTTTTCCTTACCTAGGGAAATTTGGTCAATTTTCCTAGCTTTCTAAAATATTGTTTCAAATTTTCTCTCTCTAGCCTTGAAGAAGTGTGTATGCTGTGATACTTAAGGAGTTTATTTCCATTGAAAGTTGCCAACTTGGGTTTGTCATGGAATCTGTGAGCCAGTCAACAAGTTTGTTAGTGTCCTTCTCAAGTCCCGGGTCTTTCATTTCTTTTCTTACTGTCTGCACACTGAGGGATCACACGTTTTTAGGGTCCTTCTCTTATTTGTTACCTACCTCCCAGTGGTGCTCAAACATGTTTCTTTGGATGGACTATGTTGGAATCACCTCTATCACTTGTGAAAAGTATAAAGCATCAGGTCACACCTGTGATCTACAGAATCACATTCTCCAAAGTTTAGCCTATCCAGCCAAATGTCATCGAGTCGGAGTTGACTCGTGGCGACCCTAGCCTAAGAATCCATAGTTTTAGTACACTGCCCCAGTAAGTTAAGCATTCTTCTCTCTGATCTCTGCATCTAATCCCTCTGTTCTCATTCTCTAGAGTCCCTTCCTGCATCTTTAAGGCCACAGGGAACTCTGGTACATTGACTTCCCTGCATCCGCTATCCCCATCCTTCTCCTTCCTGAAATCCTTACTTTGCTTCTTATCCCTTTTAGATACCGTGATTCAGGAATATTAGTTACTGACATCTGGTCTCTATTCCTTTGTCTCATTCTTCTTTCATCTAACTTTCTTGAAAATATTCTACTTCTAGTGTTTGTCTAACCATCTGTCTACCCTCTTCCTGTGCCTGAGTAGCCAAGTATTTCTGAAGAAAAAAAGAACAAACAAACAAAAACCAGGCTGATGAACAAATTTTAATTTATCGTCTTCAATTTCATTCATATGGATGTTCAGTACTGCCAGAAAATCACACCATCCCTCCCATCCACTATCACTTCGTTTTTTTTTTTTTTTTTATGTCCTTATATTTCCAAGCCTCTGTCTCTAAATCTCCAAATGGAGGCACACAGGTTAAAGAGCCCCCATCTTGTCTCCAAATATTCCAGCAACCCACCTGCATCGTATTCTCACACCTGACTTTCACACTTGCTGCACTGAAGAAGCATCCTTCTTCTGTCCAAAGTCAGCTCTCTCACTGGGACTTTGGATCCCATTTACCCGTTCTTTCTCAATAATTATATTTCTGAAATTTTCCCACCATCCACCTTCTGTACCATCAAGTATTTTGTCTTTCCTTGATTATGTCTATCAGCATATAAACACACCTTCATTAATAAAATATTTTTTGAACTCATTTCTTCCCTTACCTACCAGCCAACTTTTCTCTTCATTTTATACAAAAACTATTATGGGTTTTGACTGAACTGCTATGTCAGCTTTTCTATATTCCTGTTTCTGCTCAAATAGAACTGTTGACCCCCACCACCAATTCATTGATATTTCATTTATCGAGGTCCCTAAGTTCTATCTTAAAACATTCCATCAGTTGTCTATTTATCTATTTCTCTATATATCTGTTAGACTTGATTGATAGTTGACAATGTCCATCTTCTTTAAATATGCTTGACTTACATTCCATATTTTTATAATTTTTCTTCTGGCTCATGAATTTCTAGTTAGTGTCCTTTGTTGGTGAAATATTAGGAGTTACCTTTGATTCCATTCTTCACACCCAGTATTGGATTTATCAGCAAGTTTGGTCAGCATTATCTCAACATATATCCTGAACCCAATAACTTCTCACCACCCATACTGCTGCAGTCTTGGATGAAACTTTCACAGTCTCCCTCCTGGGCCACTGAAATAGATCAGTTTTTTCCTGCTGACTTCTAACTGTGACCCCTTCAAGCCATTTTCCACAAAACAACAACAGTAATCTTATTAAAGCATAAATCTAATACTGTGAATTTCGCATTTAATTTAAACCCTTATTTGGCTTTCCATTTCAACTAGTTAAAAGCACAAACACTTTACCAAGTATTGTAGCGCTCTACCTTTATATAAAATTCAGGGAAATAATATATTGAGTCTTTAACATGAGCCAGATACTGTTTTAGGTATTGGGGAAATATCACTAAACAAAGTTAAAATCATTTCCTTGTGAGACTTGCATTCTACTAAAGAAGGGAGATAATAATTCACAAGGTGAGTAAATGAAATATATGCGATGTTTGACAGGGATAAGTATTCTGGCGAGAAATAAAACAGAGAAAGAAGAAGGCTTCAGGGCCATAATGGTGTCATAATGTTAACTAAGGTGATAGAGGAAGACCTTTCCAGAATGGTGGAAGGTAGCACCGGAGAAAGACCTGAAGGAGGAGAGAGGGTCAGGAAGTCAACCAAGGGGAAGACTGCTCCAGGCGGAGGAGTGTCTGATGGAAGCATTCTGATGTGGGGCTGGAGCTGTGGTCTGGTCAAGAAATAGCAAGGGCACCGATGTGCTAAGGGAGAGTTGTAACAGGCAGGGGACAGGAGGGCCACAGGAAATGTGGGGTATTGTATGTCGTGCTGAGAACTTTGGCTTTCAAATCTGTGTGAGATGAATACACAAGGACTGACAATTAAATTCATGAACTCATCCTAGAAAAAGTGCTACATACCTCATTGCTGAATATCACCATGGTCACCTTCGAAGTACTCCCCTCAGGAAGCTATGCGTCAATGCAGCGCCTAGTCCAATGACCATCAGAGCTCTCGTCGTATTACTCTTGACGTCCTGAATGTCGTCAACATGTCTTCCTTTCAATATTTGGTTTATCTTTGGTAAAGAAAAAGTAATGGGGCCTAGATCAGGCGAGTAGGGTGGGTGTTTCAATATAGTCATTTGCTTACTGGCTAAAGACTCCCTCACAAACAACTATACAAGTAAGTTCAAGAACTTGCCACCATGCCATCATGTGCCATGGCCATTCCAGAAAGAGTTCCAAAATTTCTTTAAAGAGTGCACTAGGTGCTGGCATCAGTGCATAGCTTCCTGAGGGGAGTACTTCGAAAGTGACCGTAGTGATTGCTATTCATCAATGACATGTGTAGCAATTAGAACAATTAAGTTCATGGACTTAATTGACAGACTTCATACATCTCAATGACAAAAAAAAAAAAGATTTTTATTGAGACTGCTTAAGTATAGCCAAATACTACAGAAGATTTGGTTCCTTAGTTTGGAAATTTAAGATTATGGCTTCATGGAGTATCCCACTTAATGGCCTAATGTCAAGTTTAGTGCTTCTGTTCTAGTGTCATTCATTTCATAGTGCCTGGGATCTTAAAAACTCACAAGCGCTCATCCAAAGGCCAACAAATGGTGTCTCTTCACCTAGAGTAACATAGGAAGAGAGGTGGGGAATTGGAGGGAGAAATGGAATATATGATCAACTGCCTCCATGAACAACTGGCTTCCTACCCTAGCTAGGTCAATTTCAAAGATAGAGTCATCAGGATTTGCTGATACAGTGTGTGGTATGATGCAAAGGGAAAGGGTGAGGATGACCTTAATATTTGTGATCCCAGTAATTAAAAGACTAGATCTGCCAATTCTTGTGATGGAGAAGATGCAGGAAGAGCAGCTGATTGGGAGAGAGCAGAAGTAGAGCTTCAGATGTATTGTTTCAGGAATGCACACCTATATGATCTGCCTACTATCCAGCTTTCTGATGAGACCACAGATCAGGTGGCATTGTGATTGCAGTCTTCAGGGACCCTGATGCAAGAGACCAGCCCCAGCTATGTGCAGACGCCTGACTCGCAGAAACTGAGAAATAAAGTTATGGTGTTTTAAGCTGCTAAATGTGGGGTAATATTCTTACTAAGGAATAGAAAGCTAACACAGTGAGTGTGTGTGGTGAGACTGCTCTGAATTGCCACAGGATTTCATTGTTTTATAGAGCAATCTCCTTAACACATTCTAAAGGCAATTTTATTTATCAAAATTAAATTTATCAGAATACCATTTATGGCAATGATGTGAAGTGTATTTACCTTAAAATCTGAACTTTCAGTTTCGAGAGCTGTTGAAAATTTTTCTCTTTTTGGAAATTTCTACCTTATTCACTTTTTTCAAGATGATGTTTAGAATGGATGTGCAGTTCTTCCGGTCTGATATTGAGAAGGTGAGCCATTCTACTGCAGTTAAGACAGGGACGACTAATGCAGCATGTGATCTTGGAAAGTTAATTTTACTTGGCCATTTTGGAAACAGAAGATTTATATTCTTGTGACATTAAAATATTTTATAATAGGTATGTGCAAGTAAATGCAGCGAGTTTGTATTTTTACGTCTGTTGAAAAACTCATGCGGAGTGAGCGGAAAATGTGGTTGTTTTGAATTGTCAGGTCAGGTGGAGCTTATAGCTGTGCTGGGAGCACAAGAGTTAGGAGGGAAATGTTGTTGGCCTACTGGGGACTCTTGCAACTCCCTTGAGGGGAGGGGCTGCAATACCAACATTCCCAGACGTGTGAAGGCTAGGGCAGCTAATTTGTGGGTTTTGCTGTTTGTTTGATTATTATTACTATTATCATCATGTTGGAAACCCCGGTTGCATAGTTGTTAAGTGATATGACTGCTAACCAAAAGGTTTGCCACTCAAATCTGCCAGACAGTCCTTGGAAACTCTGTGGAGCAGTTCGACTCTGTCCTGTAGGGTTACTATGAGTCGGAATTACTTGATGGCACTGGGTTTTATTATATTGTCTTTCTTTATTATAGAAACCCTGGTGACACAGTAGTTAAGAACTATGACTGCTAATCGAAAGGTCATCAGTCTGAATCCAGCAGACACTCCTTGGAAAACTATGGGGCAGTTCACAGGGACGCTATGAGTTGGAATCAACTTGATACTGTTTTTTTTTTTTTTTTCTGTTTTTGTTTTTGTTATTTTGTTCCCTTCTTTATTTCTATTAGTTTAAATTTTATTATGGCAAAACAGGTACACAAACTGCTATTTCAGCTATTTTCATATGTTCAACTCAGTGACAATTATGTTCTCTGTGTTTTGCAACCGTTACCACTATCTGCTCCCAAATTTTTCATCACCCTAACAGAAACTTGGCATCCCTAGAGCAATCCCTCCTAATTTCCCTCCCACCCACCTTACCTACACCTGGTAATTATCAATAAACACTGATCTCTGTGCATTTGTCTGTCCTACATATTTCATATAAGTGAGATCCTGCAGTGTGTATCCTTTTCATCTCATTATCTCACTCAGCATAATATCTTCAAGGTTTGTCAATGTGGTAGCATGTATCTGGACTTCACTTACCTTTAAGGATGAGTATTATTTCAGTGGATGTATGTACCACACTTCATTTGTCCATGCATTGGTTGATGAGCTCTTGTTTTGGTTCCGCCTTTTTCCACCTGTTGTGAATAATACTGCTGTGACCATTGGTGTACAATATTTGTTTGTGTTCCTGTTCAAATCTTTGGGTATACAGCTAGGAGTTGAATTTCTGGCTCATATGGTTAAGTGATCAGCTGCTAAACAAAAGGTTATTGGTTTGAACTCACGAGCTGCTCAATGGGAGAAAAAGATGCGGCAGTTGGCTTCCATAAAGATGTACAGCCTTGGAAACATTATGAGGCAGTTCTACTCTGTCCTATAGGTTGCTGTGAATCAGAATTGACTTAGCAGTGTTGGGTGGGTAATGGTACTTCTATGCTTAGCTTTTTGAGGAAATCACCAAGCTGTTTCCTCCGGTGGTTGTACCATTTTATAATCCCACCAACAATGGATGCAAGTTTTGTTCACTTGTTTGATCTGATGAGCTTTTCACTATATAAACAAGTGATTTTATTCTAAACAATTACAGAAAAAGACTATGGTTACTATCATGCAGTCTAACTGTCTCATCTTGGTTACTGTAAATTGTTTAAATGACAAGCTTACTACTGTATTTCAATCTGCTGCCTACTGTATGCACTATGCTGGTACCATGAGACCCCTGACACCTATATTTAGCTTTTCTCTGAAATGAATGTCACTCATTACTTTTTAAAAGGAAAATAACTTAAGTTTTTTTTCAGATGGAGACCTCAAATTGTGGCTAACCACAGGAAGGCCTTAGCTTGAGCCCAGAGGGAATGCCCATGGACCCTTAGAGCATTTAGAAGCCATCAAGGGGGCTCCCCACTGTCCACCTTATGGTGCTGATGAAAGCACCCCATCCAGCACCACTGGTGAATCCATATTGGGGTAACATAGGTGACATTAACCCAAAGGCATTTGATGTACTTAAATGCATGTTAAAATTAATTAAAATTAAATGCATATTAAAATGTGATTATTATTATTTTCAAGTGTTTGGAAAAGAAGACCAAACCATAAAAAGACCTACAACACCAATGATTTAAAGTCCCCAGTTAGTGAGAAAACTAGCACACTCAGTTGCCAACTGAAAGTTGGAGGTTCAAGTCTGCTCAGTGGTACCTCAGAGGAAAGACCTGGAGATCTGCTTTCAAAACAGCAGCTACTGTGAACCCTGTTGGGTACCATTCTGCAGTGAAGCACATAGGGCCAACTGGGTCAGAACCAGCTTTCCAGCAACTGATTTTTTCATGTTAATTTAGAAATAAATACCTACAACTCTAAGAGTGAAGTCTTGGTTAGACCATACAGTGAGAAGAACCACTAAGTAAGCAAATTGGGGTAGGACAGAAGGTGTTTTGAAGCCTCTTTTAAGGTCAGTTGCAAGATTTCTCTGTAGGTTCCACTCACCTTAAAGGGAGATCATTTGGTGAGACCTCAAATCTGTTTTAGGTCAAAAATGACTGACAAATGGAAAGATGACGATTATGAACTGACACCTGTCAATGGTGCACTTTGATGGGCTCCAAAGACATATTTAAAGAGCTGGCTGAGAGACTGGGATTCACTTGGTTCTTTCCATTACAGATGGCTGAAGGCATGGACATGAATAATAAGCCTGGTTTATTGGTCTTACATAACCATATTTATAATGTTGTCTGTTGAGCTGTTCACTTATAAATGACTTTTGGCAAAATAACTGGTGAAGATGTTTTCAGTAAGATGTATGAAGTATTTAGCAGGCCTGTATCAATTTTTTAAAAAAAAAAAGCATGGCCATCTGCACAGATGGCACTAAGTCTGTGAAAGGCAGAGCTGAGAAGGAGGGTGTCTGACACCCAGACTGGTAACATACCCAGAAAGACCAGCAGCACCTGTATCTTTTAGCAAGACCCTTCACCTCAGGAAGTTTGCCACTTTCTCAGTGTGTTCAATAGGGATGGTACAGGGGTATAGACATTTGTCTTTTCTAAAAAAAAAAAAAAAAAAAAAAAAAAAAGTTGTTTAAAATTATTATCTTTTGAAACAAAAATTTCACGAAACCAGAAGGGCTGGGTTAGCTGCGGGGAGAATGTTTGTCAGAATTTTTTCCTCCTAAATGGACCTCAAGAGCACACCACTGATGAATCATCCATCTGTTGTGTGCCATAGTGTCATCTTTAATTTATTCATGAACCTTTTTCATATTATTTATTTTGAAATATGTTTCACTAATAAGCTGAACTCTCATAAATTCACCACCTAATCCAAGAACTAGGGCATCAGTAATTGCCGGTATTTGTCAACAAGCATTTCTCTTGTCCATTCTCAGTATCCCAGATTTGGGGTTTATTGCTTCCCTGCTTTACAAATGAAAACAAATACATCTATGCATACTTAAAACACAGTGGTGGTTTTAGTTTTTTTTTAATGTGTATAAAGTTTTTTAATGTTATATGTCGTCTTCTCGACACTTGCTTTTTTCGCTCAGCATCATTACTAAAAATTGTCCATCTTGTTTTAGGAAGCTAGAATTCGTTTTCACCACAATGTAATATGCAGTTGTAAGAAATAGCACAGTTGCTTCTGGTGTCTCCTGTGTCACTGGCAACAGTGAAGATCAAAGTCCAGCCTCAAGTTTGTAGCTCAAAAAGTTACCAGCTAGCTGCCGGGCCAAGCCAGCTATTTCCTGTGCTTACAACACTTTTTGAAGAAACATGTCCTTGCTGTTTCAAGTTTCAAGTTGACATCACTGGATAACTCTTGATTACATCTCAAACCTAAGCCCAAAGTGATACCCCAAATACAGAAAGGTCTCAGTTGAAAAGTAAAAAGATTATACTTTCAGTTTTAAAGAGATAAATTTGTGAAAAAAGAAGTACAAAGACTCCAAAAGTGTGTTGTTGATGACTTGAGAACATAACTGGAACAGTTAAACATCACTGAAGAGCAAGTCTAGGACTCCTACCACCAACCTCACCCCGAAGACCCCGGTGAGAAAGACTCTAAGTTCTGTAAACCTAAATCACGTATGTACCTGTGTGCTTCCGATGGAACAGCCGGCACAGTACCAGTGACAACACCTACTTCTGGACCGTCAACACACACTGTTTCTTCCTCACAGAATATGAGCCAGGCAAAGAAAGACTTCACTAAACAAAAATAATGTTGTTTGGCAAGGATCTCAAAAGAATCCAAAGATGGTTGAATTCAGGGACTTCTTGTCTTCTGTGTAAACGATGGATTCTGAAAATCAGAAATGTCAAAAGTAATTTCTGAAATGACAGCTAGTCATGGAAACTCTGATAGCAAAGTGGTTAAGTGCTGTGGCTGCTAAACAAAAGGTCTGCAGTTGGATTCCACCAGGTGCTCCTTGGAAGTTCTATGGTGCAGTCCTATTCTATGTAATAGGGTCGTTATGAGTCAGAATTGACTCAACAGCAGTCAGTTTGGTTTGGAAACCCTGATGCCATAGTGGTTAAGAGCTATGGTTGCTAACTGGAAGGTCAGCAGTTTGAGTCCACCAGGTGTACCTTGAAAACTCTATGGGGCAGTTCTTACAGGGTTGCTATGAGTCAGAATTGACTTGATGGCAGCTGGGTTTTTTATTTAAAGCTACTCATAAAAACAATATTTTTTAATTAATTTTACATTTGGGATTCAAGAGCCTCCACAGCATGCAAGTCCGAGGGTTTCTATCTGATCTTCAGATCTTGGAGTCTAGCAACTTCAGCTACATGAGCCAGAAGAAGCCTTCATCCTGTCCTATGAACTTGGGACTTTTCAGCCTCTACAGCTTCTACAGCCATTTCCTTTATATAAATCTCTCTGTATATATTTACATACTACACTGGTTTTGCCTGCTTAGAACCTGGTCTAAGACAGTATCTCTACTGAGTTTCTTTCCAGTTGTTCTGTTCATCACCAAAGGGGTGAGTTGAAGTCTCCTAGAAGTATCCCGTAGGGCTTCCAAGGAGCAGCTGGGGATTCAAACTGCTAATCCTTTGGTTATCAGCTGAGCTCTTAACCACAGTGCCACCAAGGATCCATTATTTTTGTAGAGTTGTCTATTTCTCTTTTCAGTTCTGCTATCATTTGATGTGTTTTGGAGCTGTATCATTGGGTGCAGAAATATTTATCATTATTGTTATGTTGTCTTGGTGGATTGACCCTTTAATCATCATATAATATCCTTTGTCTCTTTCAGTGGATTTTTGCCTTAAGGTCTGTTTAATCTGAAACTATTTTGCTGTTCCTGTTCTCTCAGATACTGTTAGCTTGATACATATTTTTTCCATCCTTTGATTTTTAATTTGTTTACTTCTTGGTTTCTAAAGTGTGCTTCTTGTAGGCAACATATTGATTTTTTGTTTTTTAATCCACTGTATCACTCTCTGTTTAGTGGCGTTTAACCCATTTACATTTAGTGTGATTAATGATAGGCATGGATTCAATGCTGTCACTTTGTTTTACCATTTTGTGATGTTAGTGGTATCTTTGTTCCTCCTAATTTTCTGTGGTGAGTTCTTTTTTTTTTTTAATAATTTGAGTTTTATTCTGCATTTTTCTCCATTTTAACTAAGATCACCTATGGTGCCCCTGGTCAGATTGGTCAGTGGTGGTAGCTAGATACCATCTAGTTCTTCTGGTCTCAAGGTAGTTGAAGTCATAGCTTATGTAGGCTGTCAGCCATACAGACTTGCTTCTTCTTTGTGATTCTGGTTACCTTTTTATTCTTTTTCTTCAGATAAGAGACCAATAAATGAACCTTATACGGCTGCTGAAAAACATTTAAGACCCCAGAAGCTACTCACTTAATTAGGATGCAGAACATGAGATTTGTGAGCTATAAACCACTGTTGAGTCGATTCTGACTCATAGCAACCCTATAGGACAGAGTAGATCTGTGCCATATGATTTCCAAGGAGTGCCAGGTGGATTCAAATTGCTGACCTTTTCATTAGCAGCTATAGCACTTAACCAGTATGGTAGCAGGGTCATAGGCTATATTACAGTAGTTATTTCTTAGAGTACTTTTCTTCTCTTTCCTGTATCCAATGACATAAATATTAAATCTTTTGTTATAATCTCCATGATGTCTGAGCCTCTATTAAAATTTTTTAGTCTGTTTTTGCTGTTTTATTAAAATTTCATGGTTTCTGTTTTTCTCTCTTAAGTTCATTGATTTCTTTCTTTCCATTCTGTTCTTAAGTTTATCTATTGAGTTCTTAATTTCAATTATGGTAATTTTCATTCCTAAAATTTTCATTTGGTATTTTATATCTTCTGTTTCTTTGCTGAGATATCCTAATTTTTTATTTGCTTCATGCATTTTTGTTACTTCTTGTTGAATCGTGAAAAATACCAAAATTGGAGGACTCCTACTTCCTGATATCATTGATTATGATATCCTGGTATCAAATAAACTTACTACAAATCTATAGTAATCACAACATTGTGGCACTAACAGAGGGATAGCCATATATACCAGTGGAAGAGAGTTGAGAGCTCAGAAATAAATATATGTATTTATGGTTAATTTATTTTCAGCAAGGATGCCAAAACAATTAGAAAAGAATAATGTTTTCAACAAATTGTGCTGGGACAACTGAATCTCCAAGTATAAATAACAAATTTTCACCCCTTTTTTATGCTGTATACAGAAATCAACTCCAAATGAATCTAGGACTTACTGCAAGATCTCAAACTACCAAGAAATTAAAAAAAAAAAAAAAAGTGTTAAATATTTGTGTCCTTGAATTCAGCAACTGTTTCTAGAAGAACTAGGCACATCAGACTTTCCTCAACACAATAAAAACATTTAGGCTTCAAAAGATGCTATCAAGAAAGTGAAAATACAGTGCATAGAATGGAAGAAAATATTTGAAAATCACAAGTCCAATAAGTGTCTAAGATCCAGAGTATAAAAAGAACTCTTATAATTCAACAATAAAAGGACAATCCAATCAAAAGATAGGAAAAGAATTTGAATAGACCCTTCTCCAAGGAAGATATTCAAATGACCAATAAGCCCATGAAAAGATATTCAGCATCATTAGTCACTTGGGAAAATAAAATCAAAACCACAATGAGATACACTTTACACACATGGGGATAACCTTGAAAATCAAAAAAATAAAAAAGAAGGACAATAGCAAGTGTTGGTGAGGATGTGGAGACATTAGAACTCTCAAATGTTCCTGGTAGGAATGGAAAATGGTACATGGAAAATGGTAGAAAACAGTTCAAGAGTTCCTCAAAAAAATTACAGATAGATTTACCACATAACACAACAGTTTTATTCCTAGGTCTCTACCCCAGAGAATTAAAGATATATGTCCACACAAGAACTTGTGCATGAATGACCACAATATCGTTATTCATAATACCAAAGAAAAGTAGAAACAACTCAAATTTCCATCTTGATAACAAATTTAAAAAATATGGTGTAACCATATAGTAAAATATTATTCAGCTGTAGAAAGGAATAGATTATCAATGCATGCGATAACATGGATGAAACTTGCAAACATTATGCTAAGCAGAAGAGACCTAGACACAAAAAGCCACATGCTATATGATTCCATTCATATGAAATATCCACAATAGGCAAATTCATAGAGACAGAAAGCAGACTAATGGTCGCCAGAGGCTGGGGAAAAGGAGAAATATAAAGTGACTACTAAAGAGCAACCTGCTAAGTGAAAACCCTGATGGTGTAGTGGTTACTTGCTATGGCTGCTAACCAAAAGTTTGGCAGTTCAGATCCACCAGCTGCTCCTTGGAAACTCCATGGGGACAGTTCTATTCTGTCCTAGAAGGTTGGTATGAGTTGGAATTGGCTTGATGGCAATGGGTTTGATTTTTTTTTTTTTTTTTAGTAAGGGTTTTGGGGATGATGAAAGCATTCTGGAATTAGCGGTGATGGCTGCACAGTGCAGTGAATTTATTAAAAACTACCAAATGTACACTTTAAAAAGATGACTGTCTCAAAAATTTGCACGAGAAACACTTGATAATCTATATCTTCCACCTATTAAGTATTACCATACTCTCATGACCCTTGGTCTGAAGAGATTGTCCAGATTTTTAGTTTGGAGTTCTTTTACTCTTTTATTTTTATAAGTCTCAGTCATATCTTCCTAAGTATAAGCATATGTCCTTTGGGATACTGCATACTGGGAAGAACTGGGGAAAAAGGAAAGAAAAACTGTTACCATTAACTTGGTTCCAACTTGTAGCTAGGAGTCCTGGTGGTACTGTGCTTAGGAGACACAGCAGCTAGCCAAAAAGTCACCAATTTACATCCACAAGCCATTCCTTGGAAACCCTATGAAGCACTTCCCTGTCTCCTATAGAGTCACTTTGAGTCAAAATCCACAGGCAATGGGTTTGCTGCTGTTGGATTGTGGTTGCTTAACACTAAATCTCAGGCTGAATGTTAGCGATGTTTAAGCAAAAGTTTAAACTCCTGTGTGCTGACTCCTCAAAACCACATTGTACAAGGTCCAGGAAGTAAGTCTGTGAACTTAATTGTTTCAAGTGCTGCATACCTCATTGCAAAATATCACTACAGTCACCTTCAAAGTACTCTGCTTAGGAAGCATACACCAATGCCAGCACGTAGCCCACCCCTCAAAGTAATTTTGGAACTCTTTCTGGAATGGTCTTTGCACCATTGCACATGGTAGCAAGGTGGCAAGTTCACCAACTTAATTGTATGGTTGTCTGTGAGGGGGATTTTAGCCAGGGAAGTACAGAACTGTATTGGAACACCCTCCCAGTCACCTGATCTGGCCCACAGTGGCTTTTTTCTTTATCCAAAGTAAAGGAAATACTGAAAGGACGACATTTGGATGACCTTCGGGACATCAAGGGCAATAAGATGACAGCTCTGATGGCCGTTCCAGGGAATGAGTTCCCAAACTGCTTTGAAGGGTGGACTAGGCACTGGCAGTGGTGTGGAGCTTCCGAAGGGGATTATTTCAAAGATGACTGTAGTGATGTTCAGCAATAAGATATGTCTCACTTTTTCTAGGATGAGTTCAAGAATTTAATTGGCAGTCCTCCTTTTTTGGGAATCACATTGTGTTTTGGGTTAATTTAACTCAATATTCTGTCCCAGCAAAGTGAGTTTTGCAGTTTGTGTTTAAAAACTATTGAGTTGGCTGGCTTGCAGTGGCCCCTTGACTGTGGTTCTCATCTCCATCTCTGAAGAGGCTACCACTGAAGAGTTCATTTTGATTTCCAAATGTGAGAAAAGGGCATAAATGTAGCTCAGAGTGTAAATTTTTTAAAAAGATTTTAATTCTCCCAGCGATGTTTGGAAATATTAGTACAAATATTTGGCTTTATTGCACTGAAAGTTGTTATTGTAGGAGGCATATAGAGTAGAAATTGAAGCAAAGTTTTGACATATTTTTCCAGGAGTGGGGTTAGAGGAAGAGATTTGGTGGCAGGCATCTCTAGAGAAAACTGCTGACTAAAATAAAAAAATCATTCCCTAACCTTCCCATCTGCTGTATACTGGATTTCTCTTGCAAATACCAAGTGTAATGAAACATACATTCTGGATATAAAATACATTGAACGGGAAGAGCAATCACCATCTTCTGCCCAGTTAAATGTTTGCTGTCATAAATGAGTTGCCTGCACAGCTGTTCAGTTTCATAATTTCTCGTGGTAGCTAATCTTCTTTCCTGTCTTTGAAATGCTTTAAAAACCAACCTTGGGAAGAACATTTGGTTTTTAAATTGAGCAGATTAGTGATAATCTTATTAGCAATCTAAATGGTAATTTTCATTTAGTGAGCGCTTCTCTGTGAATCTTGGGAAACCCTGGGAATTCATTACCTCTAACCTTTTTGCTCAAAAAAATTATTTTCTAAATGGAAAAAAAAATATGTGTCATTCATGTAGTTGTGAATCTGGGTTCCTGAAGGAACTGGCAGCCCTGATAGAGACCCTGAGAGTAAAGAGGCTGAATGTATCCGTCAGTTTTGCCACAGTAACGCTGCATAACAAACCACAACAAAATTCAGCACACAGAAAAAAATAAAACAAACAGAAACTTTATCTTTAACTCAGAAATACGGGAGTCAGCTTGGCTGCACTCACCTGGGCTTGGCTGCAGGCCATTGGCTCAGTTTAGGTCCACTCTTTGCATTTCATTTTTCTGGAATAAGTGGACCATCTGTCAGGTCACTTTCTTCTAATGACAGTGGCAGAGAAAACAAGGGCAAGCCTAATGAGACAAGTACAAAGGCTGATGTCTCATTGGCCAGACCACACATGTGATCAAGCTCAAAGTCGAAGGACAAGGAAGTGCATTCTGCCTCTAGTGGGACTAACAACCAAGCCACAGGGCTAAAGAAGTGAATGCAGCAAAGGGGGAAGAACTGGTATCGATTGTCCAACTTACTACGAGTCCCTTCTCTTGGAAGGTGTCAAGTGGTAGCAGAATACATTTGAAAACTTGTTTCCATGGGATTATACTGTGTGAATGTTTTTTCCCCCTACATACAGTATTTATAAAAAATAAGATCTACTACAGTATAGTGGTGATCTTCAGTGAATTTCTTCTTTTGTTTTTTAAAGCATCAGAACCCTTTTGGAAAACAGTTTATATAGAACCTCAATTTTTGAGATGAATAATGGTGGAGCCACTTCAGTGACAGGACAGAGCAAAGGGGGAGTAGGTGATGAGGTTTCCAGATGAAGTATAGGATATCCCGTTACCACTGAGCAGATTCCAATTCATAGTGGCCCTATAGGACAGAGTAGAGCTGTCCTATAGGATTTCCAAGGATCAGCTGCTGGATTCAAACTGTTGACCTTTTGATAAACAGCCAAGCTCTTAAACGGACTTTGTAGAATACCTAGTTAAATTTGAATTTCAGGTATATGATGAATACTTTTTAGCATATACATGTTCCATCAGAGTTCTGTAATTTTTTCTTTTCTTACTTGTTTTTGCAAAATCTGACATCCTTAGTTGAAAGCAATGTAACCGTATCCATATATGTCCCCTTTACTACACTGCTGTAGATCACTATGAATCAGAGTGAATTTGACAGCAACAGGTTTTGCTCTTTTCCTCATTACACTGCTGTGGTCAAACACACCTTGGCACTCTAGTCTGCTTGGAAAGGGTCATGCTTCTTTTCCCCTAGGGGCCGTGAGAGCAGCAGGTTTCTAGACTTACTTTGTCTTTCTGGGTGTTGTGGAACGATCTGCATCACTCCCAAGTATGTGCTGAAATACTGCTGGAAATACGACTCTGTCTGAAAAGAGAGATTTCCTTTTATTGTGATAATGAGAGAGTATCAGTGTAGGCAATATGTCCTACACCCCAAATCTAATCACTTTTGAGTTACAAACAGGGCAGCACACAGAAAGAAAGAGAGAGAGAAATGGGAGGAAGAGAGATGACGGAGACAAATGCACCTAAAGGCTCAGAAGGCCAAGGATTGCTAGTAGCTACTGGAAGGCCAAGTAGACAAGAAAAGACCGCGCCCTGGAGCCATGTTCTGCATTCAGATTTCTGTCCTCTTGAACAATGAGAAAATATGCTTTTGTTCCTTAAAGCCATCCGCTTGTGGGATTTCGTTATGGCAGTACAAGGGAACTAAGACTTAAGTATCTTCCATGGGAAATATAGTTCAGGAAGTTCTTTATTAAGTTGGGTGACCTCGATCACAAATGCCTCATAGTCATACTGGGATTCCTAAGGAAGAATGTTTGGCTAGGAGAACTCAGGTACTGGGTTGAAGACTGAGTCTGGAAGAGCAAACCAGAGGTAGATTGACACTGTCCCCGTAGTCATTGTTCTGGATCACAGAGTCATCTGTGAAAACAAGCTCACTGAAGGTGTTAGGAGAAAAAGTTCTGATTATAAAAAGATTAAATTTGAAAATCCTATACCACCGTAGTCATTGATCAGTGCAGTGACAGTTCTTCATTGTTGTTAGGTGCCGTCGAATTGGCTCCAGCTCACAGCGACCCTATGCACAACAGAATGAATCATTGCCTAGTTCTGTACCATACTCACAATCATTTTTATGCTTAAACCCATTGTTGCAGCCACTGTGTCAATCCATCTTGTTGAGGGTCTTCCTCTTTTTTGCTGAACCTCTACTTTACCAAGCATGATGTTCTTCTCCAGGAACTGATCCCTTCTGACAACAGGTCCAAAGTATGTAAGACACAGTCTCACCATCTTTGCTTCCAAGGAGCACCCTGGTTGTACTACTTCCAGAACAGATCTGTTTATTCTTTTGGCAGTCTGTAGGTGTTTCTTCTTCTGTCTTCCTTATTCATTGTCCAGCTTTCACATTCGTATGATGCTATTAAAAATACTAAGGCTTGAGTCAGGCTCACCTTAGTCTTCAAGGTGATGTCTTTGCTTTTCAGCACATTAAAGAGGTCTTTTGCAGCAGATGTTCCCAATGCAAAGCATCTTTTGATTTCTTGACTGCTAATTCCATGGGTGTTGATTGTGGAACCAAATGAAATGAAATCCTTGATAACCTCAATCCTTTCTCTATATATCATGATGTCACTTACTGGTCCAGTTTTGAGGATTTTTGTTTCCTTGATGTTGAGGTACAACTCATACTGAAGGCTGTGGTCTTTGATCTTCATCACTGTTTAATATCGTCTTCACTTGCAGCAAGCAAGGCTGTGTCATCTGCATAATGCAGGTTGTTAATGAATCTTCCTCCAATCCTGATGCTTCATTCTTCTTCACATAGTCCAGCTTCTTGGATTATGTGCTTGGCATACAGATTAAATTCTTCACTGAATTCCTGAAAAATTCATTTTTCCTTAGGAGAAGGTAGACAGAATGGACAGAATTCTGCTTACTTCTTGTCTTAGACTGAATTCTGTAGAGAAGTAAAACCAGTGAGATATGTGTATCTATATATGGGGAGAAAGGGAGAGAGACAGACAGATAGAGAGATTCATCTGAAGGAAATGACTCACATGGTTGTAGAGGCTGGTAAACCCCAACTCTGTGGATCAGATGTCAGGCTGGAGGCTTCTTCCGACCCATAGCTGCAGGGAATGATGAACCCAAAATCGGTAGGTCAGATGGCAGGCTATTGGTTCATGTCTCCAGAACCAGAGGTCAGATGATGACAAGCTGAATGCAGGATCCAGAGCAAGAAAATGTGCTTTGCCAGAACATTCATATATATAGTGGATGTAGGCCACACCTCTGAGAAACCTCCCCTTGCACAGATTGGTGTATCACATCAGATCACAGCATGGAAGATGACGACATCATTGCATAACTGGCAAACCAGGAAGAACCATGGCTCAGCCAAGTTGACGTACAACCTGAAGCTCAAATCCCTCTGTCTCCTTTCCTCATTGGACCAGCTTCACCATCCACCTTTTCATATACTGAGGTTCTGAAAATCAGTCAAGGACCACAAGGTCCTTGGTACCTAGAGCATCCACTGGAGATAACTCTTCTTGCCTTTCTGCGTCTCTGGCCGTCTAAGCATACCCAATCTTTAGACAGGAAGAGTTAGGGCTTTCAAACTATGTGGTTAATTTTCTTCTTCAAGTGCATACTGTGGGTATTCAGAGGAAATCTCAGGCAGTAGTAAAATGGAATTCGGTTTGGGTGCATATGCCTGTATTGTACATGAGGCCATTCACTATTACAGTCCGCCCCTTCTACACAGGTATCCCAGGTTTAATTGCTGACCAGTGGACCTCATACCCAGCCACCATTCATCTGTCAGTAGAGGATTTTGTGTTTCTATGATGCTGAACAGGCTAAATGGAGTTTCTAAGTCTAAGTCTAAATGGAGTCTAAGATGGACTAGGAAAAATGGTCTAGTGATCGACTTTAAACAGTCAACCTCTAAAAACCCTGTAGATCACAGTGGTCTATCTACAACCAGCCACGGGCATGTGTCAGGACCAGGCAGTACTTTGTTTCATTGTGCATGGAGTCACCACGAGCTAGGGGCCAACTCTGACAACTAATCTTAACAACAATACTGTACATAAACAGATGGACACCTAGGAGGCTATACATTGTTGTATTAAAATGACGTACCTTTAGCAGCGTGTCCATCTTCCTGAATGTTTTAATGAGTGGGTAAATATTGAATCTCCCTTCATACAGACTCTAGGGTCGCCATGAGTCGGATCCAACTTGATGGCACTTGGCTTTGGCTTCTTACAGATATTAGCAGTTCTAAAGAAAAAAAGTTACCTGAAAAACCAAACCTGCTGCCCTCCAGTCGATTCTAACTTGTATGGGACAAAGTAGAACTTTCCCATAGATTTCCCAGAATGTCAGTCTTGACGAAAGCAGACTACCACATCTTTCTACTGCCGAGCAGCTGGTGGTTTTGAACCACTGCCACTTAGAAGCTGAACGTTTAACCAATGTGCCACTAGGGGCCCTTGAAGGGGGGAAAAAAATCTACCTAGAAGTAGTTTAAATACTTCTGCTTTTGTTACTTTCTTTTCTTTCAATATATACTCTGAAGCTGAGAGACTGGAAAACCCGGATGAGTATTTGCTGTGGTTAGTCCTAATGCCAGGGGGCAGAGAAAGGTGAAGGGAGAGCCCCTAGCAGGGGAAGGCTGAAGCCAGAGGCACCCATGTGTTCTGCCGTCTATCCATCCAAACAATAAATAATGCATTGATTTTCTTCATTTACTTCAAACAGTAACTACATTGTAAAAAAAAAAGCTGAACTCATTTTCATAACTCAGAAACGACGAGAAACCCTACCTGCTTTGGAAATAAAAGCAGGCAAATAGATGGAAACATCTGAAATGTGTAAGGAGACCTTAATGAAAAGCTAGGACATAAAACACCAAGTTGCAGTGATAATGAGTAATGTGGTAACTGTCAATTTAAATATGTATTGAAGAAAACCAAGATGTTTGTTCTTCTAGAGTCTTACCCTGTAGGACTAGAATTTTTTTTGGTTATTGCAGAAGCAGTGGCAGTCTGGTGCTGTTATTAAGGCTCCCAGAGGTGGAGTCACTTTTTATTTTGCTGAGGATCATAAAATAGGCAAGGTCTTTGGTGTGCAACTTACGTAACTTTGTTAGATGGCCCAGACTACATTTTCTGGAAGAAAAGAATGTATGAGCTTGCAGAGGCAAACCTCCCTTCCCATCACACTTGGACCAGTATTGTTCTCTGCTCCCTATCTGGATGAACACAGAGCATAATCTAGGTCCTGGCAGCTGCCTACCACGAGGCACCCAGAAGCAGAATGTAGTTTCATCTCACTACTCACTTGAGATATATTTAGGAGACCCTACTGCGTATGTGCAAACACAGGAACAGCATTCAGGTTGTAAACGTTTTCTCCTACAACTGAAATGACAATTTTGGTTCTGTTAATTAATAATAATTGATATAAGGGTAAACCCTGGTGGCATAACAGTTACGTATCATAGCTACTAATCAAGAGGTTGGCAGTTCAGATCTGCCAGGCTCTCCTTGGAAATTCTATGTGGTGGTTCTCTGACCTGAAGGGTCACTATGAGTCAGAATCAACTTGATGGCAGTAGGTATGGTACGATAATGTGAGACACAGGGCTATGAAATAACGCCCAGCTACCTGCCGTCTAAGAAATCTGACACATGTACATAAAATCTATGTAGAAGAAAAGAAAGAGGTATTAGTGGATTTCTGTACTGATCTTTATGGAAGTATTGCTCCTGGTATATTGCCAAGCCAAGTGCCGTTGACTCATTAGGGATGCATTTTTTGTTGCTTTCTAATGTAGAATTGACGTGGCTTCATATCTGATAGTTCGTTGGAAATGCTGGTGATAAAATAGTTAAGAGTTTGTCAACCTGGAGGAAATAGCTCACCTGCATTGCCTACTTTCTGGCCATGCATTGTTGTTAGTCGCCATTGAGTCAATCCCCTGGCACATGCATGATAGAAGGAAATGCTGCCCAGTACCGTACCATCCCCGTGATTGGTGGTGGATCAGACCGTTATGATCTATGTGGCTTTCACTGGGTGATTTTCAGAAGTAGACTGCTGGAATCTTTTTCCCTAGTCTTAGTGTGGAAGATCTGCTAAAACCTGTTCAGCATCACAGCAGCATGCAAGCCTCCACTGATAGGTTGTCACCCATGAAGTACCCTGGCCAGGAATCAATCCTGAATCTTCACCGTGAAAGGTGAGAATTCTATCACTAAACCATCACTGCTCTCATGGACATTTAATATTTAATATAAATTTTACTTGCTAACTATTCTTATACCACTCTCACTTTACTAGAGTTTGTTTTACCCAAGTTTCCACAGCTAACAAAATGGGCAAGTTTGGATTTAAAGCCAAGTTGGCCTGAGTGAAAAAAACTCACAGTCCCTGTCAATACCTCACAGAGGTAAGGATACCTTCAATCACCGTTAACATCCGGAGCATAGAGTAGCTAAAGGAAGTGCAAGAAATGATAAGGTCAAAGAGTTGAACAGAAGATTTCAAAGGGCAAACTGAGAAGACAAAATATTATAATGAAATTATACAGAAACCTGTATTTAGAGAACCAAAATGGTTTGGCATTTCTCAAGCTGAAAGAACTGAAGAATAAAATCAAGCCTTGCTTTGCAATACTGAAGGATTATAAGGAAAAATATGATGCAGAAAACATCAAAAGAAGATGATAGCAATATTCAGAGTCACTGTACCGAAAAGAATTGGTCAATATTCGGTCATTCCAGGAGGTAGCATATGCTCAAGGACTGATGGTACTAAAGGAAGAAGTCCAAGCTGCATTGAAGGCATTGACAAAAAGAGACAGAGAAAGAAAGGGAGGGAGGGAGGGAGGAACAGGAAGGGGAGAGGGGGAGGGAGGGAGGGAGGGAGGGAGGGAGGGAGGGAGGGAGGGAGGGAGGGAGGGAGGGAGGGAGGGAGGGAGGGAGGGAGGGAGGGAACAACTTTGCATGTCGCAGTGCCACAAATTGCATTTATGTAGCCTTTCTAGCCATAGTCTTGTAACTTCCACCCAAGCAATTAACTGGACAGTTCCAACAAATGGATGAAGTGCTGGACGTGTTCGCTCCACTATGCCACGAAATTTGAAAGACAAAAGGCAGCTACCTAGCCAACCAACTGAAAGAGACCCATGTTTGTATCTATCCATTTGAAAGAAAAGTGATCCAACAGAAGGCAGAAATTATCAAAAATATCATTAGTATCACAGGCAATGAAGTTTTGCGAAGACCTTTCAAAAGTAGTTACAGCAGTACACTGACAGGGAACTTCCAGAAATTCAAGTCAGATTCAGGAGAGGACATGTAACAAAGAATACCATTGCCAATGTCAGATGGATCTTGGCTGAAAATAGAGAATACCAGAAAGATGTTCATTTACCGAAGTTTTGTTGACTATGCGAAGGCATTTGATTGCATAGAACATAACAAATTATGCATAACCCTATTAGAAATGGGAATGCCAGAATACATGCTTGTGCTCATGAGGAATCTGTACATAAATCAAGAGGTAGTTGTTCCAGTAGAATAAGGGGATACTGCACTGTTTAAAGTCAGAAACGGTGTATGTCAGAGTTGTATTTTTCACCCTTCTTATTCAATCTGCATGCTGGGCAGATAATCCGAAAAACTGGACTACATGAAGAAGAATTGGTCATCAGAGTTGTATGAAGACTAATTAATAACAACCTGTGATGTGCAAATGACACAACCGTGCCTGCTAAAAGTCAAGAGAACTTGAAGCACTTACTGATGAAGATCAAAGACCGTAACCTTCAATATGGGTTGCACATCAACATAAAGAAAATGAAAATCCTTACAACTGAACCAGTAAGCAGCATCAAGACGAATGGAGAAAAGGGTGAAGTTATCAAGGATTTCACTTAACTTGGATCTGCAATCAATGCGCACTGAAGCAACAGTCAAGAAACCAAATAAGATATTGCACTGTGCAAATCTTCTGCAAAAAAATTCTTTAAATTGTTAAAAAAAAAAGTCATAGATATTACTTTGAAGACTAAGATGTACCTGACTCAACTCATATTCATGTGTAAAAATGGCGTGGTGTGGTACCTGACCTCTTTCAACTCCACAAGAAGAAAGGAGAACCAAAGTCAACAGTGCGATGCTGACTTCCATGAGGCAAAGGCCAGACAAGCCTCTTCTTTTGGCCGTCTTTATCAAGTCTGACACCCATCGTCCCTCCCACGACACTATTCTTTTCTGCTGGATTTGATAATTCATTTCAGTGGCTACACTGAACTCACAGACAATTCACAAGATTATAGGATATTTTTGGGATGTGACAGGTTACAATTCAAGCTCAGAAACAGTCAAGTATGCAGTTATGCCATCAGGACAGAATCTCCCTGCCGTGCTCACGGGCATACCTTCCCCTCGCCCTAAGCCTTTGCCCAAAGGCACTCAGCTCTCTCTCCATGGGTCAGGAAGCTCACCATGCCATCTCCTGCTGCCAGGTCTCTGCTACCACTGCGTCTCACTGTTGTCAGGGTTACAGCTCACACTGTGTCTCCTGGATCCGGGAGCTCCTCAGTGCCGGGATCCTGGGTGGAAAAGATGCACTAGCTCCTGCGTGTTCTTCCTTGGTGGAGGTGGGATTCTCTTTTTCTTGCTTCTACAAACACTCATTTGAAATCCAGCAGAGTGGCAAAACTAACTGATCCCCCGCATGGGCCACAGTTACCCTGTCACACTGTGTAGCTAATTACCTTGGTGGAAGTTACAAGACTGTGGCTAGAAAGGCTACATAAATGTAATCTGTGACACTGCAACATGCAAAGGTGGGCAACAAAGAAGGGGAATGGAAGAACTGATACCTTTGAACGATGATGGTGTTGGTGAAGAATATTGAATATACCATGGACTGCTAGAAGAAAGAACAAATCTGCCTCAGAAGTACAGCCAGAATGCTCCTTGGAAGCAAGACTGGTGAGACTTTGTCTCATGTATTTGGGACATGTTTTTAGGAGAGAACAGTTTCCAGAATAGGATGTCATGCTTGGTAAGACAGACAGGCAGTGAAAAACAGGAAGAATTTCAACCACGTGCATTGATACAGTGGCTGCAACCATGGGCTCAAACACAGCAGCAATTGTGAACATGGCACAGTAATGGGAATTGTCTTGTTCTGTTTTACACAGGGTCACTGTGACTTGGAACAGACTCTAAGACACCTAACAACAGCAACATGGTTAGCTTGATGAAGCCTCTGGAAAGCATAATAAGATGTTTCGCAAGTACACTTTTCATTGCATGGCAGAATAAAGTGTTAATTGTCACTACGTGTGTGTTTTCCATTGTCTTTTTGACTATAAAGAAAAGACATTTACCACCAAAATTAATACTTTAGTAGAATTTCCAAAAATACGAAATGCTGTGATACCCACAGGAGGAAGCCCATGCTAGGTAACTGAAGACCTGAGTCTTGGGCCCTCCTTGGCTGTCTTCTCACATGCAACTTTTAATAAACCATTCCTCTTTCATAATTGGAAACACTGGTGGTATAGTGGGTAAGTGCTATGCCTGCTAACCAAAAGATCGGCAGTTCAAATCCACCTAGGTACTCCTTGGAAACTCAATGAGGCAGACCTGTAAGGTCTCAGTGAGTCAGAATCAGCTCAATGGCACTGTTTTTTGTTTGTTGTTGTTTTGGTTCTTCCATAATTGCCTCACCTGTTTGTTTTTCCAGAGTCTTTAAGACCAGAAAATAATGGAAACCTTAGGAGGGACCCCAGGTCAACCTCCCCAGGTGTGATTGAGGAGTCAGGGAGAGAGGGCCGAGTGGGTACCTTGGGGCCTGCTGTCTGTTTTGGGGAGGTCCTTTGGAAGCTGCTGGGCCTTCCTTGCTGACCTAGGGGAGGCAGTTGTCTGGGCAAGTGTTTTGGAAGCACTGTTAATAATGTTGTGTAAAGAGTAATTGGAAGCAGCAACATTCATTCGGCTTCATGATACTGCCCCGCTGTAAGACGTCTGTCTAATGATTATCATTCCTAATATTTATTCTCCGAAGACAGATTTAGTTGATCAAAGCTGCCTTGAATTTTCACAATAACCTTATTTTAACCATACAAATTACTGGGGAGGGAAAGAACAGCAGCTCAAATCCTATGAGTATAGGCCTGGATTATAAATGAGAATCTTTTCCAGGAGAAAGGTTTTCAAGTAAAAGAAAAAGATATTGATTGTGTATGTGTGTGTCTTTGTGTGTGTGAAAGAAAGAGAGAGACAGAACAAGAGAGAGAGCCTTAGGAGTGTCCAGCCTCTGCCCTGGGTCCTGACATGAGATTATCAGAAATTGCTAGAAGCAACATAAAGTGAAGCAGAGACTAGACTATTCTCTAAAATGGATTTCTCTTTATAGATTTGTCTCATAATATATAAGTATTGAGATTTGACGAATGATATAACATAAAGCTAAATGATTCTGTCTAAGGCAGCGGTGTCCAGTATAATCTTCTGTGACATGGGAGCATCTATGGTGACCACCAGATCAGGTGGCTCTTGAGTTCTTGACATGTGGATGGTATGACTGAGAAGCTGAGTTTTTTAATCATTTAATGCAAATTATAATCTAAATGACAACGTGAACCTAGTGACTACCGTATTCAACAACACAAATTCTGAGAGACAAATTTAGACACAAAAATCACCCTGCTGTTTAATGGTCTCTTTGTCATTACTTAGCTGGTGGCCTTCCCTCCTCAGCCTTCTTGAGCAGACTCTAAAAAGACTTGTAGCCTGAAATTTCTCCTGTACCAGAAGCCAAAAAAAAAAGTAGAATGGAAAGCTGAAGAGGAGAAAACACTAACTTTGCAAAGCATTGTTTCATCTTGGTCTTCAGATTCTATTTTCTCTTCCCTAATGGAAACACTGGTGGTGTCATGGTTAAGTGCTATGTCTGCTAACCAAAAGGTCAGCAGTTGAAATCTGCCAGGTGCTCCTTGGAAATTCTGTAGGGTACTTCTGCTCCATCCTATAGCGTCTCTGTCAGCAGAGATCGACTCGATAGCAGTGGGTTTTGGGGGGTTAATGTTAAAAGCACATTAAAAAATTGACCACACAATAAACAAAAAGAATCATACCAGTTGTGGTGAGTTGATTCTGACTCATGGTGGCCCACTGTGTTCCAGAGTAGAACTGTGCTGCATAGCATTTTCAGTGGCTGATTTTTCAGAAGCAGATTGCCAGGGCTTTCTTCCGAGGTGCCTCTGGGTGGTTTTGAACCACCAACCTTCCAATTAGGACCCAGTGCTTAGCCATTTGTGCTACTCAAGAGTGCCCCCAAGTAAACACCAGTCCAAGTCCAGTGCCGTTGAGTCAATTCCAACTTACAGTGTCCCTAAGGTCAGAGTAGAACTTCCCCATAGTGTTTCCAAGGATCCTTTGGCAGATTTGAACTACCGACCTTTTGGTTAGCAGACATAGCACTTAACCCACTATGCCACCAGGGTTTCCATCAAGTAAACAGTGAAGCCCAGAAGGGTCTGCTCCTAACTGTTTTTGATGATACAGTGCATTTTTTTTCCTCTTTGCTTCCAAAAAAATAAGGCATAAAACTGACTCACATAAAATCCTTTGCACATTGTCCCAGCACCCTCAGGACTGAGTTCCTAGGATCAGCACACTGTGTTCTATTTATACTCAAGGAGTCCTGGTGGTGTAGTGGTTGAAGCGTTTGACGGCTAACTGAAAGGTCAGCGGTTCAAAACCACCAGCCCCTCAGAGTGGAGAAAGATGTGGCAGTCAGCTTCCATAAAATTTTCCAGCCTTGGAAACCCCACAGGGCAGCTTTATCCTGTCCTATCACAAGGTTGCTCTGCATCAGAATCAACTCAACTTGACAACAGGTTTGATTGTGGCTCATTTGTTTGTTCACCTTCTCAGACATCACCAGCTGTGTGGCCCGTCAGTCTGGGACACCTCCCCCTGCTTCTCCCTATCCTTCTCTTTGGTGATCCAACTCCTGTCATCCTGAAGTGTAGACGTCACACCTGCTTCTGACTTCCTGGAGCCCCCGGGAGGTGGCATACACAATGGTTCAAAGCACCGTCTTGCAGTTAGATGCTGGAAGGATTTTAACGTCATCTGCTCTTGGGTGGGGTGGGCTGCTTCTCCCTTGTGCCTCAGTCCCATCCTGGCTGTGACCGTATGGTGACATCTCCCAGCTGCATTGTGATCGTCCGTTTCCTTGTCTGTCTCCTCCACTCATCCAAGCTTTTATACATTGCAGGCCACAAAGTCAGCGCAGTGGGTTGTGACTGGTAACAAGAAATGCAAGAGGGTAGAAGAGAAAGTTACAGACTGCATTATACGGCTGCTTAATAAGCATGGTTTGTGCAGTTGTCATTGTTTTATTTTGTGTGAGCACTGAGTCATAATGTAAAACGTATTTCTTGGTGTGAATTAAAGTTGGAAAAGCTTTGCGCAAACACTGCACTGAACCTTCTGGAAGGCCTGGATGGAGTATCTCTGGTTCCCACATAGTGTCTGCCCTACTGGCTTTAGTGCATCCCAGGACTGAAGGTAGAAAGAAAGGTAGGCCGGACGGAGACCAGAGAAGTCAGGCCAGCTGCCACCAGGGGTTAGACCAGGGACTTGACCATGGGGCCAAGCCCAGGGAAGGACTCTGAGCTCAAGGCTAAAGGAGGAGAAGAGATGGGGGTGTTAATGATGGGATCAGTCACAGAGGCAGGCTGAGCAGTGTGCACAGTGAGCCACAGACTGAAGCCAGAGTTGGAGTCGGGCTAGGTATGGGGCTCAGAGATTCGAGTTAGGCCGAGACCTTGACAAAGGTCAAGCCCAACCTTGAAGTTTTAAGGTTCAGTCCTGCCTTGTTGTTTTTGTCTGTCCTCACTCAAGAAATGACTGTCTCTCTCCTCCTTTCTCTCCCATTCCCTAGTGCTCTTCTTTGCAGATTCACTATGAGCAACCCCCTACTGCTGTCCCAGAAGTGGGAAGGGCCCTAAGTGTCATTCTCTGCCAATCAGAGAAAGGAAATACCATTTCCCAAGTTCCAGCATAACTCTTCCTCTGGTTCTTCACAACCTCCATTCTGGCAAGTGTTCTGGCCCAGTGCCAAACTTGCACCTTGGTCCCTTCTGTCTGCTAGGGGAAGCTTTTTGCTATGATCTCAAAGCATGTCAAAGCACGGTGGTGAGGAAGCAAACAGATGAGCGTTCAGCCCAGGAGCCAGGAGACGTCATTCGTGGAGATGGCTGGACACCATTCTATAACCCCATGGATAGAAACAGCAGTTGATTTTAGGAGTGGGACTTTCTAGAGCAAACCTAGCAATACCAGGTTGAGAACATTTTCCTCTTAGTGAGGCATTTATGCGGGAGGGATCCCAGCAGTGGGCCAGCTGGCTGCTCAGCGCTGGTGGAGATGCAAGCAGACACAGCTTCCTCGGGACGATGGCTTCGCTGGCTTTGCAGTGGGGTTGGCAGGCGAGCTCCAGGTGCTCTGGGAGCCCTGGTGGTTCTGACAGTTAATACAAACTAGGTGGTGGGGGATGAGATTCAGGCTGAAGTTCCCACTATCTTCAGATTCGAACTGCTGACCTTTTCGTTGGCAGATGGAGCACTTAACCCCTATGAGACTCAGGTTTCCTATCTAGAAGTGACTGCTAAATCGCTTAAGGAAATCATTCTCTTCTAACGATTGCTAAAGACCACCATTTGGTCTTTAAACTTTTTCAAAGGGTGGAACACTTTTTTTCTTTTAAATGAATCAGACCTACGATTGTAAACAAATTAAGCAATGCAGTTTTTAACAAAGCCACTCATCTGGTTGAAGGATTTGGTGAGACAGACCTAGAATTTCCAGCTCTGTGTTTTCCAGGCACATACCCCTCAGCTCCTGGAGGGTTTGGGGATATTGGTTGAATCATAAAAACAAAGAGCGGCAGGTGCCCTTCCCAAGTGCATTCTAAGTGTGTGGAACACTGCTGACTTTTCATGTGCAGCCTTCCTTTGCTATTCACAATGCTACGAGATTTGTAATCATCATTATCAACCCATTCTTCAGAAGAGGAAACTGAGGTTTAAGAAATTTAAACATCTTTTTTCAAGGTACAGCCTGAATTTAAATCTAGATAAGTCTGACTCTGGAAACCAACATTTTTAACCACTGTTTATTCATTTGTTCACTCATTCACTCATCCAACAAATACTTACTGAGCAATTGTATAGGTCAGAAATGCTCTAAGAAAATAAAACAGATAAAAATCCCTGCCCTTGTGAAATTTACATACTACCTGGGGCGTGAGAGAGTAGGTTATAAATAATATATAGAATGAGTTCATTAAAAATAGTATGTTAGGTTGTGACAAGAGCCTTGAAGGGCAATAAAATAGGAAAGAATGGTAGAGTATTGTGGGATTTATAAATGAGAAGTTCACCAGAGAAGTCTCACTGAGAAGATGAGCACTGTGATATGTCAGTTAAATTGGGGGGAAAATCTGGGGTAGAATAAAGATACCCATTGCCATGAGAGAATTCCAACCCATAGGGACCCTGTGGGGTAGAGTAAAACTACCTAATAGGGTTTACATGGAGCAGCAGGTAGATTGGAACTGCTGACCTTTCGATTAGCAGCCGTAGCTCATAATCGCTGTGCCACTATAAAGACAGATATTATTAAATTAGAAATTAATTAAATCAGGTAAATGGTGAAAAGAACAGGATCTTTGAAAACAAGACTTTCTAATGGGTAAAAATTACAAACAATAAATAGTTAACTATGAACAGGGCTGAAGATGCATAAACAGAATGAATTCGTGTTGGCACCTTGCCCAGAAAATTCTTTTCTATAGGTGTAAAACGCCCATGGACATGTGTTCAGGTTGTTTTGCAGAGGCTTTGGAGGCAGGGTGCTCACTTGCTGGTGGCAATCACTCGGGGTGTGCTCATTTTGGCGGTGACTGCTGGTTATGATTAGAAAGGATTTCCGTGCCGGTTTCCGCTGAACATTGACGCATTCCGTTCCTTCACAGTTTGCTTGGCAGCTCTTCTATTGCAAATCCAGGCGAGATCTGATAAATTTAGCACTGATTAAAAACTGAATCCTTGGGCTGCAAGATGAGTTAAGGAGCAATTGTTTAGCACAAAGGTTTTCTTTCCTTCCCAGGGAAATGGCTTACTGCAAATGCTCCCCAACTTCTTAATTGCCCTTGAACTTAAACAATTGTTTGCTTTATAAAGAAAGTCCCTTTTGGCCATGGTTTCAGGGGACATCTTGGTCAATTGGCATAACTGAGGGTTTTTTTTAAGAAAATATCCTGCATCCCACTTTTAGTGACTGGTGCCTGGGGTCTTAAAAGCTAGCAAGAGGCAGTCCATGTAGCCTCAATTTGTCACAAGCCACCTAGGACAGAGAAGAATGAAGGACATGAGGAAAATATGAACCCAGGAGACAGAAAGGGCCATATAATCTGGACACTTCATCTGCTGGAGACCAAAAGAAGTAGATGGTGCCCAGTTACCACCAATGACTGCCCTGACAGAAAACACAATGTAGAATCTCTGGACTAGAGGGAGAAAAACAGGTGTGCAGAACTAGAACTCTATTAAAAGACCACATCTTATGGTCTGTCGGACTGGAGGGTCCCCTGAGGACATGGCCACTGGACTCTCAGCCCAGAGCTGAAACCAGCAGGGAAGCAAACTCTTCAGACAGATTGGACTGGCCTATAAGACACAGAGTGATACGGGCCATCAGTGTGGTTCTTGGTTTAAATATAGACATGAGGCTGCCCAGACAGCTCCTGTCCAGAGACAAGACGAGAGGATGGAGGGGGAAAGGAGCTGGTTGATACAGGAAGTACAAGGTGGGAAGTAAGAGTATACTGCTACGAGGGGGCAGGCAGGGAGAGCAGTTACAGCTGCGTGGTGGTGTGGGTGAGGGTCTCGTATGGCCAATTGACTTGGATTGTCAAGTTTCACTTAACACACAGTAAAATGTTTTTACAAAATTCAGATTCAAAAATAAAGCCCCATTCTTTGTGAGACTACCTTATTGTTGTCAGTAAATTACATACAGAGAAATCATAAAAACAGACAGCAAAATCCTCAGCAAACAGGAAGACAATACCTGAGTTTGCATCAGCTGTCAGGCTCACTGTGAGGTGATAGTTTTGCAAACAAATGGAGTAGTAGCAATCCTGGAAAGCCTGATGGAAGTAATGACTGGATTATTACATATAGAAGAGGCCTTCAGTGTGGACAAAACAGAGCCTCCCACAGAGTCAAGTTCAACAAGCACTTATTGAACAGCTACCACGTGCCAGACCCTGGGCAGAGTGCTAGGCTTACAGCATGAACAATGATCGTGGGTAATTATAGGGTGGCTGAGCATATACTTCAACTGTCAGCCCTGCTAGATTGCGAGCAGGGCTTCAAGATCTAAGAGCGATGTCTTTGGTCTGAAGCATGTGCTCCCGAACATTCTCACCTGATGCAGACGTGTCAGCTAGAAAGGGGGAAGATATTAACCACTGCAGGCGCTAGCAGAATTTAGCACTCCAACAAAAAGGGATATTCATTCCTTTAAATAATAAATAGTCACTATGTGCCTACTGTATTTCAGACACTGAATGAGGCAGCCATTATATCCCTGCCCTCAAAAATTTACAGTCTGGGGAGGATAGAGAAGGAAAAGATCAACAATTATTTATGTAACGTATCCTATAGCAAAAAAATAAGGCAGGGTTAAGCGATGGCAGTAGGAGCCCACGAGTGGTGCGAACTGTTAAGACCTTTCCTGCTAACCAAAACGTGGGAGGTTGGAGGCCAACCAGAAGTACCTCAAAAGAAAGACCTGGCAATCTACTTAAGAAAATTCAGCCACTGGGAGCTCTGGTGGTGTGGTGGTCAAGAGCTATGGCTGGTAACCAAAAGACCAGTGGTTTGAACCCTCCAGGTGCTCCTTGGAGACTCTATAGGGCAAGTCCGCTCTGTTTTAGGGGGTCACTAGGAGTCAGAATCAACATGATGGCAGTGGTTTTGTTTTTGTTTTTGTTTAAAACCCATGGAGCACAGTTCTATCTGACATACCTGGATCGCCGTGAGTCAGACTCAACTCAGTCAGAGCCGGCTTAGTTTTTGGTACAGGGATAAGGAGGAAGAGTTTAGTATTTTTACAGAGGGCTACAATGAAAGGTCTAGTCAATAGATGGCATTTAAACAGAGACAGAAAAGTGAGAGAGAAAGGCAAGCAGCTCTCTGGGTAGAAGGACCAGGAAGTGCAAAGGCCCTGGTGTAGGAAGTGCTCCTGTCGTGTTCCAGGACTGTGGCAAGGAGTTTGTGGTCCCAGAGCAGCAGGCCCAGGGGAGGGAAGATGCAGATGTGGTGTGGGAGGTAGCAGGGCAAGACCACACGGGGCAGTGCCCCAGATCTGGGTGGGAGGGGAGACTCTGGTGAAACCAACCCATAGGAATTAGGCTGCAGAGGAGTATCAGCGGCAGATGGGGGAGAGAAACCAATGTCCAAAGAAAAACGATTCCTCTCTTGTATGTTTGTACCTAGGACCGGTCCCCGGTTACGCATCGTTAGCTCCAATAATGTTACACACTCAGGCTTGTCTGTGGGCTGAGTCGTAGCTGGCCCCCACATCAATCGGCTTTTGCTGTTGTTTCTTCTGTCTCTGCCTTGGACCAGCTCCTTAGAAAACAAACCATACCAGGTTGAGAGTCGGAAAACATGGGGTACTTTTCTGCCTTTGACATTAGCAACTGTATAACTTGGGACATTCTCTCTTTTTAAAAGTGAAGGATCCGGCACCAGAGAGATGTCACTCAGCAACAGCTTCCTAGAGTCTGAACACAATTTAGTTTTTGATCAGACATTTAGTTTTCTCCAATTTTTATGATGAATTAATGCCTACGAACTCATCTCTTACACATTCCACAGACCTTAATGAAGTCAACTCCCAGTAGAGCTTTCAATAGAAATTGTAGGAATCCAGTTCTGTGGATGAAGCACCCAGGCTTATTGGAGTCGCCTGGCCTCAAGTTCAGTTATTTTCCTATTTCAGCTTCCAGCAAATCACCTAGGAGCTTGTTTAAAATGCAGATTTCTGGAGACTTAGCCACAGTTTCTCATTTAGTAATTCTAGGTTGAGCCATAGGATGCTATAGTTTTAATAAGAGAGCCAGAGGCTTTTGAATCAGATGGTAATTGGGCATTCTTTGAAAAACACTGGGATGAGTAATAGTAATAATGAATATTGAGGATAGTGCAGGTGGTGGTGATGGGGATGGGGATGGGGGTGGTGGTGACAGCGGTGGTGGAGATGGTGGTAATGGTGACGGTGGTGACTATGGGGTGGGGATGGCAGTGACAGCGGTGGTGGTGGGGATGGCAGCGATTGCAGCTGAGGTGATAATGATCATTTTCTTTGGTGCAGTGCTGCTCGATGGGGCAGAGTTCACTGTATCTGCTGCAATGCTTCTGTTTCTGGCAGTTAGACACCCTGAGGGCACAGTCGTTTAGAGCTACAGCTGCTAACCAAAAGGTTGGCGTTCTGAATTTACTAGGTGCTCCTTGTAAAGTCTATGGGATGGTTCTACTATGTTCTATAGGGTTGCTGTAAGTCCAAATAAACGTAACAGTAACAGGTTTGGTTTTATTTTCTTTTTCCCTTTATTATTTTTTCAATAGACTGCCAATGGCTGCAGTTCTTCCTGAAATATATCTTTCTTGACCTGATACATGAATTGTACTCAGAGTTGTTTTAAATAACCGTGGACTTCAGTCTCTATATGAGGTCTGACAATTAAGTTCATGAATTTACCCTAGAAACAGTGCTACAAATCTCACTGCTGAATATCACTTCAAAGTACTCCCCTTGGGAAGCTGTGAATGGACACCAGTGCCTAGTCTATCCTTCAAAGCAATTTGGGAACTCATTTCCCAGAACGGCCATCAGAACCACCACCTTATTACCCTTGATGTCTCGAACATCATCCAAATGTCTTCCTTTCAATATTTCCTTTATCTTTGGGTAGCAAAAAAAGTCACTGGGCACCAGATCAGCTGAGTAGGGAGGGTGTTCCAATACAGTTAGTTGTTAACTGGCTGAAAACTGCCTAGCAGACAACTATACAAGTAAGTTCATGAACTTGCCATGATGCCATGGTATGCAACGGCCATTCCATAAAGAGTTCCAAAATTGCTTTGAAGGGTGGACTTCCCAAAAGGAGTACTTCGAAGGTGACCATAGTGATACTCAGCAATGAGGTATGCAGCACACAATTAAGTTCATGCACTTAATTGTCAGATCTTGTATTCAGTAAGATAACTATGGTTTATTTAATGCATAAAATTGAATAAGCATTTTACTGGGATTACTTCATGAATTCTTAAAACATCTCTATGACATACACTGTTGCTATGCTCAGCTGAAAGGTAAAAAAACCCTGAGGTTTAGAGGGTTTAAATAACAGCTCATAAGTGGTAGTCAGACTTAAGTGTGGAAACACTGGAGTCCGATTGTCCAGCTGCTCCAGCAGTGTCTACATGCCTCGTACATGGTGAGAACTTACTAAACATTTGAACGAATGTATAAATAAAGCAATATAACAGTTTAACCTTGAGTCAGATCAAATCAAGCACCTTATCAATATTCAGCTTCTTTTAAGATACTCAAAATTCAAACTCCACTGAAATTTCTAGGTCTTGATTTCCAATATCTAGCCCAGAATCTGGCATATATAGCTACAATTCTCATGAAACACTTACTAAACCAATACCCGAGTGAAATTTTTTTCTTACTCAGAGAGCCTGGCAAATAATTCACAGTTGAAATATTCACAGACGACTCAGAGTATTTGAGTTGGCATATGTTGTTTAAATTGGAAACCCTGGTGGTGTAGCGGTTAAGTGCTATGTTTGCCAACCAAAAGGTTGGCAGTTCAAATCCACCAGGCACTCCTTGGAAATTCTATGGCACAGTTACTCTCTTTCCTGTAGGGTTGCTATAAATCAGAATCAACTGAACAGAAGTGGGTATTTTTTTGTAAATGTTATCTTAACTAACTAGAATCTGAGCAAGCTGTTTTAGAAGACACAGTGAAAGTGCTGACCAGGGATGAAGTTCTGTGAAGACAATCCGACCGCAGAGTTAGTGGAATGAACCATTGCCCATGTTGGCTGGGGAAAGGTGCTGCCAGCGTATCTCCCTTACCTTCTCCCTGGTACTTTAAATCCCCTTACGAAGAGGTTAGAGACATTATTCACAGTTAAGTAAAACATGATCAAACCCTCTGTGTTGCAATGATGGACTCAAACATGCTGAAGTTCCTTAGAAGACGCAGAACAGGGCAAAGTTTTGTTCATTGTTCGTAAGACTGTCATGAGTAAGAGTCATCTTGACAGTGGCTGGCATAACAATCTTTCACTATTAAGATTGCCCAGCTCTCTTCTGAGTCTCCAAGCTGCTATCTAAGGAACGTCAATTGGCCCCAACTCATCTGGAGCAGATGAAAACCAAGAACGTCAAAGACATGGGGAAAATGTGAGCGCAGGAAACCGAAGGGTCCATGTGGCTGTGAGACTACATCAGTATGGGAAGAACTATATGGTGCCTGGCTACCACCAAAGGTAGCGATGACAGGTAACAAGTGTAGAGTCCCTGACAGGGCATTGTTATTTTTGGTGATGGGGATGGTGACGTCGAATGAGAATGAGTATACACAGCTTGATGAAGGTAATTGCTGTTGCTAAAAAAGTATACAAGAAAAAAGACCTGTTAGTAATAGCTATGACATGTGATTTTGAATCAACAGTAAAAGCAACCAAAAAATATATGTACTGGTATATATGTGTTGTATGTAAGCATATACATGCATACAGGAAAAAAAAATTTTCTTTGCCACTGAGTGGATTTTGACTCATAACAAGCCTACAAGACAGAGTAGAACTGTCCCATAGGGTTTTCAAAGAGTGGCTGGTGGATTCAAACTGCCAGCCTTTGATTAGCAGCTAAGCTCTTAATCACTGTGCCACCAGGACTCCATACAGGTATGTATATAAATCTGTGTGGTTATATAGGTGTATGTGTATGTATTTATCTGATTATATGTACAAATATTCATATATGTAATAAAGCGCATAGGAAATACAATTGTGGCTACCTCTTAGATAAAACCAAATACCTCATGGAACTGAGTTTTGGGGTTTGAAGGATTAACAGTCATCTAAGATACAACTATGGTCTCTACTTATCCACAGCAAAAGAGCAAGAAAGGAAACCAAAGACTCAAAGAAGAAACTGGTCTCAGGACAGCTAGTCTACATGAGCTGCAGACTCAGCTACCCTGAGATCAGAAGAATTAAATGGTGCCCAGCTACCACTACCATGTGGAAAAGAACCTCAAATGCATAAAAATAAAATAAAATAAATAAAAACAGACCTACTGAATTGGTTGAGACTTGGGGACTCCCTAAGACTGTTGCTCTGAGATACTCTAAATCTTTAATTGAAACTAACCTTGACATCACCTTGGAGGTAAAAAACAGGATAGCTAAAAATATAACAATAATGACTATCACCTGCAAGTCCTATGCTCCTTTAAAAAGTCACCTATCTGAGTCGTACTGTTCTGCTGCTATTTGTAAGGTTTTCCCTGGCTAATTCCTTTCAGAATTAGACTGCTAGATCCTTATTCCTAGTCTGTCTTCATCTGCAAGCTCAGCTGAAACCTGCCTACCATGGGTCACCCTGCTGGTATCTCAAATAGCAGTGGCCTAGCTTCTAGCATCACAGCAGCAAGCAAGCCTCCACTGGCAGACAAGCGGGGGCTACACTCAGTGGCCACAGCGATGGGCTTAAGCGTAAAAACGATTGTGGACGTCTCACAAGACAGGGCAGTTTTCCGTTCTGTTGTGCGTCGGGTTGCTGTGAGTTGGAACTGACTCGATGGCACCTGACAACAATGTGAGTCCTAATGGTCAACACTCTAAAACAAAGATGAGGATATGAGAGGACAGGGAATCTAGATGAATGGAAATCAAAGAGCCAGAATGGAAACAATGAGAATTATCACGCATTATGAAGTATGTAATCAATGTCACTTGAACGACTTGTGTAGAAATTGTTAAATGGGTATCTACACTGCTATGTAAACCTTTACCCAAGACACACTAAAATATCATTCAAAAAAAAAGGTGACCAGCACCCTCCGTATTCTTTACTCTTTTCTTGTAGCTTATCATTACATCCAGAAACTGCTCTTGGTAGCTTGAAATTGAAACAGCAAGAAAGAAATCAAACTTCTCTGCAGGATCCAGGGCCTCAGAGAAAAGCAATTACAGTCTTTGATTATGAAAGAGCACTCTTAAGAGAATTCAGTTTAAATTTCCAGTCCTGTCTGCTTTTGCCTTTCTTATAAGAATGTCCTTTGAACAATAGCAGAAGTTTACGAGGTAACTAGCTGTCCGAGAAGCTGGGCACCAGTTCACCTCCGTGGCCCAGCTGGATGAATGACTCCTTCGTCTTCAGGTTTGTTTTGGTCTGATACATCATTTCACAGAAATGCCCCACCAACTCCACAGTGTTTATATCTGTAAGCCAGGTACGAAAATGTAACACTGACTTAATAGTAGTCATCATCTTGCTTAAGTGCTCTGCTACTAACCAAAAGGTTGGCGGTTCGAAGGCACTCGGGTGCCTCAGAACAAAAACTTGATGATCTGCTTCTGACCATCACAGCTTTCAAAACCCTATGGAGCATTTCTACCCGGCACCCAGTGGGTTATCGTGAGTTAGAATCAATTCAATAGAAGTTGGCTTGCCTTTAAAAAAAAAAAAAATGGGTGGGGTATCCTTCCCTGGAGATTACATTTTTTTTTAAAGATTCTCTTGGTGCTAAAAACTTACCAGTTTTTAGCAGTAAATTTTCCCGGGACCTGGCTAATACGTGCAGAATGGTAACAGCACTGAGCAGGGAACCTTGTACAATGTCGTCAAGCCTTCATGTGGCGTAAAACAAGTCCTGGGTGAGAAGGGTGTTGTGATGCTCATGAATAGCTTAAGATCGCGCTCTCATTCTCTGTAGGGAAGCCAAAAATCATGAGCTTGACTGGTCTCATTGTCTCATGGATGAGCGTTTTTACTGACTTGAATGTCATTTTCTATCTACATGTGTTCACTCAGCAAACATTCATGTGTGTCTGTTCTGTTCCAGCTCTCTGTTAGGTGAAGGGTATAAAAGTGTAAGACAAATCTCTGTCTTTAGGGCTATCACTTGTTAGTAAGAAAGGCAGAAACGTCAATAATTACCATACTGTTTATGTGCAATAACATAATATACATAACATAATAACATGATCCTGGTGCTAGGTCTCTGAGCTTAGAGATCTGGAAATATTGGCTATCTCAGGCTGGGTTCTCTAGGGAAGCAAAACCAATTAAATATACACACAGAGAGAAAGAGAGGGAGAGATAAGAAAATGGCTTATATGGTTGCAGAGGCTGGCAAGTCCCAAGTCTGTGGCTGGAGGCTTCTCCTGACACACATAGCTGCAGGGACTGACGACCCCAAGATTGGCAGGTAAGACATCAAGGCGCTAGCTCAGGTCCCAAGAACTAGAGGTCAGATGATGACGAGAGGGACACAGGATCCAGAGCAAGGGCGTGAGCTTTATGAGGATGTCCATATACAAATATATTGGATGCAGGCCACAACCCCGAGGAAACTGTTTTCACTTGATTGGCTCCTCACATCAGATCACAAAACTGAGGATGATTATATAATTACATAATTGCCAAATTATATAATTATATAACTGCCAAACCACTGAGCCAAGTAGATGCACAACTTTAACAATCAAATTCACATAGCCTCCCTTCTTTCTCCAGTTTTGCAGACTGTGAACCCTCAAGGAATCCCTGGGCAGTGCAAATGAGTGAGCACTCAGCTGCTAATCACAAAGTTAGCATTTTGAGTCTACCCAAAGATACCTCAGAAAAGAAGACTTAGTGATCTACTGTGGAAAAAAACAGCTCTTAAAACCCCTATGGGACACAGTTCTCTGACACACGAGATTGCCATGAGGCGGAGTTGATTCAACAGCAACTAGAACTGATAGACACCCCTCCCCACAAAGTCCTTCTTCCCTCTGTAGATCCTCAAGCTAATTCTTCTCCTGATTTCATGCCAAGGGGTCCCACCACTATATCCACGGGTTTTGAACCAGCTGACACCCAAGCCCTCAGGAGCTCTGGGACTGTTACTAAGTTATTTACTTGGATTGAAAAGCATATACCAGGTAAGGAAACAGCGTGAGTCACTCCTCTTGTGAAACATGGAAACTTCACATGGAATAATGATTGAACCAGATCTTAAAGTGTCCCTAAACTCTTTGCAATGTCAAACGCTGTGCTCAAGAAGTACAGATACCTTTCTCCACAAAAGCACTGATGCTTTGCCACCCTTTTCTTGGGCCTGACGAATAGACCAAAACTCTTCAATCCTCCTTGACTTCTCAGCCACAGATGAAACTTCTCCTTCCTTGAGCACTCCATCACTGTTTAATTCTACAACAAACATTTCTGGAGTTTTCCTATATGAATGGAGATGTGATGGAGATAGAGTGTGTGTGTGTGTGTGTGTGTGTGTGTGTGCACCCACATGCATATGCATGTGCTAAAGAAAGGGGGAAAAGAGGGAAAAATTAAACGGGTGTAAATAAATTCACGTGAATGTTCTACTACAATATATGTAATAGAATATAATAAAATATGAACTTACCTCCAAGGAATATTGTAAAGAATAAGGAAATTAATGTATAGCATGACTTAGCAGAGTAACTATGGACTAATCAACAGCTTTAGGGTGTCTTTCCAAGGACTATAAAATAATTGATGAGAACTTTTATCATATTCAGGGCAGTCTACATTCAAACAAGCCAATTTATTTTTTCCCCTTAGAAAACAGGATCTTTCATTCCCCTATTTTTAATGTTAGTGATTTTTAATCAGGCAACTAGGATCATAAAACTATAGTCCCAAAATATATTAAATCTAAAAATGAAAAAGTCAGACATGTTTTGTACAACATAGTATGGCCAGAAGCCAGAAAGTAAAGAGAAAAAGATACACGGCAATTGTGTGAACAAACAATGAAAAGAGATTTGGGGAAATTAGTGAGAAGGTAGAGAGGATGAAGGAAATGGAGAAGAGATGAAAAGAGAGAGAAGTGATTTGTGTTGAAGGGGACATCAGCTGGAGGATGTCTCCTGCTATTCATGTGATCTGTGGGCTCCTAAATATTATCACTCATTCTTTCTGCCTTTGCAAGTATTTGTTCATCCATTTACCATTGTTCCGAACCCTTAAATACATTTGGAATAATGATACCTGTTGCCATAGAGCCAATTCCGACTCATAGCAACCCTGTAAGGCAGAGTAGAACTTCCCCATAGGGTTTTCAAGGATGTGATCTTTACGGAAGCAGACTGCCACACTGTCACTCAGGAGCAGCTGGTGGTTCGAACCACCTACCTTTCATTTAGCAGCTGATCTCTTAACCACTGGACCAGCAGGGCTCCTTGAGATGCTATCCACTGCCACCAAGTAGATTCCAACTCATAGCAACCCTATAGGACAGAGTGAAACTGCTCCATAGAGTTTCCAAGGAGCAGCTGGTGGGTTTGAACTGCTAACCTTTTGGTTAGCAGCCATAGCAGTTAACCACTATGCTACAAGGATTTCCCTTGAGATGGGATAAAAAAAATTCCCAAATCCAATGCTGTTAACTCAATTCTGACCCTATAGGACAGAGCAGAACTGCCCCATAGAGGTTCCAAGGAGTGCCTGGGGGATTTGAACTGCCGACCTTTTGGTTAACAGCTGTAGCACTTAACCACCATGCCACCAGGGTTTATAGGGTTGCTGTTGGTCAGAATCAACTTGATAGCAGTGGGCTTGAGATGCAAGGACATGAAAATAGACGCTGCTCTGCTGACAGAAGAGCAGAGCAAGACGTTGTTGAAACTTGAGAGAACAGAAAATTATAATAGAGGCGAAAGTGAAAAATGCAAAAGCCTAAGTTTTCTAAACGAGAGAAGAAGGGGGCCGAGAGCTGACCTTTGGGGGACATGTGTAACAGGGTACAAGGAAGATGGGAAGCAGAATGGGCTAGGTAGGACAGAGAGAATTTTACAAAGGAAGAGATGGTTTGTACTGTCAAATATTATAAAGGTCATGCAGGATAAGAGCTGTGAACATTTAAATCTGTCTTGAATAAGATTGACCTTCAGTCTTGTAACAGTGAGATGGTCTTTTTTAGAAGACTCACCGGCAGTATGCATTCAGTGCCTTTAAAATGTTTATCTTCTTTGACCCGGTACATCTGCTTCTAGAAATTTTATGTTTTGTTAGAAGATAACCAAAGATCTGAATTATAAAAGTAAAATGTATTAATTACAAAAATAATTAGTTGCTGCTCATAATAGCAAAATATAGCAAACATCTTAATTTAACAAATCAAACCTAGTGCCACCAAGTGGATTCTGACTCATAGCGACACTATAGGACAGATTAGAACTGCTCCGTAGTTTCCAAGGTGTGTCTGGCTGATTTGAACTGCAGATGTGAGCTGATTTTAGAATGCCTTAGTCAGTAATGAGAATTGCAGTTGTGTTACATCCTTGTCCACACTTGGCAGTGTGTAGTGACATCTGGTGTAGTGTTACTTTGTGTAACTTGACAACTAATAAGATTGAGCAATTTTAATATGCTTTTCTTTTTAGCTTTTTATAAAATGTCTAGCCAAATGTGTAGCCCATTTTATTGGGTTTTCTCACTTTTTCTTATGGTTGATAAGCATTTTGTCCATATTCAAGAAATAACTATTTTATCATGTGAGCAAGTATGCATGTGTGTGTGTGCATGTGTGACAAACATCTACAGTTCTGTGGCTCGCTCTTTGTTTTCTTATTCATGTGTCTTGGCATAAAGAAGTTCTTAATTTTAATGAAGTCCAATTTCTCAATATTATTTTTAGTTAATGTGTTTTTCTGGTTTCTTAGTTCCTACTCCAAGGTCACGAAGATCATCTTTTATATGATTTTCCAGGAGCTTATAAATTATGTCTATGATCTCCTTGGAATGGATTTTTGTAACTAGCATGAGATAGAGAACAAGAACCAGTTTTTTTAAAAAAAAAAAAAAAAAAAACTCTGTTATATCCATTTGACTAGGTGCCAATTATTCAGAAGACTGTTTTCTCCCCAGTGCACAACAGCAACACCTTGTCTTGCATCAGAAGCCGTTGTATGTATTTCCCGGCACTTCCTAGGCTGTGATCTGTGCCATTGGGCCACTTGTCTAGCACTCTGCCTCTATCACATTGTCATTCCTTCTACATTCTTCAGCTTTCATTTGCCCTCTTTCTAATTTCTTGAGATACTTATTTAGAAAATTACTGCGTATGATTTCTTCCTTTATAACTTACGGATTTGAGACTATACCTCTCCCACTAAGAATGGCTTTATCTACACCCCGTCTGGAACCCTGTTGGTGCAGTGGTGAAGAGCTATGGCTGCTAACCAGCAGTTCAGTCCTATAGGACTGTTAGGAGTTAGAGTCAACTCATTGGCAACGGATTTGGTTTGGTTTGGGGAGTGCTGTTGGTACTGAGCATTTTTACACATACTTAACTTTCATCTACAAATCTTTATTGCAGCATGTATCTATCTGATATCTTGACTTTATTTTTATTGTGTTGCTTGATCTCTCATTTTCAAGTGAGAAGATTTCCTTATTTATTATCAACAAATGTCTCTCATCAGATATGTATATTGAAAATATTCTCTCCCTAGTCTGTGACTTATCTTTTCGTTTTCCTAACAGTTTATTTTAAAAAAGCAAAAGCTTGTAGTTTTGATGAAACTTGATGTAAAAATCTTTCTTTCAATATCTGTGCTTTCTGCACCTCATCTAAGAAATCTTGGCTAAAGCCAAGACTACGAAGGTTTTCTCCTGTGTGTTCTTTAGACGTTTCATAGTTATGGGTTTTATATTTAGGCCTACAATCCATTTTGCGTTTGTTTTTGTATATGGTGGGAAGAAAAGGTGGAGGTAGATTTAATTATGGGTTCTCTGGTGCATATATTTAGCTTTAGATCAACACCCATTGTTTTGATTACTTTAGCTTTATGGAAAGTCTTTAATTCAGGTACTGTAGTTTATCCATTTTTTCCAAAGTCATTTTTGAAAGTATTTTAGATCTTTTGTTATTCCATACATATTTTAGAATTACTTGCTAAGTTTTACCCCAAAAGCCTACTCAGATGTTGATGGCAATTCCCTTGAATTTATAGTGCAGTAAGGGGAGAGCTATCTAACATCTTAATAATGTTGAATCTTCTGATCCATGAACAAAGAGTATCTCTCCATTTATTTTGATCTTTTTTTTAATTTCTTGCATCAATGCTTTCTAGTTTAGTATGCAAAACTAGCACTTATTTTGTTGGATAGATACCTTATTATTTCATTTTTTGATGATACTGCAAATAGTATTCTTAAATTTCAATTTCCAATTACACAGAAATAAATTGATCGATTTATAAGGACTGCCACAAGAATGAACAAATTTGTCTTGGAAGAAGTATAGTCAGAATGCTCCTTAGAAGCAAGGATGGCCAGGAATTTATCTTACATACTTTAGACAAGCTATCAGGAGGGTTCGGCTCCTGGAGAAGACTATCACACTTGGTAAAGTAGAGGGTGAGCAAAAAAGAGGAAGACCCGTGACAAGATGGATTAACACAGAGGCTGCAACAATCAGCTCAGTCATAACAACAACCGTAGGGACAGCACAGGACCAGGCAATGGTTTGTTCTGTGGTGCTTAGGGTTGCTACGAGTCAGAACCAACTCAAAGGCACCTAATAACAACAAAATAATGTGTAACATAGTGTAGTGGTTAACAGCTAGAGCTGCTAACCAATAGGCTGATGGTTTGAATACACCAGGCTCTTCTTGGAGACTCGTTGTGGCATTTCTACTCTGTCCTATAGGGCTACTAAGAGTCAAAATCAACTTAGCAGTGAGTTTTCTTGGTTCATATAATGGTCCTCCTTTTTATATTGCTGGGTTTGATTTGTTAATATTTTACTAATGAGTTTACATACATGTTGATAACTAATATTGGTGTGCAGTATTCTTTCCTTGCAATGTTTTGTGAAGTTTTAATACTAGGCTAATAGCCTTATAAAATGATTTTGTAGCCTTGTATTTTCTGTGCTCTGCCAAATGTGCGATGGGTCATGTATTCCAAGTCATCTCTCTCTGAAGGCATTCACACTGTATGGAATTCCATGTAATTGGCTGCCTTAAAGACCTGTCATAGTCATCTAGCACTGCTATAACAGAAATGCCACAAGCGGATGGCTTGAAGAAAGAGAAATTGCTTCTCTCACAGTCTAGCTGGCTACAAGCCCCAACCCAGGGTACCAGCTCCAAGGGAAGGCTTTTTTTCATGTTGGCTCTGGGATAAGGTCCCTGTCATCAACCTTCCCCAGATGAAGAACTTCTGAATACAGAGACCCTAGGTCTAAAGGATGTATTATTCTGGCTTTTGCTTCTTGGTGGCATGGCATCTCCATGTCTCTCTGCTCACTTTTTTATTTTATATCTCAAAAAGAGATTGGCTCAAGACACAATCTAATTTTGTAGATTAAGTCCTGCCACATGAACGTAACTGCCACTAATCCCATCTGGTCAACATCATAGTGATAGCATTTATAATACATGGGAAAATCACACCTGATGAGGAACTGGTAGACAATCACGCAATACTGGGAATCACAGCCTATTCGAACGAATACACATATTCTGGGGGGACACAATTTAATCCATGACAAAACTTTAATTCACCGAGATAAAAAAAATGTTTGATTTTGTAGATGATCTGAGTTTGTCTTAACACAGGGGTGATATTCTCCCACCACTTTCTAGACTTCCAGCAGAAGCAGAATTCGCTCAACACCAAAATGTAAGTGTGTCATGTTTTCATTATCTTTTAGTTAAAATATTTTCTAGTTTTCATTGGGAGTTCTACCTTGATTATAGATCATTAATTTTTAAACATGTGTGGATTCTCTAGCTATCTGATTGTTACTGATTTCTGATTTAATTACAGTATTGTCAAATGAGCTGTTTTGTAGCACCCAGCATATGGTCTATTACGTTGCACGTTTCATGAACAGCTACCAAAAGTGCATTCTTTGGTAGTTGTGTGCAGTGTTTCATGTGTGTGTGTGCCTATGTGCGGGAATGATGCTAATTTAAAAAATCATATTATTCGAAGTCTATTCTTACTGAGTTTTTGCTTGTTTTACTAGTTGCTAAAAGTAGTGCTTTAAGATCTCTCACTGTAGTTAGGAATTTATTTCTCTTTTTAGCTGTGTGGGGTTTTGTTTACATGTTTGATGACAATGTTATTGTTTTTGTTGTTGTTATTATTAGGTGCCGTTGAGTCGGCTCCGACTCATAGTGACTCTGTGAACAACAGAACAAAATACTGCCCGGTCTCATGCCTTGTCCACAACCATTTTTATGCTTAAGCATAAAAAGTGGCCACTGTTGTGGCCACTGTGTCAATCCATCTCATCGAGGATCTTCCTCTTTTTCACTGACTCTCCACTCTACCAAGCAGGATATCCTTCCTGACAACACATCCAAAGTATGTAAGATGTAATCCTGCCATTGTTGCTTCCAAGGAGCACTCTGGTGGTACTTCTTCCAGAACAGACCTGTTTGTTCTTTTGACAGTCCGCGGTACAGTCAGCGTTCTCCAACACAGTGTTATTAGATGCATAAAAATGTAAAATTATTATATCTTCCTATTGATGTGAATCTTTTATCACTATGAAATATGCCTGCTATCTCTAGTGGTACTTTTTGTCTTACAGTCTTCTCAGGTTAATATTAACATAGCTACTCAAGTTTTCATTACTGTTTATGTGGTGCATCCTTCTCCATCCTTTTAATTACCAGTTCTCTATGTCAGCATATTTATGGTGCACTGCTTGTAAGCAGTATATGGTTTTCTTTACCTAGTCTGATACTTTCAGTCTTTTTCTTGGAGTGTGTAATCAATTTATACTGTACATAGCTATTGTTGCAGACAATTTTATATCTACCATTTACTCTTCATTTTCTGTTTCACTGATCTGATTTACTTCTCCTTTTTTCTTCATCTCTTTTGTCTTCTTTTGGCTTAATGATTATTAAAAATAGCTTTATTTTCTCTTAGTGGTACCCTAAAGGTTAAAACATGCATTCATATGTTAATTTAATCTGCCAAATGTTAGCACTTTTACTATTTTTCCATAAAACACGAGAACTTTAAATACTTTTGTTTTATCTATCTTCTTCTCCTATTTTACCATTTTAATTCTACATATATTTAAAATCCCAGAAAAATTACTGTTATTCATTTTCTCAGTTATCATTAGTTTATATTTACTCAGCCGTTTTAGCATTCCAGTGATCTTCATTCCTGAATTTCTGAGTTTCAATCTGCGATCAATTTTTATATCTACCTAAAGACGTCTTTGTAGTATTTCTGTTAATACAGATCTACTGAACACATATTTTCTGTTTGTCTGCAAATATCTTTATTTCACTTTAATCTGTGCAATAAATTTTCTCTAGAAACTAAATTCTAAACCAGCACTGTATTTCAGTTAGTGTTTTAAAGATATCACTACTTTCTTCTGGATTCCTTTTTTTCCTCTGGCTGATTTTTTTTCCCCCTCCAGTTTCAACAGTATTAATATGAAGTGCCTTGATCTTGACTCGACGGCACTTGGCTGGCTTGATCTTGTTTTATTTTTGTATACACTGGCTAGTGTTTGTAGTACTCATTAAATTGATGGTTTGATATCCTTTACCAATTAAACAAAGTGTTGGCTATTGCCTCTTGGAGCATTGCTTTACCAATTCTATTTCTAGTCTCTTTTCTGGGACTCCAGTTGCAGGTATATAAAAGCTCTTCACATTGTTCCGTATTTGTCTAACATGCTTTTCTGTGTTTCCTGTCTTCTTGGTGTGCTTTGAAATTTCATATTTTGTACTGTCCTATCTTCCAGGTGACTAACTTTCTCTCCCACATCTCCCAACAGCCATCAAGTCAGATCTGACTCGTACTGTTAAATCCATTTATTGTGTTCATTTCAATTGTTGTTTTCCAGTACAAAATTTCTCTTGAACTTTTTAAATAGCTTTTTGTCTGCTGAAATATGTATTTTAGCTGATTTATTGAACATAGTAATTAAAATTATTTAAATATCATTGTGTCATAACTCCACTACGTGTTTTCTTTCTTTTTATTTATTTCATCCAAACTCCTGGGCTGTCTCTTAATTATTGAAAATTCAATATTGCTTATAATGAAATAGAAATTAATCTTCTTCTGGCAGGCAATTAGAGTAAGGCCCAGTTCCCTTGATGCATGTAGGAATTTGAATAACTTGAGATTACCTTTCAGTCTTGGTGATGATTGGTTGATTAATGGTTTGCTTTTATTCTTGTTATTATGTGCTGCTGGGTTGACTCTGACTCCTAACAATCCACTGGACAGATTAAAACTACCCCTATGGATTCCTAGACTATAATCTTTATAGGAGCAAATTGCCAGGTCTTCTCTTCTCATGGAGCTGCTGGTGGGTTTGAACTGTGGTCTTTCAGTTAGCCATCAAGTGTGTAACAATCATTCCACCAGGCTCCTTGCTTTTATTCCCAGGGCACAGCTATGCCTGGATCTCACCTGAAGGCCTGATTCACTTACAAGCTATTCCTCCTCCTTAGGAGACCCTGAACTCCAGCCTTTGTCTCCTCAGGATGAAACTACTAAAACCTCAGATTAGTTACCTCTTTATACTTTTATCAGCACCTTCCTGCTTGGATCCTCACAATTTAAGAAACTAAATTTCCCTTGAGTGGTGTTGAGTGTTGGCCTCACTTGTTGGCCTTTTTCTCTTTTTGTTCTTCCACTTTTCTTTCTCTCGTGGACTTGCAATTCCTAGAGCTCAGTTATTTTGCCTCACTGCTTTTGTTTGGCTTATATATCATTTTTGGACTGGACTAACTTACATACAACACTCGTGGATTGACAAATGTCTCAGGGGAAATATGAGTGAAATATTGATCCTACAACAATTCATTTCTCTTCTCCCTGGGATACTGGCCACTCCAGAACTGGCTGCCTTCATTATTCTCCAAGACCTTCATAGAGTTGTATATCTGATATCTTATCCTCCTTTTATAATTGCTTACTGCAAAAAATTGATCTTATATAACTAACTCCATTACAGTCTGCAACCAAAAAAATTTACCTCATTGCCATTGAGTCAGTTCTGACTCATAACAACCCCGTAGGACAGAGGAATACTGCCCATATAGTTTCCAAGGAGCACCTCGTGGATTTGAACTGCCAGCCTTTTGGTAAACAGCCATAGCTCTTAGACACTACACCACCGGGGTTTCCTTACAGTCTGAAGAAGTTTCTAAAAATTCATGTTTTAAAGTAGCACTTAATTACATAGAAATGTTCTTCCAACAAAAAGCTAAATTTAAAAGGTGTTATGCTAAACAACACAGGCACAATTATATATTTTTTTAATATATGAAATATGTACATAAGATGTTCTTATTTTAAATATAAAATTTGGATCATACACACACACATGTAAGAGAAATACACCATAGTGGTTGATCTCTGACATGAGGTTACATTTACTTTCTCAGTACTTTTTTGTATTTTCCAAACTTTGTGCAATGTTTTAACAATCAGGAAAAGATGTTATTTTATAAATGTATGTTTCTCAGAAGTTTACATAAGATGCTAAAGGAAAATCAAATTGCTAGGCATTTTTATTCTCAGAAGAAGGTCTGGGGACAGAGTGAGTTTAATTTGGCCTGGGCTCATGACAATTGGCTGATTCCTAGGGGAGAAATCATCTTTCAGTATCCTATGCCATTGGCACAGGAGCAGACTGTGTGTAAGCAGCGTGGAAGGAGAACAAGGATCATACTGGTCTTTTCAGACAATTTGGTCTGAGCTCAGGAGTCAGAGGAAATGGAGCTTCCTTTCGCTGCTCTTTGTTAAGCTGTGCTGTTACCCTGGTCTCTCTTATCTGGGGCCTAAATCCAGGTATAGTTTTCCCTCTTATAAATACACTACCCCCTCAGGGATAGATCAGTGTATTTGAGGAAATAACTGAAATTTAATCCATATATTTTCCCTTTTCTAGGGGAAAAGAAAGATGCTACTGTCCTATAACCTCTGAATCATGGCAACCTTTTGGAACTGTGCAGTGTCTCTGAAGCATTCAACCCATTAAAAGTATGCTCTGTTTCTAAAGTACTTGTTTGGCAGAATAGTTTCTCTTGGTTTACTTAGTGCAGTACTCTCTGCTTTCATTATTCTAAATTAAATTGGTACCAGTGCCACAGAATTACCGTATCTTTTCTTCGTTGTTAACTTCAGAATCAAGTATAGCACAGGATGGCAAAGCAGTTAAATTGTTGGATCCTGGGCTAGACTGCCTGAGTTTAAACTCCAATTCATGTACCTCTTCAGTAAAAATAATTTTTATATTTCTGTTATGAGTTGTGAGTCAAAATCAACTAGACCATATGTGTTTTTTTGTTTTTGTTTTTGTATTATGAGTGAGGTTCTCTTTGGGGCAGTCTCAGAGGAACAAATAAAAATGAAAATAAAAAACAGTGCCATCAAGTCAATTCTGACTCATAGCAACCCTATAGGACAGAGTAGAACTGCTCCATAGAATTTCCAAGGAGTGCTTAGCAGATTTGAACTGCAGACTTTTTGGTTAGCAGCCATAGCAAACTCCATGAGGGTTTCCTTTGGGTGGTAAGAAAATATAACTTAGTGGTATCTTAAACAATTCAATTAACCCTTAAATGACTCCCTTAAGACAACAAGAGAGGTTACATTGGATCAAAATTTGTAACTTGTAATGTTATATACATTATCTTCTTTGAGGAAACCCTGGTAGTATAGTGATTAAGTGCTATGGCTGATAACCAAAAAGTTGGCAGTTCGAATCCTTCTAGTGCTCCTTGGAAATTTTATGGGCAGTTCTACTCTGTCCTATAGGGTTGCTATGAGTCAGAAATTGACTCGACAGCAGTACATATGGTTTATTTATTGCTGTTGTTGTTGTTGTATCTTCTTTGAGTCTCATGACTTAGTGAAGTTGTCAGGACAGGTCTTCTTATTTCTATTTATCGTAAACAAGAACAAAGATACAGGTTAATTTTAGAAGTTAAAATAACATCTAGTTCTCTCTACTAATTTTACAGAAGTAAAACTGGAGCTCAATGAGTTTAACATCCTAAGTGATGTCCGAAGCTACAAAGGCCACAATATTTATGGGCATAGAGTCCAGATCTTAGCTGATTTTGGATAACATAGACATAAATGTTCTCTTTTTAGCATTATAAATAAAAAAGTGCTGAAACAGGAATAACTGAATTCCTTTTGGTTAAGCTGAGACTGAGTTTAGGGAAACATGTAAGACGTCAAATATTTGGGCCTTTACCCTCAGCTGTCCCTTTGTCCCTTTCTTCAAGTTAGAAGTTCCGGTGCCGAGTTCAGGTCCTTTACCACTGAGCTCAAGTCTTACCAGTTACTTCATCTGAAGATGTCCATTGACTGTAACAATCAATGCTACTTATTTTTGACAGTAACCTTGAGAAAAAGTTAGAATGAGAAAAATTTTAACTCCTCTCTGAAACCGCAGTGCTTTGCCAATTCACTTTTACCAATTTTAATGTTTACCTGTCATGTTCTAAATAGCTGTCTTCTCTTGGTTATTGTACATTGGTTATTTGTTATTGTTGAGTTGGTTCCAATAAGTGTGACAGAACAAAGTGTTGCCCAGTCCTGTACCATCCTCGTCCCTGTTGGTATGTCTAAGTCCATTCTTGGGGCCATCACGGAGTGCTTCCAGCCAGGGCCTCATCTCTCAGCACTAGATCGGACAATATTCTTTTGTGATCCTTAGAGTTTTCACTGGCTGATTTTCAGAATTATATCATCAGCTCTTTCTTTCTTAGTCTGGAAGCTCAGCTGAAACCTGTTCCCCATAGACGACCCTTCTGGGGTCTGAAATGCCAGCAGAGCCTTCAGCATCTTTGCAATGTGTAATCCCCACAGTACAACAAACTATCTCAGTCGTTTAGTGATACTATAACAGCAATACCACCAGTAGATGAGTTTAACAATGAAAAGCTTATCTGAATTCAGGATGCCAGCTCCATGGGAAGACTCTCTGTCTCTGTTGGCTCTGGAAAAAGGTCTTCCCTTGGTTTGGGAGCATCTCAGTACAGGAACCTCTGGTCTAAAGGATGCACTGTGCTTTCGTGGTGGTATGAGGTCCACATGTCTTTCTGCTTGCTTCTCTCTTCTGTATCTCAAAAGAAATTGGTTTAAGACACTATCCAATCTTGTAGACCTCACCAGTGTAACTGCCACTGATCCATGTTATTGTATCACAGTGATGATATTTACCACACACAGAAAAATCCCATCCGATGACATAACAGTGAACAATCATACAATCCTCGTAATCATGCCCAGCCAAAGCAACACATAATTTTTGAGGGGACACAACTCAATCCATAACACTGACAGATGGTGACAGATCTTTGCTTTACCTTTCTGATACCAGTTTTTATGGATCTACAATTTAAGGTAGCCAAGCCAAGTGCCATTGAGTCAAATCTGACTCATGGAGACCCTAGGGTAAGATGTATATTATTGTATCTTTTATATGCATGAGAAAGCTGGGCAACAAATACAGAAGACCAAAGAATTGAAGCCTTTGAATTATGGTGTTGACAAAGAATATTGAATATACCATGGATTTCCAAAAGAACTAACAGGTCTGTCTTGGAAGAAATACAGCCAAAATGTGCCTTAGCAGTAAGGATGGCAAGACTTTTTCTCACATACTTTGGACGTGTTATCAGAAGAGGTAAGTCCCTAGAGAAGGGTACCATGCTTGGTAAAGTAGAACGTCAGCAAAAAAGAGGAAGACCCTCACTGAGATGGACTGACACAGTGAGTGCAGTGATGGATTCAAGCAACAATCATGAGGATGACACAAGGACCAGCACTTACTGAGCTCTCACTGTGTCCCAGGCTCTGTATTTCTCTCTGTTGCACAAAGGTCACTGTGACTCAGACCTGACTCAATAACACCTGACATCAACAAGCCACAATATGTTATTTGGGCATCATTGACAAATTTCTAATAAGATTGTGTTGTTTTCACAGAGATAAAATGAGAACAGTGAATCTCAAGTTTAATTTCAGGTTGGCAAATTCCTCTGAAGTCAGCTCTTACATGGTTATGACACCTTTGAATTCTTACAGTCCAAGTTTTGTTTCCACTCAGAATCTATTCATTTCCTGTCTGAGCCACAGCAAGAGGCGTATGAGTAACAAGGGTGAACTTAATTAGATGACTCTTTCTACCAAGGGATGTCAGGGGAAACACTAGCAGAGAAATCAATTTTCCATTTCAGTTGTGGCATTAAGTGATGCATTCAAAAGAAACTTTTAAGTAATGCTTGTGAAAGAAACACTCCTTTTTGGAGGGATCACAATTGTCCTAACAGTATTTTATTCCAAATTTCAGGTAGTTTAAAAATACCAAAGGACGAATCTCAAAAGAATGAGAAGAAAGGAAGAAAAACGTGCTTTAGGACAAAATTTGAGGAAAGATGAGAAATCAAGAAGCTGATGAGGTGTTTTGAGGGGAGGGAATGACACATGATTAGATGCGCAGTACCTGCAGATTAGGACACTTGTGAGGAGCATTTCGAAGGAGGACAGAGAAGTTCATAGAAAGAATATATACCTTCACATCCACAGTTCATAAGCCTGTCCTTCCCCTCAGGAGTGTGTGCATTTGGGAACTTAGAAACGCAGTGCATATGTAGTCTACATCAGAATTTGCACTTACTGAGCTCTCACAGTGTGTCCCACGCTCTGTGCTAACCTCTGTTCTCTAATTATGCATTTTCCTATTTAGTTCCTACAGCCATCCAATGGTACAGATATGTTTACTGTCGAGGATTGAATTGTGTCCGCCCCCCAAAAATCTATCTTTCAGTTCGGCTAGGATGTGATTCCTGGTATTGTGTGATGCTCCTCTGTGTTGTAAGCCCTGCTACTATGATGTTAATGAGGGAGGACACATTCTGTAAGATTGTGTTGCTCCTTGAGGCAATCTGCTGGGTTATAAAAGAAAGAGAAGCAAACAGATTTGGAGATCTCATACCACCAAGAAAGCAGTAATGGGAACAGCACTGTGGTCCTGTAGAAAAGACTGTGGTCCCGGCACCTCTGACTGTTCCAGTCCCAGGGGCAGATTAATGACAAGAACCTTCCTCCAGAGCCAACAGACGAAGACTTCCCCGGAGCTGATGCCCTGAATTCCGGCTTGTAGCCTACTGGACTGTGACGCAATAAAATTTATCTTTTTAAAGTCATCCACTTGAGATATTTCTTTTATAGCAGTACTAGATGACTAAAACATTTATTATTTTAATTTTAAACAGACCAGCTAGGAAATTAGACCCTGTTCACACAGCTAATAAGTAGCAGAAATCCAGTCTTTTTATTTATTTGATCCAATCCAGTTTCTCTTTTTCGTTAAGTGTGTGTGTGCACACACACAAGCATGGACACATGCACGTGAATTTCCATCACTTTAACGTATTAAAATCCATAACAATGTATGAGATTGGGGGATAAGTCATGGATGTGCTGAAAGGCAGTGATATCTATGCACAAGAAAAATGAGGATTTCAGGGCAAATAAGATGTAGAGGAAGAAGAGATATGTCAGGAGGGATTCATATATCATGTCTAAGCAGAGATTTAATATAATTAAAGGAGAAAAAAATGGAAGGAAATGGTGCAAGTGTTTGACCTTCCAAGGCTCATTTTCATTAAATTGAAATTAGGCTATTTCTATTTATAATGCTAGAAAGAGATCCTAAATGCATCTACTATCAGAAAGCAATTAAGATCTAAATATTATGTATACCTTAGAGATATTTGAGGACTATCTTCAATTATATTTCACTTTCTCAAGAAATACAATAAAGTCTCAAAGCAAGTCTGAAATCCAAAAAAGAAAACAAAATTTACAGTATTAAAAAAAAAGCCAAATCCATAGTGACCCTGTAGTACAGAGTAGAACTGCCTCATAGGGTTTTTAAGGAGTTCTTGGTAGATTTAAACTGCTAAGCTTTTGATTAGCAGCTGGAGCTCGTAACCACTATTCCGTCAAGTTTTCTGTTTATTACGTGACAACTACAATAAAGTAGAAAGAGGCCTGGATTGGGACTCTGAGGACCTGAGTTGAATAACTACATTCACCATTTATATCTGTGTGACCCTCTAGATATGTGACTAGACCATTCAACTCTTCATGTCGCTGACAACTCCAGGCTGTACTTTTCCTATAGTTTTTTCAAATGGAGGATGTTTTTCCTTAATAATTTGTATAATAGTAATCAGTTTCTATCGATCTGATTCTGACTCATGGCAATTCCATCATGTTAGAGTATCACTGTGCTCCAGTGATGGACGTATCGTAAGTAGATCACCAGGCCTTTCTTCCTAGGCATCTCTGGGTAGATTCAAATCTCTAACCTTCTAGTTAGCAGCTGAGCATACTGTGGTGGCTAGCATGTCACTGTGATGCTAGAAGCTGTGTCCCCAGTATTTCAAACACCAGCAGGGTTCTCCTGAAACACAGCACTGTCACTGATAGGATAATATCGATATGCCTGCATCTGGAGTCTAAAGGCCAGCATCGAAACTGAGGGCAGACTCCCTAACAGCCCACCATATGGAGATGACACAACGTTACTCGCTGAAAGTGAAGCCTACTTGAAACACTTACTGATGAACATCAAAGACTGCAGCTTTCAGTATGGATTACGTCTCAACATCAAGATAACAAGGTCCTTACGAGTGGACCAATAAGCAACATCTTGATAAATGGACAAAAGATGAAAGCTGTCAATGATTTCATTTTACTTGGATATGCAACCAACACCCACAGGAGCAGCAATGAAGAAATCAAATGACTCCCTGCATTGGTCAAATCTGCTGCAAAGACCCTCTTCAGGTATCACATTAAGGACTAAGGTGCACCTGATGCAAGCCAGGCTATTTTCAATCACCCTATATGAAAGTGAAAGTTGAACAATGAATCAACAAGGGTGAAGAAGAATAGACACCTTTGAATTACGGTGTTGGTGATGGATACTGACAGCATCATTGACTACCAGAAGAGTGAACAAATCTGTGTTGGAAGTACAGTCAGAGTGCCCTGATGAAACAAGGACGATAAAACTTTGTCTCATGTTCCTTGGGCATGTTATCAAGAGGGACCAGTCCTGGGAGATGGACATCATACTTGGTACAGTAGACTGTCAGTGAAAGAGAAGAAGACCCTGGACAAGATAGATTGACACAGTGGCAGCAACAAGGGGTCCAAACGTACAATAACTGTGAGGTTGGCCCAGGCCCAAGCAATGCTTCCTTATGTTGTACACAGGGTTGCTAAGAGTGGGAACCCACTTAATGACACCTAACAACAATAACAAATGATGTGTCCGAAGTATGTGAGTCAGATAATGTTTTGCTGTGGTACATAGAGTTTTCATCAGCTAATTTTCAGAACTAGATCATCAGGTCTTATGTCCCTGTCTGCCTTAGTCTGAAAGTTCCACTGAAATCTGTCAACCTAAGTGAACCCTGCTGGTGTTGAAATACCGGTGGCATAGCTTCCAAGATCATGGGAACCCACAAGCCACCACATTACAACAACTGACAGATTGATGGTGATCTCACTTCATATTACTGCAGAAAACAGAAGAATTAAAACTGTCTTTCTACCTCCAAATGTACAAAATGTTTGCACATGGTCACATTTTCTTTATCTTCTGTTCCTGTAGAAGAAGAATTTTTCCACTTAAGCCCTGGGAGTCATCTCTGCTGGCCTTCAGACAGTCGTCAGTGGTTCCAGACTTCCCAGTTTGGATCATTTATTCTAGTGGCTAATTCCCTTTAGTGTATAAATTCCCTCCAGTATCTCTCGTCGCTTCACATCCTTTCTTATTTACTGGACCATTTTTTTCTCTTGACGTTGACAAGAAAACTTCTTAAAGACATTAATTAGACTGTGTATCACCATTTCTTACTTCCCGTTCATTCAGTCTTCATTTCAGTGTGGTTTCTGCCCTTACCCTTCAATTGAAATTATGCTTTGGAAAGTTTCCAAGGATTACATGTCACTAGACACATGCCATATCTCCTGACTCCCATCAGCAGTATTTTACATAGCTGAGCATTTATTCATTTTTGAAACACTCTTCTCTTTTGAATTTGAGTAACTACTTCCTTTATTTTCTTCTTGCATTTGGAGCTTATTCTCAGTCTTCTCTTTCTGATGTCTAAATGTCTGTATTCCTCATGGCGCTACCCAGAACCTTCTTGGCTATACACACTCAATCTCTCTCTCTCTCTCTCTCTCTCTCTCTCTGGACTCAATGCCTCAAAAACCATCCAGAGAGTTACCATCGCTGTCACGTGGATTCTGACTTGTGGCAACCCATATGTGTCAGAGTAGATCTCCACAGGGTTTTCAATGGCTGAATCTTCAGAAATATACCCCCACACTTTGCTTCCAATGTGTTTTAGGGCGGACTCTAACTTCCAACCTTTCAGTTAGCTGTCAAGTGTTTTAACCATTTGCACTACCCAGGAATTTCTTCCACAGGGTGATGGCTTTCAAACTGAAGGCTTGTCCCTGACTTCTCCTGCAAACTCCAGGCTCGTATGACTAACTGCCTACTTGGTGTTAGCCTTCAGATGTTTAATAAGACTCAAATCTAATTATTTCTAAAGCAGAATAATTGATTATGCTTTCTGCGACCTTGTATTATTTCCTCCCTTAGTAAATGCCACTATTGTCTATTTATAGCTCAAGCCCTAAATGGAAAAACAAGCAAACCTGGGAAGCACCTTTTATTCCTTCATTTCCTGATTCTCCTTATCACTTATTACTATTAAATATTCTACATATTTTGCTTATTTATGTCATTTGTTATTTTTTTCCCGTACCAGAGTGTAAACTCCAAGAGAAGATGGTTTCGGGGTTTTTTGTTCACTGCTTACAATAGTATCTTACATACAGTAAGTACACACAATAAATATTTGTTGAGTGAAAGTCTCACATGCTTCATTTCTTCTTGACTATACTATAGCTTGAAAGAGTATACCATCTTTGTACACTCAAAGCAAATGGTGAGATAGCAAACAATACATACACCTGTTAATTTTAAAAATTATTTATGTCTTTAAATACTCTATCTCTTGTGTTGCCTTTTACAGAAGAAATGGAACAAAACTAACAAGAGTGGTAAATAAAATTGAAAGGCCATAGAAAAAGTGCTTGAATTTTACTACAAAAACTTCTCACGTATTACAAAATTTTAGTTCAATTGCCTCCTATAGATGAAGAATGTGAGGCTTTGAGTGGTTAAGTAATTTCTAAGGTCACATAACTCATTAGTGGTACAACACAGACCTGAGCAGGTTTTCTGTTCTCTAGACCACAGTGCTGCTGTGTAGACTCCTTCATGTGCAGACCTGCAGAACTTAGTCTATTGATTTTTCCAGACACATCTAATCAGGTATATTTGTATACCACATGCTGCCCTATTCTTGCTTTTTAAATGACTATTGATTCTCAGAATCCATTCCTAGAGGAAAATCAATCTACATATGAAGCCACATACATGCTCTCATGGATTTGGCATTACGGTACGCAGAGGATAACCAGATACAGTTTTCAAGTTAAATACATGCTTCTGAAACTTGCCAAGGATGAACTGTTCGGTGTTTCCCACTTGGGTTTGATGATAGCCTGTGTGTACTTTGTCCAAGGGTTGTTATTATAGGGGCCTCTGAGTTGATTATTTCAACTCAGTGATCCCATGTGACAGAGTAGAACTGCCGCATAGAATTTTTTGACCAGATCAGGAGCAGATCACCAAGCAGAGCCACTAAATGGGTTCCAAGAGCCAGCCTTTCATTTAGCAGCCAGGGACTGAACTGGAGCACCACTAGGCTTGCTTCATCTAAGGATCTAAAACATAAATGTATTCTTGATTATGTCACTTGAACTCACTGCATGTTTGTGTTAGCATTTTTATTCAAAGATCAAATTGTGGAAAGTATGAACACATTCTGGAAAAAAAGAGGGTTCAATTACAAATTTATAACTCCAGAAACAGACTCTAAAGATACTAGTGATCTCTCTTGTCCTTTCAGTATAAGCCCCTGGGGTAGGAGGAATTGAAAGCTTCTTTGCTGGAAGGAATCCAAGAGTCTATTGATTGGGTTTCACATTTTATGCACCAGAATCTTTAAAATCAGAAGGAAGCAAATAAATGGAGGCCTAACAGGAGGTTTCATGTTAATAAACATAAACAGAACCACAAATATGTAATATAAAGACATACTGACTGCACAGAAAGATAGTTTTATGGGTAAATTATTTAATGTAACAAATTGACAGTGAAGAATTAAAGCTGCTCGTTTTCTAGGGTTTCCGAGCAGTAATCTATCAGTGAGATGGAAACTCTTGACCACATGATGATTGGGCTCAAGGAGGACAGAGATGACACATAAAAGAGATGCTTTTCCTGTGCTGGCCAGAGAATCAATGGCAGGTCAAGGTCATCTGTTATCCCAGTGTGGAGAAATTCTCTTCCTCTGGAGAATGCAAGTTTTAGCATCAATTTGCCATTCCCAGAAAGTGGTTTCTGACCCTGTTAGACTTATCCTTTTAGAAGCTTGTACTTCTCATGGGATTTTATCTTTATATTTTATATATGGAGTCCCTGGGCGGTGCAAGCAGATATTATGTTTAGCTGCTAACTGGAAGATTGGAGGTTCTAGTGCACCCAGAGGCATTTTGGAAGAGAGGCCCAGTGATCTTTCTGCAAGATCACAGCCTTGAAAACTCTGTGGGGCAGAGTTCTACTCTGACACATAGGGGCTCACCACGAGTCAGAATCAGCTCCACAGCAACTGGGTTTTTTTTAATCATACTACACTGAACTAATGTATTTCCTTTTCTAAGTCTCCTATTGAGGGAAAATATTGATTCTTATTTTCTGTTGTGTCTTCAGCATTATGCAAAATAGACTTTCAAACATATTTGAAGACGAAACAAATGCCTGAAATTAGTAACATATACACACATATGTATGCACATACTTAGACACATATATAGTAATACATAGCAAAAATACAATACTAGGAGAGGAATCAAATACGTACCTAAAAGCAATGTGTGCTAGTAACAGTGAGGAGGGGATGCTGTGGGAAGATTGATAGCAGTAAGTAGAAGGGTGGCAAGTCCGTAAAGGATGAGCGCTAAGATTGTGTGTCTGGCTGTGGCCATTGGGTCATAGCAAAAGAGCATGCACTTCACCTGTGAACCTCTTTCCCATCCCTCCTGCTGCGTCTCCCGCACACCGGCCAGCCCAGACTCTCCTTTCAACTTCCTCACACCTGCTTTCCCCACTGACCATGTGTTTTTCTATCTGCAGCTTTTGCCAAAAAGAGTATTTTATTCATCTCTCCACCTCCAAGATTTCAACTCCCTTTGAAACAATTTTGAATGTTTTCTCTGTCCACACTACTTAGGTTTTCTTTGTTCTATTAACCCACTCATCCCCGTTCAGTAATTGTATTGCTCATAGAAAGGAGAATCCTGATCAGCACAGAAAAATGCTATAAATAAAACTTAATTACCGCTGCAAACCCTCTGCCTTTCCATGTTACTGAGTAGACAGCCAAGACATCTCAAAAAAAGCGACTGTGATGATGCCTGTTAATAAATAACTGTTTCAGAAGCTTAACTGCCACCCCAGAGAATGTGAAGGAGGCTGATTACCTCTAAGGGTTCTCTGAGCACACCCCCAGAGGGCACCTGACTCACCGGCGGGAGGTGGAAAACAAAGACTTGGTTTTGAGAGAAAGACATTGAAAAATACAGTCCTGAGACGAAGCAAGAGGTGTGGGTGGAGGGACATGGCAGAGTGGTCCTGGGGGAGGGTTGGGCTGGATCCAGACCCCAGCGTTAAGAAAACCCGTGGCTCTTCAGTAGAATGAATCAGTGTGCTAAACAAATCAGAGCAGGATCTCGGACAATTAATTGCCTGGACTATAAAACAAAGTGTGGTAATTAGCACAGTCTTTTCTTTCCTCTCCCCTGCAATTGGCGAAGCTTAATATGGTAACTCATATGCGTCATATAAAACCATTAGCGACCATCTTCCGAGGATTTTTTAAGCATCAGCACGTTAAGGGGGAAATGAAGGACGAAGATCTGCCTGTGTTGTGTTTGTGCTCCAGGATTACAGCCAGGGTAAGGAGCTGAGAATGGGAACAATCTGGAGATGAACTAAAATCAGCTCTTCTGTTGGTGACAGCCTGGTAAACACCGGGTAGGAAAAGGACCAGGAGAAGGAGTGAGATTGTGTCCACACCCTGCCCTTGCTGGGAACTGAGATCTGGGATAGCAAACTAAACTTACCTTCTCCAAGGAGTTTCTCTGTGATTATCTCCTGGCCTCAGAGAGGTGTGGTAAGGATAATATTCACCAAAACTCTAGAGCAGTCGGGGGATTTGTTGTTAAGATGGGGGGTTTGTTGTTAAGATCGCATCCACTTTGCAGTCAATCACTCGAGGCCTTAAGCAAGGGCAGTTAAGGCAAAACCCCATTTTGTGTAACAGCAAATGAATCTTAGTAATTAAGTTCAGAGGAAGCAAATAACTTCTTTTCACCCGAAAAGTGATGGCCCATTTATCAGTGCATTGGTTAGAGCCAAAATGTAAAAACTTCTAAGTGTTTGTGGCTTGAGGTAAAGGAAACTTTTCTGTTTTGAAATTTCCATTCATCCCGTAATGTCTTCTTTTTATTTTCCTCGTTTGGTGTTTATCCTTTGCCCATGAGTCTCTTTTGTATAAACAGAGCAGAGAGGACTTTCTAGCAGAAAGAAGAGCAGACTTAGAGCATTTGGCAGGCGTGTTAGGGACATGAGCAGTCTTTGGCACTCACTTTGAATCCACTGACCTTGACTTTGAGCATGGACTGCACACCAGGACTGTACCCACTTGCACTTTTCTCCTTGCAGGCAGCCACCAGGTTAATGCCAAACAATGTCAGTATTTGCTCAGCCAGGGCATTGATGACAGGTGGACTCTTCTGATTATATACTCTTGCTGTGGTCCAATGAGTATAAATTAGTGCATTGATGCTGTGCAAACCTGCACCTGGAGTCCCTCCTTGCTGGTGAACTCGTGAGCTTAGCATTTCTGTCTGAGGTGGAGTACATCCAGATGGCAGCTTCTAAAGAACCAAGCCCGGCACCTGAATCAGCCCTGTTTTCTGTTCAAAATGCTTGGTGCCAGGGTCTGTCTGTCAGATGCTGAGACGAGAAGGCTCAGCAGCTGTTGGCATAGACCTGCCCAGGTCTGGCCTGCTGGGCTTAGTGCTGGAAACTCAATGAAGGACAAGGAGTGAATTTGGCTTTGAGGGAAATCTGCTTGCCTAGGGCTTTGGAGAAGATTTAGAGGCTATTTTTATGGAGTTCCAATGAGTCCAGAGAAATCAAACCTAATAAAAGAACTCAGAACTGCTCTTTACAAATAAGGCTTCACTCTTATTCCTACTTCCCTCTAACACTCGGCTCTGAGAACACTGAGATTTAGTTTGGAAAAGATTAAAATGCTGTAAACACTTCAGGAGTAGGAAGAGAAGACTGGAAGTATATGTCCTCTGGCAATACAAATGAACGGATCTGGTCTTTCGCTCAGCAAAGATGCTGAGTTGCACTACACACCAGGCTCTGTGCTCTGGGAACCACCAGGTCTGTGTGGAGACAAACAAGTTGCAGAAATATGAAATGAGATGACCTGTGCTATGACTGGGTGAGCAAATCAACTATTTCAGAGGGACTTTATGGTGGTTAGTTTTATGTGTCAACTCAGCTGGGGCATGGTGTTCAGTTGTTTGGCCAACCACCAGTCCAGTTGCTGTTATGGAATTGTTACCTATGATTAAGTCAGTTGGCATTAAGCAAAGCTGATTACCCTGCATACTGGGTGGGCCTCATCCAATCATTTGAAGACCACAAGAGCCAAAAGGGAGTTAGCCTAGTCTGTGTTCTGCCTCCAGGACACATAGATATAGAACAGAACACATCTATAAATGGATGCTCTCCTCACACTTCTTGTCTCCTAACTATGGATTTGGAAATTCAAGCCTAAAGGAGTCTTCAGCTTGTCACTTTATTTATGGATTTCAGACTTGCCAGGTTCCACAATCATGTGAGCCAACTCCTTGAAGTAAATTTTTCTATGTCTCTCAATGTCTCTGTCTCTCTCTTTCGATATGTATATATACGTACACACCCAACATTTCTCAAGCTAAAGGAAATGAAGAAAACATAGAAGCCTTGGTTGCAATATTGAAGAATTCCATGGGCAAAACACTGAATGATGTCTTGATGCTTTGAAGAAGCATTGAAGAAGATGGAAGGAATACACAGAGTCATTGTACCAAAACAGAATTGGTTGATGTTTAGCTCTTTCCGGATGATATAACCAAAAATCAATGGTACTAAAGTAAGAAGTCCAAGTTGTTTTACAGGAATTGGTAAAAAATAAGTTTCCAGGAATTGGATGGATATCAATTGAGATGCCTCAACAAACAGATGCAACACTGGAAGTGCTCCCTCATTTCCAAAATTCCAAAAAGAAATTTGAAAGATGACTACCTGGTCAACTAACTGTGAGAGATCCATATCTGTGTCCACTCCAAAGAAAGGTGATACAACCAAAGGCATAAATTGTCAAATAATGTCATTAATATAGAGGCTAGTAAACTTTTGCTACAGATAATTCAAAAATAGTTGCAGCGGTATATCAACAGGAAACCACCAGAAGTTGAAGCTGGGTTCAGAACATGACCTAGAGGGAGAGACATCATAGGTGACGACAACTGATCTTGGCTGAAAGAAAAGAAGACAACAGAGACATTTAGCTGTGTCTTATTGACTAGGCAAAGGCATTCAACTGTGGGGATCATAACAGATTATGGATAACCTTTCAAAGACTGGAAATTCCAGAGATGTCATTGTGCTCATGGAGACCCTATAGATAGTACAAGAGGCAGAAATTCAAACAGAATGACGGGACTCTGTGGTTTAAAATCAGCAAAGGTATGTGTCAGGATTGCATCCTTTCACCATACTTACTCAATTTGTGTACTGAACAAATAATTAGAGAGTTGGATGATACAAAGAACAATGTATCATCAGGATTGGTGGAAGACTCACCAGTAACCTGTGATATGCAGAGGCCACCACCATGCTTGCTAAAAGCAAAGGACTTGAACTTCCTGATGAGGATCAAAGGCTACAACCTTCAGTGTGTATTACACCTCAACATAAAGAAAACTAAAATCCTCACAACTGGACCAATAAGCAGCACCATGATAAATGGAGGCAAGATTGCAATTGTTGAGGATTTTATTTTACTTGGATCTACAGTCCACACCCGTAGAAGCAGCAAAGAAATCAAAAGACACACTGCATTGGACAAATTTGCTGCAAAAGACCTCTGTGAAGTGTTAGAAAGGCAGAGATGTCACTTTGAGAACTAAGGTGTACCTGACTCAAGCCATAATATTTTCAGTCACCTTGTATATGTATGGAAGCTGGCCAGTACGGAAGGAAGACTGGAGAAGAAACTGATGCCTTTGAATTACGGTGTTGGTAAAGAATACACCATGAACTACCAAGAGAACCAGCAAGTCTGTCTTGGAAAAAGCAGAGACAGAGTGCTTCTTGGAAGCAAGGATGTGAGGCTTCAACTCGGGTATCTGGGATGTATTATCAGAAAGGCCAGTCCCTAGAGGAGGGCATCATGCTTGGTAAGGAAGAGAGTCATTAAAAAAAGAGGAAGACCCTTGAAAAAATGGATTGACACAGTGGCTGTAGCAGTCAGCTGACACCTAGCAGTGTCTTTGAGGGTGGCACAGGGTTAGGCAGCATTTTAGTCTATAGCCCATTGGGTCTCTATGGATTGGAACTAACTAAATGACACCTAGCAACAACAACACACGTACCTGCTTAGTTAAGCACTCAGTGAGGAACTGAAAGGTTGGTCGTTTGAATTCAGACAGAGAAACCTCAGAAGAAAGTCTCGGTGGTTTGCTTCGGAAAGGTCACGGCCTTGAAAGCCCTACGAAGCACAGTGCTACTCTGACACACATATCAGAATCCATTCAGAAACAGCTAGCCCTCTTTCTCTGGAGAACCCTAAAACCTTTAGTCTAAGCTGGTCTTGAAAAGAAGGAGTTTCCCAAAGACATGGACCTGAGTGCTGAAGTTGAAAGAAAGCAGCAAGGGACAGGAGGAAGGGGGACAGGGCAGAGGGATGAGCAGTGGCATGCTGTCAGGGTGAGAAAGCTTAGCTCACTGTATCCTAACGGCATCTGATAGTATTGAACACTTTTCTCAGACTCGTCATATGCTCAGAGTATTTGAAGGTCTTTCCATTCCAAGACCTTGGTGGTGGGAGCGGCTGCAGCGTAAGGCAGACAAGGGGCTAACAGTGTCAGAGGTGTGTGCTGCGCTGGTTTGGAGAGTTAAACAGAGGTTCTACTCTCTTAGCCAACCTTGAGTATTTCTGCAGCTGGGGCATTGAGTGCCACAGCCATTTGTGTTCCATCTACAACAGATACACATCAGAGATGGTTCAGAAGGTTTGGAGCTGAGGAGATACGTCCGGGTGTGGTGAAAGTATGGAGAAAGTGTCTCTCATGATGTAAAAGACCCAAATTTAAATCCTGGCTCTGCCATTTATCAGTGCTTCATTTTCCTAGTTGTTTCTGATTTGTAAAATTGGTTTAATAATACCCAGTCCGACTTCCTGAAAACTAGCAGTGAGATCAAAATGAAATGATTTATGTGAGATGTTTTCATAAACCATAAAGAGGCACAGTGAAGTGAAATTATGACTGTTTTTATTAGAGTCGGTGATGAGCGAAAAAAGATGTCCTAATACTGAGATGTGTAGACTTTCATGATTGTAAACCCCTGGGAATAGAAAGGAAACTCTAGTGGTACATGGTTAAGTGTTACAGCTGCTGACCTAAAAGTTGGGAGTTCAAATCCACCAGGTGCTCTTTGGAAGCTCCACAGGGCAGGTTTACTCTGTCCTACAGGGTTACTGTGAGTTGAAATCAACTTGACAGCAACTAATTTGGTTTTGTTTAGTAGTAAAAAATATATATATGCATTTATTTAAAAATCACTTGCACATGTCATGCTACTGATACAATGACACATATTATAAAACTCATCAGTTTAAAAATGACATAAAGTAAAAATACTTATGTTCAAAATTTTTATTTTAAACATTTTTTAGTTTATGATTAATCATGATTTTAGAGAGAACAGTGTAATTTTACTTTATTTTAAAATCTTGTTTTAAACATATGGCATATAGCAATTTGAAGATACTATTTTAGTTCCTTTTGTTTCAGTACTCTGGCTGAAAAAGACATCTCACAGATACAGAGATTTCAGTAGAGGCAGGACGTTGTTGAATGACTGTGCTAAATCATGAGACCCCTTTTCAATCAAGTTATCTAATTATGCCTACATTTTTCTTGAAATTCACCTAGTAAATTTTCATCTTGATGCATGTCAATCATTTGTTCAAATTAATTAGAAGGTATTTCACTATGATATTTCCAATGAATAAATTCCAAAGTCACCAAAATGCTTCATTTAGAAGAACATTGGGTTATTTTGTTGTTGCTGTCATTTTTGTATTATTGTGGTGAATATATGTGAAACAAAACACTTGTGGTTTCAACATTCTTCACATGTACAGTTCAGTGACTTTAATATGTGGTCATCATGTTCAACCACAGCCCTTGTCTGCTCCTAGATTTTTCCATTAGCCTTAAAGAAGTTCAGTGTCCAGTAAGCCCTAAGTCCTTTTCCCATCCCCAACCCCCATTCTCACGCTCCCTTTGTAGTGTTAATGACCTCTGGTCTCTGTGGACTTGACTATTCTAGGTATTTCATGTAAGTGGAATCATGCAGTATTTGTCCTTCTGAGACTAACGTACTTCACTCAGCATAACAGTCTCGAGCTCCACCCACGTTGTAGCATGTATTACGATGACATTGCTCTTTATGACTGAATAATCTGTTGTATGTACACACCACACGTTGTTTATCCCTTCATTCATCGATGGACATTTAGACTATTTCCTTTTGGGCAACTGTGAACATCAAACATTGATGGACAGGTACCCATTCGTGCTCCTGCTTTCAGTTCTGTTAGGGATATACCTAGGACTTGAATTGCTGGATCATTTTGTAATCCTATCTTTAACTTTTTGAGAAATTGCTAAATCTCTTTTCTATAGCAGTTGTGCCATTGTACAGTCTCATCAGCAGTGGACAAGGATTCTAGTTTTTCCACATCCTCTCTAACACCTGTTGTTTTGTGTTTCTCTGATAGTAACCACCTTCTTAGGTATGAGTCATATCCTATTGTGGCTTTGATTTGCATTTCACTAATGACTAATGACATTGAGTCTCTTTTCATGTCCTTGTTGGTCATTTGTATTTCTTTTTTGGAAAAATGGCTGTTCAAGTCTTTTGCCCGTTTTTTAAATTGTTTGTCTTTTTTGTTGTTAAGTCATAAGAGTCCTTCATATATTCTGAATATTAGACCCCATGAGTCAGACCAACTCGACGGCACTTGGCTGGCATTCTATATATGTTTCCCAATTTTTTTCTCCCAGTCTATAGGTCATTTCTCATTTCTTAATGAAGCCTTTGATGAGCAAAAATTAATTTTTATGAGTTGCCATTTATATGTTTTGACTTTTGTTGTTCGTGTTTTCAGCATCATAATCTAAGAATCATTGTTAAAAGCATCAGCTCTGTGTTGTTTTCTAAGAGCTGTGTGGTTTCAGTTCTTATGAGTTGACATCAACTTGATGGCAACAGGTTAATTTAAGTCTTCAATACCTTTTCAGTTAGCTTTCATGTACAGTGATAAAGAATATTGTTTTTAACAAGTTAAAATTTTTATTTCCAAGTTCAAATGCTCAGATATGAGAAGCCTGGTAACTGATACACATGGTTTTCAATAGCAGATTCTTATAAGTGAAATGCTTCCAAAATTTCATTTTCAAGTGTTGACTGATAGCCCAATTTTTTTTTCTTGTGAAAAATTACTTTATTTTGCGTTTATTCCTTGAAAGTCTAATGTCACAGGTAAACTGCTTTTGTTTTTCCAGGAGCTTTTGTTAAGAAACATGCCACTAACTTACCTTCATGAAGTGGTTGACATTTTAAATACTTTTTTGATTTTTTTTTTTTTAAAAAAGGATAACTCATTATTGCCAGTGGTAGTTTATACATAAAACATTAACAAAATTAATTTTCTGATAGATCTTAGATATTAAACAAATATAAAATCCCATCATTTGTTCCTGTGCCCCAATAAATCACAGTGCGCACCCGTCTGTAAAGGGACTGCTCTCATAGCTGAGAGAACTACTACTTGCCCTACCTGTTAAGAAGTCAGGAAATTGTTGCTGCTCCAATGGCGTACAATGGCCTAGTTTGCATACTGTCTCCTTCTTTGGTTCACTAAAGTATCAACAGCAGATGGTGAGAACTCTACCTCCAATCTGTCATTCTACATTTGTGTCACCAGTCGCTGTACCACCCAGACTCAGGGCCCCAATAAGGTCACTTTTTTCTTGCCCATCTTTCACCCTCATTCCCACCCTTTCCTCCGCGTGCTCTATGCAGGTTCTTAAGATCTCAGAACTTTGAAAATAGCTTCAAGATGCCATTGGAGTCATCAGACTACACTTTAAGTGCATCCCTAATTAGGAGCTAAGTCATAAAATTTTGTGAATCTAAATTTCATCATCTGTAAAGAGGATTAAATCATATCCCAAATGTATTTTCTGTCTTTAAGAATCTGCCTAAATTCTCCAGCTCTGCCTGAGTGTATAATTAACTTGAATCCTTGCACTAGCTCCCTTTTATTCTCACTATAAATATTTTTTCACTGCACTGTAAATTAATTCCTGCTATAACGGTTTACTGAAAATATTTATTGAAGCACACAGGGAAACCTATGATCTTCTCTCATTGAATATTCTCAGTTCCTTTCATGCGTTTTCAGATTTGCCACTGAATTAATCTATATGTTTCTTGTGAGACATGCTGTTTTGATAAATCCAAACTCATTATTATTGACCTTGTCTCCCATTCCTATGACGTTTAACATTTACAGATAGACATTACAATTACTTGAATATACAAATTATAACAGCTGCTAACATGAAGCCTTCTTTAGGTTTCAGCAGAAAAAATTTAATAACAATAATAGATTATGAGAACAACAATGACAATAATAACAATTTACTTTGAATTAGAATCATATCCCCTGGAGTGGAGGTGGGTGAAATTGTTGTGAATTCTGTTAGATATGCTGACAGAAAAGGAATTGTATCCCAGAAAATCAAGTGAAAAATAAAATAAAAAAATATTGGATGAGTATCCGCTACAAGGCACAGTACCAGGTGCGTGGAAATGGTTGTTGAATCAGCATGTTAGGGACCTGGGGTATTCCAGCCTAGTAGAGAGGTGCCATCTATCCATGGTAGAAAGTCCAGTACTAACACTAGGATTCAGGTTTCTCTATATCGGCTTGAACCTCTACAGATGAAACTTTGAATCTTTGGTTGTTTTTAGCTCGTTTTCCAGTTCTTCCGTATCTTCACCAATCATCATGGCATCTCCTTCACTGTCTACCTCTCCCTCCCTCTCCACCTCTCTTTTTGTCCTTAGCATTAAAAACAAAAACCAAAAAAAAAAAAAAACTGCCATCAAGTTAAATCTGACTCATAGTGACCCTGCAAGATAGAGTAGAACTGCCTCATAGAGTTTCCAAGGAACACCTGGTAGATTTGAACTGCTGACTTTTTGGTTAGCAGCCCTAACACTTAACCACGACATCACCAGGATTTCCAACCTCAGCATACATGTAGATAATCTCCCAGTTCTTCGTCCTCCTCAACTCCAATATCCTTTCCTTCCAGCCTGTCATGGATTGAGTTGTGTTCTCCTAAAAAACGTGTGGGGTGGTTTGGCTGGAACATGATTCTTGATACTGTGTGATGTTCTTCCTTGGCGTAAATCCTGCCTCTGTGATGTTAATGAGGGTGGATGGGCTGCAGTTGGTGTTGGTAGAACAGGACTCACTGCATAAGATTGAGGCACTTCTTGAGATATAAAGGAAAGAAACTAGCACAAAGATTGGGAGGACCTCTTGCTACCAAGAAACAGCACTGGGAGCTAAATGCATCCTTTGGAAAGGACCAGGATCCCTGCACATTCAAAGCTTCCAGTCCAGGGAAGGATTGATGACAAGGACCTTACTCTAGAGCCTGCAGAGAAAGCCTTCCCCTGGAGCTGACACCCTGAATTTGGACTTTTAGCCTACTGGACCGTAACAAACAAAATTATTTTTTTAAAGCCATCTGCCTGTGCTATTTCTGTTAAAGTATCACTAGCTGACTAAGGCACGCCACGTCTTAATACCCTCTTTCACAGCCACACGCAAAACCTCATTCCCACCATAAATTATTCCCCCTGAGAAATCCTATAGTCTCCAGCTCTACAAGCACCTCTCGTTGTTCAAGATCCATTTTGCTACCACACAGACCTCCAACACTCTGTCGTTTTTGGCCACAACAGAATATCTAATTTATTTCTGTCACCTTTTCACCGTCTGCCCTTCTTACTTCCTTCGCTGTCCAGCTGTTTCCTACAACAAATTGTCTTAAAAATATCTAACATCCCAAACATAGCAGAAGTCTGTTGCCTGAGTAGTAGAGGCTGGTCTGTCTCCTCCACGTTGTTATTCTGGGACCCAGGATGATAGAGGCATTGCAGTCTTTAGCACATGGCTCTAATGTTATCATACATTTCTGCATCTCAGTCAACTGGAAAGATGAAAGAGCATAAAGGAATATGCATGGCAGGCTCTTATGTATCAGCCCTGCAAGTGACAACCGCCATTTCTATCCATGTTTCATTGGCAAGAACTCAATAAAATGACTACTCATAACTGCAATTGCCTGAGAAATATAGTCTAGCTAGGGTGACCAAATGTGATGGTTAAGGTTATGCATCAGTTTGGCTGGGCCTTGATTCCCATTGGTTTGGTGGATATTATGTAACCACCCTACATTTTCTGATCTGATGTGGCTACATTTTCTGATCTGATGTGAGCAGCCAATCAGTTGGAAGGGGAGTTTCCTTTGGAGTCTGACATGCATTCAGTATATAAGGATGTTCTGGCAAAGCTTGGTCTCCCTTGAGCCTGCATCCGTATTGTTGTCCTCTGACCTCTAGTTCCTGGGACTTGAGCCAGCAGCCTGCTAACTGGCCTGCAGATCCAGGGTTAATGGGTCTGTTAACCACAGTCAGAAGAAGGCTCCAGGCTGAGGCCTGATCCACAGATTTGGAATTTTCAGTGTCTACAACTTCACAGGCCATTTCCTTGAATAAATCTCTCTACATATTTTAATCTCTCTCATGTTTGTCGGTTTGCCATACTGTGGGGGCTTGTGTGTTGCTATGATGCTGGAAGCTATGCTGTCTGGTTAGCCAGGTAGTCTACTTCCAAACTGCTTGGCATAGATGAGTGAGCACTTTCAGAGATGCATCTGTTTGTTGAAATATCTCAGTTTCTGGAGCCTTGTTTTTGCCAAGGACTTCAATGCAACTTGGACATCTTCCTTCAGTGCCATTTCTTTCTGATCATACACTGCCTCTTGGAACGATTGAACACCGACCAGTTCTTCTTGGTATAATGCCTCTATGTATTCATTCTGGTGTACATAGGGTTGCTATGAGTCAGAACTCAACGATGCCTGAAAACAACAGATATTTTGAGAAAGACACTTCACTCATTTTGTTCCTTTGTATCACCCAGCCTAAGACATCAACTCATCCTGATACTCTTGAAACTTTCCTAGTTGTAGTACTGAGAGCCCTCCATTCTAGAAAATTCAGTTCTGGTCACTCCAAGTCCTTTTGGGTTTAGGGGAATAAGAGGCTGACATGAGTTTTGTTGAACAGGTAGTAAATTCTGCTAAACCAGCTTAGCTTTCCTGATCCAGCGATGTAACCCTTCCGCCTCCGGCCATCATACTCACTGGGCGAAACCCAAACCCTGGTTAAACCCACATCCCTCATGCTTGTATCTAAGTGTCTAAATGTTGCTAGAAAAACATTACGTAACCGTTCTCATTTGTCTCACTGTAAATATCAAATGAGTGTTCGTATTTCCATTCTATTTCAATCATCTAGTAACTTCACTTTCTCAATTTTCTGGAAATTATTGCACATCTTCTCCCTTTCCTCCAACTTCCACTACCCCCTCCCACCCTGCTTTCAATCGATGGCTAATAATTCATTGAAACAAACCAATGCAATCACTTCTCAGTAACCTCAGTTTCTCACTGCCAAATCCAGCACATAACTCTGCCTTCTCTCTTATTACAGTGAAAATATATCTTTGCTTCTGTCAGGGCCCAGTCCTTGCACTTTTACTCTGATCCAGTCTTTCTCTCCAACTCAAGAATTTTTCTCCTGCAATTATTTTTCTTTCCTTATTATTTCATCACTTGCTTTCTTTCTAATGCCTTATTTATACGAACTGGGTAGACTACCCAGTAGGCTTACCAGACCATCTGTGGCAAACAATTTCACATTTTTTTCACCACATCAGGGATTCTAGTTCTAGGTATGACTGGCATCTATTTCTCTCTCAACCTCACAGCACCTCCCTGCGGAATCAATCCCCTTTTGAAATTTATAATCTCTAACAGGGATGGACAACTTGGTAGTTTCAGTAAATAAGGTAAGCGAGAACTTATTGTGCTTACTTACTAATTCATGGCGAACACATCCGTGGTGAAACTCTTCACCACAAATTAGTAAGTAAGCACAAGTAAGCCCATGCTTACCTTGTTTATTGGTTAATCTGTCTCTGCTTATCACCGTTCAAATACTGGTACCTATGTAAACAAATGTTTTCAACTTCACATGCCCTTTCAACTATACCTCTTTCTGTTTACATTCAGGGCAAAACAACCAGTTGCAGATTTCCTTTCTCTCATCTTGTCCTCTCCGTAACTTGCTCTGTAAGTTCTTTGAAATGTCTCTTATTAAGATTGCCAATGACTTCCCTGTTGGCGAAATCAAATACTTCGATTACCTCATTTTATTTGACCTCTCAGTGGCATTTGACATAGATGTCCTCTTGAAATAGTTTTCCATATGTATTTCCTAGACACCACTCTCTTGGTTTTCCTCTTACCTTGGGCCGCCCCTTTCTGGTTCCCTTATTGGCTTTCTTTTGGTGACCCCTAAACATCGCAGTGCTGAGGGCTCAGCGTCGGACCCTCCTCTGTGTTATCAGACCCCGATTCACAGCCTTGACTATCTCCGTAGGCAGACGATCCAAAGTTCTGATCTACTAGCCTTGATCTCCAACTAAGTGTCAAAGTTCCAGTTAGATGTTGATTAAACACTTCAAAAGTAACAGTCGGAAACTACATATCCACATTCTTTATACTTTTTGAAATAGAACTTCTCAGTAAAACAAAACACTATCCACCCATTTGTGCCAGCTGAAAACCAATGAATAAATGATGGTTTTCCTACACGCTACTGTCGTGTCATACATAAACAAGTCCTATCGGTTCTGATTCCAAATCTATCATGATCATAATCATCTCTAATCATTTCTTACCTGAACAACCTTAAGGGTCTGTCACTGAATTCCTGTTTCTCCCTTTCCGCTTACAGTTCAGTCTCTAACCAGCCTTCTAGATGATGATGTACTTTTGAATATTAATTCAAATGCAACTCAAGTTAATATCACTTCCCTGCTTAAAAGCCCCCAGTGGATCCCCATTACAATAAGACTGAAATCCAACCGTGTCACTGTGAGGGCTTCCTTCGAGTCATCTCTTTCCTTCACCTCTAATTGGTCACAATCAAGTGATGCCTCTTTTCTTTTTAAAACATAAAAACACTAAATTCAGATCTGTCTCAGGGCTTTTGTGGGTTTTTCCTATGGAGTTCTGTTCCCTGATTTTAAGGTGTTTGCCTTCTTCCCATTATGCTGGTCATATTTCAAAAGTCACTTTTAGAGAAGACTCCTTGGACCACCACGGCTGTTAATCCAAATTGCTTCTTATACTATTCCTTATTTTGTCTCCTTCAGAGGAGCTATCATTATCTGAAATCGTCTTATTCATTTATAGCATAAATGTCTCTTCCACTAGGAATGTTGGCTTCATAATAATGGGTCTTTGTCTTACATCTGATTTAGAACTTTCCACATTGCACATGTTCAATTTGTCTTAGATGCAGGAATGAATTTTTTGATGCTGAGATGGGGGAAATAGTTCTCGACAAATAATAGAAAGCACTCAACCATGACTTATTCATCTATTTACCACATATAAACAAGCAGTGACAAAATAAAAGATATTTGACCAAAATCTGAACTTAAAAACTAGGAAGTGTTCATTATACTTTATGATGACTTTTTAAAAACACATTGTACATTGCAATGTTTTGCAAACTCTAATGTAAAATTATTGAATAAAGTATGTAATTATCATATAATTCACCATTTCTATATTAATGAGAATTTATTTTGTAATTTAAAGAGTGTGATAACCAATATTCATATACATATATTCTTATATACTTTTATGTATGAGTTGAAATCTCTGAGACTGATTGATACATGTTTTAGTCAGCTAGGGCTGCTCTAACAGAAATACCAGAGTGGATGGCTTTAACAAAGAAAGATTTATTCTTACACAGTCCGGTAGGTTGCAAGTCCATATTCAGGGTGTCCGCTCCAGGGAAAGACTTTCCCCTTGTCGGCTCTGGAGGAAAATCCGGTATTCCATCAGTCATTGTCCAGGGAGCGTCCTAACGCAAGAACCTCTGGTCTGAAGGACGCGCTCTGCTCCCGGTGCTGCTTGCTTGATGGTAGCAAGGTTCTCAAATTGTCCTTGGTTGTTTTTCCTTTTATTCCTTGCAAGCTAAAAGCATTAAGGGTGGGGCAAGCCATACTCCAGGGAAACTTCCCCCATAGCAGGAATTCACAGCCCCACCCTAATCCTTTAACATACAGGTTAGCAAAACCACACAATGGAGGACAGTCCTGAGATACTGGGAACCATAGCCCAGCCACGGGGCTGCACACATTTTTGGGGGGACACAATTCAAACCATGACAATACATATATACATTCTTTTTTAAACCTACTTTACTGAAGCATATAATTCACATCCAATAAAATGTATTCATTTAAAATGTACATTTCAATGAGTTTTGACAAATGTATATACCCAGTTATCCACTATCAAGATATATGATATTACTTTTATAGGAAAATTCTCTCAAACTCTTTTGCTATTAATATTCTCATTCCTACCCTGGCCTTAGATAGCCATGATATTCTTTCTGTCACTATAGATTTTGTCTGGCATCTTTTATTCATGCTAATGTTCTAGTGTTTTCAAGATTTATCCATGTTGTTATGTGTATCTGTAGTTTATTTTTTATTGCTAGGTAGCATTTCATTGTGTGAGGATACCATAATTTCTTTACCTATTTTGCAGTTGATGGACTTTTAGGTTGTTTCCAGTTTTTAATTCTTATGAATAAAAGCTGCTATGAATGCTTAGTATAAACTTTTGTAAGAATATGTGATTTTATTTTTACTGGATAAATATCCAGAAGTGGGATAGCTGGATTATATGTGTTTAACTGTATGAGACACTGTCAAACTGTTTTCCAGGGTGATTATCTATTGTACATTATCATCAGCAGTGTATGAGATTTAATTTCTTCTATATCTTTGCCAAAATAAGAGGGACACAGTCCTTTCAATCCTAGCCATTCTAGTGTGCACCACATGTCAGCTTGTCATACTGTGATGGCTTGCATGTTGCTAGGATGCTGGAAGCTATGCCACTGGCATTTCAAACACTGGCAGAGTCACCCAGGGTGAGCAGGTTTTAGCAGAGGTCCCAGTCTAAGACAGACTAGGAAGAAAGGCCTGGAAATTTACTTCTGAAAATATACCCATGAAAACCTCATGGGTCGCAACAGAACAGTGGCTAGTTCACTTTCTTTGGACATGATATCAGGAGGAATAAATAGCTAGAGAAGGACATCGTGTTTGGTGACATAGAGGAAGATGATGGTGCGATGGATTGGCACAGTAGCCACAATCATGGCTGGTGACTGTGAGAATGATGCAGGACTGGGAAACATTTCATGGTGTTGTACAAAAGTCACCAGGAGTCAAATCAACTCAACAGCAGGTAACAAGAACAATAGGTTTTAATCTGTATTTCTTTGCCACCATTAAAGTTGAACATTGCTTGATGTACTTATCGGCCATTTGTATATCTTCCTTGATAAAGTGTCTGCTAAAATGCTTCCTGTCTTTATTGGGTTAATCATCTCATTATTAAGTTGTAGTTTCTATTTTTCTTTTAATATCTCTAATATAAACATTTGTCAGATATATGTTGTGAATATTTCTTTTCAGCTTGTGGTTTGCTCTTTTAAGCCACCACGTTCGGTAGCTTGGAAAAAGTAGTATAATAGAATGTATTTATTATGAGTAGATACAATTAGAATCAAGCAATATCTGTCAGGAAGACACTCCAAAGAGGGTATAGTGAAAATGGATTACATAGGTCATTGTCATGTTCATTTCTCAGAAGTTACCAGCAGAACACTTACAAGAGTTCCAGGGTTGCTCAGTTGAAGAAATAGAGTCATTAAAGATCTGCCATGTGTTTTCCATCAGACTCTAGTGTGTCTGCTCTCTGAACTTGGCTACACTTAGAGAAGTCTCTAGAAGAGCTGAAGACCTAAGACAAACCATCTCTGCTAAGCTGCTTGCTAAACTGTTGTTTGACTTGAAGGTGACTGTAGGAAAACAGTCCCTGAAAGGCTTAAGATTCAAAACAACACCTAAAAGCAGATGCACTTTGTGGGTCACCACAAATCCATGAACCCAGAAATCTGGATTCTATGAGAATTAGAACGATATCTCACATTTGAAGAGCTGGCATTTAAATTTTGATAATGCTTGTCATGGATTGAATTCTGTCCCCCAAAAAATATGTGTAGCCATGTGGCTGGGCCATGATTCCCAGTATCTTGTGACTGTCCTCCATTTTGTGATTTTCTTATGCTGTGTGTTAAAGGATTAGGGTGGGGCTGTAAATCCCTTGGTAGGATCACCTCCCTGCTCCACTGTACAGGAGTTTCCCTGGAGTATGGCTTACCCCACCCTTAATCCTTTCAGCCTGCAAGACATAAAAGGAAAGGGAGACAGGCTGAGAATTGGGAACCTTGTTCCATCAAGCAAACAGCACCAGGAGAAGAGCACGTCCTTCAGGCCTGAGGTTCCTGTACCAAGATGCTCCCTGGACAAAGACTGATGTAATACTGGACTTTCCTGCAGAGCCAACAAGGGGGAAAACATTCCCCTGGAGCAGAAATCCTGAATTTGGACTTGTAGCCTACCAGACTGTGTAAGAATAAACCTTCCTTTGTTAAAGCCATACACTCTGTGGTATTACTATTAGAGCAGTCCTAGCTGACTAAAACAATGCACAATTAATCATTTTTTTAATGCTTCATGGATTGTGTCCTACATAAGAAATCCTCCCCAAGCCCAAAGTGATGACAGTTTTCTCCTCTAAAAGTCTCATAATCAAGCTTTCATGTTTACGTCTATTATATGATTTGAATAAATTTTTGCTCATGGTGTGGGCTGTGGGCAAAGACTCCCCCCATCATACAGTATCCAATTATTCCATCACCACTTGTTGAAAAGATTATCATTCACTCCCACTAAATTACCCTGGAATTGTCCTCTCATCCTCAAAAGAACAGAATGTTCTACTGATGACAGTGTTCTCTCTCTACGCTGTACAATACAGTGCCACTAGCTACACATAAAGTTTCTGGATGGCTGAAAGACTTTGTGCACAGCTGGTGATGTAGATGTTGATGATTCCAATCCAGACAGCAGTATTGCAGAAGAAAAGGCCTCGGGATCTGATTCAATTAGGACAACAACCAAGAAAACCCTAAGAAGTAGATCTCTTCTGTACATACACACGGGTCATTAGGAGTCAAAACCTACTCTAAAGCAACTAACCACAACATGCTGCATAGATAGGACTGTTGATCATTGAAGTGTGCCCATGTGGAGTACAGCAGGAGCTCAACAGTGGTTTTGCTCAATTTTCATTCATCAGTTAACATTTGAACTGCCACAGAGTACACATAAGATTTAAATACTTAAGTGGGTGAGGCTGCAATTAAGTACTTGGCTGCTGCCTAAAGGCTGCCATTTCAGACTTACCCAGTGGCTCTTCGAGCAAATGATCTTGTGATTTGCTCCTGTAAAGATTATAAGCTAGAAAACTCTGTGAGGCCACTGTACTCTGCAACATAATGTTGTCACTGTGAATCGGAATCAATTCGAGAGCAACTAACAGTGACAGTGTTCAGACAGTACTTTTGTGTGGTAGGAGGGGACATTCAGTCAAGGCTGACCAGCACTGAAGCCCAGGCTTTGGAACCAGATCCAACCCTGCTTTACCAGCGGTTCTGCTTGAGTAAAATGTGAAGTCTGACAATTAAGTTTGTGAGCTCATCTTAGAAAAAATGATACATACCTCATTGCTGAATATCATTATGGTGACCTTTAAAGTACTCTTTGGGAAGCTATACGCCAAGGCCAGTGCCTAGAAGGGTGGACTAGGTGCTGGTATCAGTGCATAGCTTCCCAAGTGGAGTACTTCTAAGGTCACCTTAGTGATATTCATCAGTGAGGTATGTAGCATTTAGAAAAATTCAAAGACTTAATTGTCCAACTGTCTATTTTTGAAAGGGCTTTAACATGTTTTCTCACATGATGACCCATGAAGAATGTGTTTCTCCTACTGACTGAGGGCTGGTGCCTAAAAAATGAATGGACTGTAGCTTTGCAGAAAGTGACGGGTTTGGCACTCTGCAGTAATGACCTCAGGATGATGTTATCAAGTGTTGTTGTAACTTGGTAGCAGAGCCTGGCCAAAGGCCTGAGAACAAGATCCAGCTCCTGCTAGCCCAAATGACAAAAGAGTAAGGAGTTTTATTTGCTTTTATTGACCTAGAATGGTGCCTCTGGGATTGGGTTGGGGAGAATTGGTAAGAGGTTAAAGAGAGAAAAAAACTGAGGATGGGGTAGTTTCATCATTTTTTTAAAATACGACAAAAGAAAGCCAAGAGCCGTAGAGTCAGATCAGACTCATGGTGATCCAACAAAGAAAAGAAATATTTTTTAAGGAAATATACGACTGTAAGTCTGAACCCAAGTGTTACAATCTAGTCTGCACTATGGCGAGGCATAGGAGCTGAGGCACTTTTGTATTCTCATAACAGCTACTTAGAGAGGATGGAGTCCAATGCTTTAAAGGCTCTCAGCACTATTACATTCTGAGGAACCAAGTCAGAGTAAATCCTGTTTCCTGCTAAATATAACTAGGTGCTTAAATACACCTATTACAGAAAATATTTTTCCAATGAATTTTATTCTGATTGTTTATGTAATGCATACTTGTTGTAGAAAATGTAAAAATAGAGGGGCGGAGTCAAGATGGTGGACTAAGCACACGTCTCCTTATATCCCTCTGTAAACCAAGAACTGAATTGATAATCAAACGGAGCCTTCTGATCACCTAGTGAGCCCCCAGGACACGGCACAGGGCTGTTAATTTGGACTTCATACCACTGGACGAAAAACCTCTTCTCTTTTGCTGACTCCCACTCCTGGATAGCCCTAGCTCTCCCAGACTGAAGGTAACGCACCACTGTGACTTTTTTTTCTCTGTGTGAGCGGAGCTGGGTCTTGCCTAGTGGCTAGACTCAGACTCACTGCTGGTGGGATAAGAAGGTGAAATTGCCATATTTTGAGAGCCAGGCTTAGGACTCTGTTTATCTAGCCACTTAGGGCCTGTCTTTTTATCTCTGCCACAGTGTGGTTCATACAGAACCATGGGACCTGTGTGCGGGACGCCATGTTGGATACAGAGATTTTAGCGGGACGCAATTATTAGCCTAGGAGCCAGTGCCTGCAAACAGGACAGTGCTTCTCTGACAGAAAAGCAGTAGTTTACATAATGTCGCCTATGGTGGGGGCCCGGTAACAGAGGCGAAGGACTCACTACCTCTTGGCACCTTTAGCTCCTATATCTGCTCACTGTGTGGAGGGCACCATCTTAGATATGGTGGCCGCAGCTGGACCTAATTCTTAGCTTGGGAGCCACAGCCCGCCCACAGGAGAGCACTTTTCTACCAGAAAAGCAGTAGTTTACACAGTGTCGCCTAAGGTTGGGCCCTGTCAGGAGAGGCCAACAGAGAAGTAGCATGGCTGTATTTTGAACTAGTTTGTATCATCTGGGGTTGGACATAGAGGTGCTTACTTTGCCACTTGGGAAGAGGGTCCTCTACACCTGAAAACCTGACTGACTTAGGAGTGGTCAAAAATCTTTTGTTTTACATTTTAAGACAGCCTAAAGAAACATCTGCAGTCCATCCTCATAGTATCTTTGCCAGCCTCTACTTACTAACATGGGACCCAAAAAGCAACAGACACTTGTGGCAAACAAGAAATTACCCATGGTTTCAGAAGGCTCCCAAACAAAATAACCAAGGAGTTTCCAGATGAGGAAACTTCTGAAATCATCGGAAGATGAATACAAAAGGATTATATACAGAGCCCTTCTGGACCTTGTACAAAATGCAGCAGAACAAAAGGAAAAATTAAGCAAGCTGTTTGATCTGATGGAACACCAGTACTCTGAAATCCAACAGATCAAAAACAAAATCAAAGACATGCAAACTTTCATTCAAAGTCAAGAAAAAAGAATGTAACAAATGGAAAAAAGAATTTCTGACTTGGAAGGCAGAGCCACTGATGCCAGCATCTATGAGGACAAATCAGAAAAAAGAAACAAGAAAAATGAAGGAGCATTAAGAAGCATGTGGAACTCTATAAAGAGAAATAACCTTCGATTAGCTGGAGTCCCTGAACAGGATGAGACACTTGAGAACACAGAGTATTGTTGCTGAGCTGCTGACAGAAAACTTCCCAGAGATCATGAAGGAAGACAATATAGATATCCCAGATGCATATCGTATGCCACCCAATATGGATCAAAAAAGAAAGACTCCAAAACGTATAATAATCAAGCTTAACAAAATGAAACATAAGCAGAAACTCTTAAAGGCAGCAAGACTCAAAGCAAAGCTAACATTCAGAGGGAAATTCTGTAGGCTTTTGTCAGATTTCTCAGCAGAAACCATGCTGGCATGGAGACAGTGGCATGATACATTCAAAGCCTTGAAGGAGAAGAACTTCCAACCAAGAATTATATATCCTGCAAAACTATCTTTCAAATATCAAAATGAAATTAAGACATTTGCAGGTAAACAGAAACTCAGAGACTTTGTAAGAACCAAATCAAAACTACAAGAAATACTGAAAGAAGTTCTTGGCTTTGGCTTAGAAGAACAAAATCACTAACTTTATATTTTAGAATGACACATCATCCAGAATTCTACTCAGTTAGGGAAGGCTCCAAACTCAATCACAGTTTTAATACTGAAAGAAACAATCCAGTGATTATCATGAAAACTATGATGCCATCATATTAAACAGAGGGATGTACTACAGTCATTATAGTCCTTTCAGATGGAGAGGAAGTCGACAAGATGGGTAGAAATTAAAATAGAGTTTATATACAGTTTATTAAGGGGGATCTTAGGGGCAGCCATAAAGCACAACAAAGATGCAACATACCACATCAAGAAATCTATCACAGGAGTCTCAATAACTACAAGAAAAGTAGGTGAAAAGTCAACTCACAAAAAAGAATGCTGCAGAACAGACTAATAAGAACAACAGAGATAACATCAACACAAAAATAAACATATTACAATGGCAGCAGTGAACACATACCTATCAATAATTACATTGAATGTGAATGGATGGAATGAATGTTCCAGTGAAGAGACATCAAGTGATATCTTGGATCAAAAGACATGACCCATCCATATGTTGTCTACAAGAAACTTACCTGAGACTTAAAGATAGGAACAAACTGAAAATTAAAGGATGGAAGAATATATATCAAGCTAACAATGAACAAAGAAGAGCAGGGGTGGCAATTCTAATCTCAGACAAAATCAATTTTAATGTTAAATCCACCATCGTGGACAAAGATGAACATTATTGCTGAAAGGTTCAGTACACAAGGAAGACTTAACTATATTAAATATTTATGCACCTAATATCAAAGCACCTAAATATGTCAAAGAAACACTGGCTACACTCAAAAAAGAGTTAGATCCCTCCACAATAATAGTGGCAGACTTCAACACTCCACTCTCAATACTGGACAGATCATCTAGAAAAAAGCTCAGTAAAGGTGTAGAAGACCTCATTGCCACAATTAACTAACTAAACCTCATCAATATATACAGAACTTTCTACCCATCAGCAGATAACTACACCTTCTTCTCCAGTGCACATGGAACGTTCTCCAGAATTGACCGTGTGTTAGGACATAACGCAGTTCTCAACAAAATCCAAACCACTGAATTAATGCAAAGTATCTTCTCAGATCATAAAGCCATAAAAGTCTAAATCAATAGCAGAAAATAACATAGAAAGTGGAACTCTTGGAAACTGAACAACATCTTGCTAAAAAAAAACATGGGTTATAGAAGAAATGAAGAATGAAATGAAGAAATTCATGTATTCCAATGAAAATGAAAACACTTCCTACCAGAACCTATGGGATACAGCCAAAGCAGTGCTCAGAGGTCTGTTTATCTCCATTAAATGCACACATCTGGAAGGAAGAAAGAAATCAAATCAAGGAACTAACCCTACAGCTTGAACAAGCAGGGAGAGAACAGAGCAACCCCTCAGACAACAGAAGAAAACAGATCATAAAGATTAGAGAAGAACTAAATGAATTCGAGAATAGAAAAACAATTGAAAAGACCAAAGCTGTTTTTTTCAAACGATCAACAAAATTGACAAACCACTGGCTAAACTTACTAAAGAAAAACAGGAAAGGAAATGAATAACCCAAATTAGAAATGAGAGGGGAGTGGTCATAATAGATCCAACAGAAATTAAAAATATCATAACAGAATACGATGAAAGACGGTATTCTAACAAATTTGAAAACCTAGAGGAAATGGACAAATTCCTTGCTTCATATCACCTATCCACATTATCACAGCATGAAGCAGAACAACTTAATAAACTCATCACAAAGGAAGAGATTGAAAAAGTCATCAAAAAACTGCCAACCAAAAAAAAAGCCCAGGCCCAGTTGGCTTCACTGCAGAATTCTACCAAGCTTTTGGAGAAGAGTTATCTTCAATACTACTGACACTATTTCACAGTATAGAAAGGGATGGAGTGCTCTCACACTCATTCTATGAAGCCAGCATAACCCTGATTCCAAAGCCAGGGAAAGACCCAGCAAAAAAGGAGAACTACTGACCGATATCACTCATGACTCTAGATGCAAAAATCTTCAACAAAATTCTGGCCAATAAAATACAACAACATATCAAAAAAATAATCCATCATGACCAAGTGGGATTCATACCAGGGATGCAAGGCTGGTTCAGCATCAGAAAAACAATTAATGTGATTAACCACATAAATAGCACAAAAGACAAGAATCACCTGATTTTGTCCATTGATGCAGAAAAGGCATTTGATAAAGTCCAATACCCATTCATGCTAAAAAACTCTTAGCAAGATAGGCATAGACAAAAAATTCCTCAACACAATAAGGACCATTTATACAAAGCCAACTGCCTACATCATCCTGAATGGAGAGACACTGAAAAAGTTTCCCTTGAGAACAGGAACTAGACAAGGATGTCCACTCTCACTTCTCCTATTCAACACTGTACTAGAAGTTCTAACCAGAGCAATTAGACAAGACCAAGAAATAAAGGGCAACTGCATCAGCAAAGAAGAAGTCAAAATCTCCCTGTTTGCAGATAATATGATTGTATATACAGACAATCCCAAATAATCTATAAGTAAACTACTCAAACTGATAGAAAAATTCAGCAAAGTCTCAGGATACAAGATAAACATAAGTAAATCAGTAGGATTCCTTTATACCAACAACGAGACTGTTAATGAAGAAATCATCAAATCAATACCATTTACTGTAGCCCCCAAGAAGATAAAGTACCTAGGAATTAATCTAACCAGAGAGATAACAGACCTTTACAAAGATAACTACAAGCTCTTACTATAAGAAACTAAGAGAGACTTAGATAAATGGGGAAACCTACCCTGCTCATGGATAGGAAGACTTAACATTGTGAAAAGGTCTATTTTAGCCAAAGCAATCTACTTATATAATGCAATCCCAATACGAGTTCCAGCATCATTTTTCAATGAGATGGAGAAACAAATGACCAATTTTGTTTTTAAAGGGAAGAAATGCTGGATAAGTAAAGTACTACTAAAGAAGAACAACACACTGGGAGGCCTCTCATTACCCAACTTCAGAACCTGTTACACTGCCACAGTGGTTATAACAGCCTGGTACTGGTACGAGAACAGACAGATCGATTAATGGAACAGAATTGCGGCCCCAGAGATGACACCATCTGCCTATGAACAGTTGATATTCGACAAAGGCCCTAGGACATTAAACTGGGGTAAAAACAATATCTTCAACAAATTGTGCTGGCAAAATTGGATCTCCATCTGCAATAAATTGAAACAAAATCCATATCTTACACTTTACATAAAAAGCAATTCAAATTGGATAAAAGGCCTAAATATCAAATCTAAAACAATAAAGCTCATCCAAGAAAAGGTAGGAACGACAATGGATGTTTTAATACACAATGTAGACAGACTTCAAAATCTGTCAAAGAAACCACAGTCAACAGAACAGAAAATAGATAAATGGGAACTATTAAGAATCAAACACTTTTGCTTATCCGAAGACTTTATCACAAGAGTTAAAAGGCCACCTACAGAATGGGGAAAGCTATTTGGCAACGCTATGCCAGACCAATGCCTGATCTCCATAATCTATAAGGTACTACAAAATATCAATAAGAAGAAGATAAATCATCCAGTTAAGTGATGGGTAAAGGAAATGGACAGACATTTCTCTAAAGAGGAGATCCAGGCAGCCAAAAACCACATGTGGACATGTTCACGATCTTTAGTTATTAAAGAAATTCGAATCAAAACTACAATGTGTTATCTCACCCCAACAAGGTTGGCCATGATCCAAAAAACACAAAACAACAAATGCTGGAGAGGCTGTGGAGAAAGTGGAATTCTCCTACACTGTTGGTGGGGTTGCAAAATGGTCCAGCCTCTATGGAAAGCAATTGGGTGCTTCCTTAAAAAAATGGATATAGATACACTATTTGACCCAGTAATTCCGCTATTGGGAATATATCCTCCAGAATCAAGGCCATTCACACCAACGTATACATGTGCGAGAATGTTTATCGCAGCACAGTCCATGATAACAAAAAGATGGAATCCACCCAGATGGCCAACAACAGAGGAATGGATAGGTAAACAATGGTATATGCACTCAATGGAGCACTATGCAATGATAAAGAACAATGTTGATTCCAGGAAACATCTCCTAACCTGGTTTCAACTGGAAGACATTATGTTGAGTGAAAGTAATCAGAGACAAAAGGACAAATATTGTATGAGACCCGTACGGTAAGAACTCAAAAACAGACTTATGCATAAAAGAAAAGACTCTGACTGCTGCAAGGGAAGGGAAGGAAGGAGGGTGAGGGGGGGAGGGTTTAGATTACATAGTAGAAATTTGGTTGGGTGAAATCAGTGACAGCACACATCAGAAACAAGAACAATATTAAGTGGACTTCAACATAACTTGAATACTCCTTCCATCTTAATGCAATATTGCAAGGACAGAGTAACTGGGGAAGGGGGCAGGGGAGCATGCTCTTAGGCGAAATCGAGGCCAATTGGCACAACTAGTGTTTTGCTAAGAGGGTTGTCTGCACCCCACCTTGGTGAGTGGCGTCTGGGGTCTTAAAAACTACCTAGCTGCCATCCAAGGGCACAGCAAATGGTCCCAACTCAGCAGGAACAGATGCTCACTGAGGACCAAAGTGACATGGGGTAAAAAAAACCCAGAAGATAGAGAGACCCACATGAGTGGGTGCCTACATCAACTTGGCACCAGAAGAACTAGATGGTGCCCGACCACCACCTGTGGCAGCCACGATGGAGCTCACAAAGTTGAGTCTCGCTGGCAACACAAGAATAAAAAGGGGTGCACCTGAGATCTCCACTAAAAGACCACAGTTGATGGTCCAGTGGATTAGGGGTTCCCCTGGGAGCATGGCCCCTGGCCCTGATGCTGCCCTGTGCATAAATCATAATGAAGGTCCACTCTTTGGACACGAATGGATTGGACTTGGCAATGCAGAGTGACCGTATATTGGATGCACTTTATAGTTCTATGCATCTATAGGATATCATCCTGCTGACCTCTGACTGGAGTAAGGGGAGTGGGTGGAAAGGAGGAGAAAGGAGATGGGCATGTAAATTTATATGGGAATGTGCAGTTTCACTCAGTCATAATAAAAAATAAATAAATAAATAATCCCCTGTTCCATACACATATAATCCTTACTTGACAAAAGTGTTGTACTTGTGTGTGTGTGTATACGCGTTCATATGTGCATATACATTTTTAAAAGGAATTATGATAAAATTATACATACTGAGCATAGTGTTTGTCATTTTGCTAAACAATTTATACAGATCTCACATTCAGAGAATGCAGAGCAAAATCAATCCAGTGGGATTTGAAATGGGAAACACTTCTCGTCTAAGAGTAACCACATTCATTCTGGCAAAGAGTCTTCATGTGAGTGCACGTAGGTGATGATGTTAAGATGCTTTAGAAAATATAGCAGTACTTTAAAAAAGCTTATTGAGCAGACATTCATTTTGACTGCATGGTTATTGTTAAGAGTGAGCATGAAGTAATGAATCCAATGCAGATTTGTAACAAAGGCTTGAAACTAAAATTTTTGATCAGCTAGAATAAGGTCTTCCCAATCGGATCCGACTTGACAGCACTTGGCTTGGCAAGCTTACTGAAGTTACTTTTGCATTTTGTGGTTTTATGCCTGTGTCACCGGTTAAGAAACATTGGCTAAAGTTAAAGAAAACACCAAATCAATTTTAATTAACTCCTACCTTGCTTATTTTTTTCTATTTTCAATTCTGAACTTTGATTCCCACTTTAATTCCAGTCATCAGTCTACAGCTGCTAGCCAAAAGATTGTCAGTTCAAATCCACCACATGCTCCTTGGAAACTGCGGAGCGGTTCTGCTCTGCCTCGAGTCCCTATGAATCGAAATTGACTTACAGGCAGTGGGTTTGTTTGTTTGCTTACTTGCTTTTAGTATAGTACTTCCTGGGTGAAAACATCATTGACCTGTACGACATGGAGGGAACAAAGCCTCATGTGCTGTTTCTCATGGTGAGAGAGGAAGAAAAAGCTTTTAAGAAAATACCACTTAAATTCCAGAGGGCCTGGGTGCAGGGCTTGTGGGCCTGTGGGTGAGTGATTGTAAACAGCTGAAAATGGCTGGAATGCATGACATCAGACCCTCAAAAACATGTCTGGTCTGCCAAATGTGACCTCTGTAGCCACATCCAGACCCATGTGGTTCCCTCCTTGAGAGGTGAATTCACCAGAGGAAGTGGCCTTTGTTACACTGATTCGGTAAGAAGGCATCAGTTTGCCTTGGGAGGAACTTCACAAACCCTATGGGTATCAACAGTGGCTTTCTGCCTAACACATAAATTAGGGTGGGGGCACCACCTCGTATGTCCCCAACCCCCTGTGCCCCACCCCACCCTGTCCCCTGTAAAAATCCCTAATAAACTCAATTCTGATAAACTCAGTTCCTAAGGAGAAGGTTAAAGTTCAGATGCCTCTCTCAGGAGCCAGCCAAGGATGCTCCCATGTCTCCTTCATAGAAATCCCTGGTAAGACCAGTTTCTAAGGAGGGGTTAGCTTCTTGTCATGTAACTTAATGCTAACTGCTTATCTAGTGCCTCTTTAAGTATGCTGGACCAATGGAAATGCAATATGAAAATCTGTATACCTGTAACTGCCAATTAGGAGAACATATGGAAATTCCTTTGTCTGCTTTCTTGGAAAAACATATAAATAGATGTGTCTAATAATGGAACGGGGTACAAGGCTATTTTTTGGATTAGCTAATAAACAGCGTCTAGCTAATAAACAGTGTCTTCCTCTACAAACAAGACGGTGTTCGAGGTGTTTTCTGCTCTGTGGGCCAAACTTATCTTTTTCCTGCTACAGTGGTAGATCCCTGGGAGTATTGACTGAAGACCTTTCAGTGATTTCTGTTTAGCCTCGTCTACTGCTATGACATACAACTCAGGCATTCCTTTCAGTCTGCCCAACAGTTCTGCAAACACCCCATGCCTCTTTCCTGAAATTGTAATTTAAGTCTATCCAGACAGGTAATATCCACCTCTTCCTTCTTGGTCCATGATTGAAGCTTTGCTGCTCCAAGAAAGAGTTCAGATCCAACAACCTTCTAACTGAAAAAGGAACAACCCTTATCTTACAGTTTATGCCTCTATAGCAAAACACTGGAATCAAACAAAATCATACAAAATTCAAGACATTTTTCCCATTCTTGCAATTTACCTTCTCAACTTACCCAAAGAAACCAGATTATCTTGTGTAAGCTATTCTATGCAAATACCAACCAGCCCCCAAGGTGGGAAGACCAAATAGAATTGTTCAAGTAGTTCACGTTGCTCCTTTCCTTTATTTCTTGTGCTCCGTTATGCCCCTGCCACCAATGATGAGGTCAGGTGCAAAAAGTAGAACAAAGGTGACTTTGTGAGGCTGCCAGGAAGAGGACAGGGACCTTGCAGAAGTCTCTTGTGCACCTCTCCATCCCTTTAGGTTCCATGGCTAAGGTAGGTATTCTGCATTCAACTGTGTTTTCCAAATATATAAGTTGGAATCCTGACCCCTATACCTGTAAATTTGGAAACTCTGGTGGCATAGTGGTTAAAGTGCTACATCCACTAACCAAAATGTCAGCAGTTCAAATTCACAAGGCGCTCCTTGGAAACTCTATGGAACAGTTCTACTCTGTCCTATGGGGTCGCTGTAAGTCAGAATTGACTCGGTGGTAACAGGTTTGGTTTTCTGGTTTTTTCATACCTATGAATAAGGAACCCTGATGTCACAGTGGTTAAGGTCAGTAGTTCAAACCCAGCAACTGTTCAGCAGGAAAAAGATGTGGCAGTCTGCTTCCATGTAGATTACAGCTTTGGAAACCCTATGAGAAAGTTCTACTCTGTCTTGTCAGGCCACTATGAGTTGGAATTTACAGGACAGCAATGAATTTAGTCAGATATACCAGTAAACGTAATGTGATTTGAGAATAGACTTTTCTTTGTTGTATTAATGAGGCCATACCAGTGTAAGGTGTGTCTTAAACCTAGTGATTTTCAAGACATAAAAAGAGAAATTTAGACACCAAGAAGTTATCACCAATGAGAGCACTGAAGCTACAGAAGCTGAGACAGGAATTTTCTCCCAAAATAGACAGAAAAAAATGCCTTATAGTAAATATTAGCCTGGTACTCTGGTAGAAACTAAAGATTTTATTGAAGGAATAATTTCATTCCACAGAATGGATAAACACATAGCATTCAATATAGACACAGTTTGTGTTCTTTGTCAGTAGAACAGTTGAATATTTGCAGGCCCAGTAAAGAAATGCAAAAGGTCTCACATCAAAGAGGTTGCAGAGAGAGGAAGGAGACATTTACAAGAGGTAACAAACTACAAGCTTTCTTAACATCAATGTCTAGCCTCATATGAATCTCTTATTTCTGATACAATTATACTAAGACAGTATTTCTAATGTAGGGATTTAGTAATGAATTACCAGTAAAACTCAGTTGGAGTCCTTGAAATATAAAATCAATGACTAGTTAAGAGGAAAGATTAAATCAGGTCTTAGTCTGAAATCTTTTGAAATGTAGATATCATCCATCTAGCTGAGGGGGAGTGAATTAGGGGCTGGGATTCACAGTGAAGTCCCTGAAGCAGTTGAGGTAGTAAGTTTCTGTACGAAGTTAAAGCTCCAATCTCTGCATTCTTTGTGTTACAGACTGTCAAAACTTTGTTACCTGTCTTATTTCATTAAACTTAGTCTCTACCCAGTTTCAGATTTGAAAAGAACTAGTGAAATACACTGTAAAAATCACAGTGAGTGAAAGTTAATTTGGGAGTCAGGACATGGCAATAAAACTTGATATATACCTATCTTGGCTATGAAGTTATCTGTAAGTTCTAACTTCTGGAAACCCTGTAATGTAGTGGTTAAGTGCCAACCAAAAGGTCAGCAGTTCAAATCCACCAAACACTCCTTGGAAACTATAGGGCGGTTCTATTCTGTCCTATAGGATCGCTGTGAGTCGAGATCGACTCTACAGCAATGGGTAAGGTTTTCAACTTCATTTAACATCAGCCTATTCTTAACCTCTTGTTGATCAAACCATGTTCGTAGGGGCCAGATGTATAAGTATTCTCAACAAGCATCAGGAAATTCTCTGTCCAGATTAGAAATTCAGGCTTCTGCCTTCTTTCACCCTTAAGCAGTAAAATTCTGGCAAAAGGTTGGATGGTTTCTTTATAAGAATAGAAATGAAAACGCTAGTGCAATTCAGAATGAAGTTTTTAATTTGGTTCTGAAGTTGCTCAATTCAGATATGCCCGCACCTCAGATTCTAAAATTGACGTTCACGGAGCCTTTTCTTAGAGCTGATACCAGGTTTTGAATTTCCCCTGAACTGTGAGTAAATAAATATCTGTTCATTAAAGCCACTCACGTTGCCATTTCTGTCATAGCAGCGCTGGAAAAAAATGAGACAGTGGGTGAGAGTCCCTTACAAACAAGATTTTATGACTCTCTTTAGGTCCCTGCCACTGGCTTCAACTAGAAGGTGGGGGAGAGAAACTGGTTACTTGGGCAGACAGCATATACACAAGGACTAGGCATTAGGGACTTCTCTGTTATTAAAGGGAAGAAATGTAACATAATTTAAAGCTTTCTTCTTGAGTTACTGCCATTATTACACTGGGATCAGAATGTTTTGTATGATAATCTAGAGATGCCTTTGAGGCTGTTGTGGTATATAGTTCCTTTGCCCTATACTAACAGACCAGACTACCAAGCTTTCTTTGTTTTTACATTTGCTCTTCATTTCCTGGCTCATTCTTCAATGTCAAGAAGTTTGATAACACATTTTACAGTTAGTCTGCTTTCCTTTAACAGTCACATTCTCTTCTAATTTTCTTTGGGCAAATAACTAAAACAAAACAAAACAAAACAGATTTTTGACATGAATAAAACAGACTTGGAAACCATACATTTTTAACTAAATAGACTTTAGTTCATGAAAGTTAACCATCATTTTCGCAAGTTTTTGAGTTTTGTATATTTATCTTCACAATTGGTTGTGTCTGAAAAGATTATTAGAGGCTTGGTCCGTAGATATTATGTTGTGGTTCTTAGCTGCTACAGAGTCAGCCCCAGCTCCTGATATCCTCAACGACAACTTCCTGATTCCATACCTTCCCCCAGGGATGGATTCACTAGTAAGCAAGGTACACAATATCAGGCTTACTTGTGTTCATTTATTAATCTGTAGTGCACAATTCCACATGAGTTTCACCACACAGTTGATGTGAAAAACAGGTGACATTTTGCACTATAGATTAGTAAGTAAGCACAGGTAAGCCTGGGCATACTTTGCTTCTTGGGTCCTCCATACGGGTACTGCTTTGTCTGTGATCAGTTAGAGATCTGACCACTGTGACCCACAGAGTTTTAGTGGCTTCGTATTCAGGGGTGAATCACCAGGCCTTTCTTCCCAGACCATATTATTTTGGAAACTCCACTGAAACCTGTTCAACAACACAGCAACATGCAAACCACTGCTGACAGGTGAGTGGGTGCAGAGCATGAGGAGAATTGTGGGGAATCAAACTCACATCTCCAGCATGGAAGGCAAGAATTCTACTATTGGAGCACTTGTATCACTTTCAGATATTTTACTGAATTATTATTGCATATTAGGTGCTATAAACTTAATTTTATGACAGAGTTATTCTTAATAAACACACAATATTAACCTTTTGGCACAGTTCAGTTGCAGGCAACAGAATCCCTTTAGCTAGTCTAAACAGAAAGAAGCTTTTTAAGATTAATAGAAGGCATATAGATCATTGGAAAAGCTGAAAGAACAGGCTTTACTCTGCTCTTCCAGGAAGAATTCTCAGCCCCCCACCCCCCAAGTCTTATGCTTGTGCCACAGATAGGAAAGCTGGCCAATCAAGAAGCTGTTAGTTTCATTACAGACTGCAAACCCACGCTGTCTCCACCCAATCCATGCCAACTGAATGAGTGCAGCATGTTCAGTTTGCTTCCCCACCACAAAGAAGTCTCCCACTACCATTTGAACAGGTGAAATCCAAAGTGCACCCAGAAATGTGGCTGTGAAGGAGTCTGGGAATTGTGTTTTTCACTTTCAGCAACAGCACCACAGAAGACAATACTAGAATGGGCTTAGGGAGTGTGCTGAGAAGCCACTTCACAGAATCCTCCCTAATATTTAATAATTATATTATGCAGTTCTATTTAAGCTAATCAGTAATTATCTATTAAAAAGAACTGTAAAAAAGCATATCCAAGTAATGCGCTAAAAGCTCATGTCTGACAAAGTAGTCATTCTTTTATATTTAGGTATGTATCTATGTATCTCTATAAGTAAAACCAGTTGCTATGGAGTCAGTTCCAGCTCATGATGACCTCATGTGTGTCAGACTACAGCTGGAAGCCGTGGGTGTTCAATGGGCTATTTTTTGAGACACCTGTGAGTATATTTGAACCTCTAAACTTCTTGGTAGTAACTGAGCACGTTAACCATTATAACCCCAGGAAATATCTAGTTAGAGAGAGAGATGCGTCTGTATCATGATAAATAGATATCTCTGTGTGTGTATATACGTGTGTGTGTGTCTCATGGATTGAATTGCATCCTCCCAAAAATGTGTAGTAATTTGGCTGGAGCAGGATTCCCTGTATTCTGTGAGTGCCCTCCATTTTCTGAGTTTTTGATACTGTAATTCCTAATCTCTGCCTGTGGCTAATAGATAAGATGATTATGTTAAAAGAAGATGCGGGTAGGACTGCAACACCCTTGTTCAAGGAGTTTCTCTGGAGTGTGGCTTGCACAACCCTTTGTCCTTTCATCCTACAGCAGATAAAAAGAGAGAGAGAAACAAGCAGAGAATGGAGAACCTCACATCACCAAGAAAGCAGCGCCAGGAGTAGAGCCGTCCTTCAGACCTGAGGTTCCTGTGCCAAGATACTCCCTGAACAAAGACTAATGCAACACAAGGACTTTCCTCCAGAGCTGACGAGGGGGAAAAGTCTTTCCTGGGAGCACACATCCTGAATTTGGATTTGCAGCCTACCAGACTGTGTAAGAATAAACCTTTCTTTGCTAAAGCTGTCCATTTTGTCATATTTCTGTTAGATCAGCGCTAGATGATGTATATACGTACACACACACACACACACACACACACACAAACACAGAGAAGTAGTCTCCAACTTATAATTGAAACCAGAGGCTGAAATAACCTCCATGACCGGGGTTCTCAAAACCTCAAAACTAAGGGGACCTGGACGACGTTGTTTCAAATCACTCCTAGCACAAAAGGAAGGCCAGGACCTCCACTCTACACAAGCCCCAGGCTGCGATGCTAGGGTGGGGCCATCTGTAGGCTGCACTAGAGATTCGGTGAACTATACACAGTAAGTAACTCCTTTTGTCTTGATAAAACCAATGATAAAAGAACCAAGCAGGAAGCTAGGAGGATGGAGAAATAACTTGTGTTTGAACGTTTTTCTTCTAGGTTACTGGCCAGATGAGTCTAACATCACTTTGTTTTCCTTGATGGCCAGCAGTTGTCAAGCAGACCTCCATGCAGTTGATCCCGAATGCCAGTTGACCTCCACCCAGTTGACCGCCACTCAGGTGACCCCCACATGCCCCAACCTGCCCACATTGTTCCACACATCAGCATGTGGTCTTTCCCTTTAAATACTTAGACTTCGCCTCATCAGCTTGGACAGGATTTGAGAATGAGAATATCCCCCTGTCCTTTGCAATGCCAGCTTGCAAAGAAAACCTTTGATCTCACCCCGAAAGCTCCTGTCTCAGTAAATTGGCTTTTTGGGACAGGTAGGACAACTCCTGGGCTTTTCCAGTAACATAATGGTATTCTGTTCTTAGGACTGCGTCTTACGTTACTTCTGGTATTCGAGGACTGACAATTAAGTTTGTGAACTCATCCTAGGAAAAGTACTGCATACCTCATTACTGAATATCACTATGGTCACCTTGGGAAGGTATGTGCCGACACCAACACCTAGTCTACCCTTCAAAGCAATTTGGGGACTCTTTTTCTGGAAGCAAGCAAGATTTTATTACCTGCATAAAGGTTATTAATGAGTCTTCCTCCAATCCTGATGCCTGATTCTTTTTCTCATAGTCTGTAGTTTCAGACCTTTTGCTCGGCAGAGATTAGAAAGGTACCGTGAAAGGACACAACACTTTTTATAACTTCAAATCATGCAGTGTCCATTTGTTCTGTTCACACAACTGCCTCTTGATCCGTGTACACATTCCTCACAAGCCCCATTAAGTGTTCTTAAATTCCAGTGCTCCATAATGTTATCCATAATTTGTTGTGATCTACACAATGAAATGCCTTTACATAGTCCATGAAACACAGGTAAATATCTTTCTGGTATTCCCTGCTTTCAGGCAAGATTCATCTGACGTCAGCAATGATATCCCTGGTTCCCCGTCCTCACATGAATCCAGCTTGAATTTTTGCCAGTTCTCTGTCAGGGGCTTACAGACCTCCAATGACTGGCCCTGATGGGGAAGTGGAGCACACTTCTATGGCCGAGGCAGGGCATGGTTGGAGATGGTGTGTGAGACAGGATAAGAAAACAGGAAGGAAAGGTGCAAGGCAGGGGTTCATGAGCAGAACTGGGCAGGCGAAGGAGAGGGGGCTGGGTGCAGCTGGGCAGAGGTGCATGTTACAAAAATTTGGGGAAGTTTCAGGGGTTTTTCCTTCACATTCCTCTCTTTGGTACCCCCACCTTTAATGATGTAGGGGGAAGGGTATCACACAGGCTGTTCTGGGTATAGGCACTGGTACCCCTGGAGTGCTAGGATTGCTTCAGGGTCTGATATAAGAACCGGAACACACAGGGTCCAAAACTGGTAGGCAGGCAGCTGACTAGAATCAGTCCCAGGAGCAGCAGCCAGGGGAGCCGTGAGGTCATTGTCCATCCTGATGAGGCAAGCCCTCTCCATTTGTGTTCTATGCGACTTCTCGGTTCTAGGACATTAGCAGTAGCTATGTTGGAATAACAACATAGGGCCTGATACATCCCTCTCTGATCAGCCAGCAAGAGATCCAGGGCTCTATGGTTCTGGAGGGTTACCAAGGCTAGGGAGTTGATTAATACCAAGAGAGTATTTAGTGTGTCAGAGAGTTTAAGATATGATCCTGTCAGGGCTCCTGTGCCTGTAGCTAATCCTTAAAGCTACTGAGTCTCCAGGTTAGTTTCAGCATGGGAGATCAGGCAAGGATTTTCAATCAAAATTTTACAATTATTAGCATTTTCATTTCCCATAGATGTAACTGTCCTGGTCATTAGCATGTTTTTGCTATAACCCTCAAGAGATTTCATCCTCAAAATTTTTATGGGAAAATGAGTGGAGGTCTCTTCTTCCATATCTGCTTCATGCTGAGAAAGGGCGTTAGACCTGCCTGTCTGAGTAGAAACCTCTCCTTGATAGCCAAACCGATAGTGTCATTCATTTATAATGGCCAGGATAGCAATCACTGAGCATCAGTCAGGGCCCATGAACATTATTGTATTTGGAATTGTTGCCGTCTGAGAGATAAGAGTTGCCCTGGAAACCCAGACTGGAGTTACCTAGTTTTATATCTTTCTTTCTTTCTCTTTTCTACTCTTTCTTTACCTTCACTTCATTTTCTTAGTCTTTCTTCCTTTCTCTCTGCTTTCTTTCACTTTCTTACATGGCAATGTCTCAACAACTCTGATCCCATCAGACACAAAAGCAACTCTCTATTTCGTATTTTTAGTCTAAGTCAATAATTACACAGTCTCCCTTGAAGAGTAGACCCATTGGGTAAATTAAGGTAGAGAAGGTGGCTACTGTGTCGAAGAAAAATTTAATTTTCTTACCTTCCATGTTGTTGAGCGTAACCCTTAATTTTCTGATGTGGCCCGGAGGCAGACAGGCTTTGGAAGTCCCGTCAGTGGTCAGTTTTTCAGACTTTTCTTCTGAGTGAGTCCAGAAGGGTCTGTCTACCTGGGCCTTACAGAGGTCTATGAACATCCTGCTGTAGAACATTCAGGACACACTGCCTTAAAGTGGCCTCATTTTTTACAGTGCCTGTAATGACCAGGGTCTGTATTCACTAGCTAGTGAGGTGTTTTAAGTCTTGAACACCGACTGGGTTACCTGAGGCGGCAGCCAGTAACAGCCTTTCTGTTTTCTTCCACCAAATCTCTGATTAAACACTTTGAGTCTCCTCTACCAATGGGAGAGTGGGGTTTAAAATTTTTGTCTCAAGCTTTGTAATCTTTGTTTTATGACTGATGTGTACCAGGACAAAAATATATGTGTCCATAATGGCCTCTTCTCACATTTAAAACGGGCACGGACATTTTTAAAAAGTCTTGGTGAGTCTGTCAGGGTAAAACGTCAGAGTAAAACTGCTGCCTCTTTTCTTCCAGGTCCCCAGCTTAACTGGTTCTTTATCTTTCCTTATGTAAATCTCTCAGGCCTCCCCTTTGGGTATCCTAAATCACAGTCCTTGTAAGTCTAAACTCTTTGTTAAAATATTCTGGTCAAATGTTTTCAGAGAAATCAGTGAAAGCTGCAGATGACAAAAATTATTAAGATTCAGATTAATAAAAATAAGTAAAACATACGGGTCAAATAAAATTTAATCAGTCAGAAAACTTTAGATAATAATTTTAAATAGAATTATTATCCATATCATTAAGAACTTCAGACACCATATATATTACCTTGAGGCATAGTATCACACAGTCAGGACATACTGAGATTATTAACTCTCTAAATGTTTATATAGTATAAAATAGATTTTATAAATAAATAATCCAAGTTCCCTAGTCAAAGCACTGGCTTTGATGATGTTAGATAAATTTATAATCAGGTTAGCAATTAAAACCAAACCAAGTGTTATGGAGTTAATCTTGAATCACAGTAACCCTATCAGGCAGAACAGAACTGTTTTACAGAGCTCCAACTGTTGACCTCTGGATAGACACAGCACTTAACCAGGGTTTTTCCAAATAGTAATTAAAAAATAATAATAAAATTATGAGTTAATATTATCCATTTGTTAGACAATATTAGGCAAAAAACACAAGAGGAAATAAACAACATAAATTTTACCCCAGTGAGAACTGGGCACCTGATTTTTACCCATGTCATATACATCAAATAAGACTCCTTTTATCTTCTTCCCTCAGAAAAGGATACTCATGGCTTTTCATAAAGTTTCAGAACTATCAGGAGTTTGCTACAGACCAACAAGAAACAATATTAAAGTTGTTTAAGTATTTAAAAGTAAGAAAAGTTTAGCTTCTCTCTGTTAAGTCTTGTGGTATGATTTGCTGACTCAGGGAATCTTATTTTAATAAGAGCTCAAACCTTTGTCTTTGAGAGAGATTATACAAGGAACAAGTTAACTGTTTACCCATAAATCAGAGAAAACTGTTATTTAGCAGTAAACAAGTCAATTTCTTCTAATATTAATGTTCTCAAAGAATCTTTTTTCCCAAAGAATCTTATTAGTTAAATTATTAAACTTTTATCAGAGAAACAAAACTTTAACCATTTAAAAAATTTATTAACAGACCTCTAGAAATCCCTTATTAACAAACCCCTATTGTGTTGTCTTTTGTGAACAAACCTCCATAATTCCTTAAATAGCAAAGAATTCAATAAGACTTATTTTGTTTGTTGCCTGAAAAATAAGCAGTATATAAATTTACATTGTATGAGATATTTGTTAAGTTCAATTACCCTTAAAGTTTAGGGCTTAAATAAAGCTTATTTAAACATTGCAGGTCCCTAACTAACTCCTAATGTCTTATTAGTTAACTTTTGTAAGTTATTGTTTAACTGGCTTGGAAATTTCTTTTTACACCTCCCAGATAAGCCTCAGAAGTCCTTATTTATGACAATCAAAGTAGAGTAGTAATCTTGTTTTTTGTTTTTTGTTTTTTTCCTTCCTTAAAAAGTTTTCCTGCAGCTATGACTTGAGGGCAATTTCTGCCCTGATGTCAGCTTTTTCTGAAGGACAAAAGATCATCAGCTTCCCTTTTACTCTTTTGGAATTGTTACTGTCTCTTCACAACAAAGCTATCTAGCCCAGCCAACATTTCTGGATTTATTTGGAATTCAGCTCTTTATCCCAGCCAACATGCGTGGATTTATTTGGAATCTGGCTCTTTATCAACCTTAATTTAGTTCAGGTAAGACACTTAAAATCAGGTACATTGGCAAAGACAAAAGATACTTTGTCACTGAAAATTGAAACAGCTTGTACAATGACAAAAATATTTTCAAAATCCCACAAAGGCAAATCAAAAATGCACCACAAACACATTTCTTATCAAATACACACATAGGAGGCCTCACACTTTATCGCATATACATATCCAGCTTCACCAGTATGTATGCAGACTGTTTCTTTAACTAATGAATGAGCTCATGAGCACTTTAACTAAAAATGAACTCATTAGCACTTTAAGATAATTTTACGGATCCATTTAATTGTTCCAATACCTTGCCTAGGCCATATTATTGGAAATGTGTACCTACACTGGCAATAAACACGTGAGCAGACATGGTTTTGAGATTTACAATTTTCAGGAGTTTTTATCAAAGGGGAGAAAGTTTGTCACTGAAGTGACCTTTGTCAGGCACTTGCACCCACCATCATTATTTTAACCCAACAAGAACCAGGCAGCCTTTTTATTAGCTTTCCTACAAACCCTTCAGTTTAGCCCTAGTTACTTCTCTGGCCATTTCAGTGCTTGTGGAGAATGCTTCTGCCCATCCAGAGTACGTGGAAATGATTACTAGCAAATACTGGTAAGGGGGGGTGTGGTATTCAGTTCTGTTCAGGGGCCTTTGGGTTAAAGGGTGTCCACATCCTGTAGCACTCACAGTCTTTCATCATCCCATTTGGGCTATTGGGTGGTTCCCATGAACTCAGTGGTGGCCTGGGGCCTCTCTGAACAGGAGGGTGTGTGATGTTTCCAACTGAGCAAATCTACAGTTGTAAAGAGTTGGCAATGATTACATGGGCTGGGCCTCAGGTCTCTCTAACGAGTACTTGTAATACCTCCCGAGAACTTCTGGTCTGAGGTCTGTGGGACGTTTCCATCTTGGCGGCCCTTGCTCTGACTCCAGGGACATGGGGGAGACTGAAGATGGAGGGATTTCAGGTACAGTGGACTCTGCCAGTACTGAGGCTGTGGGTGGCAGTGAGATACATGAAGGGGGCTGCTCTCTGGGGTTCCTTGAAACATGGGTGGGTGCTGTTCTTGCTTCTTTGTGGCTGTGTTAAGCAGGATTCTGCTTTTTCCTACCTTATTGGTGCAGGACCACACCCAAGGTGGAAGGGTCTGGACTATTTCTAACCAATGGTCAATGTACGGAAACTGGTCTGGGTGCCCAGGAGTACTGGTGGCTACCTTCCACACAGCCTCAACCCGGTCACGTCTAGAGTGCCCTCAGGGGGCCAATCTATTTTGAAGGAGGGCCATCCTACTTGACATAGGGTTTTTAGTTTACTGGAATTTAGCTTAACTCCATAGTAGCCACCATACCCCTTCTTGAAATTTTTCAGGCTGCAGTTATACAGTGGGCTTACATTCTGATACATTGTAATCTACAGGCTTGTAGCTTGAAACCTGCCTGGCTAACACACCTGTTGCCCATTCTCCATTTTCAATTTCAAAGAGGGAGGATTCACAACACATGGGGGGGATAATGGCACCATATTGGGTGGGACTCATAGCCAAGTCAAATCAGCACACACAATTCAATCCATGAAATCCAACACTTTGGCACCCACAAAATAACATGGCAATAGTTTTTGCACTTTGCACATGAACATAGGACTTTGTCACTCAAACGCTCAGCTGGCCACCTGGGTAGCCTGGACTTCTTCACATGACAGCAGTGCTGAATGGTTGAATTCTCACCTCCATGTGGGAAACAAGGTTTGATTCCCAGCCAATATACCACTTAAATAGCTACCATCCACCTGTCATGGAAGGCTTCGTAGTGTCACGATGCCGAACAGATTTCAAGGGAGCTTCCAGACTAAAAACAGCTAGGAAGAAAAGCCTAGTGATCTATTTCCATATATACATATACATATATATACACATACATGTATGTACATATATGTATATACATGTATATATACATATGTACATACATGTATGTGTGTATATATATATATATATATATACATCAGCCAAAGAACACTCCATAGATCAAAAGGCTCAGATTCCCCAACTGATCACAAGGACCTGAAAGCTATCAATTTCTGTGTGCATGGCCTTGCCAGACGGACTTGATGATAGCTGACACTAGGTGGGAGATAACTAGGTGTAAAGGAGAGGAAACGAGCCCCCTAAGGCTAGAGAATTGCATACATTGCAGGAGAGACCCTCATTGCATGATCTTTTTACCAGCAGCAGGACATAAAGTAAGACAATAAATATGTTAACTGTTGCTTTTGCAAAGCTTGAGACTAGGATTTCAGATACCTTCCTAAAATTATTTTTAGAAATCTAATTGAAATAGAGTACAAATAAATCAATCAGATGGTACATTTCCTACCAGCTTTCTAGAAGATTATTATGTATTGGCTGTATTGCTTGTAGATAAATAACTAAAAGCATAAATAAATTCAATAGGAAGATAGCACAGAATCCTGCTTAGAAATGGAAGATTCTTTGGAAAGTGTCACAGAGGAAGCCTTTCAGTTATGCCTAAAAAGGTGACGAAAGTCTAAGAATGTCAGTAGATTCAGCTTGGACTGGCTCAAACTTGTGAACTAATCATTTTACACACCAGACACCTCGTCTTTGGGAGATAAGGAGCAGGAGCCGGAGAAATCAGTCACACTTACTGATTGTTAGAGGATCTATGTGGGTTCCCATGACCTTCTGTCACACATATTGAGATTATGGTCTGCTGCTGGAGATGAATGCATGTACCGGCATCTTCCGAGAATGGGGTAGTGTCCACTCCTTTCCCATTCACAAGCAGTTAAACATACATAGAAAACTCCAAAGAAGTTTCTAATTGTTTAGTAAATGGACTCCAAATTATTCATAGAATGTGAAGTGTGTGTTCAGCAGTGGACCAGTGAAAAGTTGCTACTAGTACCCTCAGTTGAGCTCTCAGCCCTGCCGAAAGTTGAGTCCAGAGTTTCTCTGCCCAGACTTTGAGGAATTCCTTCCATGGATGCCCCGCCACAGCTCCTGTTCCTTGTTATTCTCCTTGTTTCCCAAGTCCTTTACATTCCCTTCTTGCTGTCATTTCCTTTCCTGGAGATCTTAGTTACTGAGCGCTGTTATAAAAACAATACCACAGCTGGGCTACTTTAACAAGCAAAAATTTTATTTTCTCGCAGTTTAGGAAGCTAGAAGTCAGAATTCGTAAAACCACCTCTAGAGGAAAGCTTTCATGTGCTGTCAGTGTCTCTTCTGAGCTCCTGGGCAATGACTCAGTTCCTTAGTGATCGTCCTGCTACATCACATCTATCTTTACATTAGAGCATGGTGTTTAAAAACAAGATTTTGACACCAGATTACATGGGTTCAATGCTGGCTCTACCACTTACTCCCTGTATGACTTCAGGCACCTTACTTAACCTTTCTGAACCGAAGTTTCTCCATCTGTAAAATAGGAATTATGGTGCTACCTGCTTACTATAGCTGTTGCAAGCTTTAAATGAGTGAATATAAAGAACATAATTAGAGCAGTGCTGAGACACAGGCTACAGAAGTGCTTACTACTGTTACTCCTTGAAGATTTCTTTTCTAGGAGAATGAGAAATACTTTGTGCAAATTAGCTCTGGCTAACCCTGGTGGTCTAGATGGTTAACTATTACGACTATTAACCAAAAGGAAGGCAGTTCAAATCTGCCAGGTGCTCCTTGGAAACTGTATGGGGTAGTTCTACTCTCTCTATAGGATTGCTATGAGTTGGAATCGACTCAATGGCTGTGGCTTTGGTTTGGTATTTGGTAGCTATCCTATGTAAACTCTGTTGGCATATTGATTAACAACTAAAGCTGCTAACTAAAAGGTAGATGGTTAGAATCTGTCAGGTGCTCCTTGGAAACTATGTGCCAGTTCTACTCTGTCTTACAGGGTTGCTATGTTGTTGTTAGATGCCATCGAGTCTGTTCTGATTCATAGTGACCCTGTGGACAACAGAACAAAACACGACCCGGTCTTGTGCTATGCCCACAATTGTTTTTATGCTTAAGCCCACTGTTGCGGCCACTGTGTCTATCCATCTTGTCAAGGATCTTCCTCTTTTTCACTGACCCTCCACTCTACCAAACATGATGTCCTTCTCCAGGGACTGATCTTTCCTGACAACATGTCCACTCCTGCTATGAGTCAGAATCAGTGGTTTTTTTTGAGCCACGGCGGTGCAGTGGCTTAAGCACCTCAGCTGCTAATCAAAAGTCAGCGGTTGGAATCCACTGGTTGCTTTACAGGAGAAAGACGTGGCAGTCTGCTTCTGTAACAATTAGAGACTTGGAAACACTATAGGGAAGCTCTACTCTGTCCTACAGGGTGGTGATGAGTCAGAATCCACTTGAGGACAATGGGTAAATAGCTGCCCTGTAGTTTATTAGGTGTGTCTGAACACCACTCACTAACACAACTTTGACATGAATCAATGCCTTACACTTTTGTGTATGTGTATATGACAAACTGGATTTATTTTGAAAGGAAATTAGTTAGTTAGGTATAGTTTTAGATCTTAACCAGTTGAGATTTAACAGCTTAGTTATTTATTATGCTTTTTCCCAAACTTGAATATTCAAACTTTATTTGTAGGGTAGATTATAATGCAAAAAATAAGTTTAGATTGGGAATGATTACACAAGCCTTTTACATATATCTGTAAGTAATATAACTGAATGTTACAAATTAAATTTTCCAGGTGGATATAGTGATAGAAAAATTACATTGTAAACTATCTACCAAAGTTTAAATTCCTTACAGGAACCTATGGCAGAATAATTTCAGTATAACTCAAGGTGTTGATTTCTGAAATGCAAATACAGCCGATAGGCACAACAGCTGTGGCTACAGCGTTCCCCTGGCCCACCCACATTGTAGGTTTAAGAAGAACTGATTTGCCAGTGTGTGTGCACGCCTGTGTTTGCAGGCATCCACCTACTTCGGAGCCACCGGTAGTGTAGCGGGCAAGTGCTACAGCTGCTCACCAGAAGGTTGACAGTTCAAATCCTCCAGGTACACCTTGGAAACTCTATGGGAGAGTTCTACTCTGTCTATAGCATCACTATGAGTCAGAATTGACCCTATGGCAGTGGGTTTGGTTTTTTGATGTCTATTTTGGATAATAGGGTCCGACTCAATGACACTTGGCTGGCTGGCTATTTTGGATAACATGCAATTGATTGCCTACTATTCTGGCCTCAGTGTCCTGTCTTTTCCCAGCACTCTGAACCAAATGATTCTTACATGGAGCCCTTTGCTGCCCTGTCTTGTGTATTTTGGGGTCATGTGCTTTGATAGAAGAAACCTGATGGTCCACAACTTTAGTCTCCCAAAACCCCACTTCATAATCAATCATAACCTTAATTAAGGTACAGCAGGTTGCGTGTGTGTCTTGGACACTACTTGAGAAGGGGCTTCAGGAGAAGCTTCTGCTGCCTATTGCTATTTCCACTGTCAGCTGTGAGAGACCACTAAACAATTTAAAACTAATTGGCCTGGGTGCTATGTGCCAAAGACAGGCTGCTGTCTAGCATACAGCAGACGAAGCCAAAGCAAGCCCGTTGCTGTTGAGTCACTTCTGACTCATAGTGACCCTACAGGACAATGTAAAACTGCCCCATACAGTTTCTGAGGAGCCTCTGGCAGATTCAAACTGCTGGCCTTTTTGGTGAGCAGCTGTAACCTGTAAGCACTATGTCATGAGGGCTTCCATAGAACAGACACTCATCTAATACTTGTTATTAAATATGCAAATGACTATCATGTAAATTTCTGAAAGGCCAAACAATTTGACCAAGTTGTCTCTATAATGTTTTTAATAGTTTTTTTTTTTATTTTTCTACCACGAAACTATTCCATGTGCCTTTGTAAGTAAATTGTTGATTCTGCTTAAATGTGTTTTATAAAGTTACTATGGGACTCTGTGGCATTTTTGAAATCCCAGTGGTACAGTGGTTAAGAGTTACGGCTAATAACCATGAAGTCAGGAGTTCAAACCTGCCAGGCACTTCTTGGACACCCTATGGGGCAGCTCTGTTCTGGTCCTATAGGGTCGCTATGAGTTGGAAATGACTCAACAGCCATGGGTATGTGATGTTGACCCAACATCACAGAGAAGGAGGATCAAGCTGATTATCTCCAAAAGGCAAGAAACTGAAGTATAGGGTGCTTTAACAATGTGCCTCAGGTTCCTAAGCCAGTGATGGGGGGAGCTGCAGTGCTTGTTTCCTTTTAATGTCATGAAGCTTAAGACAAATTACAGGCAATACTACTTAATCAGTAAGCATTTAAAATCTAGAAATAAATGGGAGAACCTGAAGCAATTTACAAACTGTCAGGGAGATCACTGATTAGAAAATGCAGTCACAAGCACTGCTGATAAGCATGCTCATCCCTCTTATTTTCCCTATACTCTTTGCAGAATGTAAGTAAATATTCTACTTTGTGTGTGGGTGAGTCACAGGGGGACTCGGTGATTGATAGGTAGACATACCTGCATCCATCTACCTGTGCAGCTCATGCCCAGCCACTTTCAAACTTGTGGCAATTTGGGGCCGTTCCTCCTCAGACGTCATAAAATCCCATTAGAGGCCTTCTTCTAATGACCATAGCCTGGAAGTGTGCCAACTAGCAATGGGTTTAAACAAGTTTGGAGATGTACCCAAGCCAAGCGGGTTGGACGTTGTGAAGGGATTATAACAGATGAGGTACCACCCAAGAGACCACAGATCCATTCTGTTATAAGAACTGTCACTTTCTTAATCCTATAACATGCTATATCTTTAGTCTAATAAGTCCTTCTCTGTTTAGAAAGTCAGTTTATTGTTAACTAAAGGCCCATTTTACTTGCATGGCTTAAATGTCTGGGATGAAACCTACAACCTTGACAACCTTGGCCGTCACACATAAGAGTGGCTTCTGAGCTGCCCGCTGAAAGAAGTGACTGAAAAGGATGCCCTGTGCTCCTTGTTTCCACGGCACATGGAATCCCATCAGACATCAGGGGTGATGCTCAGCATTGGTCAGCTCTCACAACAGGACCCTCCAATCCCCTACCTGGCAAACAAGGGCTAAGGTGGTTATCTCCTTGACTGCAACCATAGGACCCAAATTGGGTCAAGATCCAACACATACATTAGATGTATGACCGTGAACATAGTTTTCCTTTCTTTCTTGGAGCCAATGACCTGAATTTGAACCTGCCCCAAATCTCTGTTCTCCCTAAGGAACAGGAAGGTATAGGGTGGGCAAAAAGTGCTAAAGAGATGACTGAAAGTGTCATAAAGACATTTTCTTAGCATGTGAGGTGGCCAGTGGTTTCCCCTTCTAGAGAGACAGCAAATGCTGCAAAGATACTGCCTGCAAACAGGAGTTAAGGAGAGGTTCAACAAAGATGCTATTTTTAACGTAGGAAATTATGGCATAGTCAGACCCTTACATTTGAAAATGAAATAAAACAAAAGCTACTAAATACTGGACAGACATTTGCAATGTAATTTTACTAAAATAGCTGGTGGTGCAGTGGTTACAGCAGTCAGGAGCAAATTGGAAAGTCGGTGGTTTGAACTCACTGGCTAGAGAAAGGTGTGGTGATCTGCTCCCCTGGAAATCTCAGCTTAGGAAACCCTATGGTGCACTTTTACTCTGTCCTATAGAGTCACTATGAGGTGGAATCCATGTGACAGCAATAGCTTTTTTTTAAGCGTTTTATGTCTTTTAAATATTGGTTTGACTTGCGTCCTTTTAAACCTGCTTAATTTAGATTTCAAAACCTTGGTGGTGTAGTGGCGAAGTGCTACAGCTGCTAACCGAAAGGTCTGCACTGTGAATCCACCAGGCACATCTTGGAAACTCTGTGGGCAGTTCTACTGCTGTGCCCTACAGAGTTGCTACAAGATCATGAGTCAGAATCAACTTATGGCAACAGATATAGGTCATTGGGGTTTGGTTTAATTTGATCTAACTAATACTTTCGTTGGAGCCCTGATGGCATAGTGGTTAAATATCTGGCTGCTAACCAAAAGGATGGTGGTTTGCATACACCAACCACTCTTTGGAAACACTATGGGACAGTTCTACTGTGTGGTCAGAACTGACTCCACGGCAACGAGTTAGACAGTTGAATGAAAAGTTTTAATTTATAGGAAAACATATTTAAATGGAAGTGGGTGAGGAATTTCCTAAGTGTGCCAAGCCTATGAAAGACGAACTTGATGGGTCACAGAACTGTAGTCACAGAGTGCAGGTCATCCAGATTGCCTTTGTGAAACCAACGAAAATCAAGATTGCTTCTTGTGTATGCTGGCCTTCCAAACACAAACATATAAAGAAAAGTGTTTTGTGTTGAAATTTTGGAGGGCTGAAGTCATTGAGTATTTCACATTCCTGTTACCAGCTTCAGCATTTTGATACAAACACCCTCTGATATGATAATCCGTATAGTGAAACAGCCTCAAATCCAACTCTGTGAAAATGCCATTAAATAATTAAAATATAATTAAAGTTTAAGATGTTACAGACACCCTGCCAGGATTTGTTAGCCTCAAAAAATCACCTCCTGTGTTTGCCTTTTTCTAACAAAACAATGATAGATGGAACTCTGGAGATATGCTGAGTGACCCTGAAGTTCTAGGCTGAAAACTCAGTATCTAAAACCCAAGTTTTATTTCCAATGATTTACAAATAATGGCTCTGATTATAGTCAAAACAGAACAGAAATTGTGTTTATTTGCTTTTACAGATGTCAGGATTTCATTCCCAGGCCCACAGATGTGTGCTGGAATGATGAATTCTTGCTCTATCAGCTCTATCTGCCAGGCTATGCCATGGCAACCAAAAAAAAAAAAAACCCTCCAAACCTTGGGAGGTTATTTTTCCCTCATGTTGCAAGTCAGTTGCAGGTTTGTCTCCTCAGTCCAGCACAAATGTTGCAGCATGGTCATCATCTCAAATATTATTTGTTGCTATGATGAAAGGAAAGAGAGTTTGGGACGATACTGCACTGGTGATTAACACTCAGTTCTAGAAGTGGTAGACGTTACTTCCACTCATGGCTGAACAGCTAGAAGCAGTCACATGACTCCTCCCAACCGTAGGTGTCCAAGAGGTGTACCATGCCCAAAGCAGCAAATCAGAAATGCTTGGTGAACATCACTAGTGAAAATTATTTAAAGGACACTTGAATGGCTTTAAAAGGAAAAGTTGTATTCTATCATGGTCCAGTAGGCTGCAGGTTTATCAAAAGTCTTCTTAATTTGGAAATTCAAAAACACAAATTAATTAAAATATTCTTGAATTTAATACTATAAGGAGTTGGGGACACTAGAGGGTGTAATGAATTTTGATTTGGGGATTTCAGTTGTGGGAGATCATCGCTGCTCATCTTCTCGAGGAGGTATAGCTGAATTGGCTTTTAAAGAATGAATGGGAGTTTCTCACACAGATGAAGAAGACGAAAAGAGTTCCAAGTTTAGGGTTGGATGGTTGAAAGCCGTCATTTGAAATGGCATTGTGAGCAGCTGTCGAGTCAGCTCCAACTTATACATACAAAACAAAACATTGCCTGGTCTTGTACCATCCTCACAATTGCTGATATCAAGTCCGTTGCTGCAGCCACTGTGTACTCGGAGGGCCTTCCAACCTAGAGGACTCATGGTTTCGTCTCAGTCCCTGTGATCCACAGGGTTTTCACTGGCCGGTTTTCCAAAGTGGAACACCACAACTTTCCATGTAGTCTTTTTAGTGGAAGTATCACTGAAACCTGTCCACCGCTGGTGACCCTGTTTGGGTCTGAAATACTGGTGCCATAGCTTTTAGCATCATAGCAAACGCACAAGCCATCCCCATGTGATGAGTTGGCAGAAGATGTGGAATCATTTGAAACAGCCCGATGCATTTGGAGAATGAAAGTAGGAGGCAAGGGAAGGCAGGCAGCAGGTAAGGGTGATGTCTGTAAGTAGTGAGACGTCAAGGCAGGGGCACACCCATTGGGGAACCACCGAGTCCTCCTGAGACAGCAGGACGAAAGGCAAGAGTTTGGCCAAGGGTGCCCAGGACAGCTGTGCTGGAAGAGATGGAAGGCTTGGGAAGGTGCAGAGGCTTGGAGAATTGCCCAGAATTGGCAGCAGGAGCTGAACAGAGAATGATAAAGAGAGCAGCATATTGAGAACCCAGAGAAGGCTACCGTCCAAGCTTTGTAACAGCTCTGGCGCGTCTCTGATTGCAACATAAATAACATTTGCACACAGAAGGACACAGGACAATCAAGTCAAGACAATTTAAGTAATGTGTGTCACGCTGAGAGCCCAGTAATGCCAGGGGTGTAGACAGAAGAGTGTCCTGTCAGCGGGTTGAGTGAAACAAGCAAGTTATAGGCGTCTGTTCAGCCTGTTTGCTGGCAGAGTGTGTTAAGGTCCCTTGCGGCTCCATTAGCAAACTGTCAGCAACTGTGTAAATCTCCTCTGGACGGACACAAAGCCTGGGCTGCAGGAAGAGAACACCCTGTGAGCTTGGAGCCGGTCAACAGATTCCACTGGGCCTGAGGCTCCAGCCGGGAAAGCCACGGAGCTGGGTGCAAGACATGTGGAGTCCCGTTTCTGGACTGCTGTCCGTCTGTATAACAGTCATTCGAGGTGTAAAGCCTGGTATCTGCAGATATCCTTCTCTCCTTCCCGACCTTTGTCTTGTCTCTGTCCGTCCTACAGCTTTGTTCTGTGCATAAACACCTGAAACTGATTTTTAAGCTTTTCCTCCCTCCTTCCCAAAGCTGTATAAGGTTGAAGTACAGGGTAAAATTCCTGTTGACTTTGATGGCTGTATTCAGTGTCCCTATTGACAGATGCTGTTATGTCTTGAATCTTCCTGGATCTCTTCTGCCACATGACGAAGTATACCCTGTAAGGTCTTCAAGCACCATCACTAGTGTGGCTTTTTATCTGGGTAGTGTCTCCCGCACCTTCTCTGTACCTCCACTGTCGTAGCTTAAACTCAGTGCTATTGAGTCAGTTCCTGTAGAACAGAGTTGAACTTCCCCATAAGTAATCTTTACAGAAAGGCTGCAATCAACATCTAGCTTTCAGAGCAACTGGTGGGTTTGAACCACTGACCTTCCAGTCAACAGCCAAGCACTTAACCTCTGTGTCATCCAAATGCCTCCCTCCAAGCTACAGCAGGACAAATAACTGGTGGAAATAGAATAGTTTTAGATGACTTTCTGATCTGAAAATAGATATTAAAGGAAAGCAGTTGGACTGGGAAAATCCATGGGGATCTTTCCATGTTGAAATTTGACTTTTCAAAGTTTAGATACTGCATATGTGGTATCTAGAATATAACAAACAAAATCTACAGGGAAAGATAAAGCCACAGAGATAAATTTAACTGGTATCTTTTCAGTTGCAAGTATTGAAAGAAGCCACTCTGGCAGTGGGTTGTCATAAAGTCTGTGGCATCAGGAGAATTCAGTCTAAATTCTCAATATCAACACAAATCTCCTGAGCGGGGGACTCAGGAGAACACCGACCGACGTAGGGACCATGACTGTGATAAATTAACCATTGTTTTACTATTGCAATGATTAGGGTTTTTTTGTTTAGGCATAAAATGTAATGAGTGAGTCAAAGCTCTGATATTTCTAGTATGTGCTGAGTGAAAACCATTGATTGATAATTCATCTTACACAGGAATAAACCAAAAGAAGTCTTACTCTGGCACTGTATCACACTGCATGGTGTGTTAAGCTTAAGGATGCACTGAAGGGTTGAACTGAACAGCCCCCAAAGTCTTTCCAGCCAGAAGATTCCGTGACATCAGGAGAGTTTACAAAAGGAAGAGGCAGTGTTTGCACTGAAGATCTGAAGGAAGAGCAGCACTGTGGGATGTTCCTGAAAGATCAAGCACCATTGTTGGCTGGAAGACGGGCAGAGACGTACAGAAAGTCAAGTTTGTAGCATGTTGCTTATTTTTAATCATCTGTCTGATGTGATGGAAACCTTGATGGCCTAGTGGTTAATTGTTATGACTGCTAACCAAAATGTCAGCAGTTCAAATCCACCAGGCATTCCTTGGAAACTCTATGGGGAAGTTTACCCTGTCCTGTAGGGTCGCTATGAGTTGAAACCCAATTAATGGCAGTGGGATTTTGGTTGTTTGGTCTTTCATGATATAAAATATATATGGTTTATACCAGTTTAAACTTTACGGACAGATATAAACTATGGAGTTTTAACTGTTACTGAAAATTACATATGAATAGTTAGGGTTTCAAAAGCTCTAAAGACCTTTTGTGATTTATTCTGTCTGTACATCCAGTCACCTCTTATCAAGGAAAACCTTACCTCGCCAACATATTTAAGACTGTCCTTTTGCCCAAGTGGTATCACTTACTCATTTTCTCCTTATATCTAATAACAAATATGCTTTTTCAACTATGGGAATTTTTTTTTTAAGACAATTCCATTGAAGTAGTGTACAATCACATACACAACACAAACACCATTGTAAGAAAAGATTTTGGAGACAGATTGCCTAGATTCAAATCCCATCTCTACCCTTACTTGCTGTTAAGGACTGAAGTGTGTTCTCCCTGAATGTCTGTCTACTTGGCTAGGCCATGATTCCCTATATTGTGCTATTGTCCTCAATTTTTTCATTTGATTTGATTTTCCTATGTGCTGTAAATCCTACCTTTTTGATGTCAATAAGGCAGAATTAGAGGCACTTATAGTGATGAGACAGGAATCAGTCTGCAAGGTTAGGCAGTGTTTTGAGTCAATCTCTGAGATAAAAGGAGAGAAGCAAGCAGAGTCTAGACAGGGGACATCTTGCTACCAGGAAAGTAGTGCCAGGAGCAGAGCATGTCCTTTGGACCAGAGATCCCTGTACCGAGGAGTTCCTAGACCATGGAAAGAGTGTTGACTCTTCCTCCAGAGTCAACACAGAGATACAGTATTCTCCTGGAGCTGGTGGCTTGAATTCAAACTTTAAGCCTACCAGACTGTGAGATAATAAGTTTTGATTTGTTAAAGCCATCCACTTGTGATATTCCTCTTATAGCAGTACCGCATAAGATACTTACTAACTCTGTAACCTTGGACAACTTCTTTAAGCCTATTTGCTTGTCTATAAAAAGGAGTGGTAACAGCATTTATTTCTTAGGGGTACCTATGGGTGATTATACAGTGTAGGTGTTGTTATAAATCAGTTGCCAGTGAGTCAGTTTTTACTCATAACAATTCTGTGTGTGCCAGAACAGAAGCATACTCCATAGGGTTTTCAGTGGGTGATTTTCCTGGAGGTAGTTTACCAGACCTGTCTTCTGAGGTATCTCTGGGTGAACTCAAACTACCAACCTTTCGGTCTGCAGCTGAGTGCATTAACAGCTTATATCAATGGTGTTCCATAGGGTGCCTACCTCCTCGGACAGGAATGGATTGGACTTGGTGACAAGGTGACCGTATCGTGTATGCACTTTATGGTTCTATGCATCTACAGGATATTATCTTACTGGCCTCTTACTAGAGAGTAGTGGAGAGGGTGAAGAGGAGGGGACAGGAGATTGTTAAGAGGATATGACATGTATAGAACAGAAAGGAGTAGCGTGCTGTCACCAGGCAAGGAGAACAGTAGAAGCTACACATAGGTGGGCATGTGAATTTAAACTGGACTGTACACTTCCACTCAATCACAATAAATAGAATATTTTTAAAAATTATTTTGTACTATTCATAAAATGTAGGTTTGTTTAACAATCATGCAAACACTCATTAGGCAAACTTGAAAACACTTTGAAGGAACTTGAGAACACCTGAAAATACTTTGGAAGAAAAATGTCAAGAATGTACAACAACATACACTGTCATATTTCACAAGGTGAGACATTTACAAAAGAGCTCTTTGTTTAAACATCCAAACTAATTCTCAAATGATTGAAAAGAATGGCAGTGGATAGTAGATATGTGTTTGTGTGTGTGTACGTGTATGTGTTTCTCAGGGGTGAGGGATAGTTATTTCTTAAATTACTCTGACTGCATTTCCCTTAATGCTTTTAGAAATCTTTTATCATTTTATTTTAACCATATACTTTTCAGATCCACATAAAAAAACATGTTTTAATTCAGTCATAATGTGAGAATTCTTATGAGAACTCCCTTGGGTATTTTGGTGGCCATTCTACAAGTGGTTTGAAATTATATCAAATTTTCCTGATTGTTCTCTCTTTGGCATTGAGGGTATTTTGTCCCAAGATTTCAGAAAACTTTGGCATAAGCCATCTTACCCCATCATTACCCAAAAACAGCCAATAGGAATTTGACCACAAACAAAATTTTATGCCTGCCACCCCCACACTCCTAACCAGAGCTCTTCCCCTATCAAACCTTGAACATAAACCTTACCCTCTGCCACTTCTAATCCTCTCTTCTTCCTTATCAGACCATAAATCCCCTTACCAGTATTTCTTGCCATCTCCGCTTCTCTTTTAATTAACATTCTTTCCTTATCAAACCATACATCTCCTCACCCCACACACCTCATTGGAACTTTAAAACTATTAAAGCAAACAACAACAACCAAAAAAAACTTGCCCTCCTGGCCAGGGGTGGGCTGAACCAACCCTTGGCTCAGACCTCATTCTCTTTTTCTTCAAATAAACTTCACTGGACCATCAGACTGGTGTGTCTCTGCCCGTTTCGTGCCATTCTCTCCCCACCAGAGGTATGGTTTTCAGTTTTTCAGAACTGTGAAAACTCTCAAAAACGCAACAACAAACCTAAACTTTAAACTGTATAAACTATGGAACATTAAACCTTACTAAAAAATTATGAACCACATACATTTCAATCATTCTAGGTCACCAGAAATCATGTAGAACTGTTACTCTAATACCAGCTCAAATTGGCAGCAGTCATTTAGATTGCCACTAAATTCAAGTTTCCTGAAGGTTTAGATCAGACAGCTGTACCAAAACCATGCCAAACAATGACAGAATTCAGTTATTCAGATAGTGAAACCAAAACTGAACTCATGTTCCTAAATATGCATGGTAGAGGATAACGTTAACTCTTTTGAAAAAATAGCTGATGTGTGCATTGGATATTACAAGACTCTAAGTTACATAATAGCAGGGATTTTGTCTATTTTGATTGCTAATCAACCCCTCATATCTAAGAGTGCCACTTAACAAATTAACCTTTGTTCCATGAGTGAAGTTACTTTTTCCATCAAAACTGTTTTACCTTACAAAGGCAATTCCATTCATTACCTTAATTATGTGTCAGTTTCTCTAATGGTAAATAACATTGAGTTTTTACTATAAAAAAAAAATGATTGAGTAAAGCCCAGATACATTTACAATTAATAAAATTATTTGTCTTGATATCACATGTATCAAGGACCCTAAATTGTAAATTGGACAGTTGCTCTTGCCTATTATGAACATCAGCTTCAATGTGTGTGTGTGTGTGTGTGCATGCCCGTGCAAATGTCTAAACATTCATTAATTAATCTTTAATACTTTTCTAGGAGCAAGCCAGGATGTTCAAAGCAACAAAAATGTTGCAAAGAAATGAATTAAATTAAGACAGATGTGTAACATGTAGCTTTGCAGAGATGTCACACACAGAGCCCTCCCCTTATATGGGAATTTTCACAGATGAGGCAACAGAGGCTCAGGTGTGAAGAATTTTTGCCCTAGATCACATAGCTAGTAAACAGCAGGACGGAGATGAAATGTGGATCTGTTCAACTTCAAAGTGTATGCCTGATAAGATACCTCTCTTCCATAAAAACAGAGGGCAGAGTGGGGATCACTTAACTAGACCCTAGCTTAGATCCTGAAGCCAGCCTCACTGTTAGAAAATCTCAGCTCATTAAATATTAACAAAATGAACAAAGATCGGCTCCCTGAGGACCAAACTAAAGCTACATACAATTAGAGATGCTTAGATACTTGCTCTCCAGGTTTTCATCCCCAAGTTTAGAGGTTTCCTCCTTCAGACGTTTGGTACCCACCTCATCAGACGGGCAGTAGCTTTCAATCACATCCGTGATTACTGACAGTCACAGTCAACAACCTCCTTCATAAGCTTTAAAGAATGAATGGTGAGAGCATTTTATACTTACGAACAAATGTCTTCTGGTCAGAGGCAGATTATTCAATAAGCAAGCTAAGCGTTGTGATTACCTTGCTTACCAGATCATCTGTGGTAAACAGTTTCACTCATTTTCACTTGATTTAATTCAGTGGTTATCATCAATGGCTTAGATGACTTCTCTCAGTTCATTCCTGTTTATTTGGAACTTATTCCTTCACTGCTCTAAACCTGGAAGTAAAGGCCAACAACTCTTAGGATCACTCAGAGTACGTTAATGAAAACAGTCTTAACTACAGAGTCACAGACCCTTTAAGTGCACGGGAGCTGTAGGGAATCAAGAATCCCTTCAAAGTCTGTGAGAAGTCCTGTGCAAATGGTAGATTTCTACAACGTTTTTCTAGAGAACATGTACAAAATGAGTCATGATGCTCATCAGCTTTTAAAGAGTTCCTGATCCTCATAAGTTTAAAGATCACATTATGTAGCATTTTCTGTGTGTAGATTCAGAAAGTTAAAGAAAACAAACAGCCAGCATAAGCTTCCAACTTAATGGACTGTTATAAGAAGAGCCTTAGTCGTGCAGTGGTTAAAGTACTCAGTAGCCGACTGAAATCTGCTTCAGTAATGATTTACACTGTAGCAAACCCTATGGGGCAGTTCTACTTTCTCCTATAGGGCTGCTAAGAGACAAAATTGACTCTGTGGTAACAGTTTTGGGCCCCATAGGACAGAGTAGAACCATCCCATAGGGTTTTTCAGGGAGCAGCTGGTAGATTTGAACTCCCAGCCTTTCCGTTAGCAATTGAACACTTAACCACTGTGTTGCTAACGCTTCCTTTTTCATTTAGGAGTTAAAAATGCAGAAGTATCTTTATTTTTTGTGAAAGTAATTCTTGATCATTTAGTCTCAGACAGTGCTGATCATTACACCTTAAACAGTGATGACTAACTAGAAAAACTATGAATTAATAGAATGACAAGAAGAAAAACATGTATTTGGGAAGAATAATCAAACAGCTTCAAGTCAGGAAAGCTCCTAGAATCCCTGCACTATGATGGGAAATTCCATATCAGTATTTTTCTAGATTTTTATCCCTCTCAGTTCCTAAAAACAACCACGGTAAACTGGTGGCCTCATCTTTAATCAAGCATTAATACCACCTCTTATCTGAGCCAGTTTTTTTTCTGAGAATTTAGAATTTCCCTGCCCAGTTCATTTTGCATAAAATCTTTTGGTCTTTACTTGCTGTAGACAATTGGTTCTTAGCACCAAAACTTAAACTATTTATAGTCCAAGCATAGTTAAAATGGCATTGAGAATTTAAAAATCAACAGATGTGAAATCAATGGTGTATATTTTAATGGTGCTTATCATACCTTTAAAATGAAATTTTAAGATTGCTACAAGGGTCTCTCAGAGAAATGCAAGAATGAAATTCCAAATTCTCTGCTAATGCCCACGTTTAATTCGTTCTGTAGAGCATGGTTTGGACAACGAGCAGACTACATGGGGAGAAGAGAGAAAACAGGGGTTCAGGGAAGGGTCTATTTTTTTGGTGGGAGACATTGAAAAGGGTTGGACTTTTCCAGGGCCAGAGACACACAGTATAATTTGAGGGCACATGTAACCCAAGATTACCCTTCAAACACTAAGATGTCAAGGGCTCCTCTGAAAATGAAAACTTCTCCTTTGGGCAGCAGCATATTCGGCAGCTGGGCTGTAACTTTGTAGTGTACTTCACTGATCCTCATCAATGAGATAAAGAACTCTGGCGAACTCTGCAAGAATCAGATTTTAGACAGAAGCTTTGTATCACAAAAGGACAGAGGGAAAAGATAGAAAATTTTGAACTGAGAAGTGAGTGTATAAATAACTGTAATAACTAATTTTTATTAAATGAATAATATATGCTACCTATTATTCTAAATTACTATTGTTGTTAGACGCCTTCGTGTTGGTTTTGACTCACAGCAACCCTGTGTACAGCACCCTTGTGTACAACAGAACGAAGCACTGCCAGTCCTGTGCTGTTCTCACAAGTTATCGAGCCCATTTGTTTGAGCCCATTTTCTGAGGCCTTTTTGTCAGTGTGTCTGGTTGAGTACCTTCTTCTTTTTCCCTGACCCTCTGCTTTACCAAGCATGATGTCCTTCTCCAGTGGTTAGACCCTCCAGATAGCATGTCCAAAGTATACGAGACTAAAGCTCGCCATTACTGCTTCAAGTGGGTATTCTGGCTGTACTTCTTCCAAAACAGATTTGTTTTGTTCTTCTGGCAGGCCATGGTGTACTCGGTATTCTTCAGCAGCACCACAATTCAAAGGCATCAGTTCTTCTTCAATCTTCCTTATCCATTTTCCAGCTTTTACATGCATGAGAGGTGACTGAAAATACTGTGGCTTGGGTAAGGCTCACCTTAGTTCTCGAAGTGATATCTTTGTTTTTTTAATACTATAAAGACATCTTTTGCAGTAGATTTGCCTGAAGCAGTGGATCTTTAGTTTTCCTGATTGCTGCTTCCATGGGTGTTGATTGTGGATCCAAGTAAAGTGAAATTTTCAGCAACTTAAGTCTTTTCTGTTTATCATGATGTTGCTTACCAGTACAGTTTATCCAGTTGTGAGAATTTTTCTTTTCCTTTTGTTGAGGTACAATCCATGCTGAAGATTATTGTCTTTGATTTTCATCACTAAGTGCTTGAAGTCTTCTTCACTTCCATCAAGGAAGGTATGTCATCCACATAATGCAGATTATTAATGAGTCTTCCGCCAACCCTGATGCCCCGTTTTTCTTCATGTAGCTCAACTTCTCTGATTATTTGCTCAGCATACAGATTGAATAAGTGCGGTGAAAGGACCCAATCCTGGTGCACACCTTTCACAACTTTAAACCAAGCAGTGTACACTTGTCCTGCTGCAACCACTGCTTTTTGGTCTGTTTTAAAGTTCCTCACAAGCACATTTAAGTGTTCTGAAATTTCCGTTTTTCATAACATCTTTCATGATTTGTTATGATCTGCACAGTAGAATGCCTTCACATAGTCAACAACACACTGGTAACCACCTTTCTGGCACTCTCTGCTTTCATCCATGGTCCATCTCACATCAGAAATGATATCCCTGGTTCGACATTCTCTTCTGCATCTAGCCTGAATTTCTGGCAGTTCCCTGCCAATATACTGCTGCAACCACTTCTGAGTGATCTTCAGCAAAAATTTACTTGTATGTGATGTTAGTGACATTAGCCTATAATTTCCACATTCTATTGGATAGCCTTTCTTTGAAATTGGTACAAATTTGGATCTCTTCCCATTGCTTGGCCAGGTAGTTGTCTTCAAAATATCCTGGTGTAGGTGAGTTTGTGCTTCCAACGCTGCATCTGTCTGTTGAAACGTCTCAGCTGGTGTTCTTATCACTTCCTTGGAGGCTTGTTTTTCATAAATGGCTTCAGTACTGCTAGGATCTTTTCAGTACTACTGGGTCTTGATCATAGGCTGCCTCTTGAAATGATTGAACATCAATTCTTTTTGGTACAGTGACTCTGTATGTTCCTTCTGTCTTCTTTTGATGCTTCTGTGTCACTTAAAATTTTTCCTTTAGAACCCTTCAGTATTGCAACTTGAGGCGTGAATTTTGTCTTCATTCTTTCACCTTGAGAAATACTGAGTATTATCTTTTTTGGTTTTCTATCTCCAGAACTTTGCAAAATTGAGTATAATATTTTGTCTTCTGGGACTGCTTGTTAAAATCTCTGTTCAGCTCTTTTACTTCATCATTTCTTCTTTTTACTTCGTCTACTCTATGTTCAAAACTAATTCTCAATGTCTCTTCAGACATCTTCGTATTGTTAATTATGAGGATTAAATAAATTAAAACACTTAGTCTACTATTTGGCATATGTAAATGATCAATACTTTTAAGCTGTTATAATTATTAAAGGAAATCTTGGCAGTTCTTACTGTCTTGTACATTTCAAAATGAAATGCAATATTAAGGTTTAACATTCTAGTAATGGTGAAATAATTGAATCAAATCTTCTGCAAGAAGGAAATAAATATACAAGATTCACATAATAAATAAACATCAGCACTTTATATTGCTAATAAGCAATTGAAGAATTTAGAAGACAGAAGAGAACTCGCAGACTAGTTAATTTTTGGATGATGACCTACAGAACCTTGGAGCACTGAAGCTGTATCAGCCCTAAATTCGGTTGCTGATGCTGCCAACCTGGGAGCTGGGTCCTGGGCTATAGAAAGGACACTAGTGGCCAAGGCCCAGTACTTTCCAAAAATAGATGGATTCATAAAAGAAACGTATCACACTGAACTGGTATTCCAAAAGGCAGTGCCCTCTGAGTAAGAGCAAACCGATTCTAAACTTGTTCTGTTTCCCCAACCTTATATGACTGTTGATGAGAGCTCTTTGGGGCTGAGCAAAGCAGAAGGAAGAGAAAGAAAAATGGCAACATTCTGAAAAGTTGTGTGACTTCAGCCTTCTGCCCACTTGTGAGTTACATAAAGCATTAAGTATAATGTCTAATGAGGTGGTTAATAGCTCAGCTGCTAACCACAAGGCTGGCAGTTTGAATCTACCAACTGCTCCTTAGAAACCCTATGGGGCAGTTCTATTTTGTCCTATATGGTCACTATAAATCAAAATCAACAGGTTTGGTTTTTAGGTTTTAATGAGGTTAAAAGACAACCGCAAAAATAAGATATATTAGGCAAATCAGATGTAAGTGATAGGAAGGTAAATAGAACCAAAATGTCCTAATGTCCTTGTGGAAACCTAGTGGTGTGGTGGTTAAGTGCTATAGCTGCTAACTCAAAGGTCAGCAGTTCAAACCTACCAGGTTGCCCTTTGGAAACTCTATGGGGCAGTTCTGCTCTGTCCTATAGGGTCACTATGAGTTAGAACCTACTCAGTGGCAATGGGTTTTTTAATGTTGTTGTAGAAACCCTAGTGGCATAATGGCTAAGTGCTATGGCTACTAACTGAAAGTTGGAAGTTCAAACCCACAGGTGCTGCCAGGGGCAGTTCTACTCTGTCTTACAGGTCGTTATAGTAATGGTTTTTGTTTTTAATGTCCTTGTATTGTCTTAGAGAAGAGTAAAAATCCAGATTAATTTTAGATTTGGGTAAGTTAAGTAAGCATGTTGTAATTGCTAGGCTGACCACCAAAAAAATCAAAGCAGAATGTAACTTCCAGACTAGCAGAAGTAAATACTGAAAAATAACATACACTTAATCCAAAAAAGGCAAGAAAGAATAGTCAAAGAAACACTGAACAGATGCAACAAATAGAAAATATGAAATTCAATGGTAAAATAAATCTAAATATACTTGTGATTCATTATATGTAAACAAAATATCCAGTTAGAAGGTTACTACTGTCAGTGAGTATCCTAAAATAATGCTTTAAACAATAAAATCTAACATTACCCTTTTTACATGGCACAATTTTAAGACAGATACATTTAGAAAGAGTGAATGTAAAAATTTCGTAAAAGGGAAACTACACAAACACTAGAGAAAAAGGAAATCAGTGTAGTTACACTTAAAGTCAAAGTCCACTCCTACTGGTAAAGAGGTTCATGTTGTAGGGATCGAAGTCTCCATTAACCATGAAGATACAATAATTTTACATCTATAAGCACCAAATAACACAGCCTCAAAGTATACAAAGAAAAAGTTGTTTGAAGGAAACATGAAATGTAGATACATATCTACAACTGTAACCCAAAACCCAAGCCCCTTGTCACTGAGTTCATTTCAACTCATAGGGACCCTATAAAGGAGACTAAAACTGCCCCCTCATGAGGTTTCCACAGCTGTAAATCTTTGCAGAAGCTGACTGCCATCCCTCTCAGTTAGTAGTCAACCTTTCATTTAGTAGTCAACCACTTAACCACTTGTGTCACCAGGGCACCCTGCAACCGTAACAGGGAGTTAAAATACACATCTTCTAATGCTTTATAGAATAGAATACACAGAAAAAAGTTATAAAAGATTTGAACTGCACAATGAACACATGGGGGCAGTGGTAGTTCAGTGGCAAAATCTCACATCCCATGCAAGAGACCCAAAGAGCCCTGGTGGCACAGCAGTTAAGGCACTCAGCCAAGCCAAGTGCCGTCGAGTCGGACTCAGGTGCTATCAAAAACCTATCAGCCACTCCATGGGACAAAGATGCGGCAGTCTGCCTTCATAAAGATCACAGCCTTGGAAACCCTATGGAGCGGTTCTACTCTGTCCTGTAGGGTTCTCATGAGTCAGAATCAACTCAGTGGTGGTGGCTTTCATTTCAGATTAGCATCATAATGTTTCAAAGCTTAGAAGTTCTGTTTGGACTTTTCCTTGCTTTTTACCTGAATCTTTCTTATCTGTGAATTTCAGCAAGAGGTATTTAGTCCCAAGACCAAGCTAAATGTTTCATTGAAATTCCTATTCTTTATTAATGTTGACAAGAATCTTTAGTGTTTGTAGCCACAAATTTGCAATGGGTGTACAGGGGACCAAGGTTCAATTCCCTGCCAATACCAAGTGCAGCACCACTTGTCTGTCAGGGAGACTTGTGTGTTGCTCTGATGTTGAGGTCTATCCTAGATGGACTAGGAAGAAAGACTTGATCTATCTCCAAAATACTAGCCAATGAAAATCATATGGATTACAATGGTTCAGTCCCACTAGGCATGGGGTTGCCATGACTGGGAGACTACTTGTTTGCAGTTAACAATGTTAACACATAGGTTAATGTACTTTTGTTAAATACTACACACTTCAAATTGCCTTGTGTTGAACAACTTTCCACATGCCTGGAACCTGATGCTTCTTTTGGTACCCAGGCTGGGAGTCTTTCTTAATGATGCAGGGTGGGTAAACATTTTGCATGTAGTAAGAAACCATGGTGGCAGAGCGGTTAAATGCTATGTCTGCTAAACAAACAGTCGGCAGTTCAAATCTGCCAGGCACTCCTTGGAAATTATGGGGCAGTTCTTCTCTGACCTATGAGGTCACTATGAGTCTGAAATCAATTTGATGGCAGTGGGCTTGGTTTGGGTTTGGTAGGCATATATATAAATTATGTATAGAGTCACAGAGAACACAGAAAATGTTAGTATTTGCTGAAATGCCCTGTCTACCTCAGGCCCTGCCCAGCTGCTTGCAGGACTGAAAAAATCAGCATCTTAGCCCAACTTTAACTTATACAAGAGTTGCCAGTCAATGTATGTGGCAGAGTAGAGAAGTGTCGTGGAATGAATTGTGTCCCCCAGAAAGTATTTGTCAACTTGTTTAGGCCATGATTGCCTGTACTGTATGGTTGTCCCTCATTTTGTGATTGTATTTTATGTTAAAGAGGTTTAGGACTGGCTTGTAACAGTAAGGATATGCTAAAGTCACACCTGTCCATTACAAAGGAAGTTTTTCTGGAATGTGTCCTGCACCTCCTTTTATCCTACAAGAGATAGAAGGAAAGGAAAGCAAGCAGAGAGTTGGGAACTTCATACCACCAAGAAAGCAGTGCCAGGAGTAGAGTATATCCTTTGGATCCAGGGTTCCTGTGCAAAGAAACTCCTAGTTCAGGTCAAGACTGATGACAAGGACCTTCCTCCAGAGCTGACAAAAAGGAGAAAGCCTTCCAATGGAGCTGAGGCCCTGAATTTAGACTTGCAGCCTACTACACAATGAGAAAATAAATTTCTCTTTGTTAAAGCCATCAACTTATGGTATTTCTGTTTAAGCAGTGCTAGATAACTAAGACAGGAGGCTATGGAATAAGGAATTCTTGAGGGTTCTAAGTGGGGGTAATTTGAGAGGTTCTAGGCCAGAGTCTGATCATAGTTTACTGAACACTTATAAGCCGTGGATCATCCAGAAAATCAAAAAGCACTGCTAAGGTGTAACCTCTCTTTGCATCTCTCCTTTTGTGGTACCCAGACTTCAAGATGGCCCCAGTAATCTTCATTTTATGTTTGTTCTCCTGAGTAGTCTCTTTTCACAGTGAGTAGGGCTGATCTACATAACCAGAGATACTGAAGTATTGACAGAGGGTGACTTCTGAGGTGAGGTCGTACCAGACACTGCAGTTTCTCCTTGTTCCCTTTTGGTTTACTCCCTTTGGGGGAAGCTAGCCACCATGTTGTGAAGACATTTAAGTAGCCCCATGTGGAGGTCCATTTAGTGAAGATCTGAGGTCTCCTACCAACAGCCAGAACAAGCTGGCCAGCCAGGTGAATGAGCTATCTTGAAAGCAGACCTTTTGGTTTCAGTCCAGCTTTCAGATGACTACAGCCCCAGATAGTGTCTTGCCTTCTACCTCATGAGAGACCTCAAGTCAGAGCCATCCAGCTAAGATGCTCCTGAATTCCTGACCCACAGAAACTGCAAATATAATAAAAATTTTATTGTTCTAAAGCATCTAGTTTTTGAGGTAAGAAAATGCAGAGATAACTATGGGAACATAGCAACTTTTTATCTATTTACCTCAATTTCAAGGTCTAAGATTTCATATTGGTTCCAAACTACACCACACTGAAAGGGGTCATAAAAAGTACAGTACTTGGTTTACGTTTGTCTGGAGCAACAGTAGAAGAAGCAGAGTTAGGAACAGGAGAAGGAAATAGGATGTATAGCTAATTGCCTCTATGAACAACTGCTTCCTTTGCCATGAGATCCAAAGAAATGGATGGTGCCTGGCCACCATTACTGAATGTTTTGACCAAAGAGTCTGCAGCTGAATTCTGATCAAAAGGGGGGGAATGTGAGACAGACTTTCAAATTTTTGTAAATACAGACTTTCTGGACTCACTGAGGCTGGATGAACCTCTGAAACAATTGCTGGGAGATAATCTTTAAACTTTAAATCAAAAATATTCCCCTGAAGTTTTCCTTAATCTAAACAATAATTTAGCTTGATTAGTAAGGAATATCTACCTTGACCTTGTGTGCTTTTAAAGAACTATCTGTGTGGGATCAAATTGACAACTGCAACATGAAAGGTTAGACAGGAACCATAGAGGGTGGTGAAACTATGATAGTGAGAAACGTTCTGGAAAAGGAGGATGAGAATGTTGTGTAACTTGAAGAATGTCATCAATGTCACTGAACTGTACAGGTAGAATTTGCTGAATTGATGATGTATGTTTTGCTGCATATATTTTTAACAACAAAAATAAATGAAAAAAGCTAAAACGAACTACACCATAAAACTTGGAAGTTATATTGGATTGTCTCACATACGCTGTGTGTAAGAGGAAACATGACCCAGAAAGGCTCATGGATATTAAAGCAGTGACAGATTTGGAACTGAGGTGAGCTGAAGCCACACACCCCTGCCATTAAGCCTCCATGTGAACGTTGGCATTTCTTTCCCTCGGCACTCTGTTTCCCAGGTGAAGTGGTTACTGTGTAAACATCAGAGCATCTGTGTTGCCATAGCAATGAGCATGCTTGGTTACCAAGTTCGACTATGATGTCCAGCTACATTTGAGGTGGGTGGAGAAGAGGGGTGGAGAAACTTTGCAGAGCTTCTGGGGGACTCTGTGTGTGGGAGAAGCAGAAAAATCTATAATTTTAATCTATGACTTAAGGGACAATGAGAGCGCAAAGCAGAAAACCAGGCTTGTCCAGCCCATAAGAAAACAGTGGACCTACAAAGAGGAGATCATGTGAAGACCAGAACTAGGAAGGCAGAAGAGAAGAGGGAGGAGCAAAGAACAAGGGAACTAAAAGATGAAGAGGATTGGGACTGCATTCCATGAGCGGAATTGGGCCTGAGATTCATTGCACTGGGCCCACCAGAACCTATCAGAGAGACCTGGACTACTTCCACATTTTAAGACTCCCAAAATTACAAATAATAATAATAATAATAATAATAATGAATGTCAAAATAGTGTTATGAAGATGGTGTATTTCAAATGTTTATGTTTAACAAACTAATCTTCAAAAATTAAAGGTTTTATTTAAAAATCATGGCCAAAGTCTACAACTGGGCAGCTCCTGTCCAGAGATGAGATGAGGGAGAAGAGGGGGACAGGAGCTAGTAGAATACACATGAGAAACACAGGGTAGAAAGGAGGAATGTGCTGTCATAGTGTGGCAAGAGCAGCTAGAGTGACACGGCAATGTGTGTGTAAGTTTTTGTCTGACAACTCGACTTGGATTGTAAACTTCCACTTAAAGGACAGTAGAATACTAAAAAGAAAAACAGTAATGGCCAAAGTCCAACTCTACAGCTCCCGGAGAATCTAGGGACTGGGCCAAACGACCCCTTTGACTCACTGACCTAACTAAGTCTTGGGTACCACTGAGTACTGTAGGACGGGGCTGGCCAAATGTAGAGGCAGAAGATGAAGCAGATAAGAGCAGGGAACCAGGCAGAGGAGGGAGAGGAAGGCCTGGAAGGAGAGAGGGCCACAGAGAGAAAGTAGCTGTTAGTGTCCTTGGACAACCCTGGGGCTTGGATAGCTTGGAAAAAGAACAGTCTGTCTCCTGCAGGGTCCGTTTCCACCCTAGTCTGACTTCGTACTTAACATACTTTTCAGAAAAGTAACTGAATCTCTTCTGCATCCATTGCCTTACTCATCTGAAAATGAGACAGAATTTGAGCCCCATAAAAAGATCTACAGACAGATGTCAGCAAAACAGACAAGTGGACCCTTCCGAAGGGTGTCTACTCACATGACACAACTGGGAACCATGAAGGCTGACGTCAGCACTTGCTTTAGCTGAGCATGAGGAAAATCATCTCTCTCCTGCAGAGAACGACCTCTCCTGGATTTCAGAAATGTGAGAACATTATCTAACAGTGTCACAGAAGTAGATGTTTTGCTAAGATCACATTAGAAATGATAAAGGTTTTTGCATTGTTCTTTAAGTGCAGACAAAGGATCGTGTGTTTTCGAATGCCTGAAAGGAATGGGTCTCCCGTTTGCCCTGGGTCCACTGCTGTTAATAGTCCTGTATATATACCTTGCTTCCCACAAGACCGGCCGACCTTGGCAGTGACCACTAACTCACTGAACCCCATAGGGAAAACATGGCTTTGTTTTCCCAGGTCTTTACAAAGGACTGTAAGTAACCAAATGGTAACAGCCATGGATATTCAAAATATACAGTGTAGTATAAATATCACATTAACAAAATAATGTTAAATTCTTTGCCACTATACAAGTGGTTTAAATTTGAATCAACTGGCATAGCTAGTGGTAAATTCCTACGTGTTCCCCATGGCAAGTCTACAGAAACACTTAGTATCAACGTGATCTCAGGAATAAAATGTATTTTTTTTAACTTCCATCCCAAGGTTTTTTTAATTCATAGCTTATTTGTTGAAATTACATAAGTGATTTATTAGGAATTTGTGTCCCAGTATACACACGCACACACTGAGGAAAAAAATTACCCAATATACAAGGTAAGCACAGGCTTACTTGTGCTTACTTACTAACCTGCAGTGCACGATTTCACCTGTTTCTCACCACATCCTGAAGCAGCTTCCATACACCTCCCCCCGTGTGACTGTTTGGGCCATATTTTGTTCCGGTGGCAGTGATGGGAAGGTGCTTCTCTTTCTTGCCTCCTTTGTGCTGAGTTCAAGGCTTGTCTACATTTTATCTGCATTCTGCAGCATTCATCTTAATACTGAAAATTTCCAGTTGGGCCTTCAGGCTTAAATCTCTGACACTACAGTTTACCTTTCCTTGTCTTGGTGCTTCTTTGATCACCCCACATAGTTACATCCTCTCTAATAGATCACATTTCAAGGAACAGAAATTCTAGAACACATATGAGAGACTTGTACATAGACTGTCACGGACTGCATTGTGTCTCCCCAAAATATGTGTCAACCTGGCTATGCCATGATTCTCCATGTTGTATGATTGTCCAACATTTTGTCTTCCAGTGTGATTTTCCCACATGTTGCCAATTCTCTGTGATATTAATGAGATGGAATTAGTAGCAGTTATGTTAATGAGGCAGGACTCAATCTACAAGATTAGATAGTGTCTTAAGCCAATTTCTTTTGAGTTATAAAAGAGAGCAGTGAGCAGAGAGTCGTGACGACCTCATGCCATCAAGCATGTAATACCAGGAGAAGAACTGGTCCTTTAGATTCAGGGTCCCTGTGCTGAGAAGCCCCTGACCCAGAGGAAGATTGATAACAAGGATCTTCCTCCAGAGTTAACAGAGACAGAAAGACTTCCCTGGAGCTGATATTCTGAATTTGGACTTCTAACTAACTAGATTGTGAGACAATAACAAACTTTTTGCTGAAGTCACCCACTTGCTGTATTTCTGTCACTGCAGCACTAGATAACTAAACAGAAGAACAAGTGATGTACAGAAGGCCCAACTTTGCTTGCTGAAAATGAAGAAGACATGATTTACTGACTAAGACTGTAGACTACAGCCTTTAGTATGGATTACACTTCAACATAAAAAAAACAGAAATTCTTATAACTGGACCAGTAAGCAACATCTTGACAAAAGGAAAGAGATTAAAATTTTCAAGGATTTCATTTTACTTAGATTCACAGTCAATACCCATGCAAGCAGCAGTTGAGAAATTAAACAATGGATTTCACTGGCAAAATCAGCTGCAAAAGATATCCGTCAAGAATTAAAAAACAAAGATGTTACCTTGAAGATTAAGGTGTGCCTGACTTAAGCCACGGGGCTTTCAACCACCTCACATGCATGTGAAAGCTTGCTAGTGAATAAAGACAAACAAAGAAGAATTGACACCTTTGAATTACAGTGTCGATGAAGAATATTGAATAACCATGGACTTCCAGAAGAACAAACAAGTCTGGTCTGGAAGAAGTACAGCCAGAACACTCCTTAGAAATGAAGATAGCGGCACGTTATCTCACGCAGTTTGGACCCATTATCAAGGGGGGTCAGTATGTAAAGAAGCACGTCATGCTTGGTACAGTAGAGGGTCAGCCAAAAAGAGGAAGGCATCAATGAGACGGAGTGACACGGCGGCTACAAACGGGCTCAAGCATACCAGCAATTGTGAGAAGGGCCCAGGACTGGGCAGCATTTTGTTCCGTGTACACAGGGTCACGATGAGTTACCAGTGGCTGGATAGTACCAAGCAGGAACAACAACATCTTGGAACTTAAGTGACATGTGACTCTAGTTCTGCTTAAAAGGCTTGCTGACTCTTCTGCAGATGTGTTTTCCAGGATTTGATAATATTCAAGAGACAAGGATGACAATGCTCACTATTGTCACTTTAAGGCGGGTTGTGTAATGCAGAGACTCTCTTTCTCTGTTAAATAACTTTTGGGGTATTATATATTGATGAGCAAGGAAAAAGGAAGGATGCATCATTTTTAATTCATAGGGTGGTTCTGAGAAGTAAATGATAGGATGTTGGCTAAGCACTCTGCACAGCACCTGACCCAGAGCAAACACTAAATTAATATTAGTTTTCAGTTATTGTTTATCCAAACCAAGGACAGTGAAATGAAAACCTGCCTTTTTGTTACTCCCAGCCATCTGTATGTACTTGCCTTCTGGAGCCTCCCACCATTTATCTAATTTCTCCTCCACCAGCTGTCCTTTCAGACATGTTGTACCACACTCTGCATTGTGTCCAGTGCTGGGGACACTAGTTTCTTCAATAAACTCACTCATCAAATGAGACATGGGTCGCAGACACTGTACTAGGTCCTGGGAATACGAAGATGAAAAAGAACAATTTCTGTTCATACGAGGTATGACAGTTAAGTCCTTGAACTTAACTGTTCCAAGTGCTACATACCTCGTTGCTGAATGTCACCATGGTCACCTTAGAAGTGCTCCCCTTGGGAAGCTGTGCACCCATGCTAGCACCTAGTCCACCCTTCAAAGCAATTTTGAAACTCTTCCTAGAATGGCCATTGCACACAGTGGCAAGGTTGCCAGTTTGGGAACTTAGTTGTATAGTTGTCTGTGAAGGAGTCTTTAGCCAGTAAACAAATAACTGTATTGGAACATCCTCCCTACTCACCTGATCTGCCCCCCAAAGATTTTCTTCTTTACTTGAAGATAAAGGAAATTTTGAAAGGAAGACATTTTGATGATATTCAAGACATCAAGCATAATACGACGACAGATTGAACGGCTGTTCCAGAAAAAGAGTTCCAGAATCTGCTTTGAAGGGTAGACTTGGCACTGGTGTTGGTGCATAGCTTGCCAAAGAGAGTACTTCGAAGGTGACCATAGTGGTACTTAGCAATGAAGTCTGTAGCACTTTTTTCTAGGGTGAGTTTGTGAACTTAGCTGTCAAACCTCATAGAAGCCTGGAGGAGAGTGTCACATGAGGATGACAATGGAGGGCACTAGGATACCAGTCATGGCAGAGAGAAACACAAGTTGCTGGAGGAGAGTGCTTGGGAGGGGTCCCTCACTGCTGGCTGAGCCAAGGGATCTTTGTCTAGGAGATGAGTATCAAGAGGGGACCAGCAGTGAGCGTGCGGAAGCGTTTTAGACAGAGGTGGGTGTGTGTGCCCAACCCTTGACACGGCAGTTCTGCATTTTTTGAGTGGAGATGCAGCTAAGATAATGGCAGAAAGGAAGCTGAGCAGAGCCAGAAGAATGAAGTCAAAGACCCTTGTGGGCCAGGCTGCCCAGGAGACAGTGGGAGATGACAGACAAAGGGAGTGAAACAGCAGAGCGGCACCATTGCACGGGGATTCAAAATTTATTAAATGGCTTCTGTGTGTAGGGAATCCCTGGGTGGTGCAAAGGTTAACATGCTGAGCTGTTAATCGAAAAGTCAAAGTCTGAGTCCACCCAGAGTCATCTCAGAAGAAAGATCAAACCATCAGCCATCAAAAACCCTATGAAACACTATCTGATAACTCTGAAACACATGTGGTCCACATGAGTGGGAGCTGAGACAGCAGCAACTTTTTTTTTCTTACTACCAAAAATTTTGAAAGATTTCAGTAATGCAGAAACATGATACATCAAGAGGGGTAAATCATAAATGCAAGATTTTCACCTTCTCAGCTGTTGGATATTTGGGGTTTAGGAAGATAAGCAGTAACTTTTTGAGAGGATAAACAGTAAACTAATTGGTTAGTAATATATATATGTAGTTGGAGGATGAAGATGGGGCTATAGGAGAGAACTGGAAATGGGAAATCTGAAACACTGGAATGGTACTCATGCGTTGGCAACTTTTATATCTACACAGGGACACCAAGGTGGAGTCAAGGCTGAAAACTAGTGGCTTTAAAGTATATGATGAACCCACACTTAACCCTGGTCATCACACCTTATCAGGGCAGACTCCTGGAATCTCCCAACAACTGTCATGCAATCTGATGCACCTTAACAAAATAGCAGTAATGGCCACCACAACTACACCCACAAAATCAATCAAATTATGAAGACAACACAATCTAATTATGTTCACACCCCTATGTGTCATATGCCAGTAAAATCTGGGGTGCAGTTCCAAGCTACACTATTCCCTGGGGTTCTCTTGTGGTCACACAGAATGATCAGCCTCTACCCTCCAGCCTGGGTTGAAGTTGGGGTCTTTTCTATGTACATCCGTAGTTCCCTCTACATAGCCTATGAAAACACCCTTTGTATTAATATATATATATATAAATTAATATTCAACATCTCAACTAACTGACCTCCATAAAGGCAAGGATTCTGTCTTGCTTGTTCAGTGCCATATGCCCAGGATTCAGCAGACATACATGGAAGAAACTCAATACATGATATACAGGTAAATACATGAATGGGTGAAAGTCCCTGATAATCATCTTTCTATTTTTAGAAGTGAGTCAGTGGGTTTATGTTTTGGTTTGGTATGGTCAAAAATACTGACCTTGTATGCAGAGGTCAAGGCCTCAGGGATGGAAATAACAACTGCCCCCAGTCCTGGGCCTCGTACAGAATTTTGCATATCTATCTGTCTTGAGGGATTTGATACCATGTTAATAGTGTCAGTTTACCTTTAGGACAAAATGAATCTGATTCAGTTTTATATCCTCAAAATAGCAGGCACAGTGAATAGGAAGTAATGAATACTCATAAAATAGTCATTGAACAGACAAAAAAATAAAAGAAAATTGCTGTCCAGTTGACTCCACTCATGGTGACCCCTCCCATGCATGTCAGAGTAGAATGTTCCATGGGGTTTTTAGTGGCTGATTTGTTGAGGGTACATCACCAGGTCTTTCATCTGGGGTGCTTCTGGTTGGACTTAAATCACCAACTTCTTGGTTAGCAGCTGAACATGTTAACCATTTTGTAAGACACTCAGATCTTTCCAGATTTCTAAACAGCTAGGAGACCATTAGAAAAAGGGGACTAATTAGGAAATGTGATTCTGGCATGGACATCCTTCCAACCAGAGCCCGAACTTATGCACCCAGAATGTTAGCACATGGAAATAGATTGCATTAGCCAAGTGCCATGGAGTCAGATCCGACCCTAGGGGCCAGGGTAGAAAAAATAACTTACAACAAGTGAGCAGTTTCCCCTGACTCAAAAGCTGTCCACCTAGAGATGGAGAACTTCTATGCATGCCCCATTAGATACTGTAGATAAGATACCCAAAGAGACAGTTACACTATAAGACGGCCTCTTTCGGCTTCTGAAAGCCATTCTGGGGGAGCTAGAGAGCTCTTTCACGCATGTCACCTCTAGACATCATCATAAAAGAGAGGCCCCAAGATCCCTCCCCCAGCCATTTAATACTTCAAAAGCCTAGTGATCTGCTATAAGCCCCCAGACCACCCTAGGAGGGGCTGGTTAGGCACGTCCACTGCCAACCCTGAAAGTTGTCTCTAAGTGGCTGGCAAGCATCAGGCTTCAAAGGGTGGAGGACAGTGATCCATTTGGAGGCCTCATCAGGGCCCTTCCTTTTCTGAGGACTGTTGCCAAGGTGTGGATTTGGGAACTCTGATTTCACTTGCATGTTTACATATTGCTCGCTCTTTCAGAAAAAGCAAAATGTATTTTAATTGTTTAGACTATTTTCAGAAATCAGAGATAAACGACCAAACCTGAGACTTTGTCCCACAGATTCACACACTCAGGGAGTCCTTTCTGAATGAATGAATAAATAACATTATTCCTCATGCAAGTCCATGTATACACCGTAACATAAAGAAAACCACAGGTAAAGAAACTCCAGATTAGAAAGCTCTGTTGGTAGCAGCCCGGATAGTAGGGAGGCCACGGAGGGAAAATGATACTCTCTGACATCTTTTGAATCATCAGTTTTTTCATTCAACAAATATTTACTGAGGGAAACTCTATGGGGCAGTTCTACCCTGTCCTATAGGGTTGCTATGAGTCAGAATCAACTCGACGGCATTGGGTTTGGGGGTGTGTACCAGGTACTGCTATAGGCAAGCAGCATTTGTCAATGAATGAGACAAAGATCCCCATCTAGCACAGCAGGTTTTAAGAGACACCACAGCAGTAGAGACGATAAACAAGTACATTCTGCAGTGTTTAAAGGGCGTAAGTTAGCTGGATAAAACAGAAGTGGAGTTCGCGGGTGTACTCAGGAGGACTGGGGGTAAGCTGAAGTGGGGTGCTGCAATTTTGAATAGACTGGACACAGTACCCATACGGTAAATGCTGCTTCTGTTTATGAGGACAAGGACAACCTGACAAGAGGACGTCACTCAAGGAAGGCTTATACATGCTTTTAAAATTGGCTTCAATCTACAGAGCCGAAACGTTAGTTCTAAACTCAGCATAAAGGCAGACATTAAACAACCTCAGGACGTCTTAATGAGCTCAGCTTACAAACCCTTAAACAAGTAGAGCAGAACAGGAAGAATGAGTAATTTATTTGATTTGATGAATAGTTGCTATAAACTTTAATGTACATTTCGGGTAATCAGTGGTTGTCTTCATGATAAATGATATTCGTTGTCACTGAATAAATGATTGGAAAACCAACATTCTCAGCCAGATAAGTGGCGAGAGCTAGAGCCTGGGCTGTGCCGAAGACCTGCCCCAAAAGACTGCGGTTAAGATGGGCCAAGGTTTGTTTTTGTTTTTTTTTCCTGACAAGATCTGTATGTCCTTCACTCTTTTAGCTAGTAATAACTGGAGGAGTCTTGCAGGCCTAAGGCCAGCTATTACAGAGGTGCAAGACCCAGAGTCAAGTTATTAGTGACAGATACCTTTTATCTGCCTCTCGCTTGAAACTAGTGCTTGGTGTTCTTTTGAGTAGAAAACTGCTGAATGGGGAAAGAATGTACTAGATTTAGTCAGCAGAAATGGGTGTTTGTTTTAGTTATCTAGTGTTGCTTTAACCGACATACCACGAGTGGATGACTTTAAAAAGAGAAATTTTGTTCTGGCACAGTCCAGCAAGCTACAAATCTAAACTTAGTATGGGAGATTAGCACAGTCTGGTAGGCTGAGTCCAAAGGCAAGCTGAGAGCATCCTGGCATAGTAACCTAAGGTCCAAAGGATGCACTCTGCTCTTGGTGCTGCTTTATTGGTAGTGTGAGGTCACCAAGTCTCAGTTTGCCTCCCTTTTTTTTATAATTCCAAGAGGCTGCCCCAGGCCACAACACAATCCCACGGATGAAATCCTGCTCTACCAACTCAAGTGCAGTCCATCAACCCTCATTAATACCATAGAGGCAGGAATTCCAACATGAAAGAACATCACACAATACAAAGAATCCTGGCCCAGCCAAACGGCTACAGATTTTGGGGGAAACACAATTCAATCCATGAGGGTATATAATTCAGTGAAGACACTGGGAGGTGCTGACAGATAAAGAGGGAGATGTGCAGCCGTTATCTGCCTAGGAATGTGATGCACATTTGAAACAAAGCTGTGCATGCACCAGACCTGGTTGCCAGGCTTAGGTCCTATTGCACTTATTTATAATATTATAAAGCAAAAAAGTCGTATGTACCCCAGATGTCCTTCTAACTCAATACTGAAGTTACTTCTGAGATTCACCCTTCAGTCAAAGATTACAGAGGTCTTCCAGGAGGTAGTGTCCAGTAACTAGTCTGAAATAAGAGTCTAGAGTTCAGTAGTGAGGTCTCAGCTAGAAATACTGGCTGAAGAGCCATCAACATTTAATAGGCAATTAAATTATAAATAGGAGTGAGAGAAAGTGGGCCATGGGTAATCTCTGGGGAGGTAAGATTTGAGAAGCTGTTGGAAGAGAAACCAGCTCCAAGGGGAAAGAGGAGAATGTAGAGAAAGAGGAAATGTCCAAGCAGCAGAAAGAGACTTCAAAGAGAAGAGAGTTGCCAAAGACAGAAATAGAATTCTTAGAGTTGACGTACATGTGAGATCTGACAGTTTAGTCTGTGAACTTTGTTGTTCTAAGTTCTGCACACATCACTGCTGAATATCACTATGATCACCTTCAAGTACTCCCTTTGGGAAACTATGCACCAAAGCCAGCACCTAGTCTACCCTTCAAATCAATTTTGGAACTGTTCCTAGAATGGCCATTGTGCACAGCGGCACAGTGGCAAGTTCACAAACTTAACTGTAGAGTTGTATGTGAGGGGTTTTTAGCCTGTAAACAAATAACTGTGTTGGAACAGCCTCCCTACTCACCTAATCTGACACGCGGTGACTTTCTTCTTTATACAAAGATAAAGGAAGACATTTTGATGACATTCGAGACATCAAGGATAATACAATGAGAGCTCCGATGGCCATTCCAGAAAAAGAATTCCAAAATTGCTTTGAAGGGTGGACTGGGTGCTGGTATCAGTGCACTTTGAAAGTCACTATAGTGATATTCAGGCAAGGAGATACATAGCACTTTGTCTACGATGAATTCACAAATTTAATTGTCATTCCTCATAAGTTTTAGGAATAGCCAACAGATAGCCAATTTGGAGGCTCTAAATGACTTTCTTGTTGTTGTTAGGTGGCTTTGCGTCAGTTCCAACTCACAGTGACCCTGTGCACAGCAGAATGAAGCACTGCCCTGCCTGTGCTGACCTTAACATCCTTGTTGTTCCTGAGCCCACTGTCACTGTCACCACGTCAGTTCACCTCATGAAGGGTCTTTGTCTTTGTTGGTGATCCCTTCCTTGCTTTACCGAGAATGATGTCTTTCTCCAGGGACTGGTGCTTCTGGATAACTTGTCCAAAGTTATTCTTGCTTCTAAGGAACAGTCTGGCTATACTTCATCCAAGATAGATCTGTTCATTCTTTCGGCAGTCCATGGCATATGCAGTGTTCTTTGCCAACACAGTAGTTCAAAGGTGTCAGTTCTTTGGTATTCTTCATTCACTGCCCGGCTTTTGCATGTATATAAAGCAACCGAAAACACCATGGCTCCAGTCAGGTGCACCTGGTCCTTGAGGTGACACCTTTGCTGTTTCACACCTGATGAGGCCTTTTGAAGATTTGCCCAATGCAATGGGTGGTTCAATTTCTTGACTGCAGCTTCCATAGCTATTGATTGTGAATCCAAGTAAAAATAAAATCGTTGACAATTTCAGTCTTTTCTCCATTTATCAGCTATGAGGATTGTTCTTTACCTCAAGGATTAATCCATAATGAAGACTATAGTCTTTGACCTTCATCAATAAAGTACTTCACTTTCAGCAAAGAAGGTTGCATCATCTGTAGATGACATTAGAAAGGATAGCTTCACTCTGTGGTGAGGTGACAGCTGACTGATCTTGGGTTGAGGGTTGAAGATGAGCTAAGATGGTAGAGGCCAGGTGCTTACAATGCAAGACTCTTACCTCGTGATTTCTTTCTGTATATTAAATGCCCAGTTATTTTTACTCCTGGCTCATAACCAGCTTTCTGTTTAAGCTGTGAGAATGAATCCAGCAACAATCAGAAAGTAACTGAATTCCCAAAACTTTTAAAAGTAGAAGACAGCAAGATCTTAGCTGGTCAGCCCACCTCCCTGCCTGCCCATCACTCTGCAAAACACAGCTCTTAGAGTCCTGGGAAGGACCCTCAGAGGCCTCCACCCCTTCTTTAATCTTGGTGACTGTTCTTCCTTTTCTGGACGATAAAGGTCGTTTTCGGTTTTTTTCCCACTACCCCAAAGAAGACCTTGGGGCAGGAATGTTTGCATCTGGCTTTAACACATAACCTGTGCCAACTGTGATTTATGGAAAAAGCAGGCCAGTAATTTCAACACAATAATATTTTTTTTATTTTCAAGTTTGTTTGTTTTGACATATTTCCCGGAACTCAAACTCAGTGTCTCTTATCATCACCTCTACATTCTTTCAAACACTAAGCAAAGAAGAATTTTCTATTTTATATTTGAAGAGCATGCCACTCATTTGTTTACAGCATAGTTTGTGCTTTGACTTTGTTTCCTGTCAGTGGCGTTGGGTATGTCCCTTTCATCCCCCATCATCTCTCCATCTTGTGATGAGCAGTGTAGACTTGTCAGAAAGCTCTGCTGGTTTACAAGTGTGATCTGTGGCCTTGGAATACAGTTACTGACCTGCTGCTGCTAGACACCTTCCACCTGGCTGGCATGAGGACAGCTGCCCGGTATGGGCTGACCCATGTGGAACTTCCTGGAGGAAAATGTACTACCCCCAGCCAGCACCCCATTTTAGGAACTCACCTTTTGTACTTTAAAAAGTCATGTACATCTAGTAAAAGGCACATAACTACCCAGGAAGATTAATTCAGGTCATATCCAGCCAGTGATAACTCTGTTCTCTTTGCCTTGTCAAATTAAATAGCCAGTAAGGCAACAGGTCCCTATATGAAGATTTTGATGGGGCAGAGGCAAGAGACATCAGGATTGTCTCTTGAGTCTTAGACAATGTTAAAGAAAGCACTAGAAGAGGAGCCTGTGGTTCTAAAAGAGGTCCCTGGGTGATGCGAAGAGTTTGCGCTCGACTACTAACTAGCCCTGAGGTTGGTAGTTTGAACTGACCCAGCAGTGCTGAGGAGAAAAGGCCTGGTAATCTGCTCCTGTAGAGATTACAGCACCTATGCAGCTGCTCTTCTCTATAATGTGGGGCTGCCATGAGTCAGAATTCCCTCAATGGTAATAGCTCTGTGTGTGTGCATGTACATCTCTGTGTGCATACACTAGAAAGACAAAGGACAATGGGATCCAGGGGCTTCAAAGGGAAGAGTAGGCGCTTCAAAGGAATTTTCCACCAAAATCTTCTGCCTGTTTCACAATTTTGCCTCAAGTCCATCCTACCTGAAACCAACAACTGCCTCTCGCCCCCGACATTGCTTAGGATCAAACCTAAAGGCAAAGGGAGATCTAAGCACAGTTATTTGTCTCCATTTGAAACTGTGGCCTCATTCTGGTCATTAGATGTGGTCTTGGTTGTTGCTGTCTGGGATGTGCTTTGGGAACAAAACAAACAACAAAGGTGCACACACACGTTCATCCCCATAAAAACAAAAAAAGACCACTCAACTCATGCATTCAGTATTTAATGTCAGCTACAGTGGGTAAATTCATTTATTTCAGAGCCGTTGTTCTGAGGAGCTGACGCGTCCATTCTGACTCATGGTGACCCTACTTATAGCAGAAGGAAACGCTGCCTAGTTGTCACCATCCTCACTGTAGCTGTTATGCTTGAAACCATTTTTGCAACCACTGTATCAACCCGTCTCGTTGAGGGTCTTCCTCCTTTCAGCTGACCTGCTACTTCACCAAGCGTGGTGTCCTACGCCACGGGCTGGTCCCTCTTGATAACATGTCTATACTACCTGAGACAAAATCTCACCATTCTTGTTTCTAAGGAGCATCCTGGCTGTATGGAGTTGTTCGTTCTTCTGGCCATCCATGGTGCATTCAGTATTCTCTGCAACCCCGCAACTCAAAGGCATCGATTCTTCTTCACTCTTATTCATTGTCAAGCTTTCACACACATATGTGAGAGCTTGGATCAGGTGTACCTTAATCCTTAAAGTGACATCTTTGCTTTTTAAAGCTTTAAAGAGTTTTGTTGATATTGTTTTTGTTTTGTTTTCAGCAAATCTAGCCATATTGCAAGGCATCACTGGATTTCTTGACTGCTGCTTCTGTAGGTGTTGTCTGAGGATGCAAGTAAAATCAAATCCTTGACAAGTTTGTTCTTTTCTCAGTTTATCATAATGTTGCTCATTATTTCATTTGTGAAAATTTTTATTTTCTTTATGTTGATGTGTAACCTATACTGAAGGCTATAGTCTTTTTTATTCTGGAATAGCTGAACTAAAGCAGTAGCTTTCATCTTCCCAAGTTTAGAGAGATTGTACAGTGTGCTATCTTTTAACCAATGTGCACAATTTTCTAAATTTTAATGTGAAGGGACAATAATCTTTTGGAGCACATGCTGGCTTCTTCTGCGCTCTTTTAACAGCAAGCAAAAGAGGGGTGGGAAAGACAATGTCTTTCCCTAGCTCATTACCATGTTGCTGTGCTTTGCCTCTGGACATGGAGGAAAGGCAAATAGGAAAGGCAAAAATTGAGACTAGGAAAATAATGGGTCAGTAGGTATGGTCACTTCCTTCTATCCATCAGAGAGTTCTGTAGTTAATACACCTCTGTAGCCATCAAGTCAACTTACGATTTAATCATTTAAGATCTGCTCTTTGAGACAAATCCTTTGTGCTGCCCCTTTGAATAAGATAGTAGCTGCTGTGAGCAGACAAGACCAGAAAGAATGAGAGCAAGTCCCTAATCAGCTTTCTGCCTTTTCTGTACATGGTGAGAAGCCTTTTCAAAGTGAAGCATCAAGCTCTGGCTATTAGTTAGGACTGTTTGCAAGAATAGTAACTACAGAGTAGACTATCATCGCTATGATAATATTGAAAGTTTTAGAAGATGGGATGCACATATCCAAAGAATCTGATTGTCCTACTGTGGCTTCTTCACCCTCATCATCAGTGACAACAAAAATGTATTGAATACCATGATGTGATACTGTGACACCTATTGGGGCTGCCAGAAACATAAAGTATTAGTGTCTTACTGTAAAAGGACTATGCCAAATAGGAATATATTTACAGCTGATTATATGAGGTCTGATGATTAAGTCCATGAACTTAATTGTTCTAAGGGATGTTACCTCCTTGCTAAATATCACTACAGTCACCTTTGAAGTACTCCTCTTAGGAAGCTGTGCACTGACGCCAGAGCCTAGTCTACCCTTCTGAGAAACTTTGGAGCTCTTTCTGGAATGACCATTGCACATAGTGACACAGCGCCAAGTTTGCAAACTTAATTGTATAGCTATCTGTGAGGGAGTTTTTAACCAAGCAAATGAACAAACGTGTTGGCACACCCTCCCTACTCACCTAATCTGGCCCCCAATGACTTTTTTCTTCACCCGAAGATAAAGGAAACATTGAAAAGAAGACGTTTAAATGACATTCAGGACATCAAGAGTAACTCAATGACAGCTCTGAAGACCACTCCAGAAAAAGAGTTTCAAACTTGCTTTGAAGGGTGTATGAGGTGCTGGCATGGGTGCATAGCTTCCCAAGGGGAGTTCTTCTAAGGTGACTGTAGTGTTATTCAGCTATGAGGTATGTAATACTGCCTCTAGGATAAGTTCACGAACTTAATTGGCAGTCCTCATATATGTGTATGTATACACACAAACAATATATATATATAATTACATATATAATTGTCTCTAAATATGTGTGTATAGCCAAGCCAAGTGCCGTCGAGTTGGATCCAACTCATGGCGACTTGTTTATATATGCACATTTCTCTCTTAATTCATGAGGTTGGTCTCAGGATTAAATAACCCATTTAAAGTATTTTGTGCTTGGCACAGAGTACTCAATACATACTACTTTTATTCTCAGAAGCATCTTTGAAGGAATTGGGGCAGTTTTATTTGAAGAAGAAAATGATTAGTGGGCTTTCTCTGCCCCAAGACACCACACTCTAGAAAAATAATTTCTAAGCACCTGGGGCCATTAAAAGGGAAGCCACAAAAAAGCAGTTTCGATGAGACTGAACAATCTCCCAGGACTTGGTGTGGTAACAGCTAGGTACAGACACACACAGATAGAAGGCCTTCAGTTAGTACAACAATAACAAGCAATTGCCGTTCAGTCGATTTCAACAAAATAGTAGCTCTTCTTCATGGACCGTATGTTGGGGATGCATCAGCTTGACTTTCCTACGGCCACTTAGCCTTTCTTGGTGTCCCAATGGGCTGCAATACTGTTCTCCTTTCTCTACGTGCAGTTCCCCAGATTCTCTGATTCTCTGATCTCTGCCCACCACCTCCAAGAACTGGTCCCATCCGCATCTCCCCTTGTGATAGAATGCTTACTATGGCACAAACTTGGGACCCTTTTGGAATCTCCTTGTTTGAATCTCAGGAAGCTATTCTGGAGGTCAGAAGAACTGAGCAATAGTTTTGAATTTATTTCTTTTATACTCAAGTTTTGACAGTAATAATTTTCCTCACAGTTAAGTATCTGCCTGAGTGGGTAGGTAAGAACAGAAAAAATGAAGGAAAAAAAAAAAAAGCAAAGTGATAAATATTTAAAGATACTCTCTGGTTATGAAGTTTCCTCCCAAACTGGAAATTCTCTGGTTCTATGAGACAAACCGTGTCCACAATCCTTCTGAAGGAAGTTAACAGTGTAAGAGTGAAAAGCACAAAAAGCCAGATCAATGGTTTAAACAAAGCCCAAGAGAAGTGATAAGGCATGAAGGATCAATGTGAGCTATAGCCATTCATGAAGGTATCTTTTAACATAATAGGGGAGTGCTTGAGATTTACGTCTACTTCTGACATTGAAGGAGATGAATAAACGAGACTATGACATCTGAGATGAGTCTTGGAGGCCAGTGCACACAACAAGCCCAGGAGCCTCTAAGTGATTCTGTGTTGGCTATAGATTCTCTTCCCTCATCTAAACTCACTTACCTGGGATCCTAACACTTTGCCACATGTTGGTCTCTGTCCAAAGACCTTTTCTAATTATATCAGTTGCTGTAGAGTGCATTCCAACTCATGGAGACCCCTTGTCTGTTAGAACGAAACTGTGTTCCACTCGGCTTCCCATGACTAATTCTTCAGAAGTAGGTTGGCACGCTTTTCTTCTGTGTCATCTCTGGGTGAAACCAAACCTCTAACCTTTCAGTTAGCAGCTGAAACATTAACCACTGGCAATAACAGAGACTCCTCTAAATTGATCTTTCCCCTAAGTTCAGAAACATGAGTCCCACCTGGTTGTAGTATCACTGGGCAGCTAAAGCCTTTCACGGCCACAGCCAGCTTGGATTGGGCACTGCATCCTCACTGGATGTGATACCTCCAGACCAGTTCCCACCCTCTTCCACAGGCCAGGTTCCTAACAGCCTCTCTCCAGTGGTCGGTAAACCACGGATTCTTACAAGCCATTTTGTTGTTACGTTTCCCTTCTCTGATTGATGTCTAGATTTTCCATTGGCAAAGAATTAGAGTTATTGTAGGATTCAGGGATGAGTCAGGTTAGTTTGGTACCCCATAGTATTTTGCATGAAGGGTATACTTAATGAAAGAAAGAGTGAACAAAAAATTATGTTCAACATTTATTAAGACTCACTTAAAAGTACTAAGTGGATAATGAAATATAAACAACTTTATGTCAACATCTTAGACAATTTATATTAAACAGACAAAATTACTGAAAGATATAAACTACCAACAAAGAAGAAATACATAACCTAATAACCCTATATATTTTAAAGAAATTGAAATTTTAATGTAAAATATTTCCACATAAAATGCTTTAGGCCCAGATGGCCTAAAGCAATCTCATTGAAAAATCTAACAACCATCTTTGTATAAATTGCTAAGTTAATTTTAAATTGTATAATGATATGTGGAAGATCTAAAATAGCCAAGACGTCTTCAGTACAAAGACAAAAGTTGAATACTTACATCACCTGATTTTAAAACTTGCTATGAAGTGGTGATATTCAAGACTGCACGGTATTGGTGTAAGGATAAACACATAGTCTAGTAGAAAATGCAGAAATAGACCCATATATGTAAGGTCAACCAGTTCTGGAGAAAGACACCAAAGTAACTCAATAAGAAAAGACACTTTTTCAAAACATAGAGCTAGAACAATTAGACAGATACACAGATGGAAGAAAAGAAACCTGAAACCTTCAACAGTTACCTCATACTATATACAGAAAGAAATAAGGAAAATGGATCACAAACCTGTATTTATAAGCTAAAATTATGAAGCATCTGAAACAAAAAGGACTAAGTCTTTATGGCTTTGGGTTAGGCAGAGTTTTTAAAGATGTAACAGTATGAACCATAAAAAAAATCAATGTATTAATTTTCATTAAGTGAAGAAAATAAAAACTCCTCTTTTAAGGACATTTTTTAAGAAAATGAAAAGAATGAGGGAAAATATTTTCAGTACATCTATCTGACAACTCTTATAAAAAGACAGCATTTAAAATGGATACTTCCCAAAAGCAGATAAGCATTTGAAGAAATGCTCCATATCGTTAATTGACAAGAAATGCAAATTTAATCCACTTACAATGAAATACCACTACACACTCACTGTTGTTGCTATCAGGTGCTAGTGAGTTGATAGTGACCCTGTGTGTGTCAAACCAAAACACTGCCCAGTCCTGTGCCATCCCTTACAATCCTTACCACCACTGTATCAATCAATCTCATTAAGACTCTCCTTTTTCCCTGATCCTTGACTTTCCTAAGCCTGATGTCCTTTTCCCAGTACTGGTCCCGATAACATATCCTGAGTACAATGAGACTAAATATTTCCATCCTCACTTCCAAGGAGAATTCTAGCTGCACCTCTTCCAGGACAGATTTATTAACTCTTCTGGCAGTGCATAGCCTATATATTCAATACTCTTCACCAACATCATAATTCAAAGGCATCAATTCTTCTTAGCTCTTCTTTATTCATTGTCCAGTTTCTGCATGTATAAGATACTTTAAAGTACCGTGGCTTGGATCCATGCACTGTAGTCCTCAAAGTGACATCTTTGCTTTTTAGATCTTTTGCAGCAGATATAATATATATGTATATATATACAATACACACACACACATCTCCATATATATATCCCTGGTGATGGCACAAGTGGCTAAGTGTTTGGCTGTTAACCAAAAGACTGAAAGTTCAAATTCCCCCAGTGCTCCTTGGAAATCGTATGAGGCAGTTCTACCCTTTCCTATAGAGTCATTATGATTTGTGATCAACTCAACAGTAACAGGGTTGGTTTTATGTATGCCTATACACACACACTCACACATATGTACCTATGTACACATATACACACAACAAAACAAAGAAATACTAAAACCAATAATGGTCCTTGTTTACGCAACTGGTCAAGTGGTTGTAATTGGCATTTATAAGTACCATCTTCTACCTCCTATTCTTTATTCCCTTTATCTTCAGTAAGAACCTCAGCTGGTCGTAGCTCTTTGTCTGGTGGAGAGACCCTAACTTTCATTCCTGAAGAGTCTGTACCATTAGTAGCCACGTCATAAATGAGTCACTGTAGCTTTCCACCAATTTTAATCACAGCGCTTGGTAGAACTAAGAGATGTCCTCAGGGATCTCCTGTATTGCAGACTTTTCTTTACCCCCACTATGTAGTATCCATTTGATTTCTTGTTGGTAATCAGGATCAGTCACACCAGTTAATACGGTAACTGCCTTCTTTGCCTGTTGATCCAGAGGCATGAAGAACCTCTAAGTAATTAGTGGCATTATTAACTTCCAGTTCAATGGAATCAGTGATTCCTAACTTTGGGGAAAAAAAATGTCTAGACTGACAGGGTCACAGGAACAAGAAGCAAAAATTTTGTGAGGGGATCACTAAGGAAAATGCAAGGCAGTGCCAGTCCCATTTCCACCCCTGGACTCAAGGCCCATGAATCCTGGCTACGGAAGAAACAGCACCATATATTGGATGCTGGTTTAGTGCATATAGCATCCTGGAGGACACTGCCCCAACCCTACCAAGTATTGCCACCCATCTGGAGCCATAAGTGTGTCTTTAGTAGGCCATTCCATCATTCTGTCAAGCCAGTTGCTTAAGAACAATGGGAAACATGGTGAGACCAGTGAATTCCATGAGCATGTTCTCACTGCCAAGTTTCATTTGCTGTGAAATGAGTTCTTTGATCCGAAGCAATGCTGCATGGGATACGTGAAGGTAGATAATGCATTTTATAAACCCACAGATGGTAGTTTTGGCAGAAGCATTGTAAGTTCTATCCCAGTAAGAACAAAACACTAACCTTCCCGTGCTGGAAGCAGTCCAATGTAATCAATCTGTCACCAGGTTGCTGGCTGATCACCTAGAGAAATGGTGCCATATAGGGTATTCAGTATTGGTCTCTGCTGCTGGCAGATTGGACACTCAGCAGTGGCTATAATGAAGTCATCCTTGGTGAAGGGAAGGACATTTTGCTGATCCCATGCATAACCTTCATCTCTGCCCTCATGGTCACTTCTTTTCATGAGACAGTGGACAATGATACAAATAGCTAGGGAAAGTAGATGACTGATTTTGACAGAACACATAGTTCTATCCATTGGATTTTTAAACTCCTCTGCTGAGGCCACTCTTTGGTAAGCATTCACACAAGACACAGATGTTTTCACTTTTTTTTGGCCTATTCAGAGATGTCTATCCACATGCCTCTTTTCCATACTTATTTCCAATTTTCCAGTTATGTTCCTTCCTAGTTTCTGACCATCCAGCCAAGCCCTTGGCCACAACCCATGACATGTGTTTGTGTTTGACCAGCTCTCCTTCCCAGCAAAGTGAACAACCAGGTACACTTCAGAGAATTCTGCACTTTAGGAGGATTCCCCTAAACCACTGTCCTTTAAGGATATGGTGAGAATCACCAGTCCCGCATCCTTCAGGTCCTTGAGGGCAGCAGTAATCTCCACAATCCGTACATGAATGTGGTATTAGCTTACTATTTTTCTAGGTAAGGGTATGTATATTAGCTCCCAATTCACCTTTCCTACCATAATTGCACTTACTCCATGTTTTAGGGATCCAGTGTAGTGATTCTACCACTTGCTGAGTATGTTCATTCCACTTAGCGATTCTGGAACTAGGGAAATCACTACAGGATGGGTTCGGGAAGCCATTGGACTTACTGCAAGAAGAATATGAGCTAAGACTCCGTTAATAGCGTGGTTTCCATATGCCCTCCATACTGACTGGTAGGCCAACAGGAGTGCTTCTGGTTTCTTGGAATTAGTGTCAGTTCAGAGCCTTTGTCCAGGAATCTAGTCTGATTATTTTCTTTTCCCCAGTGAACTGTCAGTCTCATAAAAGGCCTCAGATCCCTTTGGTGAAGGCTGGGAGAGAAGTTACAGTTTAAATTTTGGGTGGTGTGATGGAGTCTTCCTTGAGGGAACCCAACCTGCCCAGAATTCAAGAGGTTATGAGTCTCAAAACTGGTGTAAATCTTGAATTGATGGAAGAGCCGTGACTTTCTATACTGGCAGTTTGAGTTAGACTGCCATTCTCTTGGCCTAGAATTCTTCCACTTACACAGATCAAGTAAAAAGTTAGTATTGTTGTGATCTATTTCACGCCTACAAACACCGTGACTGAGCAGCCAATGCCTTAGGCCCTTAAGGGTCAAACTATTCTGATTCCTGTTTTGACTTTGCTGCCGTAACCATGTCTACTTCATCTTTGTTAATGAAGTACTCCCACCCTGGGGTCCCCTCGGTTCCACTGTAGGTAGTTAGGTGTTTTAATTCAGTTAGGGTAGTTCTCATTGGCACATCTGACTCATATAAAATAGCAGTCATGATAGTCTTCAAGGATGTTGGGACTGCCTGCACAAATTTGTTCCTCAACAGATGGCGAAAGGCGTGTCCTCTAGGTACTACCTGGGTAGTGGTAGGTCCAATCTGATAAATCTATTTTAACATGCCAATTTCACTAAGCCTTTGGAAACCCTGGTGATGTAGTGGTTTGCTATACTGCTCACCAAAAGATCAGCAGTTCTAATTCACCAGACACTCCCTTTAAATTCTATGGGGCAGTTCTATTCTGTCCTATAGGGTCACTATGAGTCTGAATTGACTGAATGGCAGTTGGTTTGATAGGGTTGGATAGCTTCTCCTACAGTAAAACAAGGTATCTAGCATTTCAACTGGATTTAGTCTAGGCCACTGCTTAACAGGGGAATCAACCAAATTTTGAGATGAATACGAGGTCTTTTCTAACCTCTTGAGCTGAAACACTGAATGAACAATCTGTGCTTAGTGGGCCCATATCAATAGACTCAGATTGATCCAAATTTATGTCCCTTATGCCATCATCCCATACCTTATTAGACATTCTCACACGTATTCCTGAGGTTTGTATCTTTCACGAAAATCAAGCAGTTATTTTAGAGTATGGTATACCTCCTCATGGGTTGCACTTTTCATTTTACCTCTTGGGGCTCACTGGGACTTAAGTCTACTTCTAGTTCTAGAAGTAAAAATGTGTTGTAGAGGTTGGGCCTGGAGACATTCACACCCTAGGTAATTCTCTAGTCACTTCCCCAGGCAATATTTCAGACAAACCTGTCAGACAGAGCCGCGTTAATCTCACCAGATGGGGTAGAGGGGATAATGGTTTTATTTGAGGAAGTAGTTTAGCAGACAAAGATGGGATAATACATTCAGACGGAAGTTAGAGGGCTGAGGGCTGGTTCTGTTGGCAAGAGTGATTCAAGGAATTTAGAGGCTTATTGCTTTTCTGATTATCTGCTCCTGCACCCCTATCCTAAATTTCAGGATTGTATTCCTAGCATTGCATCTCACCTCTACTTGGAGTCAGCAATTCAAAGCTACCAGGCACTCTCCCATATAAAGAAGTTCTACTCTGTCCTATGGATTTGATATGGTTCAGAATTGACTGGACAGGTTTTACTGGACTATATGATGCCTGACAAGTCCACAAGCTTGATTTTTCTAAGAGCTACATACCTCATTGCTGAATATGACTATAGTCACCTTCAAAGTATTCCCCTTGGGAAGCTATGCACCAGTGCTAGTGCCTAGTCCACCCTTCTTAGCAATTTTGGAACTCTTTCTGCAATGGCCATTGCACATGGTGGCAGGGTGGAAAGATCACAAACTTAATTGTGTAGTTGTCTGTGAGGGGGTTTCTAGCCAGTAAGCAAATAACTATCAGGGAACACCCTCCCTACTCACCTGAGCTGGTCCCCAGTGACTTTTTTCTTTACCCTAAGATTAAGGAGATATTGAAAGGAAGACATTTTGATGACATTCAGGACATCAAGAGTAATATGATGACATCTCTGATGGCCATCCCAGATAGAGTTCCAAAATTGCTTTGAAAAGTGGGCTAGACATTGACATCAGTACATGGTTCCCCAAGGGGAGTACTTCGAAGGTGACCATAGCAATATTTAGCAATGAGACATGGAGCACCTTTTCTAGGATGAGTTCACAAACTTAATTCTAGGACCTCGTACATAAAAAATGATGTAGTTTATTGTTTGTAAATTACACTTCAGTAAACTTGATTTTATTGAAATCAAGTGAAAAACCACTGAATATACAATTTCTCATGTTTCTGGTCTATTTTTAAACTAATCTTGACAGTGAAGATCTTTTATTTAACTTTTATTCAGGAACTGAAAAAAATAATAAATATAAAAGAGAAGAAAAGAAGGGAAGAAGGGTGAGAAAGGAAGGAAGAGAGGAAGAAAGAGAAATAGGAAGTGAAAAAGGAAGGGAGCAAAAGAAGGGAGAAAGTGGGGGAGGAAATAACATTTATAGCTTCCCTGATGGGAGCACAGGTTGGAGCCCAGGAGTATGGCCCCGTCAGCATCCTTCACCCCTCTTTCCCTTATTTGCTCTCAATGTAAACCAAACCCTAAATCTGTTGCCACTGAGTCAATTCTGATCTGAGTCAAGTGACCTTACAGGACAGAGTAGAACTGCCCCATAGAGTTTCTAAGGAGCACCTAGTGGATTTGAACTGCCATCTTTTTGGTTAGCAGATACAGCTGTTAACCTCTATGCCACTAAGTTTTCCAACCCAAAAGCCTAAGCAAATAACCTTTGAGACTACAAAGCACTCAATTTAAAAATGACTGCTTCAAAGCTACTCTCAGCTCAGAAGCAAATTTTAGAAAGTGATAAGAGAGAAATCAAGTGATTTAAATTTTAGTAGTTAATTTCTGGTTAAGTTTTTTTCCAATCTAAATACTTGAAAAGCCTGCAAGAGAGAGTATCTTTACTATTCTGCTAAGTACCCTAAGTACCTGTGAATAAAACACCCCCTAAAAATCAACACAATTTGCTAAAGCTTTATTCCTCTCTTACATCTTCTAACTCAACTTTGCTGGATGACTCTTGATGACATTCACAGTTTGAGACTTTGTTTCACAACTAAACTATCATTACTTGAATTTATAGTAACTAAATTCTCCTCAGGGTACATCTGTGGGGGTATGCAGATAACCCTGTGAGTCATGGGGAACATTTATTATGATCATTATTGAGCCCAGGGTATCAAAAGCTAGAAAATGGAACAACCTCTGTGACCTCAGGAACAAAACGCTGATCAATTGGTTCTGTGGGCTGAAAGCTGGAGGAGTTCTTCACATGTGACAAAATGAGTACTGCTGGGTTTTGGCCTTAAAATACAGAGAAGTGAAATGCCACACACACACACACACACACGCAAAATTACAGCGAATAAATCTTAACCTTTGTTAAAACTCCATATGCACGAGGGATGTTGTCTTTATACAAACCGATTATTAATCTCCGTGTGTCTGCAGCTTGGTGGTAGACCTTGAAATGGCAATGATACTGATATGTTTATAACTTATTTTCCTTCCCCCACCAACTGTATCATAAGATACTCTAGATTTGGCTTCTTCCTTACCACCATCACTCTGTGACCTTGGGCAGGTCATTTAAATTCCCTCAGCTTCAACTCTCTCATTGATAAAATAAGGTTCTTAGACTACATAAATTCTCACATCACTGCTTAGACAAGACACACATTGTTGTTGTTAGCTGTGGTCTGGTTGACTCAACCCATGGTGATCCCACGCACAACAGCAGGAGACTTGGCCAGGCCTGTGCTAGCCTGTGACTGAAAGCGGCTGGGACTGTGAGCTGATACTTGAAAGTCGATCACTAGACCTTTCCTCTAGCCTCTCTTAAGCAAGAAGTTTTACTAAAACCCATTTGGCATCAAACCAACAACCACGCCCCCACTGACAATGGGTGGTAGCTACACATGAGGTGCGTTGGCCAGGAATCAAACCTGTGTCTCCTGCGGGGAAGGCAAGAATTCTACCACTGAACCACCAGTGCCCCACTAGATACGTACCTGCTGCCAAGCTGAAGCAAGTTCATTCCATCTGTCACTGACAGCCAGAATTCAGAGATGGGGAGAAAGTTTCAATGCATTGTTAGCAGACAAACATGCCAGCCGAGAGACAATAACTTCTCAAACACTGTCCCGCTTGGATTACATTTCTAGTGGTTTTCATAGACAGATTTCAAAGGGGTTGGGGCTGTTGTGTTTGCAACTGGATAATCAAACTGTGAATTGCCCAGAAGTTTGTCACAGGGTAATCAAACAGAATAAACTATCTAAAATTTGTCACAGAATAATCCAAACATTGTGAATTGCCCAAAAGTTTGTCACAGTGAAGTACCCTGACTCACGGCGCGACCCCGAATTCACTCTCAGGAGACGTCACTTGATGCAAACAGCAAGAGGATTTATTCCAGCATGCCGGGGCCCAGATCTTACTCCTAACAGAGCAGAGGAGCTGGGCCCCGAGTAAAAAGAGTACAAGGTTTTTATGCAGGTTGGGGGTGGGGTTGGGGTACAGAAGAAAAAAAAAGGTGAGGATGGGGTGAGGGTCATGCGGGGCTCAGCACATGAGCAAGGCTCTAAGCAGATGGTCATCTACAAGGGCGGTGGTCACCGGGATGGACAACAGATGGTCACAGGGTTGGGCAAAAGGCTCTAAGCAGATGGTCATCTACAAGGGCGGTGGTCACCGGGATGGACAACAGATGGTTACAGGGTTGGGTAACAGACAAAGCTATCCAGGAGGCACAGAGGTTTGGGCAGTGTACTACTTCTCAGAAATGTGGGGTTGGTTATATTCTCAGAAAATAGATGGCCAGCAGAAAAGGAGTTTTAAAATAGTTTCTAAACAGTTTCTTCATTCCCAACTCTTCTGATTTGTAAATATTTTCTAATCATAGAAAATTCAGATGTTTGTGTTTCTATAATTAGAGTGTTGTTGCAGTGCTTGATGTTGTTGTCTGAGTAATAAAATCTGCACTGAGCTTACTCTTTCTCTAACGAATCTTATTAGCCTATTGAGGATGCAGGGTCCCAGTGTTACAAGTAATAGTAGTATCAATAGGGGGCCTATTAGGGAGGACATTAAGGTGGTCAGCCAGGGGGATCTGGAAAACCAATTTTCAAACCATCCCTGTTGGGCCTCTCGGTCTCTTCGTCTTTTGTCTAATCTTTCTCTTAGTTTGGCCATTGAGTCTTTGATTATTCCTGAGTGGTCAACATAAAAACAACATTCTTCTTTCAGGGCAGCGCAGAGGCCTCCATCCTTTAGGAATAATAAGTCTAGTCCCCTCCTGTTTTGTAGGACTACTTCAGATAGGGAGGTTAAAGATTCTTCTAGCTTAGAAATTGAGTTTTCTATGGTCTTTAAATCTTCATCTATTGCTGCCCTTAAGGCTGTGAATTTTTGTGTTCCCTGGATTAAAGCAGTAGTTCCTGTGCCTACTCCAGCCACTACTCCTGCGCCCAGCAACACGGCTAGGGTTATTGATACTGGTTCTCTTCTGACTCTATAGTTCTCTGAATCAAAATGATCTTCGAATGATTTTGAATCATGGTATATGATTCTGGGTACCAATTGAACTAAAACACAAAAATCTTTAGAGTTATTAAAAACAGTGGTGGTAATACAAGGGGTGAGTCCGGTGTTGCAAGCCCACCATCCTTCTAATGGGGGTACGAGGTAGTAGTTAGTGGAGGTGTGAGGGCTAGTTAATGTCTGATTACATAATTGTTTTTTGTCTGCAGGGACGTTTCCCAAACAAGTTCCTTTTCCTGTTACTTCGGTAAGGGTTAGTTTATTTTGGGTTCCCCAGGTGCATAAGCTGTGGGAGGTTGTATTGCTGAAGTTTCCTGAAAATGCCACCCCTTCATAATAGGGAGGCCTGGAAGTCAGGCATAACCAGCATGACTTAGTAATGTTAGAATTAGAGGTGTTAAGTACACTGAAAGTTCCCTGTACTAAATTCAGCAATCTCTGTTCGGTGTTGCTGGGGGCTAGGAAAGTTGTAGGGGTCACTGGGGTACTAGAGGGTGGGGGGTCAGGGGGTTTTGGTTGGGTTGGCTTCGGGAGTGGTAGTTGAACTGGGCTCTTGGGGGGAGCATCTAGCTTGGATAGTACCTTATTTGGGCCTATCGATTGGGCTGGGAGTTTTTCTATGCTGAGGCGGACCCGGAGGCCAGACCCGTCTCCTCCGCCGTATGTCCAAAATACTATACCCCAATAAAAACCCTCTATCCACTTTGAGGTGTCAGTTTTTCCGGCTTCTGTAAACCGAATTCTTATGTAATCTAAGTCTTTTTGAGAGCATGGCTTATTTCTGTATGGGTTTGCAGCCGCTTTAAGGTAAATCATTGTTGCAGTTTTACCGGGCCCTGGATGTACAAAAGAAAACTTTAAAAGGTCCTGTTTTTTTGTTTTCCATCTCCAATCCCCATCATTTGAGGTGACACAGCTCCATCTACCACAGAAATAGCTATCTAGTCCCCCACAGCTCTTATCCTTACTATGCCCTGGGCAGCTATAAAACCCATAACTACGCACCAGGTTAGGAGGAGTGCGTTTTGCTGAGGGGATGATTTGTCGGAGGCAGAAATATAAATCAGGCCACCAGGTACCAGGTGGGGCTTGGTGGCTGGTGCTGTTGATAGTGGCACCCGTGTCTAAATCTATAATCTTCCAAGTGAGCTGTTGGGGAGCATGAGGGTTGGCCTCGAGGAGAGAGTTAATTGCCAGTAGCCACACGGCGGACACGAAGTTTAAGGGGGTCATCTGTCTTTTCTAATTTCCACTCCTGTTCTGGTGGAGGGGCTACTTTAACATGGGATGCATGAATCCAAGCGGAAATGCCATCTACCTTAACAGCAGTTGGGGTAGTTAAAAGTACCACGTAAGGTCCCTTCCACCGAGGTTCAAGATTCTTGGTTTGATGTCTTCTGATGTAGACAGAGTCTCCCACTTGGATCGGATGTGGAACTGTTGTTTCTCCTGGAGTATAGATCTCCCGTAGAGGTTCCCACACTTCTTTCTGCACGGCTTCGAGGGCCCACAACCTTTCAAGTAAAGGGGTATTAGTGACACATTCTGAAGAGTTATGTAGATGAGCAGAAGATATTGGAGTTGGTGCTCCAAACATAATTTCAAAAGGAGTTAGACCGAAACGACCAGGTGTGTTTCTAACCCGGAACAAGGCTGCAGGAAGGAGGGCTAACCAATCTTTTAGGCCAGTCTCAATGGTCAGTTTAGTTAAGGTCTCCTTTAGGGTTCTGTTCATTCTCTCTACCTGTCCTGAGCTTTGGGGGTGATATGCGCAATGTAATTTCCAATCTGTCCCCAAAATTCTTGCTAAACCTTGACTTACCTGGGCAGTGAATGCAGGCCCATTATCTGACCCGATTACCTTGGGCACGCCAAATCTAGGGAAAATCTCCTCCAGAATTTTCTTCGCCACTATCAATGCAGTCTCTTTCTTCGTGGGGAAAGCTTCAGTCCACCCTGAAAAAGTGTCTACAAAAACTAGTAGATATTTAAAATTATATTTAGTGGGTTTTATTTCAGTGAAATCCACTTCCCAGTATGATCCTGGGCGATCTCCCCGTAACCTTTTTCCGGCACCTTTGTAGGTTTTTGGTACGTTGACAAGTTGGCACGGGACACAGTTCATTACTGTCTTTGAGGCCAGATCCTTAAGTCCAACTATATAGTAGGGAGACTTCTTCACTAACTTAATTAAGTTAGTCTCTCCTAAATGGGTCAGGAGGTGTAGTTGTCTTAAATAGACCATGGCGGTTCTTTTGGGCAAAATATTTTTACCTTCCTTCGTCTGGCAAATTCCTTCAACAGTTTTTAGGGTAAACCCTGCTTGTCTTATGTGATTGAGGTCTTCTTCAGTGTACTGGAAGGGCTGTTTGCAGGTTTGGGTGGGACTGAGGGAAGGTAGGAGTGGTAAAATGCAAGTTCCTTGGGCTGCTCGTTTTGCTGCAGTATCTGCTCTTTGATTTCCCTTTGCTACGGCAGAGCTGTCTTTTTGATGTCCTGGACAGTGTATAATGGCTAATTCTGCCGGTAGATGTATGGCTGTCAATAACTCTAGAATTTCTTGTTTATTTTTTATGTCCTTTCCAGCTGAGGTAAGTAAGCCACGCTGCCGATAGATGGCCCCATGCACATGGGCAGTGGCAAAAGCATAGCGGCTGTCGGTGTAAAGATTAAGTCTTTTTCCCTCTGCTAGTTTTAAAGCCTGTGTCAGGGCTATGAGTTCGGCTCGTTGGGCTGAAGTTCCTGCCGGGAGACTGCTAGCCCAAATGGTGGTAGAGTCATCAACTACTGCAGCTCCTGCCACCCGCTTACCTTCAGTCATGTAGCTACTCCCATCGGAATACCATGTCAGGAGAGGGCTTCCTTTTAATGGTTGATCCTTCAAGTCTTTCCGTGTTCCGGTTTCTTCGGCCAGTATCTCCTGACAGGAATGTATTACTTCGGCTGAGGTTTCAGGCAGCAGGGTGGCTGGATTCAGAGTAGTGGGAGCCCCGAACTCAATCCGGTCCCGATTTAATAATAGGCTTTGATAGTGAGTCATTCGGGCATTTGACATCCAGCGCTCTGGGGGTTGCCGGATGATGCTCTCCAATGTATGGGGGGCTATGACCGTCAATTTTTGCCCCAAAGTTAACTTGTCTGCGTCTTTCACTAGGGAGGCGACAGCTGCGATAGCTCGGAGGCATGTAGGCCACCCGCTAGCCACCGGATCTAGCTTCTTCGACAGGTATGCTACGGGTCGTTTCCATGGGCCTAATGGTTGAGTCAATACGCCCCGTGCTACTCCCTTACGTTCGTCTACGAACAGAGTGAAAGGCTTGGTTACATCGGGCAGGGCCAAGGCCGGTGCTGTCAATAAGGCCTGTTTAATGGTATCAAAAGCTTCTTGCTGTTCCAGACCCCACGTAAAGGGGGTCGAATTCTTAGTCAGAGGGTACAGGGGCGCTGCCAAAGTGGCATATCGGGGAATCCAGAGTCGGCAGAACCCAGCAGTGCCCAAAAATTCACGTACCTGGCGGTGAGTAGAGGGTACAGGTATCTGAGTCACAGTCTTTTTGCGGGCCTCGGTGAGCCATCTTTTTCCATCTTTTAGGACATACCCCAAGTACGTCACTTCTCGTTGACACAGCTGGGCCTTCTTTGCAGAGGCCCGATACCCCAACCGGGAGAGTTCAGCCAACAGGGCTCCTGTGGCCTCCCGGCACTCAGTCTCTGTTGCTCCGGCGATGAGGAGGTCATCTACATACTGTAAGAGAGTTACCTGGGGATGTGAGGCGCGGAATGGCATTAAATCTTGATGGAGGGCCTCATCGAAGATGGTGGGTGAATTCTTGAACCCTTGTGGCAAACGGGTCCAAGTTAGTTGTCCAGTGACCCCGTCCTGGGGGTCTTTCCACTCAAAGGCAAACATAGGTTGACTGGCTGGATGTAATTGAAGACAAAAGAAAGCATCTTTTAGGTCCAGGACTGTATACCAGGTATGGTCGGGTGGCAATGAGCTGAGTAAGTTGTAAGGGTTAGGCACTGTGGGGTGGATGTCTAGTACTCTTTTGTTGACCTCACGGAGGTCTTGTACGGGGCGGTAGTCGCCCGTGCCTGGTTTCTTTACAGGGAGTAAAGGGGTGTTCCAAGGTGACTGGCATTTTATCAGGATTCCAAGATTTAGAAGTCTCTGTATGTGAGGTTTTATTCCTTTTCTGGCTTCTAGAGTCATGGGATACTGGCGGACAGCCACGGGGGTGGCTGAGGCCTTCAGTTCCACTACTACTGGGGGCTGTAACTTGGCCAGTCCCATGCCTGCTGTTTCGGCCCAGGCCTGGGGAAAAGCCTTCAGCCAGTCCTCTGGTGTTCCAGTGGATGGGGGGAGACTATAAATCCTATACTCATCCTCTAGCTGCACAGTGAGGACGCTTATTGGGACTGAACTTTTATCTGTTATCAGGGGGCCTCCGGGGGAAAAGTGAATCTGGGCTCCTACCTTTGTCAGGAGATCTCGTCCCAGCAGGGGGCTAGGACACTCGGGGATGACTAAGAAAGAATGGGATACCCGGCCCGTTCCCAGATCGACTGTTCTTCGGGTAGTCCATGAATATTGCTGTTGCCCAGTGGCCCCTATCACCCAGGTCTTTTTTCCTTGTTTTAATTTTCCTAGTGGATGAGTGAGGACTGAATGTTGAGCTCCGGTATCGACTAAAAATTCCACTGGTTTCCCCTCCACTTTTAGAGTTACCCTGGGTTCGGGGAGGGGCTCCGAACCCCGTCCCCTCTAATCTTCACCCTCACCAAGGGTCAGTACTTTGGGTGAGGGGCGCCTTGGTTTCTTTGGGCAGTCCCTGACCCAATGTCCTTTCTCTTTGCAATAGGCGCATTGGTCCTTCTCTAAGGAGGGGCGGTCTTCTAGATGCTTTGTTTTGCCCGCTCTTGGCCTGTTTGGGGGCTGAGGCCCTTTGCCTTTTTCTTGAACTACTGCAGCTAGGATTTTAGAAAGGTTTTTCTCCCTCCTCTTATCGCGCCTTTCCTCTCTCTCTTCCTTTTCCTTTTCCCTCCTTTGTTCCTTTTCTTCCTCTGTCTCTCTTTTGTGAAACACCTTTTCTGCCTCTTTTACCAGGTCTTTGAGGGATAAGTCTTGTAGGCCTTCTAATCTTTGTAGTTTTCGTTTTATATCAGGTGCTGCTTGCCCAATAAAGGCCAGTGCCACCGAGGCCCTTTGCCCTTCTGAGGTTGGGTCAAAAGGTGTATATCGTCTAAAAGCATCTATTATCCTTTCTAAAAATACTGATGGGGCCTCGGCTGGTCCCTGGGTTATTTCCCTTACCTTGGCCAGATTGGTGGGGCGGCGTGCAGCCCCTCGGAGACCTGCCACCAGAGCCTGGCGATAGATGGTTAGCCGCTCCCTACCTTCAGGAGTATTGAAGTCCCAAAGAGGTCTCGTCAGAGGGAACCCTTGATCAATCTCATTAGGGAGCTGTGTAGGTCTTCCATCAGTCCCTGGCACGTTCTTTCTTGCTTCTAAAAGAATCCTTTCACGCTCCTCAGTAGTGAAGAGCACCTGTAAGAGTTGTTGGCAGTCATCCCATGTGGGTTGATGAGAAAACATTAATGATTCCATTAAGCTGGTGAGTTTCTGGGGGTCATCGGAAAAAGAAGGGTGATTAGTTTTCCAATTATACAAGTCAGAGGAAGAGAAAGGCCAGTACTGAAGGGGTTGTACTGGGGGATCTCCCTCGTTGGGACCTGGAGTGGGCGGCCCGTACGCTCGCAAAGGGAGAGCAACTGTGGTATCAGGGGTGGCTGCCCTGCGGCTTCTAGTCCCCCGTGCTGGGCCCTGGCTCGGGGGAACTGCTGCCTGGGCGGCCTCTTCTGGGGGGGCAGAGGGCCTTGGGGTGGGATAAGGTGGGGGGTCATCTAGGAGTAGGAGGTCCTGGGTCTCGGGATATACTGACGATTCAGGCCTCCGCTTTTCCTCCTCCGGGGGTGTGGAGGTAGTGGCCATTATGTGGGCTGAGTCCACTATCCACGGTCTCACCCATGGAGGAGGGTTCTGGACCAAATCCTGCCACACGGTGATGTAGGGTAGTTGATCAAGATGTCCTCTTGGTGGTCCCTGGAATATAACTGATTTAACTTTCAAGATTAGAGACAGATTAAAAGACCCTTCGGGGGGCCATCCCACATTGAAGGTGGGCCACTCAGAAGTGCAGGAGGTTCTCCAAGGCTCCTTCCGGACCTGTACAGACAGATTACGAGCCCTTTCCTTCACCTCTGTCCAGTGGTCAAGAGTCAGAGTGAGGGGTGTAGTCATTGTCTGTCCCATCGTCAAACACACACTCAACACAATGAAAACAAGACAAACTGAAAACAAAACCAGACTGCGGCCGCACCGAGTTTCATAAAAGTACCGAAATGAGTCCACAGGGGATCGTGATGATCCTGGCCTTACAGAGGAGAATTCCTCGTTATTAGACTTTACAGAGGAGCCCGCCAGGCGTCCCTGGTCTCTCCTTCCTCCTGGGGCGTCCCCCAGGACAGCAACCTGTATCCTTCCTAGCACGTCTGCAGGATACTGTCTCTGGTCCCTCACGGGGCCAGAGACGGTCGCCAAACCAAAAGTGTACACTTCAGAGACAACAGAAACACAGAAATGGGCCCTTACCTCCAAGGTTGTCTCTGGGAGTGAGGGGTGGTCACCGAGGACCCGTTTCCCGGCCAACGCACCAAAATGAAGTACCCTGACTCACGGCGCGACCCCGAATTCACTCTCAGGAGACGTCACTTGATGCAAACAGCAAGAGGATTTATTCCAGCATGCCGGGGCCCAGATCTTACTCCTAACAGAGCAGAGGAGCTGGGCCCCGAGTAAAAAGAGTACAAGGTTTTTATGCAGGTTGGGGGTGGGGTTGGGGTACAGAAGAAAAAAAAAGGTGAGGATGGGGTGAGGGTCATGCGGGGCTCAGCACATGAGCAAGGCTCTAAGCAGATGGTCATCTACAAGGGCGGTGGTCACCGGGATGGACAACAGATGGTCACAGGGTTGGGCAAAAGGCTCTAAGCAGATGGTCATCTACAAGGGCGGTGGTCACCGGGATGGACAACAGATGGTTACAGGGTTGGGTAACAGACAAAGCTATCCAGGAGGCACAGAGGTTTGGGCAGTGTACTACTTCTCAGAAATGTGGGGTTGGTTATATTCTCAGAAAATAGATGGCCAGCAGAAAAGGAGTTTTAAAATAGTTTCTAAACAGTTTCTTCAACAGGATAATCAGAGTAAACTATCCAAAATCTGTCAAAGGACAATCAGTGTAAATTACCCAAAAGTTTGTTGCAGGAGAAACAGAGTCCACCAAAGCCAAGTGCAGTCAAGTCGGAGCCAACTCATGGTGACCCTAGGGGCCAGAGTAGAGCTGACACCCAGAGTATTCAAGGAGAACCTGGTGGATTTGAACTGCTGACCTTTTGGTTAGCAGTGGTAGCACTTAACTCACTATACCAGCAAGGTTTCCCAGTGGATAAACAGAGTAAACTTTCCAAAATTTGTCACAGGACAAGCAAACAGTGTAATTTATCCAAAAGTTTGTCACAGGATAAACAGAGTAAACTATTTAAAATTTGTCACAGGGTAACCCAAACAGTGTGAATTGCCCAAAATTTTGCCACAGGATAATTAAAGTAAACTACTCAAAATTGGTTACAAGATAATCAAGCGCAGCAAACTATCCAAAATTTTTTTTCTCTCTCTCTGAAGTCTTAATCGATTTTATTTCTTCAGAGATAGGGAGAGAAATATGGACCTGTTAACGCAGTCTGAGAGTGAGAATTGAGGCAAGGGAAGGAATGCAGCTTAATAACCTCTGTTGGGTTCTTGTATTCACCACCATACCCTCTAGTACCCACTGCCATGGAGTCAGTTTTCATTCTACCAACTTTGCAGAAGAGAATACAACTGCCCCGTAGGATTTCCAAGGCTGTAAATCTTTGGGGAAGAAAATTGCATTGCCACGTCTTTCTCCCTCATGCACAGACATGTAAGTAAACTCTGCTGCTGCCAAGTTGATTCTCACTTGTAGTAACTCTAAGAACAGAGAAGAACTGTCCCATGGAATTTTCAAGGATGGCGGATTTGAACTGTTGACCTTCTGGTTAGCGGCCGTGGCACTTAACCGCTATGCCACCAGCGTTTCCGTGTAGACACGCAGTGCCTTCTAAAACACTGCTAAGACTGACCCAGCCCTGACCACCTTCTGCCTGGCATCTGACTCATTCTGTTTTTAGGGGTGGAAAGACTGTGAAGGAGGATGGGGAAAAGAGGTGGAAGGTGAGGCAAAGCCAAAGGCAGGTCGAAAATCAGCAACCAAAAACTGAGAAGGGAGCTAGCTTCAGTCCTTCTCCCCTCCTGCCCAGGGTCATCTGCAAGGAAAACGTCAAAGGCAGAAGCCATTGCCTCCCCACCACTCCTATAGATCTTCCTCTGTTTAAAACAAAAGACAGAAAGACAGGAAATCCAGCAGTGTTGTCTCCATGTTGGCCACTGTGACCCTTGGCGCTACACTTGATCTAACAACCTGACCAGGATTAAATCATTATCTTGTCTCACAGAGGCCCTTTTGTTCTCTGGATAAATAAGAGAGGAAGAGGGCTGTGTGATTTCAAACCACGGGGATCCATGCTGCTGCATCGTTCAACCAGGAATGGTTTCCCATATGGTTTGGAGGTAGATTCCTGTTGAGGCAGGGGAGAAGCAGAAACAAAGGAGGCACGGCTTTGTGTTTTTCAGTAGTTCAAGTGTGGCTACACGTGGGATCAACCTGGAAGGCAGGATTTTCATAGAGATAAAGAGAGGAGGCCAGGAAGAAAGAAATGCAGTAAAGAGAATAACAAAGGCTGGTACCTTGGCATCCAGCCTCTTAGGAACAGATTAAAGCTGCCCTAGGCTTCCAAATTATTATTACATATATGTTCAATTTCAGATTGCAGAAGTTGGTAAGAATCTTTAATTTCTTCATCTTTGGCCTTAGTTGTCGGTGCATAAATTTTAATGCTGGTTGTATTGACTGATTGTCCTTGCAGACATACGAATGTTATCCTATCACTGACAGCACTGCACTTCAGGATACGTCTTGAAATGTTCTTTTTGATGATGAATGCTATACCATTCCTCTTCAATTTATCACTCCCAGCATGGTAAATCATATGATTTTTGACTGTTTCCAATATTCCTAGATTCATACTTTGTATATTCCACTTTCCTATTACCAGCAGATGCTTGTAGTTGTTTTATTTCACTTTGAGTCATGCTACATCAGTAAGTAAAGGTCCTGAAAGCTTAACTCCATCCACATCACTAAGGTTGACTCTACTTTGAGAAGGCATCTCTTTGCCAGTTGTATTTTGACTGCCTTCTAACCTGAAGGGTTCATCTCCCAACATTATATCAGAAAATGTCCTGTTGCTATTCGTAAGATTTTCACTATTCCCTCCCTCCCCCCAAAATAGACTGCCAGGTTCTTCTTGGTCTGTGTTAGTCTGGAAGCTCAGCTGAAACCCTGCTGGTATTTGAATATCAATGGCATCATCTGCTGCAGCAGCCTTTCTTAAAGCTTTAAACTATCTCTTTAAAGACTAAGGTATGCCTGAACCAAGTTATGATGTTCTCAACTGCTGCATAGAGATGTGAAGTATGGGCAATGACTAAGGTAGAACAAAGAAGAATTAACACTTTGAATTATGGTTTTGGCAAGGAGTGTTGAATATACTTTAGATTGCCAAAAGAACAGACAGATCTGTCTTGAAGAAATACGGGCAGAACACTCCTTAGAAACAACAATGGTGAGACTTCATCTCATAAACTTTGGACATATTTTCAGGAGGGACCAGTCCCTGCAAAAGGCAGATCAGTGAAAAAGAAGACCCTCAATGAGATGGATTGACACAGTGAACGAAACAATGGGTTCATGCGTAACAATGATTATGAGGGTGCCACAGAACGGGGTAGTGTTGCATTCTGTTGAATGAAGAGTCACTATGAGTTGGAACCGACTTCATAGCAGCAAACAATATTGAGGCTCCCAAAGCTGGAAAAGGTGATAGGGCTGAGCAGAGGAGCAGTAGACCTGGGTTTCATTAATTCCTTAAATAATCCTGAGTAAGACTATTCTCTATATTTTTTTAACCACTTATGTACTGAAAGACAGTAATAATTCAATTCAGTAAATGTTTATTGAATATCTGCCTTATCCTAAGACAGCTGCCTTGGGAGCTCACAGTCTCGTGACAATGATAGACTTGTCACATGCCCTACTATGCATTAAGGCAAGAAGTATTAAGAGCTAAGTTAGAGATACAGAGGAGCGAAATGCTGACAGAATCAGAGGAAACAGTGACTTTTCAGCACATCTTTCCCTGAGGCAACTCTGCCCTTGGATTTCCTAGGGGTTTAACATAAGCCATCCTCCGCCACAGCCTGGATTTCAGAGTGGCTTCAGCATAAGCCACTGCCCAAAAACAGCCCACAGGAATCTGAACCACGAGCAAAACTTTATGCCTGCCACCCACACCCTCCTAAGCAAAGCTTTTCTCTATCAAAAGACCATAAACAAACCCTAGCGCATCTCCTCTTTTCAACATTTTCTTTTTTTTTTTTTTTTCTTATCAAGCTGTAAAACCATTCACCTCAAGCCACTTCATTGGGACTTTAAAACTATAAAAAAAATTGCCCGGCTGGGCTGGGGTTGGGGGGGCAGCAGACACTGAGCTGTCTCCCAGCTCAGACCCCCTTCTCTCTCTCTCTGTCTTCCCTCTCCTCACCCCTGAATGGGCTGAGCCACCCTCAGCTCAGTCCCCTTCTCTTTCTCTTCAGGGGGGCTGAACCAACCCTCGGCTCAGACCCCACTGTCCTTCTCTTAGAGTAAACTTCACTGGACCCTAAGACTGGTGTGTCTCTGTCTCTGTTTTGCACCATTGGCTCCTCAGCATTTCCCATTCTTCTATTGGGAACATGATGGCCCTTCCCCACTGGGTTTTCTGGAAGGAAATATCTCCTTCCAGAATTCTAGTCATTTGTCTTTGTCTTTCAACTACTTGATGCCAAGGACTTTGTTATTGATCAATAAAGACTAAATTGACTGGTTGTCATTTCTGATTACAGATGGCACTGGTGAACATGGCCAACCATGGAGAATGTCAATGGACAGGAGGAAGATGCAAATGCCTTTCAATCACAGTCTCACGTGGTTATGTTCTCTAGCAGTTGGAGTCAGTCTTCCACAAGTTACACATTTTTCCTGACTTCTGAGTAGGAAGACATTTTTAGCAATCTGGGCAGTCAACTTTCTTTGTCATTCATGATTTCAGAGACAGAGTCTGAGACATATGAAAGACACTATAACTCCCCTAGAAAAAGAATTAGCTATTATGAGTGAGAGGAGGGTATCTGGGAGAGGAAAGGAGATTCTGTATGGAAAAGGACATTTTCAGATTTTTGGGATGATTCTATCTAGCACAATTCTTTCAGTCATAAAGTGATCGCTAATGTGTAATCCATATTGCCCTCCCTGAAGAAAAGCCTGTTGCCACTTGCATTGCCTACAGGGAAAAAAAGGAACAACTCTGTGATGGCTTTCTCACTCACTGTTGTCTCTATTAAGCATATGGAGTTTGAATCCAGTCAACTTCATTTTGAATCACAGCTCTGCGTGTAAGAGCAGGTCACTTTCCTTGGCACAGGAAACCTTGTTCCCACTCTTTTAGAGAATACAGATTTCTTATCATTAAAAAACTTGAACTTTTAAACCATTGACTTTCACAACATTTAAAGCATAATTGTCTCTATTAGAGTATTATTTCTGTCACTTATAAACCGCATGATTCTTGGCAAGTTAGTTAATCTTATTAAACCTAAACTTCTTTTGTCCACAAAGTGGAAAGAATAACATCTACCGGTTGTAGATTGAATAGATTGAATTATACCCCTCAAAATATGTGTCAACTTGACTAAGCCGTAATTTCCAGTGAGTCGGATCCGACTCGACGGCACTTGGCTTGGCTATTGCTGTTCTCCATTCTGTGACCTGATAATCCATGGTATTGTGAATCCTAACCTCTATGATATCAAGGAGGAAGGATTAGAGTCAGTTCATCAACGAGGCAGGACTCAATCTACAAGATTAGGTTGTATCTTGAGTTAATCTCTTTTGAGATATAAAAGAGAGAAGCAGAGAGGAGAGGGACATCCTACACCCAAGAAAGTAGATCCATGAGAAGAGTTTGTCCTTTGGCCCTGAGTCCCTGTGCTGAAAAACTCTGAGATCCTAGGACAGATTGATGATAAGGACCTTCTCCCAGAGCCCAGAGAGAGAGTCTTCTGCTATTGCTGGTGCCCTGAGTTTGGACTTCTATCCTCCTAGACTGTGAAAGAATAGATTTCTGTTTGTTAAAGCAACCTATTTGCAGTATTTCTGTTACAGCAGTACTAGATAACCAAGACACACTATCCATATGTTTGTTGGGAGGATTAAATGAGCTAACACATGTAATTTCCTTAACGGGATACTGAAATAAATGGACAATCGTCACTCCTGCCTTGATCACAGCCTTTGCTAAGAAAAATAATTCTCCCCATTGTCCTTATAGATCAATTGGTCTTTAGCCACCTCATCAGTGTCTTCATCAGCTGTGGCTTACTGCATTGTGAGCAGACACCCAAATTAAGATACCCACAAACTGCCTTCATATATACCCATGTATTACCTTGATGTATAGAGAAAGAAAGATGCCTGAGAAAGTGATTGGTTCCAAACAAAGACTTGCTACTGGAAATTTGAATTGAGAAAATACTAACTGTCGTGGATTGAATTGCATCCCCCTGCCCCTCCTCAAAATGTGTGTAGCAATTTGGCTAGGCCATGATTCCTGGTGTTGTGTGATGTTCCTATATGCTGTAAACCCTGCCTCTATGATGTGAATGAGGGAGGATGGGCAGTGGTTACCTTAGTGAGGCAGAACTCAATGTATAAGACTGTATCATGCCTTGAGGCAATCTCTCGGAATTTAAAGCAGAGGCAAGCAGATTGGGAACCTCACACCACCAAGAGGGCAGCGCCAGGAGCAGAGGGTGTCCTTTGGACTCAGGGTCCCTGCACCTCAGAGGTTCCCAGTCCAGAGGAAGATTGACAACAGGAGCTTTCCTCCAGAGTCAGTGGAGAAAGACTTCCCCTGGAGCTCATGCTCTCCATTTGGACTTACAGCCTACTGGACTGTGACAGAACAAAATTTCTTTTTGTTAGAGTCATTCATTTGAGGTATTTCTGTTGTGGCAGCACTGGATGACTAAGATATGAAGGGAATTCACTGTCAGTGGTGGAATAACAAAACTAGACAGGTATTGAGATAGAGTTCAGACCATGAAGAATCATGACACATTCAAATTATGAGTGAGCAAAAGCTCTGGTCATGAGGAAAGATTTACAAATAAGAAGCCAAGGAAGCCAGTTTCAGGAAGACGAGAAGAGAGCAATCATTTAAAGTATCTGAACTCCTTTAGTGATACTTAAGACCAGGCAATGCTTTGTTCTGTTTCACCTGAGGTCACCAAAGCTCAGAATCAACTGGACTTCAACTAGCAACAAGAATGGTGCTGACAGAGGACGAGTCTGGGTCAGACTAGTGTCTGGTCTTCACTTTCCAAGACATTTTTCTGATCCCTGATCTACAACACTCCCTGTCTCCTCTCCCAGCTGCCACATCGTCTATCAAACTAATCCGTGAATCTTTCTTCCTTACAATGAAGAAGTAACTGAAATACAGGTACTGGAAAGGCTCTTGGAAACACTGGTTGCCTAGTAGTTAACTGCTATGGTTGTTAACCAAAAAGTTGGTAGTTTGAATTCACCAGGGGCTCCTTGGAAACTCTGGAGAGCAGTTCCACTCTGCTCTATAGGATCTCTGTGAGTTGGAATCGACTCAAAGGCAGTGGGTGAGTGGTGGAAAGACTCTTAATAAATGGTGGTATTACTATTAACTTGTAAATGGGGGAATACTGAGAGTTCAATATGTAAAACCCAGAAACAGAAGCCGTGGTTAGCCAGCTATAAGGGAATCCCAAGAGATTGCATTCAAATGCATAATTTAAGAGGTCTGTAATTTTCAAAACTCCAAGCAAAGGTGAGATGCAATACTAGGAAGAAATTGGTAAGCTACTAGGAATAAATCTGTAATTCCCTATTCAGAAATACCCTTGTAATTACTCCCTTCAGAGAAAGAGTACACAAACAAAAGGTGTGGCTGGTCAGTATATAAGAATGAAGTTCAAAAACATGATGATGGTAGTTTTTACTAGGTACTGCCTAGGAAGGGAGGCAAAAAAAGAGAGAAAGACTCTCAGCAAGATGGACTGACCCAGTGATTGCAATGATGGGTGTAAGCCTAGCAACAACCGCACAGGATGAAGCAGTGTTTCAATCTGTTGTATGTGGTGTTGCCATGAGTCAAAACCAACTCAACAGCACTTAACACCAACAGGAAGACAGTCGAGTCCTAGAACATAAATTTTCTAGTCAATGGGGAAAGATATTCTATTATGGTGAGGAAGAGGTTATCAGGTCACCAGAGTTAGGGAGAAGTCCTCTAATTCTATCCATTTCCTTCACTCCCTTTTCTTGCTCACCAAGCAACTGTTTGATTCGTATTTTGGCTTCTGATTCAAAAAGATTGTACACAGGATGGAGGGCATGAGCATCCACATAACAGGAGAGGAAAACTTTTTATTTTTCTGTAGATCAGTATGTGACTGGTTTAGTTTATACACCCAGTCTTTCATGAGGGTGCTAGATGGAAGTTGGTCTCACTGACAAGACCGAGAAACTAAATTTTTAGGGTAAACCCCCCAAAAAATGTCCTTCTGAACAGTGTCTTGGCAGAAGCCTAGTAATCTCTCATCTTTCCAGTCTTTAACTTTTAACACTTACTGAGTGAATGAATTTTTATTGGACCTCCAGTCTAAGAAGACTTGTATTTTTGTGCCTATGATCCTAAGTATTTACGATTGTGTATGTTCTGGGAGATTTTCAGTTCACACTTGCTGCCATCAAGTCAGTTGTGACTCATAAGGAGCCCTGCCAGCACAGCGCTTAAGACCTCAGCTGCTAATCTTAAGCTTAGTGATCCAAAGTCACCAGGCACTCCATGAGAGAATGACGTGGCAGTCTGCTTACTTAAAGATTACAGCGCTGAAGACGCTATGGAGCAGTTTTACTCTGTCCTACAGGGTCGCTATCAGTTGGAACTGACTCAGTGACAAAGGGCTATAATAATCTCAGCGGTGTAAGTTCTTGCTTCCTTAGAAAAATATGAAACAGTGTCATAAGTTTGGGAATTAGTAGCTACTGAATTTGAATTTGATTTTGGCATTTGATTGTTTGATGCTGCCATTCTTTTAACAGTTAATACAATAACAAATCCTTAGGGGTAGATTCAGAAATAACTGATAAAGACAAAATAATAATAATATACTATCCACTTGCTGATACTTTGTAATTCATAAATAACCTTTATGTATGTTATTTCATTTTGTATCAACAGCTCTGTGAAAGACGCTCCTACTGGAGTGAGGAAAAGACAGGTCATAAAACTGATAAACTGTATGTAGGTCTAATGCTCAAGCCAGTTTGTTTTAATGTTAGTTTTAATGTTTTCCTCCAGTAGGTGATGGTAAACCACAAATAACCGTGAATCATAGTTATCTGAACCAGGAGTTATAAATAACCATGGTTATTTGAATCTCTAACCGTGAGTAATCTACACAAACCAAGAAAAGTACATCATCTATGAATAAATGTTAGAGCACGTTCCAAAATATGAGTCAAGTCATATTATGTGAGCGAGAGAACCTTATTCCATGGGAGATTCTAAGGTAGAAAATGGTCAGGTTCTCCCATCTGCGTAAAGAAACACTTTCCTGGGAACAGTACTCCAAGACAGTGTTCCCAACATTTCTCTTCCTCAATCCTAAAGCAGTCTAGAAATCACTAGGATTGAAAGATGTGCTGTTTGCTGAAAGATGTGCTGTTTGCTGAATGTCACATATAGGCAAACCGATCCATCCAGTAAGCATTAATCAAAGACTAGACATAGAATAAAACCAAAAAGCCAAACACAGTGCTGTCAAGTCAATTTTGACTCACAGCGACCCTATAGGACAGAGTGGAACTGCCTCACAGAGTTTCCAAGGAATCCATGGTAGATCTGAACTGATGACCTCTTGGTTAGCAGCCACAGTACTTAACCATTACACCACCAGTGTTGCGACGCCAAGCCAAGTGTTGTCGTGTCAGATTTGATTCATCGTGACCCTAGGGTTAGAGAGGGAAAAAAATATTTCTCCCTGTTGTGGAAGACAGATGTTTCCAAGGGATTTTGACTAACATACGCATATACGAAAAGTTACATGAATGTAACCCTGACTCCTTCTAAAGCCTATTAATGAATTCCTGTACCATCACTGCTGGATTTACCCTTACCCAGAATTCTCCTTTTGAAACCTAGCCTCTCCCCCATATTTTAATAGAATAGCACTAAAAAATAATAATAATAAACTAGACCCATTGCCATCAAGTCGATTCTGATTTGTAGTGACCCTATGGGACAGAGTAGAACTACTCCATAGTTTCCAAGGAGTGCTTGGTGGATTTGAACTGATAACCTTTTGGTTAGCAGACATAGCGCTTAACCACTATACCACCAGGGTCTCTAAATACTGTTGGCTACTGTTTTTCATTTCTATTTTCTATGTTCCAATAGTTCTAAATGCTATTATAGCTACTATTTTCTATTTCAACTGTTCTGTTCTACAACATTTTTGTTGACGGTTTGTGATGTCAATTATATATATGTTTTGCATATATTAGCTCAATTAATCTTTTCCAAAACTCTGTGAAGTAGGCATTATTATTTTACACCTGACAAATGGGAAACTCAGGCTTGGTGAGAGTTAGTCAAAGATTTTTATTCTAGACTGTCAGTTCCTAAGCCTGTATGCTGACCACTAAGCAATACTGCTTCCAATTCCAGCCCTGTTTACTCCCACAGACTTACTGTTCATTTTGCCTCCCAATAGTCTCTCTATATAAACACTTCCTTTCCAAGGCTGTCTTCCTTAGGGAATAATTTTGTCTCCCAGTTCTCCAGAGCCATCACCTCAGTGCACTCTCAATTCCTAAGTGCTTGCAGACTTACAAACCACTTCCACGGCCACGGCTTCAGCTCAGATCTGTCCTTTTCTCTTTAGTCCTGAGCCTTGAACAAGCATCTCCACCGGGATGCCCAGCTACAGGTTTAAAGCTGCAAGTCTTAAACAGTGTTCATCACCAATTCTCTCTGCCTGATTTCCCCATCACCCCAGGTGATGCTCACATCTACTGGGCTTACAACCTTTCAATACCCCAGGAACCCACAGTCAACCAACAGTGGCCGTATCGTTCTTTCTCCTCTTTTAAAAATAATTTTCTAGGAGCGTGGCTGTGACAAAGACAGGTCGTTTTACCCAGCACCCTTTTCTCTTTCCACTAACAAACTGCTGGATACTGCATGAAGAAATGACTGCACTTAACTTTGTCTTTAAGAATCTCCTCTTGCCTTCTCTGCAAACTCCTCCTCTCAGATCCTTTAGTTCTAGAGTCCTTGGGTGGTGTAAACAATTCGCGTGCTGGACTGCTAACCAAAAGGAGGGCTGAGCCTTCCTCCAGTAGAGGCACCTGTGAAGAAAGGTGTGGTGATCCACTTGCGAAAAATCAGCCCTTGCAAACCCTGTGCAACACAGTTCTCTCTGAGACCGGTGGTCTTTGTGAGTGGAAATCGATTCCACCGAAACTGGTTGTAACGGGCAGTTTGAAGGCTGGGTAGTAAGCTTCCCTTTCTCATTAAGTTTCTTTCTAGAACACTGGCCACAGCTAGCATTAGATAATGTGCATTTTTTAGTACAAAGGAGAAGTGGAAGTCCTATTGTTTATATTCTGCATCTTGATGGTTGTCCTGGTGTCACTAGTTCCCTTACCAGCTTTAGGAAGAAAAGAAGACGAACAATAGCCTGGACCAAGCCCGCAGCATCTCTGCCTCGGCTCAGCCACTAAAGCTCATTTTGCATTGCGGTCACGCCCCAGCCACTTACTGCGTAAGGCAGAGATTCCCTCTTCAAAAGCCTCCTACGTCACCATCGGGCACGACGGAGTGATGTTTTGATTTGTCAGGGGCCGCGTCTGCGGCAGCAGGCTGCTCTGGGTGCATTAGGCATTCTCCTCAGACCGGCGACATTCCCCATTCTGCGTGCCGGTCACAGGCTGCGTTCTGGACGGGGCACAGGGCCGCGGCTAGGGTGCTGATGAGATCGTGTCTCCTGGAATCAGCAGCAGTTCACCAAAAAATGTTCCTGGATCGGCACGAGTGATAGGAGGAGGATGTCATTAGAGATTGCTGTGTCTTCGGATGCTCCATTGAGTAAGATCTTGAGAGAAAACATGAAAAGCACTTCATCTGTCAGAAGGTTGGCAAAAAAAAAAAAAAAAAAAAATGCCCGACCTCTGAATATTTACCCAAAGGGAAAGAAGCAAAGAAATCTTACAAAACTGCCCTCTCTCAAATGCAGATGAAGCCAAATCCCTTGAGAAAACTAGTACACTATATGCTGTGTGAGAGAAAATATGCTATATGCTGTTGTGAAAACCGAAAGGGTCTTGTCTCTTGTTGACAAGCAAAACCCCCAGTCCTCCACGGTCTCTTCTGTCCTTTGAAAGCACTTGAACCACCCCACAGAAGTTTTCTCTTTCATGCAACTGTGATTTTGCACAAAGCCTCTTCTGACAGCTTTTTATCTTCAAGCTCTCTTAAAGTCCTGGATTCATAATGTTACAACCTGCTTTCTAAATGGATAAATCAGGATACTATCTACTTTCTATGCATTTAACCTTATTGTCGCCTCAACACCAACGTAGCAACATCTAAACCTGCTCTGATCTCTGTCTGATTCAGGAAGATGCTCACACAGGTGTGTGAACAAGCAAGAAGGTGCACAAACAAACACACAGACATCAGACAGACCTCCAAGGTCAGTAGGTGTTGTTTTCATTTCTCATACTGTGAAGGACAGAGCAATCTCTAAAAAGTGAAAGATGAAGTAATGTCTTTCATGTTGCATTTGTTTGAAAATATTCAGTAATTTTCTCTAGAATTAGTAGTTTGTGCCAGTGTTTTCCTTCCTGTCTTCCTGCTTTCCCACCTGCCAGCCTGCTCTCTTTCCTGCCTTCTTTCCTTTAATCCCTCTTCCTTCCTCTTTCCTTTTCTCCCTCCTTCTTTCTTCCCTCCATCCCTCTTTCCTTTCCACCCTTCTTCTCTTCTTCCCTGCTTTCCTCCATCCCTCCCTACTTCCTTCTTTCCTTCCTGTGTCACTGGGATGGATTCCTAGATATGAGATTACTAACTAATAGGGTAAATGGGTATAATTTTTACTAAGTGTTGCCTAATACACTGAAATAAACATAGTACATGATAACAGTTTAAACCTATTATCAGTGATTTCACACAGAGAAATTTTTATTTTGTTATTGTTCAGTATTCAGACTCAGAGTAAATCACCGGAGATGGGATGCTGAGTTGCTGAGCCATTTAGGCATTCAGGGAACCATGTTAATGGGGACTTCATACCTTGTGATGCCACAGTCCTGGCACTCAAGGTTCGCTAGAGCAGGAAAGAGAATTCATAGAGTGCTGAGGTCAGTCTGTCTGTGCTTCATCCACAGTGACATAAGTCTCCCTGGCTCATAGCCCACTGACCAGAATTTACCATGTGACCCTGCTAAACTACAAAGGGTCAGAATTTGGAAGCCAACAAATGTTGAATATTTGGTGCACAGTTGATATACTTAGCCATTTACTCTATGAATCGTGTACCAAGATTTTGCTCCACAGATTAAAGCAAAATAATAACAACAATAAAATGAAAAGAAGAAAGAATTTACAAGTCTAACAACAGTTACAGGTTAAATGTATCATGGTATGTATATAGAAAGGGAAAGTTAGATGATTATAACTCAGATCACAAACCCTTTTTAAATTCCTGGTCCCTCATTTTTAAGATTTATGCACTTGAGTACATTGCATAATCTAGACTTAACTTTCTTCAGCTATCAAATGTAGATAATGACAATTACAAACCTCAGAGCGTTATTATCAAGATGAAATTTTAAAAGAGACAGTGAAATGGTTAAGACATGTTTGGTCTCAGAAAATGCTCATTTATCTAGGCATTTAATTATACAGAAAAATATTTACTCACATGGCAAAGTATTTACAGTATGATTCAGAGTGAAAAGGAAAAGAAAGGCCTCAGAGTTCTTGGCTTAGCATCACAAATCTTGGTTATTAAAAAAACCCGCAAATATATGCATAGAAAAAACATAGACACAATGTACACCAAATGTAGACAGTCATTACCTTCAGCTTGTGTGTGGGTGCATAGGAACAAAATAGCATTCTATTAAGAAGTGAAAGATATTATACTCCAACTGGGTGTACAACCTAAGCCAAATTACTCCCACATCATAAATCTCATCTTCTCCAAAAGTGTCATGTTCCTATGGCTCCCTGGGGAAATTAGAAATATGCTTCAGTTACATTTCTAATACAAAAAAAAAAATGTCATTTTCTGTTCCAAGAAACTATCTTTCCATGCAAACAAATAAACAAACGACCCACGCCCAGAGACCTTTCATGGCCTGGTCGACTGTTTCCAGAAGAAAAATTGTAACCTGAGCGTTGCATCCCTTCTTCTTCTTTAACTGTAGTGCTGTTCAGAACTCTGTTACCTATTTGTTCTATAGACATCTTCGCATGAGCAGTGACTCCTTCCATTACTCTGTGGCGTCCTGACTTCATAGAACACTCTGCCTGTAAGCAATTCAAGAGCAAAACACTGTGGCGGTCTTTTGTCATCTGTTTTTTAATCCTTTCATGTGTTGCTGTATACCAGACCATAACTCCATACTCACACCAGTAAATATGATTTCTGGTTTAACTTTAAAATCTTTCCCAGCAGCATGGTAGCTTCCAAATTTTATAATTAAGTTCCACTACTATCTTTCCTTTAGAAACATGAGCTAACTTTCCCTACAGGCAATTTTAGTATTTTCACTGAATGGAGATGATCTAACATTGGAAATGCCATTACAAATAATGGCCCAATGTTTATCAGATAAAATATGTATCAGTCAATTTTATGTATTTTTCAAAATATTTATTTTATAAGATTTGTTCTTTAAGATAAGGAATAATCAAAGTGAAAATTATTTTTTAAAGGGATATCTGTTGACACCTATAGACATTTCCACTTACTAACTTCAACTTTTCTATGAGTTCATCATAATTTTTTATGTACAAAAAATCAGTGTTAATATTGTAGCATGCATTATCCCTTGTAAAACTTTATGTATCAACTCCTATTTGGTGTATATCCTTTGGTATACATCTTCCTCATTAACTGCAAGCACCTTTGATGTGAAGTCATTTCTTCTTCTCATGACTACTGAGCAGAGGCCACAGAACAGGTCCACTTATGCAGTGACACTTGATTTATGACAAAGGTGACACAGCAAGTAGGTGGGAGAGAATAACTCTAGTAAATTAATGTTGGGACCATCATATATCCGTAGAGATCTGTACTAGTACCAGTTACCTTCGAGTAAATTCCAACTGATGGTAACTCCACGTGTGTTAGGGTAGCACTGTGCTCCATATGGTTTTCAGTAGATGATTTTTCAGAAGTAGATCACCAAGGTGTTCTCACGAATTATCTCTGGATGAACGCGGATCTCCACCTTTCGGTTAGCAGTCCAAGCATGTAAACAGCTTGTACTACCCAGAGTCATAAAACCCTCTACCTAACACCAAAAATCAATTCCAGACCCAAGTGTGAAAGAAAAAACAGTAAAGATTTTAGAAAATAATATATGAGAAAATCTTTAGAATCTCAAGATAAAAAGATAGTTTTAAACAGAAGAAAGCCGCTAAACATAAAGGAAAGATTGTCTTAACTGAATGTGTTAAAATCAAGCATGGCTGTGAATCAAAAGACGTCAGAAAGGGCAAGTCCATTGAATGAGAGGAAACATGAGCAACATATATGACCAACTAGGAAACCCTGGTGGCATAGTGGATTAAGTGCTACGTCTGCTGATCGAAAAGGTCGGCAGTTCAAATTGGCCAGGCACTCCCTGGAAACACTATGGGGGCAGTTCTACTCTGACCTCTAAGGTCACTATGAGTCTTACTCGACTCAGCGGCAGTGGGTTACCACCAACTAAAGACTAGACTGCCGTTCTCATACCTTGTTGTTGGTTGCTGTCTAGTTGATCCCTACTCATGGCGACCCCATGCATATCTAAGAAGAAAATGATGGAAAATCTCACACTCTCAGCAAAGACTTCACCTCAACATAAAGAAAACAAAAATCCTCACAACTTAACCAATAAGCAATACCAAGATAAACATGGAAAACAATGAAGTTGGCAAGAATTTCATTTTACCTGGATCCACAATCAATACCCTTGGAAATAGCAGTCAATAAATCAAATGATGCATTGGATTGGGCAAATCTGCTGCAGAAGACCTCTTGAAAAGCAAAGATGTCACCTTGAAGACTAAGGTGCATCTGATCTAATGCATAGTATTTTCAATCACATCACATACATGTGAAAGCTGGACAATGGATAAGGAAGATAAAAGAATTGATACCTTTGAATTTTGATGTTTGAAAGGAATATTGAATATCACTATGGAGTGCCAAGAGAAAAAACAGAAGTGGCCTGGGAGAAGTACAACCAGCGTGCACCTCACAAGCAAGAATGGAGAGACTACATCTTATACATTATGGTCATGTTTTCATGAAGGATCATTCCTGGAGAAGGAGGACATCATGCTTGGTAGAGGGGAGGGTCAGCCAAAAGAGAGGAAGACGCTCGAAGAGTGGGATTGACACAGTGGCTGCAACAGTGGACTGAAGTGTAACAATGACTGTGGACCTTGCACTGGGCTGGGCAGTGTTTCATTCCGTTGAACATGGGGTCATTATGAGCTGGAACCAACTGACAGCATCTTACAACTACATTAAAGAAGCAGATTAACTGGAACTGTCATACACTAGAGGAAAGAGGGTAAATTAGGGCAATCACTTTGGAAATAGTCTGACCTTAGCTTGTAGCCTTGAATTTTCACCCACTCCAGCAATCCACTCCCAAGTATATATCCATCAGAAACAGGTGCTTATGTTCCAGCAGTCGTGTACTGGAGCCATCTCGTACCAGCTCATAATAGTAACTTGTACACATCTCTTCCAATTCCACATTCAATAACTTCACATTGCTTGCCCCAAACTGGGCATGATGGGAATATTTACATCATGAAAACAGACAAAATCTGCAAATTAAGGCTTTTCCATTCCCTGGAAAGCTACTGCTAAACATTTACCAGTATACCACTGACTCTGGAAATATTAACAAAAATATTCTTAGAAGCATAATTTGTAATATGTCAAATTGGAGACCACTCAAGCATGGTGGTTAAATATTCTGTGATATTCACACAGTGGTCTACTATATGCCTTCCATAGTAAACTAGAGCTATACACAGCAATATTGACTCTCCCAAGTGTACTCTTGAGCAACAATAAAAATAATTCATATAGCATGATTCCATTTATTAAGATTCAAAATCAGTTAAAGACAAACTAACTATAAGTTTTAGGAATGCATACCAAATGGGAAAAGTCTGAAGAAAAGTAGGACAGAATAACTGTGGATGTTGAGAGGGTGGTCACAAAAGGAGCAAAAGGGATCATGATGGGAACTGGCCAGTCAGTGACCGAGAGTTTCCTAGGGTGCCAGCAAAGGTCTATATCTTGCTCTTGGCTTTGGTCTGTTTCTTGACCTTGGCTGTGTGTTTATATTACATTAAGCTGAATAATTGGTTTTCATGTAACAGTATATAAGGAAGCATGGTCAATGATAATCTCTACTTTGCAGGATAGGGATAAATAAATACATGAAAAGCTCTCTGAAACCTGCTCGGAATATAGTAGGCACTGATTACAAATCAGCAAGTGGTAGTAGCGGCAGTAGCAAATAAGATTTAAATGATAATTTTGCTGTGAAGAAGTTACAAAGGCATTCCAATGGAATATAAGGAAAATGAGGCACTCATTTTATATTAATTTAAGTCACTTTTGTCTTCTTCTCAAACATACACCAGGTCCAGAGCTGGGAGCTGTTTATGCCAACTCAAACAAGTCGGAGTCCTGCCTTTGAAGCCAAAGTCTAAACAGGAGGTAATTTATTCATTTATTTACTCATTTAACAGCATTTGTTTGGTCTGTGTATGTTCCAGGTACTAGAGATATAAGTAACTTTGTCAGACAATGTATATTCAGCTCTGAGAATACAAGTGTAAATACTACACTCTTCTCAGTGATACGGAAGAGATATCTATGGAGCAGTGGGAAAGAACAATCTGTGACCCACCTGCTACCTAAGTGGAGTGTTGGGTACTCTGAATTACCTCATTCTACCACCACTCCACACTCAACTAGCTGAAAAAGTTAGAAATTACATTTTCCAGGCTCCCTTGCAACAAAGATTTTGAATGCAACACAGGCTCTCTATTAGATGAGCTACTGAGATGTAAACAATAGAAGAGCCATCTTTTTCAATTACTGGCTCCTTCTGCTGGTTTGTGAGATTAAGAAGGTGGTCTGTTTTCCAACAGCAATGTCTCCACATCCATTCCCCCCAGTTTCCCGGTTGTAAATAGCGGTGGGAGGGTGGGGGAGGGCGGTAAAAGCTTCATGTTCTAGCTCTTTGATCCTTAAACTTCTGGTGACCCTTCTCCATCTGTCTGGTTGTTGAGAAGCGGTTGAGGCAGCTGCAGCCTTCTCTATCAGCCCAGCTCCAAGGATGTCCCCAGAGGTAGTAAGCTCCCCAGTGGGATAGTTGTGTGTTGTTCCTGAAGGACCCAGATGGAATTTACTCCTTCAGCCTTTCTTACAGTTCTGGTAGTACTTGTTTGGTACTGTCAAGTGGGTTCTGACTCACAGTGACAGCACGTGCAGCAGAATGAAACCACCTGGTCCTGTGCAGTCCTTACAATCACTGTACACCCAAGCTCACTACTGTGGCCACTATGTCAATCCTTGCTGAGGATCTTCCTCTTTTTAGCCCACAGTCTAATTTACTAGGCATGTCCTTCTCCGTAGTCTGGTCCTTCCTGATAATACGAGTTTTGGCAATTAAGTTTACAAACTCATCCTAGAAAAAGTGTTACACACCTCATTGCTGAGTATCACCATGGTCACCTTTGAAGTACTCCCCTTGAGAAGCTACACACTGATGCCAATGCCTAGTCCACACTTCTAAGCAATTTTGGAACTCTTTTTCTGGAATGGCCACCAGAGCTGTCATCGTATTACCCTTGATGTCCTGAAGGTCACCCAAATGTCTTCCTTTCAATATTTCCTTTATTTAGAGATAAAGATAAAAGTCATTATCAGTCAGATCAGGTCAATAGGGAGAGTGTTTCAATACAATGATTTGGTTACTGGCTAAAAACTCCCTCACAGACAACTATACGCTTAAGTTTGTGAATTTGCCACCTTGCTACCATGTGCAATGGCTATTCCAGAAAGAGTTCAAAAATAGCTTTGGAGAGTAGACCAGGCAGTGGTATTGGTGCAGACCTGCCCAAAAGGAGTACTTCAAAGGTGATTGTAGAGATATTTAGCAATGAAATATGTAGCACTTAGAACAATTAAGTTCATGGACTTAATTGTTGGACCTCGTATGTCCAAAGTACAAGTCTCACCACCCTCGCTTCCAAGGAACACTGGCTGTACTTCTTCCAAGACAGATTTGTTTGTTCTCCTGGCAATCCTCGATATATATTCAATACACTTCTCCAACACCACAGTTCAAAGACATCAATTCTTCTGCTTTTCTTATTCATTCCCCAGCTTTCACATGCATAGGAGGTGATTGAAAATTCCATGGCTTGGGTCAAGCACACTTTAGTCCTTAAAGTGACATTTTGGCTTTTTAACCCCTGAAAGATGTCTTTTGCAGAAGATTTGTCCAGTACAATAGGTCATTTTATTTCTTGACAACTGCTTTCATTGTCATTGATTGTAGATCCAAGTAAAAGGACACTTTCAATATTTTATCTATTTACTGTGATGCTGCTTATTGGTCCAGGTGTGAGGATTTTTGCTTTGTTTTGTTTATGTTGAGGTGTAGTCCATGCTGAAGGCTGCATGTGGTTTTTGATCTTTATCTGTATTTCCCATCCTCTTCACCACCATCTGTATATCTGATTGTTAATGAGTCTTCCTCCAATCCTGATGCTGTGTTCTTCTTCAAATAGTCCAGCTTAATACTTACTGTTCCACGTTTAGTCTCTTCCTACTTAGACAGATTTCTGTTTTCTGCATGAGTTTCTATTTGCTAAAATTCGCTGGAGCAAAGATGTTTACAATGTAACTGACACTAAGATAATGCCTATTGTTCTAATTACCATTTTTCCGTAGGAAATACTTTTGTATATCTGCAGAAGTCAACTCTATAGATAGCCTACCAAAAATGAAACTTACGCATGAGAACAGATATTTTCCCAATTTTCTTAATAATATATAGTGCATAGAAATATAGGTTTCTTATTGCACAGAATACTTCTTCCTTGGCTAAGGTTGAATAGTGATGTGTGGTATACCAGATGTGTAAAAAGTGCTCATGCTATGTATTTTAATTTTTGAAACTTCCTGCCATCAAAAGGTAATTTGGTTTAAAATAACAGGTTGAATACAGACTGGAGTCTGGCAAAGTTTCATATTTATTTTCAAGGATGAGATAGATTAAGCAGATAAACCAATAAAAAGGACATCTCCTCTATCTCCCTACCATTTGTTCAAGGAATTCTAAACGTTATACTAGAATTTTTCCTGAAAGCAATCTGGTTCTTAAATTCCCAAGAGCTGAGAATAAAGTGAATTGGAATATACTGATTCACCAGCCCATTCCCTTGAAGGAAGTGATCCCCCTGAGCATAATGTGAAGCCAGCCAGGTAGAATTCACTCCCCTTTAATCAGGGAGAGTGTATTTCACTGGTTAACAAGGTGCAGGCTGTCTTACGGCATCACTAGAGCTTTCTGAGACGTGCAGATTGTTTTCGTTTCTACTTTATTCATTTTTTTGAGCTTCTTTGACAGAATTCAGGAGAGAAATACAAAGCAAAGAATGTACACATAGTAGCCTCTCAAAGAATGTCTCTGAAATGACCATTAACCGTGACCAAGAATACATGTTACCAGGCCCTTGACTCTCTTCAGGTACAAGGAATGTTGACCATTCACGGGGCACTTACTGTGTCTAAAAGAGATCAGCACTTCATTGAGTTCTCACAGAAACCCTGACAAGTGCGGTGTATCGTTACCCCTATTGGTGCAAATGGTTGTGTGTTGGACTACTTTCCAATCAGTTCATGGTTCAAATCCATTCAGACATACCTCAGAGGACAGGCATGCTGATTTGCTTCTGAAAAGCTGCTGCCTTGAGAATTCTTTTAAGCAGCTGTGAGCTGCACACATGGGTCACCATGGGTAGGAATTGAGTTGACTGTGACTTAGCTCAAAGTTCTATAATCAAAATGTTAGAGTCAGATAAATGAACCAGGGTTGACTTCCTTCAGAGACCGCGGTATGTGTTGTATGGGGATGTCTGGGCAAAACAACCAACAGATGTGTGTTTTCAGTGGCATTGTTTGTGGCCAGATGTGCAGCTCCAGCATGTGTTTGGCTGCTTTCACAGTTTCCCAGATATGCCCTGAATACCCTGGGTCTGGCAGAGACCACAGACTACTGTTCCCAGTCGAGTGTACTCGTTGGCAAGCCAAGGCCCCAATTTGTTTCCTTGTTAGTTGTTTTTACAAATTCCAGTTTATGGGGATGCCTGGCATACATGCATTGCTTGGTAAAGAAGAGGGTCAATGAAAGAGAGGAAGACCTTTGACAAGATGGACTGAAACAGCGGCTGCAACAATGGGCTCAAGTGTAACAATTGTGGGCATGGCAAAGGGCCAGGCTGTTTCATTTGGCTGTAAACAGGGTCGCTATGATTCAGAACTGACTCGATGACTCCTAACAACAGCATGGCATTCACGATGAGACAGAATATCTCCATGGTGTCATTGGATACTCTACTTTGTCATGTGGCTCCTTGAGGAAGAGGGAAGGGTACACAAAACTAGGCATTATGGGGGACTGTGCACACTGCATCAGGTTTAACACAGAACTGCGATAAACCACCAAACTGAAAAGTCACCAAGTTACTACAAGCTAAAAGAGCTAATACTCTGACTACTCAGATATGTAAATGAACCTTATGTTGTTAAAGCTCTACTTACTTTTCTTTGGGGTACACAAAACATTGCAATTCTGAAATTCTAAAAAACGATGTGGCTAGTATTTTAATAGTTTTGTGAACTGAATCAAATACCTGAAGTCAAATGAAGACTTTCCAAGGAGTTGCACTGCTGTTGCTGACGGTGTCCGTACCTGCTCACCCTAACTTCGTGCGACAGCATTACCAACCCACACCCGCATCAAGTGATCACCTTTCATTAACACAGCATCTGCTACGTATTCAGCCCTGTCTCAAAGTTGAATCATCATGAAATAGAGCACTCTTTTTTAAAAACGTAGACAAAATCAAGATTTTACTCAAGATCTACTGTGAAGCTTTGAAAAACTGAAATATTACTAATACACCTGAGCTTTCGTTTAGTTACATTTTTAGTATCTTCTCAAATAGATAATTAAGGAGAAAGTGTGCAAGCTGTCTATTCATGTATTTCTGGAGTCAGAGCACCTTTTCTAATTACTGTAGCCATTTGTATGCAGGTGACATTAGTTTGGGGGGAGCCTCAGCTGAAATGGAACACCATTCTGGGCTCTCGTGAATACCTGAAAGTCTGCAATTAAACGTTCCGTGGGATTCAGTAATGTTACAACTCTCTGGATTATGTGTTGTCCTCCACGACAACCACCCAAAGACAGGCAGCTGACGGTTAGCCTGCTTTCAGTTCTTCATGGTTGACATACAGGATTATTTCTGTCCATAGGGTCGCTATGAGTCAAAATTCACTTAACAGCAGTGGGCATTGTAGAGTGTAAAGGAAGCAACTGCCTGCCAGATGACTGTGCTAAGTCCTAGTCTTTTGGTTTATGGGCAGAGATGTAAAAAGTCCAGCATCCTAATGTTTCCTAGAAAAAAGACTGAGAGTTTCATCAGTAAGCAATCTCTCCTATTAATCTTCCCTTCATCATCTTTGAGGTCTATGGGTGTTTATTATAGTGTGTTTGGGTGAGCGTACAGTAGATTGTGTTTGTGTGATACCAGGCTTGGGGACATGTTCTTTGACAAGGAAATTCAGACTAAGACTGTGTACCTTTGAGAGAAATTTGTTTCCAGTCATGGTTCTTTGGTTTCTTGAAAAGAAACCCTCAAAAATTGAAGGAAGTCAACTTTATTTTTTTATGAATTCCTCCGAGAATGCAAATGGCTACAGTAATTAGAAAAGGTGCTTTGACTTCAGAAATACATGAACGTTTTAATGCTAAGGAATAAAAGGAGCATCCTGGGGACATAGTAGCCTCACCCGATGGGCTGAGTGTGAGCACTTGCACTTGGACGATGAGTGTTCCAGCCTTCAGTCTCCTTCCATTGCTGCCTAGGGAAGTTCTCTTGTTCCCTGTTAAACCACCCTCTGAGGCACCCTGTGCATGTTATTACAACAGAGCAAAACTCAGCCATTGGTTTACCTTAGCAGTCACACCAGAGGCAGAGACGTCGTTTTGATTTGACTAAAACCTCTGCCTTCACCACTCTTCTTTACCAACTCTGCTTGCTCCTCCAAGTCAAGAACTGAGATGATCAAGAAGTGATATGCCCAGGAAGTCGTGTAAAGCACATATATCCTTATCGATTCATCAAGCAGGAACCAAATGGCTGGTAAGGGTCCTTTAGTTTGTTAGCATGACATAGAAGGAAAAGGTGTGGTTTGGAGTCAGAAGACGTGAGCTTAAGGTCTATCCAGCTTTGACACCAGGTATTGGGAGACTGTAGTTATTTAGCGAACATCTACGACAGGGCAATTCCATCACTATCCTCTCTTGGGCACTCCTACTTTTGTACCACTCTTCTACCAACCCACCCAGATGCCCTAGAAGCTGCCATATTCTTGTATGGTACCTGTTCTCTGGCTACAAATGAGTGTAGCAGAGGTGGGTATTTGACCCTTGCTAGCTCAATACCTGGAGAGTTAAGTTCTAGTTCTGTTCAATGGCCAAAGGATGCAGAACATGACCATCAGAAGCCATGTTTGTAATCATGTGAAGAAACATGATCTCTAGTCAGAAAGAGTAAAAATGATATACAGGGAAAAGAAGGGGGAAAAGATGCAGAGATATTCTGGCTGCTTTTATATTGCTGATTGTACTTCTTAAGGTTCAGTCAACTACATCACTGTCATTCTTACAGTTAAGTTATTCAACATCTCTTGGAATCTCCATGATAATCAATGAATAATTTGATTCAGGATTTGATCACTTGTAGCCAAGAATCCTGACTAAATAAAATAAGACCTACAAGTTTATTACATCTCTTATTGCATCTACTACCCATCTGTCCACTTGTTAGACTGCGGTGGCATGCATGTAGTGGTGATGTTAGAAGTTGTGTCAGTGGTATTTGAAATACCAGGAGAGTCACCCATAGTGGACAAGTTTCAGCCGAGCTATCTTAGAGTAGGAAGAAAAAAGCCTATAGATGTACCTCTGAAAATTAGCTAGTGAAAACCCTATGATCCCAGAATATTGTCTGAGACTTCAACTCTCTGCTTTTGGATGGATCATCAAGAGGCACAATCGCTTAGAGAAGGACAGTGTGTTGGTTAAGCGGCAGGCTAGCACAGGAGAGGAAATCTTCGGTGAGATGGATTGACACAATGACTACAACAACGGACTCACACCCACCAGTGACCATGAAAATGACACATGACCAGTCAATGGTCTGTTATTCCTGGAGTCCCCATGAATCTCAACCATCTCAACATCCACTAACAACAGTTCTTTACTTGGCACAGTTTGAAACTTTATGTATCCTTATTCTCTCTCTTAATATTTACAAGCACATTTTCAAGCTAGAAATTATAATCTTTCTGATGTGGGAAATTGGGGTTCCAAATGTTAGGAACTCACCCACTTCCTTAAACTAGTAACTGCCAGCAATTACCCAGGATTAAAAACCAAGTTCTGTCTCATGCGTCTCCTTCTACCACAACCGTGGGCCTCATCCGATTATTTTTTTCTCCCCCCTCAAAAAGGAATCAACAATAATATCTTTAAAGAATTCCTGAGAAGAAAATGACTGCATGTGTGCAAAACCTCTTTGAAAATTGTGAAGAGAATTTTCATATATAAACTGTTCTTAACTGCATCAGAGACTGTCTGAGTTCTTCAAAGAAACTTTAAATTCAAATGGTGTGGTTTGAGACTACCAGTCACATTCTAGGCAAACTGAGAAACTTCTTTACTGCATAGTTAAATATTTCACACTGATCACACATCAGTCTTGTGGGATTGAAATTGCTTTTTAATCATCTGCTTCTCCTGAATTTGCTAAGCAAAATGTTGGCAGTTCAAATCAGGCACTAGAAACTCCAGGGAGTTCTGCTCTGTCATATAGGATTGCTATGAGTCAGAATTAACTCAGTGGTAATGTGTTCGGTTTTATTTGGTTTTCTCCTGCACAGTATATATCTGACCTGAGTGAAGAGGTCACTGTTCCCTCTCTGTCCCTTGTGTCTTGCTCTCCTGTCTGCTTGGTATCATTTGGTCAGTTTCTGTATACATTTCGTGGGCTTGCACTTCTGCTCTGTGGTTTGAGTACCCAGCTCTCCTATTATAATGGGAACTCTGCCCCGTGGGGCATTCAGTGGCTGGTTTTTTGGAGGTAGATCACCAGATCTTTCTTTTGAGGCCCCTCCTGGTGGACTGCCACCTCCAGTCTTTTAGCAACCAAGATAGCTAGTCACTTATGGAAACAAAATTTACTGTCCTACATCCCCAGAACGGTTAAGAAGGTAGCTTCTGGAGTCTGTCTGACCTCCTCTCAATGTTGGTGTCGTCTCCTTCAAGCTGTGGGATTTGGGGTTTGTAACTCAATTCCCTCTGTGCCCAGTTTTCCGCTCTTCACATAGGATCAATATCAGCACTGTCTTCATGGTGTTAGTGCCATATAATGCATTTAAAGGACCTTTTACAGACACGATTGACTTTCCATTCAATAAATATCAGCTGTTTCAGTAGCTTTTATGTGTCATTATTATTTAATTGATGTTATTCTTTCTCTCATGAAGGACTTTCTTAGATACCTGTTATTTCTCTTACAATCTCTTTTTCCCAGGGCATCTGCATTCCGTGATCTGCATCACTTTGCCTCTCTTTGGTTTGTTTCTCCTTTCTGTAGATTATACTGTGAGTTCCTGTGCAAAATTCTTTTCTGTCTCTTCGGTGCCATGGCGCTGCTTCGTGCTGTAAACCCATCAGTCTCCACTAGGTCTCTCAAACTCCTTGAAGTGCTTTAGGCTTCCACTGAAGCGCAACACATGAAACATTTGTGTTTGCCCCTTAGTCACTGTATGTCTTAGTCACCTAGTGCTGCTGTAATAGAAATGCCACAGGCAGAGGGCTTTAATGAAGGGAAGTGTATTCTCCCAAGCCTGCTAGGCTGGAAATCTGAATTCAGGACAGCAGCTCCTGGGAAAGGCTTTCTTACTTCGTCAGCTCTGGAGAAAGTTCTTTGTCATCACACCTACCCTGGTCCAGGAGCATCTCAGCACAGAAACCTCAGGTCCAAAGGACACCCTCTGCTCCCGGTGCTGCTTTCTTGGTGGTATGAGGACCTTGTATCTCTCTGCTCACTTCTCTCTCGTATATCTCAAAGAGATTAGCTTAAAGCACTATCTAATCCTGTGTATCTAATTAATGTAACTGCCACTAATCCATATCGTTTCATCTTGAGTGCTAGGATTTTCAACATATATGGAAATCACATAACATGGTAGACAGTCATAATACTGGGACTCATGGCCCAGCTAAGCTGGCAGATATTTTTTTTAGGGGTACACAATTCGATTCATGACACCGTGGATTCACATCATGATGGAAGGAGTTATTTATTAATCTTTATTTGCAATGACAAAAGGATGATGTGTTTAACTGTGTGAGATTTGGCATTGAAAGATATGATTTCAATATCAGGATTTACCCTTAATTTGATGTGTGACCTCAAGGGAGTTCCTTGGCCTGTCTGTGTCTACAGATAAAACAGAGAATGATCCTATTAACTTTTGTGAGGATTAAATGAGATGATGTGTGCAATAGTCTTTTCAAAGGAGTCCCCAGGAAGGCCATTCCTCTAAGAAGAAAAACAAATGCATTCTTTTTCACCACAGTGCTTCACATTTTTTAACTTTAAGATTTTTTAGAGTTCACAGCAAAGTTACTGTATTTCTGCTTCAAAGTGTGAGCAGCCTCATCTAGGGGCAGAAGCAATTTTGTCTTCAACCCTTTTTGTTTGCCTTTCAAAGTTATTAAACTAAAATCTGCATGTAAAATAATATTTGCCTCTCTCTGGGGAACTAGTGTAAAAAAATTCTTATCAGTGTGGATCTTTTTCATTTGGAACGTGAAGTACTTATCAGTAATATTTAGTCATACTTTGCTGAATCAATGAGAACCAATATTTTCTTAAGCAGTTAATTACATGGTAAACATTGTGCAGGTATGGTTTAAAGCACATAAATGAAGCAACAGTGTTTCCATATTGCACAGGTAACTTGAAAATACATGTTTAATAACAATGTTGTCAGCTGCCCTGGAGTTGGTTGCAACTCATAGGCGCCCCCCCAACAATGGAATGAGATACCGTTGGGTCCTACATCCATCCTTGCAAGTGGTACTATATTTCATCCCATTGTTGCAACCACCGTGTTAATTCATCCCCTTGACAGTCAGTCTCTTGTTCACTGATAATAACAATAACCGATATTATATGACAAGCATCATTCTAAATGCTGTAGATAGACTTACTTGCCCAGAAATAATGGACATAATGAATTCAAAACACTCATACATAGTTCTTTTACCACAGGATAAACATATCCAAGCAGAATAAATAAAGAGAAACCCACATCGAGGCACATCACAGTCAAATGGCCAAAAATAAAAGATTCAGAGAATGTCTCCGAGTCGGGGAGAGGATCAGCAATGCGGATGAGTGCTGACTTCTGACCAGAAGCAATGGGGACACAAAAGACAGGGGGACGGGGGTGACATCTTGACATGCAAAACGAAACAAACAAAGGAAGTCAACCCAGAACTCTATGTCCAACGAAATACCTCTCAAAATGTAGGTGAAATAAAGACATTTATAATTAAAAGAAACTAGGAAGTTACCACCAGCAGACCTACCCTATATGAACTGCTGGAATTCCTTAAGCTGAATGATCCCAAGTGGAAACTCAGATCTTTAGGAAAGAATGGAAAGCCTTGAATTTCACAACTATGTGGGTAGATGTGAAAGACTCTATTTTTCCTCCTAATAATCATCTCTCTTAATCACCATAATGTTACCCTAAGGCTCGTTAATGTGAATTTGAAAGAATGATACAATCTAATTTCTCAAAACATAGTCAATAATTTATATTTTTGGTCATTAAAAACTCTTCCTTTCCAATTAAATTGAATTAATGAGAATTCACTTTGAAAGTATGTGTGGCAAGCCTAGATGAAAAATATTAGACTGAGAAACATCTACCCTTGCATTTAGCTTTTATTACATCAACCTGGCCTATTCTGATAGCCTAGGGGTAAGCCACCGTATCTGAAAGAAAAAAACATACTGCAACGATTGCAGAGAGGGATGCTGCTGAGCCTTTGGGACCCACAACTCTATGAGTTGGAACTGACTGGGTAGCAGTGGGTTTGACTTGGGCAGCAATTATGATATTCAAGCTGAGGACATGAAACTACGCTTTCTTGGTTAGCTGTGGTCCAGTAACCACAATATTGACACAGCTGTGCCGGGGTTGGGGATGGGTACAGAAAGGCAAGATAGCACAGGGCGTTGTAGGTCATAGAAGGTCCGTGGATGTTGTAAACAGTTAACAAGCTCAGCTGCTAACCAAAAGGCTGGACATTCAAGTCCATCCAGAGGTGCCTTGGAAGAAAGGCCTGGAGATCTTCCTCTGAAGGGTCAGAGCCATAGAAAACACTAGGGAGCAGAGTTCTACTCTGACATGCAAGAGATCAGAACCAATCAACAGCAGCTGGTTTGTAGGTCATACAAAGGACTTCGAATTTTATTGTCAATGAGATGCAAAGCCACTGGAGGGTTGTAAAGAGAGGAGTGCTCTGATCTGACTTAAATTTTAACAGGATCTACTAGGCTGCTAAGTTGGGAGTGGATTGTGAAGAAAGACAGGCTTCTCTGTCCAGTCTCTGGCCTTCTAATTTCTTCTGCTTAAAGCTCTTTCTCCAGATAATAGCATCTTCAGCCTCATTTCCTTTAGGAATTGATTTAAAAGCCACCAGCTTCTCGGTGAGAGTATCCAGGGCCATCTCTTCTAAAATTTCACATTGGGTATGAAGCACCTTCAGGATAACCAGGCCGTTAGCTGGCTTCCTGCTTACCTCTTCCGGAAGTTTCCAATGAAGCTTCGCCCTTTCCCCTTTGTCTTGTTTTTTATTTAGGAGGTGGTCTTTGGAGGGTTTTCTCGCATCCTATGAGCCCAGCAATGAATTAAAAAGCCTCTCTTCCCCCTCCATTAAACTATAGTGGGAGGCAGAGGCTGCTTCAGAGTTGGCAGTACTCCTGGAAGCAGAATACTGCTGAAATTTGTTTTTTCCAAACTTACCAATTTAAGTAAGTCATAAGAGGCAGAATCTCAGTCATAAAATGGACTAAGCCAATCAGGATATTGGGATTGGATAAGAAGCCAAGATTTCGAATTAGAGAGGTATTCAGTTACGTCTCTATCAGGCTTGGTGCAGGGAGCTATAAAACAGGAGGCTGGCTGTACAGTAGAGCAGTTCAGGGTGAAAATTCTGGAGTCAGACTGTTGATTCCAAATCCCCACTCCACCAAGTATTGATTAGGTAGGGCCGTGGGAAATTACTTCACCTCTCCATGTTTCGGTTTCTTCATCTGTAAATGTGGGATAGTTATAATAGTAAATCATAAAAGATGGGAGGTTGGGGGGAAATAGTTTTGTGAATTTTCATGACCTTGCAGAGTCACACACAGAGAATGCAGTGAATGTTAATTTCTCATTATTTGTTGCCTTTTTAAACACTTTCACTCTTGTTCTCTCACAGTCTTTAAACTTTAAATCAACAACCCATTGGTAACAAGTTGATTGTGGCTCAGAATGATGCTACAGTAGAGAGTAGAACTGCCTCATGGTTTCCAAGGAGCAGGCTAGTGGATTCGAATGACTGACTTTTTTGGTTAGCAGCCAAGGTCTTAACCACTCTACCACCAGGGCTCCTCTTTATACCACAGGCAAATTTCATTAATTTCTGCTTGTTAAAAGTGAAGAGGACTTGAAGCACTTACTGATGAAGATGAAAGGCTATAGCCTTTAATATATATTGTACTACAACATAAAAAAAACAAAAATACTAAAGTTGGACCAATAAGCAATAGCATAATAACAAAGCAAATATTGAAGTTGTGCAGGATTTCACTTTACTTGGATCCACAGCTGAGGCCCATAAAGGACCAGTCAAGAAATCAAATGCCTTATTGCTTTGACAAGTCTGCAAAAGACCTCTTCAAAGTGTTAAAAAGCAAAGATGTCACTTTGAGGACTACTGTGTGCCTGACTCCTCCAAAAAGCCAAACCCACTACCACTGAGTCCATTACAGCTATGGTAACCCTATGGGTCATAGCAGAACTGCCCTAGAGGATTTCCAAGGGGCAGTTGGTGGATTTGGACTGCTAACCTTTTCATTAGTAGCCAGAACACTTAACCACTTCACCACCAGAGCTCCCAAGCAATAGCATTTTCAATCAGCTAATATGCATGCTAAAGCTAGACAAAGAATAAGAAAAGCTGAAGAACTGATGCCTTTAAATTATTATATTGACAAAGAATATTGAATGGGCTGCCAGAAGAGTGCACAATTTTTTCTTGGAAGAAGTAAAACCAGAATGCTCCTTAGAAGCAAGGATAGCAAGATTATGTCTTATGTACTTGGAACAAGTTATCAGCAGGGAGCTGTCTCTGGAGAAGGACAATAGGCCTGGTAAAGCAGAAGGCCAATCAAAAGAAAGGAAGACCTTCCAGGAAGTGGATTGACACAGTTGGGCTAAAGCACAGCAATGATTTTGAGGGTAGTTCAGGACCAAGCAGTGTTTCATTCTGTTGTATGAAGGGTCATTACAAGTTGGAACCAACTTGATGGCCCCTAATAATAATAACAATCAATTTCTCCTTTATATATATGTGTTACAATATTATTGCCTTTACTTAAAAGCAACAGATCTGCCTTTGTCACGTCAGTTCCCAGTTGAGTCTTTCCTGGCTCCTGGAGACTCCACACTTGCAGAATAGAACTGTTCCATATGGTTTTCAAGGTCATGACCTTCAGTAAGCAGATCATCGGATCTGTCTTCTGAGTCTAGCACTTAATCATTTGGGCTACAAGGGACTTCTTTTACCTAAGAACACCTGAAACCTTTTTATCAGGACTGCAGTGCACGGGAAGTTGGGTACCTGGATCTTAATTTTTTCTAAGTCACAGAAAAGACTCATGTACTGGGTTGGGGGCAGTGCCCCAAAATGGCTTGCCACATCAGATGCCAAGAAAAGATTAAAAATGCAAGAATTTTTTAAGAGAAATACCACTGGGAGGGAAAATAGGAAGGAGGAGGCTGGGAGAATTGTCAGGTCGTGGTGACAGTATGACCCCAAGTGTAATATAAAGGGAGAGAAGATAGCATAAACACATCCTAGGCTTCTGTGCAGCTTTAAAAATTTTCACCAAAGCCTTAGGAAAGTCATCAAGACAGAGTTAGCCTTCAGAAAAGTCCCTGATCTTCCAGAAGTAGGTTTACCCTATTTCTTCGTCTTAACTGGTGTTCCTGACACATACAGTCATTGGCTGGGAGCAGCCAATGGAAGGTGTGGCCTTAGCACAAACATGGTGATGGATTTCAAAGCGGAGCAGTAACTGGTGCCCTTAATCAATTATGCTTCTGTAGCCAGAGGCACCTGACCCAAGTCTCAGCCTTTTCAGCCACCTTGTGTATGGATGAAAAGAGCCCTGGTGGCATGGTGGTTAAAGCGCTCAGCTGGTAACCAAGAGGTTGGCACTCCAAGGGAGAAGGATGGGGCAGTCTTCTTCCTTGAAAGCCCTAGGGGCACATCTACTCTGTCCTATAGCGCTTCTGTGACTCAGAATTGACTTGACAGAAGTGAATGTATGTGGAAGCTGGACAATGACAAAGGAAGACAGAAGAATTGATGCATTTGAACTGAGGTGCTGGTGAAGAATGTTAAAGATGCTATGCACTGCTGGCAGGATGAACAAATCGGTCTTAAAAGAAGTAAAACTAGCATGAACCTCAGAAGTGAGGAGGAGAAGACTTCAGCCCACTTACTTCGGACATGTCATCAGAAAAGACTGATTGCTAGAACAGAAAATTATGTTTGGTAGGGGAGAAGGTGAGAGAAATGAGGTAAACTGAGGCAACAGGTAAACTGAGGCAATAGCCACCACAATGGACTTAAACATAGCAGTGCTAATGAAGATGGTACAGGACTAGGCGACGTTATGTTCTGTGACATAGAAGGTTGCTATGAATTGACACAGACACACCTGCAGTTAACAAAAAGGTGATGTACTGAACTCCCTGGGTGGTAGAAAGAGCTAACACACTTGGCTGTTCATTGAAAGTTTGGAGGTTCAAATTCACCAAGCGGTCCCTCAAAAGAAAGACCTGGCCATCTACGTCTGAAAAGTCAGCTATTAAAAACCCCATGCAGCACGGTTCTGTTCTGACACACGGGAGGTCACCAGGAGTCAGGATGAGCTCAGTGGCAACTGGTTTTAGTTGGAGATCTAGGAGTGCTTTACCCTAGCTGTCACACCAGACCAGTGCAAAGATCAGAAAGAAGCAGGAAAACAAAACCAAGCGAGAAAAACCTATCTTTGCTGAGCATTGATACAGCCTGGTGGTTAAGACTCTGGTGTCTCTGTGCATCAGTTTGGTTACAGCCTGACTCTGAGATTTAACTTCTAAGCTTAATGTTTGTTTTCCATTTGAGTAGCATGCTATTCTAATGATGTGACAGCTTCTCTAGACAACCTAACAGAACAGTCCATGCCCGAGGACTCTTCTTCTTTGAGTTTCACAGTCTCAACCTGTGCCCTTCCTGGGGGTAAGGCGTTGTTCTGGACACAAAAGATTCAAGAGCAAGTAAGACACCTGTCCTCAGAACTTATGTTGTTAAGTTCTTCTTATTCTGTCTGATTTCTCTACCAGAGTGTGGTTGACTGGAGCCCCAAAAATAAATCCCACCAAAGCTAAATTCGAAAGATTTTAGCACTATGTATTTGTAAGAATTTTATATTAACACTATGTATCTCTAAGAATTTCATACGTGTGTGTGTGTGTGTGTGTGTGTGCGTGTGTGCGTGCGTGTGCATGTTCCCACCCATTCAAAGATTTGCTTTGTTTCTTGCCTCACTGAAAGGCTTCAGCAGAGGTTGAGGATCAACTGACAGTTTTGAGCTTTGTCACCCTCAGGTGCCCTCCCCACACTTCCATCGCCTCTGACAGGAATCAGTTTCTCAGGATTCTGATTTAATTTGCTGACAGGGTCGATGTGACTTACAATAGTATCTGCATCCCTCTTGCCAAGTCCTTGCTGCCTGATTGAAACTCTGGTCACATTTTGATTAATTTTAGCCTTTATTTATGCTGTGTGCTCTTGCGGTAGAATTAATTATTTCTGGGGCCCCAAATGCCAGGACTGGCAGCACAATTGATGGGTGCTACCTGGAGTCACTGAGGAGTGGAGCATTGTTTTCCTGTGGACTGGTCCTCCAGGGATGTGTTTGTCAACGAAGATGGAATTTCTCCACCAGATTTATGTATAGGCAATCCCCAGTAGTGTAAAGTGTAGTGGGAGCCATAAATCTCGGGAAAACTTTACCTACTTCTCTACCCTGCAGGCTTCTGTATCTTGTACCTTCTAGCTCAGTAACGGTAATCGCTGCTGATGGGCAAATCTGAGTTATGCCTCCAGATGTACAGCCAGAGTGCTCCTCAGAAACAAGGAACAGCAAGGCTTGGTCTCACATACTTTGGACACATTACCAGGAGGGACCAGTCCCTGGGAAAGGACATCATGCTTGTTAAAGTGAAGGATCACCAAAAAGTGGGAGACCCTCAGTGAGATGGACTTATACAGTGGCTGCCACAATGGGGTTAAATAGAATGACGATTCCCAGCATGGCACAGGACTGGCCAGTATCTCTTTCGGTTACGTGTAGGGCTGCTATGAGCTGGGACCAGCCATCAAGCTTCCGTACTCCATAATTCTGGTTGAGTGCAAGGCGTGGTTACCTGTTGTTTGAATCTGGTGATCAAGATCCTGGAAACCCAGATCCCTTTGATTCTGAAAGAGACTTATTTTTCTTAGATTTAGAAACCAAGGTCACCCATTCTGAACACCATAGACCTCGGACCTCATTATGGCCAAATCCTGGTAATACTCCCACACAAAGGATATTTGCTGAGAAATAACACATGAAATCAAGAACCAGGGGAAGATTTCTTCTTCCAAGGGTGTCACCCATTCACCATTTTAAAAGTGAACTTTAATCCTTGAAAAATTGCTTATTATTGCTAATTCTATGGGTATATTCACACCTTGTTAGAACCAGAATGTAGTCAAGCTAATTTTAAGTGCCATTTCTCTGTCCCAGTACATAATACTGATCCTTTAGCTTACTAGACATTCTGCCCATAACGTGTATGAGTTCTTCCTCCTAAATTGAAGTCTGAACTTCCCAGGCTTCCATTTTCACAAGAAGTAAGTGACTTTAATCCAAAAAAAAAAAACAAAAAACCCACAGCCGTCGAGTCGGGTCTGACTCATACTACCCTAGAGGTCAGAGTAGAACTGCCCCATAGAGTTTCCAAGGAGCACCCAGTGGGTTAGAACTGCAGACATAGCACTTAACCCACTGCGCTACCAGGGGGCTTTAGGTTAGGCCAATCTATTTTACCACCTGTCAGTCATGTTGTGCTGTGATGGCTTACAGCGACTTTCATGCTGGAAGCTATGCTACAAGAATTTTAAATACCAACAGAGCCATCGGTGGTGGATAGATTTCAGCAGAGCATTCAGACTCAGAGTAGGAAGAAAGGCTTGGTGATCTACTTCCCAAAAAATAGGCAAGGGAAACCCTATGGCTCACAACAGAATATTGTCTCATGTAGTGCTGGAGATGAGCCCTTAGGCTGGAAGGAAATAATGAACTTACGCACGCGTGTTAGTAACTATGACAATGGCACAGGACCAGACGGCGTGGTGTTCTGTGGCACAAGGTATCACCATGTACTGGTGCCAGCTCCACAGAACAAAACAGTCCTCCCCAGCCATTCTTACGCTTTGTAATATCCTCTAATGCACCTGGGTAATGCAAATGATTTTCACTTGGCTCCAACAGAAAAGTTGTCAGTTTACACCCATCCAGTGGTACTGTGGAAATCCTGGTGGTGTAGTGGTCAAGTGCTTTGGCTGCTAACCCAAAGATTAGCAGTTCAAACCCACCAGATGCTCCATGGAAACTCTATGGGACAGTTCTATGCTGTCCTACAGGGTCACTATGAGTCAGAATCAACTTGACAGCAATGGGTATCAACAGGTTTAGTGGCACTGTGGAAGCAAGCCCTGGCCATCTGCTTCTCTGAAGATGGTAGCCAACAGAATCCTGTGGAGTAGCTCTACCTGTAACATATGGGTTACTGTGTGTCAGGGCCAACTCAACACTAGCTAACGACAGCTACATGAGGAAAATATGATAGGTGATTTTATTCAGCCTCCTGCATTAGATCAACATGCAGGTCTTGGGTGTAGCCTTGCTTATGGATACTTCCCCCCAAATTCTTACACATAGGCCCAGGACCCCTAAGAATGACTCTGATAAATTCAGGAGCACTTTCAGAGACTAGTGTAAGTGAAGGGTATTGAGAGAGAAAGAGAGAAGCCAGGAGCACTGCCACAGACCAAATCTGCAGAGAAAAACTGATCTGAAAGGAAGTCTCAGAAGAGAAAGAGAAATCTAAGAGATCTTTACAAAGTGCAATGCCTGGAATTTAAATTATGTCCTGTCCTGTTCCACCCCCATTTCCTAGCTGAGAATTCTAAGCCTGCAAGAAAGCTCAGACAGGTGCCACCTTAGCAAGGAGTGGTGAGGAACCAGCCATACAGGGAACTGTGGTCTTCCCTACCTCACTCACCAGCCCTCGAAAAACACACCCCATTGTGGCAGGAGCTCTGAAGTTCTGTCACAAGTTGAATTGTGTCCCCCCAAAACTGTCTGTAGCAATTTGTGTAGGCCAAGATTCTCGATATTGTGTGATGGTCCTATATCCCGTAAATCACGCCTCTAAGATGTTAACAAGAGGGGATGGGCAGCAGCTTGTTGGTGGTGCAGGAATCCATATGTAGCACTGTACTGTGCCTCGAGGCAGATCTCTTAGGATATAGAGAAAAGGGAAGCAAGCAGAGAGTAGGGTACTCAGACAACCAAAAAATAGTGCAGGGAGCTGAGCATGCCCTTTGGAAAGGACCTGGGGTCCCTGTGCCTCAGCAGCTCCCTGGGCCAGGGAAGATTGATGGTGAGAACCTTCCTCCAGAGCCAATAGAGAAAGACTTCACCTGCAACTGACGCCTTGAATTTGGACTTGTAGCCTACTGGAATGTGATGCAATAAAATTTCCCTTTTTAAAGCCATCTGCTTATAGTATTTCTGTTGAAGCAGTACCAGATGACTGAAATACTCTCTCCCTAGGCAGGCCCAGAGAATGTTAAACCTGAAAAAGACTATTGTGTTAATCCAGAACTTGCATTTGTGTGGGAGGTCTCAGAGAAAAAGATCTTTGGTTAGATCTGGTCTGTGTCAGAGGCAGATTGCAAGCTTTGGAAAGTGCTGGCCTTCAGTCCTCTATATCTGAAGCTCTCAGAGCTCTGGCTACTCAGGGACTGCCTTAGTCATCTAGCACTGCTATAACAGAAATACCACAAGTGGATGGTTTTAACAAGGAGAAATTTATTTCCTCACAGTGTAATAGGCTAAATGTCCAAATTCAGGGGATCAGCTCCCAGGCAAAGGTCTGTCTCCATCATCTCTGAAGGAAAGTCCTTCTTGTCACTTTTCCCATGGAACAGGGACTTCTCTGTGTAAGAACTCCAGGTCCAAAGGACATGCTCTGCTCCTGGCATTGCTTTCTTGGTGGAGTGAGGTCTCTAACTCTCGGCTTGCTTCTCTGTTCTTTTTATCATTTGAGGGATGAAAGGTGGTACAGGACATACCCTAGGGACACTCTCTTTACATTGACCAGGGATGTAACCTCAGTTGGGGTGTTACAATCTTACCGTAATCCTCTTTAACCTTACCCAATCTTGCCCTGGTAACCACATGCAGAGACTAGGATTTACAACATACATATAAATATTGATTACAGAATAGAAGACAACCACACAATCTGGGAATCATGGCCCAGCCATGTTATTACATACGTGGGGGTGGGGCAAGTACATAATTCAGTCAATGACAGGTACCATTCCCCAACCTAACCGCCTCTGGAGAAACAAAGCTTGGAATCATCAATTTGTAATCTGACCTCTCCTTTTCTGCCCTAGACGTGCAGTGGCTGAATACTCAGCTGCCAACTGAAAGGTCACCAGTTGGACCCCACTAGCTGCCCCTTGGGAGAAAGATGTGACATTCTGCTTTCATAACGATTGCAGTAATGGAACCTTATGGAGCAGTTCTACTGCATCCTATAGGGTCATTGAGAATTGGAATTGACTCAAAGACTAAGAGTTTGTATTTTTTGCTTGTTTGGTTCTCCCTTCACAATACAGCCCTGTCTCACCCAGTTCTGTCCCCAAAGGGCTGAAGAAGGTTGGCCTCTTCCCTCCAAAATCTATTCACTCCCTGATACCAGATGTCTAGGAAGAGAACAACAAGTATTTTTAAAGTTGTTGTCAAGTCCTACAATTTGACAAATATAACTTGAAACGATGGTGCCCACTGAGGTTATTACATGGATCTTCATGTTTATTGGGCAATCAATCAACCTCGTGACTGAGCTCTATCACTGTCATCCTGCTGGAGGCAGTGAGTTAGGGACCAGAGACCTGATTTCTGCAGAGTACCTCAAGAAGGGTGATGGCATGAAAATGAGCTGGTGGCCCCTGAAAACATAAGGGAAATCAGAAAGTATCAACTATTGACTCCTTTTCATAGGGGAAAGAGAAACTGGGAAGGAGAGCACTAGGCCCTGATCCCAAGGAGGAGATCTGAGTCCTGAGCTGGCAGAGGTGTCTATAGAGGAGGCGCAAGCATGATACACCTTCCTGTGCCTACAGATTTTGCCCGGAGTGTCCCTCCCTACTTTCCATGGGCACAAATCAGTAGGCATCTGATAGGAGCTGTTTCTGTCTTGTGCTCTGAAGTGGGATCATTGCCCAGACAATGGAGTCATCTGTTTTCAGGTGATTTTTTAGGCCAGATTTATTACAAAACTTATTTGTTATTTATTCCTGATTTTTTTACCTTGTGTTGTTTTTCAGCCATTCTTAGTTTAAAAATTATGTTTGATGATTCTGCACTGTTCCAAAAACCTGTCACTACACAGAGTCAAATCTGACTCATAGTGACCGTATGGTGTGGAAATAGTTCTGAGTTTAGAATTCAGCCCTGCCGCTAACATCCATGTGCCTATGAAGAAGTAGTTTCACTGATTTCCTCATAGGTGAAAATCAGGATCTTGGACTCTCTTTTTGTAATAATGTAACTGGGGGAAATGATGAGTGTGAAAGTCCCAGGTACATAATCGACTCTTAAACATTACTTATCTCTCCTCTGTTAGACATCTATATCCCAAGTTCCACATCACAAAAAAAAAATAATAATAATTATCTTTGATACATATTCACGAAGATTAGACTAGAGGACTGTAAAGTATACCTTGCCGTGTGTTTTTGTAAATAAAGTTTTATTGGAACATAGCCACATCCATTCTTTTAGTATTGTCCATGACTGATTCTGCATCACAGCTGAAGTGTTGAGTAGCCATACTGTAAGCTGCAAGAGGCCCACTAAACCTAAAATGTTTATTCTCTGACACTTTTCAAAGTATGTTTGCAGATCCCTCACTGAAACGACACTAGGGCCAATAGAGATCTGGTTTAGTAACTGAATTATTAATATTGTACTTTTTCTATCCGCCTACTCTTTCTCCAGCTCCTTAATAAGATGTCTGCTTACATCCATGCATCAGTTGATTTTGTTTCTCTCCTTCCTTCCTTATCCTGAAAGTAAATATTAGCTGTTTTCAGCAATAAAATTTGTTCAGAGGTATACATAACATAGATAATAGTCAAAATTTGTTTACCCCTCAGAGCAAAGAGGGAAGTTTTGAGAAGCTAGTTCTAAGGCATGTGGTTCAGAAGCTTCTGTGGAGAGTATTTCTAGAGGTGAAAAAGCTACATGGAAAAACTGAGGATGAGAGACTATCGATTCTATGAATATTTTTCCATCAGTGTTAGAGTTTTACCTCTAGGTAAATTTCCTTTCAGCAATGTACTATGAGAGTGGCAAACTGACAAAATGAATGAAAAAGAGTTATTGGGAGCTGCTAATCTTTCCTTCCACACATGAAGACAGCAAGAGTTCATTAAAATGAGGGGAAAGAGAAAAGACCAAAGTGGATGTCAGAAGAGAGTCTGAAATTTGCTCTTCAATGTAGAGTAGCTAAAGAGAATAGAAGAAATAATGATGAAAAGGGTTAAACAGAAAATTTCAAAGGGCAGCTAGAGAAGACCAAGCACAGGGGGGAATGTGCAAAGACCTGGAGTTAGAGAATCAAAAGAAAAGAACAAGAGGCAGATTATCCAACATGCAAGATGAGCAGGATGCTTACCTTCCTTACCAGATCTTCTGTAGTAACCAGTTTCACATGGGTTTCACATCTTGGATGGTTCACTACAGATTAGTGAAAACAAGTGAGTCCATGCTTTCCTTGCTTACTGGGTCATCTGCCCTTCTCAGGGATTGTAAACTTGAAAGGAGGCTTTGAGTCTATAGGAAAGTGCTGTGGGCTTGGAAGAGAGATGCTTAACAGATGCCAGCCATACCCAGAAGAGACTCGTTGATGTGATGAAAAAATATGAAATTGTTCACTAAAAATGACCTGGTAAGCAAGATAAGAAGGTAAGCACTATGCTTACCTTGCCTAGCAGATTATCAGTCCCTGCGAGGAACACATCCAACATTTCTCAAACTTATAAGACTGAAGAAAAAAATTTAAGCCTCACTTTGTAATACTAAAGAATTCTAGGGCCAAAATATTGAGCAACACAGGAAGTGTTTTTAAAAAAGAAGAAGGAAGAAACACACAGAGTCACTATACGAAAAAGAAGTAGTCAACATTCAGTTATTTCAGAGGTAGCATAGTATCAAAGACTGATAGCATTGATTGAACAAGTCCAAGCTGCAGTGAAAGCAGTTTGGAAAACAAAGCTCCAGGAATTGACAGAACCTCAGTTGAGGTGTTTCCACAAACAGGTACAATACCAAAGGGTCTCACTCATCTGTTCCAAGATATTTGAAAGATAGACATGTGGCCAACTGATAAAGAAATCTATATCGGTACCTGTTTCAATGAAAAGTGATCCAATAGACTGGAAATTGTCAGACTATATCATTAATCTCACAAGTTAGTAAACTTCTGCTAAAGACCATTTAAAAATGGTTACATTAGTCGTTTGAGAGGGAACTTCAGAAATTAAAGCCAGATTCAGAAGAGGACATGGAATAAGGGATCGTTGTTGATGTCAGATGGCCCTTGGCTGAAAGCAGAGAATACTAGGAAGATATTTATTTGTGCCTTTTTGGCTATGCAAAAGAATTCAATGATGTGAATCATTACAAGTTATAGATGACATTGCAAGGAATGGAAATTTCAGACCACTTAATTGTGTTCATGGGGAATTCGTAGATATACCAAGAGGTAACCAGTTGTACAAAAAAAGGGATACTGTGTGATTTAAAATCAGGAATGCTGTACATCAGCATTGTACCCTTTCATCATACTTATTCAATCTGCATTCTGAACAAATAATCTGAGAAGCTGAACTATATAAAGAAAAACATGACATCAGGACTGGTGTAGGACTCATTAACAGCCTGTGATACACAGATGACAAAACTTTGATCGCTAAAAGTGAAGACTTGAAACACTTACTGAAGAACATCAAATACTACACTCTTCAGCATGAACTACACTTCAACATTAAAAAAAAATAACTGGATCAGTAAGCAACATCGTGATAAATGGAGAAAAGATTGAAGTTGTCAAAGATTTCATTTTGCTTGGATCCACCATCAATGTCCATGGAAACAGCAGTCAAGAAATCAAACGACGTATTGCACAGGGCAAACATGCTGCAAAAGACCTCATTCAAGTGTTCAGAAGATGTCATTTTGAGAATTAAGGTAGCCTGACCCAAGCCATAGTATTTTCAGTCAACACATACGCATGTGTACTTGAACAATGAATAAGAGCGACTGAAGAAGTGAAGCCTTTGAATTACGTTGTTGACAAAGAATATCGAATGTATCATGAACTGCCATAAAAATGAACAGATCTATCTTATAAGGAATGCTGCATAGAAATGAATATGGTAAGATTTTGTCTCATCTGCTTTGGAAATGTTGCCAGGAAAGACCAATCCCTGGACCCCGTGGTGGTTAAGTTTGTGTGTCAGCTTGGGGAAGCCATGATTCTCAGTGGTTTGGCAGTTATGCAATGATGTCATTTGGCAGCTATGTAATGATATAACTATCCTATGTTTTGTTCTACAATGTAATCAATTCTATGATGCAGTCTAGTTTGATCAGCTAATCAGTTTTAGGGGTGTTTCTTTTGGAACAAGGTCTGCGTCCAATATGTACGAAGAGTCAAACAAAACTCACTTACTTTTGCTTGCTGTAGGTCCTACACCCAGCTTGCAATCATCTGAGCTTCAGTGTTTAGGGCTTGAGCCTACTCATCTTCAAATTCATCAGCCTCTGCAACTTATAGACCAGCAGCCTGCCTTCTCACCCGCCTATCTTGGATTCGCCAGCCCCTGCAGCTACATTAGTCAGGAGAACCCTCCAGCCTGACGTCAGAGCCATGGACTTGGAACTTGCCAGCCTCTTCAACTGCATGAGTTATTTCCATGAAAGAAGCCTCTCTGACTCGACGGCACTTGACTTTTGGCTTGGCTTCTATATATATGTGTGGCTGTGTGTTTGTATGTATGATTCATCAGAGAACCCAACTGAAGATATTTGGTACCAAAAATGGTTCTACAGAAACAAAATTGTAAGGGTGAATTTTCTAAACTGGTTCTCAAATCTGTTGTCTTTAAAATGCTGATGACTCTGCTTCTAGTACTAAACAGGGCATTGCTAATCCACGGCATAAAATGACAATAGGAAAACACAAAATATCAAGTATTGGTGAAAGGCAAGATATGCACGTGTTTGATGCTGTTCCATAGTTTTGTCAGAATAAAAATTACAAGGAAGACAGTTGCTTGGTCCTACTTCCACTGCCCAAAGTGGTAAAGGAAAGAAATGAGCCCAGAGCTTCAGAGTTATCTCACAGTCCCCACATAAAAGACCTCAACGTTGCCACTTGTGCCTTGAAAGAAAGCCTTATTTCTTGCAGTGAGAGATCTAATATTGCCTAAAATGAAACCCAGTGTCTTATCGTAAGAGTAGCTGAATTACAAAGCTAGCTGAATTCCTTACCTCCAATGGTATTAAAGTGAGGGCACTGACTGAGGAGACATGGACTCTTGGTACTTGGGATGGGAATGTTTGGGCAGATAATCAGTGAACTGGGAACGCAGAGCTCCTAAATTAGGTTGAATCATTCCTGCCAACAGAAGCAGCCCTCTCTTTTCCCTCTGAAAAGAGTATTCCATCTTTATGTGATAAACCACCCTCCTTAGTAAAAGCATTAGTCCCTCTACTCCATTTGATGACATTAATCCAGCTGGGTCTGAAGAGCCTTTGTGTGACATATAGCCTAGGATGCTGGCTGAGTCACTGCTTGGGGCAATCCCTAAGGAAGATGCTATACAAAACATCGCCAACACTCATCTTTGCTTCTAGACTTATAACTAGACTTAAGTCTCAACAAGCCTCAAAAAGTGAAGTACAAAGTTTGATCCACAAAGGGGTATACTACACTCCAAAAAACTGTGTGACTATTCTTACAAGTACTAAAAAAAAGAGAGAGAAAGCAAGAATAAAGTTAAAAGCTATATTGTTCCTAATAGTAGCAAAGCTTAATACAGGTAGGAATTAACAAAAGTTGTATAAGATCCTTACAATAAAAACTATAAAATATTGCTTGTGGAAATTTAAGAAGACTAAATTAAATACAGAAATACACAGTTGTCAAGGATAGAGACAGCCAGCCAAGCCAAGTGCCATCGAGTCGGAGGATTGGGAGAAGCTGTATTTATTAAGATGTGTTTGTTTTCACGTAGATTTGTAGATTCACAATACAATAGGCTCCCCTCCTCTTTAAAAAGAAGCTGATTGTAAAAATTTATATGGAAATGCAAAGGTGCTAGTATAACCAAGATAATCTTTAAAAGAGTGAACAAAGTCGGAGGACACACATTACTGGACTTCAAGATTTACTCTAAAGTGACAATAATCAAGGAAGTGTGACACTGACAGAAATGACAAGTAGATTTGTGTAACAAAATTAAGAGTCCAAAAAACGATTATTTCTGACAAAGACATGAAAGCAACTTATAGGGAAAAGGAAAGTTTTTTTCACAAATTATGCTGGAATAACTCATTAGTTACATGGAGTCAAAGGAGCCTTGACACCAACCCACTCATACATGCATGTGCACACAGACACATATAATTTTAGATGTATTGTACACCTAGATGTGAAAGCTACAGCTGTAAAATATTCTAGAAGAAAACATAGAAGAGTATTCTCACAATACATCAGAAAGTGAATACTTCTTGGACAGAGCATAAACACCACTAATCATAAAATTAAATTTTTTAATGAATTCTTATTGCAGGTAAAAATTTGTGCTCATCAAAAGATGTCACTGAATAAACAGTGAAACTACAGTGTGGGAGAAAATACATGCATTGCATATATCTAAAAATCCAAGCTATATCTGTGTCTATGTCTATATGTATATTTATATATATAAATAAATAGAATTCTGTCCTGGCCCCCAAGATTCCTACTCCCGCGGTGTACGTATCCTGTAAATGCCCTCCTCTAAGCATGGGTGAGACTCTGGAATGCAGTGGATGTCATTCTGTGATTAGGTGACATTGGTGAAAGTGAAGGAATTTTGCAGGTGTAACTGTCACAGTGAAATACTACAGTTGCACTCTGCTAAATAAAAATAGTTTTATTGAACGATAAAAAGTTTGGCAAAGCTGGGTGGCATACAAGGATCACATAGGGTGATGCAATGTTCTCAGCTGAAGGAAAAACAGGGAGACTGTCAGGCAGAGCCAGGCTTTGTGTTTGCAGGTACTGGGCCTTCAGGAAGGAGAAAAAGAAGATATAGAGAGGATTATTAAACTGTAGCCCTCTTTACACAAATCTCTAACCTAATACTAATCTCTGACTTCTTGGAATATATTTGACCAAGACACCAGCTTCTGGTCACCAGCAAGTCTAGTTAACACCCTGGGGAACAACTGAGTCAGCTGTCTTCACGTTTGCCGCTTCCTCTTATTTTTTTTTTAATTTTTATTTTTATTTAACATAACTGAGTGAAAATGTACATTCACATGTAAATTTACATGCCCCCCTATATGCAGCTTCCACTGCTCTCCCTGTCTGGTGACAGCACACTATTCCTCTCTGCTCCATACCTGTCTCATCCTCCCAACAGTCTCCTTTCCCCTCCTCTCCGTCCACTCCTCTTCCTCCAGCCAGAGGTCAGCAAGATGATATCCTATAGATGTATAGAACCATAAAGTGCTTCCAAAATATGGTCACTCTGCATTGCCAAGTCCAATCCATTCCTGTCCGAAGAGTGGACCTTTGTTATAATTTATGAGAGAGGGCAGCATCAGGGAAGGGGGCCATGCTCTCAGAGTAACCCCAAAACCGCTGGACTATCAGTTGAGGTCTTTTAGTGGAGATCTCATGATGCTTCCTCTTATTTTTAAGAAATAAGCTATACTTCTACCTTAATTATCGATTTTACCAAAATGGAGCCAAGGTCTCAGGGAGTGAATCAAGTCAGGTTTGAGAGAGTCAACAAATTAAGACTTGATTAACTGGCAGTTGCTTCATTTCGGTTACCAAGTTACGACACAGTTGTAGGACTTGGTCTTTACTTGACATTATCAATTCTATTTTCTAACCTCATGTTGTCTCAAGTATTTTTCCGTAGGACAAGCTGCATGAAAATTCTTAACAAATATTTTTTAATAACCAATTCTTAGTAGAAGCTAAAAAATAAAATTAAAAATAAATCTGACCCTACTTCTTACCTGTTATGAGCAGTTCAACTTTTCCCAGAAGTTGAATTGTCTCTTTAGAACAGTAGAGGCAGAGACTTTGGTCAGGCTGCAATTTAGTTTAAATCAAATTTGAACTTCACTGGAACTAGCCATTTTATCTGGGCCAAATGCTCCACGCTTTGGTGCTCTCTTACACATCGCTGAAGGCCCCAGTCAGCAGACTCTAATAAAAATGAAGGCTACCCTGGGTGACCGCTAAGATTCAGAACAGGGGAGACGTTCTCTCACTGGCCTCAAAGAAACAGGTGTGCTACGAAGCACCTACAGAGACAGGTGCTCTACAGGAGGCGAAAGTCTCATTATGTTGTTGTCAGGTGCCATCAAGCCAGTTCTGTCTCATAGGGACCCTACAGGACAAAGTAGAGCTGCCCCATAGAGTTCCCAAGCAGGAGCTGGTAGATTTGAACTGTCAACCTTTTGGTTGGCAGCTGAGTGTTTAGCTACAGGGCTCCATATAGCTGAATTATGCCAACAGCCTGGATGAGCTTGGAAGAGGATACAGAGGTTCTAGGTGAATCCTCTGCCTCTGCCATCAACTTGGTCCCATTGTGACTGCAGACTGAGCAAAGGACCTCGCTATATCAACTCCAGACTCCCGACACACAGAAACTGTGAGACAATAAAAATACATTTTCCATAGTCAGTAATTTTGTGGTAATTTGTTATGCAGTGCGGGAAAGCTAACCTAAGTTATAATTTAATAAGAAGACATACTGGAGCCCTGGTGACCAAGTGGCTAAAAACTTGGCTGCTAACCAAAAGGACAGCAGTTTGAATACAGCAGCCCCTCCTTGGAAACCCAATGGGGCACTTCTCTGTGCTATAGGCTCGCTATGAGTCAGAATCAGCTCAACAGGAATGGGTTTGTTTTTTTTGGTTTATAACTCCTCCTTTTTTAGGCATCAGCAAGTATTTGAATAGATGCTTTACAAAAGGAAGACACAAAGATGGCCAATAAATATATGAGACAACAGAAACATCATTAGACACCAGGGAAATGTATTTTAAAACAATAATTAGGTATCATTACACACCCACAAATTTTTATGAAGTATAGATCAGCTGAGAATATAGGCTTTTCTGGTGTACATGAAAAATGGAACTATCATTTTAGAAAATAATTTGAGATGGGCTGATAAAGTGCAGGATCTACCGGTTCTATGATTTGTCAGTTCTACTCTGAAGTGCATGTTTCCAAAACAAAGAACATATGTCCATAAAGATATTTTGCACAAATGTTTATAGCGGCTTTATTCACAACACTGAAAAACTGAAAAGAAACCAAAATGTTCATCAACAGGAGGATGGATTTTAAAAACGATGGGCAAAATAATGAAATAAGAAATCAGAGGATGTGTACTGCTGATATCTGTGTCAATATAGATGAATCTCAAAAATGCTGTATGGAGTAAAAAGTGAGACATGGAAAGAGTTTATACTTTATATGTATATATAAACACACGCATAGGAAGTTCACGGTGGGGGTGAAACTAATCTATAGTGATAGAACTCACTTCTGTGGTTGTCCCTGGGAGAGAAGGGGCTGCCTGAAAAGAATCGTGAAATAATTCGGGGGAGTGATAAAGTTGTATTATGTCTTGACTGGCTTGTGGGATCTATAAGTAAATTCACTTGGCAAAACATTTGTCATTATGCAAATTCTACCTTAAATTTCTTTGATAAAATGTTTAAGAAGGGAGAGCAGATAATAAGAAATGGAAGTCAACCAGTGCTGACATTTGTTGTAAGATTTTCTCAAAAAAGGCAGCAGGGAAGGGAGAAGGCAGCTGGAGTATGATGAGGGGTGTAGTGAAGAATCTGTAAAAGTTGATAGAGAATGCGGTGCATTTGTCTGCTGATTGAAATGCTCCAGTGCAGAGGGGAAAATCAATAATATGAGACAGAAAAGGAAGATTCACTGGAATAATGGCTGTGAGTAGGTAAGAGAAAAGGAATGTACTGCCCAAATAGAAGGGTTAACTTTGGCAGAAAAACAGAGGAATAACGAAAGAATAGGCAGGAAATACAGTAGAGAAACCAGCTCAATAGGAGAGAGAATGCTGTAGAGCCTGGAACGTTGGTTACAGAGCTGATGGTGCAGGTTTTTGCCACCAACACATACCATATAGATGTGATCATTTCTGCCCTGCTGTCCTCACAAGATTATGATGACGACTGAAGACTGCTCTCCCTATGAAGGAAGGAGCCCCGGTAGCACAAGGGTTAAATGCTTGGCTGCTAACCAAAAGGTTGGCATTCCAACCTATTCACACAGTGGCACTGTGCTATGAACTGAAATCTGCATGACGGCACCCAACAATGCAACAAGGTACCTGTGAAATAATAGAATATATTAAAACAATGAAGTTTACTACAACCAGCATTGTAACATTAGATGATATAATGTTCATAGATCATACATGGTGTCAGACAATTAAGTCCATGAACTTAATTGTTCAAAGTGCTACATACCTCATTGCTGATTATCACTACGCTCACCTTCAAAGTAATCCCCTTGGAAAACTATACACTAATGTCAGTGCCTAGTGCACCCCTCAGAGCAATTTTTGGAACTCTTTCTGGAATGGCCATTGAGCACGATGGCAAGGTGGCAAGTTCACAAACTTAATTGTCTAGTTGTCCATGAGGGAGTTTTTAGCCAGTAAATGAATACCTATATTGGTACCCACCCTACTCGCCTGATCTTGCCTCCAGTGACTTTTTTCTTGACCTGAAGAGAAAGGCAATATTGAGAGGAAGACATTTTGATGACATTCAGGACATCAAGGTTAATACGATGACAGCTCTGATAGCCATTCCAGAAAAAGAGTTCCAAAATTGCCTTAAAGGGTACACTAGGGGCTGGCATAGGCACATAGCTTCCCAAGTGGAGTACTTCAGAGGTAACCTTAGTTATACTCAGCAACGAAGCATATAGCGCTTCTCCAGGATGAGTTTGTGAACTTAATTGGCAGTCCTTGTAACTGAGAGTATGGCACGTGTAAGCTTTAGTACAGTTCCTAGTAAGATGATGACACATGTATATATGATGACAATTCAATTATCCTAAAAGGAGAAGGGCAGGGAGTCCCTGAGGGAGGGGGAATAGATAGTGAGACAAAGGAAATCTTTTTCTTAGAGGCCTTGTGGCAGTTCTGACTCCTGAGACCCTCTGTACAACAGAGTGATGCAGTGCCCAGCCCTGCCGCATTTGCTCAGCTGTTGCTGTGTTTGAGCCCATTGTTGCATCCAGTGTCAATCCGTCACACGCAGGGTCTTCTTTTTCTTTTGCTGATCCTCTACAATGTATGATGTTTGTCTTAGACTGAGTTCTCTAATGAAGTAAATCCTGTAAAGCATATAATGTGTAGATATGCTCCATACACACACTTGGAGCCCTGGTGGCGAAGTTGTTAAGACTTTGACTGCTTACTTAAAGGCCAGCAGTTCAAATCCACCAACTGCTCCTTGGAAATGCTCTGGGGCATTTCTACTCTGTCTTGTAGGGTTGCTATGAGTCAGAATCAACCCAATGACAACAGATCTGTAATATACATATATGTGTGTGTGTGTGTGTGTGTGTGTGTGTGTGTAAATGGCTCACACAGTTGCAAAGACTGGCAAGTCCCAAGTATGGGGGTCAGACTTCAGGCTGGGGGCTTCTCCTTGCTCCTGTAGCTGTGGGGACTGATGAACCCAAGATCAGCAGATCAGACAGCAGGCTGATGACTCACATCCCAAGAATCAGAAGTCAAGTGGTAACCAGCTGGATGCAGGATCCAAGATGAGCAAAAGCCATTTAGCTTTGCCAGAACACCCGTATCTATTGGATGCCATAAAGAATCCAAGGAAACTCCACTTACAGTTGGTGGACTAATCACATCAGATCATATTATGGAAGTAATTATATTATATCACAAAATAGAGGGTAACTACATCATTATGTAACTGCCAAACTACATTATTACATAACTGTCAAGCTACTGAGAATTGTGGACCAGCCAAGTTGACGCACAACCCTTTATCAGCTTGGCAACTGTACATTCCTTGAACCATTCTCAATCTCTAATTAGACTCACAGTCATATTTGTGTGTAATATGATACAACTGACATGCATACAACTGAAAACACAGCTGTCCTGTTTACATTTCATACTCTGTAAGTGAAGAAAAAAAGCTGATCCATACATACTGCTAATATCACACTCATCTTTTCTGCAACTGGCCACATGGTTGTAATTCATATTTAGAACTACCTTATTTTACCACCTGTTCCTCATTCCCTTTGCCCTCAGTAAACACCTCAGCTAGTTGTGGTTCTTTGCCTCATGAAGTGATCCTAACCTTCAATCTTAAAGGGTCTGGGCCATTGTAAGTCATTTAGTACTTGAGTTACTGTAGTTTTCACAGGGCATGTCTTCAATCATAGAACATGCTAGTAATAGGAGACGTCCCAAGAGATTTTCTTCTAGACATACTCTTCTTTACATCCATTGTATAATGTCAATCCAATTTCCCCTTGATAATAAGTTAATCTCGCCAGTTAATAGGCTAGCTCCCTTCTTGGCCTGTTGAATCAGAGACATGAAGAGCCCAAAGTGGCTGAGTAAAATTCTTCACTTCCAGCTCAGTGAAATCAGAGTTGTTTTTTCTGGTGGAAACATTTCCCCCTAGACCTCTAGACCTCCAGAAAATAGGTCCACAAGGACAGGAAGAAAAAAATCTGCAAACAGGTCACTAATGGTAATAGTGAGTGGTACCATGTCCATTTCCACCTCTTGATTCCTGACCCATGAATCTTGGCAGTGGGAGAAACAGCATTACATACTGAACACTGGTTTAGAGCATATACAGTTTCCTGGGGAACATTACCAGTATCAACCCTGCAAGATATTATTGTATAGATAGCAGCAAAATTGTACATCCAGAATGCCATTGCACAGTTCTATCAAGCCAGCTGCTTCTGGATGATGAGGAATATGGTAACATCAGAGAATTCCATGAGGATGGGCCTATTTCCACACTTCATTGGCTGTGAAATATTATTTCTTAGTGCAAGGAGACACTGAGTGAGATACCATGACAATGGATAAGGCAGTGTAAGTCCATTAGTGGTTGTAGTTTTGACAAAAACATCATATGCAGTGAAGGCAAATTTGCAACCAAAATACATGCATTTATTCCAGGAAGAACAAAACACTGCCCTCTCCATGATGAAAGCAGTCCAGTGTAATCCAACAGCGACCAGGTTGCTATCTGATCACCTCAGTGCCATACTGAGACTCAGGGTTGATTTCTGCCGCTGGTGGATTGGTCACTCAGCAGTGGCTATCGACAAGCCAGCCTTGATGAGTGGAACTCGATGTTGTTGATCCCATGCCTAACCTCCATCCTTGTCACTATGATCTCTTTGTTCATGAGATACTGGGCAATGACTCAAGTGTCTTAGGAAAGAGGGTAACTGGTTTCCATGGAAGACATCATCCTATCACTTGATTGTTAAAATTCTCCTCTGCCTAGGCCACCCTTTAGTGGACACTCAGATGAGATGTAAATATCTTGACTTCTTTAACTCATTCAGAGAAGTCTATCCACATACCTCTTACGCATATCTCCTTATCTCCAATTTTCTAGTTATATTCCTGCCAAGCCTATGACCATCCAAAGAAAACAGAGTAGAAAGAACAAAATTGATTTGTATATATTGATCTTGTATTCTGGCCCCTAGGGTCGCCATGAGTCGGATCCAACTCAACAGCACTTGGCTGGCTATCCTGCAACCTTACTAAATCTACTTATTAGTTCTTGTAGCTTTTTCACAATTTCTTAGGATTTTCTTTGTACGTGATTGTACCATCTGTGAATAAAGATAGTATCACATCTTTCCATCCAAATTATGTGCCTTTTACTTCTCTTTCTTGCTTTATTGCAATGGCCAGGCCTTCAATACTATAGAAATAGTAGTAGTCATTCTCCTTATATTTTTCTACATTTTATGAAGAAAAAACCAAAATAACTAAAACCGTTGCCATTGAGTTGCTTTTGACTCATAGAGATTCTATAGGACACAGTTGAACTGCCCCATGGAGTTTCCAAGGACCATCTGATGTATTCAAACTTCTGACCTCTTTGTTAGCAGCAGTAGCACTTAACCACTATACCACCAGGGTTCTTTTGTTTTTTGTTTTTAATGGAGAAAGCATTTAATACTTCACTGTTAGTATGATTGTAACTATAGTTTTTTGCAGTTTCCCTTTGTCAAACTGAAGAAATCAGCCATATCTGTAGTGTGTTTAACATTTTTATCATGAATGAGTGTTAAATCTTATCTAATGTTAATCATACGTATTTTGAGATTGTACATTCCTTCTCTATATTCTGTTAATGTGGTGAATTATATTGACCTTCAAATCTTAAACCTACATTGCATTCCTTGAATAAATCTGACTTGTGCATGATATGTTGTCTATTCCATATACAGCAGATTCTATTTCTAATATTTTGTTTAGGATTTGAGGGTCTATATTTGAAAAGAATATTGATCTGTGATTTTTTACTCTTATAATGGCCTCACCAGATTTTTGCTATCAAAGTTACATTACCATGACAATGTGAATTGAGATGTCTGCTCTCCTCATCTGCTTCTGAGTTTGTGAAAAAAGATGCCTTTTCAACGGCACTTGGCTGGCTAGCTTTATGCATTCTCAGCTAGAAAGTGAACGGTAACTCCATTCTTTCAGTTGCCTATCAGACAAAAATCCTTAAATTAATTTTTTACTCTTTCTACAATATTTAAATACAATACATTAGCAAATACAGCAGGTGTACCTTCAACTTACCAAACCCTGGTGGAGTAGAGCATTAGTGCTATGACTGCTAACCAAAAGTTCAGCAGTTCAGATCTGCCAGGTGCTCCTTGTAAATTCTGTGAGGCAGTTCTACTCTGTCTATAGGGTTGCTATCAGTCAGAATCAACTCAATAGCAGTGGGTTTGTTTTTGGTTTTTGGTTTGGGTTTACCTTCAAATTACTCCCAGAACTGTAACATGAGTTTCACTAGTATCACCCTGGTTCAAGCTGCCATGTGTTTTCCCTGCATTATTGCAATACCTTCCTAACCAATTTTCTTTCTTCCATCCTTTTCCCTTGACATTCCCAGTCTCCTAAATCATTATCCCCAGCATAGCAGTGGAGAAATTCTTAAACCCTCAGTCAGATCATCTGACTCTTTACTGAAAAATTTTCAGTGGTTTCTGTCGTTCAGTCACCGTGGAAATTATCAGCCTCTCAATGACCTGAAAGAGCACATTTGACCTAATCCTCTGCTACTTCCCTGCCCTCGTCTGCCATGTCTTTCCCTTTGCCCATTCTGTTCCAGCATGCTGGCTTCATTGCTGTAATCAGACACAGAATGCTCTTGCCTTAGGAAGTTGCTCAGGTTGAATTCCTCTGCTTAGAACACTGGCTCCAGAAAACTTCCTGTTTGGCCTTTGCTTCCTTCAGGTGTTTGATCAGGTATCGTTTTATTAGACCAGTCTTTATTGAGTATTCTAGGTAAATAATGTCATTTCCAATCCCCACTAGCACTGCCTTTCCCCCTTTTTACTTTATTGTTTTTCAAGGTCCTTGTCCCCTTCTGACATATGATGTGCTTACTTAATCACCTGTTTATTATCTTTCTTTTCGCCCTGGAAAATATTCTTGTTTAAGAGAAGGATTTGTCTTTCCCTTTTATCACTATATCTCAGTGTTTAAAACAGTGCTTGACGTAGCACTCGATAGATATTTACTAAATAAGTTAAAGAGTTGAAGTCTCACTTGAATACTTTTCCCTACTGCTATTATATTGCTTGTCTTCATGTCTCACTTTTTTCCTTTTAAGTACTACAAAACTTTGAGATTCAAGGGCATCATTTGGGGAAAATACTTTCCATATCTCCCTCACTGATTTTCCTTTCTCGAATCTATTGATTAGAATCTGAAGAAAGAGATGTGAGTCATACCGTGCCTGGCTGTGAATGCGCTTCTACAGTCCTGCCCCCTGCCCCTGACCTTGGTGACCCTCTAACACAGACTCTTACACTACAGCTTCTGCTTCCTTGGCACCTTTCAGTGCTCCGCTTCCCTGTCTCCAGCCACAGGATCTAGGAGCAGCACCATAAATCTCAGCAGATGTTACAAACCGTCTATCAAGTAACAGCCACAAACTCTTCTAATATCTGTGCAAGCTCTGTTGTAATAGCAAGTCTGAATATCACATAACAGAAAGTAAAATAGAACAAAGTCATGCCTTTACTCTACAGAAGTCTATCAAAACAAATACAGCAAACTTTGTGAAAATATATACAATAAAATTTTCTGGTACGTACACACCATGGTGAATTCCTTTTCTGTTTTCTCCAGGCTGAAACAGCAACATCAAGAATCTGATCATCAGGAGACATATCCTGATTAAGAGTCCCATCCCCTGCTTCTATTTATGTCACTGATTGGCTATGTGACCTTAGACATGTCACTTCTACCTCTGGGCTTTCTCTTTTCCAAACCTAACTCCTGAGATCACTTCCATTATGTGAGTCTATGGATACTGCACACTGAAGGGTGCTAATATGTTGCTACATTATCCAGAGTGATGGGCTTTGATCCACTATTTGCTACAAAGCAGCTGGACATGCAGGAAACTTCTGTTTTAATAAACAAAGGAGACATTTCCACCCATAATATACCCCAGGAATTTGGGCTCTATAGGCAGGATATATGGAAACTGGTAAGGCCTGCTAGCTAGGGGACACCAAACCCACAGGTTGTCCCTGGGAGGCAGTGTCTTGGCGAGGGTATTCAATTAGACCTATTCCTTCAGACTTTATTTTCTCTTTCTTTATGACAAGCTGCAGCTAAATTGAAGTTTTTTAAATTACATTTAGAGTCACTTTTTTACAAAAGTATGATTTATTAATGTAATATGGAGCTAAAAGTTGATGCAGAGATGTTTCCTATAATTATAGGCAGACACAGAATCTTACCCTGATACCACATGGGTCAGTCTCATGCCTTCAAGTAGGGCTGGAAATTTTCTTCAGCTGATGTCTTTATTTGTGAGGTTAGCTGGCTTCATTAGTTACAGCTGTTTTAGTTGACTGTCAGTAAGTTAATTTATGTTACAGTAACAAACTACATCAAAATTACAGTGTCTTATAACCACAAAGCTTTATTTCTTGTTCACATTGCATGTCTCTGTTGAGCCAGTTGGGATCTCTGCTTCCTGTCTCTCAAACTAGGATGTAGTTTCACCGCGTAGACCATTTCAGATGTCATTACTCTCCACGAGGGAGCGAGGCTTCTAGAAGGCCTTGAGCTGGGAGAAACGTGTGCTGTCTTGGAAGTGACACGTGTAATCTTAGCACACAGCCCACTGGCCAAGACTAGTCACATGACTCCATTCAACAAGCAGGTGGATTGGGAGTGCAAACCTACCGCGTCTAGAAGGTGGAGACCTGAAAGTGTTTGATAAACAGTATTACCAATTGTCACAAACTGCAGCTGACAGGAGTGCAGCTTAAAGTCACTTAAACAGAAAAGAAAAACATTTTTTTGAAAGACCTAAGAATAGGAAAGCGACTGGACTTTAAGAACTGCTGCAATGAGAGACTGAAATAGAATAATTTCTTCATTCTCTTTCTGTACACATACACATACACAATATTTACACATACATTACACACATATGTACGCATACATATACATGTGTGTGTGTGTGTGTGTGCGTGTGTGTGTGTGTGTGTGTTGCATCTCTTTCATTCTTTTCCTCTTTCCATATTCTGGAATCTTCTCATTCTCTGGGATACATTGGGGTAGACAGCCACCATGAGATCCCCAGTTTTATATCTTATTTCCTAGACACTTTGTTAAAACTGTTCTTTTTTTCTCCTCCTCCTTTGAATTCCAAGTGTAAGACTCTGGGTGATCACTCATGGCTCTCATTCTCTCTTGCAGTCTAAAGAATTCTTCTTTTGGGTATGTCAGGGTCATTTTGAAGGACAGCAACCACTCCCACCTTTGCCATCTGAATGTGAACAGGAACAGCTCTTAGAAGAAGGGGTTGATTAGCAGACCAAAAATAAAAATCAGAGTTTCCTATAGCCTCTTTGTACATAAGAACAGCAATGCAAAGAAATGCTTTTTAGGCTTTCTTGTGGGCTAATTGCGTAAGGACATGAAAAAGCTATTTGTTGTCCCAGTCTCAATTATCTCTGAGAATAAACAGTTCTGTATTTAGTACAGAGCACCCTAGTGAAACTGAGCTACTATTTAACACTTGAGCTAATAGACTGCAAATTCTTTATGCATGGAGGCCAGGGTCTGTATCCTCAAGTCTTAGCATACTGTTGAAAGATAAAATATAATTTTAAAGAGAAAAAATTCTGGATACAAAAAAATGATCAACAATTTCATTCAAAATGAACAACAATTTCATTAAAGACCACCATGGTGAAATAATAATTTTAAATTTAGCTTACTAATAATGGAAAACCTGGTAGTGTAATAGTGCTATGTCTGCTAAACAAAAGGTTGACAGTTCAAATCCACCAAGCTCTCCTTGGAAACTCTACAGGGAAGTTCTTCTCGGATCAGTAAGGTCGCTATGAGTCAGACCCAACTTGACAGCAATGGGTTTAATAATATAGGCGAAAATGTAGGCACAAAATATAAACAAAAATAAAAGAAGAAATTAAAAAATCGACCATCATCGTAGGATATTTTGAACAGATCACTCTCATTACATGATAAAACAAGCAGACCAAAAATCATTTAAAACATAGACTGTTTAAACAATAGTTTAAGAAACTAAAAATAATACACATATACAGACATCATACCCCTAAAGTGCTGAGCATATATATTTCTAAGCATACAAAGAACATTTATAAAAATTGACCACATAGTGAACCTTAAACTGAATGTTTCACCAAATTTCAAAGGATTGATACTGTGTAAGTCCTTCTCAACATCTATGTTTCTGTTAGCATGTTAAGCAGATGAACTAAAAAGAAATAGGTATCTAACAACAGTAGACCAGCTGAAGGAATTGGAACAAATTGATCCAAAGGAACGCTGCAAATAGTGTAAATGAAGACAATGTTGTCATACATGCCAGCATGGAAGAATCTCACAAGCATACTACATGTGATTTCATTCATACCAAGTGCATAAATCAGTATAACCTAAATAAATTTGTTTAAAGTTACAAAGATAGGAAATAAAGCCATAGAATGAAGAATGATGATAATAAAACTCAAAGAAATGATTGGTTGGGATGAGAGAAGGAAGGTGGTGTACACTGGATGGGTTGCATAAAGAGGTAACATTCTGTTTTGTAACACAGATGGTGAGTTCATACATGTTTGTTTTGTTACTTAACTATAAAGACCTATTGTCAGCCAGTCATTTCTGACTCTTGACCTCCTCATACATTACAGAATAGAACTTTTCTACCAGGTTTGCAAGGCTGTAATCATGAAGGAAGCAGGTGGACACGCCTGTCTTCTACAAGGCCATTGTGTGGGTTCACAACTGTCAACTCTTCAGTCAGCAGCTGAACACAAGCTGTTTGTGCTACCGAGGAATCTTTCAGTAAGTATACACATACCTTTTGTATAGTCCTTTGTTTGTGTGATATATTTTGCAAGAAAAAAAAAAAACCCCACAAGAACATCTAATTCAATTGACTTAACATAGTTTGTAAAGAAAGTGTTCTACATTCTACCTTGGTGAGTAGCATGCAGTGTCTTTAAAGCCTATGAGTGACCATCTAAGATACTCCACTGGCCTCACCCCTTCAAGAGCAAGGGAGAATGAAAAAAACACTAAAGATACAAGGGAAAGAGTCGTCCAAAGGACTAATGGACCACAACTACCATGGCTTCCACCAGACCGAGTCCAGTACAACTACTTGGCGTCTGACTACCACCACTCACTGCTCTGACAGGGATCACAACAGAGGGTCCTGGACAGAGCTGGAGAGAGAAGTAGGATAAAATACTAACTCACAAAAAAAGACGAGTGTCTTCTGGCCTGACAGAAACTTCAGAGACCCCAACGCTATGGCTCTGGACATGCTTTTAGCTCAGTAATGAAGTCACTCCTCAGTGACGCTCCAACCAAAAATCAGACAAGCCCATAAAACAAAATGAGACTTAAGAAGCACACCAGCCCAAGGGCAAGGACAGGAAAGGTGGTAACAGAGAACCTAACTTCAAGAAGGGAGAATGTTGACATGTCATGTAGTTAATAAGAAATGTCGTAATACAATGTATGTACTCATTGTGTAATGAGAAGCTGCTTTGTTCTGTAAACCTTCGTCTTAAGTACGATAAAGAAAGTACTAAGTTAAAAAAAAGATCACTAAAGAACAAATACAACTTTTTGACTCTTAAAAAAAGACCACCAAAGAACAAATACAACCTTTTTTGACTCAAAAAATGCATTTTGTTTTCTTAATAAGAATTAAACTTCAAAGGTTAGTGTTTTTACAGTCTTTAGCACTGTAATTACCCTACAAATGATGATATACATATTGACTATCAGCTCTGTGGCTCAGTGGGACACTCATATCCACCAATATTAAATTGGCAAGAATTGAAATGAAGAGTTGATTTATATCTTCTTGTTGCCCAGGGGGAAGATAACAAGGTACAGACTCTCTTCAGTTATGGGAAAAAAGGCATAATCAAAATGCTGGAGCAGGTCACAAATCTTCATTGTGACTTTTAGGGCCTACTGATCTGAGTGTTTCCACCAACATACCAAGAAGGAACAGAATGATAAGAGAAGAAAAAATATGTCCTCTTTTGGCTGTTTCAGTTTACAGGCCAATGAATTCATTTTCAAGGAAAGAAACCTAGAGACTTTCCATAGAAAAAAGTAAGCAGGAAAGCGGTCTGTCATTTTTATGGCACTGGAATGTGCTTTTCGTTCTTGATTCCTTGTATTTCAGAGGCATCATTGTCCAGAAATTTGATTCCTAATAGGCCTTGAGTTGGCTTGAGTATTTAAATGATTTGATCAACAGGAAGACAGACCATGAACACAGTACATAGTATAATACATAATGATAATGCAGTTGTCTGGGAGCAGATGACCCTGGACTTGTGGGAATCTGTCGGTCCATGGAATGAGCACTAAAACTATTAGACACAAAAGCCCAGCTCTGCTCTGTGACACACTGATGATCTGTACCAGGGGATATAGCTTCTACCCACCTCCCTCTACCACCTTAGCTTGGGGCTGGGGGTGGCTTTCACTTCATTATCCTCTATGGCTCCTGTTGATCTTCCTTCTTGGAGCTTTTTGCAATCTTTGCTTTGGAAATTTTGCAGCTTCCCTGAACTCTAAGAAACAGTAAATGGCAGAGCTTAGCACTTTTGAAGCCTTTATTAAGTACAGCATTGAAAAAATTGATTCCTTTTTTCAAAGACAATTTTTCTCAAATTTTATTTGTCTATTTTGTTTTCCCTAGTCTTTTAAGTTTTCAAGGAAATTTTGTAACAGTTAATCTTCTAGATCGATCTTCATGACAAGCATGGTCTCAGTAAGTTCTTGTGCTCATGGAATAGAAGGACTCGGACGTACTGAAACCAGAAAAGTTGAATTAGGGGTCCTGGAGCCAAGAGAAGGGTCCCTGGTGGTGTGATGGTTATAGTGATTAAGAACTCAGCTGCTGATCACCAGCAGCTCCTTGGAAACCCTATGGGGCAGTTCTGCTCTGTCTGATAGGATTGCTATGAGTCAGAATTGCCTTAAAGGATTTGTGTTTTGGTTTTCTTTTATTTTGGGAACAGAGAAGGTCCCTGGATGACGCCAACTGTCTGCACCCTGCTTCTAAACTGAAGTCGGCAATTAGACCCCATTCAGAAGCACCAAGGAAGAAAGACCTGGAAATCTGCATCCATAAACATCGTTATTGTTAGGTGCCATCAAGCCAGTTCTGACTTACAGCGACCCTGTGCACAACAGAGCAAAACACTGACCAGTCCCACAGCACCTTCACAATCATTGTTATGTCTGAGTCCTTAGTTGCAGCCACTGTGTCAATCCATCATGTTGAAGGTGTTCTTTTTCACTGACCTTCAACTTTGCCATGCATTCTGTCCCTCTCCAGGGACTGGTTTCTCTTGATAACATGCCCAACATAGTCTAGTAAACCCTATGGAGAAGCGTTGAAAAGCCTATAAAGCAGTTTTACTCTGTAACACATGGGATTGCCATGAGTTGTAATTGATCAATGCCACAAGCTTGGAGTAAAGAGAGAAAAATTTGAATATATTGTTGAGCATGGCTTATAAAATAGACTTTACTAACCACATGCAAAGATCTGTATCCAGTAACTCAAGATTTGGTTCTAGCTATCCAAAGACTAAAATTTTGCAAGTATATCCCCTTCCTCTCATTCTAAAGCTTCTAGGCTTCTCCACCCCAATGCTATTGTAGTAATAAACACAACAAGTGCCAGGAGTAGATATATTTACTCACCTTGGAGTAAAGATCTTTGGGCAAAGGAAAACTCAGACCAAATGACTGTAGAGTCGTCTCTCAGTCGTAGCACCAGTCCAGTTTTGTCACAATGTTTTACTCATGGAGTCACTGTAGACTTGGTTCCGTTACAATGAAACTCAGTGTTAGATGAACACTTCTGTTCTTTTACTTGTTAACCAGCTGTTCTTGGGCAAGTTACTGGCTCTCTAAACCTCAATTTCCACATTTGTAAAATAAAGAAAAGAATAGCTAACTTGGAGGATTCTTGTGAGTATTAACTAAAACAGAGATTATAACTTTACCTGTGATGGACTGTATTCATTTTCACCTAATCTTTAGTATAACTGTGACGTCGAAACAGCCTCTATAAAGTGAGTGGGGCAGATTGGTAATAGAAGGTCAGAAGACGGTAAATTAAAAAAGGACTTAGAGCCAGAATATGTGGGTCTCAGCATTTTCATCAACAAAGAGGAGAGGAATGCGGATGGATTTGTTTTCTAAAGATTTTCTCTAGCGTCAGAAAGGTCAAAATGCTTCCTCTCATATTTTTCTCCCTATCCCCAAGAGGACTCAATGTCCTTTACTAGTAATAACAAGAATCAGATTGCCCACTTTTATACTCCAGAAAATATTTGTAGAGAGTCAAGAAAAACTTCTTTAGAACTATGGGGAAGGAGAGTGATGGATGGAGCCAAGGTCTGAATCCAGAGCTAGAGCTGACCAGTCAAGTACACTTTATTGTCCACCCCAGCTGCTAATGTTAATAGCAGCAGACAGAGACAGTTGGTCACTTCGTGATTTTCCAACGATTATAATAATAAAAGGGTCAGAGAACAGAAAATCCAAATATCCATCATCAGCCTATGACCATTCTAGACTTGGCAATGAGTACATGAATATATGTAAGAATGCGCTTGTGTGTGTGTGTGTCTTGTGCACATCTGTATACCCCCCGATGTATACATGTAGGTAAAACTCTGCTGAGGCTGCTTGTCTTTGTAAATTCTATTCATATTAATTTTAGTTTTATATTTATGTGTCCCTCCAGGGAAATTCTTGTAATAAAGACACAATATTTATGTTTTTAACAAACCAAAGTACATTGAAGAGTTCTTAAATTTATGCATATTTTTATTCACTATTTAAGTTTGTAACCTTATTGAAAACACGAATCATTTACTAAGAAAATTTTGTCACTTTGACTCTCGTGGCTCTAAAAAAATATCACTAGCATTTTGGGGTCAGTTTTTTCAGTCTCTTTCCTTCTGAATTCTTCTCTTTAATGGATGTTTCTTTATAGTGCCTGGCTGAAGTACGTAAAATCAATAAAATGTCACATTTTTATGCAAATAGCGCACATCTGTTTGTTTGCCAACTGTATCTTCCCCTGTGAGTATTTCCCTACAATGAAAACATGTTTTTTGTTTTTTTTAAGAAAGGCACAGTGCCTCTTAGAAATACACTTCACAGAGAAGGGTACAGGATGGGCATGGTTGACAAACAAACATAGAAGTCTCATGTTACTTTTGTAAAAATACAGTAGCTCCATAATAACCTAACTAGCTGTGTTAACCATTACTTCCTTCCCCAGTAGACTTTAAATTTCCTGAGGCAGGAGCCATGGCTTATCCATCTCTCTAGCTGTGAGTTTTCTCTTTCCCCTGAGGCCCAGCACCATGACTTGTACCCAGTCAGTCTTCAGAGTGTTTGCTGAATCGTATTTTGCATGAAAATGTAGAAGACCTGAGAAGCCCTGAGAATAAAGATGCAAATGTCAAATGAAAGATAAATTTTAAACTGAGGACACTGTCATGAAACTTCAACACTATACCCACAAGACCAGTCTTTTCCAAATATGCTCGACATTGGGAGTTGTGTTTTCTCCCAGGTAACAGCGTGACAGGTCACTGGGTTTCTTCACAACTTGAACAGATTGCTCTCATTCAAATCAAGTTGGCCTACAGCAATCAATTTATGCAATAGGAACATGCAAAGTAGATTTTTATTAACAAATGTCCCTGCTCAGTCTCCAAAGGAAGTGGCAGACCTGCAGAACTACTTGATGCAGGATAAAGAGGATTAACTAAAGAAAGAACTGTAGTTAATCTTGGAGTTTGACCTGACTGCTCTGGAGTGCTCTTTTCTAAAATAAAATTTTGAAAGTGTTGATGTCACTGGTGTTTGTTCATGGTACACTTATTTGATCTGCCAAAAAAAAAAAAAAAGAAAGAAAGAAAGAAAGTTCAAAGTGTGAAGAAATTGTATACTAGAGAGACTGTATCACTTTTGTCTGAAAATTTTTTTAACTTCACGAAGTCATAATAAGCAAAATGCCAATATTTAAATCTGCTTAGTAGTGGTCCCTTAGCATAAATTTGAATGTCTTCAGTGTTGGGTAATTAATTATCTCTCATCCCCCCAAAATCCATCTTTGCATATAGAAATGTTCCTATACTTTCTACTCACTGCTATTCCTTCTAAGGGAGAAAGCTTATGAGTTACGGTGGCTCATTTAAGTGCCCAGGAAGCAGGGCTGACTTCCTGCCCCCCCCAGTCTCTCTCTTCGCCCTCAAGGCTGATCCAGAAGACTTTGAGATGCCAGAATTTAGCAGAGAGGATGACACAACAGATAGAGATTTAGTGGTTGTCAAAGATGGACAAATTAGATTTTGCACAGAGCAGGGCAGAGGCATTTTTGAGTCCCGTAGAACTGTAAGGTAGAAGAGAACTGCGTAGAGAGACCCGGATGTGTCTACCTTAATGATGTGGATGGAGTCAACCATTTGGGGCCTTTATACATGGACCTCACTAGATGGAAAACACAGGAATTAAGTCAAAGTACATCCATAGGAAAAGATGATGAAGAAAAAAAAAAGAAAACTCAATAGCATCAAACAAAACAAGGCGAGGAGCCAACTGAAGCACAACTGTCCATTGTTCATATACAAATTTAGGTTCAAGTTGATAATAATAAAAGTATGTCAAAGGATGAGAATACAACCTTGAGTGTATCTCACTTGAATTTGAACACCATCTCAAGAATAGATTTAATGCTTTAAGCACTAATAACCCGAGAGGTACCGAGTTGTAGAGGACATCATACATGAAGAATCAAAGAGTCGTTAATAAGACAAGAAAGAAAAAAAGAAAAGACCAAAATGGATATCCCAAGAGATTCTGAAACATGCTCTTGAATGTTGAGTAGCCAAAGTGAATGGAAGAAATGGAAGTGCTGAAGCGCAGATTTTGAAAGGTGGCTGAGAAGAAAAAGCCAAGTATTATAATGAAATGTGCAAAGACCTAGAGTTAGAGAACTGAAAGGGAGGTACACATTCAGCATTTCTCAAGACAGAAGTGAAGAAAAATTCAAGCCTTGAGTTGCAATTGTAAAGAAGTCTAGTCAAAATATTGAACTACGCAGGAACTTTCAGGAAAAGATGAAAGGAATACACAGTCAGTAGACCAAAAAGAACTGGTCAGCCATTGCAGGAAGTAGCGTGTGGTCAAGAACCAATGGTATTGGAAGAAGAAGTCCAAGCTGAACTGAAGATATTGATGAGAAACAAAGCTCCAAATACTGTCAAAATGTCAGGTAAGTTTTTCAACAATTGGATACAGATTGGAGGTGCTCACTTATGTATACCAAGAAATTTGAAAGACAGTTACCTGGCCAGCTGACTAGAAGAGATCTGTATTTGTGTCATTTGTGTCACCAAAGAAAGGTGATCCAATGGAATGCAGAAATTACTGAACAATACCATTAATATCACACGCAAGTAAAATTTTGTTGATAATTCAAAAACAGTTGGAACAGTATGTCAATACAGAAAGGCAAGAAATTCAAGCTCAATTCAAAAGGGGAAATGAAAAGCAAGATATCATTGCTAACATCAGATGGATCTTGACTAAAAGCAGAGAATACTAAAAAGATGTTTACCTGTGTATTATTAACTGTACAAAAGCATTTAAGTACATGGATAACGTATAATGAACTGTAGATAACATTGCCAAGGAAGGAATCTGTAACATATGATTGAGCTCATGAGGAACCTATACAAAGACCAAGAGATACTCATTTGAACAAAACAAGGGATACTCTACAGTTTAAAGTCAGGACAGGTGTTTTCAGGATTGTGTACTTTCAGCATACTTATTCAGTCTGTATGCTGAGTAAATAATCTGAGAAACTAGACTATATAAAGAATAGCAGGGCATTGGCATTGAAAGAAGACTCATTAACAACCTGTGGTATGCAAATAACACAGTCTTGCTCACTGAAAGTGAAGAGAACTTGAAGCATTTACTGACAAAGATCAAAGACAATTTGAATATGGATTACATCTCAACATAAAGAAAACAAAGATTTTCACAAATGGACCAATGAGCAGCATCATGATAAACAGAGAAAATGCTGAAATTGTCAAGGATTTCATTTTGCTTAAATCAACAGCCATGGAAGCAGCAGTCAAGGAATCAAATGATATATTTCATCAAGCATATCTGTTGCAAAAGACTTCTTTAAAGTATTGAAAAGCATAGGTGTCACTTTGAGGACTAAGGTGCACTTTATCCAGGTCATGATACTCCAGTTGCCTCATATGCATGTGAAAGCTGGGCAATGAACAAAGAAGCCTGTAGAAGAATTAATACCTTTGAAGACCTGAGGTGTTGGCGAAGAATACTGAATATAACATAGACTGTCAGGAGAAAGAACAAGTGTACCTTGGAAGAAATATTGTTAGGTGCCATTTAGTCTGTTCCAATTCATGGCGAACCCATGACAAACGAAATGAAACACTGCCTGATCTTGCGCCACATCCACAGTCATTTTCATGCTTAAGCCCATTGTTACGGCCGCTGTGTCAATCCATCTCATCAAGGGTCTTCCTCTTTTTCGCATACCCTCCATTCTACCAAACATTATGTCCTTCTCTAGGGACTGATCTTTCCTGACAACATGTCCAAAGTACTTAAGACGTAGTCTCGCCATTTTTGCTTTCAAGCAGCACTCTCGTTGTACTTCTTCCAAACTAGATCTGTTTGTCCTTTTGGGGGTCCACAGTATATTCAACATCCTTTTCCAACACCACAATTCAAAGGCATATATTCTTCTGTCTTCTTTGTTCATGGTCCAGCTTTCGCATGTGTATGATATGATTGAAAATACAATGGATTAGGTCGGGCGCATTTCAATCTTCAAGGTGACATCCTTAGTTTTGAATACTTTAAAGAGGTCCTCTGCAGCAGATTTCCCCAATGCAATGCATGAGAAGAAATCAAGATGGTGAAAATACATCTCGCATATTTTGGACATGTTACCAAGGAGAGACCATTTCTTGGAGACGAACATCATGCTTGGTTAGGTAGAGGGTCTGTGAAAAAAAGAAGACCCTCAGGGGTATAAACCGACACAGTGGCTGCAACAATGGGCTGAAACATAATAATGATTTTGAGGATAGCATGGGACTAGGCAGTGTTTTGTTCTGTTGTGTATAGGGTCACTACAAGCCAGAATCGACTTGACGGCCCCTCCAACAGTATGTTCATCTCATTAATGGTAGATGAATAAGCTGTCTCAGTAAAAGGTCAAAAGAAGATTAAATTAATACTACTGATGAACACTCAACAGGATCCTCTGTTAGTGCATAGAACAGAAAAAGGAATATGATCCATGCCCTCTCTATGCACATACACAAGACAAGGCAGATGCGTGAATCTGTACAAGACAGCACATTCTAAGTATCACACATGAGTAGACTAATGAGAACAAATGAACAGAATTCTTGTTGTGTTTATTAAAGGAAGGAAACAGATGAGAGTCATTTCTCAGCCCTTGAATTTTAAAACACAGCCTTGCAAAACTGGAAAAATATCTTTTTGCTCCTGTGTGTAAAACAAGTCCCCAACTGCCCACTAAAATGAAAAATGGCTGAACTGCAGGCCTGCTTTGGGGAGCCATCTGTGAAGACACACTGCTTGTCCTCATTTCCAGTGAGTTTTGTAGGGAGGAGATCCCCTTGCTTGGCGGCAGACAGGGAGAACGTGTGAGTGAGATCAGTCTTTCCTTTGCTGTTGACTGCCTCCAGGTAAAATAATCCTCAGCTGCTATTGCTCCCCATTGATCTCTACATCATCACCCTCTCACAACTGCCCTCATCTGTCCTTTCAAGGGCTGTATGCTCAACTCTTGGAAGCCAAATCAAATAGTGTTTTGTTTTCTTTCATTTGCAGATAATTGGGAATGCACTGGTGATATCAAACTCGTCTGTTCAGGATACTCTGTCCCAGAGTTCTGATCCTTTGTCTCTGTTTATCCACACACCTTCAGGATTTTGTGCAAGAAAACTAAGAGAGTAGAGAGGAAGGGCATTGCTGGCAATGGCTAACATGATTTATGCCAACATGAGAGAGACGGAATCTGTGTCTTTGACTTTATTTTTAAATAGAAGTGATAAAAATCAAGGTGTACCTGGTTTGGGGCTCAGTGAGCAACGCAGTGACAGGGGATCCTGAGAAAATTCTTCTTGTCACACTGAGATATGGGAGCCCCAGTGTGTGGCATCCAATGCCAGCTCTCAGGAAGCAGCAGTAACACTTGGGTGACAGCAGTTATATTGCATCGCATTTTCTTTCTTCCTTTTTTTTTTTTTTGGATGTTGACAACCAAATCAGGTTTCTCTTCTCTTTTACTGATTCTCGAGTATAGTGACCCAAACCCACTGCTATTGAGTAGGGTCTGACTCATAGCAACCCTAGAGGTCAGAGTGGAATTGCCCCATAGAGTTTCCAAAGAGCGTCTGGCAGATTTGAACTGCTGACCTTTTGGTCAGCAGATGTAGCACTTAATCCACTCCTCCACCAGGGTTTCCTGGCAAGGTAAATACTACAGCTATTTAACATCCCAACCACCAGGAATATAACCTACAGGGGGTGAGTACTTCTGCTCATTTTCAAGAACAAATCCTATAGCCAGATAGTGGCATGCTGATTTTAACCCACATCTATGCAAACATAAACTAATGTTTTGATATCATAAGCATGTCATATTGTAAAGAAGTAGGAAAAAGTGTCATACTCATCTCTTCTTTCTTCTGCTGCTAGATGTAGCAATGTCTGCTGGATATTTGACAGTTTCCTCTTGGTGAAGAGGGGAGGGGTGGACCTTGCATTGTGCTGTTTGATGGTTTTCATGGTGTAAGTACTCCCACTTTGGCTGATTCCAAGCTGTCAACACGAGGTCACTCAGCACAGAGGTGGGAAGAAAAAGGTCCACTTAGCTCTTGCAAACATTAGGAGCTTCCTTCAATGCAACACAGCATCTATACTGAACTTAGTGGATTAGATCCTACAAGTAAAACTTGGCCCTGGTGTGGGAACCTTAATGCTGTCCACGGTCCATGATCCGTGATTGAGTCCTGACTTGACAAGCAATTACATTTAAACTAAGATAAACAAATTATTTCTATGGTATCATCATAGCAGCTACTAAGTTTTCAATATATATATTTTCTGTTCAGGCAAGTCATGATACTACGGCTGACCCTAAAAATAAGTGCCACCACTTAAAGTTGACTTCACACAGCCTGCAGCCTATATACTCATCAGTTTTCCGATAGCTTCTCTGTGCTTTCTTGGCAAAATTAGATGCTTTGTAGAGTCTCCTTTGGTAAATGGCTGTAATTTCTTAGGTGTCAATGCATCCCCATGGGGACTCTGGGATGAAAGTAATATAGTCTAGCAGGGAATCCCTTTTGAAGTACTTTTACCAGAGGACTTCATTGATTCTGTTAAATAATTGTATCCCATTTTCCCTGGATAGCCTGCCCATAGAGTTCAAATTGCTTCATGGGAAGATCTGCGGAGACGGATGAGAAGACTGGTAGAGGCAAATAAAAAGAAATTATTTACAAAATGAAAAGAAAAAGAATCTTTACAAACGGTTATAAGCTTTAGAACTTGAAAGAAATAAACAAGTAAAGACTTCAGATTTAAAATCTCCAGAATTCCAGATAAATTTGAGGGGGGAAAGAGAAAATGAGAGGAGGGATGGAAGGGGGCGATGGAGGGAGGGAGGAAGGGAAGAAGGGAGGAAGGGAAGGAGGGAGGGAGGAAGGAGGGTGGAAGGGAAGGAGGGAGGGAGGGAGGAAGGAGGGTGGAAGGGAAGGAGGGAGGGAGGGAGGAAGGAGGGTGGAAGGGAAGGAGGGAGGGAGGGAGGAAGGAAGGGAAGAAGGGAGAGAGGGCAGGAGGGAGAGAGGGAGGGAGGGAGGGAGGGAGGAAGAAAGGAAGGAAAGCTTCCTTTCAAAGTGATAGACTTGTACCTAAGCACATCATTTTATCTTTGCCATCTTCTCTATTTACCCTTTGACAGCTGTCCTCATTCTATGAGCTATTTCTAGGAAGTAGAAACAGAATATGCCACTCCCTTTAGTCAACACAACATAAGACATCCTCTAATATCTATTGTGACAGTCTCCAGGTCCCCCTCATCTTCATCTCTCTTCCTCCTCCCCTACCACGGTGTTAGCTTCTGCAGCCAACCACAACCCATTGCAGTCAGGTGAATTCCAACTCACAGCAACCCCGCAGGGCACAGTAGTCTATGGGGTTTCCAAGGCTGTAATCCTTATGGAAGCAGACTACCACATCTTTCTCTCACTGAGCCACTGGTGGGTTTGAACCCCAGACCTTTAGGTTAGCAGTCAAGTGCTTTACCAGTGCAAACCACCAGGTTCTAGTAATACATCTACACAGAGAGTCATGATTTGTGCAGCTGTTTATTCAGGAACACTGTACTCTCTACCTTTCCTATCAGCTGGTGCTTTTCCCTCCCCTCTCCATTTTCACAGTTCTCATAATGATTGTTTCCTCCTGTTTCTTGGCTCCAGGAGCATCCAATTTGCCAAGCGCGATGCAAGAGAGTGCTAACACTCTGCCTAGCACCCTTGCCATCTCCCGAGAGAAATTAGGTGGCACAAGCAGCAGTGGGGTACACAGCTGGGACTGCAGTGACTGCAACAACACTTTGTAAGGTAGGTAGCGACTAAGACAGTGAAGCCCTTAAGTTCTTTGATTTTTTTTTTTATCTTGAGAGGCAGAAAAATTCATCAGCCTTCATCTTCTGGGGCTGCTTCTAGACTCACAGAAATATAATGGCCTCATTTGCTTACCTGTTATTAAGTCATTTATCGTACCAAGTGGCAATAAAAATGCTTCCTTTTGAAGACCACAAGAGGGGAGGCTCACTATTCTTTTTCTTCCTGGTCATGTCATGTGCTAAAGACATGTAGTCAGATATGGAACACTTTAAGATCAAGTCATGGTGACGATTGCACCAAATGAAGAATGGAATCAACATCAACGACTTGTATGTGTAAAAATACTGAAATGGCAAACGATTTCTTAAACATATACTCGTTGTTGTCAGTAACTATTGAGTCAATTCCCAACTCATGGCGACTCCACGTGTCCATAGGATTTTCAAGGCTGTGACCTTTCAGAAGCAAATCACCAAGCCTGTCTTCAGGGCTTAGCCATTTGGCACCACCCAGGGATGTCACAGTGGTTAAGTGCTATGGCTGCTAACCAGAAGGCTGGCAGTTCAAGTCTTCCAGGTGCCCCTTAGAAACTCTGTTCTATAGGGTAGCTATGAGTTGAAACCAACTCAACAGCAGTGGGTTATTTGAGGGACTCCTATTATAGAGTTAGCACAACTGGCGGGGGGTTGGGGGGAATGTGCTAGAGGAAAGAATTTCCAAACTTTCACCGACAAAACTTTCCAGTGTCTTAAAGCACTGTGAGCTCCTTGGAACAGAGACCATTTTAATACCTAGCACAAGACCTGCACAGAGTAGCTGCTAGGTAAAAAATTGCTTGTGAAATACAAGAATATATGGATGTCTGTGTGTGCACCCCAACTTTATCATCTGGAATCATTTGGCTATCACACACAAAGATTTCTTTTGCTTCTTTTTTGTACTAGATGACCAGGCAGAGGATACTCACTGCCATCGCTTCCATTCAGACACATAGCAACCCTACAGACAGAGTAGAATTGCCCTATACGATTTTCTAGGCTATGATTTTGACAGTAGCAGATTGCTAGGCAGGATATAGGATCTGCTTTCCTGGGACTTCTGTTGTTGTTGTTCATGGAGTTGATGCGGGTTCATGGTAATCCGAGGAACAGCAGAACAAAATGTTGCCTGTACCACCTTCCCGATTGCTGACTGTTTGCTGAAGGTATTATGCCAGCCCACCTCACTGAGAATTGCCCTCGCTTTTACTGACCCTCTTCCTTGTTGAACAAGCTTTCTTTTCTAGCACTTGGTCTTTTTTGTGACTTCTACTTTGTGGTTATTACTTGAGTATGGTCAATACTTGTGACTATAGCTACTTTCTGATTTTACTTTTTTTTTTTTGAGAAATCCAGGTACTTGGTGATTGCAAACCCCTTAATTGCTCCATAATCCTACAGGCACATTCACCTGGGTTGACTCTGCATACCCTCTCCTTGTCTCAAAGTTTGCTGTTGCCTGCTGGCCAAGAAATGAATAAATCAATAAAAAACATCTTTTCATTTGTAACCAAGGCTCAAATAACAAAAGAAAACTCAGTCAGTAGAATGAAAACCTCTTGTTGATGGATAAGAGAAAAACCACAATGGGATTTTTTTCCTGATTTGGTCTAGATTATTTGGAACTCTCAGCTGAATGGGAGCAGGGGTCAACTAGACATTTCATTTGGTGGCATACAGCAAAGCCATACATATGTTGTCCAACAGTTAATTAATTATTATGGAGGTGGAGAATTTCCAGCATGTCTTGTACACCTGCCCTAGTGCACATAGTGAAGGGATACGCAAAAGCTAGTTAAAAATGTAACGTGCTATTGCAGTTTACGGTACTACCATTACCCACTTTTAATGATGATTATATGTCCCATTTTTCATTTAAGGGCTTTTTTCTCTTGTAATATGTAGAAGATGTTGACCAGTCTCTTCAGTGACTTTACACCTATTTGTACAGAAGTCTAAGGACACTGCCTTAGGTTTTCCTAACACAGTAACTCACAGAGTGAGAATTGAACTGCTTCTCTGCTAAGCCCCAGAGGAACTATTAGAATTGAGTGATGACTGCAAAAATAAGTCAGTTGAAATCACAAATATTGCATGAGTCCACTTACAAGAAATGTCTAGAATAAGCAAATGTATAGAGAAAAAAGTTTATTACTGGCTACTAGGGATGTGTAGGCAAGGGTAAGAGGGAACCATTGCTCCGAGGACACTGAGAGCCACCTGTTAAGGGTGATGGGAACTATCAGAAGCAGATAGAGGTAGTATGTGCACAACATGATGAATTTAATCAATGTGACTGAATTACACATGTAAAAGATGGTTGGAATGGCACATGTCTTGTTAAATGTGTACTTAGCACTATATTAAAAAATACACAGGTACTCCTTAATGATAATTGTAATAGACATTTATTATTCAAAGCCATTTGCACTCTTACCAGGTTAGAGGATTGACATGTCACGGGTTTGTTTTAAGGTTTCTATATCTGTACAGGGTTACGGTGTTGATTATACTGCCCTTGCAGAGACTGTGTGACCTTGTGAGAATTGGCTGTCACATTCAGTGACAGAACAGAACATATCTAAACTGTTTCCCAAAAGCACAAGTGAAGGCATGGCCTGGAAGGTTGGGGCAAAATCATCAGATTAAAGGAAAACATAAGAAATCTCAGCCAAGGAGATTGTTCAGGCTTCTCAAAGTGTGACACATAAAAATAAAGGAAGGTTACATCAAAGGGGATGGGATGGATAGTAGATACGTTCCATACATGGATTGCGTAGTATCCATTCTTTATGAGTTTCCGATCATTTTACAAGAGAACAGCTGGGGCTTGGGCTCAGTGTCTGCCACCATGATGGTATGTTCGTTTGGTGCTATTTTTGCAGTGTCTTTCCACCAGAGTCGTAGGATAAGCAATTCCTGGCCAGAAAACAAAAGCATCCTTTAGTGGATTCAAGTGAAAACTGATTAAAAGGGCTAGGTACATTCTGAGAGAACACACTGGTGAAGATGAAGCTGGACTCATGGGAAAAGCACCTAGGACGGCACACAGTTACGCTGTGTGAGGTCCAAGCTTCTCTCTTGTCAAACTGGAAGAATCACTCTTGGGATATTTGGATGTAAATTGTGAAAGAAATAGATGCTGGAGCTCTTTTGTTTTGTTTTCCTGTGTTGAATTATTTAAAGTCAGTAATAGACATGGGAAACCACAAGGGGAAAAATAATGAAATGAAATGAAAGAAAGAAGAATTAGATGGAGATTAATTCCCAAACTTGAGGCTGGTAGTTGGTTGAAGTGTGACATTCACGGGAACTTCTGTCAGATCTGTGCTTCAAACAAACACATTTGGGATGGTCCTTGATAGCTGGGGTCCACCCTAAATCAAGTAAGTGATGACATGGTACAGATGAAATATATTCAGCATGGAGCACTTGGGTCATGCTGTATCCATCACAATTTTGGTAAGATTCTGTCGGTCATGCACCTAATTTGGCAGGGACAGAACTTGGGAGAAAAATGTGCCTGTTGGACACACATTTTCCCAACTTACTCACCAAGTAGGTCTTCCTTCCTTCCATCCTTCTTTCCTTCTTCAGTATTATCTCCATTTATCATAATGTTGCTTATTAGTCCAATTGTGAGGGTTTTTTTTGGTTGTCTTTCTATTGAGATGTCTAATACTTATTATTTCCTAGAGAGTTACTAGCTAAGGATCAGCTTGTGGCTCTCACCAAAGTTCATTCAGCACAGTCTTGGAGGTGCAAGTCAACCAGAGGGTTCTGCTGGAAAGAGCCCGTATCACAGTGTCCCCCAGACACCCAGCCAGCCTACTCCTCAGTGAGTCACAGCTTTACATAATAATGTCCTTTTCCAAGGGGCCAAAGTGACTTGCTCCCCTCTTGGGTAGCTTCTGTGGTTTCAGATTGTCATGGGTTGAACTGCGTTCTTCTAAAAAGGTGTATAGCGATTTGGCCAGGCCACATTTCCCACTATTATGTGATGTCCCTGTAGTTTGTAAATCCTGCCTCTATGATGTCAATGAGGGAGGATGGGGGGTGGTTGTGTTAGTGAGGCAGGACTCAATCTACAAGCCTATTGTGCCTTGAGCCGATTTCCTGGAATGTAAAGGAAAGGGAAGCAAGCAGAGAGTTGCGGACCTCAGCTCATCAGGAAAGCAGCAGTGCCAAGAGCAGAGCACATTGTTTGGACCTGGGGTTCCTGTGCCTCAGAAACTGCCAGTCCAGGAAGATCGATGACAAGGATTCTACTCCAGAGCCAACCAAGAAAGATTTTCCCTGCAGCTTATACCCTGAATTTGGAATTTCAGCCGACTTTATTGTGAAAAAAAAAAAAATTTCTCTTTGTTAGGCCATCCACCATGGTATTTCTTTCACAACAACACTAGATAACTAAGACACAGATATCTCATGTAAGAATCTCCAGGGACAGACAGTGAGTGGAATGGGCTTTTTGTAATCCTTATGGCAATCTACTATTATCTCCATTTCACAGTTGACAGACAGGGGCTTCAAGATGTTAAATGAACTTCTCAAGGCCACACAAGAATATATAACAAAACTCAGAATTAAACCTGAAACTATGCAACTTCAGAACCCAGGTTACATAAGTCTTATGCCATTTGATTTTCCATAATAAAGTTTAAATAGAGCCAAGATGCTGGGCAATCGTGCTTTTCCTAGATTGTTTCCAGCCATTCGACATTCGATTTACTAGCCTCCCTCATCAGCAGAGCTGATTTCAGCCTCTTCCATTTGCTCGGCAGGCTTCTGTCTAGCTTCTTACACCTAATCACTTGGCGTCTGAAGATGGTGTCGATGTGTTGCTTGTTCTCCCTCCCCTTCACACCTGAGATCTTGGTCTGGAAGGACCTGGGTCTTCCTGCCTCTCCTAGATGCTGAGGGACCCTTCAGCCAGAATATCCCTGTCTCTGGGGATTCTCTCAAGGTTTGAAAACACAGAAGCTACTCCAAAGGGGAGCAAATCACTTTAGTCCTTTGGGGAAGGAAATCACTGCAGGCCAGAGCTGTGACTCACCGAGGAGCAGGCTGGCCATGTGGGCAGAGGGCCCTACAGTAGTAACGTGTTCTTTCTCCTCTTAGTTTTCTTGCTCCTTGTCTGTCCTGTCCTTCTGTCACTGATGGTTCTTCTGCTGGAATTTGCAGCCTCCTCCATTCAGCACTTGCTGGTGAACACACTGATCTCTGATAAACCTAAGTCAGACTGCTTCCTTTAAAAGTCTTAATTAAAGTATGAATTGGCTTTACGATTCCCTGTCAAACATTTCGGGAGTATACATACTCAGGAGTAATCATAAACTTCACCAAATACTAATAATTTCATTTTTGTCTGTCAGTAAAATTCTAGTTAACCAATCTTTGATATAATCATAAAGACATTGATGGTTTATCACACTAAAATTATAGGTTATGTATCTATATTGTTGTTGCTTTTAATTGATTCTGATTCATGGCCACCGACAGGATATTCAAGGCTATGACCTTCTGGAACTAGATCACCAGGTCTGTCTTCTGAGGCACCTCTGGGTGGATTCGAACCCCAACTTTGCAGCTAGAAGGTGAGCACTTAGCCATTTGCACCACACAGGGATGCCTTTACGCATCTATAGCAATGAAGGAAACATTTGTGCAGTTGGTTGACAGGATGAAAAAGAAATTGCATGTACTTCTCACTACTGTGTTAAATATAGCATCTGCCTCTCATCTCTGTTCATAAATACAAGCACTAAAGCTTGCATTGTCTGTTTTATCACTCTGAAGATGGAAATGTTTTAACTAATTTATAAACTTAAGTCCAGGTAAGTATGTGTGGTCAGATGCATCCACTAACTAGCTTTGTGAAAAATGCCCTGAGCACACACCTTATCCTAAGTGATAACCATATCATATAAACTGGTATCTTTTTTCTATAAAAGGCATTTTTATTTTATGTTTAACTCTACTAAACAATTCTAAGAACCCATTTCCAACTACATCCTAATGGCTTTTTTCAATCAATTAGACCTGCCTTATCAAGACAGGCAGTATACCACAAACTCTGGGACTCTGTATTATTGTACAGCACAAATAGGCAACCATACTTGAAAACTATTAATTTAGCATCTATTTTTCTGTAGCATTAATATTAATAGTTGATCATAATACTACACTATTTGCTGGTTTGTGTTTGTCTACCTATAAAATTGTAAATTACTGTAATCCAAGGATTATGATTTCTCAGACTTTTGGATCGCCATCCAAAACCAAACCCACTGCTGCTGAGTCAATGCTGACTGATAGTGACCCTATAAGACAGAGTAGAACTGCCCCGTAGAGTTTCAAAGGAGGGCCTGGAGATTTGAACTGCCAATCTTTTGGTAAATAACAGTAGCACTTAACCACAATTCCACTAGGGTTTCCTGAATCCCCAAATGAAGTCCTAGAGAAAATTAACTGAATGGGGACAAGAATCTAAAAAGAAAATATATCTACATATTTTTGATGATCTTAGCAAAGACGCAGAGTTTGACTTTGCTAAATTGTATTCAGAATTTCAATCTCCTGAATATTTGTTGGAATTCCAGTGTACACTTATAATTCGGTAAGCACTTGCAAAAGCCAAGCTTTGTCTCTTTGCTAAGATCATCAGAATATGTAGCCATATTTTCTTTTTAGACTTCTACGCCCATTCAGTTAATTTTCTCTGGGACCTTCTTCTCATCTTACCCTCCATCCTAAACTGGTTTGTTTATACTTGTAGCTGTATTACAACAGCCACTTGCCTATTTTCCCAATTACCTGAAGCTTGAATCATTTTTAAATGTATTTATCTTGCATCATCATGGCCTAGCACACCTTGATTGTGAAAACAAGTGCTTTAGGAATGAGCAGGAATGGCTTGAGCTTAATTAGAGTAGAACCGCTAAATGAGGGAAATAGGAGACATATAATATGCCTCTTGGATTTTTGTATATTAATGTAATGGATTTTATAACTAGAAACCAATCAATCAAGCTGGCATGTTGTCAGGCAGTCTTGCATCATGACAGATTAACTAATTCTTATCTATTATTTATACTCTGCCTACATTAGAAAAGCTGTTGGAGTAGTTTAATGGAAAAAACGAAGACTAGAAAAATAACATCCTTAAGACAAGGATACACAACTAGAAACTGGTAATGGGGAGGGAAGAAGAGATCATTGTGTTAGAAAACCCAAGACCAAGGACATCCCCAGTAGCTGAGCACAAAAAGACACCCTACAGTTTCTTAGTTTCATTGTTGGAAACTGAGTATGTCACATCTTACCAGGTTTTGTGTAACACACAAAAACTATCAACAGTGAACCTGGACAAGCATTGAGATGGTGCACATCAACATCTGTGTTTTTAGGTGATTTACTGTAGAAAATATTATTCCAAATGTCAGGCTACTGAAGAGCTGCAAAGTCAGTAAACACCTCTTTAGCACAGGTGAACAGATGGGTAATGTCACAGGTGTCCAAATATTTTGACGATACCTGTTAATTCTGTATTGGAAGTCCCAAAAAAGAAATAAATAATTAATAATCTTAGATTCCCCAAAAGAACAAAACATAAAAGAAAGCAATGACCTCTGTTGGGATGATGCAGAAATTTAATGAACCACACAGTTTAAGTCTGTCTTTCATGGCACCTCAAATTGCAGTAAATATCTATCATTTTCAAATCACTTGATTTAGGACTCTATTCCATTTTAAGAATCTAAGGATGAACAGGAATAATAGTTGGTGTACATTAAAACTGGATGTTCCCTTTTTCATGTGGAGCTAGACATGCTTTATAGTTTAATGAGCACTTTACTCGAGATACCATGACAGACATGTAAATGATTATCCCATGTAATCATAGAAGTAGAATTGAAATGATACATTTTTGAAATATTGATTGACAGTTCCAGAGTTGGGCACAAAGGCCAAGTGAAATGAGAATTTAAATGATTGATGAATTTAATCCATCTATACAATGAGTTAGGAGAATTCAGATTTTTCTTTTCCTACTAGAAACTTTTAGTTGTACAAAACGATCATGCTAACCATTTCAACTGTCCTTTTTATTTATTGTTTTTTTTTAGTATAGTCTTGGGCTGTTTCTCTGTGACACAGTCCAATCACGTGTGCCAAAGTGGTGGATCTGTTCAACATTCAACTGCTAAGCCCAGATTTGTGAACAAGTCATAACAACCTGGCAGGTCAGATCAGGCAAAGCAGCTCGAGTCCTCCTTATTGCTGGCTGTTAACTGAGCTGTACTAGAACCAAGGTTTCTAACCCTCAGAAATATTCTAGACTGTCTAACTTGATTCTCCTAGTCTCTGTGATACAGTATAAACTCCATCCAAGTCTCACTGGCACTCAATTCTTGGCTAAGGCACCTCATGTGCAACTACCGCGCATCTGTTGGTAGAGGCTTGTGTGTTGTTATGATGCTGATCAGATTTCAGTGGACCTTCTAGATAAATGGATTAGGAAGAAAGGCCTGGTGATCTATGTTTGAAAACCAGTCACTGGAAACCCTACAAAAGACAGTTCCACTCTGATACCTCTGGGGACACCATGAATGAGAATTAACTTAATGCCAACTGGTAGGTAGGTATGCAGGTCTCATCCTGGGCACTAACTGCCCTCCCTACAATTCATCACCTTCTCTCCAGATTATTCCAGAGCTCTCAACCTAGCAGAAATGCAAAGAGCTAAAGCAAGATCAGATGCTTTGGTGTTGTGACGGGGTTAGGTTGTTAGATGTTGTTGAGTTGGTTCCAACTCATAGCAACCCTATAGGTCAGAGTAGAATTGCTCCATAGAGTTTCCAAGGAGTGCCTGGTGGATCTGAACTGCCAGCCTCTTGGTTAGCAGCTGTAGTACTTTACCACTGCCTCACCAGGGTTTCCTGGTGTTGTGAAAGGCATTTAAATTTGAACCAAGATGAGTTTCAGCCACAGCTTTTCCTCTGCTTAGCTCTGCCTCTTGAGCAAGTTTGTCTCCTCATTCCTGCTTCTATTTATTCTAGAAATACTTCAGCCAAAGTACTCTTGGTATTTCTGTTTGTTTGTTTCTTGGTATTAGTTTTTATTTCCTTATCAGTAACATGATATCTTTGTTATTTATGCTACTGTAACACAAATACAAGTGAGTCTCTTTAAAGACAGGAATTTATGGTATCACCATTTTAGAGGCTTAAAGTCCAAATCAGGACCTCAGCTATCTCAGTTCTTCCTTGTCAGTAGCCTGGACATTCCTTGATGGCATCTGTCTTCTCTGCATGTGCTCATTTCTGTGTCTACTCTGCTCTTTATATCACTCAGAAGTGATTCGATTGAGGACCCAGCCTGATATGGCCTTGTTAATATAACAAAGAAAACCCTATTCCAAAACAGATTGCATCCACAACTATAGGAGTTAGGATTCTAATACATATTTTGGGAGGGACATCGTTCAATCCATAACTCAGGGGATGGTTATATTTATTTTGCAGGGTTTTCATGAAAAAAAATTATATTTTTGACGATGAACTAACACAGTGACCAGTACAGAGCAGACTCTCAAATAAAAAAAAGAGAGAATTGCTAGGCTAAACTTAGTTTACATGCAGATAAATCTGCTTCATGAATAATTTAACGTAGCATTTTTAAAAAATCTTTTCTATCTTATAACTAATCAATATGCAGTCTCTACTGTGTTAAAGACAATACTGCAGCATATAACACCCTTCTTGGAGAATAACTGACTATGTTAATGCTTCTACATTATTTCAGAAAACACTTTAAACCTAAAATTATTTTTTTCTCTTTTTTTTAAATTGTGTTTCTGCTTTAGGTGCAAGTTTACCGCACAAGTTAATTTTTCATTCAAAAACTATACACGAATTGGTTTGTAACACTGGTTGCAACCCCCACAACATGTCAGTACTCTTCCCCCTTTCCGTTTACATCCTAGGTTCCCTGTGTTCATTTGTGTAGTTTTCCTGTGCCTTCTTGCCTCTCATCTTTGCTTTGGGGCCATTTCATCTCATCTACTTAACTGAACCGAGAAGCACATTCCTCATGTATGTTACTGTCTCTGGCATAAAACCTAAATCTGTTGTCACTAAGTTGGTCTGACTCATAGTGGCCTAATAGGACAGAGTAGAGCTGCACTCTACAGTTTCCAAGAAGCAGGTGGTGGACTAGAACTGCTGACTTTTGGGTTAGAAGCCAAGCTCTTAACCATGTGCCTCTGGGGCTGGGCCTGTCTAATCTTTGGCAGAAAGATGGGTTTACGGAATGGCTTCTGGTCTGAGTTAGCAGGCTGTCTAGGGCCATAGTCTTAGGGGGTTCATCTAGTCTCTGTCAGGCCACTCAGTCTGGTCTTCTTTGTGAACTTGAGTTTTGTGCTACATTTTTTCGCTGCTTTACTGTGATCCTTGTCTGTGCAGTTGGTGATGATAGCTGGGCACTATCTAGTTTTTCTGAACTCAGGTTGGTGGTGGCTGTGGCTTATATGGTCCTTTATTTCTTTGGACTAATGTTTTCTTTGTGTCTTTGGTTCTCTTAATTCTCCTTTGTTCCGGAAGCAATGGGACCAATAAATGTGTCTTTGATGGCTACCTGCATTCTTTTAAAACCCCAGATACTACTCACCAAGTAGGATGTAGAACATTTTCATCATGACCTATGTTATGTCAATTGACCTAAATGTCTTCCAAGACCATGGTGCCCAGTCCTCAGCACCAGTAGCTTGGTCTGTCAAGGTATCTGGATGTGTACAGGAAGCTTCTTGAGCTATGGTGCCGTGAGTGTTAAGGATTCAATTGCTAAGTGAAAGGTGAGCAGTTCAAATTCACCAGGCACTTCTTTGCTTTGCCTTGGTCAGACTGTGCTACCTTCCCCTATGGCATGCATTGTCTTTCCCTTCACCAGAGCTAACATTTATCTACTGTCTACTTTGTGCTTTCTCCTCCTCACTCCTATGTGAAACCCTCTTCTTGGTTTCATACAATACTTGTCCTTCTGTGATAGACTTATTTTACTCAGCAATATGCCCTCCATACTCATCTGTATTCTATTTCCAGTATTTTAATTTTTAACAGTATTATGTTATTTAAATTTTCTACCAAAATAATCTTAGAATTAACATACACAATTTTTTTTTAAGTAATGTTGTGTTAAGCTGCCAGATCCACTTGACAATAAAGACTAGAGTCATTTCTTTGATCCATGGTTTCATGTAGCCTTACATAGTGTAAGGGTCATTAGGGAACACACAGTGCATTGTATTATCAAGGAAGGTCTAACTAATGAAATGTTTTATTCATTAGGGATAACCTTTACCAAAATCTGGCAATACTTTGCAAGAGTAAACATATGAAAAATAAAGCATACAAACACTAAGAAATACTTACCTGAGATTTTTTTTTTTTAAAAAAACCTGAGGATGGCTAAAATTATATAGAGTTAATAAATTGGTGTTTAGATGAGACTCTGACTTATTAAACACACAGCTTTTGGCAGGTGCTTTACTTTCCTTCTTTTGAAAAATGAAGATAGTAGAAACTACTGACCACTGACTTTCAGAAAATGCATCCATGCAGCGAATGTACTAAAAGACACAAAAGAATTTATTATGGCTATGTAACCCACTATCAGTGGTATCAAAACCTTTGAAAAATACTCCTGGTAACGTGTTGACACTTTTAGCTTACTATCTCAGTCTTAGGTTTTCTGTCCATGCCAAATGTCTGGTACAGATTACATAAGCAATTTTGAGTCAATGGCATCTACTAAATTTAGGTTTGACATCGATAGATCTTGAAAGCTCACATATATTTTACTTGACAATTTTATGTAGTTTGAAGACACTGTATAAAATAACTGTTGTGGGTTGAATTATGTCCCCCCCAAATATATGTCAACTTGGCCAGGCCATGATTCCCAGTATTGCGTGATTGTCCATTTTGTGATCTGATATGATTTTCCTGTGCTGGAAGTCCTATCTCTATGATGTTAATAAGGCAGGATGAGAGGCAGTCATCTTACTGAGGCGGGACTCAATCCACAGGATTAGGTTGTACTTTGAGTCAATCTCTTTTGAGATATAAGGAGAGAAGCCAGTGGAGAGGAAAGTGATCTTGTGCCAGCCAGAAAGAAGAACCAGAATGGGAGCATGTCTTTGGACCTGAGGCCTGCACTGAGAAGCTCCCGGACCAGAGCTGACAAAGACAGAAAGCCTTCTCTTGGAGGAGGCTCCTGAACAGAGGCTTCCAGCCTCTTAAACTGTGAGAGAATAAATTTCGCTTTACTGAAGTCAGCTACTTGTGAAATTTCAGTTATAACAGCACCAGGTAACTAAGACAAATACCAAGAGCCCTTAAGGTGAAATATTTCTAAAATAAATATAAGCATGAATGAGATGCAAATTCGTGGCAGAGTGCAGTTCCTATGATTAATTAAAAGCAATCAAGATTAATTAAGTGATACAACTTTCAATGAAAATTATTACTGAGGCTTAGAATATCGTAAAGAACAATCCTGTGCCAGAAAGCTCTAAAACTAAGATCATAGCACTCCATGGTCTATGAGTTTATGAACATTTTCTCATGCTCCATATCCTTGCATATCTAAAGCAATCTTTTGAGGTAGCAATTATTATTCCTCACTTAGTAGAGAAAGTTGAATTTCTTGCAATCAAATGAAGACCAAAAAATACACAGCTTTGGGAGCTGGCGCTAAAATTGAGATATTTTAATGTAAACTGCAGTGCTTTGAGGATGAGGCACCAAAAAACATGTTGTAAGTGTCTGCACCCAGTCAGTCATTTCTTGCCATGGTTTAGGGTGTGCTCACTATGTGTGCAAGTGACAGTGGAGTGTCAGGGATGGCCCTGGTCCCAGAAGCTTGGAGGCTGGTAGGACAGAAAAGGCAAAAATCCATGCTGCAGTCAGAAAATGTAAGGGCTATGAAAATGTACAGAAAAAGGTGGAGGGAAGCTTATTAATTTATAAATTCAATCATTAGAAATAGCAACAATATTCAGGTATAACGTTCATATACTGTATTTGGCCACCTTCAAAATACATTTTTCTTTCCTTCAACAGTTTAAACTGAGTTTAATTTTACATAACATGTCATTTTGAATGTCAGCAACTAAGTTCCATGGTAAAAGCAAACCAATAAAACCCACTGCCATTGAGTAGAATTAGACTCGCAGTGACCCCACAGGACAGAGTAGAACTGCCCCCATAGATTCCCAGGGAGCACCTAGGGAATCTGAATTGCTGTCTTTGGGTCAGCAGCCATAGCACTGCACCATTACACCGTGAGGGTTTCTAGTTCCGTGTGACTACCACAAAAAATGAAACCAGACAAGGATCCAGGATAGGAAAATAAGATGAATAAGAATGCACACAGATGGATTTCAACCTGCTGAGTCCATTGGAAAGTTTGGCACTGTGTACTAAGTACGTTAAGTACAGAAAGGTAAAAATGTACGCGTTGCCTGATATTGGATCATAAGAGAAATTACATATGAACTGATTATATGAGAATGCTCAATTCAGTATTCTCCCTGGAATATAAATGCTACTAGGCTAGTCTTTATTTTTTAAAAAAGGAGAGAGAGATAAGCTAGGAATGACTATAGTGTTTTTCCCTAAAAAGGTACAGTTAAAAAAATAACAAAACCTTTACAAGGCAAAAAGCTGCCTCAATACAGCAACCATTTGTTTAAATTCTGCCACAGTGAAACACTTATGATTACTCTGAATCACACATCTATCACTTGTCAAAGTTTGGATGGATCACATTCCCTACACTGCAATCTCACAGAACAAAAAGAAGTTAGACTTTGCAGCAAGGCGGGGGAGGGTCAAGTCTTTCCTACACGAACATTGTAAAACGCCATACGAAACCATTTGTGGAAATGCTGGAGATGTGGTCCTTAAGAGCGACAGCTGCTAACCAAAAGGTTGGCAGTTCAAATCTACCAGGCGCTCCTTGGAAACACTATGGGACAGGTCTGCTCTGTCCTATAGTGTCACTATGAGTCAACATCAACTTGACAGCAATGGGTCTTTGAGTTTTTAAATATAACTGTTTGCAGTCATTTAAACTGTGTCTGTTTACAAAAAAAAAAAGGGACAAAAAAAGGTTAAATTGCAATCACAAAAAATGAGACAAAGCACAGTGGAATGTATACTACTCATTTTTTTTATACCTGGTTCAAATCTCTGCTTTAAAGTGTAATTTCTGTTCGATTCTCAGTTTCTTCACTTGGACAATGGTGTTAATAACATTTATCCTGCAGAATTACTCTGAGATTTGGAGATCCGCTACTGGGCACAAACTATTGTTGTTGTTGTTAGGGGTCAGTGAGTCGGTTCCAACTCACAGCGATCCTGTGCAGAATGGGATGAAACACTGCCCAGTCCTGCACCGCGCCCACAATCATTTTGACGCTTAATCCCACTGTTGAAGCCACTGTGTCAATTTATCTTGTTGAGGGGCCTCTTTTTCGCTGACTTTCTACTAACCATAATGCCCTTCTCCAAAGCACACACTACACGGCACTATTTAGCTCCTACGAAAAAACAATCTGGACTAACCAAAAGTTGTTTGGGGGGGGGGCAGGTGGCGGTGGTGGCAGGTATTTAATTTCCTCTTCCCAACTGACTGCTTGCAGAACTTTACTTCAACTGCTATTTTTACAACGCCACCTTTTAATTTAGAGACTTGAAAAAGATACGAGGAAACCTTAGTGGCATAGTGGTTAAGAGCTATGACTGACTGTTAACCTAAAGGTCAGCAGTTCAAACCCACCAAGCACTCCTTGGAAACGCTATGATGCAGTTCTACTCTGTTCTGTAGGGTCACAATAAGTCAAAGAAGCCTGGCTGTGTGATTGTTAAGATCTTGATGGCTAACTGAAAGGTTGGCTGTTTGAACCTATCAGCAGCCCTAGTGGAGAAAAGAGCTGGCTGGCCATTTGTTCCCACAAAGATTACATTCTAGGAAACACTTAGGGACAGTTCTACTCTGTCCTATAGAATTGCTATGAGTTGGAATCGCTGACAAGAAGATACAAGATGCAGTGCCTGCGCTCACAATACTACATCAAATTTGCACTCAGAATTTCTTTCTTTGAAATCATCATCCAGGTAGGATAGACAGTTTAGGGGATGGGGGGTGGGGGGAGAGTTCTGCCAAGGGCTAGAGAGGGAGATCAGTTTACTCTGCACTCAACCTACAGTTATCCTCAGGCTTTTATATGTTATAAACAAACACAACAACAAACAACTAACCCAGTTGCCTTCAGGTCATTCCTATTCGTGGTGACCCATGGGTGTCAAAGCAGAGCTATGCGCCATAAGGTTTCTCAATGGCCAATTTCTCAGAAGAGCCTCTGTGTGGACTCGAACCTCCAACCTTCCATGTATCAGCCAATGCATCAACCATTTGGGCTACCCAGGGCTTCCTTCATATGCCTCCTCAGCTTTGAAACAGACCTGAGAGACCATCAACTCTTGTTACTTAGCTTTCTGGTGAAGCAAAACAAAACAAAAAGGATTTTTATTGTTGTTGAGACACTGACTCCCAAAATAGCAAAGCATAAGGAGATTTAAGATTTAATTATTGCTACATCACCTTATTCTTTCTTAATAATCATTAGGCCTAATCATTTAAGACTAGATTTGGAAGGCAGAGAGACGTAAAAACTCTGGAGGAATAAAACCTTCTCCGAGGGTCCCCCAGACAAAAAGAGAAACAGCTGCACAGGGGAGGGGTTGTGCACACCTAACGAACAGAGCCAAACCTCAGGCAGAGCACTGCAACCGGGGCCCCGGAATCGCTCTCCCCAAGATCCGGCAGGGGGGTGGGGACCGCTGGGAGCCCGATTCCCGGTGGACACTGAGGACTGGCAAGAGAGCCTGCCAACCGCGGTAATAATGCACACAGGCCGATTTGCATTCCTGCGTCCTGATGTGAAAGTAGTATGCGAGGCTCAAGAAAACCCACGTCCTGGTGGCCATCCTCTGGGGGTTGCTAGGCACTCTAGGCTATAGTCCGAAGGGTGGGACAAAGGGGCTTCCAGGGGGCCAGTTACTGAACTTTTAGAATGAGGTAATAGGAAGAGCAAGTCGGGGGCGGGGTGAGGCGGCGGCCGCTGGATGGCGGTGGGGGCAGGGCGCAGCGCGGCGAGCGGCTCCCCCCAGATGCTGGCCCGCGCTCAGCCAGCCCGAGGCAGGAGGCGCGGAGTGGGCGCTCACTTCTCGAGTTGCTAGTTGGTTCTCTTTCTAGTAAAAACACGCGACAGAAAGGTGTCGCTTGCTGGGGAGAGGTCTCTCCGCAGTCGGGGCCCGCCGCCCAGCCGGGCTGCGGCGGGCGGGCGGCGCGGGCTGCCGGACTCCGGTCTCTGGCCCGCCGGCGGCGGCGGCTCCTCCCTGCACCAACCTGCGGGCCGGGCTGGCTGGGCGCGCGGCCGGCCCCTCCCCTGCCGCACCCCCGCCGCCGCCTCTCCGCGCTCCCGCCCGGTGTACCGGCCCGGGTCCCGGTCGGGGCTGCAGGGAGCCGGCGTGCCGAGCGCCCGCTCGGGACTGCAGCCGGCGGGGGACTTGGCGGCCACCGTCTCCGGCACCTGGCGCGCCAGCCTTCCCGGAGCCCGCGCTCCCCTCCCCTCCCCTCCGGCCTCCCCGTGGCCCCGCCGCCCGCACCGGGCACCCCTCCCCCTCTGCCGGCCCCGCGCCTCCTCCCCGCGCGCCCGGCGCCGCCTCCCGCTCGGCTCGGCGCCCCTCGCCGGCTCCTCCGCCCCGCGCTCTCCGCGCGCCCTCGCTCTTTCTCTCGCTCGGTCTCGCCCTCACTCAGTCGCTCCCTCGCCCTCCCTGCCCCGTTCGCATCCGGAGTCCGCTGCGCGCCGGCCGCCCCCTTGTCATGTCAGCATGGAGATCCGGCAGCACGACTGGCTCTCGGCCTCCCCCCACGAGGGCTTCGAGCAGCTGAGGCTGAAAAGCCGCCCCAAGGAGCCCTCGCCGAGCCTGACCCGAGTGGGCGCGAACTTCTACAGCAGCGTCAAGCAGCAGGACTACAGCGCCAGCGTCTGGCTCCGGAGGAAAGACAAGCTCGAGCACGTAAGGGCGGTTCGCTCCCGGCGACCCGGGCCCGGCACCTGCCGCACGCCCCTCTCTCCGTGGAGGCCCTCGGAGCCGGGCAGGTGGCCTGCACCGCCGCGCCCCGTCCGGGGATAGGGCGTCCGTGTCCTCCGTCCGGATCCACGGGCTTCTCCTTTGCGCGTTCTGGCCGTAAATGATCGGGCTGCGGAGAAGGGACCGGGGTTCCCTTCCTAGCGCAGCGTGGCCCCTCCACAACCCGACCTCCCTCCTGGCTGCCTCTCCTGTGGGGCTTATTTGCACTATGTTCTTGGGTGTTTGGGGAGGGGGGAGGATGAGCGAGGTGGAACTGCCACAAGCGTGGCTTCGAGTGTTGCACAGTAGTGCCGTTTGGAGGTGTGCTTGCCGGTCTGTTTGGGGCGATTTTACTTCGTCCAGAAACTAACAGATTCACGAATCCGTGAAGTTATCACCCCCAAAGACCTAGGCTGGGCCCGCGCGCTAGCCCTTGGAGTTTTCTGCAGAGTGTCCGCTGGGATGAGCAGTTGGCAGTCCTTTCTACTTGAGCAACTAGGGAGGGATCTGTGCGTGGCAAGGAAAGGCGACAGAAAGAGCAGATCTCCCAGCTACCCGGAGACCCACCACTCTGGAGGGTGGGAGTCGGTGAGCGGAGCTCTCGGCTTGCCCATGAGTGCGTGCTTCACGCGATGCGTTATCGGCTTGCCGTTCTGCAAGGAAGAAATCCCTTTAAAAAGGCTGTTAGTTGAGCCACCGTTTTAAATGTGATCCATAACATCTCCTTAAACCAAATGTTAAAATGCAATTTAAGAGAATGATACCAAGAGTCAGTTACGAGTAGTTAAGGAAAAGATGCTGTTTCTTCCCAAGAGCTGCGTAATCCAAAATTAATCTGTTAATGGATGTGGAGATTTCCTAGTATTGGGGTCATGTTGTCGATTACGATAAAAAGATAAGAAAGAGAACTCCTAGAACTTACACATGCCTCTCCAGTTGCTGCACCGATCTGAATCCCATCCACCTTCCAGGATCTTCTGTGGCTTTGCGAAACCACAGACGTCTCTGAAGGCAGAGTGCAATTGGGGATATTGCCCTATTACAGTAGGAAAGGAAAGTTCGTGGTGGCTTTTTCTGAGGGCCTGATTAAGTCAGGGGAAGCTGGCATTTAAAGGTTTCAGTGGTATAACTGGCTTTCTCTCTCTCTGTGTCTCTCTCTCTCTGTGTGTGTGTGTGTGTGTGTGTGTGTAGAGAACCGTTTGGGTAATTCTGATCATTAAGACCGTCGAAGTTACTGAAGGATATTTCTGGAATAGTTAGATGTTCAGAAGGCAACAGTGTCCACTTAAAAATACCTGCTTCAGAATTAGTAAGAAGATTTGTCATGTTGCTAGTTTAAAAGGGACTAATAATCTTGTCGTGGCTCTTGGAGGTGTTACCTGATTTTAGTACCAGGGAGGTTGCTCAAAGTGGTGATAGGTTGGTTAGCTCTTCATTTGTGTTTCACTCTGAATGCGTGTTCAGAAGCTTGTGCTTTTAGCTGATCTATTTTGCACTTACTGAAAATCAATAGTGCAACCTTCTATGACTAGGTCTTCTTGAGTCGTAGACTCTGAGTGTGTTACACCTAAATGCTTTCTCAGTTTTCCACTTTCATTGATAGTGTCAAGTCACACCATGTGGGCCAAGGCAGCCTCACCCTTCAGGATGGGTGAAGCACCCCCTGAGTGTCGAGACCAGTGAAAGGACTGTCTCATGGTTCAAAGTCAGGTGCCAACTTGTCCTTTTCTTCTTCACTCAGATGCTCCAAAAGAAAGAATTATATTCATTATAAAAAACTAATCAACCCAGTTTGGCTGTTTAAGTCAAGATAGCATTTTTGTTCACCTTCTCAACTACATTTCATGAGAAATGTAGGTGTGGATTCTATGCTGACCTTTTTTTCTCTACCTGCTCGCGATCAGAAAGGGGGCTTTGCTTCAAGTGAATTTTTTTTTTTTTTTGGTGATAGTTTCTTGGTCCTTGGAAACATTTTTTAATGAAGTGCTATTCATGAAAGTGCTATAAAAATGTATTTAGTGTGCTAAGATAGAAATTTTATTTGAACTCAAGCTGGGAATGTTTATAATATGTGTCCTATGGTGTGTAAGTTATAATGTTTCGAATACAATGATGTTAAGTCCTAATTAAGTATTTCAAACTCAACAACTCAAACATAGCCAGCCCCAGCCTTGCTGCGCAAAGCATGAATGTGTGACGCTGGCTTTATTATAGTGGACATTCTGCAGGTATGTGGCATCTTCTTACTGAGATGTTGCAGGGACTAGGAGGAATGTGTCATGTGAAATTCAGAGGTAATTGGAAGTAGTTAAAAAACACTTTCAATCTGTCTAATCAAATAGATGGCCACCATTTTATTATGCTGAAAAAAAAATGAGTGACTAATTATGATGGAGATCATATGCCAGAACACAGCTTACTCGGTTGTTTTGCTGGTGCTTTAAAAGCCAATTTAAGTATTAAGAGTATAAATAAATTATAACTTCAAATGACATGCGTATTCAGTCATCACAATAACGGAATTCCCTGAAATGAAATGTGGCAGTGTGTGGACTCCTTCCAGACTTCAGAAGCGTTGCTTAATCTGAAAGTCAATAACTATGTTATGTGACAGCTAAAGCATATTTTTCCACCCACTTCTCTAAAAGTGAGAATAATTTCTCTCTCCTTTTCTGATTTAAAGGCTACAGGATGACTCTCCAGATTGGATGAGAGAAAAATGACACGAGTTAGTTGAGGATTTGAATATTTGCAACCCGTCTTTGTATTGGCTTTCTGTCATTGGTAGGCCAACAGTTCAGGTGAACACCTATGAGAAATAAATGCCTGTGAAGGAATTCTTCCAGTCGTAAATCACGCACAGGTGCTTGCATGGAGGTTGTGGTATGCACCATTAATTCTTGACTTTGAATTCCACTTGGAAATTTCAGGAAAAAATAAAATTGCCAGCCATACATAGAACATTGTCATACTACCTGCAAATAATGCTCTCGTTCTCTTAGGCTTTTTTACTTCCTGTTCTGCCTCATACTCTCTGGCTTTAGAAGGCATAAGGCTTGGGTACAAGCGGAAATCTCACTTGTCTCTGCTGTTGTTGTTAGTGGCCATTAAGTCAGTGCCAACTGATGACAACCGTGTGTACAGCGTATGCAAAAGGACATTGCTCAATCCGGTGCTGTCTTCCTGTGCGTTGGATGGCTTCAGTTCATTGTTGCAACCACAGTGTATTTTCAGTGCTTTCCAACCTAGGGGGCTCCTCTTCCTGCACTGTATTGGACAGTTTGGGAGGTAGATCACCAGGCCTTTCTTCTTAGTCTTTCTTAGTCTGAAAGCTCCACTGAAACCTGTTCCCCGTGGATGACCCTGCGATATTTGAAGTGTGGGTAGCCTGGCATCCAGTATCGTAGCAGGCACACCACCCAAGACAGTGCAACAGACGGACAAATGGGTGGTGGCTTGTTTCTGTAGAATCCTGTGTCTACTTTAGGTATAGTCTAAAAGTGAGAGAATGATCTAGCAAAACAAGGGAGTACCACTGAGGCAAGGGGAGAAAGGGACTACTCCATCAGCCCCTGATCCAGCCCTCTTGGCTCAGTCCTCTCGGTAATTTTGAGGGTAACCATTCAATAGTGTTTGTCTATCCCATAGAACAGTATGACATTCACCTGGTGTGTCTCTTGATGGTATATTTCACTTGTGAACTTTTTTTTTTTTTTTTTTTTAAAAAGGGAGACTTATAGAGTTTCCTTTGCTCATTGGCTTGGTTTTATGCTGGTTGTGTTTACAGAGGGTTCCTGAGGCCATTTGTGGGATGGAGATGCCTTGTTTAGTCTCCTGCTCTTGCCAAGGAAACCCTGGTGGTTTAGTGGGTTAAGTGCTACATCTGCTAACCAGAAGGTCAGCAGTTCAAATCCTCCAGGCCCTCCTTGGCAACTCTATGGGACAGTTCTACTCTGACCTCTGGGGTGACTGTGACGCAGTGGGTTTGATTTTTTTTTTTTGGTTCTACTCTTGCCAAAGTGTGGTTAATTGTAGGGACTCTACTAAGAGGGACTTGGGTTTTGACACTGATTCCATCCCTTAACACTGATCTTTGCAAAGGATTTATAGTCACCAAGATACAATTCATATTCCTTCTTAAAGGAATCACAGAGTTGCCATGAAGGTTAACTGAGACAGTCCATGTGTACGTTGCAGTAATGAGCAGTCCCCAGCGTCTGCATGTCCACTTCACACTTTTTCTCTCACACTTGTCATCTTTGCAGGTTGACAGGGAACTCCATCATCAGTTGCCTGGCCCGATGGAAGCTCCCTCCTGAGTCAGGCTTTCCTGATTGTCAGGGCAGCTAAAGGGACGCTGTGGACTCCTGCAGTGGCTCTCAGTGCTTCCACCCAGTGGTGGCTCATCCGTTTGACTCCTGTTTGTGGACAAAAGCTTGCTTCCACAGAGGTGGGAAGGGGAATTGAACCAAGACCCAGAAGAAGGAGAAACAGCGAATCTCTGACTAGCCTTCCTGAGGGTTCCCACGGCACACAGAGACCTAGGACGTCCTTTGCCCATGTTAAATGTGCACACAAGCAGCCGTAGATGTTGCTGCTTTGCAGGTGGTGCCTGGCTCTCTGGCCCAACCCTCTTACTCAAGACTTCACATTGGAACTCACCCTGCCAGCACTGTTGTCCTGGACTTGGTGCGTATGGGACCTTCCATCAGAGAGGCCAGCTCACCCATCTGGGCCCATTACACTGCTTCTTTGCCTGGGTTCTGGTCCATTCTCTGGTGGTCTGACTCTAACACAGACCTCCAGGCCCTTGCTTGCTCCCTGCCAGGACATCCTGAGGCTGACTCCTGTTCTTTCTGGTTCCAGCCTTGCTGTCCCACTAGCAGTGAGAAGCCCCTTTTCTCTGTTCCCAACCCCTGCTCTGCTTCCCTGCTCAATGCTGGTGGAATTAAGTAATATTTAATTTATGTGCAGAGTGGATCAGAAAGCCTATTTAAAATTGAAAGAGAAAGCAGATGAGAGAATCAGTCAAGAGTGGAAGACATCAGAATCCTTAATGTTCCTGCTTGTAGCAAGCTGTAGTATCTTGGTTTAGTAAGAGCCTCACACTTAAAAAACAATCTCATCTGTGTATGAATTTGCATCTGCTTAAATAGAGTTTATGTTACCAGTGAATAGTAAATAAATGCCAAGTGGATGCTTGCTTCCTGAAATAAGTGGTTCTCATGATGAGCAAAGAATAAGTAGATGGAGAGAACTTGGTCATCGTGGTTGGGGCTCGTATTATGTAATGCCATTTAGATCCCACAGAACAGATCAGTAAAACAGGGAAAGGCAAAGTGGTACCTAAGGGAATGAACTTTTAAAATTACTGTTATTTTTACAAATCTAGAAAACATCCTCTTTTCTATGATTGTGTTATTGGCTAGACTGGAGAATTTTAGTCTGACAAATACTATAAAACGTCAGCATTTATGAGGACCATTTCCTGTGATTTTAGAGTCTAGGAAACCCTGATGGCATAGTAGTTAAGTGCTATCTCTGCTAAACAAAAGTTCAGCAGTTCAAAGCTGCCAGGCGGTCCTTGAAAACTCTTTGGGGCAGTTCTGTCTGTCCTGTGTGGTTGTTAGGAGTTGGAATCAACTTGATAGTAGTGAGTGTGGTTTTATTTAAGGTTTCTAGGCTAAGACAGGATTCCCTTCCTCTTCTTAATGAAGAAATGAACCTTTAGATGTCTTTAGAGTGTCTTCTAATGGATTTCTATGTTGGGTTTATGATCATACTTGTCAGGATTACAGGCAGTACATGAGGACTGCCAGTTAAGTTCACAAACTCATCCTAGAAAATGTGCTCCATACTTCATTGCTGAATATCATTATGGCCACCTTCCAAGCATTCCCCTCTGTAAATCATGCACTGATGCCAGTGCTTAGTCCACCCTAAAGCAGTTTTGGAACATTTTTCCTGGACTGGCCATCAGAGCTGTTGCTGTATTTCAGGTAAAAAGGTCACTGTGGGCCAGATCAGGTGAGTAGGGAGGGTGTTCCAATACAGTTCTTTGTTTACTGGCTAAAAACTCCCTCACAGACAACTTTGCAATGAAGTTCATCAGCTTGCCACCATGCACAATGGCCGTCTCAGAAAGAGTTCCAGAATTGCTCTGAAGGGTGAAATAGATGCTAGCATTGGTGCGTAGCTTCCTGTGGTGGTCAGGATTATGCCAGCTTGGCTACTCCACGTTTGGCTGCTGTATGAAGTGGCAGGGCAGGGCCTGCAGTGGCTTCCTGCCCCTCAGCTCTCTTCTCTCTGCCTTCCACTACCTACTGCCAGTCTGCTCACTTGCTGGCCTTGGGTTCACCAGCTCCCGTGGCCATGTGAGGCTTGTGCCAGGACTTGGGATATTGAGCTTCTGCAATTATGTGAGCTGTTTCATCTATCTGTCTGTCTGTCTATCCTCTATCTATCTCTCTCTCTCTCTATCATCTATCTATCTATCTATTTCTCTCTCTCTCTCTCTCTCTCTCTCTCTATCATCTGTCTATCTCTCTCTCTCTCTCTCTATCTCTCTCTCTCTCTATCATCTATCTATCTATCATCTATCTATCTATCCTCATGTCTATCTATCTATCATCTATCTATCTATCATCTATTATCTATCTATCTGTCTATCATCTATCTATCTATCATCTATCTATCTATCATCTATCTATCTATCTGTCTATCATCTATCTATCTATCTATCATCTATCTTTGTACTTTATGTATATAAATCTTTCCTTGTACATACATGTGTTACTGGTTTTGCTTCCCTAGAAAACCCAGCCTGTGGGGTTACATCCCAGGGTCACTGTAGTGATATTGAGCAATGAGGTATGTAGCACTCGGTGCAATTACGTTCACGGACTTAATTGGCAGACCTCCTACATTCCCTTGCTATTAGGCTGGTGGTGCTTAATACATTTATTTTGAGAAGCTTAAGGCTATCAGACATAGATTTATTTCTTTCCTCTTTTTCCATATAGTCACCATGTGCTAGTGTCCCGGGAAGTTTCTGTACAAGTTCTAACTTCTTTTACTGTCCTTTGCCAGCTATCTCAATTTTAAGCATCTATAACAAATTTCTGTCTTCTGCTTGAGCTCTAAAGATCTAGACGTCTGATGAATCTTCGAATTTCTGGGACAAAGCAGTCACTGTGCAGTGTTATGTTCTCACACTGAATTGACTGATAGTTTCATTAGGCACACAGAGGTGGCTCTGTGGCGAGCTCGCAGACCAGAAACGTTGCTTGTAGTGTATACTTTGGGGACATTTAAAGGTACGAGATTGCTGGATGTTCGTATATGCACAGATTGTGCTGTGAGGGTTTGGAATGCAACGTAAATGCTGAGGTACAGATGAAATGCCAAATCATGGTTGTTAAGAGACAGACCTTTTTACCAGGAAAGAACATTTTTATTTTTCTTAGAAACAGAATAATGAGTACAATGCTGAACATCACACATCAAGCCCTGAAGTAGAATTTACATTGAGAGTAAGAAGACATGTCTACACTGGAAAGTCTTACAGCTGTCTCACATATGAGGTGGCCCCCTGGTACATGACCTAAGTGGGTATCAAGGAGTTGAAGGTCGTGGTGGATGGGTGACAGGCATGTTCATCCTTCTCTAAAGCAGGTGGTGAGCCTTGTAGACACTGTTCTTGTGACTCAACTATAGTTGTGCTCCCAGTGATAAGTATGACCCAGTATGAAGTCATAGTATGAAGCGTTGAGAAGAAGGGACCCACCAAAATAAAAATGGACCAGCTAGTGAACTCACCAGTCAACAGCTATTTGTTAAGTGTCTTTTTTGTGAAAGACACTGTTGTGGGAGACTGTGAAGACTTTCTTTCAATAGGCGTTTATTTGACATAGACTGTGTTCCAAAAGGAAACCCTGGTGGCATGGTGGTTAAGTCCTACGTCTCCTAACCAAAAGGTCAGCAGTTTGAATCCTCCAAGCACTCGTTGGAAATTCTGTGAAGCAGTTCTGTGCTGTCCTAGAGGGTTGCTATGAGTTGGAATTGACTTGACGGCAGTGGGTTTTGGTTTGATCGTCCGAAAGGTGGAGACTATAAGTTCCATATGTTGGAGAACTTAAAAGATTAGAGCAGGGCCCTTTCTTTCAAGATGCTTACAGTTTTATAAATATAGTTACAGTATGTTTATAGTGTTATGAATAATACAAAACCCAAAAAAATCCATTGCTGTTGAGTCAGTTCCAACTTATAGTGACCCTATAGGACAGAGTAGAACTGACTGTTCCATAGAGTTTCCAAGGAGTGTCTAGTGGATTTGAACTTCAGCTTTGATACTTAGGTTAGCAGCTTTGGTTAGCTTTGATACTTAGGTACTCCACCACTAAGTTTTCATGAACAATACAGAGAAATGCGGAAGAATATGAGACAGTGCCTTGTTTAGAAAGGATAAAATACTGCTAAAAAATAAGTAATGCATCATGTGATGATAATCTACCATAATTACACTGAATTTATTCCACTAAAGCAGTCGATAAAAATTTGAGAATCAGCCAATTTAATGAATCATATTAACAGTATAATAGAGTAAATTCATGTTCTTTTCCTGTATCCATATCAGCAACCTCAAATTTATAAGTGATGGAAAGCATTTGCAAAAATTCTGCATAATTGAGAAATTATATTTCTCAGGGAACTAGAAATAAAGGGAAACTTCATTTACTCTGGTAAAGGATTTTTCTTTTTCAAAATCACAATTCATGCTGAAATACTGAAAAAGTTTCTGCATAGATTGTGAATGTGCCAGAAATCTCCATGACCCTCACTTCTGGCTAGCGCTGTACACGAGGTCCTAGCCAAAGCAGTGTGTGAGAGAGAGAACTCAAATGCTTGAGGATTGAAAAGAAAGCAATAGATGCTAACTGTTAATAGATGACATGATTGTGTATGTTTGAATATCAGGAATAAACCACAGACAGAATTTTAGAATTAATAATGTCACTGGATTTAGCAGGGCCACTTGGTACAAGTCAGTATGGAAGATTAGATTAGAAGAAGATACCATTTACATAAAATATCAAAAAATATAAAATATCAAATCTTAGGAACAATCCTATTAAAAATGCTAAGACATATTTATATGGGAATGTACATTTTCACTCAGTCATAATAAAAAAATGCTAAGACATATTTCTGATACTATTGATTAATGCTGAGAAATTTTTTTAAAGGCCTTGATAAATAGGGTTGCTCTTAGTCCAGATTGAGTTAACAGCAGCAGATTTTTTTTTTATAATAAATTAAGAATATACTAAGCCCAAGAAATGGAAGGCTTAACATTGTAAGATTTCAGTTCTCGCTCTTATTGATCTATGTAGTGGATGCAATTCTAGTGAAAATCCCAGCAAGTTTGTGTGTGTTTAAAAAAAAAAATCCTAAAATTTATTTGACAATGAAAGGGACTAAGAATAGACATGCCAATTTTGGGGAAAACAAAAGGTATAGGACTGTTTCTAGGTATCAAAACTTATTATAAAGTTACAGTAATGAAAGCAGTAGGACACTGGTATAAGAATAAATAAATAGATCAGTTGAACAGAATTGAGATGCTTGCATGTACAGGCACTTGATTTACAACAAAAGGGGCACTGAAATGAAGTGGAAAAGAGATGCTCTGTTCAAAAAATGATACTGCTTCAGTTGTGCATCAACACACACACACACATACACACCCACAAGATCTTGATCCCCTTTTCACACCATACACACAAAATCAGTTCAAGGTAAGTGAGTCATAGATACAAATTAGAAAGGTGAAACAATGAGACTTTCAGAAAATAATGTCTTAAAAATATTCACTACTTAGAACAGAGAAAAAATTAACCAGCTTTAGATAATTACAGTGTATTAAGATTAATAAACTTTAGATTACATTAAGTACAGTTGTTCATAAAAGGATTCCATTATGAGGCTGAAGAGATCAGTCATTAAGTTCAACATATATGAGGACTGATAATTAAGTCCATGAACTCATCCTAGAAAAAGTGCTACATACCTCATTGCTGACTATCACTACGGTCACCTTTGAAGTCCTCCCGTTGGGAAGCTATGCACCAATGCCAGTGCCTAGTCCACCCTTCAAAGCAGTTTTGGAATTCTTTTTCTGAAATGGCCATCAGAGTTGTCATTGTATTAGGCTTGATGTCTTGAATGTCATCAAAATGTGTTCCTTTCAATATTTCCTTTATCTTTCAGTAAAAGAAAAAAAGTCACTGGGGGCCAGATCAGGTGAGTAGGGAGGGAGTTCCAATGCAGTTATTTGTTAATTGGCTAAAAACTCCCTCACAGACAACTATACAGTTAAGTTCGTGAACTTGCTGTCATGCCACCATGCACAATGACCATTCCAGAAAGAGTTCCAAAATAGTTTTGAAGGGTGGACTACGCGCTGACATCAGTGCGTAGCTTCCCAAGAGGAGTATCACCTGTAGTGATACTCAGCAATGAGGTCAATGAAGCCCTTAGAACAATTAAGTTCACAGACCTAATTGTCGGGCCTCATACAACAAAGGGTTTTCATCGAGATTGTGTAAAGAATGTCTACAAATTAGTGAGGAAAAAATAAAAAAAAATAAAAAAAAAACAAGAACAGGACAGTGAGTGAGACATTTGGACTTCACAGAAGAGGACATCCAGATAGCTATCAGATGTGTGAAAATCTTCTTGATCTCATCGTTCTTCAGAGAAATGCAAGGTTAAAATTGTACACCATTAAACGACACCAACCCAACCCAAACCTGTAAGCACTGAGTTAATTCTGACTCATAGCAGCTCTCTAGCACAGAGTAGAGCTGCCCTAGAGGGTTTCCAAGGCTCGGCTGCTGGATTTGAATTGTTGGCGTTTTAGTTAGCAGCAAACCTCTTAACTGCTTTATCACCAGGGCTCCAGACTGTCTGTAGAGTGGCTGAAATGAAGGTGATTGATAATATCAAATGTTGATGAAAATGAGAAGCAACTATAGATCTCATAAAATGAGATTATAGTTAACACAGCTAGTTTGGAAAACTGTTTGTTGTAGTATACTAATGTATAGCCTATGACCCAACAATTTGTTCTATCTATGTATGAAACAGATGTGTGCCCAAGGGCACCAAAGACATGTATAGGAATGCTGTTGACTCATTTCAGAGTCTTCAACAGGATTAGAATAAACCAAAAAACTCGAACCCATTGCCATGGCATCAGTAGCTCCTGGTGACAGCATAGGTCAGAGAAGATGTGCCCACAAGCTCTCATTTAAGTATAAAGTGTATATTCACTTGATGTCTTGAATGTCATCAAAGTGTGTTCCTTTCACTATTTCCATTATCTTCGGGTTAAAGGAAGAAAAGTCATTGGGGCCAGATCAGGTGAGTGGGGAAGGAGCTCCGATGCTGATGGGCTTGAACTGCTGGCCTTTCGGTTAGCTGATACAGCTCTTAACCACACCACCACCGGGGTTTCCACTCCATAGGGCTGGACAGTGTATCAAATCACAGTTGAAAAGAAAATTAATTGCAATTTATCCATCTAGTATAATACATTAAGCAATGAAAAGTGATTACATGAATACGTATGTTGAATATGTATGCAATAAAATGGATTACTGAGACATAGTGTGTGAAAGAGGACAGTCATACTGGATGATTCCATTTCTGTGGGGTTTAGAAACAGGTAAAGCTGAATTATGAAGCTAGAAGTTATTTAGGGGGATACTTTGGGTGACTGGGCGATAAAATGTGTGGCTGCTAGTGTTCTGTATCTTCTTTTTTAAGTGATATTTACAAATAATTCATTGAGAAGATTTGCACACTTTATACTTAAATGAGAGTTTACCCCCCAACATTAAAATATAAAATGTATTCAGTGCCCTTCCCCTTGCATACTGTTTATTTCTGGCTGTACCTCCTCAGACTTCACACTTCTCCCACCATGGCCTTGGACCATTACACCCTCTGTCACTGTTTTCTTCCTGTGGTCACTACTGCCTGTCACCTTCCAGGGTACAGCTTCCTTGATCCTTTTCTCGCTTCTCCCTCACCATCTGTTTTAGGGAACCCTCTATGTAACCTCATTGCACATATTACACAGTATTCTCCTTGTCTGTTTATTTGCCTCACGATGCTAGTCACTCTTTAATAAATATTTAGTGCGTGCCCTCCAGGAGCAGTTGTTTAGTGAATTGTAACTTCCTTGGGTTCAGAGACCACAAATCACTCCAAGCTATGCTGAGCATCTGGCATAGAATAAAACAACCCAAAATCCAATCCAAATTCATAGCCACTTTATAGGACAGAGTAGAGTTGCCCCATAGGGTGTCCAAGGAGGGACGGTGGACTTAATGGCCAACTTTTTGGTTAGCAGCTGAGCTCTTAACCACTGTACCACCAGGGCTGCAGCACAGGATGCTGTTGTCGTTTATCAGGTGCTGTTGAGTCAGCTCCAACCCGTAGCAACTTTGTGTACAACGGAACAAAACACTTCCCAGTCCTACCCCGTCCTCATGACGTGTGTTATGCTGGAGTCTCCTTATTGCCGCCACTGTGCCAGTCCATCTTGTTGAGGGTCTTCTTTTTTGCTGACCCTCTACCAAGTATGATGTCCTTTTTCAGGGACTGGTCCCTCCTACTGATATGTGCCCTGGAAATGTCGAATGATGATGTGAAAATACCAGGCAGCAATGGTAACTGGTAAATGAATGTTATCCTGTGGTGTTGAGAGGCGGGGGTCAATGAAGATGTCACACAGGACACTGGTTTGTAACTGGGCCCTAGAAGCCTAGAAAGATGAGCTTCGAGGTATGGGATTGTCCTGAACCGGGGCTTCAGAGTACAAAAAAGCCTGCCAGGAAGACCAGTAAGTTAACAAGTATGGCGGAAGGACAGGGTTTGGTTAAGGAGCATTGGTTATAAAAACGCTCAGAGTGGTGGATTAGGACATGACCCTGAAGGGCTTGAGGACTTCGGGATTTTGGATGATGAACTAGAGCTTGGGCTATAATTTCTAAGTATATGAGAGGTATTTGAATAGGCATTTTATTTGGCAAGTCATTGTTTAAGAAAATATGCTAGTGGCATGTACTCAGGATTGAGGTCCTGGATTTGAGAGACCACTAGGAAGTTTCTTTCACTGCTGTCGGTAGATGGGAAGGCAGAAGGACATGCTACAGGATGGAAGGAATGAAAACTTCAAGAGGGACAGATGCAAAAAATATTACGAAGAGTTCACTGGATTCGGTGATGGGTTGGTTTTGGGGAGTCTGAGAAGGTTCATTCACTGAGCAAACATTTATTGAGTGCCAAGGATGTGCCTGCCAGTGTGATGGACATCAGGGATGAAAGACTGAACAAGAGAATGCCCCAAACTCCTTGAATGTTGCAGTTATGTCCTGTTCATCTTAGTATCTTGGACCCAGGCCATTGTTATTATGTTGAGGCGTATTATCAATATTATTGTTATCTTAATTAACAAACATTCCATTACGTGCTATCTGCAAGGACCGGAGCTTTGGGCATTGGAAAATTTAACTGCACATGACCAGACCCTTGACATCGATGCTGCCTGTCCTCCAGGTCTCGTTTGGTGTGACCATGGGAGATCACTTGGGTGAAAGGGAAAGAAGAAAACGTTTATCTGACTGGCCAAGCAAAGGCGCACAGAGGCCTGCGTTGCCGAGATGGCTTCCTGATCATCAGGAACTGGCGTTTATTCGGGGAGGAAGACAGTGGGGCCTCTTCTTCAGGATGCGTTCAGGCACGTGGTCCAATGGGGTTGGTGGACAACTTCTGTGATGATGTCATCGTCATTGGGTCCACACAGCCCCACAGGATGGCTGCAGCAGATGGCAAATGGCAATTGAGCCCTTCCCAGTCCCCTACCCTGCCCATCTAGAACGTCGCTGTGGTGTGCGGCTAGGAGGACAAGTTGAGGCTCTCTGCGCATGCGTTTGCTGTTCTGCGCCTGCCCTGCCCTGCCCAGACCCATGCGTTCCCCAAGCCTCTTCTTTTTCACTGGCGGTTTTAGCGCGCATTACCCAGTCGCTGTCCTGGAGCTGTCTGCGTGTTTCATCAGGTTGCTTATGGTCTAGTCGTTCTTCAGAACTTAGCTTGCATGCTATTTCCGCTAATTCTAAAGCCTGGATAGTTGCCCCTCCAAGGTGGTCATGTTCTATATAGGCATTCATTACACCGCTTACAGTGCTTTTTAAATTGCCTTATCAATTCTCTGTCTCCCTTTCTAGATGGAAATTTTGAGGACAAAAATAGTGTAGTATTCATAACAGTGCCCGGCACAATGCCTGATAGACAGCAACATTGATTAACTTGGTTATTAAAATAAATCCGTACCAAATAAAGGCTGTTGACATTCAATGCAATAAGCATTCAGGGGACAGAAACAAATCTACCGTGAGAAACTACTGAAGATGGACTCACAGGGTGTGAGCAAACGGTGGGTGAAGAAGATAATAGACAAGGCTCTATCAAAACCATTCTCCAGGGGGAGATTCCACTGATTTTTTTCAGATGTGGGAAATGGAGACGTCATTCACAATTCAGTAACCAGTTCCAACAGCTGGTTCTATTATCTACAGTGGATTAACATTTGGTTTGGATTTCTATATATCTCGGTTTAATTAGTCACAAGGAAGACATTAGCTTCTTTATTCTCCCTGAAGAATTTGGTCTGACTTGTTGGTTCAGGATCATGATTTTGTCTTCTGCTCTGCTTTGACTGAGAGCACCTGATGACAGACAGTAAGACGCTGTGCAGCAAGGAATGTGTCAGAGCTGTCAGAGTCTCCGTCAAGACCTGACAGTCTTCATCACCGAGAATCTCCTACTGTGACTTTACGACTTGACTGTTTCCAAACTGTTTTCATTCGTGAAAATAGTCTCACTTTAATCTGCAGTGTGCACACACATTGTACAGTCAGATTCAAAATAGGTCTTTCGTAAAAAATAAACTCTTATTTTGGAATAATGCTTGTTTTACAGAAAAGTGGCAAAGGTGGTACGTATGCTTCTCGTCCAATTTCATTTCCTGTTAATATTAACACCTAAATTAGAGGCCTTTTCACGTTTTACCACTTTTTCAAGTAGTGTCCTTTTGTTTTTGTTTCAAGATCTAACCCTGGAGACCACATTATGTTTGTTTGTCGTGTGTCAGTAGTTGATTCTGATCTGTGACAATTTCCAAAAAGATTCCTAATACATTCTTAAAATATATATATGTATATTAGTGTAATGTTAGATTTGCAGAAAAGTTGCAGAGTTAGTACAGCTGTTTCCTGTGTCCCCCTCAGCTAGTTTCACTTTCCTTGTATTCCCACTGTGTGTTTGTTTGCTGTCCTCACCAGACACGTGTGTGTTCTGTGACCTTGGTTGTTACAAGGAGTGCTTGTGAGGAGTTGGGTAGAATGCCTTCGCTTTGGGATGTCTGGCTTTCTTTTTCGTGATTAGACTGAGATGGTGGGTTTGGGAAAAGAATACCACAGAGGTTATGTAGTCTTTTCATTACATGATATGATACCTATGTGTAACTGTGAAGTTTTTTTTTTCTTATCACACTGTTGTGAGACATGAGCTAGTAAGTTCATCCCCCATTCAAAGGGTGAGAGGAGAGCCTGAGTTCCAAATCTTTACTGGAGCGTAGCTGTGTATATTAGTTGGAATTCTTCTGTAGGGAAGATTTGTCTCTTTTCCCCCAAGTACTTATTTGTTTAATCATTAATTTATATCAGCATAGACTCCTGGATACTTACTTTATGCTTCAAGTTATAACCCAGTATACCATTATTTTTTTGCTTCTGTCTGTCCATCTTTGGCCAGGGATAGTTCTTTCAGGTTGGCTCCTGGGTCCCTTGGACATACTCACATGCCTTTATTTTTTGAGCACATCCTTACTTTCTGGTACTACAAGATGCTCCAGAATCATCTTGCATTTTTTTTTCTACTCTTTCCTAATATATCCTTAAAGTGTTTTCTCAGAAGTATATTTTTTAGAAAAGGGAGGTGTTCCATTTTCAGCCCCAGCTGAGCCCACTTTCAAAAGACTCCAAAAAGAGAAATATTTAGTAAATTAGTGGAGCCGATGAAAACTCAATGGACAAGAACATTTTCATTTGAACTTTTTGTAATACTCCTGAAATATCATTAATTATAACCCTGAATCATAAATTCTTATTCAGATGGTAGAAGTCTTCTAGTAAGCAAATGAGAGGACATGCTAAGTGGTACTTTATGTCATGTCCCAATATAGTGGGTGTATGTGTGTGCATGCCGGCACACATGACACATGTGTCTACCTCCTTTTCCATAAAGATGCTCATGTTTTGTTGTTCCATTGTCATGAATCTGTTTTTGGAGTATCAGGTTCTGCATCTGGGCATTAACCAAATTCATTCATGCTCCTGATTTGGTGTTATTCTCCAACCACTTTTTACCTGCTTGGAAAAGTCAGCTCATGTGTGGAAAAGGGAAGCCTTCCACTGTCAGCCATGTGGTCTTCTCTTTTCAAACTCAAATTTTTATTCTCTGAGGTATCAAGTTCCCTTCAAAGGCTTACTTACTAACATTGTGTGTGTAAGTTTGTATATGAGAAGCTGAGTTGCGTTATGCACTTACAGCACAATTAAAAAGAGAGAGAGAAAAAAGTCTGCTTGTAAAATAAGTTGGCCCATAACTTACACCAACACCTGTTTTGAATCTCTTGCTTGCGTATTCTCACCCTAAAACAAAAGATGGTAACTGGACTTCAGGAGAATACTTTGAGAAGTTGTGCTTTTTAATCCAGAAAGATGTTTTGATAATCAGCAGAGTAGATTTCTAGCTGCATTTGCAATTGTGTTGTAGCTGAAGAATTCTTCAAGGGAGAAAAGGACTTAATACAGTTTTTTCCCAGATATCATTCCAAGATTGGTACTCCAGTTGGAATGGGGTATTAGGTGGATGGATGTTCATTATATGAACACTTATTTATATAGTTCTGAGTAGTCATCAGCAAGGTATAATTGAGCATTTTTATTCACTGTCTCTACAGGACGATCATTCAGACAAGGAAGAGGAATCTTTCTAGGGCAGCATCTTACTACAGTGAATGGTCTTTAAGAAACCTCTGTCATCCAGGAAAGGCTCACTGTGATACAGAGACCATGTGGCCAGAAAATCAAGCTTCCTTCTTTGATTACGTGATTCGCTTCTGGACAACACCCATGATTCAGATGTGTGTCTCGGAAGTTTATAAATGACTACCTTAAACTGAATTTGGAATTGCTTAATGAAAACTTAGACCAGGTAATACTTAATCCCTAAATGTCCAAGTCCTGCTGTTCTTAGAGCTTTCCAACCAGAAACAAGATTTTGAGCTTCCCAGTATGTGGTGATGAGGGATCAAAAGATTTTCTCATTCTTACTGGACACTTTCCCTTTTTCTAGGTACTCTACTACGCTGGAGAAGCAAAGCTTTAAGATAAAACTAGGTGACAGAATAATCATTGATCTCACCATTGTCCAGTCCTCCAGTGCTTGGAGTATCTTCTTGTTATTTACCATGTTAGGGTTAATTCCTCCCCAGCACGCTGGTCCATCATGCTCTCTCTAGCTGTTAAACATACCCAAGTCTATGTAAATTCTAGAATCTGCCTGGGCTCATCCTTTTTCCTTGTGATATCTTTGATATCAGGGTAATGCTGACCTTTATAGAATAAGTTGGGAAATGCCCCTACCTCCTCTATTTTTTGGAAAAGTTTGAGAGGGATTGATATTAATTCTTTTAATTTTTGGTAGAATTCACTAATGAAGTCTTCCGGTTGTACACTTGTTTTTCTTGAGGAGTTTCTGGATACTGATTCATGCACTTCACTTGTCGCAAATCCATTGCTATTTTCTATTTCTTCTTGAGTCAGTTTAGTTAGTTTGTGTGTGTCTAGAAATTAGTCTGTTTCATCCAAGTTACCTAGTTTGTTGGTGCACAGTTGTTCATAGTATTCTCTTACAATCCTTTTTACTTCTGTAGGGTTTGTAATGGAAACCCTGGTGGTGTAGTGGGTTAAGTGCCGTGTCTGCTAATCAAAAAGTCGGCAGTTCAAATCTGCCAGGCGCTTCTTGGAAACTCTGTGGGGCAGTTCTCCTGTGGCTTGTTGGGTCACTATGACTTGGACCTGACGTGATGGCAGTGGTTTTCTCGGGCTTGTAATAATGCCCCCGACTTTCATTTCTCGTTTCTGTTACTCATGTCTTTCCTCTTTTCATTTATCCATTTAGCTAAAGATTTGTCAATTTTATTGATCTTTTCAAAGAATCAGCTTTTGATTTCATTGATTCTTTCTGTTGCTTTTCTATTTTTTTGTTTCATTTATCTTCGTTTCAAACATTACTTTCTTTCTGATAGCTTTGGGCTTAACTATATTTTATGCAAGTAACATGAGCTTTCTACATTTTTTTAGCCGGCTGTGCCCCCCTCTGACAGAATATTTTAGTAAGAATGCTATGCTAATATTTTTATAGCTAGAGGCAAAAGAAGATTAGCATGGTGGTACTTGCTTGTGAGGGTGCCTTCTGGAAGGAGGGCATGGTCAGCAAACAAATGTTTAAGCACCCATGGTTCACATAAAAATATGGTAGTTTGCTCTTCTTCTAATTCCTCAAGTTGTAAAGTTAGGATATTGATTTGAAGTCTTGCTTCATTTTTAATGTAAGTATTTTCAGCAATGAATTTCCCTCTGAGCACTGCCTTCTGTGCATCCTGTGAGTTTTTTTTGCATATTGTGCTTTAGTTTTCATTCATTTATAACTATTTTCCAATTTTTCTTAAGAATTTTTGACCCACTGATAGCATAATAATGTGTATAGGGTCACTATGAGTCAATTGACGGCAGCAAGTTTGTTTAATTTATGCATATTTTGTGTTTCAATTTTCAATTCTCCTTTCAACTTTCCTTCTGTTACTAATTTCTAGCTCCATTCTGTTGTGGCCAGAGTATACTTTGTATGATTTGTGTATTTTTAAATTTACATGTTTTGTGACCCAGCTTATGTTCCATGTTGGAGAATAATCCATGTGCAGTGGAGAAGTATGCATGTTTTGTTGTTGAATAGAGTGTTCTAGAAATGTTAGGTTTAGTTGGTTTATGGTGTTCCAGTCTTTTATTTCGTCTTGATCTTCTGGCTGTATAGTTTTTCTGTTTTTGTAGGTGTTATATTGAAGTCTCCAACTATTATTGTAGCACTGTTTTTCTTTTCAACTTTGTCTGTGTTTTCTTTATATATATTGGGCGCTCTGTAGTTAGGTGTGTATGTATTTAGAATTGTAATATCTCCTCAAGGAATTGACCTTTTTATGATTATAGATGCCTGCATTATCTCTTGTAAAGTCTATTTCAACTTATATTAATAAGTCACCACAATTCTCTTTCGGTTACTGTTTCTGTGTAATATTTTTTCCATCATTTCAGTCTCAGTTTGTATATATCTTTGAATCTAAAGTGGATCTTGTGTTGTGAACAAATCGCTGGATCGTATTTTCTTATTCATTCTGCCTGTCTCTGCCTTTTGATTATAGAGTTGAAATCATTTACATTTAAAGTAATTGCCAGTAAGGAGACACTTCTGCCATGTTGTTATTTATTTTTTTTCAGCATGTCATAACTTTTTTGCCTCTCTCACCTCCTCCAATGTTGGCTGCTTTTTTATTTAGCTGATTGTTTGGTAAAGAACCATTTTGAAACCCTTCTTAGTTCCCTTGTGTGTATTTCTTAGATATTTTCTTGCTGATTACCATGGGAATTATAAAATTATAAAAATTATAGCACCGAAAATTTATAACAATCTCATTTACATTGATACCAAGTTAACTTTGTTGTTGTTTGGTGCCATTTGGTAGATTTTGACTCACAGCACATACAACACAACAAAACACCAGCGGGTCTTGTGCCATCCTTACAATCCTTATGCTCGAGCCCTTTGTTGTAGATGCTGTGTCAGTCCACTGCACTGAGGGGCTTCCTCTTTTTTCCAGATCTGCTTCACCAAGCATAATCTTATTCTCAAGAAACTGGTCCAGTGATGTGAGACAAAGTCTTGCTATCCTTGCTTCTAAAGAGCATTCTGGCTGTTGAGCCCCTCTAGTGAGTTTTTCATTTCATTTATTAAACTTTTCAGCTTCCATAATTATTTTTGGTTCCTTTGTATAATTTCTGTCTCCTTATTGGCATTCTGATTTTCTTCGTGTATCATTTTCCTGATTTCCTTTACTTTTTGTTCATGTTTTCCATGAACTGTTTGAGAATATTTAATACTGTTTTAGTCTTTTTTCTCTTAAGTCTATTAATTGCCCTTCCATAGGGACAATTTCTGTTAACTTTGGCTTGTTCTTTTAAATAGATTGCTATTTCCTATTTCTTTATATACCTTGCCAGCTTTTGTGGAATCTAGGATATTTTAATATTATAACACAGGACTAATGCTGAATCTCTGATTCTTGCCCTTCCCCAGGATTTGCTTTCTTTTTATTCAGTTGTTGAAGCGTGTAGTAGTCCATTTCCGTAGTGACTTCCTCTAACTGCTTTTGCAAAGGTACTTTCCCAGACGTGTGTACATATGAGGATTGCCAATTAAGTTTATGAACTCATCCAAGAAGAATTGCTACATACATCATTGCTGTGTATCACTATGGTCACCTTTGAACTACTCTCTTTGGGAAGCTGTGTACCAATGCCAGAGTCTAGTCCACCCTTCAAGGCAATTTTGGAACTTTTTCTAGAATAGCCATCACAGCTGTCGTTGTATTACCGTTAATGTCCTGAATGTCATCAAAATGTTTTCCTTTCAGTATGTCCTTTATCTTCAGGTAAACAAAAAAGTCACTGGGGGCCAGGTCAGGTGAGTAGGGAGAGTATTCCAATACAGTTACTTATTTACTGGCTAAAAACTCCCTTACAGAAAACTATACAGTTAAGTTCATGAATTTGCCACTGTGCCACTGTGCTCAATGGCCTTTCCAGAAAGAGTTCCAAAATTGCTTTGAAGGGTAGACTAAGCACTGGTATTGGTGCATAGCTTCCCAAGGGGAGTACTTTGAAGGTGGCTGTAGTGATATTCAGCAGTGAGGTGTGTAGCACTTAGAACAATGAAGTTTGTGGACTTAATTATCAGACTTTGTACTCAAGTCTCTGTTTCTTAGGTATGTCCAGCTAATATTTGACAGAGATTACCTTGAGTGCAAGGAAAAAAAAAATAGCAAAACTAATAAGCAAGCAAAAAAAAACCTTTAGTCCTACGATGGAAATTGGCTATATGAAGGTCCCTCCTTCAATATTTAGCTAAACTTGCTCAGAGCTTAGAAACTAGCTCAAAGTAGAAGTATAGGGTCACCTCTGAGTGTGTGTCACACCTTCAGGATGTGTCCAGGTAGCTCAACTCCCCCCGTATACATGATGCCAGACAAGACTTCCTAGTTCCCATTACCAATCCCCAGAAGCCAATCTCTGAACAGGTATCTGAGTGACGTTTATTAACCATGTTCTGCCAGCAAGAATGCAGGGGACAGACATATTTGAATCTCCGACGTTGTCCAAATTGGGCAGACTTAACAGGTTTTTATATGAGGGGCTACATGGGCATGTCGGGGGATAAGTCAGAGGACGAATGACAGCGGTGGGGAGGGGCCCTGTCTGAGAGCAGTTGGGAGGGGCTCTATCCTGGAGCCCAGGTTGGCAGAGTATGCGTATCAAAAGCTGCTGTCCAGCTCCGGATGCTCTGGCTGTCTCCTGGGGCAATCTCAGCACTGGAGCTGGCTGGCATCTCCACCTCAGCATCTCCATTTGTTTGATGTACCTAAAGAAAGCTGCAAAAAGCTGTAAAGCTTGCTGTCTCAGTGGATCCTGACAGTTCATGTGTGACTTCCTGGGCCAGGTAAAAAAGAAGTCAGGAATTTTAAGAAAAGACAAGAAAAACACAAGTAAAAAGTCAACTTTACAGGAAGAATTAGTTCCTGTCTGTCGACTTTAACTTCCTTTTTTAAAATCAGGGTGTCTAAAGCGTCTCTCCTGTTTCACTTTTGAAAGTTTTAATTTCCCAAAGAAACTCTATTCCCAGCCTTTTCTACCTTTTAAGAGCCTATTGTGTGTTGTGATGTCACTCTAGCCCCAGCCCTTCAGCTCTGCATGAGCTCTGAGATGGCCACCACCAGGACAAGTACTGTGCTTCAGGGGTTCACGCACCCCCCGGACAAGTTAGAAGAGGCACACACAGTGATTGGAGAATATCTCCCTATTTTTCAGTTACCTTTTATGTAGGGTCTGTGTGCTACTTTTTATTTTTGACTCCTACACTTGTGTTTTGACACTCTTGTGATTCCATCATTCTGCTTAGATGTGCTGGTAGCAGATGGATGAGCGAGGTAATGACTTCTCAGTAGTCCAGCCTGGTTTGTAGATGTGGAACTCACCGTGTTAACGGACGAAACTCCAGGTTCTCCTTACCTGCCCCAAATAGCCAATCTCTGAGACAGGTTTCAGCTTTAGTGACCAAAGCCAAGTGACCAAAGGGAGGTTTATTATTGTGTTCTGTTGGACACAGGAAGCAGGGTGATTGGGGTATATTTATAAAGGGGCAGGAGTTGTGTGCAAAATGTGAATACAGGTACTGGTGCTGGTGCCAGGGAGACAGTGGGATTGATTAGGGGTGAAGATGGGTATCTGTTTGTGGGGCTCAGGGTTCCTTTGAGGATATGCCTCAAGGACAGGAATCCATACCGCCTTCAGTCGGGGGTCCCGGCTGCTGCCTGTGTCTTTTACTGGCTCCGTTATCTGTTTTTATGTTTCTAAAAACTGTGAAAAACTGTAAAGACATTATTTCCATAGCCCCTGTCAGTGACTTCCTGCCAGGGCCAGGGATTTTTAAGACAGGAGAAAAGACAAGTCGATTTTACAAAGAGAATTAAATCTCTGCTGTCTATTTGAACTTCCCTTTTTAAAATCGGGTGTGCAAAAGCTTCCCTCCTGTTTCAACTGGGCGTTATAACCGTAGAAGGAAGAACCATATCCCATCAGCGCCACACTCCTCAGGTCCCTTTAGGTCTGTGTTTGTGTTTCATCTTGAGGTCTGATGGTTTTTAATTCCCAGCTCATTGAGTAGGTCTCCCTTTCCTTGGTCCATTATCTGGACTTGTAAAATCCAATGAGATGATGCCTCTCTTAGTCACCTGGTGATGCTTTAACAGAAATACTGCCAGTGGATGGCTTTAAAAAGAGAAATTTTGCTTTGTCACAGTCCAGTAACTAAAAGTTCAAATTCTAGGTGTCAGCTACAGGGGAGGGCTTTCTCTGCTGGATCTGGGGGGAAGTCCTTGACCTCATTTGTCCCCTAGAGTGGAAGCTGCTGAGACGCAGGTACCTGGGTCCTTTCCCAAGGATTCACTTAGCTGTCAACACAGCTTCTTGGTGGTGTGAAGTCCCCAAATGTCTCTGCTGGCTTCTCTCCTTCATAGCTCAAGAGACTGGCTCAAGGCACAAAACAGACTTACACATTGACTCCTGTTCTGCCAGCACAACTGCAGCCCATCCACCCTTATTAACATCATAGAGGTAGGAATTCCAGTGTGCAGGAGCGTCATACAATACCAGAAACCACGGCCTGGCCAAAGTGCTATACAGATTTTTGGGGGAACATACTTCAGTCATGACGATGCCCCAGCACCTTTCCATGACATCCCTGGAAGGCAGTAAAATCATAAACATGTAAGGAATATGTGCCCTCACAGCCTCCATTAGAAATACATCTTTATTTAGATAACTACTCTTGGTGTCGGATTTAAACCTTCCTGTTACTAATCAGAAAACCCTGGTGGCATAGTGGTTTAGTGCTATGGCTGCTAACCAAAGAGTCAGCAGTTTGAATCTGCCAGGTGTTCCTTGGAAATTATATGGGGCAGTTCTGCTCTGTCCTGTAGGGTCACTATGAGTCAGAATTGACTCTACAGCAATGGATTTGGTTGGGGTTTTTGATTACTAATCAAGTCATTTACCCTTTCCCTTAGGACAACGTAAAAAAACAAAACTGATTTACTCAAAGTCTTTTTAGGGGACCACTTTCAAAGCTTCAACTTAATTTCAAATTAATGTTAATTTTCCAAAATCTGAATAGCATACTGCTGTGCAATTTAGTAGAGCTGTGATTTACAAGGTAATCTGAAAAGTTCAGGATCATCAGAAAGCATTTTAGTCTACATGAAAAATTAAAACACAGGAGAAATCATGTTTCATCTCAGGGGAAAACACCTTTTCTCCAAATATTAAAAGTGAATTTTTTTTGAGATAGGTGTTTCTAAAATGGAACTCAGTAAATGTATAAACCCAAAAGGAAACTAAAGCCACAGATATGTTTTAGAATTTGTTATTGGATGTCACAGAGTAAGAAATGCTTTCATGGATGGAGGCAATATTTGAAATAGAACACCATGCTGATAATTGCCCTTTAATTAAAAATTCACTTTGTTTCATTTGCAAATGAACTGAGAAAACTTTCTTGCTTTATCCAAGGATGGTAAAATTCTAGCTGGACTCTAAGGTTTGCATCATCCTATAGGGAAGTATATCATGCACCCAGATGTTTAACAGGTTCCCTGAATGCTGGTTGACCCCAATGTTTGTCCTTTTGTTTCCTAAGAAAAGCCCTAAAAATTAATCAACATGAAAGCAAATTGATTAGCTGTTTTGGATAAAAGCTAGTTTCTTTGTTTATCTGTCAACCTTCACAGAAGCTCATTGTCCCCTAAGCAGTGAATTCTCTTTTCCCCATCCCTACCATTCTTGGTAACCACTAATAAAGTCTGTTCTCTATATAAACCCAAAAAGTTGGGTCTAACTCATAGTGATCCTGCAGGTCAGAGTAGAACTGACCCCATAGAGTTTCCAAGGAGCACCTGGTGGATTTGAGCTGCTGACCTTCTGGTTAGCAAACATAGCACTTAACCCACTACACCACCAGGGTTTCCATTCTCTATGTACTTGTCTATTGTATACATTTGTCTTTTTGTGACTGACTTATTTTACTCAAGCATTAAAATAAGTACCTTGCTTCAGGCCTTCAAGCAGCCCCGAGACAAATTAGAACAGACACACACAATGATTTGAGAATGGTGCCTACGACAGCGATTACACTCCGTCTCTGCAGGGCTGCTATTGCTTTAAGATGGCCATGCTGAGCTGGGGAGGAGAGGAGACAGGTGAACAGAAACCCGAAGTCTCCCTGCTGTTCCCAAGCTTCCTCCATGTTTTTACAGTACATTTTGAGAGGCATCGTAAGCATGGAGTCCCTTTCAACTTCCAGTCTGGACCTTCCTTCTCTGCTGACACTGGCATGGCTAAAATACTTAGAATTATTTCCTGTAGTTTTCTTTTATAAGAAAAAAAATGGAAAGGTTTCACTTTGTAGTATTTAGAACAAAACAAAATGCAACAAAAAAATAGGAAACACCTGTGCTTAGTTCGTCTATCATTTGTGATGATTTTGGCCTTGAGTAAGAGAATACTAACTCAGACAGACTTAGAGTGTCTTAGTTTCTTAGTGCTGCTGTAACAGAAATCCCACAAGTGGTTGGCTTTAATGAACAGCAGTTTTCTTATGGTTTAGGAGGCTAGAAGTATGAATTAAGGGTACCAGCTCTAAGTGAAGGTCTCTGTATGTAGCTTTGGGGCCAGATCCTTGTCTCTTTTTTGCTTGTGTTTCTCAGTTCCTTGGTGATCTTCGTATGGCATGGTGTCTGTCTTCTCTCATCTGTGTGTCCTTGCTTCTGTGCCTTATCTGCTCCTTTGATATCTCAGAAGCAGTTACCTTAAAACACACTCTACTCTGATACAGCTTCATTAGTATAACAGAAAAAACCCGATTCCCAAATGCGATCATACCCAGAGATATAGGGGTGAGAATTCCAACACACACTTGCGGGGATACAGTTCAATCCAGAACAAAAAGTTAGGAAATTGACTGCAAATTTCTACTATGAGTACAACTTCACAACACAGTGAGGGACCCTAGAGTCTTTCCATTTTTCTGCTCTGTCTTCTCCAGGCTTTGGCTTCAGTCTTGGACTGGTCTTCTCTAGGTTGTACAATGCCACCATGAGTTCCAGGCAGGCATCACATCCTCAGACAAAAATACTCGTAGGCCAGAAGAGAGCCCCTGTCCTTTTGTCTTTTATCAGAGCAACAAAATATTTTTTGAAACTGTGCCATTCATTCGATGTATGTTCATGTCTCGTTGGCCATCGAGTTCCACGCGCCTCTTCCCAAATCAGTCACTGGCGGGGGAAGTAGAAGGAGTCCCATCCTGAGATTTCTCTGCAGCACATGACCACGCTATACCTAATCAAAACTGGGGGCTGCTTATCAACAAATATGGTGGAGAAAGGACAAGGGAAAGTGGATACTTATGTGGTGGACACTCAGACCTGTGCACATACAGCTTTTTATCCATCGTCTTCTTCATCTCCATCTCCATCTTTGATTTGTTGGAAGAAATCAGGGTGTACACATACACACATGAGTTGCACAGAAGCACACACAGAGAGTTATGTTCTATTTGTCTATTTCAATTTTCCTGAGACGTAAATAATTAAGAACTACAAGAAGCTTACATGATATTTACCAGTGTTACATGTTTGGGTGTACTCCCTGTTTTAGTCAGCTAGGGCTGCTCTAACAGAAATACCACAGAATGGATGGCTTTAACACAGGAAGGTTTATTCTTACACAGTCCGGTAGGTTGCAAGTCCATATTCAGGGTAATTACACAGTCCGGTAGGTTGCAAGTCCATATTCAGGGTGACTGCTCCAGGGAAGGCTATCCCCTTGTCAGCTCTGGAGGAAAGTCTGGTATTGCATCAGTCTTTGTCCAGGGAGTGTCCTGGAGCAGGAACCTCAGGTCTGAAGGATGCGCTGTTCTCCCGGTGCTGCTCTCCTGATGGTAATGAGGCTCCCCCTACAGCAAAACAAGAAAGTAATCCTATGCAGGAATTTACAGCCCCACCCTAATCCTTCAACATACAGTTTAGTGAAACCACACAATGGAGGACAGTCCCAAGATACTGGGAACCATATCCCAGCCACACGGCTGCACGTATTTTTTGGGGGACACAATTTAACCCATGACACTCCCCTTGGTTGAAAATGAGATATCTTGGTAGCTGTTCATCTGAATAAGGAATGGATTACATAATACTCTGGATAAGTAGCAGTTTATTAAAAGTTAATTCCTTAAAAGGAGCAATGGTGTGCTTGGTTGTTGATTAGCTATGGAACGTAATCAAGAAGATTAGTCATGGGTGACTCACAGTGTCCTCTTTTGAGTAATTTCCTAGATGGTGGCTGTGGATATCATGACTTCAGTGGAAAACCCAGAATTTGATGGAGAATTTAGTGAACTGTGTTTGGAATATATTAAGTTTCAATGGCTCAGAGCAACAGTAAATTTCAGGTGATTGTGAGACATCTGTATGAGGTGTTTAGTGGAGAGTTTGAAACTTACTGGAGCATCTGGGTTGCAGAGATAGATGTAGGGACCTTTAATACATAGACCGTAACCAAAATCAGACCTGTTAATGTTGAGTTAACTATGAGTCTTAATGACCCCATAAGACAGAAGAGAACTGCCGCACAGGGTTTCCAAGGAGCAGGTGGTGGATTTGAACTGCCAACCATGTGGTTACCAGAGGACGTCTTAAACGTGCACCACTAGGGCTGCTTTAGTCTGTAGGTGGTAGTAGCTACAACCATGAGAGTAGATGAGATGAGCAAATAAACTGTGCCTTAACGTCTTAGACTACTCCCAGGTTTCTGTCTGGCCCTACTCTTGGTATGATCACTTCCAAGTTAATATATCTTAATTTTAGATTGAACAAGTAAGAATTAGGCAAGTAAACCTTTTTGATTTCTTTTCCCCTACTCTTATAATAGGAGCCCTGGTAGCAGAGTGGGTAAGGCACTTGGGTCCTGGTGGCAACACTGGCATCTGAACCCACCAGTGGCTTTTCAGAAGAAAGATGTGGCGGTCCGCTTTTGTAATGATTTGCAGCCTTGGAAACCCTCTGGGGGGCAATTCTTCTCTGTCACATATGGTCACTGTGAGTCAGGATCTGCTTGATGGCCGTGGGTTTACTTTTGGTTTAGCCTTATAATGCATTTCAATGCTCAAAATAAGTTCTGTTTGCAGTTTTCCTCGCTTTATACCTTAGCCTTTTGTGCCTATGAATTCCACTGAACAACACTTTGTCTCAAGGCAAATGCAAATATTTTCATATTAATTCCCTTTATTAAAGTTGACAAGAATTTACAGTGTTTGTAGCGGTGAAGCAGGCAGTTTATAAACCACAGAGATGTGTGCCCTGAAGAGGTCAGAACTCTAGATGTGGCATAGCTGAGGACGGAGGGGGATTTGAGGTTCAAGGTCACAGGGAAGCCAGTGGCATTTATTCTGACGACTGTACTAGTAATTATTTCTGCTAGGGCACGGAGGAGAATAATGCGATATAAGCATGATGTAATGCAGGCCAGTTTTACGGGTTGCTCTGCTCCGCTCAGTCTGCCGAGCGCTGGTGGTGAGGAGCTGATTCAGGACCATCAGGCTTGGCTGTGTAACGAGGCGTCTCTGAGTTCACTGAGTACCGCTTCAGGTCTTTTTCAGTGATGCTGATTTAGTCAAAGGGAAATCTTGACTGGGGACTAGTGAGTCTTTTAACAAATGTTTCCTACTGATCTGAGGGAGAGAGCAAGAGGGACAGAGACACAGAGAGGGAGAGCAAGATGTCTGGGAACTAGTGCTGGTGAGCTAACCCAAGCTCAGTCTCAGACTCTTGGCCGGCAGTGGTTGATTAGCTGCGATTAAATAATGTTGTGTTATTCTTTGCAGTTACTTCTGTTTATGGAGAGTGATACTAATTTTCCATATATACTACTGATACACAAGTTCTTTTCCTTATTAAATGAATGCACTTAGGTTATTAAAAAGAAGTGAGTTGAGCCAGCCAAGCCAAGTGCCGTCGAGTGAGTTGAAGTAAAGAAAAATATTAAGTGATAATGCAGTAGGGGTACCATGCTGGGGCACTGGTTAAGCATTTGGCTGCAAACTGAAAGGTCGACAGTTCAAGTCCACCAGCCACTCTTTGAAAACCCAACGGGACTGTTCTGCTCTGTCCTGTAGGGTTGTTGTGAGTCAGAAATGACTTACGCAGTGGCTTTTCGGTTTAACGCTACAGGTGATGTGTGGCTTTGACTTCTAGTTGATGTTCTTCGTTTTCTGTCTTTCCTCCGTTATATCTGTCAACTCCCCAACACTTAGTTATTCTCAATGTGTCCTCCTGATACAGATTTTACAGTAACCTTCCAGCTAGATGACTGTCCAGTTCATAGTCTATCTTATCATAGCTTATCTTATACCCAACCTACCTTGTTAGGGACATATCCAAACCGGCTTCCGCAAGTCTAGATATCCTAAGCTCCTGGGTTGTGTGACTTGGCTCATCCAGCTCTGTCGCCCGCCCTCTGATCTGGACACTGCAGGAATTAGATTCCCAGTTCCACCTTTAATGCAGTTGTTGTTTCTGTTAATCAAAGCCGTGTTACAGGGCGGTAGTCTGCCTATTCCAACCTGCATAGCTTTCTTGCTTTCATGAATTTCTGCTGCAACCGACAGCACTTAATTGCACCCTCGTTGTTTCGGATACTTCTCTGTAAGCTGCCAAGTTAGATTATTAGTGTCTCGATGGCACACATTGTATTTTATACTTACTGACTGATATTGTGCCTAACCCAATGGTAGACAATTGAGTATAATGATAAACGCTGAAGTGATTCACCAAACAAACTATAGTGTTCAAAAACTGGTCTTGCAAGTAGAAATGCCCGAGTGGATGAATTCTGTTATTTAGCATGGAAGGTTTTAAACATGGCTGCAGATTCTTTGTCCCTGTCCCTTGAGTCTGGGTGGAATTCTGACTGCTTTGACCATTATGCCAGCCAAGCCAAGTGCTGTCGAGTCGGATCCGACTCATGGCGAACCTAGGGGCCAGAATACCATCGCAAAAGTTACACTGTGGTCATAACTGTCCATGCAACTTCTTGGATCTCTGAGCCATCATATAAGCATATGACCAGCCAAAGGCTGCCATGCTGCAAGGAAGCCCAAATTATCCGGAGAGACCATATGTAAGAGCTCCAGTTGGCTGCCCCAGCTGACCTCAGCCTTCAGATCATCCAACTAAGGAATCAGCAGGTGAGTGACAAAGTCTCCAGATGGCTCCAGTCTTCAGTTATCAAGGAATCCCCAGCCATTTGATACTTCCCAGATGAGATCCTAGAGAAAAGCCATTCCAGCTGTGCCCTGCCCTAAATCCTGAGCATACAGTCATGAGCACAATAAAATGATTATTATTTATGCCACTGAGTTTTATGGTGATTTGTTTCACAGCTACTGATGATGGAACATTTCCTTTAAAAAGATCACAATGTCTTTATAGTTCTTGTATTTTTCTAACTCAGCTAAATTCACACTAAAAGAGACAAAGCAAACAAAATAAAATATTAGATAAGAAAAGGAGACGGTCGTAAAGAGAAAAGAAAGGAAAAAATTTGGCAAAAAAGCCACAGCGTAAGATAGTGATATGCACACAGATTGTAAAAGTAAATATTTAAATTAAATAGATCAATAGAGATAGGCAGCTAGACAGATGAATGAGTAGATAAAAAGCCAAACTAAGCACGTTGTCACCAAGTCAATTCTGATTTCTAGCAGACCTATAGGATCGAGTAGAACTGCCCCTTAGGGTTTCCAAGAAGAAGCTGTTGGATTAGCATCCAAGCTCTTAACTACTGTGCCACCTGGGCTCCAGATACATAGATAGACACAGAAAAACAGGGAGAGAAATACATAAAAATTCAGGTACACTGTTAATGCAATTACTTACTATTATTAGATTTTACTTCCAAATTCTTTGTAACACCAAGCCTACATAGTTAAATCTTTTACAGTAATTATTGTTTCTCTTATTTTCTATTTCTCTTTGAAACTGACTTGCAGCTTATTAAAGGTTCAGAAAAGAAGCAAATATCTTCCATAGTTTCCTAGGAATGTCAAAATAAAACCCCACAAAGTGAGTGGCTTTAAAGAACAGAAAAGATTTTTTACATTTAATGTTCCCCTAAATAATAAGACTCACTTCTCTGTATCCAAACGAGTACCAAGTCTCTGGCTACACTAACCCTCACAACTTTCTTGCTTTTATGAATTTCTGGAGGCTGAAAGTTCAAATCAGGATGTCAGTGATGTGAATTCCTTCTGAAAGTTCTAAGACTGAAACTGTTCTGTGCCTCTCTCCTGGCTTATAGTGGCTTCCAGCAATTGTTGGTATTCGGTCACTGCTTGTAAGATGATACCTTCCTCCTGTGTGTCTGTCTCTCTCCGTATCTGTCTTCTTCTGTCCTAAGAAACTAGTCACATAGAAGGAGGATTTACCCTACTCCAGTATGACCTCATTAACTTCACTGGTAACATCTTCCAAGAAGGACCCTGTTCCCCCAAACAAGGTCACATTCACAGATACATGAATTAAGATTTCAACATATCTTTTTGGAGGACACAATTTAATCATAACTGTGTTCAGATTTTTCCCTTAATTATCTTCCCGTTGATATTAATGAGTGATACATACCTGAAAATGGCTCATTTCAATAACAACCAAATAGATGCAAATTAAAAGGACAGAAACTCTCTTTAATGTTTGATTTTTAAAATGATGCCACCAAATGCTGGTTTGGATGCAGAAAAATGAGCATAAGCTTTTTCTTCTAGGATGTCCATTACGGCATTTATTCTCTCATCCACTTATTCCACATGCATTTATTGACCTCTGCGGTATGTCAGGAAACCCTGAGGTGTGTGGCACAGTGATTCAGTGCTGTGTCTGCTAACCAAAAGGTCAGCAGTTCCAGCCCACGAGATCCCCCTTGGAAATTCTATGGGACAGTTCTGCTCTGCCTTGCAATGCCTTGTGACTCAGAATCTACTCAGTGGCAGTGGGTTTGGTTTCTTGTTTTCGGTTTATTATGTGTCAGGCAGAGTTCTTGACACCAGACAGAAAGAAAAACGTCAATGTGTTATGCTTCAGTTTGGGTCAGGTAACAGGCAATACTCACTGCCGTCAAGTTGATTCCAATTCATAGAGACCCTATAGGACAAGAGTAGAACTGCCCCATAGAGTTTCCAAGGAACACCTGGTGGATTTGAACTGTCAGCCTTTTGGTTATTAGAAGTAGCACTTAACTGTTGTGCCATTAGGGTCTCCTACAGGCAATAACCCTTCCAAATATAATATAACTTTAAATTTGCAGGTGAAATGAAGAAAAGGCAGGGAATAGTCAGGGGCATGGGAGCTATTTTAATTAAGGAAACCCATGGAAAACCTATTTAAGAAGGTGTCATGTGAGCAGTGTTGGTTATAATATGATTGCTGTGAGTCACACTTGACTCAATGCAATGAGTGTCATTTGTTGATTTATTTATTTTTGGTTATAGTAGAAATAAGGGGAAAAGAATCAGGGCTGTTGAATCAGTTCTGGTGCCTTCAGGCAATGGAATATACCATGCAGCAATTTAAATGGTAATGACATAGCCCAGCCAGCCAAATGCCCTCGAGTCGGATCCGACTCATGGCTAGCCATTCCTTTATAAATTTCAAGTGAGAAAAAAGTTTAAAAATTATTTAAAAATATATTTTGTGTCATCTATAGTTTTTAACAGAGGACAGTATGCCACATAGATGAGATTAAAGACAGAAAGAATGTGTCCTAAAATATTAACCATGGTTATTTCTGAGTAGTAGGACTATGGATAATTTTTATTCTAGACATTTGCTTATCTATATGTCCTAAAAATTGTACAGTCAGCGTGTGTTGTTTTGCAAAAAGAAATAACAATATAAAAAAGTATTATTTCAAACTCTGTTCCCTCTGCCTTCATTGTATCCCTTTGACAAGTACCTGGGAGGCCCCAAGAGGGTAAGTAGGCAGTGTCTTTGATATACTGATTGCCTTTGAAGACGTAGCCTAGATGTCTCACTGTCACTTTCCTACTCTCTCATTGTCCCAAGCTTAGGTCCATTTCAGACCTACATGCGAGGAGGGTTGACAATATGCGATCTTTATCATTCAGCTGGCGTCTGAGAGAGCAGATATTGGGGGATGTTTAGAAGTCTATGCCACCGTGTTTTATGAGCTATTCTAATATTTTATGATTGTTTAGGTGTCTCCCAAAATATGACTTTCATAGGTGGTTTTGGTGTATGTGTTGTGGGTGCATTGTAAAAAAGAGAGACAATTGTAAGGGACTCTATTGGTCTTACTTAAACTGCTGTTTAAGTTAGTCCTGTTATAGAAACAATCTCTCAAAGTCTGATAAAGTGAAAAGAAAGGAAATATATCCAGAAATGCTTTTTTAAAAAAACTGCCAATGGGAACATCATCAAGTGATGTTTGATAAGGCTGTAGTAGAAGCTATTAAATCCTTACCTTATATGACATTAAATAGAAAAACCCTCCATTTGAAAAAAAAATGTATTGAAAGGGGTGTCAATCTGTGCCTACTGAAGTTGAACTGACTTTTTTCAAGAATAATTGTATGGAGAATTATTTTCTTCAAAGCTACCTTCCATCCTCAGAGAGGAGAAATTCAAGCAAGACTGTCCCTCTTCCGTGGCTTTCTCTCTCTTATACAATTTAGAAGAGAATTAAATTCCTTTTTGTTCTCTGATTTTTTTTTTCCCCCACTGCAAAAATATTCTAGTTGGAATACAGTCCAGTGTCCAGAGATATTATTATGGTCTGAGGAGTCTCTGGCTGCATAGTAGGGATACCACAGAGAGAACTGATAATTGCAAAAACAAAAGGAAACGTTTGGATGTAAGTACTGGTAATAATTTCTTCTATATGTTCATACTAACTTGGGGGCCATAAGTAATGAGGTCTGATGGTAGTATACAGAACCCTGGTGGTATAGTGGTTAAGGTCAGTTTGAATCTACCAGCCTTTCCTTGGGAACCCTGAAGGGCAGTTCTCCTCTGTCCTTTAGGGTCACTCTGGGTAGGCATTGACTCGATGGCAACAGGTTTGGTCTTTGATTTTAGATGGATATGTAAGTAAGCATAAAGCCTGACAAAATATGAAAGGTTAGGACTTAGTGTTAATATTTCATCTACATTTTTTATACATTAAGTTACTGCAGGGGCCTGCTTTTAAATGACCCATAAAGTACTTGGGTAGTTTCTGACATTTTAGTGAATAATCAAGGCACTGATGACTTAAAGCAGTGCTCTTGATGTCACAGTAGGGCTTCACCCTAGATGAGGTCATGTCTGGTTTTTAACTGGTGATTGTTAGAGATAGCAAGTTGATCTAATCAAATCCCGTCTTCTAGGCTGCCTCTCTTGTTAACATGCCCTTTTTTCCCCCCTCATTTCTGTCTTTTATTCTTTTTCATTCAGCACTTTTCCTTGAAAACTGTTATGTCTGTAACCAAGTTAGTTTAAAGAGATTCTGAAATAAAAATAGCATTTCAGTAATATTGAAAATATTACTTCTCTTCTAACTTTAGAAGAGCTGCTGTGTCTTTGCTTGCATTTTTCCCTTGGATATTTCCTATAATTGCATCTTTACTGTTTTTTTCATTAGTGAACTTGTTTGGAATTCAGTTTTTCTAGACTTTTGTTTTCTCAGCCTGGGAAAATCTGCTGCAGAGGACCTCTTTCAAGTATGGAATAGTGAAGATGTCACCCTGAAGACTAAGGTCCGCCTGACTCAAGCCATGGTGTTTTCAATCACGTGTGAACACACATGTGAAACCTGGGCAATGTAAAAGGAAGAAGAGGTCCTTTGCAGCAAATTTTCCCAGTGCGGTGCATCTTTTGATTTCTTGATTGTTGCTTCCGTGGGTGTTGATTGTGGTTCCAAGTAAAATGAAATCCTTGACAACCTCCATCTTTTCTCCATTTATCACGATACTGCTTATCGTTTTCTGAGCTCTAGCTCAGATGTAAGATGGAATGATAGCACTTACTTCCTGCTGCTTCTTAGGCGTGTGATCACACAGGTGACAGTGAAGCTTCTACCTGTTGTGGAAGCAACTGCGGGAGAGATTAGGGCAGTGCAGAGAAGCAGTGAAGCCGGGTGGTCAGGGGCTGGCGAGTGAGAAGGGGGTCACGAGAGAGGGCACTTTGTTCTGGAAATGCTTCTCACTTCAAACTTGGCAGAAATGTGAAGTAAGATACAGTTCAGAAGGCATTAATATGATAAAAGGTGAAAGACTGGAAGTCCAGGCAGTCCCCAGAGTTACTGGTGTCCACCTGACTGATCCTTGGTACTTGCCCTTCAGTTTTGTGTAAATTTGCCTTCACTTTGAGATACTTGAACCAACCCCCTACTCCTTGCAAATTATACAGCACAGTCATCTTCACTTGCTGTGCATGCAACTTTCAAATCATTTAAAAGCCTTCGCACCTTTTCTTGCACTGAAGTAAGGCTAAATGAGAATTACATGCACTCACTATTCTGACTTACCTACAAATTTAACTTAAAGGCACAGTTAATGTATCCTGTTCGCAAGCCGAGGACTGCCTGCCTAAAATAAGGAAGGCAAGAAAGGGAAACATGCGTTCACTTACTCATAGTGAAAAAAAAAAAAGAAATTTATGATTGTTTTGACTCATTTTAGAGAAGTTTGCTAAAAGGAAGGTTTATAGAGAGAAAAAAAACAGCCCATGAGATGCAGAGATTGTTATGTAAGCACCCCCATAAAGAAATAATTGGTGATTCTGGGGTGATGTTCTCTTTTGGTTATTTAGATGCCATGGATGGGAGAGTCAGAAATGGGTTTTGGGATAGTTTATCGTCAATTTGGACTATAAAACAAACCTTGGTTCCAAATGATAGCCATTGTGTTACATAAAGCCTGGTGTGGGGGCAGGCCTGCTGGCCAGGGACGTAGTGCTGTGTGGCTCAGGCTGCCCTCGGTGATGAAGTGACCGGGTGGTGTGGACTGACTTTGAGCCTAGAGCAGGGACGGTAAAACTGAGAGGAAACTGTTCAAGGAGACTCAGATACAGAGCTACTGAAGGCCTGAATCAACAGTCGGGTGCCTCAGAGGGGATGTGTGTGATGTGTGTGGGTGAGAGCAACGGCCGGTGCTAGGCTCCCTGGACCTGCTCCTGAGACACGCTCCTCCTTCTTATCCACCCTGGTGCTCTCCCAGAGACCACCAGCTGGTTCCAGTTGGACTAGAGAGCCTAATTTGCTCTACCTGGCTCTTGCTAATCCTCTTGGTGGGGATTCCTATTTGTCTTGAACCTGCCCGTTCCAGGAACGGCAAGTTTTCCTCCGACCCTTAGGCCTGATACTGCCTGAAAGGTGATTCTGTGCTCTCCTTCGTCTTGACCTTTGGATGTCAATGCTGGGAGTCAAACTAAGGATTTTTGTATGTCCTCTGCACTTAGGGCCTTGGATTTGAACTTCAGGAAGAGGATGGGGCCAACACTTGTTCTTTGAAGAATTTTGTAACTTTTTCTGTGCCTGGTCAAGTTCACAGTTTGTTTATCCCTATCATTTTAAGAAGAATGTTGTGTGTGGTAAGGACAAAGATGTTTACAGTTGTAATGATAACTGGCCAAACAAGACATTCTGAAAACAAAACAAAACAGAAAATGATTCACTTTTCATAATCTCAGAGATAGTTGTGAGGTATTTTATGATAAAGGAATCGAAGTATTCCATCCTCATTTTCTAGTCATTCTCAGCAAGAAATACATATAGGTCAGATTTTTTTTTTTTTTTTGGTCATGTTTCTAAAACAAAGAATACACGTAGGCACCTTTGCAAATTCACCAGATACATGAGATTACGTACATGTGTTCAAATTAGTTAGCTTGGGGAAGAGATACAGAGAATCTGAGGAGAGTGATGATGATATTCAGATAATACTTTGCCGTATGTGTTGACAGTAGCCACTGTGTTTACCTGATGAGACACTATGGAAAACATTGCAAATCAATACAATATGAAAATAATAAATGAATAGATATATTGAGCTTGATATGTTACTTACACAGATGAAAATATTCGTGTCTAGCAAAGAAATAGATTGTGAATTTCAAAAGCTCTTGGGATCCAAAGTCCATAAAAAGTTAATAATTGCAGAGTGTAAAAATGAGAATCCAAAGATTCCCATGGGATTTTGACAGGTTAAGCAAATGAGCCAAGTTTCAAGAATCTCCCAAGACATTTACTCCAAGAAATCATGGAGATAAGTTCCGAGGAACAAAAACAGAAAAACATTGGCTCACCAAAGGATGGCCTGAAGTAGGATTTCCATGTGGAGCACAACAGTGTCATGGAATGAAGGCCTAGAAATCTCCAAAGACTGAATTCTGGGAGCAGAGATGAAGCTACATAAAACTGACAAATAAAACTAGAGAAAAGTTGAGAGCAAGATAAAACAACGGGCTCTCTGGGTCATTTTCATAGTGTAACAGAGGCCAACACATGAGATAATTTAAATGTCTAACATACTTAGGTATAATGTATCATCACATCTTTTTGATTTGTCCGCTAGTTGAAAGAAATTGAGGTTTGAGCCCAGTGGAGGTAGACTATATCCAGTGTGGTTGCCTTCTAATAGTTTGACATCTTGAGTGTGTTTTTTTAAGCAGGTCTCTCTCTGTGTGTAGTGTATCGAAGTATGTGTATTTGAGAATATGTGTGCATGTTTGTGTGTATAAATAATATGGAAGGGAGAAGAATGTTTAAATGTTATCTTTTAGAATCATCAACAACTCAAAAGAGGGAAAAACATGAATTTAAAAAGAGACCTAAAAAGATGAGTGAGTCTGGAATTGAAAGGACTAGTACTGAAAAGGGGCCACAGGCAGGTGTATTGCGTGAAGAATATGAAAATAGAAGATGAAGAATCAGGAGGGTGGCCAGACTTCTTAAAAATGTATTGTGCTTTAGGTGAAAGCGTACAAGCCAGCTCAATTTGTTATACACAACTTGTGGACACAACTGCTGTGTACCTCTAACTGCTCTTTCTCCCCACACTGGGACAGCACACTCCTTCTTTTCCGCCTGGCATTTCCTGTTAATTCAGCCAGGTTCTGTCCACTCCATCCTCTCATCTCGCCTGCAGACAGGAGGTGCCCAGTTAGCCTCAAGTATGTGCTGAAGCCAAGAAGCACAGTCTTGGCCAGTATCACTTTATGTCTTACAGTGAAGTCCAATCTTGGTGTGAGGAAGTGACCTTGGGAATGATTTCAGGGTAAGATGTTTTAAGTGTGTAAAATTGACTGAGAATTAGGAATATTATTTGGATCAGGTTAGCCCAAGGGATCACTTGGTCAAGGTCAAGGGAATGAAATGTGTCTGAATATAAGAGGCTGTTTTGACTGAAGGGATATGTGAGTAGAAAACCTAAGCTTCTTATGAAAGTGTGGAAACAGAGTTGGTACAGCTTTGCTGCTCAAAGTGTGGTTCCTGGTGCAGCACCTGGACATCTCATGAGTGCAGGTTGGAAATGGGGAACCCAAGATACCCATCCTCCTGACTTACCGGATCAGATATCCGCAGTTCCACCCTTACCAGGGGATTCCATGTCCACTGCTGTTGGAGAGCACTGTCTCTAAGGACACTGAATAGTACTGGACTGGGTAGACAAAGCTTTCAGAGAATATCGGAATTCTTGAGATGAAAGAGGATATGAAGAGGGAAAAATCTATCAAGCAGATGCGGGTTCCAGGCAACAGGTCCCTGAGAACTGAGACATTGCCATATAATCATAATACTGAATGCTTTAGAAATAGAATGAGTTGCTTGCCACAGTAAGTGAATAATCTAGACTGCTAGTTAAAAGAAAAAAAAAATACATGTGTAAGATACGTTCTTAGCTGTTGTCCGGTCAACTCCAACTCACAAAACCTTACATACAAGAGAACAAAATGTTGCCCGGTCCTGTATCATTCTTGCAATCACCACCAAGTTCAAGTCCATCTCCTTTGTGGATGTAGTGCCGGGCCATCTCACTGAGGGTCTCCCTCATCCTTGCTGGCCCCTTTTTTCACTAGACATGATGCTTTCCTCCAGTGGTTGATCCCTGCTGATGACAAGATGTAAGCAAGTGAGTGGGACCATGTTTTGCTGCGATCCAGAAGGTTTTCATTGACTAATTTTTGCAAGGAGACAACCAGACCTTTCTTACTAGTCTCTATTAGTCTGAAGCTCTGCTGAAGCCTGTCCACCATGGGTGACCTGGCTGGTACTTGAAATACTGGGGGCATCGCAGCAACATGTAAGCCACCACGGGATGACAAACTGGCAGAGGGATGGTGAATATTATATATATATGTACATATACATGCAAATATATATATCCATATGTATATATATTTAAGGTAAAGTGTAGTTGGACTACAGTGAAGAAAGGCAAAGACCGGTAAGCCTGTATTTAAGTTACAGTCTTTAAATTTTATTATTAAACAAAGAAAAAAAGAAACTTTACAGTACCCATGTAATTGTCATTTTAAAAAATGCGATTTGTTTTATCTTGGAATGCTTTATCCAAGTGAGGAGGCCTGATAGCACACTGGCTAAACACTCAGTTGCTAACTGATAGGTCGGAGATTTGAACCCACCAGCCGCTCCACGGGGCAGAGATGTGGTGGTCAGCTTCCGTAGAGATTTACAGCCTTGGAAATCCTGTGGGGCAGTTCCGCTCTGTCCTTTAGGGTCACTGTGAGTCAGATTTACTGGTCTTCGGTGGGCATTGTTTTTTTTCAAAGTAATGGGTTTTAAAGAACCTTGAAACAGCTTGCTAATTTGGAGTTTCTGGATATGTCACAAATGAGTACATAAAAGCCTTGAGGTTAGAAGTGGACTTCTGGGAACAGACAGTGTGAGGTCACCAGAAAGGCCCAGGCCTCACCAGGGACTATCCTCGTAGCCATGCTGCTTAGTGAGAGTTGTGATCATCATGGCAAATAACAGGCCTCAGGATTCACTGACTTCAGTGTCCCCTTTTTGCCGAGGAAGCTGTAAGTGTTCCTGCTGCATAGCTGAGCCCATCATTCCCACTGAACCCCTTAAAAGCAACCCCGGAGCTCTCTGTATGGGGGCATCAAAAGACTGGATTTGCATAGAACCTTCTTCAGTGCTTCTGTTAAGAACCAGGTGACAGAGAAACTTCATCCTTCACATTTTAAAGCTTAAGCATCCTATCCTGACAAAGTTCCTTTATGCCTATTACTGGCACGTTCTCTAAGTGCACTTCTGCAGAAGCAGACCCTTATGTGTGAAATCATCGCCTTTCTCTTCTGCGCTTGGTGAAATCCACTGCAGTCCTGATTCGTTAAGATCCAGCACAAACATCCTTTCTCTGTGAATAGTTCCTTGATTCCCTCTTCTCTACAAATGCTTTACAACTATCTAGCCTTCCTCTTTTCCCCCTCCCTTTAGCTATCCTACCCTTCTTCTGAAAATGATACGGGTATATTTTTAATAAAGTATTTTTATTATAAGTGTAATACTCAGTACCAAAGAATAGAAAGGAGAGAATTAAGAAGAAAATAATTCCTGATTCCCTCGTCTCTTCACACAAACACACACACACACACACACACACACACACACACATATACATATAACATTTTTTGGTTTTTTTTTTTTGAAATGGGTATATTTTTAATAAAGTATTTTTATTATAAGACTAATACATACTCTGTACCAAAAAGTAGAAAATAGAGAACTAAGAAAAGAATTCCTTGATTCCCTCTCTTCTACGAATGCCGCCAATTAACTAGACTTCCTCTTCTCCTCCTCCCTTTACCTATCCTTCCCTTCTTCTGAAAATGATATGGATATGTTTTTAATAAAGTATTTTTGTTATGAGAGGACTGCACACTTAGTACCAAGGAATAGAAAATAGAGAATTAACAAGAAAATAATAATCACAATCTCATTTCTTACAGTAATTATTACTATTATTTTAGTATGACTTCTGTGTTCTCTCATTCTGAGTTGCTGTTTCTCATTCTCTTATTGAACCTTTTTGTTTTTTTCACTCCAGTTGTTCTTTAATCAAATTTATTGTGGTATGGTTATGTTCAACAAGTGCACACTTAGATAAGTTACTCTGGGTTGTAATACAACCCAGTGCTAGTGGTGCTAGTGGGTGACAGTTTTTTTATACACTCAACCAATGCTTGACTCAAGAGATACAATATATCCATAACCACATGCCCCTCCCTCATTTCTTCCATGCCTCTTTGTGGTAAACCCCTCCCCAGCTCCTTGTCACAAGTCACCACTGATTTAGTTTCTGTAATAGGTTTGTTACAGTTGTTCAACAAGTCAGGTAAGTGGAGTTGTGGTACAGGTGCTCATTTGTGCCTGGCTTCTTTCACTCAGCATGTTTTTGAGATAGATTCATGTTGTTGTGGGTGTTACTAGTTCATTCCTTAACTGCTTCCTGTTGCTGAGAAGTATTATCAAGTAGTATAATCCTAATGGATATCCCACGTATTGTTTATCGTTCAACTCTTGACAAGTGGTTTTTGTTGTTTTTGGCTATTGTGAATAAAACTGCTATGGGTAATCTTTTTACAAGTCATTGTGTAGACATTATTATTATTATTTTTATCTCATAGGTAAATAGAAACATTAGGGTATATGCATTGTGATTTTTTAAAAAACGGTCTATTTTTGTTGTTGAGAATATCCATAGCTGAATCACCACCAATTTGTCAGCTTCTACATGCACAGTTCAGTGGCATTGATGACATTCTTCTTTTGTGCAACCGGTTATACGCCATCATTGACATAAGCTCACGACCTCTGAAGTTTCCTATCTGATCTTTTGAGTTGCTGTTGTCAATTGTGTCCCACATAGGTAGCTCTTAAAAGAGCACAGTGCCCAGCACACTAGTACAATGTACAGGAGCACATAGTGCTTCTTCTCTGTCTCTTATTTCTTTGTGTAGGGCTTGGGGTTTTATTCTTAGTGTTCTTTTATTAACATAAAACAAAACATAGCCAATCTTTCAGAAACATATCATTTTACACACCTTGCCTTGTATCATCCAGTGCTGATTGTATCATCTTTACATCCATTGTCAGTGTATGAGACTTCCAGTTTCTCCACATCTTGCCAACAGTTGATATGGTTTAGTATTTTTTAAACTAAATGTGTAGTTGTGTCTTCTTGTGGTTTTAGTTTTCACTTTCCTAAAGACTTAACAATGTTGAGCATCTGTTCATGTGGCTATTGACCATTCATGTATCTCTTGTTCTGAAGTGTCTGTTCAGATCTTTTATGCATATTTTGTTGAATTCCTCGTGTTATTGATTTGTAAGAGTTGTTTACAAATTTAGATACAAATGTTTTGTCAGCTATGTATATAGGGAATACTTTTTTCCAGATCTGTGGTTTATTTTCTTAGTGGTGTCTTTCGTAGTACAGATTTTTCAATTTTGTTGATGTCCAGTTTATCGTTTGTTTTCTTCTGTGGTTAATATTTTTTTGTGTTCTGTCTCAGTTATCTTTGACTACCCAAAAGGTGCAAAGATTATCTTCAGTATTTTCTTTCTAGAAATTTTACAGAGGGTAAAATTCCCTCCCCACCCCCGTAGTCCTCTCCAGTTATTTTAGCAACGTTGGTGCAAAGGGCTATCCATTCCCCATTGAATTTTTGTGGCACTCCTATTAAAACTTAATTGACTGCATTTGGATCAGTCTACTTTTGGGCTCTCTGTTCTGTTACATTGATCTATGTACTGTCCTGTGCCCATAACCATATTGTCTTGATCACTGCAGTTTTATAGTGAGTCTCCAAATTAGGTAGTGTAAGCTCTGCATAGTTTATACTGCTCATCTTCAGAATTGTTTTATCTAGTTTAGGTCATTTTCATTTTATGCACATTCTAGAATTAGTTTCTACAAAAAAGTGCAAAAGTCTACTGGGATTTTGATTGGCATTATGTTGAATATATGGATCAATATGGGGATAATTGGTATCTTAACAATATAAATGCTCCAGTGTATGGACATAGTGTATTCTCCAATGATTTAAATCTTCCTTACTATTTGTCAGTAAGGTTTAGTAGTTTTCAGTGTACAGGAATTAGATATATCTTATTAGATTTATTCTAAATTATTGTTTAATGACACTGTATATTTTATTTTTAATTGCACATGCCAATTGTTCATTGCTTGCATGTAGAAATGCAATTCATTTTTATATGTAGTTCTTGTATCTTGTGCCCTTGCTAAATTTGCTTTTTATTTGCAGTAGTTTTTTGTAGATTCCCTAGAATTTTCTATGTAGACTACATTATATCTTCTGCAAACCAAGATAGTTTCACTTCTTTATTTCCAGTATGCTGTTGCTTCTGGTGCCAGTTTCATTGTCCAGAAATCCCTAGAACAATATTGAATTAAAATGATAGGATCAGGCATCCTTTCTTTGTTCTCAGTCTTAGAAAGGCAATATTAAGTCCTTCGTCGCTAAGTGTGCTATTAGCACTATAGATATCCTTTGCCAGGTTAAGGAAGTCTTCTCCTATCCTTAGTTTGCAGAGCATTTCTAATCATGGTTGGATGTTTTAATTTGAGCAAATGCTTTTCCACAAGTATTTCAATTTTTCTTCTTATTTCTATGTCCTAGTCAAGAATTTTCAAAAGAAATAGAATAAGTGAGATGTCATAGATAGATGTATGTCTAAAACAGACAGACCAGCAAGCAAACAAACAAAACACAAAATTCATTGCCATCAAGTCAGTTGGGACTTAGGTTAACCCCATAGGACAGAATAGAATCTGTCCCATACGGTTTTCAAGAAGCAGCTTGTGGATTTGAACTACTGATCTTTTGGTTGGCAGCCAAGCTCTTGATCACTACACTACCAGAGCTCCAGATGTGTGTGTCTAAACACACACACACACACACACACACACACGCACACACACACACACACTCTCATACACATAGAGATTTATTGCAAGTGCAATTGTAGGGGCTGGAAAGTCCAAAATCTGTAGGTTGGGCCAGGCTGAAGACTTCTATAGACTTGCCTCCCGAGGTCCATGGATCAGGTGACCCTAAGAGTGTAGACAAGCGAGAGACTGAATTCCGCCAAAATTTTATACTCTAGAGGCAAACCACACCCTGAGAAAATTCCTCTTTGAACTGATTAATGGATTACATTGCATTAGATGACATTATGCAAGGTGATTGTATTGCATCATATTATATTTGTGGAACAGCTGCTAATTTAGTGTTTGATAAAACCACTAGGAACCAGTCTAGCCAAGCTGACACGTGAAATGTGATGGATTGCATTGTTTGATTTTTGAATATCAACCCAATCTTGTATTCCTATGATAACTCCCAATTGGTCAGGATATATTATTATTATTATATATTGCTAGATTCAGTTTGCTAGAATTTAAAGATCATGTCTATGTCTGTGAGTGATATTAGTCAGTAGTTTTAATGTTTTTGGCCAGTTTTAATGTTATTCTCATAAAGTGAGTAGGGAAATGTTATGTCTTCCTTGATTTTCTAAAATGTTTGTGTAAAGTAGATATTATTTCTTTTTCTAAAGTGCTTGTGTAAAGTATATATTATTTCTTTTTTAGAAACCAGAGAAAATTTACCAGTGAAGCTGTCTGCACCTGGATTTTTCTTTTAGAGAATGTTCCTGATGAGATTTGAATTTCTAAAAATATGTATGTATATAGGACTACTCAGATTTTCTGTTTCTTCTAGAGCCCATTTTGGTAACTTTTTTTTGGCTTTAACAAAGGAAGGTTTATTCTTACACAGTCCAGTAGGCTATAAGTCCAAATTCAGGATGTCTACTCTGGGGGAAGGCTTTCCCCCTTATCAGCTCTGGAGGAAAGTCTGGTATTGCATCAGTCTTTGTCCAGGAAGTGTCTTGGCACAGGAATCTCAGGTCTGAAGGCCGCGCTCTTCTCCTCGTGTTGCTTTCTTGGTGGTACGAGGTTCCCAAACTTCTGCTTGCTTCTCTGTCCTTTTATCTCTGGTAGGATGCAAGGTTTAAGGATGGGGCAAGCCACACTCCAAAGAAACTCCTTTTACAGTGGAGCAGGGAGGTACTTCTATGAAGGGATTTACAGCCCCACCCTAATCCTTTAATATACAGCTTGGGAAAACCACAGAATGGAGGACAGTCACAAGATACTGGGAATTATGGCCCAGCCACATGGCTACACATATTTTTGAGGGAACACAATTCAATCCATGACATACCACCCTTTGGCACCCCAAAAATCACATCATAGAAACATGTAACACATTTATCTCATCATAGCAAAATCACATCCATTGCATATGATAGAAGTCTTAAATCAGTTCCAAGTCCAAAATACAAAAACTCTTCTACATCTGTGAAACCTAGAAGGTAAGCTATCTGCTTCTAGAGGTACAATGACAGAATAGGCACAGGTTAGACATTCCATTAGAAATGGGAGAAATTGCAGGGAAAGAAGGCATTAACAGGCAACAGGCAAGTCAGCAGAACACATGACATTAGCCCTCAAAGCTTTGAAAATACTCTGACATTTTCTGAGACAATCTACACAACGTCCCTGTCCTCCAGACTCTAGGTATTGGCCACACTCTCTGGATTCTGAGTGGAGACCACCAGCCCTGTAATAAAACTCTGCCTCCAAGGCCTACTTGGACAGAAACTCTGCCCTAAGCCCAACCGAGTGGCAGTTCCACTCTGACAAAACACAGAAAACCCTGGCTCCACCCTTTCAAACCCTGAGGTCATGGCCATGCCTTTTGAGACGGGGAGTTCAGCTTCTCAAGTTCTTTGTCTTTTCAGCTCCTGCTTCCTATGGCTGCATGGCCTGGGCCTCAAGCCCACATCTGCCCTGCAGGGGCAAGTGTTCCAAAGCTCTGTAGCTCCACTGATTAAAGTACTCGGCGGCACCCCACTCAGCTAGGAAAACTCAGTGCACAGGCACTCGGATCTCTGTTCTGTGAGTCTGCAAGGCTAGCCTGAAGGCACCCCGTTCTGTGAAGAAAACTGTACACGGGCACCTAGCTCTCTCGCTCCAGGGCTGGCTCCAGCGCTGCCTCTGGTTCTGTTGCTGCCGCTGCTGCTGGTCCAGTGCTGATCGATTTTCACCATCTGCACCTTCTTCTGTGTTAACTGTTCTCCTCGGTTCCTTCTATCCACTCATAGTTTCAAAATGGCTTCCACGTTTTAGGTGTTTGCTAGAGCAGCACCCCACTCTTACGGTACCAAATTCTGTTTTAGTCAGCTCTAACAAATACCACAGAGTGGACGGCTTTAACAAAGGAAGGTTTATTCTTATACAGTCTGGTAGGCTACAAGTCCAAATTCGGAATGTCTGCTCCAGGGAAAGGCTTTCTGCCTTGTTGGCTGTGGAGAAAAGTCCAGTATTGCATCAGTCTCTGCCCAGGGAGCATCTTGGCACAGGAACCTCAGGCCTGAAGGACGCGCTCTTCTCCTGGTGCTGCTTTCTTGAAGGTACAAGCTTCTCCCATTTTGCTAACTTTCATCAAACAATTTGAACATTTCATCTCAGTGGCTGAAATTATTGTAGCAAAGTTGGTCATAATATTCCCTTATTGTCCTTTAAATATCTGTAGCATTTGCAGTGATAGTCCCACTGTCTTTGCTGATATTGATCATTTCCCTCTTTCTCTTTATTGGACAAGTCTAATCAGAAGTTTATTAAATATACTGATCTCTTCAGGACACAACTTTTGATTTCATTGGCCCTTCTAAAGTTTGAAAAATCTACTGTCTAGTTCATTGATACTTGCAGTTCCATTCATTCCATGCTTCCTTTAATTTGTTTATTTAGGTTTATTTCTCTCCTCTTTTTAAGGTGAAGGTCTAGGTCGTTGATTTTAGACCTCTCTTCTAAGCACTTAAAAAGCTGTAGTGTTTTCTCTACCCATTGCTTTAACCACGTCCCTCAAGTCTTGATGCTTGTGTTTTTGTTGATGTTCAGTTGAAGTTTTTTTTTTTTTACTTTTTCTTGTCCCATAGATTGTTTAGAATCCATTGTTTAGTTTCCAAATACTTGGTCATTTTCTAAGTATCTTTTGTTACTGGTTTCTAATTTGATTTTATTTTACTTCAGAGAGTATCTTTGGTAGGACTTCAAACTTTTTAAATTTGATAAGACTTATACTTTGGCCCAACATGTGGTCTGCCCTGAAGAATATTGCACCTACTCTTGAAAACAAGGACTATTTTCTGATTATGGAGCACAAAGTTTTATATACACTTATTCGACAAGTTGCTTACTGGTTGATTAGAAGACTTGACTGATCAAGCGCTTTATATTCTTGCTGATTTGCACTTGATTGTCCTGTCAGTCGCTGAGAAAGGAGTGTGAAATATCCAGCCATACTTGAGTATTTTTGCCTATTTTTCCTTTCTGTTTCATCAGTTTTTACTTCGTGCATTTTAATGCTCTTTTATTGAATGTACACGTTTGGAATTGTTATGCCCTCTTTTGGGATCATCTTTAATCATATTAAAATGTTCCCCTTTCCCACCGGTGACTGCCCTGACAGGGAACACAATGTGGAGTCACTGATGTAGTGGGAGAAAAGGGCAATGTGTATGTGTGTGTGTGTGTGTGTGTGTGTGTGTGCAGATTTACAACTCTTTTAAAAGACCAGACTTGATGGTCCGACAGTCTGGAGGGTCCCCTGAGAACATGGCCCCTCGACTCCCTGCCAGCCCAGAGCTGAAACCAGTGCTGAAGCCAACTCTTCAGACCAAAATTGGACTGGACTGTAAGACATACAGTAACTCTGGTGAAGTGTGTGCGTCTTGGTTTAAATATATACATGAGGCTGTCAGAGCAGCTCCAGTCCAGGTGAGATGGGAAGGAGAAAAGGAGGGGAGAGAAGTTGTTTGAATGAATACAGGAAGTACAGGGTAGAAAGGAGGAATGTTCTGGTACAGAGAGCAGACAGAGTAGCATAGAGGTGTGTGTTTGGGGTTATATGTAGCATATTGACTTGGATTGTAAACTTTAACTTAATCACAACAAATAAATAAAATGTTTCCCTTTATCTCTAATAATATTCATTGTTTTAAGTTTGGTGTGTGTCATGGGTTGAATTGTGTCTCCCCAAAAATGTCTGTGTTGATTTGATTTCGCGGTGAGTCCAGATATGGTGCCCTTCCTCCCATGGGTTGTGAATCCTGCCTCTGTGAGATTGATGTTGGAGAACAGGCAACAGTTGTGTTAGTGAGGCAGATCTCAAGCTACAAGCTTGTGGGATATGAGGGAGAGAAGTGAGCCAAGGGAGTTGGGAACCTCGTACCACTAAGAGAGAAGCACCGAGAACAGAACACGTCCTTTGGACCTGAGGTTCCTGTGCCGAGATGTTCTCTCTGGATTTGCCCTCAGCCTACCGGGCTGTGATAAATTCTCTTACTGAATGGACTTACAATTTGTAAATGGATTTGCAGCTTACTGGACTGTCTCAATAAAAGTTTCTCCTCATGAAACCTTCCACTCGTGGTATTCTCTGTTAGAGCAGTACCAGGTGACTAAGACAGTGTGTCTCGTGCCATATAGCCAATACAGCTTGCTTATTCTCAGTAACTTTTCATCAGAAACAAGGGAACACAGAAGGCCAAAGGAGACGAGGAGAAGTCATCTTTAAAGGTTGAAAGGAGAAAAAACTGACCACTTAGTAATCTACGAGTACACTGAATCAAGAAAAAAAAAACTTAAAGTGAAAGTAAATTAAAAAAACTTTTCAGATAAACAAAAGCTGACAGAATTTGTCACTATTTTGAGACTCATCTTGTTTGTTTTTTCTCAAAGAGATCAAATCTGATGCTGTCTGTAGTCTAGTGTCTGTAAATAAATGTCATAGATTTTTGTCCAGTTCCCTAACTGCTCACAGTAGGAGGGCTAGTCAGGTTTCATTGATTGATCTGATGCCATCAGAAGAGGCAGCCTATGTGTTGAATTTTAGCAGTTTATCCTATTCGACTTATCCTCTTTACATACTACTTCTGATTTCACTGAACATCTTATTAACATTTCTCCATCTCCTTAGAAATTCCTGTTGATTAGTTGTTTACTTTCATCTTAGGAATAGTGTGTAATTTATTGTTGGACATTTGGGTTATTTTCATTAGCATAAATATTGCAGCCAGCAAACCTCTCTGATGCTATCTTCTTCTGTCTCTGATGCTTTATTCTTAGTTCTGGCATAGTAATTCTCTCATGGCTGTATCTTCTTCTGTCATGCTTGTTCTCTGTGAGAGGAACCAAAACCAAACGCATTGCTGCTGAGTTGACTCCAACTCATAGCGACCCTATGGGACACAGTAGAACTGCCCCCACAGAGTTTCTGAGATGCAGCTGGTAGCCTCAAGTTGCTGACCTTTGGGCTGGCAGCTGAGCCCCTAACCACTGTACTACCAGGGCTCTGTGAAAGGGGCAGTGTCTTACTGTTCTTTATACCTGCTCCAGTGCCTCACAGTCTGTGGATCATAGTAGACAGTTAATTTTCCATGGATAAATGGGACTTGGTATTCCCTGAGAGGAAGATCAGACTTGATGGATAATAATTTTTATCTCTGAAAGCCTGGACCTTTGCAAGAAGCACCTACTGTCTTATTGGATCATTGTGAAATCAGTAAATTTAGTGTCAGTCCTGCCATAGGAAAGAGGAGACTGAGATTCAGAGACGAGGAATGGAAGTACATGCTGCTGGTGACTGGCAGTGACAAAGCAGCCCCTCCATCATCTGGCTCCTGTCCTGTCTTTTCTCCTTGGTCACCCTGAATTGTCTTGAGCCAAGTCAGCCACCAAGAGGTCTTCTGAATTTCTGATACCATGTGTGATCTGTTCTCCAAATAACACCAAAACACAGCAGGCACCTGAAGGCCGTCCTAAGCCAAAGCTCTCCTCTGGGAATTTGGGGCTGGGGGGTCAGAGCTTTGTCGAGAGAGCCCGTCGGTGGTGATTAAGTGGAAACGGTCTGGCTGCCTTTGCATATCTGCAGACCCACTCTTCTTTGTCGTGTTCCATTTGGCAGGCTGCCTAGATTTAATGGCGTTCCACAAGGGATGTTTGACAAGTATAGGCTTTGAAAAGTGCTTAGGAGAATGTATTCTTAATGTAGAGCTTTTACATGGTGAATGTTCCGAGACCTCACCGGCTGTGGATACCAGGAAGGGCATCTTTACACGTGAACTTGCATATCAGGAGGTCAATTCTGCCCACCTGTTTAGCAGAGGGAACTCAGACTGCATTTCAGCACTCTCCGGGTCTCTTAGTATTCCCAGTGGCTCACGCCCAGCCACACCCCTCCACCAGTGGAGGCTTGCATGTTGCTGGAACGCAGAACAGGGCCCAGTGAAGCTTCCAGACTAAGACAGACTGGCAGGATGGGCCTGGTGATCTGGTTCCACAAATCGATGAATGAAAACCTTGTAGTTCATGATAGTCCGATCCATAGCCTGTCATGGGAGATAGCACAGGACTCGGCATAATTTTGTCTCGTTGTCCATGGGGTTGTCATGAATCAGGGCCCAACCCAACAAAGAGCTGAACAGCAGTAACACATGTTCCTACAGGTGGTCACACGATTGCCTTCATACCACTGCCTCTCTGCTCCGTCTGGGCCACCACTTGTACCAGCACCGTTCTTGGTGTGTACTGAACGTGACAGCGGTGTGCCTTGGCTTACCTCTGCCACTAGCCATGCTCTCAGCTACTGGTAAGTACATGGCTTGCACTTCCACTTAGCCTTGTGCTTTGAAGTCCATCGTCACTACCGAGTCCCTCACCTCTGAGCTGCCGTGATTCCCTCCCAGGATGCCATACTTCTCCTGACTTTGCCCCAACTGTGGGTATAACTCAGTATTCCAGGGGAATTTGGGTACATAATATACTGCCTCAAAGGTATGGGGAATTATTCTTCTGCTCTATTCTTTCTATTAGAGTGGCCCCAAAAGATGTAGCTAGGTTTACATGTTTTACAGAGTATGGGAAAGCAGCTATATTTATTTTATACATAGCAATCTCTCTCCATGAGGCACTCTGGGTTAACGGGACCCAGCTAAGAACCACCATGCACAACCTGGGATCACCACTTCCTGCTGGCCGTGACTGCTATGCCTTTCTTAAGGACTCTTCACTTGCTTTTTAGAGTTTTTCTTCTTTCGTGCCTCCCTTATCTGCCATGCCACCCTTTTGTACATGCCTGTGTATGTGTGGACCCCAGTAATGGACCAGTTTGCATTATTTTCCTAAGAAGTATTTCAACCTCCATGCCAGACAATGGGAAAAAAAATTAATCTGGACGGAGGCAACCCGGAGAGATAGCAGGAGTATATGAATTGCAGTTTTTGTCTTGCCTTCATCTCTGCTAGACCTATAGTAATTTAAAGTAATTTATCACGTATACTATTAGCCATTGATGGAAGTGTTTTGACCTCTTAAAAGGCAGCCTGTCGTCCCTTATATAATTAGACATCCTGTTAAGAGGAGCATCTTTTTGATGATCATAGGATATCAAAAATAGAAAGTACCTTTGAGTTTAAGAAACCTTAGTATGAGTTATTCTTTATTCTGAGCTGGAATACAGAACGCCTAGAAAGAAGGACTGTCTTGTCTTTTCCTTGTCATGGCTTTTCAGGTTCTTGAAGATAGCACTTATTCCCCAGAGTTCCTCTTCTGCTTGCTAAACACCCCAAACAGGGCATGTGTAGTAATCTTTTGTTGTTTTGTTTATTTTTTATGGCTGGTAATCTGATGAACTTTCTTGGGTAAGATGCCTTAGAAAACAAGGAGGGCATCTTGATGACAGGTTTTATTGGAAAATTATGTCCTATTTACGTTAGGACATTGGTGATGCAATGTTTAAGTGCTATATCTGCTAACTGAAGGGTCCACAGTTCAGATCCACCCGGTGCTCTTTGGACGTCATATGGGATAGTTTTGCTGTGTCCTGTAGGGTCGTTGTGAGTTAGAATCTACTCAGCAGCCCTGGTTTTAGTTTTTGCTTTTGAGTATTTGCATTTGAGCCTTTAACTTGTTGCTTTCTTGTTCTGTGCTTTCTCTCTCTGTCTTTCCTTTTTGCTTTCCTGTCCGTTCCTTGGGGAAACCCTGATGGCGTAGTGGCTGAGTGCTACAGCCATCGCCAAGAGGTCGACAGTTCCAATCCAGCAGGCACTCCTTGGAAGCTCTGTGGAGCAGTTCTGCTCTGTCCTATAGGGTCATCATGAGTCAGAATCGACTCAACCACAGTGAGTTTTTGGCTTTCCTCTGTTATTCGGGCTTAAAGGTAGGTCTCTTCTCTGAAATGTGGAGGAAATGCCTATTCTCTCCCTGCTTGTGGCTGTAGCTTTTCAATTCCATATTCACTTCTTAAACACCTGTTTTTGCTGTACACAGTGTTACTCACAAGAGACAGGAATGACAGTGAAAACGCACGGAATGAGCCCTCTGAGAGGTCACAAGTGATGGTACACCGTGCGTATCGTAGAAACCTCAGTGGCATCGTTTCCAAGTGCTGTGGCTGCTAACCAAAAGCTTGGCAGGTCACCCCCACCAGATGCTCCTTGGAAACTCTCTGGGGGCAGTACTAGTCTGTCCTACAGAGTCACTATGAGTTGGAATTGACTTGACGACAGTGTTTTTATTTATTTCCTTGCTCATTTGTGCATACAGTGTCTGCATAAAATACATACATATAATGCAGTGTGTTAAATCTAGTAGCAGAAACAGGCAGAGACCACAGAAGTACCGCAGAGGTGACCCTGATCACTAAGGAGTGGACAGAAGAGACTTTACAGAATAGTTGATTTCAGGCTTGAGTTTTGAAAGAGAATCAGGGATTTGGTGGACGCAGTGGGAACTGTGGGATCTATTATGAAACAGCAATACTTACGGAAAAAAGTGCCAGGGAAGAGGGAGAAAGAGTGGTGGTACCACAGAGAGAGGAAAGAGCCCAATGCTGAAGTGTGCCATGCTCCAGCTGAGGAAGTGCATCAGGGGCATGATCTAAACCATGGTGTGGGTATGGAAGAAAGACCTTGGGATGATGTGGAGGGTGGAGGTACAAGAAAATGACAGACTGATTGGGACTCCTTGGCAATATTTTAGATAAGGAAAACTGTGGAGCTGTATTAAAATCATAGTAGTGAACACTGAGGTAAAGAGACAGGCTTGGAGAATTTTTAATAACTAATTTGAGAGGGAGGGGGTGGTGGTGGTTCAGTGACCGAATTCTTGCCTTCCGTTTGAGGGACCCAGGTTTTATCCTGGCCAGTTCACCTCCTGCACTTCCATCACCTTCCTGTCATTGTTGGCCTAGGTCTTGCTGAGATGCTGACCCAGTTTCAGCTGAGCCTCTAGACTAAGATGGGCTGCGAGAAAGGCCTGGCTGTCAGCTTCCAGAAATCAGCCAGTGAAGACCCTGTGGACCACAACTGTGATTCTGTTGTGTCTGGGGTTGTCTTGAGTCCCCACCAGATGGTAGCCAACATTTTTGGAGGGACTTGATGACTTGATTGAGTATGGGACAGGATTAATCCAGATTCTGGGAATGTGGCGCCACCAGCTGAGAAAATGGAAAATAGAGGAGGTGCTGGTTGCGGGATGGTAATGAATTCTGCCTTCCATGTGCTTATTATGGGTCCTACAGTAATCTAGTGGTCTAGTGGTTAAGTTCTACGTCTGCTAAACAAAAGGTTGGCAGTTCGAATCTGCCGGGAGCTCCTTGGAAACACTCTAGAGCAGTTCTACTCAGCCTTGCAGGGTTGCTGTGAGTGGGAATTGACATTACTGGGTTTGTTTTTTGGGTTTATAGGAATCCAGGAGGAGAGGGCCGGTGGTGGTTGGAGAGATGAGACTTGTGCCTCTCACTGATTTGTCTGCTCAGGCTTACTTTCCTGAAGGTGCAGATTCTAGAAAACTCCCTCCTTGGGCTTCATTCTGTAATACTTGTATAATAAAGCTATTATCACATGGGCTACCAGTTCAGTGGGTGCTGCATTTATTTGTAGTTGTAACTTAGCAGATTTACAGGTAATTACATTCTGCAAAATTATTGTCTTGGGAAATGGAGCATTCCTCAGTGGTGGAAACTCATTAAAAAAAAAGAAAGGAAACACACTCTCAGTTTTTCTAGTTGCCCATTTCAGGTTCTGACTATTTGTGGCATTGTTTCTTAGCACTGTGATACAATAGCAGCTTGCATTAGCTCAGTAAATCCTTTTAATGCACACAAACGGCATTCTATTTTCTTCCCTTCAAGTTCCCAGGAAGATTGTAGACCTTCTGGCTGGCATCCTAATTACAAGAGCTAATCTGTGGATTTTCAAAACAGTCCTTCAAGCATATACTTTGCAATTTTATTTTGCTTTTGGAGAGAAAAATGTCTATGTAGCTTTTATCTTTTTTAATAGGTGCCATGCTTTGTCATAGAATAAATCTGCATCTGATTTGATTGTACTGGAAATACAGATAGTTTTTTTCTAATAGCTGTAATATCACAGCTAGCCTATGTAACAGTGATCTACTCTTACCATTATCATACATTAACAGAATTCTTTTTATGTTGTTGTATTATCTTCATGACCCATGTAAAGAAATAAAGGTCATTTTGAAGTTGAACCAGAGTGGAGTGGTTGTATTTTACTCGGGGATGTAATGCAAATTTGTATTGTACCTGGACTGTAGATCCTTTTGTTTTCCCATTTCCACTTCTTTGTACTTAGTTATTTTCAATCTCTTTACAATTTTTTGGTTATTTTTAATGCAGAAGATTAAACCTAGGCTTGGAAATTCAGACAGTACGGGAACAGTAGTGTAGTGGTTAAGTGCTTGTGTCTGCTAACCAAAAGGTCGGCAGTCCAGATCCACCAAGCGCTTCTTGGAAACTTTATGGGGGCAGTTCTACCCTGACCTATTGGGTTTCTCTGAGTTGGAATCGACTCATTGGCAGTGGGTTAGGTATTTTATTTTTATTAAACATCTGAGTGGTCTTGAATGTGATCATTAATTTTTACACCTACATTTGAGCTTATACTTTTAACATTTTTATTCATTTTTAAAACACTCTACTGTCTCTTTTGAGAACTCCAGATATGTAAAACACTGGTTGCTGTTGAATTGATTCCTGCCCAAGGTGACCAGATATGTGTCATAGTAGAACTAAGCTCCACAGGGTGTTCAATGGCTGTCATCTTACGGGAGCAGATTCCCAGACATTTCACTATAGGGTCGCTGTGAGTCAGAATCGACTTGACAGCACTGGCTTTCGTTTGAGTTTGGTGTCGTTTGAGGCATCCCTAGCTGGATTCAAACCACCAACCTTGCAGTGTGTTACCAAACTCAAACCATTGGTGCATCAAGGGACCTTGGAGATATTCAGGGATTAAGAAGCTAATATAATGTTTCCCTGTCTTTTCTTCACAGTTCTCTTAACATCTTCTTGAAGACTCAGATAATCCTATTGTTTCACTGTAAAAAGTAGTTTTGTGTCCCGAACAGCCCTTTGAAGTAGGAATACCTGCCCTTGATTGAAGAAATCAGCTGTGCTCTCACTTCTGTTTCTGAAATTTCGAGTTCAGAGTGCTTATTTTTGTAACATCCAGGAAAATAGTCTCGTAGGTTATTGAAATCCAACCATTTGGGCTCTCAGAGTTCTTTAATTTAAAGAAATAAACTGATCTCCAAAAACAGGTCGGTAAATGATCTCAATGAGTTGCCACCAGTTCACTCTCCTAATGAATCAAATTGCTTCCAAACACTCCACACACTAGGGTTGTTAAGGGTGGGAACAGAAAGGAAAATCATCATCTCGAATTTCTGCCAGTCCATTATGTAAGAAACCTAATTCTCAAAGCTCAGAGCAATTCTTATTCTTGAGTCAATGCTGCCACCAAAACACTCATGGACTCCATGAAGGTTTTATTTTAGGAATGCATCCAGTGCCGTATGTGGCATCTGGATAGGTTAGGTGGTGCCCAATCTGCAAGAATGATCCGGCCGTTCCAACAAGGTAGGTGACGGATGTCATAGCTGTTTTGCTGGAGTTAGCCTCCTGCACTCAAGATGAATCCTAGGTTTGGTCCTTCCTTTCCCTCTCTTTCTGCTGCCTAGTAAGCAGCTGCAATGACTTGAATCCTTGGGAACTGATGAGATCTGAGAAGTCCCTTGGGATTGAGAAGAGGAGAGGATCTCCTAAAGCGACCCAGAATTACTTTTTTCAAAATAATTTCATGCATTCTGCAACGCAAAAAAGACATGGACTGAGGAAGAGGTTGAGGGAGTTGCAAGTTGAGTATCAGGAACTGAGAGGGTCCACCAGCAGATGGATGCACCTGGGTGTGGGAGGTGGCACATGCTGTCTGTCACAGTGCTCCCTGGGGCAGGCTGACAGTCTGGGAAGCGGATATCCAGGTGAGAGCGCAGGATAGCTCTGCAAGGAGCCCTTGGATGAGTTTGTCCTGGGCAGGATGATGCCGAGACTCCTGCATATTGCTCCAAGACTGCACTGTGGTTGGAGCCAGGTACCTGGCCACACTGTCTTCACAAAGACAAAGTGTGTGTGTGTGCGTGTGTGCGTGTGCACATGGGGTGGTGCCAGCAGACCTGGGTGAGAGCAAGCAAGGCTGAGCCCCTGAGCCGGGCTAGATTGTTGGATGCGGAAAGAGCTAAGAAGGGAACAAAATGAAGATACATAAGGGAGGGTGAAGATGCATTCAAGAATGTGACCGTGCTTTATAGAGAGTCACAGCTCTCAAAGGCAGTCATGTCCATGACATCTGGCAGTCAGAAAGTTTGCCTCTCCTTAATCACCATCAGCAATGATAGTGACCTTAGCATTATTAGTGCTAGTAGTAATAAACTGTATTACTCCACGTTCATTATTCGATACTTGTTATGAGGTCAAAAAAAAAGTTGTTGCTGAGTCAATTCCAGCTCACAGAGCAGAGTAGAACTACCCCATATGATTTCCAAGGAGCAGCTGGTGGATTTGAACTGTTAATCCTTTGATTAGCAGCCAAGCTCTTAACCACCAGGACCCCTTATGTGGCCAGTCTCTGTAATAGGTGCTTATACACATTTTCCTTAATTCTTGTCACTGTGTGTTTAGATTCTGTGACTTTTGTTCTATGAAGGCTTGGAGACTGGGAGAAGTTGGCCAGCTTGTCCAAAGTCATCCAGCTAAATAAGAGACACCTCCAAAATTCAAACCCAGGCCAGCTGATGCTATAGTCCCTCCTGGGTGCTCTTAGATGCCATCATTCATGCTGTCTCTAGTGAGTCACTTGGGATCAATACAATACTTGCCACAAATGAAATGGTTTTACATTGGCAGCTTTGCATAAACTTGGTTATGGATCTGCTGTGTGGGCAGTTCTGTACCTTCGTGAGTGTCTGTTCTGCAGCCCTCTGCACCTTACACAGGAACCTGCCCTGGGTACTCTGCTCCCCGAAGCTGGGGGTGGATTTGGGTGGGGACTCTGTGCATGTTCATTGGGTAGCCAGGTGTGGTGGGGTAAATGCTTCTACAAATCAGTAATAAAAAAAATAAATATAGATATGAAAAAAGGCAAAACTTAGAGACCTATAAATACTTTTGGGCAGTAATACTTGAAGGAGTATTCAAACTCATCAGTGATTTGTCATTAGCTGTCATTGAGTTGACCCCTGACTCAGGATCCTATGCACACCCTAGGGTTTTCATTGACTAATGTTCATGATAGTCACAAGTAGATGGCCAGGCTTTTCTTCCTAGTCTCTCTTATCTGAAAGTTCTGATGTAACCTGTTCAGCATCTTAGCAACACACAAGCCTCCATTAACAGGTGGTGGCTGCACATGGGGTACATTGGCTGAGAACTGAACCTGAGTTTCCTTCATGGAAGGCAAGAATTCGACCACTGAGCTATCACGGCGCCCCAGTAGTGATTAAAACCAAGCAGGTAAATCCATTGCTGTCCAGTCGATTCTGACGCACAGCGACCCTCTAGGACAGAATAGAACTGTCCCATAGAATTTCCAAGAGGCACCAGGTGGATTTGAACTGCTGACCTTTTGGTGAGCAGCTGTAGGGTTTCTATGAAAATTAAAGTGACAACATGATGCCCTTTTTCGTCTGTTAGGATCTGGGGTAAGTAGGGGGCGAGGAAACAATACTTTGGGGGAGACCAGTTTGCCAGTAGCTACCAAAATTTTAAATGCCTGTGTCCTTAAGCAATTCAACTTCTAGAAATGAATCTTTAAGAAATGCTGAGATGTTATGTTTTATAGGATATATATTGTGCTATTGCTTAAAATAGTAATTAACAGTTTTTAACGTCCACTTCCTAGAAAATTGTTAAGCAATTTGCAGTGTAATCAGTCTGGTCTGGTGCTTAAGAGCGTGGCATTGGGGCCAGATTTCCCAAGTTGGAATCATAGCTCCACCTCTGTCATGGATTGACTTGTGTCCCCTCAAAACACATCACCGCAGTGAGGCCATGGTGGCCAGTCTTGGGCAGTTGTACTCCATTTTGTAAATTTATGCAAAGAGAACTAGGGTTAGATTGTAATATCCGTACCCAGGTCACATCTCTGATCCAATGTAAAGAAAAGTTTCTCTGCGGGGTGTGGCCTGCACCACTTTTTATCTTACAAGAGATGAAAGGGAAATAAGGAGAGACTAGGCACCTCACCCCACCAAGAAGGCAGTGCTGAGAGCGAAACTCATCCTTTGGATCTGGGGTTCCTGCCATGAGAAGGTCCTTGACCAGGGAAAGATGGACAAGAAGGGCCTTCCTACACAGATGAAAGAAAGAAAGCCTTCCCCCCACAGCTGATGCCCTGAATTGGGACTTGTAGCCTAGCTGACTGTGAGAGAATAAATTTCTCTTTGTTAAAGCCATCCACTTGTGGTATTTCTATTATAGCCGTACTAGATGACACAGATAACACTTAGTAGTTTTGTAACATTGAATGAGTTATCTCCTCTGTGCCTCAGTTTTCTTGTTGGGTAATGGTAAAATAATACCTATCTCTTAGAGTTGTGAGGAAAAATTGAGTTAAAACATGCAAAGACCCTTAAAATCGGATACATTATAAGTGTTGTAGAAATGTTTGTTATTAATACTACTGATGTTACTTTATAAAATACCAGTCACTAAAGAGAATATGTACTGACCTAAAATATTCTATTGTAAACATTTAAATGAATAGAAGCATGTTTCAGGACAAATATGCATAGTAAAACCTCATTTTAGCAAAATAAAAAAATGAAATGACATATTTTAAAAGTCTGCATAAAACTCAATAGCTATTACCTCTGAGGAGTGGGACAAAGTGGGGAGCTAGGTGTCTATTGTATTTTATTTTATATGCCTCTCAATTGCTTGAGTTTTGTTTACTGTAAGCTGTATTAGTTTTCCAATGAAAAAATAAGGATAATTTACTCACCTTTCTGGCCAGCATGTTTTGAGCATATCGCTTAGGGACTTAATTATCAGAAGCTGATCCTGGGACAAGCTGGGAAGCTTGTTCAGAGCTCCAGGTGCAGCTGAAAAAGTGCAAAGTGTTTAACAGTTTGTTTTGAGGAAAGCTTTGACAAATGCCTAATTTCAGTAAATTGATATGAAAACTGTCCACTTGGGGTTGTAAATTGTTTGGAGCTCTTAATACTCTGGCTGAGTTAAAGAACCTTATTATGAAAATAGCAAATTTTCATGTACTCTCTAAATTTCATAACTCTTGCCAAAGCAGCCTTTATTTTTCTGTGATATATTCGAAGAGGGAACAACTCTACCAATTGAGTTTTATTTTCCAAAATTAATAAATTTGAGTTTTGCCTAGATTGTCGGGATCCCACGACGTGAGGCTGTTGGTTGGAATGGGGAGTACAGGGGGACAGAGGACATTTTCAGAAGGATCTTTCTTCAGGGATGCTTGGGAACCCTTGTTCAAAAGCAGAGATGCCCATGCGCACACGCCACCTGGTGGACCTCTGTCGTAACTTCAGCGATTGTGCCTTAAACACTTGGTTTCTCCTGTGGCTTGGGTGGTCCCTGAAGTGAAGAGCTTGGTTTCTACAGAAGATCCGATTCTGTGTGCCTGGCGTTGCTAGTTCGTTTCTCCAGTGATGAGGGACGGATGAGGCAGTTGCCACAATGGCTATATTCAATCAGGAAAGGCGATTGTTACAGGAATTCTAAAAAGACTGCTTATTTTTTCTTTTATGATTGAGTGAAAATGTACATTCCCATATAAATTTGCACGCCCACCTGTAAGCAGCTCCCACTGTTCTCCCTGCCTGGTGACAGCACACTCTTCCTCTCTACTCCATGCATGTCTTGTCCTCGCAGCATCCTGTCCCCTCCTCTCCACCCACTCCCCTCCCTCCAGTAAGAGATCAGCAGGATGACATCCTATACATGCTGTCATGTTTATTTTTGTGTTGATGTTTTCTCCGTTGTTCTTACTAATCTGTTCTGGGACATTCTTTTTTGTGAGGTGATTTTTCACCTTTTTCAGGGTTGGTTTTATGGTTGTTGAGACTCCTGTATTACGTTTCTTGATTTGATATGTTGCATCTTATTGTGCTTGACGGCTGCCCCATGACCCCTCTTAATAAGCTATGTATAAACCTGATTTTAATTACTAAGTCTTATTAACTTCCTCTCCATCTGGAATGACTATAACGACTGTAGTACATTCCTCTTTTTAATATGATGACATCATAGTTTTCATGATACGATCACTGGATCATTTCTTTCACTATTATAGGTTTGATTGAGTTTGAAACCTTCCCTAGCTGAGTACATTTCTGGATGATGTGTTCTGTATTTGTTTCCAAAAGATGAAGTTAGTGGTGTTGTTCTTCTAAGCCAATTCTTTCAGTATTTCTTGGAGCTTTGATTTGATTTTTATGAAGGCACTGAGTTTCTGTTTATCTGTGAATGTCTTAATTTCATTTTCACATTTGAAAGATAGTTTTTCAGGATATATAATTCTTGGTTGGGAATTCTTCTCCTTCAAGGCTTTGAACATGTTGTGCCACTGTCTCCGTGCCAGCACTGTTTTGGCTGAGAAATCTGATGAAAGCCTACAGGGATTCCCTCTGAATGTTAGCTTCGCTTTGAGTCTTGCTGCCTTTAAGAGTTTCTGCTTATGTTTAATTTGGTTAAGCTTGATTAGAATATGTCTTGGAGTCTTTCTTTTGAGATCTATATTGAGTGGTGTTCAATATGCATCTTGGATATCTATATTCTCTTCACAATTTCTGGGAAGTTTTCTATCAGCAGCTCAGCAGCAATACTCTCTGTGTTCTCAGGTGTCTCTCCCTGTTCAGGAACTCCAATTAATCATAAATTGTTCCTCTTAATAGAGTCCCACATGCTTCTTAATGCTTCTTCATTTTACTTGTTTCTTTTTTCTGATTTTTACTCATAGATGCTGGAGTCAGTAGCTCTGTCTTCCAAATCAGAAAGTCTGTTTTCCATTTCTTCTGTTCTGTTTTCTTGGCTTTGAATGGAAGTTTCTATGTCTTTGATTTTGTTCTTGATCTGTTAGATTTCTGAATACTGTTGTTCCATCAGATCAAACTGCTTGCTTAATTCTTCGTTTTGCTCTGCTGCATTTTGTATAAGATTTAGGAGGGCTCTCTGTATAATCCTTTTGTATTCACCTTCCAATAGTTTCAGAAAAGCTTCTTCATCTGGGAATTTGTGAGGTGCTTTCTTTTGGTAGTTTTCTGAAGCTATGGGTAATGTCTTGGTTATGGTTTTCTCCAGAGTTTGTTGCTTTTTGGCATCCTGTGAGTCAGTAGAGGTTGGGAGAAATACTGTAAAGATGGACTACAGTTGTTTCTCTAGGCCATCTTAAAATGAGAGGTAAAAAGTATCTGAGAACTTCCAAATTCAGTCAGGTTTTCAGGTGTATAGGTCCCTCTTCCCAGTTGGCAAAGTAAGCACCTCTGTTTTGAACCCCAGATGTTATAAACTAGCTAAAAATACGGAAAGGCTACTGCCCTGCCGGCCTCTGTTGTTGGGCCGCAGCTGTAGGCGACACTGTGTACAATACTGCTTTTCTGCTGGAAAAGTGCTCTCCTCCGGGCAGGTGCTGCCTCCCAGCCCAAGAATTAGGTCCACCTGAGGCTTCTGTATGGGTTATATCTACCTCCTAGTGGAACAAGATGGTGTCTGGCATAAGCTTGCCACCTGGCTGGGACCAAAAGAGAGGCCAAAGGTACCGAGATGCACAGAGTCCATAGTCTCTGTTGCCAGACCCAAGCCATAGGTGACTCAGTGTAAAATACTGCTTTTCTGCCAGAAAAGCACTCTCCCTTGGGCAGACGCTGCCTTCCAGCCTGGGAATTAAGTCCAGCTGGGGCCTCTGTATGGGTGTATCCACCTCCCAATGGAACAAGGTGGTGTCTCGCACAAGCTTGCCACTGCCTCAGTACCGGCTACTATATGGCAGAGGCATAAAGAGAGGCCAAAGGTGCCAAGATGCACAGAGTCTAAAGCTGGGCTCTCAAAATACGCAATTTTGCTTGCAGATCTCACCAGTAGTGCATCAGATTAGTGGCTAGTCAAGTCCATGCTCTGCCTACTGGCTAAGATAGAGAAAAAAAAATTAAAATGTTGAGTTACCTTTGGTCTATTCAAGCCCGCGCTCGCCAAGAGAGGGGTCAGCGAAAGTGAGGAGGTTTTGTGTTCAGTGGTATGAAGTCTAAATGAACAGCTCTATGCTGTATCCTATTGGCATGCCACATCCTAGGGCTTACTAGGTGTCTAGAAGGCTCCGTTTAATTATCAGTTCAGATTTTGGTTTCCAGAGGAATTTAGGGAGACATGTGTTTAGTCTGCCATTTTGACTTCCTCCTTTTTTTTTTTAAGAGCTAGAGCTCTGCTTTAAAACACTGAATTTTTAAAAATTGTTTTTAAAAGTTTGAAAAATTCCAGCAGTACCAAAAATTTCACAAAATACTATAATCAATAACATGTAGACTATTCAGAATTGACACTTAACATTTTGGAATACTGTATATACATCATCTTTTTTTTATTATAGGGAATAAAATGTTTAGATAAAGTTGAAGTTCCTTTGTTGCCCTGGGCCTAATATCACACCTTGTCCTAACTTCCCACTGCAAATTACTGTTGCTAATTTGGTAAATATTCTTCTGGTCTGTTTTGTGTACTTTTGTGTTCTGTTCAATTCAGTAAACATTTGCTGATTACCATCACTGTGCCCAGGACTTTTCCATGCACTTGGATGAATTAGGGGAATGAAACAGAAAGAAATCTCTCCCTTCCTGGAGCTTACACCTTTTGCAATTATGTACTACACATATATTAAAGGAAGACAAGTGCTGTGGAAAAAAGTAAAATTATAACAGGCTGAAGTCACACCAAACCCACTGCTGTTAAGTCGATTCCAACTCATGGTGACCCTATAGGACAGAGGAGAACTGCTCCATAGGGTTTCTAAGGAGTGCCTGCAGGATTCTAACTCCTGACCTTTTTTTTGGTTAGCAGACATAGATTTTAACCACTGTGCCACCAGGGTTTCCATAATAGGCTAAGTGGAGGGCGGGATCTGAATTACGTATGTATAGGCAGTGCCTGGTATAAAACAGGGATGTCTGGTATAAAACGAGATGTGATGTGAGCACCACCTGGAAGGAGATAAGGGAATGAGACAAGTGATTTCCAAATAGAAGGAGGTCGGATGCAGAAGAGCAGTTGGAGGAAGGCTGGTGTTCCTGAGGACCAGCACGAAGGCCAGTGTAGCTACTGGGAGAGAGCAAGTGGGAGAGTAAACGCAGAAGAGTCAGAATAACAACAACAGGAAAGCATACCAGTTGCCACCAAGTTGACTCGTGACAATCCCCTGCATGCAGAGTAGAATTGTGATCTGTGGGGTTTTCAAGGCTGTGACCTTTGGAAGAAAATCACCAGGCCTTCTTTTGGAGGCACTTCTGAGTGGACTTAAAGCACCACCTTTTTGGTTGGTGGTCAAGCACTTAACTCTTTGCATCATCTAGGAACTCCCTAGCAGGGGTGACAGGGGAAGGAATCAGCAGGGGGCCTAGGAAACATGATCGTGCACAGCCTTCTGGATCATTCTGGAAACCTGGATCCTGATCCTGAGAAAAGTGGGAGCCCACTGCAGGGTTCTCAGTAAGTGGTGACATTCTGGCTGGGTGCTGTGTTGACTCGCAACTCTCGGCGGTGGCGTGGTGGTCAAGGGTGTGTGTCCACTCGGCAAGGCCATGATTCTCAGTGGTCTAGCAGATGTATGTAATCTTCTCCACTTTATGATCTGATGGGAGTAGCCAATCAGTTGAAAGAGAAGTATCTTGGGAGGTGTGGCCTGCACCCAGTATAGGGGAATGTTCTCTGGAGCATACATTCCATGCTGCACTCGTTCATCTTGATACTCTCTGACTTTCGGTTCTTGGGACAGGAGCCAGCTGACTGCCATCTGACAGGTAGACTCTGGGTTCATCACTCCTGGCTGCTCTGTGGGTCAGGAGAAGGCTCCAACTTGTGACCTGACCCAGGGATCTGGGACTTGCCAAACTCCACATCCGCATGAGCCATTGCCTTGAGATAAATCACTTGTTGTCTAAATATTGATGGATGTTTTATGGGTTTTCCTTCTCTAGGGAACCCAGCCTAAAACAGGGGGCAAGGGTAGAATAAACCCATTTCCATCGAGTCAATTTGAAATCCTAGCAGCCCTATAGGATAGAGTAGAACTGCCTCCTATGGTTTCCAGGGAGCACCTGGTGGACTTGAATTGCCATCCTTTTGGTTAGCAGCCATAGCACTTAACCACTACACCATCAGGTTTTTAAGGGTAGAATAACCAAATTCAAAAAACCCAGTCGAACCTTCTTTCCAGATAGATATATACGATACAGATATATACGTGGTCTGACAAGCCTACTAGTTTAATTGTTCCAAGTGCTACATATGTCACTGTTGAATATCACCGTGGTTGCCTTCAAACTACTCATCTTCACAAGCTATGCATTGATACCAGGGCCTAGTTCACTCTTCAAAGCAATTTTGGAACTCTTTTTCTGGAATGGCCACCAGAGCTGTCATCCTATTATGCTTGATGTCCTGAATGTCATCAAAATGTCTTCCTTTCAATATTTGCTTGATCTTCAGGAGCCAGATCAGGTGAGTAGGGAGTGTGTTCCAATACAGTTACTTGTTTAGTGGTTAAAAACTCACTCACAGACAACTAGACAATTAAGTTCATGAACTTGCCACCATGCGACTGTGTGCAATGGCCATTCCAGAAAGAGTTCCAAAATTGCTGTGAAGGGTGGACTAGGCACTGGCATCAGTGCATAGTTTCCCAAGAGGAGTACTTCGAAGGTGACCGTAGTGATATTCAGCAATCAGGTATGCAGCCCTTTTTCTAGGATGAGTTCGCAAACTTAATTTACCATCCTTGTATATATTGAGAAAAGGTAATAATTACTGGAGAGATGTCCATCAGTAGACATGAGGGAATGGGGCTCAATGGACAAGCAGAGGGACTGACTTTACTGGAGAATGTGACTACTTCATCTTGGGTAATAAACAAAAATGAAGATTATATACAGTGAAACTGTGAGAGCAGGAAGTTGGTGAGACTGCCTTGTTTTACTAGGTCTTGCAAGTTTTCCACCTTTGAGAGAGTATAGTTGCCACTTTCCCAATTCTCCATATTAGTGGAAAATATTTGAATTTTCCTTCTCTGACAGTTCTCCGCCTTAACACAGGTTCTGGCTTTGGCAGACTTTACTGTTTTGACACTAGAAATAAGGTAGTGGAGTCTGTGAAAGTACTTCTATTTTTGAGTCAGTTTCTTTAGTGAAGTAAAAAGAAAGTTTATAAGCTGAGAATGAGGATGAGGGAGACGTTGGTGCTTTCAGAAGAGACAGAAGGTGTGAAATAGTCCTTGGGGAAAGTGAATGGCTGAATGGTGAGCAGGTGAGAAGAGTGATGGGGAGCATCCGAGGTCTGGGTGTGATGCGGCGCATCCGAGGTCTGGGTGTGATGCGGCGCATCCGAGGTCTGGGTGTGATGCGGCGCATCCGAGGTCTGGGTGTGATGCGGCGCATCCGAGGTCTGGGTGTGATGCGGCGCATCCGAGGTCTGGGTGTGATGCGGCGCATCCGAGGTCTGGGTGTGATGCGGCGCATCCGAGGTCTGGGTGTGATGCGGCGCATCCGAGGTCTGGGTGTGATGCGGCGCATCCGAGGTCTGGGTGTGATGCGGCGCATCCGAGGTCTGGGTGTGATGCGGCGCATCCGAGGTCTGGGTGTGATGCGGTCACGGACTTGAGGCTTATTTTCTCAGACATATGAGGCTGCACAGTCGCAGGAGTGGAGAGCTGAATGTGAGCAAGCTGCAGGACAACCAGAGGCAACAAGCGGGAGAAGGCCAGGAGATCCAGCGCAAAAGCAAGGAGTCATTGCTCTTGATTTCAAGCTGGAGAGGAAGAAAGAGAGGGGAAGAAGGACGGAGGGATCGTGGCGTGGTGCTGCGGTCAAGTGATTGGTGGCCCCCGTGAGAGTGAAAAATGGGCTGAAGTTAGAGCTCCAGAGAGGGGGAGATGGACCGGCTAGCACTCAACTGCTAGCCAGAAAGCTGACAGTTTGCACCCACCTGAAGGCACCTCGGCAGCTAGTGCCAGCCAGCTAGAAGAGATCTATATTTGTGGCCATTCCGAAGAAAGGTGATCCAGCCAAATGTGGAAGCTATCGAACAATGTTAACGTCACCGAAAAGTAAAATTTTGCTGAAGATCATTCAAAACCAGTTGCAACAATGTATCGACAAGAAACTGCCAGAAATTCAAGGTGGATTCAGAAAAGGACACAGAACCAGGGACATCACTGCTGATGTCAGGTGGTCCTGGCTGAAAGCAGAGAATATCAGATGTTTACTCGTGTTTTGCTGACTATGCAAAGCCATTTGACTATGTGGATCATTAACAAATTATGTATAATATTGTGAAGAATAGAACATTTAATTGAGCTCATGAGAAACCCATACATAGATCCAGAGGCAGCCGTTTGAACACAGCAAGGGGATACTGTGTGGTTTAAAGTCAGGAAAGGTGTTTGTCAGGGTTTTATCCTTTCACTAAACTTAATCTGTATGCTGAGCAAATAATTCGGGAAGCTGGGCTGTATGAAGATGGAGCAGAGCACCAAGATTGGAGGACGACTCATTAATAACCTGTGTTAATGGAGATGACATAACCCTGCTTGCTGAAAGGGAAGAGGAGTTGAAGCACTTACCCACGAAGATCAAAGACCGCAGCTTTCAGTATGGGTTACGCTGCAACATAAAGACAACTGAAATTCTCATGACTGAACCAGCAAGCAGCGTGATGATAAACAGAGAAAAGACTGAAGTTGTCAAGAGTTTCATTGGAGTTGGCACCATGATCAATACCCATTGAAGTAGCTAAGCAGCAGTCAAGAAATCAAATGACACATTGCATTGGGTGCATCTGCTGCAAAAGATCTCTTTAATGTGTTAAAAGGTGTCACTTTCAAGACTCAGGGGCACCTTACCTAAGCCATACTATTTTCATTTGCTTCATATGCGTGACAAAGGTAGACAATGAATAAAGAATGCTGATTAAGAATTGATGCCTTTAATTATGGTGTTGGTGAAGAACATTAAATATACCAGAGTGCTGAAAAAAAACCCAGATCTGTCTTGGAAGAAGTACAGCCAGAATGACAAGACTGTCTCACCTACTTTGGACATGTTATCAGAAGGGACCAGTCCCAGAAGGACATCGTGTTTGGTAGAGAATCAGCAAAGAAGAAGACGCTCAATGAGATGGATCAGCACAGTGATGGCAGCTGTCACGAGGATGGTGCAGGACCAGGCACGGTTATGCTCTGTTGTACATCGAGTCGACATGAGTTGGAAGTGACTGAGTGACAACTAACAACAACAACGAAGTGCTCAGATGGTGGGATGCATCGAACTGAAATGATGGAGTGTTTGTAGCTAGTGGTAATGGCATGTGGAGGATGGGGTTGTTGATGGGAACTATCCAAGGAAATGAACAGCCCGAGTGCTGAGAGGATTATCTACCTATCTGTTGAAATATTAGAGACTTAAGACAGAGGAGGAAACCCTGTGGCATAGTGGTTAAGTGCTGTGACTGCTAACCAAAAAGGTCGGCAGTTCAAATCCACCAGGCGCTCCTTGGAAACTCTATGGAGCTGTTCTGTTCTGTCCTATAGGATTGCTGTGGGTCAGAACTGACTCAGTGGCAGAGGGTAGTTAAGACACAGGTATTGTTGGAGACAGTGACAGTGAGTATGACAAAAGAGAGACAGAGAGAGCTGAACTGGGAGTCAGCAGGTAAAGAGGACTTAGGAGTATTGGGTGATCTAGCCTGAAAACATGGAATTCAATGCTGGAGGTTTTAAGGGAGAAGGGAAAGAGAAAGAATGGCCCCTAAGTGTCAGTGAGGTGGGAGCAGGAAGGACATCCGCCCCACCTCCTCACCCAGTGGCACAAAGACTAAGACAATCCAGCCCCCATGTGAGGCGGCTGCAGGGATAGCCCAGGCTTCAGTGAGAGCTGGATTTCTCTCAGAACAAGGTGAGCGCCAAGACGAGAAACACACTTTAGGGTACCTATCACAGTATTACAGCATCAGTTTGAGTGTATACAGCTTGTTTAAAAAGGCAATAGATATTCAAAATCAAATTATTTTCACAATTACAATTCCCATTTTGAACATATGACCTACTACGTAGAAACTCAACTGCCGTGTGCTGGACTCAAGTCGCAGCACATAAAACCCTTTCAATACTGTTTGTTGAATAAATTAATACAATTATCTTTATGGTAGGTAGAGATCGGAGGGAGTGTGGCAGAGGCGTAGTGTTCTGAAGAAAAGTTCTGTTCCCTGTGAACATTCTCTTATCCCATTTAACAAGTATTTATTGAGAACCTACCACCTGCCAGATGGTGGTATTGTCAGGATGGATAAACCCCCGACCTAAGGGAGGTTAAATTTAAATGAGTACAATTCCTGAGCATCAGACCAGATATTTCAATGAAGAGACTGATGCACAACTATCTTCGCATTAGCCTTCTAAACATTACTTGAAATCTTACTCAGAGGTGGAGTCAGTCTTATTAGTGCATAAGCTAGACCTTTTTACAGCCCTGCCACACCTGAGAGACAGGTACATGCATCTGTCTGCATATGTGTGCATTTGTTGTGTGTGTGTGTATTTGGACGAGCAGAGGAGCAGGTGGAGGAGGAGGTAACGTTGCTGTCATCTGTCCCCACTTCTGCCGCCCTATCATGTTTGAAAGCCTGGAATGTTCAGTGTGGCACTGTGGGAAGTTACAAAGTAATGTTCCTCTGTGATTCTTTGGTCCTGTATATTGTATATGTGGATCAAAGTGTACCATTCAGACACACAAATGGAATTTATTTATTTGAACCAAAAAAAAGTACAAGAGTGTCCTGGGTTGGTTTTCTGGTGTTTTATTGTAGATATTTCCCTTTTGGGCTGCTCTAGAGATGTTATTTTTTCCCCACTCAGACACGTGAGCAACAGAAATGAGGCAGGAGATACCCGTGGATGCAGTGGTGGGTGGGGATTGGTGCCAACAGAAGGGCACTCTTAAGGGAAAGCTCCTTGGCTCCATGTTTGTGTGTCCACTTGGGGATGTAGGCTTAGAATGGCCACATCTGATTTTTATTTAAGAGAAGTTAGAAATCTGAGTTTTGAAAAGGTCCCCTAATTTGAGATGTTGGTGATTAATTCCGCCATCGTTATGATATGGCAGAAACCAAACGAAAGATCCACTTCACAGTTGTCCAGTTGATGCTGACTCCTGGGGACCTATGGTTGTCAGGGTAGCACTGTGCGCTCTAGAATTTTCATGGCTGAGACCTTTTGCGAGCAGACCACCAGGTTTTTCTTCTGAGACACTCACTTCTGGATGGGTACAAATCTCCCACCCTTTGGTTAGCAGGCAGGTGCTGAACCATTTGCACCAAAACCAAGAAAAGGGAAAAACCAAACCCGTTGCCATAGGGCCAGTTCTGACTCAAAGCAACCCCACAGGACAATAGAACTGCCCCAACTGTTTCCAAGGAGTGCCTGGTGTATTTGAACTGCCAACTGCTGGGTTTGCAGCCATATTCATCCCACAGGTGCACAGTTTGGAATCTGTGATATAAACCATCACAAAACAAATTATACCATTTATACTGTCCGATACATAGCCACGATCACTCAAAGACTGTAATTCTAGATATACTAACTTACTGATTTGAAGGGGTTCTAGTCTTTGCAGGGGTTCTAGTCTTTCCCGTTTTATATTGTGCCACACTTGTATCCTCTGGAGTTGCACTTTCCAATGGGACTTTGTGCAACAATGGGAATTTTTCTCTGTGCACCATCTAGTACAGCGGCCACCAGCCATGTAGGACTGTCGAGAACTTGAAACGTGGCTAGTGTGACCGAGAAACTGGGTTTTTAGTTTCATTTTAATTAGTCTAAATGTTAAATAGCCATGTTTTTCCAGTGGCTACCAAGCCTCGTCACCCAGTCTCAGCACAATTTTCTCATCCAGAGAAGCCCAACTGAGAGTGAGTGCATGGAGGCAAAGGAACAGACGGAGGACAGTGAATCTACCCCAACGTGGTTGGGCAGGGCAAGATTTTATTTGGGAGCTTACACCACCATATATGTGTGTGTGTGTGTGTATCTATAGTGATTAAGTGAAAGTACACAATCCAAATTAAATTTGCACACCCACCTATGTGCACCTCCTTCTGTTCTTTTTGCCTGGTGACAGCACACTCCTCCGTCACTCCTCCTCCTCCTCCTTCTATGCACGTCGTAGCCTCTTAACAATCTCCTTTCTCCTGCTTTCAACCCTCTCTTCTCACATCTAGAAAGAGCCCAGAAAGACGGCATCGTATAAATGTATAGAACCATAAAGTACACACACCATGTGGTCACACGGTGTCCCCGAGTTGTCTTTAGAGTTGACCTCAGTAGTGTCTTCTGGACAGGGGCAGCAGCAGGTCTAGGGGACATGCTCTCAGGCAAACACCCAGACCGCTGGGTCATCAGTTGTGTTCTTTTAGTAGAGCTCTTGAGGTGCACTCCTTTTTTTCTCGTGTGGCCACAGGGACTCAACATTGTGTGCCCCATCACAGGTGTCTTTGGTGGTAGCTTAGTCCACAACATTTATCCACCATCTGTCTGTCTGTCTGTTGTACCGTGGTGGCTTGCCTGTTGCTGCGATGCTGGAAGCTGCACCACTGGTACTTCAGATAGCAGCGGCATCACCCACACCTGTGGTGGACGTGTTTCAGCGGAGCTTCTAGACAGGCACTAGGAAGAAAGGCCTGGTGATCTACTTGCAAAAATTAGCCAACACAAATCCTACAGATCACAAGAGAGTATGTCTGGCTTGCTTTGTGTGAACATGTCATTGGAGGGACCAGTCGCTGGAGGAGGATATCATGTTTGGCAAAACAGAGGGCCAGCGAGGGTGAACAAGACTCTCAGTAAGATGGGTTGACACAGTGGCCATAATGATGGACTTGAATGTACCAGCGATGGTGAGGAGGATGGATTGCTGGCGGCATTCAGTCCTGTTGTCCAGGAGTGGCTGTGAACGTGGATCAGCTCAACAGCAACAAATGACAACATAAAATTTACCAGTCAAGCTAATATGTTATTGAAGAAAATATGTTCTGACCTCCTACCTCGACAAGTATTCCTTCATAATGATCTGGAACCCAAGCTCACGTATACAGTTCTTGGACTCCTAGGGTTTCTTCCCTGATGCATGGTGGCACAGGGAGGATCTGCCCCCCTGTTCCCACACCACCCGCCACAAATAGTGTCACATGCATGCCTGAATAGAGTGAAATAGCACAATCCTGAAGCCTAAGGACCATCATAGGGACACTTCTGCTGTTCCCATGCAGTGTTCTGCCCTTTCTCCCTGTGCCTATGGCTCATGCTGGGTTCAGATGCTGTAGCAGGTTGGCCGACTTGCTGTAGGAAGTGAGTTCTTGTATTGATTCAGGCATACATCTCTCTGCTGGGACAGTCACTACAATCTGACTGATGCCTTTGGGACCCCGCATACATGCTGACCTCACCGTCTGGAATTTGAAGCAGAACCACTTTTCTAAATGGGCTTGTGCTGAATTGAGGCAGAGCGGAAACTCAGATTGGCTCCAGTGTTTGCAGAGTGTTCAGGAACAGGCTGTAGAGGTGGACTTGGCTAGATGTTAATAAGGAACGTGCACTTCACTAAGCTGCTGGCTACCTGTCTCTGTCCTTCAGCGATGTGCCTCGGAAAGTTCCTTTTATCGGGGCATTCGTTTATGCCAAAAGAAGTGGGACATGGAAGATAAATTACAACTCTCCTTGAACCCATGTAGAAATCCATCCAATGAGTTCCTTGTGATTAAAGTTATTAGCTTAAACAATCAATAGCTTAATGTTCTGGATATGTAACTGGATCTTTCTCATCTGAATAAAGTCTTTCAAATGATTTATAAATTCTGGTCCAATGGCAGATGCAAGAGAAAAATGCTTCATAATTGGCCCTTATCGAGACAGATGTGTATGGGAAAAACTTGATCGGTTCAGTAGGAGAACACTTTCTGAAGTTTATTTGAACAATTGATTTAGCGTGTTCTCGGGTGGTTGGAGGCGTACATGCCAGTGTCTGGCAGCCCAAGTCCACCTGTCTCCACTTAGGGGAAGCTGGAGAACTGTGCCCTCGTTGTGCAGCAGCGCCCCTCTGTGGTGGAATAGAGAACGGAAACATAATCCCTGAAAGAGGAAGTAAAGAAATAGAGGGTTCCAGAGAGAAACTCAAACTGTTAAATCAAAATGGTCTGCAAATTTGGGGGGCGGCCAATCAGTTCTTTCTGCAATTGAGTATTATCTAGGAAACTTACCCCATGCTTCCCCGTCCAGGGCACTCATATTTGCTGTTGCCTGAATTTTCTTCCTGTGGTGGCCACTTGGCATGGTTAGAAATTTTTTTGTACGATTTTGTTATCTCATAAATAATATCCTACTGGAGGTTAATGTCATTATGTTGCTGCCAAAACATGGTTTCTGCTCTGTGACTTTTCACAATAGAAATGCCTGGCAATCTTGGGGTGTTTTCAGGAAGGGATGGTTTCTTTTTCTCTCTGTCTTGACCTAATTTTTCCTCTGCCAACGTCAGTTTGAATCTGTTGAGACAGACGACGCATTATTAGAAACTGAAAGGCACCTTTCCGTGATCTATGATTCTTGACTGAGTAGGCTTTTTTCATATTAAGTTTGGAATCCCCGTCTTGCCCAGGCAGTCATTTCCACGGGGAGTCTGTGACCGCTGGTCTGAGCATGAAGGGTCCATGTAGAGTGCACATGACTCTGTGGCCTGAATCGACTGCAGCTGTGGGCTGGGTAGTGATGAGTGAGGCTGAGCATATCCAAACGATGCATTTAGAAAGTCAAGGAAGGAATTCGCTGTTAAAACGGTGGAGGAAGAAATGGAGTGTAAGCAGCTGCCAACACTTATCTCTGCTGGGAGAGGAAAGAGGGCAGTGCAGAGGGTGGAATTCTGTTCTTTGCTGCTCTCTGTCAGTTGGTCACACTGGAGCTTGTGGTGACTTACGTGCCACTCTAAGCCAGAAGCCGTGCCATTGGTGTTTCCAGTATCAGCAAGGTCAGCCTGGGTGGACAGGTTTCAGTGGAAATTCCATAGTAGGAAGAAAAGCCTGGAGATTACTTGTGAAAATTAGTTGACAAAAACCTCGAGGATCACAACTGTGCTGGAGGATGAGCCCTCTAGGTTAGAGGGCACTCAAAGTATGCAGTGGTCACAAAAAGGGACTCAAGAACAGCCCTGATGGTGAAGGTGGTGCAGGACTGAGCAGCCTATATGTTGTACGTAGAGTTGTGATGAATCAGAGCTGACTGCATGGTACCAGCCGCAGCAATGAGCCTTTTTCTCTGAATCTCACCCACAGTGAAGCCCAGGATTATGTGTAATGCATGACAAACGTTTTAAAATATTGAGTAGGCAACTCATGAGACTCTTGGCAGAATTGTAACAATGTCTTCTTAGGCTTGTTAAATGCATTTTAAGTATTCCTTGAAGATAATAAAGACTTAAAAAAAGATAGATAGAATGGATTTGCTGTATAATAAAACCCTTGGCCTTCCACCTACTGGGCCTCAGGGTTTCTGTGGCTGCAGCTGATATGCCAGCTGCTAACAGTTGTGGGGGAAGATGGAGGTCAGGAACATAGAGGAAAGAGCCTGGCTTTGTGTATGTCCCAAATTTTGAATGAGCCTGCTGATTTTATTGCCAGTGACGTCTAGGGGTGGGTATCAGTGAGACGAGTCTGCACGCATTGAGAAGATGAATCTTAAGAAGTCTAACAGTATTGATGACAGCAGGTGTCCAAGCAGTTGTTAACAGAAGTAGAATCCTGAGTCAGTCAATAGGCAATTGTTTGAAGATACTTCTCTGTATTTCCTTGTTTCTGCCAAACACTAGTTTATGTGAGAAAAGATCAGTTTGTTTAGGGGAAAGACACCATGGTGTGCACTATGTGAGCCTTTTTGTGGCAGACAAAGCATGGGACCAAGCCCGGATTCTGCATTGGCTGCAGTCTGTGTTGGCCTCTGGCACCTACCTGGGCATGGTGCGCACACTAATGTTCAGGGCACCTCCAGTCTTCTGCTTGCCATTCAGTCCTTCCAGGGGGTTCAGGGGTGATACAGGCACTGAGGCCCAGGGATAGGCACAAGCCCCTGTGTAGATGACATTAAGGAACCATTCTGGGAAAACAGCGAATGTGCAGAGGCTTGGGGGAGGGAAGACGCATAGTGATCGATGAAACTGCAGAGAGCTCTTGGGGGCCAATGCCCGGGGCACATACTACTCCTGTGGGAAAGAAAACTTCAGGGGGTCAGTGCAAGAAGTTATCTAAGTGTCCTTGTTGTCACTGGCTGTCAGCTCATGGTGACCTGTGTGTAGCGGGAGGAAGCGTTGTCTGGTTCTACACCATGTTTATGACTATGGTGTGTCTGAGTGCAGTCAGACAATATTCTGTTGCGATTCATGAGATTTTCATTGATGAGCTTTTGAAGTAGGTCACCTGACCACTCGTCAAGCTCGTCTTAGTCCAGAAGCTCCTCTGAAGCCAGTCCACTCTGGGAAACCCTGCTGGGGATTGAGATACTGACGGTACAGCTTCCAGCATCCCAGCAACCCGTGAGCTGTGACAGTCCCCGAAGCTGACAGACGGGTTGTGGGGTTTGGACGTAGTGGTCTAATTTCACTGGCACAGAGTGAAATGGGTAATACCGAAAATATATGGCTTTCTAGCACTAAAGGGACCAGAGTTTAACAAAGCTGGAGGGTTAGAGATTATCTCCAGAATAAGTAGAAGCTCAGGTCTTTGGGTGGATGTGACTTCAATTTCTATTTTCCTGTCGACAAAGGCAAATCTATTAGGCAGGTGACAGCGTTGATAGGAGTTTTTCTCTTCCTCTTATATTCGGGCCCTCTTACGATAGTAAAGCAAAAGCTGAAGTGTAAGTAGCCCGTGAGGGACAAGCACAGCACTCACGGTAAGGCAGCAAATGGAGAGACGGGTCACATGAGCCCAGGGAGCATGCGGCTAGAACCTGCCGTACACAAAGCTTTGTGCTGAGCCTGATGCTGAAGTGGGCTCTTGGTTCTCTTCAGGGCCCTTGAGTTCCTGCCACTTCTCCTTCTCTGTTCTCTCTGTTGATGTGAGATGCCATTGAATTGACTTTGAATTATAGTGACTCTATGTAACAGAGTAGGGCTGCCCCATAGGGTTTTCTAAGCTTTGATCTTCATGGAAGTGGATCACCAGGTCTTTGTCCTGCAGAGCCTCTGGTGGGTTCAAATGGCTGACCTTTCAGTTAGCAGCCAAGCACTTAAACCTTGTGTCACTGTTCTGCTCTCACTGCAAGGAGAGAAAATAGGAGTAGTTTTTGGAGGGACTCTTGATTCACAGTTACTTCTTGATGATTAATGCCATTGACTCTCTAAGAAAGTAAAACCCTTTGCCATTGGCCTGAATTGTATCCCTTGGGTTGAATTTGCTCTAGAAGAAGTATTTAGCTTTGCTGGAAGTTATCTGCATGCTTTCTAGGCCTAACCATGTGAGGAAATGTGAACTTTTTTTTTTTGGGTGAGAGAAGAAACAGCCATGAAAAGAATGAGACCCAAGCCTGGCACACATTAGGCTCTAAGAAAAGGCATCTTACCGATTTGTTGGCCTCTTGCCAACATTTTCAGCAATTATGGAAAATTAATTCAGCCAATAAATATCCTATAATAGAGTAGGTACTTATAAAGGTTATAGAAATGAGCAGCAATTATGGAAAGTTAATTAATTCAGCCAGTATATATCCTGTAATAGAGTAGGTACTTAATAGGGTTATAGAAATGAGCAAAATACCTATGCTGTGAGATGTTTCCTGGATTCATCACTGTGTTTTATGGAAAAATCTGGAGGGCATTATGCTCAGTGAATTGTCAGTCAAAAAATATATATATTGCATGAGACCACTATGACAAGAACTCAAGAAAAGGTTTACACACAGAGAGAGCGTTCTTTGATAGTTAAAGGGTAAGGAGGACTGGATAGTAGACAAGTGTCAGCTTCTGTAAAGGGTAGGACAACACGCAATATTGGGAAAGTCCACATAGCCAGACCAATGCAAAAGCATCAAGTGTTTCCTAAACAGATCCGAACACTTTCAAGGCTCTGAGAGCCCTAGAGCTGGACCCTGAGGACCATGGTCTCTGGAGCATCTTGCTCAATTGGTGTTAACATAGTTTATGAAGAAAATATTCTACATCCCACTTTGGTGAGTAGCGTGTGGAATCTTAAAAGCTTACAAGCAGCCGTCTAAGATACATCTATTGGCCTCATCCCACCTGGAGCAAAGAGTAATGGAGAAAACCAAAGATCCAAGGAAAATATTGGTCCGAGGGACTAATGGACCACATGAACCATATCTTCTGCTGGCCTGAGTCCAGAACCAAAGACTACCCTGACAGGGTTCATGACAGAGAGTCCTGGACAGAGAGGGAGAAAATTGGAGAAAAGAATTCAAATTTATGTAAAAAGACCAGTCTTACTAGTCCAATAGAGACTGGAGGTATCTCAGTGACTACAGCCCCAGACATGCTGAGAATCCAGAACTGAAATCATTCCATGAGCTCACTTTTCACACGAAGATTAGACAGGCCTAAAGACAGGAGGAAAATCTGAGCCCAGGAGACAGAAGAGGCCGAATGGTCCAGTCTACGGCATGAGACCAGAAGAACTAGATGGTACCCGACCACCTTCAATGTCTGCCTTGAGAGGCAGTACGATGTCAGACTCCCTGACATAGTAGCAGAAAAATAGGGTGGCAGATCTAGAATTCTGTTACAAGATGAGACTTGATGGTCCAATACCCTGGAGCATAGCCCGAGAGCATGGCCCTTGGTCTTGTTCCTACCCTAGAGCTGAAACTAGCACTAAAGCCAACTCTTTAGACAAAAATTGGACTGGACTGTAAGACATGAAGCTGTTGGAGGAGCTCCCCAATAGTAATGAGAGGGGAAGAGAGAAAGGAGGGAGAGGAATATCTCTAATGAATATGGAAAATACAGAGTAGAAGGAATGAATGTGCTGTCACAGGGCTGGAATAGCAGATGGAGTCACATAGAGGTCTCTAGATGGGACTTGATGCAGCAAGCTGGCTTTGCAAATTTTCACTTAACCACAATAAAATATTAGTCAAAAAAAGAAAAGGTTGGATAGGCCTATTAGACCTAAAATTACATATGTCCAATAGAGCATACAAGACCAAATTAGCAACACCTGTTCAAAGTGGGCTGAGAAGGCAGGAAGGGGGCAGGAACTGGATGAATGGGCCTAGGGATGCAGGGCAGAAAGAGGGCTGTACTGTCATATTGTGGAGATTGCAACCAATGCTACAAAAAGATGCCAAGCCAAGTGCCGTCGAGTCGGATCCGACACATATGTGTATATTTTTTTAATGAGAAATTAGGTTGAGCTGTAAACTTGTACCTAAAGTGCAATTTAAAAAAGTGAGCAGAACAAACATGGTAATTCCTTTCCTAGAACTTACAATCAAGTGAGGGAGGACAGCAGATCAGCAGTGGTTAGGTGACAGATATTCAGGGTTATGGGAAGGATTACTTTGAAGAGTCCTGGCCTGAGCTTGGTGGAGGTTCTGCTGGCTAGTTATGTAGCTGCATCCCCATGAGATTTAATTTTTAAGCAATAAAATGTTGTAAAAAAAACACAGGTTAATCAGAACTCCTGATAGATTCACTTGAGTTGCACAGACCAGATTTAAAGTATCTTGACAGACAGGGTCCCTGCCATTGAAGGCCTTCTGGGTTATCCATGGAGCCCTGGTGGCATGGTAGTTAAGAGCTCAGGTGCTAAGCCAGAGATCAGTGGTTCAAGGCTACCAGCTGCTCTGTGGAAACTCCATGCGGTGGCTCCACTCTGTCGAGGTAGGCTCCACAAACTCCTCTGATGAACAGGTAACTTCTCGGCCAGCCTGTTTGAATTTGACAAGCACTACACTACACAGTGGAAACCCTGGTGGCGTAGTGGTTAAGAGCGCTGGATGGTAATCCAAAGGTTGGCAGTTCGAATCCACCAGGCACTCCTTGGAAGCTCTGTGGGACACGCGCACACGCACGCACGCGCACACGCACGCACGCGCACACACACACACACACCCTGATACATAATGGCAAGAGCCATGGTGGCACAGGTGGTAGCTCAGCTGCTAATGAAGAGGTCGTCAGTTCAAACCCACCAGCTGCACCCTGGGACAAAGATGTGAACGTCTGGTTCTGTAAAGATGCAAGCCTTGGAAACCCTATGGGACAGTTCCCCTCAGTCCTGTAGGGCAGTATGACGTGAGATGAGTCGGAATTAACTCAAAGACACCGATGACAGCGACGACAACACACCACATAATGTAGTCCAGACTCATGTCCAGTGTTTCATCCTCCAAGCACCTTGCAAGCGGGGTAGCGTTGCACCCTCCCCCGGCGGGAGTGTCCTCTTCTCCAGCAGCGACAGCGCCCTCTTCTGGCCGGGTTGCAGGTGTGTGAAAGTCAGCACAGTGCCCGCCTCCTGCGGGTCAGCTTGAGCTCTTGCTGTAATTTCATTTCACAGGCAGCAAAATCCATCTCTGTTTTAAAGAGAGGCATATAACTGAATATAGCAGTCCTTGGTATTTGTTAAAATGCTAAACGAGGGGCCCACGGCGTTAAAAAAGCACATTCTATCGGAGATCCTGAGATGGCAAGTTACAATCCTTTCTCTCCGTGCTTGGTTTGGCTGATTTCCAAAGCACCAAGGCCAGCAATTGAGAGACCGAAATATAATCAGTGGTGATACATTTGCACCACATGAAACATTCTCTGCCTCCAAAGGCTCCGGTGGGAAGCAGCGCCAGCAGCAGCTCCCGGCTGCCGGCCTCGGCGGGGAGGGAAGATTCGATCAGCATGGTAAGAACTCCTGAGTGTTCAGCAGACCTAGTTTGTTACCTGGGGAAGAATACTTAGCATCTGTGAGTGGAAATGGCTGTTGACAGCATGAAATTGAACAGTCACTTGAGCTCTGGTGGCACTGTTTGTTTTTCACTAGAAGGGCAGGGACATCCTTGTCACCAGGGCAGTGATTTTTGGAAAAAAAAAAATGATACCTTGCTTATTAGGGGCATGCCAGGGGTCATATTGCCTCAGAATTAATAAGAACACTTGGCCCGGCTTTGCTGGCCAAAGACAGTCACGCTGTGACCTCAAATACAGACCCTGATTAGTGCAATCTCTGAAACAGTGCACTTCTCCTCTGGATATAATTGTAATTTCTATGACGCGTCTTCATAAAAATAATTACCCATTTTCTCGATATTTTCACGTGTGACTACAAACCCACTAAGCTGAAAGCGGCTTTCTTCTCTGACTAATATGACTTGTTTGTGAGCGTCACTGCTTATTGGCAGCATTTGCACATTAAATGTTGTTAGAGCCAACTTCTAAGTGATTTTGTTTCTTCTGTAAGGATCTCCTATACAGAAGGTGTCAACAGGAGTCCACGTTTTGAAAGGAAGTACGATGTTACTTTGTGTGAAGGAAGTTTGTTTGATTCACTCCAGTGAAGCAAACACTGGCCAGCGCGCTGTGCCTTTTTGAAAACATACAGTCTTTGGATGAGGCTTTGGGATTCGCCATGGAAATCACAATGTGATTTCATTTATCTCAGTTCTCTGCGTTCCGTGCACCTTTCCAAGAACCTCTTTGGAATCACTCATTTTACTAGGAGAAAGTCATACTGGCAGGACAAAGAGGTGGTTCAACAGGAAGCCACAGTTTCCTTTACAGAATTAAGGGATGAAGGACACTTCTAGCAGTAAAATGACGTAAGGTTTGGTAGAAATTAAAACCTTTGACTGTTCAGAGGGGCACCTGAAATATACTTATTTGCCTGTGCAGCTGACGTGTGGGAAGTGGTCATTTTGTGTATAATCCAGATGAATTCTGAAAATGCTGATGAAAGGCATGTGGGAATATTTAGAAGTGAGTCAGCCTTTCGAACAACTCAGAAAAAGGGAAATTGTCACCCAGAATTCAGCTGAGAACCTTTGTTTCACTTCTGGCCTCCGTCACTAATGAGCAGACAGAACTGGAAATAAAGTTGCAGCGATAAGGCCATGGTTTTCTCTTCTTAACTGACATCTGGTTCCCTTTATCACCTTTGCTATTTTGGAGAATCTTCTAATTTGGGGAAAAGAAATCACATTAAAGATTTACCTATTTCTTCTCAACCAGCTGGGTAGGTGGGGGAACCCAGCATAAGGATTAACTGGGATTTTTAAGGCTTGGCATGTTTCGTTTGAATTCTGTGGCATAACAATTCTTTTCCACTCATTAGCTGAGAGCATTCCTCTAAGGATTAAAGAGTCAGGTGCAGACTGAAATGTGTACCCAGCTCCCCGTGCAAGTACCCCCTTCAAGTGGGGGTGTAAGCACCCCAGCAGTATGGGGCAGTGTCACAGGGGCTGAGAGCTGTTAAATGCAGTGCAGTTGTACACCCTGATGGATATGGATGAACCTCCCATGAGAATCCCCTCCCCTCTGGAGTCAGTGGGGAGTTGGGCGTTGGTGTGGAACCAAGAGAGTGATTGCAAGTTGTTTATGTACAGGCTGTCCTCTGGTGATTCTGATGAATTCCTACTCAGAAAGCTCAAAAAAAGCCATTGTCATCAAGTTGATTTTTGATTCATAGCGACCCTATAGGACAAAGTAGAACTGGCCCATAGCATTTCCAAGGAGCACCTAGGGGATTTGAACTGCTGACCTTTGGGTTAGCAGCTGTAGCACTTAACCACTATGCCACTAGGTTTTCCAGTTACTGTTTTGAGGGTTGAGGGAAAAGAAAATGATATGACTATACATTATAACAATAGCTTTGGTCGGAATAAACAACAAAACCCAAACCCACTGCCATCGAGTCAATTCCAACTCATAGCGACCCTACAGGACAGGGTAGAACTGCCGCATGGTGTTTCCAAGGAGTGTCTGGTGGATTTGAAATGCTGACCTTTTGGTTAGCAGCACTTCACGACTATGCCACCAGGGTCTCCCGTAATCACTTCTTAATGGAAGTGGAATGGTCACACTTGTATAGGACAGCTATCCTAGACAGCTGGATTTTGCAAAACGAAACCACACCAAACCTGTTGCCGTTGAATCGATTCTGGCTCTTAGTGAGTGACTCTGTAGGACACAGTAGAACTGCCCCATAGAGGTTCAAAGGAGTGGTTGGTAGATTTGAACTGCTGACCTTTTGGTTGGCAGCTAATCTCTTAACCACTGCTTTTGCAAAACTAAAAAACAAAAAACAAACAAACAAAACCCTACGCTGCCATTGAATTGATTCCAACCCATGGCAACCCTGTAGGACAGAGTAGAACTGCCCCGTAGTTGGCTAAGAGCACCTGGTAGGTTCAAACTGCCAACCTTTGGTTAGCAGACACAGCTTTTAACTATTACACCGCCAGGGTTTTCTGTTTTTGCAAAGGGCACCATATTTCACCTTTTATTTTAGGGCAGACTATAGAGCTCAAACTAGTCTTTGATTCTAAGGAGTCTGCAAGCTAGATTTTCATTCAGTTCTTCCAGGATGAAAAGGAAACCAGTGCTGTTTGTCATCATGCAGACGTCATCAGTTACCATACCTATCCAGGAGTGAAGTGATTCTCTGTGTTTAAAACTCTTTCCTTGACCTCATTAGAATCAGGTGCAGGTCTGGGCTTGCTGGGTGCTGTACCCAATAAACCAGCCCAGCTGGGGCCCTGACCTCTGGTAGATTTCCTATTTTATTTATAGATTCAAAGGAAACACAGGTAATTAAATTTATACTTCATAATTGCAAACAACCTCAAGTTATTTAGAAGCAAAGGAAATGTGTAGATGTTTTCAAATAATATATTGAGTGTGTATCATACTACAAGTCAAGTATTTTAAGCACGTTTGCAATTTCTTTGTTGCCTGGCATTGCTGCATCTTATTCATGGTAGGTTTATATGTTATTGAATCAATAAACAAAGGCTAGAACAGGAGGCTATGTGCATCTAGATCTGTATTCCATGGGTTTTAGATGTTTTAAGGTGAGATGTAGAGGACAAGTTGGATGTAGGCAGGAATTACCTGAATACAGTGTTATGTTCTTGATAGTTGATAAGCTGTAGCCATATTGTTGTGATGAACACAAAGATTTGGAGGAGGAGTGGGAAGGACCCCCTTCCTCAAACAAAGCACACGCACCCCCTCCTCACTTATCATTCCAAGATTAGGTTCCAGAGACCAGGTTGTTATGTAAAAATCGATGTTTTGTGAAAATGGAGGATGACCACATCAGGTCACAAAATAGAGGAATGACTGCATCATTAAGTAACTGCTGGCTTACGTCGTTACACAACTGCCAAACCACTGAGAATCATGGCCCAGCCAAGGTGACAAATAACCTCAGCCATCGTAGCCAGCGTTGCTGTCACCCCACACATCTGCTTCATTGCTGCTAGACATGCATTGTTAATGTGCACAATAGTCAAATGGTAGAGTTTTTACTATTGTGAATGTGAAATGTCAGATAATGAGACAGTTAATAAGTGAGGAGTAGGTGTATTATAAAGGGCATGAGTAATTTTACTAGTTAGTATGGTTATGATACTGATTATATGTCATATTGTGGTGTCAAGTTTTCGAGAATTGAATGTGTTCACTGGCTTTCAGTTTCTCATTGAAGATGGCATCAAGAACATGAAAAAGTATAAATTGTATGTATCGAGACAATTACGAAGATGAATAGTCTGTCGTTCACGTGTTTGTGTTGGGGGCGGTGAAAGAGCGGCTATTGATGGGCTAAAGGGAGTGCAAAACTGAAAATAAGCTTCTGTGAGTCTGGTTTGAATTTTCTTGCATGTTGTTCAGTCTCATGGGTGTAGGTGATTCATGACAGATGTTGGCTAGGTCCCATGTGGTGAGAAGACCCAAGAACAAATACATGTGTGGCATCTTGGAGAAAATACATCAAAGTTGTTGCTGATAAAGCAAAATGTTGATTGAAAACCAGTGTGCTACTTGAAAGACTTGGAATACAGTAATTAATTAGCTGAGTGACCTAAAAGGTAAATAGGTTGCAGATGGGCAGAGGAGTCCTGGTAGCACAGTGGTTAAGCACTCAGATGCTAACCAAAAGGTGAACAGGTGGAACCCACCAGCTGTTCCACAGGAGAAAGATGCAGAAAGATTTATAGCCTTGGAAACCCAATAGGGCAGCTGTCCTTCATCTTATAGGGTGGTTATGCATCAGAGTCAACTCAGCTGTGATGGAAACAGAGATGGGCAAGTCTCTGGAGAGATGATCAGAGGCTTGCAGAATGGTTTGCTTTAGAAATGGACACAGGAATAACATACAAGCTCTTTTTATGTACTTTTATTTGAATTTACAGTGTAGTCCAAGTTTACTGCCTCCCCCTAACCAAAAATCTGAAACCAAACCCATTGCCATTGGGTTTAAGTGTTTAAATTTCATGCATAGCAACACCACAGGACAGAGTAAACAAACAAACAAAAAAAAAAACCAAACCGACCACCACTGAGTCGATTCCCTAGACGTCAGAGTAGAACTGTCCCACAGGGTTTCTGAGGAGCACCTGGTGAATTTGAATTGATGACGTTTTGATTAGCAGACGTTGTGCTTAACTACTGTGCCACCAGAGTTTTAGGACAGAGTAGGGCTTGGAAATCATAGGGTTTCCACGGCTGTAAATTTCTACCTAAGCACACTGCCACTTCTTTCTGCCATGGAGCAGCTGGTGAGTTTGAACTAAGTAAGGGGCCTTTCGGTTAAGCCAAGGGCTTAATCACTGTGTCCCTGGGGTTGCTTTGGCCCCTCCCTTCCCATTCTTTCCTTTTCGTTTGACTTCATTTCATTCCCAGGTTCCTGTTAGTGTTTGCCTTTGAACCTCCCCCCTTCCCATGGCACCCTCTGGATTGAGCAGTGTAGTATGTGGACACTCTGCCCACCTTACTGCCTGGACTCCTAAGGACTTGGTTCTGGGCGTACGCTTATTGACTCTGTAAAGGTCCCCGCACTGCTGCGAGATAACTCCTGAAATGTGTGCCCACCCTGAAAGGAAGAGCAGATCTACCCATGGAAACTTGGCACTGCTGTATTTGGACTTGTCGCTTGTGTGGCGGAAGTACTTGGATTAATTTTCTCCTTTATTTTATTATAGTGTTTATTTTGGTTTCGATGATGAAATCAAAATATAGTAGAACACTGAACAGAATGTCCAGTTCTCAATGGAATCCAGACTTTCTGGAGCCATTGAGGTTAGATGAACCCCTAAAATTATTGCCCAGAAATCATCTGGAAACTATATGTTACACTGGAACTATCCTCAGAAGTCTTCTTCGAATCAAAAGTAACTTATCTTAATTAGTAAAATATGCCTGCTTTAAGCTCTTCTGAAGAATTGTCTCGGTGAGACCCACATGACAGTGATAGCCTGGAAGCTTGAATGTGAAGTGTTCGTAGCAAAGAATTTAAGATATGCTGGTGGGATACTTTGTGAAAGGGTGGTGAGAGTGTTCGCCCAGTTAGAATGTCATCAGCATCACTGACTTGAACGTATGAAGTCTGCCAAGTAACTCTGTGAACTCATCCTAGAAAAAGTGCTGTGTACCTCATTGCCAGGTATCACTATGGTCACCTTCCAAATACTCTCCCTGGGAAGCTCTGCACCTATGCCAGTGCCTAGTCACCCTTCCAAAGCAATTTTGGAACTCTTTTTTCTGGAGTGGCCGTGAGAGCTGTCTTTGTATTACCCTTGATGTCCTGAGTACCATCAAAATATTTTCCTTTCAACATTTCCTTTCCCTTTTGGTAAAGAAAAAAGTCACTGGAGGCCAGATCAGGTGAATAGGGAGGGTGTTCCAATGCAGTTACTTGTTCAGTGGCTAAAAATTCCTGCCCAGACAACTACACAAAGAAGTTCATGAACTTGCCCCCGTGTGTAATGGTCATTCCAGAAAGAGTTTGAAAATTGCTTTAAAGGGTCGAATAGGTTCTGGCATTGGTACACAGCTTTTCAAGGGGGGTACTTGGAAGATGACCATAGTGATATTCAGCAATGACATATGTAGCACTTAGAACAGTTAAGGTCATGGACTTAATTGTCAGACCTTGTATTGAAGTGATGTATCCTTGGCTATGAATGCTTTCATCAAAATAGCCAAAAATAATATTAAGTGCTGCAGCTGCTAACCAAAAGGTTGGCAATTCATATCCACCCAGTACTCCTTGGAAATTCTGTGGTGCAGTTCTATTCTGTCCTGTAGGGTCGCTCTGAGTTAAAATAGATTCAATGGCAGTGGGTTTGGGTTTTTTATATATATATATAATATATATATATATAAGATATTTATATATATATATCATGTACAAGAAGTGTTTTAAGAGATGCATAAACTCACTGGTAGGGAGAAAGCAGAGGACAGTCACACTCGCATACACCTAATATACTTAAGAGATCCATATTTGTGTTGATTCCAAAGACAGGTGGTCCAACAGAATGTGGAGATCACCAAACACTATCATCAATATAACCTGCAACTGAAATCTTACTAAAGATAATTAAAAATAGGTTGCAGCAGTACATCAACAGAGAACTGCCAGACATTGAAGTCAGATTCAGAAAAGCACATGGAACTGGGGACATCATTGCTGATCGGAGATGAATCTCAGCTGAAAGCAGAAAATACCAGAAAGGTGATTACCTTGTGTTTTATTGACTACACACAGACATTTGACTATGTGGATTGGAACAAATTATGGATAACATTGCAAAGGATGGTGACTCCAGAATGCTTAATTGTGCCCATAGGAACCTGTACATAGACCAATAGACAGGTGTTTGAGCAGAACAAGGAGATACTGTTTTGTGGTTTAAAATCAGCAAAGATATGAGTCAGGGTTGTGTCCTTTCAGTATTCATTCAGTCTGTGTGCTGAGCAAATAATTGGTGAAACTGTGCGAAGACGACTAGGGCATCGGGATTGGAGGAAGACTCATTAAGAACCCACATCATGCAGACGACACAATCTTGCTTGCTAAAAGCAAAGAGGACTTGAAGTGCTTACTGATCAAGATCTGATACTACAGCCTTCCATATGGATTACACCTCAACATGAAAATAAAAATCCTCAAAGTGAAACAATAAGCAATATCATTGAAAAAAAAAACCCACTGTTGTCGAGTTGGGTCCAACTCGTAGCAACCGTAAAGGTCAGAGTAGAACTGCCCCATAGAGTTTCCAAGAAGCGCCTGGCAAGTTCGAACTGCCGACGTTTTGGTTAGCAGAGGTAGCACTGAACCCACTACACCACCAGGCTTTCCAGCAATATCATAGTAACGGAGAAAAGATTGAAGTTGTCAACGATGTCGTTTTACTTGGATCCATAATGAACACACATGGAAACAGCATGGGAACATCTGCTGCCAAAACATCTTTAAAGCACTAAAAAACAAAGATAGCAGTTTGAGGACTAAAGTGCAGCTGAAGCAAACCAAGATATTTTCCATGACCTCACATGCATGCAAAAGCTGGATGATGAATAAAAAAGGTTGAAGAAGAACTGATGCATTAAAATCACAGTGTTGGCAAAAGAATATTGAATATGCTATGAACTGCCAGAAGAATGAACAGATCTGTCGTAGAAGAAGCACAGCCAGAATGCCCCTTGTCAGTGAAGACGCTGAGACTTTGTCTCGTGTACCTTGGATATGTTATCAGGAGGGAACGGTCCCTGGAGAATGACTTCGTGCATGGTGCAGTAGAGAGCAGAGGTTCAGCAAAAAGAAGATAGACCCTCAAAGGGATGGATGGACACAGTGGCTGCAGCAACATGAAGGTGGTACAGGACGGGACAGTGTTTCCTTGTCTTGCAGTGAGGGTCGGTCACTGTGAGTTGAGACTGACCCCACCCCACCTATCAACAGCAGTGTACTTACTAAATCTCACTTTTTAACTAGCTGTTCTGCTTTGTCTGATTTTAATGTGTCTAGCTGATCCTATGGCTAATGAATCAATTCATAGAGAGTACGGCACATCAGCTGAGGTGTTTTGTCATTCCAAGGGAAGGGTGCATTGCATATGTTGCCGCAGCAAAGACGTTGGTAGTCTGTGTCCACTTTGCATAGACTTTCTTTACAGAATGTTATCACTTAGGCTTAATACTATCAAAGAAAAATGAAATTGCTTGATAAGTTTGTGTGAGAGTACAATAACAATGCATTACTTTTTTAAAGATAATGAAAATTATATACAGGAAATTGTACGAAAATGGATTTTATTGGCTCTGGGATTATACGTTTCCTCACCCTGCCCTCTTTTTCCCCCTTGTTTGGAATGCTGTTTTATTTAATCATGGGCTTTTAGCTATCAGGTTTTTTTTATTGAAATATAATATACGAACTGAGAAAGTGCACAAATCATAAAGCTATACACACATTTCTACAAAATGAACACTTTCCTGTAGTTAGCACCCAGATAAAGACATAGAATGTCACTACTACTCCCCGAAAGCTGCTTCCCAGCCATCCTTCTGTCGTGATTTATGACTCCGTAATTAAGTTTTACATATTTTTGAAGTTTTGTTTACCTTCCATTTTTGGTTTTTGAAAAGAAGTAAATAATCCCATTTCTGTAAAGTTCATTCCATAGATCTTTGCTTGACTAGAGATAGGGAGGACTGTTTTTTGTCGTTTTACTAACAAGTGGAATTTGCTAGCATCTTTCGGAACTGTCTTCTTAGTTCTTTCTCTTATTTGAACAATATTCTTTTCAAAAAATGAGCATTTGTCGTTTACATAAAATTATACACATTTTTGTAGGGAACTCTAGTGTAGCACAGTAAGCCCTTGAAATGTTTTAGGATGGGCTGTTGGCCAGAGCATCTTTCAAGTCCCCTTGGGGGCTGAATGCTGGCTGCAGCTGTGACTTCGTGGGGCAGAGTTCCATGCTGCCGACAGCAAGCAAGAGGGGAGAAGCAGGATTCTTGCTCTTGTTCCTCCTGAAGCTTCAGGCTGAGCTACTAAGAATACTGACCACAGTGGTAAATAGCAAAGTCTGGCCCTGATGCTGCCCCTGTCCATCAATCATAATGAAGGTCAACTTTTCAGACAGCAGTGGGTTGGACTTGGTGATGGAGAGTGACCATATCTTGTGAGAATTTTATGGTTCTGTGCATCTATAGGACGCCATCCTGCTGACGTCTTGTTGGAGGAAGGGGAGTGGGAGGAGCAGAGGGGATAGGAGATTGTTGGGAGGATAGGACATGTATGGAGCAGAGAGGAGGGGTGTGCTGTCACCGGACAGGGAGAGCAGAGGGAGCTGCATACAGGTGAGCATGCGAATTTATATGGGAAAGTACATTTTCATTCAATCATAATTAAAAAAAAAGTAAACAAACAAACAAAAAACCCACTGCCATCAAGTGCAGTCCAACTCATAGCGCCCCTAGAGGTCAGAGTAGAACTGCCCCATAGAGTTTCCAAGGAGCGCCTAGCGGATTTGAACTGACAACCTTGTAGTAAGCAGACATAGCACTAAATTATAAATTAGAAAGATAAAATATATTGTAAGCCAGTTATCTGTGTATCTTTGTAAGGAATAAGTCTCATCAAAAATAACTTAGTAACCTTTTAAGACTTCCATGATATGTAACTGTTGTTTCAAGGGAGACAGAGGACCAACTATAAAGTGTTGCTGAGTGCAGCTGTAGGCCCCCTGGGTCCCAGTGGATGGGTGGCTCATTGGCTCCTGCCCTGCCTTTATTGACCAGTCGTATCCCCGACTGACAATGGAGTCTGCCTGACCCCAAAACGTTCTCATGCTATTACTTTCGTGTGCCTCTATGTGTCCTTTTAAACATGAAAGTCTGGAAATAGAATTCTTATTTATCTTAAGGTAGAGAAGAACTAATACCTCAGGCTGTAAAGGCAGACTGACATAACTGAAAGAACTAAATAAGACACACTTGTTGGGTGCTGTTGAGTTGCTTCTGACTGACAGCAACCCTGTGTGTACAGAATGAGACACTACCTGGTCCTGCACGGCCCTCACGATCTTTCATCTGCTTGAGCCCATTGTTGCAGCCACTGTTGACATGGTGGCTCACCAAGGGGCCTCCTCTTTTTAACTGAACCTGTACTTTACCAAGCGTGATGCCCTTCTCCAGGGACTGGTTCCTTCTGACAACGTGTCCAAAGTATTTGAGACCAAGTCTTGCCATCCTCCCTTCTAAGGAACATTCTGGGGCTGTACTTCTTCCAAGACGGATCCATTCATTCTTCTTGCTATACATGGTATATTCTTGGCCAACACTGTAATTCAAATTCATCAGTTCTCCTTTGTTCTTCTTTATTCACTGTCTAGCTTTCTTTCGAAAGCATCCCAGACAATTGAAAGTATATTGGCTTGGATTAGGTGCGCTTTAATCCTTAAAGTGGCAGCTTTGCTTTTTAACACTTTGAAGAGGTCTTTTGTAGCAGATTTGCCCAATGCAATATGTTGTTTGATTTTTTTTTTTGACCACTGTTTACACAGGCATTGATTGTGAATTGAATAAAATGGAATCCTGGACAATTTCAGTCTTTTCTGTTTATCATGTTGTTTCTTATTGGTTAAGCTGTAAGGTTTTTTTTTTTTTCTTTTTGGTGTTGATGTGTGATTCATACTAAAGACTGTGGCCTTTTGTCTTCATCAGTGAGTGCTCCACGTCCTCTTCACTTTCAGCAAGCAAGGTCGTGTCCTCTGCATATCACTTTGTTAAGTCTTCTTCAATCGTGATGCCACGTTCTTTATATAGTGCAGCTTCTTAGGCTCGGCATACAGACTGAACAGGTGTGGGGAAAGGATACAGCCCTGATGCACACCTTTCCTGACTCTAAACCATGCAAGATGCCCCTTGTTCTTTTCCAAAGTCTACCTGTCAATCTGTGTGCAGGTTCCATGTAAGTACAATTAAGTGTTCTGGAATTCCCATTCTTTGCAATGTTATGCATAATTGGTTGTGATCCACACAGTCAAATTCCTTTGTATGGTCAAGGAAACACAGGTAAACATCTTTCTGCTACTCTGTATTGTCAGCCAAGGTGACATCTCAGATCCTGTGTAGTTCTAAAATGAAGTCGGTAGGTGACACAGATGGTTCAGTGCTTGGCTGTTAACCAAAAAGTGCAAATCCACCCAGAGGTGCCTTGGTCATGTCAGGAGGAACTAGTCCCTGGAGAAGGACGTCGTGATTGGTAAAGCAGACGCGGTGAGTTGACACGGTGTCTGCAACAATGGGCTCATGTATAGCAGCAACTAAGAGGCTGGTGCAGGACCAGGCAGTGTTTCATTCTGTTGTGCCTATGAGTCAGACCTCACTTGATGACACCACACAACAACAATTAGTTTAACAATGCAATCAGGTTCTTGTAAATAATCTTCACTCTTGAATGTTTCTATGTCATGCCCTGATGACTTTAGAATGATACCGAGGGAGGGCGAGCCTGCCCTACCTGGGATGTTCTTTTATCCTTGAAACTTCAATCTTTCCTCTGTTTATCATGCCATTACTTGTTGGTCCACTTGTGAGATTCTTGTTTTCTTTATGTTGAGTTGTAATCTACAGTGAAGGCTGCATGTTTGATCTTCATCAGTAAGTGTTTCTCAAGTCCTCCTGTTTGGTGTCAATAAGCAAGGTTGTATCATTTGCATCTTGGAGGTTGTTTATGGGTCTTCCTCCACAAAAGAAGATAAAGTGTTTTTCCAACCTACCCCCTTAAGATGTTGGATCCAATTAATTCTTGTGATCAGTGACCTACTTTCAAGCTGCTTTTAGAAGCTTGGCAAAACCAAGCCTCCTTCCATTCCAACAGGGAGTTATGCTACTGTGCCTGGAAGAAAGATGAATAAAAACACCTACTTTTATAGATACAAATCTTCTGTTTAAAGGCTGTCTTCAAGGAATTGGGGCTTGTCTGGTTATTCTCAGTTTGAAGTATATCCTTGGGCATCTTCTGCTTGCCAGTATCTTGGAAGAACAGAAGTCCCATTTCGCTGTCTGTTCTAGGTGTTTGGTGTTTCTAATCATTATATGTCTTAGTCACCTAGTGCTGCTTTAACAGAATTACCACAAGTGGATGGCTTTAAAAAGAGAAACTTTATTTTGTCATGGTGTAACTAACCAACTAACCCACTGCCATCAAGTTGACTGTGACTTATAATAACCCTATAGACAGTAGAATTGCCCCACAGAGTTTTCAAGGAGCACCTGGCAGATTTGAACGGCTGACCTTTTGGTTAGCAGACATAGCACGTAATCGCTATATCACCAGGGTTTCTTTGTCACAGTCCAGTAGGCTAAAAGTCCAAATTCGGGGTGTCAGCCCCAGGCGAAGGCTGTCTCTGCTGGCTTTGGAGAAAGTCCTTGTCATCAGTGTTTCTCTGAACTGGGAGCTCTTGAGGCACAGAGTGCTCTAGTCCTTTCCAAAGGATGCACTCAACAACCAGCACTGCTTCTTGGTGATACGAGGTCCCCAAATCTCTGCTTGCCTCCCTTTCTTTTATATCCCAAGAGGCTACCCCAAGCTACAGTGCAGACCCCCACGTTGAGTCCTGCCCCACCCACTCAGCTGCTACCCATCCTCCCTCATTAACATGACAGAGGCAGGGTTTACAGCACCCACAATACGGGGAATCATGGCCCAGCCAAATTTCTACACACGTGTTCTGGGGAATGCAATTCAATCCATGACACTGTCTTAATCCTTTAAATGATAATTAGGAATTAAAATGTATATGAAAAGACCCATGACTAAGTCTAGCCTTTGCTAAGGTATTCAGGACCTGACGGAGACTAGAGTCTCTGGAACTGAACCTAGGTCAATAGAGAATATTCACATGCTTAAGGTTCACACTGTACACTTGTCTGTCTTTCTTTTGGTACTTGTGGATCAAAGGATTTCATTTTTCCCCCTAAACATTCATTTATTGGTTACTGTAAGCTTGACCTTATTTGAGGGAGCTGGAGTTTGGGAAAAAGTTCACTCACATGGAGCTTGCAGTCTGTAGGAAGGAGGGTGCATAGGTGTGGTCATCTGCATCCCATGGTCACGTGTGCTTCAAGGCTGGAGGGATGGTCAGACAGAGCAGCCAGCAGGTTGGAGGAGAGACATGTCATCACTCTCAGGGGTGATAGGAAACATTCTTCCTTATTTCCTTCCTTGCTTCTCTTGCTTTAATCCGTTATTCAACAGATGTTGAGGGAGTGCTGTGGCAGGAAGTGCCAGCTGCTCACGAGACTCCATGTATTTCTCTTTTTCCTGGGCGCACACTAATCTACACATCCCTGATACCCTGTGTCATGGATTGAGCTGTGTCCCCCCTGCCACCCCCAAAGTGTGTGTAGCCGTGTGGCTGGGGCATGATCCCCAATATTTTATGATTGTCCTCTATTTTGTGATTTTCCTATGCTGTATGTTAGAGGATTAGGGTGGGACTGTAAGTTTCTTTGTAAGATCACCTCCCTGCTCCACTGTAAAGGGAGTTTCCCTGGAGTATGGCTTGTACCACCCTTTATCCTTTCATCCTACAAGAGATAAAAGGGAAGCCAGCAGAGAGTTGGGAACCTCACACCACCAAGAAAGCAGCACCGGGAGAAGAGCATGTCTTTGAGACCTGAGGTTCCTGTGCCAGGATGCTCCCTGGACAAGAGGGAAAGCCTTCCCCTAGAGCGGACACCCTGAATTCTGACTTAGAGCCTACAAGACTGTGTAAGAATAAACTTTCCTCTGTTAAAGCCATCCACTCACAGTATATTCTGTTAGAGCAGTACCAAGTGACTAAAACACCCTGCTATTAGGTGTGGCTACGGGGCTGAAATCTGGCCAGCTGTAGGTGGGCAGGAGTGATGGGGGCAGCCTCCAGATCTGCCCATCAAAGTTCCCCGTTCTGCTGACTGAATGATCATGGACACGGTTACTGCTTGAAGCCACTTACTGAAGATGAGAAGCATACCATCAGTCTGTGTCTCTGCATGACTGTGCTTAGCAAAAGTCCCTCATCCCCATCCTTGCATGAAACTGATTTGGACTGTTTACATGAGGAAGAAATAAACCATGATTGTGTTTGAGCCATTCTACAATTGAGCGTATTTGTTAGAGCAGTTAACAGTTTCCTACCCTAATTTTATCAAATTTCTCCCAGGTTTGGAGCCCTGTGGCACAGTGGTTAAGAGCTCAGCTGCTAACCAAAAGGTCGACGGTTCACATCTAGCAGCTGCTCCTTGGAAACCTGTGGGGCAGTTTTGCAGTATTCTGTAGGGTTGCTATGCGTTAGGACCAGCTGGACAGTACCTAACAACACCACTAGGTTTTAGGTTCTAGTGAAGGGGATAAACAATAAATATGTAAACAAACCAACCAGAGATTTATCTATTCAGATATGTGCTATGAATGAAAAGAAAATCTTGCTGAGGGAAGGGCAGCTAGCAGTAGCTGTGTTTTGAATGAAGTTTAGGTTTTAACTCCTAAATAGGTGTATCCCCCACCCCTCAAAAAAATATTGCTCGTGAGTCGATTTCAACTCATGGTGACCCTATAGGTCAGAATAGAACTGCCCTATAGAATTTCCAAGGATTGCCTGGTGGACTCAAACTGCTGACCTTTTAGTTAGCAGCCACAACTCTTAACCACTGCATGATTGGCTCCGGTCTAAAAGCAGGAAAATACATTATTAATCAAAGGAAAACATAGGAAAATCATAGAAACCTAGGACAGGATCACAGACTCTGCTTCTTAACCTACCCTTTCTGTCCCCAGGATTAGTAGGAATTTCTTAGACAATTCCAACAAGTTGCAGAAGTCGTGGTCTGCTGAGAAGGAGACCATCACTGAGCATTGAACAGGGTGTGCTAGGGATGGAAGAAGGTTTCTGAGTTTCCTTAAAGATCTCAAAGGCAAAAAGGATTTGTGTTTAATGGTCCAAAATGACTTTATATTGATTCTGCACCTTTGGATGCCTTTGAAGATCTTAAAGAAAAAAGAAGCAAGAAACACTGAATGTATATATTTTTAATCCAGTGGACTTTAGTGAAATTGAGAGATTGTCAGTTGAATGAGAAGTTGGAGAGAGGTAATTCTGTTTGTCTTATTTTAATAATATCCCTGAACCATGGTAGCATCTGGACTCGGCTCTTTATTGAAATTATAAACATGCCTAAATATAGATTAATATATTAATCATGGATATTTTCTGTATCCAAGAGACAGAATCTAACTCAAGTTCTAAAATTATTATGAGCAACCAAGAGTATCCTAAAAGCCCACTAAGGAAGGCAGGCACCTGTGTGATACAGGAACTGACTGTTGAGAGGCCTTCAGAAAGCAGGCGACAGTTCTCATCTTTCCTGCTCTGTCTCCATCACACTCGCCACATCTCTGCCTCATCATGATTACCTTGTTGTCCTGTTTGTCTCTGAAGACTGGGTATCACAGCTCACTCATTTGTTAGCGTATCAGAATGCAAGACCACTACAAGCTCCCAGATAGCAGTTGTAGCATCCACACTGGACTGTGCACCACAGTTCTGAATTTCCAGTATTGAATGAGAACCTCAGAACTCACACCGTCTGTTATGCCTGTTATGGACTCTTGATTCCATCAGCAATGTCCAAGGTCATGTGACCCATCTCCTGTTTATCAGAGGCCATGTGAAGAGTATCCAAGAAGAGACAGCATGAGTATAGTACAAAGAAGGACATACATGCCTCCTTCCACCCTGAGGCCAGCAGTCTGGCCTCCTTCTTCTGAGACACACAAGTTTAATGGTAGCTTCTTAGTATAATCTTCGTAATGCCCAAAGGGCTGTAATCTGGCTCATACCCTTCCCTACTGGAGAGTCCCCCAAGTGAACCACACATGCTTAGGGCATCCACGGGAGCCCTTTCTGACCAGGAATGCTATTAGATACTCCAGTGGGTTTTGAAAGTTGCCAGTTGACATTTATGGAGGGACCACTGTGTGGAGCCCTGATGGCAGAGTAGTGGAGAGCTCAGCAGCTAACTAAAAGGCTGGCATTTCAGTCTACCAGCTGCCTCGTTGGAACCCAGTGGGGTGGTTCTCTTCTGTCCTTAGGATTGCTGTAGTGGGAATCGACCCGATGGCAGCAGGTTTGGTTATTTGTTTTAGTGCCTTTATTGATGTTTCTCCTCCTGACTGCTTTTCCCCTGACCTGCCACTTCTTAAAAATAGGTCACGATGCTGCCTTTCTGGGATAATTTCCATAAGCTTCTCCCTTTGGGCCATGGTAGATCATTTCTCTAGGTGACTTGAACCTCACACTTCATGTGGCAGAAAAGAACAAAAAGCAAAGCCTGTGTATTCAGGTGTTTTCTCGAAGCTATTATCTTTAATTTAATATAAAAATTACTTTTATTTCATTTCTGCAGCAGGACATATACTAAATAGTTAACTATGAGCTGTTGAAAAAGGACAAGAGGAGTCTGAATGTGCATTTACAATGGACATATGTCTAAGAATACTGTCTCTGCGCTGACACCTCCCACACGGATGTCCCCAGCCTCTCTCTTTCCTCGTGACTCGTACATCCTATGACCTACTTGACATTTTCATTTGGAGATCTTATAGACATATCAGACCTACCAAGTCCCAAATCTTGCTTGCTTCTCCTTCCCCAGCTTGCTCTTCCCACTGCATTCCCTTATCAGGAAGTGATAACTCCTTCTTTGCAGTACTTTAAGCTAAAAAAATCTCAAAGTCATTCTTGGTTCTCTTTTTATTTGCTGTCCTTATCCAGTCCCTTAGCAACTCCTGACAACTTTCACAACAGACCCAGAAACAGATCACCGTCCATTTCCACTGCTAACAGGCCATGACACCCCCTCTGCCCCCCAGGCCATGCTGGTACCACCTTCACCTCGGCTGTTGTACGAGTGGAAACTTGGGTGGTGTAGTGGTTAAGTGCTACGGCTGCTACACAAAAGGTCAGCAGCTCACATCTGTCAGGCGCCCCTTGAAAACCCTATGGGACAGTTCTACTGTGTCCTATAGGGTCGCTATGAGTCAGAGTCTACTTGATGGCAGTGGGTTTGATTTGGGTTTGTTTTTCTGTAGTGGTCTCAGAACTGGTCTCCTTGTTTCCAGCAGTGCCCCCTGCAGCTTTTTCTCAGCATAGCAGTTCAAAGGATCATTCTAGAATGCCAGTCTGTCAGGTGCCCTACTCAGATTAATAGCCAACGGTTTGACCCCAGGCTGTAAGGAGCCAGATGACCTCGTCCTCCTCCTCCAGCTTCATTTCCTGTCACTCCGTCTTTTGCTGACTCTGGTCGAGCCTTGGTGCTCTCCTTGCGGTCCCTCAGGGATGCTGACCACACACGCCTCTCAAGGCCCTTGCATGTGCTGTTTGTCACTGCTTCCTCCTCAGGTGGCCGCAGGACCGTCTCCTTCTCTCCTGCGGGTCACCACTGAGATGCCATCGTATAAAGCAGTCCTTCCCCTCTACTTGTAGTTTTTGCCCCTCTCTCCTTTTTTTTTTTTAAAATAATACATACAGCCGTCTAGCATGCCAACCAGATCTCGTTGTGGTCCAGCCTATTCTGACTCAGAGTGGCCCTGTAGTACATATTAATTGGCCGCTTCATTTATTGTGCGTTACTGGATATAAACTCCTCGAGAGCAAGGACATTCATTTGCTTACTGTTATATCGAGTGTCTAGAGCAATGTCTTGCAAACATTTATTGAATGAAGGGGTGAATGAAAGAGTAAATATAGAACAACATCTTCAGTGTATTACGTGGACAAAAGTGCAGAACAATATGCTTGGATTGCTTTACGTGTGTAGAAAGGGGAGAATAACAAACACCTAACTCTGTCACAAGATTAAAAGTGAATACCCAGAGGAACGCAAAAATCTGATAACGATTTGCTTCTGAAGAGAATTCTCTTGAGAGTGAGACTTTTTTTGTCACTATAAAAACACAAAACAAAACCATTACCCTTGAGTTGATTCTGACTCATAGCAATCCTGTAGGACAGAATAGAACTGCCTCCATAGGCTTTCCAAGAAGCAGCATGTGGATTTGAACTGGTGACCATTTGGTTAGCAGCCTTCTCTTAACCACTGCACAGCCAAGTCTCCATTTTTCATTACAGACTCTTTGATTTTTTGCAGTGTGCATGTAACACCTTTGGCCCCCAACCAAACAACTGACAGTATTATTGGGACTATTTGGTAACCCTCTTTTGGGAACAAGGAGCCCTGTTGGCACAGTGGGTAAAGCAATCAGCTACCAACTAAAAGGTCAGTAGTTCAAATCCACCAGCCACCCTGCTCTGCGGTAGAAAGATGTGGCCGCCTGCCTCCACAGAGATGTATAGCATTGGAAACTCTCTGCAGCCTCTGTGGGTGGAGATCAGTCTGAGGGAAGCCTGTTGGGTTTGGTATTGAGTGTCAGCTATGTTTTATGAGTAGTTAGAACTTTAGGGAACCAGTATATCTGTTGCTGTATTGCTGCAAAACAAACTCTCAGTTTCTTTCTCCTTCTCTGCTGTTTTCTGTATTGTAGATAGCTTCTCTTTATTATAACAAAAAAGGGTTGACATTTTTGGGTCAGTTTTCTCTTTACCATCTGCCACAGAAGCTTTGACACCGGGGTAGATTAGGCACAATGTCAAGTTGGCAGCCTGTACAGTGTAATTTCAATCTGGAAAATCTCTGTATTTCAGCTTCCTATTCAATGGCACCATTTTCCTGTTGCGGTGCACCTTTTGTTTTTTTGGCTTTTTTTTTTTTTTTCTCTTCCTGTAACCTTTTCCCTGTGGTTTTCCAGTTGGCGTTTCTGCATCACAGATCTCACTGGAAGAAGTGGACAAGAATGCCCAGGCAGGTGGCATTTCTCAGCCTGGCTTCTCTGATGCGGTGCTCCTGGGACCTCACTTGTATGGTGCATCCTGAAGCTGTCCAGGGATGCTAGGCCTTTGGGCCCATGTAGTTGGCCTGGACCTGTCTCAGAAAAACAGAATTTCATTGGCTTCTGTGCTTGTGCTTGAATTTGCCTGTGTTGTGGATAAAAGAGCTCAGAAATCTATCAGTGGTCTTAAACTTTAGCATCAGACAGCAGATCTTTAAAGACACACTTTCTGTTTGTGAATACTGAGGAAAGGCACAGATCTATAGAAGTGGCCCCTCTATAATGTGGTCCTTTAGGCTTCCTGAGGAACCCCCTAAGTTGACACCTGCCATTTTGGCCTTGTCAGTAGACTGATTTTTTCCTTTCTGGTTTCAATAGGAAAAAATAGTTGGCTTCTTAGTTATATTGGTAATGCCAGTGTTTTCTACTAATGCTGTTCAATTTCCTTCCTACTGTCCCACCCAGCAGTCTCAGGAGTCTTTGGACTTATATATGTATAGCAGATGGATGGAGAAAAATTTACAACAGAACAAAAAATCTTCAAGTAAAGTAATTACCGTGGCTCCTTAGCCACAGCAAGCAGGTGCTAAGTAAGTCCATCAGTCATGACTCAGGGCTGATTGGCACATCATGGCACTGTCATTGCACCATACATCTCTCCGTGTGCATTGTGCCTCTTTGGCATTGTTGGTGACACTGCTTTCATTTTGCTGTAGCTTCTGAGAGAGTAGACAGGTGGTACTCTCAGATTCGATTTTAGCATTCTGTTGATCTCTGAGGGTGGGTTCAACTTGGATGGATGGATGGATGGGTCGATGGGTGGATGGGTGGGTGGGTAGGTGGGTGGGTGGGTAGATAGATGGGTGGGTGGGTCGATGGGTGGATAGGTCAGTGGGTGGATGGATGCTATTGAGTTGACTATGACTCCTAGCAATACTGTAGAACAGAAATATTTCCCGGTCCTGTGTCATCTTCACAATGTTGTGGTTACTGTGCAGTCTGTCTCACTGAGGGACTCACACGATCTCATTGGCTTTCTTCATCATGCATGCAGTGACTGGTCCAAACAGTTGTGTTGGACAGTGTTCTCTGGTGATTCATACGATTTTCATTAACTAATTTTTAGAAGTGAATGACTAGGTCCTACTTCCCGGTCTGTCTCAGACTGGACGCTCTGCTAAACGTTTTTACCATGGATGACTGGTATTGGAAATCCTAATGGCATCACTTCTAGCATCACAGCAACGTACGAGCCACCACAGTATGACAAACCGAAAGATGGATAGCAGTGTTATGACTTAGTGATCTAATTTTCACTAGCACAGAGTGATAAAATGAATCCCTAATTATCTATCTTTTTAAAGCCACTGGGAGCAAAGTTAACAGAGCCGAAGGAATGAAGGTCATCTTCACAACAACTAGATGCACAGCTATTTGTCTCTAGGTGACTTAACTTCTATTACCCTCTTGATGCAGTCAAGTCCACCTATTGGGCAGGTGTCACAGGTTGAATAGTGTCCCCCCGAAATATCTCTCAACTTCTCTAGGCCATGATTCCCAGTGTTGGATGCTTTTCCACTATTTGTCATCTGATGTGATTTCCCTACCTGTTGTAAATCGTACTTATATATTGTTAATGAGACGGGATCAGAGACAGTTACGTTAAACAGTCAAGACTCAATGTATAAGATTAGGTTATGTCTTAATGCAATCTATGGAGATACAAAAACGAGAAGCGAGAATAGAGATGGGGAGACCTCATACCACCAAGAAAGCAACACAGGGAGCAGAGTGCAAACCTTGAACCTGCAGTTCCTGCACTGAGCAGTCATTTGACTTGAGGAAGATTTATGACAGGGACCTTCCTTCAGACCTGACATAAAGAGAAAGCCTTCTGCTAAAGCCGGCACCTTGAATTTGGATTTCCAGCCTACTAGAGTGTTAAGAGAATACATTTCTCTTTGTTAAAGCCATCTACTTGTGGAGCTTCTGTTTCAGCAGCACTATATAAAAGACATAACGGGTGACAGCCAGTGTTGATGAATATTTTTGGTCGTCTTCTTGTGTTTATTTCCTCTTAAGGTTGCTAAAGTGAAAGAAGAAGTAAACTATGCATGTAAAATATAGCAGGGTCGTGATCCAGGGTCACACGGATACGAGTTGGAAAAGGGAGGAGCATTTTTAATAGCCTTTCCACCTAGTTGTGCGTGTCCACGCTTACTACTTCACTAAAACTACAGAAGTAGTAGTTTCTTAAAGGCGAATTGCAGTCAGAAGCCATATTACTGGATATCCCATATTGTGTTCATTAAAATACACAGAATAATCTTGAACATTGAATCTTATACTAATGCATGACTTAGGTCTTTTTTTTTCTCCACAAAGGTAGAAGATAAAATAAATGTTGTTGTTATTGAATAAACATTAATACAGAATGTGCAGGTACCACAGCCAGTGCACATGTCATTGTCGGAGGTCCAAACATCTGTGTTCCTCGCAGCCTAAGAAGTCCCTAGGTGGTGCAGACACTGAATGCACTTGGCTGCTAACCAAAAGATTGGAGGTGTGAGTCCACCTAGAAGTGCCTTAAGAGTGGGTTTCTTTCAAAGGTGCCTTGAAGGAAAGGCCTTGTGATCCACCTTCAAAAATCAGCTATTGAAAATCCTGTGGACTACATTTCTCCTCTGACACACATGGGGTTGCCATGAGTCAGAACTGACTCAACAGCAACTTTTTTCTTTTTTTCCCTTCTTAAACCTATGAGTTCACTCACACTTATTTTATGTGGCAACGTATCAATAAAACCCTTGTTCCTGAAAGACATAAAAGTGTTCAAGGCTTGGATAGGAATCTTGTGATCAGCTTATGGGACACGAGGAAGGCAGTACCAAAGGACGTCCTGAGTCCAGGCATGAGTCCTTCCTGGAGCAGAGAAGTGATACCAGAAGCTCACACTGGAGGTGCTGGGGGGCGGGAAAGGGGGGCATGGTGCTCCTGGGTGCCGCTGTTGTCAGAGGTCACCCAGACCCAACCAGTGATTAGGACACAGTGATGGTGAATTCAGCACCCAATACAGAATGCCAAGCAAGGCGTCTGCCGGTGGGCGACTGCTGCCACCAACTGGGACATCAGGTTGCCTTGAGTTGGAACTGACTTGATGGCAGCTAGTTTAGGTTTTGTTTTTTAGGAGACCCGTGAATCATAAACTGCCAAAGAAAACCAAAAACCAAACCCATTGCCATCAAGTCAATTTGGACTTGTAGCAACCCTATAGGACAGAGTAGAACTGCTCCATGTGGTTTCTAAGGAGCACCTGGAAGATTCGAACTGCTGACCTTTTGGTTAACAGACATAGCACTTAACCACTATGCCACCAGAGTTTCCACGCTGCCAAAGAGAACAGTAAAATAAAACCTGTGCAGCCTGAACTGAAGTGTCTGCTCTGAAAGGCTGATGCTCTAGGTAGTCAAGCTAGGGAGTGCAGAACAGCAGTTTTGGGGGTCACTGTGTACTGGGGTGCTGGGGTAGTGAACTGGCTATAAAAAACTTCTGCAAAATGAATTCTGAATTTACCGTAGGAGAAAAATTGCATTCATGTCATATGTATATATACTTAAGATTGTTTCTGTAAATGTTATTTGATTGGAGGAGAACCTTTTTATCAGTGAATTTAGAGTTCGTCTTTAACTTCATGGTCAAATCTCATGATGATTTAAATATGCAAAGCAGTGATTATTCTTGAATGTAGAAATAAAGGTCACCCTCGTGGTGCTGTAGTGGTTAAGTGCTTACGGCTGCTAACTAAAAGGTCTGCAGTTCAGATCTACCAGGCGCTCCTTGGAAACTCTATGGGGTGGTTCTTCTCAGTTCTCTGGGGTGGCTATGAGTTAGAATTGACTCGAGGGCAGTGATTTCTTTCTTTCTTTTTTTTTTGGTGTTTTAATAGAAATAAAACAATGAATTAGTTGCCGTTGGGAATGTAGACGCTCATGATAAGTAAAAATGGTCATTGAAAAAGCAGTGAAAATACTTCACATGATTCTTGGGCTTGTTACTGACACTGGAGCCGTGGTGATACATACATGCATCTTTTCACTGTTGTTTTAGTCACTGCAGTTAAATGTAGGCTGCTGGTGTGCCTTTCTCTGGGTTAAATGATTTCCGGAAAGCTTGTGTTTTCTCCCACATTAAATGTAAAAGTTTTCTGCCAAACTGAAGTTAAACAGCTCTTGGCAGACTTTAAAGTTGGATCAGCATCAAAGGAAATTTTATTTGGCTCTGAGGGTTATTTGGATCAAGTTTTCTTTTTCATTTTAATATAGTTTCTCATCAGCTGACTGTTTTACCTTTGAACTCAAGTTTGCTGTTCATAGCAGCACGGCATGAAATGTCATCTAGCCTGGCAGGATCTCAAAAGAGTTGGCTGCTTGGGCTGCAACAGATAGCTGAGAATCTTTCTGGAGCCCTGATTTCCACTACCGAGGATGGGTGGTCTTGCATAAATGGGCACTTTTGTCATTTCTTTGGTCACACTTAAACATTTCTTCACCTATTAGGCCAGGCTAGGAGTTCTTGGGTGTTGCAGATGGTTAACTCACTTGGTTGCTAACCAAAGGTTGGATGGTTCCAGTCTACCCAGAGGTGCCTCAGAAGAAAGGCCTGGTGATCTACTCCTGAAAAATCAGTCACTGAAAATCTGGTGGAGCACCATTTAACTCTGACAGACATGGCGTCACCGTGAGTCCAGCTCAACTGGACACCATTTGTTTTTATTAAAAAAAAAAAAAAGAAACCCACCAAAGCCATTGCTGTCAATTTGATTTCAACTCATGGTCACCATATAGGACAGCATAGAGCTGCCCTCGTAGGGTTTCTAAGGCTGTAATCTTTATGGAAACTGACTGCAACATCATCCTCGTATGAGTACCTGGTGATTTGAACCTTTTGGTTAGGAGTTGAGCCCTTCACCACTGCACCACCAGAGCTCCTTGTTTGTTTGGTTTTCTTTTACTGGCAGGGTAAATTTTTATTATCATGGTTTCTTCTTTCCTTCCTGCTCCTTCTCCTCTCCCTGTGTCTTCTAATAATAAAGTTAGTCCAATTAGAATTTGGTCCACAAGTTTTTTTGTAAAGTCACAGCATGAGGTGACAAAGTACAGGTGGTCCGTAGGAATGTCTGGTTTAGGGACGGTCTGTCCTTGTCCTTTAATGTTGTGTAAGTTTACCCTCACTTTGAAATAACTGAAGCAACCTCTACTCAAAACAAATTCTTCAACAGAGCTACGTGTACCACTCTTAAATCACTGAAAAGGCTTTGAGGCTTTTGTGGCACTGAGGTACAGCTAAATAAGAACCACGTGCACCTGTTCGGACTCACCTACAAATACGACCTTATGATTTAAACAGAGAATGAGGAATGGATCTCGTTCGTAACCCAAGGACTGTCTGTACTGCGAAAATGTAGCATAGCTTCGGGTTATGGGAGCAGCTGCTTGGGTTACATGTGACATTTGATGAATAGATAACCCACAGCTGAGAGCTGAATTAATTGAGACCATTTGTTATGCTTCCAAATTTAAAATTTCAAAGCTAACCTGGCATTCTGCAGATTGGAGACTCATCTGATAAACCAGTTTAAGGAATTTCTAAACTACGTTGAAATGTCCAGGTCTCTTATCAAGCACTGTTTGTCGGTTTGAACCCTGGTTGCACAGTGTTTAAAAACTTGGTGGCTGACCAATAGACTGGCAGTTTGAATCTACCAGCCACCAGTTGGAACCCTTATGGCACAGTTCAACTGTCCTGTAGGGTCACTGTGAGTTGGAATCCACTCGACAACAGTGAGTTGGGTTTTTTGCGTGGTTCACAGGTGACTCTGTGCCTAGTATAATTGTTTTTGTTTTTGAATAAATGTTGGAAGAACAGTTGAGCTATTTTTCTAGCTAGAGAGTAAATATTTCCTCATATAGAACAAAACTGTGAGACTCTCCATTGATTTATATGCCAAGGCAGTTTAAGGCAAAATAGAAAAGGATTTTGGCTGTAGTTTCTGTCATCCGCCAGATTTCAGCAAAAGACATTTTTACTTGTATCCAAGATTCTAAAATTGTTCTTTCTTTGAGGAGGATTTGGTGGAACACTACTACTCTCCCAGGTAGTGTGTTAGAATTCAGTGTCCTGCTTAAAATGCAAACAGTAAGCTAACAGAAGAGTATTTGGAAGGTTCTGAGATTTTTCTAGGATAAAGCAGCCACTGTTTTAGCTCAGGGAAAGTCCATGTGAGATGCAGCCCTGTTTCAGTCTGATTGCAAATGTTTTCCTGGTCCATCGTCTTATCTTCATGGCTTCTTTAAAGAAACTGTGGTTATCAAGAACATCAGAGAAAGTCTTGCTCATTATAAAGGAGGCAAGAACAGGAAAAGGACAACTGTCTTTCCATGCACACATCTGTCTCTGCTGTACAGTGACAGTTCCAGTCATCTTTCAAAGGCAGTGTGCTCTGTGTTGGTTCTAGTAGGCAGGATGAAACAGTTTTGTCAGCTAATCAGTCTGCTCAAAATGATGTACACAGCCATCTAAGAATAAGTCCTTTAAAAAGGAAAGCAATTAGCTGTCCATATGGGATGCCTGAGTTTCTGTTTTGTAAAATGTCCAAGAACTGAAGTCCTGCTGGATTAAAAAAGGTGCAGATGAACTAGAAAGCCTGTCATGTTGCCCGTCTGCCTGCACGGTACTTTTCAAATTTCCTGTAGTTAATACTAAGAGCTTGACTGCAAACCAAAAGGCTGGTAGCTCGGATCCACCACTCGCTCCTTGGAAACCCTCCGGGGCAGTTCTTCTCTGTCCTGTAGGGTCGTTGTGAGTCGGGATTGACTCAGTGGCAACTGGATTGGTTTTGGTTTTTATACTTAATATGGCGTGAGAGCAGGAGAGACAGAAACTTGACCAGATTTCTGTGCTTGCTCACGTGTAGACACAAGAGAGCTAGGCTATGTTTAGAAGGCGTGGTACCTCTCTGGTGAAAGGATACAGAAAGGTACCTGGGTGATAGTATTATGAGTACTGTTCTTAAGTCTGTTATTTTAATATTATTCTTGTGGATAATATCCTCAGGGGTTAAATGCTAGAAACTTTCAGTAGTATCCCAGAGACTTTTGATGCTGAATATGAATGACTTAACGTAGTGGATAATAAAAATTGTAGTTTATGATTTTGCATTAATTAGGGTAGGAGCCCTTAGGGTAGGAGCCCCTGGGTGGTGCAAGCAGTTAATGTGCTTAGCTGCTAACTGAAATTTGGAGGTTCAGATTCACACAAAAGTACCTCAAAAGAAAGGCCTGAGGAAGGGGAGTGGATGGAGAGGAGCGGAAAGGAGACTGTTGGGAGGATGAGACAGGTATGGAGCAGAGAGGAGTAGTGTGCAGTCACCAGACAGGGAGAGCAGTGGAAGCTGCATATAGGGGGGCATGTAAATTTACATGTGAATGTACATTTTCACTCAGTTATGTTAAATAAAAATAAAAAAGAAAAAAGAAAGGCCTGGCAATCTTCTGAAAGATGAGCCATTGGAAACCTCAGGGAACACATCTCTCCTCTGATACACGTGAGGCCACCGTGAGCTAGAATTGATAAAACAGATAAATTCTCAGTGTGAATTGAAATTGGCTTATTGCTGAAATAAAGTTAAAATGAGTGTACTTGATTGGTGGGTGGCTTTCCTCTGAGTAGTGATTCCAGGAACCAGGCTCCTTCTATCTTGCTGCTCTGTCCCCTTCAACAGGTGGCTTCTGAGGTGCTTATCATCATTAAATTGAGGAAGAAGGAAATGCAAGAAGGAGATTCTCATTGGCTAGGCCTGACAGGGATGCTGTCAGTTTGCTCACATCTCATTGGCTAGAACTTAGGCACATGGTCCCATCTACCCAAGGAAGCCTGGGAAATGTAGTCCAGCTGTGTTCCCAAGAAGGGGGTGGGAAACCCACCAAACCCACTGCTGTCTAGTCGGTTCTGACTCATAGAGACCCTATATGATGTAATAGAACTGCCCCCATAGGGTCTCCAAGAAGCACCTGATGGATTCGAACTGCTGACTTTTTAATTAGCATCCGTAGTGCTTAACTAGGACGCCACCAGGATTCCCAGAAGAGGAGATAGGTTGGTTTACAGTCAATCAGCCTCAACAGTCTAAGAATAATTTTTAAAAAGCTATAAAATTCTAGTTATTTTTCAATATTCTTTTTATTGCCTCTTCCTAAGTTTTAAATTGAATTTATTTATATATTGACAGTTATTCTAAACTATTATGAAACTTTTTCTGTTGTTTGTTTTCCTTTAAGTGTGAGATTAGAAAGGTGATGTCTGTGAACCATTGGACAAACATGCTGAAGCAGGAAGTTTATTCTACAGCTTTTGAAAAGCAGTTAGCAATTGTGTAATTTCCAAATTAATGTCACAACAGTGGATGTGGTAGAGGGGACCCAGTATGAGAGACTTTGATCAGATGAGATGAACAAGACTTGACATCCCCGTGGAATTCAGTGTCAGGGAGTGAAGAGTCAGGTCATTCTGAAAATCCCCCAGGAGTGATCAGAAAGAAATTTGAAGTTTGGGAGAAGGAGAAGGTGGATAGTGAACAGTTTACACACATTAAATCTGAGGTATCTGACAGAAATATACCAGCCATGTTTGAAAATTATGTCTGTAATTCCAAGTAGAGTAAAAGCCTGAATCATCTAGATATCAGGGCTTTAAGGTCATGGATTTAAGCTCAGTTCACCCAGGAAAAAGAAGACCATACTGTAGACACCTCAGACTGAATGATGGCTAATAAGAGCTGTTAGATTTAGCTGTTAGAAGATACTGAGGGAGTTCATCGACAGAGCTCTGGAAGCAGAAGTCAGATTGAGATGAACTGCAAAATAAATGGAAAATAACGAAGAGGTAAGGGAGCACAGTAGCTGTGAGAAAGGGTATATAAAACAGTTATCCTTTTCTTCTTGATCAAGAACAAGGCAAATGCTGACCAGAGAACAGCCACTGGTGTTCAGTAGCATTATTATTACTATCATTGATTATTTTTACTCCAGTTTCTACATAGAAAACAATTTGGCATATCAAGTGTGTAGACACTAATTCCATCAAAATAAATAAGTAGAAGATGCTGTTGAGTCAATTCCCACCCCTAGTGACCCTAATGTGCAGAATAGAACTGCTTCATAGGGTTTCCAAGGAGTATTTGGTGGATTCAGATTGCCAGCTCTCAGTTAGCAGCTGTAACTCTTAACCACTGCCCCACCAAGGCTCCAAGTTCCATCAAGGGAAGAATATTTTAAATTTTATTTTATTGTTACTATTTTTTATTGTGATTAAGTGGAAGTATACCATCCAAATCATTTTTGCATGCCCACCTGTCTGCAGCTCCTTCTTCCTTCCCCACCCGGTGGTGACAGCACACTCCTCCTTTCCGTTCTTTACTTCCAGTGTCCCCTCAACAAGCATCTGTCACCTCCACCCTCGTCTCTGCCATCTGGGAAAAAAACCAGTAGGACCATCTCCTATAAATGCATGGAACCATAAAGTATGCACAGCGTGTGGTCACACTGTGTCCTTGAGTCTAGTCCCTTCTTCAAGGGAAAAATATTTAAGCGACACTGCTGTCATTCAGAATTGACTGGAGGGCGACTGGTCTCGTCTGGTCTAGTCTAGCCAGCCTGGGTAAGATATTAGCAGATGACAGTGGGAGTGTGAGAAGAAACATTTTCACTTCCATTAAAGAGTAGCTTTTTTTTTTAGCACTATGTAAAATATACTCATTGAGCTCTTATTGTGTACTCAGCACTCTACTGGACAGTGAGGGGCAGGGGAGTGGGAAAAAGAGGACACAGTAAGTAACACAAGAAACAGAAGAAATGTTGATGTCTGAGGAGTAGCTTTCTGTAAGGCCAGTTACATACAGTGTGCTGTGGATAGAATGGAGCCCTGGTGGCATAGTGGCTAAGAGCCGTGGCTGCTAACCAGAAGGTCAGCGGTTCAGATCCACCTGGGGTCCTTAGAAACTGTATGGGGCAGTGCTCTGTCCTGTAGGGTCACTATCAGAATTGACTCAGTGGCAATGGATTTGGGTTGGTTTTTATGGATATGATAACCTAGTGAGATGGGTGATGATTTTATTCCTGTTTTAAAGATCATTACGGTTCCAGTGGTCTAAATAAATGAGTTGTGGAAGATCACTGGTCTGTAGCTTCCAAGAGTGACGTGTGAGGCACAACTAATCACACGTACATCTTTTTGCCTTGCTTTCCTGTTCTGTGAGTTGCTGTGAGTCAGAATCATCTCACTAGCAGTGGGTATGGTTTTGTTTGGGCATTTAATAAACATATAGCATATGTAATGTATGTACACCATACCAGTTTTTGTTGAGTCGATTCTGAATCATAGTGATACTGTGTGCATCAGAACAGAGCTGTGGTGGGTTTGAACAGCTGACCTTTTGGTTAGCAGCTGTAGGGCTTAACCACTACGCAACCAGTGTCTCCAGGTTGAAATGTACTTGATGGGGTTTCCTATGGTTGACTTTTTGGAAATAGATTGCCAGGCCTTTCTTTCAGGGCACCTCTTGGTGGATTTGAACTGTGAACTTCCTGGTTAACAACAAACACTAACTGTTTGCACAACCTACAGAGGCATATTTTCATTGTGTGCAGTTGCATCGATTCCAGCTCATAGTGACACTGTAGAATAGAATAGAATTGCTCTGTAGGATTTTCAAGGCTGTAATCTTTATGGAAACCTCCTGTACAGCTTTCTCCAGTGAAGTAGCTGATAGATTTGAACGGACAACATTCTGCTTAGCAGCCCAAGAGCTTCATCACTGAGCCACCAGGCCTTGTATGTATAGACATATAAAATACATATATATGCATATAAAATACATATATATGGGAAGCAAGCCAAGCCAAGTGCCATCGAATCAGATCCATATATGTGAAATACACTTCAAAAATTTTGCCATTGGTAGGAAATTCCCTCTGTATTTTGCTATGCTTATCCACTTATTTAAAAAAGCATTTTCAGATTGATCTGCATGTGTTGTGAGCTCCTTTTGTCTCTCCTTCCCAGGGATGAGTTGGAGTGGGGTGCAGGAGGCAGCTGTCTGAGAGGTGGGGCGTGTTAGCCCAGCACTGCTGGCTGTGAATTCGGCAGTTGGCTTTGCAGCAGATGTTCTCTCTCTTGCTCTTTTCCTGTCTCTCTCTCTCTGCATGCGCCCCCCCTGCTCTGCTGCCTTCCGTGGTAAATATGTCAGGAACCGTACATGTCTATTTAGTGCTTCCTATTTATCTGGGACATGATTAGTGCCTTGTATGAAAACTAAGTGTGTCTAGCACAAAGGGACAGACTGGCTCGTAAACATATTCAAGAAGCTGCCTGAAAACTGAGGACGTCCTAGAGCCAGCCTGAATTAGCACTTGGTTTGAGGACAGGAAAGTGAGTCTTTTGAGTAAGTTATGTTGCTTTCCTTTCCATGCTGTCAGCTGAATTTTGCTCTGTTCTTAAAAAGAGTGTGGGCTGGGTCCCGTTTTAGGAAAGCCTGTTGGTGTTAGGTGCTGTTGAGTCAAGTCTGACTCATAGCAACTTTATAGGTCAGAGACGAACTGCCCCACAGAGTTTCCAAGGAGTGCTTGGCAGATTTGAACTGCTGACCTCTTCGTTACTAGCCATGGCACTTCACCACAAACTTGGTCTGTCATAAATTTAAACAGTAGAAGAAAATATTTGACTTTTATAAGAATTCTTCATCATCAGGTCAACCTGTTTTTTTTTTGAAAGCTGAGCTTGTTTACTGCATTCAGAATATATTTAAATTTACCAAAAGCAACAACATCATCAACAACAGCAAAAATTTACATACGAACAACCTTTCAGGAGAGTTGCAGTTGAGTACAACTAAATCCTATATTAATTCAAAGTTAATCTCAGAATCATTCCTCCAGACTATTGCCTCCTGCATCTCATCTGGAAGCTGCCCAAAGCCCTCTCAACTTAGAGATGGGTAGTTCTGCCATGCACTTAATAATGGCCGTGTGTCTCTCCTCTCTGTCCTGTAAACTTTTATACTCTATAGTCAGACTTGGCCTGTGATTTGCTTTGGCAAATGGAGTAAGAATACATGTGGCGTACCCCACCTGTAAGCAGTAGCCTTAATTGTGATTACGAGGTGTCGGTTGCTCCCGGGGCTTCTGTGTTCGCTGCCGTGAGAGGCCCCTATCCTGATAGGATTTGCTCTTTCAGTCTAGGTCGCAGAGTAAAGAGACAGTTCTGAGGTTCACCTGCAGCTTGGAGCATTGGTTAGTCATTTATTCAGTAACAGTTTAGGAAAGGCCTACGCACTGATGATACCTAGAAGAGCAAAACAGATAGGACTTTTTTGCTTACTGAGTTTAATCAGTTTAAAGCAATTTTTATAATAAAATAATTATGAATAAATTACACAATACAAAACTGGCATCCTTTTTTTTTTTTTTTTTTTTTTACTAAAGTACTAGAAAGCCAAGCACTTCCACGTATCTGGTGGTCCCTGGTTCTGGGTCATGCAAGTGGTTGATGCACTCAGCTGCTAACCGAAAAGCTGAAGGTACGAGTTTACCTGTCTGTCTCCAAGAGAAAGACCTGGTGCTCTACTTCTGAAAAATCTGCCATTGAAAACCCTATAGATCATGGCCCAACTCTGACACCCAGGCTGTTGTCATGTGTAGGCATCAACTTGATGGCAACTGGTTTTTCTGTGTGTCACACTACCTTCTTTGACCACCAAGATACATGCCATTAGTGTCATTACTGTAGGAACAGAGGTGCAAGTGTGACATGATATTAGGGTTATGAATGGGCCTAGGAAGGCAGAAGAAATAGACAGGGGAATTGGAGGCATTTGCGTGTATACATAAATCCGTCTGATGTTGAAATAGTTATATCTCTGTCCTTCCAAGGGACATTGCCGTCAAAGGGATTCTGACTCATGGTGACCCCAAAGGGCAGCAAAACTGCTCGATAGAGTTTCTGAGGAGCGTCTGGTGGATTCAGACTGCCTGATGTTTTGGTTAGCAATCACAGCACTTAACCACTGGGCCAGTTATCAAAGGCATTAAAGTTCCCTTTCGGCTGAACCAAGTGGGTGCAGAAATACAATTTAGGAGGGAGTATGATAAAAATGTAATCCTGGTGGTGTAGTGGTTAAGTTTTACATCTGCTAATCAAAAGGTCAGCCATTTGAGTCTGCCAGGTGCTTCTTGGAAACTGTGAAGTTCTGCTGTGTCCTATAGGGCACCATGATTTCAGGACTGACTTGACAACAGTGAGTCTGGTGTCGGTGTATTAAAGTACTTATGCTTACAGACACATTTAATATCTTAAAACTCAGAAGTTAAATATTAAAACTCAGAAGTTAAGTAGTGATGTATGAATACCAAAATCAGTTGCCATTGAATCATTTCATGCTCATAGTGATCCCATCTGTATCACAGTAGAACTGTGCTCCATAGGGTTTTTATTGGCTGTGGTCTTTCAGATTGCAAGTTTACCCTGCGTGGATTTGAACTGCCGACCTTTCAGTTCGCAGTCAAGCACTTAGTGGTTGCAACTGCCCAGGGACTCCAATGTGGGAATACAAAATGGTCTAACTTCAGAATTCTGTAGCCTGTTGTAGAGTCTGGGGCTGCAGGAATGAACTTTCAGAGAAAGCATTCCCAAGAGGAAGCAGAACACATAGACTGAGAACAGGGGCTCTGGAATCAAAATTCCTGGGCTCTAACCCTCATTCTGCTGCTTAATGACTGGGAGTTTACTTGGGCAAGTAACTTAATCATTTTAAATCTCAGTCTTCTCTTCCAGTGTCCACCTCATAATGATTTTATGTATTAATAAACATCATGAAAGGTGAGCCATTTGTGATGGTGCCTCAGTCACTGTAAGTGTCTAATGCAACAGAGTTACTATTTGTAGCTACAGTAGAAGTTCTAGAAGGTTCTTCTGTTGTGAGGATGGAGCCCTGGATGTAACAAGTTAGCTGAAGAGTTTTCTACTTGTGTCTGACACAGTTTTACTTCTGAATCTGAGGCTCCACAAGCGCTTTTCAGTGGGACATGTTTCTTGTTTCCTAAGACACACCTTTAAGTACTTGGAAGTCTATAGCCTTGCATAAAAAGCTGGCTAGTAGAATTAAATTCTAATATGGCAGTAGAAATGCAGGTGCTGGTGCTGTGTTGGAAGTTAGCCCTGTATGTGTAAAGGGCTGATGAAGTAATCACACAGTCCCAGCCCTGTATTCCTGACTACTTATAATAAAATTCAGGATCACACCCAGCTTGCAGCATAGAGTGGAGTTATTTCTGGGGTAGTTAGAGACTACAAATCAGGCGCTTGGTCCTTATGATAACTTTTGCATCCTCTGCAACCCGGCAAGAGAAGCGCAGTGGCTTCCCCAGGAGATGAGGAAGGTCCCGCAGGCCGTGGGAGCACTCTGCCTACCGTCACCACAGCTGGCGTAAGCCCAGCCTGCCTGAGGGAAGGGGATCGGGGCTCACAGCCCTTTTTTTGGTTACAAATGGTCTCTTTTCTTTCTTCTCTATCTCGGGAGGACATAGCAGGTGGCCTTAAAGCTTGCTTAAGTTATTTCTGTGCTCTGTAATTCTGTGCTTCTGTTTGAGGTCTCAGTCATTTATGGGAACAAGAACCTCCTTCTGACTTTAGCCAAAGAATTGAAAAATTGGTTCTTAGGTAGTACCTAGATCATAACTAGTCCTTTTTATTTTGAGACTGTTATTCCACTTTGGCACTGGCATTGCCGTGTGACTCTGGGGTGCAGAAAGCCTCCTCCGGGGGTCTCTGTCAAGAGTACGTGGCCATCCCTCAGACTGAGCAGAGGTTCGTGTGTAGACCCACCTGTGCTATGATGTGACGTATTGCAAGAGCACTGCATTCCATTGGCAGTGATCAAGAAAAGCGCACGGTTCTCAGCGGCCATCCATAAATCTGACTCCCTTCGTTCCTTCCTTCCCTCCCTCCCTCCCACCCTCTTTCCCTCTCTCTCTTGCTCTCGCTGTCTCTTTTTTTCTTCCTTTCTTCCTTCCCCTCTTTTTCTTTCTTTTTTTTTTTAAGATTTGGAGTTTTGTTTTACAGTTTTTTTTTCCTTCTATCTGGAACTATCTATTGTGGTGCTGGTCTCCTTAGTTTTTGAGTGGGGCGGAAACGTGGGAAATCACACGTTGTAATAACAGTTTTGTTTTGTTTTTTTTTTTTAATTCTGTAAGTAGTGTTTTCCTAAGCCCGTTTCTTCCAGCATGTTTTATGTTTTGTTTGTTTCCCTCTGAACTGTTACATAATGGAGCTCGAAGCAGTATTTCTGGAGGTTTGGAAATGGTGACATTACAGTACAGATAACATACCTCAGAAAGAGCTGTTTTGTCACTGGGACGTTCAAACAAACCTGTCTATATAGTCACAGAGTGACCGGGAGTGTGGAATTTGTACTTTGGGTGACACTCAGTAACTTGTGCCTCCACTGTTGTTCTTGTTAGTTGCCATTCAACTGACCCTCAACTTGTGACAGTCACAAGTGGCAGCCTCATGCAGGACAGAATGAAATGCTGCCTGGTCCTGGGCCATCCCCGTTATTGGGAGGGGCTCAGACGGTTGTGGTCCATGGGGTTTTCACTGGCCGATTTTCAGAAGTAGATCACCAGGCCTTTCTCCTTACACCACTTTAGCTGTGCTGAAAACCCTTCCGTAGCACAGCCACACACAAGCTCCACCGCCGGGCATCAAACCCAGGTCTCCCGCGTGGAAGATGAGGACACTACCACAGAGCCACCACTGCCCTTCCCCCATTGGGTGCTGTGTGTGGGTGCTTACCCACAAGTTCCGCAGGTGCCTTTGTGTCTCACTTGGCCTGCCTACCAGGTGATTTCATCTTCTGTTTGCACCAAGGAAACAATGCAGGTGGGGTTGCCTTATGTGTGACTGAGAATATGAGAGGGAAGTTCCTTCCTCTTTAAGTTCTGCTGATGTTTGCCATCATCCTCAGTGAAATGGGCCTCAGGTCACCTAGTTCAGTTTCCTGCTCCCAGATTTTAAATTTGTAGGAGGGTAAATTATGTCTTCAGAGGAATTTTGTAACTGATATGTAGAGAATGACTAAGCTAAATAGTAGATGAAAACAAAACAATACTGTTTTAATCACCTAGGGCTGCTCTAACAGAAATACCACAGAGTGGATGGCTTTAACAAAGGAGTGTTTATTCTTACACAATCCGGTAGGCTACAAGTCCAGAATCAGGGTGTCCGCTCCAGGGAAAGGCTTTCCCCCGTGTCGGCTCCGGAGGAAAGTCCGGTATTGCATCAGTCTTTGTCCAGGGAACGTCTTGGCACAGGAACCTCAGGTCTGAAGGACGCACTCTTCTCCTGCTGCTGCTTGCTTGATGGTGGGACATTCTCCATTCTCTGCTTGCTTCTCTTTCCTTTTATCTCTTGTAGGATGAAAGAATTAACGGTGGGGCAGGCCATACTCCAGGGAAACTCCCTTTACAGTGGAGCAGGGAGGTGATCCTATAAAGGGATTTACAGCCCCATCCTAATCCTTTAACGTACAGCATAGGAAAACCACAAAATGGGGGACAACCATAAAATATTGGGGATCATGGCTCAGCCACATGGCTACATGTATTTGGGGGGGAGTCACTGTTTTGGTAAGTTTTTGTTTATGGGAAGGAAAATTTGGCAATGAATTTGCACAGCAAGATTGATGTAATTGGTTTTATTGAACTGTACCCATAAAAAGTGTTGAATTGGCAAATATTATGATCTTCACATTTTTACAACCACAATAACAACAACAACAAAGTTGGTTGGTAGAGCAGACAGTAGAAAAGCTTGGTTTTACCCCAGGTCTGTGGGTTGGGCTTAGCAAAGCAGGGTCCAGAACCCAAGGCTGGAACCGCTCTCCATGTTGCCATAGTAGAAAGTGAATCTGGGCCAAAGATGTCTTGTGGAACATTTCCAAACAACAGAAGCACTGCTGTTTCCCTGATTAGTCTTTGTAGCAGTTATTCTCCCATCTCTGTCTGAAATCTTTCCTAACGTCAGAACTTCATCCATTCTTTTTTTTTTTGTTATGACTGAGTGAAAATGTACATTCCCATGTAAATTTACATGCCCACCTCTATGCAGCTTCCACTGCTCTCCCTGCCCGGTAACAGCCCACTATTCCTCTCTGCTCCATACATGTCTCATCCTCCCAACAACCTCCTTTCCCCTCCTCTTCATCCATTCTTCATTTCACTTTCTCTGGAGTCAGGATGAGGGCATTCCAACCTAAGAGTCCTCAACCAGGAAACACTACTCTTCTAGTAAAAACAGCAGGATTTGGGGCTTCCACACAATTTATGGTTTTAAATAAATCTGCAAGATAAATTAGTCATCGGGTAATGTTTGTGTTTAGATCTGTTTTGATCTTTAAAAGCAATGGTGAACCTGAATCCAAACTGTGCTCATTGAGTTGATTCTGACTCATAGAGACCTTGAAGGTCACAGTAGAACTGCCTTAAAGGTTTCCCAAGTCTGTAAATGTTTACAGAAGCAGGAATGCCGCATCTCTCTCCCGTGGAGTGGCTGGTGAGTTCCCACCACTGACCTTTCGGTTAGCAGCTGAGGGCTTAACCACAGCAATGAATTATAGTCTGTAATACTCTTCAGCTACTAAAAGAAGAAATATTTGTGTACCACAGTAAAAATATCTGAAAGTCTCACTAAATTAAAAAAAAGTAGTAAAATACATGCTTTGGCAGAGGTTAGGCAAAATTATAATGTACACACGGCAGTTCTCTGTTTAAAAATAGGAATATGTTAATATAGTACTTGAGAGGTATTTTTTAAAAGTTAGTGTTGAACGAAAAAGATAAGCAAAAAAAGAAGACTGTACCCCACAACAGATCACACTGCATGTTTTGGCTAGTTGTGCTCAGGTAGGCTCCAGTTCTAGGCAGCAGCTTTATGTATAACAGAGTGAAATGTTGCCTGGTCCTGTATTATTTTTGTGATTGGTAATATGTTTAAGCGCATTGTTAGGCGCATCTGCTGACCTTCTACCAAACAGGGTGTCCTTTTATTGTGAGTGGTCTTTCCTTATGATATGCCCGAAGTAGACAAGATGAAATTGCACCATCCTTCTCCTAAGGAACATTCTGGTTGTGTTTCTTCTCAGACCAATTTGTTCGTTTTTCCAGCGGTGTCATGGTATCTTCAATACTCTTTGTCAGTGCTACAGTGCAAATGTATCAGTTTTTCTGTTTTTCTTTTCTTTCTGCAGCTTTTGCATGCATGTGAGGCACCTCAAAAGACAGTAGCATGAATCAGGTGCACCTTACTCACCAAAATGATATCTTTGCTTTCTCAGACTTTCAGGAGGTCTTTTGCATCAGATTCGTCCAATCAATACATTGCTTGATTTCTTAACTGCTGCCTACTTCCAGGAAGGTTGACTGTTGACCCAAGAAAAATGAAATCCTTGGCTAATTTATTCAGCTTTTAACATGGTGCTGCTTATTGGTCTAGTTGTAAGGATTTTCATTTTCTCTATATTCAAATGTAGTTTATATTGAAGGCTGTGGTGTCTAACCTTCATCGTTAAGTGCTACAAGTTCTCATTTTTAGCAAGCAAGTTGGTGTCATCTGCACATTGCTGGTTGTAAATGAGTCTCCAGTCCTGATGCTGCATTCTTCTTCATGTAGTCTCACTTTACAGGTTATGCATTCACCATGCAGATTGATTAAAAAAATTTTTTTTTTTAAACTACCTGTTGCCTTCGACTCAACTCTGATTTACAGCAACACTCTAGAGCAGAGTAGAACTGACCCTATGGGAGAAGTAGAACTTCTGAGAAATACCTGGTGAATTTGAACTGCTGATGTTTGGGTAGTCACGGTAACACTTAACCGATATGTCACCAGAGTTTGCACAGATGGAATAAGTAAGGCAAAAAAGATACAACTCTGCAGTATTCTTTCCCAGCTTTGAACTATGCTGTATCTCCTTGTTCTGTTGGAGCAACTGCCTCCTGAGCCATTCACAGGAGAGTGTACATAACTCCTGTTAAACATTTGTTCCACCTTGAAGCCCTTTATGGTCCACTAGTGGCATTTTGTACTTGGTAGCAGCCAGAAGGACATCCTGGGACTTTTTCTAAACCTAATTCAGTCCAACACATCAACCTAGTGCCGTCCAGTTGATTCTGACTCATAGCAACCCTGTAAGACAAAGTCAAACCGTGCCCTAGGGTTTCCAAAGCTGGAATCTCAATGGAAGCTGAGTGTGTGTCTTTCACCCAAAGAGCCACTGGCGAGTCCAAGCTGCTGACTTTTCGAGTAGCAGCCAATTACTTAAATCGCTGCACCACCAGGGTCCTTCCTAATTCAATACCTGTGATTAATTTTTACCAAATAAATTTGACTTTTAAGTTAATTAAAGCTTAGATTTAGAAATAATTTTCAGTACTCTTTAGGAAGAAGTAAATCATTGTCAAAATGTTGGTGAACATGACCATTTCTCCTAAAACCAATGCCACAACTCATTTCTCTGTACTCTTTTGAGTTTTTTGCTACACATTTTAGTCAGTTAACAGAAATACCACAGAGTGGATGGCTTTAACAAAGGAAAGTTTATTCTTACACAGTCCGATGGGCCACAAGTTCAAGTTCAGGCTGTCTGCTCCAGGGGAAGGCTTTCCCTCTCGCTCTGGAGGAAAGTCCAGTATTGCATCAGTCTTTGTCCAGAGAGCATCTTGGTGCAGGAACCTCAGGTCTGAAGGACACACTCTTCTCCCGCTGCTGCTTTCTTGATGGTGTGAGGTTCCCAATTCTCTGCTTGCTTCTCTTTCCTTTTATCTCTTGTAGGGTGAAAGGATTAAGGGTGGGGCAAGCCACACTCCAGGAAAACTCCCTTTACAGTGGAGTGTGGAGGTGACCTTATAGAGGGATTTACAGTCCCACCCTAATCCTTTAACATATAACATAGGGAAATCACAAAATGGAGGGCAGTCGTAGAATACAGGGAATCGTGGTCAGCCACATGGCAACACATATTTTTGGGGGGACACAATTCAATCTTTGACACTACCTTTGTGCCAAAAAGCTTCCTTGACAGTCAGCAGGAAACCTGGATCACAGATGATTGGTCTCATTTTATTTAACATGTGTGTAGTGCTGAAAAGTAAAGATGTCACCTTGAAAATTAAGGTGCTCTGATCCAAGCCTTGGTATTTCCAGTGGCATCATATGCATGAGAAAGCTGGACAGTGAAAAAGAAAGACAGAAGAAGAATTGACATCTTTGAGTTGTGGTGTTGGAAAAGAATATTGAGTGTACCGTGGACAACCAACAGAACAAACAGCTTTATTCTGGGAGAAGTACAATAGAATGCTCCTTAGAAGCAAAGATAGTGAAACTGTGTCTTAGATACTTTGGACATGTTGTCAGGAGAGATCAGTCCCTGGAGAAGGACATCATGCTTGGTAGAGTGGACTGACACAGTGGCCACAACACTGGGCAGAAGCATTAAAATGATTGTCGACATGGCTCAGGACAGGGCAGTGTTTCATTCTGTTGTGCATAAGGTCGCTGTGAGTCAGAACTGACTCAACGGCACCTAACAACGAAAGTGCTGGAGCAGCTTTTAGGCATTGTCAAAACCACTCGTCGTCTACATGAAGTAGAATTTTCATTACACTTTGGGAAATGTTGATTATTTTGCTTAATTGTAAAGGACAAGGATTTGTTAGTGACTCAGGGCAGTAATACCATTAGGTCTCACAGTAGAAAAATGAAAATGAGTAGAAATACCCATTCACCTTCTTTCTAGGTGATTGATGAAATGTTACCTAGATGCCTGACCTTGTCTTAGTCCCTGGAAATACAGAATAAAATAAGATAAGGGCACCTGGCCTTGAGTCACTTTTTGTTCAGACAAGATGTCATCTGTCTCCAAGAGAGTGGGAGGTGTAAGGAGAGGAAGCCGTGGGAGCATAGGGGACAGGCAGGTACATCATGCTTGCAACTCATGGTAGGGCTCCGGGGAATGTGAGACTCAGTGTAGATTTTGAAGATGAGATAGGAGGAGGTAGTGAGTGAGGAGTGCACTCAGACAGAAGAAACACGGCTATACTCAAGTAACTATAAAGATTTTGTTGAATCTTCTAAAATTGTCATTTTAAAGATCAAGTTGTCAGACACTGGCAATTTCATATGGTGAACACTAATAGTTCTTTATGACTGGAACAAAAGGTGTTTGAGATAAAATAGCAAGAGGTTAGGAGAGATTGATGGGCATGGCCAGATCTTGAAGAGCTTTCTGTGGTTGGCTAAAGAAGGGTTTCTCAACATATGCACAGAGCTGTGTCCCTCAGAAATGTGCATCCACTTGGCTAGGTGGTTATTCCCAGAATTATGTGGTTGTCTTCTATGTGGGGATCTGACATAATGTTCCTGGGTGTTGTAAATCCTAACCTGTGTGATGTCAGTGAGGCGGATTTAGCGGCAGTTATGCTAGTGAGGCAGGACTCAGTCTATAGGTTTATGTTATATTTTGAGTCAATCTCTGTTGTGATATAAAAGAAAATTGAGTAGAAAGAAAAAAGATCTCGTGTCGTTAAAAAAGAAGAGCCAGGAGAAGAGTGTGTCTTTTTGGGCCTGGCATCCTGGCGCTGAGAAACTCTTAGACCCAAAAGAGGGTTGATGACAGGGACCATCTCCCAGAGCTGACATGGAGCAAAACCCTCCTCTGAGATTGGCACCCTGATTCTGAATCTTTAGTCTCCTAGGCTGTGAGAGAATAAATATCTGTTTGTTAAAGACATCCACTCATGATATTTATGTTATAGAAGCACTAGATAACTAAGCCTGTACTATTGACATATTTGGCCAGAGAATTCTGTGTTGTGGAATGTTGTCTTGTTCGCTGTAAGATATTTGGTAGCATCCCTGGCCTCCACCCACTAGACATCTGTCAGTCCCTCCCAATTTGCAACAACCAGAACTATCTCTAGATATTGTCACATATTCCCTGAAGATTAAAATCATCCTATTGAGAACCCCTGAGCTATGATTGTGAAAACGATAGAAGACCATTGACACGCTTCATTGAGAATGTTGTATTTATTTACGTGGAAGATGGATCAGCAGGAACCAGAAGACAAGGATCCACAGAAGCTATTGTAATAATCAGGCAAAAATAGGATGGGAGGAAAAGAGAGAGAATGAAGAGCTTAAGAAAAATGGAGATTATATCGGCATAGAAACGGCCTTGTGTGAGTTGTGTGAATGAACTTGGCATTGGCATGTTGTGGAGTACAAGGGAAGATTCTCCCGTGCTGTAAGAATAGCTAAAGGCTGGCAGTAGTTAGAAGGGTGAAGTATGGCATCAGTGGTGACACGAGTGTCTGTTTCAGTTTTCTACTGCTGCCATGATAAACACAGTGAGTGAGTGGTTTTAAAGAACAGAAATTGAGTTTCTGACAATACTGGAGGCTGGAGGTCCAAACTCAGGGCATTGTAGGTCATACTCTGTCAGCTCTTGGAGAAGAGCCTTACTTGTCCCCTTCAGTGGCTGGTTACCCCGAGTTTTTGTTGGCATTCCTTGGCTTGTAGTCAGATACTCACTTGTTGTCTTTCCCTCATGTGCCACTTACTTTTTATAAGACACTATGTGGAAGAGATTAGAACTAATGGCCACCCTACTCAGGTATGACTTAACTGATCTTATCTTAAAAGACCCTATCCCCCAAACATGTCCAAGTATCACATTCCCAAGTACAGGTTAGAACCTGTAGATGTCATTTGAGGGGACTCAGTTCAATTCATAGCAGAATTCACATACTTTAAACTCTTACCAAGTAAAAGACTGAAGAGAACAACAACAACAAAAAAAACCCCAGAAAACCAAGGCAGGAGTGTGCTATTGAAGTCAGCCTGTGAGCACAATGGGCTCATCTCCATCCAAGAGCTGCTAGACAGGGCAGTGACTCTCAGAAGTATCTACCCAAAGACTGATGGGAGTAAGTGTGTCCCCACTGCCTCCTGCATCCCTGAGTGGAGAACTGCCCCAAGAGTGTTAACTCCCCCTTCCTTCTGGCTTATGATAGTCAAGTGCAGAGCACATTCTCTGGGCAGAAAGCTAAAGATACATGGTGTACTTGAGAGGTGAGGCTGCCGATGGAAAGACAGTTAAGGGCCACATAGACCTGGCCTCACCAGCCCCAGCCAGAGTCAGAGACAGAAGCTGGGGGCCAGGGCCACAGAGGTGTGCAGTTAACCCCTTTCCACACACCCTGGTAGAAGGTCATCTCACCTTGGAAGTCAGATACTGAAGTGTGTCCCCTTGTTTCTCATAGAGGGGTGACTCAGTATTTTCTAGAAAGGGATACCTACTTAAGTATCACCTACTTATCACTTTGGTGAAAAGTGGACAGGGTAGGTAAAGTTACAGGAAGTCTTTTAAAGATACTGCTATAAAAGTGATGGGAGGATGAAGTCTGATTTTTCCTTCTGTTGTTTTTATTTATCACTTTGTAATTTATTACTGAATTAATTGCTTCTGGTTCTTGGCATTGTTTTCAGACCTTAAAGGAATCTCACACTGTCTGCTAATCATATTATAGATTTATTAGTTCATACTACAGGAATTACATTCACCTTTAATCTTTTAATCTTCTCTATATTCACTGCCTACTATATATAGTGCAATTTTTATTTTTAAAGAAAGTATACACTTGAATAATCTTCGTATTAGAAGGGAAGAATGAGCCAGGACATTAGGAACAAAATGTACCAGCTTCTGTGTTAAAATTACCTCATATGTGGGCACCCTATATAAAAATCTTCCTCAGAGATTTATGAAATCCATATTTTATATACTTGTACCAACAAAAACCGATATATGATTTTTCTCTATAGTTACCTAAAATAATACTATAAGTTTAATACTATAAAGATTGCAATGACTTGTTGTTGTTGTCAGGTATTGTTGAGTCAATTCTGACTTATAGCAACCCTGTATAAAGGAGGATGAAACACTGCCTGGTCCTGTGCCATCCTCAGAATCACTGCTGTATTTGAACCCATTTGAACTCTTCCAAGCCATCCCATTGAGGGCCTTCCTTTCCCTAGTGGACTCTCTACTTTACCAAGCATGATGTCCTTCTCCAGGGACTGGTCCCCCCTGATTACATGTCCAAAATCCATGGGGCAAAGTCTTACCAGCATGCCTCTAAGGAATGTTCTAGAAAGGCATCAATTCTTCTTTGGTATTCCTTATTCATTGTCCAGCTTTTACATGCATATGGGGAGATTGAAAATATCATGGCTTTGGTCAGGTGCAACTTAGTCCTCAGTGTGACATCTTTGCTTTTTAACACCTTAAAGAGGTCTTTTCTAGCCGGTGTGCTGAAAAAAATGGACCAGGGCCACAGAAATGTGCAGTAAACTACCTTCTCTCCCCCTTGGTGGAAAGCCATCTACTCTACAAAATAAAAGCTGTCTGAAGTGGGAAACCTTATGGTTTGACTTCCTCATACTTAAAGTTATATACCTTTGTGTTATATAGAGCTACTTTGACATCTGTAATAATTTTTCTTATAACTCTTTTATTTTTTTCATCTTTTTGCAAGGCATGAAATCTTAAATAAAGTAGCTCTTTGGAAAACTTTTGATTACTGCCTCGAAGGTCATGGCAGTGAAGATTTGTAAAGCAGTGTGTCTTATTTGTGTTGTTCTGTTTTTATTATGGGACCTATAATGCTGTGAAGAACCATATTTGTTTCCTTTATTCTCTGGTTTATATAAATTATATCCTACAGCTACCCCATCACAAAGATAATTGACTAGCCTTGGAGCCTGAAATATATTCCATACCATTCTCACAGCATGAATGGACTTGAAACCTCTTTGTCTTTTTCTTAACAACATTTATCATAGGGAGAATTCTAAAACATTGGAGAAGGACACAAATACGTTACACTATTGCCTCTGTTTTAATATCTAGTCTAGGAGAATTTCTTATCCAGAAAACAAATATTTTCCTTTCCCTTGATCTCAGACCATGTCTCCTACCAGATTAAGCCATTCCTTTGACTGATGGTTGTTGAACAGACAGGACACTCCCTGTGTTTCAATAACTCATCTCATCTTAGGGATAAGAAGTGGAAAGGACAGGCAGGGTCACTGCCGTCAGGAAGCCTACAAGCAGGAGGTGGGTGGGTGAGACGAGAACATTCGGATCAATACAGCAGATAAGGAATAGAGCGTGTGGGAGCTTAGGAGGCGTGGACTCCCTTTGCAGTAGACCAGTTGGTCTTTGGTTCTGATTCCTGAGTGCAGGACCACTTCCGAGGCTGGGGCATAGGAACTGACCCAACCAAGAGAGAACTGCCTGGAGGACTGATGCAGGTAAAGCCTCAGGAGACTAGTGGTAAGGCCAGTAGAGGCCTTGGAAGATGGAAGTTCAAGGTGGTTTCCTGGGTGGAGAGAGCAAACATCTGCTCTTATGGGGTTAAGTATATTCCCTGGGGGGGCATGAAGCTGCACCAACACCTTGCAGACCTCACCCTTTGGATTTATATTCTTTCTCTCCTAAATTAGAGGTAGCTGTTCCACGTAGCCTGTTAGTCATTTCAAAGATGAGCAGACCTGTGGACCAGAGAAGGGGCCAGAGAAGGGACTGCTGACCTAGCCCTAGGCGAATGGGATGAGAGGGAGAAGGGGCTGGTAGCCACTGCCCTAGGTGGCGTGAACAGCGATGAGAGAGAGAAGGGATCAGTACCCGGCGACCCAGCCCCAGGTGAGTGGGAGTGAGCGAGAAAGGACTTCATGGGTGTCTGGTCTAGCCAGGGAAAAGAAGCTGTGATTTCCTTGTAGAAGTTTGTTACAGTTGGCACAGTGAGCAAAGTTAGCTAGAAAAAAGTAACCGCTCAGGGCTTTTTATTTTTGGTGGAGTCCTTGGGTGGCACAAATGGTCAGACACTCAGCATTGAAAGCCAAGGGTAGGCAGTTAAATCCTTCCCGAGGCACCTTGGAAGGTAGTCCTGGCAGTCTGTTTCCTAAAACCTCATTCATTGAAAGCCATATGGAGCACAGTTCTGCTCTAACACCCTTGGGATCATCATGAGTTAGGGTCAGTGTGAGTTAGTTTTTTGGGTGGGGGGTGGGGTCTTAAATTCGGACAGGAAGATCAAGTGTGGCTTCTCTGGGGAGGTGACATTTGATTGGAGATCAGAATGTCAATGACAGAATTCAGAGCTGCAGAAGGAGGGTGTTGCAGGAGGGCACAGAAACGTGAAGGCCCTGAGGGAGGAAGAAGAAGGTCTGGATGGAGGCTCATCAGCGCTCCTGCAATTTGAAGATCCTCAGGTGGGGAAGAGACTTGACAGAGGGTAGAGAGTAGAAGTTGAATCACAGTGGTCTTCATCGGCCAGAATCAGGAATCTGGACTTTATTCTCAGGTTAATGGGGAGTGTAGAGAATGTTTATATTGGGAAGTATCAGCGTGATCCTATTTCTGGTTACAGAAGACCACGGTGCTGCTGGGTGGACCACAGAGTGTCGGGGGCAGGAGTGGATGGGGTGGCTGGTGCAGCATCTAGAGGAGAGGTGGCGTTGGCGTGGACTAGGCTCAGGGTGGTAGAGGTGAGGAGATGCAGAGCAAGTTTGGAATGTGTTTTGGATATATTGGGTGTATTTGGATATAATCCTGATAGGAATCATAGATTGGTTGGATGTGGTGAGAGAGACAGACAGGACTGAAGGACGACACTGAAGCTTGAGCAAGGTGCATGCTGGTACCATCAGCTGGGATGGGGACTGACGCTACCCAGAAGCCCATGCCTTCATGTTGATTCCAACTCATAGCGACCCTATAGGACAGAGTAGAACTTTCCTGTAGAGCTTCCAAGGAGCGCCTGGTAGATTCGAACTGCCGACCTTTAGGTTAGCAGACATGGCACTTAAAGTACTATGCCATCATGGTTTCCTTCTGTTATGTGATTACTGAAAAATGTTTTTGAGACAAAATATGGCTTTATTTTCTAGGAGTTCTGCTTATCCTTCTAAGAAAGAAAGAATAAACTCAGTTTGAAGGTCACTTAGCTGGCATTTCCTTAATTGTGTCATGTGTTTTTGTCCAGCATGAATTTAATTTGGAAATGTTTCCAAGACATGCAAAAGTGAATGCCAACGTTTCTTTCACACACAAATTGGATTTGCTAATGTTTATGTCGAATGCATGCAATTTAGTTACTTCTTGTCACGTCTGTTCTGTCTACTCCTGCTGAGAGAACTTCTGGAACAGGAGCACTTATTGTAGCTTTCATAGTCAATTAACAAAAAACTTATTGAGCCCCTACTGTGTGTGGAACACACTTCTAAGTATGTGGGCAATGCAAGGGAGGGTCATGTGCAGTCCATTTCTCCAGTTCACCAAATAATTATTGCAACAAGGATTAGCTATGTGAGGATGGGGTATTTTCACAGAAACATAAAACTGGAAGGAGCCTCAGAATGCTGTCAGTCTACCTCTTTCTCAGTATATGTGCCTTTTCTACTGTGTCCTGAACTGTGTTGTATTCCTCTGATCCCTGCTAAGTGAAGGGACTTTGAAAGTATTGAATGGTTCAATGGTGGACTTCTCAACTTCCTTGCACAAGATCTGGATTTGAGTCCTAGCTAGTGCTCCTCCTGTGTAGCCATCTGCTGTCTGTTAGTGGAGGCTTGTGTGTTGTGATCCCAAGTGGGTTTTAGAGGAGCGTTAAGTCTAAGATGGACTACGAAGAAAGGTCTGACTATCTGTTTCCAAAAATCGGCCAGTGGAACGCTATGGATCACAACCATCTGATCCATCATACATGTGGTCACTCGCTGTAAGTCAAGGGACAACTGGGTGGCAGCTGACAACACAGTTCCTGTGGGGCAACTTTAATCCTTAAAGCTAGGTTCTGATCTTGTATGGAGATCTTCTCTGTGGCTTCCTTCTAATATTTCTGTTATATGTTATTGCTACAATATTTTTCAGAAAAAATGTGCTTTAGAGGAAAGTTTACAGCTCACGTTAGTTCCTCATACAAAAATTTACACACACATTGCTAGGTGACCATGGTTCCTTTCCCTGTAATGTGACTGCACCCCCCCCCCCATTTCTTGTGTCCATTCAGCCATCTCCCAGCCTTATCTGCCTTCTCATCTCATCTCTGGACAGGAGCTGCCCATTTAATCTCATCTATTGGTTTGAACTAAGAGGCACCCTCTTCATGAGTATCATTTTATGTCCTGCAGTCCAGTCTATTCTTTCTCAAAGAGTTGGCTTCAGGGACGGTTTTCGTTCTGAGTTAACAGAGTCTGGGGGGCCATGTCATCTGAGATCCATCTAGTCTCAGATCATTTACTCTATTTTTTTTACTAAACTTTGAGTTCTGCACCCCACTTTTCTCCTGCTCCATCAGGGACTCTCTGCTGTGTCCCTTGTCAGGATGATCATTGGTGGCAGCTGGACATCATCTAGTTCTGCTGGTCTCAGGTTAATAGAAGCTCTGACTTACGTAGCCCTTTCTGTCTCTCAACCTAATATGTTCCTGTGTCTTTGATGTTCTTCATTCTCCTTTGCTCTTTGTGGGTTGGGACTAATTGATGCATCTTAGATGATTGCTTGCTAGCTTTTAAGACCTCAGACATCGCTCACCAAAATGGCATGCAGAACATTTGCTTAATAAACTTTGTTACACCAGCTGACTTTGATATACCCTGAAACCGTGGTCCCGAGACCCCTACCCCTACTCCTCTGTCCCTCGAAGTATTTAATTGTATTCAGGAAACTTCTCAGCTTTTGGTTTAGTTCAGTTGTGCTGACTTCCCCAGTATTGTCCTTCCCTTCTCCTAAGATAATTCTTACCTGCTGTCTAATTAGTGAATCCTCTCTGCCCCCCTCCCCACCACTGGAACCATCAACAAAGGTTTTCTTCTGTGTGTAAGCCTTTCTTGAGTTCTTGTAGTAGTGGTCTGATAAAATATTTGTCCTTTTGCAACTGATCCATTTTACTCAGCATGAAGCCTTCCAGGTTCATTCATCTTGTGACATATTTTGCAGATTCCTCATTTTTATTTATCCCTGCCGTGCCTACAACATTGTAAAGGTTCGCGAAGAGTCTTTCATAGTATTCTGTTATGATATTTTTCATTTCTGTTGCATCTGTGGTTACAACCCCCCTCTCATTTCCAATTTGGGTTGTTTGTTTCCTTTCCTGCTTTTCTTTAGTAAGTTTAGCCAGTGGTTTGCCAATTTTGTTGATCTTCTCAAAAAACCAGCTTTCGGTCTTTTCAATTTTTTCAATTGTTTTTCTATTCTCTAATTCATTTAGCTCTGTTCTAATCTTTATGATCTCATTTCTTCTGGTGCCTGAGGGGTTCCTCTGTTGTTCTCTTTCTACTTGTTCAAGCTGTAGGGTTAGTTCCTTGATTTGGTTTCTTTCTTCCTTCCAGATGTGTGCATTTATGGAGATAAACAGACCTCTGAGCACTGCTTTGGCTGTATCCCATAGGTTCTGGTAAGAAGTGTTTTCGTTCTCAATGGAATCCATGAATTTCTTTAATTCATCCTTGATTTCCTCTATAACCCATGTTTTTTTGAGCAAGTTGTTGTTCAGTTTCCAAGAGTTCCACTTTCTATCTAAGTTTTTTCTGCTATTGATTTCAACTTTTATGGCTTTATGATCTGAGAAGATGCTTTGCAGTAATTCAATGGTATGGATTTTGTTGAGCATTGTATTATGGCCTATCACATGGTCAATTCTGGAGAATGTTCCATGTGCACTGGAGAAGAAGGTGTAGTTGTCTGCTGATGGGTGGAAAGTTCTGTATGTATCAATGAGATTTAGTTGGTTAATTGTGACAATGAGGTCTTCTGTATCTTTACTGAGTTTTTTTCTAGATGATCTGTCTAGTATTGAGAGTGGAGTGTTGAAGTCTCCCACTATTATTGTGGAGTCATCTAACTCTCTTGAGTGTAGTCAGTGTTTCTTCAACGTATTTAGGTGCTCTGATATTAACTGCATAAATATTTAATATGGTTAAGTCTTGCTTGTGTACTGAACCTTTCAGCAATAAATAGTGTCCATCTTTGTCCACGATGGTGGATTTGACATTAAAATTGATTTTGTCTGAGATTAGAATTGCCACCCCTGCTCTTCTTTGTTCATTGTTAGCTTGATATATATTCTTCCAACCCTTAATTTTCAGTTTGTTCCTATCTTTAGGTCTCAAGTGAATTTCTTGTAGACAACATATGGATGGGTCGTGTCTTTTCATCCAAGATGACACTTGATGTCTCTTTACTGGAGCATTCAGTCCATTCACATTCAATGTAATTATTGATAGGTATGTGTTCAGTGCTGCCATTGTGATGTGTTTATTTTTATGTTGATGTTTTCTCTGTTGTTCTTGTTAGTCTGTTCTGGGACGTTATTTTTTGTAAGTTGATTTTTCACCTTTTCCAGAGCTGGTTTTGTGGTTGTTGAGACTCCTGTGTTACCTTTCTTGAAATGGTATGATACATCTTTGTTGTGCTTTACAGCTGCCCCTATGATCCCCCTTAATAAACTATATATAAACCCAATTTTAATTACTACCAGTCTTGTCATCTTCCTCTCCATCTCGAAGGACTATAACAACTGTAGTACATCCTTTTTTTATTATGATGACACCATAGTTTTCATGATGATCACTGGATTGCTTCTTTCCTTATCAAAGCTGTGATTGGCTTTGGAGCCTTCCCTAACTGAGTAGAGTTTTGAGTAGTAAAGTCGTTCTAAAATATAAAGTTAGTGGTTTTGTTCTTCTACACCAGAGCCAAGAACTTCTTTCAATATTTCTTGTAGCTTTGGTTTGGTTTTTACAAAGTCTCTGAGTTTCTGTTTATCTGGGAAGGTCTTAATTTCATTTTCATATTTGAAAGATAGTTTTGCAGGATATATAATTCTTGGTTGGAAGTTTTTCTCCTTCAAGGCTTTGAATGTGTCACGCCACTGTCTCCATGCCAGCATGGTTTCTGCTGAGAAATCTGAAAAGAGCCTACAGGATTTCCCTCTGAATGTTAGCTTTGCCTTGAGTCTTGCTGCCTTTAAGAGTTGCTGCTTATGTTTCATTTTGTTAAGCTTGATTATAGTATGTCTTGGAGTCTTTCTTCTGAGATCTATATTGGATGGCATACGATATGCATCTGAGATGTCTATATTCTCTTCCTTCATGATTTCTGGGAAGTTTTCTGTTAGCAGCTCAGCAACGATACTCTCTGTGTTCTCAGATGTATCACCCTGTTCAGAGACTCCAATTAAGCGAAGTTTGTTCCTCTTAATAGAGTCCCACATGCTCCTTAATGTTTCTTCATTTTTCTTGTTTCTTTTTTCTGATTTCTGCTCATAGATGCTGGCCTCAGTAGCTCTGTCTTCCAAGTCAGAAATCCTTTTTTCTATTTGTTCCATTCTGTTTTCTTGGCTTTGCATTGAAGCTTCTATGTCTTTGATTTTGTTCTTGATCTGTTGGATTTCAAAGTACTGGTGTTCCATCAGATCGAACATCTTGCTTAATTTTTCATTTTGTTCTCCTGCATTTTGTATAAGGTCTAGAAGGGCTCTGTATGTAATCATTTTGTATTCACTTTCTGATGCTTTCATAAAAGTTTCTTCATCTGGAAAACTCCTTGGTTGCTTTGTTTGGGAGCCTTCTGAAGCCATGTCTGATTTCTTGTATGCCACAAGTGTCTGTTGCTTTTTGGGACCCATGTGAGTATGTAGAGGCTGGCAGAGGTACTGTGAGGATGGACTGCAGATGTTTCTCTAGGCTGTCTTAAAATGTAAAGCAAAAGATACCTGACCACTTCACAAGTCAGTTAGGTTTTCAGGTGTAGAGGTCCCTCTTCTCAACTGGCAAAGTAAGCACTACTATATCCAACCCAGATGATACAAACTAGTTCAGAATACAGCAATGCTACTGCCCTGTTGGCCTCTGCTGACAGGGCCTAGCCTTAGCCAACACTGCGTCGAGTACTGGTTTTGTGATAGAAAAGTGCTCTCCTGTGGGCAGGCTCTGGCTCCCAAGCTAAGAATTAGGTCCAGCTGCGGCCACCGTATCCAAGATGGCGTCCTCCACACAGGCAGCAGACAGAGGGGCTAAAGGTGCCGAGAGGTAGTGACTCCTCTGTTTCTGCTGCAGGGCCCCCGAAGCAGGTGGCACTAGGTAAATTACTGCTTTTCTGTCGGAGAAGCGCTGTCCTGTTTGCAGGCGCTGGCTCCCAGGCTAAGAGTGAGGTCCCGCTAGAATCTCCATATCCAACATGGTGTGCTGCACACTGACTGCGAAACTCCGTACAAACGCCGCTGAGGCAGATATAAAACGACAGGCTCAAAGTGGCTAGATTAACAGAGTCCCAAGCCTGGCTCTCAAAATATGAGAATTTCACCTTCCTGTCCCCCCAGCAGCGCATCTGAGTCCAGCCGCTAGGCAAGACCCTGCTCCACCCGCTGGCTGAGACAGAGGAAAAAAAAAGTCAAACTGGTGCGTTTACCTTCCGTCCGTGAGAGCCGGGGCTAGCCAGGAGCGGGAGTCAGCGAGAGAGAGGAGGTTTTTCACTGAGTGGTATGAAGTCCCAATTAACAGCTCTGTGCCGTGTCCTGAGGCTGAGTAGGTGATCAGAAGGCTCTGTTTGATTGTCAATTCAGGTCTTGGTTTCCAGAGGGATAGAAAGAGACGTGGGCTTAGTCCGCCATCTTGACTCCACCGCCCCCTGAAGAGTCTTGTGTTTCAATATCTAACATTTGTGTAATGCTGAAGGTTGGCAAGGGGCTTTCACCTATTTTCTCCTCCACATTGTTGGAATCAGCTAAATGGTGACAGGTTTTCGGTTTTATAAGCATATGAGATAGGTAGTATTCTCCCCATTTTAAAGATGACAAATACAGATCTTGCAGTTAAGTGACTGACCAAGCTCAGTATAACACAGCTGATATAATAAGAGTTTAGAACTTGAAGTCCAAGCTGTAAAATCGATGTTTTCCCTTAAACCTCAGCATCTGTACACCTTCTCCTCACTTATTGACTGTCATGTTAAATGACATTTCGTATTCACAACAATAGGAAACAATCTCCAATTCAACTCTAATTATATTCAGGGAACTTGTAGGTTTTTGGTTTAGACCAGTTGTGCTGACTTCCCCTGTATTGCGCTTCCTTTCTCCTAAGATAAATCTCATCTGTTATCTAATTAATGGATCTCCTCTCCCTCCCCACCCTTACAACCATGAAAGAAGGTTTTATTCTGCATGTAAACCTTTTCTTGAGTTCTTGTAGTGGTCTCATACAATATTTGCATTAACTTGCAAGTTAGATGTTAACTTGCACATTAATGACGTACGTCTGGCAGTAATGAATGCTGAAGTGTGAGGTGAGAGTAGTGCTGCTATGGTGGTTCAAGTTATGTGTCACCTTGGCTGAGCCGTGATTCTTAGTGGTGTGGCAGTTATGTCATAATGTAATTTGTGAGTCATAGAATGGTGTAATCATCATTCACTCTTGAGTTGATGGGGTCATCTTTCATTTTTATACAGTGTCAATTTTCTCATAATGATTTTCTCTTTGCAACCTCGTTAACCGTGCTGATAAGAAATGGATATAGTTGCTATAACCATACAGTACAAGTCTGTAAAACATTTAGTGATGCAAAGATTTGAATCTAAGAATTGATGGTGCAAAAAAAAAAGGATGTTTTAGTTACAGATTCTGTGGAAGTATCCTAATCAAAGGGGAAGAAATGAGAAACAGAGTTCAAAATTCTCATGGAATCCAGACTTCATGGAATCATAGAGGCTGAATCAACACCTGAAACTGTTGCCTGATATAATTTTTAAGCCTTAAACCAAAATTGTCTGCTGAAGCCTTCTTTAAATCAAATAGTAATTTAGCAAATTGGTACATCTGGCTTAATTAGATCATTGTGTTTTTTTAAAGAATGATATGAGATCAAATTGACAACAGCAACTGAAAAAGAGAAGAAACTTAGAGAGCAGTGAATTCATGTTAACAGAGGAAGAATAATTAAAAAATGGAGAGTCAGAATGGGGTCACACTTTAAAGAATGTAATTAGTGTCAATGAATTATATGTGTGGAAATTGTTGAACTGATGTATGAGGACTGCCAATTAAATTTACAAACTCATTCTAGAAAAACTGTTACATACCTCATTGCTAAGTATCACTATGGTCACCCTTAAAGTACTCCCATTGTGAGGCTGTGCACTGACACCAGCGCCTAGTCCACCCTTCAAAGCAATTTTGGAACTCTCTTAAATGGCCATCAGAGCTGTCATCATATTACCCTTGATGTCCTGAATGTCATCAAAATGTCTTCTTTTCAATATTTCCTTTATCTTCAGGTAAAGAAAAAAGTCATTGGAGGCCACATCAGATGAGTAGAGAAGATCCAATACAGTTACTTATTTACTGGCTAAAAACTCCCTCACAGACAACTATACAATTAAGTTTGGGAACTTGCCACCATGTGCAATGGCCATTCCAGAAAGAGTTCCAAAATTGCTTTAAAGGGTAGACTAGACACTGGAGTGCCCAGGTAGCTTCAGTCCAGGAAGGAAACAAGGATGGATCATGGAATTTACATCACAGAAGGCACAAAGAGTACTTCCCCTTGGAAAGTAACAAGGGGAATACTTGGAAGGTGATTATAGTGATATTCAGCAGTGAGGGGTATAGCACTTAGAACAATTAAGTTCCCAGACTTAATTGTTGGACCTCCTATGTTTTGCTGTGTACATTTTCAACAACAATAAAAAAAAGTGCAAACAGAGAACAAGGAAAGGAATAAATATTTTGAGAGTATTTCTCCTTGTTTTCCTCTGTGTAATTCCAACTCAGGCACCATCACTCCAAAGTTTATTTCACGTATCTGGGGTCTGCTCTTATCTGGGCAGGTTAGCTTACGCACAGTACCTTTAATAGTTTATATTGTTATTTCTATGAGAGTGTATCATACACTTTATACACTTTAGCATTAGTATATGGTGAAGTGTAAGAGTATCCTGCAAAACATCAAATTTGTACTGCAAATAAGATTATATGGCAACTTTACCTAGCTCGTAAAAAGGAAAGGTTGCCTACCTGAATGTTTAGGGGATTGTACATAAATCCATGCTTGCCTGCTCGATGGAGCTATTAGGGGAATCTTTAAATATATTAAAGGCATACGATTTATCTTAATCCCCATGAAACACAACTCTGATCACTCTTAAGACTGGCTGAAAGAATAGATATCCACTGTTGCAAGCCAGTCCAGCCCGTCTTATATCATTTTCTTTCCAAGGAAGGGCATGGACAGTATAAGAGGCTTATTTATTTCTTAATCTTCTGTTTAGATACAGCTCGGAAAACCATAAACAGCTATTTCTTTCCTCAAAGTGTGCTACAGACGTTTTGTTTCTACTCTGAGACATTCATTACTCTTTGAGGATTTTATTAGACATTGTTTTAGACACCATGTGTTAACTGCAATAGCTTCATAAATAATATGTAAACAGAGTCTTTTGCAAGAGGTGTACAAGCTTGTTAAATTGATGGTCCCGCTTATGTAAGCTGTTGGTGCAGATAATGAAACCTACTGAGAGTGTAAGCAATTACAAGATGTATATTAAATTGCAAATGCTTTTTTTATTAATTAGAAAAGAAGCCCCAATTTAACATGTATGTCAGGGGTCAGCAATTTAAAATTTGTAATTATCAATTTGGAGGCCCAGTCTTGCTTCTCAGTGACGATTCATGTCATTTTCTCCACTACAGCTCTGTCATCCATTCCTGTGATTGCAGCTTTGAGTTTATCACGAGCAGAAACAACATAGCCTGTGATACCCTGGTTTTAAGCTTCACATTCTGTATACCATCTGTCCCAGCTTTTCAGCTTTATCCTAGTGTGGAGACCCTGGTGCCATAGTCGTTAAGGGCTAAGGCTGCTTACCAAAAGGTCAGCAGTTTGAACCCACCAGGCACTTCTTGGAAATTCTTTGGGGCCAGTTTTACTCAGCCCTCTAGGGTTGCTGAGTCAGGATTGACTCAAAGGCAATGTTTGTTTTTGTTTTTAGTCCTACTAAAGCACCGTAAAGAGTTCTTAGATCTCCTGTGGACCTCCATCTGCTACTTTCTTGAACTATCCACTGACACTTGAGTATTCCCTTTCTGCCTTCTGTGATGTAGATTCCATGATCCATCCTTCTGTTTGCTTCTTGGACTGAAGCTATCTTATGCCTCTCCTAAGGGAGAAGTTGCTAGAGAAAATGTCATAGCTATGCTGACACATTTCATTTCATATTAATAATTACAGGCTTTCAATAGGCACTCGTGAGAGCACAATGAACCAATAATGTTTTCCTGAAGCATTCACTTCCTGTTGTCATTAGGGGCCACCTAGTCAGCTGCAACTCATCATGACCCTATGTAAAAAGTTAAGGTAAATGCCTAATTCAGTTTTCAGACTGAGGAATTGCTCTTCTAGTAATGGCATATTAGTGTAGCTGAACCCATTTGAAAATATAGATATCATGACATCGGAAACCTTGGTGGTAGAATGGTTAAGTCCTACATCTGCAAACTGAAAGATCAGTGGTTCAGATCCACCAGGCGCTCCTTGAAAACTCTGTGGAACAGTTCTGCTCTGTCCTATAGGGTTGCTATGAGTTGGAATCAACTCGACTGCAGTTTTTTTTATTATGACATTGTCCTTAAAAATAAGAAATAAGAACATTCTTCAATCGATGTAATACTATGCCTGTTAACTCATCAAGAAGTGCTCATCCTCAGTACTTCCCTAATACCACCCAGTATTCAGTCCATATTCAGATTTCTTCATCCAGCTAAGGACAAAATGTTCTTGACTTAGTTACATGTTTTACTTCTTGCACCTTCTCTTTCCCTGAGCATTACTGACTCTCTAGTTCTAATTCCAAAAAGTATTTTAGATCCTTCCACTTGTTTTATCTTCGTAAGTCATTCATCTCCTCTCTGACTTGGCTTCCTAACAGTTTTCCCTGATTCCACTCTAGCCCTCTTAAAATCTATTCTTTGCAAACTGCCAGCGGAATTGTTTTTAAAAACTTTGTTTTTAGTGCTAGTCTTGGTGCTAAGTGAGAAAGCTGGCAGAGCGAGGCCGTGGCCCGACAGGGCTGGGAAATGGGCTGCATACAGGAGAACCCAGCAAATAAGTAACTCTGCTGAACATGAAGGGAGCCAGAGTTCTCATCGCCAGTGAAGGGAGTCAGAAACAGAGAAGGGGGAAATGAGAGTGATCCTGGGCTGCGTATTAAAATTTGAGGTAATGGAGAAAACTCATGGCTTTAGCATATAGAGATAGACATAGAAAAAATGGAGGTGTTTGTATGTGTGTATTTCCTAGTTTGGGCCACTGAGTGGTTGTGGCAGCAGTAACACCCCAGTGACAGTGAGTACCCTTAGTACTTAGATCGTAGTTTCTAAAGACTATTTTGTACTGAAAAAAGAGAGAGAGAGAAGTCCTCAGAAGAAAGACTGTCTGCAATGCTGGGGCAGAGATAGAGGAGAGTAGTCTGGAACATCTCGTTCAGCCATAAAACAAGTTCGAAAATCGTAATAAGGACGCACCAAGAGGAAAAAGAAGCCAGCTAACAGCCAGCTTGAAGCTGCCACTGCTGTATCTTGTGCGATTTGTACATCCAAAAAGAGTGAAAGTAGTGGATCATAAGGCATTGAAAAAATTAAGAATCCATATTGTTGCTGTTGTTAGGTGCCATTGAACCATTTTTGACTCATAGCAACCCTAGGTACAATAGAGAGAAACACTGCCCAGCCCTGCGCTGTCCTTACAATCATTGCTAGGCTTGAGCCCATTCTTGCAGCCACTGTGTCAGTCCATCTCATTGAGGTCAAACTACTAGGTGAAATGTTGATGAAGAGCAAGACATTTTCATTTTATCAAAGAATATCCCTGCTATAAAATACTTCTTAATTACTATAGAGAACTTACAACTTTATAGTGGAGAAATCTGATGGATACAGTGATGGAAGTAAACATTAGCAATGGGACACAGAAGAAATGGATCACTCCTAAGAGGACACAGTGAGAAGAATTCAACATCACTTCGGTGATGCTCCTTTCAGAAGGCATGAACTGATGCTAATCATGAGCAAAGAGTCTAGCCCATTTTGAGGAACATTCTGTTGAATTACCAGCCTTTAATCTGCAAAAATAACAAGGTTTTGCAGGTCAAGGAAGGACAGAAAAATTGTTTCAGTCAAAGAGACTTAGCAGACTGGACAGCTAGCGAGGGTGCATGATCCTGGATTGGACCTGTTACTATAAACCGGTGAAATTTGAATTAAATCTGTGGATTGTATCCTAGCATCAGATAAGTGTTAACTTCCTAATTTTGTTGGTTATACTGTGGTTATACACTATAGTTATGTAGAAGTTTTCTTGTTTTGGGAAGTACACACTAAAACATTCAAGGACATTAAGATATCGTTCTACACCCTAGTTTCAAATGGTTCCTAATAAAAACAGCCAAGCCAAGTGCCATCAAGTTGGAATAAAAACAAGTGGGATTATATCATGCAAACATCTTGCTTTAAATCGTCCCATGTTTTCTCTTTTGTTAAGAATAAAATGCCCTTTTAATCTGTCCTGCTCCCCTTCTGCTCTCCTGGATTCCAGCCAAGTGTGTTCCACCTTTGCACATGCTCTTCTCACTGTCTGAGATCCTTCTTCTGACATCACATGGCTAAGAAAAATGTCACATCTCCAAGAATACCTTCCACACCCACCCCAGTCGAAGTACCCAGCCCCTGGTCACTCTCACAACAACCTGTTTCTACACAATCATTGTATATATTTATTTAATTTATTTGTTTACTTCTTGGAAACCCTATGGGGTGAGTTCTACTGTGTGCTGTGGGTCACTGTGAGTCGGAATTGACTCAAAGGCAACCGGCTTTTGTTTGGTCTCTTGGTGTGTGTGTAAGAAGAGGGAGGGGATGCTGTGGTCCCATAAGCAAAGGAGGAGCTGGAATTACAGCTGAGGTTAATGAGTTTCCGGATCTCTCAGTTTACACTGCTTCTGGGTTGAAATTGGTAGATGAGCTGTTGCACTGTAGTCGCATGGGAAAAAAGTGCTTTCTAGCAAATCTTCAGAAACCCCGAGACCACCAGATTTTATCATGACACCTTTTTTTCTGTTTTTGTGCCTATTTGTATTGAGCAGTGAGCTTTGGCAGGAGGTAAGATTGGTTCACTTGAGACTCTGGAGCAGTGCTTTTCCTTCATTTCCATGCACCTAGAGTTCAACACAAAAGTCAGGTGTTTGCACACCAGCAAGCACTTGACTCACATCGCAAGGTCAGAACTTGTATTTGGTGCTGGAAACAGAGCCAAGTCTTGGAGGTGCAGAGCACACCTCTGCCCAAAGGAGCAAGACTGTGGACCCTGGCTTAGATGGAAAGTGGGTTGTCGCAAAGATTTTGATTGAAAAAGGTATCAGAAAGCAGAAAAGGATTGTAAAATTTCCCACACGATGGTCCCGAAGGTTTTTAGAACACCAAGCAAGACAAACCAGTTGCCATCAAGTTGAATCCAGCCCATAAGGACCTTTAGAACAGAATGAAGCTGCCCCATGGTGTTTCTAGAGAGCAGCTGGTGGATTCAAACTGCCAACCATTTGGTGCGCAGCCAGAGTGTTTAACGACTGTAACCCCAGGGCTTCACTGTAAGCACTCGGAGGTAATCAAATTTGAAAAAGAATTAAACCCTGGTGGCATAGTAATTAAGTACTACAGCTGCTCACCGAAAGGTTGTTTGTTCAGATCTACCAGGTGCTCCTTGGAAACTCTACGGGGCAGTTCTACTCTGTCCTATAGGATCGCTATGAGTTGGAGTCGACTCAACTGCAGTGGGTGGGTTTGGCAGGCTTGAAGTGCTAGAGATCAATATTGTTTAAGTTATCTGGGATTTAATGAGCATATTGAGTTAGATGAAAAACATACAGGCTGGAGTGGGCACTGAGGTGATGGGAGAAGGCAAAGAAGGAGAGTTCAGGGAATTCAGGATGAGGGAGACCACCCTGGAGCCCCTGGGGTGTTTGTTATCCAGGATGTTGCTGCTTGATCATAGTTCAGGGGACTTTCATTCATACTTTGCCACTTTCCAAATGCTTATTCATGAGCAAGTTATTCATCTGTTGTTCATTTCCTGATCGATAAGAAAGACAGTGGTTATTCAGCATTGTTGATGGGATTAAGCCTTTCACTGAAATGCTTCAAAGGCCAGAAGAGGGTGCATATTACTTCCAGAATCCTAAGGACATTCTCTCTGTCAAAGAGAAATTTTACAGTAGACTCATGTATTATCTTAAAATACATACAAAGGTTGTATTCTGCACTACATTTTAAAGCAGAAAGAAATTTAACAAATATCATGTCTTTCATTCAGGCAACGGTTAAGTGTTAGGCTGCTAACCAAAGGGTCGGCAGTTTGAATCCACTAACTGTTCCTTGGAGACCTCATGGGGCAGTTTTTATCTGTCCTGACGGCACTTGGCTTTGGCTGTTGGTTGCTGTGAATTGGGATACACTCTGTGGCAATGGATCTACCTTTTGACCAGAAAAGTCATCCCATTGGTGTGCCATGTTGTTTTGTTGTTGTTAGGTGCTGTTGAGTTGGTTCTGACTCATAATGAGCCTATGTGTAACCAAAGGAAACACTGCGCGGTCCTGTACCTTGCCCACAATCACTGTTAGGCTTAAGCCCATTTTAGCAGCCACTGTGTCAATCCAATCTATCTTGTTGAGGATCTCCTTTTTCAGTGACCCTCTCCCAAGCATGATGTCCTTCTCCAGGGGTTAATCCCTCCTGACAGCATATCCAGAGGATGTAGAACATAGTCTCTCCATCCTTGCCTCTGAGGAGCACTCTGGTTGTGCTTTCTCCAGGACAGATCTGTTTGTTCTTACAGCAGTCCATGGTATATTCAGTATTCTACTCCAGCACCACAGTTCAAAGGCATCAGTTCTTCTTCTGTCTTCCTTATTCATTGTCCACCTTTCACATGCATATGATGCTGTTGAAAATACTATGACTTGGATCAGGTACACCTTAATCTTCAAGGTGACCTCTTTACTTTTCAACCCTTTAAGAGATATTTTGCAGCAGATTCTCCAGTGCAATGCATCTTTTGATTTCTTGGCTGCTGCTTACATGGCTGTTGTTGTGATACTAAGTAAAATGATATCCTTGACAATCTCAATCTTTTCTCCATTTATCATGATGTTGCTTATTGCTCCAGTTGTGAGGATTTTCATTTTCTTTATGTTGAAGTATAATCTGTACTGAAGGCTGTGATCTTTGGTCTTTATCAGTAAGTGTTTCGAGTCCTCTGTACTTTCATCAAGCAGAGTTGTGGCATCACCGTCACACAGGTTGTTAATAAATCTTCCTCCAACCCTGATGCCCTGTTCTTCATACACCCTAGGTTCTAAGATTATTTGTTTGGCAAACAGCTTCAATAGGTATGGTGAAAGGATACAACCCTGATGCACACCTTTCCTGAATTTAAGCCATTCTCTGTCCACTTGTTCTGTTCACACAACTGACTCTTGATCCATACACAGATTCCTTATAAGCACAATGAAGTGTTTTAGAATTCCCATTCTCCATAATGTTATCCATAATTTGTTATGATCCACATAGTCAAATGCCTTTTTGCAGCCAATATAACACAGGTAAACATCTTTGGTATTCTATGCTTTTAACCAAGATCCATCTGACATTGGCAGTGATATTCCTGGTTCCCCAATCCTCTTCAGAATCCAGCTTGAATTTCAGGTAGTTAGTTCCCAGTCAATATATTTATTGCTGCAGTTGCTTCTAAATGATTTTAAGCAAAATTCTACTTGTGTGTGATGTTAATGATGCCAGCCAAGCCAAGGGCCACCAAGTCGGATCCAGATATTAATGATATTGTTCAGTAGTTTATGCATTCAGTTGGATCACCTTTCTTGGGAATAGGCATAAATATGGATCTCTTCCAATCAGTTGGCCAGGTAGCTGGCTTCCAAATTTCTTGGCATAGATGAGTGAGCACTTCCAGCACTGCATCCATTTGTTGAAACATCTTCAGTACCATTGGTTTCTGATCATATGCTTCCACTTGAAATGGTTGAGTGTCTACCAATTCTTTTTGGTATAATGACTATGTATTTCTTCTATCTTCTTTTGTTACTTTCTGCATCGTTTAATATTTTTTCCTATAGAATCCTTCAGTATTGCAGCTGGAAGCTTGAATTTTTTCTTCATGTCTTTCACCTTGAAAAATGCAGAGCATTTTCTTGCCTTCTGGTTTTCTATCTCCAGCTCTTTGCACATATTGTTGTTTTGGTCATCTAGTGCTGCTGTAACAGAAACACCACAAGCAGGTGGCTTTAAAAAGAGAAATTTTATTTGTCACATTCCAGTAAGCCAAAAGTCCAAATTCAGAGTGTCAGCTCCAGGGGAGTGCTTTCTCTGCTGCATCTGGAGGAAGGTCTTTGTTGTCAGTCTTTCCCTAGGCTGGGGGCTTCTAAAGCACAGGGACCCTAGGTCCTTTACAAAGGATACGCTCAGCCCCCAGCACTGCTTCTTCCTGTCGGTATGAGGTCCCCAAATCTGGGCTTGCCTCCTTTGCCCCAAGAGGCTGCCTCAAGCCACAGTACAATCCCACAAATTAAGTCCTATCCCACCAACTCAATTGCCATCCATCCCCTCTTGTTAACATTACAGATACAGGGTTTCAGACATGCACAGCCCTGGGAATCATGACCCAGCCAAATCGCTACACACAGTTTTGGAGGAACAGTGTTCAGTCCATGGCAGTCATTATAATATTTGGTCTTCTCGAGCTATCCTTTGAAATCTTCTGTTCTTTTATACTTCATCATGTTTTTCTTTTGCTTTAGCTACTTGCTGTTCAAGATCAAGTATCAGAGTCTCTTCTGACATCCAGTTTCATCTTTTTTTGAATATGTTCCCTGGTAAAGTGTCTCTTCGTATACTTTGCCAATTTTTTGGTTGGATTATTACTCTTTTTGTAGTAAAAGTATTGGTTTTTTACACAGATTTTACAGATTAGAAGTTTGTCACATTTGTCATGGCCAAATATTGTTTCCTAGTCTGTAGGTTCTCTTTTTCCTTCTTTTGGTGAAGGAAGTGTTTAATTTTTAGAAGATCCCTGTTATCTAGCTTATCTTCTCGTGTTCGCGTGTTGTCCATTTTTTTATCCTGTTAATATTATATATTACAGCCTCTAGAGTTGACCCTATTTTTTCTTCTATAATCTTTATATAGCTTTTGGTTTTATTTTTAGGCCTCTGATCCAATTCGAGTTAGTTTTTGCACATAGTGTGAGATGTGGGTCCTGTTTCATATTTTCACAGATGGGCATACCGTTTTGCCAGTACTGTTTGTTGAAAAGACTGACTTTTCCCCATATGATGGACTTTGGGTCCTTATTGAAGATCAGTTGACTGCAGTAGGATGAATTTCCATCTGAGTTCTCAGTTCTGTTCCATTGGTCCATGTGTCTGTCAGTGTACCAGTACCAGGCTGTTTTGACTACTTAACTGTATAGTAGGTTCGGAAGTTGGATAGTTTGAGTCCTTCTACTTTCTTATTAATTGTACTTTAATTATTGGGGACTCTTCCCTTTCTGTATAAAGTTAATGATTAGTTTTTCCATCTCTTTAAAGGATACTGTTTTTATCTGGGTTGAAATTGCATTGTATTTGCTTTGAGTAGAATTGACATTTTCACAGCGTTGAGTATACCTATTCAGGAGATTGACGTGTTTTTACATTTATGTAGCTGTCTTCTGGATTCTTGCAGCCATATTTTGTATTTTTCTTAGTATAGGCCTTTTATATCTGTGATGAGATTTATTCCTAGGGTTTTTTTTTTTTTTTTCTGTTTTTTGGATTTTTTTTGTTGTTGTTGTTTGTTTGTCTAGGTTCTATTAAAAAAGGTATTGTTTTCCTGATTTCCTTTTCATAGTTTTCTTTTTGGTGTATGGGAACCCAACTGATTTTTTGTGTGTTTATTTTTTATCCTGCTTATCTGCTGAATCTTTCTCTGAGTTCCAGAAGTTTTCTCATAGAGTCTTTTGCGTTTTCAATGTATAGTATCATATCATCTGCAAATAAGGATAATTTTACTACCTCTCTGCCAATTTGAATACCTTTGATGTATATTTTCTTGCCTTGTTGCTGTAGCTAGGACTTCCTTTACTTTTAATCTTTGACATGATGTTGAATTCTGTTGGCTAGAATTGTGTTAAGAATTTTTACATCTATGTTCATGAGAGATAGTGATACATAATTTTCTCTTCTTTTGGGCGGGTGTCTCGGCCTTGTTTTGTTAGCAGGGTTATGCTGGCTTCATAGAGTGAATTCAGAAGTATCTCTTCCAATCGTTTGAGTAGTACTGGTGTAAGTTCTTCTCTAAATGTCGAGTAAAAGTCTTCAGTGAAGCAATCTGGGCCAGAGCTTTTTTGTTGGGATTTTTTTTTTTTTTTTCTTTACTTTTAACCTTTTCAATCTTTTCTTCTGGGTATATTCAGGTTTTCAACATCAGTGTGTATAAGTTTGGGTAGGTAATGTGCTTCTAGAAATTCATCTATTTCCTCTAGGTTTTCAAATTTGTTGGAGCATAATTTTTCATAGCTCTGTTCTGATCTTTTTTAGTTGGGTCTAGTGTAATGTCTCCCATTTCATTTCTTATTTGCATCCTTTTCTGTTTTTCTTTTGTCAGTTTGGTCAGTGGTTTATTGGTTTTGTTGGACTTTTCAAAGAACAAACTTTTGGTTTTCTTGGTTCTTTCTATTGTTTTTCTATTCTCTATGTCATTTATTTCTGCTCTTTATGATTTCCTTCTGGTGACTGTGGGCTGTTCTCTTTCTGTTTGTTCAGGTTGTGTAGCTGCAGCTCAGTCTTTGAAGATGATCTTTTGCATAATATTTGGGAAAACTGCAGTAGGAAGTAGGTGGGGGTATACTCTCCCTGAACTTACCAGAGAGAGATATGTGATACAACTGTGGAAAGGAAGTAGAACTGTCAGAAAAATAAATGGTAGCTACCAAAGAAAGTGAAACATAAAATATGTTTCTATTTAATACATCATAAAAATAAAAAAGTTTTCCTAAAAATTGAAAACAAAAACAAAGAAATGAAAAGAGCTTTGCTAAACCTTAACTGTTAATACTGTTAATTGTATGTCAATCACACTGTCTTCTTTTGGTCTTGTGTCCCTTATTCATGTCAAAATTTGCATATTATGATGTTTCTTGGAACTCATTGTTGATTCCTTTTCCTGGACATCTGATTTTTTTAACAAAGAGTGCTTCTGTCTTCCCGTGTCCCTTCCTCCCACTAAGTAAGTTTATACACGTGGTTGTCTTTTCACAGTCCTTTGACATCAGAGGAACAAACTGAGATATATTTGAAAGGAGCTGTAACCCAACACATGTAGGGAGGAATAGACTGAGAGGGTAAGGTGAGCATGCAAGTGTCCTGCTGGGCGCCAGGATATTTTCACTCAGGAGCATTCCCAAAGGAGGCTAGGTAGTTGTAAGAATCCAGAACCCATGTTGTATGGGGAAACTGAACCCTAAACCCATGCACATGGGTGATCTCAGTGAGTACCACTTGCAGAGTACACAAAGGAAGTTACCTGGCACTCTTACCTGGAGTGGAGTCTGTTTGCCCTGGTGCCATCACTGCTGGGTTGACTTAGCTAGTTGTTTCCTAGACAGGCTCCTTGGAAAATCTACAGGGCAGTTCTCCTCTGACCTATAGGGTTGTTATGAGTCGGACCCAACTTGATGGAAGTGGTTTTTTGGGGGATTTTCTCCTGGGGAGGAAAAACAAAGCATGCCATCAAGGATTGGTAAGTTTTCACTCCTTGGAATGTGGAGAAAATGTTTTGAAGTATAGAGGCCCCAAGAGTGAGATCAGAGGGAGTCCGGAGGTAAAAGGAAGGCTTTGGACTCTTTAGGGAATGAGCTAGGATGGGAGGAAATGCAGAGTCCCAAATCACAATTGATTGTTGTCTCTGCCTGATCCTCCAGCTCCCACAGACCTTCTGGAATAGTCAGCCTCCTGTGTCAGGATTCCTGGGACTGGAGTCATCCTCTAACTTAGAATACAAGATCAGATTCTTAGATCAAATGGCAGGCAGCCATTCTCAGACACTTCTGTGGGCAGGAGCTGTGTTTACTGTTAAAAGGTTAAGCTGCCCCCGCTGAGGTAAGGAGTTATGAAATCCATGATTTAAGTACTTACAGTGTAAAGAAAGCTATTCCAGACTGGTTAGAGAACCGGACATCACGGCTCCCTGGGGACCCGATGAGAAGAATAAAGATCCTGTACCCTTAGGCAGATGAGATAGTTGACTACACAGTGACATTAGAGGTATAGGTGCCAGAATGGCATGATTCCCTGCCCAGAAACAACCCTAATCAAATCTGTAGCCTGATTTCCCTGCCCTGCTGGTTTTGAGGGAAAAGGCAAGGAAGCATTTGTTAAGGGGCAGCTCTCTCTCCCTCTAGATAGATGTAGATGTAGATGTAGAAGTACATGTACATGTACATGTATGTATATGTATACATATACATATGCATATGCGTACACAACAGCTCTGTAACCAGAAAAACCTTAAGTCAATACCAGTGCCAGTTGCTACAGAGTTGATCCTGACTCATGGAAACCCCGTGCATGTCAGAGGAGAACCGTGCATCACAGGGTTTGCAGTGCTTAATTTTGGGGGGGATGTAGATTGCCAGGCTTTTCTTTGGAGGCACCTCAAACCTGCAACTGTTGAGTTAGCAGTTGGATATGATAACTCTTTGCATCACCCAAGGACTCCACTGTTGTGACTGATCAGTTGTTTATCACATGTATATTTGTGTGTGTGTCTCTGTAGATATCAATAAACAGTTGCTCTGGGGTAGATTTTAACTCATGGGAGCTTATAAGATATCAGGACAGAATGGTGCTCCCTGATGTTCTCAATGGATGAATTTTTGGAGATAGGCGGCCAGGACTTTTCTACCAAGGCACCTCTGTGTGGACTCAAACCTCCAGGTTTCTGGTTCGCAGCCACTGAGTTCGCACCGCTCGGGAACTCCCTTAGATAAATAGGTGCTGCTTATTGCTCTTCCTCTCCATGAAACCTTGGTGATGAAGTAGGACTCCAGTCTGCCTCTCTGATGAATGGAGGAATTAAATACTTGCTTGGAGGAAAGAAAAGAAGACTGTATAAACCGTGCTTACTCTTTATTTTCTTCTTTAGTTCCATGATCTTCTAATGATTTATTTTGTAGCTTAGAAGTTTGTAAGGTTGTTTTGCTTTTGAGGGAGTGATGAATATGTTGTGGTTGGGAAGCGTGGAGAATTGAACAGCAATTGCTGTTAAATGACTAAGCCAAAGGAAGATTTATGAACAGCTTGCCAGCCGCAGCTCAGCGCAGCGTCGATCCACCCTCGCTCCGTGGTGAGCAAGCTCTCTCCTTGTAGAAAGTGGCGAGTGTGAATCAGGACTGAAGAGAAACTGGCTGCTCAATGTGGTGCTGTCTTCAGAAGTCCATATGCTCTCCCTGGCTCCAGCCAGCAGTGCTCTTATGGATTACCCTGCCAGAGGGAGCCAGTAACTGCTCTGTGCATGCCTCGTGGTGGCTTCTTACCGGTGTCTCTGAAAATGGAGCTAATAAATCAGTGGTGAGGGGAAGGGGCATGCCAGCCCAGGCAAGAGTAGCAGGCTGCATTCATTTCATTTCCACAGTGGCATGAATTAGACAAGATCTGCTAAATCTGTTCAGATGTCTGCCCTGCTCCCTAACCTGGCCCTGCTCCCTAACCTGGCCCTTCTCCCTTGTATTATCAGTGGCCTCATTTGCCCCTGCTGTAAAATCGCCTTTCTGTATCAGTTGCCTCAGGATGTTTGCTCTGCATTTTCATAGGCCTCTGTAGTCAGGGCAGAGGGAGGAGGGATTCTGCACTGAAAGCCTCCCACAAGCTCAGTGATGGACTGAGAATTAGGAGCAGAGAACCAAGAGGAGACTGGGATGGGAGAAGAGTACTAGGAGATGCAGAAGAGAGCAAGGACAGTGACAGGATCGAAAGAACAAAAACGAACAAACTCATGGCTATCAAGTCCATTCCAACTCCTAGCGACACTATAGGAGTGCCCCCACAGAGTTTCCAAGCAGCACCTGGTGGATTCGAACTGCTGATCTTTTGGTTAGAAGCTGTAGATCTTAACCACTACACCACCAGGGTTTCCCAGAGATAAAAGTAGAGTCAAAAAAAGACAAAGAAGAGGGAGGCGGTGAAAGGGAGAGGACCCCAAAGGCAGTTAGGAAAGCTATAAAGAGAAAAGAAGTGATCTGGATAAATATCTAATCAGTATGATTCAAGACATGTTTCTGTTCATCAAATGTCCTCTCGTGCCAATAAAACTTTTCCAAAAATTAGTGCTGCCTTGTTAAGTAGTGAGCTCTTGGCAGCTGGAAGTATCCAAGCAGAGAAAGGATGCTGAGGTCTGTCAGGGGTGCTGCAAGGAAGACCCGGGGGTGCTGCAAGGAAGACACGGGGGGTTAAAGGTGACATTGGGTTGGGTGGCTTAAAGTTTCCTGTGTCCTAGAACTCTAAGCTTTCTAAATGCAGTCTTTTATAAATGTGTGTCTGTTTGTTCCTTCTGAAAATAAAGTGATATTTAAACATTGGGGAAACAAAGTCAAATTTTGATTTTTTTTTTTCTCTTTTCACTTGTATACCTAAAGTCAGTCTTGACTGCTTTCTAATTAAAGATGATTGAGTTTTGGTGGCAATTTTTTTTAAAAAAAATCTCTATCTAGATGACATATCAACCTTTGCAGTGATCCGAAAGCAAGCAATTAGAAAAAAGAAATATAAAACAACCTTAACTTACTTCTGAAACAATCTTTTGTCACAGTAGATTGAAAGGACTTGTACTTATTCTGAGATATTGACAGATTTAGAGCTTGATTTTTCAGTGTGTTAAACCAGAGGGTAGAATGTTGTTACAGTGTGCCTTTGAGTCAATTCCAACTCAGAGTGACCCTGTATGATGGGGCAGAAGTGCCCATGGAGTGTGTGAGGCTGCCATCTTCACAGGGACGGATCACTAGGTCTTTCCTCTGTGGAGCCACCAGCAGGTTCGAACTGCTGGCATTTCACTTAGCAGCCAAGCACTTAACCACTGCACCACAGGCTCCTGAGCATAGAACACAGGTTGTTTTCTCTTTATCAACAAACAAATGGCAATTGGTTGTCCTTCTTTTTGCTTGCTTCAACCTGTAATGGAAACCTTGGTGACACAGTGGTTAAGAGCTATGGCTGCAGCCAAAAGGTTGGCAGTTCAGATCCACCAGGCACTCCTTGGAAACTCTATGGGGCAGTTCTACTCTATCCTGTAGGATTGGTATCAGTCAGAATTGACTCAGCAGCAGTGGGTTTGGTTTTTGGTTTGGACCTATGAGGGCTAGAAAAGGAGACCAAAAACCAAATACCAAACCCTCTGCCATCAAGTCAGGTCTGACTCATGGTGACCTCATGGGCTAGAGTAGAACTGCCCCATAGAATTTCCCAGGAGTGCCTGGTGGATTTGAATTGCCAACCTTTTGGTTAGTAGATGTAATACTTAACCCACTATACCACCAGGGTTTCTGGAAGGGCGGGCAGGGAACAGGAAAGTACAGCATTTTAGCTGCTAAATAATTAGCTGCTCTTTATCAGCACTGACATAGTGTTTTTGATTCACTCACAGATATTCCATTATTCATTCGTTTTGCATTATGGCCAGTACAGAAGGAATCCCAATTTCCCAGTTCTGTGAATTAAGTGTTAATGGAAGAAGGGAGTTGACTGGTACCAGAACTGGCCTGATCAAATGGAACTCCTGGGGAACGAGTTGCAATCATATCCCCACCCCTCACCCAGCTGTCCCTTTATGACTGGAATGATACATACCATGTTGACTTATACTTCATTTTTTGCAACATGCACATGCGCACACACGCACACACACACGCACACACACACTCCTAAAATGTGAGGTCCCTAAGGGCAGAGACTTTCTTTAGAAGAGAGGAAAGACTATGTTTTTGAAACATCAGTGCTAACATAAAGAATAGCACGTGTTAAATATCCGCTAAGTACTTTTTCGAGTCCCAGTTAATGCTCCCAGCTTCTGCCGGAGGGGGCAGAGGTTTGAACGCACCTGCAAGTGCCTCAGAAGAAAGACACAGTGATCCACTTCAGGGAAAAAGAAGGAACCGCTGAAAATACTGTGGAGCACAGTTCTGCTCTGAAACACTTGAGGTTGCCATGAGTTAAAGGCAACTAGACACAAATTGTTTTAAGTATTTTTACATTGAGTTAAACACCTTTTTATTCCTTCCTTAATGCCACCAGCAGAAAACATGGTGGCATGGTAGTTAAGTGCTGTGGCTGCAAACCACAAGGTTGCTGAGTTGGAGTGGACTCGACAGCAATGAGTTTCCTTTGGGTTTAATGCCACCCAAACTGTAGGCAGGAAGCAAGTAGTTTATTTACTCCTCCACCATGGATTTGGAGGTTTTCTCCACACCTCTCTGTTGAAGCCTGCCGGGTAAGCCTGCCCTTGGGTCACAGAGTATGACTACAATCTGACAGTGTCTCCTTTGTGTTATTTGTCTTCTGCAAACTGTACTGTTCTTCTTGCTTGCTGGCTTGTCATTTCATTAATCAAATGTTGGCAGAGAAAAGCCTACCCAACTGGAACACCAGCGTTCTACTTGCAGCAGTTTTTGTTCTCAGATAATGAGAAAATGGGGCTTTGAACTGGGTAATCTCTGGGTGTTCTCTTTGTTGGAAAGTTCTGTTATTCTCCTGTTGTCCTCTGTCATTTGTGAAGCTTGGGATAATATAAGGTCTGGCAATTAAGTCTGTGAACTTAACTGTTCTAAGTGCTGCGTTACGTATCTCATTGCTGAGTATCACTATGGTCACTTTTGAAGTACTCCCTTTGGGAAATTATATACCAACTCCAGCGCCTAGTCCATCCTTCAAAGCAATTTTGGAACTCTTTCTGGAATGGCCATTGTGCACAGTGGTGTAGTGGCAAGTTTGCAGACTTAATTGTATGGTTGCCTGACAGGCAGTTTTTAGCTAATAAACAAGTAACTGTATTGAACACCCTCCCTACTCACCTGATCTGGCCCCCAGTGACTTTTTTCTTTGCACAAAGATAAAGGAAATATTGAAAGGAAGGTTTTTTGATGGCATTCAGGACATCAAGGGTAATACGACAATGACAGTTCTGATGGCCGTTCCGGAAAAAGATTTCCACAGTGGCTTTGAAGGCTGGACTAGGCGCTGGCATCAGTGCATAGCTTCCCAGAGGGAGTCCTTCAGACGTGACTGTAGTGATATTCATCAATGAGGTGTGGAGCACTTTTGCTAGGATGTGTTCACAGACTTAACTGGCAATCCTTGTGTATGTTATAGATTGAGTTGTGTCTCACAAGAATGTGTGTCCATTTGGTTAGACCATGATTTCCCAGGGCTGTATGCCATTTTGTCATCTGATGTGACTTGCATGTGTTGTAAATCCTATCTCCGTGGTGTTAATGAGGCAGGACTCGATCTGCAAGGTTAGACTGCATTTTGAGACAATTTCTTTTGAGATGTAAAAGAACGGAGCGGAGAGACAGGGAACGCTCACTACCACCAAACAAGAAGAGCCAGCAACATGTGTCCTTTGAGCATGGGACCCCAGCTCTAAAAAGCTGCTAAACCAGGGGAAGATTGATGACAAGGACCTTTCCCCAGAGCCAACAGAGAAAGAAAGTCTTATCCTGGAGCTGGTGCCCTGAATTCAAATGTCTAACGTGTATATTGTGAGAGAATAAATTTCTCTGTGTTGAAGTTATCCACTTGCGTTATTTCTGTTATAGTGAAATCACAAGGTAATTAAGACAGTATATATCCTCAAACTAATAATTGAAAGCTTTAAACAAATACAGGCTGCTCTGGGATATTGGCTGATGATGCTCAGTTATGTCTTAGGAAAGCAGAGCTATAATCTGGGTAAATCACTTGAACTATAAACTTGATAAATAACTGAGATAAATAACCTGCATTGGAATGCAAAAAGTCCAAGAATAGACAGTTCTTTTTATTACTGTAAAGAGATGACTTAGATTTCAGTGCTAAAATACTCAGTTGAGAAAGAAAAATACAGAAACTGAATGCCAGATGCTACACCCTGTCTGCAGTTTTATGTGACTCCGTTGAGTCTTGACTGTGCATTTAAAAACATATATACCTATTAAAGGCTACATGATATTCCAGAAAATGGTTGTTATACTCTATTTGTCAATTTTTGTACTTACAGATAATTTTCCCCAATTTACTTCTTTCTGCATATAATACTACATTGAATGTTTTTATTCTTACGTCTTTCTGTACAAGAATAAATACATATGTGAAATTCAGTCTTGGAAGGGGAATTTAAGGAGTCAATTTAACACTGTGATGAAGTCTAGGATAAGAGGGTTCAAAGTGCCATCCCAAAAGACCTGCCATTTTACATTTTCACTGACACTTATTTCTTCAACCTACATTAATTTTGTTATCAGTCTTTTTGAATTGTTGCCCAAGTTGTGGCCAAAAAAAGTACTTACTTGGAAGGCATACATTTTAAGCTATTCAAGTTTTTCCCCATCTTTCTTTGATTATTTACAGGCCTGTGTTCTCAATGTTCTTTTGTTAAGGAACACGTATGTACTGGATATTGGTTTTCTTAGGTTAATACCCAGATGGGTTGGAATTTTGTCCTTTTGCTTTGCATCCTGGGAGAATCCCTTGACTCAAGCACGTGAATTTGCTTTTAACCTGCATCCATTCATATTCAGCACTTCTACTGAGGTTGATTAATTCTAGGAACACCAGTTAGTTATCTGATCACAATAATCTCCTTTTGTTTCACGGATGCATCGTCTTGTATCTTAACAAGAATTTCAATTATTTGTATTTTTAGAACTGTTTAGGTCTCTGTGCTGTTTGCTTAGTTTCTTTCGGTTTGTTCTCTGTGTTGGGTTGAGTACGTCTGCCATGGTTTCGTTTTTCCTCAAACATTTGGAGGTTTTTGAGTTGCCAGCCAGTTCACGTTTGTATGTATGGAGCCCTGGTGAAGCAGTGGTGAACAGTTCAGCTGCTAACCCAAAGGTAGGCAGTTTGAATCCACCGGCTGCTCCTCGGAAACTCTATGAAGCATAGCAACCAGCAGGGTTGCTATGAGTTGGGAATGACTCGACAACAGTGGGTTTTTATATACATGTATATGGACGATGGATGGAACCCTGGTGGCGTGGTGGCTGAATGCTATGGCTAGCTGCGAACCAGAATGTTGGCAGTTCAAATCCACCAGGCACTCCGTAGAAACTCTATGGGGTAGCATGGCATTCTTTCTAATTCTCAAACCACTATTACAGAGTTATGCTGCTGTTGATGATAAGATGTATATCTGAACTTCTAAGGATTTTTACATAGGATAAGAAATAAGTGTCTATGAGCACTGAGAATTGTTAATGCTCTTGGCTGCTATTGAAAGGTTTGAGATTTGAATCCCCCCAGAGGCACCTGTGAGCAAAGACCTGGTGATCTCCTTCTGATAATTCAGCCTTTGAGAATCGTATGGAACATAATTCTGCTCTGACACACATGAGAGCATGACAAGTTAGAAGTGACTTGGTGACACTTGGTTAAATTTAGGAAACAGGAGAATGAGTGGGTTCCTGTGTTGGACTGACATTTTGATTCAGACTGGCATTTTATTTTCTGCCCTGCTTTTTTGGAAAAGATGCTCTCTACTATGTGTTATCCTCTTGTTAGACTAATTTGCATAGGCTGGTCTTGCAGTGTTTACGGTTTTGCATGTTTGCAAATAGATGTCATTCTGTAAGAGGAATGGCAAAGTTTATAAACAGTATATAATAAATACTAGTATAATATAATATAATAATAAATAGTATACAAATAACCAGAGTTATAAAACACAAAAATCTCTTCTTTGTTGTATTAGGCCTTGTGGTTTTCTTTTCATTTATTCATTAGTCCTTGAGCTAACACTTTGCTGAACATTCCTGCCAGGCATTGTGCTGGAATGACTGGTAGAGATTCTAGAAGCCAAGGATCTCAGTTCAGTGAGAGAGACTGAGAGGTAGATAACTACTGTGTCATGAATATTTATGATGCATAGTCAAACAATTCATTTGCATCTCTTTGAAAGGAAAGAATCATTTCAGTTGCTGTAGAAAACGTTTTCCTTCATTGGTTTTGCAAAAATAGCGGTATTTTCCTAAAACAGGTGTACCCTGTAATGTCATTGGCAGAACTCCAGTAGACAAGAAAAATAGGCACGCTATTGTTTTAAGCATTCCTCCCTAGGGTTGCCATGAGTTGGATCCGACTTGATGGCACTTGGCTCTTGGCTTTGGCTTTCAATTAAATGCAGAATGAAGTAGATAGATGAAGACTGGAAGAAGAATGTTGAGAAAGTCGATACCCCGTTGAGATTATGGTCATTGCAGACTGTTGCACTCTCCTTTTCACAGAGTAAACAGCAAATAAAGGTCTGTTCAATAAAGCAACACAGTGCCTTGGTTTTCTGGATAATGCATCATTAAACAGCAGAACAACAAAAAAATAGGTGTTGAAAGATTCATCTGTAAGATTTTCCTTCCAACAAAAAAGTGCTTTTTAGTGTAACTTGGATTTATTGAAATACAGCTTTTATATTGAACTTCAGATAAAAATTAAGAAAATATATATCTTTTGAAGAATTTCAAAAACTTCCTAAAAATTCATTCATCTATTATTGAAAACCCATAGAAAAAGACTAATCCTTAGCATTAGACACTTAAAACATTATTGTATTAAAAAAAAAGACACTTTTCTTGATTGTGAGAAATATTGAAATAAGGGGATTTGTCTAGCTTGTGTGTTTATTAAGTGCTATCTTGGTATTTATCAACAAGCTAAACTTTGGTTTTACAAATTGCTTATGAACAAGGAATGCAAACACATTTTGCATTTGTTGAGGACCCAGCAATCAGGCAGATGCCGTTCTTGTTTTTTGGTGTGATGGCTGTTATCACAGTGCTGCCATGACTGAAGCACTGTAATGTGCAGTCTTCTGCAATATCTGTTACAGAGGAATGTTGTTTTTCCTGTAATTTTCCATAGAAACACCCACCACCTAGTTAGAATTAAGGAATAGCTAGTATACTGAGAGTCCCAAGAGACTGAGTCTCCTCTGTTTGGCTTAGATTCTTTCTGAATTATTCATTCCCTGCACAGTTAGTTTTACTCTTGGTGTTTGAGGAGAGATTAAACCAACCTTACATTCCTATGATTATACACACTTGGTGGTAGCATTATATCTTTTGTATATACTGTGGGTTTGATTTGCCAAAATGTATTAACAATTTTTTTATCTCAATGGCACTTGGCTTGGTGTACTCATTAGAGATAACGGTCTGTGGTTTGTGTGTGTGTGTGTGTGTGTGTGTGTGTGTGTGTCTTTTCTCAGTCTAGTTTTGATATCAGAGTAATGCTGACCTCATAGAATTAACTGGGAAAATTGTCCCTCTTGCCTGTTTTTTAAAGGACTTTATGCATAATTGGTATTGCTTGTTTCTCAGATTTTTGGTAGAATTCACCAACGAAATCGCCTGAGCTGAGTTTTCTTTGTATGAAGATTTTTAAATAGAAGCTTATTTTCTTTAATTGATACCAAGGTATTCAGGTTATCTATTTCTTCCTGAGTGAGCTTTGATAATTTATATCTAGCAGTATGTTTGTCCATTTTATCCATATTGTAAAATTTCTTGGCCTGAATTTGTTGGTAATATTTCTGTATTATTCTTTTATAGTCTGTAGTATCTGCAAGTACCAGATGCCTTTTTTTTCCTTTTCTTCATCACAGCTAAAAGTTTATCAATTATATTCTTGATCTCACAGAACCAAACTTTGGTTTCAGTGATTTTTGTTTTGTTTTCGGTCTTCTCTTTCTTTGACTTCTGCTCTTTATTTTCATCCTTTTGCCTTACTCTGTTCACTTTTTAGTTTTTTAGATCTTCAGAGACGCTAATTTTTTTTTTTTTTTCCTATTGATCATTTGGTACTTTAAATTGCCCGGTATTTCTTTTGCTCCATTGCACACATTTTAATATATTGTATTTTGTGGTCATTTAGTTCAAAATTCTTTCTGATTTTCCTTGATTTCTACTTTGACTCAAAGATTATGTCATTTTTATTTAGCTTGTAAATATTTGAGGATTTTTCCAGAGACCTTTCTGTTAATAATTTCTAATTTAATTCTGATCAGAGACCATACTTTGTGTGAATCAAGTTCTTTTGACCTTGTTGATACTTGTTGTGTGGCCCAGAACATGGTCTATTTCAGTAAGGGTTCTATGTACATTTCAGTAAAGTTCTATTTTCCTGTTTATTTAACGGGAATTTTCTATAAATGTGAGGTCAGGTTATTTGATAGTGCTGTTTAAGTCCTCTATGTACTTAGAAACTTTCTGTTGATTTCTTCTATCCTTTAATGAGAAGGCTTTGAAATCTCTCAGTAATTTCTTGTTTCTCCTTGCAATTCTGTTAGCTTTTTCAGTGTAACTATTTTGAAGTTCTCTTTTTAGGTGAATAATTATTATGTTCTCCTGATTAATTTATTCTATTATTAATATGAAATGATTCTGCTTATCCCTGGTAATATTTTTTATTAGAAATATATTTTGTCTAATATTAATATTACCATTCCCTCTTTCTTTTCATTAAAATCAGCACAGTATATTTTACTCATTTCTTTACTTTTGTCTTATTTGTGCCGTTTGGCTTTGGCTGGCTTGGTGCCTTTGTATGTCAAACACGTTCCACAATGTAGCCGTTATTCAGTGCTTGATAAGTTACCAGCTAAGATTTCTCTGGGTCTTCTGGGTGACCTATTTTCCCCAGCTTGTATACATGCCTAGAAACTCAAACGGGAACCCATTTAGGGCTATGGGTAACTCCTATTGTATTTTGGTTCCATCAAGTTGATTTTGACTTTTAGGGACAGAACTGACCTCATAGGATTTATAGGTGATCGTCTTTGTGGGAGCACAGTGCCAAATCTTTCTCCTGAGGAGCTACTGCGTAGGTTCAGACTGCCAACCTTTCTGTCAGCCGCTAAGTGCCTAACCACTGTACCACCAGGGCTTCTTTAGAGGAGTCCCACAGGTCCAGTAATGCCACGTCTTCACATGTCAGGGCCAAGTGTTCAACCTTCATATCCACAGGAATGTACTGAGATACAAATCTGTGAAGAAAATAATGATAGTAATAATAATAGTAAATCCTTAGTTAAAAACAGGTAGGAATGAAGTCAAGAAAGAAACCAGATTCTGAGATTTTATAAATCTGACTTTCTCTAACCAGTTGTGTCACCTTGGGCAACTTGAAAACCAAACGTCTCAGTTCTAGTTAGCACATTGTTCACATAGAAAATGATTGGGCTAGAACTTCATTCATACTCTGTGGGTATCAAGAGCTGCATACATAAACATTGTTATGGTTTAAGACCTAGCTGTGAATTTGTTTCAAAAGCTTGGCAAGGTAAATAAATAAAACACAATATAAATAATTTCAATTTTTGTTTAATTTTTGTATATTACATGCAAAAATAGGTAATTTTCACATGTGTGAAAATATAGCCATGATGGTATTTTCACATGGGTTATGCTGGTGGTGTAGTGGTTAAGTGCTAGGTCTGCTAATGGAAAGATCTGCAGTTCCAGTCTGCCAGGTGTTCCTTGGAAACTCTATCAGGCAGTTCTACTCTGATCTATAGGGTCATTATGAGTCGGAATTGACTCGACAGCAGTGGCTTTTGGGCTTGGATGACAATTGCTTTTAAGAGTTTATTAAATAGTATAAAAGACCAACTTAGAAATATAGAGTAATTCTCTCTTCAAGTGTAATAAATAGTATTTCCCTGTTTGGCCAAGTGCCGTCGAGACCACATATCTCTATTTGAGGAGAAATGCATGTGATAACAATATGATATTCGATATTTTCAGTATTAGCCTAATTAGGTTTGTTTCTTCATCAAGCAAACCATTCTGTTTTTGTTTGCATGTAAACTGTAATGAAAAGTACAAGGTGGACTGACATTAGCCAATGGCATTTCAAATTTTGTTTTTTCTTAAATCATTAGTGAACTTTACATTAGAATCATTCTTATGGGTTCTCCTTGAAACAGTGCTTCTCTGAATTAAGTTAAATTTTTTAATACGTGCTTTCAATTGATTTCAGGATTCAAAATGAATAAACCCATTGGTAACCCAGGATTTTGTCTCATTTGTGAGGCTCTTGTGTTCTTGTTTAAACAGAATCTTTCATTTGGGAAGAAGGGAGAATACATGAAGCTAAGGAAAGTTAATAATATGATCTTATACTGTTATACTTCCTTGTTCCAAGGAGACACTTTAAAATGAATATCAAAGTCAGAATTCCTCCTTTTGGAAGATTAAAACAAAAATAAGTAGCTCAATCACTTATTTTAATAATAGACTTTTATGAAATTAATGAAAGCTAATAGAAATCTGTGAGAGTTATTACATGCAGGCACTTACAGTTGTACCCAGGCTAGCTCAATTTCTGTATTTACTCTTTTATCATAGCACGCAGAATAAAGGGAAACAAACCGTTGTTGCAGATAAAAAGCTTTAGTGTTAATTTAACTGAATTCCTGGGAGGTGTAAATGATTCCTATGCTTCCTAGTCACCAAAGATTGGTGTTTCGAGTTCCCCTAGAGGTGTCTGGAACAAACACTGTGGTGATCTACTTCCCCAGACTCAGACATTGAAACCTTCTGGAGCCCAGTTTTACTGACGCCTGGGCCAGCAGCTGGATGGAGCCCAGTTTTACTGATGCCTGGGTCAGCAGCTGGTGCGTAAACCTCAGTAGGAGTCATTCATGCATGGAGTACCATCGTGGCTTGCCACTCTTCAAGAAGAAAAGATACACTCCTAGCTGCTCTCCTCTGGATTCTTTTTGAGTTGAAGCTTAATTATACTGCCCTGGGCTAGAGTCTCTTCTAGACTGAATTACTGCGTCTTTAAACCTTTGTAAAAGCTTTTATGCTTTTGTTGACAAATTCTAAGGTAAATGGATAAAATGAAGAGATGTGTAGTAATTTTCTCTTGTGTGTGTGTATGTTTTTAACTTTTTACAGTAGTGTGTCTATATGATAGAGTATTATGTAGCAGCTTAAAACAATGTTTTAAAATAATAAATGCCATTTAAACAATCATGTGTACACAGTAGAATGTAAAACTTTACATATAGCATGATACCAATTTTATCAACTTGTTAAATAGGTCGGTGTAGTGCTGGCAAGAACTAGAGCAAAATCAGTGGTGAATAAGTTTGAATGGAATTAGGTATGATTTTCTATTTCATATTTTTCAAAATAGTTGACATAAAACATTTTCTGATTATTCAAATGAGCCAGCCAAATGCCATCGAGTCGAGATATTATCATTAAAATAAATGAAAAGTAAAGGCCAGGAGAAAGATATTTCACAACAGGAAAAAAAAGTTTTTGAAAATTATTTTTAAACCCCAATAGGAAAATAAATACTCTGGGGGTCAGTTCTACCCTGGCCTCTAGGGTCGCCATGAGTCAGATCCAACTTGACGGCACTTGGCTTGGCTTTGGCAGGAAAATAAATAACACAATGTACATTTAAATTATTGGGATGCATTTAATATGTACAAAGGAACTACCAACAGGATGTGAGTCTGAAACTTGAATACGCATTAAGCAGAGTTCAGTGCCGATGATATTTGGGGCCCTGCTCCTCAAAGAGCAGCCCCTAGACCAACAGTAGCAGCAGCATCTGGGAACTTCTTGCAAATATGAATATATTAACAGCAGCAGTTATTCATTTAGTGATAGCTGTTTTTCAGGAATGATCCTAAGTACATTACACACAGTATCTTGTTTAATGTAATTCTCTAATAGCCTTGTGAGGTAGTTGCCATTATCATCCCCATTTTATGGGCAAGGAAACTGAGGCACAAAGGCTAAGTAACTCACTAAAGAGCATATAATTGCTAAGTAGCAGAATCTGTGTGTGTTGGTTCTGAAGGCTGAACCCTCAACCACCTCACTTGGCTGCCTCCTAAAAACTGGTGAGGAATTGGGGATGAATGGAAAATAAATGGGCAAGATGAGGGCGTAACTCATTGCACATCATGGCTAAGTGTAGCCCCTGAAATGGTTCTAGCTCCAGCCGAGAGCACAGAAAGGAGGAATTACAGATTTATGATCCCCAAACTGTGGCAACAAACCAATTATCAGGCAGGTGACAACCTCCTCTTAAGAGAAACTTCTTGGATGCTCCATGTGAGGCCTCTGCCTCCTGGGAGCATGGGATTTGATTTTTATTCCATTCATTCTTATTTCGTTTGTTTAAGCAGTAATTATTAAGTACCTTCTGTTTGCTAGGCATTGTGCTGGGTGCTTGAAAATAGACGGAATAAGTCATAATCCGTGTGTTAAAACTACCCAAGATCTAGCTAAGTGCTAGCAGGACCACAACGGTTGCATCTTTCTCGCCTCTGCCTGCCTCCTGTCTGGGTACAGAGTGAAAGAAGACCATAGGGTGAATTCAAAAACACGAAAGGAAGCAGTCATTTTATCACAGAAATACTATTTATTCCTTTGACTTGATGCCACCTTTCTCTGAGGCCACTTCTGGAGGAGCTGGCTTCTGAGCTCTAGGAAGTCCCTCTGCTGGGTTCTGTGTAAGTCACGTGGCTAGAGTGACAAAGGGTGGGAGAGTGGTAGGAAGAGGCAGAGACAACTGGCTTCCAGAAAGCCCTGGAATATATGTGCATAGAAATTGGTGTGTGATCACGTATATGAACATATATATAAATAAAATCACTTGCTGCCAAGTTGATTCTGAATCACGGCACCCCTTGTATGCCAGAGTGATTTTTTTTGTTTTTCAGAAGTAGATCTTTAGGTTTTTCTTTTGAGGTGTCTCTGGGTGGACTCAAAACTTCAACATTTTCATTAGCCGTGTACATACACCAAAACAAAACAAACAAACGGAAAACCACTGCAGTCCAGTCAGTTCTGACTCATAGCAAACCCATAGGACAGGGAGAACCGCTCCATAGAGTTTCCAAGGAATGCCTGGCGGATGGGAACTGCCAACCTTCTGATTAGTCATACACACACACACACACACACACAGACACACAGACACACACACACACACACATAGACATACACATATATATACAGTGGTGGGAGATATATGTATCTCCCATTGCTCAAGTGTAAGCCTGTCTGCCTGGTCAAAGATTAGCCATCTCCCTTCCGTAATTAACCCCGCAGAGCTGCATATAGATGCTTTGCAATTGTTCTTTCTCTTCCTTTTTCTGTCTAAATTTACCTTATAGAGGGAAAGCAGGCTAATCTATTTGTCCCAGTACCCATGGCTCCTGTCTAAGAATTGTGGCTTTATTGTCTGCCACCTTTGACTGTTGCCTCCTAGAGACAGGGATGTTCCAGATGAAAATACATGGGCCTAGAGATCAGGACATGAATGACTCTGACCATCTAAACCTGACATGTGTGTTTCTAACTAAAGTCACATGAAGACTATCAATGTTGACTGTGTCTGTGTTCAGTGTTTTAAAATAAACTGCATCAGCTACATAGCTTGCGATGCTAGCTAGCGTCTTGCGATGCATCTTTCTGCTGGCTCTGAAACCCCTAGTAAAGCTGATCAAAGTACAGAACTCACACTGAAGATCCAGGAGGTGGCATCTCCTCAGAAGCCATCACCATATAAATCGTAGAGTAGGATGAGGGATGAAATACAAGAAGATGCAGAGCTGGAGTGTAGTTTGCATCCAACTTGGAAGGTGGTGGCACCAGGAATGGACAGAGACCACTTATTCAGCCACCCTGTGCTTTATTTTTAATTTGAAATAATGGATGTTGTAGTGATACTTTCTGGACTGCTTTTGATTGTGAAGAAGAGCAACCTAGGTCAAATTCTCGGTACTGCCCTCACATTGTTTAACAGGTTCTGCCATATTTAGTAGGAATTGAAGGCTGTGTGGAAGAACAACTCAAAGACCTCATACATTTTTACCCAGAGAGAGAGCAGAGTCTCTTGCAGTGACGAAAGTAGTGGTAACCTAAAGGATTTGATGTAGGATTTTGAAGAGCTGTCGAATCTTGAGGTTCCTTGATGAAAGCCACCCCTCTGACTTTTCCTTCTCGTCTTGATCTCTTCCAGTCTCAGCAGAAGTGCATCGTCATCTTTGCGCTGGTCTGCTGCTTTGCCATTCTGGTTGCGTTGATATTTTCAGCTGTGGACATCATGGGAGAGGATGAAGATGGACTCTCAGAAAAAAATTGCCAAAATAAATGTCGGTAAGAGGTAACAAACAAAGATTGTCTTTCAGGGGGTGGGCAAGTAAATCCAAAGGGGGCCTTCACTAGGTGGGAGAGAAACATCATCAACACGTGATCATCCAGCTTCCCCTGGAGTCCAGCTGAGGCATGACTCTGTGACAAAAAGAATTACGGATGAGTCACAAGTTAACTTGCTTTATGATGTGGGCATATTCTCTACAGAGGGGTAGTAGACAAAATAAAATTGCAGAGCAGTCTGTATTTTTAGAGTCCTCTGTGCATGAGGTATTGGTTTGTTTCATGACAAGTCTGGCAAAAATGAGTGTCCCAATGGACAGAGAATAATGTGCTAGTTGTTATGTCAAATAGCTACTAAACATGCATCACAGAGAAAAGTCTGAAGTAAGATTAGGAGTTAAATGAATGAAATAAGCATATATATGAAAGACATGGATTGCTCAAATATGCCCCAATTTAATGCACAGCTTGTTTTTCATCTTGAGATTCCAACAGCACTGCTTTTACACTTTTCTAATGTGTCTCTGGTTACATTAGATTTGATGTCTTGGATGCCATTTCTGAGTGGCTTAGCAATCACAACATTGTGTTAACTCCATAGGTCTCCTCATCCAACTCTTGTGGTCTCTTTTTTTCCCACGGTGTGTGTCTGTGTCTGTGTGCATGTGCGTGCATGCATGTGCGTGTGTGTGCGTGTGTGTGTAAAATTATGAAGAAGGGTCAAATAGGTAAAAAAATACATACTTGTACATATGTATTGCTTTCAAACTTGAAGCAAGTCCACACAGATTAACAGCAATTAATAATTAAAACTTTTAATGTGTTTAAATTATAATTCTTTTTTTTTTTTTACTGTACCAAGTTTTGTGTAAATACTGCTTCTTTTCATGTAAAAATCAGTATCTACCTGGTAGAGCATGTGTGAGTTTTTCTTCTGGTTCTGTTACCATGAAGGTGAATGTTCTAGCACAGAAAGTATCCAGAAAAGACATGTGATGTTTTTTGTTGTTGTTCTTGTTTGTTTGTTTTATTTTATTTTTCATTTAACCCATATGGTGCATTATATTCCAGTCACCAGACGGCAGTATTACACGGAACAGTACATACAAGAGAGAAATCCCTATTTACTTTGGATTTTATCCCTTTGTAAATATATTTACATAAATACAGTGACTTCCTGGGATGAAAATTGGCAGAAAAATTGTGTTTGGATTATAGGGAAAGCAATAGAACAAGAGTAGATTGTCATCATCTCCCCCTGGGGAGAGGGACGTTGAGCTAATTCTTTCACAGGTCAGATATAAACACTCAGTAAGGGGCTAGCAACCCTGATTTATTTATTTATTTATTATTATAATTGACTGAAAATGTACATTCCCATATAAATTTCCATGCCCACCTATTTGCAGCTCCCACTGTTCTCCCTGCCCAATGACAGCACACTCTTTCTCTCTGCTCCATACATGTCTTATCCTCCGAACAGTCTCGTATCTCCTCCTCCACACCTACTCCCCTGCCGCCAGTAAGAAATCAGCAGGGCGACATCCTGGACATGCATAGAACCATAAAGTGCACACATGATTTGGTCACTGTGTTGCCAAGTCCAATCCATTCCTCTCTGAAGAGTTGACCTCCATTATAATTTGTGGACAGGGGCAGTATCAGGGCCAGGGGCCATGCTCCCAGGGGAACCCTAAGGCCCCTGGACCATCAACTGCGGTCTTTTAGTGGAGATCTCAGGGTGCACCCTTTTTTATTCTTGTGTTGCCAGTGAGACTCAACTTTGTGAGGTCTGTCACGGCTGTCACTGGTGGTGGCTGAGCACCATCCAATTCTTCCAGTCGCAAGTTGATGTAGTCACCCACTCACATGGATCTGTCTGTCTTCTGGGTTCTCTTTCCTCCATGTTGTTTTGGTCGTTGGTGATCGTCTGTTCCTGTTGAGTTGTGACCACTTGCTGTACCCTCAGATGCCAGCTTTTAAGACCCCAGAGGCCACTCACCAATTTGGGGTGCAGAAGGTTATCTTAGCAAAAACACTAGTTGTACCAACTGGCCATGGTTTCCTCTGAGAGCATGGTCCTCGCCCCCCCTGCCCCAGCTACTCTGTCCTTGCAATATTGGGTTAAGATGGGAGGAGTAGTCATGTTATGTTGAAGTCCAGTTAATATTGATCTTCTTTCTAATGTGTGCTGTCACAGATTTCACCCAGCCAAATTTCTATCGACTATCTAAACCCTGCCCCCCTCACCCTCTCTCCCTCCACACCCTTGCAGCCATCCAAGAATCTTTTCATCTATGCATAAGTCTGTTTGTAAGTTCTCATCATAGACATCTCATATAATATTCGCCCTTTTGTCACTGATCACTTTCACTCAGCAAAATTTCCTCCAGTAGAAACCAGGTTATAAGATGTTTTCTAAGATCATCATTGTTCTTTGTTACTGGAGAAGAAGGTATAGTTGTCTGCTGATGGATAAAAAGTTCTGTGTGTCAATAAGTTCTAACTGGTTAATTGTGACAATAAGGTCTTCTGTGTCTTTATTGACTTTTTTTCTAGATGATCTGTCCAATATTTACAGCGGAGTGTTGAAGTCTCCCACTATTATTACAGAGTGATCTGTCTCCTTTTTGAGTGTAGTCAGTGTTTCTTCGATGTATTTAGGTGCTCTAATATTAGGTACATAAATATTTAACTTTGTTAAGTCCTGCTTCTGTATTGAGCCTTTCAACAATAATGTCCATCCTCGTCCATGATGATAGATTTTACTGTCACTCGATGTCTCTTTACTGGGGCGCTCAGTCCTTTCACATTCAATGTAATTATTGATAGGTGTGTGTTTAGTGCTATCATTGTGATATGTTTATTTTTGTGTTGATGTTTTCTCTGTTTTTCTTACTAATCTGTTCTGGGACATTTTTCTTTGTGAGTTGATTTTTCACCTTTTTCAGGGTTGGTTTTTGGTTGTTGAGACTTCTGTATTACGTTTCTTGATTTGACATGTTGCGTCTTTATTGTGCTTTAGGGCTGCCCGTATGATTGCTCTTAATAAACTATGTATAAACCTGATTTTAATTACTACCAGTCTTATTAACTCCCTCTCCATCTAGAAGGACTATAACAACTGTAGTACATCCTTCTTTTTAATATGATGACATCATAGTTTTCATGATATGATGACTAGATCATTTCTTTCACTATTATAGCTTTGATTGAGTTTGGAGCCTTCCCTAACTGAGTAGGTTTCTGGGTGATGTGTCCTGTATTTGCTTCTAGAATATAAAGTTAGTGGTTTTGTTCTTCTAAGCCAAGAGATTCTTTCAGTATTTCTTGTAGCTTTGGTTTGCTTTTTACAAAGTCTCTGAGTTTCTGTTTATCTGTGAATGTCTTAATTTCATTTTCACATTTGAAAGATAGTTTTGCAGGATAATAACTCCTGTTTGGCAGTTCTTCTCCTTCAAGGCTTTGAAATGTATAATACCACTGTCTCCATGCCAGCATTGTTTCTACTGAGAAATCCAATGAAAGCCTACAGGGTTTCCCTCTGAATGTTAACTTTGCTTTGAGTCTTGCTGCCTTTAAGAGTTTCTGCTTATGTTTCATTTGGTTAAGCTTGATTAGAATATGTCATGGAGTCTTTTGAGATCTATACTGAGTGGTGCTCAGTATGCATCTTAGGTATCTATATTTTCTTCATTCATAATTTCTGGACAGTTTTCTGTCAGCAGCTCAGCAACAATGCTCTCTGTGTCCTCGGGTGTCTCACTGGGTTCAGGAATTTGAATTAATCATAGATTGTTACTCTTAATAGATTCCCACATGCTTCTTAATGCTTCTTCATTTTTCTTGTTTCTTTTTTCTCATTTCTCCTCATAGATGTTGGAATCACTAGCTCTGTCTGCCAAGTCAGAAAGTCTGTTTTCCATTTGTTCTGTTCTGTTTTCTTGGCTTTAAATTGAAGTTTCTGTCTTTGATCTTGTTCTTGATCTGCTGAATTTCAGAGTACTGGTGTTCCACCAGATTTAACAGCATGCTTAATTTTTCCTTTTGCTTGCTGCATTTTGTATAAGGTCTAGGAGGGCTCTACATATAATCTTTTGGTATTCACCTTCCGGATCCAACTCGACAGCACTTGGCACTTGGCATTCACCTTCCAATAGTTTCAGAAAGGCTTCCACATCTGGGAAGTTATTTGGTTCATTCCTTTGGGGGCCTTCTGAAGCCATGGGTGATTTCTTTGTTATACTTTTATCAAGAGTTTTTTGCTTTTGGGACATCATGTGAGTCAAAGGCTGGGAGAGACGCTGTGAGGATGGACCACAGTTTTTCTCTAGGCTGTCTTAAAATGAAAGGTAAAAAGTATCTGACAACTTCCAAAGTCAATCAGACTTTCAGGTGTACAGGTTCCCAGCTGGCAAAGTAAGCACCACTATATCCAATCCCAGATGTTATAAACTAGTTCAAAATACAGAAAGGCTACTAGTAGCCCTGCTGGCCTCTGCTGCTGGGCCCCAGCCGTAGGTGACACTGTGTAGAATACTGCTTTTCCATTGGAAAAGCACTGTTCTCTGAGCAGACGCCTAGAAATTAGATCCAGCTGAGGCCTCTGTATGGATAATGCACCTCCCAGTGGGACAAGATGGTGCCCCACATAAGCTCCCCATCTGCTACAACACAGGACCCTCAATGGTAGAGGCAGAAAGAGAGGCCAAAGGTGCTGAGATGCACAGAGTCCAAAGCCAGGCTCTCAAAGTGTGACAATTTCTCCTGCTGATCCCACCAGCAGTGCACCCAAGACCGGCCACCAGTCAAGTCCCAGCTCCACCCACCAGCCAAGACAGTGAAAAAAAAAGTTAAAATTGTGAGTTACCCTTGATCCATGAAAGCCAGCACTAACCAAGAGTGGGAGTCAGCCAAGGAGAGGACGTTTTCCATTCAGTGATATGAAGTCCAAATTAACAGCTCTGTGCTGTGTCCTAGGGCTCACTAGGTGTCTAGAAGGCTCCATTTAGTTATCAATTCTGGTCTTGATTTCCTGAGGGATTTAGGGAGACATGTGTTTAGTCTGCCATCTTGACTCCACACCTGACCCTGATTTATTGAGTGGGAGCACTCTGCCTCTCTCTCTCACCTCAGGTAATACTGAAGACTGACAGGTACTTTATATGTCAAGACTCAGTACCTAGAAAGCAGTTTTGTAGAGATCAAAATGGTAGCATCTTTCTCAAGACAGAATACTCTGGGCATTTCAGCACAGATTATCAGGTGTTGGTGGTTTTTAACAAAAATGAGAGAGCCTTAAAATTATGCCTCCTTTTACTTGGAGGAAAATATGATTCAATTTCACTCTTACTTTTCACTCCTGCAACTGGCAGTTGGATGTAGTTATTTCTTCATTTCAATCTGTCACCTAATTCTGATGATACAACTCTGCCTCTCCCTCCATCTAGAATATCACCAGCTCTTCAACTTGCTTTTCTCTGGGTAGTTGGAGTCACTGCCTTGACTACCAGATACCTCGCATATATCTAGCTCTTTATTCTAGAACTTTCAATCTTCTCTGGGTCTTCTGACTCTTTTGCATCTCTATTTTCCTGTAGTTTCAGTCACTGAAGTGTTTCTTTTATGTCTGCCCTGTAACCAGTATCTGGCTTCTATTTGACTTCTTCTGAAGGAAGCTTGTTCTGCTTCTCCTTTCTCTAACTCACAGGACTATAATTTCTTTTACTCCTATCCAGTTCTCAGACCATTATTCCACCTCTGTCTCTGGATCATTTTAATTTTAATTTGATGACTTCTTTTCTTTTGTCATTCACAACCTCTTTCACCTTTAACATCATAGACAACGTTATCTTCCAAATTCCAAGACCCTCTCCTATCTCCTTCTTTGCTGTCTGCAGACCTCCCAACTCTCAGTCCTATTCCTTGCCATCATCCTTAGTGACTCCAAGTTTACTTCCCCATACCCTAGCCTCACCATTGGTAACCACCTGCAGTCGATAGATTGAATGCCCACTCTTCCCTGTGTCACTTGCCAACAAACTACTCCATTTGCAAGCCGAATGCAGTGAAAAACCATGAACTTTGAAATCAGAAAGATCTACACTCATCTCTCCTTTCTACCACTTACTAGCTCTGTAAACTTGAGCAAGATGTTAATTTAATGAATTCATTTGTTGCCTATTTGCTGAGCACCAGGGGAAAATCTGCTGCAAAGGACCTCTTTAAAGTACTTGGAAAGTAAAGATGTCACCTTGAAGACTAAAGTGCACCTGACCCAAGCCATGGTATTTTCAGTTGCATCATGTGCATGTGAAAGCTAGACCATGAATAGGGAAGACAGAAGAACTGACACCTTTGAATTGTGGTTTTGGAGAGGAATATTGAACATACCATGAATTTTCAAAAGAACAGATCTGTTCTGGAAGAAGTACAACCAGGATGCTCCTTGGAAGCAAAGATGGTGAGACTGAGTCTTACGTACTTTGGACATGTTGTCAGGAGGGATCAGTCCCTGGAGAAGGACATCATGCTTGGTAGAGTGGAGAGTCGGTGAAAAAGAAGAAAATTCTCCATTAGATGGACTGACACAGTGGCAGCAACGATGGGCTTAAGCATAAAAATGATTGTGGGAATGCTGGAGGACCGGGCAGTGTTTCTGTTGTGCATAGGGTTGCTATGAATTGGAACTGACTCAGTGGCTCGTAACAACAATAACAAGGGACAGAACAGGAATTAAAACAATACAAGACAAAAACAAAAGAGGCAAAAACCAGTTACTACCAAGTTGACTCAGACTCAAGGAGACTCCATGTGTGTCTAAGTAGAACTGTGCTTTGTAGAGTTTTCAGTGACTGATTTTTCAGACGTAGATCTTCAGACTTTTCCTCCAAGTTGCCTTTGGGTGGATTTGAACCTCTAACCTTTTGGTTAGCTGCTGAGGGCATTTACTGTGTATTCTACTCAGAGACCTTGAACAAGGATTCTGACTCCTAGTGACCCTACAGGACAGAGAATAGAACCGCCCTGTAGAGTTTTCAAGGAGTGCCTGATGAATGTGAACTGCTGACCTTTTTGACTCAGTGGCAGTAGGTCTGGTTTAATACCCGGGTCAGGGGCCCTGCTAGTGTGGTGGTTAAGAGCACAGGCTACTAAATAAAAGGTCAACAGCTTGAATCAACCAGCTGTGCCTTGGAAACCCTATAGGCAGTTTCACTCTGTCCTGTCAGGTCGCTATGAGTCCGAATTGACACAAGGGGTTTGGTTTGGTGTTCTCTAGTGGTACAGAGGTTAAAGTGATAGACCGCTAACCAAAAGGTCAGTGGTTCAAAACCATAGACAGCTCCATGGGTGAAAAATGTGGTGGTCGACTTCCATGGAGATTTAAAAGCCTTGGAAACTCTGCGGTGTTGCTATGAGTCATGATCAGCTCTACAGCAGTGGGACACAAGATACAAGGTGCTCTGGTGGTACAGTGCTAAAGTGCTCGCCTGCTAATCGAAAGGTCAACAGTTTGATGAACCTGCCAGCTGCTCTGTGAGAGAAGGATGTGACAGTGTGCTTGTGTAAAAATTACAGCCTAGGAAATTCTGTAAGGCCGTTCTGCTCTGTCCTACAAGGTTACCATGAGTCAGTCAGAATAGTCTCAATGGCATAGGGCTTGGTTTTTTGGTTTTAGACAAAATGGTAATTCTTCTCATGAGTTGGAGTTGACTTTGATGGCAATAGGCTTGTTTTCTTATGATCACCCACTGAGGGAGTCCTGAGGTGATGACAGTGGCTGATAACCACAGCTATTAACCAGAGGTTCCTCTGAACAAAGGCCTGGGGATCTACTTCCAAACAGTCAGCCACTGAAGACCCTGTGGAGCATGGTTCTGTCTGACATGCACGGGTTGCCATGAATCCAAGTCATCTTGACAGCAGCTGGAGCTGGAAACCTATCCAGGCTCTTCCATGGACTTTGCCTGTAGATGGCTCTGTGTAGATCATGGGATAAAATAGTCTTGTGATGCTCAACTTCTAACTCCTGTTTGTCTTTACTTCCCTTGCATACAGTTTTCTCTTTCTGCTTTTCTCCTTGTAGTGTCTTTATCATATATTATGCTGCTTACTCAGCTGATCTTTTACTGAGATCTTGTCACTTGGTAATTAGACTCCCTGTTTGTAGCTCTCTTCACTCCTGAATTTGACAGAACACAGAACATTCTACCATCTGTCAATGTCTTTTCACTGTTTTGACACCTTCCCCTAGTATCTCGTGCTGTGCACTCTCTTTTCTAGACATATTACTTTAATTCATCTTATTTCTGCTAACCATCCTACCTCCCTTTTCACCCTCCTGTAGGTGCCACCTCGGAATTCTATTATGCTGTGAGTTTCCTTAACTTCTATATGTGTCTCTACAAACGTGATTTCCCTATAAACACATCCTGTCTATGACTTTTTTTCCTGAGTTCTTGTTTTGATTATTTCCCCTCTTGTATTACTTTGCTGCTATAAAATCCTTCTAAGAGCAGCATGGAAACCCTGCTGGCATAGTGGTTAAGTGCTACATCTGCTAACCAAAAGGTCAGCAGGTTAAAGCCTTTAGGCAGTCCTTGGAAACTCTGTGAGGCAGTTCTGTTCTGTCCTATAGGGTCGCTATGAGTCGAAATCAACTCAATGGCAATGGGTTTGGTTTTTTGTGGAGGAGCAGTTCAAATCTGCCAGGTGCTCCTTGGAAACTCTCTGGAGCAGTTCTGCTCCATCCTATGGGGTCTTGATGGGTTGGAATCAGCTCAACAGCAGTGGGGTTTTTTTGTGTGTTTTGTTTGTTTTGTTTTGTTTTGTTTTTAATGTATAAATTATCAGCTATTCCAAACTGTCTTCCTCAATGCCTTTTACTCAACTTCCATTGTCATGCCCAGAAACAAGATCTTTTGACCTTAGTAAATAGCATTCAGAGCTACCAGAAGCTCCTTGAAAACTCTATGGGACAGTTCTACTCTGACTTATAGGGTCGTTATGAGTTGGAATACAATCTACAGCAGTGGATTTAAATAACAGTGACCTATTTTTCTCTTTGTCTTGCATTTCTTTCCACTCTCCCCATCATTTCCCAGTGTGTTTGTCATCACCGATTCAGTCCCTATTAATTGAAACTTTCATACCCCTTGCCTGCCTCAGAGGGTAGAAGGTGAGTTCCCTAGTTTCTGTTCTATTTCAGGAGGTGCTGAGGCAGCACTGGATAGTTAGATTACTCACATCCCATGGTTTGGCTGTTTTGTGATTTGCTAGTACTGCTAATTGTAATTTTGCAGCATTCTTGCTAGTTTGAAGTTTCTTTTCTTTTTTTGAGTACCCAAAACCAAACCCACTGCCATCAAGTCAATTACAACTCATATTTACCCTATAGTACAGCAGACTTTAATAAGTTGTGGACTAGAGAAGACAACAAGATCATACAGCTGGCAACAGGTGTCTGCATGCCTGAAGGGAGATCCCTGTCTCTTGATTTTAAGTTCTGTCACTTTTCCAGTCTGCACTCTCACCCCCTGGATTCTTCATCCTGCCATTCACTTATTCTTTTTTAATTGTACTTTAGATGAAAGCTTACAGAGCAAATTGGTTTTTCTTTAAACAGTTAATGCACATATTGTTTTGTGATGTTTGTTGCCAACCTCCAAGTGTGTTACAAACACTCTCCCTAAGTTTAAACCAGTCTTTTATTGTTGCATATTGCCTTGACTTTATTTTCCATTTGAAAGTTCTACACTATATTCCCTTCTATTATTCTGACATTATTGTCATTTACAGATTAACCTCTCCAGTTCCCTGTTGTAAATCTTTTAGTTTGGTTTTCTCCTTGAAAGTTCATTATCTAGGTTGATATCCAGCTGATGCTGTCCTTACGTCCTAGATTCAGGTTGTTGTCTGATGTTGTTTGTACTCTAACCAAAGGACTCCCTTTAATGATTCTTCCAAGTTTAGTTTGGTTTTTACATATTCCCTTAATTTCTGTTTATCTGGGAATATCTTAGTTTTGCCATCATATTTGAGCAAGAGTTTTACAGGACATGTTATTCTGGGTTGGAATTTTTTTTCTTTCTTTCAAAATTTTGTATGTCTTCTCATTCTCTTCTTGCCTATATGGCTTCTGCTGAATAATCAGAGCTTAGTCTCACTTTCATTTTTCTTGATCTATTGTCAGAATTCCTTAGTTGTCTTCGGTTTTGACAAGTGTGATTATGAAATGTTTCAGTGACTTTCTTTGGGAAAGGCTGTTTCCTACATGGGATTTGTTGAGCTTCTTGGTTGGCCAGCCTTTCATTTTCGATGATATTTGGGAAGTTTCTGTGAGTAAATGTTCAATGATCCTCTCTCCATTTTCTCCTTCTGTTTTGCAAGTCTGATCACACACAGTTTTTACTCTTGGGTATATCCCATATCATTTTCCTGTTTTCTGCATTCTTTTCTCTGATTTTTCCTCAGGCAGAGTGGTAGCCAAGTATTTTCCTGCAATGTCACTGATTCTTTCTTCCATGGTTACATATGTTCTCCTAAGACCTTGTATTGCACTGTGCATTTCTGAAATCTTGCTGTTTATCTTTTGTATTTCTAACTGCTATTTTTGTATAATTTCTAGTTGTTTATTTCTTTGAAATGTTGTTCCTGGATTACTTTTCTGAATTCTTACATTGCTTTCTCTATATTTTCCATGATTTTTTCTGTACTTTATGATTTTATTTACTTTTCTCTTGTGTTTTTCTTCATCTCTTTTTTCAATCTTGTGGAGAGCCCTGAACATTATACTTCTCAATTTCTTGTTATCAAATTACGGTGCCTTTTTTCCTACTGGAAGATCATCTGCTGTTTTATTTTGGTTGCTTATTGGAGTCATCCTAGCCTTGTTTTTTTTTAGTGTGTTTTAATGTAGTCTGCTGTTTCTGGGACATTAGGAATTATTTTCTGTTTATTAATTGAATATTTGTTTAATTCTGCTTTTTGTTTTATTTAGTTAGTTTTCAGCAGGCAGTCTTGGTGTGCTTTGTTCCTTCCTCATCTGTGGACACAATATTTCTCATCACCCTGTGTATGAGGGAATGGTTAGTGGCACAGCTGTGGTGCCGTTGGTCAGGTGCAGGAAGAAGAGTTGGGGAGGCAATGGGGATGAGTGGTTTGTATCACAAACTGAGGCCAGTGGGTCAGGGCAGGCTCTAGGGAGTCTATGCTAGTGCCTCTTGAGGGTGCAGCACTTGGTGCACAGTATAGATAGGCAGGAGAACAGGGAGAAGAAGTGATGTGTGGATGAGAGAAGAGAGTTGAACAGATGCAAAACAAAAGTAAATAAAATGGCAGTATGGTGCCAGTTGGTGAGTGGGGCAGGGCAGACCTGGAGAGGCTGTGTGCTGGTGGTTCTCTCGCTGAGTGATGTCTTGGCCCCTTGAGGAGGGATACAGGCAGTACACAGGACTAGCTGAGCAGGAGAAGAAACAAAACAAAAATAAAAAACGATAGCAAAAATATTAATATGGTGCTAAGGGAGCCAGCCCTTAGGGGTGGGTGGAATTGGGATGGTGGCAAGCAGAAGTCTGTCTCACCAGGCGATGTGGCACAGCCCTGAGGAAGGGTTGGAGGTGGCACAGGGCCTAGGTGGGAGGGAGGAGAAAAAGAGGAAAGGTGAAAGATAACTGAGGAATTGCCTCAGTTGAAATAGACTAATGTAACATCATTTTTTCTTAACTAGCATTGAATAAATAACTTTTAAAAGTAATATAGGAGTAGAAGGTGAAAAAAATCTTCATTTTAAATGAAGTAAAAGAGAAGTCACTGAATACACTTAAATACAGATTTTTTTTAATACTTATGATCTCTATTTACAAAGAAAATGACACATATTAACACTTTAATGTCACTACTTAGTCCAGAAAAATTCAAATGTCCTGTATTATGAGAGGTTTGATTATCATAGAAAGTATTGTGTATATTCTCCCAGGTAAAAATCCCAAAGGTACAAGACCAAGAGAGAGAGAAAGTGTTGACACGTGTAGGGTTGTTAGCAAATGTCACTAAAACAGTGGACATATTAATTGTTTAATGAGGAGCTAATTTTCTCTATAGACCTATGTCTAAAGGGCAATAAAAAATAATAATAAAAGAAATATTCCATAAGTTATTTTAAAAATAATATTTTATCTTTAGCATTTAACGTTTAAAGGAAAAAATTTGAGAGAGCATGACACTTCCTGATGGTCTATAATTACTACTTTGGGAAGCAGCAGAAGCTAATTATTTCAGAGTTTTAATTTTAATGGAACTTAATATATGATTAACGATGTTGACATTTCCTGTTGCCAGGTTCATACTCTAAAAAGATTATTTGAATGTGGTATATATTTTTCAAAAAGTTCATTGAACCCTTAGGGGCACAGTCATACATAATAATCGTGAGATGTTGGGATCAGAGAAGGCACAGCTGTTTTGGGGGGAGACAGCCACCTCAGACCCTGTTCGTTGTCATTCTCGTAGTGACAGCCGAGAGCCTAGCCCTTAACTGAGGTAGTAGGAGCCTAAATCAGTGCCGTTGAGTTGATTCAGACTCACAGTGAACCTATGGGATAGAGAAGAACTGCTCCATAGAGTTTCCAAGGAGCGCCTGGTGGATTTGAACTGCAGACCTTTTCGTTAGCAGACATAGCACTTAACTACTACACCACCAGGGTTTTCAGGGGGATAAGATAGGGAGGGAAAAAAAAAAAAGAAAGAAACATAGCTTGATGAGCATGATGGATGCTCACAAACATTTTGCTGGTTGACCTGTGATTAGAGCATCCTTTCTAATAAGAGCTTTCAGTTAAAATAATGGCCAGAAAAATTCTTTAAAAAATCCACTGGTATCCAGCTTCAAAAGCTATTGGACTTTGAAATTTAAAAGGGCTTACAGGTTTGGAATGCAGCATTTAAGAATGGGGTAATGTTTCAGAATAGACACTTTGAGCTGTGAGTCTCAAAGACTCAATTCTGGAAGTAAACCTCACCTACAAATCTGAAGCCAATTTTTAGGTATTAGTCACTGCTGCTGTAGTGGTGTGTTCCAAACACTGAACTTGGGGTCAGAAGACCTCAGATTGGTCTTATTTCTGCCCCTTCAAGCTGAGCAAGTCAACAAAACCCAGCCTGAGTGTTCTCATCTATACATTTAAGGTAGTGTCCTTTCCATACTGTCGTGGGAAGAAAAGACAATGCATATGTTATTGTTCATTACCCTTGACTTGCACCTGACACGGGGTGACCCCTTGTACAATAGAATGAAATGCTGCCTGGCTTGGTTCCATTCTCATGGTCTTGGTCTGCATGAGCCCTCTATTGCTCCCCAACCTAGGAGGATCACCTTCCACCACTATATAGAATAATATTCTGTTAGGATTGATAGGGTGTTTGCTGGCTGGCTTTGGAAAGTAGATTGCCAGGCCTTTCTTTCTAGTGTGTCTTAGTCTGGAAGCTACACTGGAACCTGCCTCCCATGGATGACCCTGCTGGCATTTGAAATACTAGTGTCATATCTTCCAGCATCACAGCAACACACAGGCCACCACGGTTCAACTGATACACAAGTGGTTGGAATGCACACACCGAAGATTACAGAGTGCCTGACGAGGTGAGATCTGATACCTTCCACTTAAAGACAACACCCATCTCCAGAAATGTCATTTTTTAAATAAAAGCCACCTTCTTTTGAGACTTAGACTTTTATAGCAATAGAAGTTACAATTCCCCAGTACCATAACAAGCCGTGGAGAGGTATCAGAGCCAAGCCAAGGCCAAGTAACAGAGCTCAGAGTGTGAGAGCGTGGGCTGGTACCCAGGAGACCCAAGCTTCAGTCTCAGCTCACTCACTATGTGCACTTATCGTTTACTCACCTGGATTCAGCTGTAACGTGATGACAGCAATAGTCCATAGTCCATATATTTCTCAGAAAAAAAAAATGTAGACTGTTTGAATGAAAGGAAGAAATGTGTAGCAGCTTGGAAGTCTCTTTCCTGCAGTTGAATCCACAAAACTTATCATCTTAGCTTTACCTCATTCAACGTGGAGAAAGCCACCATGACCTTGAAGGTAGAATTATGGAGTCTTGACCCTGGAAGGTCCTGGAGCTGTGGTGGCCCACTGGGTAAGAACTACAGCTGTTGACGAAAAGGTCAGCTGTTCACATCCACCAGCTGCTTATTGGAAACCCTATGGGGCAATTCTACTTTGTTCTATAGAGTTTCTGTGAGTCAGAACTGAGTCAATGGCCTGAGAAGGATGATCCTGGAACAAACTGTAGATACCATATGGTCCAAGCCCCTTATTTTACAAATATGAATAAGGCCTGTGAAAGGCCACTGACCTGCTAGATCCCGGAGGTTTCTGGGTTCTTAAAGCAGTGATATTTCCACTACACAACACTGTCTGATTTGGGGAGAAAGTATAAAATGGGGATAACCTCCAGTTCCCATAGATTTGAGTCAGGTTCTTGGAGATCTCATATAATATGTCAGAGTAAAACTGTGCTCCATGGGGCTTTTAGTGGCTATGTTTTTCAGCGGTGATCACCAGGCCTTTCTGTGGAGGTGCCTCTGAGTGACCTGGCACCAGTGACCTTGTCGTTAGCAGCCAAACAAGCCAAACATGTTACCTGTTGGCAGCACCCAGGGACTCCAAAGAAGGTGACTTTAAAATCAGATGCTATTTTATGTGGATGATACCAAGAACTTTGTTCTCAGTTTCATGGTTGTTAGTACAGTCTGTCAAGTCAATTTCAACTCGTGGTGACCTTATACACAACAGAACAAAATACTGCCCAGTCATGCGCCATGTCCGCAGTCGCTTTTATGCTTGAGCCCATCGTTGCAGCCACTGTGTTAATCCCTCTCATCGAGAGTCTTCCTCTTTTTTGCTGACCCTCTGTTCCATCAAGCATGACATCTTTTTCCAAGGATTGGTCACTCCTGACAACATGTCCAAAGTACATAAGATGCAGTCTCACCATCTTTGCTTTCAAGGAGTACTCTGGTTGTACTTCTTCCAGAACAGATCTGTTTATTTTTTGGCAGTCCGTGTTACATTCAGTATTTTTCTCCAACACCACAGTTCAAAGGCATCAGTTCTTCTGTCTTCCTTATTCATTGTCCAGCTTTCTCATGCATGTGATGCAGCTGAAAATACCATGACTTGGGTCAGGCACATGTTAGTCTTCAAGGAGACATCTTTACTTTTCAATTCTTGAAAGAGGCCCTTGGCAGTGGATTTTCCCAGTGCAATGTATCTTTTCATTTCTTGACTGCTGCTTCTCGTGGTATTGTCTGTAACAAAAACTAATCCTGAATGGCTGCTGTGAAGATTTCTAGCATATTATTTTCTACTCAATAAAATTTATTACAATTAATTCAAGATCATTAGTTATCAGGTTATTACTCCCTTTCTACTTTCTGCAAATGCCCATGTTTTTTCCTTCTCTGTCTAGCTTTGCTTCTACCAGTTTTCCTAAGGCATCTGGCTTGCCTTTGTCATTTTCTAATGCACAGCAGTGAGTTACTGATCAGATTGATTCAGCTATCTTTAATTTACAGTGTGAGATGTTTTCATGAATTTTTATCTTTGCATTTAGGAGATTGGTGCTATAAGTAGGCGTTTATGAGCAGAAGGTTACTTTGTGTGACGAAGTTCATTTTCAGGGCCATAAAAAATTCTACTTAAAAGAAGTGACTTTTTCTGTTGACTTTGTCAAGATCAACGCAGTCAGTTTCTGACGTAGCTGGTATCCTTGCTTCCTGGGACTACCAGAACAAAATACCCTAAAGCAGGTGTCTTTAAACAACAGAAATTAATTTGATTACTCTTCTGAGTGGAGATTTGTGTCTCTTGTGCAAAAGAAGAAAGTGTCTTTAGAAATCTACCCAAGAGACTTGAAAGCAGTGACTCAGATACTTGCATGTCAGAGCTCGTTGTGGCATTGGTCGCAATGGTGAGGGGGTGAAAACAGCCCAGAAGTCCACCAAGAGACCAATGGGGTAACAACATGTGACATACACATACAGTAAAACACTTAAAATTGCTTTTGAGTCCATTCTGACTCATGGCCATCCCTGTGCATCAGAGTAGAGCTGTGTTCCTGAGTGGTGCCCATTTATTTTGTTGTTGAGAATATATACAACACAACATATACCAATTCAACAGATCCTATATTTACAGTTTAATGACATTGATTACATTCATTGTCACTATGTGCAACCATTCTCAGTCTCCTTTTCCGAGTTGTTCCTCCTTCATGAATGTAAACTCTCTGCTGCTTAAGGTTCCTTCCTCATCTTTCTAGTTGCTGTTGTCAGTTTCATCCCATATAGACAGATCTTAAAAGCACATAATGCACAAGGCAGATCTTTTGCTAGTTCTACTAAACTGTCGTTCCATGTTAAGAGGAATTCAGGAAATGTTTTTGGTTTAAGATTGAAAGATTATGATTATCTTGGGGCTATAGTTTCAGTGGCTCATCCACCCTCCATGGCTCCAGGAAGTCGAGTCCATGAAATTTTATTCTGCAGTTTTCCCCCTTTTGATCAGGATTCTTCTTTGGACTTGTCCATCAAAATGCTCAGTGGTGGTAAGTGGACACCTTCCAGTTCTTCAGGACTTGTGGCAAAGGAGGCAGTTGTTCATGGAGGCAGTCAGCCATACATTCCATATCTTCCTTCTCTTCCTATACCTGAGTCTTCTTTTTACTCTGTTGCTCCAGGTGAACAGACACTGTTTGTTGTGCCTCCATTGGCCCCTTGCAAGCTTTAAAGACCCTGGGCATTATGCAACAAACTAGGAAGTGGAAGAGAATCACTAAACACATTATTAGGCCAATTAACTATGTTCCGTGAAACCATGACCCTAAAACTCCAAACCAGGAACGAAATACCATGAGGTATTCGGTTGTACATAAGCAGCCTTGGCTGCCTTTTTTTTTTTTTAAGTTTTGTCATTGTTATAAACATATCACACAATTTTTCCTGTTCAGCTTTTTACAGTTGTGCAACTTAACTGACAGCAATTATAGTAATTGGCTGTTCAACCCTGCTGTTAATCAGTGTGATTTTCCCACCACTATTAACTCTTCTCTTTTCACTCCCCTCCCGCTTCCGGTAAGCACTAATAAACTTTGGTCTCTATTTGCCTGTTCTTGTTTTTCTACATAAGTGAAGCCACACTGTATTTGTCCTTTTGTGATGAATTTATTTTGCACAGCATGCCTTCAAGCTCCGTACTGTAGCATGTATCAAGACTTGGTTTCTCTTTTTGCTGAATAGTAAGTAGTCCATTATATATGGACCACATTTTGTTTACCCATTCATCTGTCGATGGACTACTGTCAGTAGTGCCACAGTGAACACTGGTGTACAAGACTCTTGGAGTCTGTGCTTCCAAGTCTTGTAAGTATGTCCCTAGGAGTGGAATTCCTGGTCATATGGGAGTTCTTTTAGTTTTTTTTAAGAAACCACCACACTGTTACCCCAAAAGCTTGTATCGTTTTGCATTCTCATCAGCGATGGATAAGGATTCCAATTTTTCCATATCCTCATCAGCATTTGTTATTTTCTGTTTTGCTGTTTTTCAACCTTAGCCATCCTAATCAAAATACACTGCCGTCAAGTTGATTCTGACCCATAGTGACCTTGTAGATAGACTAGAACTGCCCCATAAAGTTTCCAGGGAACACCTAGTGGATCTGAACTGCCAGCCTTTTGGTTAGCAGCTGTAGCACTGAACCAGTACACTACCAGCCATCCTGGTGGGCGTGAGATTGTATATCATTGTGCTTTTGATTTGAATCTCTGATGGCTAATGACCGTGAGCATCTTTTCCTGTGTTTGGTGGCCATTTAAATATCTTCTTTGGTAAAATGATTATTCAGGTCCTTTGCTATTTGATTTGTCTGCTTGTTGTTATCAAAGTTTTATATGTATTTTGGTTATTAGATTCTTGTCAGATACATGGTTTCTGAAGATATTCTCCAGTCAGTAGTTTGTCTTTTCACTTCTTTGGTAGTGTCTTTCGATGAAAAAATTTTGTAATTGTTATAAAGTTCCATTTATTTATCTTTTTGTCTTTGTGCTTTTCTTATTGTATTGGATAATCCATTGTTGAAAGCTGAGCTGGGTATGTACATTTTAAATTTGAATAAATAGAACAAAATTATATTTCAGAGTCTGCTGTTAATAAGAAGGATTACCTATATTCTCCACTCTTGCCAACAATGTGTATTTTCAAATTCTATGTTTTTGCCAATGTGATAAGAGAAAAAAATGCTATTTATATTTTTGTTTGTTTTGTTGTGTTTTAATTATGAAAGTGGGGTAAAGAATTTGGCCTTCCTCAAGGTGAGGTCTGCCTTTGCTTCTGGGAGGTTATTTATGTCATAACCCGACAAGAGTGTTTTTGTTTATGGTGGGAGCTGGCCACAGCTGACAGCCTTAGGATGGGTTTTGGCTCCACAAACATGTGATTTACAACCATGTAATCCACTCCTTATTACTCCTCAGTTGATTGGGAGGCGTAAATCAGTCAGGCGGGCACTTAGTCAGCCGTGCCCACACAACGGAGTGCTGGCACTGTCACCAGTGAGGCGTGGGGAGCCCCATCACCGGCTGTGCTCTGTGCACGCTGTCACTCATTAACCCATCAGAGGGACAGGAACTGACTCAATGCAGAGAGACCAGCAGAAGCTTCGCAGCTGAACCCTTCGGCATTCTGTCCTATCCGCCTTTCTCTGGCTGATTTTACCCTATATCCTTTCCTTAACTGTACCCTTGGGTACTGTCTTCACAAATGTTTATAAGCCAGGTGATTGGCCTGTTCTTGTCTTTCTTAGTTTCCTTCTGCTGCTATAACAGAAATACCACAACTGGGTGGCTTTAACAAACAATTTTATTCTCTCACAGTTAAAATTCAAGATGCTGTGTCTAGGGGAAGGTTTCTGTCTGTCAGCTCTGGGGAAAGTTCTTTGTCCTTTTCAGTTTCTCTTCTTGGTTCTTTGGTGATCTTCATGTGGAATCGCATCTTTCTTCCCCTATCTGTGCTTCCTTGCTTCTGTACCTGATTGGCCCTTTTATGCCTCAAATGTAATTAGCTGAACATATACCCTACACTGATAGAGTATCATTAATGTAACAGAGAAAACCGTATTCCCAAATGGGATGATATCCAGTGATATGGGGTTTAAGAATTAGAGCACGTATTTTGGAAAGTGACACAATTCAATCCATGAGAATGTCCTCTGCATAGCATTGTTATGACAAGGATGGTACTTCTCTAACAGAAAATACCGTGAGTGGAAGCCTTCATCAAGAGAAATTGTATTGTCACAGTCCAGTAAGCCACAAATCCATTTATGAGTTATAAGTCCATTTAATAAGAAATTATCAGTCTGATAAACTGAGTCCAAGTTCAGTGAGAGCATCTCGGCACAGGAAACTCAGGTCCAGAGGCCGTGCTGTGCTCTCAGTGCTGCCTTCTTGGCGGTATGAGGTTCCTGACTTCCTCTGCTCTCTTCTCTCCCTTATATTCCACAGTTGGTAACTTGAGTCCTTCCTCACCAACACAACTGCTTCCAGTTTTCCCTCATCAGCATCACAGAAGCAGGATTCACAACACATGGGAGGAATTGCACCATGCCGGGACTCGAGTCAAATCAATACATAACATTTTGGGGGGACACAATGTAATCCATGAAACATGGCTTGATGGAGTGTCAAAAGAACATAGCAGGATAGACTAAAATAAAAATGACAGTAACAATTGCAATAAAATAAGTGTTGTCACACAGAAAATGTAATTGATTACACAGATAAAATGAGACTGCTTTATTTTCATGAAATTATAATGCTTATAAATATAGGAGATATTCACAAGTAATTATTAATGTTTTTGACTTTCACAGACATTGAGAATTGATCATTTGTGCATCGATAAGGTCAACTTGGCTGGCAAGGTCAACTCTCGGTGTGACTATTTTCCTTCAATAATGTGACATTTGCAGTGTCATTTGGGCCTGGGCTTTCTCTTACGATAAATAAAGTACTTTATTCTGAGTGCTCTTTTACAGATTTTGGAGGCTGGGATATTTAGTTGCCTAACTGCATGCAGTTGCTTTCGTGTCTTCAGCAGGCAGCTTCGGTGAAGTCATTTCGTTACTACTTATAGTCAGTTATTATATTTTCATCATTATCTGGTCTCCAGGCATAGCTGGTAGTCAGTTCTTTTTAGTTTTTTTAATTTTCTTGTGCCTCAGGTGAAAATTTACAGTTCAAGTTAGTTCCTGATTCAAAAACCTATAAGCCAAAAACCTATACCCATAATATTTTGTGACATCACTTGCAAAGCCCACAATATGATAGCACTTTCCTCCTTTTTCCCCAAGCTCCCTGTGTCCATTCATCCAGTTCCCTGCCCTTTTCTGCCTTCTCGTTTTGCTTTTGGGCAGGAGTTGCCCATTTGGTCTTGTATAGTTGACTGAACCAAGGAGCACAGCTTGTTTTATAGGCTTGTCTAACTTTTGATTGAAAAGTGAGCAAAGGAGTGGTTTCAGGGGCTGACTTTCTTTTGAGATCCAGAGGGAGTTGTGCCTTGTGATGCACAAAGTTCTAATACACTTGAGACTCAAGGCCTTCACCATCCCTTCCCTGCCTAGCAGAGCAGTTGCATCCCTTGATCTCCCCCTCCCAACAACTTCCATTCTGTGCTGTAGACAGATGTTTATAGAGACAGACAGCTACCACTGAGTCTACACCAACTCATGGTGACCTTACCTACAACGAAACTAAGCATAGCCCAGTTCTGTGTCATCTTCACAGTTGCCAGGATGTTCACATCCGTCATTCTGGCCACTGAGCCAATCTGTCTCACTAAAGGTCTCCCTCACCCTTTTCAGCTCTTTATGTCACCAAATATGATGTCCTCCTCCAGTGATTGATCCTTCTTGATGGCATGTCCAAAGTAAGTGCATGAGTGAGTGTGTTGCATAATCCACCAAATTTGCACTGGCTAATTCTTGGAAATAGATCATCAGTCCCTTCTTCCTCCTAGTCAGTTTTGGTCTGGAAGCTCTGTTGAAACGTGTCCACCATGGGTGACCCTGCAGGAGGGGTTACCTCAGATGAAACCCAAAATGAAGACAAGAAGGAAGGGTGTGTGTAGCACAGTAAAAAACAGACACCGAGGCACAGAGGCTGGGACAGCTTGATGTTTTTAAGGGAAAAATTCAGACTGATTGGGATGTAGGGCCATCAACTGTCTCCCTGTCAGCTTGTCCTATTGTGGTGGCTTGCATGCTGCTGTGATGCTGGAAGCTATACTGTCAGTATTTCAAACTAATGGATAGATGGTGGTGGTCCTGTGTCCTAGTTTGTCCAAATTTCTCCCTTAAAAGCACGAAGCTGTCGCAGTCTCTTTGCCTTTGTATCTGTTGCATGCTGTACTATGTGGCACTCTTCCTTCTTGTCTTCATCCTGGGTTTGCTCTGAGGTCACCCTCCCTGCAGGAGGTTTTTGCTGGCCACCATGGTCCCTGTGGAGATACCATCTTGGGTGCAGGGCCCAGAGCTTTCCTCTGTTGTGGTACTTATTACCTACTATTGAACACCAAATACTAGTTTTTCTGGTAGCTTAACCAGTTTCCACAAGAGGTTTATTTTACAAAATTAATATTCCAGAGTAGGAGAGAATTCTCATTAGAAATGTGGATTGTAAATATGTCTAAGTTTAACTCAATCCATAATATTAAACTGAAATGTGATTGTTAGTTGCCATCAAGTCAACTCCAACTCATGGTGACCTTATTACAACAGAACAAAGTATTGCCTGGTCCTGCACCCTCTTCATGATCGTTGGTGTGTTTGAGTCTGTTGTTGTGGCTGTTGGGTCAGTCCATTTCATCGAGGAGCTCCCTCCTTTGGCTTATCCGCTGCTTTACCCACCATGATGTCTTTTTCTAGCAGTTGGTCTTTCCTGGTAACATGCCCAAAGTAAGCAAGTAGACGTCTTACTGGTCTCATTTCTGAGAAACATTCTGACTGTATTTCTTCTAAGCCTGTTTTTTTTTTTTTTAAGTATTCTTTGCCAATGACATGGTTCAAATGTATCAGTTCTTCTTCTATCTTCTTCTTCTTTATTAAGCTGATCTATTTATATACAGGCTCATTTTTAGATGGGCTGTCTTTCCTTTAGTGTTGTTAGTATAACAAGATCATCTGGAGCCATAGCTAAGAGAAAGACATCATCCCCCCATTTGAACCTGTTGGGAATATCGGTCACAGGGCAATCTAGAGTTTCAACAGCATTAACATGAAAGGTCACATGTCTCTCAAAATAGTCTTAGATAAGTGGATATTGAGTTCAAACTTGGTTAGAGAAATAATTAATGAATGTTGAGTCAGGGACATTTTAAACAATCTAAGACAGACTTATAAAGAAGATTGAAGAAGAATTGATGCATTTAATTTATAATGTGGGTAACTAATATTGAATATACCGTGGACTTACAGAAGAACAAATAAATGTATCTTGGAAGAAGTATAGTCAGAATGCTCTTAAGGAGCAATGATAGTGAGACTTTGTCTCACATACTTTGGACAGTCCCTGGAGAAGGGACGTCATGCTTGGTAAAGTACAAGGTCAGTGGAAAAGAGGACCCTTGATGAGACAGACTGACACAGTGGCTGCAACAGTGGGCTCAAGCATGACAACAATCATGACGATGGTACAGGACTGGACAGTGTTTCGTTCTATTGGAACAACTGTTGGAGTCAACTCAGTGGCATCTAACAACAATAATAAGACAGTCTCAATTTGTGTGTAATCAGTTTAACCAAGAAATAGGATATTAAAGATTGATTACATAGTTTCATGTCTACTGTGTCTTTTGTTCATGTTCAGGTATTAATAATTATGCTCTGTTAAGGACTCCATTTTCACTCTCCTGGAAGAGTCCCTTCACAGGGCACGTTGTTTGCATGTTTCCATGCAAACAAAAAGACTGCTCAAGTATATGCTTCATTGTTAATTTTTTTTCCCAGTTGACACATGGGTCCTTGTCACAACTTTGGCAAAGAAAGGAGCAGTGGTAATTTTCCTTTGTGCTGTTATCACAAAATGTTCACTCTATGTTTAGTCCCATGTTGTCAGGAAGGCTCAGTCCCTGGAGAAGGACAGCATGCTTGGTAGAGTGGGGGTTCAGCAAAAAAGAGGAAGACCCTCGACGAGATGGATTGACACAGTGGCGGCAACAGTGGGCTTAGGCATAAAAACAATTGTAGACATGGCGCAAGACCAGGCAGTGTTTTGTTCTATTGTTCATCGGGCCACTATGAGTTGGAACAGATTCTATGGCACCTAACAACACCAACACCAACATGTGTAGTCCCAAGGATGTCATGAATGAAGTACAGGGTCTTCTACTGATGTCACATGGTTCCCATTTGTTTTGGCCGATAATACAAGAACTTGAGACACCACATTTGAATCACTGTACACTTATCTGTCATTTTTTCCTTGACTCTTAAGCTTGTTTGTGGTCAGGAACCCAGTCTTAGTGTTTGCATTTCTATAGCTGGCATGGTGCTTGGTGCCTGTCCAGTGCTCAAGAGCTGAGGACAGAAGGGATGAAGAAATGCAAAGCTGAAATAATGGAGCTGGCCCAGGGCCTCAGACAAGAGATGCTCAAATACATATTCTTCCCTTATAAACTATGGAAGAGAAAAGGAACAGTATGGGGCAAGGAAAGGAAAACTGGGCCAAGGAAATAAAAGCTTTCAATTTCTACTGAACCAGCTGAGTGAACTGGGGAAAGTCACTTAATTCCTTCAAGTTTATATCTTCCCATTTGTAAAATGAAATCACATAAGATGACCTTCACAGTCTTTTCCTCCTCTAAGAATTATGTGTGAGTCTATGAAATGCCAGAAGATTGAGATAGTTGATCATATACTTCGTTACTGTAGACAAAAATTCTTAATATCAATCTAGAGCATTTTTAAGCAGGATTATTTGTCAAAGTTCAACTGATTCCACTATTCAGTCAAAGTTGAGTAAGAGCCTACTTTATTTAAGGACTGCGCCAAAGACAGAAGATGGGAAGACAAATTATTGTCAGCTTCTACCACCAGAATCACGTGAGTGATGGACGAGTGAAGAAACATGTTCTGTAAGCATATTGTTTTTAAGACCTATCTATATGGGATCAAATTGACAACAGCAACTCCAAAGATGAGATGGGAACTTTAGGGGCAGTGTGTTTATATCAATGGGGAGGAACAATTCAGAAAAAGAGGGTGGGAATCAATCTTTGCACAACTGGAAGAATGTAATCAGTGCCACCGAATTACATAGGTAGAAACTGTTGAATTGGTCTGTGTTTTGCTGTGTATATTCTCAATAACAGCAGCAAAATAAAACTGTAAGAAGGAAAGAAGTCCTTGGTGTTAAAGAATCCCAGGAGGAAGCAGCAAACTTGGAGGATGGACACAGCAGGTAACTGGATTTAAACAGATACAAGCTTTCTGGACAAGGGCCACAGCACATGCTAAGACAGATATGGAAAGGCATGACTTTGTCCAAGAAGAGCAAACATTTGGTTCAGTGGGACTAGAATGTAGATGGCACGTGAGGGAGGGGCAGGAGGTGAGGCGAATGAAATTGTAACCTCCACCTGAAAGTCCTATTCAAGGTGCTCAGGAAGTGGGATTTCATTTTTAAGTAACTGGGAGCCATTAGACGTTTAATGTGGAAAGACTGATGGTGTAGTGGTTAAGAGCTGTGGCTGTGGACCAAAAGGTCAGCAGATCAAATCCACCAGGCACTCCTTGGAAACCCTCTGGGGCAGTTCTACTCTGTCCTGTAAGGTTGCTATGAGTTGGAAGCAACTGGATGGTAATGGGGTTATGGATAATGAGAAGATGGATGTGATTCTAGGTGCATGTGGAAACCCTGGTGACATAGTGGGTTAAGTGCTACATCTGCTAACTGAAAGGTCAGCCGTTCAAATCTACCAGGCGCTCCTTAGAAATTTTGTGGGGCAGTTCTACTCTGACCTTTAGGGTCATTATGAGTCAGACCTGACTCAACAGCAGTGGGTTTGGTTTGGCTTGTTGGCATTTGGGAGGAAAATGTTAATGAATATATGGATGATGAAATAAGCCGTTTTTATTTTCTCAAAGCATGGTCTTAGATTCTTATTAAAATGCAGATATCCTAGGTGTGACTTTAAATTTGTAGAATCAGAATTTCTGTGGGTTTAGCTCAGAAGTATGCATTTAAAAAAAAACCTTTCTCTTACAGCTTGTGCAGGTTAGAGGGTGGGAACCACTAAGCAAGTAGTTGGAGAGTTAGAGACTGGGAACTCAGGATGGTGTGAGAGGGTTAGTCTTAAAAGATGATTTGGGCCGGATGTGGGGAACACAGTTTCTAGATTCAGATAAGGTTTGGATCTCAGTTCCATTGTTTAGACATTTAGTAGCTCTGTTGCAGCTGCAACAGAATTACCAAAAATGGGTGACTTTAAAGACCAGAAATGTATATTTGCTCACAGTTCTGGAGGCTGATAGTCCAAGTCAGGGTCTCATCCATGTCAGTTCCTCCCTTACCTGTAGCCTTGGGCATTCCTTTGTTCTTGGTGATCTTCACATGGCATCTGTTTTGCCTGGTATGCGTTTGTCTATGTGTCTGCTGTTGTTGTGCTGTTTTGCCATCCAGTCAACTGAAGTTCATAGCGACTCTGTAGGACAGGGTAAAACCACCCCGTATGATTCCCTAGGCTGTAAGCTTAATGGGAGCAGATCCACAGATCTTTTATCCTGCAGAGTTGACCACTGGGTTGGAACCACCTGCTTTGTAATAAGCAGCTGTGGTAAAATGAGTTGCTTTTATATGCCCTTTCTAGCCGTAGTCTTGTACCTCCCATGAAATTATTGGGTAGGACAATGCAGATAAGGTGTGTAAAACTCTTGCCGGGATTAGCTGAGATATGCAAATGAGGTGTCTGTGGCCCACCAAGGGGACTGATCAAAATTTTAAAAAGTGTCAAATCCCGAAGGGTGAGAGAGAGGGATCTTGCTACCATCAAAAAGAAGAGCCGGGAGTGGAATGCAACCTTTGGGTCTGGGTACCTGTGCTGAAAACCTCCTAGACCCAGGAGACAGAGCTAGAACACTGGAGAGTTTTAACATTGGAGACAGCAGTGACAGAGACCAGCAGACAGCTGGAGTTGGCAGGGCAACCGATAGAGCAAGAAAGCTGAGAGGTTTCAGGCAGAAGTCTTCCTGGTGGAGTGCATTGCCTTGGGGCACTTATAAGTGGAGCTGAAGAGTTTTATAAACCCATACCTGAGCAGGGTAGAGGCGGGGCCTGAGCAGGGGTCAAGGTGGAAAGAGAGAGTGGGAGGCAGGCCCAGCAAAGACGGAGCTGAAAGGTTGAACGCTACCGTGATTGGTCAGCTCTATCCTGTCTCCTGAGTTGTTCCCCATTACTCTCAAGTTGATCCTGAATGGTAACCTGTTGCTTCCCTAACAAACCCCATCATCTTGAGTATATGTGAGTTCTGTGTTGCCATCACAACAAATCAGTGACCCCGGAAGAGAAGTAGAGAGTGCTGTGCGGGGAAACAGCTGGTGTCAGCTGGTATAGAGGTTGAAATGCACAGGTGTGTGTCTGACTTCTGCCTTACAGGGATCAGCTTTGAACTGATGGTAATGACATTGATTCTCTCTCTTTCCCCTGAAATTAGACAAGGTTTTTCATCACACTGTTTTTGTGGCACCCAGGTGCTTAACTATTTTGCCACCAGGACCGCTCTTCCATGTCTGACCTACTATTTTTATTACTCAGAAGTGATTAGTTTTAGAACACATCCTACGCTAATATGGCCTCATTAACTTAACTAAAAAAAAAAAACCGTATTCCCAAACAAGATTATATCCACAAGAACAGGAGTTAGGATTCCAAAACCCTTTTTAGGAGACCACAGTTCAGTCCTTCACAACAGCTGTTTAATGTTAGCCAAATTGCATAGCATCTCTGAGCCTGGATTTTATTTTGTGCTTTAAATGGGTATATAAGTGTCTGCCTCATAGAATTTCTGTCAGAATTAATTGAGGTAACATAGTTAAGCCACCTAATGTGATGTGTACCAGCTTTGGGATCATATTAGAATCACCTGGGGAGGTTATTCAAACTCTGTGCACCCCAAATTCTGGTATGAGGTGTAGGGTCTTCAAGGAGCTCACTGGATGACGTAATTAGGAGCCAACAGAAATCACACTGTGTATGTGAGCTTGCTTTCATGTAAGGGAGTGACACTGAAGACATAAAAGAGGGGACCCATTAGGAGCTGTTTAGAAGGGAGACAATCCAGCACCTGGAAGAGTTGCCTTGCTGGAGGTGGTGGCTGCTGGTGCCAAAATATAGAGGTCAGTGCCATTCTGTTTGGAGCCTGGTCCGCCCAGGGTGTCTTACGCTACGTAGTAGACAGGGGACCTCTGGAAGAAGCTTGGGTGATGAAGAGCCGGCCGCCACGGCGGGGCTGAAAGGCGCACAACTGCCCGGAGAAACGATGGGGATGAGAAGCCTCATCTCAATACTACATTTCAGGGTCTATCAGGGGGAAAACAAAATCACTGAAGGAAATTGAGGAGAAGTAAGAATAAGAAGGGAGGAGAACCAGGACAGGGTTTTATTTGGGGGCCCACAAAAGAGAAACTGTCAGATCTCACAGTGAAATCAAGGAAGACTGAAACTTGCTTGGAAGCAGGTACCCTGTCTTCCCAGTGGCGAGCACTCAGGCTCCGGTAGTTAGCTAAGTGGTTGATTGATTCTGTTGAAACCTGTTTCCTTAGCTTTCCTCTTACCTGAAAAGCCTGTTGGCGTAGTGGTTATGTGCTCCATCTGATAACCAGAAGATCAGCAGTTCAAATCTACCAGATGCTCGTTGGAAACTCTATGGGGCAGTTCTATACAAGCCCTATAGTATTGCTGTGAGTCAGAATCGACTCGATGGCACTGCAGTTGGTATTGGCTTTATGCTGGCCTAAGATTCCCCGTAAAGCCACAGGGACAGCACTAGTTGTTGGTACTCTTTCAGTGGGAAGGCTTCTGCCAAGCCTCTCATGGTTTCCAGAGCTGTTTCGTGCGATGAGTGGATAGCATTGGCTGTGCCCTTTGGGGAGAACCATCGTGAGAATTTTTCATGCAGACATCCACACCCACTCCTAATCACTCTTCAGTTACTTAGTAGCCACTGAGTATCCAGTGCTATCTTTATTCCTTCCTATGCTGCTGCTGTTGTTAGCCGCGTACTCTCAGCTGCCGATCCATGGCAACCCCACGCACAGTGGAGTGAAGCGTGGCCTGGTCTGTGCCATCCTCACCATCAGTTGGCGATCAAACTGGTGTGATCTGTTCGGTTCTCATTGGCTGGTTTTTGGAAGTAGATTGCCAGGCTTTCCTTCCTAGTCTGCCTTACTCCGAAAGCTCCCTGGAAACATGTCCATTGTCATAGCAACACACAAACCTCTGCTGACAGCTGGTGGTGGCTGGGCATAAGGTGGATTGGCCAGAAATTGAACCTACGTCTCCCACAAAGAAGGGGAGAGTTCTACACTGAACCACTAATGTCCTCGGATCTCTCACTATCTATAGTTTTTCATATTAGAGACAGTATTCTTCTCTGGAGTAATGGCATTTTAAGATTAAGGAGTTCACGTTGGGAAAAGCAAAATCCCAAAGGTTGTGAACTCTATCGGGTGGCTTATGTCAGTTGTACTGCATGCAAAAACTTAAGTATTTTTTTTACTTTTAAGAATGGCTTTTTTGCTTTGCATTAAATTTGAAATGCGTGGCTTTGTTATAAAGCATTCAGGGAGTCAGCATACTTGAAATTCTTTGTCATGAGTTTTATTGGTGTGTGCTAACTTGACTTAAAACTGTTAAAAAGAAATGCTCAGGCACTACGAAGTGTTTTATGCTGTCTCAGTGCTAAAACAAACAAGTCAGAGCTCACTATATTTCAAGGTGGTAACACTGGGTGCTAAAGAAGTGTAAATTTGTGTTGTCAAGAGAATATTCCATTCATGTGCTTATGTCCTCTGACATATCGACTTCAGTAAGTTTTAAAAGTCATATAGCAGATGCAGAGAGATATATAATAGTCAAGAATATGAGCAAATGGTAAGATTCTTTAAAAAATAGTGTAGAGTTGCAAGCACCGAATAGGCTGTAGTTGTTTGGTTCCCCAAACCCCTGGCATCAGAAACAGAAGTTTAGAGGAGGAATCTAGCATGTAGCTAACATCTGTGAATGTCAAAAGGTTTAAATAAGCAATATCTTTTCCCAGTTCATTGGGCCTGAGAGAAGCTAAGTAACTTAGCCCACAGATGCGCAGTGATAGCTGCCGAGCCAGTAATTCTGTCCCCAGTTCATCGGCCATCAGCACCGCCACCTGTTTCCAGCCAAGGCAAGAACAGTTAGGGCTCCCTCACTCTGATCGCTAGTTTGTCATATGGAACAGATAGATTTAGGTTTCAGAAACTAGGAAAAGTCATGGCAAGTAAACATTTTTGGAAATGCAAGTCATGAACTGTATGGGTGGTTTTTTTCTTACCAGCATGGAACCCATTGCCTTTGGGTTGATTCTGACTCTTAGGGAAATTGTAGGACCTCATAGGGTTTCCAAAGCTGTGAACTTTCCAGAAGCTGACTGCCACATCTTTCTCCCTTGGAGTGGCTGGTGAGTTCTTGACCACTGCACCACCAGTGCCGCATAAAATCATCCCAATTCAATTTCTTTTTTGAAACACTGTGTAGCCAAACAGCCCTTGTCTCTGTAGCTGCCCACAGGCCACCAGTTCAAGATCACGTTTTACAGTTAGAGCAAGTTGATGTGTCAGTGACAGACACCGAGAGAGTAGAGAAGGTTGGGAAATCCTAATCTAGAGTTTGAGCTTATTTTTCTGGTGCAGGGAGGGCTCTCTAGAGGTGTAGCAGCTTTCTTGCTCCATGCCCAGTAAACTCTTCATCAGCCCTAAATGTGTACTCCACAAATTCGCCTGCTTTGTTGTTAAAGAGTGATTTGTATAGCTTTTCCTTAGCATGCAAATTAGATTTTTAATGGAAATCCAGTTCTGTCTCTGATCATTATAATAAAACCAGTTTGCTTGCTACTCAGCTGATTTGACGTCTTCTAGATTTATTCTGTTACCTTGGACTTGGGCAGGGAGCTCGTTGTCGTTTTAACTGGCTTTCATTTTCCCAGCAGTAGTGGGGAGGGCAGCCTCTTCCAAGGCCTTTGCAGCACGTTGCTGTGGGGTGAACAGGAAGGTGAGAATGAAATCATGTTCCCTTCTCCATCAAAATTTTATTTCCCATTTTGTGCATCTGGTAAAGATAAAGAGTTTAGTGCTTGAGTGCAGTATGTTTCATCAACTGGCGGCTGCTGCTGCTGCTTCTCCCTTCCTCCCTCCCTCCCTCTGTCTCTCCCTCCTCCTCCCATCCCTCTCCCCCTCCCTCCCTTCCTTTTCTGTCCCTCCCTTCCTCCTTTCCTTTTGTCATTTACTTCTTTTTTACCAAGTTGTCAGTGGCTTTTCTGCTTCCTCATAGCCTGTAAGCATCATCTTCTGACCATTAGGGAAATCTCTGATCCAATGGGGAGAGTCCGTTTAAATATGCTGGCCTCAAAGAACGGAAACCTTGTGAAAAAGTAGATGTTTTTCCTGCTGTTACACTGGGAGCAAAAAGGAAAAAAAAAAAAAAGGAGGATGTGTTTTCTTGCTGAGTAAAGGTTTTGGAGTTTACAGGCACAATGTGAAATTGTAAATGGAAACAGCAGTTCCGTTTAAACCCCCAGAGGAATTTGAGAAAGACTAGAGACATTGTCAGCGGCAGGGGCTAGACTCATCTGTTGGGTGCTCTTTGTTACTGAAATAGCCCCTGTTGTGTCAGGGAGGCTCTTTCACTCCTCTGGGAGATTGGAGCCCTGCTCAGTTTGTTTTTAGGACAAGACTGGAAATGTGTTCCTGTTTCATAGATATCCCATTAGCCTTTGGGATAACTAGTTCAAGGAGATGACTGGCAGGCATCAACTTTGGAAACTATAAAAGAACACTGAATTGATGAGAGAGTAAGGAAAATAATCTGAAACTGTAAAAGTCAACCAGTTCCAGCTGTGCAAGCCACCTATATGAACTAGATGTTTCCCTGAACTGAAAAGCCCATGCTTTTATGATGACACCAGTTTCATCAACAACCAACTCTAGTTTTCACTTCTTCTCCCTGTTCTCCTCCTTTTCTTCCTTTATCTGTCTTGTTCTCTTTTTCATAAACAAGGAAAAATGCATTTACTGTTAGAATAAAAATATTTGTTCAACGTAAGAAGAATGCCCTTACAGAGAGGAGCCAGAAAAAGTGGTTTCTCCCCACTAATCCAGAATTAGACAACAGTAATGTTTCACTTATTGAACAAATATTTACTGAGGACTTATCAAATGTCAGCCGTGGTTAGGCATTGTTTAATGTGAAATCAAGCCAGAGGGAAAAGAGACAGACAGACAAACACACTAAAATCCCTGTCCTGGCCCATAAACAAAATGAGACTAAAGGGGCATGCCAGACCAAGGGCAAGTACTAAAGGGCAGGAGAGGACAGGAAAGCTGGTAATAAGGAACTCAAGGTTGAGAAGCGAGAGTGCTGACTTTTGCTGGGGTTGGCAACCAATGTCATAAAACAGCTGTATGTACTAACTGGTTGGTGAGAAACTAATTCTGTAAACCTTCATCTAAACTGTAAAAAAAAAAAAACAAAAATAAATCCCTGGCCTTATGGAGTTTACAGTTATGGAGATAGAGGTAGGTAGATACATAAATGTCAACCAGTTGCCATAAAATCCATTTTGACTCATGGAAAAACCATATGTGTCAAAGTAGAATTGTACACCACAGGGTTTCCAATGACTTTTTTTTTTTTTTTTAAGAAATAGGTACCAGGTCTTTCTTCTGAGGTGTCTTTGGATAGACTTAAATATTTGGATTGCCTGAGTTTTAGTTAGTATCCAAAAGTATTAACTGTCTCCACCACCCAGAGACTTTAGATAAATGTTAGAAAGTACTAAATACTGTGGAAAGGAGAGAGGTCAGTACTGGAGTACTGGAAAGGCTGCAAGAAAAAGTTAGATGGAAACAACCTGAGCTTCTTGCCAGCAACTCGTGGCTCCTGCGTCAAGACAATGCACCAGCCCACACGGCACTGTCTCTGAGGGACATTTTAGCCAGTAAACAAATAATATGTATTGGAACACCCTCCCTACTCACCTGATCTGGCCCCCAGTGACTTTTTTCTCTACTTGAAGAAAAAGGAAGATATTTTGATGACATTTAGGATATCAGGGGTAATACGGTGACAGCTCTGATGGCCATTCCAGAAAAAGAGTTCCAAAATTGCTTCGAAGGGTAAATTAGGTGCTGGCATTGGTGCATAACTTTCCAAAGGGAGTACTTTGAAGGTGATTATAGTTATACTCAGTAATGAGGTATGTAGCACGTTTTCTAGGATGAGTTTGTGAACTTAATTGTCAAGCTCATAGCATCAAGGCTCCAAAGCCTTCTGCTGCTTTCACCCCTACCCTACTCCCACCTCCAAAGGAGTACAGCTACTCTGGTGGTCTTCCTGGGGGGGGGTCTCTGGTATTTAGGGGGACATGAACACTTGTTGTGATAATGTCTGGGTTCTCTGGCCCTAATAATATTATTTTAAATTGCACAGTCATTCTCACTGTTGTGTTGATGAGCAGAGTGTCTTTCCACCTGTTAATCACAGTTGTACAGTGAAAGCAGAGAATCCCTTATCACTGGAATAGGAAATGTTTTGTCTTACTCCAGATAGTTTGCAAATGAACAAACTCAAGAATCTCTACTAATAGGAATTGTTCCTGCAGCCTTTCATCAACTTTTAAAACCAAACCTTTGCTGTTGAGTTGATTCCTACTTGCAGTGACCATAGAGGACAGAATAGAACTGCCCCATAGAGTTCTCAAGGACCAGCTGGTGGATTTGAACTGTAGATGTTTTGGTTAGCAGCCAAGATCTTAACCCTTGTGCTCCCAGGGCCCCAACCTTTTAAACAGTGGTTCTTAACCTAGCTGAATACTAGAATCAGGGAGTAGTGGTAGCTCAGTAGTAGAATTCTCACCTTCTATGCAGAAAACCCATGAGTCGGATCCGACTCGACGGCACTTGGCTGGCATGCAGAAAACCTGGATTCAGTTCCCCACCAGTGTACCTCATGCAGAGGTACCACTCATCTGTCAGCAGAGGCTTGTGTGTGGCTATGACGCTGAACAGGTTTCAGTGATGCTTCTATTCCAAACTAAGACAGAGCGGGAAGAAAGGCCTGGTGATCTACTTCCAAAAATCACTATGTTAAACCTGTGGATCACAATGATCCAAATTGCACCCAGTCATGGAGTGGCAGGACTGGGCAACATCTTGTTCCATTTTTTAAGTGAGGTCACCGTGAGTCCTCTGGCAGCTGACAACAGGGCTAGAACTACCTTGAGAGCTTTGAAAACATATTCCTACCCAAGCTATATCCCAAATCAATTAAATTACAACCCCTGGAAGTGGGAGGGTCATAAGGAGCACAAGTGTTGTATTTTTAGCTACTTAGGTGATTTTTTGAGAAACCCTGGTGGGTTAAGTGTTACATCTGCTATCCAAAAGGTTGGCAGTTCTAATCCACTAGGCACTCCTTGGAAACTTCATGGGACAGTTCTACTCTGATCTCTAAGGTTTCTGTGAGTCAGACCCAACTTGACGTCGGTGAGTAGGTGATTTTCATCGGGTCTCCAGGGTTGAAAACCACAGCTCAATTGACCTGCCTTAAAATGATCACCAAATTGCTTATAGGTTGATGTTTGTTTTTGTCTTAGAATAATTTGACACGTGCTTCTTAATACGGCCGTGTCCCTGAAGGCCAGAAGACCCTGAAAACTTTCTCTCTACAACTCTTTTCATCCCAGTTTAATTGACCACAGTGATTCAGAGCCTGCAGCTTCAGAACCCAAGTTGCTTGTGTCTGAAGGATCCTTCCTAGGTAAACCTGTTGACCGCTCATGTTGGGGAACACCTGTCCAGGTATAGACAGGGGTCGGGGGGCTGCTGAAAAGGAAGCACCCCCATTTTGAAGTCATAGCCAGCCTCTGGCCAGCCTGCCTGCACAGCCTTCTTCATACCCACATGCAGAGAAGGCAGCCGGAGTGCCCTTCCCCTGGGAGGTCCAGCTAAGGACTATGCTTCTGTTGCCAGCAGGAGTCCTCTTGACAGCTGGGTGCTTAAGTATGTTGTTTTTTTTTTTTAAAAAAAAAAAAACCTTCTCCAAAAGTTAGAGTTTTATTTTACACTGTACTACATAATATGTATACATGCACACACACACAAACATACACACATGTTAGTGTATAATCAGTGTACAGGTGAGCTGCCCTTCCTTGGAAAAGACTATTTTTCTATTGAAATTATATTCTTTTTATGGAGAGATTGAGGGAAGGAAATTTTGAATTGAAATTGTGGGATTTTTATTCCTCGGCCAAAAAGAAAGTGGGCAACTCAGGGTTGTCTTGAATTTTTTTTAGAAAAAAATGGGTCTATGATATAAAACCTAAAACAAAAGAAAACACCCTGGGAACTCCACGTTAGAAGTGGAAACTGCCCTGTTTCAGCCACCCTGGAACAGGGACAAGGCAGGACAGCCTCCCTCCCTCCACCTCTGTCCCCAGGGTGCTCCCAAAATGGCCTGTGATTGCACTTTGCTAATCTCTCTTAGCTGGCACTGAAAAATAGGACTTTTTCTAACTTTCCCTTCCCTTTGCTCTTCTGGACACCCCGTTTCCATCTTTTCTATTTAAAATCACTGTTGCCGTAGTTACAAAAAAAAATAAAGTCTTGTTTCTTTACTATTTCCATGCCATTCCATACCATACCAGCGCATTTACCATTGCCCTATGAGATCACCCCACCTGTCTTAGTGGGGGCAGCAGCTGAAACACAAAGGAAGACACAGGCATTGGTAGAGGTTGTTTTGTCACCAGCCTGTCTGAGCACTGGGGTCACCGCCTAGTGGTGTCAACTATCAGTAGTGCACTCAGCTGCAAACCAAAGACTGGAGGTGAGACGGTGTGCAAGGGACACCCGACAGTTTCTGTCCAGAAAATCGGCCTTGGAGAACCCTCTGACGCACCGTTCTGCTCTGACACACATGGGGTCACAGCTGATATGTGCTCTGAGCACTGCTTTCTCCTTATTCAAAGTCTCCTTGACAGCCCCAAGGGTTGTCCTTTTGTCCTAGGTAGTGTCTGTACCTGTTTTTAGTGTTACTTTCCTTTTATTGCTTTTCTTCTTTTCAGAAAAACTGCTTTTCTGGAATATTCCAGCATTCCTGTTCCCAAAGCCTCCTTTTAGGCCTTAGATAAAGGCAGTGGTATAAGCTGAGCTGTTTGATGCCCCGTTGAATGGGAGCCCTGGACTGCCTCAGTCCTGAGAGGGCTGCAGAAACAAGAGCTCCAGGGATCTGCCATGAGTCCCTCATGGAAGGAGATGATGGCATAGTAGGAATATAGCTGGTTCTTTGACCCTTCTCTGCGGTACGTGTCTTTGTGTCTTCTTGGTAGTGGTGGTGTTCTCAGAAACATCTCATGATTATCTAGGAATAAAAAGTAGAGTTTATTTTCAGTATGGTACATAATTGAGTTTTTTAATTTTTTGAAATGAGATTCTTAATGTCGTGGATTGAATTGTGCCTGCCCCCGCCACCCCGAAAAATATGTGTAGTCACTTGGCTGGGTCAGGATTCCTTGAATTCTGTTATTACCCTGCATTTTATGCTTTTCTCATGCTGTAAATCTTAATTTCTGCCTGTGGTTAACAGAGTGGACTACGTACATTAGAGAGGTGTAGGGTCGGCCTGTAAATCCCTTCCTGAGGTCACCTCCCTGCCCCACTGTAAAGGGAATTTCCCTGGAGTGTGGCTTGGGCCATCTTTTATCCTACAAGAGATAGTAGAAGAAGGAAGCAAGCAGCAAGTTGGGAAACTTATACCATCCAGAAAACAGCACCAGGAGAAGAGCGTCCTTCAGATCTGAGGTTCCTGCACCAAGATGCTCCCTAACCAAAGACTGATGCAGCACAAGGACTTTCCTCCAGGGCTGACAGAGAGAAAGCCTTCCCCTGGAGTGGGCATCCTGACTTCAGACTTGTAGCCTACCAGACTGTGTAAAAATAAACATTTTTCCTTTTAAAGCCATCCACTCTGTGATATTTCTGTTACAGCAGCACTAGCCTACCACAAGACTTAACTATGGACTTACTTTGTTAGCTACATTCTCTGATATAGGTTCTAATTAATCACCAGAAGCAGAGGTATCAGAGAAGATGGTTCTTGCTTCACAAGATTAAAAAAGGAACAGGATCTAAATATTTTCAAAGAAAATCAAAGTTCATTCTGAGATGAGACAGCTTCAAGTTGAGCTTCTCATTCTAATTACTAGAATTCAGAAAAGTAGGTAGGAGGATGGATTTATATTTTCCTAGAGGAAAAGAATTGCTCAGATCATGAATATATCCCAATTGTAGAATTTTTGTAAGAAATAATTTGAAGTTGACATGTTACTTCAATCATAATGGTAGTAGCATTTCCAACCAGGGATGGATACAAACCTTGTAAGTCAAGAAGTTACTTAAAATCATCATATCCAAACTTATTCCTAGTGGTGGAAATCCTCTGTCTTTATTATCTAAAGAAGACATTTAGTTTCCCACACTTCTGGAGGCCCAAAGTCCAAATCAGAATCTCAGTCCCGTGAATTCCTTCTGTAAGTCTCTCTCCCTTGTTCTAGTTGCTACCAGTAATCCTTGCCTGGTGTTTTTTACTTGTAGAAGACCCTCATTCATCACCTGGCTTCCCTGTGTGTATACTTGTGTCTATTCTGGTCTTTTTATAATTGATAAGTGATTAGGTTTAGGGTCCATCCTACACTGGCATGACCTCATTAACATAATTATAGAAAACCCTTTTTCCAAACTGGATCATAGACACAGTTAACAGAACAGGACTTCAATATGTATTTTGGGAGGCATAATTCAATAGATAACATCCTTTTAAGTCTAGCCTTGACCAAAGGCCATAAATGTCTGTTTGGAGCTGGACAGTGCATAAGGAAGAACAAAGAAGGATTGATAGCTTTGAATTACAGTGTTGGGAAATGATACTGAATACACCATGGACAGCCAGAGGGCTGAATGAAGAAATCTGTCTTGGAACAAGACTCCTTAGAAGGAAGGATGACAACACTTCATCTCATAGACTCTGGACATGTTATCAGGAGGGACCAGCCCCCAGAGGAAGATATCATGCTTGGTAAAGTTGAGGGTCAGTGAAAAGAAGGAAAACTCTCAGTAAGATGGGTTGGTGCAGTGGCCTCACAATGGGCTGAAGCACAGCGACAATTGTGCAGGGGACACAGGACCAGGCAGTGTTTCTATTCTGCTGCACATAGGTTTGCTGACATCCCTGGTGGCAGCTTCCCTAGGTCTGTTTCCAAGACCTCGTTTCCCAACAAGGTCAAGTTCCTAGGCACCAGGGATTAAGACTTCAACAGAAATTCATTTTTTGAGGAGAGAGGGAGGGGGACGAGAGGGCACGATTCCATATATAATCCAAAAACCAAAACCCATTGCTGTGTATTGATTCATAATGGCCCTAGTGCTGCTCTAACAGAAATACCAAGAGTGGAATGCTTTAACAAGAAAAGTTTATTCTTATGCAGTCCGGCAGTCCAGATTCAGGATGTCTGCCCTGGGGGAAGGCTTTCCCCCTTGTCAGCTCTGCAGGGAGGTCCTGTGTGGCATCAGTGTGTTCACAGAGCATCTTGGCATAGGTCTCAAGGATGCGCCATTCTCACGGTGCTGCTTTCTGGTTGGCAGGAGGTTCTTAATTCTCTGCTTTCCTCCCTCTCTTTTTATCTCCCATAGGAAGAAAGGATAAAAGATGGTGCAGGCCATACTCCAGGGAAACACCCTTCACAGTGGAGCAGGGAGGTGACCTTAGAAACGGATTTACAGTCCCACCCTAATCCTCGCTAACATAATCCACTCTGTTAACTACAGGCAAAGATTAGGATTTACACCATCAGAAAATCACAAAACGGAGGGCAGTCACAGAATACAGGGAATCCTTACCCAGCCAAATGACTACACATATTTTTGGGGGGACACAATTGAATCCATGACAACTCTATCAGACAAAGTAGAAATGCCCATAGGATTTCCACAGCTATAAATATCTACCGAAACAGACTGCCGTATCTCTTTCTCCCACAGAGCTACTGGAGGGTTCAAACCACTGACGTTTCAGTTAGCAGCCTAGCATTTAATCATGTCAGAGTGTTTATCTGTTTTAAATAGACTTACTCTTTCTATTCCCCAATGGAATTGAAAGTGTCATCCTTTCCAATGCAATGTGTATTTGAGTAAGCTGGTTCCAACTCATTATTTATGTTTTGGTGCCTACCTTGCCGCTTTGGTTTTCTCTGTGTGAGGTCCTGGCTGTGGCTTCTCAGATTGTGGGTAGTTCAATGGCTCGGTCTGGGGTTTCCGTTGTTCACAGCAGAGGCAGCGAGGCCGACTGGAGTACAATGGATAAATCCTCAGGCTGTTGATTGACTGAATCAGTCAAGACCCAGCTGCTAACTACACAACTGTTCTCTGTCTTGTTTACAGGGCGCATTTAATTTCCAAAAATTGGAAGCATTTTAGGCTGCAGAGAAAATTCAGTGTTTTATGTTATTAGTATTATACTTGAAAATGCAGTTTTGTGTCTGCTGGCTAACAAAGTCATTTTTCCAACTTAGAAAAAAAACCCCATTGTGATCAGTGATAGAGAAGGACAATAGCCCACAGAAACTAAGAGCTGTCCCAGGGAAGGAGTCAAGAGGTCTACCTCTAAATACTTGAAATGCAGTTTTGTGTCTGCTGGCTAACAAAGTCATTTTTCCAACTTAGAAAAAAAACCCCATTGTGATCAGTGATAGAGAAGGACAATAGCCCACAGAAACTAAGAGCTGTCCCAGGGAAGGAGTCAAGAGGTCTACCTCTAAATACACAACAGAGTAATTCAGAAACACCCAAAACTCCAGTCAAGGTGATTTGGGTGTATTTTCAGCAACGCTGAGTTTCAGACAGGGTGTGCATCTTATTTGGAAGAAAAATATACAGAGAGGAGGGTCAGGAAAGAATCATACTGTCCTAGAAACAGAAGAAGAGGCACAAAGGCAAGCTCTGGAAGGAGGGAAGGGGTTTAGGTCAAGGTAACTAGAGGTCCCTTTGAAAATTTAGCTCAGCTAATGGCTGGGATGATTTAAGCTCCTTTATTGGAGGGATGCTACTGAAGACCAACTGTCTCTCCTTTTTCCTGACTCCATTCTTACATAAACATCAGACCTTTGAATTTTCATGTAGCTTGTCAGTAGTGAAAGTAGATGCTGTCCAGATCTACCTGGTCACTTCAGGCTGTTGTAGCAGAGCACAGGGGCATCTGACTGGTATGTCTTTGACTTTGATTAATGCAGTTCTTTATTGAAGGCACTTCAGTTTCAGTGTGTTCACCGCATAATGGTTTCTGAGCCTGCAGATCTGAATGCCAGACTTTGAGGCAATGAATCCAAGGAACATGCCAATGACAAAGCTGTATTTGGATAGCCAGCCAGCCTCCTTGGAGTTGGGGGAGAGTCTGAGCAATAGCAGGACCGTTTGCCACAGCTGATGTTCCCAGCGTTCTCTCGCTGGCTGTTTCTCTGGCTGCAGGTGATCACTAAAGTTATAAGAAATATTTATCAACATCTAATTCAATCAGCTTTTTTGTGTCATGGTTCCCTCTGGTGTCTCCCGCCCCCGACTGTGCTATCTCAAGGTGCTCGTCAAAGCTGCCTTTGCATAGCATTGCAGTCGCTGGCTTGGTGGTGTCTTACTTAACCCCAGACAGAGGACGTGTGTTACCTGCAAAGCAGGTGCCTCAGGTCGATGCCAACTCATGGCCACCCTGTGTATGTCAGAGTGCACCTGTGCTTCATAGGGCTTTCAGTGGTTAATTTTTTAAAGTAGGTGGTCGAGTCTTTCTCCCATTGCACCTCTGGGTGGACCCAAACTTGGAACCTTTTAGTTAACAACTGAACACATTAGCCATTTGCACCATCTGGGGACTCTTCAGTTCCCTATAATGACAGCTAGTATCTTGTGCAAAAAAAAAAGCATTGTATTGTTAAAATACAGGCACTTAAATTAATTTCTCCCTGAGGACTACAGGGAGAAAGTTATATGAAGCCATACATGGGTTTCCTCACTGTCAGTGAATGCTTTAGTCTATGACTATAAAATGCTCTTGGCTTGTTGGAGGTGGGAATGAGTGCACGTTTCCAAGTATCTAGCAATGGGGAAAATAGGTGAATTACGTAGGGTATTCTTTTATCCATAACACAGTAAGGAGATTAACTGAAATACAAGTGGCATTTGAATCAAGGCAGACTCAGGACAACCCCGCGTGTTACAGAGAACATCACTCCATAGGGTTTTCATGATGGTGACCTTTCAGTAGACCACAAGGCCTTTCTTTTGAGGTATGTCTGAGTGGGTTCGAACTGCCCTCCTTCCTCTTAGTAGCTAAGTGCTTAACTGTGTGCACCACCGGGCTCTCTATAAAGGAGATTATTGGTATTGGTAGAGGCCGTCAAGTCAGTTCTGACTCACAGCAACCCTCTGTACAAAGGAATGTGACACTGCCTGGTCCTGTGCCACCCTCAAAATTATTCTTACGTGGGAGCCCACTGTTGAAGCTGTTTTATCAGTTCAGTACATCTTAGTGAGGGGCTTACTGTCCTTCACTGACTGTCTTATCAAGCGTGCTGCCCTTCTCCAGGGATTAGTCCCCTCTAAGAAGCATATCCAAAATATGTGAGACAAAATCTCGCTGTCCTAATGAGCCTTCTGGCTGTACCTCTTACAAGAAAGGTTTATTCATTCTTCCAGCAGTGCACAGTATATTCAATGTTCTTTGCCACGACTGCAATTCAAAGGCACCATTTCTTCTTTAGCCTTCCGTTTCCATTGCCCAGCTTTCCTATGCGTGTGACATAATTGAAAAGAGAATGGGTTGGATCAGGGGCACCTGAGTGCTTAAAATCATATCTTTGCTTTTTAGCATTTTAAAGACATCTTTTGAAGTAGATTTGCTCAGTGCTGTGAATCCTTTGATTTCTTGATTCCTACTTCCACGGATGTTGATTGTGAATTCAAATAAAATGAAATCCGTTACAACTTTAGTGTTTTTATCAAGAAATTGGTCCAGTTGTGAGAATTTTTGTTTTCTTTATGTGTAGACGTAATCCATACTGAAGGCTTTGGTCTTTGATCTTCATCAGTAAGTACTTCAAGTCCTCTCCACTTTCATTAACCAAGGTTATGTCATCTGCATGTTGCAGACTGTTAATGAGTTTTCCTTCAATCGTGATGCTGAATTCTGCTTTGTAGAGTTCAGTTTATCCAATTATTTACTCAGCCTAAAGACTGAATAAGTATCTGAAAGGATACAATCCTGAAGTACATCTTTCCTGACATTAAACCATACAGTGCCCTCTGGTTCTGTTTGAATGACTGTCTCTTGGTCTATCTACGGGTTCTGCGGGAACTCACCTACATGTTCTGAAATTCCTGTTCTTTGCAGTGTTACCCACAGTATGTTATGATCCACATAGTTGGATGCCGTTGCATAGTCAGTGAAACACAGGTCAGCATCTTTCTGGTGTTCTCTGCTTTCAGCCAAGATCCATCTCACGTCTTCAGTGACATCCCTTGTGCCATGTTCTCTTCTGAATCCAGGTTCAATGTCTTTTGAACTCAAATTCTTTCAAATGATCTTCAGCAACATTTTACTTGTGTATCAATAATGATATTGCTTGATAAGTTCTGCATTCAGCTGGACATCTTTCTTGGGACTAAGCATAAATATGGATCTCTTCCAGCTCTCCAAATTTCTTGTGTAGGCAAGTGAGCATTTCCAGTGCTGTATCCACTTGTTGAGACACCCCAACCAGTGTCACATCATTTCCTGACTTGTTTTTCAACAGTGCTTTCATTGCATCTTGAACTTTTTCCTTGAATACCGTCCATTCTTGATCATATGATACCTCCTGAAATAGCTGAATGTTGTCCAATTCTTTGTGGTACAGTGACTCTGTGTTTTTTCCATATTCCTTTGATACTTAAAATTTTACCCATAAAATCCTCAAATATTACAACTCAAGGCTTAAATTATTTTTTTTCAGTTCTATCAGCTTGAGAAATACCAACTGTGTTTCTCTCCCTTTTGGTTTTCTGTCTCCAGGTGTTACACATAAAAATTGGCTTATGTATGAAGTCTGACAATTAAGTTCACAAACTCAGCCTAGAAAAAATGCTACATACCTCATTGCTGAATATCACTATGGTCGCTTTTGAAGTACTCCCTTGAGAAACTATGCACCAACACCATTCAAAGCAATTTTGGAACTCTTTTTCTGAAATGGCTGTAAGAGCCATCATTGTATTACTCTTGATGCCCTGAATGTCATCAAAGTGTCTTCCTTTCAATATTTCCTTTATCTTCAGGTACACAAAAAGTCACTGGGGACCAGATCACGTAAATAGGGAGGGTCTTTCAATACAGTTATTTGTTTACTGGCTAAAAACTCTCTCACAGACAAATATACACTTAAACTTGCAAACTTGCCACTGTGCCACCATGGGCAATAGCCATTCCAGAAAGAGTTCCAAAATTACTTTGAAGGGTGGACTAGGTGCTGACATTGGTTCATAGCTTCCCAGGGGGCCTACTTGGAAGGTGACCAGAGTGATATTCAGCAATGAGGTATGTAGCACTTTTTCTAGTACAAGTTTTCAAACTTAATGGTGAGTCCTCATAGATTTTCAAAAGCAAAGTGTGACCTTGATCCTGTTCTGTTGTACTGGTCAAGCCTACATGAAAAATAAAGTCTTATGTCTGTGTGTAGCTTTTTCATGTTGCCACGAGAAAAAATCTTTAGTTTTTAAATCAATGATGGGAAGGGAAACTGCTCTTAAATATTGTGAACAAGTGTAATTTAGGAAAGCCTAAAACAGAAGAATAAAATTCTGCTTCAACAACATGTATTCTTCTGAGATAGTGGAGACACAATAGCATTGTGAAAAAAAGATGGACATAGAGTAGTCAGCTGCCACGGGTTCAGTTCCAACTCACGGTAACTCCTGTGCATGTCGGACTAGCACCGTACTCCACAGGGTTTCCAAAAGCTGAGTTTTTTGGACATAAATCACTAGAGCTTTCTTCTAAGGTACCTCTGGGTGGATTCATACCTCTAGCATTTTAATTAACAGCCAAGCAAGTTAACCATTTTCATTACTCAGGAGTTCCTAGGTGAAATTAACCAAGCCAAAAGCCAAACTCATTGCCATTGAATCAGTTCCAACTCATGGTAACTCTGTGTATTACAGGGTTGAGTTTCTCCATAGGGTTTTTTGAGGTATAATCTTCATGGAACACCAAAATCAAAACCAAAACCAAAACCAAACACACTGCCATTGAGTCAATTCCAACTCATAGCAACCCCATAGGGCAGAGTAGAACTTTTCCATAATGTTTCCCAGAAGGACCTGGTGGATTTGAACTGTTTACTTCATGGTTAGCAGATGTAGCGCTTAACCACTATGCCTGCAGCTAGGGTTTTTACAGAAGACCAAAGTGGTGTACATGGTTGAGCACTCAACCACTAACCAAAAGATTGGCAGTTCAAACCCACCCGGTGGCACATCAAAGACAGACTTGGTGATTTACATCCAAAAGGTCACATGCAACCTTGAGAACCCTAATGAGCAGTTCTGCTCTGTACACATGGGGCTGCCAGGAGTTGTGATTGTCTTGACGGAGACTAACAACAGTTGTTATAGAAGCCCATGATCAGATGTTTTCTTCTGCAGTACCGCTAGGTGAGTTCAACCCACAGACTTTTAGGTTAGCAGTCAAGAGCCAACCATCTGCACCAACTAGGGACTTTTGCCTGATATTATTTGTAGATCTGGCAGGATTGGGTGAGGGAACATTGTCATTAAGGCACCGTTAAGTCAGACTCTGCCACTCACATTGAAGTCTGCCAGTGATGGAAATAAGGAAGATGGAAATTAAATCTCTAGTCTGTAGCTGTGTTATTTTTATGGTAATGATGGTAATTAAACTTTGTTGAGCTTTTATTCTAAGTAGAGTTCTACACTAAGCATTTCATATCCATTATCCAGTAAGCATCTCAACAACTCTGTAAAGCAGGTACTATAAGAAACAGAAGTTTAGAGAAGTAATTTCTCTGAAGTCAAACAACTAATGGTGGAGAAATGCTGAGTTCCTTAGAGACACGAAAGTACAGAAAGAGAGACAGAGAGATTTATATCAAAGAAATGGCTCACATGATTGTAGAGGCTGGAAGGTCCCAAGTCCATGGGTCAGGCGTCAGGCTGGAGGTCATCTACTGACTCACAGAGCTGCAGGGGCTGATGAACCCAAGATCAGCAGCTGGGATGGCAGCCTGCTGGCTCACAAACTACTTGAGGCTAACGAATCCAAGATAGGCAGCTAAGATGGCTCGGGTCCCCAGAAAGGGACTTCAAATGATGACGAGCTGAATGCAGGATCCCGAGCAGAGTAAAAGCCAGTGAACTTTGCCAGAAAGTCCATATATATTGGACGCAGACCATACTCCTGAAGAAACCCTGTTTCAGCTGATTGGCTGTTCACAGCAGGTTTCATCATTGATGAGATTACATTGTATCAGATCTCACCATGGATGTGATTACATCAATATATAACTGACAGATAACGTCATAAGTGACAAACCACTGAGAATCATGGCCCATCCAAGTTACACTCTGACTTAACTATTACTGAGGATGTGACCCCAGGCCTATCAGTTCCAGTTCATTCTCCTAACTGGTGGTGCTTACAGAAGGTTCCCAGGCCAACAGCGTCAGTGTCCCTTGGGAACTTGTTAGAGATGAAAGTTCTTGATTTATAAACTATGAGAATGGGGTGCAACAACGTGTCCTTTTAATAAGACCTCCATATGTTTGAACTGCTTTTAACCATTTCACTATAATTCTTCTGATACTTTTAAATACTTAAGGGTATCCTTGCTCTTTGTAAGCAGAGTGTAGCTGCATAGGATCACAGTCCATTGTCTCCAATTTCAAAACTGAGAAAACTCTCAAAGCCAACAAAAATTGTTTTAATCATTTGTGAAGGCAAAATCTAGCCTGAACTCTCAATTGGCTACTCAGAGTCTTTATTTATCCTGGCTAGTGTGAATACCCATATGTTTCACTAAAAAGATATGAAATGTGTTTAATGGCTAAGTATTTCTCCAGACTCTGCTGAGGGTGTTTTGTTGATAGGCTACACATTGTATTACAATAGTTACTGAAAAAATTGTGGATTCCAATACATATGTGGCCTTTAGGGTTGCACATAAAGGATGTTGAACCTCTTCTGTGGATTAAGTGTATTGGGCTGTGAGTCTAGAAGCCCAGCTTCACCACTGGCTGGCCCTTCTGCCTTAATAAAGCAATGAGATTTCTCTCTGTCTGGGTTTCTTCCCTACTGAACTGAAGAATTGAAGTAGTCAGCATCCCGATGCCTTCTAGCCCTAACCATTAGTGAGACTGAACCTAAATCACAGACGTATGGCACAGCGTTTACTTACTCTTTGATCCTAATATTTTAACTGCAAATTCCTCTTCACCTGTTATTGCCTAAGCTGCTGTCCCTCTTCCTGTTTGTCTTGGTGCACAGAAGCTAAGTGTTCTGACTACAGTTATCATACAAATTGAAAACAGGAAACTTTTGTCCTCTGGAGACCTGTTGTAATTGTGTGTGTTATGAGGTTGCCTAAGAACCCAAAGCCAAAAACCAAGGCCATTTTGATAAAGTAGATTCTGATTCCTGATGCTTCCCTCCTCCACTGTTACAGAGTGGAAATACTCCTTACAGTTTTCTTGGTTATAATTGTTACAGAAGGAGTCCTGGTCCTGTAGTTGAACTCTTGGCAGCTAATGGAAAGGCATTTGGAATACACTAGCTGCCCCATGGAAGAAAGATGTGGCAGTCTGCTTTTGTAAAGATTTTACCCTAGGAAATCTAGGGAACAGTTCTACTCCACTGCATAGAATTGCTGTAAGTCAGAATTGACTCAATGGCAGTGGGTGGTCTTTATGGAAACAGGTCACTGGGCCTTTCCTCCGTAGTACTCTTGGGTAAGTTTGAACTGCCAACCTTTCTGTTAGGACCTGAGAGCAAACCATTGGCATCACCTGGGGTCCAGGATTGATAAATTAAAAGAAAAGTGCTTGTGCTATTCGCTAAGTTCAAGAGGATTCAGTTCTATTGTTTATGCTGAAAGAGAAATACCAGCTTGTCTTTGGTCTCTCTGGGACTGTATCTTAAGAGACAAGAGCCACATTTGTCTGTCAGCAGCTTGCAGAGGACAGGAGTGAAGCAGGTGCCAAAGTGATGGACCGCTGCTTCGTCACATGTGTGTTTGGGGAGCAAGAGGTCAGGCTGAAACCTGGAGTCCCTAACACTTGAGGACTTTTGGCTTCAGTGGCTACTGTTGACTTCTGTACAGAGATACAAGATTGCTTTGGGTTGAGAGCCCCTGCTAAGGGTGATTTTGCTGGGGTGAGAAATAAACCAGTCCTATAACCAAGTAAGCACTGGCATTTAACCGTAGACACTAAAGAACTGTCAAGCAAGCTATTACCCTGATTCAAACTTTGCACGGTACATTTGGCCTTTTATTATGGCAAGGCGTTCTTTTTGACCTTCTCTAAGTACAAATGGTTTTCCATACTCTAAGAATAAAATTTTTAAAAAGCCAGTAAGTTATTTATTCCACTCAGATGGGAATTTTACCCAAAATATCCTTGTTGAACAATAATAGAAGCCTTAGGAATTTCCACTTTCATCTTAAACTTGATTAGAAATTACTGATTGGAATCCAATTAGGAAATTATGGAAAGAAGGCACTGGGGGAAAGTATTTTACGTGATAAAAACTTGTTATAGAAAAACACTCCATGAGCTTTCTATCATCTCTGCTGTTTATCAGCTCCATCAGCTCCAGATCCCATTTGCCCAGTGTTGTCTGTCGCCTCTCATGGTAATCCCCGAGTTCTGTTGATTTCTCATCAGGTTTTATTCCCCCCTATTCTTGTCTGTAATCAATTGAATTGAGTCCCCCAAATGTGTGTGTCAACTTGGTTAGGCCCTGATTCCCAATACTGTCTGATTGTCCACCTTTCCGTCATTTGATGGTCTTTTCCTGTGGGTTGGAAATCCTATCACTATGAGGGATTGGTGGCAACTACACGAATGAGATCTGTCGAGATTAGAGAGGGTCTTATGCCAGTCTCTTTTGAGGGATACAAAAGAGATGTGAGCAGAGGAACAGGAGGAACTGGTAACACTGGGAGCAGAGCATGTCCTTTGGACCTGAGGTTCCTGCGCTGAGATGCTCCCAGACCAAGGGAAGGCTGACGACAAGGACTTCCTCCAGAGCCAACAGAGACAGTCTTTCCCTGCTGCTGGCAACCTGACTTCAGAGTTTTAGCCTACTGGCCTTTGAGAGAATGAATTTCTCTTTGTTAAACCTTAGCCACTTGTGCTAATACATTCTCCTAGGCCAAAATTTCTTTTGTCTCATCCCTTCCTTTCCTTTCCTCCCTTCCCTTTTCCTCTCCATCCTTTCTTTCCTTGTTCCTGTACTGTTCCCACTCTAGCTATGTCTCTCTTTCTCTCTCTCTCTCTCTCTCTCTCTCTCTCTCTCTCTCACACACACACACACACACACACACACACACACACACACACACACACACATTCGTCCAAATCCCAAAATAACATTACATGTTACGGCATGTTCGAGCTTTAGAGTGGTGATCAACGTTCTGTGAGAGGGCATGAGACCCATTCTTTATCAGTCCCCCAAAACATGAGTGATTAGGCTGTTAATGTCACCCTATAGGATAAAGAGCAAGGAGTACAATAGAAGGTGTTTTTAAATACTTAAACGAATTAAGTAAGCAACTGCCAGCAGTAGCAGCCAGAACACATTAGGATGTTCAGAATGTAATGTTTTTTTTTCACATTTGATGCATTTTAAACTGTAAGCGTTATACTCATGTTTAGCTGTGGTTTTACTGTATCAGAAAATTATATGTGTATGTGTATATGTATGTGTATTTTATATACATATATACACCCAGAATGCCCCTTAGGAGCAAGGACAGCAAGACTGCGTCTTTCATGCATTAGACAGGTTGTCAGGCGGGATCCGTCACTGGAGAAAGACATCATTCTTGGTGAATAAGTGAGTCAGCAGAAAAGGTGAAAACCTCAACGAGATGGATTGACACAGTGCTGCAACAGTGGGCTCAAGCGTAGTAACAATTTTAAGCATGGCGCAAGGCCAGGCAGTGTTTCACTCTGTGGCTCATACGATAGCTGTGAGCTGGAACCACCTGACGGCACCCGACAACAACAGCATGCATTGATATACACATATACACATGAGTCAGATCCGACTCGACGGCACTTGGCTTTTGGATGGCTATACACATGCAACTTGATTTATAATTTTTGTGACTAAATAATTTAATGTCTTTAAAATGATATAATTTAAAAATCCTAACTCTAGAAGGGACCATTAGAAGTGCCTCCTGTGCCCTCACCACTTTGCAGATGCATAAGTTATCTTCAGCGAAGTCATCTGAGGAGGAGACAGACTCTGAACCAAGAACCAAGTTCCCACGAGTCCCTGCTCAGCATCCTTTTCACTAAACCCCAGTGTCTTACGAATATGAATTTTTAAACATCCAAGATTGCAGAATTGCAGGATTGAAGTTTTTCATAGATTAATTGTAGTGAGAGCAAATATAAATTAAAGAGTGATTGGAAGTGAAACAGACGTCCAAATTTATAGTTTCTAGGATGCTACTCAAATTAAAAAGTTAATTATAATACTAATATGAATTACAAGGTTTATTGCTCATTATTTAAAATATTTGCATATTTATAAGAAACTTTGTAGAAATCACTTGGATGTTAGTTTTCCTTGTGTCTATAACACCTAATAACTCTATCATACTGTATAATAGAGTCCATAAGTTATAAAGTCTGACGACTCGATGGCACTTAGCTTGGCTGGCTAAGTTATAAAGTGTGCTGAAATCTGTTGAGAGTTCAAATAGAGAAATTATGCTCCTTGGAGCATTTAACACTCTTTTGAAGGCTAGATAACAGCGGCTGGAGAAAATTGACGCTACATTTGGCTAATTAATGTGACCCTTTCAGGATTAACAATCTATCAGCGTATTAATGGAGTATCGATGTTATTGGTAGAGGTAATAAATATTTCTTGTTGTGAGGTGAAGGTGAGTGAAAGTGAAGCCAGGCACACAAATGTTTGTTAGTGTTGGCACTTACGTAGTTATCTTCTCCTAATCAAGAGCAAGAATGATATTGGCACTGTTGAGCTTGCATAGTCATAGGTATGCAGGTGGGGAGGAATGCATCCAGGTGGGGAGGAATGCAGAGATGGAGCAGATCTCGGGGTCAGACAGAGGATTTAAATGTTAGTTCTGCTGTTTCATTGTGACTTTGGGCCTATTGCATTATTTCCCTTTGCCACAGTTTCCTCATCTTGTCAACAATAATACTAATACCTGTGCAATGAGGTAGTAAGAAAACATCTTTGAAATATTTGGCACATGGGAGTACTGAATAAAACGCAGTGATTACTGTCACCATTGCCATCATTTTTGGTTATTTTTAGATATGTGTCTATCTGGGGTGGAGCCCCAGCAATGCATTGGTTAAGAGCTTCGCTGCTCTCCAAAACATCTACAGTTCAAATCCACCAGCTGCTCCTTTGAAACCCTATGGGGAAGGTTTACTCTGTCATCTGGGATCACTGTGAGTCAGAATTGAGTCAATGGCAATGGATTTGATTTGGGATTTTTTATGGGGGGGGGGAACACATGGGTGTTTGCATACATTTTTAAAAATCAGAGATGTTACTCTGAGGACTAAGGTGCACCTGACCCAAACCACAGTCTTTGCAGTCACCTAATATGCACATGAAAGCTGGACAAGGAAAAACGTGAGGACAGAAGAAAAAGTAATGCATTCAGACTGCACTATTGGGGAAAAATATGGAATATACCGTGGACTTCTGGAAGAATGAACAAATGAGTCATGGAAGACATACAACCAGAATGCTCCTTAGAAAAATCTTCAGCAAAATCCTTGCCAATAGAATTTGGCAGCATATCAAAAAAATAATTCCTCATGACCAAGTTGGATTCATACCAGAGATACACAGCTGGTTCAGCATCAGAAAAACAATTAATGTGATCAACCACATAAGTAACACATAAAGATAAGAATCACCTGATCTTATCAATTGATGCAGAAAAGGCATTTGACAAAGTCCAAAACCCATTCATGGTAGAAACTCTCAGCAGAATGCTCCTTAGAGTGAGAGTGGCATGACTTTGACTCACTTTGGGTCCGTCATCAGGCAAGAAAGACCAGTCACTAGAAAAGGAGAGCATGTCTGGTAAATTAGAGGGTTAGCCAAACAAGGGAAACCTAATGAGACAGATGGATCCACTAACCTCAACCATGAACTTAAAGGTCTCAAAGATTAAGGAGATGGCGCAGGATCTAAATGAATGCATTCTGTTATCCATGGGGTCCAAGCCAATTCACTGGCACCTGACAGCAACAATGTGTGCATTTTTGCCAGGAGTGGTTTCTCGTGTTCCTGATTTTGCCCATTTCCTGAGTTCACCTCTCTGTAAGTTGAGCAGTGGTGTCCTTTGACAGAACATATCAGTTATGCAAACAGGAAGCTCTTGTACGCTCCTTACAGTGCAGCATGCTGCTAAAATAAGTTACCACCCAAGAGGGTTCCGCTGACTGTTTGGCACCCAAATCCACCCCCTGTTAGCAGCCTGAGGTTTCCTTCCCACTGACAGTTTAAATCTCCTGCCAAGAATGAATACCCAAGCCACTGAACTAAGGACTGTCCTACAACGGATAATAAGACAAAAACAAATGACCTCGTAGCCCAGTACACAAATCTCTTAAAGAACTCATAGATTCTTCCATTGGGAACCTAATAGGATTTCTGTATCAAAAAGTAATGAAAAGTGCCATGTCTTCAAAAGGGAATGAGTGGGTAGATGGTTTATTAAGGATTTCATAGGGTGGGTTAAGCTTTGCAAAGATTTGTTGTCTCAGGCAGTGCTCCCAAAAATGTTTGTGTGCATAAGTGAGTCTGTGTGTTTTAACAAATTCATAACTGTCTTCCTTAGCGTAGTATTCCTTGGTAATGTGGGTGGAGTTTTCTATGCCTTATATGGTATATGGGTGAGCTTGCTTTTTGGAAAAAGTATGAATTTTAATTTTATGTATGCTTCCCACTGACTTGACACAGAAGAAAATGTTTATTTGTGCAGGCAGACTTAACATGTGTTATGTTAGAAAATAACGCTGGATAGAGACAACCATTTCTTGCATCCAAAACAGTTTCACAAGTTGGCCTCTGATCCATGTCAAAATGAGTCAGTTGTGACCAAAGTATGTTCCCTGTAAACCAAACTGTATTTCGTGAATGTAAGATTTGTAGGCTGAGACTCTAGGAACACACATTTAGTATTACTGTGTCAATCTAGTCTGTCATAAGAAAACCAAATACCACATTTGGTGGTGAGAATGATTCTCGGTCCAAAAACTTGTCTTTAGAAGAAATTCCATGTACTATCTTGGTTGTTATGGTGCTGTTGTTAGTTGCTCTTGAGCTGGCTCCAAGACTCAAGGCGACCCATGCACAATGGAACCAAACCCTGCTTGGTCCTGTGCCATCCCCACGGTGGGTTGTAGATTGGCCTCTAGGGTTTTAATTGGCCAGTTTTCTGAAGCAGATCACCAGACCTTTCTTGCTGGTCTGTGTTAGTCTGGAAGTTCCATTGTAACCTGTTCAGCATCAGAGCAGCACCCAAGCCTCTGTGGACAGACGGGTGATGGCCTCACATGAGGAGCACTGGTTGGGAATCAAACCCTGGTCTCCCGCATTGAAGGGAAGAATTGTGCCATAAAACTACCCTGTCCTCACTCATTGTCTTTAAGTCGGCTCAAATGGGACTCAAGTCCTCACTGACTGTCCAGGCTGATAACAGGCGAGAATTTGGTCTCAGCCCTACACTCACCCAAACCAAAATCCAAACCATACCTACTGCCAGTGAGTCGATTCTAACTCATAGCAACCATATAGTAGGACTGTCCTATAGAGCTTCCAAGGAGTGCCTGGTGGATTTGAACTGCCAACCTTTTGGTTAGCAGCTATAGCACTTAACCACTATGCCACCAAGGTTTCTGCACTCCCCAAGATTGTACCAAATCCCAGAGTCTTTCCCTGCAATAGCTCATCAGGAGGTCGCCTGCTCAAGCCTGTATGTCCTCGCTGGGTACCAGGAACCCATTGGTACAACATCCATCCCTTCAGTTCCTCGGATGGTGAAGCTAGAGCCCTGTGGCCCAGGGCCCAGCCTCCCTCGATATCTCCCACCACCACTGACCTCTGCAATTCTGCTGTCCTCCTACGTAGGACTGGGGTGAGAAGGCAGGTGGAGGACCCTGCACTGCTCACAAGGCCCACTGACTGGCTGTGTCCAGTCATGGGAACTCTTTGTTCTCTCCCTTGGTGGCTCACTTCCATTTGGGGACATCCTGTGTCATCTCTTTGATAACTCAGGATTTTGGAAAAAGAAATAAAGGAAGTGGCTTGTGGACAGCTTCAGCTTCTGATCTGGACTAAACCTCTCCTGAGGTCCTGACTGCCAGCAAATGAATGAAAGGAGGAAATAAGAATCTTAATAAATTACCCTGCAATCCCTTGTGTTATGGATTGAGTTGTGCCCCCCAAAATATGTGTTGGAATCCTAATCCCTATACCTATGGGTTAACTTAAGTGCTCAACTACTATGATGGTAGCTTGAATCCACTAAGAGGCATCTCAGAAGACAGACCCAGCAATGGACTTCTGAAAAGCCAAAGACTTGGAAACCTTAGGGAGCAGTTCTACTCTGCACATACAGAGTCACTGCAAGTCAGAATCGACTGAAGGGCAACTAGTTTGGTTATTCTCATACCTGTGGCTATAATCTATTGTAGTGTGGTGTGATGTAATTACTTTCCATAGTGCAGTCTAGTGTGATGTAATCATTCGGTTGAAGTCATATCAGAGTAGGGTGTATCCTAAACCTAATAATTTCAGGAGCTAGAGACATTAACAGGGAAACACACACTGCCATTTGAAGATCCCCAAGAACCAAGGAGTGTGCAAGACTGCAGACAAGGAGGGAAGTGATACAGACAAAATCCTGATTAAGACTCCTAGCTTTCAAAACTCTGACAAAGTAAATTTCTACTCTTTAACACTACCCACTTTGTGGTACTTAATTATGGCAGCACTAGGAAACTAAGGCACTTTGAGAGACTGCACATAGAAAATATGAGGTCTGACAGTTCAGTTTGTGAACTCATACCAGACAAAGTGCTGTATACCCCATTGCTGAATATCAGTGTGGTCACCTTCCAAGTAAGTACTCCTGTTGGGAAGCTATGCACCCTAGTCCACCCTTCAAAGCACTTTATCCAGAAAGAGTTCATCACTTAATTCTCAGACCTTGTATGATGACAGCTCTGATGGGCATTCCAGAAGAAGAGCTCCAAAACTGCCTTGAAGGGTAGACTAGGCTCTGGCATCAGTGCACAGCTTCCCAAGGGGAGGACTTAGAAGGTTACCGTAGTGGTATTCAGCAGTGAGGTAGGTAGCACTTTTTCTAGGATGAGTTCGTGAACGTAGTTGTCAGACCTCATAGATAAGTTAATGAATGTGATTCATGAAAAATCACACTGGTGTTAAATAGCAACCAATAGCAGATGTTGACCCTGGAACAGAGAAATGGAAGACAGAGGGATTGGTTGGGAGTCTTTATATGGTTCAGCATATTTATACTATTTGAGTGGTCTCAGCACTTGGCTTGGCTAACCTATATGTGTACTGTGGAAGCCCTGATGGCATAGCAGTTAAGTGCTGTGGCTGCTAACCAAGAGGTCAACGGTTCAAATCTGCCAGGCGCTCCTTGGAAACTCTACAGGGCAGTTTTAGTCTGTCTATAGGGTTGCTATGAGCCAGAATTGACTCGATGGTACTGGGTTTGTTTTTTATTTGTTTGTATATGTAAATAGGTAACGCAGAGCCCTGGTAGCACAATAGTTATGATCTTGGCTGCCAAACAAAAGATTGGTGGTTCAAATCCACCGGTTGCTCCTTTGAAACCTTATGGGGTAGTTCAGCTCTGTCCTGTAGGGCCACTATGAGTTGGAACTGACTCAAAGGCAATGGGTTTGGATATTTTTGTTTTGTTTTGACATGCAGTACTTGTAAAAAATACTAGGAAATAGATTAATAGATATAAGTCAAGAATCTTTACCAAAAAATAAGTTTTATAGGAATATTTAATGAAAAATTTTATTTTGCTGAAAACAATTGGAAGTTTTTCCTCTTGGTTTTTATTATGAAAATAACAAAATGAAGTAATGCTGCCTTTTAAAACATGGACTGCTGCCTTTTAAAACATGGACTACATTAAAATTCAGATTTAGTTGATTAAAATTCGGTGAATACAGAAGGTGTATGTTGCTGCTGTTGTCAGTTGCTGCCTTATGGATTCCGATTGTGTGTTTGAGCACACAGCTGCTCCAGAGGGAGGGGTGAGCTTTCAGAAGCCGGTACCAGACTTGCCTTCTGAATGCCTGTAGGTGGGTTGCAAACTGCCAACCTTTTTGCTCATTGTTGAACATTTAGCTTAGGTATTCCTGCGTAGGCTTCAGTGCTGCTCCTGAGGTCTGAGAGTCAATCAACTTGTAGAATTTATTCAATCACCCAGCATGATGCAGCTATTACAAAATAATTCCATCCCTTTTGGTATTTCAACACAGAAGCAACTTAAGCCTTTTACACTGTGAAAAGACACATTTAGGAAACTATTTTAGACTCTGCAAATGGTAAATGCTCTGCCAGACAATTCTGGTGGTTGTTAGTGGACTTGAAATAGCAGCTGAAATGGTCCTCTGTGCTCTGTGGCTTCCCCCTGCAGAGAAGAGCCCACTGCAGACAGCTCGTGAGATAGCGTGTCATTTATGATAGTGGCCCTCTAAATGCTCCACTTAGCTGCTACTTCCTCTGCCTTTCAGAAATCATTCTTTGGTTTCAGAAGTCATGCCAGTATATATAATTTTCCTAAACAAGACCCTGTTACATTCTTCAGAGCAGTCTTCCCAGGTCTGGTTTCTTTGAAGACAGTGAGGTGTCTTTGAAATGTAGAAAATTTACCCCAAACCAAGTATTGGAATCATTAGTGGTCAACTACAGTCAGCTACTCATTGAGCTGTGTCCTTGGGACACATGTCATTCTGAAAGAGCCTTGAGTATCCAGAAGAATTTGCCAAATAATGGAATTTGTTTATGTGGCTCAAGTTTTGAAAATTGTTGACATTCAAGACTGAGGAGGAAGGAAAAAACAACAAAACATACTGAGTGTCCACAGGGTCCGACCCTGCTTTATCTACACAAAATCTGAGGTACTCTCATGTTGTACCCATTATCCAGATAGCCAGGAGCCCCTAAGGCACCATGGGTTGCTCCATTTCTATCATGTCCAACCATCAGAGCCTGAACGCATATTAGCACCCGGAAAGTAGTTTTATTACTTATGATAAGAAGTAGGCAGTCCCTCAATTCAAAAGCTGTCTGAGCAGAGATGATGACTCTCCTATTCACACCCCACCAATTTCCAGAAACTCTCTTGGTGGCATAGTGGTCCAGTGCTGCATCTGCTAACCAAAAAGTGGACAGTTCAAATCAACCAGGTGCTCCTTGGAAACTTTATGGAGTGGTTCTACTCTGTCCTATAGGGTTGCTATGAGTTAGAATCAACTCAGCAACAGTGGGGGTTTTCAGTTGTCTTAATGGATATAGATTTTCCCCATCTGCCCTCTACCTGGCATTGTGGCTAAGTAACACAATCAGTCCTGACCTTCTGGTCTCCTGGCCAAGCACGTCCACTTAAAGGAGTCTGTAAGCTTAATGCTAGCTATTAGCACCACAGCTTAGGAGAGGGATAAAAATCCCTCTTCCACTTACTTTATACTCTCAGTCTGTGTGACCCGTTGCACAGATGATTTTCCTGCCAGGGCACCTGAGGAGGAGGTGCTCAGATACCTTGGTACTTCATCCAGGATGTATCTGTACATCCTGGTGACATTGAGACAAAGCTTTAGCTTTGACAACATTTGCTTTGGAAGTCCAGACATACTGAGAAGACAGAAAACGGGGAAGATATGGAAGCCAAGCTTGTCCAAAGGGCTGCCTCAGATACCTTGACACTTCATCCGGGATGTATCTCTACCTACTGGTGACATTGAGGCAAAGCATTAGGTTTGGCAAGGTTTGTTTTGGAAGTCCAAAGGTACTGGAAGGGCAGAGAATGGAGAAGATATGGAAGCCAAGTTTGTCCAAAGGGCTGCCTTCTCACTGTAATCTCCGTCTTGTGGAAAAATGCTTACCACTAGCCCTAAGCAGTGATACCAAAACCAAACCCATTTCTGTCAAGTCGACTCTGACGCATACCAACCCTACAGGAGAGTAGAACTGCCCCAGCGAGTTTCTAAGGAGCACCTGGTGGATTTGAACTGCCGACCTTTTGGATAGTAGCTGTAGCACTTAACCACTGAATCACCAAGGTTTTCAGGCAATAGCAGAACACAGCTTAATTGTTCTGCAGTTATCAGGTAAGACCTGAGTGTTAAGGACTTGAGTGAATTCTCCTCTTTTTCATGGACCTTATTAATGAAAACAAATTTTAGCAGTCATTGATGGTAAGTCCTCAATTAGTAAAAATTTCACTGCATTTTTATTTAAAGGAACACCTTAAATCCAAAAAACTGTTTGACTCAGGAATTTTTTTTTTTAATTCCAGGAATAAACCTTTACAAAGTATGGCCAATCTCCTACACCTTCAACAAAGTATAGAGTATGGAGGTCATAGTGCAAAATTTGAAATCATACAATTATTTTTAATCCATTGGAATTACAGAAAATGGTAAATAAACATTTTAGAAATATTTTCAACAAGGTTGAAATACAAACCATTTTCTGGACAAATCTGAGTTAAGCTGAAGAGTTAATGGGCATCATTTCCTGTTTTCCCTCAAAATTAAAACTTCAGCTTTATCCCGGAGCCCTAGGCTAAGGCAACGTTCCTTCCTGTAGAGTCAGACTGTGGCCAGACTCTGTGGGAATGACTGTCGTGATGGATTATCAGTGCTGGTGTTGGACGTGGGAGTGGGGAGAGGCAGCACATATTTGTCATCCTTGCCATAACCTTTCTATTAAGTCAGAAAGAGAATTGGAATCTTTGGACTAATAAACAAAGAATCAACATAGACAACAGTGCTTCCCTCATGATCATTTTCTGCAAAGTCTGCCATTACAAATATTCGTCCTGGATTCTGACCTGCCACCTCTTGTTTTATCAAAATATCCAGGAGAGTTTAATATATCAGAATCCAAACCTACCTCTGGACTGTAATTCTGGGGTCTCTTGAGGAGGCCCAGTAAATATCATGCTTCTCTCCTACACAGAATCTGAGCAAATTGACAGTTTGGATAAGTGGATGGAGGCCAAGTAATCATCTTATTGATAAAGGCTAAATTGGAAGACATGGCTTAATGTGAAATTAAAGGGACTTCCTAACTGAACTGCGGAATTAGGTGGAGTTAGCACTCAGCCATATTCAGCATGGGACCAGGGCTGTGGCTGGATGTAAAAGAGCTTGTCCACACAAAACTTGTGGCATGGGCAGAGGAGGTGCGGGAGAGAGAAGGACAGTTCTCCCAAGAGAAAGACTCCAAGAACCAAACTGCACATTCTTTCTAGATCTCCTAATCAGATGATTCACTCCTGCTTCCCTGGAGACTCACACACTTTAAACATGTTAATCAGGTGGGACCAGTCCCTGGAGAATTGACAGTATGCTGTGATAAAGTAAAAGGTCCCTGAGAAAGAGGTAGACGCACAACACAAAGGAAAGACAGTAGCTACTGCCATGGACTCGAGTGTAGCAACAGTCGTGAGGATGGTGTAGGACTATGCAGTGTTCCATTCTGTTGCTCTAAGTCGGAACCAACTTGACGGCACCTAACAACAATGACAACATGCAGCAGTGTTTGTGAAAGTACTTTTAAATTGTAACATGCTAACGAAATGTAATAGCTACAATGGAATAATACTTCTCTTACCATGCTGCCTGTCTCAAAAAAGAAAACCATAGCTATGGTTCACTTAATTAGACAGGTGTAGTCCACATTTTGGAGCCCTGATGGCTCGGTGGTTAAGAGCTTGGCTACTAACCAAAAGGTCAGCAGTCTGACTCCACTAGCTGCAATTTGGAAGCCCAGTGGGGCAGTTTTGCTGTGTCCTGTAGGCTGTCTGAACACCCTGGTGGCATAGTGGTTAAGTGCTGTGGCTGCTAACCAAAAGGTTGGCAGTTGGAGTCTGCAACATGCTCCTTGGAAACTCTGCGGAGCAGTTCTACTCTGTCCTGTCAGGTGGATTTTGGGTCAGAATTGACTCAACAGCTGTTGAGGTATGGGTTGGGTATGGGTATAGGGCCTCTGTGAGTCGAAATCAACTTGATGGCAACAGTGGAGTCGTCTGCCCCTTGTAGATGGACAGAAACAGGGATCTGCTACCACCCACTCTAACTTCCCGTGCTGTTCTCTGCTGCTGCTGTCTCTGAAAGTGCATTTAAACATTCATGCTAATGAGGCATCTGGTGCCCAAAGTAATCAAGTATTCAGAAACTGAAAACATTGCAAAATGACACAGGAGACAGCTTATGGTGGCTCCTGCAGGGATATATATGCAACAATTGAAGCCCTACAATGAATAATGACAATGACAGATTTCAACAGTTCATGAAAAAGAAAAGGAATCCCTAAGCACATACATATCCCGTGAAATAAAAATCTCCAAAAGAATCAGGAAGAAGAGAAAGTTTTTTTCTTACAGAAGAATAAGACTATAGAAGAAATGATAGAAAACTACCAGTTGCAACCACCACAGTGAAAGTAGATTTAGTTAGGAATCATAAACGGATGTCTAAATGTTATGTACAGTCACTCAGGTCGCCACCTGAGGTCCCTCTGCACAGGTAAATTATAGGGAGGACAAAGTTATTTTTGATGTTGAAATCAAGGAAACACCACTTAACCAAATGACCCAAACTGTCATCACCAATAATGTGACAAACCAGTGGTATGCGCCACCTAATGGAGCGCAGTGTTTCCTCTAAAGCGGTGCTGGTAGTTAAACAAGCTGGCTGCCAACCAAAAGATCAGTGCTTCTGAACTCAGCAAGCTGCTCTGCAGAAGAAAGCGGTGGCAGCCCGCTTCTGTAAACATTTACCATCTTGAAAACCCTGTTGGGGCTCTCTGTGGGTCGGAATCCACTTGATGACAGTGAGTTTTGGTTAGCATTCCTGACAAAAATATTGACCCTAAATCTGTAATCATGACACAATAACCAGGCAAATCCCAATTCAAAACCACTCTGCAAAACATCTGGCCAGAGGGTCTTCAAAAATATCAACAAGGAAGACTCAACCCCACCCTTGAAAAAAAGGGACTGAAGAGGACAATCGGAAGTCTGAAAGTTCTGTTCCGTCCAGAGGTGCTTCAAAAGAAAGTCCGGGCAGTCTATTTGCAGAAAATCAGCCTGTGGAGCACAGTTCTACTCTGACACACATGAGGTCACCACGAGTCAGGGTCAACTCAACAGCAGCTGTTTTTTAATTGCTTTAAAGGGGCAGGGAGCCCTGGTGGAACAATGGTCAAGTAATTGTCTGCTAAGCTAACAGTGTCCACAGGTGAAGAGACCTGGTAATCTGCTCCTGTGAAGATTTCAGGCTGGAAAATCCTGTGGGGCAGTACTATGTCCTGTAGGTTTGCTAGGAATCAGAATCAGTTTGACAGCACACAACAGCAACAACAAAAGAACAGGACAAATTCAACAGGTGGACATTAATTGAATCTTGAATCCTAAAAAGCCAAAGAATAAAAGACATTTGGGGGACAATTAGGGGAGATTTGAATACTGAATATTAGCTACTAGGACTATATGAATTGTTAAGTTTTCTGTGTCATAACTGTATTTTGGGTATAGAGGCTAAAGACCTCATAAGAATGCATGCTGAGTCAATTGGTCCCTATCCATCTGGAAACAAAACAAAAACCAAACCCAGTGCTGTCAAGTTGATTGCAACTCTGCAGCAGAAAAGGATGAAGGCTATCAAAGACATGAGGAAAATATGAGCCCACCAGACAGAAGGTGCCATATGATCCAGAGACTGCATCAACATGAGACCAGAAGACCTAGATGGTGCCTGGCCACCAGCAATGACTGACCTGACGGGAACACAACATAAATTCCTTGATGTAGTGGGACAAAAATGAGTGTGCAGAACTAGAACTCTATTAAAGACCACACTTGATGGTCCATAAGACTGGAGGGTCTCTTGAGAATGTGGCCTGTGGATTCTCTGTGACCCAGAGCTGAAACCAGTACTGAAGTCAAGTCCTCAGTCAAAAATTGGGCTGGACTATAGGACATAGACTGATGCTGATGAAGAGCATACTCCTTGACTTAAATATAGGAGGGCTGGGGGTGCGGAGTCAAGGCAAGGGAGGGGAGGGAGGAAGGGGAGGGAGGGAGGGTGGGGGGGAGGGTTTAGTTTAGTTAGTTACTAGAAATCTAGTTGGGAGAAAGCGGTGATAGCACACATTAGAAACAAGAACAACGTTAAGTGGACTTCAACATAACGAGTACTCCTTCCATCTTAACTCAATACTGCAAGGACAGAGTAGCTGGGGCAGGGGGTGGGAGACCATGCTCGTAGGCGAATTCCAAGCCAATTGGCACAACTAGCATTTTTCTAAGAGAGCTCTCTGCACCCCACATTGGTGAGTGGCGTCTGGGGTCTTAAAAGCTGCCAAGCTGCCATCCGAGGACACAGCAAATGGTCCCAACTCAGCAGGAACAGATGCTCACCGAGGACCAAAATGACATATGGTAAAGACAACCGAGAAGACAGAGAGACCCACAAGAGTGGGTGCCTACATCGACTTGGGACTGGAAGAACCGGATGGTGCCCGGCCACCACCAGTGATAGCCACGATGGAGCTCACAGAGAGGAGTCTCACTGGCAACACAAGAGTAAAAAGGGGTGCATCCTGAGATCTCCACTAAAAGACCTCAATTGATGGTCCAGCGGTTTTGGGGTTCCTCTGAGAGCATGGCCCCTGGCCCTGATGCTGTCCTTTCCCATAAATTATAACAAAGGTCCACTCTTTGGACAGGATTGGATTGGACTTGGTAATGCAGAGTGACCATATATTGGAAGCACTTTATGGTTCTATACATCTATAGGATATCATCTTGCTGACCTCTGGCTGGAGGAAGGGGAGTGGATGGAGAGGAGGGGAAAGGAGGCTGTTGGGAGGATGAGACATGTATGGAGCAGAGAGGGATAGTGTGCAGTCACCGGACAGGGAGAGCATTGGAAGCTGCATATAGATGGGCATGTAAATTTATACATGAATGCATATTTTCACTCAGTCATGTTAAATAAAAATTAAAATATATATATATATAGGAGGGCTGACAAAGTTCACAAACTCATCCTAGAAAAAGTGCTACATACCTTGTTGCTGAATATCACTAGAGCCACCTTCAAAGTACTTCCCTTAGGAAGCTATACACTAATGCCAGCACCCAGTCCACCCTTCAAAGCAATTTTAGAACTCTTTTCTGGAATGGCCATCAGAGCTGTCATCACATTACCCTGATGTGCTGAATGTCATCAAAATGTTTTCCTTTTAATATTTCCTTTATCTTCTGGTAAAGGAAAAAGTCATAGGGGGCCAGATCAGGTGAGTAGGGAAGATGTTTCAATACAATTATTTGTTTACTGGCTAAGACCTCCCTCATAGTCAACTATACAGTTAAGTTCACAAACTTGCCAAACCATTCCACCTTGCACAACGGTCATTCCAGAAAGAGCTCCAAAATTGCTTTGAAGGGTGGACTAGACATTAACATCAGTGTATAGCTTCCCAAGGGAAGTACTTTGAAGGTGACCGTAGGAATATTCCACAATGAGGTATGTAGCACTTAGAACAATTAAGTTCACAGACTTAATTGTCAGTGTATATGAGGTTGCCTGAGCAGCTCCTCTCTAGAGGCAAGGTGAGAGTGTGGAGGGGGACAGGAGTTGATTGAATGGATATAGGAGTACAGGGTGGAAAGGAGAAGTGTGCTGTCAGGGAGTGGTAGCAGGGGAGGGCAGTTAGAGTTGTACAGTCGTATGTGTTTGGGGTTTTATACGGCAAATTGGTTTGGATTGCAAACTTTTACTTAAAGCACAATAAAAAATATTTTCTAAAAGACATAAAATCATTAAAAAAGATATGGTGAATATTCAGAAACTGTTGTGATGACCAAAACATGTGTATACAATTATATATATTTATCCTTACACATATTCTCCTTTGTGATAGATGTATTTGTTCAATTCACTGTACTCTTCTTTCAACTTTCCCATAGATTTGAACATTTTAAAGATAAAAGACTGTTAAAGCAAAATTCTAACTCAGTGATCTTCACTGTGCCAGAACAGTAGACCAGCTGTTGGGTATTAAAAGAAATACATGTCTCTCTACTGTATTTTTTCTGCTCTATCTTTCACAGGTAAACTCACCTTGAACCAAATTCTGGAAAAAATGAAACATTTCTCTTGGCCTAGTCACCTGTTTCAAGGGCCAGAGGCGATCCTTGAGGGTGACACATCACAGCGGAGCATCTTTTGACTTTAATGTCAGTGACTCGCGCATCTCCCTGGGAAAGTTAACTTTTGTCACGTCAGCCTTGGGCTTTCATTGCAGCAGAGACGCCCACAATCAGGCTGTGGAATCTGCATTGTGTTACTGAGTGCAAATCTAATTACATCGATGAGCTGAGAGGCCATCTGTTCAGTGTATTGATTTATGCCTTCAAAGAGCCAAGATCTGAGAAATGAAAGTCAATGAATTGACTAGGAGAACCCATGTAGATCATCAAGCCCTCATAACTGATCACAACATTATGCAATGCAAGAAGGCATGCATTCACTCTGAAAATGTCATGTAGGTCAACCAATATATGTAGAGTCCTTTCCAGCAACAGTGCTGTATCAGTTTCATAGCTAGGAGGCATTTTTAGAAGTTGCATATTTTCAGATGGTAAGATACTTTCAAAAATACCTGTCTTTTATTTAGTGCTTACTATAAACCAGGCACTGAGCCAAGGACTTCACATACACCGTCTCCTCTAACCCTTGTAAACCTTACTTTTTTTCCCCCAGTGGTAGAAACATTTAAAGAGGTTAGCTGGCAGACCTGGGCTTTGTCTAACTTACTCCAAAGCCTTTACTCTCAAACATTCCCTACAAAATTAACACCAAAATCAAGAATGAAAATAGAATATTTTGTAAAGATCTGTGTATTTGCCAAAAAAAAAAAAAATCTAACAACTACAAAAAAGCACACACATACATACCTTTTAAAGCTAGAAATGGATAGACGTTGTTTTTAATAGCTTCTAAGAGATGAACTGCAGATATTCCTTCAAGAAGGTGAAATGTTGTTCCCAAGTTGGAAGGGAAATGTTCATGATTACCTGACGATCAGAGAAGAAATGTAGACCATTTAGTAAGGACGGTAAAAAATCTACTTTGAAATCTATTGACAATGTAAAATGCTTTTTCTTGTATTTATTCCCTTGGATTTCCATGGACACAGAGTTCAAATAACTTGTAGTTTATCTTAAAATAGCATGAAAAGAGGCATAAAAAGATCATGTCTCATGCGTTGGGCCCCTCTGTAGTCCACATTGCTGAGGAGCACCTCTGGGAACAGTTCATGCGGAGACAGATGATAAGCTGACACTGCAGGGATCTCCCAAAGGTGAATGCTAATGAGGTCAGCTGACATCTTTTTTTCTGGGCTGCACAAGTCAGAGGACTGCCTCCCAGAAACCTCATGTAAATGAGTTCTGCACGTACACTAGGCTGGGCCCCTGGAGAGCTGCCAGCTGTTGTCCTTAAAAGAAATAACATGATAGGTCACAGAAGTAAGTCAAGCCATCTCAAAGCTGATTTCCAGGGGCCTTGTCTTCACAGGCACGGGAAACAAGCTCTGTGTGACAGTTGGTGCCATCAAGATCCCCAGGTAAAATCAGTGAGTTGGAGGACACAAGCTGTTGCTGTACTTTACTGGGGAATTCATCACCCAAATACAGGGGCATGCCCCGACCTGGAATGGTGCCTTGATTTTTATTTTTAGCATGAATTCATAATTTAATTGGCTCTTTAGCAATATAAATAAATAGTAATAATGAATTTGGTCTCCTTTGACCTCTAGGGAATTTTCCTCTCCTTCTCTTCCAGTCTCTCCTGTAGTTCCATCTCCATCTTCTTCACCTGCCGTACTTTGTCTATCAGCTGGCAGTGAATAGGTGCTGCCTAAATCTGCATTTGGCCCAATTCTCCTCTCTTGACAGTCTCACCTTCCATCGTTGTTATGGGCTGTCTCCAAAAAAAGTGATAGCTCCACGTCCTAAACCCACATACCTGAGGAATGTGAGCTTATTTGGAATAAACACTTTGCTGATGTAATTAACTTGCATGAGAGCATACTGGAGTAAAGCAACACCCTTAATACCATCAAGTCGGTTCCAGTGCATAATAACCTTATAGAATAGAAGGCAACTACAGTATAGGATTTCCAAAGCTCTAAATCTTTATAGAAGCAGATTGCCACATCTTTCTCCCACAGAATGGTTGGTGGGTTCCATCTGCCAAGCAATCAAGCACTTTAACGACTGTGCCTCATACTTGATGAAACCCAAACGAAACCAAACCTGCTGCTGTCGAGTCGATTCCAACTCATAGCAACCCTGCAGAACAGGATAAAACTGCTCCATAGAGTTTCCAAGGAGCACCTGGAGGATCTGAACTGCCAGCCTTCTGGTTAGTGGCTGTAGCCCTTAACCGTTACACTACCAGGATTTCCTACTAAAGTGGTCCCTAATTCAGTCTGATCGATGTCCTTGTAAGAAGAGGAGCAGAGATACACAGGAAGACAGGAACAATGGCCATATGAGGACAGAGACAGAGATGGGAAGCACCTACTAGCCAAGGAATGCGGAAGGATACCTGCCGCCAATAGAAGCTGGGAAAAGCAAGAGAGGATTCACCTCAGAGTCTTGGAGCATGGCCCTGCCAGCAGCTTGGTTTTGGACTTTTCACTCCAGAGCTGTGAGAAAATACATTTCTTTATTGTGAGCTACCAACTTGGTGGGATTTCGTTATGGCAACCTGAGGAGATTAATAGAAAATCTTCAATCATCAAGGAAGAAGAGATCTGATAGGAATGCGTGCAGAGTAAGAGAAAAAGAAAAATTGAGTTGTGTCCCCCCAACCATTTGGCTGGGCCATGATTCCCAGTATTTTGTGATTGTCCTCCACTCTGTGATTTTCATACACTGTAAACCCTAGTCTCTGCCTGAGATTAATACATTAGATTATGTTAAAGATGATTCAGGTGGGACTGTAACATGCTCCCTGAAGTGTGGCTTGTACCGCCTTTCATCCTTTTGTCCTATAAGACATAAAAGGAAAGGGAAGGAAGCAGAGTCGGGGACCTCATACTACCAAGAAGCAGTGCTGGGAACAGAGGGTATTCTTTGAAAGGACCCCAGGTCCCTGCATCTCAGAAGCTCCCAGCCCATGAGAAGTCTGACAAGGAGGACCTTCCTCCAGAGCTAACAGAGAAAGCCTTCCCCTGGATTCGATCCTCCAAATTTGGACTTTTAGCTTACTGGACTTTGAAAAAATAAAATTTGTCTTTTTAAAGCCATCCACTTGTGGCATTTCTGTTAAAGCAGCAGTAGCTGACTAAGACAAGAAATAAATAATGCATTTAGCACCTACTTCCAACTTTGTAACCATTTTTTTTGCCATGGGCCCCTTTGGCAGTCTGATGAAGCTTATGGATCCCTTCCTTGAATTATGTTTTGAATGCATAAAATATACAGGAATATAAGGGAAATCACTAATAATGAAATAAGGGGTTTTTTTGAATTATGATACACTGATTTATTAATTCACAGCCTTTCTGTAGTCCAAAGAGGAACACAGCGTCAGAACTGAAGGAAAAAACCTCATAAACAAGCTGTGATACGCACAGCTTGTTTTGCTGAGGTGCACCTGATCCAAGCCATGGTATTTTCAGTTGCCCTATATGCATGTGAAAGCTGGACAATGAAAAAGTAAGACTGAAGAAGAATTGTGGCATTTGAACCATAGTTTTGGTGAAGGACAGTGAACAGACAGTGAACTGGAAGAATGGACAAATCAGTTTTGGAAGAAATACAACCAAAATGCTTCTGAGAAGTGAGGATGGTGAGACTTGATCTTGCTTACTTTGCTCACGTCGTCAGGAAAGCCTAATCACTGGAAAGGGAAGTCATGAATGTATGACATCAGCAAAAACACCCACAGTGAGATGGGTTGACATGGTGGCTTCAACAGGGGGCTCACACATAGCAACAAGGACAGTGAGGATGGTACAGGATCAGGCAGTGTTTCGTTCCATTGTACATAAGGTTACTGGGAGTTGGATCCAACTCCAAGGGCCTGGTTGTTGTTAGGTGCTGTCAGGTTGGCTCCACCTCATGGTGACTCTATGCACAACAGAATGAAACACTGCCCGGTCTTGTGCCATGTCCAAAATCATTTTTATGCTTAAGCCTATTACTGCAGCCACTGTGTCAATCCTTCTCTTTCTCACTGACCTCCCACTCTACCAAGATTGATGTCCTTCTCCAGGGACTGATCCCTCCTGACAATGTATCCAAACTATGTATGGTGAAGTGTTGCCGTCTTTGCTTCCAAGGAGCATTCTGGTTGTAATTCTTCCAGAACGGATCTGTTTGTTCTTTTGGGGATCCTTCGTATGTTCAATATTCTTCTCCAATACCACAATGCAAAGGCATTAATTCTTCTGTCTTCCTTTTTCATTGTCCAGGTTTCACATGCATATGATGTGATTGAAAACACCATGGCTTGAGTCAGGGGCACCTTAGCCCTCAGGGGTGACATCTTCACTTTTCCATACTTGAAAGAGGTCCTTTGCAGCACATTTTCCCAATGCATTACGTCTTTTGATTTCTTGGCTGCTGCTTCCATGGGTGTTAACTGTGAACCCAAGTAAAATGAAATCCTTGACAACCTCAATCCTTTATCCATTTATGACAATGTTGCTTACTGGTCCCATTGTAAGGATTTTTGTTTTCTTGATGTTGAGGTGCAATCCATGCTGAAGGCTGTGGCATTTGATCTTCATCAGTAAGTGTTTCAAATCCTCTTCACTTCCAGCAGGTACGGTGTCATCTGTATAATGCAGTTAATAAATCTTCTCCAGTCCTGATGCCTCCTTCTTCTTGATATAATCCAGCTTCTTGGATTATTTGCTTGGCATATGGATTGAAAAAGTATGGTGAAAAGATACAACCCTGACACACACCTTTCCTGACTTTAAATCATGCAGTGTGCCCTTGTTCTGTTCACACAACTGCTATTGATCCACATACAGATTCCTTAAGAGCACAATTAAATGTTCTAGAATTCTGTTTTAAGCAGTGTTAGCCATGATTTGTTATGATCCATACGGTTGAATATCTTTGCATAGTCAATGAAACACAGGTAAACATCTTTCTGGTATTCTCTGCTTTCAACCAAGATCCATCTGACATCAGCAGTGATATCCCTGTTCCACGTCTTCTTCTGAATCCAGCTTCAGTTTCTGGCAATTCTTTGTCAATATACTGAATGATCTTGAGCAAAATTTTACTTGCATGTGATATTAATGACACTGTTGAGTAATTTCCACATTCGGTTAGATCACCTTTGTTTGGAATGGGCATAAATGTGGATCTCTTCCAGACAGTTGGCCAGGTAGCTTCCTCCAAATTTCTTGGCATAGACGAGTGAGTGCTTCCAGCACTGCATCTGTTTGCTGAAATATCTCAATTGATATTCCATCAATTCCTGGACTCTTGTTTTTTGGCAGTGCCTTCAAAGCCCTAATTAGCATAAAATAAAAAAATCTAATGGCAGGTCTAATAACTAGTGCAATTTCAAAGTATTGATATTATCAAAGTATTGATAAATACTTGGATACATCAGCAATAACTGTAACATGGTATAAAAATTATGTGATTCTTAATGGTCTCAGAGTTACTGCTAACATTTCTGTAGTTTGTTGTCTGCATTCAAAACTGAAGGAAATACTAAATTTCAGTTAGAATCTAAGGACAGTAAAGATGTAAAATCCAAGTTCATAGATCTACGATTCAGAATACCAAGTCTAAAGTTTTCCAGAAAAGACTGGGAATCCTGTCAGAGTGAGTTTACGGAACTGCACAGTCTGCAGGCGTGGTCCACCATAAGGCTGTTCTCGAACACCGGCTGCAAGTTTGAGGGTCTCCCAACCACACTCACTTCTGACCAGCTGCTTACAAATTCAGAGCTTTCCACAACCACCATCAGGTTTGATAATTTGCTGGTATAACTTACAGAAGTCAGGAAAGTTCTCCACTTAACATTTGTATTGTAGTAAAAGGAAAACTCAGAACCAGCCAAGGGAGGGAATCTTAGGGTCTGGGAGGGTTCCCAATGGGAAGCTTCCACTGTCCTTAGAAACCTATAGCGTTGCCAGTGTCAAAATGTGACAGTATTCAGTTGAACTTCAGTGTCTGGAGTTTGTGTCAGGGTTTCATGGTACAGACATGGTCAATTGAATCACTGGACATGTGATCGAACTCATGCTCTAGATTCCCCGCCCTCTTCTGAAGTTGTGCTGATGTCCTGTAGCTCTGAGCCACAACCCTCTGATCAGGTGGTTGGTCTTTTTGGTGTGTGCCCTTACCCATCCTGAGTCACTTGTTAGCATAAGCTATCAGGTGTAGCCCAGGGACCCATCATAAATAACAAAGACAAGGCCTCACCCAGGAAATCCCAAGGGTTTAGAGGTTACCGCCCATAAACTGGAAACCATGGTCGTGTGGTAGTTAAGAGCTACAGCTGCTAACCAAAAAGCCAGCAGTTCAGATCCACCCAGGTGCTCCTTGGAAACTCTGTGGGTCAGTTCTACTCATCTTGATGGCAGAGAATTCGGTTTGGTTTGGTTTTCCCATAAATTAGGGATTAAAGCTAGCCAAACTCTTTCTGGTGCACTTATTTTTGTGACTAGCAGAAGCCAGGAGGGATGGTATGCAGAAGGGTTGTGTGAAGCCATCTATAGTTATATGATTTCTCTACATTCTTCATCTCATATTTTATCTGTGCTTCTTGCGTCTGCTGACTTTCTCAGCATGTCTTTTATATTGAAGAAAAATTGGAATGGATCACTTCTATTTGTTAGCAGCTGTTGTGTTTTAGTTCTGTTGGCAGGATTCTTTGTTGTTTGTTTCATTGATTTTAAAATACGTTCTTTGGCTGTAAGGGTGGCTGAATCAGCCTTGTCAGGGGCCATTTAATCATGCTAGTCAAACTTTAACATAGGTAATTGGACTTAAATGTGAATAGAATTAAGATATCCCACTTTAGCCCCGTTAGCATTACAGTCAGGGTTCTGACTGGTGGATAAAAATCATCTCCTCTCTGAACGTTTTTGGTCCTTTCCTGCCTTGGCTCCAGAGCTCTGCCTTCTCCTGACCCTGTCCTGACTTTCCTGTCATTCAGGGTCCTTTCTGAATCGTCTCATCTGTTCCTCACTCTCTACCAACCAGGAAAATGCAGGCACTCTCTCACTTCAGGCTTTGGGCCAGTTTTCCCTGGATTATCTTTCTTCCTTGATGATCAACTCCAATTTTCAGTTTACTTTGTTTTCCATGTTCCTTGTCAATTTTAATGAGCTCACCATTTCTCAGCTGTCCAGATTTCAGAAAATCGACAGATATCCTCCAGACACGATGTGCTGAACAATAAGTTCAATGCTGGGCGTACAGCACTGAATCAATGGACTAGGTTCCTGCCTTTACACACTTGACAGTCTATCAAGGAAAAGGAACTTCGAACATGGAATTCCAGGGGGGAACAGGAAGCTGTAAGCAGAGGCAGGGTGTTTAGATTGACATTTTTAAAAGAGAAATCTAACTGCAGTGTGAAAAATAACTTGCAGCAGGGTGAAAGCCATGTAAAGAGACAGTTGCGGGTGGTTATAGTAACGGAGTTAAGAGAAGACATAGTAACCCTGCAACAAAATCTCAGAGTCCTGCTTGACTCCTGTCTTTTTCTCTGATCTACTCCTCATGTCCCAACCCAAAACCCACTGTGGTCAAGTCAGGTCCTTCTCATGGCTCCTTATGTCCATCAAATGCTGAATCTTTAAGATTTTGTTTCTAAAATCTCTGTTACACACATGGGTCGTTTTCATTCCTGTTAACCTAATTCAGTCTCCCTTTTTCTGTTGTCTAAACTATTCCAAAAGCCCCCTGCTGATAGGTTAACTTCTAGTCTCCCTTTAAGGCGTCCTGGTAGCACTCAGCTGCTAGCTAAAAGCTCACCAGTTGGAACCCACAGGGGCTATGCAGGAGGAGAGACCTGTCCACCTGCTCCTGTAAAGATTTCAGCTTAGGAAACCCAATAGAAGCAGTTCTACTATGCCTTATAGGGCCACCATAAGGTCTCTGTGACTTGAAATTCACTAGACAGCATGTAAAAGCAGTTTCCACTTCTTCATTAGATGTGTATATGGTTGTGCTGTCTGAATTTTCTCCTTAAAACACATTTGGTTGCTTCCAAATACATCAAAAGTTGAGTCCATACTCCTTTCAGAAGTTAAGTCCATACTCCTATGAAGTCCATTCATGCTTTGTAGGTTCATCAGACAAATAAGGACATTTTACTAATAGTACTGTGTTGTTTTCTAAACTGGCTAGATGGAACAAATCTCGCTAGAAACCATAGTACCTAGTTTTACTGAGAAGTGCCAAATTTCATGTTGAAAGTGGAACTTCGTTCAATGAGTATTTATTGAGTACCAAGTATTCCCTGAGTCTTAATTGTACCTCAGAAAACCTGGTGGTTAAGTGCTATGGCTGCTAAGCAAAAGGTTAGCAGTTCAAACCCACTAAGTGCTCCTTGCAAATTCTGTCCTATAGGGTTGTTATGAATCAGAATTGACTTGGTGACAATTTTTTGTTTTTTTTTTTAAATTATATAAAGACTGCCATTATGTTCACAAACTCATCCTAGAAAAAGTACTACATACCTCATTGCTGAATATCACTACGATCACCTTCAAAGTACTTCCCTTGGGAAGCTATGCATCGATGCCAGTGCCTAGTCCACTCTTCAAAGCAATTTGGGAATGCTTTTTCTGGAATGGCCATCAAAGCTGTCAGCGCATTACCCTTGATGTCTTGAATGTCATCAAAATGTCTTCCTTTCAATATTTCCTTTATCTTCAGATAAAGAAGATAAGTCATTGGGGACCAGATGAAGTGAGTGGGGAGGCTGTTCCAATACAGTTATTTGTTTACTGGCTAAAAACTCCCTAACAGACAGCTATACCATTAAGTTCACAAAGATGCCACCATGCCCAACGACTGTTCCAGAAAGAGTTCCGGAATTGCTTTGCAGGGTGGTCTCGGCGCTGGCATCAGTGTGCAGCTTTCCAAGGGGAGGACTTCAAAGGTGACTGCAATTATATTCAGCAGTGAGATATGTAGTGCTTAGAACCATTAAGTTTGTGGACTTAGTTGTCAGACCTTGTATATTGGGAGCCCTGGTCATATAGTGGTTAAATGCTTGCCTGCTAATCAAAAGGTTAAATGCTTGTCTGCTTATCAAAAAGATTTGAATCTTTGAGCCACTCCAGGAGAGAGACAGGGCACTCTGCTCCTATAGAGATTACAGCCTTGGAAACCTAGGGCACAGTTTTACTGTGTCCTGTAGAGTCACTGTGAGTTGAAATCAACTTGATGACATTGGGTTTGCAGTTTCAGTTATATATCAGGCACTAGGGATTCACTGGTCAGCAGTTCAATACCACCAGCTGCTCCTTGAAAACCCTACAGGGCAGTTCTGCTCTTTCCTGCAGGGTCATTATGAGCCAGAATTGACTAGATGGTATTGGATTCGGAGTTTTAGTTATGTATCAGGCACTAGGGATTCAGCTATGGAAAAAAAAAAAATCCCTACCCTGGAAGCACTTGCTGGTACCTTCATAAGAGAGTTTGGAGTTTTCTTGCCAGGAATTGCAGGAGAATATCAATTTATTAAACTGGAAAAAACTGTTCATCCCTTTATGAAAACACGGCATTTCATCTGGCTAACGCAGAGTTGAAAACAGCATACGTAGCCTTAGCTCCTACACAAAGGAGAGCCAGACACCATGTTTATCTTGTCACTACAAAAAAGTATGAAAAGCACAAACAAATTTATTAGAATATTGTTGATTGTGGTTTATTTAGTGCTTGATTATTACTATTATTTGACATGCTCCTCATCTCAGGCTTGAATATGCCCTGCAAGAGGTAGGGCTTTATCACTGTCTTCTCAATGTCACTTTACACTTTATGCTGGGTAGCACCTCTCGAGGTGTCAACCGATAATAATGGCATTCGTTGAGTTCCAGTATATGCCCAACATTGTTCTAGGGAGTATAGATAGGGACACTTAATTTATGGTAGCTTGTGGTGTAGTGCCTTGTGTAAGAATTGTGCTGCTGCAGAGACAAATAGAAAGGGGGGAGATATACCAGTGAAAGAAGATGCATATATATGTAAGTTCTGTTTTGTTTTGCTTTTTTTCCCAAAACTACTTTGAAACAACATTAAGGATAAATATTAAGATTTTTCTAAAATATGACAGTTGTAGAAAAGGGAAGCATAAACTTTCAAATTATAGTAGATTAGCGTAAGGCAAAATGTAAGGGGCCTTTGTTGGAAAAATGTAAGATGTGAGGCAAGTATACCAGAAATAAGGGTGTATCAGAAATAGAAAAGAGTTTGGGTTTCAGATGTCTTTGCATGCGTATATAAAGATTTCTGGCTTCAAATTTGACTAGATTTTGTTTGTCTTTTTTTTTTTCAATCTTTTCTAAGAATTGCCCTGGTGGAAAATATCCCTGAAGGCCTTAACTATTCAGAAAATGCACCATTTCACTTACCACTTTTCCAAGGCTGGATGAATTTACTCAACATGGCCAAAAAGTCTGTTGACATAGTGTCTTCCCATTGGGATCTCAACCACACGCATCCCTCAGCATGTCAGGTAAGCTGTGTCCTGTGTATGTGTACTGGCCATAACTTACGTGTGTTTTACACTCCTGAGGATTCTCATCTTCCACTCCTCAGTCTTACTTATTTTTTAAGCAACCCTCACCCAGTAGTCGGATCCGACTCGACAGCACTTGGCACTTGGCTGGCACCCAGTAGTGCTTGTACATTGTTACACTTAGGTCCCTGTGCCTTTGCTAATTATATGTTGCTCAGCTCCTACTGCAATGTCAGGCTTTCAAGGACAAAATCATGGTATATCTTTGCATACCATAGGTTGAAGGCACCACGTTGCTGTGTGGCACCATTTCACAGGGCACCATTCACATCAGAACCTCCGTCGATGGCATGCCCTAACGTTGTACTTTGCCCAACTTCCGTGGTTGCAGTTTTAATTCTGTACCTGCTTGCTGGGGCATGTATCTAGTTAACTGTGGTTGTAATTTGCCTGTAGGCTGTAGAGCCAACTGTGTGCAATAGTGGAATCCCATTTCCAAGTATAGCTGTATACTCTCGGCTCTATTGTATCTGGATGAATAGGAAGAAGAAATGTGCTAATTACAGAAAACAACCTCTAGAAAACTGACTAAATGATCGAAATGCTTCCTGGAAGAAAGGTTCTGAATAAAAGAAAACACTTCCAGTCGTCTTTTCTTGAGTTTCTTTCTCTTTATGTAAGTCTTACCACTGTAATATGCACTGATAACCCAGACTACTTCAGCCAAGCATATGACCATATGACCATAAGTGCCCTACTTAGGTCAAGGAAAATGTATTGGCATTGAACCTCTAACCATTACCTCATTGCTGCTGTGAAAACTGTATTCAGTTTTACTATTTCAAAATCAAAAGATAGGAGAAATTAGATAAAACCAAACAAGCAGATGAATAAAAATAACAATGCCATATTAAAGGAGTATTGAATAGATAATTGTATTTATTGAATAGAATTAAATTACTTGTACTTTGTACTTGTCCTTGTATACTGCCTGGATGGGTATTTCTAGCTACATAATATGTTATCTCAAAACTTAGTAGTTTAAAAACAGCACTCATTTATATATTTATGATTTGGGGCAAGGTTTGGCATAGATGACTCATCTGTACTCCTTGGAATGTTGGTTGGGGTGATTTGCCAAAGGCTGGAAGAGCCAAGATGACTTCCCTCACACATTTGACATCTCATGTGGAGTGGCTGGAATATCTGGGGACTGGTTGATCTCGCTGTCTTTCTACATGCAGTTTCATTATTCAGTACATAAGCCTGAGATCTTTACATGCTGGCTGAATCCTAACTGGGCAAAAGCTGAACCTATGAAGTCTGTCTAAAACTTAGGGTTGGAAATTCCAAAGGATTGGTTTCATTTTATTGATCAAAGGAAGTCATAAATTTAAGGTAGTCAAAGCAGTATTGTGCACAGGAATGAGACTTGTTAACAGCCATCTTTGGAAATAATATGTTCCCGTCCACCCCCTGGATGTAGTAATCCAAATCTCTTCAAAATGTAAAATATACTCACATCATCCTCCATGATGTGGAACATCATTGGAACAAATTCTTGATGCTTGCAAACTCTTTATTTGCATCAGGTCTGAAACTAGATGAGGATTCTTCTGAGCAAATCTCTTCTTTTGGAAACCATGAATTCATAAAACAAATTATGTTCCCCCTCCCTACCACACACCTATTCCCAACATATAATGGTGTGAGTGGTATAGAATAACTACCACAGACACTTTTGTTCAGAATAGGAAAAATAAAGAGCACACATCAGTCATTGGTCCATAGCAATTTTGAAATATAGGCAGGCACATGTCACCAGTGTCTGTAACTCTAGTACCAGAGAATATTTTAAGACAGGACTGAGATCTGCCCTCTGGAAGTGTTTTCCTTATCCATTGTTCTTAGAAACTCTTGGCTTGACTTCTGCATTGTTCTTCTTTGTCCATAAGAAATGGCATGTATTTGCTTATGACTTGCTTCTTAGCCTGTTTCCTGCCAATTGAAATGTGAGACCCCAAAGACCTGTCTTCATTTTACACCATCTCATCACTTTTTAGCCTATGTGGTTCAACTCCTTAAAAACTTGGTAGACTTCCTAGGTATCAATTTAAAATTCACTCTATTAGTAAAAAGTCACACAAAGATCTACAGACAGATATTTCTCTGCTTTGGACTGTGACTCAAGGTGCTTGAGGACATAAGCCTTAAACTACTAGGAGCCCTTCTGTCTAGCTCAGATGGTGTTGGAGATACCATATTAAGTCTTTCAAAGATGTTGACAAGGGTCCTAGAGCCCTGCTCTTGATTTGCTCTTTACTCAGGCCATATCTTAACTTTGAGAAACTTTTAATGAAGAGGGAGACTCATAGACTCTCTATTTTCTCTAAATTCTTCATGGAAACTAAATAGCTCCTCATTTAATTGGTATTTTCTTTTTTGTAATACCTTATACTCCACTAAAAGTATGATATCCTGCTGAATCTACAAGTTTATTAATAATATTTTCTATCTTTCATGTAAAAAACCCTGGTGGCACAGCGGCTAAGTGCTACATCTGCTAACTGAAGGGTCAGCAGTTCAAATCCACCAGGTGCTCCTTGGAAACTCTATGGAGCAGTTCTACTCTTTTCTGTAGCATCACTATGAGTCAGAATTGACTCAAAGTCTCTGGTTTTTGTTTATTTATATTAAATAAAAAATGAAAGTGTACATACTCTGTGCTTACAATATTGGGTTAAGATGGGAGGAGTACATAAGTTGTGTTGAAGTGCCATTAATATTGATCTTCTTACTAATGTGTATTGTCACCAATTTCACCCAACCAAATTTCTAACAACTATCTAATCTAAACCCTCTCCCCTTGACCTTCCTCCCTCCCACCCTCCCCACCATTGTAGCCGTCAAAGAGTCTTTTCTGTTATGTGTGAGTATGCTTTTAAGTTCTTATCATAGGGATCTCATATAATAATTGTCCTTCTATCACTGACTAGTTTCACTCAACATAATGTCCTCCAGTTGAGACTAAATTGAGAGATGTTTCCTGCTATCATCGTTGTTCTTTATCAATGCATAGTACTCCATTGAGTACATCTACCAAAGTCTACCCATCCATTCTACTGTTGTTGGGCATCTGGATTGATTCCATCTTTTTGCTATCATGAGCTGTGCTGCAGTGAACATTTGTGTGCATGTATCAGTTGTGTGAATGGCTTTGAGTGTGTAGGATATATTCCAGGCAGAGGAATTATTGGGTCAAATGGTATATCTATATCCATTATTTTAAGGTAATGCCAGATTGTTTTCCAAGAGGTTGCACCATTCTGCAATCCCACTAACAGTGTAGAAGAGTTCCAATCTCTCCACAGCCTCTCCAACATTTAGTGTTTTGTGTTTTTTGGATCATGGCCAGTCTCACTGGGGTGAGATGGTATCTCATTGTCGTTTTGATCTGAATTTCTTAAATAATTAATGATTGTGAGCATGTCCACATGTGTTTTTTGGCTACCTGAATCTCCTCTTTAGAGACATATCTATCCATCTCCTTTGCCCATCGCTTAATTTTGTTTTGTTTTGTTTTCTGTCTTCCATGTTACTTAGGCAATAATGCTGCCAAGTAGGTTGCCATTGCACGGTATGTGTGTCCCTCTTAAGCCCTTTGAGCCATCCGTAACAGAGAAGAATCTCCAGCCTCTACCACCACCAGGTCCCAAAGGCAGTGCTACCTACATTAGGTTTGGCTACAGCAGTGCCCCGCTTTCAGATACCAGTTTCTGTTTCAGTTATTTATTAAATAGTGGCTAAAAGCTAGGTGCTCAAAAGTACTTGAATATTTATTTGTTGAATGGATGGGTTAACTTTAGAATAAATTGACTGTGATTAATGTGAAAATAAGGTAGCACTTATAAGTACAGTTCAAGTCACTCAAAAAACTAGCCTACTGCCAACAAAGAGAATTTTTTTAAATTTGCTGCCACCAACCTCACTGTTACTGAACTTATAGGACAGCCGTTTTAGGAGACATCAGTTTGAAGAATGATCTGGTAGAGCCGCACTGTCCTGACAAACCTCTGCTACACCCCCCTTGCTGTCCCTTCCTCTCCTACAACACCAGACTCTTCTGGAGTTTCAAAGCAACTGGTTTTTCGAAGTTGTGAGCCTGACTTCATTTTCCACTTCGCAAGAGAAAAGTCTGCATTTGCAAAAATCAAGGCCAGAGGGCCTTAATCTGTTTTAGAAATTGGATTCAAGCCCACAGCAAGACTGATCCTGTGAACTCTCCCACAATATCATGCTCTGTGGTAAATGGTGAACTACTGGATGAAACCAGGTTGAAAACAATGCTTGGACATTTGGTTCATAGGCGTACGCATTCTTCTTTCCAGTTTGTTGGTGGCCTAGTGGCTGCCCCTACATAACCATGCATTTGTTCCCACTGGTCAGGCACCAAACATGGACTGAGGTCTTCAAATAGAGACCAGCACTGGGGATGAGTGTTTCCCTTGCTTAAATACCCTCAGTTTCCAAAGCAATATTTGCAACAGGGCTTAGAATTTAAAGTATCTAGGCAAACTTGTCTAAATATCACATCTTTTGACTCTTGAAAGATTATTTTTAAAGAGCTGGGTCCCCCTCCTTCCTGTCCTCCCACTGAGCCTGTGTGGGGATCAGCTTACAGTGATGAGGAATGAAGAAAGGAAAACAAGTGCTTGCTGCCACTTCATTCTCTTTGGGTGCAGTGTACACACCTGTGTCCTGTTCTTTTCCAGGCACAACTAAAGCAAAAAGGCATTGGATCAAAGTTGATTTGACTTAAATGTTACCTGCTTTTGTCTTTTTAATGGAATAGGCCCCCACGTGTCTGTCAGTTTGTCATGCTGTAGAGGCTTGTGTGTTGTTGTGATGCTGGAAGCAATACCACCAGTATTCAGGTACCAGCAGGGGTCACCCATGGCAGACAGGTTTCAGCTGAGCTTCCAGACTAAAAGTCTTGCAATAAGCACCTGAGAGTCTACTTTTGAAAATAATTAGCCATTGAAAACCTTATGAATTGCAGCAGAACATTGTCAGGTATCACAGAAAATGAGTCCCCTAGGTTGGGAGGCACTAGAAAAACAACTGGGTAAGAACTGCCTCCTCCTCTAGAGTTGACATCAATGACGTGGAGAGAGTCAAGCTTTCGAGATCCTCATTTGCTGATGTAGCATGACTCAAAAGGAAAAGAAACAGTTGCCATTAATAATCAGAACATTAAATGTACAAAATATGAATCTTGGAAAATTGGAAATTGTCAACAATGAAGTGGAATATATAAACATCAATATTCTAGTCATTAATGAGCTGAAATGGTCTGGTGTTGACCATTTGGAGTCAGACAATCATATGGTCTACTATGCCAGGAATGAAAACTTGAAGATCAATAGTGTCACATTCATCATCAAAAACAACATTTTAAGATCATTCAAAAGCAGCTGCAGCACTATATTGACAGGAAACTGCTAGAAGTTCAGGTTGGATTCATAAGAGGACATGGAACCAGGAGTGATATTGCTGATGGTCAGATGGATCTTGGCTGAAGGAAGAGAACACCAGAAAGATGTTTGCTTGTGTTTTATTAACTATATAAAGGCAATCAACTGTGTGAATCATAAAATATTGTGGATTATATTGCAGAGAATAAGAATTCCAGAGCACTTAGTTGCACTCATGAAGATTCTGTACACAGATCTAGACACAGTCATTCAAACAGAACGAGAGTATACTGCATGGTTTAAAGTCAACAAAGTTGTGCATCAAAGCTGTATCCTGTAACTATACTATTCAATCTGTATGCTGAGCAAATAATCCAAGAAGCTGGACTATATAAAGAACAGGGCATTAAGATTGGATGAAGACTCATTAACACTGCCTTATGCAGATGACACAACTTCGCTTGTTGAAAATGAAGAGGACTTGAAACACTTATTGATGAAGATCAAAGACTACACCCTTCAGCATGGATTACACCTCAACATAAAGAAAACAAAAATCCTCACAACTGAACCAATAATCAACATCATGATAAATGAAGAGAAGATTGAAGTTGTCATGAATTTCATTTTATTTGTACCCACAGTCAGCACCCATGGAAATACCAGTCAAGAAATCAAAGGGTGTATTGAGCTGGCAAAATCTGCTGCAAAAGCCCTCTTTCAAGTATTGAAAACTGCGGTGAGCCTGACCCAGGCCATGGTATTTTCAGTCACATCACATGCATGTGCTGGACAGTAAATAAAGAAGAATTGATGCCTTTGAATTGCAGTATTAGAGAATAATATTCAATATACCATAGACTGCCAAAAGAGCAAACCAGTCCATCTTGGAAGAAGTACAACAAGATTTCTCCTTAAAAGCAAAGATGACAAGACTGCATCTTACATACTTTGGACATGTTGTCAGGAAGGATCAGTGGCTGGCAAAGGACATGTTTGGTAAAGTAGGGGCTTAGTAAAAAAGAGGGAAATCCTCAACAAGATGGTTTGATACAGTACCTGCAACAACGGTCTCAAGTATTCCAATGACTGTGAGCATGGAGAATGATTGTGGGTGTGGCCAAAGACTAGGTGTTGTTTCATTCCGTTGTACACAGGGTCCTTATGAGTTGGAAAGGACTCCACAGCACCTAACAACAACGACAAGGCTACACAACATTTTAAACTTCGGTCAAACCAGTCTTTGACTCAGTAAAGAAGCTTTTGTTTTTGCGAAAACATCCTGCGTGTTGAGATTTAGTTACTGATTGGCTTTTTACACATAAAAAAAGAAATGCTGGGAAGGAGATTCACAGCCTTGTTACTCAGGGGGGCCTCATTTACATTTTCTTTAAGATGCTCTGCTGCCAAATACTGTCACTCATAAATACACATGTTAAAAATGGACTAGGGTTCACTGGCTTATTTTCCATTAATATGTTTCTTGAAGGAAATCTTTCTATTTCACAGAGTAGACCACCCAAACATGTCACTTAATTCTTAAAATCTTAAACAGAAATCATAAGTGGCACGCAGATAAACAGGAGCTACAATCAAAAGCGATATGTCTATTTGTTAAAACATGGTTTTGGTTGTAAGCGAAATGCACCTAGGAAATGCCCGGTGCTCAGCAGAGGAACATCCCCAAGCGTGGGTGAACAGGGCACATCTCTGTATCATCGCTTTCATGAGAGTAAGTGATGGCTGTCAGTAACAGGAATAATGGGTACCTGCTTTTTCCCATTTACGTGGAATCAGACACATCCATTAAAAACTTATTTTTATGGGTGGCTCACCAAACAGTGCTGTTTTAGCTCCCACTCAGTCTTTCCTACTATCTGCTCTGCATTATTAAGCCCTTTGTGCCATCAGTCTCTTGATATTTGTTTCTTTCTGTGTCAAAGAAGATTGGACTGTGGCCTTCAAGTGAGGTCTACATTTCCATGGCTACTGTAATTTCAGATCTAATCAAAATACATGGGTGGACAAAGGTTTTTGTTTCTGTCAGGATGATGCATTTTGATCCTGAAGTATTCACGTTTCTAGGACCATTTGATTGCTTATTTATGGGATAAAATGATGGGAATGTATAAATTTAGACTCTTTAAAGACAAACCAGGAAATATAGCCAATGGATTCTTAGTAGTAGAGCTAACTAATTCTTTGGGTACAAGAAATCCCAATTTTCCGTGACTTCCCTATAGGACATCAAACAAAATAACTGCTGAGCTGTAAAAACTACATCTTAAAGAGATGTGTGTATGTGAAGTCAATTAGTTACTTGTCTACAATGAGCTGTGATTGCCAATGAAGATACATCACAATTGTTTTATTCTGAAACACTGTGAAGTTTTAAATGGAACAGTATTTGTTCAATTCAGTGACTAACGTGTATAAAGAAAGCTCAGTGATTCAGGAGCTTGCTTTGACAAGCACAAGCCAGGATCCAGTGGAGAGCAGTGTGTATGGTAGACAGACTCTTAAAAAAAAAAAAACAACTGTAGAAATGAACCAGAAGAGTAGTTTAGACTTCTTCTTACCTGTTTACCAGCTATGTGAACTGGTGCAAGATGCTAAGCTCTCTGTGCCTCGGTGTTCTCGTTAGCAACATCAGGGCGATAACAGCAAACCACTCTTAGGTTATCCTGTAGATTAAATTAGTTGAGGTATGTGGAATCTAGAATAGTGCTAGAGCACCATAACACCTGTATTATCATTAATGTTGTTAACATGCACACGCACTTATTTGTGTACCTGGTGCCACTCTAGTTCAAGTCCATTTAATTCTAACTAGTGATAAGTTCTTGTTATGGGTATTACAGTGTGCTAAAGACAGGGATGGTTACCAAACTCACTGCCGTCAACTGCACCTCGTAGCGACACTATGGGACAGCACAGAACTGCTCCATAGAGTTTCCAAGGAACACCTAGTAGATTCGAACTGCCTACCTTTTGTTAGCAGACATAACAACCACTGATGTTGACTGTGTACATTTTACAAAAAGCTCATGGCAACCCCCATGTGTGTTACAGTAGAGCTGTATTCTGTTTTCAATGTCTGATTTTTCAAGAGTAGGTCACCAGACCTTTCACTATGGTGGCCTGTGGAGTACTCCAACTTTTTGTCCTTTATGACTGACTTACTTCACTCAGCGTAATGTTTTCAAGACTCATAAATGTTGTGGAATGTATCTGGACTTCATTTCTCTCAACGGCTGAGGGATTCCTGTAAAATTAATAGGGGAGTGTAATTTCTACAAATGAGAGTCTTTGGAAAGATAAAACAAATTAAGCCAACTATCACTGTCTATGGCATCCTGATTTTCACTTGATTTATTAATTGCAGATCTTTAAATACATATACAAAGAGTCTTGGTCTCACTCATCTGTTCAAGCATTTCTTGGTTAGTATCATCCACCCAGAGACTTCACTTCTGACCTTAGTAAAGGACAGGGCAGGGGACCATTTTCAGCTTTGCTAAAGATGGAGACTTACCCTCTCATTATCCCCAAAACAAGTTCCGTTCTCAAAGCTTCTGTGAGCTTAAGAATACTTTCTTGATCTCTCCGTTCATCTTGAAATTTTTGATCAATCAACATCTGGCAAACTTGTTATCTGATGAGATTGTTACACATTTCATCTTAAAAGAAGTGTCACTTAATAGAAAATAACGTACAACTGAAGTGAAGTGAATTCACTGAAGTGAATTCACTGAAGTCACTTGTTTGGCTCAATTCGGAACTGGTTGTCGTGTTTATTTTCAGTCACAGGGCTTAGTTTTACAGGAAAAACACATTAACACTGTTATTAGGGAGGCATGTAGTGTAAGTGGAAAGGCCTTGGAGTTGGAATCAAACAAATTTTGGTTTAACTGATGGTTTGGTATTAGTGATTACATTGGGGAAATGTCATAGTTTCTTTAATCCTTAATTTCCTTATTGGTAAACAAGTGTAGTAATGTCTACCTTGTTTGACTGCTATGTAAATGTGACTAGATAATGTATGTGAAAAAAGAAGTATAGAATTTTAAAAAGACAGTTGCTGTTTTCATTTTTATGTTTTTCTACCACAGGACAGTTTTTTTTATTCTTAGAATCTTCATTAGAGTTCTGCATTCTTTATGTTTTTTTAATTGTGGTAAAAATGTACACACCAAAACATTTATTTACCAATTCAACAATATCTGTACATAAAATTCAGTGACCCTGATTGCATTCTTCATGTTATGCAATTGTTATCATTATTCTTTTTGGAGTTAATATACTGCCATTGACATAAAATCGGTGCCTCCTAAGCAAAAACTCCCTTTTCTCGCTTTCCTCCTGCTCCTGGTCACCACCAATAATTTTGGTTTGGTCTGTATTTGCTTCTTTCATGTAAGTGAGGTCATCCCGTGTTTGTCCCCTTGCTGTCAGGTGGATTCCAGCATGGAGCAACACGTTCCAACACCTAAGGCAGAGGAGAGCCGCTCCGTGGGGTTTCCAAGGCTGTGCTCTGTATGGAAGCAGACCACTACTGCCTTCTCTCTTAGAGCAGCTGGCCATTGGAACCACCAGCCTATAAGTTAGCAGCTGAGTGCTTAACAGCTTTGCCATCAGGGCTCCTACTTGCTGTTTTCACAACTGACTTATTTCACTCAACATAATGTTTTCAAGGCTCCTCATCTATGTTGTGACAGGTATTAAGGCTTCGTTTCTCTCAATGGCTAAGTAAGATTCCATAACATAAGGAGCCCTGGAACGCAATGGTTAAGGTCTTGAGGGTTTAACTGAAAAGGTGTTAGGTGGTCAAGCCTGAGTGTCTCCCCAGGAGAAAGATCTGATGATCTGTTTCTGGAAAGACTACAGCCAAGAGAACCCCACGGGACAGTTTTCCTCTGTCATATGAGGTTGCTGTAGTTGAAATCAGCTTGATGACACCAAAAACAATACATGTATGTTTTCCTTATCATTCATCTATTGTTGGACGTGGCAGTTATTTCCACCTTTTGGCTATTGTGGAAAGTACTGCAGTGACTACAGGTATCCAGGTTTGTTTGGTTCTTGCTTTCACTTCTTCTCGGTATATATGGCAGTTCTGTGTTCAATTTTTGAGAAACCACCAGACTGTTTTCTATCATGGCCAGATGATTGTACATTCCCAGTAGCAATGGATGAGGGTTTCCGTTTCACCACATCTTTTCCAGCACTTTTTTCTATTTTCTTGATTGTCGCCATTCTAATGCAGTAAGATAATATCTCACTGTAGTTTTGACTTGTATTTTCTTAATAACTGGAGAATATTTTCATTTGCTTGTTTGCCGTTTAAATGTCTTCTTTGGGGGTATGTCAGTTCAAATTTTTGTCCATTTTTTGATTCAGCTGCTTGTCTTTTGTTGAGCTATAGAAGTTATTTATGTATTTTGGATGTTAGACCTCTAATGGATATATGATTCCTGAATTTTCTCCCAATCTGTAGGTTGTCTTTTTCCTTTGTTAGAAAATGAACATTTAATTTTTATCAGGTGCTATTTATCTGTTTTGTCTGTTGTTCTTCTTCTACTCACCGTTTGCTCCTGACAGTGCATTGTTAAAATCTAGTTCCCAGAGCTGTTCCCCAATATATCCTTCAAATAATATTATAATTTTATTGTTCATATTACAGCACTCATGTGTCAACTTGTCATACGGAGGTAGGGTGGCTTCCATGTTTCTGTGATGCTGGAAGCTATGCCACTGTTTTTTCATATGCCAACACAGTCACAAATGTTTGACAGATTTCAACAGAGCTTCCAGACTAAGACAAGCTAGAAAGAAGGGCCTGGTGACATACTTGTAAAAAAAGTTAGCCAGTTAAAGTCTTATGAATAGCAGCAGAACATTGGCTAATACCATGCCAGAAGACAAGCTTTCCAGATTGGAAAGCACTCAGCGTAAGACTGGGGAAGATCTGCCTCTTCAAAGTAGAGTTGATTTTAATGACATGGATGGTATCAAACTTTCAAGACCTTACTTTACTTATGTGGCACTACTCCAAATGAGAAGAAACAGTGGAAAGCACCCATTAATAACTAGAATGTGAACATGCAAAGTATGAATCTAGGAAAATTGAAAGTTTTCAAAAATGGATGGAACACTTGGTGATAGATATTCTATGCCTTACTGAACTGAAAGGGTCTTGTATTGGCCATTTGGGATCAGACATATGGTCTATGACACCAGGAATGACAAATGGAAGAGGAACAGCATTGCGTTCATTATCAAGAAGAGCATTTCAAGATCTATTCTGAAGTACAACACTGTCAGTGATAGGATAATATCCATATGTCTACAAGGAAGACCAGTTAAATGGATGAATATTGAAATTTACACATGAACCACTAATGTAAAAGATTAAGAAACTGAAAGTTTTTACTAACTTCTGCAATCTGAAATTGATCAAACATGCGATCAAGGTGCATTGATAGTTACTGGTGACTGGAATGCCAAAGCTGAAAACAAGAAGATAAGTAGTAAGAAAATATGCCCTTGGTGATAGAAACCATGCTAGAAATTGCAAAATAAAATTTTTCGAGACCAATGACATTTATTACAAATAACTTTTTTCAGCATGAAATGCTACTATACACACAAGCCTCGCCAAGTGGAATACATGGGAGTCAAAACAACTACATTTGTGGAAAGAGATGATAGAGATACTCAATATCATTAGTCATAATAAGGACAGGACTTTTCTGTAGAACACAGCATCAATTACTCATAAGCAAGTTCAAGATGAAGCTGAAGAAAATTAAAAGAAGCCGAAGAAAAGTAAAAGAAGCCCTCTAGAGCTAAAGTCCCACCTTGAATTTATTCCCCTTGAATTTAGAGACCATCTCAAGAATGAATTTGACACATGGAACACTAATGATTGATGACTAGACAAGTCAAGGACATCACACACAAAGAAAAAAAAGTGTTGTTAAAAAGACGGGAAAGAAAGAAAAGACCCAAATGGTTATCAGAAAAGACTCAGAAATGTACTCTTGAACACAGAATAGTTAAAGCAAGAGGGAAAAATGATGAAGTAAAAGAGCTGAACAGAAGATTTCAAAGGGCAATTCAAGAAGACAAAAATCTTATAATGAAATGTGCAAAGCCCTGTAGTGAGGAAACCAAAAGGTTTTTTTCTCACACTTGGCATCTGTCAAGCTGAAAGAACTGAAGAAAAAGGTCAAGCTTCGAGTTGCAGTAGCAAAGGATTCTATGGGCAAAATATTGAACAAAGAAGATGGAACGACTACACAGAGTTACTGGACAAAAAAGAATTGGATGATGTTCAACTATTTGATCAGGTAGACATGATCAAGAACCAGTGGTGCAGAAGAAAGAACTCCAAATTGGAGTAAAGGCCTTGGTGAAAAAAAAAACGGGACCCCAGAAACTGACAAAATACCAAATGAGATGTTTCAACAAATGGATGCAAAGCTGGAAGTACTCACTTAACTACACCAAGAAATCTGGAAAGCAGCTACCTGGCCAACCAACTGGAAGAGGCATATATTGTGCCCAGTAAAATGTGGGTGACCCAACAGAATGAGGAAGTGATCAAACAGTATCAAAAGCAATTAAAATTCTGCTGAAGAGAATTCAAAAATGTTTGCAGCAGTACATTGACAAGAAAATGCCAGAAATTCAAGCTGGATTCAGAAAAAGCCAGGGAATGAGGGATATCATTGCTGATGACAGATGAATCCTGGCTGAAAGCAGAAAATACTATGAATATGTTTGCCTGTGTTTTACTGACTGTACACAGGTATTCAACTCTGTGGATCATAATAAATTTAGGATAACATGGTGAAGAACAGTAATTCTAGCACTTAATTTTGCTCATGGAAGACACAAGAGACAGTTATTTGAACAGAACAAGGGGATACCACTTGATTTAAAGTCAGGAAAGGTGTATGTCAAGGTTGTATCTTTTCACCATATTTATTCGGTCTGTATGCTGAGCAAATATTCCAAGAAGCTGCACTACATAAAGAATAACATGGCATCAGGATTGTAGGTAAACTCATTAACTAGCCACAACATGCAGATGACACAACTTTGCTTTCTAAAAGTGAAGAGGCCTTGAAGCCCTTACTGATGAAGATCAAAGACCACAGCCTTCAGTATGGATTACACCTTAACATAAAGAAAACAAAGAATCCTCAAAATTGGACTAATAAGCAACATCATGATAAACAGAGGAAAGATAGATGTTTTCAAGGATATCATTGTACTGGAATCCACAATCAGTGTCCATGGAAGCAGCAGACAAAAACTCAAATGAAGTATTGCACTGGGACAGACCTCTCTAAATTGTTAAAAAGCAAAGATGTCACTTGGAGATCTAAGGTCTGCCTGACCCAAACTATGATGTTTTTAATTGCATCATGTTTGTGTGAAAGCTGGACAAGGAATAAGAAAGACTGAAGAAGAATTGATGCCTTTAAGTTACAGTACTGGAGAAGCTTACTGAATATACAAAGACCTGCCAGAAGAAGGAACACGACTGTCTTGAAAGATGTGCAACAGAATGCTCCTTAGAAGTGAAGATGGTAAGACTTTGTCACACATATTTGGGCATGTTATCAGGAAAGATCAGTTCCTGGAAAAGGACATCAGGCTTGGTAAAGTAGAGGGTCATTGACAGAGAAGAAGACCTCCATAAAACGGAGTGACACAGTGGCTGCAGCAATGGGCTTGACCATAGCAGTGACTGTGAGGATGGCACCGGACCAGACAGTGTTTTGTTCTGTTTTACATAGTCACTGTGAGTTGGAACCTACTTGCTGGTACCTAACAACAACACACTTTTCATATTTGCTTTCCCTGCTCCACTTTGAATCACTTTGTGTACGTGGTATAAGCTGTGGGTCTCAATTCCTTTTTGTGCATGTGGAAATTCTGTTTTTTTTATGGGCACTTATTGAAAAACTTCTTTCCCCATTTAATGGACTTGCCACCCGTGCTAGAAGTCAGTAGCCTGTAGATGTATGTATTTTTCTGGATTCTCCATTCTGTTTCAGCAGGCTTTTTAAATTACTGCAGCTTTAAAATATACTTTGAAATCAGAGAGTGTGAGTCCTTCTACTTTATTCTTCTTCAATGTTGTGTTAGCTGCTTGAGTTTGTTTTCCATCCATATAAATTTGAGGATTGGCTTTTATATTTCTGAAAGAAGGCTGTTGGAATCTTGATGCGAAGTATGTTGAATTTATGGATTGGTTTAGTTAGTCTTAGTATCTTAACTGTGTTAAGCCTTCCAATTCATGAAGATGGAATGTTCATCTGTTTGTGTCTTACTGTTTTTGCTGTGGTTGGGTGTCACTGAGTCAGTTCTGACTCACAATGACCCTGTGCACAACAGAACAAAACACTGACCTATCCTTAACCATCCCTGCAATTGTTCCTGTGCTCAAATTCATTGTTGCCACTGTGTCAGTCCATCTCATCAAGGGTCGTCCGCCTTTTCACTGACCCTCTACTTTACCAAGCATGATGTCCTTCTCCAAGGACTGGCTCCTCTTGACAGTGTCTCCAAAGTGTGTGAGACACACTCTCGCCATCCTTGTTTCTAAGGAGTATTCTGGCTATACTTCTTCCAAGACAGATTTGGTTATTCTTTTGGCAGTCCGTAATGTATTCGATATTCTTCACCAACACTGCAATTCAAAGGCATCAGTTCTTCTTCTGTCTTCCTTATTCATTGTCCAGCTTTTGCAAGCATATGAGGTAACTGAAAATACCAAAATTTGTGTCAGGTACATATTAGTCCTCAAGGTGAGATTCATTTATCTAGGTATGCACTAATTTATTCTAGTAGTGTTTTATAGTTTTCTCTGCACAGGTTTTTACCTTTTTCTGTATAAATGCTGCTGCAATAAACATCTTTGTGTAAAACTTTTTTTCCTTTTTTCTCCTTTTCTTAAGATCATTTCTCAGAAATAGAATTCGAAAGTTAAAAAGTCTGAGCTACTTTCTTCAGACTTTGGGATTTTTTTTTAGAATGCACAAAGAACACCCACGTGATTACTTCCTGGAGGAGCTGGAGTTTGAGTGGAGTACTTTTAGTTTGGGGAGATTCACCCCCTTGCCTACTCCTACTTGGCTCTAGCTAAGAGGACACTTACTTTTTACATAATCTTGTAGTAGGAGTAACAGTCTGCAGCCCATCAAAATCTTACCTTCTGTTAAAGGAAGCTAGGATGCTGACAGCCAAAAGACCAATTCAGGTTGCTTTTGTGGGGGTTAGGTGGAAAACAGAGAAAGAAACTTGCACGTGTTTTTATAGTTGATTCTCTTCCTTCCCCTTCCTAGATGTTAGTTTTCAAACATGACTGCCAATCAGAATCACCTGGAAAGCTTTGGAAAACAATCTCCTGGAGAGGGCCCCCCAAGGCCAACTCAGTTAAAATGCTTGGAGAGGAGCACTGGCTTTTGAAGAGAGGACTGGTATTTCCATTGGGCTGTCAGAATTGAGATGCAGTGTTCTTCTGTACCATCCCAGGCTAGTAAACAAGTTTGAATTTGCTGGATTTCAAGACAGATGTCTTAGTCTGCTGGTGCTGCTATAGCAGAATTACCACAAATGAGTGGCTTTAACAGAGAAATTTATTTTCTCCCAGAAAAATAGGCTAAAAGTCCAAATTCAGTGTTGGCTTTAGAAACCTTTCTGTCAGCTCTGGAGGACAGTCCTTCTTGTCAGTCTACCCCCAGTAGAGGAGCTTCTCAGGCACAGGGACCCTGCGTCCAAAGGACATGCTCGGCTCCCAGAACACTTTCTTGGTGGCATGAGGTCCTTCTGTCTCTCTGCTTGCTTCTTTTATATCCCAAGAGGTTGCCTCAAGGCACAGTGCAGTTTTTGGGATTCAGTCTGCCTCACCAACACCATTGATGCCCATCCTCCCTCACTAACATCACAGAGATAGGATTTACAGTCCATAGGAAAGTCAAACAAGACTGGCAGTCATGGCTCAACCATACACAAACTGAACAAAACAAACCCACTGCCTTCAAGTCAGTTCTGACTCATAGCAACCCTGTACACATGGGGAAACAATTCAGCTCATGAAACAGGCCCAGGTCAGTTCCTTCTCCTACCCAGTTTGTGGATATAGTTTTGCCGGTTTCAGTCTAATCATCCTTATTCATTTGTTCTCTCGATGATGACGTAAAGTGGTAGCAATTTGTATGTGAATATGCCAAATATTCATAGACACTAGGGCCTATGTCCTGTTTATTCTTGTAGCTTTATTGTATAGTGTGCAGCCAAGAGAGAATGGAACACAATGATTGTTGCTTTGAGACAGTAGATGACTCTCCAGCCTTCTCATCTCCAGGCTCAATAATATCTCAGTAGAACTCCAGGGACGATGTCAGCATAAGAGACAGTATAACCTTTTGGAGACAGTGTCCTCTTGTTTTCAAAATAGCATGGTTACTCTGCCCGACAAAATCAGCACTTAGCAAATGCTGTAGATTAGCGTGATTCCATCTGAATTGTGGCAACATAATAATTTTGAACTTGCCTTCATTGAACGAAGATCCATTGAAACCCTTGAAAAACCAAACCCATTGCTGTTGAGTTGATTCTGACTCCTAGTGACCCTGCAGGACAAAGTGGAACTCCGAGGAGCACCTAGTAGTTTGAAACTGCCAACTTTATGGTCAGTAGCTGAGCTTTTAACTACTGTGCCTCAAGGGTCCCGAATCAAGTAAACAGTACTCCCTGCTCCAATAGAACTCCACATACAGTGAGGGAGACAGACAAGCCAATTATTAAAATACAGAGTAGCAGTACAGCCTAGGAGAGCAACCCTCAGGGGCTGGTCTTGCGATGATTTGCCTCTGCTTTGCCTGCTCAGCCAAAGTTCATTGGCTCTTGTCGATGCCAGCCCGCTCCCTGTCTGTGTTAGTCACCTGGTACTGCTCTAACAGAAATAACACCAAGTGGATGGCTTTAACAAAGGAAAGTTGGTTTTTACACAGCCCAGTAGGCTGCAAGTCTGAATTCAGTGTGTCCTCTCCTGGGGAAGGCTTTCCCTCTGTCAGCGCTGGAGCAAAGGCCTTGTGTTGTACCAGTCTTTGTACAGGGAGCATCTTGGCACAGGAACCTCAGGTCTGAAGAACACACTCTACTCCCGGTGCTGCTTTCTTGATGGTGTGAGGTTCCCAACTCTCTGCTTGCTTCCCTTTTCTTTTATGCCTTGTAGGATAAAAAGTGATACAAGCCACACTGCAGGGAAACTCCCTTTACAGTGGAGCAGGGTGGTGAACTTATGAAGGGATTTACAGTCCCACCCTAATCCTCTTTAACATACAGCATAGGAAAATCACAAAATGGAAGGCAATCACACAAAACTGGTAGTCACAACCCAACCAAATTTCTATACATATTTTTTGGGCGACACAATTCAATCCACGACACCATCCTATTATTATTAATATTATTATTATTATTATTGATAAGTACCTACAACTTGTCAGTTCTTCTATTTCCCTGTCTGTCGAGTAATCCTGATTGTTCTGCTGTTTACTTACCAATGTATTTTCAGGGGAAATCATTACCCTGATAGAAACTCATAAACACTATTATTCGAAAGAGTTTAATGTCTGTGACTCCTTTAAAATTGAATTATATAGGCATGAATAAATCATGAACCCAGAGATACTCTTCCCTATTATTTAAGCTAAATAATGACTTTGTGTTTTTTCAAGGCCATGGTATCAACAGTTAACATACTCACTATGAACAGGGAGTTTGGAGGTTCAGGCCCACTCAAGGGTGACCTGGAAGAAAAGCCGTGGCAATCTGCCTCTGAAAAATCAGCCGCTCAAAACTCTATGTAACAGCTTTACTCTGACACAAATGAGATTAGTGTGTGTCGAAGGTGCCTAGACAGTCATTGGTTCTGGTGGTTCTTAAAGTTCTCTTACCTTAGTTTTATTTGCATATATTCTTGTTTGTTTCTCTGCATACTTTCATCTCCTCATTTCTCATTTCTCTGTGATCATTTAGGAGCCCTCGTTGTGCAGTGGTTAAGCAATTGACTGCTAACTGGAAGGTCAGGAGCTCAAACCCACTTGCTGCTCCCTAGGAGAAAGATGTGGCCGTCTGCTTCTGTCAACAGTCACAGCCTTGGAAACCCTGTGGGGCAGTTCTCGATCCTGCAGGGTTGTTATGACTTGGAACCAAGTCAGTGGCAATGGTTTTGGTTTGGGTTTTATGGTCACTTATCTTTTTGATACTTTCTTTTACATAGAATAGATTGATTTATAGCTGCTTATTATAAAAATAATTTGGAAGCTACAGAGAAATAAAATCATATATACCCATAAATACTTTTAACAATATAATATATATGCACAGTTTACATATATATGCCAATATTATTTTTGTATATATATATACATATGAGAAACATTTTTATTTTAAGTATAAGAATGAATAATTATGTATGGAGAGAGATGAAATTGTGCCCTTCATATTCAGTTGTGGTTTACATTTCTGCTAAGTACATACAGTAACAGAACCATCAGTTCAAATGTTGCCCTAGAATTTTCCTTCACACAGATTTTCCTGAAATGACTAACCAAAAAACAAAAACCTGTCTTTTTATAAATAATTTTTTTTATTATGATTGAGTGAAAATGTAAAATCTCATATAAATTTGCATGCCCAGCTATGTGCAGATCCCACTGCTCTCCCTGCCCGGTGATAGCACCGTCTTCCTGTCTGTTCTATACATGTCATATCCGCTTAACAATCTCCTATCCCCTCCTCTCCACCCACTCCTTACCTCTAGTAAGACGTCAGCAGGATGACATCCTGTAGATTCATAGAACCAATGAAGTGCACACATAATATGTTCACTCTGTGTCATCAAGTCCTATCCATTCCTGTCCAAAGAGTTGACCTCCGTTATGATTTACAGACAGGGGCAGCATCAGGGCCAGGGTCCATCCTCCTATGGGAACCCCGAGGCTCCTGGATCATCAATTGCAGTCTTTTAATTTAGAGCTCAGGGTGCACCCCCTTTTATCCTGGTGTTGCCAGTGAGACTCAACTTTGTGAGCCCCATCATGGCTGTCACTGGTGGTGGCTGAGCACCATCTGGTTCTTCTGGTCACATGTCTATGTAGTCACCCACTCACTTGGGTCTCTCCGTCTTCTGGGTTCTCTTTCACCCATGTCATTTGGTCCTTGGTGATCATCTGTCCCTGCTGAGTTGAGACCGTTTGGTGTACCTGAGATTACACCTTGCATGTATGCCAGTTGCATACACAGAACTTTTCTGGAATAATTTTTCTCTTAACATTACAACATAAGCTTCTTTCCATGTTATTAGAAACACTGGTAAACTTTTCCTTTTGATGGTATAGAGTGTGGTGGATGTGTTGTTGTTGTTAAGTGCTATTGATTTCAGTTCCACCTCCTGGTGACCCCAGGTAGGACAGAGCACACCACTGGCCGGGACTTTCCTGCCCTCACAGTTCTGCTAGGCTTGAGCCCACCCCTGCAGCCACTGTGTCAGTCCGTCTCATCAAGGGTCTTCCTCTTTTTTGGTGACCCTCTACCCTGACAAGTGTCCTGTCTTTCTTTGGGAACTGATCCCTCCTGGTGACACATCCAAAGTACGCCATGTGACTTTATCAGAATTGGACTTATATGACTATTCTCTATGACTGTACCTTTAAACTATGTCATCTTTGACTCTTCTTCTGTCCAGGAGCTGTTGCTGTAAATATCTTTGCTCAAAACATTTTTTTTTTCTTTTTTGCTTATTCTCTCAGGATGGATTTTCAAAAGTAGAGGGTAAGGACTCGAGTTGCTTTCTTAAAGACACTGGGGGTTTGGGAATGCACAAAGACCATCCTCATGGTTACTTCCTGGAGGTGATGGATCTGGCAAGAGTGATTTGTTGAAGAAATTCTGCCTCATCTCTGTGGGATCCTCCTGCCCACTCTAATCAAGTGACTGTGGAAGTGTTGAGTATTTGGCTTGGCTCCTAGGGTCGTCATGAGCCAGATCCAACTCGACAGCACTTGGCTGGCTTCTTACTCTGCCCATGTCTCTCCCCTTTGGATGCCCACAGAGTGAAGAAAGACTGTGTGATCCACATATTTATAGACACTAGAAAATGGTGTCACCAAGACAGAGTTGTCTGCCTACCTCTTGAAACAAGAGAGGACCCATAAACAACCCAAAAGATGCTTTCCAGCTACTGCAGGAATCCAGCTGACAAGGGCCCAGTTACAAATACCCTGTGTCTGCTATTAACTCCTTGCTATTTCGAGGCCAATTATTGCCATAAGTTCATTCATCTCTCTTCATCTGCCCCTGACAAGGAAGGCTATGTTCCTACCCACGGGGTACGTAATTGAGATCACCATCATTAAGCAAGACCATGATGATTAGCTGTTCAGAGCAATTAAATCCCACAATGGGATGGAGCTTGTTCCTGATGAATGGACTGGCGGCCAGCACGTCTCCACAGCACAGCCTCTGTGCTGCTGTGAAGTGGATAATCCTTTGTTGTCAGTTGCCAAAAAGTGAATATTCTCCACTGAAGACTACGACATTCACAAAAAGAAAACACGGTTACCCTCCTCTAGCTGCAGATGTTGCTGTTGTTAGTTCGTGGTGACCCGCACACAACAGAAAGGGATGCTGCCTGATCCTGCGCCCTCCTCATGAACAGGAAGAAACTGGGCCGTTGTGTCTCTGAGGGTTTTCATTGGCTGAGTCACAGGCGTAGATTGCCAGGCCTTTCGTCCTAGTCCATCGTTGTCTGGAAGCTCCACTGAGACTTGTTGAGTATCCTCGCAACACACGAGCTTCCGCCGTGGCTGTGCACGAGGCGCGCTGGCTGGGAATCCAGCCTGGTCCTCTTCGGGGAAGCTGGGAATTGTAAGACAGCCACTGCTGCCTCCTCTCGCACCAGGTGAGGAACTCTGTATTCCCACAGACGCAGCCTGAGTCTGCTGGGCACTCTGGCCACCACTCCCAGCACCACTGTCTCCCTCAATCCCCAAGCCCAGTTATCGAGTTCATTGCTATTTTGTGAAAACTTGGAGCTCACTATTTTTTTTTCAACTGTCTCAAACTACATTACCTCTCACCAAACTACACAACGACCTTCTAACTGCTCCCTAGCCTCCACTGACACCAATCATTCTCCAATTTGGAGTCAGACTTCCCTTTCAGAACAAAAATTCCATCTTGTCCTCCTCTGATTAAAATACTTTAGAGGGTCCACGTGGCTTTCAGGATGAGATCCCAACCCTTCTACCAGAAGAGCTTTCATGATGTGTCCTGACTTATCTTTCCAGCCTCTCGCATGCTTGCTTTCAGGATTCTTCACCACAGGTCTTTGCCTGGAACATTCTTTCTTCCTTTGAGAAACTTTCTTTGAGTACCCAGTCGTCATGGGGGCAGGAGTTCTACCACCGAACCACCACTACTCTGTGGGATGATAGGATACCTTTGATAGATCCTTCTGCATAAATACCTGGAGACACAGACGCACACTTTAGCACTTATATTTCTTTGGGATGAACTGCTAGGTGTGAGATTGCTAAGTAGAAGGAAGCAAAGTGTCAGAGTTCTCTTTCCTGAAATTGCTGATAAGAATATGTGCTGCCAATATTAAATTTTTGTCTGTCTAATAAGCATAAAAAGAGATGTCTGTTGTCATGCTTTACACTTCCCTTGACTTCGGGTGAGTTTCAGCCCTCCTTAAACTCGTTGGTCACATAGGCTTGTTTTACTGAGTCGTTTCTATTGTTAGGCTTTTATCCATGTTTTATTGGACTATTGACCATTTTCTGGTCAGTTTTCATTATGCTTGTATATTTATTTGAATAACAGGTATTTATTTCAATTCTTTGTGGTGTTTTTGCTATATCAATTTTTATTTTCATCATTCTATATCCCTGTATTGTCTTTTGTTGCTTCTATATGTTACATATTTGGGCTTCTGTATTAGTTTCCTGTGGCTTTTGTAACAAATTATCACAGGCTTGACAACTTCAAACAATGGAAATTTAGTCTCATGGTCTGGAAGCCAAAAGTTCCAACCAGTTGAAAGGAAGGTTTTAGCAGAGCCTTGCTGCCCCCAGGGGCTTTGGGGGAGAGTCCTGCTGTTCCTCTTCCCACTTTTAGCAGCTGGGGGCATTCCTTGGTTTTCTCCCCTCTCACTGCATTCTTCAAGGTCATCATCTTCCAATCTGTCTCTGCTTCATCTTCTTCAAACAACTTTGTTCTCCATGTCAAATCTCTCTTCACGTCTCTTTTACAAAGGACCCCTCTGACTGCATCTGGAGACCGTTCAAATAATTCATGGTAACTCATCACAAGATCCTTAACTTTATCAAATTGGCCAAGTGCCTCTTTACACATAATGTAACCTTTACAGATTCCATAGATTTGGATATTTCAGGGACCAGTATCGAACCTACCACAGCTGGCTTACGGTTTCCCTCACATCTGTGTTGCCCATGTGGTGTGAGAAACCTGGGCACCCTGGACACTGCTCCCGTTCCTCTTGGCGACTGGTGGGCGGTATAAACCCCCTGCTAGGACTCTGCCTCTAGCCACGAGTTGGATCCGACTCCACAGCACTGGGTTGTTGTTGTTGTTTGTTAGGACTCTGCCTCAGTGGTTGCTGGATGCTGCCTTATCCCTTATCAGGTCACCTATAGGCAGTTACCAGTGCTTTTTTCCGATGAATGCTCAAGAGCTCCAATTCAAATGCAGTTAGGGAGAGCAAGACTTTATTAGTCGATTTTGCAAAATGGGGCACCTGATCCTACAAAGGAGGAGGGTCAGAGAGGGTGTGCCAAACAATTCCTTCCAAGCCCTTTTTATCTTCTATCTCAAATGAGTCCTTTTCCCAGTTCCTCGCTGGCTGAGTACTATGGGGTGAACAGTCTTCCATGGATGTCAAGTCTTAAGAGTCCATTTTTTTTGTGTGGTTATATCAACTGTTTCCCAAACAGGTTTCTCCCTTCCCCTCGTTCACCCCTTCTTTTAGGTTAACTAGTAACTTTTTCTCTTGGCCTTTGTTCTGAAGATAGGCCATTTTGTATTTTATTTCTCTCAGTAATGCCCTAGGTTTTCTTCAAAGTGTTAAACCAAAAACCAAACCAAACCTGCTGCCATCCAGTGGATTCCAACTCATAGCGATCATACAGGACAGAGTAGAATTGGCTGAGTTTCCAAGGAGTGCCTTGTGGGTTTGAAGTGCCGACCTTTGATTAGCAGCCCTAGCACTTGACCACTACACCACTGTATTTCTTTATTCTGACTTTCAGCTTATTTTAATATGTGGTATAATAAAAGGGTCCTCCACTTGTACCAGATTAAATAATTTTATATTTTTCAAACCAAATCAAAGTGTCATCTTTGTTATTGTTTAAATTATAACACATACCATTTTCTAGATTCTCTCTAAAGTTCCCTTGTTTCTACTGTATGTGAGGATTGTGGCATTCTAGTACATTCTTTTTTATAATACTAAAGACATTTATGGTTATGAAATCTCCTCTGACATCAAATATTGCTTCATTTCACGGTTTGCTGAGGTGCTTCTCTATCCGTCGCTTTCTAGAGAATACACAATTCACTTGTCCTGCCCTCCTTGATAAAAGGGTAACCTAGGAGTGAGCTTTTGAATTTCTAAGTAGTCAAGATTTGTCTTACGATTTACCCATTAACCGTTTGCTTCTCACTTCGTTAGAATATGAGCAGAGAATGAACTCTGTAGATGGATAGCTCATGGTGAGTTTTATTCAGGCTTTCTTAATGGAAATAACAGGACAGAATTTTCTAGCTGTTCTGCAGACAAATATTGTTTTCTAGGGTTTTTGTTTGTTTTTTAAACAATATTTTATTGTATTTCTGATGAAAGTTTATGCTGCAAATTAGGTTCCCGTTTAACAACTACAACACAAATTGTGCAGACATTGGCTGTATTAACGCTGTATTAACCTTTTCATTCTTTCCATTTTGGGTGTTTCCTTTCCAGTCTCTGGTTTCCCTGTCTCTTGACCCTTTTATCTTGGCTTTGAGTCACTGTTGGCCATTCAGTGTCATGTAGATGACTTCCTTAAAAGATCCGCTTTACTCACTGTAATGTTCTTTATTTTCTGAGCCAGTCTGTTACTCAGCTCAAAGGTGACCTCAGGAGATGCGGAGTCTCAGTTCAACGTTTGTGGAATAGAGAAAAAGTGTTTAGAGAAGAGTCTGATATAGAGGATTAGAAATATATTTAAATGTACACATGTAATCAAGTTTATTGATAGTATTCTTTCATTTTTGTGTATCCTCATTTATTTTCTATTCAACCTACCCAACTTTGAAAGATGTTTTTAAAGTATTATACTATGATGATGTTTCTGTTGTGCTTCTGTTCACTTCTGCTGTATGTACTTACTTGCTGTATTGATTGGTACATACAAGTTTATAACTGCCATAGCTCCATAAATTTTACCATTATATAACAGTGGCCTACTTTTTCCCCTTTGGTACTTTTTTTTTTTCACATTGTACTTTAGATAAAGGTTTGCCGAGCAAACTGGCTTCCCCTTAACAGTACACATAGTGTTTTATCATATTGACTAACAGTCAACATGTCGGTAGTTCCCCTTTTTGAACTTAGGTTCCCTGTTACAGACTTCCCTGTCCCCTGTTTTCTTACAGTCCTAGCCGCTGGGCTAGTATGCCCCTTTAGTCTTGTTTTGTTTCATGGGACTGTCTAATCTTTGGCTTGAGGATGAGCCTCAGGAGTTACTGATTACTGAGCTGTAAGGGTGTCCAGCAACCACAATCTTGGGATTTCTCCAGTCTTTGTCAGGTCAAAAATTCTGGTCATCTTTTATCAGTTAGAATTTTAGTCTGTGTTTTTCTTCAGCTCTGTCTCAGACCCTTTATTGTGAACCCTGAGAGAGCAGTCAGTGGTGATAGCTGGGCACTGTCTAGTTGAACTACACTTGGTCTTGTAGAGGCCGTGGTGGCTGCGGTCTGTTCGTCCTAATCTTTCCCTGGTAGCTTTAGTTTCCTTGTTTCTTCTTTGCTCCTGAAGGTCCCATCTAGTACTTTTAAGCCTTTCTTCACTCTTATTCTGATTTTTACTAAGACTGTTTATACCTTTCGTTGTAGACTAGTATTTCTGAATTTTTCTTATTATCACCTTCCCAAAGAACCTTTTCTGAATTTTTCCAATATTGTCTCCTCCCATGAAATTTTAAATATCACAGATATACTATATATGTACTTAATTTATGTCTGTGTCTTATACATAGAAAGAATAAGTTTTTCCTCCCACCGACAACTATAATTTTCACCCCCTTGGAACAGCATTGTCCCATTGAGAATGCGTGCTCTAGGTTCAATCATATTCTGTAGAAACCATGGGCTAGTGTTGTAGCATTGAGACACAAAGCTCTGTATCAGTCTTTCTTTTATTTTCATTTGTTTACCAGAATTTTTTAAGAATTCCTTTCTATCTTTGGCATTCAGTAATTCTTTCACAGAATATGTCCAAGTGTGTCTTTTCTCATCAGGTATGCCTCAGTCTTTAATTACTCTTCCACTTTGTAGACTTGGGCTAGTCTTCATCTTAGAGTTTTTCTTCTGTTATTTGAAAACTTACTCTTTTTGCCTCTTTTTCTCTTCCCACGCACCCATTAGCTACTTGTTGTGTCTCTTAGACTTCTCTCCCCTCCTGTTTTCCCTTATCTGCTTGTTTTCCTCTGTGGACTGGGGGCATGTATGTGTGTGTATGTACGTGCACACGTGTATGGATGGGTGCCTGTGAGGGAGGCTTTGAGATGTTCCTTCCATTTGGTCTTGAGGCCACCAACCTGGGCCTCAAAAGTGATCACACTTAAATTGCTCCTCTAAGGTATTTAGTTCTCAAGTCACAGAGTATTATTCCTAGCTACATGTGGATATCTCTAGTGCTCATATTGTATGTTGACTTAGTCCCTTGTCTTGTTCAGTAGTCACTGTCACCACTTGCCCTTTGTGGTCATGCTTCTCGTCTCTTATTGCTGGGTCCCTTTAAGGATGTTGATAGTTGACTTTATTGAATTGTTGGAGGCTTCTGCCTTTCCCCCATGGATTGGAGGTACAGCCTGTTACTATTAGTCCATTTATACAGGGGCAACAAGAGAGCACTTTTCCCATTCTGTACTTCACATTGTAACTCTAGGCCTTGGGAGGCCATCTCAGCTCCTGCTTCTTGGAGAACAGGGAGCACTGGGACACTCATATGGGACTAATGACGTCTACACAGGCACCTGGACTGTCCCTGAGCCTGACTTTAATCAAGTACACTCCACTTGGCTTGGGGGAGTTGAGTGGATGACAGCTGAGAATCAAAGGAAGGACAGTCTTGAGATCATTTCATTCCAGAATTCTGCTTTTTTGCCCAGCTTTAACATAACAGAGCAATCATGTGGAGAGAGGGGCTCTAGTTCAGAAAGAGTCATATAGGTTCTAGGCTTGACATGACCTAGACTAGCAAAGTATGTGGCCATCAACACATCAGTTAGTTTTTTGGGGTTTCAACATCCCCACTGATAAATTAGGAAATTGGTAGGTTACCGATATCTGAGGTATCTTCCAGCTATAACCGTCTCAGTTTGCTTGAATTCTCACTTTCCTGAGGCTTCTACGAGCATACCAGGTGCCACTGAGTCAATTCAGACTCATGGCTACACTGCATGTGCCAGGGTGGAACTGTGTTCCATAGGGATTTTAGTGACTGATTTTGGGGAAGTAGACTGCCAAGTCTTTCTGCCCAGGACAGGCTTGAACCTCCAACCTTTCAGTTAGCAGATGAACATGTAACTGTTTGTATCACCCAGGTACTTGGAGAATTCCCCATTTACCCATTAATTTCCTTCTCAGAAGGAAATTAATCTTCCCAAAAGATTCCTTAACAAAGGGGAGCAGAGAGCTTAGAGGAGGTACTTGACCCAAGTTACCATTTAAACAAAGAATTCGACTTCTAAACAGATTTGAAAGCCACTAGCAAATTCTAAATAATCCCTATGATTAATTTTATTGAGCATTACTTTCTTTGAGTTTTTCTTTCATAATTTTATTACTTTCTTCCTTCACCCTGTAGTTTGTCATTTCATTCTTTGCATTTATGTTGGGTCAGCAGACACTGGCATCACACGTAGCCCCCACTCTCCTGAGATGATAAGGAAGAATGTCCTGAGTTAAGCAGCTTCTTCGAGGTCACAAAGGGCAGAGCCGAATCTCTGTTCTTGGTGTGCACCCTCCTCCCTAGACCACACTGTCTGTCATAAGGGTTTTTCTGACGTTGTGAGAAACTGGTTTAAAGTAGGTCAGCCTGCCTGAGCCGGTATCTTTGAGGTGATTTATTTAAGTCTGAAGTGTTTGCTAATGTTCTTCACCAGAAAGGACACGTTTTAAGTTACTGATGTTTAGAAGCCAAAGGGCTTCTGTTATTTCTTTATTAAAAAATGATGAGTAACTTTAACTCAGATGCATTAGGCCTCAAGGCACATCTCTGCATGGTGTTTCTTTAGAAGTTAGTATATTTTGAAAGTCTTAGCAAAAACTCGACGGCACTTGGGTTAGCAAAAAGTGGGCAGACAGGTAAGACACTGAAACGGGGTAGATTTGGGGGATCATTAAAGCCAAAGACTTTCTCACCTGCCTGGTTCCTGAAGACGTTTGTGTTTGTAGCCAAATTGCAAGAAGCTTAAAAATCAGTAAAAGACCAATTAATTCACTTTTGTGATAAAAAGAGAAAGTCTACATGAAGTCTACACAAAACTCCAGAGAGAAAAAAATAATTGCAATTCATTTACCTGGAATAATTAAATGATTCCAAGGACTGCCAATTAAGTTCATGACTTTGTCCTAGAAAAAGTGCTACATACCTCATTGCTGAATATCACTACAGTCACCTTGGAAATACTCCCCTTGGGAAGCTGTGCACTGATGCCAGCACTTAGTCTACCCCTCAAAGCAATTTTGGAGCCCTTTTTCTGGAATGGCCATCACAGCTGTCGTTGCATTACCCTTGATGTCCTGAATGGCATTAAAATGCCTGCCTTTCAATATTTCCTTTATCTTCAAGTAAAGAAAGAAGTCACTAGGGGCCCGACGAGGTGAGTAGGAAGGATATGCCAATACAGTTATTTGTTTACAGGCTAAAAACTGCCTCACAGAGAACTATACAGTTAAGTTCATGAACTTGCCATGGTTCGCAGTGGCCACGCCAGAAGAGTAAGCTAGACACTTTGAAGAATAAGCTAGATGCTAGCATTGGTACCTAGCTTCCCAAAGGGAGTACTTCAGAGGTGACCATAGTGATATTCCGCAGTGAGGTATGTAGCACTTAGAGCAATTGAGTTCATGGGACGAATTGTCAGACCTCATATGACCTTCCATTATATGGAGGCTCCCTAAAATTTATTCTCCCTGAGATAAAACTTTACCATAAAAATGGACCTACTTGTGAAGAAAATCTTGTAAGGGAAACATTTCAGTTTTTACTTTTTTTTGGCTAAGAAATGAAAATTGCTAGAGAGAATATTAGTTGAATTTAATAAAACAAGTTTTAAACAAGAAGGTAAATGCAGGCAAATCACTGGTGGATAACCATGATTTACTCCAAAATAATGGACACTTAAAGACTGTTTCGTCATTATTAACTCCTTTAACCCTCACAGAAATCTTCTGAAGTAAATATCATGTTATCTGCATTTTACAAAGGAAGAAACTAGAGATGAGTGTGATTAAGAAATTCGGTTGTAAATTGGAAAACCAGCTGGAATCCAGGTCTCTCTGGGCCAAAAGACAACTGCTTAATGTTCTCTGCTGCCTCTTTAGGTGTAAATAGAATCATAGCTCGTGAGAAACTTGTTAAAAAGATGATTTGCATTGTAACCTTGGAATTATTATTGTAATAATTGTTGAATTACAGAGCAGTTCTGAGAGAAAAGATGTAACGTACCGTGTTTGTGCTACTACTCTACTTAAATAAACTCTTGAAGGAATTTCTACAAGAGTTTATGTAAATAATGACACTGTTTCTGTGAACACCAATTGTTAGAAGGCTTGCCTTTTAAAATTTGGATGAATATGTTTAATTTTTAATGATCTCAATGATTTCTACCTGTTGAAAATGGTAAGTGTTTAGGTTGTCTGACTGCCTTTGTCTCTGAATGTTTTTTTCAGGGTCAACGTCTTTTTGAAAAGTTGCTCCAACTGACTTCGCAAAATGTTGAAATCAAGCTAGTGAGTGATGTAACAGCTGATTCAAAGGTATTAGAAGCCTTGAGATTAAAGGGTAAGGCCAAGGTCAATATGTTACTCTACCGTGGGGTATTCTGTTAGGATACCTTTAATTTCACTTAAAATAATACCTGATTTTTTTATAATCAAAGCATTTCACTTAGTACAGTTCTTATTTCTGCTTTGAAAACTAGCCTGATTAAAACTCGTAAATTAGAAGATTCATTAATGAGTACAACTGGAATTTTTAAAATAGTGTTTTTGCATATTAAGCCCAAAACACCCAAACCTGTTGTCAGCGGACCACAGGACAAAGTAAAATTGCACCATTAGAATTTCCAAGGACCACGCTGGTGGATTTGAACTGCTGACCTTTTAGTTAACAGCCTGACTTCTTAACCACTGGGTCACCAGTGCTCATGTTGCATACTTAATGAAAAAAGAAGAAGAAAACTGTTCTAAGTCGATTCCAACTCATAGTGACCCTACAGGATGGAGAAGAACTGCTCCTTTAGAGTTTCCAAGGAGCAACTGATAGATTCAAACTGCTGACCTTTTAGTTAGCAGACTGACCTCTCAATCACTGGCCTCTTGTTGCCTATGTCCATTGCCAAGCCAAGTGCCGTCGAGTCGGATCCAACTCATGGCGACAACTATCACTGACTGAATAATTTTGATCGATTTGTAAACATTTTTACTACAAATTTACTGTCTGGGCTGAAACCCACCCTAAGGAATCAAGCAGCCCAGGGGATAAGGAGCTGGCTCTGGGTCTCAGTGCTTCATGCACAGTGTCGCCTCTCACACTTGTCTTGAGCAGCTAGGGAGTTACTGAACAAAAAAGCTAATCAAATATATTCTGAAAATGAATGAGCACGAGGCGTCCCCATGAAACAATGCAAGTGTGGGTCCAACGAGGATGAGACAGGCGAGATGAGTGGGACAGCTCACCCAAGACCACAGAGCCCCGAGGGCATGTGTTGAGATCCCAGATCTTTGCTTTTGCTCCCCACTACCTGCTTCCAAAGAGCAAGCCAACACTGAAGCCTTAAACTGTGGGCCCAGCCTCTATAACATCCTTGAGCCCAAGAAAACATTTAATTCTAGACAGGAATGCCTGTAAAGTCACAAGGAACTTTTGTCATCTGATTGCCTGCTCTCATTTTACTAACCATCTCCACCCGTGTCCCCATCAAGAGCTCAAATCCAACATGAGATGTCGGTCATGCCTTTTCTCTCCCCTCCCAACAACTGCAGCAGCAGCCGCTAGCCTCTTACCTGAGTTCCCGGATGCCCAGTCATTCCACATAGAAACTGACCTCGGTGCCCTTTCTCATTCTCATTTGTCTAATGAGGCAAATATTACAGAATCTATCCCCTAGAAGTCCTGCATAAATATCATGTTCCCTTCTCAGCTGCTACTGCCTGACTTCGTGTCTGTAATACTTCACATGGAGTCCCTGTGTGGTCCAAATGGCAATGTGTTTAGCTGCTAATCAAGTGGTTGAGGTCCAAGTCCACCCAGAAGTGATCACTTTTGAAAGGTCACGGCCATTGAAAATGCTACAGGACACGGTTCTGCTCTGAAACACTTGAGGTTGCCATGAGTTAAAGGTGACTCAAGACCAAATGGTTACTAACTGGTTAGTGTGTGGTTTAGTCATGTGGTACTGCTCTAATAGAAATACCGTGAGGGATCGCTTTAAAAAGAGAAATGTTTATTCTTACACAGTCCAGTAGACTTCAAGTCTGAATTCAGGGTGTCCGCTCCAGGGGAAGGCTTTCCCTCTGTTGGCTCTGGAAGAAGGTCCTTGTGCTGCGCCAGTTGGTCCAGGGAGCATCTTGGCGCAGGAACCTCAGTTCTAAAGGACACATTTCCTGTCCCAGTGCTGCTTTCATGGTGGTGTGAGGTTCCAACTCTCTGCTTGTTTCCTTTTCCTTTTATCTCTTGTAGCATAAAAGGGTAAAAGGTGGTACAAGCCACACCCCAGGGAAACTCCCCTTTACAGTGGAGCAGGGAGGTGATCTTATGAAGGGACTTACAGTCTGACCCTAATCCTCTTTAACATCCAGCGTAGGAAAATCACAAAACGGAGGGGAATCACACACTACTGGTAATCACAGCCCCAATAAATTTCTATACATATTTTTGGGGGACCCAAATTCAGTCCGGGACAATGTGTATACACCCCAACACACAGTCCTATGATTAAGTCCGCAAACTTAATTGTTCTAAGTGCTACATACCTCATTGCTGACCATCGCTACAGTCACCTTTGAAGTACACCCCTTGGGAAGCTATGCACCGGTGCTAGCACCTAGTCCACCTTTCAAAGCAATTTTGGAACTCTTTCAGGAATGTCCATTGTGTATGGTGGCAAGGTGGCAAGTTTGCGAACTTGTAGTTATCTGTAAGGGAGTTTTTAGCCAGTAAACAAATAACTGTATTGGGATACCCTCCCTACTCACCTGATCTGGCCCTCAGTGACTTTTTTCTTTATCTGAAGATAAATATTGAAAGGAAGACATTTTGATGACATTCAGCACAACAAGGGTAATATGACAGCAGCTTTGATGGCCATTCCAGAAAAAGAGTTCTGAAATTGGTTTAAAGAATGGACTAGGTGCTGGTATTATTTCATAGTTTGCCAAGGGGAGTACTTTGAAGGCGACCTCAGTGATATTCAGCAGTGAGGTTTTCTAAGATGAGTTTGCAAACTTAATTGTCATACCTCATATATGTTTACACAGACACTACCTTATCCAAATTGTGTGTGTTATATAAACTTTTTAATTGAAGAATAGGACAGAAATATTAAGTGTATTGTTCAAAAGCTTTTTACTTATTTATTTTTTAACAAATTAAACACTACGTAGCCCTCTATAACTAACGATGTAAAATGGTACAAGCAAGCATCCTCCTTCATCCTCAAGTCAGCAACATCCTCTGCAAAGGTAATCACTGTTCCAGCTTCTACCACAATAAATTGCATTTCTCTTTTTTAAAACGTTATGCAAATAGAATCATATTATATGTGTATATCTCGCTTCTTTACTGAAAACTTTCTTGTAAGATCTGTTGTTGTTAGCTTTTGTCAGATCAGCTGCCGACTGGTGGTGACCCCACGCACGATAGAACAATACTCTGCCCGATTCTTTGCCATCCCCGTGATTGGCAGATTGTGATCCGTAAGGTTTTCGTTGGCTCATTTTCAGAGCCGACTCTGAGCCTTTCATTCTGGTCTTCTTAGTCCAGAAACTCCGGTAGGTGGGGTCAGGTGTACCTTAAAGTGATGCATTTTCTTTTTAACTCTTTAAAGAAGTCTTTTGCAGTGGGATTGCTGAGTGTGATGCATCATTTGATTTCTTGATTCCTCCTTCCGTGGTATCGATTATGGATCCAGATAAAATGATATTGTTGACAACTCCAGTCTTTTCTCCACTTATCATTATGTTGTTTGTTGGTCCAGTTGTGAGAATTTTGTTTTCTTTATTTTGAAGTGTAATTTATACTGAAAGCTGTGTTCTTTGATCTTCTTCAGTAGGTGCCTTACTTGCAGCAACGAAGGTTGTGTCCTTCATGTGTTGCAAGTTGTTAGTGAGTCTTCTACCAGTCCTGATACAGTATTCTTATACATATGGTTCAGTTTAGAAGAAATATGTTAAAATATTCAGCAATAATTTAAAAGTTAAAGTAATAAATTCTTAACTTTAGTTATGAAAATTAAGTTAAATTAAATCTGGTCATTTTGATACCATACTGAAGGTGGTAGATTACAGCCCAAAGCTCGTATAACAGGGCTTCTTTGTGATGAAGGGAACATAGTCAGAGAAGGAAATCCAAATAATTCTGCCTGTGCTGGTTTTGAAGAAACACACAGGTTTTAATAAAACCGTTAATGGTTCACTCATTCAGTGATAATGAAGTGTTCCTACCAAAAGCTCCTACTACGTTGTATGAAATAGGAAAGAGGTTATGCAGTCTTTTATATATGAAAGTTATATAGGAAAACTGTATAGTGAAATTTAAAAACTTGAAATAAAGTGGAGAAGAGATACTTTTCTGAATCATACAAAGAAGACATTAAAACTCATTGGTGACAAGGCAAGCTCATGGAATTCCATAGATACATCCACATTCCCTGAGAGACCGAATTGCTGGGCTGAGGGCTGTGGTCTTAGGAACCATCTTAGGTCAACTGGCATAACAGTTTTATAAACAAAAAGTTCTACATTCCACTTTGGCGAGTAGCATCTAGGATCTTAAAAGCTTGCGAGTGATCGTCTAGGATCCTCCACTGGTCTCACCCCCTCAGAAATGAGGGAGAATGAAGAAAACTAAAGATACAAGGGAAAGATTAGGTCAAAGGACTAGTGGACCACAACCACCACAGCCTGTACCAGACTGAGTCCAGCACAGCTAGGTGGTGCCCAGCCGCCACCACTGACTGCTCTGACAGGTCATTATAGAGGGTCCCAGACAGAGCTAGAGAAAAATGTAGAACAAAATTCTAACTCACAAAGAAAGACCAGCCTTACTGGCCTGATAGACACTAGAGAATTCCAAGATTGTGGCCCCCCGGATAGTCTTTTTGCTCAGTGATGAAGTCACTTGTGAGGTTCCCCCTTCAGCCAAAGATTAGAGAGGCCCAGAAAACAAAAGGAGACTAAAGGGGCACACTAGCGCAGGGACCAGGACTGGAAGTCAGGAGGGGACAGAAAGGCCCATAATAGGGAAACTAAGGTTAAGAAGAAAGAGTGATGTTGTGTTTGGGGTTGTTAACCAATGTCATAAAACAACCATGTGTGCTGTTTAATGAGAAGCCAGGTCTGTAAATATCTAAAGTATAATTTTATATATATACATACACATAGGGTCGCCATGAGTCGGATCCGACTCGACGGCACTTGGCTTGGCTGGCTTGGCTATGTATAATTTAAAAAATCTTGTGTACACATAAAGAGCATGGTGAAACTGCAACTCTGATGAAAAGAGAGAAGGTAGTCATAGAAGTGTAGTTCTAAAGAAGACAGAAATATAACCCTCCATGGAAACAGAATGAGGGAGAAACGTTAACAGAGCATACAAGACTGGGGCCATTGTTCCTATTGATGGCTGACTTGGATGGATACTGAATTTAAATCATGTGTTAAGTTTAGTCACTAGAGGCTGTTTGCCCTTTCCTTGTTGCTGGTAATCAGCCTAATTTTACAACTACGGTCAGAAATTTGTCATAGAGGTTGGTAATGGAGGGGGCTGTACTGAACCAGTACCACTCTTTTATGATGTGCTGTTTACTTTAGACTCAAAAGAATTGGCTCATTCCTGCGCAGTTGGTGTCCCAAGCTTCCAGCTTGTTAGACTCAAATGTGTATTTTCCTCCCACTCTGTTCCTCTTTGCACTCACAGACCTGCAGGTGGTTAAAGCTTACTTACTCTGTGCTATCTGTACTTATTTTGTGAGGTCCTTAATAAACTGATAATAGAACTATTTTCTGGATTCTTGTTATGTTTAGCCAGAGTATTAACATGACAAGAATTTGCTCTTCTCTTTGCTTTCTTTAGGTAGGAGATGGATGGGTGGATGGGTGGATGGGTGGATGGGTGGATGGATGGATGGGTGGATGGGTGGGTGGATGGGTGGATGGGTGGATGGGTGGATGGGTGGATGGGTGGATCGATGGGTGAGTGGGTGGGTGGGTGGGTGGGTGGGTGGGTGGATGGGTGGATGGGTGGATGGATGATAGATAATGTCTTAGTTATCTAAGGCTGCTATACCAAAACTACCATAAGTGGATGGCTTCTAGTCATACATTTGGTTGCCCTAAAGCACATTCCTCACGTGTTATGGTTCATTTTGCAGCCCTGCTGTCACAGACCGATACATCCCACAAAAGATATGTGTTTCAAACGGCCAGGCCACTGATTCCCAGGATTGTGTGATTGTCAACCATTTTGTCATTGGATGGGGTTTTCCTGTGTGTTGTAAATTCTGTTGCTATGGTTTAATAAGATGGCTTAGTGGCACTAGATGAACAAGGCAGCTGTCTAATCTTTTTGTCTGAAAAGTAGACTTTAGGAGTAGCTTCAGCGTGGACTTAGCAGAGTGTCTGGGGTCCATAGTTTCGGGGGTTTCTCAGTCTCTGTTAGACCAGTAAGTCTCGTCTTGCTCCATGAATTTAAATTCTGCAGTGCACTTTTGTCATTATTCTGTCCCCTAGGCTGAAATCTTTCAGGGAGCAAATTGCCACATCTTTTCTCCCAAAGAACCCCTGGGGGGCTGAACAGATGACTTTTGGTTAGCAGCTGAGTGCCTTAATCTTTGCACTGTCAGGGCTTCTAGATAGATAGGTATCTTCCAGTCTTCTCCATATGAAATTCTAAAATTAAAATGGTAAGTTTCTGCACTTTTTATCCACAACGTTCCATTTCTGTTATTTTTCTTTTGTGAAGGCAATAGGAAGTGTGCCCGTTGGGTGGGCTCAGCGTGTGTTAGTCCTCCATCCCCCATATGCTCACATTTGTTACTTTGATGACTCATGTCCTGCATTTACTGGGTGACTGCCTTAGACTCAAGCTGGGCTTCGAGTATAGCTGACCCTAACTTCCCCTCATTAGTACTGTATGTCAAGAAAGGAAGCTAATTGGAGCTAGCTCAGCCCAGTTGACAAAAAAGCAACATCAACAGGGGCCTAATGAGTAGCTGGGCATCTCCAGGTCACTGTGGTTTACTTTCCCACAAAGCACTGAACACACAGTAGATATTTAATTGGCATTTGCTTGTAACTAAGTTTGACTTAGCTAAGTCAGAATTTCAATGTATGAAATAGAGCTCAAGTGTTTTCCCACTTATTAATAGCACTAGTACCTCTGCTTCTGTTTTTCATTTTGTTTCTGGTTTTCTTTTAACAAGATTGTTATTATTATTACTTAAAGATGGGGTCCTGTGTTCTTTCTGTCAAATTCTAAATGTGACCCTGGCCACAGCTTCTTTGAATTCCAGAAAACTGGACTCATCCCCCAGTGATAGGCTGTATTTTTACTTTCCCGTTTGCCCTAGGTTTGTTTAACAAAAGCTGAAAGGAGACTGTGTTCCTTAATCTGAACCATAGGACCAAAAAGGCCAAATCAATTGTCACTGAGTCAGTTCTGACTCATAACCACCCTATTGGACAGACTAGAATTGCACCATAGAGTTTCCAGGGAGGGCCTGGTGGATACAAACTGCCAACCTTTTAGTAGTACTGAACGACTATACACACCAGGGTTTCTTGAGCATGGGAGCATGCATAAATATTAAAATGAGTAAAGCTGCCCGAATCTCCAACTTGATAATTTCACAAGATGATTTTTGAACTTTTTACGCCACCTGAATAGGGTATAATTGGAGATTTTGCACTTAGGCTGTTTTACTAGGTCTTCAATGGCTCTTCGAAGGTTTGGAAGCCTAACTCTGCAAATATGTTATGCTTAGCTGTGTTCATTTAATATAAATATATTCTTGGTCTCCCCTGAGTCAAATTTGTATTATTCTGGCTCTCATTTCCCTTCTCTGAGAGGTTGCCATTGGTGAGAAACCTGAACACTTTGTGGGATATTTTGTTATCCTGGTGGAGGACTGTCCTACTGATGGCTGTGACAGTAGAGTCCCCTGGGAAGAGGATAGAGTAGGCTGCCTTCCACTGAGTTGGCTCCGCTGTCCCAGAGAGAAGACAGGGTGCCTGCCCTAGCTGTTACCTTGCTGTGTTTTCCCATCATTTTCAGCACTCATTTTACAACATCTCCAAGTAGCTGTCATTGGGGCTCGGGCTAGAGTACCTGAAGGCTGGTGCCTTTGTTCTGCATACAGAATTCATTGCAGGGAATGTCACCTTATACCTCTCTTTGTAGAACACCAAAATATGTGGCAGCAAGGCAGGAGCTGCATGACACATGCTTCTTGGGATGCATTTCACTTTCACAACTAGTAGCCTACTCAGTAGCGTAGCACTTAGAAACATACAAGGTCTAACAAATTAAGTCTGTGAACTTAATTGTTCTAAGTTCTGCTTACGTTGCTGCTGAATATCACTATGGTCACTGTAATGGATTGAACTGTATCCCCCCAAAAATGTGTGTAGCCATGTGGCTGGGCCATGATTCCCAATCTTTTATGATTGCCCTGCATTTTGTGATTTTCCTATGCTATATGTTAGAGGATTAGGGTGCAACTGTAAATCCTTTCATAAGGTCACCTCCCTGATCCACTGTAAAGGGAGTTTCCCTGGACTGTGGCTTGTGTCACCCTTTATCCTTTCATCCCACAAGAGATAAAAGGATAGCAGAGAATTGAGAACCTCACACTACCAAGAAAGCAAAACAAGGAGAAGAGCACGTCCTTCAGACCGGAGGTTCCTGCGCCAAGACGCTCCCTAAACAAAGACTAATGCAACACAAGGACTTTCCTCCACAGCTGACAGAGGGAAAGCCTTCCCCTGGAGCAGACACCCTGAATTTGGACTTGTAGCCTACCAGACTGTGTAAGAATAAACTTTCCTTTATTAAAGCCATCCGCTTTGTGGTATTTCTGTTAGAGCAGCCCTAGCTGACTAAAACAGTCACCTCTGAAGTACTCTGCTTGGGTAACTAGGCACTGACACCAGTGCCTAGTCCGTTCTTCAAAGCAATTTTTGACACTCTTTCTGGAACAGCCATGCACGTAGAGGCAAAGTGGTAAGTTTGCAAACTTAATTGTATAGTTACTGTGAGGTGCTTTTTAGCCAATAAACAAATAATTGTATTAGAACATCCTCCTTACTCACCTGATCTGGCCCCCAATGACTTTTTTTGTTACCTGAAGATAAAGAAAATGTTGAATGTTGACATTTTGATGAGATTCAGGACATCAAAGGTAATATGACAACATCTCTGATTGCTGTTCTAGGGAAAGAGTTCCAAAATTGCTTTGGAGGGTAGACTAGTCGCTGGTGTTGGTGCATAGCTTCCCAAGGGGAGGACCTTGAAGGTGACAATAGTGATATTCAGCAGTGAGTATGTAGCAGTTTTTCTAGGATGAGTTTGTCAACTTAATTAACAGTCTCTGTGTACTTTGGTGTCATATGAACTTGTGTTAGAATACTGGGCCCATCATATGCTAACTGTGTGATCCACCTTGGGTAGCATATTTACTTTCTCTGAGCCTCAATCTTCTTTTTTTTCCAGTAAGGTGGGATTAATAATAATTCCCTGAGAATTTTGAGAATTAGATAATATATGAAAAGCATCCACTGCAGGTGTATAGCTGATAATAATAGTAATAAACCTGTTGCTTGAGAGTCAATTCTGACTCACGGTGACCCCATACGCAGCAGAGTAGAGCTGTGCTCCGTTGGGTTTTCAACAGGTGCAGTTGTATGCCTGTGGATCACCAATGCATACGTAAGAACCTTGGCAAGAATGGTTTTCTTTTCTTTTTTTTTTTTTTTACTGTGTTTGAGTGCAAGTTTACAATACAGTTTACATTTGCATGGCCACCTATCTGCAGCCCCTTCTGCTGTCCTTGCTGGGTGACAGCGCACTTCTCCTTTCTGTTTTATACATGTCATATCCTCTTAACAATCTCCTGTCCCCTCTTCTCCACCCACTCCACTTACCTCTATTAAGAGGGCAGTAAGATGACATCCTACAGATGCATAGAACCATAAACTGCACACAGGATATGGTCACTCAGTGTCCTCGAGTCCAGTGCATTCCTATCTGAAAAGTTGACTTCAGTATTGATCTATACTCAGGGACAGAATCAGGTCTAGGGGCCATGCTCCCAAGGGAGCTCCCGGGCCTTAAGACCATCAATTTCGGTCTTTTAGAGGAGTCCTTAGGGTGCACCTCTTTTCCCCTCGTGTAGAAGGACATTTTTAAGGGAAATTATATGCATATCTAGCCTTGTGACATTATAGGGGGGAAAAAACCCATTGCTACAAACTCAATTCTGAATCATAGCGACCCTATAAGACAGGGGAGAACTGCCCCATAGAAGTTCCAAGGAGCACCTAGCAGATTTAAACTATCGAGCTTCTGGTTAGCAGCTATAGCTCTTAACCACTAGGCTCCCAGGGTTTCCATTATAGAGCGAAGAGAAATTTAATCCCCTCAACCTGGTGATAACTTTATGCCTTTGTATTCAAGAGATGCTAGAATTTCAACAAGTGAAAAGAAATTAAATAAATACAGATCTAAAATAACCTTCCTAGAAGCCCTTATGATTCTTAGGGACGCCATGACCATTTTTAGTGAGTAGTTTGCTGTTTGTATGCTTATGAGTCTTTCTGGGGCTGCAGCACTGTCTATGTGCAGCAAGGAACTAAGAGACGCAGGTGATGCCATCTGGCCACTATCCTCTGACTTTGAGCACTCCTTGCCTTGCTCAGATCAGCAAACAGGACATAGCCATTGTATGAGTTAGTGAATGAACTCTCTTATTCTGTGGCTTGTGTCTCAGTTTGCAAATTGCATATCCTAATATGGGTTACTTTTTAAAATAAAAATCAAAAATCAAACCAGTGTGAGTTAACATACAAAGCTGTGTCACTGTTTTCAGCATGTGAATCTTCACAATTCCCTATATTTGTGTCGTCTCTCTCGCCCACCATGTTTTTTCCTGCCACTCTTTGCTCATGCAGTGAGCTGTCAAGTACAGCAGTTACCTCAGATATTCACAGCACCCCTCAAGTCACCTAACGACATCATGCCCTCTTTCTAAGATGCTGTCCCTTGCTTTTTAAAATCAACCAGCCCACTAACTGTGGCTTGATGGTACTGTCAAGTCGGGACTAACCTAAGACAGTCCTCAGTGCCAGTGCATTTGTCTATGTCCGCGCTCATTTTCATCCCCTTTCCTTCTGTCTTCTCAGAAAGGGAACCTCTGAGTCTCTTCTCAGGCTAACCGCTCCACCTGGGGCATCTGGTCCTTCTTTATCAGAGATTCTGTTCTGTCTGTTTCCCCCTCTCTTGCCTTGGTTGTCACCCTCTGCCTTTTAAACCCAGTGGGGTATAGGTCTGCTCTGACAAGTGGGGTCACCGTGAACAGGCATCAACTTGATGGCAACTAGTTACCAAACAGGAGCTACTGTTTTATTACATATTTATTGAAGGATTACTTAATATGTCAGGAAGATCTACTCCAATATAATAATAGAAGCTATCTTTGAATAATGTGTGTGGGTGTGTGTGTATCTATCTTCCAAATGAGCCTAGTTGTCCATAAGTTCAAATTGTGGGGTGGGAATAGGTCTTTGGCTTTTCCTCTCATGTGACCTCTGTGGGTTATTAATCGTCTCAAAATCTCTGTCTCCTTACTTCTGCAATGGACTAATAATAGCACCTACTTCACAGGGTTGTTCTGAAGATTAATAGATATTCCTATACAGTATTGAACAGCATGACTGCAATATGATAGCTACTTCAAAACATTTTTCAAGTACATTGTGCCTATTTTATGCAAGAGAAAATGTGGAAGAAGGAAGGGAAGGAGGGAAAAAGGAAAGGAAGGAGAGAGGGAACAAAGAGGAGGAGGAAGGAGAGAGGAAGGAAAGGAAGTTAGTTCCCTCCCTAAATGCTCCCCTGGTAGCAAGGCCGGTGAGGTGAGGAGACAGGGTGTCACTGGGCTGGGACAGCCTTCCATGCCCCGCAAGGCTGCTAGGAGTGTGTGGCCTGAAGGACCGCCCCCCATCCCAATCCTACTCTCTCAGGGTAATTCCCTCCTTCATACTGTAAAGGGCCTCTCAGTTGAAAATGCCAATATTTATAAGTATTGGATGAGCCTAAGTTAAAAATACCAGTGGAGGCAAAATCTTCCATGTGGCTCTGAGGAGGCAGAGAGCACAGACTGGCTTTAATTCACACTGACAGGCCTGCAACTGGGTCTGTCATTCCTCAGGAAGACAGACGTAGGCTTTCCCCAGGGGCCTACACCACTGCATTCCCACACACTGTGTTGAAAATGCAGCCTTGACTTGAGGCTGATGTATTCAGCAAAGAGCCTAATGAATGAATCTAATTATTCACAAAACCAGGCTGATAAGAAAGCAAGTGCCAACCTGTGAGAATGAAGAGAGCGTGTACTGTGGTGTCCCTTTAAACCAGTGTCTTGTTGTAATTATGCCTGAGTAACGGTTCTTGCTTCAGTTTGGGGAAGGTGTTATTCAGAGAGTGTCTTTCAGTAATGTAAAGTTGTACCTTTTCTCTGTTTTAGTTTTCCTCAAATGCAAACTGTGCTTATCTTTTAATTAACCTTACCTAAAATGCTTTTTTTTCTTTTTTTCTTCCCCTCTCTCTCGCTTTTCCCCATCTACACAAATCAATATTATAGTAGTTTAAGTTTGAGAAACAGGAGCGTCTTATCTGCAATTGGAACCCAAAAATGAAAAAGCATGGAAAGTAACTGGAAGCAGTTTTTGAAGCTCCTAGACTAATTATTATTTGTAAAACTTGAGAAGAAGGTGAATAGAATGTTAAATGATTACTTTAAAACTGTAAAATAGCTCAGTAACATTTGGGAAGTAATGTGCGGCTGATTAAGGTTCAGAGTTCTGTTTGAATATCTGGCTTTAGTGTTCATCTTAGTCTGATTGGGAAATTCAGCTTCAGCTGTATTTTCTGATTGGTCGTTACTGAAAACACATCTGGGAAAATAAATTGCGCTCAGGTTCTCACACGGATCAGAAATGTATATGCAGTTCAACAGACAGTAGTTGACCACCTACTAAGATATCTTGAGAAGCAAGGTCTTGATTCCTGAAACCTCAAAACAGTGATGAGTTTATGCTGAAGTTTTGGTAGACTGTTCTCCAAAAGGAAGACCAACTCTCTCACAACCCTTTACTCCCCAGTAACAGGTGGAAATCACGTCCTGCACGTACTCATCCTCTCAATTGTCTCTGAATCCAGGAAAGACTTATGTGTATCTGCACTCAATTTAAAGCCAATACTTTTGGCTTTAAATGAAATCTTGATAAGTCTTTCTTTACTAGCTCAAGGACCCAGTGAAGTTGTCCCAAGTATGAATGCCTAACTGTATCTAATCAATCTCACATATTTTACAACTTAATTAGACACTGCTTTGTTTTGTTTCTTAGTTGTTCCAGGTGAATGTCTGTTGTTCCCATGAACAGGGACCAGGTCATCCAGGATAACCTCTGTCATATCATGAGCAGATTTTGGCAGATTAAGCATGTGCTGTTGAGGCTGCTTACAAGGAAGTATCTTACTTAACTGCAGGTTAAACCAGTTGTTGTCAACTTGACTCCGATTCTTGGCAATCCCAGGTGCGTCAGAAGGGAACTGTGTTCCAAAAAGTTTTCAGTGGCTGATTTTTCAAAAGTAGATTGCCAGGTCTTTCTTCCAACGCCCCTCTAGGTGGATTTTACCCTCCAAGCTTTCAGTTAGTAGCCAAGTGCATTAACTGTTTGCATCACCCTATGCCAAAGGACTCCATCAATATGCATGTATTTCATCCTTAATAGAAGATGTATTCATTCTGAAGCTATTGTGAGGCATGAAAAAGGTCCAGAGAATTTGAGACCATTAAGGGACAGAGAAGAGCTGCCCTTACACCGTCTAAATTACATTCTGACCAGGCAGTGAAATGTCAACGCTATTGAAGGAAATCATGATTTCGAAGAATCTGTATAGTACTTGTACAATCCAAGACCTGTGTGCATGATTGAGTAGACAGTACATTACAATGTTTCAGACTAAAAAACAAATAATGTCGAATCTTTAACAAAACAATGTTAGGATGTGCTCAGTCACTCTTTTAGTCAATGATGCCTTGAGCAGAGTGAGAACTCCCCAGGGCTCTGACTTGTGTGGATTATCTGAGCAACAGGAAAGCCTTCAGCTGCAGAGGAGCCAGGACGCTGCAAAGGAACTGTCCCAGAAGGAGTCCCCAGGACCCCATGTCTTTCTGTGCCCTGAACTAAACGTCACAGGGTGTGTTGCATTGAATCTCCTGCTATGTACATAGAACTACTAGTGCTCAAAACACATTTTTATGGTGAATTTCTGGACAAAACTGGGTTTGGTCCTTCTTCATAGCTTGTCTTAGTCTGGAAACTCAGCTGAAACCTGCCCTCCTTGGATGACCATGCTGGTATCTGAATACCAGTGGCATAGCTTCCAGCATCGCAGCGACACACAAGACCCCACACTGCGACAAACTGACAGACATACGGGTGAAGGATGCACTACACTGGTAGTAAACAACTCTTCCTAAAAAAATACATTTCTTTGCCCTCTGGTTCAGCTCTAAGCTCTCCCAGTGCAGGTATACTGTCTGTCTCTGTGGCCACAGGTCAAACCTGATTTCATTTGCCCTTTAGGAAAACTAGAGATCATTTCTCAGATTCTGGATTCCAGGAATGACAGGGAGGAATAAGTGATGTAGGGGAACAATGAAGAGGTTCTGTCTAACATTGCTCACACTCCCTAGTAAGAAATAAAACAAACAGAAAACCTGCCTGAAATTACCAATAGGTGGCCTATGTATTTAGTTTTCAACTTGCTATAAAACCTCAGATGTATAAAACCTACAAGTCAGGTGGTAATAAAGTCTGATTTACTGAAAATCCCTTCATTTATGAAAATATGCACCATAAAAGTAAACTGTTTCTTCAGTATATACACTGTGTAACTGTAGTTCTTAACAGTTGTTGCAACTTACAAGCAAGTGGTATGGTGTGTATTTTATCTGTAGTCTCATTTCACACTCAGGCATCCATAAGAAGTAGACACTATTATTAATCCTATTTTAAATATAAAGAAACTGAAAGATAAATCATGTGCCTAAAGTCACATGGTAAGTGGATGACAAAAGACAGCTGGAGTGTTTGTTCTTGGCAGAGAACCCCATGCATATGATTTTACTGCATACTATTATATCTTTGTAAAAGTTTTATGTTTAGAAAGGATCTTACATGCTGACAAAACATCCATCTTGTGCTTATCAACCCCTGAATAAAATGCAGAAAAGTCATAAAAGATTACATTGTGATCCTACTACACGTTGAATGTAGTTGTTTCATGATTACTGTTAACATATTTGGCAAAGCTTTGTTGTTTGCTGTCAGCAGAATAGACTGGAAAATGGGAGCTGGCATCATTCCTGGGCCTGTCATAAAGGTGTATTTTGTGATGAAATAAGACAGGCTCAGATCCCAATCCTAACTCTAGGACCTTGAGTAAGTTACTTTCTTGGTCGTTCCTCCGCTCATTCATTCATTCTTTCAGTATTGGTTTACAGCACTCTCTTGATGTGCTAGATGTGACAAAGCACTGAGGGGAACGATGTCATTTGACTGGAATTGCCAAAAGATCACTTTGACTATTGAATGAAGAATGGATTGTCAAGGAGTTGAAACAGGGAGACTACTTACCAGGATTTTTCGAGTACCCCCAGGCAAGAGATAATAACTGCAGCTGCTAACCAAAAGTCAACAATTCTAATGCACCACGTAATCCTTGGAAACCCTACAGGACAGTTCTGCTCTGCCCTCTAGGGTCACTATGAGTCAGAATCAACTCAACAGTAATGAGTTTGGTTTTTGTTGATTTCTTGGGCTAGTGAAGGTAGAAAGAAATGAATATAATCAATCCATATTTTAGAAATAGAACTAGTAGACCTTGATTATATATTGGCTGTGGGGATGGTGCATAAGAGAAATTAAAGATGACCCAGATGACCCTCAGCAACTGAATTGAAATATGTTAATCATTTACCAAGATGAGAAATATAATAGGATAAATAGGCTTGAGATTTGGGGAAAATAAAGAGCTCTGTTTAGGGCATATTATAGTTGAGATGCTAATTAAATATGCAAATAGAGACTAATTTGGGCCTGACTTCTCCAGTGAGGCTAAAGCTGAGAGAAGATTCAGGCCTAGAGATATGATCTGGGAAATTATCAGTGTACAGATGGTATTTATAGCCACAGAGCTGGATTAGATTCTCTCACAAGTGAGTGTAGTTATAGTCGGGGGTTCAGGATCAAGTCCAAGGACTTTCCAATATTTAGAGGCTATGTAGAGAAGGAGAAGTTAACAAAGGTGACTGAGAGGGAGGAATAAGTGATATATGGGAACAAAGAAAAGGTTTTGTCTAACATTGCTTAAAAATAGAGTTATCTAAAAATAGAAAAGGATCCACTGGATTTGATAGCGTAGAGTTCCTTGGTGAGTTTAACAAGACTGTCATAAGCCAGACTAAAGTGGACTGAAAAGTGAATGATTAAGTGAAGAAATGGACAAGTATAGATATTTCATGCCAGACATTTTTCTATGAAGGGAACAAAGAAATAGGGAGGTAGCTGTCACAAGAGCTGGAAACCAAAGTTATTCAGAGAAGCTTCAAGGGCTAGTTTGTAGCATTTAGTGTCCAAAGACATGAGAAAAAAAGAGCCCAGCAGACAGAAGGACCCATATGAATGGGAGACTGTATCAACATGAGACTAGAAGAACCACATGGTGCCTGGCTACCACCAAAGGCAGCTGTGATGGTGGACACAAGAATCCCTCAGGCAACATGAGAAAAAGAGAGGTGCGGCTCAAGAGCTCTACTAAAACACCAGAATTGATGTTCTGATAGCCTGGAGGGTCCCCTGGGAACATGGCCTCTAGATCTGCTGCTGGCCCTGACCAGAAACCAGTACCAAGGTCAACTGCCCAGACAAGAATGGTCTGGACGCAGAGACACAGTGTGATCATATTGTATGTTTACTTTGTGGTTCTGTACAGTTATAGGAAGCTGTCCTACTGGTTTCCTTCTAGATGGGAGAATAGAGGGTAGAGAGGAGGGGACAGGTGCTCATTAAGAGGATGCTAGAACTATGGAGTGAAAAGAAGGAATGTGCTGTCACTGGGTGAGGAGAGCAAATGGAGCTGCAGATACACGGGCATGCAAAATTGATTTGGATTGTATGCTTTCACTTAATCACAATAAAAAATTTAAAAAGTAGAAAAAAAAAGTTTGTGATCATAACTTTAAAGTGAAATTAATTGCTAGAATTGTGAGACTTCCTCCAATAACTTTTAGATACTCTGGTGAAAGTACAGAGAAGAATTTGGGGTTCATCAAAATGTGGGATTTTACCAGTGGAAAGTTACAGATGGATGGATGAATATGAAATATAAACTTAATAAAGATGAAAATATCCACCACAGATGTGTTACTAATAGTGAAAAAGTGGTAAAGTCAAATGATGTGGAAATCTACATGCGGCAGAAGTAGGAGGCTTAAAGCAGACGGAAGGAGAGGTCATAGAGGTTAGTAACTGGGAGGCCTAAAATCAACATTTTGAATGCATGGTTACTGATGATAACACACTCTAGAATGGAATATAAGGTCCAACAATTAAGTCTGCAAACTTAATTGTTCTAAACACTAAATATGCCTCATTGCTGAATATCAGTATAGTCACCTTAGAAGTCCTCCCCTTGGGAAGCTATGCACCAATGCTGGCACCTAGTCTACCCTTCAAAGCAGTTTGGGAACTCTTTCTGGAAAGGCCATTGGACACGGTGGCAAGTTCACAAACTTGTCTAGTTGTATGTGAGGGACTTTTTAGCTAGTAAACAAATAACTGTATGGGAATACTCTCCCCGCTCACCCGATCTCCCCCACCCCATGACTTTTTTCTTTACTTGAAGATAAAGGAAATATTGAAAGGAAGATACTTTGATGACATTCAGGACATCAGGGGTAGTATGACAATAGCTCTGATGGCCATTCCAGAAAAAGAGTTCCAATATTGCTTTGGAGGTAGACCAGGTGCTGGCATCAGTGCAGAGCTTCCCAAGGGGAGCACTTCGAAGGTGACTGCGGTGATATTCAGCAATGAGGTATGTAGCACTTTTGCTAGGATGAGTTCGTGAACTTAACTGGAAGTTCTTGTAGTTTGCTAAAGAGAAATGGAAGAAAAGAACAAGGGAGGTATGAGGGCAAAGTAGCCAAGGGTCTAAGGTATTGGATAAGCCATTCTTGTGGTTCAAATCAGTACAGACAATGCCAAGAGCCGTGGGGTAAGGAACAGAGAAAGCAATGAAGTAGAGTCTTCAATGAATGATTGCAAACATGAGGATTGGGAAAGGACAACAATAAGCAGTAGTAATGGGCGGTATATCTAAGTCTCAGGAAATTCAGTACAACTTGAAATTTTAAAAAATGAAGAAAACATAGTTTGCAAGTGGCAAAAAGGAGCAAGGGGAACACCCATGTCACTCAATAGCCATGAGGTAATGGGAATATAAGAGATTAAGGAGCCTCCCAGTAAAGGGACCAAAAATGAATGAATAGTCTTGAATCACTGAGAAGTATGCAAGGCTGTTTTAGACTAACCCTCCTGCAGAAAACAGTGGCAACGGCTGGACAAAATACAGTGGCACAAAAGAAAGCAGTTTGCAGGCATAAGAGAGCAATTAAAACATCCAGTCCTTGTGGATACTAGATCTAGCCAAGTGCTGTCGAGTCGGATCCAACTCATAGTAAGGAAAGGAATATGTGTTATGGTGAGCCAAACTTTCCTTTGAGATATTCTGCTCAACTTTCATCTCAGAGCAGATAAGTCAAACTGAAACAAAGGACTAGACTTTGCTGAAGTGTCACTGAACTTAAAAAAAAAAAAAAAAAAAAAAGACAGTTCCCTTTGAGTCATTTCTGATTTGTGGTAAACTCAGAGGGTTTCAAAGGCTGTAAATCTCTACAGGCTGCCACATCTTTCCCCAGAGGAGTGGCTGGGGATTTTGAAACAACAGCCTTTTGGTTGGCAGTTCATTGCTTTAAGACAAGAAATGAAATTTGAAAATAGAGACAGCAAGTTTATGGAGAGCCAGGATCCTGTAGAAAAGGGAGCCGTAAGGAAATGAGACCAATATCCTGCTTGCAGTTGCCCCTTGGGGCATTGCCAACTTAATCTGCAGGGCAAAAGATGAAGAAACGAAGCATAAAGAAGCTGTCCGTTCAATCAAAAGTTAGCGTAAATTTGGCAGGATCACCAAGCTAAAGCAAAACTGAACCCACTGCCACTGAGTTGGTGATCTTAGAGGTCCGAGTAGAAATAACTGCCAAGGAGCGCCTGGCAGATTTGCACTGCCAGCCTTTTGGTTAGCAGATGTAACACTTCAGTGACTTGGGCTTGAAGTAAGAGACTTCTAAAAGACAAGACTTTTGATAAAAGGGCAAAGAATTAGACCAGCCCTTACAAAACCTGAAGCTCGGGGTCCGTTCAGCTAAATATCTATTGTACTGAATGATCTGCTCATATACTGTCTGTCTGCTATCAGTCCTTCTCTGGAGGAAGACAGCATCATCCAGAAACTCTGCGATTTTTTTTCCCTATGAAACACATTATTCAATAAAAAAAAAAGTTATCAGCCGTGCCAGGGCACAGGAATAAATAACTGAAAACTAAAAGAAGAAGAAAGAAGAATTTAGGAACAAATCTACATAGACCCAGACATGCAACATGAACTTGGAAATAACTATAGTAATCATGTTCCAGAACATAGATAGTAAGATAGAGAATTTCACCAGAAATCTAGATTTTTTAAAAAAAGAGATTATATAACTGAAATGTATAATAACTGAAATCTAGCATTCAGTAGAAATGTCAATTGCAGATTAGACAAAGGAAAGATCAACAAATTGTTAGTAGAACTCCAGAGAAGATTATCACAGAGAAAAAAGAATGAAAGCTATAGAAAACAGCAAAAGAGACCAGAGCTTAGTACTGGTTCATTTCAGTTCTATCCTCTATTAAGAATCTGTGTTGCTAAAAAATCCCAGGAAAATAATACATAAGACTCACCTGGAGAACTTACTAAAGTGTATATTCTGATTCAGTATACCTTGGGTAGAAACTCAGATTTTCAGTGGGGGCTGAACTTGAACCAACCATTGGGAAGCTCTGAAAGAGACATATTGGACATGGTTAAGAAGTCTAACATAGTGCAATTGAAGTACAAAAAAAAAATGAACAAGAAAGAATGAGGCCAAAACAATATTTGAAGAGATACTGTCCATAACTTTTCCAAAAGTAAACAAAGACCTCAAGAAAACTTACAAACCTCAGGAAAGATAAATATAATGAAAAATACATCTATTTATATGAAAACTATTGAAACAAAAGGTGAAAATATATATTTGAAAAAATTGAAAAACCACATATCCAAGGAAGCAACAATAAAACAAGCTTGTTAACAGAAATTATGGAAGCTAGAAGACAGCGTAATGATACCTCTACAGTGCTGAACAATTGCTAACTGGGCATTCTCTGTTCATCAAACATAGCCTTCAAAAGTTAAGATACAACGTAAATGTTTTCATACAGTCAGAAAGAAAGGAAGAGAAAACTTATTGGCACGGTATTCATATTAAGACAAATAATAAGGTGAATATTTCAGGCATAAATAAAATGATTTTAGATGTAAGCAAAGTAATGAAGGGAGGAGTAAAAAGCATTGGAAAGATGGGCAGATAGAAATTTTGACAATACAACAAAATACTAATACTGTCTTGTGGAATTTAAAATATATGTAGAAATAAAATTTGTGACAAAAATGTACAAAAAGTGGGAGGAGATAAGTGGAGTTTGTCTTTGCATTCTCTGGGTTGTTGCTTAGGTATCAGTTTAAGGTTGTTATGAGGTACCACTGAGTCACTTCCAACTCCTGGTGACGCTGTGTACAACAGAATAAAACATCCCCCAGTCCTGCACCGTCTCCACAATCACTGCCAGGCTTGAGCGCATCGTTACTGCCACTGGGTCAGTCCATCTTGTCGAGGGTCTTCCTCTTGTTTGCTCACCCTCTGACCAAGTATATTGTCCTTCTCTAGGGACTGGTCCCTCCTGAAAACATGCCCAAAGTACATGAGAGAAAGTCTTGCTATCCTGACTTCTAAGGTGCTTGCCGACTGTACTTCTTCCAGGACAGATATGTTCCTTCTGGCAGTCTGTGATATGTTCCATAATCTTTGCCAATGACATAATCCAAAGGCATCAATTCTTCTTTGGTCCTTTTTTATACATTGTCCAGCTTTCACATGTGTATAAGTTGATTGAAAATACCGTGGCTTGAGTCAGACTCACCATAGTCCTCAAAATGATGTCTTTGCATTTTAACATTTGAATGACATCTTTTGCAGCACATTTGCCCAGAGTAGTATGTCATTTGATTTCTTGATTGCTGCTTCTACAGGCATTGATTAAGGATCTAAGCAAAATGAAATCCAATTTAAAATAGACTTTAGTAATTCAAGGAAATAGGTATGATGCTCAGGGTAATTACTGAAAAAGAAGATTGAGTAACTTGAAAACAAATTCTGAGACAATATTTCAAGTTTAAATATATTAGTAATTGCATAAAATATAAAACGGTTTGAATAATGCAGTTAAAAGACAGGGATTATCAAGCTGTATTAAAAATATATATATAATGTTTACAAGAGACCCATCTTATTTACTAGAGAACAGAGAGTTTGAAAGTCAAAGGAATGAAAAATATGTTGCATCAATATTAATCAAAAGAAAATTGACAGTTATGCTAATAACAAGGTTGACTTTAATGCAAGAAGAATTACTAGTGGAAAAGAACATTTCATAATGATTAAAAAGTCAACACAACAGGAAAATATAACTATCTTAATTTTTATATGGACTTAAAACAATCTCAAAGTATAAAAAACAAAAACTAACACTACTAAAAGGAGACAGATAAATCTACCATTATAGTTAAAAGATTTGAACAGAACTATCTAAGTAACTGATAGAAGTAAAGCATATAAAAGAATCAATACAGACAGGGAGATTTGAACAATTAACATACTTGACCTAATTGACATATACTGAACTCTGCAACTAGCAAATGCAAAGCACATATTCTTAACAAGTAAAAAGAAATGTTTACCTCAGTCGATTATGTACTAAGCTATAAAGCAAGTTTCAACACATTTCAGAGGGTTTAAATCATACAGAATGCATCTCTACAGTGAAATTAAGTTAGAAATTATGGACATTCAAATGATCAGTAGTGAAGCAGTACAAGTCTTCATAATTATAGATCAATAAAGAAATCACAGCTAAGTGAAAAAAACTAACTCAATAATATATCAAAATTTGTGGAAAATTTTAGTCTTAAATGATCACATTAGAAAGGAACAACTGAAAAGCAGTTATCCATCTAAAGAAAATTTATGTCTAGAAAGTAGAAAATACAAAATATGAACAAAACCTAATAAAATAAAAAGCAAGTTTATCATAGAGAAATTTAACAAAGCTACAGGTTGATTTTTTTAAAGATTAATAATTATATTAATTGCTGGGGAGACTAATCAAGAAACAAAACCAAAACCAAATCAAACCCACTGCTGTGTAGACTCCAACACGCAGCAACCCCACAGGACAGGGTAAAACTGCCCCATAGAGTTTCCAAGGAGCCCCTGGTGGATTTGAACTGCTGATCTCTTGGTTAGCAGCTGTAGCTCTTAATGACTATACTAACCAAGGTTTCTTAAGGGAAAGGTACAATTTATCAATATCAGGAGTGCAGAAAAGGAACATGATGGAGATAACATAGACATTAAAAAGATAAGAAAATAGTATGAACATTGTTGTGCTAACAGTTTGAAATTATTGAAGTCCACGAATACCTTAAAAACTGCATAACACATTGCCATGGAAAATAGAGTCCTACAGTGGAATTGTTGGGGGAAGCAGACTATGACGTCATGAAAGCACTTAGCATCAGTCTTGGCACTTAACTCTTGGTAAATGTTTATTGTTATTATTAAAATCATTATGGGTAGTAGGTACAGAGGAACAGGAATTCCTGCGAGTCAGTGATCCACAGACCACTGGTATATTTGGTGTCTTTATGTGAGGTTCCAGTGTAGTGGTGTAACAACAGTCTTGTCTAATATATAGGCGAAAGCAAGAGCTCGATGCACACATCGGACCAGAAGACAAGGAGAGCGAGGAGGGTTGGTGCCTGCCAGTGAAAATGAGGAATATCAGAGGCAGGGCAGTTACCATGTTCTTTCTTTCTCAGAAACATCACACTTACTTGAAAGTGTATGTGAAAAATGTAGCAGCGACCACCTTGGAATGGAAGGAATATAGAAAAAAGATATGTACAACATCTAAGTTACAGTTCCAACATGAAAACTTGTCACTTTGTTCCTATACCCAAACCCAGTGCCTTCGAGTCCTATAATAGCCACATGAATTAAGACACAGCAACTATCATTTATGATTTAAAATGTTAAGTTTTTCTTTTCCTGAGTTTAAAAAGAATGAAATTAATAAAAGGCTAATTTCCTTAATACGCAAAGATCTTTTTCAAATCAATTCGAAAAATAGGAACAATGAAATTTTTTCAGTGGAACCAGGATAGGAAAAGAAAAAAAGGAAATCTCAGGAAAAAAATTGATCAAAAAAAATGTGTCAGGTAAGATTCTCAACTGCACTCATATTTTAAAAAAATAAAATAAAGCTACAGGCAGATGCCGTTTTCTAAGAGATGGGAATTCACCTGGATTTGGAGCATTTGCTCAAGTTGTCTGGGCTTTTGTTTGCTGTTTATAGATGATGTTAGATGCCGTCGAGTTGGTTCCAGTTCACCGCTGCCCTGTGTTCAACAGGGAAAAGCCCTGCTCTGTCTTTTGCCACACAACAGTTGTCGTGCTCGAGCCCACTCTTGTCGCCCATGTCAGTCCGTCTTGTTAAGGGTCTTCCTCTTTTCTGCTGGTCCTTTGCTTTATTACGCATGATGCCCTCGAGGGACTGATCCCTCCTGACAGCATGTCCAAAACGTGTTCGACCCAGTCTGGCCATCCCTGCTTCCAAGGAACATTCTGGCTGTACTTCTTTCAAACCAGATTTGTTGGTTCTTTTGACAGTCCATGGTATATTCTTCTCCAACACCACAATTCAAATTTATAAATAGCAAGTGGTCATATATATATATATATATATATATGTACACACACATGCATATATATGCATGTGTATGTATATAATGTGTGTATTATGTGTATATGAGGTAATACATGTATCAACTTATGTAAAGCAGTTTCTTTCTTCTTCAAAGCCTTCTCCAATTTTTTAATATTTGAAGAGGGCCTAGAGATAAGTAAAGGGAAATAAGTCAGTTTTTGTGCAAATATGAACGTGCATATGGCTGGCAGTAGCAGGAGAAGCATGTACCTAGCCCCAACTTAGTATTCTTAGAACCAAGTGGCTCTTTAAAACTGCCAGGCCCACTTTGAATTCTCTGTGCACCGAGCTGGTTCCACATAGCTTGTTTACCCCATTCAGTAGAACTGCAGATTTTGGCAAATCACCCTATCTGTCACTGTCAGCACACCCAGGTAACCCTGCTTGTACATCTAGGAAGTCACCTCTAAGCTTTATCTCCAGTGAGACTGGAAATGGATGAGTTGTCATTTGGAAATGACAGTTGCTACAAGAAAAGAACATTGTGTTCCAATGTTTTGCTAGTGGTCCTTAACTTTTAGATTATTTGAATCAAATGGAGATTGGGGAACTTTTTAAGATCTTCTAACTCCTGGGAACTCTAAAGATAGACAGCCAGTAGGGTTGAAAATGCAGTGCCTCTCAATGTGTTAAAAAGCTTGTCTAACCCCAGGAGCCTGCTCTTCAGACCTCTGACTTGGATTAATGTGTACATGGGCCTACAAAGAGTATGGGAGGCCCCCCATAGTCTTAGAAGGAGACCCACCTTTGTGTAGAACAGCTGTTTTATGAGGCTGTAATTCCTGGCTGTTAGCTGCCATGGAGTCTGCCCAACCCAGGGTGACCCCACGCAGTGAGCGTCTTTGTCATCAGTTGTGGTGGGACCACTGTGATCCACAGGATTTCCAAGGGTCAGTTTTTGAAAGCACATCAGCAGGCATCACTTCCTACTCCATCTCATCTGGAAGCCCTGTTGAACCCCGTTCAACACCATATAACACAGAAGCCTCCACTGACAGACTAGGGTAGCTACTCGTGTGCTGAATTGGTGGCGAATTGAACCTAGTCTGCTGCATGGATGGTAAGAATTCTACCACTGGCCCTCACATCTTTTTTGTTTGTTTTTTTAGTGATGTTGTTGCTTTCGGTCATCACCGAGTTAACTATAACACGTGGCGATCCCACGTGTACAGAGTAAAACTACTCCACAGGGCTTTAAAGGCAGTGACCTTCTGGAAGCAGATTACCAGCCCTGTCTTCCACAGGGCCTCTAAATAGGTTTGAGGTTTGAACTGCCAACTTTTCCACTAGTAGTTGAATGTTTAATTGTTTGTACCACCCAGAGATTCCTTTTTAGTGATAACCAGATGGAAATTAATTATTACAATGATAATACCATCAGTTGTATTTATGTGAATTTATATTTTGTCTGGCAGTTACCTTGCTGTAACTACACTTTCTATAGCTACCCAGTTTCTCTTCCTTGTTCTGACTTTTGTTAAGTTGAAACAGAACTTAATACAGGCCATAAGGGTTTCCGGAAAGTCCAAGGAGAGTTAACATTCAGAATGAGGAAAGAGGGTCAAGTTGCTTTAACTGACTTGCTTTGCTACCTAGGCTTTTCCCAAAGTTATTCCCCACCTCCCTCCTCTGCGTTGCCCATCCTTCACACACAGATTGCTGCTTCCATCCTCTCCTTGGAAACTTCCCAGCTGTTCTGAGCCACAGATTTCCCATTTCTTCTGCTCTTTGGTCTGAAAACTCTGTGAACTTCTTTCCATGTTCATCTTCCCTTCAGTTTCTGAATTATCTGTTTCCTCTTAGGCATGTGTGAAGCCCCCGTAAACCTTCCTTTACCAAAACTAGAAAGAAAACCAAAAAACAAAACACTGCCGTTGAGTCCATGGCAACTCATAACAACTCTATAAAATGGAGTAGAACTAGAAAGAAGGCCATCAAAATTATTTATCCAACATTGTTGAATTCAGAGTTCATTACATTGTCTTTCAAATGATTCACAGGTCGTTCTCTGCCCAGACTGTCTTTCAAGCATAATTGCTGCAGGAACTAAAGGCTATACACCATTAACAATGTCGGGGTGGGGGGTGTCGGGAGAGGACAACGGAAACAGAAAATGAGGCCAAGCCCCAGGGCTGCCGAGCAGGAGGAAGCAGGGGGGTTCACAGCTGGCTGTGTGCTAGGTAAACCATGAAGGAAACCCAAGGTAGCACCAGGGTAGGAGCCAGCTGCCACATGGGTGGCATCTAAGTGTGGAGGACAGGACAGGTGACTTAGGACAATGGAGGCTTATCCAAAAAAGAAGCGTTCAGGCAACTTGCCATATGCAATGTGAGATGAAGACTTGACAGCCAGCTAGGAAAATCCTGAAGATGCTGACGGGTAGAAAGAGCGGAGCTGACATTGGTTCCAAGCAGAAGAATGAAGAGTTATATAGAAGCAGCACCTTATTGTTACAGCCAGGAACGAAATACCAGGAAGAGCTGTCTGCAGCTCACTGTTGACAGTCCTTCACTAGATGAATTCACAACAAAACCACAGCAAGTGATTACCCAGCTGTGACACGATGGATGCTAATAATAAAAACTAATATTTATTGAGCATGGGGTCTCATTAGTACCTCTTTTTATTTTCTCAGCAGCTTTAAGGAAACTGTTCCGTAATTGTCTGTGGTTTTCAAATAAAGCTCGGAGAAATTAAGTGACTTGCTCAAGGTGACAAGTTAATAAGTGGTAGATGCTCAAGTTGTTTGATCACAAAGACCCTCCATTCCCTGCTAACCTGCTACACAATCAAGCCCATCAGCTGCCTGTTACTAGACAAAGGTTCGAAGGGAGCTGGGAAGGATTTCTTTACATGTTTTATATGGTCTTGTGCAGTAATTGTTATGTAATTGACTAGCTATAAGTAAATGCAGCACACTTCCTCAACCTTACAGTTGAGAGGTAAACTTAAAAGTCTAGATCAGCCTCTTTTGAGAATTCTGGTAGTTATAAAATACAACACTTTGTCTTATGTGAGAAACATTGTCAGCACCATGGACACAGCTCCAGTTTTTCTTGGCAACTGGAAGATGGTATAAGCCCCCTGCTGGGAACCCCCCTCGGGGGTGAGGCAGGGCAGATTACCGCTTATGAGGTCACCGATAGACAGTTAACAGTGTCTTTCTGCTACAGATGCTCAAGAAGTCCCAATCCAGTTAGCAAGAGCAAGGCTTTATTGGTTGATTTTGCAAAATCAGGGGCCTGAGCCCACAAAGGAGGCTGGTCAGAGAGGACACACTAAACAGTGCCTTACAAGCCCTTTTCATCTTCCAACTCGTGAGTCCCTCCCCCAGTTCTTCACTGGCTGAGTACTATGGGGTTAACAAGCTCTCCCAAATGTCGCCTAAGTCTTAATATTCCATCTCCCGTTTCCCCGAATAGGTCCCCCCCTGCCCCGCATCCTCCCCCTTACCCAACTTCTTTCAGGTTAACTAGACTCGAGGGCACTGGGTTTAGTCACTTCTTACCTTGGCCTTTGTTCTGAGGATGGACCATTTTGAATTTTGTTTTTCATGTCTTACCACCCTCATTATTAAATATAAAAAGCATTGTTATGAAACTCACTGCCATCAAGTCAGGTTGTTACAAAAGGTATCATAAAAAGTTAACCAAGTACAGACAAACACAAAATAAGATTTCACTACTACCTTCAGACTTGCGTGGTTCAGTCCTTCTAGTCAGCCGAGGGATCAGCAGACTGTTTTCTCCTGAGCACCCACAGAGACTACGGAACACAAGAGGTGAAACAGCCTCTACTTTTTATTGTTTCCTAAACAATGTTCTGTGTAGGGCTTTGAACCAGTTCAAACCAGTTCGGTAATGACCAAGGAAATGAATTGGAAGAGACCCAAATTTTGCTGTTTGTCCTGTCTGTAATAGTGATTGAAAATGGAAAAATTACTTGGGGGAGCTCTGGAATGAGAGACTCAGAAAGGATGTTGTGAGCCCTTTCAGGAGTCTGATGCAGAAGACTGGATTTTTGTCAGAACCGTGGAAAAGTAACACACATGCAAACTGCAAACTAGCATGGTCATCAGCCAGCTTTGAGTGGGACACTGCTGTTTCTGATTCTGCCTGGAACTGAATGGGCAAGAGACCTGGCTGCTACGCAATGCCTGCGAGTCATTTGTTTTCTAAGAAAGAGATTGAGTTTCTAGCAGGGCTTAGATCCATGATTTCTCACATTCTGGTTTTCTTTCCCTTTCACCCAAATTTTAAAACATTCATGTCTATTCCAGTTTAGCTTCCTCAGCCACATCTAAACTGGAAAGAAGTGGTACAAAGCTTTAGTACTGTGCAACACAAAAGGTTTTATATGTACCAGGCCCTTGAGGGATTTCAGACAAAGAAAAAAAAAATACAAGTCCCTACTTTCAGATTCATCGTATAGTGGGAGAAATGCAAGACACATGAATAATGCAATACAACTCTTGGGATATGTACAGATTTTGAATTATTACCTCTTGCCTCTTAACAAACGTGGAAGTCGAGAATTGACATGCCTTCGGGGCAAACAGATCTCCAGCCTCAGGCAGCTTCAGAGACCCTCTTGAACCATGTTTGCTGCAGGCATCACAGAGAGTCAATTCCCAGGAGAAAGAACTGGAGGTGGAAATCCTCACGAAGCTCTTCCATCAAGTGCAACAAGAGCCTGTCAACAACTCCTACTGCTCTCTGCCTGGCCCACAGGTATCCTGAGGTGCTACTAGCTCAACATCCTTACAGGGTAGATCTTTAAGCCTTTATACTTATTCATATCTCAGTGACTTTTTTTCTTAATATAAGAATTCCATGACTTGGAAAAGTGCGATTTTCCCATAGAATCCTCGAAGACAATTTCTCAGATGCTTGTTTCCTATAAGAAATATTTCCAAGAGTTAATTAACTTCCTCTCCAAAGCTCATCTCTTTTTTCACAAAACTTCTTGCTCTTTCGGTGGTATCAAGGAAATCTTAGTTTGATGTCAGGGTATCTGGAACACCTCTTGTCTTGATAGTGCAGCTATAACAGAAATACCACAAGGGATGATTTTGAAGAACAGGAGTTTATTTTCTCGTTGTTCAGGAGGCTGGAAGTCTGAATTTATAAGATGTGGCTCCAAGGTGAGGTCCTTCTTTGTCTGTTTCAGCTTCTGGCTTTTATTGTTCATGGTTGTCAGCGCCAGCTCATGGCCAGCTCATGCTAACAGGGAAACGCTGATGGGTCTGCACTGTCTTCATGATTCTCCTGACTTCGCCTATGTTTGAGTCTGGTTTTGCCACTGTTACACAATGCATGTTGCTGAGGATTTCCCAAATTCTCTCTGTCCCGCTGCTTTACCAAACATGTCCTTCTGCAGCAATCACTCTTTCTTGACATGTGTCTAAAGTAAGTAGCTGAAGTGTCACCATCTTTGTTTCTCAGGAGTATTTTGGCTGTATTTCTTCTGAGACTGATTTGTTCATTCCTCTGGAAGTCTACAGTATAGTCAGTATTCTTTGCAAACATCACAATTTGAATGCATCAGTTATTCTCTTTCTTTTTCATTGTCCAGTTTCAGCTTCCAGTAGCTGCTGGCAGTCCTTGAGTTTTCTAAACTTACAGATTCATCGAGGCTCTCATCATACAGTGGTGAAGTATTTGGCTGCTAACCAAAAGACTGGCAGTGTGAATCCGCCAGCCACTCCAGCCTTATGGGGCAATTCTACTCTGTCCTATAGAGTCACTCCGAGTTGGAATTATCTCAACAGCAGTGGGTTTTATAGATTCATCTGTCCCATTGTCATTAGGTAGCTTGTGTCATCCTCCTGTGAATGCTCACATCAGTGTCTAATTAGCTCTTTTTATAACTCAGAAATGATTAGGTTCAGGACAAACCGTACCCAAATATGGCCTTATTAGCTAGGGTTTTGAGCTTTTCTCCCTAGTTCAGTCATGGACGATAAAGCAAACCTGAATGGAACTCAAATTTTTAAAACGTAGGTGAAGTGGGATGATACTCAGTATGGGAAAAATTACAGGTTGAAGCCCTGCTAGAAACTTAATCTCCCTCTTAGAAAACAAAGGTAACACATGCATTGCATAGCAACCTAATATGTTGGCTGGCAGAGTTGGAAACAGCAGTGTCCTGTTCAAAGATGGAGGCTGACCACACCACTTTGAATGTGTGTTAGTGTCCACAGTTCTGACAGTAATCCAGTGTTATTCATTCAGCTTGGCTCTGGAAAGGGTTCTCTACACTTCTTCTGTGCATACCATTATAAGGCTCCCACCCATAGTCTTTTCCATTCCAGTTATCAGTTTGCTTCATCCAGACTGTGAAAGTTCAGATTTGTTCCAGTTTGCTTCATTAGCCATGACCAAACTGGTTCAAAGCCCCATAAGTAACTTAGCAAAGAAAGCCTTATTTCCAAACAGGATTACATCTGTAGGAACAAGGGTTAAGGTTCCAACATGTATTGAGGGGGACACAGTTCAGTCAACAACACCTCTAGATACCACTTTGTAGGGATGCTATTCCAAGAGGACTGCCAGCAAATGAAAAATGGCATGTTCTTAGTGCTCTACCCCTCTGTAAGTTCCCTCTCTTGGTGATAGCTGGGGCTGAAGGGGCCACAGGAGGTGATGAATCCGTAGTGTGAAGGAAGGGCGCATAGCAAGTGTTTTGTAACATAAATCCTGAACACTTGACTCTGCAGGGCTTGTGGTGGCAGATGCCTTGGAATTACCAGGATGCTTTCTTGTTATGAGCAGATAATTCTCTTGTAGGCCTATTAACTTAACATAGCTAGCATTTCCTCACTGAGTACCTGATGGAGAGGTTTGCAATTCTGTTGTTAGTTGCTGTCAAGTAGACTCTTAATAATGACGACCTCATGTACAACAGAGTGAAACATTGCTTGGTCCTGTGCCATCACCACAATCATTGGTAAGCTCAAGCCCATTGTTCTGGCCACTGTATGTATTCTGAATACCTTCTGATCTAGGGTGTTCTTCTTTCAGCACTATGGTGGATAATATTCTGTTGTGACCCCCGGGGTTTCCGTTGGCTAAATCTTGGAAGTAGATCATCAGGCCTTTTGTACTGCTCTGTCTTGTTCTGGAAGCTCTACTATAACAGGTCCACCTTGGGGAACACTGTTGCTATTTGAAATACTGGTGGCATAGATTTCAGCATCACGGCAACATACAAGCTATAACAGCATGGCAAACTAGCAAATGGGTGGTGGACAAGCCTGCTTTATCTCGTTTCTTGTATATGAGGTATATTAGTGTATGTCCGGTGAGAAGCCAGAAACCACACAATGACTTAAAATAGGATAAATTTAGTGTAAAGAATTATTATCATCTGATTAGGAACTCTGGTGGCATAAATGGCTAAGTGCTTGGCTATTAACCAGAAGGTTGGTGATTTGAACCCATCCAGCTGCTGTGTGAGCAAAAGATCTGGAGACATGTTTCTGTAAAGATTACAGGCAAGAAAACCCAATAGGTTCTGCTCTGCCACATGTCACATGAATCAAAATCAACTCAGTAGCATCTGCCACATGTCACATGAATCAAAATCAACTCAGTAACTCCTAGTTAAAAAAAAAAAAAAAGCTGACTATAAGGTATGAGAAAATTCTGTATTTTACCCATAGGCTGAGGACAGGTACCCAAGGCTGAGGTCAGACCTCTAAAAAAAAGGTGTGTTTGTAGCCTGCTGGACACCGGAGGAGTTTATTGGTGTTCCTGGGCTGGAGCTGACCCAAGAATGATCCTTCAGACTGCAAACAGGACACAACCATCTTCTGTTTGCCTCCAAACAGACAGCCTGCAGAGAAGTGGGGAACTGGTGACAAACCTCCTCTGGGTAGCGTTGCCAGAAAAAGTATAGGACACCCAGTGTAGGATAATGTAAGTGTGTCCCAAATACTGTGTGGGATATGCCAGCCAAGTGCCGTCATGGTGTGGGATATACTGATGCTGAAAGTTATCTGTTGTTTATTTGAAAGTCACTTTAACTGGGCCTCCTGTGTTTTTGTTTAATTCTTTTCTAAATCTGAGAACTGTAAAGTACAGGTAGGGCACAAGCAAGCCACGGCACAGAGGATACTGGGGAGGAGCCTGGGGCTGAGCACTGACGTTCTCACACCTGCTCTGCCTATAGACCATGAAGCATCTAGAAACAGCAGAAGGACCTCTTCCTCCTGCAGAAATCCCTCCAGCATCCTCTGCTATGAAAATAGAGCATCCTGCTCACAGTGAAGGAGAAGTGTTTAGAGGAATCCCTTCCATTATCACAGAGCACACATGAAAGGCTAAATTTAGACCTGAAGGGTAATATTATAGATTACATTGTGTCCCCCCAAAATATGTGTTATAAGGCATAACCTCTGTGCTTGTGGTTATAATCTCATCTGGGAATGGGTTATCTTTGTTATGTTAATGAGATAGGATTAGTGTAGGGTGTATCTTGGTTCAGTTGGCTTCGAGATATGAAAGAGAAGAAACAAATAAGCAAGAGAAGCAGAGATGAGGAAAGAGAGATGCCAAGCTGCATGAAGATCACCGAGGAGCAGTGAGGACCTTTGCTCAGAGAAAACAGAGAAAGCCTCCCCCTAGAGCAGGCACCCTGAATTTGGAATTCTAGTCTCCTAAATTGTGGGAAAATAAGTTTCTGTCTGTTGAAGTCTCCCACTTGTGGTGTTTCTGTTACAGAAGCACTAGATAACTGAGACAGGTAATATGTTTAGAAGTGACACTTGAAGCTGTATCCTTGCTCCTGTCACCTGTGGAAGACACTTGTCAGATCCCTTACTTTGATATAAAAAGCAAATCAACTCAGGTTAATCAGGCACAATTTCTACTTGGTAAATAATATATGATACCGCCTCACATATTTGTACCCCAAATACACTAACCCACTGCTGTTGAGTGATGCCAACTCATAACAACCACAAAGGGAGAATTGAGCTACTCCATAGAGTTTCCCAGGAGCACCTGCCAGATTGAAACTGCTGACCATTTGTTAGCAGATGTACCCCTTACCCCCTGTGCCAGCAGTTTCTGCAGATATTTGTACAGCTTCCTAGAATTTTATCAACCATGCATTCGTCCCACTTGTTTTTTTTTCTCAGTCACTGTAGAAGAAAAATTGAAAGAAAAAAGTTTAAGAAAAGCTCCCCAAGCTATTCCTCATACCATAGTTAATAATCCTTACCCATTGCTATTAAGCCAGTTCCCACTCACAGCAATCCTGTAGGACACTGTAAGTGCCCTATAGGATGTCCAGGGAGCAGCTAGTGGATTTGAAATGCTGACCTTGTAGTTGGCAGTCGAGCTCTTAACCATGGTGCCACCAGGGCTCCTCCCTAGTTAACAGTGGGAGAAAAGTCATCTACCCATTGACTGTCACTGTAAAAAGAACTACTTTTCTGGATTCTTTTTCTTAATTGAAGCATAGTGCTGTCAACTTGAAGGTTAGGTACATTTGGAGCTGAACTCTTTCTTGACAGGTTTCTACCCAGAAGATATTTCACAACTGTAATTATATTTTTTTCTAATGAAAAGATTGTAAATGGAGAAATTCTAAAGTTGAGGCAAGAATGACATTAAAACATGTACATGTTAGCCATACCTGCCTCCAGGTGGTAGACCCAGGCTTTTAGAAGCAGGTTCTACTTTTTTCTAGCATATTGTGTCTTTGAGATCGAGCAGTTTATGGAAACTACTCAGAAGTGATTTTGTTATAGAATAAAATGTTAATTTGTACAAACCTCCCTTTGAAGGTTTTAATATTAAATAATATTTAAATTCTGTTGGAATAAAGAGAAACCTTATAAGGACTTTTTTTTTCCTTGTTTCAAAAGCAAAAGTGATTTCATGATGGAGTTTGGGGAGACAAATTCTCCTCCTTTTACTAAGGACACAGGCTCTGATGAAAGAAACAGCTACATAAAACCTCCAGCCAAATGAGATACCTGGGGAAAAGGACAGAGTATTCAGGATTTTTCAGGTTAGATAGTAGTTTCTGGAAGCTCTTCAATTAGATTTGAAGCCCCTGGAGGTGTTTCATTTAAACCATAACAAACAGTAACCCATGCAGAAGCTGGATGAGTGTGTCACCTGAAATTATATTTAGGATAATTTGAAGCTTGCCTTAATTACTTGCTTGTGTGTGAATCAGTTAGCAGGGACACCACAGGGATTTTCGGTGTCCATTCTCCTCAATGGAAAGCACAGAAGGACTGGTCTAAACTGTTGTTCAGGGCAAACTGTGTCTTTCACAATATGTCTTTGCTGGCAGTGGGTGACAGGGATCTCTCAGTCAACACCCTTCATGGGAGGAAAAATAAGACCCGGAGCATCTTTAGGGGCCCTGGTGACACAGTGGTGAAGAACTCAGGCTGCCAACCAAAAAGTCAGCAGTTCAAATCTACCAGTCACTTCTTGGAAGGCCTATGGGGCAGTTCTGCTCCTTCCTGTAAGGTACTGTGAGTCTGAAACCACTAGAAGGCAATGGATTTTGTTTGGGTTTGGTTTTGGTTTCAAGGGCCTTTACAACTGCAGCAATCCTGACAGACAACACTTGCCTCCAAAATCATCTCTAATCCTTCATAGACCTCTTCCAAAACACCTGCTATCTTTTGTTACCCCAAAAATCTTCAATTTTCCAGATCTTTCTTCTTTTACCTATATTGAAGTCATGCAACCAGTCCTCACCATTTAATACAGACCAGGTCATCCTATAAAGCTCAGCTTTCCATACTTTTTGGTTGTGCTGAAAGGCTGTTGTGTCCGTATCAGTCAACTCTGCATTATTTTGAACAGGATGGGGTTTGGACTATACCAACTGTGATTTTTAAACACTTTTTATAAGAGAGAGAATCAGATTCGCACTCCAGTTTCCTACGTATATATTGCCTGGAGCATTTTCTCATGTTAATTACAGAAATGGCTTCTTTTGCCAGGGTTTCATGGTTCTGTCTCTTCCCATAATCCTGCCTCCGCTCTCTTTTTCCTCTTGCGCTTGTTTCCCTCCCTGTGATCTAGGAACATTTCTCATTGCAAATTTCTGAGTTTCTCAGGTTGAGTGAAGACTTGGGACCCTTATAGGCTACACACCAAGATTTTTACTGGGTACGAAACCAAAACCAAACCTGTGACCATCGAGTCAATTCCACCTCAAAGCAACCCTCTAGAACAGAGTAAAATCACACCAGCAGAGTTTCCAAGGCTCTAAATCTTGACAGCAGCAGACTGTGACATCTTTCTCCCATGACTGTGTACAAGTGCACCAATATTAATCCTGGGGAATTTACTTTGCAAAACTGATTTTTTTTTCTCCTGGTTCTGTCCCATGACAGATTGAGTTGTCTGATTTTTTGGTAACTTTTGAAGAAAACACATGTTTAAAGATGGTTCATTCCTCCTTTCATTTAGCAGATATTGATTCAATGCCTCTGAGTAAGTCAGGATCCTATCTTTGCCCTCATGAGGCTTCTCACCAACCTGGGACGATAAATGCTGAACCTCTGTGACTGTACTGTACTCCATTTTAAACTTTAAAATAAGGAAAAGATTATGCAGACTACCTCATTTGGTTGTAGGGGTAAAAAACCTAAGTGTTATATAGTACCTGACATATACTGTATGGTGTCCCTAATTCATACCTCTGCGTCTCAGAAACCCTGGTGGCATAGTGGTTAAGTGTGACAGCTGCTGACCAGAAGGTTGGCTGTTCAAATCCACCAGGCAGTCCTTGGTAACTCTATGGGGCAGTTCTGCTCTGTCTGTAGGGTCACTGTAAGTCCGAATTGACTTGGCAGCAGTGGGTTTTGGTTTTGGTCTGTGATGGTGATGGCGGGGTTACCAAAGCGAACTGCATGGTGATCACATTACTGAGTGCTTCCCACACACCCGGTGCCTCACATCTGTAAAATCCTTGAGAATGCGAAACAGCTTTTATCTCATCCCCATTTTATTGAGAAGAAAACTGAGGTTCAGGAAACGAAATAACTTGCGTTAGCTGCCAAGTGGTGGAAGTAGGACTCTAACCAGGCATTCTGACTTCAGGGCCCTCATATCTACATCAGAGAATAGGGATACCATTTATACAAATTTTCTTCCAGAACTTTCCTCCCACCTGACTCCTTTCCATTCACACTCTCTCCCTTTTCACTCTCCATTAAGTTTGGTGACAGAATTGGGGAGCAAACAGGAGGAACTGAGATCTATGAAGCGCTGGCATGTTGTCAGGGAACAGGCAAGGGCTGCCAGTGTGTATGATTTAGTTTCCTAGTGCTACAGTAACAAAAGCTACAAGCCAAGCCAGCCAGGTGACATCGAGTTGGATCCGACTCATGGCGACCCTAGGGGCCAGAGTAGAACTGACGCTAACCCTGTGGTTAGCAGTGTTAGCACTTAACCCACTACAAAGCTACAAGGGGATGGATTTTAAAAACAGAAACTTCTTTTCCAACATTCATAGGGGATTTGGCAATGTTAACTCTTCCTGTGGGCTCTCTGCTAGTTTCTGGTGTCTGCCGGCAATCACTGACATCTGTGGGCTTGTACGCGTCTCTCTCTCATCTCTCCTTCCCCTTGTGTGTCTCTTCTGCACTTTGCGTAATTCAGAAGTGGTCAGGTTTAGAATCTACAAGACTCCAGTATGACCTCATTAACATAAAAAAGAAAAACAAGATCATGGCTGCAGGTATAGGAGCCAGGATATCAATATATATTCTGTACATAACATTGTGCCAGTTAGAATCAGGAAACCCCAAGTGAACCAGTGAATTCCTAATTGGCAAGGTCTCATGGTATTAAGTTGAATCACTTATGCATTTCCCATCTCCCAGTTTTCCTCTACACTGTCCACCTCCCCAGTTACTGCACTCCGTTCTCCCGCACACCTTGGTAATTCTTTCTTGCTGACTCATGGAGCTGACTCTTAACCTTGCCTTTGGCCCAAGTGTGGTTTAGCTGTTAGCATTCCTCCTTCAGAATTAATTTTGTGTTATTGTTCCTTGCCTTGAAGCAAGGGTTTGTCAGAAGGAGTGAGATAATGGCTGTTGACTGGGTTGTTAAGATACTGGATTTTTAAAGACTAAAGAGATGACAACCAGAACTTAGGTCATTAGAGCCATGGAGGGCTGTCAGCAGAGAATGTTGGTTGAATACAAAGTTGTTTGTAATGAATAAAAAGAAACTTTCCCTGTCTTGGTTACTTAATGCTGCTGTAACAGAAATAGCACAACTAAGTAGCTTTAAGGGACAGAAATTTATTTTCGTACAGTTCTGGATGCTGAGATTCCAAATCGAGATCTCCGTGGTGTCAGTTCTTTCTTTGTTAGTAGCTTGGGCATTCCAAGTGTTCCTTTGCTTGTAGACAATCTTCACTTGGTGCCTGCTTCCCTTTGTGTGTGTCTCTGTATCTACTCTTTTGATGACTCAGAAGTGATTAGGTTTAGGACCCAGCCTACTGTGGTGTGACGCGTTAACATCAACAAAGGAAAACCCCTGTTCAGACAGGATCACATGCACAGGTATGAGGGCCAGGAATTCTATACATATTTGGAGGGGATACAGAGTTCAATCCAAAACATTTTTCTTCCCCCCTGTGAGTCTTGTGATAACCCCAAAGCTAAGCTAATTATTATCTCATTTGAAATTAGGACAACATTGTATTATTATTATTATTATTTTCTTGAAAATGAAGAATAAATGGTCAGTTATTCAGGGGCTGGGGGATTTTAAAGTGATGCCAGCCAAGCCAAGTACTGTCGAGTCGGTCATAGATGTTTATGAACATTTATTACTCACTCTTTTTTTTGATGTCCCTGAAAGCCTCAGACATACAAGACACTGTGTTTCTTGCTGGAGTTTAAGTTCCTCAAGAAGCATCCAAACTTAGTTCCTCCTCCCTTCCCCTTCCACCCTTTATTTTGTTTAGAAAAAAGCATTGAATATGAGCCTCATTACAGCTTTGTCTTTTCTAATAGAGTGCCTCGTTTCAAGCATCACCATTTGTAAGAGCATTGCCTCTGCCTCCATAGGATGGCAGAACAACGAAGATTGTTGTCAGATTCTGAGCAAGAGGGAAGGAAGAGCCCTGAATTTGAATTAAAACCTTGGATCTCAGCTGTGTGCATTCAGACAAGTCATTTAATTTCATGAGAGTTGATTTTCTTGCAGTTGTTTAACCAATCTCTCAAGATTCTCATGGGCATCATATCATGGCATAAGCTCATTCTCTGCCATTCTGTAATGTATGAAGTACTGAGCAAATACAAGGAAGTATTGTTAATAAAGAACCCTGGCATCGCAGTGATTAAAGCACTTGGCTGTTAAACAAAAAGTCAGCAGTGGGAACACACCAGTTGCTACAGAGGGGGAAGATAGGGTGAGCTCTTCCATAAAGATTGCAGTCTTGGAAGTCCTGTGGGGCAGTTCTATTCTGTTCCATAGGGTCACTAATAGTTGGAATCAACTTGACAGCAATGGCTTTGGGGTTTTTTGATTTTATTGTTAATATGCTGATAATGTTGACTAACACTACCAGTTTTTTCTCTTTTATGGCTGAGCTAAGAACTTACCTTACCTTGAATTCACTTGAACCAACAAACAAAAAACCAAAGTCATTATGGACAAGTTGATGCCAACTCATAGTAACACCATAGAACAGAGCAGAACTGCTCCATCGGGTTTCCAAGAAGCAGCTGGTGAATTCAAACTGGCAACCTTTTGGTTAGCAGCCGTAGTTCTTAATAGCTATGCTACCAACTCTCCAACTTGAACAGGCACTTAAAAATAGAAAGATCTGATTTTTTTCCCTGTCATCTGTATGTAAAATAACCCATTGCCGTCAAGCTGATTCCAACTTACAGTAACTCTATAGAGCAGAGTAGAACTGCTTCATGGTGGGGGGGTGGGGGACGACCATAATGACAGCCCACACTCTGTGTTCTGAATTCGCATCTCCCACATCGAGATAAATCGTTCCTCAAATTGCATACATTACAAAAAAAAAAAAAATCCACTGCCATCAAGCTGATCCTGACTCATGGTGACTCCACAGGACAGAGTAGAACTGCCTCATAGTGTTTCCATAGATTTTTATGGAAGCAGACTGCTACGTCTTTCTCCCACAAGAGGCTGGTAGGTTCAAACTACTGACATCTCAGTTATTAGCAGCAAAGCACTTTACCCACTGCACCAGCAAGGCTCCTTCTGCATACGTCTGTGCCCACCAAAATTCTAAAAAACTGTCAGAAGTTAATCATTTTCTGAAAGAATTTTACTCTGGGAAAATAAAATGGTTTAGTGGCAATAATGAGAAATAGCTATTTTTCTAAGTCATAGCACGGTGAAACTTTACAAAGAGGTCACAGTCAAACTTCACAGGACTGGAGCTTGAACTACAGAGTGACAGAGGAAATAGGGCCTGTCACTAGGAAAAGAACAGTACAGTTATACTCAACATGGAACACTGGTAATATTTAGGTGGGCCTGGTAGCACAGTGGGTAAGTGCTACATCTGCTAACCAAAATGTTGGCAGTTTGAATCTGCCAGGCACCTCCTGGAAATTCCATGGAGCAGTTCTACTCCGTCCTATAGTGTGTCCCTGAGTGGGCATCAACTCAAAGGCAATGGGTGGGGTTTGGGTTTGGTGGTGCAGTGGTTAGGGGTTTCGCTAATAAATAAAAGACTGGGAGTTTGAATCCACCAGCCACTCCCTAGGGACCCCGTGGGGGCTGGGGGGGGCAGTTCTAGTCTGTTTTGTAGAGTTGATATGCATCAGAATCTGCTTGACAGTCGTAGGTGTGGTTTGCTTATAAAGGGATTTCACTGGAGAATTCAAAGTCTAATGAAATCTGCAAGGGCCTGGAGTAAGAAAATCAAAAGGCAAGAACACACTTGGCATTTCTCAAACTGAAAGAACTGAAGAGAAAATTCAAACTTAGAGTCGCAATATTAACACATTCTACTGGGAAAACGTTGAATAGCACAGGAAGTTTTAAAAGAATATGGAAGGCATACAGAGAAGAACTGGTTGACTTTGACCCATTTCTGGAGGTAACAAATGAACAAGAACAGATTGTACTGAAAGAAGAAGTGTAAGTACTAAAGCTATTGGTGAAAAACAAGGCTCCAGGAACTGACAGAATTCCGAATGAGATATTTTAACAAACAAATGCAGGGCTGGAGGCTCTCACTCCTCTATGCCAAGAAATTTAGCCAACCAGCTGGAAGAGATCCATGTTGGTGCCCAGTCCAAAGAAAGGTGATCCAACCACATGCATAAATCGTCCAACAATGTCATTGATTTCAACACAAGCAAAATTTTCCTGAATATTGTTCAAAAGTGGTTGCATCAGTCCATCGACAGGAAACTGCCAGAAATTCAAGCTGGATTCCAAAGAGAAAGTGGAATCAGAGATATCGTTGCTGATGTCAGATGGATCCGGCCAGAAAGAAAAGAATACCAGAAGGATGTGTGCCTGTGTTTTATTGACAATGAAAAGACATTCGATTGTGTGGATCACAACAAATTATGGGTAACGTTGAGAAGAATGGGAATTCCAGAATACTTGATTGTGCTCACGGGAAACCTGCAGGTAGATGAATCAGTCATTCAAACAGAACAAGGGGATAACTGGCTGGTTTAAGTACAGGAAAGATGTGTGTCAGGGTTGTATCCTTGCTCTGTACTCCTTTAGTCTGTTTGCTGAGCAAATAATCTGAGAATCTTGGCTATATGAAGAAGGCCACAGCATCAGGATTGGAGGCAGACTCATGAATAGCCTGTTAGGCAAATGACACAGTCTTCCTTGCTAAAAGTGACGAGGACTTGAAGCACTTACTGATGAAGATCAAAATCTACAGCCTTTAGTATGGCTTATGTATCAGTATAAAAGGAAGAGCCTTACAACTGGACTCATAAGCAACATCATGCTACATGGAGAAAATATTGAAGTTGTCAAGGATTTCATTTTATCTGGGTCCACAACCAAAATGAAAACAGCAGTTAGAAAATCGAGCAGTATATTGCATTAGGCAAATCTGCAGCAAAAGACCATCCTAAAGACCTTTGAATTATGGTGTTGGCCAAGAATATTGAATATCTGTGGACTGACAGAAGAATGAATAAACCTGTCTTGGAAGAAGTACAGAAAGAATGCTTCTTAGAAGGGAGAATGGCGAGACCTTATCACGTGTACGTTGGACATGTTGTCAGAGGAGACGTGTTCTCTGGAGAAAGACATCATACCTGGTAAACGGAAGGTCAGCTAAAAGGAGGAAGACCCTCCACAAGGTGGATTGACACAGTGGCCACAACAGTGGGCTAAAGTGTAACAACTGTGAAGATGCCTTGGGGCCAGACAGTATTTCCTTCCGTTGTACACAGGGTCACTGTGAATCAGAACCAACTCAGTGGCACAGAACAACACAGTAACAATAGAGAGAAGGAGCCCCAGTGGCACGGTTATTAAGTGTTTGGCTCTTAATCAGAAGGTCAGTGGTTCACACCCACTAGCTGCCTTGTCACAGATTTTTTCCCCCAAGTTTTTTATGAATAAGCAGGCACACAACCTTGAAATATTTTTCTATTTGTGCAGATCCTAGTAACGTTTCATAATTAATTTCCTAAAGTCTAAGTCAGATGCGTGGGCTTGAACCCCTGAGATTTCAGTTGGCGGCAAAGCACTTCAACCACTGCCCTGGCAAGGCTCCTTCTCCAAACATCTGTATCCGCCCAAATTATGCTGCCTTGACAATAGGAATGAATTTTTTAAATTTCAATTTGTGGCTGATTGTTGATATTTCATAGAAGAGTTACTTCTTGTTATACATTTACGTTTTTATCAGGATACTTGATCATTTTTAGTTTTTGTTTTTATTTTTTTGCCTGTGTTCTGTCAGGTTTTTCAGAAATACACTGAAACTGTAGGCAAAATGGACAATATTGTGTCTTCTTTAATTTTTATACTGCCTTCGTTTTCCATGTCTTTTTATGAATCATTAAAACAGTAATGAATAACTACTGTCTGCTCCTGATTATTGCTAGTTCTCTATTGGCACAGCGGAAGCCCTGGTGGTGCAGTGGTTAAGTGCTACATCTGCTAACCAGAAGGTTGGCAGTTCACATCTGCCAGGCGCTCCTTGGAAACTCTACGGGGCATTTCTACTGTGTCCCATAGGGTCGCTTTGAGTCAGAATTGACCTGATGACACTGGGTTTTTGTTTTCTTGACACAGTGGTTAAAGTGGTCAGCTGTTAACCGGGTCACTGGTTCAAAACTGCCAGCAACTCAGTGGAGAAAAGACGTGGCAGCCTGCTTCTATAGAGATTTACAGCCTTGGAAACCCGATGGGGTGGCTGTGAGTCAGAATCAGTTTGTTGGCAGTGAGTTATTCCTGATTACAATACCATTACAGTGGCATTTATTTTGGTAGTCCATCTTATATTTATGTATTTTCTTTTCATTTATATATGTGAGAACTGCCAATTAAGTTTGCATATTCATTCTGGAAAAAGTGCTGCATGCCTCATTGCTGACTATCACTGTGGTCACCTGTTGAAGTACTCCCCTTGGGAAGCTATACATTGATGCCAGTGCTTAGTCTATCCTTCAAAGCAATTTTGGAACTTTTTCTGGAATGACTATCAGAATGCTGTCACATTATCCATGATGTCCTGAACATCATCAAAATGTCTTCCTTTCGATACTTCCTTTATCTTTGGGTAGAGAAAAAAGTCACTGGGGAGCAGGGGAGTAGGGAGGGTGTTCCACTACAGTGATTTATCTACTGGCTAAATACTCCCTCACAGACAGCCATACAATTAAGTTTGGGAACGTGCGACCTTGCCTAATGACCGTTCCAGAAAGAGTTTCAAAATTGCTTTGAAGGGTGGCTTAGTTGTTGGCATCAGTGCACTTCAAAGGTGACCGTAGCGATACTCAGCACTGAGGTACGCGGCACTTAGAACAATTGAGTTTGTGTCTTTGTCAGCGCTTGTATTTTAAATCTACATTTGTCATCTTCTTGTATTAAATCAATATTTACACTGAATACTATTTATAGCTGATCTATGTACAATGCCTTTTTTATCACAAGCTTTTTTTCCTTTGTGTTACATATTCTGTGTAACTACTACAAATTATCTCAAAACTCTACAGTATGTGATGTGATCCTATGATATTCAAACACTACACATATTCTCTCCGTTTTATTTTTCTTTGGAGGCATTCTTTACAGAATCTGCCTTCATGCACCCCTCCCAGCCTGGGGACCTGTCTTCACCATCATCTTGGGAATTCACTTTGTGTCCATCTCATGTAAAATCTTCTACCCATCTTTTTTCCCTTATTTTTTTTTCTCATTTTGGTGAAATACATTCGCCAGTAACTTTCTGAAAAAGATTATATTGAAGACCCTTCCTATTTGAAAACGTTTTTATTTTAGCAACAGTCTTTGCTAAATATACAGATTTCTTTCCTTCAGACCACTTTCTAGCTTCCATGCTACTGTTTAAAATATCTGATACACATTTTTGTTGGTTTCTTTCCTTGTTGGAAGATTTTTAAACCTTCTGTGTATTTCCAGTGTTCTAGAAATCTATTATGATATGAACGTGGGTCTTTTTTAAATTTTGTGCCCAGTGATTGGTGGGTTTTTACAATTTAGAAACTTATGTCTTTTCAGTTTGTGGATTTTTTTTTAATTTTATTATTTCTTCCTCTCACTGTCATCATTGGATTTTGAGTATATTAGTAAGATCCTCTAATTTCCCAGCTTTGAGCCCTTCTGGTACAGTGGCTAAGACTCCATCTGCTAACCAAAAGGCTGGTAGTTCAAATTTACCAGCTGCTCCTTGGAAACCCTATGGGACAGTTCTGCTCTGTCCTGCTGGGTCACTGTAAATCAGGATCGATTCTACAGCAACAAGTTTTATTCTCACATTTATCATATCTTTTTTAAAATTCTTTTTTTTCTACTTTTGGAGAAACTTCTCTCCTTTTCACATTTTGAGATAATAACATAGACTTTTCAATTTATTTGTGTTGGTTTTGTGTTTTAAGTAAAATACTTTATTGGAACCTCTTTATCACTATGTCTGTTTTTTTGCATACTTGGTCTGCCTCTTGTAAGGTCTAGACTTGTGTCAGATGAGGAGTCAAGCACAACATAAGCAGGTTTGTTCTTGCAGAATCCTGGCAGGTTGGGCTGTAATGTCTTACAGCAGGACAGGGAGAGCAAATGGTTAGGTTCATGGAGAGTGTGGGCTCCGCCAAGAAAGCTAACCTCTCCCAAAGCTGGGTGAATGAGAAAGTTATAAGAATACACTCTAGCCACCATCTTCCTAGATCTTACCATTTTTTAAGACATCCAATGGCTCATGGTAGTTAATTTTTTGTTTATCTATTCCAGTAGTGGAATAGATAAAACAAAACAATAGATAAAACAAAAAACAAAAATTATTTTTAGGTATAATCAAGTAAGCATAATTTAATCAGATTTTATTTTGAAGCATAGCTATTAAGCAGAGTTTTTATTTTTAAGCTTTGTTGTTGGGTGCTGTCGAGAGTTGATTCCAACAACGGGATGACAGTGTAGTGACCCCATGTGGCATGACTCACAGAACTGCCCCGTTGGGCTTTCTTGGCAGTAATGTTTACAGCAGCAGACCACCAGGTCTTTCTCTCACAGAGCCTCTAGGCGTGGGTTCAAACTGCCAGCCTTTCAGTTAGCAGCTGAGTGCTTAACCATTGCACCACCAGGGCACAAACCTTAAAGCAACCGCTCTTAGAAATAGCTTAACTGTTGGACTCTGAAGAAATAACAAAAGCATAGTGTGTCCCTCAAAGTGGAATATTCTCATGGCAAGCAACATAGGGCAAGGAGGAGACAACTCTTGGAAACAACCCTTGTGAACCTAGACCTATCAACTAAAGCAGAAGGAGCAGAGGCAACCTGCAAAACTTTCATAACAGTTTGGACAGTAGTTGAATAGATATGTTAAACTCCAAACTGAAATGAGCTCTTAAAATTCAGTTTGCCTGCAAGTGTAACATGTATTTCATTATTTTAAAAGTTTTATTAATGTCCCTGAATGATCTGAAAGCAGAGCTATATCTGACAGGTGAATAATTTTTACCCTTTGAAGTCCCCTTTAGCCTTCAAGTCAGTGAATTCTAAACAGTTGCTAATTATTTTAACTAAATTTTCCTAATTAGTAAAAATTAAAAGTCCCAAGAACAAGCTGACCACAACTATTTTCATTGTTGACAAAAATTAACATATTCAAGAGAAGAAGCACTTGCTTGGTGAGATACAGTTCTCCCCCAAAACTGGCTTTCAGGCTGGAAACACCTGAAGGTGCCTTTCCGTGAATCCGTGCTTGTTAACACTGTTGCATTTTCTTTTGCTATAAACTTGAGCCTTGTTAATAATCTGTTGAATAGCTGCTGCTAAGTTCATTATTTCTATTACTATTAGGGATGAGTACATTGTGATAAATACGTCTTTTTAAAGCAAGAACATGGTTAACACTGAGTCCAGGCTAGTGATCCCATTTGAGGAAAGTGATTAGGGCTATGGAGTCAGGCAAAAACACACACATAACTTTATATGAGTTTTCCCAATCTTGGCACTATTGACATTTTGGGCCAGTGACTTTGTTGTATTGGGGGCTGTCTAGTTCACTGCAGGATGGTTAACAGCATCCCTGGCCCCTAACCATTAATGCCAGTATCATCTTTCCGTCTCCAGTTGTGACAACCAAAAGTATCTCCAAAAAGCCAACAAATAAATAAACACACTCCTGTTGAGTTGATTCCAACTCAAAGTGACCCTAGAGGGCAGGGTAGAACCTCCCCCAAGGACTTCCAGGTCTTCACACTTGGGGATAGAGGGCAGAGAATTGACCTGGCTTGATAACAACAGCTTTAATGCTATAGGGAAACCAAAAAACCAAACTCACTGCCATTGAGTTGATTCCGACACATAGCAACCCTATAGACAGAGCAGAAGTGCCCCATAAAGTTTCCAAGGAGCGCCTGGTGGATTTGAACTGCTGACCTCATGGTTAGTAGCCATAGCACTTAACCACCGTGCCTCCGAGGTTTCCAAAATGTTGTTCATTTTTGGTTAAAGTAGAAAGTTCATGGGTTTTCATTTCATTATTGTGCTCCATGATTTACCTCTAAGTTACATATATTCTTTTGACTGTATAAATGTTATTTCGTAAAAGTTATTTAAACTTCTGATAACATGCTTTCAGCAAGTAGCTTTCTGCAACTACACTTGGAGGTGGAACCTGCTTGCTTCTCATCATGGGATTCCATAGAGAATATTAAACTTCATTTTCCTCTTTTAACCACACTGTACTAGCCCATTTCTTTTTGTGTTATTATGATGGGTATTTTGGCAAAATGTTTATTTTAAATCTTCAAAATTTAAAACATTTCACCATGCAACTTGTCCAACTGGTTCTTTGCTAAAAATTGCGTGAGTTTTCAGGCCAGAACTGAATATTTTTAGTCAAGTGTTAAAAATATATATATATATAAGTTGTGGAACTTCTAAAATTATAGATGCACAAAATAAAATACAATATTATCTGATTAACACCCACATGGATAACTGATGAAAGAAGCAGAAGGCCCCCCAAACCAGCTTAAATGAGAAGTAATTTATTTTAATGATTTAAATGAACGTTCCACTCAAGGCAGAAGCCCTAGTGGTGTAGTAGTTAAGTGCTATGGCTGCTAACCAGAAAGTCAGTCGTTCAAATCCACCAGGCACTCCTTGGAAATTCTATGGGATATAGGGGTCTTTATGAGTCAGAATCAACTCGATGACAGTGGGTTTGGTTTGGGTTTTACTCCAGGCAGGAAGTGAAGCTGGTCTCCAGGACGGGACAAGGTGGGTCCTTCCCCACTCTCTCACTGTCACAGCTGCCGCACTCTCCTGCTCTCCAGTTGTCTCTCTCCTGGGAGGACACTGTCTTTTTACCTCTTCCTGTTACATGCTGTTGTTAGTTGTCGTTGAGTCAGCTCCCAACACATGGTGACTCTGCACAACAAAATGCAAAGCTGTTGCCTCGTGTGTCATCCCCACAACTGACTGATTTTCCGACGTGGAGTGCCAGGCTTCCTTCCTAGTTCATCTGAGTCTGGACCATCCCGTGAAACCTGCTGAGCATCGTAGAGACGTGCAAAGCGCCACTGACGGAAGAGTGGTGGCAGTACCTGGGAATCGAACCTGGGTGTCGAATGAAGGGCAAGAATTTCACCACTGAACTACCACGGCTTCTCGGCTTATATAGATGGGTTTGTTTTTAGTTTTGTTTCTTTCTTTTGCTGTCTTCCTTTCATACACACTTCAACATCTCTCTGCTACTCAGTACTAAATTGTCTAAAGAGGGATTTTGATTGGAACCTTCGGTACAATCAGGTATGGCCATGGTAGAGGCTAAAAGGTATCGCACGACACTTTGGCCTTCAATCTGGGCCCTGTGGGTACATTAGGTTCTGTAAGGAGAGAGTGTTGGCAGGGAAGAAATGATGCACGTCTAAGCTATGTGTGATATCAGCTGACAAAAATGTCCTGTGTAGATCTTGTTTCCTCTTAATGAGAGAGGGCTACAGGTAATGTCTTACCAGGAGCCAGGGGCTGGAGTTGAGCTGCTAGATACATGGAAAAGCATCTAGATTAGATAAATCTGAGCATAGGTAGAATTAAACTTCTTACAGTCACTGAAACTAATTAAATTTTACTACAAGATGTTTTCTAAAATTCCCTTTTTCCTCTTGGTTATCTTTAGTATGTATGTAAGACAGAACATTCCAAGGCTAAACTCACCCGAAATCTCTAGCACTGCATCTTGGGGATACTAGTTTCGTATTAATCTAGCAAGAACAAAATGTTTCTGGAGTTCAGAAATGTAAAATAATAATAAATAATTCATTAGCAATGTTAAATTAAATGAGTACCTTCGTTTCCTAGTGTGCTGTGGCACAACAGTTTGCCATCAGTGAGTGACTTCAGAGACCACAAGTTCATTTCACAGAGTTTAGGTGCCTAGAAGTTTGAGTTTAGCCTGTTGGCTCTAGAAGAAGGTCCTATGTTATGTTTCAGCTTTTCACGGCTGCCAGCAGTTCTTGGAGTTCCTGACTCAAGATGTATCCGCTTCTGTCATCATGTGGCGTCTCCCCCTTGTGTATCGCTGTATCTGCACTGCCCTTTGTAAGACTCATTGGAAAAGATCAGGTTTCAGACCCACCTGAAACTATGGTATGACCCTGTTAAAATGACAAAGAAAACCTCTATTTCCAAACAGGATCCCACAGGTAAAGTGTTAGGTGTTCAACATATCTTTTTGAGGGGACACAGCCAGTCCATACAATAAGGACCCTGAGTTGATGAATCCATCACTGCTCAGCAAATCTCTACTATTATTTGTGAAGCCGTCGTCAAAATCGGAGTCCAAGAACTTTTAGCTTGATGATACGCAGTCAAGTCCTAAAACTCATGTAACAGAGATAGCCGAAGGATGGTCCCCCTGGGGCGGCATAACAGGCAAATGGTGGTGACTTGCAGCCCCGACCAAGCAAGACCATCCATAGCTGCATCACGCATGCAGAATGCTGAGATTCTGTGAAATCGGGCTGCAATATAAACATTCCCAGAACAGTCACTCTTGAGTGTACTCCAGCTCATGGTAACCAGATGGGTGCTGGACTAGGGCTGTGTTCCAAAGGGTTTTCAATCGCCAAGTTTTTGGTAGATTTCCAGACTTTTCATCCAATGCAAAAGTTAGAATCCTTGGCAAAGAACTGTGTTATCCATGAGTATCTATTAATTCCCTTTAATTGAATGAGGGGCAGATCTATGTATGATCCAGAAACTAAAACCCACTGCCGTTGAATTGATTCCGACTCACAGTGACCCTACGGGACAGTTTTCAAGGAACACCTGGTAGATTTAAATTGCTAACCTTTTGGTAAGCAGCTGTAGCACTTAATCACTATACTACTAGGGTTTCCAGATCTCTGATATGCAGGTTGAATGCTGGTACGTCTTATTGGAGGAAAGCTGAAGAGAACACACACATTTAAAAATCTATGTAGATACAGTCAACTTGATTCTCCAAGGTCCTGACATTAATTTCCAATTTATTGTGGCATTATAATTTTTCTGCGTAAACAACTTTTTAATTAATGTTTTCATTTTCTGTTAGTTCAGGGGAGCTTCTCAAAGGAGTCATAATAAGTAGATTTGGGATTTCCTAATTTTTAACATCTTTCTCCCCACGATGGGTGTGTAACATGCAGATTAATGACACTACTATTGATTAGCACAACCAATTAGGACCTGCCTCTTCACATCACCAAATCAGCACATTTCTAGGCGTAACATTTCCAATTCTGAACTGTTTTGTGTTTTATTTTAAGAGTTAATTAGGGCTTCGTAGGTACTGAGGAATTTTTTTATAAAGCAATTGTTGGAGCAGGTCTACACTTGATGTTTTCACTTTTGGAATCTAAGAGCATTATTTTGGATTGCAGACAGCTCCTGTAAGAAGCCCTGTCGTTGCAACAATTAAATGCTCAGCTGCCTATCAGAAAGTTTGGTGGTTCTAACACACACAACCACTCTACAGAAAAAAAGACTTCACAATCTGCTGTCATAAAAATTCTTGTTACTGTTAGGTGCCATGGAGTCGGTTCTGACTCATAGCCCCCCTGCGTGCAACAAAGTACTGCCTGGTACGGCACCGCCCACAGTCATTGCCGTGCTGGCGCCCGTTGTAACCACTGTCTCATTCCATCTCATTGAGGTTTTTCCTCTGTTTTGATGACCCTCTACTTTACTAAGCATTATATCCTTCTCCAAGGACCTGTCCCTCCTGATAGCATGTCCAAAGTACACAAGCCAGCATCTTACCATCCTCACTTCTAAGGCGCGTTCTGGACGTACTTCTTCGGAGACTCATTTGTTTCTTCTTCTGGCAGTCCATGGTATATTCAGCATTCCTCTCCAATGATGTAATTCAAAGGCATCAATTATTCTTCTGTGCTTCTTATTCATTTTCCAGGTTTCATATGTATGTGTGTGTGTGTGTGTGTGTGTGTGTATGTAAATACACATGTGTGTATGCACATGTGTATATATATATGGTCATTGAAAATATGGCTTGGATCTAAAACCCAAAAAAACAAATTATTTGCAGTTAGGTCAATTCCGACTCATAGTGACACTATAGGACAGAGTAGAACTGCCCCATAGAGTTTCCAAGGAGCCTCTCTGCTGTATTCCAACTGCCAACGTTTTGGTTAGTGGTCATAGAAGGTAACCACTACATCACCAGATTGTCCATGGCTTCGATCAGGCACACCTTATTCCTCAAAGTGACAGCTTTGCTTTATAACACTTTAAGGAGGTCTTTTGCAGCAGATTTTCCCAGGGCAATATGTCATTGGACTTCCTGACTTCTGCTTCAGTGCGTATGATTTTGGATCCAAGTAAAATGAAATCCTCGACAGTTATAATATTTACTTCATAAAAAAGTGCAGCTGAAAAATCCCTATGGTGCTGTTCTAGTCTGTCACTTGCGGTCACTGTGAGTCAAAAAAAATCAGCTCACTGGTACCTAACAATGATAACTCCTATTAACCATCAGTAAAACAAACAGGCTGAAAATTGAACAATCTGCAGAAATCAAGATCCACCACCCAACCAACAGTTGTGTGTATACACCATCATAGCCACTAGTGGCCAGCCTGATGAATCACTGTGGTCTAGCTTCTGTCGGTAACATGAGCTGTCAGTGGAAAAGCCAAGGCAATATGTCAAAAATGGAATCTGTGAATATGATAAGTGGTTCATCAGACTTACCTAATACATTTTTAAAGCTGTGAGATAAATATAAACATAAAACTAGCTTTTTAAAGATACTCTATAATCTTATTGTTGTTAGGTGCCAAAGAGTTAGTTCCGACTCATAACGACCCTATGAACAACAGAATGAAACACTGCCCGGTCTTGCACCGTGTCCACAATTGTTTTTATGCTTAAGCCCATTGTTGGCGGCCACTGTGTTGATCCATCTCTTCAAGGGTCTTCCTCTTTTTCTCTGACCCTCCACTCTACCAAGCATGTTGTCCTTCTCTAGGGACTGAGCCTTCCTGACAACATTTCCAAAGTATGTAAGATGCAGTCTTACCATGTTTGCTTCCAAGGGGCACTCTGGTTCTGCTTCTTCCAGAACACATCTGTTTGTTCTCTTGCCAATCCATGATATGTTCAGTGTGTTTATCTAACACCGCAGTTCAAAGGCATCAATTCTTCTTCTGTAATCTCATGTTTACATAAATTGGCAAGCAGGTGGCCAGGTACAGTTTAGTGTACCTAAACTTTAATCACTTAAGGTATTCTAGCTCTGATTTCACCCAGCACAGCATCTGGATTATATTAGCTCTTCAGTGAAGGTTGACTGAAGGAAAGCCATTGTCGCTTCCTGAAGCAGTTGCAAGATGAGCACGAAGCTGCTGGAGCTCCAGCAGGAGGAGGAGAGCAGTCTCCCGTCTCCCACATCATGCTCCTTAGCCTAACCTCCTAGTAAAGAAACATAGTATGCCTCACATACATAGTGTGTGGTAGAGAGGTCACAAGGTGTGTCTTAGCCTGCCCCTTACATGGGCTCAGTGCCCTTTAGGTGGCCTCAAGAAGGCCAGTGGGTGGGGTCACAGTGGATCTGGGCAAGAAAAGAATGGGAACTCTAGGATTAATGAAGGGTCCGACGTAAGGTGATGACTGGCCACTGGTTCCAAAGTTCAGGCACAGTGTCCCAGGCTAGGATATGAGGGCCCAGGCTAGGATATGAGGGCCCAGGCTAGGATATGAGGGCCCAGGCTGGGATATGAGGGCCCAGGCTAAGATATGAGGGCTCAGCCATGTCGCAAAATGTTGAACGTGTTTTCTGGGCAGAACATGAAGGCAGGTCAAGGCTTGGGTGGAGGCACCTGTTGGTGGAATCTGAGACAAGCTCCAAGATCACCTCCATTCTGCTGTTTTAGGGGCCAGGAGAAGACCTTTCCTTTAATACTGACCAGTTTAGTGCTATGAAAAGGCATGGCTAGTCAAGGTAGCCAGGTTCTCCCAGGACAGATGCTATTCTCCATCCATCAGATGTGCTGGTAGCTATGTCTCTTGGGATGCCGTACCCTCTGTACAGATTTGGGGCTGTCTGTATTTGCCATGGTGACTCTCCATGTTGGACATTCAGACACTGCTCTATCCAACTGTTCCTCTAGGCTTTGCTCCTGTTCTTTGGGGCCAGGATGGCTGGAGGCTGAGGGTCACATGGCCTGTGTTCTTGAATAAAGAACCTGCTTTTAGGGAAACCTGGTGGTGCACTGGTTAAGAGCTGCAGCTCTTAACCAACAGATTGGCAGTTCACAGTCACAAGGCACCCCTTGGAAACTCTATGGGCCAGTTCTTCTCTGTCCTATCAGATCACTCTGAGTCAGAATTGACTCAGTGGCAGTGAGTTTGGATTTTTTTTTTTTACTTGCCTCAGAGAAAATCTCTCTGGATGCTCCCTCCTCCTGGGATTCTCTAAAACCCCATGCCATTTCTCTTCAATCTCCAGTCACAAAGAGTTCAGATGCATCGCTTACATTTTCCTAGGTGTTAAATGTTATTTAGTCTATGGTTTAAACCACTCTTCCTCTTTGCTAATGTCTTGCCTGTATCCTGTGCATAAGAAAGGAGCCCCTATGTGATGCAAACAGATAATGCATTCAGCTGCTAACTGAAAGGTTGGGTGTTTGAGTCCATCCAAAGAAAGTCCTGTTGATCTACTTCTGAAAAATCAGCCACTGAAAAAGCAATACAGCATAGTTGTGCCTTACACACTCGGGCCACCTAGCCTCAGAGTAGACTCAACAGCGTCTCATTAATCCTTACACACCAAACATTATTTATTCGGTGAGTAATGAAGACTCCGACAATGAAATGTGTCTCTGGAGAGCATCCTCTTCACTAATACTCCAGAACTGGCATTGTCCCCATCACCCAGAAGACCCAGATGGCTTAGCTTCTATCCTTTTAAAGAGAATGGACCTTTGACAGAAATTTCTTTACATGGTTTCCTACTGAATGCTATTGTTTTTAGAAGTTAGATGTGCATAATCCAGAGGCAACAATATATAACAGCTTGACAGTGTCCTCTGCTACAGCATGCTTAAAACAACTGGCCAAATTCAGTTCTTAAAATGTGGTTTGGTTTTATAGACTGCATGCCCTTTGAACCATTTAAGGTTGTGTTTCTATAAAGTTTCAGTAGCCATGCTTAAATGAAGAACTGTCAGATAAACAAAGGCCAAGAAGAGACCAGAACCAAAAATAAATAGAAAAGAGGGAAAATGAAGGAAAGGCAAATGAGTGGGCCAACCAGTTGCCATGAGTTGATTCTGACGCTTGGTCATCATGTATGTGTCAGAGTAGATCTATGTTCTATAAGATTTTCAGTGACCAGTGTTTTTGGAAGTAGATTTCCAGGCCTCTCTTCTAAGCTGCTTCTGGGTGGACTCAAACCTTCATTTTTCTCTTTAGGAGCTAAGTGTGTTAACCATGGGCACCACCTAGGGGCACCGCTGAAAAGGTAAAAGGATGAAAAAACTGTGTAGGAAGAATAAGGACATTGCTATATTGAGGAGAGTTGTAATACTAAACAAGACTGATCTTTGTATTTATTGTAATTTTTTATTAAACTATGCCACAACTGGAAAAACAAAGAGTATAGGTCCCTTGGTAACACACACAATTAAGTGCTGGACTACTACTAGCCCAGAGGTGGGTGGTTCAGACCACCTAGAGGCTCCTTGGAAGTCACACCTGGTAATCCACTTCTGAAAAGTTACAGCCTTGAAAGCCTATGGGGCACAGTTCTGCTGTGCACCTATGAGATTGCCATGAATTGGAATTGACTCAGGGACAACTGTCAACAACATGGTACATCTACCTAGCCACCTAGACAGTCCCCAGTGGAGCCAGGACTCAAATATAGATTGGACTTGAGAAGCTGTTCTCAGGTCACTGTGCAAAGTCCCCTCCATAAACACATAGAGAAATGCTTCTTTTTCATTTTTTGTTCTTTTCTATTCTTCTTTCTGGGAACCAAACAACTCTTTGAAGGCCTTCTCTGCACCACACAAATATCAATATTTGGCTTCTCTCAAATGCCAGTTGTAACATAAAAAACCGTGCGTATCTCTGCTGAATGACTGATGACAAGTTCTGAGCTTTGAAACAAGTTGACCGGGATCTCCTTGAACCCCTAGGTGCTGAGGTGACATACATGAACATGACTGCCTACAACAAGGGCCGACTCCAGTCTTCTTTCTGGATTGTGGATAAACAGCACGTGTATATCGGCAGTGCCAGCTTAGACTGGAGGTCACTGGGACAGGTAATCTTTTTACATGATACAAACCAGTTAAGGAAAATAAATAAATAAAGCACTCAGGTACTTCTACTGTATTTGAGGTAGAGGACGGAGTATAGCATTAGTTTTAGCTGAGCACTTCTCATAGGTAAAGTCACTTGCTCAGTGTCCTATGATACAGCTTTCTTTATCAGAGTTATTGTACCCCCCAAAACCTGCCATGACTTCAGTGCTTTTGTAGTTGCCAAATGCTTCAGAGCAGGCGGGTATGTAATTTACCCTAACTGGAAATGTTAGGGGACAGTTCTACTCCATCCTATGGGGTCACTAAGAATCAGAATCGATTTAGACGGCAATGGGATTGGTGTTTGGTTTATCTACTGGTATAAAAATGATTCTGAACAAAGTAATAAGAATAGTAACAACAATAATTATTAACACGCATCAAGTGCTTTATGGTGCTATAGGTCATTTGAATGAATTATTTATTATGTTATTATTGTCTCTATCTTATCGATAAGTAAACTTGAGCCCAGAATTGTTTCAGTATTGAATCTTTAAAACCAATTGCTTTCAACATTAGTTGTAATACGAAAAATGTAGATTTTGATTCTGTATATTTTATGTCTGATGGTCCTTCAAACAAACATATGTATGAAAAACAGTGATTATGCCAACTTTGACTGAGCTCAGAAGTAAGAAGTAAGGCAATGATAGTAGAAAGCCTCACTAATTTAGAATATTTAAGGAAAACTAGTCTCTAGGGTCGCTATGAGTCAGACCCGACTCAGCGGCAGTGGGCGGTGGTGATCTTATTTAGGGAAACATTTGTGGTCATCTTTCGTTTTTCTTTTTTTGTACTTACGAAGAACTAACCAATAAACATCTTCCCACCAGGAATTTTCAGCTGGATCGCCTATGATAAGTAGGTAAAACTAGTGCTGTAACAATCTTATTACTGCTTTTGGTTGCCATCCAGTCAGCCCCCGGCCCCCTCCTGGTGACAACCTCATGCACAATGGAGCAGAACGGTGCTCGGTCCGGGGCCAGCCTTGGGATCAGTTCCGGATCAGATGTTGTGATGCACGGGGTTTACACTGGCTGATTTTCAGATGTGCTGCTAAGTGATTGTTAACTTGAATATAATTGGATTTTTGTTGGAAAAACACACTTCACCACCATTTATTTTCTTTTGTTATTAACTGTTACTAATTGATAGGGTCTCAAGTTTTGTGAATTCATCTTGAATGAAGATTGAGTTATTGAAGCTTTATGACAGTCTTCTGGCTTTTAGCTAGTTATTTTCTTTATTTCCTCTTATTCTTTACCTTATAGGCACATGCACACACGCACACACACACATATTCAAGTGTTGGTCTCCTTTGCATCCTTCCTCTGTCTTTGCTGTCACTGTTTTGTAGAAAAGTAGGTCAGTCTTTTAAATGTTGATTCTTTATCTGTGTGGTCATTTGAATAGTCTTTCCTTTGGAAATGGATCATCTTTTGGAAACATGAAGTTTTTCCCACTTCAGACTCAGGGAACTCAAAGTAAAGATCCCAACCAATAGGCTGCAAATAATTTCCACTTATTCAAATGAAGAATAAGCTGTCTTAGGACCTTTCCATACTCACAGATTCCTCAGTTGTAGCTAGTTTCCTGTCATATAGTTGAGAAGTCTGAGTTGCCCAGAGTCAGAAGAACTAGTGGAGAAGATGCGGTCCACATCTTAGTTTCCTAGAGCTGCTGTAATGAATGACCACCACAGAAGTGGCTTGTGAAAGGACAAAGTTGTATGTCTCACAGTTCTGGAGGCTAATAGTTTGAATGCAGGGTGTCCAGCAGGGCCATGCTCTCTCTGGGGGCTCTAGGGAGTAATCGTTTCTTTTCTGTGTTAGCTTCTAGTAGTCCCGAGCTTTCCTTGGCTTGTAGATGCTGGATAATTATCACAGGTCTCCTTTTCCTTTGTCTCATATCTGTCTTCTCTTTTATGAAGACACCACTCATATTGGATTAGGACCTACCCTACTTACGTATGTAAAGAAAGGAAAAACAAGGAAGCCTATTACCATTGAGTTGATTCTGACTCTCAGTGGCCCTGTGGGACGGTATAGAACTGCCACAAAGCCAACGTTGTGGTTAGCAGCCAGCCTCTAGGGAAAAGCGTTCTTTCTCATTGTCAGCTCTGGAGGAAAGTCCTTATCTCTTTAGCTTCTGCTTCGGGCCTCCTTGGAGATTTCTGTGTGTCTTGGCATCAATCTTACCCTGTCTCTCTCTGTTCACTTTTTTACAAGGTCTGACAATGAAGTCCAGGAACTTAGCTGTGCTAAGCACTACATACTTCGTTTCTGAATATCACTATGATCACCTCCGAAGTCCTCCCCTTGGGAAGCTATGGACTGATGCCAGTACCTAGTCCACCCTTCAAAGCAATTTTGGAACTCTTTGTGGAATGGACATTGTGCCCGGTAGCATCTTTGCAAACTTAATTGTATATTTGTCTGTGAGGGAGTTTATAGCCAGTAAACAAATAACTGTATTGGAATACCCTCCCTACTCACCTGGTCTGGCACCCAGTGACTTTTTTTTTGCCCAAAGATAAAGGAAATATTTAAAGGAAGAGATTTTGAGAACATTTGGGACATCAAGGGTAATACAACGACAGCTCTGATGGCTATTCCAGAAAAAGAGTTCCAGAATTGCTGGCATCAGTACATAGCTTCCCAAAGGGAATACTTCAAAGATGACCATAGTGATATTCAGCAGTAAGGTTATATAGCACTTTTTCTAGTACAAGTTTGTATATGTAACTGGTAGTGCTCTTAATCTCTTGTAGCTCAAGAGAGATGGACTCAAGATACACCCAACATTAATCCTATTTAATCAACAGAACAGAGACAACCCAATCCCAAATGGATTTATAACCACAGGCATTGAGGTTCACAAGACATATGTTAGGGGGACACAGTTTGGTCCCAAAATACTTACTTCTCTTTATTTCACAACTGGTTAAGCTTGTTTCCTAAGGTACAGTCAAATTTTTATGATTGATTTAATGCCATTCTCTGTGGAGTTTGAGAACTGTAACCTCTTTGTCATGCCACTGTGTGGTCCTGAGTGCCATGGGTCTGTCCAGGAGAGATGAAACTCTGGCCCTGTCACATGGCTCTTGATTCTCAGCTTCTGAGCCACAGAAGGAGACGGTGAATAAAGTAGGGGATGTTTTAGGTTTCTGACCTTTGGCCTGAATGCTGGAATGTTGTCGTTAACTTAGAGTCATGAGATTGTACTGTTGTGAACCACAGAGTTTTCACTGACTGATTTGCAAAAGTAACTCATCAGGCTTTTCTTCCGAGAACATCTTATCTGGAAGCTCCATTGAAACCTTTTCAGCATCTCAGCAACATGAGAGCTGTCAATGACAGACAGGTAGAGGCTGTGCATGACACACATTGGCCAGAAATTGAATCCAGGCCTCCTACTTGGAAAATTGAGAATTCCGTCACCAAACCACCAATGTTCACTAATGCTAAAATGATACCAACAAATTTGTACATTGGAAAACCTCAGTGGATTAGTGTAATTATTTCCTAAGTATAGAGTTAAAACACACACACACACACACACACACAAACCAAACCTGTTGCCATCAAGCCAATTCTGAGTCATAGTGATCCTATAGGACAGAGTAGAACTGCCCGATAAGGTTTCCAAGGAGCAGCTGGTGGTTTCAAACTGCCAACGTTTTGGCTAGCAACCAAATGCTAAACCAGTATTCCACACAGCTCCAAGTCTGATATATGGATTACAAACAAACTTATTTTATGATCCAGCATAAGTAGGAAAGATAGGAAAACCATGCAAATGTGCTGAGCACACTGGGCATCTCTTAACGGAAGAAGGCGGGTGAAGAGTCACAATTACTGATGGATGGGAACCATCTTTGGGAGACAGAAACCTTGATCCTTGGAATAAAATGCTGTTTTCAGATACTAAATTGACTTCTGTATATCATAACCCCATGTGACAGAGCAGAACTGCCTGATGGAATTTGCTAAACAGTAATCTCTATGGGAACAGATTGCCAGCTCTTTCTCCTGCAGAGACACGATGTGGATTTCAACCACTGAACTCTCAGTTAGCAGCCAAGTACACTTGGCCTTGACACCACCAGGGCTCCTTGGGCAAAAGGTAGCAGGCTTGAAAAACACAGATGTGTTGGTGCGAAACACTGAGCCCATCGGTGATTTCAAACCATGTGAAATCTCTCACATGGCTTTGTCTCCCTTCACCTGTGTGTCTGCCGCTAACCTATTCAAGTCTTCTCTTTCATCAACACCCACCACTTCTCCTCCTCTCCAGATGTGTGCACAAGCATCGGCTTTTTCCTTGTCCGCCTTGTTCCCGTAGATCTTGGTATGTGGGATCATGTGATTACACTTAGTCATCTGCCTTGAATTAGTCTTCTTTTTGGCTGTGCTTAGCTCTGTGAGCTTCTTCTTGGTCGACCTCAGGGTGCCATAAAGCATTACACAGCAGGGCTCGTGCATTAGAACAGGTTTCAATTTGAGCAGAGTTGTATGTGAGGCTAACAATTACCTGAAGAACTATAATACATTTTCCAAGTGTCAAATTTCAACCTATCTCATTAGTTTTCTGTTTTATGAAGTTCTCTAGTGAAATCAGAGATTATTGCTCTTACCCATTGCTAAAATCCATGACAAGTTGGAGAAACAATAATGCTAATAATAATATTAGCTTCAAGGTATTGAGGGATTTCTGTAGGCTAGGCAGTCCTCTGAGCACACACAGTAGGACCTCAGTTCTCACAGTAACCTTTCCTTGTAAATATTTCTATCACCACTTTATTTTATGGAGGAGGAAGCTAAGACAGATAAGTGACTTAGTCAAGATCCCCCACCAGGAGGTGGCAAAATTAAGATTCAAACCCAGACAGTCTAGCTGGAAACCTCTCACTCTTATTTGACTATTGACCATTTAAAAAAAAACAAATTACATTTATGATAAATCCTTTTCTTCCACATTGTCTCTGAGATGCTAACCTATAGATTTTTTGTCCTTCTCTAATAACACAACTCATCCAGAAACCCTTGATTCATTCACACCTATCCAATTACAAACCCATAGTGGGCCCGGTGGCTGGAGAGTGCCGCTCTTGTTTAGTACTTAAGTCTCACAAATTCACTTAGCCTCTGGGTTGAATTACAAAGTGTAAGGCTAGTAAATAGGTGTTTGCATCTATACAAGGTCTGACAGTTAAATCCACAGACTTAATGGTACTAAGTGCTGCATATCTCATTGCTAAATATCATTACAGTCACCTTCAAAGTACTCCTCTTGGGAAGCTGTGCACTGATGCCAGTGCCTAGTCCATCCTTCAAAGAAATTGTGCAACTCTTTCTGGAATGGCCGTTGTGCGCAGTGCCATGGTGGCAAGTTGTGAACTTAATGGTATAGTTGTCTGTGAGGGACTTTTTAGCCAGTAAACAAAATAACTGTATTGGAACACCCTCCCTACTGACATGATCTGGCCACCAGTAACTTTTTTTCTTTACCCGAAGATAAGGGGAATATTGAAAGGAAGACATTTTGATGACATTCAGGACATCAAGGGTAATGTGATGACAGCTCTGATGGCCACTCCAGAGAAATAGTTCCAAAAATTGCTTAGAAGGGTGGACTGGGCACTGGAGTGAGTGTGCAGCTTCCTAAGGGGAGTCCTTTGAAGGTGACTGTAGTGATGTTCAGCAGTGAGGTATGTAGTACTTTTTCTAGGATGAGTTCACGAACGTAACTGGCAGTCCTTGTATGCCTGCCCTCTGGGAGATCAGGTGTTCCTGTGGAATTTATGGCCCTCAGGAGACCCATAGGAAGAAAGGACACAACCACAAGTTTTCCACGTGCAGGTCTAGATTTATGAATCTCAGGAGCTACTAAAATCATCATTAAGGAAAGGACACTTACAACACAGACAAAGCCAACAAAAGACTGTAAGCACTGTGTGAAGTGGCAAGAAGGTGCAGCAGTTTTCAAACCACAGGGCTCTGTAGGCGTGATGCTGAAATATGAGGACCTAGGAAGGAAAATATAAAACTCCTGAGTTGCTTTTTTTTTTCTTTTTTATTTAACATGACTGAATGAAAATGTACATTCCTGTATAAATTTACGTGCCCACCTATATGCAGCTTCCACTGCTCCCCCTGGCCAGTGACAGCACACTATTCCTCTCTGCTCCATACATGTCTCATCCTCCCAACAGTCTCCTTTCCCCTCCTCTCCACCCACTCTCCTTCCTCCAGCCAGAGGTCAGCAGGATGATATCCTATAGATGTATAGAACCATAAAGTGCAACCAATATATGGTCACTCTGCATTCCAATCCATTCCTGTCCAAAGAGTGGACCTTTGTTATAATTTATGGGTAAGGGCAACATCAGGGCTGGGGGCCATGCTCTCAGGGGAACCCCGAAACCGCTGGACCATCAATTGAGGTCTTATAGTGGAGATCTCAGGATGCACCCCTTTTTATTCTTGTGTTGCCAGTGAGACTCAACCTAGTGAGCTCCATCGTGGCTATCACTGGTGGTGGCCGGGCACCATCCGATTCTTCCGGTCCCAAGTTGATGAAGGTACCCACTCTTGCGGGTCTCTCTGTCTTCTAGGTTGTCTTTACCACATGTCATTTTGGTCCTCGGTGAGCATCCATTCGTGCTGAGTTGGGCCCATTTGCTGTGCCCTTGGATGGCAGCTTGGCAGCTTTTAAGACCCCAGATGCCACTCACCAATGTGGGGTGCAGAGAGCTCTCTTAGCAAAACGCTAGTTGTGCCAATTGGCCTTGATTTCGCCTAACAGCATGGTCCCCTGCCCCCTGCCCCAGCTACTCTACACTTGCAATATTGGGTTAAAATGGAAGGAGTACTCAAGTTATGCTGAAGTCCGCATAATGTTATTCTTGTTTCTAATGTGTGCTATCACCGCTTTCTCCCAATCAGATTTCTAGCAACTATCTAAACTAAACCCGCCTCCACCCTCCCTCCTTCCCCTCCCTTGCAGCTGTCAAAGAGTCTTTTCTTCTATACACAAGTCTGTTTTTAAGATCTTATTGTAGAGGTCTCATACAGTATTTGTCCCTTTGTCGCTGACTACTGTCACTCAACATAATGTCTTCCAGTTGAAACCAGGTTAGGAGATGTTTCCTGGAATCATCGTTATTCTTTATCATTGTGTAGTGCTCCATTGAGTATATGTACCATAGTTTACCTATCCATTCTTCTGTTGTTGGGCATCTGGATTGATTCCATCTTTTTGCTATCGTGGACTGTGCTGCGATAAACATTCTCGTGCATGTGTCTGTTGGTGTGAAAGGCCTTGATTCTGTAGGATATATCCCAAGTAGTGGAATTACTGGGTCAAATGGTATATCAATATCCATTTTTTTAAGGAAGCGCCAAGTTGCTTTCCAAAGAGGCTAGACAATTTTGCAACCCCACCAACAGTGTAGGAGGGTTCCACTTTCTCCACAGCCTCTCCAGCATTTGTTGTTTTGTGTTTTCTGGATCATGGCCAATCTTGTTGGGGTGAGATGGTATCTCATTGTCATCTTGATTTGAATTTCTTTAATAACTATAGATCGTGAACATGTCCGCATGTGTTTTTTGGCTGCCTGGATCTCCTCTTTAGTGAAATGTCTGTCCATCTCCTTTGCCAATCGCTTAATTGGATGGTTTATCTTCTTCTTGTTGATATTTTGTAGTATCTTATAGATTATAGAGATCAGGCGTCGGTCTAACATAGAGTTGCCAAATATTTTTTCCCACTCTGTGGGTGTTCTTTTAATTCTATTAATAAAGTCTTTGGATGAGCAAAAGTGTTTGATTCTTAATAGTTCCCATTTATCTATTTTCTCTTCTGTTGATTGTGGTTTCTTTGACAGATTTTGGAGTCTGTCCTCATTGTGTGTTAAAACTTCCATTGTTGTTCCTACCTTTTCTTGGATGAGCTTTATCGTTTTAGGTTTGATATTTAGGTCTTTTATCCAGTTGGAGTTGGTTTTTGTATAAGGTGTAAGATATGGATCTTGATTCAGTTTATTGCAGATGGATAACCAATTTTGCCAGCACCATTTATTGAAGAGACTGTTTTTACCCCAGTTTAATGTCTTAGGGCCTTTGTCGAATATCAACTGTTCATAGGCAGATGGTGTCATCTCTGGGGTCTCAATTCTGTTCCAGATCAGTCTGTCTGTCCTTGTACCAGTACCAGGCTGTTTTGACCACTGTGGCAGTGTAGTATGTTCTAAGGTCAGGCAATGAGAGGCCTCCCAGTGTGTTCTTCTTGTTTAATAGTACCTTACTTATCCGGGGCTTCTTCCCTTTCCAAACAAAATTGGTGATTTGTTTCTCCATCTCGTTAAAAAAATGATGCTGGAACTTGTATTGGAATTGCATTATATAAATAAATTGCTTTGGGTAAAATAGACATTTTCACAATGTTAAGTCTTCCTATCCATGAGCAGGGTAGATTTTTCCATTTATCTAAGTCTATGAGTTTTGTTTTTTTTAAAAAACATTGCATTTATAGTTTTTCAAACACACTCTCTTAATGAACATTCAGCCTGGAGCTGACATTGAGACTCTGTAGGTTTTCACTGGTTATGAGAATCTGCCAACTCTGGAGAAGGGAGATTTTTAAATAAATATTTTAATATAATTAAACAGGAGTAAACCTATTTAAACTTTGTGAATCTACATTTGAATCTTTTTTTTCAGTTGATTTTGAGTTGGCTTGGACTCATGGTGACACATGTGCAATAGAACAGGTCCTGCGCCGTCCTCTTGGTCTTACTGAACAAGGGGACATGATCAAGTCCATTGTTGCCTTTCATCCTGGAGCGCTCAGCTTCCAGCATGACAGCACACATCCTTCTGTTCGGATCCTCAAGGGTTTCTTTGGCTAGGTTTTGGAAGCAGATCACCAGGTTTCCTTCTGGTCTACCTTAGCCTGGAAACTCCACTGAAACCTGTTCACCATGAATGACTCTGCTGGTATTGGAAATACCAATAGCGTAACGTCCAGTGTGACAGTAACATCACAGTAAGACAAACCGACAGACGTGAAGTGGATTTGAATCTTAAACCAAACACTAGTTAGTTGCCATCAAGTCAGTTCTGACTCATGGTGTCCACACGTGTGTCAGAGCAGAACTGTGCTCAGAAGGTTATCAGTGGCCTATTTTTTTGGAAAATCAACTACCTGGTCTTTTTTTTTTTTTTTTTTTTGAAAGTCCCTCTGCATGGACTTGAACCTCCAACCTTGTCAGATATCAGCCAAACCCACTACCTGTTTGCACCACATGCCTTCACTCTGAGAAGAACTAAAAACCAAAAACCACATCCACTGTTGTCAAGTTGATTCTGACTCATAACAACCCTGTGGCATGGGGTTGAACTGCTCCATAGAGTTTCCAAGGAGCACCTGGAGGATTTGAACTGCTGATCTTTGGTTAGCACTAACTACTATGCCACCAGGGCTTCTGTAAAGAACTGAAAGGTACACATTAAACAGTTCAACTCTGGAGACACGGGAGCATGGGAGCAGTAAGATAAAACCTCCCAATGACTACAGGTGTCACCTTGCTAGTGATGAAGTGAGGTAGGAGCCTGGGGATGAGATGCTTCATAAGCTCAGCAACATACTGAGATCTCCTCCCGTGATAGGCAGGGAAAGCAAACTGACCAGCTCAGCATCTGTTTTGTACGTAGAGTCACTGAACCACTTAATCTTGGGATGGGAAATCAGTTTGGAGAACAACCAATCTGGTCTTCCCAAGGTGTTTTGTGAAATATTTATATGAGAAACTCATGGATGTTACCTGAGAAATGGATTCTGCATTGCACAACACAGAAAAATGATGAGTTTGACAAACTTCAGTGGGTTAATTCAGTGCGGGACTCCTTGGATCCTTTCATATACCAATGTATTTTTTGACTAAGAATAATGAAATGCTTTCCATGGTTGTTTTTGTAGATACAGTATTTTTAGAAGCTCACTCACTGCCACAAATGCTGATCCAAGCGAGTGGCCACCCCCGTCACTTCCATTTCACAGATGAGAACACTGAGGTGGAGGCTGCTAGGTCACTTACCCACAGTCCCACATTCCATTAGGGATAGCACTGTCAAGCTAGTACTTTTCTCACCATAGCATGCAGACTTAAGAAAACTACGTTAATTCCAAAGCTGGTAATTGGAGGGTTCTGTCTCCTTGGCAGCAAAGCAACTGGACAGTTTGCAAGCAAATATGATGTAATCTTATGGGATAAACACAATGAACAGGTATTTATTACACATTTACTAGATTCAGAGAGCTGCACTAGTCATGGAGGAGGGTTTCTAAAAATGACATAAAGCTGTGAATCTTTACAATCCAGTTTGAAAAACAAAATACTCACACACTTTTTAAAATGAACGTAACTACACAGGATTAGGTGCCAAGCAGCACCAGCTACATAATTGATAGGGCTCAGTTCAAAGTGAAATTGTGGAGTGCTCTGTTAAAAAATTATGATAGATTTCAAAGTGAAAACAGCAGCGCCTTAAACAGCACAGGGTCCTTCAAAGCAGGGGGCCTTGTGCAGATACACAGGTGACACACCATCAAGCTGGTGCTGGTGCCCAGTGAGTGGTGCTGGCCACCGGCCACCGGCAGTTGGCCACCAACACTCTGGGTCTTGGGAAGAGGAGAATCTCTACAGACTAATTCAGATAGTAAAGGCCACATTGAACTAATTCAAATAGTAAAGGCCACGTTGAGAAGATGGGATCTAAACAAAGCCCTAGATGGTGAGCCAGCTAGAATAACTCAGTGACAGGGGTGAGCTGCAAAAGACAGGCGCAGAGAACCGAGGGAGCAAAGGCATGGAGCTGCAAACGAGTGTGGCAGAATGGGAGATCTGTAGGCCGCTGCTTGCAGGAGCAGAGCGTCCCAGTTGAGGAGCTTTAGAACACAGGAAAAGGGAAGGTAAGCTTGGGAAGGATTGTGAGTGCTCAGACTAAGACATGGCTGCAATCCTGAGGACTGCAGACACCCCTGAAGATTTCTGATCAGGCAGTGACCTGCCAACCTTGGAATAAACTAGAGGAAGTACTCAGGATGAAGGATGGTAACAGAGGACATAAAGAGACTGTGCCGTGATTAAAGAGGAAAGTGACACATTATGATGGTTTTATGGACTTAATTGTGTACCCTCAAAATTGAATTCCTGGTCCCTGTTTGAAATCCTGGCCACTGTCCCTGTAAACAGAAGCCCTGATGGTAGAGTGGTTAAGTGCTACATCTGCTAACCAAAAGGCTGGCAGTTCAGATCAGCCAGGCACTCCCCGGAAACGATGGAGCAGTTCTCTTCTGTCCTGTTGGGTCACTATGAGTCGAGATCGACTCCACAGCAGTGGATTTTTGCTTTCCACCTCTAACTATGATCTCATCAGGAAACTGAAGTTCTTCCATTGCTATACTAACCCTGCCCTCGAGTTGACCCCAATTCACAGCAACACTGTAGAATGGGGTAGAAGTGCCCTGAAGGTTTCTAACGATAAGTTGGTAGATCCAAATTTCCAGTCATTTGGCTAGCAGTCAAGCTCTTAAACACTGTCACCAGTGCTCCTGTATTAATGAGATCATATCCATCAAAGTAGGGTAGAGCCTAAACTTAATTGCTTGTGAGTTACAAAAAGAACAGAACACACACACGCAACAAGACAGCCAAGATCATCCACAAGTCAGGCAACCCCTGGGACTCCCAACAAGGAAAGAATCAATGCCACCGAGACCCTGATTTGTCCTTCTGGTCTCCAAAACTGGGAGCAAATAATTTTCTGTTCTTTAAAGCTATCAGTTGTGGTATTTGTTATAGCAGCATTAGGTAACTAAGACAGAGGTTGACTGAAAACTGGAAGGAAGATGCAATGGAAGAGACATGGCAAAGCCATGTCACCAGCCACCAACAGGGTGTGAGGAATGAGCCAGAAGGAGTAGGCAGCCATGTTTAGGCTGTCATCTGCAGCTGGGCCAACTCCAGGACCTTACTGTCAACAGCAAGGGGCATGAGAGAGACAAGGAGCTATTCTGAGGTTCAGCTGGTGGGTGGAAAAACAACAAAGGGATTTGGCTAGCACTGATGCATTTTAAATGATACCGAGAGCACCTTAAGAGTCATTGTTCCTTCTTGACCCTACAGCCACCAATTTCATCCCAGCTGCTATTTCTGACTGTAACCATTTGGTGGGACATTGATATGACTCATACTCTGTGTCGATCGGCCAATCTCTTCTTTCAAGTCTTCCTGCAGGTTGAAATCATAACCTGACATGAACAACAAGTGAGAGTGTTTGATTCTCTCTTCCTGCCCCCTTTTCTTTCAATTAAAAGAACAGAGGATACAGGTAGAGTTTGAAGGCCCAGTAGGTGTGCCTGGCTGGAGAAGGTCATTGTTTTATGCCACATCCTATCATCCTGTTCAGCTGTTGGCACCGAGCTAACATTTGTCGCAGAATAGATGAGTATCTAAGGCATGGTTTAGCTCCTTGGAGAGAAATGCCGCATTGGCCCTGCTCAGCACAGGTAACTAGATGTCAGTGCAGGTAACTAGTTGTCAGCACAGGTAACTAGTTGTCAGCACAGTACAGGTAACTAGTTGTCAGCTCAGGTAAGTAGCTGTCAGCACAGGTAATTAGATGTCAGTGCAGGTAACTAGATGTCAGAACCAAAATGTAAACAGAGCAAAGCAAAATGCAATTCAACTGCAAATACAAGACAGAGTGATTAATATTCCTTAGGAAACGTGTAATGAGGGAAAACAAAGGATTAATTCCCCTGGTATTGATTTAAAAGATTCCCTGGGCTGCTCAGAAATGTTATTTTTGTTTGCATATGCATTCTACAGTCAATGAGGAGGTAGAGGCCTGTATTTTTTTAATAGAAGAAATGTATTAGTATTAGCAGACTGCATTTTCAGTAACAGAGTCATACAGATTTTCTGTAATTGTTAAGGTAACTATCCGGCAGTGTTGTTCAGAAGAGGCAGAAACAGGAAATCCTTTATCCTAGTCTTCCATGGGAAACTTCTTCACAAAACCAGTTTATTGGCTTCTGTAAATAGTCTCAATATGTACAATGAAGTCACATAATGATTACATCGTTGGAACCCTCCTGCTTACCTTTCTTCAGATGGTCATTCCCACATGAAATTTCCAGAAATTTTCCTCATGTGTCCCCCAAACCCCTCCTACTAAAACTTTTTCTAAGTGGCCTGACAAACTGAGCTACCCATAATGTTTCTAGATGTCTATCCCGGTCATTTGTTTCCCCAAACATAGTCCATTTGGTTCAAGTCCCTCTTAAATCAGGGTGTGCCTAATTCAGTCTAGTACTCAGAGAACAGCTTCCCACTGTGAGCCTTTCCTGCTAGTCTTACAGACACCAGGCTTCTGAAAACAGAGGCTACCTTTAGATATCCTGTTCTACAACCTCATTGTTTGTGCTGGCCGTTATCAAGCTTGTCGTTTGGCCATATACCATAGTCGTGGCTGGACTGAGAGCTAAAACCAAATTTTTTTCTATTTCTCGCTAGTTATATATGTATATATGTGTATATATGTGTGTGTGTATATATATGTATATGCATGAATGTGTGTGTAACACACACATATATATATATATAGGGTCACTATGAGTCAGAATTGACTCAAGGGTAGTGAGTTTATTTTGGATTTCCTAGTTACATGACAAGTTACCTTACCTCCCCAGGGTTCAGTTTCTTCCTTTCTATAGTTGGGCTAATTACACTAACCTCTTAGACTTGTTAAGTTTGGAAAAGTAGAAGGTCAGGCAGAGCAAGGAAGACTGTCAAGGAGGACTGACCTAGACGCTGCAACGGTGAGCTCAGACACCAAGACTATCATGAGGCTGGTACAGGAAGGGGTAGCGTTCCGTCTCTTGCACACCGGGTCCCTGTGAGTCAGAGCCAACTTGACAAACATAACAAAAAAGCAAACCCATTGCTGTCGAGTCAATTTCAACTCATAGGGATCTTGAAGGACAGAATTAAATTGCCCCATGGGGTTTCCAGGGCTGTAAATATTTATAAATGCTGACTGCCCATCCTTCTTCTGCAGAGCTGCTGGTGGGTTGGATCACTGACCTTGTGGTTAGCAGACAAGTGTTGTAACCACTGTACCACCAGGATTCCTTCTGTAGACTTGTTAGGAAGATCAAATGAGAGACTACAGAAGCACCTAGCACTGTGCCTGCTGTGTAAAAACCAAAACCAAACCCACTGACATCCACTCGGGTCCAAATCATAGCAGCCCTAGAAGTCAGAGAAGAACTGCCACATGGTTTCCAAGGAGCATCTAGCACATTTGAACTGAGGATGTTTTGGCCAGCAGATGTAGCACTTAGCCCACCACACCACCACGGTTTCCATGCCTACAGCATAGGTAATCCTAAATAACTTGTAGCCAGCACAGCTGATGACAACTTTCTCTCCTTGGTCTGTTATCTAGGTCAGTAGATCAGGAGAATGCCAGAGGCACTCTTACTTATTTTCTTTGACAAAGCTTTCCCCAACCCCCCCTAAGTACACCCCCAAACATATGGCCTGGCTAAGAGTATGGGTTTGCAGAAGCAGCCGGGGCGGACGGGCTAGCTGTCACATCCATCTGAAGGACGATCTCTAATGTGTGTCCTTGGAGCTTGATTCTACATCCTGGGCAGTTCACAGTTGTCCTCAAAGAGGAGACCTAGAAAGAAACGACCAAATTTACAAGAGGCACAAACGTGAGAGAGAGAGAGCTCAAACTCGGGTTGCCAGAAACAGGGCTTGAAGAGATTTCAGTGAGTCTGTCAGTCCAACGATAACAGAAGGAGATTGTCAGTTTCTCTTATGGTGCTTATTCATGCTGGAAGTTATCTCACTGGTACTTCACGTGGGAGCCGAGTTACCACGGGTGGGCAGGCTACTGGGGAGCTTTTGGACTAGGAAAGAATAGCAAGAAATGCCTGGGGACATACTTCTGAAAACCAGCCAGTGAAAACCCTGTGAATCTCAACAGAATATCATTTGATACTGTGCTAGATGACCCCTGTCATGGGAAGGCACTCAAAGTACACAGTGGCCACAGCCATCAACTTGACCCTACTAGCAATCACGAGGATGGTGTAGGGTCAGGCAGTTTTTCATTATTTTTTCTGTTGTACACCGAGCTCATGAGTTGAAACAAACTCGACAACAACCAAACAACCAACAAAGCTCTTCTCTTAGTTCTTTCCCATTGGCGGGTTTTAGAATCATGGTCTTGGAGTCTTGTACTGAGAATGAGAATGGGGTGTCACCTGACTGAGTTTTTCCATGAAATCCCAGCACCTGTTTGGTACCTGGCAACAGATTAAATGCTTTTTTTGTCCCCTTCAAATGAATGCAATGCATTAACAAACTGGAATGTGTTCAGGAACTATGTAAGTCGTAAAGCCATGTCGTTTGAATCCAGAACCACAGATGGAGCATTACAGGAAAAAGGATTTGCATCAATGTAAACAAGAATTTTCACTGGCAGGCCAGCCAGCGACAGCTGTGGGGAAAATGCATTGAAAAGAGTCAAGAGAATTTACTCCCAATAGGGGTGGATGATAACCTAGTGGGGGCTGGATTCAGCGGAGGGGATGTCCCGGGGACTGGACCCCGGTCAGTATTACTGGATCACATGTTTGAAGATAAGAGGAGATGGTAAGAGGTAAGTAGTTAGGGTTTCTTCGTGATTCCAGCATCACTTCAGCGAGTAAACATGAGCTGCATCAAGATGGTCATCATTTTTGTCTTTGACCCCGCATTAGCACATGGAAAGGACCAATCAGGATCCCCCTGCTTCCCTGCCTTCACGTAGGGACCACAGTGCAGGTATGTGCAAGCCCAAAAGCCTGGAACACTCACTCTTATGCTTCCCCAGGCCCTGGGGTTGGTGTCATTCCAGCGGAGCTGTGATGGGCAAAAGCTAGTCCACCCTAACTATTTAGTGACACTTCTGACCTTCGCCTCAGAATAGTGTATTTATTATGAAAATCAAGCTTTGTATGCAGGAATACACTACTTTAAAACCATGGAGTCTTATTTTGCATTTTAATAAAGTTAATGTAAAATTCTTGTAGACAAAGCTTGTGGAACAAATACGTACAGATGGTTTCCTTCCACAAAAATTGATTAAAAATGCTTCCCTGGATTTCTTTGTGGGCTTAGTCAGACCTGGGAAATGCATTTATTTTAACAACTATACTAACAAAGATTCACTTAGGTGAATGTGATTGCCCCATTTTTCTTTCTTCATGGCTTTCGTATTTTAATTGGAAAAAAATTGGAATATATTATCTTGATACAGTGACTTTCAAGTCTACTCCATTCATGCTCATAAATCATTGTGTGGACTTCATGCATTACAGCTCCACCATCTATTATTATATTTAGCTGTCATTTCAGCCCTTTATTGTTGAATTCACCAAAATGTATCTGTCATATTTTGAAAAACCTTTTCTGAAGCCTTAATTCCCTCAGAAAGCTAGCTGTAGAAAGTTCAGTTGGTCACCCTCAACCATTTCAGCATGACCTTCTTAACCCCCTACGCACAAACTGCGAAATCACTTTTTTTTGTTGTTTCAGTCAAAAGTGAATGTGCTGTATTTGGAGTGTAAGAACTGCCTAAAAATATTCTTTCTTCCACTTCTGAATTGTCTGGAGTGCTGGATATGTTTGTCTTAGAAACTGTGGGTCTGAATTTTATCCTCAGGGGTCAGTGGGAGAAGTTACACTCCATAATAAAGCCAGATTAAGATAAACCATGCAGATCGCTGCAAATGTGAATAGGTTCATAGTTTTTAATCAGTAAAACAGTTCTCAGAAATTTCCTTCAATACTGATTTATTGAATCTTCTCAGCAGTTCTTTAAAATAACAGGAAAGACTTTGGAAGTCTCCTTTTAAAAATTAGGAACCATCTTTGAGACACTCTTTGAAGAATGACCTGGAATGATCCCACTAGTTGGCATCAGAATGAAGAAGGCTTCTGATTGATGGTTCAGTGCTTTTGTTTTTTTTTTTTTACCTGTGCCATACTCATTCTCTTATTTAATAATTGACTAAATCAATGGTTCAAATATATACTAACATCTCCAATATAGAGTAATATACAAAAGATCTAGAATTTAGGTATCTGGAAGCCCTCTTTAACTAGAATACGACCGAGAACTGAATAAAATATCCAACAAACAAAAAAACTCTGTGTAGCCCCAGTTCCCTGAAGGTACTACAGTGTACTTACTGGAGCACCTCCTAGAGCCCTATTCAGCATCTGTTTACTCTAAGGCTTACCACCAAACACTAAACCCAGCTGCCATCCAGTTGACTCTGACTCATGATGACCCCGTGTGTGTCAGGTTGAACTATGCTCTGTGAGGATTTTCAGTGGTACGTTTTTCTGAAGCAGATTGCCAGGCTTTCTTCCAAGGCACCTCTTGGTGGGTTCAAATCTCCAACCTTTCATTTAGTCGTGGAGCACTTAACCATCTGCACCACCCAAGCATGCCCAAGGATCACCACAGGTTTCATTAATTTCGAAGCCTGTGGCAGCTCAGAAGTCACAAGTCAGAGAGAGAAACATAGAATCACAGATAGGCGAGAGCTGCCCACAGTCAGGAATAAGCACACTGGCTGTTAAGAGCAACATGTAAATTCTAAAATCCCAATACACGTGAAATAACGGGTATAAGATAAGTCTCATGTGCCTCCCAGGAATCTTTAAAGGCTTTTGGGCTTCAGGATGGTGATTGTCCTGGAGCAGAAAACCCTCAGCTCTGGGCACTTCTTTTCTCACAGCATGCTACAGTCTTACACCTTGAGTCCTGCCCTGCCAACACATCTGCAGCCCATCCTCCTTCATTAACACAATAGAGGCAGGATTTACAACACAGAGAAACATCAAGAAATAGAAGAAATCATGGCCTAGCCAAATTGCTACATACATTTTTCGCAGAACACGATGTATAACACCTAATATATCTCAAATATTGACATCATAGCATGTAATCAGTATGAAAAAATTAGAACGAGGTTTATTTCTTTCTTTAATAGGAAAGGGGTCACGTGGAGAGGTTAAGTGAGTCTTCAGAATCTGGCAGGTCCTTTCCCCTCATGGTGCATCCCGGTCCTGACTCATGACATCTCAAGTGCTCAACAATCAGAATGACTAGTGGCAATCTTGTTAGCACCATCAAGAACCTCTCTGTCTGTGTCTTCCTGTCTCTAATTAGGAAGCTGGATAAGCTTTTTTTATTTCTTTCCTAATTTAACACACAAGCCTACAAAGTTAAAATTTTATTCTGAGAAACCTAGTTGAACAGCCGGCAAACAGACAGATTTCAGTTGGAAGGGCTCATAATCATAGAGTTATTAACAACTGCCGAAGTTGGACGACCATATGTTTGAGGGCTTCTGAAAGCCACAAGGCATCTCATGCCATTCAACACATGGCACAGATGGAAATTGTTTTTACTTCCAAATTTATGGAGTCGACCTTGCCTTCTTCTAAAGTGATTCTGAGTAGTTGGGTGATGTTAAATTCGGGTAATCCTTGTCTGCCAAGAGGATTCAGCAGGGAACATCAATAACACATATTGGGCCTGCTGCCAGTGAGTGTCGTTTCCCTGCCACATTATTTTCGTGAATTCATTCAGAAAATACTGTTGAGTATCAACTGAAAGCATCAGGGCATGAAGATACTGAAGCTGGGTCCTTTCCCTTAAAGAGCTCACGTTATACTGGGAAGGAAAACAAGTGAACAAATTTTTACTTTTAATTTAATTTTTATTGTGATTAAGTGGAAGTGTACAATCCAAATCAGTTTGGCATGCCCACCTGTCTACAGCTCCTTCTGCTCTCCTTGCCCAGTGAGAGCACACTCCTCCTCTTCATTTTATACTTCTAATATCCTCTTAACAAGCTCCTGTCCCCTACTCTCCACCCTCTTCTCTCCCATCTAGAAAGAAACCAGTAGGACAGCATCCTATAAACGCATAGAACCATAATGTACACACACCATATGATCACACTGTGTCCCCGAGTCCAGTCCATTCTTGTCCAAAGAGTTGACCTCAGTAGTGTTTTCTGGACAGGGGCAGCAGCAGGTCTAGGGGGCGTGCTCCCAGGGGATCCTCCAGGCCACCAGACCGTCATGTCTGGTCTTTTAGTAGAGGAAAAACACGTAAACAAATTTTTAGAACATGGTTTATCATCCTTAGAAGGTACAAACAATTAACACACTTAGCTGTTAACTAAAAGAGTAAAGGTTCAAGTCCACCCAGAGGCCCCCTGGGGGAATAGACATGGCCATCTACTTCTGAACAGTCATCTACTAAAAAGTCTATGGAACACAGCTCTGCCTGTGGGGTTGCCCTGAGTGGGAGTTGACTTGATAATAGTTTCTGTGTACTAGGAGAAGATTTAGGGGTGGCTCCATAGAGAAAGTGCCGTGAATTGGAGTTGACTTAATAATTGTTTGATGTATGTATTTGTTTTCTCCTCGAACTAGGAGAGGAGTCAGGGATGGCTCCTTAGAGAAAGTGCCACCCGAGCTGAGCCCTGATGGATTGGTGGGTGAAGAAAAGGGAGACAGGTCTGCCTTTACACAGAGAAGGAGAAGACGTAGGTGGCCCAGGAGAAAAGGCAGAAACCCGTGTGACTAGGCCACATTGTACCAGCTCTGAGTGCAGAGAAGAGACAGGGAGAACTTGGGACATCTGATATCACACGCAGAGGCAGAGATGCCACCTACAAGTCACAGGAACCATTTAGGCAGAAGAATGGCAGCATGAGGAAAATGGATGGGAAAGAGTCAAGTGTCCAGGGAGGGATACCACTTAGGAATGGCTTGTAGATGTGAGGTCTGGGGGACAAAGGAAGGCAGGAGGGCCCTGGAGCAGACAAGCCACTGAACAGACTCAAGGGCCATGAGGAAGGCCAGGAGGAAAGTGTCCTCCCCTGTGCCTGAGCCGCCCCAGGCTGGCCAATCCCCTGGGCACTGCACAGCTTCCTCAGTGGTGCTGTGTCCCCTGAAACGAGCCCGAGAGGCTGGGTCAGGGTATCTGTGAGTCGGGGTCAGCCCGCAGACTTCCCACTTCAAAGGGTATTACATCGTTCCATTTCTGTCACAAAGAAAGTCCCCAAATATGTAGGTGCACACATAAGAGGACTGACAGTTAAGTTGCAAACTCATCCTAAAAAAGGTGCTACATCCCCATATTGGTGAATGGTGTCTGGCGTCTTAAAAGTCAACAAACTACCATCTGAGGTACACCAAATTGTCCCAACTCAGCAGGAACAGATGATCACCAAGGACCAAAGTGACATGGGGGAAGGAGAACCCAGAAGACAGAAAGATCTATGTGAATGAGTGACTACATCAACATGTGCCCAGAAGAACCAGATGGTGCCTGGCCACCACCAGTGACATCGTGATGGGACTCACAAAGTTGAGTCTCATGGCAACACAAGAGTTAAAAGGGGTGCACCCTGAGAACTCCACTAAAAGACCACAACTGATGGTCCAAAGGCCTCGGGGTTTCCCTGGGACCATGGCCTCTAGTCCTGAGGCTGCCCCATCCATAAATCATTACTGAGGTCAACTCCTCGGACAGGAATAGATTGGACTCTGCAGTCCAAAGTTAACATATCGTGTGTGCGCTTTATGGTTCTATGCATCTATAGGATGTCGTTCTACTGACCTCTTACTAGAGAGGAGTAGAGAGGGTGGAGAAGAGGCCTAGGAGATGGTTAAGAGGATATGACATGTATAGAACAGAAAGGAGTAGTGTGCTGTCACCGGCAAGGAGAGCAGTAGGAACTGCACATAGGTGGGCATCCAGATTTAAACTGGATTGTACACTTTCACTCAATCACAATAGATAGATGCATAGATACATAGACAGATACATAGATACACACATAGAGGTACTACATACCTTATTGCTGAGTACCACTACAGTCACCTGTGAAGTACTCCCCTTGGGAGGCTATTCACTGATGCCAGCACCTAATCCACCCTTCAAAGCAGTTTTGGATCTCTTTACTGGAATGGCCATCAGAGCTGTCGTGTTACCCTTGATGTCCTGAATGTCATCAAAATGTCTTCCTTGAAATATTTCCTTTATCTTCAGGTAGAGAAAAAAAGTCACTGGAGGCCAGATCAGGTGAGGAGGGAGGGTGTTCCAATACAGTTACTTGTTGACTGGCTAAAAACTCCCTCACAGACAATTGTAAAATTAAGTTTGGGAACTTGCCACCATGCTCAATGGACATTCCAGAGAGTTCCAAAATTGCTTTGAAGGGTAGATGAGGCAGTGGCATCAGCGTGTAGCTTCCCAGGGGGAGTACTTCAAAGGTGACCCAATGATATTCAGCAATGAAGTAGGTAGCACTTAGAACAATTAAGTTCACGGACCTAGTTGCCAGACCCCGTATGTGTGTGTGATCTCTGCTAGAGCAGTGAAACAGGGGAAAGAGGGCTTCCTTCTGTTCTGGAGACAGCCACCTTGCTTGACTGCATTACTTTTTAAATGTGTATTAAAACACATCAATTTAAATATATTTATAATTTAAGTATATTTGGTTTTTAGCTAATATGTGAAATAACATGTATAATAATAAGCACTTGTTATATTATGTATAAAACTCCATTGTGATCCAATCTTTTTATTGGCTGACTTTTGGGGCGTAGATCTCAAAGCCTTTCTTCATAGTCTGGAAGCTCCATCAAAACTTGTTGAGTAATGTAGCAGCACAGAAGCCTCCACTGACAGACAGGTGGTGGCTACACGTGAAATTCATAGCCAGGACTTGAACTCAGGTCCCCAGCATAAAAGGTGAAAATTCTATCACTGAACTATCACTGTCTTATGAAAGAACTATACTTGCTCAAGTTTTAGGACTCTGATCCTGCATGTAGGTTTCATTATCAGAGACCTCTCTAATCTTCTCCCAGACAATGCTCCTAAATAATAATTGCCACTGTCGATGCTATTGGCGAGTGTCAGTTATATTTGAGGTCATCCATCTATTCCATGTGCCACTATTCCCAAAACCAAGTGCCATCAAATCAGTCGTGACTCGTGGTGACCCCATTTATGCGGAGAACTCTACTCCACAGGGCTTTTAAGGCTGTGGCTTTTTGAAAACAGATGACTGGCTCTTTCTGCAGAGGCACCTCTGGGTGGATTCAAGCCACTAACCTTTAGGTTAGTAGTCAAGTGATGAACTTTGTGCCATCCAGGGACTTGCAGCTCTAGTCCTGGCCTCTCAAATTCCAGTAGTTTGTGAGAAGAAGATACCCTGGGGATTCACCTTGGGATGCTTTTACCACATATGGACACAGACCCAACTGTTTTATCAGTTTCGGTAATTAATACAAATTCAAAGACTTTGTTTTCCATCCAGCTATTATGTTTCAAATGTAGAGGTGAAATTAGCTTGTAATTCACTTTTTTCTCTCTTGGTAACCTGGCTGCTTTTACCATCACTCACCACAAACCAAACAACAACAACAGCATCTCAGATGACTTGGCCTGTGTTATCCTCTCCCTCAAAGCCTCTTGGGTCCTCACTTAGTGGTGGTGTGCCCGTCTCCTTCATGGAAGACAAAGTTCCATGTCCCCCACTCTCTCTTGCCCCCTTACTTTGTTTGTTTGGCTTTCTGCCCATCTCTGAGTTACCTGTGTTAACCTTTCCCTTCAAGTCCTTGTTGTTGCATGGTTTAATCAGCTAGTACTGCTCTAACAGAAATATCATGAGTGGATGGCTTTAACAAAGGAAAGTTTATTCTTACACAGTCCAATAGGCTAAGAAGTCCAAATTCAGGATGTCTGCTCCAGGGAAGGGTTTCTCCCTTACCGGCTCTGGAGGAAAGTCCTTGTGTTGCATCAGTCTCTGTCCAGGGAGCATCTAGGCTCAGGAACCTCAGGTCTGAAGGATGTGCTCTTCTCCCGGTGCTGTTTTCTTGATGGTGTGAGGTTCCCAATTCTCTGCTTGCTTCCCTTATCTCTTGTAGGATGACAGGATTAAGGGTGGTGCAAGCCATACTCCAGGAAAACTCCCTTTACAGTAGAGCAGGGCGGTGATCTTATGAAGGGATTTGCAGTCCCACTGTAATCCTTTAACATACAGCAAGCCAAAAATGGAGGGCAGTCATAAAATATTGGGGATCACAGCCCAGCTACATGGCTACACATATTTTTTGAGGGAGGGACACAATATAGTGTAAATCTCTGAGTAAAGCATAGGATTTATCACAAAACAATGGCTTCTCTTCCCTTTGCTTCACATTGCTGATCTCAGAAGCCATTCCTCTTGGGGAGGGGGGTGAAGACAGATTTCCCTGCACGCCCGCTGATCCGCTTCCTGGGTGGGGGCCCCAGATGTCATCCTCCGTGGAGGCAAAGGCATATAGGATGGGAGGGGAGAAGGTTGAGAGCTGGCCCTTGGCACTGTCTCTAGCTTTGATGCCTGCCAGACAGTCCCAGAGCTCGCATCTGTTTTCCATATTTAAAGCAACCTAAGTGTTTTTATTTTCAAGTTATATTTAGTTGGCACTGTCAGTTTCTTGGTGTCACTTGGTTTTTGCTCCCAGTGCCAAGAAAAAAGATGAGCAAGATTGCTAAAAAGAAGACATTTCATCAGTTAACAAACAGCTCCAGTGTGGAAGAAACTAAAGAAGTGACGAGGAGGACCGTGGAGTGATGTCTAAGACGCTCATTTGGGGAGATCGCCTCTGGTTGCCTTTGTATAGCAGAAACACACCCACAGAATTCTTAAAAGGAGTAAAGAAAAAGACCCCCCCGCTAAAAAAAGTCTCCCAGTTTGGCGACCACATGGACAACACTCCACACCAGTGACAAGCCACCACTGATTGCGTATTTCTGGGAACAGAAGGTTCACTCCCTTCTAAAACGTCTATTCCCAAGTAAGAAAATTCCTCCCCAGTTTGATCAAAAAAATCTCCCTCCCAAATCTTCTATTCATTGACCCAAATTCTAGAACAAACATTTAAACAAAAGTTACTCTTGAGTCAATTCCAATTCATGGCGAACTCTGCTGTGTCAGAATGGAGCTGTCCTTCTGAGGGACATGGAACCTTGTCTTCCATGAAGGAGAAGGGCACACCACCACTAAGTGAGGACCCGAGAGGCTTTGAGGGAGAGGATAACATAGGCCAGATGATCTAAGATGCTGTTGTTATTGTTTGGTGTGTGGTAAGTGATGACAAAAGCAGACAGGTTACCAAGAGAGAAAAAAATGAGATGTGGCCAATAAGGAGACTCTTGCCAGCATGGGGGCAGTGGAGGTAGCATCACTTTTCCATCTCCTTGTCTTAATTTTGAAAAGCAGATGAGTTGACTGTTAAAGTTCCTCCACAGAGAAAATTAGCAATTCATTTTGTCTTGGGACTTTCTTTCTGGTCAACGAGTGCTGATAATAAAGAAAGAAAGAAAGAAAAAAAGGAATCCTTAAAGCTGGCATCATTTGAGTGTTCATTTCATTATTGCTGGTCCCATCTCATTCTGATCTGTTGTCCCATTCCTTTACCCATTGGTATGTCACTTGTCCCATGTTGGCCTCCTTTGGCAGCTTACGATAAAGTGTGAAACCAAACTGAAAGCATTTCACAGAGCCATCCAGTGAAACTCAACAGGGAATAAACTTTACAGTTGTCTTGTTTCTAAAGACTTTTCTGGGTTCTGTAACCATGTAAGTAAATACACATCTTCTGCAATTTAAGTTTTTAAAAATAAATAACTGGAGAGTTCCATTTACATGGCAAGTACTGAAAGACTGAATATTTGTGGTGTCCCGGGCACTTTGGTGCTGATGCAAAGATAAACAGGCCATGGCCCTGTCCTTGGGGCACCCTATTCTGTAAAGAATCTGCTAATAGGAACATAGACAAGTCCACAGGGCAGGGGACATTTGACTGGATTCTTCTCTGCTGCTAGGGGAGACCAGGAGAGCTGCATAGAGTGGTGACACTTAAGTAGATGTCCCACACAAGGCCACTAGGTCTCTGTATCATCCACCACCCCCTCCCCACCCCAGATATCTCTGTAAACTCAGCTTCATCCACTTTCCTTCTTGTTTACAGGTTCATGAAATACTGGCCTTCTTTCTGCTCCTTGGACATGCCAAGATTTCATCTGTCCTTGTAATTGGCCACCTTTTTGGGTGGAAAAGCACATCTCCCAGATCTGCCATTATTCCTGCTGTGCTCAGTGCCACCTCTTGCAAGCAGACTCCTCATCCTCCCCAGCTTGCCCAGTCACACTCCACTGCATAGCCCAATGTTATCTTCTTAGCCCACATCAGTCCCTGACATTCTAATATGCATTTGTTTATTGCTTCTCTTTGTTAGAATTATACTCCTTAAGGACAGTTGTTCACGACCTGCTGTTCACAATGGTGTCCCCAAGTACCTAGAGCAGTGACACACAGGAAGTGCTCAAGAAATACTCTTGACTGACTGATGAACACCTACTTCACCAGGAGGAGAACTTTAAAATGCTATAGTCACATTGTCTGTCCATTACTGTTTGATCACCATATATGTTGGTGTCAAGCTATCCAGTTCTCTCCTTTTTTTTTTTTTTTTTTTTTGGTACAAATTAATGCCTTTGATTAGAAAGGATGTTTCTCTTTCCATTTGACAGTCTAGCCAGAATTTCTGTTTGGAAATACTCTACATCCAGCTTCAGGATCTCTATATAGTTGAAAGTTTCAAACAATAAAATAGTACTTTATAAATTTTCATATGTAAAGCTGGCACTTTAAATTTATCTGAATTAATGAAACACCTCTACAGTTCTCTAGGGAGTTACCCAAGACCAGTTTATTCAGAAATCCATTTACCTTCAGTCCAATACATTCCACACATTTCCATCAGGCCACATCCTTTGGGCCACCCCCTGTGGCCCGTGCTGCAGCTGATCCTTCACTGCAGCTCTTCTCTGTGCTGTGTTCTCTTCTCTCCCTTTGGTTTTCCCTTAAGGATCACACCCAATGCCTCCACTTCCATTCTTGACCTCTATGACAGTGGCATCTTATATGTAAGCATCTCTTGGCCCCAATTCTGAGCTCTAGACGCTATTTCCAAACACAGACTTCTGTCTTCTGCATACTCCACCTGGATGCTTGTTTCTGTCTTAAAAGATAAACATGCAAGAGAGATAGTCCATGATGGTGGCACAGTCATACACCACTTAATGTCCTCATTACAATAAAGATGAGAAAAAAAACACAAGTGAAATGGATATAGATGACAACATTGAAACTCTGACTGAACAAAAAGCTAGAAGAATCAGATCCAGCGCTGAGAGGAAGGAGACCCCATGTTGTCAAGTCCATTCTGACTCATAGTGACCCAGTTTCCAAGGAGCACTTGGTAGATTTGAACTGCTAACCTTTTTGTTAGCAGCCATAGTGCTTAACCACTATGCCACGAGGGTTTCCTGGTACTGTATAGAAACAGCAGAGATGGAGAATTCCTGATGGTCAGTATCCTGCCAACCAGACCTGCACAGCATAACCATATTGAGACAAAGCAACAGGATTCCCAGACAGACCAGCAGCACCCGTCACTGCTCCATCCTCTGTGCCACTAGGTGACTGTGGGAGTACCCACTGTGTCCACTGCCAAGCAGACAGCAGGGGTACTTCCCACAACACTCCTTGGTAAAAGTACCTCCCACCTTTCCCCCTCCTACAAAGACCCACCTAGGGGTGACCAGTGGGAACACTCCCCACAGCCTCACTTGGTAGCGAGTAGATGGGCACCTGCCCAAAGGTAAGCAGGTAGCTCATGATTCACCCCTGTGCTCTTAACACACACCCCTTACCAGAGTCTACCAGGCAACACTCCCCCACACCCCTAATGAGACTCCTTATGCCCCTCACCTCCCCGCCCTAAAACAAACAACCAAACCCACTGCCATACACACCTACTGAGACATTAGTTCAAGCCAGCATAGAGGGTTTATCCCATCCATCTGGGTAGCACACATCTCTGTTGTTAGGACGATGACCATCCGTGCTGTCTAGAAGATACACTGACTGCTAGCAGCAGTGTAAAAGGACTACGCTGTTCCACAAGAGCTGTGAAAGGACCCTGATCAACCAACAATCAGTGCCTAACATCAGGAAAGGACCTGTTCTCACAGTTGTATTCAGTTCTGTACGGGAACACTTATGTGCCTATAAATAAATAACACTTTAATGCATCAAAGACAATAAATAATAAATCATAGGAAGAAACAGGGTGAGATGGCTCAAACAAGTGGGCAAAATAAAGGGACAGAAAACATTCTGGAAGAAAAACTGGTAACAGGACTATCTGACAAGGAATTTGAGTCACTAATATTTAGTCTCCTCAAAGAAAGCCAGGGAAGTCCAGGAAAAAACCTACAAGAATTGAGGGAAACAATACAAGAACAAAGTGCAAACTCAGTAGAAAAATGGAAACCAGAGGACAACATAACTAAACTTTCATAAGCTTCACAGTACAACATCAGAAATAGTTAACTCACTGGAAGTATGCAGAACCGGAAACGAATCATTGGAAGAGTCAGCAAAATAGAGCATAAGAACAATCAGAAAAATAAAAGAGACTGAAGAAAAATGAAGAAAGCCCAAGGGTTATGAGTGACAGCATAAAGAGTAATAATTTATTCATACTAGGCATTCCAGAGAAGGAGAAAAAAATAAGTACAGAGAAAAATGGCAAAAAAAAAAAAAATCCCCAATATCATGAAAGATAAGGTTTCCATCCAAGAAGTTGAATGAATGCCATACAGGGGTTCATTGACCCCCACACACACACCTCGCCCCCCACAAAAAAAAAAAATTCACAAAGAATGATCCTAATCAAACCTTCCAAAACCAAAGGCAAAAGAAATTATTTCTGAGAGCAACTCATCAAAACCAAACTATCACCTACAAAGGACATCACTAAGACTTAACACTCATGGCGACCCTAGGGGCCAGGGTAGAACTGACTCCCGACTCGATGGCACTTGGCTAAGACTTAACACTGGCTTCTCATCAGAAAGCATGCAGACAGAAAGACAAGGGGATGATTATACGAAGTCCCAAAAGAACAGAATTGCCATCCAAGGCTCATATAGCTAGCAAAACTGTCTTTCAAAATGAGGATGAAATTAAGACATTTCCACCCAAACTGAAATTAAGGAAATTTGTAACCACCAGGCCATCCCTTAAAAAAAGAGGGGCAAAGGAAGTCCCTCTGAGAAATCCAAGGACACAGGACAGCAACCTGAGAAAGACACACGTCAGGATCACCCAGGCACCAACCAAGGTAAAGACTTGACAAACGTGAAATAAAGCTGTAAAATTCATTACAGGGAGCCAGAGATGGTGAGCTGTAAACAGTGACAACTTCAGAACAAAAAGAGAATAAATGGTGTAGTTAAAAAGCTTCCATGTGGAGAGGAAACCAATGCAATTTCAAAAAGTGCTTATGATCATCAGCCATCATAGATACGAGGCCTGAAAATTAAGTTTGAAAACTCATCCTAGAAAAAGTGCTACATACCTCATTGCTGAACATCACTACAGCCACGTTCCAAATACTCTTCTGCTGATGCCAGCACCTAGTTCACCCTCCAAAGCAATTTTGGAACTCTTTCTGGAACAGCCATCAGAGCTGTCATCATATTACCCTTGATGTCCTGAATGTCACCAAAATGTCTTCCTTGCAATATTTCCTTTATCTTCAGGTAAAGAAAAAAGTCATTGGGGGCCAGATGAGGTGAGCAGGGAGGATGTTCCAGAACAGTTGTTTGATTGCTGGCTAAAAACTCCCTCACAGACAATACAGTTAAGTTTGTGAACTTGCCACTGTGCCACCGTTCACAGTGTCCATTCCAGAAAGAGTGACAAAAATTACTTTGAAGGGTAGACTAGGTATTGGCATTGGTGTGTAGCTTCCCAAAGGGAGTCCTTAGAAGTTGACTGTAGTGATATTCAGCAGTGAGGTATCTAGCATTTAAAATAATGAAGTTTGTGGACTGTCAAACCTCATATGTAAGTCAAAACTACAGTGAAATACCATTTCACCTTCACAAAAATGACCTGATTTTAAAAAAATAAAAGGAAAGAGCAAATGCTGGTGAGGTTTGGGGGTGATTGAAATTCTTGTATACTGCTGTTGGGATTGTAGAGTGGTACAGCCTTAATGGCAAATGATATGGCACTTATTCAAAAAACTAGACCATCTTTTGATCCAGCAATCCCACTCCTAGGCATGTATCTTAGACATGTAAGAGCAGTTACATGAACAGGCACATGCACACCTATGTTCATTGAAGCATTATTCACAGTAGGAACAATGGAAACAACATAAGTGCCCACCAGCAGATGAATGGATAAACAAATTGTGCGTACATACGTAGAAGGGATACTACACAACTAAAAAGAATAAAGATGAGTCCTTAAAACATCTTGTAACATGGATGGAGCTGGGAGGACATTATGGAGAATTAAGTTAATCACAAAAGACAGATGTTGTATAGTCTCACTTTTAGAAAAAATCAGCAATAGATATACATACAGAAAACGACGTTCTTTGATGGTTAACAGGAGTGGAAGTGGGAGGGAGGAGGAGTCACTTTCTGGACAGTTGCAGTTATGTTATTGGGCGCTGTGAAGTAAGTTCTGACTCATAAAGACCCTATAGACAGGGTGGAACTGCCCCATAGGGTTTCGAATGAGCAGCTGGTGGATTCAAACAATCAACCTTTTGGCTAGCAGCCAGGCTCTTAACTACTACATCTCAGAGTTCCACTTCTAGGCAGTAAACCAAACCCATTGCCATCAAGTCCCATTGCCCACAGTGACCCTATATGACAGACTAAAACTGCTTCATAGGATTTTCAAGGAGTGGCTAGTGGCTTCAAATGCCCACCTTTTGGTTAGCATCCTGAGTTCTTAACCACTGCACCACCAGGGCTAGTCACTGATGGGAAAGGCAGTTTGCAGCTTGTCCAAGGTATGTTAAAGCTCTAAGAAGTATACAAGAATAAATGGTAATTTCAGAAAATGTTGTAACATACAGTTTCATTGCAACAGTAATACGTGTGTGTGTGCGTGTGTGTGTGTGTGTGTGTGTGTGTGTGTGTGTGTGTGTGGCTATATAAATAATATAAATGTTAAACCTGGAGCAAAATCAGAAAACAATGAATTCAAATCCTTTATGTACCCATGACAAATTACATAATCTTTTATATCAGTTTCCTAATCTGTGAAGTGGTGATCATGTACTTTTATGAGACTTTCGTGAAAATTGTATGAAATTAAATGAAAATACATACATATATACGCGCAGAACTTTTCAATAATTTGCTGTCTTCTTCGGAACATGCATAAAACACTGTCTTTTTCTTCCACCTCTGTTTTGCCTTGTTTTAGCTGTTTGTGTAGTTTTCATTTCTTACCATTTCCTTAAGAAAGGCAGTGACAATACCTTTTTTTGTTATTGTTATTCCTTACAGCAGTTTGAATAGCACCTAACACATAGTATCTAATCAACCTATGTATTGAACTTGAATTTATGTTCTATTAAGAACACTTGATTAGCCGTTACAGGATAACTGGGGAGAAACAGACACTGTCTCTTTCTCTTTCTCGGCTCTCTGGGCTGGGATGTGGGTGATGAATCCGCGCTGTCGCCAAGCACCTATTTATGGATGATCGCTGTGAGCCAGGCAGACAGATGCTGTCTGCTCAGCAGGCATCTGAAAGCCACAGGGGGTTAGGGGCTTCTGGAATTCTGTCAACATCCCAAGCTGTCAAGCTTTTCTGTCCTTCCCATGAAGAAAGAAAGTAAAAGAATCTCAAGTGGAATTTCAAAAGCCAGCATTAAAAACAAAAAAAAAAAGATAGCAGAGAGCCTTGTTCTTTTAGTTTCATTCAGTGATTCTGTCTTGTGTTAGAGAATCAGCAGAGACCCATCAATGTTCTAATTAAGGGAGTAAAGAGAGTTCCTTAATGGAATAGTGAGAATGATTTCCTGATAAATCAACCATTTCCTTTCTCTAATATCTGTGTGCCCCAGGCAAATCTTGGGGAGTGGTCCTACTGTTCTTGCCTTATCTGAAAACAGAACTTTGTTCATGACCATCTAGAAAATAGCTACGGTTATATTTTTTTAAATTATTGTTATTAGTTTATTTTCTTTTGCCTTCCTACCCTCAAACCGAAATTGTGAAAAGAGCAAAAGCATTCACTAGTTTGTGTCACTAATGGAAACCCTGGCGGCCAAGTGGTTAAGTGCTACTACATCTGCTAACCAAAAGGTCAGCAGTTCAAGTCCACCAGGTGCTCCTGGGAAACTCTATGGGGCAGTTCTACTCTGACCTATAGGGTCACTGTGAGTTGGAATCGATTCAGCAGCAGTGGGTTTGGTGTTTTGGTTGCCATAGTTTTGCTAAATAATCCATGCTGTAATTCCTCAGTTTTAGAAGTTTCCAGTCTGAAGCGTTGATCATGGCTTCTGCCCATTCTCCTCCTTTCCTCTCTTTCTCCCTCATTTTCTGGAAGATCCCCTGGTCTGTGGTAGGTTCCCACGGCACATGCCAAATGAAGCATTATTCATTAGGGCAGCAGTGTGGGTCTGAGCTGCTTGGATTACATGGGACCAGTTAGGATATAGCTTCATTCATTCCAGGAGCACACTGATGAATGTACGTGTCCCAGTGTAGGATTCTAAATGCAATAAATCTAGACAGCCAGCTGTCTCATTAAGGCTCCATGCCCAAGTCTTCAGTCATCGTGGCGTGTAATGTAATGCTGCGTAAATCAGTCCCAGTACCTTCCTCAAGAAGCCTGCTGCAGCCTGGGGAAGAAAACTAGCAACTGGGGAGAGACTTTTTCAGGCTGAGAGGGAGGTTGTGGTGGTCAGTCTCGGTCTTCTGACCATTGGATCAGGTCTGCTGATTCTCTTTCGTCTCAAGACCCCATTTCTACCACCCCACAGGAGGAAAGCACGGTATTTGGAAGCTTCCTGTCCTTCCATGTACACTCACTCTACTCTGACACTCTTGCTTTTCTCTGATAACTGAGTAGATTTTTCAGAACCAACATTGTTGAGTGAGTGAAGAGTTTCAAGCTTCAAGTTTTCAAACCCTTGGAAGCATAGCTTGTTAGGGTCAGATGAAAACTTAGAGGTATGGTTCCCAAACTGCTCCGAGGTGCCCTGGGCCACTGCAGCAAACCCACAGAGGGACAGCAGGGTGTTTTAAATTGTCAGGGGAAATAGGTCAAAGTAGCCATAATCCGGCATCCTTTGGGAGGCTAGGTTTTCAAGGGGTACTGTAATAAAAAGCAGGGACAGTGCAAACATCTCTGTGAAACAGGAAATGATGTAGTGTCCAAGGTTTGAGAAGTTATTCAGTGTGTATTTTTCCTTTCAATTTGTGCGTACAATATTTTCAAACAACTATTACGTTGTTAAGAATCAAAAAACCAAACCCATAGCAGTCAAGTTAGTTCCCACTGCTAGCAACCGGATAGGACAGAATAGAACTGCCCCATAGGGTGTCTAAGGAACAGCTGGTGGATTTGAACTGCGAACCTTTTTGGTTAGCAGCTGAAAGCTTAACCCTTGCACCACTGGGGCTCCAAAGGGATACTTAATACTTATGCATCAGAATTAATTTGACAGCAGCTGATTATTCAGTAAAAATATAATAAAATTCATCTGTTATTTTAAATATTTTATACATTAATATTTTGAAAGGTAAAAAAGATATTTCATCCATATATCCAAATATTAACATTTTAATGTGTAAATGTGAAAAATTATTAATGAAATAGTTTGCATTTCTTTCATGCTCCATCTTCAAAATTCGGTGTGCATTTTACACATGTAAGCACTTCCCAGTTCAGACTAGCCACATTTTAAGAATCCAGTAGCCACACGTGGCTATGGGCTACCACATTGCCAGGGAGCTGTAGAGCCTGGCTACTACAAGAGTGGTCTGCAGGCCAGCAGCATCGGGATCATTGGGGAGCTTGTTAGGATGTCCAATTTTCCCTCCCACCCCAACATACTGAATCACAGTTGTGATTTTAATAAGACCCCCAGGTGAGTCGTGTGCTTGTTAATGTTTGAGAAGCACTAGCTTGTAGAACAGCATTTCTTAACATAAGATCCTCAGGCCAGAAACAGCCGTATTAGCATCACCTGGGAAATTCTTCCACCCACCCCCTCACCCCACCCAGATCTATTGAATTAGAAACCGGGCAGCCTGGGCTCAGAAACCTATATTTTCTCAAGCCCTCCAGGTAATTCAGAGGCTCATTCAAGTATGAGTACCACTATTCTCACAAAGATGTATTTTTCTCTATTAAAGTTATTTTTTGTAATTTTCCCATATGGGCCTTATTTCTAAGGGAATTTTTTTTGTAAGTAAATACCATTTGTTAAGGAACCCATATAGTTTTCCATTATTATTACTCAGAGAGAGATAGATGGATAGATAGATGGACAATGGACAGATAAATAGATTAGATAGATAGATAACTTTATTGATAGCACAGGGAGAATGGAAAGTCACTAGGCCTGTATGATTCATAGGACATTGATGACTCAGGGGGTATAAATATTGCCTCCCATGGGGGAAACCTGGGTTTTGTTTCTAGACAATCTACCTCACAAACAGTCACCACCTGTCCATCAGTGGTGGCTTATGTGTTGCTATGGTGCTGAACAGATTTTAGCCAAGCTTCCAGGCTAAGATGGACTAGGAAGGAAGACCTGGCAACCTACTTTTGAAAATTAGGCAGTGAAAACTTTATGGATCACAGCTGTGGATCTGCAAATAATTATGATCACAGCACAGCATCTGGCAGCATTCTGTTCTGTTCTTTATGGGATTGAAATGAATCACAGCTGACTTGATGATGGCTAACAATGACAACAAGAAATATCTGTGGGGGGGGTGGAGCCATGGTGTTACAGTGGTTAAGAGCTTGGCTGCTAACCCAGCGTTCGGCAGTTTGAATCCCCCAGGCAGTCCTCGGAAACCCTATAGGGCAGTTCTAGTTTCTCCTGTAGGGTTGCTATGAGTTGGGATTGACTGGACAGTAACAGCTTTGGTATGTGTGTTTGTGTGTCTACAAAATCTCTCTAGAGAGATATACAAAATAACAGTAGAAACTTCTGATTGGTATGCAAAAAAGTCAATGTCTTAGTCACCTGGTACTGCTCCAACAGAAAATACCACCAGTGGAAGGTTTCATGAAGAGAAGCTTTTATCATCACAGTCCGGTAAGCTGCAAATCCATTAACAAGTTACAAGTCCGTTCAATAAGAGAAGTTATTACAGTCGGGTAGGATAAGTCCAAATCCAGGGAGAGCATCTCGGGACAGGAACCTCAGGTCCCAGGGACATGCTCCGCTCTTGGTGCTGCTCTCTTTGTGGTATGAGGTTCCCAACTTCCTCTGCTCCCTTCTCTCCCTTACATCCCACACCAAGCTTGTAGCTTGAGTCCTGCCTCACTAACACAATTGCAGCCCCTTCTCCATCATCAGTCTCACAGAGTCAGGATTCACAACACGTGGGAGGAAGGGCGCCATATTGGGACTCATAGCCAACTCATCAACACACATTTTTGGGGGGACACAATTCAATCCATGACAGTCAGTTACAGAACACCGCCCCCCATATCTTAGACCCTCTAATTAGATAATGTACACGTATGACCACTGTCCCCCTGCCAGCTCTCTGCAGGGTAAGCGTGAATAGCCACATCCCACTGATGAATGCCCAAGGCTCTCTGGACTTGCATCTGGTTAGTGAAGGCACTAGGACTCCTCCCAGGTCACTGTGACCCCCGAGCCTGTGTGTGTACCACTGACCTTCCTCCCTCAGCTGTACTTGGCTAAGCTTAACGTATTTCAACGTAAAACAAGGCCACTTGAGATTTCAGTCAGCCTGCGCTGAATGTGTGGTCATACTTGACACACTGCAAGTAGCTCACAGGTTAACTGAACTGTTCTCCCTCGACACGCACACCCACACCCCACACAATCCAGCTGGAAACCACAGTCCAGGACAACCAGGCCTTAAGAGATTCAAACGAGACACAATAACCCTGCATTCCAGGTCCTCACAGCAGGGACCAAGGGAGGTGAAGAAAGATGGAGTTCTCAGCCTGTCACAGAGAAACATTTAATCCCTAAAGTTGTTTAAGATTGCTGGCACGGATGAGCCAACTGACTTGTTGTCAGTTTTGGTATTATTTTCAGTTCCTCTGCAGGCAGTGTATCTGTTGCTTGCCTGCTTCCCCACCCCTCCAGCTCCCACGTGGGCAGGCTGCTCCCTACTGCTCTTCTCTGCCTTAGCGTTCCACTGCCTCAGAGACAAAGCAGGACACTCTGCTAAGGGCTTCCCCAGACCTGTGGAATATTCTGCTGACTGGAGCATAAGAAATCGACTCCTTAAGAATCTTCGAAGGAGAGAATCCTCCAACTTCATCCTCTCACCCCCAGTAAGGCCCTGTAGGAGCACTCCCCGGAAGGTTAGCTTCTGCACAATTACACCGACACCTGTGGGAACCGGGACTCCATAGGACTCCGTTGTTCTTCTAGGTCTCACGAGTTTTCCGCCTTTGGCATGGTACTGGTCTTACGACGTTTCTATCATTCATTTTAGTGGAAAATACTGAGTTTTCCTTCCATAACAGTTTTTGTCTTACATGAGTTCCAACTTTTGCAGATTTTTCTGTATAGAAAAGAACTCTCCAAACCATTCAATAAAACAATCCAAATACTCTCTTAAGGGTCTCTTGACAGCCGTCTCTATGTCCCCTGGGCCATTTCTTGGTAGAACTCTGACAGGTAGTCTCATGACATTTCCAGTCCCACTGGAAAGTGTCTTATATTGGAGTTGAATGTGAAAGACTCATTGGAAGCTGTTTCCCTGAACTGTAAATGTTTGTGTGCTTACTACAAATGTGGAGGGGATGGGTGGCATCTTGGGCGAGTTAGATTTAGTATCTATTTTCTAAAATCAGTTATTTTATTTCATTCTCCAGCAACAGAGATGTTGTACATGACAGCAGCTTGCCAGTCTGATAATTAATGCATTTGTACCTGGCAACCTGGTAGGAACACCCCATTGGCTAAGCAGCAGCGTCTTGTCTGGCTTGAAAACCTGTGCTTCAAAAGCATTGGGGAAGTTCAGTAATTGGCAAATATCTAGGAAGAAAAAGATGGCAGCACTAGAATAGGTCTGTGAAGAAAACTTCTCAGCTTACTAGCTTTATTCTCACCGGTACAGAATGATGGTTGTCATAGATACAGGTCACAGCAATGGAGTGTTTGTTTTCAACCAAGATGCTCAGCTGCCTTGCTAGAGAACTCATTGAGTTGCAAAAAATGGGAAGAAGTTCTAGTCTGAGTCAAAGCCAACACTGAAAGTTGCAACATGGGCAAGGCTGGGGCACTGATGATGCTTGGCAAACACAGACTTCTTAGGGAATCTCGTGAATGTATCTGGTCGGTCTATCATGTGAGCAGTCACAGTGACATTTCAGTACTTAAGGGACTGGTTGAACAGCTGGTTCTAGAAGGTGGCTATCTTAAACCTAGAAGCATTGGTCAGCACCCAGGGGAGCTCAGGGACATATTTGTCCTGAATTAACCGATTGTGTCTAGATGTCAGTTTGATGTATTCTGTTCACTTGCATGCTGCTATGGTGCTAGAGACTGTACCATCCATATTTCAAATACCAGCAAGTCACCCATGGTGGACAGATTTTAGCAGTTCGCAGACGAAGACAGACTAGGAAGAAAACCCTGCTTTCAAAATTAGCCAGTGAAAACTCCATGGATTACAGAATGTTGTCCAACGCTTTGCCTGACTGACTTTGAATGTGTCATCAGGAGGGACTGATTGCTGGAAACGGACCTAGTGTTTGGTGAAGTGAAGGACCAAAGAAGGCAAGGGAGACCGATGAAGTGGACTGACAATGACCGCAACAGTGGGCTCAGACACAGCGTTGTGTATGGAGACGGTGCAGGACCACACAGCATTTTAGTCGGCTGTATATAAGCTCACTATGAATCAGAACAAACTTGACAGCCACTAAAAAAAAATAGCGAGATGCAGCCAATAGATGAACACCAATTTTAGGAAGTGGACACCTGCTTAATGGTAGGAGGCTAACTAGTCAAATCCTGTCTGGGTCCACAGCGTCAGAGCCTAAATCTTCACCTGTTCAAGACTCTTCCTGGTGGTCCCTGCCACATCTTCTGGACGGTTTTGGGTTCTCTCTGGGAAGGTGGGATAACCCTTTGCCCAAGCACTGCTCAGCTCAGGAGTAATAAGGGCTTAGTGGAAATGCCTCTGGTGATCACAGACTGGAATCCTCTGTCTTGAGACCCCCTTGGCAGCTGGAATCTGGAGGGGCTGGGTGGGAGGGCACTGGACTACTCTTGGAAGGAGGATATTTAGTTACAAATTTTATGGAAAATTAAGGGACTCTCAAGATTTCCTAGTCTGAAAAGACGAAACTAGTTAGCTGACCTTCTTTAACTTAAAAACATGTGATTGGAATTATTTTCTGTGTTTTTGGAACTACCATTGTTTAGGTAAGAAAGGGATCCTTATTGTATATTGGATAAGTCTTAGCATTAGTCTGCATTGTTTATGAGGGAATTAAAGCACTATAAGCCATTTGGCACGCTTTGAAATTTTAGTACTCATGCTGTAGGGATAAATTTATCAGGGCCTCTCCCCAGTTTCCTTTTCTTTACCTTCGTAAGTAGCAGAGACTCAGAAGTACACTGTACGGAACCTCATTAATTCAGAACTATTACAGATAAGAGAACACTGGTGGCAGTGTGGTTCAAAGCTGTGTCTGAGAGCAAAAACCTAGCAGTTCAAATCTGCTCGGTGCTCCTTGGAAATCCTCTGGGCAGTTCTACTCTGACCTACAGAGTCACTATAAGTCAGAATTGATTCGATAGCAATGGCTTTGGTTTTGGTTTGGAGTTTATTACAGATAAACTCATTGTGAATAAGAGCCATCTCATGTATTTAGAATATGTTTGAAGAAATGCTGCTTTATTGTTTTAAGTGCATATATCATACAGTACATCAAACTGGAGACTGATAAGATTTCTATGCTGATGTGTGGCAGCAGATTGTTGCTTTAATGAGCGAATAACTCATTTTAACTATCTTGGTTTGCACACCATCAGTGGTGCTCAAAATCAGTTGATACATTTGAAAGAGTAAAAAATGCACTTCTGGAACTTTTAAAATCCTATCACCTCATAAATAATGCAAAACTACTGTCACTCTAGTCAAATTATTATAATCTTAAGTTTGTGTCACTTAAAATTAACAGGGACATATTGTATCTATTCAGCTTCTCTCAAACACTTGAACATGCTCTTTCCCAAGACTGTTTCAGCCAGCCCTGTCTGGCTGACCATCTCCTCTCTGCCAAGTCAGCCCCGGAGCTGTAGCTTCCAACTGCTTCTTTTTCCATCATCTTTGATATGTAGATAGTTACAAAACTTTACAGTCTCAGCAGAAAATATCCATTAAATCAAAAACAATAAAAACTTTATAGTCTCAGCAGAAAATGTCCATTAAATCAAAAACAGTAAATTGAAATTTCCTTTATCCATGTTCATGTTATATGCTCATGTTACCCTGGACTTATAAGGATATACGTGCTTGATTTGTTAACCTAATTAACATGATATCTTTGGGTTTGTCCAAAGGCTTTCCCAAGATGATAATGTGCCCATGGTAATAAGAAGGTAACAAGCATCTGTAAGATTATTAAAAGATCAAACCCATTGCCATCAAGTCGATTCTTACTCATAGCGATTCTGTAGGACAGAGTAAAACTGTCCCATAGACTTTCCAAGGAGTGCCTGGCAGATTTGGGCTACTGACCTTTTGGATAGCAGCCACACGCCACCAGAGTATCCTTAAAGATAACTGTTGTTAATTACAGTCTCATTATAGTCATTTGATATTTCTTTGTTTTTGTAAATGCTAGAGATTCTGGTTGTAGATTTAAGTTTCACCTTAGGCAACTTGATGGCATGCCCATTTTGAAAACACTGTGCTGGTATGTTTCATTGTACAGCCTTGTAAAGTACCACCATCTCCTCAATCAGACGTTTTCCAACATTTATAAATAGCAAAATACATGGGTGTGACTTCTATGTGCTTGGCCATAAGAAAGATGTGATAAACAATTATTGAATTGTTTCAAAGACTAATTACAGATTACAGAAAAATAATTTTATGTGCTAGCTAAGTCCTTTCACAATAGGATGCCTAATGCGTGCCAAATTATTTTGTTTTTTGTTTTTGTCTCTGCCGTGATATACTTCATGGGTGGGCTTTCATATGGGAAATACATATCCATGGATGTATTTACTACGTGTTTAATTTTGGGTAAGTCTGTGCACCTGTCTGTGCCTTAGTTTCATCTATAAAATGAGGATTCAGGAAAAAAAAAAAGCAGCACCTGTCTCATAGTATTGCTGCGATGGTTTAATGAGATAAGCTATGTGATTTACTTAAGTTTTGTCAAGCAATTGTAAAATTTTGCATAAATATTAACTATGACTGTTGGCACTGTGAGTATATTACTTTTACTGCTGCTACCCAGGATCTTGCTAACTCTAGCCAGTTCATTGTGGAGGAGAGAGAGAAGATAGACAGCTGCCATCAGGTTGACTCTGACTCAGGACAAAGTTATGACTTGTGTAGGACAGAAGGAAACACTGCCAAGTTCTGGCTCACTCTCACAATCCCCATTGTGCTTGAGTCCATCGTTGCAGCTGTTGTGCCAGTCCATCACATCAAGGGTCTCCCCTTCCTTTGGTGACCCTCTACTTTGCAGAACATGGCACCCTCGTCTAGTGACTCACCCCTCCTAATAATCTGTCCGAAGTAAGCGAGCTGGATAGCGTTCTGTTGTGATCCAGGCAGTACTCTGTCTAATTTTCAAATGCAGATCACTTGGTCTTTCTTCCTAGTCTGTCTCAGTCTGAAACTCCACTGAAATCTGTCTACCAGGGGTGACCCTGCTGGTATTTGAAATACTGATAGGATAACTCCCAGCGTCATAGCAATATGCAAGCCACTACAGTATGACAAGCTGATAGGTACGTGTTGGAACTAGCTGAGTTAGAGCTAGCTCTGTGCTCCGTAACGTGTTCAGCGGCTGCCACCTTCTGGAGGTGAATCACCAGGACTTTCTTCCCAGGTGCCTCTAGAGGGATTCGAACCATCAATCTTTTATATTTACTAGCTCAACAGTTAAATGTTTCTGCCACCCAAGGACTTCTCCACTCCGGAAAGCCTACCAGAAAGCAAGTGAGGGACAATGACTTTGTAACACAAATAATGTAAAACCCACACCAAGTCATAAATCAACATATATTGCAGTCTTTTATTTTTTTATTTTGTTAGTAACAGAGTTATATGTACAACTCTCGAGTGAATGAGCTGTGCAAGTCATCATAACATTAGCCACAGTAGCTAATAAAATATGTATCATCAGTGAATTTCAGAAAAAAGGTGAATTCTTCCATTTTCCACACATTGGCTTCCTTCCTTAGTCACTCTGTTACCAGTTAACACCTACTTAATCAATCCTTTGAGGAAACATTATTAAATTGTCTCCATTAGGAAAGAAAGAGGATTTCAAGAGATCTTTAATAAACAAAGAGGTTCATTAAATTACTGTTGCTAATGAAATTGCTACATAAAATTAGTATCTTGCTTCCCTGATAACACCCTCCACATGTAATAGATTCTGGAATTCTTGTGAGGCTTCTGTCCCTTCTGTGCCAAAGAGAAAAGCCTGGTGAAATTCAGTGCCCCTTCAGAGCCTCTGTGTGAGTGTGTGTGTTTTGTGTGTATGCAGGTGTCTGTGAATAAAGCCAAAAACCAAGCCCACTGCCATCAAAACCACTCTGGCTTAAAGCAACCCTGTAGCACAGAGTGGAAACCTTTGTGGCATAGTGGTTGAGTGCTACAGCTGCTAAACAAGAGGTCAACAGTTCAAATCCACCAGGTGCTTCTTGGGAAACTCTATAGCGCAGTTCTATACTGCCCTATAGGATTGCTATGAGTCAGAATCGACTCATCAGCAATGGGCTTTTTCGGTTTATAGGACAGAGTATTTGCCTCAGACTGATCCCAGGAAACAGCAGGTGAATTCAAACTGCTGACTTCTTGGTTAGCTGCCAAGCTCTTAGCCACTGTGTTAGCAGGGTTCTCCATGAGAATAGAGGGAAGGGAATTTTAGGGTGGCATTCATTTTCATGGTTCTCTTGATTACAGACATCAGTCAGGCAGTGGCCAGCCATGGGTTGCCAAGCATTTACTGTTGTAAATGTTTCACAGATGCTCACTTGCGTAGTCTGTCCTTCATGTCCAGCTGGCTGCTGGCAGGTGTTTACTGTAAAGTCACACATGACCTATGGATCAGACAAAGGATTTGAAAAAACTTTTATTGATTTTCCATAAGTAAAAGTTGCCACTTGTACTGGAGAAGATGCCCTCTCACAAAAAGGTGTTGAGACCTCAAGATAATGAAAGCGGCTTGTCCCAGAAACACAGCTGCATGCCGGTCACCTCCATTCAGGCCACTGTCACTTGTTTGTCTTGTTTAAGCAAAATAGTGAGCCCTGCTGGTGCTCGCTCGCAGAAACCAACACTTTGCTTCAAGGAAAGTAACGTAAGTGGAGAGGAGAATGGAAAGAAGAGATGTGGAAACTTACTTCCATTGGAAAAATGTCTCATGGCTAGTGTATTCTCTCACCTGTAGGGATTTTCCTTCTATTTATGGAAAAGCCATTTGTACAATGATCAATCTTTAGTTAAGGTTAGATAGACTTTAAGGGGGAAAAAAAAACTGCTATCAAGTCGATTCTGACTCATAGCAACATGACAGACAGAGTAGAACTGCCCCCCATAGAGTTTCCAAGGAGCACCTGGAGGATTTGAACTGCCAACCTTCTGGTTAGCAGCCATTGCACTTAACCACTACATCACCAGGCTGTCCAGGTTGATAGTATCAGGTGGAAAAACACCCAGCCGTTTGGTCTATGGAAGGATATAAACAGAATTTACATTTTAATAGAGCAGTAGGAAACCATAAAAGAAAAGTACTTGCAACGATTTACAGGTCCACATAGAAATACTTACAGATTAATCATGTGCAAACCAAGGGTAGACATGTTAGGCCACATGCAGAAGAAATTGGATGCTCTACTGAGATAACTCGGGAAGGACTTCTGCAAAGTAATGTAAGAAACGTACTGAAAGTGATACAACTCGGGAAGTAATGTCCAGGTGGGCGGGACTTTTTTATCCACATCCGTTGTCAACTCAGTGTATCTACCAAATAGGCTGATCAACTGGTGGAGTGCTTGCTTTGTCTCCTACAAATAGAAACAGACAAATTTGATTTCTCAAGAAAGCCATTCTTAAACTCCTTTTTATGGTTTCTAGTGTTTATTCTCTTAACCTGAATTCCATTTATGCAGGAAATACCTTTTGTACCAATTATTGATACAGTTCAGTATTTGCAAGATGTCAGTAAATCTGGAGAGTAGGTGTGCCTGAGGTTAATGCTAGAGGCATTTTTAGGTTTCTAACATTGGGTAACTCCTTGGAAAAATGTAATAGAATCTTCCAGGCATATATGCAGTTCTGTTCCCATTAAGTATAGACACGTTTTTGTGTACAAAATTAGTCTTAGTGGTTACTTCCCTCACGTTCACTCAGGTTTTTGATACTGAGTTGGGGTTGAGGTTTCTACTTATCATAATCATATAATTGCATAAATTTCGTATTTTCTATTTGAACATGCATGACCAAAGTCTGGGTGTTGGGAATTTGATCTCCTTTGTCCAAAAACTTCTTATTGTAAGGAAAAATAATGGTGTTCACAGACTATCACTTATGTCCTGTATATACGAGTTCTGCCAGTTAAGTTCACAAACTCATCCTAGAAGAAGTGCTGCATGCCTCATTGCTGAATATCACTGTGGTTAGCTTCAAAGTACTCCCCTTGGGGAGCTATGGACCAACACCAGCACCTAGTCCACCCTTCAACATACTTTCTCTAGGATGAGTTTATGAACTTAATGGTCTTGCAGATTAACTTCCCAAAAAGTCTTAAGCATTGCCAGTATCGTGGAATTAAAGAATGAAATTATCCCTACACAAGTAAATACTTATTCACTGAAATATGTCATTTGGTTTGGGGTTGGGTTTGCATTTTGTTTTGCTATTAATGTTGCAATTTCCTTTAGAAACTTCCAGAAGAAATAAAGTGAAAGATATCATCGTTTCCTTTCTCAGGGCAGAGGACAGCCCTTTGCTCTCTGTCCTCCCTGTTCCTTGGCCATCTCTCACTACATCTTGCCTCTCCCATGCCTCATGTCTGCCTTGACCTTTCTCTGTCTCCTCTCCATGCTAAGTAGTGAAGAATGTAAACTGAACTCAAGTTCTTGCAACACAAAAAGACTGGAAAAGTCCTGGGAGAAACAGTGAATCGATAGCAGATTTCATAGTACATACCTACTAAGAGTAAGTGATGCAACTATCCAACTTCAGACTGTGAGAAAGAATTTCTTTACTTTTCTGACATGTTGGTTGAATATCATGACGCATGCTTCCATCCTTTTCTTTTTTTTTTTGGTCTTTGAATTCTGGTTAAGTTTTTAAAACTCCACACAGATCTTCGCCTTCTCAATGACAACAATTAAGATTAGAGAAAAGTACTTCCTTCTCTCTTTTTCTGTTGTCTTTCTGAGCATTCTTTCACTCTGTATATACAAAAGTGTTTATGATATACAGAGCCAAAACACAGTGACTACCAATGAACCCAAAAATTCTTATGGAATGGGTCAGAAAACTATAGAGTCTCTGCCTACTCTGTTGGGGAACCACCCAACCCCCTGCTGACAAGTTGATACTGACCAGTCGATGCTGACTCATAGCAACCCTGTAGGACAGAGTAGAACCACCCCATAGAGTGTCCAGTGAGTGCCTGGCAGATTTGAACTGCCAGCTGAAGGATGGTATTAATTATTGCTAATACCAATTTTTCATGTATGTAGTAGACTTTGTTCTTTCCTGCTCAGCAAATAAGTGGGGGACACTGAGGATCTTCTCATCTTGCCAAGCTAAAGGGTATTTTGCTGCTGTGCTGTCCTGTCCCCCCCAAAAATACTTCTAACCTAAAAATAACACACATATGTTGTGATTCCAGTATGCCTTAATCTGTTTTTCTTCCTTTATTAGCAGAAACCTATTTTACAAGGCTTATTACTTTAAAAGAGCCAGAGAAAGGTTCCTTGTAGATTTCTGGTACTGTGGTCATCTCCAAAGGGAAACTAGAACTGAATGTTCATTATAAATATTCGAAAGAATACAGGGATATGCAGTCATGTTCTGTGTTACTGATCACCAGGGTCTCATCTGCAGGCATTTTTTTTTTTAATTTCACATGTAAAAGCTGTCCATTGGACCCAGGAAAGGAGAAAACTTAAACTCAGTGAAGTAAATGCAGATACTGACTTCTTGGGAATTTGTGGCTAGGCAATTTTCTTTGCATTTCAGCTTTCTCAGTTACAGAGTGACAATAATCATATTGACCTGCTTCCTCGGTAAATAGTTGCAGGCATGCCCAGCAGCTTTTCAACTGGTAAATCAGTACCCTGCCAAGAGAAAATAACTAATGAGAGTGTCACAGTGGAAAAGCACTTTAGCACTGTCAACGCTCGGCAAAAAGCATCCACTTTATTCGAAGGAGGAAGAAGTACTCCTCACTGAATAAAAAACAAAGATTCTGTTTCTAATAGCCTCTTTTTGATTCAGTAATATGAATCCTTGGAAATTTAATTTTGTGTAAGATTCAGAGGAGAATTGAACTTCCCATCTCAATTTGTTAAGATCATCTTCATTTTTTTTTGACTCAGTTTAATCTACCTTGAAAAAAGAAAATCATACTAAATATGTCTTTCTTCCCTATGATGGTGGCTTCAAATAGGCTTTGAAGTACCCAGAAGGTGACAGTGTTTGCACCATGGCAAAAATGAGGCAACTGTAAGTGGTGTCCCAAGCAGTCCAGCGTGCATGGATCCACGGCATCATCCGGAGGGGGACTGCCTCGTCCCCTTTGCCTTCGCAACCCTTCTCTGTGTGATTGTATCTCTGTTTGTCAGTCTTGGTTGGGAAATCATCCAGAGCTCCAAATATTGCTCTGACAGCCTTTGCTAGGATCGTATCATCTCCTCATTGCCGTGTTGCTTCTCACTTTCTACAGGACATCTTATCCACAAAGGTGAGCACAAAGGAAGAAAAGAAGGGAGGAAGGGAAGGACAACCCAAAGATGAATTACCCTAAGAACCCACTGTTCTGCTTGTGCTCGCATAAACTTTATCTTCAGTGTTCATGACCTTCGCGTTTTACAAACTCAACTCAAGCCCTATTGGCAAAGCTTGAGGAAGGATCTCAAATCCTCACAAATGTGTTTTTCTCCAAATTGTGTTTATTTTTGTAGTTGAACCTGTTGCTGTTGAGCGTATTTCAGCTTTGAAGACCCCATGTGTGACTGAGTAGAACTGCTCCCGAGGGTTTTCAGTGGCTGTGATTTTAACAGAAGCAGATTGCCCGGCCTTCCTTCCACCGCACTGCTAGGTCAGCTGAAGCCCTAACCTCTGAGTGAATAGTCAAGCACAAACCACTTGCACCACCAGAGATGTTTTTTACAATACAGGAAACTGCAAAAAAGGAGAAATTTATTCAAAATCCAGTCACTTTAACACTACTTCTCTTATTTTATTTTCCCTGTTTCTACCAGTCATTGCCCTCAGGCATGTGTATTTTTATAGCTGTAAGTAGAATGTGTCTAAAATATGCAAAATTATCTATTTAAATAATCATACTATTTATAATATTTTGTACATTAACCATAATTTTCTGCCATCAATAATATATCTACAGTATCATGAAAGGCTCAGTAATGTGTTCATTTATAAGGGTGCATTATAGTTTATATATAAATTTTATCAGCCTGAGCTGTCCATCATGAGCTGAGTATTGTTTGATCCATAGAATCATAAAGTTAGACACGCACAGGAGGAATAAAGTGGGACATTACATAATAATAAAAATGGCAACTCTCCCAGAAAACAGAATAATCTTAAATGTATATTCAGCTAACAAGAACCAAAAACACATTGCCTTTGAGTGGATTTCAACTCATAGTGACCCTATAGGTCCAAGTAGCCCCATAGAGTTTCCAAGGAGCACCTGGTGGATTTGAACTGCTGATCTTTTGGTCAGCAGATGTAACACTTACACAATAGGCCAACAGCGTTTCCAGCTTAACAACAGAGCCTCAAAGTAGATAACGCTAAAAAGAGAAATAGACACATCCAAGATTATAATCGAGGACTTCATTTCTCTGGCAATAACTTTTAGAGTAAGTACAGTGAAAATCAGCAAAAGTATGGAAAGCTTGAATAACACCATCAGTAACCTAATTGATGTTTATAGGACATTTCATGCCAAAACCGTGGGATAGATACTATTTTCAGATGTACTTGGAACAATCACCAAGATATTACTTATCATCAGCCATAAAGTAAGCCTTAACAAATTTTAAAAGTTGAGATACACAAATACATTCTTCTATCACAGAGAAATTACACTAGAAATCAATAATGAAAATGCATCTGGAAAATTAGTCTATATAGTTAGAAATAAACTATGGTTCATGAGAAAAGCACAGGCAAGATTAGTAAACATTTTTAGATGGATCAAAACAAAACAAAACAAAAAAAATCAGTTTAGAGATGCATCTAAAATATTGCATATAACATTAGTACAGAATGCTGCAGTAGAAAGGAAGTTTTAAACCAATGAAGTTAAAAGCTCAGTTTTTGAAAAAACAATAAAATTGATAAACATCTATCCAGATTAATAAAGAAAAAGGAGCAATAATGCCAATTATAAATATCAGAAATGTAGGAGGGAATATCACTATAGATCCTACAGACATTAAAATGATAACAAGGGAATATTATGAGTAATTCTATGCCCATAGTTGTGATGACTTAGATGAAATAGACAAAGTCCTTTAAAGACAGCAACTCCCAGAGCATAACCTGGAAAAAAATAACCTGAATGAAACTTTATCTATCAAAAGAATTTGTAATGAAATCCCTCCTACAAAGAAAACTCCAAGCTTGAATGGCTTTACTGGACAATGCAAGGAAGAAATAATAGCAATGCTACACAAACTCTCCCTGAATGTAAAAGAGGAGGGAACACTTCTCAACTCATTTTAAGAGTCCAGCATTTAGCTGATATCAAAACATCATAAATACAAGAAAAGAAGACCTGTATCCTTCCTTAGCATAGATGCAAAATTCTCAACGAGATACTAGAAAATAGAAGGCAGCAATATGTAAAAAGAGAATGTTATCATGAACAAGTGGAATTTATGCCAGGATGCAAAAGGCTGTTTCATTACTGAAAAATCTATTAAGATAAAATTGATATTGTATATCAAAGGACAGAAAAACAAAACCATGCAATTTATCTCAACAGGTAAAGAAAACCCTTTGGTGCAAGTCAGCATCCTTTCATGATACTCTCAGCAAATTAGGGGAAGAAAAGGGAAATTTCCCAGTCTTATAAAAGCTGTCTTCCAAAATCTTACAGCTAACATCATGCTTTTAAGAAGCCCCTGGATGGTGTAAATGGTGTTGTTGCTCACTGCTAACTGAAAGATTGGTGGCTTGATTCCACCCAGAGGTGCCACGGAAGAAAGACCTAGCAGTTTACTTCATTAAAATCTGTAATTGGAAACCCTCTAGAGCGCAGTTCTAATCTAACACACATGAGGTTATTGTGAGTTGAAATGGACTTGGCAGCAGCTTCATACTTTATAGTCAAAGGCTAAATGTCCTTTCTTTAAAGTCTGCAACAAGACAGTGATATCTGTTCTTAACCATCCTATACAGCACTGTAGCTAGTGCAATAAGGCAAGAAAAAGAAATAAAAGGCATACAAATTGGAAAGGATAAAATAAAATTGTCTACTCACAGATGAAGTCATTGCTTATATAATCTTAAAGAATCTATAAAATCTTACCAAAACTAATCAGTGACTGTAGAATAGTTGCATGATACAAGGTTAATTTATAAACAACAGTCATTCTATAAACTAGCAATGAAAAAATTAGAAATTAAAAGATATTTATATTAACTTCAAAACCATGTGATGTTTTGGAATAAATTTTCAAAAACATGCATGAAAGATCAGTATGATAAAAACTGTAAAGCTCTCATGAAAAAAATCAAAGACCTATCAAAATGGAAGAATATATTTGTAGAGTAGAAGACGTAGTATTGTTATAATATCATTTCTCAAACTGATAAATAGAGCTAGTACAATTTCAATTAAAATCCCCTAGGAACTTTTGTCAAATTTGATAAGCCAACTCTAGAATTTGTTTAGGAAACAGAAGACCTATTATAAGGCTAAGGGAGTTTGTGCATAGTGCAAATGGTTAAAGCACTTGCTGCTTATTGGAAGGTTGAAGGTTCAAGTCCACCCAGAAAGGCCTGGTGATCTACTTCCATAAAATAAGCCACTGAGAGTCTTGTGGAGGACAGTACTACCCTGACACACATGGGGTCATCCTGAGTTGGGACTGACTTGATAGCAACCGATTATAAAGCTAAGAAATTCACTGCCCTATTGGAGAAAGGATAGACATACAGATCAATGAAACAGAACACAAAAATCCAAAAGCAGACTGGCACATACACTGTTAATTGATTTTCAGCAAAGGTGCAAAGTCAGTTCACCCACACTCATGGAAATTAGCACTGATGGTAATTGGTGAGGCCTGGTTTGATTGATCAATTGATCTGGAACATCCTGCTTCATATATCTATTCCCTACTCAGTTCCTAGAACTGATAAGAGCCTCTGAAAGACACAGAAACAGAAAATATTCTATACAAAATTTTAAAAGCTGGGAAGGTTATGGGGGAAGAGATTTCCTAATTCCTAAAAGAAAAAAAAAATGGACTCTTCTTCATCTTACAGAATTTCTCTACTGCATGGGCTGTGTTGATGTCTTCTGTCCTGAAATATCCATCCTTTTTAAAAACTTTTTAAAAATTTTCTTGTATCACATGCAACTCTTTTATTTAACTTTTACTTTCTTGATTATTCTCTTTGTCTTCTTTTGTGGGTTCTTAAATAATAGTGCAACTTGGGGTTCTATTCATTCACTCAACACATTCTAGGCACTGGAAATGTAGCCGTCAGTAAGACAACAGTTATTGTTCTCACTGAGGGATGGTATAAATAGACAAATTGATATTATAATCCATTCATTTTCTTAGCCTATCTGTTCTCCCTGAGAAAGTCCTCTACTCTTATAGCAACAACCATCATTTCTATGGTTCTCAGATTTATGTCATTAGCTCTATTCTCTCCCTTGAGCTCAAGATTCAGCACCATCAACGCACTGGTGGTGACTATATAACATAGTGGTTAACAGTGTAGACTCTGGATTTGCACTGTTTGTGTTCAAATCCTGGTCCCACTCCTTACTGTGTGGCTTTAACTGTACTGTTCTTCAGTTCTCCCAAGAGTCAGATGGAGATAACACTAGTGTCTACCTAATGTGAGTCGGATGCGACTCAACAGCACTTGGCTGGCTGGCTACCTATATAACTGTTCTAAGGACTAAAGGAGTTAATACATACAAAAATAAAACAGAAAGAGCTCAATAAACTTAGATTTCCCAAAGGTACTTCAGACTCTCTCCACATCTACATTGTTGTGAAAAGCTGTCTAGTTGGTTCTGACCCACAGCAACCCTATAGGATGGAGTAGAACTGTCCCATAGGGCTTTCCAGTGAATGGCTGGTAGATTTGAACTGCAGACCTCTTGGTTAGCAGCTGAGCTCTTAACCCCTGTTGGGCTCATATCCATTTTACAGTGAAGTCCATCCACTTTAGAAATCTAAGTGTCAGTTTTAATTCTTTCCATCCTTTGCTCTTGCACAGTCCCTCTCCTGGTCATGCCGTAATTAACTTCTGTTTCTCTGAATCAGGTCCTTGTCACCTCTCCCTGGTCCTGCTTGTAGTGTCCTCCACCCTGTTTTCATCCTCAGAGGAACAGAGTAGTGCTTCTTCATTTCATTACCCCCTGAGCAGAACTTCCTAACTGGTAGCCTGAGGCCAACTCAAAGTGAAGATGGTTCAAACTGAAGATGGTTCGAACTGAAGATGGTTCAAACTGAAGATGGTTTGGTCAACAATACTAAAAAATAAAATTGAATCTGAATGTCGTGATGTGAGGCACATGATCCTTAGTTTAGCCCAGATTCTCTGTCTGTGGGGTCTTAGATTCTTTGACATCATGTTTGCTCTAGTCTCAATGGTGATTGTATTCCCAACCCCTAACATGAAGGAGGAGCCCTAGTGGACCAGTGGTAGAGATCTTGGCTGCTAACTAGAAGGCTGGCAGTTTGAATCCACCATCTGCTCGTTGGAAACCCTGTGGGGCAGTTCTGCTCTGTTCTATAAGCTTTTTAAAAGTTGCAATCAACTTGATGGCAATGAATTTGCATTGGAAGATATTTTTAACAGAAAGCGTAAGAGGCCAGTCTTTAATGTATTGCTAGCTTTCCTGATCTGGATCTTACCACTTCACTGGAGCTTCCCCTTCCACCATTCTTTCTCCATATTTTATACTCCAGTTGCTTACCGTTTGGTGAAAATACATTGACAGTTCTCACCTTACTGCCTTTTCCATGCGTTTCCTTTGGCAGGACTCCTTGGAAACTCCGTGGAGTGGTTCTGCTCTGTGTGATAGTGTTGCTATAAGTTGGAAAAAACTCAATGATAGTGAAGTTTTTTTTTTGTTTTTGTTTTTTGTTTTTTTTTAGTTCCTTCTGCAGGGTGTGCCATACTGCCATCTGTGCTTGTTGAAACTATAGTTTCAGGATCCTTCAAGATCTTTTTTAGATTTTACCATTTCCCTCAGGCCATTCCAGTCCACCTAACTCAGCAGTCATGTGCCAGCCAATGGACTCTCTCCAACTGACTGAGCTCCACCCATACCCCCGGAAGGGGTGGGTCTCTTGTCCCTCTAGTACATCTCCCTACTAGAATTCCCAGAGTATTGTTATTTTCCTTAAGGCATTTATCCAATTCTACCTAGTTTCATAGTTCATTTTATGCTTTTTTTTTTTCCCATCCTTCCCAACTGCCACTGCGTCCCAACCACAGCCACTCAGAGACTTACAAAGGATGGTGACTTGCTCGAAGGCTTCCCCGGCCTTCCTGATAACAGTGCTTTCTACATAAGAAGTGTCCAATACTGAAGTAATGAATGGAATTCTGTAACTCTCTTCCCTACCAGTCTGTGAACTGGCTAAGCAATTGTCACCTTTTAATGAACTTTAAAATTGTAGTTTTTGTAAGACTGGAGGAATTGCCACTTTGTAATTATTCATGGAACAAACAAACTTCTAGATGTTTGTAAACTGTTTCTCTGCTACAGCTGTCCTCAAGCAACTAGTTTATTTGAATTGTTGATATTAGCGTACCTTAAAAATATCTATGTATGTGTATGGAAAGAATGAGATATTTCAACTTTCATTTTAGGTCTAAATGAGAATTTTCTAGTTGGAAAACAAAGACTCTACCTTTTTTTGTTTTCCTTTTGACATTTGGTGGTATAATAGTTGAGTGATACATCTGTTAACCAAAAGCTTGGCAGTTCTCATCCTCCAGGTGCTCCTTGGAAACTGTGGGGCAGTTCTACTCTGTCGCATGGTTGCTGTGAGTCAGAATCAACTTGATAGCTGTGGGATTTCAGTTCTTCTCCTTTTTCTTTCTGCCTGTTGGTTTTGGTATTTAGTATAATTACCATGTTTCTTTCTATCAGGTTATACATATTGATTAGCTTTCTCTGCCGTTGGTATTGGATGTCTTAGTGGTTAAGTGCTACAACTGCTAACTAAAAGGTCGATTCAAATCCACCCAGCGCTCATTGGAAACTCTCTGTGGTAGTTCTGCTCTGTTCTTCAGGGTCACTGTGAGTTAGAACTGACTCAGAAGAAATGTGTTTGGTGTTTTGGTGGTTCTCAAGCTTATTCAAGTATGTTCACAGCTCAGGTCTGTGTCTGATTGGATCCTGTGCCTTTCCTACTCATGCTAGACTTGGCTACACTTTGTACAAGGGTTCTCAACATTAAAGGATCTTGTATTTTCAAACCATACTTGACTGCCTAATCGAAAATGCTCAACACATTCCCACCTATAACACTGTCAAAAACATTCACTCTGTAAGATTGCAGGTCTAATTCCAAATGAGATATCTCATAAAGCTTGCTTTTTCACAGTTGTTCTTGAAGACAGTGTTGGTTATATCATGGGGAAACAATATTAAATTATTTGCAATAGAGTTTCCCACTCTGACATCCCAATTCAAGCCTGATGAAATGTTCCTTATTCTATAGTCTGTGACCAGTCAGTTACTGAGCCTGCCTCCCCATTACTCGGGGAAGGTCTCTCCCCGACAGACCCTTAAGAAGGTAATTGCCGTGAACTCAAAAAATTATTACTACCAAACACTTTGCCAATAAATTGATGCCATCAATGGGGAAGCTATCAGATGATAAAGTTCCCTGATTTTGCATTATAGCTATTTTTTGACATTGCCAGTTTTTATAACATACCCACCTTACAAGCTTGAGGGAATTGTTGGTTGGATATCTGTTGAAAGGAATCAGAACACTGCAGCGACATAGACATGGTCTCATACCTCCGCAGAGTGGGGCTTTGGGTATTCTGTGAGAGTTAAACTCTAAGTACTAACTAAAAGACTAGAGAAAACCAAAACCAAACTGACTCTGACTCATAGCAACCCTATAACATAGAGCAGAACTGCCCTCTAGGGTTCCCAAGGGGTGGTTGGTAGATTCCAACCACCAGCCTTTTAGTTGGCACCAAGCTCTTAACCACTGTTCCATCAGAGCTGCAAAGGACTAGACAAGGATTTGGTTATTCTTAATTGTCTTTTTATACTCCATCCCATGTATTTTCTCTGAGGTTAGCATATCAGTGCATTCAGCAGTGCTTGGACAACTAGAACAATTAATTCAAAGCACAGTTAACGGAGAGTGTCTGGTGAATGCTGAGATGAAAGGGGAAGTAGATCTTTGAGCAGCGCAGGTAAGTGAGGAGGAGGTGACGACGCAGACCAAACGTTACCTCTGGAAAATTCTGGTCAAATGCTTCACTTAACAGAGGTAAACTAGAAGTTGTCTGGAGTGATTCCAGTCCATGGAAATGGCCACAGGAGGATGAGGTTGAGAAAAAGGTGTAAAAGTTCCTTCTTGGAGTTTTAGGAAGTCAAGAAATGATGCCTCTGCCTTACCCTTCTGAGCTCCAAGCCATTTTAAAAATTACCTCCAGGATTTAGACAGATGGTAATTCTGGTGAAGCCAGAATAGAAAATACAGGTTAGAGGTGCGGTCAAAGCTGGGCTTGCTACTAACTTCCCCAGAATTGAACTTGCTGAAGTTAAAGGTGTCATAGCTGCAAAGCCACAGGCTGCTACTGTACCTGCCCACCCCCTGAGAGAAGAGTGTAAGCTGCTCTGAGTGAGGGAAGGGCTGACATCACACAGGCCAAGTTCATTCTCCCACTCTTGAGGGGCAGGCTGCCTTTTCTCTAGTGGGAGAAGTGAAAGGTGGGAAGAAGGTAGATATTGCCCTTCTCAGTAAGTCCAAAAGGATGGGCATTCTCAAGCTTTGAAAGAAACCATGGACCAAGGTAGGAACGTTGGGAGAGGGCGATGATGGGTCTCAACATCATGATGGAGAGAATGAAGACAAGGTTACAACATGGAGCCTGGAGGCTGAGATCAAATCGTGTCTCCCCATTTGTATCTGCTATTTATGTGCTAGCACCCATCCTAATGCAGATAAGGATAACTTTACACCTCCAGCATCTTCTCCTTATTAACCTCCTGAAGCCTCCCCAAGTTTCTTGTTTTGTTAACAAGCAGTGTCAATAACCTAAAAAAAAATGGAAATTATATAAATGGACAAGTTTCTTGCTGAAATACAGAAGAACCAAACCAAAAGCAAGCCTGCTGCTGTCGAGTAGATTCCAACTCCTAGCAACCCTAGAGGACAGAGTAGAACTGCTCCGCAGGGCTGCCGAGGAGTAGCTAGTGTCCATGGGCTGCTGACCTTTTGGTTAGCAGCTGAATCCTTAACCACTGTCCCTCCAGGAAGGGGAGGAAAATCTGTCGGGTCATGCAGCAGCAGACTGAGGATAGCACATTCTTCAATTTCATCTGTCAGGAATGTCAGTTTACTGTGCATCCGTGGGGACTAGAGGTGTAGCAGAAATGTTCCTTCAACTGATACGTCTCCACATGATTCCTTCTGATGTGTGGTTGGTCACAGTAATAGTGATAACAGAGCAAATGTTTGTTACTGTGTAGGCCAGCACTGTCCTAAGCAGGATGTGTGTATTTGCATATATAAATTGGTTTAACCATCATGACAATCCTATGGTGTTTTTGTTGTTAGTTGTCATTGAAAAGATGCCAATTCGGGACAGCTCCACATGTGACAGAGTAGAACTGTGCTCCATAGGGTTTTCTTGGCTGTAATCTTAATGGAAGTGGATCAACAGGCCTTTTCTTCTGCAGTACCACGAGGTACTTTCTTTTATTCTAGGCTACCAGTCAAGGACAAACTGGGCTACATAGGGACCTTAATCCCCTCTGTGTGTTATCACCCTACTTTACAGAGACATTAAGGAACTTCTAAGTTTCAGCTACGACACCTTGAGGAGAAATTTGGCCAGGGGTCACAGGAAAAGGCAGTATAGCTGAAATTCAAGCTTGAGTCCTTGTCCTGTCCACTAAGGGAGACAGACGCCCTGGATGGCCCACAATTGCACTCCAGGTTTCAGCCTTCCTACCTCATGGCTGCCCCCAAACCAGAGGTGAATCACTGCCTCCTTTTGTCATTCTGAGATGTTTCTAGAGCTACCTGGGAAGTCAGGAGATAAGCATCAATGGGGCTGGGATTGCAGATATAGCATTTCTTTTTACAAGACAAGTCTCTTGTCCTTGTTGCCTGCTCTGCTGGGGTTATAAGCCAAGGGAAGCAGTATTGCTCTACATGACTAGTGACTTCATGCTTTCAGGTGCAAAGGAATGAATCTGGAGGAATAAAACACAGAAAAGTCAAACCCGTTGCTGCTGAGTTGCTTCTGGCTCATAGCGATCCTATAAGCAAGAAAACCCTATCCTACTGCTGTCGAGTCCATTCTGACAAATAGTGACACTGTAACACTGTGTAGAACTGCCCCATAGAGTTTCCAAGGAGTGCCTTGTGGATTTGAACTGCTAATCTCCTAGTTAGCAGCCGTAGCACTTAACCACTGCCCCAAAACTGCCATATAGGGTTTCCAAGGAAGGCTAGTGGATTCAAATTGCCAAGCTTTTGGTTAGCAGCGAAGAGCTTAACCACTGAACTGCCAGAAGTGAAAACATTTCACTGAGGCAAGAGAGAAAGGCTTTTGATTTTTTTTCCTGAAGACTGAAGAGTTGTTCTGTACTTCAAATTCTCTCACAGAGCAGAGTCCAAAGACTGAAGTAGTTTTACAAATCCTAGGCCACAAGTGAAAACGCACTGAGATTGCCGTTCCTTCTCCAGCTTTCCTATTAAAGACGCATAGCAGGGGAGTACTTCGTTTTTATTTTCTCTTAAATATTTTCCCAACATCTCCAGTTTGCTAAATTTGGCTGGGATAAGAAGAAACTAAACCGCTTAGGTTCCCATTGCTGTTAACATCCCAGTGTGTAAATAGGATGGAGTATTTATCTTACAGACTTAAAAAGGAAGCTGCAGGAGACGCAGTGCCTCTGGTCTGGCCCAACATTTTGTCAAAAAAGATTAGATCTTTGAAGGTATTTGAAAATGGGGTTAAAAACAATAGACTCATTAAACGCTACTCATGAAGAAAACAAGAACGCAAAGAGCAGGTTTGGTGACAGAACCATAGTGACATTTTGACATCATTTTCAACTTTTTGAAAGACTCAATTGAAATTAAAGGACTCCAGAAAATAACCAAAATGCATTTCCAATTCCCATGACATCCACAGCTTCATTTCTTTAAGCCTCCCCGGTTATCTCTGCTCCTTAGTGATTCTTCTGTCACTGTAGTAGATGTTTCATCTATGATGTCCCGTTGACTGGATAAAGCCAAGAAATGGAGGCATGAATTTTATATAGCCAGAAGTCAAAGATGCCAAATAAATAGTAATGCTTGGAAAAGTTGTAGGATCCCCATAAACGATGAAGTATTGATTTAAAAAAGAGAGAAAAAAAAGAATGAGCATAATGAGGAGAAAGACAGAGAAGGAACCAAGCAGAGAAGGTAAGAGAAGAGAAGGAAAAGAAACCAGTAAGAATCAGTTGTTCTGATTCGTGGTGATTCCATTTGCAATAGAGTAGGACTTGCTCCATCAGGTTTTCAAAGACTGAGTTTCCGGTAGTAGATTGAGGCCCCACTGGACAGACTTGAACCTGCAACCTTCCACTTAACAGCCAAGTGCTTAATCATTTACCCCACCCAAAGACCGCAAGAGAAGAAATATCCTTCATTAATCCTACAGATGAACAGAGTGTGATATTTACAAACCCTTAATGAGTGAGCAATGGAAACCCAGGTGGTGTAGTGGTTAAGTGCTACATCTGCTAACCAGAAGATTCGCAGTTCAAATCCACCAAGTGCTCCTTGGAAATTCTGTGAAGCAGTTCTGCTCTGTCCTGTAGGGTCACTATGAGTCAGAATCGACTCGACGGCAGTGGCTTTGCTGTTAATGAGTGAAGGTACACAGACTCAGGAGTCACAAAAGGTTGTTCTGCCATCTTCCAAGTCCTTTTTGGGAGCCTTAGTTTCCTTGATTTTGAATTAAATAGGAACTCAACTGCTGTCTAATATTCTTACATTCTCTCCTGTCTCTTCACTCACTCATGCTTCTTCTGGCACATATGATTATTCCTGCTTAGTAAACACAGAAAATAAGACATCCAAGGTTAAGTGGAACATCCCACGCACTGTCGGAGTAGAGGGGTAAGAGAGAACATTTCAGGTCATCTTTGAGCTGCTAAGAATCAATTCTTCTTGTTCTAACCCCAAGAACAAACGGTCTTACCTTCAGGGCAGAAACAAAATCAAGTTTAAGCTTCTAGTGATTAAATTCCTGGCAGTAACTCAGAGGGAAAATTAGCAGCTACCTGGATGAATTTTAGTTGCTCATGGTCACAGCTTCTTTTGTCTTTGTCAAGGAAATTAGAGAAGTACTTGTTCAAGTTTCAACATAATGATGAGAACAACAAACCACACATCTGAAAATGATAGATGAAGCACTGCTTAGGCTAACTTGTGTTAATTATTCTGAACCACAGCCAAGGAGGATGCTAATACCTGTCCTTTTCCCTCCCCGCTGACTTGGGCATTCATCAGCTGCCTGCTAAAGCTTCCACGTCTCTGATAAAGCCCAACAAATCAAGCCCACCTGCCACTTTGGTGCCGCCTCTCATGTCTTGGCCCCAAATCATCATCTTTTTTCCACTTAACTGCTATTCCTAGGGAACCTTAGTGGTGCAGTGGCTAAGTGCTACATCTGCTAACCAAAAGGTCAGCAGTTCAAATCCACCAGGCGCTCCTTGGAAACTCTATGGAGCAGTTCTGCTCTGTCCAGTAGGGTCACTATGAGTCAGAATCAGCTCCCTGGCAATGGGGGTTATGAGTAGTGCTATTCCCTTTCACAATTTCCTCCCACTAATTTTAAGAAAAGAGAGACAAATGTTCGTGTGTGTGAATGTAATTACACATTTTCCCTAATTCTTATATTGTTTTATGACAGAGAATATTATTATAAATAGAAATGTTATTGCTGCTAGCTACTGTTGCACCAGCATTTAACTTGTGGCAAGCCCGTGTGTAAAAGAATGAAACACAGCCTGCTCCCAAGCCATCCCCCTAGTCAGTTCCAGATCGGACCATAGGGATTTGTAGGGTTTTCATTGGCTGATCTTTTCAAAATAGAGACTCAGCTCTTTCTTCCTGGTCTGGAAGCTCTGCTGAGACCTATCAGCACCCTAGCCACACACAAGCCTCCACTGATGGGAGACAGCCAGGCCTGAGGTGCATTGGCTGGGAAATGAGTTGCATGGAAGGGGATAGTTCTACCAGTGAAGCCCCAGTACCCCACCTGAGGACAGTAGGAGGCCAGAAAAAGAGAGCTCACGTACAAACAGTAGGATTTTACCATCCCCAATAGAAACTTCTAGTTTTACAGGTGCTCCGTTTTTCATCCTGAAGATGAAATATTAAACTAATATTTGAGTATCAGAGTCCCAGCTTCCCCCACTTGCTAGCTACACATTTGGGCAAGTCCCTTAACCTCCCTGTACCTCAATTTTTTACAAGTATAGTAGGTTGTTGTAAGAATGAAATACACACATGGCAAATAAAATTGACCTCTTTCTGAGAATAACTCTCCCTCAAAGAGTAGGTTGCCAGCTTTTTAAAGATGATGATTCTAATGGAACAGTTGGATGCTTTCGTCATTCTCTTTTACTCATTTCTGTAGTGCAAAGATCAGCTGTGAATTCCATCGTGAAGTTAGGAAGGCTTACAAGGTGTCCCATAGGCACTTCACTGGGCATCAAGTCAAGCATCATTGAGATGGGCAGTGCAGAGCCGCCCACCACCCAGCAGGGGCCTGATCTCTAGTGGGTATGTTAGTTTCCACTGGGTCAACTCTGACTCATGGCTACTTATGCCATATGCACGACAGAGAGATACGTTGCCCAGTCTTGGGCCATACTCATGATCACTGATGTGTTTCATAGAAGCTCTTCAGAAGCTCAACTCTGTTGTTTTTCCGCCAACAGTTTGAAAAAGGTTGTTCATGAACTTGTCCTGAAATTTATATCTGACTGGGAAATCTGAAAAACAAAAGCTAGTTTCTTTTTCCATCTTCAGTATGCTGATACATAAAATAGGAAATGGGCTGGAGCCGTTGCAGAATGGACATCAAGGCTGGCTTTTTATATTGCTTTCAGATTCTGAAGATACGAGATAGCAGAGCAGAGTGATGTCAGGGACTGCAGATAGAAGTCAGCCCCTTGGTTTACACACAGGGGAAAAAGAACACTGAATCATTGTTTAGAATAATAGGAGTTGCTCAAGAAATCTAGATAGCGTGCACAGAGTGACAGCATCCCCTTGCATCTCACTGGTGATAAATAGCCCATTAGGCAAGCACTGGCGATCATCAATGCTGAGGGTGTCCGTGAATCTACCTCCTACCATCTGATCTCGCCCAAAAGGACAACCAGCACTCCTAACTCTGGTGCCATGAAATCAGAATTTGGTTTTATACTTCTGGTTCTTCTAAAGCTTTTACAGAATCGGCTCATCAGATTTCCATATTAAAGTGTGTAATAGTATACACTTGGAAACAATTTATATAACAGCTACTGGAAGGCAGAAGACAGACTGACCTTGAAACTGTCTCAGGAGCATTACTTCACCTATGTTTCTAATGGGTGAAAACTTCTCTCCAAAGCACAACCCTTCTTTATGCTCCCCTAAAACAGACATGAGCCCCTTCATTCCCTGAGGGCATCTTTTGCTGTGCTTCCTGGGAAGCTTTCTGGGAGTACACTCCTTCCTCTTTCGGTTGGTACGGTACTGAATATCCAATAACCAAAGCCATTGCGGTCAAGTCAATTCCAACTCATAGTCATCCAATAGGACAGAGTAGAACTGCCCCATGCGGGTTTCCAAGGAGCACCTGGTGGATTTGAACTGCCAGTCTTTTAGTTAGCAGTTGTAGCACTTAACCACTATGCCACCAAGGTTTCTGAATACCCAGGATGTCATGGATAGACTGTGTTCCCTAAAAAATCTGTAACGGTGTGGCTGTGCCGTAATTCTTGGTGTTGTGTGATGTTCCTCGGTGTTGGAATTCCTGTCCTCTGTGATGTTCGTGAGGGTTGATGGGCAACAGTTGTGCTGGTATAGGGCAAGACTCAGTGTGTAAGTCTGTTTTGTGCCTGGAGGCGGTCTCTTGAGCCATAAAGGGAAAACTCTGGCATTTGGGGACCTCACACCATCAAGAACGCTGCACCAGGAGTAGAGCGCATCCTTCAGACCTGAGGGTCCTGTGCCAGGATGCTCCCCAGCCAAAGACTGATGCAACACAAGGTCTTCCCTCCAGAGCCGACAGCGGGAAAGCCTTCCCCTGAAGCAGACACCCTGAATTTGGACTTGTAGCCTAGCAGACTGGGTCCGAATAAGGTTTTCTTTGTTAAAGCCATCCACTGGTGGTATCTCTGTTAGTACCGGTAGCACTGACTGACTACAACACAGTAGTGCCACCTAACATTGTGACTTAGGATGATAGCAGTTGGTTGTGGTTGAGTCGATTCCATCTCTTGGCAATCTCATGTGATCCACGGGATTTTCAATGGCTGATTTTGAAAGCAGGTTACCAGGCCTTCCTTCCAGGGTGACTCTAGGTGGACTCCAACCTCCATCTGTCAGTTAGCAGACAAGTTGACCATTTGCGCTGTTCACAGCTGGTCCCTGTGCTCTGCTGTACTGCTTACCTGATCCTTATGGCCCTGTGAGGTAGGTATTATGGGATAAGGAAGCGCCAGTGCCCTCCAGCCAAAGACCACCAAGAACACACTTGAAGTTGTACAAGTTGTTTGCTGCAGTGAGGGAGGATGCATGTCTGTGGGTGTCTCACAGTTTTAAAAAGGACTTACAAGTCTGTGAGTTTAATCGTTCTAAGTGCTGCATACCTCATTGCTGAGTATCGCTACAGTCACCTTTGCAGTACTCCCCTTGGGAAGCTATACACCAACACCGGTGCCTAGTCTACCCGCCAAAGTGATTTTGAAGCTCTTTCTGGAATGGCCATTGCGCATGGTGGCATGGTGGCAAGTTTGTGCACTTAGTTGTATAGTTGTCTGTGAGGGAGTTTTAGCCAATAAACAAATAACTACATTGGAACACCCTCCCTACTCACCTCACCTGGCCCCCAATGACTTTTTTATTTACCCGAAGATAAAGAAAATATTGAAAGGAAGACATTTTGAAAACATTTAGGACATCAACAGCTGTGATGGCCGTTTCAGAAAAAGAGTTCCAAAATTGCATTGAAGGGTAGACTGGGCACCACCATCAGTCCATTGCTTCCCAAGGGGTGTACTTGGAAGGCGACCGCAGCGATGTTCAGTACTGAGGTATGTAGCCCTGTTTCTCGGATGAGTCTGTGAACTAAATTGGCAGTCTTTGTATCACAGGGTTTGGCTTGTGGTAGGTGGTTTGGCAGAGGCCTTAGGGAAGCAGTGCTTTGCTCAGGGTTCATTGTCACCAGGATGCAGGAGTAATTCTACAACTGAGTTAATGGGGAGGAAGAAAGCCAAGCTAAAACTGTGACTGGTGCAAGAAACAGCAGTCACTGAGATTACCCAGAACTGAGGTATGTTTGGCCAGTGCTCATGTACTTGCTGTGTTCCAGCATGATTCCAAGAGTAATCTGGTTTTTATCTTGGTCCATCGCAGACAGTCACAGCGTGGCTTTGTCTGTTGATAGTGCTGTGTGAACTGCTTTATGTTTAACGCGAAACGCCAGGCCTAGCTGTCTGCCACAGGCCAGCTCCCAGATGTCAGGGCTGCCCACCTCTGTCTCAGAGGTGTAAAGAAGTTAAACAGCTTGTCCAAAGTCACACAGCTAATGAATTGAAAAACCATAATGTTAATACAACTTTCTGTCTTCCCTGAGCCCAGTCACTTATCAATGATTCTGTCTCATTTGGCTTTCATGAAACGTCTGCTGCTGGCTTTCTGAATTTCCCAGGGGAAATCCAACTTAGCTTCCTGGCGTGTTCTGTGGAGAGAATTGCAGAGTCTGGAGAACAGCATTGCACACCGCTTTCAGTACGTCACAGCCAAATAGGACTTAAGGAGCCCTGGTAGCACAGAGTTTAAGAGTGCAGGTGATAACCAGAAGGTTGGCAAGTTTAAATCCAGCAGCCACTCCTTAGAAACCCCATGGAGGAGTTCTACTCTGTCCTGTAAGGCCACTATGAGTTGGAATTGACTCAACAGCAGCAGGCTAGTAGGACTTAAATGTGCTTATATAACCACAGCCTCTTGCCCTTCACCTTCCATTTAGTTGGTGAGAAATTAGATTTTTGTTCGGGTATTTACAAGGATGCTTATTAACATCCCTAGCTCTGGAATCTCCTGCCTTTTAAGACCCAACACATGGTTTAATAGAAGTGTCCGGAGGTTAGTAGGACAGGTAAATTTCTCTTTACATAAAGTACTGGCGTCATTAACAAGTGACTTGAGCTGTGATGCCTACAGGGATGGAATAGTATTTAGTATGGTAGAAAATGTTTGGGAAAGAGCTAAATGCAGACAGCCTGCAAACAGGCAGACATCCTATAAGTAGGCTTAACATCAAAACACACTATGTTCAGGTTGAGTTATGCTGCTTACTAGGAAAGTTGCTTTGGGGAAGGTTAGTGGTCATGGACCTCAGTGATATTATCTCTAAAATGGGAATGATGACATACACTGAAAAACAATACATGTTGCAATTATAATGGTATGATTTTTGTCTGTATTCTCCCCCTGTGCTCTATGTGCTAAGCCTCCTGAGGGCCGTAACCGGACTTATTTATTCCTGTAGCCTTAGAAGCCAGCATGGTGCTTGACTCATAGGTATCCTATATACATGATACCCCCAGTGGCATAGAGTTCCACTGCTAATTGAAAGGTCAGCAGTTCAAAGCTACCAGCTACCCTTTGGAAATCTTATGGGGCAGTTCTACTGTGTCCTGTAAATTCGCTAAGAGTCAGAAATGACTCAGTGGCGCCTAACAGTACCACTGTATATGAGGTTGTATTTGTAACTCCTCTCCCACAAAGGACTAGTTCTTATATCTTGGCCACTGCTTAAAAATGTGGTGGCGTAGTGGATTAAGTGCTATGTCTGCTAACCAAAAGTCATCAGTTCAAATCCACCAGGTACTCCTTAGAAATTCTGTGGGGCTGTTCTGCTCTGTTCTCTAGGGTTGCATCAGTTGGAATCCTTTCAAGGGCGACAAGTTTGCTTGTTCATTTGTTCATGTGTTTGTTTAGTAGGGAGATAATATCCAGAGAATATCCAGATCACATTACTTAATACACTGCTTTGTGTTGTGGTTTTTGTATTGATTCATTGTGACCTTGGAAGGCAGGAATCTATCAATGAGGAATGGGTTCTGGGTCTTGTGAGTTGACCGAGAATTGACAGAACTCTAAAGCCAAGGAGAGTCTAAGGAGCTGAGTAACCACCTCCTTCCAGGCTCCAAGAGCAATCAGTGGCATCCTGACTCTTTTCAAGACAACTACACCCACCCCCTTAAGCTAATGTGAAGATTACCACAGCACGGGACCTGGAGCGCTGCTGGTACTCTGGTTAAGAGCTCAGGCTGCTAACCAAAAATCAGCAGTTTGAATCCACCAGCTACTCCTTGGAAACCCAGTGGGACAGTTCTCTGTGCTTTGGGGTCGCTGTGTGTCAGAATTGACTCCACGGTATTGGGTTTGGTTTGGAGCTTGGAACACAGAGCTGTCGAATAGCGCAGCTGAGGCTTGGCTGACTCCCCTCGGAGAGTGAATGCACAAACCATGCACCAAGTCTGGGTAGGCCTGTGCCACGCACCAACTCTGGGTAGTCAAGGCTGCTTGCCCCGCTGAGGCGGCCAGGTAAAGCCTCTGCAATTGCCTCTGGTCTGACCTGAAAAATCGCACAAAGGTGTCTAGCCAGGCACAGGCTCAGGTGATACAGGGGAGGCCCAAGGAAAGTGGCCGTTTCCTCTCCCCTGGGCCTTCCTCCTCATACAGGTAGAAGTTTTTCATAAATATTTCAGATCTGAGACTTCAGGGAAGTCACATGGTGCTGCTGTAACCTCAGCTTCTGTCCTTCCCCTGCTCCAGATCTAGAGTGTTCCCCTCCTGCCTCCGCAGAGACTCCCCACAAGGCGTGGTCTCACCTCAAACTTCTTTTCCCAGTGGTCTCCTATAAACGCATCCTCAAAACCAAACCCACTGCCATCAAGTTGATTCTGACTCACAGTGACCCTATAGAACAGAGTAGAACTGTCCTGTATGGCTTCCTAGAAGCAGCAGATGGATTCACACTGCCAACCTTTTGATTAACAGCCATAGCTCCAACCCACCACGCTACCAGGACTCTACATATATGTACTACTTCAGCTAAACTGTTTGACATTGCTGTTTGCCAGTCAGCCCTTTGTCCCATCTCTTGCGTCTGTGCTCACACTGCCCCTGCTGCCTGCATTTGCTAAAGGCCCCAGTTCATGACCCATGAAATGGAAATGTCTATTGTCATGCACCTGAAATTGCCAGTCTATCATGACCATGCCTGCATCGACGGAGGCTGACTACATACAGTCAGTCTCTGAGAAATGAACTGCATTTCTTTATGTCTGTGACGGAAATCCAGCAGTGGTTTTAAATGAGATTCTTTGTGGATGAAGAATTCAACCACCTTTATTCTCAGATTCAACCATTATTTTACCATTTAGAGCTAGGGTGTAGACATATTCTCAGAAAACAGAAGACCTTTCATATCACAGCTAAAGCTCACGCTGCTAATGCTGCTCACTAAGCTGAGTGTTCCACGTGCATTTTCTTTCATTTATTCTTCACAGCCCTCCTATGATGTAGATAAATTATACCCACTGAAAAAAGAAAAGGATAGTGGCTTGATCATGGTGGCTTTGCATTGTCAAAGCCTGTCCAGAAGGTGACTTGGTACGTCCTAATGAGGTCATACTGAGAAATCTCTCTCTCTCTTTGTGTGCTTCCTGTGTAAGACCTCTCAGAGCTGGCACCCTGGCATCCTTCTAGCTACCAAAATTTGAAAATAATAGTTACCCAAAATGATTGTGTTATATCATCCTGAAGAGCTTCTGCCTTTCTTCATAGCTGTACAGAGATCACAGTATTCTGACTTGTTCCGTTAATGTCATTCTGCATATTAGGACCTGAGTGTCGCTACAGAATGACAGGGAGGACAGCTGCCTTTCCCCAGTCTTTGCTGTTGGCTTTGATCTACCGGAGCCACAGCAGAGCAGGCACAACCACCACGTGGAGATCGGGGGACAAAGTATTCTGAGGGGTGAAGAGATCTTCATGTTCTTAGCCAAGCGTTGGACAGAGGGTTCCAAACATGCAAATAACCTAGAAATGCTGAAGGTCTGGCGGGAAAGAAACAAAAGAAACCAAAAACCAAACCCATTACTATTGAGTCGATTCTGACAGTGACCGTATAAGACAGAATAGAATGGCGCTGTAGGGTTTCCAAGGAGCAGCTTGTAGATTCAAATGCTGACCTTTCCGTCAACAGCTGAGGCCATACCCACTGTGCCTCCAGGAGAAGCCAGTGGGGTCCAAACAGGAGAAGTGAATCCTAGCCACCAAGTTCACTTTTGGATCACAAAAGTCAAATGACACCTGAGATTTCTGCTTTGTCAGAATCGATCCGTTTAGGGCTCCGTTTAGGGTCAAGAAGTGTTGACTTTTTTAAGGCACTTTCCGACTCAGAAGGCAGCCATGTGTTTATGTCTGCACCCTGTTGCTGATAGCTGCAGGAAGCAGGCTTAGAGAACAGTTGGCTGACTGGATCACTCTAAGGCCTGTCATCAGTACTGATCAGCCAGCACCATATTTAGGAAAGTCTCCCGGGCCGTTTCTGGGGCTGGCGTGGCGAGATAGATGGTATGGCCAGATGGGCTGTATGTGGCTGCTCCCAGGCTCACTGCTCTTGGGTCCTTGGCACCAGATTCGTGTTGGTTTCAGGTGCTAGAAAACAGAAGGCATTGGGTGGAGCTGGTACTAGCACCCTGGGGCTTGTTTCATCTCTGACCACCAGCTTTTCATTTCCAAGGTCAGGCATTCATTCAGCAAACACTTTCGGAGGAACTCCTGTGTGCCCAGCACTGGAAACAGAACAATGAACTTGACACAGTTCCAACCTTCAGAGACTATAGAGGCACTTCAGGGAAACTAATACATAAATTAAAAAATTATCATACCATGCAGAAAGTGTTACATCAGAACTATATACCAAATACCAAACTAACTGCTTTAGTGTGGCACTTGGTACCAGAATCAACACACATGGGGTTGACAGTAAGTCAGAATCAGACACAGGGCAAGGTGAGAACATGTCCAGGCTGATGTCTTTATTCCAGCATGGATGAGTCAGTCATCAAGAAGAAATAAATAAGCAAAAATGGTTTGGCCAAGATATGGGTTGAAGCCGAGGGTCTTGCACCACCAGGCGGAGGGCCGTTGGCAAGTCTCTCAATTTCTCTGAGTCTTTAGCTCCTCTTTTGAACAATGACGGTTTTAGGCACATGCAAATACAAGGGTATTTCAAGCCTGTCATCCTAGAAATACTGATTCTGACTCATGGTGACCGCATGGGTGTCAGAGCTCCATAGGATTTTCAGTGGTTGGTTTTGTTGGAAGTAGATCACCAGGCCTTTCTTCCAAGATACCTCTGGGTAGAATCAAACCTCCAGTCTTTCAGATAACAGTCAAGTGTGGTAAACATTTCCTCCACCCACAGACCTCTGTGTCAAATACACTGGTAGACAAAGCAGGAACTAGCTTGGCTCAGAAAGGCCTTATAGAAATAATAACCGTAGATTACAAGAATTGCACACTCATCTTCTGCTAAATGAAGTATGAGTTGACTTGATAGCAACCCAAACCCACCACCATCAGGTTGGGTCTGACTCGTAGTGACCCTAGAGGTCAGAATAGAGCTGTCCCTAGAGTTTCCAAGGAGTGCATGGCAGATTTGAACTGCTGACCTTTTGGTAAGCAGATGTAGCACTTAGCCCACCATGGCACCAACAGATTTGTTTTTTAAGTGCACTAGGCATCAAAAACAAACCCACTGCCATGGAGTTGCTTCTGACTCATGGCGGCCTTAGAGACAGAATAGAAATGTCCCCATAGAGTTTTCAAGGGGTGCCTGGTGGATTTGAATTGCTGACCTTCAGGTTACCAGCTCTGGCACTTAACCACTACACCACGGATTTCTGCAGAGTGAGTAAATATTCAGACTTTGGAGTTGGATCCAGGTCCAAGTCTTAACTATGTCATTTACTCCTGGGAGAATAACTATTCAAACTGCAGCTTCCTTATAAAATGGGAATAAAACCTGCATCTGCCTGACCTGCTGTCAGAATTAAAGGAGTTGAGCAACACACCAAATGGGCACTCAACCAATACCAGCTATCACCATTATCATTCAGCTCTGACAGACAAGCTTGGAGTTAAATAACAGCGTCATTGAGCAATACACTGAAATTTTTAAGAATGAAGTAATCTATCCAAGGTTGTTCATTAAGCACAGAGCCAAGATGCCAGCCTGCATTCCTTGGATGTAGATGGACGGTCACCAGTCCCCAGGGATGCAGGAGCTGAAGGGAGCTGGTGCCGAAAGACAAACAGCCGTCCTCGAGGCCATGTTGGTAGGGAAGCCACCAGGGAGAAAGGGTTATAAGATGGACCAGGTGCTGATGCACCATAGCCCACTCTCAGATTGCATTTATAGAATGACAAGTTGAAAGACACCTGTAGAGTCTTTATGCCCAAACTCTTCAGCGTTCAGAAGAGGAGACAAAGACTCAGAGAAACTGTAAGTCTTGCCAAGGGCTGTACATCTGGTGGAAGAAGATCCCAGCTTTCAAACCCACATCTTTGGCCTTGGCACTTTTGCTTATTTGCTTGTTTCTTCCTGATGACTGCTCTTCAATACCAGAATAAGGACGTCACAGTGGACATGCACTATCCTTGCCGGGTGTCTGACAGACAAGGACCCAGACCAGCAAGGCTCTTAATCCACGGAATAGCTACCTACCCACGTGAGAACCAAGCCTTAGCACCTCCAGGCCCACTTCCATCCTCAGGCAGAAAACCTAGATGCATAAATTGAGAAGTAGTGAAATGCTGTTTCCTTGAAAAAGATAAGGTAGCAACATTGATTCCATCTGGGAAAAAGGACAAAGGCCTAAAGGCCAGCTGCAGAGCTTAATATAACAGAGACTGTGTCAGCAAAGGCTTTGTCTTCAACTTGAAATGAGATTGGTAACTGTTTAACAGCTACGTTAGGCAGTTTTTGGAAATCTTTGAGTGTAGAACACACATAAAACTGTGTAGAGGGAGAGAGCATCCCCTTGCCTCTGCCAAGGCCTGCAGTCTGAGTTCTTTGCTCCTGGCACCCACATCCCACCCCGCCCCCCACCCCACTCAGACACAAAGGGACCTTCCCAGGTAAGAATTAATCATGTCACTCCCCTCATTGCTTGTCTGTCTCATGTTAAAACAAAAATCATCTTAGGCCAGTAGTAGAAACTGGTTGAAGTTTATTGAATATACAATTTGCAAATCAAGGTAGCATTTCACTAAAACCAAAAAAAAAAAAAAAACCTATTGCCATCAAGTTGATTCTGAATCATACCAACATTTCAAATAGTCAAAAGTGTTCCCAAGATGAGAGAAATTCGAAATACCGTTATAACAAATCTTACCACCATTGCTGTGGAAAAAAGGGTCAGGACAGAAATAATGAACAAATCTGTAGTTTGGAAGGATTTTTATACAGGGTTGTTTGGAAACCCTGGTGGTATAGTCATTAAGTGCTACGTCTGCTGACCAAAAGGTCACAGTTTGAATTCACCAGACATTTCTTGGAAATGCTATGGGACAGTTCCACTCTGTCCTGTAGGGTCGCTATGAGTCAGAATGGACTGAACAGCCATGGGTTTGGTTTTGGGTTTTGGTGGAAACCCCGGTGGCATAGTGGTTAAGAGCTATGACTGCTAACCCTTTGGCTGTTAATCTAAAACTTTTAGTAAGCAGTGCAAATACCCCAGGTTTGCCTTTGAAACTTTTTGGGGCAGTTCTCCTGTGTCCTTTAGGGTCACTGTGAATCAAAATCAGCACAATGACATCAGGTGCTGTAACAGATTTGTGTCAACTTTTCTTTCTCCAGTGAACTGAGAACAGTGGATAAGATCATCTGTTTTACTGCAAGATTGTATTAGTCTTTTAAGGCTTCTGTCGTAAGAATAATAAAAGCAATGGCTAACATATTTTAGTGATTAATGTGTGGCAGGGCTATTCGAAGGGCCTTACATGTGTTAACCTTCTAAGCCTCATGGAAAAGAAGCCCTGGAGGTGGAGTGGTTACAGTACTCAGTGGTTCAAACCCACCAGCTGCTCCACGGGAGGAAGATGGGATGGCATGCTGCCATAAAGAACTACAGCCCGGGAAGGTGCAGGGGAGAGTTCTGCTTGGTCCTAGAGGGTCATTGTGAGTCTGAATCCACTCAGTGGCAGCAACTTTGATTTTTTTGGTACTTTTTTATTTTAAATCCTAAAACTATCATTTCTCAGTTTAAAAAAAGGCATATTAGACACAAAAGCAAGCATAAATGGAGGTGAGAGGGTAGACACTATTAATGATGGAACTGGAAGCATGGCTGGCCACTGGAAGCTGAAATACGAGGACCAACAATTAAGTCTGCAAACTCAGTTGTTCTAAGTGCTGCATACCTCATTGCTGAATATCACTACCGTCACTTTTGAAGTACTCTCCTTGGTAAGCTGTGCACCGACACCAGTGTCCAGTCCACCCTTCACAGCAGTTTTGGACCTCTTTCTGGAATGGCCATTGTACACAGTGGCTAGCTCATGAACTTAATTGTATAGTGATCTGTGAGGGAGTTTTTAGCCAATAAACCAGTAACTGCACTGGAACACCCTCCCTGCTTATCTGATCTGGCCCCCAGTGACTTTTTTCTTTACCCAAAGAGAAAGGAAATATTGAAAGGAAGACATTTGGGTGGCCTTCAGGAAACCAAGGGTAATCTGACAACAGCTCTGATGGCCATTCCAGAAAAAGAGTTCCAAAATTGCTTTGAGGGCTGGACTACTGGCTTCAGTGCATAGCTTCCCAAGAAAAGTACTTGGAAGGTGACCATAGTGATATTCAGCAATGGGGTACAAAGCACTTTTTCTACGATGAGTTTGCAAACTTAACTGCGAGTCCTCATAGTCAAAGAAGGACCTTTCCCCAAAGCCACTCTGAATTCGGACTTCAAGTCACCTGACCAGTGAGAAACTACACTTCAGTTCTGTAAGGCAGCCCACTGTGATCTTTCTGTTACGTCAGCAATAGGTAACTAAGATAGCAACTATATGAAATAAATACTATCCTCTCCATTTTATTCAAGAAGAAACTAAGGCACAGAGACTAAACTATCTTGACCAAAATTGCATAGCTAGAAAGTCGTGGAGCTGGAATCTAATTACAGGAGTTCGTGATCTTAACCATTCTGTGTACTGCAATCAAAAGTTAACCTTTTTATTGCTGCAGAATTTAGGGATTATACAGCAAATTAGTGCTAAGGAGAGAGATCTAAACAGCTGTTATGAGAAATGTAGATGAATATGAGAAAATTATCTGTAGGAACCAAAAGACAAAAGAAAAGCAACATTCTACTGAAACATTTAGGTATTTCACTCGTGCCTCGCTTCTCTGCACCATAATGTGACTATAGTGATGTATTTCCATATTATAATAAATACAAGAGAAAAGATGACACTGCTACTGCACTCGTATTTTTTGTCTGAAAATATCCCCATCAGACACACGTGGCACTGATGCTTTCCATGTTAATTTCGCAGATGAAAGAACTGGGCGTCATCTTCTACAACTGCAGCTGCCTGGTCCTAGATCTACAAAGGATATTTGCTTTGTATAGTTCACTAAAATTCAAGAATCGAGTCCCTCAAACCTGGTCCAAGAGGCTCTATGGCGTCTACGACAACCAAAAGAAGTTGCAGCTTCAGTTGAATGAAACCTACTCTCAAGCTTTTGTGTCGGTGAGTTGTTCCCACTTACTCCTCCTCCGCTCCTCCAGTGGCCTTTTATTAAATTGGAATATTTGAGTGCGACCTCCTATTAGGCAGAAATGAATGGTACGGACCAGACTGCATTTCATCCCTCCGGGCATTTCACACATGTCTACTCTGTTCACTAAATCCTGTGCTGTCCCTAGTGATCATATCAATAACAAATCTTCATAATCATTCCTGGTTTTGTGATCCTGTGCGTTCTCTGATTTGATCCCCATAAATGTCCCGTAAGGTAGGTGCAGGATTATGACCGTTTGACAAATGAAGATACGGAATTTTACATCACCCTGTGCACAGAGTCCCTTCAATGTGTCAAGGAGAGGGCTGGCACTCAGGTCTTCTGACACCAGATCCTATTTTTGATGCATGTCAATGACTGGACTGATAAACAACCTCATGAGAAATGGAGAAAAAAATCAAAATTGTCAACGAGTTAATTTGACTTGGATCAACAATCAATTTTCATGGAAACAGCAGTCAAGAAATTAAATGATGTATTGCGTTGGGAAAATCTGCTGCAGAAGACCTCTTTAAAGTGTCAAAAACTAAAGATGTCACTGATGACTAGTAGGTGCCTGACTCATCATGGTATTTTCAGCACCTCATATACTGAAGTATAAAAAAGGAAGACAAAATAAGAATTGATGGCATTTGAATAGCCATCTTGGCAAAGGATATTGAATATACTGTGAACTCCCAGAGAAATAAACCAATCAGTCATGGAAGAAATACAATCAGAACACTCCTTAGAAACCAGGATGGTGGGACATTAGCTCACTTATTTTGGACACATCATCAGGAAAGATCAGCTGCTGAAAGGGACATCATGTTTGTAGAGTAAGAGGGTCAGTGAAAACAAAAGAAACCCTCCATGAGGTGGATTAATACAACAGCCACAACAACAGAGGCACACATACCAGCAATCTGAATGCGGCACGGGACCAGACAACATTTTGTTCTACTATATGTACAGTCAGCCTGAGTAGGACATAACTCCTTGGCAGTTAACAACCCTGACCCTCAAACTCTATACTGTCAGTTGGGGAACCTCTTCAAAATGCAGATTTTCAGGTCCTCCCCGACCTCTCCCAGATCTGATCCACTGGATACAGAGTGAGACCTTGGACTCTTGAATTGATCCTGATGTTCAGAAGAAACATCTGTAAATGATGGTACCAATTTAATATTGTTATTTCTTGGTAGATGTCAAATGTCCTGCCAACAAAGTTTTTATGTCACTAATGAGTGTTTCATTGAGGGATGTATTCTCTTTGTCCATTCAAAGGAAAGTGCAATCCAAAAATTGAGAAATGCAGTAATAGAAGGAAAAGAAGAAATTAGCATTGTTTATGTCTTAAGTAACAAACCACATATATGTGAACAACAAAAAATAAACTGAAGAATTTTCATCCTGTAATGGTAAATATATATATATATATGTATTGGTAAAAGGTAGAGTGACTCAGAATCAGTTCAGTGGCGTAAATTAGTTTTTTGGTTTAGGAGTTTAGTAACAAGTAACCTATCATTTAGGGCATTTGACAAGACTATTTTACATGTATTTGGAGACTTGGCAGCACAGTGTTTAAGACCTATGGCTGTTGGCCAAAAGGTGGGCAGTTCAAATCCACCACTCACTCCTTGGAAACCCTTTGGAGAAGTTGTACTGTGTCCTATAGGGTCACTATGTGTCAGGATCGACTTGACGGCAATGGATTTTTTATTTTTATTTTATCTAAAGACAATCCTGTAATGTAAGAAGGTAGTTCTACTCAGCCCTAAAGGGTTGCTGCCAGTGAAAACTGACTTGATGCCAACAGGTTTCATTTTGTTTTGTTTTGTCTCCCAACACAGACTCCAGGGATAATCATGAGGCACATCCCATCATGTCTTGAGCTCTTCGTGCCTCAACTTTGAGAGATCTGAGAACAGACATGAAACTTGTTAGGGCTGGAACACAATGGGACAGGCTTGTTTTTTCTTTTTGTTTGTTTTGTTTTGTTTTGTTTGTTTGTTTTTTTCTTTCCAGACTTGCCCTGGTGTATAGCTTGTCAAAGTCAAATAGGCCCTATGCTATAAACTATTTTCAGTCCCATCCAATAGAAAAATGAGAAAACTGAAGTACATTTTTCACTTTCTAGAGCAATTGCATTGATAAACAGTGTGCTTTAGAAGATGACAGCCAACTCGAGCAACAGGAAGAAAAGACCTCAAGCGCAAACGTGCCTCTTTTTTCACTTCTCTTAACTCTTTCAGAATATCTGTCTTCCTCTGTCTCTTGATGACTGTGGGTATCTTAATAACTTGCTCAGCTTTTCGTCTACAGCTATTCATGATCCTTTCTTAACCATCAACAGTCCTCTTCCTGAGTCAGTGAAAAATTTGGGGTGGCGGGGGGACAAGATGTTTAGATTCTTTCTGTCTTAAAGATTTTTTTAGCCACATCACCTTTTAGCTTCAGTGACTTCTGGGGTAAATTACATGATGTGGGTGTAGTTATGTGTTATATGTTAACATCTGAGAAAATTAGCAGGTATTTGTCAGAGAAATGTTTATCAAGATCACAGCGGTTCAGAGCAGCAGTGTTTCTCCGAAAAGCAGATAATGCATATGGAAAACAAGAATTGTCTCCCAACACAGACTCCAGGGATAATCATGAGGCACATCCCATCATGTCTTGATCTCTTCGTGCCTCAACTTTGAGAGGTCTGAGAACAGACATGAAACTTGTTAAAGCTGGAACACAATGGGACAGGCTTGTTTTTCTGGGTCTTGCAAATTTTCCAACTTTCCCAGGGCACAGTCTGACTGCTTCTCTGTAGCTCATTTTCCTGGAAAACATTTGTTTTCCTTCTATGACAGGTTTCTCCCTTACACAGTGTAATGGTTAAGGTTGTGTGTCAACCTGGCCATACCATTCTCAAGAGATTCTCCATGATTCTCAGTGATTTGATAGTCATTTGACAGTGTGATCCATTCCATGATGAGAGTTGCTATTATGTGATCATACCCATGAGGGGTTCTGCTGTGAGGAGCCAGTCAGTTGAAAGGGAGTTTCCTTGGGCTTGTGGCCTGCACTAAATATAAGCGGATATTATATTATGGCAAGATTTGTGGATTTTTGTTCATTCTGGATCCTGCAGCTGGCACTTGTTCATCTGACCTCCAGTTCTTGGGACTTGACCTGTTATCTTGCCTGCTGATCTTTGGTTTTCATCAATCTTTGCAGCCTGTGAGAGGGAGCCCTGCTGTCCAACCTACTGATCTTGGATTCACCAGCCCCTGTGGCTTCATAGATTTGGAGAGGTCTCTGTCACAACCTATGGAATTGGGATGTTCAAGCCTCTGCAGCTGTGTGGGCCATTTCTTTGATTTAAATCCCTGCATAGATATGTATTTTCACACTTTCTTGGTTTTGCTTCTCTGGAGAATCTAGGCTAAGACACACAGGTTCTACCTTATCCAGATTTTACTCTATTTGTCTAATCTGATAAAGAAGTGCTAAGTCAGTATGCCAAAATTTAGTTAAGAACACAGATTCACTTGAAAAAGAAATCCCCAAATGATTTTTTAAAAAAATTATTTCTCTGTAAGTTTGGTTTTTGTGTCTTCACAGAACTCACCCAAACTCTTTTGCCCTAAGAACAGAAGCTTTGACATCGATGCCATCTACAGTGTCATAGACGACGCCAAGCAGTTTGTGTTCATAGCCGTCATGGACTACCTGCCCATCTCCGTCACAAGCTCCAGAAGGTCAGTGGGTGTCCAAAGCTCGAGGTAAAGCCTCGTCTCTGGGACCAGACACTAACCAGGGAACCACAGAGGAAACTAGCCTGCACGCTGAGATGCTGCCAGGTCTGCATTAAAAACCCACTGCCATTGAGTCAGTTGTGACTCACAGCGACTCTATAGCACAGATAGAACTGCCCCACTGAGTTTCCAAGGAGCCCGTGGCAGATTTGAACTGCCAGCCTCTTGGTTAGCATCCATAGCACTCAACCACTAGCCACCAGGGTTTCTGGTCTGAAGTAGGAGGAATCGGTATTCAAATCTGTTTGGTGTGCCACTGCTGTTTACCCGTGATGCACCTCTTTTTGAGGGCTCAGCCTGCAAAGGTGCCTCAGTAATACACACTATAGGCAAGGGAGCAAGTTTACAACGACAGTTGGGTTGTTCTCAACTTTAAAAGATGACTATAAATTTATAATCATTAATATGTTTAGATGTACCTAAAGATGTATAATTGATATAATACTAGTTTAGATGTACCTAATGGGCCTTCTGAAACTGAGCAGGTCTTGCAAGACTTCCTTTAAAGGAAGTCATCCCACTTTGTTCTATTTATATGAAAACAAAACCAGCTGCAGTGGAGTTGGTTCTGACTCACAGCGACCCTTGTATGCCAGAGTTGAACTGTGCTCCCTAGAGTTCTCAATGGCTGAAGTCTCCGAAGTGGATTGCCAGCCCTTTCTTCCCTGGCACCTCTAGATGGATTCAAACTGCCAGCATGCCTGTTAACTACCACCCTAGTGTGTTAACTCTTTGCACCACCCACGACTCCTTTATGCATGTCAGTCTTCATGAAATAATAAATTCTCAAAATATCTTTTCAACTTAAAGGAGACCCAAGATAAAAAATAAAATAAAATGAAAAACTCTTTACTATCTAGTGGGCTCCTCGATGAAACCATCCATCCCTATGTACCAGGGAGACAGCATCTTAACAATGGAGATGTCTGTCAATAATTCATCCTGTGTGATCATGTCAAGCCTGGGAATAAATTTAGGAGCATAACTTAGGACAAACTCTTTGGAAAGTCATTGCATGAGTACATATATGGCCATGCTCCAGAGTACTCTTGTGAGGCATGCAGAGATTTGGGGTGGCTTTAAATGTGAGTAATTAGTTTAATCAAGGAAAAGTTTCAAAGTGCATTTATTTCTGGAGTGCAACCAAGACCTTTGTAATTTGGAGAATTACAATTTCAAAACATCCATATATTGCAGTTAAATAACTAAGTACACCCTGTATTGCTTGAATATTTTCATATTGCCCAGCCTATGTTTGTATTGGCCAAGTGCCATCAATGTTTGCATTATATGTGACTTTTATATGCAAATAGTATGAGATTGCAAAACCAAGTCCTTCTCCCAGAACGTTATTGCTGCTGGTAACAGGCAGAATCAAAAATCATCTCAAGCCAGAAGATGTCCATTGTTACTTACTTTAAAACACTGTGCATCCATGAACAGCCATGAATTTTTTTCATGCACTCTCTACCTTTTCTATCTGTCCTTTTAATGTTTCCTTATTTATTATTGATTTGGTTTTAGACTTCATTATCACATTGAGAAGATTTCTAAACGCAACAGAGAGGTTTTGCATCACTTTCCTATTATTTAGAAGAACTATAAGGTCACGTTCATGCAGTTTTATGTTAAGGTTGAGGAGAGAATTTCTCTGGAATGACAAAAGTTTTGCTCCATGAGGTCCTCAACTCCCCTGATCCCTCAGAGTCAAAGGGAAAATGATTAATATGGAGCATCTTAAGCATCTTGGAAATCTAAAAGTGAGAAAAAACAGAAACAATGTTGAGAACTGGACTGTGTGAAAATTGACATTTTGGCTGTTAATGTACCCTTTTAGCTGTTATTCAAAGAGCAGTTGTTTTATCACATTTTTAAGATTTCAACCCTATGAATGCCTTTAGCATTCCAAATGAAAAGTCCTCAGAGAGATGTAATACACAGGGCAAATATCCAGGTTATAATTCAGTTCTTATCAGTCATATGAATGAAAAAGCTTTTAAAAATTAGATTGGCTGTATCTTTATATAGTCCTGGAAAAGCTTTTCCAGAGAGAATTCAGCTTGAATAAACAAGGAAACATTTTCAAATTTTAGTGCATTGGTGGAGTTAATGTCCTAAAAATTTAGTCTAACACTGGCAAACTTGAAAGGGAAAAAAATGTATGTACTTGCAAATTGTAAGTATATGCATTTGCAAAAAACATATTAGATTTTTTAAATGTTTAATATATTTAGACATAAATATATGGTTATAAATATGAAATAGATATGGATATAGATATAAAGGCGTCCCAGAGGTGCAATGGTTAAGCTCTTGACTGTTACCTAAAAGACTGATGATTTGAATCCACCATAGAAGAAAAACTTGACAATTAGCTCCTGGAATGATTACAGCCTGTCAGATGCTGTGCAGCAGCTGCACTCTGTCCTATGGGGTTAGTATGAGTCAAGATCTACTTGAAGCACCTAAAGGCAAAATGGACATAGATATAAAACATCCTGTAGCTACAGTGTGAGGAGTCACTTCTACTTTTAAAAGTAATGAAATATGAATGAAACAGTGATACAGTGATACGTGGCTACAGAAACCCTCATTTAAAAAAAAAATCAGAAGCTCTGTTTTGGTTCTTTCTGCTATAGCAGTCAAGCTCAGCCTCTTTAAGCAATTCATTTAAATATTTAGGCCTGCTTGAGGACTGTTCATTATTTCTTTAGTCTCATGAAATGTAGTTCTCAGAAGGAAATCAGTAAAGCTGTGAAGGACTAATAAAACTATAGAGATTGATTAGTCTTTAGGGTATCAATATTTTCTGTTTAGGTGTTCATTCAAGAAATATTTATTGAGTATTGTACACTAATGATTAAAGTATGAAAAGCATGAAGTCTCAGGAGCTCAATCTAATAAGGAAGAATGAACACAAAATAGATTAATTTTAACACAGTGGGGAGAACGAAACAACAGATCCATGAATGGAACATTACAGAGGCTCAGACAAAGGGCACCTGTGATACAGTTTCAGGTTATTGGAAGAGAAGCAAAAAAAAAAAAAATCGTTGCCATCAAGATTCATACCGACCCTGTAGGACAGAGTAGAACTGCCCCCTAAAGTTTCCACGAAATGCCTGGGGATTTGGGTCAGCAGCCAGTCTTAACCGCTATGCTACCAGGGTTTCCATTAGAAGTGGGGCCTTCTGAATTACATTTTAAAGTATGCAACAATTAGTCAGAAAAAGGATGAGTGGATAGAAGACAGCCAAAAGCAAGTGAGTTAGAGTTTTCCAGAAAGAAGTGACACAAGAGCAACGCCTCAGCTGGAGGAAAAATAGGCTGACATGTGCTGGGAGCTGTGACAAGTTCAGTGCTAAAACAGAGTGCCCAAGGCCGGGTGGCAAGAGATCAAACCAGTGAGACAGGCAAGGTGGGATCTGAGCATGCTAACTACTAGGAAACTCAGTGGCTTCAGGCACTTCCAGTCTTTTGTAATCAAAGGAATGACATGACCAGGTCTGCTTGTATAAGGATCATTTTGGTGGTCTTTGAGGATATATTTTATAGGAACAAGTTTGGAGGTAGAGAAGCCAATTACAGGGTCTTGGCTAAGAAGTCCCTGAGTGGTGTGAACGGTTAATTTACTTTTGTTGCTAACTGAAAGGTTGGAAGTTTGAACCCACTCAAAGGTACCTCAGAAAAAAAGTTGGCAGTCTACTTCCAAAAAAATCAGCCATTAAAACTCTATGGAGGACATTTCTACTCTGGGGTTGAATTGACTCCATGGCAACAAATAGGTTGGTAGGTAGCACAATGCTAGATCGAGTGGTAGTTCATTCTTCACTGAATTGCAGCAGACTCAGAGGCCCCTGACACTTGCTGAGGGACAGGGTGATTGGTGAAAAAGAGAACAAATACAACAACAGTTCAAAGGTTTCTCCTTTGGGAAATTAGGCGATGATGAAGAGTATACAAATACTGAAGGTTACAAAGATGATAGGAAAACAAGCAGATTTATAGATCTGAAGTTCTTGTAAAGATCTGTGGGAAATATCCAGAATAACGTCTGAAGGGAGCTGGCCAGGTGATGTCAACTTGGAGGACTTAATATAGAGAGCCCTGTGGTGGACTGGTTAAGAACTCAGCTTGCTAACCAAAAGGTTACCAGTTAAGTCCACCAGCAGCTCCTTGGAAACCCTACAGGGTGATTCTACTTTGTCCTACAGTGTCACTATGGATTGAACTAGACAGCAACAAGTTTTGGTAACAATATTATAGATGACAGTTGAAACCAAGTGAGTGAATGAAGCTGGCCGTGGAGACAGCATGTGGAGTGAAAGGAACAGCAGAGTAGTGATATGATAATCCTAAGGGAGCATGCTATTTAGGGAAGAGATCTTCCAACAGATAAAGAAGCAGTCCATCAGATGAGGGGTAGATCAGAAAACTGGAGAGTCATAGAAGCCAATGGAAGTGGTTTTTTAAGAAAAACCTTAAACCAAAAGTACCCTCTAAACTGAAGTCTTCTTAAAACCAAGCAACACTATAGCTTCACCAGAAATGAATGTCTGCCTTGAGCATTGAGCTCTTTTATGATCTGTCTATGCAGATCAAATTGACAACAGCAACTCAGAAAGATTATTTAGGGGGCAGTGAGTTTATGTTAATGGTGAGGAACAACTCAAAGAGAGTGAAGAATGTCACTCGACTGTAGATATAGAAATCTTGAGTTGGTCTAGGTGTCAACAATTAACAACGATTTCTTTTTTCATTATTAAAAAAAGAAGTAAAGGGCTGTCAATACATGTAGCCAAGTCTAAGTATAAAGTAAGAACTGAATGATGTCCATTAGACTTGTCAATTGGGTTATCACTAATGACTTACCTAGAAGATTTGCAGCACAATCTTGGTTTGGAGGCTAAGGACTATAGGCTGAGCGGTGAATGAGAATTGAAGAAGTCAAGTCAGATGTTCTATCCTGTAGTGTCACTAGGAGTCTGAATCGACCCCATAGCAATTGGTTTGGTTTTTGGTTTGGAAGTCTGCACGAGGAGTTCTGGAGGCATAGGACATGGCACTTGGCTGTCTGAAAGGTCAATAGTTTAAACCCACAGTTCACTCCCCAGAAAGAGTCTGTAAAGATTTATAGCCTTGGGAACTTTATAGGGCAATTCTACTCTGTCCTATGGGTCACTATGAATCAGGATCAACTCCACAGCAATAAGTTTGGTTTGGTTGTTGTATAAGTCTGTACGGTGCTAAGATTATTCTTTTCCAGTAGTCCTCAGCCTTTTTTGGTGTAGAAATCAGGAATCAAGAATTACAGCACTGAAACAGGATTTAGATTTGCTGACAGCAAAAAAAAAGTGGAGATGGAACCCTCCTTCAAGGGATCGGAGTTGGGATCTGGCCAGCACAGAAAGGGGATGATGGACCTGGAAGATGTGGAGGGATGGGGTGGTGGATCGGGGGCTTTAAGGGGTCAGAGAGCAGGTTTAGTCTGACTGAGTGTGTGAGGCCCTAAATCAGGAGGATGTGGTCAGAGAAAGAGGACACCTTTGGCTGTGTGCAATGGGTGTGCGACTTGACAGGCCGAAGTTATAATAAAATGCCATTAGTCAAAGCAGTGGATTTTCCCAAATTAGGGCGAGATTTAGGTGGGGATAAATGCTGGACACCGAAGGCCAGAATCTTTCAGGAATGTGGAAGAGTCAACAGTTTACAGAGGACAGTATTGAGGAGAGGTAGAGAGAAGGGTTTAAGGGTTGAGACTAAGATAGAAAATGTGTTTTTGTTTTGGGGGGTATTTTTTTATTATGGTAAAAATATATTTATAAAAGATTTTGTTTTTTTTAACATGAGACTTAAGGAACAATTTTGAAATGACATTGTGTGGCCATGGACAAAAACTGACACCATATCCTAAACCGAGTGGGTGGACTGTGGCAGAAAACACAGAGGAACATGAGGAGAAGCCATGGCCTTAGCAGAGAACCAGGATTTACTTAAGGCAGAAGGTTAAGGGAGGATTCATGGACGAAACTGAGCTTATGGGGGAACATGTTTACCTGGTGGAGAATGTCAGTTGCCCAGCAATAAGGGACAGTAGTGGGAGGCTGGGTCAGCAGACAGGAGGCTAAGGACCACATGGAGCTAATTGCCTAGGAGAACTCAGGTAACCAGAGCTGAGGCTTATTTTGAAGCAGTTAGAAAAGAAGAGATATTTCAAGGGTATTTTGGTCAGAGCAGGTGTCTAGGAATTCGGTTGGAAAGTTGATTCTTCATGCACATAGCAACTGAGGCCTGGAATGAAGATTTAGTAAAGGTGGCACATGGCAGCAGTCTCTTTGCATGCACCCTGAGGCCACCAGGCAGAGGTGCTGCTGGTGGGTGCCCTCATTCAGGGAAGGCTAGGTCTCAGTAAAACACTGTCTTTAAGGTTATAACCTGGGAGCCATGTTTTCAACATATTGTACAGGACTGTGTACAGACTGCAGAACAAAGTAATGACCAGATCAATGTAAGTGTTCTCTGTAGTCTAGTATATTTCTTTCCCAAACTAACTCATTTTCTTTAATTTTGTCTACATGGATATGATTTCTACAGGACTTATTGGCCAGATTTGGATGGGAAAATAAGAGAAGCATTAGTTTTACGAAGCGTTAAAGTTCGACTCCTTATAAGCTTCTGGAAGGAAACGGATCCTCTTACGTTTAACTTTATTTCATCTCTTAAAGCTATTTGCACTGAAGTAGCCAACTGTAGTTTGAAAGTTGTAAGTATTATATTTACTGTGCTATTGAATAAAGTGTTTATTTCCTTGTACATCTGTGAAAGCAGTATTTGCATGAGTATGAACTTTCAGTTAACAATCTATAATGATGAAAAATATTTCAAGTAGTTTCATGTTTTCATTGTATATGCTCACATATTTTCTCACATTTCATTTAAAGTCTGTCGTTTGTTAGGATTTTCACTTAGTTGTGAATTCACATTTGTGTAACTTGGAGGCAAGAAGGATGCATTGATAACTACGGGTGATTGAAATGGAAAAGTTGGAAACAAAGAAGAAACATCAGTTGCTGGAAAATATGGCCTTGGTAATAGAAACAATGCTAGACATTGCGTAATCGAATTTTGGAAGACCAATGAGCTCTTCAATGCAAATACCTTTTTCAGCTGACTATACACATAGACCTCACCACATGGAATATGCAGGAATCAAATCAACCACATCTGTAGAAAGAGAGAGAAAAGCTCAGTATCATCAGTCAAAACAAGGCCAAGGGCTGGCTGTGGAACAGACCACCAGTTCATGTTGGTATTACCAGGTGCCACTGAGTTGTTTCTGGCTCATAGCAACCCCCGGGCACAACAGAATGAAACACTGCTGGGTCCTGCGCCATGCCCGCAATCATTTTTATGCTTAAGCCCATTGTTGCAGCCACTGTATTGGTCCATCTTGTTGAAGGTCTTCCTCTTTTTCACTGACCCTCTACTTTACCAAGCATGATGTGCCTCTCCAGGGATTGGTCCCTTCTGACAGCGTGTCCAATTGTTCATATGCAAGTTCAAACTGAAAGTTAAGAAAATTAGAACAAGTCCACAGGAGCCAAAGTATTACCTTGAATACATCCCACCTGAGTTTAGAGACCATCTCAAGAACAGATTTGATTTGGCGAACACTGATGACAAAGACCAGACAAGTTGTAGAGTATTGTCAAGAACATCATAAGTGAATAAAGCACGAGATCATTAAAAAGACAGGAAAGAAAGAAAAGGCCAAAATGAGCATCAGAAGAGACTCTGAAACATGCTCCTGAACGTCAGGTAGCTAAGGTGAAGCAAAGAAATGGTGAAGTAAAAGAGTTGAACAGAAGATTTCAGTGGACTTCTCCAGGACACAAAATATTATAATGACATTGTAAAGACTGAAAGATAAAAAAAAAAAAAAGGGGGAACACACTCAGTATTTCTCAGTCTAAAAGAACTGAAGGAAAAATTCAAACCTCAAGTTACCATATTGAAGGATTCTAGGGACTATGTTGAATGATGCAGGAAGCATCAGAAGAAGATGGAAGGAGTACAGAATCAGTACACCAAAAAGAATTGGTCCACACAACCATTGTAGAAGGGCATATAATCAGGAACTAATGGTACTGAAGGATGAGGTTCAAGCATCACTGAAGGCATTGGTTAAAAATAAAGCTCCAGGAGTTAACTGGAATACCAATTGAGGTATTTCAACGAATGGAAACAACACTGTAAGTACTCAATGTAAGTGCCAAGAAATTTGAAGGCAGTTATCTGGCCAACCAACTAGAAGAGATCTGTATTTATGTCCATCCTAAAGTAAGGTGATTCAACCAAATGCAGAAATTATCAAACAATATCGTTGATACTGCACCCAAGTAAAATTTTACTAAAGATCACTCAAAAGCAGCTTCAACAGTATATCAACAAGGAACTGCCAGAAACTCAAGCTGGAAGGAGGGATATCACTGGTGAGGTCGAATGTGTCAGATGGATCCTGCTGAAAGCAGAAACTACCAGACAGATGTTTACCTGCATTTTATTGACTATGCAAAGGCATTTGAGTGTGGATCATAACAAATCATGGTTAGCGTTGCAAAGAATTGAGATTTCAGAACACTTAATTGTGTTCATGAGGAACTTGTACATAAATCAAGAGGCAGTTGTTCAAACAGAAAAAGGGATGCTTCCTGTTTTAAAGTCAGAAAAGGTGTTCATCAGGGCTGTATCTTTTCATTATACTTACTCAGTCTGTTTTTTGGAACAAATTAATTTGAGAAGATGGACTGTATACAAGACATCAGAATTGGAAGAAGACACATTAACTGTCTGCATTATGTAGGTGACACAACCATGCTGGCTGAAGGTGAAGAGGACATGAAGCGCTTACTGATGAAAATCGAAGAGCACAGCCTTCAGTATGGATTACACCTCCACATAGAGAAAACAAAATTCTCACAACTGGACCAATAACCAACATAATGATAAATGGAAGAAAAGATTGAAGTTGTCAATGATTTCATTTTATTTTTGTCCATAGTCAACACTCATGGAAGCAGCAGTCAAGAAATCAAAAGACACATTGCATAGGGAAAATCTGCTGCAAGAGATCTCTGAGCAATGAATCAGGTAGGCTGATGAATAACTGATACCTTTAAATTGTGATGTTAGTGAAGAATATTGAATATACCATGAACCGCCGAAAGAATGAACTAATCTGTCTTGAAAGAAATACAACCAGAATGCTCCGTAGAACCAAGGATATGGAGACTATCTCACATACTTTAAACATACTATCAAGAGGGACCAGTGCCTGGAGAAGGACATCATGCTTGGTAAAGTAGAGGGTCAGCAAAAAAGGAGACCCTCAACAAGAAGAAGGGACACAGTCGCTGCATCAAGCAGCTCAAGCTTAACAATGATTATTAGGATGACGCAGGACCAGGCAGTCTTTCATCCTGTTGTACGTAGGATCGCTGTGAGTCAGCACCAACTCCGTGGCACTCATAACAATAACAACACACACATTACCAAGGAAGTTTCACTGTCTGCCTGCATTCCAATGCCAGGAGTCAGGTGGACAAGGGGAGCATGGACTGGAGGGGAAGAGCGTGCTGTCAAAGGCAGGGGGAGGAGCTAGGCTCATATAGCAGTGTGTGTGTGAGCTTTTGTACAAGAAATGGACTGTAATTGCAAACTTCCACTTGAAAGACAATGAAAAAAATAAAAATTGGTAATCAGAAAAAAGAAAAAGAAGAAAAATGGGCTCTGGGGGTCTTGCTCTTAGCTTATCTTTAGGAGCCTCCAGAGCACCCACAATGCAAGATGGCTTGGGGGGCTGTGCAGAGTCTCATCCTCACAGGGGTGAACAGCGCCTGCCCTGCTGTGAGTGTGAATCCTCCAGGCACCTCCTGAAGAAAGACTGTGTAGCTCATGAGGTTGTCCTGGTCAGCTGGTGCTCCCCCCTCCGCCAATAAATTAAGAAATCACTTTTTGAAATGCCTTTGCTTGCAGTCACCTACACCTGGTATCTAGTAACACGTTATTTTAGTCAGCTAGTGCTGCTCTAACAGAGACACCACAGAATGGATGGCTTTAACAAAGGAAAGTTTATTCTTACACAGTCCGGCAGGCTACGAGTCCAAATTCAGGATGTCTGCTCCAGGAGAAGGTTTTTCCCCATGTCAGCTCAGAAGGAAAGTCCAGTATTGCATCAGTCTTTGTCCAGGGAGCGTCTGGGCACAGGAACCTCGGGTCTGAAGGACACGCTCTTCTCCCGGTGCAGCTTTCTTGATGGTGTAACGGTCCCAATTCTCTGCCTGCTTACCTTTCCTTTTATCTCTTATAGGACAAAAGGATTAAGGGTGGTGCAAGCCATACTCCACAGAAACTCCCTTTGCAGTGGAGCAGGGAGGTGATCCTATGAAGGGATTCGCAGTCCCACCCTAAATACAGCACAGGAAAACCACAAAATGGAGGGCAATCACAAAATACTCAGAATCATGGCCCACATGGCTACACATATTTTTGGGGAGGGGACACAATTCAGTCTATGACACACATCATGAATAACATGATCTTGGCTGTCATTTCCATTTCCCAGATAAAGCCATTTCCCCTGTTTGGGAACATACTTGAGATTCTAGACCAAATAGATTCTTACCAAAGCCTCGAACTATCATTCTGTTCCTAACTTCAGTTGTTGACTTTTGTCAGGCTCCGTAGTTGTGGTCCCAGCTCACAGCATCCCTGTGTACAAGAGAAGAAAACACTGCCTTGTCCCATACCATCCTCACAGTTGTTGCTGTGTTTGAGCCCACTGTCGCAGCCATGGTCACTCTGTCTTACTGAGGAACTTCCTCTTTGCACTGGCCTTCTACTTTACCAAGCATGATGTCATTCACCAGGGTCTGATTCCTCCTGATAGCACGTCCGAATAACTTAAGACAAAGTCTTGCCATCCTCCCTTCTACGCAGCATTCCAGCTGTACTTCTAAGACAGATTTGTCTGCTCTTCTGGTAGTCCCTGGTGTACGAGTTCTCACCATTAAGTTCATGAACTTGATTTTTCTGAGTGCTACATATCTTATTGCTAGATATCACTACCATCACCTTTAAAGTGCTCCCCTTAGGAAGCTATGCACCAATGCCAGCACCTAATCTACCCTTCAAAGCAATTTTTGAACTCTTTCTGGAATGGCCATTGCACACAATGACATGGTGACAAATTTGCAAACTTAATTGTACAGTTATCTTAGAGGGAGTTTTTAGCAAGTAAACAAATAACTCTATTGGAACACCTTCCCTACTCACTTGATCTGGCCCCCGATGACTTTTTTTTTCACCCAAAGATAAAGGAAATTCAGAATGTCAAGGGTAATATGATGACAGTTTGATGGCCATTGCAGAAAAAGAGTTACAAAATTGCTTTGAAGGGTAGACTAGGCACTGGTGTCAGTGTGTAGCTTCCCAAGGGGAGTACTTTGAAGGTGATGTAGTGGTATTCAACGGTGAAGTATGTAGCCCTTTTTGTAGGATGAGTTTGCAAACTTAATTGTCAGACCTCATGTTCAATATTCTTCACCATAATTCAAAGACATCAATTCTTCTTGTCTTTCTTTTTCGTTGTCCAGCTTTTGAATCCATATCAAGTGGTTAAAAATGCCATGGCATGAGTCAGGTGCCCCTTAGTCCTTCATTAAGATATATATTTTTTTTCTTTTTCAAATTCACTCTGATTCTACACTAGTATCTCCCTCAAGAGGAAATAGACAAATGAGTAGACATATTTTGTAATAAGCAGAATACCCAAGTGAGGTGACTAATGGCCATTACTGAGTGGTGGCACCCTTAGTACTGAGAGGTGCTGATGAGTATACAAGTGTGATTTAACAGCGTCCCCTGGTTATTAAGCCAATTTCAATAGTCTATAAAGGCTACACTGGACTTTCTGAAACTGACATGGGTTTTACAGAAGATATAAACTGAAAAAACAAGGGGACCAACTGCATTGCCTGTAACCATGGCAATGTGCCCTTGGGAGAGTGTTCCTCTGTGTCATACCGTAGACAGCTCTGGGTGATCAATTTTGGCCTGTGCACCACGGATGTCATGGGTTCCTCAAGAAAAATCACAAGAGAAGTTTCAAAGCTGGAAGGATCTTAGTGATCACCTAGTTTATTGTCTTGTCCCATTCCTGGGAGGAAGGTGAAAATTAACTTCATTATTTCCACAACCAAATTTGAACACTGCTAAAACCGTAGATTACTTCTCCATTTATAGATATCATTGCATTTTTCTCTCTCCCTCTTTCTTCTTTCACATATGCACCATCTCACAGCAGTGAGACATTCCAGAAAGATTCCAGAAAGTGCTGAAGAGGTTGAGCATTGTCCAGTGTTATCCTGAACCCCTCACCTTTGACTGGCCTCTTCCTGGAGTCTCAGTCACACTTCAAGTCTCAAAACCATGGCCAATGAATCAGCTTCAACACAAGGCAGCGCCCTGGCTATCAGAGCAGAATTAGTAGAACTGTACCCCACAGGGAGACTGTGGTGGCGTAGTGGTTAAGTGCTGTGTTCATAGATACTGTCCTACTGGTCTCTTTCTAGGTGGGAGAGGTGATGGTGGAGAGGAGGGGACAGGAGATTGTTGAAAGGATAGGACAAGTATGGAATGAAAAGGAGGAATGTGCTGTCACAGGGCAAGGAGAGCAGAGGAGCTGCAGATAGGCAGGCATGCAAATTTAATTTGGATTGTATACCTTCACTTAATCACAATAATCAATGCTTGGACTAGCTATTCCAGGGCAAATCAGGTGGCAGACTGGTTAAGAGCTATGGCTGTTAATCAAAAGGTTGGCATTTCAAGTCCACCAGGTGCTCCTTTGAAACCCTGTAGAGAAGTTCTCCATTGTAGAGAGCTACTCCAGCTCTCAATTCCTTTTTGTTTTCTCCCCATCCTTGGCCTTGGGTGGAATGCAATACTGCTTTTTTCAGACCACATTAAAGTTGAAGTTCAGAATTCTTGGCTTGAAGTTGTGAGGTTTTTTTTTTTTTTTTTTTTTTTTTTTTGAGTTGCCTGTTAAAAAGTGATATAGACCTAGGTGTTTAGAAGGCAAGTATTTGTTCTTGGGCAAAAAACTTCTTTGATCTTTGCAGACCCCATTAATTAGCTAATCATGGGGCTGGTCCTGCTGCTTCCTGTAATGTATGCATCGTGTAAGAATGCTACTTCCATTCATTGGCATGCTCTCCAGAAGGCACCCCAAAGCCGCTTGCAGATTCCAGTGCCCCCTAAGGAGTAAGACAGAATTAAACAACCTTCTGGTCCTCATCCTGTTAAAAGAATAGATTTTGTGTTCATTTTGTAGCTTAAAAGGGTTAATTACAGACCTAGTCGAGCATGCTAATTTTTCCTCTTGTTGCCTATGTGGCTTTGAGAACAAAAATAGCTTCCTCTATATGAAGTCACAGAATGGTTTTATGAGAACTCAATAGGCGGTATGTTGTTGATGGTTGCATAATGCCCTCTTGGCTGCTTTTGAACAAGATCAAAAATGTTCTCCGTTCACCTGTTTTATTTTCCTTTGTCTTACAGAAATTTTTTGATCTGGAAAGAGAGAATGCTTGTACTGCGAAAGAACAAAAGAACAACACCTTTCCTAAATTAAACCGCAACAAGTACATGGTGACTGATGGAGCAGCTTATATCGGTAGGTGCTGGCCTTCGTGTAAGTAAGGCTCCTTAGGGGTCACGCCATTCAGTGGGGATCACACTGTGCTCTTCAGTGCCCCGGGGTCAGGAAGCCATGCCTGGGAACCACAGCGGGTGAGCGAGGGAGACACTGAGGTCAGGCAGCAGGCTGCTGAGGGCAGAGAGCACGTCAACCCACCAGACGTTTCCTCTGTTGCCTGATTTATATGCTAGTTGTTCGTATAAGATGTATTTGGATAAATGTTTTTGCCGAATGCTTCTGGTCCATTTGCCTGGTTTTATAGGTGAGGAGTTGAGTGACTCATCAAGTGAGTCCCTGCATGAAAAGCAGTGAGGCTCTGTCACTGCCCTGTCCCATGGGCCAGCCCGTCCTGAGTGACAGAAGGCTAACAGTGGAGTGGTTCAGTGACGCCTCTGCCACAGACTGGGTGATAATCCCACTCCCTGCCATTTTCTAAATGATTCACTTTGAGTGATATACAAGGGATAGCTAAACTTTCATTCTCTCATCTGTAAATTGGAGCTAATATGTCATTGGGTGAAATTTAAATAGGAAAATATATGCAAAGCACCTGGTAAAATTAAAGCCCCAGGCACACAGATGGTGGTTGTTGGCTGCCATCTGTCCAGTTGGCCCCCAACCCGTGGTGGTCGCGGCACAACAGAGCAAAATGCTGCCCATCCCATGCCATCCTTATAATCGTTTGGGAGTTGGGCTGTTGTCATCCAGGAAGTTGTTGTTGTTTGAATTTCAGAAGTTGGTCGCCAGGCCTTTCTTCCTAGTCTTGGAGCTCTGCTAAAACTGGTTCAGCAGCCTAGAAACACTGACGCCTCCACTGACAGAAGGTTGGTGGCTACATATGAGGTCCGTTGATTGGGAATCAAATCCAGGTCTCCTCATGGAGGGGAAGACTTCTGCCCCTGAATCACCAGTGTCTCAGGGCACAGAGATAATACCCAATTACTGTTAGCTGTTTTATGAAAGTAGTAAAGCTCCAGACGCAGAAATCAAACACAGTGATGGGATGATTTAGCAATCTTTCAAACCTTCTCTAATTTCCCATGATACAGGGGTCCATGGTAACTCCTTAACCAATATGGTCACATTAGTATTACTTCTACAAGGAAGAAAGGAAACATAAATCCAAAACTGACAGTATAATTATTACATGGTACAGATTAAGTGACAGTCTAGAAAAAAGAAAAACTCAAGTGTGTAGAATGTAGGAGTTGGGAATCAGTATCAGTTTTCTCCCCCCAAATTCAGTAAGTAAATAGAAAAATATACCCTCGGATCTGACTTGACGGCACTTGGCTGGCTTATATATTTCAGGGTGCTTCTTGTAAACTCTGTGGAGCAGTTCTACTCTGACATATAGGGGTCACGATGAACTGGAATTGAGTTAATGGTAGTGGCCTTGGTTTTTTTGGCTTGGCTTTTAAACTTTTGTAGAGCACTTCATTATCTTATTTGGTTCTCTTAACAAAATTCCCAAAAGAGAGGACAGCTTTTATCATCTGAAGTGTAGAAATGAGGAAACACAGGCCCTAGGACATAAGGGACTCAGGTGTGCAAACGTAAGGGATAAAGGAACTTGGTCTAGCTAGAATCCGGGCTCCAGGTCCTTCCCCCATCAAGCTATAGTACAAACTCACATCAGCCACATGGAAGGTTATTAACTTCTGTCTCGGTGTGAAGATGTTCTGTGTTTTCCCATTTTTCATAGTTACAGCATCACATGAGTAGACTATTTAAATATTTTAAGATTTATCATCCCGGTTGTACTGGAAGATCAGAATATTACTTTATCCCTGTCATCCGTCTTGGTGGCAAAGACATGTTGCTTGGATTCTCTCACATTCCTCATTTGGTGGAGAAAACAGTAGATCAGCTGCTTTTTAAGCATGTTATAAATGACAGCAAATTTCGAAGTCATGTAACCCACACAGGAAACTTTTGACTCATTTATTGGGAAACTCAGGGATCAGGCAGGTTTCAGACACTGTAGAACTTAGGGACTCAAATCTAAAAAATTTACATGTGGAGTTTAAAATAAGGTGTTGTTTGTATATTCAGTGAAGATTCATATATGCATCAAAATGTTCTTTGGGGAATTGAATGATTTTTGGAGACAGACAAGCCTAGATTTAAATTCCAGCACTAACACTTGGCAGATGGAAGATGGTAGAAAGTCAGGTAATCTCCCAGGGCCTCTGTTTCTTTATCTGTAAAGTGAGAACAATGGCACCACCTATGACTGGTGGGAAGCCTGGTGGTGTAGTGGTTAAGTGCTACATCTGCTAACCAAAAAGTAGGCAGTTCGAATCTGCCAGGTGCCCCTTGGAAACTCCATGGAGCAGTTCTGCTCTTTCCCATGGGATCACTGTGAGTCAGAATTGACTCGACAGCAGTGGACTTCATTTTTGTTATGGTAGTAGTAGGAAACCCTGGTGGTACAGTGATTATCCAAAAAGTCGGCAGTTCAAATCCACCAGGTGCTTCTTGGAAACTCTATGGGGCAATTCTGCTCTGACCTAGAGGGTCATTATGGGTCCGAATTGACTTGATGCCATTGGGTTTGGTTTTTTTGGATGGCAGTGATAGGAAACCGTGTAGCATAATGGCTAACAACACTATCTGCTAACCAAAAGATCAGCGGTTCAAATCCGTCAGCTGGTCCTTGGAAACCCTATGGGGCAGTTCTTCTGTGGCCTTATAGGGTCACTGTGAATCAGAATCAGCAGCAGTAGGTTTGGACTTTTTTGTTTGTTTTTCTGTATAGCAGTTTAGGAATGAAATGTAAAAAAGTATGAAAAGCTCCTAGCACCTTTTCTGATCTACCTAGATTCTTAGTAGAGATTCCTTGCCCTCTTTCCCTTTTCCCTGTATAGCACATTTTTAAATGAGTTCATTCTACACATAACGTGTTACCAAGCTAAGCTAGTAAAGCACTAATTGCATAGAGTGAAGCATAGTTCTACTATAAAATTATTCAAAGAGCATCAAAAGAGAAAAGTCATTGATAATGTAGATAATTACAAGCATGTTCTGGAAATCTCTGAAGTCATCACTCAGACACTTGCTAAGAATACTGAGCTAAGGAAAATGTGCATTAGACCTTGCATGAAATTACAGCTCCCCCAAGTTTTCACAAGGCTTACAGAGAGGTCTCTCAAACTGGTAAAATCATGTTTCTAATTTCGAATTCTCCATCATAAAGGGTCTTCCAATAAGGATGTCCTATTTTTGACAGCTTATGGAGGTAATATTTGTAAAGCTGTAACAGCACTGCTTATCACATTTGTTTGATTAGTCTTGACAAATAGCCGTGAAAAGTTATACAGTTCCACTGCATAGAAATTATTAAAATTTATTATCAAAATGGGTGCTCCATTTGCCAAACATTCTGAGCGTTGTTACATGAAATTTACGATGTGCGTGGTCGTCCCACTGAGAGAATGAACAATTCGACGTTTAATCAAACGCTTTGAGACACCCTGGTCTGCTGCCATTCAGATGACATGTGTGCACCAACCATCCACACGTTCCGACAAAAACAAGGTCACCTTTCATCAGGGTGTACGCGAGAATCCATCCCAATCAATTTCTCAGCGAGCACAAAAACTAGGACTTTTGTCGACCACAATTTGGTGGATTTTGCATCTGGACTTGAAGCCTAGCCCCTACAAAATTGTTTTAACTCAAAAACTGAAGTCCAGTGGCCATAGTTTGCACTGTATGTTGGTGGGCTGTGGAGCCATTGTCCCTGCTTTTGGCTGAAAAATCATCTTCAGCGACGAGGCCCATTTTGGGATGAATGGTACTGTTAGCAAACAGAACTGTCACATTTGGAGCAATGAGAATCCAATAGAGATTCAAGAACGTCTAATTCACCCCCCCTAAAAGTTACTGTCTGATGTAGATTTGGGTCCAGAGGAATCACTGGCCCTTATTTTTTTATCCAAGCTGAGCAAAGGGAGGCTGTGACTGTCGGTGGCGAAAGATACCAGGCTATGATAATTAATTATTTGGGGCCCCATCTGGAAGGTGCCATGGCGACCACTTACTCGGAGTTTTTTCCATCAATAATGCCATCAAATGCACTTCAAAATAATAAAACAGCTAAAACTGTATCTTTTACACAACTTGTTTCATTCAAGTTCAGAGACAGGACAGCCTTATTGGAAGACACTTTGTATTTTTAGAGTCAGGCCTGGCAAACTTGTCTGGAAGATTGTTTGAACATTTTGCAGTCTGACAAAGGGTGTTAGGTTCCAAAATTGCTTTGAAGGGTGGACTAGGTGCTGGCATCAGTGCATAGCTTCCCAAGGGGAGTACTTCGAAGGCGACCATAGTGATACTCACCGATAAGATACGTAGGCCATTTTCTAGGATGCATTCGTGAACTTAATTGGGAGTCCTCATACATCTCTTCTACTGTCTGTTACAGTCGACATTCTATGTATTATGTTTCTATACTGGATTCCTTGAAGGCAAGGACTGCTATATTCAGTTTTATATGCTTAACTCATATAGCAACTGGTCATATTTTAGGTAGTTAAAATATGTGTTGAATAAAGGACAACAGAGATAAAAGAAAGAAACTAGGTGCTCCTTGAATACTCTGGGGGTCAGTTCTACCCTGGCCCCTAGGGTCGCCATGAGTCGGATCCAACTCGACAGCACTTGGCTGGCTTGGCATACTGTTTTGAAGAGAATCCTTTGTTCTCCTATGGGGTCCCTTTCCCCTCTTGGGTACCAAAGACAGAAGGCTAACTCTGGCCATCCTTTGTTGTTGCTGGTCACCATCAAACCAGCTACAACTCATGGCGACCACATGTCCAACAGAACATTGCCCCGTGCTGTGTCACCTTCTTGCTTGTCAGAATGCTGTGGCCACAGTGTATTTGAGTGCCTTCCAACCTCGGGGCCTCATCTGCCAGCACAATATCAGGCCATGTGCTGTTGTCCACCTAGTTTTCATTGGTTCATTTTTGGTAGTAGATCACCAGGCCTTTCTTCCTTATCTGTCTTAGACGAGAAGCTCTGCTGAAACCTGCCCACCGTGGGTGATCCCGCTGGTATTTAAAAAACCTGTGAGGTCGCTTCTAGCATCACAGCAACATGCGAGTCACCGCATGATGATGATCAAGACAAAGTGGTGGTGGATCTGGGGGGTAGTCTAGCCCTTCTCTTGACCCCCACCTTGAATATGGGCGCTGTATGAGTGAGGCAGCCATGATGAGCCTGTCCTGAGCAGACACCAGCGGTCATTCCTGAGGATCTACCTGCACAGCCACGGCCCGGACCACTTAGCCAATGGGCCTGATCCCCTGCCTGAAAAATGGCTTGTAGCCCAAGCAAAGCCATTTTTGTGTGTTCAGTTAGAAATGATGCTCATTTTCTGACTGCAGCTTTCCCTTGGATGGGGAAGCTTTTGAGCATTATAGTTAGAATCCCTCATTTGTACACAGGGATTCGATGCTGTCTCTTTGAGAAAGTGGTAATTGTGCACAGGGTTTTTAAGTGTATTCCTATATATTTTAAATGTTACTGTATTTAGTGTGTCTTGTGAATGTCAATACAAAATAACATTTACAAAAAAAGGAACAGCAGATTCCTTGTTTTGAGTTTCAAGCTGAGCAAAGCTGCAGAAAATGCCAAAATAATATGCAAATATTAATATACCATATGTAAAGCTTCTTGAATTTTTTTCCCCTGAGCTGTCAACACAATTCAGCCTCCCTGTCATTGTTCCTGTGTGTTTATTTGATTTTCTAATTTTCTTAAATACAATCTGACCTGTATTGCATTATATCAGAAATATTCTCCAATGGATATTAACTCCTCACCATGATTTCCTTTGTTTGTTTGCAGGCAATTTTGATTGGGTAGGAAATGATTTTACCCAGAATGCCGGCACAGGCCTTGTCATCAACCAGGTAGATGCAAGCAACGACACAAGCATTATTAAACAACTTAAAGATGTGTTTGAAAGGGACTGGTACTCACCCTATGCCAGAACCTTACAGCCAACCAAACAGCCGGACTGCTCAAGCCTGTTCAAACTCAAAGTCCCGTCCAACAAAACTGTCACATACAATGCAAGCGGGAAGGACCCTTGAACGCTCAACAAGAATGAACAGATCGACAGGACAACTTGGAATTTCGTATTTACGTATACAGGATTTGAGGAGACTAAGCTGATTTGATATGTCCTTTTCTTAGGGAAAAAGCACACTTATTAAAAACATCCTCTGAAGTACATGTGACATCTGTCTAACAATATCCTAGCACCATGTACACAAAATTTAAGACTTTTATATTGTTACTTCTGACAGAGAATGTCATTTCAGCTTAGAAGCTAGTTTTTACGTTTGCATACAAATTTTAAAACTTGGATTCCTCTTCCTTCTAGTTTTAGGACTTTTTCTGCTGACCCACGTGGTCAATTCTTAGGAAGCTTAGCATGAGGTAAGCTCTTTAACCCCAGACTGAAAACTGCTGACTTAGAGAGGACAGTGAGGATTTCACCTTGGAGAAGAGACTGATAAAAGCAAGTCTTTAGCCTTGTAAACCACCTCCAAGACCTATATACAGTCATCTAAGCATGAACAGCTTACATCTCGTGCCAGCTTTCAGAATTCCTTAAAAAATATCCTTTTTAACCTTCTTGTTCAGGGTTTGCTAACACCATAACTTCATTTTGTACCATTTTCACTCATCACGGGAGGTTCCCATTGTATGGAGCCCCATTATTCACCTTAGTTCCATGTGTGATTCTATCTTTTGAAAATGTATGACATCCTCAGAATGGATGCAAAGCAGAAATGGCTGTCTTTAATTGTCACCTTTCAACTGCATCTTTTTTTCCTACCAAACTGGTATTTTAACCATAGCCAGGAATCTATTTAGCATTTTCTTTTCTCTCAAACTTGGAAAAAACTGATTTTGCCAACTATAATATCCAGTAAGCTATTAAGTCTGCATTACAAGCATAAAGTTTGTCACTTTTTTTTAAGTTTCTGATATTATAAAGGAAAGATCTGTATGTGTCAGTGGATTTTAATTTCTTTAGAATCATTATGCTGTGAAGAGGATGCCAGCAAATGTTTATAAAGCTATTTAATATACCTTCTGCTATTTAATATACCAAATGCTTTTCAGAGAAATGCAATTTAAATACTGTGCTTAACATATTTTATTAAGAAACAAAAATATCAACTGAATTATTGTTCTATAACGTTGTATGTTGTTTTCTATCTATACAATATATAATTCTATGTAAATGAAGACTGTTGTCATGTGAGGGAGAGACATGACCTCTTCAGGCCAGTGTAGATGGCCAGGATGCCCGGTTCTGACATTGTTCCTGACACCTTCCGTGGCCTGGGACAAAGTCCTTCCCACCTTGGCCATGGTTTCTGCTGGCAATGTAGAAACAGTCGTCCTCACCTACCTCGCAGGGGTGCTGCGGCTGTAGGACATGTTTATAACTTGTTTTAAAATCAAAAGAGCTTGTATAAATCCTAAGCATTGTGATGTAGACCCTTTTCCTTGAAATAATCTTTGTGGTACCCTAGTAGGATCAACACCAACTCCTGACTAAGAATCCAGAAGGGATATAAACCCACAGCTTCCAGTAGCCAGTGTGGACAAAACAAATAGCAACACAAAAACTGGGCAGAGACAAGGAACGTCATCATGATGGAACATTTTGTTGGGTCATGTTGGCATAGATAACATCAACACATAACCAGGTGTTGTGTCAGGCATTATTTTTGGGGGCTAGCGTACACATGAATTTTCAGAGCAAGGAAAAGCTATCTCCTTTTCTTTTCTTGCCCCTTGCCCCTCCCCAAGACTTCATTTCTAATATGCCAACAAGAGTGACGAAGGAAGCCCTGAATCTTACCCAGGACGTTCACATGGTGTAGCACAGCAGTTGTTGATGGTCCAGTGGTCAGATCACGTCTTCCCTTATTGCTTCCAGATTAACTGCCTCCCTGGATATCTCACCAACAGTGAAAAGAGCTAGAATGGAACATCCCTGTTTAAGGCAACAGGTTTCCATGAATGATTGATGGATCCTCTCTAATACTCTTCAGCAATAATGGCCAACTCAGAAGACTACAAATATTTAATGTTTATAGGCTTGTTAGAATAGAGTTATCCTGCCAATCTGCTGGTGAAAGAAAGTGGCTTGGGTGATGATTAGAAAAAGGAGGGAAAGCAAAGATTAGTGGTAAAGACGAACCTTCATGAAAAGTTCAGCCTTTGACCTGAAAAGCAATCAGTGATGAGTCTGAGAACACCTGAAGGGAGGAAGAACGGTTGCTTCCTTGTCAGTTCTCTCCTGGAGTATTTGCACGGCCATGGGACAAGGATCGATTTGGTGTAATTGTGTCCTTCACTGTCACTCACTTTTACATGGGATAGAATCCTGTCCTTGGTGAAATGGCCATCGTTGCCATTTGCCTCCAAGCCCCAACAAAACGGTAACACCACGAACTGTGTCCCAGGACTTCCTGCCATTCACTAGCAGTAGCAAAGCTCTTCTGAGCCCAGCAGGCCATCCTACCAGGGTGGGCTGGACCACGGCAACAAAGCCGCTGTCTCTGTGAGCCAGCGCTGGCCTCCTGTGGGTACCAGGAGAGCGGCCCCTGTGCAGAGTGTTGTGATGGGTTCATGGTCGGAATTTTATCCTACAGAATTTTCTCAGTTCAGATGATTTGTCTACCAGTCTAGAGATAGCCTCTCTCTCTTAGAATCTGTGTCCCTGCTAAACAGACTATCAAGTCCCAATTGTTTTCCCTGGTGAACAGCCCCAGGATTATTTACCAAGAATAAAAGAAGCAAAACAAAAACACTATAATTTAAAACTATGTGCATATCTCTATAACAGAAAATTATGAAGAGGGGGTGGCTACTAACCTCTTCCCCCAAAACATCCCAGTTACTGCCCGAAGGGAAAAAAGAAAGCAAAAATGCTTCAATCTGAGACTGTGTTCTGGATTTGTGTGCTACTTACGTGAATCTGGAAAGCCTGGTGGCGTAGTGGGTAAGTGCTACAGCTGCTAACCAGAAGGTCAGCACTTCAAGTCCACCAGGCACTCGTTGGAACACCGATGGGGCAGTTCTACTCTGTTCTTTAGGATTCATATGAGTCAAAATGAACTGGATGGCAGTGAGTTTGGTTTTGTTTTTTTAAATGATTATCTAGTGCCTTATTTATTCTCAAGTTCAAGCAGCAATTCACTCAGTGAGTCTACTTCTGCTTACTGTGGAGTCCAATATGACTATAGGGTGCATCTTCAGCAGAAAATGTGCGTATGAGTACCAACCCTTTTTATGCATCTTGTCTTCTCAACTGCGTATTGCCCCTGAATCAAATCCCTGGAACACACTGTCGTGTATCAATATTGTGGCCTCCACTGTGTTGTCCCTGGCTACTGCGTAGCAAATAAATCGTCTCAGAGCTTTTCAAAGGGCTAGAGAGGAAATAGAACATTCTGAGGTTACAAGATGTTTTCATGTGGGTTAGGTACCCGAAAATGCTAGAACCAAGGCACACTGAAAATGTCCCCATTATCTTTCGGGACCTGGAAAAGAGATTTTTCATGGACTTCCAAGATCTTGTGGGACATGGAAGGAAAACCAGTGTCTTAAAACATGCAAAAGCTAACTCAGCGAAAGGCTGTGAGAAAGACTTGGCATCTGTGTAGCACTGAGAGCTTGTCCCATTAGCACTGTGTCCCTGTGACTGTCTAACTTCTGCTTCAGTTGTTAGTGACAAGGGTTTGATCACATTTGGGGTTGAGCTTGCCCTTTGAGGAACGTGTTTCATTAATGCAGTTGTTGATTATCCAAAGTGCCTTGCTGAACCTGGAACTGAAAAAAAAGAAACAAACAAAATTAGTTTCCCATCAGCCTGTGGTTATTCTCAAGTGGCTTTGATGCATTCAGAGTTCCTGTTTGTTTTAGAAACTTTCATTCAACTAAATTCTGAAGTGGGGAGGAACAAATGATTCTAAAACTATCTGGCTAGGAGCAGACCCAAGCAGGATCCGTCTGTCTCAGGAATTCAGTTACAGAATCTGCTTTTTTCTGAATCAAAACTTACTCCATTATTTCTACTGTTTTTAAGGAATGTAAAAAAGCTCTTTGGAAAGACATTTTGCATTGGTTTTTCAAATGCGGTCCCTGATAGGCACTCCCTTGTATTGTGGACACACCTTCAGTTCTCCCTTTGTTTTCTCATCTTACTTTCAGTGAACTGACGCACTTGATCATAAGCCAGTTGAAGAACAAAATTAAAATAACTTCCATCTGGCCTAAGGTAGGTTGGATAAATTAGTTTGTATGTAGCATTTTCCCCATTTGCTGTAATTAACGTCTCCCCCTCTGTCTTTGGAAAACCTGGTGGCGTAGTGGGTTAAGTGCTACCTCTGCTAACCAAAAGGTTGGCAGTTCGAATCCACCAGGCATTCTTTGGACATTCTAGAGGGCAGTTCTACTCTGACCTCTAGGGTCACCATGAGTTGGACCTGACTCGATGGCAATGGATTTTTAGTGGGTCCTCTCTTTTGAAATGTTGGTAACCAAACAGTGGTTTAACATTTTTGTCTTATTAATTTAAATTGGTAGAGGAATTTTAATATTCCTGGAGTCAACTCGAGGTCACAGCCTAGCTTTCCAATTTGAGTGAATTCCCATATACAGCTGAATTATGAAGATAAAACTTTTTATGGCTTCTAGATAGGTATTCTTTAGAAGTTTTGTAAGACTGTATAAACTAAACTTTCTTACTGGTTTATTAGGGGTTGTGCATTTGGAGAGTTACACGGGATCACTGATCCCTTATACTTCTTACCCAATTTAACAAAAATGCAAGGTTTAATAGTCTATTATATATTTTCTTCTGCTATGTTAAATTACTAATTCTGTTAGAGAGGATATCTTGAATTTCTAATGTTTCTTTATGTAAATAGTTGTACCTGGGCACATCAATATTATTAACTCTAAGATCCCCCAAATAAATTAATGTGGTAAAGGGCTGAATTCGGCAAATTATTAAAATTCTCAAACCTTTGATATAACAAAATGCCTTTTTTTCACAAGTAAATATTATACATTTTCATACTGTAAGTTGAAGTATTTCTTTCCTCCTTAGCTTGATTTCAGAAAGAACCCATCCCCTCATCAGGAACCAAGCTGTGCTACGAGAGAGTGAAAGAGGGAAATGGAGCTGGCCCAGTGGGCTACTATCCCACTCTTTTACGTATTAGCTCAAGGAGGCATTTTTGTTAACATTAATTTTATCTCTATGCAGAAAAAAGAAATGAAAGATTTGTCTCTAATGTGCATTTGTTGTGAGTAAATAAATGGTCTTTTTTTTTATCACTAAAGAAAAAATTGTAGAGACCACACTCTACACTCTGGCCGAGTGACAGAAAAGCCATTCATGGAAACACAAGTTTGGCTGCCTCCCGCTTGTTGTGTTGTTAGGTGCCACCTAGTTGGTTCCAACTCCTGGAGACCCTTTGTATGACAGAAGGACACACTGCCCTGTGCTACTTCATCCTCACAATCATTACTAGGCTTCAGCCCGTCATTGCAGCCACTGTGTCAGTCCAGCTCATTGAGGGTTCTTCCTCTCTTTTGCTGACCCTTTACTTACTCATTAAATCCTATTATTTCCATACCTAAATCCGTAATAAAATATGACTTGGGTTTGCTCAACAAATCTGTATTGCATCCCAGCTTTAAAAGGTGCTTTGAAAACCATCTACACCAGCTCCTCCAAATGCACACACTCCTTTTCCACTGCCGTAGCGCTAAACTGCTGCAGCCGCCAGGGTTTCTGAAGACATGCTAGAGCCAGCTTTGGGAACCTCCAATAATTTGATTTTATCACCAGTTTCTGAAGCAAAAGATTACGTTGATTTTGTTAACAGGGTAACAGTTTGATGAGAATCAATTATGTATTTTAAGTATAGAAAGATTAATATTGTTTATGGCTTTAGATATGTGAAAAAAATCAGGAAGAGGAAAAATTATCCTTTTATAAAATGAATATCTGGCTCTTAAACCCATCTTCTTGGCCTCTGAAATAGTGAAAAATCATTAATCTATTTATGAAGTCAGCCCTCTTCCAGAGGTTTAAAATTCTGAGGAGTGTTTGAAAAAACCTGGAGGAACTTGTAAGATGCAAACACAGGTGAACCTGGTTTCTAATATAGCAGGTCCCCACGTAGGGAAACAACAGTGATTGTACCAGTGTGATTGGAAGTGATTGTACCAATGTCAGAATCCTGCTCAAACTCATGTACAGACCAGCAGGTGGCCTAAGGAAAGAATGTGTACCCAAAGTGGTATTCTTGATTGGTGGTGTCTCACCTAATCAGTCACCGCCATTCATTCAAGGAGTTTGAATTTTTGAGATAATGAAAGCTGATAATTAGCACTACATAGCCAGAATAGGCACACACAAGAGCTAAGTCATCATCTTACTCTGGGTTCTCTAGAGAAGCCACATAGTTAAAGCATATAAATATACATAGATTTACATCAAGGAACTGGGTCATACTGTTGTAGAGATTATAACATCCCAAGACCATGTGTTAGGAAACAGGCTTCTCCTGACCGATACAGCTGCAGGGGCTAGTGAACCCAAGATCAGCAGGCAGACAGCAGGGCTGTTGCTCACGGTGTGAAGGTCAACAAATCCCAAGATTGGCAGACCAGACTACACGTAAGCTGCTAGCTCAAGCCCCAGGAACCAGAGGTCAGAAGAACAGGAGCCAGCTGCCAGACCAGAAAGAGCAAAACCTAGCAAACTCTGCCTGAACATCCACTCACACTTGGGTCAAGCCAGACACCCAGGAAAACTCCCCTTCGACGGCTACCTGCTCCTAGCAGATCACATCATGGGAGTAATCCTATGTCAGATCTCAACAGGGAAGTGATCACAACATTGTACAACTGCCAAAACTGAGACTTATGGCCCAGCCAAGTTGACACATAATCTTAACCATCACAGACACCATTATGGTGACACCTTAGAGCAGTAATGGCCACTACTTCCACAGTTAAGATGACTAGAGTGCTCATGAATTCCTGTCTTGAGGTTCCTGGGACCGTGACTGATTCCTAAACAGTCTGGACTTGGCACCAACTGAGTTGCTTTCTGATCTTCCTTACTTTCTTATGTGTCGTCACAAATAAATTCACATTATCTGAGAAAATCTGATTCTGTGTCTATTTCTTGCCGTCTTGAGCGTCCTACTTAACACACCTACTAAAGTTTCCATTGTCCTCATTTCTCAATAGCGTAGAAGTAAATGAGAAAGGAAAAAGAAAGATTGTGGTATATCATGCTTTGGTTAGATGGGACTTGTGTTAGGCATCTTCATAGTAAAGCACCTGGATCTACTCCATAGGTGTTAAGTATCAAATGAGTAGTGACTGTGTTAGTTAAGACTGTGTGTCAACTTGGCTGGGCCATGAATCTCAGTGTTTTGGCAGTTGTGTAACATTGTGATCACTTCCTTGTTGAGATTTGATGCATGATCACCCCCATAATGCGATCTACTGGGAGTAGCCACTCAGTTTAAGGGGAGTTTCCTTGGATGTGTGGCCTACAAAAACTATGAGTGGACATTCAGGCAGTGTGCTAGGTTTTGCTCTTTCCAGGTCCTGCAGCTGGCTCCTGTTCTTCCTACCTCTGGTTCATGGGACTTGAGCTAGCAGCTTACCTGCTGTCTTGCCTTCCAATCTTGGGATCTGTTGATCTTCATCTATCTTAGACTCAAGATAACTTAGAAGACTTAAGAATGGAAATGTAAAGACCCTTTCGGAAATGACTACATGATGGACACAGAGATCAATAGAGCCAAAACAGAAACTAGAACTCTTAAAACCCAAACACATTTTTTTTTTTAAGAGAAAAATACCACTAAAAGGCCACAACTGATGTACTGAAGGCCACGGGGTTCCCCTGGGAGCATGGATCCTAGACCTGATGCTGTCCCTGTCCATAAATCATTACTGAGGTCAACTCCTCAGGCAGGAATAGATTGGACTTGGCTGTCCAGAGTTAACATACTGTGTGTGCGCTTTATGGTTCTATGCATCTATAGGATGTCGTCTTACAGACTTCTTACTAGAGGGAAGTGGAAAGGGGGAGAAGAGAGGACAGGAGATTGTTAGGAGGATATGACATGCATAGAACAGAAAAGAGGAGTGTGCTGTCACTGGACAGGGAGAGCAGTAGGAGCTGCAGATAGGTGGGCATGCAAATTTAAAGTGTATTTTACACTTTCACTCAATCGCAATAAATAAAATTTTGACTTAAAAATGAGAAAAATAAGGCATAGAGCACACTGAGTTAATACATCCTCTAAAGATTGCCTTCTGACACCCATCTGTGTGTTGTATTATGGCAGCTTGTGTGTTGCTATATGATTCTGGAAATGATGCCACCAGTATTTCAAATACTAGCAAGGTCACCTATGTTAGACAGGTGGGTGTCAGCACAGCTTCAGATTAAGAAAAACCGGAAAGAAAGACCTAGTGATTTACTTCCAAAAATTAGCTAATGGAAACTTCATAGATCACAAAGGAACATTGTCTAGCTGTGTAGTTTTGGACAGGTCTTCAAGAGGGATCAATTGTTGAGAAGGATATTGTGTTAGGTGAATGATTCAACCATGTCAGCTATCATGAGAGCAACACAAAATGACATCTTGCTTGATACATTGTACATAAATTCTCCATGAGTTGGAGGTGACTTAATGGCAGCTATCCATTTATCAGTCAAATGAATGACTTAATAAGTGTTGCTACTGATATGCTAACTATTTTTAGATAAGTGGATAGTTCACTGGGAGTCATAGAATATGGAAGTGGTCCACAAGAGGAAGATAGCATTTAAGGGGCCAGCTGAGTGATTGGAAGAATTGGGAATGGTGTCAAATGGCAAAGTTATAGTGGCCATCCAATTGTTAGAAGCTGCTGCCTCAGGTCTAGTTCATGGTGACCTGATGTCCTACAGATAGAATGTTGTCAATCCTGAGCCATCTTCCTGATCACCAGCATCGCTGAATTCATTATTGTGTCCATGGTGTCAATTCATATCATTGAGGGTTTCTCTATCCTTCATTGGCCCTCCACTTTACCAAACATCATAGCATTTGTACCTTCTGATAACACATCCAAAGTGAGCCAAAGTCTCAAACACCATTCTGTGATTCACAGGGTTTTCCGTGGCTAATTTTCAGAAGTCTACCTTTAGGCCTTTCTTCTTAGTCTATCTTACTCTAGAAGCTCTACTGAGACCTGTCCACCATAGGTGACCCTGCTGGTATTTGAAGTGCCAGTTACATAGCCTCCAGCATCAGAGCAACTCTAAAGCCATCATAGTATAGCAAACTGGCAGCCAAGCCAAGAGCCAAGTGCTGTCAAAGTGGTGGTAATTTAGAGTAACTATTAATACCATACTAATACTTAACTGTAGTATGTGCTATGGCTGCTAATTAGAATGTCAGCAGTTCAAATCTGCCATGTGCTGCTTGGAAACTATGGAGAAGTTCCACTCTGTCCTATAGGTTGCCATGAGTCAGCATCAACTCGACGGCAGTAATTTTTTCTTTTTGATTAACAATGTCAGAAGCAGGTCAGTAGCTATATGTTCTATTTTACATGTAGTACATTGTGGACACTCACTCAAAAGTAAAACAAAATGCCATAAAAATTAGCATTTAATTTCATAGGTTGAAAACAAAATTTTATACTTCAGAGCCTGTCACAGTTTGTTAATTATTTTAATAAAAAGGATCCATGAGATAGAATATTTAATAGGCCTCAAGTCTGCTGACAGACAAATGCTACTAAATTGCTACTAGGTGCACATAATTAGGGTAGTTAAGTTGTGCCACATGTTATGGTTACTTTCATGTGTCAGTTTGGCTTGTCTATCATCACCAGTTATTTAACTGAATACTAATCTAGGTATTGCTGTGAAAGTGTTTTGCGGATGTGGTTAAAGTCTGTAATCAGTTTTCTTTAAGTAAGTAAGATATCTGAATCTAATTCTATTCATCGAAAAGCTTAAAGTGTAAAACTGAGACTTCCCTGAAGGGGGAGTTCCACCTATGGACACAGCATCAGGACCTGTCCAAGAGTTCCACCCTGCATGATGGCCTGTCCTGTGGATTTCAGACTTACTTAGGCTGCCCATCAGTCCATCACTTCTACAGGTTCTGCTTTTTCTGGTGGAACTATGACTGACACACAGTAATAAGCAATGCCCAAATCTAAGTGGCTCAATACCATCCTTCGCTTTCTCTCTTTCTCTTGCTCTCTTGCTCTCTCCCTCACTCTTTCCCTCTCTGTCTCTCTCTCTCTATATATATACACACACATGCAGATCAATATATACATACAGATCAATATAGAGAGAGACAGAGAACTCTGCCTACCACACATCTAAAATACAATGTTTTTAATGTTTTATATTACACTGCTTCAAATTCACATGAAATAAATTAGCACTCATTGGTCCCTTCAGAGAACTCAGCAATAAATATAAAAATATGTCAAACCAAATTAGACAGAAGTAAAAGAACTAGACGAATCTACAATCATTGAGGGAGCATTAAAAACAACTGTCAGAATTGGTAGAATTAGACAAACTACTGGGAAAGAAGGGGAAGACTTGAACTGATTTGAACAAAACCGGCCTAGTGAAATATATCAAGTGTTGACAGCAACAGCTAGAGAATATGCAGTCTTTCTAAGTGCATATATCCACTATCACACCAGGGTTGAATAACATTATGATAAATTCTTTCGAAGTTCAAGAGAAGTAATAATACCCATTACATAAAATTCTTCCAAATGTAGGAAAAATGAGGAATGTTTCTGTACTCATTTTTCAAGGGCAGCTTGCAAACCTCACAAAATGTAAAGTACAAGTCATCTGTTTCATGAACACAGAATATATAAAACATTGGGGAAGTCAATCCATTGACCTGTAAAAAGAATAATGCAGCCAGACCAACCTGAGTTTGTTCCAGGTATGTAAAGTTGGTTGAACAATAGAAAAGAAAGCAATATAATTAACACATTAACCAAGTAAACAGGAAAAGCATGTGCTATAAATCAGTATTTATTTATAACGAGAAACTCTCAGAAAATTGTATATGAAACAGATTTTTTTAATCTGATAAAATGTGTCTAAGATAAAAAATTATAATAAACATCATAAACAATATAAATTTTCTTTCTGAAATTAAGAATACAATAAGGATGCCAACTCTCATTAATCAGAGTTAACAAAATGCTGGAGGTCTTCATGAGTATAGTAGGGCAAAACTATGTGTGTGTGTGTGTGTACATATGTGTATACATACAGGGCATAGGAATGTCAAAGGAATAAATAAAACTTATTAAATACAGAGCATGTCATTTGAATTGTAAAGGCAGCCAAAGAGTCTATAGATAAGCTCTTGGAATTAGTATGAGATTTTAACAAGGTCTCTGTAGACAAAATCAATAAACAAAAATATGTGCATGTCTATATGCCTCCAACAAATGAAATTTAAAATCATACTATTTGCAAGAATACCACAGAATATATATATATATGGACAAGAATAAATCTAATTAAATATGTGTAAGTACTATACATTTGAAACCACACATCACTGTGAGAAAAAAACTGAAAAATTGTAGGCATTTGACACTTTTGGAGACTGAAAATATTATAAAAATGTTAATTATCCCAAAATGATTTACAGAGTTTATGGAATCCCAGTCAAAATCCAGGCAAGGCTGCATTTTTGGGAAGTTAACAAATAGATTCTAAAATGCATATTAAAATACAGTGGACCAATATTAGCCATGGTATCATTAAAAAAGGTGAGAGAATGTACCCTACTAGAGATGAAGATTTATCGTGTTGTTGCTGTTAGTTACCATCAAGCAGATTCTGATTCATGGCAGCCCATGTATTAGAGTAAAACTAACTGCTTCACTGGGTTTTCCAGGCTATTGTCTCAGTGGATGCAGATTTCCAGGCCTGTCTTCCACAGTAGCACAGGGCAGGTTGGAACCATTAACTTTTAGGTTATGCAGTCGAGTGCAGACTGTTTGCACTACCCAGACTTACTATAAATCCACAGTAAAGGCAGTGTCGTATTAGCACAAGAAGGAGCAAGCAGACCAATGGAACAGAACCCAGTCCAGGAACAGACCCCCAGATACATGAACACTTGGTTTATGACAAAGGTGGCATTGTGAGGAAAGGACTGACTTTTCAATACATGGTGGGGTATCCATTTACATCGATATTAAGAAAAAAGAATTGACCCCTACCTCACACCATACGAAAATAAATTCTCCATGGATGACTGAGCGAGATGTAGGAAGTATAACATCAAAGTGTTCAGAACATAATACAGGAGAAAACTTTCATGTATGTACTTGAAATATCAAAAGTTTCTCTAAACATATATGTAAAACACTAAAGAAGCCATTGTGAAGGAAGTTGTTTTTTAGAATGGACTACATTAAAACTGAGAATGTTTATTTATTAGAAAAGACAAGTTAGAGCTCTTATCCAAGATATATAAAGAACTTCTACAAATCAATAAGAAAAAGGCTGAAAACTCAGTAGAAGAATGGACAAGAGACTCAAACAGAAATGTCATAATGGGTGATACACAGATTAGTCAATAAATGGATGAGAAAGTCTGCAGCCTCATTAGTAATCACGAAAATGCAGCTTAAAGTCAAAAGTAAATAAACTACACTCGTACCAAATTGAAATTTAAGTAACTGACAATGTCAACTTTTGCTGAGTTTGTGAACCAACAAAACGCTATTATAGGAGTGTAAATTGGTACCACTGCTTTGGAAAACTTGATGTCATGAATTATAAAGTTGAACATATATATTTCTATGACCTAGTGATGTTACCTTTAGGTAAAACTATAAAACCAATAGTTGCATATGTACCTACATACCAAAAAGTATATGCAAGAATATTCAAAGCAGCATTATTTGTAATAGCCAAAAACTAAATAAATACAAGAACCATCAATGGTAGAATTAATAGTGATTTATTCATACAAGGAAATACCAAAAAGTAATGAAAGTGAATGAACTAAGCTATATGCAACGTCAGAGTTGAATCTCACAAACACGTTTTTGTTATGTCATTAGATGTCGTCAAGTCAGTTCCAACTCATTGTGACTCTGCACAATGGAACATCTTTGCTTCCAAGGAGCCCTCTGGATGTACCTCTTCCAGAATAGATCTGTTTGTCTTTTGGCAGTTCAACATTCTTCTCCAACACCACGATTCAAAGGCATCAATTATTCTCGGTCTTCCTCATTCATTGTCCAGTGTACCTAAATATAAAGATCAGCAAAAGAAACCAGATAGCATGAAACAAAAACACTTAAATTATCATTCCGTTGATCTGAAGTTCAAAAATGGGTCAACGATAAGCTATTGTCTGGATAGTGGTTTCCTACAAGGAGGGGTAGGTAATGAACTGAGAGAACACAAGGGAAGTTTCTTGGGTGTTGATGCCCCAGGACATACTATGGTAGCACTGGAGTCTGCAGTCAGATTTTTCTGCCTTCCAGACATGCTCTGTTTAGCTATCCAAGTGTACTTGGTCTAACGCTGCCTTTCTACATTACCAATTTATACTCCATCTGTCTGAAATATTTTTCTAAAAGTAATATATAAATATAAGATCATTCATGCATACCCAATTAATACTTTTATTTTATCAGACTCTAAGTTCTTCAGAGGAGCCCGGCGGGTGCAGTGGTTAAGGGCTTGGTTGGTAGTTCAAACCCAGCCCTCGGCTCCATGTGAGGAGGACCTGGCCACTGCTTCTGTAAAGATTACAGCCTAGGGAATCATATGGGGCAGTTCTCCTGGTCAGATGGGTTGCTATAAGTCAAAATTGACCAGAGAGCATCTAACTACTGAGTTCTCTCAGTCATTGAGGGCTATTTTATGAAAACTTTGAAGTGTGATGCAAAATATTTACAGTCGGTCTTTATACACATGATAGGCAGAGTCCAAGATGGCGCCGATGTTCCTCAACTCTTAGTGTTCTTGACCTTGTGTAATTCCTCGGCCTTGAGTGGGAGCTGCGTCTAGTAACTTCTAACCAATAAAAAATGGAAAAATTGGTGGGATGTCACTTCTGTGACTAACTCTCAAAGTACTGTGACTTCTGTCTTGCTAGCAGCCTCTCTACTGCCATCTTGGCTTACCCATTTTAATGAAGCAAGCTGCCACTTTGTAAAAGCACATGGGGCAAGGAATTGAAGGTAGCTCTTCGGCCAAACACTGGCAAGAAATAGTACTTCGAGAATGAGTAACTGACGTGTGCCAACCACCATGTGAGTGAGTGAGTGGATTCTTCTCCAGTCAAGCCTGGAAGATGCCTTGGGCTGATATCTTCACTGCAGCCTTGTGGGAAACCTGCAGCAGAAGACATAGCCAATATGTGCCCAGATTCTTGACTCACAAACATCTTGAGACTCTCATCTGTATAATTTTAAAACACTAAAATTTGGGGCAATAGAAAGCTAACACAATACACAATTGAAATAATGGAAATTTTCCACTCTCCACCCTCATGCCACCCTTATTTTTTTTTTCTCTCTCTCTCTTCCCAAGATCCATAATGTTAAAGTTAAAGGCCTCCATGAATGTTGAACTGTTTTCCCTGTTCCACATGGACCTCCACTGTAAAGATTCTAGCCCAGGGAGGAGCCTGCTGTTGAAACACATCAGGACTTCTACAGAGTTTTTGACGAGGACAGCGATTCTGCTAGGATTTGCTGTTAATATCCCTGATGCCCTAAATGTCTTTTTCCTGTTTCTTATCAGTTTTTGAAAGCCTTATGCTAACATTTACCCTTGCACTGGGAGCCTGGAAAACACTGAATCATATTCTTATCCATAAATATTATAAGGTGAGGACTTCAACCTGAGAAAAAATTTTAGCATCTCTAAATGGAGTGGCGTGGGGGACTGCAACTGTGAAATTAAACTTGAGAATTTTGAAAAACAGAATGGGTGAGGGCCATCAGAAGAGGATGTGACACAAATTGACACGGGGGTGATGGAGGCCAATCTGTGGTCCTTTCTTCATCCAGTTATGTACTAGATTTCAGCCCAGTTCTGCTTGTCCTTAAATAAATGCACACGTGATGTCTAGGCCAGTTTTGGTGTTCTTTTGTAATATTCAAGAATTTTAAAAATCTCAAATAAAAAAAAATGAGCATGCAAAATAGTCAGTTTGGAATATCAGTTTTGTTTTAATGATTATCCTCTGTCTCCCAGTGTCTTTAAGTAGCTGAATTTAGATTTACACAGTGGCATTTATGTGAACAGGAAAAGCTCCCTAACTGTAGCAGCTAAATCTTGAGTGTCAGTGTCTGGCTCTTAGCACAGTTCCATGAAAATAACATGCTGGATCAAGTACACACCCAGATTAAGAGTCTTCAGAGGAAGCAGGAACCCCCTGTAATATCACTTTTCTTCTCTTCCCCTCATCCTGGGGATAGATTCAAGACATTCAGTGCTCTCTGAGCAGCATGCCAGAGGGGGACCCCTGGCCCCCTCCCAACAAGAATGGGAGCCTAGGAACCACAGAGACAAGCCCAGTCTCGCAGATCAGTATCCTCAGAACCCAGTGCAAAAAGTAGCTTACAGTAGGCATGTGAAACAGTTGCTGTATAAATGAGTGAAATGAATCAATGAAAAGTGAGAAAGTGAATGAATGAGTGAGGTGACATTGTTCTCCAGAGCACTCTCTGATCTGCAAATTTAAGGGCTATTTATGTATGAATAGTTCATCAATGAAGCTGCCCTCTGAGTCCTGATGTGGTTTGGCTAACCCATCTATGTGTAGTAGGGGAAAGTCTAGCAGGGTTCTACATGTTCCTGATGAGTACAGATGTGGAAGCCCCCAGGCAGTGCCACTCAACAGACATCACTCATCCAGATGACATCTCACAGGAATGCAAAGATGGTACATGTGGTGTTCGCAGCATTCCCTCGCTCCACTGGCCCAGCCTCAGTAAAAGAGTGGTTCTTGAGTCAATTTCAATTTATGGTGATTCCATGTGTAACAGAGCAGAATGTGTCCTATGGGGTTTTCAATGGCTGTATTGGTGGCATAGTGGGTTAAGTGCTAGGTCTGCTAATCAAAAGGTCAGCAGTTTAAATCCGCCAGGTGCTCCTTGGAATTTCTTCTCTGACCTCTAGGGTCACTATGAGCTGGACCCGACTCAACAGCAGCGGGTTTTTAATGTTTTGGAAGTAGATTGCCAGGACTTTCTTCACAAACAATGCTGAACAAACTCAAACCTCCAACCTTTTGATTAGCAGCTGGGTACTTAACCGTCGACACTCTTCAGGGACTCCCCCTGACACCTACTTGCCTTTATGACTTGTCTCAAGTACGCTTTCCACTTCCTGCACTAGTTCTGCTTTCCAGAGGCTGAATCCTGTCATCCTTGGAGTGTCCCTTGCATGCTCTGATCAAGCCTCTGCCACACAGCTCATGGTAACATGAGTACTTTGCTGGTGCATCTCCAGCAGACTCTGTGGGTTTGAGAGCAGTAACTGCCTTCTCTTGCCTGTCTAAACCAAAAAACCAAACCTACTGATATCGAGTCAATTCTGACTTGTGGGAACACTAAAGGACAGAACAGAATTGCCCCATGGGGTTTCCAAGGAACACTTGGTAGTTCTGAACTGCCAACATTTTGGTTACCTGCTGTAGCTCTTAAACAGCAATAAATAATGCTGAAGAAATGAATTTTTAAAAGTGTCAATTGCTGTGAAAGATTTTCTAGCACTATAAACGCACTGCCATCAAGTCATTTCTTTTAGCAACCCTGTAGGACAGAGTACTCTGCCGCATAGAGTTTACAAGAAGTGCCTCATAGACTTGAACTGCCGACCTTCTGGTTAGCAGCCATAGCACTTAACCATCATGCCACCAGGGTTGCCTGCTAGTACCATGGAATTAGGAAAACACATAGTCAGATCCGACTGTGCGGCACTTGACTTTTGGCGTATCTTGAATACTGGTTCTATCACTTATTAGATACGTGATATTCAGCATATTAGTTAATGTCTCTAAATCTTCATTTCCTCATTTGAAACAAAAGCACCTTAAGAGGTACCTCCTGGGGTTGTTTGAAGAATTCACTGTATACCGGGGCCTTTTTTAACTGCTGAATTTGTTCTAGATTTCATTTTGTCACAACTTCAGTCTGTGCTCCTGAAAGCTCATGATGTCATTTATATGTCACTTGTGTGGCTCAGCTATGCATTCCTGAGCCCACATCCTAGTCACCGTGACTGGTTTGTCTTAAATCTTCTCCCCTTATTCAGGAACAAACTCTTGAGCACCTTCTACAAACGGACCATCACACATTCTGTGGTCAGTTTGACTGATTTCTTTTCTACAACGTAGCTTATTTACAAGTAGCTGCAAAAAAACCCAAACCAAACTAATCGCCACAGAGGGATGACCCTGTGTATTTCAAAGCAGAACTGGTAGATCATAGCTGTGATCTTTGGGGAGCCGATTGCCGAGTTTTTCGTTCTTTTTTCTCCCCCTAGGCATCTCTGAGTGGGTTCAAACTGCCAATCTCTCTGTTAGTGACCAGCGCTTCACTGAATACACAACCCAGGAACTCTACCTCACTTATAGCCTCTAGCTTTTCGACTAAAACTGTGTCGGCCACCTCAGAGATCGTTTCGACTTTGAATGTTATTTTCACAAACCACATTAAGGCTCCTGGCGCTCAGCTCTGTGGCAGGTGCTGCAGACAGCATCACTGGTCCTTCAGAGCCCTGAGACAGAGAGAACCCCTGGTCCTGTTCTCTCATCTGCTATCCCAGCCTAGAATGCGGGAGAGCTTCGGGGAGGATCCCGCGCTCCGCCTCAAGGGGGCACCCTCCGCCCAGAGCGTTGCCGCCTTAGGTGCCCTCCTTACTTCCGCCTTCCTCTCTTTCACTCGCCTTCTTCCGTCTCTATGGAAGAGGAGTCTCCGTAATCAGGGAGAAAGAAGAGAATGCAAGAAAGAGAGAACAAGAGAAAAGACAGACATGCACCTCTAGTCCCTGCACCCCGTCCTTCTCGCTCCAACTCCAGTAAGTCCCAAGAAGACCAAAAATTCTCGTCTTCACAGGTCACAGACCATTGGACCCAGTCCACCGGTCCTCACGGACATCTAATCTCAGGATGTTGCCTCCAAATGCTGACCTAAAACCCGGTCTCCTCTTAAGAGAGCGTGTTGTTTCTTCTTTTCCAGAGTATTCTCCCTAGACTGTGTGGGGCACACCCCATGGTTGAGAATGCAGACCGACAAGGCAACACAGCTTAGCCACAGAGGAAGATTGGATGCCCAAGATATTCAACCACCTAGAGCACTGTTCCTGGGTGAAAAGCACCTTATGGGAAGATTATGGGGAGCCACTTTGAGCATGTGAATGGATTCAGAATAAGGAGGAATAAAACGGAACATCCTCATGACATCTAATTTCTAATACCTGAAGTTTGGAAATCCTGGTTGCACGGTGGTTAAGTGCTGTGGTTGCTGACCAAAAGGTCAGCAGTTCACGTCCACTCAGCACTCCTTGGAAACTCTATGGCGCAGTTCTACTCTGTCCTGTAGAGTCACTGCGAGTGACTCTAAAATTAAGGTTTAAGTTTTTTCACACATATTTGACAATTATGTGTCTTATAAATTTTGAATTATTTCATTATGACCTACCACTATACAAATGCTGAGGCATTAGACATGAAATCAGACAACTCTGAAAGGCTGTCTTTTTGTTAACTTTATTTTTTTAAAGAATGCTATATTTTTACAGTATGACAAACTGTAATACTAATTTTGTGTCCATGTAGAAACTGGGCCAGTATCCTCACACTTTATTTTAATAGCCTACTATATAATAACTGCTAAAGTCTATTATTGGAGATTGTCTTATGTAAAACTTTTTAGAAATGTGTTCCAAGAAAAAGATTTCTATTTGCTTCTTGGAGAGGGAACACAAGATTTTTTTCAGAACAATATTGCTGTAGCCAAAACACCTGGGCATTTAGATCTTCTGGTACAGCAAATCCTATCAGAAAAACTTTTCTAGAGGATGTGTATCTAAATTAATGTGATGTTCATTACTGTAACAGAAAACCCAGAACACTCCATGGCTTTGACAGTCTAAACGTATGTCTTGACCAGTGTCAGTGCAATGCAGGTCTTCTCTTGAGTTCCTGTCCTCCTCTGGGTCCTTGAAGTCCTCTCCATTTTTACAGTGGAAAGAAAAATGAAGTTCACCTGCAGGGAAGAGAGATGGGATCTATCCCAGAACTCAGTGATGTGGTCTTTCCAAGCTTAGAAATCTCCTCCATCGATAGAAAAAAAAGGAAATGGGTTTAGGTGACATTTTGCAGTCTCTTTTTTAGGGAGTTATATGAATGGCTGAATGTGCACCAATAATTCAGAGAGAATGAACTAGATGAAAAAGGGGAGAAGCTGTCTCTTGCCCATTGCCGCAAGCTATCCTTGCTGTCTGTTGGTTGAAGTCCAATTGCATGGAGTGATGAAATTGTACTTTTAAACTGTGTACTTTTAAATAACCCCTAGCTACATTACCCTCTGGAAACCCAGATGGTGTAGTGCTAACCAAAAGGCTGGCAGTTCAGATCCACCAGGTGCTCCTCAGAAACTCTATGGGGCAGTCCTGTTCTGTCCTATAGGGTTGCTATGAGTCAGAATGGACTCAACAGCAATGGATTTTTTTTTTTTTTTTTAACTTTTGGACATTACCGCCTATATGATGAATCAATATTAGGCAAATGTCAGTGCGTATATACACACCGGCACAGATGCCAAAACTGAAGTTCCCTTTTTCAGTCTTGTACTACCATATTTATGTACCAAATACAATGCTTCTGTTTTCTTGAAGGAGTAGAAAAGAGGATTTGGCTGAGTGTGGAGAGGGAGCAGAGGGTCAGGTAAGATCAGAGGTAAGCGGGTCCTAGAAGGGAGATGCCTCACTGTCTCCTTGTGCTACAATGCTAGACCCTACAAGTTCCCTTCAGAATTCTTTCCAGTCAATCATCAGTTCAAACAATTCATCCTGTAAATTATAGTTAAATTATCTGTCAATGAAAAACATGAGTTCAATACTTAATAAGCTTTATAACTGGCAAACTGAAATTAAAATACCACATATCATAAGATTATTCTATGGCCCCTATCCAGGAGAGAGCTTGTGTCATGTGAGGCTTAGCTCTCGAGTTTGCTAATGCTCAGGATGCTCTCAATTCTGTGCAGAAAGATGAGTCCAGTGATGGCATGACTGCATATCTCAGCAATGCCGGATTTCTAGAAAAGTTTCTGCTGCGTTCTTCTACAAATGTTGTTCCAGAGTAGTAACAAGCCATCAGTAGACTAGCAGTGGCCTGTGGACCAGGCTTTGAGATGCGGTGCTTCTCAAACTTTAATGAATATGCACATCACTCGCTCGTATTACATTGAAGATTCTGACCCAGGAAGGCTGCCATCAGTGTGAGAGACTGCGTCTCTAATGAGCTCCCACCTGATATCAAGGCTGGCATCCTGTGGATCACACTTGGAGTAGTGTAATAGTAGACAGGTTGCTTTCTATTTCACTGAGAAAATAGAAACAACCAAAATAAAATTGCCACTTGTTCTCACCATTCAATCTACCTGTCTAATTTCACAGTGCCCACATGTTCTGTATCCCCTCCTTTACTATAAGCAGATTATCTGTGTTCTTGTCTCGGACTAACCGTCCCACCGTGTGCTGGATTCCGTCACACGCCAGCTCAGGAGCATTACTCTAAGACAAGCTCTCCTCGCTTTGCTGCACCAGCACTTTGGCCCTCTACTAGACCATTTTGATCCACATAAAAACATGCTGTAATATTTCTATCTTAGGAAAGACAGCAACAGCAATAAGAAACGTTTTCTCATTCCCCTATCCTCTGCCAGGTACCTTCAGACCACTTTTCTGTTTCTCTTGATTGTAAAACTCTGCAAAAAGGTTTTTCTTTTCCATCTCCAATTTCTGACCTCCAGTTCCCTTGTGACCTCAACCCAGTCAGGCTTCCACTCTCACTTTTCCAATTAGAGAGCTCTTGCCAAGGCTCCCGATGACTTGCACACTGTCCAAGTCAGTGTTTCACTTCTCAGCAGTACCTCACACAACCTCACAGCAGGGTTTCCCTGGTCCACCAAGTCCTGTTCCCAGAAACACTGTCTTTAGTATGCTTCTGGAAATCTGCTTTCATTTGATTTTCCTTCTTCCAAGCCACCTTTAAGCAAAGATGATACCTCAAGAACTAAGGCATGCCTGATCCAAGCCATGGTATTTTCAGTCACCTCGTATACATGCAAAAGCTGGACAATGAATACGGAAGACCAAAGAAGAACTGATGTCTTTGAGTTGTGGTGTTGGAGAAGAAGATACCTTGGACAGTCAAGAGAACAAATCTGCCTTGGAAGAAGTACAACTAGAAAGCTCCTTAGAAGCAAGGATGGTAAGAATGCATCTCACATGCTATCAGAAGGGGTCAGTCCCTAGAGAAAGACATCATGCTTGATAAACTAGAGGGTCAGCGAAAAAGAAGAAGCCCCTCAGCAAGATGTATTGACACAGGTGCTGTAACAATTGGCTCAAGCATAACAACAAATGTGAGGATGGTGTAAGACCGGGCAGTGTTCTGTTCTGTTGTGTATAGGGTCTCTGGGAGTTGGAACTGACTCGACTGCACTTAACAACAAGTCATATTTACTTGTTCCTCCTCATCCCACCAATCTTCATTGTAGAAGGCTTCAGGACCTTGAATCTCTGTCCTTCTCACTATATTCACCCCTTAGGAGAAGACATCTATTTCCTGACTTCAGATACTCTACTGCTGACTCCCAAGATACCCATCTCCTAATGGGACGTCTCCTGACTCCCATACCCGTCTCCTGATCCATATCCAACTCCATTGGATTATGAACTGTCTGTCCAGCATGTGCCCTGTCATGTCTAACAGATAACCCAAAATGTCTGCGGTTAAACTTCTGCTCTCCCCCAGAAATGTGCTTCTCCCAAAGTCTTCTAGAACACTTCTCATCACCCCGAAGTCATCCAAGTCATCATCACTCCTCACATGGATTACTAAAATAGCACCTGAATGATCTCCTTGCTTCCAGCCTTGCCGTTGGATTTACTTTCTAAACAGCAGCCAAAGTGATCCTTTTAAAATGTGAGTCTGAACACGTACTTCTACTCAGCCTTCCATCTGAGCCCTCAAAGAATCAAACCCTCAAATCATGTTAACCCAGATTAGAGACCTTATCCTGTATCAAGCTTTCCTAATAATTTTTAAGCTAGAGAGATGAGAGACACGGAGGGGGCAGGCAGAAGTCTCGGATAGTGCCCGTCTCCCCAACATTGTGCTTTTCACATTAAACTTGGAGTAGATAAAATCTCCAAGGAAGTGTTGAAGGCTACCTCTCAGAGACTGTAGCTTTTAGATAGTAAAATATCTCCATTTTTAAAACCAGATCATCACAGAGATTGTGAGCCATGACTTACTAATCCACAGCTTCTAGGTGTGGAAGCCCAAATTCGATGTATCAGCTCTCCGTGGATGCTGTGGGAAGTTACCACAAATCAGGTGGCTTAAAATAACAAGTTTATTGTTCTACAGGTCCTAAGTCTAATGTCTGCATCACTGAGCCTAAATCCAGGTGTGTGCAGCACTGTGCTCCCTCTGGAGCCTTGAAAGCAGGATTCATTCCTTGCATTTTCCCAGCTTCTGGTGGTTGCCAGCATTCCTTGACTTGTTCCACATCACTGCAGTCTCTGCCTCCCCAGTCACGTTGCCTCCTCCTGTTCTGCATGCCTGTTAAATCCCCCTCTGCCATGTGGGGTCCACCCAGATCATCCTGCAGAATCTCACCATGTCAGTATCCTTAACTTAATCACATCGCCAAAGATTTTTTTTTTTCCTCATAAGGTAGCATTTAGACTCTAGGGATTGGGACTTGGTATCTTTTGAGGGCTGTTATTTTACTTACACATCAGGAACATTTTGCTGAGAGCCTTCCATAAGAAGATTCTACTCCTAAAAAAAATTATTAGTTGCCAGGAGGAGTATCTGGGTGGTGAAAACCATTAATGCCACTAACCAAAGGGTTAGAGGTTCATATCCACCTAGAGACACTTCCAAAGGAAAGCCCGGTGGTCTACTTACCAAAAATAAAAGAAAGGAAATCAGCCATTGAAAACTCGCTGGAGCACAGTTCTATGGTGACTTACGCTGGGTCGCCATGAGTCAGAATCAACTGATTTATTTGCCGAGAATTGTAGTTATCCTATCAGGAGCGCTCGTGGTGCAGCAGTTAAGCTCTTGGCTGCTAACCAAAGGGTCAGAGGTTTGAAACTCACCAGTTGCTCCATGGGAGAAAGATGGAGCAGTCTACTTCTGGCAAGTGCATAGCATTGTGAATTCCATGGAATAGTTCTACTCTGTCCCATAGGGCCTTTATTCATGTGTCAGAATTGACTCCATGTCACTGGTTTGATTATTTTAATCCTCATGTCTACAAGGGTATTAGACCAGTCACCTACCCTCGTGCTTTCCTTTCAGGCATCCCTCCAGTAACTGGCAGATGGTTGGATCACAGGCGAGGCACTTTCCTTTCTTCCCTCCAACCTTCTCCCTCACAGTAGAAGTCAAATCATCTTATATGTTCCATGGTTAGTGCCCTCTCTACCTCTTCGCCTCTCTGCTTACTGCACCCCGTCTCCTCTGGCTCTTTGCTTTTCTCTGAGGTCAAGCATAATCCTGCCTTGGATTTTTGTATTTCCTCTTCCTCTTGGACTAATTCCTTCTTTGATCATCTTCTTTTTTCTAAAAAAATAAGCAATCTCCCTTTATTCATACCCCTACCTCCCTCCTTGCTGTATTTCCTACCTCTGTAGCATTAACCATTGTGTGACAATGTTATGTGCCTCCCTTGCTTAATATATCAATGTATCAATTATCTATCTTCTGTGAGAGTGGCCATTTTTGCCACTCTGCTTTATTGAGGATCTGAAAGGCTGAGGAAAGTGTAATGTTGAATGAACCTGCAGGCCCCTGAGTGCTCTGTACCCCCTCTGCCCCCAGCCAGGCTCAGGGGGACAGAGCTGTGTGTTAAGTCAGAGCAGCACACAAAGGGGAGGGCAGGGGTCAGCCTTCCTCCGTCCGATGTGCCCAGACCAACTGTGACTCCGTCTTCAGCGCATCTTATCTCTCTGTCAGCGTTGCAGAGTGCTGCAGGTAAGATCTGAAGGCAAGGTTGGATGAAGTTCTATGTCTTTACCCCACCTGTGCTAACCATTAAAAGATGACTCCCTTCCCACTGTACCTGAGAAATCCAAGGGAGTTCTAGCAGTGTATTAGACAAGTCATCTGGATAGACTGTTGTCAAGCCTTTGTCACAGGGACTGGCAGATGGGTCATTTGGTGTTATTGTTCCTCTCGTCATTAATGGTCTGTGCTACATGAGATTTTAATGTGTTTCAAATGACAAAATGCTTGTTTCTGTGGACTGTGCTAAATGGAACAAAGGAAAACATGTCCCAGGGGACCCTGGAGATTCTATTCTGTGTGCTCTGCCTTATAAATCAGTATCCTCAAGTGTGAAAGATGGATCAGGGCAGTGAATCCCGAGGATTGATAGAAAGACCTAAGGACGGGGGGATGGTGGCATTTGGTTTGACTGTAGGAGGTCATCGTGAAAACACCCAGTGTCCACTGGGTCCATTTGTCTTCCTTCTGACCCATCTAAGTGGCTGCACACCATGTGAGTGTGCTTACCCAACCAAAGACAGCTGATACGCCAAAGAAGAATCCCAGGATAGCAATGCTCTAGGTGGCAGGGCACCGCTGGGCATCCCGGGTTTCTCCTATATGCTAACTCCTTTTTCAGTTGTGGACACAAGAGTTTGTGTTATGGCTTAGTCTATACTGTCTTTCCCTAACCTGAGAGAAGCAGTTTAGTGGAATCTAAAGGAACAAGAACAGTCACACCTGTGCTTATGGCAGACATTCCTCCTCCTCCCCAGGCCCAGATACTGTCGCCCCTGTCATCCTCCAGATGGAACACCCATCCCACCCTGCAATCCCATGCCCTCACGAGAGAATGTTCAGAAGCTCAGAGGTGGGTGCACTCTAGTGTTTCCTTCTCCAGAAGCCAGAACTCTCCCAAGTCTCTCATTTGGTCTTGCTCCTCCTCCGTTATGTCAAACCTCAATGGAGAATCAATTCTTCACAACTACAAGTGACTTACAGGGTGTGACGGAGCCCCGGTGGCTCAGTGGTTTAGGACTGCTGCTGCTAATCAAAAGGTCAGGGGTTCATGTCCACCAGCCACACCTTAGAAACCCTGTGGAGCAGTTCTGCTCTGTCTGTAGGGTCCCTATAAGTTGGAATGTACTCCACAGCAGTGAGCTTTTGATTTATGGGATTTATTTAGAGAAGAAAAACCCAATTCATCTTAAGACTATGAAAATATCTTAAATGAATTATTTTAAACCAACATCCATATTCAACAGATATTGAGAACACAAAACTAACAATAGATAGCGTATGTGGAATAAATGACTATTGTGCGTGCATTTTACAGGGGTTATATCATTTAACCCTTACAACAATACTGTGAGATAAATACTAGCATCATCACCGTGCTGGACAAGGAAGCTGAGACTCAAGAGAATTACATCAACTTGGTAAGGCCACTTAGTGTGTTGTGACACAAGCATCACTCCAACCCAGTCTTTGACTCCAAAACTCTACATTTATGTGCTATGTGCTTTCCCCACTCAGGTCATTTATCTTCTTCATCATATTAATAACATGTGCTTAGCCAGCAAGGTAGTGGTAAAGAATAAAAACTGAGTAAAATATAGTCTCCCCTCTTAGAAAGATGATCTAGCAGCAGAGACCCATGTATTTATCAGCAAACATAATTGAATAGATCCATAATCATTTCTTAAGCATTCACAAAGTGCTCAGCACTAAATTACACTGGGGATGTCATGGTGATTCAGACCAGAGTCCCGTTCCCCAGAGTTGGAGTCACCTGTAGTAAAATCCCAGTAGAAGTCAGAAAAAAAAAAAAGCCACTGCCGTTGAGTTGATTCTGACTCACAGTGGTCTTGTAGGTCAGAGCAGAACTGCCCCATAAAGTTTCCAAGGTGGGCTTGGTGGATTTGAACTGCTGACCTTATGGTTAGTAGATGTAGCACTTAACCACCATGCAGAAGGCAGCACAATCAATTACCCTGGTTAGAACATCGGAAAACAGCAGGATATGCAGAGCAAGAATGTTAAAGCAGCAGAGAACCTTGTAGGATGTGGGTAGATGAAAGTGGAAAAGAAAGTGTCACAGAATAAGCTGAGTGACCAGTGTCACTTAAATAGGGATGAAGTACTGACATATAAGAAAAGTAGTGACTTTGCCCTGTGAGGAAAGGAGAAGTGACTGAAAGGCATGTGGATGTTCACCTGGAGGAATAAAAAAGAAAACGTAGGAAACACTGATAACTATCTTCAGATGTTTACGGATCTCTTAGGTGGAAAGGGATTTGATCTCAGTATATTTGGGAGCAGGATCAATGTGGGGATATTACAGACAGACTTGATTTTCACTAAGCAGAACTTCCCAACAGTAGATCTGCCCAGGGAATTTCAGAACTTGCAAACCATTCTCCTAAGAGATTTTCAGGTGAAGCTTACAGATTTGGCAGAGAACTGATAGAGACCGTGTCACAAGGAGATCCTTGTTACTCGGGGTGGGGTGTGTAGACCTTGGGATTTGTTGATGTTGTTGGATACTGTCAGGTTCCTTTTTGACTCATAGCAACCCAATGAGACAGAGTAGCACTGTCCCACAGGGCCTTCTCGGCTGTCACCTTTACAGCAGCTGATCACCAGGTCTTTTCTCCTGCAGAGCTGCTGTGTAGGTCTGAAGAGCAGACTTTTGGTTTGCTGCAGGATGCTTCCCCATTTGCCACCAGGATGCCTTGGAAACTTGTCAGACACGAAGAAGTCTCCCCTCCCCTGGCTTACTAAATTCAGATCTGCATTTAAACAAGATCCCTGAGTGATTCGTGTGTTCCCTATGTGGGGAGAGTCACTGCTGTGGATGGCTGATCGCCAAACCTATTTTGGGTATGGTGTGGAAAACAAGATTGGTATTAAATTGGAAAAATCTTAGTTCAATTCTAAGGAATAGGGATTTTTTTTTTCTTCTAAAAAGGCACTGACATAGGGAACCCCTGACTCCTCTTTCTAGCAAAGAAATATGCCATCAGCAGATTCTGAGTTCTTTTCTATGTGCTCCAGTGGGAGTATACCCCAGGCACAGGAGTACTTTGCGTTCTTATAAACAGTTACCAAGACTTCCTTTATGTCTCAGATAACCCACTGGTGGTTGTCTGGAAAGGGTGTTAGCAGGAGGATCTGTTTCTAAAGGTGCAAATACTGATCCGCTGTCTCCACTTTCCCTGTAACATGCACTGATGATTTTCACCAGTGGCTGAGAAAACTCATTCATATTTGAAAAAATCCGCCTCAAAATGTCAACACTGTGCACCTCTGAAAGTTGGGATTTAAAAAAAAAGAGAAGGAAAAAGTATTTTCTCTGACACACTTCTGTATTATAAAAGCTGTGTGTGGTACTTGCCTCCAACACCACCACAAATACTTTGTTTTAAAGCATCAAACCTGTAAGATGCTGGTTACAGAAAAGAAAGTACTCACTATGCTCCTGTGGGCATTTTCTCCAGCACCCTAAATTATTATTTAGCTAATCTTATTGAAGATTTTTATCTCCACTTCTCAGTGGTGTGAAACACTGTTTACTTACAACAGAGGGACAAGAAGACAAATGGGAGAAGACAATCTGGTTGTCAGACATGACAAATTCCTACAGGAAATGTCTTTTCCTGGTCATCGCCTATTCTGATTTAAGCTCTGGTACCGAGCACATATTAAAAAAAAGAAAAAAGACAAATTCTTTTTGCTATAAGTTTTCCAAAAAGTTGACTCACCTGAATGTACTAGTACTCAACACTAGGAAAAGAAGCATAAGATACCATTACAAAGCTTTTCACATCTTACAATGTATTTTCACATATGTTGTCTCAATTGTTCTTGTAACAATCTATGGCATGTATTTATTTTCTAGTTGTTTTTTCCTTTGAAAAAAAATTTTTCTTATTCTACTTTAGATGAAAGTTTACCAAGCAAACTAGTTTTCTTTTTATGCCATTAGTACATGTTTTGTTTCATGACATTGGTCAACAACCTCACAACAAGTCAGCTCTGGTTCCCTATCACCAGCTTTCCTGTCCCCTCCTGCCTTCTGGTCCTTGCCCCTGGGCTGGCATGCCCTTTAGTCTTATTTTGTTTTATGGGCCTTTCCAATCTTTGGCTAAAGAGTGAACCTCAGAAGTGGTTTTATTACCGAGGTGCGAGAGTGTCCAGGGTCCGTGCTCTCAGGGTCTCTTCAGTCTCTCTCAGGCCAGCAAGTCTGGTCTGTCTTTGTGAGTTAGCATTTTGTCCTGCATTTTTCTTTCTCTCTGTGGCACCCTCTGTGTGATCCCTGTCAGAGCAGTTGCACTCGATTCAGTCTGCTGGAGGGCATTTGTAGATGTGGCCCGTCAGTCCCTTGGACTAATCTTTCCCTTATTTCTTTAGGTTTTTTTTTTTTTTTTTTCCATTCTTCTTTGCTCCCAAAAGGATAAGACCAGTGGAGTATTTTAGATGATGACTCACAGGTGCTACTTTTCAAAGTAGAATGTACAACATTTGCTTTATCAACTGTTAGGACAGTTGAGCTAGATATACTGTGAGAACATAGTCCCCACAGATGTCAGTCTAGCAATTCAGTCCCTCAGGGAGTTTGGATGTGTCTGTGGAGCTTCCATGGTCTTAAAAGGCATATATATTATGTGTAGTATTATTATTACAAACTAAGGGCTCTCAGAGAGGTTAATGTAGAGGAAGAATATGGAGATTTATACATATATATGTATATATTTATATATACATTTATAAAATATAAACATATTTATAAATTATATATAAATTGAATATAAATGTATATATTTCTATATACATATATATTTATTTAGATTAATTTAGAAGAAGAATGAAGATTTATATATAATATTTACAAATATGTATATAATATATGTTATATATGTAACATTTACATATGTAAATCTCCATATTCTTCCTCTAAGTTAACCTCTCTGAGAGGTTATATATCTCATTGTTTACTTTGGAGTAAATCATATTTAAAATATTTGTGAAGAACAACAGAATGATCTTACAAAGTATTTCATTACAAAACAGTCACATGGTAGAAAGCATGCTTGCTACTCCCTATTCAGCATGAGTAGGAATCGACTTGACTGCAGTAGGGTTAGTGGTTATTAAGTACATGCCATATGCTAAACGCGGCACAGTCTTGACCTGCGAGGTAGGCATTATCATGCCCACTGTAGAGATAAAAAAAAAGTGAGGTTCAGAGAGTGAAGCAATGTGCCCGAGGTTAAACAGCTACTAATTTGCAATGCTGGATTCAAATCTAGCTTTAATTTTCAAGCCCATGTTCTGCCCCTTGATATAGCTTCTCACTGTGACTCCCGTTAGAAAAGAAACATCTGCCCTGAGTGCTGCCACACCTGGTCAGTTTTCAGTGATGACCCTCGGGACACCCAGTTGTCGAAGGTTTTTTTCTTTGACTAGATCCGTCAGAGCTCTTTCTGTTGTCAAGTCACAAATAGCTGGTATTGAATTCATTTCTCTCCAAACCACAAAAGAGTTTTTCAAAGTGAAATTTAAATTCAGTCTTGAGGTTAGACTTCATTGATTTTTTTTTTCTCCCTCCTTGGAAAAACCGTCCATTCTACCTATTCACCGAACTCTTGGCTTCATCGATATTCATTACGATATTTAGAGGGAAAAAAAATCAGAGCAAAAACTATTTATGATGTCTTGCCTGATCACTAACAAAGATAGATGAGACAAGGACCTGTACATCAGGACTGGCAGGCAAAGTTTTAAATACACACGGCTTTTGTGTTTGGAGTCTCCACTCTGGTTGGCAGGCGATGCTGCGGGGTCTGCACGATACATCCTAAAACTAAGTCAGCAAAGGTAGCCTGTGCTTGGTGAAACAGATGCCAGGCTCTGCCAGTGATAGTGCTGTCCTGGAGACTCATTCTTTGGAAAATGGGACCTGAGGACAACTCCCTCATATACTGTCATACTTAACTAATGCTGCTACAACAGCAATACCAAAGTGGGTGGTTTTCAAGAAATAAAATTTATTTGCTTTCAGTTCTGGAGCCGAAAAGTCCAAATCAGGATGGTAGCTGTGTTGATTCCTTCCTTATCGATAGCTTGGGATTCCTGCTTGCATCTGGGTTCATGGGTTCGTCAGCCACCATTGGCATCTGATAGTGACTTTCTGTCTACATCTCATCTGCCCTTTTAGTAACTCAGAAGTGATTAGGCTTAGGACACACCCTACACTCATGAGGCCTCATTAACATTACAAAGAAGACCTTGTTACCAAATAGGGTTGGTGTAGGGGTTAGGATTCCAAAAAAAATATGTTTTGGGGGACACAATTGCTTTTTGGCTTGGCATCTGCTCACTTGGAATCCCTGGCGGTGTAGTGGGTTAGGTGCTATGTCTGCTAACCAAAACATTGGCAGTTCAAATCTGCCAGGCAATCCTTGGAAACTCCACCAGGCAGTTCTTCTCTGAGCTGTACGGTTGCTATGATTCAGACCCAGCTCGATGGCAATGGATTTTTTTAATCTGCTCATTTTCCTTGAAACAAAACCAGAAAGCTTCAAGCAGAGCCTGCATTATTGATGAGCTTTTTGTGAATTTTAGATAGGACATCTAGAAAACCCTAAATGTCAAAGTGAATTGCTTGGGAGGCCAAGTTTATTCCACCAAACTTCAGCAACTGTATTGAAATGATCTGGAGCCACGAAACAGAAGTGCTGAAACCACAGGCATCACATTACAGCGGGAAGAGGGACAGGGAGTAGAAGACTTGCCTTGAAGTCCCATCCTGCTGCTCTCCGAGCTGGGTGGCACCAGGCAATGTAGTCCTTTTGGGAGCCTGTTACTTCACTCACAGAGTGACAGCAGTGCCTGAGCTGCCTCCCTCACCGAGTTCTCATGAGAACCAAGCAAGACAGTGCATTCAAGAGTCTGACGCCAATGTCATTTGTCATTGTGTTGAAAAGGCCAAGGAGGGTAGAAGAGTTATTCATCATGCAGATGGTGGCCATGTCTCCTTTGATTGTCCCTTCAGGTGGGTGTACCTAGAGCATATATTGATACTGACTCAGCAGGGGGAACATCCAGAATACTGCTGCTTTTTTCAATACTATACATAGGATGGGAAACCTGATAACGTAGTGGTTAACTGCTACTGCTTCTACCCAAAAGGTCAGCAGTTCAAATCCACCAGGTACTCTTTGGAAACTTTATGGGGCAGTTCTTTCCTGTCCTGCAGGGTCTCCAACTTGGAATTGACTCAGTGGCAATGGGTTTCATTTACACGTAGGAATATGTGTAAAATATATTATCAGCGGGAACCAGGGTTTCTTTTAGGGAGGGGACAGATTTTGTTTAGCAAAATACCATAATAAGCAGTGTGAAGGTAGGAGGTGAGACGCTGATATCATGAAGCAGCAGATATCAAGGCAACAAAAGAGAGACTAGACTTCCAAGCTCACATTTTTTAATTTTTTTTATTTCTTTGTTGTGATTGAGGGAAGGTGTACAATGCAGTTTAAATTTGCATGCCTGCCTATCTGCAGCTCCTACTGCTCTCCTTGCCCAGTGACAGCACACTCCTCCTTTCTGTTCTATACATGTCATATCCTCTTAACAATCTCCTGTCCCCTCTTCTCCACCCTTTCTGCTCCCCTCTAGTGAGAGGCCAGTAGGATGACATCCTATAGATGCATAGAACCATAAGGTGCACACACGATATGGTCACCTCTGTGTCGCCGAGTCCAATAGATTGCTGTCAGAGGAGTTGACCTCAGTAATGATTTATAGACAGGAGCAGCATCAGCTCTAGGGGCCATGCTTTCAGGGGAACCCCAAGGCCTGTGGACCACCAACTGCAATCTTTTAGTGGAGTTCTCAGGCTGTACCCTTTTTATTCTCATGTTGCCACTGAGATTCATCTTTGTGAGCCCCATCATGGCTGTCACTGGTAGTGGCCAGGCACCATGTGGTTCTTCTGGGCACATGCTAATGTAGTCACCCATCCACATGGGCCTTTCTGTCTTCTGGGTTCTCTTTCCCCCATGTGGTTGTTGTCCTTGGTGACCATCTGTTCCTTTTGCCAAGCTCACAGTTTTAGGAGAGAAGATGTGCAGAGAAAAGAGGGCTGAACCAGGCAGAACTGGCAAGAGCCACACTTTCAGAAAAGGCTAAAGGGTCTCCAAAGAGGAACAGCTAACATAACATCTTCAGTTGTTCATGTTGCTGTGATATTTTCTCTGCTGCCCCAGTTTTCGGTGAGTCATCTACACTCAGAAATGAAAGTGCTGAGACAAGCTAACACATTCAGAAAAGTGGAAAGCTAAAGCCAGACGCTGCCATGAGGAGGTAAGCCCCCGGGAATGCAGAGAATGGTGGAGAGCGCATTGACTGTTCAGCGAAGGAAAGTTCACATCAGCTGTGCCAGGTAAAGTGACTCCAGTTACTACCTCCTGTCTCCAGCTCAAGTCAAACCTGCTCCTTTCTTGGGAAGAATGGAAAGGCAATCAGCAAAACGAAAAAAACGTAATCAGGACCAGGAAAAGTAGGTCAAAAATACGTCTTAGTGCAAAGTAGCTACTACAACAGTGAGTTAGGAGTGGCGTGGTGCCTTCGATGATCCATTGAAGTCAGAGTGCGCCTGCCTTCCCAGTGACCATTTCAGACATTCTCTGCTCTCCCCCGAACTCGAATCCTCCCTCTTCTTTCCACTCTCCCTGGATAACTCTGCCACCTCAAGGAGAAAATAGAAGCCACCAGGGAACACTTTCCTCAACTCTGCCAACCCATCTCCAGAGTTACCCATCGATGTACCTGGAGGCACAGAGCACCGTCTACTTTCCTGCCCTCCTGCTAGAGGGGTACTTGCTCCACCATCCTGAGGACAGTCCCCTACATGTGCTCCTGACGCTGTCCATAACTGCCTCCCCGTGTGTCTGAGATGTCAGCCGTCCTTCTCCTTACTTTCTCCCTTCGCACTGGTCCCTCCTTCTGGTTTCTCCCATCCCTCAGCTCCGTCATCCTTCCTCTGTCTGCAGCTCTACCACTCATTTTCACTGTATAGCCAAATTCCTGAAGAGACACTTTCTCAACTTCCACTTGCTGCGAAACCCAGCACGATGCAATTTTCCAGTCTTAACCATTCCACTGAAGCTGCCTGCACCAACTGGACATGCCCACAAAACCTCCTTTTGTAAGTAAATTTATATTAATTGAATTATTAACGGCGTTTGACAAAATGCGCTACCCTTTCTGAGTTGAAGCGCTCTTGGTTTTCGCCACACGCTAGCTCCTGGGTTTCTTTGTGACCGTGGCCTCTGTCTCAAGCTTCTTTGCAAGCTGGCCTTACTCTGATTGTACGTTGGATGCTGGTGCTTCTCAGGGTTGGTTTCCTGAGCTCGCAGCTGTCCTTTCCATAGTGCAGCTTAGTTGACCTACTCTCTACAGGCAACTCGACACATTTTACTAGATTCAGCAATTTTTCTAGATCCTACTGAACTGAAAGCATCCCAGAGTGAATTCGTTCTCCCTGCTAAGCTGCTCCTTCTCCTAGTCTGCCTCACCATCGCCACCCTGCTGCTGAGGCTAGAAGTGTAGGTGGCTTCTTCACGTCCTCCTCCTTGTCTCCCCCTATAAATTTTCAATCAATCAAGTCTTATTGAGTATTCCTCCTCAGTATCTCTCTTATCTCCTCTCTCCTTCCTCATTTTCAGAACCTTAGTTCCTCCTTTGTCCGGATTACCGCAACAATTTCCTAACCAGTCTCCCTGCCACCCATAAAACCACTTGCTGTCAAGTCTCTTCTAACTCACAGTGATGCTATAGGACAGAATAGAACCATCCCTTGGAGTTTCCAAGGAGCACCTGGTGGATTCAAACTGCTGACCCTGTGGTTAGCAGCCATAGCACTTAAACCACATAACCAGCGTTTCCATATTCAGATTAGTTCTCCGTACCACAGCAGAGTGGTCTTTCCAGAATACAACTCTGATTCTTTTACTCCCCCTAAGCTGATCTATAGGTAAAGTTTAGACTCTTTAACGCAGTACAGAGGGTATCTCAAGGTTTGGCTCTACAACCTCGCCAGCCTTTCCCTCCCTCTTCATTTCTTCCCCATCATGTATGTCTTATTCCTTTCTCATGTCTCCTTTAGGGGGGTTCGGGGCTGGAGCACAGTCGGTGCTCAGTTTATACTTGTTGAATTAGTATTTGCAAGTCTGATCCTGTGGCTCCTTTGATTAACCCCTTCCTGCTCAGTCAGGCAAGTAGACTTCAGGAGGGTTTGGGGAAAAGTTACAGCTAGTTACAGCCCCTGAGTAAGCCATGTGGAAACTGTCTTTCCTCAGTACTTTTCAGTTTTTTAATGTCTTAAGATTCTCTGTCAACTTGTCAGAAATCTTATTTTTTTTATTTTAGATTTGACTTAGTATTAATGAATTTACATAGATTTGCTTGTTTATTAACAATTTTGTTCCCCATCTATGAATGCTTTTTTTCATGTGCTTAGCTTTTCTGTGATGTCTTAACATTTATAATACATACAGGCCCTTTGTATGTTAAGAGTGTGAAGTTTTGTGGCAAATCTTTTCCCAGTTCATGGTTTATCTCTTTTTTATATTTGTTTCTTGTAAATAAAACCTTGACAATTGTCATGGAGTGAATGTGTTCCCTAAAAAATCTGTAGCAGTTTGGCCTTGCATAATTCCTGGTGTTGCGTGCTGTTCCTCCGTGTTGGAATTCCTGCCTCCTGGTGTTAACGAGGATGACTGGGCAGCAGTTGTGCTGGTGGGGCCGGATTCAGTGTGTAAGTTTGTGTTGTGCCTTGAGGCCGTCTCTTGAGCTATAAAGGGAAAACTTTGGCAGAGAGATTTGGGAACCTCTCACCATCAAGAAATCAGCAACGGGAGAAGAGTGTGTCCTTCAGACCTGAGGTTCCTACACCAAGATTCTCCCTGAACAAAGACTGATGCAACACAAGGAGCTTCCTCCAGAGCTGACAAAGGGGAAAGCCTTCCCCTGGAGCGGGCACCTTGAATTTTGACTTGTAGCCTACCAGACTGTGCAAGAATGAACTCTCCTTTGTTAAAGCCATCCACTTTATGGTATTTCTATTAGGGCAGCAGTAGATGACTAAAACAGCAATTATTCATGGTTGAGGTTTAAAGCAACAATAAATCAACAGTCATTTTAAAATTACTAGTTGCCAACACACGCTGTTTCCAATAGCCCCTTATGGATTTTAATTTTAAATACAGAGGGAAGACTTACATGGAACACTTACAAGCAAATGTAGGTCATAAAATCCAGGGCTAAGTGTACGGAAAGAACTATAAAGGCCATAGAAAGTTCTTGAAATTATGGAGGGATTATGTAAATACCGGAAGGTGAGTTCTGAGATCTCTAAAAGATAAATTTAACTCTACAAAAGCTTTGAATTATTCTATATTTTTAAGTCAGTCTATTTTAGAATATTTGTTGTTAGTGCTTTGGTTAGGTGTCATCGAGGCCGTTCTGACTCACAGTGACCTCACGTACAACAGAACATGACATTGCCCAGCGCTGCACCGAGGCACAGTCATTGCTGTGTGTGAGCCCATTGGGAGACTTGGTTTAATATGAATAAATGACTGTAAGTCTTTCCATTTCTGAAAATATCAGTAAGATGATGGCCTCAAGCTTTAGAGAACATTTAAAAGAGAAAAGAGTTTTACTCTAGAAATGCAGATTTACTGCAATCTTGCAGATTTTCTTATTCTTAAAATACGCTTTACCAGTTGTTGTGGATTAAACTGTATCCTCTGAAAAATGTGTGTCAACTTAGCTAAGCCACGATCCCCCATTTCGTGTGGTTGCGCACCGTTCTGTAATCTGATGTGGCGATCCTGTGTGTTGTAAATCCCGACTTTTCAATTCACCAGGTCCTCCTAGGGAAGTCTGCTGTCACTTCTGCTTTGTCCTGGAGGGTCTCTGTGAGTCGGAACCAAGCCAAGCAGTGGGTTTGGCGGGTTTTGTTGTTGTTGTTGTCATTCTTTTGCTTTTTGATTTTTTTGGTTTTTGACATTAATGAGGCAGAATTAGAGGCAGTTATGTTAATGAGGCAGGACTTAAACTGCAAGATAAGGTTGTATTTTTAGTCACTCTCTTTTGAGATATAAAAGAGAAAAGCCAGCATAGAGGATGGAAGCCTCCTACCACCATGAATGAAGATCCAGGAGCTGTCTGCATCCTTTGGAGCTGGGGTTCCTGTGCTGAGAAGCTCCTAGACCAGGGGAAGACTGAGGACAAGGACATTCCCTCCAGAGCCAACAAAGAGACAAAGCCTTCCTCCGGAGGCAGCACCCTGACTTTAGACTTCCATCCTCCTAATGTGTGAGAGAATAAATTTCTCTTTGTTAAAGACATCAATTTTCAGTATTTCTGCTATAACAGCACTAGATAACTAAGACACCAGTCCTGCCTATCCATGGAGTACCTTAGTATCCCCTTAGTAGCTGTGTTCAGCTACTAAGTAAAAGGTGGAAGTTCAAGTCCACCCAGAGGTGCCTTGGAAGAACTACCTGGTGATCTGCCTCAAAAACCCAGCCACTGAAAACTCTGTGGAGCGCAGTTCTCCTTTGACACACATGGGACACCAGGAATATGAGTTGGCTTGATGGCAACAGGTTTAGCTAGTCACACTCTCTGACTATTGGCTCCTTTTTTATTTATTCAGAAGGTCCTATGGTACTGTTTTTACAACAGGCTAAAATTCACAGGCTCACTTGTGGTTAATGGCAGGAGACTGGATTATCTTTTAGGTGACCAGGACATAGTGGCTACTTCCCTATTTCAAGTGTGTTTGACTTTGTGCATGTTCCTTAATTGCTAAAAGCTGGTTGATTTGCCTATGAAATGTAGATCATAATTTTTCCTCCTACAGATGTGAATACTAAATGAGAGAGTATCTGCCAAAGTACCTAGATAGTTGTGAGATATTAATAGTCTCTCAAAAAAATATTTGTCCCCTTCTTCTTCCCTGCAGTGGGGCTATTGTAACATAGCCAACATGAGGGCTTTAAAATAGATGACCTCTGAGATCTCTTCCAGCCTTGTGAAATGTTTTTAAAATTCTGTTATGTTAATGAGGTGCCCCTGCTGGTGCAGTCGTTAAGTGCTCAGCTGCTCACACTAAGTTGGGTGGTTTATACTCACTGGCCACTCCATGAGAGAAGGACATGACAGTCCACTTCTGTAAAGATTACAGCCTTGGAACCCTGTGGGACAATTCTACTCTGTCCTATAGGATCATTGTAAGTCAGAATTGACTACACAGTAATGGGTTTTTTGGTTTTATTATGTTAATATACCCAAGCCCACTGCCATTGAGTCAACTCCGATTCATGGCGACCCTGTAGTGTTAATACATATATGTGCATATATGTACATGCACATATATACATTGTTTGGTAAAGCAGCTGGTCAGTGAAAAAGAGGAAGACCCTCAATGAAATGGAATGATACAGTGGTTGTAACAATGGTCTCAACATAGCAGTGACCTTGAGAATGGCATAAGACCGTGTGGCATTTTGCTCTGTTGTACAAAGGATTGCTATGAGCCAGAACCGATTCAATGGCATCTAACAATGACATATGTAACTGCATATATATACATAGGAACATGCATCTAACATAAAACTTGGCATTTTTAACCATTTCTAAATATACAATTTAGTGACATTAACATTCACAATATTGTGTAATCATCGCCTCTCTTTCCAAAATGTTTTTATCACCCCAAACAAATTAGGCAGTAACTCCCAACCCCTCCTTTCAGATCCCTGGTAATTATTAATCTGTATCTTTACTTATTCTAGAGACTCCATATAAATATGATCATACCGTATTTGGCCTTTTCTAGTTGCTTTATTTTGCTTTGCTAGTGTTTACAGGTTCATCCATATCTGAGTATATGTCAGAATTTACTTTCTCTTTGTGGCTGAAAAACATCCCACTCTATGTATATCCCTCTATGAATAACCCTTTGGTTTATTCCCTCCTCTTCTGATGAACTCTTGGATTGTTTCCACATTTTAGCTATTGTGAGTAGCATCACTGTGTACAACTGTATACAGTTATTGGTTTGAGTCCCTGCTTTAGTTCTTTTGGGTAGTCCAGAGAGGTGAATTTGCTGGGTCATGTGATAATTCCGGTAGGAGCCCTGGTGATGCAGTGATTAAGCACTCAACTACCAACCAAAAGGTCAGCGGTTTGAAACCACCAGCTGTTTTTAAGAAGAAAGATGTGCCAATCTGTGTCCATAAAGATTGACAGCCTTAGAAACCGTATAGTACAGTTCTACTTTGTTCCATAGGGTCGTTAAGAGTGGAAAGGAACGCAGTGCCAATGGGTTTATTTTGGTGTGTTAATTCTATGATTAACCTTTTAAGGAACATTTTCCCCAGTAGCTGTACCATTTTACATTCCAACAAGGGACAGGGACTCTCGTTCCAAGAAACATTGAACAAACAGTGACAACAACATTGGCAAGGCTGCAGGTCAGCAAATGCAGGTGTGTGCGGTCAAAATACTTTTCTCAGCAGCCACTTGTGTCAGTGGCTTTCAACCATTGATTGACCGAGTCGGATCCGACTCGACGGCACTTGGCTTAGGAGTTTTTCTTAAAGAAAATTTTGAATTCTTGGTGACAATTTACCTATATAAAATCATTGATCCTGATGTGGTTTTTAATTTAAAAAACAATTGCAAAAAGCCACTCCAATGATTAAATGATAGTTAAATGATTATTAAATAATCAGATGATAATTGAATTGTATCTGTGGCTAACTGCCTTGGGGTCAGTGCCTGCTCGTGACAGCCTTACGCACAACAGAGCCAACTCTCATCCTCACGATCGCCAGCACAGTCAAGTGCACTGCAGTGGCTGTTGTGCCGATCCTTCTCACCAAGGGTCTTCCTCAGCCTTGTTGACCTTCTACCCTCCTTTGGTGCTTAATCCTTCTAAAGAGACCAAATCAAGCAAGTTGGATAGTGTTCAGTTGTAATTCATCACGTTTTCAGTGACAACCTTTCCTAGTTGGTTGGCAGACCTTTTTTCTAGTCTGTCTTCATCAGGAAGCTCCGCTGAGACCTGTCCGTCAGGAGTCGCCTCTGCTGGTGGTCACAATACTAGTGGCAGAGCTTCCGGCATCACAGGGACGGCCACCACAGTATGACAAACTGACCTGTGAGTCGTCTGCCTTTAAAAGAAGATGCTATTAAGGAAAAAAAAAATCCAAATAGGAAAACACAATATAATGTTTATCAGAAAATAGGTGTATTAAATACAATGTTTGCCTCATGAGTTGATCTTGGTTACAACCAAAAAGATGTCTGTAAGAAGACATAAAAACTTGAAGTTTACTTACATTGGTTTCTTCTAGGTAGTAGTCTTACAGGTTGTTTCTAAAGCTTTTTATGGTAAATATACATTAACTCAGGAAAGAAAAAAGTCACAAAAATTGTCCAGGTCTTGGCTACATGAAATAATTTTTAAACATCCATTAAGTGGTATGTGAGATTAGCCTGGATTTCTCCAGGTTGTGGGTTCTCAAGCCACCTGGTGGAATGAAACGTAATGAAACAGGTTGGGGACCTGCCGTTCACTGCAGAAAAATGACCTGAGTGGGCTTTGATCTGCTAGTTCAGGGGCAGAAAGTGCTCTGCTCCCTGGGGCAGTCAGGGCCAGAGAGAAAGGGTCTCAGCTCATGCTGGGGGCCAAAAGCCACCTCAGCAGTGGCTCTGCTTTGTTCCCCTAATGGCAAAGCATTTCCTTTAGTCAGAAATGAAAGACTCCCTGTGCATTCCCTGCTAATGGGCTCAGGAAGCCTGGGGATTGACAGCATACAACACTAAGCTTAAGAAATGGACACAGTCAGAAAATTAAGCTCCGCGTTAGTTGATGGCTTAGTGGGTTTTCTGAGGAGAGCTTGTGACAGGCTGTTCCTCACTTCTTTGGGGACCTGGAGCCTATGCATGCAGCTTCCGCTGCAGTTGCTGGGCACTTCCACCCTGCTAGCTTGGAGATTTCTTTAATACAGTTAAGACTTGTGGAGCCTTTCTGCAAGTCAGCTGTTCTAGGTCTTGAGAATAAAAAGATCAGTAATATACTATCCAGTGAAAGGACATTAATATTTATTGGCCTATAGTAATACTTATTATGTGCCTGGTGTAGTGTTGGAGCCCTAGTGATACCGCTTCTGAGACCTATGGCTGCTAACCTAAAGGTCAGTGGTGTGAATTCACCAGGTGCCCCTTGGACACTCTATGGGACAATACTACTCTGTCCTATAGGGTCACTATAGGACTCTTTTTTTTTTTTTTCTTGGTGTGGTTTAATGCAATTTATACTTTAATAGCTTACTCGGTCCTCATAACATTCCCACCAGGCATGATTTTTTTCAACACAATTGACAGGGGCAGCCTGAGAAAGGGATGGTAGGGAACTAACATCCTGAGTATTGCTGTGCTGTTTCTGTATGGCTTACATGGTTAGCTTTCCCAGCTTTACCATACTCCAGTGACTGTGATTTATCATTTGTTTCCCCTCTTCCCTCTCCTATTCTCCATGTGCAATGAAATTTAAAATTAACTTATGTTCCTCTTAAAATTGCAGAACAGCATTCGATAAGACCTGGGGTGACACAGTCAGACGGTGGCGGCCCACCTCGGCACTGAAACCGGGGTGGTGCCAGAAAGAGTACACATGGGAGGTGGAACTGAGGTACCTGGAAGGGAAACTAGTTTTTGAAATTCATCTAAGCGTAAGCCCTAACCGTATAAAACTCTCGGGTCAGTCTGACAGGCAGACAGGTTTGTGAGGGAGCCCTGCGCTCTGTGCCCAGCGCTAGTGTGCGTAAAGTCCCCTCGCTCCTCACCTCAGCGCAGTCTCGATATCGGCTGCCCTCAAATCCCTGCTTTACAGTAACACAGAGGATGAGAAAACTAAGCTTCAGAAAGGTTGTAACCCCTCAAGTTTGCTCAGATATGCAGTGGGGGAACCAGTGGTCACAGCCTGGCTGCCTGACTTCCCTGTGTGGCACCGGAGGAAGGACAGGCCAGCTCTGCCAGAGGGACTGGGAAGGCAGGTTCCTGACGCTTCAAGGAGTTTCAGGAGTTTGCTCAACTCAGAAGTAGGGGGAAGGTATCTGAGGGAAGGGACTGGATTTCGTTTTGTTTTCTTTTAATCTTGTCGCAGCTGTCACGTTACGTCCCACTGGCCGACTCACTCTTCTGCATCTATTAGAGCAAAGTGCCAGGCGGCGGAGATACAATGATAGCAAAAAAGAATCCTTGACCTTGTGAAGCAGGGGCTACTGGGAAAGGGTTTTATTATATCAAACCAAAAAAAAAAAAAAACTGTAACAAGTGATGCAAAAGTTTAAAATCAGGGTGTTTAATGTAGGTGAGTGTGGTGGGCAGAATAATGGCCACCAAAGATGTCCAAGTTCTAATTCTCCAAACCTACGAAGATGTCATATTGCGTGGAGGGGTGGGGGGTGGGGGATCAAGGCCACTAGTCAATGGACCTTAGGAGGGGAGGATTGTCATGGCTCATCCAAGTGGGACTAATGTAATCATGTTGCTGTGAGAGGTCCCCCACTCATAGTAAGCCCTGGACGATGGAGTGAAACACTGCCCGGTCCTTCCCACGTCATCCCCACCATCAGCTGGGGATCTGACCGTTGTGATCCATGGGATTTTCATTGAGTGTTTCTTAGAAGTAGATCACCAGGCATCTCTCCCCAGGGCATCATGGTCAGCTTTAGCATCATAGTGACATGCAAACCTCCACTGGTGGACAGACAGAAGCTGCGTATGAAGTGCATTGGCTGAGAATTGAACCAAAGTCTCTCACATAAAAGGGGAGAGTTCTACCTCTAACCACGTTGCACCCCCCCCCAAGGGTAATCATCCTCAAACCAAGGCAAACCAGCTGCTGCTGACTTGATTCTGAATCAGGGAGACCCCATGGGTGTCAGAGCAGAACTGGACAGTATTTCAAAGCACAGCTTTCTTCCCGGGTGCCTCTGGATGGGTTCAAACTGCCAGTCTTTGAGTTAGGAGTCAAGCCACTTTTGTTACTGTCAAACATGAATCTGTGCCACCTGCCACAAAGCCAGTATTGAGGCAGGGGCCAGGTGGGTGGTCAGGAGGTTTATTTTGTATATAGACATACAGGGGACAGTAGGGAATCGAGTCCTCAGAGCCTGTTCCACTTCTTCAGTCAGGCGGAGGGCAGCTAAGGGTAGACATTTAGATAAGGGGGATGGAAGAATGTGGGTAGTTCATAAAGGAAGTTTGGATATGGGTGTCTGAAGCCTGGAGGAGGCCTATCCAGAGGTAGGTACCTGAGGTCCATCAGAGACAGGTGTTTCTGGAGCCCGTGCGGAGATAAGCATCTGGGGTCTGGATCCAGAGAGAACATAAAACAAATCAGCTGCAAAGGTTTTATCTCATCTTTGGTGCATCACCTCCCCAAGTCAGAGTCAGGTGGGTCACAAGTTATGCATAATCTCCCTGGGGCTATGCGGTGCTAGGAAGCTAGGACTTAACAAAACCGGTACACAGGGAAAGAAAGAAAGTCTTGTTCAGTTCTTTAGCTCACCTGCTTCACCTTCACAACCCAGAGTCCTGAGGTCGGGAAGAGGAGACTAGATCGGAGAAGATGATGTGGCCGTAGAAGCTGAAGTCAGAGCTGGGCCTGATGGGGGCTCTGAAGATGGAAGGGGCCACGAGGCAAAGAATGCGGACACCCTCGAGAAGCTGAAAAGGGGGGGGAATGGGTTCTCCCCTAAAGGACTGCAGACCTGATGACAATTTGATTTTAGCCTAGTAAGACCCATTGTGGACTTCTGACTTCTGGATCCACAGGAGAGGAGGTACAAGGCCGTTCTTATGATTTGTGGACTCCAGGTTTGCAAACTCACCTGTTGCTGTTGTTAGGTGCCGCTGAGTCAGTTCTGACTCCTAGCGACCCTATGAACAGCAGAGCAGAACAGCAGAACAGACCGGGCACGAAGGAGTGCCCGGTCTTGTGTCATGTCCACAACCATTTTTATGCTTAAGCCATTGTTGCAGCCACTGTGTCAATCCATCTTCCTCTTTTCGCTGATCCTCTGCTCTACCAAGCATGATGTCCTTCTCCATGGACTGATCCTTCCTGACAACATGTGCAAAGTATGTAAGACATAGTCATGCCATCTTTGCTTCCAAGGACACTCTGGTTATACTTCATCTAGAACGGATCTGTTGGTTCTTTTGGTGTTCCATGGTATTCAACATTCTTCTCCAACACTGCAATTCAAAGGCATCAATTCTTCTTCTGTCTTCTTTGTTCATTGTCCATCTTTCACATGCATGTGATGTGATTGGAAATATCATGGCTTAGGTCAGGCGCACTTTAGCCTTCAAGGTGATAGCTTTACTTTTCAGCAAACTCAGCCATTTACTAAAATTTATTTGAAACCCTGAAACCAGTAGTCCTGGCACTTTGGAGTACAGCAAAAAATGTGAGTTGTCTAATGCATGCTTTCCCAGCTGATGAACTCGGGGACACCCTGCCTTCATGTGTCTCTTCTCACACTGTATACAAGTATCTCTTACATGGTCTGTTAGTGCCATATGTGTATTTGTGTGTGTATGTTATATATATAAATATATGTGTGCATATATTATATATATATATATAGATGAATCTCTGGTGGCATAGTGAGTTAAGTGCCATCTGCTAACCAAAAGGTCAGCAGTTCAAATCCACCAGGCGCTCTTTGGAAACTCTATGGTACAGTTCTAGTCTAACCTATAGGGTTGCTATGAGTTGGACATGACTCGATGGCAGTGAGTTTGGTTTCTTTTTTTTTAATATATATGCCAACTTGTGACTTTTCATTGATGATTTTGCTGTTTCAAGTGGTTCCCAAGAACAAAGCTGATGTGCTGTCTACTGTTCCTAGGTGCAAGAGGGCTGTGCTGTGCCTTACGGAGTAAACACATGTGCTGTAGAAGCTTGGAAATCCTGGGGGTGTAGTGGTTAAGTGCTACTGCTGCTAACCAAAAGGTTGGCAGTTCAAATCTACCAGTTACTCCTTGGAAATCCACAGGGCAGTTCTACTCTGTCCTATAGGGTCACTATGAGTCAGAATCGACTTGACAGCACTGGGTTTTCTGGTGTTTTGAGAACCCTGGCTCAGGCATGAGTTGTAGTGCCATTCGCTGTGAGTTCAATGTTAATGAATCAACCAAACCCAACCCACTGCCATCCAGTCGATTCCAGCTCATAGCAACACTGTAAGACAGAGTAGAACCACTCCATGACATTTTCAAGGAGCACTTGGCATTCCACCTGCCACACTTTTGCTTAGCAGTCACAGCACTTAACCACTACACCACCAGGGTTTCCAGCCAATCAACAGTATGTGTTAAATAACGTGTCTTTTTCAAGCCCACATAAAAGAAAGATGTGTCTAGACCTGTCAGACAACAAAAGTACAGGCCCCTAACTCTATATTCCCTCTAGAAACAATGCTTCTGTATTTGCTAATTCAGGATTCACGGCAGCTTTATGGAATGCAGTTGCTGCAAATAACAATACACAGTTTTAAACCACTAAGTTTATGGTGACTTATCACAGCACTAATAAGGAACGAATACAGTGCAGGTCCTAGAACTCTCGAGCTCTTGAACTGAGATCTGTATGTGTCTTAGAAGTCAGTCGAAGAGGTGAAGAGGGGGTAGGGAGAGCCCAGACAGCCCCGCAGGTGAGGCAGCAGCAGTGAGCAGGCGCGGTGTCCCCGGCTACCAGCTACCGGTCCTTCTCAACACAATAGAAATCTACTGACACATTTAAAGTGAAGAGGGCGTCACTAGATCCTTGCTTAATCCATTCTTAATCTCAGATGATTCTCCTACCTCACCTCACCTATTTTGTCTCACCGAGTGTTCAGAAATGCAAATCATAGCAACCGTTCCCAATAAAAAAGGAACATAATAACAGATGGACCCTGACAGAATGGGAGAAAAATGCTTTAGATGCCTAACAGCTGAGACCAAACAAGAACTTTTTGAGACCAGAGGAGTCCTGCAAACTGTTTCCTTGAGAAACGCTTCAAACCTTGAACTGAAACTAACCCGTGAGGTCACCTTGTAGATGGATAACAGATTGGCTCTCAAAAGAAGGAACGTCACTCTTAAATACTGCGTGCCTTTATGAAAATCACCTCTATGAGAACAAATGGTCAATAATTACTTTAAAACAAAGATGAGAAAGTAAGGGGCGGTAGGGAAACAGACGCACAGAAATGGAACAAGCCAGAGCAGAAATAAAGGGACTCATTGTAAAGAATGTCACCAGTGTGACCAGTTGTACAGACACTGCGGGATGAGAACCTAAACTGTTGGGCAAGATTTCACCCAAAACACCATGTTATTCTGAAAAAATAAAAATATTTGACGAAGGGATTACACAATGAATTTTAAAATCAACTGCAAACTTTTTCTGCATTATTGCCAGACAAGCCTCTTCCCCCATGTAAATAATAAAAATTTAAAGTTAATACAAAGAAAAACCTGATAAATAACATGTTTTAAATAGTTGTGACTAAAGACTTTAGTAACAGGAGATTTACTCTCCTAAAAATCCAAGTGAAATTTGGATTAACAGGCAGAGTTTTCCACTTATTGTGCACTTATTGACCACTTATTGTGCAGTGACATCTAGTGGCCAAAGTTCTCAATTTCCATTTCCTTCTTTGGTTTGATTTAGGCGGCAGCCCAGGTGGGCCAGCAATGGGCGGCTACCTGAAATGTTACCTGTGGCAACCCACCAGCCAAACAGCAGGAAAATGATGTAGTTATCTGCTTCTGCAAAGATTAAAAACCAGATCAAATCCTCTGCCATTGAGTCGATTGCAACTCAAGTGATTCTATAGAAAAGAGCAGAACTGTCCCACAGTTTCCAAGAAGAGTCTGGTGGCAGATTTGAACTGCTGACCGTTTGGTTAGCAGGTATAGCACTTAACCACTATGACATCAGGGTTTCCTAGGTACTTATAGGTGATGATAAATGATAAATGTTTTTTTCTGAATGTTTAATGTAAGTTCAGCACTTCAGATTTCTTTTTTTTTTTAATGTTGATTTACCATTTACCAATATTTGGTGTGTTTACAGTATAAATTAACATTTTGGTTCTCACAGTTTTGTATTTATAGCTATTGCTTTCAAACTTGAGTTGTTATTCATTGAGATTATTATTAGAATCCGTTCCTTTCTGCTTCTTTGAATATTTTTATCAATTGTTTTACTCTTTGTATTGACTATTTCACATGCTTCCTGTTAGAAGCCAAACAGCAGCATTTTATAAGCAGTCAGACAGTTTTGGCAAATGCCCCTGCCCCCTCCTTATTTTTCGGGTAATCTTGAATTTAACTTTAATTTTAAATTCTGATTTCCTTAAGAAGCTTATAATAAAATTTTAGATTTTAATTTACTTAAGTATGATTATAGTGAAATAAAATTAAAATTAAATTTTAATTGCAATATATTTGGATGAATTTGAACTATTTTGTTGGCAAAGAATACTGAATGTATCATGGACTTCCAGAACAAACCAGTCTGTCTTGGAGGAAGGACAGCCAGAATGTCCCTTAGAAACAAGGATAGAGAAACTTTGTTTTGCCGACTTTAGACATGTTGTCCGGAGATATCAACCCCTGGTGAAGAACATCATGCTTGGTAAAGCAGAGGGCCAGCAAAACAGAGGAAGACCCTCAACAAAATGGATTGACACAGTGGCTGCAACAGTGGACTGGAGTGTGGCAACAATTGTGAGCAGTGTTTCATTGTGTTGGTCGTAGGGTTACTATGAGTGGGAACCAATTCCATGGTACCTACAACAACAATTGTTTGGTAAACTGATTATTTGAGGAATTGTTGCTGTCTTGTGCCAATGGAATTGATTCCAACTCACGGAAATACCATGTGGAACAAAACAGAACTATTCCATGGAAACCCAGGTGGTATAGTGGTTAAGAGCTACAGCTGCTAACTAACCAAAAGGCTAGAAGTTGGAATCCACCAGGCACTTCTTGGAAACTCTACTGTTAGCCTGTTTCATAGGGTTACTAAGAGTTAGAATAAACTTGATGGCGATGAGTTTGGTTTTGGTTTTTATAGAGCTTTCTTGGCTGGAACCTTTAGAAACAATTGCAAGGACGGCAGAGGACAGGGCTGTGTTTCGTTCTCTTGTACGCGGGGTCTCTGTGAGTTGGAACTGGCTCAATGGCAGGTAACAACAGCAATCTTTACAAAAGCAGATTGCCAGGCCTTTTCTTCTGGAGTGCTGCTGAGTAGGTTGGAACTTTCAACCTTTAGGTGACCGGCCAGGTGCAAACATTTTGCATCACCAGGGGACTCGTTTGGTGAACTTGCAAATAAAAATTAAAGAACACTGAAATCCAGTCTATTCCCACTGGCAGGTTCTAGGCAACGGATTGATGTCGCCGATGGAGAACAGCAGGGGGCGCCAAAGAGTCAATGCCCTCAGCATGGCCCCTTTTCAGGGGTCTGGGCAAAGCGGGGTTGACTGTCGCTTCTGAGTCCCGCACCTCCTCTCAGTCATTAAAAGCTCATTTTACAACCAAGCAAGGTGAAACTGAAAAGGCGAGGTAATTTGCCTATGGACACAACAGATAGCTGAGACTGAGGACTACCCTACAATGTGTAAATTCTCTCCCGTGGGATTATCCATTTCCAAACTATTTCCAAAAACTCACAGAAGAGGGCTGTTCAACCACGTTGTTTAAGTGACGAAGAAATTCCAAGACCTTTCAAACTGCAGGAAACCCTGGTTTCCTGATGGTATAGCAGTTAAAAGCTACAGCTGCTAACTGAAGGTTTACAGTTTGAATCCACCAGATGCTGCTTGGATACTCAGCGTGGCAGTTCTACTCTGCTTCAGTCAGACTTGATGACAATGGGTGGGTTTTTTGTTGTTGTTCAATCTGTAAGGAAAAAAGAACTCCCAATAGAGTACAAAAAATATATATATACTCATATATATAAAGCCAGCCAAGTGCCATCGAGTCGGATGACACAAGTAAAATAAATGTTTTTGATATAACGAGATGGTTTATTTCTTTCATACAAAAATCTTCATAATCTACTGTTTTGTCCGACTCGACGGCACTTGGCTTGGCTTGGCTACTGTTTCGTCTTTGTTTTCCATTCAAAGCACGTTCCAGTTTAGACTAGACAAGGGCTCACGACAAGTATCAACACCAGTTGCTGTCAGGTTGATGGTGACTCACGGTAGCCTCATAGTTTCAGAGTAGACGTGAGCACCACAAGGTTTTTCTGGCTGTGATCTTTGGAGGAAGGTTTCCAGGACTTCCTTCTGAGGAACCTCTAGGTAGGTTTGAACTACCACCAATGCAGTTTGTAGCTCAGCACTGAACTTTCTGAACCAGCTGTCAAACTCAGCTTCACCCTACACCTGGATTTCTGTTTCAATCCATGACAACACAGTTAATCCAGTTACTTAACTTTTCACCTACTCTCAACAGATCAAGTTATCAAGTCTCCATAATTTTCGTTCCTAATAGCATTCCAAAATGTATAGCTTTTTGTCTGTACCATGATCACCTTGGAAACTCGGGTGGCACAGTGGGTAGGTATTACAGCTGCTAACTAAAAGGTAGGCAGTTCGAATCCGTCAGGTGCTCCTTGGAAACTGTATGGGACAGTCCTACTCTGTCTGTAGGGTTACTATGAATCAGATTTGACATGACAGCAGTGAGTTTTTGGTTGATAATCACCTTAAGCCAACTTCGAGCATTTCTCTCCGAAGCTACTGCAGTAGATCCACATCCTGTGTATCCACAGACCCACCTAAACAATTTTTCACACTACAAGTTGGATCTCATTTAGCTCTGCCTATGTTATGGCGGTGGCTTGTATTGCCCTTACAGTAGCTTGAACCCACTGGGCTTCAGGCTACCTCAACTGCCTCCCCCAGTTCCTCTTCCCACCCAGCTTTGCTGCTCCAGGCAGAGTAGCCTCTATCACTTAACTAAATATGAGGACTGCCAATTAGGTTCACAAACTTCTCCTACAAAAAGTGCTACATACCTCATTGCTGAATATCACCACGGTCACTTTCAAAGTCCTCCCCTTGGGAAGCTAGCCATGCTCCGATGCCAGCGCCTAGTCCATCCTTCAAAGCAGTTTTGGAACTCTTTCTGGAATGGCCATCTGAGCTGTTGTCATATTACCCCGGTTGTCCTGAGTGTCATCAAAATGTCTTGCTTTCAATATTTCCTTTATCTTGGGACAAAGAAAAAAGTCAGTGAAGTCAGTCAGTAGCAAAAGGACAAATATTGTATGAGACCCCTACTATGAGGATTTAAAAATAGACTTATATACAGAAAAGACTCTTTGATGACTACAAGGATGGAGAGGGAGGGAGAGGGCTGGTCATAGACTAGATAGTTGATAGAAATTTGGTTAGGTGAAAGCAATGCCAGCACACAGTAGAAAGTAGATCAACTTAACTGGACTTCACTATAAACTGAAAGCTCTTCTAATCTCAACCAAATATTGCAAGGGTAGAGGGCAGTGGTGGGGTTTGGGGACCATACTCTCAGGGGACATTGAGGCCATTTGGCATAACTAGTCTCTTGCTAAGAGAATCTTCTGCACCCCATATTGGTGAGTGGCATCTGAGGTCTTAAAAGCCAGCAAGCTGCCATTTGAGGTACAACAAATGGTCCCAACAGATGATTACTGAGAACAAGCATATGACAAAAAAAAAAGAGCTCAGGAGACAGGAGGACCCATATGAATGGGAGACTGTCTTTACATATGATCAGAACAACCAGATGGCGCCCGCCCACCACCAAAGACAGCCGTGATGGGGGACACAATGTTGAGTCCCTGTGGCAACATGAGAGAAAAGAGGGGTACTGCTGAAGAACTCGACTAAAAGACCTCAATTGATGGTTTGATGGCCTGGGGGGTTCCCTGGGAGCATGGCCCCTAGACTGAGGTCAACTCTTCAGACAAAAATGGACTGGATTTGGGGATACAATGTGACCACATGGTATGTGTGCTTTATGGCTCCATACATTTGCAGGATTCTGTCCTACTGGTCTCTTTCTAGAAGGGAGAGAAGAGGGTGGAGAGGAGGGGACAGGAGCTTGTTAAGAGGTTACAACAAGTATAGAATGAAAAGGAGCAGCGTGCTGTCACTGGGCAAGGAGAGCAGAAGGGGCTGCAGATAGGCAGGCATGCAAAATTAATTTGGTTTGTATGCACTTAATGGCAATAAAAAAGAAAAGAAAAAAGTAGGTAGGATGTTCAACACAGTTGTTTACTGGCTAGAAAAATCTCTCATAGATAATTGTACAGTTAAGTTCATGAACTTGCGACCATACCTCTGTGCCCAACGGCCATTCCAGAAAGAGTTCCAAAATTGCGTTGAAAGGTGGACTAGGCACTGGTATCAGTGCATAGCTTCCCAAGAGGAGTACTTCAAAGGTGATCATAGTGATATTCAGCACTTAAAACCATTAAGTCTGTGGACTTAATTGCCGGATCACATATGCCATTGAAAACAAAACCCCGCTATGTGTTATGCTGGGTGAAATAAGTTAATCGCAAAAGAACCAGCACTGCATGAGACTGCTAGTACAAAAACTCCAAAAAAAAAACACAATCTCGGATGGTTGCAAGGTAGGAGAGGTGTGAGGGAGGAAAACCGCTAGACGATAGATCCCTGGTAACTTGGGGGAAGGGTGTACACCACACTGGGGAGGCCACCACAGCTTACACAAGGCAAGGTCACGGAAGCTCCACAGATACATCCCAGCCCCTGAGGGACCCAACCACTGGGCTGGGGGCTGGAGAGAACACAGTCTTGGAGGACATCTAGCTCAACCGGCATAACACAGCTGATAAAGAAAATGTTCTACATTCTGCTTTGGTGAGTGGCATTTGGGGTTTTAAAGGCCTCTAAGTGGCCATGTAAGATGCTGCCTTGGTCTCACCCCTTTGGGAGCAAAGGAGAATGAACTAAAGATAAGGAGATACAAGCCACAGAGGATGTTAACTGTAACAGTAACCACAAAACAATAACCAAAGAACAACAACAATTACAGTTCTGGCACACATTCAGTCCCTCTTGAATTGGCAGGTCTCTCCTAGTACACTTGTCTAGTCTTTTGTCCTTTGGGGAAAGCTGAAGTCGTCAGATCAAGTTGGCACATTAGCTCTCCCACTTAATGGCAGCATGATATTGGATAAGAAATATCACCTGTAGATGGGCCTATAAAATGTGATCACAGGACCTGTCCCACCTGGTTGTAAAGATTAACTCAACGCTGGAATAGATTATTAGTCATGCAATTTTGTGCTTGTGTTAAAAGAGAGGAATTGAGAAGTTCTGGTAAAGGAAGCTGTTTGATCTCAGGCTTCACTCTTACCAGAAACTCTAATAAAGATTTAGTCCTTCCTATAAACTAAAAAACTCATGATGAAAACAGTTCTGGGAAAAGCTATGACAAGCATTTTTAAACTGCAATGCTATAAAGTACCTAATTGCAAATAATTAAATAAACTAGCCTATAAAAGATAGACACAAATTTAATAAGCCAGTCCAGACTAAAGTCTACTTTTAGATAACCCCCTTTGGCCAGTTAAGCGAATGACAACCAGTCATTTAAAACTTTCCTTTTGGTACCCCACTTAACAGTTTATACTTTAGGTGAACTGGGAAGATTCTAATGTGACAAACTTTTCTCTCAAGAGAGATATTTGCCTGTTCTGGAACAGTTTTCTCACTCTGTAAATCCTTTTTTTGCTCATAAAAGAAAACAAGACAAGATAAGGATTAGTCCAGAGGACTCCTGGACCACAACTACCACAACTTCCATATGACTGAATCCAGTACAACCAGATGGCGCCCGGCCACCACCACCACCTACTCTGACAGGGACCACAACTGAGGGTCCTGGACAGAGCTGGAGAAAAGTGTAGGACAAAATTCTAACTTCACCCCCAGAACAAGACCAGACTTGCTGGTTTGATAGAGACCAGATAAACCCTGAGAGTACTGGCCTTGGACACTCTCTTAGCTCAGTAAAGAAGTCACTCCTGAGGCTGACCCATCAGCCACAAATTAGACAGACCCATAAAACAAAAGGAGACTAAATATGGGCACACTAGCCCGGGGGCAAGGACTAGAAGGCAGGACGAGGCAGGGAAGCTGGTAATAGGAAACCCCAGGTTGAAAAGGGAGAGTGTTGTGTGCTAATAGCTGAGAGAGAACATAGTTGGTTCTATAAATCTTCTTCTAAAGTACAATTAAAAGAAAAAGAAAAGACAAAACCCTTTGCCACTGATTCTGACTCATAAAGACCTTACAGGATGGAGCAGAACTGTCCCACAGGGTTTCCGAGAGTGTCGTTGTTACAGAAGCAGATTCTCACATCTATTACCCATGTAGCCACTGGAGGGCAGAGTTCAAACCACCAACCTTTGGGTTAGCAGCTGAGTGCTTAACCGCTGCACTACTAGGACTCCTAAACATTCCTTTAAAAATACTGCCATCAAGCCGATTCCAACTCATAGCGACCCCATAGGTCAGAGGCGAACTGCCCCACAGAGTTTCCAAGGAGCACTTGGTGGATTCGAATGCCCATCCTCTTGGTTAGCAGCCATGGTACTTAACCACTACACCACCCCTCTCTATACCTGCTGTCCCCTCTGTCTGACACAGTTCTAATCCTGCCCCCGTCCCCTGGCACTGCCTTGCTTTGTCTAGTTAATATCTATTCAACCACGAACACAAGCATCGCTTCGCCAGGAACCGTTCCTGACCTCCCTCCAGGTCTCCTCGGCCAAGGACTCTCCCAAGCACCATGGACTCTCCCTTGAACTCGCCACAGTGGTGTGCTTCCTCACTGCCTCCCCACTCTGCAGGCTCCCTGGGGTGAAAGGCCTTCTTTGTCTTCTTTACTATTCCCAAGACCCGCTGGGGTGCCTGTTGTAAGGGAGTGGCTAGGAGCAACCCTCCAAAAGCAAGGAGCTAAGGCAGACTCCGGTTACACTCAGGCTGTGTGCGGGGGTCAGGCTTCTGGAGTCCCCAGGCTTCAGAGCTGCCGACCTTTGGGGGAGGCTACTGTGGCATCCTCCTCCAGTCACCGAAGATGCTGAAGCAGGTTTCCCAGTGGGCATCGCTCCCAGTGCCCAGTCCCTCGAAGCCAGGCAGGCCCTGAATGCAAATAGATGCAGTTGCTGGAAACCGGAAAAGCCCCCAGATCTTAGAAACAGGAGTTCAGCGCGCCCTTCTCGGCCGCCTCCATGGGGGTCTGCTGTCCTCTCTGAGCCAGTTTCCAGAACGCTTCCTTCTGAGCGGTGCCCAAGCTTTCCAGGCTTGAACACTAACTGAGAGATTGGAGGTCCAGGTCTGCCCAGAGTTGCCTCAGAAGAAAGGCCTGGTGATCTACTTCCAAAATCATCAGTCCTTGGAAACCCTAGGGAGCAGAGTTCCACTCTAATTCACATGAGGTCACCGTGAGCTGGAGCTGATTCAAAGCTGTGAAGGTTTTCTTTCACATGAGGCTTTTTTCTCTCCGTTTTGCTAAGTTCCTGTGTCTGAGTGATTAGTGAGCCCTGGAAGGTATCTCAAGGCAAGAGAGCATCGTTTTTCATCCCTGCATGATGGGGTGGGGGTGGGTAGGCGGTACACAAGAACACCTGCAAAGCTGAGTCCTGAAAAAGGAGGAGCCAGGCTTGCTGGACGTGGGCTGTGGGCGCCAGGTTGGAGAGCTGCGTTCATTTCTCCTGGCCCCACAACATCTGGAAACAGTGCGTGGCCACTGTCTGTGCCACTGTGCCTGCATCTGCAGTGGCTGTATACTCACGGAGGATGGTTGGGAGGTAGGGTGTTTGTGTTTGGGGGTGATCTGAGGCACACATACTTTTGATTACAACCTGGGGAACCTCTCAGCCTAACAAACAGCAGTTTTGAACACATAGGGACCTAAACCCAGAGTTCCTAGGGGAACATTTCAGGAAGTGGTTTCCCTGTGACAGCTCTGGCTCTATTTTACATCAACTTCTAGAATGGAAGGAAACCCTGGTGGTGTAGTGGCTAAGTGTCACGTCTGCCAACCAGAGGTCTCCTCTCCTGCAGCCAGAGGAAAGAGAAAGCTGAATATCAGGCCAGCACACATGTGATTACAAAACTAATAGAATTTAGATGAAATAAGTCTGTCACTCAGAGAGGTACAAATAGTGAATGATCCCACTTACATGAAATACCTACAGTAGGCAAATGCATAGAGACCAAAGCTTATTAGTGGTGCTATGGACTGAATTGTGTCCCCCAAAATATGTGCTGCAAATTCTAACCTCTGTGCCTGAGGTTGGAATCCCGTTGAGGAATGGGTTGTCTTTGTTGTATTAATGAGGTAGGATTGGTGTAGGGTGTGTCTTGACTTAATCTCTTGAGATAGGAGGTCTGGTGATTAAGTTTAGGAACGCATCCTAGAAAAAGTGATACATACTTCATTGCTGAATACTAGTACAGTCCCCTTCGAAGTACTCCTTCAGGAAGCTGTGAACCAATGCCAATGCTCAGTCCACCCTTCAAAGTAATTTTGGAACTCTGTTTCTGCAATGGCAATCAGAGCTCTTGTCATAGTACCCTTGATGTACTGAATGTCATCAATATTTCCTTTATCTTTGCGTAAAGAAAAAAGTCACTAGGAGCCAGATCAGGTGAGTAGGGATGGCGTTCGAATACAGTTATTTGTTTACTGGCTAAAAATTCCCTCACAGACAACTATACAATTATGTTCACGAACTTGACACCGTGCCACCACGCACAATGGCCATTCCAGAAAGAGTTCCAAAATTGCTTTAAGAGACTAGGTGCTTGCCCCAGGTGCATAGCTTCCCAAGGGGAGGACTTCAAAGGTGACCATGGTGATATTCAGCAATGAGGTAGGTGGCACTTAGAACAGTTAAGTTCATGGACTTAATTGTTGGACCTTGTATATACATTATTCAGAAACTAACTTGATTGACTGGAAGGACTTAGGGAGCCCTCAGGTCTACAAAGAGGGACAGCCGGCTGGAGCTGAGAAGGAAGGTCAGAGAACAGGGGAAGAGTTAAAAGAAAGCTGGCCTCCAACACAAGAGAGATTTCAGAAGGCGAGAAGGGATGCCGGTGTCACCCGGTGAGGCAGGAAAGATCAAATAAGCACTGAGCAGAGGGGCTTGCACACGCTATCGTCACCCAACGTGTTAGGGACGGGAGCCAGGCTGGAAGAGTTTAGGAGCGGTCAATGAGCTAAGTGGGAAGAACGATCACAGACAGCTCCGTGAGTTCCAACAAGTGCACAGGGAGGGAACTCGGCTATTAGCTGCTCGGGACATGAGTCGTATGAGAGAACTCACGTTTCTTGAGCTCCTGCTCTGTCACGCTATATATGTGTGCATCACACAGAGTTCCACAGTTAATTCCTACTGATAGGGTTAATAGCTCTAGAAAACTTCTTAGTTAGCTTCTTTCTTTATACTAAAACCCCTTTCTACGTTAGGAACGCTAACCTATAAAGAAAACCGAAATACTCCCTTTTGACTGTCACTCACAAAGATTTTGAGTTTGTCTTGCCAAGCTGTTCTTGACTGAGAACCAGACAAAGTAATGCCAGTCTGCAGATAAGCAGCACTGTTTCTAAGAGAAAGCAACCAGCCTGCAGACATCAAGGACAGCTGGTCTCAAAACAAAGCAACTGTGTTTCTTACCAATCTCTCCTCCTCTGAACACCTGCGTGCCTACACCCCTCACCTCCACCCCTTCTCACCCTTAAACCTTTCTATAAAACTTACCAGCCTGAACTGAGATGTTAAGATTGTTTTCAGAGTGCTAACCCGCCATCTTCTCAGATGGCCGGCCATCTGAATAAAGTGCTGTTGAAAATTCAATACTTGTCTGCATAGTCACCTTAGTAGTGACAGGCAGCATGAGTGTGCAAGCGAGATTTTTCTGGTAACATCTAGAAGAGTGCATGCTATCCATTTTGCTAAGCAAATTATTAGCTTTAGAACCTCTCTCAGATACCTAGTTCTGTAGTTCTGCTGTAACAATACCACAAGTGAAAAATTCCACAGCAGAATCCTGGTCAGAAGGGGGAAAATGCAAAACAGAATTTCTAATTCTCATGGACTCTAGACTTTCTGGAGCCATGGAGAGTGTGGAAAAAGCTCTGAAACTACTAAGTACTCTAACCTTTGAACCTTGAACCAAAAATATCACCCGAAGTCTTCTTAAAACTTAAAATTGGAAGCCAAACTAAGTAGCGTAAGTAGTAAAAAGAAGTCTACCTTAAGCACTGTGCTCTTTTAAGAACTATCTATATGGGATCAAATCGAGGACAGATGGATCAGAAAGATTGAATGGGAACTGCAGGGGACAGTGAGTTTATGTTAATGAGGGAGGAACAGCTCACAAAAGAGGGGTGAGAATGGTTGGGCAACTCAAAGAATGCAGGCAGTTGTCACTGACTGGTACACGTAGAAACTGTTGAATCGGTGTATGTTTTGCTGTGTATATTCTCAGCAACAAAAACAAAATAAGAAAAATTTAAAGGAAAAAGAAAGAACAGAATACCCCAAAGGGGTGGCTTTACAGAACAGAACTTTATTTTCTCACAGATCTGGAGGCTGAAAGTCCAAATCAGTGTCTTGGCCACAATGATTCCTTTTGTGAGCCTGTCTTCTAGTTTCTGATATCCGCCTATAGTTCCTGAGTGTTCCTTTGCTCGTAGGTGATTCTTACATGGCACCTGTGTGCATGTACATGTCTATTCTGATCTTTTTAGAAGACATTACACAGAAATGATTAGGTTCAGGACCCAGCCTACTCTGTTATGACTTTATTAGCGTAACAAAAAAAGTCCTATTTCTAAACAGGTTCATCCTGGCATGTTTAGGAGTTAGGGCTTTAACTGAACTCTTTGGGAAGCACAGTTTCATCTATAACAGAGCCTCAGTCTGACTGCAAAATCTACCCTTTTGCCTGTACAGACATAGGCCCGGTAAAGTCAAAAGGTGAGTTGTTTTGTGGTGGTTTGAAGAAGCAGATGGCGTGCACATAGTAGTAGGCTGAAATGAGTAAGTCCTTCCTGAACCCAATAGCAAGTGTCCGGCTCTCTGTCATTTCATATACTACCAGCTCACTCTCTCTTGTACCTGGACTCCAGATAAGTCTTTCACTGACCGGTACATGAATCTGAAGAGATGTAAGAAAGCCGGGTGAGATGAGAGCAGGTGTTAACGTGGTCTCTGCCAGGTATGTTTCACATGCCATGTCGGGAGGGACAGGTGAGGCCTTAAGAAGCCTGTTTCCAACTGCGGATGTCTGACCTGCATCGTGAGCAAGATAAGTTTTTTTGTTTATTAAAGTATGAATGCCTGGCATTCTCATTTCAGCTGACTTTGACAATGTTGATCTTCTCTGAGTCTCCACGATTCCTGGGCCACTGACATTATGTGGCTCTGGTCACCTCCTGATCAACTAGGTTGCTCTCCATGGTCTGAGGAACACCAGCAGGATAACGGCGTCATGCAGCTCCCACTGACACTCGAGAGAAGGAAAAGGAGAGCTGCCTTCGAGTCAGTTCTGACCGCTGATGACCTTGTGTGCTACAGAACAGAATGGTGCTTGGTCTAGCACCAGCCTCACAATCCCCAGTCACTGTGTCTGTCCATCTCACTGAGGATGTCCCTCACCCTCACTGGCCTTCTGCTGCACCAAACAGGACGTCTTCCTCAAGCAACTGATCCCTCTTGATGACATGTCCAAAGTTGAACAGGTTGAACAATGCTCTGCTCTGGTCTGTCAAGTTTTTATTGGTTGACTTTCAGATGGAGACTGCCAGGTCTTGCTTCCTAGTCTGTCTTAACCTGCAAGAGCCACGAAAACCTGTCCACCATGCATGACCATGCTGGTATTTGAACTACAAGTTGTGTGGCTTCCAGTGTGACAGCAGCATGTGAGTCACCATAGTATGACAAACTGACAAGACAGGTGGTAGACACCTGAGTACCCTGTTCCCCTCAACTTAGCAACAAGAGGCAGGAATTGTGCTCCCTGCTTTACAGAAACTGAGTCAAGTCCACTTAGAGGTGCCACGGAAGAAAGGCCTGGCAACTGACTCCCCGGAAGTCAGCCGCTGAAAATCCTGTGGAGTGCAGCCTCACTCTGACACACATGGGGCACCATGAATTAGCTCAACAGCAACTGGAGTGGTTTGGTTTCACATACATATTTGAAAGCAGAAACTTTGGTGGTGGTAGTGGTTAAGCACTATGTCTGCTAACCAAAAGGCAGCAGTTCAAATCTACCAGGTGCTCCTCGGAAACTCTATGGGGCAATTCTACTCCACTCTGTCCCATAGGGTCACTATGAGTCAGCTCAATGGCCTTGGGTTTAAATTGAAAGCCGCTTGAAGGGCAGGGGAAATCCTGGTGGCATAATGGTTACATGCTGCAGCTGCTAACCAAAAGATCGGCAATTGAAAACTACCAGGTGCTCCTTGGAAACTCTATGGGGCAGTTCTACTCTATCTCTAGGGTTGCTGTGAGTCACAATTGACTCAATGGAGTGGATTTGGCTTGAGGTGCAGAGCACTGTACACCTGGCGGTTATTATTCGGCTCACATGTAGGCATGCCCCTCTTTTCTTAAGAACATCCTACAGAAAGAGAGAGAGGCCACTTCTCTCCTTAGCGGAAGACCAGGGATCTCTTAAGACCTGTCCCTCATCATTTGTCTAAAGCCCTGATATGCATTAGATTTGAATCACCCAGCAAAGCAGTGGGACACATTGTCAAGTTGCTCTTCATCTCTCTTCTTCTCTGCTGAGCGGCCCCACCTGGAGACCATAGACTCTAACACCAGTAGCAGTCACTGGGAGCCTAAAGGTCTACGGAAGAGGAGGTGGGGTCCTAGGTATCAGGACTCAACCACTGAATCTGAAACTAGAAGTGTTGACTTCTTACTAGTTGTTTGATATTGGAAACAGATTGAGATCTGTGCCCTCTGTTCCTTATCTCCTAAAAAGGGATCTTGTGGGTAATCACTGTTTTTCCTTCTCTGTTTTGTTGTTGAAATAACATTCTACATGGGAAAACTGCAGAGCTGTAACAGGTCTGGGTTTTAACCTCAACTGCCAGGTAGTATAGTGGGTTAAGTGCTACTCTGTTAACCCAAAGGTCAGCAGTTCAAATCCACCAGGTGCTCCTTGGAAACTCTATGGAGCAGTTCTGCTCTGACCTCTAGGATCACTGTGAGTTGGATAGCACTTGACAGCATGGGTTTGGTTTGATTTTGGCCTCTCTTGCTGGCTGGGTGGCCTTGGCCAAATTACTTAACCTTTTTCAGTCCAAGTCTCTTCCACTGAAAAATGGGAAGGAGTGTTGAGAGAACTATGGAGTATATCGTAGGGTAAGGTGGATCTGTTCTGGACTTTCCTCAGGACAGCTCAGTACTGAAGTACTCCACTGAATTCCTCAGCCCGGGCCTGGGCTTGTTGCAGTGTATGGCAATGATTTTATTTTGAGCCCTAATTTCTTTAGCAAAGGCACATTCTTCACTGGCTGCCGACAAACTACCTTCCTCTGACTAACAAGCAGATGGCTATCCATTCCCCCACCCCCCATCAGACCTGACAGCCCTCTGTCCTGGGAGAGGGTGGGGGAGGACTAGGGAGAGGCCTGATGTCACTAGCCCTACATAAGGGCCTCCTTCAGCTCCTGCAGGCAGCTTGGGAGCAGCTGCAGGAAGGACTTAGGTCCTGGTTACAAGCTTTGGCCTCTGAAGTCAGCCGCTGTCACAGCTGTGGGTGAAATGCAGCCTCCACAGAAAAGCCCGAGCCTCAGGCCTTTCAAGCAGAGAAAGAGCTTAGGTAAGGCCCCTGGGGCACCTCCCTGGGTCCTGGCCTCCAGGGGCGAGGGGAGGAGAGACACAGAGCTCCCTGCAGGTCAGGCTGTTCAATGCCCTTAAACCTTCACAGCAACCAGGAGAGAGGAAGTGGCTGGGATCCGGGCCAAGTTCCCCAGCAAGATCCCGGTAAGACTCCCATCAGTCTGCTTATTCTCTGGGGCCTGCAGACAGGGGCGGTGGAATCCCAGAGACCCCCATGGGCTCCTCTCTCCCCATGTGCTTGGGCACTTGTTCCCGGGGAGACTCAGGCTGATCCCCTTGGCAGGTGATAGTGGAGCGCTGTCCTGGCGAGAAGCTCCTGCCCCAGCTGGACAAGACCAAGTTCCTGGTCCCGCAGGAGCTGACCATGACCCAGTTCCTGAGCCTCCTTCGGTAGGTGGGAGACCACGGCGGCTGCAGGGAGCTTGTGGAGCATGCCTGGTCTTTTTAGGGGGTCTTCTGGAGGTTGGGAGAAGGAGAAGGTTATTATAACTTTTTGTTTCAGTTGTGTCATAGAAAAGGATCAACTCATGATTAATCTGTTTGAAACAGGCAGGGGGTGTCTTGCAGATTCCTCTAAAGAAAGAAAGGGCTTCCAGTGTTGATGTAACTACCGTTTTCTTTTAGTTTTCAACATTTTCTTGGTACTGTATTTTAATTTCTGCCATAGAAGGTTTCTTAGTTTTTCAAGGGAGCCTTGTTTCTGGAGGAAATGCTGGCAGCGTGGTGGTTAAATGCTACAGCTGCTAACCGAAAGGTCCGCCGTTCAGATCTAGCAGGTCCTTCTTGAAACTCTCTAGGGCAGTTCTACTCTGTCTGATAGGGCTGCTATGAGTCAGAATCGACTTGATGGCAATGGATTGGGTTGGTTTGTTTCCGAAACTACTCTAGAGAGACCTCTGTTTTCAGGTATTTTAAAAGCCCAGTGCCATTTTTTTCCCTAAGTGGGATCTCCCTTGAGGGCAGGGAAGCAGTTTTCAGTAGGGGCATGTTCTCTGCCCTGCTTAGTCACAGAGAAAGGAGACAAGCCTGCTCTTCACACAGCTTCAACGTTAAGACAACGCAAGCCTGGCAGAAGGGGAAGGGAACTGAAGGGGGGGGCTGTGCCTCCAAAGCTGGTGGTGACACCCTGTCTCCTCAGCTACACTTCCCAGGCAGAACAGGTTTTGCTTATCTCAGCAGGCAGTACAGTGGTGGGGGCTCCGTCTTTGGGTCATACAGGGCCAGTTAATCAGCTTCTGAATGATTTCCCCCTCCATATAGTCACACAGGAGACCCTGGTGGTATAGTGGTCAAGGTCAAGTGCTACAGCGGCTAGCCAGAAGGTCAGCAGTTTAAATCCACCAGATGCTTCTTAAACTATGGGGCAGTTCTATGTTGTCTATAGGGTCGCTGAGTCAGAATTGACTTGATGGTATTAGATTTGGTTCCTTTTTTGCCATCACATAAATGTAGTTTCCCCAGCACCTCAGAGCTGGAGCTGGGAATGGAACAGTTGTGCCTCTTAAAACACACAGAACGAGGCTGGTGGGTTCTTGGCAGAGGTGGAGGGGGTGTGTCTTAGTTTGTACATGCTGCTGTAACGTGAATACCGTAAGGCGGTGTGGCTTTCAAAACAGATAACTAATTTTTTCCACTGTTCTAGAAGTTAAAAATCCCAGGCAGGGCTTGGACTTCTCCAACTCCTTTCCGTCAGTCCTGTCTTATTGTCAGCCCCAGATGTTCCTTGGTTTTGGGTGATTCTCACATGGTATCTGTCTTTCCTCATATGTCTGCCTCTGTGCCTATGCTGTCCTTCATGTCACTTAGACAGGATTAAGTTTAGAACACACCTTACACTGATATGGCCTTGTTAACATAAGAAAGTAAGTCCTATTTCCAAACAGCAGTACATTCACAGGTACGGGGGTTGGGATTTCAACTCACATGTTGGGGGGGTGGTACATAATTCAATATATAAGAAATGATTAAGGAGAAGTTTGGAGCCCCTGAGGGGTATACGTTGTCCATATACTCAGCTGTTAACAGGAAGGTGGACAGTTCAAGCCTACCCACAGGTGCCTTACAAGAAAGGCCTGGCTATCTACTTCTGAAAAATCAGCCACTAAAAACGGTGTGGAACACAGTTCTGCTCTGACGTACATGGGGTCACGTGTATTAGGGTTGACTATGTTGCAGCTGGTTGTTTTTTGATTTTTAAAGACCACTGGCAGGAGTAGGGCCTACAGTTGGGCTCTCTGTGCTCTGGAGAACAAGGTCTCAGCAAGGGAGGTCTCAGCAAGGGAGGTCTGCCAGCTTCCTGACATATAGATTTCTGGACTGCTCCTGAGAAACCCTGGTGGTGTCAGGGTTAAGTGCTATGGCTGCTAACTGAAAGGCTGACATTTCAGATCTGCCCAGCACCCCTTGGAAACTCTCTGGGGCAGTTCTACTTTGTCCTATAGGGTCGCTATGACTCAGAATCAACTCAGTGGCAGTGGGTTCAATTTCTTTGGTTTCTGAGATCTACTGAGTTAAAATCGGTGAGACTGGATAATCTGATGGTGATTGTCTAACCAGGCAAATGGAATTCATGTCACTGAGTCATACGTGTAAAATTATTTTATCAAATACATAAAAAAGTCACTTGTGTGGAGAATCATAGGAATCACTATCTTCAGTACATCTTTCTTGGGTTATTCTAAAGTTTAAGGGCCACAACTCTAGGGGAGTCGGGGGAGGGCATCTTAGATATACTTATATTACTGACAGACCGGTGGAAAGATTTGGGTCAGGGCCCTACTTTTTGCCTGAGTAACCCCTTTCCTTTCCGCGATCTCCCCCAAACCCAGGAGCCGCATGGTGCTCAGGGCCACTGAAGCCTTTTACCTGCTGGTGAACAATAAGAGCCTGGCCAGCACCAGCGTGACCATGGCAGAGGTCTACAGGGACTACAAGGACGAGGATGGCTTCGTGTACATGACCTACGCCTCCCAGGAGATGTTTGGCTGCTGGGGGCCGGCAGTCCCCGGGGATGGGAGCATGGTCGGGGGCAGAGCCTGCAGCCTTCTCTAGTTCAAGTCACCATGAACTTGTCTTCTGACTGACTGTCAGACGCTGGCAGAAGAAAGGATTTCTTCCCACATGTACCTGGGCGGGTCCCAAGACCCAAAGATGCCCCAGGGTGATCAGTACCTCCAGTGACAGTGAGGACCTGGTATTTCCCTATTTGTTGTTGGGCTCCCCGTGCTCTTGTGTCCCCTCTCTAAGAAGCATTTGCCATGTCCTCAGAAGTTCTGGTCAGTAGCAATGTTTTCTGAATAAGAAACAGTTAACATGTGTGGTGGTTCTGCCCAATGACCTAGAGTCATACTTGAGTGTATCTTCTGTGTGAAGGTGGTAGGACCCCGGGGAGCTGATTTTCTCTTCTTGTGTGTAGACAAAAGTCACTTCTATGGTTCAGTCTATATAGAAAGACCCTGGAAACCCTGAGGGCATAGTAGTTATGACCTACAGCTACTAACCAATAGGTCTACAGTTGAATCTATCTGGTGCTACTTGGAAATTCTATGGGGCAGTTCTACTCTGTCCTATCGGGTCACTATGAGTTGGAACTGACTCGATGGCAGTGGGTTGTACAGACTGGTGGGCAGGTCTCAGCTGAAAGGAGTCACCAGTGCAAACCGTGTCACGCGATCTGACAGCTGCCCATATCTGTGTCATTAAAGAGACCCTTGTTACATTTCTACAGCATTTACTCTTTGGGTGTTTTGTCTTTCATTCCTTTTTGTCTGTTTATGGCTCACCAATGGTTAAGAGCTAAGCTACTAGTCTAAAGGCTGGTAGTTTCAGCGTCCCCAGAAAAACCTCGAAAGACAGTTCTGGCGATGCGCTTCTGAAAGACCACAGCCTTGAAAGCCGTAAGCAGCAGCGCTGTTCTGCATCTCCGTGAGCTGGAATCGAGCCAGCAGCAACCAAGAACAACAACATGCCTCCTGAATCGATGCCTAAGTGGTAACTTCTCAATTTCAAATAATTTAAATGATTAGTCTTCCTTAAAACAGAATTTTTAGAATAATAGCTAAAATGGGGTTAATAGTCTCTAGCTATCTCACAGCATCAGTCTGAAAGCCTTTTTTCCTGACAGTGGACAGGGTGCCGCCTTGAGGAACAGCTAGGAGGGTTGTAGCACAGAGATTAGACTATCCTTATGGCCTTCCAATTCCAAAACCTAAGAATCTGTCTTTCTGAATATACATTTCCTGTCTTTGCCCGTTTTTTAGGCAGTTTTTAAACACGCCTTCCTCTGCCCATTCATAGCAGCCCGTATCTTTTTTTATCGCTATGTGAGTCCATTTGTCATTCAAGACTTGGGCAAGTATGTCTTCTACATCAGTGGTCCTCAAGATGGCTATAAAAAAATGCAGATGAGCAAGCCTATCCAGACCACTTGAATCGAAACCTCTAGGAAAGAGCCTAGACAACTATTTGTTCAGTTCTAGGTAAAGCTTTTCTGGACCAGCCAGCCCAGTGAAGCACAGCAATGCTTCCTGAATCCCAGTTCTTGTTGACTGTATCATTCACTGGGACAAAGCCCCAGTGCCTCACATGCTAATTACAATTTGTAAGTATCCTGTTTTTCTAAACAGAATCAGAATTCCTTTAGGGATAATCTAGCTTCATACCCCCTATCACACATAGAATGACCCATCACAAATCATAAGGAATCTAAGAATAGCAAATTACAACACGTAATTTAAAGAATCAGAAGAGTGTTTATGGAGAAGCAGTATTCCTGACCATTGTATTTCAAAATGCATATGGCAGAAATCAAGTTCAAACTAATGCACCATAAAATAAAGGTAGTATTGTTTTCCATCCTTTCTGTATACAGAATTGAGCAAAGTTAAGTAAAATCACGGCTGCATTTTAAACAGCAAGAGTTTTTGGCAAGATTGCCATCCTATCTCACAGGAAATAATTTATCGCCACAAGCAGAGGTGTTCTCTCTCCTGCTCTTTCGCTGTCATTCTGTTTCGGACCATCTGCTGTTTCCATGGAGACACAAAGGTTAAGCACTGGCTGCTAGCCTAAAGGTCAGCCATTTGAACCCATACGGGGCCTCTGTGGGGGAAAGACCTGGCCATCTGCCCTGGTTCACAGCCTAGGGAACCCGATGAGGCCGTTCTGCTCTGCCACATGGGTTGCTATGTGTCAAAATCCGCTGACAGCACCTAATGACACAATAGGAATCTAAAGATAAGAGGCTGGAGCTGCGGTCATGTCCTGTTGGGGCCCTGGTGGTACAGCAGTTAAGAGCTCAGCTGTTGAAAAAAAGGCTGGCAGTTTGAATTCACCAAGCACTACTTTGAAACCCTAGCTGCCGTTTACCCTGTCCTCTGTCACAAGGAGTCTCAACCGACTCCATGGCAACACAGTTTAGGTTCTTAAAGGAAGGGGGGTAGTACAGCGGTTAAGAGCTCGCCTGCTAACCAAGTGGTTTGTAGCTTGTTAGAGCTGCATAGCCGTGCGTGCGCGCGTGTGTGTGTGTGGCACGAGGGGTGGTTTATTCGGCAAATTGACTTGGATTGTAAATTTTCACTGAAAGCACAATATGATATTTTTTTTAAAATCTTGTTTGCAGTTCAACCCCGCCAGCTGCCCTACGGGAGAAAGATGCGGCCGTCTGCCTCCGCAAAGATCACAGCCCCGTAAACACTGTGGGCCTCTTCTGCTCCGTCTTACAGCATCGCTGTAAGTCGGAATTGGACTGGAGGGCAATGAGAGGTTCAAATAACACGAAGATGGATGTGAGCGTAAGCTACCACGAGGCTCAACTTTGCATAGCCTCGCTGTTGCTCGCTGCCCGCTGCGCTCTGACTCGGGGCGGCCGCTTGTATAAAGGGAGGAAGCGTCGCCTGGTCCTGCCCCATCTTCGTGACTGTATGCCCTTAGATGGCTTTAATACACCATTCAACTCACATGAAATCAGGTAATACGGAATTAGGTAATTCCCTCCCTCCCGATTTGGAGAATAAGTTCATTTTATAAGGGAAATAAATACAATAGTATGTACCATAGAATCTACAAGTTTTAAAAGAAAAATGAGCTTTGAAGGGACTATGCCCAAGTATCCCCACCCAGCAAGTCCTCACACACACTGCCTTGAGTGTCCTTTGCTACAAATGCCATCAAAACCAGTTAGGGAATGCCAAATTCACCTACTTTTTGAAGCAGCAATTCTGTTTTCTAAAAGTATCTTCTAATGTGCTGACACACTTTCAAAAGAATATATGCAAAGCTTACTTATGAAGCGTAGGGCAAAAACCTTGAAAATAAATGAAAGCATCCATCAGCACAGAACTGATGGCATAACTGCCGTGCATTGACTGAAGACTGTGCAGCTCTCAGACAGCAGGAGGAAATGTTTTATGACCTTGTATGGAAAATTCTTGAAGGTACATGTTAAGTGAAAAAAACTAAGTGCCTACATGTTAAGTGAAGAAAACTAAGTGCCTCTGTATTAAATGGTGTGCCTTTGCTATGGCACTTGGCTTTGGCCTTTGCTATGAAACCATTGACATGTAAAGAGGGAGGAAATGGAATATGCACACTTTTAAATAGGTTTTATCATACTTATACATCTTCATGTATATGAGCTTGTGTGTGTGTACATACACTCAAAGTAATTGTGGTTTCCTTCAGGGAGAGAAAATGGATAGAGACAGGAGATTTTTCATTAAATGCCTTTTGAATTTGAATCACCATGTGGCTATATTAATTAATTTAAATTTCTCTAAAAACTGATCATGAACAATACCAATCTGCAATAGCCTGCAAGCATTGCAAGAGATTCTGTCTGTCTGATGTGCAGTTCTGTTCACAGCCTGAAGTGCAGTTCCTGGCAGAGAGTAAGCACTTAATTATTAAATGAATGAACAAACGAATGATTAATGTTTAGTGGTGGGCTTCCAAGAAATGTGATATGACTATGATTTTTGAATATTCTCTCACATATAGGTCTTGCTTTTATAATCAAGAGACAAGATTAGGTGGAGTGAAAAGATTCAGACACAGCACTGCTCTTCAGTAGTCTTGGTGGCGCAGAGGTTAGGAGTGCCACTGCTAACTAAGAGGTGGGCAGTTCCGATCCACCAGCTGTTCCTTAGAAACCTTACAGGACCATTCACCTCTGTTCTATAGGGTCACTGTCAGTGGGAATTGACTCAGTGGCAACAGGTTTAGGTTTCGGCTCTGCCACGAGGGAGACATATATTCTGTCACTGAACCACCAATGTCCCCTTTTTGAGGCTTGAAAAAACTGAATCCAAACCCATTGCTGTTGAATTAATTCTGACTCATGGTGGATTTCAACTACTGATCTTGTGATTAGCAGACATAGCACTTAACCACTACGTACCAGTGTTTACAGCCACCCCATAGGAGGGGAAAAAACAGCCAGGATCTTGCAAACAAAATAGAGGGAAAGAAGGCACCTGGCCTCCACATTCCTGGTGCCACCACGACAACGGGAGGTCCCAGTGAGATCATGGGGACCGCAGCCTGTTGCCAAGTGAACTTTGGGAGCGCTGCGGGAGGGTGCAAACTGCCAGGAGGGAAATGGAAACCAGGGAAGGAGCGAGGGGGGTCTCTGGTAACACACTTAAATTAGTCACAGCTGTGAATCTGCAGCCACAAACTGTGGAACAGACTTTTTGGCTGAAAAAGAAGGGAAAAGACACTAAATTTATCTCATCCTTGCATATGCCTTTCATCAGAGGCTATTAAAATGCTTCCCGAACACCACGCACCTTGTCCAGGGAGCAGTCATCTCCATTTTATGAGTGTCACTGTCTCAAGCCAGTGACTCATAGCAGCAGAGGACATGGAATGTCTGAGTGCAGGCAGTTCACAGTAATTGGCTTGGCCCTGGTACTAAATACTTGTAAACTCATCTGAGGCCCCCGAGAATCAAGCCTCCAGTTTTACCAGCCTCACCCCCTCCCTCATAAATGCAAACATAAGATTAGCATTCCAAAACCACGCAGATGGTGCAAAAACAAAAAACAAACATGAAAACAGAGCAGACTTCACAAGAAATTTTGCAGCTGGAGATGTAACTAAGGCGGAGGATTGAAAGGCCGGACACAAAGCTGAGAGGAGGGCATCATGTCCATGCCACAGTTGCCATCATGAGGTTTCTTGGAAAAAGCCACAAATAACTTAAATTGCCTCTCAGAGAACTCTGTCCGTCTGCTCAAGGGCAAATGCCTCTTCTGGAGAGCATTCAGCCTGAGAACTGCTAGGTGTGGCGGTGTCCTGTTCAAGGGGAGCAACTTCATGGAACAGCAACGCTGGACAAGCCTACTCTGCGACAAAGACGGATCAAGGCGCACCAGTATCACCCTGTAACCATGTATGTGTATAGACAAGAGAAGAATAACACTCAAAGTATAAAATAACAGACCGTCCCTCCGTTCTGACTGATATGAGTGACTGCTCATTTTGAACAAGTTGTGGTTTCATTTTTTTCCCACCTGCTAGGTAAACAAAACAAAACCATCAAGCCCACTGCCATCCAGCTGCTTCCGACTCACAGTGACCCTACAGGAAATGTGACCAGTGCCACATTCGCTGATTTCCCTGTAATTGCCGGCCCTGTGGTTTGGCGCCTCTTTTTACCCTGTAGGATGCTTGTGTGATGAAACCACCCTGGAATTACCTGTTTCCGTTGTCAACAGGCTGTGCACTGAAACCCTTGTGGTGTAGTGGTCACATGCTACAGCTGTTGACCAAAAGGTTGACAGTTCAAATCCACAGACTGGAAGCTCTATGGGTCAGTTCCCTTCTGTACTATAGGGTCACTGTGTTGGTATCAACTCAACAGGCAGCTGTTTTGGTTGGGTTTCAGATAGTTCCCCAACTAGAATCGTTTGAAACCCTTAGTAAGCCTTTCTGTTTTAACCAGAAGTTCTTCCTCTGCAATAACAGTGTACCATACTGTGCACAAAGAACACACACCCTCTGTGTTTGTCTGTCAGCTGTGCCCTCCCAAAGAGACACCTTGACAAGTATTGCCACACCAGTTCCCTTCAACATGATGCTGTGGAAAACACTGGCAGCGTGTGCTTTCAAAAATACCAGGTGGTGGTTTGGGGTGGGGAGGTGTGTGGAACTGGCAGACAAACGCAGCAAGAGTATGTCCTTCCTTTGCATAAAAATATGGTATATATTTCTCTTTGAAAAAAAAAAACTTCAGCCTACATGTATGGTTTAGAAGTATCTTTTACTAAGTGATAATAATATAAATTTCAATAAATTATCCTATCCTTGTAGTCTATTTACGTTAGCATAAATAAGTGATATGTTAGAGTTTCATTGTACCATCAAATTTGTTTTGTTTATTTACTTATTTATTGGTATCCTTTTATGCTTTCTTTTGCATTTAGTTTATTTGGACAGTCTTCTTGTTCCCACTTTACTTTTTTTTTAAAGTTTGTTGTCGCTGAGTTGATTCTGACTCATGGCAATCCCATGTTACAGATAGAACTCTTCCATAGGATCTTCTCACAAATGTAGATTGCCAGGCTTCTCTTTCAAGGTACCACTGGGTGGATTCAAACCACCGACCTTTCAGTTTAGTAGCCAAGTGCAAACCATTGATGCCATGCAGGGACTTCTACTAGTTTACCCCAAACCCCAGTGCCTTCAGGTCAATGCCATCTCACAGCGACCCTATAGGACAGAGTAGAACTGCCTCATAGAGTTTTCAAGGAGCACCCAGAGGATTTGAACTGCTGACCTTTTTGTTAGCTGTCTTTACTAGTTTAGAAGCTATACATTCAATTTTTGCTCTTTTTTTATGGTCACCCTAGAAATTATAACATGCTTTCTTAACTTACCTAAGCCTGAATTTATTTACTCTTATTCTGGATAATAAAAGAAATTGAGAACACTTCCACTCTGTAGGGTTGCTTTGAATTGTAATTGACTCAGTGGTGATAAGTTAACACTATTATACTCAAGTTATTCTTTTATTTCATGCCTTTTAATTTTTATTGTTATTATTTTAATTCTATGTGATATTATTTTTTTGTTGATGAAGTCAGTGTGCATCTAACCCAAAGAACCAAACTGACTGCTGTTGAGTCAATTCCAACTCATAATGACCCTATAGGATACAGTAGAACTATCCCATAGGGTTTCCAAAGATCACCTGGTGGGTTTAAACTGTCAACCTTCTGGTCTGCAGCTGTAGCACCTACACACTATGCCACTAGGGTTCCCAACTAGAGTTTGTATGTATTTACCACTGATTTTAAGACTTCATTTCAGTGAGGATCTACAGGTGATAAATTCTCTTCTCTTAGTTTTTATTTGTTCTAAAACTATATTTTGCTCTCATTCTTGAAATGTATTTCATTCAACATAGAGGTCTAGGTTGGCAGTAGTTTCCTGAAGTGTATGTATAGATTTATTCCTCTGTATCTCAGGGCCAGGGGGAAATTAGCTCTCAGTCTAACTGCAGCTCCTTTGAGGGTAATTTTTTTTCTCCGACTGCATTTAAGACATTCTTATTAACTTCTAATTTCTACAATTTTATTCTGGAGTATCTAGGTGTGGTTTTTTAAAAATATATTCACTTTGAGACTTATTAGGCTTTTTAAACCTAGAGACTGGAGTTTTTCATCAGCTGTAGGGAATTCTGTGCCGTTATCTGTTTACATGTTGCCTCTGTTGATTCTCTCTCTTCTAATTGTAACTTTGATTAAACGTTTGTTTGACCATCTATTCTATATCTCCTAACCTTGGTACCACATTTTCTATCTTTTTGTCTATATGGCATTCTGGATAATTTTTTTCTAACCTACCTTTTAAATCTGTAATTTTCTCTTCAACTGTTTCTAGTTGGTTCCACCTCATTACACTGAACTTTTAATTTTCAGTGGTTAATATTTTGTTTCATAGAAGTTCCTTTATTCATTTCTGTTTCTCTGATTTTTTAAAAATGTATTGATTTAACACACAATTTTAAGCTGCATGCTGCTGCAGCATCATTCCTTCTTCCTCCTAGAATCTTGTGAAAGTTGCCTCACACTAAATTCTTAAGTGATTTTTTTTGATGGTCTGTCATCATTTGCCTTAATTTTTTAATCCAATCTATTATTAATTAATTTGTAATTTTCTGTCTCTAACAGGTATCTTTGAGTAGGTCTTATATTTTTAAATTTAAGTGATCATCCTTTAGAATAGTCTGATAATTTTAAGTTTCTAAGTCACTGGGGATGAGTTTGCTCCATTTGTTGTTTTACTGGCCTTCATTTAAACCGTGCCTAGCTGTTATTGACTGTATCTCTCTCCTATTCCTTGAATGATTGTTGGTGTTCCCAGAATCACAGGCTGTTTCCTCCTTTAGTCACGTCCTGGGACATTACCAGTTTGCAGCCCCTTTAAATTCACTATCTGGTTCTAGTGCCATGAACAGTTCTACTCTAACCTGTAGGATCATTATGAGTTGAAACTGACTGTGGATTTGTTTATTTGAGTTAGACACACACTGGCTTTATCAAACAAAAAAATAATGTCATACAGAATTAAAATAATTCTGGTGGGCTTTTGGTTTACAAACTCAGAGATGCATTTTTTTCCACTTTCTCAACCTTCTCAGCAACAAGAAAAGTCTTCTTGTACTCTAAAAAACTGGGAGATGGAAGGTGGCTTCCTCCTGGCGCCCCATGATTCTGAGGGAGGTATTTCTCCTCTCATGATTGTGCGGCATGTCTTGGGCTTTTCTCTCCGTTATCCTCTCCCTACAAGACCCTCAGAACGGCGTCTCCATTCAGCAGCAAACTCTCACAGGGCGAAAGTAAGCTGTGGTGTTCCTGCCCACCTGCTGGGGTCTTGCTGTCACCTAGATTTTGGCCCAGTCTTCCCTTCCTCTATTTCTGTCCTTCTATGATTTAAGAAGTTTTTCTGACTTCTTCCAGCATTTTTAGCAACTTTCAGTAGGAGAGATAATCTAAATAAACTAGCCCTCCCAGGGCTTTCCCTGAAGGGATCTCTCTTCTTGTCTCCCACTTCTTCTGCATCCTGGCATGTCCCAGGACCAGCGAGTGCCCAGGTCACCGAGACTCACTGGCTTCACTTTCTTCCACCTTAAGACGAGGTGGATGGTTGTCATCACCGCAGAGATTTACTACGGAACTCAAATACAGTATCTTGGATAGAAGTTCTCAGCAAACCATAAAGTGACCTCTGAAAGAACAACTTCCTAGTAGTAGTAGTGACAACCAGAGGTAGGAAAAGGGTGACCCCAGGTTGAGAAAGAGGCAAGCATGCCAGAGAGTCTTCCAAGAAAAGGTAGAGACAGGCTCAGGGAGAAAGTTTGGCATATGCTGAAGAGAAGAGCCCATAACCAAGAGCAAACGGACAGTAAGTCTAGCAGGGCTGTGTGACTGGGTCCAGCCAGGTAAATCCCCAAATTCCTAGAGCAGCAGGCACTAGGGTGCCATCCTTCATGCCTTCCTTCAAACCCTAACGATCGGAAAAGGAAAGTTTCCTGAGGAGCCACAGGGCCATTGTCCACTTCCCTTGGGACTCAGCTGGCCCAGAAGGCTGTAGATGTGCAAAACAGAAGTGTCATGAAGAACCTTGGAAAAAAGTATTTGGAACGCCTGTCTAGGCTGACTCTGTGAAGGCCTGCTGGCCTTCCCCAGACACCTTGCCAGCTCCTGTTAGAGGCTTTTCCCTTAACTACTTTCCTGTGTTAAAGGACTAGCAAATTCTGGATTGCTTCTCCGTGATGAAGCATCGTTTTTCATCCCCAAGGGCTACACACAGCACCTGCAAGGTTGACTCATGAGAGGAGAGAAGCCAGGGCTCTCTGGCAGAGCAACGTGGGAGCTGTGAGGCACCACCGTCATCGTTTGCGCTCTCCCTAAAGGCACGGAGAGCAGCCTGCCAATTCCTCTTTTCTCTGAGATGCCTGGTCTGTTTCTGACAACACTTGGTACATAGCAGCGGGAGCACACAGGGAGACTAGGTTGTCAACAGCTGGCCGTCTGGATCCTGGGGGCGTCTGAAACTTCTTTGTAAATTTAATAACATTTATTAGGGGATTGATTCAGTGGGTGGGGCTGAGGGTCTAGTACCTACCTGTCTTGGTCATCTGATACTGCTCTAACAGAAATACCATGAGTGGATGGCTTTAACCAAGACAAATTTATTCTCTTACAGTCCAGTAGGCTAGAAGTCCAAATTCAGGGTGCTGGCTCCAGGGGAGGGCGCTCCCTCTTTGTCAGCTCTGGAGGAAGGTCTTTGTGTTGCATCAGAAGGAAATAGAGGCTGAGGATGTAAGGTGGGTTTTAACGTCACCCTCATGAGCACACAGTCCAGCGAAGGAGTCGCTCTGCCAGGAGTCACTGTCCACTGACATCAATAGGCACAAGTGCACTGGGAGGAGGAGTCAGTCCTCACATTTAGATTGGCCTGGAAGGTGATTCTGATTCTGACCTTCAGCAGGCATTGAGTCCCAGCGGTTAATGATCTCTAACATGCTACTCAAAAGTCTGTCGAAATTTTGTGACTCCTTTCCCAAATAAAGATATCCTTGGGTTAGTTCTGTTGTACCTTTACGCTCCGTCTCTAGGGCAGGGCATTAGAGAGAAGCAGGTGCCCGTGTAGTGGGGATTAGAGGAAGGCAGGAAGGAGCTTCAGGTCTCAGGCAGAGCGTGTCTGTGCGTTAGTCATGGTGTGTGAACATGATCAAATATTTACAGAACCCTGACTGTGCACACTGGTGGTGTGAGCAGCCAAGTGCTACGGCTACTAATTTAAAAGGTCAACAATCTGAATGCACCAGGTGCTCCTTGGAAACTCTACGGGGCAATTCTACTCTGTCCTATAGGGTGTCTATGAGTTGGAATTGATTTGATGGCAGTGAGTTTGGTGTTTTCTAGTTTTTACTGTACACCATGCACTGAGTCTGCACGGTGTATGATCTTGCCCACAATTGCTTAAGAGCTATTGTGAGCAACTTTCAATCGCTAACACTAAACCTGTTTCACAGAGGCTACAGTAAGCAGATTGTGAGTTTAGATGACTTCCTAAATCATTACTGTGACAGGAAGACAGCATCTCAGCTCTTGGGATACCTTGATTCTCTAAGAAAGTATTTTCTTTCCCTCTTCATCTAAAGAATGCAGCTAATGAATGCAAAAAGAGAATAAAACAGATGCAGCCCATCAGCAGTGACTTGATTCCAACTCATAGTGTGACCCTGTGGTAGACCGGCCACAGTGGGCTTCCGAGGGGCACCTGGCAGCCGAGCTTTTCACTACTATACCACCAAGGTTTCCAGAGTCTTGCTGGAAAAGAAAATCCAGAAGGGCATCTGGGTCATCTGAAGCAAAGCATGATGAAATGCAGTTTGAAATTCTTTTTCTTTAAGTGAACTGTAGAACAGGGCTTCCCTGTATTATGGGCACAGCCTTCACTTGTACTAGACCTGTCTGGGTCCGGAGGTCTCTGGCCTCCGCGGTAGCCAAGCTCCTTGCTCAGACCTCGCTGTCTCCCCATGCTGGTGTCTGTGTAGTTGCAGCAGAAGTTGGGGACACTCATGATGAAAACAGGTGACATTCTGAGGCTCATAAGCTAGCGAGCTTCGTACCTTGCAAGATCCAGGGACAGTCAGCTGTCCATATTAAATAAAGTTGTTTTGTTGTTTGTTTGTTTTGTCAAAGGTGAAGTCTCTTGGCTGGCTAGCAGAGATCACTCCCAGCCAAGGAGAGGAGTCATCAAGGTCAGAAAGTCAAAGATCCACAAGGATAATCTGGAGAAAGCAACCTCTGGAAAACTCCCCAAAAACCAAAAGCAAATACATTGCTGTGGAGTCGATTCTGACTCATAAAAGGAGGATTTTTTGCTTGTTTCATTCTTTAAGTAAGAGAGAATGCCAAAAATTTCAAATGCTAAAAGAAAGTCAGAAGGAGGACTGAAAAGATGCTTTTAGATCTTAAGCATATCAAAGCCTGGTGGTGCAATGGTTATGCATTACAGCTGCTAACCAAAAGGCTGGCAGTTCAAATACTCCAGGTGCCCCTTGGAAACTCTATGGGACAGTTCTACTCTGTCCTATATGGTCCTTGTGAGTCAGATTTGACTGGATGGCAATCGGTTTGTTTGTTTGTTTAAGAGTATGCTGCTGTCATTGGCAATAACTAGTTCATTTCGTTAATTGTGGAGACATGCTAGATAGAAGAAGTGTGAGGAGTGTCTGATGAGGACTTCCAGAACTTTCTAGGAGCTCAAGAAGTAGGACACAGCAGTATGAAGAAACTAATGTTGACAACACATCTAAGCATCATCTTTTGTAATCACCAAGTGCAGCTCCTAAGGTGGTTATGTTTGATTTATTTTTCATTAATTATTAACATGTATTAACATTTATTATTTCATTTATTCACTTTTGGATAAAGAATCTGAAGAGGTTAAGTAATCAACTAAGCGAGCAAGAGGAGAACCAAAAACTGCCATTCTTCATATCAATCAAGCTGAAGCCGTCGCCCTGTGAAAGCCCCCTGTCAATCTCTGACAGACAGACAGCTTCCTGGAGGAGCCTGTTCCCTCCGTGTCCCGTATGCTGGCGGACAGTACAGCCCTCGGTACTCACCTCACCCCTGTCTCCATATTGGCTTTCAGCTGGCAGCTGGGATCTGTGTTCTACAGTGACATCCTTGCTTCCCTTACAAAACATCTGTTGCTGTCAGGTTGATTCTGACTCACAGTGGCCCTGTAGGACAGAGGAGAACTGCTCCACACAGTTTCTAAGGAGCACCTGCTGGATGTGAGCTGCAGACCTTTTGGTTAGCAGACGGAGCACTTAACCTCTGAGCCATAAGGGCCCCTACTTGCCGTCACACTGAGATCAAATTTAGTGACATAATTCACATCCGTGAAATGGATAAAAGGAGTGTTCTTGGCGTGATGAAGGTAAAAACTGGATTCCAACCCCCCAAACCCACAGGTGTCCAATCAATGTCAACATATAGTGACCCAAGAGGACAAAGCAGAACTGCCCCATTTAACTTCTAAGGCTGTAATCTTTAGGGGAGCAGACTATCACATCCTACCCCAGCAGAGGGACTGGTGTGTTGGAACTGCTGACCTTTCAGTTAGCAGCTGAGCACTTAACCACTGCGACACCAAAGTTCTTTAAAAACTGGGTTAGGGCGGAGTTAAGGGAATGAAAAGGAAGTAATGGGAAACAGTATAGATAAATCTTTACTGGAGGTTTGTTGTAAAGGTTTGAGACAAAAGTCAGAAAGAGAAGTGGGGTCAAGACAACTTATCTAGGTCCTATACAGCAGTGCACCAAAGTCCTGTCCTAAACACCCTCCATACCTTGCCATTATCATTCTTGGGCCCTCTGTGGACTTTGGCAGGTGAGATCCTGGAATGAGGAGGCAGGAGCTAGAGGGATACCTCCTAAAACGAAGAAAAGATTTTCTTCTAAACTGAAAAGAACTCTCCAGCCCCACCCAAGCTTATCACTGAGAGAGGATTCCCTCAGTAGAGGAGGGCTCCACTGATGGATCTTCAGACTTCTGGAGGTGTCACTCAGTGGTTAGCACCAACCCCACGTCATTCACGGCTGTGTTTCTTTGCCCCAGGAGAAGCATTATCCTTCTGGGCTAGCTCAAAATTCAAAGCCAGGTGTGCCTTGGATTTTTGTTTGGTTTTAGTGATACCTGTTTTCCATCCAGTGGATGCTGACCCTCCGTGTATCAGAGTAGAACTGTGCCCCATAGGGTTTTCAGTGGATGATCTTTCTGATGTAGATCACCAGGCCTTTCTTCCCAGGTGCATCTGGGTGGACTCAAATCCCCAACCCTTTGGATTAGTAACCAAATGTGTTAACCATTTGCATCACCCGGGGACTCTGCTTGCAAAGTCAAGCCAGCCAAGTACTGTTGAGTTGGATCCAACTCATGGCAAAGGAGGGTTAATTAAAATGAAGCTCAGCCACTACTGGTGAATTTACTTTGCCATTCTGCTCCCAAGAATGAATTAGAATTCAAAATGACCAAAACATTTACAACTGGTCCAACCTTATCTTTCTCTTCCCCAATTCTTTTCCTCTGGAAGCAGAAGGGTCAAGTTAGGGAAAGCAGACAGTGTGCTAGATTCCCCCCAACCACAAACCCCGGGGTTATATCTCAGAGGGCAATGTGCCTTCTCTCCACAGCACTGCAAAATTCTCACACTCGAATTCATAGAAAACTGTGGATTATCATTTTAGCATTTTTGAACTGTGGGTCCATCTCCTAGTTAATTGTGGGGTTGCTGTTCGTCTTTGACCTACTTGTAAGGTATGAAAAGTATGAGAAAAACCGAAACTGATTGCCATTGAGCTTCCGACTCATGGCAACCCTATGGGACAGAGTAGAGCTGCCCCATGTGGTTTCCAAGGAGCGTCTGGTGGATTTGAACCCGCTGATCTTTGTATCAGCAGCCATAGCTCTTACCCACTGTGCCATTGGAATGCTACATTTTCTAGAAAGGTATGGGTATCACTGCAGTCAACTGCTAGATGATGATGCATCTATCTGATGATTCAAGGGCATTTCAGATAGGTTGTGAGGGCCGGAGGCACTCTTTGGCTCATTGTTGAAACTCTCTGTACCTTAGTTTCCTTTTTGTTGGTAAGGATACACACCCTGCCTTCCTGCCTTCCACTGCTGAGGTTCCGATAGGATCTGAGAGCTGTTACCCAGGGAAATGATGGCAGACACTGACGGGTGTAGGTGGGGCTTGAAGACTGCAGACGGAGGGCAGCAGAAGGTGTGTTCTCTCCATAGAGCAACGTCTCTCAGCACATACAGGCTAGGCCATACGTTGCACATTGAACTTCAGAATGGAAAGTCCCCGACAATTCCCCAGGTGAGTGAGCTGAGCCATCACTCTGTGCCTTCTGGAAACCTCTCTCCCACAGGGCTGTGAGTGGGGCCAGCTACAGCCTCCCTATGCTCAGGTTACACTTCCTGCTGACCTCGTAAGACAGATCTTGGAGCTTTCTGTCCTTTACTGTGGTCACCCAGTTAGGATAAGGAGTTGAGTCTTCTCATATGGATTTATTTTATATTCTATACCACCTGGTTCAGTAAGTACAGGTTAGAAACTCACAAGGTTTTTTTTCTAGAACAAGTATCTCTGGCCAACATATGAGGTTGAACAATTAAGTTTATGAACTCATCCTAGAAAAAGTGCCACATACCTCATTGCTGAATATCACTACGGTCACCTTCGAAGTACTCGCCTTGGAAGCTATGCACCGATACCCGTGCCTAGTCCACCAAAAACCCTTCAAAGCGCTTGTTCTAAGATGAGTGCGCTAACTTAATTGTCAAACCTCATCTGGTGATGGCTCTGGTGGGCATTCCAGTAAAAGAGTTTCAAAACTGCTTTGAAACGTGGGTTAGGTGCTGGTGTCAGGGCATGGTTCCTCAAGGGGGTCCTTCAAAGGTGACCGTGGTGATATTGAGCACTGAGATGTGCAGTGCTTTTTCTAGGATGAGTTCACCAACTTAATTGTCTGGTGGTTGACTGACAAATGTGGATGCGTTTATAAAGTTTCTGTTTGCTTTTTATTAAGTTATGTAAATGACTGGTGATATTAATAAACCTTGTTAATTATGCAGTGATGCATCTTAGCCTCATCCTGACCTGATGGTAAAAAGTAGGCACCCCTCCCACAACGACTTAATTTTTCTTTTTTTTAATTAATAAATCTCTTTTCTGTGTATACTGTGTGCCAGGCCCGCTATAGTACTGTGTGATAAAGGATACTGAGAGGGTTGTGAGGGCAGAGGACCTCAACTGGATGTCAGAGAAGGCTTCTTGGAAGAATTGTCATCCAATCCAGCCCTGAAGGACAAATAGGAGTCTGCCAGACAGACAGGGGCAGGAAGAGTGTTCCAGTTAAAGGGGATAATATGATACGGTGGGACTGAAATACAGCTTAGTATGGGGTCCCTCGGTGACACAAATGGTTAACACGCTTGGCTGCTAACCAAAAGGTGGGTGATTCCAGCCTGCCTAGAGGCTTTTTGAAAGAAAAGACTGGCCATCTAGTTCTGAAAACTCATCTGTTGAAAACCATGTGAAACACAGCCCTAATCTTACACACGTGAGGTTGTCATGAGGCGGAATCAACTGGATGTGGAAACGTAGAAGAGCCTGTGGGTAAGAGACCCTGGTGGCATAGCAATTAAGTGCTACAGCTGCTAACCAAAAGGTTGGCAGTTTGACTCCACCAGGTGCTCTTTGGAAACTCTACGGGACAATTCTACTTTGTCTCATAAAGTCACTATGAGATGATGAAAGTGCCTTTATTTATTTTTTTTAAATGGGCGAGGGTGGCAAGAAATGGTAAGAGAAGCTGGAAATGAGGGCAGGAGCCTTGGGCGTCAACTTAAGATGACTAGGTTTTATCTTAAGGACAAGATAAGAGCATTAAAATATTTTAAGGAATCACCATGATCAGATTTCAGTTTTAGAAAACTCTTAAGGTATGCTCTGAGAATACTAAAGAAGCAAAGGTTTAAGATTAGAGTTTCCATTTCAAAAGAATCCCTAGTAGTCCATAAGGAGCTAAAGGAGGTGCAGGGGTATCTGAGGAAGGTATCACCTGGAAAGGGTTTAAATAGGAAACTTAGATGAGAATTACTCTTCCAGGAGGAGTTCAATAAGATGCGCAACTATCAGTAACTGGAGGCATTTGCAGGAAGAAGCAAGGAAAGCCTCAGCACCTCTAGCATGTCCTCCATCCGCTTCATCTGTCAGGTCTGCAGTGAGCCCCTGAAACTGAGTCAGACTGCGGGGACCCTGAGCCTCGGTACCACGCAACAGCAGACAGCTTCACCACTCCCGCTGGCTCTGGAGAAGTCAGCAGGAACCCAGGAGGAAGACCCTACTTCCTGGAAGGAGATGCATGCTGCAAAGCTACAGGATGGCACCTCTTATAGACCCCTTCTTGATGACAGCATGATGTCCTGTGTCTGTTCCATGCTCTGGGAGACATCCGACATCTTCACCCTGCTGGGGAAGGTGTGCTCCATGCGAACGCTCAGCAGCATCCAGGAGACCCTCCTGGAGGCATTCAACATCCTTTCTGGCGAGAAAGAAATGGATCACCCTTTGTGTGAGGAGTGCACTGACAGCCTCTTAGAGCTGCTAGACATGCAACTCACCCGCACAGAATCTGAGTGTCAGATGTACAAACTCTGCTTGGAGACCAGGGAGCTGACAACATGTCAGGAGGAGTTGGAGGTGCTGCAGAGAGAGCTGGAGAGCCTGGAGCTGGAGGAGGAGAGACTGGTCCAGGAGCTGGCTCGTGTGGAGAAGGTCTGGAAACAGTCTGCAGGAGATCTCCAGGCCGCCCAGGCAGAGGCTGAGACACTAGAGCAGCAGGAGAAACAGTCCTGGAGGGACTACAGCGTCTTGGAGCAGCATCACCTGGAGCTCTTGGATGAACTGAGGAGCTTGGAGAACCGGCTGCAGTACGCCCGGATCCAGCTGGGCCAACTGACCAACGCCAGCATCTTCCGCATGGCGTTTCACATCTGGCATGAGGGCCCCGTTGGTGTCATCAACAACTTCAAGTTGGGCTGCCTTCCCACTGTCCCCGTGAGCTGGAGTGAGATCAGTGCTGCCTGGGGGCAGACGGCTCTGCTGCTCTTTGTTCTGTCCAAGAAAATAGGACTGCAATTTCAGAGGTATCGACTTGTCCCCTTGGGAAGCCATTCCTATCTGAAGTCTCTGACGGATGACTCGGCAGGGCTGCCATTGTTCTGTTTCCGGAAGCAGACTGTTTTCTTGGATAAGTTTGACCATGCGATGGTGGCTTTCCTGGACTGTTTGCAGCAATTAAAGGAAAAGGTTGAGAAAAGGGGTCCCAGCTTGCCCTGTAGGATCCACGTGGAGACGGGCCAGATGGAAGGCCCCGGAGGCAGAGGTGAACACTGTTCCGTCAGGACCCTCTTCAACACCGAAGAGCAATGGACGAAGGCACTCAAGTTCATACTTCTAAATTTGAAACAGGTTCTCACTTGTGTCTCCTAAAGGGGATGTCAAAAATGATTTCCTTTGCTTCTAAGGGAGAGGGAGATGTTTGCCTTACAATGTATTGTTTGTGAAAATACCAGGTAAATTGTGAAACTAAATGTTTATAATTTAAAAAATGGTCATAGGAGTTCTTAGTGCTTACAATGATTAACCATTTAAAAGCCTGTTGCCATACCATAATAATGAAATCCTATTATAATGGGCTTCACCATAGCAAGGATCGTGAAGGTGGTGCAGGCCTGGGCTTTGTTTCTGTTGCACACAGGGTAGCTATGAATTAGAACCAAGTCAATGGTACCTAACAACAACAAAACAGGGTTTTGCCAAGAACTTTCTTTGCCGTCTTTGCTGACGCATTCTTGCTCTCCCTTGCACCTTCAATTCCCCTTCTCTTGCATCCAGATGAATTGCAAATGTCAGTAGAAGTTAAGTTACAAGAGGACAAGATTACTATGTAAAGGAATAAAGAGACAGAATTGAGGGAGGTGGGGAGAGAAGGTGGGGATGAGGGAATGGTGGAGGTTTTCAACTTTTTTTATGAGAAAACTTATTTGAGCCACTGATCTACGTACTGGAAATTTAGGGGGGAAATATTCAAAGTTTTTGTCCTGATGTGCAGTGTAAACCCCCGCTCATCCTGAGATGTGTTCAGTAAATGTCTACACGTTCAGTGCTATCCCGAGAGAAGTGTGTCTTACTGGGCTGTGCCGTTGTGTTGAGATTAACAAGAGGGCAAAATGGCCAAAGACTGACTCTATTCAGTTGATTATTTTAATGAACAGTGAAGGGGTTCTTGGAAAACTTGGTAGCATACTGGTAAGTGCTGTGCCTGCTGACCAAAAGGTCGGCAGTCTGAATCTGCCAGGTGCTCCTTGGAAACGCTATGCGGGCAGTTCTACCCTCCCCTGTAGGGTCAATATGAGTTGTAATTGACTCGATGGCTGTGGGTTTGGTTTGAAAGGGTTCTTGAGTGAGCGTTTTATAGAGCTGAAGATTTACGAAGAACCAACCAGAGGAATTCTTACAAAGAGCAAACTATTGTGCTACTTTGCTTCTCCCTCTCTTTCAGCCCTGGGTGATCTATCCCCACCTGCCTCTCCCAGCTCCTTTCTGTGCCCAAACAAGCTGAACTTGGGCTTCTTGCAGTGTTATTTTTGCGCTTTCCTGGGTGTCCACGTCTTCTGAGAAAACCGTATGCTTCTTGAAGGCCAGTAGAGCTTTAACCTGAGAATACTCCTTGTAGGTGCTAAGAAACCAACAAAACAAACCCAGTGCCATCTAGTCGATTCCAACTCATAGTGACGTTATAGGACAGAGTAGAACTGCCCCGTAGAGTCTGCAAGGAATTGCCAACCTCTTGGTTAGCAGTCATAGCACTTAACTACTACGCCAGCACTCCGTAAGTATGAGTGGTTGTCACAGAAAATAAAAATAGGCGGGAGATTAATTTGCCACTAATTCAGAAGAATAGAAAAAATTGATTCGATAAATTTAGGTCTAAGTATATAATAAAATACCATGTAGGCATTAAAATGCTTTAGAAGATAGTTAAATAACATAATATTTAATGATATGTTTATGATTATATATTAAGTTAACAGATTAGGTTACAAAACATGTAATTTCAAAAGCTGGGAAAATATTCAGACAGAAGGTGTTACCAAGAATACATTATGCCAAGAATATATGAAGGTATTTCCATGAAATCTTTGTATTTAAAAAATTTTAGAAAGTTCTCTACCTGAAGTTAGGAAAGACAGGACATTATTAGTTCTCAGCTTTCCTATTTGCCATATATTCATACTCCTAGTGAATACAATTTTAAAAAAAAGATATAAAGATTTGAATACAAAAAATAAAATTGTTACTATGTGTAGACAACATAATTCTACAGGAACCCACTGCCCCACAGAATTTTCAAAGAGCACCTGGTGGATCTGAACTGCTGACCTCTTGATTAGCAGCTAGAGCACTTCACCACTAGGCCACGAGGGTCTCCCCCGCTGACTAGAAAGGGAAATTCTCGTGCCATGGTATCAATGACTCACCAAGACAGTACCCGTTCCTACTCTGTCCTTAGCTGTCTCAGTGGCAACACATAACCCTGAGTTCTAGCCCAGCTGAGCTCTTGACCTATCTGTTCACAATCTCTTTGTTCTAAATACGCCCTCTGTTAAAATTAAGATGCTAATTCAGTTAAGTGTGGAGTTGGTCTGAAATTTGCCTTTTGTGTTTGCTCTTCAGTGATTCTGGTACAGCTGTTCCAGACTTCACTTGGGGTAGGAAAACCTAGAATTTCTCCTTACTAAAACTGATTGATTTCAGTGTCCAAAATCTCCTAGCCCAGCAATTTCAACCATTCAAGTAATTTCAATAAAAACTGTGTGCCTGTGCGAGAAGTCAGGAGTTAGGCTGGACCGCAAGGGAGACACGGAAAAGCACAGGGTGAAACGGATGGGGTAACAGAGAGATTGACTGGGTGCGTCTGTATCGCCAGTTTTTATTTTTAAGAGATAAAAACATGGGCACTGGAGGACATCTATAAACTACAGAGACAAAAAGAAAATTCTAAGTAATCTCGCTGCTTAGTACAATTCAATGATTTATTCATTCCACTATTAATTAAGCGGTAACTATGTGGCAGGTGAAACCCTAACAGTGCGGTAGTTAAGTGCTTTGACTGCTAACCGAAAGCTCGGCAGTCTGAACCCACTAGGTGCTCCTGGGAAACCCTATGAGGCACTTTTACTCTGCCCTCTAGGGTCACTATGAGTCTAAATTGACAGAATGGATGGCAATGGGTTTTTTGGTTTTTGGTTTTTGGTTTTTTTTTTCGGTTTGGTTTTAATGGGAAAGACACTACACAGGTGCTGCTGGAGACATAACTGCAAACAGGACAGACATGGTCCCAAACTAGAAAGCGTCTAGAGTAAGGTCGATAAATGAAGGCCCAGGAGTCAGACCCAGACTGCTACCTATTTTAGCTGGTTTGTTCTAACACAGCCATGCCTGTTGCACACATGGTCTTTTTTGTGCCTGCTTTCACACCATGGTGGCACCGTGGAACAGTTGCAGAAGAGACCAAATACCCTATAATACTTTCTAGTTGGTCTTTTACTGGAAGTCTGCTGACTCCTGGCCTCAAGAAAAGTGGTAATTTTCCATGCAAAAAGATGTTTTGTAGATTATTCTCAAGTAGTTAATGGTTGGAAGTCATTTAAAATTTTTTTAATTGTTCATATACAGAAATGCCTTTGATTATTGTATTGACTTTGCAGCCAGAGAATTTCTTAATTACCTTAATAATTCTAACAGTTCATCTGTTGATACTTTTAGATATTCTAGTATAGAATTAGAAACCCCGGCTGTGTAGTGGTTAGCTGCTATGACTGGTGGGTTCGAAATGCTGACCTTTCAGTTAGCAGCTGGGCACTTTAATCACTGTGCCACCAGCATCATTTTTATGAAGATGCAGTGAATATGCAGTAAATCATGAAGATACAGAAATATAAGTATTTCTACAGCATAAATTTCTGGAAGGGAATTGCCAGGTAGAAGAGTATATATGCTTTTTCATTTTGAAAACTTTTTTTTTAACCAAATATCACACCGCAATGATTTTACCCTAGGTCCACCCTGATACTCAAGAAGCCTAAAGTAGTGGTCTCAATGGAGGCCCACATGCCTTATGTTTAAATATTTGAAATACTATTCAATACACTAGGTGCTACCCTTCCACCTGGACACACTTTCGTAGTTACCCTAGAGATCAGTTTCACATTTAGAATTCTTGGACACCTTGGAGTTCCAAGCTAAAACATTCCTGCGTGGGAAGAGCCAATCCACAGCCTGTGAACCTTCCCCCCGCCCCCTTCTTTGCACGCCTGCTTCTGTTCTCACCGCTAGTTCTGGAAAATGGAGATAATAGCACTACTGTCACCCTGATTGCACCCCGAGGGCTTCTTGGTCTTATGTGTGAGCGCATCAATGTTCACACCTAAGCTTCACCCTTACCTCTGCTGCCTACTACCCCTCAGCAGACCCCTGGCTATAGCCACACCCCAGGGGTGTAATCAGCCCTTGGGAAACTGGACCAAAGAAGCCTCTGTGGTTCCTGGAAGTTGGCACTGGATCATCTGGGCAGAAAAGGGCTGGGTCGTAGGTATCTAGGGCAAAATTCAGAAGGGGCGTGAGGGCTCCAGGTGATCCTTTCATCTGAAACCCATGTCTTCCTCTCATGGGGGGAACTCTGACCAGATGAGGGTCAGAATGGAGTCCTTTTCAGTCCAGAGAGGCCTCTCATGCCCACAAGTTGGGTTGGTGCTGGTGTCGTCATCTGGCTTTCCCATTAACACTGGACACTATGGCATAGTGGTTAAGAGCTGTGTCTGCTAACCAAAAGGTCAGTGGTTCAAATCTCCTTAGAAACTGTAGGGTCACTGTGAGTCAGAACTGACTTGATGGCAGTGGCTTTGGCAAAACCAATATGTGAAAATATTTACTAATCTACATGGGAAAAAAACTGCAGTGGATTTTAACTTGAATGTGTTTATTGTCAAACATTTTTATTGTTTAACATACAAAAAAGATACTTCTGTTTCATCAATGAAGATTGCTTTAATTTTTATTTTTTCTACTGAATTATAAGAGCTCAGATGAGCAGCAAACACAGCCTCCCTCCCACTTTACCTTTTGATCTTGCTTATTACAGCATTGCTCATCTAGAAGCTTTTTGTTTTTATTTTTTAGGTGGTCAGAACTGGCAGTCTTATACCTCGTGGCTTCTGGAGTTTGTGTCATGGTAAGAAAGGTTGTCTCTGCTCCAAAATAAAATGTAAAATTATACACCCATGATTTGTTTTCTTCCAGTAACATTACAGTTTCATTGTTTTTACAGTAAAATATTTGATCCATCTGGAATTTATTTTAATATAAGATTTGATTTAGGGATCTTTCTCTGCCCCCCGAAAAGGCAAGCCTTTGTCCCAATGTCCCTTACTGAAAAATCTATCCTCTGATTCCTGTAGCAGGATTTGCATATGGTGTGATTAGGAACCCCTGTTGTATCTTCTTACCAAGACTCCAGTATCTTCAGGGACAAGGACTTAGCTTTCTTCTGTTGAAAACCCTGTGCCCATTATTCATTGCCACCAAGTCAATTCTGATCCACAGTGACCCTACAAGACAGAGTAGAACTATCCTGTAGGGTTTCCCAGGAGCAGCTGGTGGATTCAAACTGTCAGCCTTTCGGTTAGCAGCCATCTGCTTAACCAGTGTACCATCAGGACACTAGTGTCAACAATATGTTAAAGAGAAGAATGATCGTTATCGTTTTAGCCAAGAGATCTCTTTATTCCTTCCGGACTTCAATGTGCTGATCACCTCTTCCCACTTTACTCTCCACGTCCAGGTGCTCTAACCAAAAACCAAACTAAACCCACCACTGTCCAGATGATTCTGACCCATAGTGACCCCACAAGATTTCATAAGGACCCATAGGATTTCCAAGCCTAGATATTTCTGTAGAAGCAAACTGCCACATCTTTCTTCCATGGAGCTGCTGGTGGTTTCGAACAGCTAACCTTTTAGTTAGCAGTTGATTGTTTTAATCATGGTGCTTTAATCAAGAGCTCCTTAGAAACCAAAAAGCTGAACCAATTGCCTTTGAGTCTGTTAACCCCCAAAACCAAACCCAAACCCACTGCCTTTGAATCGTTGCTGACTCATAGCGATGCCATAGGATGGAGTAGAACTGCCCCCTAGAGTTTCCAAGGAGCACCTGACAGGTCTGAACTGCCATCCTCTTGGTTAGCAGACTAAGCACTTAACCACTATGCCACCAGGGTTTCAGAGCCATTTAACAGTGACTGACAAATCAATCAGCTATGTGTATAGCTGCCCTGGTGTCTTTAGCTGGCCTCAGATTTTTGGGGTTTGTAAGTTTTCTAATTCATGTGATTTACCATCAAGATCAAGATATTCAGGGGGAAGAGGGAACAAATCACAATAGCAATGTAAAAAAACCTTTTACTAATTTTTACTTTTTAACAGCTGTAGTAGTGTCCAAGAAAAGTCTTTTCACGCCTACATTGATTTCATGTTTCCATATATTTAGTCACAAACATGTGAGTCTTCCCAGGTCTGTTCCCTGCCTTGTCTCCCCTTGTGGCTTCCAAGGCAGGCATGGAAGATTTTAAGCAGATGCTATCACTTCATGGGAAACTCTAGTGGTGTAGAAGAGTTAAAACTGAGTTAAAACTCAGCTTGGGAAGAATGGACTGTAGAGCTCAACGGTCCTGTCACTTGACTTCCTTTACCTCCACACTCATCAAGTATTCTTGTGATTACCATTTGATTTCCTGTGTTGATTTGCAATAGGCAGAGAATACACTGATCAGAGTGGTCATTTGACAGCTCTTCTTTTATAACATGTTCATTTCTTGGTGATCATTTGTGAATTTGGTCACATGAGTTTGTCCAAGACAGATAGCTGTGCCCCGGTCTACTGACAGGTACAATGTTCAGGGCTGTAAAGCCAAGGACCTGTCCAAGAAGGGGGACAGACTGCTCCCAGGCTCCACAGAGTGGCCATGGACATCCTGAGTTCCTCTTGGGCTCCCACAGGGCCCACCCTGTCAGGCGCCTAGGACGATTAGAGAAAAATGCATCGACTCACCCAGATGGGGTAGACAATGTGCTCAGTGGTGTTAGTCCTGTCTTCTACTCCTTGAGTGTTGCCTTGGTCATCTGGTAGTGCTCTAATAGACATAACACCAGTGGAAGGCCTTAACAGAGACAAGTTTATTCTCAGATTGTCCAGTAGGCTAGAAGTCTGAATTCAGGGTGCTGGTTCCAGGAGAACACACTGTCAGATCTGAAGGAAGGTCCTTGGGCAGGGAGCATCTCAGCGCAGGAAACTCAGGTCTGAAGCATGCGCTTTGCTACTTTCTTGATGGCATGAGGTCCGAACTCTCTTTTATCTTTTATCTCTTGTAGGATAACAGATGGTGCAGCAACACTCCAGGGAAACTCCCTTTGCATTGGAGCAGGGAGGTGACCTTAGGATGACTGTTACAGTCCTACTTTAATCCTCTTTAAAATTAGGATTTGCAGTATAATGAAATCACAAAATGCTCTCAATTATGGTCCAGCCAAATCATTACACACATTTTGAGGGGACACAATTCAACCCATGACAAGTGTACATTAAAGATTGCTGCACTTGAAGACCCTGGAAGTTTTAATGGAAGCCAGAGAATAATTTAATACAGTACAAGGTTAGAAAATTGATATAATTGACAGAATTTGAGATAGTTGCAAAAGTTACAAAGAATTGACAGAATTTTCTGGACGAATCAAATTCTAAACTTCACTTTCCCTACACCTGATTGCATTTCCTTGGTAAAAAAAAAAAAAAAATCCCCAAACTGTGTTGTTTTTCTCTTTTGCTTATTATAAGAAGATCTGACTTAAAAAAAAAATGTGGTCAAGTTCCTATTTTTAAAAGATTTATAGCAATTTGATTGCTCTGTATAATGCTTTCAGGTCAGGGAAGATGAGATTCTTTGTCGAGAAGAAAGTGACCTTCAGACTGCTTTTGAGAACAGGAAAAAAGCATCCTCCTTAGCCTTCTAAAGAGGGCACAGAAACACTGCTGTCGTGTTCATTCCAACTCATAGTAACCCTACACAGCAGTTCCTAGAAAAGAGGCAGCAAGATGTCGGTTCTCACAGCCAGTTTGCCTGGGTCTGTAGTTCAGCTCTTTACTTTCCTGTGTGACCTTAGGAAGGAACCATGGTTGTGCAAGTGTTAAGTGTTTGGCTGCTAACTGAGAGTTTAGTAATTCAAACCCAACAGCTGCTCTACGGGAGAGAGAGGTGCCAGCCTGCTTTTGTCAAGATGACAGCCTTGGAAGCCCTGTGGGAGAGTTTTCCATTCTACAGGGATGCTATGAATAAGAATCCAGTTGATGGCATGAGCTTTTGGTGACCTTGGGCAGGTTAATATTTGTTACTGGTCCTCTGGGTCTCCCTTGGTGTGACATTGAGACATGGGAAGAAAACTTGATCTGGTGGGCCAAGCAGAGGAGCACACCATGTCCCTTGTGTTGCCACAGTGGCGCCCAGAACGACAGGCACAGAAGTTTATATGTGGAGGAAACAGAGCCAGGGTGGGCTCTTCTACAGGGTTTGTTCAGTCGTGTGGTCCATCAGGACCAGTGGACAGCTGCTGTGACCGTTCCGTTATCCTCCAGTGGGTGCAGTCACAACGGGGCCTCGACAAAGGGAAGATGGCAGCTTAGCTCCTCCCAGCTGCCATTCAGAGGCTGCTCATCTCTTTGCAGCCTTCTTGTTTTGTTTTTGTAAAACAGGGTTACCAGTAGTGCTTCCCTCATAGAGGAAACCCTGGTTGCATAGCGGTTAAGTGCTACAGCTGCTAACCAAAAGGTGGGCAGTTCAAATTCCCCAGGTGCTCCTTGGAAACTCTATGGGGCAGTTCTACCATGTCCTGTAGGGTTGCAATGAGCCAGAATTGACTCCACGGCAGTGGGATTTTCCCTCATAGAGTACTTGTGGAAGTTGAAACACATAAAGTTTGCTGACTGTACCACAGAAAATTCAAACCACAGAAAAATTACTGTGTCAATTTGCTATAAAAAGTTAGATTCTATTTCATAATTTCTTCTGTCACAAACCTACAGCAGTTTGCGACTTGATCCTCTGGTTAGAACCACTCAAATTGTGGCACCACACTTGGAGTAACTGCCCTACAAGAAAATTATGGATTGAATTGTGTCCCCTACAATGTCTGTCAGTTTGGCTGCACCATGATTCCCAGTGTTTTGTGGTTGTCTACCATTTGGGGATCTGATGAGATTATCCTACATGTTGGAAATCCTACCTCTATGAGGATAACGAGGTGGATTAGAGGCAGTTATACAAATGAGCAAGTCTCACTCTACAGGTTTAAGTTGTATTTTTCATCAATCTCTTTTGCGATATAAAGGAGACAACAGAGCAGAGAGAAGAGTCTCATGTCACTAAGAATCAAGCGTCAGGAGTGAAACATGTCTTTTTGATATGGGTTGCTGAGCTGAGAAGCTTCTACAGTGGGGGAAGATGGGTGACAAGGACCTTCCCCTATAACTTACAGAGAAGGACTTCCCCAGGAGCTGACATCCTGCATTCAGACTTATAGCCTCCTAGACTGTGAGAGAGTAAGTGTGTACTAAAGCCGTCTCCTTGTGGTGTTTCTGTTATAGCAGCACTAGATGACTAAGACAAAGGCAGAGACAACCTTGTGGGAACTAGAGAAGTGTTCCAACAAGTGACAATGGTGAGTGCCAAATCACTGGGGAGGAGCGAGCTTGGTGTGCCAGAGGCAAAAAGGTGCAGGCTTGATGGCCACAGTCAGAATTGCCATAGAGCTATGTCTTTCAGCATACATGGTATTTTGAAATGCATGAGAATTCTGTGCCAGCTTTTGTACATGGAGCAATTTCTTTTTAAGTTCTGAATTTCTGCATTCTTTTGAAAAATGTGAAAATCTGGCAGTCATGGGGCCATTTCTCTGCTCAACAAAAATCTTCTGGTCAAAAGAAGATTCTCATATGGAAGGGTGTGTGGGGACACTGGTCTACCACAGTCCCCACTTGGCTTACCAGCAATACCTATTCTGTCTACATAGGGCTTTGAGTTTGGAGCTCCTGTTTTAACATGACCAGAAACCAAGGGGTCTAGAGCAAAGTGAACAGGGCAAGGTTGAGAGGCGAGCAGGGATCAGACCTCTCAGGACAGAAAAGCCCTGGGAAAGAGAATCCATGAAGAGTTTTCAGAAAAGGAGCAAAAATGTTGCAACTCCTATATCATTGTTTCTCTTGTGGTTGTGTTGATATCAGTCTAAGGACAAGTGTAGCAGTAGGAGGACAGCTGGGAAGCCTCAGTCAAAGACTGCAGAAGAGATGACAGGGACTGGACTAGGACAATCGCAGTTGAGACCCCCAGAGGAACTGGGACAATCAAGGTGTATTTTGAAGGAAGAACTCAAGACTTCTTGACAGAGTTTGATTGGCACTGGGAGAAACGAGCAAATGAGGATGACGTCTGGGTTTCCAACCTGCTCTGCTATGTGGGCACTGGTGCCCTGTGTGACAGGGGAAGGCAGGCAGAAGGAGGAGGCAGGAAGAGTTCCCAGAGCAACATTTTGGACAAAGTGTGAGCTGGCAGTAGAATTCAGAAGTGAAGCTGCCACATGGATGGTTGTCTGGAGAATGTAAAGCCTCAGAAGAGCCATTCCTCTCATCCAGTCTTAGAGGCTAAGTGTAGTCTTTACTAAGGCTCACCATCCCCAGCCCCGCACTGTCGCTATCATAGCCCCCAACATCCACTGCAGAAAGGCGATAAATACTGAGGACCTTCTGCACATGAGGCTGTCGCTGATGACGCACAACAGATGCCAAGATTCCCACCCTTCGGAAGTGCACAATCTGAGGGAACGAGTCCAGGCATTCTGAGCATGTGGCTTTGCTAACTCTATCACATGTAGTGGAAGCTATGCCCTGGAAGAATGGGAAATTGCTCTGGAGGCTGGAGGGAAGCATACATATGAGAAGGCAGGGAATATATGTGGGAGGTTCGCTAACAGTCACCACACAGAATCAAGGAATATGCAAGGCGGTAGAGAGGTCATCTACCACACACCTCTCCACTGTGGCGGCTTGCATGTTACTGCGATACTGGAAGCTGTGCCACAGGTATTTCAAATATCAGCCGGGTTACCTACAGGGAATGAGTTTCAGCAGAGCTTTTAGGTTAAGACAGGCTAGAAAGAAAGACCGAGATCTACTTGTCCAAATTAGCCATTGAAAATCTTGTGATCACAATAGAACACTGACATACATATGAATCGAAACTGACTTGACAGCAGAGGGGTTGGGTTATTTTATTTATTTATTTTTGGTTTGGAAGATAAGTTCCCTGAATTAGAAGGCACTCAAAATACACGGTGGGTGCCAAAACAGACTCAAACACATCAATGACTGTGAAGATGGCACAGGGCTGAATGTGGTCATTCTCTTGTACATGGGGATGGCATGAGTTGGTGCTGACCCAGTGACAACTAAAAGCAATGAGAAGATCATGCATGAGAAGGTAGCCCCTAAATGATAAGGAGGGCTGTTGATGGGTGGGCAGCTCCAGGCAGCCCTGCCATGAACGAACCTACGAGAAGTTTACACTAAATAGATGGTAGTGGTTCATCTCACGCAGGAAACACGCTGTGGTCCAATCTCATGAGATTTGTCTCAATAGTCTCTGATTTTACAAGGCATTAAATTATGCAAATAATTCCTGCTACATAGAAATTATATGAGAATGAATTTGAATTTATTCTTGGGTAGGAATAAAAGAGATTGTAACAATGGATAATACCTGTTAAATCTGGCTGAGCCCCACCTACCAACTGTTAAAGATGGTGATCTTTAGATTTTTTTTCTCATCATCAAAGTCTTTTGAGTGCCATCAAAATCTAAGAGTAAGCTCAACCTGTGGTCAATATTGATCACAACTGTCTTAACAGAGGAGAAGTTTGCAAACCTCTAGACTAGATAATTTTAAGGTTTCTCCCAACTCTAATATTTTGTAAGTTTTAAATTGCTGTATGTGTGCTTTAGTCAGCTAGGCTGCTCTAACAGAAATACCACGTAGTGGATGTCTTTAACAAAGGAAGGTTTATTCTTACACAGTCCAGTAGGCTACAAATCCATATTTGTAGCCGCTCCAGGGGAAGGCCTTCCCCTTGTTGGCTCTGGAGGAAAGTCCAGTATTGCATCCGTCTTTGTCCAGGCAGCGTCTTGGTGCAGGAACCTCTGGTCTGAAGGACATGCTTTTCTCCCGATGTAGATTTCTTGATGGTGCGAGGTTCCCAATTCTCTGCTTGCTTCTCTTTCCTTTTATTTCTTGCAGGTTGAAAGGATTAAGGGTGTGGCAAGCCATACTCCAGGGAAACTCCCTTTACAGTAGAGCAGGGAGGTGATCATATAAAGGGATTTACAACCCCACCCTAATCCTCTAACATACAGCATAGGAAAACCACAAAACGGAGGACAGTCACAAGATACTGGGAATCATGACCCAGCCATATAGCTACACATATTGTTGGGGGGACACAATTTGATCCATGACATCGTGGAAAGCTGAAAGAAACTCATTATCTCTCAGAATCACAATAAATTACTTTCTGATTCAACTGGGACAAAAACAAAAGATAATACTTGAGATTACTCTTGTAGATACCTATTACTATTTTTTACATACTTTTGTTTTCCTTTTGAACTGTCATCTCAATTTAATTTTGTCATGCAGTGAAAGTGGGGAAAGACATCAACCATGTGTAATTCAATACTTAACAAGCATTAGAAATATTATGACTATTAAATGCTGAGAAATTTCTCAAGAAATTCTTAAGATTCCTCAAAAAAAAAAATTAAAGGTTTTGTCATGTCAGTCCCTCACTTAGTTGGAATCCTTGGAAATGAAATTCGTCTTTCCCAGTAGTCTGTTATATAGATACTAGGTTACTGCCTGAATTAAATCTACAGTGTTCTGCATAGAGTTGTTAGTGAGCTTGTTATGTTGGACTTTCCTGAAACAGATTATCGCAAATCACTTCTTCTCTTTCTCTTTTATTCGATATTCTCTTACCTTGCTTTTCATCTTGAGTTCTAATTAGCATTGTACTTTTTTTATTGTTTTTCTAGATGAAGGTTTACAGAGCAAATTACCTAATGCCATCGGGTCGGACTCGTGGCGACCCTAGAGGCCGGAGTAGAACTGCCCCATAGTGTATCCAAGGAATGCCTGGTAAAGCAAATTAGTTTCTCATTAAACAATTAATATGCATATTGTTTTGTGACACTGGTTGCCAACCCCATGATGTGTAAACAATCTCCTATTCTCGGCCCTAGGTTCCCCATCTTCATCCGTCTAGCTTTCCCGTCTCCTCCTACCTTCTCACCCTTGCCCCTGGGTTGGTGTGCCCATTTAGTCTTGTGTACACGGTTGAGCTACGGGTTTGTTCTATGGGCCTGTCTAATCTTTGTTTATTGTTTGCTTTGTGGGCCTGTCTAATCTTTGACCTTAGGATGAACCTCAGGCGTGACCTCAGTAGTGAGTTAAGAGTGTCCGGGGGCCACACTCTCAGGGCTTCTCCAGTCTCCATCAGACTAGTAAGTCTGTTCTGTTTTCTTTTTTGTGTGTGAGCTGAAATTTTGTTCTGCATTTGTCTCCAGCTCTGTCAGGGACCGTCTGCACGTAGCCAGGCACCGTATCTTTTCAATTCTTAATTCTGTTTGAGAAAGTGAAAAGTAGCAGGAGCTGCCCTAGTACTCAGCCTATGGCGTTCTCCTCATGAAGAACACTGGCATCAGACAAAGCTGCTCGGTGACAAAAAGACGTTCACTCCATAATCATGTCTGAACATAGACAAGAACATGATCATTATCCAAGCCACAAAAACGACCGAGCGTTCTTCCACCCTGGCAAATACAAGGAGACTGCTGCTGCTGCTGCTAGACCGATGATAACTTTGTTGTTGTTGTTAGCTGCCTTGCAGTCGCCCCCTGGGTCATGGCAACCCAGTGCCGCCTGGTTCTGTGCCTTCCTCCTGACTGGTTGTGGACCAGAATGCTGGGTTTTCATTGACTGGTTTTTAGAAGTGGATCACCAGTCCTTTCTGTCTAGTCCATCTTAATCTGGAAGCTTCAAACCTGTTCAGCCTCAGAGCTGCACTGGAGTCTTCGGTGACAGATGGTGGCAGGTGCACATAACAGCTTGTGCCCCAAATCCAACCTGGTGTTATTGAACCCAGAAGGTGGGTCCTTGTCTGGTACTCTCAGACTGGCCAAGCATCTGGACACCGGTCTTTGAGAAGGTAACTTGATCGCAATGAGCAGAGAGCAAGGAGCCGGGAGGAAGTTCCTCACATCGAGCTCCCTGAGCCATGGAGGGAGCTGGGCTTATATGGGATTTGGGTGGCAAAATAGTGGCTGCGCAGGTGTACGCTGAATGGGGTGGGGTTGGTGGAGGGGGTTGGAGATGGGAATTCCAGAAGGTGACCAGAAGCGGGAAGTGATGTGGTTCTTGTCACAACTCTCGTATTGAAATCAGGTTTGAATGACGGTCTCCTTCTGATTTATTCCACCTGTTGCTGCGGCCTCTGTTGAAATCAACTGATGGGCTGCAACTGGCTCTTCTGCGCATCCGGGGTGGGCCAGCTCCAGCCTGGACTGGCTTAACGACTACGGGAGATTTCCTGGCCTTTATACAGCGTCAGGGTTCATGGGGTTCCCACGTGGAAGATGAGCGCTGAACCGCTAGTGCCTCCCACAGTTTTTGACTAAACCAAAAACCAAACCAAACCTACTGCTGTCGAGTAGATTGTGACTCACAGCGACCCTAGAGGACAGAGCAGAACTGCCCGTGGTGTTCCCAAGGATCCCTGGTGGATTTGAACTGCCAACTTTCTGGTTAGCAGTTGTAGCACTTAACCACTATGCCACCTGGGTTTCCACTTTGGGGTTAAGAGGACATTAGAACAACTGAAAGAATGAAATCAATGTCACTGACTTGTACATGTAGAAACTGTTAAATTGATAGGGTGTTTTTTTTGTTTTTTTTTTTAAAAAGAGGAGCAAACTAGTGTTAGGAAAAATGAACCAAGTGACAAATTGTAAGTGCTTTTTGGCTCTCAGAAACCCTGGTGGTGCAGTGGTTAAGTGCTCTGTTAACAAAAAGGTCTGCAGTTCAAATCCACCAGACGCTCCTCGGAAAGCATATGGAGCAGTTCTCAATCCTACAAGGTTGCTATGAGTCAGAATTGAGGTTACAGCACTGGGTTTAGTTTTTTGTTTGTGTTTTTGGCTCTCACCTAGAAAACCAAATCCTTCTTAAGGAGGATACAGTTTACTTCTGAGACTTAGCCTCTGTCAAGACTATAAGGTGTCTGGCTCAGGTACTTAGGGTTTAGAAGCACACCCAAGCAGGTACTACTGTTCCATGTATGTCTTAAGGCCTAAGACATTTATAAAACCTGAGCCAGTGATTTTGAGCTGCCTGAGAAGTTCTGATGGGTGGGAGGGCTGGGCTTTGCCAGGGCAGCTGCAGAGAAGCCTGCAGGAAAGTGAACCACACCATGCTGAGAGCTGCGCTTCCCCTGAGTGCAAGCAGAACAGAAACCCTTGAAATAGTGCAATGTGACAACCTTGGATTATTTAAGGTGTTGGTTGAAAAGTAGCTGGGAAAATTAAAAGGAATTTCATTTGACATGAGTGTTGGCCAAATCAGCTCAAAACGCTGAGCCGCTGAGATTATGAGGAATGCAAGAAAAACTTCACAAAGGAAAACAGAATCTCTAAACCTTTCAGGTCGCCATGGCAACAGAGCTCACAGATGATGCAATTGACAAGGCAGCTGGATCAGCCTCTGACTGTCGGGGCTGAGCTGAGCCGAGGGAGGTGAGGGAGGAACCCACCACGAGGGACACGGCAACCAGGCGAGGGAAAACATCCGCTAATTCGGGTGATGAAAATGAGCTCGGTCACAGCTGCTGGCTGTCAGAGAAGGGGAGAGTGAATGTATTTCATTTTTGCATGATGTGTTTCATCGCAGGTTATTAAAACATTTCACTATCATTAATTCATCCCACAAGCACCACACCAAGGGTGCAGTCAATCCCATGTTATGGATAATATGGTCAGTACAGTGACTCATGACTGCGTTTAAAACATTCCACAGGAACCAGCCCCCATGTTAAATATTGCCTTCGAATCCCAACCTCTGCCCCTAACTTTATTAATCAAAATTTAACACTAAAAGAATATATATATATATTAATCAAAATTTAACACTAAAAGAATATATATATATATATATATATTTTTTTTTTTCTCGAAATGAGGCAAAATGAAATTAGTTGGTGGATCTTGGTAAGGTGTAGGCTGGACTTTCTCATAGAACTCTGGCAATTTTTCTGGAAGTTTGAAATTCTATCAAATAGAAAGTTACACCAAAATTATTAGACTGTCTGTGCTGGGGGTTTTATGAGGACTTTCTGTTTATCTCATTCGTTGTTGTTTCCTGAGGGCCCAACACAGTGCTCTGTCCCCACTAGATGCTCAGTAAGTACTTGCTAGGTGAATAGTCAATGAGCCATTGCAAAGGTTCTTTTGTTTTTATGGTTAGTAGTGTACATCACTTTTTTTAAATTAGCATGAGTCGGATCCGACTCGACGACACTTGGCTTTGGCTTGGCATTTTTATACTACAGTTTGACACTATAGCTTCTGCCATTTGTCCATTAGTTTGTCATACTGTGGTGGCTTGCAGGTTGCTATATGCTGGAAGCTATGCCAACAGTATTTCAAATACCAGCAGTTACCCCTGGTGGACAGGCTTCAGGAGAGCTTCCCCAGACTAAGACAGACCAGGAAGAAGGCATAGTCATCTACTGGGAATGTCGGCCAATGAAAGCCCTATCACTCATATCCATCTGATCCGAGCTGGCCATGCGGACGATGCAGGACTGGGCAGGGTTTCCTTCAGTTGTGTGTAGGGTTTATTAGGAGTCTCAGACCAACTGCAAGGTGGTCTAAGGAGGAATGGCCTCGATTTACCTGGGCACTGTTTAGCTTTATGTCTGATACCTTCTGGTAACAAGAAATGGTGACAGAAACCGGCTGAAGCTAAGTTAAACTAAGTCAATTTGTCTATGAATCAAGTAAAATGACAGAACATATTTTAAATGGTCCTCAGAAATGGGAGGGAGCCCTGCTGGTGTAGTGGCTAAATGCTATGGCTGTAATCCAAAGGTTTGCAGTTCAAATCCACCAGGCACTCTTTGGAAACTCTATGGGGCAATTCTACCCTGTTCTATAGGATTTTGGGTTGGAGACATGGGGAATATTCCCACATTATGTTCCCAATCACCAAAACAAACAAAAAAACCCAAACCTGTTGCCATCAAATCAATTCCAACTCATGGTAACCCTGTAGGACAGAATAGAATTGCCCCATGGGGGTTCTAAGGAGCAGCTGGTGGGTTTGAACTGCCAACCTTTTGATTAGCAGCCAAGTTCTTCACTGCTGTACCACCCGAGCTCCTAGGTTTACCAGTCCCTTCAGTTGCCCCTCTTTCCTGACCGAAACGGTGACACCCACTCAGGGCTTTGATTGCTGTAGGGGGGCCCCCATTCTGGCCCTTGTGGGCCACCCATGGCGCTAAGGGTCAGCTATGGTGGGGCAGCTAGACGGCAGGGAGCGTCAAGACAGAGAGATGGCCACAGAGGGCATTTTTGGGGGGAGTTGTCGGGTTCTCCAGAGGTTGAGGGGAAAGCCATCAATTTTGATCTCAAGGTCGTTTAAGGAATAATAGACTTATCTTGAACTGGGACTTAAAAAGATCCCTGAGACCCGGGCTGGGGAAATACAACTTTCTATTTTACCTAACAACCTAAGTGAATCTAAGCTAAAGGTAAATCTCTCTACTTACTATTTTTCAAAGTAGGGATAAAAACACTTCAGTACATCATCACCAAGAGCATGAGAATAAAATCAACAAAAAGCCTCTGTTTCAGGCTAAATTCAGGAAATCTCTTTACCACTGTGCAAAAGTACTACACCCTAAGACTTAGTTTCTCTTGGAGAAGGGATTTGGAGTTTTTCAAATCCAGCCAGAAACCCAGATACATTTCAATGTATTTATTCCCGAGGACCGAGGGGAGGGGCAGCTCCACTCCCTTTGCTCCCCCCACCCCCACCCTCTCTGCCTGGGCCTCACTCAGCAGTTTGATTCCTTCAAGTTTTATCCTGAAAATCACTTTTTCTGGGAGGTCTTTAGAACTGAGAAAATCGGACCACATCTGATCAGCAAAAACATTGTTGTCATTTATTAATGTTGCCCCTTTCCCTTTGTTTGATCTGATTTCGTGATCTAAATACCTAGTTTTTGTAGTTAGTTGGAAATCAACCTCCTAGTCTGTTAGTTATGACTACTCGGCTGCTTTTCAGTTGCTTCAGTTACGTTTTTGTAATGCGCTGCAAGCTCCCTGTTATCCCCAAGCGAGCAAGAATCTACTCAAAAAAGTAATTATTACTAGAAGTTGCTCACTGTCATAATAATCGGTTGTTCATTCTTTTAATTATTTATCTGTTAATTCATATTACATGTACTCAGCAATGCACTAACTACAGCAACAAGGACCCTGTGGAGTGTGGAATTCCAACTCACAGAGACCCTACAGGACACAGCAGAACTGCCTCACAGGGTTTCCAAGGAGACACTGATGGATTCAAATGATCAACCTTTTGGTTAGCATCTCAGCTCTTAACCACTGCACCACCAGGGTGCCTGAGTTGGTTTGGTTGGTTTGGAATTTTCAGTAATAAAGGCATGAACAAAGTTTTTGCAGGAAATGCACAGATAGGGAACAACTGTCTGTGCTTGGGGTCATAGAAGCCATTTGACCGTGGAAGAAAAAGTTGGCATTTTCCAGTGAACCAAAGTGGAGAACAGCCTAGAGAATACCTGACGACATGAATACAGGGTGTAGTGCCATTGACTTAAAGGTCATGAGGCTGGGACGGGGGAGGGGGCAGCTGGTAAGAAGTGACATTGGAACTTGAACCCAAACTATGACCCACCCAAAGCTAGCCCCTGAATCACACAGACTGTTGTTAGCTTTAGCAAGGAAAACTATAGGGCACACAGTTACATTTGAATTTCAGAGTGTTTTTTTTTTTTTTTTTAAGGCAGTGTTGGGGTATGGCGCAACAAAATCTGGAGTGGTTTAACCTTCAGGCTTACTGGAGTTACAGATTTGGGAAAGTTATTCAATGTCTTCATCTCAATTTCTTAAGTCCTTGCAACAGGGATAATAATATCTATCTTGCAAGGTCTTAGTAAATAGGGACTAGTGCTGTCATAAAATAGATCCTGAATAAATGACAAGGCCTTTGATTAATACAGAAGAGCACATAACGAAACTGAGAAGATGCCTTGCATCTTGAGGGATGAGAAGGAGGAGGTTGTCCCCACGGGAACGGACACTTTGAGACTTATAACTTGAAGAATGTTATCAAGGTCATTCAGTTGTTTTGTGTAGAAACTGTTGGTGTGTTTTGCTTTGTGTACTCTCAACAACAACAAAAGGAAATCTAGGGAAAAAATGCTGCAGAGCAGTTTCACTGTGACGTCCATGAGGTCACCGTAAGTTGGAATCAGTTCAAAGGGAACTGGTAAAAGTGTGCAAGACACATGGTAGTGTTTGCACCTGTTAACGCGATGCTTGGGGATGATTTAATGTTTAATTCATGATTTAAATATTCGTCAGTTTTATTCATGAGTATTATGAATTAATATTAACATTTATACAGTGTTTACCTTATGGTAAAAGGACCCATATGAGGGTGATTTTATTTCTGTTATCAGAATTTCTCTGCTTTATCCCTCTCCTAACTTTGCCTTCCCACACAGTGGCCTACTCCTCACTCCCCACACTGTTCCCATAATTCACCTGGACCATTTGAACATTATAGTGGCATCATCTGTTAACTCCAGTTGCCACGACAACACCAGGAATTTGGAGATCTGTTTATTCCTTCTATTAATTTGTTGCTATGAAAATCTCTAGTCTTTTCTCTAGGCTGGTTCATGTCAAAGAGGCACATTTAATGTCCTACCTTCTCTACCCTCAACACTTACAGCTAATCTTCCTTCTGGCTAACGCTGGCCTTCCCAGAGGTTTCTGATACACTTGCTAAGAAATTTAAAATTCGGAGGATTTATGTTTATTGAGGAGAACCTGGCGGCTTAGTGGTTAAGTGCTAGGTCTGCTAATCCAAAGGTCAGAGGTTCAAATCCGCCAGGCGCTCTTTGGAAACTCTATGGGGCAGTTGTACTCTGTCCTATAGGGTCGCTACGAATCGGAATCGATTAGACGGCAGTAGGTTTGGGGGGGGGTTATGTTTATTGACGGTGCCCTGGTGGCTGCTAACCAAAAGGTCTGATGAAATCCACCAGTTGCTCTTTGGAACCCTATAAAGCAGTTTTGCACTGTCCTATGGGGTCGGCAGGAGTCAGAATCAACTCTGGCAATGGGTCTGGTTTTTTTGGTTTGATGTTTACCGGCAAAACACTGATGGGTCTTTTCTGACCCCGAACAACCGCTTTGGCGCCATCTCATGGTAAGTATTGGCTCTGCCTTAAAGGTCAATGGAAAGGACTGGTTCTAAGATTGTTAGGATTTCTTGGGTGGAGGCGGCAATTTCAGGTACAGTCCTCATTAACTGAAAATTTGCTGCCTTTAGAATTTCACCGCTTGTTAGAATCCTTTATAAATAACTGGAAAACGATGAAACTGAAAGAGTGCTGATCTTTCCACAATAGCTTGCCTCCAAAGGTCTTTGTGTTCTGGAGCCCAGACAGATTTTCCAGATGAGAAAACGGATGGAGATTAAATGATCCCTCAGACCCACAGGGCTCACCTTTCTGTTCACCCAGCTCTGTGAGATGACAAAACCTTGCCTCTGTCCAGGACTCCACTTTGTATTTTCATAAAGGGCTAGGCCAAGGCATGTGCTTAAAAATATTTGCTGAATGTATTTGAGCTGAAAACAGGATGGATACAAAACTCAAATAAACCAAGCGTGTTGCTGTGGAGTGTAATCTGACTCATAGTGACGCTATAGCACAGAGTAGAGCCACCCCATCATGGAGCTTCCAAGGCTGTAAATCTTTATGGGAGTACACTGGCACATTATTCTCCCACCCAATGGCTGGTGGGTTTGAACTGCTGACCTTTTGGGTTGCAGCTGAAAAATTAAAATTGCACCATTAGGGTTCCTAGGAGAGAAGTAGAGTAATAAAAAACCCATTGTCATCAAGTGGATTCTGACTCACGACCTTATAAACCAAAATAAAAAATCAAACCCAGTGTCAATGGGTCGATTTTAACTCATAGCAAGTGTCATGGATTGATTTGTGTCCCCTCAAAAAGGTATGTGTTGATTTGACTTGGCTAGGAGTCCCAGTACGGTGCCATTCCTCCCATGTGTTGTGAATCCTGCCTCTGTGATATTGATGATGGGGAATGGGCTGCAGTTGTGTTAGTGAGGCTGGACTCAGGCTACAAGCTGGTGGGATATAAGGGAGAGAAGTGAGCGGAGCAAGGTGGGAGCCTCATAACACCAGGAGAGCAGCACCGAGAGTCGAGTACATCCTTTGGACCTGAGGTTCCTGTGCTGAGATGCTCTCCTTGAATTTGGGCTCAGCCCACCAGACGGTGAGATCTTCTCTTATTGAAAGGACTTGTAACTTGTTAATGGATTTGTGGCTTATCGGACTGTGACAATAAAAAATTTCTCTTTATGAAGACTTCCACTTACGGTATTTTCTGCTGGAGCAGTACCAGGTAACTAAGACAGTGAGTCACAACCCTGTAGGACAGAGTAAACAAAAACAAAAACAAAGAAACCCACTGCAGCTGAGTTGTTTCAACGTGTAACTACCCTGTAGGACAGAGCAGAGAGTGCCTGGTAAATTCACACTGCTGACCTTTTTGTTTCCAGATACGGCACACAGAATAGTGCTTCATCAATTTTCCAAACAGCAGCTGGTACGCACTGCCAACTGTTTGGTTAGCAGCAGAGCTCTTAACCACTGGGCAACCAGTCCTCCAGACACACAGTAGATGAAATGTAATTAGGGCACCATTCCAAAGGGTGGAAGGAGAAAGTAGTAAGGATGTTACCATCCCAAACTGTCTCACAGCAGTGCTTCCTGAATGCTAATGTGAACAGGAATCACCAGATCTTGATAAACTGTAGATTCTAGTTCAGTAGTTCTAGGGAGTGGCCTGAGAGTCTGCATTTTTAAAGCTCCCAGGTGATGCTGCCCTAGGCTTTGGGTCATTTAGCATACACTCTAGGCCACTAGCTCTCAGCCTCAGCAACTTTGCCCCCTAAGCGACCCTTGGTGCTGTCTGGTCATGTTTTTTTGAGGCATTGGTACTTCCTCAGTAGAGTTCTCCCCTCCCACACAGGGAGATACTTCGTGTGTGACTACCGCTCATTTGTCGTGGAGGCTCCTGAGTTGCTGTGATGCCACACAGGTTTCAGCGGAACTTCCTGACAAAGGTGGACTAGGAAGAAAGACCTGGTGATTCGCTTCCAAAAATCAGCCGGTGAGTGCTGCATGGATTGTAACAGTCAGATACACAACTAATCATGGGAAGAGGGCAGGACCGGTCTGTTTTGTGCCCTCATACATGGGAAAGAGATGAGGTGAGGGCGGACTCCATGACTGCTAATATCAACAAGGAATACACTTCCGGTGTCAGAGTTGGGGGGTGCACCCACAGAATCTGGCAGAGGCCAGGGCTGCTGTGCTTCTCAGCATTGCAGAAGGACAGAAAAGCCTCCCACAACAGAGAATTAATTCCCCCAAATGTCAGCCCTGCTGAGGTTAAAAACTGCCCTGTTGCTGTTAGGTGCTGTTGACTCTGGTATGACTCATAGCAACCGGAGAGGTCAGAGTAGAACTGCCTCATGGGGTTTCCAAGGAGGACCTGGAGGATTTGAACTGTCGATCTTTTGGGTAGCACACATAGCACTTAACCCACTAGCCACCAGAGTTTCCAAAAACTCCCCTAGACCTAGCCTTGTGTGAAGTGGGCCTATCAGCTGTGAGAGGCTCAGGTCTTCCGACCCTGCAGGAGATTGCTAGGTAATAGTTGTGAACTGTTTCGTCTTGTTCAGGAAAGAAAACAACACACACGGAGAAATCTTCCGCAGACATGAAAGCAGAGCCAGGGCTAAGAGTACCGTTTTTAGACCTAAGAAGGGTCCTGTGTATGTACCCCATTACTGGCAATTCCCACTCACAGCGACAGATCACATAGGACAGTGGAGAACTGCTGCATAGACTTTCGAAGGCTGTAAATCTTTAACAAAGCAGGCTGTCTGGCTGCATCATTCTCCCATGGAGGGGCTAGTTAGCAGCCAAGTGTTTAACCGCCATGCAATGTATTAAACTCCTCCGGTTAGGATATGGCAACCCCAAGTCACTAAGAGTCTGGTAGATTTCAAGAAACCCTGGAGGTGTAGCAGTGAACAGCTGTGGCTGCTAAGCAAAAGGTCAGCAGTTCGAATCCACCAGGTGCTCCTTGGAAACTCTATGGGGGCAGTTCTACTTTGCCCTTCAGGTTTGCTGTAAGTTGGAATTGACTAGATGACAGAGGGTTTGGGTTTTCTTTCTATATCCAACTGCTGCCTCTCTAGTAAGTTGAATTTCCCCAGCATTTCAATGATATAGCTATTATTGTAATAATATGAGTGGTACAAACAGTTCCTGTGCTCAGCCACTGATCAAAAGGTTGACAGTTTAAGTCCTCCCAATAGTGCGTCTGAAGAAAGACCCATTACCTACTTCTGACTAATCAGCCATTGAAAACACTAAGGAGCACCGTCCTCCTCTGACACTCATAGGGCCACCATGAGTCCTGGTCGATTCAATGATAATCTTTTAAAATTGTGATTAAGTGGAAGTATACAATCCAAATCAGTTTTGCCTGCCCACCTACCTGCAGCTCCATCTGCTTTCCTCACCCAGTGACAACACATTCCTCTTTTTAACTACGCATTTCTAGCATCCTCTTAATGAGCACCTGTCCCCTCCTCTCCACCCTCTTGTCTCCCATCTACAAAGAAACCAGTAGGATAGCCTCCTACAACTGTATAGGACCATAAAGTACCCACAGGGCATGTTCACACTGTCAACGACAACTTTTTTAACAGCAAAGTTCAGCAAACTTTTTCCAAAAGGGCCCAATAGTAAATCTTTTAGGCTTTCAAAGTGTAGAGTTTGTATTGTGACTACTCAACTCTACATTTGTAGCACAAAAGCAGCCAGAGAGGAGAGAAAAGAGACAGTGGGGGCATTGCTGTGTTCTAATCATACTTATAAAAACAGGCTCTAGGCCACCTAGTCTGTGGGTCCTGCTTTGCTGACTTCTGGTCTCGACAAGCAAGTACATCTCATGTTAGCTGGCCATAATCAGCTCACTTTCTATCAGAACATTTTTTATAGGGATGGGGAGTGAGGGAATAAAGCAAGACTGAAAGTAGTTTTGTTTTTTTTTATTCTGACTCACAGAGACCCTGCATGTGTTAGAGATGTGTTCCACAGGGATTTCTTCTTATTATTATTTCTTTTGTTGTACTTTAGATGAAAGGGTACAGAACAAACTATTTTCTCATTAAACAGTACACATATTGTTTTGTGACATTGGTTAACAATTCTAAGACAGGTCAACACTCCCCCTTCTCAGGCTTGGGTTCCCTTATTACCAGCTTTCCTGTCCCCTGCTGCCATCTGGTCCTTGCCCCTGGGTTGGTGTGTCCATTTGGTCTTACTTTGTTTTATGGGCTTCTCCAATCTTTGGCTGAAGGGTGAACCTCAGGATTGACTTCATTACTGAACAGAAAGGGTGTCTGGGGTTGTCTCATGGTTTCTTCAGTCTTGATCAGGTCAGAAAGTTTGTTTTTTCTTTTTGGGTTAGAAGTTTGTTCTACATTTTTCCCCAGCTCTGTCCAGAACCCTCTGTTGAAATCACTGTCAGAGTAGTCAGTGTGGTAGCTGGGTGTCTTCTTGTTGTATGGGATTCAGACTGATGGGTACCATGGTAGATGGGATCCGTTAGCCCTTTGGACTAATCTTTCCTTTGTTTCTTTAGTTTTCTAGCTCCCAAATGGGGGAGACCAGTGGAGTATCCTACAAGACTGTCCACAGGCTTTTAAGGCCCCAGACGCTACTCACAAAAGTAGACATAGAACATGTTCCTGACAAACTATGTGATGCCAGTTGAGTTAGATGTTCCCCAAGATCTACAGAGTTTTCATCGGCTGATTGTTCAGAAATAGATCACCCAACAGGCCTCTGAGGTACCTCGGGGTAGCCTCCAACCTGCAACCATTTGCTTTGTAGTTGAGCACTTAACTGTGACACCCAGGGACCTTTTGACACACTACCATTGTTAGGTGCTGTGGAGTGGATCTTCAACTCACAGTGACCCTATGTGACAGAGTAGAGCTGCCGCTTGGAGTCTTCTAGACTGCAATCTTGATGTGAGCCGATTGATAGTTCTTCCTTCTGCGCAGCCACGACAGGCCCAGAAATGAATGTTGTCCCTCCTTGAACTAATCACTGAAAGTAACTCCCCAACTGTCCAACAGTTCTGGTTTCTCCCTCTGATTGGTGACACTACAGATTTTCTCTAATTTGTCATTGAGTACTAATTACACCTCAAAAGTGTGATGTTCGTGAGGAACGCTAAAAAGAGAAGTCACAGTCTATGTCCTCAAGAGTTTCTAGGGTTATTATGGTGATAAGATATAGAAGCACAAATGCAGCAAATTCAGGTGTCCACAGATAGATTCTTCCAGAAATGCACTCAGGACAACTGGTTAGGTATGTGGAGAAAATTGAACTCAGATACTTTTCTTCACTTCTATCGTCAGAATAAATTCTGGTTGGCTCAAATACTGAAGGGTAAAATCATGAAACCATAGTGCTAGAAATCACTGCAAGACAAGCCTTTAAAAAAAATCATCTTCTAGTTGAGAGTCTTACTAAACAGGAGACAAACCTCTGAAACCATGAGAAGAAAAATTACATAAAAAAAAATCTACATGGGAAAAAACTGCCATAAATAAGCTCAGGAAGAACTGGATCATGATTTTTAATATCTGTAACACACTAAGCATTTAGTATGTAACTGTGTGAGAGCCTACAGATCAGCAGAATAATTTTAAGTACTTGAATAGATGCTACCAAAAGCAAGCAAACAAACAAAAAAACAGTGTAAAAAATCCAGGCTGAAAAATCACTGAACTTCAGCACTGTTGGACAGGTCAGCTTCGGACACAGTCTCTTGGATCCCAGGCTCTCCAGCTGCTTCTTGGAAGGATGGTCCCTCCAGAAACCTACCGACTCACTGTGATCGGCCCTGTGGAGACTCGGACTCGCCAGTCCACAGCCCCAGCTGCACCCAGCCTGAGTCATCCAGCCCAGGTGCCATGCCAGACATGTGAACGAAGAAGCCTCCAACAATCCCACACCCTGGCGGTTCAAATGACTCCCAGATGAGTCCCCAGATGTTGTGGAGCAGAGACCAGATATTGCCCCTGTGCACTTTCCAAGTTCCTAATCCACAGACTCCATGAGCATGGATTGTTCTATATCATCAAGTTTTGAATGGCTTATCACACATAACAGGAAACAAAACAGTGCTCACCATAAGCAAATCTGCTGATGTATCACACTCGAGCCAGAGAGGTTAATGAATGGGAGGAAGTTTACGTTAGGAAGTGTCTTGGTGACTGAATACAATTCAAAACCCCATGAGTTACAAAATCAGGGATCTCTGGGCTTCGAGAATGGTGACCTTTAATTCTGCAATTCAAGGAAAACTAAGGATGTGGAGAAGGCCAAGAGCTGGAGGACAGTCCTGGGCATGGACAGTAAGCGTCCAGGTGAATGCCAAAGCACAATTACTCTTTTCAAGTTCAAAGTCAATGCAAGGAAGTAGATTTATTTGGGAAGAGTATTCATTGATCAAAGTGGAACATCCAGGATACGTCTGGAGAACAAATCTGGGAAAAGATGCCTTTACTAGGTATATGGCAAAGATGACTTGCAAGAGGGGTAGAGGAACTGACCAGGGCTGGCCAGCTAGGACGGGGAAGGACAGCCACACAGGTGGGCAGATGAGGGCAGGCCGGCTGGCTGGGAGGGATGAAAAGCATTCTGGAGCAGGGACAGCAGACCTCCAGACTGTGAGCCTGCTGGGGGACCTTAGAAGGTCACAATCTGAGACTCAGTTTCTTCAACAAATTCTCTCTCTTCTTCTAGCTAGAATGCTTTCCCCTCAGTCTTTGAAATGAAACCCAGGTACCTTAGCGAAATTCCCAAGCCCTGCAGACCTGGCTCCCTCGACCTCTTCCCTCCAGTCCCGTCTCAGCTTCACCCTCTGTAGAAGTCTTTGTTTCTAAAACTCTTCAGGCCTTTTCTGAACATACAAGTTGCCATTGAAACAATCCAACTCATGGCTACTCCACATAGCTCAGGGTAGAACTGCGCCCCATAGGATTTTCCGTGGCTGACTTTTCGGAAGTACTTGGGTGGGCCTTTCTACCGAGGAGGTACTTTTGAGTGAACTGGACCCTCCGACGTTCTAACAGCTGAGCCCTTGAACTTTCTGTACCACCCAGAGATTCCTTTCAGAGTTTTGTGCTCTGCCTTAGGGAAAGTATTACAGAGAAAAGTAGTTTCTCTTTAAATAATGCATACGCATGTCTCTTGTGACTTTGGTTGGCAACCCCGCAGTGTGTCAACACTCTCCCCTTCTTGGCCTTAGGGTCCCTGTCACCAGCTTTCCCACCCCTCCTGCCTGCTCGTCCTTGCCCCTGGGCTCTTCACCTGTTGTTTTGCGGGCCTGTCTAACCTTTGGCTGAAGGGTGAACCTTGGGAGCAACCCCATTACTGAACTGTAAGGGTGTCCAGGGGCCATACTCTTGGGATTTCTGCAGTTCCTGTCAGATCAGTATGCCTGGTGTTTTTCAAGGGGGTAGAGTTGGAGGAGTTAGAACTCTGTTCTACCCTTTCTCTGTAACTCTGCACAGGGCCCTCTATCGCGATCCTTGTCAGAGCAGTCACTGAGGGTAGCCGGGCACCGTCTGGTCTGGTCGTGCTGGACTCAGTCGGGTGGGGACTCTGGTAGTTGTGGGCCGTTAGTCCTTCGGACTCTTCTTTCCCTCGTGTCTCTGGTTTTCTTCATTTTCCCAGGAATTCCTTTCTGACCTTAGAATCAAAAACCATTTGCCGTCAAGTTGATTCTGACACACAGAGTGTACCCTGTAGAACAAAGCAAAACTGCCTCATGGGATTTCCAGCTCTGTAAATCTTTATGGAAACAGACTGCCATGTCTTTTTCCCCCAGGTCACCTGGTGGGTTTGAACCATCAACTTTCTGGTTAGCAGGGAAGCTCCTAACTATTGCATTACCAGGGCTTTGTTTTCTGACCTTAAACGCCAAAAAACCAAACTCACTGCCATCAAATCAATTCCCACTCGAGGTGAATGTATAAGGCAGAGTAGGACTGTCCTCAGGGGGACCCTATTCAGTCTTCCCCCTCTGCTGGCTCCTTTTCTTCATTTTGGTCCAAATGCACGTTGCTCCCTCTGGCAAGCTCTCTCTGCTCTAGATAAAGGATTCCACCTACCAGTCAATCTCTTTTCTCTCCTTTATTGTGCTTATAAGAATTTTGAATGTTGTCTTCTTCCCTCAGTAGCGTTACAGTGAACTCCCCAAAGGCTGGGACTCTGTCTTGTATGATGCTGCTGCTTTTTCCAAGGCCTAGAACAGCACCTAAACCCAAACTAAAGCCCCTGTTGTTGAGGCCATTCTGACTCACAGCAACCCTATAGGACAGGGTAGAACTGTGCTAGAAGGAATCCGAGGAGCACCTGGTGGATTCAAACTGCTGACCTTTTGGAGAGCAGCTGTAGTTCTTAACCACTACACTACGAGAGGGTCTGGCTAGGGCCTAGGTTGCTGTCAGGTAGAGCCCTGGTGGCGTAGCAGTGAAGAGCTACGGCTGCCGATGGTCTCAATCCACCAACCGCTCCTTGGAGACTCCATGAGGCGGTTCTACCTTGTCCTATAGGGTCTATGTAAGTCGGAATTGACTCTATGGTCATGGGTTTGGTTTCTGCATGGTAATGCTCATTAAGTTGACTAAGTATACAGTCGTTCTTAAACTCTTAATAGTGCTTCCCAACTCAGCTCCAGCAGAATGCTGTCACGAAGCCCTCTCTGATCTATGCTCCTGAGCATAGCTGGATCCCCGCTGTCTTTGTGCTGCTGTTGACCCCAGCGCCTGCCATCTTTACATTCACTGCACTCCGCAGCCCGCCCTGGTTTAGACTCTAGCTCAGCCCTCTGCACAGTTGGCTGGCCCGTGCTTGTTGAGCAGAGTGACTTCCTCTTAGGGAGCTCAACAGCAGATTAGAGGTAAAGCCAGACTTTCGGATCTCAAACCCCAGTAGACTACGTTATGTGAATTTGGTCAACATTCTTGACCTTCCTGGGCCTCTCTTACCTCATCTGTAAAATGACAATCCTAGTAGTTAACCACAGAGAGTTGTGATGAAGAGCTGACACATACAGAGAGCTTAGAACAATGCCTGGCACATAGCAAACATTCAAGTTGTTTAGATGAGTCTATAGGGAGACAGCACAACTTTGGCATAACTGTATGTGAGTAATATAGATAGGGATACAGAGGAAATTGAAGGAATGCTATGGAAATTTAACAATGGTCTCTTTAATGACATGGATAAGAGCGATCTCAGAAAAACTTAGCATGGTGTGCACTGGCTTCCCTTGGTTCGTCTGATACTGCTCCACAGGCTACAAGGTCTCTGTAGACTGAGCCATAAAGGGGTGAAATCAGTTCCCTAGGGTGCTGTCCATCTTCACCATAGAAGATACACTTAACATCTGACTGCATCTCATTAAACAGTCATCACGTGCACTGACCGTTCTTAGTGAGAAAAAGTCGCTACTGACAAAATTTGTGAGAGCATGCTGAATGTGTCTTAGAGACCCAAAAGAGCAAATAGGGAGGTACCAGGTCCTCACTGTCACTGGAGGTGCTGGTCACCCTGGGGCACCTCTGGCTCTTGGGACCCACCCAGATATACAATGGGAGGAAAACTTCCCTTCTGCCAGCGTCTGACAGTCAGTCAGAAGACAAGTTCATGGTGACTTGAACTAGAGAGGGCTGCAGGCTCTGTCCCCAAGCATGCTCCCGTCGCCGGGGACTGCCGGCCCCCAGCAGCCAAACATCTCCTGGGAGGCGTAGGTCATGTACACGAAGCCATCCTTGTCCTTGTAGTCCCTGTAGACCTCTGCCATGGTCACGCTGGTGCTGGCCAGGCTCTTATTGTTCACCAGCAAGTAAAAGGCTTCAGTGGCCCTCAGCACCATGCGGCTCCTGAGTTTGAGGGAGATTGCAGAAAGGAAAGGGGTTACTCAGGTACAGAACGGGGCCCCGACCCAAAGCTCTTCCTCAGTTTGATCAACATATACATACAAGGTCTGACAATTAACTCTGCAAATGTATTTGTTCTAAGTGCTACATACCTCAGTGCTGAATATCACTACAGTCACCTCAAAGTCCTTCTCTTGGGAAGCTGTGCACTGACGCCAGCTCCTAGTCCACCCTTCAAAGCCATTTGGGAACTCTTTCTCTGGAATGGCCATTGTACACAGTGGCACAGTGGCAAGTTTGTGAACTTAATTGTATAGTTGTCTGGGCCAGCCAAGCCAAGTGAGGGAGCTTTTAACCAGTAAACAAATAACTGTATCAGAACACCCTCCCTACCCACTGGATCTGGACCCCAGTGAATTTTTTTTTTTTTACCAAAAGATAAAGGAAATGTGGAAAGGAAGACATTTGGATGCCATTCAGGACATCAGGGGTAATGTGACGACAGCTCTGATGGCCACTCCAGAAAGAAACAAAAGAGTTCCAAAATGGCTTTGAAGGGTGGACTAGGCGCTTGGTGTTGGTGCCTAGATTCCCAAGGGGAGTACTTCAAAGGTGACTGTAGTGATGTTCCGCAATGTAGCACTTTTCCTAGGATGAGTTTGCGAACTTAACTGTCAAGCCTCACTTCAGGCAGACACAGGTAGCCCACTCCAGGTCACAGAGCCTTGAAGCTTCTGATGTGCTGAGCGAGGGCAGCTGTTGGAAGGATGGCTGGGGGCAGGTGTGTGTGTATGTGTGTTAGCTCTTACAGTTGCATGGCTGTATTTAGGTGAAAAATAACAGCAGGAGTGGGGTAGGTGGGAGGCTGGGAGCGGGGGTGGCTGGAATTGGGTGTTGGAATCAGCTGTGCAGGCAATCGCTCTTACGCCGAGAAGTGCCGCTCCATGCCTGCTGTTCGCCAGGTTCTCGTTTTAGTGAAAGGTAGAGTCCCCACCATGTGAAGGTATGGACAGGGGCTCAGTCTGTTCTGTTTCCTGCTGTATCTGCAGAGTCCACAGAGGACTCGGGACACAGTTGTGTGATGCTGCATAGATGTCATGGAGCTGCCACTGGTGAGGTGGCATATTGGTCAGGGACGGTGGTGAGCAGAGGTGGGCCTCTTACTGGGAGGAGGACAAAGGGCAGCTATCTGAACTCTGTTTTCTTGGGCGATGGGGTAAAAATGATACCCTTATGTGGTGGGACATAATCCTGGTTTTCACTCTCCTACAGTCAGCACCCAGTCTCACTGGACTGACCTTAGCACATAAACGTCTATGACAACAGGGAAGTCAAGACGGCCTAAAGTAAGTTGTTAAAATAAAACAAACACATACAGAGTGAATCTCCTGGAGGGTCAGCCTGCAATGCTGTCTGGCTTCCAAGGGCCAGCCCAGCAGGGCAGAATTACCCATCAGCTCCTATTAACTTATTTCCAGATCATTTTTATTGATGCCATGTGGCAGGTGACACCACTGAACCTCCTTAAACTTCACAAGTTTCCTTCGTTCTGTCTCTGCCTCAACGCAAGGGGAGGAGTGTATATTGGGGAAACTTTGCCCTTCTCTTCAATAATCTAAGCAGTGGGGGGGGACCCCCTGTGTGGCACAATGCTTAACACTCTCTTGGCTGATAACCAGAAGACTGGAGGTTTGAGTCCACCCAGAGGTGCCTGGGAAGAAAGGCCTCGGGATCTACTTCCAAAAATCAGTCATCAGAAACCCTCTAGAGCACAGTGCTGCTCTGACACATACAGGGTCTCCAGGGGGTGGGGTCGACTCGAGAGTAGCTGGTTTGGCTCAGGTTTTTTTTTTTGGAGCAGCTTAAGGAGTGTTTGGAAACCCTGGTGGTGAAGTGGTTAAGTGTTGGCTGCTAACCACTGGCTGCTGAAATCCACCAGGCACTCCTTGGAAACTCTGTGGGGCTGTTCTGCTCTGTTGCTGGTGGAAGGGCAGGTTAAGTGCTGCATCTGCTAACCAAAAGGTCAGTGTTTCAAATCCACCAGGCGCTCCTTGGAAACTATGGGGAAGTTCTACCCTAACCTATGAGTCAGACCCAACTTGACAGCACTGGGTTTGTTCTATTCTGTCCTGTAGGGTCCCTATGAATTGAAATTGACTCTATAGCCATGGGTTTTGGTTTAATTGTGAGTTTTTGCCTTTCGAAGAGATGTCCTATCTCCTGGGTACACAAACTTGAAGGCGTAACATATCTCCTGGCAAAGCGCATTGTAAATTTAGAATGTATCTGAGGGAAAGAAACTTTTGGACTCATTTTAGAACCAAGATTACTTGGGAAAATTCTTAGACATTTTGGGAGTTATTATTCCCTTTGGCTCTGTTTATCTACAGGGTTCTCCTCACCTGTTTAAAATAGTTTTATTGCTTAAGAACTTCTTTGAGACTTTAAACTAAAAAAAAAAATCCACTGCTGTCAAGTCAATTCTGACTTACAGCAACTTTGTAGGACAGAGTAGAACTGCTCCTATAGAGTCTGCAAGGAGCATCTGGTGGATTCTAACTGCTGACCTTTCGGTTAGCAGCCAAAGCACTTAACCACTATGCAACCAGAGTTTCCTTCTGGGACAGTACAGAATCTAAAAGGTAAGTAGAAAAAGTTTCTCCCGCTCTTCTCTGTGTGTACCCCAATCCCCCACACAAACATAACAAATGAAAGGGAAGCAGCCCGGCTCCCCCCACGTCCCCCTGACACCTGCCCCGTGGTTTCCCACCTACCGAAGGAGGCTCAGGAACTGGGTCATGGTCAGCTCCTGCGGGACCAGGAACTTGGTCTTGTCCAGCTGGGGCAGGAGCTTCTCGCCAGGACAGCGCTCCACTATCACCTGCTAAGGGGGTCAGCCTGAGTCTCCCCGGGAACAAATGCCTGAACATGTGGGGAGAGAGGAGGCCATGGGGGTCTCTGGGATTCCACCGCCCCTGTCTGCAGGCCCCAGAGAATAAGCAGACTGATGGGAGTCTTACCGGGATCTTGCTGGGGAACTTGGCCCGGATCCCAGCCACTTCCTCTCTCCTGGTTGCTGTGAAGGTTTAAGGGCATTGAACAGCCTGACCTGCAGGGAGCTCTGTGTCTCTCCTCCGCTTGCCCCCCGGAGGCCAGGACCCAGGGAGGTGCCCCAGGGGCCTTACCTAAGCTCTTCCTCTGCTTGAAAGGCCTGAGGCTCGGGCTTTTCTGTGGAGGCTGCATTTCACCCACAGCTGTGACAGCGGCTGACTTCAGGGGCCAAAGCTTGTAACCAGGACCTAAGTCCTTCCTGCAGCTGCTCCCCCTGCAGCTGCTCCCAAGCTGCCTGCAGGAGCTGAAGGAGGCCCTTATGTAGGACTGGTGACATCAGGCCTCTCCCTAGTCCTCCCCCACCCTCTCCCAGGGCAGAGGGCTGTCAGATCTGTGCAGGAAATGGAATAGCCACCTGCTTGTTAGTCAGAGGAAGCCACTTTGCTGGCTGGCAGTGAAGTATGTGTCTTTGCTAAAGAAAAGGGCCTGTTGTCATTGAGTCGTCACTGACTCATGGTGACCACTGATGTAAATAGATAATTAATATGGTTTGAGGAGTCCTGGTGATACAGAGGTTAAGGGCTCAGGATGCTAATGAAAAGTTCTGCAGTTCAAATCCACCACCCACTTCTTGGAAACCATGCAGGGCAGTTCCACTCTGTCCTATAACGTTGTTATGAGTTGGAATCAACTGGACAGAAAAACATGTTTATTTTTTATTTGTTTGTTTAGAGGTGGCCTCAGAAGAAAGGCCTGGTGATTGACTTCCAAAAAGTCAGTCCCGGCAAACGCCCTGGAGCACACATCTTTTCCGACACACAGGGTGTTGCCCTGAGTCCCATGTCAGCTCAATAGCAACTTGAATTTCTTACTATGCTTTAGATGAAGGTTTATGGAGCAAAAGACTTTCTCACTAAATCATCAGTACACACACTGTCTGGTGACATTGGTTGCCGACCCCACAGCCTGTGAGCACTCTCCCCTTCTTGACCTTGGGTTCTCTATTGCCAGCTTCTCTGTCCCGTTCTGCCTTCTCATCCTTGCCCTGGGCTGGCATGCCCGCTTAGTCTGTACGTTGTATGGGCCTGTCCAATCTCTGGCTGAAAGGTGAACCTCAGGAGTGACTTCAGTACTGTGTTGCAAGGGTGTCCAGGGGCTGTACTCTCTGTGTTTCTCCAGTCTCTATCAGAACACTGAGTCTGGTCTTTTATTTTTATTTATTTATTTTTTTGAGTTGAAATTTTGTTCCATGTTTTTCTGCAGCTCTGTCCAGGGTTTTCTGTTGCGAATCCCGGCTGAGGTGGGTCCGTGGTGACAGCCAGGCGCCATCTAGCTGTGCTAGGCTTAGTCTGGTAGAAGCTGTGGTGGTTGTGGCCCATTAGAACTTTGGACTAGTCTTTCCCTGTGTCTTTGATTTGCCTTGTTCTGTATTAGTCCAGAGGGGGTGGGACCAGTGGAGTATCTTAGACAGCTACTCAAGCTTTTAAGACCCCAGACACTACTCATCAAAGTACAATGTGGAACGTTTTCTTTATAAACTTTTGTTGTTGTTGTTAGGTGCCGTTGAGTTGGTTCCAACTCACAGTGAGTGTATGCACAATGGAAACCAAACACTGTCTGGTCTTGTGCCGCGTCCACAATCATTTTTGTGCTTAAGCCCATCGTTGCAGCCACTGTGTCAGTCCATCTCATTGAGGGACTTTCTCGTGACCCTCCACTCTACCAAGCCTGATGTCCTTCTCCAAGGACTGATCTCTCTTGACAACTTTATAAACTATGTTATATCAGTTAAGCTAAACGTTCGCAAAGAACAGCTACTCTTTAAAAAAAAAAAAATTTTTTTTAAATGAATACTTAACGATTTACCCCATTGATTCTTGCTCTAACAGGGTTTTCTAGGCCTGATCTGAGGAGCTCTGGACTGAACTAGCCTTGGGCGAGGATGTTTCAAAAGTAGAGAAATGAAGGAATTCCAAGATGGATTGACCCTGTCTTGAGATACGCTGCTTTTTTTCAGGGTAACAAATAGAAACCTCTTTAATTAGGGACCATGAATTTCCCTCCACCATGATAACTGTTATTTTTCTAAGCCACTACTATGCTCTTTATGGGTTTTATGTTTTTAAAATTTCACACAGAAACAAGATTGTGGGCTCTGAAGTTAGACTACTTGGGACTTGGGGTTGAGCTCTGCTTCTGTCGCCTGATAGCTGTGTGATCTTGGGCCGATTGGTACATCTGGCTCTCTGCCTCGGTTACCTCAGGAAACTGTAAGCATCCAATTAGTTAGTACATATAAAAATAAATAAATAAAACCAAGAACAAAGCGTGATCCATATGCTCAGTGTAATTGTAAGGTGGGGTTTTCACCGCACTGTTGAAGAGCCTGGGACAAGAAGTTCCTGGCAGTTGGTGCAGAAGACAAGCTTGCATGAAAGCCTGAGTTTGGGCTGGACAACAGACCTAGCTCATCAGCACCACGATTCTCCCTACCGTCTTCACTGATCTTCATCAGAGCAGGAAATGTTTATCAAGCATGGTTGACTCTGTGCTAATGACTACAAATATTCTCTCAGTTACCGCTTCTGAAACAGAGGACTAAAGCCCAGAGAAACCAAATAGCATGATCTCAACCCCACAACTGGTGGGATTTGAACCTATGTCTATGGAGCCCAGAAAACCATGCTTTTTCCATTATAACATAATGTGTTTGTCATTTTAAATAAAAACTTGTGGTCTTAGGGAGACCATATTCTGAGTCATCTTCCCTGCAGCCTCCTCACTCTTGCAGTCTTGTGCATCTTCAAAGCTGAGATAAAAAATCAGGAATATACCTGCTAATCCCTCCAAGTGTGAACCCTGTTTCTTCCTTGCTCTCCAAATGCCATCTCAGGTGGTCTGTCAGGAAATAAAATTATGGCTTCTGAGTGTCAAGGTGGGCAGGCTGCCTGCAGCACTTTTGTGTGAGTGTCTAACAGCTCCCACATTCCACGGCCATCAGCCGTGGCTTTCCCTTTGTGATTCAGCTTTGCAGGTGTCTGTGTCTTATCCGTGGTATTGTAGGCTAGGTTCCTTAGAGGGGGAAGAACCAGTGAAATGTATATACAAATACAGAGAGAATATTATTTCAAGGAAATGACTCACCCAGTTGTGGAGTTTGGCAAGTCCCAAATCTGTAGGTCAGTGGCAGGCGGTAGGCTTCTCCTGACTCACGCAGTAGCAGGGTCTGACAAGTCCACAGTCTGGGGGTCAGAAGGCAGGCTTCTGGCTCACATCCCAAGAACCTGAGATCAGAGGATGACAAGGCAAATGCAAGATCAAATGCAGGATCAAGAGGGAGTGAACTTTGCTGGTGCGTCGTACATACTGGATGTTGGCCACAGCCCCAAAGCTACTCCCCTTTCAATGGATTCACTGCTCCTATCAGGTCACAGAATGGAAGATGATTCCATAATATCTGCCAAACCACTGAGAATCATGGCCTCACCAAGTTGACACATGACCTTGACCATCACACCTGGGAATGAGAAGAGATGTGCTGACACCAAGACGTTCCAAGGACAGTGCTAATCCCTTAGACACAGGAAAAAATGAAGGGAAAATTTAACCTAACGGGAGTCTGAAAAATCACTTTGGAAAATGGTTGTAGATGGTAGCAACCCTTGATAGAGTCAGCCGCAAAGGCAGCTCCACACACATTTTTTTTTTAAATGTTGAGAGAGTCTTTGTGCGTTTGTTGCATTTCTTGTAATATACTTTTGAAGGCCCTTGGCATTGGCCCTGCCGCCTCCGAAGAAACCCCCTTGCTTAGAATTTCTGAGGTCGTGGCCTGATGGTCTGACACGTTAAAATTTTATGCAGCCTGATGCCAGCCAGCGATGGGACCTCCGGCAGAGAAGCTCACATCTTAGTTACAGAACCTCTAGAAGTTGTATCAGTTATCTATTACTGTGTAGTAAATTATCTTGAAACTTGGTAGTTTAGAACAACCGACATTTATTACTTCACACAGTGTTTTATATAGGTCAGGAATAGTTAAGCCGGGGGTTCTGGCTCGGGGCTGTCAGAAAGCCGCAGTCATCTGAAGACCCGACTGGGGCTGGAGCATCCGCCTCCAAGACGGCTTCCTCACACTACCAGAAAGCTGATGCCAGCTGCTGTCAGGAGCCCTCGGTTCTTTGCCCGTAACACTGCTTAGATTTCCACACGACACGGCTTTCTCTAGAACAAGGGACGCTACAGAGAGAAGGAGATGGAAGCTACAACGTTTTTTATGACCCAGCTTCAGAAGTCACACCTTCTCCTTCCCCCAGTATTCTGTTGGTTACATGGGTCAGGCCTATTCAGTGAGGCAAAGACTTAAGCAAGTGCACATGTGCCGTCAGAATTATTACCTCTGGGTTTCTGTTTCCTCTTCTGTAGAAAGAGAATTGTTCGGACTTTATGACAGTGTATTTTATTCACTCACTCAATGGAAAAAAAGAAAGATATGTTGGTGCCTTTTCTGTGACAGGTGCTGTGGTAGGCGTTGAAGATGTACAGACTTGTACTTACTGTCCTTCTGTCTTCTTGGAGTGTACTGCTGAGTGAGGAGATAGATGATGATGAAAGAAGCACACAAAGTGAAATTCCCAGTGTAATACACAATGAGGATCAACCAGAACCAAACCACACCTGTTGATCTTGAATCAGTTCCAACTTAGGGTGACCCAATAGAATAGGGTAGAATCGCCCTTAGAGTTTCCAAGGAGAGGACGGTGGACTTGAACAGTCAGTCTTTTATCAGCCCAGCTCTTAACCATAGTACCACCAGGCCTCCGTACAATGAAAGCAGACCCAGTTGGGAGTGGGTGTTATCCTATGAGTCAAAATGGACTTGATGGGAATGGGTTTGGTTTGTATTACTTACTGTTGTTTTCCTCTGGCTGGAGCCCTGGTGGCCTAGAGATTAAGAGCTCAGCGACTAACCCTCAAAGGGTTGGCAGTTCAAATTTACCACCAGCCGCTCCTTGGAAACCCTCTAGGGCAGTAGCACTCTGTCCTATAAGGTCACCATGAATTGGAATCAACTCAGTGGCAACTAACAATAACATCCCCAGGCTGGAACTATATTCTAGCTATTAATTCCTGGCCATACACCCCCCTGTCCTTTCCCTCTCGCTCATGCACCTAACCCCTGAGTGGCCCTTCAGAACTAACAGTGGAGATGGGAAGAGACACTAGTCCTGCAGACAAACCTCACTGGCCCTCCTGCACAGAGGTCAAGGCCGCACTCCCTTACAGACCTTTCACCAGGTGAAAGCCCTCTTATCTGGCTCATCTGGTCTGCTCACTCTCTTGCCAACATGCTTCGTGTACCCCTTCTCTGTCTTGTCACAAAAATTTCCCCACACAGAATGCCCGCCTACCTTCCTGTCTTCCTGTCTAGCTCAGTCTCACCCATCCTGTTGAAATCTAGTCAGGTTCTAGGTCTCAAAGAGGTTCCAGAGAGAGTGGCCTCTCTTTTTCCTCCAGGTGCATCTGCTGTAGGTACAGGACATTTTCCATTAACGCTGGCAGACACAGTTTAAAGTTCATCTCGTCTTGTGTGCACCAAACATGAATGGCTCTGGCTCATTCCCGGCAAGCATTTCCTGAGCCTTGTGGAGGACACGGCGGGAAGGAGGTGCAGCGCCAGCCTCACCGAGATGCACCACTGGATCGCTCCTTTCCTGTTTCTGTCCTTTCTGCGTTAATCACACCAGTTTTCTCAAAGATTTGATCTGGTCTGAGTCTCCAGCAAACCTGGAAAGGGCCCCTGACTGGAAAGATGTGTTTCTTTGTCATCTAGTGCCTCCACAGCACGAGACAAGTGGATGGCTTTAACAAAGAGAAGTTTATTCTCTCTCAGTCTAGTAGGCTAGTAGTCCAAATTCAGAGTGCTACCTCTAGGGGAAGACTTGTTCTGTCGGTTCTGGGGGGAGGTCCTTGTCATCAGTTGTCCCCTGGACAAGTTGCTTTTTGGCACCTGAATCCTTGGTCCAAAGGACGTGCGGCTCCTGGCGTTTCTTTCTTGGTGGTATTGATCTCCGTGTCTCTCTGCTCAATTTTGTCTTTAGTATCTCAAAAGAGATTGGTTTAAGACACAACCTAATCCTGTAAATTGAGTCCTGCCTCATTTAACATAACTGCCACTAATCCCGTCTCACTAAATCATTGCTGCAGAGTCTACAACACACAGGAAAATGACATCACATGACAAAATGTAGCCATCACAGAATCCTGGGAATAATGGCCCAGCCAAGTTGACATATGTGGGGGGCGGGCAGCAGGGGGACAGGGGAGACACAATTTAATTCCTGACAGTGTGTAACCCAGAATGACTTCTGTCATGGGATGGAGTAAACCCTAAAACTTCCAGGAAACATTGCCAACTCTTCTCCCAAATTTTGGTCAGCATATCTTGATTTTACAATTTTTGTTTATGGCTAGTGAAATTATTACAACAGTCCTATTTTGGTTTAATAAATTCAATTTCAAATCTTAATTACTATGAAATCATTTGGGGGTTCTCCACTTTTTCAGTACACAGTGGTGTATTACTCAGTGCATCATTATTTCAATACTGAAAACTTCTAATATTGAATACCGAAATTAATCTGTCATCACTTAAGTCGCTTAACAACAGTTAAGCAAATTATGACACATATAAAGCTGAGAGTAGTTAAAGATACAAGTTAACCTATTACATTAGCAGGAAAAGATGTTCAAATCGCATGTAAAACCAAGACCCAGTGCCATCGAGCCAATGCTGACTCATAGCAACCCTACAGGACAGAGTAGAACTGTCCCATAGAGTTTCCAAGGAGTGCCTGGCAGATTTGAACCAGTTAGCAGTGGTAGCGCTTAACCACTACACCACCAGGGTCTCCAAATCATATGTGGATTAAAAAAATAGTTACAGAACTCATGTTTTAAAAAAGTCACAGAAAACGAAATGGCATAGGAGAAAAAAAAAACCCATCGAATTAATAATACGGGAGGGGACTGCAATTGGAGTTCCTAATCAAAAGAGGGAAACCCTGGTGGTGTACTGGTTGAGAGCTACAGTACAAGGTGCTAGCCAACGGCTGGCAGTTGGAATCCACCAGCTGCTTCTCGGAAACCCTATGGGTAGTTGTACTCTGTCCTATAGGGTCACTGCAAACTGGAATTGACTGGGAGGCAATGGGTTCGTTTTTTTAAAAAAAATCAAAAGTGATTCAAAAGATATCTGTAATTTGGGCATTTTTAAAAGTGAGAACATATGAGTGTTCTACAACTGAAATAAAGTAACATATTGTAGATCTTTTTTATAACAGACTCAGAAGTGCCTGGGATTTCTTTTCAGAAGTTAAGTGCTGTGAAGGAGCTGCCCCCTTGTGGAAATTTAAACGGTTACTCACAGATCAACTTAAGTGTATTCTGTGTTGCTGGGAGGTGGAATCGACTCAGTGGTGGTCGGTTTGGTTTTCCATTTGATGCGTCCTGCAGAGCAAAACTCTACAGAAGTTTGACGTGGTAATTTCCATTCCCTAGAATTTTTCCTTTTAGAAAAATGAAGACATCAAAAGTTTAGTGGATTACCCAAGGTCACTTGGAATTTTAGGCAAAGTTGTAATGACAGACCATGTCTGATTTCCACTGGAAATTCTTTCAGCTACTCTTATACATTTGCTAGACCATGAGTCAATGGGTGTTAAACATCAAAATATGTTTAGAGAGACTTCACGTGCTGTACAATGTGCTTGGTAGCTAGAAGTTACTTAATAATGTGATGTACTAATGCCAACCATGTCGCCAACATCTTGCTGAGAGTTTGAGAAAGAAAGATGGATAACATTTTGATTCTGGGGTGGATTGCATATTTATGCAATTCAATTGACACATTTCAGAATAGCATTACTCTTAAGGCTCCATCTAAGCATTAAACAATATCTTCACATTGAGAGTAGGGATGAAATAGGGTATGATTAGGATTTCCCTCTGGCCACAGGTGTATCCCATCCCTATTTCCAATATGTGATTTTGCTGCACCTGGTCAGTTTCTCTAGTCGTGATTTGGTCCCATGATTTGACTTACCTACAATCCTAGTGGTGCGTTGGATAAGAGTTTGGCTGCTAACCAAAGGTCAGCAGTTCGAATTCATCATCCATTCCTTGGAAACCCTATGGGGCAGTTCTACTGTGTTCTGTAGTGTAACTATGAATTGGAATTGACTTGATGGTAACAGAGTTGGTTTGGCTGTAGACTTAACTACCCTAGACGGTCAAGGAAGGAATGGAGGTGGGGAGAGGTCCTGTAGGACCAATTTAAAACAAAGACTGGGTTACATTTCTGCCTGAGATACAGAAAGCTGGAAGGAGTGATGGAGAGTGTCACTCTCACTTTAACAAGATAAGCTGGAGAATCTACAAAAGCATGAGCTGAAGTCACAGTGCAGCCAAATAGCCTTAGTTCTAAGGATGGGCGGGAACCTCCAGGAAGAGCTGGGATGCTCATACTGGCTTATCTGGGACACAGCCTGGAAGGAAGATAGGCTTCCATACAAGACTGGAAGGAGAATTTGGCTTAATTTTGTAATGACTTGTTAATGGGTGGAATCCCTGGTGGTATAGCAGGTTAAGTACTATGTCTGCTGACCAAAAGGTTGGCAGTTCAAATTTGTTGGATGCTTCTTGGAAACTCTACTCGACGGGGTTTGGGTTTAGGGGGGGATTTTGTTAATGGGTAAGCATGGGCTAATATAAGAGTATAGAACCCCTGGGGCTGCATACACAAGGAGGTCTGCACCCATCTGCAGACTCTTCTGTAAGACCTGTGTACATTGACAGGGAAGACTGAGAGCAAGGCACAAAACCAGAAAAGCCTCCCTTGGTGATGCAGAGATGAAGGACAGGAACAGTAATTATTGCAGGAAGGAAACAAAGCCCTGCCAGGGTCATTTCGTCCTGCAGAATGAACGTCCTACACTCCTAGGGAAGAACCGCAAACCTGACTGCAGCCGGGGTACAGGTGAAAACCAGCTGTAGCTCGCAAAGGGAGAGGAAACAAAATCTCTGTTCCTGAGGAAGGGGCTGGAAATAGTCCAAGGCCCACACGTGGGTTGTATAAATGGTTAACACGCTTACTGCTAACGGGAAGGTTGATGGTCCAAGTTCAGCCACAGGTACCTTGGAAGAGAGACCTGGTGACTACTTCCAAACGATTACAGCCACCATTGACATCCTTGTGGAGCACAGAATGGCAACTGATACCAATATCCCTGCCTAAGGGGCAAGATCACTGAGAAAACCCTTCTACCAAGACTCAAGGATACAAGGCCACCTGAGACTGAGACTGGACCAGGGCAACAGAAGCATCAGGTACTAGTCAACAGCAGTCTACTGCTGGAGTGGGGCAAGCATGTAGAGAGATCCTGAATGAGCCACAGGCACATGAGGAAAGCTGAGAGCTAAGGCTAGAGCAGGAATATTGAAACAAATTCCTCTGGCACCACAGCCCCGACCCAAGCACAAGGTAACTTGAGAAGAATTGGAAGTCAGTTGTGCCCTTACAATGATCATCGCAATATCAAGCCTCGAATCCACTGCACAGCTGAGCAGACTTACCAACATTCCACCGTAAGCACGTCCTGGCAGAGGAGGCAGGCAGACTTCATGGTTTAAGTTGTATCACCTTGGTCACATTGTTCTTCATGTTGCACAAATGGTGACCCCATGTGACAGAGTAGAACTGCCCCACAGGGTTTTCTTGGCTGTAATTTTTACAGAAGCAGATTGCTAGGTCTTTCTTCCGTGGAGCCTCTGGTTGGGCTTGAGCTTCCAATCTTTTGATTACTAGCTGAGTTTTTAACCATTGCACCATATCACATGGCATATGGCACTCAGTCAAAAACTGTGGGAAACACAAGAAGAATGAAAACACCATCGATGGAGAAAGTACAGTGCTAGATAACCCCAATGTTGTAAATATCACAGGAAATTTAAAATAACTGTGATTAATATGTTAAATCCTATAGAGTTTGCCAAGAATGCTGGGCAGATTCGCACTGCCGATCTTTCGGTTAGCAGATGATGCAATTAACCACTATGCCAGAAAGCCTGCTGATGTAGTGATTGAGTGCTACGCGTGCTAACCAAAAGGTCAGCAGCAGTTTGAATCTACCAGGTGCTCCTCGGAAACTCTGGAGCAGTTCTACTCTATTATTGGGTCGATGTGAGTCAGAATCAACTTGATTCCAGTGAGAAATTTGGATAATATGTTCAATATGTTTCAACTGATGGAGAATATCAACAGAGAGAAGGAACTGTAAGGAAGTGTCAAAAGGAAATAATGGAAATAATCTAGTAACAGATGAAAAATGCTTTTGATGACATCATCGCTAGATTTAACACAGCCAAGGCAAAATAAGCAGTAGGCTTGAAGCTGGGTCAGTGCAAATTACCCAAACAGAAAAATAAAGAGAAAAAAAGAACAGAAAGTAACCATCACAGCATCTAACAGCTGTGGGACAAAAGTCAAACAATCACATGCACCTAGGAAGAAAGGTCTGGAGACCTACTTCCAAAATCAGCCGTGAAAACCCTATGGATCAGAACAGATTATTGTCTGGACTCCATCATGCCAATGACCATGAAGATGGCACAGGAGTGGGCAATGTTTTGTTCTGATACATGGTCACTGTGAGTTGGAGCTGACTCAATTGTGGATGGCAGCGGCCGTGTATGTACAGTTGGAAACCCCAAAAGAGAAGGGAAGGAATGGAAGCTAAGTGGAGGAATGGGACTGGGAATCATGCTGCTTGACGGATGGAGTGTCATTTTATTCTTTCTGTTCAGCACAGGGCCTCATCACTCCCTCAGCTACGCTTCATGTCTATTATGATCAGAGCCTGTCTGTGGTATTGTCCGAGAGTAAACTTCAAGTCTTCCTGAGCAGTGAGGGCAGCTGGCTGATTTGTGCATGACAGATGGAATCTGTAGTGTTTAGTACATTCTAACATGTTTTTAAGTATAAACTACCCACTGCCATCAAGTTGGTTCTGACTTAGTGCTTCTACAGGACAGGGTAGAACTGCTCCAGAGTTTCCAAGGAGGGCCTAGTGGATTCGAACTACCAGCCTTTTGGTTAGCAGATGTAGTACTTAAGCACTATGCAACCAGGGTTTCCTTTTTGAAAATAGTGTATGTCGATATAGTGAGTGTTTCTTTCCATTGGTACATAATGATGCAGCAAGATCTTCAATTTGATGAAATACTAAATATGATTTTTTTCTTAAAAAAAGATCATAAAAACAGAAAATATAGATATAAACCAAACAGGTATAAAACTTAATAAAGCTATCAGACTCAGACTTTGTCTTACAATACATATGGCTTTCTATGGTATTATGAGAGAAACACCCCATAAACACCATCATGGTCATGAAACTTTACCAGTAACCACAGAAGCCCTTTCTACTTGCCTTGTTCTAATATCAGTATGGAAACCCTGGTGGCTTAGTGACTAAGTGATGAAGTGCTACAGCTGCTAACCAAAAGCTCAGCAGATTGAAGCCACCGGGCCCTCCTTGGAAACTCTGTGGGGCACTTCTATTCTGTCCTGTAAGGTCACTATGAGTCAGAATCGACTCAGTGGCAGTGGGTAGTACCAATATCCTCCTTCCCCTCCAGGAATGGTACCAGTCATCACTTTCTTGTGTATCTTTATCATTAGCATCTCTGAATATTCTAGTTTAGTTTTTCTCACTTTTTAACTCCGCAGCTTTTCTCTCTATTCCTTATAATTTAGCTGTTGAAAAGTCTAGGTCATTTGACCTGTGGTTTCCGACAGTCTGGATTTGCTAATTGTGCACTTGGGGTGGAGTATGTGTTCCTCTGCACACCCTGCAATTTGGCAGCTGGATCAAGAGGCTTAATCAGACTCAGCTTCAATCCCTTTGGCAAGACTAGAGGTGATGGGGTTTTTTCATTAGGAGGCACAAAACGTCTAGTTACATCTTTCTGTGATGTCAGCAGCAGGTGATGCTCAAAGTCTAAGACCATTAACCCACTAGCACTTGCCAAATGGTGATATCCTATCATTTCTTTTTCATGATTACTTGGAATACTAAAAGATGTTTCTCTTTATCTGTCAGTTGGTTCCCGAGTGGTAAAGTTCAGATGAAAGACAGAAAAAATGCTTGATTTATCAGTTTTCAAGAAAACAATTTGATATTCTACCATCCTCTCAAAGTGACCATTTTTATGTTCATGATGGGCTTTAAAAAATTTCAATCGTCTTCAAAAATAATTTTTTCCTGTATTTTGACAGTGAGAATCTCTTCAAGTTGGCTCCTGAATACTTCCGAAATTATATACTAGTCTTTGATAAGATGCTCCAGGCTTCTATTCTTACATTTCCTGCCTCAGACTATTTTCCCAGAAAACTCAGGTTTCTTTAAATGGGAAATGGTATCTTCAGCCTGCAAGCTAAATCATCTGTTACTGGATTGCGCATCGTCTCCAGGTCTGCTCAATATATTGTGTTCTGATAAATTTATACTGTTAACCTCCAATTTAAATTCACAACTACAGGGATTTTAAAACTTAATCTATTCTGGACTACTACTACCTTTTTCCTATACCAAGGATACAGTGTTGTTCTCAACACGGATGGATTAATATATTCCCTAAATAATCATTTACTATCCACATTATAGACAAAGCAGTCCTGGAATAACAATACCAGATTACCGTCAGCTGGAACCAGATTTTTCTTGCATAGTTTCTTTATTTGGTTGTACTATATTTATGTTGTCTCAACATATAGCCATCTCATACTGTATTCTCTCTTTTAACCCTTACTTAGCTTTTATTGTACAAGTTTACCACCAGTCCTTAAATTGCTGTCTCTAGTTGTTTTGGTTATCTGGAGCCCATTTTCCAATAGATACCTCAGAAAGAACTTAAAAACAAAACAAAACAAAAAAACCCACTGCTGTGGAGTCGGGTTTGACTCACAGTGACCCTAAAGGTCAGAGTAGAACTCAAGGGTACAATATTTCCCAAATTCTTATATGTTGGATAACAGTTTGCATCCTTTACACATGAACATCGATTTTGTTGGAGATACAATCCTTCGTTCACACTTTTGAGTCTTCTAAAACTAGTACTCCATTTTCTTCACTATAATAGCAGAAAATTCTGATAGCCTTATTCTTTTTTCTTACATGTAATTTGCTGTTTTTACCTAGCTGCCTAAAGGATGTTTTATTTACAGTTTGATAACTTTATTTCTTATGTCTTGGTATTGGCTGTTCTAGGTTAATACTTTGGTGCGTTTTCCTTTTAAAAAATCATATAAATTTCTTCAGAAATGTATACTGCTATATCCATATAATTCCTGTTACTCCTTTTGTTTAGTGAGTGTTTTCTCTATTTTAATATTTGTTACTTTCTCTTGATTTCTTATCTTTCCTCACTATATTTTTCGATTATTCCTTTTAAGACATTATTTGTAGTGCATCCCTTCTAGTTTAGCCTTTACTTTTGAAGTATTTTTTATTTCTAATGCTGTCTTAGGAAACCCTGGTGGTGTAGTGGATTAAGTACTACATTTGCTAACCAAAGGATGGCAGTTCAAATCTGCCAGGTGCTCCTTGAAAACTCTATGGGGCAGTTCTACTCAGACCTATAGGGTCACTATGAGTCTGATCCGACTCGATAGCAGTGGCTGCTTTCTTGAGTTTATTTTTTTCCTAGTTATAAATTTATGTTGTGTCCTTTTCTTGTATTTTAGCCCACTTTAAAATGGCTTAGTTTTGATCTGTCCAGTGCTGCCTTTCTGATAGACTGTCATTGCTTAGGGATGCTATTTTATCCTTCCTAAAAATAACTTTGTATGAGATTGACTTAAAAACTTTTCTGTGGCTCATTTTCAGTAAGTTCTCTTTTCTAAACTTCAGAGCATGGCCCATGGGAGCCTTCCTAGCTTGTTTTTTTCAAGTGTGCAGAAGCATGGTATCCTGCTGGTATTTGTCCCCTGCTGGTTCGATCCTCCATTTGTATTTTAACCTCTTTGCCTCCGTTGTTTCTCTTGCTCAATGATGGCTTTACTCCCAGCAGTTTCTCTTCTGTGGGGTGCTCTGTCCTGAAAGAAAGCCTCGTCTTATCTGTTTCAGTGGTTTCCAAGTAGCTAGACTGCTTCAGTCCCTCAGATTTTGTTGCTAGCCTCTACGCCTCACTCACGTCAGAAAGGGCAAAACCTTTTCCAGTTTCTAATGCTCTTCTCAAAATAGGCCCTCAAGAAATACAATGTCAGACTCCCCGACTCACAAGAAAACGGGTGCAGATCTAGAATTCTGTTACAAGACCAGACTTGAAGTTCTGACCTCCTGGAGGGTCACCTGAGCACAGACCCTGGTCTTGCTCCTACCCTAGAGATGAAACTAGCATTGATGATAACTCTTTTGACAAAAACTGAACTATAAGACACGAGGCTGTGGGAGCAGCTCCCCTACAGTAATGAGGGGAGCGTGGGGAGAAGGGGACAGGACTCGGAGAGCAGATGGAGTGACATAGAGGTCTATGTCTGGGGTTTGATACAGCCAACTGACTGCAAATTTTCACTTAACCATTATATCATTTAAAAAAGACCTGGCCCTCCCTAAGTTTCCAGTGGTGATGTCAAGTTGTCATTTCAGGTCCGTATGATGCCCTGGTATCCCCCTCTACTTCTGAATAGTTGCTAATGACACACAGGTCTGGCAGCTGTTGGTGGCTTATCTTCATCCATTTATAGTTTGAGATTTGCGATCATTATCCCACCTGAATTTGTTATAAACGTTCTCCATAGGCTTTGAGTTTCGCTGTTTGGTTGCTTTTATGTGGAGATATTAAAGACTGAAAAAACAGTCACTGGTGTTGTCTTCCCTGAGTCTCTCCTACTGTTCTCACAAGTTCTCAGTCAGTCCTCTCTTCACCATGCCCTGCACCCCTGCCTTCAGAAGAGCCCGTTGACAACCCCATTTGAGCCAAGTTAGACCCTTACTGCTTTTCCCCCTCCGGAAAAACTATCATTTCTTTGCCACGTCTCCTGCCATTCTTCCAGCCATTTTCCGAACCCACGTCTGATGTTGTCTCTGCCCTCCTGTCACCCCTTGTGGATCCACCACACCTGTTCTTCCATTTCTGCCATTTAGTAGTTTCAGGTGAATGAGGAGCTCAAGCCTTTGTAGACAATGTTAGAGTCACATTCTTAATTTCTTCTACAAGAAACATTCACAAGGAATTCAAATTTGCTTTTGTGCCTCATTGCACTAAGTTCAGCAATGTCCTCTCATGATTCATGTCCTTCCCTGAACTTCAGAATGTAACGTTATTTGGAAATAGTCTTTGCGATTGTAATTTGTTGAGACACTGAATCCAGTATGATGGCTGTCATTATGAGAAGACACAGATGCAGGAACACACAGGGAAGGATGCTGTGTGATGAGATAGATGGGAGTGACTCATTGACAAACCAGCAGGTACCAAGGATGGCTGGCAATCACCAGAAGCTAGAAATGAGGCATGCAAAAGATACTCTCGGAACCTTCTGGAAGAAACCAGTTTTGACCACATCTTGAGTTCAGACTTCTCGTCTCCAGACTGTTGAGAATAATTTTGTTTTAAGCTGTTGCAGCCCCATGAAATACATTCTAATTCAATCTCTTACATCTATTTTTGTGTTTTTGACAGTTTACAATTTTTACTTACTTTTTTCATTCGGACTCATTTACCCAAGAGCCACCTGCTAAGTGTCATTAAAAAATTGAAATACTAGAGAAAAAAAAGAGTTCAAGTAACCCAAATACAGCTACTGACCAATAAATCTTCTAAAGTGCTAAAAAAAAAAAAAATTAAAATACTGGGTCCATTTCCTTCATCTTCCGTATCTCAAATACCCTTGCATTTTCTATGCTTCTGGCCACATCAGATGTTTACTTGTGTAAACGGCTCTTTGTAGGCATTTGCCTAATTCTCTTGCACAGTGTACATACCACAGACCCTGCAGTTTTAGCATGTAGCCTTTAAGGATCTTAGTGTTAATATATATTAAGGAGCTTTCAGCCACACTTGAAAGCATACTAAGAAACACTGAGGACATGTCTGAAGTTTAAGATTATTAATGGTGTAAGGGGTAGTTCATTTTGTATCAGACTGAAAGCAATTTCCCCCATTGTCCACCTATAACCCAAGCAAACATTCAAGAGAACAAAGCACTGTCCCATTCACGTGATGCTTTCCAACCTGCCTAACCACCCTCTCAGCCCAGGAACTTCATTTTCCCTGCAACCTGAAGAACAGACAAGAAGGTGAGAAAACGTTAAAGCTGAAGGAAACAGAGTGATTCTGCTCCAGAATAATATGATTATAGTATTGTGGTTTTTACTTGTCACCCTTATATTGACATTACAGACATACTTAGGAGTGAATTTTTATAAATTGCAGGGAACTTATACAATTAACATTAAAATTTCAAAAAGCTGTCAGAGATAAAAAATAATTCCTCTATTTAGCTTCTTATGAAAATATAAAAAGCTGAGGGAAGGACACAATTACATAGCTAATATACAAAATGCACTCTATTTTAAAATGACACAGATTTAAGAATAAATCTTTCAGGCTGGTAACTGCCTTATTCCCAACAGGAATGACAAATTGATGGGGATTCTCTTGCAGGCAACAGCCTCCCAAGCAGCCTTTATTTATTGGAATATTGCTCTCTGAACACGCGTACACCCGGGTTTGTTAAATATTTCATCTTCTGCATCTGGAGTCAGTTGGATATTGTCTTTGACTGGAGACAGGGGAGCTGGCTTCTTACAAGAAGGAAGCTTTTCAGAATTTCTGCAAAATACAAGAATATGAATTTGGTGTTTTTACGGTACCAATTATCAGTGAAGAAATAATCTACCAGGACAAACAGAGATATATTAAGGACTCGATGATAACACCCACACTGTAGATGGGTAATTAGGAAAATAAATAGCTTGAAATCCAGAAGTGTGATAACAATACTACCCTTCCCCCACCTGCCTTAAATAACTTTACTCTCGTTACTATCCTGAAAGATAAGGGGGGAAACTCAAGAAATGTATGGTCCAGAAAAGTCACCATTTGCTTAACAACAGAATTCCAAAGTTAGGTTTAGAACTGAGATTTTTCAGTTGCCGGTTTTTTATTAGAAGAGAGTACAGAAAAGTTACACATATTTACAAGCAGTCAGCTAAAGAGGATAGAGGAAACAAATTCACTTAGGAGAGGAACAGAAACTGATCCACAAGAAACTGACAGACAGGAGAGAAAAAGGTTATCAAAATTAGAGGAAAACAAGTTTTCCCTGTTTTAGGATCAGGAATGAGGCAACTCACTTTTTAAATCCAAAATTTTTCCAGAGCTCACTGATTTTTATCTGCAGCCCCGGCTTGTTCTCAGCATTGTGATGGTTTCTCCTCTGGATGCTGGCTGACTTCTTGCTCAGCCCACTGGCTTTGGCAGGTCCCATAGGCTTGATCTTGGTTGTAGATAGAGAGTCCACAGAACTTGATTTATACAGTCCAGGAACCTCAAAATTAAATACCCCAGGCTTTAAGACATTTTTGTTACAGCAACTACCTTTTTAGCTCATTTCAAACTATTCTTTATACAATGGCACATAAAAATAATCAACCAGCAATGGGTAAAAATGTGCTATTTATAAATGCCTACTACAGAAATGATCATGACTGTGTTAACAGGTTAATACCTACATTTGCAGAAAATTCAAGAGTCACAAAAGATCAGAGAGAAAAGTCTCCTGCACTCCCTCCAGAGACAATCACCGTTACCTTCCTTTGTATCCAATGAATCATTCACATACACACACACACAGCAATGTACTGTTGTGTACTTTGTTTTTCTCACTGAATACAGTATCTTGATTCCACTTAACAACATACATCTTGCCGATTTTTCCATTTCACAAGTAGAACTGAATTTTGTTTTAAAGAGGGTGCCTGTTCTTTCATTGTAAACATATCTCAGAAGTTACTTAAATAAATTTCTATTGGCATTCACATTGTTTGCCCTGAAAAGCTGATTTTTATCGAGATCAATATGGAGCCAGTGAAGCTTTGTTGTTGTTAAGGACTGTGGGTGTGAGGTCTACAAAACAAGGCTTTAAAATTGACTAGTCTGCCAGAGGGTGTATACGGAATGGGTGAGTTAGAACAAAAGAAAGGTTCATGAAGGAAGCACCAAATCCTGAACTAGGGTGTTGGTGTTGAGAGAACAGAGCAGGACCAAGAGAGAAAACAAAGACACGTTGGGAACTGCAGGGGTAGACACGTTCGTTTCTTTCCCCTGTGCAGAAGGACTGAGTTGGCAGTTACACAGGAAAAGGGCAGCCCAGAAACTGTGAAATTAAGTGTAAAGGAGTCTAACAGACAAAAATAAAAATAAAAATAAAAATGTTCTTAGAAGAACTGGTTAGAGGTTAAAAAAAAATGAGTTTGATTTTAGATGTTAGAGAGGAGAACAAAGGAGAGGGCTCATCTGGAAAGGGAGCAAAGCCGAAGCATTAACTTGACAACACAGACCACGTCTAAGTATTAAAAAAAAGTTCTGCAAAATCGATCTAGATTGTATACTTTCACTTAATCACATTAAAAAAATGTTTTAACTCCAGACAATTCCTTTTGGAAAAGTACTTTTCCTACATGTCTAATCCTATCCATTAGTGCAAATAACTTTACGCACTTTTCCAGGCTTTTTAACTATGATTATGCAAGTGCTTTTAAGTGCTTAAAAGAAGAATCCCGCCACAATATACATTTTGTGTTCACTTATTATTCCACACATGCTTTAATATGTTTTCACTTATTATTCCACATTATATTTCCATATTACTCCCAAACATACTACAGACATCTTTCCAATTTGCTACGTATGTTTCAGAGGAGCCCTGGTGGAGCTGTGGCTGAAGAGCTTTGGCTGCTAACAGAGAAGCAAACAGTTCAAACCCACCGGCAGCTCCGACATAGTAGTCAGCTTCCGTCAAGTCAGCCAGCCATAGAAACCTCACAGGGCAGTCCTACTGTGTCTGACGGGGTTGCTATGAGTCAGTATCTACTCGCTGGTGGTGGGTTTTTTAATGTAAATTTGAAAATGCCTTTCTCACTCAAAGATTTTAAAAATATGTGCAAAAAAACTGAAAACAAAGAACAAAACAGTTTACCTATATTCCTATACCTAACTGCTTGAAATCAATAATATATTTAATACTCCACTCCCTTATTATTAGATATTTAAATTATTTCCACTTTTTCACTATCGTAACCAATGAGGAACAAGCATTGCTGCACTTAAATTCTGATTATTTTGGGGGGCTCAAGTTCTAGAATGCAGTTACTGGGTCATACTATTTGAACTCTGGCAAAAAGCATACTACCAAATTGCTTTCCAGAAATGACAGGCTGATTCATTCTCTTCAGTATGTGTTTGTTCATCTCATTATATTCATAAAAACTGAGTACAATTAAAAACACACTTTGGAAATGTGAGACATAGCAGGAAATTGTGTATTTTAATGTGCATTCTTTAGATACAAGTAAGGTTGAACACGCCTTCAGAACATTACTCAAGCGTGTGTTCCTTGTTTTGTGATCTCTGCTCCCATCCCTTGCCCATTTTTGAGTTAGGAATTAGTGCATACTATCAGCGGGCAAGAGCGTTTAAAAATATGAACTGTGCTTTATTTTAACTTGTGAGCTTTCTTCATGCAGTCACCTAAACATTCATACATGCGTATTAAACAACTGAGTACACAGTTCCCAGAAAGCACTTGGTGATACATAGTCAGAGATGCGACTCAGACATGGCCTTTGAACCAGTAATGTCACTCCATGGTATTTACCTCTAGGAAAGAAGCAATCCCAAGATTGTGGCCACAGTGTTTGCTATAGCAAAAAATTTAAAAAAGGCAAATGACAAACATCAGGGATTTAGCTAAGCCGCACAATGATATATCATACAGCCCCTAAAAGGAATTATGGAGACTAAAGGAGCCTTGTGGTACAGTGGTCAAAAGCTTGGCTGCTAACCAAAAGGTCAGCAGTTCAAATCCACCAGCCGCTCCTTGGAAACCCTATGGGGCAATTCTAGTCTGTCCTATAGGGTTACAGTGAGTTGGAATCAACTCAACAGCAATGGGTTTGGGGTTTATAAGTAATTCTATAAATATGTGGAAATAGTTTTTAATATAAAACTACAAGAGAAATGTCGATTTCCTAATTTAAATACCTACAATACAGTCACACACAAACATGGTTCAAAGAGGTTTGAAAATAGTCATTTCTGTGTAAATATGTAAGAATAAAAAAACCAACCCAAACAAGTTGCTGTTGATTCCAACTCAAGGAGGCCCACCTGTGTCAGAGCAGAACTGTGTTCTGTGGGATCATCAATGGCTGGTTTTTAATAGATTGCCAGGCCTTTCTTCTCAGAAGCCTCTGCACGTTAACTGTTAGCACCACCCAGGAACTCCCGTGAATAAGAATAAAGGCACAGGTAGTCCCCAGCGGACAGTGATTTCCATGACTCTGTCCTAAGCCGGTTCTGACACAGTACCTCATTTTTTTTAGTTTTATTATTCCTTTTGCTATCAGCTGGAAACCTTGGAAGCACAGTGGTTAAGTGCTATGGCTGCTAACCAAACAAGTCAACAGTTCAAATCCACCAGGTGCTCCTTGGAATCTCAATGGAGCAGTTCGCCTCTGACCTCTAGGGTCACTGTGAATTGGAATTTACTCAACGGCAGTGGGTTTGGGTTTTTTTGGTTATTTTAAATATCTGTATAAATCTGGTAGCGTTTTAAAACAGTAAATCATAAAACTGAATGTCTTTGAGTGAATATCTCAGAATGACAATGTCAGCAAATCATGTGCTGTAACACACTGTTAACAATAAGACGCACCCCCTCCCTCAACAAAGGGTGGTAGTTAAGTGCAGTGTATCATACTTGAGTATGTCCTAAGTCTGGGAGTATCTGTATTTTAATTTTGCTTTTATGTTTTACTTTGAGAGCAAGCATTATTTCTGAAATTAAACATTTTTTTAAAATAAATGTTTTACCTTGTTCCTTTGAAGTATGTTTTTTTTCGAAAAGTGAGATGAATCCAGATTGGAGTTTTGATAATCTTGATTATCAGGTGACTTAAAATTACAGTCAGATGCCTAGATGTCCCAGATGTAAAAAAAAAAAGAAAAGAAAAAATTAAACTTTTACTCTGGAATTTTTATGACAATCAGTACCCAACAAAATGTGAAACAAGTAACATTAGAAAACTAGAATTAATAAAATTTCACAGAACATATAAAAACATTAGAAAAGCATTAGATAGAATTAATGAGAGAAAATGAGTCTCATATGAAAAGGATGATGTTTGCCTGTGATTTTACTGAAGAAATAGGCAGATGCATTACTAGAAGAGTCAACTGTCTACAACAAAGTGTAGTTTTCAAATGGAAGGCTTTCCTGAGTGGTTTCAGGCATCTGTCAAAATGCTGACCCAGACACAACCAGAGTCTCCTGCGCTAAGACTACTGCTTTCCTCAAGCTTGGCTAATGCTGTTGTTAGGGGCAACTGAGTCAGTTCTGACTCACAGCGACCCTAGAGGTCAGAGTAGAGCTGCCTCAGTTTCCAAGGTGCGCCTGGTGGATTTGAACTGCGGATCTCTTGGTTTGCAGTCCTAGCACTTAACCACTATACCACCAGGGTCCCAAGATTGGATAATAGTCCTCAAAAATTACTAACTTTAACTAGTACAACACGTCTCTCCTTTTAACTGTGCAATGTGTTTGACATTAAAGAGGAGAAAAGGCATCTACAATATGAAGTCAAGTAGCAATGCACATTTAACTTCAGCAATGACTTTAGGATCCCCTCTCAGCCCCAGTCCCACCGTGTAAGACTTTTCTAGACAGTCTTTTCATTATCTGGATTCCCTTGGAAGTCCATTAAAAAAGAGCAATGAACAGAAATCCAGAAGACTTTACATTTCTGCATTTTTCCAAGAGGATTTTTTTTTTTAAATATCTTAGGATTCACACAACGTTCACTCTATTGCGATCAAGTTGATTCTGACTCACAGTGATGCCACAGGACACTGTATTGCCTTACAGGGTTTCCAAGGCTGTAAAATCTTTACAGAAACAGAGCACCCCATCTTTCTCCTGCGGAGTAGCTGGTGGGCTGCCGACCTTTCAGTTAGCAGTCAAGAGCTTAACCACTGTACCACCAGGGCTCCTTCTGAAAACTGACAGATTTTAGAAACAACACAATATTGAAACATACACTAAGTTGTATTACAACTTACAAAACTCAGATATTCCTTGTTCATGGCTAACAGTGGTGGTAGCTCTATGCTGAATAATTTTCTTAAAATAAAGGTCTTAACTAAAACCAAAATCAAAACTACTATCATTGAGTCAAGTCTGACTCATGGCGACCCCAGAGGTTGGAGCAGAACTGCCCCATAGCGTTTCCAAGGAGCACCTGGGGGATTTGATCTGCTGACCTTCTGGTTAGCAGACAGAGCACTTAACCCACTACGTCACCAGGGTTTCCAAGATCCCAGGTTAATTAACTTCCAGGAAGGTCAGGGAAACCCTGGTGGTGCAGTGGGTTAAGTGCTCCATCTGCTAACCAAAAGTTCAGCAGTTCAAACCCGCCAGGCACTCCTTGGAAACTCTGGGACAGTTCTATTCTGATCTCCAGGGTTGCTACGAGGCGGACGCGACTCCACGGCAGGCAAGGCTTGGGTTTTATTTTTTGGTAGGTCAGTGAAAGCAGCTCAGGTAGCATAGCTATTACAGTTGTTAGGAGATTCGCTGCTAACTGCAAGGTCACTGGTACCAACCTACCAGCCCCTCAGTGGTGGTGTAAGTCCCTGAGAGAGGAAAGGCCCGGAGAGTTCCTCCCATAAAGAGCACAGTACAGCCAGCACTACGGGACAGTTCTCTGTTGCACAGCATCACCATGGGTCTGGATTGACTCAGGGGCACCACTGAACTTGGTGCACGCAGTATCCGTCGTGGTTGCTTTTTATGGTAAACTACTGCTGTTAGGGCTCAAAGATGTGGATGTCAAGAGTTGGCATGAGACGTTTCAGAAAAGGGACATGGGGGCTTCATTAGAATATTCATTTTTATTATCTAGTTGTGAAGGAAATGTTTCTTTACTGGAGCCCTCCAACAGTCCAAGAAAAAGCCACTGCCACAAGTCAAGTGAACTACAGGGTCATTATGAGTCTGACCCAACTTGACAGCAGTGGATTTTTATGAATCAGAATCTACTCAATGGCAGTCTTCTTTTTTGGACTTTTGGAAGTCTCCAGTAGAGAAACATTTCCTTCATAACTATAATGAAAACGGACACTCAGAATGAATGCCCCATTGGCACTGTCACTTTCTGAAACAGTTTCTGAATCAAAGAAAGATTATATAGTTTTTTATGTCAACTCCTGGTATCCAGTTCTTTGAATCGTAACAATTCGTCTATCCTAACGGGAGTTGTCTACTCTGATGGCAGGAGAGATGACTCAGTGAATGACACTTAACTTTCTTTGGTGTGCATTTGAGGGGTGGGGACCCTCACGTTTCCCTGATTAGTATGAAACAATAGTTCAACAGACAGAAATGTGGCAAGTTGTGCCAGCATAACTGACCCAGGGCCTGTGGCATCTCAGCAAAAACACGGCGGCAGGCTCACCAGTAAGTGGGACACAAAGATGCATGCTGGAAAACAAGGATGCTCCAAAGGAAGGTGGTGGCCTTAGAAGTGTCCTCATGAACAGATGGTGAGGTTTCTATGAAAGATGTTCAAGAGACAGCAGCTGTGGAGGTACCCAAATAGTGCCAAGAAAAATACAGCATAAAGTGAAAATGAAAGAGGACAGAGGCTAAAAATAAAAGACACAGAGCCTTCTCACCTCACATGGACAGTAAGTACTCAGCACAGCAGGTATCAAGTAAAGGCAAAGCAAGGCAAAGGGGAAAAGAGAGCCAAAGCCTCAAAGGGAGACAACTTTGGCTTGGCATAGTCTTAAAAACTTAAAAAATGTCACATGAGACAGGTTTTTGATTCAAATATATTATCATGGATTGAACCGTGTCCCTTCCAAAACAGTGTATATCGATTCGGTTGGGTCAGGAGTCACAGTCCTGTGTAATCGTCCACCATCTGTGATCTGATGTGACTTTCCTAGGTGTTGTTAATCCTCTCACCATACTGTTAATGAGATGGATTACCAGCAGTTATGATGACGAGATCTACAAGGTGGTGTCTTAATATGATGTCTTTTTGAGATTTACGAGAGAGGAGGGAACAGGGAGACAGGGGGACCTCATAGTGCCATGCAGTGCCAGAAGCAGAGCATGTACTTTGGACCCAGGGTTCCTTTCCAGAGAAGCTCCTAGACCAGGGAAAACTGATGACGAGAACCTTCCCTCAGAGCCCAAAGGATGTGTACCCCTGGAGTCTGCATCCTGAATTTGGACTCGTAGCCTTCTAGACTATGGCAGAATAAATTTCTCTTTGTTAAAACATCCATTTCTCAGAGCAGCCCTAGATGACTAAGACACACACACACATACACACTCCTCACATACATAAATTGATTTCAGCTTTCTCTTAATATTAACAATTTGTTTCTACTACCTTAGTGTTTGGTATTTTTCACTTCTGAATGCAAGTCAAGTTTCCCTTGGGAATTTGAATCAAATTATTTTCTTTTTGATGAACACAAGTTGTATTGACTACATACTACCCAATGTTCAGGGTTATCAGATATTAAAATATCATATATTACTGTGGCTGTAATTGTTCTTAAAAACTGGTAATTATAGTTGGTAAAGATAAACAAAGTATGTTTTACTGATAAATGTGAGAGAACTCAGATGTAAATTATGCTATCACATCATTTTTAAATACAGTAAAACTGGCAAAAGCTAGAATGGATGTATGACAATTTATGGACTGAACTCTATTCCTCAGAGATACGTGTCAAATCGGCTAGGAGATGACCCCTAGTGTTGGGTGGCTGTCTACCATTTTATGAGGTGACGTGATGACCCAGTTGTTGTAGATCCTGATGTCCACAATGTTAATAAGGCTAGGCTGGAGGCAGTTATAGGATTAGGTTAGCTATTGAGCCAATCTCTTCTGCGAGAATTGAACAGAGAGGAGAGGGAATTCATTATCCCTGAGCAAGGGGAGCAGGAAACTGGGGGAGGTCCTTTGGAAATCGGGTTCCAGTACACAGAAGCTCCTAGACCACAGGAGGATTGATGACAAGGACCTTTTCCCAGAGCTGACAAAGAAAGGAACACTTCCTCTGGAGCTGGAGCCCTGAATTTGGACTTCTAGCATCCTAAACTGTTAGAAAATAAATTTCCGTTTATTGTAGTCATCCACTTCAGTATCTGTTATGGCAGCACTAGCTGACTTAGGCGGAAACTCTCAGAGAAGGAAAATGTAAATACTTCCCACTAAAACACGCAAACAAAAGTGATAGGAGTGTACCCACCCTGTCAAAGGTGAAAAACTTTCAAGACCCCAGAAAGCAAGGCAGTTCTATCAAGATTCAACTCTCACAGGTTTCACTGTTTAATGTCACTGGATCTTACAGGCAGTACTTATTTGGAGTTTTGATTTCATGTAAGTCAGAATAAAAAATAGTTTAATTAAAAACAAAAGCCCATTGCCATCAAGTTGATTCCAAACCCAAAGCAACTCTTCAGATATAAGAAAAAAAATGGATAGACTCTTTTTATTACTTTAAAACAGAATAACCTAGTTTGTACTGCTATTTTGTTTTGTTATAAAGAGAAAGCTCAGCAAGAGTAAGACTGACTGAAAACATATTTCTAAAGCATAAAAAGCCACGACTGACTATTAAACCATCATAGTAAAAGAGCTATTTCTTTATAAAATCTCAAATGTTACTGAATTCAGATGTGTATCATGGATTTAAATACTATAATAATTTTCATTTCAAAGCATTATCATTCTGCTTAGGTCTTGTCACACAATCTGAGACAACTACCAGTAGGAAGCCCAGTGATTCAGGAAGGTCCTACTCCTAGCCAATGTACAACAGTCTCAAACACAGAAGGCACAGAGAAGTCCTTCACATGAATCAATGGAAATTTCCCTGAGGATAAGGTCTATAATGAAAAATTAAAGACAGCCAATTCCTTCTAAAATGCAGGCAAAATTCCTTCCATTCTCTTATTAACACACTCTTCTCTCTTACAAATGAATTTGAAAATAAAGGCTTTGTCATTCGACTTACCTCAGAATCTGAATCCTTACTAGAAGGCTGAGAAAGTTCTGATGCATTCATGTCATGTGGTGACAATTCCATGCTTTCCCGAGACTGTGAAGACTGCCCTGCTTCAGGTGAAGGCTGAGATTCAGCCCCTGACTCCCCACTCTTTGACAGAGACCCAGCAGCTGTCTCCCTCGTCTTGGGCAGAGAGGTGGGAGAATCTGTCTCTCTGCGGAACCGCTGCAGTGCTGCACTTGGAGAAGGGCTAGTTCTTGAAAAATCTCCCAGACTTCCAGACCAACTGAAACAACTTCGCAGAGTCCCCAGAGTTGGTGGTGAGATGGTCCTTGTGAATTTGTTGGTCTTCAAAGACTGAGACTCTTCATTGGCACTCACAGACACATCATTTGGAATCTGATCACTTGACATACGTGCTCCCTCTGTGTCAGCCGCCACCCCTGTGTCAGCCGCCACCTCTGTGTCAGCCAGCTTCTTGCCACTGAGATAATCGGACTCTTTTAGATAGGTCTCCTCATCTGTGACGGCGCTGTCATCTAGAAACTGGCTGCTCTCTTTCTTTGCTACACAGGCAGCAGAATCTAGAGAACTGCAAAAAAACCTAAGACAACAGAAATACAGATGAGTATTCCAGTCTTCTCACCGGGCATCAAGATTCAAAATGGAATAGTGGTTCTGTTTCTTCAAAGAGAAAAGTTTCATAAGCATATACTTCATAAACAAAGGCAATACAGGTCTGAGCTTTGGCGTCTAAATTTTGATCACCTAAACATTCACAAGTTGAAGACATTATTGATACAACCCATTTTAGACAGGACTATCCAGAAGCAGTATTTATAAACACATGCGTTTAGAGCTTGTGTGTTTTACCTAGAACTAATCATCATGTAGGTTCTTTCCCCATAACCTTTTAGCTCTTCAAGGCAAGCACTGTTTCTTACTATCTTTGTACCCTCCATAGTATCTAGGACAGCAGCTGACATATGGTTGGTAGTCGAAAATTTAAATATATAAGACAATATGCTTATAACTACTCCTATGTGTAGCAAGCAAGAAACAGACCATGTAATTCTCATTTTGGTGTTATCCTTGTATCAGAACTTCTGGGACCCTTTAGCAGCTCAGTGTATGAAACCCTCGTGGGGCAGCAGTTGAGAGCGCTATAGCTTGCTACTCAAAAGGTCAGCAATTCAAATCCGTCAAGCACGCCTTGGAAGTTCTGTCAGGCAGTTCTATTCTGTACTAGAGTCACTATGAGTTGGAATTGACACAACAGCAATGGTTGTTTTTGTTTGTTGGTTTATATCAATGTTACTATAGTTTTATACATATCCTATAAATTCTACACTATTTTACACACTGAAGTTAAAACTTTCAAACCAAGTATTAAATTCTGTATTACGAAGAGGTGTTACTTTTTTCAGTTTGTCAGCTTGGGAAAAAAAAAAAAATCACCTAAACCATTCTAATACAAATGTCAGGAAGAGCAGTATCACTATTAGAAAAGATTTATTTTAGGAGCATTCAGGCTTAAAAAAACAAACAGCTTAGATCATATAATCAGATACATAAGAAAGTTCAAGAAAATTTACTTTCCCAATAACACACATTAGTTCAATCCAAGATGATAAACAGAAAATTTACTCCACACTAAAAGCCAAAACAAGACCAGTTGCCAAGTGGCAACTAAATACTGCAGAGTAAAAACCCACTTTATCCTCTCATCAGAATTCCCACGTAAGTTTTGTGGGTATGGGGCAGGAAGCAGTACATGGAAGGAAGGGATTTATTAAGCTCCTCACTGAACATAAAGCAGCAGTTCCTAGATTTGGCCACATAATTCATTTTTAAATAAATAACAATCTCTATCATGTTCAAGCTCTTATATCTCTTTAGATTTCAAATATTCTTCCATGTATCATTTCACAGGAAGAGAGAAGGTTCCATGTCAATGCCTAGAGTCATTAAATCAATCAGCTAGAGAGGAGAATTCAGATCCAGAACTCTTCCCATGTGATGGCTCTGTCTTTACAATCAGCCTGTGGTGTCACTTAACTGGTGTGTTTCTAAAATAGGTAGCCATACAATAGATTTAAAACAGACTCCCAGAAAAAAACAAAAAGGTGACAGGAAACCATTTTTTGCATATAGAATGAGGCAGTAATGTACAGCTGAATGACACTAATGAGCAGCACTGTGCTGAAGCCTGATGTGCGTACAGTCCATTAATCTTCCCAACAGCCTTGCGTGTATGCTCATTCACATTTCGTAGATAAAGAAGTAGGTTCAGGAAAGTCAGTGTGCGAAAGATCACTCAGCTAATAAGATGACAGAGCAGAGTTCAAATCCACATGCTCTTTGCACTCCACATCACTGTGACCAGGAATCTCTCCTGTCACCAGGACTAATTATATGACTCTCGGAAAGTTTCTTAACAGCTCAGAGCCTCAGTCCTTAGGCCCCCAAATGAAGAAAATAACACCAAACCTGAGATAAAAGAACTCTGAAAGTTAGCTAAGAAAACAAATTTGATAATATTTAGCTCTTACTAGATTTTGCTATATGACCCTGGCCAGACAGCATAAGTCAAAAACTTCCTCCTAATTATTTTTCAAAGGAAGCTGATGGAGAAAATACTTCCTGCAGTAATTTACCAGTGAAACCAGTAATTTACCTCAGTAATTTACCAGTGAAACATCCAGGAGAGCTCCCTACTGCAGCTGGAGAATTATTAAGCTTCTAGAAGGGCTAAACAGACAAATCTGCGAGAGATATGTAACCGTTATTCTAATTAGCTGTCTTGAAAGAGAAGTTGAGCTCCAAGCAGCAGAAAAGAGAATGCTTTTCTCACCTCAGTAGAAAAATGGAATGCGACTTTTAAAAACTCCAAGTGACAGGAGTCAATGTTCTAGGACTTGTTTATCAGTATCATCAAGAACCCTTGTTCCCCATCTTTTGTGGGACATTGTTAACAAACACCTCTAATGAGGGTGACTCACAAGAAGAGACTCAAAATGATTATTTAATCATATTGTTTTGTGAATAAAGCAAAACCAAACCAAACGAAACCAATTGCCTGTGAGTTCATTCCAACTCATAGCAGTCCTATACCACAGAGTAGAACTGCCCCGTGGGGTTCCCAGGGAGCAGGTGGATTCCAACTGGTGACCTTGGGTGGGCAGCCCAGATCTTCATCACTGCACCACTAGGGTTCCCTGTAAAGACTATAGCCTTGTAACCTAAAACCCTATAGGGCAGTTCTACCCAGTCATACAAGGTCGCTGAGCTGGAATCGATTCAAGTATAGGCTTTTTGGTAATCTTCATGGAAGCAGACTGCCTGCCACATCTTTCCCCCGTGGAGTAGCCGCTGGTTTGAACTACGAACCTTTTAGTTACCAGCTTAGCTGCTTATTTACTGTGCCACCAGGGCTTTTTGTTTGAGTGGTTCTTGGAAAAGACTTGATGGGAAAAAGGCTTGAAAGATCACCTGAAGTAAGGGTCACCAAGTTTCAGGGTCACCAAGTTTCAGTGTCTCATTCACCCACGCCCATTCCTGTTATCACAGTTAGACGCAACTGAGCTGTGGGCTGATGGATTAACCTTGAACCACGCAAATCCATTCTAAGGCTTCCAGAGGAATATATAGGGCTGGTAAATTTCCTTTTTCTTAGAGTTGCTCTCACTCACTGCTGTCAAGTTGTGTCAGACTCATAGCAGCCCTACAGATCAGGGTAAACTGTCCCATAGAGTTTCCAAGGAACACCAGGTGGATTTGAACTGCCAACCTTTTGGTAAGCAGACATAGCACTTACCCGAGTACTCCACCAGGGTCTAGCATGTCTAAATAACTTCTGACACTTAACATCCCTATCTCATGTGGCTGCACCACCATCCAAAGACAGTCAAAGCATTGCTATTTATTTTATCAGTTACGTTTTAGGCCCCTTACTAAATTCAATCCTTTCAACAAACCTGAGGCTAATACAGTGATTATCTCCATTTTTTAGCCAAGTAAACTGAAGCACCCAGAAGTCAGCTTGGCCAAGTCAAACATCTAATGCAAGGACAGGACAAGATTCAAAGCTTCAAAGCCATGTGGCCTGATTCAAGTCCAAATTCTCAATCCCTAAATTAGAGTGACTCTTCAACATCTCACCTGGACTACGGCAGCAGCCTCACTGACCTGTTCCACCTCTGGGCCTCTCAAATCCACTCTTCATAGGGCACTCAGAGGGACCTATCTAAAACAGCAGCCAATCACAACACTTCTCTGATTAAAAAACCCCTGTTTTCCAGCACCTCTAAAGAAAACACTCAACCTTTCTTAGCCCAGCATACAAACTTTCCATGGGCTGGCCCACAGCTTATTCCTGATGGCTCATCACCCACCCTTCCCCCGCTTGCATTGGGGCTGTCATGATAATAAGAGCAACGACCAACAGCAAGGTGCATTTCCCACACCAATCCCTTTGGTAAAGGTGTTTCACTCCACCGAGAAAGCACTTAGTCTGTTCTTCATCTGCTTTTCCACATCAATCACTGAAACCCAGCAGTGACATCTGATACTCTTATGCAACCACTGCCTGGCATAAGATGCCCCTTTAAGCCCTCCAAACCGTATGCATGTTTTTAACACTGCACTCACTACAATATTTCAAAGTGTCTTGCTTATGTACCTAACTTGTCAATTAGATATGAGCTCCTCAAGAACAGATTATGTGTTTCTCATTTGTGTAACCATTACATCTAACACTCCATTTTCAAATATCAGAACTCCAAAGTCTGAACAATGCAGATGGCTTCAGAGTTCTCATACTGTTTATTCAAGACAATTAAAATAAACATCAATATAGCATGTAATACAATAGACAAACAATATCCTATACAGAAACCCATGTACCTGCTTCTGGTCCCTGGAACCATAACTGCACCATTTTCTTCATTTTTCCTGCGTAAAAATGCTGCAAATTTATTCCTTGTCCGAGGTGGTGCACTTAAGCTTCTTTCCCCAGCAGTTCCATCTACCAGGTCACGCATGAACACTTCAGAAGGGTTCAGTGCGTTATCAACTCCGCCGTTGTCTTTCCTGGTCTTCTTTATACAAGGAAGAGAGTACTGACTCAACAGATCGTCTTCTAATGGTTCTTTTAAATAAAAACAAAATGATATTTGTTTTAAGTGTAGTTTAAGATGTCAATTCTCAAACACACTGAAAGATTCAACTAAATCCCAATCAAAATCTAGCAGGATTTTTTAGTAAACATTGTAAAGTTGATTTTAAAACATTTACGAAAATGCAAAACAAATTTTAAAAAGAAGAACAAACTTGGGGGATTACAGTACCTGATTTTGAGATTTACTGTCAACCTACAGTAATTAAAACACTGTGGCTTTATAAAGGTGTAGACGAAGAGATCAATGGCACAGAATGATGGAGTCCAGAGACAGATGCACATTATTTATGGTCTACTGATTTCTGACAAGTATGCCAAAGCAATTCAATGGGGAAAGGATAATCTTTTAAACAAATGATACTAAAACAATTGGATTATTATATACAAAAGGGAACCTTGATCCTTACCTCACACCATATAAAAAACTCAAAATGGATCATAGGTCTAAGTGTAAGAGCTAAAACTATACAACTTTTAGAAGAAAACAAAAAAATCTTATGTGACCTCGGATCTGGCAGAGATTTCTTAGATGTGACCAATAGAGTATCTCACAAAAACAGAAAAGCATTACCATTTCTTGGTCTTTTTACAACAGATAACTTCTTTGGAAGATTTAACTTTTCAATATTAATCACTTGTTCCATGCCCACAGTACTTTGATTTTCCTTCAGTGGTGTAGGCTTTGACACAACATCCAGCTCAAGTCTAGAGCTATAATTTCTATGCCAAATGCTATTCACATTAGGTGACTTTTGGCATGTTTTGTCATTCCAACCGTGACTTCTTGATTGGGTATGCTAAAACAGTAAAAGAAAAAGGTTACTTGAACAAGATAAACAGTCAATTTGTCTTTGCATCAACATAAATTATAAGTACAATGTCCCTCCTTTATCCAGTTTTACTTTCTGTGGTTTCTGTTTTCAGTGTCAACCAAGGTTCAAAAATGTTCAACAAGCATGTAACAGTGAAATCTCACATCACGTGGCTCTGTTATTTACATAGCTTTTATCACAGTGTATTGCTATAATTGTTCTATTTTATAATTAACTGTTGTTGTTAACCTCTTACTGTGCCTAGTTTATAAACTTTATCATAGATGTGTATGTACAGGACAAATTATAGTATACATAGCATTTGGTACTGAGGTTTCAGGCACTCACAGGAGATCTTGAAACTATCCCCAGTGGATGAAGGGGGACTATTGTTAATATATTAAATCAAAACCCACTGCAGTCAAGTTGATTACCCTTAAATAGATCAGCTCTCAAAAAATACTGTATTTTTACACAAATAACTCACGCCTAGGTTTGTTTGCCAACCACAGCTGCACTCACTCACAATGTATTTCTGTAAGCACACTGCTAATTTTTGTGTTACAGCAACATGAAAAAAATAACGACAAAAAAAAACTGGCATAACAGTGCTCAGGAAAGCACTTTGTGGGTGGAGGACATGGTTGGCAAACAGACATAGATGGCACACATTACTTGCATATAAAAATCCAATCTCTCCTGTAATAACATCTTCTATTTTGCCGGTCCTACACTTTTCGATTAAATGTGTCATATAATCCTAGTCTGTTTCTCTTCTAATAAGGGTCAAACAATCTTATTAGCTCATTACTAAGAAAGAAAAGAATAAACCATCCTAAAATGAGCAGATCAAAAAGTAAGACTGCAATTGAAGAAACAAAGCCAGAAAAAAAACTATCCTTTTATAGTTTGGTCATTATTTCAATAAAGAGTAAGAATTACCTTAATGATTACCTAGTAATAAGCCTCTACACAAGTATGGACCCTTTACATGTACCTGAAAGTTAAAACCATAACATTATGTATTCAAAGTAATCAACTATCCCATCTCTAGAAACTGGCTGAGTTCAAACCAAAACAATCAAAGAGACAAACTACAGTAAAACCTGCAAAAGTCAGAATGTGTATGAAGCAGAAACCTAGCAGAGAAGGAAAACGCAAATATTTTCCACTAACAGAGAGCAACAGGAGTGAGATTGAACCCTGCCAGAGGCAAAAAACTTGTAAGACTTGGAAAAACAAGGCCATCCTGTCGAATTCCAGTTCTCACAGGTCTCACTGTAGTTTCTGTAAGACATATACATGGTACCATCACTAGTGGACAACACTGAGAAACAAAAGTTTACTCTTGGGTCTACATTAAATCTTGCACAAAATTTTTGTCTAAGAAAGTGCTTACTGCCAGTTAATATATTGGTAAGCAATCATTTTTAAAGGTCATTATAAGTTATTCACAATGACAATATATGATCTATTATGATAATGCCAATGATACACTAACAAAGCAGGATGGCCAAAGTACCAAAAAATGTTGGTACTTGGGGCATAAATTTCACCTGTCAGAAATCACACCTGAACTTGGAATGTAATCTGTCTGTCACTTAAAGTAAGGATAAAATAAACAAGGTGTTACCTATTGAGAATTAACAAGGAAAGTAACTAGGAATAATTGCAGGATGAGTGTAAAATAAAAACCAGTGTAAGCAGTATAAAGATCATGGCATTAGATCTCATTGATTGTTGTGTTTCACAGCTGACATATTCAATACAACCACCTTTAATTAATCACAGCCCCTGGGACAGATCTTAAATGCGCTTTTTAATAAAGCAGTCATTAAAAAGTTACCGTGGCAGTGTCTGGATTGTAGTCATCGATCTGTTCGAAAGTATTTATGTCTTTATTTCCAAGCGCTATTTGAAGAGCTACAGAATCATCAACATACCTAGGTTAGTCAGATTAAGGAAGAATGTCTTTACAAACCAGAAAAAAGGATACTGTATTAAGACACAAAAATATTTTCTACTGTCACAGAACGTCTCCAGGTGGATCTTAACTTTCTATTATCAGCATTACAGGCAGCACAGACACAGTTGATTAGACCCTATACCCACTGCAGCAGTGGGCTGTCTTCTGAAGCAAAGACCCAAGTCATCATTTACTGTCTTTCAGAGGGGTGGAGAGGACAAGTCATGGCCATCTGCTTAGTGACCCAGAACTCTGACTGGCCTGGGTAGACATGCCCAGAGGCTGTGAAAAAGCATCTTCTCCTGTTGCACTCATGTACCCAGCAGACTCTTCCTCCTCATAAACGGAAATCACTTGTGACAAGTGGTTCTCTCAAGAGCCACCTTCAGAATGTGTGCCATGTGCTGACCCTGTGCAGGTTTCTGTCACATCAATGCCAAGATAATCAGCACACTATGACTGACAATCCTCAGGTTTAGAAACAAGTTGTTTTGCATTTTCACTAGCATGGTAAGTTAAAATAAAATACAGATTTTCACTATAAAGAAAAGGAAAGCAAAAAGCAATCTGCATAATTTTTGCCCATTGTCTCACCATAAAATACCACCATAAAAATATGAAAGCAGCAAATATAAAATCCTACCACCCACTCTGGCTCAGAAAGGATACCACCCAGCATAGCTTAGGGTTTCAGGGTCAATATCATCTTCATAAGCATTGAGAGGAATGAGCTTCCTTTGGATGGGATCAAAAACAAGCTGATACAGGAAGGTATTGTTGGCTCGAATAAAGCCTTTGATGTAGTCCTCTGGGACTGTTATATTCATCTTGAGATAATGCCCAATTTTCTTGATAACCTAGCAATGATGCAAAAGAGTACCTGTGAGTTACCTGCAACAAAACAGGCAACCAGTTATCCCCCATATAGATCAATTTAGAGGAATAGTAGAGGTAAATGAGACAGAAAAAAAAATCAATTGATTTCATTCGTATCTAAAAAAACTCTACCAGCAAACATAAACATGTTATATCACTTAAATTTTCAAATTTCTATAATAAGCATTTTCTTTAGTTTTTCTATTATTAAGCCACAGAATCAAAAGTTCAGTTATATATCAAGTTTATGTGTGTAAGTGTTAACTTTAAGATGGTTTATTCTCCCTTCAAGTTTCATCAACACGGGAAACTAAAACTAACATACAAAACCTGAGAATTAAATCAAATACCTTTACATTTTTTAAATTAAGTCAACATCTAACTTCTGTTAGAGCCCCAAGGAGTTAAGCTGGAAGGGTTCTGAAGTGCTATATGTCAAACTCACAGGTGAAGATGTAAGCCCTCAGAAAATGGAAGGGATCCTGGGGCCACAGGCTGGTTAGAAGGGGCTGTTCTGTCCCCAGCTCTGCCCCTCTCGCCTTCAAGAGAGCTTTCCATTCTATTGCACCATTCCTTTCCATGGGCTTTCAGGCTTTGTGATCTCAGAAAGAGAAAATGGAATTTCTGTTCTGAAAACCTTTATAAAGGCATTTGAAGAACTACAGGAAGAGGAAAAATTAGCTTCTTTGATGTCTTTTCTTTTTCTAAAGGTAAAGACATCAGAGAAACTCTGGATTAATGATGTATGGTGCTTTACGAGTGTACAGGAGTTTCCCAGAAGTTACATGGCCTGTAATATTTGGCAGAATGTGGAAACAGATATAAGAATTCAGCTACTTTTTGTCAAGCCACATCAAAGACATTTGTAAAGATGTAAAACAATGTCTCTCCTCATAAATTTTATGTTTTACAGAACATAAAATCTGATAGTAATGGAATGGAAATTAAAATGTAATAAGTATTAATATTAATTCTACCCTAGAATATTTTGCCTTTAAATCCCTTTATATTAGTCTTCATTTTTAAAATGACCACTACTTTTTTCACAGCTGCTGAACATGGTCTTTCCAATGTGCATCAGTGTTGCAGTCATTTTCTCTCTTTCATGAGACTGTACAGGCTCTGTAGCCCTGGTGGCACAGTGGTCAAGTGTTCAGCTGGTAACCAAAAGGTCAGCAGTTCAAATCCACCAGTGGCTCCTTGGAAACCCTATGGGGCAGTTCTGTCCTATAGGGTTGCTATGAGCCGGAACTGACTTGACAGAAACAGGTTACAGGGTTATTGGCATAATAGGATATTTAAAATCCATATCATGAGTGGTTTCTGCTATTATTCCAGAGATGCTTCAGAAATTGAATATGAAACTTCGTAAGGTACTCTTACTTACCTTTACAATATCTGGGTTATTAGCTAATCTTAGTAGTTTGCATGCCTTTGCTAATCCAATACCACGTAGTGATGACAAGTAGTCACAGCCAGAGAGAATGCACATGTAACGGAACTTCTCTTCTGTGAACACGTCTCCGAGCTGTTTGCACATTCCCAGCCGAGCCTGATCAATTTCCAGTCCATTTCCAAGATGGTCCATTTTTAAAATAACCTTCAAAAGGAAGGAAAACTGTTGACACCTAAAGGGCAATTCTTTGTTTTTCATTATCCAGTGTATTGTAAAAATTGTAAGAACTTCTACTGTTCTTCACCACAGAGCCATAAAAGTTGAAATCAATAGCAGAAAAATCATAGGAAGGAATTCAAACTTATGGAAACTGAACAATACTTTGCTCAAAAAGCCTTGGGTTATAGAAGAAATCAAGGACAAAATAAAGAAAGTTATGGAATCAAATGAGAATGAAAACACATGTTAACAGAATCTATGGGATACAGCAAAACCGGTTCTCAGGGGTCAATGTATCTTTATAACTGCATAACCCTTTCTTCCAGAAAAAAGAAAGGGCCCAAATTAAAGAATTGACCTTACAGCTTGAACAAGTAGAAAGAAAACAATAGAGGAACACCTCAGGCACCAGAAGAAAACAGATTATAAAGATCAGAGCAGAACTAAATGAATTAGAGAACAGAAAAACCATCGAAAAAGTTAACAAAACCAAAACTTGGTTCTATGAAAAGATCAATTACATTGATAAACCATTTGCTAAACTTACAAAAGAAAAACAGCAGAAGATACAAATAACTCGATTAAGAAATGAGATAGGAGATGTTACAACAGACTCATTTGATATGAAAAATATCATAACAGGGGGCAGAGTCAAGATGGCAGACTAAACACATCTCCCTAAATCCCTTTGGAGACCAAGACCTGAACTGATAATTAAACAGAGCCTTCTGGACACCTAGTGAGCCCTAGGACACAGCATAGGGCTGTTAATTTGGACTTCATATCACTGAATGGAAAACTTCCTCTCTTTCTTTGACCCCTGCTCTTGGTGAGTGCTGACCTTCATGGACCAAAAGTAACTTGCCATTTTAACCTTTTTTCCTCTATCTTAGCTGGAGGGTGGAGCTGGGACTTGACTAGCAGCTAATCTCAGATGCTCTGATGGTGGAATTGATAGGCAAAATTGTGATATTTTGAGAGCCCAGCTTTGTACTCTGTGCATCTCGGCACCTTTGGCCTCTCATTCTGCCTCCGCCACTGAGTAGCCAGTACCAAGGTGGGCAGGAAGCTTGTGTGGGAAGCCTTCTTGTTCCACTGGGAGGCAGCACCTACCCAGAAGAGAGTGCTTTTCCAGCAGAAAAGCAGTATTCTACACAGTGGTACCTACAGCTGGGGCCTGACAGCAGAGGCCAGCAGGAAAGTAGCCCTTCTGTATTTTGAATTAGTTTATAACATCTGGGATTGGATATAGAGGTGCTTACTTTGCCAGATGTGAAGAGAGATCTGTACACATAAAAACCTGACTGACTTTGGAAGTTCTCAGATACCTTTTACATTTCATTTTAAGACGGCCTAGAGAAACAACTGTGGTCCATCCTCACAGCAGCCTTCCCAGCCTTTACTGACTCAATGATGTCCCAAAAGCAACAAACTCTGGATAAACGCATCACTAAGAAACCAATCAAAAGAAACAACCACAGAACTTCCCAGACAAAGAACTCTTCCTGAAACTATTGGAAGGTGAATACAAAAGGATTATATAGAGATCCCTCCTAGATCTTACACAAAATTCAGCAGAGCAAAATGAAAAATTAAGCAAGCTGTTCAATCTCACAGAATACCAGTACACTGAAATAGAACAGATCAAGAACAAAATCAAAGAAATAGAAACTTCAATTCAAAGTGAAGAAAACAGAACAGAACAAATGGAAGACAGACTTTTTGACTTGGAAGACAGAGCTACTGACTATAGCATCTATGACGAGAAATCAGAAAAAAGAAACAAGAAAATTGAAGAAGTATGTGAGACTCTATTAAGAGGAACGATCTATGATCAATTGGATTTCCTGAACAGGGCGAGACACCTGAGAACACAGACAGTATTGTTGCTGAGCTGCTGACAGAAAACTTCCCAGAAATTATGAAGAAGAGAATATAGAAATCCAAGATGCATATCGAATACCACTCAATATAGACCTCAAAAGAAAGACACTAAGGCATATTATAATCAAGCTTAACAAAATGAAACATAAGCAGAAACTCTTAAAGGCAGCAAGACTCAAAGCAAAGCTAACATTCAGAGGGAAACCCTGTAGGCTTTCGCTGGATTTCTCAGCAGAAACAATGCTGACATGGAGATAGTGGCATGATACATTCAAAGCCTTGAAGGAGGATAACTTCCAACCAAGAATTATATATCCTGGAAAAGTACCTTTCAAATATGAAAATGAAATTAAGACATTCACGGATGTCTTAAGACACTCGCAGAAACTCAGACTGTGTAAAAACCAAACCAAAGCTACAAGAAATACTGAAAGAATCTCTTTGCTTAGAAGAACAAACCCCCTAACTTTATATTTTAAAAGCAAATACAGGACACTTCACCCAGAAACCTACACAGTTAGGAAAGGTTCCAAACTCAGTCAAAGCTATAATAGTCAAAGAAATGATCCAGCGATCATATCATGAAAACTATGATGTCATCATATTAAAAAGAGGGATGTACTACAGTTGTTATAGTCCTTGCAGATGGAAAGGAAGTTAATATAACCGGTAGCAATTAAAATTGGGTTTCTACATAGGTTATTAAGGGGGACCATAGAGGCAGCCATAAAGCACAATAAAGACGCAACATATGAAATCAAGAAATGTAATACAGGAGTCTCAACAAACACAAAACCAACCCTGAAAAAGGTGAAAAACCAACTCCCAAAGAATGTCCCAGAAAAGATTAATGAGAACAACAGAGAAAACATCAACACAAAAATAAACATATCACAACGACAGCACTATATCAAGCTAACAATACACAAAGAACAGCAAGTGTGGCAATTCTAATCTCATAAAATAGATTTTAATGTAAAATCCACCATTGTGGACAAGAATGGACACTATTTACTGCTGGGAGGTTCAATACACAAGCAAGACTTAGCAATACTAAATATTTATGCACCTAATATTACAGCACCTAAATACATCGAAGAAACACTGACTACACACAAAAAGGAGATAGATCACTCCACAATAATCGTGGGAGACTTCAACACTCCACTCTCAATATTGGACAGATCATCTAGAAAAAAAGCTAAATAAAGACAAAAAAGATCTTATTGCCACAATTACCTAACTAGATCTCATCAACATGTACAGAACTTTCCATCCATCAGCAGACAACTACTCCTTCTCCAGTGCACATGGAACATTCTCCAGAATTGACCAGGTGTTAGGACATAAAGCAATTCTCAACAAAATCTACCATTGAATTAATGCAAAGCATCATCTCAGATCATAAAGCCATAAAAGTCAAAATCACTAGCAGAAAAAACAGAAAGTGGAACTCTTGGAAACTGAACAACCTTGCTCAAAAAGTCATGGGTTATACACGAAATCAAGGATGAAATGAAGAAATTTATGGATTCCAATGAGAATGAAAATACTTCCTACCAGAAACTATGGGATACAGCCACAGTAGTGCTCAGAGGTCTGTTTATCTCCATAAATGCACACATCAGGAAGGAAGAAAAGAAACCAAGCCAAACAACTAACCCTACAGCTTGAACAAGTAGAGAAAGAATAACAGAGGAACCCCTCAGGCAACAGAAGAAAACAGATCATACAGATTAGAGCAGAACTAAACAACTTAGAGAATAGAAAAACAACTGAAAAAATTGAAAGAACCAAAAGCTGGTTTTTTGAAAAGATCAACAACATTGACAAAGCATTAGCTAAACATACCAAAGAAAAACAGGAAACAAATAATCCAAAAAAGAAACGAGAGGCAAGTTGTCATAACAGATCCAACAATCAAAAATATCATTTAACAGATTATGAAAGACTGTATTCTAACAACCTAAGGGAAACAGACAAATTCCTTGATTCACATCATCTACTGAAATTATCACAAGGTGAAGCAGAACTTGATAAATCCATCACAAAGGAAGAGATTGAAAAAGTCATCAAAAAACTACTAACCCCAAAAAACCTGGGCCCAGATGGCTTCACTGCAGAATTCTACCAAGCTTTCAGAGAAGAGTTATCTTCAATACTCCTGAGCCTATTTCATAGTATAGAAAGGGATAGAATACTCCCAAATTCATTCTATCAAGCCAGCATAACCCTGGTACCAAAGACAGGGAAAGCCCCAACAACAAAGGAGAACTACAGACCAATATCACTCATGAATCTAGATGCAAAAATCTTCAACAAAATTCTTGCCAATAGAATACAACAACATATCAAAAAATAATCCATCATGACCAAGTTGGATTCATACCAGGGATGCAAAGCTGGTTCAACATCAGAAAAACAATTAATGTGATCAACCACATAAATAACACAAAAGGCAAGAATCACCTGATTTTGTCTATTGATGCAGAAAAGGCATTTGATAAAGTCCAACACTCATTCATGCTAAAACCTCTCAGCAAAATAAGAATACACAGCAAATTTCTCAATGCAATAAGGGCCATTTATACAAAGCCAACTGCCTATGTCATCCTGAATGGAGAGAGAGTGAAGGAGTTTCCCTTGAGAACAGAAATGAGACAAAGATGCCCATTCTCACCTCTCCTATTTGACATTGTACTAGAAGTTCTAGCCAAAGCAATTAGACAAGACCAAGAAATAAAGGACATTTGCACTGGCAAAGAAGTCAAAAATCTCCCTATTTGCAGATGATACAATTGTATATGCAGAGAATCCTAAAGAATACATAAGTAAACTACTTAGACTGATAGAAGAGTTCAGCAAAGTCTCAGGATACAAGATAAACATAAGTAAATCAGTAGGATTCCTTTATACCAACAATGAGATTATTAATGAAGAAATTACCAAATTAATACCATTTACTATAGCCCCTAAGAAGGTCAAGTACCTAGGAATAAATCTAACCAGAGAAATAACAGACCTTTGCAAAGAGAACTACAAGCCCTTGCTACAAGAAACTAAGAGAGATTTACATAAATGGAGAAACCTACCCTGCTCATGGATAGGAAGACTCAACATTGTGAGAATGTCTATTTTGCCCAAAGCAATCTACTTATATAATGCAATCCCAATACAAATTCCAGTGACATTTTTTAATGAGATGGAGAAAGAAATCACCAACTTTGTTTGGAAAGGGAAGAAGCCCTGGATAAGTAAAGCACTACTAAAGAAGAATAAGACACTAGGAGGCCTCTAACTAGACAACTTTAGAACCTATTACACTGCCACAGTAGCCAAAACAGCCTGGTACTAGCACAAGAAGAGACAGAAAGATCAATGGAACAGAATTGAGACCCCAGAGATGATTCCATCTTCCTATGAACAGTTAATATTCGACAAAGGCCCTAAGACATTAAACTGGGGTAAAAACAATCTCTTCAACAAATGGTGCTGGCAAAATTGGATATCCATCTGCAATAAACTGAAACAAGACCCATATCTTACACCTTATACAAAAACCAACTCAAACTGGATAAAAGACCTAAATATCAAATCTAAAATGATACAGCTCATCCAAGAAAAAGTAGGAACAGCGATGTAAGTTTTAATACACAACACAGACACACTTCAAAATCCGTCAAACAAACCACAAACAACAGAAAATAGATAAATGGGATCTACTAAGAATCAAACACTTTTGCTCACCCAAAGACTTTATTCATAGAATTAAAAGGCCACTTACAGAATGGGAGAAAATATTTGGCAACTCTATGTCAGACTGACACCTGATCTCCATAATCTATAAGGTACTACAAAATATCAGTAAGAAAAAGATAAACTATCCAGTTAAGTGATGGGCAAAGGAGATGGACAGACACTTCTCTAAAGAGGAGATCCAGGCAACCAAAAAACAGATGTGGATATGCTCATGATCATTAGCTATTAAAGAAATTCAAATCAAGACTACAATGAGATACCACCATCTCACTCCAACAAAGTTGGCCATGATCCCTAAAATGCAAAACAAATGCTGGAGAGGCTGTGGAGAAATTGGAACTCTCTTACACTGTTGGTGGGGTTGCAAAATGGTGCAACCTCTTTGGAAAGCCATCTGGCACTTTCTTAAAAAGCTGGATATAGATACAGCATTTGATCCAGTAATTCCACTGCTCAGGATATATCCTACCAAATCAGGGCCATTCACACCAACTGATACATGCACAGGAATGTTTGTTGCAGCACAGTCCATAGTAGCAAAAAGACGGAATCAACCCAGATGCCCAACAACAGAGGAATGAATAGGTAAACTATGGTATAGATACTCAACGGAGCACTATGCCATGATAAAGAACAATGATGATTTTAGGAAACATCTCATAACCTGGTTTCAATTGGAGGACATTATGCTGAGTGAAAGTGGTCAGAGACAAAAGGACAAATATTGTATGAGACCCATACGATAAGAACCCTAAAACAGACTCATGCATAGAAGAAAAGACTCTTTGATGGCTGCAAGGGTGGGGAGGAAAGGAGGTAGGGTTAGGGGAGGAGGGTTTAGATAGTTGACAGAAATTTGGTTGGGTGAAATCTGTGACAGCACACATTAGAAAGAAGATCAATATTAACTGGACCTCAACATAGCATGATTACTCCTTTCATCTTAACCCAGTATTGCAAGGACAGAGTAGCTGGGGCAGGGTGCCAGGAACCATGTTCTCAGGGGAAATCAAGGCCAACTGACACAAAAAGCGTTTTGCTAAGAGAGCTTTCTGCACCCCACATAGGTGAGTGGCGTCTGGGGTCTTAAAAGCTGCCAAGCTGCCATCTGAGGGTACAGCAAATGGTCCTAACTCAGCAGCAACCAAAACAACATGGGGGAAAGAGAATTCAAAAGACAGAGACCCATGTGAGTGAGTGACTACATCAACTTGTGACAAGAAAAACCAGATGGTGCCCGGCCACCACCAGTGCTAGCCATGATGGAGCTCACAAAGTTGAGTCTCACTGGCAACACAGAATAAAAAGGGATGCACCCTGAGATTTCCACTATAAGACTGCAACTGAACTCCGGCCTCGGAGTTCCCTTGGAAGCAGGGCCCCTTGCCCTGATGCTGCCTTTGTCCACAAATCATAATACAGGTCAACTCTTTGGACAGGAATGGATTGGACTTAGAGACACAGAGTGACCATATCATGTGTGCATGATGGTCACTATGCAGCTACAGGATGTTATCCTGCTGACCTCTTACTGGAGGCAGGCTAGTGGGTGGAGGGGAGGGGACAGGAGATTGTTCAGAGGATAAGACATGTATGGAGCAGAGAGGAAGAGTGTGCTATCACTGGGCAGGGAGAGCAGTGGGAGCTGCCTATAGGTGGGCATGCAAATTTATACAGGAATGTACATTTTCACTCAATTATAATAAATATATATATATCATAATAGAATACTGTCAAAGGCTGTAGTCTAATAGTTTTGAAAACCTAGAGGAAATGGACAAATTTCTAGATTCATATCACCCATCAAGATTATGATAAGGAGAATAGATCAAACTTAAGAAATCTATCACAAAGGAAGAGATTCAAAAAGTCATCAAAAATCTACTAACCAAAAAGAGTCTTGGCCCGGATGGCTTCAGCAGAGAATTCTACCAAACTTTTAGAGAAGAGTTAACTCCAATACTATTGAGGCTATTTCACACCATAGAAAGGGATGGAATACTCCCAGATTCATTCTATGAAGTTAGCATAACCAAAGTCAGGAAAAGATCCTACAAAAAAAGAAAATTACAGACCAATATCACTCATGAACCTAGATGCAAAAATCTTCAACAAAATTCTAGCCAATGGAATCCAACAGCATATTAAAGAAAACAATTCATCAAGATCAAGTTGATTTCATTCCAGGGATGCAAGGCTGGTACAACATCGGAAAAACAACGCAATCAATCACATAAATAACACAAAAGATAAGAATCACCTGATTTTGTCAATTGATGCAGAAAGGGCACTTGACAAAAGTCCAACACCCATTCATGCTAAAAACTGTCAGAAAAACAGGAATAGAGGGGAAATTCCTCAACGCAATCAGTGGCATTTATGCAAAGCCAACTGCCTTCATCATCCTGAATTGTGAAAGACTGAAAGAATTCCCTGTGATAACGGGAACTAGACAACGATGCCCACTCTCACCACTTCTATTAAACATTGTGCTAGAAGTTCTAGCAGAGCAATTTAGACAAGACAAAGAAATAAAGGGCATCTGTATCAGCAATGAAGAAGTAAAAATCTCCCTATTTGCAGGTGATATGATTATTTAGAGAATCCAAAGGAATCCATAAGTAAACTATTGGAACTAATAGAGGAGTTTAGCAAAGTATCAGGATACAAGGTAAACATAAGTAAATCAGTAGGATTCCTTTATACCAACAGAGTTCACCAAAGAAGAAATCATCAAATCAGTACCATTTACTATAGGCCCTGAGAAGATAAAATGTCTAGGAATAAATCTAAATAGAGAAATAAGAGACCTATACAGAGAGAACTACAAGGCCTTACTTCAAGAAACCAAAAAAAGACTTACAAAATTGGAGAAACCCTACGCTGCTTATGGATAGGAAGACTTAATGTTGTGAAGATGTCTATTTTACCTAAAGTGATCTACTTATACATTGCATCCTCAATACAAATTCATGTCATTTTTTATTGAAATGGAGAAACATATCATCAACTTTGGAAAGAGAAGAAACCCTGGCTTAATAAAGTGCTACTGAAGAGGAGGAGCACAATGGGAAGCCTCACACTACCCGACCTCAGAAACTATTACACCGCCATAGTAGTCAAAACTGCCTGGTACTGGTACAGAAAGAGATATGTAGACCACTAGAACAGACTGGAGACCCCAGAGATGCCACCAACCTCTCATGAACAGCTGATATTCAACAAAGCTCCAGGATTGTAAACTGGGGTAAAAACAGTCTCTTTAGAAAATGGTGCTGGCAAAATTGGATATCCATCTGCAAAAAGATGAAACAAGACCCCTATCTCACACCTTGTACAAAAACTAAGTCTAAATGGGTTAAGGACCTAAATATCAAACTCAAAACAATAAAAATCATGCAAGACAAAATAGGTCTAATAATGGATGTTCTAATACACAGTTTAGATACTTCAAAATCTGACAAAGCATGATTAACAGAAGAGAAAATAGATAAATGGGAACTAGTAAGAATCAAACACTTTTGTTCATCCAAAGACTTTATCAAAAGAGTTAAAAGACCACCTACAGAATGCAAAAAATATTTGGCAACTATATGTCAGACCATCATCAGATCTCCATAATCTACAAGGTTCTGCAAAATATCAACAAGAAAAAGGTAAATAACCCAATTAAGAGATGGGCAAAGCAGATGGGCAGATACTTCATTAGAGAGGCCATCCAGGCAGCCAAAAGACATGTGAGAACATGCTCATGATCATTAGCTATCAGAGAAATCCAAATCAAAACTACAATGAGATATCCTCTCACCCCAATAAGGTTGGCCATGATCCAAAAAGCACAAAACAAGTGCTGGACAGGCTGTGGAGAGATTAAAACTCTCCTACATTGCTGATGGGATTGAAAGTTGGTACAACCTCTTTGGAAAGCAATCTGGTGTTTCCTTAAAAAGCTGGAAATAGATATACCATTTCTACTGCTTGGAATTCATCCTTCAGAAACAAAGGTTGTAACATGAACAGGCACATATACACAGTGCACAAACGTTTGTTGCAGCACAGTCCACAGTATCTAAAAAATGGAATCAATCCAGATGCCCATCAACAGATGAATGGATAAACAAACTATGGTACGTACCCTCAGTGGAACACTATGCTATCACAAAAAACAATGGCGATTTTAGAAAACATCTCATAACATGGTTTCAGTTGGAAGAGATCATGCTGAGTGGAGTCAGTGACAAAAGGACAAATACTGTATGAGACCCCTGTTACAAGGACTTAAGAACAGAATTATCTACAGAAGAAAATAACTGTGTTGGCTACAAGGGTAGGTGGAGGGGCAAGGGTTTATCATAGATGAGATGATCGATAGATGTTAGAAATTTTATTCTTTTACTGTAATAAAAATTAAAAAAAACAGCAACAACAGAGATAAGCAAGCAGACTTATTATTACCAACTTTGCAAAGAAATTAAACAGAAGTACAGAACACAGTTTGACAGAGTTATATAGCCAGTCAAAAGCCAGGACAGAAAATTCCCATCTCGCGACCTGGTCCAAGCACTGTCCTCTCAGCACTGCTCTTTATATCCACATCCAAGGTTTGTCATGCCTTCAGACAGTGATGCATACAAACAGCTTTTTCTCCTTACTTGCCTTTATGTTTTTAAGTAACTCTTTTTCTCACTATTAAAATAATGCGTGCTTATTGTAGAAAATTTGGAGAATGTAGAAATTCAGGAAAAAGAAAATAAATTGACCAAAATCCTTCGCATGTTGCCATTACCAGCGAGAATTTTTAACATAGTTCATTCTGGCACAGCAGTCAAGAGCTTGGCTGCTAACCAAAAGGCCGGCAACTGGAACCCCCCAGCTGTTCCTTAGAAACCCTATGGGGCAGCTCTCCTCTGTCCTGTAGGGTTACTAAGACCTGGAACAGATTTGACCACACCTAACAATAACACAGTCATCTATAAAAGTACAAATAATATAAATATAGACATTTACTACCAATAAGATCATCCTTGAGTTCTGTATCTTCGTTTTCTTTCCTTAATTTTCTATTACTTTCATTTATAACTCTAAATAACTGCATAGCATCTGATTATTGGATAAATTACCAACCCTAATTGAAAATGGTGACACACATAAGTTATCATTGTTAAAAAGACTAATAAGCCAGCCAAGTGCCGTCGAGTCGGATAGCTACATGCTATTAAAAGTTTTGGAGGAAATAACAAAACTCACCAACCGTAAGGGCTGATTCTGAAAATATGCCTTGACTATACCAAATATCAAGAAGCAAAATTTTAAATAATTAACACTGTGGAAAAAAAAACCAAAAGACCAAACCCATGGCCACTGAGTTGATTCTGACTTATAGCGATCTTAGCATAGAAATGCCCTATAGAGTTTCCAAGGAGCACCTGGTGGATCTGAAATGCCAGCTTTTTGGTTAGCAGCTGTACCACTTAACCACTAAGCCACCAGGGTTTCCACAGGGTAGAACCACTTCACCAAGTTCCCAAAGAGTGCCTGGTGGATTCAAACTGCCAACCTTTTGGTTAGCAGCTATAGTTCTTAAATACTATGCAATGAGGGTTTTCTATAAATATTGTAAGAATGGATGTTAACTGCAAATTTAGAATAAAATAAAAATAGTGTAACTATTCCTGGAGAAAAACTTTTAACTCCTTGAATTACATTACTTCCATCCACATAGAAAACTGTAATGTGTAACTGCAGTGAAGTACCTTCTTACAGCCGAAAGCTAGGAGATCAGAGTCCTCCGTGATGATAGCTTGTACAATGCCAGCTTTGTTAAGATAAGCCAATTGTGCATCAGCTTCATAGGGAGCCACAAGGCAGTCTACTCCCTGGGATCGAGCAGCCTGGAAGAGAATCACTGTGTCTAGCACGGCACCTGGTTAGCATTAAAGCGCTTCATCTCTTACCCATTTTATTACGAGTCTCAATGTCATATTATTTTCAGAAATCATTTCCTTTGAAATAGTTTTTCTGCTTTTAGTCCTAGTCTATGGTGAACTGATACAAACACACACATTTACAATCATCTATGAATTTGGAGAAAGGAACATTGCTACATACCCAGAGTAGAAAAAAAGTACAAGGTTCAAAAGTTATTATTTTGAATTATAGAAAGTGTCCATCTTAAGAACTGCTATGTTCCAAAAACATTTAACAGTTGTTTGGAGCTTTCAGTGTATTTTCCCAAAAAAAAAACATGGGTTTGCCTGTCGTGCTTGTATAAAGTTGATCTGACTTGCCGCTGTACACGAAACATAAACACTGCGCTGATAAAACTGTAAAATCTAATCACTATACTTGAACTGACACACCACAGGAAGATACTTTTAAAACCATCCCCACCATACCACTTGTCTCAAAATCCAGGAAATTAGAACAGAAACTTCCTGTTCCAAATCACAGCATGGCTCCTGAGGCAGAAGTTTGAGAAGTCAGAAACAGGGAAGATGTTTCAAGATCCGGTTGCTACTGATTTCGGCAACAACTGTAACCTGTGCTAAGTTGCTGCCCCGCAATTATTTTACTCTAATTCTTTTCCAGTTAGGTTTTCTCCCCTGCTTCCGCACATGACACAGACCCACAATTTTCTCTTATTTGTCATACCTTCTACCGCATACAACCTTCACCTGAAATGCAAAATACACGCATCTGCTACAGAGACAAAAGAAAAACGCTGAGGCTTACTTTAGGGAACTAGACAGCAGTACTTGCAGCGAGAAAAACTTGAGCCCACCTTTTTTGTTACCCCTTTAACAAACAGTGTGAAAACAGGTCTTAAAGTAAAAGCTGAGGGCTGGGATTGCGCAGTAGGCCGACAGTGAGGCTGGTGAGGAAGTTGCTGAGGGAAGGGGTTGGGGTTTAAGCAGATCAAGAACAAGAGTCTGCAGAGCTCCTGAGGCAGTGAGGCTGGGCCCTGGGCCCACAGATCTCTAGTAGCTAGGTCAAGGGCACACTAAGCTGAGGACTGCACAACAGTGGGGTGAAACCTGGCTCCAGGAATTTATCCTTTCTGTTCCACAGGACAACACACACAACGTGAGTCTTCTATACAAATTACCAGAGAGCCTGCCTTATTCCTCACGCTTTCTCCCTGGGAGATGCTGGACATGTGTCCTCTACATAGTGACATCATCCCTCTTCTCTGACACCTGCCCCATCCCTGAGGTTAAGGCTACACCACTTTTCCTGCCCTGACTTTCTTGCTCACCCACTAGTAAACAACTTAGCACTATTTTAAATCAATTTAGTCATTTGTAATCTAGGCTTCATTTCTTACTCGGCTTACTTTGATTACTTTGTGGGCCATCGCATGTGTGACATTGATTGAGCGGGTGAAACAGTCTCTGGCTTCTGAGACCTTCCCTTCACGAAGAAGCTGCTTTCCCTTAAGGAGATTGGCCTGTCGTCTTCTGCAAGGGGAAAAATGTGAAGAGGTGACTCAAGAAACTGTAAAACTATAATTCCAGACATTTTCCTGAAATAAAAATTGTGATCCATTTGAAAATAGACGGTACATCCTTGAGAATACTGACCCAAATCCTTTAGGCTTCTCTGTGAAAAGAACAAGTGAGACACGCTATCAAGGAAATTAAATAATCACTGCATCTTCACAGCAAGATGTGTGTCCAAAGAGTAACTAAGATGCTCAAGGAAAGAGAACATGAGAAAGGCTTCCTATATCATCAAAACTAAAAGTATAAAGGCCTCATGCTTACCAACATGCAAAGAACTTGAGGGATGTTGTTTTAGGGAGCCATTCCTCTGAAATTTTCTAGAGAATAAGTTCCAGAAAAACCTAAATAACACAAACCACTGGCATGAGGACCGAGGATGCAATTAAACATAATTTATGGAATCAGGACTAGACAAGGGATAAACAGGGAGAGTAAAGGTTACGTGGTCCGACAACACAGTACCACTGCTCTTCAAACGAAGGAGCCTTGGTGGTACACTGGTTAAAGTGATCAACGGCTAACTGAAAGGCTGTTGGTGTGAAAAAAGCAGCAGCTCTGCGAGAGACAGACGTGGCAATTTCCTTCCATACAGATTTACAGCCTCGGGGACCCCGTGCAGCTGCTACAAGTTGAACTCACAGCAATGGGTTTTGGTTTGGTTTTTAGATTGGGACAAAGAATGTATGCAAAAACAAAAGAAAATTTAACTTTTTAATAACCGTACTGGTAGTGGTGGTACTAGTATTTTATTGAAACCATCTTGAGTGTAATGTGAGATACAACACATGAGTAAAATTCTAAGATTCTACTTTTATCATGCCCCCATACTCTTGGGAGGAAATCCCGGTGGTGTGGTGGTTAAAAGCTACAGCTGCTAATCCAAAGGTCAGCAGTTTGAATCTGCCAGGTGCTCCTTGGAAACTCTATGGGGCAGATTTACTCTGTCCTACAGAGTCTCTCTGAGTCAGAATCAACTCAACGGCAGCAGGTTTCTATCTCTGAACACTAGGACTCAGGAGGAAAGAGAAATAGATGCAATATAGAAAGGGTTAAGTAAAGAAACAAAACAGAGCCCCAAATTCTGTAGTCCAGAATCTGAATTGGAAGCATCAGTCTGGGCTCATGAGGTTTTTATCTTTAAGTAAATGTATACATGCACACACACACACATTTCCTCATTCTGCCCACTGAAAAGGCGTCAACTCACTGACCCAATGCCATGGAGTCAATTGTGACTCATAGTTACTCTACAGATTTCCAAGGCTATAATCTTTACAGGAGTAGATTACCACCTTTCTTCCAAAAAGTGGATGATCGGTTCAAATCGCTGGCCTTTCAGTTAGCAGCCATGTGCTTAACCACTACATCACTAGGCTTACTTCTGAAAAGGCCTAGACCATGGAAATAAGCAGACTGTGGTCACCAAGTAATGAGGAGTATAGAAATACACTTCCCACTAAAAGAAACCAGTTTCTAAGAAAACTGCACATTCCAGATCTGGGGCAGGAAACATCCAAGTGAGCCTTGGACCCTCTCATCATACAAGATACCAAGGAAACAACAGAAAACTACTAGGGTTGTCTCTGAAATACTGGGGAGGGAAAGGTGCTAAAAACATTCCCATAGTCAAAACGGGGCAATCCAATATTCAACAAGCATAATAACAAAAACAGACTGAAATCCTGCAAATATGTTTAAATTTGGTCACCTTCAGAAGATGACAGGGAACCAATCCATTACCTTGAAAACTAACAAAGGGTGTGGGGGAAGAAATCAAAGCATTTTAAGTGATTTTTCCTGCAGAAACTGCAACATTTCTTACGTGATGTGTATCAGCATGTGACCATGTAATTGATGAGGGAAATGTTTCTTTATAAGACTGTTTCAGCTAATAAAGCACAAGATTAGAATGTCACTGTGTGCAAGAACCAGTGGATTAATAGATCTAGACAATGAGCATCAACAGTCACAATATTTCAAAGAGAGAAAATAGCAGACATTTTTGTGCCTCTGAATGAAAAAAATAAAACTCAAAAACTCAACACCACCATAGTGTTGCCAAAGAGACTCAAGGTGAGTGACTTACAATGTCCACGCACACACACTTGGACAGAACTGTAAAATACAAGGAAGTAATTACTATAAAAGTTAGAGTAATGGCTACTTTTAGAGGGAAAGAGGATGTTGATTAGGTCAAGGCTTTAAGAGGGGTTTCTGGGAAACCCTGGTGGCATAGTGGTTTTTGTAGTGGTTAAGTGCTATGGATGCTAACCAAAAGGTCAGCAGTTCAAATCTGCCAAGTGCACCTTGGAAAATCTGTGTGGCAGTTCTACTCTGACCTATAGGTCACAGCAATAGGTTTGGTTTGATTTTTTTTGGTTCTGGGGATACTGGGAAAGTTGTATTTCTTGACTTGGGATGGGGTGGGTTTAAATGTCATAATTCACTAAGCTATAGATATGTTTTGTGTCATCTTCTGTGTGTTTTCATATATGATAAAAAAGGTAAAGAAACCACGATTACTTATTAATTTGAGATATACCACAAGCTGGCAAACACTTTGAGATTCAATCTTTCCCTATTTCAACACCTTCTAACATTCATGCAAGTATTCTACCAGAGCAGCCACGTGCCATCAAGTCGGAGCTGACTCATGGTGACCAGCAGGTATTCCATAAATAACTAGTGTTCTCCATATTCCTCCGGGAATAAAGCATATTCTCCTGTTGGATAATATTTCAATGAATCATTTTAATGAGCCAACTACTTTGCATGGACTAATGTTTCTTATTTGTTCAAACAACCTAAGCATTTATGTATGCAGTCCAGCAAAGCTTTAGCATCCAGCCTGTGTGCAAACATGATGCATTTTAGAGAGAAGGAGGCAGGGCATGGATGAATAAAAATATCCCTGCTCAAGAATTCACCATCAGTGCCTGGCCACCATGAAGGCCCCCACTGTGATGGGGGACACTATAGAGTCCCTGAGGTAACATAGGAAAAAGAGGTGTGCAGTTCAAGAACTCTTTCTAAAAGACCATTATTGATGGTCCAACAGCCTGGAGGGTCCCCTCGGTACATGGCCTCTAGACTTGCTGCTGGCCTTGATCTGAAACCAGTACTGAGGTCAACTTTTCAGACAAGGATGGACTGGACTCAGAGGACACAGTGTGAGCATATGGTGTGTGTACTTCCTGGGTTTATGCATTTATAGGAGGCTGTCCTACTGGTTTCTTTCTAGATGGGAGAGAAGAGTCTGGAGAGGACGGGACTGGTGCTCACTAAGAGGATACTGGAAATATAGAGTGAAAAGGAGGAATGTGCTTTCACAGGGTAAGGAGAGCTGATGGAGTTGTAGATAGGTGGGCATGTGGGATTGATTTGGATTACATAGTTTCACTTAATCATAATAGAAAAATCAAATCAAATCAATGAATTTACCATCAGCTATTTAGTTTCTTTATCAGGAAAGCCCAATCACTGGAAAGTTATAGCAGTATACTACCACAACTTTATTAAGAGTTTGCAGTTGTATAAACTACTATCACATGTACTGCTTTCTCTGCTGTTCATCCTTCCTCCCTGCCCCACAACAAAACTCAAAGACCAGCACTACTACACCCATTTTACAGATGAAGACAATGAAGTTTAGGAGAGACAACTAATGTTCTCAGTGCTATATACTCTACTGAAATTTGCATTTCTACTACAGGAATCAGGGTCCCCCAGTAGCCTAGAGAATACAGGGCATAACATCATTCAGTGATAGCCTCCTGGGCTGGGCCACTGTTGCCCAGGAGTATTTCATGCTGTTTCACATGAAGTATAATGATACCAGAAATGGGAAATCCATTTTTAGAATGGACTCCAGGCATGAGAAGATTCTATATAAAAGCATTTTAAAGGCTTTGCCTACCACCACAATGACACTGAGGACACTGATTCTACAGAAATATGATGGAGAGCTCAAGTCAGAGCTCAAACATCTTTCAAGCGCTCCTGAGGCTAACAAGAGACTATTCACAGCTATCCATGATTACCATGACCTGACTGTCAGTGTGTCACACTGTGCGGCCGGCACACTGTTGCCATGCTGGAAGCTATGCCACTGGTGTTTCACATACCAGCAGGTCCATAGGGCACAGCTTTCAGTGGACTTCCAGACTAAGGCAGGCTAAGAAGAAAGGCCTGGCAACCTACTTCCAAAAATGAACTAGAGAATCCTATGGATCACAACTGACTACTGCCCGCTACAGTGCTACAAGCTGAGATTCTTAGGTGGGAAGACACAGAAAGTACAGAGGCCACAATAATGGATTCGAGCACACCACTGATCATGAAGACAGCGCAGGACTGGCCAGCGTTTTGTTCGGTTGTGCAGAGTTGTCACAGGTCAGAGTTACTCAGCAATGCCCAATGACATCTGTGATTACAATTAAGAATGCAGTGGTGAGTCCCTCAGCCACACTGCTCCAGGGTTGCCACCTGTCCCTTAACCAATCTCAGAACCAACTCATTTTTATTAAAAGTATGCTTAGTAAACTGTAGATTGTTCCCATTAGGATGTGGGCTCAGCTATTCGCAGTTAATCCTTTAATACAGTTCTGACTTTAAAAATCAGATCCTTCTAAATACAGTTCAAATGAAAAACCTAGACCTGAAAACAAAACAAAACAAAACAACCCTCTCTCACATGAGTGTAGGCCCAGCGAGGGCAAAACTAGGCAAGCAACACCTGTGTTGAAAACGTCCCTCAGTGAGGCTTGTTTCTAATTAGTTACAACTCATGCCACCTTCTGACAAGCCAGCCCCATGGTCTTCCCAGCACAACATGATGACTCCTGGATCTCAAATCTAATACATAGGAAAAATAAGAATAGATGACATGCGGCAGTATACCTACTTCATTAAAACAGAGAAATTTTTCTTAAGGGCCTCATATAAAATTGTTGGCTCTGTAATATAAATATGGATGATAAAATTTCTAAGATAACCACTGAAAGAGCAGAAATACTACAAGAGAATAGAATAAGGGTGAGAAAAATAATCAACCCAGAAGTCAAAAAAGGTAGAGATTATTAAAAAGAGAAAGAAAAAGCAGGACAAATATAAAATATAAAATAAGAGAAATAAATGGCTCCAAGTAAATTCTTTACCAATGTAAAGGAATAAAATTCTCCACTTAAGAGACCCAGCTACATGTTTTTTATAAGAGACATACCTAAAATGACACAGGAAAGCTGAAAGTAAACAGAAAATGACCTATCAGCAATACACAAAAGAAAGTTGTGTGGCTATACTAATATCACACAGAAAAGACTTTAAAAGAAAGAAGTATTACTCAAGATAAGTGAATTACTATATATTAATCAAGTTTCAGTTTACCAAGAGATATAATGAATTGTAAACTTGAATGCCCCGCTTAGTTTCAAATGCAGAAAATGAACAGAACCACAAGGCGATTAATAAATTTACAAGTCACAGTAAGATTTTAACATACGTCTGTCAGTAAATGGTAGGTTAAGTGGCCACACTCAAAAAACAAGCCCCCAAAAATCAAGGAGATAAAAGATTTGTACGCTACAATCAGTAGGCTTGATTTACTAGACAGATACAAAACTTTCACCTCCATAATTGGAGAATACACATGCTTAAATCTTGTATTAGAGCATAAACCAAGCCTCAACAAGTTAAAAACATTATGAAACAGAGCACAGCATACAATTTTAATATAAGCAATAGATTTAACAGTGAACAAACTTACTCTCTTCTAGACTTCTCCACTTCCTTTTTAGAAGGTAAGGTACATCCATCAAATACAAGAATAGGCTTGATCCCATGAGAAAGTAACATATGTACAAATTTCATACAAAATCCTACATACCTGTGAAAAGAGGAAAGCTCATTTAAATGCTTTGCATTTCTTAAGGCACTACTGCTTTTACTCCTTTCAAAACCAGTGATAGAAAACAACAAATGTAGGTGAGTTGTGGAGAGGCTGGAACCCTCATCTGTTGTTGGTGGGACGAGAAAACGACAGAGCCACTGTGGAAAAGTTTGGCAGTTTCTCAAAAAGTTGAACATAGAACTGCCATATGACCCAGCCATCCAAACCCTAAGTGGTGGTGGTGTGTGCTCCTGAGTCGATTCTGGCTCATATACACAGAAGCGAAGGCTGGAACACAAACAGAAACCTGCATGCCAAGGTTCACTGAAACACCTTTCACAATAGCCAAAAGGTGGCCACAACCAACATATCCAGTTGAATGTGTCAACAAAACGTGGTACGTACATTTCATAGAATATTACACAGCCATAAAGAGAAATGAAGTTCTGATACATGCTACAACATGAACCCTGAAAACATCATGCTGAGCAAAACAAATCAGTCACAAAAGGACGCATACTGTGTGATTGCTCTTAAAATAAGCCAATACACAGAATCCCAAAATATTAATGGTTGCCAAGGGCAGGAGGGAGGGGAAAAGAGGGACTTTTTTGTTGGGATGGCACTGAGTGTATGTTCACGGTGGTGGAATAATCTGGATAAGTACAGCAATAACGGTGGTACAACCTGAAAAACGTCATCAGTGTCATTGAGTTATAAAGGTGGAAGTTGTGCTGGTAGATGTTTTGGTATCTATGTTGTCACCAACAAAAGAACCTCCTTAAAGTTACATGCTAGTGTCTTAACTAAGCAGTGGTGACTTCACAACTTAAGACGACATCCCTCATTTTCTTCTGTAAAATAAAAACCAGTTGGTAAATTAAATGCATTTCATTTAGCCTACGTAGTGTTTTAAAAATGAGGATATTTCACTTAAAAAAAAGATGAGATTATTATGAGAGGAGTTTTTTAAAAAAGCTTTAAGTAAATATTTCTGGAAATAGAGCCTGTCATTTAGAGTGAAAGACCTGAGTTCAAATCCTGCCTCAGACACATATGGCTATGTGATGGCAGCTGTGTTACTCGACCCTCCAAGCCCTGTCTGTAAACTGAAGGACTTCAATATCCCTTCTAGTTCTGACATTTTGTGGTACCAAATATTGTCAAGCAAAAAGCAGGAGGAGGAAACTATGGAACTATAATAAATTCTAAGGACATTTAGATGACATCTAGATGGAATACAAACATCAGACCCCTGGTGCCCTCACTGTCTGTTTCCCTACACCCTTCCAGGAAGGGGAAGATTAACCAGAAAGCAAGGCACACAGGGGCTCCCATGGACTTACTCGTGCTGACTTTCCAAACCTGAGCACACAGTTTCATGTGTTTTTCACTACAGTGTAGGTAAGCACAAGTAAGCCTGTTTGTGCTTTGCTTATTGTATAATCCATCCCTGCCTCCAGGCGGCACACATGGATTCATCTCATTCTTTGTAATGGTCACAGTAGTCTAGCAGCTTATCCAGTGCTTTCTAGCTATTACCCCTACCCAAAGGTAGAGAAAAAAGGAAAATCACACTGAATTCTATCAAATGTGACTTTGCTTGAGGGGTAGGGGGTGGATACAGACATATGACCAACACTTTATTGAAAGTCTCAAAATGTTTTAGTTCAGTAAACATTTACTGAGTGCTGACTACATGGTTAGATCTGCAGATCTCATCTCTCATACTCCTAACTATAATATTCCCTGTACTTTTGGCGACTTGCTAGTAGCCAAAGTTCTTTGAATCCTCAAGAATTACAAAAGAAAAAAAAAAAAAACCTTACCCATGAAGAAATATTCTAAGAAACACCAAAGGTAGCCAAGAAAAATCTGTAGTCTTTAACTACAACCACAACTGTTCAAAATTAGTGATGGAAAAAACTTGTACCACCAGGTGGTGGCAGAAGTACTCATCCTCTGTCACACTCCACATGCCACGGAGAGCTTGGGTCAGATTCACCTGATAGGGTCACAACCCCAAACACTCAGCACACAATGGCCTTTCCCCCTTTTCTTCTAGCAAACAAACAGGATTAGGAAATTTTACTTATTGTGTGTTTTGCTTAAGGAAGTCACATCGAGATCTCTGATCTTTCCATTTACATTGCAACAAGGGAAGAAAACATCTGCCAGTCAAATCCCTGTGCAAAAGACATGACCTCAAATGAGGTAATGGAGTTAAGACCACATGTCAATCTGGCCCATCCTTTTGGCCCCAGATTAAGTAAAAAGGAGTTAGAACACTTTGTCCCTTGGAAGTAACTGCCTCCTCTTGCTAACAGGTTGTCTAGCCTCAAGAAAGTGTCAGTCTGAAATCACCAATGATGTTCAGAGTATTGTTAAAAAATTTATCTCAGTTAAAGAATAAAGGAGATGATTTTTGTCCATAAAGTGTTCTACTTCTTTGGCTTATTACCAAAAAAAAAAAAAGAGGGGGCGCAAAGGAAGCTGACATCACAGAAAGGAGGCATCTCTAATGAGACAATGTTCTAAACACATACTCTCAGTTCCTGGAATTGAGTGAAACCTTGGAATTGAGTGAAAATTATCTCTTTCTGAAAACGTGTCTGTAAGTCAAATTCTTAACAGGCAATGAATGAATAATAACGTCTGCACTTACTTATCAGTAGGTTCACCTTTTGCCAGTTTTTCAGCACAAGGAATAGCTCCTTTGTGAAGCCAACAGTATGTGTCCACAGCTACTACCTGTCCTTTATACTTTCGTACATGGATGGGTTCGGAAGCTTCTTTGATAAACTGGAGCAGTCCATGTATCCCCATGGCCCAAGTTAACTACATGATGTAAAAGGAAAACAGAGATATGTAAAGCAAAATACATTTACCAGAAAGTTTTAGAAAAAAAGCTCAACCCAATATTTCACAGGATAGAGTAGCAGAGACGGGGGTCTGGGGACCATGTTTTCAGTACTAAGGTCAACTCTTCAGATAAGAATGGACTAGACTCATCACAGTGTGACCACGTTGTGTGTACTTTATGGTTCTATAATTTATAGGAGTCTGCCCTGCTGGTGTCTTTCTAGATGGGAGAGAAGAAGGTCAGGAGGAGGGGACAGATGATCATTAAAAAATACTAGAAATACAGAGTGAAAGGAGGAATGTGCTGTCTCTGGGTGAAGTGAGCAGGAGCTGCAGACAGGTGGTCATGCAAAATTGATTTGGATTGCACACTTTCACTTAATCACAATTAAAATAAAAAGTTTTAGAAAAATAAAGACAAAGAACTTGGAAACTGATATAGAAAGTTACTGTTTAGATGTTTGAGAATGGCTGCTCTTTAATATTTTAAGTGGGCTCCTCTCTGTCAAGGAACCCTGGGGGTGCTGCGGTTAGGGAAATGGCTGCTAACCATGGATTGCAGAGTTCAAATCCACCTGATGCTCCTTGGAAACCCTACGGGGCAGTTGCACTCTGTCCTGCAGGGTAACTACAGGTCCTGTCAGACAATTTCTACAGTCTATGATATTTACATGAATCGTGAATACTACCTCTATGGCCACGAAATAGTTGCTCAATGTTGCTTCTTTCCAAAGTTTTTCACATTCAGAATCATTAATGTGTATGCTCCCAGCCTACATGTAACCCAGTGGTAGACACATAGAAGGTGTCAGAAAGTAGTCTCTCCCTTCCCCCAAAAGGAATTATTGAAATCCACAAAATTAGATATGCTACAGTATCCCATTGCCTTTACACAAGGCATTATAAGAGTCAACACACAAATTAACATAGAAGTAGAAACTCAAAAGCAGTTTGTAGGAAGGTAGGCATTTCAATTGCAAAGTATACAGACTTATAGAATTGGATCTGTACTTTTCTAGGACTAAAACGCACTGCTGTCAGAATGCATTATTCCAGGCAGTGAAGATTCTGTTAATAAGCAGTGATGCTGTTCTCTGAAAGTCACCCCAAAGAACAGGTAAAACTGTGCCTCTTGGGTAAACATAGCTTCAAGACAAATCCTTTAACTCGCCATTCCTTTCCGAGTTGTTACCCTAAGCCCTTCGTATACAGAAATTCTGGAGCTGCCACGGTTCTTTCCTAATCAACTACCCAGCTTCTTCTCCCTAAGTCCCACACCCCCAACTAAAAAGTGGAAGATAGCAGAGTACTGAGGAAATGCACTGCATTTCGTAAGACGGATTTCTCACACTGGACATCAAGTTTGGAAAGACCAGCAAAACAAAACCCAGGATCACTAGTCAGTCTTTCTCTGGTGACACCTTACCAGAACTTTGATGTTCTAGTCAGCAATTCTCAAATTGCAGTTCATTGAATCTCTGCTCCACTTCTAGCTTCAGGAGTGAGCCCAGGAATTTTGATTTTTAGACACAAGAGGTCATTTGATGCAGGTGGTCATCAAGCCCCGGCTGGAGGAAAGTAATTAGTCTTTATTTCTGAATGTCTTTACATAGAGGTTTCATTCACTCTGAGGAAATCTGACATAACGCACATTTCAAGAAAGTTATGTTTCTTCTAGGCTAGGTAAAGGTCCTAGAACACTTATTTTCTCTTTAGCACCGTAAGAATGACTGAGTGCACTTTTCATTTCGAGGCACCCAACAGCTGCAGCTTCTCCGCTTTATTCCTCGGTCTCCCAGGGACCTTCAGGGATGGCTTCCAAACCCATTTCGGGCGACACGTTCCGTCTAGTCTGCACAGCATTAAGGACAAAATTTACCTTAACATTTAAAAATCGGGACACTGCAGGCAAAAACTGGACTGCAGCTTTATTAGAGCAGTCCTACACTCCTGGTCCCTGTTGCCCCCAGTCAAAGGCGTGGAGTGACAGCAGCCCCTCCCCTGGGTCGCCCAGCCAGACACTTCCCACGAGTAAAGGGCTTGGCTGTAGGTTCAGGAAGCCCATGTCAGCCCTCTCCTCCCCTCCAGAGACCCCGAATCTCAACCGGAGAGACACCGTGAGACTCCCTGACTGACCTTTGCGGGGATCAGCAGGAACGCTGTTCCCAGCCCCAGGGCTCCCGCTGTATGCTGCCCCCTTGGCCTACTCTCTGGGAAGCGCTCTCCCCGCCCGCCCGAGAGCAGCCTGGTGTAGGAACCATACCCGCTGCCCAAAGCCCCGACTCACGTCGGCCACAGCACGCCAGGCCGGCGGTGACAAACACCAGCAGCCAGCCTGCAGGCGAGCGCCAAGAGGCAGGCTTTTCAATTTGCGCGGGACAGGTCGGCCCCGCCCCCAGCGGAAGTAGCGTCAGCCCGAGATTCCGGCTCCGCCTCCGGCGATCCCACCTGCTTCCTCGCCGCCGGAGCCCAGCACCTCCTGAAAGCTGCGGCTGCCGGTGCCCTCTGCCTCCGGACGTCGTCGCCCGCCCCAACTTCCTGCAGCCCTTTGAAGGTTGCAGAAGAGGAACGATGCTCCGGAAGTTGGGTGTTTTGTTCTCGCTGGGGCTTCTGGGATGTGTAGTTCTCTTTTGACCGCAGTCTCGGTTCCGGGACTCTGTGGTTATAAAAGCGTCGCTGGTGGTTTAGGGAGGACTTGGCGGGGAGAAGAAAAAGCTTGACTTCTAATATTCCTTTGAATCTCCCTGGAGACTTTATAAATAATTTTAACTAGTAAGTCCAGGAGCACCCTGTCATCAGTCATGAAAATGTGTGTTGTAAGTTACGGCATACAGACTTAAAGACGTTTCGGACTTGGGTGGCCACTTCGCTACATTCTCAAACCCCGTAACACCCCAGACCTGATCCCTGGCCTCTTAGGAATATTGTAATGGACTAGCGGGAAGGGCCTTAGTTCTAAACTTAGTCAGCCCAAATCACAAAGTATCTTCTGAGTTCAGAAATCCGCAGGTATGATAAACTAAATCAAAGGAGTAGATGCATTTTTTAAAAATGTTCACGTTTCTCTTGTACTTTCCTTAAAAGCCTTCATGATGGAGCCATCATCCCTACATGTTAAAATCGTTGAGCAGGTGCCAGTTCGGGACCGGGGCCTCATGGGGAGCAGGGCTGCCTCCTCTCGGTTGTGGTCGTTGCTGGGCTACCTAGGAGTGGAGACCAGAGGAGTTACCTTTCCTCCCACTTTCTGTACCCAGGGTAAACCTCACCCTGGACCAGCTTAGACAGTTCCAAACGGTAGGCTGAAGGACTTAGACATGAGGAGGAGTCCCTCGGTGGTGCAACGGTTAAACGCTGGGTGATACATTGAAATTGGTGGATAGAACCCAACCAGCGGTGCCTCAGAAGATAAGCCTGGTGAGCTGCCTCTGAAGGTCACAGCCATGAAAGCCCTATGCAACAGAGTTCAGCGGTGATCAAGGAGGGTTTCTGATTGGTTTGGGTTATATATGAGCAGGATGTGTTTGTAGAAGAATGTTCTTAACAATCATGGGAGTAAAGGGGTGTAGTAACTGCTTCAAGATGTCTCAGCCCACAAAGAATATACCAGAGGAAGAAACCCAAACATCAAAAAGGTACCCATTCCAGCCGTATTGTATCTATCATTAAACTTAGATAACAAATTGCTATACCGCAAACAACCCATACCTTTAATATGGATTTGACTCGTAGGGTCCCAGGCTTGGGACTTTATCAAGACTCCAAGAACCCAAGATCTGGCTGCAGTGTTTGAAGACTTAAAAAAAAGAAAAGAAAAGAAAATTAACCAGTTAAAAACCATTTCACTGAACAGAATATTTTTACTCTTTGGGAGGATAATACCATTCAAATCAGTTTATGCACAAATTTACAACCTATTTTAGATGTGTCTGTCAGTGCTAGGTGGTGTGTGGGAAACAGATGGTCCCTGCCTTAAAGCAACTAGAATCTAATTGGGAACACAAAACAGGGACTCATGGAAAAGTTACATCACAATGCATGATGAAAACCAGAAACAAACCTACTGCCATCAAATTGATTCCACATGAAAATGACCCCATAGGACAGATAGAACTCTGCTCCCTAGAGTTTCCAAGGACCACCTGGCAGACTTGAACTGCCAACCTTTTGGTGTAGCAGATATTACACTTAACCGCTATGCCAAAGGGTTTCTAATACATGATGGTGCTTTATTAAATTCTCAAGCAAGTGGCACCACCAATGAATTCTTAATTTGAAGACTCAGTTTTGGTGTTACCAGCTCCCAGAAGCCTTCCCCAAGCTGCGTGTTTCTCCCGTGTGCACCCAGCCACGCTCAGCTGCCTCCTTTGCCCTGATATGCTTTTCCTATTCTAATTGACTTTGTCCCAAACTAATCGATAGTCTCCTTGAGAAACAGTTGCTAGATGTAGCAAATAAAAATATAGGACACCCAGTGGAACTGGAATTTCAGATTTAAAAAAATTAAACAGGTAATTAAAAGTATACTTAAAGCAATATTTGAGAAGTAAATTATACTACCATGAATTCTACAAAAGAATCCATTGTTTGTCTGAAATTCAGAATTCACTGAGTGTCCTGTATTTTTACATGGCAGCCCTTCCTATATGTCTACTGATGTTTATATCCTTGGTGTCTAGCATTAGAGTTGATCAAAATGCCTGGTTGTGTGGACAAATAAACGCATCCCAGCGGTGTAACACCAACTCGTTCTGAACTTCCCAGGCAGCTCTGATTTTAAAAACTCTGTCTTGTTGAAAGATTGTATTGTGATTTTTACTTTGGAGAATGATTGTCTTTATTGTTACAGGAGGGTGTTTTTCTGAAGTGTGGGACCAGGGAGGTGACTGTGGGCACTAGGACTCAGTGGTCTCCAAGGGTCCTTCAGGGATTTCCCCTACCTTTGTCTGGTTTCAGGAAGGGCTTCTGGGGTCACACTTCATCAGCACCTGTTCCCCCCAAAACTGAGGCACCCACTAGTGCTGGCCAAGAAGAGCAGTGGGAGTGGGAGTTCTCTTCGGTGAACATCTGGCAGCAATGGGGACTTTCTCCGCTCAGACCCCAACTGCCCTCCAGGCCAGGCAGACAGAACTGGTGGCATCCTCCTGTCCCGGGCAACTCCGCACCCTCCGTCGAGTTGTCCAGGCTGTATTTTCATTTGGTTCCTTTGCTAAACCCAGTAGGGATGAGTATGAAAAACAGAATGCTTGTGGTGTGAAGATAAACATGATGGACATGTTGGCACTGGGAGTGATTGCTACATAGTCAAGGAACAATTGCCACACCCCCCCCCAGAATATCAAATCCACTGCCGTTGAGTCAATTCTGACTCATAGTGACCCTACAGGACAGAGTAGAACTGCCCTGTAGAGTTTCCAAGGAGCACCTGGCGGATTTGAACTGCGACCTTTTGGTTAGCAGCTGTAGCACTTAACCCACTATGCCACCAGGGTTTCCACTCAAGGAACATGATAACTTTTATTTCTGACTAATCATAAACAGCTCCAATTTTCTGACTGAGGAACTCACTTTGGGGTGCTCATTTTTGTAGATCAATTAGGCTGGTCTTTCTTTGCATTTAGTTGCCTTTCAGTTTTTTAGTTAGCTTACTGAATTTTGTTTTTCATTGCATTTTTACAGTCAGTTCTGTGTATGGCTAGTGACACAGTATTCACAAGAAGTTTGGTTCTTAAGTTAAAAATGAGTAACTCGAAGAGAAACTACTAAGTAAAAGGACAGGTGTTTCTCATTTGTCACAAACAACCCTGTTTCTAAAGCACAGTCATTTCTCCCTTTATAAAAATAACCCTGCAGCGACTGCCCGTCTCTCCACTGCCTTTCGTGCCGAAACTTCTTATAAGAACTATCTTTGCTTGCTGTCTCAAATTCTTCTTTCACTATTAGATTTTTTTCTTTCTTTTTAACTTGAGTATGACATACATTTGAGGTATTGGTGGTTCAGTGTTAGAATCCTCACCTTCTGTGTAGGAGACCCAACTGGCATACCTTGTGTGCCACCACCGCTTGTCAGTGGTGGTTTGTGCCTTACTATGATGCTGAACAGGTTTTAGTAGAGCTTTTAGCCTGAGACAGACCAGGAAGAAAGGCCTGGCAATCTGCTTCGAAAATCAGCCAGTGAAAACCCTATGGATCACTATGGTCTAATCTACAACTAGCTGTGGGATTGGGATGAGACCTAGCAGCATTTGGTACTGTTGTGCACAGGATCTGCTCTGCATTGGGAACTGACTCTACGTCAGCAAACAATAACAACATGACATACGCATACAGAAGTGCACAACTCCCGAGGAGATGATCATAAACTGAACACACTGTATCACCCTCACTTAGCCATCCCAGAAGATGCACTGTATTCCCTTTCCAATCACAAACATCTCTGCCCTTTCCAAAAGTAACTATTAGCCCATCTTCTAACTGCATAGGTTACTTTGCCTCGCATACAAAGTTTGTGTCAGTGGAATCTTGCAGTTTTTATTTTTTAGCGTTGTCTTTTTTCCTTAGCATTGTGTTCATGAGATTTGTCCATTTAAACCTGTGAAATTCTTTTTTCTGTTTCATTTCTCTGCCAGCCAGCCAAGTGCCGACGAATTCCATTATAGAATTGATCCTTTCTACAGTGGACTAGATCCCTAAATTGTTTGCAGATTTTAGCTATTATTAATAAAGCTACTGCGCACCTACTTGTGAGTTCTTGTATGTTTATACATACATGTAACTACAACTCCTAGTTTTTTCACTTTGCTCACTCTGCTTTGGTCATTCTGGCCTCCTTGCCATTCCTTGGCCACGGCAGGGCCATTACAGGGACAGTCCCATTTCAGGACATTTGCACGTGTTGTGCCTTCTGACTGGAATGCTCTTCCACTAGATATCCAGACGGCTCGTTGTCTCATTTTTCTTAGATCCCTGTTGCTGTGTTCCTTCTTCAGTGAGGCATTCTCTAAGAATCCTATTTAAACTTTGCAACTTTTGTCTCTACCTTAGGAGCCCTAATGGTCCAGTGGTTAAGCATGCCGCTGTTAACCAGAAGGTCAGGAGCTGGAACTCACCAGCCTCTCTGCAGGAGAAAGATACAGCACTCTGCTTCCATACAGATCACAGCCTTGGAAATCTTACGGACAATTGTCCTCTGTCCTGCGTGGTTGCAGTGAGTGGAGAGGGAGCTCTTGGCACCTAACCACAACATTTGTTTATTAGGTCCCTGGTGAGCACAAATGGTTTGCCCTCGACTGCTGTCTCCCACCCCACAATAATGAGAACTCTACCAGGGCAGGAATTTTTGTCTGTTACCTCCTATAACACTGCATAGCACCTGTTAGAAACCCAGTGAATACTGGTTGATGGGTCAATGAAAGTAGCTATTCACCCGAATGTGAAATGGGCTACTGATGTTTTTAGAGCTTTGGAGAATAGTGTTATTTGCAAAGTTGTTTTACAGTGAGATTAACCAAAAAGTTATAAAAATGAGTATTGTTTGAATAATGTAGGATATAGGAAGCTGAAAATAAATGTAGTTTCTCATTCTCTACTGTGGAGGAAAAATGACTTTTTCTTTTGAAGAGTTGCTTTTCCTTTGCAAAAAACTATGAATGCATTCACACAAAATAAACTTCTAAAAGATAATAGAACTGTCTCCAAAACGTACATTTTAGAGAAACTAGCATAGGTATTTGGCAAAGCTCTCTTTTAGGGACTTAGAATTTCAGAGTAAACATTAGAGCTGTCTCTTTTTCTTCTCTTTACATGTAATACACACACCCTTACATGTAAGTGAACATATACACATATTAAGGTCCCTGGCTGGTACAAATGTTTTGTGTTCATTTTATGGGAAGAGGATATATAAAGTGCCACGGGAGTCCTGAACTACAACACTTACGACGCACTTACTATGTTTCCAGTTTCTTGTATATTTCCCATGGAAACCATGGCGGCGTAGTGGGTTAAGTGTTAACGTCTGCTAACCAAAAGATCGGCAGTTCAAATACGCCAAGCAGTCCTTGGAGATTCTGTGGAGCAGGTTCTGCTCTGACCTATATGAGCTATGAGTCAGACCCAAGTCTGTGGGAGTGGGTTTGGGTGTATATTTTCCATGCTGAACTTAATACTCATAATACTAAGAGATGTGTATATTTATTATTGCCATTTTACAGATGAAACAACTAACATACAAAAACATTAAGGGTGGGATTTGAACTCAATGTGGTTTAGTCCTAGATTCTATGCTTTCAACCATTACCTTTGGATGGACACTATTTATTTATGAACAGTATATTTATGTTTTCAAAGTTAACAATTTACTGATCTCTTCAGAATTATTAGTTTGTTTTTTCCAAATGATTTAGAAGGAAGAAAGGAAAAGAACAGCTTTTATTTAGAATCTACTGTGAGGCATTTTTACACTCATTGCCTTGCTGAATCCTCACAATAGCTCCAGAAAGTAATATTATTATGCCATTTTACAGTAGAGAAAACTGAGGCATAGAGAAGTAGGTAACTTTGCCATAGTCCTCAAGCTGTTACATGAAGTGATTCAAACCTAGATCTGCCTAATTTCAAAAGCCTGTATTTTTCACTAGGGCAGGTAGAGAGCAGAATCAGTGTTACCCAGCCAAGACCCAGGAAAGAAGGAATATACACGCTTCCGGCCCACCCACGCTGTAAGGGGCCTGTGGAATCAGAAACACTGAAGACACAGTTCCAACTGAGAATTTCTGCATCCACAGTGGCCTTTTTGAGAGGCTGGCCCTCAAAGCCACCTTCTCAGTGAACCCATGCTCTGGGGAAGTGAGTAGGGAGGATCTCTGCAATCACAGCCAGCCTGACTCTTCATTCTTGTGCAAGGTTTTTAACAAAGGAGACGTCCTGGGTGGAGCGGCCGCTAGAGAGGACCCCTTCCTCTGGGAGAGCAGCCTTGCACTCTAAGGACGCTTGTTAGCACAGCTGTTTCCACTCTCCAAGGGAATTCACTTGCCTGAATTCATTTTGTGGTTTTGTTTGAGGGGAAAAAAAAAACATGAAAAATACGAAGAGTTACAAGAATGGTTGTCATTTCTTATGGGGAGCTTGGGACTCAATCACACCAGTGGCAAGAAGTGGATATTCCACTTTTGACTTGAAAGGGAAGATATGACCTGCAGTACGCTTTCTGAATAGCCCCAAGATGGCAAGGTGATGCGGGACACGGGATTTCAGCAGATGGCTGGAAGGGATACTGGTTTTGAAAAATTCAGCGAAATAGAAACTGGAATAATGAAACGGATATCAGCATCTCAGCAGAACAAGGTGAACATCCAGCAACAGACTGCTTAGGGAGGAGAAATACAAGCTGGAGAGGCTCAGCTTAGACAAAAGAGTCACAGTGATTACAAGGCAGAGGAGTCCTTACATCACCAGTGCCAGATTCTGCATGAAGCAGCTGCTGTCAGAGTGATGGTAATGAATTCGTTTCCATTTAACGGTTTTTCAGCCTCCGGGAGACTTAGCCAGCAGTTCTATTTTCAGAAGGAGAGGACAAACACCTCCTTTAATCACACCATTCAAAATTTAATAAATATTTTCATTGAACACCTGTGGCCAATTTTTCCATTATTCTTTATCTGTCTGTCTGTCTGTCTCTGTCTCTGTCCCTATCTCTCTATATCTGTGTGGATTTCTTCTGTTATCCACAGTGTTACCTCACTTGGTTCAGAGCTTCAGGTCTAGACACACATTCTTGTTGTGTGCTGTCAAGTGGATTCTGACTCAGGGCAATCCTCTGTGGCAGAGTAAAACTGCTCTGTAGGGTTTCCTAGGCTGTGATCTTTATGGGAGCCAATCACCAGGTCCAGGAAACACTGGTGGCACAGTGGTTAAGTACTACAGCTGCTAACCAAAAGGTCAGCAGTTCCAATCTGCCAGATGCACCTTGGAAACTCTACGAGGGCAGTTCTACTATGTCCTGCAGGGTAGCTATGAGTCAGAACTGACTCAATGGCAACAGGTCTTTTTGTTTGTTCTATTCCAAGGAGCTGCTGATGGGTTCAAACTACAAGTTTTCTGTTAGCAGCTGAGCACGTAACATTTGAGCTACTAGGGTTTCTTCCGGATACACGTTGCTGTGGTCGGGTGCCATGGAGTCGGTTCCTACTCACAGCGCCCCGGTGCCCAACCGAATGAAACACTGCCCACTCTTGTGCCACCCCCACGATTGTTTTTAGGCTCGAGCCCATTGTTGCAGCCACTGCATCAGTCCATCTCATTGAGTCTTCCTCTTTTTTGCTGACCCTCCACTCGACCAAGGGTGATGTCCTCTAGGGACTGATGCCTCCTGACGACATGTCCAAAGGATACATACTACTTGGATACAAATTTGGACTACAGAGCTTACTAGGTGTGTGACTCTGAGAACATTTCTTAATGTTTTTGTTTTCTATTTCCTTTTCTGAAAAACAATCCGAACTGCTTCACAGGCTTGTCAAGATTCGGTGAGACAATGCATACAAAGGGCACAGGACAGTGTCTGGTTTGTGGCAGTCTGTCAGTTAAGTGACAGCCCACATACTATGTTGTGTATCGTGGCTTACAGTTTGCTAAGAATTTTCACACACTTTTTTGTTTGGTCTTGACAATCTAGTGAGACAGCTCGGGTTTTCCCTTTTTTTCAAAACAGATGAGGAAAACGAAGCTTCCAGCTCTATTCTGAGACTTGCCCACTCTCACAGAGCAGGTGATAAAGTGAGAATCTTTTATCTTGAAAGGTATTATTCATAGATCAAAGTCATCTTCACAAACTCATTATTCTTTGGGTAGTTAATTTGACCAACTTCATTCATAATGGAAGAATCACAATTACAGCCCAGGTGTCCTCCTGCTGTACCTCATCCTGAATCTCTGGTTTCCCTAAGAACCACACAGAAAGAACCGGGGAGCCTGTCCCCAACTGTTTCAGCATAAGGTGCAAGAACAAATGGTCATTGGCTCTAACCAGTCTTTGGCCAAACGCAACCTAGGAAGGGCAGCAGACTGAGCATCACTGAAATCATTCCATCTAAGAACAGGGGTACCACAGGCCCCCAGAGCATCCTTCCTTCTCTTAGTAACAGCCCTTTCCTTTGGGAAATCACCCCTTTATTCATCTCATTAGTGAGGAAACCAAGGCCCAAAAAGCTTAAGTCACAGACACTGGCAGAGCTGAATATTACCGAATAATTACAGAATGCTTTTAAGTTATAAGACATTGTCCTAAGGACTAATAGATACACATTGTCCTTGTACCTTAAGGGGCTCCGAGGCTGCTGGGGAGACAGACCTAAAGCGCCCAACAGGTTACTATGAAATGTAATGGCAAGTACCACAACAGACATAACAACACAGTATGGTTAAAGTAATTAGAATTCTGCCTTGGGTAGAAGTGGTGGGAGGGGGGATAAGGAATAAGGACTGGATAAGGTTATTTTCACCCTCTTGAATACATTTTTCTAAAACTGTGACAATGTACAACATCAGTGCACTGGAAAACAATGGTGTTAAAACTTTCAGAGCCTGGCATGTAGAAGGATACAGGGTTTATGGGAGGAGTGGTTGAAGACACGACAGGGGTCTTGTCTGATGAAGCCCTGTGTTATTAACACGTGGTCTTGATTTACGTGTCCTGGGTCTGTAGTTCCATACGCGTTTCCACCATCAGTCGTTGCATCCGGGGGGCCCATTTCACTCACTCTCACCAGATTTGCAAACCAGGGTGGGGTGGTGGGTTGTACCTATAAAGTGGTGGCGTGGGTTTTTCCTCTGAACTTTAAACAACATTCCTCTCATCTTTTTTTTTTTTTAACTGTTTCATCATGAAGCATTTCACATTAACAGAAACTTGATTAGCTTTCAGAAAACTTGACCAAATCACGGTATGACTCACCACTCATTTGCTTGATTGGTTTCCAGAAATCACACAATGTAATGATTTTATAAAACACATTTAAAAAAACAAAACAAACCTACGGCTGTCAAGTCAATTCTGACACATAGCAACTCTATACAACCCAGTAGGACTGCCCTGCAGAGTTTCCAAGGAGCACCTCATGGATGTGAGCTGCTGGCTTTTTGGTGAGCAGCTGCAGTACTTAGCCATTACACCACTGTGGTGTCCATAAAATACATAGAACAAGCAAACAACCCATTGCCATCAAGTTGATTCTGACTCACAGTGACCCTACAGGGCAACTGTCACATAGAGTTTCCAAGGAAAACCCGATAAATTTGAACTACCTACCTTTTGGTTAGCAGCCCTAGCACTTAACCACTATACCACCAGAGTTTCCAGTAAAATACATAGGCTTCAGTGTATTTTATGGCTTAGACCCAAGGATTTATAAAATAGATAGGCTCCCATAAATCCTTGGGTCTAAGCCTATGAAAAGGTGATGTAGAAGTTCCATTTCTCTTCCAGAGAGTTTTGATGATCAAATTTTAGCATGAGTCAAGTAAGGGTAGCTGACTTGTTCTTACAGCAGTGCCCTCCAGCCCTCCTTTGTCTTTGGTCTCCTACTTCCTGGAATGCTCTTTCCCATCGGTCAGGTATCAAATACCCAGCTGTAGCTTCATAATACCCATACTCCCTCTCTGTAGTGTTTAGGTCTGCCTAGCTTAACACCACTGCTGGCAATACCAGTTACTTTTGGAGAATTAAAATTTCAGTTCATTGATTATCAGAGTTATTTAGGAATTGGAATCCTTTTATATGTAACCACCTGCAGCTGGTCTCCAGGTGGAGCTATTTCTGCTCACTAGAGCCTAGGTCATCAGCAACAGACAGTCACATGGAGAAGTCTTTTGACGGCCCAGAACCAACCACATTCCAAGATACGGCTCCGTTCTGCATGAACCTAGGTTTTCTCTATCAAAATTCCTCAAAGGCAGTGTAAAATCTGTAAACATCTTTTTTACAAAACCCAGATATAATTACCCTAATATCAAAGCCATTTTACCTTTAAAAATCTGTCTTCAATAACTCTTCAACTGACATAATTCATTTTTCAAAAGCTTTGGACTTGGGGGTGTTTCTGTAATCGATATTAGCAAAATAATGCCTTCGAGCTCTGTAGAAATTACTGGACCCACCTAGAAACTATTATTACTTGTTTTTTTGGTGGAAACTGTAGTTGTATAAAGCACCTTCATGGTCCGGTTGGATCACCTTTTGAGACTGATCTGAGCTGAACGCAGAAAACTCTTGCTTTTGTTTTGCTCTGCACATCACACTGTTGTTGCCATCAAGTTGGTTCTGACCCGTAGACACCCTGTGTACCACAGAAGGAAACGCTGCCCCGTTCTGAGCCATCCTCTCAATCGTTGGTTGAGCCCATGGTCGCAGCCGTTGTGTTAGGGCAACCTGCTGAGTGTCTTTTTCGCTGACCCTCTACCAAGCGTGATAACCTTCCCCAGGAACCTGTCCCTCCTGATTACATACACAAACGAAGTGAGATGAAGTCTTGCCATCTCTGCTTCTGAAGAGCACTCTGGCTGTACTTCTTCCAAGACAGATTTGTGCATTTTTTGGTGGTCCATGATATATTCAATATTTTTAGCCAGCACTGTAATTCAAAAAGGTCAATTCTTTCTCAGTCTTTCTTATTCATTTTCTAGCTTTCCCATGCATATGAGGTGGCTGAAAATACCAAGACTTGTGTCAAGTACATGTTAGTCTTCAAGGTGATGTCTCCCCTAAAAGATCCTACCATGGTAACGGGGATCCTGCTGGACCATGAATCCTGCCCAGCTCTGTGTGTGTGTGTTGTAGAAATCTGGCTCCTGAGAAGAACAGGTGCTTCTGCAGACAGGTAGGCATGCAAAATTGATTTGGATTGTACACTTTCATTAATTACAATAAAAATTTTAGAATTAAAAAAAAAATTGCTCCTAAAGAATAGTACTATAGAAAGTCTTCTGGAAATTACTTTGTCATCTCCAGATAGTATTTCTGCTTAAACTGAATGTCCTGCCCTTTTTTCTCAGATTATTCATTCATCACAAGTCAAGATGCCTCCCCGAATCAGAATGTGCTCTCTAATTATAACAGGAATTTGCATCTTTGTAGTGACCTTAGAATAATTAAAAAATGTATAGATAAGAATAAAAAATCACCAGTTAATACTGTAATAATACCATTTAGGATTAACCACTGTGAACCTTTTATATATCTGCCAGTGTTTTTAATATGCATGGTTATATATAATAAGCTATGTGTATGATTTTAAAAATAAACCTGGCATTAGTGTATACCTCATTTTTTATATTTTTCTCATGTTGCGTTATTTCATGAACATACTCCTGGGCCTATCATTTTTATATATTCCTTCATTAAGGATGTTGAATACTCTGGGGGTTAGTTCTACCCTGGCCCCTAGGGTCGCCATGAGTCGAATCCGACTCGACGGCACTTGGCTCATTAAGGATGTGTCTTCAATCATCTCATACGCACGAGAAAGCTAGACAATGAATAAGGAAGAAAGAAGAACCGATGCCTTTGAATTACGGTGTTGACGCAGAATACTGAATATGCCACGGAGTGCCAGAAGAACAAACACATTTGTCTTGAAAGAGCTCCTTGGAAGCTAGGACGGCTAGACTTTTTCTTAGGTACTTTGGACATGTTATCAGGAGGGACCAGTCCCTGGAGAAGGACACTGTGTTCGAGAAAGCGGAAGACCCACAACACGATGGATTGACACAGCAGCGACACCAAGGGGCTCAAGTGTCATCAGCTGTTGCAGAAGGCGGCGCAGGACCGTGCAGCGTTTTGTTCCGCTGTACACAGGGCGGTTGTCGGAACCAACTTGATGACAACAGGTTTAACAGAAATCATTCAGAAAAGAAGAATCTGGACAAAAAGAAAAGGCTATCTTGAAAGATGAAAAGTAGAACGACTCCAAGTTGATTTTTAATTAAAAAAAAAACAGAAAACAAAAATAAGGCAGTTATAATTTTTTAATTAGAAGAAGGAAAAATTAATGAAAAAAAATGTGAAGTTCCAGTTTCTACTCAAGATGTAGTAAGAGCATTCGTCGATGAAAGGTAGGTAGTAGCAAGAAACAGCAGGATGGCTTGTTCTGCCTTTTCCCTGTCTTTGCTTTGACAGGCCAGGAGGTGGCGTTAAAGTGTCTCTCATTTGGTAGGACTCCAGCACTTAGGACTGGGAAGGGACAGTCCTCAAACTCAAAATTTATCTGTTGTCATTCAGATAAGGTCATATCTATCATGCTGGCCCTAAAGGAGGCATTTGAAAGATATGTCTCTAACTCCTGTTCTCTTCTATTTTGTAATGTTTATTACACAAAAGCAGGGAAATCCAAGCAGGCAGGTAAAAGAAGAGAAAGAGGGAGGAAAATTATTCAATATTTTTCAGCAGTGTCATAATTCAAAGGCATCAATTCTTCTTAGATCTTCCTTGTCCATTGTCCAGCTTTCACAAGCATATGACATGATGGAAAATACCTTGGTATGAGTCACGTCCACCTCAGTCCTCAAAGTAACATCTTTGCTTTTTAATTCTTTAAAGAAGTCTTTTGCCGCAGATTTGCCCAATGCAATATGTCATTTGATTTCTTGGCTGCTGCTTCCATGGGTGTTGCTTGTGGATCCAAATAAAATGTAATCCTTGGCGACTTCCGTCTTTTCTCTGTCTATCATGATGTTACTTACTGGTCCCACTGTGAGAATTTTTGTTTTCTTTATATTGTGGTATAAGCCGCACTGAAGCCTGCAGTCTTTGATCTCCATCAGTAAGTGTTTCAAGTCCTCTTTACTTTCAGCGAGCAAGATTGTGTCATCTGCATATTGCAGGCTGTTAATGGGTCTTCCTCTAATCCTGATGCTGCATTCTTCACCCAGCATTCTTCTGGAATTACTTCCTCAGTGCAGTGTGACACTCTGCTTTTGTGTGACCTTTGTAACTTCCAATCAAATAACTGGGTGGGACTGTGCAAATAAGACCTATGGAACTCCAACAAACCAAGTGGTCAGTTTTGCCACCCCACTAGGTTTGAAATGAAGTGCCCTGGAGGTGGAAGGGAAAGGATCTTACTACCATCAAGAAAGAACAACCAGAAGCTATTGTTTGGATCTAGGATACCTGAGCTGAGACCCTCTTAGACCCAGGATACAGAGAGAGACAGGGAAAGTCAAGACACTGAAAACAGCAAGATGGCGATACACAGTGGCAGAGAAATGTTAGCAACAGAAGCAGCAGAACCAGGAGACCAGCAGATGACGGGCAGGATGTGGCCCAGTGGGCTTCCCAGGCCATAGAGCCAGAAGGCTGAGCACCTTTGTCCAGGAGGCTTGCTGGTGTTGTAGGGTGCATCTGCTGGGCACTTGATGGAGCTTGGTTTGCTGACCCAGGGAGCTAGAGTTCAGTGTCTGTGGGCTGCGGCTTACTGGTAGAATGAAGTGTCTTGGGGCACTGAATGGCAGAGCTAAAAGAGATTCCCAACACTTGCCGGAGCAGGGCGGAGGCTGAGGGCACCGACCCTGAGACTGGCTGGGGAGAGGTGTCCTGATGGAAGAATTGCCTCCTGAGCATCCCTCAACCTGAATCGTAACCGGTTACTTCCCTAGAAGCAGTCAAGAAATCACAAGCTGTGTTGCACTGGGAAAATCTGCTGCTAAGGACCTTTAAAGTCTTGAAAAGCAAAAGTGTCACTCTGAAGACAAAGGTACTCTTGACCTAAGCCGTGGTATTCAGTTGCATCGTATGCATGTGAAAGCTGGACAACGAATAAGGAAGCAGAAGAACTGACACCTTTAAACTGTGGTGTTGGGGGAAAATATTGAATGTACCATGCACTGCCAAAAGAACAACCAATCTGTCTTGGGTGGTGTACAGCCAGAGCGCTCCTTGGAAGCAGCGATGGCAAGACCACAGCTTACATACTTGGGACACGTTTTTAGGAGGGTTCAGTTTCTGGATAAGGACATTATGGCTGGTAAAGTCAGGACTCAGCGAAAAAGAGGAAGACCCTCAATGAAACGGATTGAGGGAGTGGCTGCAATAACGGGCTCAAGCATAATGACAACTGTGGGCATGTCACATGACCGGGCAGTGTTTCCTTCTGTTGTACCTAGGATCGCTGTGAGTTGGAAGTGACTTGACGACACCCAACAACAGCAACTTCCCTAATAAACTCCATAAACACAAGTGTGTTCTGTTGAGTGCTGTGTGGACATTGCCCTGAGTGACTGAATCCAGCACAGAAGTGGCGAGTGTCGTGGAAGGGATGGTTGGTATCAGAGGTGGTAAAGATCGGGGACAGAGGAGGCGTGTCTCATCTCTGGGCTTTTGATCTTGACTGTCCTTTCTCCTCGTGGGGTTACAGGGGGTAAGATGCTTCTCCCAAGCCATTTTTAAACTTGACATACAGACTGAGTATGGTGAAAGGACACAACCATATCACACATCTTTGCTGACTTCAAACCACATAACATATCCCCTTGTTCCTTTCAAACATCAGCTTCTTGGTGTTTTTTTTCAGATTCTGCAGCAGCACAGTTAAGTGTTCTGGAATTGTGCCTTTCCCTAGTCAATAAAATACATCTTGCTGGTATTCTCTGCTTTCAACCAAGAACCTTCTGACATCAGCAATGATATCCCTCTTTCCCCATCTTTTTCTGAATCTAGCGTGGATTTCTGGCAGTTCCCTGCCAATCAAGGTACTGGTATAACCATTTTTAGTTATCTTTGACAAAATTTTACTTGCTTGAGGTATTAATGATGTTGTTTGATAATTTATGCACTCTACTGGATCACTTTTCTTTGGAATGGGTTGGCCAGATAGTTGCCTTCCCAATTTCTTGGCACAGATGAGTGAGTACTTCCAGTGTTGCATCCATCTGTTGAAATACATGAGCTGGTATTCTCTCAATACTTGGAGATTTGTTTTTCATCCATGGTGTTATGCTACAGTATGTTCTAATAGGTGGAATGGCTAGTGCTTTTTTTAAGACCCATAAGAATAAAGAACATAAAGATTTTTATTTACCATATGAACTTCAGACTGGTTTGCACTTTTATCAACCATTTAACATTTATGCAGTAGTTTAGGGAGAATTTTCATTTTTATAATGCTGAGACTTCTGAGCCAGTAACAAATAATGTTCTATTTAAGTCTTTTATGTCCTTCATTTTAAATTTTTATTAAAAAAAATAAAACAAATTAAGCTTTTTAATACACTCGATGGCACTTGGCTGGCTTACTTTTTTTCAAATTTAGACCTTGCATTTTTATTGTTGAATTTATTCCTAGGCATATTTTAATTGCTACTGTATGTGATTGTTTTTTCTGCCATTATACTGCTATTTAATTGTTCATAAACTGGGAAGTTTTTTTTTTTTTTTTTTGCATTAATTTGTGCCTAGCCAACTTATTGATTGTTTATAATGTCTTTTGAGTTAATTCTCTTGGCTCTTCCAGGTTCAGTCATACTATGTGAGGATATTAATATTTAAACCTTTTTTTCTGTCTTGATTTTTAAGAAGCAGAGTGAACGAAATTCTAAAAATGTAAAGTTGCATAACTTAACCTTTGTTGTACATAGAACCACTGTTAATTTGCAGAGTAAACATCTGGGATACATAATAAAAATGAGGTGTATTTTTAAACAACAGAAAGTCTCAAAAATAATACCAATGATCTGTTGGCAGTCATGAGAATATTGGAAAGCCTAGTCAATAGCCAGTTGTATACAAGGCACAGGAACATTAAGGACATTAAAAATTTGTTCAGTGTTTTATAACGTGACACCTACATTGAACACTCAAGCTAACTTCTCCTTCAGATTGCAGCTGACACAGTCAAGTTACGTGGACATGCCCTTTGACCCTGCTGCAGCAGGGGCTAATGACAAGAGAGGACCTCTGCCCTCTTATCTGTCAGCAAATGCCACTGCTAATGGACAGAGATTATCCTGGCCTGCTTCTTAATTTTCCTCAGCTAGAAATGAAAGAACTCTCTGTGGCTCCTAATAAAATAAAGAGAAAAAGCATCGCTGCATTTAGCTAAATAGGACTCCATAACGACTGACGGGAAACAAGAGATGAAAATCCTTATTGCTGTTATCAGTATGCAGATTGCCATGCATCTCATCACCATGGAGAAGCATCACCTTCTCGCGGGCTGGGTAGTTCAATGTGCTGCTTCAGAGGCTTGGAAACCCTGGTGATGTAGTGGTTAAGAATTACAGCTGCTAACCAAAAGGTCTGCAGTTTGAATCTACTAGGTACTCCTTGGGAACCCTATGGAGACGGCTCTACCACGTCCTTCAGGGTCGTTGCGAATTGGAATCGACTCCAGGGCAATGGGTTTGGTTTATTTTGGGGTCACAGCCTCACTGCGTATTTTAAGTTGGCATTGCTGCACTGGCAAACAGCCTACTTCTCCCTGCCAAAGGGGTTTTGGATTCAGTTCACATTCTGCTTCTATATTTATTTTTACACCTGTAAAAACAAAACAAAACAAAAATCACCAACTACTAAATATGTCTACTTTGTGTGCCAAAGCAAAGAGCCCTGGTGGTGATGTGATTAAGAACTTGGCTGCTAACCGCAAGGTCAGTGGTTTGAATTCATCCACCACTGTTTGGGAGAAATATGCAGCAGCTTGCCTGGGTCCCCATGAGTCGGCCAACTCAATGGCGATGAGTTGTGGTTTGGTGTGCGTCAAAAGGTAGGAACGATGCTAAGTTTTGTGGGCGTTATAGCATTCTGTTAGGTGGTCCAATAAATTATCCAGACCTCCTTTTATACATTTTCATAGATGTGGAAATATCCAGCTAGATAAAGCTGTAGAAGAAAAACAGATCATGATTATATAGTTTTAGTTACCTAGATAGGTGCAGACAATTAATACTTTTTCAGACCCCAAACGAAACCATTTGTAATGGGGTTAATTCCAATACACAGTGGCCCTCATGTGTGTCAGAATAGAACTGTGCTCCACTGGGTTTCCAGGAGCTGAGTCCTCAGGAGTAGGTAGCTAGGCCTCTCTTCCAAGTCACTTCTGGGTGGACTCGAACCTCTATCTTTCAGTTAGCAGCTGAGTGTGTTAACTCTTGTGTGACCCAGGGACTCCACATATTGTTAGACTCGACATATTTTGTCTTCTTCACTTTAACATTCTATCTTGACTTGCAGAAGCAGTATGTGCAAATGAATCTCATTTGCTTAATGACTTATAATCAAATCATATCGATCTAATGTAACATAACCACTCTCTTAGTGACCGGCGCTTGGCAACGATTCATAATATTCTATCACACCCCCCTTAATCAATGTTGTTGTTGTTGTTAGGTGCCGTGGTGTCAGTTCCAACACATAGTGACCCCATGAACAACAGAACAAAACACTGCCTGGTCTTGCGCTGTGCCCACAATCGTTTTTCTGCTTAAGCCCACTGTTGTGGCCACTGTGTCAATGCATCTCTTCGAGGGTCTTCCTCTTTTACGCTGACCCTCCACTCTACCAAGCACAATGTCCTTCTCCAGGGACTGATCCTTCCTGACAACATGCCCAAAGTATGTAAGACACAGTCTTACGATCTTTGCTTCCAAGGAGCCCTCCAGTTGTACTTCTTCCAGAACAGATCTGTTTGTTCTTTTGGCAGTCCACGGTACATTCAACATTCTTCTCCAACACCACAATTTAAAGGCATCAATTCTTCTTCTTTCTTCTTTCTTCATAGTCCAGCTTTCAATTAAATCAATGATTCAATCAATGAGCAGCCAGAATTAAGAATGAGGATCCTAATATCAGAATCTGAGTTTCTCCCAGAGCAGGAACATTTTCTAGTGGAGCATGTCCAACTTGTTGCAATTGAGATCAGCGGAGAGAACTGGGAGCTGTGACCGGGGCCATCAGTTGCGCATTGACAGCACTAGTGAGTGGCCTGGCCCCAGGAGGGACCTCTAGAGGAGCCATGGTAGTTGGCACAGTGACTTCAAGCTCTCAAGCTTAGCAATTTCAACACTGGAGCAAGCCAATACTGATTATGCATATTTTCCATAAAACTGAAACATTGGCACCAATGCTAGCACTGCTAATAGTATTTTATTTTAAAAGTACGGTATGCTGCTATCTTTTTATATACTTTGTCCTTAGAAAATAATGAAACCAAGAGGCAGTCAGGACAAGGACTGAAATTCTTCTTCCCTTCCAGCCTACATCTCTCTAGAAAGAATAAGAAATTATTTCAAATAAAGGACTCTATGGGAGGACAGTGTGGCTGTAAGAACATGAAACTAATCCTCTTAGGAAATATGGGAAGATGGACCAGAAATCTAGGAACCTCTTCATCCCTCTAGCCTACTCCATTTTCCTAAAGATTCAAATTGAATTAAGACTTTCTGAAAATTTACTGGACCCAAACTCTTGCTGGGAGAAATAAAAATTCTATAAGGAAAAAAAAAAAAAGAATTCTCAGCCTCACTAGTAAGTTGGGACATGGCAATTAGCACAACACAATGACACTTTTTCAAAGGGAAGTGATGGAGTTAGAATGTGTAAAAACAAACCTTTTCTAGTCAGGTGAATATTTATTTGATATGGAATTCTAATGCCATGTGTAAGCTCTGACTATGTCTCATAAATAATTCAGAGTTTGGTGAGGATAGAGTTTTTAAATTTTCATGGAATCCAGAATCCATGAAGGTTGAAATAACTCTTGCAAACTATATCCCTAAAAAGAATTTTGAACCTTAAGCCTTGTGAAAACTGGTTTCCTGAAAGTCATCTTTAAGTCAAACAACCCATTGGCATTGAGTTGATTCCAACTCATAGCGGTCCTATAGGACCGGTAGAACTGTGCATGTGGTTTCTGAGGTTTAAATCTTTACAGAACCAGACTGCCACATCTTTTCTCCCGTGGAGCAGCTGGTGGGTTAGCAGCTGAGTGTTTTAACCACTGTACTATCCCCAGGGGGCCTGGTGCCATTGCAGTTTGGTTCTTGCCGCCTTCTACTGATCAAGGGTGAACAGGAGAGTCACGCAGAAAATCTTTCCTCATGAGTAAGGTTTATTCAGGTAAAGAAAAAAGTCTGGAGTCAGAGATGGAAAGGACTTCCTGGTGTGGTAGTCTCCAAATCCCTGAGCAAAGGCCCATCTGAAAAATATCTTCAGATTTTAGAGGTTTTGAGGCTGGAAGGGAACCATAGTGGGAACTAGAGGGGAAGTGTGCAGAGAGGCAGATTCTAAGGTGGCCCCGAAGTGAAGTCTTCTGGGACTTGTAGTAGAGCTGCAGTTTCAAGAGGGTGTGCACAGTGAAGATTTCTGGGACTTGTAGTAGGACTTTGCCTCCCCAGTCACAACTGTAGTCCTTTGGCTACATTTGTACTCCCTTCGAGTACCCCCAAACCAGTTTCTCTTGATTTTTTTCTGAAAAGCAACTGAGAAATTTTACACTATCATGTGAATGCTTAGCTCAGTGTCCCAGGAAATGTTTAAAACCTTTGTGCTGCCAAGCTAAAGCAAGTTCCTTCCGCCTGTCACTGACAGCCCAAATTCAGAGACCAGGGGAATCAGGTTCCATGCTTTATTAGCAGACAAGCTGGCAAATCCGGGGGACAGTGAGAATAACTTCTCCAAAGCCTGTCCCACTTGGGTTACAATTCCAGTGGCTTTATGCCCAGATTACAAAGGAACGTGTATCTAGAAAATGTCAAACCCTGTCACAAGATAGAACAAGAGAGTCACAAGATTCATTATCTCTCTGAAGTTTGATTTACCACCCTGGAGACAGGTAAAGGAATGTAAGTTTGTAGATCCGGCTGGGACAGGGAATGGACTTTAGTTTAGCAGTCTAGATGACCTTGGTCAAGTCCCAGCTACTGACATGGAGACTTTTTATCCCTTTACCACTGCCACTGAAAGGTATCTGCATCAAAGGTTTTTATGACGTCTGGTTCCAGGTATGGTTTTACTTGTGAGGAAATGGAAAAAAATTCTAAAGAGGCCTTCTAGACTTTCAGAGTTCTGTCTCAGTACCACCAGGGTTTCTCAAGTGAAATAACACCCCCCAAACCAAACTCATTGCCTTTGAGTGGATTTTGACTTATAGTGACCCTATAGGACAGAGTAGAACTGCCTCATAGAGTTTCCAAGGGGTGCCTGGCAGAATAAAACTGCTGACCTTTCGGACAGCAGCCATAGAACCTAACCACTCTGCCACCAGGGCTTGCAATAGTCTAGCTTAATTAATAAAAAACATTTGCCTAGAACACTGTGCTCTTTTAAAGAATTAGTACGAGAAATTTCAACAACAGAAGCTCCAAAGGTCAGACTAGAAGCTAGTTGTCAGGGTAAATCAGTAATTATCTGAATTGTTCATGCAATGTGAAAATTTTGTTGCATCAACTTGCATTACAAGTTATTTTGTCAATATTCTTCTGGCTCTGTTTCCATGGCAATGTATAATTACTAGTGATAAGCCGGGATGGTGTATAAGTACCTTTGAAACCCTTTTATTCCTTTAGAATATGTTTCACTCTGTAGTTAGAAATGCTTCTCGGATTTGCAGATCATATGCTAAATAAATTTCAACCAATTTCTGTTATTGGCTTAACATTATTTCTAACATTAGCATTTTGAAATGCTGAACTGAAGATACTACACCAATACCAGAAAATAATTGGCTCCTGAAAATAGCATGCTATTCTGGAATATCTGAACACTGCAAAACTGTGCTTTAATACTTAGTTAAGTCAAGACAGGAATGACTAACATGATAATGTGTCAGGATGAGACATCAAGGTGACAACAAGAGGAAACCCAGAAAATAAGACTGAATAGTCCGTGCCAAATGAGTCAAAGCGTAACCCTGGTTGTGTAGTGATGAAGTGCTATGGTTGCTACCCAAAAGGCTGGCAGCTGGAATCCATCAGGCACTCCTTGGAAACTCTGTGGCGCAGTTAAGGTAGGCTATTGGAATCAACTCAGTGGCAAGGGGTTTGGTTTGGGTTTGGGTGGGGTTTATCTGAACAATTAATCTGTGTGTGTGCAGGAAAATCTCTGTTGACAAAAGCTGGATGGTTAGTCCTAGGTCACTTACGATGAATTTTTAAAGGGGAAAGGAGAGGAAGCACAAAGCAGAAAATGAACAGTTTGGCAGATGTTAGCGTAAATGAATGAGGCTCTCTTCCCTTCCTGAGACGGTAAGGCAGTCCTAGTGGCCTGCCCAGCCTCTGGTCACTTGTGCAATAAATGTATCTCAATTTACAAAAGACACTTCAAAGGTTTAGGATTGTTGTCTGAAGTAACGGGTAAAGTTAAGTTCTTTTCACAAGATAAATGTTAAGGGAGCTCTTAGTTAACAAAGAAATTCTGGCAGTGTTGTGTAGTGGTTAAGTGCTATGGCTGTTAACCAGAGGTCTGCAGTTCAAATCCACAGGGCACTCTTTGGAAACTCTATGGCGCAGTCCGACTCTGTCTGTAGGGTCGCTATGAGTCAGAATCAACTTGATGGCAATGGCAGTGGGTTTGGTTTGTCACAAAGGAAAATCTGCACGGCTTCATTGTGACTGTGCTAACAGTGGTTCTAACCCAGCATCTGACCCTCTGGAGAAAAGGTATGGCAGTCTGCTTTTGTAAAGGTTAGAGTCTTAGAAGTCTTATAGGGCAGTTCTACTATGTCCCATAGGGGTGCTATGAGTTGGAATCGAGTGTCTCCACATTACTTCTTTTATTTTTTTAATCTGTTTTGTAGTGTATTTCACAATGGCCAGTGACCTCTGTGATTTTTCCCACACATTCAGAATAATCTGACAGTCTGGCCTCATCGGCTCTCTGTTCCTGGAATGTCTTGGACCTCTGCCATCTGGTGAGTGCTTTCCTGATGCGATATACAATGCTGGCTGAAGGGAGGGTCTCTTATTCCCCAGATGCTCTGGAGACTCTGGTTTAGCTTTGGAACCTCATCTGCCTCAAGAAGTCCAGTCCTTATTTCATTCTTTAAGCTCAGGCTTATAAGCAAACAAATGGACAGCAGGCCCATCCCTTAACTTAAAACATCCCACTTAGTTCTGCTCTGCTAGAGGTCTTCAGCCCTGCTGTGGTTTCCATGACACATGAGTAGTCACAGTGGAGACAAGTGAACTGAAGGCAAAATTAGGAGGACCAAGATTCAATTTTATTTCTACTTCTCTCATTCTGATAGGGTTAATAGCTGTAGAAAATTCTTAGCTAGCTTCTTTTTTAGTACTTACAGCATCTTTTTTTCAAGGAATGCTGACACACGCAGAAAATTGTAACCTCCCTTCTGACTGGTACTCAGGAAATTTTTGATATTGCTTTGCCAGGCCCCAAAACTATTCTTGACCACTAACCAGACAGAGTGATGTCAATCTGCAGCCCCCATCCTGGTGGTGTAGTGTGTTAAGTGATACATCTGCTGACAAAAGGCCAGCAGTTCAAATCTGCCAGGTGCTTCTTGGAAACTCTATGGGGCAGTTCTACTTTGACCTCTAGGGTTGCCATGAGTTGAATCCAACTTGACAGCAGTGTTTTGTTTTTTTTTTCCCCCTCAGATAAGCAACATAAAACAAACAAACAAAACCCAGTGCCGTCAAGTCAATTCCAGCTGGTGGCATAGTGGTTGAGTGCTTTTACAGCTGCTAACCCCAAAGCCATCAGTTCAAATCCATCAGGCACTCCTTGGAAACTCTATGGGGCAGTTCTACTCTGTTTTATTGGGTCACTGTGATAAGTAACACAGTTCTGGAAAAATATAACCAATCTCCAAACATCAAGGACAACTTGTCTTGGAACAAAGAAACTGTTTCTCCACCAACTCTTCTTCCTCTAAACACCTACATGCCTACATCCTTGCCTACCTGTCTTTACTTCCCTAAACCCTTCTATAAAACTTGCCAGGCTGGACTGAGGTGCTAAGATATTTTTCAGGGTGCAAACCCATCATCTTCCCAGATAGCTGGTCATCTGAATAGAGAGCTCTTAAAAGATTCAATCCCCGTCTCTGCCTTTGGCTTAGTAGTGACAGACAGCACAAGCCTGCAACTGGGTTTTTTTCCAGTAACAATTCCACTTAGTGATGTTTTCATTCTTTATTTCTGACACAAATTATTTTCTAGGATGGTGTTCGAGTACATAAAACAATAAACTTTCTGTATCTGATGAGTACATCCTTCCTTTCTTCTCTCCTCCTAGTTCTATCCCTTAGCCCGTGTGTAGAGTCTCCTCTGTTGTAGGGTAAAAACATCACAAAGTTTAGCATGTCACCTTTTCACAGATTGGCTAGAAACTGTGATCTTACATTTTGAACTATCTTTCTGAACAATCCCTGATACTGGGTTCTTAATGACAGTCAGGAGGGTGTTCATTGATCCAACAGATTTCTCTTCCCTGGATGCTAATCCCCCACATGTCTGTCAGTTTGTGCTGTGAGTGCTTGCATTTTGCTGTGTTGCTGGAAGTTAGGCCACTGCTATTCAGATCCCAGCAGGGTCACCTGTGGTGGACAGGTTTCAGCTGAGCTTCCAGACTAAGGCAGACTAGGAAGAAGGACCCAGCAGTCTACTTCTGAAAGAATTAGCCAGTGAAAAATCTTATGAATAGCTGCAGAATATTATACTTTGGATGCATTGTCAGGAGGGATCAATCTCTGGAGAAGGACATTATGCCTGGTAAAGCGCAGGGTCAGTGATAAAGGTACACCCCCAAGCAGACAGAGTGACACAGTGGCTGCAACAATGTCTGAAGCTTACCGAAGATTGTAGGCACGGTGCAGGATGGGGCAGGGCTATGTTCTTTTGTACACAGGATCCCTGTGACTCAAAACCGACTCGATAGCGCCTGACAACAAGACACTAACAGAAAAAGAGCAGAAAGTCTTGCATCCTGTTCAGCTGGCTTGATGTGAAAGGTTCCCTAAAAAATATTCTTCTTCCCTACAAGATAATTTCCAAGGTCGTCCCACCTGTCTTCTGTTTTCTTTGTCAAGGGCCCAGGTGATGCGTCCTGCTGTTGTGAGTGCAGCTCCAGCTGGGTCACATTCTTGAGGGAACTCTTGCCCTGAATTCCGGAGAGCTCTAGCGTGAGCCAGCTTCCCCCACCCCCATCACCCGGGAACAGCCCACAGGGGTCTGACCACGAATAAAACTTTACGCCTGTCACACCTACCCTCCTAATAATCCAAGTTCTTTAGTCGGATCCGACTCGACGGCACTTGGCTTTGGCTGGCTTGCCAATCAAATCTTGACCATAAACAAACCTTACCCCTCCCCCTTCTAAGCAACACTTCTTTATCAGACTGTAAATTCCCTTACCTGAACTTCTTGTCATCCCCTCTTCTCTTTTAATTAACATTCTTTCCTTATGAAATCGTCAACCGCTCGCCCCACACTACTGCACTGGAACTTTAAAACTATAAAAAGACTTGCCCTACTGACCAGGGATGGGCTGAGCCATCCCTCAGCTCTGACCGCATTCTCTTTCTTTTCTAATAAACTTCCCTGGACCCTCCAACTGATGTGTCTCTGTCCCTGTTTCCCACCGTTCTCTCCCCAGCAATTCTTTATGCTCAAGGACAGGGAGTGACTCTAACATTAGTTTCCAAATCACTTCTAAGGAACTTTCTAACCTATTCCATTCTGGATTAGAGCTAGATTTGCCTTTGAACTCAATCAGTATTCCTGACAATTCTTTTTTTTCTCTAGACAGAAAGTTGTATGCATTTGTTCTATTTTGTGTAAACCCGTTTAGAGCTGTCCCAACTAGGTGACCTAGACTTGTCAGAGTTCTAACTGGTGATGGCCAAAAACACATTACCAGTTGCCCGAGCTTGTTTTATTTTCATTTTTGCCATGACAAGTATTGGGAGAAATGTCAGGAAACTGACAACGGATTAAAAGACTGCCCGTTGCTAGTCTGTGAGATCTGTTTCTTTCCGAGTCTCCTCTGGTTTGGTTAGCTGTGTACATTTGGTAAAGGACAGCACAGAATGGTGAACAAGGATGAGAAAGATGTGAGGAATATTACATTTGCAATATAAGAACATAAAAGGGTGACTGCCTAGGTGAAAAGAAGCTGAAAAAATATACACACATACATATATGTATTTAATATACATATATATGCACAGATAAAATATAAGAAATATGTATAACATATTTTGCTAAGTAGTTTTATTTTACTCTTCCATTTAATCTTCACAATGACTCTATGAAGTAGGTACCAATAAAATTCTTACTTAAAGCCTGCTGCTGTGGAGTCAATTCTGACTAACAGCAGCCCTGTAGGTCGGGGTAGAACTGCCATCCCATAGGGTTTCCAAGGAGTGCCTGGGGGATTTGAACTGCTGATGGTTACGGTTAGGAGACATAGCACTTAACTAGTATGCCACCAGGATTTCCTGTCATTTAAGAGAAAAAGAATCATCCACTCCAAACCATGTGATGCCAGGATTTGAACCCCAGGCAATCTGATTTCAGAGCTTGTGTTCTTACTGTAAAGCCTGATTCAACTCCGAATCATGAAGCACGAGTGTTTGAAGAGTTTCCTTGAAGGTGCAGGGCCATTCAAGTTAAGTGTGAGCATCTGGTGTGGTCTTCAGAATAGACTGAAATGATCAGTCACCTGTGGAAGAACCCATGCATGAACCACAGGTAATCCTGCATCCTCAGCTCTGAAACGTTCTGCATCTGGACTGGATTGGCCTGGTAATTTGGGGCCAAGAAAAGGGACTCCACTTACACGAGTGTGTTACTACATGACTGTTGCATGATGCAGATGAATTTCAAGTTTATTTTTACCTTTAATGCTCTGACTTCTGATTCAGTTTTGTGAATAATTGCACACATTATTTTTTGCTGTTGTTATTGTCTTAGAAGTACATAAATAATAAAATTCATGAAACCTCTTAACTACTGCTTCAGCATATAATGTTACTCATATGTAGTGAGTTATCTGTAAGACTGTTGTAATAAAAATCTTTTGTTCCTCCCTGGTAACTTTTTATTACGCTGTCTTATTCCAAATGTGTTAATTCCTTTTTAATCCATGAATAATTAAATCAGCATGGCAGAAAAATAATATTCTCAGGCAGTGAACAGAAACGCAGATGTTGAGTTTATTAGCCCAGCGCCAACTCTACGTCATTATACCACATACAAATCACACATTCGCAGCACCCATACATTAATTTCTTCAATTTGGTCTGATGGCATACGATGTGTTAAAAAAAATGTTAGAGGCTTTTGGCTTGTATCTATTGACTGAAGAATCTTGTTCAGCTACCTGTACCTCTACAGTGCTTCTACTGTATGGCCTTTTTGGGCATGGAAAAAAAATTTTACAAGTAGACACGACTTTTCTTTAGAAATTGAATGTCTTCTTCAAAGAAGTTGTCCTAAAAATAATAGTAAGTGCTGAAGTGCTGAAGGTAGTATACAGCTGTGCATTAAAATTTCTTTTTTCTTTTTAATTTATATGCCACATGTATTCATTTATTATTTAAAAATGTAAAAACAGGAACTGATATGTAAATTGGCATTTTTTTGGTGATTTCTTTCATTTCGATCCAGCTGTGTTTCTAAATCTTGCTGACCTTTGTAGCATTTTTTTGCCTTTTTTTTTTTGTTTTTTGGTGCTATGTATTTCTTATACCTCACTCCTGAGGGCTGTCAGCCGCTCTGCTTTGCTTCTTTGGTGTTTTCTCCAGTTGTTTCTCCAACACACACACACACACACACACACACACACACACCCCTCTTACTCAACTTCACTGTGCCCTAGGCTTTGTTTCCAATCTTTGGAAATATCAGATAACTTGACGAACTGATCTTCACAAAAGTATTCACAAGACAGCCCAAAGATCCTATGTAAGAGCACACATTAATTTCAATGTTTAGGCATCTAGAAACAATGTTCTGTTTTGGTTACATAAAAATTGTTTTGTGTGCTAGTGTTGGCAGCACATACTAAAACTAGAATGACACAAATGCATGAAGCATTTCATATTAAAAAACACAGTATTGCTTATTTCTTTGATTTTATTGTGGTAAAACATATAACATTTGCCTTTTCAATCATTTTTACATAAATTACATGCACTGGGTTGTGGAACCACAGAAGCAGTGTTTTTATTGGATGAGGCTTCTAAATGATCATTTTCAGACTGTTCTCTGGTAGAGGGGCCCCTCACATGCCACCAAATACAACATTGTTCCTCAGCCTGTGTGTAGAGTTGGACATCTGAGCTCAGGCTTGACATGTTGTAGAGAAAGAACAGATGTCGGAAGACTAATAGTATGGTATAATACTGCACAGCTTACCAAATAGAAATCCCTGTTTATCTGATGTACGAGAAACATGCTCACCATGGCCACCCTTCCTATAGAGCCTGACTCTCTTCCAGGCTGCCTCCTGACAGGCAGTGGTTTTGCAGACCAAGAGAACATTCTCAGTGAGCCATGAGATGTCTGTCAGTACCCTCTCATTCTGAATAGAAGAGACACTCTAACTTCTCAGTTCAGATTGCAAAAGCCTGGATGATGAAGAACCTTCGGTTTGGGACTCACAGATCATGTTCTCAGATTCAAGACTCGAGTGAGAAAAACTCTACACCACTTCTCCCGGAACACTAGTCACTTAACAAGTAGCGACCGGACACATCTGCAAGGCTTATGCCAATACAGTTAGAACAGAGCCTCATTCTCCGCTGGATATGATCGTGGCTGTTAGAGAGCATTCTGCTTCCCAGGGCTGGATGATAATAATAATAATAATAATAGCTCAGTTCCAACTGATATCTTTTTGTGTTCTTACAACTGAGAACTGCTCCAGAGAGCTTTTTAGAGTGTTAACAGCATGGAAGCCGATTGTCAGTCCTTTCTTCCGAGTTGTCACTGAGCAAGTTCTAAGTTGAGGGTAAATCGTTTGCACCACACAAGGACCTTTGCTCAAGACAAGCGTTAACAAATTGTCTTCATGTGCTTTGTCCTGTGTATGAACAGTTATATAGAAGTTATGTTATTTCATTCACTCATCAAATTTGCTGACATGTATCATATTTTGGAAACCCTGGTGGGGTAGTGGGTAAGTGCTACAGATGCTAACCAAAAGGTCAGCAGTTCAAATCCACCTGGAGTTCTTTGGAAACCTGATGGAGGCAATTCTACTCCTCAGGGTCACTGTGAGTCTAGAATTCACTTGACAGTAATTTTTTTAAATAAGTTATTATCATCTTTCAGAGCCTGGTGGTGCAGTGGTTGAGGTATCAGCTGCTAATCACAAGGTCAGCAGTTCAAATCCACAAGATGTTTCTTGGAAACCCTATGGAGCAGTTCTACTCTGTGCTATAGGGTTGCTATGAGTTAGAATTGACTCAGTGGCAGTGGCTTTACAGATATGTTTCTATTGTTTCATATAGCTTTCTGAATATAACACTCATGTTTTCTGTTATATCTTCAAATTATTTGGGGGTGGGCACTTACACAAATTTCATTTGCCATGATCATATCGATTTCAAGGTTAGTAAATATATGCTGTTATTAAATCCTTTTGATTTTTCTTAGAGCAAGAGTAAAGGAAGGGAAACTTCAGCCAACGGCACGTCTGTAAGGTTGCTATGAGTCAGAATCCACTAGACGGCCATGGTTAAGGGTGCTAGTTGTTCTATTGTATTCGTTTAGTCTTCCACAGACACTTGGGAGGTAGGTTCTGCTGGGGGAACATAATGAGAAAACTAAGTCTTGCAAAGGTTGCATAATTGGCTCAGTCCCATGACTAGTGAGAGTCCAGCAGGATTCGAAGCCCGGGCTGTGCAACGTCATGCTCTCTGTGCTATCTGCTGTATCTTCTCAGATTTCGCCTCCCCACTTCTCCAGACTTTTGTAAACTTCCGTTCAACAATCCCTTTGGCCAGATGCCTAATGGCCACCACTTCTACCCCCGTTCTGCACCAAAAACAGGATAAAAGGGACTGTTCTCTGCATCTTGCCTGCCCCTTGCTCTGCCATTCCTTTCTTTTCCTTCATTATAAAGCAGTCGCTCTTACTCCATTGTCTCTGCCTCCTGATCTTCCCCTCACTGAGGTCACTACAGCTGGGCTTCCACGTCCCCCACCCCCACTCCTCTTGCCAAGGTCACCAACTGCTCCTGGCTCTCCGGAACTCAGGACTACACCTTTCTGCTCCTCAGTTACTTGACCCCTAGGCATGTGCAGTACTGGCTGGACCTTCCTTTCAGCTCTGTCCTTCCCCATCCCTGCGAGCTGTCTCTCCCGGGTCGCTTTCTCCCATCCCGGTCCCCAGTCATTCCCAGGCTCTGGCGCTAGCTCTTCTTCTTTTACCTGCTCCTTGAATGTCAGAGACTCCTTGGAGTTCTCTCCCCTCTTCTACATTTTCTCCATGAAGTTTCATTCCTTGCCATGGTTTCAGCTCCCTAATATACGCCTCTAATTTCAGGAGTGGAGAATGGTCAGACCTGGTCAAGGCTTTAGCTGTAGCCTGAGCACCTCCCAGTGTGTACTCAGAAACATGGCATGTCAGTTTATTAGCTGAGATTGTCGTCTATTGTCTTTCTGAACGCCACCTCCAACCCCTAACACAGTTGGGTACTCTGTACTTGGTGAGAATGTATCTCTTTAAGTCCTGCTTTCATCATTTGATGCATTATAATAAGTGGTTTTTGCATCTGTTCCTTCTATGCATGATTAGCTATGACAGAGCATGTTTCATGCTTATCATCATTTCTTTCATTTTTAGCCTAGTTCCTGGCCTAAGGGTGCAGTAAGTGTTTGTGAAATAAATGAGATTGCAAGCAGACCTTTAGAAACTCAGTTGAATCACTGTGCCACAAATCTGGTAGCATGACCATGAAACACATCTTTATGATTTATTTACTGTGATCCATATAGAATAACCCAAATTGTTCAATAAACACCAAACAAAAACCATTGCTATGCAGTCAATTCCAACTCATAGCTACCCTAATGGACAAAGTAGAGCTGCCGCCTAGGGTGGCCAATGATATAATCTGTATGGAAGCAGACTACTATGTCTTTCTTCCATGGAAAGGCTGCTGTGTTTAAACCACTGACTGTTCAGTTAGCAGCCAAGTGCTTTAACCACTATGCCACCAGGGCTTCTTATGTATTAAACACACAGAGTGGTAGAATGAATAAAACAATGCCTCCTGCTTCTAAAGATGTCTGCAGGCTGACTCACTGACTCATTCAGGAGTTGATCACCAGTGCTGTGTGATGACCTAAGCCAGTTTTATCAACTCAAATCCAGTTGCATATCAACCCAAACCATCATCTTAAAAACAGTAAACGTACCCTGGCCTCACACCAGCCATAACTGAGTCAGAACTTCTAGGGGCGGAAGGCTTGGAATCTGTATTGTATTTTAAAAAGTACTTCTTAGATAACTCTGATGCAGCCAGTGGAGTAGCTTTTGGGAAATCATTGGCCCAAATTTCAAGTAAATAAAACCTCATGGAGAGATGTGGATCTGGCAGTAACTAAAAAAAAGTCTTGTCAACTTCTCTCTCCTATTTTAGTGACACAATTTTTAGAAATTCAGGTAAACTTGTGGTTTATAATTTTGTAAAGTACAGTTCAAAGAATAGAAAATGATAAATGCATTTCTTTTATCCTAAAGAAGACGTCTGCCTTTTTTTCCTTGTGTAATTTGTACACAGTTTATTCATCATGCTGGAATGGGTCATGACTCACCTTTCCTAATGAGTGTTAACAGGAAGAGCAGCTGGCATGCTGGAATATAATCAGTGCTGGCAATCATGAAACGCAAATCACACCACAGATATTTATCAGGTGTCTAATATGTACCAGGTGTCATATTCAAATCACCAAAAAACACTTAGCACTAGAGTTTTTGTTAAATAAGACCAGACTGTGGTGGAATAGGAAATCTGCGTGGTATAGTGGCTTAGTACTATGGCTGCTAAACAAAAGCTTGGCAGTTCAGTTCTACCAGGCACTCCTTGGAAACTATGGGGCAGTTGGCATCAAATCAGTTCTGACTCATGGCAATCCCACATATAACGCAATCAAATATGGCCTGGTTTAATCAAGACAGGCAGCACCCTATTTTGCAGATATGAAATTTGAGGTTCAGGATGAGTAAATGACTTTGATGTCACACAACTTGGAAGATGGCACAGGCTGAGCTCTTAACCCCCAAACCAAACCCACTGCTGTCTAGTCAATTCCAATTTCTAGCAACTCTCTAGACAAAATAGAACTGCCCTGTAGCATTTGCAAGGGGTACCTGGTGGACTTTTTTCTCTCTCTCATGTAAAACTTGCCAGAGGTGATTATTATTACACTGATAATTATCATGTAGTGTTCCCAGTGTGGTGGGAGTAAAATCTGCTAGACTAGAATAAATATAATTATCTCATCCTAACATGTGGTAAGATATGGCCCAAAATATCTTGATTGCACACAGAAGTGTGGGTGGACTTGGCCTCAAAACTGAGCTGAATTAAATAGCAGATAAGGTTTCAAGATGCTATGGATTAAAGACAGCCAGAGTCTTGTGGCCAGTATGGCAGCTTCCATTCAACTTACCTAATGATTCAATCATATTTCTAAAGGTATTCAAATTTCCTTCATCTCAAAAGGTTTATAATTTAGTCTAGGTGAAAACAACAACAAAAGAACAAAGCATATAAAACACACGGCACGTGAACGGAAATAAAATAAATACGGGTTGCTGACATTGACCTTAGTGGGAATTAGTGGACTCGTGGAGGCAACTTGAAGCCCCTGGGATCTGGAACCACTCCAGTTAACATTTCTCGTTTCCCCTCACTATCGAAGTGTTACAGCCCTCATTCTGTAATCTTAAATTTCTCTATTAGATGGAGCCACACAGTGAGCCATACAGTTCCTTTTGGTTTCAAAACATTTTACCTCTTCCTGGTGGTGTAGTGGTTAAGTGCTATGCCTGCCAACCGAGAGGTCAGCAGTTTGGATCCACCCGATGTTCCCTGGAAACTCTATGGGGCAGTTCTGCTCTGTTCTATAGAGTTGCAGTTAGTCTAAACTGGTGTGTTGGCAGTGGGTTTGCTTTTTTTTTTCTTTTAATCCCTAGTTTAAGGAGCCCTGGTGGCCCACAATGGTTCAAGTGTTCAGAGTTCAGCTGCTAACTAGAAGGCTGGTAGTTCAAACCCACCAGCTGTTCCATGAAAGAAAGGTGTGGCAGTCCACTTCTGTAAAGATTTACAGCCTTCGAAACCTCACGTGCTCATTATGTGTGGGAACTGACTGTTCGGCAGTCAACCCTGGCCACAAATAAGGACAGACGACCTGGGGAAATTAAAACAACAAGAATGCTTGGGCCTCATCACTTGAGACATGAATTTACCTGGTTTGAGGTGCCCACCCCATTAATTTCCTATTGTTGCTATAACAAAGCACCACAAATTCAATAGCTGAAAACAGCATGAACGTATTATCTTATAGTTTTGGAGATCAGAAGTCTGACATGAGTCTTATGGGACTCAAATCAATGTGTCACCAGCTCTTAGTTCCTTCTGGGGGCTCCAGCGGAGTCACCACTTCCTTACGTTGTCCATTTTCTAGAGGTAGCTTGCACTTCATCTTCAAAGCACGTCACTCCAACCTCTGCTTCCACTACCAAGTCTCTTTTTTCTGATCTTGACCTTCTTGCCCTCTCTTACAAGGAATTTTGTGATTATATGGTGCTCACCTGGAAATCCAGAATTGATCTCCTAATCTCAAAATCCTAAACTTAATCACAACTGCAAAGTCCTTTTTGTCTTGTCAGGTAGCATATTCACAGATTCTGGGCATGAGGACATGGGCATGTTTGAGAGGAATTCTTCTGTCACTTCCCCACTGTCATGGACTGGGAATGTTTCCATAGTGATTCCAATGCACAGCTATGTGAGAACCATTGTCCTGATGTGCAGGATCTGTATCATTTTTATGTTCTTCTAATCTCATAAATATCAATAGCCAAAACCAAGCCTACTGTCACTGAGTTGCTTCTGACTCACAGTGACCCTACAGGACAGTGTAGAACTTCCCATAGAGTTTCCAAGGAGCACCTGGTGGATTTGAATTGCCACCTTTTGGTTAACAGCCATAGCACTTAATCACTACACCACCAGGGTTTATAACAACAATAACAATGACCATAAGAAGAATGATCATATCCATGTCTGATTTCCATAATCTACAAGGCACTGCAAAATATCAATGAGAAAGAGGTAAATAACCCAATTAAGTGATGGGCAAAGGAGATGGACAGACACTTCACTAAAGACATCCAGGCAGCCAAAAGACATGTGAGGAAATGCTCATGATCATTAGCTATTTGAGAAATCCAAATCAAAACTACAATGAGATACCACCTCACCCCGACAAGGCTGTCAATAATCCAAAACATGCAAAACAACAAGTGCTGAAGAGTCTACAAAGAGATTGGAACTCTCCTACTCTGCTGGTGGGAACGCAAAATGGTACAACCTCTAGGGAAAGCAATTTGGGGCTTCATTAAAAAGCTAGAAATAGAAATACGATACAATTCAGCAATGCCACTGCTTGGAATATATCCTACAGAAATAAAGGTGGTCACAGGAGCAGACACATGCACATGAATGTTTATTGCAGTACTGCCCACAACAGTAAAAAGATGGAATCAACCTAGGTGCCCATCAAGAGATGAACGGATAAACAAGCTATGGTACATAAGAGTTTCGTCTTACCCAAGGCAAATTCCTGCTGCACCAAATATCACAGAGAGCTCTTGTATTTCAGTTTGTCACTCTTTACTGTCTTGGCTCTGTTCTCAGTCTTTAGACACATTTAAACCTCTCTCAGTGGTGCAACAGTTAAGCACTCAGTTGCTAACAGAAAAGTTGGCAATTTAAACCAACCCAGCAGCTCCACAGGAGCAAGACCTGGCAATCTGCTCCCCTAAAGATTCTGGTTTAGAATACTACTTGGGGACAGGTCCACTCTAAAGATTCCGGTTTAGAGTACTATTTGGGGACAGGTTGACTCTGTCACATGAGGTTGCTGTAAGTCAAGATTGACTCAGTGGCTCCTAACAACAATAAAACTTTTCCCATCTTGAAGATAATCTACCATTCTACATGTAGATACCCTACTTTCACAGAATAAAAGTCTTGTTTCTTGAGTAATACATGACAGATATCTCAGTGTCCTCAGAACTATAAGGAAGTTGAGCTAAAACATAATGAACTGCAGCTAAGACCTTACTGTCATTTTACTTAATCTCATTGCCAAATTTTATACCATTCATAATTACTTCCATGAAACTTTACTTTTTAGAAAGCTCTTGACTTCTGTAATACCAAATTTTCCTCTTACATCCTTTTTTCTTCTCAGTCTCTTCTCTCAGAAAACCCTTCCTTCTTTTTGCCCTGTACTACTGATATTTCTTATGGTTCTGTCTTTAATTCTCTGCTCTTTTATTCATACACTCTCCCTGGTTGATCTCATCTATACCCATTAGCGTACTTAACACTAAAGTTTATAATTCACAAATATCTGTATTTAACCCAAAATTCAACTAAAATATGAAAATCTGGAATGACATATAAGTACCCAAATACCTGCAATCCAAAGTAGATTGTGGCAGTAAATGCTATAAAGGAGGTTCATGGAAAAAAGGATGCCAAAAAAGAGGAACCCTACTTCTGATAGGATCAACCATAGGGAAAGACTTCATGAAAGAGGTGAAACTACTCAACTTGTGAAGTATGGTGTCAGTTGATAATTAGAAATATTTGCTGTCCAGGAACATAAGAAAAGAAAATAACAGAAATTTTAAGGACTGTTAAGGAGTGGTGAGTAGCCTAGAATTTAGCATCTACAAGAATATTGAAGATTTTGTTTTTGTCAGGTATTATCAAGTTGGTTCCAAATCATGATGATCCCATATACAACAGGAAAAACTACAGCCTGGTCTTATGCCATTGTTACAGTCATTGCTATGTTGAGCCAGTGGTTGCAGTCATTGTGTCAATCCATCTCCTTGACAGTCTTCCTCTTTTTTGCTGACTGATGCCCATGATGCCCATCTCCATGGTCTAGTCCCTCCTGATGACAAGCCAAAAGTATGTGAGACGAGCAGTCTTACTATCTTCGCTTTTAAAGAGCATTCAGGCTGTACTTCTTTCAAGACTGATTTATTTACTCATCTGGCAGTTCATGCACATTCAATATCTTTGCCAACACCATAATTCAAAGGATCATTTCTTCTGACTTCTTTATTCACTGTCTAGCTTTCACATGCATAAGAGGCAACGGAAAATACTATGGCTTGCGTCAGGCACATTTTAGTCCTCAAGGTGACATCTTTGCTTTTTAACACTTTTAAGAGGCTTTTGGTGGCAGACTTGTTCAGTGTAATACATCATTTGATCTCTTGACTGTTGTTTCAATATTTGCACCAGTGCAAACGAAGGTGATACAACAGAACACAGAAATTATCAAACAATGTCATTAGTATCACATTCAAGTAAAAGTCTCATTAGTATTCAGTTGTGTCAAATCTATTATTAAGAAAGTCTCTAAATTCAGACGGGATATATTCAAATCTTATTCTAATTTTCTTCAGATTCAACTTGAACTTGCCCATGAGCAACTGATTTGGCCAGTCAGCCCTGGCCTTGCTTTGAGTGATGATATCGTACTTCTCTATTGTCACTTTCCACAGATGTAACTGATTTGATTCCTGTGTACTCCATCCAGCAAGATCTATGTGTACAGTCACCATTTATGTTGTTGAAAAAAGGTATTTGCAATGAAGAAGTCATTGATCTTGCAAAATTCTATCATGAGCTCTCTAGCATCATTTTTATCACCAAGGCCATATTTTCTTTTCTTTTTATTGATTGAAAGAAAATGTACATTCTGATATAAATTTGCATGCTCCCACTGCTCTCACTGCCCAGCAACAGCACACTCCTCCTCTATGCTCCATACATGTCCTATCCTCCCAAAAGTCTTCTATCCCCTCCTCTCTACCCACTCCCCTTCCTCCAGCAAGAGGTCAGCAGGATGACATCCTATAGATGCATAGAACCATAAAATTCCCACAAGATATGGTCACTCTGCTGCACCGAGTCCAATCCATTGCTGTTGGAAAAGTTGACCTTCCTTATGATTTACGGACAGGGGCAGCATCAGGGCCAGGGGCCATGCTCCCAGGGGAACTCCACAGCACATGGACCATCAATTGCAGTCTTTTATTGAAGATCTCAGGGAACACTCCTATTTGTTCTCTTGATGCCAGTGAGACTCCACTTTGTGAGCTCCATCATGGCTATCACTAGTGGTGGCTGGGCACCGTCTGGTTCTTCTGGTCACAAGTTGATGTAGAGAGTGGGTTTCTCTGTCTTCTGGGTTCTCTTTTCCCCATGTTGTTCTTGTCCTTGGTGATCATCTGTTCCTGCTGAGCTGGGACCATTTTCTGTGCCCTCAGATGGCAGCTTGGCAGCTTTTAAGACACCAGAGGCCACTCACCCACTAGGGGTGGAGAGAGTCCTCATTTAGCAAATGCTAGCTAGGCCAGTTGGCCTTGATTTGGCCTGAGAGCATGGTCCCTGGCCCCCTGCCCCAGCTACTCTGTCCTTGCAATATTGGTTCAAGATGGGAGGAGCACTCAAATTGTGATGAAGTCCAGCCATTATTGATCCTCCTTCTAATGTGCGCTGTCACCGATTTCACCCAACCAAATTTGTATCAACTATCTAATCTGAACCCTCCCCCCCATCCCTCCCCACCCTTGCAGCCTTCAAAGAGTCTTTTCTTCTATATATGAGTCTGTTTTTAAGTTCCTATCTTGAGGGGTCTCATACCATGTTTGTCCTTTTGTCACTGACTACTTTCACTCAGCATAATGTCCTCCAGTTGAAACCAGGTTAAGAGATGTTTTCTGCAATCATTGTTGTTCTTTATCATTGCATAGTATTCCACTGAATATGTACAACATAGTTTACCTATCCTATCCTCTATTGTTGGGCATCTGGGTTGATTCCATCTTTTTCCTATTGTGGACTGTGCTGCAATGAACACTAGCATGCATGTTATCAGTTGGTGTGAATGGCCTTGATTCTATAGGATATATTCCAAGCAGTGGAATTACTGGATCAAACAGTGTATTTATATCCACTTTTTTAAGGGAGTACCAGATTGCTTTTCAATTGCAGTCCCAGCAGCAGTGTAGGAGAGTTCCACTCTCCACATCCTCTGCAGCATTTGTTGTTTTGCGTCTTTTGGATCATGGCCAACTTTGTTGGGGTGACATGGTGTCTCATTGTCGCTTTGATTTGAATTTTTTTAATAGCTAATGGTCGTGAGCATGTCCACATGTATTTTTTGGCTGCCTGGATCTCTTTGTTAGAGAAGTGTCTGTCCATCTCCTTTGCTCATCACTTATTTGGATGATTTATCTTTTTATTATTGATATTTTGTAATACCTTATAGATTATGGAGATCAGGCATCAGTCTGACATAGAGTTGTCAAATGTTTTTCCCCATTCTGTAGGTGGCTTTTTAACTCTTGTGATAAAGCCTTTGGATGAGCAAAAGTGTTTTAATGCTTAATAGTTCCCATTTATCTATTTTCTGTTCTGATGATTGTTGTTTGTTTGACAGATTTTGAAGTCTGTCTACGTTGTGTATTAAACCTTCCATTGTTTTTCCTACTTTCTCTTGGATGTGCTTTATCGTTTCAGATTTGATATTTAGGTCTTTTATCCAGTTTGAGTTGGTTTTTGTATGAGGTGTAGGATATGGGTCTTGTTTTAATTTAGTGCAGATGGATATCCAATTTTGCCAGCACCATTTGTTGAAGAGATTGTTTTTACTCCAGTTTAATGTCTTAGGGCCTTTGTCAAATATCAGCTGTTCATGGGCAGATGATGTCATTTCTGAGGTCTCAATTCTGTTCCACTGATCTATTTGTCTGTTTTTGTACCAGTACCAGGCTGTTTTGACTACTGTGGCAGTGTAATAGGTTCTAAGGTCAGGTAATGAGAGGCCTCCCAATGTGTTCTTCATCTTTAGAAATACTTTATTATCCCAGGCTTCTTCCTTTTCCAGACAAAGTTGGTAATTTGTTTCTCCATCTCATTGAAAACTGTCACTGGAACTTGTATTGGGGTTGCATTATATAAGTAGATTGCTTTGCATAAAATAGACATTTTCACAATGCTAAGTCTTCCTCCTATCCATTAGCATGGTAGGTTTCTCCATTTATGTAAGTCTCTCTTAGTTTCTTGTAGTAAGGGTTTGTAGTTCTCTTTGTAAAGTTCTGTTATTTGTCTGGTTAAATTTATTCCTAGGTACTTTATTTTGTTAGGGACTATGGTAAATGGTATTGACTTGGTGATTTCTTCCTTAATAATCTTGTTGTTGGTATAAAGGAATCCTACTGATTTACTTACGTTTATCTTGTATCCTGAGACTTCACCAAACTCTTCCACCAGTTTCTGTAGTTTCCTTATGGATTCTTTGGGATTCTCTGCATATTTGCTGATGCAGATGCCCTTTATTTCTTGGTCTTGTCTAATTGTTCTGCCTAGAACTTCTCGCACAATGCTGAATAGGAGAGGTGAGAGTGGGCATTCTTGCCTAGTTCCTGTTCTCAATGGAAACTGTTTCAGTCTCTCTCCACTCAGGATGACATAGGCAGTTGGCTTTGTATAAATGGCCCTTATTGCATTGAGGAATTGGCCATCTATTCCTATTTTGCTGAGAGTTTTTAGCACGAATGACTGTTGGACTTTATCAAATGCCTTTTTTGCATCAATAGACAAGATTAGGTGGCTCTTGTCTTTTGTGGTATTTATGTAGCTGATCAAATTAATTGTTTTTCTGATGCTGAACCAGCCTTGTATCCCTGGTATGAATCCAACTTGGTCATGATGGATTATTTTTTTGATGTTGTTGTATTCTATTGGGAAGAATTTTGTTGAAGATTTGGTCATATTTTCTAACTGTTGAACATTGTTCTTTGTTTCCAACTTTCATATTCCAATCTCCAGTAATTATCAATACAGCCTGATTGCATGTTCGATCAACTTCAGATGGCAGAAAGTCTTCATTTTGATTATCTTTGGCATTCGTAGTCCATGCATAAATTAAAATAATAATCATACTAACAGTCTTCCTTGTAGGCATGTGGATAGGTCCTATCACTGACAGCACTGTCTGTTCTTTTTGATAATAAATACAATGCCATTCCTCTTCAATTTGTCATTCCCAGCATAGTAGACAATATGATTGTCTGATTCAAAATGGCAAATACCAGTCTATTTCAGCTCACTGGTTACTAGGATATTGATCTTCAAGCATTCCACTTTATTTCTGACAACTTCCAATTTTCCTAGACTTGTACTTTGCACCTTCCATGTTCCAATTTTTAATGGATGCTTTCTGCTGTTTCATCTCATTTTGAGCCATGCCACATCAACAAATGAAGGTCCCCAAAGCCTAACTTCATCCACATCATTAAGATCAAGTCTACTTTGATGAGGCAGCTCTTCTTCGGTTGAATTCGAGTGCCTTCCATCCTGAAGGACTCATCTTCAGACAATATCCCACTACTGTTCATAAAGTTTTTACTGTCCAATTTGTTTAGAAGTAGACCATTTGGTTCTTTTGCCTAGTCTGTGTTAGTCTGGAAGCTCAGCTGAGACCTGCCCATTATGGGTAACCTTTCTGGGATTTGAAATACTGGTGGCATAGCTTCCAGCATCACTGTAACATGTAAGCCACCACAGTAGGAAAAACTGGCAGACAAGCAGTGAGGAGCCTAGAATTTAACAGGTGCAAGAACAATACTGAAGATAAGACTGAATATTATATTGGGGCTAGATCGTGTATGGGAGTATTTCTCAGTTGGTGTTTAATTAATGCTCTTGAGTTGTCAAGGGTGTCTTCAGGGGTTTTTAACATTAAAGTAGCAATATTACATGTTTCAATTTCTTATTTTTTTAATCAACAAATAAAATTAAATACTTTGAATATTTCTCCCCCTTAAAATAAGAACATTTAAGAGCTTCTGAATATTACAATACAGATATGTGCAGCAGTTAGTAGAGGTAAGATTAAACCCACTACCATTAAGTTGATTCTGACTCATAGTGACTCCATACGACAGAGTAGAACTGCCCCATAGAGTTTCCAGGAGTGCCTAGTGGATCTGAATTGCCAGCCTTCTGGTTAGCAGCTATGCACTCAACCACTGAAGGAGGTAAGATTACTATGTAAAAATCTCATTCATCTTTTATTTTAATCAGTTTTAATTTTTTTAAAATTTATACTCATCATGAACTCTTGATTAAAAACTGAAACCAGAAATGTTGCTGAAATACAAAAATGAAGATAATAAAATTTGATTTAATCAATTTCCTCAAGATCTTAATGAGATCAGTAGATTACATCCATTTGATTGAAATTCTTAGACAGCATATCAATATGTCTCTAGCATTCCAAATTAGAGTTAAGGAAGGAAAATTTTAATGATAGAATTAATTTAGCTTTTTGCTTGCTGGAAACAAGACTGTACACACCTACAATGTGTGATTTTTAGAGAGGAACCTATAATTAGCAACCTGAAACCATCTGTCATAATACATTATCCAGAAATAAAACACAACATTTACTTAAAAAAAAAACTTTTTTAGGGTACAAAATGCAATAATTTTAAACATCAGTTAATCATAATAGCAGACAATCTATTTTTGATGTCTTAATGTGTACTTTTTAAATTTTTATTGTGAACTATAGCACAGCTGCAGAAAAACTGATCAAAACATAGATGTATAGCTCAATTTATTATTGCAAAGTGACCACCAGTGTGACTTCTACCCAGGCCAAGAAATAGAACATTTCTAAAACCCAAGAAGGCCCTCTCATGATGCCTGTGTATCAATCAGGGTTCCATCAGCAAAAACGAAGAGGACTGCTGTGAAGAATGGGTTCTGACCTTACATAGTTTTGGAGGCTGGGTGAACATTATACAAAGACTGCCAATGAAGTTCATGAACTCATCCTAGAAAAGGTGCTACATACCTCATTGCTTAATATCACTACAGTTACCTTTGAAGTACTCCTCCTGGAAAGCTACGCACCAATGCCAGCACCCAGTTCACCCTTCAAAGCAATTTTGGAACTCTTTTTCTAGAATGACCATCAGAGCTGTGGTATTACCCTTGATGCCCTGAATGTCATCAAAATGTCTTCCTTTCAATATTTCTTTTATCTTTGGGCAAAGATAAAAGTCATTAGGGGCCAGATCAGTTGAGCATGTAGGGTGCTCCAATACAGTTATTTGTTTATTGGCTAAAACCTCTCTCACAGGCAGTGCCATGTGAGCTGGTGCATCGTCATGATGCACGAGCCATGAGTCATTGGTGAAAATTTCAGGTCATTTTCATCTAACTTTTTCACACAGTCTTTTAAATATTTCCAAACAACAAACTTGGCTGTTTGTCCAATTGGTACAAATCCACAATGAACAATCCCCTTAATATCAAAACAGTTAGCAACATCATTTGGATTCTTGGTTTGGACTGACAGAAATTTTTTGGTTGTGGAGAATTGGCTGATTTCCACTGTGCTTTGTTTCAGGGTTGTATCGGTACACCCATGTTTCATCACCAGTGATAACACAGCCCCAAACACCGTCTTGCCTCTCCAATGTGTCTTGGCAAACTACGATTCTCCTTTTCTTTTGTTCATGGGTGAGCTCTCTCAGGACCATTTTTGTACACACCTTTCTCATGCCAAGAATTTCAAGTTAAGATATTCCTGACTATTTCTCTATTGGTGATTACTTGGTCTGCTTTTCTTTTCACAGTCAGCCAATGATTTTGATGCACAATTTGACAAATTTTTGCAATGTTTTCATCAGTTCTGCTAGTTACCAGCCACCCTGACTTCTCTTCATCAGTGATGCTTTCTCTCCCCTCAGAAAAGTGTTTAATCCATTTGTATACTGTCACTTCTTCATGACATTATCTCCTTAAACTTGGACTAATATGTCCCTGATTTCACTTCCATTTTTGCCAAGTTTAACAGGAAATTTAATGTTGGTTGAATGTGCTAATTCAAGTTCTGACGTTCTCACAATGGCACACAAAACCATGCAACAACAATAACAAATGCCACTCAGCAAGACACTGCCACACATTGACACGAACACAGCCATAAGACACTGACATACCAAGGTTATGAAACCTTACTGTTTGTACAGTAATGCCAATGTAAGCACATGGTGGCAAGCTAATTGTCAGACCTCGTATTTATGTCTATTCTCAAGAAAGGTGATCTCACCAAAGCAGAAATTATGGAGCAATATCACTAATATCACAGTTAAGTAAAATTTTGCTGAAGATACTTAAGTGACTACAGTAGTGTATCTGTTGACAGGGAACTGCCAGAAATTCAAACTGGAACAAGGGACATCATTTCAGATGTCGGATGGATCCTGGCTGAAAGCAATGAATACCAGTAAGGTGTTTACCTGTGTTTTATTGTCTATGGAAAAGAATTAGGCTATGTGGATCTATCTAGTGCTGCTATAGCAGAAATACCACAAGTAGAGGGCTTTAACAAGGAGAAATTTATTCTGTTGCACTCTAGTAGGCTTCAAGTCTAATTTCACCTCCAGAGGAAGGCTGTCTCTGCTGCCTCTGGAGAAGGTCTTTGCTGTCACTCTTCCTGGGACTGGGAGCTACTGAGGCACAGGGATCCCAGGTCCTTCCCAAAGGATGTGCTCTGCTCCTAGCACTCCTTCTCAGTACTATGAAGTCCCCAACTCTCAGCTTGCTTCTCTTTCCTTTATATCCCAAGAGACTGAGATACAGGACTGAGTCTTGCCCCACCAACACAACCACTGTTCATCCTCCTTCATTAACATCATAGGGGCAGCATTTACAACATAAGAACATCTCCCGAAACCAGGAACCACAAAACCAGTGAAAAAGACGAAGACTTTTGACAAGATGCACTGACACAGTGGCTGCAACAATGGGCTGAAGCATTAAAACCATCGTGGACATGGCGCAAGGTCAGGCAATGTTTCATTCTGTTGTTCGTAGGGTCACTATGAGTTGCTAGTGATTCGACGGCACCTAACAAACACAACAACATAAAAGGCAGGAATGGAGCAGCAGCCATGTTCTTTTATGTGGAAAAGTTGGGTCGAGGTGCCGGCTGCTTTGTGTTTGAGGCACCTTGTCCTTGATCTCCTGGCTCACTTTGTTGCTGGTCCTGCATCTCCATCCAGGTCCCTGCCACTCCCTGAATTTCCCCATGGCTACTTTAGCTTCTCCTATTCCTGGGCCAGACTGCCTTCCCTCCTCACTTCAGAATTAGCATATGAGACGCAATCATACGTGGTCTGACAATCAAGTCTGAAAATCAAGTCTTGACAATCAAGTTTTGCGAGATGTTCTTATGTTGTAAATGCTGCCCCTATGATGTTAATAAAGGAGGATGAACAGTGGTTGTGTTGGTGGGGCAAGACTCAGTCCTGTATCTCAGTCTCTTGGGATATTGCTATATACATCATTGCTGAATATCATTATGGTCGCCTTCGAAGTACTCCCCTTGGGAAAATAGGCACTAATGCCAGCGCCTAGTCCACCCTTCAATTTTGGAACTCCTTCTGGAATCGTCATTGTGTACGGTGGCATGGTGGCATGTTCACAAATTTAATTGTACAGTTGTCTGTGAGGGAGTTTTTAGCTCAATTGTAAGGCTTCATATGGATCTCTTTCTGCTGATTGGCCAGGTAGCTGTCCTGCAGATGTCTTGGCATAAATAAGTGAGCACTTCCCGCACTGAGTTTATTTGTTGAAACGTCTCAATTGATACTCCACCAATTCCTGGAGCCTTGGTTTTCACCAATGCCTTCAGTGCAGCTTGGACTTCTTCAATACTATCAATTCTTGGTCACATACGACCTTCTGAAATGGTTTGATGACTATGAACTCTTTTTGGCATAACGGCTTTATGTATTCCTTCCACCTTTTTGCTGATGTTTGCTGAGTCTTTAATATGTCCCCCACAGAATACTTCTAATGCTGCTACTTGAAGCTTAGTTTTTTCCTTCAGTTCTTTCAGTTTGAGAAATGCAGAGTGTTCTTCCCTTTGAGTTTTCCATCTCTAGGTCACTGAACACATCATAATAATACTTTACTTGGTCGTCTCAAGGCATCTTTTGGAATCTTTCCTACATCATTTCTTCCTTTCTCTTTAGCTACTCATTCAAGAATAAGTTTCAGAGTCTCTTCTGAAACCTATTTTGGTCTTTTCTTCTTTGTTTTTCATGACCTCTTGCTTTCTTCATGTCTGATTTTGATGTGCATTCCATATATCATAATAAAAAGAAGGGAAAAATCAAGTGAGACTGGAAGAGTTCTTGGCACAAAGCCTCCATTGTCCTCAGGGGCTTGTCACCTCCCATGCATGGATGCTTTTACCAATCCAGGAAATCTAACTGCTCTCATGTTCAGGGCCTCTTATAACAATGCATAACCATAGTTACGGCTTCAATGTATATTTATGATCCATTGAATCAGTGGATATGCTTGACTGATTGCATTATGCCACCCTCCTTCCTGAAGTTTGTTGCCCAGTGTGGAGGTGGTGATTCCCAACTCATTTTTACATGTTGCCTGTGTGTTTCAGAAAAGCAAAGACAACTTGATTGCTGGCCCAAGTCCAAGAGATTCACTTTCAGCCAGAGACAAAAGGCCAGAGTTCTTTGTCATATAGGTTATACAGTCTGTTACTATTCTTTTCCTGGTTAACATAGAGATTATGAGGCATATCCCTGATTTATCAGAATTGAATGGGTATTGGTACTTTAACCTTTATTGACTTTCTGGCAGTGCCCTGTCAATAGATAATGGACAATTCAAGAACCTCAGGACACTATGACTGTATTTATTTTCCTCCCCTCTTTCATGTCTATTTTTTATTTTATTGATTTTCGGTCTCTGAAATTTTAACTTCTACGGTCCTGCTGGCCTAGTGGTGAAGTGCTACAGCTGCTAACCAAAAGGTCAGCAGTTGAGATCCACCAGGCACTCCTTGGAAACTCTGTGGGGCAGTTCTACTCTCACCTATAGGGTCGCTATGAGTTGGAACCAACTTGACGGCACCCAACAACAAGGCATTGTTGATACGGCTTCATATTGTTAATGTTCATTTAGGTTATCTACGTATTTACCATTTTCATTGCTCTTTATCCTTCCTGGAAACCCTGGTGGCACAGTGGTTAAGTGCTATGGCTGCTAGCAAACAGGCTGGCAGTTTGGATCCATCTGGAGGTCCTTGGAAACTCAGTGGGGCAGTTTGCTCTGGCCTTTAGGGTTGCTATGGGTTGGAGTCACGTCCATGGCAGTGGTGTTTTTTTTTAATCCTTCCAAAATCTTTGAACATCAATACATTTTCCTTCTGCTAAAGAATACCCTTTTGTATCTTCTTTAATGTGCATCTACTGGTGATTAGAAGGCCCTCTGCGGCACAAGTGGGACCGTTGGCTGTTCAACGGAGATGTTGGAGGTCCATGTCCTCCTAAAGGAACCTCAGAAGAAAGTCCTGGTGATCTGATTCCAAAAACAGAGCCACGGAAAAAAACTACGGAGCACAGGTCTGCTCTTACACACAGGAGTTTTCATCAATGATTACGTCTCTCTATTTTTGTCTGCCAATAATCTTATTCAACATTCGACTGTTCTTCCTGAATCATATTTTCCCTTGAGAGGGAACACTGGGTTGGCAATTTTTTATTTCAAGGCTGTTGAAAACCTAAAGGAGCAGAGAAACACCACAAATTATAAAGTATGTTTATTAGGAATAGACATGATTTGAGTTGGGCAGTATCTCCCAGACATACTGGGAAGCCACTTCAAAGAGGAAGCATGTGAGAGCGGGTTATACAGGGAACAAGAAAAGCAGGTTATGTATAAGTCACTGCTGTGTTAATTTCTCAGAAGGTAACATCAAAGTGTAACTCCCCTCTTTAACACTTTCTAGGACAACAGACAAACCTCAATGTAAAATATTCCGGTTTATTATCCATCGTGTCACTGTTTCAACCTACTCTCCAGACCTGTTTCCCACCCCCCACCCCCCAGCTTGTTTACTCTCAATCTCTATAAAAGAGAGATGTTTCTTCCCTGACCTTTGGGATGCTTGCAGCTCTCCTGGTCTGGGTGTTCTCCCCTCTTCCACTACCACTAGAGTCCTTCTCTATTTCTTTCTGAATAAAGCTTCTCCCTATCAGACCCTGGATTTTTTTTTTATTGTTAAAAAGAAGTTGCTATTCTGAGCATAAGTCTTCCTAGATTTTCAAAGAAGAGACTGTAAGAACAGTAACACACTTCACAGAATGCAAAGGTAAAGTCAGATTCTACTAAAGGACCACAGCCTTTTTCTTCTTAAGTGGCCTAGTGCTTTGCAAAATACAGCCTAATCCTTGACATCAAATGCTTTTCTTATTCAAAGCTCAGAATCATTCCAGAAGAGGAATAGGTCAGCCAATTTTCATGTTTCAGTTCTAATACTTTCTTTATCCCTTTTGACTTATTTAAAATCTAATGTATTATTGATCAACTCTAACTACTTTCATCCTCTACATAAATACACATTGGTGAAATTAATGATTTGGCCATAATACCAAAATCAATTATTTAACAAACAAATGACAAACCTCATAAAGTTCACCTAGTCATTAAAGTTTTGTTTATCTTGAGTCATTTCTAGACCAAATAAAATAATTTATGACTTTTTCTAAGAAACTAAACATTCTTTTGCCAGATGACACATGTTCAGAAGAAGAAGACAAATAGCTAGAGACACAACTCATTCATTTTTCTTTTTAATAATAATTCTTATGTTGCCAGTGAGACTCAACTTTGTGAGCCCCATCACAGCTATCACTGAGTCTCACTGGCAACACAAAAATAAAAAGGGGTGCACCCTGAGATCTCCACTTAAAGACCACAACTGATGGTCTAGGGTCCTTGGGGTTCCCCTGGGAGGAGGGCCCTTGGCCTTGATGCTGCCCCTATCCATAAATCGTAATCGAGACCAAATCTTCAGACAGGAATGGATTGGACTTGGCTACACAGAGTGACCATATTGTGTGTGCACTTTATGGTTTCATACATCGACACGATGTCATCCTGCTGACCTCTTACTGGAGGCAGCAGAGAGGGTGGAGAGGAAGGGATAGGAGATTGTTAGGAGGATATGACATGTATATAATGGACAGCAGGAGTGTGCTTTCACCTGGCAGGGAGAGCAGGGGCAGCTGCACATAGGCGGGCGTGCAAATTTATACGGGATTGTACATTTTCACTCAATCATAATAAGCAATGATAATAATAATAATTCTCTTTGTACACCACATAGTATGACACAAGTAGTTTGCCTCTTAATGCACGCATTCTTTTAATAATTCTTGGAATAGCATGAGAAAAGCTAATCACTGATAGTTCATATTATTTAAGTCAACTTATGCTACTGATTTTCTTTGTGTCCTAACTGTCATTTTGCTGACAGTGAAAGAGAAACACTACCTATTGAGTGATTTCAATAAATGAAAGAAGTTGGCAAACCAGCTGCTTGCTGCTTGCTTGGCCACTGGTGCTCCCTGTGCAAATCTTCTTCCCCAGTAGGGTGGCCTGAGGGTAGAGGGAGAGCTGACACTGGCAGAAGCTCCCTACCATCCAGTAATAAGCTGGGGGTATCATCCAGCCCTTGACATTCTATGTGCAGACCAGGCCACAGCAGCAGCTGCTCCTCTTCCTCTCTTTAGTCGGCAATGGTCGGGAAGAAGGAAGAAGCCAGATTTATTTGTGGGATGAAACTTTTTTTCAGACTCCTCCTCCTCCCTTGTGACTACAAAAGAAAGAGTCTGTCTATTAGTAACTAGCATTATAAACATAATTTTCCAGAATTAAATCACACCACTAATTTATTTAGTGATTTTAATCCTCCTAGAAAGAAAGCGTGTAGTTCCTGGGTGGTGCAAAGGGTTAAGTGCTTGGCCACTACCTGAAAGGTGGCTGGTTCAAACCCCTCCAGAGTCACGTCATGAGAAAGACCTGGTGACAGGCTCCTGAACAGTCATAATCAGGCAAACTCAGAGAGCTCAGTTCTACTCTGCAACAGATGGGGGTGTCACAAGCTGAAATCTACTAAGTGACAATGGGTTTGGTTTGGGGTTAGAAAGACAACAGCACGGTGATTTACCCCACAACCCTGTGTGCCTCAGGGGAAAACCAAAAGAATGAAACCAAACCCACTGCCAGTCAAGTTGATTCCGACTCATGGAAACCCGACAGGACAGAGTAGAACGGCACCCCACAGTTTCCAGGGAGCTCCTGGAGGATCCTAACTGCTGACCTTTTGGTTAGCAGACAGCACTTAGCCAGTACGCCGCCAGGGTTTCTGACTCAGAGAAAAAAGCAGCCATCAATTTGTGATAACAAAAATAAGAAATGACGGCGTTCTTCGAAAAAATACACTTAAAAAGTGAAACTCACTTAATTTTAAAATTCACATCAAGAAGTGTCCAATTTTGTCAATAATATTCAACCAATATTCAATCAACTCCATTTTATGGCCTATTATGAGGAAGGGAAGGAATCCACGTGGCACAACAATGAAGTGCTCCACTGCTTAATGAAAAGTAAGCAGTTCGAGCCCACCCAGCTACTCAGAGAGGAGTAGACATGGTGATCTGTTCCAGTACAGATCACAGCCCGGAAAACCCTATGGGACAGGTCTACTCTGTCACATGGGATCACTGGGAGTCCAAAACCGACTGGAGGGCACCTGACAACAGTCTGGGCAAGGGAGGAGAAAGAAGGAAAAGGGAAGAACAGATGCAGAGTTCAAAGCCAAAGAAAGGGGAAGGCAGCGTGAGCCCCTTAGGGGAAGATTCAACTGCGTACAGATTTTTGGGGCCTAGACTAGAACAGACTGTATGACTGCCCCCCTTCAGACCTGAGGTCATTTGGAGGCTTCTTCCTAGACCTGTTACACCCTAGCTGAGGAAACTTTCCATGCTGGAGAGGTCTTTCCTTCCTTTTCTATTATTCTTCATTTTTATTGTAACTTATCCATTCTTTCATTCGGACAGCCTAGTGGCACAGTGGTTAAGTGCTACAGCCGCTAACCAGAAGGTCAGCAGGTCAAATCTGCCAGGCACTTCTTGGAGACTCTATGGGGGCAATTCTACTCTGCCTATAGCATCGCTGTGAGTCAGAATCAACTTGAGAGCAGTGGGTTTGGTTTTTGGTTTTATTCTTTCATTCAGGGAGCCCTGTTGTGCAGTGGTTAAGTGCTTGGCTGTTACCTGAAAGGTCAGGGGTTTGAAGCCACAAGCCACTCAGGGAGAAGGAATGTGGCAGTCTGCTGCCCGGAAGGTTACAGTCTTGGAAACCCTACTGTGTCCTGTAGGGTTGCTAAGGGTCAGATCTGACTTGACAGCAACAGGTCTTCTTTCTTCCAGAAAACACTTTTTTGAGTATTTTCAGTCTATGCGTCAGTCTATGCTAAATACTGGATGGAGTTCCAGCAGAGAAAAAGTCAAAGTTCCTTCTTTTATGAATCTTACATTCTAGTGACATAAAAGCAAACAAACAAATACATTGCCAGCCAAAGCCAATACATTGCCATGAAGTCAATTTCGAGTCATAGTAACCCTACAGAACAGAGTAGAACTGCCCCGTAGAGTTTCCAAGGAGCGTCTGGTAGATCTGAACTGCTGACCTTTTGTTAGCAGCCATAGCACTTAACCAGTACACTACCAGAGTTTCCTCTAGTGGGACAGAAGCAAGTGAAAAAAATAAATTCCTACATAATGCAAGTATCAGTTAATGATCAGAGCTTTGAAGACAAATGAGGCAAGGTGATAGGGAGAGGTTCTTAAATATTCATTCTTTCTAAATTTTTACATGGTCTAGACCCAACAGCTTTGTGAAGGAAAAACTCTCTAAAGCACAATGCACTGTATTTAAATATCCAGCCTCTGACTTTGGGTTTGAATTCCAGCTCTGGTACTCGCTTCTTTGAGAATCTCAAGTTACTAATCCTTTGTGCCTCAGTTTCCTCAACTATAGAATGAGGCTGAAAATAGTAACTACACCAAGCTGCAGGGGCTGCCATGAAGATTAAATGAAAGCATGCATATCGATACTCACTGTCCTTCCCTGGCACACTGATTTTTAAAATATTAGCTGTTATCATTAACTGCTTCTGTCCAACTAAACAGAATTTGACCCCTTCTCAAAAATCATTTGTATGTAGAAGGCTTGGTTAAATTCTGAGATTTCAGTTATGTTCTGCTGGTCTATATCTATTGCTGAACAAATACCAGGATATTTTGATTACAGTAAACATATGTTTTGATATCAGGGAGGGTTAAGCCTCCTGCTTTGTTCTTTTTCTTCGGCTATTCAGGGTTTCTTTTCCTCCATACTAGTTTGGTCCATCTGAGTAAAGAACATTGTTGGAATCTGTATCAGACTTGCACTGTATCTGTAGATTGCCCTAGGCAGAATTGACATCTTCACTCTATTAAACTTCTAATTCATAAGCATAGTATGTATTTCCATTTTTGTTGGTCTCTTTTCGTATTGTTTTATAATTTTCATTGCATAAATCTTTTATTCCCTCGTTAGGGGAAACCCTGGTGGTGTAGTGGCTAAGTGCTACAGCCACTAGCTAAAAGTCAGAGCTCTGAATTCACCAGGTGCACCTTTGAAACTCAATGGAGTGGCTGCTACTTTGCCCTATGGGGTCACTATGAGTTAGAATTGAGTCCACAGCAGTAAGTTTTGTTTTTATTGGTTTATTATCATTAGCAATATTACTGGGGTGTAGTTTCTAGCCTCCTTTCACAAAAAAAAATTGTGCTAGTTTTTCCATCATTTTCCAAATATTATTGGGAAAAACCAGAGTCTGCTATCAGATATACCACTTTTTATCTAATATAACTATGTTTCTATTTTTGGCTGTGTCTCCACAACTTTGAAAATGGTTTACACTCACAGAGCCCGTGTTCTCCCTCTTCCTTCCCACATTAAAATTGGGCAGGACTTATAAGCTTATCCTGGGATTTGATTTCCTGCACTATGGTTAATGTTCTGTAGTTTTTCTCTATTACAAAGGGATTTACAAACCATTTAAAGAAGTTAATACTTCGAATTAGTATTTCTACCATTTAAAACTAGTAAGTCAAAGGCATTAAGACACCTGTTTTCATGGGTTCTCTTTGCTCAGAGGCTGCATCTGTACTGGGAGCTACTGGATCTAGGACAGAATTCGTAGTGCCTGGCACAGTATAGTACACGTGGGGGGTATTCCATTCACCATGCTGTCTCCTAAACTAAAATCTGAACCTTAAAGCTTTCTGAGATCGTTATATGCCCACCTTCTGGAGAGTGCTTGTTCTAAAAATAGGTGTTTGGTTTGTCTTTATGCATTGGGTTCATCCACCATTTTCCAGTTTAGGGTTTTTTTTGTTCCCTAAGGTTGCAAACAAACAGAAAAACAACAAAAACCAAACTTGTTGCTGTCAAGTCAAAGCCCACTCACTGTGGCCCTAAAGCACAGAGTAGAACAGCCCAATAAGGCTTCCAGGGAGTGCTGATAGACTCAGGCCACTGGCCTTTGGTTAGCAGCTGTAGCTCTTCACCCCTATACTGGCAGGGTTTCTACAACCAACATACCAAACCCAAAACTCCAACCCACAGTCATCGAGTTGATTCTAACTCACAGCAACCCTATAGGACAGAGTAAACTGCCCCACAGAATTTCCAGGGAATGCCTAGTGGATCTGAACTGCCAATCTTCTGGTTAGCAGACATAGCTCTTAACCTCTATATACCCCAGTGTTTCCATAGTCAGCATAAACCAAACCAAAAACCTGTTGCCATCCAGTCAGTTGTGATCCTGTAGCACAGAGTAGAACTGCCCCACGAGTTTCCAAGGAGCACTTGGTGGATTTGAACTGCTAATCCTTTGGACAGCAGTCCTAGCACCTGCCCACTGCGCCACCAGGCTTCCCACAGTCAGCAGAGAGGTGCTTTACTCTGCTCAGCTTTCAGATCTTCCTGCCATCATGCTAACTGCAGAGCTGCCTGGCAAAGGACTTGATTTTATTCTGCAAACAAATTTCAACTCCCTGTCTACCCTCATCTCTTTTCTTCAGCAAATCAGAAAAGATTTTTAATTATGGCCTGGTGACCCCTTTCTGTTATCAAATGGAGACATCTGCTCCATCCCCCTTTCTTAGATGATCAATGACCTACTACAGGGCTAAGAGAAAGTATAAAATCTTTTGACTTTGGACAAATAATTTATCACTCTTCATGATCTCTGATAAAGTTAATCATGGTAGTTTCAATCATCTGAGTGTGGATTGTACATTATGCACACTAACCAACTTTCTATTTTCTCCCCACTGGTGCACAAGACTGAGCCCTGGTGGTATGGTGTCTAAGTATTCACCTGCTTACCAGAAGATTGGCTCCTTGGAAACTCTATGGGTACCTGGTGGACTCAGATTGCCACTCTGCTCTCTGCTCTGCTCTGCTCTGTGCTACTCTGCTCTGTCCTATAGGGCTGCTATGAGTAGAAATAGAAATGATAGCATTCGGTTTGGTATTTTGGTTTTTCGTGCTTAAGGCGTATTTGGCCACTTTCATTCTGTATCTTAGTATTTACTTAGAGAATGTAATGTATATTATTGGGCCAGACCAAACTTACATGAAAATGCAAATTTGATACACAAGATATATGAATTTATTAAACTGAATACAAATACTTATTGTGGTAAAATATATTTAACAAAACATTTGCTGTTTCAACCATCATATGTGACCAATTCAGTGGCATTAACTATGCTCATCACGCTATGCAACCACCACCCATATCCACTGCCAAGTGTTCTGACCACCCTTCAGAGGAGGTCAGCACCGCTGGAGCAGTAACACCTCCTTCGTCTTCCCACTTGCACCACTGATAGATTTTAGTTGGTGTGCCAATTGCCCACTCTAGGTATTCAAGATGAGTGAGACCAGGCATTTGTCCTTTTGTGTCTGCCTTCCTTCACTCCGCGCACTGTTTTGAAGTCGGAATGATATTCCATTGTATGTAAGCACCACATTTCGTTTATCCATTCATCTGTGGGCGTACGTCTCAGTTGTCTCTACCTTCTGGCTATTGTCAATAGTGCTTGAAGTGACCACTGGTGTACACGCATCTCTTTATGAGTCGCTGCTTTCATATCTCGTGTGTGTATACCTATGAGTGGGAACACTTTGGGAGTTCTTTGTTCAACTTTCTGAGGAACTACCAAACTATTATCTGCAGTGGCTGTACCATTTTATAATCCTACCAACAGTGGATGAGGGTTCCAACTTCTCCACCTCTTTATCTACACTTTTCTAACAAATACTTTTTGGATTACCTATTAGTTTTGATGATTTACACCACCTTGTTTTTATCCATTACTTAAAACCATTAAAAGTTAATAACATTATTTTTATAGGAAACTCTTCTATTGCCAAAACATTTCACTCAGATAATTGGCAGAGTTGGTGATGAATAGGAATCATCCATATTCTTATTAATTGCATGAGAGCTGACACAATTAATAGCTAAGCTTTTCCACATTAACTACAGCAGTCTTTTGTTGTGGTGGTAGTGGTTGTGCCTGTTAGAAATTATTCAATTAGTAACACACAATAAGTACTACCTCCTTTCTGTTTTTGATCTGACTTCATGGAAAGAAGGCTTATAAGACTACCATCTGCTAAATTACCCTCTTAATGTCTGTTCTATGTTTATGGTAGAAAAGGGGCCATAAGGTTAAGTTAGGCCATGTAGCCTTCCTAGAACTACTGGACAATAGTAAGTTCAAGTTTCTTTATACAGTTACAGTTTATCAGCATGAGAATAAAATTGTGAGTTAGATTTAGATCTTAGTTTACTATCACATAATTATTGTGTGACCTTTGGATTTAGGCTCATTTTTTTCCATCTCCAAAATGGGTACAACATTTTCTTAATTACAAAAATCAAATGGCTCATTCATAAAGGCACTTTGTAAACTGTAAAGTATATATTATTTATTACCATTATTATACGGAAAAAATTCCCTTTGGTTTTAGTGGTGAGCAGAAATTTATAGCTGTTATGACTGCCTCCTGCAGGTACAAGAGCAAGAAGCAAGGACGAGTTGTACAGCCCTCAGCCACGTGAGGGCAGCTTGCCTGACTCCTACAGCAAGTCCGTGGACTGAGGCCTCAAAGCTCAAGGAAACGTCACTAGTTCCGGCTCCAAGTTCCTACCTGTTTTTTCCATTTTGTTGTCCCATCAATGCATGATTCTCATTTCACTGCACTAAAACTCACACTTCTTGTAATATTTGTAAAAAGTGTTATCAACTGAGATAACTTTAGGCCCATCTCGTTTCTGGGAACAGAGTGATCATTAACAAACCAAACAGGAAAAGAGACTATATGACGGAATTCTAAATACTAACTTACTCTCTCATGTTGAGCATGACATCCCTTCTTCTTTCCTGAAATGATGTCTAAAGATTCCTTTTGTGCTTCTGAACCAATGAGTGGCAAGAGTCTCAGACTAGCAGGGCTTGGTACCTGGAAGCCATAAATAAAAAGTCAATCAGACGTACTTAGAATGATTATATCTATAATGTGAATTTGGGGTATATGAGGGTTTGAGAAGGCCCACTTGTTTCCAAATACACTCATAAACACATACACATACACATACACACACACACACACACACTTGCCCACACATTAATCTTGAAGATTCACTTGTTGGCATTTTTTTCATCTGTTGGCTTAGGTTGTTTGATACCTATTACAATGAACATCTTCTTGGGAAGAATAAGTAATGTTTTAAGATAAAACAAGTAAGGAATAAGTTGAAATATTGTATCTAATGGTTTATTATTTCTCTGGTGAATTAATTAGTTCTTTAATTCAGCAGAGGTTACCTACAGTGGAGACTCAAAGGATGAGTGAGAATTTTCTGAGGAGTAAGGGGTGGATGAATTTTGGGCAGAGGGTCAGCATGGGTGACACCACAGAGGTAAAAATGATGTCCACAAAATGGCAAGCTGGCATGGATACAGGATAGAGTAGGTGGAGAAAGAATGATGGGAAACGAGGTCATACACTTCAGGCAGAAGTCAGATCATTAAAGGCCAAAAATTCTGCTAGCCTAAGGAATCTCGATTTTATCCTGTAGGTGATGAAGAACCAGGTTAAGTTAGAAACAACTACTCTGTGTAATGGCAGAGACATGTGGTCAAAGACGTTATCACATACGAGGTCAGACAAGTCCGTGAACTTGACTGTTCTAAGTGCTACATATCTCACTGCTAAATATCACCACAGTCACCTTAGAAATACTCCCTTTGAGAAGCTATCCACTAATGCCACTGCCTAGTCCACTCTTCAAAGCAGTTCTGGAACTCTCTGGAATGGCCAGTGTGCACGGTGGCACACTGGCAAGTTTGCAAACTTAATTGCATAGTTGTCTGTCAGGGAGTTTTTAGCCAGTAATCAAATAACTGTATTGGAACATCCTTGCTACTCACCTGATCTAGCCCCCAATAGGTTTTTCTTTACCCAAAGATAAAGGAAATATTGAAAGGAAGGTATTTTGATGACATTCAGGACATCAAAGGAAATAGACAACAGCTCTGATGGGTATTCCAGAAAAACAGTTCCAAAATTGTTTGAAGGGTGGACTAGGCACTGGTGCTGGTGCATAGCTTCCCAAAGGCAGTACTTCTAAGGGGACTGCAGTGATATTCAGCAAAAAGGTATGTTGCACTTTTACTAGGATGAGTTCCTTACTTAATTGGGAGTACTAGTAGACCAAAGACTTCTCTGTGACTGGTCTCCTTGGTTTTGTGTTTTTCTCTAACTTTGCAAATGTCAGTTTCTCTGCTGTTTGTTTACCACTCTAGTCATAGAAATCACTGACTTACTCTGTATATAGGCAGAGAACCAAACACAACCCCTGCTTCTCTGTTTTCAGTCATGAAACCTTCTAAGGCATGTCTTCGCAACTGCAAAACAGAGGAGAGAACAGTTTAATGGAAAGGGCACATTCCATCAATAGCAAAAATTGCTGGGTTCAGATTCTGCCTCTGCCACTTATTATCTTTATGATCTCAAGCAAGTTACTTTCTCTGCTAGCTGGTCATGGGGGTCAAATAAGGGCTTTGAACTGGTTGAGTCCAGCTCGAATTCCTGCTGACAATTTGCATTTGTAATAAGCTCCCTGTTGAGAATCTGTATTTCCATCCCAGATATTCTGAATCAGAGTCTACATTTTAAAGAGGTCCCCAGGTGATTCCTATGTATAATTTCCTGGGAACTTGTCAGAAATGTAAATTCTCAGCAGGGATTTGAAACAGAATAAACCAGTTTAAAGCCCTGGATCAAATTGAAGCAAGGTATATAGTAAAAAACAAAGTCAAACCCATTGCTGGTTGAGTCAATTTCTGACTCCTAGTAACCCTACAGAGCAGAGTATAACTGTCTCGTAGAGTTTCCAAGGAGTGCTTAGCGGATTTGAACTGCTAACCTTTTGGTTAGCCGCTGTAGCACTTACATCACCAGCGTTTTCACATATAGTAAAAAGTGCTACTCAAATGTAAGAGTTAGTGCCATTGTATTATTATTAACTGGTAATAATATGTATCAAAAAGAAATTAATAGAAAGCTGAATAGAAAAATATTTCACAACTGATGTTGGAAAATCCATTGCTACGGGGTTGATTGTGGACTCATAGCAACCCTATGGCCCAGAGTAGAACTGCTTGAAAGAGTTTTCAAGGAGCACCTGATAGATTTGAACTGCCAACCTTTTAGTTAGCAGATGTAAAACTCTTAGCCCCTATGCTGGAATGGACAAAACAAAATTACTGGAGGAAATAAGAGAATCTTAGATGAAAGGTATTTGAACTTCAGCATTAAACCTCATTATTTGACCAATAAATTAAGAAGATAGAGAAGTAGTAAGAAGAAGACAAACCTTATGATATCTGGGCATTCAAATTGAAAAGAAAAGAAAAAAAAAGCCATGGCCATCAAGCCAATTCTGACTCTTAAAGACCTTACAGGATAGAGGAGAACTACCCCCATAGGGTTTCCAAGACTATAAATCTTTATGGAAGCTATTGATGGATAGAATCATCAACTTTGAGGTGAGCAGCTAACTCTTAACCACTATGCTGCCAGGGTTCCTTTCATGTTTTTCAAGGGCTCTGTCAAGTCTTCTGGAAACCCTAGAGGTATAGTGGTGAAGTGCTACATCTATTAGCCAAAAGGCTGGCCGTTGAAATCCACCAGGTGCTCCTTGGAAACTCTATGGGGCAGTTCTACTCTGACCTATCGGGTTTCTACGAGTGGGTCACTATGGTTGTAAACTCTTCCAAAAATTTCCTCCCAAATTTATTTAATGTTTCAGTTAAACTGCTTTAAATCTTATTTCTTATCTCTAAATAAGCAGATTAAAAGTGAATACCAGTCTTTATTTCTGGATGGTACTATTCAGTCAAGTTGACTGTTACAAACTAGGCACATATCTTTGCCTATAAGAGAGACAAAAACCATGTTGTCACCAAGTCAATTCTGACACTGCTCTGTAGGGTTTTCTTGACTGTAATCTTTAAGGAAGCAGATCACTGGGCTTTCCTTTCAAGGAGCTGCTGTGTAGGGTTGAAATGTGAACCTTTAGTTTAGTCTTCAAACCCAAACCATTTGCGTGGCCCAAGGACAGAAAAGCTTGATTCAGGGGCTGGAGCAGAAAGCAGAGTTAAGTATACAAATATTTGTAATTCAGTGTAGGCATGGCAAGTCAACTTGATTTCAGGCACAAAGCAGGAAGAGACTGAGGTTGTTAGGGGCATTAGAACTAACATTTAATGAGTATCTAAACTGTACCTGGTGTTGTTTTCCTCATTTAATCATTACAGTTATACTTTAAGTAGTATTCAGATAAAGAAACAGGTAAGATTAAACCCAAATCTGTCGGACTCCAAATCCCCCACCTCTCCTTTTGTCTTTAGGGAGATGATGCTGTTTGAGTTCCATTTGGACAGAAAGTAGGGTTTCTGAAAAGCTTTGCCTGAAAATTATTAATACGTAAACTATCCAACAACTACAAATGCATGAACAACAGAAGACAAGGCAGGTAACTGGTCTCTCCTAAAAGTTAAGTACTTGCTTTTATACAAAGGGAACCTACAGACTGGGGAAAAAAATCTTTGGCAATGACATACCTGATAAAGATCTAATCTCCAAAATATATAGAAAATTTCAACAATTCAAAAACAAAAAGCCAAGTAATGCAATAAAAAATGGGCAAAGGACATGAACAGACCCTGCACCACAGAGGACATTCAGGCAGCCAACAAACACAGGAAAAGATGCTTATGAATCAAAACTACCGTGAAGTACCATTGCACTGCTTCAAAAAAAAATTGCATTGATGGAAAAAAAAAAAAAAAAAACCAAAACAAATACTGGCAAGTGTGCTGCTAGCTTCTAAAATAAACAATAATACCCTTGGGTATTGTGCTTCTTTAAAAAATAGTCTATATGAGATTAAATGATCAACCTTTACCCTACAGCAAAGATAAGATAAAGGAGGGAAGGACAGGCAAGCTAGACTAAAGGAACAGAACAACCAGAATGGAAATAATACAAATACTGACACGTTGTGAAGAATGTAACCAATGTCACTGAACAGCATATGTAGACATGATCAAACAGGAATCGAATCTGCTGTGTAAATTTTCACCAAAAATACAATATTATTAAAGAAGAAAGCCTTAAATAGATTTTAAAAAGATTTACAAGGTATGTATGCTGTAAAAGAATAATATAATAATCTTTCATAAATTCACTGTCCTCTTCAAAAAAAATGGAACAATACCCCTCACCTTCATGTTCTCAGTGTCTCATTCTGTCACTTCTCAGACATAACCATGTGCTGAATTTTGTGTTTATAATTCTCTTCCCTTTATTTACATAACATCCTTATGTTTTCTGCCTAACAATACTTTGTTTAGTTTTGCCTATTCTTGACCTTCATGTAAATGAAACCATTATCCATGCGCTATCCTGCAAAACTTTTCTCATTCAGTACAGTTCACCTATTTTTCACTGCTGTATAATATTCCACTAGGTAAATACATCCTAACTTATTGATGTGTTTTATTGCTGATCAGCATTTGAGATGCTTTCAGTTTTTTTCTATTATAAACAGCATTATGCTGAGCATTCTTGCACCTGTTTTACACATCCTTGTACACATTCAAGAGTTTCCCAAGGGTATACATTTAACCTGTTTTTAACTTCCCTAGATAATGCCACATTGTTTCCTACTGTGGTTCTTCTACTGACATTCCCACTACCAGCAGATTAGTGTTCTTATTGTGACAGATGCACACCAAGTCACCAACCATTAATAGTGTCAGATTTTTAACAGCTGCCAATTTGGTGAATGTGAAAAAGTGTCCTGTGGTGTTATTGATGTGCATTTCCATGGTTAGTAATGAAGCTAAGCATCTTTTTATGGGTTTATTGGCACTTTTTTTCTTTTATGAAGTACCTGTTCAAGTTTTTTCCCATTTTTTAGTTGGATGGCCTGTTTTTCTTATGGGTTTTTAGAAGTTATTGACATGCATGTACCCAGGAGCCTTTGTCAGGTATGTATTACAAGATAGGGTGGACCTGAGCAGACGAGATGACCAGTTCTCCCATGTAAACTGAACAGCACAAATCCAAGTGGTAGGGGCAGAATACCACAGGGTGCTCAGGGACACATCAGTGAGCCTGTAGCCTATGTAGTAGAGAAAGGGGTAGCTGTAGGGTAGTGATGGAAAGAAGTTCAGAAAGTTATCTCTGGTTTATTTTATGGAGGATCTTGAGGAAATACCTTTTAATTAATATCTAAACTTAGCCTAAAGACTCATATCTACTTTTTTAAAGTGTTAAAATAGAATGAACATTTTTTTCTCCTAATTTTTTGCTTAAAAAAAGTGTGTCTATCTGTGATAGGCAGGATAACGGACCCCAAAGATGTTCACATCCCTATCCCTGAAATCTGTGAATATGTCACCTTACTCAGCAAAAAGGACTTTGCAGAACCGACTCAGGGTTAAGACTTTAAGACAGGAAGACTAGTGTGGACTATCCAGATGAGCCCAGTCTAATTGTATGAAACCTTCAGGGTGGATAATCTTTTGCAGCTAGGTAGAGGGAGTTATACAATGGAAGAAGGGTCAGAAAGATGCAACATTGCTGGCTTTGAAACTGGAACAGAGATACCATAAGCTACGCAATGTGAGTGGCCTCTAGAAGCTGGTAAAAGCAGGAACCCTGTTGTTCCTTAAATCCCCCCCAAATCCAATGCTAACCTTTTTGTCTGTGGTGCTCTGAGAGCCGTGTTGAGCCTCTGATCTACCGAGTAGTACATTAACTTCTGCCATTTAAGGCACCAAGTCTGGGGTAATTTGTTAGAGCAGCAGAAGAGAACAGATACACTGTACCACTGGACGTATTTGAATTCAGGAAAGCAAAAGCCAAGTGTTTTTCATTTGTTTGTATAAATACCTTGGGTGAGGACAGAGACTCGAAAAACTTGAAATGCTGTGTCACTTCAAAGGGCTTGGGAGGTGTACGTTTGAAAAGCAAAGACATTGAGCTCATTTTTCTCCATCTGCATATAAAGATTCAAGACAAATATTACGTATCTACTTGTCCTTCCTTTTCTGGTTCTCAAATTCTTGGATTCCTATGGTATCAGCCCTAAACATGCTACCAGATATTCCTGGAAGAAACAAAAGAGATTTCCAGGAAGCCTGAATGTTCCATGGAGTTACATTTATTAATACGAGGACTGCCAATGAAGTTCGTGAACTTGTCCTAGAAAATGTGCTACATATGTTGCTGCTGAATATCACTATGGTCACCTTCAATGTACTCCCTTTGGGAAGCTATGTACTGGCGCCAGTGCCTAGTTCATCCTTCAAAACGATTTTGGAACTCTGTCTGGAATGGCCATCAGAGCTGTTGTTGTATTACCTTTGATGTCCTGAATGTCATCAAAATGTCTTCCTTTATCTTTGGGTAAAGAAAAAAACCACTGGGGGCCAGATCAGGTGAGCAGGTAGGGTGTTTACCGGCTAAAATCTCCTTCACAGACAATTATACAGTTAAGTTTGCTGACTTGCCACCATGCTACCATGTGCAGTGGCCATTCCAGAAAGAGTTCCAAAATTGCTTTGAAGAGTGGACTAAACACTGGTGTTGGTGCCTAGCTTCCCAAGGAGAGGACTTCAAAGGTGACCATAGTGGTATTCAGCAATGAGGTAGGTAGCACTTAAAACAACTGCAGAGTTAACAGTCCGACTTCACAGCCATTGGAAGAAAACTGAGAGCATTCGTAGGGAGGGGGAAACATCTATCATAAAATCAGGGTTGGTAATTGCTGTGACTCAGGGCATCTTCCCCTATTTGTTAAAATCTATGTATGTCTACATTTAGGAAATCATAACTAAGGATTAAACACAATCAATTAAAATGTCCTAAGATGAAGTCATTCTATGGAAGGCAGTTTCATTACGCACAAGCCATAATTACTAATAGCAACCTAATTACTTACTGATAACAACTTATTACTCCAAATACATATCCTATGTAACTATGAACACAAATCCTACATTCAAGCTATCCCAAACATGTCACACCTTTTCTTCCTCCTGAGTTTATCATTTACATCTCTCCCCTCTGCTTGTAATGTTCTCCATTAACAAGTATTTTATTCATTACATAAATACCCTTGTTTCTACTGTGTGCAAGGAACTGGGCCAAGAACTGAGGATTCAGAGCTATATATAAGGCATGTGTATCAGTCCTCAAGAAATTCACAGTATAGTGATGACACATTAACAAAGACTAAGATACATAGATGTTCAAGGCTCAGCCATTATCCAAAGCTGGAATCCATCAACTTTGCCTAGTGAACTTGAATCACACCTTGATGAGACTTGGCTCCGCTACACTACCTCCTACATTTTATTTAGTTTTCTTCTTCGTTGTTCCCTACCGTTCAAGCAAGGCAAGTGGAGAAGATTCCAGTGGGGTTTTGGCAGCCACCTGGAACTGTTTTGACCGTTTTCCACTTGTTCTTCTTTGGTCCTAATTCTGCATAGCTTCAGACTCTTATCTTCAATTCCTGTCTATAACCCTTCTACCATTCTTTGGATTAGATGATGCCATTGAGTCTCCCCAAATCTGACTCAGGAAATCTTAGACATCTCCTCCTGTTTCTTCCCACTTAAGACTTATCTTCACTTCTCAGTGTCTAAACCCCACGTCTACTACGCTGAATATCATTAGCCTAGGCAGGTCTGGTACCCTGAGGCTAGAGATTAGACACCTACCACTTAGGGCTGAGTTTTGCTGATGTTGAAAGCTTAGATGAACACCAGTCCCTTCAACTACAAGACTCAGCCATTACCAAAGCCAGGACTGAACTTTGCAAAAGCACAAAATAGCTTTTCACCAACATTCTGTTCTCCCAGAAAGAGCTATCCATTCACCCCTAAGCCTTTATGCATGGATAGATCTCCCATCAAACAAGCAAACATGAAACTTTTCTCTAATCCCAGGAATGTCTGTTTTCCTTAAAAATCAGTCTATCCTGTCTTCCCCTCATTATCAACCATTTCTCAGTCACTGTGATATTTTTTACCCATTACTCCACCTAAATTACCTTCTCTAGTGTCATCAATGACTTTTCAGCTGACGAATGTGCCAAGTCCAGTGCTTACTTTTCTATAATCATATCTGACCTCTGCCATATGCCACAAATGTGTCCTCTCTACTGCTCTGTCTGTGACTTTCTCTTCCCTTGATTTACATCATCCACTCTTCATGGCTTTTCTTCCAACAATCTAGCTCTTCCTTCTCAATGCTTTTCATTCGCTCATCTTTCTTGATCCTGATTTTTTTTTCTTTAAATTTTTTATTGTGATTAAGTGAAAGTTTACAATCCAAGTAAACTTTCCATACTGACTCTCTGCAACAGCATGGGATGCAGAAGACTCTCTTAAAAGAAGATTGTTGTTGTTAAGATGCTGTTGAGTCCTTTCCGACTCATAGCAAAACTATGAACAATAGAACAAAACACTGCCTGGTCTTGCACCATGTTCACGATTGTTTTTGTGCTTAAGCCCATTGTTGCAGCCACTCCATCAATCCATCTTGTAAAGGGTCTTCCTCTTTTTCACTGACCCTCCACTCTACCAACCATGATGTCCTTCTCCAGGGACTGACTTTTCTTGACAACATGTCCAAAGTATGTAAGACGCAGTCTTGCCATCTTTGGTTCCAAGGAGCACTCTGGTAGTCCATCGTACATTCAACATTCTTCTCCAACACCATAATTCAGTGGCATCAATTCTTCTTCTGTCTTCTTTGTTCATTGTCCAGGTTTTGCGTGCATATCATGCAACTGAAAACGCCACGGCTTGGCTCAGGCGCACTTTAGTTTTCAGAGTGACATCTTTACTTTTCAGTACTTTAAAGAGATCCTTTGCAGCAGATTTTCCCAGTAGAATGCATCTTTTGATTTCTTGACTGTCGTTCCCATAGGTGTTGATTGTGCACCCAAGTTAAAGGAAATCCGTGACAGCCTCGATCCTTTCTCCATTTACGACGATGTTGCTTACTTGTCCAGTTGTGAGGATTTTTGTTTTCTTGACGCTGAGATGCAATCCCTACTGAAGGCTGTTGTCTTTGATCTTCATCAGTGTTTCAAGTCTTCACTTCCTGCAAGGAAGGTCGTGTTGTCTGCGTAATGTAGGTTGTTCTATCAGTTATCCTCCAATCCTGATGCCTCGTTCTTCTTTGTATAATCCAGCTTCTTGGACTACTTCCTCGGCACACAGATTGAAAGGTATGCTGAAAGGATACAACAGTGACCCACACCTTCCCTGACTTTAAATCATAAAATGTCCAGAAGACAACTAGTTATACTAATTGGCCTTGACCCTGATCTTTAGTGAATATATTGCTTCTTCATATCTTTTTAGTCGTTTGCTTTTCTTACATTATGCACATGATTTGAGTGATGTATCTACAGTGAAAATAATACTATGCCGATAACTGTAAAAGCTTTATCTACAGCCCTGACCTCTTTTCAGAGCCCCTGACAGGAAACATCAGTGCTCATTAAATACATTCATAAAAAACTCAGTCTCAAACCTGGCCAAAACCAAACTTACTATCTTTTTCTTCAGACCTGCTTTCCTTCTTGTGCATCTTGTCACAGAGAATCCTATAAAGTTTACAATTCTTCTGTTGGCTCATAGAAAGCCCATTGTGATTTGACTCTTTTAAGCTTTTCTTGCTGTACCTCCTATCATGTCCTCCCCAGTTACACTGGACCCCAAGTCCTAAAACACTGTATCATATATTCAGTCTTTGCTTAGATAACTGCCTTGTAGGTAATTTTTTTTGTCTAAATACTATCCCCATCCCCCCATTTCTGTGATTATATCTAAAGAATTAAACATTCGCAGCAGCATTTTTATATTGAAATATAGGGTTTTGTTTACATAGTTCTCCCTTCCAATAGATGTAAAAATTATCAAAAAGTTCTAAATTTTCTCCCTCTTTAAATTCCCTGTGCCCAAGACAGTATCCCAGAAGTGATATAGTTTAACTCTTGTCTGCTTATCTAAATAAAAGCTAACAGTCTTACCTTTTCTGGTCAAATACCAGAGGATACTCATACTTTTGCTTCTTCTCTGTAAACTTACTTTCTTCTTTTATTTCTATAGGGTATTCACTGACATCACAAGGTAAAATGAAATCAAGTGTCTGTGATAAGTCGAAGATCCTTCGTTGTCCAAAATATCCACAGTAATGACCATTGAGGGCCTGCCAGACCCTACAGAAAGATAAAGACAGGGAGAAGAAAGGAATCGGGGAATTCAGGGAGAGCTATTTTGTTCATTGGGTCATTTGATACAGATTTTCACTGGTCCACAAGGGGTTTCCAACATGAGTCCAGGACTCTGCCTAACAAATAACATGAGTCTAGTCATATCAGAGCCCTGATATGGTTAAGAGCTCAGCGGTAAACCATAAGGTCAGCAGTTCAAATCCACCAGCGGCTCCTTGGAAACCCTATGGGGCAGTTCTTTTCTGTCATATAGGGTCGTTTTGAGTGGAAACTGACTCGATGACACCTAACAACAATGACAGTTGTACCATGAATATTTTTATCAGTTAGAGCCCTAGTGCAAAACAATTTGGGGAAATGTCAATGTTTGAACTTGTACTTATAACACCTATTTATCTAAGCCAGAAAACACGGCATATATGTTTCCTGAAGTAGCCCTGCCCACTTAAGATGATCAGGACTCCCGTTGACTGACAGTGTATTAGTTGAATCAGGTGTTAGTATGGGCAACATTCCTGCTGTACCAGCATCAGCAGAACCTGTGGGAGGAGATACCTAGTGATGCTTTTACTGTTACCAAAGCACTCCTGATCTCCACCCACAATTCCTACTGTTATGGAGACACTAGCCTAACTTTTAGTTAGGCTAATTGTGAGTTCTGAAATAGAATGGCAAAACACTGTGGATCCATCTGCATCATTTCAACATCAAGTTGTCCCAAGAGGTCCTTCTAAGGAGCCCACATGATTTAAAGCAATAGAGTACCATTAGCAGAAGGGTTAAGCTCTATGTCTCATGGAAACACACTTTTTTGGATCTTCCTTTTATCTGTAGATTTCAACCTCAGGGTAGCAAAGGACACTATGACATAGGAGAAGAAAACAAGCTAAGGAAAATCCGAGTAGATTCCCCAAAGTCCAAGCAGTGTGCTGGCACCAAGAGGTAGAGGGAGAGATTTCTCACAGCTAACAATGTCCTGTGAAATTCACATGAGCATCTTATATCTCTAATATGTTTTATTTCCCTAAACCCAACTGAACTCATTCTGCTGAGTCAGTTCCAACTTACAGCCCCTGTAAGATGGGTTGGCGGATTCAAACTACCAACCTCTTGTTTAGCAGCTGAGCTCTTAACCACTGTGCCCTACCAAAAAAAAAAAAAAAATTCCAGTGCCATCGATCAATACTGACTCACAGTGACCCTAGAGGGCATAGCAGAACTGCTCCAAAGAGTTTCCAAAGAGCATCTGGTGGGTTCAAACTCCCAGCCTCTTGGTTAGCAGGTTTAGCACTTACCACTACACCATCAGCACCCCTTAAATGTTCAGCCCTTGCCAGAGTCTTTACTATGGGGGAGATGCACCAGAGATTGCAAAAGTTAGAGGGGGTGAGGGACTAACTCCAAGCATTTATAATGCATTTAGCTTCAGACCAGGACCTAGGAAACCTCCAGTCCCCTGATTTCCTGTGTTTCCTGCTTCCTGTGGAGCTCTCCCAGGGGACTGACCTGCCCTCAGCCTCACGTCCTGTTCCTCAAGTCTGGATCATCAGCCTCCCTGAATCTTACTTTGCCTCCTTGAAATTTTGTCTTCAGAGGAACCTATCCTTTGCTGCAGAGCTAAACCTCAATTAGCTGAAGGATGTGGCTTAATTGTGAGGAGAGCTCTATTCTGAGACAGCTATTAATAGAGGTAGGCTCTTTGAACTGAGTATCCAGGGAGAGATCTTCCCTGGCAGGAATCCTAATTTCTCCATGCCAACCGTAACTGGTTTGAGTAGGAAATGCTTAAAATGACAAAGGTGCTGGCACACCTTTGTGTGTGTGTGTGTGTGTGTGTGTGTGTGTTGTTCCCCAATTAACACTTTTGCAGCCAAGAAGCTGAAGCAGAGACCCAAGGGACTGAACTGTGAATCCTTTTCCGTGATAAAATTTTATGTACATAATTTTCCATAGGTAAAACAACCGGATCCTCCTCCTGAGAAAGTAGCTTTATTTGTCCCCTAACAGGACCCTACCCCACAGAGTCACTCGAGTTCCACATTTCTAAAAGTCCTCCCCCAGTCTCTCACATTTCAAAATTTCTTCGCTTTTAATGCTTTCTGTCTGAATGGAGGACAGTTGGGTAGTACAATGGTTAGGTGCCATGGCTGTTAACCAAAGGGTTGGCAGTTTGAATCCACCAGTTACTCTTTGGAAACACTGGGGCAGTTCTACTCTGTCCTATATAGTCACAATGAATGAGAATCAACTCGATGGCGATTTTTTCTTTTTTTAATCTTAATGGATGACACCCACATTCACCTAGTTGTATCTGCCAGAAACGTGGGTGGCATTCTTTCACTGATCTTCCCTCTCCAGTTCAAGTTCAAGTTCCCATCTTCCCAGGCAGCTCCCCAATCCACACCTATCTGCATGGCTTGCGGCTCCCTAGTCTGAAGCGCTACATTCATCAGAGACTTGCAGCTGGTCTTCCTGCTTCCACTGTGGTTGCCCTGTGATCCATTCCTCTTGCACATTATCTTTGAAAGATGTCAATCACCTCCTGTGACTGCCCTGCTTCCAATCTTCTCTCTTTCTTACAAATTAAAGATCCACATTCTTAATAGTGCCTATTAGATGCTGCCTGACCTGGCCTCTGCTTAACTCGATAGCCTCAAATTTACACAGCTGATTGATTACTACAGCCAACATTAGAACTGAGGACTGCTGAATTCCAGCCTGGTATCTTTTATGCAATATGAAATACTGCTTTCTTTTCAATTTCATTAGGCTTAAATTCTCAAATCACTTTGAAGCCTCTTCATTTCTCGTGAGCTTACCTAACTTCACTTTTTAAAGAGAATAACTTATTACCATAATTTTAGGACACTTTAATATCCAGCAATTTTTTTCCCCAAGAAATGTCATGATGTCTCCCTTCCCTACTCTCTTATGTGTGAGCATATTTTTGTATTTTGTATGTGTGGGTTTAGCATTAGTCAGGTAATTAAAAACCAGTAGGATTTGTAAAATCATTCACATTGCCAACGAAGTTACTACGCTAGGGATTGAATTGCATGCTCCCCGCCCCATCCACCCAAATGTGTGTCAGTGTGAGCTCGGCTAGGCCATGATTCACAGTACTGTGTGACTTTCCACCCTCTGTCATCTGATGTGATTTTCCTGGGTGTTGTAAATGCTAACCTCCGTGAGGTGTTACTTTGGCAGCATTAGAGGCAATCACGGGAAGCCAGCAGGACTCACTCTACAAGATTAGGTCTATTTTAGTCAACCTCTTTTGAGATGTAAAAGAGAAAAGTGAGCAGAGAAACAGGGAACCTCACGCACAATAAAGAACCAAGAGGGAAGTGTGTTCTTTTGCCCCGGGTTCCTGTAGAGAAAAGCTCCCAGCCCAGGGGAAGACTGAGGGCGTGGACCTTCCCGCAGAGAAGACCGAGAGAGAACATCTTTCCCTGGAGCTGGAGGCCTGATTCAGACTTCCAGCTTCCTACACAGGGAGAGAACAAATTTGTTTGTCAAAGTCATCCACTTGGTGGAATCCCAACACTAGATACCTGAGACTCATCAACTCAGCTTTACTTTTCTCAGGACAAGCTGTTCTTTTCTATGAACTCTGACCCTGTGTCTCCTACTGTGGCCTTCCCTTGGTGTGGGTCTGTCACTCCGAGCTCCCTCTGTTACCTAATTTTTGAAAATAATTATAGAAAATCCACTTTTCTTAAAACTATGCATTAGACCTTCTAATATAGATGAGAGTGCATATTAGGTGTAACCTTTGGGCATGGAAAAGAATTCCAAATCTGTGTTCTGTTCTCATATCTCTTTTGAGCAACCACTGCCCCCTGACCTCTTTTTTTTTTTTTGAATCAGCACATTTAGGCTACATATCTAAACTTCAGCTAATATACTTGACCTCTCATCTGTAAACCCTATGTTCACAGGACAAAGGTCCGTACCTTACTGAGCCATCAACAGAGGAAGTCACCACCACTTGTTTGTCTTCTGCGTAGACGAGGTGAACAATTTCTAAAGCGTGAGCACGCCAGGCAAGCAGCTGCCTGAATTTCTAAATAGGGACAATAAAGCATATCCCTTGGAATAAGTATATACTCATCAAAATTCAGTCTTAAGCAAAATAGCATTATCGAGCTAAATGTGGAACACATGGTATAACCATCTGGGCAAGGTTGGTAAGTATCATTAAGTCCCTATCAATTAGCTCTTCTCTTGCTTCTTGAGTTACCTAAAATTCTACTTGTAGAGATTCATTAATCTGTACATATCTATGACAGAGGCCACTGCCATGCCTTTAGCAACTTATCATTTAATTGATAATCACTAATTCACCCAGTTGAAGATTAGTCAGTGGCTGTTGTTGCTGTTAGGTGTCATCCAGTGGGTTCCTACTCCTAGCGACCCTATGAGCAACACAACAGAACACTTACCAGACTTGTGCCATGTCCACAATCACTTTTATGCTTAAAGTCAATGGCTAGATGAGAGAACTGTCCTGAAAGAAGGGTTATCATGAAGTGATTTTATCCAGAGATAGCCCTGGCTCTTGGGAGGGAGGGGTTGTTAGGGGGCAAGTGTCCAAAACAAGGTATACTCCACAAAGAACTAGAAGAAATGGGCCCAGCTCATTGTCTTTCAAAGATGTGAAGAAGCTTGACTGGTATGTTTCTCCAAGATGTGGTTTATTTTTAAATGAGGGCCTCAGAAAACATCTGTGTGGACAAGAGTAAAGCATCCTTTGCTCTGTATCCCCCAGAATATGTTCCCTCTCCATCAGGGATGAAGCCAGCGCCATCCCTTAGTCTTTCCTGCCTCCTCTACCTAGGAGCATTTATGTAGCTAGAGCTCTGGCAGCTGGGAGTTCTTCCATGAATCTTCTGTTTATTCAGACTTTAATAAAAGTGAGGCATAATCCCTCCTAAATTTGTTAAGCCTTCTGACTCAAGTCCCTCTAGCTGTTCTTAGAGAGCCAGGCTAATAATGTCTTTTATAATCTCCTACATCTTAATGAAAGTCCCTGGGTGGTAGAATCTGTTTATGTGCTCGGCTGGTATCCAGAAGATTGGTGGTTCTAATTTACCTCAGGAATACCATGGAAAAAAGACCTGGCAATTTACTTCCACAAAGATCATAACCAAGAAACCCCTACGGAGCAGTTCTACTTTGTAATCCATGGGTTGCCATGAGTGAGAATCAACTTGATGATAAAAGCCAATAACAACGACTTTTTATTGTCTCAGATACAAATACCTGGCTCGCCAAATATGAGTGTCGTAGATTCACACAAATAATGTGCACCTTCTACATTGGTTTGCTGACTGTGCCTCTCCCAGTGAAGTATTCTGGAAAGTGCATTATGCTGAATTTTTTTTATAGTGACATGTAAAAAACATTGGCATAGTGGCACTCAGGAAAATATCTCCTGGGGAGAGCATAGTTAGCAAACCAGTGTAGAAGGTACGTGTTATCTGTGTAAAAACACAGCACACACAAGGTTTCCTTCTCTGCTTTACAATAGGATTCTCTAAGCCCAGTGTTTCTCTAACTTGGATCACACCTAGAGTTAGAAATGCATTTTACTTCATGACTGAGTTCACACATGGATCTCAAACAAGTGCTACAAAAGGATACTTAACTTTAGCACGTGCAGCGTGCACGGACATCTACTGCCCTGCCCTATCCCTTTCCATTGTCAGGAAAATACTGGTTGCCACTCACTGAATTTCATGATTTCCTAATAGATTACAATTTGCAACTCAGAAAATATTGTTCATAAAGTGTCTCTTTAACAATAGTGTGTGTCTGTAATCACACCTATGATTTCTTTGTGCAGAGAAGCTTAGATGGTTTTATCTCTTAAAGGATGATCAGTCATGGACCTTTTGGAAACGCTAACGTTGGGAGAAGGCCCAACTAACCTCTGACCAACATGTAAGGCTTTCATCACTCTCGTACTATATAATGGGACTTGATTTAATCTGTGTATATGTGGTTAACTGTTACTCTCTGCTGTCAAGTTCATTCCAACCCATACCAACCCTCCAGGACAGAGCAGAACCACCCCATAGTGTGTCCAAGGCTTTAATCTTTACAGTAGCACATACACACATATTTCTCCCATTGAGAGGCTGGTGGGTTAGAAATATGACATTCTGGTTAATAACTGAGTGCTTAACCAGTGTGCCACTGGAGGCGTTTTGCAACCAGAGTCTGCTTACAAACAGGCGGCCATGTGCAAACTGGATAAATCATCTTGTTCCAGTATAGAAAAGGACGAAATGAGGTTGAATAAGAAATGATTTTAAGTGAGTTGTTAAAAGATTATTTTCTTTAAAATGGCAAAAATGATTTAGAATAAACTTCACAATTTAAATCAATATTTTAAAAATAATTTCATCTGCTTTAAAGATTTCTTTGAATTCTCAATGGTCTCAGTTGCTAGGCTTCTGGAAAGTGTACTTGCAAAAATGTAAGTTTTGAACCATAGTTTGATCTGTCAAAATTAATAACAGAATATGAATAAACATCACGGACAGGTGAGAACATTTAGGTAACTGTCCGTCTACACACGGTCTCAGTATGATGGTTAACTTTTTGTTGTTGTCCCGCTCCCAGCATACCTTGTTTACAGGCCATTTGTAGTTATTTTTAAATGAAGCTTTGTGCTTCCCAAGTTGTTTGAACTTCACTGTTTTCCATTTGATACCAGGAAGTGTGATATATGGAAAGAGCACTGGATTAGAGAACAAGAACCCTGTGCCGACCTTGATTCATCAGTGACCCTCTCTGTGAGTCCAGGCAAGCCATTCCCTGTTTACGCCACTGAAGACTGGAGAATTAGGACAACCTGAAGCTTGGCTTTGGCTTTGGACCTTCATAGAAACGCTAACCAGGTCTTTGAAATAAAAAGAAAGCTCTGTGGATCAAACGAAACAATAACCATTCCAAGACACCAGGCAAAGATTCCAGTCTTAATCTGTGTATATTCATATGTCAATCCTTATGATCCCCAAATATTACTATATAAAGCAGCATTCAGCTTTTGGATTTGAAAGATTAACTTAAAGGGTAAAAATGCTATTTAAAGTAGTCACCCCTTGCTACAGCTTTTTAAATTGTTGTATGTTTATGATAATAGATGTATAGATAAATTTGTATAAGAAGTGCATATTTAAGTATGCATTAACAAAATGAAGATGGTGACATTTAGATGACGTTACCACTGAAAACAAAATAAAATGTGCTTGCATTGTAAGGATGCTTTGGACTAGCTATGAAGAAAAGTTTCTTAAATGTAATAATGGTTGGCTAATAGTAGTTGACTATTACTGGGTTAGGGAAACCCTGGAGGCGTAGTAGTTAAGTGCTACGGCTGTGAACCAAAAGGTTAGCAGTTCAAATCCAACAGGAACTCCGTGGAAACTCTATGGGGCAGTTCTACTGTACCCTATAGGGTCACTAGGAGTCAGAATTGACTTGATGGAACTGAGTTTGGTTGTTTCAGTTTGCCGGGTAAGACTTGCAAGGGAAGGTTATGTAATCTCCTATGATGATATCTAAGACAAAGAATTTGGAGGACTACATGACTTATGAGCTCTTGTAAGCTCTAGGTTTCTACATAGATTCTCACAGAGAAGTCAAAACATGAAGAAGATGTACAGTGACCAGGGGCTGGCTTGCTCAGTCTCCCTCCTTCTTACTCATCTCGTCTTTTCTCGCAGGAAGAACAGTGATTTGCTGTGCGGCTTATGGTTCAGCAGCATCATACTTGACTTGAGAGTGGGGAGTCCTGTATTTCTGTCTTTCGTGGCATTTGGCACACAGTGAATATGTGCTGAGCAGCTCATTCAAGGGGAAAACCAATGTTCTTACCTTTTCATCATAAGGTGGATCCAGGAAGGAACCAATACTGCAAAGAATGACGTGTCCTTCTGTATAAAATTTAAATATTTAACAACTTAGAATCTTTAATTAGACATCCTGTTATCTAATAAATATGGTTCAGACTGGAAGTAGTTTTGATTCAGGCATTTAAGATAGTGAATAAAACAGAATATGGGGAACCAGAAATGAAAGAAGAAAGTTCACATCAACTTCTATGAGTAGCAATTATTTTTCATTTCAGACTTAATCAGCCATAATAAAGTTACTTTATTCACTAACAGTCAAGGTTCTTTTAGAGATCAGGCTAGATGAAAACAGAAATGCATAGACTGCTATCAAATGCAGTCCAAAAAGTAATAGGCATTCACCCTACAGTTCAAATGACTCTTATGAAAGCTAATCCACACCATCAAGTCGATTCCAATCCACAGCAACCCTACAGGACAAAGTAGAACTCTCCCACAGGGTTTTCAAGGAATGGCTGGTGGGCTCCAATGGCTGGCTTTTCTGCTATCAGTCTAGCTCTTTAACCACTATGACACCAGGGCTCCTTATGAAAACCAGACACTAAAACAACAATAACTAATAGTGTCTGAATATGTCTGTTTCAAAATGGTGATTGGAGAGTGTGTTCTTACAACATCTGTAGAGGCAAGAAAGAGGAAGTCTATGGCCAGAATCAAGGAGGTCCAAACCAAAGAAACAAACTCATTGCTGTTGAGTCAATTCTCCCTCATAGCAACCCTCTAGGACAGAACAGAACAGCGCTGTCGAGTTTCCTAGTCTGTAATCTTTAGAGGATGAGCAAGTTGCCACATTTTTCTGTCAGAGAGAGGATGGCAGGCCAAACACTGACCTTTCAGGTCCAGCTGAGCACTTATCACTGAGCCACCAGGTTTCTTTAATTATGATACAGACAAGGTTGGATGGAACTCCAGCCCTCCCTCTGTCTATCTTTCTAGATGACAAACAAAAACTACAAGTCTCAAGAAGCAGATGGGTTACATGGTAGTAAAATATTCTGGGCCGAGAACAGGAACCACCTAGGAAAGAGAAGAATCATCCTAAGAAAGCTGCATTCTGAGACTTCTAAAGATAATTTCAAACTTACAGTTTCATATTTTTTTGAGAAAAGGTCTACCATGTAGTAGGCAAAGTTAATGCAAAAACATGCAGGCTGTTTCAAAAAGGAGCACTATTGGCCTGATCTCAGATTTCTCTACTATTCTGCTATAAATGATCATAATATCTGTAGAAATTACAGAGACTGGACAGGAATAAAAATAAGAAATCAAGAACAAGAAAATGAGAGTATGAAGGGACTGGTGAGCAGCACCAAAACCAGACAAAATTAAGATAAATTTAAATAAATGTAAGTCCACTGACAATAATCAATAGAAATACAAACAATTATTTTGAAAAATGTCCAGAAGACCAAAATAATTGATGGCATAAATGGTTCGTTGTGACTTTTGTGGGATAAATTTAAAATAAGAAAAATGTTCTTAACAGAGAAGATGAAAAGTGTAAAACCTTAATGTAATAATAGCATGGTGGATGCCAGTTGGAGTATTACATTATCAAACAGTAATAACTCATGTACTGGGTGTGGAGAAGGGAGACAGGAAAAGTCAGCTAAGCCTTCTGTCTTACCTGAGAAGATGCTGTTTCATTTTAAGTTCCAAGAAATTAGTAATGCTTTCAAAATACTAAAAGGTACACTCTAATAAAATGAAAACCTCTACTTCCACATGTGTGTGCATGCACACTCACACACATATGTACAACCTTTCAAAGAATGGGTAAGATAAAAGCATAGAAAATTTAGGCTTTAATCCCAAAGGCTAAAGATGAGAAAGCATTAAAAAAAAAGAAAATAGTTAGATATAATAGCTAAGATCTGGCTGACTAATCAGGATTGGCTTTGATGGCAACGACCTTGGTTATGGTTTGGGACTACAATCGTAGCCAAGTGGTTGTTGATAGGAGACCCTGCGGGTGTAGTGGCTTAAGAGCTAAATCTGCTAACCAAAAGGTTGGCAGTTCAAATCCACCAGGCACTTCTTAGAAACTCTATGGAGCTGTCTTAGCCTGTCCCACAGGTTGCGATGAGTCAGAATTGACAGCACTGGGTTTGCTTTTTCGGTTTCTGAAGGGCCTTGAAACACAGCCCTGGTGATCTGCTTTTGACAGGTCACAGCCTTGAAAATTCTATGGAGCAGTTCTACTCTGGACATGCGAGATGACCTGGAATTGTGTCTATGGCAGCTAACAACCACAACATGTTAGCTATAACAATAAATGCAAAAAGAAGGAAAGTCCCCTGTTGAGAACAAACTTGCTGTGAGCTGGAATTGACTCAATGGCAGTGGGTTTGTTTTTTTTTTGGCTTGAGAACAGACGTAGGAGCCCTGATGGTGCAGTGGTGCAGTAGTTAACACACTTGCCTACTAACCAAAAGGTTAGCAGTTCAGACCCAGCAGCCTCTGCATGGCAGAGACATGGCGGCAGTCTGCTTCTGTAAAGGGTACATACATCCTAGGAAACCCCATGGGGTAGTTCCACTCTGTTCTATTGGCTCTCGGTGAAAAGAAATTGACTGGACGGTGGTGGGTTTTGGTTTACTGTGAACAAATAACCCATTTTCCACTCTCATGTCACTGCTACTTTCAAAAATAAAGCTTAATGCAACATAACCTCTTCAAGATTAAAATATTAAAACTTACCATTCTTCTCCATCAGGTAGGGTAAGGGGATGGGTAGTAATATACCCAATTAAATATGGAGAAATAGAATTCCTTCTCTAAGTAAAGAGCTAAGAATGAAACAAGAAATGGAACAGTCATCTATTTTTTTAGAAAGCCATGTATTACACTCTCTCTCTCATACTTGTTTGCCTCTTAGTCTTTCTTTTGTTTCAATAAATGCCATATATTTCTCCCTTAGTCATTTTTTATGTCATTGTAGGTTAAGATATCTGTGGCTGAGCACACAAATATAATGACTTACCCACATTTCCAGCCACTAGTATCCTAGTACATGAATCTACATAAAGCGATGTCAGAGAAATGGCAGAATGTTTTGTGAAAGGCAGCATATCTTTCAGTAGCTTTCCCTGAAAAAAAGAATAACATAAATAAGGTGTTTTTTCTTTCAAAAAATAAATAAATAAATTGTACCAAAAAACCAAACCCATTGCTGTTGAGTAGATTCCAACTCATAGTGACCCTACAAGACACAGTTGGACTAACTGCTCCATAGAGCACATGGCAGATTCAAACTGCCAGTCTTTTGGTTAGCAGACAGACTCTTCAAATTGAAGCTGTTTCTCTATAAATGTATCTGAAGGATTATTCTAACACTGAAACACCATTCTCCTCTTGGTAATAAAAATAATTTGAAACTATCTGTAGGGACTTATCACTCTGAAATGTCTATGAAGGTATAAACTCTATTGTTGTTAAGCTAGTTTCCACTCATGGTGACCCCACACATTCCAGAGTAGGACTCCTTCAAGTTTTTTCAGCTTAAAGTAATCTTTATGTGAGAATTTTGTCAGGTCTTTCTTCTGTGGTGCTGCTGGGGGCGAAGGGTTTCAAACCACCAACTTTCAGGTTAGTAGCCAAGTGCAAACCATTTGTGCCATTCAGGGACCTAATCATTAAAGTATTTCACATAAAAACCATTGCCTTCAAGTTGATTCTGACTCATAGAAATGCTGGTAGAGTAGTGGTTAAGAGCTATGGCTGCTAACCAAAAGGTAAGCAGTTCAAATCCACCAGACACTTGTTATAAACTCTACGGGGGCAGTTCTGCAGGGGGCTGCTACGAGTCACTTAGGTACAGACTACTATAATTATCAGCACTTAGACTGATTATTACAGATGATCTCTATACTTGGCATTTTCCACTACTTATGAAGAGGGTCAGCAAGAAAGAAGAAGACCTCAAGATGGACTGACACAGTGGCAATAACAATCAACTCAAACATACAAATGATTGCTGGCATGGCACAGGACTGGCCAATGTTTGGTTCTGTTGTGCATAGGATCGTCGTGAGTTGGAACCAACTCAATGGCACATAACAACAACAACAAAAATATGACCCATCTTGGAAAATTCCTCAGACCTCCTTTCCCATTACGTATTTCTCTTTTAAACAAACATTGTTGCCATGTTTAATTGTACCTCACTTCATTTAAATAGAAGTATTATATCTTTTCAGAAATATATATTTTTTTAATATTATGCAAGATAAAGGACTGAAAAAGATTCAAATTCAGCAGATTGTTTTTTAGCATTTAGTATAAGCCAACTACTGGGTAGGACTTTACATACATTATCTCACTTAGAGAATAAACATCAAAGCCTGAGGAGAATGTATTTGAGCCTGCTGTTAGTTTTCTGGGACTGTATTTGGAAATTATCTTTTCTCCTTTTAGTTCAAGACTCTTTAATTTTTCTGCCAGGGATAGAAAAAAGAAAAAGGCATTGCTCTGTCCGATACCAACACCATCACAGAGAAGCGTGTTGTTATGATACTTGAATTTTCAAACCAGGAGTTTCTAACTAATAAACTGGGATCTACTGATAAACCTTGATGTTTTAGCCGGCAGGCAGTCATGCTATTCTGCGTTGCTGTATTCCAGTACCTGCCATGTGACACTGTTACTGTTTGCTGGGTTTCCCTGTAACTGCGAGTCTGACCCCATGTGGTACCAACTCTTGTCTCTCTAAGGTTTCTTGTCTTCATCACCAGTGGTCTTAGTTACCTAATGCTGCTATAACAGAAATACAAGCGAATGGCTGTATCAAAGAGAAATTTATTCTCTCACAGTCTAGTAGGTTAGAAGTCCAAATCCAGGGTGCTAGCCCTGGGGAAAGCCTTTTCTCTCTTTTGGCTCTGGAAGAATCACTTTGTTATCAATCTTCCCTGGGTCTAGGAGCTTCTCAGCACAGGAACCCCAGGTCAAAAAGACATGTTACACTTATGATTCTTCTTTCTTGATGGTATGAGGTCCCTCTCTTTTCTGCTTGCTTCTCTCTTTTGTATCTCAAAAGCAATTGACTTGAGATACAAACTAATCCTGTAAATTGAGTCCTGCCTCATCGACATTGCTGCCTTATCTGGCCTCCTTAACACCACAGAGGTTAGGATTTACAACATGCAAGATAATTACATCAGATCACAAAATGGAGGAAAACTACCTAGTACTGGTAATCATGGCTTAGCCAATTTAACACACAGGTTTAGGGGATACAATTCAATCCATAACAGTGAGCTACTCAATGTCCTTTCCTTCATTACCTCCTATTCTCCCAATTCTAGCCTCTTCTATGTCCTACTCTAAAGCCTTTAAAATTTGCTGATATATGAACATTCTTTTGTCTTTATGAAATATTTGAGGTCAATCATTACAACATAAGGTTACCATGAGTTGGAGCTGACTTGGTGGCAGCTATCTACAAGGTTCTTTGATTTACACATACTGAAGCCATAACAGGAGATTCTTATGTTTTTTGGCTTATTTTAATCATACTTTCTTATTCTGGAAATCCTGGTGTTGTAGTGGTTCAGTGTTACGGCTGCTAACCAAAGATCAGCAATTCAAATCCACCAGGTACTCCTTGGAAACTCCATGGGGCAGTTCTGCTCCACTGGGTCGCTGAGTCAGAATTAACTTGATGGCAGTGGGTTGGGTTATTACTATTATTATTTTTTTGGTTCTTCTTTTAGTACTTATTTTACTAATACAAATCTTTTAAATAGGGAAAGGGAGGTGTGGGAAATCATGTTAAACTCTCTTGACATAAGTGCAGCCATCTTGGCTACTGTACCATTACTTCAACTCTGTATAACCTCTTGTACTGTTTGTGCACTGTAACCTAGAGGCAGTCTGGGAACACCTCCAAGTCCTTGGCCCGAACATGCAGAACAATGTGTAACTGAAACTGTAAACAACTGGCTTAGTTACTGAATGTTTCAGTTCCTTGTATTCAAAGATACCAAAAGGGTATAAATACTCTAATAAAACTTTGCTGTGGGCTCTCGGCAGGTATGGACCGTTAGCCCCCTGATCCCAAACTGTTTCATGTCTGTCTTTTCTCAGTTGTCGGCACAAGTCTCCTCCGTCCACGTTCATGTCAGAGACTAGCAGGAACTCCGATAAGTGGTGCCCGATAAGTGGGGCCGGAGGAGAGCTTCCCACAGATTTCAGCGGACCAGCCCCACAGTAAGACACCGAGACTCCCCAAGCTTCATTCCAAAGGAATTCGTACCCTATCGCACTGGTAAATGTTCGTAAGCTCGGGAAAAGCATCAGGGTAATAATGTGAAATGCTCAATCTCTCTTTGAAACTCACAAGCTTCTCACTAAGAAACTGTTATGCACTAAAGGAGTAAAAAATTAGAAAGAACTCATTACTCAGCATTGTCCCTGAAGGAAGGGACATTAAAGGTGTAGAGCTGTGTCTTGCCTGAGGCAGACACAGATAAAGAGAGAAGCTATTCCTATCTTTGTCTGGTCTTTATGTCATTTCTGTAACTTTAAAACCTATACTATCAGAGGACAAATGGAGAAGAAAAGGGGGGATGCCCTCATCTACTCTCCTGTCCTTAACGCCATTTCAGAGGAGTTAGAAAATAGAGAAAAGCTGAGAGGTAATGGAGGAGCCGAGCGTGGTGGTGGCAGCCAGCAGCCGCCACCCTCGCCTGCTCTTCCGTTCTCCATAGTTTTATAGTCAGAGGAGAAATCAGAAAGTAATGAGGAACTGGACAGTGGGGAGGGAGAGGGGGGCAGATGGCCACTGCCACCTTCTTCTACTCCTCCATCTTCTCCTATTCCCTCTAAGAAAGTAAGGCCAAATACTCCTCTAAAGGGATTAACACCAAGTACTCTTCTACTTTTCTCTATCTTTTCCAAGCTTTATAAAAACAAAAAATATTTTGGGATCAGATCAAACATTGAGAAGGTATAGTGCAGTGTGTATGAACACACAACAATAACTGAAGAGTCATATATTAATTTGCTTGCCAGACTTGGAGATGCTTTACAAAAAACTATTGAAAATCCAGATGCCAGAGATATGATTCTACAAATTCTGGCATTCAACAATGTCAACCCAGACTGTAAAAAGGCTCTTCACCCCTCAAAGGGACGAGGAAGTTTAGAAGACTATTAGAGCTTGTTAAGGAGTTGCGTCTGAAACTTTTAAGGCTGCCGCCTTGACAGAAGCAATAACAGCACTGTGTATAAAAAACAGTCATTGTCTCGGCTGTGGCAAGTTAGACCACATGAAAAGAGATTGCAGGAAAGTTAACACAGAATTCAGATCATGTGCCAGAAAAGCGGCACCAGGACTGTGTCCTAGGTGCAAGCATGGAAATCACTGGGTAAGTCATTGCAAATTTAAATCTAAAAAAGAAAATCAACCTGAGCAACAGTTAGACTATTCAACTTAAGAAAAATTGTCAGCCTTACAAAAACTGGTATCTAGGCAACTGAAACAGAAATAGCTGGTGTGGAGAGAGATCTTATTTGAACGGCTGGGACGGAGACATGTAGAACCTTTCCTCATACGAAAACACATTAGTTGGTTATGACTTACTTTAATTCACTTTTTTCCTTACAATTGAAAAGCACTAACATGAACTTACTTTTTACAGTTTTAAACGAGGTAGTCTGATGCCACCTGACAGCAAACTCAGAGAAATATTTAAACTCAAAATTAATGATGTTACTGAACAATTGTTAGAGATAAAACACCTGGGCTGACATCCAAGTTTAGTTAATAATAAATGAACAAGCCATATTATCAGTTAGATTTGTATGTTTAGAGGCTTGAGAAGAAATCAGTCAGTCAACATAAAGAATCCCCACATTTAGCTATGTAAAACAAAAAATTAAACCCCAAAATACAGTAAGCCTAATTTTAAGTAAAAACAGTCTTAACGTCCAAGAAGTTCAAGTCCATTCAGGAGTTATTGATAGTAATTATACTGGAGAGCTAATGGTTGTAAAGACCTCAGCCATTCTTTTTCAAATTAAAAAGATAGCTCAATTTCTCTTGCTTCCTTTCATCAAAATTGGTCATTCTAATAAAAGGAATACGGGAGGATTTAGAAGCACCTCTCACTCAATATTCTTATAATAGTCAATCTCTGAGGACAGATCTCAATGTGCTATAAAAATTTCAGGGAAGTCTTTCATAAGATTATCAGATACTGGAGCTGACATTTCTATTAAAGGTAAACAACAATGGCCACCTTCATGGCCTTCCAGAAATAGGCCAGGCCCCTTATGTTCATCAGAGTCTTCACATTCTGCTTTGTAAAAGACCAGAGGGCCAGCCTGGAACAATTCATCCTTGTATAACAAATATTCCAATTAATTTATGGGGTAGAGATCTGTTAGAACAATGGGAGTGACTCTTACTATTCCAAAAATGTCACCCACTACCATTGGTGACAAGGCTCATTGAATCATGATGGCCATGGGCTACACTCCTGGCTAAGGACTGGGAATACACAAGCAAGGCATTAAGCGGCCAGTGAAGCTAAGACCTAATGAAAAAAGACAGGGGCTAGGCTATTCAAACTTGTCATAAGAGCCACTGTTAATCAAAATCTTACCTCAAAATACACATTAACAAATTAAATAAAAAAGGGGGAAATATCTACCCCCTATAACAATTCTATAATTCTATTTTTCTACTTTATAATAAATATTTTAAACAGCCCTCAGATCTCTACAATTACAGCTGTTGAGGCACATTGGTCTCATGTTTTGATCCTTTGGAAATCCCAAGATAAATTATAAAAAGATATATCAACTAATATGGGGAAAAGGTTTTGCTTGTGTTTCTCCAGATTCTAAGATTGACCCTATTTGAATTCCATCACGACAAATTCGCCCAAGAGATGAAACACCCTGCAGAGGAAGCGGCGAGGATGGAGATGAAGAAGACCTCCGCGACCACCCCTCACACACACAAGACTTGCCTACCAGCCTGAGAACAGAAGATTCGAAGAATGACGCGGAAGGTGAAGATTCTGCCTTCTAATGTTAACATTCCTTGTTTTTCTATGTCTCTCTCTTCCTTATAACATTAGTTATGATCACAGTTAAACTGACTACAATGTATGGGTGTTAGACTTGTTAATTGTTATCTGGTGCCTCTTGTAATGAAAATCTATATGAAGGTTACTGATTCTATTCTACATATTTAAGACTTCTTTCTGATCTAAAATACTTTATACTTTGGCCGTGTGGAGGTTGATACCTCTAGGGGACTGATGTCATGTACTCAATTAAAAAAGAAATTTGGTCTCCCTAAAAACCCATCTTGGGTTATAACAGAGACATAACATCTCTACTTATTGCCTCATGATCCTCAGAGCTCAGCTGGTTAGTCAATGATGGGTAAGACTCCTCAAGGAGGGGCAACCCAAAACAGGCACGATCGCCAAGGGATCATCAAGAAAGTGACTGGTTAGTCAAAGACAGGTAAGACCCCTCGTGGGAGGAGCAACCTAAGCCAGGCACAGTCACCGAGAGGCTGTTCGAGAAGCAAGAAAGTCTTTTGCCCCCGTGATCACATTATATGAAATTCAAACAACAGAAACATGACAAACTGTTGCCCTGGCCATAAGAACTTATTCCTTCTTATTTCTCTTTACTTTCACCTGATACTTCAGCTTCATTTTTATTAAATAAAAAAGGGGAAGATGTGGGAAATCATGTTAAACTGTCTTGACATAAGTGCAGCCATCTTGGCTACTGTACCGTTACTTCAACTCTGTATAACCTCTTGTACTGTTTGTGTACTGTAACCTAGAGGCAATCTGGGAACACCTCCAAGTCCTTGGCTCGAACATGTAGAACAATGTATAACCAAAACTGTAAACAACTGGCTTAGTTACTGAATGTTTCAGTTTCTTGTATTCTAAGATACCAAAAGGGTATAAATAATAAAACTTTGCTCTGGGCTCTCGGCAGGTATGGACCAAACTGTTTCATGTCTGTCTTTTCTCAGTTGTTGGCGCAAGTCTCCTCCACCCATGTTCACATCGGAGACTAGCAGGAACTCCAATAGGGAGGAATAATTTTAGGGTGAGATTGAGATTGAAGGTGGAGGGCAAATATTGTAGAAATACGGCCAACAGGATCTCTGGACTCCATAGAAGCACTTCTTCACAATGGAGAAAGGCATTTCATGTATAAGATGGATACTGCCTTATTATAACTGTATTTCAATCATTATCATTCATCTTGCTTTCCTTTTTTATTATTCGGAGGTGAGTCCCACGTGACTGTGAGACTTCAGGTTGCTGTTAGACAAGTGGATTAAGAAAAGTCCAAGATTTTGTTGCCATAGGCTTACAGCTACGGAGCTCATTCATTCATTCCGATATGTTCTCAGTGACTGCCATGTTCCCAGCACTGATTCCAGTATTTTAGGGGCTACAGAGAGGCACACAAGATAGCTTAGGTTCATGTGCTGTCAGGATCCTCATGGGGATGGGGGAGGGGACCGACACATATTAAACAAATAAACTGGGAAGGAGAAAATTTCTGACACCTGCTACAAAACACAACGGATTAATGTGACAGTGCGTGGGCAGTGACCACTCTCGCTTGAGGTGGTGATAGTAACTTTCGTACCTGAATAACAAGAAGGAACCAGCCACGAGAGGCTCTGGGGTGCAGCATTCACCAGACTGAACAGGAGGTTCAAAGGTCCTGTGATAGAAATGACTTTTTGGTGGGGGTGTGGGGAATCTCAAGTGGCCAGTGTGGCTGGATTGTCGGGGCAAGAAGGAGAGTGGTGGAAGAGAACATCAAAGAGATGGGCATGGCCCAGGCCATATAGGACTGTCTAAGCCACTAGGAGGAAACAGGGTTTTATCCTAGGTACAACGAGAAGCTATAGACGAATTTTATATGGGAACAACATTATCATTTGGTTGAATTTTAAGAAGATCACTATGTGTGTTCTATTTTTTGAAATACAACAGAAAAGAATACAGGAACAAGCTCTGGGCTCAAAGTGATGATAAAGAATATATATCTTGGATAAACTATTTAAAAGTTCTCTTGAATTAATTGCTGAGATGGCAAAAAGCACTGAATTCTCAGAGACCAAATCCAAAGTAAAAATGTAATCCAGAAAAGTGAGAGAGCCTAAGGCAAGCTTTTGACTTGAGGCAGCTACCAAACATAGGACTTCGTTTCTGATGCACTCATAGAAGAAGGGGGTCAGGAGATAAATCTGGGACCTGCCCAAGATAGGAAGTCTAGTAGGTGACCTCCAGATGAAGCTGGGAACCAAGGGGTTAGACTTCCAGGATAATGTTGAACTAAATGTCAACCACTTCTACAGATGCAGACAGTCAAGAAGTGTGACTTATCAACTTTGCAAGGAAGAGTTCCATCCTTGGTGAGTACTGGGTGATGAATGTCACTCTTGTGACATTATCCCAGCTTGCCCCAGCCAATGCTCGTCACAGAACATTCCTTAGTTCTTGAAACTTTCTACTTCATGGGCAGTCTTAATTGATTTGAATCATCCAACGAACACCTTGCACAGGAGCCCCAAAGGCCTGGTGGTGTGATATTTAAGCACTTTGCCACTATTGGAAAAGCTGGCAGTTACAGCCTACCCAGTTGCTCCAAAGGAGAAAAAAACAGGTGACCTGCTTCTGTACTGCTGTGGAGTCGATTCTAACTGATAGCAACCCTATAGAACAGAGTAGAACTGCTCCATAGTGTCTAAGGTGCACCTGGTGGATTTAAGCTGCTGATCTTTTGGTTAACAGACATAGCAGCTAACCACTATGCAACTGGGGTGTCTGATTACAGACTTTTTTTTTAAACAGTTTTCTAGGTTATGCAGATTATAACCTAGAAAACTCTATGCGGATGTTCTATGTGGGGTCTTTATGAGCCACAAATGAGCCCTGTGGCATCAAACAACAACACTGCTGCATTCATTGCCGCATCTTGGCTCCAGCTTTCAGGGGCCCTGGCGGCGCATTGGGGGAGTGCCTGCGTCCTAACCAAAACATCGGCACTTAGAACCCCAGCTGCTCCATGGGAGAAAAGACCTGATGATCTGCCCCCATGAGAATTGAAGCCTAGGAAACCCTATGGGGCAGCTGTCCTTGGTCACATAGGATCATTGTGAATCAGAGTTGACTTAATACCACACAATAGCAACAGGCACAAGTACGCCATGTCTTCTTTGTAATTTTATCCCTAGAAAGACAGTGATTGCATAGAAAATATGAACATTCAGTGAGTACTTGTGGAGTAAAAGATTTACACGATTGTGTTTCTCATAATAGACTAGATGTGAAATAGTAAGTAGCAGTTTTAGTGACTGGGTCCTTGGACACAAGGGTTGAGTCCTATTAGCAGTGGGCAGTATGCAAACCCAGCCACGTGGCTGGACGGTTGAAGAATATTAGACTTGGAGGCCACATGGAAGAAGGCTATGATTCATTTAGCAGTCCTTTTATATCTTTTCCATCCTCTCCTATTCTAAGTGCACGGTGGGTCCCCTTACCTCCAGAGTCCACAGTCGGAGGTGCCCGTCCTCATGTGCAGTGACGAGAAGAGGAGGCTGGGCTTCCACGGCACTGGTGGTCCCAGGCTGTTTGCTCATGGGCTGCTGCTCTCCTGTCACGCCGTACGTGCTCTCACCTGTTAAAGCAATCAGCAAGCCCCACGGAATTCTGAGCTTCGTAGTACAAAAAGATGGGCCGGGTGAGGAAACCAGAAAAAAACAGTCTTTTCTCTAGAATTTTGCATAGCTCCAGGACAGAAACAAAAGCAGAATCCTAGATCACTGGAAAAATCTTAAAATAATATAAATAAAATGAAAAGCTTATTTTTGGTCCTGTGGCAAAATCTTGAACACTATACACAACAGCTAAAACTAGACACAGGCCCGGTGTAGGTCTTACCCATTAGAATGTCTTACAAATCTGTATAAGTTTTAGGAAAATGGGATGGAAATGAAGAAGCTCAGTAATATTTCAAATTTTTATGTAGAATCAAGACTTAAAAAAAGCATCAAAATGGAAATTTTGCAAGAAACAGTGCCTCTTGGGCTACGGCAGCATCTCACAGTTTAGCAGCAAAAAAGAACATACATCCATTAGGATTATTTTATTATTTAAGCTTCCTGTTTCAAAGGAACATTTTTTATGATTGAGAAAAAGAGTGATTTCATACTGACCTTTAACTTCAGTATCGTGTATGCTTTGTTTACTTCCCTGAATTAAAAGAGATGAAAAAGACACTGTGTGACATTGTAAGGACATGAGACCTGCTGAATATGTAAATATTTTTAGATAGTTGTTCATTTCTAAGCCTTAATTTTTAAACTACTTTTCTGAAAAATATGTTGCATAGATTTTCATGTTCATCAATAGAGAATCCATAACACAACATTTTCCTAGTGGCCCAACTATATTACGATAACCACAGTAATGAAGTGCCTAAGGCATGCCAAGTCCTTAATAAATGTTCTCTCTAATTCAAATAACCACCATTTAAGTTAGGTCTTATTGTTCTCTTTTTACTGATGAGGAATCTGAAACTCAGAGAAATTAAGTGACATATCTGAGCTAATCATGTTACACCCAGAGAACCTTGATCTCGCTTACTCTTAAGTCCTGTAAATTTATTCTTTCCAGTATGTTGGTTGTTTTCAATATATATATATTTTTTGTGGTGGAAACTTCCCACCAAACAGCAAATTAATTAGAAATATAATGTTTTTGAAAACACATGGTTTGAAAACCACTTTATTACATTACATTTTGTCTTCCCTTTGTGAAGTATGTATCATACTTTTTTTTTTTTGGCCAAATATATGGTCTTATTATCTTAAGACCATACATAGTGTATATAATTTATGTTGTTCATGATCCTGTATTGATTATTCACAGATGTGAAAGCACTGAAAAAAACAATTTAAACATCGATTTTTTTTTTTTTTTTAGGGAAAACAAAAAAGATAGTTTTCACATATACATATACACACACAGATTTTTTTCTACTTTGATATTCTATCAACAAACCAAACCAACTGCTGCTGGGTCAAATGAGACTCATAGTGATTCTACAGACAGAGTAGAACTGCCACATACAGTTTTCAAGGAGCACCAGGTGGATGTGAACTGTCGACTTTCTGGTTAGCAGCCATGGCACTTCATCACTATGCCAACAGGGTTTCCATTCTATCAAAGTTTCCATTCTATCAGCATTCTGAAATGCTGGATGTCACTATCCTTAGACTAGGATTGAGCAGCCTAGGAAAGTGCGTTCTCTCTGTTTCTTGCTTACCTTACTACTCTGTGGACCCCTACTAGAATCACACTGGGAAGAAGAACATATGGAATCCTGACTTGATCTCCTACAAGGAGAGGAAGAAGGCCCAAGGGAGAAGAGTTGAACCATTCTCTCACATTCAGAGGGTGCTCTTCTCTGCTTTAAGTTCAGTCAATCACTTCTGCTACCACCTGCGGATACTAAGCCACTCATTTATGAAACCAGTCATGCTTTATGCTTTGTATAACAAATCTACATCAGTATGTGTGGTGGAGACTGTTGGGGAGCCTCAGTAATTAAGAGGTCCCTGTCCGGTCTCATGGCTAAGGCTAGATTTAGTCCTGAAGGTGAGACACTGAGCTCATGGGGACAGTGATGGGGTTAGAGCTGACAAGCCTGTTTAATGTCCTGCTCTACGGTTTCTCATCTGGTCCTGGCCCTGTGAGTCTGCTAGACTGTGCTTAAGGCCCTAGTGCAAATGTAGACAGAGGAGACCCTCAAAATATTCTCAGCATAGTGATCTCCACTAGAAGACTGCAACTGATGGTCCAGGGGCCTTGGGGTTCCCCTGGGAGCATGGCCCCTGGCCCTGAGGCTGCCCCTGTCCATAAATCATAGTGGAGGTCAACTCTTCGGGCAGAAATGGATTGGACTTGGTGACACAGAGCAACCACATCATGTGCGCACTTTATGGCTCTATGCATCTATGGGATGTTGTCCTGTTGATCTCTTACAGGATGCAGGGGAGAGGGTGGAGAGGAGGGGAATGGGAGAGTGTTAGGAGGATACGACACATACAGAATGGAGAAGAGGCGTGTGCTGTCACTGGGCAGGGAGAGCAGTGGGAACTGCTCATTGGTGGGTATGCAGATTTATATGGGATTGTATATTCTCACTCAATCTTAATAAAATGTATATATATATGTATATATATATATATAAATTCTCATCATAATATCGACGAAAGGTCAAGTCAAGGTAGGGAAAGTGGTATATTCTGACTTAACCATGGGATAGCCCAAAGCTAGCCTTGAAGCTTTTGACTTTACTCCAAAGATGTGGTTAACGTTGTCTGCTGTCTGAAAACCAGATCTCTTAAGCATATATAAACAGGAAAAACAAACAAACTTTCCCTTTAAGTATTTAAAAAATAACCCTTTGATCTATTTGAAATATTTGGGGATTGCTCATGTACAGCACACAGGATACAAAATCCTCTGCCATTTGACCTTCCATACCTGCTCCGGAAGTCTTTTCACATTAGTGCTAATAGCATTAGATTCTGGCTAAAAAGCAGACGAGTGTGCACTTCCCACCTCTGCTACTGTTGTAAAGGAGACTGTGAGGCTGACCTAGGAAAGGGCCCACCCCACCTACTGGAGAAGTAATGACAGCAGAAGAAAACTAAAACATGGTAGTTAATCCAACATATATGTCTTCCCTCTGTGGTACCTTCTTTAATGTGAAGAGGAGTACTATTCCTACACACTCAAATAAGTCCCACACAGCACTACTTAATTAGTTAATGCTGAATTACCTCATACATTCAGGGGTACGAAAGAGGAACAGTATGTCATTAATTTTAAAACGTTTGGGATCCAAGTCAGGGTCCACAGTGAAGCAATCATCAGGTCGGTACCTGGAAATGAGCATATATTCAGATGATAAAAGTTCACAAATCAAGTAGCTTACCGTATTTACATTATATAGCCTGTGCAGAGATTACCAGCTCAAATGCTGGTATCACTGAAAACGGAGAGAAGACCTGGAGGGGCAGAGTTTGAACATATCTTCTTTAATGTTGTTGTTGGGTGCTGTTGGGTTGATTTTCAACTCATAGCAACCCTATATGACAGAGCAGAACTAATTTGTAAAACTGTCTAGGCTGTAATCTTTACAGAGGAGGCCCTGGTGGTGAAGTGGGTTAATCGCTACGTCTGCTAACCAGAAAGTTGGCAGTTCAAATCTGCCAGGCGCTCCTTGGAAACTCTAGGGGGCACTTCTACTCTGACCTCTAGGGTCACTATGAGTCAGACCCGACTCGATGGCAGTGTTTTTTGTTTTTTTGTTTTTTTTTTTAATCTTTATGGAAATAGCCCTGCTGGCACAGTGGGTAAGAGCTCAGCTGGTTCAGACCCACCCAGCTGCTCAATAGAAGAAAAGACCAGGAGACATGCTCCCATAAAGATTTCTGCCTAGGAGACAGTATGGGGCCGCTCTTTGTCCTACAGGATTGCTATGTGTCGGAACTGACTTGATGGCACCCAACAGCAGTCTTTTTGGAAGTGGATCACCAACTCTTTCCCTCGCAGAGCAGCTGAGTGGGTTTGAACTGTCAAACTTTTCATTAGCTGCTGAGCGCTTAATGGTTGCACCACCAGAGCTCCCATCTTCTTTAATAAGTCTCTGTATAACAATATGATGTTAAGTATTTTAAAAGTCTTTTGATTTAATTAATTGGTCTAGTCCTCTCACCTATAAGTCAGAGAGTGGGTTTATACAATCCATGGAGGAATCTCCACGCAGTTTAAAGAGTAGAATTCTACTTTCTGAATAAGTGGACTGGCGAATAGGTGTTGCTCATTTGGAGTTTATACTTTAGGAGAGAACACAAACAGATTATTCAGTGATTACAGTACTTTCACTGCTCTGTTTTTTTGTAGACTCAGATTCCATGAAACCATACATGCTCCTAGGCAGTTTCCTGGGATCAGAGTGACAGCCCCTACCACCTGCAATGAATGACACTTAATGCTTGGCTTTTCAACCATACTTAACATTGCATACAGCAAATAGACCCTAGAACATGCTCTCTGCTAATCTGGGCTGCTGATTGGGAAGGAGCCTTCTAGGCTAAAGAGAGAAGCCCATGGGCTTACAGACTTGTTGAGCTCAAAATTTTTAGGTATTCCTGTAGCTAGACTGTGCAGATGGGTCCCAGAGCATAGTGGATTATCAGTTAGCAAGAACAATTTTTGAATTTGGGCCAAAGAAAGTGTGAGAATTTGAACAGGAAGAGTAAGACTATTTCTCTTGGCTGGTGGAGGAATCTTCAGGCAAAGTTTGAAGCAGATGTAGGGATGGCCTCTGTCTTAAACACAAAAACTGTTTCTAGTTTTACAACCTTTAAACTACCTTGTGTAGTTCTGTGCTAAATTATGTTTGGAAGAATACTCCAGTGCTTCTAAATCAATTGTTTAAATATATCATCTTCTTATAGGAAGGGGATACTACATGTGACCCATTACAGTTAGTTGTTTTTCTCTGATTAAAACCAAACCAAACCAAACCATACCAAACCAAACCAAACCCACTGCCATTGAGCTGTTTCCAATTCATAGCTCCCCTATAGGCCAGAGTAGAATGGCTCCATAGAGTTTTCAAGGAGCACCTAGTGGATTTGAACTGCTTACCTTATGGTTAGCAGATGCAGCTCTTAACTACTATGCTCCCAGAGGTTTCCCTTTTCTCTGATTAGGTGTTGAATTTGCATGCATCCCTTGATAAAATGCTAGGCACTTCTGTAAGGAGGTGCTCCACCTCTAAATGTGGAATATTCTCAAGACAACCCTTTAGGCTGTCTGATTAGAACTCTGGTCTGTGCCTTTTTAGTGTGTCTGCTTAGTCTTTCTACTAGTGAGTCACATACAAGCTAAACTTAGAGTGGGAGAACTGTGTTAATCAGAGGGTGACGAGTTGTGCCGTACATGTGGCACTTGACACACACACAGAGGTATCAAATGACAAGTCTGTGCAAAATCTCTGACAACAAAAGTTGGAGAGAAGAGACTTAGTGATGACAGGAATTCTAGGGCAGAAGCCAGGAGAGTATAGGGCAGGTAAAGAAGGAGGTGTCTGCAAAAACATTTCAACTAAAGGATAAGAGGAGAAAAAATCTAGGGTCTGAACAAGAAAAGGAACATTTCCTTGCAAAAGCTGGCTAAGACTGTTGACTGAGACCTGGACCCAGACAGTAAGCCCAGTAGACCAGTAATATGTAAGGCACTGCTATCAGCAAAGTAGAGATTTACCTTGCATTTCCCTCTCTTCTAACTCCTGATTTTCCTCTCTTTTATACCTCTTACCCTCCCCCAAATGCCTGGATAAAACTTGTTTATTGCTAAGGCTAATGTTTGTTGTTAAGCTTCTTGGTGCTCCATCTCTTATGTCTGCAAGTGAAATTTTACAACCCCTCCTTAACAGCATGTGTATATATGGTCTTTTTCTATAATCCATTACATAATTAGGGAAAAGCTATTAATTACAACCCATCCACTGCAAATAATACATTATTTCCTTTATAACCAATGGCAAAAACATTTAGAAATGGTGACAAGGAGAGGACAAAACTTTGGGCCATGGTCCAATGCAAATCTATCTAGTGGAGACATAGAAACACATCTGCCACCTGTTGGCATTATCTTACAATGAACTGGCTGTGTAGGGGTAGAGAATGAAATGAGAAATCCATCTAGGATGCCTCTTACTATATGACTTTGGTGACTGTGAATGGATGGCAGTTGTCACTGTGAATATAAGAAGAGGAGATGCTGGGCAGGAAGGTACAGGTTGTGAAGGAGTTTGGAGCATATGGGGCTTTAAGGGTCTTGGTAGAACTCTAGGATGGAAATCACCCAGCCATTGGATATATTATGTTTAAAGTTCTGGAGAGATTTGCTTTTAGAATTATTATGTATCTGAAGTATTGTTGAGGCTATGAATTTGGACAACATCACACAGCAAAAGTTCAAAGCTCTTGAGAGTACAACTACTAAAGGTTCATCTTATTTGTATCACTCTGGGATATAGCTGTTCGAACACAGCTCATGACCACAGCCTCCTGGAAACCCTCTTCAAGAGTTCTCTCTACTGTCATATCTGATTTTGTTTTGTTCTGTGTAAGTGTTGTATGCTGCTTTGGCTCTTCTGCAGTGCAACATGTTTTTTTTTTTTTTTTTTTTTTGCAACTCAAATTTTTTTTAAGGAAAAGTCACCACTTACACTTCTGAGACAGTAGATGTTAGAAAATTCCATAAGATGATCACACCATTTAAGGTTCCAGCAGCTATTAAACTGTACCCTTCAAACTGTAATACATCAATGCAGCTCACATTTATACTGATGGCAGGATTCTAAAGGACAAAAGAAATATATTTACCCACCAACATGACCACAATATTTAACCACAACACAAGCAACTTATTCAAACTTGTTAATTCTGTCATTAATTTAAAATGAAATACCTTATTATATATTTTTTAAATCCTAGAGGATGATATTTAGTCAGACTCATTTCTTTCTTCTGCCGTTAAAAAAATGTTAACTTGCAGAATTCATCGAAACAACAAAAATAGACTCTCCCTCTCTACTGGCCCCTTCTCAATCTCGATTTATACTTTTTTATTTTATTTTTAATGAGATTAAGTGAAAGTATACAATCCAAATTAAATTTGCATGCCTGCCTCTCTGCAGCTCCTTCTACTCTTCTTGCCTGGTGATAGGACATTCCTCTTTTTCATTCTATACTTGTTATACCACCTTAACAATTTCCTGTCCTTTCCTCCCTACTTTCTTCTCTGCCATCTAGAAAGAAACCAGTAGGACAGCCTCCTATAAATGCATAGAACCATAAAGTACACATACCATATGGATATACTGCATCCCTCAGTCCAGCCCATTTTTGTCGAAAGAGTTGACCTCAGTGTTTTCTGGTCAGGGGCAGCAGCAGGTCTGGGGGCCATACTGTCAGGGGATCCTCCGGGCCACTGGACCATAAATTGTGGTCTTCTAGTAGAGGAGCTGGACCCCTTTTTATCTCATGTTGCCACAGAGACTCAACAATGTGTGCCCCAACACGGCTGTCTTTGGTGGTGGCTGTGCACCATCTGGTTCTTCTGGTCACATGTTGATACAGTCTCCCATTCACATGGGTCCTTCTGTTTCCTGAGTGCTTTTTCCCTTGTATCTTTGTGCTTCTTGATGATCATCTGTTCAGGACACATCCTGGGATCATGTGCTGTACCTCAGATGGCAGCTTGTTAATTTTTAAGACTCCTGATGCCACTCACCAATATGGGGTGCAAAAGACTCTCTCAGCAATAGGCTAGTTACATCAGTTGGCCTCGATGTCCCCTGAGAGCATGGTCCCCAGATCTCCCCTCCCCCGCCCTCGCTAATCTATCCTTGCAATATTGGGTTGAGATTGGAACAGCTTCCAGTTTTTGGTGAAGTCCAGTTAAGCTGATCTACTTCCTATTGTATGCTGTCACTGCTTTCACCTAACCAAATTTCTATCAACTATTCAATCGGATCCGACTCAACGGCACTTGGCTGGCTTGGCTATTTAACCTATGACCAACCAACCCTCTCCCTCCCTTTACCTTCTTGATCTACCAGTACATTAGGTTACATTACCATCTTTCTTTGCTTTCAAACTTCTTGAAAGCATATTCTACATTAATATTTTCACTTACTGATCCCCATTCATTCAGTAATACTCATGGTATGGTTTCTGTCCCATAATAGTCTATGGATTTTTTTCTAATTATCACTAGGAAATTCCTATTGCCAGTTCCATTTGACACATTTCAATTGTCTTGCCTCAAGTATTTTTGAGTACCTTTTATGTTTGTCAATTTGTAGTACTGTGGTGACTTGAGTGTTGCTATCATACTGGAAGCTATTCCACCAGTATTTCAAACACCAGCCAGGTCATTCATGGTGGACAGGTTTCACCCGAGTTTCCAGACTAAGACAGACTAGGAAGAATAGTCTTGTGATCTACTTCCAAAAATCAGCCAGTGAAGACCCTATTGTATAGCAATTGAACACTGCCTAATATATAGTGCTGGATGTTGACCTGTCCCTTCAAAACAGAATCGACCTCAAGGACACTAATGGAATACAGCCTTCAAGATAATAATTTGCTGATAATGACAACTCAAAATAAGAAGTAACAATTACAAAATATTCATTGAAATGTAGAACATATGAAGTATGACTCAAGCAAAATTGGAAGTCATCAACAATGAAATGGATCACTTAAAGATTGATATTCTGGGCACTAGTGAACTGAAATGGATTACTACTGGTCATCTCAATCTGATAATCATGTGGCCTACTATGCCAAGAGTGACAAATTGAAGCAGAATGGCATTACTCGACGGCACTTGGCTTTGCCAAGTGCCAGCCAAGTGCCGTCAAGTTGGGCATTGTATTATTTAAAAGAACATTTCAAAATCTGTTCCGAAACACATTGCTGTCAAACAATAGATTGATATCTATTGTCCTACAAGATAATACAATTATTTTTCAAAGTTATGCACCAACCATGTATACCAAAGATAAAAAAGTTAAAGATTTTTATGACCTGCTACAGGCCGAAACTGGTGGAATGGGCAGTCTAATTGTACTGATAATTACTGGTGATTGGACAGTAAAGTTGGAAACAAAGAAATAAACACTTAAATACCTCCCATTTGAACTTAAATACTATCTCAAGAATAGATCTGATCTACTGAATACTAATGACTAAAGAAAAGAAGAGTTGTAGGAAAACATCAGGGATACGTGAAAAAAGTGAAAGGTTGTTTAAAAAGAAAGAAGAAAAAGCTACAGATTCAACACATCTCTGAAAAGAAATTTGCATAAAATTGCAGAGATTTTTTGTTCTTCATTGGCATAGAATCAGCTCTGACTCAGGGTAACCTTACATATACAGGGTACCTGGTCCTACACCATCCTCTTAATTGTTGGCATGTTGAGTCTATTATTGCAGCTATTGTGTCAATCCATCTCACTGAGGATTCTTCTTTTTCTTTTTTTTTTTTACTGACCCTCTTCCTTACCAAACATGATGTCTGTCTCACGTTGAGTTTTCATCGCCATGAGTCAGATCCAACTCGATGGCACTTGGCTTGGCATTAGAGAGAGAGCCCGGACCCAGTGCCATTGAGTTGATTCTGACTGATAGCGACTGCATAGGGCAGAGAAAGAGATTTAACTCAAGAAAACGGCTCACACAGTTGTGGAGGCCAGCAAGTTCCAAAATTCATGAGTCAGGCACCAGGATAGAGGCTTCTCCTGACTTCCAAGGTTGCAGGGGCTGACAATTTCCAAATTGGCAGGTCACACAACAAGCTGGCTCACCAGACGTCAGATGATGACCAGTTGGATGCAGGATCTACAGTGAGAGTGAGCTTTGCAGGAACACTCATTTATATATTGAGGACAGGTCACACACCCAAAGAAACACCCTTTATAACTGATTGACAGCTTGTAGGAGAGCTCATCCTGGAAGTGATTACACTGTAGCAGATCTCTTTATGGAGGTGACTGCATTATGTCAACTCTCATCCTAAAGATTAACTATATCATGGGAGGACAATCAGCTTGATGTTTGCAAAACCGCTGGGAATCATAGCCTAGTCAATGTGCAAAGGTTCCTTAAAACTGGGGGGCCTGGCGTGACTCTGTACCATACTCTTTCACCTTGAATCTCTGTTTCTGCTGTCAGATATATGCACCTGCCCTTCGATGTGCAAGTACGTGGTTATGCTCATTTACAACAATGATAAAAATGTTCTGTTCCCAGAAAGAATATTCATCACTAATGTATGATCAAGTTATGGTTTATAGTGCAGCAAATAAGAATGTTCTATAAAGAGAACAATGAGAACATTCCCCCCAAAAGACGTTTGTATAAGATTGTTGTCAAGAAATTACTTGTGCACTTCGCTCCCCCAAAAGCCTGTGTTTAATCGATATGAAAAGTTTGTGACTCATACATAACCTGCAGCCCTCTGTAACTCACGAATAACCCCCATTCCTCCTACGTAACAACTTCTCTCCTTTCGGACTTCACAGCACTCCCTGTTCTACCAAGTACTTGCCTAGCTTCAGCTGTAACAAATCCACGATAAAACTCTATCATTTCTTTCCTTACACAGTTCTGGTTAGTTTTTTAGACTTTGATTCCAAGTTGACACATAACATGAACCATCACAATACCTCTCCTAGAAACCGGAGAAACTTTTTAGGCCCTTGCAGTCCACAGGGAGTCCATGGATCCCAGGTTAAGGAACCTGGCCCTGTAACTTCTGAAAACGTATCATTAAATACTCATCAGAAAATACATCTCTTTTCCTGTGGTGTGAGAAGCAAAGCTAGCTGCTTTAAGTGAATTCATAATTTCATAATTCTGAGAGTATCTTGAAAAACATAGTCTGACCATATATTTTCCATATTTAGGTTTAAAAACAATAAAACACCACCAACAAAACAGGTGCCTTTGTAATAAGCCAAATGATGTCACTAGAGCAAAGTGAGAAACTTAAAAAAAAAATGAAACATGAAAAGAGAAAGCTGTAATTTTGTTAACTGCCACTGGGTAATTGAGTTAAAATCACATAATGCAAAAATGGTGAAATAACAATTGGCCAAAACAGTGAATAATCATCTTGTGACCTCTGCATACAGCCCTTTAGAGTCAAAATCTATGAGAACCTAAAGCATCTAACTAGATGCAAGAGTAACAGACTTCCACTGAAGCTTGAAGAACACTTGTGGTTATTTCTAAGTGGTGATTTCTGATAACCAGAAACCTCATCTACACCCCGCTGTCAGAAGTTAGCATTTCCATGACAGAAAAGACCATGTATAAAATGAAAACAGAAACGAGAAAAAAAATTTGGAACTTATACCATAAAGCACTAGTATTCCTGACAGAGATAAGCATATAAAGTCTTAATACATCTAACATCTAAATAGCTTTTTAAAACATTAAAATCTAAACCAAAAATCTGTGTGGAAAATTGGACAGAAGACACACAGGCAGATCTCACTAAGGATTTTGTATATGTTAAAAATCTTTTACACATATTAAAAAGATGTTCAACTCACTAGATACAAGAGAAATGCAAATTAAAAATGTACCTACCACATTACCATTTTTCACCTTCTAGATTAGCAGATTAGCAAAAATCTGCAAAGTCTGACAATATACTCTGTTGGTGATGCTGAGAAAATCGTCACTGGATTGCTAGTGGGGTTGTAAATTTGTATAACAGCTGTGGAGGAGAATTTGGCAATACCTAGAAAATTATATTAGCAGTCATTTTCTGACCCAGATGTCTCCTTCTAGGAATCTAACCCAAAACTATACTGCCAAAAATCCAAGATGACGCATGCATAAGGTTATTTGTCCCAACACTATTTGTAATTGGAAAATTTTGGAAACAGCTCAAATGTTCAACCACAAAAAACTAATTGAATAAACAGTAGCACATTCATTAAAATAGAATTCTATAGGGCTTTCAAAAAAAAGTGAATATTTGTATATATTGCTTATAATGATCTCCAGAATATATTATTAAATAAAATAAGCAAGTGTCTTCATTATCTAATGTTTGTATAACATAAATAACACAGGTAGATGGCTTTAACAAGAAGCCTGAATTCAGGGCACCAGCTCTAGAGAAGGCTATTTCTCTTAGCTGATTTTGGGGAAAGCCCTTGTGTCCTTTCAATATCTGGTGGCTTGATATTTCTTGGAGATCTCCACATCATCAATCTTTCCTTGGGCCTATAAGCTTCTCAGCATAGGAACTTTAGTTCCAAACAATGTCCTCCACTCCCAGCTCTTCTTTCTTGGTGGTAGTCAGATCCCTGTCTTGTCTGCTCGCTTCTCTCCTTTTATCTCCTATAAGGCTGTGACTCAAGGTACACTCCATACTGATCCTCCCTCTTCAACCTATAGGAGGTTAGGATTTACAAAACATCAATCTAATTACATCAGATTACAAAATGGAGCACAACTACATAATACTGGGAATCACAGCCCAGATAAATGGACACACATTTTGAGGCAACGCAGTTCAGTTCCTGACGTACTACTTTTTGCCCTTCCACAAAAACTGATGTCCTTGCCACACATAAAATACATTCATAAAACCAAAAAAACCGCAAAGCTACTGCCATCAAGTCACTTCTGACTCATAGCTACACTATAGACAGAACTGAACTGCCCCATCAAGTATCCAGGAAGCATCTGGTGGATTTAAACTGCCAACCTTTTGGTTGGCAGCCGTAGTACTTAACCACCATGCCACCAAGGTTTACAAAATTCATATCACCCCAAAAGTCTTAAATTAACTCCAAGTCCAAAATCTTATCTTCTAAATTATCTAAATCAAATATAGGTGTTATTTAAGGAATATGCCACCTGAGGGCAAAAGTCCTCTTCATCTAGACCATAAATTATCTATTTCCAAGGTACAGTGTTGGAACAGGCATGAGGTAGACCTTTCCATAACAAGTGGGGAAACTGGACAGAAAGAAGGGACAGGGAGCTCCAAGCAAGTCCCAAACCCAGAAGAACAAACTGCATTAGTTCTCAATGTTAATGTGTTTTGAGACCATTTAGGCAATGGCCCTTCCCTCCAGACTCCGGGTATTGGCTACATCCTCTGGACTCCTGGCGGGGGCCCCTTGCACCTGGACTCAGGCCCACTGCGCCGGCAACCTTGCACATTTAGCTTTTGGTGGCCTCATTCTCCTAGTCCATCTGAGTGGCAACCCTGTGCCCCTGGCCCTGGCAGAACTCCGTACTTCTGCCCCTAGAGTGTAGCAGCCCTACCCCCTCAGCTTTGAGCAGGAGCCCCATTCCCCAACACACCTTAATGACAGCCTTGTACTACCACACTCTGGAACTGAGTGGGCAATATCTGACTTTTTGAAACCTGGGAAACTGTAGTGCCACACTTTAAGGTCCCAAAGACCATGGTGCCACCCTTTGAAACTGAGAAGGTCCTGTTTCCTTCCAATAGTTGTGCTGATTTCTGAGTTGCTCCAGAGAAGGTACCTTCTTTTTCTTTTATTTTTTTGGAGGACATCAGATATAGCAACTTAGACCTGCTTCCTGCCTATAGAATTCTATGAAGCACATAGTGTTATTTTCTTCCATTCATTATCTGTCCCCTTCAGTCCAAGCTGGTGAATTTTCTGTTCCGGCAGTTGGTTAGATCCATCAGTTACAGGTCTATTCTTCTTTTAACAAAAGCTTACATGGTCACATCCTTGGTGAACATTCTAGGACACATGTCCTTAGTTTGTAAAATAGAATTTTCCAAGTCTTTAAGTTCTGTTTTCATTCTGCATAGTTGATTTTAAAGTCCATCTCTTTCCTCTTACATTTTACAGTATATGTCAAGGAGCAACCACACGATCCCTTTAAGATTTTGCTTAGAAATCTCATCAGCCAAATACCCAAGTTTATCACTTACAAGTTCTAACTTCCACCAAATATTTGATCATAATTCAGATAAATTCTTTGCCACTGCATAAAAAACATTGCCCTTAATTGGCACAGCTAGTGTTTTGCTAATGAGGACTCTCTAAACCCTACATCAGTGAGTGGCATCTGGGGTTTTAAAAGCTGCCATCTGAGGGTACAGTAAATGGTCCGAACTCAATAGGAACAGATGATCACCAAGGACAAGAACAACATGGGGAAAAGAGAACCCAGAAGACAGGAAGACCCACATGAGTGGGTCTCTGCATCAACTCATGACCAGAAGAACCAGATGGTGCCTGGCCACCACTAGTGATAGCCATGATGGAGCTCACAAAGTTGAGTCTCACTGGCAACAAGAGAATTAATAGGGGTGCACCCTGAGATCTTCAATAAAAGACCACAATTGATGCTCCGGGGGCTTTGGAGTTTCCCCGGGAGTATGGCCCCTGGCCCTGATGCTGCCCCTGTCCATAAATCATAACGAAGGTCAACTTTTCGGACAGCAATGGATTGGACTCGGCAATGCAGAGTGACCATATCTGTGGGAAATTTATGGTTCTATGCACCTATAGTATGTCATCCTGCTGACCTCTTGCTGGAAGAAGGGGAGTGGGTGTACAGGAGGGGATAGGAGACAGTTGGGAGGACAGGACACGTATGAGGCAGACAGAAGGTATGTGCTGTCACCGGGCAGGGAGAGCAGTGGGAGCTGCATATAGGTGAGCATGCGAATTTATATTGGAATATACATTTTCATTCAATCATAATAAAAAAAGAAATCATCCTTTTTCCATTGCCCAACCACATGTTCTTCATTTCTTTTAAAGTCTCACCAGAAGCACACTTAACATCCACATTTCTAGCAACATTCTGATGTTGACACCACATGTATTCTTTAAGATGATAAAGATTTTCCCTATAGCTCTCCTGACTTGCTTCTGAACCCTCACTAGAATTGCCTTTGATGTGCACAGTTCTACCAACAGTCTCTTTAAGCAATCTAAGTTTTTATTACTAGGCACCCAAAAATTCTTCCAGGCTCTACCCATTGCCTAATTCCAAAACTATCTCCACATTTTAGGTATCTGTTACAACAGCACCCCACTCTTTCGATACCAAATTCTGTCTTAGTTATCTACTGCTACTGTAACAGAATTTCCACAAGTGGATGGCTTTAACACACAAAAATTTATGCTCTCAGTTTACAAGGCTAGAATCTGAATTCACGGCACCAGCTCTAAGGGAAAGTTTCTCTCTGTCAGCTCTATAACGGTATTGGAAACCCTGGTAGTGTAGTGGTTAAGAGCTATAGCTTCTTGTGTCTTTTCAACATCCGGGGGCTCAGTATTCCTTGGAAATCTTCCCTTGGACCTAGGATGGCATCAATCTTGGATCTAAGATGTTCTTAGTGCAGGGACCCCTAGACCAAAGTACATCTTCTACTCCCAGCTTTTCTTTCTTGGAAGCAGTAAGGTCCCTCTGCTCTGTGCTTATTCTTCTTTCTTTATATCTCTTGTAAGATAAAATCCATGACTCAAGCAAGGGGGTGATTTGAGTCACACCCTCTTGTAAGGTTGTGACTCAAGATACACCCCACACTCAACCTGCCTCATTAATACATATGGATTAGGATTTACAATGCATTATAAAACGGAGGGTGATTAGAGCAGATCACAAAACAATGGACAAACACACAATATTGGGAATTACAGCCTAGCCAAGATGAGACATATTTTGGGGGGACAAAACTCAATCCATGACAGCTAGGAATAGAAGATAGTGTATAGTATTCTACCTTTTGCTTAAGAAAAGCTGGAAGGGACATAAATAAAGATAAGAGTTTTATCATATTTTTTAAAAAGTTGGAAACATAAACCAAAAACTTAAAAATAAAAGGTGAACTACAGGTTAAGGAGAAAAAAGTGTGGTAGGAATAGGTATGGACGTTAAACCTCTTGGAATATTTTATTTTGAAATCACTTAAATATATGTTATATAACAAAGGAAAAATAAAATTTTAAGAAGCAATAAATCCAAAGGAAAATCCAATAAATAAATCTAGCTGTGTATTGAACTGATGAGATGCAATTATTTCAAGTAATTTGTATGCATTCAAGTAATTTCTATGCATTCCAGGTGATATATATCCCAAAGACAAAAAGAATCACAAAGTAAACAAAATCTTAAACTGTTTTCAGCTATATTTCTAGTAATTTTATTGTTATTCTGAAACTATATTGACACAGTCTAAACTATCTTATATATCTTGCCTATTGGAAACCCTGGTAATGTAGCAGTTAAGAGCTACTGCTGCAAATCAAAAGGTCGACAGTTCAAGTCCACCATACACTCCTTAGAAACTCTGTGGTACAGGCCTACTCCATTCTACAGAGCAACTAAGAATGAGAACCGACTCAACAGCAATGGGTTTGGTTGGTTTTATAATGGTATAATACCCAAAAGCCAATCCATTGCCACAGCATCAATTCTGATTTATGGTGACTCCATGTGTAACGGAGTAGAACTGCTCCATAGGAATTTCTTGGCTGTAATCTTTACAGAAACAGATCACCATGCCTTTCCTCTGTGGCACCTCTGAGTGAGTTCAAACTGCCAACCTTTAGGTTAGTAGCCAATCACAAACCTCTTATGCCACTCAGGGATCCATATCTTATACAGTATCAATCTATCTGTCTGTCTGTCCATCTGTCATAAAATAAAGCAAATAAGTAATTACATTAATGTCTTTAGAAACCAAGACTCTCTTAAGAGAATGAGATACTACATAAAATCAGTAAAAGGCATGTACTTTATGTTTGAATTGAAAATACACATAGATACTAATTACGTATTTTCTCTTTAAATTTTTCTTACTTCTGTCTATCAACATAGTCTAAAAAGTAGACCAACCTAGAAACAGTGTGCATCTGTAGAAATTCTATCATACTCTCTTTATGTTATTTTCTACTAGAAACAAAAACAGACAAAAAAGAAACTAAAAAATTTTTTTTGGAGAAATACTGGCTCCCAGATCTGGGACAAGAAAAGTAGGAGAATGTGTGGGACATCTTGCCCCCCCGGAAGCTCTCTGGAGCACTGGGGTCCTGTCAAAGGAACTCAGGAGCCTGAAGAGGCTCCAGCCGACTGACATGAGACAAATTTAGCATCGATAATAATAATAAATACAGCTGAGCGAAACACAGCAACATTATTTAAAATTTGTGAATGGATTATGAAGAAAATAAATGCAATTTACCAGCCACTTTGGATGATGCTAGGGAACCAACTCCTTATTTTGAGAACTGGCTAAGTATTGGGAAGGAACTGATCATTGATCTTGCCTTCCTAGCATGAACAGTTCTTTGAAGTAACCAAATAGTTGATCAGCAGTTCTTCTTGAAAGACATAGTACAGCTAATACATGAGGCAGAATGGCACAATCATACTATCACTGCTTTACAGCTCCTAATGAAACACTGAGGGCAGTGGTAATTTGGTGATAGAAGTATCACCTGCCACGCAAGAGATGTGGGTTCAATTAATACACTACAAACACAACCACCAGCTCCATCCAGGGAGACTTGCACGTTGTTAGGATGCTATACAGGTTTCAGAAGACCTTCCAGACTAAGACAGACGAGGGAGAAAGGCCTAGCAACGCACTTCTGAAAACTCTATGGATCATAAAAGTTCCCTTATATTGCACGTGGGTTTGCCAACTGGATAGGAACTAACAAGAACAATGAAACAACAGACCTATGTAGTGATCAGTGACTGCTGATCTCCAAAACCGACATCCATCATCTACAGAGGAGTCTTGGGAAAAGAACATCAAACCTGCAATCAAACCACTAGCTTGAACAACCCAGTTCCTTTTACAGAGGAACCTCTGAAACAACGCCACAAGGGTGCAATCTGCTGAAGTTAGAAAATGAGGAACAAAACACAGGCAACTTATTCAACAAATAAATTGTAAGGAAAAAAAGAGAGACATTTATAGATTAAGGGAGACTTGTCAACCAAGTGCAACCACAAATGGGCCTTACTTGCATCTGGATTGAAGGACTGAACAAACGGTTAAAAGACAAAAAAAAAAAAGGAACCCGAGCACCAGAGGAATATGTGATAGTATTAAGGTAAACTATTTTAGTTGTGATAATGTTACTATTGTTATACTTTTTAAAGATATAGACTGAAATATTTAGGGGTGAAATGATGTAGTATCAGGGCTTTACCTCAAAATAACCAATTGGTCGGGGGCTGGGAGTGGTGAGAATAAAGACGAAATAATTTGGCTATGCACAGATAATTTCTGAAGCTGAGGGACAGCACATACAAGTTCTTTGCATTGTTTTCTCTAATTCTGTATGTATCTGAACTTCCCCATATTCAAAAGTAAAGGTTAAAAGCATCAAGAAATGTAACTTACATGAGCATGAGGAGGTATTTTTTGCTCAAGTATCAACTCGGCATCAGGGAAAGGACTGCCTGCGCTCTTCGGATTAGCAGACGTTCTCAGACACACAACGCGATTCCCATCATGCAGGAAAGGGACAACTTCAGGGAGCTCCCATATCACCGTGAGGAAAATATTCTCTTCCTTCCCCTTTAACAGATATCCAATCAGCACATAACAGAGTAAATCATTTTGCTGTGAGCTGTTATTACAGGTGTAGAGAACCAACAGAACCTGCAGTCCCATGCCCACTGCCCAGCTCTATCAAATCTTTCTGGGGTTGTTAGTCACCATTACGTGACTACGACTCATGGCAAAGCTCCGGCATAAACAGAACACAGCCGTGCTCAGTCCTGTCTTACCTTCCTGATCGGTCATACATCTGAGTCCATTTTTTTGTGCCTGCCGTAGCAAGCCATCGCGAGTTTATGAAATCTTACGCTTGCCTATCCCTCACTAAGGAGTCCTCAGGGTACAGAGGTTAAAACTCTCAGCTGCTAGCCAAAAGGCCAGTGGTTTAAACCCACCAGTTGCTCCATGGAAGAAAAGACCTGGCAACCTGCTCCCTGAAAATTTCAGCTTCAGAAACTCTACAAGGCAGTTGTGCTCTGTTCTACAGAGTGACCATGACTCAGAATCAACTTGATGGCACATCACAACTGCATCTCTCCCCAGTATAACTCCCTTCTCTCCTTCCTCACCAGTGGTAACCATTAACTGAAATATGGGGTCAGTTATGAAAGTTTATGAAAGTTGTATGTGTACATATTTATACTCACACGCACAAACGTAATACTGTCCTCAGGCTTTCAGAATCTTTTTTAAATATGTAATCAAACTGTATGTGTTCTTCAACTTGTTTGTTTAACATAATGCTTCCTGAGAACTGCACACATTGTATGTGGAGCTTCAGTTCATTTCCTTGTAAGCGCTTTACAGTATCATGCAGATACACTATCAACTGATTTGTCCATTCTCTTACCAACGATATTTAGCTTGTGGTCAGTTTTTCACTGCCTGTTTTAATGGATGTGGGAATTACTGAGTTGGAAAGCATGCTCACCATCAGTTTAACTACCCATGGCCGTTGAGTAGATTTCCAACTCACGGCGATCCTACAGGACAGAGTAGAACTGCCCCAAGGAGTTTCCAAGGAGCACCTAGTGGATTCGAACTGCCAACCTTATGATCAGCAATCATAGCACTTGACCACTATGCCACCAAGATTTCCTGTCAACCTAACTAGGTATTACCAAGTGACCTTTCAATGTAATGTTCATTTGCGTTCCCACCATGAGCGAGAGTTCCTTCTTCACATTCTTGCGAACACTTAATATTGCTTGATTTTTTTTTATGTGCTCATCTGATGGGTTCTAAATTAATTTAAAGACATATTAATTACATAATCACCATTTCCTAATTATTAATGAGTTAAACATTTTTTCATATATTCATTAGTTATTTCTTACCTGCCCTTTGTCCATGTCATTGTTGAGGTGTTTGTTATTTCTTCTGGAAGCATAGCATTTCTTTAGATATTCTAGCTCCTAACAGTTTATCAGTTATTTGAGGTGCAACTGTCTTTTTATAGCCTGTGGCTTATCTTTTCACTTTGTTTTTTATGAGAAGCTTTTGAGTGTAAGTGTATCTTTTGATATGAACTTTTCCCATCTGTGAATGTGGTATACTTCTCTCCATTTATTATCCAGGTTGATTTTTATGTTCTTCAAAAAATTTTTTTTTCATGAAACTTTTGCATATTGTTATCAGCTGAATTATGCCCACACAATATGGTGAAGTCCTAACCCCTAAAAAGTCTCATGTCACCTTGCTTGGGGAAATACGGCCTTTTATTTTTTAAAGTTGTTTTTAGTTAATGAATTCATTAGCACAGCAGAAAATTAAAAAAACAAACCAGCTGCCATTGAGTTGATTCTGATTCTTAGTGACCCTACAGGACAGAGTAGAACTGCCCTACAGGTTTTCTAAGGAGTGGCTGCTGGATTCAAACCACCAGCCTTTTGGTTACACATTGAGTAGAAAAAAACAAACCAAATCTGCTGCCATAGAGTCAATTGTGCCTCATAGCAACTTTGTAGAACAGAGCAGAACTGCCCCCATAGAGTTTCCAAGGAGGGGATCCTGAATCCCACCTGGGGGATTCAGACTGCTGACCTTTTGGTTACTAGCTGTAGTTCTTAACTGCTGCTCCACCAGGGTTTCCTATCAGAGCTGGGTGTACCCTAAATACTTCTCAGCGATGTCTCATAGAAGGGCAGAACAGACACACAAACAGTCACACAGGGACCACACCATGTAAACATACACCTCTAAGAAGCAAAAGAATGCCAAAGATTGAAAGCAGAATCCAGAAGTTGGGAGAGAAGCATGGAACAGTTCTTCTCCAGGAATCTTCAGAAACAATCAACACATTCGACACCCTGATTTGGACTTCTCTAGTCTACAGAATTTCAAGACAACTGATTTCTGTTCTCTAAAGTCACCCACGTGTTGGCATCTTGTTACTGCAGGCCTGAGAAACTAGGACATACGCTTTTGTTTTTCTCGGTTCCTTATTTTCGGTGTGAAAACTCTGGTAGCATTATGGGTTAAGTGCTACATCTGCTAACCAAAAGGTTGGCAGTTCAAATCCACCAGACGCTCCTTGGAAGTTCTACTCTGACCTATAGGGTTGCTACGAGTTGGACCCAACTTGACGACAGTGTATTTGTTTGTTTGTTTGTTTTATTTTTTTTAACAGTTTTGGCAAAATGAAGAGACTACGGGTCTGGAAATGAAAAGAGCAGATTTCTAGTCTCAGCTCTAATAGGACCTTGGGCAAGGCGTATGTCTTCTTTGGATATTGTTGTCCTCATTAGTAAAAGGAGTACTCCAACTTGTCCATGGATGAAAGCTTTTCCATTTTAAAGGTTTATTGTTTGAGATCTAGATCTAAGGCCTGTTATATGCATGTTAATTTAAGAGTTTAGGTCAATGGCGCTCCTGCCCACGAGCTGATTTTTTGGTTAGAGTTCGTACTGCTGTGGAAGTGGAAGGAATCTGAACCAGTGAACCAGTACCAGCATACTGACCTCAACTAGATGTTTGTGACCCTTGATGGTGTGAACTAGCTGCAGTATTTTTCATAGCGGTTCTTAGGCTTTATCGCGTTCATGGAGTACCAAAATTTCAAAAAACAATTTTTAAAGATTGACCTAGAATTTCTAATATTCAATTTTCCTAAGTAAGTGTAGTGGGGGAGGGGCGGCTGGTTCCACCATCATCCTTCTACGAGAAGAAAAGCTATTTTAATACCAAGAAAGAAGAACAGTTGCAATCTTATAATTCAAAAAAGTACAATCAGCTTTTCCAAAAATTGCACTTATTTTCTTCATTTCTCCCCTAACTGGTGAATACTTTCATCCTAGATTGGTATCGGCGAGCCTTTAAGAATCAGCGCTCTTGGAAAATAGCAGTTCACCTAATGCTAAGAGCATGTATTATGTTAACTGATTCATAGACAAATAGATTTATAAGGTGATGTGGATAAAAGGAAGGAGAAATAAGTGAGTCTTTAGAATCTGAATTAGTTTGGAGTCAAGTAATTATTCTCTCCTCTGAGTCCCACCATGCTTTGTTCATAATGTTAGACCAATAATTTTTCACTATCCTGTGATTTTCTCCACAAAGATTTTGGTGTAAATGTGCCCCCAATTTACAAAACATTTTATGTAGGCAGAACTCAATTCCATCCTCTTACACCTGGGATCATGAAAAATTACTGTTCCCTTCTTTTAAGGTTTACAGAGTTGTGTGAACAGAAGGGTCACCTTATAACCCACCCACTCATCCCATGGCTACAGGAGCATGCCCAGAAGATCAAGCACAGTTAAACTCAACAGTTGCACAAGCGTTTTTCTGAAACTTGATAAAATAAAACTAGGAAGACTATAAGTGCAAGAACAAGACATTTCAAGCTGTTAAGGACTGGTTTAAAGATATTAAAAAAAAAACAGTACTTGAAACTTATGGGTACTCCGTCTTAGCTCATAACCCCTTAGCAATATTCGCAAATAACTGAATGTGATTAGGACGAAGCAGTTTCTGAAAATGAGGTGGACAGTCTGGGAAGACAGTGTCCAGTGGGTCTTTCCATTCATCTCCATGTACCCAACAGTTTCTGGGGCAAGCAGGGAAACAGGGGCTAGAGTTTGGAGAAAGAGAGTTTTTATGGAGCTTGTTCTGTAGGCTGAATCAAAGCCCAAGGACCGGATGGCAGAATCCCAGAGTGAGATTTAAACTTGGTGGCTCACCTGCAAATATGTTCGGAGCCCTAGAGGTGGGTGGGTGAAGGGGGCAACGTATGTGAAGTACGTGGGTGGCACCCCACTACTTTAGTTGCCTCCACAGAGATCAGCAGTGGTTGAATGTGTGTGTGAAATATCGCTGGGATTCTGATTTGAATCTCCGTGATTACCAATGAGGTTAACAACTTTTCTAATGTTATTGGCCATTTTACTTTATAAAATGTCATCTTTTTTATTTTTCTTCTTGAACTGTTTACCTTATTTTTGATCTAAGAATTTTGTAGGAGTTCTTTATATATTTTGGATATGAATCCTGTATTTGTTGTTACATGTTAGAAATACATTCTCTAGTTTTGTTTCTTCGGGCTCATTATGGTGACTTTTGAGAGGGGAAACTTCTTAGTTTTGATATGGTTAAATATATCCACCTTTCTTTTATAATTAGTGATGTCTGAATCTTATTTAAGACATTTATCTTGCTGTTATAAAAACAATGTCTTGTATTAAGTTCTAAAAACTGTGTTGTTTAAAAACAGACAACAAAACTATACTGTTTTGCCTTTTAGTTAATGTTGTTATGCCATTAACCCATCAGGAATAACTTTGTTAGACATGAGTTCAGAATTTAGTCTTTTTTTTTTTTTCCTTATGGATGCCTAGTTGCTTCAGAATCATTTATGGAAAATTGATTCTTGCCACACAGATCTGCAGTGCCTCTTCTATCATATGTAGAATTATTTTTGTTCCATTGCTCTGTTTATTTCTCTCTATGCCCAAACCTCATTATCTTGTGTCCTGGTGTGCCTGGTTACTTTGATTGCGGCCTGTACCTCCCTCCTTTAGGGTACATCGTGTCCTTCCAAGAATTTGTCTATTTTACCCAGGTGATTCAGTTTGTTGCCATAATGTTGTTCATAATAGTACTGTTCCATTTTTCATTTTTATTTTGGTTATTTGTATCTTTTTATCATCAGTCTAGCTAAAGTTTTGTCAATTTCAAAATAACCAACTATTGGTTTTTACTGGTTCTGTCTATTATTTTGTTGTTTTCAATTTCATTTATTTCTTCTGTTCTGATCTTTGTTATTTCCTTTTCCTAGTAGGTTTAGGTTTAGTTTGCTATTCTGTTTTGTAGTTCCTGGGGTTGCTAAGTTAACTTGTTTTTTGAGCTCCATCTTCTTTTTCATGTAGGCACGTACTCCCCTTCTGAGTACTGCTTTGGCTGCGTCCTATTAAGTCTTGGTATGTCGTACTTTCCCTTTCATTTGACTCTAGGAAATGTGTGATGTCTCTTGTGGTTTCTTCTTTGACCTACTGGTAGTTTAACAGTGTGCTGTCTGATTCCCATGTTTGCCTATTTTCCAAGTTTTTCTGCTCCATAGAGTTTCCAGTGTCTAATTTTTCACCAGATTGCCAGGTCTTTCCTCTGAGTTGCCTCTGGATAAACTCCAGCAACTAACCTTTTGGTTAGCATCTAAACATGTTAACTATTTGTACCACCCTGTAACTTTTTATTGCTAATAAGGAGATTCTGAATTATTTTTTCTAGAGTTAATTTCAGTCAATGTTTGGTGTGAGTATTCTAACTTACCAATGCCTTATATCCCTTAGAATCCCAGGATTTAGAGCAATACCTAGCATATGTGGGAGCAAAATACTTCTCAAATTACGTTGAATTTACTTTGAAATCATTGCAAAGAGAAATCTTTTCTGCCTTCATGACGAAGCTGGACTCCATGCCCTCACCTTAAGCTTCTGAAAGACTTGGTGCAAACTTGTGATAGGTGGTTCAATATCAATTTTTCCAAGTTAACTATGAGTTCTCAGTAAAAGAGAATGTATCTTTCTGGACCCTGGTAAACATCTGATAAATGGTCACTGAAAAACAAATGAATGAAAGTATTCTAGAAAACAAGTATGTAAATCAAGCCATATTTTTCTTCATTAAGTGTGCTTTCAATGCTATCATTATTGTAAAGCCTGCCCTGTAAAGTTAATAGGAATCCCTCACATAGCCACCACATGTGTACTATTGTCTGTCTTACAAGATTTAGTACATTTCTTTATTCTTCCAGTCCTTAATGAGCATCTTCTCTCAACAGGCGAAGAATATGAATATGAATAAGAGAGATTTCCAGTCCTGCTCAAGTTCATGAGGTACAGACCTAGAGACACGGGGAACCTGAATAACATACGTAGAAAGTGAACCATAGAACCCCAAACAACTCTGGTGTAGGAAGAGTACTAGCCTGCTTTCATAATCTTTAAAAATGCAGTGTTCATGACAACAGACATTTCATGTTAAAAAGCACATCTCGAAGAGCAATTGCACTAACTTAAAGAAGGAAAAACAACATATGTGTTTTAGAGTGAGTTGCTAAGAAATTCCTTTGACACTGCCACTCTGGGTTGCTCAGACTACAAGAGAAGACCACATGTGTCACTGTTTATCTCCAGCCTTAGGTCCATCAGTCACCTTAATCACTGCTGACACATCATGCTTGCTACCCTACTGAAGAGTCTCCTCTGAGCTCAGCTTTCAGAAGGGGATACTGAAGACAAAGAGGGCTTCAGTTCTAGGCCACAGGGAGAGAGCCACTCAGTAGACAGGATGGATGACCAGCCTTCATCAGCAACAGGAAGAAGGCAGTAGCATTCCTGGGAAGTAGTAGATTAACAGGAAAAATAAATCAGCCAACTTCAATCATCGCGCAGCAGCGCTGAGCACACTGCTGATTAACTTTAAAGTAAACAAAGCAATTTGAAACACACACTGCAAAAGTAGCTTGAGCCTTAATCAAGTCATTCTGGCTTATGAGCAACAGAGAAGAATCATTGTTCCCTTTCACAGCCCCCCAGTGGGGAGCAGTTCTGCCCTTGAATTATTCCCAAAGGAGTGTATAAACAGTGTCAGAAGCAGTAGCTGTGGGTAAACGGAACCTTTCTGATGCCTGACTGCAGTTTGATGGGCAGAAGGCCATGGGTGGCCAGCTATTCAGTTTTGGGTTCTTCCTTGGACCTGGGAAGATTAACTAGGAGCCTCCCAGGAAATCTGATGAGTAAATACTCTTCCCAGCTGGCAGGAAAGAGAGGAGTTAAATGGGGCTTAGCCATGGACTCATTTGATTGTCCTAGGAAGAGCAACTACAATACAAATTAAAAAATGAGATTGTAAACCTGGATCATTTTGATCTTCCCACTGCGCTCCAAGGTGAGGATCCAGTACTGGTGTTTCTCCTGAGATTTTAGGAAGATCAGATCTTGCAGCCAGCGGTCTTCATCCTTCCAGTCTTTTCCTTCAGATAATGCTTTCAGCTCCTGCCCACTGCCAAAGTCCCAGATTTTAACTGTTCCTGAGCACATACAGAAAAGACGACATGGATAAAAATGATTTGTAAAAAGCCTGGAATTGATCTGATCGAAAAGCTTCCTGCCAACAATACATTTATATTCATTTCCTACAAAGACTATGGGTGAGTCTCCCCAGCCTTGCCATGCACAAAGCATATTTCTCTTAGACAGATAAGAAATAAACAGAATCAGGCAACAGTTTGAACTTTGTAACCACTTTCTCTGAAACCCTCAGACTCTCCTATCTGAGCTTTCCCTCTGAAATGCATTTGTGTGCGTTTTTCCAAAACCTTCCAGTTCACCCAACATCCCCAATACGGGAATGTCAGATATCACAATAATCTATCATGTTTCTGAGAGCACTGACAAATTTTTAGGACTTTAGCTCTTACTGGGCAATAAAAAGCTTGAGGAATTCCAGTAGGTAGGAACGTTCAAGCTTAAAGTTCAAGGTTACATAGCAGGGGGTCTTAAAAGCTGCCAAGCTGCCATCTGAGGGCCCAGGAAATGGTCCCAACTCAGCAGGAACGGATGCTCACCGAGGACCAAAACGACATTAGGTAAAGACAATCCAGAAGACAGAGAGACCCACATGAGTGGGTGCCTTCATCGACTTGAGACCGGAAGAAGTGGATGGTGCCCGGCCACCACCAGTGACAGCCGTGATCGAGCTCACAAAGTTGAGTCTCACTGGCAACACTAGAATAAAAAGGGGTACACCCTGAGATCCCCACTAAAAGACCTCAATTGATGGTCCAGCGGTTTCGGGGTTCCCCTGGGAGCATGGCCCCTGGCCCTGATGCTGCCCTTGCCCATAAATCATAATGAAGGTCCACTCTTCAGACACGAATGGATTGGACTTGGCAATGCAGAGTGACCATATATTGGATGCACTTTATGGTTCTATACATCTATAGGATATCATCTTGCTGACCTCTGGCTGGAGGAAGGAGAGTGGGTGGAGAGGAAGGGAAAGGAGACTGTTGGGAGGATGAAACATGTACAGAGCAGAGAGGAATAGTGTGCTGTCACTGGACAGGGAGAGCAGTGGAAGCTGCACATAGGTGGGCATGTAAATTTATACAGGAATGCACATTTTCACTCAGTCATATTAAATAAAAAAAAACAAAAAAAAGTGATATTTTTTCTTGCTTTTGAAACCATAAATCAAAACCACTGCTGCTGAGTTGATTCTGACTCATAGCGACCTACAGGACAGATTAAAAGTGTCCCATAGAGTTTCCAAGGAGCACCTGTTGGATTTGAACTACTGACCTTAGCAGACATAGCACTTAACCACTGTTCCACCAGAGTTTCCATTTGAAACCACAGTTTATTTAAAGTTAACTTAAAAACAAACAAAACAGTTCATGGCTAGTCAATCCATGGTGATCCCATGTGTGCCTGAGTTGAACTGCACTGCATAGGTTTTCCAGTGGCCAGTCGGTCAGCAGTAGATCACCAAGGCTTTATTCTCTGATGCCTCCAGGTGGACTCAAACCTGCAACTTTCTGGTCAAGAGTCAAGGTCTTTATCTATTTGTACTAACAAGAAATTTAGTTCAATTGATCTAGAAAACCATGCTAAAGGGGTCAGAAGAGAAGGTCATTGATAGAGTTGCTGAATGTCTTTCTAGGTTATTACTTAATGGAAAGCGTGTCATCTTCACATGGGGCTTTAATAATAGTAGCTCAGGTTTAGAATTCACTCAACCACCCCTCCCAGCATTTTTTCTCCCTCCTTTAACTTTAACACCCCTGACTCTTATCTGTCAGCTCTAATCTTGCTGAATGCCCAAAGTGCCTCCCCTGTTCTGTTTTTCTACCCCCTCACCATCTACCTCCCTCAGGGTTCTCCCCATCAGTGGTGTGTGTACTAATAACCTTGTTAAATGTTAGTTAAACTATCCCTATATACAAGCATGGTGTCCTTGGGTGGCATAAACAGTTAAGTGTTCAACTAGCAGCCAAAGGTTGGTGGTTCTAACCCCCTCACAGGTGCCTCAGAAGACAAGCCTGGTGATCTGCTTCTGAAAGGTTATGGCCTTGAAAATTCTATGGAATTTTATACATGTGAGGTCACACAGGGTCATCATGAGTCAGAATTGACCCAACAGCAACTACCAGAACAACATGTACCAAGACAGTAAGCACTACACATATCAGGTCTTATATGAAGACAGTCACGCAAGCCAACAGTTAAAGAAGCTATCACTGCCTTATTCATCCCTGGATTATGTGGGCCACAGTTTAATGGCCCATATTTTCTGCTACCTTGGTGATTCTGGTAGTCAGATTTACGGGACAGGAAGCAGGGAGAACTTCTATTCGGCTCATCCTAGGTGGTGGGTGGGTGAGAATGAAGGAGAACCAGTTGCTTGCAGGTAGAGGGGCTCCTTTCTGGGATGTTCTAGACCCAAGATTTTTGTCAATTAACATATGTACCTTTCAGGAGGAAAAACTGTCAATATTTAAAAGAAGTCTAGATTCAAGAACTAAACCAAGTTACTTGCATGAAGATTCTGCTACTGTACTCATACATGTAAATATATATAAACTGCTTATTGATGATGCTGATAAGATTGTTTATATTGCTCAAAATTTCTACTATATTTAACTTCATATGTATGTAGTCTGTGCTTTAGAGCCACTTTCTTAAGAACCATTCCATGTGAAAAGCAGTTCCCTTTGTTCAATCCAGCATTCATAATCTTATTTTATGCTATGTTGCTAACTGGTCACACATTTAAAAATCAGACTTTCACATTAGGCCACTCAGTCACTCCATTGGTTAGCCTATGAGCAGGTGTTTATTTAGTGAATCTATCCCTGGAATAAACATACTGTGAGTGGTGCTTTTGGCTGGTCGTACTGTCTAGGTAAAGCAGTTCTTCTGTGACAGTTCGTGATAAGACAAGATGAACTGGGAGGCAGTTTGTTGCTGTCTAGTTCTAGAAAGCTGTATGCAGTGTACTGCAGCAAGGGATGCATCAAGTGACAACACCAGCTGAGCCAAACATGCTCTCCAGTTCTACATGGGACACACCCTCCAAGAGCTCAGGTATATAAACGAACCCAGTGCAGCTTTCTAGGTGTTACATAACAAAGTTTGCTGCGTATTTTGGCTAGTCCCAAACTACCTATCATTAGTTAAACTGTTGTGAACAGGCACTGAATCTAATGTCTGTCTCTTAGTCGGTGGTACCCAAAACCAGAAGGAGAGAGCGAGTCAAAAGCAGTCAGGGCAATACAGCAGTCACCAAAGATTACAAGAGACAGTACAAGTCAAAGACTTGAAAACTGTCAATAGCTATGTAAATAGAACATAAGGTAATGATTGTTCTTAAAGGACATCAATACCCATTTGATGAGAGTGTATATCATTCTAAAGTTAGGCACACCAATGTCACTGGCATATTCCAGACAGATTCATGCTCTCCCTCTGGCTAAAGAGCTAAAGAACTCCTAGCATCGATTCTCAGGGCCCCCAACACCAAGTAACTCATACTCCAGATGTTACTCTGACCATTGTATGCTCCTGTGGCAAAGACTGATCCACTTTCTTCAAGACACGCGGCAGTCAGTTCAACACTGAAGCCATGAGGGTCTAAAATCTGGTATATTTGGAGGCCAGTCTCCAGCTCCCATACCTACAAAAAAGAATAACAACAATTAAATTAAGCCATCTGTTTACTCTTCAATTCCTATCAAAACTTTATAATACTCAAAACTGCCTCAAAATAGGTTGTAAGCACATCTCACACCTGTCTCCACACTCTACCCCGAATGTCAGTTGGACACAAGACAGTTCTAGGGGACACGGTGCTGTCTAACAGTTACCATGTTATGCAGGGTACTGTGCTGCTTGCCCAGTGGCTGACACCTGCAGTGCTTCTCCCCCAGGCAGCCCCTGGCTCTGGAGGAAGCGGCCAATTGCTACTGTAAGCACGAAGCTACGTTAGCCCCAAGACAGAAGCGTAATCATTAAAAGTCACATTAAAACAGTCCATCTTGTTGATGGTCATCCAAGTCAGCAGTGGTTATGGGGCAGAATTTGTGGTTAACAGTGTGAAATTTGAGAGAATGTCCTAGGAAAAGTAGGATTCCCTAGCCTTTCCAAGGCGTTTTCTAATTTGGGACATGGGCCCAGCTCTTTACAAACAACAAGATCTCAGAGTAGCTGTCTGTGTCATTAGAAAACCCATCGCTGTCTGTGCATGGCAACATAGCAGAAGCTTTAGATCTGCAGTCTTGCCATCAGGATCTCTGAGTCTTTGTGGATCTGTTGTGTCCTTAGACTGCCGTGAATAACAAAAGTGAACTGGCAACCCAGAATGACGTACTCTGGGTGCTTGGGGCAGGTAGTGATGCAGACACGAAGGGCAACAGGTGGGAAAGAGTGCTGCTCAGTCAGGGAGCTCAAAACGGAATCAATGCAGCTGGAGTGAAAGATGGAGAGCTGCATGAGATGTAGTTGGTGGCACAGTCTGGGGCCCCACAGTGAAGGGTCACATGGCTGGGGTGGGGTAGAACCCAGGTTTGAATGAAGACAATCTGGCCCTAGAGCTCCTACTCTTAACCCTTCTGTGCTCCTGTCCATAAATGGATGGGTCTTTAAGGGAGAAGGAGGAATGTGGATCACTGCATGGATAGTTTCGGGGGTCACCTATCTCCCGGCCTGAAGCACAACACCTCTCCATCAACTGAATAAGGAAACCTACTTAGTATATTTTTTCTTTTATGCAGGGAGGGTATTTTCCCCTTCAAAGGACATTATTGTCTAAAAGTGGGATGGGTTTTTAACTTCTCTCTGTAAGCATTACCAGAAATAGTTCAGCAAATTAGCTGAGTTCAGGAGATACCGGCCTGAGAATATCTCCAGCAGATGAGCACAGGAGGTGAAAAACAGACAGAAGATTTGAAGGGTCTCCAGAAGTATGCTCTGCTCTGCATCTTACCACATGTCTACTTCTCCAAGCATGCATGAGCTACAGGGATAAGCACTTGGAGCAAACCAACAGCCATCACTACCTGATGACTTCGGTAGTCATGGTTACAGATGTAGTCAGCAAAGCCGAGTACCGTGCTATCCAGGGAACACAGAGATAACAAGGCTAGAGAAATGCAGTGGGAAGGATGAAGATATTGGATGATCCTGGGTTCATGTCCCAGCCCCAGCACTTACCACTGACAGAATCGGGGGCAAGTCATTTGATCTTGCTGAGCTCTAGTGTCCTCATCCTTAAGATGGGACACTTTATACTGTCCACAGAGAAATGTGATGAGGATTAAATGAAACAACGGATTTAAAGCATTGGACACTTATTCAGTACCTATAAGGTTATGGTGCTGTCAGGAGGGATTAGTCCCTGGAGAAGGACATCACGCTTGGTAAAACAGAAAGTCAGCGAAAAAGAGGAAAACCCTCAGTGAGATGGGCTGACACGGTGGCTGCCACAATGGCTCAAGCAGAGCGATGACTGTGGGCACGGCACGGGGTCGGGCAGTGTCCCTCCCCTTCTGTCATACACAGGGTCACTGTGAGTTGGAAAAGACTCGATGGCAGCTCTCAACAACACAAGTTCCCGGAGACCCTGGGCTGCTAGCTGAAATACCGGAGGTTTTCATCCACCCAGAGATGCTTTTGGAAAAATGTCTGGAGATCTATTCCAAAATAGCAGCCACTGAAAATCTTATGATGGGCTGGCCAGCAGTGGTAATCAACTTCACAGCAACATTCTTTTTTTTTAAATAGAGGTTATAGAAATTTATACATTTCCCCCCCTTCCTTCTTCCATTTTTTTTTTTTTAAATCTCATTTATAAAGCCAAAAGCCATTGCTGTCAAGTTGATTCCGACTCATAGTGACCCTAGAGGTCAGATTAGAACTGCCCCGTATAATTTCCAAGGATCACCTGGTGGATTTGAACTGCTGAGTTTTTGATTAGCAGATGTAACACTTAACCACTACAGGTTTTCTCTCATTTACAGCATTAAAAAAAATAACAGTAACACTATTAACAGAGCACTTGGTGATTGGATAAAAACAAAAATTTAAACTGGGGATAATGGATAAGGGTTTTAGAAAATTACATCAGTTTTGGTATACAATTTATTTCTCTTATTTTGTTTCAGCTGTTTAGATTTACCAGTAGCTATAAATGGTTGCATAGCAGTGAAGTGCTATGGCTACTAACCAAAAGCTCGGCAGTTCCAATCTGCCAGGCTCTCCTTGGAAACTCTGCGGGGCAGTTCTACTTTGTCATATAGGGTTGCTGTGAGTTGGCATCGACTTGACGGCAGTAGGTTCAGTTTTTTTGGTATAAATGATACCGGAAACCCTGGTGGCCTAGTGGTTAAATGCTATGTCAGCAGTTTGAATAGGCCATGCACTCCTTGGAAACTCTATGGAGCATTCTATTCTGTCCTTAGGCGTCGTTAAGAGTTGGAATTGACTTCACAGCAGTGGATTTTGTTTATAAATGATACCAGTTTTTCTTCTTTTTAAGCTGGCTTTTCAATCTCAGAATATTTTATAGTTATATAGAGTCTCTTATTTGTTCAAGAGCATCTCCCTTCATAACATACTTCCTCTTCTCATAGTACAGTTAAAAAACCTGAAGTATAGTTAAAAAACTTGAAACATACACTACTTATCTATCCCTTGGTATACTTCCTTTACAATTCCTCTATTGACAATAACAGCCGGCTTTATTTACTGAATTGAGCATGCTGCATAACAGCCGACAGTCAGATTTCACCAGAAATGCTTGTTTTTCATGCATTCACGAAAGCTTCAAAACAGTTTTAAGGTGTGATCACATACTATGTGTTACTTCATTGACTTAATCCTTGTATGAAAAGACGGTTCTTTCTACTTTGTCCTTTTCTTTCTGAAGGGCCAAGAGGTACTCACCTTAATTATAGATTCTGAGCAGATAGTGAGCACTTGGTGACAAACTCTGTTATAAAGCATGACGTTTATTTCCCGTTCGTGAGTGTGAGGAATCTGTTTCGTATCTTGTATCATACGAGTCAAAGGATACATGTCGATAACACTCGATCCTGGAACAGAAGGAAGAGTCTCATCCATATCTAGTGTCAGACTTTTTGAATTTTGGAGAATTTTGCCTAAACAGTTGATGTGGAATGAGAGATGAGTAATTCAATACTTAGCAAATTTCATGAGATAAAAATACATTTATTTACTTTAAAGCACTATTGACAAATGGAGTGTGTTCAACCAGGAAAGAAGTGTTCCTTTGGTACTTGATTAACTGTCAAATGCAGACCATTTGTATTCTATTGACATGTCCTGTCTTGTGAACCCCATCTGCCTATCTTTTGTACTTCATTTCTCCCTTTCTATTCCTTATTTTGCTTGTCGCACACCTCTCTATCTGGTACACAGCACTAATAGTGACAGTTAGCTTTCTGCTGAAGTTAGGCTTCCATTTACTGACTGAAATTTACTGCTAGAGAGCCTTTTTCAGCCAATGAGTAAGAAAGCGCCTTGTAAACATGGCTTTATGAAACGTAATCAGAGTAATCACAAACTAGTGCTTACTACATCAATATTTATTAAATAAAATTAATTTCTGAATCACCATAGTAAACTGGATGGATAGTTGGTATTCTTGCATTTTTCTAAGGGGCTTTGGTTTTACAGTGCTGAGTGTACTGCAAGCATGACTAAGCACTCAAAATCCACTAACGAGGTGTTCTGTTTTTCTCAGAAGTCTAGAAATATAAGTAAGAAGCTCAAAGCATTTTGTAATTCAAATAAAAATGAAATGTCTTCCATATTTCTTGGATGTAGGTGTTAAGTTACCAAGGCAGACCGTTTCCATTGAGTCTCTCTGGTACCTCCAAAGAAACCTCAGTGTTAAGAGAGGTTTCAGAAGGAATCACTACATACTTTATTAAGGTGTTTACATTTTAATATCAAATCTGCTCATGTGTAAAGAGGGATGGAGATGGCTCATCCGATAATATTTCTCAATCCAAATGCCATAATACGGAAATACAAGGGATTTTAAACCAGATAATCAAATTAGATTTGGAGCTTTTTGGTTGATCCTTAAACACTACAATGACTGTATCTAACTTTCTGCAGAATTGCTGTCATCAAAACCAAGTTTGCTTACACACGACTGGTAGTCCTCTCCATTTTTGGTTAGTCACCCTAACCCAAAAGCAAACCCACTGGCTCTGAGTCGATTCCAACTCATAGAGACCCTATAGGACAGAATAGAACTGCTCCATCGAGTTTCCAGGGATCATCTGGCAGATTTGAACTGCCAATCTTCTGGTTAGCAGACATTGCACTTAAACAGTGTGCCACCAGGGTTTCCTGCTGCTCTGAAAACAACATACTACCAAGAAAGATTGTGGAGTCCTGATGTAGAAGCCTTGAGGTTGAATCCCAGTTCTACATTTCAATGATGTTTCCTTCTGCTTGTTTAACTGTTTGAGATTCAGTTTTGCTATGAAATAGGAAACATAATAATTCCTGCCTCATGTAGTAGTGATGCAGAGCAAAGAAAGTAAGGTACATGAAAACCAAACCTGCTGCTGTCAATTCTCATAGTGACCTTATAGGGCAGACTAGAACTGCCCCATAGAGTTTCCAAGGAGTGCCAGGTAGATTTGAACCGCTGACCTTTTGGTTAGTAACCGCAGCTCTTACCCATTATACCACCAGAGTTTCCAAGGTATATGAAAGCATTCTTTAAAAGAGCTATAGAAATGGTAGTTGTCCTAATACGAGTAGTAAGGTCACTGACAGCAACAACAGTGTATTTTACAAAGCATTTCCAGAATGTGGTCTTGCTTTCATCTGGGTTTAGAAGACCACCAGCATTGCTTCATTTAAATCAAAGCATGAATTAAAGTCTGAGAGATAAGCTTCAAGTCATTCTGAGGTCCAGTTAATGGCTGCAATCAATGTTTGCAATTTTGTGATCAAGTAACACTCAGAGCTCTGTACTTTTTGCAAGCTAAAGTAGTATCAGAATCACATAAAATTCAGAGGAAATCTTGATTTCTTTGTCTCTTTTTCTCTATTTGAGTCCTTACTCTGATGATCAGTGGAATGCAAATGCTAAACTCCCTAATGCAATGTGCAAGACGGGGCACTAAGAGAGAAAATCTGATTTCAGTTATTAGTATATTATTTTCAGAGGCAATGATATGAAGGAAGGGTTGCTTAAAACTACACTTGAGTTCTGATTTACAACATGAAAAATTATCTATCAAGCATGAAATGCTAGTTCATTCCTAATCTAGGGAAAAAAAGATTAAAAATAAAATGCATTCTTTGCCGATAGACAGAACACCAATCACTTCCCTGCCTTAATTAATCCCACAGGAACTCAGAGCAGGTGGTCAGCAGAAAAATGCTTAGGAAATGCATTCTGGGCTAGCGTTCCAGAAGGAGGAACTACTATTAATATTCATTTTTCTCCTACAGCTTAATGGTGTGTGTGTGAAAAGTGTTTAAACTAAATATGCCTGGCAGGGCCTCTCCTTTCAATTAGAAGTGTCTTTCTAAGAGGTCACAAGGAAAGGAGGCAGCCAGTCTGTTGGTATTGGCACTGAGGAGCTGTCACCTGGGCCTGGAGCCACTCTCTCAAGTGTTGACTTGCAGCGAAGGCAGGTGGGGGAGTCAGCACCCTCCTTGCTGAGTACCCGAATGCAAGATGTCAATTTCCTGGCAGAATGAAATGGACATGGACTCAGGATGTGGTAGCCTCTGCTCTAAGAGGATCAAGAAAGCTAACCATGGAAGGAGGTTTGCTCCATACATACAAGGTCTGCCAATTAAGTCTGTGAACTTGTCCTAGAAAAAGTGCTACATACCTCATTGCTGAATATCACTACTGTCACCTTCGAAGTACTATGCTTGGGAAGCTATGCCCCAATGCCAGTGCCTGATTCACCCTTCAAAGCAGTTTTGGAACTCTTTCTCTGGAATGGCCGTCAGAGCTATCATTGTATTACCCTTAATATCCTTCTGAATTTCATCAAAATGTCGTCTTTTCAATATTTCCTTTATCTTCAGGTAAAGAAAAAAGTCAACGGGTGCCAGATCAGAGGAGTAGGGATGGTGTTCCAATACAGTTATCTGTTTACTGGCTAAAAACTTCCTAACAGACAACTGTACAATTAAGTTCATGAACTTGCCACCACGCCATCATGTGCAACAGCCATTCCAAAACTGCTCTGAAGGGTGGACTAGGTGCTGGGGTCAATGCATAGCTTCTCAAGGGGATTACTTCCAAGGTGACAATAGTGATATTCAGCAATAAGGTATGTAGCACTTAGAAAAATTAAGTTTGCAGACTTAATTGGCAGGCCTTGTATGACATGTTCGGCCCACTTCTCTCCTTCAACTCAAACCCAAATCCTAGGTTCAAGAACCTAGAACACTTACGTATTTTCAGAGAAGTGTAATCACACACTTTATCTACCAAGCCATAGAAAGACAGGAAGGAGCGGAATTGAATCAAATTTCTGCTCTGGTGAATCAGTGTTTATAAATTTGCCTTCTAGTTTTGTTTCTCTTCTGGATTGTGCTCAAGTGTTAGTTTAAGAAATAAAAAAAAAAGTAACTATCAAAATAAGGGTTTTATTTGCCATTAATTCTGTACCCTCACCTGTAATCAGCATGCCGTGATTGGAATCATACACCATGGAATAAATTTGCATGTCTCCTGGTCCACCCTGGCTGTCATGGAAAACTTGCACCAATGAAAGAGTTTGTATATCCCACACTCTGAAAACCTGGGGGAAGGAAGCACAGCTCAGCAATGGTTACAATTTTCCACTCAAAGGTATTCAGGCGAAGCATTTTCAGAGTCTGAAATATGCTTTTATAAACTTGTAGCACCAAACGCAAACCAAATTCATTGCTGTCCAGTTGATTCCCACTCATAGCAACCCTATAGGACAGAGTAGAACTACCCCATGGAGTTTCCAAGAAGTGCCTGGTAGATTTGAACTGCCAACCTTTCAGTCAGCAGCCATAGCTCTTAATCACTACACCCCCAAGTTTTCCAACTTGTAGAATTTAAATGATGAACACTCATTTGCTAAGCTCCAATTTAGTTCATGGTTCCATTATTGTTCACTAACATCAGAGGAGAATTGCAGAATGCCTTTGCTTAAAAGTATAGCTTTAGGACAGGGATCTTCTTTCATAGAAGGAAGAAGGCAAGCTCACTCTTTAAGAATTTTAGGAATAATAAAGGACTGATCATGACTTACAATTTAAGTGAGCTACATTTCTGTTTCTACTGTGGATTAAAAAATAGGGAGCCAACTTCTATTTTAGGTGGAGGGTTTAAAATTGCCCTTTGGGACATCTTAGTGAGGTTTCTAGGAACCTTTCCCAATCCCAGCCCAGAGACATAAGGTATTTCAGAAAGCTATTTTGCTCATCTAGTTAGAGCACGGTGCTGATGACACCAAGGTCACAGGTTTGACACCCGTCGGTGCCAAGAAAAGACACTGCTTAGAGTCCTGACGGTGGTTAAGAGTTCAGCTGCTAACCAAAAAATCATAGTTTGAATCCACTAGCTGCTCCTTGGAACCTCTATGGAGCAGTTCTAGTCTGTCCTACAGGGTCGCTGTAAGTTGGAATCAACAGCAATGTGTTTGCCATGGGCTAATATTACTCAGAAATTGAAGAGTAGGAATTAATCTCTTTCATTCTGGCAAAAATAAAAACTTTTTCAGTCTTTTATATCATAGATTAATGCATGAGAGATAAGTAGGGGAAGGGGCATAAAAGTGGAACCCAGAAGTGCCACGGAAATCTAGGTCTATTAAAATTGTTCCAGATTTTTTTTTTTTTTTTTTTTTGGCTAATGTAGGTTTACAATTGTCAGTTTTTCCACTGAATATAAATATACTCTGAACTGTAGTTAGTGAACTGCAGACAAGGCAAAAGAAGACTGTGATTCAGTGCTAGTCTGTCATTTAAACTCCTGAGTCTCGGTTTTCTCATTTTTAGAACAGGCATAATAATATCAGCCCTCTATACTTTATTGAATGAAATATTTTTTCAATCTGAAGTTCTCTATAAAACAGAACAAAAAAAGCAAACTCATTGCTGGTGAGTCAATCCTGACTATAAAGTGAGCCCATAGAATGAAGCAGAAATGCCCACAGAGTTTCCAAGAGAACCTGATGTATTTGAACTGCCCGTCTTTTGGTTAGCAGCAATCTCTTAAACATCACACTGAAGTTCTCGATAAAATAATTCAGTTTGTTGCTCCTTACTCATCTTCTTCAGGGATCAGTTCTTTGCAACTTGTGCGTGTTTTCAGGGAAGTGGTGACTGCTGGGCTGGTGAAGTCATCTAGATTTTGGTCACCATGCTGCAGATCTTCTCTAGGTTCTTCTGCTGTCCCCCTCACCTTTGTTCCTGTCATACCAAGCTACTTAAAATTCCAAAAAGCCTCGTTTTATTTCTGGTCTCTGCATTCACATTTACTGTTCCCCTTGTTGCCATTGATAGGTGCCCACGTGCCATCAGCTCTAACTCAAGGCTGCCTTGTTTTAAATGAAAAGTTGTCTGGACCTGCATCAGCCTCATGACTGTTGGTGTGTCTGAGTCCACCGTTGCGGCTGTTGCGTCAGTCCATCTCACTGGCCTACTCTTCCCCATTCTCATTGGCCTACTCTTCCTGCCTTCTGAGAATTCTTAACCTTTCTCTCCATCTAGCTAATGCCTACTCATTCTTCAAAACTTTCATAAAGAGAATTGAAGGGTTACACTTCAGATTAGGGTAGTACAATAAGTTTATATCCTTATGTACCAAATATATAAAAGAGAAAATGAAAACAGCAAGACTCAAAAGCAAGTTCTGTGTTTCTATAGATCTACAAAGGACAGAAGCCCGAACCTGTGAGGGGGCTCCAGCCAGCAGTCCGGGCACTGGGTCTGGAAGTAAAGTGTGACAGCAGGAGGCCGGATCCTGCAGGACAGCCAGGACCAGTAGCATGCGACATACACTGCGAGATGTTGGGGGCAGGACCTCATCTCCCCAGTTCAGACAAAGGGATTGGAAAGAAAATCTGGACTCTATTTTCATCAGATGGTATAGCTTTCAGAAAGAGGTGTAGCCAGTGAGAGGACAGGACACACCTTCTCACCAGAAATAAACCCAGGCTCCATCTGGTTCAGGTACCAGTCTTATTTCTGGATGGGACCCAAGGGGACAGGTAGGGAAGTTGCTAGATAGAAAGCAGTGAGCATATAGATGGGTATGTGTGTGTGACCTAAATATCAAAAGGAAGCTATAATTTTTAGAAAAATATAGAGGAGGATATCTTTGTGAAGTTGAGAGTTGAAAAACATTTTCAAATAAGACCACAAAAGCCTGAAACATAACAGAAAAAGTAGGCAAATTTACCTAAATTAAAAACTTATAACCAAAGCAATAATCACATAGCCACAAAAAGTGAATAATTAGAATGTCAAACAACTTATGCATCAATAATATGCATAAGAAACAAATTAATTAATAGATAATGGAGATGAGGATGCAATTCCCAGAGGAAAAACCTGACAGCACAAACACACACACACACAGAAACACAGCGTCATGTTCTTTCTTATACCATCACAGTGAAATGATGGTTAATGTCACTAGCAGTGGTAAGTCAATAATGATAGTGACTGATGCTTACATGCCTGGCATTCTTAAGTATTTCATTTATTCTCATTCAGGCTTAAAATAACCTTTTGAGTTACGACTATCATCAACATAATGATCATGATCTCCAGTTTATAAGTGGGAAAACTGAGTCCCAAAGACTCACAGGTTGGATGACTTGCACAAGACCCAGCAGCTAGTTAGCCAGAGAGTCAGTACACAAGCCTCTTAACCACTGTGCTCAACACCCTCTTCTGAGATGGTTTTTCACACTAAAATATGACTTCACACCTGCTGGACAAATAAAAAAGGTTTAAAAACTCACCAGGACAAGTGCTAACGTTGGTGTGAAGAAGAGGAATTTTCATCTGTAGCTAAATAGATGTCAGTGGATACATTCATAGCCACATAGCCACGTAGATACATCACGTAGCCACAAAAAGCGAATAATTAGAATGTCAAACAACTTATGCGTCAATAATATGCATAAGAAACAAATTAATTAATAGATAATGGAGATGAGGATGCAATTCCCAGAGGAAAAACCTGACAGCACAAACACACACACACACAGAAACACAGCGTGTTGAAAGCAAGTTGGCGACATCTATTCAAGTGGAAATCACTCTGTGTAGTTCAGATTTTACTTCTGGATATACACACTAAAGAAACTACACACTAAAGAAAAAATGAATATGGCTGCTTATTGCACATTACTTGCAACATAGAAAAACTAGAAATGACTCAAATGTTCATTGGCCAAGCTGGATCAATAATATGTGATACATTCATACAACAGAATACCATGCTGTGGTGAAAAGAATTATGTCATAATACAGGTAAATTTCAAATATATGGTGTTCAGGAATAAAAGGAAACTGTAGTAGAATATATTCAGGGTAATATTTCTGTAGAGTATTAAAACATGCACAATAAAACTGTGTATTATTTAGAGATAGTAATGACATAAGAACATGGTGCTTCAAAATCAACCAAAACTCATCTCCTTTCTGGGCAACTTTGGCTACAGCTGTAATTTAGATGTTCTTCCTCCAGCTCTCATAATACCCCATCTATATTAATAGCAATTAGCCATCATAACAAGATGATTTATTCTGTGGCCTTCTCCACTAAACTGTAACCTTGAGGGAGGAGGTAACTCTTACTTGACTCTGTCTTCCTACCGTTGTATGCATTTTGCTTTGGCTGACTAGTTAGCTGGTTTTTAGTCTGTTCACTTGCTCATTCCCTATCTTGGTCCAAAAGAAATTTACAGTGATGTGGCACAGGATAAACACTTCATATGTTTTTAAATGAATACACCAGTTAATAAACGGGATACCTGCAGAACATTTAATCAATTTACTTTATTCTTACCCCTATAGGACAGAGTAGAATTGCCTCATAGGATTTCTAAGGACTGGCTTAGTGGATTTGAACTGCTGCTCTGCTGGTTAGCAGCTGAGCTCTTAACCACTGTACCACCAGGGCTCCACTTTATTCTTAAGTGGTTATGTTAGCTACTTTGGGGGAAAGAGGGTAGTGACCATAATTAGATGTTACTGAGTCCAGCGCTCGACTTTTCCTCCCTCCTTCCGGGGGGGTTGACAACTTCCCTGCAGTGGATATTCGTGCTTCAGAGCTTCAAAACAAAAGTGGAGACAGAACTGTCTGGAGAAGGTTTGGACAGAAAGTGAGGGGCAAAACATTTCAGAAGGAGACTGAGTTGTCCTAGACGGAAAATCAGAGAGGACAGGTGGTTCCCAGGAACAATGCCCTGAGGTGTCCAAATGTGACAGTCATAAGTCAGACATGAAATACTATATCTACATATATATGTAAAACTAAAAATACAGAAAATATTCATCTTCTAAAAGTAATAAAAATGATAATGATGACATTCAAACAAACTGGGAGTATAGGAGTTACGTGATATTTTTGGTTAGCAGCCAAGCTCTTAACCACTGCGCCTCCAGGGCTGCCCTGTAAACATGACAGCCTAGGAAACCCTATAAAAGAAAAAAAAAAAACCACATTGCTGTCAGGTCGATTCTGACTCATTAGTGACCCTACAGGACACAGGAGAACTGCCCCACAGAGTTTCCAAAGAGTGCTTGGTGGATCCAAACTGCAGACGTTTCATTTAGCAGCCATAGTACTTAACACTATGTCACCGGGGTTTCCAGGAAACCCTTTGGGGGCAGTTCTAGTCTGTTCTGTAGGGTCAGTATGAGTCAGAATCAGCTCAATGACATACAACAAGAGAGTCAGAGTGCCTGATCATTAGGAACTGGTCTCAGACACATTAAAAAGACATACATCCTGGTACATAAAAGAGGCAATATTAACATAAAAAATTCATTCATCCATGAAGTAATATGGAACTCTGGGCTAGATATATGGTTGCTATGAGTCCGAATCTGCTTGATGGCAACAGATTTGATTTTGTTTTGGGGGGATAAGGTACTACAGAATTGAAGATTAATGGAAGCAGTGTTACTATTTTTTAATAGATCTTAGTTAGGCAGGACAGTAGGTCTCTCTAGGTGACCTTGAACCTCTAACTACTTGGTTACTAGTCCAGGGGGTTAACCACCTGCATCACTGAAAGACTCCAATTATAATGCTTTATAAGAAATATTCGCCTGGAAGTCTAAACTTTAGTGCCATGATGAAAACCGCATCTGAAGGAATCTTTAAAGTTGCAATGTCATTTAGAGAGCAGGAGGGAAGTGGGAATTCACTCTTTTCTGATTTATCAAGGGAAGCCATCAAGACCTGCCTTCCTAATTTTACCCAACAGCTACATGAGGTTAATAAGATTTTAGTCCCCAAACACATCAAATTAGGGTCAGTTATCTGGTTATATGATCGCACGCTGGAAGAGCCTGAAGATATATAAGATTACGGATCCCTTTGGAGATTCAGTATAGCACTATAAACCAAAGGTATATCTGAAAACCGGGGTATGTCTACAGAGCAGCACAAACAGTGGGCATGTCCTGTTATTTGTGTAATGAATTAAATGCAAAAATGTACATAGTAAGTTCTTACAAGTAACTTAAGACGACTTTTTTTCTTTTTAAGCAATAAGGAACTGTTAACGGATTTTATTATCTCGTTCTCACATCTCTTCCTGTGTGCTAAGTGGCAAAGAGAAAAATAAAATGAAGACATCCAGCATGTCTTTTTAAAATTAGATTTTTAATGACCAGATTGTTACTTGGAGCTAGTGAAAAAAAAAACAAAAAAAATCAAACAGTACAAACTTTAAAGATCCCCTTCCCACCTGCCTCTCTTCCCAGATTGTCTTTGTTGGTAGCACCTGCCTCTCCAAGCAGGCTACCTCAGTGGAATCCTGTCTCCCTACCTACTGGCTGTGCAAACTTGGACAAATTACTTAAACTGTCTGAGCGGGCCTCAGTTTTCGCACATGTAAAGGGATCACACTGTTACCTCATTGAGTTATTATGAACAGTAGATGAGATCAAATACGTCAAGAGCTTATTTCTCTATGAGGACATACTTATCTCTTAGATTTACCCCATTCTTGCTAATGTCTGCATAGCATTCTGGTGTATGAATGCTCCATAGATTACTGTAAACAGTTCTCCATTGACAGACATTAGATATGTTTCCTTTCTTTTTTTTTTATTAAGGTGACAGTGAATTTCTTTGTGCATATAGCTTTGTACAGCTGTGTAAATGTGAACTGTGAGATCTCAGCTGAAAACCAAACCCACTGTTACTGAGTCGATTCCAACTCACGGTGACCCAACGGGACAGAGTAGAACCGCCCCACAGAGTGTCAACAGCTGTAAATCTTGAAGGAATCAGACGACCACGTGTTCCTCCCATGGAGCAGCTGGTGAATTCGGGTTGCTGACCTTTCAGTTAGCAGCGAAGTACTTTAACCACTGCGCCAGCTGGGCTCCTTACCTGCATGATAAAATTGCTGGAAATAGAACTTGAGGGACAAATGGTGTGGACATTTTAAATTCTGTTAGATCTTGCCCAATCAGCCTTGTCTTTCAAGAAGACTTCGGGGAGAGTTTGCTGATGTCCTCATTTCAAGTTGCGAGACCAGCTTTCATGATTAGGTGCAACTTTCAGGATGACTGAGAAATTCGAACTGGATGTCTTTGTCACTCAGTTTTGTCATTAAAGATTTTGGCAGTTATGTTTTATTCAGTTAGCTAGATTTTTAGCTTCTTTTGGGCAGGGTATCAGGAGAGGTATAGGTGCAGGCCTGATGCCCTACAAAGCACCTATTACACCTACTCGGGGCTCATATATCGCTGGACGCGCAGTAATACAGTGCGAAGTCCGCATACCTGCTGGCACAGTTCTGAGACCCAACCAGTCTGCCAGCTGAGGAACAAGGCTTGACTCTCTTTCTGAACCCTGAATTGCTGAGACAGGGAGGTTTTTGATCTCATGAATCTCATCCTTTCCATCATTACTTTTTCCCTCACTGGTTATTGTTAGGTATGCATTTATTTTTCTCTTTAACGTATTGTTTTAACTGGCCTCCTTATTGAACTATCTATTAAAAATTGTATGCCGATTATTTTACTGAATTTTTCCAAGCAATTGTATTGTTTGCAAATACAATAATTTGTTTTCTCATTTCTAATATTTATATTCCTTTTTTCCTGTTTTATTACATTTGGCAGATCACTGAAAACACTGTTTAGTCCTAGCAATGGTAGCAGGAATCCTATTTTTTGTCTCTGTAATGGTGATGCTCCGGTCTACACTGGGAAGCCCTCTAAATAAGTCAGAACTGACCCGGCGGCAACAGGTAATGGGTGTTTTCTGTTTTACTAGTGCTGATAATGGTGGCTTCCTGTTCAGTGTTGTCCCTTGGGTGGTGCAAAAGGTGAGGTGTTTGAGTGCTAACTGAAAGGTGGGCAGTTCAAACCCACCCAGAGGCACCTTGGAAAGCACCATCTGTTTCTGAAAGGTCACAACCATCGAAAATCCTATGGAGCACAGTTGTGTTGTGACACATATGTGGTCACTATAAGTCGGAATCAAGCAGATGGCAACTGTTTTTGTATTTTTCTTAAAAATCAGATTTGCTAATGTACTTCTGTATGTAATTGTCTTAAACTTGTTCCTTCTTACGTTGCAGTCAGTAGAAACACAACACTGGTTCTTCATTTCCTTCTCCACATTGACAATATTTTTCTCAGTCACTATCATCTATTTCAGGAACCCTGATGGCGCAGTGGTTACAGTGCTTAGCTGCTAACTGAAAGTTCAGTCATTCGACTCTTAACAGCCACTCCATGGAAGACAGGTGTGGCAGGCAGCCTCTGCAAAGAAGTACAGCATTAGAAACCCTAAGGGGCAGTTCTATTGGTCCACTGAGATCACTCTGAGTTGGAATCATTGGCTTGATGGCAATGGGTTTGGGTTTTGGGTTTATCAGCTATTTCAGTCAAAAACTGGATATATTCTAGGTTTTCCAATGGTAATTTTAGGGAAAAACATCATTTGGTTTTCGTTGTTTACTCTGTGGTTACCTTGGCAGACGAGAGGCTGATGACCAGCTGATCCTTTTCATTGGTTGCGATCTCAGTGATGCTGAACATGTGTCCGACGAGCTTCCCCACTGGCTTGGTGCTTATGTTAGGGTGCCACAGGCGGAGCACTTTATCGTCTCCTGGAAAGGAGGACATGGAGAGATGGCTTATTTTCTTAGATGACACAGTTAATCAAAGTTTAAAGTCTCTCACTTTTCGAGTCATGTCCTTCGCTTTGTTCTATTATCAAATCACAGTCCATCCCTTCCAGGCTAGATTTTATGACTGACCTTCCTAAACTGTTATCGCACTTTGGATCTGCTTCTACTTGTTACGGTTGTTTTGTAATGACTGATTTTACAAATAAAAATGTAAAGGGAGGGATAACACAGAGCACAGGAGAAGTCAGCACAACTGGACTAAACCAAAAGCTAAGAAGTTTTCTAAACACAACCAGATACTTCAAGGGACAGAGAAGTAGGAACAGGGGTCTGGGGATCATGGTTTCAGGGGACATATAGATCAACTGACATCACAAAATCTATTAAGAAAACATTCTGCATCATACTCTGGTGAGTGGCATCTGGGGCCTTCAAAGGTAGTAAGTGGCCATCTAAGAAGCATCAACTTGTTTCAGATCCCCAGAGCAAAAGAGAATGAAGATCAAAGACATACGGTAAAAATGAGCCCCAGAGACTGCAGCTACATGAGATCAGAGGAACCACATGGTGCCCGGCTACCACCAATGACTCTCCTTAGAGGGAACTCAAAGCGTCTCTGATGGAGCAAGAGAAATGTGGGATGCAGAACTTTAATTCTAGTGAAAAAATGAGACTCGATAATCTGAGACACTGGAGGGTCCTCAGAAGACATGATTCCTGGACTCTCTGTACTCCCAGAGCTGAAACCATTCCAGAAGTCAACTTCTCAGACAAAGACTGGACTGGTCTACACAGCATAAAATGATACTAGTAAAAGGTCGGCTTCTTGGCTTAAGGAGATAAAAGAGACTAAGTGGGCAGGCAGCTCCCATCCAGAAGTGAGAAGAGAAGGGTACAGGAGCTAAAAGAATGGACATGGGAAATTCATCGTGGAGGGAGGAGTGTGCTGCCCAACTGTGGGGAGAGCAGCTAGGGTCACATAACCAAGTGGGGGTCAGTTTTTGTAGGAAAAAACTGACTCACATTATAAATGCTCACTTAAAACACAATGAATAATAATAACAAAGTGAATCCTTATAAATATTTTATGAATATTTATCTTGATTCAATACTTTCCCCTTCATTCATGCATTAATGTATTATTTATACTTTACTTCCAAAAAGTATTTAAGGCAGGTTTTCACATTCTTAAATTATGCAAACATTATAATAATAAAAGAAATCAAGAGAAGAGGAAAATTGCAAATTATCTCACCATCCTAACAAATCAACTGTTTTCATTGCTCTGTCTTCCCCGCTAGCAACTGTTTCTAAGCATTTATAATTTATGAGTAATTATTATCATAGCATAGTAAAAGATTCATTGTATGAATCTTTTAAAAAAGAACCTGGTAAAAAATTCACAAGTATGGAAGAATCTTTTTTTGCAAAAAACATCTTCTCTCTCCCCATGATTCCTAGTTCTACTTCCCTTAGGTAAGTATTCTCAGTGATTTGAAAAAAATATAGAACAGAGTACAACTACCCATGGGGTTTCCAAGAAGTGGCTGGGATATTTTTGGTTTAAAGTTTACAGATTATTTCAGGGTAGCAGTTTCAAGTTTCTTCAGATTTCACAGCTCCAGGGTGTCTGGAGTCCATGAGTCCAAAATTCTGTTCTGCATTTCCCCTCCCCTTTGATCAGGAATCTTCCATGCACTCTTTGATCAAAATGTTCAGTAATGGCGGCTGAGCACCACCTGCTCCTCTGGTCTTACTGCAGAGGAGGCTGTTGTTTATGAAGGCAATCAGCCATGTGTTCCATTTTTTCCCTCCGATTCCTAACTCTCCTTCTTTCTCCGTTGTTCCAGGCAAGTGGAGACCAATTGCTGTGCCTTGGATGGCCACTTGAAAGCTATTAAGACTTCACAAGTGTCTCACTTCTTATGAGCTGGCTCAGTTCATAGAAGAAAGTAAAAGAGAAAGAGCCTCAAGTGGACTCAATTACTATGGAGTCTGTTCCCTAGTTACAGGAGGACAAAGGACTGTCCAAAGGAGTTAATACTGGTTCAGATAAATTAGTGACCTTAATTTCCTGAGTTAATATTGGCTTAGAACTGTGATCCACAAGATTCCTCCTAGCTCTAACATTTTGTGCTTGTGTGCTCTGGAGGGAGAGGTCATTAACAGTGTGAGTAGAAGGTAATATGGAATTCTTACAGGTACTGAGAAAAACCTCAGGTTTTCAGTTACTGAATAATTCCAATAGTATAGTATGTTGCCTACATTTGACTGTTACTGGCAAAAAGCATATCCCTCAGATGTGTTTAGGAACCCAGATCTCAGGCCAGTTGAAATTCCTAGATAATGTAGGTCCAGCAACTCTGGAAATGGGCATTGTCCCTCGTTTATGATAGGGCCAGGCTATCCCCAGAAGAAAACGCAAAACTTGTGTATCATGTGGAGGAGGATGAAACAGAAAACCAGAACTACCACCTGATAAACATCTAGGCTCTTTAAACTAAGGGATTCCCCCAGCATGTATTGTGAAAAGCCAAGCCAAGCCTAGTGCCACATATTGTAAAGGAAATCTAACTTTCTGTAAGTTCTCTATTGTCTACTCCCAGAGATCCTTTGGCTGTGCTCAACTTTTTGTTGATGGTAATGTAATCCTTACCTGGCCTGTGTGATAACTTTTAGAAGTCAGAATGAGCAGAAAGGAAATGACATTAAGCTCTAAATGCCTTCAGTACTTCATCTGCATTATTATTCTATATTATTACTATTTTCATGATTGTTGTCTGGTGACTCATGCTGTGGTTTCCACTACAGCTATCTACAAGGACTACCAAAGAAGTTCACAAATTCATCCTAGAAAAAGTGGCAAATATCTCATTGCTGAATATCACTACGGTCACCTTTGAAATACTCTCCTTGGGAAGCTATGTACTGATGTCAGCAACTAGCCCACCCTTCAAAGTAATCCTGGAACTCTTTTTTTCTGGAATGGCCATCAGACATGTTGTCATATTACCCCTGGTGTCCTGAATGTCACCACAATGTCTTTCTTTCAATATTTCCTTCATCTTCAGGTAAAGAAGAAAGTCACTAGAGGCCAGATCAGGTTAGTAGGGAGGGTGTTCCAATACAGTTGTTTACTGGTTAAAAACTCCATTGCAGACAACTAGACAATTAAGTTCATGAACCTGTCACCATGCCACCATGGGCAATGGCCATTCCAAAAAGAATTCCAATTCCTTTGAAGAGTGGACTAGTTATGGGCATCAGTGCATAGGTTCCCAAGGGGAGTACTTCAAAGGTGACATAGTGATATTCAGCAATGAGGTCTGTAGCACTTAGAACAATTAATTTTGTAGACTTGTCTGGACTCACACATACATGTTTTATTTGTACTATTGGACTTCAGTTTTTAAAAATCAGACCTATAAGCTGATCTTTGTGAGGTTTACCGTTTCCAGTCCATAAAAAACAATATCCCTCATTTCACTTCCTCTTCTAAATTCAGCTTGAATTTCTGGCAGTTCTTTGTCAACGTACTGAACTCTCTTCTACGGCACTTGGCTTTTGGCTTTGGCTCAGCGAGAAGGTGATAGCAATATTGTTTTGGTAATTTCTGAACTCTGTAGGATCACCGTTCTTTGGAATGGGCATGAATATGGAAGCAGCAGTCAAAAAAACCAAATGCGCTATTGCATCAGGCAAATCTGATATAAAAGACCTCCTGAAAGTGTTAAGAAGCAAAGATGTCACTCTGAGGACTGAGGTGCATATGACCCAAGCCACGGTAGTTCCATTCATCTCATCTTCCTGTGAAAGTTGGGTGACGAATAAGGAGGACTGAAGAAGCACTGACACCTTCTAATCATGGTGTTGGTGAAGAATATCATGGACTGCCGAAAGAACAACAACAACAAAAAATCCGTCTTAAAAGAAATACAGCCAGAATGCTTTTTAGAAGAGAGGATGGTGAAACGTGTCTCATGCACTTTGGACATGTTATCAGGAGGAATCCATCCCTGGAGAAAGACATCATACTTGATAAAGCAGAGAGAGGATCAGCAAAGCAGAGGAAGACCCTCAACGAGATAGACTGATAGTGATTGCAACAGTGGGGTCAAACACGATGATTGTGAGGACGATACAGGAGTAGGCAGTGTCGCATTCTGCTGTACAGGGGGTCGCCCTGAGGATCCACTTCACGGCAGCTGTCTTAGTCACCTAGTACTGCTCTAACAGAAATGGCTTTAAGAAGAGAGATTTTATTCTGTCAAGTCCAAATTCAGGGCATCAGCTCCAGGGGAAGTCTTGCTTTGTTGGCTCTGAAAAAAGTCCTTTTCATCAATTTTCCCCGTGACTGGGAGCTTCTGAGGCACAAGGACCTCAGGTCCTTTCCAAAGGACATGCTCTGCTCCTGGCACTGCTTCTTGGTGGTACGAGGTCCCCATCTCTCTCTCTCTCCTATCTTCTTTCTTTTATATCCCCCCAAATTGTCGCAAGGCACAATATGATTTTACACATTGAGTCCTGCCCCATGATCATAACTGTCACCCATCCTCCCTCATTAACATCATAAAAGCAGGGTTTATAGCCATGCAGGAATATCACACAATACCAGGAATCATGCCCAGCCAAACTGCTACCCACATTTTTGGGGGAACACAATTTAATCCACGACAGCAGCTAACAACCACATCCATAATAATTGGGCAACAAATGCTTGCTGAATGAAACATAAACAATGTATACAGAATTCTCTGCTCCCTCCCCTGAGACTTTAAATGACAGACAACTGCTGTATACACTGGACCTTCTAAAGTAGGAGTTTCTTTCTTTTAAGCTCATCAAATGTCTCTGCACATTTAATACATTCAGCTCTGCCTAGCAAAGCTGCTTTCATCACATATTTTGAGTCATCAGCTGGTACATGCCGTCCACTTAGCAATGTGCTTGGCTAAGTTGCTAATCAACAGGAGTATTCTCCTGAGAAAAATGTGTTTTCAGTTACTGAGAATTTGCATTTTCTGCTAACAGAGTCTCCACAACTGTGACAGCTCAATAAATTTTGCATGGTGAGATGTATTAATTGCTTGTCAGTCAGACTGCAAAATGTTTTCTTGTCTTTGTGAAAGAGTTATAAATCCTGCAATTAATATGTGTTTGAAGTTGTGGAAACCCTATAACATAATGAACACTATGTTTCATCTCACATCTGAATTCTTTTTGGGGAGAACTATGGGTTGTCCAAAGTGGTGAATGCTGGTTCAGAGAAGTTAGTGACAGTATATCTTTGCATAGCAATCTGGTTTTTGAAATCAAATCTCACTTCAGTCCCATATCTCAGCATTGCCTTCTCAAAGGGTTTCACCCACAAGGCTTCTGATGAAGGACGACGGAAGGCTACGATTTGTACCTAACTGAAGATGTGCAGTGGTGGGTCCACGGTGAGCTGTGATTTGAGTCTCAGGTGTTTTTGTTGCTTTGTCTCTCATTTCCATTGTGTTCTCCTCTGTTGGACTTCTGGTTCAGGTCAGGAAAGCCCAAACTTCCCATTGCAAGTGATAAAACAAAGTAGTTATTAAATCAGGAAGAAGGTAGTGGTGATGAAGAAACAGAGATACAACTATTCCACTTCTTTTTTTATTGTGCTAAGTATATATATGACAAAAAAAATTGTGATTTCAACAGTTTTATGATCCATTAATATTAATCATGTTCACCTTGCTGTTCTACCATTACTATTGTCCATTTCCAACTTTTTATATCACACTTAGCAGAAGCTCAGGGACTGTCTCGCCCTGGTAATAATAAAGTTTAGTCTCTATACTAGTTATCTATTCTAGGTATTTCACGTAACTGAAAGTATACAATATTTGTCCTTTTTCTCACTCAATATAATGTTTTGAGGGTTCATTCCATTTTATAGCATGTGTCAGGACTACGTTTTGCTTTATGGCTGACGGACCACATTTTGTTTATCCATTCACCTGATGATGGACACTTGGTTGCTTACCCTTTGGGCTACTATGAATAACGCTGCCATAAGCACTGGTATGGAAGCATTATTTTGGGAGCCTTTTTTCAGTTCCTTTGGGTATACACCCAGGATTGGGATTGCTGGGTCACACGGTAATTGTTCATTTAACTTTTGAAAATATCATTCTAGTAACTGCTCCTTTATGGTTCTAAACCTCAATACAGAGTTCTTTACATGATAAACCTGAAATAGTCGTTTGGAGACTTGGATTCCTATTTGTTCTGAGAATCCTCATCACTGGTGTTCTGGAAGATTGCTCAAAGTCCAAGCCATGACTGTCTTTCCTGCTTTGCAGACATCTTCCTTTCTTTTCTTGAGGACCTTGATTGAATTTTAGAAGTTTTCGAATAATTAATATTTTGTTTTCCTGACTGCCCAAGGCTGTAGGTATATTTTAAGTAAAATTTAATTGGAAAACTGGGTTTCAAACCTTTCAAAGGATGTGTTAACTTATCTCCCTATGAATATGAATTTCTTTTAACAATATAATCACCGTGTTTTAGACTCAAAAGGAATCTTGTAATTTATTTCATCCAGCTCCTTCCTTTTACTAGAGAAGGAAAATGAACAAAGATTAAGTGATTGTTGAAAATCATACAGTTGGTAGCAGTCAGGCTAGAAATAATCCAGTTCTTCTAATTTTTAATGCATGTTTTTTGTTGGTTTTGCTTTCCAATAGACAACTATATTAATTTTTTAATATAATTTTTGAAACAGCTAATTTTAAGTAAGCTTTATGGAAGGCTCAAAGCTGTATACAGACTTGAGATGCACAATGGACTTAAAAATAACTTCTTATTGAGTTCAACTTCATGCCCTTAAAAAGGAAAGTTGCTCAGTCATGAAACATTGCAGCTGTCAACAGAGGCAATACAGGGTTGTAGCAAGATCCCTTCGTAGGAAAACAATCATTACTTGTTGTGTGTTTGGCGGGAAAGAATTCGAAGAAATTTTACACTGGAGAGGCCAATGCACTTATCTGTTTAATATTTGGGACTTTCTAGGTGCATTCAATGGTACATTTATTAATTTGCATGTGTGCGTGTAAGTTTGAGAGGGAAGATTTTTATCTGCTCATTTCTTGCATTTGATGATACCCTGGATAACACCATTGGCCTGAGATTATTTGCCACAGTCCATGACAAGCACACGGTGGCAATGAACCACCGATGAGCCTTGGTGGAGACACGGTTACGTATTCCACGACCAATTAAAAGGCGGGCAGTGTGAACCTACCCAGTCATTGAGAGGAAGAAAGACCTAGCAATCTGCTTTCTTGAAGATTACAATCTAGAAAACCTAAAAGACAGTTCTACTCTGTCCTGTGGGGTCCCTCTGAGTCACAATGGACTTGAGGCAATGAGTTTGGTTTGGTTTGGGACTCATTTGGCTGGCTACATGTTGTCATTAACTTGAATCAGGTTGAATCAGGTTGACCTGGTGTTCAGCTCATAGGATCTTATATCTAACTTGACAGGCTCCATCCTAATCAGATGCAAGTGCTCAAAGATGGGCTTGGCATTGGTCTAAGGCTTTGGCAGCTTCATGAATTCCACATGCTTGGCCACGGTGGGTGGGCTGGTCTTCGGCACCTTTTGTAAAGCAGTATTAATGAGTGCGACACCTTCAGAAGCAATGCCTTTTCAGCCACAGCAGTAGGTTATGCCTGGCACCAAGCCTCCATCTACCTCTGCACAACTTAGTGGCAATGTCCGAGGGCAGTGTTTTCTTCTGCTTCATGAAAATCTTTTCCTTTTTTAAAAATTTCAAACTTCTGAGTCATTTTTAAAAATATTTGTTTGTTGTTTGTTTTGCTCACTTCTGCCTTTCAAGTCTGTATGCCGCTAGTTTCCTGTAAGGTGACTCTGATCTTAAGGAACCTCTAGGAGCTCATCTTGGCCAACTACAGGTGGCCTGGGGAGTACCAACAGCCCACATCCCCAACTGGACCGTTTTCCATCATCAGAAGGAATCCCCCCAGAATGGCTAATCATCACCTGACTTTAAACTCAAAACTGAGTTTTGCTTGGCTTCCTTTCCTGTTTAAGCACTCTCTTCCTGATTTCTGTGTAACACACAGCACAGCTGCTCCATTTTTCTTGCCTTATAAACATAGAGCTTGGCCAATCACTCTTATTAATTCCCTGTATCAGTCAATCACCAGGGCATATTTCTTGTGTCTGCAAGACTGACCCTTTCCTTTCTAATTCCATAGCACCTGCAGTTACTCAGACCTTCACCATCTCATTCACGACTCTGTCACAGCCTCCTGAATGGAATCCCAGATTTCATTTTATCTCAACAAATCTTCCACTCATCTCCAAAGTGATTTTTCTCATGGACTAGGGAACGATAGGATGAACAGTTAGTGAGAATCTACTGTATGCCACTCACACATCATCTTACTTCATCTCAAAAACCACTATATGAAGCAAGTGTTGTTTTGTTGTGGTCAGTATTATGATTGGCAGACTTGCACTGAGCATTTACTACGTGTGAGGCACCATGCCGAGAGCCTTGTCTGAATTAGTTTACTTCTCACAATAAGCTCCTGAGTAGGTACTTCCGTCATCTCCACTCTACAGATGAGACTGGAGCTTAGAGGTTTGTGGCTTGGCTGTGTGGCCTTTGGTAGGTTTTTTATAAAGCTCTCTAAGCCTCCAGTCATACAGTGGTTTTTGAGATTAACTGAGATGATGCATGCCTAGTGTATAGCAGACTCTCACTAATTGTTCATTCTATCTATTCATAATACACAAGAAAAATCACTTTGGAGATGAGTGGAGGCTATTGCTGGTATGTGCCTTCAGTTCCAACTCACAGCAGCCCCATGTGACAAGGTAGACTTCTATCTGCAAGGCTGTAAATTTTTAAGGAAGCAAACTGCCACATCTTTCTCCCATGGAACAACTGGTGGGATTGAAGCACCAAGCTTTCTGTTAGCAGATTAGAACCCCCCTATTGCAGACAAGGCACCTGAGGCTCAGAGAATATTTTAGCCTTCTGTATTTCCCCTCAAACTTCTGACACGATCATCATTCCCCCTGTGCTCAGCAGACGACCTGGGTTCCCATCGTCTACCCTCCTTGCCCCTTCAGTGCTGGTGTTCTTTAAGGTCCTATCCTTGGCCTTCTTCTCTATTAACTAAACGACTGACTCCGCAGCTTTCTGGTCGCGGACCCCTTTGGAGATCTGATAAAACTTTGACTTTCTTTCTAGAACAATGTAGGCATGCACACACAGAGACACACAGGAGCCCAACAACACCCCGGACTCTTTTAAAGCCCACACGAGTCCAGGCTTGGATCTCACGCTTGCCAGCCAGCCAGCCAAGTGGATCTCACGCTTGCACACACATAAGTAAGTTCAAATGGATTCAAGATCTAAAAATAAGATATTTAAAAAATAATAAAAACATTAGAGTAAAAGACAAGAGAATTTGCTTCACATATTCTTGGGGTGAGAAAGGCCTTTCTAAATGTGCCATCCATTCCAGAAGCCATGAAGAGAAAGACAGACAGACATGACTTCACAGACATTTTTAAATTTGCTGAGGTTTGTCCCCCAAGTCCCCAGTTGTGTAGATGGTTAGCCTGCCCAGTTGCTAACTGGAAAGTTGGAGGTCTGATCCACTCAGAGGCACCTCGCAAGAAAGGCCCAGTGACCTTCTTCCAAACATTAGCATTAAGTATTCTGTAGAACATAGCACTACTTTGACACTCATGGGGTTGCCATGAGCTAAAGCTGACTGACGGCAATGGGAAAAACATTGTAAATTCTGTAACTTTATTAAAATCAACATGTTCATCAAGGAGAGCCCTGTTTGTAAAGCAGAAAATCTCTACAACATGAAATCTAATCTTACCTCCGGTCACAATCACATTTGCTTTCATACAGTAAGAAAACGTGTTTGCTCCTCTGGGCATGGAAAACTCTCTGACAGGCCTGGGAGATACAAATCAGATGTAAAGCTTGGATATTTTGTTCTCTAAAGCCAATTCCAAATTACGACTAGGTTACATTCAATATGTTCCCTTAAAAGTTTTTAAATCTATTTGCCCAAAGAAAACCTTTTACAAAATGATTAAGCCTTTCTCATGATAAAGTGGGACACTCTGGTGGTGTAGTGGTTAAGTGGTATAGCTGTGAACCAAAAGGTCAGCAGTTTAAATCCACTAAGTGCTCCTTGGAAACTCTATAGGGTTGCTATGAGTTGGCATTGACTTGACAGCAGTAGGTTTGGTTCTGGTTTAATGGTTAAGTGCTATGTCTGCTAACCAAAAGTCTGTAGCTAGATCCACCAGGTGCTCCTTGGAAACTCCACGGGCAGTTCTACTCTGTCTTCATAGGGTCACTATGAGTCGGAATCAGCTTGATGGCAGTGGGTTTAGTTTTTGGTTTATCCCACAAAAGTCTATTTAATCCATAATGTTTGTTATATTAGTAGTGCACTTGTTATTGTTTATGTTTCAAAATCCCAAACTTCCAGCCTCCCACCCTAGGATTGTGCTGGTGCCTGTGGTGAGAACCAGAAGAGATCTATCAGGTCTTAGCTAGGAAAGGATGTTAGCTGGATAAATGAGCCTATCTGCTAGCTCACAATACCGAGAACACATCTGGATGCCCTCCTCCTTCCCTGTCGGTATCCAGCCTGCTGTCAGGTCCTGTTGATTTAACCTCTGAAACAGATCTGCAATCTGACCAGGGTCTTGCATTCCCACCACAATCTCTTGGTTTAACCTTCCATTCTCTGTCACCAAAACTACAGCAATGAACTGCTAACGTCTTCTTGGAGGTTCTTCTTTTAAAATAATCCTACTTCCTCCCATTAACCTGATCTGATCAGAGGAGTAGCAGATTTCAACTACTGCTGGTCTCTGAGTTAAACATTACTATTACCCTCATTTAGTAAGTGAAAAAACTGAGCACTCTTGTTGGTTCTTCTGAAGGGAAGACCACTAAGAGGAAGAACTGGGAATGGGAAGACTTCCACAAGGGGTCTGCCATCAGGTGCACAGAGCAGGACAGGTCGTTGAAGGGTAAACTGGTGACGTGACTTAGAACATGTCCTGAATTTGAGGTCAAGGAGGCCTGCATTCTGGTTGTGTTCTGTTGCTAAATATACAACTTGAGAGCAGTCATTTAATCTTTTTGAGCTCTGTTTTCTCCATTTGTAAAATTAAGGATTAAATAGAATCTAGCTAGCTTCTTTCACTTTTAGGATGTTAGGTTTTATGCCTCCTGCGTTGCTGTGTCTGGGGAGAGGTCCACCGGGGCCACCACAGTCTCCATGAATAGTGTCCCAGAGCTGTGGGATATATAACCTGAAAAATCATCTGACATAGCCCCAGAATTGGGACTGGGGTATGTAAACAAGGACTTAACAACCAGTTGTACTTCCTGGAAAGTAATGTAGTGTCAGGCATGGAGGAGGAGCTGAAATCAGAACAGCCTGGTGGACTGGGGGGAAAAGATGTTTGGAGTTTTGAGTTTTTTTTTTTTTTAATGTTGTTGGCTGTAGCATTTCCCTATTGGAAAGGCTTAGGGCAGTAATACATCTGGGACGTTGCTTCTGCCTTATCTAAGAGTGCTAGAACATTTAGTAATGTTTACAATGGTGGTAAGAAAGTTGGGAACAGGGGATTGTGGATAAAAGTACACCCTAAAAAGGGAAACAATCAAGGGAGAGAAATTCTCCAAGACAACCTGGGAAAGAAAAGAGTTTTCAGAATGTACTTGGTAAATTCTGAATCAGTCAGTTAAAAACATTTATGCAGTGTTGACTATATACCTGTAGCTGCTGGAAAGAATACATCAGTGAACTGATCTCAGAAGTGACTGTATTCATCAATTAACAGTCATTGACTCAAATGTCTACGGAGCCATATAGGTAAGTGAAATAGGTGAAGTTCGTTGGGTATAAAACAACAGAGAGTAAAGAGGGTGGTAGTGAAGTAGGAGTACACATCCCACAAAAAGGGAGAGCTGAGGACCAGTGTTGGAAACCCTGGTGGCCTAGTGGGTGAAGTGCTACATCTGCTAACCAAAAGGTCAGCAGTTCAAATCCATCAGGTGCTCCTTGGAAACTCTATGGGGCAGTTCTCCTCTGACCTTTAGGGTCGCTATGAGTTGGACATGACTCGATGGCAGCAGGTTTTGGTAAGGCCCAGTGTCAGCGCTTATTAACAAGATGGAATGCAAGCTCTCCATAGCAGCAAAAATATAAGGTCGGACAAACGATTTCCAAGTACCCAAGCACATTTTGCAAGTTGCATTTAAAAAAAACCCTATTGCTGTTGAGTCGATTCAGATTCATAGCAGGACTATAGGACAGAGTAGAATTGCCCCGTAGATTTCCCAAGGAGCACCTAGTGGACTGGAATTGCCGACCTTCTGGAAAACAGCCATAGCTCTTAACCAATATGTCACCAGGGTTTCCAGAACGATCACAGTAGGGGATGGGGAAATTAGTCTTATTGTTTTTAGTGAAAATCTAATACACAGTAGCCAAGCCAAGTGTCATCGAGTTGGGTCCATTTCTCAGTAGGAAACCAAAACCAAACCAAACCCACTGTCATGAAATTGATTCCAACTCACAGTGACCCTGTAGACAGAGTAGAACTGCCACATAGAGCTTCCAAGGAAGAGCTGGCAGATTTGAACTGCTAACCCTCTGGTTAGCAGCTATAGCACTCAACCACTGTGCCACCAAGGTTGGAAGTTTTACTAAACAGAGGTATGGAAACATTGTTTCTATATAAAGAATACTTATAAAATATTTAAAAATTTTTCTTCTACCTAATTTAATTCAGTTGATAGCAGTAATCTTTCTGACTAGTCAACACAGAGATCAACTCAGTCTTATTCTGTTCAAACGTGTTATTCAAAGTTTATGAAAAAACATAGTCTCATCTAGTAACACAAATCTCAACTGAGAACTAGGAATATTGAAATGTTTGAACATCCCAAATAAGCAGCAGGAAGTTCTATGTGGTGACTCAGTTTTAGTTTGGTAAATGGCACACTGAATGACAGAGTGGGATTTAACGGGGTACAAATGGGAATGGTACTGTTTTCTTCCATAGTTCTCTTTGAGCACAGCCTCTTACTATGTGTCACCTTGCCCTGGCAGGGAGTTGTACTGGGTCCACGTCCACTAGGACAGCTCCACAGAACTCCCGTGACCTGTGGGAAATTCACACAAACCTGCAGCCCAGCACAGTGGCTATTTAACTGCAGCCTTTCCCTGTTCTCACTGGTTTCTCCCTCTGTACCCTGCTTGTCCATCAAACATGGCAGGCACAGTTCCCAGGGTCCACAGGACTTTTACAGACCCCAAAAGTTTTTTCTTTTTTCTTTTTTTCATGTGAAAGAAAATAAAAAAATCTGCTAGGGCTGTGGGGAATGTTTTAACTTTTTCTCACATCAGAAAAAAAATGCACCTTTAAAGCCTATTCCAGACAGGAAAGCATGTATAACTGCTGTTAATTTGGGAAAGAAAACGGAAAAGTTAACCTCTTTTCACAGATGTTTCATGTACATACTTACCTCTTCTTGAACAGCTTTTGCACCCTGTCATTAAGTCTATCTTACTTTAACAAGCACATGCTATTGTTATTAGGTGCCATCAAGTCAGCGCTGACTCAGAAGGACCCTACATACAACACAAAGAAACGATGCCACCCTTGCTAGCCTCGTCATGGTTGCTCCGTCTGAGCCCATTGTTGCTGATGCTAAGTCAGGGTCAGCCCTTCTTACGGAAGATCTTCCTCTTCCTTGCTGACTCTCTACTTTATCAAGCATGTTGTGCTTCTCACAAAGGGACTGGTTCCTCCTGAGAGCATGTCCAACGTATGTCAGATGAAGTCTCGCTAAACCCTCTTCTAGAGAACATTCTGGCTGTACTTCTTCCAATAGATTTGTCTGTTCTTCTGGCAGTCCATGATACGCTCAGTATTGTTTACCAGCACCATAATTCAAAGGCAGTAATTCTTCAACTTCCTATATTCATTGTTCAGCTTTCCCATGCATACGAGGTGGCTGAAAATACCATGGTACACTTTAGCCCTCAGTGTCATGTCTTGCCTTTTTAACAAATTTTTCAGCAAATTTGTCCAACGTGATAAGTTGGGTTATTCCCTGCTTCCATGGGTGTTGATTGTGGACCCAAATAACATGAAATTCTTGACAACTTCAATACTTCCTCAGTGTATCATCATGTAGCTTATTGTCTTAGGCTGGGTTTTCTAGGGAAGCAAAACCAGTAACACGTGTAGGCACAAGGAAAGATTTATAATATATATATATAGACAGATAGATAGATACAAATATAGGAAACAGCTCACGTAATCACAGAAGCTGAATGTCCCAAGCTCTGGCACAAGTCTCACGTGTCCACGGAAGCTGAGGAACCCAAGGTCAGCAAGTCAGAGACCAGAGTTGCAGATCACCGGTTGTGTAGGTCAGTGGATCCCAAGCTAGTGGCGAGACGATGCGACAGAGGCTGGAGGTCGGTGGATTCCAAGCTGGTGGCGAGACGAAGTGATAGAGGCTGGAGAACCCAGGATCGGCAGGTCAGGGAGCAGGACTGGGCAGAGGCTGGCGAGCGCAGGATTGGCAGGTCAGGGAGCAGGGCTCTCACATGCCGACTGTAAGGACTGATGAGCCCAACAGCTGCTAGCTCAAGTCCCGGAACCAGATGCTGGAACCAGAGAGCAGGAGCTCCTGGCCACGTGAGCGATCAGCAGCCGTAGTCCCGTGTCACGAGATGAGAGCCGAGGGGCAGGGAATCACCACAAATCCTGCCCTGCCACTTAATACAGCAGCCAAATAGGTAGTAGCCAAGTTGACATAATCCTGACCACCACACTTATTAATTCAGTTGTGAGGATTTTTGTTTTACGTTGAATTGTAACACACAGTGAAGACACGAGACTTTGATCTTCATCAGTAAGTGCTTCATCAAGGGCTGTGGTCCTTGATCTTCATCAGTAAGTGCTTCAAATCCTCTTCACTTTCAGCAAGCAAGGTTGCATCATCCGCATATTGCAAGGTGTTAATGAGTCTTCTAATGCCACTACCATGTTCTTCTTCATACAGTCCAGTTTCTTGAGTTATTTGCTCAGCAAACAGAGTGAATAAGTACAGTGAAAGAATACAACTCTAAAGCACTTCTGGATTTTACAGCATGCAGCGTGCCCTTATTCTGTTAAGTACCTACTACAGTGTTCTAACAGAAAACATTAATGGTATTTCCATAGCGTTTCACACGTTAGGAGTATTTTCATGAGATGCAAAATGTTTTCTTATATATTTCACAATTAAGAAAAGAAAGAGTGTTTTCACGTATATCTTACAATAAGGCATTTACCCTGCAGCTAAGGTCCTCTACCCTGTCCTCCCTGTGCAGGGTGTCTTACTGTGTCCGCTCTGTAAACATCACCCAGAGCAGGGTAGCACAAGACTCAGTGACTCATGTAAAATGTCAGCTCACATTGTTGACTCCATGAAAACATAAAATGCAGATAACATAATACTTCGAACATAGAAGCCTCCTGTTTTAGTCATCTAGTGCTGCTGTCCCACAGGTAGATGGCTTTAACACAGAGAAGATTATTCTCTTATGGTCCAGTAGGGTAGGAGCCTGAATTCAGGGTGCCAGCTCCAGGGGAAGGCTTCTCTCTGTCAGCTATAAAGGAAGGTCATCCATCTCCCCTTGAACTGGGAGCCCCTCAACACAGGAACCTCAGGTCCAAAGGATGTGCGCTGCTCCCAGGGCTTCTTTCTTGGTGGTACGAGGTCCCCCCATCTCTCTGCTCACTTTCTTTCTTTTATATCTCAAAAGAGATTGGCTGGAGACACTCTCTAGTCTTGTAGACATCATCAACATCACTGCCACTAATCCATCTCGTCACAGGGATAGAATTTACAACACACACCTCATCAGATGTCAAAACGGCAAACAGTCATACAATACTGGGAATGTGACCAAGTTGACAGATATTTTCAGGGGAAACATTCAATCCACAACAGTTCCCAGTAAGTATTTGTTTCACTAGCCTTTAGAGAATTCTCCTTTAGAGAAATGCCTGCTTGACAATAAACACTTTCCACAGTCACACACTGATTCTGGGAAGTTCCCTCTGAATTTTTCCATGGTGCCCCTGAGATCTTCAATTACATTACTTTTGAAAGAGAAACATGCTCTAACATTTTCTTTCTTCAGAACGGGAAAAAACACTACTCTCAAAAATCTCTGCCTGAATAACAGCATACCTTGTCTGTCAATTTTCTCTCCTGTGGTTACAGCAATTTATGACCTCTGGTGTGGGGAGGGAAGCAGGTCAGATAGCAGGTAAAGGCGTGGTGCTGCGGCGGGGACATGTGTTACGTGATAGGCATTGTTTACTCAATTGTTGGTGGCTCCACAGACCACTAAGGTATCCCACAGGGACTGTGGGATCACTAGAGAGGAAAAGACACTGAGCGAGTCATGTCCTAGCTTCTCTCCCATTGGAGGAGGGGGTAGTTGACAGGGAAGGGAATGAGTACAGGAGACGAAGAAGAAGATAGTAATATTTTCTTTTTTATGATGTAAGAAGTGAGCCTTGGTGGCACAGTAGTTAACCAAAAGGTCACTGTTTAAACCCACAGGCCACTCCATGGGGCAAAGATGTGACAATCTGATTCCGTAAAGATTACAGTCTTGGAAACGCTTTGGGGCAATTCGACTCTGTCCAATAGGGCAACTATAAGTCAGAATCTATTCAGTGGCAGCAGGCTGAGAAGAAATTTCTAAACTCCTCAGGTAAATGTATTTTTGGAAAAAGTACCCTCATTCTGGGTGATTGCCTGCCCTTGGTCTACACTGTGCTTGCTTCCAAGAGACAGGGCAGGCCTTAACAGAAACCTTCAGAGCAGGTTAGGAGAGCTGGTTAAGTGCTGGACTACTAACTGAGGGGTTACCTTTCAATCCCACCCAGAGGCACCTGGAAGAAGGCCTGGTGGTCTTTCTCTGAAAGGCTAAGGCTTCAAAAGCCTATGGAGCAGTTCTGTCCTGCAACACATGTGGTCACCATGAGTTGGAAGCAACTCAATGACAACCAGTGTTTCAGATCCCTGTTGGCGCAATTACTTAGCTCTGTCACTGCAGCACAGTGACAGAACTACAAAAAAAAAAAAACAACCCAGTAATGTTGAGTGGATTTCAACTCATAGGGACTGTATAGATCAGAACAGAACTGATGCCTAGAATTTACAAGGAGCAGCTGGGGGATTCTAACTGCTGACCTTTTGGCTAGCAGACGTAGCTCTTAACCACTGTGCCACCGGGGTTTCCCACAGTGACACAGACAATACAAAAATGAGTGAGTGTGGCTATGTTCCCATACAGCCCACTGGTCACTCGCAGACTAGACTTAGCTGGTAGATGCGGGAATAAGACGCCCAAACTGGCATCGGTCTACCACAGCTCTGCCTCTTCTCCTCAGTACTCAAATTCTGCACTGATATTTCTCAATAGCTTCGTTAGGAAAATAAAGACCGGAAGTGACATTTATTGAGCATTACCTATATAATAGGTATTAAGCTGGCCATTTCACATGAGGTAACTTGGTTGTTTTTTTTTATAGTAAGACTATAAAGTATCTTCTTTCCCACCGAGGCTGAGAAAAGCTAATGGTAATGTATTCAATGGTCACAGAGCTAGAGGGCTAGGATGAAACCCAGGTCTACCTGACTACACAGTAACTCTACTGAACGGCACCATACAGTTTTCATATAATAATCTGGCTCCTGGTTGGGTCACTGAAAAGAAGTCATGCCAAGTAGTAATTTAGTCATCTCTTGGGAACTAACAAGCTAGCCAAGGGTTAAAGCTTGAACTTACGCATAGCAACAGGCCAATGTGCTTCCTATGGCATAATTAATTGCAGATGTTCATTTCTTTGCTGGTGCAAAACTCCGTTTGTGAGATTACCATAAAAAAAAGTGATGACCAGAATGATTATCATTTCTGAGAAGGAAACTGTTTAAAGAGGAGTTTTTTCCTGCTTTGGGGGAGCTGGTTTGGCTCCCATTATAACAGCTGGCCAATTATGTATTTGTGTAAATGCAGTTTCATCGGGCTCAATTTAAGACTTATTATAGGAAACTGCAGAAATAGGAATGTGTTGAGTGGAGGGATGGAAGGGACCTGACTTCCCTTTTACTGAGAGGACTCTCCAACTTGGCAGCAGTCATTTCAGGAAGTCACGGTTACACTGTATCACTTGAGAAATCTCTTCAGCCTCTATATTTGGAAGGAGAGTGGCTTACTGGAGACAGGAGTTGAAAAGCTCAACCAGAATCTAACTGGGCAGATCAATGATCTGTGTTTGCTGAGGCTGTCAAGTGCTTTTATCTCACAGTTTCATGACTCCCTCTGGGCTAAAAGCATCACACCAGCCAAATTCCAAGAGGCTAAGTAAACTCTAGGAAGTAGAAAGACAATGAATTGGACTTAGAAATAAACTCCTGACTGTTACACAATAAATGTCCTTCAGAGCAAGATCAGAAAACACTGCTAGTTTAAAAAACAGCCAAGCTATAAACACTTCTAAATAGGTATTTACAGCTACTAGGGATCCTGGTGCCATAAAGGTTGGTTGCTATGTTTGCAGTCAGCAGTTCAAATCCTCCAGGTGCTCTTTGGAAATTCTATGAGTGCAGTCCTACTCCGTCCTGCAGGGCTGCTGTGAGTTGGACTCAACTGGAAGGCGGTGGGTTTGGTTTCGTTTCGGGGAGGGGCTCAATGGACACTATGGAGAGTGTTGTTGTTGTGTAGGGACAAGTCAGTTCAGATCCATAGTGACTCCCCAGGACAGTGCAGAACTGCCCCTTAGGGTTTCCAAGGCTGAAATGTTTGTGGGAGCAGATCTCCACATTTTCTTCTCTACCGGAAGCGCCAGTGGGTTTAAACCACAGCCCTCTTGGTTCTCAGCAGAGCGCTTAAACATCGCACCACCGAGACTCCCTACTAATGGAGGGCAGACATTCCCTGCAATAGCATTATATAAACTAAAAAGTCCTACAAGCACACACGCTTTGAAGGTAACAAGAAAAGACTGAGCAAGGGCAGCAGATGTGCTATGAGGATGGAGAAAAGCATAAAATAAAATACGGGAGAGTAAGAGAATCTGAGCGACTCAACTCTTCCCGGGAGACTATGCAACCAATAAAATAAAATTGGGTTAGCCTAGGATCCTGCCTTCGAGTCAGGTCAGACTCATAGCAACCCTTTAGGTCAGAGCAGAACTGCCCCACAGAGTTTCCAAGGAGCGTCTGTGGATCTGAACGGCTGACCTTTTGGTTAGCAGATGTAGCAGTTCACCCACTGTGCCACCACCTTTTCTACAATGGATTTGCAAGGGGTAAAACTGAGGCAAGAGCTCAAAGTGAAGATGAGAGATGAAGAGTGAATAGAGATAGAGAGAATGCGACACACCGATAGATTGCTAAGAGTCCATCTGGGGCAACTGGATGAGTCATGATGCCCCCAACCAAGACAGAAATGCTGCAGAAGGAAGAGCTTTAGGGATGGGGAAGCTGATAAGTTTAGTTATGGTCATATTGAGTGATGGTGAGATATCCAAGTAAAGGTGCTGAAGAGAAATACATAAATCCAAAAGTCAAGATAGCTTAGGTTTTGTCAGCCTATAAGTACATTGGAGAAGATAAAAAAATCACCCAAGAAGAGAATAGAAAGGGAGAAGAAAAACTGGCTAAGTTCAAAACTCTAGAGAACACCATCATTTCAAGGCAGTTGTAGGTGTAGAGAGGTCCTAGTGAGGTGGGATGGTGACAAAGAGTAGGCGTGATGCCCATTTGAGCTTACAGGACTTCGCGATGTGAAGCTGAAAGGTCAGAGGGAAGCTACCACCCAACCCAACCCCTTGCTGTTGAGTCAACTGCGACTGATAGCGACCCTATAGGACAGAGTAGGACTGCCCCATAGAGATTCCAAGGAGCACCTGGCAGGTTTGAACTGCCAATCTTTTGGTCAGCAGATGTAGCACTTAACTACTATATCACCAGGGTTTCCAGAGGGATACTGGAGTTTCTAATAAGTCCCAAGTGCTGGAAGTCAGGGCCTATTACTATTGTTCAGGCTAATCTTCTGATTTCTGTATAATGTTAGCACTGACAGTAGGAAGCTAAATGCATCAATGTAAAGATAACCTTTAAGAATGAAGACATACCATAGATAACCTTTAAGAATGAAGAAATACCACTTTATCCAAATGTAGGCTTGATACATTTATTGTGGTTACTATGACTTATTTAATGAAATCACTACCAAATTTATTTTTGTGGCCCCTTCTACAAGATGTTATATAAAGCTTCTTGTTATTATCTTTACAAGCTTGCTAGAGAATGATCATTTGCCACCTCCTTTTCTGAACTCCTATTATGCCTATAACCCTAAGCCATTCAACAGATATTTAACATACTCTGCTTTGCACTGTTTGTAATCACCTTGTGCAGTAGTGTGCTGCTAAATGTTTACCAACCATTGGGGATTTGCATGATTCTCAGTGGCGCAGTGGTTACGCATTCAGCTGCAGCCAAAAGGTCACCTGTTCAAATCTACCAGCCACTCCTTCTGTGCCCTATGGAGCAGTTTCACTCTGTTCCATACAGTCACAATGACTCGGAATTGACTCAATGGCAGTGTTTTTTGTTTGTTTGTTTTTTGGTTATTGGACCAGAATAGCATATGTTTTCATATACATTTAGAATGTTTCTTTATCGTTGTAAGTATATCATGAGGAAATAAAGTTGCATCTATTTCTTAATTAAATATTTCAGGAACATATTCTTTTAAAATGCCAGTGATGTAACCACTAGCATTATTTATGTTACAGAAACTAAATGAAACTCTGCAACTAATTATGCCTTAAAATGATATTTGTGGAGTCAGAAGTTCTGGTGTCAAGAAATAAAACTGTTTTAATGAGCTGTGAAAGGAGTTTTTTAAATAAGTCTTTAATACATTTCTCAGTGCAATATGCTACACACCAAAATAAACATTTGCATCTTTTTCTAAATGAGGTAAAATTATGTATCTTTCATAAATTAGGCTGCAGTTCTCAAGAAAATGTCAGGTAGTCATGTGACAGATGGGATATGCCATTCTTCTGTTAAGCTTCTAATACTTTGATTCATTGCTTAAAACAAAACCTTTGTAATTTAAAGATGGAAACCTTGGTGGTATAGTGGTTAAGTGCTACAACTGGTAACCAAACAGTCAGCAGTTGGAATCTACCAGGTGCTCCTTGGAAACTCTATGGAGCAGTTCTACTCTGTCTACAGAGTCACTGTGAGTCGGAATGGACTTGACAGCAGTGGGTTTGGTTTGGTTTGGTTTTAATTTGAAGACATTCCAGCTCTTCCTGTGTAGATATTATGTTTTGTTTCCATTTTTTTAAGAATCTCCTCTGAAACTCAGGAAGACCTAGAAGGCCAAATTTGTGCCACATACAGGAGTCACAGAGACTGTTCGCCATCTTTCCTACGCTCCTTTAGCTGTATCAAAATGTTAAGAAGGAAAAGCCAAGCCTTCTCATCCCAACTCACTCACTCTTTACATGGAAAAGCTGGAATTCAGAAGAAAGCAAAGACTAAGAACATAATTTTAAGAACGGAATCAAGTCTTAAGAGAGGGGCTTTGCAGTATTGTTTTAACCCATTATACTTTAGACAGATCTGTATTCACTATGACAGCAAAGTTGGAACATCACTGTTGTTGCCTATTGTTGTAGCAAGTCAGGTCTTGTTTGTGATTTCACGTTGTTACAAACTATATTACTGAGGCATAATTTACACACCATGAAATTCCCTCACTGTTAAGTGTTCAATGATTTTTAGACACTTATGGGACCATGGAGCCATCCCCCCAATTACAGTCTCAGAGCATTTTCACGTGCCCACTTCTGGGGAATCCCTACTCCCAGTAGCAGCCTGAGGCAACCACTGCTCTACTTTCTACATGTTAATTTGCCATCTCTAGACATTTCACAGAAATAGAATTACACAACAAGCTGTCTTTTGTATCTGGCCTCTATTATTTAACCTAATGTTTTTGCAGTTTATCCCTGTTGTAGCACGTATCGCCAATCATTTTTGAAATTGAAAGTTAAAATATAGTAAGTAGCTGTTTTCCAGTTATTAATATCGAACCAAATGGAAAACAGAATTATGCAATATTCAAATTTATCTTTCTGCAAGAAAGTTATCTTAGGTACTATACATGGAACGTGACTACTGTGCTGCTGATAGTTATGAGTTCTTGGCCAACTGACTTCTAAGAAGGACTTTTAAATCTTATTGCTAGCACTGTAATCGGCAAATATAGGTATAGAAAATGTTTAATTTATTTCAACAAATTATGGCAATCAAGAATAATTAATCAATATTGCTGTTTGGAGGCCATGTCATATTCAGTCTTGCATGAACAGTTTTCCATTTTCTCCTGAAAATCTAATTAACTCTGTCCAACAAATCCAATCATTAAAGTCTGATTATTTTGAAAACCAGTTTGAAAGAAATCTCCCAGGTTGTCATGGGCTTATTACTGTGAAACATCTGAGAATCACAGACTGTTCATGGTGTATGTCAACTCTTATACTCACAAATTATCCTCAAGTCTGCTCAAGGAATCCAAAACCAATGAGTGAACACTGTCTAAGGAACAGGATCCAAAGCAATTCAGAGCTGGCATATATCTAATTCTCATAACCCAGTCATTATGGAGCTTCCTTTTAACACTGAGAATTAGAAACAGAAGAAAAAAAAGGTTAAATTAGGCACACAAACACATGAAGCTGAGTTTCTGTTTGGTGTTTCATTTTGACTTTAATCTCAACTCTGAACTGTGGTAAAGCCTGAATGTATAATACAGAGCTATGTGTTAGATCACATCTTAGCTTTTTAAATTTTCATACATTACATAGAAAAAAACAACTTTAAAATACCCTGGTCAAGTTTACAGTATAGATTCAAGGCTAAAGGAATAATCTTAGAAGGATCCCTTTCTAATCCTGGCACCGTTATCACTGTTAGGTGCCGTTGAGTTTGTTCCGTCTCATGGGGACGCCGTGTCCAACAGAACGAAGCCCTGCTCTGTCCCACTCCAGGCCCTCAGTTGTTCTCCTGCTTCAGCCCCTTGTTGCAGCCACTGTGTCAGTCCACCTTGTGGAGGGGCTTCCATTTCATCACTGATTGTCTGCTATGCCGAGCATGATGTCCTTTTCCTGGGACTGATCCTTTCTGACAACTTGTCCAAAGAATATAAGACACAATCTCACCATCTTTGCTTCCAAGGAGCACTCTGGTTGTACTTCTTCCAGAAAATACTGGCACTATTAGCCTTTCTTAACTGCCACATGTAAGGCTCCAAGTACAAAAAGATGATTAAGGTAAAATTCCTAAGTCTATGAGCTTGAATTCCAGGTGAGGAACAGATATGTTTACAACTTGTTATAGGGAAGGTCTACAATATATAATTAAGTAGAGCCAGATAGTGTTTAGTTTCTGACTCTGAAATCTGGCTGCCTCTTTCTTCAATTTGAACCGTTTTTTCATACTATGATTTTCTAACTATACCCCACCCATTCAGCATGAATTAATTCTGCTGATGTCAACTTATGGAAAGCTTTTATAATGGTTCCAGGATTTGACTTCCCTTTGACCTTGATGCTTTTCATTAGCCAGGTTTGAAGATTGTAAGAAACTGCCACAATACCCAGCCTATATAGGCCTAAGCCTCAAAAATTTGAATCATTTACATAATTCAAATAATCCACATGAACAAATGTGAATTAGCACACACTTAAGTTCTCAAATTCATCATACTCCTCAAGTCTCAGTTTTTGACATGTCCATTAATGGAAATTGAGTGAAAAGGAGCTCGTGGAATTTTCTGACAGGCAGCACATATCTCAGTCAAGAGAAAATTATAGCTCAGTGTTTGTTTATAGAGCATATTATAATTATAAATAAATCCTTGATGTTACAGAGAGCTGCACCTCAGTATTGAGCAAGTCCCCACCAGAGTCTAATATCTTGGTGAGACTAAATAAATCTGCTCATGTGTGAAGGATAGAAAATGGAGCCAGAGAGTTTCCCGTATCATTCTAGGGTTCCAAACATGGGCCTAGACTTAATTCCACTGTAATAGCAACTGTAACAAGCTCTTTAAATTGCATATTCTAACACTGAGATCAAATACTTGCTACATTAATGACATGGTATCATGTATTTTTTTGAAGTTCAGCTTTCTTATTATAATAAAAATGCTCATTGTACAAAATTCAGAAAGTAGAAAAATCATAAAAAAGAAAACAAAAATCACCTCTATTACATCTCTCGACGGCACTTGGCATGGCTATTACATCTCTATTATGTCCCATAACCCCACTGCTGTTGAGTCGATTCAGATGCATAACGACTCTATAGGACAGAGGAGAACTGCCCCATACAGTTTGAACCGCTGAACTTAAGGTCAGCGACTATAGCTCTTAATTACTGCGTCACCAGGGTTTTCATTAGAGTCCCAGACAGTGACATTGTTGAATAGCTACACTCAGTGTTTCTCTAAGTAGGAACACGCGCACACGTACACACGCACACACGCACACACGCACAGCAGTGTCGGTTCTCTCTAGCTAGTCCCCCTTGCTGTGCCAGTTAAATTATACCAATCCAGGGAAATGTCAGCTTCCCTTCCTTAGTCGTTTCAGAACTCTCACCAGTCAGCATTTCTTGGGTATGATAATTCATTGTTACTGCGGGCAGAGTAGTTAAGTGCTACACCTGCTAACCCAAAGTTCAGCAGTTGGAATCCACAAGGCCCTCCTTTGAAACTATGGGGCAGTTCTACTCTGTCCTACAGAGTTGCTATGAGTTGGAATCCACTGGATGGCAGTGGGTTGGGTTGGGTTTTTTACTCACAAACTACAGGCAAAGGAGCTTTTCAGCTCTCAGAAAAGAGGCTACAAACACCAAAGATTAGATCCAGGAAGGACCTCAGCTGGGAGGTCTCATGCCCCCAGGGCACATTCTTATCCTCCTGAGGACAGATGTTTGCTCTCACTACCCAGGAAGCTCCTTCACTTGCCTCATGACTGGGACCATCAGAGACTGCATCATGCCTCCTGAGGCTTAGTCAGCGTCAGACCTCCAGGCAGTCCTTTTTGGTCAGGTCAAGACCCCATGGATTGGCTTCAGGTCTGATCCAGCTCTCAGGAACCAGTATCAAAGGCCAGATTGTTTACCATAAAGGCATTCCACACTTCGCACACACATGCACGTATACACGAGATCCGATAAGTCCCTGAACTTCATTGTTCTAAGTGCTATGTACCTCATCGCTGAATGTCATCACCATGGTTACCTTCACAGCACGCCACTTGGGAAGCTATGCACTGGTACCAGCACCTAGGCCATCCTTAAAAGCAATTTTGGAACTCTTTCTGGATGCTCACTGTGCACGGTGACAAGTTTGCAAACTTAATCGTATAGTTGTCTGTGAGGGAGTTTCAGGCCAGTAAACAAATCACTGTATTTTAACACCCTCCCTGCTAACCTGATCTGGTCCCTAGTGATTGAGAGGAAGATATTCTGACGACATTTAGGACATCAAGGGTAATACGATGACAGGTGTGACGACCGTTCTAGAAAAAGAATTTCCAAACTGCTTTGAAGGGTGGACTAGGTGCTGGCATCAGTGCATAGCCTCCCAAAGGGAGTACTCTGAAGCTCAAGGCAGTGATATCCATTAAGGAGGTATGCAGCACTTTTTCTAGGATGAGTTTGCGAACGTAATTGTCGGATCTCATATACAAGCATTTCTTATAAAACTGGATTCCTATGTACACAGAAGAAATATGACTAGAAATTTTTCCTTTTAATACTTAGGATTATATCATAAACTTTTTTCCATATTTTAAATTACTTTTCAAAGGCATAGTTTAAATGGGTTCATGACATTCGCTAATATGGACATGCTATAATTTATTGAACACATGTGCTACCTTAAATATTTTTTAGGCGCATATTCAATATTCTTTAGGAGTCAGCCAAAAATACAAAAATACATTTCATATATAAATTGTGTTATTTATTTATTTTTAAATCCCTCTAATATATGCATATATAAAATAAATAAGTAAATAAATAAATAAAACCTGTGCTGTTGACTCATAGTGATCCTATAGGACAGGGGCAGAACCACCCTACGGGCTTTCCAAGGAGCAGCTGGCGAATTTAAACTGCTGTCCTTTTGGTTGGAAACCCTGGTAGTGCAGTGGTTAAGTGCTGTATCTGCTAACCAAAAAGGTCAGCAGTTCGAGACCACCAAGTGCTCCTTGGAAACTCTGTGGGGCAGTTCTACTCTGCCCCGTAGGGTCACTATGAGTTGGAATTGACTCTATGGCAGTGAGTGGATGGGTCTTTCTGGTTAGCAGCCAAGCTCTTAACCACTGTGCCACCAGGGTTCCAATGTGTATAGATCTATTTATAAAATAGATACACATACATTTACATGATTTATATTATATACTTCTATAATATCCAAATTACTTAAGTAATTCAATAAATAATATTGGTCATGGATTGAATTATGTTTCCCCCAAAATGTGTGTCTCAATTTGGCTGGGCCATGATTCCCAGTATTGTGTGGTTGTCCTCCATTCTGTGATTGTAAATTTAAAGAGGATTAGGGTGGGATTGTAACACCCTCGCTAAAGTCACCCCCTTGATGCAAGGTAAAAGGAGTTTCCCTGGGGTGTGGTCTGCACCACATTTTATGTAAGATAAAAGGAAAGGGAAGTAAGCACACAGTGGGAGACCTTATGCCACCGATAGAACAGCAGCAGGAGCACAGCATGTCCTTGGGACCTAAAACTTCCTATGCTGTGGTTCTCCCGGACCAAAGCAAGACTGATGACAAGGATGTTCTTCCAGAGCCAACAGAGACAGACTTTCCCTGGAGCTGAAGCCCTGAATTTGGATTTCCAGCCTACTAGACTGAGAAAATAAGTTTCTCTTCATTAAAGCCATCCACTTGTGGTATTTCTGTTATAGATAACTCTGACAATATCTAACCATGCTCTTATTTCTGAGCATGACAGAACTAATGCTGTGATGACCATACATATCTTTACATTTTTGAACAGATGTCTGACTAGATCCTTAGCATAGATTCCTAACCCAAACCAAACTCACTGCCTTCAAGCCGACTCAGACTCATAGCGACCCTATAGGACAGAGTAGAACTGCTCCACAGAGCTTCCAAAGAGCATCTCATGAACTTGATTTGCTGATCTTTTGGTTAGCAGATGTAGTACTTAACCACTATGACATCAGGGTTTCCTGCACAGATTTCTAGGGGAGTTATATGGGTGATGCCCAGGGTGGGAGATCTTGTACCACAAGAAAGAGATACGACCTTAGCAAGAGTGTTACCATCCCACCCTCATCCTCTTTAACATAAACTTACAAGCACAGAATGGAGGACAACCACACAATACTAGGAATCATGTCCCAGCCAAGTTGATAACACACTTTTTGGGGGGAACACAATTCAATCCATGACAGATACTATTTAGTGACTAATAGGTGATGCACCTTCCCAAATTGCTTTCCAGAAAGGCTAATCCAACTTACAGTCCCACCATCAACTACACAGGAAAACATCCATTTCAGGAGCATCTTCTTAAAAAAATTAATTTCTTCCATTCTTGTTGGCAAAAACTTGTATTTCATTTTAGCTTGTACTTCTTTGATTAGCATGAGATGCATTTATTGCGTTATGTTTTTCTGCTAATAAAAGCACTATGTACCTTATGCCAAATGCTTCAGAGGTAAGGCAGTTATAAAGAAGACAATGAAAATTACCCATCATCTCATCCGCCTAATATCCAGATAACTCTTCTTAGTATTTTTGTCTGATGATCATTTTAAATGTTTATTGACCATTTATGCTGTATGCGTATGGGTAAATTATCTATTTATGGCCTCCACCCACTTTTCTTTGGGGGAATTATTGATTTTTAATTGATTCTAAGGCCTATGAGGAAATCGTTGGGGTATAATGCTTAAGAGTTCGGTACTTAACCAAAAGGTCGGCAGTTTGAATCTACCAGGTGCTCCTTGGAAACCGAGTTCTATTCTGTTCACTATGTGTTGGAATCGACTCAACAGCAATGGGTTTGGGTATTTTTTAAAGCCTACTATAGAGCATGTATGATTTGATTTTTTTTTCTATTCAACTCTTTAATCCATTAAAATGCCTGTAGAGTTTGTGTATAGCACTTAAAAACAGGAATTTCAGGCACTAACTTCCCTATCTTCTCTACTACCCTGAAACGTTCCTTGCGGCAAGTAACACTTCTTGTTCAGCTCTGTAAGTCATAGAGTCTGGCACAGTATTTTGCTATGTAAGTACTTGAACAAGGACTATAACTACTCAAACAATTGGAATACCCACATGATACTCTTACCTTTTAAAGTTCTTTGAATCTAAGACCTGATTTTGTAATCTTTTTTTAGTTTTGGCCTGCTTGAGTCCAAAATCATCACTATTTACTGTGTACTTGTTCACGAAGCCACCATCATCTCCCAAGAGGATGTCATCTCGGCAGAGCTGGTCGGTCAGGGGCACAACACAAACACAGAGAAGGCAGTGATCCATGGGTTTTATGACATAATAGTTTTCCTGAAAAAGAATATTTTTCATGAGTTATTACCTTGCTTTACTTAACAAACACTATCCTTATTATTTGATAAAAGTTTCACTTTTCTTTAGTTCCTCTTTTCAAATATTCCCACAGTGATAAAGGAAGTTGAAAAAAAAGTTAATCAAATAAAATTTAATGGACTTTCACTGTGATCCCAACATTGTGCTTCTAGATGCACAGGGGTAGGGCACACAAATAAGAGAGCTATTTCCTGCTTTCAAAGATCTTACAGTCTACTTGGAGGCAAAATGAATGCCTGAAAAACAGTACAACTTGGTAGTTTATTTAAGCCTGGTCTATCCTACCTCAAGGGCATACATGGTTTGCTGCTGAACTACTACTAGCTGAAAGGCTGACCATTTAAATCTGCCCAGAGGCATCTCGGAAGTCAGATCTGGAGAGCCGCTTCTCAAAGGTGCACACTAGGGTTGTCATGAGTTGGAATCAATGTAATGCAACTGCCACTGCCACCGTATCTCAGAAAAGAGATACAGTTGACAATATGTGTATAATTTCTGGAAAGTAGTAAAGCCAGAAACTTGAACACAGAAAACACAAAAAAAAGGAAAGGTAAGATAAAGCCAGGAATCCATAAAGGCATGATATGCAGTTATAAAAAGTTGACAGAGAGTTTACCTCTAAGCTTCTTAGCTACCAGCAGCCTAAAAGGACACATGGTGAATTCTGTGATTCATAGGTGATGTTTATGATTGCGAAGGCTATCTGTCATGGTGACTGAGCCATGATCCTCAGTGGATTGACAGTTACGATGTAGTCTGGCAGTTGTATACAGACATAATCACCTCCATGGTGAGATCTGATATAACGTGACCACCTTCACAATTGGATGCACTGTGAGTAGCCCGTCAGTTGAAATGAAATTTCCTTAGGATTGTGGCCTGCATCCAATATAGGTAGACCTACTGGCAAAGCTTGCTGGCTTCTGCTTGCTCTGGACCCTGCAGCTGGCTCCTGTTCATCTGATCTCTGGTTCTTGGGACCCGAGCTAGCAGCTTACTTGCCAATCCTGGGATTCATCAGCCTTCAGTTTGTAAGCCAGAAGCCTGCCAGCTTACCTTCTAATCTTCAGTTCACCAGCTCCTGCAGCTACATGAGGCAGGAGATATCTACAGCTTGACCCACAAATGTGGGACTTTCCAGCCTCTACAACTGTGTGAGACATTTCCTTGATACACATGTCTTTCTTTCTTACTCTCTCGCTCTCTATTCTTCACTGGTTGTGTCTCTAGATAACTCACCTTAAGATAATGTCTTTAAGTTGAAAACAAGAAAGTAGCTCAGAAATACAGCCACTTCTTTCAGAAAACAAAAAGATTTCACCAGATCCTCATAAGAAAGAAACTCTAACACAGTGAACAGTGTCCTCAACAATAGCCTCATAGTGAATTTAGCAACTGGTGTGTCACTGGAGGAAGGTATGAACGAAGATTATTTGAAGGCAAGGTACCTAAATAAGAGAACAGCGATGGATACACATAACTCACACCATGGAGGTTGGGGAATCCTAATCAGAAGCATTGAGTGAATGGAATTCTTGAAAAGAAGTCATGATAAATGAGTGATTTTCTTTGATACTGACAGGTGTAGAGATAGAAGTGCCACGACTTTTTGATAAACTAGTTACAGAGTGGTGATGCTGGTTGGGGATGAAAAGAGAGCATACCAAGATGACTCTTAAGTCTTTGGTGTGATCTCTTGGGTGGATTGTGACACACTGATTTACTATGGTGTGGAAGAGAAGCTGTTTCGGAGAAGAGGAAGACTGAGTTAAAGAGTTCAGTAGTTCAATTTTAGATATGTTGAACATGATAAAGGCTTTGATTTTGTGGAGTTACCATTATAAACATTCTCCTCTATCAACATTTTAATGTATTGCATCTCAAAATCTGAATAGAAAGATAATTTAAAACAGTAAGTACACTTGAAGAAATAACAGAGTTCTGACATACTGGGTGACTGAAGAGGCTGTTTTAGATCACATGGTCAGAGGAAGCCACAATGAAGAGGTAACCTTTCATTTGGAACCTGAATTGGGTGAGAAGAAGACTGAATGGAGGCTGAGAAAAAAAGAACCTAGAAGGAGAGGTTAAGGTTAAAATATAGAAAGAGAAGGCTATGGAGCCATGTCCCAGATGAAGGCCAAGGGGATGGGGTCAGATGCCAGGATATTTCATTTCCAGGAAGAAAGGAAGGAAGGGAGGAGGAAAGAGGGACACAAGCAAGGCAGCGGAGGTACAGAGGTACATTTCTGCTTAAGTTTATAGATGGGGAGAGTGGAATTTGACAGATGACAAAGTCTGATGGATGGTTTTCTCAGGAAAACAGAGGAAAAGCCATCTGCTAGGAAGGAGAAGGGCTGAGAACAGTAATGAATGCTTGGAACCTGGCAAGGACAAGAAAGAAATTGATGGACACTCAGCTGAGGTTCCAAATCCTGTTTGCAGAACCTCATATCAAATTGTGTGGTTTTGTGTTTTTCTCTAAAAGTGCTAGAGTGAATGTGCAGACAAAGGCTAGCCTCTACCCTGGACTAGAGTTTGGAAGTACAGAGACTTAAAATAATGGATGGTGAGGATGACATCAGCCAAGCCGATCACCCAGTAGGATACGTGGGTGAGAAAAAGCAGAATGAGGGGGATTGAAGACCGATAGAAGATAGCTTGAAGGAACTAGAGGCTCCTATGGGATTGAGATTTGAGACTGTAAGCGAGAGAGCTGGAAGCAAGAAAGGTTTCAGTCCAAGTACAGGACATTGGAGTTTAGGGTTTGGAAGGTAATAAGCCCTGGTTTTATGGTGACTAAGTGAAAGTATACAATCCAAATCAATTCTGCATGCCTGCCTATCTGCTCTCCTCCTGTTAAAACACCACAGAATAAAGTGCACTGAGTAGGCCAACTGCATACTGTAAAATTGTGCTGGCATGATTGTAACATGATTACAATCAGTTGTAAACTAGTTGTTTATGACATTGTAGGTACACAAAATAAGTTTAGTTCTTTCAGTGAAACTAGCCACAAATGAAACAGAGTAATTACTCCTTAATTCTCCACTGTTTACTCCTTGAGCCCATGTTGCACTCCTGTTTTTCACTGCATAATTTATTATATATTATCTTAGGCTATCTAGTGCTGCTGTAACAACAATATCCCTAGTAAACGGCTATAGCAAACAGAAATTTATTTCCTCACAGTTGAGGCTAGAAGTCTAAATTCAAGCACTGGCTCTCGGGAAGCCTTTCTCTCTTGGTTCTGGCGGAAGGTCCTTATCTCTTCAGCTTCTCCTCCGTGGTTCCTTGGAGGTCTCCATCAGGCTGGGCATTTCTCTTGCTCCATCTCTCCTTTCCTGCTTGCTTGTTTTAATCTCTTTTATATCTCAAAAGAGATTGACTTAAGACACATCCTACACTAATCCTGCCTCATCAATGCAACAAACTCAACCCATTCCCAAATAGGATTATAACCACAGGCATAGACATTAGAACTTACAACACACATGGGGGGGGGGTGCAATTCAATTCTAACATATATTACTGTTACTCATCAGAGGCTTCAAAACTGAGTTTTCAGTCTTATTCTATGTGTTTGCAAATGCTCAGTAAATGCTGTGGATTAATTCAGTGACAATATCTCAGCCATGGAAGACATTAACACCCACTCCATTAATTTTGGGGGGGCCAGAATTAGGCAATTGATTTTAGACATTTTCTTACCAAATACAGCTGGACCAGAAAGAAATACTTGGATTCGATTACATAAGCATAGCTAGAAATACCATACGTGGAATCAGAGAAAGGTATAAAAAAGGAAAGAAATCCACCTTTTTCCCTTAAAAACAAAACAATGAATTCAACATACACTAAAATGAGAAAACATTCTTTTTTCATTAGCCAAGCCAAGTGCCTTCGAGTCGGATCTGACTCATAGACTCACAAAATATTAATGCTGAAGTTGATTTCAAAATTTATTTAGTTAACCCCGCTAATCTTCCATTTGGGAAAACTAGTGTTCAGTAGAAAAAGCAAATTGCTGAAATCCTACTAGTTTTGAAAAGAAAATCTTGTTTCTTGGAATATTTCTCTTGGTATCATACCTGGCTACTCCCTTGAGCTTTATAATCCCAGACAATAATGGTCCTTTCTGTAGTGGCAACAATTCGCTTTAGTTGTGAGAGGTAGTCACATCCTGTAATCCAGGAGGTGTCCTGACAGAAAAACACAGAATTAGTGTGTGAGGGAAGGGGGTTTGAGCAGGTACGCAATGTGTTTCCTGCTAGCACATCGTGATGGTTACCAAAGAGTAGGTTATTTACATTCAGAAATCCTCATTTTCTACTTTATTTACAGAGGAGCCTCACGATGAATCCCCTTTGATGGCTTGAGGAAAGGAGTCATGTTTTCCTCTTTTACCCTTCCCCTGAGTTTCTCAGTACCCTCAGCTGCAGAATAAATCAGCTAGTGCCAGGAGCTACTCCCTGGAAAAGCATGGCTACTTCCAGGAAGAGCAGGATAGCTGGTAAAGCAGTCTTCCCTGTGCAGTAATCACTCTTGTGAGCACACTTCTTCACCTGAGCACAGGGAGACTAGAGATGGGGGCACAGATGAAGCAGATTCTTTGGTCCTGTCCTTATGCTTAATTGTTTTATCTGGAAAAGACCTTAGTGATCATCTGGTCAATAATCAAGCTAAGGCAAAAGAGTTTGTCTTGAGTCTTGCCCAATGTCACTATGCTGGTGGATGTTAGACCTATGAGATCAACAACACCCTCAACAGGAGCAATAGCTCCCACATACTGAGGGCCTGCTGGGTGTGAGACTGCTACAATCTTTTCAGGCACATCCTTCAATCTGCTTTATAGAACTTTCTGTAAATCTCAGGAATTGTAATGGATTTTTCTCAATTTAAAAACATGGAAGCTCAACGGTTCAGAAAGGAATCAGAACTCCTTAGCCAGTCAGCTTCACACCCTCCTTTGGACTTCAGGGGATTCAGCGCACATGCAATGATGGTGAAGAACTCAATCCTTCACCCATCTCTTAAAGCCACAGAAGGGGGTTCTGCAAGCATGTCACCACAGCCTGCCAGATACCTGCCTCAAGATTACTTCACCAATTAGCAATACGGATGAAATTCTAAAAGAATTTTTGATGCTGTTTTCAAGTTTAAAATCAAGTGTTTTCCAATGATTTCCATTGACTGTTTCCTTGTCATTTTTACAATGAGGATTGTATCCATATTTCACAGTCCTCACTAGTAGATGCTCAGGAAAACTTATGAGAAGCTTACAAATAGAAGTTTCCAAGAAGTAACCAGTTTCCAAACAAGTCTTTGCAGTCAATTTAACTCCAGAAAGCAAGATCTGGGTCTTTTTTGGTTTTGTTCACAGCTTAGTTTTGATTCTAATCAATAAACATCTCCTACCACCTTTGAAAACATTTTATTTTCAGAGCTGATGGAGCCACTTCATTGAGATTTTGATTAATTATTGATGAATTATTTTGATTAATTATTGAGGTTGTCATTAGGTACCATCAAGTTGGTTCCGACTCATGGCAACTTCGTGTATAACTGAACAAAATGCTCCCTGGTCCTGTGCCATCGACACAATCATTATTATGCTTAAGCCCGTTATTGCACACACTATGTTTATTATAGCCCTGTGACAATTTATTTCCTTGACAGTCTTCCTCTTTTTCTGTCTGGAACCCTGTATTGTGATCCCGTCAGGACAATCAGAGGCTGCAGTTGGGCATATCCAGTTCTTTTCGGCTCAGGCTGGTCGATGCTGTGGTTTGTGTGGTCCATTAGTCCTTTGGGCTGATGTTTTCTTTGTGTCTTTGGTTTTTTCATTCTCTTTTGCTGTAGATGGGATAGGACCAATGGATGCATCTTAGATGGACACTTGCAAGCTTTTAGGACCCCAGACGCAACTCACCAAAGTAGGATATAGAACCACATCATGCCAGTTGATCTCGATGTTCTCTGAGACCATGACCCCCAAGCCTCAGCCCCAGTAACACAGTCCCTAAAGGTGTTGGAACGTGTCTAGGAAGCCTGTGGCTTTGCCTTGGAGAAGTTGCGTCAATTTCCTCTCTATTGTGTGTGTCTTTTCCTTCACCAAAGTTAATACTTGTCTGTTATCTTATTAGTGATTTCCTCTCCCCTGTAAGCATCAAAGATTTTTTCTGTGTGTAAACACAGGAAAAAAAATGGTCTTATACAGTATTTGTCCTTTCATAATTGATTTATTTCACTCAGAATAATGCCCTCCAGATTTATCTATGTTGTGAGATATTTTAAGGATTCATCATTGTTCTTTGTCATTTCGTGGTAACTATGTGTATGTATTGAAATTTGTTTATCATTCAGCTGTTGATGTGCAGTTAGGTTGTTGTCATCTTTTTTGATATTGTTAATAACACTGCAATAAATGTGGGTGTATGTATGTCTACTTGTGTGATGGCTCTTACTTCTCTACAATATACTCCTAGGAGGGGGATCGCTGGATCACATGGTATCTTCATTTCTAGCTTTTAAAGGAGGGTTCACATCATCTTCCACAGTGATTGTACCCACCAGCAGTCCATAAGCATTCCAATTTCCCTGAAACTTTTCCAACATTTTTTATTATCTTATTTTATTTTTAATGAGTGAAGTAATGACTGGGTGAATGCCATCTCACTGTAGTTTTGACTTGCATTCTCTAACGATTAACAATTGCAAGCATTTCCTCAAGCGCCTGTCACCTTAATGAATGTCTTCTTTGGTGAAGTGTCTGTTCATGTCCCTTGCCCATTTTTTAAATTGGGTTTCTTTTGGTTATTGAGATGTTGAAGTATTCTACAGATTTTAGAAACCAGACCCTTGTTGCCAGACATTTTAACCCCATCTGTAGTCACTCTCCTTACTCTTCAGTGAAGTCTTGATGAGTCTTTCAGATTTCTTCGTATAGACAAGTGAGCACCTCCAGCACTGTGTCTGTTTGCTGAAGTATCTCAAATGGTATTCCACTAACTGCTGGAGCCTTGTTTTTTGCCAATACCTGCATTACTGTTTGGACTTCTTCCTTCAGTATCACGAATTCTTGATCATATGCCACCTCCCGAAATGGTTCACTGTCAACCAGTTCTCTTTGGCAGAGTGACTCTGTGTATACCTTTAGTCTCTTTTTTAATGCTTCTTGTACCATTCAGTATTTTTTCCCCCTAAAGTTGTTCAACATTGCAACCTAAGGCTTGAAGTCTTTCTTCAGTTCTTTCAGCTTGAAAACTACCACATTGGTTCTTTCCTTTCGGCTTTCTAACTCCAGGTCTTCGTACATTTCATTATAATACTTCGTCTTCTCAAGCCACCCTTTGAGGAGCTATCCCCATCACTGTGACTTTAGGGACTTAACTAGAAATTTAAACACTGCACTTACTGTAACAGTGGTCGTCGTCTGAACCTTCATCTGTAAATAAAGGAAGAGAATTAGGAAATCTCGGTGGCACTGCAACTGGAAGTCTAAAACAATAGACTATCTCTTTGATTTACTTTCACTTGACATTCCTACCATCCTTCAGTAGCCTCCATATTTACTAGAAAATTTTACTTCTGTAAAATAATGCAACGCTGGCTTTGACAAGGCCTGTACTTCCACGACTTTGTCCCTGTGGCCGTGTTTTTAGGGTTACTTACTGTTCACCATCATTTTGTCCCTTAAGTTTACAGACCACCTCACATTCGTTAGTTATTCAGAAAAACATCTGATACCGAAAGATGGAAATAAAAATAATCATCTTAGTGGCAGGAGCCCATCAAAGAATGCTGACTAAACTGATACGAATATTGACTGGGATAGAAAAAGTAAGTATTGTTTCATTGGAAAAGTATCTTTCTGTATTACTGAAAGCCTTACAGAACATTGTATTCAGTAGATGTCTCTTTTTACTCAATACATACCTATTTTGTGAATGTCAGTTCCTGGATACTATGCTAGTTGAGAACCACAGATTTGTTCCACACAGAAAACTCATGTATGTCAGCTCTTCTGACACTGAGGTACAACAGCTGTTCCCAGGTTAAACCAAAACCAAACCCACTGTCTTCGAGTCAATTCTGACTCATAACGACCCTACAGGTCAAAGGAGAACTTCCCCATGGAGTTTTCAAGAAGTGCCTTGTGGATTTGAACTGCCAGCCTCTTGGTTAGCAGCTGTAGGACGTAACCACTGCATTACCTGGATTTCCTCCCAAGGTAAAGGCAAGTAGTATACCAACGGCCCAGTTTCTTTTGCATGTTCAAACAGTCTTGGGAAGTATCTGGGTCATGGCTGCCCAGAAAGGATGGATTATGTGAAAAGGAGAAAAGCCCATCACAGAAATCACTAAAATTTAGTGATGGCCACCCACAGACTGTCTCTCATCTGAAGAATTCAAAAAGGCTTTTCCCACCAGGGACTTATTTCTAGAAAGGAAAAGTAAAATGGTATGAGGAAACTGGTGAGCAGCAGGAGAGAACACCCATGGTTTTGTGGTCTTTGGGCCTCCATCTTTAGTGGAAGTCGTACATCTAAAGTTCTCTTACTGTCTCTAACAGGTTCATAGTCCTTACAAATAGCTCCTGAATTTTTAAAATCTATCTTTTATGTAGAAAGCTTTATTAAAGACATTTACAGTTTATACCATCCAGGGTTTGAAACAGCTCCCTGAAAATCCCTAACTGTATTTATTCTATTTCAGATAGAGCCTAAATTATGTATTAATCCATTATAAGGTATTCTGAGTGACCAATGGCTATGTTTTAATAAATTATTCCTATGATTTAACCTTCCAAATTACTTTTCTCCCAGAATGTGTCATCCTACCTGTAAAGCCCGTCAAAACCCACTGCTGTTGAGTCGATTCTGACTCATAGTGAACCTATAGGACAGAGTCAAACCACCTCATAGAGTTTCCGAGGAGCACCTGATGGATTCGGACCACTGAAGTTTTGATTAGCAGCTGTAGCACTTGACCGCTATGCCACCAGGGTTGCTATACAATATTCAAAATTATTTTTATTTCTTGTGTCTCAAATCTTCAAGTAATAAATTTTCTAAACTAATCTTTTCTCTCCAATTATGTCACCTTATAAGAAACAGATGTGTGTGTCTGTGTGTTTGTGAGTACACAAGTGTGCACCTGTAAATAATTGTGAGAGAGGGAACAGAGGAAGTGTCTTTAAAAATATGGTAGTGTCATCTCACTTATTTCACAGTCTTCAAGTATTTCACTTTGAAGGTCATTATTTTTAGTCTCACTTTTATTCTTTAGATACCATCTTAATTTTGTATTTTTAGGAGATAAAGATTAAAAAATGAGATGGAAGAAAAGAGAGCAAGGAAGTTTTGATACTTAAATATGGTAAAGTCATTATTGGGCTTACATTATTTATTCATAATACAGCAACTGCTAGCGTTTACTGAGTACCTCCAATGATGCTAAACTTTTAAATGGGTATTAACTTATTTTAAAAGCACTATAAGAAAACCTGGCAGTGTAGTCTTTAAATGCTACGGCAACTAATCAAAAGGTTGGCAGTTCAAATCTACCAAGTGCTCCTTGGAAACTTGGTGGGACAGTTCTACTCTGTCCTGTAGGGTTTCAATGAGTCAGAATCGACTTGATGGCAGTGGGTTTGGTTTGGTCTGGTTTTCTTCTCTGTGAGGGAAGCTCCGTGTTTCTGGAAGAGGAACCACAGCACAGAGATGTTAGGTAACATGTACCCCTGCTAAACGCTGGTGTTAGGGTGGGAGTCAGGCTCCCCACCCACTCCTGAATCTCTCACTGCACCACCTCCAGGGTGCCGCTGGCCCTCTCCCTCCACAGAATCTGGCTGCTTGTGACTTCAACTTCTGAAAGTCTCACTGAGCTGTAGATCACTAAAGGGATGAAAATTATTGTTGCAATTTTCATCATATCATGAATATTTCAAATACATTTTTACTTACATGATGCTTATCACTCCCTGGGAAGGAGCTAATAATTGGATTTTTAAAAAACTTACTTAATGCCAAACATTCAAATTTTCTTTTCACAGTGAAACCATACTTTCCATTAAGTTCAAAACTTATAAATTTAGGGGGAAAAAAGTGACATTAAGAATAACTATGCCTTATGTTTATATAAGGATTTACTGCTGATAAAGTGCTTCTAAATTTATTCTCTCATTTGACCTTCACTGCAGTCCTCTGACAGAGGCCTGGTCCCGTTGTCTTCATTTGACAGATGTGAACACAAAGGCATGAAAAGATAAAAGTGGCTCATTGAGTTCCTGCCTTAAACTCATACATAATAAAAAAGGAGGGATTGGAATTTAGCCCTTTTTTTTTAACTACCAGCCCAAGTTTGTTGGACGAGCCCTCATTATTTGGCAAGATGACGACACAATCACTTGTTTGTGAGTCTTTGTGATTTTATCTGAAAAAGTATCTTACATCATCCTGCAGTTGTGTTGATGCCACGTGGTTGAATATGACTTCCTGAAGGAGAATGCCAAATGCAGTTTCTGACATCTCAAAAACTGCCCTAGGGCTCACCAGCTCCCTCTTACATGTGATAGGGGGTTTTGTTTTTCTGAAATAACTGACATCTGGTTTGTGCTGCCCTTGATGGATATGCATAACACACAGCCAAAACAAAAGAGAGAGGGAAGGAGGAAGGAGGGAGGAAAGGAAGGGAGGACAGGATAGAAAGAGAAAAGAAGGAAGGAAGAAAGAAGACAAGGGAGGCAAGAGGAAGGAAGGGCAGGAGGACTCCAGGATTCTGAATTACCTGGCCATTGAAGACTGTGATCTGTCCTTTCTGAGACGCTGCTATCAGTAAATCCAGCTGAGGAATCTTGACAATGCACTTAATTACATCTCGTCTTCTACTCCCTGTCATGGCACAGATTCATTTCAGCTTCCAGCAGTAAAGAACCTGAAGCTCATTTGTCAAGTTTGTTTAAAAAAAGAAAAGACAATCGCTGACTTTTTGCAAGGAAGCCCTGAATGACTTAAAAACTGAAGTGGAACACAACCATAGAACGGCAACCATTGCATTTTAATTATTAACAGAAACAATAATCTGAACACATAGTTTTCCAGCTAACTGCTGTGCATGAATTTCTAAAGATCACACACACACACACACACACACACACACACGCGTGTGGGCACACACATGCACGTTTCACAGAGAATGAGTCTTCTAACATCTTTTGGATCCTTCCTATTTTGAGATTATCCACATCACCCCAGAGTCCTTTTTCTGAACTGTCACTATGTGGTTTACACAGAATCAAAATCTAATAATGTCAGACTTTCCATTGTAGAAGAAACTACTTAATACTGCTGTTAAGACTCTCTTAAAAACAAAACATTTTATGTAAGAAAAACAGTAAGCATTTTATTTCTATAGAATTTACTACCACCTGAAGCCTGAAAGAGTGTACATTTTACTTGATTTTTTTTTTAATTGTTTGTCTCCCCCCATTAGAATATAAACTCCATAAGGTCAGAGATTTTTGCTTTTCATCAGCACTTAGAACAGTGTTTGATTCACTCAGTAAACCAAAAAACAAACCTGGTCCATTCTAACTCATGGCAGTTCCATGTATTACAGAGTAGAACTACTCTGTGGGATTTTCTTGACTGTAATTCTTATGGAAACAGGTCACCAGACCTATCTTCTGTAGGGCTGCTGGGTGGTTTTGAACTGGCCACCTTGCAGTTACTAGCTGAGAGTAAACTCTTTGTGCCACCCACATCCCATAAAAAGAAACAAATGAAAAAAACCAAACCTGTTGCTTTTGAGTCAATTCTGACTCACAGTGACCCTATAGGACAGAATAGAACTGCCCCATAGGGCTTTCAAGGAGTGCCTGGTGATTCGAACTGCTGACCTTTTGGTTAGCAGCCATAGCTTTTAACCACTACAACTCTAATATGTATTTGTTGAATGAATGAAATAGACAGCATAATTGCTGTCAGGAAAAATGCTTTCAAAGTACTAATTGAGAATGTCACCAAGATGTGTCTCCTACTCCAGCCAGCCCCCTCAGCTCACTGGGTGGTGTTTCTGTGTTTTGATGATAGTTGACATGGTCAGAGGTGTAGCTCTGGTGACGCCAACAGCTCAGGACAGTGAGGGCAAGGGTAGCTTACTCCTGCTCTCTAGACATTGCATGATATTGAGTTACTGTGAAAGAACAGCTTGAAAAATATACTTTTCATTTGAGAATAAATCAACAAATTATACAACTCTGAAGAATCTGAAAAATAAGAAAGCTATTCTTCAGTTGTCTTATAATGAATGGAAACACAATTCTAGTAAGTATCATGGAAGTAAGTTTAGGTTTTTTTTTAAGGAACATCAGAGTTGAACCTGACTCTACACTTGACCTTGTTTTATGGGATGAAGAGCTGGAAGACAGAAAAAGACTCAAAGGTTTGCCATTCCTTTCCCAGTCCTTCTCCCTTCCCAAGAGGAAAAGAAGGAAAGAAAACCCAGAGCATCAACAGTGGCGAGGAACAGGAGTTCTTGGATCCTAAGCCTCACTTTAAAAATAAATGACACATATGAACTGGAGTCATCCCTAATGGAGGGAACGCCCCTATGTAAGTGGCCAAACTCATGGTTTTAGAAGAATATTGTTAAATCCCCCTAAGATAATTGAGAGTATGGGAGGAACCAGAATTAGTGAAAATTCAGTTTTAAGAGCAAGTTAAAAAGAAACATGATTCCATTTGGGACCAGAACATGTATTGCTGCCATGTCATTGTAAAGAGTTTTGACTTGAGGTCTCAACCTCTTCAGGAAAATGTGAAACCTCACGGGTTGTATTTAGCATCTTTCAGAGCCATGAAAACAGCTCAGTCTCAACAGGTACAGTTTCTTCTGATATTGTATGGGAAGCTGTCCCAGTTATAAAGTCTCAAACAAGCACAGTGAACCACGATTCTATAGAAATGTTACATTCTCATTACTTATTTTGAGGAAATGTCAAAACATATACGAATTTGATAGGCAAACTGAACATATCACCTGAAATTGTAACTCGCTGTTTTCTAGAAACAAGGAAAATCAAATTCTCTTCATCCAACTGGGAAGCAAGCATATCTTCTTCCGAGCAGAAGTATCCGAAGATCTAAAATCCCAAAAGCACGTGAATATACACAACAGCTTAGAATTGGCTGTAAGGAAGATATTGGCTGCATTTCAAATCTAACTTGGATGAATATCATTGCTTTAAAAACATCAGAGGGTTCCCTACACCGAGAGAAGGCAGTTTAATATATTCAACAAACTGTATACTGGGAGGTTTTACTACGGAACCAACAACAAAACAAAACCTGTTGTCATCCAGCTGATTGCGACTCATGGCGGCCCCATGTATGCACAGCAGAATTGCCTCATAGCATTTTGTACCCTTTCTGGACTCAAGTCACCTGGCTTGTCTTCTGAGGCTCCTCTGGGTTAGTAGTCTAACATTCAGCCATTTGTGCCAACCAGGGAGGGATTCCTTCAGTAATGAGCAGGCACTAGTCTTCCTCCCAAGAGGCAAACCCATGTGCCAGGCTAGTGTTCCTGCTCAGACTGATAGATCTGTTAAGAGCTGGCACTTACCTGGAAATCAAAACAGTTTGCATCAGGCAGAGCCTCCACTAGGAACCTTGACATTGGATTTGGCTACTCTCAAATGAGAAGTAAAGATGTCACCTTGAAGACTAAGGTGAGCTTGACCCAAGCCACAGTATTTTCAATCACATCATATGCATGTGAAAGTTGGACAATGAATACGGAAGACAGAAGAAGAACTAATGCCTTTGAATTGTGGTGATGGAGAAGAATATTGAAGGTACCATGGACTGTCAAAATAACAAGCAGATCTGTTCTGGAGGAAGTACAACCAGTGCACTCGTCAGAAGCAAAGATGGCAAGACTGCATCTTATATATTTTGGACATGTTGTCAGGAGGGATCAATTCCTGGAGAAGGACATCATGCTTGGTAGAATGGAGGGTCAGCGAAACAGAGGAAAACTCTCACAAGACAGATTGACACAGTGGCTGCAGTGGTGGGCTTAAGCATAAAAATGATTGTGGGCATGGCCCAGGACCAGGCAGTGTTTTGCTCTGTGTGCACAGGGTTACTATGAGTCAGAACCAACTCGACAGCACCTAACAACAACAAATGGCTATTCCTACCCACTTTCTATAAATTTTACTAGACCAAAATTTTCACCCCTTTTGTGTAGGAGTTTGGATTTTAAGAGACTGTATAATTTATTCAACTTTCCAGAATCCTTCCCTCTAGACATCATGTGATACTGAATTACTGTGATAGATTATCTTGAAAAAGAAAGATGTTTTTTATTTGAAAATGGACAAATTATACAACTCTGAGGAACCTGAAAAATAAGAAGGCTGTTCTTCAGTTGCCTTGTAACGAGCAGAAATGTAATTCTAATGAATTAATTGCACTTATCAGTATTTCTCATGGTGGAGGATTGAGACTAGTTAATGTTAATGAATGAACTAACAGAATGAACTAGCAGAGAGCACCTGAGGCATTAACCTACATTCAAGCCACCTGAGACTCTTATTAAAATGCAGATTGTGATTCCATCGGTCTGGGGGAGGAGGGGTGAGGTTTGCATTTCTAATAATGCCACCATTGCTCCTCTGATCACTTGTTGAATGTCAAGGAGCTAGAGACCCACGGAGTCAGATGAAAGGAAATCTAAACCAACTAGACACCAATTTGTCCTAATAAAGGTTTGCTTCTTCTCATGCAATTTGATGGCATAGTGTTTCTCCTTTCATCAGTTGTTTCACAGATATTATTTCTTCCTTTACATATCTCGACACCGAAACTCCACAACATACAGTGATTCCAAACTAAATGTGCTGCCATCAAGTCGATTTAGACTATTTATTGAGACCCTATAGGACAGAGTGGAACTGCCCCACAAGGATGACAAGGCTGTGAGTTTTTAGGGAAGCAGAGTGTGACATCTTTCTCCCATGAAGCAACTGGTAGGATCTGAACCTGTAACTTTTAGGTTAACAGCCAAGTGCTCAGCACTGAGCTACCAGGGCTCCCAGCTCTGCTATACAATGACCACCCCAATCATTTCCTACAATTAGATTTATGCAGTGGGAAGATGAGGATCATCAAGACTTTTATTTCTTATCAAGTCACTTCTCCTTCATTCTACTGGTAAAATCAGTACTACCAGCTTAGTATGTTTTCAAAAATCACTGCTTATTTTTCCTGGGCACAAAATCAAGTAAAGCCTCTGGATTTAATATCTAATTCCCTCTGAAGTACTGAGAAAAAGAAAATAGTTTTTAATAGATATATATGGAGTGGAAATCTTTTGTCACTGTAATTTCCTCTTCATCACTCATTGATACATGATCCAGTTAAAAGTGATACACAGATCTGCACCTTAAAACGAAACCAAACAAAAAAACCTATCCATTTCCGCTGAGTAGATCCCGACTCCTAGCAACCCCACAATGGCACCTGATGGCAAAAAGCATGTGATGTAGACTCAGACAGACCAGGAGTTAAGTTTAGGCTTGGCGTACAATCAATTGTACTCAGACTCCTCAAGTCCCAGGTTCCTCATCAGTGAAATCAGCAGAGTAGGACAAACTTCTTAGGTTTTTCCCAAAAAAACCAATCCAACCCACCGCTGACGAGTAGATTCTGACTCATGGTGACCCTACAGGACAGAGCAGAACTGCCCCAGAGAGTTCCTAATGAGTGCCTGGCAGATTCAAACTGCCAACCTTTCGTTTAGCAGCCAAGGAACTTAACCACTAGGCCACCAGGGTTTCCAAGGTTTTTCCCAGTGAGATTTAAATGAGATCATGCATGTAAAGCACATTTCACTGTACAGTGCACATGTAAGTGCTTGCCATACATCAAAAAATATTAGCTATTATTATTAATAGAAAGCATGGGTTAAAAAGGCTTCATGGAAGAAGAAAAAAATAATAATAAATTACATCAAGATCACAATGGCTAATGTGGAAATGAGGCCCTCTTCAGGGGCGGTACTTTAAAACTTTGTCCCACTTGGAGATGTAACTGATTTTTCTGGTAAGAAATACTAATAAGGTGAATGCTGTTATGAGTTGATGGTACAGGAACTCTCACTGGGAAGATTTATGAGTTTTACAGCACACCAGAACTGAAATGGAAATTCCCCCTCTTGCCTCTTGCTCTCAGTTCCCTGCTGCCTTCCCATCCCTTTGTATCGAGTTTGCAGTCTGCGGCCTGTCCATTTGTTCACTTCAACAACACACTGCCACAATCTTTATTTGTTTATATCCTCATCCTTCCAGATGCTGGCCGGGCAAGAAACTCCACTGCTGAGCAGCCCTGGCATCCGTGCTGCCGAGGCCGACCATGTGACTCTATCTCCATGTAACTGTATCGCCTTGCCTCTCTACTTCACAGGAGAATGGAAGCCATGAGACAAGAACTTTCTCAGCTTCTTGGCACTCACAAACCAAACCAATTTTGGAGTCACCTTTTCTTCCCTCCCCATGTAAGGAAGAGGTACTGCTCCCAGAAAAACCAGTGGGGTAGTAGTTAAGTGTAATGGGTGTTGACCAAAGTTTGGTAGTTTGAATCTACCAGATGCTCCTTGGAAACTCTTTGGGGCAGTTCTACTCTGTACTATAGAGTTATTACGAGTCAGAATCAACAAGACAGCAATGTCTTTGTGCACACCTGCGGGGTGAGGAGGTAGGGGGTGAGTGGGTGTTCTTTCCAAGGCCATCGTCTCCACCTCTTCCTTGCAGCCCACCCTCTTCAGTCCCTTCAGAGTTCCTCTTTCTCCACTGTCTTCGATTTCTCCTTTTCTACCTCAGCATTCAGACGTATTCAGATCTCTCCCACCTTAAAAATAAAACAAGTAAACTAACCTTCCCAAATCACTAACAGACAACAGTCTTCAGCCTTTTTCTTGCTCTTCCCTTCTCCAGGCCTCTTCTCCAACTGTTGCCCCTTTGACACTCCTGCTGCATTTGGATTCCTGTGATAACTACTTTTTTGTTATCTACTAGTTGTCACTGCGGGCACACTTTTTTTGAACTTTGGCATTTTCCCCTCTGTATTCATTTTCATGTTTGGTCCACAACTGGAAGACTGGAGGTTCAAGTCAACTCAGGGGCCCTTCATAAGAGAGAGCTGGTGATCTACTTCTGAAAACTCGCCCATTGAAAACCTTAAGGAGCACCATTCTACTCTGACACACCTGGGATTGCCACGAGTCAGAACCAACTTGATGACAACTGATTTTACTAATTTTCTATTGCTTCCAAAACCAATGATCTCAAATGTAATGACTTAAAACAACACCCACTTATAACCTCACAAGTTCTGCAGGCTGGAAACACAACATTGGTCTCACTGGGCTTAAATCAAGGTGGTGCTAAGCAGCAAAGATGGGGAAGAGAGATGCCAAGTCACATGGAGATGGACCAGCAGCAGAAGCTCAGAAGAGACAAGGACCTTCCTCCAGAGCCAACAGAGAAAGCATTGCCCCAGAGCCAGCACCCTGAATGCAGATTTCTGCCCTCCTTAACCACGAGAAAATAAACTGCTTGCTAAAGCCATCTACTTGTGGTATTTGTGTGACAGCAGCACTAGCTAACTAAGAGCCCATCTTTTAGATTAATCTGCAGTGTACTCCTGGGGAAAATGTGTCCATGAATTGCCCACTGGAAATACAGGCTAAGATGCCACTGTAGGAAAAGCAGGGAGTGTCTTGGCTAGATTCTTCCACTGATTAGCTTTTGGATATAAGACAAACACATTTCTTTGAATCTCTGTACATACAACATTTTCCATTCTAAATTGAAGGGGACAGCTTCGTTGAGATGTAAGTTTTCATTATTTCAGAAATCTCAGTCTCCGTGTGCACTCGCATCTAAGCCTAAAGGGAATATAAGCACAACCTTTTCTTGTATTGTAACAACAAAGAGATTTCTAGTCAGAATCAGATTTGTATGTCTGTGCCTGAGTATAAAATGATAAATCTAGTTCTCTTACATATTATCTGATAAATGCAAGTAACCCACACTGGAATGAAGCTAGTCCTCCAGCTCACAATTTCCAGTTTCCAGGTGATGAATCTGAAGCTCAGCAAAGTTAGGTCAGACAGCTTGAAATAGAAATATCTCTTTGGAACATTCGCATAGATATTTTGTGAGGAAAAAGGACAGAGCAATCAAAGCAGAATCTTCTCGTACCACTGTCTCAGCCTCAAGGGAATCTCCATATACAAGCAGTGTGCTAAAAGCTGGTCGTCATGTTTTCCATTAAATTTGCATATGATTTATAGAATCCAAGGGCTATCACAGGTAAGATAATGTCACTGAAAATTACTACATGGAGAAGGAAAAAGAAAAATCCCAGCCCTGGGACCAAAACGGATTCTCCGTGGCCGTCTATAAGTCAGTGAACCTTTCTGTGTTCTACTTGCCTTATCTGTTCTATGGCAATAACATTATCGTTCATAAATCCACACCATGGGGCCATTGTGAAGATTAAAAGAGAACACAAAACAGAGGTGTCTGAGAAACAAGAAGGCATTTTACACCCAGGAGATTATGATGTACTAAATAGAAGGGAAAGAGAGAGAGAAAGGCAAGGAGGGAAGAGACAAAGGAGGGAAGGAGGCTCTCTTTCCTTACCTACACGGGAAAGAAGAATATGAACTACTTTACTATTTCTTTACCTTCAGGAGCCCAATTTTCAGTGAGTGTAGAATTCCATGTGAAAAGACTTACCACAGAGTCCTGAGTCTTATTTCCTGGCATTTGGGGGACATCTTTAGAGCACAACCCTATTGGCTCTAAGTATGTAACAGAATAGGGATAAATTGCTGTGACTTCTTGAACTGCGTAAGTTATTTGATATTGATCAGAATCAACTTGTGCATACCTATTTTCATATTTATAATAGTCCAAGACTACTGCACAACAAATTCAAACATAAAACCATCACATATGAGCCATGGTGGTTCTACTGTTAGGCAACAGGCTGCTAACTGACAACGGCAGTTCAAACCCACCCAGCGGCTCCACGGCAGAAAGACCTGGTAACGTGTTCTGTAGAGATTACAGCCTTGAAAACCCCAGGGGGCAGGTCTGCTCTGTCACACAGGATCACTATGAGTCAAAATTGATCCTACAGTACCTCACAACAACAACACATATGAGCTATTCAAAAGAAAATAGCAAACAGTGAAAATACATCGTTCTCAAAAAATCCTATCCATTCCAAATTTAGGGATGTAGCATTTCAGTTCCCAGTATGTGGGACACTATCCAGGGGATTAACACCAACAGAAACAGCCTAGAACCTGGAGACAAAAACATACTCCTTTTACACATTCATTTTGCACATTTCATTTCTGTATTGCTGCAGTGTCACAGGCTGCTTCACTCTTCACTGATTTCACAGTCTCCTTTTACCTTTGGGTGGTTAAGAGTATTTGTTAAAAAATACATATACACTTGCCTTCTGCTTGATTAAATCAGCAGGGTTAAAAAAATAAAACAAAAAACACTTCTGCTTGCAGTATTGGGACCAGCTTCTAAAGCACAGCTGACCAGCTACCTGTTCAGAAATGGAAATGTTCTATAGTCTGTCCCGTCTGATATGACAGCCACTAGCCACCTGTGGATATTGAGCCCTGGAAATGTGGCTGACACAGTGGTAGAGCTGACAATTTTTTTAAATTCAAGTGTAAATGACACATGTGGCTGGTGGCCACTGTGTTGAGATGCACAGCTTTGGGGGAGCTTCTGTAGTTCTTTCCAGTGGGCCAAGGGCCATGTCCCACAGTTGTCTATGCCCGTGCTTTCAACGCCTGAGTCTGTGGGATCCCAGAATGCTCACAGTTTTGCTCCAGGGCCCATGAAGTCCTGCCCAGGAGTTGCAGTTTCCTTGTGCTGCCATAGCAAAAAAACAGCCACATGTTGGTAGCTTTAAAGAACAAAAATGTATTCTTCCTTGTTCTGGAAGCTCTTCCACGTGATTTCGTCCTGTGGGCCTCTCTCCTAGTTTGCGGTGTCTGTTGGCAATCCTCAGCATTCCCTTTATTCTATACGAGCTCTCTGTATGTCTGTCAGTGGGTCTGTTCTGCTTTTTCTATAAAACTGTGCTTGGGAGGGATTAGATGTTCACCCCATTCTACACTGGTATGACCTTACTAACACAATAAAAGAAAACTCTATTTCTAAACAGGGTCATATTTACAGGTCCAAGGTTACAACTTTCACATTTCTTTGTTGAAGGGCACAATTCAACCATACCTCTAGCTCTGTCTTTATGAAGGTGGATCCTCCCACTGGTGTGGGTGCCACTAAGCCTGAAGGATGCTGAGAGAGCTGTTGGTGGAGGTAGGGGAATGACAGAACTTAGACATGTGGTCTGAGTTTCCCACGCGTGTGCACACTTGGCCCCATGATGTGGGATGGAGCTGGTGGTGGGGAAAGAGGGGTGGTATGCTAGGGCCAGATCTCCCCTTTATCCTTGTTTCAGTGTGAAGCTATCAGGAGTCCAAGACATTTCAATTCTGACATGGCCATCTAGGGTAGCGTTAAAATATATTTAGCAAAATTGGAAGATAGAAATATTTTATTTAACAATTAGCTTGATTTATAACTTTAAATATTTAGGTGTACAATACATGGGTCTCCATTTGAACTCCTGCCCACACTTAAAGAATTGGCTTGTTAATCTGACCTGTCTGCCAACCAACTGACCATAAGGACTTTGACTTCACAGTTTTCAGATGGGCTTTTCCAACCACAGTGGCAAGTTTTGTCCATTGCTTTGATGGTCTAACACCTAAACACATGAAGCTTAACCTGCTGTCTCTTACACTTGTTATTTCAGAACAATGTCAAATATCTTCTTCCTTTTCTGGCTACTGTCCCAAAGTATAAAGTTGGGCTCCTCTGTCTTTCCTATCAAAGCCCTTATGAAATTCTGTAATGTTACACCTTAACTAATGATCGATCCAAAATGTCCAATTGTTCTTCAAATGGCTCCTTAATGTTGCCTTTACCAGAACTACCCAGCAAAGGGACATACTCAGATACTAACACAACTCTTATTTTGTGTACCAGATCACTCATCCTCAGTAATATCCTTTCCAAAGTTACTCTGAAGTGCTCTCTTCTGTATCCTGAGTAGCACTGCACTCTAATTTTAGCAGTACAACTGATAGCTCATAATAATTGCAGAAAAACAGAATATCACTGTGTAAAATTCAGTTAACCCAGCTGAAAATCTCTCAGAAACCTGCAACTAAAACTCCAAGAAACCTTGGAAAGTTGGCCATGAATTTTGAATTTTCCAGTGTAAGCTTTAGAAAAACATTTGTAGGGAAGGCAATGGCTTCTCTAAAATGAAAACAAAGGTAGGAGCTTCGTAACTGGAATTCATTATCTTTGATTCATTAACTTTATAGTGACCTCCACTCTTGGCTGGACCTCCACTCCAGTATCCCCTTCTCACTTCTATCTGTGCAAGATTACACATTTTTACATAGTTTGTGCCTTTTTTTTTTTTCTGTAAGCAAAAAGATTTTTTACCTTTCATTTCTTACAAAAATGAACACACTTTAGAAATATTCTCCAGAGTAGAATCTTCATACTCATCTGAAGGTATCCAGGGCTTTATTAGTATTCACCAGAAGGTTGTGAGCAGGGCTGTCAGAGTTCTACAAACAACTTGAAATATTTTCAAGAATCATTGAAAAGATATAGGGTGTATTAGAATCCAATCACTTTTTTGCTTAGTTATTTATTATAGTTTCATTAGTGCATACTTAACTAACCAAGTGAAGTATTCCAAATCAGTCAGTATTGTAAAAAAAAAAAAAAAGGGCCCACTGCCATCAAGATGATTGTGACTCACAGTGACCTTACAGGACAAAGAACTAACCCATAGCTTCCAAGGAGCACCTGGTGGGTTCACAACTGCAGACCTTTTAGTTAGCAGCCATGGCTCTTAACCACACCATCAGAGTTTCCAGGGGACAGCTAACTTATCTATGTCATAGCCTGCTTTGTTTTTGGTGTCCAAGATCACAACATATACCTTGTATAGCCTTCCCCTCCCTCCCTGCTACTTTTACGTTCTGCCATTTAGAATCATTCTTGATATTCCATCAGCTCCATGTATTCCTTTCTCTTTCCAGAATAATCTGAGAAGAATTGATTTCTCTTGCGTGCTTTATTCAGCCTAATGTGGTATAATATTGTGTATTTACATATGTGTGTATGTGTACAACCACTGATACATATAAAAATGGGTAACTTTATTTTCTACCTGTGCCTTGTCTCTTCTGATACCTGTATTCCATTTTGAACCACAGGGCCCTCATCACTCTGGATCACATGGTCCAGGCAGGGCTAACCACAGTGTCCCATTCCCCTAGCACAATGATTAACTCAGTTTGGGCTTGTAGGTTAAGCAGACTTAGTCAGAGTCTTCCTTTGGATTAATATGTAGATGATACTTAGTATAAATCATTTAGTAACCCAAGATAATGGGGAGCTGGAATTGTCTTCATACATATTTCCTAGCAGGTAGAAAAAGCTGTTTGAAGTAGGAGAGAATGAAGTTAACATACAAACAAGGATGCAAAATTGATAAGAGGAGGGAGAGACAGCCAGAGAAAAAAAACAGAGAAAGAAAGAGATCCCTATTGTCTGATGAGTCTCTGGGCCACTTAGGCTTGTTTGAAGCCAGTTTTATGCTTCTAGTTACATGAACCAGACATTTCTTTTTCCTTAAGTTTGTTTGAGTCAGGTTGCTATCTCCTGTGTCCCAAAGAATCATGACTAACACATAAGAAACCCTTTTCTTGTCCCTGGATTACAGAGGTCATCAAGAGGGCAATGTAACACAATAATTTAGAGCTTCAAGTTGAAAATAGATAATCTGGATTCAGTTTCTGACTCTGCCACTAATGTTAGACCTCAGTTTTTCCACTTGTACAATCTAGCTACAACAATGGACTCAAACATATCAGTGATGATGAAGATGGCATGAGCCTGGGAAATGCTTGTTCTGTTATACGTCAGGTTGCCATGAGTTGTAGTCAACCAGACATCAGATGAAAACAATAGCAACAAATCCATAGGAATGGCAAGAAGATTAAATGAGTTAGCACAGCATCCGGCACTTAGGACAAAGTGCTCCAGAAGTATTTGCTACTTGTCAGCACAGGGTTATATAGCAGCTATGCAGGTGAGAGACAATAATACGCTAGATCTTGTTTTGATTTTGGAAATTCTGCACATCCACTTGTGAAGGAGAACAATCTGCCCTGTCTCCATCATTCTTGATTTTATCTCCACTGTTTCATCCTTATCTTCTTTCTTTGTCTCATCAGCTAAAGAAATGTGTTTTGGGTTGAAGCAGGAAAAGAATGAGGATGTGAAGACAGAATGACCAAGAGTCCTAACATCACATTTTCTCCACTGCAGGCCTCAGTCAGAGTTAAGATAACACACAATTTCAGAGACACGAGAAATTGAAATAAGTAATAAAATCAAAAAGAGACCATTTCATCCAGAAACGGAAAGGTTCCCAATACTTTAATTTCAGATCTTCTTTAAATTTTTACAGGAACTGAACATATTCAAGTTACAGCACCTGAAAAGGCTAAAATATTGTCAACATGCAAGGTCAAGGTTGTAGTTTCTCCCTTTTAATCTTGATTTCAAGAATCCTTCCTTTGGAACAAAGTTCCTTCCTGGGAGATTCATAGGTTTTAATGAAATCCCAGCAAATTGGTCTTGTCTTGTGTAGCAAAAAATATGATAGTTTCAGCGATTCAGCCATGAAAAGTGTGAAGAACAGTGCCAAAGTCTACTATAATGTGAAAGAATAAATTTCTGCTTGTTAAAGCCATCCACTTGTGGCATTTCTATTACAGTAGCACTAGATAACTAAGACAAACAGAGATATAGTTCAATTACTTATTTGAAAATTTTCAGAAGCTTAGTTCTCAAGAAATAAAATTTGTCCTGATACAGTATTTTTGCTTCAGGAAAGCCAGCGTTGACTATCTAGGTCTTTCTCATTAGTAATGAGGAAGTTACTCTAAGAAAAGATGATCAGCACCAAAGACACAAATGGGTCTAAAATGCAGTAGGATTTGGTTATTTAGATAGAAAAGGGAGGAGAATTAGAAAGAGATTAGTGAGAGAGAGACAAAGAGAGAGGTGGAGAAAGAAGGAAGAAGACAATGACAACCAGCCAAGGAGAGAAAGTGAGAGAGAGGCAGAGAGAAGGAGAGAAAGAGGACGGCTGGGGGGAAGAGGTCAATTCTGAGTACTTGGAAAGGGACAGTGGTCCCCATGTTCCCTGAATAGTAGAAACCAATGACTCCCTCCAGGTCGATGGCAAGGTGTCAGTGGGGAAATGGCTTAATGATATAACCAGGGAGACACAGCTCTAGGCAACAGGACTCCCAACAATATCAAAGTTTCTTTCCTGTAGCCAAACTTGACATGAAAGCAGTTAGGCTTCCCTTTGACCTGCAGGAGGCCACATGGGTTTGAAAAACGAGGCTATCAGTCACAATCACAAAGACTGAACTCTGAAAACAAGAAGGCCATTCCTTTTTGGTCTACGAACTGTGCAATGCTGTCAAGTTCTTGTGCAACTCTGGAGAACAAAGTGGCACACTTTTCCCTGCCTTGACACTGGTAGTGACAACTAAGGTGAATTTCCTACAAGTTGTTGGTAAGACAGACACTCAGAGTCAGATTTAATTAGATTTACAGAAAATAAAAAAATGTGATGTTTCTACCACAATAATACTCATACCTCCTATACATACTAAATTCTCATATATCTGTATTTTTTATTCATGGTTCTATTGTGCCATTGTATTTATCCATTACATTAACAGTTACCTATTTTACCATTAGTATGGTTCTAAATCTACCACATGTCTGTCAGTTGGCATACTGTAGTGACTTGCATGTTGCTGTGATACTGGAAGATTGGCCACTGGAATTTCAAATAAAAGAAGGGTCAACCATGGTGGCTAGGTTTCAGCTGAGCTCCTAGACTAAGGCAGACTAGGAAAAAGAACATGGCAGTCCACTTCTGAAAAAAATTGGCTAGTCAAAACTTCATGAATATCAGCAGAACACTGTCTGATACAGTGCCTGAAAATGAATCCCTCAGGTTGCAAACCATTAAAACATGACTGAGAAAGTACTGTCTCCTCAAAGTAGATTCAACCTTAATAATGCAGATGGAGTCAAGCTTTTGGGACCTTCATTTGCTGATGTGGCATGACTCAAAATGAGAAGAAACAGCTGAAAACATCCATTAATAAGGTGGAATGTAAAAAGTATGAATTTAGTAAAATCAAAAATCATCAAAAATGAAATGGAATGCATAAACGTCAATATTCTAGGCATTAGTCACCTGAAATGGACTGCTGCTGGCCATTTTGAATTAGATAATCTACTATGCCAGGCAATGACAAACTGAAAAGGAATGGCATTACATTCATTGTCAAAAAGAACAGTTCAAAATCTATATTGAATCATAATACTGTTAGTGATAGGATATTATCCATATGGCTACAAATAACACCAATTAATGTGACTACGATTCAAATTTACACACCACTAAGGCCAAAGATGAAGAAATTGAAGACTTTTTACTAACTTCTGCAGTCTGAAATTGACCAAATGTGCAATCAAGACACACTGATAATCACTAGCAATTAGAACACGAAAGCTGCAACCTAAGAAGAAGGATTGGTACCTGGAAAACATAGCCTTAGTATATAAACAATGCTGGAAATAACATGATAGAATTTTGCAAGATCCATGACTTCTTCATAGCAAATACCTTTATTCAACAACATAAACACTGACAGTACATGTGGACCTCGCCAGATGGAATACACAGAAAACAAATCAACTACATTTGTGGAACGAGACCAGGGGAAAAAAATCAATGTCATCAGTCAGAACAAGGCCAGGGGCTGAAAGCAGAAAAGACTATTGCTTATACCCAAGTTCAGGATGAAGCTGAAGAAAATGAGAACAAGTTCACGTGATCCAAAGTGCAACCCTGAGGACATACCACTGAATTTAGAGAGCATCTCAAGAACAGATATGAAGCACTGAACACTCATGACCAAAGACCAGATGAGCTCTACAACGACATCAGGGATATCATACATGAAGAAAGGAAAAGGTCATTAAAAAGACAGGAAAGAAAGAAAGCAAAGCTCGAAATAGATGCCAGAAGAGAATCTGAGAGTTGCTCTTGAACACACAACAGCTAAAGTGAAAGGAAAAAATGAGCTGAAGAAAGGATTCCAAACGATGGCTTCAAGAAGACAAAATAAAGTATTCTCATCATATGTGCAAAGACCTGGAGATAGAAATCCAAAAGGAAATAAGACGCTTTGCATTTCTCATGCTGGACGAACTGAAGAAAATTCAAGCCTCAATTTGCAATAGTAAAGAATTCTACAGGGGACATATTAAACAACTCAGAAAGCAGCAAAAGAAGATAAAGGAATATGCAGAATCACTGCGGCAAAATGAAGTGGGCAACACAACTGTTATAGGAGGTAGCCTATGATAAGAACTGACGGCACTGCAGGAAGACGTTGCACTAAAGGCACTGGTGGAAAACGAGGCTTCAGGAATTGATGGAATACTGACTGAGATTTTAAATAAATGAATGCAGTGCCAGAGGCGCTCACTTGTCTCTGCCCAAAATGGGAAGACAGCTACCTGCCCAAATGACTGGACGAGATACATATTGGTGACCATTCCAAAGAAAGACGATTCAATGGAATGTGGAAATTACCAAGTGCAATCATTAATATCATGTGCAAGTAAAATTTTGCTGAAGATCATTCAAAAGCAGTTCTAGCGCTGCATCTGTATGGAACTGCTAGAAATTCAAGTCAGATTTGGAAGAAGACATGGAACCAGGGATATCATTACTGATGTCAGATGGATCATGGCTGAAAGTAGAGAACACTAGGAAGATGTTTACCTGTGTTTTACTTACAATGGAAAGGTTTTCAATTGTGTGGATCATGACAAATTATGAATAACACTGGGAAGGATAAAAACTTCAGAATGTTTGATTATGCTCACGAGGAACCTGTACATGGACCAAGAGGCACATGTTTGGACAGAACAAAGGGATACTTCGTGACTTAAAGTCAAGAGAGGTATGAGTCAGGGTTGTACCCTTACACCATACTTATTCAATCTGTATGCTTAGCAAATAATCTGAGAAACTGAACATGAAGAAAAATTCAGTATAAGGATGGGAGAAATACTTACAAACAACCTACAACATGCAGAAGACACAACACTGCCTGCTGAAAGGCAAGAGGACTTGAAGCGCTTAAGATTAAACACTACAACCTTACAATATGTGATTATACCCCAACATAAAGAAAACAAAAGTCCTCACAGCTGAACCAGTAAGCAACACCATGGTAAACAGAGAAAAGATTGAAGTTGTGAAGGATTTCATTTTACTTGGACCCCAAATTAACACCTATAGAAGCAAGAAATAAAATGACTCATCATATTGGGCAAATCTGCTGCAAAAGACCTCTTTAAGGTGTTAAAGAGCAAAGATATCACTTAAAGGACTAAAGTGGCCATAAGCTTGCTAAAGCAGATGGTCATGATGTTTTCAATTGCTTCCTATACATGTGAAAGTTGGATGATGCATAAGGAAGACTAAAGAAGAACTGGTGCTGCAAATTATGGCGTAGGAGAATACTGAAAATACTACAGACCATCAGAAGAATGAGCAAATAGGCCTCAGAAGAAGTACAGCAAGAATGCTCATTAGAAGCAAGGATGGTAAGGCTTGTCTTACACACTTTGGACACGTTATCAGGAAGGACTAATCTCTGGAGGAGGACTTTGTCTTCATCATCTAGCAGAAACACCACAAGTGGATGGCTTTAAAAGACCGAAAATTTACTCTCATGAAGTTTAGTAGGCTAGAAGTCCAAATTCAGGGTGTCAACTTCAGCGGAAGTCTTCCTTCCCCTCTCAGTCACCTCTGGGGGAAAGTCCTGGTCATTAATATTCCCCGGTCAAGGCGCTTCTCACTACAGGCATCCAAAGAATGCACTACTCTTCTGGCTCTTGTTTCCTGGTGGCATGAGGTGTCCATGTCTCTTTGCTTGCTTCTATCTTTCATAACTCAAAAGAGCTTGGCTCAAGACACAATCCAATCTCGTAGATTGAGTCCTCCCTCATTAATATAACTCCTGGTAACCCATGTCATCAATATCACAAGACAGGACTTACAACATATTAGACGATCAAACCAGATGACAAAATGGTGTATAACCACCTACTGGGAATCATGTCCTAGCCAAATTTATACACATATTTTTGGGGGACACAATTCAATCCATGATAGATATGTTTGCTAACACTGAATGTCAATGAAAAAGAGGAAATCTTTTGATGAATAGATTTATCTGAGTGGCTACAATGAGCTGTAACATAAAAACGATTCTGAGGATGGACCAGGACCAGGTAGCATTTCATTCCGTTGTGTACAGTTGCCATGAACTCACAGCAAGGGCATAAATGACACAAGCTCACCCAAAAATGACAACACAATTTTAAATGTGTTTTGATGGCTGATAATGGAACTTTTCTAGAAGGATTTTATAATCACCACTTTAATTTCCCAAATCTTGTCTTTTTGGAATTCCATTAAATTAATTTTGGGAGAACTGAGATCTTTAGAGACTGAGGTATCCAGGTATATTTTTGAATTCCTTTAGTAAAGTTTTACGGTCTTGTATATTCCTGTACAGACTTACCTCAAGATGTGCTCTGTTATTTGTTGCTTCTGTGAATGGTCTCTTATCCTCACCTGTTTGTCTGTTTGGAGGCTCTGTGGAGCAGTGGTTAAACACTTGGCTGCTGAGAGAAACGTTGGCAATCGAAACCGTTCAACCTCTCCTCAAGAGAAAGACATGGCAGTCGGCATCCATAAAGACTGCAGCCTTGGAAATCCCGTGGGGCAGTTCTACTCCATCCTATAGGGTCACTGTGAGTCAGGAGCCACTCAAAGGCAATGGGTTATGCTGACAAACACTCCTTTATGGAGTGAAGAGGATTTTCTGTTATTCCTGTTTTGCTACTTTTTTCTTCTTTTTAAGCAGGAATGAACATTGAGTATTTTATTAAACATTTTATTTTATTTCAACTTACTTTCTTTTATTTTGATCAGAAGTCAGCAAGCTTTATCCTATAAGGGCCGGATAATAAATATTTTAGACTTGAGAGCTATTTGGTCTCTGTTACAAGTACTCAACTCTGCCACTGCAGTGCAGAATCAACTGTAGACAACTGGCAAACAAAGGGTAGTCATGTTACAATAAAGCTTACTTACACAAACAGGTTTGGCCCATAGGCCTTAGTCTGATGACCCCTGACTAAGATCATCACATGATTTGTTCTTCCTCAATTTGTTAAAGAACTATGAGCTCTCACAATGAAGTCCACAAACTCAATCGTTCTAAGTGCTACATACCTCATTGCTAAATATCACTACCGTCGACTTTGAAGTACTCCCATTGGGAAGCTATGCACTGATGCTAGCAACCAGTCCACCCTTTCAAGCAATTTTGGAACTCTTTCTGGAATAGCCGTTGGGCATAGTGGCACGGTGGCAAGTTTGAAAACTTAATTGTATAGCTGTCTGTGAGGGAGTTTTTAGCTAGTAAACAAAGAACTGTATTGGAACACCCTCCTAGCTCATCTGATCTGACCTCCAATGACTTTTATCTTTACCTGAAGATAAAAGAAATATTGAAAGGAAGACATTTTAATGATATTCAGGGCATCAAGGGTAATATGGGAACAGCTTTGATGTCCATTCCAGGAAAAGAGTTTCAAAATTTATTTGAAGGCTAGAGAAGGCACTGGCATTGGTGCATAGTTTCCCAAGGGGAGTAATTTTGAATTTGACCATAGCGATATTCAGCAATGAGACATGGAGCATTTTTTCTAGGGTGAGTTCACAAACTTAACTGGCAGTCTTTGTATGTTACTGGATTTTTTCATGTTGAATCATCTTTACTTTTCTGGGCTAAGTTCCATTTGGAAATGATTTTTTTAATGCACTGTTGAATTTAACTTGTTGGAATTTTATTTAACAGCTTCACATTTATATTCATGAGTAAGACTGACCAATACGTCTCTGACATTTTACCTGTTTTCAATTTAGTGTTTAGTCTCAAAAAAGAATTGAATAGTTTTTCATCTTTTCCTGAGTTCTGGAAAAATTCTTATCACATGGTATCTGAATTATCTAGTGCTGGTATAATAGAAATGCCATAAGTGGGTGAAATTAACAAACAGGGATTTATTTTCTCACTCCTTCTTAGGCTAGAAGTCCAAATTCAAGGTGCTGGGTCTAAGGAAAAGCTTTCTTGGTCAGCTCTAGAGGAACATCTTTGTCTCTTTGAACTTCCTCCTGGGTGACCTTCATGTGGCTTGACCTCTCTTCAACCACACCTGCTTCTTTTGCTTGTTCCCTTAACTGCTCTTTTATTATCTCAAAAGAGACTGACTTAAAACACACCTACACTAAAACTGTCTCATTAACATAACAATAAAATCTGTGCCCCAAAGGGATGACAACTATACGTGTTTGGGTTAGGATCTAAGATACACATCTTGGGGACACACAATTCAATCCATAATACATGGGAATTATGTGTTCTTTAAAGTTTAGCACAACCATTTTTTATTTGCAATTCCCCAAGCTCAAAATTTCTGAGCTGATGAGTTTTTACTGGGTTGGTTTTGAGGATTTGGGCTCTCTTTTACAGTAAGTTTCTACTTTTTTTAAATTGGAATTTATCCAACTTTTTAGCCTGAACCATGGTCACTTTTGTGATACCCTATATATATCTGAAAGAGATGTATTTTCCTTATTGCTTGGATTCAGTGTTCTGTTTATATCTACCTACCAGTTTTTGGAGGAGCCCTCGTGGTGTAGTGGTAGAAGACCTCTGCTGTTAACCAAAAAGTGGGCAGTTTGAGTCTACCAGCTGTTCCTTGAAACACGATGGGACAGTTCTAGTCTGTCTTATAGAGTTAGTATGAGTAAGAACTGACCTGACAGCAACATATAATGGGTACTAGCTTATTAATAAGTCAAACCCTTTAAATCCTTACTTATTTTTTTGTATACTCTATCTGGTTTTTGAAAGAGATCCACTTAGTGTTTTTTTTATTTTTTTAATAATTTTAATTACTTTGTATAGTCGAATCCGACTCGACGGCACTTGGCTGCTAGCTTGGCTTTGTATAGGTGTTGCCCCTAGGCTGCCATGAGTTGGATCTGACTCGACAGCACTTGGTTTGTATAGGTGTGTATAATTTTTAAATTTGTAAGCCACCTTGTTACAGATTGCATCATGTGCCCCCCAAAAATGTGTGTGTTGATTTAGCTGGGTCATGAATCCCAGTACGGTGTGATTTCCGTCATGCGTTGTGAATGCTGCCTCCGTGATGGTAATGAGGGAGCTGTGCTGTGCGAGACTCGATCTACAAGCCTGGAAAGAGCAGTGAGCAGTGTTGGGAACCTCTTACCATCAAGAAAGCAGCACTGAGAGCAGAACGCACCTTTTGGACCTGAGGTGCCTACACCAGGATGCTGTCCTTAAATTTGTACTCCTAGCCTACTGGGCTGTGGTAATTTCTCATATGAAAGGGGTTGTAGCTTACCAGACTATGACAATAAAATTTCTCTTTCTGAAGCCATCCACGTGTGGTGTTTCTATTGGAGCAATACCAGGTGATTTGAGAGACACCTCTAATTCTCTTAGGTTAGAAAGAATCTGGCTTATCAACAAAGAAATAAATCTATGGAGTGTTGTCTTCTGCAAATTTAAGCAAGGATCAGAGGTACATTCTTCCCTCCTTTCTCACAGTATGCTCGGTGACTGAGTGTGCCCACACATACTTTCTCAAGAGCACCAGAATGTTACCTAGGGGCCAATACTTTGCTGGTCCTAAATTTCAGAGATGGTTAACAGTCACTTCTTCTCCCTCCCATGTTTAGACTTTGTATACCATGACAATTTATACATGATAACGATAGCATTTAATTACATTCATTAGAATGCAATTAAGGTCATTTATTTATTGTTAATGACATGTATAATCCTTCAGTCGGTCTAATAGTATTCAAGAGTTACTCATTAATGTCATAAAAAAAGAGAAGGACCTCTAACGAGATGGAGTCACGCAGTGGCTTCAACAACGGGCTCAAGGATAACAACAGCACGTCAAGATGGCACGTGACCAGGCAGTGTTTTGTTCTGTCCTACATAGAGTTACTCTGAGTTGGAACCAACTCAGTGGCACCTAACAGCAACAATACAACATCAATAACACAGTTAAACATCTACTTCCTTTACCCACATCCAACCATGGGTAGTGGCTATGGCTTAACGGGTACATGCCACATATACACTGTGGGTTTAACCTCTGTGAGATTAACCCTTAGAACAAATTATTTATTTTGAACATAAAAAAAATAATAGCAATAATCCAGTCCCATCGAGTCGGATCCAACCCATGGCAACCCTAGAGGCGAAAGTAGAACTGCCCCATAGAGCATTCAAAGAGCACCTGCTGGATCTGAACTGCTGACCTTTTGGTTAGCAGTGGTAGCACTTAACCCACTACACAAACATAAGTAATATCAAAAGATATTTATCATAAGATAAATATCAAAAGTGACTACCTCACACCAGTCCATAGGTCCATCAGGATTGTTGCAGAGTTTTCTGTAGAAGCATTTCACATCTTGACTCTTCACATCTAGACCAAACAGTTCCTGTACTGCCATGAAAAACTTGTCATAATCAATGGCATCTGCATTGGAACAAAATACAAGCACACTGTCACCAAAGCAAGAACTTCATTGCCTCTTTCAGCTGCATTTCTATCACTTAACATTTTCTTATTTCAGTTCATGAAAACCAGATTCACTGGAATTTTCAAAATTTTTCTTTGGAAATATAATTAGGCCCTTGGCTAAAATACTACTAAGCAGCAAGAAAATATTTTACTTTGGTGCTTAGTATCACCCCCACAGCTTTTGTTTCAATAGTTTTAGGAGTCTTGTTCAGGAATACAAGGATAAGCAAATGAAGTACTTAGTAGCTACTGTGAAAGGTCTACAAGTCAAGGGTCTCTGCTAGGGCTCCTGTTGGAGAGAAGGTGGAAGAGCACGAAAAATTTAAATTGTACTTTAAATGAAGGTTTACAGAAAACGCTGGCTTCTCATTAAACAGTTAGCACACATACTGCTTTACGACATTGATCAACAACCCCATGATATGTGAACACTCTTCCTTCCCATTGTTTTCAGGTCTCCCCCAGGCTTCCAGTCCTTGACCCTGGGCTGGTTTGCTCCTTTAATTTCGTTTTGTTTTATGGGCTTGATCACCACCCTTCTGTGAACCACGGGAGTGACTACATTCCTGAGCTGTAAGGGTGCCTGGGGGCCATACCCGCAGGTTTCTGCAGCCTCTATCTCAGGTCAATAAATCTGGTCTTTTTTGTGAGTTAGAATTTTGTACAAAGAACAATTCTTGATTGGTTTTTTAACACTGTGAACATATACATACCATTGTTTGAGTCTTGATTTCACCAAATCTGGTGATTAACTCGGGTATAACAATTCAGTTGAAGTATAAGAAGGAATTAGAGGATCCCTCAAACTGTATAAACAAAATTATATTCTTATATTTATTTAATAAAAATTGTACTGTGCATTTACTATGTGTCAAAACTAAGCTAGACACTGAATTTAGAATGAAAAGCATGATATGCAAGCTCCATGCCCTCAAGGAGCTTATAGTCTGATGGAAGAAACAGAAAATTAAGTGAATGAACACAGAAAATATTTACAGATTACCAATGAGCTTCTGTTCAGAGTGATGAAGAATTTTAGACACAGATAGTGGTGATGGTGAACAAGGACTCGATGAATGTAACCAGTGTCACTGATGGTACATGGAAAAAGTGCTGAAATGGCAAATGTTTGGTTATGTATAACAAATCTGCTGCCACTGAGTTGATTCTGACTTACAGCGACACTGTAAGACAAAACAGAACCCCCAGAGGGTTTCTAAACTTATAATTTTTACAATAGCAGATTGCTATGTCTTCCTCCCTCAGAGCAGCCGCTGGTCTTGAACTGCCAACCTTTCAGTTAGCAGATGAGCATTTTAACCACTGTTACACGAGGGCTTCATTTATTATATATGTTTATTTACAAAAAATTTTTAAAAAGATTAATAGGTTGTGACAGATAAGGCTAATTAACATAGGTCAATGTTAGATTCATCTGTGTGTAAGGTGAGGCGCAGCACCGCTTCACAAGGTACGAAGGCATCCCTGGAATGCTAGCAATGTCCTTTGTCTTCATCTAGCATAGGATCACTATGAGTCTGAATCAGTTTGAGAAAAATGGGTTTGGAAGGTTCTGTGTGTCTACAGGGTGCCATCCTGCTGGCCTCTTACTAGAAGGGAAAGGAGAGGGTGGAGAGGAGAGGAGAGGAGATTGTTGGCAGGATGTGACATGTACAGAACGAAAAGGAAGAGTGTGCTGTTACCAGGCAAGGAGACCAGAGGAGACTGCCGATAGGCGGGCACGCAAATTTAACTTGGATTATATACTACTTTCACTTAATCACAATTAAAAAAAAAAAATGGGTGTTTTTTTTTTGTTTTTTTTTTTTTGCTTTTTAGTTGGTATCCACAGGGACGTTTACCAACATCACAAATTAACAAGCTATAAGGTTGGTGGCTGACACCCACCCAGTGGCTCTGCAGGAGGAAGACCTGGTGATCTGCTTCCATAAAGACCATAGTTATACAAACTCTAGGGGGCAGTACGACTCTGTCACATGGGGTCACTGTGAGTCAGAATCAACTGGGTGGAACCTAACAACAGTGACATATTTTACTTAAGATTAAAGGTTCCTGTTGGTGCAATTGTGAAGCACTTAGCTGCTGGCAGGGCAGCGGTTGGAACCCATCCAGCAGTTCCTCAGGAGAAAGACCTGGAGATCTGCTCCTGTAACGGACATCAAAAAACAAAAACTACTACCATCAAGTCAATTCTGACTCATAGCGATCCTGTAGGACAGAGTAGAACTGCCCCATAGAGTTTCCAAGGAGCACCTGGTAGATTCAAACTACTGATCTTTTGGTGAGCAGCTGTAGCACTGACCACTATGCAACCAGAGTTTCCCACCTATAAAGGACACAGCCAAGAAAACCCTATGGGACAGTTCTTCTGTATAATCTTGTCTGTATAGCTTGAGGGATCCTCTAAATCTTTCTTGTACTTCAACTGAATTGTTACACCCCAGTGAAATCAAGACTCAAAAAATGGTGTATGTACATTTACAGTGTCAAAAAAACAGTCAAGAATTGATCTTCGTACAAAATTCTAACTCACAACAAAGTCCAGATTTATTGACCTGATAGAGTCTGTAGAAACCTGATGGTATGGCCTCCAGGCACTCTTTTAGCTCTGTAATGAAGTGACTTCCAAGGTTTACCAAAGGATGATGATCAAGCCCATAAAACAAAATGAAACTAAAGGGGCAACCAGCCCAGGGTCAAGGACTAGAAGCCTGGGGGAGACCTGAAAGCTGGTAATAGGAAAACAAGGCCCAGAAGGGACAGTGTTCGCATATCATTGCGTTGTTGATCAATGTCAGATTATTACAACATTCTAAGAGAGAGATACTACAAAACAGTCCAAGTTTATACCATACCAAGATATCTGATTTAGGAGACTAGCTAGTTAGAGCATCCTATAAGACTGAGCCAGAGCACAACAGGCAAAGCTCAAGAAGCTGGCAAAAGAGGCAAACAAAGAATGAGAAAGGGAAAAAACAGGACAGTGGTATGACAGAAGACATGGAGCCCTGAGTGCGCAGTGGTTAGGCACTCAGCTGCTAACTGAAGGTTTGAACCACCAGCTGCTCCTTAGGCAAGACATGGCAGTGTGCTTCTATAAGGGTCTGCAGCCTGGGGAACCCTACAGGACAGTTTTATTCTGTCCTATACGGTTGCTAGGAGTCAGAATCAACTCCATGGTAACAAGAGTTTTGATGGTGGAAGACACAGAAGGAGAAAGCTTCTTAAAGTGGAGGCTGTTAACAGTGTTAATGCATTGAAATGGACAACTAGGCTGGAAAATGAAAATAATTTATTGATTTTGGTAAGCATCTTAGATTATCAAATACTTCAGTAAGGGTATTTTCAGCAAAGCCATGTGTAAAGTCAGATTTGACTGCATTGAAAACTCAAGTGGTGAGGATGTGAGGAACACTCTTATTGGAAAATTTAGTGTGGAAACAAAGAGGAAAGAGACATACAGTGGCAACTTAACGGGATGCAAAAGTCAAGGTCAGGGCGTTTGCATATACTTTCAGATTGAGAGGCCAAAACCAGTAGGGAAGGAGATTTTGAAGCTGTTGAAGCAATGAGATAGCCTTGAAGGCAGGGAGGAAGGAAAGGACAGGCGCTGCCTTAGGGCATTCAGAAGGGGAAGGAAGATGGTTTAAAAGAAATCTTGCTGCTCTTTTGGCCTTGCTGCTCTCCCTGATGCTGGAAGCTTTGCTGGAGCAAGCAAAACATAGATAGAGGGCTCGGAAGGCAGCTGGGGGTTTAGAAAGCTAACACCAGAGACAGTAAAGTCAACGGATTAGGAACAAATGAACACCTTGTCAAGTACTTTACAAAGCTCAGCCAAGTTCGCAACCAATTCAAGATCATATCTAAAACATCTGCATCTTAGCTTAGCATTCAGATATTGAGTGACTTGGGCAGATAGATGACTTACCTGTACCTCCCTTTCTTTTTCACAGCTAAAGTAGGATAATAGCCATAATTGTCTTCTAGAATTGTCATGCAAGTCAAATAATGTTTATTGACCACAACCAAAACCAAACCCACTACAGTAGGCTTGATGCCCACTCACAGAGACCCTATAGGGCAGAGTAGAACTGTCCCACAGAGTTCTCAAGGAGAAGGTGGCAGATATGAATGGCCAACCTTTTGGTTAGCAGTTGTAGCACTTAACCACTACACTACCAGAGTTTCCAAAGTTTATATTAAAGTGATTGGTACATTATGAAACACTGTTCAATACTTCTGGATCTGGAGTTCAACATTTTCAATTATATATAAGTATGTATCTTAGTTCACCAAAAGGCTGACCATGCCGTGCCTTCAGCAGTATTACTGGCTCCGCTCCTTTTATCCCAGCATCAGGATTTGTTCTGTCCATCTTTCTGTCTTCTACTAAGGCTGGCTCTTCACCCCTGCCCTGAATGCCCTGAAGGTGCACATTTCACAATTCCCCCTTGATCTCTGACCATGGTGGTAGACTTTCTTTAGTTTTGCTTTGGGGTCTCTGCTGCTAATATTCCCAGCAGACTTCAGCCCACCAGACTCATTTTACCTTATCATGTCCAAAACCATTCCAGCTCAGAAAGTGGGAGAGGTCCACACAAGACAGTATTGATGTGATATGAAGGATAGACTCTCATTAGGAAAATGTTTGGTCTCAGTTTAGAGAAGTATCTTAGCATGGCTTGCTCATGATCACCATGCATTATGGAGAGTCCCAGGTTAGACTGCAAACCATCAAATAGCACAGGCTTCAGAGAAACCCTTAGATATCATTTAACCCACCCCCTTATTTAACAATTAAGATCACCAAGGTTCAGAGAAAGGAAACGGCTTCACCTAAGTCTACTTAGCTATGCAGCAACAGAGTCAGAACCAGAACTCAGATCTTCAGCCTCCCCATTCAGTGCCTTTGCTGTTAAATGTTGCTGCTTTTCTCTGATGGCTTAAAATACTTCACAATTCTAATCAATAGACATTACGAGACTGCTCTGTAATCACTGATCTTACCTTCTTTTTGGGTAAACAAGCCTAATCTTTCATCTCTTTTCTGGTCTGCTGTACGTTCAACCAATCTTTCAAACCCCTTCAAAGCTGTTTTGAAATTGGTCGTCTGCAGGACAATGCCTAAATCATCTTGTGCTGCCTTGAAATCCATAATGACGTAGGAAATCTTTTATTCCTATACAAATAGCAGAAAACTGCCAACTGGGAATACCTTCCAGTTATTATAATGCCTCCCTGCTGTTTCAGTTTTTGCCCCAAGCATCATTCCTTTGATCTGAAAATACCATCCTATCAGAGTAAGATCTGCCCCCTATGACGTTAGCAGGGAGGAAAGCTGACTTTTAGTCTAATGCATTTCATACAGGCAAACATTGCAGGAGAAATCCTGACTTCACAATGTACCACTGTCCCTCATATGGCCCTCATTGCATCATAATGTCTCTGTAACATCCTACTCCTTCATAAGGCAGTGGGAGGGTTGAGATACATTTCCCACAAATTGTGCATGTGTCTGACTATACACTGCCTGTGAAGTAAGAAAATTGGGCATCATTTTTTCTTTCCTACATCCCTTCTCACCTTAAAGCTTTTCACTTTCCTCAAGAAGTGTGGAGAGTCAAGTTCACATTCATTCTTGCAGCTCTACTAGATACAGAAATTTGAACTTCTAAAGGTAAAAATGTATTTTAGCAGCTGGAATTTCTACCACAATGAAGACATCCTGAGAGGTGACAGAAAAGAAAAATGTCTCTCCTTTATGCACTGTCCTTCAATTAAAATAATAGAGGCCAGAAATGGAGAAGGCATAGTTTCTGATTGTGAGAAAGGTTTTTCAAGGCATCAGTAGCTGAATATATACAGGCTTTGCTGCATCTTTCTTCTCTACTTCCAATCTCCAATCTGATTTAGTCCAATAGCTATTGACTCAGGTTTTCTCATCTACAATTTTTAATAGGAAGGAGAGGTTGCCTAATATTTTATCAGTTAGTTACCCTTCTGTGCTTTGAGTAATTTAATAAAGTTCCTAAGCTTAGATAATCCATCTTTAAAACTGTCTTGCAAGACCTTGAATTCAGAGGTGAATCAAGAGGCGTTGCTAGCCACTGCCAGCTCCAGTATTGTCTCACTGGTGTCTATTTCTGGCTGCAACTTATTAAAATCCGCTGTTGACTTCAACTCATAGTGATCCTTTAGGGTGGAACAGAACTGTCACATAGGATTTCCAAGGAGCAAATGGTGGATTCAAACTGCCAAGCATTCAGTTAGCAGCCACTGCTCCTATCCACAGGGCCACCGGCACTCCATCACCTATTAGAAGAGTAAAAGAAGATTTTATGTAGAGAAAACTCTCCTAATTCTATTTACTGCCTTTTTCCCTTTAAAGTTTTCAAAGTAGTGAGTGCTGTATTCACATTTTCCAATTTCAAAACATATTATAAAGCTAGAATAATATAAACAGTGTGGTACTGATCAACACAGACCAATGGAATAGAATTAAGAATCCAGAGATAAACCCATATCTCTATAGCCAATTGATTTTCCATAAGAGTACCAGTGGACAGTCAATGGAGAAAGAGTAGTCTTTTCAATAAATAGTGCCTGGATGACTGGATTTCCATATTTCCACATAGGAGAATTGGAAATGCTGGTGGTGTAGCAATTAACAGCTCAGCTTAGGATATGTTAATTTGAGATGTCTATTAGATAAACAGTTGTGAATGTTGATAGATGTCTATTATTGAAATTTACATACCAGCTATTAAGGCCAAAGATTAGGAAATTGAAGATTACTACCACTTTCTGCAGTCCGAAAATGACTGAACATGCAATCAGTATGCATTGATACTTACTGGTGATTGGAATGCAAAAGTTGGAAACAAAGAAGAAGGATCAGTAGTTGGAAAATTCAGCTTTGGTGACAGACATGATGCTACAGATTACACAACAGAACCATGCAAGACCAATGACTTCTTCATTGCAAATACCTTTTTCACCAACACAAACAGCAGCTATATACATGGACCTCTCCAGATGGAATACACAGAAATCAAATTGACTGCATCTGTGGGAAAATACAACAGAAAAGCTCCATATCTGTAGTCAGAACAAGACCAGGCACTAGCTGTAGTGCAGATCATCAATTGCTCATATGCAAGTTCAAATTGAAACTGAAGAAAATTAGAACAAATCCACCAGAGCCAAAGTACAACCTTGAGTATAACCCACCTGACTTTAGAGACCATACCAGGAATAGCTCTGATGTGTTGAATACTAATGACCAAAGACCATAAAACTATGGAATGACATCAAAGACATTATCCATGAAGAAAGCAAGACATCACTAAAAAGACAAGAAAGAAAGAAAAGACCAGGTTGGATGTCAGAAGAGACTCTGAAACTTATTCGCAAACATTAAACAGCTAAAGCAAAAGGAAGGAATGACGACTCAAAAGAATTAAACAGATTTCAAACGGCAGCTTGAAAAGACAAAATGAAATATTATAAGGACATGTACAAAGGGCTGTACATAGAAAACCAAAAGGGAAGAACACACTCTACTCTTCTCAAGTTAAAAGAACAAAAAATTCAAGCCTCAAGTTGCAATAGTTAAAGATCCTACAGGGAAAGTATTAAATGATTCAGGAAGCATCAAAAGAAGATGGAAGGACTACACAGAGTCACTATACCAGAAAGAACGGTTGATGTTCAACCATTGGAAGAGGCAGCATATGATCAGTAACTGATGGTACTTTTGGAAGACATTGAAGCTTTACTGAAGACACTGGCAAAAACCAATGCTCCAGGAACTGATGGTATATCAACTGAAATACTTCAACAAACAAATGCAGTGCTGGAAGTGCTCACTCATCTACAACAAGAAATCTGGAGGACATCTACCTAGCCAACTGACTAGAAGAGATCCATATTTATGTCTATTCCCAAGAAAGGTGATCCAACTAAGGGCAGAAATTATGGAACAATATCATTAATATCAGACACAAGTAAAATTTTACTAAAGATCATTCAAAAGGAACTCCAAAAGTATACTGACAGGGACTTGCCAGAAATTCAAGCTGGATTCAAAAGAGGACGTGGAACCAGGGATATTATTGCTGATGTCAGATGCATCTTGGCTGAAAGCAGAGAATACCAGAAAGATGTTTACCTGTGTTTCACTGACTATACAAAGGCATTTGACTGTAAGGATCATACAAATTATGGCTAAAGTTGTAGAGAATGGGAATTCCAGAACTCTTAATTATGCTGTTAAGGAATCTGTACATGGATCAAGAAGCAGTAGTGTGAACAGAACAAGTGGACACTGCACGGTTTAAAGTCAGGAAAGGTGTGTGTCACGGTTGTATCCTTTCACCATAACTTTTCAAACTGTATGCTGAGCAAATAATACAAGAAGCTGGACTGTATGGAGAAGAACAAAGCATCAGGATTAGAGGAAGATTTATTATCAACCTGCATTATGCAGATGACACAACCTTGCTTACTGGAAGTGAAGAGGATTTGAAACACCGATGAAGGTCAAAGACCACAGCCTTTAGTATGGATTGCACCTCAACATCAAGAAAACAAAAATCCTCATAACTGAACCAGTAAGCGACATCATGATAATGGAGAAAATATTGAGTTGCCAAGGATTTCACTTTACTTGGGTTCACAATCAATGCCCATGGAAGCAGCAGTCAAGAAATCAAGACACATTGCATTGGGAAAATCTGCTGCAAAGGGCCTATTGAAAGTATGGAAAAAAGTAAAGATGTCACCTTGAAGACTAAGGTGTGCCTGACTCAACCATGGTATTTTCAATCACAATGTATGCATGTAAAAGCTGGACAACGAATAAGGAAGACAGAAGAATTGAGTCCGTTGAACTGTGGTGTTGGAGAAGAACATTGAATGTACCATGGACTACCAAAAGAACAAACAGATCTGTTCTGGAAGAAGTACAACCAGAGTGCTTCTTGGAAGCAAAGATGGCACCACTGCATCTCACATGCCTTGGACATGTCAGGAGGGATCAGTCCCTGGAGAAGGACATCAGGCTTGGTAGAGTGGAGGGTCAATGTAACGGACTGAGACAGTGGCTGCAACAATGGACTCAAGCATAAAAATGATTGCAGACATGGTGCAAGACCAGGCAGTGTTTCGTTCTGTTGTGCATAGGGTCGCTATGAGGTGGAACTACAACAACAGTCAACTCTGGCAAATACTGCTGATCAATCACTAATGATGAGGACAGAAAAAGAACTACTGGCATGTTGATGACTGGTAACCTTGGTTAAGAGCTGTCCCCGTAAGGTAGTGGGTTATGAGAAAGTGGGAAGAGGAGATATAAAAACAGTAAATGCACATTAGGGCAGTGGAGCAATTTCACACTATCATGGCCATCTATAGAGAGAGCTACAGGATGTGTTTGCACTTGTATTTTCTCAATGGCAAAAATGATATAATCACAAAATGTAAAGAGCATTATAGTAAATCACTCATGTTCCCACCGTACTTAAAAAAAATTTTTTTTTAAAGAAGATTGCTTTTCAGGCTGCATATTTTGATATTTCACACTGTTTCAATAGACACCAGACAAACCAAACCCAATGCCATCAAGTCGATTCCAGTTCATAGTGACCTTATAGGACAGAGTAGAACTGCTCCATAGTTTCCAAGGAGTACCTGATGGATTTGACTGTCACTCTTTTTGATCTTGTTAACAGAGGCAGTACTGAATCAGTACATCACCAAGGTCTTTATTTCAATAGAACTGTGCACATTATTTAAATTTTAATGTAGTCTAGTGGTTAAGAGCTTAGTTGCTAACCAAAAAAGTCAACAGTTCACCAATTGCTCACTGGAAACCCTGAGGTCACCATAGGTCAGAATCAACTCCACAGCAATGAGTTTTCTTTTTGTTTTTTGGTTTATTTCAAAAACCTGTCCCCATGTTTCTAATGTCCTTCATAAGAATGCTTTTTAAATTACAACTGTTTTTCTCAAGCAAATATTTGATTTGATTTGATTAATTTGACACACAAATCACTGTAAAAGGTGATTAAGATAAACGGAAGCAAACACCAACCTAGCTGTATGAAGAAAGGAAGAATGTTGCCATAGTTAAAGAAAAGCCTCAATGAAACATAAATGGAATGGTTTCTTTAAACCATAATTTGGCTTCAGCTTTCCCAACGATTTAGAAGCAACTCTACACAGAAGTAGGAAACCCTGGTGGTGTAGTGGTTAAGTGCTACAGCTGCTGACCAAAAGGTCAGTAGTTCAAACCAGCCAAGCCCTCCTTGGAAACTCTATGGGGCAGCTGTACTCTGTCCTATAGTGTCACCAGGAGTCACAATCAACTCAACAGCACTGAGTTTGGGTTTTGGTTTTTTTGGTATATGCAGTCACAGCGATGGCTGGTTTCGCAGCAGGTCTATAGTGAGAGCCTTACAGTCCATCTGTCAGAAATCTTGTTGGGGCAACAGATCACTGTGTATTTTCTACTTCTGAGTTCACCATGATAAACCTTCAGTTCTCAGGATAACTGGAAGGAGAAGCCTTCTGGAGTGAAATGAGTATTCTCAGCTGATGTAAGTAGGAGAGCAAAGAAAGAACAGGAGTTCAACAGCGCATGGCGTCAGCCAACCAGATCCTGCTGAGAACCTGGGCCAAGCTCAGCCAGGCATTTTCACAATTAAAGGATGAAACAAGAGAAGGGTCCTTAGTTATGACATGCCCCACACATCTGTCTCTTTAGTCACACTGCAGCCATCTAGACTGGTACCTCGTACATCAGAGGCATAACTGTCACACTGCAATCTCTCTTCATCCTTCACCATCATTTTGGTAATTCCTTATGGTCTCTACTAAATCTGGCATCTTTTCTTTTCTGTAGTTTATTCTCTCTTTGGTGGCTTACCTCCAGAAATAGTGCCTGGAAGATAAACTTTTCACATCTGGCATGCCTAAAAATACCTTTCACCTTCCCTCACATTTGATCAATATTTGGATGATGTTATGGATTGAATTATGTCTCCCCTAAAATCCTAACCTCTATGCCTGCAGTTATAATCCAGTTGGGGAATGCATTGTCTTTACTATGTTAATGAGACAGAATTAGTGAAGGGTGTGTCTTAAATCAATCTCTTGACATGTGAAAGAGATTAAACATGCAAATAAAAGAGTCCAAGATGGGGGTAGAGATGTCAAGCCACATGAAGACTGCACAGGAGCAGAAGCTTGAAGAGATAAGGACGTTCCTCCAGAACCAACTTAAAGAAAAAGCCTTTCCCTACAGCAGCATCCTGAACTTGAACTTCTAGTCTCATAAACTATGAAAAGCTAAATTTCTGCTTGTTAAAGCAGAATTTCTGTTACAGTAGCACTAAATAACTAAGACAGATCAGATGGAATTCCATGTTAGGAATAATTTTCTGGCAATATTTTAAAGAAATTGTGTCACTGTCCTTTACCTTCCAGTGTTGCTGTTAATAGTCTATCCAGATCAGCACCTGTTCTGAAGTTTTTCTGATCCCTGATGCCTTGTATATAGCCCACTTTTCTCTTTTCCCTCTCAGGATGCTCCTAGATGTTCTTTGTTGTCCAAGCTGTTCCAAAATGTCACTTATGGGTGTTGGTGCAGATCTACTTATATAGCATATTTTAAGTCGATCATAACCTAACTACTCAGTTTCTTCAGGAATTGTGAATGTTTATTCTTCCTTAATTCTATGAACACTCAAATTTTGCTTTTTTTAGAGCAAGGTTATACAAGAAATGTAATTTGTGAAACAAATTTATGGTTTTGGGGGCAGGCTGTGGGCAGGTCCAGAGTTTACCCATTAAGCTGATTCCTACATCTTTTTTATCTGAGAATCTATGTGCACAAGAAGAGCCAACATTCAGAGTTTGAAGGCATGCCGGAACCTCTTTTAAAAAAAAATTCAGTTATATTCACGAAAATATATTTCCTAAGGCAGAAAAAGGTGTAGATGTCTTTGGCAAGATTTTCTGTGAGGGCTCTTTGCTTATCATCAGGAGCCAAAATTAGAGAGGCAAAGAAGAATGCGTTCCAAGCCCTGGGAAAGACATTATCTAGTGAGTTAGTGAAGGATGAAGTTACGTCTCAGTTGATGCAAACATGACAAGTCAAAGGTTGGGAGTTATCAATTATGCCAAGCAAAAAATGGCAGATCAAGCCTTTTCTGTATCTCACCCCTCTCCTCATAATTTGCAAACAGCTTTCTTGGCATACAGAGATTATGATGATTCAGTGCCTCAATGTTGTTGTTGCTAGTTGCCTTCCAATGGGCTCTGACTTATGGCAACTTGTAACAGAACCAAACTTTAGCCAGTCCTACCTGAAACTTGCTCTTAAGCACAGTGTAGTTAAAAGTGCTTAATGTTTGTTGTACAAGGACATTAAACTGGGCCTCTTTCCACCTTGGAGAGGTTTTACAATACAGGAGACTTGAAGAATTCCCATTTCTAAATGAAAGCGTTGCACCTTAGCATTAGGAAAACAAAAACCATGACAACTGGACCAGTAAGCAACATCGTCGTAAATGGAGAAAGGATTGAGGTTTTCAAGGATTTCATTTTGCTTGGGTCCACAATTAACGCCCTTGGAAGCAGCAGTCAAGAAATCAGAAGATCCATTGCTTTGGGAAAATCTGCTGCAAAGGACTTCTTCAAAGTATTCAAAAGTAAGGATGTTACCTGGAAGACTAAAATGCGCTTGACCCAAGCCATGGCATTTTCAATCACATCATATGCATGTGAAAGCTGGACCACAAACAAAGACAGAAGAAGAACTGACGCCTTTGAATTGTGGTGTTGGAGAAGAGTGCTGAATGTACCATGGAATGCTAAAAGAACCAACAGAACTGTTCTGGAAGAAGTACAACCAGAGGGCTCCTTTGAAGCAAAGATGGTAAGACTGTGTCTTACATACTTTGGACATGTTGTCAGGGAAGATCAGTCACTGGAGGAGGACATCACACTTGGTAGAGTGGAGGGTCAGTGGAAAAGAGGAAAACGCTCAGCAAGATGGACTGACACAGTAGCCACAACAATGGGCTTAAGCATAAAAATGACTGTGGACATGGTACAAGACCGTGCAGTGTTTCGTTCTGTTGTTCACGGGATCACTATGAGTCAGAACCGACTCAACAGCACCTAACAACAGTGACAACAAAGGAAAGGACTAGACAGTCTACAAGAGGGACTGTGCTGAGGTACTAAAAACCAGTTCTGCCTGCATTATTACTCCACCTTCAAAAGACTTAGAGAAAGTCAAAGACACTATAGTGAGCACTTCAAAGAGAATTGTCAGAAGTGCCTTAACCTTTCTCCATTTCTTTCTGCCCAAGTGGCAGCCGAAGGGAGCTGACCACAGCTGGCCCACTTGCCTCCAGCAGAGTACTTTCAGAACGCAGTACAGCAATGATGCATATATATTTGCAGAAGGTCAGATGTTAGACCCTGAGTAGAAGAATCTTGGGAGGAACTCCAGTAGAGAAAGAATGCTTACAGGGACTGAACCTCAAAACCAACTCTATTGTCACTGAGTTGACTCTGACTCATAGTAACACTATAAGGAGTCTAACCAAGGGACTGAGGAGATGTAAGTGGCCAGGCAATGAAGTCATTGCCCAAGTCAAGGAAGACGCAGGAGACAGAGTCCCAGTGACCTTGAGTTCTCTGGAGAACCCACGAATTATCCTAGATGCAAAAACCTAGCATTTAAAATCTGCTGCACAGAAGGAGCTGCAGATAGATGGGCATGGAAAACTGATTTGTATACTTTCAATATATTGTTTTACTTAATCACAATATATTTTCACTTAATCACATATATTGTTGTATACTTTCACTTAATCACAAGAAAAAAAAAGAAAAGAAACAAATAGAACTCATTACACTCGGAGAGTACTACCACTAGACTATGACTTTACCATAAAGGAAGATTTTTCATGGCAATCTTGAAGGAGTCCTTAGCTGAACTGACACACATAGTGGATTGAGGAAGTGGGAGACACTAATCTTGTTGTCTCCTGGTTTCTAGCTCCCACGTCCCCCACTCCCAGAGGTCTCTGGGCCTGAAGCAGATTCTAGTGCTCTAGTCTGTGGGTTGGGGGATGAATTTTAAAATTTCAGTGGTCTGGACTTTATATTAACAGAACTTGACCAGAAAAGCTTTGTTATTGTTGTTGCTGTTACATGCTATGCAGTAGAATTGCTCTGTAAGGTTTTCTAAGCCGTCTGAGGTCTCACAATTAAGTCTGCAAGCCAGCCCCAAGCCAAGTGCCGTCGAGTCAGATCCAACTCATGGCAACCCTAGGGGCCAGGGCAGAACTGATCCCCAGAGTATTCAAGGAGCACCTGGTGGATTTCAACTGCCAACCTTGTGGTTAGCAGTGGTAGCACATAATGCTAAAAAAGGTGCTACATGCCTCATTACCGAATATCAGTATGGTCATTTTTTAAATACTCCCCTTGCCAAACTGTGAATCCATGCCAGCACCTAGTCCACCCTTCAAAGCAATCTGGGAATTCTTTTTTCTGGAAGTGCCATTACAGCTGTTGCTGTATTATCCTTGATGTCCTGAATGCCATCAGAAATGTCTTCCTTTCAGTATTTCCTTTATCTTCAAGTAAAGAAAAATTTACTGGGGGTCAGATCAGGTAAGTAGGAAGGGTGTTCCAAAAAAGTTGTTTGCTTACTGGCTCAAAACTCCCTCACAGACAATGCTGTGTGAGCTGGTGCACTGTTGTGGTGCAAGAGCCATGAATTGTTGGTGAAAAGTTCAGGTCATTTTCATCCTTTTCACACAGCCTTTTCACCAAATAGTAAACTTGATTAACTGTCCAGCTGGTAAAAATTCATAATCAACAATCCTTTGAATATCAAAAAAGGTTAGCAACATTGTTTTTACTCTTGGTATGGACTGAGAGAACATTTTTCTTCATAGATAATTGGTTGACTGCCTTTGTGCACGTTGATGCTTTGTTTCAGGGTCATATTGGTACAGCCATGTTTCATCACCTTACCTCTCCAAAAGGTGCTGGTGAACTTTGACTCTCCTTTGCTTTTGTTCATAGGTGAGCTTCTCCAGGACCATTTTTGTACCTACATACCTTTCTCATGCCAAGATTTTCAGTTAAGAACTTCTGGTTTCTTTATCAATGTTTGCTTGGTCAGTTATGCTTCTCACGGTCAGTGAAAGATTTCGAGGCACAATTCAATGAATTTTTGCAATGTTTTTGTCAATTCTGCTCATTACTGGGCACCCTGACCTCTCTTCATCAGTAACACTTTCTCTCCCCTTTGAAAAACATTTAACTCATTTGTACACCACTGCTTTCTGCATGGCACTATCCCATACACTTGGACTAACATGTCTCTGATTTCACTTCCACTCTTGCCAAGTTTAACAAGAAGTTTAATGTTTGTTTCTTGCTCTAATTCAAGCTCCAAGATCCTGATGGCACACACAATGATAATGAATGCCATTCAGCAAGACACCACCACATGTCAACACAAACACCACTGTGAGACATTGATATACTAAGGTTATGAAACCTAACCTAGTTGTTTGTACAGTGCTGCCAACATAAGCTCGCAGTGGCAAGTTCCTGAACTTAACTGTTAGACCCTGTAATCTTTATAGGAGCAGACTACCAGGTCTTTAAACAGCAAAGCTGTGCAGCTGAGTGTTTAACCATTGTGCTACCAGGGAGAAAAAGTAAAGCTACTTTTTCGCTTGTGCCTGACCAAGTCCAATTCAGTTAAAATGGCTATGCATTTATTTCTCCTCTATGAAGCTGTATATTCTAGCTGGAACTGATGATCACCAAGGACAACAACAACATGATGGAAAAAGAGCCCAGAAGACAGAAAGACCTACATGAATGGGTGACTGTAGCAACATGTGACCAGAAGAATCAGATGGTGCCCGGCCACCACCAGTGACAGCCATGATGGAGCTCACAATGTTGAGTCCCAGTGACAACAAGAGAAAAAAAGGGTGCATCCTAAGAACTCCACTAAAAGACTGCAAATGAGTCGAAGGCCTAAGAGTTTTCTTGGGAGCATGTCCCCTAAACCTGATACTGCTCCTGATTGTAGATCATTACTGACGTTAACTCTTCGGAAAGGAATAGAATGGACTCAGGGACACAGAGTGGCCATATCATGTGTGCACTGGATGGTTAGATGCATCTATAGGATATCATCCTACTACTTACTAGAAGGGAGTGGAGAGGGTGGAGAGGAGGGGACACGAGAGGCTATTACTTGTATAAAACAGAAAGGTGGAGTGTGCTGTCACTGGGCCAGGAGAGCAGAGGGAGCTACAGTTAGGCAGGCATGCAAATTTGAATTGTATTGTAAACTTTCACTCAATCACAATAAACAAATGTAGTATTTTGCCATTATCCAACATTAGACCATTCTGAAACTGAGTCAAACCTTATGTTATTAACAAGCAATTTCTGTGATATCATTGCCTGTTTCTGTCAAGCATAACATCCTCAACATTTCATAGCAGTGCCCCAAACAACTCATTACCAGCATTCTTAAACATCTGTCAGAAGCCTGTTACTCTCCCTCACACCCAGTTATCATTCCTGTCTGTCATGTGGTGGTCTGGCCTTTATCTGATCATTGTCCGCTCCCCTATCAGCACCAGAATGTAAGTTTCTTGAGAGCCGAGACTGAACACTGAACAATGAATCAGCACTACGCTGGAAATACCCAAGTGGACAGTAATCGTGCTCAACTTTTTCAATGGTTGCCCAAATCAAGTATACCAAAAGTAAATATCTTTAAGGGGGCAAGTTGGTTATTCACTGTGCCAGAAAGGAGAACTCACCCTAAGAGTCTGCCTTCAGGGAATCTGGAACGGGGATTCATTGACTTGTCAGTCTTTAGTAGTCTTTTGAAAAGGAGGAGGGGTATGCGCTCCTGGAGGGTGATTACTTTGTCCTTGCACAAACATTGTGCTGGCCACCAATGCCCAGGACAGCCTGCAAGTCTGTTTCACGTCAGGGTCCTCCTTTGGGGCCTTGCTAGGGACTGTGCAAAAGCAGCCCCTGCAGAATGTGACCACATTCCCAACCTATATTTCACTTGTACTACATTTTTCATTGGCTACTGGGGAAAAGGCCGGATCTAAAATATGTGCTGTTCTAAATAAGGCACCTGCCTTTCTATACTGGGAAATTTAGGTTGAAAGCTGCGGGCACAGCCGGACATTCACTGCCAGTTAAGGGCTTAGCCTGGCAACAGGACAGTCAACCATCACAGCATAGTGGGACAGGAAGGACAACATTGGCAGGCCTTGGGGCCGAGCTTGGAGCTTAACTTCAGAGTCACACTCGTAATGCCATTTCCTTCCTTCTGCTGTCCTAAACTGAGGGTAGCCAACTTCCTACCCCTAGCCATTGCAGTATATACCCTTTACAAGTCCTTGGGCAAATCCTCCAGCGCTCAGGAAGTCACCTCCCCAGCAATTTACTATTTCTTCCTCAGGTTTCTTATCTGAAGAGCGTTTGCCTGCCGGCCTACCCCCAAGTCTTTCAAGTTTGTTTTTCACATTGTTAGAGGTGCAGTGGGCTGTGCGCTGTGGGCTGTTGGCAGGTTATTACAGCTTCCTGAGAGAAGCCTAGTCATCCAACCCTCTCCTTAGCACGTGGTAGGAGTCATAAATATTTATGAATGAATACAGAAGCGAACGTGCGACTGGCCACGAGGCTTTCAGGGTGGGTATGGGAGGAGTTCGGGTGTGAGGTGGCGATACAGTGATTTTCGCCCCTTCGGCCCTACTCTCCCGGTTCGCCCGGGCGCTAATTCATACCTGCAGGCCACGCTGCGGGAAGGCGGGTAGAGGGGCATTAGGCTCGCAAACACGGGGTTCGAGAGAGGGCGGAACAAGGACAAGCCAGATGACCGGGGAGGCGTGAGAACGAGGCTTCGCCCGCCGAGTGGGGCGGGGCGAAGAGGATGACGCCGACGCGGCCGAGCGCGGGGCGGGGCCAATAGGATGGCGTGAAAGCGCCCCAGGCCAGGGGCGGGGCTAATAGGATGACGTGCCGCGTCTGAGGGGAGGAGCGGGACTGGGAGGACGCGCCGGATGGGCGGGGCGAGGAGCACAGCGCGCAAGGGGGGAGGCGGGGCGACCAGCGCAGGGGGACGCGCGGGGCGGACGGGGTGGTGGGGCTCTCGGAGCGGGTGGGGGCCGGGCCGGGCCGGGGTTGGAGGGGAGGAGGCGGGCCGGGCGACGCCCGGCTGCTTGGGCGCGTGGCTGCTGCGGCCCCGCGGCGTACAGTGACCCCCCAGCGGCAGCGGCGCCCGAGCCGCACCCAGTGGTGAGCGCGCCGCGGGCGGCGCCGGACGCTGAGCGCCTGCTCCCGCCGAGCGCGCCGGCGCCGGGCCATGTACTCGGGGAACCGCAGCGGCGCCCAGGACTTGTGGGAGGGCGGCGGGGGCGCGGCGGCCGCGGGGCCGGCGGGCACGCTCAGCCCGGCGGCCCTCTTCAGCTCGGGCACCTACGAGCGCTTGGCGCTGCTGGTCGGCTCCATTGGGCTGCTGGGTGTCGGCAACAACCTGCTGGTGCTCGTCCTGTACTACAAGTTCCAGAGGCTCCGCACGCCCACTCATCTCTTCCTGGTCAACATCAGCCTCAGCGACCTGCTCGTGTCTCTCTTCGGGGTCACCTTTACCTTCGTGTCCTGCCTGAGGAACGGCTGGGTCTGGGACACCGTGGGCTGCGTGTGGGACGGGTTTAGCAGCAGCCTCTTCGGTGAGTTGGGCGGGGAGGAGGGAGCCGACGTCCCGTTCCTTGCAGTGCCCCCAGCCCACCTCACTCCTCGCCCTGTCCGCCGTCCCTGGCCCCCGTCTCCCCTCCGCGTCCCTCTCCTCTCCCCACACCCCTGAGCTGCACGGCCCGCCTCCCGCCTTCCTGGGCGCTTCCACCCAGCGCTGACCACCTCTCCGTCAACCCCTCGTGGACCCTAAACCCCTGCCCGTCTTCATCTCCTGCTCCTTTTAGTCCCAGTACTTCCGTAACTGGGGCCAACCGCTGTCAAGCTCATCTCCTTTCTCTGCTTTCACCTCCTACAAAAACTCAACAGGGCGCTAAGCGAAGGCTTTTGCATTTTGAGGAAAGAAACGAGGAAAGTAGAATCGAGATTAAAGAAATTAACTCATGAATGAAAGTTGAGGCGAGGGTGACAGGAAGAAACTGTGTGTGTGTGTGTGTGTCCTAAAATAGTAGCGATGTGTAGTTTTTATTTATTTATTGCTCATCGGCGGTTGTAAAGCTTTGCATGATTTCCTAGGAGGTGACAGTTTCATTCAGGTCCTCAAGGATGCAAATTAGCATGTGCCCTATCAGCTATTTTTTTTTTTTTTTTTTTTTTTTTGCTGTATTTTCCTCTGTACAGGTTCCAGGACTCCAGAATTTAACAAATAATTAGCTATGCAACCAGTGGATTTCATTAAGGCAGAAAAATCTGGTTGTTAATTGAAAATTTACCTCTACTTCTGATCCCCGTGGAAGAATTGAATCTGACAGAAACACTGACATTTTAAAGGTGATCAAGCTATCATTTAATTGGAAGACATGGTTTTCCAGGCTTGGGAAGGAAATTATTTCCAGGTGCCTTCTGGCAGTTTTATTTAAACAATGACTTGAGATAGAAATGAGTATTTTTCAGGTGTTCAAGTTCTATTTCTGTCCCAAAATACGTTGATAATTTACGACTGCTTTTTGTCTTGGCAGGTTTTGGAGAAAAAAAGTCCTTGTAATATCAGAATTATTTTCTTGCTTACCAATTTTTTTGTGCTGTGATGAACCCAGTTGCAATGTTTGTTAATGGTTCATCTTATTTTTTCAAAGGGAATAAGAAAATATAGGAACCATAATTTATGATTTGATTATCTCAGTAATTCTAATACCATTGTCTCCCCACTCCCCGATAAGCATTCATCTGAGGATTTCATTTTTACGAAGATTTGACACTTGAGGGGTGGCTGTCAGTGTATGTAGGTGACAATCCAGATGTCTTTACATTAATAAAAAAATGCATATCAGGATTTTTTTTTTAAGTCAGGGCTAAACTTTAAAGAGGATGATTCAAGCCCAAGCCTAAAGTGTCAAAAATAATGTCCCTTGGATGGGCAACAGGTGTTTGGTCACACATGTGAAATTTTTATTTCCTTTTTTTTTTCAGAAGCACTTTTGGAAATTTTTATTTCCAGAGCACCTTTTCTCTGTTAGGAAATTCTACTTCTGCATGACTGCCCAGAAGGTAGCTTTTGAATCCAAGGGTGTGTTGAATTCTTTATTATCACTAGCAAGGACCCTTTCCCCAGCCTCTTCCCTGTGCCAACCCCACCCTCCTGTCTGCTGCCGTCCTTTTTCCCTCCTTCACCTTGCCTGCCCATCTCAGTCAGCAGGCATTATCTAACAGCACCAGAAGGAAACGTTCATCCAGCGGTGTTTTACATCAGGGTGGCTCTGTTTCTCTGGGCATTTGGTCATTGTTTTTAGCCATGACTTGATCCGTGTTTCTAAAGCAAAGGTGGTAATTCTGGGGGAAGAGGTGCAGAGACTTATTTAAGCCCTGGGAGACAGGTCAGGAGTGGGGATGATGATGGAGCTCTGATTTCTTTGCCTGGAATAAATTCTAAGTGTGATGCTTCTTGATTAGGGTTAAAGATGAAGAAGGGGGAGGGGCTTCCCCGGGTGTTATCCCTGAGCAAAAACTGTCTAGCCCTGGAGTGCAGGCCAGAGAGAGAGAGAGAGAGGAGAGACAGACAGACAGAAACAGCAAGCTGAAAGGCAGCCCCTGCCTTTGGCCTCCCGAGGCATTTGAGGAGGCCACCTGGTTGAGTAGAAAAGGCCAGTGGCTTGATGGCTTGAGGATGCGTTCTGCTGTGGATTCTGTGGCTCGTAAATTGTGTGCATTTTCGCAGGTTACTTAAATTCTCCAGGGGTCAGTTTTCTCATCTCTCTTGTGGAGTAGTTGAGCTAAATATTCTCTAGAGTCTCGTCTGGCTATGTATTTTGGTGACTCCTTAGATATTCCTAGTTTAAAAGGTGCCTTGTTGCAGCCCTTGTGGCTTCAGTCCTCTCTCCTTGCTGGCTTCCACCTTCAGCTCTTTCACTGTCCCCCTCTAAGCTAAGAATATATGTCTGCTATGATCACACTTCACACACTGTCGTGGATTCTTGTCTCTCTCTCTGCAGCCTGCTAGAAGAAGGCAGAATTAACCATTCACCAGACTTACACCTAGACATGAGTAGACCAGGCAGCTGCCTCTGCCCGTGGGTGATTCCTGGTTTCTTCGGGAATGAGGCCGTCAGCTTCGGCAGGTGTAACTTGTCCTGATCTAGATTTTAGTAGGTTCAGCAGAAAGGGAAATCAGAGTTCAAAGCACTCTGACTCTTCTTGTGGGATAATGAACTTTAGGATGGCCCTTGTAGAGGCATAGTGTGCGGATGGCAGCTGTCGTACAAGGATGTAGGGTGGTCGAGGTAGGGTGGTTGCAGCTGTGCTTTACTGTAAAGACTTCTAGGTGAATATGCTCTTCAGCCCTTGGCAGTTCCACAGCTGGCCACACCTAACGCCACACAGGTGATCCGCACATGGAATGTGCTGGACGTTAACAGGAGCCTTTGTCACTGCCGCCTCCTATGTCCGGAAAACCAAGAACATCCAAAAACACATTAGTCTTGGCAGAAGCTATTTAGACAGAAATGCTTTCTTGGAATGCAGAGATTCAGGGTTGCAGAGTTCAAGCCTGGCAAAAGATAAAGTCATCCTGTTCAAATGTTAGAAGTAGATACAAGTTATTTATGCAAGGATATTTTACCATAGGAGCCTAGAGATGTTCCTTTTCTACATAGCAAAAATGTGCATATGTGCATTTGTGTAAAAAAATAATACAAATAAGTATCTACCCAGTAGGGTGATTGGTTTAGATGCCTAAGTATTTTTAAAGGCCAGTTGTTTTACTAATTTATCTTTTATTTATAACCTGACTGGTTAATTCAGTCAAAACATTCATGCTTTCATGTTAATCCTGTAAGATCTATGTGGGTGCCTGGGGCTTCAAAAGCTCTTCTGGTCACCTCTTCTAGTATAACCAACTATACTGACCTCAGAGATACCCTCATCATGACAGGAGTCACTTAGCCTGTAATCTGTTTCCATAAATACCATGGCTTCACGCATTTCTTATTGCCCAAATTCATGTACGGCTTTATTCCAATGTTAGCTTTATTGAAAATAGAAGTTAAAGAATTTTATTATACTAAGTCTTTATTTTTGTGAGACATTGTTATGTCTGTTTTTCCCTACTGAAATGACCTGATTTGTAAGAGTGTGTCTCTGTTGTTCATTTTCAAGAAATGAGAAAACATTTGAGAAAGCGTTGAATGACTTGCTTTAGCAGAGTTTTCTCTCCAGATAACAAGTGAGACCCCATCAGGCTGTAATTACTGTTGCATGAAATTACTTTTATATTGTTGACAGTTGTATTCTTTCTTGAATTTTCTTCTTTCAGAGAAGAGTTCCACTCACAAATGCACGTGTGATGCATTTTGACATTCTCTGCTAAGATGAAATACAGAAATGACAACCACACACCACTTTTAGTATTCTCAGAGCGATTTAGATGTACCTGATCATGTGTCTGTGCTACTGACCTATACAAAAAGGAGTATCTTTAAAAAGGGTGATCGATAAACAGCTAGGACCTGCAAGCTGGATGCCTCTGGGATGAACTTGAACATCACAGGGACAGATTTTATTTCGCCATAGTCACACCTTGACTGAGCCCTCTTCCTTGCGTCCTACATACAGCATTTGTCACAAGACACTTTACCTTCTAGGATGGCAGACAGTCTCCCCACAGAGTTTGATGTGGTTATTATAGGGACAGGTTTGCCTGAATCCATCCTCGCAGCTGCAAGCTCAAGAAGTGGCCAGAGGGTTCTGCATGTCGACTCCAAAAGCTACTATGGGGGAAACTGGGCTAGCTTTAGCTTTTCAGGATTGCTGTCCTGGTCGAAGGAGTATCAGCAAAACTGTGTGGACGGGGAGCAAAGTACAGCTGCCTGGCAAGACCTAATCGATGAAACAGAAGAAGCCATTCCTCTTCGCAAGAAGGATGAAACCATTCAACATGTGGAAGTTTTTTGTTATGCCAGTCAGGACGTGGATGACAGTGTTGAAGAGACTGGTGCTTTGCAGAAAAATTCTTCCTCAGTGGCTTCTAGTACCCTTGCTGACCCTCTGGATCCTGTGTGCTTGGGCCAAGAGAAGCACTTGGTGCACGTTACTGACTGTGAAATGCCTGTGAAAGACCCTTCAACCAGGGACAGTGAGAGTCCCCTGGAGGTAAATGATGTAGAGGAAGAAAACGATCGTGGAGCTAGAGCTTGTGCTCACACGGCTTCGGAGGGAGAGAAAGACACAGACGAACCCGTAGTGGAAGACGGCACAGATCAGCCAAAGAGAAACAGGATCACTTACTCTCAAATAGTTAAAGAAGGCAGGAGGTTTAATATTGATTTGGTCTCAAAGCTGCTGTATTCTCAAGGATTGCTAATTGACCTTTTAATAAAATCAAATGTTAGTCGATATGCAGAATTTAAAAGTGTTACCAGGATCCTTGCATTTTGGGAAGGAAAAGTTGAACAAGTGCCTTGTTCCAGAGCAGATGTCTTTAATAGCAAGGGCCTGACAATGGTTGAAAAGAGGATGCTGATGAAATTTCTTACCTTTTGTGTAGACTATGAACAACATCCTGATGAATATGAAGCTTTCAAGCACTGCTCATTTTCAGAGTACTTAAAAACTAAGAAGTTAACTCCCAACCTCCAACATTTTGTACTGCACTCAATTGCCATGACATCAGAGTCGTCTTGCACGACGATAGATGGCCTTAAAGCAACAAAAACTTTCCTTCAGTGTCTCGGACGGTTCGGCAACACTCCCTTCTTGTTTCCCTTGTACGGCCAGGGAGAAATTCCCCAGTGTTTCTGCAGGATGTGTGCAGTTTTCGGTGGAATCTACTGTCTCCGCCATCAGGTCCAATGCCTTGTAGTTGGCAAAGAGTCTGGAAGATGTAAAGCAATCATAGATCACTTTGGCCAAAGAATAAATGCTAAGTATTTTATTGTGGAGGATAGTTACCTTTCTGAAGAAACATGCTCAGGTGTGCAGTATAAGCAGATCTCTAGGGCAGTGCTCATTACAGATGAATCTATACTGAAGACGGATTCAGATCAGCAGATTTCTGTTTTGATAGTGCCTCCAGTAGAACCAGGGACTTGTGCTGTTCGGGTCACTGAATTATGTTCTTCAACCATGACATGCATGAAAGACACCTATCTGGTGCATTTGACATGTCCATCTTCCAAAACAGCAAGAGAAGACTTAGAACCCGTCGTGAAGAAATTATTCACCCCGTATACTGAAACAGAAGTAGACAAGGAAGAATCTGCAAAGCCAAGACTCTTGTGGGCTCTTTATTTTAATATGAGAGATTCCTCAGGAATCAGCAGAAGCTCGTACAGTGGGTTACCTTCCAACGTTTACATCTGCTCTGGGCCTGACTGTGGTCTGGGGAATGAGCATGCTGTCAAGCAAGCTGAAACACTTTTCCGTGAGATCTTTCCAAATGAAGAATTGTGTCCTCCACCTCCAAATCCAGAAGACATTATCTTTGATGGTGATGATGGGCAACCAGAGATTCCTGGAACCGATAATGTAGTAATGGCTGAAATAGAATCCTCTGAGCAAAGTGAAATCCTAGAAGGTCCAGAGAAGCTCCTTCAAAATTAGAAAAGACCAGACTAGGAATTCTACATTGGGCTTTCATCTTGGCATCAGAATATTCTCATTTAAAGGACAGTTTCTCCTATGAGTAATTAGAAGTGTTTGTATGATTGATGCGAGGTAGATGTTGTCGTTATAAAATATTTGGTCATTGGATACTTTAATCTGTCAATAGCTGCTTCATTGGTTATTGGAATTCTTTTTGTTTCAGAATGGGTCGGTGATCCAGAAACTTACATAGTATTAGTTTTATTGTTGACTGTTGCATATATATGTGAGAGTTCTATATCTGAAACTCTGCTGAAAGGAAGGTAATATTGTATCCAATAGTCTTCAAGTTCACGTGTTGCCTACAGGACAGTCAGAATATCTAAGGAATATTTCAGATACTTTTGCAGCCATCACAATTCCACCCACATCTGCTTTCTATGGAGAAAGTGAAACACACACAGGAAGAGTAAGTTTTGTGGCTGTTTTTAGATATAATGTAGACATGTAGGTGTGCCAGTCATAATAGCAACCAGTGCAAGTGCCAACATGATAAAGTACATTTTGTCTGTAATTATTAAGCAATTAGCCTCGCACGATTCTTTATTCTCTGTGAAGCTCTGGTGTTTAAAATGTATCTTACAGTGTAATTCATCAGCTTGACCATCAGCTTGACTGAGTTCAAGAAGGAGCTGGAGAATTTAACTACTAGTTGAAGAGCTTACTCCTCAGGTTCATTCCAGTGAGAAGGTAGAGGATAAGATTAGTTCTGGTTTAATGCTTTCTGCTGAGTCCTGCTCTAACATGAACTTCAGTAGGAGAGACCAGCTCAGAAGAAAAGAACTTCCAACAAGTAACACAGGCCAAAAAGTGGGGTGGGGGATGCTCCAAGAATAGCTACTTCACAGTGGCTGTTCTAAAATTCCTTAAGAGAAATTGTCTGAGGCACAGTTAACCTGAGATTAATGAAAGTCACGGGTAATTCAAATCCACCAGCCATTCATTGGTCAGCCTATGGTTTTCTGTCCTGTAGAGTTGCTGCGAGTAGGAATTGACTTGATGGCAGTGGATTTGGGTTTGGGGTTGGTAAATAGATTAACTGAGATTTTGCAGTGAGAATGAAGAATACCTTGTTGACTCTACCGCTTTAATTAGTGACATTAACTAAAACTAATAGCAGTGAACCAGAGAGCATTTGACATACCCTATGGGTTGTGTGCCACCCCACAAGACTAGGTAAGGTAGTCTCTATGGTCAGTTCTGTCTCCTGCCTGATATCTAGAAGATAGGAACATTTTTTTCCTCCAGAAGCACCACAGTAATAACACTTGTTGAAATCCATGGCAGAAAAAGTGGGGGGCTGCTAGAAGAGTGAATCTCCACTTTAGGGCCCATTTCCATCCCTCAGGCACCAAAATCAGTTATCACAGAGTTGATTTCACTCATGGTGACTTCTGTTGTATGTTAGGGGTGAACTGTGCTCCCTAGTGGCGGATCTGTGAGAAAGCAGGTCACCACGCCTTCTGAAGTCCTTTTGGGTAGAATTGAACCACCCACCTTTTGGTTAGTGGCCACCTAACCTCTTGAACTATCCAGCGGCTCCATTCCTCAGGCAGAGCCTACTAATCTTAGGAGCCAGCCTATAGTGACAGTTGTTCCTGAACAGAGCACTTACTGTGTGCTACTTACTGTGTCCACTGCTGTCAAGTCAGCTCCCACTCAGTGCACTTGCTATTATGCATTGTCATTACAGCTCCTCAACTGCCCTGTCAGGCAGGTATTATTGCATACATTCTCAGAGAACAAGTAGAGCGTTAACTATTTGCTTATTGTTTAGTATGTGCCAGAGCCGACCTTGAACTCCAGGCTTCTGGGATTCCAGAAGCCCTTGATTTTTCCACAAAGTTGCACTGTTTGAAGAGTAGCTGTACTATAGGAGAAGGAAAAGGTGCTTAGGAAAATCAGAATCTATTATTGCTAGTGAAGAAAATTATGTAGACATTGGGGACCCCATGTTTGTCTCTTAGCTCATGAATTAGAGTTATGTGAAGATTAATTTTAACATGGATGTACACATATGAGAGCCCAGGATCTCCTTGAGGCAGAGTTTGTCTAAGTTTTAACAAAGTAATGCTCTTTTAATAAAATATCTTTTAATCTGAAGACAGTGTTATAAGAAACACAAATGTCACTAAGCTGGAATATACTCTGAGCAATCCTTTGTTGGACCCCTGTATCTGAGAAAAGGAGACAAGAAAGAGTTACATAATTTACAGTTTACTGAAAGCAGAGAAGTCACGAATTGGTATTAATATTTATATATTGTCTGAATATTGAAAAGTAGTTTTATTGGGTAGGTCCTAAGGCTTAAACTTGTTGAGAACAATGGAAATGCCTGAAGCAGACTTGAAAAATAGTACTTAAAATGAAAAAATATTTTAAGATGATACATAAAATGGAGGGTAAAGGTATTGCAGACCTACTGAAAAGGTTTTCAGTATCACAGATTATTTGTAAGAATTGTGGTAGAAACAGAAGTTATAAAAGACAGTAGGGATAATGGAAGAAAGTGTTAGACTAGTCCTCAGTAGGGTGGTCTTAAAAATTCACAAAACGAATATGTTACATTCTTGTTTAATACAAGATAAATTAGAAATGAGAAACATTGTAACTAATAAGTATTTGAAAATCTAGGCAATAGTACAATTTCCGTCAAGTTGGAATTCAGCCATGATGGACTTCCTGGTGAACTTTTTCAAATGTTAAAAGAGTACATATGTATAATGAAGGAAATACAATACTAAATTGCATTTGGGGACAGCATATTTTTTAAAGAGTCTCATTTTAAACATACACAGAATGCAAAATGGAATATTGCAAAACAGAATGAAAACAGTTAGATACTGTGAGCCAGGATTGTAAGGCTGATGTTCAAAGAATAGCCATTAAGTCAGCATCAACAGAACCAATGGTGAACATCCAAGACTCTAGTAACAGTATCTTTTAAAAGGCCAGTACCATTCACTATTTATCTGAGACTTAATTACGTCTGGAAGTGATGGCCCAGGACTGGGCAGGGCACCTAGGGTCCTGTGAGTCAGAACTGACCTGACGACACCTAACAAGGATTCCACAGGCTTTTCCCGTATTGTACTGAGTAAATACTTACAAAGGCAGCAACATTCCTCTCAAGAAGCACGTCAGAACAACTCAGGCAGAAACAAAACCATCTATGTATGGTTGGAGAAATAAGCGTTACCTGTAGAATGGAAAGAAGCCTCACAATTATTGTCTGTTACAATGACTAGGAAAATCTATAGTGTCATAAATAGACCCGTAATAAAGACTAATTCAAGAAGTTGCAGGATATAAAATTATTTTAAAAATGAGCCTTATTTTTAGATTTCAGCAGTGGCAGCCTACACTTTAAAAAGTGAGTGGTGGTACATGGCTGTGTGTAAGTACTGGGATTAAGAAATGACACTTAGAGGGAAGCACAGTGCTAAAGGCTGGAGGAACTCAGTTTAAGAGACATCTATCTAGTGTCATGGAAAAGTACTCAGTGGGGAGTCAGAAAACGAGATTTCAAGTCTTTGCATTTCAAGTCTTTGCTTCATTACTTACCAGTTGTATAATTTTGGAAAAGTCAGTCTGAGTTTCTGTTTTCTCACCATGTATACAGTAGAAATAACTACAGAATTACTGTAAGGATTAAGTTAGATAATGTATCTGAAATCACTTCAAAAACAATGCCAAATGTGGCTTTAATGAATAGATTGACTACAATTCCATTCCGCATCCCAACTGGATAATTAATGTAATTTGACAAAAGTGTGAAAAATTGTATTTAGGAAAATAAGCAAGCAAATACAGATATGCCTCCATAAATTAGGAAAAAAGAAAAACAATAGGAGCATTGTCCTTCCAGTCTTTAAAATATGCTGTTAGGCTGTGTTTCCAAGATTTCTATGTGCTGAATAGAAAATTTAAGAATAATAAAAAGCCAAAAGAATATTTAATAACTGCTGGCAGAAAGACTATCCAAATAACAGTATGAAAAAAGAGATTAGATACACTTTACAGGGTCAGAATCAACTTATGGCAAGAGATTTTTTTTTTAAAAAAAAAAAGGAAAAGCATAGGAAACAGTTTCTTCTAAATAGGTTAAAATGTTAAAAGTTAAAAAAAGGTAGAGTTTTCATCCCAGTAGTAGTACAAAGAATACTTCATGGCCATGGAAAAACATTGACATAATAGTGAGATGAACTAAAAGCAAAGTGAAAATTCATCCTACAGAAAGAAGACAAATGATAAATGGTATAAAAGGAGCTACTTGTGTCGTTCTTAACAATGATACTGAGACTTGCTAGCGTTAAGAATGCAAATTAAAATAACTCCTACTAGCGAACATTTAAAAGTTACATGTGTCCTCATACCAGTGGCCAATTTTAGTAGTCTTTTCAAAAAACTACCTAAAATAAAAGCTATATCTTTTGACATGCTAACTTGTTTTGAGTAGCATATGCCCAGTAAAATATTTAAACAAAAGTAAAAGCTAGTTGTACAAAGATACCTCTAACAATTCTATTCATAAAAGTAAAAACATATAAAGTTACAAAGCCCAAGAATTGGGAAATGGATAAGTGAATTTTGGTGTATTGCTGTTTAAGACTTAATATAACTATTAAATAATATTGGTATATGTAAAATTGTATGCAAAATTGTTTGCCAAAAAGTGTTTAAGTGAAACAAATTGTTTTCTAGAATATAAATTATTGTCTACTGATTGTTTATGTAAAAATTTAAATCTACTTTGAAAGAATCTGAAGGCACAGATGTAATTAACTGGAATTTAAGGGATTTTTTTCTGTAAAATGTTGATGTGTAATAAAAAATAAAAGAATTGGCAAAGTGTTTCTTGAACTGGTGAGAAAATTGTTGATTTCTTGAAACTTCTAAAATTGTAATTCAAGTAAAAATGTATATTAATGTTAAAAAAGCAATCACCAGGAGTGTGAGAAGAAAATATTTAAAGTTCTGAAAGGCAGTGAATTCTTGATCAAGATGGATTGTGCAATTATCTTTGTGAACCTAAGGGCTGGTTAGACTTCTTATTTTTTTATGCTTTTCAGTGTCCCACTTTCAGTATGATTTAGATTTTAGTGTTTTTTTTTCCTATTAGAATAGAATAATGCCTGTAGAAGGGTTAAGGAAAGAGATGTATTGTTACAACAATTTTTTGTTTGTTTAGTTCCCTGTTGTTTTTTATAGAAGTCTCAGAACCAGAGCTGGAAATAGTAGATACAGTAGCAGCCACTCCAGAACATCAACATGAAGACATCAGCTACTAGTATAGTCCCTAATCCAAGGGCACACACTTTATTTGGGAGTCCAGGGAACCAGGGAGATCACGTGACCTAGCTTGTGCCGAAGGGAGACTTGAAGGGGAAATATGTGTCAAGCCCAAGTCTCAGGACATTGAGGATGCTGGCTGACTCTTGTCCCAGCCTGGCAGATCAAAGTCAGTGCTTGAATTCAGCAAACACCTGTCAGACATCTGCTATAGCCTGTGGATTGGCATTATCCTAAGAATTAGAAATACAAAAATGAATGAAGACAGGCCCTCTGAACCCCAAAACGTTTTATTGGAGGAGATGCCCTTTTAGTTTACTGAGTTTTTTTTTTTTTTTTTTTAGTTTGTGCTTTATCATTTTGAAGTCAAAGCTTTGAGGCATTTTATTATAAAACGTCAGACTCACACACACATGATGTGCACTTTTAAAATGCATGGTACATCTTCATTTTTTAGCTTGACCTTCGAGGAAGTCCTTCGCTTCATTGATGTTGACAGCTAGGTAAAGAGAGTCTCCCTTGTCTGGGTGATTTAAGAGCGTAATTCGTCGGTGAGCATCTCTTATTTTTCCTTTATTGGCAGTAAGGCTTATACCCAGTATTAATGCAGTTTCTCGTTTTGTCATTTGGGGTTCAGATCCACCTCTGTAATAGCCACCAGTGAAGGCAGGTTTCGGTAGACTTTGAAAAACCTGTTTGACTTGAGGCTCCACGTGTTCCATGGCTTGCAGCACAGGACGGCCTGAGACTCCGGCGGCCGCAGTGGTCCGTCCCAGCGCCTCCGCCGTGCTGGCCACGGCTCTGGCTCGGCTGCCCTGCGTCCACCGGGAGCACGGGTCATCCCAGCCCGGAGGCCGCGGCCGCCCAGCGACGCCTCTGCCCAGAGCCGAGAGTGCTCGCAGACCTGAGTGAGAATTGAACGTGTTTCCCGATCACACTTCCAAGAAATCAGAAAGACGAAAGGGAAGTCACTGGTGACACGTGGTGTTCCTTTGGGTACCAAAACATTGCACAGTCGGAAACCAGTGACTTAACTGCTGGATAGATAATTAAATTTCTGACAACTAGAAACTTTCTTTTTTTAAACTTGGAGGAAGAGAGCAGAGAAAGTAGAGGAGATGGGGTCCCAGAAGCTCGAAACATTAAGGCCGGGGAATGCGCAAAGTGAAAAATCAGAAACAAGCAGATCATAGTTTCAAGGCCACAAAATTCTGATGAGGATTTGTTTTATTTATCTTCGTAGAACAAGCAGAAGTTATACTCCTATTGCGTTGATATTAGCTGCTTCCTCTTTTAAGATTTTTAAATTTTGACTAGGATTTTTACCTTTACTGTATAAAACCAAAAAACTCACTGCCGTTGAGTCTATTCCGAACCACAGCGACCCTAAAGCATAGAGAGGTATTATATCCAGTACAGTGTTTTTCCTTTTAGCCAACAACCAAAAGTCATCACATTTCAACAGCAGGGGGCACAGTACCTCCAGCTTTGTGGCCTCCGAAGACCTGAGGGATTTGATGACACTGGGCACTCGTGGGTGTTACCAAAGTAATTCTACAGCGTTTGTGGGAATGGTGCCTTTTCTCCTGACAACTTCATTTTCATGTCTGACCCTCAGGACAATTATGTAAGGTAAGAAAAGGCAGGTATTTATATTCATTGTATTGATAAGACTTGGATCCATTAATAAGGATTAAAATGCAACTCATTTTGCTTCCATTTCAACAGTTATTTATTACAATAAGACTGTATAAGAACAAATCACTATTGTAAAAGTGGTGGCTGCTACAATCTTCAAATACTTTGGTTTTTCAATAAGTAATCTTATAAATTAAAATGTGTTTAAAGTGGGCTGATGGGTTGGAAGAGGGAGAAGGGATTTGATTTTTGAAGTTGACTTCTGAAATCAAAACAAATTCTTTATCCTGGTATTCATATCAAGAACTTCATCTCTTTATATAATCTTTATTCATTCCTACTGTTACCCTATGATTTTAGCATGTGCTGGTTAGATGTGTACTTAACTCTTAATACACTCTGTGAACAGCTAATGATAATGACATGTCAAAGGAGGAAGGAATAACTTCTGGACTTGGGCGCATGGCTGACAAACTGTAGCAAGAAGATAAATAATGTTAGTTCAATCCAAAAGATGTAATCTATAGGCATTGTGTAGTATTAGAGAAACATGAACCCTTGGGTGTAGAAATATAGTAGGTTTATACCAAATTTTATTACAGGTCATATATTTAGAGTCTGAGTGTACCATTTCTTTTTGTTTTGCTACTTCTGTGTCCTCGGTGAACCTGTTCTCCTTTTGGAAGTTATTTAAAACTTTTTAAAAAATACACAGAAGTGTAAGGGATAATGTGAAAAATGTCTTTGTTACTACCACCCAAAATGAACAGGTAGTAATATTGCTATACTTTTTTTCTATCTTAAATACAATTTTACAAATAAAACTCACCTATGTCTGCCTAGTCTGTCTCTTCCCTCCCAGAGTAACCACAGACAGAAATTTAATGTGAATATAAGCAATGCTTTGACCCTTTTGCTCATATTTGTTTACCTGTTTCCCGTCTTGATGGTTATTTGAGTTGTTTTTTATTTTTCACTGTGATAATGCTTCAAACCTTATCTTTGTACTTATCTCTTCTGCCAGTATACTAGTTTCTCTAGGGCTGTGTTGTTCAGTATGGCAGCTACTAGCAACGTATGTTTGTTAAACATTTGGAAAGTGGCTAGTTTGAATTGAGATGTAAGTGCAAAATCCCAGATTTCAAATACGTAGTACAAGAAAAGAATATACAATATCTCATTAATAATTTTTATGTTGATTGTAAGTAAAGATGGTAGTATTTTTAACCTTTTTGATATCCTAGTTGCCTAGTGCTGCTATAACAGAAGTACCAACAAGTAGGAGGCTTTGAAGAAGAGAAGTTCGTTTTCTCAGAGTTCAGGAGGCTAGAAGTCCTAATTTGGGGCCCCAGCTCTACGGGAAGGCTCTCTTTTTCTGTTGGCTCTGGGGGCTGCTCTCTTTCAGCTCTCCAGCCCCCAGAGTCCTCATTTCCTTGGGTGGGACACATAACGTCTGTCTTCTCCTGTTTGTCTTTGTTTCTATGTCCAGTCTGGTCTTTTTATAGCTTAGAAGTGACTAGATTTAGGATCTACCCTGTGCTGGTATGGCCTTATTAACATAACACAGAAGACACTATTTCTTAATAGGATTACATCCGCAAGTATAGAGGTTAGTATTCCACTGCATAATTTTTGGTGGGGGGCAGGGGGAGACATAATTCATAACACTAGATTAAATACAATGTTATTAAAAGTCTATTCACCCTCTTTTTGTTTTACTCTTTCAGTTGACTGTTAGGAAAATTTAAATAGCATTAAAACTAAATATGTGGCTCAACTATTTCTACTGGACAGCAAGGCTGGCAGATATGGAAATAGATCTGGAATAACTTAGCCTGATAGATACAAGCTTTCACTGGTGGTTGCCAGTATCCCGAAATTGTCCCTTCTCCTCTTCCTTTTACAAAGCCTTCCCAGCTCCCAGTCCTTGGTGAGCTTTCCTGAGTTCCTGTGACAACTGAAGTCAGTGCATTCTCATTTGGCACTTCAAATGGAGTTTTGCCTTTATGTTGCCTTTTCACCTTGGTGTCTGGGGCCATCTTCGTGACTGCCTCCCCAGCACTGGGCTCAGGCCTTATGTGGCTGGGTGGCTCTATGCTTTTAAGCTGTAATCTGTCCTGGAACAATTTTATGTTATTTCCTAGAATATGTTTAAGTTTCTTGTGAACCAGGCTGTACTCTGCTCTCTATACTTCGAGAGAATTCTAGAGGAAGTATTAATCTTCATCTGGCTTCCTTTTTCATGATGAGATTGCTGATGCTTCCTCAACAAGCTTCTCATTTGCTCATGGGTTCAAGAGTATTTGTAACTAGCTAGACAGGACCAGCCTGTGACATACAAGACATTTAGTTTAGATTTATAAGAGTTCATTTTCAAATGACATTATTCTTAGCTACCTTTTGGTGTGCTGTGCCTGGTTCCATGAAACATAGTATTATCAAAGTTCATTGAAAGACAAGAGGCAGCAGAGTTGCAAAAGACAAGGAACTAGGTAGAGAGAAATAAAAATTAAAAGTCAGTAAGTATGAAACCTGGAGCTTTCTATGCACATTAGGAAAAGGCCCTCTTTCCTCGCGGTTGGCTTGGCCCTATGCCTTCGCATCCTCAAAGCTCAGGAAGGCAGATGTCTGATTCAAGGCACTAACTCTAAAGGAAGCCTCTCTCTGTCTCCTCTGGGGAAAATCCTCATTCTACAGCCCAGGATTCTTCAATTCCTAGGAGATCTCTACATATATCTTTTCCCCCATTTGTGCTTGGTTCTTTCTATCTGATATGCCCTTCTCTAATCAAAAATTTCATTAGGTTTAAGATACAGCCTGCAGTGATAGGGCCTCATTAACATAACCAAAAAAAACCCATTCCCAAATGGTATGCTATACACAGGTATAAAGGTTTAGGATTCCAACACACTTTTGGGGGGACACAGTGTAGTCCATAATAGCCTCTGAAGAACCAAAGATTACAAGCAGAAAAAGAACAATAGCACTGATTTGTAAGGCTTGATCCATTTCCCTCTCTGGACTGATCCACACTTTTATCTGTAACAAAGAACTGTGTGTATAATTCGTCCATTTGCTAGGGACCTGAGACATGTATCTTTATTTCCTACTGATTAAAGATGTAGAACAGTTCTTAGATAGGATGGAAGAGGTCAAACAATGAAAAATAAAAGGTGAGTAGGAAGAAAAAAAAAAAAGTGTGACACCATGAAAGGTAAAAACCTTAAGCCACTAAAACCATACACTGTGTGGGCATGTCTTCTCATCAAAGAGAAGCAGGCATTCCACAGAATATGAGGTACCCAGATGCATTTCCAATCCTGTGCTACTACTGCCTGGATGTGGAGACAAGGACAGAGGCACTGATGCTCTGCTGAAAAGATGGAAGAGAAGACACACAGAGATCAGGGGCTGGGACCAAGCCAGCTGCGGCTGGGGTGTGTCCGAGGGGAAACGAGTGGCTCCCAGCGCACTTGCTGGCTGGTGGCGTTGCAGAGCGCACAGTCAAGGAAGTTCTAGACTCATCTCAGAGTAACGACTAAAGATCTCAAGGACCCGTCAGTGATTGGAAAATGTGGGAAATGAGCAAACAGTTGCAGAGACTATATTTGAGGAGATTTGGGTTTAATCTTGACTAACCCTTCTGAAATTCAGACTTGTCAAGTGAGTCTTTTAAGCACACAGACCCTAAGGTTCATTTCAGGCCTCCCTTCAAAGGTAGAGCAGAAGAATCAGTATTTACAAAAAGACTCTCCTCAAGAGATCAACATGCAGCAGTTTCGAGAGCTGATCTTATTAAGGAATTATTAGTAATATTATCAGAAACCCTGGTGGTGTAGTAGCTAAGTGTTATGGCTGCTAATCAAAAGGCTGGCAGTTCAAATGCACCAGGCGTTCCTTGGAAATTCTCTAGGCAGTTCTTATCTGTCTTACAGGGCTTCTATGAGTCAGAATTGACTTGACAACAGTGCGTAACATTATCACTGTTCCTATTAAGAGAAAGAAGCATGCTCTCTGATTCAGAGGATTTTTAACTGAATCTTAAGGAAGAGTTACATCCATATGAAAGTCAGTTTGACAATGTGAAAGAGAAGCTTGAAATAGCAGAATGTGAATGGGCTTGGGAATTGGCCCAGCTCTGGCTAACACCTACTAGCTTTTTAGTCTGATGCAAAATGCTTTGTTATGCATTGAACTGTGTCCCTCAAAAACATGGGTTCTAACTTCTGACTTCTCTGCCTGTGGTTATAATCCCTTTTGGGAATGAGCTTCCGGTTAGGTTAATGAGGCAGGATTGTGTAGGGTGTGTCTTGAGCCAATCTCTTACAGGATATAAAAAGAGCAAGCAGAGGAGGGAGAAGATGGAAGAAGATCACCAAAGAGCCAAGGAATAGAGGCCAAGGATATAAACATCTCCCCGCTCCCCAGAGTAGAAAGAGGAAGCCTTTGGCTAGAGCCAGCACTTTGGTTTCAAGCTTTTAGCCTTCTAACCTGTGAGAAAATAAATATCTGTTTGTTAAAGCCATCTCCTTGGGGTGGTTGTTAGAGCAGCACGAGATGACTAAGACATATGTCATTACTGTCCAATGTCCCTCCCCGTCAGCTTTCTGTAGCTCTTCTTCATTTGACTTTCCCTTTTGTCTTGGGATCAGCTCAGGATGACTTAAGATTTTCAAAGAAATGGTATTTTCTGGCTTCTCCTAACCCCACACGAGTCCCAGAGGTGCGTTTTTTTGCCTTATGTACCACCACCTGGCAGATGGGTGTTTGAGACTTCCCCTGCCCAGGCAGGCTGTAACAGTGTTTTTTCCTTGACAGATGCTGACATGCTTTTTATCATCTTTCTCCATTCTCTTTTTATGGGCTAGTTCTTATATCACATGTTCTGGGTGACTTACTGCTTACACACACACAGAAACACACACACAAGCTAATAGTAGCTGAGTGCATTAAGTTCATTTTTCTGAGAGAAAGGTAACCCAGTTCCTCTAGCTGTGTTTCAATACTGTCCATGTAAGTCAGCAGCTAATAATAGAAAATGGCTTAAAATGGAATCAGCCTTGTTACCACCCCCTGTAGAACCTAAACTCTGAGCTCCTTTGAGAGCTTTGTAAATTATAAATGACTGAAGCAAGATTGAATTGCATACTTTTCAGATTCCCTCATACTTTTAGTTTGTTCTTCTGGGCGGTCTCAGATTGTCTTAATGTGAAAACCAGCTTAGTAATTCAGCCTGCCAGCCAAGTGCCATTGAGTCGGAATTCAGGCAGGAACATTTAGAAGGTGGAATCGTCGTTGCAGCTGGGAGAGCCCTCGCTATCCCACAATTTATTCATATGTTGAGTTTTTTCATAGAATCATAAAAGACCTCAAACTTTTCCATTTATCACAGGCAAATTACCATGACAAGTATTTCCAGTGAAAATCCAAATAGAGCTCTGAAGTAGCAATCAGAAGTTCTGGATCCTCATCTAAGTAGGATCTTAAATAATCTTGTGACCTTAAACGAAGCAAAAAAGTTTGCTGTCAAGTCGATTCTGACCCAGAGCAACCCTATAGGATGGAGTAGAACTGTCCCACTGGGCTTCCAAGGAGTTGCTGGTGTACTCAAACTGCCAACTTTTGGTTAACAGCCAGAGCTCTTAACCAGCACACCACCAGGTCTCTAATCTCATGGCCTTAGGCTACTCACAGATCACAGGTCCCTTTTCTACAGCTCTAATCAAACGGAGACCATGAGTGTTTTGTACCTTGTGTGTCTGTGATGAAAAACCAGCCTGGGACAGTACTTTCAAAATTATAAAATGCCATATGAAATTAGGTATTAGTATTAACACTATAATTCATTATTGTGATTGTAGAGCAAGAGATTATCTAGTTGGAATACCATTTAGCCATATATTATCCATAAAAAACACTTTATAGATATCTTTTAATAGTGAAAATTATTCATGTGGTAAGGGTGAAATAGTATCTTGGGTTGAAAATGAGAATCCTTTAGGAAAAATAGCAGGGAGATGGTTTTTACCCAATCTATATATTGCTGTTTGCCGTAAGGAACATCTTACTTTTCAGTGAAAGTTGGCTGTGACTGTTTCTAAGTAGGTGAAATCCTTAGTATTTGGTTAATTGCAAGGGTGAACCTGTTTGTGCCAGAATTGTTCTTCTTTAGTAGAGAAGCACTGTGTTCATGTGTGCAGAGTGTTTATCACCATCAGCAAACGTAATAACTTCTTCTTAATTGTTCCAGGTGCCAAGGAGAATGTCAAGAAGCAAAAGACATGGTTGTGGTTCCTATGTATTTACAGTTTAATTGAAAAGCTAAATAAGTATAAATACACCCAGGGAAAGACATGTTACCTGGAGTTGTACTAAAGCCTAATAAATAGCAAGCAGCTACCACAAATGTATAGGCCTCCTGTTTGGTGTATGAGCAGACGGTAGCATAGGCTAAGGAAGTTAGTAGTGGTGAAGGAGACAGTCTGCAGCATCCCTTGAAACCTAACAAGCTGAGGAGGGAAAGGAGGCTTTGTATGTCATTATGCAAACAGAATCTCTTGAAAGGAATAAGGTGATTATCTTAGAACAAGTTTCCTAGAAAATAGAGGCTAATGCCAAAGCTTATGTAGGAATGATTTACTGAGTAGCATAAACTCTGAAGTCCCTCAGTGGTGCAAATGGTTAACACTTGTCTGATGACTGAAAGCTAGAAGATTTGAATGCACTCTGAGGCACCTGGGAAGAGAAGCCTGGAGATTTGCTCTTGTAAGATTACAGCCATTGGAAAACCTAGGGAACTCAGTTCTGCTCTGAAACACATGGGGTGATTGTGGGAGTAGGAATCAACTTGGGGCAACTGGTATAAATCCAGGAAAAGTAGAGGAGGGGGAATAGAAGAACTGAGGAAGGGCAGAAAGAAGACCAAATACAAGAGACTTCACTATGGTAGCGGGCCCCAACTTCACAGAAAAACACATCTCATGGCTCAGTCTTACAGAAGAGAGAGAGAACAGCAACAGGTTTCAACAGATTTCTCTTTATTAGGCAACCTTCATGGTTTTAATTCAGTTATTGTAAGTGGATAAAAGTAATTAAACTGCACCCGACAACATCCTACAACATTTTCTGCAAATCAAAACATGTTTTGAATGAATAAGTTTAGAATTTTTCTTCTCTTGAGAAAATGTATATCTGCTTAATTACCAAAGAAACAATACAAACCAACAGTTGCTGTGTTGATTCTGACTCATAGTGACCCTATAGTTTTTACTGTATGATCACACACCTGGCCAGCTCTCAAAATCACAGACAAGTTCATACAGTTGCCTCATTTTGTATGTAGAGAATTTGAAACATAGAATTCACAAAGCGATTTGTTAAAAATGATGTAGAGAATCAACAATGTGGTAAGTCAGCCCCTAGTCATCCCTTCTGTTATGGTTAAGGTTGTGTGTCAACTTGGCTAGGCTGTGAATCTCAGGGGTTTAGCAGTTATTATGTAATTCAGCAATTATGCAATGATGTGATCACCGCTATGATGAGATCTGATGTAACGCAATCATCTCCATGATGAGATCTTCTACAAGCAGACAATTCATTGAAAGGGAGTTTTGTAAGGGATGTGGCTTGCATTCAATATACATAGACTTTCTGGCAAAGATGGTGGGCTTTTGTTTGCCCTGGTTCCTGCATTTTCCTCCTGTTCTCCTGACCTCTGATTCTTGGGATGTAAGCTAACAGCTTACCTGCCAGTCTTGGAATTCATCAGCCTCTGAAGATTGGGAAACAGTGGTCTGCCAGCTTACCTGCTCATCCTGAGTTTGTCAGCCCCTGCAGCTATGTGAGTAAGAAGCCTCTAGCCTGACCCATGTTCCAGCTTCTACAACCACAATGGAAAAGCTAAATATCAGCAGTCAGAATAAGACCAGGTACTGACTGTGGCAGAGACCAGCAATTGCTCATATACAAAGTCAAATAGTAACTGAAGGAAATTAGAACGAGGCCCCTAGAGCCAAAATACAACCTTGAGTTTAGAGACCGCCTCAAGAACAGATTTGATGCATTGAACACTAATGACCGAAGACCAGACGAGCTGTGGAATGGTGTCATCCATAAAGAAAGCAAGAGGTTATTAAAAAGAAAGGAAAGAAAGAAAAGACCAAGTTGTATGTCAGAAAAGACACTGAAACTTACCCTTGAATGTCAAGTAGCTAAAGCAAAAGGAAGGAATGATGATGTAAAAGTACTGAACAGAAGACTTCTAACTGGTGAAAATCAAGGACCCAGGAATTGATGGACTATCAACTGAGATGTTTCAACAAAGAAATGCAGTGCTGGAAGTGCTCACTTGCCTATGCCAGCCACCTGGAAGAAATCCATATTTATGCCCATTCCCAAAAAAAGAGATCCTATCAAATATGGAAATTATCAAACAATATCATTACTATCACACACAAGTAAAACTTGGCTAAAGATTCATTCAAAAGTGACTGCAACAGTATATTAACAGGGAACTGCAAGAAATTCAAGGCAGATTTAGAAGTGGACGTGGAACCAGGGCTATCACTGCTGATGTTAGATGGGTCTTGACCAAAAGCAGGAATATCAGAAAGATATTTATCTGTGTCTCATTGACTATGCGAAGGCATTTTACTGTGTGGATCATAACAAATTATGGCTAGCATTGTGGAGAATGAGAATCCCAGAACACTTAATTGTGCTCATGAGGAATCTATATATGGATCAGAAGGCAGTCGTGTGAGCAGAGCAGAGGGGCTTTTCAGAGTTTAAAATAAGGAAAGGTGTGTGTCAGTGTTGTATACTTTCACAGTAGCTTTTTAATCAGCACACTGAGCATATAATACGAGAAGCTGGACTGTATGAGGAAGAATGAGGCATCACAATTGGGGGAAGAATCATAACAACCTGCTGTATGCAGATGAGACAACCCTGCTTGCTCTAAGTCAAGAGGATTTGGAACACTGATGAAGATCAGAGACCACAGCCTTCAGTTTGGATTGCACCTCAACATCAAGGAAACAAAAGTCTTCACAACTAGACCAGTAAGGAACGTCATGATAAGTGGAGAAAGGATGAGGTTGTTAAGGATTTCCCTTTACTTGGTTCCACAATTGTTGTCCCACAACAAATTTATCTAAAGAGCTGGGACCAGTTAGCATGAATGGCCTGCTTCTCCTCTGGACAATGATAAAAACACAGTGGCATTTTCTATGCTTGTATTTTCAGATTCTGTGCGCACCAGCACCCTTCCCTGATAACTATCTTTACATCTGCCCATCTTTACATCATTCATAGTGTCAGATTCAGACTTTACAGATTGCTTTTCTTTCTTTATGGATCAATAGGAAGATACTTAAGCCAACGGGCAAACTACTACTTATGTAGGAGCAAAGAAATCAAAAGACACATTGCAATGGGAAAATCTGCCGCAAAAGACCTCTTTAAAGTCCTGAAAAGTAAAGATGTCACACTGAAGACTAAGGTGTGCGTGACTCTAGCTATGGTTTTCTCTGTCGCATAATATGCATGCGAAAGCTGGACAAAGATGAGGAAAGGAATTAATGCCTTTGAATTGTGATGTCAGATAAAAACATTAAATGTACCATGGACGGTAAAGAAGGACAACCAGTGTGTTCTCTAGAAGCAAGGATGGCCTGACCTACGTCTCGTGTACTTTGGGCATGTTGTCAGGAGGGATCAGTCCCTGGAGAAGAACATCTTCTTGGTAGAGTAGAGGGTCAGTGAAAAAGAGAAAGAACCTCAACAACGTGGATTGACACAGCGGCTGCAACGAGGGACTTAAGTTGAAAAACCATTGCGGGCATGGTGCAAGACCAAGCGATGTTTCATTCTGTCGAGAACGGGGTCTCTATGAGTCGAAACCGACTTGACAGCAGCTACCAACAACAACCCCAACAATCTAGCAAGCCATTTCCTTCATTATCAATCTCTCTCTCTGACTCTTAGTCTCTCTCTGTCTCTCTGGAAACTCTAGTGTTGTAGCAGTTAAAGAGTTATGGCTGCAACCACAAGGTCAGCGGTTCAGATCCACCAGGTACTCCTTGGAAATTGAGCAATTATACCCTGTCTTCCAGGGTCGTTATGAGTCTGAACCAGCTTGACGGCAATGGATTTGGTTTGGGGTTTATATACATGCATGTTGACATGCTTCACTGGTTTTGCTTCTCTAGAGAACCCAGCTAAGACACCTCCCAAGTCTATTTCTCCTCCACTTTCTTTCCAAGTCAACACAATATTCAAGCCAGTAATTGCAGAGTTCCTCTGAGTCTTCATTACCACGTCCTGCAAACACCCACCTCCTCATTTCTCCTCACCTACTACCAGGGCTTTAGTTCCATTCCCTGTTGCCAGCATTGTATTTCTCCAGGGAGTTTCCCAATAAGCAGATTTGCCCCTTCGCACAATCCACTTTTTCACATTGCAGCCAGAAGGAATTTTCCATAATGAAACTCTATGAAGGCAAAACAAAATAAAACAAAATTCTCTAGACTCGGACAGCTGTGGAAGAGACAACAGAGTTAGTTTAACGGCTCCTTAGAGCTGTCCTTTCGTGGCACGTAGGCATCTTCCGAGACAGTCCCTGGTCCTTCAGTTCCTCTCGTCCCAGAGCTGTCTGCCTCTGTCACGTTGACTCAGCCACGGTAACCCACGTGGTATAAGTTCTGTCAGGTCTCCATGCATTTGCACAGATGGCCCCCTGTTCCTGGAGAGAAGTGGCAGCACCTCCCCTGCACCTCCTTTTTGTCTGGTTAAAATCTCTTTCATCTTTAAAACTCATTCAGAGGATGGTTGCATTCACAGATGGTTTCTTCTTGAGTGAGATCTTCTTCCCACTACCAGACTGGGAGTGTCTCCTCTGCCTTCTTCTCTGGAGTGTCAGTTCCCTGGAGGCGTGAGCAGTGTCACATTAGTCATTTTTTTTTTTTTTTTTACTAAACATAGCATTAGAGGGTATTCACAGAGCTGAGTCTCCGTCTAGCGATATCTCTTCTAAGCACTGTTCTATTCAGTTCAAATTTGCTTAGTCTAAAGGCAATTGGTGAACTATAAATAAGCTATTTTACGTGGCCACCTAGTGACCAAAGGGGAAAAATGACTTTGTCTTTGCCCATTCAGGTGCCTTCTGTCAACTTTCCCTCATGGCTTTGCTTCCAACTACTCAACTCTTCAGAATAATAATACCTTAAGCATTACCATTTTTCTTATTGCATTCATATTCTCATTTAAGACACACACACACACACACACATGAAGACATGTTCTATGTGTTGGCATTTTGATACTGTTGCTGTTTTCTGTTGAGAAAATTGAAGTTCAGAGATGTTCGGTTTTTATTCATAATTACCGTATGATTCCGATATGATAATTATGAATATCAGAATCATATGCTAATTATGAATAGAAACTAAAATTGAATCCAGTCCTGTATCCGAAACACATTTCTCTGTTAGAGAATTTATCGGCTGCTCCGTAATTATTCGTTCTGTTCTTGTTTCATCTTTGTCTTCCCACTGCCTAGCAGAAGGTTCTATGTGTCTGATAAATGCTTATGGATAAATGTTGTAAATTAATGCATAATCATGTCATATCAGAAAGAACTTTACCTGACCCAAAGTAATGCACAGAGTTACTTTTTGTATATCTCCTTTCATTTCCACTTTTTTTTTTTGTATACTACCTCCTTGGCCTGCAAATATCCTCACCTTCTTCAACTTGATAAACTCCTTCTATTCTTCAATTCACATACTGTTGTCTTTTAAAACCTTCCCCAGTTTTTCCCCAGAGAGAGATAGGCGCTTCCTTGAATGCCTTCTCCAGTTCTGTTTCAGTACATTTTGTTACACTCGTGTAATTATTTGTTTACGTGTCTGTCTTTTCCTCCAGACTTTGTCCGGTGTCAGGCTGGGCAATAGAGTATCAGATCTGTGAGCTAGGCAGGAGTGTGGGGTTTGAGGAGGGGTGTGCACCCTATGTGAGCAATGCTACAAGACTGAGCAAAGCTTTGAACACACGGCAATGAGACTGGATTTTGTAGACTATTGTCTTCAAACTGGACTATGCATACTGCTAACCTAAAACCTAACCTAATGTGTCAAGACAATTACAACTCATGGGTGACCTTATAGGACAGAATGGAACCATGCCACAGGGTTTCCAAAGAGTGGCTGGTTCATTCAAATTGCTGACTGTGTGTTTGCCAGCTTTAGCTCTTAACCATTGTGCCACCAGGGCCCCGCTGCGTACAGCTAAAGGTCTACAAACCCTTCCCAAGAGCTGGATTTAAACAAACAAACATTGCAGTCTAGTCAATTCCCACTCATGGAGACCCTGTAGGACAGAGTAGGACTGCCCCACAGGTCTTCTAAGCTTATAATCTTTATGGAAACCAACTGCCGGATCTGTCTCCTTCAGAGCAGCTGATTTGAACCTCTAAGCTTTCAGTTAACAGCTAGGCTGTTAACCACTAAACCACCATGGCTCCTTACCTGAGGATAGTGTCAGTCAATCAGTTTCTAAATTCTCAACTTCCATCTCTGTTCTTTCCTAGAAGCCGCCTCCCTGTTTCCAAGACATTCCCTTTCTCAATGACCTCTCCTCCACTTACCCAGAAAGGCAAGGTTTCCTCTGGTCCCAAATGACCTCTCACAGTGGAATGCCACCACAGAGGCTGAGAACAAACAGCAGGGCAGTTTACAGTCTTGATGAGGACATTGAGACTGGAAATGACTTATGAACTGGTAGGAATCCTTTTTGCAAGCCAAGTAGTTTCCAGTTATTAGTTTTTAAAAAACTGAGTTATAAGCTGACTGATCATTAAAAATATTCTTAAAAAGCAAACATGATTTTTGACATACAAACTCAGAAACATTCAAACAGTTGAATACAGAAGGAGTTTTTAAAATAATCAATAACAGTAGAATATAATGCAAATCTTTGTGTTACCATCTGGCTATGTTCGTGATCAAGAAACCTCTATGCTTAACTTTATAAGCAGGAAAAATAATAGTAAAATGTAGCCTACATTCTGTCTAAAGTTAGCATAACTAAAGTAATCCAGGGATACGTAAATTCTTCACTCTCAAGAGAAGCCACACTGGTATCTTTAGAGATGCATTTTTAAATTGAATTTTTTTACTTTTAATATTTAATATGAATAAAAATATTTTGATCAGTTGTGTATTAATGGCAGTTGCAATGATAACTCAAATCATGAGATAATTAATTTTTTTTAATTTTGACAAAATTATACACACCAAATTATGCTATTTCAAGAATCTCGATACACAAAATTCAGAGACAGTGATTACATTCTTCAAGTTGTGCTACCATTCTCAAGATCCATTAATCTCACATGCATAATTTGATCTCACCTAGATCATTCTTTGATTCAACAAGGACCAAAAAAACAAAAAAACCAAACCCACTGCCATCAAGTTAATGCTGGCTCGTAATGACCCTATAGGACAGAGTAGAGCTGCCCCACAGAGTTTCCAAGGAATGCTTGCTGGATTTGAAGTGTCAGCCTTTTGGTGAGCAGCCATAGCACTTAACCATTATTAGGCCACCAGGCTTCCCCAAACAAGATTGCAGGGGATTTTTTCAGTTTAGGGTATTAAGTTTAAAGACAGTCTGATGGCCACAGTTTTGGGATTCTTCTAGTCTCAATGGCTCCAGAAAGCTCTTCTGGAAGGCACTTACAGCCTTCCCATGCAGGAAATTAGAGAATTTTAATTTCTAAATACCTATTTATTTCAGAGGAGAATGATAAGATGAATAATTTTAAAAATTTTCAGCCAGAGCAATATATTACATTACAGTAAAATTTTGTAGGGGGAAACGGAAATGAAATGTAAGTTTAAATGATTGATCATAATCGTTGCTCTTTATATATGATTTTTAACATACTAATCATTGGATATATTTAAGGGAGTTACTAACAGTTTTACTTTAAATTGTATTTGCATGATCCTGTTGCCATCAGATCAGCTCCAACTCCTGGTCCCATGTGTTTCAGAGCCTTCTATGGTGCTGCTGGTTGAATCTGAACTAGCAGTCTTCCCGTTAGAAGCTGATGGTAGTGACATTGACGCTCACCAGTCAGGTAGTGTGAAGGAAAAATCATGGGTCTGGGAACTAGCCAGCCTTGGGTTCTCAAAACTGTCTCTGCCACCTGTTGGTCACTTAGCTTTCCTGAGCCACACAGAGCTATTTCCAAAAAGAGTAATAATACTGATTATTATGGAGTCTTAACACAAAATCACTGCCAGCATGCAGTACTCTCCTTGTCCTTTTCTATCGATAGTGTTGAGGGAAATGGATGTGCTACACAGGAATAGAGAATGAGGCTCAATAATCCCTAAAGTGTACATATGAAGTAGTTGTAAAATAGTCCGTTCGTCTTCATCCTCCTGGAGTGTATCCAGGAACACAGGAAATCTTTTCATCCAAGACAAAAATTCATGCCTTGTTGCTTTGTGCAAATAAAACATTACTGGTGGGGCGGGGGGGGGGGGCGTAAGGCTGGCATACATCAGGCAAACCCTAAGCTACACGATGCTCTGGTGACCCAATGGTTAAGCGTTTGGCTGTTAACCCAAAGGCTAGCAGTCAGAATCTACCAGCAACTCCTTTGAAACTCTATGGGCAGTTCTGATCTGTCCTATAGGGTAGCTATGAGTTGGAATCAACAGCAATGGTATTCATTTGTTCTTTTTTTAGTTAACAATGCAGTTTAGGTCAGTTTATGTGAGTCATCTTCAAAAACTAAGTTGTTCTGATTAGGCCAGGTATATGCGTATATACCCATGATCTCAGGACCAATTTCCATCAAGTGGGCTCACAGTGACTCATGTGCATCAGAATAGAACTGTGTGCTCCATACTCAGTGGCTGGTTTTTCAGACCAATAAGTCTTTCATCAGAGAAATCTCTGGATGGACTCAAACTGCCAACCTTGTGACTAGAAGCTAAACACATTAACCATTTGCAACATTTCAGGAAACCGAAAACCAAACCCAGTGCCATCAAATCGATTCTGACACGTAGTGATCCTGCAGGGCACAGCAGAACTGCTCCGTAGAGTTCCCAAGGAGCGCCTGGTGGAGTCACACTGCCGACCTTTTGGTTAGCAGATGTAGCACGTAACCACTACACCACCAGGGTTTCTGACACCCCCAGAGGGCCTGAGAAATGCAAGGTTCACTCTCACTAGTGTCATATACTCATGAAGACAAAATATTACGGCCTCCAGTGTGAATCACGCATCAACATAAAGAAAACAAAAACCATTATAACTGCACTAATAAACAACAGCATGAAAAACAAAAAGTCACGAAACTACCAAGGATTTCATTTTATTTGGATCTACAACACCCACTGAAGCAGCAGTCAAGAAATTAAATAACACACCACACTGGGCAGATCTGCTGTAAAAGACCTCTCCAAAGTGTTAAAAAGTGAAGATGCCACCGTGAGGACTAAGGTGTTTCTGCCCGACGCCGTGATATTTTCAGTTGCCTCTCACGCGTGTGAAAGTTGGACAGTTAAGGAAGACTGAAGAAGAATCGATCCCTCGAAATTATGGTATTGGTGAAGAATATTAAACATAATCAAGACTGCCAGAAGAATGACCTGAGCTATCTTGGAAGAAGTACCTCCAGAAGGCTTTTTAGAAGTGAGGATAGACAGACTTCATCTGACATATTTTGGACATTTTGTCAAGAAGAACCAGTCCCTGGAGAAGGACATCATGTTTGGTAAAGTAGAGCGTAAGGGAAAAAGAAGACCTTCAGTGAAATGGACTGACACAGTGGCTGCAACAGTGGATTCAAGCACAGGGGCGACTGTGGGGACAGTGCCAGCAAGCGTTTCATTCTGTTGTACTTATGGCCACCATGAACAGAAGGTGACACTGCAGTGCCCAACAACAACAGCAAGCACTCTGCTAACCGGTCACGGTACTGAATATTGGGAATTGAATTCAGGCACTCGAAACTCACTGTGCTTACTAAGACACAGTTCTAATCTAAAAGTACGTTAATAGGTTAAAAACCTGTTTGACTTAAATAATCAGAAGGAAAAAGTTCTCTAAACTCCTATATCTTTTCTGGCCTCTCTAACTTCATTTTGTGTTGTTCTTCCTCTTACTCAAACAGTTCGTTCAAATAAGCCAGAGGCTTTCGCTCGTCAGGGCCTTCTGCATGCTGTGCCCTGTCCTGGGATGCTTCCTCTGTCGGTGAAATTTTAGAATATTTTAAAAGATGCGTTGTATTCATCTTGAATGCATAAACCTCAAAGAAAAAAATCCCACTGCCTTTGAGTTGATTCCAACTCACAGACACCCTGCAGACAGAGTAGAACTGAGCAATAATAGTGCTTGGCTGACTTTTCGGTTAGCGGCCATGGCACTGAACCATATTTGAATGCATGTGGTACCTGAAAGAAAGCTGCTCAAGTGCTGGCTAACAGGGATACTACATTATCAGATGAATCTGGTTACAAGTAACAACCCTGTAGCCCTAATCTCAAAGCCGGGGTTTCTGGCCCTCCCTGACACCATTCGCCCCGTTCTCCAGCTCACCTCAGGTGCAGCTCGACCTCTCCATTGGCTCCTTCCTTCACAGCACTTCACTAACTTCTGTGTTGTTTTTTTTTCCCCAATCTGTCTTACCAACTGGGTCGTTAAATTCCACGAGGTAACTTGTTTCACTCACTTCTTCATACATGTATTCTAGCACGATGGTTAACAAACATAGATAAGCAATGAATAGTTGTGAACAAATGAATGAATAAAAGTTGTAATTACGGTAGCTTATTGTTTTAACCATAAAAACTCACGTCCTTCTACGAATAAAATCAAAGAAAGGATAAAAATAAATAAATAGCTTGCAAGTAAAAATTTAAGAGATAAAATTTGATTCCTAGTTTCTGAAGATAGCGTATCTAACTTGATGTTTTCTTTGCCCCCACAATTCTTACCGTTAAATCCAAGTCCACTGTATACTGTGATATTGCCACTCTCTTTGAAGTATTTTCTTGCACTGTATTCCAAAATCTAGTTTTCTTCTTCTCGTCACTCTAGTATTTGCTACATAGTCTCTCACTTGATTAGTGAGTATTTATTGAATTTCCTGTGCATCAGATGCTAGGGATAACATGCCCCGCCCCCCCAAAAACTGTTATTCCGTAAGAGAAGAGTAACTATTTTCTACCAATTGCTTTCTGAGTTGAGAGCCTCTTTATGTTATGCTTTCGTAACTGAAGAATCATAGAATTACATAATGTAAATGGATTTTCAATTTCATGACCAAAGTAAATAAATAAAATATAACCAACTAATCAAAGTCTAAAGAGATGTCACAATTTGCTGTGAGAACTACTTAGCAGGTAGCTTGAACTTGACCTTTAATTTCTTGACAACCTACCACCCCCTGCATATTGACCCTATTTTGCAGGAATCCATTCAATCTTATTTTCATTTTCTATTAAAGCCAATTTTTCTCCAATCTCTCTTGTTCTACTCATTCAGTGAATATTTATGCCTATGTATTGTAGGGAGCTCATAATTTCATTTTCTTCTTCACTGCTACTCATGCAGCTTGCAGTTTCTACTTTGGTTCAAGTTCTGTTCTGTTCTACTTTGGTTCATCACGCAGGTTGGAATTCTCTGAGTTACGCTTGGCTCCTCCCTTCCCTCCCCTACATTCGATAAGCCACCAGATTCTCTGGGTACTAATTGCTAGGTGTCCTTGGAATCTAGACTTAGCTCTGCATGTCTTTAACATTACCCTGGGTCAGGCCCCATCATATCTGGCCTGAGCTTTTGCAATAGCCTCAAACTGGCCTCCACAAGACCAGACTGTGTTTCAACAGCTCCGTTACTACTAGAATATCCTTCAGAAGGAGGAGGAGGAGAACTTAACTGTGTTACATGCAAGACTGAAAAGCACAAAGCACAGTAGGTTAACACATTTGCAATTTACTGCTTCATACAGAATATATATATACACATATTATATATTATATATAACATATTATGTACATATTATATATTATATCCGACTCATGGCGACCCTATGAGTCGGATCCGACTCGACGGCACTTGGCTTGGCATTATATATTATATAATGTCAGCCTGTAATATACAATTATATAATATGCAATATATAATACATTTATTAGTTTATATTATTATTATTATTATACCATATTATTATATATGTATATGAAAACCAAAAAGCGTTAGCATGAAATTAGAAGTCTTTCTCAATGTGGCCTCCTTTTTGCATGTTTATCTCTCTTTCATCACCTCTGTGTCTTGGCATCTCTGAATTCTCTCATCATGTGTTTAATGCCTCCATGCTCTGGTACAGAATTCTTCATTCTCCCTGGAATGTGTTTGCTTGCCTAGTTTATAAATGTCCCCTTCCTATGACCTTCCCACAATAGTTGGTATTGTGATGGTAGCATTTACGTGTTGTACATCATTATCATTGTTTATACATCTGTATTCCTTCTGACCTTGAGAGTTCTGCACTTTAGTCATCATGGTATCAGCACAGAGCTTGGCACAGAGCAGGTGCTCAATGGGTACTTGTTGAGAGAATAAATCACTCCTTTCAGGGGATGCAGAGAAATACATGAGTGTGTTCTTTAAGTATATTTATTCCAAAATAGAGGTGTAAGTGAACACCATGAGAGCACAGAAGACTCCACCCCTTGTCAGAAATCCTTAAATGTGAAGTTAATGCCCTGCCATCTGCTAACAGGTGGTTCAAGCCTCCCCTCTGTATAATTTCACCATCGATTCAGACATGTGGAGGGAGTTGACCTTGACTTCATCTAGGCTAAGAAAAGGAAAACATGCTAAGATAAAGCTATGAGAAGCCAAAATCAAAAGAGGCACTGGCTGTAATGAACCTCTCTAACTCTCCCGAGTTTCTTCTTGGCGGGGAAAGTAATACCATATCCCCGTTGTTGGGAGTGAGGGACTGTGTTTTGAAATTTTCATTGGTGTGCTGCTGCAATCACAAGCCATTTTCTATTCCATAGTTTCTTTTACAAGCAAACATGTCCCAGTTGAATTTCCTGGGGCTCTGAGACATTATTTCTGAGAGACATTTCAGCTTTCAGAGCATCAGTGATCTTGCTTTCCAGCCATTCCACGTACATCCTAAGAAATTCCCAGGGGAGACTGGGTCATCTTGGCTGTATCTGTTGTTCCCCTGGGCCATGCTATACTTTTCGATTTTCTCTTCTTCCAGGGATTGCTTCCATCACAAGCCTAACTGTGCTGGCCTATGAGCGCTATATCCGTGTGGTCCATGCCCGAGTGATCAATTTTTCCTGGGCCTGGAGGGCCATCACCTACATCTGGCTGTACTCACTGGCATGGTCAGGAGCACCTCTCCTGGGCTGGAACAGGTACATCCTGGACACACACGGACTCGCCTGCACTGTGGACTGGAAATCCAACAACGCCAACGATTCCTCCTTTGTGCTTTTCTTATTTCTCGGCTGCCTGGTGGTACCTGTGGGCGTCATAGTGCATTGTTATGGTCATATTCTGTATTCCATTCGAATGGTGAGTTGAAGATCACGTCTAATCCTCCCTCCAAACTGTGTCCAGGGTGGAAAATTTTGTGCAAAAGAATGCAAATCACTGTCCTTTACTACAGGAGAACACAGACAGATTATTCAGGGATTTTTGTTTTTCAACCAAAGGGTATGTACGAGGAAACCCTGGTGGCATAGTAGTTGAGTGTTATGGCTGCTAACCAAAAGGTCAGCAGTTCAAATCTGCCAGGCACTCCTTGGAAACTCTATGGGGCAGTTCTGCCCCATCCTATAGGGTCACCATGAGTTGGAAACGACTTGACAGCACTGGGTTTGGCTTTGTCGGGTTGATACACGTGAGGAAAGTAGGAACACAGACATGGAGAGCAGTGGGGTTATTATTTGCAGTGATGAGTCTCTGTAGAAAAAGAGGTGAAAGTTTAGAGGGATTTGACGGAGTGAGCCAGAGACTAGAAGATTTTTTCCACACAAAATTGACTCACTATTTCTTCCCACTCCATTTGTTCTGTCCTCTCGTTAGTAGTTTCTCTGAGCTGGAACAGCCTAAGGATCTTTCTACTGGGAGAAGTATGCACTGTGAGTCACTCGCTGAAAAGGCCAGTGATGAGTAATTTACTCCAATGGGAAATAATGTAGTTATTTAAAAAATACTATTATAAATAATGCATTTAATAATCTCCACAATATCCTAATGCTTATATGATGTCAAAGTATGAGTCAAAGATCATTCCACTGGATACTTTGTGTACATTTTCATGTTCCAAAACGCTCCCATTATATTACTTAAATGTTCCTTTCTGATTAATAATCTATTTCATGGTTGGTAAAATATAGATACACAGAGAAACCAGCTCTTGCTCAATAACTGCCAACTGTGCAGATTACTCATAGTAACCCTACTCATAGCAACCCTACAGAACAGAGTTTTCAAGGAGCACCTGGTGGGTTTGATCTGCCAACCTTTGGTTTACAGCCATATGCCTTAACCACTACACCACCAGGGTCCACTTGATGGATGTGGGTTTGGTTTTTTTACAGAAGATGTCCTAGAAATAGAGAGAAACAAGAGAGATTTGAAAGACTAGTTGAAGTGTTAGAGAAGGAACATGGGACTGTAGTTCAAAATATAGCCGGATGCTCTTCCAGACTGCTAGCTGGTGTTCTTTCTGTTAGCAGTTTGGTTTCAGTTTTCTTACTGAATGGATTGACACAGATAATGTATAGACTGTCCTAGATTAACATTGCACAAATGTATGTTCCTGCATTTTTCCAAGCAAAAGAAATGCACTTGATTTGTTAATCTTCATTCTTTAGCACCTGAGTTACATGCAAAGTTAGGCACTTTGCCTGAAGTGTGTATGTATGTATGTACCTTTAACTCTTGAAGAATTTTCAGAGCCTTGAAAGAGCTGATACATTAAAAAAAAAGAAAAGAAAAGATTATGGTATGTCTTGCTGGTTTTGATTCCTCAAGCTTCTAGATCCTAAGATTTGCAAGGACCGCTTAGGAAACTGTACTTGAGAAATCATATTGTCTTCAGAGATAAATCTCATACCCTTTATGTCCCTCTCTGAACAGTAACAGTGGGTTCCTCAGCTCTTGCAGGTCTCAGTCATAGACTCTACTTTGGACCAAACTACAAGACAACGGGTTTCTCGGAAGAGAATCTCCGTGTAAGTTGTGTGGTGAAGAGGGTGCAAATGGAGACTGTATATCCAGGACGTCTGCTAATGATAGCACCACAAGCATGTCTGTTGGATACTTTTACTCAACTTTTCACCAAGTTACTCTCTTTAGATTTGTTGAATGTCGAGGACATCGATACACTCTGGTTTTACGCTTTATTTATTTCCACACACAAACTTCTTATATCATCTCTGGGCACGATTTATTCTTTCAACGCCACTCTCTAAACTTAAGGAAGGAAAGGAATTGTACAGAGAAAATTCTCCTAAATGCCATTATCCAGTATACTTAGAATTTAAGAACTCCAACCAAGGGAACACACTTCTCATAACTGTGTTCATTCAAATGTCACACAAACCTACTATTAGAGAATGGCACAGATGTTTAGTCTGGAAATAACTGTGGAGTCATAAAGGATAAGATCTGACCACAAACACTTTATGCTGGCTGCTAGCAGGAAAGATGTTTAAACTAATAAACAGAGTGTGAGACACATGCCATATCCCTGTCTCTAATTTGAGCTTTATCTATTTTCCTTCTCACTACTTCTTCCCACTTGATCTGTTCTCTTCTTTCTTCCAAACCTCCCAGTCACTTGCTTGCTCTGTCCAAACCCTTTTGCTGACCCAGCCACAGTTATCACTTCAAATCGATTTCCTCAATATCAAGTTTCTTTATGCAATCCATTTGGTTAAAAATATCAGTGAATCAGTCCCACTCTCTGCCTTCTCCATGCTTGTAGTCAAACTGCAAAGGAGCTGAAGAAAAATTTCATCGAATTCTCGGTATCCATGCTCAGATGTCCTCTCTGCACTGCCCAGCAGATCTTCAGATCCCTAGATGACCCACTCCATCTATGATTGCTATTATCTGTCCTCAGTCCTCATTTTAATTTCTTGCCCTCCTTCTTATCAAACAGTCTTACTTCTTAATTATTGGGCAAAATAAAGTCATTACGAAGAACTTCCTCAACTCCCTGCTTCCTTTTATGAAACCTTCTGTATTCGCTCTCCTTCTTTGACACCTTGCTTCTGTTACAGAGCAGTGAAGAGGTCTTCTGGGACCAGACTGATCCTCTGTTCCTGCCTCTGTGACCCCATATTCTGCTCCCAGGGAGCTCTTCCAAGTAATGACTTTCTTCTTTGCTTTTATCTTCAGTTTCTTCATCACTACTGGCTCTTTCCCTTTAACAGTGAATGACCACTACCACCTCCAGTGACCACCAACTCATGGTGACCCCCTGGGTGTCAGAGTAGAACTGTGCTGCATAAGGTTTTAATGGGGTTTTTTTGGGGGGGGGAAGTAAATTTCCAGGTCTTTCTTCCAAGGTGCCTCTGGATGGACTCAAACCTCCAACCTTTTTGTAGCAGCTGAGCGCTTTGTTATTCGTGTCACCCAGGGAGTCAGTTTAGCACAAAAGTGACAACTGCTCTCCAGTCCCCGTAGCTATCAGTGTATTTCTGCTCTCTTCATCACTGCTAACTCAGAGAGTCATTACATCTTTGGGTGCCATATTCTCCTTCAATAACATTTAACCAACATTTATCTAGCACCTAAAATGCACCAATTACATACCAAGTCCTAGTGATATAGTGGGAATCCTGGTGGCATAGTAGTTAAGTGCCACATCTGCTAACCAAAAAGGTCAGTAGTTCCAATTCACCAGGCTTTCTCTTCCTTGGAAACCTGTTGGGGCAGTTCTCTTCTGTCCTATAGGGTAGCCATGAGTCGGAATTGACTTGACGGTGATCAGTTTGGTTTTGGGTAGTGTTATGATAGATAAGGTATAGCCTCTGCCCTAAATAAATTTATAGTCTAGCAAAATCACCTAACATTTATTCCTCAGTCCTTTGCAAATTGTCATCACCTTCCTCTAGCAGCTTTAACTGAAACAGCAGAGAAATGCTCTTCCAGTTATCCCTGCCTCCTTTCCTCCCTCCTTCCTTTCCTTTCTTTCTTTTCTGACCTCAGCAGCTTTTGATATTCACTTTCTTGCAACTTTGTCCTCTTAATTATTTCTAGGACCCCATCCTCTCCTGTCTTTATTATTGACACTTGGCCTTAGTTTCTTAGTCTTCAAAGACTTCTCTTTGTCCTTAGCATTCTAGGTTTAGCTCTCATCTCATCCTACCCACTCACCTTGGATGAGCTCATAAACCGACAAAATTTCTCCTAACAATAGCTTGGTGATTTTGAAATGACTTGGCAATCTCTATTTGCATTCCAAGTCTTCCTTCTGATCTCCACCAGATTCTCACAGCCAACTGCCTACTGAACACCTGCCTGCACTGAGTGTTTCACAGACACATCAAATTCAACACACATTTCGATGAATCATTCATCCATCCTTTCCTTACCCTCATCCAAGTCTACATCCCCTCACCAAATCTGCTCCCTCTCCATTCTCTTTCTCAGTACAATGTTGTAGTTCCTAGCTGCCTAGATCACAAATTAGGGAGTAATCTCTGACTAGTCCTAATCCATGTCTCCCTATACCCGGTAAATGATTAAGTCTTACCTATTTTACTTCTTAAATATTTTTCCAGTAAATCTAGTTTTCCCTACCCCATGGCCACAGGCTTTGTTGAAGAGGTCATTAGTTGTTCTTCCTTTGTCATTGAAATCATCTAACCCATTGTCTTCACACTGTCACCAGAGGAATTGCTCTTGGATATAAAATTTCTCATGTCACTTCCCAGCTTGAAGTACATCATGATTAAAATGAATCCTTGATGTTGGGCACATTCTCAACAACAGCAACAACAAAAATTTCTTTTTCACGTATCCCTGAAGGTGCCTGTGAGTGCCTCTGTGGCTATCGTGTGCCTGCCAGTGTAGACTGTTGTCTTAACACTCTCCTCTATTGACCACCTCGGAATGCAGCATTTCTTCTACTGAAAGTTTATCTGCATTTATTCACCTCTTTGTTTAGCATGTGTTGTTTTCCTGAAATATTCTATCTCTCCTCAATTGGCTAAGTTCTGTTCACGGCAGAAGGGTGACATCAGGATGTTCTCCTTTCCCTCACCCCCTGAATTGGTTGCCTGTTCATTGTTTCCATTACCCTCCCTGATCACCCCCCTCACGGCCCGTATTGAAGCAGTCTGTTCACGTGCCCGTCACTGTCTGCAAATAGGTAAGTCCTCAAGAGCAAAGACCAAGTCTTCTGTATCTTCTCACCTGAAATTGGAAAAGTGCTGTGTACAATAGGTGCTCAGTGACTTATTTGAAAGAGTTACAGGCAGAGGGCAGAGCAAGGGGAGATGCTGGGAGTATAGTGAGAGTATGAAGGTAGCTAACTTTATACTCTACTCAGGAAACCCTGGTGGTGTAGTGGTTAAGTGCTATGGCCTCTAACAAGAAGACTGGCCATTTGACTTCACCCGGCACTCCTTGGAAACTCTATGGAACAGTTCTATTCCATTCTATAGTGTCACTGCGAGTCAGAAAAGACTTGATGGCAGTGGGATTTTTTTTTTTTTAATAGAGGTTTTAGTGGAACCTCACAACCTTCCTATAAACTTTAAAGAGAACAAAAACAACAATGAAAACATACTGTCCTGAAAGTAAAATAAATAACATTCTTTCTTTTAAGATAGAACTGCATAACACAGAAAAGCATAGCGTCAGAATTTAACACCCCCCATAGCCAAGCCAAAGCCAAGTGCTGTCGAGTTGGATCCGACTCATGGCGACCCTAGGGGCCAGGGTAGAACTGATTCCCACCCCCCTAAACATTCCTTTTACTCCAAAACCGCAACTCTTTCATTTTTCATATTTCCTTTTATTCACAGTCAATATCAATATGTTTTCTTTTTAAAAATTTTTAAATTGTGATTAAGTTAAAGTTTACAGCCCGAGTCAATTTGCCATACAAAACGCCAAGCACCTGCCTCTCTGCAACTCTACCTGCTCTCCTCACTCTTTAATATATTACCTTAATAAGAATGTAGTTTCTTGAATATAATTTTAGATGACACCAACAATTTAGAAATATCTGTTTAAAGATATTTATGGATGCTATAAGCACATGTTCTAATTATCCTGTGGAATTTTTTTCTCTCAATTTTTATGGTAACCCTAGAAGTAGGAGGCACATTTGGAGTTCAGTGAATTGTACTAACTTTCCCAGTTTAACAATAATAAGTATCAGTCACACGCCAGACAGCTTTTTGTATTAATACATTTTGTACAAAATTAGTATAGCTTCACAGGATATTCAGAAATCACCATTTTTGATAAGAACATACTTTTGGTGACCAGGAATATTGTTCCCTTTCCTTTAATAGCACATTTATAGTAACAACAGGAGTAGCTTCTAAAAAAATGTCTTAACTGAGATGCTCAAAGAGCTTTATTGACTATATTATAGTCCACTAGTCCTCAGTACTTTTAATGGGGGCATGCTAGGAGCAGATTTGCTGATTTCAGAGGGATAAGACTACTCTTTTTTTTACCAAGTATTTTCCTTTGCAGCTCACTTGCTGGCGCAACGAATCACAAAGAAATCCCTCATCAAATTCCAGTGAATAGTCACTAGCAATAACTTAGAAAACGTAGTCTTTCCAGCAAGAATTCATGAAAGGGATTAGGTTCTCATTCAGGCTGGACATAGACTTTACCTTGCAGAACTAGTAACATCACAGAGGCTTCTTGCCTGGTTTGAGAGCTGGAGCTTTAAGCACTGGAGAAAAGCATTTCTTTCCAGGATTATGAAGAAATTGCTTCATTTTAACATGACTCTTTTGGGCCATCATTTCAGCTAGTTGAGAATCTAGGGAAAATAATTCATTTGATTCTTACTAAGTAAATTAAAAGAAAATTTTAGAACCTATTCTAAGATCTGAGAGACTATGTAGTTCAAGCCTCATAAGACATGAAGAGATTGAAGCCTAGAGAGGTGAAGGCTGAGCCCAGCTGCAGGTCCTGGATCAGCAGTCAGTAACCCACCCTAAGGTTTTCTTCAGTCCTCTTTCCATTAAGGCAAGAGCAAGAGTACTGTCGGAATATCTGTTATAGAAGCAATAAAAGAAACCATTCTTTGGTTTTTAATCTCTCCCCACCTCCTTTTTTTAAATCTGCAGCTTCGTTGTGTTGAAGATCTTCAGACAATTCAAGTGATCAAAATTTTAAGATATGAAAAGAAAGTGGCCAAAATGTGTCTTTTTATGATACTCACCTTCTTGATCTGTTGGATGCCTTATATCGTGATCTGCTTCTTGATGGTTAATGATTATGGATACCTGGTGACTCCAACCATATCTATTGTTTCATATCTGGTTGCTAAATCAAGCACTGTATATAATCCAGTTATTTATACCTTCATGATCAGAAAGGTAAGTTGTAGGATTAAATGACTATTTTCACTCATCAGGATCCTGAGAGTGGGGTTGAGAAATATCTCTACAGAGATTATTTAATACTGTTCAGTGATGGCAGTCAAAATTAAGAATTTTATAGGAAAAGAAAGGCTTCTGGAAGAAACTTAGGATGTTTTCAAAGAAACTAAAGACCATCTTGAGATTTATCAGTTGGGATTCACATTTGATAGGAAAAACGCTATAAATGTTTAATTCATTAACAAATATTTTGTGTATCTGGTAATAATAATAGTAACAACTCCGTATTTCATACTTTAAAATGCATACTACATTATCTGGGTAACACCTTTACAGAATTCCATGGAATAGGTACTAATATTATTCCCTATTTTATTAATGAGTTTGAAATAAGTTTAGAGAAGTTAAATAAGTTGTCTGATCTAGAAATTGTTGGTGTCAAAATTTAAACTTGGTTTCTTTACATCTGAAGAACCCATATTTATAACTCATCATTTTGAGTTATAGGTACACTTGGCAATTACTTCACAATACTAATCATATACCACAGCCAATGTCCAGCCAAAACCCATTTGGCTCAAGAAATTTCCTCTAGATCTATTGGAAGTCCTATTATTTATTTATGTAGTATGAAGGTTTTGACTTGGTATTCAATCATGGCTACAAATATGAGAGTCTTCAGTACAATTACTATGAAGCTAAACCTCTAAGTTATCAAGTTTAAGGATCAGAGGATTTAACAGTTATGAATAATGGTTAATTGCTCCTTAAGAACTTTAAAAGACAATGGTAAACTAGGTAATAATAATAAGCCAAAAAGAAACAACAACAAAAACCGCGAACCTGTTGCTACCAAATTGATTCTAATTCATAAGGACTCTATAGGTCAAGGTAGTATTGCCCCATAGGGTTTCCAAGAATCAGCTACTGGATTCAAACTGCCAACTTCTAGCAGTTAACTCTTGAATTCAAATGCTCAAGAGTTTGGAAGAAGAAGACATTAACCTCGTAGCATCCAGTGCTCAGTCTCCCTCTCTGTTCTTTCCTCTTATACCTGTTCTAGAGATCAGAAGTAAAATCAGGTAAGCTCCTGAGTACCTTGCTTCCAGTAGGCCAGTGCGTATCCTGCTTACTGCTTAATCCTCCCTGTCCATGTCCCATGTACTTGACAGAGGAAGTGGGAGCTGTTCCATTCCTTCACTTAGGAGTCAAAGCTTTTTTCCTTTCGGTGGTGCTACCATCTTCAAATGCTGACCTCCAACATCCTTGTAGACAGGGAAGAGCACTGAGAAACTCCCAAAAGGGGACTGGAAAGGGTGACTCAGTGTCATCTCAAGAACAAAGAGAACAGGGTATTGGTGAAATTAGTACCTTATGCTGAAGTATTTTTTGCCAGCTGATTAGCAATCTAGATTGAAAAAAAAAAATCCTTACCTAATCAAAGGAACAGCATTAGTGAGTATACCACGCCTTGAACTCTGCCGAGAGAACCCATTCTGGTTTTGGTCTTCACTGTTTCCCTGGATCCTAGCACAGTGGTTGTCACCTAGTAGGTGCTCATGAAGTATTTGGGGAATGAATTCACATTCCAACTCCCCTAAAGAAAAAGATCTAGCTGCCCTCCTAGAAGATGCACGTAACTTGAACAAATGAAGATATTAAAAATAAGTCTATTTGATCTAACTATTAAGAATTATTAACATGAACAAGTCATAAAACCTCAGGGTTACTTAGGTAGATGGAAACATTGTCACCTAACCCTCGACCACGTCTGATAGAACAACTCAGCCACTAGACTAATTTCCTTGACTGCTCGTCTAGACGAAGGACCAGACTTGACTTTAATATTCCGCTTGATTTTCTCTGCCCAGTTTCGAAGATCCCTTTTCCAGCTGCTATGTTTCCGCCTGCTGAGGTGCCAGCGACCTGCTAAAAACAAACCTGAAGTTGGAAGTGAAATGCAGATCAGACCCATTGTGATGTCACAGAAAGATGGGGACAGGCCAAAGAAGAAAGTGACTTTTAACTCTTCTTCCATCATCTTTATCATTACCAGTGATGAGTCGTTGTCTGTCAATGACACTGACAAAATCAACGGGTCCAAAGCTGACGTAATCCAAGTTCGTCCTTTATAGAAACGAATAATGCTAATGAAATATGGATCTTAAACCAAACACTACCTTTAGAGAGTTCCATTATAACAACTGTTCTGGAATCTTGATTCTGTGTGAAAGCAACACAAGACTTGCGGCCCAGCAGGAAAGCCAAGGCACCTACGTACCCTCTGGCCCAAGAAAGCAACCGAGCAGGACAAATATTTGTTTGATTTAATGGGTGCTTTATTTTAGGGGGGTGGGGAGACAGCCACTTGAAGCACAAGGTGGGCACCTGGCACCATCATTGAGCACGTTAGAAGTTTTTATTTCAAATCTATTTTTAAATGGCTGTATTTTCCAAGGCATGTAAGATGTATTTTTTTTTCTCAAAAACCTCAGCTGTAAAAATATCTTCATTTTATACAAATATACAACACATTTAGACAATCTTGATTTGGGTGTTGGGTCCTATTCAGTGTCACTGCACGTACTTGACCAAAATCAAATCTATCAAGGTGGTATTTCTAGAAAAAGAAAATTAGTCCTGTAACTATCTGAAATGAAAGACTGTTGCTGTAAGGGTAGTAGGATAGAGAGGCACTCGAGTCTAAGGTGTTGGTGAACAAACTCTAGAAATACTAAGCAGCAGCATAGCATAGAAAACAGGATGACAAATTTCAAGGTAAACATAGCGTGTAATTAACTGTACATTCACAGAGGACATACAAAGAGAAGGTGGTGTTGATGGTAGGTAAGTATCTCCATTCACTTTATTTTAAACACAAGCACGGCAAAATTAGCCTCTTCTTTGAAAAAATGTCCTCCAATTTTGCCGTGAACACAGAATCCCAAGTTTAAGATAGGAGTCCCAGGTAACACACACACACATACATACGCAAACATGAACAAAAACAAATCTTCATTTGGAAGGTGATGAAAATATAGAGCTATATTCATAAAATATTTTAATCTTTATTATTCATCAGTTAATCCACTGGATAATTAATGATCAGTGTTATCATTGAGACTATTTTTGATAGGCCACTATTTAGGCTAAACAAAGATTTTCTTGACAATATATGAAAGAAATACAATCTTTTGATTATTATTTGCCTAATTATCATTTCTTAGATAGCTGTCTTACTAATGTTACATCTTTGTAATCATTTTTGAAGGAAGAAGAAACAAATCAAATGTTGTTCACTAAATATGCTTTGAATAATCCAGTCTGTTGGTGGTTCAGCAACAGCATGCAGTTATAAGTTGGTAAATTGCTTCTGAGTTTGTGAAATAGAATAAAATAAGATTTCACATTTCTAAGAAAGCTGTCTCATTTCCTTTCATCTCTGTTGTACATGAAAAGGTTATATGAATTACCTCTTTTCCTATCCTTCACCGTGTGTAGCACTAGCAACTTTTTTCTTCTCTCCAGAAGGTAATACTGGAATTTGAAGACTGGGAAATAAGATTCATTTTAACTCTCTGGAACTCCCCCAAAGTTCCTATTTGCTCTCTAGGCTTTTCTCTTTTTTTTTAGTGAATTTTAGCATTGTGGTCAGAAAAATTCCACCAGGAGGTGAAAACTGCAGATAGTATATCAGGCAAGAAGTGGTGTTTAGTCTCAGATACCGAGTTGGTCCTGCTATGATTTCTAGTACATCCTCTAAAGAAAAAGCCCTGATCGTTGTCTCCCCAGAGACCTTTTGGGGTTTCCTTTTTTCAGAAGTGAAAGTCACCATGCTACTATGTTTAAAATAAACCTCTCCTCAGAGCAGTATTGCACGGCAGCTGTGTGTTGTAACTTATAAAAAGCAGTTATTTTTTCAACAATTGCAGTCAGCACAGAGTAAGTTCAATTTCATTGCAATCTTTAATTCATTCATCTTTAATTTAATCTTTCATTAGTGAGTTAAATATGACACTGGAAACACACTTTTAATCCTAAATTGCAGTTGCTAAGAAATCAAGTGCAAGCTCCCTCAAAACCTTTATGTTATCTGCTGATAAACTGGGATTTTGTTTTAGTGATTTCATAGAGTTTGCTGGGAAACACGTCCTGTATGCCAGAAATCCACAATCCAGTTCCACAGTCTTGTCAAACAGTCCAGAGTCCGAGGTAACCTGTAATGCCTGAGGAGGTACACACTGCTGATGGCTATCAGTGTTCCAAAGAAGTAAAGTCCTCTGTTTATTACCTGTAAAGACAGCAAGAACTCTCATTTCAGTTGTTGAGAGATTAAAATCTTGAAATAGAGTTCATTCTTAAATTACTAAGGATTACCCAATTGCCCCTTTTGGTTTTAACCTAGAACAGATATTTCATTCCTTGAGCTCTAGGTCAAGTCCTCAGAGGCTAAGAAGGACAAACTTGGAGCGCTCCTCCCTCCTACTCAAGAGAAATCAGTGTTCTGTGTAAGGGATGCTTAAACCAAACCAAACCCAGTGCCATCTAGTCAATTCCAAATCGTAGTGACCCTACAGGAAAGAGCAGAATTGCCTCTAGAGTTTTCTAGGAGCACCTGGTGGATTTAAAAAACAGACCTCTTAGTTAGCTGTTTTGGCACTTAACCGCTTACACCACCAGGGTTTTCAAAACCGTAAGCCTTTGTGCAGCCTTCTAAAAAAATACATGCAACTCAGACAAAGAGCTGTGAGCTCTGTCTAGGGAAAGTACTGTGCGGAAGCCACAAAGCACTTACTCACTTCTCATACACGACATGTCTCCGCAAGGTGGAACTTGGTGGGCCCAGGAAATGATGTCGTAGGAGACATGCCCCAGGCTTCTAACACAGCACTTCAGCACCAGGAGGCAGGCGTCAGCACAACTCCAGAGAGGCCCGTCCCAGGCAAGGCTAGGTGTAGGCCACCACGCTGGCTCACTCTTATTCCCGCACTTAACTGTCCTGCCTTCCAATTGCCTGTAACGGCTTGAGGACAGAGACCTCTCTGTACAAATAAATCTTGACTCCTTCCAGTCTGTGCTGTGCACAGTAAGGTAATCTTTGTAAAATCCAAATCTGTGTCTATGGCAGTCTTTCATTCTCCTTCTGCTCCTCACGAGGCAGCGCTCGTGATCTCTTGGGTCTGGCTTACCAGGCTCACCAGTCTCACCTTGAGATGCTGCATACCAGCGTCGCTGAAGCCTGCGCAGTGTCCGCGCTGGCCATGGTACTGGCTTTCTCTCAGTCTCTCTGCCTGTGATTGCCCATCACGTTCTCCTTCAGGGGCCTCCTGTCACCTTCCACTGTGGCCGCTAGTCCCAGAGCTATGTGTGGGGGTAAAACTGGCTCTCTTTCATCACCACACCCAGTCTGTGCACTAAGTAAAACTACTTGTTGGCTGAAGGAATTCGTGAAATTCCCAATGCGGAAAATCAGGAAAAATCAAATGTCCTTAGAGCTGACATCTCTGGATCAGCAGCCCTGAACAAAGGTGGTGTGGCCTTACCCTGGACTTTTATTGTGTTTTCTAAGTGATTTAATTCTGTCTAATTTCACAAATTAAGCCCAGAAGAATGCTGCATAGAGCAATAGTCAGAAATGGTTCACATTTCCGATGTGAAATAAGATACAGGAATATTAGCACTGATTTTTTGTTGTTGTTGTTTGCCTGTTTTGCCTCACAAGGCCCCTGCCCTCTGCATCTTTGTAATTTGGGTCATTGAGCACACTGTTCTCTGTGAACCACAGGCATTTTTAATTTGGAAGGCAAACACCTGGTATTGTGCCATATCATTTCTGTATTTGTCTAAAATCTGCCTAACTGTGGTACTTATGGCACCACCATGCATGAGATCAAAACAGGAAGAGTGTGATTCGTGCCAACCTTTTTTTGCCAACGCCACCTCAGCACTGCTTCATGGTATCTTATTCTGGAAAAAGTGACCTGTAAGGAAGTTTAAAAAGTACTTTTGTGAATTTTTTTAAAATGGCTCAATGGAAGATTAGAATAAGGAGTAGCCTGAAAGCTGAATCTTACCATTGTGTAGAGAGGGATAAAAGTAGATGGCATAAGAGCATGAAGACCTCGCTCTATGTTCTTTTGGAAGATGAACCACCTTGAATTGACATGTGCGCGCATCTGCAACAGGGCAACAGACTCAAAGAACACCTCCAACCAAGCACCTTTCTTCCTTTATGACAACTTACAGCTCTTCATTCCTATTCATCAGAATGCTGGACACAAATCAGGCCAATAAATTCTCACTTCCACAGCAGTTGTCCCTAGGGCCTTTTAGTAAGGGTCAATAATACAGAACATTGCCTTGAACATGTACAACTGCACAAAGCTTGCTGGGAAGGTTATTTTGCAGAAGAATCAATATGGCAACTTTCTTCCAGCAAAGGGTTTATGCAACCAAATTTTCAGGTCATATGTAAACCCAAAGACTAGAGAAACTTCTGTTGCTTTCTAGTTGGTTGGGGATATTATTTATAGCAGCAAGACATCTGCTTAAAGCTATGTCTGTATTGACCTAGTTCTTATTCAGGTCAAATATCACACTGTAGCTGTACCATTTTTAGACACTGGGAGGATACATCAATAGAACCTTTCAGTGTCCTTAGAAGAATTTTCTTCATCACATAGGATACAGTTTTGCTCAAGCTTATCTATTTTATTTCTTTCAGTCTTTAAGAGAGGTAAAGTCACTCTCTACCTTAAATTTACCTTGTGATTTATTATTGCTACTATTATTCGCTTGTTTGCTTTAAAACTACAACTGCAACCATGTATTATGACACTTTCTTGTTCCTGGTCCACAATGGAGTTATCGTATTGTTTTCAAAGTATGAATCTTTCCAAACACCAGTTTCTTTGGTGTTCTATAATTTTTTCAGTGCCTGAGTTCTAAACAGATACGTATCATTGCTCTATGTATGAAGCTTATAATGTTAAGAGTGGAAAGGACATTCATTATCTTTTAGATTTCTCAGCTATAGTAACACATTTCAGAACTACATTTTCCTGGCAATAGTGCATTACTAACTCTAAGATTTGAGCCCGTGAATTATCAGAGACTGAAACCAATCATTTTGGCTTGCTTCTAGATGTCCCTGAAATGTAGGTGGAGATGGACATGTAGGTCATTGTCATTAGGCACACATTCACAACCTGCCCCCATCTAAGGAATGCTCTGTGTGTGCGTGTGTGTGTGCGTGTGTGTGTGCGTGTGTTCTTGGCTGTACCTCTTCTTACGCAGCATGCATGAAATGGCACTGCAGTGAAGAAAACCCCAAAGAGAGAATATTTGTTAGTGGAGCCAAACCTTGTCACTCACCTCAATGTAATTGTACATGGATAGGTCTGAAATTGCATGGTCATCTGGAATTCTAAATCTTGAGAATTCAGGAAGACAAACACCTAGAAACCAAGCTAAATTATACACTCTTTTCCAAAGAAGTCTATAAAAATACACTGGACTTAAGTCAAAGTAAAGACCATTTTCTGTCCCACAGTTCTCTCTAAATGTTACACCTATAGATAACCACGCTGCATAACAACAGTCTGTGAACACTGAGGAACATACACAGAGCACTTCCTGTTACAATTAAATAATAGTTACAATAAAATCAACATACCACGCCTTTGTCAGTTGGCAAAACCATTGCATTCCTTATTTCACAGATGGCAAGCAGCTCATATAAAGGTTTGGAAATCACCCCCAGTTGCTCAGAATTTGCTACCCTGTTTTTGCGCACCCTGGAACTACATGCACACTTTTTTCATTGAAACTAAGATGCACTGTTAGTTTACCCAGCAGCCCCCTTATTATTTGGCGAACACTCTGGAGTAGGTATTATTATTCTCACTTTATAGATTTCAAAAAGGAAAAAGAAACCCAAACCTGAGATGTTAGAAAAATGAAGATCCACCAGCTAATAAATTAGCAAGTCAAAATTGGAAGTGGTGTTGGTGTAGTCAGTGCTCCAAGCTGAAATTTAGAGATCCCCTTGGAAGCACCGGGATGCTGGCAGGCAAGGAAAGGTTCTCAGGCGATTGTTTCCAATTTCTTTCAGAGATACATATATGAACAGATACTATGTATGTAGTTAATATAGAGATGATACTACTGTATCTATGCTGTTGCTAGGTGCCATTGAGTCAGTTCCAACTATAGTGATGCTATGCACAACAGAATGAAACGCTGCCTGGTTCTGCACTGGGCCCACCACTGTCTCTGTGCTTAAGCCCATTGTTGCAGCCACTGTGTCAATCAACCTCACCGAGAGTCTTCCTCTTTTTTGCTGATCCTCTGCCTTACCAAGCATGACATCCTTCTTCAGGGATTGATCCTTCCTGGCAACATGTCCAAAGTAGGTAAGACGTGGTTTTGCCATACTTGCTTCTAAGGAACACTCTGGTTGTGCTTCTATACCATATAGGTATATAAAAACCCAAACCAAACCCACTGCTTTCAAGTTAATTCCAACTCGTGGTGAGCTGCCCATTGGACAGTGTAGAACTTCTCCATAGAGTTTCCATGAAGCACCTGGCAGATTGGAGCTGCTGACCTTTAGGTTAGCAGATGTAGCATTTAAGCACTATGCCACCACAGTTTCTACTATGTACAGCCAAGCTCTTAGCCACTGCACCACCAGGGCTCTTAGTATTATAATAAATAATGTTAACATTAAATGTAATTACATAGCAATTATCTATATTACATATAGATAAGGATATACATAATGCAAACTATATAATATAGATATATTATATACGTATATAGAAAACTGTCTGGCCTCTAGGGTTGCCATGAGTAGGATATGACTCGACAGCACTTGGCTTGGCATATGGAAAACTCTGATGGCATAGTAGTCAAGTGCTACATCTGCTAACCAAAAAGTCAGCAGTTTGATTCCACCAGGCACTCCTTGGAAACTATGGAGCAGGACTACTCTGCCCTGTAGGGTCGCTATGAGTCAAAATCGACTTGATGGCACTGGGTACATATGTATATATGTTATGTAAATATGTATATATACTATATACATGTGTATATACACCATGTATATACCATACCATACCCACTGCTGTCCAGTTGATTCTGACTCATAGCAACCCTATACGATGGAATAGCACTGCTCAATAGAGTTCCCAAGGAGCACCTGGTTGATATACTATATCTATACTATGTAGAGTGCATTATTTATATCCTTATCTATACATCATATATATAAATCACATGCGTGTATTTAATATTACCATTACATGTTATAACATTAAGAGCCCTAGTAGTGAAGTGGTTAATAACTTGGGTGCTAACTAAAGGTCAGCAGTCAGACTCCACCAGCTGCCTCCTGGAAACCCCACAGGGCAATTTTACTCTGCCCTAAAGGGTCACTATCAGTCAGAATTGACAAGAGGACAACAAGTATGGTTTTCCATTATTATGTCATGTATACATTTAATTCCAGATTCATAATTTAAAAAACTTATAATTTCAATATTTGTGTATTATACTGACTGGATCACTTTTAATCAATAGGTCAATAGAGATATCCGATGTAAGTTTTGTTGGCGTAAAAAGTGGGAGACTGCTGGAGCTTGTGTTCCCGAGGACGTGCTGTGAGAGGTGCAGACTAAGGGTGCTGCTGAGGTTGAGAAGGAGAAAAAGGCATGCATCTGAGCCAGCATGGTGCTCTGACCTTTTCCCTTTGTGGGGATCATTGCATAGACGTCTATGTACAAATCTTAAAAGAAGATATGTTTCCCTCTCCAGGTGCTTGTCTGACACACGCAGAGGCTTCAACTAATACTTGGCTTTAATACTTGGCTGGCATAGACCAGAACAGGGAATATGTCCCATAAGTGTGAGACTGTTGGGGACCTGAAAGAGCTCCACAATTATAGGGGCTAGGTCATCTCTGACTGAGAAGTTTTACTTACTGAGGTCATTATTAAATTTGTCCATTAACTCATCAAATACCAAGCAATCTTCAAAGCCCTGAAACAAGAAAAAAATGAGACAAAATAAACTGGATGTAATAAAAACTTCTTAATTTTCAACAGATCCTCCATTAGTGAGTATAACAACTCATAGAACATTTATTTCAAAAAGTAACAGTTTCATGGTCACAAATGGTATTGAATTACAATTGTAAAAGAGTACCAACTCCATGACTGACAGTCTCTGTCAGGTTCATACATACACATATAGTGATTACAGCACTTTGAAAGTTGGCCAATATTTTAAATTACTGTTGCAATTTTGATCTCTTCTATTGCTTTTTCAAAAAGCAAAGATAATTTTAGTGCACTACCATGAGTTTCAGAATTACATTAAATTGCTCCAGTTTTCAGGATTCACATTTAGAGTAATTTGATGATAAAACACAACTCAACATTAACCTAGTTATTGTAACTCAAGAGTAAAGTGAATTTCCACTATTAAGAAATTCACAACATTACAAACATCTATGTTGGATGAGGAAACCCTGGTGGTGTAGTGGTTAAGTACTACCGCTGTTAACCAAAAGGTCAGCAATTCAAACCCAGCAGGTGCTCCTTGGAAACTCTATGGGGCAGTTCTACTCTGTCTATAGGGTGCTATGAGTCAGAAGCACCTCACTGGTAGTCGGTTATGTGAGATATGCCATGGAATAAGAAAATCAAAAGCTGTGCTTCCTGCTGTCCAAGAATTCAGGCTATACTTTCATAGGTAATGTAAAAACATGCTATTGTTATTGTTGCTGCAGTCCAGAGTAGAGCTGCTCCACAGTGTTTCCTTGGCTTTAATATTAATGAAGGCAGATCACCAGGCCTCTCTTCCATGGCACTGCTGGGTGGGTTCATACTGCCCACTTTTAGGTTAGCAATTGAGCAAAACCCATATGCACCACCTACGGTCCTATTAGAAGTGCGTAGAAAGTAAAAATAATACAAAACTTGACATCAGTTACAAAGACCACATCTGAAGCAAATCGTGATTTTACTTGTCAAGTAAATTATGTAGACTATTAAAGCTACAGGGATTTAGAGATAAGTGATACAATCAGGGCTGAGGTGACAGTTTTAAATTCTTTATTTAAATTAAGTCATTTATTCCTCAGAAACCATGTGAGATCGGTATTATTAAAACCTCAGTTTTACAGATAGGAAACAAAGATAAGTTCAGTAAATTATGCAAGAGTATATTCCAGTAAATCCTGTAGCCAGAGTTTGAAACTGGGCAGTTTAAAAAGTCAGGATAAGCCCAAATGCTTATCTACTGCGCTATAATGAATGAGTTAAGTCTGTGTAAAACAAAAAAATGTTTACCATTCTTTGGTGGGAAATCTGATTGATTAGACTCATCAGCTGTTTTTTTCTTGGAATATATGCTAGTCTCTAAAACAATAGTTCATAACTGTCTGGAAAGCTATTATTACCCAACACCCACTGGCTCCCCCACCCCCCCATTCCCCACCCCCACCCAGACACTGATTTTAGAACTTCTTGAAATTAGCATTCAATGTTGGAACATCAGTTTTTCTGAATTTTTTAAATGTTGAGCATAGAAAACCTCTCATGATGGTGGTAGAATCAACATCTAACATATTTCACAGGTTTATTTGGTCTTGTTAATTACGTTTTCTTTCCTACCAAAAGAATAACTGGTGAAAAAAATCATATACTTTGAAATTCTTTTTCCTGTGAGGCTGACATTATATACTTACGCCTACTCTCTAGAAAAATATTTACTTGAAAAAATTAAATCTTAAGTTGTTGATATCCAGTCTTCAAATTTCAAGCATAGATTTCCTATGAAACATAATAGTATATTATGCTTTTTTCTATGTTGAACTACTGGATCTAATAATCCAAGTCTGTGATCAATCTAGTACACAGCTGGTATCATTGTTGAATTAATTGTCTTCCCATGGATTATGTAAAGATAACTTTGAATTTATTTTATCTAAGACATTTTAGTTGCAAGTAACCTGCTAAAATTTCCAGGAGTTCACTAGCAGTAAAAAACTCACAGCATTCATTCCTTGTCCAAAAAAGGGCACAATGGCATGAGCTGCATCTCCCATCAGCACACAGCGGGACTTAAAGTGAAAAGAAGAACATTTTATGGATATCATGGGCTGAGCTGGCAACAGGAAGAAATCTTGAATCAGGGCTTGTCTTGAAAGAAAGAAAGGGAAGTTAAAGATGTTAAAATGGGTAGCAATATTTGATTGTTTCAGCTTTATTGACTATCACAGTATTTTACATATATTTAAAATACACACGCATATATAAAACACATATAATATACACATGTATACACATATATTTATATAATATATACAAGTATGCCAAGAAGAAAACAAGACAGGAAAGGCCAAAGTTTCTTCTAGTTCTTAAATTACATTGTTCTAATTCCCTTCTTGGTTTTCAGCAATTTTAATCTCTTCCAAAAGAACAAGTCTGGCTTAATTTAAGTAACTTTAAATATTTGTATTCTACGTCATGAACATTACATCATCATGAACGTGGGGCATGCCATTTTCGAACATCTTAGCATGTTAGGATTTGGGGAGAAAACTGAGATGCTATTAAGTATTTGACTAAATCACAACCAACTAAAATTAATGCAAGTCCATATGTGTCTGGAAATGGACAATTCTAATCAAACTTAGTGTTTGTCAAGCATCTACAGGTTACACACAGACAGAAAACCCTGATTGCATCATGCTTAAGAGCTACAGCTACTAACTGAAAGGGTACAGTTTGAATCTACCAGGCAATCCTTGGAAACCTTATGGGGCAGTTCTACTCTGTCTTATAGGGTCACTATGAGTCAGAATTGACTGAGCGGCAACGAGTTTGTATGTTTGCTTTTGTAAATAGAGAAAGTAGCCTGGTGGCACAGTGGCTACGTGCTCAGCTGTTAACTGACACGTCAGCAATTTGAGCATACCAGCTGCTACACTGAGGAAAGCTACAGCTGTCAGCTTCCATAAAGATCACAGCCTTGGAAACTCTATGGGGCCATTCCACTTGGTCCTACAGGGTTGCCATAAGGAGGAAATGACTCATCAGCAATGGGTTTTTGTTGTAAGTAGAGAGACAGTACATATCCTCAAGGATCTTAAATCTGGTTGGAGAGACAAGAAACAGTCCTGAAACAAGTACAAAAGCACCTAAGGGTTAAATTTGGGAGGGCAGACTGCACTTGCTTTATGAGGTCACAGAAAGAGAGATTGAATGCAGAATGAATTAGGATTGAAGATAGAGCAAGGACTGACTGTTTGAAAAATATCTCCTACAGACTAGACAGTGTTCTGTCGCTTTTAGATAATTAGCTCAGCTAACTGTCACAACCACCCAGAAAAGTAGATATTTTGATGTCCACTCAAAGATGAAAAACCTGAGACCCAAGAAGTTAGGGCACGAAGCTGGATGAAAATGTTGCTCTTTCTGACTCAAGGTGCAGCCTTCATGAGGGTGTCTTTGGAGGTGGGCAGTGAGCTAAGGTCCTCAGGGCTGATGGGAGCAGCGGTATAGAGAGAGACTGAAGGAGGGAGTCCGTGTGGAGGATAATGCCAAGACAGGCTAGAGAAACAGGCCAAACAGCTAAATAAACCTGGTGATTATTTGTGGGAGACTCACCCGGTGCAAAAGTTCCTTAGTGATGCAAACTGAAAAAGTACTCAGCTATCCACCAAAAAACTTAAGAGATTCAAGTCTACCCAGAGGCGACTGTTTGTTTGTTTATACACACCAGGTCTTGTGCTATGTAACTCATAGGCATGATCTCATTTAGTCCTCCCAACAGTTGTGGAGGTTTCCAGTTGTAGTAGACGCAGCCCCAATCCATGGTAACCCCTGTGTATCAGTGAAGAATTGCACTCCATAGGATTTTCAATGGCTGATTTTTTTGAAAGTGGATTGCCAGGCCTTTTTTCCGAGGTGCCTCTGGGTTGAGTCCAACCTCTAATCTTTCAGTTTCTCAAGCTGAAGGAACTGAAGAAAAAAATTCAAGCCTGAAGCGGCAATCTTAAAGGATTCTATTGGAAAAACGTTAACAGACGCAAGAAGCATCGGAAGAAGATGGAACGAGTACATAATCACTGTACCAAAAAGAAGTCTTTGATGTACAGTCATTTCAGGAGGCAGCATATAATCAATAACAGATGACACTGAAGGAAGAAGTCCAAACTCCACTGAAGACATTGGCAGAAACCGGGGCTTAAGGATTGACCGAATACCAGATGAGATGGTTCAACAAGCAAATGTAGTACTGCAGGTACTTGTTCATCTATGTCAAAAAATTTGGAAGACAGCTATCTGGCCAGCCAACTGGAAGAGATCTAAATTTGTGCCCAAGAAAGGTGATCCAAAAGAATGTGGAAATTATCAAGCAATGTCATTAATATCACAAGCAAGTAAAATTTTGCTAATGACCATTCAAAAACAGTTGCAGCAGTATGTCAACAAGGAACTGCCAGAAATTCAAGCCAGATACAGAAGAGGACACGGAACCAGGGATATCATTGCTGATGTCAGACGGATCCTGCCTGAAGGCAGAGAACACAAGAATGATATTTTCCTATGCTTCGTTGACTGTGCAAAGGTGTTCAGCTGTGTGGGTCATAACAAATTATAGATAACCTGATGAAGAATGGAAATGTGGACCAGAACACTTAACTGTGCTCGTGAGGGATCTGTACTTAGACCAAGAGGCAGTTGCTCACACAGAACAAGGGAATACCATAGTTTAAAATCCGGAAAGGTGTGTGTCAAGGATCTTTCACCATACTTATTCAATCTGAATGCTGAACAAATAATCTGAGAAGCTTGACCATGTGAAGAAGACCAGGGTGTCAGGTTTGGAGGAAGACTCATTAAAAACCTGCAGCAGAGGCAACTTTGCTTGCTGACAGTGAAGAGGGTTGGGAGCACTTACTGATGAAGATCAAGGATAACAGCCTTCCATGTGGTTTACACCTCACCATAAAGAGAACCAGTTCTTCACAACTGAGCTAGTAAGTGACAGCATGATGAATTGGGAAGATATTAAGTTTATCAAGGATTTCATTTTACTTGTATCCACAACGAATGCCCATGGAAGCAGCAATCAAGAATCCAAATGATGTATTGCTTTGAGAAAATCTATTGAAAAGGACTTCTTTTAAGTATTAAAAAAAGCAAGATATCACTTTAAAGACTTAAGTTTGCCAGGCTAAGCCGTGGTGTTTTCACTGATCTCATATGCATGAGAAAACTGGACAACAAAGAAGAAACAGGAAAGAATTGATGTCTTTGAATTGTAGTGTTGGCAAAGAACATTGAATATTCCGTAGTCTTCCAGAAGAATGAACAAATTCGTCTAGGAAGTACAGCTAGAATGCTCCTGAGAGGTAACGATTGCAAGACTTCACCTCCACACTTTGGCCATGTTAGAAGGAGGTACAGTTCCTGGAGAAGGACATCATGTTTGGAAACTTTGAGGGTCAGTGAAAAAGAAGAAGACCCTCAACGAGAGGGACTGACATAGTGGCTGCAACAATAGGCTCAGGCGTAACAAGGATTGTGAGGATGGCATGGATCAGGCAGTGTTTTGTTCTGTGGTATGCAGGGTTGCTATGAGTTGGAACCAACTTGACAGCATCTAACTACAACAACAGCAGGATGTACAGCCAGGCCTGGGCCCCCTGAGCCCTGAGGGTCTGACGGTGCCACCCAGGATGCAGAAAACCCTAGCTTATGGTTGGTCTGTCTTTCCCAGGGAAGCTGACCATGACCTTGGGGTTTTTCAGAATGCCTGCTGACAGCACAGCGTCTCTTCAAACTTCTGACTCCACTCTCTAGACTTTTGCATAACTGGACACATTTATCCCAAACAGAAATGACCATCCTTAGAATTTTGACTAACTCAAACCAATGGACCTAAAGGCACAGCTGTGTGTCTTGCCACTTACTCTCCAATTAGAGGAATGGAATCTGGAAAGTACTTTTGGAAGAAATCCAGCACGTCACTACCAGTTAGAAGTTTGTCGAACTCCTCAAATGGCATGAACAGAGTACATGTGAAAGATTTGTTCTGGGAGGAGAAACAAAATAATGTGAGAGGGGATGGGCATAGGGTAATATAGGCATTGCAGACTGATCCCTAAATACCGTTCCTTATTGTAAAGACCGAAAGTACCCAGATGGACTGTCTAAAGAGACAGGAAAGGCATCCTAACTTTCTCCCCACACCTAAAGCAAGGGCTGTATCACGTACCAGAGAGTCTTCCCTGGCTTCTTGCAAGACTAAACTGTGGACTCCAGCTAGGAGTGCAGCTAGGGTATTGCTAAGAGTTAATGAATGCATTCTGTTGCTAGCTGAAAGCTTCGGTTTTCAAGTTCACCCAGAGGTGCCTCAGAAGAAAGGCCCAGTGATCTTCCTCTGCAAAACCAGCCATTGAAAACCCTGTGGAATTAGTTGTGCTCCAACACACGTGAGGCTGTTACGAGATGGAACTCACTTGATGGCAACTGATACTGGCCGACTTCAGCTGTTTTCCCCAAGCAAATCCCATGTTTCTTAGATTACTAATAAATTGATTAATTTGGCTTATCCTCATTTCTTTTTTCTGTTTCCCTGGAAGACAGTATCAATAAGCACTAGCTGCTCAGGGGAGGGCCTGATGGAACAGTGCTTGAGAGCTATGGCTCTAACTGAAAGATTGCAGTTTGAATCCACCAACTGTTCCTTGGAAATCATAAAGGGCAGTTCTACTCTGTCCTACAGGGTTACTAAGAGTTGGAATTTACTTGATGGCAACAAGTTTTTTTAATTTTAATTTTAATTTTATTTTTTATTTAAGCCACAGGGACAGACAGCAGGAGAAACAAACAAACAAAAAAACCAACCAGACAAATAAATAACTATATAATGCACTATAGTGACAACAACTCTAGGGTCTGAGGAAGGAAAAGCCATCCACCTTTTTAATAATAACATTTCAGTGTTCCACAGACCATACAGACTGGTTATAGTTCCTAGTATGTGACTTAAATGGCTTTATTTTGGGGTCATTTCCTTCCATACTGTCTTCAGTGGAAATGACAGAGACTGGCACCACCATACCTAAATTCCCTTAATCAATTCACGTATTTAAATCTCTTTTCCAAAGTACATCTTGGGAATTCCTTGTCCCCCCACCCCCACCCCCAGTAATCCCACATTTTCGGTCAGTTAAACAGCGAAGAGTTCATCAGTACGTACACATACTAAGCACAAGTATAAATAAAGGAAAAGCATTCATTACAGATGCAACATTATAGTTGATAAGAAATTCTATACAACCATGTTAGGAAGGGCGATCATCATAAAGGTATTTCTAGGCCAGATATGCAGGTAATTAGGCTCCATGGCATGCTGCAAGAGAAAAAACAGTGTATGTGTGTATTTTATTAGTGGATTAATGTAAGACATCTATAAAACGGGCTCTGCTTGCATTGTAATTGCTCCTGTGATAATTTAAATCAGTATCATCTGCACAGTGATGTGCACACCTATTGCTAAATTAGACAGACGTTGTCTTGGAAAACACTTTATGTTCAGTAGTGATAAACTCAGCCTCAGGTGGGTTTTTGGTATCGGGTATAATTTAAGATTTGAGGGCATGCTATCAGGTAATTCTGTCTCTCATATTTATGTCTACCCCTGGGTGATACAAATGGTTAATGAGCTTGGCTGCTAACTAGAAGGGTGAGAGTTTGAGTTTACCCATGGGTGCCTGGGAAGAAAGGCCTGGCGGACCACTTCTGAAAAACGAGCCACCAAAAACTCTATGGAACACAGTCACACTCTGACGTACACGGGGTCTCTATGAGTTGAAGTCTACTCCATGACAACTGTTTATATGTATTTCTAAACAGGTTTGGTTTATATATATGAGGTCCAACATTTAAGTCTGCAAACTTAGTTGTTCTAGGTGCTACATACCTCAATGATGAATACTATTACAGTCACCTTCAAAGTACTCCCCTTGGGAGGCTATGCACTGTGCCAGTGCCTAATTCACCCTTCAGAACAACTTGGGAACTCTTTCTGGAATGGCCATTGTGTACGGTGGCATGGCGGCAAATTTGCAAACTTAATCGTAGGGTTGTCTGTGAGGGAGTTTTTAGCTGGTAAACAAATAACTGTGTTGGAACGCCCTGCTACTCACCTGATATGGCCCCTGGTGACTTTTCTCTTTGCCCAAAGATAAAGGAAATATTGAAAGGAAGACATTTTGATGGAATTCAGGACATCAAGGGTAACACGACAACAGCTCTGATGGCCATTCCAGAAAGAGTTTGAAAATTGCTTCCAAGTGTGGACTAGGCGGTGGCGTCGGTGAGTAGCTCCCCAAGGGAAGCGCTTCCAAGGCAGCCATGGTGGTATTCAGCAACCAAGTGTGCAGCGCTTTTTCTAGGGGGAGTTCGTGAACTTAATTGTAAGACCTTCTACCAAACAACCAAAGCCCTTGCTGCTGAATCAATTCTGACTCGTCATAACCCTATAGAACAGAGCAGAACTGCCCCATAGAGTTTCCAAGGAGCGCTCGGTGGATTTGAACTGCTGACCTTTTGTTTAGCAGCTGACCTGTTAACCATTGAGACACTATAGCTCATATATGTATGTATGTATGTGTGTATGTATATGTATACATGTATGTGTATGTATGTGTGTGTACTTATGTATATGTATATATGTGTATATTCATATGTGTATACATGTATGTACTTACATGTATATGTGTGTGTGTGTACATAATTTTATTTTATACTTTATTTAAAAACTTTCCAGAACTTGGCAGAGGTCGTAATTTTCAATTTCATGAGCCAAGCAAGTATTTCTCAAACAAGCCTCTTATCATTTTGTTTCCTACAGCACAAACAGTGAAGGGAGTCTTCTCTCTTCAGTGACTTTTGTCAGTGCAATAAGAGCCTGAGTAAGGAGGAAGTCTTGACTAGGAAATCCTGATAGCACAGTAAAGGGCTGTGGCTGCTAACCAAGTGGTTGAAGTTCAAATTCACCAGGCACTCCTTGGAAACTCTGTGGGCTGGTTCTTCTTGTCCTATAGGGTCACTATGAGTCAGAATTGACTTAACAACAGTGGATTTGGTTTTTTGTCTTTGGATTTTTTTGTTGATTGGTAGATCAACTATGCCAAAGAATACCATTACCATTAAGTGAATTCTAACTCACAGTGACCCTCTAAGGTTTCCAGTCTGTATGGGTGCTGGCTGCCGCATCTTTCTCCCAGTGTAGCAGCTGGTGGGTTTCAACCAGCTTTTTGGTTAGCAGCCAACCACTTTAAATACTTCACTACTTGGGCTTCTTGCCTGGCAGATCAATTGCTCTAAAACTCAGTTCCCTTGAAGTTTCCAGGGATATTATATATATACGAGAAAAACTGCAATCAGTTTTCACACTATTTTAAGTTTGAATTGGTTTGTACAAGTATTTACAGGACACCTTCCATGTGTAAATCTTATAGAGTAAGAGCACAGAACATTTTCACACTGTATTATAGTCATTTACATCTTAGGTGAGGAAATTGTTCCTTCCTGGATTTTTTTATCCCCTGAGGCCCAGAAAAAGCTCAACACAAGTGACTAACTCTTTGACCTCAAAGATCTTACAGTGCATTTGTGTAGGCAAGATGTATACACAGGAAAGGTGAAATAACTTTTCTTGTAGGCCAATACAAGTGTTAGAAAGGTAATAAGTGCTGTACAACTTGACAAAAAGGTCTTCGATTTAAGCAACATGAGCCCTAATCAAAAGATTGGCAGTTCAAATTCGTCAGGCACTCCTTGAAAACTCTATGGGGCATAGCAACCTATAGGGTCACTATGAGTTGGAATCGACTCCACAATAGTTAGTTTGGTTTTTGGTTCTAAGCAAGTATTTCCCAAATAAGCTTCTTGTCACTTGTTTCCTAAGACGTAAATAGTGGACTTCTTTCAACACAAAGCATCAGTTGCTTGGCACATCAACCAAACCCAACCCACTACCCTGTAGTGACGATTTGTTTACTAAATGAAAGCTGAGAGGTGAGGACTCTGCAGGGGTGGAGCAACTAAATCAGAAGATTTGCACAGATTACACAAGAAAGGAAGGACAGAAGGTTCCCGGCAGGTGTTTGTGTTGGGGAGGGACTTGCTGAGCAAGAGGGAGAAGGCAGGAACTGGCATGAATTGATGTTTAGTTAGGTAGTGATGAAACCGTAGGAGAGAAGGCTAATATCCTTGCTTTTTTTTTCCTTGTTATCTTCGGGTTGGAAACCCTGGTGGTATAGTGGGTTAAGTGCTATGTCTGCTAACCAAAAGGCTGGCAGTTCAAATCTGCCAGGCACTCCTTGGAAACTCTATGGGGCAGTTCTACCCTGACATCTACGGTCACTGTGAGTTGGACCCGGTTCAACAGCTCTGTGTTTGGTTTGGTTTTTGGATCTTCTGGTTGGAAACTCCGGTGGCATAGTGATTAAGCACTGTAGCTGTTAACCAAAAGATCTGCAGTTCACATCTGCCAGGCACTCCTTAGAAAATCTGTGGGGCGGTTCTACTCTGTCTACAGGGATACTACGGGTCAGAATCAACTTGATGGCAGTGGGCTTCTTTTTTGATGTCTTCTGGCTACTTCTACAACCTTGTTAGACTCCATAAGGTAAGGAAAAGAGAAGTGACGTCTGAAATCAACTTTGCTTGTCACTTGCTGCATTAGTAAATGTTAAAGCTGCTGACTGAAAACAGTTTGGCCATTAATATATACCTCAAAACAAACAAACAAAAAACAAACCTATTGCCTTTGAGTCGATCTCAACTTACAGCAGAACTGCCCGATAGAGTTTCCAAAGAGCAGGTGGTAGATTCAAACTGCTGATCATTTTTTGGTTAGCAGCTTAACTCTTAACCACTATGTCACCAGTGTGTCTGATATATACTTTCAGTCTTTCTCGTGTGCATAGATGGTGTTTTATAAGTAATTTCGCCAAAGCTGATGGGATGCTAAGAACATTTTGATGTTTGCATGTATTTCATGACCCAGGAAAACAAACCTTTAAATGTTCAGCTTCTGTGTTGCCAGATCATGTTTTCAACAGACACCCTTACCCAGTAGCATTACACAGCTAGACTTGGCATCGTGGCCACTGGTCCCCACCCCCCATCTGCCTACTACATGTCCTTCTGAACAGAAAAGCTAAGCAAAAATAGTTTGCTTCCTGTGCTAAGGCAGCTGTAAAACGAGTGCCCCCCTGTCCTAACAACACCGGCCCCATTCCCCTCCTCAGATATTTACCACAATTCTGGCATCTATTTAGCCTCTCACCCTTGCTCCAACCATCAGAGGTAGAAAAACACATCTGCTGCATGATTACATTAAAAGGGAGGAGGGGGAAGGAAGTAAAAGGAAGCAAAAAAGAAAGGAAAAAAGGGAATATTTTTTTTTTATTTCATAGGATTTTAGGGAGGCATTTCAAAATGTTCTCATGTCGAGTGGCATTGCTGTGTCAAAACAATGTTTCAACTTTTTTTTTTTAAACAATCCTATTAATTGTGAATAACTAGAGCAATCCTAGGACACAGAGTAGAACTGCTCCACAGTGTTTCCAAGGAGCATCTGGCACTTTCAAACTGCTGACCTCTTGGTTAGTAGACGTAACACCCACTACATCACCAGGGTTTTCCAAAAAACAAATAGATGCATAAAACCTACTTTAGAAGGTATGAGTCTGGTGAAAGTCTGGGATAATTTTTCGACAGAGCCCTGTTGTTACTTTGTACAACAATGGCAAGTCCACACACAAGAGAACAAAATATTTGGTGTGTATGAGTTATGTGAGTTGTGTTGCCCAGGAATCAAACCTGGGTCTCTTGCACAGAAGTTGAGCTTTCCACTGCTGAACCACCACTACCCGCTTCAACAGAATCCTGTAATGCAGTGTAATCTAGAATTATCAGACTCTGAGGTATGAGGGTCAGAACAAACTAGGCTGCAGTGATTTGTATTTTTGGTTTGAGGTTGAGAGAACTTACAAACAGTAAGAGAAGCATTGAAAAATTAGTGAGTATACTTTTTTGGGAAGAAGAAAGAGAAAAAAATGAAAAGCTAAAATATAGGTTTGACTGATACATTTGTTAGTATATAACATTAATATCCTACATTGAATAGCTATTTTACAGGTGTATGAATTTCATATATGACAGACAAAATCAGTACCTTAAAAATGGATAGTTTATGTGCAAATTGGTTATGTAACTAATATTGTTTACTTTTCCTTAGTGTTAAGCCAAGATCCTTATTACTTCTGTTGATACTTTACTTTGTCTTCACAAGTTCTTGCATCTGTTTGTTTGTAGAGGGCATGAGAATTCAAATGTACTTGTCTCAGGTTGCATATGGTTCAACAGTGGGAACCAGGAAATGGGAAAAACATCTGGTGACAGTTTGTTGGCTTTTACAGCGAACTGCTATTCACTCATTATGAAATTTAATAATCATTAGATTTAATCATGATTATGAAAACTTCAGTGGTCAGTATAGTGGAAAATTGATTTCCAACTCTGTTTTTTAGTCCCAAAACAAGTAATATTCTTATATAAGTCATATCCTCTGGGTATTTCCCATAGGGAGTTCTAGCTCCTTTCCTTTCTATCCCACTCAAAAAAATATATCAAAAGTTAAGGAAGCAAGAGTTATTAAAACCAAACCAAACCAAACCCATTGCCATCAAGTCTATTCCAGTTTGTAGCAACTGTATAGACAGAGTAGAATTGTCACATAGAGTTTCCAAGGAGCTTCTGGTGGATTTGAACTGCCGACCTTCCATTTAGCAGCCATAGCACTTACCTCTATGCCACCAGGGCTTTCTATCACATTAAAGAGGTAAGTGTATATCCAATGTATCATTAATTGCAATGCATTTATAACAAACCTCCAAACTAGTCAAGACAGTTGGTCAAGAAGCGCTGCACCAGAATGTGCTTCTACACGGTACTGGGAAAAAGACCACTCTGGTAAGGGGATGAGAAGAGGAAATGACTTACATCTCCATTCTTAGGTGGGATTGTCAGCTCCATGTACCCGTGAGGAATGTATTGCTGACTATAATCAAAGCGTGGTTTCTTCATGAGGTGGCTTCTGACAGTAGAATAGGCTCCATCACATCCCACAATGAGGTCGCAAGTGATGTCTGTAGGAATGTTGTCACATCTGGAACATAAAAGCAGCCATCATGAAGAAAGGCTAAGGGAAAAATGATGATGAACCTGAACTCGGGCATGGAAGATAGTGTCCAATGGGTAACTCAGAAGACTCACTCTTACGCATTGGACTTGGAGCTTTGAGTTGACAGTCTGTGAAATTAACACAACAACGCTTGCCCAATCATGGGTTTGCTATGACATTGAAATACACACAACAATGCTGATGAGGAAAGATGTATGAGGCTAAGGAAGTGTGACTGAGAGCTGAGCTCTCTGCTTGAAGTAAGAGAATATCGGAAAGAAGTTAGGGTGTCCCAATGGAGGGACAACCTCACCGCTCCTATTTCCCAAGTGCAGTGAGTTTGGTTTGAAATGAAGGCAGCAGTCGACAAACATTTAAGAGAAGAATATGTTGTGAGGTAGGAAAGACAGGGAGAGAATTTTGGATGCCAACCCAAAATATTTAAATACATTATTCTGGAAAAAAGAGAGAATTTTTTTTTCACTAGAGAGATGATGTATGAAGTAGCAATTTAAGAAAATCCACCAGGCAGTGGAGGCAGTGAATTGGAGGTAGAAATAAAGACAGGAGAGGTCAGCAGGGTTGAGACGTTTGCAATATTCTCTGTGTGCAGGGCGGAGAGCTGCTGTGGTGAATGAAGCAGGAAGGGAAGGGAAACACAGGGTCAGAAAGCAGCAGGAGGTAAGAAACACTGCAGAGGATTCATAGATTTCATTTACCAGGAGTAAGTAGATAAAAAGGACACAACAAGAATGAATCTGACATTTGGGGGTAGAAGTACTGGAGAAATCCACAACCCATCTGTTTGTCATGTTGTGGTGGCTCGCGTGTTGCTACAATGCTGAAATGCCACCTATATTTCAAATGCCATCAGTGTCACCTGTGGTGGGTAGGTAAGAGCAAACCTTTCAGGCTAAGACAAATCAGGAAGAAAGGACTGGAAATCTACTTCCAAAAATTAGTTAATGAAAACTCTATACATTACAACAGGATACTGTCCAATATAGTGGTGGAAGATGAGCTCCCTGGGTTGGAAGGCACTCAGAGCTCACTGTGGCCCATAACAAACGGTCTGAACATCACAATGAATCCTGACGAGGGTACAGAACCAGGCCGCACGTTCATCCTGTTGTCCCCAGGGCAGCATGCGTTAGAGCTGACTCCACAGCAACTAACAGCAACAATTAGGGAAACCAGGAACAGACGTGTTTAGGGAGAAAGAGGTAATCCCGGTTTTAGATGCATTTAAGATAACGGAGAAATGTATCTATGAAGATATTTAACAGAAAAACAGACACAAGACACTATATGAGGCTAGAGGCCTGGACTGGAGATGTTTCTTTTAGAGATGTGAATTTACAAATGGTTATTGAATTCATGATGTATTCAAGGGTAGAATATGAGGCCTGGAAATTTATAGGAGCTAGAATCGGTCAAGGACAAACAGAATAATAGCCTTTAGGAAAGAGAGGAGAACTGGGGCAGTGAAGAGTGACATACTGTTTCAAGGGAGGGATGAGTCTGAAAAAGAACCAGATCACCAGTGTTAGATATTTTAGAGAACTGACGAAGCATGAATCAGAAGGTATCTAAGGTCTATTTTACATCCAGAGTAGCTTGGATCTAAGAACTGTTTGAATTAGACTTTTACTAATTCTTTGTTTCAACAGAGCCAAATAACAGAGTTTACAGGTCAGTTTTTCCATGCTAACCCTTCAGCTCTGAGGTAAGAAGCCTGACCCAGAGATTACCCAAGCACCGTGATCGTTCCTTCTTCGGGATTACATTTCAACAGTCTTTGGCCAAAGTGAACCTTTGTGTTGGGGTATTTCTCAACAGCTGAGGAAACAAAGAAAGAATGAAAACAAGGGGCTTTAAAAATTTTAACTTTCATTTCACTAAACTAAATTGAAATAGTAATTATTTTCTGATAACAATATAATCCACCAAAAAACCAAACCCACTGCTGTCAAGTTGATTCCAACTCATAGTCAGTCTAAAGGACAGAGTAGAAGAACTGCTCCATAGAGTTTCCAAGGAGCGCCTGGCAGATTCGAGCTGCCAATCTTTAGTAAGCTACCAGGGTTTCCAATGTATTCTTTTCAATGTAAAAATGAATTAGTTATAATGATAATTTGACAAACATCTGCTGAACCTTCCAATATAACTTAGTGGTAAAACAGATTCTTAAGAGTTAGATATTTTTTGTCTCAAAAAAGAAAAAAAAACAACAACAACAAATCCTACTGCTTCCGTTACGCAAACTCTTACATCATTACCATTGTTAGCACCCTGGGAAAAAAGCAAGCATCACCTGTTTTTAAAGTTCTCTCTATCGAAGGCAAGTCTATAGGGGACTCGGGGCATGTGAGACAGTGAGACACACACACACACACACACACACACACACAAGAGGTCCAACAACTAAGGCCACAAATGTAACTGCTCTAAATGCTACCTACCTCATTGCTGACTATCACTACGGTCGCCTTTGAAGTTCCCCCCTTGGGAAGCTATGCACCAATGCCAGTGCCTAGTCCACCCTTCACAGCAATTTGGGACCTCTTTTTCTGGAATGACATTGAGCACAGTGTCACGGTGGTGAGTTGGAGAACTTAATTGTATAGTGGTCTGTGAGGGAGTTTTTAGCCATAAACAAATCCTGTATTGGGACACCCTGTCTACTCACCTAATCTGGCCTCCAGTGACTATTTCTTTACCCAAAGAGAAAGGACATATTGAAAGGAAGACATTTCGATGGCATTCAGGACATCAGGGGTAATATGACAACAGCTCTGAAGGCCATTCCAGAAAAACAGTTCCAAAATTGCTTTGAAAGGTGGACTAGGTATGGGCATTGGTGCATAGCTACCCATAAGGAGTACTTCGAAGGTGACCGTACTGATATTCAGCAATGAGGTATGTAGCACTTTTTCTAGGATGAATTGCTTGTGACTCAAAGCAACCCTATAGGACACAGTAGAATTGCTCCATAGAATTTTCAAGGAGGGCCTAGTGGATTCAAACTGCCAATTTTCTGGTTAGCACACATAGCACTTAACCACTAAACCATCAGGCTTTCCATATACATATGTGTGTGTGTGTGTATTTGTATACGTGTGTGTATACGAAGTTGCCTCTAATTTAAGGCATTGTTTGTGATACTCATCCAAACTCTTTTCCTCATACTATGTGTCTCTCTATATCTGTTTTTAGCGAGTTGCTCTGAACTTCAAGTTTCTGTGACTGTAGGTTATTGATACTAGGTCATTCTGGCGTCTATCAATGGAACTGTTTAGAAAAAAAAAAGAGCAAGAATCCTAAAACATTTCAATAAAGAGAACCATATTATTTCAGTGATTTTTCATATGCCTGATAATAATCATTAAATTTAGTGATTTTCGTCTTTTGAACTGTTAATCATGTCCTTGTAGTAAAATATGATTCAACCAAATTCTGTTTTGTCCCTATGGAAACACGTTGCACACTCTAACCCTCTTGAGTACTTGAAATGTGGCTAGTCTCAGCTGAGATGCAGTGCACACACAGGATTTTTACAGCTTAGTCCAAAAACAGAATATAAAAGAATAAAAATGTCTCACAAATAACTGTCACATTGACTGAACATCATAATGATAGTATTTTGGCTATAGTAGTTTATATAAAAGATATTATTAAAATTAATTTCCCCAGTTTCTTTTTAGTTTTGCTAAGGTGGTTGATAAAAATTTTTAAAAGTGACACACATGCTTTGCATCTGTGACCACATATTGGATAGCCCTGCTCTAGAAGATTCTCATTGCAAATTAGATGATCAGACTCACTTGAGCACATAACTTGCTTTTATATTAACTTGTTTAATAGTTACTAACATCCAACACAGCTAGTAAACTCTGAAACAATCCTGTGGGAATGCTGACGGCAGGAGAAGTGACTGGGTTACGGTGTTTCCAGAGGGGTGGCTGCTCAGTTAGGGAGGAGGGAATTTTGAAAATAGACTGAACATGCGAAGTGGCTGGGTGCTCACACATTTGATGCTGTGTAAAGGAATAAAGCTTTATGTATTAAAGGAGCCTTGGTGATGGAGTTGCCTTAAGCACTCGGCCGCTAACAGAAAGGTTAGCCATCTAAATATACCAAGCCCCTCTGGGGCAGAAAGATCTAGTGATCTTGCTTCTATAGAGCTTATTGGTGAAGAAAACCCAGTCGGACAGTGCTATTCCTTCAAATCTCATCGTCATGAGTTAAAAATGACTCAACAGCACCCAACAACCATATGCACTAAATAAAGTTTCAGAGTTAATTTCAACATTAACTTTACCAGCATAATTTATAACATTTATAAATTGCAGGCTGGGTAGCACACTAAAAAGGAAAAACCAGGGGAACTTTTGATTTGCACATCCCAAATGTATCTTTTTCCACGTGTTAGCTCCATGTAATCAGCAGATATTTCAAATCCAATGTTGGAAGCAGGAATTACAATGGTTACCTCCTTAGACTTTGGAATAAGACAGTCTCCAGTTCAAATCTAGATGCTACCACATAGTGACACTGAGACTAATCTCTCTAAGCCTGCATTTCATCCTGAGGAAAACTGATAGAAATAACTGCCACCTCACATAGTTGATGGGAGGGTTATAAAAAAAAAAGCATAATAAAATACTTAGCACTGTGCCTGGGACCCCCATGAATGCTTGTGCCTTGGACCTCAGTGAATGTTTGCTATCATTTTTATCTTAATAAATTTAAAAGATGCTATAAAGGGGTTATTTTAGGTCAGCATGAGCTGAAATTGACTTTGAACTGCATAAAAAAACCAACAATGCATCTGCTTTTTCTCTAAAAGCTGTTTTGTGATTCATTCATTTTCTTAAGATTAATATGAATATATCCAACATAATAACCTACTCCCACCTGTCTATCCATCCTGAAGTCAGTGTTACAAATGTAACTAAAGAAACGGAGTTAAAACAACAATAACTTTATTTCCTAAGTCCCCAGTGAATCATTTAGAGTAACTTTCCCCATTACAGTCGTTTTCCCAATACAATTCAATTTAATTCAATAAACATATTGCAAACTCACTGATTTGGGGTCATGGAGAAACAGATTATACTTTGTGGAACCTTTGTTGTCTAAAGCATCACAGGCTACTGAACTGCATCAAAAACCTGGTTAGAAACATTATAAGTGGAATGTTTTGCTGGAAATCAATCTGTTTAGTATAAATGCTGATGAGGACAAAAAGCTATTATGACCTATGCTCAAACTTTCTAAGGGGTATATGGGACATGGTTTAATTGATCGGACTGATTATCCAAGCTACAAATTTAATTTGCAAACCAGTGACTTTTCCATTAATGGGTAGGCCTTTTTACTTACTCAAATGAGTTCCAAGTTTTATCCTGTGCTTTACTCTTTACTCCATCCCTGTCCAGACCACTTGCCTTCTAGGAAATTGAGCCTCTTGGTGATTGCAGATGTGTGCCAGAGTAGAACTGTGCTCTATACCAACCACTTAGCCCCCTTCTACTTGACCTTCTACAAATATAAATCCATACTCTCTCCTGAAACTACACTGTTACAGCTTTGGTTCAGGGCCTTATGATCATACACCGGGATATGGCAACAGCCTAGTGATTCGCAACCATCCTCCATAGAAATTCTGGTGCTATAGGGGTTAAGTGCTACAGCTGCTAACCAAAAGGTCAGCAGTTTGAATCCACCAAGCTCTCGTTAAAAACTCTATGGAGCAGTTCTACTCTGTCCTATAGGCTCACTATAAGTTGGAATTGACTCATTGGTAATGGGTTGACAGGCTACAATCCTCCACAATTATTCACTGGTTGCTTGGTTCAGTGGTAGGATCCTTGCTTTGCATGCTGGAGACTTGCATTCAATTCCTGGGCTGCCTCACCCATCCAGACTCTGGACTAGGTTGCATTTTGTCCCATTGTATTGAGTTTGCCCCCGACAGCAGTAATCACCCTGTGTGCTACAGTTTTTCGTTTTCCTTCAGCACAAGTCTAATGTGTTTCTTATTGTTTGGGAGGTCTGTGTTCTTGTGTCAGACTGCAGGCTCCAACAGAATGAGTACTTATTCATTTCAGTGCTTAGCAGGCAACAGAACTTAGTAAGTGTAGAATAAATTATTTTTATTTAGAAACTTCATAAGAAAAATCGATACCAGAGAATGTATTAGGACTACTTTTCAAGAAGGACTGTAAAATAGACATGGTCTTGTTCTTACTATCCCATAAAAAGGAGTAGTAGACAAATCTCAGTAAATCTTGTAATAAAAATAGTCTCATATGCTTGACTCAAAATGACAACTGGTAAATAAAAGCATTGGACTTACCATTCAATAAATCCTTGTTTAGATTTTCTCTGCTTGTAGAAAGAATATACTGCAAGAAAAACATAGCAAGCACTGTTTATTTCAAGAGAATGAATGAAGATAGTTTAAATTATTCACCAAGCATTAGGAAAGATTTGTCATTCAGCAGACATTAACAAAGTTAGTTTTATTATCATTCAGCTCTATTTTATTTGTTTAAAGCAATTAAACCAAATACCTGTAACACAGTGCCCAACTTTAAACTCAGACTTTTTCAAAGTTTGATACCATAAAAACCAAACCCTACTCATAAAGCGAAAAAATATTATTTTCATTAAGATGGGAGTTTCATCAGTTAGCAGCAACAAATCATATTTTTCGTATTTATTGTCTTTGATATCCAAGTTTAGGCAAACTTTAGTAATGATAGCATCACTAGAATAAATGTTCAGTTTCTCAAATGGATGACACAGAAGGACTTCATTTCTGTGTCAAAGTTACGAGTGTGGTAGGGCTAAGCGTGGGAGTTGGTAGGTGTGAGATAACCCTGGCTGGGACTTGTGTTCTTGGTTGCATCTGACTTTATACAATTCATCAGAGCCCTTGTTTTAGGAAGCTAGTGCTGCTCTAACAGAAATACCACAAGTGGGTGGCTTTAACAAAGGAAGGTTTATTTTTACACAGTCTGGTAGGCTACAAGTCCAAATTCAGGATGTCTGCTCCACAGGAAGGCTTTCCCCCTTGTTGGCTCTGGAGGAAAGTCCGGTATTGCATCAGTCTTTGTTTATCTCGGGGCAGGAACCTCAGGTCTAAAGGATGCGTTCTTCTCCTGGTGCTGCTTTCTTGGTTGTATGAGGTTCCCAATTCTCTGCCTGCTTCTCTTTCCTTTCATCTCTTGTAGGATGAAAGGATTAAGTTTGGGGCAAGCCATGCTCCAAGGAAACTCCCTTTACAGTGGAAAATCGAGGGATTTACAGTCCCGCCCTAATCCTTTAACATACAGCACAGCAAAATTACAAAACGGAGGACAGTCGTAGAATACAGGGAATCATGGCCCAGCCACATGGCTACACCTATTTTTGGGGGGACACAATCCAACCTCACAGCCCTCTCATCCTTTGTGCCCAATAAGTGCAACCTCTACAGCCCATGATACTTCTAGGGGTCTGTGGAAATATTTTATTTAAATTCAGGAATTATAAAGGTATATAATAATAAACATGTAATAACGCATACAGTCATGGTTATATTCACCTTCATAGCATACGGGAACCCTGGCGGCATAGTGGGTTAAATGCTGTTTCTGCTAACCTAAAGTTCAGCAGTTCAGATCTGCCAGGCACTCCTTGGAAACTCTACAAAGTGGTTCTACCCTAATCTCTAGGGTTGCTAGGAGCTGTGCCCAAATGGACGGCAGTGGGTCATAGCATACAGCCACAAAATTGAATTATTAACAGTTAATTTTTTTATATATGGAAAGTTGTCCATGAAGGCAAATGTACCGAGGGTCCCTGAAAGTCACAGTTGTTGTTGTTAGTTGCTACCATGTCACCACTGACTCGTGGTGACCCTGTGTGACACACAGCACAAGGCTTCCGGGTCCTCTGCAGTCTTCACAGTCTGTGCTGTGCTTGAGTACACTGTTGCAGTTCACTGGGCATTTTGAATGTCTTCCAGCTTGGTCGTGGGGTGTGGTGCTCATCTTTCGATATTTTGTCAGACAATAGCCTGTTGTGAATTCACAATGTTTTTGTTGACAAATTTCCAGAAATAGATGACTAGATCTTTCTTCCTAGTCTTAGTCTGGAAGCTCTGCTGAAACCTGTCCACCGTGGGTGGCCCTGTTGGTGTTTGAAATACCAGTGGCAGAGGACCTGGCATTATAGCAGCACACAAGCCACAGCAGTGCTATAGAAAGATGGGGAGTGAGAAAGGCACAATGTAATTCAGGGTGAATCTACTGCCTAAAAAAATTGAAAGCATATAATTTTACAAATGATAGAATATCACAATATTTAATACTAATATGCTAATTATGATGTTGCTGCCTTCACTGTAGAAGTTTTAAAAATGAGCACTAAATCTATACTTGGTATAAAAATAACTTGGTCTTGCTCCAGTGACAATGACTGAGGGACTTCCTGTGTCTTTGCTCAAAGTTAAAATTAAAAGAGGTCTCTGAATATCTTGCTTCATGGTTCTGTCTTCCAGCTTTCTACATTACTAGTCACCTCATCTCTATAGAAACCACACGTTTTGTTCAAAGCATGCTGGGAAATTTTCAAACCCTGAAACATCGTTTTTGAGGGAAAATATTCTTTCTAGTTTTGTTCTCAGGTGTCATTGATATCTGCCTCCTCAGAGAAGTGAGGACACATTGGTCTCATAGAGACACTGGAAAGTGTCTCTGTTCAGCCTACCCCATGCCTTTGGACAGTATTGTACGTAGCCAAAAGTCAGAGTTACTCCATCAAATCTCTTTTCTCTAACACTTCACATGGTAGAATAAATCATTTTTGATGAACAAATAGAGAATAAAGAATAAATCAAAATAAGAATAAATAGGTCAAGAACTACAAAATGAGCCTTGTGACAAACAATACAAGCTAGAAGAGGTTGGGTAATCTCTTCTGGAGTTTGTAAAATAATAGTTGCAGTTGTCACTTTTTCAAATGTATTAGGAGGAAAAAGGAGTTACTTTCTCTATCCCAAATATCTTTGTCATCAATTGCATCATGTCCCCCAACATGTATATATCAATTTGGCTAAGCCACAATTCCCAGTGTTGTGTGACCGTCTATCATTTGTCATCTGACTTGATCTTCCTGTGTGTTGTAAATCTAACCTCTACGATGCTATGAAGCAGGACTCAGTCTACAAGAATGGATTGGTCTTGAGCCAATCTCTTTTGAGGTATGATAGAGAGAAGCAAGTAGAGAGACAGAAGGACCTCATACCACCAAGAAAGCAGCCCCAAGAGCAGAGCGTGTCCTTTGGACTCAGGGTTCCTGTGCAGAGAAGGATCTAGTCCAGCAGAAGACTGATGACAAAAGCATTCTTCCAGAGCCAAAAGAGAGAAAGCCTTCCATGGAGCTGACATCCTGAATTAGGACTTTCAGCCTAATTGACTGTGAAAATAAACTTCTATTTGTTAAAGCCATCGACTTGTGATATTTCTGTTACAGCCACACTAGATAACTAAGACAGCATTCAGATGGATGTTTACTAGTTAAGTAGACACAATTTACTCTTCACTGGAGTATCTTAGGAGACTTGGGGCATAGGAAATTAGGAGTAAGAATTGGGGAGATAGGAGCTGCTTTATATATTGTAGGACACTTTGATCATTTCTGATGCAGTTTAGAGGGAGTGTGTGAAACCTGTAGGGCAGGCAGAGGCTGGACACTGGTGACAGAAATAGCAGAGAAAAAAATGTTTGGAGAAATGAGAGTCAGGGAATATAGTCAGAAGGATTTTTGAGGTCAAATTTTGCATATTAGGGGTCTGTAAATTGTTTTCTGTGTTGCACACGATGTGATCTCTCCAGGACCGCTCATTCATTGTACTCGTGCATCTTTCTCCACAGCAGCGGGTTTTGAGTGGGTGATGTTTGTAGACATTGACAGAAGGAGGGAAAGGGATCAATTTCAGGTCTGGGTCTACACGATACAGAAACAACACCCTGTGTGAGGGATTGGGCAGCCAAGAGGCAGAGGGGGTTGCCATCGATTGAATTGTGTCCCCCCAAAAAATACGTATAGAAGTTAGACTGGATCGTGATTACCAGTATAGTGTGATTGCCTTCCATTTTGTGATTTCCCTATACTGTATGTTAAAGAGGATTAGGGTAGAACTGTAAATTCCTCCCTAAGGTCATTGCCACACTCCATTGTAAAGGGAGTTTCCCTGGAGTGTGACTTGCACCATTTTTTATCCTACCAGAAACAAAAGGAGAGGGAAGCAAGCAGAGAGTTAGGAACCTCATACCATCAAACAAACAGCACCGGGAGTAGAGTACGTCCTTCATACCTGAGGTTCCTGTGCCAAGATGCTTTCCAAACCAAAGACTGATACAACACAAGAACTTTCTCCCGGAGCCAACAAATAGAGGGAAAGCATTTCCCCTGGCATGGACATCCTGAATTCAGACTTGTAGCCTATTGGACTGTGTAAGAATAAACTTTTTTTTTCAGACCATCCACTGTTAGAACAGTACTAGCTGACTAAAACAGAAGCCAAGAGAAGGTAGGGCCCCTGATGATTTGTAGAAATCCTGGGGTCATGGGGATAGTTTTGGCTTCTACAAGCTGTAGAGTTGAATAGTTCAGAGCTTCATGTCAATCTTCAGGGGCAGGGGATCCACAAGCTCCACTAAATTACAAAAGGAATCATGCAAACTGAAGCAAGAGTGCAGGCTGTACATTCAGCATTAGCTCAGGTCTTAAGAATGAAACAAATGAAGGGATTGGTGGGGATGGTCCATTTCCTGCCTCTTCTGGGGTATCGAAAACCCCAAAATGTGATCTCCCACCGATGCTTTCATCCTCTGAAATTTTTTGGTGATGAAGCTGTTTCTTCCTTCTCTCATCTACCACCTTCTTACCCTTCCAACTCCTCCCCCGCACCTCTCGTTATCTCCTTTTCATGGTAATGGTGATAAGGTAGCAAATTTTCATCTCAGGTCCAAGTCATTCTCCTCATCTAGCTCTTCTGATCTTTTAAACTTGAAATTAGCCCTTTGCCTAGTTCCACTTTGTTGGTTCAGTCTTTGGAGGGGAGATAAGTGTGATTAATTGGCCTTCCTCAAGCCTAGCACGTTCCATGTCAATCCAAGAGGAAGACGTGATGATTATTGCTAGTTATTCTCAATTCAGGAAAACAAGTAAGTATGACTAGACAATACTGCCCAGAGTTTCCATGAAGACCTCAGTGTGGGGACCACTAGAAAGAACATAATCATCTGAAATTGTTTATACACCCAAGAGTGGTTCAGTGGCCTTCCATCCCCTCCTTCCCACTGTCAGGCCTATATATTAAGAGTCCATGCTAATGTTTGTATAAGGCCAAAGTGATCAAGCAACTGTTCTGATCCTCCCTTCTCCACACACATTGAAACACTTCTCTGTTTGAGAACACTTCTCAACTACTTTTATCAACACTAACACCTTGCTTTTATGAGCATATATGCTTTATCTCTTTGCTAATCAAAATATGTTCCATGGACCTGCAACAGGGATACTGCCTGGAAATGTGGTTAGAAGGTACAATCTCAGTGTCCACCCAGCCCTACTGAACAGACTTTGTACAGACTCTGAGTCAGAGAAGCACTGGTCTAGTGGCCATAGGAACTCTGTGGAGGGTCAGAGACTCAGAAGAACACGAACTTTACATAATAGAATCAGGCTTTGCTGGCTAAGGAGTGTCTAGAAGGTGCAAATAATTAACACATTCAGCTGCTAAGTTCAAGTTTGGAGGTTGGAGTCTGCCCAGAGGTACTTGGGTAGAAAGCCCTGGTCATCTACCTCTGAAAAATCAGTCACTGAAAAACCTATGGAGCACAGTTCAACTCTGACACACAAGGGGTTGCTGTGAGTTGGAATCAATGGCAATTGGTTTGGGTAGCTAGATAAAAAGTAATCAAGTTGGCTTTTGTTTTCTTGTTGATAGATGTTTGCAATGCTCATCTTTTCTCAAAGAAATAAGGTCAGAAATTATAATTAGATGAAAAGGCACACTTCCCCCAGTTTTGTATATTACTGTGTGAAGGTAAGACAGGAAACACAAAGCAGAATAATTAGTTTCTTTTGTAAACTCTGTATCATTATCTAGCTACAATTTTAGAAATGATACTGTACTGAATACATTTCTGATTTATTCAATACCTTCTATTATAAGGAATTTTCTCTATTATAAGGAATTTGGGGTCAAGAGAGGGCAAGGCATCGGTATCATCAAACCCTCTCAAGTTGTTACTGCATGTTATACCTAACAGCAAATATATGGTTGCTGTTGGTGCTGTTGGTGTTGTTGGGTGCCATCAAGTCAGTTCTGACTCGTAGCTACCCTATGCACAAGAGAACAAAACATTGCCTGGTCTTGTGTCATGTCCACAATTGTTTTTATGCTTAAGCCCATTGTTGCAGCCACTGTGTCAATCCATCTCATCAAGGGTCTTCCTCTTTTTCGGTGACACTCCACTGTACCAAGCATGATGTCCTTCTCCAGAGACTAATCTTTTCTAATAACACGTCTGAAGTATCTAAGACATAGTCTCACCGTCTTTGCTTCCAAGAAACACTCTGGTTGTACTTCTTCCAGAACAGGTCTGTTTCTTCTTTTGGCAGTCCATGATATGATCAATATTCTTCTCCAGCACCATAGTTCAAAGGCATCAATTCCTCTCTTGTCTTCTCTATTCATTGTCTAGCTTTTACATGCATATGATGTGACTGAAAATACCGTTGCTTGACTCAGGCACACTTTAGTCTTCTAGACAACATCTTTACTTTGGAAGACTTTAGAGAGGTCCTTAGCAGCAGCTTTTCCTAACGTAATGAGTCTTTTGATTTCTTGACTGCTGTTTCTATGTGTGTTGATTGTGGACCCAAGTAAAACGAAGTCCCTGACAACCTCAGTCTTTTCTCCATTTACGACAATTTATTTAATGGCCCAGTTGTGAGGATTTTTGTTCTTTTGATGTTGAAGTGCAATCTATACTGAAGGCTGTAGTCTTTCATCTTCATCGGTAAGTTTTTCCAATCCTCTTAGCTTCCAGCAAGTAAGGTGGTGTTATCTGCATAATGCAGATTGTTAATGAGTCTTCCTCCAATGCTGATGCCTTGTTCTTCTTCATAAAGTCCAGTTTCTTGGATTACTTGCTCGGCATATAAACTGAAAAGGTATGGTGAAAGAACACAACTCTGATGCATGTCTCTCTTGACTTTAAACCATACAGCACCCCTTAGTTCTTTTCACACTACTGCTTCTTGGTCCATATGCAAATTCCTTAACAGTATGATTAAGTGTTCCGGAATTTCCACTCTTTTCAATGTTAGCCATAATTTGTAATGATCTGCACAATTGAATGCCTTTACATAGTCAATGAAACACAAGTAAATATCTTTCTGGTATTCTCTGAGTTTAGCCAAGATCCATCTGACAACAGAAACGATATCCCTGCTTCCACATTCTCTTCTGCATCCAGTTTGAATTTCTGGTATTTCCTTGTCAATATACTGTTATAGTTGCTTTTGAACGCCTTCATTCAATCTTCTTCAATTGAACGGAGGTGAGAGCAAATGGGCTGGCCATACACAGTGGTCAGCATTGCAAAGCACTGAGGCAAGCTTAATACTGCAAACCAAAATAACTAATTCTTATTGAACATATGTTATAGGCTAGGCCGTGTCTTAATATTTCCCATGAATTAACTTGTGAACTACTGTATCTGTTTCTGGGGTCTCGGCTGAGGCAAGCAATGCCAATGATGAAGCTAAAGGAGAAGGCAGGGGCCAACAACGCCAGTGTCGAGTTCCAGACATTAACTTTCATATAACTGAAAAGCAAGCAAGTATGTCTATGGAAAACCTACCTGAGACTTTGTCCCATAAGGAATTGCAGTCTTCTTTCCTGAAAGAGAATGAATCATTCTTGCTCTCATGGGAATACCTTGGGATAGAATCTGAAATGAAACCAGTAATACTAATATCGATTTCTGTAATGTGGCATTATGACAGTGATTTTAAAATATTTTCCTAAAAAACTAAAAGATAATGTTAAAGGGTGGAAGGACCCACTGCCACTGAACTGAATCTGACTCATAGTGACCTACAGGACAAAATAGAACAGTTCCATATGGTTTCAAGGAGTGCCTGATGGATTTGAACTACCGACCTTTGGGTTAGCAGAAAATGTTTAACCACTGTGCAACCAGGGCCACCAGTGGAAACTCAATCAGTGAAAAGTGTTTCTGAAAATTTTTGTTTTAAGTTCTCACTTTTATATATACCAAACCCCAAAATCAAGCCATCAAGTCGATTTCAACTTATAGCAACCCTATTGATCAGAGTAGAACTACTCCACAGAGCTTCCATGGAGTGTCTGGTGGATTTGAACTGCCAGCCTCTTGGTTAGCAGACATAGCACTTAACCACTATGCCACCATGGTGACCCGAAGTTTATCTGGACTGATCTAAATATTATTACAGATGGATGAAAGTGGTTGTTTTTCAGAGGCTAAGTGATTTTCCTAAGATCACAAACAATAAGGAGGTAAAAAGTCAGGGCTCCTGAAACCCAGGGACAAGTGTGTTCCTGCACATATAGGCTACTGTGCTATAGAATCAAATTTTTGAAAAGGAAATAGTCTGAACTTAGCATTGCAAGAAGTCCCTGGTGGGTCAAGCAGTGAACATGTCTCACTGCTAAAGGAAAGGCTGCAGATTCTTTTCCACCTAGAGATGCCTCGGAAGAAAGGACTGGTGATTTACTTCTGAAAAACAGCTGTTGAAAACCATACAGAGCACCATTCTACCTTGACACACGTAGGGTCACAATGAGTCAGAGTGGGAGTCAGCTCCCGGAAACTGGTTTTTCTGGTAGCATTTCAAAGAAGTATTGTCAGTGACCATAGTAACATGATAAAAATGTTACTTTTGTTCAAATATTCTAAACAAAAGATAGAAAGTGAGAAGTTCCACAACTTTGAGCAAGTGAAGGAAATGTACTGCAAGGCCACAGTCCCTTAGTCAAAGCTGTGGAGACTTTTTCAGAATTTAAACAGTAGCTTTAATGGATATTATACATGAAAAACCTACAGAGGTCTGGGGCACCACCGTGTAATAAAACACACAACTTTTGTAGCAAAGTACATATCAAAAAAACCACACCCAATGCCATCCATTTGGGTTCAACTCAAAGCAACCCTAGAGGGACCCTAAAGCATATAGTGCTATAGACATCTAATCAAACTAAACGAGATTAGAGGGAGAATGACCATGGAAGTATTTTGCCCCCAAGAAGATGAAAGAAAAGCTTTCCATTTTCAGCATGCTTTGGAGTACAGTATTGTGGATGTGACTCTGAACCTGTACTATCAAAAGAGTAGAGTTCTCCTGTCTCTTGTGAGTTTGAGTGTTCCCCCTCTCTGTAAGCAGAACCCCTTCATCCTGTCAAAGGCAAGGAGTCAGTTGGCTGTGATCGCAGTATCCCCTGTCTCACTCTGGTCCCCAAAGGCACTCATGTGTCAAATGTTCTCCTCAAGTCAGATGCAGATGTCTCAAACCCTTTTTAAAATGAGTTTTCATGCACTTCTTGGTGTTAGATGGTGCTTTAAACCATTGTGAAATCAAGACCACGTCTTTGCTGAAATGGAAAACGCATTAACAGGGTACCTGATCTTCCAGGCCTATGGCTTTCAAGGCTTGCCGTCCTCTATGAGAAAGAGCCAAGTTAATGCTTCTTCCACGTTCAGATGTAGCCACACGAAGATCTAAGACATTGTAAGCATGTTACACACATGTTGCATACACTTCCTCATAATATGAGCATATAACAGCTGAAGAATTGGTACATTCTGAACTAAATTAAAAGACCTTATGAATTCTTCCAAGGAAAATCAGAATTCCACTAGATATATATTAACCTGAATTTAAATATTTGGGGTTTCAAAACTGCTAACAGTCTCTTTTTTTTCCTCGAGGTTTTATTAAAAATATATATTTCTTTAATTCAGAAAGTCTAGAGACAAAGAAGTCAAAGAACCACAAACACAATCTTACATCAAACCAAACCCACCACCATCAAGTTGGACTCTCAGTGACCCTATAGAGCAGAGTAGAACTGTTCCACCAATTTAAACTGCCAGCCCTCTGGTTAGCAGACATAGCAGCACTGAGCCAGTACACCACCAGGGTTTCATAGTTACTTACCTTCCCTAGCTTCGTATACATCAACTTGGAAATTCCTCTTTGCAAAGAAGCATGCATTTAATGATCCAACCTAAGAATCAAGACAATTTTTTTTTCTGTATTTCTACGTGATTCCATAAATACATCAAAATTTTTTAGTGGTTAAAAATAAGCTATTGCATGCAGCTGCCTTTTTCTCACGTTGATATACTCAGTCACGACTGGAAAGTACATCTTACAAAAATATTATAACTAATTTAAGATGAAGTGGTATAATTTTAGAGATTGGTTTGAATTTTTCTTTTTTTTATATTGAGGCACGACTTGTATACAGAAACAGCATGACACCTATGTGTGCAGTTTACATTGAAAAACAAAATTTTAAAGCAAATAGCCATGTAACAGATCACTTTGGTTAAAAAGAAGAAAAAGATAAAGAAAAAAATAGAACTTGGCTAGCCTTCCTAAATCACTTCCTTCTATGAACGGTTGATGAGCTCAGCTGCCAACCTAAAGGCTGGGGTTTGATTGCACCCAGAGGTGCCTCAGAAAAAAGACCTGGTGATTGGTTTTTGAAAATGTCACCACTGAACACCCCAAGGAGCACAGCCCTCCTCCTACTCTGCCACGCATGGGATTGTCATAAGTCTGAACTGACTGACGGCAACTAGTTGTTCCCCCTCACCTAGGGGTAAACACTATGCTGACTTTTATGGTAACAATACTCTTGTGCGTCTTTACAGAACTATACCAAGAACTGTCTAATTGGAACCACACTCTCTGTATTCTTTTTGTGTCTTACGTTTTTTTATTTCAACATTATGCCTATGAGATTCATCCATATGGCTACATGCAAACTCTAGGTCCTTTATCTTCGTGATTGTATAGTTTTTCGTTGTATGAGCATATCACAGACTATTCATCCAGTCTACTCTTGATAGATGTGTGAGCTGTTTGTCATCTGCGAATTTTATTAAAAATGCTGGAAAACAAGTTTTTGAACAGGTATCTATGTGCATGATTTCCTCCAGGACTTTACAAGAGGAAATGGACTCATTGGTCCAAGGTTTATGTATCTTCCCTGGGGTGGCTATTTACCTTGTCAGACGGTTTAAAAAATGTGTACTAATTTGTTTTCCCATCAGCATCTTGTAAGAGGTTATCTTTGTCTGTTCTTAATGGTCTCATACATTTACATTAAAGGAACAAGTGTTACAGGTGTGTAAATGATTTTAATTTGTACTTCCATGATTACTAAAGAAGTTAAACTTTTTCATATGTTAACTGGCCTTTTGGATCTCCTCTATTGAAAAGCTCCTATTTAAGAATTTTGTTCATTTTCTACTGGGTCATCTTTTTTCTATTGATTTTTTAAAGTTATTTATAGCTCATGAGAAAACCCTGGTGGTGTAGTGGTTAAGTGCTATGGCTGGTAATCAAAAGGTCAGCAGTTTGAATCCACCAGGCACTCCTTGGAAACTCTATGGGGCAGTTCTACTCTGTCCTGCAGGGTCGCTGTGAATCAGGATTGACTTGATGGCAGTGGGTTTGTTTTGTTTTGTAGTTTATGAATACAGGTTTTTTTTTTTTTTGTTGTTGTTATCATTTTTAAATGTTGCAAATGTCTTCTTTCCATATACAGCTTGCTTTTTCAATTCTATGGTATATTTTAAGGAAAGGCTCTTTATTTTAACATAATCTCATTTATAAACCTTCTGTTATCTTGTTAATGGTTTTGATGTCTTGCTTTAAGGAATTGTTCCTTATTCTAAGATCATGAAAATTGGTTTGGCTATTGTTTTCTCAAAGCTTTGTCTGGTTGCCTTTCTACCAGCTCTGTGTACATTCCAATGGTTATTTTCCACCTCGTCACAGCAACCTTAATTTGTCATGATCACCTGTATTCACTCATGTAGTCAAAGCTTTGGTAGCATTCAGCACTGTTAACAATACTTTTTCCTGGAGACACTAACTTCAATGGATACTTTAATTCATCTATAAGGTCTGACAGTTAAGTCAGAGAAATTAATTGTTCTAAGTGCTACATACCTCATTGCTTGGTATCACCAGAGTCACCTTCAAAGTACTCCCTTTCGGAAGCAATGCACCGATGTCAGCATCTAGTCCACCCTTCAAAGCAATTTGGGAACGCTTTCTGGAATGGCCATTGCACTCGGTGGCAAATTCATGAACTTAATTGTATAGTTGTCTGTGAAGGAGTTTTGGCCAGTAAACAAATAACTGTATCGGAACAGTCTCCCTACTCACTGAATCTGGCCCGCAATAACTTTTTTCTTTACCCAAAGATAAAGGAACTATTGAAAGAGAGACATTCTGATGACGTTCAGGACATCAAGGGCAATACAACAACAGCTCTGATGGCCATTCCAGAAAGAGTTCCAAAATTGCTTTGAAGGGTGGACTAGGTGCTGGTGTCAGTGCGTGGCTTCCCAAAGGGAGTATTTCGAAGGTGACTATAGTGATATTCAGTAATGGGGTACATAGTTCCTTTTCTAGACGAGTTCATGAACTTAATTGTCAGAACCTCACATTATACTTTTTCCAATTTTTCAGTGTAACCATTGCTCAAATTACCAACATGTTATTCATTATCACTTGATGGGTATGAAGAGACGACTACAAACGGGTTAATTCTTCAGTGTGAAGCAACTTCACTTTCTGTAGCTGTCATCACTTTCTTAATGGCAATCAAGATGTCCCAAGCAATCACATGACTTCATGCCTGTCATAAAAACTGTGAGTCTTACCATGTTTTTCTCTTCACCGCCGCCTTCACTTCCCCCCATCAAAGCCATGGTTTCTGACACCTCACTAACCCCAGTCTGTGATTTTGCCACATGTGATTTCCATCTCTTAAGCATCAACATCTTAAATCTCATTCCTCTTTCACCTGTCTTCCAAATGGGTATGAAACTTGCCTCTCTGTCTCCTTTACATTTGTCTCATAAAGAGTGCTTAGTAAAGGTAGTCTAGCGAGAAGTCTGCATCAAGGGTAAGAAAGCTTAGAGAGACTTTGTAACCATACAATCCATTTTCTCAGAAGACTGGATGGTTGAATAACAGAAAAAACAGAAGGGATTCAAGAAGAAATGGAGTCAACTTCACTGAGACAAAAGACAAAGGGTTATGAAATATCTCTTTCACTGTGTTGAATTATAACTAGCTCTTTTGGGGTGGTGAAAGCCTGGACAAGGTGAAGAATTAGATCAGAAGACCAACAAGGGTAGCAAAGTTGGAATGAGGCTAGAGGAGTTTCATTTAGAAACGAGTTATCTCATTCTGGGAAAAGAAGTCAGGGGAAAGAGACAAGGAAGACAAATAGGCCACAATTTAAATAGCAAATGATTGGTGACCAATTAGTGTAGGGTGATGGTTCAAAAGTAGAGAGGCTGGGGTTTGGAAACAAGAAGCCCCTTATTCATCTTCTGAGAATTCATCTCTGGTCAAAGAAGGTATAACAGCTATAACAAAGAAGAGCTGCAGACAAGGGTCTCTGAGACTCCACCTTGATGGGATCAGCTCCAGCCAGTGGAGCTTCCAAGCCTAACTATCTCTTCCATGACTGGTCATAATAATATGGTGGGAAACAAAGGTTACGACAATTTCAACTCTGTAAACGAAGTTCAAGTAAAAAATTTTCCAAAAAATGTATTGGTGGGTATTAAGTTCAGCTTTAAAAAGTGAGCCAATGGTCCCCTTTCACGGAGTTGTTATACTCCTTTTCTGTGACCAAAAGTGATTCCAGAATCTGGAAGGAGGGAGGCTGAACCCTGGTAGAGACTGTGTTTTGTGTCTTTTCTCAAGAGTGGCCAGTGTTATAGGTTGAATTGCGTACCCTCAAAATGTACACCAACTTGGCTGGTCCAAGATTTCTAGGACTGTGTGATTCTCTACCATTTTGTCAACTGATACGAGTTTTCTATGTGTTGTAAATCCTAGCTCTATGATGTTAATGAGACTGGATTTATAGCAGTTATGTGAATGAGGCAGGACTCAGTCTACAAGATTAGGCTGTGTCTGAAGTCATTCTCTTTTGAGACACAAAGTGAGCAGAATGGCAGGAAACCCCCATGCCACCAAGAAACAAGAGCCAAGAGCACAGAGTGTCCTTTGGGCCTAAGAACTCTGCTCAGAGAAGCTCCTAGACCAGGGGAAGATTGATGACAACAACTTTCCCCCAGAGCTGACACAGAGAGAAAGCTTTTCCCTGGACCTGGCACCCTGAATTTGGACTTCTGGCCTCCTAGACTATGAGAGAAAAAGTATCTCTTTGTTAAAGCCATCCATTTGTATTATTTCTGCTACAGAAGCATCAGATGATGAAGACAGTGGTACTGACCTATACTTCTTGTATCAGATTTACTAACATTTGCCAAAGAAGAGGGTATATATTGTGTCTCATAGGGGTGAAGAAGAGGTAGGGAGGAGCCTCAGATACTGTGAACACTTCCACCCCCAAAACCCCAAACCCACTGCCACTGAATCAGGTCCAACTCCTAGTGACCCTAAGGTCAGAATAGAATTGCTCCATAGAGTTTCCAAGGAGCACCTGGTGGATTTGAACTGCTAACCAAAAGGTTAGCACTTAACCCACTAAGCCACCAGAGTTTCCACTGTGAACACAGTAGGATTAAATACACTTGGTTCTTGAAAATACCAAGTTCAGAAAAGGATGAGATCCAATAGCCTCTGTTATGCATCACTCATGATTGTCTTACCAAGTTGAATATTCATATGTCATACAAACCAGGAATCGCTATTCAAGGCATATACCCAAAAGAAACTCATGAAAATATACATTGTGAAACATGAGCCAGAATCTTGCAAGCAGTGTTTTCCGTAACTAAAACAAAGAACTGGAAACAGCCCAAAAGAACAATATCAGGAAATAGATAAATAATGTCACACAATGAAAATATTTCATGCAATAACATGAATATATTAGCAATGCTCTAAGTGAAAAGAGTAAATCTCAAGTGATCTCTTCCTGTACAATACTCCTTTTATAAAATAAAGAAAGCTCAAGGTAAACCACAAAACCAGTTGCCACTGAGCCGTTTCCAACTTTTGTCAACCCCATGCGTGTCCGAGCACGACTATGCTCCACAGGGTTCAATGGCTGATTCTTCTTTTCTCTTTCTAATTCTTTTGATTAATTAATTCACTCGGCACTTGGCTGGCTGGCTTACTGTATCTGAGATTAAGGTTTACAAACTAGTTTCTTATCAAACAGTGAAGACAAAGTTTTTTGACAGGGGTGGTCACCCTCATGCTGTGTCAACACACTCCCATTTTCCCCCTTGAGTTTCTCATTATCCCCTCCTGCCTTCTTGGCCTTGCCCCTAGAGAAGAAGCCATGGCAATGTAAAGCAGTAAAAGATTGGTACCAACTTAGGAAGATGACGGTCAAGTTCAAGATAATCACATTTATAAACCAATTCATCAAAACAAAGAAGAAAAACAAAGGCTCAGTAAACACAAAACATACAAAAAGGAAAGAAACAAGCAAAAAACATCCACAAACAAAACAAATTCAGCACAGAAGAGTAAGAGGAGTAAAGACAAAGCCAGCACTCCAAAAAAAAAAAAAAAAAAAAACACTACAAAACGACAGCAATAAACTCACACCTATCAATAATCACACTGAGTATAGATGTCTCAAACATACCAACAAAAAGGCAGGGAGTGACAGAACAATTGCTTTCCTGTACTCTCTGTCTGCCAATGTGGGTGGCTAATGAGTCCCAAATGACATGTCCTTGTTGCGTTAGCTGGCAGGGAACTTCCCCTCCATAGCTCTCTTCGCTCTCTGTTCTCTCTTCAGTGCTTGTCTGAGTTCTCTAGTCTTTCATTTGACCCTTGGAGTTCCAGGACTGACGATTATAACTGTTTTGCTTAGTTTTTCAGGTCTTTATTATAGAAGAATGGCATGGTACTTTCACCTATAGCACTGTGGTAGCTCTGCCAATGCTTGATTTTTCTGAAGTAAATTACCAGGGCTTTCTTCTATGGGGACTCTGGGCAGACCCAAACTTTCATCCTGTTGGTTAGCAGCTGAGTGCATTAACCATTTTTACCAGGAAATGCAAGCTGTCCAAAGATATCTATAATTTCTAGAAATACGTACATATATGCATGTGTGTATGTATATATATATATGTTTGTATATTTATGGATAACTTGCTTAACATCCCTAGTATGTTCTATAAAATAGGACACTGTATGATTTGGACACTACGGGAACACCATACTATACATATATGAGACAAAATACTCATGTGTTACGTATGGAAAGCTGTTGTGTTTGCTATACTTTGTTACATCTAATGTGTCCCATCCTCTAATCAGGATTTCTGAACTCTATTTTTAACCTTGTGGGTCCATGAATGTACATGCAACCAGACCTTACCCAAACAGACATTATGTGGCATGTGACTATCTATACACACATACATACATACATGTAGATAGATGCTAAAGCAGTATGTAAAAAAGCAAGGAAATGATATGACGACAAGGTTTAGGATATGAATTACAGTGGGTGGGAGAGCACAGAGGTTCATCAGCCTCTGTGAATCACTGGCCATGTGTGGTGGACTCCCAGGTGCTCCTACTTCTTAGAATTTTTATTTAAAAAACAAGTAAATAAATACAAGTGTTTTCTCCATGAAAGGTTACAATAGTGTGTCATGAAACAAAGATTATGACAATCTCAATTTGGTGTAATTGAGATTAAAATAAAGACAAAGGAAAAAACATTGGACATTATTTGATTCTGTGAAAAGGATTAGTAACTGCTAAAACTAAGCTTTTAGGCTCTAAATCTTACTTCCCTTCTCACTTTCTGTAAAAATAGTCTAATTCTGAGTAACTGTCACTGCGTCTTCTGGTTTTTACCTTTTCCTTTCTAAAAGGACTACTTCAACATGAAGATCTAAACTGAAAGGTAAATATGTTGTGTAAATCATTCAGAACTCACCAAAAACTCCGTCATGGCACAGCTGGCTCCCTGTGCATAAATAGGGAAGCAGACTAGTGAGAGGAGAAAATAAATTGGGCAGTGTTAGACACCTGGAGGAGTCCCGGGGTGATGCAAATGTTTAATGTGCTCAGCTGCTAACTGAAAGGTTGGCTATTCAAGCCTACCTCAGAGACACCTCAGAAGAAAGACTGATGATTTACTTCCAAAAAATCAGCCACGGAATAAGCTACAGAGCCTAATTCTACCCTGACAAGCATGGGGTCTCAATGAATCAGAGCTGACTCAACGGCAACTGTTTTTTGTTTTGTTTCTTGTCAACTGGAAGCAATGACACAGTTTCTACGAAGCCAAATCTCGAAGTTAATTAAGCCTGGAAAGAAATAGGACTATTTCCAATAAGAATATGGACAATTATGAAGAGTTTCTATCTTTGTTCTGAAACACTGAAAGTCCACAGTACAGTAAGCTATTTTGATAACAAAATAATTTGTAAAAATTGGAAGTTTGGTTAACAGCTGGTCAAGCCCATTTGTGTGTAAGCAGACATCTGAGGCTATTCCTTGGTTACACAATCACGGACTTGCCGGGAGCATGGTTCTGTCATCTCTCCAGTTTCCTTCTCTCTCTCCTCTCACTTCCCTCTTTACAGGTTCACGTGTTTGATTCCATCCTGGTCCATCAGACTGGCAACTCATTCAGCAATGCTAATGTTTCTTTCCTCTTACATAAAACCAAAGATGTGTTTCTCACGTGTTCATATGGTGTGATTTTATGCAACGTGAGTCACCAGGTTTCTGCTAGTCCTCTCCAGTAGAAACTAAGTGTCAAATGATCTTGAGAAAACCATACATTTTAATCTTTTAATCTATAAATGTCCCTAGTAGGAACCCAAAACCAAACAAACCACCCCATTGCTGATGAGTCAGTTCTAACCCATAGTAGAACTGCCCCACCGAGTTTCCAAGAAGCTCCTGGTGGACTAGAACGGTCAACCCTCTGGTTAGCAGTCATAGCTCTTAACCACTATGCCCAGGGTTTCTCTAGTAGGAAAAGGGATCATGATTATTAAAACGTTGTGCGTTTATACTTCTTTATGCACGGTATAAAAAAGAATCAGAATTGACCTGATAACAACAGATTTTTTTTTGACACCTGTTTAAGTAATGTGTTTGAAATTACTCTGATAATGTGATACCAGAAGTAGCTAACTACTTTTGACTTAGTGAAATGTGTAAAATGGCCTCTAAGAATCACAGGCATTTCTGAGTTTACAAACAGATTATTTTTTTTTAAGGTTTGTTTATATCTCTCATAATCTAGCGGTGCAGATGGTGAATGAATTGGGCTGCTAAAGATTAGAGGTTCAAAGCCACCCAGACAGACCTCAGAAGAAAAACCCAGAAATCAACTTCCAAAAGACCAGCCATTAAAAAGCCTGTGGAACACAGTTTTACTCTGATGCAGGTGGGGTCCCCTTGCCTCAGAAGCAATTGTTTTCTCAACCTGTATTTAGTCATGGTACTATAGTTTGGTCTCTCAAGAGTTTCATCTTTAGACGTCATCCATGTTGTAATTCAAAGAACTGGATTGTTAACTACGGTTACAATGAAATAAGCATATAAACAAACGTCTTCCTATTGCACTTCGGTTTTTAGAAGGTGCTAGATGCAGGTGGGAAACCCTGGGAGCATGGTGGCTGAGTGCTATGTCTGCTAACCAAGAGGTTGGCAGTTCAAATTCACTGGGCACTCTTTGAAAACTCTAAGGAGCATTTCTATTCTGTCCTATAGAGTCGCTTTGACTCAGAACTGGCTTGATGACAATAGGTTTGGTTTTGGTTTAGACGCCAATGAGAAACCCTGGTGGCATATGGTGCTATGTCTGCAAACAAAAGTTAGCAGCTCAAGTCCATCAGGCACTCCTTGGAAACTCTATGGGCCATTTCTGCTCTGACCCATAGGGTTGTCATGAGTTGGAATTGACTCAACAGCAGTTACCCGACCTGCTGAGATGCTGGTGGGAGGGATTGTCCAATATTTAACAAAGCACGAGACCTAGAGAGTAGAAAACAAGAGTGGTATAAATAGAGTTCTGCTTAATAATAACAGTGGCTAACTTCCAAGTGTTTTATACTGTTTATGTCATCAATATTACAGAAAATAAAAAGGATGTGTTTGAACCAAGACCTCAACTCAAGATAATAAGATACCAGAAGACTCACATTTGCCTAAGATGTTCTCTGTGGGGAAAGTGAAAATCTTGGGTGGTATTTGACTTCTGCTTTTAGAAAGGACTGGATTTTGAACAAAGCTAGAGACATGACTAGGGGAATGTGGAAAAGAAACAGCAGAATTTTGGAATTAAAAGACTTAGAGGTCCACCTTTAATTCAAGAAAAAGAAACTTGAACTTAGAAACCCAGGCTTCTGGCTGGTTCCAGAGTTTCCTAAGTCAAGTGACCTCAGTATTTAATGGGTTTCCTGTCACACTAAGCTGAACAAAGAATGAATGGTGAGACATAAACAGAGACACGAAACAAGCCAGAAATATCATTTGGGCCAATTTGGCATCAAGACCATTTGGAGCCTTCAATCCATGGCAGAATCTAATGTCTATACCTGTGAGATTCAAACTCACACAAAGCCAATGGCAAGCTGCCTGAAAGGCAGTGTTACCAGCAGAGACCACAGAATTTACTTGAATGCTGGGAGACAGAACACGATTTCTAACAGTAAATTACATAGAAGTGTGAGTAGTAATCTCCCCACACTGATATTTTAAAAGACTTTACCACACTCTTAAATACCTCTCAGTCGAGAGTTTTGATGGACTAACCATATAAGCCCACCAATTGCCTGTTAGTTTTCTGTACCATGGTGGCTTATGTGTTGCTATGGCGCTGGAAGCTGTGCCATCAGTGTTTCAAATACCAGCAGAGTCACCCATGGGGAACAGGTTTCAACAGAGCTTCTAGACTAGGAGGAGAGACCTGACACTTTATTCCCACAATTAGCCAACAGGAATATTCTAGATCACAATAGAATATTGTTCTGATGCAGGTCTGAAAGACGAGCCTCCTAGTTGAAAAGCGCCTAAAATGACCAGTGGCCATGACAACAGACTCCAGCATCCCAGTGATCACGAAGACAGCACAGCACTGGGAAACTTTTCACTCTGTTTTACATGCGGGTGGCCACATGTCAGAGCTAATTCAGCGGCACCTGACTTCACCAAAACGCGTGGAGAATGGATCACAGAGCACGCTGAAGTAGGTTTGCTTGTCAGCAGAGGGGACAGAAGAAGATCTTCAATGATGCCCTAAAATACAACTTCAAGGTGTATGCAAAAACAGTGAACACAGTACAACAGCAGCTGGCAGCTAAGCCTGGAGTACTTATTAGTCCTTTTAGCAAAGACTCTTGGCCTCCGTCCAAAACTGGGGCGCGAGTGGCTGCAGGTGTGAGTGACCACAAGCATGCTCTTTGGCACTGATCATTTCCATTATACCTCTAAATACCTAAACTATTCATCAGAAGCAGCATTTCTGAAAGCAAAGTGCCCTGATTCATACACAGCTTAATAGAACGTAGCTAGTAATAAAGGCAAACAAAGCCCTGAAATTATTTGCAGGAAGTAAGAGATTTTTTTCCTCAGGTGTTGATATCTGGCTTTTAGAAGGTAACTGGTGGGATGGGGAAGAGAAGGAAGGGGAAGCAGTGATTCATGCAGGGAGGAAAATCTCTAAGTCACTACAGGAATTTTTCTAAATGTTGAGAGTAACTGTCCAAGAATACTACTGTAGTAGTTTTCATTGCTCTTTTTTTAAAGTTCACCTTTCACTAGTTCATGATCACAATTCAGTTTCTTTCTCCTCTAGCTCCTCAGCAGGAGTTGCTGCACTGATCTCTTTCCTCTGCCTGACCTCTTTGACAGGACATGTCTTCAGAGCAATCAGTTGGGTTAACACAGGGTGATCAGATTCCTACCGCAGAACAAGGGCAAATTCTCGGAGGGACTTCTTGCTGGGCAGTGACCACAAATAATAGGCTACCACTGAAGCTTGAGGGACTTCACTGTATTCTTCAGACATGTAAGTAAAGATTCTCAACTCTTGTGATTTATTTTTCTTGGAGGTCCTGGGAGAGTCTTTACTGTCTTAGTATAAGGTAGTAGAAAGCAGCTCACAGGCAGGAAGAGAAGGAGAAGGGTGAAAAACACAAGGAAGAAGGGGGGCAAGAAGATAATTTTGTTGAGTAAGTATTGAATTTAACTTCTTTGAATTTGTTGTTGCTGGTGCTGTCAAGTTGGTTCTGACTCACAGTGGTCCTATGCACAACACAAAGAAACACTGCCTGGTCCTGTGCCATGCCCACAATCCTTCTTACGCTCCAGCCAGTTGTTGCAGTCACTGTGCCAATCCATCTTGCTGAGGGTGTTCTTCTTTTTTGCTGACCCTCTGCTTTACCAAGCTTGATTTCCTTCTGCAGTGGTTGATCCCTCCTGACAATATGCCCTAAGTATGTAATATGCATTCTCACCATGTTTGCTTCCAAGAAACCATCTGTTTACACTTCTGGAACAGACCTGTTTGTTTGTTCGGCAAGCCAAGGTACAGTCAATATTCTTCCTTTACACCACAATTAAAACATATCAATTCTTCTTCTGTCTTCCTTATTCATTGTCTAACGTTTGCATGCATATGATGTGACTGAAAATACCGTGGCTTGGGTGAGGCATGCTTTTACTCCTCAAGGTGACATCTGTACTTTTCAACACGTTAAAGAGGTCTTTTGCAGCAGATTTCCCCAGTGCAATATGTCTTTTGATTTCTTGACTGCTTTATTGATGGGCATTGATTGTGGAACCGAGTAAAATGAAATCCTTGACAACCTCAATCTTTTCTCCATTTATTATGATATTGATTGCCAGTCCAGTTGTGAAGATTTCTGTTTTCTTGATGTTGAAGTGCAGTCCACACTGAAGGCTGAGGTCAAATCCTCTTCACTTCCAGCAAGCAGGGTTGTGTGATATCCATAACACAGTTTGTTAATGAGTCTTCCTCCAATCTCGATGCTTTGTTCTTCTTCCTGTACTCCAGCTCCTCAGACTATTTGCTTGGCATATACACAGAACAGATATGGTGAAAGGACGCAACCCTGACACACACTTTTCTTGACTTTAAACCACGCAGTGGCCCCTTGTTCTGTTTGCATGACTGCCCCTTGATCCATGTACAGACGCCTCATGAGCACAGTTAAGTGTTCGGGAATTCCCGTTCTCCACAGCATTATCTATAACTTGTTATGATCCACACAGTCAAATGCTCTTTTCAGTTAGCGATGCTTTGTGATCACTCTCTCAGTGTTCAAACTTGGACCCATTGTGAAATCCCCTCCTGCTTCATATCCTTCTTATTCCTAACTTACTTATCCATCTGTCATTAGTTACTTGACATCTAGATTGTTGGTAAAGAAGAGTTTATAATTTTAGTTGGTGTAGACATTTAATAAATGAGTAAGCAAACAAAGTATAATTTCAGATACTGGTAGCTAAGGCAGGCAGGAGCTCCATTTTTGTGGGTCCTTTGGTAAAGAGTTTCAATTTTCTATTTTTAATATGAAATAATTGGAAGGCTTTAAGCAGGCTGTGAAGCTACCAGAGTTTTAAAAAATGATCTCCTTTCTTTGTAAAGGGTAGATAGTAAAAGGCTAGCAGTGAAAGCTGGGGGACTGTTTCAGGAGGTTGTTGGTTTAGCAAAGAGCCCTAGTGGTGCAGTGGTTAAGCACTTTACTGCTAACCAAAAGGTTCTCAGTTCAGATCCACCTGGGAAACCCTATGGGGCAGTTCTACTCTGTTCTATAGGGTCTCTATGAGTCAGAATTGACTTTATAGCAACAGGTTTTTGTTTCTTTTTAACTTGGAGTATGTTTTGGATATTGCCTCCAGGTCTTACTGATGGAGTACAAGATGATTCACGGTTCGTGTAACATATGGAGAGGACCCAAACATGTTGTCTGGCCATGTTCTTAAGTAATAGGATTGATGGAATTCCTTTGCAGAGGAATTTGAAGCTTATTTTCTTCTTTTTGTTATTAGTTTTTGTCAAATTGGTTCCAACTCAAGACAAACTTAGGTATCACAGGGTGAGACATTGCCTGGTCCAGCACCATCTTCATGGTCTTCAGTGTTTGAGACCATTGCTGTGGCTGCTGTGTTAGTCCATCCCACTGAGTGCTTCTCTCATTTTGGCGAAACCTCTGCTTTCCCAAACATGTCTTTTTCTATTGTTGATCTTCCCAGATGATGTACCTGGAGGAAGGGTGCTGCAGTCTCTCCTCTCACTCTTCTCTCTCACCCTTGCTCCTAAGGAACATTCTGGTTGTATTTCTTCTAAAACCCACTTGTTCATTCATCTGGCAATCCATGATACACTCAGTATGCTTCATTAACATCACAATTTAAACATAGCAGTTCTTTTTCTGTCTTCTTGCTTTGTCTAGCTATTGCGCGCACAGGAGGAAACTAAAGCACCGTGGCTTGGGTTGGGCACACTTTAGCTATCTATCAGAGTGGCACCTTTGTTTTTTAATTTACCTTCCTTTTTGTAGCACATGTATACGTGCTCACGTAATGAAGTGATTACATGATAAAGAATCCACTTGGATTTTTATGTGACTTGTTAGACTTACCGTGTTCAAATACAGTTATTTTATCCACTCTTCATCCTCATCTTTTCCATCCCTAGTGGTCCCCATCTCAGTAAATGATACCTCCATTCACACAGCTGCTCAAGCTGAAAAAAAGCTGGTAGTCAGAGTGATTCCCTGCTCCACCCAGTCTGACGACAAGCGGTGCCTTTCAATGGACCAGCATTTATCCAAGCCATTCATTTATTTAAAAATTTTATTTTGTTGTTGAGATCACATACAGCAAAACATACACCAGTTCAACAGTTTCTGCATGCACCAAGTGACACTGATTGCATTCTTTCAGTTGTTCAACCATTCTCACTTTCTGTTTCTGAGTTGTTCCTCCTTGTTAATATAAATTCACTGACCCCCAAGATTCCTATCTAGTCCTTCAAGTTGTTGCTGTTAGTTTGATTCCAGATTACTAGTTCTTTAAAAAGCATAATGCTCTGGGCAGATCTTTTTTTATTAGTTAAGTTCAACTATTGCTTGCTCTTAAGAAGACTTCAGGGAATATTTTTGGTTTACAGACTGTCTGAGGGCAATAGTTTCAGAGGTTCATCCAACCTTCGTGGATTCAGGAAGTCTAGAGTCCTTGGCTGTAATAAATAGTGTTCTGCTTCACCCCTCCCCTGTTGTTCAGAACTCTTCTATACAATCCTTGATGAAGACATTGAGTGATCCCTGAGCTGTCTTTCACTATGCTAGTCCTACAGTAAAGGAGGCAGTTGTGCACGGAGGCCATTAGCCACACATTCCATTTCCTTCTTCTGTTCCTGACACCATTTTCCTCTATTGCTCTAGGTAAACAGAGATCAATTGTCATAGCCCTGACCACTCACCAGCTTTTAAGACCCCAGGCACTACGCAAAGAACTAGATGGTAGAACAGAAGCATTTAACAAGTTATTAGGCTGATAAACCAGGATAGCCTGTGAAACCATGACCTTAAACATCCAAACCAAGAAATCCAATTCCACGAGTATTCTAGTTGTACATAAGCAGCTCCAGTGGCTACTTTCTCTCTTTTTTTGTCACTGTCTTAGACTGTGTTCTCTAGATAAGCAAAGACAGTAAAGCGTATGAATACTTACAAATACACACATAGAGATTTGCATTAAAGAAATTGCTAAGGTTGTAGTGGCTGGAATGTCCCAAGTCCATCCAGTACCTCTGGCTAGAGGCTTCTGTTTCACATAGTCTCATGGACTGTTGAACCCAATGTCAACAAGTCAGACAGCAGGGCTCTGTCTCACCTGAAAACTGACCAATCCCTAGATCAGCAGATAAGGCAGCTAGTTTCCAATTCAAGTCCCAAGAATTGGAGGTCAAATAAACAGGAGCCAGACACAAAATCCAGTAACAGTAAAAGCCGATGAGTCTTGGCCTAAGGTCTACCTATATTGGACACAGGTCACACCCACAGGAAACTCTGTCTTGACTAACTGGCTACTCACAGCCGATCTCATCATGGAGATGATCACATTGTAAAAAAAATCTCATCACAGAAGCGATCGTGTTATACATTTGACAAACTACATTGTAACAACCAAACCACTGAAATCATGGCCCAGGCCAGTTGACACACAATCTTAACTACTACACTTGTTGCCATAAGTACATCTACCATACAATTTTTGCCAATTCAAATTTTTGCAGCTGTACAACCTGTTGACAGCAACTGTAACTACTGATTGTGCACACTACCTATTTTTTTTTTAATATAACTGAGTGAAAATGTACATTCCCGTATAAATTTACATACCCACCTATACGCAGCTTCCTCTGCTCTCCCTGCCCGGTGACAGCACACTATTCCTCTCTGCTCCATACATGTCTCGTTCTCCCAATAGTCTCTTTTTTCCCTCCTCTCCACCCACTCTCCTTCCTCCAGCCAGAGGTCAGCAGGATGATATCCTATAGATGTATAGAACCACAAAGTGCATCCAATATATGGTCACTGGATCGCCAAGTCCAATCCATTCCTGTCCGAAGCGTGGACCTTCATTATGATTTATCGTCAAGGGCAGCATCAGGGCGAGGGGCCATGCTCCCAGGGGAACCCCGAAACCACTGACCGTCAATTGAGGTCTTTTAGTGGGGATCTCAGGGTGCACCCCTTTTTATTCTTGTGTTGCCAGTGAGACTCAACTTAGTGAATGCCATTGAGGCTATCACTGGTGGTGGCTGGGCACCATCCGGTTCTTCCGGTCCCAAGTCGATGTAGGCACCCACTGATGTGGATCTCTTTGTCTTCTGGCTTGTCTTTCCCCCATGTCATTCTGGTCCTCAGTGAGCATCCATTCCTGCTGAGTTGGGACCATTTGCTGTGCCCTCGGGTGGCAGCTTGGCAGATTTTAAGACCTCAGACGCCACTCACCAACGTGGGGTGCAGAGAGCCCTCTTAGCAAAACGCTAGTTGTGCCAATTGGCCTCGCTTTCGCCTAAGAGCATGGTACCCCGCCCCCCCCGCCCCAGCTACTCTATCCTTGCAATATTAGGTTACAGTGGAAGGAGTACTCAAGTTATGCTGAAGTCCACTTAATGTTGTTCTTGTTTCTAATGTGTGCTATCACCGATTTCACCCAACCAAATACCTAGCAACTATCTAATCTAAACCCTCCCCCCCAGCCCTCTCTTCCTCCCCTCCCTTGAAGCTATCAAAGAGTCTTTTCTTCTATACACAAGTCTGTTTTTGAGATCTTATCGTAGAGGTCTCGTACAATATTTGTCCTTTTGTTGCTGACTACTTTCACTCAACATAATGTCTTCCAGTTGAAACAAGGTCATGAGATGTTTCCTGAAGTCATCGTTGTTCTTTATCATTGCGTAGTGCTCCACTGAGTATATATACCATAGTTTACCTATCCATTCTTCTGTTGTTGGGCATCTGGGTTGATTCCATCCTTTTGCTATCGTGGACTGTGCTGCGATAAACATTCTGGTGCATGTGTCTGTTGGTGTGAAAGGCCTTGATTCTGTAGGATATATTCCAAGTAGTGGAATTACTGAGTCAAATGGTATATCAATATCCATTTTTTTAAAGAAGCACCAGATTGCTTTCCAAAGAGGCTGGACCATTTTGCAACCCCTGTGCACGCTACCCTTAATCACTGTGATGTTTCCATTATCCTGCCCCAATAGTCACTAGTAAGCTTCAATCTCTATGTATTTGCTTTTTCATGTCTTTTTATATAAGTGAGGTCATATAGTACTTGTCCTTTTGTAATTGACTTATTTTACTCAGTGTAATGTCCTTTCGGCTCCATCCGTATTGTAACATGTATCAAGACATCACCTCTCCTACCGCCCAAGTGGCATTCCATTGTATACATGTATCACATTTTGTTTATCCATTTATCTGTTGGAAACCCTGGTGGTGTAGTGGGTTAAGTGTTATGCATGCTAACTGAAAGGTCGGCAGTTCAAATCCTCCTTGGATGCTCTATGAGTCAGACCTGACTTGACGGCAGTGGGTTTTAGTGAGTATTCATCTGGTGATGGACATTTAGGTTGTTTCCACCTCTTTGTTATTCTAAGTAGTATTACAGTGAACACTGAGGCACAAGTTTCTATTTAAGTCTCTGCTTTCAAAGCTTTTGAGTATGTGCCTAGGAATAGAATTGCTGGGTTATATGGTATTTTTATTTTAGTTTTCTTGAGAAACCACCACGCTTTTCTCCACCATGGCTGTACCATTTTGTATTACCACCGATAACAGGATTCCAGTTTCCCCCCCATCATCGCCAAAATTTATTATTTTCTGTTTTCCTTTTTTTTTTAAATCTTAGCCACGCTAGAGGGAGTTAAAAGGGTATCTCACTGTGGTTTTTATTTCCATCGCATTGATGGCTGATGCCACTAAGCAACTTTTCATTTGTTTGGTGATCATTTCAATGCCCTCTTTTGTGAAACGTCTTTTGCCCATTATAGAATCAGGCTGTTTGTCTTTGTGTTAAGTTGTCCAAGTTTTACGAACATTTTGGTTTAGATTCTTGAAGGATATGCGGTTTCTGAAGATGTTGTCCTAGTCAGTAGCTGTCCGTTTCACTTTTTCTACCATCCGTTTTTCTTTACCAATGTCACCCTGGTACAAGTCTTAGACTAAGAAATCAGTCTTCTCCTGTATGATCTATCTTGACTTCTTAGAGTCTGCTGGTCATTCTCCACATATTAGCCTGCAAGCTCTTTTTAAAATCACAAGAAGACTTCATTCACTTACTTTGGACGTCATCAGGAGGGACTAAATTGCTGGAGAGGGAAACTGGTTGTTACACGGTAGGGTCAGCAAAAGGAGAGAGAAGCTCAATGAGATGGATTGACACAGCGGCTGCAGCAACGGCCTCAGACAGAGCAACGAGCATGAGGACAATGCAGAAGTATCTGCTGTTAAACAGACAGTTGCTCTGAGTCAGAGTTAATGCCTGACACCTAACACAAATTAACTGCCTAGAATCCTCCACAGTCTTTCTTTCCATTGGGCTTAGAACACTTCCCATCTCTTTGCCTTGCCCTCTACGATCCAGGGAGGTATGACCCAGTTAGTCTCTCCAGCCATGTTTCCTACTTTTCCAGCCTCATTCTCCTCTTTCCAAACTTTCTGTCCTTGAACATGTCAAGCTTAGTGTTGCCATAGGGTTTCCCTTCTTTCTGTTCCCTCTACCTAAAGTATCCTTTCACTAGATTTTCACACCGCTAGTTCCCTTTCTAATCATGGCTTATAGTGGTTAAGTGCTATGTCTGCTAACCATAAGGTCAGCAGTTCAAATCCACCAGGTGCTCTTTGGAAACTCTGTGGAGCAGTTCTGCTCTGTCCTATAAGGTACCCTATAAGTTGGAATGGACTTGATGGCAGTGGGTTTGTTTTTTTGGTTTTGGTTTTTCTCATTATTCACATCTGAGATCCTCAGATTGGACATCCCTGACTACGCTGTTTAAAGAGACGCCCTTACTCCAAACTTCTCTGCAGCATCCCCCGGTTTGCATTTCCTTCGTAAAGCTTGTCCTCAACAGAAAAGATCATCTCACTGTGTTTGATTTCTCCTTCATTCTCTCTTTCCTCCCAGGAATGCTCATCACTATATATCTGTGATGCCTGTAACAATGGTCTAGTGCAGAGCAAGTACTCAGAAAGATTTTTGCTAAAGGTATGCATTCTCATTTGTGCAAATTTTTGACAGGTAAGCATTGAATGGAATCCTGATATAAAAAAAAATGACATCATAATTCACACCCAGTAGTCAATAAGGCATGCCATTGCATTCCTTAGGATTTGAAACTTAGAATTAAAAAATGCTGAAGGAGCCATCAGAGTATTTGAGGAGAAAGACAGTAAGGAAGGGACACCAAAAGATGAAATGAGCACACTCTATACAAATACCTATGTAGTATAAAGTATACTCATCTACTTATAGCCTAGGAGGACTGAAAACTAGGTCCGTGAACTTAATCGTTCTAGGTGCTATATACCTCATTGTTGAATATCACTGTGGTCAACTTTGAAGTACTCCCTTTACGAAGCTATGCACTGATGCCAGCGCATAGTCCATCCTTTGAAGCAATTTTAGAACACTTTATGGAATGGCCATTGTGTGTGGTAGCATGGTGGCAAGTTTGTGAACTTAATTGTATAGTTGTCTGTGAGGGAGCTTTCAGCCAGTAAATAAGTAATTACACTGGAACAAACTCCCTACTCACCTGGTCTGGTGCCCAGTGACTTTTTGCTTTACCCAAAGATAAAGAAAATATTGAAAGGGAGACATTTTGATGACATTCAGGACATCAAGCGTAATGCAATGAACACTCTGATGGCCATTCCAGAAAAAGAGTTCCAAAATTGCTTTGAAAGATAGACTAGGCACTGGCATCAGTGCTTCAGTTGCCAAGGGCAGTACGTCAAAGGTGATCATTGTGATAGTCAGCACTGAGGTATGTAACACTTTTTCTAGGATGAGTTTGTGAAGTTAATTGGCTGTCCTTGTAGAACATTGTCTGGACTATGTTAAATCCTCAATAAAAATTTGTTGAGTAAATAATGGATAAATGAATGAATAAATATGAACTGAAAGCCTGCCAATGGTTAGAACCAAAGGTTAAAACAAATGATTAAATATGAACTGAAAGCCTGCAAATGATTAGACCAAAGGTTAAAACAAATGATTAAATTTTAACTGATGGGGATATCTTCATTCCAAAAGATCAGTTTTGTTGGGAAAAACCAAACCCACTGCCATCCAGTTGACAGAGTTAGATTGACCCATAGAGTTTCCAAGGAGCACCTGATGGATTTGAACTGCTGACCTTTTGGTTAGCAGCCACAGCAGTTAACAACCACACCACTAGGATTTCCCCTTGCTGAAACTGGAGGGAGATATAATTTACATAGGACAATTCTGTGTTAAACAGAACAAGATCTAGCAGTGAAAGCAGAGCAGCGACCTCTTCCTACACCTCGCTGGGTAGAGACCATGTCCCAGCATGCCAGTTTCTGTTACCCACTTAGCAAGAGGTGAGCACCTCATTAGGCCATGTTAACCAGCTCACTCTTAACTGTTGTTAGGTGCTGTTGAGTCAGTTCCAACTCATAGCAATACTACATACAACAGAAGTGAACGAGCTTACTAGAACAGGCTACTAATCAGAAGACCAACAAATAGATCTTATTCCCAACTTCTCAAATAATCGATGAATAGCCAGTATTATAATTTTGCTTTAGCTTTATGTTTCTTGACTATTTCATTCTTCTTAGATGGCATAAACTAAGCTATTCACCAGAGGAAAGGTAAAATTCTTTTATTAAAATGACTTTCTAGACACGTATCTGTTTTATTTATATTTTCGAGTAGCCGATTAGGAAGTCAAATCAAGTTCCATTTACTAGACTTTCTGTTTTTAAGCAAGGCTAAGCCAAAATGACAAGGAACACTGACATCTTTGTATTTAGTGGACAGGAGTAAGTTAAAACCTGAAAGAGAATAAAGTAGAATACTGGAAAAGGACAAGTAAAAATACTGTGTTTAAAAGAGATGGGTGTAAATCTCAGAAAAGTTTTCACAAGAACGTTAACATTCTGTACAAGTGATTCACAACGCCATTAAGAATAACTGTAATTATTATAACACCAGTCACGCTAATACTATGTCCCCATAGATTCTTACCAAACCACCTCCAATGACAGCTACTTTTTTCCTTTGCTTGTCAGATGAATCCATAACTGCTGAGGTGTTCTTTGTAAATGCCACTGCTGTTGCCACTTAGGGAACTGTGTCTCCTCTCGCTGGTTACTCTTTATACTGCCCGGAGTCCCGTGCTTTCGCGTGTAAAGGAGGTAGTGTTTGGTTAAGGCTTATTTCCCTAAACTTCAGAGAATAGTTTAACCCCTTAGTAGCCGAAAGCAAAATCAACTCAAGAAAAAAGGCCATTCGTTGCAACAACCAAACTGAAAAAGTCAGCCAAGTGAAGACACTCACTATCTTATGTTTAAAATGCAATTAAAAAAAACATGGCTTTATGGTTTTGTTTTGTTTTGTTTTTTTACACGGCACGTATTCTTTCATTTTCATTCATGATTACGCATGAATGAAACTTCCCTTGTGTGAAATCTCAGAGCACTTTTACACTTGAGTAAGATGGCATGGTTTCATTTACCTACAGATGATTCTTTTTACTAAGATCGGTCAGAAATTTCTACAAAAGATTTGTCACGGGTTGTCTTTAATAGACTCTACTAGGGACATTTCTTAAATTGTGCAGCAGATCATATCTTCTTTAAAAAAAAGAAAAGATTAAAACAAATACCGTCTTTTATCAAAAGATACCACTAAGAAAATGAAAAGGTAGGTCACAGAATGGAAGAAGCCCTAGAAAACTCAGAATCCAATTCGTACATCACCGGAAAAGATGATTTGTACAGCAGCGAGTCAGAGAGAAAGACGACCACCCTCAACTAGCTGGACTGACGCCGTGGCTACAGCCGCATGCTCAAGCCCAACAATTATTTGTGGGCAAGGCTGGCACAGGGTTGGGCAGCGTTTCTTCCCTTGTACGCAGGGTGGGTAGGAATCGGAACTGACTCTACGGCACCTGAGAGCAACCATAGAGATGCTTAGCACTACACTTCTGTAAAAGTTCCTGGATTCATGTTATCTATCCCTTCTTTTGTCTTCTTTCACCTGCTTTAAATGTATATTATTTGGTTTTTGTGTATATCTGTGAGTTACTTTTTTCTGGAAAATGATGCAGTGTACAATAAAAAGCTTAAATGAAGATGCTTCACCTTACAGTGAGAGGAAAAAACAGAACGGTTTTTGCATTCAGGACCTAGCGTTAAACATTGTTCAATAGCGACTCCTACTGGATCAGTGTGGTTAGCGTTGCTGAAAAACTTTTTTTGCCAAAAAGTGTATTTATTCACTTATTTTTAAAACTAGTTGACTGCTAACAATAATGTCAGAGACTAGAGTACACCCAGAGGTGTCTCAGAAGAAAGACCTGGCCATTTAGTTCCAAAAAATTTGCCACTGCAAACCTCATGGAGCACACCTTCTACTCTGACATCTTTGGAGTCACTTTCAGTGACTGGACAGCAACTCGTAAAAACGTTTAAATGGCACGAAATTCAAAAGACACAAAGGTTGTACACTGAAGAGTCACCTAATTCTATTGCCTATGAAAAAAACCTGTTTTGGTGTCTGGGCTACCCCATTCTTCTACAAGCCTATACTTCCCTTTAAACCACAAATAACACAAAATTTTATACACAATTCTGCACATTTTCTACTTTGTAGAAAATGTAGCTTGAGAATTTTTCCATATCGATATACAACTACCTTGCTCTTTTAGTAAAAAGCTTTTTAAAACTATGAGCTATAAAATAGAAACAAAAACAAAAACACTGCCTTCGAGTCATGTCCAACTCATAGCAACACTAGATGTCAAAGTAGAACTGTCCCGTAGAGTTTCCAGGGAGTGCCTGTTGGATTTGAACTGCCGACCTTACAGTGAGCAGACATAGCGCTTAACCCACTATGCCAGCAGGGTTGTAGCACATAAAAACAAAGCACATAAAAACAAAGCACATAAAAACACAACTGCACAATACGTTATTACAAGGTGTAAATCATTCTGAACCCACCACAAAGTATTGGTTAAGACACAGCTGGGACCCTGAGCTTAGACAGGGAAGCAGGTTGGTGAGAGGAGAAAATGAACTGGGCAGTGACATCTGGAGGAGTCCTTTAGTGGTACAAATGTTTAATGTGCTCAGCTACTAACCGAAAGGCTGGCAATTCAAGCCTATCTCAGAGATTCCTCAAAAGACAGATCTGGAAATTTACTTCCCAAAATTTGGTCACTGAAAACCCTGGAAAGCACAGTTTTACCCTGACACATAGAGTCTTAATGAATCAGATTTGACTCATTGTCAACTGTATTTTTGTTTTATTTTTTGGCACTTGGCAGTAATAAAATTTCCATGACACCACTTCTTAAAGTTAATTAAGCCTTGAAAGAGATGAGAGTTTCGAATAAGAATATGGACAGTTATGAAGAGTTCCTATGTTTTGAAGCACTGAAATGCCACACTACAGTAAGCTGTGTTGATACTAAAATAATTTATAAAGTGGATGTTTTATTAACAGCTGATGTCATGGATTGAACTGTGCGCCCCGCAAAATGTGTACAGTCATTTGGGTGGGCCATGATCCCCAATATTTTGTGATTGTCCTCCTTTCTGTGATTTACCTATGCTGTGTGTTTAAGAGGATTAGGGTGGGACTTAAATCCCTTCTTCAGTTCATCCGTCTGCTCCAGTGTGAAGGGAGTTTCCCCAGAGTGTGACTTACACCACCTTTTACCCTTTTATCTTACAAGAGAAAAAAGGAAAGAAAAGCAAGTGGAGAGCTCGGAACCTCACACCATCAAGAAAGCAGCACAGGGAAAAGTGCATGTCCTTCAGACCTGAGGTTCCTGTGCCAAGATGCTCCCTGACCAAAGACTGACACAACACAAGGACTTTCCTCCAGAGTCGACGGAGAGAAAGCCTTCCCCTGGAGCAGACACCCTGAATTTGGACTTGCAGCCTAGCAGACTGTATTAGAATAAAGTTTCCTTTGTTAAAGCCATCCACTTCATGGTATTTTTATCAGAGCAGCACTAGCTGACTAAAACAGCTGGTCAAGACCATTTGTGTGTAAGCAGAGCTCCGAGGCTATTCCTTGGTTACATAATTATGGACTTGCCCGGTGTATAGTTCTGTCATTTCTCCAGTTTCCTTCTCTCTCTCCTCTTACTTCCCTCTTTATGAGTTCACATGCTTAGATCTCATCCTGCTCCATCAGACTGCCAACTCATTCACCAGGGCTAGTGTTTCCTTTCCTCTTCTGTAGATTGTGAACTTTGTTTCTCAAGTTGTCTTGAAGGTGCCTCTGGGGATTAAAGATCACTGCAGCTTCTTTCTCGGAAGGAAGAGAAGAAATTGATGAACTGGTTCCTCCTTGTCCTCTGAGAGAAGAATTTGAGACTATAGCACAAGTTAGGGGATTATGTGATAAATATTATATCAATTGGTGTTAAGTGGGTTCCGACTCATAGTGACTCTATAGGACAGGGGTAGAACCACCCCACAGAATTTCCAAGGAACTGCTGGTGGATTCAAACCACTCACCTTTTGGTTAGTAGCCAAGCCTTAACCACTATGCAACCAGGATTCCTCCATTTCAGTAATAGGAAACAATTCACCCTTATCGAGATCCTGTTATTTGTTCATCATTAAAACAGATGCTTTTACAACAGAATAACTCCAAGAGAAACCTACTCTAAATAAGACACTGAACGTGCTTCTCTCTAAACACATTTATAAATTTAACAAAACAGCATTTTGGAAATTATAGCAATTATTGAAAAGAAATTAATATTTATGAGAGGATTAATGAATGCAATGTTTGCTCTGTTGTTTTTGTCATTCTTACTTTGTTTGCTGAACTCAGCTTGCTCAATAATTGTTGACGTATATACCCAAACCCTTGCTTTTGCAGCCCTCTGCCTGGAATGTTCTCCTGTCTTTGCACGCTGGCTGTCTCACTGTTTAGGTTTCATTCAAATACAACATACTAGCTTGATCTCCCTGTCTACAAGAAATACCCTCCTTGTCACTCTAAACATCTTATTTATTTCCCTTGCTGCATTTTACCGCTACCTGAATTACCTAGTTTATTCACTTATTTAGTTTGTGAATACGTACCAGCAGAAGTGCAGGTGGAGGAAACAGGATGGAATCAAGATCTAATTTGGAAGCAGAATGGCCAGGATTGGTTGGTAAATTGGGTATAACGTGTGCCTGTGTGGCTGGGGTGAGGACAGAGCTGAGGAAGACTTCCAGGTTTCTAGCGTGAATAGCTTAGTGACCGGCAGTGCCATTTAATGAGTAGAAGAGACCAGGGTGGGAGTAGCAATCAATATTTATGGCTTTGAATATATTAACTTTGGGATATGAATACAGAGTTAGATAAAATAAATGGAAATGTCAAATACACAGCTAGATGCATGACTCTGGACCTTAAAGGAGAGGTCTAGGCGGGGAAAGTAAGTTTGGAATGGTAGGTTTATATTAACCGTACCCAAAGAATTTGATCTTTGTTTTTGGTTTCTGAGAGAGAACTCTAAACCCTTGGAATTTCCTGAGTCATGGAGGGTGTCTTGATGTACAGGCTTCCAGACCAGACCCGACAGATTATGCATGCAAGATGACTGTGGGGACATGGGCAAGGCCAGAAAGATCACTTGGTGATATCAGTCAACTGGGAGTAGGGAATGATTGCATCAATCATACTTTTATAATGAGGCCCACCACAAAGGCGCTGGTGAAAAACATTGTTGCACGTGGGAGGGTGCCTCTCGTCATTTGTATTCCTTTTTCCTACAACTGTAACTGTAAATACCAAACGTTCAGTGAGTTCTGTGACTCATCCCAGTGAATTACTGAACCTGAGGCAGCAGTGGGGCGTCACTGGCAGGATGAAGGACTGTGTCCTTTAACTCAGAAGCTCTGACGTAAGCTCCAGATAGAGTCAGAGGATGAAGTAATGCACATGCAGCTGGTGTCAAAAAGAGAAGTGAAAAGTGAGACTTTGATTTACATTGACTATTACCTTACATCTTGGAGACCTTACGTGGGTTGTGGCACGTAGTATGGGTTGGAACAGGATAACACAGGAAGCAGGCTGTATAAATAGCAACATATTGTGATTGTCTCTAACCTGTTGCTGTTGAGTCAATTCTAACTCACAGCAACAGCTTGGAACTGCCCCCATAGGGTTTCCAAGGAGTGGCTGGTGGATTTGAACCACGAAGCTTTTGGCTAGCCCCTAAGGCTCTTCATGACTGTGCCACCAGGGCTCTGAAATTATTCCCAGCTGGATACTGTGAAATTCGAACACCGGGAGTCCTGATGGTACAACAGCTAAGCACAAGGCTGTGACCCGAAAGGTTGGCATTTTGAACCCACAAATGCTTCTGCTGGAGAATGATGTGGTTGGTAGCTTGCCCCCTTAAAGGTCACAGCCTAGGAAACCCTATGGGTAGAAATAAAAGGTTGGTTGAGATGGGCCATTTGGGACCCCAGAGGTCTCTGACAAGGTTTTCTACTCATGCCTATAATGACCTTCATGCTTTCTGAAGCAGCCGACCCCCTCACCCCACTTTAAGTTACTCACTCCTTTAGCATATAACTTATCTCAGGGAGAACTGACTTCATATCCAAGGCTAGATGCCAGCCTGCTAGTTCAAGGTTATCCCATTCCTCTTTGCCAGTGATTACTTTGGAAGGCCATGTGACCCAGTTTGGATCAATGAGACCTAGCTAGGTTTTGCAAAGGGATTCTGGGAAAGTTTTTTCCCATTCTCCTGAAGGTTCCTGGAGAGATGACTCTCTCTTGTTCACTGAAAGTTATTGGTACATCTGTGAGTTCTGGAATTGCTACAGCCGTCCTGTGATCAGTTGAACATGAAGCCTATGCAAGGAGAGGAGAGGAACTCAAAAAAAAAAAAAAAAAAAAACAGCAGAAACACAAAAGCACAACACTGAAATGATTTAATTTGGAACATGTTCTGTCTGCGGCCTCCAGTTAGGTGAGTCTGTCTGGGCTGAACATCTAAGCTGGCTGTCTCGCATGGGTGAGAGCTGATGCTGGGCTTGAGCTGGGCCTGTCAACTGGACTGCCTGCAGGTGGCTGATCCAGCATGACAGTTTCACGGTGGTCAAATATTTTACATGGTGGCTGGCTTAGTGCAGAGCAAATGTCCCAAGAGAACCATGGGGAAACAATAGAGTCTTTTCTGACCTAGTTTCGAAGTCATTTCTCTTAGATTCTACTGGTTATTAGTGAGTCTTAAGGCTAGCTAAATTCAAGGGGGAAGGTAATTAATCTCGCCTCTTTGCAAAATAAAATCTACCCCAACCTGTTTATTTACTTATATAAAAACTCACAATCATTCTGCAGGGCCTTGTACTATTTCCTGAGAAATACTAATGATACAGAAAGTAAATCCTATAATATGTCAACAAGATAATTAAGCTCCTGGCCCAGCTGATGATCTTGGTCATCAATTTGCTCTACTATAAACAGAAATAATAATAGGATATACTTTGCAGGGGTGTTTTGAGTATTAAATGAATTAATGCATGTAAAGTGCTTAGAAAAATTCCTGGGACATAATATGTATCAGAAGGCAATTGTTTAAAAAAGGAGTAAAATAGCCTGTTTTTTAAAAAACGCTACTGATGTGGATTTTTAAAAGTCACACCGTATGGTAGAGATAGCAAATAACACTCAAAACAAAACAAAATTGTCTAAATTCAAGTGAGAAATATACAGCAGGCAAACAAGCACCAGTAGAAAACTGGTATATGAATATAAACACTAAAAAAAAAAAAAAATTTAAAAATAACAAACACCAGTAAATAAAGAGGGACATCATCCCACAAAGACAGAAGCAATCTACAAAGAAGTCAGAAATGGCTGTGACAAATGCCCTTCATGAAGAAACTGGATAAATAGTTTTATATCCGTGCAAAAGAATACTATTAAGTTAATAACTAAGAAAATATGATTAATAAAATGAGTTAAATTGATGTAATGGAATCCTGTTAAATTAAAAAGATTACAGCCAGATCTCAAAAACACAGTTATACACATAAAACAGGAAAATGTTAAATTAAAATGTTAAAACCATTGTTTGAGCATCAATATGAAGCAAAACATATGCTGAGAGGACACATATCAAAATTATGATAGATGCTGGGAATGCAGGTAGAAAAGGCTACTCCAGTTCTCATACTTTTTATTTGTAGTGTTTTATATCTTTCATATTGCAAAGAACATGAGGCGAGTCCATCAAAATGTTATCATTTTCTCATAGTGATTGTAGAAAAGGTTAGTTTCTGTAGTTTTCTATTAAATAATAACAAACTATCTTCATACTAAACTTGCAAGTGTCATTTGTCTTTTAATTCTGGAAGTATAAGCATACAGAATAGGTGGTTGTTTCTTAAAACCATTACATAATTTTTTTATCCCGATTTTTGCCACCCCCCCACCCCCACCTTCAACCGTCTGAATCATCCTTGGTTCACTTTTTCATTAAATATTTTAGTGATTTTTGAATTATCAGTTTGCATTCGAGATACCATGAATTCAGTGGGTGTTCTGGAGTATTTTAACTCCACTTCAACTATTAGGCTGTCCTTCAAATTTTCATATTTTCACTATATATGCAATGAGTCAAATACATAAGCTAAAATATAACATAAGCAGCATTACCATGAATTTTCAGAGAAACATTGACTTATAAGCTTGGCTTCCCCCATTGTGGACTATTACTCAGTGGTTCCACTGGTTCTGGTTGTCATCGAGTTTCGGGCAATAGAAAGGTGAAGAAAGGAGGTAGAATTGGAGTCCAGGTGCAGTTTTTTTCTATCAGTTCCTACTTTCAGTCACAATCTATTACAGTAAAACAATATGACTTTTAAATAGAAAAATCTGTTATTTATCTGTGCAAAAAACCTGGAAACTACATACTTTAGCAAAGACTTTTGAGGGTGTGTGTACACCTCGAGATAAGAAATTGAGAAACAAAAGAGAACTCAAACAGCTTGAAAGAAACAAGTTGTTATCTTTGAGTGGTGAGGTTAGGATTATTATTATTTAGTTTGAAAGGAAGGCCCTTGGCCACCCTGACTCCTTCTTGCTACCAGTGGCAGTTACAACAGCCATGTTAAAATACTATGTTCTGAGAACTCGTTTTTCCCACATCCTTAGAAATTCACCTTGTACTAGTTATAATTCCTTCCTCTTAGGAGTGTTCTGTTTATCCGCTTTCAGCTATTCTCTAAGACTCGCTGACAGAATCACCAGGTGGTTTGGACTTGGATGATCAGCAAGCTTCCCGAGCCATGCAGACCCTCACGAAGAATACTGTTGAAACATCAAAGGAATTGCTTGCGTGGACCCAGGAGAAATATTAGCCAGTGTCCCTCTCCTCAATCAACCCATGCAACCTCCAGCCTTAGGCTGTGCACGCAGGCAAACTGGGAAGGAAGTGATTCCTGCTTGCCTCTTGAGTTCCGGCACTCAATAAATGTCCTCACTTAATCACCTCACCTGCTGTCTCGGTACTAGCTTCGCGGACGGGAGGCACGAGTCGGCGATTGCGGATACGAACGCACTGTACTCCGCTGTGCTTTCCAAAATTACTACATGTGAGATATAATGTAGACGAAATAAAAGATACCGACAGGAAAAAAAATGGAATAAGTGATTACACGACAAATAAATTAATATTTCCTTATATTTCACCAACCAAACACCAACTAAATAATTATAAGTCTCATCCTGTAGCGGTCACAGGCGACTGTCACGTCAAATCATAGCTTGAACTCCCTTTCCCATAATTCCCCTCTCACTAATTTCCCGTGACTCCGAGGACTCAAATGCCCGCCCTACAGAGAGGGAAGGCAAGCCCGCCTCCTCACTCTTTACTGGTTATTCACAACTGATCCCGCCCACCCTGGCCTTTTTATTGGATAAGACTCAGACCCGGTGGGCTGGACAGATTCTGATAGCTAGCTCGGGGGCGTGGCCACAGCGGCTCCGCAAGCTCCTCAGGCTAACGCGGCACCATGAACCGAGCAATCCGATTCCTCGCGCGCAGGCATCGCCTCGCGCGGCCTCCAGTCCCGGCCTCCGCTCCCGGTCTCGGTGGTGCGGCCGTCGTCCCATTCTGGCCCCCGAACGCCGCTCGAATGGTGAGCGCGGGCTGCTTGTCGCCAGCCTTGGCGCGGTGACCTTCAGCCTCCTGCGTTCAGGCCCGCGGGCAGGCGGGAAGGACTCCCCGGGAGTCCGGCTGAGCCCGACAGGGGGCTTGGGGCCCGCGCCGGCGTGGTAGGCCTCCCGTCAGGGGGCGCCTTTCCCAGCGCGGGACGGGAGCTCGCGGCCCGCGGAACGCTGGGGGAGGTGCGCCTGCGGCGGGCCAGCCTCCCCCGGGCCACCTGCCGGCCCCTCCGCTGAGGCCCTAAGGCCGCCAGGCTCGGGCGCCTGGGGGAACCTTCCTGCCCAGTCAGGCTTACTGCCGAGGGCCCCAGTCAGGACTGGCTGGGAGGAGGCTGGGGGCGTCCTTCCGCTCCCCGACCCCCTTTGCTGCGCCTTGCTGGGCAGACCCAGAGCGCATGATATTCTGGTCCCCTCTGAACTGGCTGGGCGCTGCGCAAGCGGTGAACGGCTTTCAGCTCTGCAGGTGGTGTGGAAGGGTCTTCGGAATCTCAAAGATTTTACGTGGGAAATCGCCGATTCAGTTTGTTATGCTGAGCATAGTATTCCCTACTTAACTTTTGTAAAATCCTGAAATTCGTAAGGATCTCGTATTCTGAAGCGCTTTCGAGGAGTTTGGGTATGACCTAACTACTGCTGCCTGAGTACTTTTGGTTTGGAGAAACTAAGGAGCTTAAAGGTCCAAGACATGCAGTTATTTAACCCTTCAGTTATTGGGGCTTTGAAAAGCGTTAGATACTTACGTCCGTGCTTATATCATTAGGAAAAACTGGAGAAATACGCAGAGATTTAGGAGTTAGGATTGTCCACTGTTAACTATGGGGCAGTAGGAACCTTGCACTCAGATTTGGTTGCAGTCCCCCTATGCTACTCAGCGTTACAACTTTGAGTAAGTGGTCTGCGAACTTGTTCCCTCATACAGAATGGAAGTAATTACAGCTCCTCAGCAAGAGTACACACGTGGCAGTGCCTTGACAATGTTTGGCATGTAGCGTTGCTCTTGCAGTGAAACCCTGGTGGCTGGTGGTTAAGTGCTGTGTCTGCTACCCTAAGATCAGTAGTTCAAATCAGCCAGGTGCTCCTTGGAAACTGGAGTAGTTCTCTTCTGCGCTGTAGGGTCACTGTGACTCAGAGTTGACTCTGTGGCAGTGGTTTTGGGTTTTGGTATGTGCCTAGGGAGTCCTGGTGGCCCAACGGTTAAGAGTTCAGCTGCTAACCGAAAGGCTGATAGTTCGAATCCACCAGTGGCTCTTTGAAAACTTCATGGGGCAATCTGCTCAGTCCTATAGGGTCATTGTGATTTGGAATCGAATCAGTGGCACAGTCTGGTTGTTTTGGTTTCTGTGTATAGAAAGAGCCTTGGTAGCACAGTTGTTATGAACTGAGCATGTAACAGAGGTCTGGAACAAGTGCTTTCTTTGGTGGAATATCACATGGCTCCTGTTGTCTCCGTTTTGGATACCATTCTGTCTTTTACAATACTTCGTTTTGGAGCACACTGCCTGAAACAGTCTGTAAATGGGGCTTTTATTGCTCCAGTTTTGAGGGCCATGAACTCCACTGTCCTGCTGACCCTCTGCAGACCTTAGCTTTCTGTGGTGCACAGCCTTACAGAGTACAGCTTTGTGAGTTTCTGTGCTATAAACTGTTGAAACAATGTGAAAAGTTGAAAACCATAGCGGTGATTGTGAGCTTGACACAGGACTGGGTAGTATTTTGTTGTGTTGTATGTGCAGAGGGTTGCCATGAGTTGAAACCAACTTGACAGCATCTAATAACACACACACATACACACCCCACAAAGATTTATGTTGCTGTTGAATCGATTCTGACTCACAGCGCCCTATATGACAGCATAACATTACCTCATTAGGGTTTCCAAGGAGAGGCTAGTGGATTAGAACTGCCAGCTTTTTGGTTAGCAGCTATAGTTCGTAAGCACTGTACCACCAGGGTTCCCTCATGACAATGGGAAGTAGAATTTTAAAACTGTTTGCAGAGCTTGTGACTTCAGTACAGTTGACTTCTGCAGTATCTTAACAATTAGTGTTAAAATCCAGGGTTTGGTTGAGGCTGCTATTTCTTGGTTTGGAATTAAAAAATTTTTTAAGGTTTAGCCTGAAGAATATTGCTGAAATTTATTCATCTAAATCTGTCCAATTGACTTTGGATGGATAGGAACTTTATCATATCAACCTGTGGTTTGTTTTAATTGTACTTTGGATGAAGGTTTACAGAGCAAATTAGTCTCTCAGTAAATAATTAATACATCATTTTGTGACACTGGCTGCCAGCTCCATGACATGTCAACACGCTTCCTTTGTTGACCTTGGGCAACCTGCTTGCCTGTCTCTACCCATTACTTAGGGAACAAAAATATTGCTGTTTTATAATGAAAATGTAATAATTTGAATACAAAGAGTGATGATGTAAATTTAAAGACTTGAACGTGATTTCACAAACTGACAAAAGCCAGTCTGTGTTCTTTGTAGATAGCATGTATTTTGATCTGTCATGACAAGGTGGTGGATGGAAAGAAGAGCCCAGGGGTCTTAGTGCCACTGCTGTCGTTGCTAGTGTCATTGGACCAAATGTGTTTTAACATGTGAAGATATTTAGAGTGCTCCAAACAGTATCACACTGAAAAATATTTTTATTGGTGATACAAAGTCCTAGCTGCTTTTGCTGTGAAGAGTAGTAGGCAGGTTGGTGTAGAGTGCCGTCAGTATAACTGACCTCTGCCAGAGAGTTACCGTAACTGCTCCTCTTCAGCACCTTCTATTGTAGAGGATGGGTGCGCAGTTCTTGTGACCTGACTGGTGGTACGTCTGGAGTGTCCAGGTATATGGACGTGCTAACGGAAAGTGAATCTAAGCGTTTTTGTGGCTTATGAGATGGGTTTGAGTCCAGACCGTCCTGCTTGTTCTGTGAGATAGTCGGCTGAGGAAAATTGTTCTCCAGAAGCCTCTGTGTCTCCTTGAAGGTGGTGATATTAGTCAACTCCCCTAGGATGGCTGTGAAAGTCAAAGAAGGTGGTACAGGAAAAGTGCTTGTGGTAGAGCACTATAAATGCTGGGGTATCATTATTTTTATTACTGTCTCCTTATTCGTGTAGGCCAGTCCTCTGCATAACTTTAGCCATAGAAAAAAGTTGTTTTATTGGTTATATTTCTCCTATATTTCTTCTTAGATACTATGTGGCTTTTCTTTTCATGAAATCCAAAAAGCTTTATAACATGTGAAGGGTTTCCTAAATCTTCCTGAACTCAGAAGGTAACTACAGATTAAATTTTGCTTTTTAGGGGACTGTTTACTAAAACAGAGTGACTTGGTTAGAGATTTAAAAATATACATCATTGAATCATCTGATTTTATAATTAATGCAAGGTGAGCATATTAAATTTGTGTATCTTTCTGAAGTCTCCTTAGTTTTCAAGTATTATGTGTAAATCCGAAATTTCTGGTGTGTTCTAATAAGTATGATCCGACTTGACGGCATTTGGCTGGCTGTAATAAGTATTTTATACAGTGTTATAAAATATGTTTTGGGAAGTTAATAATTTTTTTTAGTGGTTCAAGCTAAGGTACTTATTGTGGGTGAAGGATTGGCTTCAAGATGTTAGTAAACCACTGAAAATTATATGTAAAATTTTGTGTAGATGTTAGTGTCCATTTTTCTAAAGAGAGGATCCATAGTTTTCCTCTAATTTAATTTATAGATGAGAAAAGATGACTTGCCAAAGGGGATTACAGTTACTGAGTGGTGATTTCAAAACCTGGACTCTTTGTATCATACTATACTATCTCTCATGCATAATATTTGTAGATCACGTTTGAGCTTTCTTTAAATAGATAACACTTATAAATTTCAAAGTATCACTTATAGACTAGTTTTTAAAGTCCTGGGTAAAGTAAACAGTAGTGGTAAGTACATCGAATTGGCCAAAGCTTGACCAATAATAAGCATATGAATTGGAAAAGATCATGTGTTTAGTATATGAATTCTGCAGTAGATCTTTAACATCTGCATTAATCAATTTGGTGAGAAAAATTTCCCAAGAAAAGAGCTAGAGGAGGGTGGAGTAGAATGAGAACCCAGATGGAATTTTGACGTGTTTTGTCTTATAGTACTTACTAAGATTTTTCCCTTACAGCTGATGCGACATTACTGCTTTTGGAACTTGGTTTCTTTTCAAGTTGTAACAGTGTCTTATCTTTGCCTTTAGGCGAGCCAAAATTCATATCGGATAGAATATGACACTTTTGGTGAACTCAAGGTCCCCAATGATAAGTATTACGGTGCTCAGACAGTGAGATCTACAATGAACTTCAAAATTGGAGGTGTGACAGAACGCATGCCAGTAAGTAGCTTTTATGAGATACTGGCTTATTTTGTATGAACTAGGTTTTATTCATATAAGTCACTTTATAAATAAATGTTTCATAGAACTGAAAGTAATCAGCTTTGTCAGTCAAGTTTTAATAAAGTTTCAGGGTTAGAACTTTTGGAAGTTTGTTGCATGGGACTTCGGTTTTGGACATTTTGTATTTTTAATAGCTAACTGATTTATCTCTTCATTCTTGCTAGGATTTTGCAGATTTCTCATGGGATTTTACAGTTTTTAAAGTTTTTCTTCAGTGCTCAAATTCAATTTTTTTACTGATTCAAAATTCAGATTTTTCTGTAGTGCTTCACTTTTTAACCTTGTTTTCAGTTTTCAAAAAATTGTGCACTAGTACATCAAGTATTATTTTTTACCATGTCAGCTATACAAATAAATGATTTATAAGCATGTGTTCATGTTGCACAAATGATTTAACTATTAGAAAATGTATTCTGTCTTTCATTAAATCTGAGATGCTATGATTTGGAAGACACTCAGACACCACTAAAAAAGAAAAGGCTGCCAATTAAAGTTGTGACATGTCATCGGTACTAACTGCCATCTTGATTTCAGAGATGCTAGGGTGTGAAAAGAATTGGTGAAATATGTTATGTATTCTAGTGGAGCCCAACTAGAGTAGGAAAAATCATCAGTGCAAGGATTGCAAGATGTGATAGTAAGGAACCAGCCTTTTTCGTTTTTTTTTTTTTTTTTTAAAAAGACTTATTTTGTTATTTGTGAAAATACATAGCAGACTATATATCCCTTAAACAATTTCTGTATGTACAGTTCAGTGACATTGGTTACATCCTTCACACTGTGTCACCATTCTTGCTGTCTTTATCTGTATTGTTTCATCACCATTGACGTAGATATACTATCCCAGAACTTCTCATCTGTCCTCTAAAGTTACTGTGTCAGTTTGATCTCATATATGTAGTTCTCTGAAAGAGCACAAGCCTCAAGGCAAACATTCTTTACAGATTTTGCTAAACTGTTGTTTACTTTATGGAAGACTTCATGTGATTATTTCAGTTCAGGATTTAAAGATTTTTTCCAGGCAGCAGATTCGGGGGTTCCTTCCATCTCAGTGAGTCCAGTAAGTGTGGATTCAATAAGAATTTGAAATTCTGTTCCACAATTTTCCCTCTTTTGATCTGGATTCATGTGTTGATTCATTAGTGGTAGCCAGATGTCATCTAGTTCTTCCCATCTCCTGGCACAGGAGACAGTAGTTCATGGAGGCAGTTAGACCAACAGCCTGGTTTCTCCTATCCTTGTCTCCTTCCTTTGCTGCTTCAAGCAAATAGAAACCAATTGTTTTATCTTGAATGGCTGCTGACAAACTTTTAAGACCCCAGATACCATTCATGGAAATTGGGGATAGAACAAAAATTCTGAAAACCATATTAGCCCAATCAGCTGGTTAGCCCCACAAAGCTATGACCCTAAGGTCCCCTCCCCTTTTGCCCATTTTTTACTTGTCTTTTTGTTGTAGAGGTGTTGGATTTTCTTGTAGATTTTAGAGATTTGACCTTTGTCTGATTTTTTAATAGGCAATTTGTTTATTTTCATACAGTATATGGATTCTCTCTTACTGTATTTGGTGAAGTCTTGATGTTTAATTTTTAGAAGATTGCAGTTATCTAGCCTATCTTCTGGAGTTTGTGTCACGTTAGTTATGGTTTGAATCCTGTTAATGCCATGTATTAGGTCTTCTATTGATCCTATTTTTTCTTCTATGAAAATCATAGTTTTTGGCTTATTAGGTCTCTGATCCATTTGGAATTAGTTTTGTATGGCATCATGTGAAGTGTGGATCCTATTTCATTTTTTTCACAAATGGATATCAGTTTGGCCAGCACCATTTGTTAAAAAGACTGTCTTTTCCCTATATGATGGACTTTGGGCCTTGTCAAAGATTGGGTGACTGTAGGTGTATGGGTTTACGTCTGGATTCCCATTTCTTTCCCATTGGTCAGTCTGTCTGTCTTTGTGTCCCTCTCCGGCTGTGCTGACTACTGTAGCTGGTATGGCAGGTTCTGAGGTGAGGCAGTGCATGTCCTGCCTCCTACTTCGAAGGTTCTTCTTCAGTGGTGCTTTCCTTATCTAGGTCTTCTTCCCTTTCTGTAGGAAGTTAATGGTAAGTTTTTCCATCTCCTTAAAGAATGGTGTCAGTATTTGGATCAGGATTTCTTTGTGTTTGTAAAGTCTTTTGTGACTCTAAGCGTTTAAGCCAGAAGAACTAATCCCATGAGGTATTTGGTTGTACCTAAGTGGTATCAGCAACTGAAGCCTCTTTTTATTTTTTAGAGGAGAGGGTAGCTGATGTAAAATTATATATAGCACAAAATTTGCCATTTTGCCCTCTTTCTGGTGCACAGTTTATTATCATCAGTTGCGTTAGCCAAGCTGTGTAACCATTATCTTTAATTTATGCCTATTTTCCAACATATTGACAATGGGTTCGTTTGGTTTGGTTCTTTGGTTTGTAGACATAAACTCAGTACTCACCAGAAAATGATTTCCCTTTTTTCCCCTCGCTCCTACCCCAAATAACCACTAATGATGTTGGTCTCTATACATTTACCTGTTTTTGTCATTTCATATAAGTGAAGGCATACAGGATTTCCCATTTCGTGATTGACTTACTTCACTCAGCATAATGTCTTCGAGGCTGATCTATGCTGTAGCATATATCAGGACTTCATCTCTTTCTGAGGTTGAGTAGTATTGCATTGTTATGTATGTAGCGCATTTTGTTTATCCATTCTTCTGTTGATGCTTTAGGTGGTTTCCACCTTTTTGCTTCTGTGAATAGTGCTTCAGAGCATAGGTGTATGTAGTTTGTTCATGTTAATACTTTTATGTTCCTAAGGTATATATGTCTGGGAATTGAATTGCTGAGTTGTATGGCAGTTCTTTTTTTAATTTTTTGAGGAATCCCCTTATGTTTTCCATGATGGTTGTACCCTTTTATGTTCACACCAGCAGTGGATAAATGCTCTCGTCTCCCCACATCCTCAGTAACATTTGTTGTTTTCTGTTTTATTGATCATTGCCATTCTAGTAGCGGTAAGGTAGTATCTCATTGTAGTTTTGGCTTACATATATTTAATGACTATTCATGTCTTTTACACATTTTTTGATTGGGTTGTTTGTCCTTTTGTTGTTAAGCTGTAAAAGTTTATATATATTTTAGATAGTAGACCCTTACTGGGTATAAAGATTCCTGAAGATGTTTTCTCAGGCTATAAGTTGTTTTTTCACTCTTTTAACAAAGTCCTTTGATGACTGTATTTTTGTGACTATCTTTTTGTCTTCTGCTGCTTGTGCATTTCATGTTGTATTTGACAATCTATCATTTAAAAACAAAACTGGGTGCTATAGCTTTACCCCTGTATTTTCTTCTGAGAAGTTTGTGGTTTTAGATTTGATTTAGGTCCTTGATCCATTTTGAATCAGTTTTTGTGTGGTATGAGGTATTGCTCTTGCTTCATTTTCCCTGCTAGTGAAAAATCCAGTTTTTTCCAGCATTATTTGTTGGAGAGACTGCTGATAGACTTCGCACCTTTACTGAAAATTGGTGGACCATAGAGGTCTGAATTTATTTCTGGGCTCTTAATTCTATCCCATTGGTCTATGTATCTATTATTAAATCAGGCTGTTTTAATTATTGTAGCTGTCCAGTACATTTAGAAATTGAGAAATGGGAGACTTCCTACTTTGTTCTTCAAAATTGCTTTGGCTATTTGCGGCCACTTGCCTTTTCATAGAAATTTGAGGATTTTTCCACTTACATAAAAAATTCTGGGGGCAGAGTCAGGATGGCAGATTAAGTGCATGCCTCCCTAAATCCCTGTGGAAACCATGACTTGAGTTGATAATTGAATGGAGCCTTCAGGACACCTAGTGAACCCTAGGACATGGCATAGGGCTGTTAATTTGGACTTCATACCACTAAACGGGAAACCTTGTCTCTTTTGCCGTCCCCCGCTCTTGGTGAGTGCTGGCTTTCACGGACTGAAGGTAACTTGGGATTTTACCTTTGTATTGTCGGCTTGATATGTATTCTTCCATCCTTTTTTTTTACTTTGTTCATATCTTTAACTCTAAGATGAGTTTCTTGTAGGTAACATATGAATGGGTCCTGTCTTCTGATCCAAGGTGTCACTGGAATACTCCCACATTCATTCTATCAAGCCAGCATAACCCTGATAGCAAAGCCAGGGAAAGACCTACCAAAAAGGAGAACTACAGACTGATATCACTCATGAATCTAGGTACAAAAATCTTCAAGAAAATTCTTGCCAGTAGAATACAACAACGTATCAAAAAAATAGTCCATGATGACTAAGTTGGATTCATACCAGGGATGCAAGGCTGGTTCAACATCAGAAAAACAATTATGTGATCAACCACATAAGTAACACGAAAGACAAGAATCACCTGATTTTGTATAGTGATGCAGAAAAGGCATTTGATAAAGTCCAGCACCCGTTCATGCTAAAAATTCTCAGCGAAATAGGAATAGATGACAAATTCCTCAATGCACTAAGGCCATTTATACAAAGCCAACTGCCTGTGTCGTCCTGAATGGAGAGAGACTGAAACAATTTCCCTTGAGAATGGGAACTAGACAAGGATGCCCACTCTCACCTCTCCTGTTCAACATTGTACTAGAAGTTCTAGCCAGAGCAATTAGACAAGACCAAGAAATAAAGGACATCTGCGTTGGCAAAGAAAAAGTAAAAATCTCGCTATTTGCAGATGATATAATTGTATATGCGGAGAATCCTAAGGAATCCATAAGTAAGCGACTCAAACTGATAGAAGAGTTCAGCAAAGTCTCAGGATACAAGATAAACATAAATAAATCAGTAGGATTCCTTTATACCAACAGCGAGATTATTAATGAAGAAATCACCAAATCAATATAATTTACTACAGCCCCTAAGAAGATCAAGTACCTAGGAATAAATTTAACCAGAGAAATAACAGACCTTTACAAAGAGAACTACAAGCCCTTACTGCAAGAAACTAAGAGAGACTTACATAAATGGAGAAACCTACCCTGCTCATCGATAGAACGACTTAATATTGTGAAAATGTCTATTTTATCCAAAGCAATCTGCTTATATAATGCAATCCCAATACAAATTCCAGTGACATTTTTTAATGAGATGGAGAAACAAATCACCAACTTTGTTTGGAAAGGGAAGAAGCCCTGGATAAGTAAAGCACTACTAAAGAAGAACAAGACACTGGGAGGCCTCTAACTAGCCGACTTTAGAGCCTATTACACTGCCACGGTAGTCAAAACTGCCTGGTACTGGTACAAAAAGAGACAGATCAATAGAACAGAATTGAGACCCCAGAGATGACACCATCTTCCTGTGAACAGTTTATGTTCAACAAAGGCCCTAGGACATTATGCTGGGGTAAAAACAATCTCTTCAACAAATGATGCCAACAAAATTGGATATTCATCTGCAATAAATTGAAAAGACCCATATCTTACACCTTATACAAAAACCAACTCAAACTGGATAAAAGACCTAAATATCAAATCTAAAATGATAAAGCTTATCCAAGAAAAAGTAGGAACAAAAATGGAAGATTTAATACACAACATAGATAGACTTCAAAATCTGTCAAACAAACCACAAACAACATAAGAGAAAATAGATAAATGGAAACTACTAAAAATCAATCACTTTTGCTCATCCAAAGACTTTATTAATAGAATTAAAAGGCCACCTACAGAATGGGAAAAAATATTTGGCAACTCTATGTCAGACCGATGCCTGATCTCCATAATCTATAAGGTACTACAAGATATCAATAAGAAAAAGATAAGTCATCCAATTAAGCAGTGGGCAAAGGAGGTGGACAGACACTTCTCTAAAGAGGAGATCCAGGCAGCCAAAAAACACATGTGGAAGTGCTCACGATCATTAACTATTAAAGAAATTCAAATCAAAACGACAATGAGATACCATCTCACCCCAACAACCTCAAAACAACAAATGCTGGAAAGGCTGTGGAGAAATTGGAACTCTCCTACACTGTTGGTGGGATTGCAAAATGGTACAACCTCTTTGGAAAGCCATCTGGTGCTTCCTTAAAAAGCTGGATATAGGTATACCATTTGACCCATTAAATCCACTGCTTGGAACATATCTTACAGAATCAAGGCCATTCACACCAACTGATACATGCACACAAATGTTTACTGCAGCACAGTCCACAGTAGCAAAAAGATGGAATCAACCCAGATGCCCAACAACAGAAGAATGGATAGGTAAACTATGGTATACATACTCAATGGAACACTGTGCAATGATAAAGAACAAGGATAGTTTTAGGAAACATCTTACAACCTGGTTTCAATTGGAGGACATTATATTGAGTGAAAGTAGAGAGCAACAAAAAGACAAATATTGTTGAGACCCCACAATAAGAACTTAAAAACAGACTCATGCATAGATGAAAAGACTCTTTGACAGCTGCAAAGGTGGGAGGGGAGGGAGGGTTTCGATTAGGTAGCTTGTAGAAATTTGGTTGGGTGAAATCTGTGACAGCACACATTAGAAAGAAGCTCAATATTAACTGAACTTCAGCATAACATGATTACTTTTCCCATCTTAACCCAATATTGAAAAGACAGAATAGTGGAGGCGGGGGGTTGGGGACCATGCTCTTGGGAAATCGAGGTCAAATTGGCACAAGTAGCATTTTGCTAAGAGAGCCTTCTGCACCCCACATTCGTGAGGGACATCTGGGATATTAAAAGCTGCCAAGCTGCCATCTGAGGGTACAGCAGATGGTCCCAGCTCAACAGGAATGGATGATCACCAGGGACTAAAATGACATGGGGAAAAGAGAACCCAGAAGACAGAGACCCACGTAAGTGGGTGACTAGATCGACTGGTGATTGGAAGAACAGGATGATACCTGGCCACCATCATTGATAGCCATGATGGAGCTCACAAAGTTGTGTCTCACTGGCAACACAAGAATAAAAAGGGGTACACCCTGAGATCTCCACTAAAAGACTTCAACTGATTGTCTGGGGGCCTTGGAGTTCCACTGGGAGCATGGCACCTGGCCCTGATGCTGCCCGTGTCCATAAATCATAATGGAGGTCAACTCTTTGGACAAGAATGGATTGTTCTTGGTGACACAGAGTGACCATATCGTGTGTGCACTTTATGGTTCTATGCATCCATAGGATGTCATCCTGCTGACCTGGGGGAGTGGGTGGAGAGGAGTGGACAGGAGATTGTTGGGAGGACATGTATAGAGTAGAGAGGAAGAGTGGGCAGGGAGAGCAGTGGGAGCTGCATATAGGTGGGCATGCAAATTTATATGGGAATGTGGATTTTCACTCGATCATGTTGATTAAGGATTGCATTGAATCCATAGATAGCTTTGGGTAGTATTGACATTTTCACAATATTAAGTCTTCCAGTCCATGGGCATGGAATGCCTTTTCATTTATTTACATCTCTTTTAACTTCCTGAAGCAGAGTTTTATAGTTCTCATACTATAGATCCTTTACATCTCTGGTTTTATGCCTAGGATTTTATTTGCTTAGCTTCAACTGTAAAAGGATTTTTTTTTTTTAATTTTCAAATTTTTCTTTGTTGGTATGTAGAAATCTCTTTTTTGTGTTGGTCTTGTTCCCTGCAACTTTGTGGAATTGTTACTAGTTCTAGAAGCTTTCATGTGGATATTTTTGGATTTTCTGTGTACTGGATTATGTCATCTGCACAGAGATTTACTTCTTTTCCAGTTCGGTTACCTCTTATTTCTTTTGTTGCCTATTGCTCTTGCTAGGGCTTCCGTGCAGTATTGAATACATGTGGTGCTAGCAATCATCCTTGTGTCATTCCTGTTCTCAGGGGGAAGGTTCTCAGTCTTAAGAGCCAGCCTTTATCCAATGTGTTGCTATGGAGTTGATTCCTACTTGTAGTTACCCTGTAGGGCAGAGTAGAATCGCCCCATGGGGTTTCCAAGGAGCAGCTGGCGGATTTGAACTGCTGACGTTTGGTTGGCAGCCAGTGCTTAATCATAGCACCACCAAGGTTCTAACAGATAACCTCTAAATAGATACTTTTTTTTTTTTTTAAATCTTATAATGAGTTTAATTTCAGCTTACCACCAACAGTTGCTCCTGGAGAAATTTAAGTTTCCATTTGTTTTCGTGTTTCAAGCTTTCAGGGCTCTAAGTCCTGTGTGTCATTTGTACCCATTTTGTTTGAGTAAAACATTTAGTAATGTTTTAATTTTGTTTTCTTAAAATTCAAAATAGAATGTTTTTGTCGTTACTTTATTTTCTGGTTGTCCCTCAGCTGGTGTTCGTTCCGTGGCCGCCCTTTACTCTGCTGTGTTCCTTACTTCTCTTTGATTTTCGGATTCCATTCCTCTCAAAGGGCGGTGAAGGGCTGTGGTTTCTGTTCCTTAAGCTCGTCCCCCCCAGTCCCTTGCCCCTGCCCTCTCCGTTCTGTGCTTCCTTTGTTCCGACCTGCCCTGGGAGCTGCTACCTGCTGCATTACCGATTTTGACAGGAACTGATTGTTCGTTTCTTATGAAAACCAGGTATCATTTCATGAAATGTCACCAAATTTATTCAGTTTATCCTTTCACATTTGGTAAGGTGATTTAGGGTTCACACTGAAAAGTCTGTTAACTCAGTAGAGTTTGAAGTATGCTTATCTGTGTTGGAAGATGGCCATTTTAACTGGAGAATACTGGGTTTTTCAAAAATCTCGGAAATTTCTGGTGACATGGATGTCAAGGCTTCACCAACTAACTAGAATAATGTGAGTTTTTTTGGTTTGGGTGTGAACTGATGCTATATTTAGGCATTGGTCTACTCATACTGGTTGTCATTGTAAAAGAGAAGGAGAAATCTATGACGCAGCATGGGATCCAGTGAGGAACAATAAAATGCTTGTTGGTGAAGGAGTTAGGTGCTGGTTGTTTCTACATATAAGGTATGAAATAAACAGATGTATTTTACAGTGTATATCTTAAAAAATAGGGTGATTTTGTGCCGTGTGTGTATGTGTCTGTATGTGTAGTGTGTGCACATGCATATGAAGAATAAATTTGCTTTTTGTTTTTGGTTTCATAGACAAATAGGTACATGATTATGGTTCATCATATACCTTTTGTAAATCTTTCTCTATATCCTAAACATGCCACATACTGATACTTTAAGTTACTATTTTATGTATGATTTTTGTGCTTACATAAAGTAATAATGTCAAATTTCATGCTTAATTAAAATTGCAAGTTAGACATATTTTTCTGATTAATTTCAGGTCCCAGTTATTAAAGCTTTTGGCATCTTAAAGCGAGCAGCTGCTGAAGTGAATCAGGATTATGGTCTTGATCCAAAAATTGCTAATGCAATAATGAAGGCAGCAGATGAGGTAGGAGGTGATAAGTATGTTTACTTAATGCATCAGCCCAGGGTCATCCACTGAGCCGAGGTGAACTGTGTCAGGAAAAAAGGGACCTTCAGTCCTTGAGGTCACACATTTCACATTAGGATGGCTGCATTGTTGTTTGGTGAAGATGTTAATAATAATGGTGCTTAAAATCTTCTACTGTGGCAAAATTTCCAAATGACCTTTTTAAGCCTCTAGACTTTTCCTCTAAATTTATGTTTTAAGTTGCTTTTTTGAAGAGATACTGTCTGAACGTACAGATTTCTTACTTTATGTGTAAATAATTACCTTCAAAGCTAGTTAGTTGTATGATAATCGGCATTGAAAATGTAATTTCATTAATAACATTATCTCAAGGAAGCAAATAGAAATAATAGTTTAAAAATTATATACCATGTTCTAATTGTTTTTATAAAATAAGAAAAAAAAATTAAAGTGAACCAGTAGTAGATTTACAAACTGCATGCTAGTTTTTTTAAGCTCAGATCATTCCAGAAGATAAAGTTAAGTACCCACTCTCTTAAAAAGCTTATAGTCTGAAAACTGACACAGGCCAAAAGTATGGCAAAAATGGGGACAAATCTGGGCAGTGTTTTCTTCTTCTTTTGGCAGCTGCTACTCCTTGGGCATCTGTGAAACCAAGTAGCTATTAGTGAATTCACATTTCCAACTGGTAGTTCAACTCCCGTTGTAACATCTGTTTGCTACTGGCTTAGCATCCAGAGTAAGTGTGTCTAAAGACCTACGTTTTGCCAGCTGGCCCTGTCTGAATACTATTAGAGGAGACATGGTTTCTGCATAAATCAGTCTTCATTTGAAGTAAGAGAAATTACACTACCATTCAGAATAAATAATATTTCACTTTTTGAAAGGCAGTTTTTTTGTTTTTTTTAAAAAAAGGGCAGTGATTTGAACAGGTAACACAACTGAAGCTGAGATTTGCTGGACAACACATTTAAACTATGGGCACTGTTAGCATGTCATCTAGCATATGAAAAAAACAGTACTGTGCATGGGACTGGCTTAATCATGGTTGTGTAAAATAGTGAAATAAATATTAAGTACTTCTGATTTGAAAATATTCATTAACCTTTTTTTTTTCCCTCCAGGTAGCTGAAGGTAAATTAAATGATCATTTTCCTCTCGTGGTATGGCAGACTGGATCAGGAACCCAGACAAATATGAATGTGAATGAAGTCATTAGCAATAGGGCAATTGAAATGTTAGGAGGTGAGCTTGGCAGCAAGAAGCCTGTGCATCCTAATGATCATGTTAATAAAAGCCAGGTTAGTGTATGATCTCTTCTTTGTTACAAATTAAAGAGAACATGAGAGAAGGCTAAGACAGCACACAGTACTGGGGAAGCCAGCACAGCTTGTCCAAGGCAAGGTCATGGATGCTTCGTAAACACATCCAAATTCCCTGAGGGACCGAATTACTGGATTGAGGGCTAGGGGACCATGGCCTTGGGGGAACATCTAGCTCAACTGACATAACGTAGTGTATAAAGAAAATGTTCTGCGTTTGCTTGGTGAGTGGTATCTGGGTTTTAAAAGCTTGTTAATGGCTATCTCAAATAGTCCACTGGTCTCACACTGCCTGAACAAGGGAGAATGAAGAAAACCAAGACAGGGAAAGATTAGTCCAAAGGACTAATGGACCACAACTACTATAGCCTCCAGTAGACTGAGACAGCACGGCGAGATGGTGCCCAGCTACCACCACTAACTGCTGTGGCAAGGCTAGCAGTAGAAGGTCCCAGACAGCTGAAGAAAAATGGCGAGCAAAGCTCTAACTCATAAGAAAAGACCAAATTTAACTCATCTGACAGACACTAGAGAAACTTTGAGACCCTGGCCTCTTGGCACCCTGATAGCTGGGTAATGAAGTTGCTCCTGAGAGTCACCCTGCAGCCAAAGATTAGACAGTGTCATAACACAGAATGAGACTGAAGGGACACAGCAGCCCAAGGGCAAGGACCGGAAGACAGGTGGGGACAGGAAAGATGATGATGGGAAACCTAGGGTCAAGAAAGGAGGGTGTTGTCATGTTATGGGGTTGATAACCAGTGTCACAAAACAGCATGTGTCCTAGCTGTTTAATGAGAAGGTACTTTGTTCTTTAAGCTTTCATCTAAAGTGTAATAATAATAAAAGACTTAAAAAGATAAAAAAATCAATACCTGGTACAGATATACCCATTCCTTTGGAATTTCTAAGTTCTAAAATCCTGTAGACTGAAACTTCTGCCTTATTAATTTGGAGCCAAAATCTGACCTGGTCATAATTCATTGGGCAGCAAACCCATCTGAACTATCATTAGTCTGTTTACAGACTTATGGTCACGTCAAGTATCTATGTGTTTGAATATGGGGTGCTGCAGTATGCTCCATTGGTAGTGCTCCCAGTGTACAGTATGTAAACTGTATTACCTTTCTAAAGCCTGGAAGATTCCAAATCACATCTTGCCCCAAAGATTTTGGAAAAGGAGTCGGATAGACTGTGACTTACAGTGATGCCATATGTATCAGGGGAGAACTGTGCAACTGACATGCCTGTTGTAACTAATCTGTATCAGGTAGTGTAGTTCCTACATTCTAAACCTTTCAGAATGCAGGGCTTAAGGGGAGAAAACCCTAAAGTGAACCTTTATAGTGATGAGAAAAAAAAACCTGGACTATCTTGTAAAATCAACATTTGCTTTTTGACAAGGAAGCTTTGTTCTGTCTCTGTTCTTTAAGAAGACTTGGTAATTTCTTATTTCTTTTAGGAATATTGATTCTGTGTCTTAAACTTTGTAAGAATCTCTTTTAGGACACGATGTGTTTTCCCTGCTTCTGCCCTGTTGTCATTAATATGCTCTGTGTATGTATCATATCATATGTATATGTAAATTGTTTTTAAAAAACATTTTTAAGGAGCTTTAAAAGCAGTATGTATAAAGTAAAACTAAAAATAATTGTATTTAGTATTTTTGTAAAACTAAAATATTTTAAAGGTAGTTCCAAACTAAAATGAAACCCACTGCCACTGAGTCAGTTCCTACTCCTAACAGCCCTGTGGACAGAGCAGAACTGCCTGTAGCATTTCCAAGGAGCAGCTGGGGGATTCAGACTGCCAGCTTTTTAGTTAGCAGCCGATCTGGTAGCCACTGAGCTACAGGCTTCTGAGAGTTTCCATGTATCTGATTTAGTTTCCTTTAGTGCTGATATCTTATATAATCATGATACTTTGGTCAAAACTACGGCATTAACATTGGTACAGTACTGTTAACCAAATTATAGACTTCATTAGAATTTCCTCTGTTTTCCACTGATGTCCTTTTTTCTGTTCCAGGTTCCAGTTCAAACTATAACACTGCATTTAGATATCATGTTCCTATAGTCTCCTGCAAGCTGTGACAGGTTCTTGGTCTTCCCTTGTCTTTTGTGACTCTGAGACTTTTGAAAGTTGTCAGGTATTTTGTAGAATGCCCTTGAATTTGAGTTTGTCTGATGTTATCTCATGACTAAGAGTTTTAGGGAAAGACTGTCATGGAAGTACAGGGTGTTTCTTTTTCACTGAGCATTATCAAGGGGTAGGTGATGGCAACATGACTTGTTATTGTTGTTGTATGCCATCAAGTTGATTCTGACTCACGGTGACTCTATGACAACCCTATAAGCCGGAGTGGAACTGCCCCATAGAGTTTCCTAGCAGTTTGCTATGAGTTGGGAGTCAACTGGATGGCAGTGATTTTATTTTTTCATCTTTATGGGACTAGACTACCAGGTCTTTGCTCCCATCGAGCTGCTGGTGGGTTTGAACTGCAAACCTTTTAATTAGAAGCTGAGTGCTTAATCATTGCACCATCAAGGCTCCTTGACTTGTTACTAGGTGATGTTAACTTCAACAACTTGGTTCAGGTGGTGCTTGCCGGGTTTTTCCACTATCAAGATACCCTTTTTCCTCCTCCATATTCTATTTTGAGAAGTGGATTGTAAGTGAGTTAAGCTCCTTAGGAACTGCAGGACAGTTCTACCCTGTCCTGTAGGGGCACTAAGAGTCAGAATCAACTCAACAGCAGTGGGTTGGGTTGGGTTTTGCCCAGAGGGAGGAGATCCAAACTTTTATGGACGTTTGTAAAATTGCTGCAGTAACTAGTAAACACATTGGAAAAGATGCTCGGAGGCTGTGCATGTGTTCTCTTCTTCCTGAGACTTCAGCCCACTAATTGTAGCCACCACTGGTGGATCTTGCAGCAGTTACTACTGTGGCATTTTAGTGGTGATTTTCTGTTTCCCGTATTCCTTTTACATTTATTAATTAAAACTTTTCTGTAAGGAATATTTGTCCCTTCTCTTCCATGTATTTTTTTATTCCATCATTGCACAAATGATTATTATGGACTGATTCACATTATAGACTCATGCACATTTCTTTTACTTTGAGTCAGAATCCAATAGTTTTGTTGTTTATTACCCAATATTTTCCAGCTTCGAGAACTTTCTGATGGGCTCCTATGTCCTTTAGACATGGCAACATTCTTTATTCATTTATTTTAAAACACTTTCTCTTGTGGTAGAACATGCACCAGGTTCCTCCTTTCACGTTTTCCCTGCTTCTGCCCTGTTGCCATTAAATTCCATTGAGTCAATTCTGACTCACAGTGACCTTATAGGGCAGAATAGAACTGCTCCCTTGGGTTTCCAAGGGGCAGCTGCTGGATTCAAACGGCCAGCCTTTGGTTAGCAACCATAGCCTTCTGTGCCTCCAGGACCACAGAAGCAGCCATTTGCCAAAGAATTCTTACAAAAGCTTTAGAAAAAGAAGAATATTTAGAAACCAAGATCTAGGTATAGGTATAACTTAATATATTTTTATGTATTAATAGGGAAGCTTTTCATGTAAATTGGTTATATGAAAGATGTTTCAAATCCAATTCTTGCCTTTAAATACGAATTTATTTTTTTTATATATAAGTAAGTATAAAATTTGCCTCAAAATAATACTTTGTATATGGTGCAGTGGCATCATAGATGCAGCAAGATTGGCTGTCTGTTGATAATTAGCTGAATTTAGGTGGTAGGTATGTGTGTGTTCACTATTCGTTCACGTTACTTTTATAAGTGGTATTGTATTTTCCGTAAGGAAAAGTTAAGGAGAAAAAAAACTTTTTAAATAATATTGCACACTAAAAGTGCAGATATGCAGTGTAGGAAAGAGCTGAGGAAAGCATTGAGCTTAATCTATCTGGTCGAGTCCCAGTTCTGCCAGTTCTAATGTTTTGATGACTCGCATAAGCTCTTTGACATTGTTACTTTCGTGTTTTAAAAGTGGTGACCTACCTCAAGTTTTCTTGAAATTTAGCAAATGAATAAATTTTTATGAAAGATTGTATGCACTGTAACACTGAGGTATTTTATCATTGCTGTCTTGAAACACAGTTACCAACTATACGTCTCTGTGCTTCACTGTTATTTGTTGGTAAACAGAGCTAATCATGTATAGACACACTCCATGTAGGTGGTGCATTGTGTAGTATAGTCCTAGAAGGTTCTCTACAGGAAATCAAGTTGCTGCTTACTGGATCTTTTGTGACCCCTGAGTTGCCTTGGGTAAATGTAGTTGAGCACTAGATACCTGGAGTTTGGAGATGATCATTCATTGATTTTCTTAATGAGACACTCAAGTTTGTTTTTTGTTGCCTTTGATTGCTTCTACACATTTCTTTTGAAATTTTTCCAACCAGAGCTCAAATGATACTTTCCCCACTGCGATGCACATTGCTGCTGCAACAGAGGTTCACCAAGTGCTGTTGCCAGGGCTGCAGAAGCTGCACGATGCCCTCGATGCAAAATCCAAAGAGTTTGCTGAGGTCATCAAGATTGGGCGCACTCACACGCAGGATGCTGTTCCACTGACTCTCGGACAGGTGAGGAGCAGGGCTAGGATACTTGATCAAACTTACGAATTGGTCTCAACAGCCACAGTGTTATCCTCTAAGCCTCACGCTGGGTTTTAAAGGCCCATTTAAAATAATTCATTTAAAACTGCCTTAATCGGTCATCAGTTTTATTGACAGCTGCTTAGGAGAAGAGCGTGGAGCATGCTGGCTGACAGCCAGATTCTGTGTCACTTTTCGTGAGTTCCCATCTCGTGGTCTGCTCTGTACCAGCTGCATGACCTTGGGAAGAAATTATATATCTTTTCTGTGCTTCAGTGTCCCTATCTCAAAACTGAGGAAAACAATAATATCTTTCATAGTATGATTGTGAGAATCCAGTTAATTCACATAGAACACTTTAGCATTGTGTCTGGCGTGTAGTGGCCAATACCAGTGTTTGCTCTCTGCATCTTCATCAATGTCATTATTGTTACTTCTTTGTGTGTGTGTCTCGCTTTAAATTAAGTAGATTCTGTAAAAACTAATTTTAAAGTGATTCAGCGAGGCAAGTTTTATATTTAAAAATTGATTTAGCTACATGTGAAAGAGGAATTATTTTCCTTTCAAAAATACCAAGGTGTACTTCTGTGTTTTTTGCAACCACACCTTGAGGAAATATCAGCAAATGAATAGTTTGGCTGAGTGAGCTCTCAGTCCAATTTGGGCAGTAGGACAGACACTGTTGTGTATTTCAAGTGTCAAGCAATAGTTAACCAAGTATTCTGCTGAAACTGAGGTGAGGGAAAGTGTTTAGCTGCTGCTTGCTTGGAAAGACTCTTACATGTGACTTTGTTTGGATGGTGACAAACTCTGAAGACACCTTTATAATTTAGCTTAATTTTATTATGAAGTGAAGGAGGATGACTCAAAATGATTAACTGAAATATGGATGCTGTGACTTAATCCAACTCACTGGATTATCTGCATCATCATGTTTTGATACCATGTTTAATTTCTAAGTTGAAACAATGTAAGTCTGTAGGTTTCTAATTTGTTTCCCTTTTTTGATGTGCACATGTTGAAAACCCTCTCTGCTCAAAAGTCCAGTTGGCCCATGACTTAGCCTCCTCTGTTACATCATCGTTCTTCATGTTATGACAGAACATTCTATTTTTCTCTTTGGCTTGATCTTGTCAAAAGCATCTATACTTGCCTTTATTTGAAATTGTGTATTGAGTTATACCGTGTCCCCAATTAAAATATATTCATAAGTGAATCTAACTGACATATGTGAAATTCATGTTATATCAGATAGATTAGGTTGACCTAAAAGGACTTACGTGTTTAAAAAAAAAAATGTTTTAGAATAGTATGAAATCCTAATACTAATCAAAACTAATCACCATTTTTCAGTATTTTTAGACAGCAGAGAAAGGTCGATTTAGTGTATGTAATCATGCCTCTGGGCTTGCTCGGCGCATCCAGGTTATGCTTGTCCTCGCATCATTGTTAATAGAACCCTTGCCACATTAAAAACAAAACATTCCATGGTTACCTTATTTAAAATGTTGTATATTGAGTGTCAGTGTGACATTCATGGCAAAATTAAAATGCTTCTTGAAGCTCTAGTCTGATGCTCCCTGACATTTTGGGCTGTTGAGTACATCACACAGCTTCCCTGGCCACTGTAACGTGTCCTCATGGGAGATATTCCCTATCAGGTTCTTCAGCTGAAATTGTGTGGAGAATATTTGCGTTTTTCTTGGCAGAGGATTGACCTTTTTTATTCCCTCAAAATTGTCTGGGACAGACTAACAAATTGTAAGGAATCACTTAAGTTTACTTAATAGATTTCAAATAAACCAATTATATATCATTTAATATAGTAAAGTCATTCTTTTTTGATAAAGATTTTCTGCATTGTTTTTTCTTTGCTTTCAGGTAAAAGACCAGATTGTGAACAGGTTACTTAGAATCATCAGTGGACTTATTCAGCCTTTTAGGTTTATAAATTCTTGTCCTTCTCCACACTTTGCTTATTGTATCAGATGAAACAGTATAAATGCCACTTGAGTAGATTTATAATTTAGCATTCTGTGGTGTGTTTAAAAAAAAAAAAGAAAACTTCAATTTAATGCAGTTAGAAAAACATGTAAACCCTTAGGGAATTACTTATCCTCACTGTAATTTTCCTCCTCTACAGGAATTCAGCGGTTATGTTCAACAAGTGAAATATGCAGTGATGAGAATCCAAGCGGCCATGCCAAGGATCTACGAGCTGGCAGCTGGAGGCACTGCTGTGGGTACCGGTTTAAATACCAGGATTGGCTTCGCAGAAAAGGTGGCAGCCAAGGTGGCTACACTCACAGGTTCGTGGTGGCCGAGTTAGTAATAGCGTTCTATGCATTTTCCAGGTTTTCTGCTTTGAATTCTTCCAAGTTTAAAGTTAGAAACATACTTTCCTGTCAAACATTTTGTTTTTTTATATCTGTGCCAGTAATTGTGATGTGCATCTCTTTATTTTAAAAAATTTGCCATCGACAAGTCCATACAACCTAGAGTTAAAATCTGCTGCTGCCAGCTTTGTTTACTGCTTGGCAGTGCTCAATCACTTACCCTTTATGGATGCTTTGAATGCCAGTTTTCAAAACAACTGGAATCAACTGACAGGTGAAAAAGTCATTTGAAAGGTAGATATGTTGTTGATATTAACATGCTTAGTATTTTTTCTTTCTGTCATACAGTATTTCTGTGAATTATTGGCCTTTTAAAGGTGATTGAATTATATTTCCTTTAGTACTGTGGGAAACCCTGGTTGCATAGTGGTTAAGTGCTGCATCTGCTAATCAAAAGGTTGGCAGTTCACATCCACCAGGCAGTCATTGGAAACTCTATCGGGTGTTTCTACTCTGACCTGTAGGGTTGCTGAGTTGGAATCAACTCAACAGCAGTGGATTTTTGTTTTTTCAGTAGAGTAATACACTAATATAGTAATTATTAATATAATATATGTAATATGTTATATATAAATAAACATACATAATTAATATAATAGCTATTAATGCAGTCAAATTGTTATCTCCAGATAACTCTCACTAAGACGCAGGTGTTAACCAGAGGGCTAGGGTAGAGATGTTTATGTAGTGCTTACTAGCAGTGCTTTCTGAAAATCAGATTTTAGTACAGAAGAACTGTATTCTTACAGTATAGGCTATGTTATCACATTGCTGTTAGGTGCCGTGGAGTCGGGTGTTCCTCAGAGAGACCCTATGTATCACAGCATGATATTCTTCCTGATCCTCTGCCAGCTGCCTAATGGTTACTGTTGGAGCCTGTTGTTGCACTGCTGTGTCCATGCATCTTAGCGAGGTCTTCCTCTTCTTTGCTAGCCCTCTAACGAGCATAACGTCGTTCTCCAGGGACTGATCCCTCCTGATAACATGCCCAAAGTATGTTAGATGCTTCTGAGGAACATGGTGGCTCTATTTCTTCCAAGACAGATTTGTTCATTCTTTTGACAGCCCATCTCTATTCAAATAACATATGTTGTTGTTTTTAGGTACTGTGGAATCAGTTGTGACTCATAGTGACCCTGTGAACAACAGAATGAAACACTGCCCAGTCTTATGCCATGTCCACAATCATTTTTATGCTTAAGCCCATTGTTGCAGCCACTGTGTCAGTCTATTTGTAGGTCTTTATAATTTTGAGCATGAATGAGGTTGACTGAGAACATCTTAACTCATTTTGCTTCCTTTTCTCTCCGGGATTCTTCTGGGCCCCAGCTAGAGGGGAGAATGGCACATAGTCACATGGGTGCAAACTAGGAAAGGACGATGGAACAAGGCAGAGTGAATTTTACCTGCCTGTCAGCCTTACTCAAGAGTAGCATCATACATGTGGGCTTGCGGCAGGAGAGGTTTTCTCCCCCGCATTGTATTGATTGTGTTTATTTTCTTTGCTCTTGAAGTGTGCAAGTGTGCCACTAGATTGTTTCTAGTTCAGGATGTCTTAAAGAGCTGTGTAGATACAAATGTAGACAAAGCTTTTGAGTGTTAAGAACACATTTTTCTGAAGTAAAATTTTTTATTTTCTGTCATTGCTTTTCATTTGCTAAAACTTTCTGTTTACTGATATTGTTGTTCTTCACCTATGTCAATTTTTTCTTTTTGGTTTCTCCAGGCTTGCCTTTTGTCACAGCCCCAAACAAATTTGAAGCTCTGGCTGCTCATGATGCCTTGGTTGAACTCAGTGGAGCCATGAACACAGCCGCTTGCAGTCTCATGAAGATAGCAAATGATATTCGCTTTCTGGGGTCCGGTCCTCGATCAGGTCTGGGAGAGCTGATCTTGCCTGAAAATGAACCCGGCAGCAGTATCATGCCAGGTATCATGACTAGTAGATGTAGCTGGAGCTTGCCTAGGTCCCAGATGGTCTCATCCATTCCAGGTTCCCTTTTGTTTAATGTGATCTCAGAGATGAATGGAGCATATATGAAGCAACCTGTTCCAGAATGTCTGGGTAGGCTCCTTTGAGCAGGACTTCTGGGAATATCACCCATTGAGATAAGAAAAAAGAATCTGAATTAGATGAATATATTTGATTCCCACACTAGAAGACATATAATGGTTCTGTCTTTTACAGTTCAAAAACCAAGAGAATTGTAGAACAGGCTGTTAAAGTGATCCACATGGGTTGAATAAAAACGAGTCATACCAAACACCTCTTGTTTTAGTTTTTCCACTGGACTATGGGCTTGTTCAATAAGGGAAATGACACAGACATGGAATGTCACCATTTCAGCAAGTCATTTGTCAGACTCAGATGAAAGTCACTGGGTCCAGTGGAGAAGCGTGGGCATTATCATGAGGTGGACACAGCTGGGGGAGCCGTGACATTTAAGGAGTGGCTAATGAGTTGACTTCAGCCTTGAGGACTGCTTTAGTAAGCTGCAGTGATTGGCCTTTTCAGTATCTGCTGGTGGCTGAGGTGAAGGTTCAGTGTACTGCTTATAAACATTGAGACAGCAATACACTGGGCGACAGAACCAAGATTGATAAAAGCCTCTGATGTATAAAACAGACCGGGTAACTTTTGATAGTGACAAAAGAAGGCCCTGACTATAAGTTCCTTTAAATCTGTACTTGTGTAGAATGAAAAGAGATCTCACTTTAAAGAAATCCGTGTTGCAGAAGAAGTCAAGAATTTAGTTAATAGCAAATATCCAGTGATTTCCTAAAAATGAGAAGCAGAGGATCACAGATAAAGAAATAATCGTCTTGGTGTGTTACCCCATTACTACTCAGATGATGTCTGGTATGTTGGTTCAAACTTGAGCTTGTCCGAAGAGTGTCACCAGGTACCATGAGTAGAGTGATTCCAGTTTTCAAGTCACCTTTCTTTGAAAAGCGTCTCTGAGTATTGATACATGTTACCATAGCAATCTGCCTGTCTCTGTATCTGTTAGAGCTGCCTGCTGTCTTGCTGTGAGGGCAGGGACTGTTTTTCTGGTTCACCAGCATGTTTTTTGTGCCTGGCTCTTGTAGTTGCTCTGTAAGTGTTTGCAGAGGAATGAAAGCTGTGGAGCCAAGAAACTGTGTTGAGTGTGTAGCTGGAGTTCGGTGTGTCACTACCCGTCTCCATATTTTGGGCTGGTTAATTTAACTAATTTAACTAAATGGACCTTGATGGGTAGGGCTTTGCTTTATTGTGTGTTTTTCTTTATTTAATAGAATTGGATTCTCTTTTTTTCCCAATTTGATGTAAAGCCTAATCTTTGTTGACACCTGAAGTCATGAGCATATTTAATATGGATTCTTCCCCTGGTGATTTTCTTGAAGGGAAGGTGAACCCCACTCAGTGTGAAGCACTCACCATGGTGGCCGCACAAGTCATGGGGAATCACGTTGCCGTCACTGTTGGGGGCAGCAATGGACATTTTGAGCTGAATGTTTTCAAGCCAATGATGGTAAGCTTTAAATTTGACTTTTAGTGTTTTTTCCTGGAAGGCCAGATGCCTTCCTTGCTTTTTGTCTTTAACAAGGTTTCCAGAAAAGCCACATTAGATACTTGGATGATGTAAGGGGCAGTGGGAAATGAACCATATATTATGTTAGAGGGTTTAGCCAGGATATTGAATTATTTAATTATGTGACTTTTAGCTCAAGCAATTTGGTGATTTACTTTTTTTTTAAAATAAAAAAGTCTGGAAATAAGTGATAGGTTTTTTCCTTATACGTCACCACAAGGGATGCAAAAAAAAAATGGCTCTTCCATCAAGTCGATTCCAAGTCATAATGACCAAGTGGGACAGAGCAGCAGTGCCCAGGCAGGTGTCTAAGGCTGTAAGGGTTACAGAAGCAGACTCGCGCCATCTTTCTTCTGGAGCAACTGGAACGTTTGAACTGCAGACCTGTTGAATATTAACTGAGCACATAACCACTACACCAATGGCTAGAAATGTTTCTCACCTCACCTGTAACAATAATAATAATATAAGCCTCCTTCAGTTGTGTTTTCACCTCGGGCTGTCCCTTCTTCCTTGGAAGTCTGTCTTCCGAAGGAATGGTCTACACCCTCCTTCACGCTGGGGTCACCCTGGCTTCAGTCCTCACCACGGGGGCTCAAATTTTCCCCACAGTTGTTAATGACCTCCTTAGTTCCACAGGCTGTCTGCAGTGTCCTTTTGCTAGTGTCTGCTGCTGACTCTTCCCTCCGTGAAACACTTTTTCTTCAACACTGTCTCCCTAGATCCTTGTCATCCTGTCGTTTTTCTGGTGTCCTCTCATTGACTTTATTACCTCTTCCACAGACTTCACATCGATTGTTGTACTCTCCTAAACTGTTCTTTTTCCTTTGCTTTATGAAGATGGCATCATCCCTCACCTGGTTTCTCCAGCTAACACGTACTGGAGTGGTTGTCTGCTTGTGTGGAGCATTGTATCTAAGATATATTGGAGACTTGTATCTGGTTGGTATCTGGTGTAAAGTCTGAACATGCAGATGACAGACATTAAGTGTATCATTCACTGTACTTATCAAGCATTTACTGAATTTCTGTGCCGGGCACTGTGCTGTGTTCTAGTGATAGGCCAATTAACAAGACATTTTCTGTGCCCTCATGCAGTGTATGTTCTAGTGGAAAATAAAAAACCCAGCCAGACTTAGACCTAGGAGCTTTTGCTTTCAGATTGGATCATTAACAGTCAATACCAGCTGCCTTGCGTAAGTGGCTTGTTAATCTTTTTTTATTTTTAGTAGAAAATAAATCCATTTGCCTTATAATGAAGTATCAAATCAAATCAAAAGTTCTGTGCTTTCTGTTGTTGTTGTTGTAGGCTGTTGAGTCTGCTCCGAGTCACTGACCTGGTGAGAGCAGCGTTTCTTTAAGTATAAAAGGTTGTGATTTTCAGAAGTGAGAAACCCTGGTTGGACTTTCTAACCTCTGTATCTTTGTGTAGTCCTCTTCCTTCTGCTGAGAAGGTTCTTTTTGCCATCTCTGGATAACCTTGGCGCTCTCTGTCAAATGGGACGTCACCCATTCTCTGTCTCTGTGCTCTCGAATACCACATCCCTTGGTCTCAGAACTTACACGGGATTCCTTGTGGTGTAGCTGTTTGCCTTGATATCTTCTCACCTCTTTTTGATTCTTGGGCCCTCAAATGTTTACAGTTTCTTTCACAATTATTCTTCCACATCAAGGCAAAACCCATTGCCGTCAGATTGACTCTGGCTCATGGCAACTACATATGTTACAGGGCAGAACTGCTCAATAAGATTGTCTTGGATATAATTTTTACAGAAATAGATCAGCAGGCTTTTTGTCCCGGTGTCGCTGGGTGGGTTCAGACTCTAATCTTTAGGTTAGGTGAGCACAGATTCTTTGTGTCTCTTGGGGACCTGTTTCCTTTTTCATAGTGCCCTGTAGTGTGTTGGAGTGCTGTATGTTTTGTTGAACTAAACATTCATTTATGAACAGTAAATAATCTCCTTAGTAATATGTAACACAATTCATGAGACTTAGTAGGTCTGTCTCTTCCTCTTACAGATTAAAAATGTGTTACACTCAGCGAGACTGCTGGGGGATGCGGCAGTCTCCTTTACAGAAAACTGTGTGGTGGGGATCCAGGCCAACACAGAGAGAATCGGCAAGTTGATGAGCGAGTCTTTAATGTTGGTGACAGCATTAAATCCCCATATAGGTAAGATTTGAATGAATAATGATAGCATTATGAAAATAAAATAGAAAAGTGGAAAACTCTTAAAATATTTCAAATTGTATTCAAAAGTATGTATTTGTAACTTAATGGCATCATAATTCTATCAAAACCTTGACTGATGATACTTCATTTTTTTCAGAGGTCATAGTGAATTCAGAAGTCATAGTTTAATTTTATTCTTAATGGAATTCAGATGGTTGGCATTCTGTGCACACCTTTGGGGAAGGTTGGTTCATTAGGCCTCTCAGCTGGTAGTGTCACTAGGTGGCACTGGCTGATTAGCAACATAGGATGAATTCATTTTCCTGCCTTCTCTACATTCTGCTCTGCTATGTTTTGTTGTTGCTTTATTCATTTCTGAGATGGAACATTGCTAATTAAAGCCAAAGAAAAGGATGTATTCATTACTTATGGGAAAAATGAAAGAAATGCAAATATTTTATATTAAACTATGCTTTTGTATTCTAAGCCTTTTCCGAAATTGTAAATACTTAGTTAAGTACAATGACATGTAGTGATTCCCATTAAATACACCCACCCCTCACTTGTTGGCATAGTTATGTTCCAAAGACCCAGGTTACTGTGCAGAACTTGGCATGATGTGAAAATGGAAGTTGAGTACATCAGCTCACAAAGTGGGGGATGACTGCCTCATTATGTAGCTGCCAGCCACTGAGCCTCATGTTTGGCCAAACTGGCTCATAGTGTTAACCATCACAGCTGATATTGCTCTCGCCTCACTTCTCAGCATTTGTTACTGCCAGACACATGTCGTTAATGCACAAAATAGTCAGATCATAGAGTTTTTTCTGTTGCTGTAAGTGTACAATATTGGATAACAAAGTAGTCAGTAAGTGAGTGGTAGTATTTTTTTTTCCACATATCTGTGTTAGTTTTGCTTTGGTTTGTGATTTGACTTAAACAAGTGGAAAACATTTCAATAAATAGAAAAGTACTTGTGAGTTTTAAATCATTCATTGCATTATATTGTGATGTGTTAAAGCCTCTTTCTCTGTTTTCCTTATTACCAAGGTGAGGCTGTTAACATATTTGTTGATTTTTTTTTTTTTAAAACAAGTTATGATGCAGTCCTTTGGCATGGTGGAGTTACTGCTTTAAAACATTCTTCTATAATCCTGAACTTCTCAACCAAGCTGTAATTTCAGTTTTACAAAGTTAAAGCTCATTTGGCTTGCTTTGGGTAGCTCTGCAGCAGACACATAGTGCTAAGATTGGTTGTGATAGGCTGTAATCCATTTGAAGCTCTTGTATGTCAGCATTTAAGTGGAGAAATACAGAGGGAACCCAAAGACTCCAGTGCAGAAAGTTCCATTGGATCTGTACTTCAACCTTTCTCTGAAACATTTGAATCAGAGGTGCCTCCTAAAGCTGAGCGGCTTATGAATCTTTCCTGGAATTAATGTGATATGAAAAGACTTGTCAGAGGCCATACAAGGTTAAAATAGACATACTACACCTTACTGGTTGACGAAGTGTGAGCCTTACCACACCATTCAGGCCATGGTTCTCTGTGTCCTTGTTATGTAACATGCTGGTCGTTAATCATGTTACTCAGGATTTGTAGTGAAGTTAGAAGAACAGAGTGAAGTGTGGTTAACATTGATGTTTGCACTTTAGCAGTATTGTTAACATAAAAATATTTGATAAAATCGACCAAAAAAGTGTACCATGAAAAATCGTTCTAGAAGTTATGATCGGTAGATGCCATTTCAGCATGTTTACCGAAAACCAAACCCACTGCCATTCAGTTGAATCCGACTTATAGGAACCCATTGGACAGAGTAGAACTAACCCAGAAGGTTTCCAGGGAGCGCCTGGTAGATTTGAACTGCAGCTTTTTGGTTAGCAAACATAGCATTTAACTGCTGTACCACCAGGGTTTCCTCAGCATGTTTAGCATTCACAAATTCAGTTAGGTAATAAAATTAGTAAATTAGTAATAAAATGCCCATGATTTGCCTTACAGATGGTTATTAATTACATACTGACACATAACGTCTTGCTTGGTTGATGATCACATTGGCTCAGCGGGCAGCATTCCCTGTGGTCGTATTCCTCTGGCTTGGCTTTGTATTTTCCTCCCACAGTGGTTTTATTTTTTTCTGCCCTTTCTTGCTTTAACTCTGCCATTTTTCTTTTTAATTATGTTAAAACAACTTGCAGAAGTACCCTGCCTGCGGGATGTTGTGAGGTGCCATTGAGTCGGTTCTGACTCATAGCAACCCTGTGTACACTAGGCCAAACACTGTCCAGTCCTGTGCCAGCCTTCCGTAGTAACTGAAAGTTGTCCTAAAGTACACAGTACACCTGTCATCTTCTGCACAAGTGGCTATTTCTGATGAAAGTGCCCCACCTGTAACCTTGTAATGTCTAGGATAAAGCCAGTATAGGGAGGACGTTGGAGCTGGGAGCTGACTAGCTGTTGGCAGCCGTGACGGCTCGGAGATGGGACCCTGACCACTCTTCCCTCATTGTGGGAGGACTCTTCATACCTCAGAGCCACTCGCTAGGCTTTCCAGCACGCAGTACTGTGTATTCAGCGTAGCATTTGACCTCCTAATACTTCACTGGAAAGAGTATTGCTTTCTTGGTAAACATGTTTGTACTGACACATATTTGTGCTACCCAGATGTACATTTTTATGTCTTGGTGCTTACACTGTTTCTCTGTACCCCCAACTCTTGCCACCCTCCCACCAGGGCAAAGTATCTCAGTTTTGGGTGCTTTCAATTTAGGAAAACTGTGTTGTAGAAATTGAGATAGGTTTACATCTGTCTAGTTTAAGAAAAGTAAAGATTTTATTTTATGTAAGAAATGACAGTTATCAAGATAATCACTGTTAAATATTTGTTAGGTTAAGAAATAATGCATCAGTATCAAGTCAGTAATAATGGGTGCCATTTGGTTAGAAAACCAGGTTTCACTGCTAACTCCATCTTTTTTTTTTTACTTCAGGGTATGACAAGGCTGCAAAGATTGCTAAGACAGCACACAAAAATGGATCCACCTTAAAGGAAACTGCCGTTGAACTTGGCTATCTGACAGCAGAACAGTTTGACGAGTGGGTGAAACCTGCAGATATGCTGGGGCCAAAGTAGTACAGACAGATTTATGATAGAAGCGATCATGGAGTATAACATAAAAAATAAAAATGAAACAGAGTGTTTTTCTTATACCAAAATGGATAAACTTTGAAGGAAAGTGCTATTGAACTGGCCTTCGTCTGGCGGAGTCATTTGATCACTGTGTAAAACCCAAGGACAGGCTAAATCTAAAGTGGCTTTAAAAAGTATAAAATAAAATAATCGTATAAATTTTTTTAAAGGCTCATTTTTCTTTTATGTTAATTGACTTGTATTATAGTTGAATTTATGAAAAGAACCATATCAAATATTTTTAAAATACTTTATCTTGCTTTAGGTGAAAGATTACAAGCCGTGTCAATTTGCTACATAAAACCCTGCACACGTATGTCTGTGAAACTCTAGCTGTTCCCTGTGGGAAGCGCACTCTGAGTTTCCACCCTTTACTTCGGTGTTCTTTCAGCCAACTCCTGTCCCCTCAGTTCTCCCTCCCATCTTGCTTCTAGACAGGCACTGCTCTGATGGCCTTGTCTATATTCAAGCGAAGAAGCACTCGCTTCACCAGCGTCATTCTTTGTCTGGAGAGTTGGCTTCGGTACTGATTTCAGCTGTGGGATAGCAGCAAGTCCGGGGGCCATATCCTCGGGTGACCCTCTAGGATGCTGGACCAGTGAGTCTGGTCTCCAAATAGAATTCTAGATCTGCAACCCATGTCTTTCCCACCGTATCAGGGACTCTGTGTTGTTCTGTTCTACGTCAGGGCATCCATTGGTGGTGGCCAGGCACCATCTAGTTCTGGTCTCAGGCCAATGACGTCTCCCAGTCAGATGGCCCCTTCTGTCTCCTGGACTCATATTTTCCTATTTTTGTTCTTCTCTACTCCAGGTGCCAGGTTTTGGGACCCCAGGTGCCACTCACCAATATGGGATGCTGAACATTTTCTTAGAAAAAGTAATTTATTTATGCCAGTTGACCTAGATGTACCTGAAACCATGGTCCTCAGACCCCTGCCCCTGCTACATTGACATTTGAAAAGTTAGCTTGTATTTAGGAAACCTTTTAACTTCTGGTGTTGTCAGGCAATGTTAATCTCCCTTCTATTACATGCTGTCACTTCCTTAACCCAAATCCTGTCTCCCTCCCTTCACTCCCTTGTAACCATCAAAGGTTATTTTTTTTTTTATTGCTGAAATGTTTTCTTCAGTCCTTACAATAGTGGTCTCATACAGTGTTTTTGCTTTTGCAGCTACTTTCACTACACATAATGTCTTTGAGGTGACTTAATGTTACCTGATGTTTCCCAAGATCATCATTGTCCTTTATCATTGCATAATATGCCATTGTGTGAATATATCATAGTTATCCATTCATCTACTGATTCCATCTTTTTGCTGTTGTGGACAGGACTGCAGTAAACATTGGTGTGCATGTATCTTCCTGAGACAGCCCTTATTTCTCTAGGATATATTGTAAGTAGTAGGATTGCTGGATCATGTGGTATTTCTATTGTCTTTTCTTAAAAAAATGAAGCGCCAATTCAATTTCCGAAGTGGTTATACCATCTTACATTCTCATCAGCAGTGTAGAAGAATTTCAGTCTCTCCACAATCTCTCCAGTATTTGTTATTTCGTGTGTTTTTGTATTAATGCCAACGTTATTGGGGTGAGATGGTATCTCCTTGTAGCTTTGATTTGGCTTTCTGTAATGGCTAATGATCATGAGCATTTCTTGTGTCTTTTAGCTGCCTAGATACCTTCTTTGATGAATTGTTACATCCTTTGACCATTAGTTAATTGAGTTCTTTGTCTTGTTGAGATTTTGCAGTACTTTTTGGCTTATAGCTAGATTAGACGCTGATTGGATTTGTGGTTGCGAAAAATTTTTTCACCAGTCTGCAGGTAATCTTTTTACTCTTTACCTTTGGAAAGTCTTTGGCTGAGCCTAGTTATTTGATTTGTTAGAAGTTCCTATTAATCTATTTTCTGCTGTTTGTGTGTTGTTAGCCGTATTTTGTAGGCTGTTTATGCCATGTGTTAGGGTTCCCAGCACTGCCCCTGTCTTTGGTTCTGTGATCTTTATCATTTTAGATTTCATATTTAGGTCCGTGATCCATTTTGAGTTTAGTTTTTGTGCGTGGTGTGCGATACGGGTCTTGTTTCATTTGTTTTGCTGTTGGATATCCAGTTTTACCAACACCATTTGTTGAAGAGACTGTTTTTTTTCACAGTTCACAGACTTTGGGCCTTTGTCAAGTATCAGCTGCTCATAGGTGGATGCTTTTATCCTTGGATTCTCTGTTCTGTTCTTTTGGTCTATGTATCTGCTTCTGTACCAGTTGACCAGGCTATTTTGACTATCATGGCAGTGTAAAAGCTTCTATTGTCAGGTAATGTGAGGCCTCTCACTTTGAGAACCATATCAAATTTTAAAGAGTGTTGATTTTTTCCTAGTTGATGGTGTTTAAAAGAAAGTACTTTATATGTGGAAAAACTTCTAAATGTTGCATAGAGCTACCTCTTATTTTCTTGAGACTTGGGAGCATAATTTGACCAAAAGGCAGCCTTTTGAATGAGTGTGTGTCTGTGTGTGTGTGTGTGTGTGTGTGTGTGTTTAGAAAGTAAGTAAACAAATTATATATTTTGTTTTTGTCAGTGGTTTTAAAACAGAAGCATAATTTTCTCTAAGTCTTTTAAAAAAAATTTTATTAGAGGATAAAAATCAGAATGATGTAAATTAGATTGCTTAGCAGTGCCTGGGACTCAACAACCAATCTGGCAACTATTGTGGGTGGAGTTGTGGAAGAGCTACTGGGATGCTACTACATATTTTGCCTAAGCAGGCTGTCATTTGAGGTACTGACTAGGGACATAGCCACTTAATGTAATAAAGCTTACAGCAGATCGAGTTCCTAGCCTCCAGCAATCTTGGCACAGCTGTCTAATATATTCTCCCATATTATAAGCTATCATGCAGTCTTTTGAACTGACAGTCATCCATGTGTAGTGTTTGTAGAGTGAAACAGTATGTTTTATGACATCATCCAGAATAAGGCTTCTGGAAATCCCTGTTTGGGGACCATACTGAAAATGAATGTTCGTCAGTGATTCTCCAGTGGTGTCAGTTTTACCTCCCTGGTGGCACATTTGGCCATACCTGCTACAGAGCTATGGCTGTTAACCAAAAGGTTGGCAGTTCAGGTCTACCAGGTGCTCCTTGGAAGTTCTACAGTGTCCTGTAGGGTCACTGAGTCAGAATTCGATGGCAACAGGTTTGAGGACATTTTTAGTTGTCACATCTGGGCTGCTACTGGCGTCTGTTGGACAATGGCCTGTTAGGCTGTTAAATATCCTGTGATGTACAGGACAGTTGCCCCCAACAAAGAATTTTCCAGTTGAAAGTGTCAGTAGCATCAAGCTTGAAAAATCCTGGAGTTCTTAAAAAATGTGTCTCTGGGCATGCTTTCCACTTGGTTCTACTTCTCTACTTGTGTCTCTGGGAGTTACACTGACTTAGTAATGGAGGCTGTGAGCTGTCTTAGATGTGAGCATGAACAGAAAAATGCTAATTCAGCATTAACCAGTCATCATACTCTTGCAACAGGGAATGAACTCAGCAGTGCATCCCAAGATGACTGCTGGATAAACACTGAGGGGTCAAGGACTTGCAAAAAATGTCAGGTAAGTATGTTTATGATGGAGATCAAAGCAATCGCTTGGTCACCGTGAGCAAATTGTAAAGAAAAACAAGGGGCTTGCCAGAGCAAGGAGAAATTTCAGAGGAAGAAAGAGAACTTAAGAACTGGTCAGATGGAACTTCCAACATTACACACAGAAGTAGCTATTCACAAAGTAACACCAGTCAATTTTACCTTGTTTAGTTTTGTGAAAAAAAATACATATTCATGAAAGTTTATGAGAATTTTTCATACACATATTTTTAAGATCATGCTCTAAAATAAGAACTCACGTATTCCAGAGCCATTCTCTTTTACAGCTGCAACTCTTAGACTTTTGTTTAAGTGACTTAATGTGATGAATAGCCCTGAGATGCTGATGAAAACATATAGTTCTCATTCCTAATTGTGCTTTCTAATTCCTTCCTTATCTTAATGAGAGAACATTAAGTACCCTTGACACCAAAGCCTTGGAACGTGTGGGTCTTAAAAAGTTATGGGTGGATCGAGAAGACAAAGTAAATAATGACCTATGCAAAGACTTGGAGTTAGAACACCGAAAGGGAGGAACATGATTGGCATTTCTCAAGCTGAAAGAACTGAAGAAAAAATTCAAGCCTCACGTTGCGGTACTGAAGGATTCCACCAGGGAACTTAAATGACCCAGGATGCATCAAAAGAAGATGGAAGGGATACACAGAGTCACTGTAGCAAAAAGCATTAGCCAATGTTCAGCCACTTGAGGAGGTAGCATATGATCAAAAACTATTGGTACTGAAGGAAGAAGTCCAAGCTGTGCTGAAGGCATTGGCAAAAAAGGAATGGACAGAACGCCAGCAAGATGCACTCCTCTGTGCCAAGAACTTCGGAAGACAGCTGTCTGGCCATCAGACTGGAAGAGATCTCATTGCCATTTCAAAGAAAGGTGATCCAACAGATCATGGGAAATTATCAGACAATATCAATAATACCACATGCATGTAAAATCTTGCTGAAGATCATTCAAGAACCATTGCAGCAGTATATCAGCAGAGAACTGCCAACAATCCAAGATGGATTCAAACAAAGACATGGGAGGCATGTCAGATGGCTCTCGGCAGAAAGTAGAGTATACCAGAAGGATGTTCACCTGTGTTTTATTGGCTATGCACAGGCATTGGACTATATAAGTCATAATAAATTATGGATAACATTGTGAGGAGTAGGAATTCCAGAGTAACTGTGGTCATGCAGAACCTGTACGTAGACCAAGAGGCTATTGTTGGCATAGAACAAGGGGATACTACATGGTTTAAAGTCAGAAAAGATGTGCATGAGGGATGCCTGTTTGTACCATCCTTGCCCTATCAGGAGGCACCAGCCCAGACATACTGGTTTGGAGGGGCACTAATGAGCAGTTCCTATTGTCCATTGAAATCCATTGCTTACTGTGAGAGATCATTCAGCAATTTAAAACTAATTGCTTCAAGTGCTCTTTTCCATTGATAGGCCCCAGGACAAGCTGCTGAGGAAGGACATGCCTAGTAGGAGGTCTGTTGGAAAAAGGAAGACCGTCAAAGAGACGGATTGATGCAGTGGCTGGTGACGGTTGTGAGGATTAAGCAGGACCCAGTGGTCTTGTTCTGTACAGTACATAGGGTCGCTAGGAGTCAGAACCAACTCAAAGGCCCTAACAACAACAATACAGGACTCCCTAGTATTTTTTACATCATGCTTGGTAGAGTGGAGGGTCAGCGAAAAAGAGGAAGACCCTCAACAAGATGGATTGACACTGCTGTGACTGCAACAATGGACTGAAGCGTAAAAGCAGTTGTGGGCCTGGCACAGGACTGGGTAATGTTTCTTTGTTCTGTTGTACGTCACTGTGAGTCAGAACTGGCTCGATGGCACCCAACAACAACAGTATTTTTCTGAAGAATGTGTTTTTTCCAAATAAGGTCTTGTTCTTTTCAATTTTTTTCCACGAAATTGCCTACAATCTTCTTTAAAATGTTGTACTTTGTGGTTAATAAGTGTGAAGTTTTTGACATCTTTGCCTTTTCTCCACAGAGTATAATACTTTTAGTTGAGTAATTAGTCTTCCTACAGCTCCTGATATAACTGATAAACTCACAGCAAATTCTACTAAGAAAAGAATACTTCCAATACTATTTTATTTTGTATCAAAAAATGTGTAAATATTTTATCCCAGTATTCTTAAAGACACTGCCTGTTCTCCTCCGTTCAGGTGAACTTCACTTGACAAAGATTTTTGGAAAACAGAACTTGCCAAATAAATGGTTTCTATTTTATTATTTGTCATATTCAGATGCTGCAAAATTGTATGACATGTCATGTCAGTCTACTCCAGTGCAGAACATAAATTTGCACAACTAAAACAAGAGTTCAGTCCAAAGACTTTTCTCAACATTAAGATAGTCCATGTTGGATCTTATGCATGATTTGAGTGCTTATTTAATTTGCTTAGTTGTTCCTTTGCTTTTGTTGCGTTAAATTTCTTCTTTTTCTTTCCTGTGTGTAAGCTTTATTTTCAGTAACTGCAGTTTAATTTAAGGAACTACAAAACTTGCAGTTTTGGATGCTTCCTAACTAAAAGGTTGGTGGGTAAGACCTACCAGTGGCTCCAAAGGCAAGAAACTTGGCAGTCTGCTTCCATAAATGCTAAGAAAAAAACCCAAAACAAAAAACATTGCCATCAATGTAGCCCAACCAGTAGGGTACCAGGGTTTTCTCCATAACACATCTACTACAGCCTAGAAAACCCTACGGGGTGAAATAATTCTTCCAAAGTTTGAATTCTATTGAAGACACACAGCCAACAGCAAGACTGCATACCACCTTCAATTAGTTTGTTTTAAACATTGGTTTCATACCCCAGTTTTTGGGTTTAATAACTCTAAAGCGAAGTGCTGTCGAGTTGAGTTCGACTCATGTTATATGTAAAACATAAGTAGACACTTTGACAATGACAGTTTCTATTTCAACTGGAAAGATATTACAGCACGTTTGTATTGTGCATGCACCCCAACCAATTCAAACTATGCGTCTGCTCCACAAGTTTCCTAACTGAGTAACTCTTTCTACCACAACACTGTGCTTCACTGGAAAAGCACCCATTTACTGTAAAATCAAATAATTTGATCTTTGATGTTGAACTTTTTAACAGAGCTTACAGTAGTAATATTTACAATAATGTATCTTCAACACCTTCAGTGAAAAGAATTTCCAGTAAATAGCCAAAACAATTGATATTCAATCTGAAATAGCTGATGACTGACACAGCATCAGTTGTCATCATGATGATTCTGACTCTTGGCAATCCACATGTGTCAGAACAACTGTGCGCCATAGAATTTTCAATGGCTAATTTTTCACAAGTAGATTGGTAGGTCTTTCTTCCAAGGCACTAGAAAGCCGGCATCAATTCATCATTCTTCTGTTAATGAACTCAGCACGTGAATTAACTCTGGCTTCATTCTTTTTTGCATATAGTCAAGAAAACTTGGAAGCAGAAAGAAGTGAAATCTGTTTAGAAGAACAGTCATTTGACCAAATTGTAAAAGCCGAGCTTCAGAGTGTTATATAAATACACAGTCTGCAACTGTGTATCTTACAACATCATCTCTGGGGACAGTCTCCTTAAAGTAACATAACTTTTGAAGTAGCTACTTAAGTTTCTTCAGTAGATTTGTGCCTTCTAGGTTTCACACGGTCACTGATCTTTCCAGAGTGAGTATTAAATATGGACAAACATTTTGAGGAAGTGCACATTCATCCTAATGTCCCCAACAAATGAAACATCTGCTGCATGTCACTGCTGAGAATACATACAACAGAACATACACTGATTGAATAATTTGTGTGTAATTCTGTGGCATTTGCTACATTCTTAGTTGTGCAACCATTTTCATCCTCCTTTTCTGAATTGTTCCTCCTCCATTAACATAAACTCACTACCCTTCAAGTTTCCCATCTGATCTTGTGAGTTCCTCTTGTCAATTTGACCTCATACAGATAGAACTTTAAAAAGTACAATGCTCAAGGAAGACTGTCTTTATGAAACTAAATTATTGTTTGGTTTTAAGACTTCAAGGGATATTTTTGGTTAAAAGATTTATCTCAAAGCAATAGTTTTAGGATTTCATCCAGCCTTCATGGCTTCAGAAAGTTTGGAGTCCATAAAAATTTGAACTCCTACCGTTTCCCTCTTTTGATCAGGGTTCTTTAAGGAATCTTTCACTGACATGTTCAGTAATGGTAGCTGGGTACCATCCAATTCTTCTGGTCTCATAGCAAAGGAAGCAATTGTTGATGGAGGCAATTAATCATGCATTCAGTTTTATCCTCCTATTGCTAACTCTCCTTCTCAGTTGTGGAGGCAAACAGATACTAATGATCGTAACTTTGATAGCTGCTTGCAAGTTTTTAAGACCTCAGGCACCACACAACAAATGAGTAGGCAGAACAGAAGTACTAAAAAACAGGCTGTTAGGTCAATTAACTGGTGTATTCCAGGAAACTTAAATGTCCAAACCAAGGAACCAAATCCCATGAGGTTTTTGGTTGTGCATAAACAGCCTCTACATCTGGTTGTTGCAAATAATATCACGTAAATTTTACCAATTAAACTTTTCGCAGGTGTACAACTGATTGACAGCCCTTATGTTTGCCAGCTGAGGAACTTTGCCTTTCATAAATGTGATTTTTCTTCACTGTGAACTGAAATTCAACACACCATAAGCAGCAACCTTCCCCTTCTCCTCTCTGCCACCCCTGGTAATCATTAATAATCTTTAAATTCTGTGAATTTGCTTGTTCTGTATTTTTACATAGATGATCTTGTGGTATATTTGGTTCTTTTGTGATTGACACTTAACTCAGCATAATATTTTCAAGCTCCATCTATATGTAACATGTATCAGACTTCCTTTCACTTACTGGCTGAGTAGTAGTCAATTGTACATATGTTGTACTTAATTTTCTAATTAGAGATTCATTTTTTTTTAGGGCTTATTGCTTATGAAATGTTTTGTTAAAAATAGGGAAAAAAAATCTTCATCTAGTAATAGAATAAATGAATAGTCATGGATTTATTCCATACAATAAATGTCAGTCATGGTAGCATGTGTGTTCAGACTACTCACCACACAGTCTGTGACGATGCTGCTCTATCACTAATGCACGCCCAAGGCTGCTATGACAAGTTACCACAAGCCTGCTGTCTTGAAACAGGACAAACTTATTCTCCTACAGTTTTGGAAGACAGAAGTCCAAAATGAGCCTTCAGAGACTAAAATCAAGGTATTGTTAGGGCTACATTCCTTCTGAAGGCTTCTGGGGAGAATCTGTTTCCTTGCTTTTTGCAGCTTCTAGTGGTCACCCAAATTCCTTGGCTTGTGACCCCTTCCTTGAATCACTGAAATCTTGCTTCCATTGCCTTTACTATAAGTCTGACCTCTCATCTCCCTCTTACAAGAACCCTGTGATTATATAGGGTTCACATGGATAATCCAGGAAGACTTTTCCACCTTAAGTTCCTGAATCACATCAGCAAAGTTCCTTATGCCATATAAGGTGACATAGTCACAAGTTCTGAGGACTAGGATGTGAACCTATTGGGGGGGGCATTTATTCAGTGTATAGTGTCTCTCTATGGGACAGTTCTACCCCGACCTATGGGATCACTATGAGTTGGACCCAACTCAATGGCAGTGGGTTATAGGGTTGCTACGAGCTAAAATTGACTCAACGGCAGTGGGCTTGGTTGGTTTCATTTATTACTCAGTCTACCACATGCTGAAACCTATAACTTCCCACATTTCCTGGTGCACCCACCAACAGGTGGCCTGTCAGCTTCCCTCATCCCACGGGCCAAGGCAGAGCAGTCACCCAATACGTATTCCCACCATCAGTGAGAACCACAGGCTGTTAGCTGTCGCTGGCCACTTATGCCCAGACATGCTGAGCTTTATCAGTTAGCTTGCTTTCTATAAAAAGGAGGTTCATTGCCTCCATATGGTCAAGAGCCTCACACATGTTAGGCTGAGAAAACTGCTCACTGCACATGTGACTCACACATTGCCAGGAAAAAACCAGTAACCAGATCCCTTACCATCCAGTGGGCCCTCGATTGATAGTGGCCGTAAGTGCTACAGAACAGAGCTCTCCATAGAGTTTTCCTGTCTGTCATCTTTATGAACACAGACTGCCAGGCTTTGCTTCTGTGGTGCCACTTTGCCTCTAGGTTAGCAGTGGAGCAAAAGTGGTTTGCACTCCCCAGGGACATCATGTTACCAGGTAAGTCCATGGCAAAAGTGACAAGTCCAAATCCAAGTACTCCAGACCTTCCCAACTTATTTTCATGCAAATATTAACAATTCTGTATTTAAAAATGAAACAGTCCAGAGCCAGGGCTAAACTCATAAGGACATGGAGACTATAGGGAAAATATGAGATTGTCTAAGTAAATCAGGTGGGGGTGCCCTACTTACAACATGTAGAATGCAAAATAAAATAAGCCAAAGTGAGGGCCGGGAAAAACAAATTTTTGGTGGTGATAGGGAAAGTTAAATAGTCTCTTTTGGGCTGATTTGGTTTATTTGGGATGACTGCTTAGTCTTTTGGGAAACCCCAGTGGTGTAGTGGGATAAGTTCTATGTCTGCTAACTACAAGGTTTGCAGTTCAAATCTGCCAGGCGCTCCCTGGAAACTGTACCAAGCAGTTCTACTCTGACCTCTAGGGTCCCTATGAGTCGGACCCCCCTCGATGGCAGTGGGTATTTTTTTTTCCTCAGTCTTTTAAAGACACCCGCACCCTTCTTTCCCTTCTCCTGGGGAAGTGGATTGGAAGAGTCTACTTTTCCTTGGGCTGTCGGGCAGGGAGTCCCAAGTCAGGACAGGTAGGGCCTCAGGCTGTTCTGTGACATCGGTGTGCACTGAGGTGAGGGCTCTGTGGTCATTCCGCTCTGGCTGTGCCTGTCCCCTGCTGTGCTTGGTCCTCATCCAGATCTCAGGTCTCTAACAGCCTACGGTTCTCATCATTTCCGTGTACCCCTCTTAGGGCGATTATCCCGTAGGCATGGTAAGCCCCCTGCCTCCATTGCTTACTGGATCATCCGCAGTGAAAAATCTCGGCCCGCAGATTGTTCACTAAAGATCAGGAAGGAAGCACACAGAAACCCGTGCTTACCTTGCTTACTGGGTCATGCTCTTGTGTTCAAAAAACAGAACTCGTTACGGCTGAGTGCATTCCAACTCGCAGTGACCGGGACTGTCAATTTCAAAAGAGGCTTTGATTCTGTAAGAAGGTGCTGCGGGATTGGGAGAGGGACAGACGCCAGTCTTAAAGTTGAAGATGCGGTGAAAATCACCGTAGAAGATCTGGGGCCACAATAACAGCGATGCTCACCTCCCCTGTTGGCTAACCTGCCCCGGCCCCACCCTTCTTCAGCCACAGTAGGGAGCCAGCGGTAGGGAGACCAGCAGTCACCTTCAGGTTCCTCTCCCCAAGCCTCAGTCACGCTGGGACTCCCTACAAAACTCAATGCGAACCTTCTCCTGGGTCAGGGGTCGGTGAGCCTCTCCCGTAAAGGGCCATACAGTAAGCATGCTAGGCGTTCCAAGCCACCTACAATCTCTGTCCAGCATTCTTCTCCTCCTTTCCCACTTCCATCCTCTTTTCAAACCTCTAAAAGCATAGAAACCATTTTCAGTTCATGGGCCATATGACCGTAAAACTAACCAGGTCTGCTCGCTGGTGGGTGTGCAGCCCTGACCTGTGCTCCCAGAGCCTCCGGGGACCACGAGGCTGACTCTCTGAGACCTGCGCCCTGCGCTGCAGAGCAAACAAGAAGCTGAGGACACTGACTGCTGACCTCCTGATTCCTTCTTTTCCTCTGCTTAGCCCCTAGAAGCCCTTTTCACTGCCTAGGTCGACGAGACTTTCTTTAAAACACACAGGAGGCTGACAATTAAGTCAGCGAACTCAATTGTTCTAAGAGCTACATACCTCACTGCTGAATATCACTACAGTCACTTTTGAAGTACTCCCCTTGGGAAGCTAGGCACCAACGCCAACACCCAGTCTGCTCCGCAAAGCAATTTGGGAACCTTTTCTGAAATGGTCATTGTATATAGTACCGCGGCAAGTTCCCAAACCTAATTGTGTGGTTGTCTGTGAGGGAGTTTTTAGCTAGTAAACAAATAACTGTATTGGAACACCCTCCCTACTCACCTGATTGGGCCTGCAGTGACTTTTTCCTTTACCCAAAGAGAAAGAAAATATTGAAAGGAAGACATTTTGATGATATTCAGGACATCAAGGGTAATATAACGACAAACCTGATGGCCATTCCAGAAAAAGAGTTTCAGGTTTGCTTTGAAGAGTCAACTAGGTGCTGACGTCGCTGTACAGCTTTTCAAGGGGTGTACTTCGAAGGTGACCGTAGTGACATTCAGTGATGAGGTACGTAGGGCTGTTTCTAGGATGAGTTCGCGAACTTAATTGGCACGTCTACTGTGCCGAGTCAGTCCGCCCACTGCCAATAGACAGGCTGTGGGACGTTTAGAGTGCTTCCAGTTTTTCACCATTAACAATGCCATCCATCACATTTCAGCCACTCTTCTGATTTCTACCTTAAATTAGATTGCTAGAAAATTGTCACCAACATGTACTGTGCCACCTGGAGTTTCACGATGTAAGAAATATAAATTACCACGGAGACTAGAAGTTGGCATTATTGTACGTGCAGGTAATTTTCTACTCTTCATGTATCTCTTAGAAATGTTTTTAGTATCATAAATGATCTTTAAAAAACAGCTTCCTAATGACGGTGTGATATTCTTTCAGATGTTTGCATTATGACTTTTCTCTCATCCTTTGACCTGTATGTAGAATGACTTCAGTATTTGTATTATTAGAACATCCTGTACATTAAATTTTGACCACTCTTCTAACATTTTGTTAAATAGAGAAATAAAAGGAAAACTTTTGAGTCAAATGGTATAAACTTACAGTAGTAATCTTGATACGTATCATCAAGAAAAGCACCAATTTAGATTATCAGTAGCAATTCACAGATGTTACTTTAGCTTACACTGAGTACTGACATGGTAACAGTTGTTAAGCTACTGTTTTGTTTTTTAAGCACCTAATCGTTTCAGTTTACATCTCTTTGATTACTACTGTGGCCAGACAGTTATTTATTATTTGTTTTGTTTTCATTAATTTTTTTAAATTCTTTACGTTTTTGAATTTTTAAATCAGGCTTTAGTGTTTTCATATCAATTTGAAAAGCTTTTCTGTTTTATTCATTTGATTTAGTTCATGTAAATACTTTCTCCACCCTCCTCTCTTTTTTTTTTTTTGGCCTTATAAGTGTTTTGGCATGGAGGATTTTTTTATTTTTATTTTTTTAAGAGTCTGAGGATTCATCAGCTTTTCCTTTCCAGTCTATCAAGATGTTTGAAACTGAAGGAAGGAAGGCAGCTATAGCTTGAGAGACAAGAAGAATCCACCAAAGTATTTTTGTTATTAATCTACTTTTTTTTTCTTTTCCTCCTTCTCTCTTTCTCCTCCTCCTCCCTCTCTGCTTTCCTCCTTTCTTTTTTTTCCTGTTTTAGAGGTGCTAAGTTTTGAATATTTTTATAGCAAGAGAAGTAAATTTGAAGTGAAAAGAGATCAGAGACACAAGAAGAGGGATATTTGCTGGAGCAGTGTGCCAAGAGAAACATAGATAAGTTGAATTTGACAGTAAGATAGGACACAATTTGTATTTTAAACTGAACACTGAAGTCAGGAGAAACAAGTGGCCTGATTCTTTTCTGGAGTTTCTGTTCATCAGAGGGTCTAGCTCATGGTTAGTGGGTACTGGACATAGTCTCCAGAAGTTGGAGGTTGGCGCTATACCTGGGGCTATAATCAAGGCCTCTTTCGTTGTAGACCACTTTGTTTGGTTTAGTATGCGTGTGTGTGTGTGTGTGTGTGTGTGTTTTGTTTTTGGTACGACCAAGAGTTTTTGTGTCTTCATGAAGCATCCATCTCAGAGTATTTGACTGAGCAAGACGCTACATAGCCAGGTACATCTTACATCTTCAGCCTTGTGAAATGATGTCCTCGTCGCCTTTGCTGTCTCCCAGGATGTCCTTCGGAAACCAAGAATGAAAGGAGAAGGCTGCCACTGAGGTTGTGCCTGCTCCCCAACACAGAGGTTGCTGTCTTTCCAGTCAGAGAATAGTTTAAACCGAAAAACAAGCCCACAGCTATTGAGGTGACTCTGACTCACAGCAACCCGGCAGGACAGAGCAGAACTGCCCTATAGCATTTCCAAGGAGTGCCTTGGGATTCAAACTGCCAACCTCTGGGTTAGCATCGTAGCACGTAACTGCTGCACCACCCACTGCCATCAAGTGTCAAGTGAGGTCCAAGTCATGGCAACCCTATAGGACCCCAATTCCATTTGGAGAGCTGACTCAACCACTGAGAAAGCAGCCGCCAGAGTTCTTCCATGGCAAGCCCGATCAACCAATGGCATCAACCAGGTCTTCAGTGGTGTACAGGGAACAATGAACACAAGCTTGTTGAGATAAGGCTTGTGCGCGCTTGTGACTATCAAAGCAACGAGCAGAGATGATGAACATAGCCGCCTTCTCACAACAGTGGAGCAAGATGTGTTCATTTCAATTAAAGGTATTCCAATGGTTTGGCTTAAGTACATTTCACAGTTTTTCCAAGGTGAGAAGTGTTTTGCAGTCAAGTAACTCAGTGGAGGATTATTTTCATGATTTTTTAAAAACAATTAATTAACTTATCAGAAAAAAAGGCTAACATAACATGAATTTTTGAAATGGATAACTGTGTATCATTTTATTCAGTATATAAATAGACATTCAAAACAGACAAACAAAAACAGGTTTACGTTGACACTCTGTAGTCGTCTTTATGAGCATTTAAAGTGACCATGTTTTTTAATAATGACACAATCTAGGAGCCTTTAACAGTGGTTTTAACACTCAGCTGCCAACCAAAGGTTAGCCAAGCCAAGTGCCAAGTGCCGTCGTGTATACCACCTGCTTTGTGGCAAAAAGATATGGCAATCAGCTTTCATGAAGATTTCAGCCTAGGAAATCCTGCAGGACAGTTCAACTCATCCCAGAGGGTCACCCTGAGTCAGAGTTAACTTGCTGGTACACAGCAATCTTGAATCATTTAGTATAAATTTTTATTCTACTGAGGTGAGCTGATAAACCAAATCCTCCTGGCTTTGTTATCTTCTGTTCCAGCTTATATTTATAGTGATTTAGATTCTATTTGGTGGCATACTGTCTAGCATCCTTTTCTATTAAAGCCTAAGAAGACTGCTTTGAGGGTTGAATTATTGTCCATCTTGCCAAAAATATAATTTTTAATTATTATATTTACTTTGTATGTCAAATTCTAAAGACAGTTGAATAAAAAGCTCGATGGCACTGGGTTCTGGGCTTAACAGTGATTGTCACCCTAGTGAGTAGGGAATGGTAAAACAGGATCCTGTGGGGGAACATTTAGAAAAAAAAATCAATGCTAGCTCTAAACTTCATGAATAAAATCAAAATTTCTGCTGGAGGCCCCCAGACATTGACTGCCCTTTTCACAAAAGCCGCAAAGATGATATTATGTACAGCCAGGGTTTGGTATCCACCAATTTGGAACACAATGGTAGTTTTTCAATACATAGATTAGCGAGTCACAGCATTCCAGATAAAATGATGATTCTGTTAGTATGTCTCATAAATGTACTTACTGACATTCTTGTTACAAAGCCATTTAGATCATCTGGGCAGAGTTTCACACACTCAGCACCTTCTGTCCGTTTAAATTCTCTAGTTATTTCTTCTTTTATTTTTGAAGCCTTAATGAGCTTAGATATGACGGAAGAAAAAAAAGGTTGCCATTTTATTTTAATGATCAAATATTCTTTTTGAAAGCTTTTATTTTGTTTTCTGTATGACTAACAGCTTTGTGGTAAGAATAGTATGATCACAGTTTCTCAGATTTTCGTGATATTTTCCCAAAATAAAAGCCCCTCCTACTGCTACAGACACACTGCCTTGGTTTCCTGGTGCTGTAGTAACTGAAATATCCTAAGTGGGTGGTTTTAAGGAAGAAAAGTTTATTTTCTCACAATTCTGGAGGTTGTATGCCCAAATCAGGGTTTCAGCCACGCTGCCTCCTGCTGCGGGCTTCTCTCCGCGTTTCTGGTGTCTGCTGGCGATCCTCGCTGCTCTTTGTAAAGGGGTCCTCACCAGTGGTCGGTCTTTCCCTGTGTGTACATCTCTGAGTCTGTTCTGGTATCTTCATAAATAAGGAGTGATTATGAATTTTGGAATCTGCCCTACACGGGGATGACCTCAGCTGATCGATTACATAGGATTCCATAGTGAAAGGTTTACATGGGGTTTCATTTGTGGTTCTTACTGTTAGACGCCTGTAGAACTGGCTCTGATCTCAGCTACCTTATGTATAACAGAAGAAAATTTTCAGGGTCCTACATCATCCTCATATTGGTTACATTCGAATCCATTGTTGCTGTCGGTTGTTAATTAATCCGTTGTAAGCATTTTCATTTTCTTGATGCTGAGGCATATGAATTACAGTATAGAAGGTGATTTTACTCTGCCCAAGGCCAACCTACCTATCTGTAAGTACCGCGTGTCAGAGCCTAGACTAGCAAGTGGCAGAAGACTGAGAACCATAGCTCGGGCAAATTGACACATCAAGTTAACTACCAAGGATGCATTTTGTCATGCATTTTCAGTGAACAGCGTGGTGGCCTAGTAGGTTAAGTGCCGCATTTGCTAACAAAAGGCCAGCAGTTCAAATCCTCCAAGTGCTGTTTGAAAAGTCTATGGGGCAGTTCTACCCTGGCCCGTAAGGTTGCTATGAGTCAGATCTGACTAGATGGCAGTGAGTTAACCTGATTTTAACTTCAGCCGTATTTGACTTTATACTGTCTTAATTGTTAGATTAATTTTATTGATTACTCTTTACATTATGCCTTTCAACACTCCTCAGTTATGGGTAGGAATGTATTCTGGAAAATTATCTTAACTTGGCAGCATAAAAGTTAAACCATAATAAATAGATGCCATAACACTTTCTCTTGTCTATATAATTTTCCTTGTCATGCAGGAGTAACAGTCACACTCCAGCTGAAAACCAGGGAACTTGCTGCCTATGTTGTTGTTGTTAAGTGCAGTTGAGTTGGTTCTGACTCAAAGTGACAGTAAGCACAACAGAATGAACCGCTGCTCAGTCCTGTGTGATGCCCACCACTGTTTCTGTGCTTACACTCATTGCTTCGGCCACTGTGTCAATCCATCTCATCGAGGATCTTCCTTTTTGTCACGCACGCTCCACTCTACCAAGCATGATGTCCTTCTCCAGGGACTGATGCCTCCTGACAACATGTCCAAAGTATATAAGACACAGTCTTGCCATCTTTGCTTCCAGGGAGCACTTGTTTGTACTTCTTCCAGGGCAGATCTGTTTCTTTTTTTTGGTGGTCCATGGTACATTCGATATTCTTCTTCAGCACCACAATCAAAGATGTCAATTCTTCCGTCTTCCTGATCCATTGTCCAACTTTCACATGCGTATGTTGTGACTGAGAATACCACGGCTTGGATCAGGTGCACCTTAGTCTTCAAGGTGACATCTTTACTTTTCAGCATTTTAAAGAGGTCCTCTGCAGCAGCAGATTTTCCTGATGCAATCAATGCATTTTTTGATGTTTTGACTGCTGCTTCTGTAGGTCATCTCACTTCAGTTTTCTAGCTGTGAAACTAACATCCTGGTGTTTGCATCTGTGACAACCACTGTTTTATTTTTTTATTAAACTTTTCAGTTTGAAGTATTTTAGACTTACATAAAAATGATAAAAATAGCACAAAGAGTTTCTTTTCCATGGTGGTAGAATCTATTATAACAAAATGTTTTCCATTTTAACTAAATTTCAGAATTTCTTAATGTCTCTCACCACGCTTCCACTAGTGCTAACAACTTAGAAAACCATCAAAGGGAGAACATCAATACTGGTATAATGTTATTAATTAAACTATAGCCTTCTCCCTGCCCCTCCCCCACCAGCTACTCCTATTTTTCCATTGATGTCTTTGTCTGCTCCAGGACCCTATCCAGGATCCTACATTATATTTGGTTGTTAATTCTCTTTAGACTCCTATGCATAACAAAAGGGAATGTTGCATGGTTATACAGCATCCTCACAATTGTTATGCTTGAGCCCATTGTTGCAGTCTTCCAGTCTGCAATAGATTCTTGATTCTTCCTTATCTCCTATGACCTTGATGGTTCTGAGGAGTACTCAGCAGTTATTCAGTACAACACTCCTCAGTTTTGTTCATTTAAGGTTTTCTTAAGACTGGAATGCAAGTATGTGTTTTTTGACAAGACAAATACAGAAAAAAATTATGTCCTTCCTAGTACAGCATTTCAAGGCGCTTGTGACATCTGTGTTTTGATACCGGCGATGTTGACCTCGGTCACTTGGTTCAGTTTTGTCTTAGTTATCGAGTGTGACTATAACAGAAATACCACAGGTAAATGGCTTTAACAAACAGAAATTTCTCTTCTGATAGTCTAAGAAGCTAGAAGTCGGAATTTAGGGTGCCAGCACCAGAAGGCTTCTGCTCTCTGTCAGTTCTGGGGGGAAGGTCTTTGTTATCAATCTTCCCTTGATTTAGGAGCTTTTCATCACAAAGACCTTGGGTCTAGAAGGATATGCTTTTCTCCTGTTTCTTTATTGTTGGTGGTAGATGTTCAGTTCTCTTTACCTCGAAGGAGATTTGCTCCAGATACAACCTAATAAATCTGTCAGATCACAAAATGATGCAACAACCACACAATACTTGGAAACATGGCTGTTTTAGTCAGCTAGTGCTGCTGTAACAGAAATACCACACAGTGGATGGCTTTAACAAAGGAAAGTTTATTCTGACACAGTCCAGTAGGCTACAAGTCCAAATTCAGGATGTCTGCTTCAAGAGAATGCTTTCCCTGTTGCCATCTCTGGAGGAAAGTCCTTGTGTTGCATCAGCCTTTGTCCAGGGAGCATTTTAGCACAGGAACCCCTGGTCTGAAGGATGCGATCTTCTCTCTGTGCTGCTTTCTTGATGGTGTGAGGTTCCCAACTCTCTGCTTGTTTTTCTTTTATTTCTTGTAGGATGAAAGGATGAATGGTCATTGTCTTAGTCACCTGCTGCTACTCCAACAGAAAGTACTGTGAGTAGAAAGCTTCACAAGGAGAAACTTTATTGTCGGAGTCCAGTAAGCCATAAATCCATTCATAAGTTACAAGTCCATTCAACATGACAAATCATCACAGTCCTGTAGGATGAGTCCAAATTCAAGATCATCTCGGCACAGGACCCTCAGGTCCAAAGGACATGCTCTGCTCTCAGTCGTGCTTTCCTGTTGGTATCAAGTTCCCACCTTCCTCTGCTCACTTCTCTCCCTTATATTCCACCAGCTTGTAGCTTGAGTCCTGACTCACCAACACAACTGCAGCCCATTCTCCATCATCAATATCACAGAGGCAGGATCCACAACACATGGGACTCCTAGCTGAGTCAAATCAACACCTTCATTTTGGGGGGACACAATTCAATCCATGACAGTAGTGCAAGCCATACTCCAGGAAAACTCCCTTTACAGTGGAGCAGGTACGAAGAGATCTATATTCGCACCCTGATCCTTTAACATACAGCATAGAAAAATCACAAAATGGAAGACAATCATAGAATACAGGGAATCCTGGCCCAGGCAAATTACTACACATGTTTTTGGGGAGACATAATTCAGTCCATGACAGTGGCCTACTCAAGTTGACACACATTTGGGGGATACACAATTCAATCACTAACAAGTTTGTATTTGCCAGATTGCTCTACTGTGAAGTTACTCTCTCCCTCTGTAGTTAATAAGTATCTTGGGGAAGATATATAGAGACTATACAAATCCTGTTTCTCCTCAAACACACTAAGCTATCAGTAGATCTTGTCTGGAATAATTCTTGTGGGGTTCACCTGATGGTGATTTTCTATTTCCCCCTTTGCTTCTGGAGATCCTGCTAACATAAAGGTTAAGTGCCATGTCTACCAAACAAAAGGTGCACAATCCAAATCCTCCAGGTGCTCCTTGGAAACTGTACGGGGCAGTTCTACTCTGATTTCTAGGATTGCTATGAGTTGGCATTGACTTGATGGCAGTGGGTTTTTTTTTTGTTTGTTTCCTTCTATGTTTATTAATTAGAATTCTACTGCAAGAAAGAACTGTCACTTCTCCCCATATATTTGTTTAACTATTTGTAACAATATGAAATTATGAATATTTATTTTATTCTATATATTAAGATTCAATACCATTATTCTTTATTTTGTGACTCAGTTTGGCCATTCCTGTAGGTTGGCCCTTGTATTCTTTCAAGAAGTCATCATCTTTTCTGAGTGTTTCCTTTTCTGGCACAACAGGATGTTCTTCAGTTTGTATCGTCATGATCTCCAGTCATTTCCATAATAAAATACAATTTATTCTATGACAGCAAAGTATTAGCTTTGAAGTGGGACACTGATGAGGTCATAGGACAGGTAATTATCCGCTCTGTAGATGAATTCCCTTCTACACTCACAAATTTTACAATTGCAAAGGAAGAACAGCCCATGCATCAGTGATGTTGGTGTCATATGATATTAGTGGGTGTCATGGATCAAACTATGGACCCCCAAAACTGTGTGTAGCCATTTGGCTGGGCCAGGATTAACAATATTTTATGATTTTTACTCCATTTTGTGATATTCCTATGCTATAAATCCTAATCTCTGCCTGCAGGCAAAGGTTGGATTTACGTTAAAGAGGATTAGGGTGGGACTGCAGCAGGCTTCCTAAGATCAATCCACTGTGTACCGAGTTTCCATGGAGTGTGGCTGGCACCACCTTATATCTTTTCGTCCTACAAGAAGTAAGAGAAAAGCGAAATAAGCAGAGAGTTGGGAACCTCCTACTACCAAGAAAGCCAACGCTGGGAGCAGAGAGTGTCCTTCAGACCTGAGGTTTCTGTGCCAAGATGCTCCCTGAACAAACATTGATGCGACTCAAGAAACTTCCTCCAGGGCCAACAGAGGGAAAACCTTCCCCTGAAGCAAAATTCCTGAATTTGGACTTGTAGCCTATTAAGAACAAACTTTTCTTTGTTAAAGCCATCCACTTGCAGTATTTCTGTTAAAGGAGCATTAGATAACTAAAATAGTGGATGGGTGAATTTCAATCAAATACTACTCATAAAGGAAAAACACTCGATTCATGCCTTAGCTTGGAGAATTTTGTGTGTGTGTCTCCAAATGCACCTAGGAATCTTTCAAATCACAAAGTAGATACTGCACTTTTCCAGTGCTACATAAATTCCCAATGCAATAAATACAATGAATAATCACTGACAGTGAGCTGGAAGGTTGAGCAGCCTGTCCATCAGCTGACATAAGAGGACAAATAATAGATGACAGACTGGACATAAAGATACAGTACCAGACAGAGAAAAGGCCGATTGGAATCAACTCTTGATGCCAGGCTGACAAATTTGGGGAAGACTCACAGGAAGAGGGTGAATTCATACATATGAAGATTTAATGAGGTCAAAGACAACAGAAAATGCTAATTAGATAGCTCAAGCCAGCGTATTTTATGCAATAAGAAAGATATATTATTACCATGGGACTACTGCAATCATAATATTTTAAGTCTTGCATTGCAGCTGTATGCCTGGACGCCCACCGTGTGTGCATCCACTTAGAAGCTGAAGATGGTGATTTCTGGTTATCTACTCACTACACATTTGAGGACACATTAGGGAGAATTGCAGGTAGCACCTGTGCCATAGTGGAAATATCTTCTCATCCAAGGTTGTCTTCGGGTTCTAACTGTGCTGCTTGCTTTTCCTGTGCCTATTAACAGAGGACTTAGCTTTGTAAATCCAGTTTCCTCTTCAAAATGAGAATAATCATTAAAAAAAAATTACTATTGAGTTGATTCCAACTAATAGCAACTGTACAGGGCAGAGTAGAACTGGCCCACAGGGTTTCCAAGGAGCAGTTGGTGGATTCGAACTGCCTACCTCCTGGTTAGCAGCCAGGCTCTTAACCACTGTGCCTAGCTGACTCACACTGTTGTTGCTTATGCTGGAATAAGTTCAAGAATCTAAATGCTGCCAAGAATGTCCTTTTGAAAACTACATGCTCTTTTTTTAGTGGTAGATATGATTCAAAGGGTATAGAGACAGCTAGTCTCCCATACTGACTTAAAGATCCACTACATTATAATTCTCCATGAGGATAGGGACTTGGTGTGTTTAGTCTACCTCTGAGTATCTAATATTCTTACATACTACCCAACACATAGTAGGCACTTCATATAAGTTTGTTGAACAAGTAAATACATTATCAGAATTAATTCTCTGAGGACATGTAGAATCAAGGCAATAATCCCTGATACATGCCAATGTTATATATTAAATAATTTATGTCTTAGCTTATAGTGATCAATCAAATTAGCCTCAGTTATCTAGAAGTATCTTAAGGGAGTGGGGTATATTTCTGATGAAAGAAGATCTGGAGTCTAGAGTATTATTGAGTAAAGCAGGAAGGTGTGGGTGTAGTACTGGGAGCAGGGAAAGGTGATGCTGAGTAGCCCGAAGACAGCCAGAAAAACAAAAACAAAAACACTGCTGTTGAGTCAATTCTGACTCATGGAGACTCTGTAACACATAGCAGAACTCCACAAAGGATTTCTGAGGATTCCAACTGCTGACCTTGTGGTTAGCCACCATAGCTCTTAGCCACCACATGATTTCCATTAGGGAGCCAGAGAAGGCAAACTACACTGGAAGAGGAACACTCAGTATTGTGCTATATATGTATTTACAATGACAACAACAACAAAAAGACAATTATAAAATCAAGAACGAGTTCATGAAACCAGTCAGGGAAAACAAATTTGGAAAACTTCACAGGGACAAATTCCGTGCCTACATAATTTTCAATGTGTTTGATTCTCTATCTTATTTGGAGAAGGATATTCTGGAATTAATATCTTGGACATGGTTAGTATTTCTTAGCAGTGTAGTTGGAAAGGTATAGACACCTATGTTATTATTATTGTAATAAAAGTATGCATAACAAAACTTTGACAAAGTGAATAATTCCTATGTGTATAGTTCAGTGACTTGGATTACATTCTTCATGTTGTGCAACCCTTATCACTACATCCTTTTCCAAATTATTCCACCACCACTAATGGAAAGTCAGCATCAGCTTCTTCAAGCCCCACAGCCTGATTTTCTTTGAAGACTGGACCTATAAAGGCCAATCTGCACAGGTGGGGGTTTGAGAGGGGGGACTGAGCACAGGTAAATGACCACGAAGGAGACGCAGTGACAGAGCCATGGACTGAGCAAAAGAATAGAGAAGCCAGGAAAGACAACGGAGACAAAGAAACGAGGCACCAAAGACATTGACAGCCAATGTCATCAGTTCCTGAACCCTGTCGCAGAGTTCCTGCCCTACTTGGCCATTTCTTAGCTTAGAGGGGCTGGAGTCCTTAGACAACTTCTCTATATTTTCATCACCCACAGGTCTCAATTACAATTACCTTTGAAAAGTACTCATCTGATTCTCAAGTGTTGTTTCTATGGAAAGAAGTTTTTAGAATCTGAATACTATTGTGTGTCTCAACCACCAAAAAAGAACATCTGAAAAGTAACTGGGCAAAATGAGGGTGTGAACTTCAGAAAAAACTGTATGTTTTTGACAAGAAAAACTGGTTGGCAACTTTTAAAATTTTCATGAGTAATCATGGTGGTTCTTGAAGTAATGATAATTTGTTCTGTGTTCTACTACAGCTGTTTTGATTTGTGGCTTTTATCAGAGAAGCAAGTTATTTAACTGTTCCTATTTTTAGGAATAGATTCACAGTATTGAACTGTTTCAAATGCCAGTGATATTAAACTTCTTGACTACTTTCTCTTTCAAGCACTTTATGAGTCATTGGGCTATCATTTGGTCCCAGGAACATTATGGTGACACAAGCCTTAGTCACAGAGCCACCACTGAGGCAGGTGAAGGTGGGCAAGATATGGGAGAAACAATAACAAAGGAAAAAACCTGGTTTGGTTTGGAACCCACGTTTTTAAAGCACTTTTATTTTACAGCTGCCTTTCAAATCTTTAGATGCTCCTTGGCCCCGTTATTGTGCTACCTGCAGGTGAATAAAAATCTTAGGGCTCCAGGGATACACAGTTCAGATAATATAGTTTCATAATTCAGTTTTCTTCTCACCAGTAAGATGGAGTTGGGGAGAATTATGCTATAGGGAGACTAAGTACAGTCATGCACAATAAGCCCTGACATGGTCTGGTTCAGTCCCTAGCTGAAGTATAAAACTAGCAGTAACGATATTCTCATAAACTTATACTTCGAGGAGACTGGTGGCAAACAGTGGTTGATTAGTACTCAATTAATAGGAAAATTATGGTGATGCACTGTTGAAAAACCTCAACAGAAGAGCTGTTTTCCAAGGTGATAAAGAGATCAAATAGTTCTGTCAGAATTAAAACAGGCAGCTTCTCTTGGTATGTCACAACACATCAAAATATGGTGTTGTGATTGTCATCTTTCAGTGTGAAAATGAATTACAAGTAGGATAAGAAGCAGCATTGTCTTTTCTTTTCCCTGCAACTCAGAGCCGGGGTGGTCAGGGATTTGATAATGGATGAGGAACCAGCTTTACTGGTGAATGCTGTAACATTTATTCAAAAACAAAGTATGACTCAAAGAAACCAACCTACCATAATCCACTGCTGTTGCAGTAAGGAGTGCCTGGTAGATTTGAACTGCTAACTTTTTGGTTAGCAACTATATCTCTTAACCACTGCTCCACCAGGGTTTCTCAGACACTGGTAAAGAATATCTATGCTATTTAACAAACATTCTTCAAACAAAATATTTGAACATGTTTTAGAGTAACAAACTATACTTTGATTGATGTAAAATTGATAGAGTTATTGAAAGAAGAGACAGCACAAGCTAGAACTAGACTGAATACCATCTGGTGGAGTCTAGTAATTTAAAACGGCACTTCAGAGGTAACCATTCATAGGAGGGGAACAATGGATATGAAACGTTACTTGATTGGTACTTACAAACTTAGGTCATTGAAAGACATTAAGTGACTGGTAACCTATAGGATTAGACCATCAGAAGACACTTGATTGGTGTAGATCATTTTAAGGCAGGACTTCCTGTGGTGAGACCATTTGTGACAGAGCCTTTAAGTGGCAGAAACTGTGGGAGCAAGACTTTCTGCAGCAAAACTCTGAAGCAGGACTTCGTCTATCAAGCTCTGTAAGACAAGTTGCTTGAAAGGGTTATGTATCTCTTTCTTAGACCGGTCGCACTGTAGCAGCTACACAGGTATTTGACAGGAAGTGGTCACAGTGTAGTTACATCATCATTACCAGACAGTCTTCTGTTAGGAACAGTAGGGACCATGGTACTGCTAGGATGAAAATGGAACCATCAAAGGATCACACTCAGTCCTCAGACTGGCCATTTCAGATCATATCAGGGACCTCAGATTTCCTTTAATTCCCTTGTACAAACATTTACGATGTCTTTGGCTCTTCGTTAGCATAAGGCCTAAAGAGAGAAGTAAAACAGCCTTAACTTTAAGGACAGCACAGTGCTCTGGGAGTCATGGAAGATAGTGATGGGGAAATGTCTTTAGCAAGTAATAAGCTGATATTTTTATGTCTCCCTTTGATGTTGCTGGAAACCCTGATGGCATCGTGCTTAAGTGCTATGTCTGCTAACTAAAAGGTTGGGTGTTCGAATCCACCAGGACCTCCTTGGAAACCATGGAGCAGTTCTAGTCTGTCTTATTCAAGTCTCTTTCAGTTGGAATTGACTCAGTGGCAGTGGGTTTGGGTTGATGACTGCATTCACTCATAAGTCAAACTATTATTTTGAAAGCTCCTTAAGTAGGTCAGCCACTGGGCCAGTATTTAAACTATTCAAGATAATTGGTCTTTGTTGACTTTTATTTAAAACTATCAAGTGCCAAAATTTCACAATTTTCTGCAGAGCTTAATGCTTTGATCTGTTTTGAAAAGGAATTTCTTATTTCTCTGAATTCTTTTGATCACATAAGGCCATTTACTTTGACTTTGTCACTAAGCAATAGCTTTTGTTAGCACAAAAAATCATTCTCAAAGAGATTTTGCTTTATGCAATGTAACTGAGTTATACTATTGTAAAGTTGGAAATCCTGGTGGCATAGTGGGTTAAGTGCTATGTCTGCTAACCAAAAGGCCAACAGCTGAAATCCGCCAGGCACTCCTTGGAAACTACGGGGGCAGTTCTATTCTGACCTATAGGATTACTATGAGTCAGAATCAAGTCAACAGCAAGATTTTTTTTGATTTATTGTAAAGTTATCTTATTTGTGAAATGGGAAGTAAGAAAGAGTAGTTTAGATGTAAACTGAGAAATAAGAGGTATAAAGTAATCATTGTGAAGTATCAAGTGATAATTATGAAATCATAAAATATTTTCTTTTAAATAATATTTCATTGTGTTTTGGGTGAAAGTTTATGTAGAAAGTTAGGTTCCCGTTTGAGAATTTCCACCCAAATGTTCAATAACATTTGTTACATTTTTCCCAGTGCGTCAGTATTATCTCTCATTGTGTTCTGGTTTTTCCATTTTCGGTACTCTAGTTTCCCTGCCCCTTTATCTTCTCATCTTTGTTTTACAGTAAAAATTGACTGCTTCATCTGAAGGTGCTTGTATTTTACATTTTATTCTGTTATTGTTTTTTTCTTTTTTATTTAACATGACTGAGTGAAAATGTACATTCCCGTATAAATTTACATGCCCACCTATATGCAGCTTCCACTGCTATCCCTGGCCAGTGACAGCACACTATTCCTCTCTGCTCCATACATGTCTCATCCTCCCAACAGCCTCCTTTCCGCTCCTCTCCATCCACTCTCCTTCCTCCAGCCAGAGGTCAGCAAGATGATATCCTATGGATGTATAGAACCATAAAGTGCAACCGATATATGGTCATTCTGCATTGCCAAGTACAATCCATTCCTGTCCAAAGAGTGGACCTTCGTTATAATTTATGGGCAAGGGCAGCATCAGGGCCGGGGGCCATGCTCTCAGGGGAACCCCGAAACTGCTGGACCATCAATTGAGGTCTTTTAGTGGAGATCTCAGGATGCACTCTTTTTTATTCTTGTGTTGCCAGTGAGACTCGACCTAGTGAGCTCCATCGTGGCTATCACTGGTGGTAGCTGGGCACCCTCTTGTTCTTCTGGTCCCAAGTTGATGAAGGCACCCACTCTTGTGGGTCTCTCTGTCTTTTATGTTGTCTTTACCGCATGTCATTTTGGTCCTCGGTGAGCATCCATTCCTGCTGAGTTGGGATCATTTGCTGTGTCCTCAGATGGCAGCTTGGTGGCTTTTAAAACCCCAGATGCCACTCACCAATGTGGGGTGCAGAGAGCTCTCTTAGCAAAACGCTAGTTGTGTCAATTGGCCTCGATTTTGCCTAAGAGCATGGTCCCCTGCCCCCTGCCCCAGCTACTCTATCCTTGCAATATTGAGTTAAGATGGAAGGAGTACTCAAGTTATGCTGAAGTCCACTTAATGTTGTTCTTGTTCCTAATGTGTGCTGTCACCGCTTTCTCCCTACCAGATTTCTAACAACCATCTAAACTAAGCCGTCCCCCTTCCCCCTCCCTCCCTCTCCTCCCTCCCCTTCCTTGCAGCTGTCAAAGAGTCTTTTCTTCTATACACAAGTCTGTTTTTGAGGTCTTATCGTAGAGGTCTCATACAGTATTTGTCCTTTTGTCGCTGACTACTTTCACTCAACATAATGTCTTCCAGTTGTAACCAGGTTAGGAGATGTTTCCTGGAATCATTGTTATTCTTTATCATTGCATAGTGCTCCATTGAGTATATGTACCATAGTTTACCTATCCATTCTTCTATTGTTGGGCATCTGGGTTGATTCCATCTTTTTGCTGTCGTGGACTGTGCTGCGATAAACATTCTGGTGAATGTGTCCGTTGGTGTGAAAGGCCTTGATTCTGTAGGATATATTCCAAGTAGTAGAATTACTGGGTCAAATAGTATATCGCTATCCATTTTTTTAAGGAAGCACCAGATTGCTTTCCAAAGAGGCTGGACCATTTTGCAACCCCACCAACAGTGTAGGAGGGTTCCACTTTCTCCACAGCCTCTCCAGCATTTGTTGTTTTGTGTTTTCTGGATCATGGCCAATCTTGTTGGGGTGAGATGGTATCTCATTGTCATCTTGATTTGAATTTCTTTAATAACTAAAGATTGTGAACATGTCCACATGTGTTTTTTGGCTGCCTGGATCTCCTCTTTAGTGAAATGTGTGTCCATCTCCTTTGCCATCACTTAATTGGATGGTTTATCTTCTTCTTATTGATATTTTGTAGTATCTTATAGATTATGGAGATCAGGCGTCAGTCTGACATAGAGTTGCCAAATATTTTTTCCCATTCTGTGGGTGTTCTTTTAATTCTATTAATAAAGTCTTTGGATGAGCAAAAGTGGTTGATTCTTAATAGTTCCCATTTATCTATTTTTTCTTCTGTTGATTGTGGTTTCTTTGACAAATTTTGGAGTCTGTCCTCACTGTGTATTAAAACTTCCATTGTTGTTCCTACCTTTTCTTGGATGAGCTTTATCGTTTTAGGTTTGATATTTAGGTCTTTTATCCAGTTGGAGTTGGTTTTTGTGTAAGGTGTAAGATATGGATCTTGATTCAGTTTATTGCAGATGGATAACCAATTTTGCCAGCATCATTTGTTGAAGAGACTGTTTTTACCCCAGTTTAATGTCTTAGGGCCTTTGTCGAATATCAACTGTTCATAGGCAGATGGTGTCATCTCTGGGGTCTCAATTCTGTTCCATTGATCCATCTGTCTGTTCTTGTACCAGTACCAGGCTGTTTTGACCACTGTGGCAGTGTAGTATGTTCTAAGGTCGGCTAATGAGAGGCCTCCCAGTGTGTTCTTCTTCTTTAGTAGTACCTTACTTATCCGGGGGTTCTTTCCTTTCCAAACAAAATTGGTGATTTGTTTCTCCATCTCATTAAAAAATGATGCTGGAACTTGTATTGGGATTGCATTATATAAACAAATTGCTTTGGGTAAAACAGCCATTTTCACAATGTTACGTCTTCCTATCCATGAGCAGGGTAGGTTTTTCCATTTATCTAAGTCTCTCTTAGTTTCTCGTAGTAAGGGCTTGTAGTTCTCTTTGTAAAGGTCTGTTGTTTCTCTGGTTAGATTAATTCCTAGGTACCTTATCTTCTTAGGGGCTATTGTAAATGGTATTGATTTGATAATTTCTTCCTTAACGGTCTCGTTGTTGGTATAAAGGAATCCTACTGATTTACTTATGTTTATCTTTATCCTGAGACTTTGCTAAACTCTTCTATCAGTTTGAGTAGCTTACTTATAGACTCCTTGGGGTTCTCTGCACATACAATCATATCATCTGCAAACAGGGGGATTTTAACTTCCTCTTGCCAATGCAGATGCGCTTTATTTCTTGGTCTTGTCTGCTCTGGCTAGAACTTCTAGCACAATGTTGAATAGGAGAGGTGACAGTGGGCATCCTTGTCTAGTTCCTGATCTCAAGGGAAAGTTTTTCAGTCTCTCTCCATTCAGAATGATGTCAGCAATTGGCTTTGTATAAATGGCTCTTATTGTGTTGAGGAGTTTGCCGTCTATGCCCATTTTGCGAAGTTTTTAGCATGAATGGGTGTTGGACTTTATCAAATGCCTTTTCTGCATCAATGGACAAAATCAGGTGATCCTTGTCTTTTGTGTTATGTATGTGGTTAATCACATTGATTGTTTTTTTGATGTTGAACCAGCCTTCCATCCCTGGTATGAATCTCACTTGGTCATGATGGATTATTTTCTTGATATGTTGTTGGCAAGAATTTTGTTGAAGATTTTTGCGTCTAGATTCATGAGTGATATCAGTCTGTAGTTCTCTTTCTTTGTTGGGTCTTTCCCTGGCTTAGGTATCAGGGTTATGCTGGCTTCATAGAATGAGTTTGGGAGTACTCCATTCCTTTCTATACTGTGAAATAGTCTCAGTAGTATTGGAGATAACTCTTCTCTAAATGCTTGGTAGAATTCTGCAGTGAAGCCATCTGGGCCCAGACTCTTTTTGTTTGGCAGTGTTTTGATGACATTTTCAATGTCTTCCTTTGTGATGGGTTTATTAATTTGTTCTGCTTCATGTTGTGATAATTTGGGTAGGTGGTATGAGTCAAGGAATTTGTCCATTTCCCCTAGGTTTTCAAATTTGTTACAGTACAGTTTTTCATAGTATTCTGTTATGATATTTTTGATTTCTGTTGCATCTGTGGTGACAACTCCCCTCTCATTTCTAATTTGGGTTATTTGTTTCCTTTCATGCTTTTCCTTAGTAGGTTTAGCCAGTGGTTTGTCAATTTTGTTGATCTTTTCAAAAAACCAGCTTTTGGTCTTTTCAATTTTTTCAATTGTTTTTCTATTCTCTAATTCATTTAGCTGTGCTCTAATCTTTACAGTCTCACTTCTTCTGATGCCTGAGGGATTCCTCTGTTGTTCTCTTTCTACTTGTTCAAGCTGTAGAGTTAGTTCCTTGATTTGGTTTCTTTCTTCCTTCCAGATGTGTGCGTTTATGGAGAGAAACAGACCCCTGAGTACTGCTTTGGCTGTATCCCATAGGTTCTGGTAGGAAGTGTTTTCGTTCTCATTGGAAGCCATGAATTTCTTATTTCATCCTTGATTTCCTCTATAACCCATGTTTTGTTTTTTTGAGCAAGATGTTCCACTTTCTATCTATGTCTTTTCTGCTATTAGTTTCAACTTTTATGGCTTTATGATCTGAAAAGATGCTTTGCAGTAATTCAGTGGTATGGCTTTTGTTGAGCATTGCATTATGGCCTATCACATGGTCAATTCTGGAGAATGTTCCATGTGCACTGGAGAAGAAGGTGTAGTTGTCTGCTGATGGGTGGAAAGTTCTATATATGTCAATGAGATTTAGTTGGTTAATTGTGTCAATGAGGTCTTCTGTATCTTTGCTCAGCTTTTTTCTAGATGATCTGTCTAGTAATGAGAGTGGAGTGTTAAAGTCTCCCACTATTATTGTGGAGTCATCTAACTCTCTTTTCAGCGTAGTCAGTGTTTCTTCGACGTATTTAGGTGCTCTGATATTAGGTGCATAAATATTTAATATAATTAAATCTTGCTTGTGTACTGAACCTTTCAGCAATAAATAGTGTCCATCTTTGTCCACGATGGTAGATTTGACATTAAAATTGATTTTGTCTGAGATTAGAATTGCCACCCCTGCTCTTCTTTGTTCATTGTTAGCTTGATATATATTCTTCCATCCTTTAATTTTCAGTTTGTTCCTATCTTTAGGTCTCAAGTGAGTTTCTTGTAGACAACATATGGATGGGTCGTGTCTTTTGATTCAAGATGACCCTCGGTGTCTTTTTACTGGAGCATTCAGTCCATTCACATTCAATGTAATTATTGATAGGTATGTGTTCACTGCTGCCATTGTGATATGTTTATTTTTATGTTGATGTTTTCTCTGTTGTTCTTATTAGTCTGTTCTGGGCCATTCTTTTTTGTGAGTTGATTTTTCACCTTTTTCAGAGCTGGTTTTGTAGTTGTTGAGACTCGTATGTTACATTTCTTGAAATGATATGATACATCTTTGTTGTGCTTTACAGCTGCCTCTATGATCCCCCTTAATAAACTATATATAAACTCAATTTTAATTACTACCAGTCTTGTCATCTTCCTCTCCATCTGGAAGGACTGTAACAACTTTAGTACATCCCTCTTTTTATTATGATGACACCATAGTTTTCATGATGATCACTGGATTGCTTCTTCCTGTATCAAAGCTGTGATTGACTTTGGAGCCTTCCCTAAAAGAGTAGAGTATTGAGTAGTGTGTCGTTCTAAGATATAAAGTTAGTGGTTTCGGTCTTCTACGCCAGAGCCAAGAACTTCTTTCAGTATTTCTTGTAGTTTGGGTTTGGTTTTTACAAAGTCTCTGAGTTTCTGTTTATCTGGGAATGTCTTAATTTCACTTTCGTATTTGAAAGATAGTTTTGCAGGATATATAATTCTTGTTTGGAAGTTCTTCTCCTTCAAGGCTTTGAATGTGTCATGCCACTGTCTCTGTGCTAGCATGGTTTCTGCTGAGAAATCTGAAGAAAGCCTACAGGGTTTCCCTCTGAATGTTATCTTTGCCTTGAGTCTTGCTGCCTTTAAGAGTTGCTGCTTATGTTTCATTTTGTTAAGCTTGATTATGATATGTCTTGGAGTCTTTCTTTTGAGATCTATATTGGGTGGTGTACGATATGCATCTGAGATGTCTTTATTCTCTTCCTATATGATTTCTGGGAAGTTTTCTTTCAGCGGCTCAGCAACAATACTCTCTGTATTCTCAGATGTCTCACCCTGTTCAGGGACTCCAATTAATCGAAGGTTGTTCCTCTTAATAGAGTCCCACGTGCTTCTTAATGTTTCTTCATTTTTCTTGTTTCTTTTTTCTGATTTCTGCTCATAGACGCTGGCATCAGTAGCTCTGTCTTCCAAGTCAGAAATTCTTTTTTCTATTTGTTCCGTTGTGTTTTCTTGGCTTTGCATGGAAGTTTCTATGTCTTTGATTTTGTTCTTGATCTGTTGGAATTCAGAGTACTGGTGTTCCATCAGATCGAACAGCTTGCTTAATTTTTCATTTTGTTCTGCTGCATTTTGTATAAGGTCTAGAAGGACTCTGTATATAATCATTTTGTATTCACTTCCTGATGCTTTCATAAAAGTTTCTTCATCTGGAAAACTCCTTGGTTGCTTTGTTTGGGAGCCTTCTGAAGCCATGGGTGATCTCTTGTATGCCACAAGTGTCTGTTGCTTTTTGGGTCCCATGTGAGTATGTAGAGGCTGGAAGAGGTATTGTGAGGATGGATTGCAAATGTTTCTCTAGGCTGTCTTAAAATGCAAAGCAAAAGGTATCTGAGTACTTCACAAGTTAGTTAGGTTTTCAGGTGTAGAGGTCCCTCTTCTCAACTGACAAAGTAAGCACCACTATATCCAACCCCAGAGGATAACAAACTAGTTCAGAATACAGCAATGCTACTGCCCTGTTGGCTTCTGCTGACAGGACCTAGCCTTAGGTGACACTGTGTTGAGTACTGGTTTTGTGATAGAAAAACACTCTCTTGTGGGCAAGCTCTGGCTCCCAAGCTAAGAATTAGGTACAGTTGCGGCCACCGTATCCAAGATGGCGTCCTCCACACAGGCAGCAGATAGAGGGGCTAAAGGTGCCGAGAGGTAGTGCTTCCTCTGCTTCTGTTACAGGGCCTGCAACATAGGTAGCACTTGGAAAATTATTGCTTTTCTGTCGGAGAAGTGCTGTCCTGTTTTCAGGCTCTGGCTCCCAGGCTAAGAATTAGGTCCTGCTAAAATCTTGGTACCAATATGGCGTCCCACACACTGACTGCAGAATTCCATACAAACCCCGCTGACGCAGATATAAAACGAAAGGCTCAAAGTGGCTAGATTAACAGAGTCTTAAGACTGGCTCTCAAAATATGGGAATTTTGCCTGCCTATCCCCCCAGCAGCACGTCTGAGTCTAGCCGCTAGGCAAGACCCAGCTCCGCCCGCCGGCCAAGACAGAGATAAAAAAAGTCAAAATGGTGCGTTTACCTTCTGTCTGTGAGAGCCAGGGCTAGCCAGGAGTGGGAGTCAGTGAAAGAGAGGAGGTTTTTTGCTCAGTGGTATGAAGTCCCAATTAACAGCCCTGTGCCGTGTCCTGAGGCTGATTAGGTGATCAGAAAGCTCTGTTTGATTATCAGTTCAGGTCTTGGTTTCCAGAGGGATATAAGGAGACATGTGCTTAGTCTGCCATCTTGACTCCCTTATTTTGTTATTGTTGAAGAAATGATACCCTCGTCACAGTTTGGTAAGCTGTAAGTCCAAATTTAATATGAGAATTTATCCCAGTCCAGTAGGCTGAGTCCGAATTCAGTATAAGAGCATCTTGACACAGGAACCTCAGGTCCAAAGGATATACTCTGCTGTGCTGCTTTCTTGGTGGTGTGAGGTTCCCAGCTTGCTCTGTTCACTTCTCTCTTCCATTTCCCACAAGTATGTAGACTGAGTCCCACCTCACCAACACAACTGCTGCCCATTCTCCCTCATCACTATACAGAGGGAGTATTCCAAACTCATGGGAAAAATTACTCAGTAGTGAGAATCATGGCCCAAATTGATACACACATGGAGGGTGGGGGAGGGACATACTACAACCCGTGTCAACCATTGACTCTAGAGATGTTTTTAGCTGCTGTTGGGTTGGCCTTTGACTCTGACACGTGTGTCAGAGTAGAACTGTGCTCCATAGAGTTTTATTTATTTACTACCATTTTATTTTCCAAGAACCGGATAGCCATGATGTCTGAGAATGCCAGTGGAAAGGGACCTAAGGAAAGAGCATGGGAGTTGAGGAGGCTCAAACCAAAACCCAAATCCGTTGCCATCAAATCAGTTCCAACTAGTGGTGACCCTGTGTATGTTTGCAGATTAGAACTGCTAGACGTCTTCTGAGGTGCCTCTGGGTGGGTATAAACCACTGTACCTTTCAGTTAGTAGTTGAGTTTGCACCATGCACAGAATCCTTGAGAGGGTGCGCAGACCCACAGATAGACCCAGTGGTCCACACAGATTGTAGTTGCGCCTGTCTTCTGTGTTTCGAGTAACTTCCATGTCCCTCAGTTTCCCATCAGTAAAAAAGAAGGTGGATGATAAAGTTTCCTGGCCTTTTGAGTAGAATAGTCCCATAGGGTTTTTGATGGCTGATTTTTTGAAAGTACATCACCAGATTTTTCTTCCAGTGTGCCTTGGGGTAAACTTCAGCTTTCAGTGGTTTTGTTAACAGTTGAGGACTTAAGTGTTTGCACCACCCATTGACTCTAATAGACCTGGACAAATTAAAGACATACATGGTTAGCCCTAGAACAACCACTAGAAAAATCATATATAAGAAGTAAACTGAGGAGGTAACATGTAGTACTAAAAATATTTGAGTAACTCAGAAGAACAAAAAGCAGAAATGACCAATAAAAAATGGAACAGGATGACAGAATTAAACCCAACCATACTGATGTTTTGAAACCCTGGTAGTGTAGTGGTTAAGTGGTATGACTGCTAGCCAAAAGGTCAGTAGTTTGAATCCACCAGGCTCTCCGTGGAAACTATGGGACAGTTCTACTCTGTCATATAAGGTTGCTCTGAATCAAAATTGACTCAGTGGTAAAAGGTTTGGTTTTTCAGCCACTGCTTTTGATCTGCTAAAGAATTCATTTTAAGATAGCCTCCTACCATATAACGCATGCCTTCTACATTTATTTGCCAGCTGCACTACCTCCCCAAGATATTTTTATCGTCACATTATGCTTTTTTTTAAACAACTTGTGGAAGAGGATTGCCATGGCAGTGTTTGTGGGATTGTCTTGAGGAAGGTAGGCTGCAGCAAGCAAATACTGATATTTGCATAAAATGTGGTCTGTATCTATATGTAGTAAACTTGTTGACTACAGTGATCTTATCCACTTTACATAACCAACAACCACTCTTTGAACATTAGTACCAATAGTGACCATAATAATTAGAGTCAAAGACATTTGAAGCAGCCTGAGAAATAAACCATACATCTTTAGTTTTATTTTATAACAAGAAATATGTGTAAAACTAAATCTCGCTTATCTGAGCTCCATCTGCATCTAGACATGCAGATGAGAAGTGAGGGTTGGAAGGAGAGGGCATGTGTAGCTTGAGGCTTAAATGTTCTCTGTGAAATGGAAGATCCACAGTATCACCCCCGTATCTACAGGGTGGGAAGAGGTCAGGATCAGGGTGAGGTCAGATGTCTGAGTAAATATCACTTTTGAATGTCAAATAATCTTATTTTTAATAACATTTCATTGCAGTATTTTAGTTTGAAGTGGATTAAGAAATACAACCTGTACTCTTCAGGAACTGAATTATTAAGGGTTCTTTGTTTTGTCAGCATTTGCTAACATTTTAAATTACTGAAGAACTTCAGAAACTGTTAAAATAAGTTCTTGTAGAAGTTCTATATGACACATAACAATTAGTCCTATTTTATGTAAACTAAACAGAGAAATTTAAAAATACCCTCAAAACACAGTGTATCTGGAAAAAACTGACCATTTAATTCAGTAAAACAATTAGTTGTTTCAATCAGCCGGTTGTAATTGTTTTCCAGGGTATTGACTAAACCTTCCAATTACTCTGACCTTTTATAGATTTAACCACTTGAGGCTTTCTGCCCTGCATATCTGTGTACATTTCTCAAAATCCTTTTTTGTTTTTGTGTTAGTTGATTGTTTAGTGAACAAACATGATTTAATTGTTTCTGACAATTAAGCATAGCAGATAAAATTGAAAGGAGGGAGATCATTATCTGACTGGTCAGATAATCATAGGCAGTTTCAGGTGCTTGAAATAACCCTATCTATAGGGCTGCTATGAGTTGGAATCGACTCCATGGCAGTAGATTTGGCTTTTGGCTAATCTAACATTATTTACAGTGCAGAAAACTGAAATTCATTTGCTTGCTTACATGTTACTTTACATTTTATTGCCAATGAAAATGTTTAACTTTTTATATTGTGAAAGTATGGAACTAAGCAACTAACTAAATTAGATGGCCAAATTTACTGGATTTGGAACTGTTCCTGGTTTCAACTGACAGTAAGAATTGAATATCCTGGAGGGGATTCTGGGACAATGATGGCATAAACAGACCATTGTCTCAACCCTCCCTCATAAATACAACAACAAATACAAGGAAATGATGCTTGGCTATGAGGAATTGTGAATTAGGAAGCAGAGGACAAGGGGAAGAGCAAGCAGGCAAGAATCAATGAATCAACAATGAGTTGCACATGGTAGGAAAGTCATTTCTCCCACATGGCTGCTGTGAACTAGGGAAACAGCCCTAGAAAAATAACCAGTTTCCCTGACCACCACACTACCTGCCTGTACAAAAGACAAGACTCCAAGCTTCTGTTCTAATATCAACAAGGCAGATCTTCCCAGGAGCCCATTTGGAGCGTACCAGCGCTTTCCCTATGTGGACACTGTCGGCTGCAAGCTTACTGTGAATTGCTATAGAAGGTGCTTGCAGTGGAGTCCACTCTCATAGTCAACACACTACTTGCCTCCCTGCACTGCATATAGCTTAGGCCTTTGAAGCTAACAAGACAGACTCCCTGGGAAGTCAATTTTGGCCTGTCTCCTCTGGTTTCTGGTTCATTGAGGACCGCTGATTCAGGCTACTGTGTGGTACAAAACAGACACCTAAGTGGAGGCTACGCCCACAGCCAACATACTGCACGGGGGTTGGGGAGGGCTCTGATGACAACAAGGTGTACTTCCTTGGGGCTTTGTTCTGAGAGTGACAAATCATCCCCAATCTGAACACTGTCACCAGCAAGCTGGCTATGAATTGCTACAAAAGTCCCCTGCAGTAGAGTCTTTTCCCATAGTGCTGCATACGCCATAGCTCAGGCCTCTGAAACCAACAGGTCAAACTTGCTTTGGGGTCAGTTTGAGTTAGTCTGCCCATACTTCTGGTTGGTGCTGACGGCGCAAGTGTCTTGACTGAAAGTTACTGTCACGGCCAACAGTCAACCAGGGGAACTTTGATAGCAACAAGGCAGACCTCTGTGGGGATCTGATCAGTGCACCGCATACCCCTTCGCCTGGTAGCTGTTGATTGCTAGGCTGTTGCAAACTGCCATAGAAGGCCTTTGTTGTGCTGTCTGCTCCCACAGTCAGCACTCTGTCTGCCTGTCTGTTCACCCCATAGCTCAATCCTCTGAAACCAAAAGGACCGACCTTCCTTTGAGGCTGCCCACTCCCTTTGCTGGTTCATACTGAAGATCATTGACTAAAGCTGCTGTGTGCTAAGAAGAGGGCATCTTAAAATATGCTAAACCCACAGGCCCGTGTGCTATAGGGCTAGCTCTGGCAGCAGCAAGAAAGACCTTGCTGGGAGTCAGCTTGGAGCATGATAACCTCCCAGGGTCACTGTAGCCCTTAAAGTAAAAAGACACATCTCTTAGAAGTCTTCAGGGGAGTGTCAGCCCCTGACATGGAGGAAAGTCTGCCTGTACTTCTCTGAATGTGAGCTCAGGTATAAGCAACCTCTGTGTAGCAGGAAAGGAAGCCTTCAATAAAAGTGAAGGGTAACTCCCATACCTGAAGGGGAGCTACAGGGAATGGGTTTTCTGACTGAAAAATGTGGTTGCAGAAAGGAAGAGAGTAACAGTCAGAGAGAGAAGGTGAGACAGAATGGCTAGGGAGTGATACTCACCTGAGTGGTGGTGCTGCTGATGGATAGACTGGCTACAACATGTTCTCTAGTTTGTTTGGAAGATATTGAAAGTTGAACTGAGTTCTGGAGCTTTAAAATCTAATTAAACCAGAGAGGGAGAAGGAAATATCACACAAACTGAGAGGAAGGAATGGTAAGCGAAGGCAGAAAGTTTGGCTCACCTAAGAGTTTTTGTTTTTTTAATGCAGAAAGTAGTGCAGATATGTAAGCCTAATACTGAGAACTGAGAAAGTTAGCACCTTGAAAATTCCAATGCCCCAACAAAAAAATCACAAGACATGCAAAGAGCAAAGAAATAATGGTCTTCCAAATAAACATGACAAAGGGAGTGAAAGCATATCTAGGGATGACCAAATAATGAAAAAAAAATTGACAGAATTTAATACTACAATGTTAAATATGATTAAAGAATCAAAAGAAAACACAAGGATTTTAAAAAAATTAAGAAAAACAATACAAGAACAAAATGAGGATCTAAAAGAAGATGCATTGCAACTGAAAGGGACAGTAATTCAAGTGACAAACACAAGAGAAGAATTTACCAACAGATTCAATCAGAAGAAGGAATCAGCACATTAGAGGACATAATAGTTAAAATTACTAAGGATGAAGAGCAACAAGAATGGAAACTTCAGAATGCTGAGCTCAACTTAAGGAATTATGGGACAACAACAAGAAACCCAATGTATACGTCATGGGAGTTCCAGGAGAAGATTAGAGAGAAGAAGGGACAGAAAGAATATTTGAAGAGATAATGAAGAAAATTTCTCCAGTCTAATGAATGACATAAATCTAAAATTCCAAGGAGCACAAAGAACCTCAAGCAGGATCAACTCAAAGAAGTCTATACCAACACACTTCGTAGTTAAGATCACAAAAATTAATGATGAAGAGAGAATCCTAGAAGCCATGAAAGAGAAGCAAATAGTCACATACAAAGGATCCCCTAATAAGATTAAGTGCCAGTATTTCCTCAGAAATATTGGAGGTCAGAAGGCAATAGAATGGAGTGTTTAAAGTGCTAAAAGAAAAAAAGAAAAAAGAAAAAAGAAAAAAAAAGCAGACTATATCCAGAGAAACTGTTCTTCAGGAATGAGGGAAAATTAAAGCATTCTCAGATAAACTCAGAATGTTCATATACTAGGCCAGTCCTGCAGAAAAATATGAATGGCAGTTCTGTAGATGGAAGAGAAAAGGCAATCGAAATCAATTTGAAATATATATTAAAAAAGAAGAAACATCCCTAATAAAGGACATTGAATAGACAAGTGTAAGGACTAGTAATGAAGTATTCATGCTTGATAATTCTGAATATTTTGTTATGCATGCTTTTTAGTGACAAGTGTATGAAAAGCATGGATAAAATGTTACAGCGCTCATGAAACATAAAGATGTAATTAATGATAACAAAATGGGAAAGAGGTACAGTAGGAATGATATAAGCATAGAATTACTTATATGTTACTAAGTTGGTAGCAAACCTAGGATGTTATAAACACAATCTGTTAAATGTAATATTCATGGTAACCATTAATGAAATATCTAAAAAAATGTATAAAAAAGAAAAGGAGAATAATACTAAAATGGCTACTGCAATAAGTTAGCAAAACACAAAATGCACCAATCAAAAGGCAGAGGGTGGCAAAATGGAACTCTCTGTGGTAGAACTTTAAGATAAAATCTGTTGGAAGAGAAAAAAAATAGATGTTATAGAGTAGTAAAAAGGTCAATGAATCAAGAAGATTTAACAGTCATATCTGCCCCCAACATGGGAGCACCTAAATAAGTAGAGCATACACTGATGAAATTGAAGAGAGAAATAAATAGCACTGCAATAATAGTTGGAGATATCAACACACCACTTTCAATATTAGGCAGAACATTTTGAAAGAGGACCAACAAACAGAGGACCTGAATGATGCTGTAAAGCAACTAGTCTTGAAAGACATATATAGAACACTCCATTCAACAGCAGCACCAGGTACATTCTACTCTAGTGAATAGAGATCATTCTCCAGCATAGGCTATGTGTTAAGTTCCAAAGCAAGTCTTAATAAATACAAAAAGACTGAAATCATATGAAGTATTTTCTCTGACCAGTGAAGCTAGAGATCAGTAACAGAAAAAAAGGAAAATACACAAACATATGGATATCAAATGACACACTATTAAACTACTAATGAGTCAATGAAGAAATCAAAAGAGAAATCACAAATTTCCTAGAATCAAATATGATAGCACAACATACCAAAAGTTATGGATGCAGTGAAGGCAGTACTTTGAGGGAAACTTAACAGTAATACTTACGTGAGAAAGGAATAAAGATCTCAAATTAGCAGCCTAACTTAAGAGTTCTAGGACTAGAGAAAAGCAAACTAAGCTAAATCTACCAGAAGAAAGGAAATAGCAAAGATCAGAGTAGAAATAGATAAAATTAGAAACAGAAAAACAATAAAATCAATAAAACTACAAGTTGGTTTTTTGAAAAGATCAATAAAATTGACAAACTGTTAACAAGACTGACAAAAGAGAATAGATACAAATCACCAAAATAAAAAATGAAAGAGGAGGCATATCAGTGGATCTAGCAGAAAGGAATAGAATTACGATAGAATGCTAACAACTGCATGGTAACAACCTGGATAACTGCGGTGACACAGACAAACTCTTAGAAGCACACAACCTACCCAAACTGACACAAGAGGAAACAGCCTCAACAAGTAAAGAAATTGAATGTAATTAGTGTCACTGAACTTGACATGTAGAAACTGTTTAATTGGTATATATTTTGCTGTATATATTGTGAACGTCAACAACAAGATAACATTTTAGAACAGTGATACCGGTACATCTGAAAAAATAGATGAGACACAGACCATGTCAGCTATGGTACATTAATGTTATTGTTGTTATGGTTTTCTACTTTAGCAAAAATAAAAATATCCTGTGCAATGGTAGAAGAAAAAAAATGAATGTAACCAATGTCACTGAGCAATATGTATAGCTCTTAACCACCATGGCAATAGGATTGTCACTTATTGGATAGGAACCTATTATGCTGTGTACACTTTCAACCAAAATATAACAAATATTATTTTTCTTAAAAAAGAATTGAATATCCAGTTTGGATGTGTTTCCTATTCATTTGGCAGCAGTGGAGATTTCCTATCATTATAGAGATCCAGTTCCATTACAGATATCTTTCTTGTCATGTTCTAATATGATTTTAAAAATATCTATTTTAGAGTGTAAAATTGTGATGTATCTTGGGATCGATGGCATCTTATAGTTGGCAATATTTTTTTTTCCTCTTAGTGCTACATAAAATTTGTCTTGAAATTCAATAAAATATATTTTGTTCTTAGAGAAGAGGATGCTCTATTAACTAAAAAAAGAAAAAGCAATTGCTGTTGAATAGACTCCAACTCATAGTGATCCCTTATGTGTCAGAATGGAACTGTGCTCAAAAGGGTTTCAGTGGTTGATTTTTTTTTAAAACTAGATCGCCAACTCTTTCTTCTGGGGTTCCCCTGCATAGACTCAAACCTCCAGCTTGGGAGTGGAATCTCTCTTAGCTGCCAAATGAGTTTATACTGCCCAGGGACTCCTTCTCCTGAGCTCAAGAGGGTTATCCAAAGCTCTAGGCGACCAGTATTCTGGGCTTGGCTCTGTCACCACCAAGGTGATGACTTAGGGCACGGCCATTCATCTCCCTGATCCCCAGACTCATCACCTGTGTCATGGAAGTAGCTAGAAGGTCCTTAATGTTCCTACTAGCTCAGCGTTTGAATCTAGGTGACCTTGGTAGAATAGGGCAGGGAAGGTGCCAGGGGTAATACAAATGAAATTGAATTGCTCTTCCCACTCCGTGAAACACCTAGTCTATCTCCAAACAGAAAACTCAGCTTAGTAATTGTGAGTGAGAGCTGTCCCAGCCAAGCTTAGTGAGGAAACAGCAGCAGTGTCGCAGGACTCAGGGTATGAGATCACACTTCTGTATGTTTGGCACCACCTAGGACTTTCATATGAATAGAAATGAAAGACTTTCATTTTTGAAAATAAAATGCTTCAGATTTCACTTGCCTCTGAATTATACTTAGAAAAAAAGGAAAATTAGCTAAATCTCCAAGACACCCTCCAACCCTCCATCTGCCCGCTCACCCCCATGCCTCCCCAACACCTTCTGCTCTCCTGTCACCGGTGCCCACTCCTTTATTGTTCCCGTGTGTCCTCTGCAGGCGTCTCCCAAGGCCCTTCTTCCAACCTAGGTCTCTTCTCTGAATTCAGGACAGCTACGTTCTCCAGGGGCTTCTGGGTGCTACAGACAGTTACTGGGCTCAACTGCTAACTGGCAGGTTGGAATTTCAGGTCCACCTCAGAACAAGGACATGGTGATTACTTTTGAAAAAACACCCATTAAAAACTGTTATGAAGCACAGTTCTACCCTGATGCTTATAGGATCACTATGAGTCCGAATGGATTCAATAGCAGTAAAAACAATGAGTCAGAATCCAACCTATAGCAGCTGGTTTGGTTTTTATCTTCACAAAGGAAAGCTGTTTAAGACTGTGAGTTCTGTCCTCACCATTTCCCATCAAAAACACTCCAAACACAAAGTCTTATCTAATTTCTCATACCAGTAAGTCTCCTTTAGGCCTAATTTTGAAATTCTGGAGTTTTATTTCTGCTGGTTGTGGTTTGTGAGCAAATTAAAAAACCCAGAGTGGCTGCTAAAATTTGCCACTTGCATATGTGGACATATTGTAATAAAGCAATCATATGATTTGTTAATGGTAACTATGTGTTTTGCTACAGTATTGAATTATTGTTCTTTCAAATTAACTCCACAGAGGCACTAGTCCAGCCTTTGCAATTTTTTAGTCAAGTAGCCAGAGGCATCTATAAATAAATCACTTCACCCACCACTGACATCAACAGCTGTCTATATGACACAGAACTATTCTTTGCTTTATTGAGAAGCTGTCTGCCCATAAGTGTGGCCAGATAGGAAGCAGAATAACACAACGGACAGAAATCAGAAGGCGAAATTTAGGGCCATTTAAATTAAACCACTTCTGTTTTGCTGAATTCCCCAACTAGGGAGATAGAAAAACTAATACATGTTTCTAAATACTGGATTGTTGAAGCCTCTGCTGTTTGATTTCTTATTAGCACTTGAGAATAGATGCACAGATTTGCCTTCACTGTCACTGTTCCTTGTTATTTTCATAAATTTCATACTTACTGATGATGTATGTTTAGATATCTCGTCCTCCCAACCCTTAATGGTTTAAAATGAATAAAATCTGACCTCTCATGTCTCTCTTTTTTCTTCCTCATGACCTGGTTCATATTAATCATTAATCCCTTGGATTTGGGAGGTTACAGATATTTTGATACAGGTGTCATGGTGTTTGTGAGTACACAAGAATCTAACCTGATTTCATAATGGTATTCAATAAATATGTTAAGCATCAACCGGCAAGCCGGCCACCAGTCTTGGGTCTCAGATTTTTTTTTATCTAGTGTGCTTGATACTGAGTAAAATACAAAGAAATTATTTTTGATAAAGATGGTGGCACGAGGAAAAGGTGTTTTTATTCCTGAAGTCCAACATGGCTCCCCTACAGGAGTCTTGTCACAGGAAAGTCACACACTGATGTCAAGACTGGAGAGTGGGGGGAACCATCCCCAAGCTCTTCCTTTCACCTCAATGTGTTGCCAGTAACAGACTTAACAGAGTGATTATTTCCTACCTATCTGCTTGCATGTCTCTCCGCTGTCAAGATTAAGTCCACACTGCACCAGAATGTTTATCGCAGCACAGTCCACGATAGCAAAAAGATGGAATCAACCCAGATACCCAACAATAGAAGAATGGATAGGTAAACTATGGTACATATACTCAATGGAGCACTACGCAATGATAAAGAATAACGATGATTCCAGGAAACATCTCTTAACCTGGTTTCAACTGGAAGACATTATGTTGAGTGAAAGTAGTCAGCGACAAAAGGACAAATACTGTATGAGACCTCTACGATAAGATTTCAAAAACAGACTTGTGTATAGAAGAAACGACTCTTTGACAGCTGCAAGGGAGGGGAGGGGGGGAAGGTTTAGTTTAGATAGTTACTAGAAATCTAGTTGGAAGAAAGCGGTTGGAAGATAGCACACATTAGAAACAAGAACAACATTAAGTGAACTTCAGCATAACTTGAGTACTCCTTCCATCTTAATACTGCAAGGATAGAGTAGCTGGGGTGGGGGCGGGGGACCATGCTCTTAGGTGAATTCCAGGCCAATTGGCACAACCAGCGTTTTGCTAAGAGAGCTCTCTGCACCCCACATTGGTGAGTGGCGTCTGGGGTCTTAAAAGCTGCCAAGCTGCCATCCGAGGACACAGCAAATGGTCCCAACTCAGCAGGAATGGATGCTCACCGAGGACCAAAATGACATGCGGTAAAGACAACTGAGAAGACAGAGAGACCCACAAGAGTGGGTGCCTACATCGACTTGGGACCGGAAGAACTGGATGGTGCCCGGCCACCACCAGTGATAGCCACGATGGAGCTCACAAAGAGGAGTCTCACTGGCAACACAAGAATAAAAAGAGGTGCATCATGAGATCTCCACTAAAAGACCTCAACTGATGGTCCAGCGGTTTTGGGGTTCCTCCGAGAGCATGGCCCCTGGCCCTGATGCTGCCCTTCCCCATAAATTATAACAAAGGTCCACTCTTTGGACAGGAATGGATTGGACTTGGCAATGCAGCGTGACCATATATTCGAAGCACTTTATGGTTCTATACATCTATAGGATATCATCTTGCTGACCTCTGGCTGGAGGAAGGGGAGTGGACGGAGAGGGGGGGAAAGGAGGCTGTTGGGAAGATGAGACATGTATGGAGCAGAGAGGAATAGTGTGCAGTCACCGGACAGGGAGAGCAGTGGAAGCTGCATATAGGTGGGCATGTAAATTTATATGTGAATGTACATTTTCACTCAGTTATGTTAAATAAAAATTAAAAAAAAAAAAAAAAGATTAAGTCCACACTGTCATCCAGGTCACAGAACTCTCACATCTCATGTTGTCTTTCCTACGGGTCATCGAAACAGATCCAGATTTAGAAAGAATTCACAGAAGAATTCCGAATATACAGTTCTTAGTTTACTGTTCTGCACACCAATGTGATATGACATTGCTAGAGCTGTAACAGTGGTAATTTCAGTTATAAATCATTTGCTATCCCAGAAGAAAGTTGGAATTAAGCTAGTTAGGTTTTCTTCCATTTAAATGGGAACTAGCCCTGTTTGCTAAATTTGGCTTGGCACTAAATCCCAGGAATCTGTAGAACTTATTAAATACATAAATCTTGTGTTTTCTAAAACACTGCTTCATATGAATAAACCATAAATTCTTACTCTAAATTTCATAGGATAAGAACCATGGAGAATACAAGGTTTAGCTAGAAAATGTTGGCGTTTGAAGGGTGGGCGTTGTAGAACAGCCTTAAAGAGTCCACACATTGCCCACTCAGGTGGTGTCCGGTTTCTCTGTTTATGGAAAAATCCCATCGTATTAGTCCTGTCATGATCGTCTTACAGACCTCACTATGATCTCTGTAAGATATGAAGGGAAAAGATGTGGTTTCGTAAGTAATGGTTAAACTTAGATTACCTCATTCTCAAGCACTTGAAAATAACTGCATTTCCCAGAAGAAGTAAACAGATAGTGTCTTACTTTGGTCTAGGATTTTATACTTTGCAAAGTGGTTTTAAATATACCATATCATTAGATTTTACAGTTTGGCAAGAAAAATAATCATCTCCATTGTGTTTATGAGTAGTAATAGTTGTTAGTTATTTCACACTTGCTTCTTGCTCGACCGCACCTGGCTTTGGCTTTGCTTCTTGCCAGGCACTGTGCTAGCCACTCCTCCAATTTTCACAACAATTTTATGATGTCCATGCTATTATCCTCACAATGTGCATATCAAAAGAGAGGCTCAGAAAAGGGAACCAGTAAGTAACAGAGTGGAGATTTGAACCCGTGCTTTTCTAAATTAAAAGATACTGCTCCAAATCAATGACTTCCATACTATTTTGGCCACATATTACTTTTTAAAATAATTTTTATTTTGTTGTGGTTGAGATCATAGCAAAACACACACCAGTTCAGCAGTTGCTACATGTCCCGTTTAGTGACACTGAGTACATTCTCCAAGTTGTGCTACAGTTCTCATATTTCTTTCCTGAGTTGTTGCTCTGCCATTAACAAAGTCTCTGCTGTCTAAGATTCCTATCTAATCTTTCGAGCTGCTATTGTTAATTGGATCCCATATGGATAATTACTAAAAGACAATCACTCTGAAGGCAGGCTTTTTTTTAATAAGCTAAACTATTGTTTGGTGACCACATACTTTTAAGTTATCTATATACACATATACAGATATATATGTGTATATATATGTATTTTATAGATATACATACTGTAGATACATCTATATCATGTATATATAACCATACACATTAAAAACATGCAAAAATTAAAAAAAATGAGATAACTATAAACGCAAATAGAGGTTTTTGTTTGCTCAAGTTTGTTAGGCTTTCCTTAAACCCCCTGAAAAATCTCTTCTGTATCCAGTGAGCTTACTTTTGATGAGTCCTCTCCTCACTACATTATAGTGACTAACAGGTGAGGAAACCATCACACCAGGACCAACATCACCAAGAAAGACATGACATACACACAGGCATTGGGTGGAACAATACTACAGACAGAGGGACAGAACAAGTTTATTTTCAATAGTAGTGCTGGTCCTTCTTGCACAGTGAGTCACTTTCTGCAGCTGATGCAGTACTGGTAGTCTTTGTGCACCCCTCTTGCATTGCAGCAGAGATCTCACTCCCTTGTTACTGAGAACAGATACAGAAATGGGGTGAGCCAGGTGTCGTATAATACACATGCATGAGCAAAACAAATAAATACTTATTAAACCTGTAACAGGGAAGGAGTTTCCCTGATAAGGAAGGAAAAGAAAGTAAGACCCAGGAAGGCCCAGTTTCCAGCTGCTGTTATCAGGGAATGTTCCAGGCCTGAGGCTCCTGATTAGGCCACCTGTATGAGAAGAGGGGAAGCTGCAGTGGAACATCCTCCCAACAGAAACTAAGGCCCATCAGCCATCACAGCATCAGGGAAGGACTCGGGGAGGACTCCACCTCGCATCCTCCAGGGCCAGGTTTAGTGTTGTATTTCCATTCCATGCCACAGTCCCTTGGTCTGCCTCTGACCACAGTGCTCTGTGTAGTCCTCTCTGCCTGTGCCAGGAGCTGACAACTCTAGCTTGTCCACAAAGACTTACCCCTCTCAGGAGTAATCTCCTCAGAATCTGTGGACAGTAAAAGATACGAAGCTCTTGTCTTCATCAGTCAGGCTAAAATCTTCTTCAGGCCGTGTTTCCCTTGGCAGAGAACATCTCTTGCTTTCATTGCATAAGTGCTGACCTCCCCTTTTAGTTGATGCCATGGAGGATGGCGTGTGGGGGCCAGCGTGTTTAACACAAGTCAGTGTGGATTTGTTTTGTGGCCAAGTTTGACTGCACTCTAATTTTGCTGTGACAGGACACTGCAAAATTCAGTGTTTATCCCTTTACTGGAGTGTTTTTGCTAAATTTCAATGACTCTACAAATTCACATTAAATTGAGCAATATAAAGTCTTGCTATAGCCACTTAAAAACAAAAAAAAAAACACACGATTGTGCTTAATATTGCAGGTGTCTCCAGCCTGCAGAGTTCCTTGCATCTGGACCATTCTTTCTCTGTGTTGGTTCTGGGGAAAGATCCTTTGGTCTTATGTGGTGTTCCTGGCACTCCTTAGCTTTTAGTCAGATCCTCACATAATTTCTTTACCTGTGTCTGGGTTTCTCTGCTCTTTTTATGAGGCACTACTCAGAAGGGATAGAGCCCTGGTGATGCAGTGGTCAAGTGCTTGGTTGCTAACCAGAAAGTTAGTAGATCAAACCCACCGGCTGCTTCATGGGAAAAAGATGTGGCAATCTGCTTCCATGAAGATGGAGAGTCTTGGAAACCCTATGGGAGAAGTTCTACTCTGTTCTGTAGAGTTGGTGTGAGTCAGAATTGACTGCAATGGATTTCCTCAGAAGGGATTAGGTTTAGGATCCAGCCTGCTCCAATATGCCCTCACTAGCATGACCAAAGAAAATTTCTATTTCGTTACCGAGTCGCATTCACAGGTACAGGTGTTTGGGAACTTTATCACCTCTTTTTCAGAGACACAGTTCGATCCATAGCTAGTAGCTTTTAGAAGTGCTGCCTGTGTGCCAGCATATATTTTTGGCTTGTACTCATGCCGACTGGTTTATCACCTGAGACTCTCAAATTGGTCATTAGAATTTAAACCTCAGACAAGCTTCCCAATTCCTGACAGAGAAAGAGATCCATCCAGACTCTAGAATGCCAGATTCTCCTTACAACATAGGGACCGGCTCAGAAATTTAGGAACTGGTTACAAAAGGGGACCACATGAGGGACGCAGAGCTAAATACAAACCTGTGTGGGAGAAGTATTCAGGGAGCACCTTGTTCTGATAGTCACAGTAGCATTTTCACGGGAAAAGGGGACATTGAGTGTAATGCTGAAAAGCAAAGCAAAGACATGGGTTAGGTTAAGGTAGAGGAAAGCATGAAAAGTGAGAGAAAATACCAAGCACAACATGGAGATGAAACAGAAGGAAACAAGTCTCCGAAGAGAAGTGAACAAAGACAGACGGGAGTTTCCTGTACTGCAGACGACACAATCCAAAGAGGGAGTCATTGGCTGTGCCGAAGAACACACAGGTAATTAAGGGAATTTTGTACGTATCTTAAGAGTTTAAATAAGGTCATGTTTCTATAGCAGAAAATCCTATGGTTCTTTCCTTTGGTGGCACAGATTTAGTGTAGTTCAGCTCTACTGCTTAGCTGTGACCACCGGGCTTTGTGAAATCTCTCTCTCCCTCTCTCTGTCTCTCTCTCTCTCTCTCTCTCTCTGGAGAAACCTCCTGCAATTTGATAAAATTACTTTTGTCTTCAGAATGGAGGTTTATTATCTCTCTGCACAACCAGGAAATTGTCCCTCTTGGACTATAGAGATTCTTGACTACCTCCTCCAAATTAGTTTTTTTTTTTTCTTCCTCTGCTGGAACTTTTAATCAGTACAGTCTGCCAGGCGTAAGGCAGTGTATCCAGAAACTTCAGTGCTTACGTGCTTAGCAGACAGTCATTTCCCAGAGCACTTGTCTGTTCTTCCCAGTGAAGGATAATAGTGGAGGAAGGAGTCAAATACATATTGGGACTTACTGTACTCCAGGCCCTGTGAGAGGCGCTGTATGTGAAATATTTCACTTAAGAACAATAACTCTCTTAGGATGTAGACACCATTTTTTAAAAGATTAGCTGAAGCTCATAGGGATTAGGCCTGTGTGGAACACAGGGCGGAAATGATGAGAAATGAAGGAGACTAATACAGTGGAAGGGGGCAGTGGTGGTTCAGCGGTAGAATCCTTGACTCCTGTGGGGGAGACCTGGGTTCAATTCCTGGCTAATGTACCTCAAGTGCTGTGACGCTCATCTGCCAGTTGAGGCTTGCGCTTTGCTCTGATGCTGAACAAATGTCTGTGGGGCTTCCAAGCAAAAACAAACCAGGAAGAAGGGTCTAGTCATCTACTTCTGAAAGTTAGTTGGTGAAAACGCTGTGGGTCAGAATGATCTAATTCCATTGTACACAGGGTAGCCATGAGTTGGGGTGGCTTGATGGCAGTCAACCACAGAAGCAAATACAACTGAACCACCTCATGCCATGTACCCCAAACCAAACTAGCTGCTGTCGACTTGACTCTGACTTGTAACAACCCTATAGGGCAGAAGAGAACTGCCATGATGCCTGGTATTTAAACAAAACTCAAAAAACTCTCTGTCCACCTTACCTGGTACCAGCTACTTAGGTTTAGTTTTGCTCTTGAATGGAGATAAACTACCTGCTAAAATTCCTCTTCATATGTTTCTGCTCTCATTAAGGCAACCTTCCCATCCCCCACCCCTTTCTGCACTATGCCTTTTCTACCATTAAAGCAAATCAGTGGGGCTTGTTGACTCAGCAGAAGTGGACAGGCACAGCCCAGGTTCATAGGCTAGATGAGAATAAAGTAATGGATATTCCTCCCAGATAGGAAGGGGAAGTAGAAGCTCTTTTTGGGCTATAAGGGAGAGTATCAGTTGGGGTTCTCCAAAGAAAGACTCATTCAGGACTATACATACATGATGCATATATGCACACACACACATACACATGTTTATAGGCTCACAAAATTGAAGGAGTTGTCAAGTCTGCAATCTACAGGGCAGGTCAACAGGAGAGAAATGCTGTAGACTTTTCCAAGAAGGCATAGTTTTTGCTCATGAGGCCTTCAACTGACAAGCTGAGGCCTACTTACATCATGGAGAATAACTGCCTTTGTTTAAAGTTAGCTGATTGTGGGTGTGAGCCATATCTACAAACAACAGCAACATTTAGATTAGGATTTGTTGCCTAACTTGCCTGGCCAAGTTGACACATGAAAGGAATCAGCATAGGGAAGGAAAAAGTAGAATCCAAAGAGATGATCCAGAGTTATGCTGTTACCTGGATCCCACAGCATCGCAGACTCTCCAGCCCCCAAGAGTATACCACAAGCTGAAGATGGTAGGAGACAGCTGAGACTCTGTAAACTCTTCTGTGCCCTCATACATTCTGGGGAGGACTGGGAGAGTCAAGATACTTTGGAGATAAGAACACTATGGATAGGATCTTGAAATTTAAGTTGTTAGCTAAAAGATGATTTTTACCAGAAAACAAGAACAGTAACAGTAGAAGTACCTGTAACTGGTGAATTCCAGTCTTCCTGACCATCTGTCTTCAGTGAGAATAGGACCACTGGATTAAGATGAGAGAAATTATTGCAGGTGGAGAATTCAGCACTTGTCATGTGTCTCTAGTTTGCAGTGTCTTGACTTTGGACAATGCTATGTTTCTATAACTCACTTTCAAAGATTATTTATAGTGGTTCCTATCAAATGCAAGGAGACTTGCTGTAAGGCATTAGATGTCAAGCCACCTGAAGCATCACTCCAAACCATGGCATATCCTATCCGAAGCTATAGCATACATTAGGTTCTTGTGGCTCATCACAAAATAAAACCCTGCAAAGACCCAGAGGAGACAGCTGTGATAGAAGGGTGAACTCCCGGTTAAATCTCTGCTGAGAGGGCAGGCCCGAAAAGGACCCTAGTGTGCAGAAACCTGAACTGAGGAATCACATCTGCATACTCTCCAAGTGTTGTCCTCAGCCCGTGAGAAGGGCCATATGTGGAGACATCAGCCTCATGGGGAGATACCTCCGAGATCATGCCCTAACCCACCCTGGGAAAGCCCACAATCAATGACTGACACATACAGAGGTGGGGGATGAAAACTTAGTACTTGCACTTTGAGTTGAGACAACCCTGTGGTGCCATTTGTGGCATCAGGCTAACCTTTAAGCGAAACCACGTCTTTGCTTAGCATCTTTTTCTGCCCAATCTCATGTCTCTCATGCCTTTACAAATTCTTTCAGAGAACACTCTCCCACACTAAACTACCGCAAAAGAATACCTGCCATTGACTTCTGTGAAACCCCAGTAAGACATTTGCTGTGGTGTAGAAGTGGGGTGATGGGGGGGCCTGCTGGGCTGAGCACGACTGGTCTGTGGTGCTGCAGAATCCAACTCTCTCTCTGTAGTTATGATTTCTTTGTTACTTGGTGGGTAGATGTGGTAGGTTATAAAAATGGCTATCATTTCTTCCCTGTTGCTACAAGAGGGTTTATTTGTGTACTCCATAAATCTAGATTGGTCATATGACTTACTTTGATTTACAGGACATTGCCATAGATTGACTTGTGTCCTCCAAAAATATATGCCAACATGACTAGGCCATGATGCCTGGTATTGTATGGTTCTGTATTTTGTAATCTGATGTAATTATCCTATGTGTTATAAATTCTAATTTCTATAATGTTAATGAGGCAAGATTAGAAGCACTTATGTTAGTGAGGCAGGACACCATCTACAGGACTAAGGTGTTATCATGGGTCAATCATTTAAGATATTAAAGAGAAAATCAAGCAGAGAGAGAGAGAGGAGCCAGGTATAGAGTATGTCCTTTGGACCCAGGGTCAGTGTACTGAGAAACTCTTAGACCAGGTGAAGACTGATGACAGTGACATTCCCCTAGAGCTGACAGAGAGAGAGCCTTTCTCTGGAGCTGGAACCCTAAATCTGTACTTCTAGCCTCCTAAACTTTGAAAAATAAATTTGTGTTTGCTAGAGCCACCCATTTGTGATATTTTGTTGTAGCAGCACTAGATAACTAGACAGACGTGAACAAGTATGACACAAACAAAGGTCTGAAAAGTGTGTGGATGTTTGTCTCTTTTACTGTTTTTGAAACTCTGGGAAACTATGTGAATAAATTCAGACGAACCTACGGGATGATAAGAAGCACGTAGCCTAGGTGTTCTTCATTGTTTCTAGATGTAGAATCTGCTGCATAAAGAGAGACACAGAGCCCGGTTTTCCCATCATCCCCAGAAGCAAAGCTACCAAGCTGAGCAGCACTGTATCTTAGATGTGTGAGCGAACCCAGGTGAGACAAGCAGAGTTACCGAGACTAAATCATTGACTCATAGAATCATGGAGTAAATAAATGTTATTTTAAACCATAGAATTTTGTTTGCTATGTGGAAGATGCTAACTGATACATTGTACTAAATTGGGATGGCTCACAACTGCTGTAGGCTCAAAGTGCTGCCATGGAAACTCGTATAGCATGATGTTGTTGTTGCTAGGTGCCGTCAAGTTGGTTCTAACTAACAGCAACCCTGCATATGACAGAATGAACTACTGCCAAGTTCTATGCCTTCCTGACAGTCATGCCTGAGCTCATTGTTGCAGCGACTGTGTCAACCCATCTCTTTTTTGCTGATCCTCCACCAAGCATGGTGTCTTTCTCCAGGGGCTGATCCCTTCGATAACAGGTCCACATTATGTGAAACATAATCTCACCATCCTTGATTCTGAGGAGCGTTCTCGTTGTACTTCTTCCCAAACAGATTTGTTCACTCTTTGGCAGTCCACAGCATATTCAATATTCGTTGCCAGCACAAGTCAGTGGTGTCGGTTATTCTTTGGTCTTCCTTATACATTGGTCAGCTTTCACATGCGTGTGAGGCAGTTCATAGACAATGTAACTTGAGTCAGGCATACCTTAGTCTTCAAGATGACATCTTTGCTTTTTAGCACCTTAAGGAGGTCTTTTGCATCAGATTTGCCAAATTCAGTGCATCTTGATTTCTTGGCTGCTTCCATGATTGGCAGTTGTGGCCCCAAGCAAAAGGAAATCCTTGACAGCTTCAGTCTTTTCTCTGAATATCATGATGGTGTCTATTGGTCCAGTTGTGCGGATTTTTGTTTTTGTTTATGTTGAGGTGTAATCCATACTGAAGGCTGTAGTCTTTGATCTTCATCAGCATTTTAGGTGCTCTTTCGGCAAGCAAGATTGTGTTATTTGCATATCGCGGGTGGTTAATGAGTCTTCCTCCAGTCTCGGTGCCCTGTTCTTCTTTGCATAGTCCAGCTTCCCAGATTATTTGCTCAGCATGCAGAATGAACAGGTATGGTGAAAGGATATAAGCCTGATGCACACCTTTCTTGACTTTAAATTACGTAGTATCCCTTGTTCTGTTTGAACAACTGCCTCTTGATCTATGCATAGGTTCCTCATGAGCACAACTGAGTGCTCTGGAATTCCATAATTTGTTATGATCCACCCAGTGGGATACTTTTTCATAGTAAATAAAACCCAAGTAAATATCTCTATGGTATTCTTTGCCTTCAGCCAGGGATTGACTGATATCAGCAATGATATCGGTGGTTCCAAGTCCTCTGCTGAGTCAAATATGAATTTCTGGCAGTTCTGTCTGTGTACCGTTGCAGGCACTTTTGAATGATCTTCAGGAGAATTTTTCATGTGTATGATAATAATATGTATGATATATATGCTATAATGATAATAATAACTTCCACACTCAGTTGTGATCCCTTTCTTGGGAGTAGGCGTAAATATGGATCTCTTCCAGCTGGTTGGCTGAGTAGCTGTCCTCCAAATTCCTTGGCATAGATGAGTGAGCACTTCCAGTGCTGTGTTCATTTATTGAAACATCAGCATTCTGTCAATTCATGGAGCCTTGTTTTTCACCATCATGTATGCATACAAATATCTAAGCACACACATATATAAGTAGATATTTATACACACACATGTATATGTAGAAACACACACATATATTTACACATCTGTATTGTAAGTCACTTGGCTTGGCCATATTGTAAAATGCCTTTTTTAAAGTCAGTGTGCTTTCTTGGAATTTACATAGGCAAATGCTGCCGTTATCACTAACTTAGGCCTTGAACATTCTAGGTAAACAATTTATACTGTAGCATGAAAAGAAAGAATCGTATTTTTATTGAGTACCAGGTGCTTTCACATGTGCTCTCATTAATCCTCACAATTACATGCTTAGTGTATGTTTTAGTCAGCTAGGGCTGCTCGGACAGAAATATCACAAAGTGGATGGCTTTAACAAAGGAAAGTTTATTCTTACACAGTCCAGTATGTTCTAAGTCCAAATTCAGGGTGTCCGCTCCAGGGGAAGGTTCTCCCCCTTGCCAGCTCTGGAGGAAAGTCCAGTATTGCATTAGTCTTTGTCCAGGGAGCATCTTGGCGCAGGAACCTCAGGTCTGAAGGATGCGCTCTTCTCCTGGTGCTGCTTGCTTGATGGTACGAGGTTCCCAATGCTCTGCCAGCTTCTCTTTCCTTTTATCTCTCGCAGGGTGAAAGGATTAATGGTGGGGCAAGCCATACTCCAGGGAAACTCCCTTTACAGTGGAGCAGGGAGGTGATCCTATGAAGGGATTTACCGCCCCACCCTAATCTTTAACATACAGCATAGGAAAACCACAAAATGGAGGGCAGTCACGAGATACGGGAATCACGGCCCAGCCACATGGCTACACCTATTTAGGGGGTGGGGACACAATTCAATCTGTTACAGTGTGTTATATTCATTTTCACAAGAGAAGAAACTAATGCTTAAAGATGGCATACAAGTTCCTGAAGGTGGTGGTGTCAGCAGACGGATGTGAAGATTTTGGAGCCTGACTTCCAAGATGTCTCTGCTCTGCTTTCTATAACCGAGTAACACCTGTAAGCCTGGACAGTTTCTTTAAGTGGTTATTTGGAAATGCAGTGCATCTTGTTGCAATAGCAAAAAACCAAACTCAGTGCCATCGAGTCTATTCTGACCCATAGTGATTCTACAGGACAGAGTAGAACTGTGCTGTGGAGGTTCCAAAGAGCACCCGGTGGACTTGAACTGCTGGCCTTCTGGTCAGCAGCCATAGCACTTAACCACTATGCCACCAGGGTCTCCATGTTGCAATATGTATGTTTAATAATAGGATAAAGGTAACTGGATGAATCTGTAGGTTCTATTTGCAACTTTCAGTCTTGACCTCTGAGTCTCATGTGGAGCTCCACTTTTGCAGGAGATTTTAAAGCAATTGTTATTGACATGTTGTTTAGAACAGCATTTCCCAATTTACAGAGTAGGCAAATACACTGCTAAATTTTCAAATGCATCCTTTCAGTTATCTCTCAGCTAAAATTATTCCCCAAGCATGAAAGACGTTTTATGCTTTATAGCAATGTTTCTTATGTGCCTCTACATGCCAGTTCCTGCCCTCGACTCTAGAGAGAGAAGGAAGAATGACACATAGTCTGTTCTTTCAAGTAGCTCACCCTTTCGTGAAAGCAGACTCACACACATAATCATAAGACAATAAGGGGAATAAGTGAGTGTTAAAGACGGTACTTAGACTAGTCTGGTTAGTGGAGGAGGGAGTGGTCAGGAAACACTTCTTACAGGAGGTGAAACCTACAATGAGGTCCCCTGGTTGAAGTGTAGGGTGGATGGTGGTGTCAGAATGGAATATATGAACATCCAACCCCGAATACTAATTGGAATTCTAACCCCTGTACCTGTATACACCATTGTGCTTGGGAATAGGGTTGTGTTAATGAGGCCGTGTCAGTAGACTGTATGTCGCAAACCCAATCATTTCTGGGTTATAAAAAGAGCTGATTAGACACAAGAAAAAGCACAGATATTAGGGTGGGGGAGAATGGATGCCACATGAGGATGGCCAAGAAACCAGGCCACTCCGGGCTGCAGAAGCTAATGGAGTCCCCAGGTGGCTCAGATGGTTAAGTTCTGGACCACCGGCAGAAGGGTTGGCAGTTCGAACCCACTCAAAGGCTCCTTGGAGGACAGACCTGGCAATCTCCTTCCAAAAGGCCGTAGACTTGCAAACCCTATGGAGCAGTTCTACTCTGCACACATGGGGTTGCCATGAGTCAGAATTGACTTGAGGGGAAACTAGCAACAACACAGAAGCCCAAAGAGACAAGGATCTTCCCTCAACAGAGAGAGTCTTCCACTATACCTGGTGTCCTGAGTTTGACTTCTAGCCTCCTATACTGTGAGAAAATAAATTTCTGTTCTTTATGTTTACCAACTGGGGTTATCTCTGTTACAACAGCACTACAAAACTAAGGCGAGGGGTATATTAGCTAAAGTGATGTTTCAGTAGCCTCACATAGCAAAAGCTTCAATTCTGTTCCCATCAGAGCTCAGTGCTGTGTCACCATTCAGAAGGTACATGTTCACACTCTGCCCACAAAGTCATTTAGGGACCAAGGCTGACAGAGGCTGTGCCACCAGTGACACACACCCTTTGGTGTTTCACTGATATCCCAAATAGAGAAAAGAATAGGGTGAAGAATTGTCTCTAGAGCCTTCCCACTCTTTCAAACAGGAGCTAACTCCTATTTTCATGATTTCATTTTCTTAACTACATAAGGCAAATTATTAGTGTCAATCACAAGGAATCATCTAAATGAAATTTGTTTTCCTTAATGTTTACAGGGGAGAAAAATGGCACACTGAGTAGAAAGTGGTGTATGGTTCTTTACAGACAGATGCCGAATAATGAAGGATGATGAGCCCAAAGATTACAGGTAAACTACAGTCACTCTGTCACAAAAGGCAACGACCTTCTCTGATCCTATTTGGCAAGAACAGTAAGAACCGTATGTTCCTTGAATCTGTGATTTCCAATGACTCTAAGATAATTCTTCCTCGAACTCACTTCTGTATCATCATCAAATCCAGGCTTCTGTTGAGGTACTGCTAAGAAGCCCTTAATGGCCAGTCTAGTAAGTACACATTTCATTAGAATTAGAAATTGATCAATATTTAAGAAACCAATGTGAAACAAACACCAGGATCATGTGGTTCATTTATTAGAATAACAATATTTATTCTCCCTTCTGCCATGTACTAGCTATCTGATTTTGAACTTCTCACTTTAACCTTTCTGGTTGTTTTAGTCATCTGGTTCTGCCATAACAGAAATAGCACAAGTGGATGGCTTTAACAAAGGGAATTTTATTCTCACACAGTGCAGTAGTCAATAGACTTCCAATAAGTCCAGGGAAATGTTCTCTATCTCTGTCAGCTCTGGAGGAAGGTTTTTTTGTTGCATCAGTCTTCCTTTGATCTGGGAGCATCTTGGCATAGGAACCTTAGGTCCGAAGGACACGCTGTGCTTCAGGTACTGCTTTCTTAATAGTGTGAGGTCCCCAACTGTCTGCTTGCTTCCCCTTTCTTTTATCTCTTGTAGGATAAAAGGTGGTGCAAGCCACACTCCAGGGAAATTCCCTTTACAGTGGAGCAGGGAGATGACCTTAGGAAGGGTGTTATAGTCCCACCTTAATTCTGCTTAACATCGTCTAATCTTACTCTATTAGCCGCAAGCAGAGATCAGGATTTACAACACAGGAAAATCACAAAACAGAGGACAATCACATGATACTGGCAGTCATGGGCCAGACAAATTGCTACACACATTTTTGGGGGGATACAAATGAATCCATGACACTGGTTTTCACTCAGCTTTCAATCTTTAAAATAAAAATGATAATGCTTCTCTTTCGACTTAAAATCTTTTGAAAACCAAGAAATAAATAATGTGAAAATGCCATTTAAGCTGTAAGAGCTGGAAAGTATTAAGATAATTTAATAAATAGGCCTCATGTATTTTTGTTTATGCTTCTTTCTGTGTGGTGATAAGCTGTATCTGCTTTACATTAAAAAAAAGCCTAAGATCAGATAAAATTATCCATAATGTATTTTTATTCCTGTTACTTTTGCTCTGGTGGTAGACAAAGGTGAAGGCAAATCACCTTAAAAGCTCATTTAATCTCAATGACTACTCATTATTTTAAAGCAGTGTGGGATAAGAGTTGAGTTAATCATATTGTTAGATAGATGAGATAATAATCCTCAGAGCTTGGAAATTTGGCGAATGCAGCTTTTAGCCACTTATTAAAAATTTGAACAAAAAATTTTTTTTCTTGTACTTTGGGTGAAGGCTTATACAGTAAATTAGTTTCTCATTAAACAGTTTAGTATGGGTAACAACCACACAACATGTGAGCACTCTCCCTTCTCAGCCTTGTATTCTCTATTCCCAGCTTCCCTGTCCCCTCTGGCCTTTTAGTCCTTGCCACTGGGCTGCTATGCACCTTCAGTCTCATTTTGTCCTATGGGTCTGTCTAATTTTAGGCTAAAAGGTGAACCTCTGGAGTGACTTCATTAGTGAGCTATAAGAGTTTCTGGGGGTTATACTATTGGGGTTTCCCCATTCTGTCGGTCCTAAATCTGGTCCTTTTTTTTTTTTTTTTGAGTTAACAAAATTTTTTAAGACTAGCAGTTCATAGAGTAAAGATCTTTGATTTACCTGTTGCTAAAATTATGAAGGGGAAATTAGTGTCTTTCATTAACAGCCTTCAGTGCCACTCAGTAAACTGTCTCAGTATCTTAAGGATACCGACACAACTGACTTTCTAAAAAAGTGAAATAAAAAAAGAGAGAGAGACTGGTGTACATTACTCCAATGAATCTCACTAATTTTTGGCCACTGCAGTGGCTAGTTTTTTGGTATCAGATAACTTTGGCCAGAACATGAATTTGGTCAATCAAACAGCAGACTCTTGGATAAGTAGAATAAATAAACGATAAAAGCCCTTTTAAAGAAAGTGATTAGTCCCTTAGTCTCAATACAATTTTACAACTGCACATTTCCTTGGCTGTGAAAGCGAAAGGTGAGAGACTGTAGAAACAAATGCTAAATCTGGAAGGAGCTTGAGGATATTTTAAGTTTGCGTCTGTGCTGAGCTGTATTTTGGCACTTTGGAGAGTTGTGGCATTGAGCAGCTACAGTGGCTTCTTCCCTCGTTTTAGAACTACGAGCTCCTCATCAGTTATGCTGATGAGTAAATGACAGTTGATTAGTTTCCTGTATGGCAGTCACTCTTGACTGAGACCGGAAGAAAATATTCTCTAATTATTTTGAAAGGCTAGTTGATGCATTGTATTTGGTTTTAACCCATGTTAAGTCATCAATGAGAAACAACAAAATGCCATTTCGTGGGGCAGATTTTTTATTTTGTAATGCAACTACTTTTATTAGAACCCTGAAAATATTTCATTTAATCTCTGCAAAAACTCAACTGTCATTGAAAGATATGAAAATTAAGGCACAGAAACTGCAAGAAGACAGTCAAATCACTTCCTCTAAGCTTGTGAGAGAAGAGTAACACAAGCATGTGAATATATACAAAAAGTGACGTTGCTTCTTTGGACAAGAGTATTTATAAGCTTATATCATCTTTAAAAGCTGGTGAGCTTACACAATAAAACCCAAACCCACACCCACTGCTGTCAAGGCAATTCCAACCCATAGAGACCCTGTAAGACAGAGTGGGATTTCTCCATAGAGTTTCAAGGACTGCCTGGCAGATTTCAACTGTCAGCCTTTTGGCTACATCTGCACCAAATGTCTGCACAAATTTCTACATTGGTAAGTATAATCTGAGGTCTTCCAAGCTATGCGTGGCCGTTTAAAATACAACTGTTGGTCTCCTACCACCTGGATCAAAGAAGACTGCAGAAAACCAAAGACTTAGAGGAAAAATGATCCAAAGAATTAATGGACCACAGAGCCACAACCGAGATGATCCCAAACCAGAAGAACTAGACGATCCCCAGATACAACTATTGACCACTCTGACTCGGATCACGACAGTGGGTTCCCAACAAAATGGGAGAAAAATTGTAGAATAAAAAAATTAAATTCACTTTGCTAGACTTAGTGGTCTCATAGAGACTGAAAGAACCCCTGAGATTATGGCCCTAAGACTCTTCTGAACTGGAACTGAAGCCATTCCCAGATACTGCTTTTCAGTCAAACCATCAACAGTCCTGTAAAATAAACAATGTCACTCAAGAGGAAATTGCTCCTTAGAAAAATCAATTATATGAGATTAAAAGGGCCACAAATGCCAGGAAGCAAAGATGAGAAGGCAAGAAGGGGTAGAAGATCAAGACCAAAGGAAACAGGGTGACAAGGACAGAAACGGAGAGGGTGCTGATATATTGTGGGCAATGAGACAAATGTCTTAGAACACTTTGTGTACAAATGATCAAGTGGGAAAATAATTTGCTCCATAAACTTTAGTGGTGTAGTGGGTAAGTGCTATATCTGCTAACCAAAAACAAAGGTTGGCAGTTTGAATCTGCCAGGTGCTCTTTGGAAACTCTATGGATCAGTTCTTCTCTGTCCTATAGGATGGCTATGAGTCAGAATTGACTTGATGGCAGCGGGTTAGTGGGTAATGCACAATGAAAAAATTAGAAAAAGAAAAATACAACAAGAGTGTCAGGGAAGACAAAATTCCCAAATATCAGAGAAGGGCCTGACATGGCCACTGGTGTCACTGTCCTTTCTGTCCAGAGATTTTAATGGATGTGGGCCACCCACGCTGTCAGAGGTACATTAAGCTTGAAGTGCTCTCAGTACAGCTACAGGAAGTGGCTGTCGGCAATGACCTTCATAGAATCCATCTTCCTGCTAGCCACTTTCACTTTTCTTGCTCTTCAACATTTATTCCTTTGATTTAGTGATTGGCTTTTGGCTCTGGCTCAGAGTTTCTTTGCTTGGATGATGTATTTGATCATGTTTCTGTGGCCGTGACTGTCCAGCCATCTTCATGCAGTCTCTGACTCTGTCCAGCACAATCATAGGTAAGAGATGCTCCTGTCTATCATCATTCTCTCAAGCATCCTCACTGGTCAGGCCCTCTGGGGAAGAAGGATTAGAAGAATTCTCTTCACCTTTCCCTCAATCTCCTGCATTGCCTCATGTATAAAGAGGTTTGGGGACATGCTGAAGATCTCTGCAGGTGCCTTAGATTACCCCCTCTCTTTGCTATGTGGAGTCTGTTGGTAGGTGAGAGAAAAAGAAAATTGAGAAACTGTGATAATATCTTTATGGATGAGAATCAGCATAAAACTGTTTCCCGAAGGTAGAAATCAATTGTATTTCTACTTCTCCATAATTTCTGACTCTAGCCACCCATGCAGTTCTCTCTAACTTTCCCTAACCACCCGGGATAGGTCAGACCTTCTGAGTTAAGAGGACACCATCTTTGGGTTCATTCATTTGCTGAAATGACTCAGAATTCATGGAAAACTCCATACTTGTGACCGCGGTTTTAGTAAAAGTATACAAGTCAGGATAGTAATAAAGAAGCGATGCATGGACAAAATCTGGGATGGTTCCCACTGCAGAGCTGCTGCCTCTCAGAGAGGGCACATCACTGCCTCGAAGCTCTCCGAGCCTCAGTATTCTGGGCTTTATGGGCTGGTCCTGTGTGATATGTTGGATGACGTCTCCTGAAGCAAGTTGACATTATTAGCCTACTGAGTGAGTCTTTTCTCATCTGGCCAGCCCCCACCTGTCATCACAAATCCCTCAGTATGGTCTGGAAATTACAGACCAAGGAACCCCAGTGATTCTGAGGACGTCATTTCTTCCCAGTCAAGGACAGCAGCCACCTCACCTAAGGTAAAACTAGATCGCTTACCCCACGCTGATATTTACTACATGCTTATTGTACCAAGAATTGTAATTTTTGCTTATTAAATACTTACATCACTGCCAGTTGATGAAAAGGACTCCTAAAGCTCAGAGAAATCTCCGTAGCTAGTAAGGGGCAGAGCTTGGATTTGAACAAACTCTAGCTAATTCTCAAACCTTTGCTTTCCTCTACATCCCAATACCTCACTCAAATATCTATGTATAGACAAATGGCTCAAAGTTGAGTGAATCAGATATAATTCACTTTGTGTTTCTGTCGTGGGTTGAACTGTATCCACCCCAAAACTGTGTGTACCAATTTGGCTGGGCCACGCTTCCTAGTTTTGTGTGACTTCCCTCTACGTTGTAAATCCTGCCTCTGTGATAATAATGAGGGGTGATGGGCTGCAGTTGTGTTGGTGAGGCAGGATTGTGCCTTGAGGCAGTCTCTCAGGAGCTAAAGGGAGATAGAAGCAAGCAGAGAGTTGGGAACCTCATACCACCAGGAAGGTAGCACTGGGAGCCAAGGGTGTCTTTTGGACTCGGGATATCTGTACCTCACAAGCTCCCAGTCTAAGGGAAGACTGACAGCAAGGACTTTTCTCTAGAGCCAACAGAGAAAGCCTTCCCCTGGAATTGATACCCTGAATTTGTACTTTTTAGCCTGCCTTTCTGTGAGAAAATAAATTTCTCTTTGTTAAAGCCATCCACTATGATATTTCTATTATAGCAGCACTAGATGACTAAGACAGTTTCATTTTATTTTTCTGATACCATTTAATAAGTGATCATTAATATTGACTATGTTCCATCTTTCATTCATTTGGAAACCTTGGTGGTATGGTGGTAAAGTTTTATGCCTGCCAGCCAAAACGTCAGCAGTTCATGTCCACCAGGCACTCCTTGGAAACTCTATCCTATAGGGTTGCTATGAATCAGAATCAACTCAGTGATAATGAGTTTGATTTTTGGTTTCATTCATTCACTCAACAAATACTGAGTAACTACAACTGGATGCCAGTTTCTATTGTAAGCATTTGGGATATATCAATGAAAAAGAAATGAAAAACATCCTTCCTGTAGTACTGTTCATATTCTAGTGGTTGAGAAAAACTAAGCAATAAACACAATAAACAAGTAAATTGTGCAGTGTATTCAAAGGGAATGAATAAACTGGAGAAAACCAAGAGAGCTAAGAATGGCCGTGGAGATCAGCAGTGGTGTGTGAGTTGCGGGGTGGCCGCACCGTGGGGCAGTTCTACTGTGTCCTGTAGGGTCACCATGAGTGGGATGTGACTCCACAGCAGCAGGTTTGGTTTCCATATTAAAGTGGAATCGTTGACAGGATGACAGACGAACAAAGACCTGAAGGAACTAAGCAGTGTTGTTGGTTGGTTGGTTGGTTGTTTTAAGTTAGCAGCTAAGACTTGGCCACAATGTACAAAGAATTTCCATTTCCATTTTTAGTTGCATATAAAAAATTTAAATTTTAAGGCAACTGATTACAAAAAAAGAATTTGGGCCTAATTCACAGTTATCTTATTTTGCATGAAATTATATATGTATTTGTAGTTACCTATGTTATATATATGGTTATCTATAGTTGCATGAAATTCTTGGATACCTGTTGATTTCTTCTCTTATATTCACTGTTCCCCTCGTGAAGTTTGGTTCCATCCTGGCACACATGGGGCCACCACCTGTCAGAATTGACTCAACAGCAACTGGTGTTTTTATTTTACCTTTGGAGTCTCTGGGTGGTGCGAGGAGTTAACGCATTCAACTGCTAACTGAAAGACTGGAGGTTAGAGTACACCCAGAGGCACCTCAGAAGAAAGGCATGGTAACCTGCTTCCAGAAATCAGCTGCTGAAAACCTTATTCAGCACAATTCCACTCTGACACACGTGGGGTCCCCACAAGTCAGAGTCAGTCCAGTGAAGACTGGTTATGTTGGGAATTAAAACCTGGACATGGATGGACACACCCTCTGACCTCAAGGAGTTAAAAATCTGGTGATTTACCACTCTCTGGAGCTACTTTAGGATAGGAACCTTGTTAAAAATATTAGTTGATATTTTAACCTACAGCATGGTTGGAAACCCTGGTAGTTAGTGATGAGGAGCCTCGGCTGCTAACCAAAAGGTCAGCAGTTCATATGAATCAGTTGCTCCTTAACCCTCCGGGATCACGATGAGTCAGAATCAACTCAAGGCAATGGGTTTGGCTTGGGGTATAGCATCTTCGTGCACCATTATTTGATTCCTACAGAGAGCATTGAATGGCTCTCTTTCATGCTCTGGTGTTGAAGAATAGGTCAGATGCAATGTCAGAAGCCTCAGTTTATCTCAGAAATACCTCACATGCTTGATAACTTTTCTCTGTTCATTCTGATCATGTAAAATCACTGCTGGGACTCAGACTTCCAGAAGTGTATTATATCTTTGAAAGATTTATGAAAAAACACTGAACAGAGAGATTCATAATTAAATAACAATGTCAACAACTGATTATCCATTTTACCCAAAGATTTGTAACTGGATTACTTTAAAAGGCAGTATACTTTTATGCGTTTAGAAATATGATCCAATGCATTAAATATTTATAGTGGACATACTACTTTTTCAGGATACAAGTATTGTATCTAGAGCGAGGTATAGTGGTACGAAGGCTTCAGTATTACTCGTATTAGCTCTGCCAAATCAAAAGATAAGAGCACCAGATGTGGGGATGTCATGCTGATTAAACCTAGTGTCACGGAAACTAAAGGCAGTTCATTATGCCTAAGGGAGGGAGGAAGACAAGAAGAATTCACTCTCATTTCCTCAAGGGCAAGCTGAGCAGCAGAAGAAGCAGCTGTACTTTTCCACTTTCCTTTTATGGTAGGAGCCTTTTCTATTGACTGTGATTGTGTTCATGTTTGTGTATGTATGTATGTAAACATATTTGGGGTTAATATTGCTAAAAAGACAGTTTACACATCGGTTTATACATATAGTAGCCATATATCCATGTTTATGTTTTTATGTCTGCAGTGGTACAGCAGTTATGAGCTCAGCTGCTAAACAAAAGTTTGGCAGTTTGAATCCACCAGCCACTCCTTGAAACTCTGTGGGGCTGTTGTATTCTGCCCTATAGGGTCACTGTGAGTTGGAAAAGAAGGCAACATGTTTGGTTAGGGTATATACCTATAAATATATGCCTTTACCTTATTTCTATATATGTATGTGTACATGTATTTATTATATATGTATATACTTTAAATATATGCTTGTGTGTGGGTGTATGTATGTATATATACAAGTTGTATGTACTCTATGTGTATGCAGTATAAAACTCTCTTCAAGATAACTTCTCCATTGCTAGCTCTAGAAATTTCTGTCTAACGCTGTAATGCATAACATAGTTTTCAAAAGGGAGAGATTATCATGAGTCCTTTCTTCTTTTCATTATGTCATGTTTCAGAGTACTTCAAGTCAAATGGCAGAAGAGCAGGTTGATATATTAGAGGCTGTGAGATTAACCACCTGTGTATGCATGCCCTGCTCTCACCTGCTCAGAGCTTATCATCCCCTCAAGGAACAAAAACTAAACATACAGTCCCATCATGTAACAAATCTCAATTTAGATAAACCAGCTCTGCCACAGAAGACATAAGACACAGGAGCAGAGCAAGTGATTGTGTACTAAATGTCTTGGTACGTCTATTGCTGGGGAAAGGAGCAGCCATGCCCCAAACTGATGTAATCAGTAGTGTTCAGAAGTGCACACCCCCTTACTCCACATACACACACACACTCCCCTTTGGCTTTTTCAAGTTTTACTTCATTTAGAGGGAAGTAATCCTGCCTGGAAACCCTAGTGGTATAGTGGTTAAGTCTTATGGCTGCTAACCAGGCCCACTGTCTGCTAATGTAGTTTTCCTTTTGGTCCTCTATGGTAGGATTTTATCTTGATTACAGATTAAATGATTGAATGTAATCAGTGATGAGAAGTGCTGGATGTCACATCATTTAGTTTCATTTTGTTTGCATAGGGTCACTGTGAGTTGGAACCTACTTGATGGAACCTAACAACAACCACAGAGACAGAGAAAGAAAGAGATTTGTGCAGGAAAATGGTTCACCAGGTGGTTATAGAGGCTAGCAGGTCTCAATGTGTCAGAGAGCAGGCAGGAATCTTCCCTTGATTCAGATAGTTGCAAGGGCTGACAAAACCAGAATCAGCAGGTCACATGGTAGGCTCATATGCTCATGGACTGCAGAGACTGATGGATCCAAGAAGGGCAGATACGATGGTAGGCTTTAGTTCACATGCTGCAGAGACTGGTAAATTTCAATATGAGCAAGCAGTATGGCAGGCTGTTGGCTCAAGTCCCCAGAACCAGAAGTCAGATGATGACAAGCTGGATATAGGACCCAGAGGAGGTGTTATCAGAACCTCCATATACATATATTTGGGTACTGGCCACACCCCCAAGTGAACTCTGATCGCATCATGGAGGATGATTGTGTCACTACCTCACTGCCAAATTACATAACTACAAAACCACTTCGTTGTATAACTGCCAAACCATTTACACTCATGGCCTAGCCAAGGTGACACACAACCTTAACTATCATAGCAATGGAATAGAGGATTGGGCAAAGCCCAGAGATCAGTAGGTCAGGGGAAAAGTTCTTTGGGTTAAACACACGTGTGTAGTACGTCTTTGCCTGTGGTTGTTCATGTAAGGAATTAACTGAACAAGAGCAAATAGATTTGAAATCCTCTACATTTTTTAGAGAGTTGTATTGCCAAGGCTAGTGTTGTCGTTATTCTTAGACGCCGTTGAGTCAGCCTCTGGTTCTGCACTGTCCCCGTGATTGGTTGCAGATCAGATCACTGTGATTCATACGGTTTTCCTTGGCTGGTTTTCCAAAGTAGATCACCAGAACTTTTTCCCTACTTCTTCTTAGTCTGGGGGTGCTACTGAAACCAGTTTAGCATCATATCAACTCTCAAGCCTCTGATGACAGAGAGGTGGTGGCGGTGCATCTGATGCATTCACCAGGAACCACACCTGGATCTCCTGCATGAAGGGTGAGAATCTGACCATTGAACCACCAGTGCCTCTTTACAAACTCTAGTAAGTTTTAAGCATTAAAACTCTAAGGACATTGCTGTACTCCAAATTTAGACTGATGAGAAGTAGGCCAAAAAAAGAAGGAAAAGAAAGAATCTTTGCACATAAGAAAAGTTGCTTCCTGTAAGACCTATTCATAGGTGGTCTTGGATGAGAGCAGACAAAGAAGAATCTCCCAGCAACAGAACCTGGTGATTCCATAATGAATAACCAAGGAATATACTCTAATGAGAGCCTCCTTGACTGCTAAGCTTTCCAGCCCAGCAATATTTGGAATTAACTCTGGAATAGTTCATTTTGCATTTTTCCCATGATGCTCTTCTCTGAACAGGGGCTAATAGTGCAATTATCCTGGTCTTTTTTTTTTTTAACCATTAATTATTGAGTGTGTTGAGGAAAGATAAATTGCTTATTTTACAGGTCACCAGACTATGAGAAGTTGTATGTAGATTTTTGGAAAGACTGTAGCCAGAGACACTGAAGAACTGAATGAAGCAATTAAATTAAGCCTTTGGGTTTTTTTCTTTCGTGTCTGTGGAGAGGGCAGGGAGACAGGAGTTGAGTATGCTGTGCCATAGAAAAGAAGGGTAGCCAAGGAGGTGGATGGTGACTGACGTAGCTAATTGCTTTCCCAGTTGTTATTCTACCCTTCTTGGCTGCTGTCATGAATTTAACTGTGCCCCACAAAATATGTGTCAACTTGGCTAAGGCCTGATTTCCAGTACTGTGTGGCTGTCCTCTGTTTTGTGATCTGAGGTAGTTATCCTATGTTTTGTCAATTCAGACCTCTTTCATGTTAATGAGGCAGGACCCAGTCTACAAAATTAGGTTTTGTCCTAAGTCAGTCTCTTTTGAGATATAAAAGAGAAGTGAACAAAGAGACACCAAGTGAACAGCATTGCCACCAAGCAGAAGAATCTGGAGTACAAGTGTTTGGACCTGGGGGTCTCCCCACAACTTTCCCCCAGCACACTGAAATGTACTGGAATAGGGGAAGATTGATGACAACACTTTCCTCAGAGAAAGCCATCCCTGGGAACTGGTACCCTGAATTCAGATTTCTGATCTTCCTAACCTGTGAGATAATAAATTTCTGTTTGTTAAAGCCATCTACTTGTGGTCTTTCTGTTATAGCAGCTGTAGGTAACTAAGACACGTGCTGAAGGAATTCTAATTTTGTTTGAAGTGTTAGTAGCTGGGACTTAATCAAAGTCACCTAGACTGCTAAAACCAGATTAACAGACTTACATTCCTTTACCTGTCTCCAGGGTAATAAATCAATTATTCAGGCCTTCAGGGAGGTAATGACATTGTTTGATAAGATGTAATCTTGTGACTCCCTGTTCTATCCTGTGACAAGGTTTGACATCTTCCAGATGCAAAGCTCCTTGTAACCTGGCTATAAAAGCCACTGGAATTGTAACCCCAGCAGGACAGTCTTGGAGAAATTATTCGCAGTCTCCCACACTCACATGCTTGTCTGTTAACAGAGCATTGCTTGAACCTTTCACCATCTCTGAATTTGGCTGCAGTGATGGGCAGAACAAACTTGCTTTGGGGTTGTTGTTGTTCTTCTTCTTCGGTGTCGTTGAGTCAGTTCAGACTCATAGCAACCGTATGAGCAATGGAACAAAACACTGCCTGGTCTTTCACCACATCCACAATCATTTTTATGCTTAAGCCCACTGTATCAATCCATTACTGTTGGTATGGTAACAGTAATATTTGTGTCCACTTGATCATCACTTCCCCAGATTTCCCTGCTTCTCAGAATGGCCTTTTGGCTCAGTCTAACCAGTGAGACAGAACTGAAACAAAGAAAGAAACCCCAGACCCACTGCTGTCAATTCCAACTTGTGGTGACCCTATAGATATAAGCAGAATCTTGACTGAGGGCTCTAGAGCTTTCGTTTTTCTGACAAAAAAGACAGAACCATTCATCTTTGTTCTTCCTTTTCACCTGGAATGAAGACTCAGTGCCTGGAGGTAGAAATGTCCTACTGACACCATTAAGACAGAAGCCACATGCTAAGGATAATCGCTCAGGTAGCTAGAAGCAATCTGGTTCCTTAATGATTGCCTTCAGCTGTTGTATCAGTTTTGCACGGTCAGGTCTGAGATACTATGTTAATCAAGACTCTGAAATAAATTTTTAGTGTAAATGCATGCAAACGACCAACTTTTAATAAACTTTGGCTTGGTTGCCAGGAGAAATGACGGGTTATGGAAAGGAGAAGAAGGTCAACCCTTTCTAGCTTAGGGAAGTTACTGTGAGAGGTAACTGAATCAGCAAAGTTTTCTAGATGATTGTCTACTCAGAGATTTGCAAAGACCTATCTTTATGATTTTTGAAAATGTTTAATTCTCAGAATTTGTTCACAGTTTTTTAAACGAAAGCATTTGCTATCTGTTGTGGATTGATATGTTGAAGTCCTAACCCTTGTATCTGTGAATAGGAACTTGCTTGTGGAAGAAAGGTTTTTCTTTGCAAATGTTATCAGGTAAGTTAACTAAGTCCTACTGCACTAGGGCGGGTCCTAACTTTTATCTCCTCTAAATGGTGACTTAGAAAAGGGACTCACACACCTGTGAAGATCTGTCTACGAGCCAAATCTTCCATAGACAATTTCTATCTAAGGCTACCGGAAATTGAAGGACACAAGGAAGGATCTCCCTCTAGAGCTGACAGAGAAAACATAGTCCAACCTACACCCTGAACTTGAACTTCTAGCCTCCAGATCTGCAAGGAAAGAAGTTTCTGATGTTTCACACGTCAAAATACCACATCCAATTTGTGATGTTTTGCTACGGCAGCTCCCGGAAAAGACACCAGCATTTAAGTCAAGCACTGTGCACTAAATTGTAGTCTATCTTACTTTGGAGAAAACAACATGAAAGCCACAAAAGCATCATGTATCACATTTAAATTCATGATTCAGTTTATAAATGACTCTGGGCTGGTTTATGTTAGATTTAAAATATGGCAAATTAGAGGACCCCTTGCCTGTTTCTAACTAAACATCTTAAGATGTCTATAACTTGCATATTAGTAGGATTCTTTAGCACAAGTGACAAAGTAATCTCACTAGTACTGGCTCAAAGAAAAAAGAACTTATTGATTCATATACCTGAAAGATGTCAAGGGAGGCATTTGTCTATATACCTTGATCCAGACACATAGAAAGAACCATCACTGGGTATAGTTCTCTCCATTTCTCAAGTCTGACCCGTTCTGTGTTGATTTATTCTCAGGCTCTGCATGGAATCAGCACGCCTTCCAAAAGCTAACAACTTCATGGCTTTAAAGACAGTGAAAAAAGGACTTCTTTTCTCCCAAGAGGACAAATCAAAGCTCTTGATCTGAACACCATTACCCCAAGGTGGGTCAGACGTTCATCCCTGAACTAATCACTGGGCAGTGGATAGGATTTAAAGACTGGCTAAGTCCTATATCAGATGTCTGACTCCGGGACTGGGGGTGATCAGCTTTACCCATCGGCCTGGATTGAATCTCAACACAAAATTTAGGGTATTCATAGAGAAAAGCTGAGTGGGATGAGGTAACCTCAAACAATAAATGTTTGGGTGCTTCAGATAATAAATGTCTTCTGTAATTTGACAAGGTCCTAACTTGTCCAGGCTCTGAGTCTCACTTTGGTGGGTTCAGAAACATTACTTTCAGGGGAGTTCTAAATCCGCTGGATTTAGAACTGGTGGAGACTGGCTTGTATAACTGCTTCAGGCTTCATGGAAAGCAGCCTCTGGAGGACAATTTGTGTTCAGGATATTTGTTGTGAAGTTCTCTCAGCATCAACATTTGTTGGGAGCGTCAGAAGGAGGTGTAGGGAGAAGGAAAAGTTTGTACATAATGTAGTCACCAAAAATGACTTCGGCTGATGGGATGTGGAATACCAGAGCCAGGATAGTTCTCTCTGCATGGGTATTAGGCCTTTATACACTCCTCCTAACTTTAAGATTCCTGGGAAGGTGGATGATCTTGGGCATGGTGACACTCTTTAGATATAAATTCCAAAGGCTGACTCACCTGAGAGCTGCCAGTTGCCAGCATGCCCAGCAGCTGGAGAAATGACTTAGTCTGGGAGGATGGGTATACCATGGTATTCATTACCGTAATGATGACTCTACCCATAGATGTCACTGGTGAGGGAGAATAATAGCCATATCAGTGCACCAAAACGTCCTATTCAAAGAATGTAAGCTTCCCTCCGAAATAAAAGCATTACTGAAAAGTTGCTTGGTGACTAAAGCAGTAAAATAACAAAGTTGAACAAAACCTGAGTTATAAAAGAAGTCATCACACTATGGTCACTGGATGCATTTGTGCCCACCACAGAAATACATCAGCTTGTCAAGAAACCAGAAAGCTTACAAACCAGGTTACCCCCCTCACAGCATCCTGAGATCACACAAGTGTAGAGTCTCACTCTTTTACTCACTGCTGCTAGTATTTCTTATCAAGCATGTGAAATTCTTATCTTTAATAAACTTCCTCATGACAAATGTCCTGTAATTTTAAGAGCATAGCTTGTCTTCCATGATTTGTACTAATTGAGTCCCCCTTCTTTAGGAAAACAACCAAAGGGTCTCCTTTATTGTTGTCGTTGTTAGCTGCTGTTGAGTTGACCCCCAACTGATGACACCATGTACAACTGAGAGCAATGCCACCTAGTCCTGCGTCATCCCCATGACTGGTTATGGATCAGACTGTTGTAATCCATAAGGTTTTCAATGGCCAGTTTTTAGAAGTACATCACTAGACCGTCTTCCTGGTCTTTGCTTGGATGCTCCATGGAAGTCTCTTCAGCATCATAGCACCACACAGGCCTTCACTGACAGGCGGGTGCATTGGCCGGGACTCAAACTCTGGCCTCCTGCAGGTAAGTCAAGAATTCCACTATCACACTGCCAATGCCCTTTTGTTGCTGGGTACTATCAAATCAATTCCAACTCATGGCAACCCCATGTGATGGTATAGAACCGCCCCCAAAAGTTTTCTTGTTTGTAATGTGTTACAGAAGCGGATCACCACCTCCTCTCCTGCAGAGCAGTTGAGCAGGGTCAAACTGTTAACCATTTCAGTTAGCAGGCAAGTGCTAAACTGTTGATCTTCCAAGTTCCTTCCGAAGTCCCTGGGGACTCCTTAAAGTCCGTTAAAAACCACATTTCCTTCTTCTCATTGGCAATGCTGAAAAAATTGGACTGGTTAATGGATCCCTTCATATAAATTCCATTTATTTCAACCATGACTCATTTGACCCAGTTCTCCCAGTTATGTGACTTGGTGAAATTATTTAACCTCTCCGTTTCTCAATTTTCTCTTCTGAGGACTGAGGTGTTATAGTAGATGGTCTCCAAGGTGTTTCTAGCCCAAACATTCCAGCATTTCTTTTCATTTTAATGATAATAGAACAAATTCAATGATCCATGCAACACATTTAAATAACTGTCTTCATGTTCTATTAGTCAGGGGACAATCAGGAGATAGGACATTAAATCTGAATCTCTACTAAGGTCACCCACTTCACTAAATGCATACAAATGCAGGATTCCCCAAGGAAATAGCTGAAATCAGTTAATTTACCCTTTTTACATATCTAAGGCAGATACTACTTATGCATTTATTATGGAACCTGTTTAAATTTTACTGGAAAAGATATTTGATCCATAAAACAAAGGCCATGCCTTAGTGTTGGCAATATATTATGTGTCTTTCATGTTACAGACAAAGCAATTTACAACTAATAGGAACAGGTTGTTATGAATTAACAATAGGAAGTTATAGTTCTGTCTAGCCCTGTTCTAAGTGCCTTACATATGTAATCTTACTCAACTTAGAACAACCCTTAAATTTATACACAAGAAAAAAATTAAAGTTCAAGGAAGTTAAATAATGTTCCCAAGGCCCTACAGGCTATCAGGTGATAGAACTAAGATTCTATCTTTGGAATTCTGACTTCAGACACTGTCTTCTTAACTGTACTCTATGTAGATACACCAAAATTGGTCGATGAAGCAATTTATTTCTGTTCCTAAAGAAGAGATGAAAATTATTCCATTATGTACATTATTGGTTTAGCAGAACGAAGCAGTGTATTTTCACACTGCTACAGGTAAGGATATCCCTGGTTCCATGTCCCCTTCTGAACTCAACTTGAATGGAACCAGGGATATCATGGCTTATGTCAGATGGATCTTGGCTGAAAGCAGAGAATACCAGCAAGATGTCTACTTGTGTTTCATCAACTATGAAAAAAAGCATTTGACTGTGTGGATCATCCTAAACTACAGCTAATGTTGCAGAGAATGGTAATTCCAGGATTGTGCTCTTAAGGAATCTGTATATGGATCAAGAGGCAGTTGTGGGAACAGAACAAGTGGACACTGCATGGTTGCGTCTTATGTACTTTGGACATGTTGTTAGGAAAGATCATTTCCCTGGAGAAGGACACAATGCTTGGTGGAGTGGAGGCTCAGTGAAAAAGGGGAAGACCCTCGACGAGATGGGTTGACACAGTGGCTGCAACAACGGGCTTAAGCAGAAGAACGACTGTGGACATGGCGCAAGACTGGGCAGTGTTTCGCTCTGTTGTTCACAGGGTGGCTGTGAGTCAGAACCGACTCTACGGCACCTAACAACAACAACATAAGTGAGGAAACATCTTGTCTTTTTTGTGTGTGTGGCTTATATCTTTTTACTGTGCATGTACAAAAGTCCTATGTTGTTGTTGCTGTTAGGTGTCATCGAGTCTGTCCTGATTCATAGTGACCCTATAGGACAGAGTAGAACAGCACCCATTGGGTTTCCAAGAAGTGCCTGGTAGATTCAAACTGCTGACCTTTTTGTTTGCTGGCAAGCTCTTAACCCCTGTACCACCAGGGCTCCTTAAATCCTATAGTACATACGAGGACTGCCAATTAGTTCATGAACTCATCCTAGGAAAAGCGCTACATAACTTATTCCAGAATATCACTATGGTCACCTTCAAAGTACTGCCCTTGGAAAGCTACACACTGATGCCAGCAGGTAGCACACGCTTTGAAGCAATTTTGCAACTCTTTTTCTGGAATATCCATCAGAGCTTTCGTTGTATTACCCTTGATGTCCTGAATGTCGTCAAAATGTCTTCCTTTCAATATTGGATATAGAAAAAAGTCACTGGGGGCCAGATCAGGTGAGAAGGGAGGGTGTTCCAATATAGTTATTTGTTTCCTGGCTAAAAACTCCCTCACAGGCAACTAGATAATTAAGTCTGCGAACTTTCCACTCTGCCACTACATGCAATGGCCATTCCAGGAAAAGCTCCAAAATTGCTTTGAAAGGTAGACTAGGCGGTGACATTGGAGCATAGCTTCCTAAGGGGAATACTTCAAAGGTGAGCATAGTGATATCCAGTACTGAGGTATGCAGCACTTAGAACAATAAAGTTTGTGGTCTTAATTGCCAGACCTCATACATAACAAATATAGTTTGAAGTGTGGGAAGCTCCTTTCCCTTTGAAGGCTGCAAATTCTTTTTTTTCCCTAAGTTCTCAACTCAGTTCATCCATCTCACCTATTCTGTGAACACATTAATGAAATCATTAATAAATTCACTAGTGTCTGCTACATGTTAGACACTGTAGTGAGTATTTGAGGTGCAAAAGGAAACACAAGCCATTTCTTCCTTCAAAGAGCTCAGAGTTCAGCAGGGGATTCTTTAGAATAAACAAATAATTGCCATCTAATGGGGTGAATGTTATTATAGCTGTCACCCAGGGTGCTATGAGACCGTAGCTACTAGATCTAACTGTGCCCGACATGAAAGGTGCGTGGCAGGGAAGGTTTCACACAATAATTATTCACCAAGCACCTGCCATTTTCTGATCCTACGCTGGGTGCTGGAGGTGCAATGGATACAAAGCCCTCGTAGAGCTTGCCATCCTTAAAAGATGAGGAGTTTGTCAGATGGAAAGGTGATGATGACATTCCTGACAGGTGAAATAAGAGTGTGGGTTAAGACATGGGAACTTTGGTGGTGAGATGGTGGGGGCAATGGACCAGGAACTGCAAGGTCAGTGGTTTGAACCCACTGGCTGCTCTGTGGGAGAAAAATGTGGCAGTCTGCTTCCATAAACATTTCCGGTCTTGGAAACCCTAAAGGCCCAGTTTTGTTCTGTCCTGTAGAGCTACTGTGGCTTGGAATCAAATCTATGGCAATGGTAGTGGGTGGGATAAGATATGGGGACGTCTTTAGAGAACTTCAAAAAGTTCAAGGTGTCTGGGAGAAGGGCAGAGGTGAAAAGGAAGAGGCCAAGTAAAAAAGCCCTGAATGAATTAATTGTATACTGTAAGAGATGGGGAGTGTTTCAAGTGGTTTAATTACAGTGTCATGTGATCAAATCCTTATCTTGGAACGTTAATGCTCTAAGTGGTGTGGAAAGGGACTAGAGAAAGCTGAGATAGGAGGAGGGAGACCAACGAGAAACCACTACCTAAATTAGCTTTGGGGTTGATGTTTTGTGCTAAGGCATTAGCAGGGGGAGGGAAATTCCAAAAAGTATTCTAGACTTCGAATTAATGAGATTTGGCATCTAAAATAAGAGGGAAGTCCATAAATGGAGGCTAAAGACAACTGTGGGCTCTTGGCTTTGGGTATCCGGATGATGAGTAGTAGTGACAATAAAACCAGGGGGGAAAAGGAACAGATTGGTGGCGGGTAGTAGTGGGGATAAACAACTGTGGTATGTAGATTTCAGGAAACCCCGGTGGCGTAGTGCCTAAGTGCTACGTCTGCTAACCAAAAGGTCGGCTTTTCATATCTGCCAGGCACTCCTTGGAAACTCTATGCAGCAGTTCTACAATCCCCTATAGGGTTGCTGTGAGTCAGAATCAACTTGATGATCCTGGGTATGTAGATTTCAAGACTGTGGCCCTAGCCTTCTTTTTAGCTTATTAACAAAGTCATTACCGAGCTTTACCCTTCAGCCATGAAACAAAATGAGATGAGACGGACACACCAGCCCAGGGGCAAAGACTTTTCGGCAGGAGAAACCAAAAACCAAACCCACTGCTGTTGAGTTGATTGCGACTCACAGCAACCCTGAAGATCAGAGAAGAAAGGCCTCAGAGCGTTTCCAAGAAGCACCTGGTGGATTTGCAATGCAGATCTGTCAGTTAGCAGGAGTAGCACTTGAAAATCTGACAGTAGGGAACCCAAGGTCAAGGATGGAGGGTGTTGGCATGTCGGTGGTTTGTTAAACAATGTCACAAAACCACATCCATACTAATTGTTTAATGAGAAGCTCGTTTGTTCTGTAAACTTTCATCTAAACTACAAAAGAAAGAAAGAGAATGAATGAAGGTGGACGATGGGATAAAATGGTCTTTTCTATCAGTGCAGCATCTAGGTTTTCAGAGAATAAGCAATTAATAAATAGACAAATAAATATGAAATATTTAAAAAAAACAAACTATAAAAACAGATGAAGCCGACTGATGGTGATAGAAGTCTAGATAGTGGTAATCCTAGGGCAAAGGAGAGGAGTTATAAATAAAGGAGCATAGCTGGACTTCAGGGTGTGGCTGGTGTTTGATTTCTTGCTGTGTGTTGATTACTTGGATGTATACAGTTTGTGAAAATGTGTTGAGCTATACTCTCAATGACATTTTCTATTTTTCTGTATGTATCCATCTTAGTCACCTAGTACTGGTCTCACAGAAACACTATGAGTGGATAGTTTTAACAAAGAAAAGCCTATTCTTACACATCCAGTAGGCGAGAAGTCCAAATTCAGGGTACCAATTCCAAGGGAATGCACTCTATCTCTATTGGCTCTGGAAGAAGGTCCTTGTGTTTTTTTCTGTCTTTCTTTAGTTCAAGATCACTTTGGCACAGGATCCTAAGGTCCAAAGGTTGTGCTCCACTTATGGCATTGGTTTCCTGATGATATGAGGTCTCCAACTCTGCTTACTTCCCTTTCCTTTTATCTGCTGTAGGATAAGGGGTGGTGCAAGCCACACTCTGGGGAAATTCCCTTAATAAAGGTATTACAGTCACACCCTAAACCTCTTTAACAAAATCCAATGTATTAACCACAGGCAGAGATTAGGATTTACAGCATAGGAAAATCACAAAATGGAGCACAATCATGCAGTACTGGGAATTATGGCCAAATTGCTAAACACACACACACACACACACACACACACACACACACACATATTATTGTGATTGAGTGGAAGTGTACAATCCAGCTTAAAATTGCCTGCCTGCCTATCTGCAGCTCCTTTTACTCTCCTTGCCCGGTGACTGCACACTTCTGCTTTCTGTTTTATACGTGTTTTACCCTCTTAACAATCTCCTGTCCCCTCCTCTCCACCCTTTCCACTCCCCTCTAGTAAGAGGCCAGTAGAATGACATCCTATAGATGCATAGAACCATAAAGTGCACACACGATATGGTCATCCTGGCTACACATATTTTTTGAAGGATACAATTCAAATCATGACAACATTTCTCATGTGAATAAAATCTCCTTGAAGTAAAAAAAAAAAAAAAGGTTGCAGAGAAGTGAAAATCAGAAGGGTTTTTAGATTTAGATATGGGAACAACTGTTGATGTACTAGTTTGGGGCATGAATGAGAGGGCAAAATTGAAAAGACAGGTGGGCTTGGGAATAAATGAGTGATGAAGAAACAGGGAGTGTAGTTTGTGTTTTCCAGAAGCTTGGCTCTTAAGGGGGAAAAAGTGTTATCTCCAAGAATTCTCGAAGAAGACTTTTTTTTTCTTTATGATTTGCTTTGTTCGTGAGTTTGTTTTATTCCATGTGAGTCAGGACTGAGTCGATATTTGTAGAGACAAGGTACAGCCACAAAGAGCAAATGGAGAGGTGCTGTATGGAGCAAGAACAAAACGGAGACGGAACGTGTATGATGGTGTGTGAGTAGCAGTGAGAGGACACAGCTCACTGGTTCTGGCACCTGACTAGACGTTAGACTCACCTGAGGAAAATTAACAAAACACCAATGCTGAGATCCTACTCTAGACCAGTTAAGTCAGAATTTCCAAGTGTGGCCTGAGTGGTTTTTTTTTTAAAGTTTTTCCTCATTTTTAAATTTTACTGAGCTTTAGGTAAAAGTTTACAGTGTAAATTAGGTTCTCATTCAAAAATTTAAACACACGTTGTTTTGTGTTGCTTGCACTCCCTGCAGTGTGTCAACACCATTTCTCTTTCTGCCCAGGCTCTCCTTGTCCACTTATCCAGTTCACCCATCCCTTTAACCTTCATTCCCTTTAAGCAGGTGTTGCCCACTTAGTCCTGGATGCTTTATTGAACTAAGAAGTGCATTCCACACATGTGTGTTTTTTATTGTGTAGGCCTGTCTAATCTTTGTCTGAAAGGTAGATTTCTGCAGCTGCTTCACTTCTGAGTTAGCAGGGTATCTGCGGGCCACCATCTGGGGGGTTTCTCCAGTCTCTGTCAGACCGGTAAGTTTGTGTGAGTGTGAATCTGAATTTGGTTCTATGCTTTTCTCCCTCTTTTGTCCAGGACCCTCTGTTGTGATCCCTGTCAGAGCAGCTAGTGGTGTAGCCAGGCACCATCTAGTTCTTCTGGTCTCAGGCTAGTGGAGGTTGTGGTTTGTGTGGTTTGTTAGTCCTTTGAACTAATGTTTCCCTTGTGTGTTTAGTTTTCTTTATTCTCCTTTGCTCCAGACAATGGGACAAATAGATGTATCTTAGATGGCCACTAACAAGCTTTTAAGAACCCAGACACTAATCACCAAAGAAAACCTAGGATGTTTTCTCTATTAAATATTTTATGCCAATTAAGCTAGATTTACCCTGAGAGTGTGGTCCCTAGCCTTCCACCCCGGTAACTCGGCCCGTCACACTATTGAGATGTGTCTACGAAACTTCCATGACTTTGCCTTGGTCAACTGTGCTGACTCCCACTGTATTGTATGTTGTCTTTTCATTCCCTAAAGTTAACACTTGTCTATTATCTAGTTACTGATTTCTCCTCTCCACCTCTTCTCTCCGTAGTAAACATCAAAGATTGTTTTTTTCCTGTCTATAAACCTTTTCTTGTTTTTTTATAATAGTAGTCTTAAGCAATATTTATCCTTCTTGATTAACTTATTTTACTTAGCATAATGTCTTTCAGATTCATCCACATTGTGAGTTGTTTTGTGGAGCCATCATCGTTCATTATTATTGTGTACCATAATTTGCTTATCCATTCCATGAGTCGGCTCCGACTCGACGGCACTTGGCTTGGCATTCATCTGTTGTTGGGCACTTAGTTGTTTCTGTCTTTTTGCCATTGTGAATAATTCTACAATGAACATAGGTGTGCGTGTGTCTATTCATATGATGACTCTTATTTCTGTAGGGTATATTCCTAGGAATAGGACCACTGGATTGTACAGTATTTCTATTCTAGCTTTTTAAGGAGGTGCCATATTGTTTTCCACAGGGGTTATATCATTTTACATTCCTACCAGCAATGAATTCTACTCTCCCCTTAACCTCTGCAATATCTGTTAGTTTCTTTCTTTTTTTTAATTAGTGCCGGTATTTGTTGGGGGTAAGATGGTATCTTATTGTAGTTTTGATTTGCATTTCTCTAACACCCTACTCATGGCGACCCTATGGGCCAGGGTAGAACTGACCCCCAGCTTGGTAACACCCTACTAAAAGTCTTCTTTGGTGAAGTGTCTATTCATATCCTTTGCCCATTTTTAGATTGTTTTTTGTCTTTTTGTTGTTGAAACACTGGCATATTCTTCAGATTTTAGAGATTAAACCATAGTCAGATATGTTGTAGCCAGATTGTTTCGTCCCAGTTTGTAGGTTCTCTTTTTCATTCTTTTAGTGAAGTCTTTAGATGAGTATCATGGATTGAATTCTCTCCCCCGCAAAAGCATATGTTGATTGGATTTGGCTGTGAGTCCCAATATGGAGCCCTTCCTCCCATGTGTTGTGAATCCTGCCTTTGTGAGACTGATAATGGAGAAGGGGCAACAGTTATGTTGGTGAGGCAAAACTCAAGCTACAAGCTTGTGGGATATAAGGGTGAGAAGTGAGCTGAGGGAGTTGGGAACCTCGTAGCACCGAGAGAAGCACTGAGAGCAGAGTACATCCTTTGGACCTGAGGTTCCTGTGCTGAGATGCTCTCACTGGATTTTGACTCAGCCTACCAGACTGTGATAAATTCTCTCACTGAATGGACTTACAGTTTATAAATGGATTTGTAGCTTACTAGCCTGTGCCAATAAAGCTGCTCCTTGCGAAGCCTTCCACTTGTGGTATTTTTCTGTTAGAGCAGTACCAGGTGACTAAGACAATGAGCTTAAGTGTTAATTTTTAGGACCTCCTGATTATCTAGTCTGTCTTCTGGTGTTTGGGCATGGGTATTTGTAAAAGCCCTCCAAAATGACTTCAATGTACAGTAGAACCACCTAAAATGAATAACTTTGTTAGAAGTGTAAAAGGGTAATGGATATTTCCAAGAGGACTGTGTTATGAAGAGAGCAGTTCTTGGCATTTGTCAAGCCTTTACTTGAGTATTTCTTTTTGGCCTCTGACAAGTTACAGACTTACAATATGGAGACTTTGCAAGATGTTCAGAGGACCACAGCTGTGATGACCAAAGACTGAAGAACTAGTCCCCAAGGGCTTGAGTTTAAGGGAATTGAATTAATTTTGCCAGAAGAGAAGGCTGGAGAGGCACTTAATTACAGTCATTGAAGAGTGACCAGAGTTTGTTACAGGGAGGTTGAACATCTGTTTGAGGGCAATCCAAAGGGGGAATGACTTATAATTCAGCAAGATGCTAATTAAATGCTAGGAAAATCTCTCGAGTCATTTACATGGGATGTAAATTTACTTGAGATGATGGAAAGTATTTCTGTAGAAGATACTTTCCTTAAAAAATATAAAAATAAGACTACAGTGTAGACATGAGAGTGGGTTAAATGAATTTTAGGGGTCTTTAATCCTCTGACAACTTTTGTATTGAAGTTATGTCATAGAATTTCTATCATTTCTGTGATGAAAAAAGGAAAGACAGCTTTCATTCTTTCAGCAACATTCCCCCACCCCAAAACACCAACATGGAGAAATGAAGCTAAATTCAAAAGACCAACATTTAGGATTTATATCAGTTACAAATATATTTGACTATAAAATACATCTCCATGAAGTCAATTCTGGCTAATAATGACCCCATGGAAACCCTGGTGGAATAGGGGTTAAGTGCTATATCTGTCAAACAAAAGGTTGGCAGTTCAAATTCACCACGCACTCTTTGGAAACTATGGAGCAGTTCTACTCTGTCCTATAGGGTTGCTATGAGTCAGCATCAATGGCAGTGGGTAGTGATCCTGTAGGACAGAGTAGAACTACCCCACAGGGTTTCCAAAGAGTGACTGGTGGATTAGAACTGCTGATATTTTGGTTAGCAGTCTCAGCTCGTAACCACTATGCTACTAAGGCTATAAACCAAAAAAACAAAACCCACTGCCATCAAGTCAGTTCTGACTCTGTATAGTGACCCTCTAAGACACAGTAGAACTACTCCATAGGGTTTCCAAGGAATGCCTGGTGGATTTGAACTGCCCACCTTTTGGTCAGCAGATATAGCACTTAACCCACTATACCACCAGAGTTTCCACTAGTACTATAGGCAGCAGAAAATATAAATCCAGTGACTTAACAAACGAAAGTCTTCCGTATCCAACCACTGATGTAAGGTAGCTGTTAGTGCTGGTTCAATGGCTGGATCGCAACAAGGTCTGAATCATTCTGTACTTTTCCCTTGATGCTCCTTACCTCACGGAGGTGGCTGCCCCACTTCTCAGTCTACATTCAACGCAAGAAGAACATGGAAGGACAAAGGGCCATGCAGGCTGCAACTTTTCAATTTTATCAGAATAGAAAAAAAAATTGAGAATCACCCTCAGTGAGTTCTTCTAAGAGCTTTCTGGAACAGATTGCTGGAAGCTTGCATGACATTCGTTCTCCCATATTCCTCAATAATAGAACTCCAATTTCACTTGGGGTGTTATAGCACTCAGCTGAAAGACTGTATGTTCTAGCTTTCCTTGCCACTCCCAAACCACTGCCACTGAGTCGATTCTGACCCATAGCCACCCTATAGGTCAGGATAGAACTGCCCCATAGAGTTTCCAAGGAGCATCTGGTTGATTTGAACTGATAACCTTTTGGCTAGCAGATGAAGCACTTAACCATCATATGGCCAGGGTTTCCTTGCTTGCCACTACTGTCTGTCGACAAGATGACATGGAAGTTGTTGGATGCAACTTGCAAGAAAGTTCCTTATAAATAGGCTGGCACATGACTTCTGGTATACCTCACCCCCTAGCCCTGCCTGGCATGTGGCAAGATGCCCTGGACTCAGCAGACTGTGTCCCTCCACCCTAGACAGAGGCAGATGACTGGAGCAGTCCCTTTGGCTCTCTCCAGAACACAGGAGAATGAATGATTCTTTCTCACAGAGACATCCCAAAGAGAAATGGAGACAGATGGATCTGGGCTACTTGTTTCCATGGGCATTTTTGCCCTCCAATCAGCACCCTAGGCCAGGAGCAAGGCACTGAAATGCCTGAGTTCCCACCACAGGGAGGAAGGTGTCAAGAGCAGAAAAGAAGCATTCACTTGTTAACCTTACTTAGCCTTTTGTTTTCCAAACTCACCAGACTGAGGAGACCATCTCTGGGAAGATGGGTTTTCGGGACAGCCTTACTCTGAGCACTGTTCCTTTGAGTATCCTTCAGAGATCAGTGCTATACAGTTTCTATGAGTCAAGACAAACCATTAATTAAATTAACTCTGAGCCCGCTCTGCCCTAGGCAACAAGCTCTTTCTCTATTCTATCTTCCGTTCCATTTTCTGTCCCAAACGGTGTCAGCGATGCCTCCTAATAGACTCTCTGAAGTTCTGCCATGAGATCAAGTGACAACATGATGATACTTTAATGGTCAAAAGTCAACAGTGAGATGTCCTCATTTGAATAAAATTCCCTCCTGTTATCTCATCCATCTACAGGGTATCATTAAAGCTGATAGATTAAATTCTCTTGTCCGTATAAGTTAGAGGCCCAAGAAAATGAGTTCCAAAAGCCCTTGTCTCTGAACTCTGACCTGCTTTGACCTAGCTAGAGGAAGTTTGGAGGAAGTTAGATGACACTAGCATCTATAAGCTGAGTTGCTTCTTATTGGAACCAGTATCCTTGCGAGTCTCCAGAACTATGACCGTTCTATGTCAACTCCTTGATACATTTACTTATTAAATAAGGTAAAATGCCACTAAGAATAGAAATACCTACTATGTTCCAGACATTTTTCTGTGTTCTACACTATTTAACCTTTTAACTATATGAATAAGTTGTCATTATTCTCATTCTGAAATGAAACAAACTGAGACAGGAGTTAGGAACTTGTCCAAGTCGGTTCAGCTGCAGTGACACATGGCCAGTATACACCCCAGACAGCTCGCAAGTCCACTGTTCCATTCTCTCACAAGCCCACTCTGAGAGTAGTTACTCTAGGCAAAACTGTTTCTGGAACTCCATTCTCAGTTTTGCCAAAGACCAGGAAAGAAATTCACTGGTTTTTGCAGGAAGGAAGGTACATAGAGGAAATGATTTTCGATTTAGTGTTTTCTTTTCTTCATAAACATCACTTGCTTCAAGTGTACAACTTATGGTCTTAAACTCAGTCTGGCATAATGAGTGCCCAAGTGGTTCATTTTGGTTGAGATTGGTGACCTCTGGTGCATATCATCTCTTCTCTTAAAGTAGTCTTTGAGGCATCACTGCCTTCATGCAAAGCAATTTGCCCAGGTGACAGTTGTAGCTCTCAGGCTTTTCTGAGGTGATTTTCTTTGCTATTCAGTGTATCCCACTTAAAATGTAAGTGCGTCCTACTTTTTGTTTCTCTCTGCTATGCTGTGGTTCCGGACCGCAGCACTGGCGTAAGGGTGGCTCTGTCCGGAGGCCTGGTCCCCCCGCGTCTCGGGGGGACCTATCGGCCCTGCCGTCACGTGGCTTCTCCCTCTCCGCTGCTTAGGGGATTGTTAAGCCTGTGAAACCACCTCCCGTGGAACTGCGTTTCATCATGTCCACTTTTGTTTCCGCTGACGAGTCAGCCAGATTCATCAGAGAAGCCACTTCTGGTGATTTTGAAGCTTTGGAGCCTAGCAAGGATCTGTTTTTCAGCATCGTGCCTCCGTGTTCCAAGCTCTAACTAGCATTTCCTTCTGCAATGCCTTTTTCTGCAGAGGTGGGATATAGCCCTGCTGTTTCTTTTTTCCATTTAAAGCAGCTTGGCTCTGTGGTCACTATGACTTGGAACTGACTCAGTGGTTCTTCAGTTACTTGTAACACTTAAACTTGCTGCTTTTATTAATGCCTCTGCTTCTCTAGAGCCTGCAGGCTCTCTTAGCACAGTCAATGCCCAAGCGCCACTAAATGACTTCACCCCTTGGAAATTGATCCTTCTATCCTTTAAGTATTTTGGAAACATTCATCCTTTGGATGGGCTGCATATATTTAAGGTTATTGGCTCAATTTTCTCCTTGGCCCTGATAGTGGAGTGTTATTTGGGCAGCGGGTCTAGCAGTTTCCACCTGGGCTGGACATCGATAATTGGAACTAAACACTTAATGATAAAAACTGAATACTTCTTTAGCATACCTGATATACAGCCACCTTGAAGTTTAAAAGCAAAGATTATTTCTGTCTGCCAATGCCTAAAACAAACAAACAAATAAACTAAAATCAAATCCATTACCTCTGAGTCAATTCTAATTCGTAGCAACCCCATAGGACAGCATAGAACTGCCCCATAGCTTTTCCAAGGAGCAGATGGTGGATTTGAACTGCCAATGTTTTGGGTAACATCTAAGTTCTTACCCATTGTGCCCATAGGGCCTGTTTGTGGAATCAATCTCTCTTTATCCTTAAGTTGAATCTTTAACTCAGCTAAAATACCTTAGAAAAATCATTTTCTAGTTCAAGGTCTAGAGTCTCAGAGTGGTGTAAACAATTGAAAAGTTTGGCCACTAATGGAAAAATTAGAGGTTTGAGCCCAGCCAGAAGGACCCTGGAAGCAAGGCCTGGTGATCTAGTTGTGAAACATCAGCCACTGGGAATTCTATGGAGTGCAGGTCTACCCTGACACAGGGCAGAGCAGCAACTGCTTTTTGTTTTGTTTTTAAACACACAACTGTGTGGTCAGCAGCTACGGCCCAGTGTGTCTTTGCTGAAGATTTGACATCACTTTCCAAAGCTCTGTGAATGCAGCTTTGTCTCTATAGAAATAGCAGCTCACCGTAGACAGAATTGCCATAAGCTGATGTAAACCACTGAGATGAAAAATCCCATAGGGCTTTACCTGAGGCCTAAATCTAGCTACCTTGGTAATAACAGTCCAAAGAGAAATTAATATACAATCATAAATATGCAGTTGTAATAAATGCACAATTGTAATCAAGAGCCTCCTGGCTCCGGACCCAGGTGGTGCAATGGTGAAGTGCTGTGGCTGCTAACCACAGAGTCAACACTCCAGGCACTCCTTGGAAACTCCTTGGCATATTTCTACTCCATCCTACAGGGTTGCTGTGAGTTGGAATTGACCTAGTGGCAATGGGTGGCTCAGGACAGCTTCTCTAGGTTGCCAGAACCAAAGCTGTGAGCTCACTGAGTCCACACCTAAATTTCTGAGCCTTGGGCTCAACTAAAAACTCTCCACTTGCTATTTTGGTCCACACCTCACCATCCATGTCTTCTCTGATTTCTGGCCCAATGCAATGGACTGTGGATACATTAGTTTTTTGTCTACTCAGTTAGTAAAAAATATACACACACACATACTCAGAAACCAATTGCTGCACTATCAATTTTGATTCATGATGACCCTATGATTGTCAATGACTTACTTTTCAAAGTAGACAGCCAGGCCTTTCTCCAAAAGTACCTCTGGGGGACTCCAACCTCCAACCTTTGGGTTATTGCAGAGCACGTTAACCATTTACACCACCTGTGGTCTCCTAATATTGAGCCGAGAGAAAAGAAAAATAAGGTATCCAGAAAACACCTATTAGTTTTATTATTAAGCTATTATTTGAGACTACTGTATATATCTGTTGGAATCCCTGGTGGCATAGTGGTTAACAGCTATGGCTACTAACCAAAAGGTTGGTAGTTCACATCTACGAGGCACTCCTTGGAAACTCCAGCGGGCTGTTCTGGCCTGTCCTGTAGTGTCACTATGACAGCGACTCTAAAGCACTAGGTGTGGGGATACATCTGTGGGCAATGCCGCTTCACTGCATCTCCACCCATGAGTTTAATGGGGCAGACCTCTGTCACCATGTGGCAGAGAAAAGAAAAAAACACTTGAGTGCTTTAGGCCGACAGAACCCAAAGGGGAAAGGAAAGAAAAAAAAGGATGAGCTGGCAGACACAGTTCCTCTCCTGTCCAAGATTTACCTATCAGATTGAATCCCCTCTTGTTTTCTGGGAGAGGAGCCAATGTTACATCAAGGTGACACCATGTGGACAGAAACATTAGGTTCAGAGAGGTTAAGTCACATGTCTAAGATCATGAAAGCTAGGGCGGATGCAGGAATTTGGACCTGGACCCAAGAACTCTAAAGCCACTGCACCACAATGGCTCTAGAAAGGAGCTAACACTTCCTTATTTGTCTACTTCTGTGAGGAAACTTGGTGGTATGGTGATTACATGCTACGTCTTTGGTCAGCAGTTTGAATTCAACAAGTGTTCCTTGGAAACTCCGCTCCGCAGTTCTACTCTGTCCTGTAGGGTAGCTATGAGTCGGAATCAGCTCGATGGCGGTGAGTTTGATTTGGGTTTTGGTGTGGAGTCCTTGGCTGGTGCAAGCTATTCAGGCACTCAGCTGCTGAATGAAAAGTTGGAAGCCTGAGTTCCCCTAGAGGTACCTCGGGAGACAGGTCTGGCGATGTACTTCCAAGACATTAGCCTCTGAAAACCCTGTGGAGTGTGGTGCTCTCTGACATCCCCCCGGGCTACAGTGGGTCAGCATCACCTCCAGAGCAACTGGTGACCATGTGTACAATTGCATGACACTGTAGTTGTTCAGGAAACTTTGGTGGTGTAATGGCGAAGTGTTAATCAATAGGTTGTCGGTTCAAATCCACCAGGCACTCCTCAGAAACTGCAGGGCAGTCCTACTCTATCTTACATTGTCCTGTGAGTTAGAAACAACTCAACAGCGGTGGGTTTGGTGGTTTTTTTGCAGGGAGGGAGTGACAGTTATTTACCACATGGCTGGCTTCTCGGTAGAAACTGACTTTATCATCTTGGTCTTCTTAGCCACAAATAGTGCATGGGACATACTAAGAATCCAACATGTGAATGTTGGACTCAACTGAACTGAATTGGTGTTTTTAGAAGCATTTGTGCACTGGGCCTATTCTGATGGTAATCACTGCACAACAAATTATCCCCCAAAGGCCCCCAAACCGAAACTACTACCATGGAGTAATTCTAAGTCATAACGACCCTATAGCACAGAGTAGAACTGCTCCATAGAGTTTCCAAGGAGTGCCTGGAGGATTGGATCTGCAGACCTTTTGGTTAACAGACCTAACACCTAACCACAATGCCACCAGGGTTTCAGTTCCCCGAAGGAGGAGCTTAAAATAAGGATTTGATTTTGTTTATAATTGTGTGTTTCAACAATACTTAAAAAATTCGGCCAGACTCTTCTGGCTTGGAGTCTCCCACATAGTGGTATGCAATCCGACATCTGCTGTGGACATCTGAGGCTTTCTCTGGGCTGAATTTCCAAGATGGTGCAGTCATATGGCTAGTAGTTGAAGCTGGCTGGCGGTGGAAGTTCAGCTGGGACTGTCAACTTGTGCCACCTACTCTCCAGCCGACTGTTCTTAGGACACTGTTTTTCTGTTTTTTTAACACAAACAGTGTGCACCTTCTACACCTGTTTACCAACATGTTACTATAAAGACAAAAGAGCATAGTGCATTTACAAAAATATGGGTGGTACAGGCAAGACTGACAAACAAACGCAGAAGGCATGCATTATTTGTGTGATAATATTATAGTCAGAGTTCTTCCTGGGTAGATGGCTTCCCTGAGTAAGCATCCTGAGAGATCCAAGTAGAAGCTACGTGATCTTTTCTGATCCAGCCTCAGAAGCCAAGTTGATCATGAAGGTCAACTCAGATTTAAGGAGAGTAGACTTCAACCCAACCCCTCCAGAGGAGAAATGTCAAGGAATATGTGAACAAGTTTTCAAACTGCCGCACGTTACCCATTCCGTTTTCCTTCCTCACTGCCCCTCCCACCTCACTACCTCTCCAACACAATCCGTGATTTTTATCTTTTGTGAACTCAGATGGGAAAACATATTGTTTCTCTAAAGTAAAATATTTTTATTTTAAAGGTGGCCTTCAAACAGAAAAGTATAACTGGAATTACATGATTTTTGAGAACAATGCTTGGTGAAGAATATACTAAACAGAAGACAAGGCTTTCAGTGGGTCTCAGTCACACAGTGTTTGTAACTAAGTAGATGTAGGTGGGGACTCCCTGAGTGGCACAAATGGTTGAGCACTCAATGGCAAGCCAAAAGGTTAACAGTAGGAGCCTATCCAGAAATGTCTTGAAAGACAGACCCAGTCGTCTGCTTCCAAAAGGTCACGGCCTTGAAAACTTTATCAAGTTCTACTCTGCACCCATGTGGTCACCCTGAGTTGGACTCAACTTGACAACAACTAGTGATAACAACACACACACACACACAACTAACTCATTTTTGTTGAGTGGATTCCAGCTTACAGTCACTCAGAGGATAGAGTAGAACGGTTCCACAGAGTTTCTGAAGAACAGCTGCTGGATTTGAACTGCTGACCTCTTGGTCAGCAGCCATAGCACATTGTAGCTTTTAATCACTGTGCAACCAGGGCCCCCAATATATACCAAAAAATAAAAACAAAGAATCCCAACCCCACTGCCATCATTGATTTTGACTCATTGTGGCCTATAGGACAGAGTAGAACTGCCCCCATAATGCTTCCAAGGACAGCCTGGTATATTCAAACTGCCAACCTCTTCATTGGCTGCCACTGCACTTGACCACTGTGCCACCAGGATTTTCCCCAAACGTATTGGTGGATTAAAATATGAGGATTATGTGCTAAATAAATAGACTTATATTAAGCAAATTCCTGGAATTCAAATGCAGTTCAGCCATTGCCAGACTTAGTCCAGGTAGAATTGATCAGTTATTTTAGTGTAGAGCCTGTCAACCTGGAATGGTACTGATGGTCTCAAACAGGTTTGCGAAATTCTCAAAAATATACTTTAACTTAAAAAAATAAATCCCACAGTACTTTTCAGAAGAGAAAACTGTTATCTACAGTGATACTGCTGAAGTAGGGTGCCATGACACCCCAAGTCACCACAATGGCTCATTGAGACTGTCTGGTGATGAGGAGCAGAGATTCCCAAGGCTGAGATGGTGTTCAGTGAAAAAGCCAAGATGCCATTTTGGAGAGTTGAAAAATAAATTCATATTTCAATACAAAAAAGTTGTCCTTTGGGCAATGTATGTATCAGGCCAAATATCTTTTTAAAAACTCCCCTGGTGGAAAATAAAAATATATAAAACATCTATTTTGGGGAAACATTTTTAATGGAAATACAACATAAATATAGAAAAGTGGCTACGTCATAAATCTGTAACTTTAAAATTGCATATAATAACAACTGTGTTATGATTGCATATGATAGCACCAAGATCAAGAATATACTGGTGTGAAGCAGACCTCCACCCAGCTGATCCTATCCACCCAGTCGGCCTCCACCCAGTTGGCCTCCACTCAGTTGACCCCCACATGCCCCAACCTGCCCACATTGTTCCCTACATCTCCATGTGATCTTTCCCTTTAAATACTTGAGACTTCAGCTGACCAAATTGGACAGGATTTGAGGATGAGAATATCTCTTTGGCCCTTTGCAATGCTGACTTGTAAATAAAACCTTTTATTTCACCCCACCCCCCAGAAAAAGAACACACTGGTATGCCATAAGCCTTTCTTGTGTTTCTTTCAAATTATTATTCTCCCTGAAGTTCACCATTATTCTGACTTTTGTTAATGTAGGGTAGTCTTATCTGTTTTTGAAGTTCATATACAGAAAATGTTACTCTGTAAATTCTATTTTCTCCGACTTGATTTGTACAACATTTTCCATCATATATAAGCTGCATTGTTGAGAATAGTGGTAGTTTATCTGACTGTTATGTAATACTGTAATAATTAATATAAATTAAATTATTCATTACACTGCTGAGAGATACTTGGATTGTTTTTGTTTGAAGACTGTAATGTTTCCTGGAGGAGCAGAATAAGAGAAAGAAACAGCTATCAGACGAGGAAATGGAATGTGTACCTAGTCGCTTCTGTAAACACTTTTCTCCCTGGCCATGAGCTCGGGAGGAAGGTCATTGTCCTTAGTGTCCCCTAGATCTGGGAGCATTCCAGTGCAGGAACCTCAGGCCCAAAGAACACCTGGCTACCATACTGAATGTTTTGAGCTAAGATTCTGTGGAAGAATCCTGATCAAAAAGGGGGAAAAAAATGGAACAGAGTTTCAAATTCTCAATGGAATCCAGTTTCTGGAGTCTCTGAGGCTGGATGAACACCTGAAACCATTACCCTGCAATAATCTTTAAACCTTCTGTGTCAAACAACAACTATCTCCTGTAGTCTGCTTTCAACCAAACAACAGTTTTGCCTAGTTATTAAAGTATGTCTGCCTTGAGCACTACGCTTTTTAAAGAAATATCTGTAAGGGATTGAAATGACAAGACTTCAAAAGGTTAGATGAGAAATTTAGGGGATAGTGAGATCACATTGATTGTGGTGGAGTAATTTGGAAAAGTATAGTGAGGATGATTACATAATTTGAAGACTGTAAACAAGTTCCTGGATTGTATATGTAAAGTTTGTTGAAATGATATGTCTTTTACTGTCTAGATTTTCATCAAAATTAACAATTAGTCAAAAGAGGAAGGCAATGGTGCTGAACCAAGTGCAATTTTGCCCCCTTCCCTGGGGGACATTTGGCAATGTCTGCAGATAGTTTTGTTGTCACAGTTTGGGGGGGTGCTAAAAATGTAGTGAGTAAAGGCCAGGAATACTATTAAATGTCATTCAATTCCCAGGATAACCGCCACAACAGCAAATCACCCAGTTCAGTATGTTAATAATGCCGAGGCTGAGAAACCTGGTTTAGGAATATTACAATAATGTAGCTGTGAACCCTGTTGTATATGTCTTTTAGTGAATTCATGAGTGTTTTTCTCTTGGATAAATATTTGTAAATGACACTGCTGGGTGATAGAGTAGGCATATGTTCAGCTTTAGAATATCCTGCCAAACAATATCCCAAAGGGGCTTTCCCAATTTTCATTCTCACCGCCAAAATAGGAGAGCTCCAGTTACCCTAATCCACACCAACATACGGCTTTTTTCAGTCTTTTTAATTTTGACCATTCTAGTATTTGTGTGAGAAACTGTGGTGACTTGGTGGTTAAGGGTTGTGGCTGCCAATCAGAAGGTTAGCAGTTCAGATCCAGCAAGCGCTCCTTGGAAACTCTGTGGGGAAGTTCTACTCTGTCTACAAGATCACCATGAGTCAGAATCGACTTGATAACAGTGGGTTTAGTTTTTTGGGTTTAGTGCTTCTGTGATCATATTTCAGTGTGACTAATAGTGCTGAACACTTTTTCATATGTTTACTGGCCATTTGAGTATCTCATTTTGAGAAGTGCTAGTCAAAATATGTTGGTCATTTTTCTATATAGTTGTTTGATATTTGCCTGTTTAGAAGTTCTGTGTAAGTTTTGCATATTCATTCAGACCCTGGTCTCTTTTCTTGATGCCATAACATGTTGACACACATGCGACCTGGAAGCTGAGGGAGTTACTGCCTGCAGGACCCCTGGGGAACAAGAGCTTGTAGATAAATGTTTCTTCCTTTCCCTATCCTGCACAAACTTCATTAAAACATATTACTGTTTCACTCAGACAGTACCATGGAAATGAGCAACTCATTGACCGTAACACAGGACAATGGATTGATCTTTAAATTCCGGAATCAAAACTTACTTTTCCAACACCCTTCTGCCTGATGGTCACGAATTTGAGATACCCCCCAACTGTCTGAGCCATTCTGAAGTTGAACTTACTCAACCTTTTGCATAAGAAAGCTTGTGTCTCTCTGAGAAGAAGTCTCAAGAAAGTCAACTATGCCCTTTGAAGGATGAATGGATGACCATGATTCTTTGTGCACTCTGTATTTCTCTTGCCCAAAGCCCACTTAGAGCTGTCTTCCCCAGAAGTCAGCTTATCCTTTTGTGGAATTCCACTAAATATCATGCAGCTTTTTTTTTTTCTTCCCAATTAGCAGTCCAAATTGTTCATCTCTAATTTGCACACATCAGTAGGTAATACTGAGCATGAATTTACTGTCTTTCTAGCACTTTGTTGAGCACCTTATACTCTTATGTATATTAGCTAAGCCTCACCAAATTCAATGAAGTAATTAATATTATTAAGCCCATTTTGCACATGAGGAGTAAATACAAAGCAGAAATGTACTCAAGATCATGACACTGTCATGTGTTCAAATAGAAACTCAAACCCAGATCTTTTTGACTCAGAAGCCCTGTTTGCTTAATTGCAGTGCTTCGGTGCCTCACTTTCATCCAAGTTCTCCATTTAAACATTATTACCTTTTTTTTTGAGATATCCATGTGCAAGCAAATGGCTACCGTGTCATACGTTAAGGCTTGTTGTCAGTATGTTGATACTGATGAACAGGATAAGAAGGAGGAAGAGGAAGATGAGAGTGACAACAACGATGTATCTGGATGGACTTCCTTTATAAAATAGAGTTGTGAAATCCCTAGGGGTGGGGGGAATGTCATCTACCTAGAGAGCAACAGATGGCCCAAGCTTATAAGGAGCTAGGCAAACACAACTAGGAAACTGGAGCCTGTTCCTAAACACACAATGGGCTAATAAAAGAAAACAAACATTTAGTAACCAATATTGAATGAGATAACAAGAAAATATCCAGAGCCATAATAATAGAGCTTTGAGCAAGCCAGGGGAGCACAGAGAATCCTACCCACACAGCACTGTGATTGGCTTCCTATTTTTTCCCATCCTGAGAACATTTAATCCCTGTTTTATTACAAGTGACTCACTGAAAGCAGAGAGTGGAAGGACATAGGCTTGGAGACCACACCTACACGGGTTTGAAATCAGGACTTTGCCACTTACCAGCATCAGGTAAGGCGGGTAGCAGAATCAGGTAAGGATGGTTGGTAGCAGCATCAGGTAAGGAGGGTGCCAGCATCAGGTAAGGAGGGTAACAGCATCAGGTAAGGAGGGTAGCAGTGTCAGGTAAGGAGGGTGCCAGCATTAGGTAAGGAGGGTACCAGCATCGGGTAAGGAGGGTACCAGCATCAGGTAAGAATGGTAGCAGCGTCAGGTAGGGATGGTAGCAGTGTCAGATAAGGAGGGTAGCAGCATCAGGTAAGGAGGGTAGCAGCATCAGGTAAGGAGGGTAAAGATAGAGTGAGCAGCCCTCACTTCTCTGTCAGTGGAGGCTTGCTTGTTGCTATGATGCTGGAAGCTATGCCACTGGTATTTAGGTACCAGTAGTGTCATCCATGCTAGACAGGTTTCAGCTGACCTTCCAGACCAAGACACATGAGGAAGAAGGACCCGGCAATCTACTTCTGAAAAGAATTAGCCAGGGAAAATCTTATGAATAGCAGCCAAACATTGTCAGACACGGTGGCAGAAAGTGAGCCCCCTGGGTTGGAAAGCATTTGGAAGACGACTGGGGAAGAGCTGCCTCTTTAAAGTAGAGTCAACCTTAATGACGTGGATGGAGTAAGGCCTCTGGGTCTTTGTTCATTGATGTGGCATGACTCAAAATGAAAAGAAACAGCCGCAAACGTCCATTAATATTCAGGACGTGACATGTATGAAGTATGAATCTAGGAAAATTGGAAATCATCAAACATGAAATGGAAAGCTTAAACATCTACATCCTAGGTGTTAGTGAGTTGTAATGGACCAGTTTTGGCCATTGTGAATCTGACAGTCACATGGTCTACTGTGCTGGGAATGAAAACTTAAAGAGGAATAGTGTTGCATTTATCATCAAAAAGATCATTTCAAGATCAGTTATGAAGCACAATCCTATCAGCAATAGGGTAATATCCATATGCCTACAAGGAAGGCCAGTTAATATGACTGCTATTCAAATTTATACACAAACCACTGAGGCCGAAGATGAAGAGACTAAAGATTTTTACCAGCTTCTGCAGTCTGAAATTGAGTGAACATGTAATCAGGATGCATTGATAATTACTGGTGACTGGAATGCAAAAATTGGAAACAAAGAAGAAGAATCAGTTGGAAAATACAGCCTTGGTGATAAAAATAATGCTGGAGATCTCATGATAGAATTTTGCAAGGTTAACGACTTCTTCATTGCAAATACTTTTTTTAACCAACGGAAATAGTGACTGTGCGCATGGACCTGGCCAGGTGGAATACACAGAAACCACATAGACTACATATGTGGAGAAAGACAATGGAAAAGCTCCATGTCAGCACTCAAAACAAGACCAGGTGCTGACTGTGGCACAGGTTGTCAACTGCTCATTCGCAAATTCAAATTGAAACTGAAGGAAACTAGAAGAAGTCCACAAGGGTCAAGGTATGACCTTCAGTGTATCTCTCCTGAGTTTAAAGACCATCTCAAGAACAGATTTGCTGTGTTGATCACTAATGACTGTAAGAGCAGATGAATTGCGGAATGACATCAAAGACATCATTCATGAAGAGAGCAAGAGGTATTAAAAACACAGAAAAGAAAGAAAAGACCAAACTGGATGTCAGAAGAGACTCTGAAACTTGCTCTCAAACATTGAGCAGCTAAACCAAAAAGAAGGAATGGCAAAGTAAGAGAAGGTAGTATAATGGCATGTGCAAAGAGCTAGAAATGGAAAACCAGAAGGAAATCACACGGTCTGCATTTCTCAAGCTGAAAGAACTGCAGAAAAAGTTCAAGCCTCAAATTGCAATAGTGAAGGACTCTACAGGGAAAATACTAAACAACTCAGAGAGCATGAAAAGAGGATGGAAGGGATACATACAGTCATTATACCGGAAAGAACTGGTCGATGTTCAGCCATTTAAAGAGGCAGCAGGTGATCTGGAACCGATGGTACTGAAGGAAGAAGTTGAAGCTGCACTGAAGGCATTGGCAAAAAATGAGGCTCCAGGAATTGGTGGAATATCAATTGAGATATTTTGACAAACAGATGAAGCACTGGAAGTGCTTACTTATCTGTGCCAAGAAATTTGGAAGACAAGTACCTGGCTAACTGACTGGAAGAGATCCATATTTATACCCATTCCAAAGAAAGGTAATCCAACTGAATGTGGAAATTAACAAACAGTATCATTAATATCACTCAAGTAAAATGTTACTCAAGATCATTCAAAAGCTAATGTAACAGTATGTTGACAAGGAACTGCCAGAAATTCAAGCTGGATTCAGAAAAGAACATGGAACCATGGAGATATCATTGCTGCCATCAGATGGATCTCAGTTGAAAGCAGACAGTACCAGAAAGATGTTTACCTGTATTTCATTGACTATGCAAAGTCATTTGACTGTGTGAATCATAATAAATTATGGCTAACTTTGTGGTGAATGGGAATTCCAAAACACTTATTTGTGCTCCTAAGGAACCTGTGCATGGATCAAGAGGCAGTCATGTGAACAGAACAAGGGGACCCAGCATGGTTTAAAGTCAGGAAAGGTGTGCGTTAGGGCTGTGTACTTTCACAATACCTTTTCAATCTGGTTAATGAGCAAATAATCCAAGAAGCTGGATTATACCAAGAAGAACGAGGCATCGGGATTGGAGGATGACTCATTAACAACTTGTATTATTCAGATGACACCAGCTTACTTGCTGAAAGTGAAGAAAATTTGAAATGCTGATGATCAAGAACCACAGCCTTCAGTATGGATTGCACCTCAGTATCAAGAAAACAAAAATCCTCACAACTGGACCAGTAAGCAACATTGTCATAAATGAAGAAAGTATTGAAGTTGTTGAGGATTTCATTTTACTTGGGTCTGCCATCAATGCTTATGGAAGTGACAGTCAAGAAATCAAAAGATACATTGCATTGGGAAAATCTGCTGCAAAAGATCTCTTTAAAGCCTTGAAAAGTAAAGATGTCGCTTTGAAGATTCAAGTGCACCTGACCCAAGCTGTGGTATTTTCAGTTGCATCATATGCATGCAAAAGCTGGACGATGCATAAGGAAGACAGGAGAATTGATGCCTTTGAGTTGTGGTAGTGCAGAAGAATGTTGAATGCTCCATGGATTGCTAAAAGAACAAACACATCTGGAAGAAGTACAACCACAGTGCTCTTGGAAGCAAAGATGCAAGATGGCGTCATATATACTTTGGATGTATTGTCCAGAGGGATCAGTTCCTGGAGAAGAACATCATGCTTGGTAGAGTGGAGAGTCAGTGAAAAAGAGGAAGACCCTCGACAAGATAGATTGCCACAGTGGCTGTAGCAATAGGCTTAAGCATGAAAACGACTGTGGACATGGCACAAGAGCAGGTAGTGTTTCATTCTGTTGTTCATAGGGTCACTAAGAGTCAGAACCGACTTGATGGCACCTAACAACAACTGCTGTCCTAGTCATCTAGTGTTGCCATAGTAGAAATACAAGCAATGGCTCCTACAAAGAGAATTTCTTTTCTCACAGTCTAGTAGGCTACAAATTCGTATTCAGGATGTCAGCTCTAGGGAAAGGCTTTCTCTCTCTCTGTGTGTGTGTCTGTGTGTTGTGTGTTGCCTCTGGAGGAAGGTCCTTGTTATCTGTCTTCCTTTGATCTGAACAGGAATCTAAGGTCCAAAGGATGCACTCTGCTCCTGGCATTGCTTTCTTGTTGCAATGAGACCCCCACATCTGTATACTCAATTTTCTCTCTTATATGTTAAAAAGGATTGGCTTAAGACACTACCTAACCTTGTAGATCTCATCAACAATAGCTGCTACTAATCTATTTTATTATATCATAGTGATAGAATTTACAATACATAGGGAAATCTCATAAAATGACAAAATGGTAGATAATCATACAATACTGGGAATTGTGACATAGCCAAGTCCAGATATCCTGGGGGGACACAATTCAATCCATGAGACCAACTGTAACTTTTAGAGAAAGTTGCTCAGTCTCTGAAACTCAGTTTTCTTGTCTGACACTGATAAAAGGCGGGCTTCCTGGAATTTCGTGGAGATAGGTGCTTTGGGTTAGTTCCATGGCAAACAGGGCAAGATGTCAATTTGCATACAAGGATTTGATTGGGCTCTTCTCAGGATCGATACCTGACAGGAAGGAAGGGCAGAAGACTGGGCTAAGTGAATAGTTCACTTGCCATGCAGTTGCAGTGGAAAGCTCAGACGATTCCGTAAAAGCTCTAGAGCTGCGATCAGTCTTCACAGTTAATCTGCCCGAGGCAGGGAGCCTTTACACTCCTCCCTCACAGACCAGACACCGAGCATGGGCGGCTTCCAAGAAGAGCATGAGACTTTTGGACTAGGTGACTATCCTTGTTGTTGTTGCCAAAAAGCCACCATCGTTGAGTCAATTCTGACTTATAGTGACCCTATAGGTCAGAGTAGCTCTGCCCCATAGAGTTTCCAAGGAGCACCTGGTGGATTTGAACTTCTGACCATTTGGTTATTGTTAGCCGCCCTCAGATCACCTCCAACTCATGGCAACCCCATGCACAAGGGGATTGGACCATTGTGATCCATAGTGTTTTCATAGGCTGATTTTTTAGAAGTAGATTGCCAGGCCTTTCTTCCCAGTCGATTTTAGTCTGGAAGCTTTGCTGAAATCTGTTTAGTGTCACGGCAACACACAAGCCTCTTCTGACAGGTGGTGACTATCGGTGCATCAGATGCATCAGGTGGAACTGAATCCCAAGGTCCAACAGGGCTGCTATCAGTCAGAATGGATTCAATGGCAATGGTTTACCCCACTCCGGATGACGAGAGTTCCGTCGCTCAGCCGCCACCACTGCCCTCAAAACTGGTTGCCCTAGAGTCAATTCTGACTCATGGTAACCTCATGTGTTTCTAGCTAAAACTGTGCTGCATGGGGTTTTCATAGCTAATTTTTTGAAAGTGCACTGCCAAGCCTTTCTTCTGAGATACCTCTGAGCACATTTCAACCTCTAACCTTTTGGTTAGCAGTCACATTCATTATCCAGTTGTACTACCCAGGGACTCTTTTAACTGAGGCAGTATCAGTGACTTAGCTGATGCAGGCAAGGGCTAGGCCCGTGAGATTTTCAGTTTCGTAGGAGGATCTTGTCAGGGATCCACAGCAGAGGCCTAGCTGGGGAAAAAAGGACCGTCGGCAATTAGTGTTAAATAGCTGAACGACCTCTCACAGCTGGGAACGGGAACTGTGAAGACACGCTGAAACTGTTCGTTAGTGCCCCTTCTTGTGTGGCACTCAAGCCAGGAGCTCTGCCTGCCGTTGCCTCCCCCTGGAGTTAGGTGTCTGCCCCATGCCCCCCAAAACCAAACCCACCATCGTTGAGATGATTCTGACTCTTTGGTCAGGATAATTCCAAGTCATACTGACCCTATAAGAGAGGTCAGTTATGGAAAGCCTGTAGGGTTTCCAAGACTGTAAGCTTTATGGAAGCAGGCTGCCACGTCTTTCTCCCACAAGTGGCTGATAGATTTAAACCACCAGCCTTTTTGGTTAGCAGCTGGGCACTTAGTCACGGTGCCACCAGAGCTACTTTCTGCCCCACAGAGTCTCACTACAGTAGGCATAGCCCCAAGCCCACGGCTGGCAAATTCCTTGTCACCTGACCTCCCCTTCCTGGCGCCTCATTACACTTCTTCCGAAGACACTGTAAGTGGATTTCAAGTTGCCTTCATTAGTGTCCCTTCCAGACTTTGTCTGTCTTCCTAGTCCGAGTCCCAGCTTCCTCTTCTGCCCTCCCGGACATTAGCAAGCTTCCAGCATGCCTTCCAGCCAAGGCTCCACCACTCAGCCCGAAGACTGTCTTCGAGTGGTCCCAGAGCGGCCAGCTTTTCAAGCTCATTACCTGCAGTTGTTTACTTTGAGAATCTTAACATGTTTCTGTTCATAACTGCTTTAGTTCAGTTACTGAAACTTCACCACCCGAAGTGAATCTGGTGAAGTGAGACAGCACAAAGAACTTCCAGTAATCAGACAGGGAGAAGCAGGTGAAACAAGCCCCACTGAAAGTATTGGCACGGAGGAGAGGACTTTCCCCATACCAGTGTATGAAGAATGAGTGACCTCTCAGGAAAGAACTAGCCAGCTGCCATATGGCACTTCCCACACAGCCCTGGGGATGATTGAGGTTTATTTTGTATGTAATTTGAACCCTTCCAAAGCATCGCCGCTGGTTTTGATTAACGGCAGCTAATAATTTATTGAATGCACACTATGAGTCATGTGCTGGGCTAAGAGCTCCTTGTGGATTATCTGATTTCACTCTCACAAAAACCTTGTGAAGTTCCTGTGTAGAAGGGAGTATCATTTTCTCCGTTTTCTAACTGGGAAAATGGAGACTTGGAAAGGACTTACTTCCAAGATTGCTGTGATTTGAATATAAGCAGTCCGACTCTTAATGTCTATGCTTATCCATGAAATATGGCTTAAGGTATTGGGAAAGTTGCAGAATCGGTACCTGCTCCCTCAGATCCATTGGGGGAAGATGCAGAATCAGCACCTGCTCCCTCAGATCCATTGGGGAAGATGCAAATTAATATCTACTCCCTTAGATACTTTGGGATCAATGCAGAATTAGCACCTACTGTCTTAGATCCACTGGGAAAGATGCTGGATCAGCACCTGCTCCCTCAGATCCATGAGTGACTCCTTTATGTCAGGGAGAAACTGTATGGTCTGGAGTGTGTTGAAAGGTGTCCCCTATCTGCATAATTCAAGTCTACCTTGAATGTCAGAATGTGACCTTCTTTGAAAATAAATCTTTGCAGGTATAGTTATTTAAGAATTTGAGATGAAATCATCCTTGATTTAGGAAGGGCTCTACCTACAACGACTGATGTCCTTACTTGAAGAGGAGACACGCAGCAGAGAAGATCAGGTGAAGATAGCAGTAGGTGGGGACCAGACAGATGCTGCTTCCAGATGATGAGTGCCTGGAGCCACTAGATGCCCTGCCAACACCCTCATTTCAGACTGCTAGCCTCCAGAATGCTGAGAGGATGAATTGCTTTTCTTTTAAGTCCCCCAGTTTGTGGTGCTTTGTAACGGCAGCCCTAAGAAACTAGTATTCAGTGTGATAGAAGCATGTCAACCAGGAACCACTGGTTGGGCCTCTGTTCTCAGGGCCATTTACCTGCATAAAATGAAGACCTTGGCTAAACGAGCTCTAGGTCCTCTTCCTCATCGGTAATTCATGATCCTGATCATGCTCTTCCCTGAAGTGACCTTGGTACAGTCATTTTTATCTGTCGTGTTAGGACCTGTACTCGAGCACAGTCACTCAGCACCTTCAACACGTCTCCTTAAACAGCTTTTCTCCTACAGACCTGCTAAATAAAATGCCATCTAGAATAACTATTCAAATTTGAAAGTACCCTTCATTTGTTCTTGTCATCTCCTCACCTCCTGAGTCAGCCACTTACAGCACAAATGAGAGCATCGAAGTTAATGCAAGCATCTGCATTTGCCTGAATCTGTCACTTTTTCAACGGACAGTGTCGGCAATGTCTAGGCGCTGGAGAGAATTTGACTCTCAGAAAGAGTCAATCCTGTACATGACCCCCAAAATGCTGATAAGTGTAAAATGCAGTCCTTTATTCAGAGCAGACAATATCCATGTGATTGCTCTTCCTAAAACTTTTATGACACAATACTATGACCAATACATCTTCATCACAGGAGCAGCAAAGCTAAAATGACAGTAAAGTAGGTTTCTACTGCTAAAACATTTTGCTCCTCTGTCATCCCACATGGGATCTATTCATGGGTCATAGTTTTTCCCTTTATAGATCCTGTTTCAATGTGCATGGATGAACAGGAAAAGCAACAGGAGACTGAAGTGAAGAAGGTGAATTGAGTAGCCCCAGGTCACTCCATCAGAAAGTGAAGGAGCGATATTCAAATTATGGAGCAGAACTGCCCCATAGGGTTTCCAAGGAGTGACTGGTGGATTTGAACTGCCAAGTTTTGATTAGCAACCAAGCTCTTAACCACTGCACCACGTGGGCTGCTATGCAGTATGGCTTCAGAGTGTGTGTTCTAAATGTTTACCCTACTCCACCACTTTTCCATACAATGATTTGGAGACTGGATTAGATTGAAGCTGGAATGAAGATGAGAGTGATTAAGAGACTGTAGAGTGTTAAGAGATGTTGTAACTGTCTGGCCAAGAAATGAGACACACTTTAATGCAGGTAGTAATGTACCGTGGACTTCCAAAGGATAAACAAGTCAGTCTTAGAAGACCTATAACCAGGATGCTCCTCAGACAGGAAGATGGTATGGCTTTGATTTGTTTTCTCTGGATACATCATCAGGAAAGATCAACCGATGGAAAAGGGCGTCAGATTTGGTAAAGTAGAGGTCAGTAAAAAACAGGGAAACCCTCAACGAGATTGATTAACAGAAGATACAATGGATGCAAGTATGTCAATGATCGTGGTGATGGAACAGGACCAGAAAGCATCTTGTTCTATTATATGTAAGGTCTCCATGAGTTGGAGCTGACTCAGTGGCATCTAACAGTAACAACAGCATCACCATAGGAGTGAACTGCAGTATTAAAGAGGTAGAATTTAGATAGACACGGGGACTGATTTGCTGTGGAGGATAAAAGATAAGATAGGTGATGCTTAGATTTTTGTCTTGAGTAAGTGATGAAGTTAGGGAACAAAGACAATGAATTCAGTTTTGGACATGACAGTTGTACCTCCATTCTGGTGGAGATCTCCAGTAGATAGCTGTCCGAATAGTGGTATGCTTGGCTACTTCTTCCTTTATGCACTTGCTTAATGGAGAATGCTGACGGCAGCCTGCTCAGCTGTTAACTTTTGGCAATCTCAGTCAACATGGTGAGGTCTACACTCTGGCAGCCTCCATTTCTCCCACCAAAGTGGGAGCCCCGGAAACTTGAGCCTTTGAACTTGACTTCCCTGGATCCATGGAGGCTCTGGCTTTTCCTGCCACTCCTGGACTGAAATGAAGTGCTACCCCAGGTGAGTAGATTCCTTAACAGCGTCCCATAGCCTGAAAGTACAGGGAAGTTAATACTGCATGCAGTGAGTTAAGAGACAAGTGATTGAGAGAATCGGCAGACGAATTATTCTGCTTACTTCCCCACAACTGACTGTTGTGATGTCTATAGAACAGTGATTCCAGCAGCATGTCTGAAGACATTCCATATGACCAAGGAGAAAAAGCCATGCTTTCTCAGAAGCTGTAGCCAACTTAGCCATGTACCGTTTAGTATTTGTTTTTCTCTTCTTTTTCCCTCACTCTTCATTTTCTGGATTGTACCTCCTACCTGTATAAAGCATTAGCGTGTAAGTTTTGCTTTGGGATCTCTTTCCTAGGAAACATGGATTATGATAATTTGGGCAGAGAGTTGTCCTGTAAAGCAAATAGTTGACATGGGGTTCTGATGTTGAATTTCTCACCTCTCTGAAGGCAATAAGAAGCCCATTGCCAGCCTGTAGTACATCGCAAATACTGAAGCTTACACTGGTGGTGTAGTGGTTAAGAGTTACAGATGCTAACTGAAAGTTGAACAGTTCAAGTCTGCCAGTTGCTTCTTGGAAACTCTGTAGGCAGTTCTGCTCTGTTGTATCGGGTCACTGTGGGTCAAAATTGACTTGATGGCCTTGGCTTTTTTTTTTGCTTTGGTTTTCACATGCATTTAATTGGGACAGGGTACAGGTGGAACAGAAAGAGATGAGAGGTGGCCACTGTATTTAATTGTTTGCATGTAAAGGCAAGAATAATCATAAGGGGTGTGGCTTGAGATGAGCATTTTTAATAGCATTGACGATTTTGCTAAAAGTTATAAAAAATGAAATAAAAATAGGAAGTTTTGGCAAGCAGTTGAGTGCTTAACCGTCCGTGCCACCTAGGGGCTCCTGCAGGATACAAAAAACAAAACCCCAAACCCACTGCCATCAGGTGGATTCAACTGATAGCAACACTATAGGACAGGGTAGAATGGCCCCACATGGTTTCCAAGGATCACCTGTTAGACTCAAACTGCTGACCTGCTGGAGAGCAGCCACCAGGTTTTCCAACAGGGAAGACTTCATTGACGTGGAAGAAACTCACAAATGACTTGGGATTTAATATTCTCACTTGCAAAGACGTGTGTGTCAAAGCGTGGTATGCAAAAGCTGTGAAGATTCATGGGCCTGCTGTAATGGTGAAGCTTTCAACCAAGGACATCCTGCCTGAAGCTGGCTGTTATATTTTATTGGGATTGCTCTTTGAAGCCTGGGTATGAGAATCGCCTAAAGTAATGGAATAGAAATGCTAGAATCTGTTTGTTCTAGGATTGAGAAAGAGGTTAGGAGGCTCAGGGATGGGAACTTCATATATAAAATTAGAAACCCAACAATTGGCGATGTTTCCTCAGGTGAGTAGGTGTCAGGATGCGCTAGTGAAGGAGGAGAGGTACCAGTATCTGAGAGTAGGGTTGACAATAGGAAATCTACTGTGGAACTGGACTCCTTGACGTTAATGGGTTTCTGGAGGTTAGAGGCCAAGTGTAGCATTTAACTCTTGAAAGCTAAGTAGGCATGTATGTTGTTAGGTACCATCAATAAATCTGATATTTTTGTTCATGCTTTTGTCTTGAATACTCTGGGGGTCAGTTCTACCCTGGCCCCTAGGGTCACCATGAGTTGGATCTGACTCGACGGCACTTGGCTGGTTTTTTGTTTTGTATCACTGGACTTGGTTATTTAGTTTGAAATTTGACAGCTATATTCATGCGAACTTGATGTTAGCTTTCCTTTCTAGTAACATCTTCGTCAGATTTTAATATCGAGTTAATACTGGCCTCATAACACAAGTTGGGAAGTATTCCCTCTTTTTCTATACTTGAAAAAGTTTGTGTCAAATCAACCTTATTTCCTCTTCAAATATTTGTCACAATTCATCAATAAGACCACCTAAATCTTGAGATTTCTTAATGATAAAAGTTTTAATAACAAATTCAATTTTGTTAACAATTTTAGGACTATGTTTATCAAAGGAACTTTTCCAATTCACTGTCAAATACAGTAGTTTAAGTTGTTAGCACCTTGTTACTATTTTTTATTATCTGTGAGGTCTACAGTGATGCCCCATTTTTGTATTTCTGATATTTGCAATTTATGTTCTTTTGCCTTCTTTTTTTATCCTCCTTGATTAGTCTTACTGAGGTCTTTCAATTTCACTAATCACTTTGTATATCCTGTTTTTGCATTGTTAATTTTACGCTGTGCATTGGTTTTCATTTTGTTGATTTTTTTTACTATTGTATTTGTTTCTTTGATTTGTTTTTTTTAAGATGAAATACTATTTTATTTTTTATATATATTTCATATTTCTAAGTTCCACTTCTGTCTTATCCCATCAATTTTGGCATGGCATATTTTCATTAAAATTAAATTTAAAATAATTTGCTGCTATCTATTTTTTTTAAATTACTGTGTTACTTAAAAGTTTTTTGCTCAATATTCTTAACATTTGGAAATTTTCTAGTTGTCTTTTTGTTGATGATATCTAGTGAAAAACCAAAACCCACTGCCGTTAAGTTGATCCCGACTCCTGGTGATCCTACAGGATGGAGTAGAACTGCCCCACACAGTTTCCACTAAGTGTGTGGTGGATTTGAACTGCTGATCCTGCGGTTAACAGCTGTAGCTCTTCACCACTAAGTCACCAGGGTTTCCTTCTGGTGTAAATTCCACTATAATTAGAGAATGTAGTCTCAGTTATGTCAATATTTTGAAATGTATTGAGGATTGTTTCCTGAGGTAGCACGTGGACAGTTTGGGGCATAACGTCATCTGTGTGTAATGTATGTAATGTTCACATTTTTTGTGTCATTTTGTCACCTACTGAGGAAATAAAAAAAGAACAACCCATTGCCATTGAGTCAATTGTTGATCCCAACTCACAGTGACCATGTAAGACAGAGAAAAGCTGCCCTATACAACTTCCAACTGATGGATTTGAACCTCTGGCCTTTGGTTGGGAGTGATGGATCTTAACCACTGTCCCACCAGCTATGTTAAAATTCTTCACTTTGATTAAGGGTTTATCTATTCATTACAGATTTTGTCACATTTTGCTTCAGATGTTTTGAAGCTATCTTATTAGGTTCATGGAAATTTACAGTTATTATATATTTCTGGGAAACTGGTGGCATAGCAGTTAAGTGCTACCGCTGCTTAATTAGAAGGTCAGCAGTTTGTATCTGCCAAGTTCTCTTTGGAAACTCTATGATGACAGTTCTACTCTGTCTTAATAGCGTTTCTATGAGTTGGAATCAACTTGACAGCAACAAGTTTGTTTTTTTTGTATACATATATTTCTGATGCATTGAATTATTTATTATTATGAAATATTCATCTCTAGTAACATCTTTTGTTTAAAGTGTAAATTTTCTGGAATGAATATAGCTATATCGCTTTTCTTTGCTTACTGTTTGCATGGTATGGACTTTAATGTCATTTATTCCGACCTTTCTGTGCATTTACATGTAAGTTTAATGTCTTACAAGTAACAGAGTTAAATTATTTGTTGTATCCACTCAGATAACTGTATTCTTAGTATTTAATCTATGTATATTACTATTACTGATTTAAATGGATTTCTTTTACTTTATTTACCTTTATTTTTACATACCTCTCTTTGTTTTTCTCCTTTCTTGTCTCCTTTATTAATTATGTATTAATTTTCTCCTTAGTTAGTTACTAACTAGTCAATGGTAGCTCCCCGGTTATTGCCAACAGTGAAGTGGTTGATTTCTAACAACAAGATTGGTGGCTGAAACCTACCCAGAGGCATCTGAGAAGCCAGACCTGGCAATCTTCTGGAAAGTCACAGCCTTGAAAATGCTATGGAGCACACGTCTGTGCTGACACATGTGGGGTTGCCATGAGTCAGAATCGATTCGACGGCAACTAAGAATAACAAATAATTATGCCAATGCTTTGCAACCCTGGTGGCATAGTAGTTAAGTGCCACAGCTGCTAACCAAAAGCTCAGCAGTTCAAACCCACCAGACTTCCTTGGAAACTCTATAGGGCAGTTCTACTCTGTCCTATAAGGTCGCTATGAATCAGAATTGACTCAATGGCAGGGGCTTGCCTTAACGTTTAATAAAATATTTTTATTATGGTGTCTCCCTTCTAGCAGTTTGGTATTATATACTCCTTTGCTATTATTTTAGTGATACACTGAAGATTATGACATATATCCTTGACTTACTGCCGTCTGATTTTAGCACTTAGTCAACAATACTAGAACTTTAGAATATTCTGACTTTATTAACCCCCTCCCAACATTTGTGTTCTCCTTGTCATGCATTTTAATTCTTATTTTTGAAGGGTATTTTCACTAGTTATAGAATTCTAAGTTGCCACTTCTCTTCTTTCAGTACCTTAGAAATAGCATTTTGTTAGCTTTCATCTTTTCTGTGGAGGATTTTGTTGCCATTTTCTGATTTTTCCTTTACCTTTAACACTTAGAGGTTTCACCATTTGTACTTAAAAACCCACCATTATCAAGTTTATTCTGACTCACAACCACCCTATAGGACAGTGTAAAACTGCCCCATAGGGTTTCCAAGGAGTGGCTGGTGCATTTGAACTACCCACCTTTTGGTTAGCAGCGGAACTCTTAACCACGTGCCCTGAGCACCCCTATTTGTGCTTGTGTGTTGTTTCGCTTGATGTATCTTGAATGTGCAGTGCTTCTTGGATCTGTGGGTTGACGACTCTGATCAGTTCTGAAAAATTCTCATGCATACTTTCTTCAAATATTGCTTCTATTTTTTCCTTATACATTAAAACCCAGCCAAACCCACTGCCATTGAGTTGGATCCAACTCATAGTGATCCTAGAGGTCAGAGTACAACTGCACCTTAGAGTTTCCAAGGAGCACCTGGTGGAATTTAACCTCCGACCTTCTGGTTAGCAGACATACTGTTTAACCCACTGTGTCACCAGGGTTTCCTGCTTATACATTAGACCTTTTCATTTCATCACACAAAACTACACTCCTTTCTGTATTTATTTTCTTCTCTATGTATTTCCTGTTGACGTATCTTCTAGTCCATTAATCCTTCTGCTGTGTCAAAACTGTTATTAAATTAACACATCCACTTGATTCTTGTTATTGTATTTTCTGTTATAAAATTTAATTTTTTTAAAAGAAATAACTCTCAGGTGAAGATCTCCGCATTTTAATTCATTTTATCCAGCTTTGCCCCTATACTCTTCAATATGCTTATCATTTACCCTTTACCTTTGAGTCAGTTCTGACTCACATCAACCATATAGGACAGAGAATTGCCCTCACATGGTTTCTAAGGCTGTAAATCTTTATGAAGCAAACTGCCACATCTGTCTCCCACAGAGCAGCTGATTGGTTTGAATCACTGATGTTTTGGCTAGAAGCTGAGCCCTTAACCACTGAACCACCATAGTTAAAGTTCTGGTTTGCTAACTTACTGTCTTGATTGCCTTTAGACTTGTTTATTTTCCTACCCTACCCCACAACACTCTCCTTGGCTTGTAATCATGTTACTGTCTCTTGGTATGTACTTATTTTTTTATTGAAGGTTAGATATTGTATATAAAAATTGTAGAAACTTGAGTAGTGTCTCCCCTAGGGAAGGTTTATCATTTTCTTTGGTGGATATAGTAGAGAGAGAGATTGTAATTTACTCTAATGAGAGACTGTGTTGAGTCCAGGCTATGTTTTAATTTCAGAAAAGTTCTTACTCCTTTCATCCTAAATCCTAGGATATAAATTTTCAGAGCTTTCTACAGTATGCTCACTGGAAGCCTTGTCCTTGGCGGACCCTGAACTCTTTAATTCTTATCTCAGTGTCACAGAGACTGCAGAAAGGTCTGCTTGGGATTTCAGAGGGTTTCTGCTTAGGTTTATAGCTTTCCAACTCATTCAGATTCAGAATATGCAAAGTTCTTGCTGGGAAAAAATGACTGTACACCAAGCTGTTTTCTGCTCTTTCCTTCTCTCTGAAATGTGGCCTTCATAAGTTTCTAACTTTGTCTCTCTCTCTCTAGCTCCATGAGGATTTCATGTTCTCTTCTGGCTTCTCCCTCCAACTTCAGCCCCTTGCCTGGGCAAAACCAGAAGTCTTGGGCCCTTGACTTGCAGCTAGAATTGGACAAATGCCCTCAGTTACAAACTGACTGCTAAGTATCAGTTCAGCTCTCTAAAGTTCTCGCTGAGCAATGTTAACATCTTTGGTCCTTGCTGCTTCTGCAACTGTCCTGATGTCATATATATAATTTGGGGACTTTTCTAGCCCTTGTCAGTGGAAATGTAGGTCTGTGACAAGCTATTTTATCTTACTTAGCAATAAGCTATTCCATCCTACCTGACAACAGAAATCCAAGTCACCCTTAGGTGAGTGGAGTGTTGGATCTGAGATATCGTCAAGATACCTATTTTTCCTAAAAGAACAGATATTTCAAACTGAGCATGAAGTTTGAAATAGTTGACTTAGAAAAGAGAAGTTACCTTAGATTTTGTGTCCATGGGAAGCTGTGGTGAATGAAAAGCAAAAGAAGCAGGAAAAGCGTGGTGTAGAACATGAAATATATAAAATTTTGGCCACTCTAAATCAATCACACAAGATCACAATACCTGTAATATTCCCATGCTTTTTGCCCGTGTTCCCCAATGCCCTTGAGCCATTGTGGCAATTACCACCTGAATCTGTAGAACTGCTCTGGACTAGATCTAAGATAATAGAAAGATTCAGGCAGTTCATCATCATGACCTGATCTGACTGGTCCTGCAGTGGGTGGCAGGAGAAAGGTACTTGAGAGAAGTGATAAGAATTCAACTGGGGAAGCCTTCAGTTTGAAGACTCACTAAGGTGACTTGTTCCTTCATAGATATCTCCTCCCAGGGATATTTATCTTATGAAAGATATTTTACAGTAAACAGTGCAAGAGTAAAAGCCTATAATGATGAAATTTCTGGTACACTGTCAGTACATGGAAGTCTAGCTCTTCTCATTGGTCACAAAAATCTGTGTTCACGGTTGAGTGTAAATTTGGTTTGATGCATGCGTGGCATCCAATCTCACTTCCTCTAGGTGGAAATAAATGCATTTATTGTCTTTTGTTTTTCTTTCATCCCTCTTTAGCCTATCTAAGAAATAGAAACACTCTTGCCTGGTTTCTTTTATAAGGAGAAAGTGTGGTTCTAAGTAACTGCAACATCTGAGTTTGAGACCTATGTCTGATCGTAATGCTATTGCCTGGAGAAAAAGAATGTCCAGCTTGTAAGTTAGTGGAGTCTGGGAGGAAATGAGAGAGCTCTTAGAGCAGAGAAAACAGTACACACAGGGCTGCCGGTCACTTTTACACTTTCTTTGTTATTGTTACTGATTGTCTAAAGCTAAGAGTTACTTAGAAACGATCCCTTTGTCTATCTCATTATCAGCAATTACACAGCATTCACAATATAAATAATTTCCATTGATTTTGTGTAATTAGTTTCTGGGAAACTTGAAGGCAAAAATGTAAATCATCAATTCAATCCAAACTCAAAGAGAATCCTTAATATTCTTATCCTGTAAAAGCCAGTTAGTGAAATCATCTTCCTACAATTAGGCAGCAGATAAATATTTTTAAAACTTTGGCAAGTAGATTTAACCTCTATGCATTTTACTTAAAGTGGTTGCTATGGTAATTTCCTTCCAATTTTTTCATCATCAATAGAATTTAAAAAGGCAGTTTGACCAAATATTGTCTTAGAGATCATCTCAAAATTCCCATTCATTTAATGAGTAAGGACACCAGGCCCCAAACAGTTACCCAAAGATACACAGCTGGTTTATGATTTGTAAAGAGGTCAGAAGCAAAATGAGGGAAGTTTCCCTGCAGATACCGGTTCTCATGACCTCACACAGCCCGTGACATCAGGTCTCAGGCAGCTGCAGAGTCTCCTGCTTCCCATGCTAACCACCTCTGTTGTTTTTATCTATGTTAGCACCTTGGAATAATTCTTTTTTCTGTTGCTGATTTTTTTCAAATTGGTAATACCTATTTTACTCGGAAGAGTGACTGAAAAAGACTGCTTTTTAATGTGATATTTTGAATACATGATTCACTCTCATGTGGTTTTTTAAAAAAAAATTTGTTGTTGGGAATATGCTCAGCAAAACACATACCAGTTCTACAGTGTCCACATGTACCATTCAGTGACTGTGAGTATGTTCTTTGACTATGAATATGTATGCAGCACCCATAGCATGTATGTACATATGCCTACTGACATGCTTACACATGCACATGCATGTACCCACATACACATTCTTATACACATATACACATAGATATCTACCTATGTGATTAAACGCACATTTTTTGGTTGTTATTACTGCTGTTGCAAAATTGTATATATTATTGTAGCATTTACCAAATACGCCTTGTGTGTTTCTTAGTGTCATCATTTCTCTTGGCCAAGTTGCATAGACCTCACCCATACTCTGTACTGCCTTTCCTATTACCACAAATAACAAGGATGTACTATCTAGAAAATGCTTTCATTTTACATGTATTTTTCACCCTGCTTTGGGTAGTGACTTTTACTGTGACAATAAACAACCTAAAATATGAGGTCTGACAATTAAGTTCATGAACACGTCCTAGAAAAAGTGCTATGAACCTCATTGCTGAATATCATTATGGTCCCCTTTCAAGGACTACACTTGGGAAGCTATGCATGACACCAGTGCTTAGTCCACCCTTCAAAGCAATTTTGGAACTCCTTCTGAAATGTCCATCAGAGCCGTCGTTGTATGAGGTCTGCCAGTTAATTTCGCAAACTCCTAGAAAAGGTGCTCCATACCTCACCTCATAATCGTCACCTTCGAAGTACTCCCCTCGGGACACTAAGCATCCATGCCAGCACCTAGTCCACCCTTCAAAGCAGTTTTGGAACTCTTTTTCTGGAATGGCCATCAGAGCTGTCATTGTGTTACTCTTGGTGTCCTGAACATCCTCCAAATGTCTTCCTTTCCATGTTTCTTTTATCCTTGGGAAAAGAAAAATGTCACTGGGGGCCGGATGAGGTGAGTAGGGGGGGTCTTCCAATACAGTAACTTGTTGACTGGCTAAAGGCTTCCTTACAGACAACGATACCATTAAGTTTGCAAACTTGCCACCATGCTACCATGAGCAATGGCCATTCCAGAAAGAGTTCAAAATTGCTCCGAAGGGTAGACTAGGCACTGACCTTGGGTCCTAGCTTCCCAAGGGGAGCACTTCAAAGGTGACCCTAGTGATAGTCAGCAATGAGGAATGTAGCACTTTTTCTAGGATAAGTTTGTGAACTTGTGAGACCTCGTATATCAAATTATCATTGGCTTATACCAATTGTTTGGCTCACAGGTGTGTGGATTAACTGTAGCTTTGCTGGGTTTAGCTGGGGTCAGCTGGACTGGGCTGATTCCAGGTTAGTTCTAGTCTTGTGTCTCTCCTTCTGGGATCGGGGCTGTAGGAGCAGCATTACTTGGGCCCGCTCTTTTCTGAATAGATGGCAGGAGCTCTAGAGGTCTAGAACGAACATAGGATGCCACTAAATCCTGTGGTAGAAATGGAGACTCTCATTTCCACCCACATTCTGTTGCTCAAAACAAAACAAGTCGTCAGCCCCGATTCCATGGGGTGAGGAAGCGTATTTCCCCTACAGGACAGAAAGCAGAGTCAATATTTGATGACTAATGGTGAGTAGTAATGTAGCATAGGCTTATGTGGTGTCTTTGGGTGGTGTGAATGGCTAATTTACTCAACTGCTATCCAAAATGTTGGAATCAAATCCATCCAGAGCAGTCTTGGAAGAAAAGCATGGCATTCCACTTCTGAAAAGTCAGTCATTGAAAACCCTGTGGAGCACCCTTCTGCTCTCACACAAATGGGGTAGTCAGAAGTCAGAGTCAACTCAACACCAACTGGTCCCGAGGACTTACATACTACATATGTTGTGCTGTTGTTTATCTAATGTATGGCAGGATATGAGGATATTTGTGTATGAGTGCAGAAACTTATTTTTCATTTTTTTTTATGACTTTGGATTTCATTTTATGGGTACCCATGATATAACTTACCAGTTCTTTATTGGTAGGCATTTTGATTATTTCAAGCATTTTACTGTTACAAACATTACTGCAATGAATAACCCTACTCATATATCATTTTGCACATCCAAGTTATATACGCAAATTCTTTGAAGTTGAACTTGTGGAGAAATATTTTGTTTTGGTAAATATTGCAAAATTCTTACCCATAGACATTAACTCCCTGAGGTCCTCATGAACAACTTACCAAAGGGCCTGTTTTGCCATTTTTTTGTTCCAGCTCAGTGCATTACCAAACTTCTGAATATTTTTTTTTTTTTTGGAAAATAACATTTCAATGTAGGTTTTTTTTTTTAAATCACAGTTACGTGTTGAGGTATACTCCACATCAGCATACCATAAATTCATCTTTTTAAGATACACAATTCAGTAGGTTTTTGTATAGTCACAGAGTTGTGTAACAATCACCATGACCTAATTTTAGAATATTCTTATCACTTATCACCCCCAAAAGAATCCTTTTAACTCTGAAGTTACCACCCTTTCCTTCTACTCCCCAGCCTTTGGAAAACACTAAACTATGTGTTTACGAATTTACCTAGCCTGGAGATTTCATAGAAAACCCTTGTAGCATAGTGCATAAGTGCTACGGACACTAATCAAAAGGTGGGCAATTCAAATTCACTGGGTGCTCCTTGGAACTCTGCGGGGCAGTTCTACTGTGTTTTATAGGGTCACTATGAGTTGGCGTTGACTCAAGGGCAATAGGTTTAGTTTTTGGTTTTAGACATTTCATACATGACCTCTTGTGACTGGATGCTTTCACTTCACATAATTGTTTCAAGATTCATCCATGTGGTAGCATGTATTAGCATGCCATTTCTGGTTACTGCTAGATGATAATCCACTGCATGGACACACTGCATTTTATTTACATATTCATCAATGGCTGAATATTTGGTTGCTTCTAAATTTTGTCCATTCTGAATAATGCTGCTGTAAACAGTTGAGTACAGGTTTTTGTGTGAATGCTTGTTTTCATTTTGTTTGGGTACACACCTAGTATTGAATTGCTCAGTCATGATATAATTCTAAGGTTAACACAATAGATAACAGTTAAACTGTTTTCCAAAGTGGGTGCACAATTTTGCAGTTCAGCAGTTTGTGAAAATTTTGGTTTCTCTTGTTTTTGTCAACACTTACTATTGTCTTCCCCCCCCCCCCGTCTTTTCAGCCTTCCTAGTGAAAACCGTGGTAGCATAGTGGTTAATTGCTATAGCTGCTAATCAGAAGGTCAGCAGTTCCAGTCCACCAAGTGCTTCTTGGAAACTCTATGGGACAGTTTTACCCCATCCATTCAGGTCATTATAAGTCAGAATCGATTCAGTGGGCACAGGTTTAATGGGCTTAGTGGGTATGAAGTGATATCTCACTGTAGTTTGGTTTTGTATCTCTCCAGTGCCTAATGATGTTGAGCATTTTTTCACGTGTTTTTGATAAGTGGTGTATCTTCTTTGGAAGCTATGTGATTTGGAAAAAACTGCTTCCATTCTGTAGATTGTCTTTTAACTTTCTTGATGGTATCTTTTGCTGCACAAATTTTTAAAATATTGATAGACTCCCATGCATCTATTTTTTTATTTTGCTTTTTATGCTTTGGATATCATATCTAGGAATCTGTTACTTAGCCCAAGGTTTTATCTCTATGTTTCCTTCTGAGAGTCCTATCATTTTATCTCTTGCTGCTAGGCCTGTGGTCTACTTTTAAGTTTCTGTTTCTACCTAGTGTGAAGTAGGAGACCAACTTCATTCTTTTGCATGTAGATATCCAGTTGTCTCAGAAGCATTTGTTGAAAAGATTATTGTTTCTCCACTGAGTTCTCTTTATGCCATTGTCAAAAATCAATTGACTAAAAATGTAAGAGTTTATTTTCAGACTCTCAATTCATTTTGCTGGTCTGTATGTCTGTTCTCATGCCATGCAGTGTATCTTAATTTCAGTAGCTTTGTAGCAAATTCTAACATTTTTTGAGTCACTGAGCTTTGTTTTTTCTTTTTCAGGATTATTTTTGACTATTCCTGCTCCCTTCAGTTTCCATGTGAATTCAAGATGAATTTGTTGGTTTCTCCCACCCTCACTGCCCACAAAAGTGGCTAGGATTTTGAAAGCCAGTGTGTTGAATCTGATTTCAGTGCAGTTTAAATTACATTTCTTTTATGAATTATTTAGGGCATATTTTTATTATGCTTAAGGTCACTTTTGTTCCTTGTTTAAAATGAGCACTGATACCTTTGGCTCTTTTTATTGGATGTCACCTGTGGTTGATGCAAACATAACTCTCAGGTTATATTTGCAAACAAGACTAGAGGAATGGACATCTTCTACAACTGCAGTGGAATAAGGGTCCACATACATTGCTTTACATTCTTCTCTCAAAAGGGGTGGTTGCACTAGCATCGTCGTATAGGGTCTTTCTGATTAAAACAATCAGGCCTATACTTACACTAACAAGAAAATAACCTCTTCTATCCCTTCAGCCCTTTTCTTTAGAAGATGAAGTGTTATTCATTAAAATGTCCATAGATTGAAAAATGTCCCAAAGTTTCATTAAAATAACCAGACAACTCACATTTAGAAGACAATAATTTCACAAGACATATCAGTTTATTAACATGTGTTTCTCTCTCTCTCTTTATTTAGGTATTTTGTTTCTCAGACTCCCTGTGGAAAGAATTTGTAGAACTCACCACCTTTCTATTTTAAAGGAATTTTTCCTTTATTTTATGTATATTATTTCTTATTTCTTCTTCTTTAACCTAAGACGGGTTTACAGTTATGCATGCTTCTTTCATGTTCCTCTCATCTAACTATAACTTGTAGGTCTTCATTCTCTGTCATTCTCCTTGGAAGAAAAAGCCAAGGTATGTAGCTATGTCTTGATTAGAGAAACCAGTAAATTCTAGATGTGTCAAAGCCAGCTAGTCAGAGGTCACACTGAGGGCATACGGTGATGAAGGGATAGGAGACATTTTGCATACCGAAGTCACTCATCTGTGGCTTCTGCTCTTCTGTCATCAGTGGAGAAATGAGATTGTCAGCATAGACTTTTAAGGGCTTTTGTTTCCTGTACAGAAACCTCTTATTCTATTCCCCAGGAGTGCGGAAAGGGTGCCTTTCCATTCACTACAAACAGGCTCTCAACGCCAATTGGCATTAATCAATTCCAGATCAGTAAAGAGCTGGGTAGATTGCTAAATGGTTCTGACTGACCTTGATAATGCATTAGAGAAATGAATAAGGCAGTGGCATTATAGCATAATTAAATTAAACTCATGAGCAAGGTAAGATGATGATGGTTTCCAACCAAGTCTTCTTAGTGAGACAGCTGCTGTCTCTTTTCAGCTCAGCTCGTAGGAGCAGCTAACGGTCTCCATCTGTCCAGTCTCCAATGCTTCATCAGTGTAAGTTGTTAGTTATCCTGTCTGGTGTCCCCTCCTTATTTTTACTGACAAATATAGCGTTGCTTATTTTGGACCTTAGGGCCCCCTGGACATATAGTATGAAAAGATAGGTAAGAATATGTTACAGAGTTTGCTTGTTAAAGTATGGCATTTCCACAAAAGCATAACATGAATGTAATCTTGCTTGTATTTAGGCAACATCTTTGTCCTACAGAGGCTGAAACACTTTATAAATGAGGCTGTGAGTTACCTCTGCTTTGCCTGGAAGTGGTGCTAAATTAGAAAAGTCTTTTAACGGCATTAACATTAGTAGGGATCCCTGGAGACATAGTGGCTAAGAACTATGGCTGCTAACCAAAAGGTCAACAGTTCGATTCTCCTGCTTGCTGCGTGGAAGCCCTATGGGGCAGTTCTGCTCTATCTTATAGGGTTGCCATCAGTCAGAATCAACTTGAAAGCAATGGATTTGGGTTTTGTTTCATTTTGTTGGTTTAACATTAGTAGAGAGCACTATTAGTTGCCATTTTGGGTTTATCCTGTTTTTATACATTTCTCATTTTAATTGTTTCAGGGACAGGATTTACTTTGTATATGGCTGCAGCTACTTTATCAAGAAAGAAAATTGAGAAAATAAGGGAACTAACCAGTGTGCAGAAGAAAGCATTGATGATATACTTTCAAAACTCAACCAGTGAAAACTGCATCACAATGATCCAATCTACAGCTGCTCATGGGGACAGCGCAGGATTGGTGAATGTCTCTGTCCATCGTGCATGGGATCACTGTGAGTCACAGGCCAATCTGACAGCACCTGAAGCGACCTCTCTGCTGTTCCTTTTATGTGCCAGACAACATGCTAAATGACAACAAGGAGTGATCACCTTCAATCCCAGGACAATCATGTAAGAACAGTTTTATTATCGTCATCTACTTCAAATGAAGAAACTGAAGGTCGGTGGAATTAAAGGTCACCCTGCTCTGTTGCTGTCAGTTACTGTCAAGTTGATTCCAACTCCCGGGGAAACCATGCACACAACTGTCGCGTGGCAAAAGTGGGCTCTGCCTCCTGGTCTAGCCTTGAAGTCTGAACTCTCACTTACACAGTCACCTCTTTGGAGACTGAATGAAGAGTCTGCTTTAAGTACACAGGGAAGGGACTCAGGTGTCCCTGTCTGAGGTGACTCTGGATCTCTTCTATTCAGTCAGTAACATCCCTATTGTATTTCAAAGTATGTACCATTCTTACAAGGTTTAGAAGTTTTTCAAAACATTTTTCTAGGACAGAACCTGTTTCTCATACTCTTATCCAAGTTCATCAGAAATGGAATTTTCGTCAGAAGAGGTTACACATAAGAAATACACGTGACAAGTGACCTTTATACCAAGGGTGGCTTGTGGGTGGCATGTCTGGGGGTACTTCACTTACTACAAATGAATCTGAGCCTAGAATGGTCACTTGTGGAGAGCCCACACTTTCTGCTGGTCTGTGACCCTGCTCAGAAAGTGGGAGAATAGAACACAGAAGAAACATAAGCCAAAAGAGAAATGCTAAGTGTGCCTGGGCAGTTGATGGCCAGATCACTGCTGGCTCTGTTGATGATGCTGAGACTGACTCCACACAGATACCAAGGCTAACCAGGAGCTCAGAGGTCGTTTCTTAGGTCTGAAAATTGAGCCCCATTGAAGGTAAGTGACTTGCTCAAAGTGAGGTAATTCAGACCTTTCAGTGTCTCGATCCAAGTTCCTTGAGTGGAGCAAAGGGTTTATGCTTGGCTACTAAGCTAAAGGGTGGTGGTTTGAACGCACCCATTAGCACCATTTGGGAAAGGCCTGGTGATCTGCTTCTGTAAAAATTTCAGTCAAGCAAACCCTCTGGAGCAGTTCTACTTCATAACACGTGTGGCGGCCGAGGGTTAGACTCGACTCAAATGCAGTGCGTTTGGTGACTTGCTTAAGTTCTAGCCCAATGCCTTTCCATGACACTGTAAGTACTTCAAGGCTGTGAAAGAGAGAAGAGCTTTTAATTTTTCTATTTTCAATCTGATACCTGATTCTGTTTTAACAACTCCATTTTCATTTGGATATGGGACAAAGTCATTAAGTAATTGATCTGTGAATTTTAAGATATTTCTGTAAAAATTATAGAACAGGGCATTATGACTCTCTTTGTGTGCTTGTGTTAGTAATATTAAAAATACATTATTGGCTGGCTATTTGAGTATTGCTTTCTCGGGCTACTAAATAAATGAACAGAAACTATCCAATGTTCTGTGTATTAACTGTGCGTTATCTGTGGATTTTGGAAACCCTGGTGGTGTAGTGGGTTAAGTGCTATGTATCCCAACTAAAAGGTTGGCAGTTCAAATCCACCAGGCGCTCCTTTGAAACTATATGGGACAGTTCTACTCTGACTTCTAGGATCACTCTGTGTCGGACCTGACTTGATGGCAGTGGATTGGTTGGTTGGATCTGTGGCTTTGATTTTTGTCATAGGTTGGGATGATATTTATTTCTAAAAGAATTTTGTAGCAAAGCCAAGAGCATAAAGCTCAACTGAATTTCTCTTTGGAATGATTCCAAACATCAATAAATGGCCCAAATATGAATTATCATCTGGGATACTAACATGGTTTAAAGGTATGATCAACAGTTTGGAAGCTGACATAATTTATCAAGTAATTATTAATCCTTACTACTACTTTTCACCACTAGCTGTCTGTTTGTTGTAATGTGGTGTGTTGTGTATTGTTGTGATGCTAGAAGACATGCCACCAGTGTTTTAAAAAACAGCAGCATCCCCATGTGGACATGTTTCAGCAGAGCTTTGGATTAAGACAGACTAGGAAAAAAGACTTAGTGATATGCTTCTGTAAATTAGCCAGTGAAAATCATATGGATACCCATGGAAGATTGTTTAATATAATAGTATAAGATGAGCCCTTCAGTTTGAGAGGCACTCAAAATATCAAAATATGACTGGGAAAGAACTACCTAGTCAAAGCAGAGTTGATCTTAATGATATGAATGGAGTCAGGTCTTCAGGACCTTCATTTGATGACATGGCATGACTCCAGAAGCAACTGCTGTAAACACCTATTAATAATCAAAACCTACAATATACACAGTATTTAATCAAGGAAAATTGGAAGTTATCAAAAATAAAATGGAATCCTTGAACTTCAATACCTTGGGCTTTAGAGAGCTGAAACAGAATGGTATTGGAGTCAGCTGAAATGGACTGGTATTAGCCATTTTGAATCTAACAGTCACATGGTATACTATGCTATGAATGAAACACTGAAGAGGAACAGTGTGGCATGTGTTGTCAAAAGGAACATTTCAAGATCTATCCTGAAGTACAATGCCTTTAGTGATAGGTTATTATTCATACCCCTACAAGGAAGACAAGTTAATATGACTATTACTCAGATTTAACCATGAATGCCCCAAATTAATAAACTACAGGTTTTTATGAACTGCTGCAGTCTGCATTTGATCAAATATGCAATTGAGAGATGTTAATATGAAATAAGTGACTGAAATGCAGCAGTTGGAACAAAGAAGAATCAGTAATTGGAAAATTTGTCATGGTATAAGAATGATACTGGAGATCATCTGATAGAATTCTGCAAAACTAATGATTTACTCACTGGAAATGCTTTTTTCAGCAGTGTGTACAATAACCTTTTCCAATAGATAATGCAAGAATCAAATTGACTATATCAGTGGAAGGGGAAAATGGAGACACTCAATATTATCAATGAAAGTAAAGCCAGGGGCTGACTGTAGACTAATCAATTGCCCATATGTAAGTTCAAGGTGAAGCTGAAGAGAATCAAAGCAAGTCCACGATATCCAAAGTATGACCTAGAATACATCTCAACGTGAAAGCTAGTAGAGAGTGATTTCAATGCATTAAAATTTGCAACAAGATCAATGCTTTTGTGATTCTAGAATTCTGGTTAATCTAGACAGTTGAAATTGGAATTCAGCAAGATTTGCATATTCTTGTATAAATACCCCAGGATCAAACCATGCTCTCAGGGGATATCGAGGCCTATTGGAATAACTAGCCTATTGCTAAGAGAGTCTTCTGCACCCCATATTAGTGAGTGCAGTCTGGGATCTTAAAAGCTAGCAAGCTACCATCTGAGGTTCACCAAACTGTCCCAACTCAGCTGAAACAGATGATCACCAGGGACAACAATGATGTGGGGGAAAGAGAACGCAGAAGACAGAAAGACCCACGTGAATGGGTGACTACGTTAACATGTGACCAGAAGAACCAGATAGTGCCTAGTAATTATCGATGACAGCCATGATGGGGCTCACCATGTTGAGTCCCAGTGGCAACATGAGAAAAAAAAAGAGTGCACCGTGAGAATTCCACTGAAAGACAGCAATTAATGGTCCAAAGGCATGGGGAGGATCCCCTGGGACCATGGCCCCTCAACCGATGCTGCCCCTGATCATGAATCATTACTGAGATCAACTCTCCAGAGAGGAATGATTCTATGCATCTATAGGATGTTGTCCTATTGGCCTCTTACTAGACAGGAGTGGAGAAAGTTGAGAGGAGGGGACAGGAGATTTTCAAGAGGATATGACATGTATAGAACAGAAAGGAGGAGTGTGCTGTCACCGGGCAAGGAGAGAAGAAGGAGCTGCAGATAGGCAGGCATGCAAATTTAAACTGGATTTTACAGTTTCATGCAATCACAATTAAAAAAAAAAAAGTTAAAAAATAAATAAATTCCCCAGGCCCTGTGATGTCTTGTTACTATTATTGCCAGGTGCCTGTTGGGTTGGCTCTGACTCATAGTGAAACCATGTACAACAGGACAAAACATTACCCAGTTCTGCACCATCCTTACAAATTGTTGCAGCTACTGGGCCAATCCATCTCGTTGAGTGTCTTCCCCTTTTTTTGTTCCCCTCTACTTTATCAAAGATGGCATCTTTCTCTAGGGACTGGTTCCTCTTGATATTACCTCAAAGTAAGCAAGATGAAGTCTCAGCATCCTTCCTTCTAAGAAGCGTTCTGGAAATACTTCTTCCAAAGCGGATTTATTTGTTCTTCTGGAAATTCATGGTATATTCCATTTTCTCTGCCAGCACCATAATTTGGAGGCATCAATTCTTCTTCAGACTTCCCTATTCACTGTCTAACTTTTGCATACCTATGAGATGACTGAAAACACCACAGCATGGGTCAGGCACACCTTAGTCCTCAAAATGATATCTTTGTTTTTGAAAACTTTAAAAAAGTTTTGCAGCATGTTGGTGGGGTTGCAAAATGATCCAGCCTCTTTGGAAGGCAATCTGGTGCTTCCTTAAAAAAATGGATATTGATATACCATTTGACCCAGTAATTCCACTACTTGGAATATATCCTACAGATTCAAGGCCTTTCACACCAACGGACACATGCACCAGAATGTTTATCGCAGCACAGTCCACGATAGCAAAAAGATGGAATCAACCCAGATGCCCAACAATAGAAGAATGGATAGGTAAACTGTGGTATATATACTCAATGGAGCACTACGCAATGATAAAGAATAACGATGACTCCAGGAAACATCTCCTAACCTGGTTTCAACTGGAAGACATGTTGAGTGAAAGTAGTCAGCGACAAAAGGACAAATACTGTATGAGACCTCCACGATAAGATCTCAAAAACAGACTTGTGTATGGAAGAAAAGACTCTTTAACAGCTGCAAGGGAGGGGAGGGAGGGAAGGTGAGGGGGGGAGGGCTTAGTTTAGATAGTTACTAGAAATCTAGTTGGGAGAAAGCAGTGACAGTACACATTAGGAACAAGAACAACATTAAGTGGACTTCAGCATAACTTGAGTACTCCTTCCATCTTAACTCAATACTGCAAGGATAGAGTAGCTGGGGCGGGGGGCAGGGGACCATGCTCTTAGGTGAATTCCAGGCCAATTGGCACAACTAGCATTTTGCTAAGAGAGCTCTCTGCACCCCACATTGGTGAGTGGTGTCTAGGGTCTTAAAAGCTGCCAAGCTGCCATCTGAGGACACAGCAGATGGTTCCAACTTAGCAGGAACAGATGCTCACTGAGGACCAAAATGACATGCAGTAAAGACAACCGAGAAGACGGGGAGACCCACAAGAGTGGGTCCCTACATCAACTTGGGACTGGAAGAACTGGATGGTGCCCGGCCACCACCAGTGATAGCCATGATGGAGCTCACAGAGAGGAGTCTCACTGGCAACACAAGAATAAAGAGGTGCATCATGAGATCTCCACTAAAAGACCTCAATTGATGGTCCAGCAGCTTTGGGGTTCCTCTGAGAGCAAGGCCCCCTGCCCTGATGCTGCCCTTTCCCATAAATTATAACAAAGGTCCACTCTTTGGACAGGAATGGATTGGACTTGGCAAGGCAGAGTGACCATATATTGGAAGCACTTTATGGTTCTATACATCTATAGGATATCATCTTGCTGACCTCTGACTGGAGGAAGGGGAGTGGACGGACAGGAGGGGAAAGGAGGCTGTTGGGAGGATGAGACATGTATGGAGCAGAGAGGAATAGTGTACTGTCACCGGACAGGGAGAGCAATGGAAGCTGCATATAGGGGGGCATGTAAATTTATATGTGAATGTACATTTTTACTCAGTTATGTTAAATAAAAATTAAAAAAAAAAATTTGCAGCAGATTTGCCCAACGCAATATGGCATTTGATTTTTTGACTGCTGCTTCCATGAATATTGTTTGTAGATCCAAGCACAATGAAACCCTTGACAACTTCGTTCTTTTCTCCATCTATCATGATGTTGCTTATTAGTGCATTGTGAGGATTTTAGTTTCCTTGTGTTGAAGTGTAACCCATACGGAAGACTGTGATCTTTATCTCTAAGTGCTTCAAGTCCTCTTCACTTTCAGCAGGCAGGATCTTGTCATCTGCACAGTGCAGGTAATGGCTCTTCCTCCAGTCCTGATTCCGCAACCTTCTTCATATAGTCCTGCTTCTTGGATTATCTGCTCAGCACACAGATTGAATAGGTATTGTGAAAGGGTACAGTTCTTACGAGTGCCTTCCCTGATTTTAAATCACACAGTAACCCCTCGTTGTATTCAAAGAGCTTTCCCTCCTTGGTCTATGTACAGGTTCTGCATATGCACAAAGAAATATTGTGGAATTCCAGTTTGTCTCAGTGTTATTTGTAACTTGTTACGATCTATACAGTCCAGTGCCTTTGTATAGTCAATGAAACACAGGCAAGTATCTGTTTTGTATTCTCTGCTTTCGGTCAAGAATTACCTGACATCAGCAGTGATGTCCGTTGTTTCATGTCCTCTTCTGAATCCAGTTTGACTTTCTGACAGTTCCCTGTTGATATATTGCTGCAATCATTTTTGAATGATTTTCAGCAAAAATGGTACTTACATGTGATACTAGCAACACTGTTTGATAATTTCGGCGTTCAGCTGCATCACCTTCTTTTGAAATGGGCATGAATGTGGACCTCATCCAGCTGGTTGGCCATGTAGCCGTCTTCCAAATTTCTTGGCATAGATGAGTGAGTGCCTCCAGCCCGGCATTAATTTGTGGAAACATCTCTGCTGGTATTGTGTCAGTTTCTAGAGTCTTGCTTTTCACCAACTCTTTCAGTGCATCTTGGATTTCTTTCAGGACCGTCAGTTCCTGATCATATGTCACCTCCTGAAATGGTTGAACACTGACCAATTCTTTTTGGTATGGTGAATCTATGCATTCTTCTCATCTTCTTTTGATGTTACTGCATCATTACTTTTCCCACTGAATTCCTTAGTATTCCAACTTGATGCCTGAATTTTTTTCTATCATGCCTTCTCCATCATCATTTCTGTCACCAAGGTCATATTTTCAAAGTACTGATGCTTCTTCTTTGTCTAAAACTTTTGCATTCCATTCACCAGTAATTATCTATGCATCTTGATTGCATACTTGATCAATTTCAGACTGGAGAAATTAGTAAAAATCTTTAACATCTTCATCTTTGGCATTAATGAGTGGTGTGCAAATTTGAAGAACAATAATATAACCCGGTCTTCCTTGTGGGCATTTGGGTATTATCCTATCACTGACAACATTGTCCTTCAGGATGGATTTTGAAATGTCCTTTTGACAAAGAGTGTGATGCTATTCTTTTTCAATTTGTCATTCCGGGTGCAGCAGACCATAGGACTGTCCAATTCAAACTGCCAAAACCAGTCCATTTCAACTTGCTAATGTCTAAGACATCAACAAATAAAAGTCCCAAAAGCTTTACTCCGTTTAATGCCCTTAAGGTCAACCCTGCTTTGAGAAGGCAGATCTCGTTTAAATCTCCCAGGGTTTATGATACATTATCCTGTATGTCACTCAAAGAATGTAGTCACTTTTTTCATTCACATAATTATTTACTTATTTATAAAACATTATTGTACCTCTGTGATAGTCCAGATAAATTTACTGTACTGGGTAATGAGACTAAAGATCACTAAGACAAATTGTCCAATCTAAAAGTGTTTCCACTGTCACAATTACACTAATAGAGATTAGGTATAAAAGCTGTGGAAAAATGGAGCACTTGAGATGTGACAAACCCAGAAAGGTTGGGGGATGTCAGAGGTCATCGTTATGCTCAAATTTGAGAACTATAAATGATCCTTTTTCTAGTTACTCAGAGTACCATTTTGGTTTCTCTCTGGGACCTGGGGAGCTATATTGGGTCTTGCTACCCTGAAAGAGTTGCTACGCTGCTAAGTTCTACAGCTCTTCCATCAGTGTTTTCCACTGACTGACATAGATAAGTTTAAGATAAGTCTAAGTTTAAGGCAAGTTTAAGAGCATACCCACTGCTGATAAAGCAACTGAGGGCTTATTTTAATGAGGGCTTATATTAATGTGACAAAAATCATCCAGATGAAACATTCTTCTGCCTGTCCCTCAGTTTCACATTGGAATGGCCTGTAGTTTGCATCATAAATGAGCAATAAATTTTTTCACATGATTGTTTTGCATTGTTTCAGAGACCTATATCCTCTCCAAATGCTCCACGTGCTTCCCCAAACTTTGTAGCACCCCAGGAGGTTAGTGCTGCCCAATGAACTATGAGTGGAGGAGCCATGTGACTCTCCTGAGCTGAGGCACTTCACTGGTGCATTTCCTCTGCAGCGGTGTCCTTGGAGGTCACGTGCTGCATATGGTCCAGATGGCATGGCTAGGATATGAAGGGGGACCACATGTCCCTCTCTGGACTTTACATGAGCAAGAAATGAGCCCTTCTGCTGAGGTCTGGGTTTTGCCTGTAACCACAAGACAGCCTGCCTGTCACAAATAATGTACATATCTTTTAAGAGGACCATGTATTGTTTCTCTCCCTTAATCTATTGATTGGCACGTTGTATTAAAACATTTTCTAATGGTGAGTCATTCCTGTATTATTCAGATAAATTCTTGAGATAACCCGTAGATTGTGATGTAGACATATAGATGTGTGATGTATTTTATATACACTACATTTACTTTGTTTAATTTTTGACTCTAGGATGACAAGTAGGATTCATCTATAATATCTTTTCCTTTTCCTATCCTTATCCAATTCTGATATTAGGTTATACTGGAACTAGAAAACTAATTGAATGACTTTTTTCTATTCTCTGAAGCCATCTGTATAAGACAGAAATAATGTAGTTTGAGTTTTGGGCGGAAGGGAATACAGTATAGGATATGTCAGGAGAGAGGATGGCAGGCCAGATGATTCAAAGTTTTCATGCTAAGGTAAGAAATGTAGATTTTATTCTAAGGCCACTGAGAAGCTTTTGAAGCATTTACACAAGTAAAGGCATGGTCTGTTGTATATTTTTAAAATATCACTCTCTTTACCCAGAGAAACCCTGGTGGCACAGTAGTTCAGTGCTATGGCTGCCAACCAAAAGGTTGATAGTTCAAATACTCCAAGTACTTCTTGGAAACTCTATGGAGCAGTTATACTCTGTCTATAGGGTTGCTATGAGTTGGAAACAACTCATAGCAGTGGGTTGTTTTTTGTTTGTTTTTCACCTGGAGAATAAATTAAGGTGGATAAGCAAAAAGGTAGAGAAAGAACAGACAAGTTAGGCAGCTGTTGAAGCAATCCAGATCAAAGTTGATGGTGGCTAGGGGCTATCAGTAAAGGTGAGAGAACTGCATTGTCTTGATATGCTATCTGTTCTGGTGAATGTGTTTATAGGACTTGTTAATCGATTGATCGCATAAATGAGTTAGGAAAACAGGAGTCATGGTATATTGGAACATTTCCTAGATTTTCGCCTGTATTACTGGGTACTGGTTGCCATCAAGTCAATTCTGACTTACTGCAACCCTATAGGAACTGCCCCACAGGACTGCCAAGGAGAAGCTGATCTTTTGGTTAGCATCCATAGCTGGCTGTAGCTCTTAATCACTGCATCACCAGGGGTTATTCAAATAAGAAGTTCTGGGGAAGGAATACTTTTGAGGATCTATTTTGGGAAAGTAATTTCTATTTTGAACTTGTCTAAACAGAAATGCTTGTAGAAAGTACAGCCAGAGTGTGCCTTGGAAGCAAGGATAGAGAGATTTTATTTCATTTGCTTTAGACAGGTCATCGGAAGGGGCCCATTGCTGGAGAAGGACATCATACTTCGTGTTTTAGTCATCTAGTGCTGCTGTAACAGAAATACCATGGAGTGGATGGCTTTAATTAAGGAAAGTTTATTCTTACATAGTCTGGCAGGCTACAAGTCCAAATTCAGGATGTCCGTTACAGAGCAAGGCTTTTCCACTTGTCGGCTCTAGAGGAAAGTCCTTGTGTTGCATCAGTCTTTGGTGAGGAAGCATCTTGCATCTTGGCACAGGGACCTCAGGTCTGAGGGACATGCTCTACTCCAGGGCTGCTTTCTTGATGGTGTGAGATTCCCAATTCTCTGTTAGCTTCTCTCTCTTTCTATCTCCTGTAAAATGAAAGGATAAAGAGTGGTGCAAGTAACAATCTGGGGGAAACTCCCTTAGCAAAGCTGTTGCAGTCCCACTCTAACCCTCTTTTAACATAATCGTCTAATCTATTAGCCACAGGCAGAGATTAGGATTTATAGAGTCAGAAAAATCACAAAACAAAGGGCAGTCACAGAAAACAGGAAATCCTGGCCCAGCCAAATGACACCACATATTTTTGGGAGGACACAATTCAATCCATGACATTTCGTAAAGTAGAAAGTAAGCAAAAAAGAAGAAGCCCCTCAATGAGATGGATTGACACAGTGACCACAATGGTGAGTTCAAAGATAATGCTGATTCTGAGAGTGTTACAGGACTGGCTAACATTTCATTGTGTTAGAAAGAAAATCACTCTGAGTTGAAACCAGTTTGAGGGCACCTAAAGATAACAACAAATAGAAATCAATGTGAAATGTCCCAGTGAAGAGGAAAAGTAAGCCATGAGTTTGAAGATCAGGAAAGAAACCTGGACTGGAGATATAAATTAAGGTATCTGAGCATATAAATGGTCTCTGAAGGCATGCAGACGAATGAGACCACCAAAGAAATGAGAGGAAAGAGAGAAAGATAGAGAATGAATGAAAGGAGGAGAACTAGCAAAAAGTTAAGCCCCTCTGCAGGGTACTTCAGTCGCTCTCTGACTTTCCTTTTTGGGTCTGTGAGCCTTCTCAAATTCAGCAGGTACATTGTAGATATTTAACGAATACTTGATTGAATGATTAAGAAACCACTGTTGTCTTTGGGGTAGTCTCCTCACACTAAGGCAGTTCTACAGGCCAGTTTATAACTTTACTCCTTGGAGAACTGACTTTGCTGCTTCCAGAGCAAGCACAGACTGACAGCACATGGGCTTGTGGCAATGCCCTGCTCGGTGACAAGTTTGGGACCTTCACATCCTCTCTCCTCAGGGAGCTCCTACATAAATATTCTGTTTACAGTCTGGTAGAATTTTGTCTGCCCTGACAGGGAGTCCAACTTACGCTTGTTTGTGTTGGAAGTAGCAGTGTGGGTTCTAATGGCATTTGAGCATTCAGGAAGTCACATCTGGTACTAGGTCATTCTAGGGAAATATCTAAAAAAACAACAACAACAACAAACAATTGCCGTTGAGTCCATTCCAACTCATAATGACCCTATAGGACAGAATAAAACTGCCACATAGTGTTTCCAGAGAGCACCTGGTGGACTTCAGCTGCCAGCCTTTTGGTTATCAGCCGTAGCACTTAACCACTATGCTAACAGGGGGAAGAGTTTAGCTCAGGAAAATATGAAGAGTAGGTTTGGAAGGTGAAATCCCCTGTCCCAGGCAGGAATGGTTAACCCTAGCATTCCTCCTGGCAGAGCCTCTGAGTAGGTTCAGCTGCTTTGCCACACAGCACTCCAGAAAGTGAAAATGAAGTGGAAAAAGCAAAAACTTTTTTTTTTTTTCCCAATCAGGAAACACATAGATGTTGAGTGTACAGAAATTAAAATGTATTAGTGTTCGTCAGTGGTGGGAGAGTCTGTTTAGGAAGCTTTGAGTTTCTGTTGATGGTGGTGGAAAATTTGGCAATGGATATTGGTGACGGTCGCATGACCTGGTTAATATCACTGGTGTCACTAAATTATAAGTGACAGCATGTTAAATTGGCTTGTGTTATATATATATATATGTGTGTATATATATATATATATACATACACAAATATATATATGTTTTACAACAATTAAAAAAATAGTTGCTGCATATAACAGCTGTGGGGTTGAGCGATCTTAGTGACATCGTTTCCCCGTTTCAGTTGACTTGTCGTGCCCCTATAGGACATAGTAGTAGACTGCCCCATAATGTTTCCCTGACTAATCTTTACAGAAACAGACTGCCACATCTTTCATCCATGGAGCCACTGGTCGGTTTGTATCATGAACCTTTCCACTAGCAGCCAAACACTTAACTACTGGGTCTCCAGGAGGGTTGGTGGCCCAAAAGGACCAAAGAGATGGCTCCAGGGCCTTGACCTGCTGTTGAGGTCAACTTCGGCTTCAAGGAGAACCACCAACTAGGATGATCCTTGAAAAAACTTCGGTTTTCGAATGTCTAGTAGGTAGACTCTGCTCATTAAGGGTTAACACTATTGCTTTCTATACCCTGAAAAGTTATCCCAGGCCTAACCTACAGCAATAACAAAATAATCCTAAGGTCCTGCTGTTAGGAACCTGTAACACATTAGAGCCTAAGTGATCTGGTTCGGGATCTGGAGACTGGGCAAGCAAGCCTGGTTTCCTGACAGTCAGCTAACCAGGCAATCCCTCCCCAAGGCAGCCAAGTTTTATTAAGGGAAGGTACATTCCAGAGAGGGACTGGGTCAGTCTGTGAGTGGAGAAAGACCCCATACAGATTTCGGGAGTCCCTTTTATGGGCAAAAAGCTGAGAGTGGTGTCATAAAAATGAGGGGAAGTAGTAACTTTGTTCTTGATTCCAGGTTCTGGGCCGCATGTCAGTAACTGTGTGACGGGTCCCCTCCGAGGGAGTGTGATAATGATATGGAAATAGGACAGAAAAGAGGGCTAGTTCACCTCCAATCTGTCCTTTTTTATGTGTGTCCATGTACTGATAGCCGGGAGAACTGTTGTGTCTGTTTTACAAGTGCCAGGAAGGAACTATCTCACCTGTGATTAGGCCTCTCCAGCCTCAGGCTGATGTCACTGTATTCAAGTAGATTTTCTAGGTGGTGCAGCAGGTTAACTCCCTTGACTGCAAACCCACAGTCTGGTGGTTTAAGTCCTCCCAGAGGCATCTGGGAAAAAAGGCCTGGTGACCTATTTCTGAGAAATTAGCTGCTGAAAACTCTGTAAGGCACAGTTCTACCCTGACAGGTGGGATCACCACAAGCTGGAATTGACTCCACAGCAACTTTTCTTTTTTTAAAAATAAATATTCAAAAATTGGAAACTGCCACCCTGTGTCAGTTGGGTTGACAGCTGCAGAGTAGATGATTAAAGTAACAAAAGAGCATAAATTACACAGCACAGGGAGAAGCTCAATTCAGGCTGCTAAGCTCCTTACCGCTGATTGCTCTACGGTCTTTCAGTTACAGCAGTATGTGTTGGTGGTAGCTGCTGATAATGCTGAAATTTGATAGACATAATTAACCCATTTAGGGATAAGTTCTTACATGTTTTTCTATAATTACACAAGTGTGTTAAGTAATTTAAGTGAACATTTCAATTTTTTCAGCTTTTTTCTCCTTTTGCTATTGCCTTGGTCCTTAATATTTTTTGAAAAAGAAATAGGTTTGCAGAAATATAAGGGTGCTAATAGCAAGAACTAGGGAAATATTGGAGTAGACATGATGGACATGCAAGAAGAGGAGAATAGAACAGTTACAACTGAAGCCTAATTTGGGGTGAGGAGGTGCACTGGTACCCTGAATATGCTTGAATAAGCATCTTTTGAAGAACCTCAGCAAGCTGACTGGCAGGTCTGTTGAAATCAACCGTGTGATGAAGACTAACCTCACGATGCGATAAAGGATGAAAGCACTCTTCTTTATCTTCAAACTTCAGCAGTGAGCACCCCACTCTCTTCTCATCTGTTTTAACTCTTCAGAGCCAAGTTGAACCTGTCTCCTCCATGGGATCTTCCCTGAACCATTGTAGCCCCAAATGAACTCAATTAGGTCTCTTATTGTCTGTGGTAGCATTCATCTCTCGTTTGTAATATTTTGTATGAACTTTATCTCAATCTAGATTAAAGCCACAATAAATCCTCACAGAAAAACAGTAGCTTCCCCGTGGCTTCCCTCAGGAGAGCACGAGAACTGAAAGTAACTGAAGTACTGAGGACAGTGTTGGTTCAGTGGTAGAATTCTGACCTTCCTTGGGGGGAACCGGGGTTTGATTCCAGGCCAATGCATCTCACTTGTCTCTTATAGTCGATATTACATTACCACTTACCTGTTATTGGAGGGTCTGCATGTAGTTGTGATGCTCCAGAGGTTTCAGCAGAGCTCCCAGACTAAAAGGGACTAGAAAGGAAGGCCTGGTGGTCTCCTTTTAAACTTGTTGTTGTGATGACCCCAGGTATACAGTGACCCTGTGAATAACAGAGGGAAACACTGCCTGATTCTGTGCCATCCTTACAATCACTGCTGTTTTTGAGCCCCCTGTTGTAGTCATTGGGCCAAGGCATCTTATTTGCAAGGGGAAAACGACCTCTAATAAGACGGAGAGTAATCTTCAGTGTGAAAATTAGCCAATGAAAACAATAAAATCTTAACAGTCTGATCTGAAACTGAAAATGTAGATGGTACAAGACTGGACAAAGTTTTGTTATGCAGTTCAGGGGACCACCATGAGTTTGCAGCTGATGGAAGGCAGCTAAGAAAGACAGCAAAAACAACAAAGTGATCATTTGGACCAGTATTCTCAGCATAACGACAAGCATTTCAACAGCCTTTCTGACCAAGGTGTATGTAGCATAAATCCTCAAACATCTCCAAGCCAAAAGCCAAACCCATTGCTATCAAGTCAATTTCAACTGACAGCAGCCCAATATAACAGAGCAGAACTGTCCTATAGGGTTTTCAGGGCTGTCATCTACAGAAACAAGAATCCACATCTCTCTCCCATAGAGAAGCTGCTGATAGAGGTTAGCATCAGAGTGCTTAGCCAGTATACCACCAAGACCTCTTCAAACACCCCCAGGGATGTGCAATTCATTTTCTCATTAAGGTCATTTTGAGCACTCCTAATTGTTAGTAAATGCTTCTTTGTACTGAGCTGAAATCTGCCTGAAATTTCTGACTAAAACCCAAACCCATTGCCAAATCATAGCAACCCTAAAAACAGAGTAGAACTGCTCCATAGAGTTTCCAAGAGGCCCCTGGCAGATTTGAACAGCCGGCCTTTTGGTTAGCACGCGTAGCACTTAAACTCTATGCTACTAGCGTTTCCAAAACTCGTACCCAATACATTTAAATTTCCCTATGGGGCTCAAATGATTGCTTTTTTAACATGGTGGTCTTTAATGTTTTCCAGTAACCATCACAAATCAACCAAGCCGTGTCTTTCACGGATGGAATGTCTCCCTTTCCTCCAATTACTGTTCCCATGATTGAGTGGTTTTGCCTTCCTCCAGAATCCTTGTTGCTTGTCTCCAGATTTTAGTCACTTTTTCAACAAATACCTATTGAGTGCCTGCTATGTGCCAGGCACTGAACTAGCGACTGGGGGGTAATATGATGTGATGGTTAATTTGATATGTCAACTTGGCTAGGTTATGATTTCCAGTTGTTCAGGCAAACGCTGGTCTAGTTGTCATGGAGTAGTTATACGTGATTAAATTAACTGGCCTTGTGTAAAGCAGATCACTTTCTCTAATTTATTATAATGTAATTATCTTCTGTGTAATACAATGTAATCACTGTCCATAATGCAACCTAATCCAGTACAGTTCAATCAATCAATTGAAAGGGATTTTCCCTAGAGTGTGTTCTGCCCCTAGATTATATTTTCAAAGAATTCTCTTTCACACACATGCACACACACACACACTACATGTGAGAAGTATCTATAAACCAAATAGTATCAAGAAACCAAGGAGTGTCCAGGGACACTGACAAGGAAGGAATTGACCTTGATTTGGACTTTTAGCCATTAAAACCATCCACTCAGATTTCTGTTACAAAAACTCTAGTAAACTGAGGCAGATGGTGAAAACAGGACACTCTTTCTGTGCTCACCAAGCTCCTCTTACAGTGTAAACAAAGGACTGGCTCAGGAGCGTGATTCCTTCTTGGATTGTGACATCCAGTACTCTACAGAGAGCAGTACTTTGACAGACACTCTATCATTTGATCTATACCTCTAAGCCCCTGCATTTCTAGCAGTGCATTTGGAGACTACATCATCTTTTTGGCAAACATGTGTCTTTTTTGAATAATATTGAGCTTGCTTTCCATTTAGAACAAATGAAAACTGGGTGTCTTTTTCAATTAATGTAATGTTTGGCCACATATTGTTCACTGTGTACTTATTGCTGATCCAGTCCTCTCCCATCTAGGTACAAGGCTTAACACGGATCCTTGTTTGGTTTCATGCTATGTGGTTCTGCCCTTTCTTCCAGCCTGGTCTGATCTCCTGGGGCTCCCAGGCCATTAGCCAGTGCAGGAGCGATTCCTAACAGTTTTATGCCATTCATACATTTGGTAACTGTCCTGTCTGCACTTGACTCACATCACTGCACAGGCCCAGTTCGAACAAGAAAATTCTAAGGCCAGAACTCTGAATCTCCCAGTGAAGTCCTCCCTTCGGGTATGGTCTGTTCAGTTAATCAGTTATCCTTTTGCTTGGCTTATTCACCCTGTTACGAATCCTACAGGCTGTTCTTCAGTCCTGCATTTCACCATCATGTTTGCAATGCTATCACAGAAGAATGGTCAAATGCTTTGTTGAAAAACATATGTTGTATTGAATATAAAGCATAATTTACTAGTCTAGAGACCGTGTTTAAAAAGGTAAGGCGGCCAGCATGGCATGGCTTTTTACTGGTGCACACTCATTAGTTCGGTCTATTCTCTCTTTTCCCTTTAAGTTTTTGGAGATCACTAATTGGTTAAATCCCACATTTTCCAGCCTGGGCGGTAGAGTCTTCACAACCTGGCTCCAGTTTATATATAAACCAATTTTATCTCCATCAACATCACTCCACTTCTTTGAAATCAGTCATATGAAATTTTTTTTCCCCCCTGTACATTAAGAATTCATCTTTACTGATGGGTCAGTAATTCTGTTCGTAATATTCCATCTACATGAGATGCACCATGCTCTTTCTCCTGTTTGTCCATCTTGAACTTTCTGATCAATTTCTCAGGAAAACCTGGTGGTGTAGCCGTCAAGAGCTACAGCTGCTAACCAAAAGGTCAGCAGTTTGAATCGACCAGGTGCTCCTTGCAAACTCTGTGGGCAAGTTCTACTCTGTCCTATGGCGTCACTATGAGTTGAAACTGACTTGACAACAATGAGTTGGTCCCGGATCTCACTTGCCTCTTACAGTCAATATTACATTAAGTGGAAGGAACCAGCTTTGGTATCTGCAGACTGAGGTTTAAGTCCTGTCTCTAACTCTGAGTGTATGTGTAAACTTCAGAAAGGAGTTTCATGTCCTAGAAACCCAGCTTTTTTGTAGAAGAAGGGATAGCCGAAGCTACCCCTTTCACATTTTATTATTTTACTTTCCTAATCAGTCTGCTGTCATTTCCAACCCAAAGACGTGTCCTGGGCTAAGAACTTGGAAACGAAATTGTAGATTAGTTGCTCCTCATTCTTTTGACTTCGTTGACTCCATTGACTCCAGTCTGGCTGCAGTGTCATCACCCACACTTCCTGATACCAGCCCTTATAATATGCCACCGTGTCTGTTCTTGCTATGGTCAGCCCCCCTGCTGGTTACCCACCTTTCACTTGTTGCTATGTCATTTTGACCCAGTCCTTTGACCTACTGCAATGCTCTTCTACCACACGCTGCCTGTTGGATGGACTGTTTTCAATTCCTTGCAGCTATAGCACACACACACCTCTGTTTCAGGGCCTGCCCTCCACAGACAGCGGTCTATTTTTGACCATTGCTTTTTCTGATATGATCAATATAACTGGGACAGGATTTTCTTTTCAAACAGTTCACTTGCCTTGGCATGAGAAGATTTTCATCACAGAGGTGGGCAGAGCACATAACACAGGTTGGGCTTTATAGAAAAGGAAACTGAGACTTAGAATGTTACATAGAGCTTGGTGTCATATAGTTTATACAGATTCTCGGATCCCACTCGATGGCACTTGGCTTATACAGATTTTGAGCCATGGATTTAAAGCTACCACTCCTGTTCTGACACCCTCTGTGAATGGTCTTCCGCTTTGCCAACAGGCCAGGAAAGTAGTCTCGATACTCTTTGTCTTCCTTTCCTGGATGTTGTATGTGATCTCACTGATAGTACATGCTCAGTTAACTTTCTTATTCATTTTACAACTTATAATTTTAGCAGTAATCTAGATCAGAATCCATGCACTTCAACTTGTAACAGAAAGGAGAGAAATTAAACGCCTGACAAGGACACATTTTTATTTCTTTTCTTCTTTCTCAGCTCTCTGATATTAGCATGGCAGTCCTGTTAAAGGGCAAATGACCATAAAATGGACAAAAGTGTGGTAGAAGTAGAGAACAGTTCATCAGTGACAACACTGTGATGTAAATAATTGAGATTTGACTGCAAAGGAAAAGGTATTTGTTAAAAAATCTGTCCTTTGGGGTAAGACTTCTCAGACCACTGGGCCTTTTTAAGCATAACTTATATTTTCACCATGCTTATACTCACCTCGGAAACCTTGGTGGCATAGTGGTTGACTGTTACGTCTGCTAATCAGAAGGTCGGCAGTTCAAGTCCACCGGGTGCTCTCTGGAAGCTCTGTAAGGCAATTCTACTCTGATTACAGCATGGCCATTAGTTGGAATTGACTCCAGAACAGTGGCTTTTATAGCAGTTTTGGAAACCCTGGTGACACTGAGGTTAAGGGCTATGGCTGCTAGCCAAGAGGTGGGCAGTTTGAATCTGCCAGCTACTCCTTGGACACGCTATGGGGCAGTTTTACTCTGTCTACAGAGTCTGCATGAGTTGGAATAGACTCAATGGCAGTGGGATTGGTTTTATATCAACCTCAGATCACTTATTCTGTAAAACATCAGCGTAGTATTGTAAGCAGTAAAATTCCTTCAACATTTTTCTCCTCTTTGTTCTTATGTCTGTGTCACTTATAATTCTTTCACACAATGAAAGCCTCAAATTCATAAAGTGCTTTCTTCTAGAAATTCAAAATGCTTTCTTCAGGTTACCATTTAATTAATCTCAAAGCTTTCCTCTGTGAAGTGGGTGTGTGGTAGGAAAAGGGATTGTTCTTCCCCTTCAAGGCATGTCAGAAACAGATTTGAAGAACAGATGATTTGCATCCATAGTGGAACTTGTTGCTAGTTCAACTGAGTTGAAGATTGTTGACTAGATTCCTCCAGTCTCTCTAGTCTTTCAGGGAGAATCATAGTCACTGAGTCATTTAGTCAATAAATCAGAAGATAATTATCAGGGACTTATTAAGAAAACCTGGTGGTGTAGTGGTTAAATGCTATTGGCTGCTAGCTAAAATAAAAGGTTGGCAGTCTGAATTCACCTGAGGTTCCTTGGAAACTCTATAGGGCAGTTCTACTTTGTTCTATAGGGTCACTATGAGTCAGAATCAATTTGATGGCAGTGGAATTTTTTTTTTTTTTTTTTTTTGCGAGGATTCCTGATGGTGCATGTTAAGAGCTATGGTTGCTAAACTAACCAAAAGGTTGACAGGAAACTAATGCTATGAGGCAGTTCTACCCTGTCCTTCAGGGTCACTCTGAGTCACAAAGGACTTAGAGACAATGGGTTTGATTTATTTTATTTTATTTTATTATGATTGAATGAAAATGTACATTCCCATAGAAATTTGCATGCCCACCTATATGCAGCTCCCACTGCTCTCCCTGCCCAGTGGCAGCACACTCTTACTCTCTGCTCCATACATGTCTTATCCTCCAAAAAATCTCCTATCCCCTCCTCTCCACCTACTCCCCCACCTCAAGTAAGAGGTCAGCAGGATGGACGACATCCTATAGATGCATAAACCCACAAAATGCACACATGATGTGGTCACTCTGTGTCACCAAGTCCAATCCATTCCAGTCTGAAGAGTTGACCTCCACTATGGTTTATGGACCAGGATAGCATCAGGGCCAGAGGCCGTGCTCCCAGGGGAACTCTGAGGCTGCTGGACCGCCAATTGCATTCTTTTAGTGGAGATCTCAGGGCGCACTCCTTTTTTATTCTTGTGTTGCCAGTGAGACTCAACTTTGTGAGTTCCATCATGGCTATTACTGGTGGTGGCTGGGCACCATTTGGTCCTTGCTGTCACAAGTCAATGTAGTCACCCACTCAGGTGGTTTTCTCTGTCCTCTGGGTTCTCTTTCCCTAACTTTGAGTTTTGACGATGCACCAGAGGCAGTGGTGGTTCGGTGGTGGAATTCTCACCCTGCAGACAGGAGATGTGGTTTCCATTCCTAGCAATGCACCTCAAGCAGTTATCACCCATGTGTCAGTGGAGGCTTGCATGTTGCTGTGATGCCCAAGGACAGAGCTTTCAGACTGGGAAGGAAGTCTGGAGGATCTGCTTCTGAAAACCAGCCAATCATATCTTAAGGATCACCGGGGTCTCATCCCTTTTTATTTGTGAGGATGGAACAGAATCAGGCAGCATTTTGTTCGATTGTGCATGGGATCATGAGGAGCTAGGGTGACTGGATGGCAACTGACATTACCCACAATTATACTTCAGATCCTCTTCTGGGCACAGAAAGTACAGCGCAGAGTAACAGAGAAAAAAATTCCTGGTGCCAGATCCTAGTCCACTTTTAAAAGCAATTTTGGAACTCTCTCTGGCACGGCCATTGTACATGATGGCACGGTGGCAAGATAATGAACTTAATTGTGTAAATGTCTGGGAGGGAGCTTTTATCAGTAAACAAATATTGAAATATTGTCCCCACTCACCTGATCTGCCCCCCAGTGACTTTTTTCTTTACCCGAAGATAAAGGAAATATTGAAAGGAAGACATTTTGATGGCATCCAGGATATTAAGAATAATACAATGACAGCTCTGATGGCCGTTCCAGAAAAAGAGTTCCAAAATTGCTTTGAAGGGTAGACGAGGCACTGGCATTGCTGCATAGCTTCCCAAGGGCAGTCCTTCAAAGGTGACTGTAATGATATTCAGTAATTAGGTATGTAGCACTTTTCTTAGGATGAGTTTGTGAACTTAAATGGCAGTCCTTGTAGTACTTAACTACTATGCCACCATGGTTTTCGACAACAAACACAGTAAATGGTAAACAAGAATAGTATGTTAAAAGGGGAAAAGCGCTTTGGAAAGAAAATAAATCATTGTAAGGAGGAAGGAAAGTATAGGGAGGGGACATAGTGTGTGTTTTTTTAAAAAAAAAATATTTTAAGAACAATTTTACAATCCGTGTCATTTTGCCATACAACACCCAGAACTTTCCCTGCTGCTCCATTCTAGCTGCTGCCCCCATCCCTCTCCCACCTCCCCGGACAACACACTTCCCCTGTTGTCTGGAACATCCTTTGACCTCTTGACTGAGTCTGGCTCTCCTCACCCAATCATCTCACCTCCAGGGAGTAGCCTCTCAGACAACCCAGTGTACATATTTAAAGACATGTTCATTGTCAGCCTCACTCTGTGTTCTCTATAGTCCAGTTCAGTCTTTGTCTGGGGAGCTGACTCTGGTGCTCAAGGTGGTTTAGGGTTAGAGAGTCCAAGGGCCATGTGTCCATGGGGCCCTCTAATTAGAAGGACCATCGAGTGTGGTCTTTTGGTAAAGTTCTAGCTCTTCCCTCTTCTCCTTCTCCGGCTGTGTCTGGGTCTCCATTCTGTGTACCCCTTCTTTGCCATCATTGGTGGTGGCTGGGCACCATCTAGTTCTTCTGGTCCTGTGCTGAAGTGGCCTCTGGCTCATATGCACCTCCACCTGGTGGGCTCATATCTTCCTTCTGTCCTCTGTGTCCACCATTTACCTCCGGTTTAGGTGGATTGGGGCCATTTGGTGCTATTTGGATGGCAGCTTGCTAACTTTTAAGACCCCAGAGGCCACTCACCCAGGTGGTATTTGGAGCATTATCTTAAAAGAAGGAGAGAGAAAAAGCTTGGGTATGCCAATTAGTCTGCATGTCCTCTGGAAGCATGGCCCCCCAATCCCAGAGCCTGTTTCTCTGTCCTTCCAAAGAAGTGGTCTGCATTCAGGGTATAATTTGGTTTTGAAGTTGAGTAGTTGTGGATACCCCACTTCTAATGCATGCTGTCACATTCTACGCACAACACTAATCCTAACCACTATCTAATTTGTATAAAATCCTCTTCCCTCCCTCAGTCTCCACCCTTGTAACTGTCAAATATTGATTTCTTCTGTGCTTAAATGATTTGTTGCGTCTTTATAATGGTTTTACACAAAAATTGTCCTTTTGTGTCTGGCTAATTTCACTCAGCACAATTTCCTTTAGATGGCCCCATGTTGACAGGTATTTCTTTAGGCCAAAGTTGTTTCTTATCATTATGTAGTATTGTGTTGTATGAATATGTTTAATCATTCATCTGTTGATGGGCAGCTAGATTGCTTCCAACATTTTGCTATTGTTGAAAGAGCTGCACTGAACTTTGGTGTGCATGTATCTATTTGAGTAGTGGCCATTATTTTTCAGGGATATATTTCAAAGAGTGAGATTGTTGGATCATATGTTATTTCTACTTCTAGTTTTCTAAGAAAGTGCCAAATCGATTTCCATAGTATTTGAATCATTTTACAGTCCCACCAACAGTGTAGAAGAGTTCCGATCTCTTTACTTCCTCTCCATCATTTATTATTTTGTGTTTTTTGGAGTACTGCCAGCTTTGTTGGGGTGAGATGATAACTCATTGTGGTTTTGATTTGGATTTCTCTGATGGCTACCGATCGTGAGCATTTTCTCATGTATCTGTTGGCAACCTGTATGTCTTCTTTGTCGTTGGGCTTGCTCATGTCTTTTGCCCAATTTTTTTTCATTGGGTTATTTGTCTTTTTCTTGTTGAGGTTTTGTAGTATCTTGTAGATTAGGGAGATTAGGTGTTGGCCAGAAGCATGTTGGGCAAGTATTCATTCCCAATCTATAGGTAGCCTTTTTACTCTCTTGATGAAGGCTTTGGACGAACATAAGTGTTTGATTTTGAAGAAATGCCAATTATCTATTTTCATTCTGGTGCTTGAGGATTGTTGGTGGTTTTTGGAGACTGTTGATGCCATGGGTTAGGCCTTCCAGGGTCTTCCCATTTTTTTCTTCCAGGAATTTTGATTTCTTCTGTGCTTAAATGATTTGTTGCGTCTTTATAATGGTCTTACACAAAATTTGTCCTTTTGTGTCTGGCTAATTTCACTCAGCACAATTTCCTTTTATATTTATACTCCACCCATTTTGAGTTAGTTTTTGGGCATGGTGTGAGATAAGGGTCTTGCTCTATTCTTTTGCAGATGGATTAGTGAATTATGCCAACAGTGTGTGTTGAAGAAACTGTCTTTTCCCAAGTTAACAGCCTTTAGGCCTTTATCAAATATCAACTTTTCATAAGTGGACGAAGTTATATTTGGATTCTCAATTCTGTTCCATTGGTCTATGTTTCTGTTTTTGTGCCAGTACCAGGCTGTCTTGACTACTGTGGCAGTGTAGTAGGTTTTAAGGTTGGGTAGAATGAGGCTTCCCTCTTTGTTCTCTTCTTTAGTAATAATTTGCTTATCTGTGGCTTCCTCCATTCCATATGAAGTTGGTGATTTGTTTTTCCATCTCCTTAAAAAATGCCACTGGAATTTGAAGTAGGATTGCATTGTATGTATAGATCACTTTGTATTGTATTTTTTTTATGGAAATAATTGGCGTGTGCCTTCTATGTTTGCTTGCCAGCTGCTCCCTCCCCTCAAGTGGTATTTTTGTAAGTTCTCCTATGGTAATTTTTTTTTTAAACAGAAAATTGGCATAACAGTGCTTATGAAAATATCTCATGGGGTGGGAGATGGGAGCAGGGAGAGGGGTGGCCACTGGTTGACAGACAAATGTTAGAAAATCGACATTATTTTGGTAAAAATCAAGTAATTCTAATTACTGCAGATAGGGTAGGTCTCAATGAGAAGGTTACATTTGAATAAACAATTGAAGAAAGATAGGGAGCAAAGGCTGAAGGAAGAGCATTCCAGGTGGATGGTGCAGCTAGTGCAAATATCCTCACGTGGAACTCATCTGGGGAGTTTAAAAAAATCAAGGTCAGTGTAATCTAAGCAGAGTAGGTAAGGAGGGTTTTTGTTAATTGCTGTCAAGTCAACTCCGATTTATGGCTACTCAGTGTTTGCAGCCGTGGTATTTTCAATTGCATCATATGCATCGAAAGCTGGACTATGAACAAAGAAGACAGAAGAAGAACTGATGCCTCTGAATTGTGGTGTTGGAGAAGAATGTTGAATGCACGATGGACCACCAAAAGAACAAACAGATCTGTCCTAGAAGTACAACCAGGGTGCTCCTTGGAAGCAAAGATGGCAAGGCTGTGTCTTCCATACTTTGGACATGTTGTGAGGAAAGATCAGTCCCTGGAAAAGGACATCATGCTTGGTAGAGAGGAGGGTCAGTGAAAAAGAGGAAGACCCTCGTTGAGATGGATCGACACAGCGGCCACAACAATGGGCTTAAACATAAAAACAACTGTGGACATGGCGCAAGCCCGGACAGTGTTTCCTTCTGTTGTTCATAGGGTCGCTGTGAGTTGGAACCGACTTAACAGCACTTAACAACAATGACAACAGTGTTTGCAGAGCAGAAACTGCTCAGTAGGTTTTCAAGGCTGCAACCTTTTGGAAGAAGATGGCCAGGCCTGGCATCTGAAGTGCCTCTGGCTGGGCTTGAACTGCCAACTTTATGACTGAAGTAGTTGAGTATTTCACTCTTTGTGCTACCCAGAGATGTAAGCAGTAGATTAGCATAAACTGTAGTCAAAAGAGGTAATAACAGGCTGTCAGATTGTGGAGGTGCTCCTAAGAATTTTAAAAAGATCCTTTACTGAGTAACATAGGGAATGGTCAGGGGATTTTAAGCAGAGAAGTGATGTAACTTACATTTTAAGTGATGACGCTGTCTGCTGGGTGGAGGAAGGGAGGGAGGCAGAGAAATTAAATAGGAGGCCACTGTCCTCGTCTAAGAGAGAGCTGGTACTGGCTGAGGCCAGTGCAAGAGAAGAGATGAGAAGTGCCCAGGGTCCAGATATATTCTGTGAGTAGAATCAATAGGACTTTAATAATCCAACTTGAGTTGTGGGAAAAATGAAGGAATCTTTATCTTTTGAATGAGACTAAAAACTCCTTGAAGACAAAAGTCACTTATTATATTTCTTCATATTCTTCATAGAAACAAAAGAATGTTTCATACCCAGTAAGTAAATGAATAAATATTTGCCTACATTAAAAACCCAAAACCCAAACCCATTGCTGTCCAGTCAATTCTGATTCCTTTCAGTAGCTCAGCATTTGGAATTCATGAAACTATCATGATTTTCAGCATAACTGCTACTTCCAATATTTCCAAATTATAATTAAAATTTTGATTCTTTCTAGCTTAAGACCACTAAAGCTAAAAACAAATTTTTAAATTTCTTTTTGGCTCAGATGACATTACCTTGGTGAAGTAACAGGACTTTTACCAATTAGTTCTATCTGACAATTGCATCATTTATTACATTTTGCAGTTTGACTTGCCAAAATCACAAAGTGCAAGATCCATAAAGATTTTGCAGAATGATGGTTAGGAATCATAGCTATACATGGTTTTAGAAAGAAACAGAAAAAAGAACTACAGTATTCATGACTTTTTTTTTCTTTTTTGGTAGCTTATTTATAGTATAAAGGTCTCAAGTGGTAGGAAGAAAGAAAAATCAAGAACACATTAAAATCACATGTTCTGGATTCGCCAGGGTTTTGCAAGGTGGTGTCATCTAATTTCCTTAGTTTACATAAGAAAAAATGTAAGTCCTTGTCTTTTTCAGCTTCCAGTAACCCCAGGCATTTCTTTCTTTCTTTTTTTTTTTTGATTTTTTTATTTAATATGACAGTGAAAATGTACATTCCCGTATAAGTTTACATGCCCACCTATATGCAGCTTCCACTGCTCTCCCTGTCGGTGACAGCACAGTATTCCTCTCTGCTCCATACATGCCTCATCCTCCCAACGGTCTCCTTTCCAAGCATTTCTTGATGTTACTTTGCTTTTAAAAGATCTTCATATGTTCTTGTTTCCCTGTGTGTGACTCCTTTTCAAAGTCTATCTTCTTTTATAAGATTAGGAGAAGGAGCTGCCGGGACACATACCCTCCTCTGATGTGAGTTCATTAATTGATAACATCTACAAAGAAAAATCGATTTCCCCCAAACAAGGTCATATTTACCAATGCAGCGTTAGAACTTCAACATAGCTTTTGGGAATGCATGCATTTCCAGTTGTTTGGGCCAAAAAATGTAAGATTTTTGGCCCGAACAATAGGAAGTAACTTATTTACTGAGTCTGGGATGTTAAGGTAGTAATAGGTTTATCACAGAAAATCAGGAATTTGGTTTTGATGCTGTTAAATTTGAGACATCACTTAGATACCTGCGGATGTACTGACCAGGCAGCTGGTGGAGGAGATTTCAGGGGGATAGGTCAAGGTTAAAGATACACATTTGAGAGCTATGAGGATTTAAGTGGCATTTAAAGGCATGAGCCTGAATTAGGTCTCCTAGAGAGTGCACATATGTCAAGAAGATAAGAGGCTCAAAGACTGAGATCTGAGATGAACTAAATTTTAGCAGTCAGAGAGATGAAAAAGAGGAAGAGGCTGAGGAAGAACAGCCAGTGATGCAGAGAGAGAAACAATTAAGAATTGTGTCTGTAGCCAAAGATGGAAAGTTTTGAGAAAGACGGAAAGTTTTGAGAAAGTGAGAGAGATCACCTTTGTTAACTGCTGCTGGAAAGTCAATTAACACGGTAACTGAGAAAGTGACCCTTTTCTTAGCAACATGGTGGTCATTCTCATCTTGATGGGTTGTGTCTTACTGCAGTTGTAGGGAAAATAGCCTGAATGGAAAGCCTTCATGGCAGAAAGAAAGGAGAGGCCACTTCTAGGGTAAAGAAATGCAGGAAAAAATGGAAGTATCTCAAGGGAGACACACAGTGGAGTCTTCGTATTTGTGGTAGTTACCTTTTAAAATATTGCCACAAACACTGGATTTGAGGATGTTGAGTGTTTTCTCCTAAAAGAAGCACAGGGCAAGGCTCCTGGCAGTCACTGGTCAACATTTTTATCAGTGGATTGATAAATAATCTTTTTTTTTTTAAAATGTGTGTTTCTCTTTAAAGACACCATTGTTAATCGATATCTGTGGTTCATTAACATTGAGCTCATGGCCAAAGGCACTGCAGTGTATATCTCAACAAAGCTATTTTCTCTGGAGGCCTTCCTGTACTAGGAAACAAATAGCACTGCAGCCCTTTTAGACAGTGAAATTGCATAAGAAAAGAAAAATATGAAAAACCTAACACTAAAATAGAGAAAAGAACACTTGTTTGTAGTATGAGAGCTGAAACGAGATGTCGCAGTATCACTTTGTTCAACGACAGCTGAGAACATGTGCATTTCACTGCTCTACCCTTGTGTCCATGAATGATGGTTAGAACTCTGTGAGCCTTGACTGGGGAGAAACAAGTAAATTTTACTGAGTAGGTGAATTTGTAAATATGCAGTTGGTGAATAATCAAGATTTCTTTTTTTTAAGCTCATGCCATGCTGCAAGTACACAGCAGAATAATATATGCTGCCTGGGAGGATGCAGGAGACAGGGAACATGAAGCCTAGGCAGTCCTTTCTTTTGGGTCAAATCTGCACCTGGGAATGCCAAGGAGAAAGCCCAATTTCTACAGTCAGTGTCCTCTCAAGAGAAGGGATGGTCAGACCAAGTCATCATGCCTCGTTGTTCTTTCTAGATCAATCTAAGTCATGTCAACATCCCAGGGGTAGAGTGAACAGAAGGATGGAGACACTGAAGGGCAAGAGGCCTGTCTCAGTTACACTGAGAACGTGAAGGACACATTCATAAAAGCTGAAAATAAAGGAGATTTTGCTGAAGAAGATCATGAATTTCAGAGGCATGTGGAAAGATTTTGGGAACTGGGGAAGAGTGGGTGAGATGGGGGTGGGGTAGAATAGTCTGGGATACTAATCATTGCCCAGTGAGTGTATTTCGAACGAAAATCAGAAAACCAAACCCACTGCTGGTGAGTTGATTCTAACTCATGGTGACCCTATAGACAAAACAGAACCACCCCACAGAATTTCCAAGGAACACCTGGCAGATTTGAACTGTTGACCTTTTGGTTAGCAGCCATAGCCCTTAACCACTATGCCACCAGTGTTTCCAGTATTGAGATTAGGGAAATAAAAAAAAAAAAATCCTTGCTGTTGAGTTGATTCCCACTCACAGCAACCCTGTAGACAAAGTAGAACTGCCTCATAGCTTCCAAGGAGCTCCTGGCTGACCTTTCAGTTGATAACAGCCACAGCACTTAACCACTATACCATCAGGGTCTCCAGAACAGGCAAATAGATCCTTCAAAAGTATTTGTTCTTTGAGTGACACCTGACAGGGACCTGGGGGGTGGTACAGTCACCTCTGTTAGGCTTAGAAAGAAGATGTAACCCTCGAGTCAGATCTATTATGACAGGAATCAGAAGTTAAGAAGCAGCTGGCTTGATTATCTTCTGGCTCTCTCTCTGCCCACATCTTGTCCAGCGGAGGAAGGAAACTACCTTAAGTATTTACTTATTTCTCAACTCAGCCCCTAAGAGATGGAGACACATGTTTCTTAATTATATTGTTGTTGTTGTTAATTGCTTTGATATCAGCTCCAACTTATAGCAACCCAATATATAAGAGACTGAAACATTGCCTGGTCCAGCACCGTTTTCATGATTCTTGATATGTCTGAATTCATTGTTGTGGTTAGTGTGCAGTGTGTTCCAGCCTCATCTTCCAGCACTAAATCAGACAATATTCTGTTCCAGTCCACTGGGTTTTCATTGGCTAATTTTTAAAAGTATATTGCCAGGCCTTTCCTCCTAATCTACCTTAGTCTGCAAGTATCGCCGAAACCGGCCCATTTGGGTGACTCTGCTGGTATCTGACATTCAGGTCGCACAGCTTCCAGCACGACAGCAACATGCAAGCCACCCTAATATAACAAACTGAAACACACTTAGTGACTTTACTACTATGACCAGGTCCAAGAGTGTTCCCCCCCCTTACATGTCATTCTAATCCTTACAGAAGACTGAGTTGTTAGCAGCCCCACTTCTAGAGTATCAGCACCTCAGACCTTCTTTGAAAATCTCGAGGGCGAGAGTGGAGTGAGAGGTAATTCCTCAGAGCATATCTGTCCAAGGAAGAACCCTCAGGCACTGGAGATGTTCCTTGTCTCACTGGTGGCAAGATTTTCCCCTCTAGTCGGCAGCCTTCAAATCCTTCCGATTTGTCCAATACAGGAGGAAGCTCTGAACGCTGCAGGCAAACCAGTCGGAGTGACTCATTTGGTCCTGGCCATTCCTTTCACGCCTGGGATGTTTCAACACACTCTCGTTACATATTCTGTTATTTAAGCATAACAGTAATAAATCATCTGATTCCCTGGAGTTATCAAGCATACCATGAAAAATGTCTACTACAAGGGTCTCCACCCATCCTCCCACCTACCCAACCACCCACTCATCTATACATCCTTCCAACCCACCCACCCACTCGATCCATCCATCCATCCATCCATCCGTCCACCCACCCACCCATCCATCAATCCCCAAGGCTGGTCCTCACTTTCCGGCTTATGCTCGGTTTACGCTCCGATCGGCTCGGCCTCCAGCGGCGCGTAAATCCGGGCGGAGTGTGGGAGAACGTGAGCCGCCCGCGCCAGGGGCAGGGCTGCCTCCTCCGGAGGGTCCAGAGGGTCAGGGAAGGCCGGGGAGGCCCGGCGTCTGGTGGCAGCCGAGCCTAGCCCATCCCAGCCAGCACCTTTCGGACGCCCCTTTCCCACGTGACTGTGCCCTCCTCCTCCTCCTCCTCCTCCTCCTCTTCCCAGTCGCGCGCACGGGCCAGGCGTCTCGGCTCCCGCGCGCGCTCGGCTGGTTCCAGTCCCCGCTAGGAGCCAAGGAGCAGCGAGCGAGCCCGCGAGGCTGCCGAGGGGAGCTGCGAGCGGCCAGCTGCCAGAGCCGCCTGCGCACGGGCGGGCGGCGAGGGTGGCGGTCGCCTGCGGGGACAGCCGGGGCGGCGAGGATTCCGCATCCGCCGAGTGTGATGAAGCTTCCCTGCCGCGCTCCTCCGCTCGCCGCCAGCTGACACCGCCAGCACCCAGCCTGCCGGGAGAGGCGACGCCGCGGGGCCGTGACCTTGGCCGAGGAGGTAAATAGAGGAGGCGGGCCGGGAGGGGGAGAGCCTCCGAGCCCTCTGCCGCGGCCCCACACCCACCCCGCGCCGGGCGCCGCGGCTCAGCGCCGGCTTGCACCGCGGGCGCCACTCGCCCCGCGCGGCACCGGGCTGACATTGCCGCGGGCTCTGGCGGCGGCGCGGGGTGCCGGCTCGCCTGCCATTTGCTGCCTAGGCGAGAGCCAAGCAGAGGGATCCGGGGCTGGGCGCTACTCTGCTCCCTCTTTGCTTGCTCGGAGGCTTCTGCAGTTAGCTTTCCACCGATGGTGACCCAGGTAAATGGCCTGAAGGGGCCCCCTCACCCCCGCCTACCGGTTCCTGTTGCTGGGACACATGCCGGTGGCTTCTTGCAACGATTAGGCTGGAAAGCGTCCTGACTTGGAGGCGGGAGTGGGTGAGAGGCGCGGGGCCAGTGGCTGGCAAGACAGCGCAGGCAGGTGGAAGGAGGCGCACTGTGCCCAGGCGGTGTGTGTGGGGGAGACTCAGGGGAAAAAAGAGGAAATACTTGTGCCGGAGTAGAACGGGCCTCTCCGATTCGCCTGCCTGTAGGGAAGCCAGTCAGACACCTGAGAGAAAGTGTGCCGGGCCAGGGTGTTGCCTTCTGCCCTTTTGGGAAAACAGCATCAAGTGGAGATGCAAGTATTGGGAGAGCAGAGAGCTCTTGGTAATACGGGAATTCTAACAGTGTGATTTTAAGGTGGGCAGTAAACACTTTTTCCAAACAAGTATCTAGGAGACTAAGTCAGTGAAATCCGTAGTCAAGAGACTATATCTAGCTAGCAGCTTGTGATTTCTTACAGTTCCCTGGAGGTACTGTAGCTGTAAAATCAGTTTTTTGTTTTTTTTTTTTAAATCTGTGTTTTGTGCCGCTTATTCCAGCCAGCCCCAGCGTGCAAGCCTGCTCTTGAGGGGTGCAGTGAAAGCTGTAGAGGAATCAAGGGCGTTAACCCCCTCGAGCACCACTGCGAGGGTTTCACTGAAGTCTCTCTAACCCTTTGCAGGGCAGACTGATAATTCCCATATCTGAGACCGACAGAGCCTGGGGTGACATGGCTCAGGCGAATAGTTATGGGCAGACCAGCAACGGGGTGGCCGACGAATCACCCAACATGCTGGTGTACAGAAAGGTAAGGATTTGTGCACTTTCTTGACAGATAAGGAAACTTGTGGCTTTCTTGATTTTTCTGAGATTAAAAAGCTACTTTGTGACTGCATTTTGGATGCCACAGTTCACCTATAACTCCGTGCTGTCCTGAAAGATATCTACTGTCCTCAAGAGATAACTATGTGTAGAAATGCAATGAAATCGATGAGGCTACTTATGCTTGGTCCTTACATGTTCCTGTTGATGGCAAATAGATTGATCTGTTGTCAGCAGTCGCAGCAAGCTGGACATTCCATATAGTTGGTTTGTCATACACCTGAGCAATAGCCTTGAAGAAGGCGTTTTAGATTTACTTCTGAACATTTCGGATTACGTAGTGTGTTGTATTTTAGAAATACATTTTAGAAATGAAAATAGACTGCTGTGCAGCTTGCTTTGCAGGAGGGAATGTTTCTGTGTGAACATCTGAGTGGCTTGATGATTTTAGTCCTGACTTAAGAATTCTAGGTTTTTTTGGGTGGGGGGGAGATTTATCCTAAGTTACTTTTTTCTTGTGTTATTTATGTAACTTTGCTATGGGCATTTATGTGCTAATGCCATATGCTCCTGAAAAACCTTCATATTTCAGAGGCATGTTTTTGCTTTTTTTTTTTCTTTTTACCACAAATGGATTTGACAGCTTTATTCATTTGATCAATGCTATCAGCAACAAACTTCTAAACATTGACTTGCCATAATAAAGATGCATTTGAATATTGCGTGTGCTTCCCAGGGATTACTTGGGTAACTGCACACTGGTTATAAGCAACAATCTTACTAAACTTGAAAAGGCAGCATTTTTTATTTAAGTTCTGCACCAGTTGTTTCTACTGCATTTTTATGCTGGGGTTGTTTTTCTTGAATGTATTATTTGGAGTGTTTATCAGGCAAGATTTCTTTGGGTAACCTTAGCAATGGCCAAGAGGAAATCATCGTACTTCGAAACCAAGCTAGTTATGGAGAGTTTTGATGAGCGTCAGCCCACCGAAGAGTCCAGGATGAGTTTGCATTTGTTGATTCATTCGGAGGATCAGAGCTGAAGATCAATAAAGGTGAAAAACTCTGCACTGCTTTGGCCTGTACTAAATTAAAAACTTTCCTTCTGTGGCCCAGCCCTGTTAAAAGAGGGTGATAAATGCTGTATGTGGTTAGAGGAACGACTGTTCGTGTGTTAATGGGAACTTGTGTGGGCTTCCTGATGGGGACCGCTGGCTGCTTCTTCTATAGCCTTTCAGACAGTACTGTATTGTGTACCTGCAAATGCAGTGGTTTGTCTGGGGCAACACAGTCTGAAGGGAAAGAGAAATTGAGGATTAGTTGTGTCTTTTAGTCTTAAATCTTTCGCAATGGGCAAATCATGGAAATAATCCACTTGCACCTCAATTATTACTACTGTATCTCTACCATGATTGAAATAACTGGATATTGGCCCAATCGAGATGGAGTTGGTTCTGAGCAGGAGTATTTTGTGGGGGAGAGGAGGAGTATGTGTTTTTGAATGTTAAAATATTTTCTTATTATTTGATGGGACCTTGTATGTTGGCAGTAGGCCAGATGTGAGAAATTTAAATTCTATCTCATATAATATATGCAATATTTAGAGTTGGATTTTGGGTATACATAGAAAACTAATTTTGTTAAGTCAGACAACTGTATTCTCTCTGGGTTTCCCTGTAAAGATTAGGGCTGAATTCATCAGACAGTTGTCTGGATTAGCAATAAAGTTAATGTGACATCAACCTGTGTGTCTCTTTTAGTCAGTTATATTAAGAATAAATGAAATAGGAAGGTAGGAGTTTTTGTAATAGTTCTTTGATTATTTAGTGTACCTGAGCCTCTTGGTGCTGATTTTTTGTTTAATTCTAGAAATTGTTATATAACCTCAAATTGCTCTTAGTGCTGTTGGTAAATTAATAGATTGTAATGAGTTCAGAGAGGGAAGGTAATTATTTCCAGTGTTAACTCTTTGGTTTGTTCAACTTTACACTCATGCTACCTCTCTTCTTTTTTTATTAGCTCTTTGGAAACCCTGGTGGCATAGTGGTTAAGAGCTGTAGCTGGTAAGCAAAAGATTGGCAGTTTGAATCTACCAGGTGCTCCATTGAAACTCTATGAGGCAGTTCGACTGTGTCCAGTAGGGTCACTGTGACTTGATGGCAGCGGGTTGTGGTACTTTCTTTTCATTAGCTCTTTGTTTAGGGTTAATGACACAATTTGTTTTTAGAAAAAGACTTCTCTAATAATCACTAGAAACATAACCCGGATTATTAAATCATGCTTCTGGTTTAACTGCTTGTCCTTTTATTGTTTGAGCGTGTAGTTTTTGTGTCAGTTTGTGATGTGAACACTAAGGTATGACTAAACATTAGATAACTTATATATGGAAACACAGTGTCTGTGGTTGTCATTGGCTACCAGAATGTCTAATGGCCCAAGTCTGTGTGCAGACACATGATATGACATCATAGGTCGCATGTGACCTTTCTTCCTGAATTTCTTGTGTCTTATGTGGGATTTATCTTTAACATCTTCTCACACGATTTTAATGTGAAGAATAGCAGAGTAACTGGAGAAGGGTGTAGGTTGAATTTATACACGTATTGGATATTCCCACTGCTCCACCTTCATAAATGAATAAGCACTATGTTGCACATGCTTACTAATCATGACGTCAGTTAAAGCTTTAAAAAAGAACCCTAGTCTCACAGTGTAGTACATAGTAATAGCCAAAAGAAGGATAGATAAAGTACTGCTTTATAGACTCAGGCCAATTTTCCAGTTCGACTTCACTGTTCGTGAAAGTGGGTTCTGCGCTAGAAACAGCATCATGGTGTCTCGCCGTCTTCCCCACTCCCTTCCCCATGCCACCTTCATTTACTGCTGGGGATTCTGATGATTCAGGCTGCACTAAGGATATGCATGTGTTGTGTCCATTTCATCTTTATGGGCTATGAATACATACAATCATTGCTGACAGGGAGAGGAAACAGTGCATGGAGACTCAAGTGGAATGACACAGATGAGAGCCAGGTTGCTTGGGTGTCTGGTGTTTGTCTCTTGCTCTTTTCTATCATGATTATCTACAGGGATTACTGGGTCTCTGTGAGTCATAGTTGACTCAACAACAGCGGGTTTGGTTTTCCAAGTAATAGAAAATCTCCATGGGTCTTTTTTCCCATGAAGTCTCTAGTGTTGTTATGGATGTTATGGAATAGATGTATGATGAATATAAATATGATCATTCAGGCTGAATGAATTGTCACCGTATTAATAGTAATGCTGCCTCGCTCATCAGTGATGGTACCTGCACGTTAGTGTCTGATGTTTGCCAGCAGCTCATTGGCTTAGTATCTATAGGCTTAACTTGATCCCAGAGGTACATTTAAAAAACACTTTTAAACTTAAAGAAAATGTGCTAAATATATATATATATTTATGTATGTCTTATTTGAATCATTTTGAAGTGTACAATTCAGTGGCTTTAACTTCATTCACCGTGTTGTATGGCCATCACCACTATTTAGTTTCAGTTTTTTTGCCACTGTCAGCTGAAGCTTGGCTCCTGCTGGCAGTATCTTCCCAGGTCTCTCTGCCCCTTGGCCCCTGGTAACCACTAATCTACTTTCTGTCCATTCTTGAAGCAGAGATACCAGCTCAGAACTCGCTTTGTTTGTGGGTCTCAAACATGCTTCTCATCCTCAGTCTGCTCTGGAGGAGCCCTTGCTTTAAGGATTACTGATCTGGAACCCAGAGTGCAGGGAGACACAGTCCATGTTGGGTGTCTGGCCAGTATGCTGCCCACTAGACAGTACACATCACTTTTTGTCCAGCAGATGATATCCCTGCTTTTGAAAACACAATTTTTAGGGCATCTTGGTGCCAGTATTTCAAATTATCTGAAATGTTGGCTTCTCACTAGCCAGCATAACTAGTACTTAAAAAAAACTTTTTTGTTCTAAGTGAGACTGTGTCATCCAAGTCAGTTTTGCATACCCGCCTCTCTACAACTCTATCTGCTCTCCCCACCCTGTGACAGCACATTCCTCCTTTTCACTCGTTACTTCTAGTACCATCCCCCAAGACACCTGTCCCCTTCTCTTTACCCTCTCCTCTCTCCTCTAGAAGGAAACCTGTAGGGCAGCCTTCTATAACTGTATAAAACCATAAAGTACACACACCACATGCTCACTCTGTCTCCCTGCATCTCCTTTGTGCTTTGCCTGAAGTGTGGACCTCAGTACTTGTTTCAAATCTGGGGCAGCAGCAAGTCTAGGGCCCGTGGTCCCAGGGGCCCCTCAAGGCTGTCGGACCATCATTCCTCATCGTTTAGCACAGCACTTGGTCTGCACGCCTTTTTTTCTCGTGCTATGCTAGGGCCTCTCCACTGTGTCCCCTATCAAAGCTGTCTTTGGTGGCAGGCTGGGCACTATCCTGTTCTTCTGATGTCGTCTCCCAGCCATATGAGTCCTTCTGCCTCCTGGGCTGATTTTTTTCTCATGTTTTTGATATTCTTGGTTGTCATCTGTTCCAGGTGGGTTGGGACCAGTTGATGTTCCTCAGATGGCAGCTTTCTGGCTTAAGACCCCAGATGCCACTCACTAATATGGGGTGCAGAAGACTCTCAGCAAAAAGCTAGTTATGCCAGTTGACCTTGATGTCCCCTGAACACATGTTCTCCAGACCCCTGTCCCTGCTAGTTTACCCTTTGAAATGATGGGTTGAATTTAGAAAACCTTTTAGTTCATGGTGTAGTCCAGTTATGCTGACTGGCCTTTTACTGAGTACTGTCACACCCTTCAGCTAACCAAATTTCTGTTGACTACCTAATCTGTGACAAGCCTTCTCCCTACCTCCTCACCCTTGTAGCCCTTGGAGGCTTTCCTTCTGTGTGTAAGTCCTTTTAATAATGGTCTCATACAATACTTGTCCTTTGCAGCTGACTGATTTCACTCAGCGTAATATCTTCTAGCGGATACTAGGTTATGAGATGCTTCCTAAAATTGTCATTGTTCTTTGTCATTGCGTAGAGTTCCATTGTGTATACATACCATAGTTTGTTCATCCATTCACTTGTTAATGGGCACCTAGGTTGATTCCGTCTTTTTGCTATTGTGGACTGTGCTGGGATAAACATTAGTGTGCATGTGTCTGTTTGTGCGACAGCTCTTATTTCTTTAGGATATATTCCAAGAAGTAGGATTGTTGGGTCAGGTGGCATTTCTATTTCTAGCTTTTTAAGAAAGTGCCAAAATGCTTTCCAAAGAGGTTATAACGTTTTGTGTTCCCACCAGCAGTGTAGGAGAGTTCCACTCTCTCCATAGCCCCTCCAGAATTTGTTGTTTTGTGTTTTTTGGATTATTGCCAACCTCATTGGGGTGAATACTCTAGAGGGTAATTCTACTCTGACCTCTAGGGTCGCCATGAGTCAGATCTGACTCGACAGCACTTGGCTGGCATTGGGGTGAGATGGTATTTCATTGTAGAGTTTTGATTTGGATTTATCTAATGCTAATGATCATGAGCATTTCCTCACATGTCTTTTGGCTGCCTGGATGTCTTTTTTGGTGAAGTGTCTGTCCATGTCCTTTGCCCATTGTTTAACTGGGTTATTTGTCTTTTTCGTGTTGATAATTTAGAGTGCCTTGTAGTTTATGGAAATTAGCCATCGATCCAATATGTAGTTGCCAAATATTTTTTTCCATTCTGTAGGTGGTCTTTTAACTCTTGATAAAGTCTTTGGATGAGCGTGTTTGATTTTAGTAGTTGCCTTTTACCTATTTTCTCTTCCAGAACATTTTGATATTATTACAACTAGTTTTTGCTCCAGCTATCAGAATAGAAAATGAAAATGTTTTCCTCATCCATTATCCTACTGGAATGAAAGGGTTTTAGAATATATCTAGCCTCCTGAGTTCACCAGGCCTATCTGCTCTTTCCTTTGCCCTTTCCTACTCTCTCTCCATCCTCCTCCCCTCCCTCTCTTCATCTTCCATCTAGCCCCTCCCATTTTATTTCTTCATTTCTATTTTGTCTCTTCAATATAGACCTAAGAATGAGGACACAATTTTCATTAAGATGCAGTTCATTTAACTTGTAAAAGGGAAAATAAGTCTTTTAGAGAAAAGAATAGATACCAGCCTTGTGTGAGTTTCTCTTAAGCACAGCTACTATAATAAGTAGTTGGAAACATGGTATCATATTGAGGTAGTGGCAAAAGGTTAGGATTTATGATGAGGACAACCCCATTTTTGACAAGCCAAATGGAACTGCCGATCTCTTAGGTGAAGGCACAGTGAAAGCTGTTGCCCCTCTAGGAAGATTTTTACTTGTTGGCTTGACCTAGATGTATTCTTTGAACGCTGTTTCTGAAGTCAGTTTGTTCTATGAATGCAAAAAAGGAAAAGGCCTGGTTTTCTGTTTCTGAGCAGATGGAGCAACAGACATTAGTCCTCTCTTAGCGGTGGGTTAACTAATGTTTTCTGCATTAGCTCCGTGGATTTGCCTTTTCAGGACTGGGCAGTTGGATAAACCTTGAAGGTGTCAATATTCCCTGCCTCTAGCTTCCTGTAAAAAAAGTTACCTTTGACATTTTTGAACTTTAGTTTTCTTTTTTTGTTAAATGATATTTTGTTAAATAATATTTTGTTGTGTTTTTTTGGTGAAACGAACTACACACGTCTTTCAGAGACATTGGTTACATTTTCATGATGCTTTAATATGCTCATTAATTCCTTTCTGGTCCCCTCCCTGGAATCTGGTTGCCTGTCTCCATACCCTCATCTTTGCTTTGTAGTAATAATGGTTGACCATTTGATCTCAGATAGATGATTTTTTTCAAAGGAATACAATACTCACTGATAATGCTTTTATTTATTTATTTATTTATTTATTTTTATTGTGATTGAGTGAAAGTGTACAATCCAATATAAATTTGCTTGCCTGCCTGTGTGCCGCCCCCACTGCTCTCCTTGCCCAGTGGCAGCACACTCTTCCTATCCATTCTGTACGTGTCACATCCTCCTAGCACTCTCCTGTCCACTCCCCTTCACCTTCTCCCCCCTCCTCCCAGTAAGAGGCCAGCAGGACGACATCCTATATGTACAAAGTACCATAAAGTGCACACACGATATGATCACTCTGAGTCATCGAATCCAATCCATTCTGGTCCAAAGAGCTCACCTCAGTAATGATCTATGATTGGGGCAGCATCAGGACCAGGGGCCATGCTCCCAGGAGAACTTTGAGGCCCCTCAATCATCAATTGTGGTCTTTTAGTGGAGTTCTCAGGGTGCACTCTTTTTTATTCTCATGTTGCCAGTGACACTTTGTGAGCCTTATCACGGCTGTCACTGGTGGTGTCTGGGCACCATCTGGTTTCTCCAGTCACATGTTGATGCACTCACCCGCTCACATGGGTCTCTCTGTTTTCTGGGTTCTCTTTCTCCCATGTCGTTTTGGTCCCTGGTGATTGTCATTTTCTGCTAAGTTGGGATCATTTGGTGTGTCTCAGATGGCAGCTTGCTAGCTTCTAAGACCCCAGATGCCACTCACCAATATGGGGTGTAGGAGACTCTCTTAGCAATACACTAGTTATGCCAGTTGGGTCTCAGTGTCCTCTGAGAGCATGGTCCCCAGAACCACACCCCTGCTACTCTGTCCTAGCAATATTGGGTTAAGATTAGAGGAGTAATCATGTTATGTTAAAGTCCAGTTAAATTGATCTTCTTTCTAATGTGTGCTGTCACTGATTGTACCCAACCGAATTTCTATCAACTGATCTATAACCTACTTTCTCCCTCCCTCCCTCACCCCCACCCTTGCAGCTGTTAAAGAGTCTTTTCTTCTGTACATGAGTCTGTTTTTAAGTCCTCATAGCAGGGTTCTCATACAATATTTGTCCTTTTGCTGCTGACTGCTTTCACTCAACATAATGTCTTCCAATTGAAACCAGGTTGTGAGATGCTTCCTAAAATCATTATTGTTCTTTATCATTGCATAGTGTTCATTGAGTATATATACCATAGTTTATCCACTCATCTGTTTTTGGGCATCTGGGTTGATTCCAGCTTTTTGCCATTGTAGACTGTGCTGCAGTAAACATTCGTGTGCATGAATCTGTTGGTGTGAATGTCCTTGATTCTGTAGGGTATATTCCAAGAAGTGGAATTACTGGGTCAAATGGTCTATTTCCATCTTTTTAAGGAAGTACCAGATTGCTTACCAAACAGGTTGTACCATTTTGCAGTGTAGGAGAATTCCAATTTCTCCACAGCCTCCCCAGCATTTGTTGTTTTGCATTTTTTGGATCATGGCCAACCTCGTTGGGGTGAGATGATGTCTCATTGTAGTTTTGATTTGAATTTCTTTAATAGCTAATGATTGTGAGCATTTCCACATGTGTCTTTTGGCTGCCTGGATCTCCTCTTTAGAGAAGTGTGTGTCCATTTCCTTTGCCTATTGCTTAATTGGATTATGTATTTATTTCTTACTGATATTTTGTAGCAACTTATAGAGTATGGAGACCAGACGTCAGTCTGACATGTAGTTAGTTGCCAAGTATTTTTTCCCATTGTGTAGGTGGTCTTTTAATTCTTTTGGTAAAGTCTTTGGATCAGCAAAAGTGTTTGATTCTTAGTAGTTCCCATTTATCTGTTTTCTCTTTTGTTGATTGTGCTTTGTTTGACAGATTTTGAAATCTGTCTGTGTTGTGTATTAAAACTTCTACTGTTGATCCTATTTTTTCTTGGATGATTTTTATCATTTTAGTTTTGATATTTAGGTCTTTTATCCCATTTGAGTCATTTTTGTAGAAGATGTGAGATATGAGTCTTGTTTCAATTTTTTGCGCCAGCACCGTTTGTTAAAGAGATGGCTTTTACCCCAGTTTAATGTCTTAGGGCTTTTGTCAAATATCAGCTGTTCACAGGAGGATGGTGTCATCTCTGGGCTCTCAACTCTGTTCCATTGATCTGTGTGTCTCTTTTTGTACTGCTACCAGGCTGTTTTGACTACTGTGGCAGTGTAATAGGTCCTAAAGTTGGGTAGTGAGAGGCTTCCCAATGTGTTCTTCAGTACTGCTTTACTTTCTGGAGCTTCTTCCTTTTCCAATGTTGGTGATTTGTTTCCTTATGGATTCTTACTTATGGATTCTTTAGGGTTCTCTGCGTATACAACCATATCATCTGCAAATAAAGAGATTTTTACTTCTTTGCTGATGCAGATGCCCTTTATTTCTTGGTCATGTCTAAATGCTCTGGCTAGAACTTCTAGTACGATGTTGAATAGAAGAGTTGAGAGTGGGCATCCCTGTCTAGTTCCTGTTCTCAAGGGGAATTGTTTCAGTCTCTCTCCATTCAGGATGATGTAGGCAGTTGGCTATGCATAAATGTCCCTTATTGCATTGAGGAATTTGCCATCCATTCCTATTTTGCTGAGAGTTTTTAGCATGAATGGGTGTTGGGCTTTATCAGATGACTTTTCTGCATCAATAGACAAAAATCAGGTGATTCCTGTCATTCATGTTATTTATGTGGGTGATCACATTAATTTATTTTCTTATGCTGAACCAGCCTTGCTTCCCTGGTATGAGTCCAACTTGGTCATAATGAATCATTTTTTTGATATGTTGTTGATTTCTGGCAGCAAGGATTTTGTGGAAGATTTTTGCATCTAGGTTCATGACTGATATTGGTGTGCAGCCCTGGCTTTGGTATCAGGGTTATGCTGGCTTTGTAGAATGAATTTGGGAGAATTCCATCCCTTTCTGTGCTGTGAAATAGTCTCAGTAGTATTAGAGTTAACTCTTCTCTAAAAGCTTGGTAGAATTCTACAATGAAGCCATCTGGGTCAGGACTTTTTTTGATTGGTAGTTTTTGGATGACTTTTTCAATCTCTTCCTTTGTGATGGGTTTATTACATTGTTCTCTATCTATTGTTTTTTTATTACATTGTTCTCTCTCTATCTACTTGTGATAATGTCGGTAGGTGATATAATCTAGGAATTTGCACATTTCCTCTAGGTTTTCAAATCTTTTAGAGTACAGTCTTTTGTAGTATTCTGTTATGATATTTTTTATTTCTGTTGGATCTGTTGTTACATCTCCCCTCTCATTTCTTATTTGTGTTATTTGTTTCCTTTCCTGTTTTTCTTGAGTAAGTTTAGCCAATGGTTTTTCAGTTTTGTTGATCTTTTCAAAAAAACAGCTTTTGGTCTTTTGAACTTTTTCAGTTGTTCTTCTACTGTGTAATTTGTTTAGTTCTGCTCTAATCTTTATGATCTACTTTCTTCTGGTGCGTGAGGTTTCCTCTGTTGCTGTTTCTAGTTGTTCAAACTGTAGGGTTAGTTGTTTGATTTGAGTCCTTTCTTCCTTCCGATGTGTACATTTCTAGAGATAAACTGATCCCTGAGCATTGCTTTGGCTGTATCCCATAGATTCTGATAGGAAGTGTTTTTACTCTCATTGGAATTCATAATCTATTTCATCCTTAATTTTCTTCTATAACCCAGGGCTTTTTGAGCAAGATCTTGTTCAGTTTCCATGAGTTCCAATTTCTATTTATGTTTTTTCTGCTATTGATTTACACTTTTATGGCTTTATAGTCTAAGAAGATGCTTTGCAATAAATCAGTGGTATGTATTTTGTTGAGATTTACTTTATGTCCTAACACATGATCTATTCTGGAAAATGTTCCATGTGCACTGGAGAAGAAGGTGTATTTATCTGCTGATGGCTAGAAAGTTCTGTATATGTCGATGAAGTTTGGCTGGTTTATTGTGACAATAAGATCTTCTGTGTCTTTACTGAGCTTTTTTCTAGAAGATCTGTCCACTACTGAGAGAGGAGGGTTGAAGTCTCCCACTATTATTGTGGAGTGAGCTATCTCATTTTTGAATGTAGTAAGTGTTTCTTCGATGTATTTGGAGGCTGTAGTATTGGGTGCATAAATGTTTAATATTGTTAAGTCCTGCTTATGTATTGAAACTTTCAGCAGTAGTGTCCATCCTTGTCCACGATGGTGGATTTTACATTAAAACCTACTTTATGTGAGACTAATATTGCCATACCTGCTCTTATTTATATATTATTACCTTGATATATATTCTTCCATCCTTTAATTTTCAGTTTGTTCATATCTTTAAGCTAAGCTATCTTTAGCTTAGCTTTAAGTCTAAGGTGAGTTTCTTGTAAGCAACATATAGACGGATTGTGCCTTTTGATCCAAGATGTCACTCACTGTCTCTTTACTGGAGTGTTCAGACTATTTACATTCAGTGCAGTTATCAGTAGGTATGTGTTTAATGCTGCCATTGTGGTGTGTTTATTTCTGTGTTGATGTTTTCCCTGTTCCTCTTACTATTCTGTTCTGGGACATTCTTCTTTATGGGTTGATTTTTCACCTTTTCAGTGTTGGTTTTGTGTTTGTTGAGACTCCTGTATTACATACATTTCTTGATTTGAAATGTTGTGTCTTTATTGTGCTTTTCAGCTACCCCTGTAATCTCCCTTAGTAATCTATGTTTAAACCCAATTTTAACTTATACATGTCTTATTCCTCTCCATCTGGAAGGACTATAGCTACTGTAGTACATCCCTCTTTTTAATATGATGTCATCATAGTTTTCATGATATGATCACTGGATCACTTCTTTTAATATTATAGCTTCGATTGAGTTTTATGCCTTCCCTAATTGAGTAGGTTTCTGGGTGATGTGTCCTGTATTGCCTCCTAAAATATCGAGTTAATGGTTTTGTTCTTCTAAGCCAGGAGCTTCTTTCAGTATTTCTTGTAGCTTTGGTTTGGTTTTTATAAAGTTGCTGAGTTTCTGTTTATCTGAGAATGTCTTAATTTCATTTTTGTATTTGAGAGACAGTTTTGCAGGATATATAATTCTTAGTTGGATGGTCTTCTTCAAGGCTTTGAATATATCATCCCATTGCCTCCATGCCAGCATCATTTCTGCTGAGAAGTCAGACAAAATGTTAAGCTTGATTATAATATATCTTGGAGTCTTTCTTTTGAGAGCTATGTTGAGTGGCATTTGATACACATCTTGGATATCTATATTCTCAGCTTTCTTAATTTGTGGGAAGTTTTCTGTCAGCAGCTCAACAACAATAGTCTCTATGTTTTCTAGTATCCCTCCATGTTCAGGAACTCCAATTAATCATAGATTGTTGCTCTTGATAGAATCCCACATGCTTCTCCATTTTTCTTATTTATATTCTGATTTCTCCTCATAGATGCTGGAGTCAGTAGCTCTGTCTTCCAAGTTAGAAAGTCTATTTTCCACGTGTTCAATTCTGTTTTCTTGGGTTTGAAATGAATTTTCTATGTATTTGACTTTGTTATTGATCTGTTGGATTTCAGAATACTGGTGTTCCATCAGTTCAAACAACTTGGTTAATTTTTCATTTTGCTCTGCTGCATTTTGTATAATGTCTAGGAGGACTCTTTATATAATTTTTTTTGTACTCAGCCTCCAATAGTTTCAGAAAAGCTTTTTCCTCTGGGAAGATCTTTAGTTCTTTCTTTGGGGGGCTCTCTGGAGCCATAGGTGGATTTTTCTTTACATTTATGTCCAAAGTTTGTTGCTTTTTGGGCAACTGGAGGTTGTATAGTTTCTCCAGTGTTGCTTTAACAGGATCTAAAACTCAGTCTGATAAGGTAGGTGATCACCAGTCACCTCTGTGTACTCCAATGACTAGGCCCAGTGGAATCTCTGGGATAGCAGGCACTGCCTCCTGATTGGCAAAGACACAGCCCTACTTATGGAGTCACTGGGGGGTTGTCACCTGACCCTATGATGTGGGTCAGTAAAGGCTGGAAGAGATACCATCAGAATACACTGCAGTTATTTCTCTAGGTAGTCTTATGTTGGAAGGTAGAAGCTTTCTGACAGCTTCCAAAATCTGTCAGACTGTCAGGTGTTCAAGCCCCTCTTCCCAGCTGGCAAAGTAAGCACCTCTATATCCAACCCCATGTGCTGTGAACTAGTTCAGAGTATGAAAAGTCTACTGCCCTGCTGTTATCTGCTGCTGGACCCCACCCATGAGGCCAGTCTGTGCCAAACACAGCTTTTCTGTTGGAAAAGTACTCCTTGGGCTTGCACTGGTGATTAGTCCCTGTTGAGGCCTCCGTTTGGGTAATTCTGCCTCCCAGTAGAACAAGATGGCATCCTGCACAAGCTCTCCTATGCTGTGGAATAGCTGACTCAATGGCGGAGATTTGGAAAGAGAGGGTGGAGGGGCTGAGGTGCAGAGAGTAGAGCCGAGCTCTCAAAATGTGGCTATTCTGCTTGCTGGTCGTGTCAGCAGTGTGGCTGAGCTTTGCTGCCAGTCAGGTCCAAGCCCCACCTACTGGTTAAGACCGAGATAAAAAAGTTGAAAGTTAACTTCCATCTGTGAGAGCTGGCATTCAACAAGGGTGGGGGTCAGTGAAAGAGACGAAATTTCCCATTAAGTAGCGTGTAGTCCAAATTGACAGCCCTATGCCGTGTCCTAGGGCTTACTAGGTGTCCAGAAGACTCCATTTCATTATCGATTCAGGCCTTAGTTTTCAGAGGGAGTTAAGGAGATGTGCGTCTAGTCCACCATCTTGACTCCATGCTTTTATTTTTTGAGCCAATCTTTTATTTGGGTAAAAAGTACTCTCATGGGATAGTTTAAGCTCAAGTTTATGAGTATCTTATTGTGATCGTCTTTAGTCTCAACTGATCCAGTAACTACACTTTTTAAGAATTTGACTTTTGTTACACACTTTTCTCTCCTTCTATCAAGATTCATCTACTGTGGCCCCAATCAGAGTGATTGTTGGTGGTAGCCAATATCAGAAACCAAACCCATTGCACTGAGTGGTTTCTGACTCATAGCAACCCTGTTGGATATGGTAGAACTGCCCATCAGGTTCCCAAGGAGTGGCTTGTAAATTCAAATTGTCAACCTTTTGGTTAGTAGCTGAACTTTTAATCATTGTGTCACCAGGGTTCCTCATAGCAGCCAGGCACCATCTAATTCTTCTGGTCTCAGGGAAGATGCAGCCATGGTTCCTGTTAGTCTTGTAGACTGCTTTCTTCTCTTGAGTCTTTCTCTTTTGCTGTGGGTGAGAACATACCAATAATTATATTCTTCATAACTACTCACAAACTTTTAAGACTCCAGATGTTACTTACCAAACTAGGGTTTAGAACATAAAGTTTATGAAGTAAATTGTGCCAGTTGACCAAGTTGTCCCATAAAACTATGGTCCTAAGGCTTCAAACTCAGAAAAACAATCCTGCCAGGTGTTTGCTTATGTCTAAGAAGCATCTGTGACTGTACCTCTTGTGTTACTTTCTTATACACATAAGCATAGATGCATGTACAAGTGTACATGCATATACATATAGCTACATGTGTATATCCACATAGGCATACCCATACGTGTATATATATAAATATGTATATATATACATATTATGTGTATATGTATATATGTACACACATATATACATGTTACGGATTGAACTGTGTCTACCCCAGATGTGTTTCAACTTGGCTAGACCATGTTTCCCGGTATTGTGTGGTTGTCCATCATTTTGTGAACCTATGCATTGGCGTGTAACTATCCTGGGAATTGTAAATCCTACCTCTATGATGTTAATGAGGCAGGATTAGGGGCAATTATGTTAATGAAGGAGACTTTAGTCTACAGAATTAGGTTGCATTTTTAGTTGGTTGCTTTTGAGATGGAAACCTTGGTGGCAAAGTGGTGAAGTGCTGTGGCTGCTAACCGAAAGACTGGCAGTTCCAATCCTCCAGGTGCTCTTTGGAAACTCTGTGGGGCAGTTCTATGGTCTTACATGGTTACTATGAGTCAGAATCAACTTGATGGCAGTGGGTTTTCTTTTGAGATATAAAAGAGAGAAGTGAGCAAAGAGACAAGGTGACTTCACGCCACCAACAAAGCAGTGCTTGGAGTAGAATGTGTCCTTTGGAACTGAGCCCTTGCACAGAGAAGCTCCTAGGCCAGGGAAAGATTGATGACAAGGACCTTCCCTCAGAGCTGACAAAGAAAGTCTTCCCCTGGGGCTGGTGGCCTGAATTTGTTCTTCTAGCATCCTAAACGTGAGAGAATAAATTTCTGTGTTAGAGCCATCCATTTGTGGTGTGTCTCTTATAGTGGCACTAGATAACCAGGATGCCACACAAATTTTTTTTTATTGTTGTTGTAGAATTATATATTTTCTAGCATTTACCAAACCTGTAAATTTTTTTTTTTGTGTGTGTGTGTATGTACTGTATGTACTGACCCTTAGTTATCTTGATCTGCCTGGGTTTCATGTGCCATAGCATTGTAATGAAGGGTATTTGTGGAGGATAATAAGGTAAAGGTCCATTAGAAAAGGAAGAAGTGTTTGTAAGCAGATAATCACAGAACTCATAAACCTTTAAGCCTTTGGATTTCTAAATTAGGTGCTTGGATAGGAATCAGTGACTCCAGAAATACCTTCCCATTTCTGAAAAATATATAAACACAGTGTCTCCTACGAGTTTGTTTGAAAGCACCTTTCTGGATCATGAAAATTTCTTTGCCATAAATACTATTTTCCATAAAACATGTTTCAAAAGATCTGTTTGAGTCAAATGTATGCCTCTCTTTCATTAATTGACATGAATATTGACTTATATCCTGAGACAGGCTGAGGCTACCCATGGGTGACATTTCCACCGAGGAGCAGACAGAAACGTTTTATGAATAATCACTTGATGAATTTTGGATAATAATTAACTTTTGTTTGGAGCAGGGAAGCCTTCTCTGGTTGAACTCTTTCCTCACCAATTACTGCTTGTCAGTGCTATTTGTGGAATTAAGATAAGGGTTTATGGACGGATTTTTATTTCCTACACTTCCCACCTCCAGCCTTCCCGAATCTAATTGATCAGAGCAAGTGCAGATATATGACAGAGAAGCTATCTAGGGATTTTATTGCCTTCTAATAGCCTTTGTGGTTCTGCTGAGCGATGAAAAACAGGGCATTTTTACCCTGTGGGTAATGGAATGTGATCAGCACAGAGAATATGGGAATATTTGGGATTTGGACAGTTTAGTCACTTAAGAAATGTTATATATCCTTGAAAACAAGATTGTGGAAAAAAGAAACACAAATAGTTGGCTCTTGTTCCCTTTCGTCCATGGCAGTCATAAGGAGGCATTTGAATGTCAGGGTTACAAAGATTTTTATCTTACAAAATACCCATCTAATTATTTTAAAAAATGATAAAATGTTTATAAAATGATAGAAGGGTGCTCCAGTTCTTTGGTGGGGGAGAGGAGGTGAGGAAAGTCCTTCTTCTGTCTGCCATTTGCCCAAGGAAATACAGTGATTTAATTTGTCTTTAATTCCCTTTCTGTTATGTCTAATTCAGTTAACAAAGGTCTCAGGACACTGAGACTCTGATAGATAATCATAGACATGACTCCAGCTCCACTGAAATTGTCACCTTGTTTGAACTGGAACCTACTTTGGGGAAAGGGTCTGTTCAGAAAGATAAGTTGTTACTCTCTTTTCTAAAATATAAGTGGCAAAATGACCACTTTGTCAGATTAGCTGGGTTCTTTGGGATAAGTCTAGGGATCTTATTTTAGACCCTTCTGGTCATTAGCAAGTCAAATTGTGCTTAAGGAGACAAAGTGTTGAAATGAAAGAAGTATTCTTGGTTTTGAAATCTTGGCTGTGCTGCTCTTTAGCCATGTAGTTAGCTACTTACGCCCTCTCACTTCAGTTTTCTTTATGTAAAATGAAAAATAACAGTACTTCTTTCATGGGCCTGCTTGATGATAGAACGAGGTAACCTAGAAAAAATATCTGGAATAGAACCTAACATACTAAGTCCTCAATAAATTTATGCTAATATTATAGTTAATATAATATTTATTACTTCCTTACCAAATAATTGGCTTTACCAAATAATTACTCATTACTTAACTCATTGGTAGCATGCACTTTCTGTATGACAGGCCTAATATTTTACAACTTTTTTGATGAAGAGAGAAAGATGTCCAGTTTACCTCCTCCACTCATGTCTTCTCATACTGTAAGGAGACAGATTCTGTAGGATATTTTGGTAATACCATTTTTTTGACACTTACACTGATCTGTCTTACACTGTTTAGCTCATATGGCTAGTTTCTTCTATTTTTTTCACAAGCTCTTCGAAATCTTAATGTGTCTTTGAAGTCTGCCCACTTCCCTGGATATCAAGTAAAGTAAATACATTTGTTCCAGCTACCATTGAGTTGACTCCAACCCCGGGTGACCTTCTGTGTGTCACAGTAGAACTCTGCTCCATAGGGTTTTCATTGGCTGCTTTTTTGGAAGTAGATCACCAGACCTTTCTTCCAAGGCACTTCTGGATGAACTTGACCTACTGACCTTTTGGCATGTCTTGGGGACTTGGAATTCATTCTGAGAATCCAGGAATTTAAGAGGAGATTATGAAATTCAAATCAGAGAAGTAATGTGATTTGTCTGAGGGTCCTGTGGCTTAAATTAAGGTCTTTTATTTGTTTTTCTATAGCGTCTCTCTCTTAAAAAAAAAATACAATAATTCATTGTGTTTCTAGTTCATTGTCATTAAGCAGTCAGCATCCTGTTTACTCCATGGATGTCTATGGATTACCCCAGGATGTCTACTCCCCCGCCGTACTGAATTACTAAATACCTTTTTCCTTTAGACTCTAATTTAGCTTTTGGAGCCTAGGAATGGTAAGATCTATTCCAGTTGTATTTCTGTTTATTATTTGAGTCAGACTAGAAGTTTTGGGCTGTTAAAGACCCAGAATTTCATACTCTGTAGCTATACTGGAAACCCTGGTGGTGCAGTGGTTAATTGCCATAGTTGCTAACCAAAAGGTCGGCAGTTCAAATCAGCCAGGAACTCCTTGGAAACTCTATGGGGCGGTTCTACTCTGACCTGTAGGGTCATTTTGAGTAGAAACTGTGTCAACAGCACTGTTGTTTTAAATACTAATGCTATTTAATAGAACTCTGTATGATGATGGGAGTGTTCTGCATACGTCCTGTCCAGTGTGGTAGCCACTATCCACATGCAGAAACTGAAACCTTGACATGTGGCTACTGTCTCTGAGAAACTGAATTTTAGATTTTATTTCATTTCAATACATTTAAATTTAAATAGCCCCATGTGGCTAATGTTGTGTTGGGTAGCACAGCAATATGGACTAAAGGCTTTTGGAAAAACAGCATTAAACGCAAGAAAAGAAATAATGTAATATGCTCTACTTAGCCTTCCATTTGGTGTGCAGTGCTTGCAACTTAGTAGGGCTCAACAAATGATTTTTTAAGAGTAAAGTTTTAAAAGGAGCTCAGTAGTCCAGTGGTTAAGATCTCAGTTGCTGAGCAAAAGGTTATCAGTTCGAATCTACCAGCAGCTTCTATGGGGCAGTTCTACTCTCACTCATAACCTCATAAATGAATGGTATATATAATAAATGACAGACGGCACTTGGCATTGGTGTGTTTTATTTTTAGCTCCACAGAGACTTTTAGTGGGTTTCACACAGCGGTCACCCTAAAGTAGATGACAGATTTTCTGTTCAATAAGACGGAAGCCTGGATACACACCCCAAAGAGCTCTTATAGGACCTCAGGTGACTTGCTGATGTTAAGAGTATTTCAGCTAATCTCTGTCTTGTGGCATCTCAGAGACGTATTGCAGCCACTCCAGTTCCTGACGAGGCTAAGGAAAAACCAGAAGCTTCTGGATCAAAGAGATGTAAAATAATTTGAGTCCTTTCTGAAGATTGAAAATTGGAATATAAAAAGATCCATTTTTAGGGAGCTCAGTTCCCTTTTATAATGCATCAGAACTTTTAGAGGAGAATAATAAACCCATGAGGAAATAGCTGGCGGACGGGAACAGAGATCTTAAGCTAGAAGACCTGGATGTGAGTTCTGCCTCCCCTCCTGACTAGCTGTGTGAATCTGGGCAAGCTTTTTAACTTCTCTTAGTTTCATTTTCCCTAAAGAGTTAATAGAGATGTCATCACAGAACCTTTGAGAATGTCACATGAGATACAATTGTAAGTGCCCAACTCAGGGCGGTTGACAAGTAATGCTTAAGGATTCTTTTAGAGACTCCTTGCAAGACTGAACCTTGCAGAAAGCTCCCTGTTGGTCTTGCCATGCCTTGCGTCCTCGTGGCTGTAGACAATGAGGAAGTCCACTGGACTTGATTTCCCCCTCTTTGGCTGTTGCTGGAAGGTGGTAAGAATAATACAAATCTACATGATCTTCTTTGGCAGCAGAAAACTTGATTTTTAACCAAACTGTTTTTGTAGAAAGTTTTTCTGTAGTACAGAAATCTCTGGAATTATTTTCCACCCTGAATACTTTGGATGACGTGTGCCTCAGCGATGTGAAGAATCAGTACTATCTGAGTTGTCTAGTGCTACTGTAACAGAAGTGCCAGACATGGATTGTTTTCACAAACAGAAATTTGTTCTCACACAGTTTAGGACTGGATGTGTGACTTGAGGGAGCCAGCTCCACAGAAGGCATTCTGTCTCTGATAGCTCTGGGGGAAGGTATTTTTGTCGTCAGTCTTTCCAGGGTCTAGGAGCCTCTCAGTGCAGGAACCCCAGGTCCAAAGGATGCAGTATGCTCTTGGTTGCTTTCTTGGTGGAAAGTTCCTCTGTCTCTTTGCTTGCTTCTCTGTTTCATATCTCAAGAGATTGACTTAAGACACAAACTAATCTTGTAGATTGAGTCCTTCCTCATTAACTTAACTGCCTCTAATCCTGCTTTATTAGCATCAGAGATTGGGGTTTACAACACACAGGGAAATCACATCAGACAACAAGATGTTGGACATCCATACAATATTGGGAGTCATGGCATAGCCAAGCTGACACATTTTGGGGGGACAAAATTTAATTGATGACAAGTAACATATGGAGAGAATATGTTGATACTAACGTTTCTCTCTCTGGACTTTTCTAGCATCACTTGTCACTTGCTCTGTATTTTATCCTCACTAATAGACATTTATTGTTAATGAGAATACTTACCACTTATTGAGTGCTTACCATATGCCAGATGCTTTGCACGTATTACCCACTTCCCCTACAATAATGTTGCTTCAGTTATTAGGGAGTCCTGGTGGTGCAGTGGCTAAAGTGCTCAACTGCTGACTGAAAGGTTAGCACTTCAAACCCACCAGCCACTCCGTGGTAGAAAGATGTGGCAGTTTGTTTCTGTAGAGATTATAGTCTGGAGACCCTATAGGGGTTTCTCCTCTGTCCTATAGGGTCACCGTAAGTCAGAATCAACTCACTGGCAGTGGGTTTTGTTGGAATAAGTTATTAGTATTCAATTTTTGTAGTGAGGAAGTGAAAACTGACACAGACTGAGTTCAGGACTGCTCTTTTGTTAGTCTGGAGACATCCACGTGTCGCTGCTGTGTTGCTAGCACCTAGAGCCATGGCGCACACTCATGGTAGACATTCATGAACATTGACTGCATACTTGCGTGCATGAATAGACCAATGAATGAATGAATACATGGCCCGAAGACCCTTTTCTTGCCCTTTGTTATGTTGCTCTCTGGCTAAATTAGTGAATGGATAGGTCGTTCAGAATTAAGTTTCATTCATTATGTGTACGTTGTGCTTGGCTACAAATATAGTCCCATGATAGGCACTGAGGATAGACTTGCTAACAAAACAGACGTGGTCTGAGCCCTCATTGAGGTTACTTTTTACAGTGAGGAAGACAGATGTCAATTAATTCCTTCAGTATAGGGTAGTTAGTACCACACGGAGTAGAATTGGGTGATAAGAAATCTGTTCTTAGTTATCTGATTTTTGAACTCAATATTGTATTGATCTGTATCTTCTCTTTGCTGTTCTAAGTGCCTAGTGCGGTGCTGAGGATCTGACATCCTCTAACACTTAGTGAATAGTCAGTAACTGACCTAGATGAAGCTAAGCTGATGTTGAAAATCCTCAGGGCTTTCCTGAGACAAATAAGTCAAAGATATAGACCTTATCACTTAGAAAACCAAATGCCTGTTTCAGGGACTGTCAATCGGTGCCCCCAATTATGACAGCCCATAGGAATGAGATTGTCCTTAGCTAGCAAGAAAGGGGAAAGAGATGCTCTTGTAATTAAAGGTGTGACACCATGGCTGCAACAGCGGGTTCAAAAATAGCATAGATTTTGAAGATGGCACAGGACTGGGCACTGTTTCATTCTGTTGTATGTAAGGTAGCAGCGAGTTGGAACTGACTCAACAGCACCTAACAATACTTTTAAAGTTTAGGCTTTGCAGCTAGACAGTCTGTGTTACAATTCACATAACACTTTTGAACTTGAATCATATGATATTACCCCTGCATGTGACAGTTTCTTCATCTGTAAAATGGGGTCAAAAATGATAGAAGGTTTTTGTGAAGATTACATGAATGTTGTTGTTGTTGTTAGGTGCCATCGAGTCAGTCCCAACTTGTAGCGACCTTATGAACAACAGGTTGAAACACTGGTCTTGTACCTTGTCCACAAACTTTTCTATGCTTAAGCCCATTGTGGCAGCTACTGTGTGAATCTGTCTCATCGATCCCTCCTGACAACATGTCTGAAGTATATAGGATGCAGTCTCAGCATCCTTGCTTCCAAGGAGCACTCTGGTTGTACTTCTTCCAGAACAGATCTATTTGTCCTGTTGGTGGTCCATGTCCATTGTAGATTCAACATTCTTCTCCAACTCTGCAATTCAAAGGCATCAAGTCTTCTGTCTTCTTTGTTCATTGTCTAGCTTTCGCATGCATGTGATATGATTGAAAATGCCATGGCTTGGGTCAGGCACACCTTAGTCTTCAAGGTGCTCTTTACTTTTTAGTACTTGAAAGAGGTCCCTGGCAGCAGATTTTTCCAATGCAATGCATCTTTTGATTTCTGCTGCAGCTTTCATGGGCATTGATTGTGGAGCCAAGTAAAATGAAATCCGTGACAACCTCAATTCTTTCTCCATTTATGATTATGTTACTTACTGGCCCAGTTGTGAGGATTTTTGTTTTCTTGATGTTGAGGTGCAATCCATATTGAAGGCTTTGTTCCTTGATCTTCATTGGTAGATTACACGAGTAGTCCATGTCAAGACTGATGAGTAGGAAACATTCAACGTATAAAACAAAAAAACCAAACCTGTTGCCTTTGAGTTGATTCTGACTCATAGCGACCCCGTAGCACAGAGTAGAGCTGTCCCATAGGGTTTCCAAGGAGTGCCTGGTGGACTTGAACTGATGACCTTTTGGTTAGGAGACGTAGCACTTAACCACTACACCACCAGGCTTTCTTCCCTTCAACGTGTATTAACTATTAAATAATAATGATGAGAAAAAATAGCCCGAATTTCCCTATATATGGAAAAGGTGGCACTTTCCTTTAGAAACTTCCTTTTTGCATGTGTTTTAGAATTTGCTACTCTTCCTTGGCATTTTGCTTAAAGCTGTTTCATATGGTAAACAGACAGTAAGTGGTACTTAAGAACTTTTTTGTTTTGGTAAAGTTAAAAAAATCCCACAAGAGTAATTAATGTAAAGCACCTTAATGTACCTGTCACATAGCTAGCCTTGATAATTATTAAAAGCAAATGTAACAGCAACAAATAAAACAGTTGCTGTCAGATGGATTCCATCTCATCACTATTATATGCATATTGGAGTAATCTTATGCTCCATAGGATTTTTAATGCCTGTTTTATTTAGGAGTAGATCACCAGGTCTTTTTTCCGAGATTCCTCTAGGTAAGTTTGTACCATCAACCCTTTAGCTCAGCATGTCATTACTTATATATCTTGTTGATTTTATACTTTCCCATTTTCCCCACCATTCCAGTTAGTTATTTGGAAGCCAATCCCAGTGAATATATCATTTAGGATACATGTTTTATGCTTGTAGGGTACTTTTTATGGAAAACAAACAAACAACAAACTCATTGCCATTGAGTCAATGCTGACTCATAGCGACCCTATAGGACACAGTAGAACTGCCCCATAGAGTTTCCAAGCAGTGCCTGGTGGATTAGACCTGCTGACCCTTTGGTTAGCAGATATAGCACTTAACCATTATGCCATGACGGTTTCCAATTTTTACGAAGGTTAAGCTAAATGGAATGGTAATTACTGGATTATTTGCCTTGAAATAATGGCACATTCTCCTCCATGACTTTTAAAAGGCAGGCTAGATTGTCCTCAGGAACAGAAGTCTGAGTCAACCCTACAGCAATGAGTTTTTATATAAGCACTTACGTTTCTGTCTTACCAAGTACTGTTGTGTTTTTGCTAACTGAGCTAACGTTTCAATAATGGAGAAGTCATTAAAGGCCTTGCAAACTTTTTAATTCCTTTATGTTTACTTATTAACTCATGTCCTCTGAGAAAAGATGAACTCTTAGCTATACACTAATTTGTCGTCTCACTAACAATTGAAGTAATTTCATGGAACTTACAGCTCTTCTTGTAGCACCCCGGTTGATCTTATTGGTAGAACTAACATTATTCACCTTCACTGAGATTTCATTTATTGCCATTGGGCACTAAACTAGCACTGGTTAACTCTCTTGATAGGGAGAATATTTCTACTTGGTGGTGTGCTGCTAGTATTTTTCTATTCTTGCTTCTGTGTTGAACAGTTTCCTACAGGAGTATCATTTCACTCTGACTAATGTGAAGGTGGACTCCTTGGCTAGTGCAAAAGATTGGAAGTTCATGTCTCCCCAGATGCTCATCAGAAGAAAAGCTTGGCAGTGTACTTCTGGAAAATCAGCTGTGGGTATCCTGGTGGAGCTGGTTCTGCTGTGACATACATGAGGTCACCATGAGTCAGAGTCAACTCAGTGACAATCAGTTAGTAATATCCAGGAAGTGTAAGAGTTGAGAGTTACTGCCCTGTATTAAACTGCCTGGATTTAAAGCTGTGCTCTACCGCTCAGTAGCTGACTGACCTAGGTATGTGACTCAGTTCTCCCAGGCTCGCTTTCCTTATTGGTGGATTGATTGAAATAACGGTACCTGCCTCACAGAGTTCCTTAGTGGATTGAATGAACAAAGACTTAGCACCATGCCTGCTGTACAATGAGAATTCAGGAAAGGGCGGCTGTTTGTTGCATTGGATTTCATCCACTGGAAGGAGGATGCCATCTATTTATCTCTCTCTCTCTTTTCCTCTCCTTCCCATCATTCTTCTCTTCCTCCTTCTTCTCTTGTTTTCCATCCTCATAGTTTAAGAAACTAACATCATGTGTAGTGCCATATATGCTTTTGTACTGAACATATTAGGTTCAGTACATTTTGATGCTGAAACTGTGTTTTCCAGTTTGCAAAGTGTTGTTAGGTCTAGAATCTCACTTATAGGTGAGAGAGTGGTGAACTCATTGTTAATTATTTTTGTTTCATAGCTGAGTTTCCTGGAAGCTAAGTGACTTGTACCCATGTATCTAGGAAACTGAAGTCTTGGACCTCTTGTTGGTTCAGACTAATACTGGATAAGTCATTTTCTGTGCGCCGCAGTGGGAAGTAGGACAATAATTCCTGCTGCACAGTGAGATGGTAAGGCTCAAACCTGATGACATGTAAGAAATGGAACCCCACTCTGTCATTTAATAATCTTATAACACCAATGGAACATCTCTGTGTCATTTAAAGCCTTTAATCTGTAAAATTTGCATCATGTGAAATAATAGGACTGGAACACTGCCAGTGTGCCGTCTCCCGTGAATGATGGTTAAATTGGAACCCAGCTTTTCCCACTAGATAATGTTGCTTACGTGGAGCACCCCAGTTCAGAAACCCTGTCCCAGTCCCCTTCTGTCTCCCTGTCTCTCTGCTAACATCTCTCCTCTGCCGTTTTGCTTTCCTGCCTCTCTCTGTTAACCCTTTCTTCGTTACTGTCTTTTTCTTGTTTCTGCCCGTCTCCTTCTCCATCTCCTTGCTTCTCCCAGTTCCCCGTCATTCACCCGCTGTTTCTTGGAGCCACTATCTAGTCTTTTCCTTTTCTTCTAATCTCTGCATTTGTATCATTCATCTGTCTCAATTTCTTTCTGTCTTCTGTTTATTCTTCTCTTTCTACCCTTGGATTCTAGGTTTTTAGCTAGAATGAAGACTCAAGAATTGACCCTCTTTTGATTGATAGTGGTGATGAAGTGTGATTAATTAAAAAAACTCAAATTTTTATTTAAAATGAAAAGAAATGTTATGTTTGTTTTGATTCTATGAAATAAGCATCTTTGGGAGCTTTGGGACAGGGAAGGGTACCCCACATTTCTTGAAGAATGTAAGTGTTTTAAGAACTAGCCCAGGTTCTCTCAATATTAGAGCAGTCATTGTGTTTCTTTGACTTTTGTTTGGCCTTTCTGCTCTTGCCTTCCCAAAGCATTTCATGTGGCTCACTGTTAGTGAACATGGAGTACTCACTCTATTCTGGATATTAGAAGAGAGACGAAAAACAAACAGGACGAGAAAAGTTACTGTTTCTTTAGGTTCATGTAGAAGAATTGTCTCAAATGGGTCTCTCCTTTCATCTTGATGCTTGCACTTATGCAAATTTTTATTCTTTCCATATTTCTTTTAACGGAATTGGAGATGCCATAGTGTTAGAAGTTTTAGTACACATCATTGGGATGGCAATCTTAATGGATTCAATCCAAGTCAGTTTATCTGTTGGAAATTAACTACAATTCTTCCCATTAACTAGCATTGTATAGTGTCTTAAAACTCATGTAATCTTCCTGCTTTGAAAGTGTATTAGAAACTAATTAAATGACTTGCATTGTATTGATTTGTTTGAATCAGGGCTCATTGTCACTTTATAAAATTGTGGTAAACCTCCTTCCCTGATAGTTCTTTTCCTGTTCTTCTATAGTAATGGTATTGTTAGTCACCATCAAGTCAGCTCTGACTCACTGAGACCTTTTATGTGACAGAATGGAATGTTGGTTGGTCCTGTGCCATCTCTTTGATCTGTCTTTGATATATTTGAGCCTGTTATATCAGTCCATCTCATTGAGAGTTTTCCTCATTCTTTCTGACCTTCTGCTTTACCAACTGTGATATCCTTTTCCAGTGACTGGTCCTTTGTGATGGCACATCCAGAGTCAGCAAGAAGTCTCACCATCCACACTTCTAAAGAGCATTTTGATTTTTTTTATCTAAGATTGAATTGTTTGTTCTGCCTGACCATAGTATACTCAATATTCTTTAACAACATAATAACTAGAATTTATTTTTCTACTATCTTTTTCATTGTCTGGCTTCCGCACACATATGAGGTGACTGATAAGGCCATGGCTCAGTGCATCTTAGTCATCAATGTGACATCTTTGCTTTTAAGCACTTTAAAGAAGTCTTTTGCAGCAGATTTGCCCAGTGCAATTCATTGTTTGATTTCTTGACTGTTGCTTCCATGGGCATTGATTGTTAACCCAAGTTGAATGAAATAGTTGAGAACTTCAGCCTTTCTGCATTTCTCATGATTTGCTTCTAGTTATGAGGAACTTTATTTTCTTTTTTGTTTAGGTGAAATCTGTATTGAAGGCTCAGGAGGTTCTTTAAGTCCTTTTCATGTTTGGCCAGCAGGATTTTATTATATGCATGTTGCAGGCTGTTAGTGAATCTTCCAGCAATCCACTGTCCATTCTCACCTTGGTACATGACTACTGGATTAAAGATTATCTTTCCTAGTCTACTGACTGGCCAAGCATGGATTTGGAATACAATCTGGTCAGTGGAATGTAAGTGGAAGTGGTGTGTATAATTTCTGGGCAGTGCCCTTAACAAAAGGTGGTGATGTGTCTTCCTCTTTCTTTTGCATTCTTGCTGGCTGGAATGCATGAAGTAGAAGCTGACCACTGGAAATGGCAGAACAATAAAAGAGAACAAAGCTGAGATTCTGATGATAATAGAATCACCATATCAACCTGACCTTCCTATGTGAACTTTAATGTTAAAAAAAACCCACTGCTGTTGAGTCAACTCCAACTCATAGCTACCCTATAGGAGAGTAGAACTGTTGTAGAGAATTTCCAAAGGAGTTCCTAGTGGATTTAAACTGCCCACCTTTTCCTTAGCAGAGGAAGCACTTAACCACTGCACCAAACTTAGGTTAGATGAAAGTTAATTTACATTTTCTTTCTGCCATCATAATTTAGATTTTCTGCCATTTGCAGTCAAACCAAATTCTAACCACTTCCGCCACTTATTCAATGAGCTTTCACTTCCGCCACTTATTCAGTGAGCTTTCACTTCAGCCACTTATTCAATGAGCTTTAAAAAGAAAAAAAATTTTTCGGTCTTTAAGATAGTAATATGACTCAAGTTATATTTGACATGTAGCATCCTTGTTTTAAGAACAATCCATTTATCTTAAGGAGTATATCTAGTTTCATCCTAGTGGCTTAATTGAGGAGTTCTTAGATTAATTATCTATATGGTTCAATGTAATTTAGCAAATTTTTATTGAACAATTAATTGCTCTTCTAAATGGCTTAATTGAGGAACTCTTAGGTTAATTGTCCATATGGTTCAATTTAGTTTAGCTGATTGTTATTAAACAGTTATTGTGTGCAAGGTAATTTGTTGTAGAGCCAGAGTATAGAATATGAGTGATGACAATAACATATTCTTTATCAGAGCATTTGAAAATCCTGAGATTGGGGGTCCAAGTGATTCTCAATATATTGTCTTGTTTAATTTTAAAACAACCTCAAAAAAAAATTTTTTTTTTTAATTCTTATTTTCCTAGAAAGAGACTGATGCTTAGAAGGACTGTCATTGGCCCATGGTCAAAAAATCAAAATGCCAATAAAAAGCTGATGACTCATTTTATTACTAATTAAGCAGGATTCCCACAAGAGAACAAACTTGAAAACTTCTGAAGCTATTTATTTGCCTCCGACAATGACTACTGGCAAAGCAGACTCAGAAACTGAAAATACTTTTCTTGTACAGTCTTTTCTTGCAGGGGAGTTAAGCAGACTGTAAAATGAAGTCAGTTCATGTAATCAAATCAAACTGTTGAAAGTTCTGCAGAGACACCAATTCATCATGCCTTATATATGTTTGAACACTCTGGAGCCCTGGTGGTACTGTGGTTAACGGAGCTCATGCTCTTAACCAAAAGGTCAGTAGGTCACATATACTGGCTGCTCCTTGCAGACCATGTGGGTCAGTTCTGCTCTGTCTTACAGGTTGCTGTGAGTTGGAACCAACTTGACAGCATTGAGTTTATTCTTATATTTTTATGTTTAAATGCTATTTCATGTTCAGAAGCATTTTACTGAGAGTGTTTATGAGAAGTAGTATGGATTACCTCATTTGGTGCTATCTTGGGTGGAAATTTTGCATCTTTAACTGCACGGATGACACACTGAATTGGATATTCAGGGAAAAAGTCAAATTGGCCAAAAGAAAAATAGTTTATTTGTATTGTTTATTCTCTCCATTGGTGATGCCTCAATACATAACAGATGCCCACAAAACAAAGCAAAATATAGGCTGTATTTATAATACAGCTTAACAGCCTGCTGTAATATAATACAAGTACGTGATTAAAACATCTCATATTCTACAAATTGCATACTAAAAATAACTGACATTTTTGAGAGAAGTAGAATTGGAATAGATAACTCAAAATGTCTTAACCATTCACAACATTTAATGTTACAATCAAGTGCTAACCAAAACAATAGCAATCTTATTAAAACTGCTAGCACAGTTGCAAAAATGTATTAACTTCCCTAGAAATAAAGAAATAACCCAGTAAATACAAGGCTTTGTCTAAAAAAACCAAACCAAACCAACCAAACAAACAAACAAAAAACAAGGAGAGAGTAGTTTGATGGACGAATATATAGGGAAAAGATTAGTCTGCTGAGAGATTCTGTAAAAGAGGGTAGAGACCGTTAACACCAGAGTTTGTAGGTGGAGAAGCAGTGACAGCGTGAGACAGTTCTGGTACCTTCTGTAATGGTTGCTTGCTTATGGGAGGGAACTCCTCAATAGGTGTTTTCAAATCAGAGCATTAACCCACCTGAGCCAAGAGGAGGCGTGTGATAGAAACGAGCAGCATGCAGGGTATCTTGGGGGCACAACAGACAGTGTGCTAAGAAAAACTGTGCACAGACCAGTGGCGTGTTCATATTATACTGGGGTAATTCCCTGATTTACTAATCATTTATGTGCTAATCCTTGTTATGGAAATATGCTCAGTGTAAAGCATACTGTACATCAAATGACCATCAAATTTGGTTGAACTGGGGATGCCTAGACAGGGCTGGAAGCAAAATGATTGTGACTGGTGTAAGTGTGGAATAGGAAAGGAAGTGGAAGAAATAAGAGACGCTGGGGAAAAAAACAGGAAAAGGAAGTAAACATTTACCACCATATGGTAAATTTTATTTTGTTTGACCTTTATAGCAGTGCTATGAGGTACATATTGTGTACCCATCCTACAGATGAGGACAATGAGGCCCAGGGAGTGTAAGAATAGGGCCAAAAATCACATAGATAGAAAATGGCAGCGCTGGGATTTGAAATTGGATCTGCTGACTCTGTATGCTGTATTTTCCTGTTTTATCAGGCTACTTGCTTACCCTGTTTGGGTTTGGAATCTGAAGCCCATAGATTTAAGGTGTTGGGTTACCAGTCTGTGTCTTTGAACACACGAGAGAGGCTTTTAAACTCTTTGAGCTTCTCTTTTCTCACATGCGGAGGTGACAGGAATGTCCATTTCAGGGGACTGTTGTGACAGTTGGGTGTGATAAGGCACACACAGGTGCTAGATAAGTGCTAAAGTAGTGCAAGCAACACAGGTGCTTGGTGTTCCCTGCACACAACTTCCACCTCTTTAAATAAAAAATGGTCGTGTGAGTGGTGTTGTTTTTTTTTAAATTACAGAGCTGAGATTTTTTCCTAGCCATAATTAAAAAGAAAGAGGAGTGGATTTTTGGTTCCAAAGAAAAAATGTGTCTGCATGTTAACTACACTGAGGGAGGAACCGCTGGTGACAGCCGCAGACACTGCTGAAAATTAACCCCAACCCAAACAGGCTGACTCTGTCTGGGGCTTTTGACAGAAGCCTAAATATGTTTGCTAGGAGCCCTGTGTTTGCTGATTGCCCTTCTCCTTGTCCCTTCCCTCTCCCCTCCCTATACAGACATCCTCTGACTGAATGTTTAAAATGATTGGACATGCATGGTGGGAGCGTACCCTGTAAATATATTTTACAGGATGTAGATAGTTATATGGTTATAGACGTGGAGTTCAGGAAGACTAATGTATAGCAACAACTAAAACCAAAAACAAAACAAAAACAAAACAAACCTACTGCGGTTGAGTCAATTCCAATTCATAGCGACACTATAGAAAAGAGTAGAATTGCCCCATAGAGTTTCCAAGGAGCACTTGGCAGATTGGAACTGCCAACCTTTTGGTTCTCAGACGTAGCACTTAACCACTACATCACCAGGGTTGTCAGATTGACTCTGACTAATGGGGACTCCAAGGGCATCAGAACAGAACTGTGCTCTGTAGGGTTTTCCAGGGCTGATTTTTTGGAAGTAGATTGCCGGGCCTTTCTTCGAAGGCATCTCTGGGTGGACTCAAACCTCCAACCTCTGGGTTGACGGCTGATCCTGTTAACTACATTTGCACAGTGCAGGGACTCCTTTGGAAGGCTTTGTGCTCAATAAAGTCTTACGATGTCTGTAAGAAACTGCATGCACTCTACAGTGTTTCCTTTCTTAGCTCTAGCAGGATAAGGGCTCTAAAGCTAATGTGAGGTGCCTGCAGAGTGTTTCACTGCCTGTAATTCTCAAGTAATTCTGGTGATGACAGGAAAACCTAGACAAGTGGCCTGGGCTGGGAATCTTGCTGTCAGTACTGAGCTACGAAAAATGTTCTCTGTAGCAAAGCTCGGAAGCTAAAATAAGTGTGAAGAAGGAAACAAAATCAACCCTAATCATCCCACTACTTATTAAGTAACAACTGTAAACTGATTCTTTTATATATTTGTGTAAGTATACACACACTTACATACATACAAGTATATGTGTATATATACACATATGTGTATATATGTAACCAAACCAGTTGTTGTGCAGCAAGCTCCAACTTATGGTGACCACATGTGTGTCTGCTGCTTCCTAGTGTTTTTAGTGGCCTTTGTTCTGAGGGGACGTCTCTTGGTGAGCAGTGCTGATAACTATAGCACCGACTACCAGTATTACCAGTTGCGGTCAAGTCTCTTTTGACTCATGGTAACTGTATGTTTGTGAGAGTGGAGCTGTGCTCTTCTGTGAGGTTTCTTCTTTTTTTTTTCTTCCCCAGAAGTAGATCATAGGCCTTTCTTTTGAGGTTCCTCTGGGTATACTTGAACTGCCAGCCTTTTGGTGAGCAGTAGAGTGCACTAACCATTTGCTCTACTCAGGGACTCTGTGTATATATGGATGTGTGTGCAAATGTGCTGCAGCCCTGATAGTGAGGTGGCTAAGAGCTATGACTGCTAACCAAGAGGCCAGCAGTTCAGATCTACCTGGCGCTCCTTGGTAAACTCCATAGGGTAGTTAGTTCTACTCTGTAAGGGCCACTATGAGTTGGAACCAACTCAATGGCACCTAACAACAACAGTGTATATGTAAAGCAGTGGTGTACTGGATTTGGTGTAGACAGGCTTGCCCACCTCTTCCCATCTCCATGTTCTGTGATAACGTGTTGGTAGATTGAAACTGGCCATGGTTAGGGATATTTACATCAAAGAAATTGGCAAATGTTATAAATCAGGACTTTTCCTCTCTCTTCCGCCACATAACTGATAAACATTTATCAGCACATCTGTGTGTGTGTGTGTGTTTATTTTTATCTCTTGAGCTCTTGAAGAATAGGGCCTTGTGTCTGATTCCTCTTTGTGATCCTGTAGACCCTAACACATTACCAAGCAGGTATAGTGGCTGTTTCATAAATGTCTGCCAGATTAATAAATGTATACATGAAGGAAGAGTTATAATTATGGTTAAAAGTTTACAGCAGAGTCAATGCATTTGTTGACTGTTGTTTTATTAATAAACAGTATTTCCTCAAACCAAGGTAAAAATGGTACTCTGGCCACTCACTGTGTAATTTTTTGCTTGACTAGAAGTTGTATTTGCTTCAGGTGAGTTAACCAGTCATTTAAGCCTCCAGAGTACAAAGTTTGTTGACCTAACCCAAACTCCAGGGTACTGATCCTTGACTTGGATAGTTGTTACTAGCTGGCTGATCTAGGACAATATATTTGGGTCTTTATTCTTAGGTTTCTGAAATCTGTGTTTCTCCTTGTGTATGAGTAGGATATAGTTGCTGTAAGGATGATTCTCAAGGAGTCTTAAGGTTTGAAGATACAATTTAGGGCACCTGGATAGTTTCCTTCTGTATCCCAGAAAACTGAGAGATGTAATTCATCTTCCAGGGTTACTCAGTCCCTTACAAGTGGGATCCATCTTTGATCACTTGCTGTTGTGGTTTAATTTTATTTGGTTTAGCATCACTTGTTAGTTCAGAGATTGGAATAATCAATGTGCAGTGAATTAATTGCCCTATAGATGTTGTTTTTGATTGTTTGGTGTATTAGACTGGCAGAACCCAGCACCCCTGCCTGCTGGTTGTTAATGACTCCTAATGTGTCATAATTTAATAATGCTTGTGGAAATAAATGTTTGCTCTATTTTGTATTTGCATACATTCGAGTCTTTGCATCACTCAACTGATAATTTTGAAGTGATTTTATAATTAGGACTATTGGTAGGGCCTTCTGCCAAGTAATGCCCTTTTTGTTGTGGCAGTTTGTTTTCCTATAAAAATGTAGGGTGGTCACAGCATTCAAAGGAAACTGAGAAATCCATGAATTTTCCTGTATTACTTTTTAAAGTGAGAATGTGGGAAGAGAAATATGTAGATAGGGTGTTTTGAGAAGGAATGCTCAGTTTACTGTACAGCTCCTCCGTCCTTACTGTGTGCTGTGATTGATTAAGTACCTTAACTGATGACTGGGAGGGAGAAAAAAGACTTGAGTGAAACAATAAAGTTATGCAATGATACAGTAACTGAGTAGACTCAAAGGAAGCAACTGTCCTTCAGTGTAGGAAAGAGCTTTCTAACAAGTAGCTATAGAATGGACTCTTCAAGAGAAGACTCTCTCCTAAGAAGTACACTAGCTAAGAGGGACAGAGCACTTAAAGGAGTATAAAAATAAAAAGTAGAGTCACTTTGATGATTAAAATGCATCGGGCCCAAGCCTTAGTCTTTTCTGTTGCCTCCTAGACATGTGGAACCTGGGTAATAAATAAGGAGGACTGAAGAAGACCTGATGCCTTTGAATTGTGATATTGGAGAAGAGTACTCAATGGGCCATCAACTTCTGCAAGAGCAAACAGATCAGTCTTAGAAGAAATACAACCAGAATGCTACTTAGAAGCAAAGATGGTAAAACACTGACTCCCTTGTTTTGGACTTGTCATTAAGAAGGATGAATCACGAGAAAAGGACATAGTGGCTGGTTAAGTAGAAGATCATCAGAAATGAAGAAAATCCACAATGAGAGAGATTGACACTGTAGCCAAGAGAATGACTGAAACATACCAGCAGTGACCACGAAGATGGTGCTGGGCCAGGCAGTGTTTCTTTCCATCATGCATGAGGTGACCATGACTTACAGACAGCTCAGTGGCAATAGCAATCACTGGAGATAACTAAAATAGTTAATGGTCTCTAATGATGTTTGTGACCCCCAGCCAACCTCATGGCTCTGATACTGCGATTCTCTCCACCTCTGTTTCCCTCCAGCGATATGAAAATGCCATTGTGACCTTGAACCCTGCCATTTCAACCATTACTATTGTGCTTATGGAAAGTTTTACTTATTCTTTAAGCAGGAAACTTTTTAACTCCTTAATTTGCCACAGATTTAATAGCTTCAGACAAGAGGCCAAGAATTCTGAAAGTCTTTTAATCGTCTCTGTTATCTGCTTATTCTAGACAGAGATTTGATCCCTTGTGTACCTTTATTTTTAAAGGGAGTAAACTTTAGTCAAGGTGGTGGATGTAAGTTTCATTGACTAGTATCACAGTATCAGCATTTGGAGCATATTCCTGTGTGGATGTAGTTTTTGTTTTGTTTAAACACTGTAGGGCCAGAGAGGGTTCATAAGTATAGTTTCCCTTACTCACAAAATAGTTCTTGTTCTCCCAGTCGATTTTCCTTTTTAACCCTCATCCACCTGGCTGTCATTTGAATCTGTCAGTTATAATGGACTCAAAAGAAAAACTAGATTGACCTCTTCAGTGTAACAGGACACTTTTATATACACTTTTTTTCTAGCCATGATCTTGTAACTCAAGAAAAGTTGGGTGGAACAAATCAAATGGGCTTGTGGCTCACCAAGGAGATTGGACAACTTGCTAATCGTACAAATAAGGTGTGTGGCAACCTCGTGTTCATGGAACCATGCAAATAAGGTGTATGGAACCCTAACAAGAGAATTGGTTAATTTGCCACTTCATTAGGCTTAGTATGAGCAATCCCAAAGGTGGAAATGGAAAACGTCATGACAACCAGGAAAGACGAACTAGGAGTAGTGCATGTCCTTTGCACCCAGGATCCCTACACAGAGAACCTCCTAGGCCAGGTGACAGTGAAAGCCGGCCAAGTGCCGTGGAGTCGGATCCGACAGTGAAAGAGGCAACAGTAACACAATAGATGAGAGACAGTGAAGAGTGGCAACAGAGAAACAGTGGCATCAGAACCAGGAGATGAATGCAAAACAGTGTGGCGGGCTCCCTGGCCCATGGAGCAAGGCGGTGACAGTGGGAGGCTGATGCCTGGGGTGAGAGAGCTCAGTGCCTTTGGGGCTAGAAGTAGAGAGTGCGATGGGAGGGACAGCTGGTGTCAGAACAAGTGCGAAGGCTGGAGGGTGGAGGTATGTCAGACCCTTGTGCTATGGGAGTCAGCCTTGGCTGTTGCTGCTGTTGGTGATTCTCCTCCTCCCTTGTGAAGTTAGAGGAGGTCAGACACCTCTGCCACTGTGTCAGTTCTACAGCCCAGATGACCCACATTCAGCCGCCCTTACATTACCTATGGCAAGTTTCCACATGGGAGGAACTGGGCTTTGTGAAGCTACTCCCACCTCGGTAATCCCATCTTGCTAACCTCGTGTTTTTCTGCAGAAGGCAATAGCCTCACCAGACCGGCAGGGAAAGAGGTGGGGAAAGATAAGGGAGACACAGAACAATATTGTAGTAGTCAAGGCTTTAAAGAGGTCTCAGTCTTTCTGTCTGTTGAGGTCCTTTGGGACTTTTTTTTTTTTTTTTTTGGCTAAACGATTACTGCTCAATTTCCTCTCTTTGCAAGAACTTTCAAAACAAAATACAGTCTTTGTCACTCATTTCTGTCCAACTGGGAAGTGAATTGAGATAAGAGCATAGAGCATAATTGAGGACATCCTTGTTCATCATTTTGGAGTAAAACGCCAGAGATGGTAATAGGAAATGCTGGTGGGGATACTGGTATGTGTATTACATTCCTATAATTTCAGATACCTGCATGTGTAGTCCTGAACTTGACATTACTGTTTTTTTCTTCCTCCCGTTGGCACATGTTGTGGAGCATTGAGAGGCTTTATTGGTTGAGTGTACAACAAAGTTAGCCAGGCGCAAAAATTTACTGATGGCTGGACTGGTAAGTTTCTGCTTCTGGTTTTCTTCAGAGATACACAAAAAGAAACAGTTCAGTTTTCAAAGCAGTTTTCTGTAATCAATTACATTTTCTCCAGAAGATAAATGTTTCATGGTTTTAGGTTTTTCCTAGACTTTTAGACTATGAAGGGGCCTTGGAAGTTGTTTAATGCGTCCCTCCCATCACTGGCTTTGTGTCTCCCTCTTCCCCCCAGCTAAAGCTAGGATTTTCTCCCTTCTGTGTTACCTCTTTTTAGTGAAATGGGGTTCCTGCCTTTAGAAGGAGCTGGTGGTTGACCACCTCTAACCATTATAAATCAGTCCCTTCCATTAATGTAAAGCCTGTTTTTCTGACACGCTTTCCCACGGTCCTTGTTTGCATTTCTTGATTTACATAGGATGTGTAAACTCCTTTTCACACAAGAGCACGTTCCCTATTCAGAAACATCCTTGGGAAGGTTTTCCCAAGCCTTCTCTTTTCAGCATTAATGTTTGTATTTCATTTAACCATGCCTCGTCTGATGGGGTCTGCAGATCCATTACTCTTCCTGTTGGCTTCGTCTGGACATACTGTAATTGGCTGATGCCTTGCGTAATTCCGGCCCTGAGCTTACAGTTTGCATTACTAATTCTCATGTGGTTGCTTTTTGAAACTACATGGTACCCTGTGGAATAATGTTTAAAAACCAACCTCGTAAAAATGTAAATATGAGAATGGAAGCTAAGTAACAAATGTAAGTAGAGGCCAAGGGTGCAGTGGGTAGAAGGGAGGGTTAGCAATGAAAGTGACTTAAGAGCAGTTTTCAAAACTAGATTGCCTCTCAGTCTGTTATGGTATTAATGTTCTTGGACCAACAAAATTCCTCCTCTACCTGCTGAAGTCCCCCAGTGTTTTATTGATGTTTCTCCTGCAATACTGCTAATTTTTCTTCTCTGTATTACCATAATTCTTTGTGCCTTGAATGATCACCTGTGATTTCCCGACTTCAGATATCTAAATATAAGCTGTCTTGTATGTCGTGCTCCTTGATAAAATATTCTTGGTCAGCCTTCTAGCTGCCTAATAAAATTGTTTAGAGTTGTATCCCAGAATAGTTGTTTCTTTGCATTCATCCTGATACGAGAGACTATGGATTAAAGGAAATTTGTAAATAAATGCAGAAATAAAACAGGAAGAGTGATTGCTAGATCTCAGGCCCAAAGTGTGGTCTTACAAAGACCTATGCAAAGATGAAAACAGTAGCAACATACTACAGCTAAAATGTATCATGCCTTTACCATATGTGAGGCGTTATTCCAAGCACTTTACATTAAAACAAACAAAACAACTAAAAATCGTGTTGTTGAGTTGACACCGACTCATAGTGACCCTATGTGACAGAGTAGAGCTGCCTGTTAAGGACTCCAAGGAGCAGCTGGTGGATCTGAACTGCCGATCCTTTTGGTTAGTGGCACAGCTCTTATTCAATCTTTAAACTAATCATAAATTTAGAGAAGTTAAGGAATGTGCCCAAGGCATAGCTGGAACTCAACCCACCCCCCTTTTAAGCCTGTTTTCTCAACCAATATACTGTAATGCTTTAAATTCAGTAGCATGCTCACTGACTTTTCGTTAGCATTCTTTTTCCCTGAAAATGCAACTGAGTGGTTTTGTAATCTCAGTGACACTTTCACTTCAATAAACAAAAGCATAATGGGTGAGTGAGTATTTGAGCAAACATACTATCTTCTTTCTTAAATTAGACTATTTGTCTCATTTCTGATAGAGAGGGTATGAAGTTGGCAGCAAAATAGTATGCATATTTGAAAGGCCTCCTTTTGAATTTTGGGCATATGCTGAGGCAAACAGTTTAAAAAAAACCTAAGGAAAATCCACTGAGGAAGAGCACATTTAATACAGTCATCATGGAAAAGACAAATTAAGTAATCAGAGATGCACCAGTGAAAGAAGCATGCTGCACACAAGTGGAAACAGGGCTTTAATTTTTTCTTTTTTTGCTTTGTGGTATGAAAGAATATGCCTCAGGTCTAGGATGGAAATACAGTTTCCATTAGCAGTTTGTCCAGAGATGTAGCTTGACCAGCGTATAGTTCAGTGGCAGCCTTAACCTATATTTGCTGGATACTGTGTCTGCTGTTTCATGGATGTTTTCCATAGGTTTTGTTTTATCAGCTTACTTACACTGCTACTCTACCCCGAGCTTGCAACTCATTAAACACTAAGATTTTTGCAGTTGAGCTGCTTTATAGCTGGACCTTTTTCCAGTTCTACTTTGGTGATTGATTATTTAAACCCCCATGCTGAATTCATATTTAAATCTGCTTAATTGTGTTTCATGGAAGTTTGGTGGTGCAATGGTTAAGTTCTATGGCTGCTAACCAGTGAAGGTTGGCAGTTTGATCCACTGCTCCTTGGAAACCCTTTGGATCACTTCTACTCTGCCCTATAGGGTCATTGTGAGTTGGAATCCACTTGATGGCAGTGAGTTAAATTCAGTTCAGCTTTCCAGTTGGTTGCTTTTTAAATCTGAGAGATCATCTGTTATATTCCTTTTCACTTTAGATTTATGATGTGTGCCACTTGAACTAGATTACATCAGAAGAGAGAGCCATGGGGCCTCACAGTTGATTTAGAAACACATCACCAAGTTTTCGTTGACTTATTAACCAGCCATTGGTGGTGTGCAGCTGTAAAGCCTAATTATAAGTTATCATATCTCTTTTGTATCTACATCTTGTCAACCAGAAGCACATCAGAAACTTTGTCAGATTTCCTCCAGGATTTCACTTAAATTCCTAGAGAAGAGCATCTTTCTTTTATCTAGTACCAAGGACAGCACCACATTGTCCTGCAATTAAGGAACCATGGGAACCTGCTCTGTAAGTGCTTGTCTTAGCCGCTGGATAGAAATAACGTTAAAGGAGACATACATATGCCAGTATCCCCAAGTCCCAAGTAGAAGATTAGCTCCTCATTGCGTTATGATTACCATCGTGTCCGCTCTGAACTATTTTGTGTAGGATGGTGCTCCAAAGAGATGGATCTTTCACCTTTAATGACGGACATTCCATTTGTGAAATCCTGCCAGCAGCTGTAATTTTAAACTCCTTAAGCAATGAGTCAGATCCGACTCGGCGGCACTTGGCTTGGCTAAGCAACTGAGCAAACCTTGTACACCTAGTCTTCTTTGACAGAATGCTTTTCCTTCACTCTTGAACATGCTTTTCTCTTTCCTAATGATACTAAACCAAAACTCATTGCTGTTGAGTTGACTTCGACTCCCAGTAACCCTGTAGGACGGAGTACAGCCACCCTCTAGGGTTAGCCAAGCCAAGTACCGTCTAGTTGGACTAGGGTTATTAGGCTGAAATCTTTATGGAAGCAGATTGTCACATCTTTTTCCTGCAGAGTAGCCACTGGGTACATACCACTGTATCTTTCACTTAGCAGATGAGCACTTCAGCCACTTCACACCGGTAATCCTTTTTCTAAAGATAAAACACAAACCAAACCTGTTTCCATTGAGTCAGTTTTGGCTCATAGTGAACCTGTATGTAGGGCAGGGTAGTAACTGGTGGATTCAAACCACCAGCCTTTTGGTTAGTAGCTGTAACTCTTAACCACTGTGCCACCAGGGTTTTTAAAGACAGTTTATAAAAATAGTATCTATATTCTCTCAAGGCAAATTTGGAAAAGCTCCATCTTGACATTAGATTGTGTAATTCACTTGATATGTGTTGATTCAATTTGTAGTACTCTATGAATCAGAATCAACTTGGGAGCAATTTTTTTTTTCTTCTAGTGGACCTTTCGGTGGGGATACAGGTTCCAGTTAAACATTAGGGGACAAATGAGAGTCACAACATTGATCAATGAGGGAAGATAGACAATGTCTTTTATTAAAGGAAGCATACTAAGTTCATCATAAAAAGGGTTCTTTTTAGTCCTTTATATTGCATTGTAAATGAAATGAGAGAGAAGATTGCTTAAGAAGTCAAATGGTGATGACCTCAATTTCATATTTGTTGTTAATTTTTCTATGCAAGTCAGTATTTATAAGCTAAGGAGTAAAAAAATAAAATCCTGCCAGCCCTGTTGCTTGAACATCCACTTTGTTTCTAGGATTTTTCCACAAAAGAGGACTTATTTCTGGGGGTAGTTTACAAGAAGCTAGAGCACCTTTTTTGAAATGTTAACATAGACATCCAGGATTTAAAAAGCCAAATTTGTGAAAAGATAGTGTAAGGTATTAAGGCAAGCAGTGAGATGGTAGCTAAGCTGAGATTTGTAAGAGGGCTTGAGTGTTTAGCAGTTGGAAATCAGATCAGCTGGTTATGGAAACTTACTTTGGAGTAGTTAACAGAAGGTATAGCAGCCCTTGTTACTTGTCTTCAAGTTGGTATCAACTCACAGTGACCCAGTATACAGCAGAACAAAATGCTGCCTGGGCCATTGCCTCCCCATGATTGGTTTTGGATTGGGTCATTGTGAACCCCAGGGTTTCACTGGCTGATTTTTCATAGGCAGGTAACTTAGTCCGTCTTATTCTGGAAACTCCACTGAAACTTGTTGAGAATCAAAGCAACATGGAAACCATGCCCAGCTAAGGCACCTAACCCCAAATCACCAGACTTTTGTCGGGGGAAACTTGTGTGTTGCTCTGTTTCAGTTATTTCTTCTGTATTACCATATTGAATAAGATGAATTAAACACCCTGAAGAGTAAAAATCTATTAGTATGAAATTCTTTTTTTAATAATACATGCCAGGCAAGAAGAAAAAGGTATACTATAAAACCCACTGTGGTTGAGTCAATTCTGGCTTACTGTGACCTTCTAGGATACAAAGTAGAACTGCCCCATAGAGTTTCCAAGGAGCACCTGGCAGATTCAAATTGCGGACTTTTTGGTTAGCAAACGTAGCACTTAACCACCAAGCCACCAGGGTTTCCATAAAAGTGCCCCATATAGTTTCCCAGGAGTGCTTGAGAGATTTGAACTGCCCACCTTTTGGTTAGCATAGGAAGCATTTAACTACTATGAAACCAGGCCTCCTACTCTGCTCTGCTCTACTGTCTACTCCCTATACTATGCTAAATTATACTTTTTCATCATCCAACCAAGTATATGGACATCCATTATTTGTTGCATCCATTGCATTATGTGTGTAATTGTTGCAATGATGGAACTAGCAACGTCGAGATCTAGAACCGCATAATAGATCTTTCTGAGAGGCTATGTCATTTGGTGGCAAATGGGATGACAGCGTGAAAGAAGGCAATAATACTGACACTAAGGGTCGCCATGAGTCAGATTCGACTCGATGACACTTGGCAAGCAATTCCACTCTGACCTCTAAGGGTTGCTATGAGTCAGACCCGACTTGACAGCAGTGGGTTAAGCAGTTGTACTTTCTTTCAAACACTAGGAAGTCCAGAATCATAGCTGTGGCCTGTTTCTGCCAGCATGTAAGAACATGGCAGTATTCTAAATACTTAGCTGTACCTGTGGCTTCTGCCTATTTTTTTATTCCCATTTTTCCTTTGCTGGAATTTCCCAACCATTGAAGTCTAATGTATCTTTATCACTGGTTTAAAATCTTTTTCTCAAGTGAAACGTGATGCACATGATAATTTGGAGAAACCTTAAATACTTTTTTTTAGAGAATCAGATGTGGTACAAGCAACAAATATATGTGGAACTTGGTGAAGCTATTATGGGCAGGCCTATTGACAAATGGTGAAATGCTAACAGAGTAAGGAGAAATGAAAAAAATGAGACATACTAGGGGAATATGTATATTTATTAACCCTGTGTGCAACTGAGGGAGAGGTCATTTTTGTTCAGAAGACAGTCTGTGGTTTGTCCAGTTCTTTTTGGAGGATTCTGGTAGGGAGCCAGGGTAGGAGCAGAGTTTCTTTGCTGATTACTCAGGAGTCAGTGTAATAACACTACTGGGGTCTCAAGAGAAAGATGCTGAGGGGATTGTTTTTCCCCTTAGCGACTTCCAATTAGCAGTGAAACTGGAGATGAGGCTCCTGGAGACATCTCTGTTAGGGTATGCTTCCTGGGGTGAAGGGGACTGAGGTTACCAGTGCTTTGAAGTTTTATGGCTTTCCTGAAGAACCTAATAGCCCCTGGGAAAGCTGACCTTTGCTAGCTGGGGTGACCAAGGAATTATTTTGTTTTATAATAGAAATACAGGAAACTATGAAACCACAGAAGAGAAAATAATTAATTCCAAATATAGAGCTGAGGTTTCATAATTAAAATAGCATTTGAACTGAGCCTTCAGAAATGGGTCAGATTTTGACCCAGACAGAAATGGGAGAAGAGGATTTTGGCAGGGATAATACCCAGAGAAATTAAATTGAGAGTGGAAAAAGCCATGAAAACTTGGTAGTCAGCAGTGGGGATGATGCAGGCAACTGAGATCAGATTGTGAAGGATTTTAAGGGAATTATAAGGGGATGGAGACCTTGTTCATCAGACAATAGCCAGCTATACAGGACTTTTTAGTTGGGTACCTATGAACTAGAGAGATTATTTTTGAAACAGTCCTAAGGATATAGTTGTGAGAAGGCAAGTGGCTCAGTGATGAGGACCTTTCATATCCCTATGAGAGATGATTGTTATTGTTCGGTGCTGTCAAGTCTGTTCCAACCCACAGCGATGCTATGAGCAGAACAAACACTGCCTGGTGATATGACATCTTTACAGTTTGTGTCGTCTTTGAGTCCATTGTTGCAACTGCTGTGTCAATCCATCTTGTTGAAGGTCTTCTGCTGTTTTCACCAACCCTCTACTTTACCAAGCATGATGTTCTTCAGTGATGGATGCCTCCTAATAACATGCCCACAGTACATGAGATGAAGTCTCATCATCCCTCTAAACAGCATTCTGGCTGTACTTCTTCCAAGACAGACTTGTTTGTTCTGCAAGCAGTCCATTGTATATTCACTATTCTTCACCAACACTGTGATGAAAAAGGCGTTGATTTTTCTTTGATCTTCCTTACTGATTGTCCATCTTTCTCCTGAGTGTGAGATGACTGAAAACATCATGGCATGGGTCAGGCACACCTTAGTCTTCAAAGTGATATCTTTACTTTTCAACACTTTAAGGGTTCTTTTGTAGCAGATTTGCCCATAGGTTACACAATTTTCAAAGTTATTGCTGCTTCATTGTAGCTCTGAATGAAATCCTTGACAGCTTCATTCTTTTCTCCATTTATCATGATGTTTCTTATTGGTCCAGTTTTGAGAATTTTTGTTTTCTTTACGTTGAGGTGTAATCCATGCTGAAGGCGGTGGTTGTTATTCCTTATTAGTAAGTGTTTCAAGTTCTCTTCACTTTTGTCAAGCAAGGTTGTGCTATTTCTACTGCAGGTAGTTAATGAGTCATCCTCCGATCCTGGTGACCCAGGTTCTCAGATTATTTACTCATTGTGCTGATGGAATAAATATGGTGAGAGGACACAACTCTGATGCACACCTTTCCCGACTTTAGCCTACGCAGTACCGTTTGTTCTGTTTGAATGACTGCCTCTATGTACAACTTCCATATGAGCGGAATTCAGTGTTCTGGAATTCCCTTTCTTCTCAATGTAATCCATAATTTGTTATGATCCACACAGTTGAGTGTGTTTACATACTCAGTAAAGTACAGGTAAACATCTTTCTGGTATTCCTTGCTTTCAGCCAAGATCTATGTAATATTAGCAGTGATATCCCTCATTCTGTATCCTCTTCTGAATCTGGGTTGAATTCCTATAATAGCCACTTGAAAGACTATATACTTGTTCTACAGATGAGAAATATGAGGCTTATACAGTTTATCAGTCAAAATTCTTAAGAGAAAGAGAATAAATGATGTTTGTGTGTATCTAGAATGCATGTGATTGTGGTGGTTTGTACATCCCAAATCCTTAAGGAACCAACACAGGTTGCCCAAGGCAAGGTTATGGAAGCTCCGTAGACACATCCAAACTCCCTGAGAGACCAGATTACTGGGTTGAGGGCTGTGGGGACCATGGTCCTGGGGAATATCTAGCTCAATTGGCACAACATAGTTTATAAAGAAAATATTCTACTTTGGTGAGTAGCATCTGTGGTCTTAGAAGCTTATGAGTAGCCATCTAAGATAATTCACTGATCCGACCCCATCTGGAGCAAGTGAGAAGGGAGAAAACTGAAGACACAAGGTGAAAATTAGTCCAGAGGACTAATGGACAACAACTACCACAACCTCCACCAGACTGAGGCCACTACAACTCAGGTGGATAGTGTCAGACTACCAACACAATGTGCTCTGATAGGGATCACAATAGAAGGTTGCTGACAGAACTGGAGAAAAATGTAGAAACCCCCGTAAGTCTCAGTAATGAAGTCACTTCTCAGGTTCACCATTCAGCCAAAGATTAGACAGCCCCCTAAAACAAAACAAGACTAAAGGGGCACACCAGCCCAGAGGCAAGGACAAGAAGACAGGAGGGGTCAGGAAAACTAGTAATGGGGAAATCAACGTTGGGGGGGAGAGTGTTGACATGTTATAGGGTTGGCAGCCAGTGTCACCAAACTATACGTGTATTACTTATTTAAAGAGGATCTAGTCTGCTCTGTAAACCTTCATCTAAAGTAAAATAAAAAATAATTAAAACAATGTGAAACAAAATCCACAGGGAAGGCTGGAAACAGCCAGGAGTTAATAATGAAGTCTTGGTGGAAAATTTCTTCTTTTCTGGGAAAACTCAGTTTTTACTCTTAAGACTTTCAGCTGTTGGATGAGCCATACCCACATCATCAAGGATAATCTCCTTTACTTAATATTAAGATCAGCTGATTGTAAATGTTAATTATGTCTACAAAATACCTTCTCAGAAATAGCTCTGTTAGTGTTTGATCAAATAACTGGGACCATAGCCTAGCCGAATTGACACACATGAGTAGACATCAGAGAGCTGAAGTAACTTAATTAGAACCATACACGTACTAAATGACAGACATGGGCTTTGGGCTCAGGTAGCTTCAGCTTTTAAAAACTCAAACAGTTTGCTTATGCCACTTTGTGATAGAGATCTATCAAGAATAGGTTAAATTCTACAGTTAAGAACTTCTGGAATCTGTTGAAATTACTGGCACACTATGGCTCTTTTGTACTGGAGTGTGGGTTACATATCACGATAGTTTGTTGTAACACACAGGTCAACTGGAATCAGAAGAGTAAAGTCGTCAGGACCTTGGACAGCTCCGAAGGGCCCCTTTTTCGGTCTGTTAGTGAGCTGGCTTCTTTCTCAGCATCTGCTTCATGTGCTTGTTTTCTACCGATTGACCTTTGCTCTCCACCTCATCTTTTGTGCTCCCTTGTTACGTTGATTTCCACTGGCTTCGGTCTTCCGAATTTCTAATACCAACCTTTTGAAATTGGAAATTGATTGCCTAGTTTATCTTTTAATACCAGCCCATAAGTTTGTCCTTGTCTAGTCTGTAATATGGGTTGTCGTTGGATCAGAGCCCCCTTTTTTTCTCATAACTGGACCTAGGGAGGAGGAGAAGACTGTAGCATTAAGCCTGTCATACGCACCCTTATCAGCCCCTCTAGCAAGGACTGGGCTGAGGCAGGCTCTGACAGGTACCTGTTCATTTTAGAGGAGCTAGACAGTGCATCTTGGGAGTGTTTGCTGGTATATAAAACAGTGATTAATCAGACGTGGTACATTTATTATTACTTAACGTAGCCACAATACCTGTTATCAAGAAATTTTATATTATTGTAGAATCAGTTGTTTTATTTTTTTCTCCTTTTTTGATTTCCAAGTGAAAATAGAGTGGGTGGGGGAGTTTGTAGTGTTTGCGAATAAAATGTATATATGTGGTGAAACCAAATAATCAGAATCTCTTGGATTTTGTTTTCTGTCTTGATGAGATTTACATTTGTGCTTCTTGCTGTCAGAAGAATTTAGAAGTTATTTTATTTCTTGGCCCTGCTAAATTGATTTCTGTCCTCCAGAGTATTCTAAAAATTACACCATAAAAATTCAAGGTCTGAGCAGTATTTGTGATTCTATTTTTGTTTGTCCTTCGTATGGGAATTCATGAATCATAATACCTTTATTTTAAATTTTATGGAATATTTTGCTAGCAAAAGACAAGGCTCTTGGCAGTATGACTGCATAGCACTAATGTTTGACTGCACAGCCTGTAATAGGTTTTCAGAAACTGGTGCCTGCAGTAGCAGCCATGGTGGTATTTCTTATTCTGTGCTGCTGTTGTTGGGTGTTGTTGAGTTGAGTTTTGACTCACAGTGATGTCACAGTGACTTTACCATAGTTTTCTAGGCAGTAGTTTTTATGGGAGAAAACTGCCAGGTCTTTTCTCTGTGGAGCCTTTGGGTGGTTTTGAATCACTGTCCTTTTGTTATCAGCCAAGAGCTTAACCATTGTGCAGCATGGCTCCTTCTTCTAAGCCATTAAAGGACTTCAAGTGTCCTAGGCCTAAAACCTAAAGTCTGAGATAGTGTCTAGCATCAAGTTTGGCTATTAAGGGTGACACATATACTGGTAATGCAATTCAGGTGGCCAACCCAGTAAACTCCTGTTTAATGTAAATTTGTAAGTGTAGAATAGTCAGACATCAGAAATCTGTTTTTCATTTTCTTTCTTTATATGACAGACCAAAAAGTGGCAGATAAATTGCTATCAGAAACTCATTCACTGAAACAACCATGGGTTATGGGGTGAATATGGAGTCAACCAATATCTTAAAAAACTTTGGAGACTATTCAGTAATGGTGGCGGATGTACGTGATTATGTAGAGAGATGAAATAATCTCCAATATTTTCTGAATCAGTAATTTAAAAAAATCAGTCACTAGTTTTATTATAGCCCACCTACTGTGTGCTCACTACTTTGGGAGATTATAAAGATGAGTAAGACATGGTAGAGGTGGTGGTACAGATATAAACCAGAACAACGAGAGTGTTCGTACCCCCAGATGGCATAGTCTGGGTAGGCTTCATAAAGGAGGGTCTTTGATAGGAGTCTTGTGAAATGAATAGGTTGGACTAGATGAAGCAGGAGGAAGGTTAGCCCACTGGAAAAAATAGAGAGAGAGAAGATACGGATGTAGGACAGTTTGTTGAATGCTCAGAGGCCTTTTGGAGATGGACTATAGATTTTGGAAGGGGAATGTTCTACAAATCAGTGAAAAAGGTAGATTAGAACCAGCTTGTGGAGATCCTAATTCCAAACTAGGAAGATAGTTCATTCCACAAGTAGTGAGGAAGAATTCAATGTTTTCAGTCAGGGAAACCTTTATGATTGATGTCTTAAGAAGTCCAATATGGCTTTTGGAGTCACTCGGTGGTGCAGATAGTTGCTGTACTCAGCTGCTAACAGAAAGGTTGGAGATTCAAATCCACTCAGAGGGCCCTCAAAAGAAAGGCCTGGTGATCTCCTTCTGAAAACTCAGCCATCAGAAAACTGTATGGAGCATAGTTCTCCTCTGACATACATGGAGTCCCCATGAGTTGGGGCCTACATGATGGCAACCTTTTTCTTAGTATGTGGCTGTTGTGTGTAACACATAGCAGTCCTTGGGTGCTGCAGAGAGTTAACTGCTCAACTATTAACCAGTTTGTTGGCTTTCTAGAGACCCAGTGGTCTCTTGGAAGACAGGCTTGGTGATCTGCTTTCAAAAGATTGTAGTCAGAAAACCTGTGTTCTACTCTGCACATACATGGTCACCATGAGGTGGAATGGACTCACTGGCAACTAACAACAACCTGTGGAGCATGGATTAGAGAAAACTGTCAAAGATTGTTATGGTTACTAGTTCTGCCAAATACTAGTTCTAGGTATAACTTATTCTTTAAAGTTGACAGTAAGTATGTGATATATGTGGTAGTTCTCAGACAGAATTGAAGTAACATCAGTCCTCCTCTTGTTCTGTAAAAACAATAAGAGGAAGTTACGATTCTAGAAAGACAAGTCTATTCTATGGTTTGCAGTCATGATTCTAGAAGGGAAAGCCTGTTCTATGGTTTGTAATCATGATTCTAGAAAGACAAGCCTGTTTTGTGGTCTGCAGTCATGACTCTAGAAAGACAAGCCTGTTCTGTGGTCTGCAGTCATGATTCTAGAAAGGCAAGCCTGTTTTATGGTCTGCAGTCATGACTCTAGAAAGACAAGTCTGAAAGAGACTGAAGTTGATGTAGGTAGAAAATCCAGCCTGTGATTCTGATTCAGGGGGAAGATTTTTCTTTTCTACCTTTGGAAAGTGAAGCCTGCATACTCACACAGCGTCCTCTCTGTGGAACTGTGTGGAGCCAGGGTAGCTGGCTGATGGCAAGCAAGATGGGGCTTGAAGCCAGCTGGAGACTCTAAATTGCTTGGAAACAGAAAGCTGTAGACAGGAGACTACTCGTGCTTCCTATGGTTTTTAGATAGAGATAAATTTTTTTGGAGGGGGTGCTTATTTCTTTTGGAGACGGGAAGGACAGTAGTACTCCAGTTTAGGATGGCAAAAGGTGACTGTTATTCTGCAGCAACATGACCTAGAAGAATATTTCCCTGTAGTTGTACAATGGAGGTGGAATTTATACCCTTCTCTCCCTGGTTTTGGACCTAGGAATTGAACTTGGGTAATAATACATTGGCACTGAGTTTCACCGTATGTGAAGCATTCGTAGCATTTCCTTTCACAGATCTAGACATTCCACCGCAACGGGTGGTCAGCATGCTTTCTTATGGGAGCCACACTCACGGCAGTGGGTTTGGTGTGTTTTCTCAGTCTATCCATGTTACATACCACTGGGTATTTACATCGATTTTATGTCAGGTTAATAATTGTCCCGTCCAGTGTCCATTTTGCTCTGTGTTGTAGATCTTGCAACATTTTCATTGTATATGTTATTGAGACACAGGAAACTGGTGCCCCCACTGGGGATCACCTCTTTTCTTTTATCACTACAGCAGTCAGTGAATGCCTTAGTTAAGTACTTCAGTCACAGTTGTCTACCACTGTAGATGTGTATGTCTGTGTCTGCTAGTCTCCAGGTTAGTTGAGGGAAAGGACACTGTCTGTCCTTTCCTATTGCAGTGCCTAACACAGAGCCTGGCATTTACTATGCCATCAGCTAATGCCTATTGAATGGATGCTATTAATTGAATTAAGGGGGTGAGTTTGCACAAATAACTATAATTCAAAACACCTGGTTAGTTTAACTGCACCACTCAGGCAGCCAGTCACTTAGTGAGAGAAAGAAAATAGGTCAACTGTTTGTTTCAATTATAGATACTGTGGGGCAAAGTTGCTGATCCATCCATTCATCTTTTTACTCAGTAGGTACTGTGCTAAGTCATTTGAGGATAACACATTTGCTGCACTCTTTATAGTGTGATGGGACAAGTGCTTACTGTTGAGGAATGCAGAGAAGGCTCTTTATATTGCACTGGGAGTCCGAAAGGTCTTCTGCGGAAGATGGTGCTGACTTTTGAAGGAATAACTGGCAGTTAGTTAACTTGAAGAATATGAGGAAAGGCACTGAAAATAGCAGGGAACAGCAACATGTCAAGGCACAGAGTGCGAGGTAGTGTGATGCTTTACCCCAAAGAAAAGAACTCTGTTGCTGTTGATTCCAACTCATAGTGAACCCTGTAAGACAGAGTAGAACTGCCCCATAATGTTGCCAAGGAGTGGCTGGTAGATTCAGACTACAGATGTTAGCAGCTGGTTAGGAGTTGAGCTGTTAATGCCTGAGCTACTAGGGCTCCAGGATAAGGGAACTACCAAGAGGTGAGCATGGCAAGAACAAACAAACAAACAAACAAACAAACAAACAAACAAACAAACTGGGAGAGTAGTTTCCTTTGACCACTTTTGAAAGTTAGAGCAAAAGTTACATAAAATAATTTTGGAAGATGTTTCATAAATAAAGTGAGATATGATCATACTCTCTGTCTTTCCTTTATTAAAAATAGATTTATTCTTTTCTTCAAGCCAAGGATAATGCATGCTCATTATGGAAATTTGGACAGCATTAAAACAAGAAAACAAAACATTACCTATAGTACCTCTACTCAGAGATAATACCACCCTTCATATTTTGATATATTTTCTTACAGATTTTTTTAATACCAATATTTAACAGATACTATTAACAATGATGTTTTGATGACTTCTTGTTTGATATATTTTCTTTTATATCAATATTTCATATTTACATTCTAAGCCCCCAAAACAAACCGTTGCCACTGAGTTGATTCCGACTCATGGCAACCCTACAGGACAGAGTATAACTTTTCCATAGAGTTTCCAAAGAGTACCTTGCTGAACTTTTGGTTAGCAGATGTAACATTTAACCATTACACCACCAGGGTTTCCATCTCCAATCCCTAGGTGTAAAATATGGAAAAAAAAATCAAAGTCAAATCTTGTATTTTCATACTAAATCATCATGAAGTTGTCGTGGAATCCATTCCAACTCATGGTGACACCATGTGTAGCAGAGTAGAATTGTGCTCTGAAGGATTTTCAATGACTAATTTTTTGGGATAAATCACCAGACCTTTCTTCCGTGATGCTTCTGGGTGAATTTGAATCTCCAAACCTCTTGGATAGCAGCTGAGTGCATTAATTGTTTGTACCACCCGTGGACTCCTAAATCATCATTAAATGACTTTAATTTTAAAAAGGGACAAGAAAGCTAATGCTTGTTGTGAACCTATTTTGTGTCATGCACTGCACTAGGCTTTTTGTGTTCAAGATTCTGAGTCCAGCAGGTTAAAGTTGTCTGAGGCTTCCAGAGTAGTCTTACCCAGAGATGGCCACAGAGAGCACTGTTCTGTCTACCTGGGTTTCTGGCTGCGGCTTGGGGTATTCACTTAGTCATTTTAACAACTTGATGAGTCATTCGAAAAATCATGGATGACCTATCTGTCTTCCTTGAGGAGTAATTTATGGATTAGTGCCCTTCATTTGATCATATGTTTCTAAATTCCATGTTACAATAACAGGTAAATTGTCATGCATTTTTAAAGGTTTAGCCTATGTAACCTTTTTGGAAATGAAGCAGATAATGAAATAATCAAGTGATTCATGCTTTATAATGATGAAAAATAATAGAAATGTCAGTCATTCCTGTGTGTAAGACCTCTGTAAGGAAAGTCTTTATGATAGAAGCCCTTATAAATGCCAGCAAGTGCCTGCATGTACAGAGAATCCTTTAAAAGCTCCTGTTAGGTAACAGACTTAACTTTTGTTTTTTTTTTAAAGTGGCAAACTCTTTGATGCTATTTATTTGATAAATCCAACCTAGTCTTATGCTATATTTAATGTGAAGTGTAGATGTCTATAATTTTACTCTTATTTTATTATTAACATTGAAATGCTTCCATTAGTGTTTGACATTTAGATTCCAAGGTTTACCTAATAATATAAACCTGTTGCTTATGTATGCTTTTATTTGCCAATTTCTATCAGAAATTGGTATTCTTTGGTTCTAAACTCCTGGGTGTCAGGAGATATGTTTGTAATATTTTCACCATACAGCTATTGTAGTTTGATTTATGCCCCCTCAAAAATGTGTGCAGCAATTTGACTGGGTCATGATTCCTTATATTTTGTGATATTCTTATGTATTGTAAATCCTGTCTTTGTGATGTCAATGAGGAAGTGTATTGGACAGGACTTGGTGTGTAAGATTGTACTGTGCCTTGCGGCCATCTCTTGGGCTATAAGCAAAGGGAAGCACGCGGAGAGTTGGGGACTTCATACTATCAAGAAGCAGTATGAGGAGCAGAGGGCATTCTTTGGACTTGAGGTCCCTGTGACTCAGAAGCTCCCATTCCAAGGGAAGATTGACCACAAAGACCTTCCTCCAGAACCAACAGAGAAAAACTTCCCCTGGAACTGATGCCCTGAATTTGTAGCTTACTTTTCTGTGACAAAATGAATTTCTCTTTGTTAAAACCATCGACTTGTGGCATTTCTGTTATAGCAGCACTGGAGGACTAAGACAAGAAGAAACAGACACTGTGTTCAGACTCTCAGTGGAGAAGGTGGAGTGGGTCAGGGGCATTAGGATGGAAGGAGATGATTTTTGTGTGGGATGCGTAAAGAAGGCATTAGTTTAGTTTTATATTTAAGGCTTTGAAGTGGAATCTCAGAAGGACGGGGATGGCATCTGATACAGCATTCATTGCCAACTGTTAACCTTCGCTAGGGCAAAGGACATGCTGGTGTTATTGTCCTTGTAAGAACCTAAAAATATATCCAGTGTCAGCAACTGATGAATGACCAAGAAGCAGATGTCTGAATCCTTGATGATCCAAAGAGATGCATCTGTAATGTTAACAATAGAGATACTTGTTCCATGATGGTGTTTGATAAGGTTGTACATCTTTGGTGTGTGAAAGTCTCACATGGTCTCTCCTCTCTAAGCCATCATTAGAATCCAGAGTTGCTAATCATGTGCTTCTTCATGTTGTTGGTTCCTGGGGTGAGATCTTAAGAATTCTGGCTCAGCAGTAACGGTTCAGGGTTTGATTCTGATGCAAAGTTGATATTAAATCTCCGCTGGCACAATGGAAACCCTGGTGGTATAGTGGTTAAGTGCTACAGCTGCTAACTGAAAGATTAGCAGTTGAGATCCACCAGGTGCTCCTTGCAAACTCTATGGGGCAGTTCTACTCTGTCTTATAGGGTTGCTATGAGTCAGAATCAACTCAGTGGCAATTTTTTTTTTTTTTTTTTTTTGGTTCAGGCACATTGGAGACCCAAGAAAAGAGGAGTGCAGAAGTAAGAGATAGGCTTGCCCTCATTTGACTCCTGATTCCTCTACCAGTTGCTCCTGGAGACCAGGCCACAGTGATGTGCTGGACTGGACTGGACTGTTTCCTAAAAGCCAATTGCTAAATTTGCAGGAAGTTTAGTTGTTTGTTGTTAGACATAGCAAGTGTTTAGAATTAAATTGTGTAAACTTGCCATTAAATACATTATCAGTCAGTCGTCATTATTCGTGGATTTATCTACTCACTAAAATTTATTTATAATCCTGAAGTCAATACTTAGAGCACTTTTGTAGTCACTTATGAAAGTACACATGCAGAATGGAGAAAAATCTGTCACCTCATGTACAGGCTGGCTCAGTGCTCGCAGAAATTTTATGGAATATATCTATCACAAATACAAGAATTGACTGTATAGTGAAAGGGAGAGATTGTCATTAACTGGTTCATGGTAACCCCATGTATGTCAGAGAAGAACCTTTCTCTGTAGCCTTTTCAGTAGGTGATTTTGCAGAAGTAGATTGCCAGGGCTTTCTTCCAGGGTCCCTTTACGTAGACTGTAACCTCCACCCTTTGGGTTATCAGGTAGCACTGAGCCTGTTCACTGTTTGCATCACCCAGAGACTCTGTATATTAAAAAGTGGTGACTAATACTCAAATTCTGTAATGTCTCATTTGCTATCACCTGTTTCCTCTTAGGAGGAAACCCTGATGGCATAGGGTTAAGTACTACCTTTTGGTTAGCAGTTCAAATCCGTCAGGCATTCCTCGGAAATGCCATGGGGCAGTTCTACTCTGTCCTATAGGGTCACCGTGAGTTGGATTCGACTCGATGGCAGTGGGTTTTTGGTTTTGGCAATCTTAGGAAACCCTGGTAGCATAGTGGTTAAGAGCTACGGCTGCTGACCAAAAAGCCAACAGTTAAAATCCATCAGGCACTCCTTGGAAACTCTATGGGGCAGTTCTTCTCTGACCTATTGGGTCATTATGAGTCAGAATGGACTTGATGGCGGTGTGGGTTTGGCTTTTTGGGTGCCCTTAGGAAAGCCTGGCAGCAGAGGGATTAGGTCCTACAACTCCTCACCAAAATGTTAGTAGTTCAGACCCACTGGGTGCTCCTGGGAAACCCCATGGGGCAGTTGTACTCTGTCCTGGAAGGTCACTATCAGTTGGAATTAACTCAGTGGGAGTGGGTGGGGTTTTTGTTTTTTGTACTCTTGAGGTTGTTTGTATCTTGTAAATAAATTGTGTATCTCTCCCCAACTCTTACACTGAAAGTTTGAACTCAGCCATATTGAGAGTATTTATCCACAGAAACTGGCAAATACTGCAAGTCAGTGCTTGCTTTATTGTTTTAGTGACTGTCTAGACTTCAAAGAGCGATGGAGATAATGTTTGGCAATGCAGATGTACCATTTCAGTAGCTGTTACATTGTGAATAGAAACAAAAATTAAGAAAATGTTCTTCTAGTGTTTGAAAACTGTCATCTGATTCAAGAACCACTGAAACATTTTTGCTTATGTTGGTAAGTGAAGTTTTGACATTCATTTCCTTTGTTTCACTGTTGTCTTAACATGTAAACAAAAATATCAGCATATCAATAGTCCAAAACAATAACTTTACTGGAAAGAAAGAGTTACAGAGGAGGATGCAGTTCCATTTGTCAATTCGTGGTTGAATTGCAACCATCGTTTGACAGTTTAATGACAAGATTTAAACCAACAGTAAAAGCATTGGGTAAAAATCAATGAAAGCATTCTGTGAGAATCAATTGGCTGCAGGGAATTCACAATAAAAAAGTATTGCGTGTTTTGTTATTATTGGTAATTTCTGTGCTGCCCATTCTTGAGGTCATTAAAATTTATGGTAAACGTATGTTTGTTACACACAGTTTTATGTTTATACACACATACATTGTTTTTGGAAAGTCAGTTGTTAAAATTTGTAACCCTCCTACTGCCAAAGCAAAAGTGACAGCAATACCTCTTAGTCCTCAGGTATCACTTGTCAAGAGGAGGGTGTGGTGTGGTGGAAAAGGGCACCACATGGGACCTGGACCCACCTGGCTGTCAGTGGACCATCAGAGGACACTTGGGGGGATGCATGTTTGCAGGAGTAAGATGGATCTGGGCTCAGTCTCTGGTCCTACTGTGTAAGCATGGGCAACTCACTTAACCTGTCCAAGCGTTGTGTTCCAGCATCTGTAAAATGTCATAGCAACCCTATAGGACAAGCTAGAGTTGTTCCATAGAGTTTCCAAGGAACACCTGGTGGATTCAGATAGCCAACCTTTTGTATACCTTCAGGATGTGTGACAGTGCGTGAGAACCCCCGAATGGCTAATTTTGGCAATCTAGGGACCCATATTGCCATATCCAAAGTACTGATGAATTGTAATATTAAACATATGACCTGTTCAGATCCTTCCTTGTGAAGCCCACTAATTTGGATTAACACCTGCAGGACCCTTCCTGGGAGCATGGAGATTAGGGAGTGTTGGGGAGATCTGTGTCTGGGATCCTCTGATGCGATGTGGTGACTGGGAAATGGAGCAGGACCCTGGGACACCAGAAAGCTAGGTGATCAAGGACAGCGTAAGTCACATCCTGGGTCCCCTCTTACAAGCTTGGAGCCTTGGGGTAACCTCTCAGAACCTCAGCCTCCTTATTTAAAAGGGATAACCTTATTGAAAAGGGATGATCATGCCTGCCACATAAGTTTGTCATGAGTGCCTGGCACATGAGAACTGCTCTATAACATGAAAGCCGTTTTTACTGGTGGCGCTCATGTTGTCTCTCTACCAGGTGTCTCTCAGGGAGCCTGGGAATCATGCGTTCATGGGGTTCATCCGTCGGTCCTTGTTAGCTTCTAGCATTGTCACTCTGTCCTCATAAATGCATGATCCCTCCAGGCAGATGGTGACCTTTGCAGCTTCCTTTTTCCGTCAGAATGCCTGTGACATTCATTTTGACCTGACTTCCCTATTGAGCAATATCAGTGGGTAGTGGCAAGTGGAGGTAGGTAGCATTTAGTGTGCTGGGTGACCTCGCTCCTTTCCAAGCTGCATAATGGTCCTGGGTGCAGCTCCATAATCCCAGTTTGAGACATCAGGTCCAGGAGCAAGGGCTGTTTCAAATCCAATTTCCTCTTCCATCTCTAGATGGAAGTCTAGTGAACTCTAGACTCAGACACTGAAGTTAATATATTTGGCTGTGTTGTCTGTTTTTCATCTCTCCATTTTACCACTTCCCCTGCGATTCTGTTTTATTACTAAACTTTCATAAAAATAAATGTGCTTTACTAAAGATACTTCCATACCGAATGTACAGTGAGAAAGGTAGATAAGTGAATATTCATTCGTTGAAAGCTTAGTGGCAGATGTTTATTAAATGTTTGCTAAGACGTGGGGCAGTGGTTGTTCGGTGGTAGAATTCTCTCCTTCCATGTAGGAGACATGGGTTTGATTCCGGGTTGGCACACCTCGTGTTTAGCAACCACCTGTTGTCAGTAGAGGCTTGATCTTGCTATGATGCTGATTAGGCTTCAGTTGTTTCCAGATGAAGATAGACTAGAAAGAAAGACCTGGTGAACTACTTCTGCAAATCAGACAAGGAAAAGTTGTGGGTCACCTGGGTATCTGATCATGGGCATGATGCAGGACTCCATGGCATTTTGTTCCACGGTGCATGGTGGCACCGTGAGTTGGAAGCAACTGGAGAGCAGCTAACAACAACGGCATGCTAAGACATTGTGCATGACAACACAGGGGATAGAAATAAATGCATAATTCCATCCTCAGGGAAGGTGGGTAAAGCACATGTGACTAGCTAGATGGTAGCGGATACAACTATGTTTATGTGGGGTCACCCATTAGACTGTATAGCTCCTTAGAGGCAAAGAAGAGTGAATTCCAGACGAGGCATCATACCTGTTACCTACAAAGTGTCACAGTAAATGTTTGTTGAATGAATACGTGAGTAAATGTGCAAATTAAATCAAGTGTTGTGGGAGTTCAGGGGTGAAAGTGTTGCGGTGTAACGGGGTGTAATTGATTTATGTCGCTGTTACCACTTCTTCTGAAAGACGGACGGTCGTTTAACGGAAATGGCTGAGCATATAAATGAATATTTTCTAAAATAACCATGTTTATCTAGTCGATCTGTAGCATGACTGAAAATGTCAGTATTTTTTATAACGTCACAGCATAACTGGGGTCAAACCAAACCTTCTGCCTCTAAGTGTACTTCTTTCTGTCCCTTGACACGAGGGACCACCGTGATGAGAAGACAATGGCTCCTTTATTTAAGTCACTGTCTCATAAATGAGCATTGGGGAAAATATTTCTGAAAGCTGCATAAACACTTTTGGTTCAACAGTGATTTTTTTTGAAAAAGCTAAACAATACTCGTGTATTAAGAAGTCTTTAATTGCAGGTAACAGCAGATAGAACAGGAAAGTGGGCCATCCTGAATTGGGTATAGAAGCATTTCCAGGCCAAAGGGAGTCTTTCCATTTCCAGCTCCTTCTCATAGGCAATTGTTAGCTCCCCAAGAATTGCCCAGCATTTTGTCTGGTATTTTGGAATTTTCTGACTTGTAGTGGGCAGTCCACTGGTAAAAGGGAAACATGTTTGTCTTATTTTGTAGGTCTTCTTTCCCCTGCTTCCCCATGCTGCCAACACCTTATATGTGCAGTTCTTTACACTATTTCTTAGCTGTATAGAAAACAAAAAAACCAAACCCAATGAACATAAAACAAAAGGACCAGAAGCAGTGCCGTCGAGTCGATCCTGACTCACAGTGGTCCTGTAGGACACGGTAGAACTGCCCCATCGAGTTTCTAAGGAGTGCCTCGCAGATTTGAACTGCCAGCCTCCCAGTTAGCAGACACAGCACCTAACCACTATGCAACCAGGGTTTCCAAAAATGCATATACTTCATGGTAAAAGGTTAACTTGAGTAAATTATAAGATGGGCTTATTACCAGCAATCTGCATCTGAAGTTACTATTTCCATAAAGAGAAGAATGTCCTCAAGCATTAATTCTTGTTCTGCTTGTAATGAAAGTTAGTGATTTGACTGAAGGGAAAAAAAAAAACCCACCAAAAACAAGCAAACAAAGACAGCTACTCTTTAGACATCAGCAAAAAGTCAGTACGTTGTCTGTCTTGGAAATTTTCCTCATTGAATTGTAATGGGATTACTCACAGGATGGTGTTAGTGACATTTTGGGCTGACATAGCTCCTGTCTTGCTCTGGAGTACTGATGACAGTTTTGCAGGTGCTCTCAACCATGGTTTTACAGACATGCCCACTAGTGTTCCTAAGGATACCTGTGTTGGCGTGACTAGTGATTTTTTTTTAAATTAAGTTAAATCTGGGTGCTGTGGAGTGAGCTGTCAACCAGAGGTAGACATGGTTATCATGAATTTGTGCTACTTCAAGTCCCATGTGCAGTGTACTGTTGTCATATGAGATTAATTCCAACAGTTGCATTTTGCCTTATGTCATATGCCAGGGAATCAAATGTCACACTGTATCCTTGTTCTGAGTTTTCAATAAACTAGAGATTTTTCTTCTTTTTTAAAGATAATTTTTTAATTTCATGTTTTTCCCCTCCTACCTCTTCTCTCACTTGTAACCATCAAAGACTGTTTTTTTTTTCCTGTGGGTAAACGTAACCTGGGTGTTCTTTATATGTAAAGTAGAACATTACAAAACAATATTCTTCAGATTTTTTCTTTAATTACACCAGTTTTGCCACATTTAATATTCTAGAGGAGAGCCTGGTGGTCTGTTGGTTAAATGCTATGGCTGCTAATCAGAAGGCCGGCAGTTCGAATCCACCAGGTGCTCCTTGGGAACTCTCTGGGGCAGTTCTGCTCTGTCCCTACTATAGGGCCACTCTCAGTTGGAATTGACTCCATGGCAGTGGCAGTGGAATATTCTAGAAATGCTTTAAAGGACAAGCTATTGTGTCTTCCATATCTGTGACAAAGGCCAGATGCCCACAATTTTAACACCAGATGCCATAACACTTGAATTTATGCAGTAAGTGAACTTTGATGACAGTGGGCTATATAGCATGATCAAGGTGACTGGATGATTTCTCTACCTTTCTGGACTCTTTGTGGTTTGTATCGAGAGAGAAACAAATGCAATAAAATGAGTGAGTTTTGAGCCCTCAGTTGTGCATGTTCTTGCTTGTTAATTCTTCTCTCTCCATCACAGGTAGTCTTTGTCCACAGCTTAGAGAGACTTCTGTAGACAGGGCAAAGGAGACCTGACATTATAAGAACAGCCCATATAATGTAACAAATTAAACAATTCGAAGAAGGGTTCTCTGCTTGGCTGTTGTTATTGGTTACCATTGAGCCATCTCCCCATGGCAACCCCGTGGACGGTGGAATGAAATGTTCCCACTTCCTGTGCCATCCCAAGGATCACTTGTGGCCAGGATTGTTAGGATCCATGAAGTTTCCATTGGCTGATTTTTGGAAGTAGATCACCAGCCTTTCTTCCTGGTCTGCTTTAGTCCAGAAGCTTTGCTGGAACCTCTTCAGCATCACGTAGCACCATGCAAGCCTCCCCTGATGCATGGCTGGGGGCTGCACGGGAACTACGCAGGCTGGGATCGGAAACCAAGTCTTCCACGTGGAAGGCGGAAATCCTACCACTGAACCACTGGTGTCCATCCACTTGCGTTAACTGTCCTTTAATAAATCCTTCTTTCTTTCCCTTGCTGCATCAACTGTCTTTTCTGTGTGCCTTTGGCCGAGAGAGCCCACACAGTGCAGTCATTGTAGGGCTTGGAGTGTGAGCCAATGAACATCTGTCTGGATAACAAGTGAAAAGCAGCTCAGAGTCATGCTCCGATCTGCTAGATGATGGACACTTGTATTCAGGCCCCCGCAGAAGCTGCAGAGAAGACTCAGGAATTGTCTAACCCAAGCCTTCGGAAACACTTCACAGCTGAGGACAACCGTCTCTGAAGTTTCCGGGGAAATGGACCAGCTGGTACAAGACAGTCTGCTCTGTCTCTCTCAGGCTTCTCACTGTCATCGTTCAGGGCAGATGTCTAAAGTGTGATACTTCACTCAAGTACTTAATCCACGTCTGTGTAAAAGTGCACTCTTTCTTGGTTTTTGCTTCTGGATTTCTTAACAATCGACAAGTTCAATAAAACTGAGATCTCTAGAATGTCGCTGCCTTTGAAGCTGATGTCTTGGTGGTGCTGTGCCAGGAGTCAGAACTGACTCGACAGTAGGGGCTTTTTGTATGCTAAGTAGTGGAGCCCTGCTGGTATAGTGGTTAAGAGCTCAGCTGCTAACCGAAAGGTGAGCAGTCTAAATCCACCAGCTGCTCCTTGGAGATACTATGGGGCAGTTCTGCTTTGTGCCATAGGGCACTGTAAGTCACAACTGATGGTGGCAACGGGTTTGGTTTGGGGTTTTTTGATGCTAAGTACTAAGATCATGGTTCCTTCTATCCTCAACAGATTGTGAGAGATTTTACAGGGAGGCTGGGCTGTTTCTCTGTTCTTGTCGCTGTGCCCTGGACTGCAGGCTAAAGAAAGCCCTCAGTCCTCTCTCTCACCCTCTGCTCCTGTCATTTCCCTAGCAACTTCAGTGGCGCTGTTTTTAAGGGGCATCAGTGCCTGAAACAGGCACCTGAAAGAGAATAAAGATTATTGTGTCCAAAGTTATTCCTCATTTCCACTAGGTAGAGATCCATATATTCTCTTATGCATGGATTTTAATCATAAAGTCATAAGAATGAAATCAGTTGTTGAAATGAAAAGCCTGGGATCAACAGACAGCTGAAGGACTCATTGCATACAGTGCCTGGTTGCCTCTTATTTGTGTGCCCTGAGTCCTGGGGAAGATGAAACTCTCCAGGGATACCCACTGAATGTTTTGGAGCTAGGCGTAATGTGCTACTCTTCTGGGAAGGCATCTTGTTCATTAAGTCCTTCATCTGAAAGTATGGACTGGGCACACTCCAAGTGACAGGGGACAGTAGAGAAAAAAGACAGATAAGACTCCTGCCTGCGCTGAGTTTCTTTGGCAGTGGTGGTGACATTCATGTGTGTACGTTTGATGTTCCTCGTGAATATTGCCTAGTTGCCGAGGAGGGTTCACAGGCTGTGACTCTCGGAAGTGGATGGTCAGGACTTTCTTCTGAGGCACCTCTGGGAAGGTCCCAACTGCCAGCCTTGTGGTTGGTAGACAAGCATTTAACCTTTTCCACTCCTCAGGGAATCCTAACTCACGAATAAAGACCCCAAGTGGTTGTGGTTGTGTTGATTCAGACTCATGGTGACGCAGTGTGTGTCAGATTAGGACTGTGCCTTTCAGAGGCAGACCTCCAGGCCTTTCTTCTGAGATGCCACTGTGGGGTTGGTTCATGTCGCCACCCTTTCGTTTAGTAGCCCACTTCTCAGTTGTTTGTGACACGGCCAAGCCAAAGCCCTGTTGTACAAGGACTGCCAATGAAGTCCACGAACTCATCCTAGAAAAAGTGCAACATATCTCGTTGCTGAATAGCACTGTGGTCACCTTCAGAGTCCTCCCCTTGGGAAGCTACGCACCAATGCCAGTGCCTAGTCCACCCCTCAAAGCAATTTTGGAACTCTTGTTCTGGAATGGGCCTCAGAGCTGTCATCATATTACCCTTGATGTCATGAATGTTATCCAAATGTCTTCCTTTCAATATTTCCTTTATCTTCAGGTAAAGAAAAAGTCACTGGGGGCCAGATCAGGTGAGCAGGGAGGGTGTTCAAAAGCAGTCATTTGTTTACTGGCTAAAAACTCTGTCACAAACAACTATACAACTAAATTTGTGAACTTACCGCTATGTCACCGTGTACAATGGCCATTCCAGAAAGAGTTTCAAAATTGCTTTGAAGGGTGGACTAGGCACTGATGTTGGTGCATAGCTTCCCAAGGGGAGTAATTTGAACATGACTGCAGTGATATTCAGGAATGAGGTGTGTAGCATGATTAAGTGTGTGGGCTTAATTGTCAGACCCGGCATCATGTGTGACCAATGACCAGCATCTTATTTTCTCCTTACCTAGACTTTCATTTCCTAAAGAGCGCCCCTCTCTTTTAGTTCATTTGAATGAATACCTACAACACTTTTAACAGTCTGTTGAGGTTAGTTGGTAAGTTAATAGAAATCCATCTGAAAGGCTTACTTACTGTGTTAACCCAACAGGAAGTACCAGGTTAGTTGATGCATTGGAGAGAATCTATTGTGTGTTTTTATATGACGTGTATCTGTTACTTATCGACTATGGCAGTGTATACCCTGATGGCGTAGGGGTTAATTGTTACGGCTGCTAACCGTCAGGTTGGCAGTTCACATCCACTAGGCACTTCTTGAAAACTCTGGGCTGTTCTCTATAACCTACAGGGTGGCCATGAGTCGGAATCAACTCGCCAGCAGTGGGTTTGGTTTGGTTTACTTGGCTGTATGGCAGTTGATGACACCGAATTTTCATTAGCTTTTTCCTCCTTGTGTCATTTTCAGTAGGCTAGTTGATTTAGGAAGTTCTCTCTTTACCGCTTTTAAACTCCTTGGGAAGGAGGGGAGAGAGCGCACCTTCAGGGCACACTCACAGTATCTGGGTGCTCTCAGGGTGCTTGTCTGTGAATGAGTCATTCAGTAAACTGAAAATAGACGCTGGAAGGGAATAAGAGCCTTTTCTCTGATAACGTTTATAATAAGGCTGGGAAAAAATATCTAAACTATGAGAAACACAATAGAATTTTTCAGTGAAATCTATTTCAGCAGAACGCATTCAACAGGTAAACAAAAACTGACTTGCCTCCCAGCCAGCTAAGCCAAGGATTTTGCTTTAAGTTTGCAGCCCTTCTCCCTGACGAAGCCCCCTGCTGCCTAGTCAGTGAAGGGGACACTGGAACAGCCAGGCTCCTAACACCAGTTTGGCCATCTAACCTGTTCTGATCCATGCTAGACGTCTAGGTGGACACATGTGTGTCTGTGCGTGTGTGATATCCCTGGTGGTGCACTGTTTAAGCACTCAGCTGCTAACCAAAAGATCAGTGGTCCCAACCCATCAGCTGGTTGCACGGGAGAAAGCTGTGGTGGTCTCTGTAAGTTGCGGTTGACTGCAGGGCAATGAGTGGATGTGTGTGTGTGTGTGCCTGTGTGTGCGCACACACACAGTGTCTTCTTGCAGCCACTTAGAATATACAATAAACTGTCTTCTGATGATGAATCCCATAGTTATTGTTGCCATTAGCTGCTGTTGAGTCTATTCTGACTCAGCGTGACCCCACCTATTACAGAGTAGAACTGCTCCATAGGTTTTTCTTGACTGTAATCTTAATGCAAGCAGATTCCCAGGCTCTTTCTTTAGAGGTACTGTTGGGTAGGTTTGACCTACCAACCTCAGTTGGCAGTTGTGGCAAACCATTTGTACCACCCAGGGACCTCTGTAATTGAAGGTCCTGCCCCATTTCCCACCTATTTGGGTGAAGTTTATTGTAAGATGTCATTAGCAAATAGCAGGAGAACTTTTTTGCTCTATGGAGAGCATTACTATAGGTAATACTGTAATTAGTAATTGTGTTCTAATTTATGGCATAGTGAAATATAAATGAAGAGTGTTGACAACAGCTGTTTTCTTCAGTAAGTAAATCTTGGACACTACATTCCTGAGACCTTTGCCAAGTGTTTCATGTTTGCAGATTCAAACTTGTGGAAATTTCCACAAGTTCCAAATCCTTACAGGAAGCCATAATGACTTAGGTTGGTCAGAACTTTGAGACTTGCCTAGCTCTACAAATACTGTTTTTCTAAGGGTCTCAGAGAAAAATGGCTTTTCTAGGTTCTCTGCAGACATCACCTAATCACTAGACATGATTATTAGCAACTGTGGCTGTGCCAGAGGTTGTGTGAGCCTGGATGATCAATGAACTAGGTCTTGACACAGACACCTGAGATTGAAAATTATGTGGAGCTGTGAATCAGTTTTTCATGAGGGCCTTGTTTCTACAGTCACAAGTTTTCCATGAAAAAGATGAGAAAAACTAATCAGTGGGCTGAGAACAACATACAGAAAGGATGTATGCATTTGCAAATTATTTTATTAAGCCTTGGATAAGAAAATCAGCTAATGAATGCAGTTAAAATCTCCAGAAAGAATCTGAGAAAACGTGAAATGTCTTTGGAGAATTTAGGCAGTGGTACCACTCATAAAGAGAACATTTGATAGTTTTGAACCCTCAAAATAATATACCAGGTGGAGTTTATTGTAAGATATAGCTGGTAAATAATGGGCGAACTGTTCTGCTCTATGTAGAAGATTCCAATAGGTTGTACTTACTATACTTAGTAATTGTGTTCTAGTTGGTGACATACTGAAGAATAAAGAATGCTGGCGACAGTTGTATTATTCAGTAAGTCTTTGACATTACATTCCTGAGACCTTTTTCAAACTTCTTATGTTTGCAGATACGTGATTTGTGTAGACTTCTTCACTTTCTTTTATAAGAAAATAATTGTGTATTTAACTTGCTGAATAGTAACCAGTGAGTAGACAACTCAGAGCTTTGGTAAGATGTGACTGCTAGGCAGTCAGTTCTTCTCTCCTGTCCTATTCCACTTCACCCTCCCACTAAGTAATTTGCTTTTATACCCAGCTGTACTACACAGGGAAACCCTGGTGGCATAGTAGTTAAAAGCCACAGCTGCCAACCAAAAGATCGATCATGTGAATCTGCTAGGTGCTCCTTGGAAAATTCATGTGGCAGTTCTGCTCTGTCCTATACAGCCACTAGGAGTTGGAATTGACTTCACAGTAACAGGTTTGGTCTGTTTGTATAGCACACAGGAAGCCTGGTGGCACAGTGATTAGGAGCTTAGCTCCTAACTGAAAGGTCAGCAGTTTGAATCTACCACCTGCTCCTTGGAAACTCTATGGGGCAGTTCTTCTCTGCCTGTAGAGTTGCTGTGGGTCAGAATTGACTCAACAGTGTTGGGTTTTTGTTTGTAGCACACAGAACTCAAATTATTGACTCAGCTATATGACAAATTGTTAATGATCAGGGTTCTCCTGGACCACTTGCAGATAGGAAGAACCACAATTCCAATCCATTGAGAATTCGTGTTGGATCTGCCTCAGAATAAATTTAGAATCTGATTGAATCTCAACACTGCAAGTGTTCAGCCCTATCCCAGCAGCCACTGCCACCCCACTGGAGAGTTCTAACACCCTCCTAATGAGTCTCTTTGCTCCTCACTTGCTTCTACAGCCCTTTCAGCACACACAAAGCCAGCAGAGTGATCCTGTTAACATGAAAATTAGGCAGATGGTGGAGTGAACATTTCTCTTGTAAATTCATTCCAAATAAAAAGAAAAGGATAATTGATAGAGTGCAAAATATTATCATTTTGATTTGATTGTTAATAGTCCATAGCCACCACATGAAGAAACAGAACCCAACGTTACTCTTCCTTGTGGTAAAAGAACACCCACTGCTATGAAGGAGTCTGGTCCAAAAAAACTGATTCTGAATCTAAGCAAGCCTCTGAGCACTTGACAGGTGACAAAGGAGCATGTTCAGTGAAACCACAGACAACTGGTGTGCCAAGTCCATTGTTCATACTGACCCCAAAACCCCCTAGCGGTGACCTCAATAAAAGCCAGTGTCCTGGCCACAGCCCTAATGCTTACTGCCTGATCCTGCTCCCTTTGTCTCACTCTCCTTGTTCTCCTTGCCGTTCCTTAAATGTCCCGTTCTGTTTCCACCTTAGACTGTTTCCCTGGCTGTTCTCTGTGCCCAGAATACTTCTCTCACATCACACAGGGCTCGCTGTCTTACTTCCTTCAAGCCTTTGCTTCATACCACCTGCCTAATAATGGCCTTTTAATACTCCGTTCTCCTGTGTCCTTGGTGGCCTAGCACTCTTAATCTATAGCACTTATAGCTTTCTGAATATCATATAATTTGCATATATAGTTTATTTTTAATTTATGTGTTTAGATCAGCATTGTATTTGCATATTTAAATGAGTGCTTGGCATATCATGTTTTCTAAAAAAAAATTTGTTGAAATGTTTCAAAATTAAGGAATGTTTTTTGATTCCAGTTAAAACATAAATGTTTTTTGTGAATATAGTGTTCTTGGCTGTGACATCTGTGGGTGCCATAGGACACTAACCATTTTTTTCCTCTTTTTCTTGACCTTTCTGATTATTCATTAGACACGATGACTGCTACATTTTGGCTGTGTTACTAGAAGATTGAGATGCTGGCAACATCTTTTGAAAGTGATAAAGACAGTACACCCTGCTATCGAATCTTCTTAAAGGGTTTGTAATAAACTTGTTCCTACCCTGGCAGTGCAGAGGTAGAAAACTTTTAAGAGGCTAGTATTACAAAACCAGGTGCTGCGCTGTTTGTGACTCAGGATGACCGCAGGTATGTCAGAGTAGAACTCTGCTCCTTAGGGCATTCAGTGACTGGTTTTTCTGAAGTAAATCACCAGGCTTATCTTTCAAGGTGCTTGTGGGTGAACTCAAATGTCTAGTAGCTATGTGCTTTAACTGTTAGCACCGATCAACGCTATTGCTTTTGATTTGATTGCAACTCATAGCCACCCTACAGGAAAGAGTAGAACTGGCCCATAGAATTTCTAAGGTTGTGGTCTTTGTGGACAGAAGTCGACTGCCATAGCTTTCTCCTGGGGAGCAGCTGGTGGGTTCAAACTGTTGACCTTCTGGTTAGCAGGTAAGCACTTAACCACGGTGCCACCAGGCCACCTCTTGCATAGCAGGGCCTCCTGTAATATCACAAGCCTTTTAAAAATAAAGTCAGTAAGCTTCAAGGGAAAAAAGGACAACAGTTTTCTTACTTTGAAAGCACATTTGCCATTATTTTAATGCATTCCACATTTTTTAGGGAGGCCCTTACTTCCTTTAGATTCCAGCGTACCTGCTTAGGCAGGGTGCTGCCCTTCCCCCATCTGTCACCTTACTCCCCTTCCATCTCTCTGAATTCCTCTGGGTAGCTAACCTCCACACCCTAACCAGCATCCCTAGATGTTCTGGGGTGACCTTGAGAGAACTCCAAGGATGAAAAATTCTCCTTACTTGTGGGAGTTTGAAGCCAACGCTGATGGTTCTGAATGGGTTCCGCAGTATGGCAGCCCGAACAGAATGTCTGAGAAGGTGATTTTTATCACAGGTGTTTGAGTTGGATGGCATTTCATCTGTGTAACTAGGGTGCATGGGTCTCAGTGTTGTCCTACCTTGTCTAGTCCTTGCTCTGCTCCTCATTTCCACACAACTTTCTTTGCTACAGCCAACAGAGTGACCTCTTTCAGTGGCCAGTGTGGAATGTGGGAACTGTGGTTGATTCTTTTATTAAGTCACAGCCAGCACACTGCTGATGGGTTGGTTTTCGTTCTGCCACACTTATTCCCTGGGACACTTAGGCCTTGAAATATGATGGGACTGAAAAAAGAAAAACAAGTCCTAATACAACAGGAGAGGAAGACCTCTGTGAGGGTCTAATGTGCTTGGTTAAGGAACAAAATGAAAGCCCCCTCCATCGTGCTGACATGTAATTGTACCAACTTGTTATCTATTGATTTGCAAATATGAACATGAATAGATTTCAGGAATGAGAGTTGATGCCATATTTTGCAATTTAGGCTGAATTAGATCTCATCATCTTTTCCATTTGCTGCAGAAGATGCTGGGTGTGCAATGATATTGCTTCAACTCATTTCCGAAATATTCCTGTTGCCATAGCAGCTGAAGCTGATGATGGGATTTATACACCGAGCTTTCAAAAAGGATTTGCCAAAAAATTCTTTGAAATTGCCCAAGATAGTTGGCTTTTTCGTAGCTCACCTTTGAAGCCTTTCTCCACTTATAAGCCCTCTGTATTTATTCTAGCAACCAAGGCAGTACTTTTTGAGCTAAAATATCTTTGTCTGTCATCACTGTGACACCCCAGCATGGCTGGTACAGCATCAGGACAGAATAAACTCAAAACTGTGGAGACTAGGAACAAGAGCGGAGTCTCAGAGTTTAGAAAAGGAGGCTCAAGATTCTTCAGAAGTACATGGGCATGCCTTTCTTAGCCTGTCATTTGAAACATACCATCATCTCTAGGACTGAGCCTATGGTTAAGCCTCTATGCAATGTAATTAAAAATAAAGTGGTGTGGGAACTATTCTTCTGTCTTTAGAGACCTATCTACTAGGGCTGGGCTCACCTGGAGACACAGTTTTGAAACTTTTTGTTCTTTATCCACGTAGATACTTGATGGCAAGTACATCCCTAGACTTAACAGGAGTGGCTCAGTTGTCCTCCCTGTATTTGTTTTTATGTTTCTTCTCTGGCGGATAGTCAGAGTGGTAGTGGTTGAGTTAAATCTGACTCATGATGACACTATGTGTCAGAGTAGAACTGCTTCTTAGGGTTTTCAGTGGCTGATTTTTTGGGAAGCAGATTGCCAGGGCTTTCTTCTGAGCCTCCATTCTGTAGACTCAAATCTCCAACCTTTCAGTTAGCTGCTGAGCATGTTAACGTTTTGCAGCCTGCAGAGACTAAGATTACCCTAAGGCAGCCGAAAGATTGAGAAGGGAATAAAAACAACGGACACTGAATTCTTTCTCTGTTACCATGTGGTTTCCTCAGGAGATTAGATGAAGAAGAGTCCTAAAGAGTGTGGAAGAACCTTGACCTTCACCAGTATCTTTACTGCCATTAACAGTCAACACAGTTTCCCTTGTGATTGGTGCTACCCAGGTGTTTGCTTAACATTCGATGTATATAGAAAGGTATATGCTTACTTGGGAAGATTTCTTTGTGAGGTGTTCCTTCCAGTTTCTTCCCTGTAGAATTTTCTGTGAAGTTGTGTCTTGGTTTCCACTTACAGTAAACATCTCTGTGATAATATATGCGGATCCTGTTGCTGCAGTGGGGTGCTGGTGGTTGCTGGGAGACCTTGTTTGATTCCCAGCTGCTGCATCTCATGCATAGCCCAAATCAAGCGGTAGTGGAAAGGAGCTTCATTGGAGTGGGAAGAAAGGACTGGAGATCTACTTTCAAAAATCAGTTACTGAAAATGCTATGGGGATGGTGCATGACCTGGCAGTGTTTCATTCATTTGTCCACGGAGTCACACGGAGTCGATAGCTGGTAACAGCAGGAACTGTTGCTCTGAAGGTGCCATCAGTGTCTGTATGGGAAAACCTGATTTAATTGTAAGGATTGAGAGAGGCAGAGAAAGCTTCCCCGAGTGGTGATGTTCAAGCTGAAACCTAAGGAGCAAGAAAGCTTCTGAACATAAATGGAGTATATCTTTAAGACTGAGAGATCTCAGAGATAGGAGAGTGTCCGTGGTCTGGTGAATCACATTTTATGTGAGCTACCTAGTTTACTTTTATACCATAAAGTCAATGATGTTATTACTTTGAAATTGTTTAGTTAATAAAGTTGGTTAAAGAGAAGTAAGTAAATACTTGTGAAAATGGTTCACGATGGCAGCAAAAGCTGTGCAAGTTGAAATTTAGTGAAAGTTTGGGAAACACCATTCTGATTTAGACATCTAGTTAGAAAAATCTATTGCCATGGTGTTGAGTCTGACCATATAGGACAGAGTAGAACTGCCCCCATAAGGTTTCTAAGGAGCAGCTGGTGGATTTGAACTGCCAACCTTTTGGGTAGTAACCAAATTCTTCAACCACTTCATTACCAAGGCTCAAAATAGGTGCCAGGAAGTACCCTTCCACATCTTTGCTCGGAGGTTGGCTAGTCTGTCCTTTTGTATCTCAGGCCTGGAGGTTTTCATGCCAAGAGGCAGCCGTTGGCATAGACAGTTGAGATTCAGGAGACTTCTCCATTGCATTAATTAACTGCATTGAACTGAATCTGGCTAATGAGTTAAAGAAAAAAACAAACAAACATAGAACATTCACTCACAGGTACCCTGGACTACCCGCTAAGCAGGTTTTGCTTGTCATTTGTTTTCGTACCACTTCTAGTGGAGCTTAGTGTCTGCCACTACTGCCAGTTCCCGTGGGGTTGAGTCTGATTCATGACAACCCCCCGTGTCTCAGCAGAGAACTGTGCTTCCTAGAGTGACTTCTCTAAAGTAGGTCACCAGGCCTTTCTTCCAGGGTACCTCTAGGAGGAGTTGACCGTCTAGTCTTGCGGTTAACATCATGCATAGCACAAACTCATAAATAATTTTAAAACATTATCTAGTTTAGCTCATACAAATGAGTACAAGAAAAAAACAGTGTATGCAGAGACTGGACCGAGTAGCTGAATCTGGCCCTCATACCCTGCCAGCACTGACCATGGCACAGCGAGACGTGAGCCAGACTCGGCTAGTTTACTTCTGGAGGGATATTTTAGGTGTGACAAGTTTCCTTTTTAATCCTAAGAGTCAGTTTGATGAAAGAGTTGCTAAAACCGTGACTTCAAAAAAAGAGAAAAGCTAATTAAAACAAATCCAATTAGACTTGATAAATACGTATTTTTAATTCGGGAAGCTAGGGATTAATTTGTCTCCCCTGTCTGTTACCTTGCCTCATGACAGATTTTTATCAGTGCAGTAATTATAGAAAATGCCCTCAGTCAGATGGCTTGTGCAGACACCTGCAACCGGGCAGTCCCGCTCAGTGTCTGGGTGCCTTCCTTCAGAACAGAGAAGGGCCATGCTCACCTGGTCCTTTTCCCCAAAGAAGCCCTTAAATCTGGTCAGGAGGTGGGCTGAAGGGACATGGAATGGAAGTGCTTACTTCTCTGAGTGTCCCTGTATTGTGCCATTTGATGTTATCCATCAGGCTACGTCTGCCCTCATCCACTTTATAGCTGGGAAGCCGAGCTTCTCAGAGCTACAACCAAAACGACCTAAAAACTGTTGCTGTCTGGTCAATTCCGAGTCATAACAACCCCATAGGATGGAGCAGAACTGCCTGATAGCATTTTCAAGGAGCGATGGGTGGATTCTGCCTTTCAAACTCCCAGCTTCTCGGTTCCCAGCTTAACCAGTGCACCACCCCAAAACTGGGATGCACGTTCAGGCCACACCAATTCTAAAGCCTCCTGCCACCCCTTCCTTCTTTGTATCCATTTACACTGAGGTTTTTAATTGGTGGGCAACGGAATGGGTTGTTTATTATTTTAGGAGCATATTCATTGACTTATTAATCAGTCAAGCACCCTGACATGAGACAAGAAGAAGACAAAATTCTCTTATTACTTAACATAAATAAAAGCAAAGTTGATGATGTGCTGTGCTCACTGAGACAGTGAGATGAACCACAGGGATGGTTGGATCCCATGTAGCTGTTTTCCAAGTCAGTGCTGTGTATTATGGTAAGTGTCTGTCAGAGAAGTTTTTCATGTGTCTTCAAAATTCCACTTGTTAGCTAGTGGACCACATCAGGAAGAAATTTGCATATGTTTGCATGCTGGAATGCCACGAACTTTTCATATCATTGGAGTCACGTGTCTTGGCATCGGCTGCTGTGGTTTTCCCTCTGAATTGTCATTCCCGTAGTCCTCCTGGGTAAGCCATTATTACAGACGCGCTCCCTAAGTGACAGATTTCTCATTTACAAACCCCTCAATCTTACTTTTTCATGTGGTATTAGAACTGAAAGGGAGATTTGTGTGCATATATGCAATTAACCTGAATACCCAAATACTGAGATTGGAAAGTGCTTTAGTCTGTGCATCAGTTCTAATGCTCTGTCCCCTGGGGAGATAAGAAGTTCCCTAACAGAGGATTAATACTGAGCTTGAGTAAATGATGGAGCCCAGCGCCTCTGCTTTCACCCCGAGTATACTCTGGGGTACTGGGAAGAACATGCCTTTGCACTGTTCCACTCCACCTTTCTCCTTGCTCTCAGGGAGCAGCAGACACAATCGTGCCCTCCCTGCCATTCCCCACCTCTCCCCCCGAGTAAATTAATTGTTTGGCAACCTGTCAGGGAATCTGTCGTTCATCTGAAGGAGAGAGGTGATCAAGTCTTCTGAAACATAGAATCAGTGGTCAGGAACCCATGTACTTGCTGAATAAACTTTGCCTTTATTCCATACATGTTACAGGCTTTGTCTTTACTCCATAAATATTGGTTCAACCAATAGGAAAATTGGTGTACACTTTTCATGAGCTTTAGTTAGCCACTGTCATGTGATGGAATTCGGAAATACACAAGTAAATGAGAAGACATCCTCAGATTACTTGGAATCTAATTGTGGGGGGTGGGTATATTAGTTATTGCTATACAGTGTGGGAAAACCCTTGTGACATAGTAGTTAAATGCTGTGGCTGCTAACCAAAAGGTTGGCAGTTTGAATCCACCAGGCGCTCCTTGGAAATTCAATGGGGAAGTTCAACTCTGCCCAATAGGGTTGCTCTGAGTTAGAATTGACTCGATGGCAGTGGTTTTTTTTTTGTGTGTGTGTTGTTGTTAGTACAGCGTGGTGAGTACTGTGATGGAAGCACAGATAGGCTATTAAAAGCACTTTAGAGGGCCAGCTAAATCAAGCTTCTGAGCTAGGGAGTGTTTCCCTGTTGAATGACGGTTGGGCTGAATTTTGAAGGTAAGGGGGAATTTGCTAGATAGAGAAGGTCTGCAAGGCAGAAAGAGGGCATGGTTTATAGCAAGTAATGGGAAAAGAATGATGTGTTTTACTTTTGGTTGTTAGTTGCAGTCGAGTCAACTCCAACGTCTGGTGATCCCGTGGACAACAAAATAAAATGTTGCACTGTCTTCTTGAATACTGGTGTACTTCAGTTCATTGCTGTGGCCACTGTGTACTTTGAGCACTGCCAATCAAGGGAGTTCATTTTCCAGCACTGTATCAGATAGGGAAACTTTGGTAGCGTAGTGGTTAAGTGCTGTGTTTGCTCACCAAAGGTCGGCAGTTCAGATCTGCCAGGTGCTCCTTGGAAACTCTGTGGGTCCGTTCTGCTCTCTCTGTAGGGTCGCTATTAGACTCGACTTGATGGCAGTGGGTTTGGTACATTGGACAGTGCCCTCTTGTGATCCTTAGAGTTTTCAATGGCTGCTTCCTGGAAGTAGACCACCAAACCTTTCTTCTTAGTTTGTCTTAATCTAGAAGCGCCCCAGAAACCTGACCACCCCGGGTGACCCTGCTGGTGTTTCAAATACTGAGGATGTCAGTATGACAACCTGGCAGACATGGTAGATGATGTGTTTCTCCAAAGCCTTTGCCTTTCAGTTGATTCCAATTCCTAGTGACCCTTTAAGACAGAGTAGAAGCACTGTGCTGTAGGGTTTCCAAGGCTGTAGATCTTTACAGGAGCAGACACATGAGTTAGGGACTTCAAAATCATTTGAACTGGCTGGCCGAGGGGGAGAGTTAGATGCAGAAGCTTGATAGAGATTCAGGAGCCAGATCATGAGGGCTTATGTGCCAAGCATAACCCAGAAAGCCTGACGTTTCACTGTCTCAGGTACAGGGGCCGCTCTGAGATGTGAGCCCTCTGTTGGAAAGAAGAGTTGGTGCCATGACCTTCTTTGTGTATTAAGCCATGAACTACACTCCTCCCCGACCCAAATAGTGATGTGAGCTTTTGCAGAGCCTAGGTATAATTGGTTGAGTGCTATGTCTGCTAACCAAAAGGTTGGCAGTTCAAATCTGCCACGTGCTTCTTGGAAACTCTATGGAGCAGTTCTACTCTGACCTATAGGGTCGCCATGGGTTGGACCCAACTCGACGGCACTGGCTTTGGTTTCTGAGGGTGTCTCATCAGAATAATGGTGATTGCTTTGGCTCATAACTAAAAGGTCAGCAGTTCGAGTCCACCAGGCACTCCTTGGAAATGCTATGGGGCAGTTCTGCGCTGTCCTGTAGGGTTGCTGTGAGTTGAAATCAGTTCAACGGCAGTGGATTTAACAGACTTAAAGGGATCTCCCTTTGTTGAATGTCACTACATGGAGCAGAACACCCTGGGGGTGGCAGGAGAATAAAACTGGGAAAACGAGAGCCAGGAGCGTAACTACCATATGCTGTACTGGTGACCTTGTTGTCACCTATCTTTTATGCCTTAAGAGAGGGGCATGTCCTTCATTGCAGTCCATTAAGTTAATGGGCAGTGACCACTCCTGTTGTGTGGAGGCTTCTGGTCATATCTTGCTTTTTCCAGCACTGATTAGTTTAGAATAACTTTGTGATGTCTCCATGTGGCAGTGTCCACTGGTGGTTTTTCCGTTTTTCTTATCTTTCTTTGTCTTAGTAATACTGCAGTTAGCAGTGCTTTGAGCTTTAAAGTTCGGCTGACATATGGGAATGTATATTGTACATGGTTTCACAAGATCGTGTTCAGACAGTCTTTGCAGAGATTCAGTGCTGGAATCTAGGTGTTACTTAATGACTGTGGGGTGATGTACGTCACAGAACAGAACAAGAAGGTTGCAAGTGGCATGTTTATGGGACTGTGTAGTCACTGAAGTGATATTACTCTTCCAGTGTGGAGTAAATGGACTTCTGGAAAATTACAGTACTCGGGCTGGAAGCAGCAGCAACAGGGGTTGGCTCTCATTCAGGAAACTGGTAGATTTCAGTTTTGGCTTGATGGAGAGGAGGTGGAAAACCTCAGAATTTGAATCTGACTATATCTTAGTAGGAAACCCTAGTGGCATAGTGGTAAAATGCCGTGGTTGCAAACCAAGAGGTCAGTAGTTCAAATCCATCAGGCACTCCTTGGAAACTCCATGGAGCAGTTCTACCCTGATCTGTCAGGTTGCTATGATTCAGAACTGTCTCTATGGCACCTAACAACAGCATATCTTAGTGGGACAGCATTAAGATAATCTCTTTGTGATTGAATAAGCTGATACTCTTTGATGTCATATTTGCTTGTTGGATGACACTGTTGTGCATGCGTATTTTTTGGAATGGGAATTCTGACTGGTGGTGTTTCTGAATTAGGTTTGGATAGAGGAAATAGAAGGGAGAGAATATGAACATTTAGTCTGTTCATACATTATATATGTATATGTAAAATAATATGAACACTTTCATATTTATTTATTTGAACTAAAGGAGATGGTCAGTGTGATTTAGTGAAAAATAAACCGAATGAAGAGTTTGTGTTCTAGTTTTAGTCTTCCTACTTTGTCGGAAGCACCTACATCTTTGACCTGCAAAATGATACACAAGCCCTTTTGCATCTCCATGAACTCATCATTTAGGTGCTGAAAGGTCACAGGACAGGTGGTGTTTTGTTGAAAGGAATGGGAATAACCAGGGATGAAGGGAGAGAGAATGGAAGTGACTGAAAGAAGAGCTTTGGAAATAATTATTATCCAGAAGACAATATAGCAAGAAACTGAGAGATAATGAAAAGGTTTGAGTTCAAAAGGATGTGATCAGAAAGCAAATGGCTTACAGTTACATACACAGCTATGGTGCTCATATCATTATGAACTCTCTTGATGACTTCAGAAACATAAAAGATACACAAAAGAATTGAAAGCAGGAATGCCACCAGTACTGGTACATCAGCGTTCACTGCAGCACATTTCATAGTAGCCAGAGGGTGGAAACAACTTAAATCTCCAGCAACAGGTGAGTGGATACACAGAGTGTGATCTCTGTAGGGAATGGAATGCTCCTCAGCCATCAAGAGAAGTCCTGATGCGTGCCACAACGTGGAAGAACCTTGACAGCATTCAAAACCCATTGCTATTGAGTTGATTTTGACTCATAGCGATCCTATAGGACAAAGCAGAAGTGCCCTATAGAGCTTCCAAGGAACACCTGGTGGATTCGATTTTCTTACCTTTTGATTAAAAGCTGTTGCACTTAACCACTTTGCCAGCAGGGTTTCCGTGACAGCATTATGCTGAATAAAATAAGTCAGTCATAAAAAGACAACTATTCTAGCATCTCTCTTACAAGGACTGCCAATTAAGTTCACAAAGGCATCTTAGAAAAAGTGCTACATACCTCATTGCTGAATATCACTACTGTTAACTTTGAGATAGTCCACTTGGGAAGCTATGTATCAAGGCCAGAGCCTAGTGCACCCTTCAAAGCAGTTTTGGAACTCATTTTCTGGAATGGGCATCAGAGTTGTCATCATGTTACCTTTGATGCCCTGAATGTCATCAAAATATCTTCCTTTCAATATTTTCTTTATCTTCAGGTAAAGAAAAAAGTCACTGGGAGCCAGGTGAGTTGAGTAGGTAGGTGTTCCAATACAGTTATTTGTTTACTGGCTAAAAATTCCCTCACAAATATACAGTTAAGTTCACAAACTTGCCACCATGCCACAGTGCTCAATGGCCAATCCAGAAAGAGTTTCAAAATTGTTTTAAAGGTGGATTAGATGCTGGTGTCAGTGCATAGTTTCCCAAGGGGAGTGCTTTGAAGGTGATCATAGTGATATTTAGCAATGAAGTATACAGCACTTCGAACAATGAAGTTTGTGGGCTTAATTTTTTGACTTCGTATTATGAAGTAGTTTTGAGCACCTTGCTTCTTTCTCATTGCTCTTGGTCTTCATCAGGGAGGAACTCCTTAAAACAGGCATTGTAAGTGTACAGAGTTCACCCAGTGTGGGGAAGGTGGCATGTTGGTAGAGTTGCCCAGGTAAATAGGGATGTGGTGTGTGTTCCTTTTTTGGTGAAATCAAGAAACTTATGCTCTCATTTTTTCTTAGAAGGAGATTAGGAAAAGGAAACATAACCCATTTTCAGTGGGAGTAGAAGGCACCGTACACCACTGTACACCACATGAAAGGAAGGATGGGTAAGTGCATTGAATACCAAGTAAAGGTGTATGAAACGTTTTTTTTTTTTCTTTTCCTGGCAGTTTTTGGGATTGTTTGCATAGGCAATCACATCATCTGTCAACAAAGACAGCTTTACTTCTTTCTTCCCAATCAGTATTTATTTTATTTCCTTTTCTTATCTTGCTGAATTAGCTAGAACTTGTAGTATGATGTAAATTGGAGTGATGGAGGAACATCCTTGCCTTGTTCTCATTCTTTAGGGTAAAGCATCTAGTTTCTCACCATCATGTATGATGTTAGCTGTTATATAGTTATATATAGTTATTTATGAAGCGGACCAAGTTCCCCAGTATTCCTGGTTGGCAAGAATTTTTATCATGAATAGGTGTTGGATTTTGTCAGATGTTTTTCCTGAATCTATTAATACCATCATATAACTTTTTTCCTTTAGTCTGTTGGTAAGCTGAATCACAGAATTACACTGACTGATTTTCGAAGTTTGAGCCAGGTTTGCATACCTGGAATAAATCCCATGTACTCATGGTGCAAATGGTTCATGCACCTGGCTGCTAACACAAAGGTTGGGGGTTTGAGTCCACCCAGATATGTCCTGGAGGAAAGACTTGGGGATCTACTTTTAAAGAATTGGCCATTGAAAACCCTATGGAGCACAGTTCTCTGACACACATGGATTCCCCATGAATTGGGACTCACTCGATGAGAACTGTTTAGTCATATGCATAATTCTTTTTATTTACATACATTCTTTTTAGATACATACTTTCTTTTTATACGTATGTCTAAGAACTTTTGCATCTATGTTCATGAGAGATTTTAGTCTAGTTTTCTAAGTAATGTATTGTCTCATTTTGCAGTCTGGGTAAAGTTGGCCCCATGGAGTGAATCAGGAAGTGATTGCTTCTCTTTTCTGGAACAGATTTTAGAGAATTGATACCATTTTTTTTCCCCCTTAAGTGTTTGGCAGAATTCACTAGTAAAACTTTCTGGGCCTGGTGCCTTCTGTCTTGTTAATAGTGATTGATTCAATTTCTTTCCTTAATGGATATAAGCCTTTTCAGATTGACTTTTGCAAGACTTATTTTTAAGTGAAAAACAGTAAGATGCAAAGTTTGCAACTGTTTGTGTCAGGAAAGGGATGACTGTTTTTGTATGTATGTGCATATATATGCATAAAATATCTCAGGATACATTTATGAAAAGTAGTAATAGAAGTTGTCTCTGGGCAAGGTAGGAGGGATCTCTTCCTGTCACTTTCTCTGTCTTTATTCTTATTTTCATTCTCTCTCTCTTTTAATTACATCTATTTATTAACAAAGAAGAACTGAAAAGAAAAGAAATAGTCTTGTGTATTCAGCATATGTCTACTACTGTTGTTAGGTGCCACCAAGTCAATTTTGACTCATAGTGACCCTAAGCAGCAGAGTAGAGCTGCCTTAGTGTTTTCTTGATTGTAATTTTTACAGCAGTAGATTTCCAGGTCTTTCTCTCGCAGAGCTGCTGGTGGGTTTAAACTGTCTCCCTTTCAGTTAGAAGTCAGGTGCTTAATCATTTGTACTACTAGAGCCTGAAAATTCTTCACCATTGGAATACCTACTCAGGTCTAGTCCCTGCTGTTCATTTTAAGATGTAAATATTTGTAGACCAATGTTGAGTCCCTTAGGAGAAAGGGAGGATGATTTCTGTAGCTTTCCTTCAAAACAGTTTTTTAACAGGCTCACTAAACACTGATTGTATGGACATTCATTTAGCTAAAATAAAGCAACAAAAGAAGATGCTTAAGATGATTCATGCTGTTGGTTGAGTCTGTAGATCTTAGCAGATTGTCAGCACTGTGCCTTAAACCCATTGAGCAAAATGAGACAGAGAATTGAGAATTGGAAATAAAATTAGCATTTCCAAGTCATTTCTGACATTGTGTTGAGAACTGTATTTTTCCTTTTTGTCCAGAAAGGTGTATCTCTGCGTAGGACTGGCTGCACAGAATTGCATTCACCCCTGAGGTTTTGTCAAAAGCTGAATGATACAATGGCAGAGGTGTGTCAACTTAATAGTGGTTAGGTTAAAGCATTTATAGGCTATTTTGGTTATCATTCTTTATTAGGGCAGTGAACAGATGAGGTACTGAGAGTCTTCTGAGCTCTGATTCCTTCTGAGCTGACCTTAAAGTCTGTCTCTTACTTCAATCATTTACAAGTGTTTTAGGATAAATCTGACTGTAGCCCTTGTGTTCCAACTGACAATATGAGTTAAACTGCAAAAAGCTTTAAAGGGGGGAAGGTGCTAAATGTAATCGGATTTCTTTCGTATCTCAGATAGAACATCACCTTTTTATGAGCTGTTATCATATTCAATCATGATTTAACCCACACAGGCTTGTAGAAGGCAGTTACTTAGGTTTATTAAAAACCAAGCCCATTGCCATCAAGTTAATCCCAACTCATAGTGTTCCTATAGGACAGAGTAGAACCGCTCCATGGAGTTTCCAAGGAGCACATGGCAGATGTAGCACTTTACCACTGTGCCACTAGGGTTTCCAGATTTATTAAAAGCTGCAGTTCACTGAGTCTACCTTTGAGTTGTTGGTAGCTTTGGATTCAGCTGCAAAGTATCTCCTAAATAAAATGTCTTCCTTTTACTGATTTGATTTCATTTATTGCTGTAACCTTTTGAGAAATGTATGTACATTGGTGGTTAGAATTATGGGAAAGTAGCACCTAAAATTGCCAGGTAGAATGGCAGCATTTGGGTCCTTATTGGTTAAGAGTGGGTGTGTTTGATGGTCTGCTATTTGCAATCCAGGTAGGGCTCTGTGAAACCACTGGAAGAAGGGAATTCCCTGGCAAGTTCTTGGTAGATGAATACTCTCCTCATTCTTAACCAAGGCTTCAAACTGATTTGAACTTGTACAGCTGTGGCCAATAAAACAAAAATGGAACAGACCTGAATTGTTGCAGTTTGGATGATCTGGAACAGTAACGGAAATGGGAAAAATCATAGGTTGAAGCTGTGAAATAGGAGACTCAGAAGAAGCCTTGTGAGCCCTTTCAGGAGCCTGGTACATGATGTTGGTTTATTGGCAAGGCCGTGGAGAAAGACATACATCCAAAGCTGTGTGGTGGGCTGCCATCTTTAGTAGAGTACCACTGTTTCTGATGGGCAGGAAATTTGGGTGCTATGCCATGCATACACTACCACTGTTTTTTAATAGAGAGATTAAACTTCTAGGCAGGCTTGAACTCATAATTTTCCCCAGTAACTGGAACCACGGCAACTAACAGCAAAAGAAACATGATGGCATTTAGACTGAGGAAATATATTTCTGTCTCCAAGAGTAGCAGACCACCTCATCATCATCAGAATCACCTCCATTCTTTCCTTTTCGGCATCTTTCGTTTGCAGTTCTCTCTCTTCCAATTTTTGTGACTTAATCTTTTCTTTCTTCTTTTATTCCTTTCCAAATATGGCCAGAAGCATATGGACATGCAAAGCTGAGTTCCTATTTCGGGCAGTTACTCTTGGAAAATGCTTTGGGAAATAATGTGATCATTGTATTATCAGTCTAACCACCTAGTAGAATCTATCATGATACAGATACAAGATTCCCCAGGAGGTCTTGCTTAGTGGGAGGTCTTGTTTCAGGTGCCACTGGAATGGTATATGTGGTTGAGCCCAGCTCTTTTGCCTGTTTATTTTTACTTGCTGGCATCCTCTAAGCATTTGTGGTGTGTCCACCAGGAGGTATCCGCCCACGTTCTCATAAAATATAGCACTGAGTACCGCATATGTCACCTCCACAGTCCTCCTACCATGGTTAGCCATGGCTTTCAGGCTGATTGGATTTTTTCCTTCTTTCTTCTTCTCTGTTTTTAAGACTCAAGAGTCCATCAACTCTTCCGTTTGCTTTAAATGATTAAAATCAACCTCCTGGGAGCGTGACCTAGTTGATCTGAGTTAGGGGGAATAAAGTTTTGTATGGTAAGGAGAACAACAACTGAAGCAATCAGTGGCACTCTCTTCCGGAATCTGTAGCATAAAAGATGATTAGTAAATGATATATGAAGTCCTTATATGCTTATCTCGGATCCTTCTCGACAGCACTTGGCTTGATATACTTATCTCAGCAGGCAATTAAGCAAGGAATCAGAAATTTGAAATAAAGATTCAGGCTTCCAATTAAACATGGTACATTGGATGCATGGTTCATCTCAGCTTCTTTCCAAAGGTCTGTATCAAAGGCAATAAAGACATAAGAGATGAAGGGCAACAGCAAAGAGGAGTTAGCAGTGGACTCGAGGCGTCTACATGGTTTGGGAATAGGTAAAGAGTAGAGAAGAGCGATGCGTGCTTTGGTGGAGAGAAAGCTGTAACTTGTGATGCTGCTGGCAGAAATCAGCGAGCAGCACTCCACGAACCCTGATGGAGACATTTCTCGAGAGGCTGTAGGTACCACAAACAAAATAGAGAAATCATGAGGCAGAATTACAGGAAAATCTGTATGCAGCATGCAGCTCCAGTTTCTTGTTCCTATGCCACAGCGCCAGGCACCCACTCCTATTTTTGCTCTCATGGCAGCCAACAGCTTTATACCCATAGAAACAGAATGTGGGAAATCTTAGACTTGGGGACCCGGCACAGTGTAGGGCAGTGGTTCTCTGGTAGGCTCTGTTTGGCCCCCAGGGGGGCATTTGGCCATATCTGGTGACATTTTTTGGTTGTCCTAACTTGGACGTTGGAAACAACTGGTGATGTAGTGGTTAAGTGCTATGTCTACTAACCAAATGGTCAGCAATTCTAATCCTTCAAGCACTCCTTGGAAACTTTGTGGGGCAGCTCTACTGTGTCCTGTAGGGCTGCTATGAGTTGGAATTGATGCAATGGCCATGTGTTTGGTTTTAGTGTAGCATCTAGAAGGTGGAAGCCATGGAATCTGCTAAATATCCTATGATGCATGGGACACACACCCTCTCTCCCCCTTCCCCCAGCAAATAATTTTCTGCTGAAAATGTTGATTGCTGAGAAACTTGCTCTTGGTGAGGAGTGGTGTAAGTCTGACTGTAGAGAATGAAGCTGCACATTGAATAGTGGTGCTTGGTTCCCTTTTCTGTGCGGCTCCCGGATGCTGAGGGGCAGGGTGGCAGTCAGATGTTTTGTCTCCTCAAGACTGAAGAAGAAAGGGCCTCCAGACCATGAAGACCTCCGACTGCCAGTAAGACTAGCAATATATTCAAAGGCCCACTTAGCTGTTAACACATCAATTTTAAATATAAATTGCAGGAAAAAAATTTCCAAACATTATATAATCAAGAATTTTAGAGCAACTTCACAAATGAAAGATACACACTAAAATGCATTTACTGAAATAAATATGTTTAAAAAGTGGAAACAGAAGAGTCCCAAAGTAGTGGTGAAAGAAGAAAACTTCAGCAGGATGCCATAATTGATATCTTCAGAGATACTAGAAGATTCAATACCTTACATGATAAAAAGAGAAATCAGAGAAGAGGAAAAAGCTTTTCAAAGTAAAAATATGTTGATTAAAAAAAAAAAAAACAAAACCAAAAGTAAAATCTATTGCCACTGAGTCAATTCAGACTCATGGTGACCCCACAGGGCAGAGTAGGACTGCCATCTAACGTTTCCCATGCTATAATCTTATGGAAGCTGGTGGCCACATCCTTCTCTTGTGGCAAAGTGGTGGGTTCGACCCACTGACCTTTTTGACTAGCAGCCAAGTGCTTAAATACTGTGCTACCAAGACTACTAAAAATAATTCAGTAGAAAAAGTGATAAAGTTGAGGAAACCTCCCTGAAAATAAAGGGCAAAGAAATTAACAATATGAGAGAAAAAATATGAAAACTGGTGTCTGTAGGTGACTACTAGATAGTCTATAGAGAGAGAACAGAGATAATTAAGACAAAGGAAAGAAAAACAATCATGCAAGAATAATTCCCCAAACTAGAAAATGGAAAGACCTACCAAGTATCTATTACAATTTTTAAAAAGCCAAGTGCATTGATTTTGGAACTTCAAAGAGAAATAGCAGGTCCAAAGAATTAGGAGTAGGGACAGAAGCAGGCTTCTTAGTAGATCTATGGTATACTGGAAGTCAGTTGAGCAGTTCCTTTAGCATCCTAAAAAAAATGCTATGATCTTGTCACAGTCCTCTGACTAGAATGCTACATCCAGTCAAACAAACCATCTGTAAAAGGTCAGAGGGGTGGGGGTTAGGGGTAGGAATAAAGACACTTCTGTTGGAGAGTGCTGTCCAGTTGGTTCCAACTCACAATGCCACCATGTTTAAGAGAGTGAAACACTGCGGGTCCTGGGCCGGCCTCACAGCCGTTGCTACGGTTGAGCCCACTGTTGCGGTCACTGGGTCAGTCCATCTCTTCGAGGGTCTCTTTTTCTGCTTATGCTGTGCTTTGCCAAGCTTGATGTCCTTCTCTAGGGATTGATCCCTGCTGATAACCATGTCCTAAGTAAATGAGACAAAGTCTCTCCGTCCTTGCTTCTAAGGAGCATTCTGACTGTTCTTTCTTGAGGGCAGATTTGTTTCACCTTCTGGCAGTCCATGATGTATTCAGTATTCTTCATCGGCACCACAAGACATTTATAGATAGACCCCATCCTCCCAAAAAACAAACCAAGCAAAATGTAACCAGCTGCCATCAGGTTGACTCCAACTCATGGTGACTCTGTGTGTATTAGAGTAAACCGTGCTTCACCGGGTTTTTGTGCGTGTGTGTGTGTTACAGTGAACTGTGCTCCAGAGGATTTTCAGTCGGTTACCAGGCCTTTTTTCTGAGATCCCTCTGGGAGAACTTGAGCCTCTATCCTTTCTGTTAGTAGCTTAGTTCTGTAACCACTTTCACTCCCCCAGGAGTCTTTTAAACTAGCAGTAGACAGACAAACAAAACAAAATGTAGCAGCTAAGTCAGTTCTAACTCATGGCAAGTCCATGCATTAGAGAGCAGAACTCCATTTTTCATAATGTGTCGCTCTTATCATGTTTCCATTCTGCTTGCTTTGATTCTATTAATCTAGCTTTCCTTACCTTCTCATCTTTGCTCTAGGATAAATGTTGAGGGAGCGGTCTCATACAGATGATTTTTTGAAGAGGCACAGTACTCATAGGTAATGTTTCTTTTGTGAGCCAATCTGTTATATAACTCAAGGGTGACATCTGGGAGTGGTTCCATTGTGAAGTTTGAAGAGTGTCTCAGGGTTATAATCTCAGGGGTTCCTCTAGTCTCTACTGGTCCAGTAAATCTGACCTTTTTAAATAATTTGAATTTTTCCTACATTTTTCTCCCATTCTGTTGAGGACCATCTACTGTGTCCCAAGTTACTATCACATTTTTTACACAACAAGAGTGCTTACACTTCTTAAAATAAAATTATTTGCACTGTTTTTCCAAAGTTTTTAGTCGATGCTTAGCAATTATTAGATGTACTAAATATAAATGTTAGTTGAATGAATGAATGCATAAATGACTGCTTCAAAAGTGTACGTTAGTGCTACCAAGTGTATGAGAATACGGAATACAAGAAGACCTTACAAAAGCCTGTAATAAATCACATATATTGAAAAAAAAGTAACGTGAAAAGGAAACAGGTAGGCCTGATTGCAGTGAAGAAAACTGAAGAAACTGAGTGAAGACTAGGTAGAGTTTTAAATAAAAAGAAAAGGAATGGAAAGATTTATCCAATTAGAAGCCAAGATAGTCCTGATAAAAGCTACATTCAGAAGTCAGATAAGGGCATGTGCAGTCCTCAATGTTCCCAATCCTAGGGGTTGAGTTAACAGATTTAATGAGGCACCTCCAATTATTCTGAAAATTATGGAGCCTTGACATGAAACTGGATCTATTCATGCAAGGTGCTAAAAAAGTATAAAATAGGTAAAAAACAGTCTTGAAAATCTGATGTTAATTCCCAGAACAGTAACATGGTTACAGTGAGATAAGATCCTAAGAAAGGCAGGTGGCTCTGAGGCTCTGGAAACACCAGGAGATTCTGAGTTTTGTCATGGTTCATAGTTTACCCTGAGCTTGCCTCAAGTGCCCTGTACACATCAGCCCTCTTCCAGGCTCTAGAAATAAGTCTGTCTTGTCTATTGAAAGGCAGGGAGGATTAAGGGAGATAAATATGTATCGTTGTGTTCTGCTCAGGTACACCACGTGTGTGAGTTTTTCGTGTTGCAGCAGTGTGTTGATGAGACGCTGGAAGCTATGGCATCAGTATTTTGTATACCAGCAGGGTCACCCATAGTGGACAGGTTTCAGTGAAGCTTCCAGATGAAGACAGATGAGGCAAAAGGACCTAGCGATCTACTTCTAGTTAAAAATTTTGGCCAGTGAAAACGTTAGAGACAGCAGCAGAGTACTCTCTGATCTAGTTCTGAAAGATGAGCTCCTCAAGTTGGGTGGCACTCAAAATGTGGTTGGGGAATGTCTGCCTGCTTAAAGTTGACCTTAATGCCATGGATGGTGTCAGACTTTTGGGACCTTCCTTTGCTGATCTGATGTGACTCAAAGTGTGAAGAAAGAATTGTAAACATCCATTAGTAGTTGGAACATGGAATTTACAAAGTATGAATCAAAGAACATTAGAACTTGTCAAAAATGAAATGGAATGCTTGAAGATCAGTATCTATCCTAGACTTTAGTGAGCTGAAATGGACTGGTATTAGCCACTTTGAGTTGGAAAATCATGTGGTCTTCTCTGCTGGAGATGACCAGTTGAAAAGGATTATGTCACAATAGTTGTCAGAAAGAACACCCCAAGATTTATCCTGAAGTACAGCACTGTCACTGATAGGATAATATCCATATGCCTACATGTAAGACCAATTAATACAGCTATTTTCAAATTTATGCACCAAGAGCTAATGCCAAAGATGAAGAAACTGAAGGTTTTTACCAACTGCTGCAATCTGAAATTGGTCAAACATGCAATCAAGATGAATTGGTAATTACTGGTGAGTGGAATATGAAAGTTGGAAACAAAGAACGGTCAGTAGTTGAAAAATGTGGCCTTGGTGATACACATGATGTCAGAGATTGTAGAATAGAATTTTTGCAAGACTAAAGACTTAGTTGCTGGAAATACCTTTTTCTGACAGCGTAGAAGTCAACTGTCCATGTAGACATTGCTAGATGGAATATATAGAAATCAAATCAACTAGATCAGTGGAATGAAATGACAAGGAAGCTCAATATTATCAGTCAGAACAAGGCCAGGAGTTGACTGTGGGACAGACCATCAGTTACTCATAAGCAAAATCAAGTTAAAGCTGAAGAAAATTAAAGACGTCCAGAAGAGCCGAAGAATGACCTTGTCTTAGTCATCTAGTGCTGCGGGACAGGAACCTTTGTGGTATAATGGTTAAGAGCTAGAGCTGCTAATCAAAAGGTCAGCAGTTTGAATCTATCATCTGTTCCTTGAAAACTCAGTAGGACAGTTCTGCTCTGTCTTGTAGGTTGCTATGAGTTGGAATCAACTTGATGGGAGTGAATATAGAATCAATATACTGGTAATTTGGTGCCTTTGGTTGTATAGTGGTTAGGTACAGTGGCTGCTAACCAAAAGGTTGACAATTCAAATCTGCCAGGCACCTCTTGGAAGCCCTATGAGGCAGTTTTGGTCTGTCCTGTAGGTTTGCTCTACATTAGCATCAGCTTGATGGCAATAGATTTTTAATTTTTTTTTTTTTAAGTATAAGGGCCTAGAAAGGAATTGCCAAGCTGGAAAGGATTTAATGTCTGTCAAGCTCATTGCATTCAGTTTTTCAGATGAACGACTTGCCACGCAGGCAGAGCAGGAACCTAGAACACAGGGTTTCTGACTTCTAGTGATGGGCACTTTCCCAGACATTCCAAGACTGCTGCTCTTATGTCATGACTGGAGGGGCTGTCATGACTTGAGAAGAGGACCTTCTGCCTCAAACACCCACCCTGCTGCCTGGCATCATCCATGAGAGCATTTATTATTCAAAGCTTGAGAAAATTTTACATTACAAATATTCTCTTGAAATACAGATGTCTCCGGGAGGAGTCCCATGTTAAACCTGTTTTAGCCAACACCTTAGATAAAACCCACCGCTGTCAAGTGGGATCTGACTCATTGCAACCCTAGAGATCAGAGTAGAATTGCCCCATAGAATTTCCAAGGAGTGCCTGCAGATTTGAACTGCCAACCTTTTGGTTAGTCACTTAACCCACTGTGCCGCCAAGGTTTCTAACACCTTAGATACCAGCTGTCATCTTAGAAGGAAAGAGCAGAATAAAACTGACATAAGTTTAGAGTATGGGGAGATGTCCGTGGAAGAAATGGGCATTGATAAGACTTGTTGACATGCATGATTGGCTTTAATCTTCATAACAATATCATCTACCTATAACTTAAATAGTACTATTTTTGTGTTAGAGATGAGGAGCTCAAGATTCAGATGGATTAAGTGCTTTACCCAAGGCCTGCACACACTTATATGGGTCCAAAAAACCAACAAACAAGTCACCCACCACAAAAAAGCCACAAAACAAAACAAAAAAAAAACCCAGTCTCACAACTTCACTCTTGTGCCCTACCTGTACTTCATCCAAATTTCTTTTTTTCTTCTTTTTATTTTCGTCTGCTCCTTTACTTTATTGAACATCTGTTTTAAGATGCAGAATGATGGTAATGTAAATGTCTCATCTTCCTGGGAAGCTGTATAATTTGTAAATAGTTGCCCGAAACATTCTGTTACTGCTCTGTTGGTAGATGATCCAGGTATGTTAATTTTCTTCTTGCTGCACCCTGAAGGAGTTAGACTTTGTGATGGGTAGAATAAAGACTTTTGTCTCCACCGCCCTCCTCGCAGTGATTTTTACAGCCATTTTATGAGCTTTGGTGATTGTCCTGAGCCAAATTTATTTTGAATTTCAAAGCACAAGTGCTTGGGTTGACTGCCTTGTGACAGAGACCGTGTGTCACTTTGAATAGCAGCTTAAGTTTTTCAGGCTATGGAAGGTCATGGATGTATCTGGTCATTGTGGACTGAGACAATTTGCATTAAGTGACAATTCAAACACTAAGCAAGTATTTACAGCTGCCTTATCTGTACCCAACAGAAGCCAGGAGCAGAGGTGACAGGACCAAGCAATTAATTCCTGATCTCCAGTCCCCTCCCCCTGCCTGGGAGGTTAATCTCCTAAAAGGAACAATAGAGTGCTTGGTAGAACAGTTGTGTGGCTTAGCCTGTGAGTGGTGTAGAAGTACTAACACTGAGACCAGTGGAGCCACGGTGACTAGGAGACCTCTGTGATGGAGTTGGGGCCTTTGGTGAACCAAAAATTGGGACTTTGTAAGGATGCAGGGGAATGAGATCCAGTGTGGTGCGTTTTGAAGAGCACAAAACTGACAGGTGATTGGCCAGTGGGTTCTGGTCTTCATTGTTCAGCAAGTTAATTATGGGACTGTCAACCAATACTTTTACCTCTTGGCCCATGTGCTTTAATGAGAGAATGAGACTAGATCTTCTCTAAGGACTTGTTTGCATTATCTAGTGCTGCTTTAATGAGAATACCACACGTGGTAGGCCTTGACAAAGAGATATTTATTCTCTAACAGTCTAGGAGGCTAGAAGTCACCAATACCTGGGAATCATGGCCTAGTCAAGTTGACATGCATTTTGGGGGGTACACAATTCAGTCCATAATATGCCCCTTATAGCTTTAAGATTTTAAAATTTTGAGATGTTCCGGTTAATTAAATCAGTTGAGGATGGAGAAGTGGATCTTGATGACTAATGAGAGCACACAGAGGCAGACGGTGCAGGGGCCTGAGTGGTGTCTGCTTTGCACTGCAAGTTTTCATTCTTGGGTATTGGAAACTATTGTCGACACTGTTAGAGTAGTTTCTAACTTTATTCTTTGTGATTCTTTTTGTTCCTCGTACTTATCATACCCTCATATGTCACCTGTAAAGGGCAGTAAACATCTGAAACACAGGGCCACACCTTATTAATACTGTGTCTAGTACAGTGTCCGATACGTATTTGCTGCCCAATAAATATTTTCTAGGTAGACTTCACCAGACTAAAGTACTTGTCTCCTTTTTGGAACTTCTGGACCACTGTGGCAGTCTTCAGAATTGATTCTTAACCACTGCCATCGAGTCTATTCCAACACCTAGTGACCCCACAGGACAGAGTAGAATTGCCCCATAGTGTTTCCAAGGAGTGGTTGGTGGATTCGAACTACCAACCTTTTGGTTAGAAATTGAACATTAAACCGCTGTGTCACCAGGGCTCCGGGATTGATTCTAGAAGCTGGTAAAGACAGAAAATGTCCTTTGTTAGGTGAGCAATAAATAAATAAATAAATAAATGGGGCCCATGCCTCTGTTTCTCCATCGTTTTCTTCCTGTCACTGCAGTGGACACGTGTATTGTGTTAGAGCAGCACTATTTTTATTTAGATGTAGAAATAAAAGAAAGAAGGTGTGGATTTCAGACTGATTATCTGCTTTCTTTGCAGTCCCATGGAAATGTGAATTTTCATGTTGCTAGGCAAAGTTCACTGGTGTAGAAAATTTTCCTTACATCTTGCCTTTCTACAGAAGATCCTTTTTTTTTTTTTTCCTTCTCCCCCTGAAGTTTTGCTTGTTAAGATTCAGGCTTCAGTGATGTTTGCAAGTTTCTTGCCCAAATCAGTTCAGTAACAATTTCCCAAGACTTGTCTGTTTCCCGTTAGGTCTGTAAATGATCTGACTTGCGTGACCTCATTCTGTGCTAATGGTAGCATGGTTTAAGGAGAAGCAGTGGCTGCTGGGTAAGGCTGTTATATTTTATGATTCCTGTATTTTATCTACTTAGTTCTGTCCTATAGAAGACATGACATTGTGCATGAGTAATGCAAGCTTGACATAGTTGAATGGGAATGTGTAAGTCAATGAATCACCTTTGAAAAGGTTAGTGGTAGCTTTAAGCATTACAGATTCAACAAAACTCATCTCTACCATTAAAATCTCTCTGTTCCTTCTTGTGTTTGAAACATTTAAGACCTTTATTCTTTAATTGTTCCCTTGTTTCTCTTCCACCCAAGTTCCCTGTCAGAGTGTTTTATCTACATTGTGTCTACATGGAGACTTTTTCCTTATTTCTCATAGGAAATAGGATTCACTGGGATTATTAAAACACTTGCGTAAGAAAAGGGACACCTGTCCAGCTTTCGTGAATCAGTGTGAATGGGATGAAAATTAATAAACAAACCCCTGGCTAACTCAGTGTATGGGAATTATTGGAGACAGTGCTATCTGAAATTGTAGGCTTTTCTTTAGCTGTATCTGAGAATCTCTGAAGATCTGAATTTTTAGGAGATTGGGACCTATAGTGTCTTTCATTCTACTTAAGTCGTTCTACTTGTGTTCTATAATTGATAGTTAATTTTCAAGGATAGTAAAGGAACTGGGTTCTCCTGGCTTAATAAGTATTTAAGCTAGTAGAATAAAGGCAAATTCTAAGTCTAGCTAACACTTTCTGCCTGAAATTTGTCAAGGCTTTTCAGTGCTGTGTGCTTTTGGTTCCTTGTCTGTGAACCAAGACAGAATAGCTTCTCTCTTCATTCTTTTGTGTCTGTTTTCATTAGGGAGGGTACGGTAGTAAGGAGTAGGAGAGAGATAGACAGAGAGAGACACACACACAGACAAGGAAAGACAGGAAAAACAGACGTAACACAACACATAAACACAGGGAAAAGGGTGTGTGTGTGTAGAGTTTCTCCTCACTGTTGGCCTACTGAGTTAAAAATTGATGCTTTTACAAACACTTTTGATAAAATTTAATGTCTCAGAGTGAAAGACATATATTTTTCCTTGAATTAGATTATAAGTATTTTGAAAGCAGAGACTTTTATCTTCCCCATCTTACATAAGACAATTCAAGGCAACCTCAAAAAACTAAAAATGTTAATTTCCTAGATTTGTTCATGTTGGCGTAGTCCCAGTTGTTTTAACTGTTTTGGAAAGCATTCCAAAGTGTTCATTAGGGGACTCTAATCTCAGAGTAATGCACACACATATTTTTCAAGTGGCACTTTTAAAATAATTGGCCTCCTGGTCCATGGGAGAAGGTTGAGAATGTCCTTGGAGGGAATTGTTAAAATTTCAAATAAGTGACTGCCAGAGTAACTTGTTGTTGGAATGGATTCTTTTCCTCAACAATCAGCTGATGTGTGTTTCACTGGATAACAACTTTTTGATACCTTTCTGCACAGGAAAGGTCTTTAATATCAGATGTTGTACAAACATTTGCTCAGAGTGTAAAAAGTTTTAAAATAATTTCTCTTTTTGGGGTGATAATTTAAATTTTTGCAAGCACACTCAGAGCTATTCTACCCATTTACCAGTTGTGTTGACTTGGACTCATGGTGACTTCATGTATTTTAGAGTAGAATTATACTCTCTAAGGTTTTCTTTTTTCTAAATTTTGTTTATTTTGTTATTAAGAATATACACAGCCAAACAAATACCAGTGCAGCATCCATAGGGTTTTCAATGGCCGATGTTTTGGTACTGGCTCTCCAGCCCTGTTTCCCTCTCAGGTGGACTCAAATCCCCAACCTTTTAGTTAGCAGCTGAGTGTGTTAACTGTACTGCTCAGGGAGTTCAGAACTATTCTAGAGATGTATAAAATTTAGAATCATAACACCTTCATTTTCTGTATCATCTTACATGAATTTGAAGGTTGGGTGGCTGAAACTTGCTGCAGTGAACTGGTTTATCTCTTTGGGCTATGTGATTGTATAACAGGGTTTCCCAGCTAGTGAGCTGATGTCTTCAAAGATGCTGTGGTTGATGTCCAGTGGGGTCACTGTGCCCAACTCTTCCTCTTTTTAGTTTCTACCATTTTTAGGGATTTCTGAATCTATTCCTGTCTTCACCACTGATGTCTCAAAATTTTAAGGAAACATAAGGTAGGTTATTTCCATAAAAAGTATTTTGGAGTCCAAGTCAGTATTTCTGAGTTCCCTTGCTAGTGGAATCAGCCAAGTTCTCTTTGGAAATAAACTTTCTTTTAGTGCAACGCTCACTTGGAGGTTTCAGTAAAGTACGTGAAGGTAGGAAACACCTTCCTTCCTGTCAGACCTCAGCTGCAGAGTCCTTTCCTCATCTGCCCAAAGAAGGAAGCCCGTTGCAAACCTTTCAGGAAACAAGACCCATCTGCTTGAGTTTGGGCTCTCTGCTCGCCTTGCTTCCCTCCCTCACCCGGAGCAGAAGGATTATTGTCATTTTGTTGTTTCTTCGGGTTCAGAGCCTGCTTGGCTTTAGGGTGGCCTGGAAATGGCTTTTCGTTGTTAGCGTGTCCTGCTGTAGACAGTCCCTGAAATTCTCTTTGGCTCAGACTGTACTACACTGTGTGACAATTATCGGCTATTACTAAATGTACCTGCTGGGGGGTCTTTAGGTGATGGTTAATGCCAGACTCTCTTTTATAAAAACTGGCTTCAGAAGTAAAACAATACAGATATATTCACATTCCCAGCAGAAGCCCAAAATATATTTATTTATAATCTCAGACATTTGGACATAGCTGATTAGGAACTGTTGATACTTCTCTTGCTATGGCTTCAAATTGGCTACTCAGATGAATTGAAAATAAAATAGTTGATGAACAATTAAGTATACAAACAAGATCGAGGGAGGTGTTATTCACTTGTTTAGAAGAATAATGAGAGCTTTAGCATGCTGGTTCCTAAGATTAGGCTCATATGCTTGGAAAGGATCTTAGCTATGATCTATGAGGCCCATGTTTGGTCAGCTGTACATTGAGATGAGGTGGAAGAGATGGTCTCCCTGCTCTGAAATTCTTTAAAACAGTGTTATGGGCATGTCAGTACAGAGGCGGTGAATTTTAGCATCTGCTTTAGGAATAAGAGTGAGTGTTCCTCTTGGAATTTGTCAAAAACAATGGATTCTAGCACCTTCCTGCTGGTAGAATGCCGTACAACCTAGTTTTTACTGTATCACAATTCATTTGGAATTTACTCAGTTTAAATTTTATTTTAGAAGTAAATAGTTTCAATTTTATAACTAATTCATAAGAATTATACTAATACAGCCTCAAAAACCAGCTCACGACAATCTCTGTGGATTCCAGTGTGTGCAGCCATGGCCTTACTACCTTCTCAAACTTCCCACTTCCTTGCACTTCCTTTTTCACCCCTTCACAGCACAGCGCTTCTCAGCAGCGTCCTCATGACCTCTGCTCAGCCCTCTTCTCATCAGTCTCTTAACCCCGAGGGCCAGTGTTAGTCTTCTCCTTCTCCTTCCTCCTTTTTTTTAACATTTTACTGTATGCTATGTGCAAATTTCGCACAGCAGCTTAGTTTCCCATTCAGCAGTTCATACAGCAGTTTCCTGACATTGATTGCTGTTCCCACAGTGGGTCAGCACTCGTTGATTGCTGTTCCCACAGTGGGTCAGCACTCTCCCTGTTTCCGCTCTGCCTTCGCCGTTCCCATCCATCCGGTTTGCCTGCCTTTCCTTGCCTTCTCATCTTCACTTTTGGGCAAATATTGCCCATTATTCTAAGGAGCACATTTCTCATGAGTGCTGTTTATTTTGTGGACCACTCTATTATTTGGCTGAAAGTTGACCTCGAGGAATGGCTTCAGTTCCAGGATGAGAGATTGCCTTAGGGTGATTGTCTCAGGGGTTGTGCCAGGCTCCATCCATCCAGTAAGTCTAACTTTTTTTTTTAAAGGAATTTAAGTTTTGTTCTATGTTTTTCTTACCCATTCTAACCAGGACCTTTTATTGTGTCCCCTGCTCAGAGTGATCAGTCATGGTAGCTGGGCACCGTCTAGTTCTTCTTGTTTCAGGCTAGAGGAGGCTGTGGTTTGTGTAGGCGATCTAGTTCTTGTTTCAGGCTAGAGGAGGCTGTGGTTTGTGTAGCTGGTTAGTTCACTAGGCAGTTGCTCCCTTGAATCTCTGTCTTGGAAGAAATATAGTCAAAATGCTCTTTTGAAATGAGGATGGCAAGACTTCTGTCTCACATACTTTGGACATATTATCAGTAGGGACTAGTTCCTGGAGAAAGATGTCATACTTGGTAAAGTGAAGGGTCAGTGAAAAAGAAGAAGCCTCTGAAAGAAATGGGTTGACACAGTAGCTGCAGTAATGGGCTCAAAGTTAGCCTTGATTGTGGGGATGGTGCAGGATGCTCAGTGTTACATTCTGTTATATGTAGGGTTGCTGGGAGTCAAAGCTGACTCAACAGCATCTAACAACAATATGAATGAGGGATATTGGTCTGCGATTTTCTTTTTCTGCTGTGTCTGCCTGACTTTGGTATCCAAGTTACACTGGCTTCACAGAAGTTGCTAGAGAGTATTTCTTCTTTCTTTACACTCAGGAATATTTTGAGTAAAACTGATGTTACCTCTTCTCTGACCATTTGGTAGAATTCTCTAGTGAAGCCATTTGGGCTGGGACTTTTTTGTGTGTGTTTTTGGGGGGGGGGTGTTTTTACTTATTAATTTTATGACATCTTCAGTTTCTTCCTCTATTATGGATTTGCTTAGGTTTTGAACTTGTGTTTTTATTAGTTTAGATAGCGTGTTTCTATAATTTTTTTTTTCTTGGTTTGGTCTCCAAATTTGTTCCATTAAAGTTTTCATACTATTCTGTAATAATACTCTTTCTTGGTTGGTTCTGTTGTGATATTGCACATTTCATTTCTTGTTTCAGTTGTGTGCCTCTTCTCATTTTTTTACTTTGTCATTTTGGCCAGTAGCTTATCATTTTTATTGAGCCTCTTAAAGAATCAGTTTCCATTTTTTGATGATTCTTGCACTATTTTCTGTTTCATTATTTCATTTATTCTGGTGACTGTGGACTTCTTTTACTGTGTGTTATAGGTTTTATTATGTTCCCCCAAAGTGTGTGTTGTGAATAATCACATTTGTGTTGGATTGGTTTTGTTTATCTTAATGAGGCAGGAGTTAATCTCTCCTGAGATATAAAAGAGATTACACAAGTTAGCAGAGTAGAGAAGGGGAGAGATAGATGCCAAGACACATAGAGATCTCAAAGGAACCAGGAGTCAGAAGCTCAAGAGAGAAGCACATTCCTCTAGAGCTGATAGACAGAAAGCCTTCCCCTAGAGCCCGTGAGCTGAATTCAGACTTCTAGCCTACACTGTGAGAAAATAATTTTCTGTTTGTTACAGCCATCCACTTGTGATAGCTTTGTCTTTGAAGTAGTAGATAGCTAAGATGTTCGGGTCGCCATGAGTCAGATCTGACTCGATGACACTTGGCTGGCTTTCTATTTGTTTAAATTGCTGGGTGAAGTTTTTGACTTTGGATCTTCGCTTTTGATGTGTGCATTTACTACAATAAATTTTCCTGTGAGCCCTGCTGTGGTTGTGTCACAGAGGGTTTGGTGTATTGTGTCTTCACTTGTAATCGATGCTACGACTTTTTGAATTTCATTTTAATGTTTTCCATGATGGACTCATTTTTAATAAGATGTTGTTTGGTTACCCTGTATTTAACTTTCTCCCCTTACTTTTTCTGTTGTTGATTTCTAGTTTGTAACACCATGGTCAGAGAAGCTACTTCGTGTCATGTCCATATTTTTTTAATGTATTGAGGCTTATTTTGTGGCCTAGGATATGGTCTATTCTGGAAAAAGATCCATGTATGTTAGACAAGAAAGTGTATGGTTCTAAGGTTGGATGGTGTGTTCTGTATATGTCTTTGAGCTTGTGTTTTTATTAGTTTAGATAGTGTGTTTCTAGAATGTTTTTTTTTTTGGTTTGGTCTCCAAATTTGTTCCATTAAAGTTTTCATACTATTCTGTAATAATACTCTTTCTTGGTTGGTTCTGTTGTGATATTGTGATATTGCACATTGTATTATATCAATAAGTCATTTCATGAGTATTGATATTTTCGCTGTGAAGAAAGAAGAAATACTCTCTAATGACGTCTGTGAAGCCAGTGTAACTTGGATACCAAAGTCAGGCAAAGACAGCAGAAAATCGCAGACCAATATCCCTCATTCATATTGTTGTTAGATGCTGTTGAGTCAGCTCTGACTCCCAGCAACCCTACATATAACAGAATGTACCATTTGAGTTCAAGTTGATTGATTGTATTATTTACATCTTCTGTGTCTTTACTGAGTTACTTTTTAGTTGTTCCATCCATCATCAAAAGTGATGTGGTCAGATTTCCTACTGCTATTGTTATTATTGCTGTTAGGTGCTGCTGAATTGGTTCTGACTCATAGCAACTTGATATATAGCAAACGAAATAACTGTCCAGTCCTATGCCATTCTCAAAATTCTTTCTGTGCTTGAACTCACTGTTGTTGATCTGTTCTTCTTTGGACTTCCTTATTCATTGTCAGCTTTTGCATACAGCTATTATTGTAGGACTGTTTCTTTCATAGCTTCTTTATGTATTTTGAAACTCTGTCATTAGGTATGTAAACGTTTACTATTGCTATCTTTTTGGTGGATGGATCAACAGTTTAATCACTATATAAAGCCCTTTTTCTCTTATAACGGATTTTGACTGGAGGTTTATTTCATTCACAATTATTATTGCTTCTGCTTTCTTTTGGATACAGTTTCTTTGATTTTTTTTTTTTGTTTGTTTCAGCCATTAGATTTTTAACTTATTTGTGTCTTTGTCTAGAGTGTGTCTCTTGTAGGCAACATAGTGATGGGTCACTTTTTTATTTTTTATTTTATTTTTTTAATTCAGTCTTCCTTTTTGTCTCCGAACTGGTGCATTTAATCTATTTACATTCAGTGTCATTACTGATAGGTATGGATCCATTGCTGTCATTTTATTAAGCAGTTTTTTGTGGTGTTGTTTCTTTGTTCCTTCTAATTGTCGGTGCTGGGTTCTTTTTGTATGTAGATTTTCTTTTCCTATAAATCATTGCTGTTTTTGTGTTTACTGAGGTTTCTTCTTCTTCTTTGTTTTGGTGAGTAGATTTGTTACTTTCTTTGTAGCTATGCTGAAGTCTACCTGAATCCTCTCAAAATTAAAATATATTATCTTGACTTCCTCACCATAAGTGAATCTTTTATTTCCCCTTTTTGTTTTGAAATTATTATTATTTATAGCTTAACTCCACTGATTCCACATAGACAATTTTATAGCTTTATTTTGCTTTTGTGAAGTCTTTATTGAGTTGGTGTCTGGCTGATGTCATCAGATGGCTGTATCTGCTGCTTTTGTCTGATGATGTTAGTTCTGTATCCAAAGGACTCCTTATAGAATTCATTGTAAAACTGGTTTAGTCTTTACAAATTACCTTAGTTTCTGAGTATTTGGGAATGTTTTGGTTTTCATATCAATTCTGAAAGAAAATTTAGCTGAATATAAGTTGGAATCAATGGCCATCAGTTTTATAATTTTTATGTGATACTTGGTTGACAGTTCTTTTTTTTCATGAGCTGCTTTCATAATTCCTTTTTTTGTTGGTTTTGGAAAGTTTGATTTTGGTATGTTCCGGTGGTATTTTTGGAGTGGTCTCTCCCATATAGGGCTCCATGAGCTGTTTGAATGGCAGCTTTCTTGTCATCCATGATATTTAATAAATTTTCAACCAAGATAGTTTTCTTTTATCCGTCTTACCTGGAAATCATATTACATAGAGATTATGCCTCTAGACTGTGTCCAACATCACTTTTAGGTTGATTTCGTTTTTCTTCTTTCTTTTTTTCCTGATTGTTCCTCAAATTAGTATGAAGGGGTTTGTCCTCTATTTTGCTGATCCTTTCTCCTGCTGATGCAGTTCTGTTTTTGTGTCCTTCCACTGAGTTATCTATTTCTGATAATTTGTTGTTAATATCTTGAATTTTTAATTGTTGTGTTTTCTAATTTTTATTTCATCTATCATTTTGTTCTTGTTGTTGTTTTGTTCAGTTCTTGTAGGTTTTTTCCTGTGGTTTCCTTGATATCTGTGGGGATTCTAAATAGAAGTCTTTTGAATTTCATCTCAAAAACAAAAAACTCAAAGTGATTGCCACTGAGTCAGTTCAGACTCATAGAAACCCTGTAGAATTGAGTAGAACTACCCTATAGGGTTCCCAAGGAGTGGCTGTTAATTCAAACTTGTGACCTTTTGTTTAGCAGTAATAGCTTGCCATCAGGACTCTGGATTCCTTCTCAGGTTGTTCTGTTATTGTTTCTCCCTTAAGAAGATTTCTTTTTCCCCTTTGTTTTGCTCATTCGTTTGAGCCATCGTACCCCCTTTTAAAAAAGAAATACGATTGGTTATTCTCTACTGTCTTTAAGGCATTGAAGTGTTATTTTGTTTGTCGGCACTTGGTGGGCTGGCTGGCTGTGTATTTATTGATTTGTTTTGATAGGGTAGGCAGAGCAGATGTGCTTTGCTGATCACTCATCTGACTGCACAGGTGTGCTCACCACCTGTTGCTGTGTGGATAGGGTAGTGGTGTGCAGGCCAAGTGCATGTCACTGTTAACTGGTCATGCAGTGTGGCTGAGTGGGCTAGGTAGGTGTGAGATGCCACCTTCCATTGATTCATCAATGTGGAGGACATAGTGGCCCTTGCCAGGTGGACAGGGCAGTAGGTGGGATGATTGTGATGAGTAACTGGCAGTGTGAGAATGCTTATTGTCACTTTCTTGGTGGATAGGACAATCAATAGGAGAATGTGGTAGACAGCTAGAGGTGCAGGAATATTCTTTGCTGCTTGCCAGGTGGCTGGGGTGGTGAGTGGGATGGGTATGGTAGGCGACTGGATGTGTAGGAGCACTCTGTGCTGCTCACTGGGTGGGCATGCTGGCCAGCATGGGTTGAAGTGGGTGACCAGCTGTGTGGGACACTTTAGTGATGCATGCCAAGTGAGTGGGGCAGTGGGCAGGGTGAGGTTGCAGCTGAACCGGGTGTGGAACTATACCTACCTGTCTCTGGTGGGTGATATGGTGGGTAAATGGGGTGCGGGGCACTCACTACCTGTTTCTGGGTGGAATCAGTGGTAGGAGTGAAGGTATGGCAGAGAACCAAGGTAATGAAGATCACGGGTGCTCTCTGTGCTGCTTGTTGGGTGGATGGGGTGGTGCGTGAAGAGGTGAGTAGTGGCTTCCAGAGTTCCATCAGATAGGGGACCTAGTGCTAACATTTGATGGATCTGTTACTTGTGTGCTCCCTACCCTAATGGTCAGGGACCACCTCTGCTGAGTAGTCTTGTCTCTGGATCCTGACTCCCTGTCTCCTTCCTCTTGTTTCCTTCCTTAGATCTGGTTGGCATTCTGCTCACCTCGCTTTACTCTGGCTATTTCTTTACAGTTTCTGTCTCCTGTTGGGAAATCTATGAGTTTGCCTTCCTGAGCTGTTCATCAGCATTGCGGCTGGCGTTGTCTCAAGATGGCCACACTGTGCCAGACAGGCTGGCAGGGCGCCTGTCCTCCATATCTCTTCTTGATCACAGTTTTCATTTAGTTTCTTCTTCCAGTTGATGTTTGTTGTAATTACGTGTCCTTCCATTTGATGCTCTGGGTTCTAGGGTTGTCGCGTGTGTCTGTTTTACTTGGTTTCTAGAGTCTTTGCCTATGTGGGGTGGCATGATATGTCTGACTTAGCCATTATCTTGGGGCATGGTTATTCTTGTTCCTGGAGCTGGGGTTTATGCTGTCTCTCTGTTTGTAGTGCTCCTTTTCTGTTTCTGACTGAAGGCAGATGTTCCTCTTCTTCCTGTAGCCTCTACATCATTTGTTTTATAAAGGAAAAAATTTAGGATAACATAATTAGAGACATTGGGTTATTTCTCAACATGTACATGCCCTGCATGTTCTGAGCCCCATATAGCATGCATTGGAATGGTGAAGAGACAAAAAAATGTGTGTCCAACTGGCGCAGTGGTGGGTATGAGATCACTGGACAGGAATTCTTTTGCCATATGGTATTTACTGGAGTGTCACAGGGATAATTTTGCTTTTTTTTTGTTTCACAATTGAGGATCCATTTTAATTTCCTCTTCAAGAAGAGAGTGATGTCTCTTATCAAATGGTGTTTAAAACTCTCCCTCGTGTCATCAGAATGTGCAAAAGGATGCTCATATCACGGAGACCTACAGCCACCAGAAAGCCCTCAAGAATAAAAGAATGGATATGTCACATTAATGTCAAGCTCCATTGAACAAAAACACAAAACACGGTGATCCAGTTAGAAAAAAATCGCTGTCACAGTTACCCAGGTTTCACTTTGTACCTGTCCATTAGTGAGAAGTAATGTAAAAAGACTACTGTTTGACCTATACTGTGTTACATAGAGATGTGCCTAGTAAGTGATAATGATTCTCAACCAGAACTAATTATTTACAATATTGTCTTCATAAATTCTAGGCTGGGAATTTATGGGTAGGAACCATTTAGCAATTTATAGCTAATGTTTTACCATTTGAACTAGGGAAAAAGTAATCACTGCACAATTCTGTTTCAAGTCTTATTTCTGATTTAGGATTCTACAGATTCATAGGCTACCCACCAAGTTTCTAGAATGTTCTCAGAAGGGGTATGCTTAGTCATCTAGGTCTACTGTATCAGAAATATCACAAATGGATGGCTTTAACCAAGAGAAGTTTATTCTTTCACAGACTGATTGATTACCAGTCCAAATTCAGGGTATTACCTCCAGGGGGAGACTTTTTGTCTCTAGGAGAAGGTCATCATCGTCAGTTTTCCCTTGGTCTAGAGCTCCTCCGTAGATGTACTCCATGTTTAAAGGAACGTGCTCTGTTCACAGTGCTACTTTCTTGGTGGTAAGAGGTCCACTTGTCTCTGTGCTCGCTTCTGTCTTTCATATCTCAAAACAGATTGGTTTTAGATGAAATCTAATTCTGCAGATTGAGAACTGCTTTCTTAACGTAACTGACACTAATCCCATCTCATCACTACTATAGAGTTAGATTTTATAACACACAGAAAAATCATACCAGATGGCAAAACAGTGGACATTTACACAATACTGGGAATCATGGACCAGCCATGTTGACAGGTATTTTTGTGGAATACAATGAAATCAATAACAGAGTGCTACTAATTTTTCAGCAAAGGAGGGCGCCATACATGTGAGGAGGAAAGAGCAGTGTGGTTGTGGAGGTGGCCTAGCAGAATCACCCTTCCGTCACCGGGTCTTTGCCCAGCAGACTGTCTCTTCCGTCACTGGGTCTATGCAAAATAACCTCTCATTCTTACTCTTGCCTTATGAGCCCAGCATACCAGACTCCTCACTGCAGGAGGTGAAAATGCCTACCCTCAAAGGGTTTATAATTTATTTGTTTGTGGAGCTTAATTGTAGGTATGTGTGGGGGTCACCATGAGTCAGATCCGACTCGACGGCACTTGGCCTTTTGGCGTGGATGGGGAGAGTTACAAGAATTAGCAAAATCCAGGAGAGACAACTGAGGGTGGACTTACGGCCTTCTCTTCTTGTTTGTTCTTCATGTAACTCATGGGGAAAGGTCATTGTCATGGATGCAATTGTGTCCCCCACAAAATATGTGTAGCCATGTGCCTGGGTCATGATGCCCAGTATTTTATGATTGTCCTCCATTTTGTGATTTTCCTGTGCTGTATGTGAAATGAGTAGAGTGAGACTGTAAATCCCTTTATAAGATCACCTCCCTGCTCCACTGTAACGAGAGTTTCCCTGGAGTATGGCTCACCCCACTCGTAATCCTTTTATCCTACAACAGATAAAAGGAAAGGGAAGCAAGCAGAGAGTTGGGAACTTCACACCATCAAGCAAGCAGCACCAGAGAAAAGCGCGTCACTTAACGGCACTTGGCTGACTTGGCTCAGACCTGAGGCTCCTCTGTCAAGGTGCTCCCTGGACAAAGACTGCTAGAACACAAGGACTTTCCTCCAGAGCCACCAAGGGGGAAAGCCTTCCCCTGGAGCAGACATCCTGAATTTGGACTTGTAGCCTACTGGACTGTATAAGAATAAACTTTACTTTGTTACTTTGTTAAAGCCATCCAGTCTGTGGTGTTTCTGTTAGAGCAGCACTAGCTGACTAAAACAGGTATCATATCACAAAAATTCTCTGCAACATTTCTTAGGAAATAGCTATGTCCTTCAAGTATTGAAATATCATTGTGTGGTGTTTCTTGAGGAAGGAGACACAATGCAGGGTTCAGCAGTGTGTCAGCTCAGAGCCATGATGAGTTATTGAGAACTCAAGGCTATACTTGATGGTAATAAGCTCACTTTTCATCATTTGTTCTAATTGCTTTATACAGTCATTAAGAGAGAAGACTGTGATGTGAATTTTATTTGACACTTTGGCTAGGCTATGGGTGCCTAGTTGTTTGGCCAAACATTAGTCTAGCTGCTGTCCCACAGTTCAACCTAACATAAATTGTAATGTAATCATTTTTCCGTAATGCAACCTAATGTTATATAGTCAGTCAGTTGAAACAGGAGTTTCTCAATGTCTGTGTTCTATCTCGAGAATATAAGTAGATATTTTGGTAGAACTTGACTCTGTACTGTCATCTGATCTACAGATCTTATGGGAATCTCCAGTCTCATCTGACCCGGAGATTTTGGTCTTGCCAGCCCTCCACAACCACATGAGCTGACACTTTGAAGTTAATCTCTCTCTCTTTGGCTCTCTCCCATGTGTTTTTGTGTGTGTGAGTGTTTCATTGCTTCTGTTTCTTTGGAGAACCCTGACTAAGACAAAGGCCGCTATCCGGACTCTTTGTGACCAAGGAAGTTGTTGCCAGCAGTGCCATCGTCTGTAGCTCTACCGATGCAAATCTGGGCGTGATTGTGACTGTGCTGAGGACCTTTTGTCCTTAACAGAGGAAAAAAAGAAAAAAAACCTCTGTGGGTGGCAAAAGGATCATCCTGATCATGTTTGGAGCTTGAGTATCATTTCCTGAGAAGTTCAAGGTTCCCTGCTAGCTTTAGAGACTCTTGACTGCTAGGACCCCCTTCACTGAAGTCAGAGTTCATGTGCTCGACCCCCAGTTCTGTTCTTGTTATTCTTCTTCACAGTTGTGTTTTCTCCATGCTGAGGACATAATTGTAAAATCTTTTTCCAGAAGCTTCTTTTCTTGTTGAACTATGATAATAAGGGTAAGACATCAGAGTAACAAACCATGTCTTAGTGTCTTCTAAACCAAGATAGTTGTGAAAGTCTTTAAGTACTTTTTTTAAGCACTAGACAAATGCAAAAATTAATTAACAGTAGCTAGTGATCACTTTTTTTTTTTTTTTAAGTTTCTGCCACTTGCAGGGTTTTTTTTAAATATCAGATAGTTATTTTAATGTTATCTCCAAAATGTTTTAAAAGTGTATAGAAACTTTTAAGGAACCACGCATGATTTGGCTTAAAGTCAATTTACCATATTATCATTTTAAAAAAAGGTTAAGAAGTTGATGTCAGAATATTGATAAAGGGCACTTCTTGAGCACCGCTGCTAAGTGTCACGCATTCAACAAGGAGCCAAGAATAGCCCCTGCCTTCAGGGTGAGCCGAGGAGAGACAGGTGTAAATAATGAACACAGTAGAACTGCATGCTATCCAGGGAATATTCAGATAGCCCCAGGGTTCAGCCTCATCCTCCCTTGAGCTTTCTGATACTACTGATTTTTCTTGACTTTTATGTGTCATTTTTTCCTCTTGGGTGATAGGATCTTATATTTGTGACTTGACAGATGACAGGCTGACTAACAGATGTGCAAGCACTCCTGGAATGGTCGTTTGTCAAAGGAGTAGCACCCCAAAGGCTCAGTGCTTGCCTCTAAGTATGCAGGGTCCCTGGGAAGAGAGGCCTGGAAATACCATGAGAGGGATAGGCTGCCTGTAGTTTTTTTCTGTGATATCTTTCCATAAACAACATTTATTTTTGTGTTAAAAGGGCCTCAGTTACTTTGGCCATGGCCTGTCTGTTCATTTGTGGTATATGGTGGCTTGTGTGTTGTTCTGATCCTGGAAGCTATGCCATTTGGTATTTCAAGCACCAACAGGGTCACACATGGTGCACAGGAACTAGCAGAACTTCCAGACTAAGACAGACTAGGAAGAAAGGCTTTGTGATCTATTTCTAAAAATGAAAACACTAAGGATCACAACAGAATAGTGAGGGAAAATAAGTCCCCTACACTGAGAGGCACTCGGCAGTGACTCAAACAGACCAGTGGTCGTGTTGGTGGCGTAGGACTAGGTAGCTCTGTGTTCTGTTGTACACCGAGTCCCCAGGAGTCAGATTTGACTGGACAGCTGATCAGCAACTCTCCTTACGTTTTATAAAGGTTTCTGAAATAAAACAGAAAGTACAAACTGTGAACAAGGACAAAAATACTGTGTTAGACTTCATCTAAAGTAATAAGCTTCTGTTCTGTGAAAAACTCTATGAAGGGACTGAAAAGACATCATCCAACTGGGAAAAATAGTTTTAAAACATACATATCCAACAAAGCACTTATATTTTACTATATATATTCTTACAATGCATTTTTTGCCATTTTCGATAAAACGATTTCAAGAACTCTAAAAACAAAGAATTCTTAAAAATCTGTAATTATCAAAACAAAAATATGACAGAAAAAGTGGATATGTGAATAGGTAGTTAGCAAAAATAACAAAAATACGAATGGGCAATACCTTAGTGTATTTAAACTTATTACAATTATATGCAAATAATTTTTATCTACCACGTTTTTAAAAATTACAACATCTCAGCAAATCCAATGTAAAGTAAAACAGGCATCTCATATACTTCTGATAGTGTATATTTGCAGATGCTTTATAGAGGCAGTCTGTCAAATGTGTAGGAAAATGCTAGCTGAGTTCTTTTTTATCTGGCATTTGCACGTTTAGGAAAAAACTTCATTTATGTTTTAACTTTATAGTTATTACATCATTGGTTATATTAGTAAAAATAGAAATAATCTAAGTACTCATTAACTGAGGAATAGTTAAATAAATCATGATAAATGCATGATGTAAAATATGTATCTTTAAAAATGATTAAACAGTCTTTTGTATCCATCCATCCATCCATCCATTCATCCATCATCCATCCACCCACCTACTTACTCACCCACCCATCCATCCAGCATCCATTCATCCACCCAACCATGCATCCACTCAACCGTCTGTGCACCCACCCATCTACCCATCCACTCATCCACCCATCCACCCTTCCATCCACTCATCCACCCATCCACCCTTCCATCCACCCATGCATCCGCCCTTCCATCCACCCACCCATCCACCCTTCCACCCTTCCATCCACCCACCCACCCACACATTTCTCTGTGATCAAAGTGACATTTTTGATTTTTAATGCTTTAAAGAGGTCTTTTCCAGCAGATTTGTTCAATGCAATAATCTGTTTTCCTTCTTGCCTGCCACTTCCTTGCTTCCATGGGCATTGATTACTGATCCAAAAAGAAGTGAAGCCCTCGACAACTTCAATTTCTTTGCCATCGATGATTATGTTATTCATTAGTTGTGAGGATTTTCATTTTCTTTATGTCTGGGTGTAATACATACCGAAGACTGCTGTCTTACTTTAATCAGTTAAGTGCTTCAAGTTGTCTTCATTTGTGGCGAGAAGGTTGTGTCATCTGTGTATCTCAGGTTGTTAATGGAGCTACCTTGAATCCCAATGCTGCATTCTTTTTTTATATAGTCTAGCTCCGTGAATTATTTTTTCAGTACACAGATTCAATAATTAAGTGTACAACTCTGGCACGTACTTTTTTCAATTCTGAACCATGTAATCTCATCTTGTTTTGTTCAAGTGACTGCCTCTTGATTCATGTACAGGTTCTCCTGAGCATGATTTAAGTGTTCTGTAATTCCCACTCTTCATAATTTTATCCATAATTTGTTATAATCGACACAGTCAAATGCTTTCACATATTCAAAAAAACAAACATCATTGCGATTTTTTTTTTGCAGTTGGCTAAGATGCATGAGACATCAGCAAAGTTTTCCCTCATTCCATGTCCTCTTCTGAATCTAGCTTGACCTTTAGAAAGTTTACTGTCAGTATAGTATAGCAGTTGTTTTTTAGTTATCTTCAAAATTTTGCTAGCTTGTGATATTAATGATATTGTTTGAAAATTTCCACCTTCTGTTTGATCGCCTTTCTTTGGAGTGAGCAAAATGGATCTTTCCCAGTTGCTTGGCTAAGTAGGGGACTTCCAGATTTCATGGCACAGACACATAGGTATCTCCAGCACTGCATCTGTTTGTTGGTCCCTTGTTATTCCATCAATTTCTGAAGCCTTGTTTTCCATCAATACCTTCATTGAAGCTGGAACTTTTCCCTCTAAGGCAAGCAGTTCTTGATCATAGGCCACTTCCTAAACTGACTGAAACTTGATCAGTTATTTTGGGGATGGTGACTCTATTATGTATTGTCTATATCGTTTGTCGCTTCTTTGTCATTCCAGTTTTTACCTATAGAAACCTTTAGTATTGAAACTTGAGGCCTGAATTTTCATTTCTTCCAGCTTGAGAAATGCCTGTGGTGTGCTTTTGGTTTTCTAAATCTGGGTCTTTTCTGTCTCCAGGTCTTCTTGAGCTGCCGTTTGAAATCTCCTGTTTGTCTCTGTATTTCAAGCGTTTCTTGGTTCAGTATTAAAGTATCAGTGTATTTCTCTAAATCTGAATTATTGTCTGGAAATAAAAGACAATCAGCAAATGATAGATAAATTAAGTCCCATTCCTTTTTGTGGTCAAGTCTCACTCTCAAGCAAAAGTGGTGGCCTCTATATCCCTCTTGCTATTTCCAGGATATGAAGTTTTGTTCTTCTCTGAGGCATCTCACCCATTCATCATCCACATCCATCACCATGTACGCTCAGACATTTTCTAAGGAAAAAACAAGCCTGTATAACCCAAAAAACCCGAAACCCATTTTTATCAAGTTGATTCCGACTCAGAGCGACCCTGTAGGACAGACTAGAACTGTCTTCCAGGAAGCAGCTGGTGGATTCAAACTGCTGACCTTTTGGTTAGCAAGCAAGCTCTTAACCACTGTGGTTGCCAGACAAATGTGTATACACCAAGACCCAACCTGCTGCTATTGAATACTTGGAAAAGAGATTTTGTTCTAAAAGTACCACTGTGCAAATATTTAACTCTGCCCACTGCATAAGAGCTGATTTCCATTATTATCCTCTTTTATTTATAGCTTCTAACATGACTACACCTAGAAAAATCTCTGCTATACATTTATATGTCTTTAAGTCCATGTGAGAAAATGTTCCCTGAATAATGAGATCATCAGACTGTAAGGCAAAGTCAAGAGTTTACTTCTTGCAATGGAAGCTTTCTCTGCTGGGTGTTCTAATATGACGGTTTTCAGATTCTTACCTTTAAACTGAAAAGAGGTGACTGCGTTCATTCTGGAAACCCTGGTGGCATGGTGAGTTAAGTGCTATAGCTGCTGATTGGAAGATTGGCAGTTCAAATCTGCCAGGCACTCCTTGGAAACTCTATGGGGCAGTACTACTCTGACCTCAGGGTTGCTGTGAGTTGGACCTGACTTGACAGCAGTAGGTTTGTTTTCTTGTGGGTATTTATTCAGTTCTATTTATGGTTTAGTAGGCTTTTGAAGGACACCTTGGTGGTGTAGTGGTTAAGAGCTACCACTGCTAACCTAAAGGTCAGCAGTTCGAACCCATTAGCTGCTTCCTGGAAGCTCTACGGGGCTGTTTTACTCTGTCCTAGAGTATGAGTCCGAATTGACTTGATGGCAACAGGTTTGGTTTGGTTTGATTAGGCATCTGAAACATTATGTGGCCAACACAGAACTCTTGTTTGTTTTTTTCCCCCTCAACCAAGTCCCCCTATTTCTCCCATCTCTCTGTTTACCATCTCATTAAATGGCAAACCAATGACTAATTTACTCAAGATATCTTCCTTGATTCATCCGTCTTTTCTTAACCCACCCCTTCTCTCTAGCTTCCAAGACATAAATTATAATTTTGTTGGTTCCACCTCTGAAATATGTTTCAAATCCTTTTATTTCTCTCTTCTTTAGCCACATGTCCCAGTGGTTATTGCAGTAATCTTTTTTTTTCTGGCATTTGCTTCCATTCATATCACTCCCCCTCCACCGAGGCCAGAGTAATAATTTTGAAAATGAAAATCAAATGATGTCACTTTCCTGCTAGAAACCTACAGTGATTTCCTGCTGCACTTAGAATAACACCCAGACTCGTTGCTGTCATTTATAAAATCCTATGCGATGAAGGAAGACTCCTCAACTATTTATAGCTTCTGGAAGGGGAGGGAGTGTCAGTGTGGAGCGTGCTTAATCAAAGTGTTTGACGTCATTCAGCTGACACTCATCAGCTTTTCTTCTTCCGTGTACATTCTTATACAGGCTTATGATTTAATCACTTTCTGTAGGGTAAAGGAAACCCAGGTGTTGTAGTGGGTAAGTGCTACTACGTCTGGTAACCGAAAGACCAGCAGTTTGAATCTTCCAGATGTTTCTTGGGTATTCCGTGGAGCACTTCCACTCTATCCTGTTGGGTCTCTATGAGTCCGAATCAACTCAAAGGCAGTGGGTTTGGTTTATAGGATAAAGGGAAATCAAGGCCTGTATAATGGGCTATTGTGGCAGTTGGTTGTGCGAGAGGGAAAAACAGAAGAAAACCAGAGAATGGAAGAGCAGCAAACTATTTATAGATGTCCAGAAAAGGAATTTTAAAAGGTACACATATCATTACTTGTAAGAAAACAAACACATGACATTGATCCTAGGTTGTTGCTTCTCAGGTAGCAGTCATGTGAAAGAACAGGCCCCATAGAAACGTGGCCTCTGGGGGTTCTGCTAAATGACTGTGGGCGTGTGTGAACACTCATCCAGTATCTGAGTCATTGGTGATCAAGTCAGGAGTGCAGGGATCTTTTAGGCCTCAAGTACACTTTACGGGTGAAGAGACCTTGTTACGGTCCCCAGACTCACAGGGTGGCTTCAGTAAGCTCTGGCTGCTATTGCATTAAATCTCTGGGTATCCTCCAGAGACAGAGGGGTGAAGGCCAAAGCAGCCGCCTTGGAAAACATGCACCTCTTGCCGAAGTGTGCTGTGGCCTTTAAGCATGAAATGTCAAGATGAAAATGGAAAATAGTTCTGAACAATTCATGCCTCAGGAATATGTGAGCCAGCTTCATCGTCTAAGATATTGCTAATTGTATTTATTTTAAAAAGAAAAGATAACATAACGACAACTCTTACTTAGAACCAAAAGGCTGGAAGTGGGCAGAGTGTTAGAGAAGGACTATTTCCTTTATTTGAATTATCTGGTAGAAAGTTTCTCGTGCTGTTGGGGAAAGAAGTCTGTCTTCATGCCCCAAGTCTCTTTCTCCATCCTTTGCTGGAGAGAAGCAGGGGTTCTTATAGCAGAGGAACCTTGAACAGATTCTTCCAGCTGATTAGGATGCTGGAATGGCAAGCGGAAGCTGTCATCTTAATGACCTCTGACCTCCTGAAGAGGGCAAATGGATTGCCTGTGATCCAGATGGAGCAGTGATGTCAGCTGTTGGAAGGAACCTCAAGATACATTGACATCAACTTTCTTGACGCAGACAAAATTCCATTCCACCCGTACTACACTATAAAAGACCTTCTAGGGTTACTCCTATTAATCTGAACCCTTTTAACACTAACCCTATTCTTTCCTGACATGCTAGGAGACACAGACAGCTACATATCAGCCAATCCCCTAAGCACTGCTCCACGCATTAAACCAAATGATATTTCCTATTTGCACATGCCATTCTATGATTCACCCCAAACAAACTAGGTGTCCTAGCTCTACTTCTGTCTATCCTCATCCTAATATTCCTCCCAGTACTACACACATCAGAACAACGCAGCCTAATATTTTGACCACTAAACCAATGTTTATTCTGCATCTTGGTGCAGAAACCTCAGGTCTGAAGAATGTGCTCTTCTCCTGGTGCTGCTTGCTTGATGGTGTGAGGTTTCCAACTCTCTACTTGCTTCATTTTCCTTTTATCTCTAGCAGGATGAAAGGATAAAGGGTGGTGCAAGCTACACTCCAGGGAAACTCCCTTCATGGTGAAACAGGGAGGTGATCCTCTGAAGGCATTTGCAGTCCCACCCTAATCCTTTAACACAGCATAGGAAAATCACAAAGCAGAGGATGGCCACAAAATACTGGAAATCATGGCCCAGCCACATGGCTACACATATTTTTGGGAGACACAATTCAATCCATGACAGGAGGCAAACAGAGATTTGGTGACCTCATACCAGCAAGAAGCAGTGCCAGGAGCTGAGTACATCCTTTGGAAAGGCCCAGGATCCCTGGGACTCAGAAGCTTCCAGTCCAAGGGAGGATAGATGACGAGGACCTTCCTCTATAGCCAGAAGAAAGAGACTGCCCCTGGACCTGATGCTCTGAATCTGGACGTTTAGCCTAATAGATTGTGACAAAATAAAATCTCTCTTTTAAAAGCCATCCGTAGCAGCATTAGATGAGCAAGACAGTGACCTTATGGCATGTTTTCATGGTCATTGTTATGCCCGAGTCCCTTGTCTCCTGGAAAAAACTCTGTCAAATACCTAATATTGTTTCTCAACTTTTTATTTTTTGTTTTTAAATTTCTCAGTAAAGCTTGCTTAATTCATCTTCTGGGTAATGCTTCCTGCAAATAAGCTTGGGTGGAATCTCTATTTCTGTGGTTTATATTAGGAAAAAATAAGGATATAAAATATCATGTAGAGCCTCTGGTGGGCCTACCCAGGGAGACCCCAAGTCTATGGGTGGAGTTTGAGAGGCTATGGTAGAAGTATGCATGCATAATGCCCTCAGCCAGCAGGACCAGGTAACTGTCACCAGCTGAATTCATCCAGGCAAGGGTGGGTGTGAGCTGAGACTTTGCATTTTATTTTATTTTTTCTCTAAGTTATACTCTCTGTATACAAGTTAGTTTGTAATTAAATATTCTGTCTAGAATTAAGAATTCTGTAGTCCAGAATTACTGCTAATTCTTAAATGGCAAAAATTTCTGAGTTCGTGTTTGTTGTGCTGGTAATTGGGTTACTGGCTAACTTTTTCCCCTGAGTTTTCTTTTCTTTCTTTTTCTGGTTTTCTTAGTCAGCTTTGACCTAGCACTTGGCCGTATACCTTAATCACTTTTTCCAGAGACCATTAACAAGACTGCTTGAAGTACATTTTCCTTGTCCTGGTTCTCCATGGGAAATGTTCCATGATGAACTAAAATGGGCAAAGCGGAGCTTTTGGGAAGAAGTTAGTTTTTCTTTGTAACATTACCAGAGCATTGGTTTTATTCCTGGAAATTATGTACAATGAAGATTAGAAGAACTTTTGTTTTTTAAGACCCTAAAATTATTTTGAGCCTTTAATCTATAAAAATTGTTTTCTTGTAACTATTCTCTCTGCTGAAGCTTAAGTTCAGGTTTTAACCAATCTCAGTTGCAAAATCCAACAAAATGCATTTTGCTTCCTTAGTGAATAGAACCTTCTCTTTGAGTTTGCTTGGTCCTAGAATCTTTGAAATCTGTCATATCAAACCACACTCAGTGTATGTTTGACTCAGTTTGTGGCTTGGTGACAGGCACTGCACACCGTTTAATAGGACAGGGGACCTTCATTATCCATGACCAATGCATATGTAAATAAACAACAAAAAGACCAAACGCATTGTTGTTGAATAGATCCCGTGGGGTTCCCAAGGAACAGCTGGTGGATTCAAACTTCTAGCCGTTTGGTTAGCAGCTAATCTGTTAAAATCAAGACGTAAACACCATACTATACTTGTGACAGTGACCCTGGTGGCACAGGGGTTAAGTGCTACGTCTGCTACAAAAGGTTGGGCAGTTCAAATCTGCCAGGCACTCCTTGGAAACTCTGTGGGACAGTTCTGTGTGGACCCATAGGGTCACTGTGAGTTGGCATCAAATCAACAGCAGTGTTTTATTTTATTTTTATTTTGTTATACTTATGATGGAAGTGCTTATTTAGCCTCAAACTACAAGGTGTTCACAAGACAGATTAACATCCTTGGGAGGTTTAACTGGGTCAGTCAATACCTTGTAAATTGACTTCATGGCTGTAGCTCTACACACAGAAATACAAAAACCCTGAATTGTGAAATTGCATATTATGTAATATAATCTTCTCCAGTACATTTCACTTTTTATTAATTTCCAGATGAAAATACAAGGTGACTGTCTCTTTTTCAGCTTTTTACATGTGTGCACTGATGCACTAGCCAGTTTGATTTACGATCGTCATGAATTAAGTTATTTAATTATGTTTCTAAGTGTTAGTGGGATAGAGTATAATTATGTTGGGAACATTTGTTGTTTTGTCTGCTCAGCCTCTTCTCCCTCCCTTCCCAATAGCACCTCAGGAGAAAAGCAGATCAAGGTGCTTGACTGCAAGCTAATGAAGCTGGCAGGCCTTTTAGATTCCTTCTATTGACTCATTTCTCTCCCTGTCCCTGGTGACCAGAGGCAGGTGCAGAATTCAGACTTGGCCAATCAGACCATCTGTCCAGGATCTTAGAATCCCGAGCTATCTATCTGGGTGCTTTGTATGTAGCTACAGGCAGCATAGGTCAACTGCCAGTGATTTAACCAGTATGTATATTATCTCACTTAGCAAGGGGCCAGGTGGGGGACACTTAGGAAAGGAGAAGGAAAGGAAAGGAGAAGCTCTTTGGTTCAGTATTGTCAGAAGATTCTGGGTTTTGTAACTTTCCCTTTGGCTGTCCTCAAAGGGGTGGCTTTTAATTGTTGAGTTCGCCATCTCGTGGTCACAGGCTGGCTTCCCTAACTAACTCCAAACCAGAAGACTAAATCAGTTGTGCCATTGAGGTGGTTCTGACTCACGCGACCCCCTGCAGGCAGAGTAGAATTTGTGCCCGCCAGGCTTTTTAAGGCTGTAACCTTTGGGAAGCAGATTGTCAGGACTTGCTCACCGGGTGCCTCTTGGTGGCTTTGAACCACTGAACTTTGAGTTACTAATAGAGGACTTAACCATTGGTGCCTGCCAGGGACTCCTCTCTAAACTCCAGGTTCTGTACATTCACACCTAAAAACCAAAACTAAACCTGTCGTCGAGTCGATTCTGACTCATAGCGACCCGATAGCAGAGAGTAGAACTGCCCCATAGAGTTTCCAATGAGTGCCTGGTATATTTGAGCTGCTGACCTTGTGGTTAACCATGTTAACCATGGTGCCACCCGGAATGTATAAAAACAGATAGTGGGGGGAGCCAGGGAAGTCAGAAGACTCTTTCTCCCTCTCCCTGTAACTCTCCTTCTTCCTCTCACTCCCTGTCTTCTTCCTTATCCCATAATTACTCCTCCTTTTCTCTTCTGTTTCTCCTCCTTTCTGTCAGAGAGGAAAATACTCCTCAGAATACCTTCAGCTGACTTAGGCTTTGTATTTCATTTCCCTGCACTGAGCCACAGGAAGTTGAGAAAATGGATACCTTGATTCTGAGCCACTCTTCTGGAAGCTGAATGAGCTTTCAAGGAAGAGAACTGACCATTGAAAGCAAGCAAAGAAACAAACAAAAGTCCAGCACAATCAGAATGACAAAGGACAGTGAACTGTAGGGAGTTTATTCATTCTCTGCTTTGGCCACATCAGGATCAGCCCTGTGGTAGTGGTTGCCATGGAGCCCTGGGAACCTTCTAGAGCTGCATACTTCCTGCCTATTCCAAGCCTTTGATTACATAAATTCCCAGAATTTAAAAATATTTCCATTTTTGCTTATGTCAGCTAGTTTGCTTCTTATACCCCAAAGGACCCTAACTGATTGAAAGAATATCAAATTGGAAGCCAGATTATCTGGGTTTTGACATCAGCTCTGACATTCAATATTGTGTGACCTGGAATTAATCATGTTACCCCTCTGGATCTCAGCTTTTTTTATCTGTGGAATCAAATTGTTTAAATACTTGAACCCTGTTGTTACTACCAGTTCTAAGATTTTGTGAGATCTATTATTATATTCAATTATAGGCCTCTGTCTCTTGAATATCCATGGGATCATTGAATAAATTTGCCTTTTTCTGCTGCATCAGAAAACAAACAGCTTATTGATGTTCTGATGAATGAATTACAATAGACATTTGATTTAAGAAATCTGAGAGGCCTCTTAAGGCGAAATTGTTATGCTTAAAATAAATATTTAAATTCTCTAGTATATAAATAGAGACTTATAAACCAATGGAATAGAACTGGAATCCAGAAATAAAGTCATATGTCTGTAGTCAAGTGATTTTCAGTAAGGTGCCAGGTCCATTCAATGGGGAAAGAATAGTCTCTTCAGCTAATAGTACTGAGTAAACTGATGGCCACATAGAAAAGAATGAAGTTGGATGCATACCTGAAACCATGTATGAATAGTAACTCAAAATGATCAAAGACCTAAATATTAATAGTAAAACTGTAAGACTAATAAGAAAATATAGGGGTACTGTGTCAAGACCATATTTTTGAAAATTGATTCTTAGATATGATACCAAAAACATAAACAACAAAAGAAAATAAAAATAAGAGAGGTGAATTGGACTTCATCAAAATAAAAACTTTTGTGTGTCAGAGGACTTTATCAGTAATCTACAAAATGGGAGAAATATTTGGAAACTATGTATCTGATAAGGGTTTAATAAGAATATAAGGTCTGATAATTAAGTCTGCAAACTTGATTGTTCTAAGTGCTACATACATACCTCATTGCTGAATATCACTATGATCGCCTTTGAAGTACTCCCCATCGGAAGCTATGCACCAATGTAGTGCTTAGTCCACCCTTCAAAGCAATTTTGGAACTCTTTCTGGAATGGCCATTGCACATAGTGTCATGATGAGTTTGTCAACTTAATTGTATGGTTGTCTATGAGGGAGCCTTTAACCAGTAAACAAATAACTATGTTGGAACACCCTCCCTGCTCACCTGATCTGGCCCTCAGTGACTTTTTTCTTCACCTGAAGATAAAAGAATATTGAAAGGAAGACATATTGATGACATTCAGGACATCAAGGGTAATATGATGACAGCTCTGATGGCCATTCCAGAAAAAGAGTTCCAAAATTGCTTTGAAGGGTGGACTAGGTACTGGCTTCAGTGCCTCTTCTCCCAAGGGGAGTACTTCAAAGGTGACCGTAGTGATCTTCAGCAGTGAGGCATGTCGCACTTTTTCTAGCATCAGTTTGCAAACTTAACGGGCAGTCCTTGTATATGAAGAACAACTCAACAACAGAATGACAAAAATCAGAATGTAAAAGTGGGTAAAGAACTTCAGTAGTCATTTCAAATAAGACACACGGATGACCAATAAGTGAATGCAGAGACACTCAGTGTCATTAGTTATTTTTTGTGGTTGCTTGGTGCTATCAAGTTGGCTCCAGCTTACAGTAACCTTATGTATAGCAGAACAAAGTGTTGTGTGGTCCTTTGCCTTCCTCCAAATCGTTGCTATGTTTGAGCCCATTTTGCAGCTGTGGCGTCAAACTGTCTTACCTCAGGTCTCCCTCATTTTCGCTGACCCCCTGCTTCTCATGAAGTCATGATGTCATCCAGCAATTAGTCTGTCCTGATGACATGTCCGAAGAAAGCAAGTCTTGCCGTCCTCATTTCTAAGGAGAATCCTGGCATATTTATCCATTCTTCTGACAGTCTGTGATGTATTCTGTATTCTTCAGCAACACCACAATTCAAATGCACCAATTCTTCTTCATCTTTCTTTTTCATTTTTCAGCTTTCACATACATATGAGGAGATTAAACATACCGTGGCTTGGTTCAGGCGCACCTTAATGATCAAAGTGACATCTTTGCTTTTTAGAACTTTAGAGAGGTCTTTTGATTCAGATTTATCCAGTGCAATGTGTCATTTGATTTCTTGACTGCTGCTTTCGTGAGCATTGATTATTGATCCAAGAAGAATGAAATTCTTGACAACTTTACCTTCTTCACTGTTTACCCAGATGTCGCTTATGGGTCCAGTGGTAAGGATTTTTGTTTTTGTTATGTTAAAAGAGCTTCAGATTGACTTCACTAGTTGTGTCATCTGTGTATCTCAGGTGTTTAATGTGTCTTCCTCTAATCCCACATTCCACATATAGTCCAACTTCTCAGATTATTTTTGAGGGTGTACAAGCATACCTTGTCTTATCCTGCTTTGCAGATACTGCTTTTTTTTTTTGTTTTACAAATTGAAGATTTGTGGCATCCCAGAATCTAGCAAGTTTGTGACACCATTTTTCCAACAGCCTGTGCTCACTTCATGGTTCTGTGTTGCATTTTGGCAGTTCTCACAAAGTTTCCAACTTCTTCCTTTTTGTTGTTTTTGTTACCATGACCTGTGATCAGTGATCTTTGATGTTACTGTTGTAAGTATTTTGGGGCACCACAGTTGCACCCATGAAAGATGACCAATTTAATCTGTAATTGTGTGTGTTGTGACTGCTCCTCTGACTGCCCATGCCCCATTTCTGTTCCTCTTACCTGGCTTCCCTGTCCCCTGAGACACAGCAATATTGGAATTAGGCCAAGTATTAACCCCACGATAGCCTCTGCATTACACAGGTGACCACCTTACTTTATGGAAGTGAAGGAGATTTGTAACACTTACTGAAGAAGATCAAGGACCATAGCCTTCAGTATGGATTGCGCCTCAACATCAAGAAAATAAAACTCCTAACAACTGGACCAGTAAGTAACATTGTCATAAATGGAGAATGGATTGACGTTGTCAAGGATTTCATTTTGCTTGGGTCCACAATCAATGTCCATGGAAGCAGCAGTCAAGAAATCAAAAGAGACATTGCACTGGGAAAATCTGCTGTAAGGATCTCTTTTAAGTATTGAAAAGTAGAGCTGTGACCTTGAGGACTAAAGTGTACCTAAGCCAAGCCAAGGTATTTTCAGTTGGGTCATATACGTGTGAAAGCTGGACAATGAACAAAGAAGACAGAAGAAGAATTGATGCCTTTGAATTGTAGTGCTGGAGAAGACTGTTGAATGTATCATAGACTGCCATAGAAGTACAATCAGAGTGCTCCTTGGAAGCAAAGGTGTTGAGACTGCATCATACTTCCTTTGGAGATGTTGTCTGGAGGAATTTGTCCCTGGAGAATGACATCATGCTTGGTAGAATAGAGGGTCAGTGAAAAAGACGAAGACCGTCGATGAGATGAGTTGACACAGTGGCTGCAACAGTGGGCTTAAGCATAAAAGCGACTGTGGAATGCAGCATTTCTTTCTGTTGTGCATAGGGTTGCTATGAGTTGGAACCGACTTGCCGGCACCTAACAACAACAACAACAATAGCCTGTGAGTGTTCAGATGAAAAGATGGGTTTCATGTCTCTTACTTAAAGCAAAAGCTAGAAATGTTAGCACAGTGAGGAAAACATGTTGAAAAGCGAGATAGACTGAAAGCTGGGCTGCTTGTGTCTAACAGTTAGCCCAGTTGTGAATGCAAAGAAGTTCTTGAAGGAGATTAAAAGTGTGACTGCACTGAACACAGGAATGGTAAGAAAGTAAAGTAGCCTATTACTGATATGGAGGAAGTTTTAGTGCTCTGAGTAGAAGATCATACCAGCGACAGTGTTCCCTTGGGGCAAGGCCTGATCCAGAGCAAAGCGCGACTTTCTTCAACTCTACGAAGGCTGAGAAAGGTTAGGAAACTGCTGAAGAAAAGTTTGAAATTAGCAGAGGTTTGATCATCAGGTTTAAGGAAATACTAAGCTGTCTCCCTGTGCAACAAATGTGCCAGGTGAAGCAGCAAGTGCTGATGCAGAAGCTGCAGCACAATATCCAGAAGAGCTGGCTCAGATGCTTGATGAAGGTGGTTATTTTAAGTGATAGGTTTTCTGTGTAGACGAAAATTGCCTTATATTGGAAGAAGATGCCTGTTATAGACTGAATTGTCCTTGAATACTCTGGGGGTCAGTTCTACCCTGGCCCCTAGGGTCACCATGAGTCAGATCTGACTCGATGGCACTTGGCTTGGTTTGGCTGTGTCCCCCCAAATGTATATCTGCTTGGTGAGGTCATGATTCCCAGTGTTTCATGACTGTCCGTTTTGTGACCTGATGTGATTGTCCTGTGTGTTATAAACTCTTGCTCCTTTGGGTTCAGTGAGGTTGGATTAGAGGCTGTTGACGTAATGAGGTGGGACTCAATCTACAGGATTAGGCTGTATCTCCAGTCTCTTTTAAGATAGAAAAAAGAAAATCCAGTAGAGAGGAATGAAACCTCCACTGCTGCGCAAGAAGAGTCAGGAGTGGAGTACATCATAAAATGTACTCTGTGACTTCTGGGCAGCAAGATGATATAAAAGCCCCTGAGACCTGTGGAGAAGAATATTCCAAAATTTTTGCATTCTGTGTAGCAAAAGAGTATCTATTTAATGTCTCCCTTTCAAGAATAATATGTAAACACTATTTGATCAAAGTTAATGTTACCTTCTTGGATTCTAATGAAAAATTCATTTATTAGGATTATGTCTTTAGAAATATGAAGTGTCTCCCTCTTCATAACATTCAAGTATCCAGGTTGCTGTATGCTAACCCTGGGTGACAAGTGGGGATAACTTTTATCAGCTGGATCAAGTAACTGCTTATCATAGATACTAAGAAATGCATGCTCTCAGGGTGAGTCTGTTATATGTAAGCATGCCATGAGTTACAGCAGCTTGACAGCCCCTAACAGTAACAGTAAGAGTTATTGACCTCTAATGGAAACAGTAAGCTCAGATCTCATTTTATAATAATAAAATGATTAAAGAAAGTCAGAAGAGAGAGAGAATAATGTCCTCTGGAATATAAAAAGTGAAAGTGAGCAGGAATAGATAATGTTTGCACAAATGACCTTAATTTACCTAGTATGATTTGAGATTAATGCTTTCTAGGTATGTATCATTCAGACTGACTCTATATAGGAATAGCCAATTTTCATAGAATCAGAGTAAAACAAACCATATTTGACCCTAATCTAATTTTAGAATTCAGGAACTGTTCCAACATTGTGTAGAACTCAGGGTCGTTCATGCTTGTTGCTCACTCAGAGCTCAGGACTGTAAGGTTCAATGATGGGCCCGTTCTTTATGGGTCTGGTGTTTCCAGAAAGTTCCTGGATGCTGCAAATGATTTGTACTCATCTATTAAATGACATGTGGATGATTTGAACTCATTCAGCAGTTCCTCAGAAGAAAGCCCTTTTAAGAGTACAGCCAAGAAAACCCTACAAAACTCAGTTCTACTCTGTAACAGGTCACCATGAATTGGAATCAGCACTCTGACATCCATTTTGGGTGTTCCTTTTTTGTTTGTTTGTTTTGGTGTCTTTCTTTGTTATGTTAATTTGGACAAATTCAGGTAGGGTGGGCTCTGAATCTCATCGCTTCAAAGTTACAAAGAAAGCTTAATGGACACAGAGACATCCATAGGGGAAGACGGATGCCACGTGAGGATCAACTACAAGCCAAATATCTTAGGCATCTAGTGCTGCTATAACAGAAAATATCACAAATTGATAGCTTTAAATGGTGTCACAGTCCAGTAGGTGGCAAGTCCAAGTTCAGGGCATCACCTCCAGGGCAAGTCTTTCTCTGTTGGGTCTGGAAGGAGGTCCTTGTTGTCAGCCCTCCCCTTAACTGGCAGCTTCTGAGGCTCAGGGACCTAGGGTCCTTTCCAAACGATACATTCTGCTCCCAGCACTACTTCTTGGTGGCATGAAGTCTTCCAAATTTCTCTGTTACCTTTTTCTTTTGTGGCTCAAGAGATTGCTGTGAGGCACAGTATAACCTTATACTTTGAGTTCTGGCTCCCAACACAACTACTACCCATCATCCCTCATTAACATCATAGAGGTGGGGTTTGCAACTTGTGGGAACATGATACGATACCGGGAATCATGGTCCAACCAAATTACTGCATATGTTTTGGGAGGGTGCATGCAATTCAATGCATGACACCAAGGAACAAATTATTACTCACATTTTGGAGGAGGATACAAGTCAATCCATGACACCAAGGAACTGAGGAACGCCTGGTACTTCTTACAAGAAGGGAGCTGACGAGGCCAGGGCCTCCAGAAGAGTGAGAAAAAGGCCGTCTGGTCTTTAAAGCCAGCCACTTTAGTTATTTCTGTGATAGCAGCACTAGGTAACCAAGACACCTTTTAATGGTTGGATTTTTTGACTGCATTTGCACTGGGAAGAAAATTGTAAGAATGATAAGGCCACAGTTTCAGATAGACTATCAGCCTAGTATTAGAGAGACAGTCTAGTACAGTAAAAAAAAAAACAACAATAAAACCCCTTAAATATGAACTGACAGAGGTTATTGGTTTTCTTGAACCAATGAAGGCTGATTGTTTTGCTGTCAGAATTCTGAGTATTGAGCAACAGCCTCTCCCACTGAACTCCACAAGGTAGCTGTTTCCTGTTATAAGTCCACAGCACTATATTTTAAAATAATCCTTTTGGTTCCAATGCATTGAATTATGTGTATGTCATACCTTTGTGTTCCTAGATAGTCTTTACAAATGGTCCCAGGATTTCAGTGTTGGCAAGATTATTTTAAAATCATTCTGATCATTTACCGGAAATTTTGCCTTCGTGTTCACCATTATGACATGGCAGGGTTCCCAGACCAGTCAGGTTCAGTTCTGATGATAACATGGATAGGATGCATGTTTCCCCAAGGAGGAGGGGAGAAGGAAGTGGCCCACTACACTAGAAAAAAGCCTGTTAAATATTTTATTAAGCCTTCTCTGGTGCAGTCCCATTTCTGTCTTTTCAAATATTTAGAGCAGCTCAATTAGCTTGGGAAGACAGTTTAAGAGAGCTTTCAGCTAGCTCCTGGCCACAGCAGATGCTATTGGATGGTGGTAGCATGGAAGAGGTCTAACCTGTGAGAGCGGGTAGACACAGAAGCTGTATGCATGAGAATTCTTGGCTAGAATGCAGCCTGTGATTACCAGGCATTCAAAAGTCACAGAAGAGCTTTAGACATTTCACTGCTGTGGGAGGTTTCCTATCGTCTGTTTCCTAAGTTCAGTTTTCTCAGCAAACTTCTGGCTGCAGTGTGCGTGACTTCAGTGTAAGAGGACTTGTCCTCAGAGAGCCAGGCTTGAACTAGAAGTCAGTGGACCGTTCATCTGCTCGGCCTCTGTCTGTGTGTCCAGGTGAGAATGGCATGGTGTAATTGTATTTCAATGCTTTGAGTGTGTCAGGGACTGAAACGGTGGTCCAGTGGCAGAATTCTTGCCTTCCACGTAGGACAACGGGGTTCGATTCCTAGAAGCAAGTACCACTACCTGTTAGTAGAAGCTTGCATGTTTCTGTGATGCTGAGCTTTCAAACTGAGATAGACTAGGAAGAAAGGTCTGGTGATCTACTTCCAAATCCTAGCAAGGAAAAACTCTATTGACTGCAATGTTCTAGTCGACAACCAGTCATGTGGATGGTGCAGGACTGGGCAATGATTTGTTCCATTGTGCCCGAGGTCTCGGGCCAACTCAATGGCAGCTGGCAACAACAATTTTATTTAAATCTTTAAAACTCTACAAGATAGACATTGTTCATCCTTTTTCTTTTGTTACACTTATGTGTTATTTTGATCAAATTTTAGATTCACAAAAAGTTGCAAAATAACGCAGATAATTCCCATTTATGCCAGACTCAGTTTCCCCGGATGCTAACATCTTCCATCGTCATAGGTCATTGATGTAAACCAGAAAATTAACATTTGTAGACATCTGTTAAGCTGTAAATTATATTTACATTTCATACACTTTTCCACTAATGTCCTTTCAGTGTATTTGTCCTATTCAAAAATAAAGACAGTAAGGTCAAGGGAGATTAGCATGTGATGAAGCTGGGTCTCATTCTCTAGCCTGTGGTCTTTTACTCTTATAGTTGTTCTAATATCTTGGAATGAACTCTGGATCCCTAGACTCTTCAAGAAATCTATTTTTTGTGTGTGTGTGTCTGCCTTTATTAACTGTTGTCTTGATCCAAGTCATTTTTCTCTGAATCTGAGCACTCTCAAAATTACTTTAGATGGTCTTTTGATTGCTCAAGTGTTATGGTTCTGTTTAGGATTTGGAAACTGTGGTGGCATAGTGGTTAAGAGCCATGACTACTAACCGGAAGGTCAGCAGTTTGAATCCACCAGGTGCTCCTCAGAAATGCTATGGGGCAGTTCTGCTCTGTTGTATGGGGTCCTGGTGAGTCAGAATCCACTCCGCAGCAGTAATGGTTTTTTTTTTTTAAACTTATGATTCAGCACTCTTACTAACTTAGTCTCTGTGTAACTTGGGATTTTCATCTGTACAGACTAGTGCCCATGATAACCTTCATAGAACAAAATATAACATTCTTCCAGTAATTTATTTCTGTATAAGAAACCCCAGTCAATCTAGTAGCTTTTATTTATATTTGCATTATTTTATTATGTGTACATTTTCTGTAGGTCAAGAATTTAGACAGAGAACCCAGTGAGGGTGGCTTGGTCCTGCCGGGATGTCTGGGCACTCAACTGGAAACACTCATGTGGCTTGGGGGTGGTGAGGATTCACTTCTAAAGTGATTTCTCCATTTATGTATTTTGGTCACTTGGCAGGGATGGGTAGAATGCTAGACTTGCCTGGGACTATCAGCTGGACCATCAGCATGTGGCTTTTCCAGTATGGCACCTTAAAAAAATAGTCTCACTTCTTCCTGTGGTGAATGGCTTCCCCAGAGGAAGTGCCTCAAGAGAATCAGGTAGAAGCTACATGGCTTTCCTGACATAGCCTCAGAAGTCACTTAGTGTCTATTCTGCAATATTCTGTTAACTCCTAGCGAGGCCTAAGGTAGAAAGATTTTAGGGTTGGAGGGTTTGCACATGAGCCTTTACCTCTTGATGGGAGAATGGCAAGGGCTCATTGACGACGGAAGAGCAGGTGCGATGGGAGATATTGCTGCACTAGATGTTAAATAGCTGTTCTTGTTGAAACTGGTAATTCAGCTATGGAAACAAAGATTCCAAGCCAAGTAGAATATTTCCCTCAGGGTACCAAGTTAATCAAACCATTTTTGCTTGTTCAATCTCTAGAGTTGTGTATACCTCTAAAATAACATACATCTTTTATCGATGGCCCAATTTTGGCTTTTTTCATAATTAAGTCAAAGAAAGATTCTATCCTGGGGTCTAGAGGGCCATTCTAGTTTTCAGCTATCTAATGGAAGTTCTCTTCTCCCTCAATTGATAACTTTTCGGATAAGCTTTGTTTTACTTCCAAATGGATTTCATCACATTTCATCCTACATATGGTGCCCTTAGCCTTGGTTACCTGCTCGTTGGGTGACCTGAGCCATCTCTTTGAACTCTTTCAGCTGCCCCTCACTGGAGGCAGGAGGTGTGTAGAGCAGAAACTCCCCCAGATCCTTACAGCTCTCATATTATCTCATGGCATGTGCGTGTGTGAATGTATTCCCTCCACATGGATTTTATTTTGATATGTTGTGTCCTCCTTAGAAAACATTTCTCCAATTGATGTACGTGAATTTTCATGTCCTGGAATTTCTCAAGAGAGTTGACCTTTGTATTGACAGCTCGTAATCACTGTAGCCCTTCTGAAAGCAAAAGCCACAAATTCTTATGCATTCAAAGATCCGTGTAGAAACATAATAAGATCATGAAATTGTTGATGAAGTCATCTGGGTAAATAATACACGGTGGTTTCTAAAAATTCACAGCTCTTAGAATTTAAAGCAAGACAAAACCAAAAGCAGCTTTCACCCAAAATAAAACTGTTAGTGTAAAGAATTATGCAGATTGTTATTTCTTATCCTCAGAAAGGTGATGATGATTTTTCTAGGTTGATTCCTTGTTATGCTGATCCTTGTGGAAGTAACTAGGTTGGATTTCTTATTCTATAAATTTCTTAAACTTTAATTTTCTTCGTAAAACTTGTTATAATTTAATGTAACAAATCACTGAACAATTCATTGTTGATTCTGTTTTACCTCTGCCTTCGGGTATGCTTCAAGAGCGCAGCGGTGCCCCGGCTAACTTGTTATGTCTCCACGCACGTGCTGCCTGGCTGCTGATAGATGCTGAGCCACGTTTACTGAATACTGAAGAATGGGAAGGCATCTCAGACTTTTGGATGGAGATGGGGAGATGATCTAGTCATCCTAACAACCAGACTCAGAGACTTGCTGAAGCTCGGAGGGAGCAGGTGCTGGTAGACAAGAAGCTAGCTTTCCTCCAGCCTCTTCATAAGAGATGGGATTGTGATAGGAGGAGGCTCATCCATTCATACATTTTTTAGTGAGCATCTGATATTCCAACAAAACATGTTGCCTTTTTCACCTAGAGGGTAAGAGGGGTTTTTTGAGAGTATGTCTTCGTTTGGCTGACGTCACTCTTTACTTCTACAAATGAGCATTTTAGGAAATTTTTAGGGACTTGGGGCAGTCTGCCTTCTGTTGTTTTTGGTTTGCTATCTAGCCACAGAACTCTCTTATAGATGAAACAGCTCCATATTTTGAGGGTACAACTTTCCACTGGCTCCCAGCCTGAGTTCTGGCTGGTTTTGAACATGTCAGTCTTCTAAAAACAAAAACAAAAACTTATTGCTATTGACTCAATTCCAGCTCATAGTGACCCTGTAAGACAGAGTAGAACTGCCCTCTGGGGTTTCCAAGGAGTGACTGGTGGACTTGAACTGCCAACATTTTGGTGAGTAGCCAACTGCTTAACTGATGTGCCAGCCTCTGAGGAGGTCTTAAACGTTGGGTACCAATGGATCGGGTTTTCCTTACTCTCGCCACTGCTAAATGGCAGTCTTTTCTTAGTGGCAGCAAAACAGAGACAAGTTAACATGGAAACTGCAATGTGAAAGTTGGCATACAACTCCTGTTTATATCTAGCTCAGGCTGGACTGTTACCACTGTTGACATCAGTACATAACAAGTCAGAAATAACAGAACTGAAGAAAGGATTCAGACTTTCACCCTCTCTGTCAACATGAACTTTAAGATGCTAAATAAGTCATATGTTCAAAGAGAAGCTCAGTAGAAATATCATAGGCACTCCCAGGCCCAGAGTCTGCCTCTAAAAGATACATCAGACATTCTGCACCTAAAGCCTACCTGTTTATTGATCTGACCACTTATCCAGCCAGTATTTGTGGAGTAGGTGGCATGAACCGGGTGCAGGGGACATAGCAAGAGTGTGACAGGTGTCCTCCATGCCCTCACGGAGGTAGTGTCTTGCCCATTTTATGAAGAGAAGAAAATGCTGAGCATAGAATTTAAAGAGTTACTAAAGTTGCTGTGATATTGGCAGTGAAGTCAGGCAGTTAATAGTTTAAGACAGTTGATATATTGGTTATAGGTGCCTTTTTGGTGAATGATATGAACTATTTAGGTAATTTAAGACCACTTATTTTACTTTCCCCTTAATACAGAGATCTGTCCACAATGTCTTTTTCCTAAATGGCACAGTTTCCTCATTTCTCCACTATGTCTATGTCTACAAACAAATGCTTTGGGTCTAGGTCATTTCCAAATGACACTTCTATCAAACCCATACAGAAGTTTCCGCCATTGCACTATACCCTATGGAAGATCCAAAACTCTCAGGTTGGCTGTTTGGAAGAACTTACCATGGAGATGACAGAATAAGTATAGGAAGGCTGAGCTGGTAGGTGATAAGAAGAGACCTGGGCCTGTGTTCTACCTCAGGAAATACTTTACCATTACTGATATTGCGCAGTATTTATCAGCAAATGCCACCAGTCTGTCAGTTTGTTGCAGTGTGGTGGCCTCCATGTTTCTGTGGTGCCGAAAGCTATGTCACTAGTATTTCAAATACCAGTGTGGTCACTGATACTGATGTTAGATAGATTTTAATGGGGTTGCTAGACTAAGATCACAGAAGATTGTCTGCGATTTTGACTCTCTTTGGACATGCAATCTGGGAGGACTGGTTACTGGAGAGGGACATCATGTTTGGTAAACTAGAGGGCCAAGGAAAACAAAGGACACCCTCAGTGACATGAATTGACACAGTGGCTGCAACCGTGGACTCACCGAGACCACTAATCATGAAGATGGTGCACCCCCAGGTGGCATTTTATTCTATTAGAAACGGGGTCACTGTGAGTCGCACCTGAATCACTGGCAGCTAACGGCAGCAACTCCCGTAACAAAACATAGATGAAGAAGGTAAGTATTCCAGAATCAGCCTCGTAATAAGTCTTCAGCAGGCCAGAACTGACCACATGATTAGTCTTAGTTTAGTGATGGGAAGAGGAGACTGTATATCCTTCAAAATGGTTTGGAGACCACGTACTGTATAAATGTTATTGTTGTCAGGTGCCTTCAAGTCCGTTCCAAGTCATAGGGCCTTATGCACAATGGAACAAAGCACTGCCTGGTCTTGTACCATGCGCACAGTTGTTTTATGTTTAAACTCATTGTTGCGGCCATGATGTCAATCCATCTTGTTGAGGGTCTTCCTCTTTTTCACTGACTCTCCACTCTACCAAGCATGATGTCCATTTCCAGGGTCTGACCTCTCCTGACAGCATGTCCAATGTATGTAAGACACAGTCGCTGCATCTTGGCTTCCAGGGAGCACGCTGGTTGTGCTTCTTGCAGAACAGGTAATGTTTGTTCCTTTGGCAGTCCCTGGTACATTCAGCATTCTTCCTCTACACACATTTCAAAAGCGTCAGCTCTTCTTTTGTCTTCCTTATTCATTGTCCAGCTTTTGTTTGCATATGACATGATTAAAAATACCGTGGCTTGGGTCAGGTGCAATTGTGTTGGCGTGATTCACATGGGACACCAGCCGTTGCTGTGATTACCGTGGGACACCACTTACAGGTGTGAGACGGGACACCACTTATGGGTGTGAGACGGGACACCACTTACGGGTGTGAGATGGGACACCACTTACAGGTGTGAAATGGGACACCACTTAAGGGTGTAATGAGTGTGAGAGGCCGAGGTCAACAAATCACACTGACAACAAACTTTTAGTTTGCTGTGGGCAGAAAAGGGACAGTCTCCTGCGCGTAGAGACTGACACCAGTTTGTTTAACCCACCAGCTTTTATTGAGCAAAGTAAGCAAGTTTTCTGCTGGGAAGGTGAGAAATGGCATCTTATCAGTGTTCCTTACTTCCAAAGAAGAACAGGCATTTCCAGGGAGGGAGAAAGGGAAAGTCCTTGAGCTAGTCTCAGTAAATGCTGTTTTCAGCATGTCCTGTTTTCCAGTCCACCAAGACTAAATTTGTCTCAAGGGCTTTTGCCATCCTCAAGACAAGTCTCTGTCTAGACACAGACAAGGTCAGGGTAAGTAGGATTTCACATTCTTTCCAAACATGCACATCCCCACACACTTGAGTCTTCAGCGACATCTTTACTTTTCACTACTTTAAAGAGGTCTTTTGCAGCAATACATCTTGACTGCTGCTTCCATGGGCATTGATTGTGGAGCCAAGTAAAACAAAACCCTTGACAACTTCAATCTTTTCTCCATTTACTGTAGTGTTACTTACTGGCCCAGTTGCCCAGTATGTATTTTTCCACTGGCCAGCGATAAGGCCTTTAAAAAACTGCATCGTGATACCACAAGACGTATAGAGAGAAACTCAGAATAGGAATGTAAGTAAAGGATCTTATTCCCGCCCGGGGCAGAACCATACTTCTTGTAACTACTTGACCATCTCAGTGAGTGGGACACTCACAAAGTTAGTAACAGAAATGGAAATATCCAGTATTTGTATATGGTTTATTAATACAAAATACATTTTTTATGAAGTTGCCCAGCAGCCTTACTTGCTGTTTTTAGAACAGCTGTAACTATTGGAATGTCTTCCTTTTATCAAGCAGAACTTTGTTTTTGCGACATCTGATTTATGATCTTGATTTCATCCTCCGGAGCTATATTCAGTAAACTGATTTGTCTTCCACATGACAGACATGACAATATTTGGAGGAATTGTCATGTTCCCATTTCCTCAGTTGTCCCAGTCATTCTTTTTCTCTGCTTAGCAGTTTAATTTTGCTTTTTTTTTTGGCTTTGGCTTTCCAAATTTTTTTTCACCTATGGGATTGACTGACCAGTCTCAGCACCCATCTAGTCACTACTCTGTGCACAGTGTCACTGACCTTCCTCGCCTTTGGACAGGAATGCTGGGAATTGAATTCAGTATTCCAAATGCCTGACTGCTGTGTGAATAGGGAGATTCTTACCTGTCTTGATCAGGACATGTTTAGGTTAATGATAGGTATTATCTGTTAGGGTTTAGAGCACGGGCAACGGCGCTGGCAGAACCATGGTCAACCTGTAGCTTTACCTCTTGGCTGTGTGATGTTTGAAAGTGATACCCAACTTCTCAGTCAGAGCTCCAGCTGTCTCATCTGAATTGTGGGAATAATGATATTTAATATTTACCAAGGAAAGTGTTCGCAGAGATTTACTGAGATATTGCACATAGTCTTCTTGGTACTATTAAAATGATAGCAATATAATATAGTTCAGGAATTTTGATTTGGGGGCACTCATATCATACTTAATTCATATTAAGCTTTTAGTTGAGAGAACACCCTTGGTTTCTGTTATGTATTAACTTTGAAATCTGATCTCCTTCATCCTGTAGAGGTTCTAAACCATATCGCTGTATGGTTCTTAACAACATCCTGTGTGATTCTTAACCATATCTGCTTATTACTGTTGCAGGGAAGGGGAACACTTAGAATTTCCAGGGCCAGGTTGTACTCCAGAAAGTGATTAATTTAAAATTTCTAGGGGTGAAGACTAGGCATCAGTATCTATGTATTTTAACTCTGAGATTGTTTTCAATGCACAGATAAGTTTTAGAACCACTGCTATAGAATGTCATAGATTAAATGGCACTTAAATGCCATCTAGTTCAACATCTGCTGTATTAAAATAATGCTAGAAGGAGGCGTGGTAGGATAGTGGTTAAGTGCTCAGCTGCTAACTCAAAGGTTGGTGATTCAAACCTGCTGGCTGCTCTGTAGGAGAAAGGACCTGATCACCTGCTTCTGTGAAGATGTCATACTGGGAAACCCTATGAAGGCTGTTCGACATTGTCATGTAGAGTCACTATGAGTTTGGATCCATTCAAGGCCGCATGCAATGACAGTGTAAGAATGCTAGTAGCTATGGCAAACAGGAAACCGTGGTGGCCTGTTAATTAAGGGTGATAGCTGCTAATAGGTCAGCAGTTTAAATCCAGCAAGTGCTCCTTGGAAATGCTGTGGGGCAGTTCTACTCTGTCCTGCAGGATTGCTGCAGCCTCCAAAGCTCAGTAGCTTAACAGGATGAAAGTTTATTTCTCATTCACTTCACAACCAGTGTGAATCTTCCTGGGTGACAGGAGATCTTCTAACACAGAAACCAAAACTTCTTCCATTTTAAGTCTGTACTTTCTTCTGATTATTACAGTTCATCCCATTAAGTCGTGCCTGAGTAATTTTCATTCACCAGGCCTGAGTGTGGCATTTATGACCAGTTGCTGCTCTTGATTCCAGTGCATGGTGACTCTATGGCTAATGTCTGCCCGGAGCCTCCTGGCTGGAACTGAGTCTCATCACTCCCTCAGCATCTAGGGAAGCTGGGGGACCTAGTTTAACCACGTGTCTGGAAAGAGTGGAGGTGGGTGGGTAAGTATCCACTCCTACTACACCTTCATTGAAGAGACAGAGAAATAAAGATTAGCCCTTATTAACTGGAAGAGGCTGATGTGCTTTTTTCTTCTTTTTTACTGATGTGTGAACCTTGCTTATCTTTATAGTTTTTTTTTTTTTTCTTAAAGCTTTGGCTCAGTTCACCTATTGTAACAGAACCTTGATTCTTAATATGCTTGTAAAAAGACAACAGTTTAACAATTATACTGTCGCTATAGTGAGTCTACCTGCCACAAATTTAACACAGACATTCTGATAACCCGGGAGGGTCTATAATGAACTATAGATACCCTACAGAATGAGAATATGGGGTATCCTTCCAAGTATTTCATTTCCTTTTGCCTCAGTTATGCAAGACATTTTTCCCCTTTTTATATTTAAAAGAGACATGTAATGATGACAACAAAAAAGAAAATTTCTCCCTCAGAAATACTTTGTGTACTGTCAGTGGTTTTTAAACGTGGCTGTGCATTAGAAACACCTGGGTGGCTTCAAAACCCATTCTGTGCCTGGACCCTGTCCCTGGATTTGCTAATTTAATTGGTCTAGCGGTATAGTTCAGGAATTAGTACTTTAAAAAAGATGTCTAGTTGAATGTGACCATGGGTGAGAATCATTTCTTTAGGCTAACAGTTGTCTTTGTTTTTTTTTTTCAAAATTTCTCGATGGCACTTGGCTTTGGCTTCATTAGAAGAATCTGTTAATATCTGCAGTAAGAAGTTTGAATTTTTTAAAATAGATTTTTTCTAGTCTTTTTAGTAAATAGTGTAAAAATAAAATGAAATAAGCTATATAGCAGTCAGTCAAAGAATAAATTAGATGACAGAAGAGCTAAAGTAGAGATTCACTTCTTTATAGATTAGGTTAGAGATTAGTGAGTATTCTCGGTGTGGAATTTAAAGGCTTCTTGTCATATTACTTGGGACAGATAAAGATGGGTTTTTTCGAGGAAGCCTGAAGCAGGCCATCTGCGTTCTCTAGTGGTATCCTCATTCTAACTAGAGGCTTTGAGAGTCGGGTAAAAGAAGAATGAGAAATTGAGAAGGTTTCTTGACATAATCGAGTTTCTATGCTTGAACATAGAATGAGTGTGAGGATGGCGGAGGACCAGGCAGTGTTTCATTCTGCGGTGCCTGGAGTCACTGTGAGCTGGAACTGACTTGATGTTACCTAATGGTAACATTGTAAATAAAGATGTATGTTGTTGATGTTGGATGCCATCGAGTCAGTTCCAACTCACAGCGACCCAGAATAAAACACTGCCTCGTGTTGTGCCATGTCCACAGTTGTTTTATGCTGAACCCATTGTTGTGGCCACTGTGTCGATCCATCTCATGGAGGGTCTTCCTCTTTTTCACTGACCCTCCGCTCTACCAAGCATGATGTCCTTCTCCAGGGACTAATCCTTTTGACAACATGTCCGAAGTATGTGAGATGCAGTCTTGCCATTCCTTTGCTTCCAGGGAGCACTCTGGTCCTACTTCTTCCAGAATAGACCTGTGTGTTCTTTTGGTGGTCCATGGAACATTCAACATGCTTCTCCAACACGAAAATAAAGATACATATATATATATATATATATATATATATATAGTAGGAAAAGGGTTTGCAACACATTTTTTGCTCCATCTTTATGAAAATTTGGCCTTCCTGTTTTTATTGGAATATATAAAGATGATACAGTCAATTTTGTCACTAGACAGCATTGTAAAAAAAAAAAAAAGGTTTTTAATGGGTCCTGATGACCACTGCCCCTGGGCTGGCAAACCTGTAAATACCTGATTGGAAGCCATAACTTTGGCCTTCCCAGCCTGTAACTCAGAGCTCCTTGTGGGGTCCCTGGAAACTACATCTGTGGAGTTACTTCAAGAGATGTGAAGCAGGTGGTTTCTAAGCCTGGATGCCTCACACACCTGCTGGATGTGAGGCTTGTTGCCCTTGACAACGGGTAGACTGCTGCCAGGCCTCTGTGGAAGGGGAACCATCGATGCCTTCCTGCTGGCAACTGTGTCTGCTATTCGGGACCTTCCAAGTCAGTGCTTCTCACCCCAGAACAGCAGCAGCAGCAGCATCTCCAGGGAACTTAATTTAAAAGTGTCAGTTCTGGGGCCCTACTTCTGGTCTACTGAATCAAAAACTGAGGGAGGAGGACAGCAATCTGTGCTCGAACTATCCCTCCAGGTGTCTCTGATATAGACTAAAGCTTGAGAACCGTCTCTCCAAGTATATCTCATGCCAAGTATGTCTTAGAGTCTGAGTGTTTAGATGAGCCTACAAAGATACTCTGTTTTCGTGAGCCCTGCATACTACTCTGCTTGTAAGATGTGCTCTAGAAGTGCACTTACCTTCCCAGTGGATTAGGGGTGTTTGCAACATTGAGTTGGAGCTCAATTTGGCATGAATTTTATGGATTATATTATCAGGTTCCTATTTTTGGTGAAACTCACTGAGAATCAATTTCACATTTGAAATTCAATTTCCCTTAAAGCAAAGGTTCTATCTTGGCAAAGGAAAGAGAGTGGGAAGGGTATTTTGAGGCTCTATTACAGAAACATATTTATGCCCTTTCTTTCCTTATAGTCCATCATAATTGAAGGTGAGGAGCTGTGTGATTGATACATGTACATGTACATACACTTCTGCACACACATGTGTATTTTTTATTTCATCAGGCAGTTTGATTCTCCCTGCCTTCATTGATGCCTCATAAAATAGAAAGGAGTACACTGGCTAAATGGTTAGTTTGGCGCTTGAGTTTTAGAGCTTCCAAAATTGATTAAAAAAACATCTGAAAGCTTGTCCTGCTGTGGATAATTGTTTATTATCATTTTCAGAATTAGTAGGAAAAAGCCCTCTTATGTCAAGTTGGAATGGTCTTGAATGACCTGATCTGAATGCCTCTATATAGTTAAATTAATAATTGGTGCCAAATGTGTGATTGGAAAGCCCTTAGGTTTAATTGGAACATTGATTTTTGCCAGTGAGCCATTTGGAAAGGTAATGAGAAAGTTTTAAAAAGTGTGTCTGAGAGGCTTTTATTGACATAGTGGATTTTCTGTCTGTATTGCCTATCTTGTTTGATCCTGTTATGGATCCTTTGATATCTGGGTTTTCATTGAAGGGAAGTGTTGCCAGTAGAGTGAAACCCTAGACTCTTACTTTTCCCAAATGCAAGTGTCTTAAGGGAATTAACAATAGTGGTTCAAATGGAACCCTGGTGGCACAGTGGTTAAGAGATTGGCTGTCAACTGAAGACTGACAGAATCCATCAGCTGCTCCTTGGAAACCCTATGGGACAGTTTACTGTGTCCCATTGGGTTGCTATGAGTTGGAACCGACTTTATGGTGACACTTTTTTTTTTTTTTTTTTTTTAGTTTTGGTAGCCAAGGTAAGTGGTTCAAATAACTGAAAACTAACACTGACTCGACGGCACTTGGCTTGGCATCAGATATTCTGGATTCAATGTAAATGAGCTTGTCTGGACCCTGTCCTGTATTTCTCAGTGTCGATTTCATTTTCAGGTGGGCTGTCTACAAGAAATGGTAAGATGATAACTGCTGCTTCTCAGTTTATATTCTTCTAACTACCTCTGTGACTAGAAAGCTTTTCCTTCAGAATTGTTCCATTTAAATTCCCAGAATGTGTCTCTTTGGACTTACATGGGCCATCAGCTCAATCTGGTATCCGTTAAGTTGGTCAAGAGACCAGTTGGCCATATGTGACCCTCACCAGAGTGAGGGTGAGGGCGGGCCTGCCTAGTCACATGATGGACAATAAAGAAAAAGAAGGCAGCTGGCTGTTGTTGGTAGAAGATGGAACAGATTCTGGGAAGTCCAAAATAAAGACATCTACTACATTTTTTCGGCAGTGTGGTGCTTTCCCCGGGAAAATCCATTCTGTTTCTACCAGTACAGCCAGTGTTAATAGGATCATGTTTTATTTAGTGGATATTTTTTCTAGAAGTCAGCTGGATTTAGAATGGTTCCATGAATGGTATTTGAAAACTTTTGTATTGTAGTAAATCATCTTCTAATCAGGTATGTTTGAAATCTGTAAGACTATCTTTGCCGGGTTTTTTATTTTGTCAAGGTCAGTGAGGTTAATACTCTTCAAATTAGGTAAGATCGTACTTGTCTTAATCAACATAGCTCACCAATAAGCTGTGCGGCACATCTGTGTTTATAACATTTGTGGAAATCAAACTTTTTCCTTTCAAGTAATTCTGGAGAGAAGTGGGTTTAACATATGCTAAATATGTTAAACTTTCAAATGTCTTGTAAAAGTTTAAAAATATTTCTGTGAAAGTGGATTTTTATTTCAAATATCAAGAGCCAAGAGACTATTTCCACTGATTTTGAAAGTAGAATTCTGAATAAGGGTATGAAATTCCTTGGCCTCAGATTTGCTATTTGAATGAAATCTAAGTTAACATGAATGTCTAAAGTCACAGATAACTTAGTAACTCTTTGTCAACACTGATTGAGGGAAAACTTCTAATTTCACTACTTTTTTTTTTTTTTTTTGCCGTAGGGCTCAATTGCCAAAAGAATTTTAACTTAACATACCTGTTTCAAGCACTCAGTATTTGTTGAATTTCTACTATGTACAAATCTTATTAGGAAACCTAGCTATCACAGAGTTTATGTTATACTTGGGGAAAAAATGTACAAAAATATTTCAGAATTGACTCAACAGCCATGAGTTTGGGTTAAAAGGGAAATGAATAATATTCATGTACTAAAAGAGGAAGAAAGTCCTTTGTAAAAGTAAAAGGGCATGCAAAATAAAGACAGCAGTAAGGTGAGTGAAGTTCATTTGTCTTCTGAATTTTCTGCATGTTAGTATGCTGGCGTTTCCACATTTACGGATTATATAGTGATTTGTCAATAAAAATAGGTGAGTTGAAAAATGCCACATTTTTGACTGTACTTTTTTTCCTGTCTGTTATTTAAAGGTACAGTATTTCTCTCGTTAATATGAGAGCTAAGAGATGTGGTAGTTGGTATTTTCCAGCTGATGTGGATGAGATCACTGTGGTTGTTACTGTATTAATGTGTATTGGTGAACAGAGGCCATGAGGAAGCGATCTGTGTGAAGTAGTTTATAGTTATAATCTGGAAGATGACTCCGCACAACAGAAATGCAAAACCATCTCACTTGTTTGGGTGCAAAGCAAGGTAGTCTAGTAGTGAAATCATGAACTCTGAAGGCAGGTCTGTTAGCTTTGTGAACAAGTTACCTAAAATTTCAGGGTCTCTACTTTTCATTTGTAAAATAAAATTAATCAGAGACTCTACTTGGAGGGGCCATTAGGAGAATTAAAATAGTTAACTTGTATGATGCACTTAAAAAAGACTGGTACAGAGTAAATACTGATTATTGTTATTTTGAGATAGGGGCACATGTCCAATATTTATTGATTTTTAAATAATTTTGTTTAATAGGATACTAAAACCATTGCTGCTGAGCCAATTCTGAGTCATAGCAATCCTATAGGACAGAGTAGAATCGCCCCGTAGGGTTTCCATGGGTGTAATGTTTCTGGAAGCCAGCTGCTACCTCTTATTCTCATTGACCAGCTGGTGAGTGTGAACCACCAATCTTTTGGTTGGGATCCCAGGGTTAAAATTGGACTAATACAGAGACTGATCTTGGCAGTGGCAAAATAACTTGTATAAGACTAATCTTGATTCTGATAAGAATTGTAAACATTGGAGAAAACGCTTGAACAACTTTTTTCAAGGGGTTGAAAACAATAACAGAGTAGACATACTGGAAGCCATTCAACCCCTAATGGAAGGGATGTGGCCCTGAGCAAGATCTACATTTCAAAGACTTTTCCTCTAAGAACATTTCCCAAATCGTGTCCTAAGTGGATGGGACTCAGAAAGTTGAAGTTCTGTGTTCCAGAGAAATCAAAAGAGGAGTCTGGAACACCCAAGCAAAACAGCTGGAAATTGAGAAAATCTCAGAAAAGAGATGAGCACCGAAGGAGGAACTGTGAACTCTTTTCAAGAGTCTACAGGAAAAGATGGACACAAAATAAGTAAAGAAATGAAAGATTTTAAGAAAACCATGAAAAGTAAACCAGAAAAAAAAAATTCTGAAAACTGAGAGGAATGATAACTGAATAGAAATTCTCTGGGTAGAATTAGCAACACACTGGGCATGCAGAAAAAAGCAATGCATTTGGCTAGGAATCATCCAGAATGAAGCACAAAGACTAAAAAAAAAAGAGAGAGAGAGGGGATCCTAAGTTATCTGATGGAGAGTGTCAAGTCATCTGATATACTTTTAATTATAGATAGTCCCCTTGATGGAGGGAAAGACCAAATAAAGAAGAAAAAATAGTTGAAGAAACTTTGAAAAATTTACATATTTGATGTTAAACTGTAATCTACAAATCCAGGAGTGTCAGTGGATGACTGTAAAGAAAATATAGCTAGGCACATATGTTCAAAGGTTAAGGGAAAATCTGAATGTCATCCTGAGAAGAGGGAGAGGTCATATATTGGGTAAAAAATTGTTTAAGATCATCTCATGGGAAACAATTGAGGCCGTAATATAGAGGAGTGGTATCTGTATGCTCTTAACAAACAAAAACAAACTATCATTCTACAATGCTTCTTAACCAAAAAGTGCTAATGGTAAATGAAGGCAAAATAAAGTCATTTTCAGATAAATACGAACTGAGAGAGTTTGTTGCTGGTGGATACACAGGACCAGACAACGCAGAAGGAGAGTTCTTTGGACCAAGGGAGATGATGATGTTGTTAGTTGCCATGGAGTTGATTCCCTCTCATTGCAACCTACTGTGTGCAGAGTAGGAATTCATTTCACAGGATTTTTAAGGCTGAACCTTTCTGAAGCAGATCACCAGGCCTTACTTCCCAGGTGTCACTGCCTGGGTTTGAACTGCTAGGATTTTGGTTAATAGTCCAGTGTTGACGCCTTTGTGCCACCAGTTCAGAAAGGCAGAAGATACTGTTAGTTTGTAGATAAATATCAAGATTTTGTTTCTTTATTTTCTTGAATTATTTGAACTGAATGCAATGTTTACATCTAAATTGAAGAAAGTGGGTTATGTAGTTTATAACATGGTAGGTATGATTTATTTATGCTGAGTAGAGAGGTTTGTTCTAAAAGTTGACAGTCAACCACTAAATGCTGTGAAAATATTGTATACTGGTTAAACTATGTAGATGATGATTACATTTTTGGACCATTTTTTGTTTTTCTGTATTTTATATTAGATTTAATTTCTTTTGCGTTGCCAGTACAATCTTAAGCTAATTTCGTCTTTTAGCCCGTATCTTTCTTTTGGGCTGTCCATACTCATGACAGTTGGCATTGTTAAGTCTTGAGGTCTCGTGCACGACCGTCATAAGTTCTTGTTGCTGGGTGCAGTTGACTGTATTCTGACTCACTATGACCCTGTGTGCAGCAGGATAAAACACCACCGGGCCTTGTGCCCTTCTCACAACGGTTCTGTGTTTGAAACTATTGTTGCAGTCACTGTGTGAGTCCATATTATTGAGGGTCTTGCTGTTTTTCACTGACCCTCTACTTGACCAAGCGTAATATTCTTTTCCAGGGACTTATCCCTTCTAATAACATGTCCAAGGTAAGTGAGATGAAGTCTCACCACCCTCACTGCATGGAGCATTCTGACTCTACTTCTTCCAAAGACAAATTTATTTGTTCTTCTAGCAGTCCGTTATGTATTCAACATTCTTCTCCAAAACCAGAATTCAAATGTATCTCTTTATTTCCCTTCCTGGGTCAGACGTGCTCTTTGTTAGATTCAAGTTTACTTTTTCTTTTTTGGTACCAAAGTGGGGATTGTTTACTCCTTCATTTAATAAAATGCAATGTGAGATAGTTCACTAAGACAGGGGTATGAGGAAACTTTTAGTCTGAAATTGTTTTGTTTGTCAATTCGTATTTGATATGGCTTCATATGTGATTCTAGGTTAAAAAATACTTTTTCCTTCCATTTTGAGTGCATCGTTCTGTGTATGACCAGTAACCCACTACTAGTGATGAGAAGTCTGATGCCAATCTGATTTCTGTTTCCTTTTAGATAACTCATTTCTCTTTCTCTCTCTGTGTGAGCTCGTAAGTTCTTCACCTTATTCTGAGAATTCAGAATATTGCCATTTATATTAAGGCATGAGACATTTTTTGGTCAATTTGCTTGGTAATTGGTAAACCATTTTTTAAATATAACTGTGTGTCTTTCCACTCTGGGAGATATACTCAGACATTTCTGGTTTCCTCCCCACTTCCTTTCTGTTCTTCTGCTTTCTCCTTCTGGAACAACTGTAAATCTTTGACTGACATCCTAGACTAATTTTCTAATTCCTCAAATGTCTGATGATACTGAGTTGTTCATTTACACATAAAAAACTGGTATAAAAGGGTCGATTAGAAAACCTGTAAAAGATTTATAGGGAGGACTTACAAATGCCAAAATATAAAGGCCCTTGCTCTTCAGTGTTGCTTCCACAGGAGTTTGGTTTGTTCACCCGAGACAGTCAGCTCAGTTTTTAAAAGATGCGCCCTGTGATATTTTTATCTGGGGAGTAAATTCCTGTTGAGAAGTCTGTGTGTGAGAAGGAGGTGGGATGTGGATTCATTCTTCTATAGACTTCAATTTTAATTTTCCTGTTTCAAGCACCAGGGTTAACTTTCATCTCTTGTCATATGTGGTTCATTTGTACTTGAATTCCAACAGCGAAAGTCAGGTAACTTGAAAGGTGATTCGCATTCAGATTTTGTTGAGATTTGTATGCAATGAACATAAAATAATGTTTGGAGCAGAAGGGATTGCAGATGCTCTGCCACTGCAAGTGAGATTTACAGTCAGTGATGAAGCTGCAGTGGTTTGTGCCCAAGGACGGGCTTGTCAGTGAGGCATTCTGCACCAACGATGCCTCATCCTTTGGAAACATATTAATAGATAAATAGCACAGCACCCAAGTATGTTCCAAATCAACCCCACGAATCCAAGGCCTGCAGCATTTGTCTAAAGGTTATTCTCAGGTACATTTCACCAGCAGGCTGACAATAATTGCAGATAAATAGAAAGAAAAACTAATAACACTCAGATTGATGCAAGCATCAGCCCATTTTCTCAGTGACAAAATTTCAAGAACTTTGGGAAAAGGTGAAAAAATTACCAGATAAATGGACCTGTGAGTCATAGAACAATAGGAGAAGGTGATGGTTATGAAAGAGACATCTGTGTGATCTAGGACAGAAAGACAGCCCTGGAACGATATCTACTTGTATTCCAAGACAGGTCATTACATTAGAATCCAGAGAACACACCACTGATGAGCTACAGGCTGTAGGTGACTCTCTGGGGCCTCAGTTTCTTCGACTGAAATGTGTGGGTGAATTCTATCTGGGGTTTCTCAGATTCTTACTCTGCACTGCTAGAAAAACGAAACCAAACCCGTTGCCTCTGAGTGGGTTCCGAATTTAGGGATCCTATAGGACAGAATACAACTGCCGCATACATAAGGTTTCCAAGGAGTGCCTGATGGATTCGAACTGCCAACCTTCTGGTTAGTAGCCAAGCTCTTAACCCCTGCAGCACCAGGGCTCTTTCAGTGCTGCTGTCGGGTGCACATGAATCCATCTTTCAACCCAGATGACTAGGAGCCTCCTTATGTGGACCCACCTTTTCCTAGTCCCTTCCCACCCCCCACTGCCAGCCCTCGTAGCTTTAGAGGCAGCTTTTATCCTTACTGACAAGAATGGCTATGTAATTTCTGAGATTTTGTGCCAAAGTAAGGGTCCCTGAGTGGTGCAAACAGTTAACACACTCAGCTGCTAATCAAAAAGTTTGGAGGTTGGAGTCCACCTAGAGGTAACCAGGAAGAAAGGCCTGGTGACCTGCTTGTGAAAACCCAGCCACTGGTGCACAGTTCTACTCTGTCATATGCGGGGTCACCATGGGTTGATGAGTTGGAATTACTGCAGTGGCAACTGTTTTGTGTGTGTGTGGAGTGTGTGTGTGTGTGTGCACACGTGCATGTGTGTATGTGTGTGTGCCTGCGTAATACAAATTCAGGACTCCCTGTGCAAAACCTGCCAATGGACAATTTCAAGATGTTGCCATCCGAGCACAAAACCAAACACAATGCCCTTCAAAGCAGGGGACCTGTGTGAATGCACCAGTCACATGTCCATGAAGCAGACCCTGTCACTGACCTTTGCAGGTGAACACTTCAGCAGTGATAGAGATTATCGCAAATGATCCATATGCAAATATGAGATAGTCCGTGTTGGAATATTTATAAGCAATAGTGGTATATACCTGATTCCTCATAGTAGAGATTTTATAGCTCACCTGTTGGAGAAATACTGATAATGGTAATCATATTTTTCATTGACTGAAAAAGTTAATTACCTGTAGCAATGTTGATTCTTTGTATTTGTGTAACTTGTCACCAACCACAGAGTGATTTGATTTGATTTGATTATACCATGATTATATTAAATTTTTAGAATCTCATGGAAAAACACAATATTTTCCTAATGAAGAAGTAGAGGCTCTGAGACAGGAATGATTTGCATCCATTTTTTAATTCTTGGTCTAGTTTTCTGTCTGTGCCGTGGTTACCTGTACCATTACCGTCTTGAAGTAAAGCTTGATGGAATAGATATACCATTCCAGGGAGAAAGATCACATTTTATGTAGGTGAAATTTTAGGTAGAAGGCTGATTTTGCACTTTTGTGTAAGTAGGAGTGGTACCCAAACCAAAAAAACCATAACTGTTGCTGTTCAGTCGATTCTGAATCGTGGCACCCCCAGGATAGAACTGCTGTGTGAGGCTTTCTTGGCTATAATCTTTATGGAAGCCGGTCACCTGCCCTTTCTCCTCAGTGCTATATGGCCAACCTTTAGGTTAGTAGTCAAGGGCAGACCGTTTATGTCACCTACGGTGGTGATCCAGAAATCAAATGACTTACTGCACTGGGCACACCTGCTGCAAAAAACCTCTTTAAAATGTTAAAGAGCAAAAATGACACTTGTGGACTAAGGTACACCTGACCCAAGCCATGGTGTTTTCAGTGGCCTCCTAATGTGTGCAAAGCTGGCCATTGAGTAAGCAAGACTGAAGAAGAGTCGATTCAGACTCACAGCAACCCTGCAGTGGAGAGTAGAACTTCTCCACAGGGTTTCAAAGGCTGTGATCCTCCCAGGAGCAGAGTGTCACATCTTTTCCTGTGTAGCAGCTGGTGGGTTTGAACTGCCAGCCTTTTGGTTCATAGCCAAGTGCTTTAACCACTGTACCACCAGGATGGCTTTGTTACCTGGTAAACACTTGATAAATGTTAACTGTTTTTATTATCATCATTATTATGACTACTGTTACTCATGGTTTATTAAAACTAAATCATCTTGGTTATATGGATGTTCAAGCAGATTTTTCATATGCCAGGTCACTGCTGAAAGTGTCAGATTGGACAGTACAATGGCCATTGCCCTGTGGCAGGCCACTGGTGACATTTCTCTAGGTTGGCATTGATTTAATAATGAGCTTTCTTTGAGGATAGATGTTTGACCAGTAAAATGTCCACTGGGAAGGATTATTTGGCCTATATTCCATAGCAAGAAGGGTGCTGGTGGCCCTTTGGCGTGTGGTGGTGACGAAGGCCCAGTCCCTGCCATCAAAGGGGCTGTGAGTGAGTTTGTCAGAGCACTCAGAGATTTCTCACCAGGGCTTTTCAGCAAGTTATTTCGGAACTTGACAGTGCATTTCAAACAAGAGTTTTCTTGTCTCACCTGAATATCTCTCTGTTAATTTCTTTCTCTCTGTATGTCTCAAGGTTGTTTCTCCTATGTATGCCAGATCACGTAGGCAGTACTGGTTGAACAGCTTCTCTACTGCTGCTGGGATGTTTGGAGTCTTGCTTCTGATTTTGCTTTAGAGCCTGTATGCCAAAGGTGCAGTCAGGGGGACAGGGAAACTACTATATATTTTTGGCCTGAGGTATCCGTCTTGCTCGTGGCAGACGAAACTACACTAGGACCATTAAAGTGCTCACTGGTAACTACAGTGACATACCTGTGGCAGCTGATGGGAGGAAACTCTGTCTTCCAGGTGGAACGTGCACTCAGGACACATAGCAAACAGAACTGGTTGTCATTTCCTGTCTTCCTTGCCAAGGTTTGAGAACTACCTTCTGCTCCATGCCTATGACTGCTGGTGTGTTGTTGTTAGGTGCCACTGAGTTGGTTCTGACTTGTAGTGACCTTGTGTACAACAGGATGGAACACTGCCTGGTCCTGTACTACCTCTCAATCATTGTTTATGATCAATATTCCTAAACAGTTAAAAAGTCTACTGACATTTATCATTCTTTTCATTTAGGCTGTGAATGACCACAGCCATTTATTTGGTGTTATTATTAGCTGATGCCGTATACTCCTTGTTCATAGGAGCTTCTTCAAAACTAGGGCTGGGAAAGAGTCAAGACAGGAGGTTCTAAAAATGTTAGTAGATTTTTCTTCTTCTTAACTAGTTTGTAAATTAGATAAGAAGTTTGAAAACGATGACAGAAGTGAATTTAGGTCCCTATCTATGCATTCTAGTGTTGAGTTTTTGAATTTCATGACCATAGATAAAGAGATAAATGTATTAATAAATAATTTTATTTTTGCATACTTAGGTACACATATGGAAACCCTGGTGGCTTAGTGTTTAAGACCTATGGCTGCCTACCAAAAGGACAGCAGCTGGAATTCATCAGGCACTCCTTGAAAACTATATGGGCAAGTTCTACTCTGCCCTATAGGGTCATCGATTTAACAGCAATGGGGTTGGTTTTTCTGTTATATGCGTATATATATTCTGTGTGTCTATATACATCCATATGTGTGTATGGACACACCAGCCAAAGCCATTGCTTTTGAGTCAGTTCCAACTCTATGGCACAGAGTAGAACTGCCCTATAGAATTTCCAAGAAGCACCTGGTGGATTTGAATCTTTTGGTCAGCAGTTGTAGCACTTAACCATTATGCCTCCAGAGTTTCTGCAGACACACAAACATATAGTTATGTAAATCGTTTTAAACATAACATTTCCAATTGGAAGAATTCAAGTGTGAGTTTTTAGTGAAGGGTAGTTTAAAGCCCCCCAATGCAGTGTTTTATTATTGATACTGTTTAAACTATACTATTTTATAGCTCATGTAATTGCTGCTCTTTAAAAGCCTATTTAAAACATTAATGAAAACGGCAGAGTTTTTCACCGTTCACATTTCTTTTGGTATAATCATTCTTTTCCAGTTGGGCATAGGAAGAAGAAAAACACAACAAAAGGACAGTTTAGACAATAGTCTCTTTACTTTTGTTGATAAAAAGAACTGACTTTTAAAGAGAGCTCTCTGAATTAGATTCTTTTGCATTGAAACATTTCTATTCTATATTGGCAGACACCACAATTATTGGCTTTTGAAAGAGAAAGGGAAAAGTACAGTTACCTTGCTATTATTATTTTTTTCCTGAATGAATGTCTCCTTTATTCACTAAGAAACTTATGCAAGACCACTCATATATTTTAGGAACCCGCACATCAAATTCATTCATCTCCAGCCCTCCCTGTGGACTAAGCATAAAAGATCACTCTGGAGCTTAGCATATAGCAATGTATTACATGGGGTAAATCTGCGTAAGATCTCCTTAAAGTATATGTGTTTTTTTCTTCCTTTCTTTTTAAGATTTTGTCTTTGATCTTCAGCAATTTTACTATGACGTACCTAACTGTATGGTTTTCTTTGAATTTATTTTTCTTAAGATTCATAACCAAACCAAACCCAGAGCTGTTGAGCTGATTCTGACTTACAGCAACCCTACAGGACAGAGTATAACTGCCCCGTAAAGTTCTTAGGGAGGGCCCAGTGGATTCGAACTGCTGACCTTTTGGTTAGCAGCCTTCCTTTCCTGGGTACATGTATGCCCTTTTAGTACATTTCCCTCAACTTTTTATGCTCTTATTTTTTTATTCTTTCTGTTTGGGTCTGAATGTTTTCTTCTGATCTGTTTTTCCACTTCATTATTTTATGTTTTCATCTCTGTGTGTCCTACTGTTAACATCTCTCCAGCAAGCTTTTAGTTCCAATTCTAGAATTTGATTTATCTTATATATATATATATATATATATATATATATATATATATATATATATATTTGGTCTTGGGCTACATTTCTTCAAGTATTTAATTATTTAAATATTTAAAGCACAACTATTTTAAACTGCCTATTTTAAACTACTATTCGACAAATTCAATATCTAGATTTCTCATGGGTCTTTATCATGTGTTTCTTTTCCCATGTTCTACGGTGAAATCTTTTTTATTCCTGCGTCTTACCCTGGGGGCATAGTGATTAAGTGCTACCACTGCTAACCACAAGGTCAGCAGTTCAAATCTGCCAGGTGCTTCTTGGAAACTATTGGGCAGGTCTGCCCTGTCTGTAGGATCGCTAGGAGTCAGAATCAACTCGATGGCGGTGGCTTTGGTTTTGATTTTTGGTACTGCTATAAAAAATTTGTATAGCATAACATTTGCAAATTCAACATTGTTAAGGTACACAGTTTGGTGATATCAATTTTACACTAATCTGGTGTACCACCGTTCAAATTATTGTCAGTTTTCCCATCTTTGGTCTTGTTAATATGCTGGTTATTGTTTATTGAATGTCATATATTGTAGATTAAAAATTGTAAGATATTTTGTGGGTGAAATTAATGTCCTTTTTCCTTGTAAGAGTTAGTTTGGCTTCTGGTAGGCTGCTAGGTGAGATGCCTGGTGCCTGAATCCTTGTAGGAGTTGAGCTGACCTTTATAAAGCTGCTCTTAAATGCTTACGAAGACTGTCTATTTTGTGCTGCTCCTGGTTCCTGGGGTGAAGCCCTCTAAGGTTCCAATAGAAATGCTGTGATTCTTCCCAAGGCTGCTCATCCCTAAAAGACTCTGATCCCATCCTTTTCTGACTGTTCCCTAGGCACAGTTTAAGCACTCAGCTTAACTTCTAAGCCTCTAAGTGATGCTTTAGGGTAAACCTCTCTGGAGTTCTCATCTCTCAGGGATTGCAGCCCTATAGTTCTTTGCTCTAAGGACTCTCTGATTCCTTTAGACAGGTGTATTTTATAGATTTTGCTCAGTTTTTCTAGTTATTTTCATCAAAGAATTGGCCTAAAATGAAGTGAGCTGCACTGCCAGAAGCAGAAGTCTGCTTCATTTTTAAAGAGCAGAAGTTTTGTCTTTGAAATTTTATTAGATATTTATACACTTTGGGAAAGTCAACAGCTTTATTTGAAGTTTTTTTTTTTTTTTAATTTTTTTTTTTTAAAAACACCTGCATTTAGAGATTACATCCAAAGGCCTGAAACAAGTAGCTGCTCCATCGCTGACTTGGCAGAGTACAGTGTTTCCTCAGAATTCTTCATTTGTCTACAAGGTTGATGTTTCTTCATATTTTTGTTTGATTTGATACCACTGTTCAATCTTGTAACTTAAGCTCAAGGGTATATTAGCCTTAGGAATTTCTTAAAAAATTAATGTGTCCGTTTCATGTGCATTGGTGCCCAGAAACTGCGAGCTGTTGAATATGGACTGTGAAATTTTATCTTCTGTGTAGTTTTTGCTTCTGTTTGGTTTGAAGGGAAGCTGAGCAAAAATTGAAGAGAAAATAATGATGAAAAGGTAGAGGAAATGAAGTATAGGAAACAAATCACATTTAGAAAAAGGGTCAGTTAAATCTGATGTAAAGAAAATGATTTAAGACCAGAGTCGACGGCACTTGGCTTGGCTGGCTATATATTTTGCTGTCTTCCCAGATCAACCTGCTGTGTCCATCCATGACCAAAGAGTCATACAGAAGAATGGAGAATCAGGGACTGAAACGATGACAAGAGGAATTGTAACAGTCATTTCTGGCAATGTCATGTCTGTCTTCTCTGTCACCTAGGGTGATTTAGTCACATGTTCCAAAGCCCGTGTGTCACATATCCATCCTCTAGACTGAGAATTAGTGGTGACTTATTTCAGAGGAAGAAGTTTGTGTGGCAGAGATAGACTTCTTTGTTACTGACGTATCTGTAGTCACTTTGCTCCCTCTGACTTTTTGTAGCAAGAGCCTCACTCTTAACATATATTTGGGTTTTTGGTGGTGTATTTTGTGGAGCCTCTGCGGTGCACAAGGTTAAACATGGGCCTTCTAACCCCAAAGTGGATGGTTCAAATCCACCTCCAGGTATCTCAGAAGAAAGACGAGGCCTTCTGTTTCCAAGAGGTCATAGCCATGAAAATCCAGTGGAGTGCATTTCTGCTCTGCAACACGTGGGATCACCAGGAGTTCCCATAGATTCCACAGCGCCTGGATTGGCTCCTTTCTATTATGCATATTGTCAAGTTATGTCCCCATTTGGTGTAAGACAAAAGAGTCTCAATTTTTATGAATACACTAGGTACTTCTGGTGCTATATATATAGTATTTGTTTTTTCTTTTCCTTGTTGAACGCTAAATGTAGCTAAGCAACTAAACACTATTTCTAAATGTGGGTGATTAAATGATCGACAGTGCTTGGTAGATGGGACATGATGGTTAGAAATCCCATTAGTTGTTTCTCAGGAGCCAGGATATCAGAAGTCCTCATTTTGGGAGATCTGCCCAAACATACTTCTTGCCAAACTCTTGTACCGACATGGGAGGGTGGTAGAGACTGTCAGGTCCGCATGGATACTCAGGATCATCTTCTTGTGCACAAAGTGATGCCTCGGGCTCTGGGGGCAGGTTATGAGATTACATTTTTGGTTTAGCCATCAGATTATTGGCTTAGGGAGAATGCCTGATTTGTTGATTGAAGTACTGCCAGCCTAAGTCAAAACTGGCTTAAGAGCTGATTTAGGTCTGATTGTATAGATGGTAGATTTGGTAACTGGGAGTCATATGGCCCCAAGTATAAACACTGTGTCATTTTTAAATGTCATGGTTAAGTCCTGTGCTAGTAATGTGACCCAGTCTATGACATTCATCAGAACCTGCCTTTTTACTGCAGTTTTTTATGTGCTGGTTTTATGTGTCTTCTCTATACTAGAAGTGGCTATGTATTTGCACTTTCCTTTTCTCCACTGTGTTTTGCTTGAGACTACCTAAAAAGCATGCGCTTAAAATATTTTTCAAGTCAGGATAGGTTTAACATTTCCTGAGATGTCTAGATACTCCAAGCCAAGTGCCGTCGAGTTGGATCTAGATTGCTGTTAAAGTCATCCCTGGGAGATGCTTGACTTCTTGGTACTTTTGGGTCCTATATTTGGCTAATCTGATGTGTAGTAGCAGATTTGGTCACAGAAGGGGAAGTCAATAGGAAGGACTAGTTTTATGGGTCAAGATTGCTTTATTGGTGTTTTTGATCCTACTATTTAATGTACCATAAATTCATCCCTATCAATTGATTTAAAACTAAGCCCATGGATAACTTCTGTATCCAAGAGATGGATTAGACATACTTTTCAGTATTTATATCTCACTAAGTACAACTAAAAGTCCTGAATATTTAATATTAAATCAATGTATTGAGATTTTGAAAGCTGGGGAGAGGAAGGTAGACCAGCTATGGAGTTCAAGATCCAACAAACATGGGGATAAGTTCCTTGGGTTTTCTTCCCTCATGTATTCAAGACTTTTTAGCTGAAGAACTATTAACCTGGAAACACCAACAGGAAAAAATAAAAGAACAAAAAAAACCTACCCCAAATGTCAGGAAATGGACATTCTATCAAGGCAGGAAACTTTCAGACAATAACTACTGTATTTTAGACAAACAACGGAGAAAATCTGTGGCCCCACTCCTGCCTCCATCAGCAGATTCTGACTGGAGAGCCTAGACTTCTGTTCTCATAAGGCTAGAAGGAGGTACCCAAACACCCCCACCAAGGTAGGGTCAAAGGGATTTACATCTTGCTGGCTGATAGCAAGTCACACCCTCCCTTGCTAAATGAGACCAGCTCGACACACATGAATTTGACAGCTGCATGAAATGAACCAATTCTGAAGGAAAAAATGTCCCACCTAACCAAGTAAGTAGGTAACTTGAAAAGCCTTTGGGTCCTGGTGGTACAGTAGTTAAAGAGCAAGGCTGCTAACCAAAGGGTTGGCAATTTGAATCCACTAGCTGCTCCCTGGAAGTCCCATGAGGCAGTTTTACTGTGTACTGTAGAGTCACTATGGGTTGGAATAGATGGCAAGGTGGGTTTTTTATTTTTTTTGTGTGGTATTGTGGTGTGTTAGGGAGAGGAGTGCAGTGAACCATTAAGAAAAATAAGTTTATAAATGGAATAGTCTGAACTAGAAATTTGGGGCCCAGGTAATTTCTGTGGAGAATTATACTAAATTAAAAAAAAATTAATTGTACTTCAAAGTTGTATAGAACCAACTAGTTGCTCGTTAAACAGTTAGTACACATATTGTTTTATGACCATGGTTAAGAACTCCACAGTATGTCAACACTCTCTCTGCTCAAGCACGGGTTTCCTGTTACCAGCTGCCCTGTGCCCTCTCGCCTTGTCAGGTTGGCGTGCTCCTTTAGTCTTGTTTTCTAAGCCTGTCTGTTCTTTGCCTGAAGGGTCAACTCCAGGGGTGACTTCCTTACTCAGCCGAAAGGGTCTTTGGGGGCCATACTCTCAGGGTTTCTCCAGTCTGTCAGGCCAGCAAGCCTGGTCTTTCCTTTTGCCTTAGAATTTTATTCCACATTTCTCTCCAGCTCTGTCTGGGACCCCTGTTGTGATCCCTGTTAGAGCAGTCACTGGTGGTAGTGGGGCTCCCTTTAGCTGTCCTAAACTCTATCTGGTGGAGGCCGCTGTAGATGTGGTCCACTAGGACTAACCAGAGCCCTCCTCTTTCTCTTGTCTCTTTAGTTTTCTCCCTTCTTCCTTACTCCTGAAATGGTGAGATCAGTGGAGTATCCAGATGGCTGTTCACAGGCTTTGAAGACCCCAGATGCTACTCAATTGAGTAGAATGAAGAACATTTTCTTTATCAGTTGTATGATGCCAGTTGTGTCAGATGTTCCCCGAGACCATGGTCCCAAAGACCTGAGCATAGCATCTCAGTCCCTCAGGGAGTTTGGACGTGTCTGTGAAGCTAACATGGCCCTGTCTTGTGTCAGCCGTGCTGGCTTCCCTAGTATCGTGCGCTGTCATAGCCTTCACCCAAGTTACCATTTATCTGTTGCCTATTCCAGACTTTTAAAGAAGACTTAATACTAATTTTATATGATCTCCTAGAGAAAGGAGAAGAAAGGACATCTTATACTTCATTTTTCAGAAGCTAGTATTAAGCTGATAGCAAAATTAGGCAAAGAAAACACAAAAAGAGAAAACTCTAGACCAACATACATATGAATATTGATACAAATATCTTTAACAAAATATTAGGAAATAAAATTCAACAATATGTAAACACTATAGCCAAGTATGGTTTATTCTAGGGACAAAAGACTGGTTCAATATTTGAAAATCAATCATTGTAAACCACTATATTAGGTGAGGAATAAAAATCACATGATCACATCAATTAATGCAGAAAAAAATTGACAATATTCAGTACCTATTCATGATAAGGAGACCCTGTTGGCGTAGTGGTTAAGTGTTACAGTTGCTAACCAAGACATCGGTGCTTCAAATTCACCAGGTGCTCTTTGGAAACTATATGGGGCAGTTCTACTCTGTCCTGTTGGGTTACTATGAGTCAGAATGGACTGGATTGTGCACTGAATTTGATTTTGGTTTTGGTTTTATTCTGGATAAATATTCTCATAAACATAGTCATAGATGAAAACATCCTCAGGAGGTGAAAGGCTAAACTGTGGTTTATCCGTACATTAGTGTGCTACTAGGTGATAATAAGAAATGAGCTACAAAGACACCTAGAGGATTCCTGAATACATATTGATTAGTGAAGGAAGCTGGCCTGTAAAGACCTACATACCTTCATTCTAACTCCATAACATTATGGAAGAGGCCAAGCTGTGAAGACAGGAAAATGATTAGTGACACCAGGGGTGCAGGGTGGTAGGTGTGAGCAGATGGAGCAGGGTGTTTTCAGGACTGGGAAGCTGTTCTTCATGATGCTATCATGGTGGACAATGACATTATGCGTTTGTCCAAACCCACAGGCTATAAAGCACAGAGTGAACCCCAGTGGGACTTGTGGACCTGAACTGATAACAAGGGATCTGTTTTGATTCATCAGTTTCAGCAAATGTACCACACTACTGCAGCTGATACAAGAGTTTAACAGTAGGAGAGACTGTGCAGGGGGTAGATTAGATGGGTGGGGGACCCTGTCATTTCTGCTGTTTTTCTGTAAACCAAAAACTGTTCTAAAAATATAATGTGTATATATAAATAATGGGGTCTCTAGGTGGTGCAGTTAAATGCTTGACTATTAGCTGAAAGGTTGTTGTTAGTTCAAGCCAACCCACAGGTGCTTAAGAAGACAAGTCTGGTAATCTACTTCTGAAAGGCCACAGCGTTGAACAGCCAGTGGAGCAGATACATACCTAGGTGTCTGTGAGTTGGAATTGACAATTAACAACATTTATGTATGTGTGTGTGTGTGTCTCTGTGTGTGTGTGTGTATAGATAATTTGTAAGGAAATGAAAAAGGTAAGCCCATGTATTCCATTTGATTGAAAGATCTACCTTGACCAACATAAGCACTTGTTGAGCAAATCCTTCGATTTCATAGTTTCTCCATGATCACATACCATTTCTGGTTCTTCACAGGCATTAACTTGGCCTCTGCAGTTAGAATCTACAGGCGCTTGAGCTCAGAGACCGGGTCTTTCATGTGCCTTTTCCCTTGGTCTCCACAGCACCTGGTAGAGAGAAGAGCGTGTTGGCGTGGGTTTCATGAAATGTTTTTGTCAGCTGGCTGGATAACTAATGGAAGCTGTCATAAAACTTTGTTTGCTGATTTGAGAATGTGAAATGAGGAATAATAGGGCACTTTTGCTTTGTTTCTTCATCCTCGAGTAGGCGTAAGAGATAGTTTGGTAGGTACTTTTTATATTTTTCTGATAAATAGTTTGAATTTCCAGTTGATTTCTTTCAATTTTTCCAAGGGTTTCTGTGTGTATTTCCTCATATACTTTTACAAAATTACCTGAGATACTAGTAGGAGAAAACACAAATCACCAGAGTCCCTGCCATCAAGTTCATTCCGACCCAGCAGTTCTGTAGCGCAAAGTTGAAGTGCTCCGTAGAGTTTCCCATGAGCACCCACTTCTTGAATTCTAACTGCTGACCTTTTGGTTAGCAGACATAGCACTTAACCACTACACCACCAGAATTTCCACTAATAGGAAGGAATCCTTATTACTTCTCTACCTAATAAGTGAATACATTTGTGGAGTGGTTAATTAGCTACCGAGGAAAAAGAAACCAAACTGGCTGCTGTAGAGTTGATTCTGACTCCTAGTGACTGTAAGACAGAGTCCAGCTGCCGCACGGGGTTTCCAAAGAACAACTGATGCATTGGGACTGCTGACTTCTTGATTAGCAGCCATAGCTCTTAACCACTATGCCACCAGGATTTTGTTACTACCCAGTGTCACCCAATAATGTCAAAACTGTAGAAGTCAGTCAATATTAGTCTGAGGGCTTTTTCTCAATTTTCTCTAGCAGACGTGATTCTCATTATTTCTGTCCCTGGTTAATAATCTTTAACAGGATTTCTTTATAAAATGAAACTCACAATTTGCCATTGCTTTGCTTTTGCTTATGAAGAGAATTAACAAACTTATTGTGTTCATACATTCTTTTAAAGCATTTCTATCAGTTGAAAGCTAACAACTATTTTTACCATGTTATATAACATTTCCTATAAAGAAAATATCCTTATAAGTTGAGATTCCTTTATTCTATTTCTGTACCTATTTGATGTTTATTAAATACCTCCTTTTGGAAGAACTACCATATTACTAAATGAAAAAAAAAAGTAGATTTGTTATAAAATGAAGATATTCACTCATGGACAACGTTTTGCTTCATTTATGTGAGAGTGAAACCAAGACTAGAAAGGAAATCTAATAAAAATCTTACTGTACTTTTATCATCAGATAATGTTACAGAACAATCAGTGCAGTTCATCTTTATTGTGTCACTGTTTGTGATGCAATGCCAAGTTCAATAATGAGGTTAAACTAAGTCATCCTTTTGCTGGACAGAAGAAAACAGTTTCTTAGAGGTGAAGGATACCATGGGAGTAATTTTCAGATTCTTTCTTTTTGTGAGATATGCATTTTGTTAAATGACTTATGATTACCCTAAAATGTGGTGGTAATTTATTTATAAAGACACTCTTTTCCTAAAATGGGAATGAGAAGCCAAACCAAGCCAATTAGCCTAAAATATCTATCTTTGGCATTCCTCCTTATTTGAGTTTTATCACATATAAATGGAGCCTGAAAAGAACCTTCAGGTATTCCAAATCAATGAAAATGCTTTTTCTAAAAATGCTGTCTGTCCCCCAAATGACAATTTTATACTAAGATTTATTTCCCCTCCTGAAGGTAGCTCTTTGTAAAAAGTGCTCAAACCTTTTAGGGATTCTGAGTTTAAATCTTAGCTCCTTCACTAATTAATGGCATTACTTTTGGGTGACCACTGAGTTGATCCCAACTCATAGTGAACCTATATGACAATACAACTGCCTGATAGGGTTCCCAAGCTGTAATCTTTATGGAAGCGTACCATCAAGTATTTCTTCTTTAGAGCGGCTGACAGATTTGAACTGCTGACTTTTTACTGAGCAGATGATCACTTAACCAGTGTGTCAGCAGGGCTCCTTACTGGTGACAGTGCCTTGAACTGCTTAGTTGTCATTCCTGGTTTAACTTTCCTAATCTGAGCTGCCTCCTGAGAGTGCACCTCAATGACGTGGATGGAGTAAAGCTTTTGGAATCTTTTTTAGCTACTGTGGCGTGACTCAAAATGTGAAGAAACAGCTGAAAATATTTATTAATAATCAGAACATAGAATATACAAAGTATGAATCTAGGAAGATTGGAAATCATCAAAAATGAAATGGAACAAATAAGCATCGATAATCCTAGGTAGTAGTGAGCTGAAATGGACCAGTATTGGCCATTTTGAATCCAACAATCACATGGGCTGCTGTGCTAGGAACAAAAACTTCAAGAGGAATGGTACTGCATTATCATCAAAAAAACATTTCAAAATCTGTCTTGAAGTACAATGCTGTCAGTGATTGGATGATATCCATACATCTACAAGGAAGGCTGGTTAGTACTATTACTCAAATTTATGCACAAACCACTAAGGCCAAAGATGAAGAGACTGAAGATTTTATCAGCTCCTACAGTCTGAAATTGATCACATATGCAGTCAGGATGCATTCGTAATATTGGTGACTGAAATGCAAAAATTGGAAACAAAGAAGAGGGGTCAGTACTTGGAAAGTACGGCCTTGGTGATACAAATAATGCCAGAGATCACATGATAGAATTTTGCAAGACTCACAATTTGTTCATTGCAAATACCTTTTTTAACCAACACAAATGGCAGTTGTACACATGGACTTCACCAGGTGGAATACACAGGAACCCAATCGACTACATCTGTGGAAAAAGACAGTGAAAAAGCTCCATGTCAGCAGTCACAACAAGCCCAGGAGCTGACTGTGGCACAGATCGTCAGTTGGACATGTGCAAATTCAAATTGAGACTGAAGAAAATTAGCACAAGTCCATGAGAGCTGAAGTATGACCTTGAATATATCCCTCCTGGGTTTAAAGAACATCTCAAGAACAGATTTGATGTGTTGACCACTAATGACCAAAGACCATATTGTGGAATGGTGTTAAAGACACCATCCCTGAAGAGAGCAAGAGGTCATTAAAAAGACAAGAAAGAAAGAAAAGACTAAATTTCAGAGGAGACTCTGAAACTTACTCTCAAATGTTCAATAGCTAAAGCAGAAGGAAGGAACGATGAAGAAAAAGACATAAACAGAAGATTTCAAAGAGCAGCTCAGAAGGACAAAAGGAAGTATTATAATGACGTGCAAAGAGCTGGAAATGGAAAACCAGACAGAAAGAACACATTCTGCATTTCTCAAGCTGAAGAAACCGAAGAAGATATTCAAGCCTTGAGCTGCAGTGGTGAAAGATTCTACAAGGAAAATATTAAACGACTTAGGGAGCGTCAAAAGAAGATGGAAGGAATGCATAGAGTCATTATACCAGAAAGAACTGGTTGATGTCCAGGCATTTGATGAGGTAGCATATGATCAGGAACTGATGGTGCTGAAGGAGGAAGTCAGAGCTGCATTGTAGACACTGTCAAAAAGCAAGGCTCTAGGAACTGATCGCATATCAATTGAGATGTTTCAACAAACAGATGCAGCACTGGAAGTGCTCACTCATCTATGCCAAGAAATTTGGAGGACAGCTACCTGGTCAACGGACTGCAAGAGTTCTATATTTATGCACATTCCAAAGAAAGGTAATCAAAGAAAGGTAATTACTGGACAATATCATATCACTCACAAGTAAAAATTTTGCTCATGATCATTCAAAAGTGACTCTAACAGCATATTGACAAGGAACTTCCAGAAATTCAAGCTGGATTCAGAAGAGAATGTGGAACCAGGGATATCGTTGCTGATGCCAGATGGACCTTGGCTAAAAGCAGAGAATACCAGAAAGATGTCTACCTGTATTTCATTGACTCTGCAAAAGCACTTGACATTGTGGATCATAATAAATTATGGCTAATATAATGGAGAACGGGAATTCCAGAACACTTAATCACACTCTTAAGGAATCAGTATATGGATCAGGGGGCAGTCATGTAAACAGAACAAGGGGACACTGCATGGTTTAACGTCAGGAAAGGTGTGCATCAGGTTTGTATCCTTTCACATATATTTTCAATCTGTATGCTGAGTAAGTAATCCTAGAAGCTGGATTATACAAAGAAAAATGAGGCGTCAGGGTTGGAGGGCAACTCATTAACAACCTGCGTTATGCAGACGACATTACTTGCTGAAAGTGAAGAATATTTGAAACACTTACTGATGAACATCAAGGACCACAGCCTTCAGTATGGATTTCACCACAACATCAAGAGAACAAAAATCCTCACAACTGGACCGGTAAGCAGTGTCCTCATAAGTGGAGAAAGGATTGAGATTGTCAAGGATTTCCTTTTACTTGTCTCTACAAACAATGTCTATAGAAGCAGCAGTCAAGAAATCAAGGCGTACTGCATTGGGAAAATGTCCTGCCAAGGACCTCTTTGAAGTATTAAAAGTAAAGAGGTCACCTTGAAGACTGAAGTGCTTCTGACCCCAGGCTAGGTGCTTTCAGTCACATCATACACATGCGAAAGCTGGACAGTGGACAAAGAAGCAGAAGAAAAATTGATGTCTTTGAATTGTGGTATTGGAGAAGAATGTTGAACGTACCATGAACCACCAAAAGAGTAAACAGATCTGGTCTGAAAGAAGTCCAACCAGAGCGCTCCTTTGAAGCAAAGATGACAAGACTGTGTCTTACATACATTGGATATGTTGTCAGGATCAATCCCTGGAGAAGGACATCATGCTCAGTAGAGTGGAGGGTCAGTGAAAAAGAGAAAAACCCTCAATGAGGTGGGTTGACCCGGTGACTGCAACAGTGGGCTTAAGCAGAAAAATGATTGTGGACATGGCACAAGACCGGGCAGTGCTTCATTCTGTTGCGTATAGGATTACTATGAGTTGGAACTCACTCAGTGGCACCTAACAACAACAATCTGTAAATGAGGGATGTTCACTTCTTCCTGAGCTTATCAGGAGAATGAAGTGAGTTAACCATATCATGCCTGACTTACAGTAGAATCCCTAAATCAAGAGCTGATGCAGTAAATAAAAGTTACTTATTGTTTACTTATTTTTTCCCTTGTTTTTTCACATCCTCTTTTTCTTAAAAAAAAAAAAAAATCACAAGTTTATACCTGATTCCTTTTTTTTTTATTACCTTTCTAATAATGCAAAACAACTCTATTTCCCATGGTTTTGTTATCTCTAAACTAGATAATCCATTCTCCTTATGCATTGTGGGAGTCTGTGTGATTTCATACTGAAGAGCTTATTTAAATTTTTCTCTGAGGATACTATGAGTGAATCACGATCTTTGGCAAATACAGAGTTTACACTGAAGACTGAGAAATCCATCATCTGCCTACGTTTCTGTCTCATCCAGCATGGAGTTAATTATCACAGTAACATGCTAATGCTAGATGGAAGGCATCATCTGGAAAGAGGAACTGAGGGAGAAAAGCTTTAAGAAACGCAAGGATAAGCAAGTAAAAATGCCCATGAAAACTGTCCTAGACGATGGAGCTTGTAGTGTTTTGTATCAGTTGATCAAATGAAAAACTTTTTCAAGCACTAAAACCTTTTGTGCTTGAAAAGAAACTATTAGGAAAAGGAAAATGCAGGGTGCAGACTGAGAGAAGATATATGCAAATACTTGCAAATGCTGTACCCTCTGATGTATCTAGAATAGGTAAAGAACTCAAAACTTGATAATAAGAAAAACTACGGGCAGAAGACTTAAGCCAAAACCAAAGCCAAGTGCCGTCCAGTTGAAGACTTAAACAGATATTTAATAGATATTTCAACAAAGATGCACAAATTACAAATTAAAAGATGCTTATCATTGTTTGTTATTATGGAAATGCAAGTGAAAGCCATGCTGTTTCAACTGTATACCAAACAGAGTAGCTACAATGGAAAACACTGATAAAGGGGGTATCGCTTAATCTGCCTCGTGTATGTGAATGGAAAATATAAAGACATTTTGGAAAACAGGTTGCCAGTTTCTCAAAAATTAATTCTAGTTAATTCTGTGACATACCAATTCCACTGCTAAGCATTTATCCAAGAGAAATGGAAAAAAATATGTCCACGAAAGGTTGTACTTGACTTTTCATAGCAGTGTTATTCATAAAAGTTAAAAATTGGAAACAAACCAAATGTTCATTAGCTGATGAATGAAAATGATATAGCGGGATGCCATTTGCAAAGAAAAAAAAAAAATCAAAACCCAGAAAAAACCTAGTGACCAAAGGTGAAGAAAAAGAAAACAATTTACCTATAAATGTTACAACATGGTTAAATCTCAGGAAACATTACAGTCAAACCCGCTGCCATTGAGTCATGTCTGACTCACGGAGACCCTACAGACAGAGTAAAACTGCCATGTAGCGTTTCCAAGGAGCACCTGGTAGATTTGAACTGCTGACCCTCTGGTTAGCAGCCATAGCACTTACCCACTACACCGCCAGGGTTTCTGCTAAGTGAAAGAAGCCAGACACCAAAGATCATATATTGTATGACTTCATTTATGTAAAATGAATGAGGAAAACTTACAGACTGAGAAAGCACTTAAGTAGTGGCTGGTTCTGGGGATGGGAGCACTTATGGATTGCAAATGGGCACAAGGAAACTTTTGGAGTTGGTGAGAATTCTGAAAATTGGATTGTTTGATGGTTGTACCACTCCATGTAGGTGAATTTTAAATTATACCTCCATGAAACTAAATTTTTAACAAAATATGCTGTAAACTTTTTTTGTTTGAGCAAGTTTTAATGGAGTCTATCTGAAATGCATGGCTTCATTTTTTGTTGATATCTTCCTTTTCTCACTTTATTGTAATATTTAATGTTATATTTTATATACTATAATTTCATTTTTGCAGTGTAGTTTTATCAGACACATACAGTCATGTAACCACGATCACAATCCCCTCAGAAAATTCTGTCACACTATTCCCTTATAGTGAACATATCTTCCCACTGCCAACCTTTGGAAAATTTTGTCCATTTGTTGTATCTCTGTATTTTTGTTTTTCCAGAATATCATATGGATGGAATAAAATAGTATGTAGCCTTTTACAACTGGCTGCATACACTTAGTATAATGCACTGGAAAGTCGTCTATGGTGTGTCATGTATCTGTATTCCATTCATTCTTATTGCTGAGAGTTTTCCATTTTATAGATAAATCAGTATTTGCTTATCCTCTGAGTAGTTTTCAGGTCTTAGAAATTGTGAATAAAACCCCTGTTAAACATTAATGAAGAAGTTTTTGAGTGAATATAAATTTCTTTTTTTTCAGTGAGTAGGGAGTGCTGAAATACCAAGTTCATAATATTCCCTTATTAAAACCCAACCCAGTGCCATACCTTTAGTATTTGTAGGTTCCATAGTGATGTCTCACTCTATATCTCTGGTATTAGTAATTTCTGGGCTTTTATTTTTGTTTAGATCAGGCTGACTGGATGTTTATTAATTTTAGTGATTATTTTCTAAGAATTAGTCTTTGATTTTCTTTGTCTTGTTCTTTCAGTTCCACCTTTTTCCTTCTTAAATTTATTATTTCCTTTTTTCGGCTTGGTTCAAGTTTAATTTGCTTTCCTTTACCTAATGTCTTAAAGCAGAAATTTAGGTAGACTTTTTAAATTTAAGTGTTTAATTCTATGACTTCTATAAGCAATGTTTTGCCAGCATTCCACAAAGTTTGATAGTGTTGTGTTTTCATTTTCCTTTCTTTTAAAATACTGAATTTAAAATATTTTAATTTCCCTTTGTGATTTCTTTTGGGCTCATGATTATTTAGGAGCATGTTATTTGGTTTTCAAACACTGGGGAATTCTCCAGCTTTCCTTCTAGTATTGACTTACAAGTTAAATCCCATTGTGGTCAAAGAACATGGTTTGTATGATTTTAATTATTTTAGATCTGTTAAGATTTGTTTTAATGCTATGGGATATGGTCTTGCTTGGTGAATATCCCCAATGGAAATGAGAAAAATTGTGATTAATTTTTGAGTTGGCCATTCTCAAGTTGAACAAAGGATAAATCAGGTATTATGGAGGAACATTTCTACAGGAAGCTGGGATTTAAATTAAGTACAAAAGAAAAAAGATCACAGAGTTAAAGTTATCTTTGGTTAAGTCGGCACTCTGAAGATAACACAACTTTACTTGTTGAAACAAAGAAGACTTGAAGCACTTACTGATAATGATCAAAGACTGTATATAGCGTTCAGTATGAGTTCTGCCTTAATGTAAAAAAAACAAATTCTCACACATGGACCAGTAGGAATATCATTGTAAATGGAGGAATCATTGACATTGTCAGTGACATTTTACTTGGATTGACAAACAACGCCCATGGAAGCAGCAGCCAAAATTTCCAATGACACATTGCATTGGGCAAATCTGCTGGAAACAGACTCTTGAAAGTGTTAAAAGCAAAGATGCCACTTTGAGAACTAAGGTGTGTCTGACCAAGTCATGGTATCTGCCATCACCTTGTATGAATATGAAACTTGGACAAGGAGTATGAAGAACAAAGAAGAATTGATGCCTTTGAATTGTGGCGCAAGTCAACAATATTGAACATTCCAGGCCCTGCCAAAAGAACAAACAAATCTGTCGTGGTAGAGGTATGGCCGGAATGTCCTGAGGAGGGAGGGTGGTGAGATGTGTTTTCACATACTTCGGACATATTATTAGGAGGGAGCAGTCTCTGGAGAGGACGTCATGCTTGGTAAACTCGAGGGCCAGTGAAAAGGAGCATGACCCGCTACAGGATGGAATGACACGGTGGCTGCCACAATGACCTCAAACATAGCAGTGACAGCCGGGAGGGTGCAGGACTAGGCAGTGCTTCGTGCTTTGGATTTGGGGTCATTATGAGTCAGAACCAACTTGACTGCACCTAATAACAACAAAACAATTTTATCAACCGGTTTGACCTAGCCGATATTTTTAGAATATTCCACCTAACAACAGCAAAATACACAGGTTAGTTTCTCAGGCACACTACCATAAACTGCGTTCTCCCGTGGTAGAATTAAGTAAGCCATCATTACGTTTCAGTTTTATCTCTATCGTGGCACCTGAAACACTGTTATATTTGATTTGTCTATGAGATGTCCTCCAGGATGATTTAATCATCATTTTCCCTGTTGTTGATTAGCTAGCACAGAATCTGATTTATGGTATGCCCTTGAGGACTTTTTAGATGAATATAGTTTTCCTTGTATCCTCAGCAAAATAGCTAGGTAATTTATGTTTTTCTGTGTCTGTGACCTCACTAATTGTCGTGTTATGGTGCCTAGCAGAATGCTTTTCTCAATCCTTTATTTACTGACCGGTTGTCTAGGGCTGTTTAATCACCTTTGAGTGCTCAAATCATCCAGCCAGTTGTACCTTTTAACTACTGCCGTCTCTTTACTGATAATGCTGATGTATGTGATGTGGTTTGAAGATGCCTAATGGATGTCAGGCTGTCTGATATCTTTAGTGTGCCAAGGGCAGACAGGAGTAGGCAGAAAGCTACACCTTTTCTTATGTTCTATTTTTCTGAATGTTTTCCACCTGGTACCCCAGCATTTTTCTAAATTTTCATTCCTCTCACTCCCTTACTAGGATTCAGATGGGAATATAGGGCAGCCCTGGACTAGACAGCAAACTTAAATTCATTGAATCACATTCTACAGTTAGCACTTTATACTTGACTCACCTTCTTTCTTGAGAATGATTCCGCCCCCCCAAGTGAAGTTTTCAGTGCCAGATAGATTTATCACAGTCCTGATACATGTGACTTTGAGACATATATATATACCTAGAATGGTTTAGTCCAGGAGTCATCACAGCTGTGACAAATGGAGCCTGAGTTACTATTTGTTTTTCTTTGGGGCCTAAATTGTTATTTACAATAGGACAGGCAGGGTCTGGTAGGTCCTATTCTCATTTGCTCAGATAGAATAGACAGATGTTAATAATAGAAATCCAGTGCCACAAATAGGCACATGCTTAATTCTACTGCAGTCATTGGTTCAGGAACCAGTTAGTAATGGGGCTTCTAGAAGAAGCAGTTTATCAGGTTAATTAGCATATGAGTAAAACCCATGGACTGAGATTTGGGACATAGTGTTCTTGGTCTGAGCAGGAAGGCAAGTGGTATTGGGAGGATAACCTTTAATGGGCAGAAGGGCCCAACCACCAGAGTCAGTTCTGAGTCTGGGCTTCAGGCTCTAGATAAGGGACATGGAAGGGACACAGGGCTAGGAGAGGGTTACCAAAATGAAAATGAGCAGGGAGGAGAAAATGTATGCATCTATCTACTTCTTCTTTCAAAAGATATTTATGGGGACCAAATTGTGTCAGGTGCTGTGTTGGGAAGAAGACCATTTATAAGACCTGGAAAAACCAAGATCAGGAATGGGACAGAGATACATTTTGGGAACAGAGATGTAATGCCAAAGTTAGAATAACAGCACATATAGCTCTGTGTTGACTACAACTGTTAGCTGTCATTTAGAAAGCACTTCTATCCACGGACAGCTAACATTGATGGAACGCCTATTGTGTGCAGGGAGTAGGGTGTGCTAGATGCTTTACATGCCTCTTTTTGTTCAGTTCTCTCAACTGGATTCTGTGCAGATGTTGTCTCCAGTTTTGGAGCTGGAGAACTCAGGTTCACAGCAATGGAGTTATTCAGTCTCCAACTTAGGACGGGGCTGAGAGGCAGAGTTTCACCCCATGCTCCAGCCTTTCATAGATTAATTACCCCTGCTTTTCTTACATCTTGATGCCTTTGGTTTTGAAGCTGCAATGTCCCTGCCAGTGCTCCCTGCTCTGTTGAGATCCAGAGTGCTCCATCCACCACATTCTCTAGTCTTAGAACAAAACAGTCCCTTGTGTTCTCGTACTTTCTTCCTGCCACTCTTCTGTCTTCTCCAGCTGCATCTTGCCATCACCAGTGTGGCTTATTTCAGCAGTTCTGGTCTGTCATTCCAGTGAGCAGCTGTTGGTCTCCTGTAAGCTAAGGCCCAAGATCATGGTGAAAGGTAACATTTATGGCACGCTGACTGCTTGGTGCTAATTCCTTCACATGTTTTGTCTCATTTAATTCTTAGTGTCCTGTGACAGAGATACTGCTTGATTTTTCTAGTTCACAGATGAGGAAATGGAGGGTGAGAATGGTGAAATGACTTGCCTAAAATCCCATGTGTCAGGTGTGTCTGACTCCAGAGCTGGAGGGAAATTCCGAGTCCACTTTCTTACAAAATCAATGAAACATGCAATGAAAAGCTTCATGTTGGTCCAAGCTTACATTGCTATTGAATCATCCATCCCTGTGAGAAACACACACACACTCACACACTCACACATTATATGTTATTGTGCTTAGCATTGAGTTTCCCTCTTTACCAATGACTCCACTAAAGATTCTCTCTACCTTTTTTAGAACAATCACCTTGGAAAGGGCCTTCATCAAGTTGTAGCAGAGTCAGGAACCCTGAAGCCTTTTGAATTAGGAACAATTAGGACTCTAGGACTGATGATTTTTATTTTAAGGGAGAATAAAACACATGATAAGGGTGGATTATCCAATAAGCAAAGGAAACGTGATGCTTACCTGATCACCTGTAGTGAACACTTGCACAGTTGTTGACTAACTAGGATTCCTTCTGCAGTGCCCTTCTGCTTTTTCAATGAGATGTCACTGCAACATGTAACATGTTATTATAAGGATAGAAACCCTATTCTCTGCTTGGTAACACTGTCCCACATGCAAGCTGTTCTCTAAAGATCTGTATCTCGGTGTTACACTCCCAATGGTTGCCATGCAACCGGGAATGTTATCAAGGCAGGTTTTTTACATATGGCATTCTGGGACTGATGATTTTTATTTTAAGTTAGAACAAAACACACGATAAGGTGGATTACCCAATAAGCAAGGCAAGCATGATGCTTACCTGATCATCTGTGTGAACAATTGCACATTTCTTCACCACATGAAAGATTCTACGTGTACAGCTGGCATCTGCCTCTCTCCCAATCCTGCAATACGTTCCTACAAAATCAAAGCCTCTTTTCAAATTTGCAAACTGTGATGGGGCAGGTGACCCAGTAAGTGAGGTAAGAATGAGTTTACTTGTACTTGATTGCTAATCTGTGGGGAAAAACTTCATGTTGGTCCAAGCTTACATTGCTAGTGAATCATCCATCCCTGTGAGACACACCCACACACACCCACACACCCTCACACCCTCACACATTGTATATTACTGTGCTTAGCATTCAGTTTCTTTGTTTACCAGTGACTCTGCTAAAGATTCTTCTCTCCCTCATATCAGAGGCACCCAGTAGTGTGGATTATATGGAACCTCAGATGGTGTTAATTATATAGGACCTGGTAGCACTTTATTGTTTTCTTACTGTTTCGTGTTAGATTGCTATTTAACTTTACATGTTATGAGAGGTGTCTGCCCAGCTAAATTTAGGAAGTCTTCAGGGCGGACTGTGTGTTGTATTTGTCTGTATCCCTCACGGTACCTGGCACAGTGCCTCTTATGAGTATGATGTCTCACTCAAACTGAATTCTACTAATAATGCATCACATCGGTGGAAACTCTTGGTAAATTATTTCTTTGGAGTCAACAGGATGTAATGCCATATTTTTTGGAATTTGCTGGAGTATTAGACTACTATGCTTTTCAGATTGACTTGATCAAATAATGGTGGTGCAGTGTTTAAGAGCTCGGATGCTAACCAAAAGGTCAACGGTTTGAATCCATTACTAGTTTCTTGGAAACACTATGGGACACTTCTCCTGTGTTCTTTGGAGTCATCAGGAGTCAGAATTGACTCAGTAGCAACAGGTTTTTTTTTTCCCTTGCCATCAAATATACAAGACTAAATAGGCAACTTCTGTCCAAAAACAGGACAAGAAGGTAGGAAGGGACAGGAACTGGACAAATGGACACAGGGACTTGAGGTAGAAGGGAAGCGTGTGCTGTCACGTTGTGAGGATTCCCACTGACATCACAAAGCAATATGTGTGTACATTTTTGGAATGAGAAATTGAGCTGTAAACTTTCATTTAAAATGCACACACTCACATGCAAAAAAGATTAGCTATATATTATTAGACCTTCCTTCTGTAATAACTGTGTTGATGAAAATCAAGGTCAAATGCTGTCTACCTGAATCGGTGTGGTAGTGACTTGTGTGCTGGAGTGGAGTCCATCAGATCTGCAGTCCGTTGACTATGGTTCAAATCCTGGACCTGGAGTTTTTATGGATGGATGACTTTAGGCAGTGATTTAAAACATCTGAACCTCAGTTTACACATCTGAGAAGTGAGGATAACATGTTTCCTGTATGGTTGTGAAGCTATATTTAAGATACAAGGTTGTAAGTAGTCTCTAAGGAGAACATTTGCAAGAGGGTATCTGTTCTTTCCTTTCTGGAACGAAATCGTTGTGCCAAGCAAATTCCTTCGCCATACTTTATTGCAAAAATTTGACAGAAAGAAGGCCTCACGGCTACACACATCATTAAAATTGCTTACCTTTTGTGTTCTTTCAGGGAGTATTGCAAATTCTGAGGCAAAAAAACTGAAACAATAGCTCAGTGCCTGGTAAATAATATCCGCTGTTTACTCATTCTCTCTGAACTTTGAAAATAAAGTTTCCTTCCCTGCTGATTTTGTCTTTTTTTCCTTGACAGACACACATGACTCATTTCTCAAGGACTGGAGATGGCAAAACTTATTTCAAGTTTTCAGAGGCACCAGTGTGTAAACTGACAGCAAGATTAAGGCTGAGTTTAGATACACACCGGTTTACTTTGTCTTTTCTTTTAGTTCAGAACCTGTCCATATAGTCCTCAACTGTCAGTAGTGCTCTAATTTTAGTCAGTGAGTTAAACGAAAAATAAGACTCCAATAACTCTATACTGTTGCTTCTTGCCTACTCGGGGTCGGTGTTGAGTTTTAAGATACAGTTTTTTTCTTTGACTTGGTATAAACCAAACCAAACCCACTGCCATCAAGTTGATTCTGACTCATAGTGACCCTATAGGACAGAGTAGAACTGCTTCATAGTGTTTCTAAGATTCGAACTGCTGACCTTCTGGTTAGCAGACGTAACATTTAACTATTATGCCACTGGGGTTTCCAGAGTTGATATAATCACTCGAAAACATGAAGACAATACTTCTTTTATACCTTATCGTGTAAATGTTTTTACTTTGCATTTTTCGTACCACAGTCAGTGTGCTCCTTCATCTTAAGTTATCACCAGCGATTCCAGGGAAGACCTTGGAGTCCAGATTGCTGCGTATCATGCACTTTGCAGACTCAGAAAACAGAAGACAAAACCAACAAGTATCTTGGACAATTATAAGTGATTTTATAAGCAGGAGGAACAATGGAGAGGCAGCTTCTCCTGTGCACTGAGTCTTGGTTGACAAGGCTATCTTGCTAAGAACTGTCCAAGCATGATCATTTCATTTAAGCTTTCTGTGCCATGGTTTTCCATTTAATGAGTTGTCAAGGTAATGCTCTTCTCTCTGAGCTGTTAAATAGAATATTTCAAGAAAAGCACCAACAGCAAGTCTAGACAATATTAAATAATCCACTGAGTACAGAAACATAGTGCATCCATTTGTTGGTCTACAGGATGCTTTTGCTTGGACTGATTTTTTTTTTCCCCATGTATTAAAACTGAGTGGTTAACAATCTGCCAAGGAGCACCTGGTGGATTCAAACTGCTGACCTTCTGGTTAGCAGATGTAGCATTTAACCATTATTCCACCAGGGTTTCCAGAGTTAATAGAATTACTCAAACATCTGAGCATAATCCTTCTTTTATACTTTATCATTTATATCTTTATTTTGCATATCACAGTCAATGTACCCATTTTAAAGCATCGTCAGTGATTCCATTAACTAATTATCTGAGGAACTTAAAGAAAAAGCTGCAGTCTTCTTCTCAGGTGCCTCTGTCATCTGTGGCTGGAATATAGAATTAATCTGTTTCTCAAAATATCCAAGGTATCCCCATGTACAGCTCAATTCCAAATAATACTTCATTGTAGACTGTAGGTTTAAAATCCTCCAGGACTCAGTGCTTTAAACCCTATCTTCCCAGATTTTTGAATCATGCCGTACAGTAATTATAGATTTACATTTTCATTTAAAGTTTCTGATGGTACTTCATGGAACTTTTAGTAGCAAGCATTAATTCTCCATAAGTATGAAGCATATGAATAAATAAATGGATAAGATAAAAAAAAATGTAAAGGGCTTAACTGAGTTTCTGACATGACCAGAGTTATGGTTCAGTGGCTCTTAATGGGAATTATGGTTAGAAGTAAATGAGAAAAAAGTTTGGAGGCCACTAAAAGCTGTATTCAAATAGAGTGTAATGCTTTATTTAGTTTGGTGATATTTGATTTTTCCAGCATTATGAGAAAATGACATGCTTGATAAATGGAATTTTTAGGCATTCACCTATTTTGGTAGCATAAAAAATAACTCATTTAACGGTAACATTTCTAAAATATGGTACATATTTCTTTCCTTGATTAAGCATAACATAATGAATATTATTTAACCTTGCTTCAATGACTCATGGTTACTCTTACGAAGTGTGATTCAAAACTATAATTTTGTCTTAATTATTAACGTTTGCAGAGCCAGTGGTTCCAACATTAGATGACACAAGAGTGCTTTGCTGATCTAACTAGGTTATTTCTATCACCTGCAATTTCTCACTGTCCTAACTACCAGACCCAAGCTGCTGCCGTCAGGTTTATTCTGACTCATAGTGACCCTGTGAGGTTTCCAAGGCTATAAATCTTTATGGAAGCAGCCTACTTCATCTGTCTCCCTTGGAGCAGCTGCTGAGTTTGAACTGCCCACCCAGTTACCAGCCAGGTGCTTTAACTATGTGCCAACAGTGCTCATCAGCCTTCTAAGGGGTTGACGTGATTGTTTCTGATCTGCAGTTTTCTCTAGTCTTGGTTGAGATGTATTTGAAAAGAGAAAACAGACTCAAGCCTATTAAAAGTACTGTTTTTTCAGTTCGTGGTACTTTGGTGGCTTGTGTGTTGCTGTGATGCTGGAATCTGTGCCACTGGTATTTCAAATACCAGCAGAGTCACCTGTGGGGGACAGGTTTCAGTGGAGCTTCCAGCCTAAGACAGACTAGGAAGAAAGACGTGATGACCTACTTCTGAAAATTAGTCGGTGGACACTGTAGGATCTCAACAAAACCTTGTGGGATTTAGTGCTGGGTGATGAGCCTCGTAGACTGGAAGGCACTGGAAATGCACAGTGGCTGCAGCAGCAGACGTGAGCGGACCACCGATTGTGCAGGTGGTGCCGGATCGGGCAGTGCTTCGTTCGGTTGTCCGTGGGCTCGCCGTCAGTCGGAGCCCACTTGATGGCTGCTCACAGAGACAAGTTTATCTAAGATGCGTTGTAAATAATTTTTACCTCTAGGTCTGTCTGCACTTCAGAGGACTGGAAACCTTCCCCAGTGTACAAAGTCTCTTTCCCTTGCCTCTGATCTTAATTAGACCTTTGTCCACCAGCCTTTATCTGTAATTCCAACTGTGCAGCCTCTGTCGTTCATGACAGCACAGTAAAGGTGAGGGTAGAAACCATAAACCTTAGACTCCCTGGCACCAGGCCTTATTAAAAAAAAATTAAACTGATTGCAGTTGAGTTGATTCTAACTCACTGCGACCTTATAGGACAGAGGAACGCGGAGTTTCCAAGGAGCACCTGGTGGATTTGAACTGGTGGCCTTTAGGCTAGCAGACGTAACTCTTAACTACTATGCTGCCATGGTTTCCAGGCATGCTTTATATACATAATAAATTTATAACAAATATTTGTGAAAAACATCTGTCTTTGTCTCCCCAAATAGAGCTGCTGTGTATCTTTTCAGGATGATGCATTGTTGTCTAGGTGCAAAACCTATTTAAAAGATAAATGTTTCTGTTTGTAAAATTCAGAGATGATTAATTCAAGTTTCATTTTAAAATGACTTTTTTTTTTTTTTTAATTTTGAAGAGTTACTGTCCATCTGAGAGATAAAGGGAGAGAAGAGGGAGAGAACTAATACAAATTAAAATCAAGTTTACTCATTATTTCAAATCTATGAAAATTAATCACAAGTGAAAGGGGCATAAAATGTGGATAGTGTCCCTGATACACTTTGTGAGGCATGATTGGCAGGCCAAGAGAATTCCTGAAACCCCAAATATGGGACTGCTGCTAGTTTATGTATTGGCAGCTGTTTTAGTCAGCTAGTGCTGCTCTAACATAAATGACCCAAGGTAGATGTCTTTAGCAAAGAAAAGTTCATTCTTACACAGTCCAGTAGGTTACAAGTCCATCTTCAGGGTTTCCGCTGCTGGGAAAGGGCTTAAAACAGCTGCAGAGGAAAGTCCTCTGGTTGCATCAGTGTTTGTTCAGGGATCATCTTGGCACAGAAACCTCAGGCCTTGAAGGATGTACTTTTCTTCCAGTGCCACTTGCTTGGTGGTATGAGGTTCCCAGTTCTCTGCTTGCTTCTCTCTCTCTCTCTCCCCCATAAGATGAAAGGATAAAGGGTGGTGCAAGCTACACTCCAGGGAAACTCCTTTAACAAGGGTGTTGCAGTCCCACCCTAATCCTATTTAACATAATCATCTAGTCTATTAGCCACAGGCAGAGATTAGGGTTTACAGCATCAGAAAATCACAACGTGGGGAGCAGTCACAGAGTACAGGGAATACTGTCCCAGCCCAATTACTACACATAGTTTTTGGAGGACACAGTTCAATCCATGACAGCAGCCATTAGCCACCTACCCCCGACACGCACGTTATGACACTCAACACGGATCTGGTGCGAGAAGATGTGCTACTTGGATTAGATGGCACTCCGAATGCATTGGTCCGGCAGTAGACTAATGCATGCCAGTGACTATGAAGATGGTACAGAATGGGGTAACATTTCATTGTGTGGCACACGAGGTCACAATGAGTCGGTGTAAGGCAATCAGTATAAGGCAAGGACAATCACTACATCTACAAATGAGACCTTGGGGTCGTTGAAGTGAACAGGCCAAGGTCCTCAGAAGTAAACAGAGGTGAGGCACACCCAGGCAGCCAAACCCCTGCGGTATGTGTCTATGTGTGTATATATAAAAGTGTATGCAGAGAGACGGACAGAGAGACAGAGACAGAGTTTTCTATGTATGCTTGTATTTATCTTTGTCGCTGTTGTGGTGATTCTGACTCATTGTGAACCCATGTGTGCAGATTACATCTGCTCCATCGGGTTTTTAAAGCCATGACCTTTTGGAAGAAGATTGCCGGGCCTGTGTTTTGAGATGTGTCTGGGTGGGTTAAAAAATGCCAACCTTTTGGCACTCAAACTTTTGTGTCACCCAAGGAATCCATATATATATATGACAGTTGTCCACATAGTGGAACTATACATGACCTCTTTGCTGATGAATCAATTGTAAATCATAGTGATCCCATAGGGCATAGTAGAACTGCTCCATAAGGTTTCTGAGCAGTGGCTGGTGGATTTGAACTCATCTTTTAGTTAGCATAGCAATGGAGTTCTTATCACTATGCCACCAGGACTCACACACACACACACATATACATACACACACACACACATATACATACACACACACACAATCGCCAAGTAGCCAAGTGCACACACACACACACACAATCGCCAAGTAGCCAAGTGCCGTCCAGTCGGATCCGACTCACAATATGTATTACATATATAGTACATTTTATGTAGATACATATGTATCAACATTGTTATCTATATAGATGTAGATGTATCTTCCTGTTGCTGTATAACAAATTAGCACAACTTAGTGGCTTAAAACAACACCCATTTATTATCTCACTGTTTCTGTGGGTCAGGAGGTTAGGAGTCCAGGATTAACAGGGTTCTCTGCCCAGGGTTGCACAAGGCTGAAATTAAGGTGTCACCCAGGCCACAGTCTCATCTAAAGGAAGGATCCAGTTGCAAGTTTTCTGAGGTTGTTTGCCAGTTAATTAATTAACATCCTTGTGGCTATAGGAACCATAATGACTTACTTCTTCAAAAGCAGCCATGGAGAGACTGTGCTGCTTTGTGTGTCTGACCTCTAGACTCTTTTTTTAAAGGGTCCGATTAAGCCAGTCCCACCCAGGATAATCTTCTTTTTGATGAATTTAAATGAACGGATTGGGGTTGAATTGCATCTGCAAGTTCCTTAACTTTTGCCATCGAGTGTAACAGGAATGATAGTCCATCACTCTTTCCATAGTCTTTTTGGTTAGAAGCAAATCACATGCCCAGCCCTTGCTCAAGGAGAAGGAGTTAAGCAAAGGCAGTGATTCTAGGGGCAGGACTCATAAAGGTCACACTAATGTGTGTCTGCTATATATACAAATATATGTATATAGTCCCTAGAGTAATTTCAGTCCTTCAACTAATCTGGAGCCCTGATGGTACAGTGGTTAAGAGTTCAGATTCTAGCCAAAAGGCAGACAATTTTAATCCACTAGACACTGTTGGAAACCCTATGAGACAGTTCTGCTTTGTTTCAGGGGTTGTTGCAAGTTGAATTGACTCATCAACAATGGGTTTGGTTTTTGTTGTTCAACTAACTTGATGGAAATAAGTATTAAGCCTCAAGTTGTAATCTTGAAGGAGTCTATGGACAACAAAAATGAATGATGCAGGTGGTGTCAAGAGTAGGTGAGAGGAATACTCGTATACAGAGTCAATGTACCTAAAAGAATTGGTCAACATTCAGCCGCTTCAGGAGGTAGCATATGATTAAGAATCAGTGGTGTGGAAGGAGAAAGTCCAAGCTTCACTGAAGGCCTTGGTGAGAAACACAGCTTTAGGAATTCGTGAAATACCTGAGATGTCTTTGACAATACATTTCTGCAACCCTAGAATAGCTCTATGCCAAAAAATTTGAAGAAGAGCTTATAGGCCGACTGACTTGAAGAGCTCTAGCCGTATGTGTATTCCAAAGAGAAGTGATAGAATGCAGAAATTATCAAACAATATCTACCTTACATGCAAATAAAATTATGCTGAAGATAATTCACAAGTGATTGCTGTAGTACATTGACAGGGAACTGCCAGAACTTTAAGCCCTATTCGGAAGAGGACGTGGAATAAGGAATATCGTTGCTGATGTCGGATGGATCTTGGCTGAAAGTAAAGAATACCAGAAAGATATTTACATGTATTTTATTGACTCTGCAAAGCTGTTTGATTGTGTGAAGCATAACAAATTATAGATAACATTGTGAAGACTGGGAATTCCAGGCCACTTAACTGTGCTCATGAGGAGGCTGTACACAGACCAAAGTTCAGTTGTTCAAACAGAACAAGGGAATACTGTATGGTTAAAATTAGGAAAGGTGTGCCTCAAGGTTGGATCCTTTCACCATGCCTATTATATGCTGAGCATATAGTCTGAGAAACTGGACTATCTGAAGAAGAATGTAGCATTGGGATTGAAGAAAAGACTTATTAACAGTTTCCAATATGCAGATGACACAAACTTGCTTGTTGAAAGTGTAGAGGACTTGAGGCAGTTCTGATGAAGATTAAAGACTACCACCTTCGGTATGGATTACATCTCAATACGAAGAAAATAGAAATACTCACAAATGGACCAATAAATATCATCATGTCACAAAGGGAGAAAATATGGATGTTTTCAAGGACTTCGTTATTCTTGGACCTCCAGTGTACACTCGTGGAAGCAACAGTTAGAAAGTCACATCATGTGTTTGTTGCACTGGCACATCTGCTGCAAAAGCCCTCTTTAAGTTATTAAAATGCAAAGATGTTACCTTGAGGTGCGTTAAGGGCTGATCCAACCCTTGGTATTTTCATTTACCTCATATACATGTGAAAGTTGGACAATGAATAAAGAAGACCAAGAAAGAAGTGGTGCATTTGAGTTACGCTCTTGGTGAAGAATATTGAATACACTGTGCGTTGCCAGAGGAACCAACAAATCTGTTTTGGAAGGAGAACAGCCAGAATGCTCTGTAGAAACAATTAGGCCATGACTGTCTCACATACTTTGGACGTATCATCAGGAGGGAACAGTCCCTGGAGAAGGACAGTAGGCTTTGTAGAGGATCAGAAAAATGAGAAAGAAGCTCGACGAGATAGATTGATACAGTGGCTGCAACAGGGTATTTGAAGATGGCAGATGATTGTGAGAATGACAGCAGGACTAGGCAGTGCTTCACTGTGTTACACATATGGTCACTGTGAGTCAGAACTGACTCGGTGACCTCTGACAACCACAACAAGCATTATTTGTATTATCCACGAAGCATAGACAGTGTCTTATTCTTCTTTCCCTTCAATCTCCTCATCTGATACGTCAAAAAGTGCTGTGGATTTTGTCTCCAAAGCATGTCACGGGGGTATCCCCTTTACTCCACGTCTGTTCCCACCGTCTTCCTTTGGGCTACTGTCTCTCCTGTGGGCTTTTTTGTAGTTTTCCTACGCCCACCTCCCTCTCCCACGATTGCTCACAGAGTGGAACAGCTGACACAAAGCAGATCTTGTTGTCATCAGTGCTGACAACTGTCTTGTGGGTTGTTAGTCATTCACAGTAAAATCCAAACTCCTTGCAATGAGCAAAAGTCTGTATTGGTTAGGCTTAGACTATCTGTAAATAACAGAGACTCCAAAGTCACAGGTAAAGTTTATTTCTGTCACATAAAAAGTGTCATCTATGCAATGATAAACAGTGTCACTTCCAGAGGTTTGTAGTGATCTGGGCTCTTTAAGGGGGCCATGGTGGGTCAGTGGTAGAATTCTCACCTTCCGTGTGGGAGTCCCTGAGGCTTACGTGTTATTATGAGGCTGAACTGGTTTCAACAGAACTTTTAAACTAAGATGTCTAGGAAGAGAGACCTGGGAATCTACTTAGGAAAATCCATCACTGTAAACCCTATGGGTCACCATCATGAAGATGGTGCAGGATCGGTCAGCATTTTGTTCCTCTTATGCATGGTGTCACCAGCAGCCTGGGGCTGACATGATGCCAGCTAACAATAGGCTCCTTATAGCTCCCACCTCTCTACTGCCCTATAGTGTGACCCTGGCCACTTTGTCCATGACACTGTCTTACAGTCAGCACTATAAAGGAAGGGAGAAAAATAAAAGGATAGTCAGAGTGTAAGATCTGTCTCTTTTATTGTGTGAAATCCTGGAGGGTGCCATACAACACTTTCAGTTGTAATGCATTGGCCAGAGCCTAGTCCCATGGTTCTACCTAATTACAAGGAAGGCTGGAACATGTGTTGTGAATTTTAGGTCCAGGATATTTGGGTCAGTCATATCCTGTCTCTAAAGTCTAGATTGTTTATCCTATGTTGTTACCTGTGAACTAAAAGACTGTACACACCTCTGACTTGTCCCATATTTAGTGGAGCAAAGGCACAAGAAATCATGAAAGGAAAGAAAGGAAGGAGGGAGGGAGGGAAGGACGGAGGGAAGGAGAGAGAGACATACAAGCAGACAGAGTTCCTTAGCAGTGATCCAAACTTTGCTTCTTTGGCGATGGGGTATTGTTTAGCTCTTCCTGCCAGCCCTGGTTCTGCCCTCTGGGAGGAACTCTGTTTTCACTGTCACTTGCTCTGGCTCCGCCCTCCAAAAGTTGTTCTTAGCCAGTCACTTTCCATCACGTCATCTACAGAGCATATTGGGAAGTATGTCATTGTCAGGGCTGTCAGTTTAAGTTTGGGGTTCCAGGCTGAAGTCTTGGAGTCTGAACATGGAAAGGCTTTTGCAGGCTGGCAGGGTGGTTTCTTTGGCATTAGAATTCCTTGGGAACTTAGAAGGATTCTGATCAGTTCATTCATGACAGTTCTGTCTGCAAAGAAGTACAGCCAAAGCTACTGTCTAGCAAGTTTTTGAATTAAAACCTTCTGGCTCTGTCTGTTCCACCCTCTGTCAACTACAGTGGGGTTTCCTTGGGCCTGTGTGAGATGGTGGCTTCATCGTTCCTCATTGGCAGCCTCAGCAGTTTTATAAAGGGGAGTCTTGGGCTCACTTGCTGGGGCTGCAGCCTTGGAACTTCACTGGAGAAGCTGTGGTATCTCTTCTCTCATTCTCTTCTCATCCACAGAGCTCCCATCACAGGGCCCTCGTTCAGTTTTTCAGACACGGTGTCCTCTTTCTACATCTGCTGACCAAAAGGCCAGTGGTTTGAAGCTTCCAGGTGCTCTTTGGAAACTCTGTGGAACAGTTCTACTCTGTCCTATAGGATCGCTATGAGTTGGAATTGACTTGACAGCAGTGGGTTTGTTTTGGTTTTGGGTTCCCTGTTCAAAGTCATTGCCATATGCAGCTTCTAAAGGTATTTCCCTACTTAACCCTATTTTTCTTCTTTCTGTCCTAACTACCTCATCTTTCAATTCTGAAGGTAAAATATCACCTCTTATGAGAGGCTTCTATGGCTGCTCTCTGTAAATAAGTTATCCCTTTGCTCCTTTGATCTCTGTTTTGACTTCTTGTTCTCTTCATAATGTTTGCTGGTACCATCACCTGGCTCCCAACCTCACTGACCTTATGTCCAACAGAATGAACCTGTCTGGTTGTGCACCATCCTCACAATCACTGGGCTTGAGCCCATTGTTGTGGCCGCCGTGTCAGTCCATCTTGTTAAAACGCCTCTTCTTTTTCAGTGACCTTCTACTTTACCAAGCGTGATGTCCTTCTCCAAGGACTGGTCCCTCCTGACAACAGGGCCAGAGTACTTGAAACGAAGTCTCACCGTCTTTCTAAGGAGCATTCTGGATGTACTTCTTCCAGGATGTTTATCCAGTATGTAATTTGCAAATTTTCTCTGCTTTTTAAACCTTCTCTTTTTCCTGATTATCTTTTAGAACAGTGCATCTGCATCTGTGACACCTGCAGAGTGTCTCAAACACAGATTGCTGGGCCCTGCCCCCAGTAGTTGAGATTTAGTGTGTCTGATGTTCTGGAGTGCAGCCTGACAAGGCACATTGCTAATCATTTCTCAGTTTATGCTAATAACTGGACACTGCCTTAGGGTATAGGTGCTAATGAAGGCCAGGGCCAGAGTTGTCTTTTTTTTTTCCAGCACCTGGCATGGAATTGTCAATGTGGTGTATGGTTGTTAAATAGTTATCGAGTGAATTATTAAATCCATTGACTAGGAAATTCATACTCGTGTATATTATTTCTTTAACATATTCTACTCCTGATGTGATTTGAAAAAAAAAAACTATACAAATTTAATATCTACTTCATAAACCACCTCCTCTGGGGTCAGTTCTGGCTTATTGGTACCCCATGTGTGTGCTTCAGGGTTTCCAGTGGCTGATTTTTCAGAACTAGATTGACAGTCTTTTCTTCCAAGGCACCTTTGCGGGGATGCAAATCTCCAGTCTCACTTAGCAGCTGGGTATGTTATCCATTTGCACAATAGCAAGATGTCCTTCTTCCCTAAATAAGTCCATTGAATGAAGAGAATTCACACATGGAATGGGTGAGCCCTCACTACAGAGTCAGAATCTACTGAAGATTTGAAAATTAGAGAATGGATATATAAGAACTGCCAATTAAGTTCACGAACTCATCCTACAAAAAGTGCTGTGTACCTCGTTGCTGAATATTATAACAGTCACTGTCCAAGTACTCCCCTTGGGAAGCTAGGCATTGATACCAGTGCACTTAGTCCAACCTTCAAGGCGATTTTGGAACTCTTAGTGGAATGGCCATCAGACCTGTCATCATATTACTCTTGATGTCTTGAATGTCATCAAAATGCCTTCCTTTCAGTATTTCCTTTATCTTCAGGTAAAGAAAAAAGTCATTGGGAGCTAAGACAGGTGAGTAGGAAGAGTGTTTCAAAAATACAGTTGTTTGTTTACTGACTAAAAACTCCCTCACAGACAACTCTACAGTTAAGTTCACGAACTTGCCACCATGCCACTGTGTGCAATGGCTATTCCACAAAGAGTTCTGCAATAGCTTTGAAGAGTGAATGAGGTGCTGACATTGGTGCATAGTGTAGTAATATTGCTGACCACAGTAATATTCAACAATAAGATATGTAGCACTTAGAACAATTAAGATCGTGGACTTGTTGGACCTTGCATGCCTAATATGATGACTTACAGATGGCATAGATCATTACCGTGATTAATATTGTGGGTGTTTGAGGTACATGTTTTCTAGTGCTGTTCAGATTACTTAAGACTTGATTGGAGATTCTGAGAATAGTTTCCTACTTAAGATTTTTAAGGAAAAAAAGTCATTAAAATGTATGAATCCAAAGTACATTTTAGTGTATGCCAATTGCAAAGTGGTAGTCATGGGCAGAATCTGGCTAGTTGGTGTGTTTTCATTTGGCTCATGCAGATTTTTTTAATGAAAAAATTTACTTGAAAATTCAGATATCTGACTTGTCTAGAAAGATATGTAAAGCTGCCAGTCTTTGGTAACAGATGTGATCAGCAGCTGCCTCCTGTAGACAGGCCAAGGGCTCCTCAGTCCCACAGTCCCTCCACTCCTTGTCTTCTTTATCTCACTTTCACCAGTTCATGTTACTTGCCTGGTCTTCAGTAAACAATTGAGTTTTCAACCCATGCTTGTGTATCATAAATGTAGAGTAAACATTGACACTAGTCTAGCAATATGATAAGCAAATAAACCGAAACCCATTGCCACTGATTCACTTGTGACTCACAGTGACCACGTAGGATGGTGTAGAACAGCCCTATAGTTTCCAAGGAGAGACTCATGGATCCAAACTACTGACCTGTGGGTTGGAGTAGTATATGTTAACAAGGCGGTAAGATCAAATCCACTGTCGTCAAATCGATTCCGACTTACCGCAACCGTACAAGACCCTGCCGCGTGAGGTCTCCAAGGCTGTAAGACTTTACTGAAGCTGACTACTCTTCCTCACATGGAGCAGCTGGTGGGTTTGAACCCATGGCCATTAGGCTAGCAGCCAAACTCTTAATCACTGCGCTACCAGCATCCTTTAACAAAGCTGCAGATTTTGATTTTTGTTTCTTCATGGTGTCAAGCATGTGATAAAGTATTTCTTTTCAGGTAACGGCTTTCCCAATGTCACAGAAACAAATAATACTAATAACAGTCAAATCACCAAAACATCATCACCAATAATATCTGTTGCACTGAGCCAACATTGTTTTAATTTTATCTGACTGGCCTCTTCCATCCACTCTTTGTTTTAGTTTTCTTAACAATCATCAGTTTTAACCTGGATGTTTGCAATGTGAAAATTGCCTGAGTAATTATAACAAAACTAATGTTTCATGTCTAATTTGGTACACCAAATGTCGGACAAATACTTCTGTCATTTGTGATGGCGTTCATGCTCCTTTCTGACTGTGACCTCTGCCTGAAGGCAGTTCCACTACTTCACAACAGTGTGCACCTGATCCTGTGTGATCATTATGGATGGGAAAAAAGACCAGACAGGTGGAAAAAGACAGCAGAACCATCACACAGAATGGAGAGGTACTCAGGGTTTAAGTCTTTGGATGATATACAAATAAGTTTTCATACCTGAGAGTATCTTGAATAATATTCAAGTGTTCTCTCAATAAAGAATTTTCACCAAAATGAAAGCAGAATACTAGGTGTGATTCCTTGGATTCAAGATCTCAAAGTTACCGTGTGCTGCTATAACACAAAACAACACAGGTGGGTAACTTTAAACCCCAAACCCATTGCCATCAAGTGGAGTCCAACTCACAGTGACCCTAGAGTCAGAGTAGAACTGCCCCATAGAGTTTCCAAGGAGCGCCTGGTGGACTTGAACCGCTGACCTTTGGTTAGCAGACATAGTGCTTTAAAGGACAGAAACTGATTCACAATTGGCATGGCTACATGTCCAAATTAGGAATGTAACTCTAGGGAGAGGTCATTCCTTGTCCATAGCTCTGGAAATTCCTAGAACTTCCTTTGGAATTCCTAGAACTTCCTTTGGAATTCCTAGAACTTCCTTTGCTTCTGGAGAGGCCTCATGTGGCATTTTTCTACCCCATGGGTTTGCTTCCTGTGTTGACTCTGCTCTTGTAAAGAACTCTGAGGCAATTAAGTTGAGGATCCACCCTACTCTGGGATGACCTTGTTAGCCAGTTGCCCCTGAGTTGCCACCGACTCCTGGTGACTCCATGTGTGTCAGCGTACACATGTGCCTTGTAGGATTTTCAGGGCTTGAGTTTTGGAAGGTCACCAGCTCTTTCTTTCTGGGGACCCTCTCGATGGATTGGAACTTCCAGCTTTTCAGTTAGCAGCCCAGCGCCTTAGTGGTTTACACCACTGCTGGACTTCATGAACATAATAAAAAGCCTATTTCCAACCAAAAAAACAAATAAACAAACACACTGCCCTTGAGTCGGTTGGACTCATAGTGACCCTATAGGACAGAGTAGAACTGCCCCATAGAGTTTCCAAGGAGCACCTGGGGGATTTGAACTGCCGACTTTTTGGTTAGCAGACATAACAGTTAACCACTACACTAGTAGGGCCTCTTTCCAAAGAGGATCATAATTAAGGTACAGAGGTTATGATTTCAACGCATATTTTGAGAGGCCACAATTTAATCCATAGCAAAAGGGTTCTTAGAATGTGAGTGCCAACTATTTGACTTTGATTAAGGTTTTGATTGATTGATTGACTATATGTGTTCCATGCTATCCTATAGGAAACTATTTGCTATAATCTGATTTACTTCCTTGAAATCCTAGTATTATATCTGCCTTGTTTCACAAAGTCTGGTGGTATAGTGGTTAAGTGCTGTATCTGCTAACCAAAAGATTGACAGTTCGAATCTCCCAGGTGTTCCTTTGAAACTCTGGGGAGCCGATGGTAGTGGGCTTGGTTTGGTTTTGGTTTTACTTTATACCAGTGTATGCTCTTGGTTATGAATGCTTAATTTGTCTTCAATATAATGTCCTTGTTTTCTCCTTGAAAATGAATATATATATTTTTCTCTTTAGAGAAGATAGTGATAAGAGTTAATTAGATAATGGCCCAAACCAAACCCACTGCTGTCAAGTTTCTTCTGACCCATAGTGACCCTATAGACAGAGTACAACTGCCCCATGGAGTTTCCAAGGCACACCTGGTGGATTTGAATTGCAGACCTTTCGGTTAGCAGATACTGCACGTAACCACTAAACCACCAGGGTTTCTGGATAAGGCCCAGTAAAGAATTAAATAGATACTATTAGCAGGTGGTTGCAGTCAAATAGAGCCCATCCTTAAAACTCAGCCCAGAAGTATGGCAAACATTTTTTGGAAGTTAAACACTTGAAAAGCAAAGAATATCCAGCATTATTTTGTGTGTGACCTGTCCAGAACAGTGTCAAAGACAGCTTTCAGGGTTCACCGTGTCTGATATGTCTGAGTGCACTCTGGCTTTGGAGATTGTCATTTTGCTGACAGGTTCCTGCTGAGGATGCTGGTAAAACCCCTGCAGTGTTTTTCATTCTTTTGCTTTTCCCTGGGCCTTGACGTCAGGGATCAGCACCTGGGAAGGATGATTAGGACTTGACTGACCACCGTGTTTAAATTTCCAACAGAGCCAGCGTTCTTTGATTTTCTGCTGTTCCATCTGTACATTGCTTGTACCTGGCCAAAATGACATTTTATTTAAAGAGTGCTCAGCCTTTGGAAAACTCTAGAAATGTAACAGGAAAGCATTTGGTGAAAACAGTTGACCTTTAAGATAACTAAACTAAGGTGTTAGACTTGAAAATTCCGGTTTGATTTAATTTGCCCTAATCAGTTTTGAATGGGAGGCATGAGATACACTCTTGTGGTTGCTAGGGCTGCCTTCGTCTACCTCTGAAAAGTTACGGCACATGGCTTCATGGAGGTCCACCCACCATGCTCCGGGTTCTGGCTGGGCCCTGAGGACTGAGAGTCCTTGTTAGTTAGCACACTGAGTGTCAACGAATCCCTCAAGCATGCATCACCCCCATACAATTGTTACATAAAGCAGAACATAATTTATTAATTTACAATAGAAGCATAATTGGCAAGGATGCTGGAAAGATACATCTTTGGGATATTGAAAAATACATAAGAAACTGAAGTATAAGTGCAACCTGGTTAGTGGCCATATTGCGGAAAGCTCCTCGTGTTTCTGGGACTGAATAGGTTGCGATTTTCCATTGCTATGGCCAGATGGCCACTATTAAGGCTTGACTTGGGCCGCATGTTGTCCAGGCTTCCTTTGATTAACCCCCTTTCTGGTCTCTTAGTTCTGTTCAGCTGCAGGTAGGTATGCTTTCCTGGCTAGGAAGCCAGTCTCTGTATAATGTGACTTTGCACGTATCTATTTCGATCATATGGATTTTGTAATGGTGAATTCCAATGCCACCCAAATTCCATTGCTTATAGGTTTTAGGAAGGTAAACTGTTTTTTTCCAACATGTTGACTGTTGGTCTCTACTCTGTATGTGAGACAGATTTTAATGATAACATGATTATTAATAGACTGGAAAGTGGGTTTATCAGCACTATCAGGCTGCTTTTGTTCAAATTCCTGCTTCTCTGTTTACAGCTGTGTAAATGTGTGAAGGAGACCTAACAACTTGAAGTGTCAGTTTTCCCATCTGTGAAACAGGAATAATAATAATGTCTACTTAAAGGAAGAGTTAGGATCAAATGAGAAGCTATAATACAGTGTTGAGCAAACTTCCTGGCGTTTATTAAAAAAAGCATTATGATGAACATTAATTATTACTATTAATATTATTATATTCCATGCCATTTGTGTGAACATTTTTAATCTTGTAATAAAAACACCATTTGGGTGAAGCAGACTGAGCGGATCCACATGAAGAATTGAATTCTGTGAGCCCGATGGTGTTCATTTGTCATTGGTAGAACTTACAAGAGTTTTCTGACCACCACTAAGGAATATATGGCTAACCCTTTTAATGGCTAAATTCTATCAGAAGTTACAGTTCAGTTATTTGGGTTCACCTGTGTTTGTAGATGCAACCTTGGAATAATATACTTTCTTCTTTGGAATGAGAAGGTTTTATATTACAAAGATTTCTTAATCATGTCTATCAATTGTTTGGGGTGTCAGTAAGCCCTGCCTAGCCAAATTCAGGAAACCTTTCTGTTGTAGTGATGAAGGGCTACAGCTGCTAAGCAGCAAGTCGGCAGTTCGAATCCACCAGGTGCTCCTTGGAAACTCTGTGGGGGCAGTTCTACTCTGTCTTGTGGGGTTACCATGAGGTGGAATTGATAGCAATGAGATCTTTTTAAAAAAGAAAACAAACAAACAAATTCAAGATGTGTCACTCACCATTTTCTTTCTGAATATGAACCACCAAGCTGTGGTGGAAATGATCTGAACATGGCAGTCTACTTTGAAAAATTTTGTTGTTGCTGGGAAAGACTAGGTAAAGATAAATCAGATTCTCATGAAAAGATTTAATGAGCTGGAATCATGCTACAGAATATCAAGTCATTTGTAATTCCAGTACAGTTTTGATACTAGATCACCGTTTTAGCTTTGGGTTGATGGTTACCAATAGGAAACAATATAGTGTTTAAAAAATGTATCTAATTGATCACAGTTGGCACAAGCCAGTGTGCAAAACTGATGTTGCAGTTTGTGAGCACGAAAGTTAAACAGCATTCTGTTTGGGGGTCAGTCACACATTCACGTCCCAGGACTGATGGCTGCTCATTGCACTTTATAGCCTCTACCTTTCAGTTGAGGAGTGACTCCCAGCCTCTCCCTTGGAAGAAGGCCTGAGTAATATCTATTGTTCAACATCAGACATAGATTGTGTAAGCAAAGTGTGATCTTACCGTGGGCTCCTTGGACTGCAAAGAAGCAGGTTTTCTGTATATTGTGAAGGCTGTGTCATAGTCTGTACTACAAGATGAGAAGGCAGAGATGCCACAGTGTTGCTTTTCCAGAGTCCCTTACATGACAACAACTAGCCACAAATGGTTTTCCTGGTTGAAATTCTCTGGCTGAGTCAGAACAGGAACCTCAGGACCATATTACTTAACGATGCTATAAGTTGCAAGTGTTCTATGAAGGTGTGACAAAAAAAACCCGTAAACCAAACCAAACCAGTTACCATCAAGTCAATTCCTGCTCACAGCAACCGTTGAGAACAGAGGAGAAGTGCCCCGAGGGTTTCCAAGCAGTGCCCAGTGGATTCCAACTGTGCACTTGTTGCTTAGCAGCTGAGCTTTTAACCACTGCCTCACCAGGGCTTCCTCAGTAGCCCCAGCATAGCTGCCCTGTTTCCTTACCCTGTCCCAGCTTCCCACCCTCTGCCTTTTACATTCATTGTTTTCTTGACTTACAACACCTCCCTTCCTTCGCGTCTCTGCATACTGTGGTCAAACTCAGCATCGCTTCCTCTCAGAAACTCCTCCCAAACTGAGCTCTTGCCAGCTTGAATTAAGTATTTTTCTCCTGTGTTCCTCTTCTATAATTCCACAACACTTTAGTCATATTTCAGTGTCTGTGTTAACCAAACAGAGATAACTCATTTCTTTGTCCATTTTTTATTGTGTAGTAATAGTAATAAACGCACTTGGCTTTGGCCATTTGCTGTTGAGCTGGTACTGACTTAACGGAACTGCATGTGTGTATCTAAGCAGAACTGAGCTCGACAGGGCTTTCAATTGCTGATTCTTCAGAAGTAGATCTCCAGGCTGTCCTTTTGAAGTTCCTCTGAGTGTGCTCAAACCTCCAACCTTTAGGTTAAACAGTCAAGAGTGTTAATCACTTATACCACCCGGGGAGGGACTCTTGAGTATACAGTAGATGCCCTGGTTTTAGTATAAAGGCTGTTTTAGATCTTCTGGTGCAGTGGTTAATAAGAAGAATAAATGAATGAATGGGTGGAGGAGTGCAAAGCACAGCTCACTCTACCTAGGGCAGTTGGAAAGTTCCAGTATTTCAGCTGATCAGCAAGGGTAAATGGGAGTTTGCCAATAAAAGAAGAAAGAGAAGGGGAGTATGAGTACAAAGAGCAGCACATGCAGAGGCTGTGGAGTTGATGTGAGCACTCAGGATGTCAGAAGAAGGAGCTGACTCTCAGTGCAGAGTGAGGCAAGTGGGTGAAACAGAGTTGGAAGATACAAGCATGCAGGTCATGCAACGTGATGCTGGACAGATCTGGTGAGATTCAAGCCTGAAAGGCTTTACAAGTCAAAGTAAGGAAAAAATAAAATATTGTAATTTCTTAAACCAGGGTAATAAAACGGATTATGTGCTCACAAGCAGTATGACAACTATATTATCTTATTATTTAAAAGGATGTATTTATTTTTCATCACGAACTGTGACTCTCTAAAGCTCAGTATATCTTAAAAAAGCAGAATAAACTTCTTGTTGTTATTTTGAGAAATATTATATAACTACACTGGGGGATGGAGAGACAGACAGATGGCTACATGCATAGATCCATAGAAAACCAAACCCACTGCCATTGAGTCAATTCCAACTCACAGTGACCCTATAGACAGAGTAGAACAGCCCCATAGAGTTTCCAAGGAGCACCTGATGGATTTGAACGGGTGACCTTCTGGTTAGCAGCCATAGCATTTAACCACTATACCACCAGGATATCTGTCTATCTTTTACATGGATAGATAGGCAACAAAATTGATTTTTCTGATTTGCAGGGCCTGCGTGAGTCCCAGGCATTTTTTTTTTTTTAATTTAATTGATCATTAATGTGGCCTCTGGGATTGAAATTCGTATTTCTAAACTTCTGCTGTCTTTGCCTGTGTAATTTTAGTCGTCTAAAGAGTCAGTGCTAGTGTGTCAAAGCCACTGAACCCCAGGTGTAAATTAAAAGCCCGAATCTGTTAGGGATAATGTTTTCTACCTTAGTGTGGGAAGGCCAGACCCCAAACCCTACTGCCATTGAGTTGATTCTGACTCAAACAAGCCTGTAGGATGGGGTAGAACCTGCCCCCTGTGGTTTATGAGGCTGTAAATCTTCATGGAAGTCAACTGCCTCATCTTTCTCCCTTGGAGCAACTCTGGGGATTCAAATCACTGATCTTTTGGTTAGCAGCTGAGTGATTTAATCTCTGTGACACCAGAAGATCTAAAATAGCCTTTATGCTAAAACCAGGTGTCTTCATTGCTGGCACATTTTCCCTAATGCTTATTTACATATTAAAAGATACATTCATTCATCATCTAGTTAACACTAGTATGGATCCCATTGCTTTGACATTTATTGTGATTCTGGCCTCATACTTACATGCAGATATTTTGAACTGAAAAGATAGGAACAAAGACAACTCTTAGGTTTGAGTACACACTGGGAGTCTATGAATCATTGTGTACTTCTGTGGAAGTTGTTTAGTTTTCTGTGAGAACAACCACAGCTACGTGTAACAAATATATCTATGTGACTCCCCAAATTGAGTTGATTTCTAAACGACTGTAGGAGTTTTCACCAATCTGCAGATGCTTGATAGGGTGTCTGGAATCCTGAATGACATAGCTCAGAGGTCAGCAAACATTTTTCTCTAAAGAACCTGATAGTAAACACATTTGGTAAAGGACCTGATAGTAAACATGTTTGGCTTTGCAGGCCATAGGGTACCTGTGATAACTACTCAACTGTGCTGTGACAGTATCCATGAACTCCTAGACAGTATGTATATGAATGGGCATAGCTCTATGCTAATAAATGTTTATGAACATTAAGGTTTGAACTTCATGTAATTTTCACATATCATAAAATATTACTCTTTTTATTTGTTCCAACCATTGAATAATCTAAAAACTGTTCTTAGCTCATGGGCCAAATAAAAGCAAATAATGCCAAGCAGCCAAGTGCCATCGAGTCGGATCCTAGGCTGGATTTAACCCCTGGGCCTTTTTGCTGAGCCCTGACAAATGTGATTGACTCCCCTCTAGCACAGGAATATGAATCTGCCCAATGGATTGTCATGGATTGAGTTGTGCACCCCCAAAACTTGTTGAGGTCCTAACCGCTGGAAACTGTGCATGTGACATTGTTTGGAAATGGGTCTTTGAAGATGTTATTCAGTTAGGTTCCCTGAGGTTCGCCGTAGAGCAGGCAATGTCTTAATCCAACGTGAGCGGTGTCCTTATTAAAGGAGAAGAGGTACAAAGAGAGAGAGAGAAGATAGGCAGATGAAGACAGGCAGGGATGGAGTTATGCTGCAAGTCAGGGAACGCCTGTGAGTACCAGAGCTGGGAGACGCAGGAAGGTATTTTCCCCTAGAACCTCTAAAGAGAGCATGGCCCTGTTGACACCTGAAATTAGACTTCGAGTCTCCAGAGCTGAGAGAGAATAAAATTCTGTTTTTTTTGGTGCCTCCTACTTTGGAAATGAATGCATGGATCTGCTTCTAACTTGCATGCAGGAGAAACATCCCTTCTTCAGAAACAAATTCTTTTCTAATGTGTTGATGAAAATCACCCTTACACTAGCAACTAAGTACTTTTGACAGCTGCTGCTTTATCACATGGAGCAAACCAAGGAACGTGGTATGAGTCACTGATGGAAGGCCGTGTAGGAGGCCCTTTTACCTGCTTTGGGAAGTTTCCTCACTTCAGCTGCTCTCCGCATTCATGACACACATCAGAGCCTAAGCTTTTCCTGGAGGTTACACCGACCAGGGCAACCAAGGTGGAGATAGAAGCAACAGAAAGGGGTGCTAAGGAGAAGCACGGGGACACTTTTTTCAAGTTCTACTTTGACTCTTTTTCTTCTCTTCCAAGAACTGCCAGTGATGGAGAGATGTGAGTTGCACTGATGAAAGTGATGTACAGTTCATTAACAATGGACTGATAACTGATAACATCCCATTTGGTGGGAATTTTTTTTTTTTGACTCTATATTTGTGTGTATGGCAGTTTGGTGTCCCTAAGAAGCGACTGTAGGACAGAGTTTAGGGTAAACAAAAACACACAGACACACAAAATGCATAGCTGCCGAGTCAATTCTAACTCACAGAGGCTCTGTAGAACAGAATAGGACTAGCTTACACTAGATGGAGTTTCCAAGGAGGGGCTGGTGGATTCGAACTGTTAACATTTTGGTTAACAGCTCACCTCTTATTCCCTTGGATGGTGGTTGTTGTTGGGAGATGCTGTTGAATTGATTGCTACTCATAGTGACCTTGAAAGACAGATTACAACTTCCCTGCAGGATCTCCAAGTAGTGACTAGTGTGATTTGTTCTTCCAGCCATTTGGGTAGCAGCTGAATTCTGCATCTGTGCCACTGGGATGAAACCAACAGAACCAAACCCATTGCTATTAGGTTGATTATGACTCACAGCGACTCTGTAGGACGGAACAGGACTGTCTCAGAGATTCCAAGGAGTGCCTGGTGGATTTGGACTGCTGACCTTTTGGTTAGCCACAGTACGACTTAAAAACAATGCCACCAGGGTTTCCGCTGGGGCACAGGATGTTAATTAAGAAGTATTCTTGGGACAAATATCTGTGTAAGGGATGGGGAAGGAGCAGGAGTGGGAAGAGTTGAGCTGTAGTGACAGGTCTAGTGACAGATTCCATGGACCATAAGGGAAGCTTTGGACTGATAAACAACATAATGATAAATGAAGAAGAATTGAAGTTATTAATGATTTAATCCTACCTGGATCAACATTTGATGTCTGTGGAAGCAGAAATCAGAGGACGTGTTACACTGAGCACATTTGCTTCAAGAGACCATTTTAAAATTTCAAGAAGCAAAGATGTCACTTTGATGACTAAGATGTCATGATTTTTCAGTCACTTCATTTGCATGCAAAGGTTGGATAATTCAAAAGGAGTGTAGAAGATTTAATGCATTTGAGCTGGTGCAGGCAAAGAATATTGAATATATTGTGGATGAATCAATCCTAGAAGAAATACAAGAATGTTGTTGGAAGTGATCAGAGTGCAATTTTGACTCACCTTCTTTGGACACCTTGCCAGGAAAAATCAGTCACTAGAAAAGGATATGATGTTTGGAGATCAAAGGGCGAAAAAAAGGAAAAGGACACTTGATGGGATGGATTGACACCGTAGCCACAATAGACTCAAGCACGCCAGTGATGGTGGCAAGGGCACAGGACTGGGAACACTTATGCTATTACGCATAAGGTTACAATAAGTTGCAGCCAATTTGATGGCAATGGACAACTGTATATACAGAGTGCTGTTGTGTCAAGGCCACTGACTCCAGTGATATATATATGTCATAGCTATAGATCCAGACATTCAGCCTGGCAGTTAAAATAATTTGCTGGAGGGGATAACTATGATTGTCCAACCAGGCATCACAATCCCTGTGAGAGTCTCTTTACTCTTATTAATCACAAGACTGAAAAGTAATGGTGGCTTAGAGAGAAGTGGGAACCCAGAAGAGGGCTTTTTGATTTTCAGTCTGGTGATCCATTTGGCCTTCTGTGAAAACTAGAAAATACATAAATACTAGGTTTGACTCATATTACATGAAACACATTGCTTAGTTGAGATTAAATTTCTTTGTGTGTTTTTCTTGGTTTCAAAAAAAGAAGCCTACCAGAAGTGTCATTTTGAGACTGGGGAAACAGTTTGAGTTTCAACATTTAAGAAAATATATATTTTATTGTACTTTAAGTAAAAGTTTATAGTCCAAGTTAATTTGGCACACAAAAACTTATCCTCACATGGATATGCAGCTCCAGCTGCCCTCCCTACAGTATGACAGCACCTTCCTCCCTTCCATCCCGTATTTCCTGTGTCCTTTCAGCCAGCTCACATCCCCCTCTGCCTTCTCATCTTGCCTTTGGACGGGGGCTGCCCGGTTAGTTCTATGCAACTACTTAAGCCAAGAATCACACTCTTCGCCAGTATCATTTTATGTCTTGTAAGTTCCATCCAATCTTTGTCTAAAGAGTTGACTTTGGGAATGGCTTCAGTTCTGGGCTAAGAGAGAGACCAGGGGCCATGTCTTCTGGACATGCTACAGTCTGTCAGATCATCAAGCCTGGTCCTTTGAATAGTCTTGGAGTTCCGCACACCTGTTTTTCTCCCATCACAGCAGGAACTCTTCATTATGCTCCCTGGCGGGGCAGTTATTGGTGGTCACCAGGCACCATCTACTTCTGATCCCAGGCTCTGGATTACATGGGCCCTTTCGTCTCTTGGGCTCATGTTTTCCTTATGTCTTTGATGCTCTTCAGTTTTCTGTGCTTTAGAGGGGTGGGACCAGTTGATGGTACTTAGATGGCACCTTGCTAGCTTTCAACACTCCAGATACCACTCAGCAAAGGAGGATGCAGAACATTTTCTTACAGTACTATTATGGCAGTTGACTCGGATGTACCCTGAAAGAAACTATTGTCCCCATATCCTTGCCTCTGCTTCTCTGGCCCTCGGTATATTGGGTTTTATTTAGGAAGCTTCTTAGCTTTTGGTTTAATCCAGTTGTGTTGACTTCTTCTCTGCTATTGTTGTCCCTCCTTTGACCTAACTTAATTCTTATCTTGGATCAAATTAGTGAATGCCTGTCTTCCTCCTTCTCTACCCTTTTAATCAAAGATTGTTTTCTTCTCCATTTAAACCTTCTCTTGAGTCTTTATAGTGGTTTCACACAATCTATGACCCTGTGCAACTGACTATTTTCAGCCAGTGTATTGCCTTCCAGATTCCTACATGTTATGTTTCCCAAATTCATTGTTGTTCTTTTTCATTGCATAGTATCTCACTATGTGAAGATAATATAGTCTGTTTATCCATTTATTCTTTGATGGGCATCTAGATTGACTCCATCTTTTTGCTATTGTGGACAGAGCTGCAAATAAATATTGGTGTGCATGTGTCTATTTGTGTCACCACCCTTATTTCTCTAGGATATATTCCAAGAAGTGGGATTGCTGAATCATATGGTGTTTTTAGTTCTAGATTTTTAAAAAAGTGACAAATTGATTTCCAAAGTGATCGTACCATTTTACATTCTGACTGCAAGTGTGTGAGTGTTCCAGTCTCTCCACAGCCTCTCCAACATCTATTATTTTGTATTTTTTGGATTAATACCTGCTTTGTTGGCATGAGATGGTATCTCATTATAGTTTTGATTTGGATTTCTGTAATGACTAATCATCATGAACATTTCCTCATATGTGTGTTAATGCCTGGATGTCTTCTTTGGCAAAGTGCCTGTTTATATTATTTCCCCATTTTTTAAAATGGGTTATTTGTCTTTTTGTTGCTGAGGTTTTGGAGTATTTTGTGGATTTTGGAGATTAGATGCTGATCAGATTTGTCACATCCAGTGCCCCTGTCCCCCGCCAGTCTATATGTTGTCTTTTTACTCTGTTGGTGAAGTCTTAGATGAGTGTAAGTGTTTGATTTTTCAAGAGTTCCCAGTTATCTGTTTTCTCTTCTGGAGTTTGTGCATTGTTACTAATGTTTTGTATTATGCTGATGCCATGTATTAGGTCTCCTACCACTGTCCTTATTTTTGTGTTTCCAATGGTCTATGCTATTTAGGTCTTTGATCCATTTTGAGTTAGTTTTTGCGCATGATGTGAAGTGTGGATCTTGTTTCATTTTTTATTTTTGCAGATGAGTATGTAGTTATTCTAACACTATTTGTGAAAGAGACTGTCTTTTTTCCAGTTGTTGGACTTGGGACCATTGTCAAATATCAGCTGATAGTTGGTAGATGATTTTATGTCTAGATTCTCAGTTCTCTTCCATTGGTCTATGTATCTATTGTTATGTGAGTAATAGGCTGTTTTGACTACTGTGGCAGTATAGTAGGTTCTAAAGTCAGGTAGTGTGAAGCCTCCCACTTTGTTCTTCACACATTTTTAAACAACTTATTGTAAGGTGCTTCACTTGGCTTTAGCTTGCCTGGTTGACTGTTCTGCTAGGTCATGACATTTGCATTTTCCCTTCAAATGAACATGAATTTTAGACAATGAGATTTCCAGAGCTTTCTTACAGTTGTCAAATCTCTTGGGCTTTCTTTCACTAGGCTCTGAAAATGACACAAACATGCCATGTTTTGTTTTTCCTCTCTCAGACTAACATACACAAATCTCCATTTGCAGTTTTTAACGAGGAATCATCAAAATGATTGTATGGCAGTATCACTTAGTTGAATAGGTTTGTGACTAAGCTTGGAATTTGCCTTTTTATAGTGAATCTGTGAGAAAGTTCTGTATTATTTCCTTTATTTGATTTGCTCTTTCTTACTCAGGCTATACTTTTTTAAAAATCACCATTGTTTGGACATTGGGACAGGGTTTTTTTTTTCTTTTTGGCAAGCCATTGTCATTGTTGACTACATCTCCCCTTAGGGTGATGATTCATGGGATGCCCTCCTGTCCCTTCACTGCCATCAGTGACAATGAAATCAGACCAATGTGACCCTAAATAGCCTGTGATTTTTCTATTCTCTTTGCCGTTGTCGTCCAGAATGACTCCATATTCTCCCAACTTTACCTTAGTACCAGTTTTCAGATTTGGGCATCTGTAGAAATCCTGGCAATGCATAGTAAAGTGCTACATCTGGTAACCAGAAAATTGGCAGTTAGATCCACCAGGTGCTCCTTGAAAACTGTGGAGCAGTTCTAATTTGTCCTATAGGGTTGCTATGCATCAGAATTGACTCAATGGCAGTGGGTTTGGTTTGGGTTTTAGTAACAGCCTCAGGCTAGGCTCTAATTATCCAGCACCAGAAATCTTTTAGTGGCCTGTGCCCAGCTCCTAGTGTTAATGTAGATGCTATACACTCAGTAGTGGATTCATTTTCAAAAGTGTTGTATTCTCTCTACCTTTTCTGGGCACTGCCCTGCCTCTTGCTGACCTTTTATTTTAAATCCTCTGATCGTGAACCTTAGGTTTTCTTCCTGCTGCTGCTGCAAGCCTGTTATTATTTATCTTCCCTGCACTCACCCTTTTTCTTCCCTTTGGCCATACTAGCCTCCAGGGAAGCCAAACTAGTTTTTCCTCAGGGTCTGTGCAATTGTCCTTCCTTCTGTCTAGAGCTGTTCTTTTCTTGGGTCTCTTTTCCTTACAACACTTAGGACCCTGCTCACAGGTTATCTTTCCAGACATCCCCAGAATAGCCGTGTCTAACATAGCCCACCACCGTGTTGTGTGACCTATCACCTTCCTTTATTTTTCATCCATGACACTGATTTTTACCTGAAAGTACTTTGTTATTTCATTGTTGGGTGTCCTCAAGTCTGTTCTGACTCATAGCTGCCATGTACATAACAGAAGGAAACACTACCCAGCCATGCAACATCCACATAACTGCTGCTATACTGGAGCCCATTGTTGCAGTCACTGAGTCACTTCATCTGATTGAGGTCTTGCTCTTTTTCAGTGACCCTCTAACTGACCTAGCATGATGTCCTTCTCCAGGACTGATCCCTTCTGATAACATAACGTAAGTATGTAACATGTGGTTTCACCACCCTTGTTTGAAGGAGCATTCTGGTTGTACCTCTTCCAAGAGATATCTGTTTGTTCTTTTGGCCAAAGCCAAGTGCCATCAAGTTGGATTGGACTCATGGCAACCCTAGGGGCCAGGGCAGTCCCTGGTATATGCACTAGCACCACAGGTCAGAGGTGTCAGTTCTTCTTCAATCTTCCTTATTCATTGTCCAGCTTTTGTACGCATACGGTGTGATTGAAAATGTCGTGGCTTGGGTCAGCTGCACCTTAATCTTCAAGGTGACATCTTTGCTTTTCAACACTTCAAAGAGATCTTCTGCCGCTGACTTGCCAAATGCAGTGAGTCATTTGATTTCTTGACTGCTGTTGGATATGCTTTATATATTTACTACTTGTTTTCTGTCAGACTTCACCACTAGAGTGTCACCTGTAAATGCAGGACCCTTCCTGTTCCCTCCAGTATTTAGCCTGTGTTCCTGAAAGAGTATATAGTTCCTTACAATAATTATTTGAGAAACACTGATGTTACCTTTCTATCAAGCCTGGTCATGTAGGTGAAACCACTTAATAGAGTGTAAAATACATACAGATAAGAGTGTTAGTTCTTGGTTTTGTGGACCTGTCCTGTGCCCTGGAAAACTACACACCTCCTCCTTTCCATATGAAGACATAGTAGCCTGTAAGCAAAGTAGGCATGGGTTATTTGTGTTTACTTTCTAAGTTGCAAAATCCCTGGTGGTGTAGTGGTTGAGTGTGATGGCTGCTAACCAAAAGCTTGGCAGTTTGAATCCACTAAGTGCTCCTTGGAAACTCTATGGGGCAGTCCTGTAGGGACAAAACCATCAGGTGGAGGAGATGAAATGATTGCCGTTATCACTGACAAAGTCCACCTTGGAGAATGTGCTTTCTATCTACAGGCAACTGAGCTTTTCAGTGCTGCGTACCCAAAGGAGACTGATTTCCTGCCCTATCCCAGGGGACATGGGCTGGGGCAGGCCTCCCTTTGCTGGGGAAAGCTGTCCCTGGAGAAGCAGCTGAGAACATTAAGCCTTTTATAAAGCTACCCTTTTCTTTTCCCCAAATTATTTGAGCTCATATGTATGAGTATTTTTTACACATCTCTTTTGCTACATACCTCATTGCTGAGTATCACAACTGTCACCTTTGAAGTACTCCCTTTGGGAAGCTGTGTACTGATCACAGTGCCTAGTCCACCCTTCAAAGCAATTTTGAAACTCTTTCTGGAATGGCCATCAGAGCTGTCATCACATTACCCTTGATGTCTTGAATATCATCAAGATGTCTTCCTTTCAATATTTCTGTTATCTTCAGGTAAAGAAAAAGGTCACTGGGGGCCAGATCAGGTGAGTGGGGAGGGTGTTCTGATATAGACATTTGTTTACTGCCTAAGTAAACTCCCTCACAGATAACTATGCAGTTAAGTTCACAAACTTACTACCTTGCCACTGTGCACAACGGCTGTTCCAGAAAGAGTTCCCAAGGGTGCTACTTTGAAGGTGACTGTGATGATATTCAGAAATGAGGTATGTAGCACTTAAAACAGTTAAGTTCATGGACTTAATTGTCAGACTTGGTATGTAAGATGCTTGGCAGAAGTGGCTCTTGTCTTCCATTCACAGTTCATTGGCCAGGGCTAGCTATGTAGCTCCCATAACACAGGAGTGGAAATTGCATGCCACTTGCCGTCGTCTTACCGGAAGTACTTGGTCAGAAACACCAGTAACTAGTCAGTGTTGCTGGCCACACTGAGTCAGCAAGACCAGTGCACAATATGTTGTTGCTGCATGTGTTCAGGTGTTCACCAGGCATAAATGAGAGTTTCACTGAGTGACCAGATTCTCATGATTTCTGAATAATCTCAAAAAGCCTTTACTTGGGTACCACTGCCTCATTTTTAGTGAATAATACCACTTTCAGTAATGGTTCAAAAAGATGCTATCAGGTTCTCATACTTCCAGTTTGTATTGTAAATAATGCATATTATATAATATTAAGGTAGGATATTTAGTTGATATTTTTAAACAGAGACTTTTTTTACAGAGTTAGATTGAAACTGATGAAGAATACACACGCAGTAATGGTGCCCAGCTCTTCATTTTCTTCACTCTTAGAGGCACTATAGTTTGTATAGTTTTGTCTGTCCTTATGCACCTCTGTTGTGGCTTACACGCAGTTTGCTATTGAAACTTCCCTCCATCACTCTCCACTAAATCACCACATCAGATTCATCATTGGAATCACTGAGCATGCTACCTACAGGGCCAAACATCAGATTCTAAAGACAAGGAAGAAGCAAGTGTGTAGAGGGTTCTGGAATAGCTTTGTTGGTAAGGTAAACATGCCTTCGGCACAGTTTGCAAAGGTGGCTGTCTACTGCCCAAGGTAGAGAAAAGGGTTTGGAGATGATCACATGGCATCAGGAGTTGGTATTCCATTCACAGTAACAACAGATGCCAACATGAAAATGAATCTCTCCCTCCAAGATGAAATTAACATTGAGAGGCATTCCCGTCAATATTTTCCAAGCTCTTTCAATGAGAACATAATAATACAGTGCATCTAAAGTTAGAAGAGCAAGCCATTGACAGTGTAGTCACCTCATTATATGTGACCCAGGCATTTGGGCAGCTGGGAGCCCATACCTGAAAGAGCTACAAACTATGGGGAGATACTCAGCCTCTTTTGCTCAGATTCACAAACAGAATCTGTATCGGTGAGAGGTGAAGAATAAAGAGGACTTGGATTTGACTTCATTCTACAGTTGGCAAGGACATGCTGTGGCTTACTCAGGATCGACGTGAATCTGGAACCACAGCTTGTCTCTCTGTCTGTGGCTTCCCTACCGCCTATTAGAATGGTTTCTGTGTTCCTCGTCACCAGAGAGGGAGACTTCACAACAGTCATCAGTGTGTCAGAGCCTCAGGTCTGTGTATGTGGTTTTCATTGCCAAATCCTGCCTGTCTTCCAAATAGACATACCCAACAGCATTTAGCATTTAGGAGAAATAGGAGCATAAAGTTGAAGAGAAAAACGCTGCTGACAGTCTTGAGAAATTATTTTTCTCCATGTCTGAGAAATTGAAACATTTGAGCAAATTATTTAAAGTGTCATTTCCTTTACAGTTTCAGCTGACTTGGTAATAAGTGATTTAAAAATATGATTCTTCTGTATTTGAAGTTAAAACTTAAAAAGAAGAAAAGCACTCAGAAAAACTGAGCTTGATTACAATCTTCTTCAGTAGTCATTGATTGAAAAGAGATAATAACCCATGCATTAGTCTTCTAGTGCTGCCGTAACAGAAATACCATAAGTCGATGGCTTTAACAAACAGAAATTTATTTTCTCACAGTCTAGGAGGCTGGAAGTCCAAATACAGGGTATCAGCTCCCCAGGAATGCTTTCCCTCTATCGGCTCCAGAGAAAGGACTTTGTCATCAGTCTTCTGGCCTAGGAGCATCTCAGCATAGGGACCTCAGGTCCAAAGGAAACACTTTTCTTCTGGTGCCGCTCTTAGTTGTATGAGATTCCCAGTCTCTGCTGGCTTCCTGTTCCTTTTCATCTCTTAAGACATAAAGGTGGTGCAGGCCACACCCCAGGGATCAGGGTTGTGACCTGGGTAAGAGTGTAACAGTCACACCTGTAATCTTCTTTAACACCCACACAATACTGGGAATCTTGGCCTAATCATGTTGACACACAGTTTTGGGGGACACTGTGTTAATCCATAACAATCCATAATACATTTCCATGGGCTAGAGTACTTATGAGCCCTGCTGGTAGTCTTAAGAGCTCAGCTGCTAACCAAAAGTTCAGCAGTTTGAATCCATCCGCCACTCCTTGGAAGCCATATGGGGCACTTTTACTCAGTCCTATAGGGTCAGTATTAGGCCAGTGGATTTTTGGTTTGGATTACTTGTAATTCAGAATTTATGTCCATCTTTTTTCTCTTTCCTGTTTATAGTAGAATGAAGAGTTAGGAGACATTTACACCCAGAATTCTCTACTGACTGTTTATGATGCTGAGAGCCCCAAGTCACCTATGTTTACTTACTGTTCAGAAGGCAACTATGTGTTGTTTCTTGTATGAGATGTGACAATTAAGTCCACAAATTGAATTGTTTTAAGTTCTATGTTACTGTAAACAGTGGTTTAGGCCACCTGCTGCAAAAATCCCCTGAGACAGGGTAAAGTAAGTGGTCAAGAGGTTTATTACATGCTGGCATGTAAGGGACAGAGGGAATCAGGGTCCTCAGAGCCTGTCCACTTTTGTCAGGCAAGCTCAGGATTTCTATAGTGCGTAAGGGTAGGTGTGAGGGAAAAGTTATGTGAGCATTTTGGGTGGGCACCCATCTGGAGGCAAGTTTCAGGGGTCCAGGGAAATATGCATCAGGAATTGGAGTCTGGAGGCCCTAGATTGTCCCTTGAGCAGGGGTTCATTGAACTGGCACCTCCAGTTATTTGATGCTCCTAAGAAGAGCACTGTAAAGGCTGTAAAGATTTTATCTCAGTGGCTCCTGTAAGTTAATGTGTGATTTCCTGGGCCAGGTACTTCTAGGAAGCCAGAAATTTTAAGAAAAACAGGTAAAGAAATGGAGTTAATTCTGACTGCCTACTTCAGTACTTACTTCATTGCTGAATATCACTATAGTCACCTTCAAAATACTCCCACTGGGAAGCTATACACCCACACCAGCACCTAGTCCACCCTTCAAAGCAATTTGGGAACTCTTTCTGGATAGGCCACTGCACATGGTGGCATTGTGGCAAGTTCATGAACTTCATTGTCTAGTTGTCTGTCCGGGGGGTTTTAGCCAGTAAACAAATAACTGTATTCAGAACACCTTCCCCACTCACCTGATCTGGCCACCAATGGTTTTTTTCTTTATATGAAGATAAAATACTGAGAGGAAGATATTGTGATGACATTCAAGACATCAAGAGTAATGTGACAACAGCTCTGGTGGCCATTCCAGAAAAAGAGTTCCAAATTCTTTGAAGGGTGGACTGAGTGCTGGTGTCGGTGCACAGCTTCCCAAGGGGAGGACTTTGAAGATGACCATAGTGATATTCAGCGATGAGGTATGTGGCACTTTTTCTAGGATGAGTTCATGACCTTAATTGGCAGTCCTCATAATAGCTTCTTTAGGGGGTTGGGTTGGTTGTTCATACAAGGAAAATAAAGAATCAGAGTGACAATGCCCAGCCCACGGTACAAATGACCCATTCCTTACCCTGGCATTAAAATTTGAAATCTTCTAAACTAACCTCCCGCTGTTCAGTATTGCATGACTTACTCTGTAGCAGAATATGCCATTCACCCTTTCCCAGACATGCTCCTTTATCTACCTCCTCGCTTTTACTAAAGCTTCCTGGGTGGCACAGATAGTTTATGCCCGACTAGTAATCTAACAGTTGGTGGTTCAAATCCATCTGGTGGCACCACAGAAGAAAGGCCTGAAGGTCTGCTTCCATCAAGCTTAAAAATAAGAAAACCCTCTGGGGAAGTTCTGCTCTGTAACACAAGAGACCTCCGTGAATCAGAATCCACTGAGAAGCAACGGGCTTGCTGTGACAGAAACCACCTTTTCTCCTCTCCACACTTCTCCCCAGTCTTTGTGTGTCAGTATTGAACCCATCCTTCAAAATCTCAGTAAAAACACTATTGCTTGTGTGAAGCTTGCTCTGGTCTCCAGATGGAACAAATCCCTTTACTCCGCTGAACTGCTGTGAAATCCAATAACTTTAAAAAAATTCTTTATGATAGAACCAATTCTCACCTTGCTTGTGGATATTAATATGTTTCTTCCTTCTCAGTGTTCTGTAATGACTTTGAAAGGATGGGCTGTGTCTCAGTTACCGTGCAGAGTGGGTATTATTGCATAAAGTACAAGGCCCCCAGGGGCAGCTGAGGTCTGCTGAGAGAATGAGCCATGCAAGTCCCTAACCTGCCAGGTGCAAAGGTTTCTGTTTTTAGAGACTGAGAGCATTTTGGACTTTTAGAGATGAAAGGGATTTTAGAAAATAATTCCACTCCTTAGTTGACAGATGACACCTCTGAAGTTCAGAGAATTTAGATGTCCTGATCTGGGAAAATAAATGTATGAAATACAGTGAAATGTATTAGGTGCACACTGAAATTGTATAGAAATTTTACTTTAATTTTTTTTTTTGATATAGAAATATATCTTTTCCTTTACCAGGTATGGCTTTTATGTAGGAACTCTTTGGTAACCTAAATGAGTGAGTAGTATAATAAATGTTTCTAAATATCTGTATACTAACGTTCAAAAAATGGTAGCACTCTTCAATACTGTATTAAAAAATCTGATCTCAGTATAAGGTGGATTTTGTTGTTGTTGTTTTGGCCTGATTTATAATCTAATGCAGGGTCTTGTAGGTTTGGGGTTCATTGTAAACATGGATCTATTTTTTAAGCATTTACCAGTCAACTGTTGCTCTTACTGCCTGTGTACTAGTTTGCCTTAGCTCTAATATGTAACCATTATTTTGAATAAGCAAAGTTCCAAGGATATATTCAGAAAACACCTCTATTCTTTATACCCTCTTGCCCCCCTGCCCCCCACCCCGATGCACTGCCTGTTCAACATTGGTCTGCCTGGTGGTGGTGGTTGTTTTGTTTTAAACCTAGAGCAAGCACTTGCATTTTCTAGCCATTCTTAGGTAAATTTATTCCCACCCCCATATTAATTCAATAGTATGTCCTATTGGGAGTCCTTGGGTAGTACAAGTGGCTAAAATGCACAGCTCTGCTAACTGAAAGCTTGGAGTTTTGAGTCCACCTGGTGGTGCCTTGGAAGAAAGGCCTGGCAATCTACTTACAAAAAAAATAATCCCTTGAAAACAAGAGAATACTAGAAATATAGAGTGAAAAGGAGGAATGTGCTGTCACTGGGTAAGGAGAACAGATGGGGAGCTGCAGATAGGGGGGCATGCAAAATCGATTTAGATTGTATACTTTCACTTCATCACAATAATAATAAAAAAAACATTGCAACCGCTGTGGAATACAGGGCTACTGTGACACACATGGAGTTTCCATGGGTTGGCGTGTTTGACAGCAACTGATTTTTATGTCCCGCTCACCATGATAAAGTGGACCTCTTGACTCGTGTAAAGAAAACCTTCCTCCTCCTCTTGCTCGCATCAGCTGTCTATTCAGGGAACCAAAGAGTGCCGGGAGTCTGGTCGGCTTCTCCTGTATGGCCCTGTTTAGGGTTTTGCCTCTCTGTGTGTCCGGCTGTCTCGGGCTTCTCCAGGCTGGTGGAGGCGAGTGGGTGGTAAGGAAAGATCAATCAAGAACAGAACATTGTATTGACTAATATGATTGGGAGCTGGTGCTGGATGTTTTCCTTTTCTTTTTTTCCTTAGGCTTAGCAGATATAAAAGCTGACTTTTTCACTCCAGGGCTGGCTCTGTGGAAGTTTCAATTGTGTATTGATTTATATCAAAACACGGAAAGCATCAGCAGTTTATTTGTCATGATTTTGAGAGCCAGGAACTTGGACAGGCCTGAGCTGTGCAGATCCTTTTCCTGCATGTGGTGTCATCTGGGATTGCTCACCCGGCTGTTCAGCTGGAGAGCCCAGTGAAGCTGGAGTACCCTCCACGGCCTCCCTCGTGGATTTGACCGTTAGTGCTGGCTGTCAGTCGTGGTTCCCCCCATGTAGCTTCTCATCTTTTGGTGACCTAGACTGGCTTGTTTACAGCATGGTGGGAACTTCCAAGGTTCTGAAGGGCTAGGTCCAAAATGGGCACACTGTCACCTCTGATGCTTTCTTTGGGCCAGTGCAAGTCCTGAGGCCAGCCTGAATTCGAGAGGAGAGAAGATAGACTCCACTCTTGAGGGCAGTGTGGCCTGTGTGTGGAGGAAGGGGAGGAATCTCTGAAATCTGCTGCCGCAGGACCCTGGTCCACAGTTCCCTTCTGCTCACCGGACATTTCCCATCCCCAGTGCCCTTGACAGAGTTGGTTGTCTCTTCTGTCTTGGTTGCTTAGGGCCCTTTGTCATTCCCCAAACACCTGGTGGTATTCTTTCCTCTTCCTTCTGCTGGAGTCTCCTTGCATCTCTAGGCTGCTGCTATGGCTCGATCACAGGAATGCAGGCTTTCTGTGCCCAGCAAACTCTGGGGGACAAGTAGCAGCACCCTGTCTTCAGAGCCCCAGCAGAACTGCTCCTCAGCCAGGATTTCTCTTCCTGTAGATGTTTTGGGCGTGAACCAGACCTCAGCTTGTGTGTTTCCTCTCTCCGCAGTCAAAGTAAACACTCGAACAGTGTTTTCTGCTTTTTGTCAAATTAGAGTCACAGATATTTGTGCTGGATGGTACGGTAAAGATCACGTCATCCAGGGACGCTTCTGTTGGATTGTGAAGGTCTTTTTAAATGTCAGAGTAGTCTTAATTATATTTTTTTTGTCTGTGCTCAATAAGAAAACAAAGAATGAAAAAAAAAACAAACCTTTTATAAATTCAGTGATGTTTTTAAATAGCACTGGTGTTATTCACCACAAGAACGCTGCCATTCGGTGTGGGTACCCTCATTGCTTTGCCTGTAGCCAACAGCTGTATGTGCACAAAACGTGTATTTAGTGTTTAAGCCTTTGAATGAGGATGGATTTTCAGATCTTTACAGAAACTCTAGTCTTGGCCCAATTGGTTAAGACCCTTTATGGGTGAGAAGGCATCAGCCGGCATGACTTGTCTCAGGTCACATCACAGTGCAGGGGCTGTTTGTCACTTAGCATGATCACCATTACATTTCAGCTCATTTTTATTGGAGCTTATTTTTTGACAGTCACTGGGCTATGCAATAATAGGATGATGAGAAACAGTTGATTAGAACTTAAGAAGGACATTTGTAGGGAAACAGAAGGGTTTCTAACTTATATTGACCATAGTGATTCATCAGTAGAACTTGCTCATGTCTCTTCAGCTGAACAGAAGTGAAGTCCCTAGACATCTGGAAAGAGTGATTTGGTCCCAGTAGAGTTGTCACATCACCAAGTGCATAGATACATTTGCCAAAAAAAAAAGTCACAAAATTCTGTTATTTGTGAACTGGTGCTCAATATCTCAACATGACTTAAAGATGCACTTTCCTGGCAGCACAGATATGAATTTCACGTTGAAACTATGTGATTCACTGGGTGTGCTGAGACCACTATATGATAGTTGAATGATGTCCATCATTTATGCCTATCAATATCAAATCTCTTCCTATTTTTCCTTAATTGTAAAACACCAGGAAGGAACCAATGTGCAGTATATTTTACAGCTGGTAAAAAACCAAGACACAGAAAGGTAATGGGACTTTTTCAAGGACAGATAGAGAGCACATGTGTTCGACACTGAGAGATTAATCCAGCCTCTTAAATAAGGGTCTTGGTTAAAATTTACTGACCTGAGCAAACTGTAGTGGTGGTCTGATGGTATATACAGGTGGATATTCATTAAGATTATACAGTTTTGGTGCATAAGCAGTGATCAAGTGAGATACACATGAAAGGGTAAGGAAAAGAAGTGGAGACGTTGAATTTGTTTCCATGATCTGCTGGTGAACTCTTCTGATTTTCCACTGATCCCTGGAGTCTTCTCTGATTAGCCATAGAGTAATTTCTTTCTGGAGGATGCCCCCAATGGAAAATGAGATTTTGTGTGTATGTGTCATTAGTTCTGTGTGGCAGGCTGGAGATAGTGATTATAGATACTGGGGGTGCCTCAAATATGACAAATATACATGCAGGGTGGCAAAACTTAGCTATCAGTGGGGCAATAGGGAAAGGAAAAAAAGTGTTCTGTTCTTGGGAACAGCAGTGGGTGACCTTTGGGGACGAAGAAGAGAATTTCTTATTTTTCCACTTTGCTGCATAGTTTAGGCTGGGAATCTTGTCCTTCAATTATTTATTGTCTGTGTCAGAGGTCAGATATTATTTCTTTTGACACTGATGTTTTATTGAGGAGATATGAGAGATAGTCTTGACAGTTCTGACCCTGCATCAGTGACTTCTGGAGGTGCCTCAGTGCAGAGCATACGTGTCTTTGTATCAACCCCCCACTTTTTCCCTGCCTATACCTTGGTCCCCCAGAAAAAGCAGTGACTGTCAGCTTTAGTGCACCAACACCCCACCCCACGGAGCAAAGGTGTGGGTGCCCTCATTGCTTTGCCTTCAGCCAACAGATAAAAATTGTTTATCCTCTCCGAGCTATGAGATTCAGACACTACTGCTTTTCCCCTTAAAGGAGAGTCTATATGAGCAGAATCTCATACCCTCCACGTTCTTTAAAATGCTGAAGGAGTATCAGAAATATTCAAGGTAGGAAAATAACAAAAATGTAATTTCACTGTATAATCACCATTGTTGTTAGTTGCCTTTGAGTCAATTCTCATTCATGGCAAAGCCGTGTGTGCAGAATAGAACTGCTGCATAACGTATTCAAAACTATGATCTTTTGAAAAGGGATCACTAGACTTGCCTTCCTTGGCATCTCTGGGTGGCCTTGACCAATCGACCTTTCAGCTAGTAGTCAGTTGCTTGGATTTTTTTGCATTACCAAGGGACTCCATAATCACTGATAGAACTGCTCCTTGATCTGGAGATGTTGCTGTTAGTTGTCATCCAGCCTGCTTAGACTCCTGGTGACCCTGTGCACTACACAACAAAATGTTACTTGGTCCTGCACTGTCTTCACAACTGTTGGTATCACGAGTCCATTGTTATGACCTCTGGGTATTTTGAGTGCTTTCTAATCTCGAGGTTCGTCTTCCAGTGCTACATCGAACATGGCTCTGTTGTGATCTGCAGGGTTTCTGTTGGCTACTTTTTGGACATAGATTGTCAGGCCTTTCTTCCTAGTCTGTCTGAGTCTGGAAATTCTGTTGAAGCCTTTCCATCATGGGCAACCCTGTTGGTCTTAGCAACATGCAAGCCACTAGTCCAGTAGCCTTACAGACAGATGGTGGGAATAAGACAACAAATTCATAAAATTTTCCTGTAGACATGGATCTTGAAAGCTATCTAATCTGATCTTGAAGCAGACTTGGAAATTCGCTGTCAAAAGTCCTGCTTAAAGAATTCCAATGATGGTAGAAACATTGACTCTTTTTTAGCTCTAACTGGTGCAACATTCTGCCTTCAAACCCTCTGCCTGGAGCACTTAGGTAACATACAACATTGTCTTAGTCATCTACTACTGCTGTAATAGAAATACCACAAGTGAATGGGTTTTAATGATGAGAAATTTATTCTTTCACAGTTTAGTAGGCTATGAGTCAAAATTTAGGGCACCAGTTCCAGGGGAAGGCTTTCTGTGTCAGCTCTGGAGGAAGGTCCTGTCTTTTTGATCTCACCCTGGGCTAGGAGCTTCTTCGTGCAGGCACCCCAGGTCCAAAGGACACGCTCTGCTCCTGGTGTTTCTTTCTCTGCTTTCTTATTTCCTTTTATTTCTTCAGAAATAAAAGAGATTAGAGTTTACAACATACACAAAAAGTATAATCACAAAACAGAGGATAACCACCCAGTATTGGGAGTTGTCCAGCCAAATTGATACATGCATTTGTTTGCGGAGGCATCACTGTTCAATCCTTGTGTTTTCGTCACCACCTTGTACTGCTGTAACAGAAAATACCAGGAGTGGAGGGCTCTGTGAAGAGAAATTTTATTGATATTGGTAAGCTGCAAATCCATTTATGAGTTACAAGTCCATTCAATAGGGGAAATTGTCACAGTCCAGTAGGCTGGGTCCAAATTCTAGAAGAGCATCTCAGCACAGGACCCTCAGGTCCAAAGGATGTGCTCTGCTCTCCGTCTTGGTGATGTAAGGTTCCCAGTTCTCTGCCTGCTTCCCTTTCCTTTTATCTCTTGCAGGATGAAAGGATTAAGGGTGGTGACAGCCATGTTCCAGGGAAACTCCCTTTACAGTGGAGTAGGGAGGTGATCTTTTGAAGGAATTTATAGTCCCACCCTAATCCTTTAACATACAGTATAGGAAAATCCCCAAATGGAGGGCAATCATAGAATACAGGGAATCCTGGTGCAGGCAAATCACTACATGTATTTTTGGGGGGACACAATTCAAACTATGACATCATGACAATCAAAAATGATACCTAATTCTGAATGGGGAAAGTATGAAAGAAAATAAGGATGACATGTCCTTCTTCCCGTGTCCCTAGTGCCTGCTGACTCTCTTCAGTTGACCCTTGGGGGGGTCAATATTTCAAGGAAGAAAAGAGGGCCAGAGGGCAGAAGAGGAGAAATGATCATACTTCCTGTACACCTGCCCCAGCCTTAAATAGTTAAAGGGCTCCTTGCCAACAGGCAGCTTTGGGATCGGCTGGCTGGTGTGTCAGCTCTGCACTGCTTGCTTATTGCTGTCATGGGAAACAGCAGATTTCGGGTACCAAGCTTAGCGTCCCTCTGTGGGTATCGCAGACACAGCCAGATAAACAGCACTTATCCAGGCAGGCACAAGAGAGCACAAAGGCAGGAATGATTAGGTTTCTGCTGAGGAACGCCTGCTGTCTGAAAGCAGTTGCCCTGTGAGTTAATGTCTAGCCTTGGTGCTGAGCAGGGAACGTTGTGTGTACGGCTTCTCAAGTCAGATGGAGTTTTTCTGGAGGTTCACAAAGCAGCCTCTGTGATTAACTGTCCATACCTTAGTAGTAAGGCATTACAGGATCTGGAGGGTGTTGGGTCATATTGATGGTGTGTGGGGGGTGGGGAGTCACACGTGCACATGTATGTGCTGCCTGATGGGTGTGTGTGCAGTAAAGGTTTGGTGTAGGTATTGGAGAAATAATAAACAGCATCTGTACCAGCACATGGAAGTCATTAGAATGAAAATTTGAATCTTTTAACAGAGAGCTCTGTACTCCACAGTCTATAAGCAGACCGTTTGAAAAAATACTCTTATTTTTTCATATGTCATAGGAACAAACTTGGACAGTATTTCAGCTAAGTAAGTCATTTGATTCCTTGGAAGATGCATCCTTCCGGGCTAGCCTGAAAGGTTTCATTCAGAGATGCCTGTGTGTACCCGTTCAGAGAGCAGCTTAATCTCCCTGAGGATGTGCGGAAATGTGCATTTCCAGTCTGGCCCCCAGAGATTGGAGCTCAGTGGGTTGGAGCAAGAGGGAAAGCGTCTGCATTTGAGCAGCTCTGCAGGTGGTCACCACAGTGGGGATTCCCAGACTTCTGTGGGAGGTCTGGCCAGGCAGGTCTGTATTGCCGCTTGGCTGCTCCCTCCTGGGCTTCCCCACCTGGGGGTACTTTGGGGTCCTTCTTCCTTCTTTCCCTCAATTCCAACTCGTATGTCAGAGTAGAACTGTGCTGTATAGGGTTTTCAGTGACTGAGTTCTTCAGAAGGAGAATGCCAGGCCTTTTCTTCCAAAGTATTTCTGGGTGGAGCGTAACTTTCAGTCTTTCCACTGGCAGCCTGGTGCTTCAATCATCTGATGTACATAGGGACTCCTCTCACTTACCCTCTCTTTGCTCCATTGGAAGAGAAATTGGATAGTTAAGAATTCATAATCCCATTTGGGCAGAGAGGACTTGTTGTAAAAACCCATTGTTTCTTTTTTTTTTTTTTAAGAAGAACATTTTTTTTAATTGAGATTCAGTGAAAGTATACAATCCAAATTGGTTTTGCATGCCCACCTATCTGCAGCTCCTTCTGCACTCCCTACCTAGTGACAATACACTTCTTTCCTTTCCAGTCCATATTTATAGTGTCTCCTCAAGAAGCATCTCTGTCCCCTCCTCTTTACCCTCTTCCATCTAGAAAGAGACCAGTAGGACCCCCACTTATAAATGCATAGAACCATGAAGTATGCACACCATATAGTCACACTCAGTCCCTGAGTCTAGTCCACTCTTGTCTGAAGAGTTGACCTCATTACTGGTTTCCAGGCAGGGACAGCAACAGGTTTAGGGACCGCGTTCCCAGGCGAGGTGTCCAGGCTGTTGGACCATCAACCCATTGTTTCTTAAAATACGTATCCTTCTTTGAGTTGGAGAAAGCTGTTCAGAGGACTTTGGGAAAAGTAAAGAAGTATACCTCTGTGCCGCCTGATTTGGCAGTTGTTATTGTTTGGGGTGAAGGTCCTAAGGAGTGTCTTCTACTACAAGTGACTACAGAGGAAGGTAAGGCAAGTGAGGAGTCCTCAAGAGAAGTCCTAAGTATTATGAGATCAGAGAAGGGACAGTAATGTGTAACATGTTTGACCGAATGTCTGAATCAACTACTTTAAAGGTAAGAATTGCTAGTGTTAACTTTTTATTTATATGCAGGTAAGTGTTGGCTTAAGGTTTAAAGAGGAGATTTGGTCACCCCTTACACCTGTCAGGGACCCAGCAGGAAGGAAAAGACACATTAAAAAGGTCTGTGAGGACAGTTAAAGGTACTGTGTCCAGAAGACAGAAACCCAGGTGCTGTAGTGGTTAAATGCTGCATCTGCTAACCCAAAAGGTCGCCAGTTAAGATCCGCCAGGTGCTCCTTGAAAACTCTGTGGGGAGGTTCTGCTCACCCTATAGGGTCTCTGTGAGTTGGAATTGACTTGATGGCACTGAGTTTGGTCGTGTTTGTCCAGAAGATGGGTGGGGCTAAGGAAATCAGCAGTGACTGGAGATTGGAAGGAGCCCTGATGGTACAGTGGTTAGGAGCTCTACAGCTAGCTAACCCAAGGCTGGCATTTCAAGCCCCCAGTTGTTGACTGGGGAGAAGACCTGGAGATTTTCTCTTGCAAAGGTTATCCTAGGAAACCCTATAAATCCATTCTGCTCTGTCATACAGGAGTGCTATGAGTCAGAAGGGAAATCCTGGTGCTGTAGTAATTTAGTGCTACAGCTGCTAATCAAAAGGTTGGCAGTTCAGATCTACCAGGTGATGCTTGGAAACTCTATGGGGCAGTTATGCTCTGTTCTAGAGGGTCGCTATGAGTCAGAATTGACTCAGTGGCACTGAGTTTGGTTTTGATTTTTATGAGTCGGAAGAGCAAAGACCACAGTCTTCAGTATGGATTACACCTTAAGATAAACAAAAATCTTCACAACTGGACCAATAAGCAGTGTCATGATAAATGGAGAAAAGATTGAAGTTGTTGAGGATTTTATTTTACTTATGTCTATAATCTATTCACCAGGAAGCAGTTAATAAACCAAATCTTCCATTAAAAGCCTGTTTAAAGTGTTAAAAAGCAAAAGTGTTACCTTGAGAAATAAGATGTACCTGCCCCAAGCCTTATTTTAAATCTCATATGTATGTGAAAACTGGACAATGAATAAGAAGACAAAAGAATTTCCTTTGAATTATTGTGTTGGTGAAGAATATTGAATATACCATTGTTTTAGTCAGCTAGGGCTGCTCTAACAGAAATAACACAGAGTGGATGGCTTTAACAAAGGAAGGTTTATTCTTACATAGTGTGGTAGGCTGCAAGTCGTTATTCAGGGTGTCTGCTCCAGGGGAAGGCTTTCCCCTTGTCGGCTCGGGAGAAAGTCCGGTATTGCATCAGTCTTTGTCCAGGGAGCATCTTGGCACAGGAACCTCAGGTCTGAAGGACACGCTCTTCTCCCGGTGCCACTTTCTTGATAGTACGAGATTCCTAATTCTCTGCCTGCTTCTCTGTCCTTTTATCTCTCATAGGATGAAAGGATTAAGGGTGGGGCAAACCATCCTCCAGGGAAACTCCCTTTACAGTGGAGCAGGGAGGTGATCCTATGAAGGGATTTGTAGCCCCACCCTAATCCTTTAACACAGCATAGGAAAACCGGAAAATGGAGGACAGTCACAAGATACTGGGAATCATGGTCCAGCCACATGGCTACACATATTTTGGGGGGGACACAATTTGATCCATGACATCCATGGACTGCCAGGAGAATGAACAAATCTGTCTCGCTTTGAGCAAGTTTGGTGAGAACTTCTCTGGAGTATTTTGGACATGTCACCAGGAGGGACCAGTTCCTAGAAAAAGACATCATGCTTAGTAGAGAGTCACCAACAGAAGAAGAACCTTAATGAGATGAATTCAACAGTGAGCTCAAAGGCATCAGTGATTGTCAAGGTGGCACAGGACCAGGCAGTGTTTTGTTCTTTGTAGATAGGGTCTCTATGCGTTGGAACCTACTCTGCGACCCCTGACAACAGCATGAGTCAGAATCGACTCGACGACACAACAATAGGCCTGGAAGATGAGGGCAGTGGTGGTTCAGTGGTAGAAGCCTTCCCTGCCCAAGATTTGTGTTTAATTTGCAGCCAGTGTACCCCTGTGTAGCTGCCACCCCCCCTGTCACGGAGGGTTGTGTGTTTGCTGTGATGCTGAACAGGATTCACCAGAAATTGCAGACTAAGCTGGACTGAGAAGAAAGGCTTCATGATCTACTTTCCAAAATCAGTCATTGAAAGCTCTGTGGATGACAGGAGTTCATTCAGCAGCATTTGGATCAGGTGTGGACTGGGTTGCCGTGAGCTGGGAGCTGGCTGGAAGGCAGCTAGCAAAAGTGACAGGCCGGAAGGTACAGGTGGAAGGAGCTCTTGCTGAAACATGTCCAGGTTGCCCTGCCACAGTGAAGGGCTTGCCAGGAGCTGTTACTCTAATTGGGAAAGTCAGCTGACAGAAAAGGAGCAGAGGGGAAATGATCTCCTATCCTGCTGTCCTGCCTGTGGTCCAATCAGAAGCCAGGGGATGCAAAGTCCCTGAAGCCAGCCTCCAGCACAGAGCAGGGGCCAAGAGAGAGAAGAGCAGACCAGGGGCAAACTGGGACATCGGCCATAGTCATCGCTTCGGGGCTGTTTCCTTAAGGGTTGGCACACTGAAACTGGTCCATTCTTGGGTGCCATTGTCTAGACGAATCCCTCAGGCTGGCACTGCAAGAATAATGGCACATATTAGTTGAGGAAAACCATTGCTTTTTCTTAAATAATTAATTTACTTATTTACTTTGTTGTTGTTGAGAATATGCATAGCACAATATTCAACAATTTCCATGTGTATTATTGAGTGACACTGGTTACACATTCTGAAAATTGTCCTTCATGTCTCACCCTTTGTTTCTGAATTGTTACTGCTTGATTAAAATGTGACTTCCTGTCTAATCGTTCATTTTGTTATTATCAGTTTAATCCCATATAGTTAGTTCTCCAAAGAACACAAGGCTCAAGGAAAACAATTCATACTAATTATGGGAAACTGTTGTTTAGTCTAAAAAAGTCTTTAGGAAGTATTTTTGGTTTATAGTTTAAAGATTTTCACAGAGAAATGATTTCTGGGGTTTATCCAGGTACTGCAGTTTAAAGAAAGTCTGGATTCCATGAGAATTTGCGGTTTTGTTCTGCATTTTCTGCCCTTTGGATCAGAATTTTTCATCAAACATTCAGTGATGATAGCTGGTCACCATCCAGTTCTTCTGGTCTCAAGGCAAAGGAGACCATGATTCATGAGTGTGAGCTACATGTTCTATATCCTATTTGCAACTCCCCTTCTTTCTTCATTGGCCCAGGCAAATAGAGACCAGTTGTTGTACCTTGAATGGTCACTGGAATGGTTTTAAGTCCCCCAGATATGACTCAACAGACCAGGAGATACAACAGAAGCCTGAAACACAATATTAGGCCGGTTAATTGGGATGTTCCGTGAGACTATGATCCTGAACCTCCAAACTAAGAAACCAAATCCCATGAGGTGTTTGGTTGTACATAAGCAGCCTTAGTAGCTACTGTCTATTTTTACTGTAAATGTATCACACATTTGCCAGCTCAAGCTTTTGCTGGTGTACAGCTTATTGACAAGTACATTAATTGGTTGTGTAACCTTTATTCTTAATCAATTATCATTTTTCCATCATGGTAAACTGGAAGGCAGTTCAGTCCCACTCAGGTGCACAATAGAAGAAAAGCCTGACAATCTTCTTTCATAAAGATCACACCCAAGAAAACCCTAAGGGACATTTCTATTCTGTGACACGTGGGGTCGCCATGAGTCAGATTCAGCTTGATAGCAACGAGTCTGTGCGTGTGTGTGCGTGTGTGTTCAGGCTTTCTGAAAAGTTTCAGTTATGTTTATAGGATTTTCTTATGAATAAAAGAATAAGCAGAATCTCTGGTTTGTGAATTCTCATAATCCTAGAGAGGATCCTAATAACCTGCATTTCCTTTTTATCTTTTAATGAAGTCCAATCCATTATATTTTTCAGTTAGGATGGATGGTGATGCCACGTTTAGTTTTCTGTATTTTTAAGCATCATTGAGTCTTAATAGGATGTGTAACTTGATTCAAGCTAGTGTCATGAACCAGTCAGTTAACAAAACATCTTTAATTCTCTATGCATTAATAAATATTTCCACTGCATTTTATTATGGGGCATCTAGCAAGGGAACCAGAGTTTTCTGTTTCTCTCTCTCTCTTTTTTTTTTAACATCAGGGAGGGTAACACTGATGTGTGTCAGTAGCCCGAGCTCGTGCATTTGCACCATAGAGGCATGGAAGAGGAAAAGAGGAAAGTGCAGCATGGCGTCAAACGGGAAGAACCATAAAAGTTGAGGTGTCTTGCAAGTTTACTTCTAAAATATCTTTCTACTCTTACCCGTCTCCCCACCAAAAAAAAAAATAGTTGCCATATGCTCAGTTTTAACTCATGGCAACTCCATGTGTGTATTGCAGTAGAACTGTGCTCCAATGATTTTTCAGAAGTAGATCACCAGGCCTTTCTTCTGACGGGTTTCTGGGTGGACGTGAGCCACCTGCCTCTCACGTAGCAGTTGAGTATGCTCTTTGCATCATCCGGCACATCTAAAACATCTTTCTAAAAAAAAAAAAAAAGTCTCTTCCCTCATCTCTCCCAGCTGTTACCCAGTAGTTCTCAAAGTGTGGTCTTCAGACCAGCAGCACCAGCAACATAGGTCGGAAAACCGGGAAAAATGTAAGTTTTCAGCCCTTTTCCATGGTGGTGTAGTGGTTTAGAGCTACAGTTGCTAACCATAAAGTTAGTGGTTCAAATCCACCAGGCATTCTCAGAAACTCTTTGGGGACAGCCCTACTCTGTCCAATAGGGTCACTGTGAGCCACAGGCAGCTGGACAGGAATGGGTTTTTTTTTCTTTTTCTTTTTTGGTATTCTCGACCCACTGAATTAGCAGCTCTGAGGTTATGCCCAGCAGTCTGTGTTTTAATAAGCCCTCTAGATGATTCTTATGCAGGCTTCAGCTTGAGAATCGTTGTTCTAGAAAGAGTGAAATGACATCCTCATTTTGATGATCAGATTCGAGTGAGTGAGAAGAGACTTCAGTTCTCTCACAATTCCATGCGTCTGCTGGGCTTTGTCTCCCTGTGTGCAGTCAGGGTTTTGTTGAATTTGAGAATCAGTCTGATTCATGCATGACTCTGGAAAGGTGTTTTCATTTTTAAGGTACAAAGAGTAAAGCCTAAAGGAGAAAAACATATTTTGCCCCCAAAACAAAAAAAAGACAATCATGTTATTGTCATACAGACATCATTCTTCAAGCTGGCATCAAATGCTTCTCTGTAATTCAGTTAGTGCTGTGTTCTGTCTCTAAATTGCACCATCTCTATCATTTTCTAGCCAGTGCTGCTTTGTTTAGGAGCAAGATTATCCGGGCATCTTGTTTTCTTTTATGTTGCAATTAATTTGCAAATTAAAGAAATACCTTATGCAATTTTCTATTAGTTTTCATTTCACTGTTATTAACACAGGTCCCCATAGATGGATGCAACCGAGAAAGGAGTTTTCACCTTTAGGCTGTGTATCTGAAAGAAATTCAACAAAAGAGAAAACTCACTCAATTCAAACTCTTAATGGTCAGCTGAGGTGACAGTGCTTAAGGAAATTAACTGATTTGCAAGGTCAGACAGCTTTTGGATAAGGATTTCAGGTCTTTTGTTTTTCAATTCACTATGTTTTCCACTTTTGCTAACGATGCTGGTTGGATTGGTAGTGTTAAAGCAGAAGTCATATTAAGTCAGTAATAAAAATTGATTGAAGGTTTTTGAATGCGTGATTTGCAAATCAGGATAACATACCAATAAGGGAAAAAACATGTGTGGGAGAGGAGAGAGCTCTGAAACACTCTTATGTTCTATCTTACCAGCATTGCCATGGAAAAAGGGCCAGAACAGAACCTATAAACACTTTATGCTCTGGAAGGATTTTCCTGCAACATAATCTTGAAGAACAATTAAGAGAATTACATATTTGCCCTAAACATAGCTCCCAGGCTGGCCTTTGCAATGTTGTTTCCCCGAATGGACTGAACTCTTCGAGAGTGTAATGTCTGATCTTACTAGTTTATCTAAAGCATCCTTGGATTTACAGGTGCATTTTAGAAACCGATTTCTTCAAGGATCAAGGTTCAAAAGGACATCCAAGGGCAGGTGGCCTGGGTGGTCACCCCAATACCGTGGACCCCAGAGATCTGGATTTCAGGAGAATTAAAATGGTTTCTCAGTATTTAGGGAGGGGAAAAAAATAGAGTCTGGCTAAGAAATGTATTTTTTTGGCATGCCGTCTTGGTTGCATTTATCTTTGTATTTTTCTTTCCACCTTCCTACCAACAGACCTGAACAATGGAAAGCTGCCTGGAGGAACTGTAGCAATAATTATTTGATCCAGTGTTGCCAAGCAAAACAGCAAATTCATTCCAGGATTTTTTGCTGTTAAAATGATTCTAGTTCTTAAAAATGGAAATGAACAATGGTCCCTAATACAGTTAAAAGCATCAGTGCAGAGCCTCATGCTTTTTATTTTTATTTTTTTAAATCATTTGAAATGGATAATTAACTCTCAAATTAATCCCTGGAAAATTAAAAGAACATCTGGTGAAGTGTATTATTTTGGACATTTTGTATAAAAGTGGTTAGCAAGTGGGTTCTTGATGGGCTAGAAAACTTTTAATCTTCATTCTGCAACTTTTCCCCCCTTTTAAAGTCAGCCAAACAATACTGACTCTACATAGAAGTCAGATGGCTTCATCAGCAATGGTACATTTGATGGTCTAGTGGCTGCAGTAGCTGAGCAGTGATGGAAACTTCCTGAGGACACTCTGTGCTTTAGAAACAGTGTAGAGTGATGATGCAGTTAACATAAAAAGTTGTACATTGCAGATACTCAGAAGAGACTCAGCTCTTATTTGAGACAAAATAATTCTTAAAAAACAATTTAAAAATAATATAAAGAGACCCAGGAGACACATTGCTTGATCACCCAAGGGTCAGTCTGCTCTGCACCTCTGCTAACATGGCCTCATGGTAGTGGAAACCTTGGTGGCACAGTGGTTAAGCACCACAGCTGGTAACCAAAAGGTTGGCAGTTTGAATCCACCAGGTGCTCCTTGGAAACTCTATGGAGCAATTCTACTCCCTCCTGTAGAGTCACTGTGAGTTAGAATCGACTCCATGGCAGTAGGTTTGGTTTGGTTTTGGTCCTTGCTGTGGCTAGGTGCTTCAGGTTAGTGGAAGGAGTGACTGGAAAGAACAGTAGCATCAGTACCACCTGGGAGCTTGTTAGAAATGCAAATTTGTGGGCTTCACCCTAGATCTTGTAATTGTGGGGTAGAGCTCAGAAATCTGGGTTTTAATCAACTCGCCACATTGTACTTGTACAGACTTAGATTTCAGAACTGTTGCAGTTTTCTTAGTTGATCACACTGATTCTGCCTGATGTGACTAAAGGGATGTCTTCTCTAAAACTTGTTTTTGCTATTTAAAGGCAGCACAATAAGAGAGTTCGTTTTTTTACCTTTGGACATTGATATGTGAAAATGCGATGCCTGGTGCTGCTGCAGCCATCACGTGACTGATGGTGTGCAGTGAAAATCTGAAGTCATCCTACTTGAGGACTTCTCATTTCGTGAGATTAAAAAACGAAACCAACCAAACAACCAACTAACCCCCTTGCTATCAACTGCATTCCAATTTATACCAGCCCTATATGTTAAAAAATAGAACTGAACTCCTTATAGTTTTCTGGAGTGTAATTCTTATGGAAGCAAATTTCCAGGCCTTTCTCCCACAGCACCTCTGGAAGGAATTGAACTGTCAACCTTTCAGTTAGTAGGTAAGTATTTAAGCATTTGTTTCATCCGTGTATGAAGGTTAAAAAAACTCACCTCTTTCTTGAAATTCTTTTGTTAAATGTTAGAAAAGGATAATTTTAATAAATTCTTTAAAGTTATGCTTAAGTACTCCTTTCCATAGCTAATTGTCATATAAATAGTAGCTGGCCTGTTAATAGTTCTAGGTCGCTATGAGTCGGATCCGACTTGATGGCACTTGGCTTTGGCCTGTTAATATTTCTAGATAGGAACATAGAACATCAAAATAATTATTTTGTTGTTTAAGTGGTATATTTAATTTGCCTTTCAGGCCCCAAGAAAGTGTATCAGTATGGAGGGAGACAATGTAAAATCTATCCAAGGCTGAAAAATTTTAAAAGCACTACCACTCTTTTATACAAAATTCCTTAGTCCTCTGAAAATCTTTTTTTTTAACTCAGTATTCTTCATGTTGAAATGGACTTAACTAACCAGTTTCTGAGAAATTGCTCTACAAAATAATTTTTGAAACTTTTCAGAGAGATGTAAATTATATATCCCATAGTTCACCTTTTATTGATGTTGTGAAATACTTTCTGAACTTGTTTGTAATGTATCCTTCTATAATTTCTCTTTAAATCTATTTAGCTGTACTTTTGAAATCTCAGTTGTTTTCAGATGCAATATATTATTGAGGTTATAATTTTTAAGATCAGTGCAGCAATTATAAAAAATGACCCTATATTAGTTTGTTCAGCTTGGTGGCTATGCCACTGGGGCCCCCAATCAGAAAACTTTCTCACGAAAGCAAAATAGAAATTTTAAAGTTAAAGAAAACCAGACAGCAAAATGCCAAGTTCAACAAAATAGTAAAACACAAACAATAACCAGAGAAGAAGGACCAATCAAAAGCAAAATATGAGGAACAGAAAATTTCTTTTAGTGGAGGCCTGAGTAAGGCAAAGAACTGATAATTTTCAGACTATGGTGATAAATATGTTGAAAGACAGCAAAAGGCGCTTAGAAAACAAACTAGGGGGAGATCAGGCAACAAATGGAGGAACCAAATGAGAGACTCAATAAGGAGACTGCAAACATTGGACGGGGTAGAGAGAGACAGAGAAAGGGAGGGAGAACTACTGGAACTGAACACTACAGCAACTGAATTAGAAAAAAAGCAGGAGAAACAACAGTAGAGTCAGATAGGCAATGATAAAGTAAATGAGCTAGAAGACAAAATAACTGAGATCTCAATAAAAACAGAAGATAAGGACAAAGAAAAGCAAACAAACCCATAAGGAAGCTTGAGATTCCATTAATAAATCCAGTATTGGAAGTATTGGGATCCCAGAGCACCATGGCAACAATAGAGGCATGGAAACAATTTAAGACACAATGTTGTCCTAATACACATCTCGACAGACAGCAGTCTGTGTATCAGGACAACTTCATAGTGAAAGAAAAGAAACCCTGAATAGCCGAAGCCATATTGAATAAAAAGAACAAAGCAGGAAGTCTCACACTGCCAGATATCAAAACATACTGTAAAGCCATTATAATAAAAACAGCCTGATATTGGTTTGGTGATACACAGATGGACCAGTGGAAATTTTAAATGGATTAAAGAACTAAATGTTAAAACGACAAACTTCCTGAGAGAAAACTATGGGACATAATCTTTATAGAAATAGGATAACAAGCATAACAAAACCATGGGTAGAAGAAGACAAAACAGATGAGACCCTATAAAAATTAAAAACTTGTGCCCATTAAAAGACTTGATTAAAAGAATAACTAGATAACTGAAAGATTGGGAAACAGTGTTTGGAAATAACTTATCTAATGAATGTTTAACCTCTAAAATTTATAGAAAATTGCAACAACTCAATAATGAAGACAAACAACTCAACTACAAAATAGGTGAAAGACAGGAACACAGACTTCATCAAAGAGCTAACAAACATATGAAAACTTGTTCTCAATCTTTAGTCATGAAACCAAAGTTCATTTCAACTCCTAGTGGCCCTATAGGACAGAGTAAAACTGCACCACAGGAGCAGGTAGTGAATTGGAACTGCTTGCTTTCTGATTAGCAGATGTAGCACTTAACCACTATGCCACCAGGGTTTCTCAAGCAAACTGGAGTACTGGAAATAGAACAAACAGAACATAAAGAGAATGCAGACACACTGTGATAAATGTAACTAATGTCACAGAACAATTTGTGCAGAAATTGTAAAATGGGGCCTAACTTAGCTGTGTAGATTTTCACGACAAACTCAGTTACATATTACTTTGAAAGTAAAACATGAGTGGGAAAGCAGCAATCGTTGGTCTTTGGAGGGAGTCCCTTGGGTGGCGCTAAGGGTTGAGCACTGGCCTACCAGCTGAAAGGCTGGCTGTTCAAACCCACTCAGAGCAGCCTGGGAAGACAGACCTGGAGATCCGTGTATGACAGGCCACAGCCTATGGAGCTGGTCTACTCCACACATGTGGAGTCGCTATGAGTCAAAATTGACTAGACAGTAATCACAGCAAGCTACACTACTTCTCATTAAATACAAATGGGAAAAATCTTGATTTTTAGCACTGTGGAGGGAAAAATTTAAATTCAAATTTAAAATTTGAAAAGGCTTTGTTAGCAAACAGTCCTCTAATCATAGGGGTGCCTGGTCTCCGGGTTCATGTCATAGCTCTGCCTTGTATTCCCCGTGGCAACCTGGGGGTCATGAACCTCCTTACAGCTCTTTGTGCTCCACCTGCAGATTGGAGATAAGGGCATTTTCCCTCCTACTATAGAGGGAAGCTCTAGGAATAGTAAGATGATGTCTAAAAGCACCTCAGGGTCCTAAGAGAGAATATCTATGTAGTAAAAGAGATTTAATGTATGCCTACTCTAAATTAGATGGAGAGTATAAGACTTTCCCCTTAGCTCCTTCCAAATGGGACTATTTATCTACTCAGAGCCAAAATTATTTACATACTTACTATTTTCTAAGCCCCTGTGATATATCTGAAGCCCTGGTGGCATAGTAGTTAACAGCTTGGCTGCTAACCAAAAGGTCAGCAGTTCAAGTCCATCAGCCACTCCTTGGAAACCCAATGGGGCAGTTCTCTGTCCTGTAGGATTGGAATTGACTTGATGGCAGTGGGTTGGGTTTTGATTCATGATGAGTCTAAATAATTATAGCTTGGAAAAACAGATTGTTTTATTCTTTTAACAGCCAGCATGGGAATGAGTCTTAAATCCAGATCTAATTTTGCTGGGAAAATTCCTTGATGAGCTTAGTTGGAAGAGAAGCTGAAACCTGGGTGTGAGGAGTCTGTTGTGCAGAAGCCCAGAGGAAGAATCTTTAGTTTTCCCGCAGAAGAAGGGAGAGGTGTAGGGTGTGTGTGTGTGTGTCTGTCTGTCTGTCTCGCTGTTAGACTGTCTGAGGTATCTAGATGCCTGGAGGGTCAGAGGCTGAGAGAAATTAGGAGACGGTGTAGTAGAATAGAAATGTCTGCTTATCATTCTCATACATGTTAATTCTAGAAGAACCTCAAAAATGCTTAGGGGTGGTTATTGGTTACCATCAGGTGGATTTGGATTCATGGTGATCTCTTGTGTGAAGAGCAGAATTGCTCCATGGGGTTTTCAAGGCTGTAACCTTTCAGAAGCAGATTGCCAAGGCCATCTTCTGAAGTACCTGGGTGTGTTGTTCACACTGCCCACACTTTCATCTGGAAGTGGGACACTCAACCTTTTGTGCACCTAGGTACTCAGTAAAAATGCGTACAGGGTATAGCATTCTTTTGGAGACAAGTGTAGGGGCTATGTCGGGATGTACTTTCGTGCAGCTAAGCCTAGCAAAGGATTCAGTGGTAGAAGTCACACCTTCCACCCGGGGTCAGTTCCTGGCCAGAGCATCTCCTACACAGCCCCCACTTGTCTATCGGTGGATACTTGCATGTTGCTTTAATACTGGACAGATTTCAGTGGGCCTCCGTATGAAAACAGACTAGGAGTGACGACCTGGTGACCTGCTTACAACAAGCAGCCTGTGGATCATGCTGCTTCAGTCTCATTGGGCACAAGTGCCCCTCAGTCAGAAAGTGACTTGATGGTAGTTAGCAACAACAGCGTTGGAAAGTATGAGGCTGTGCTGTCATTTTGAGTTGGTTCTGTAGGCACTGGGGAGCCAGTAGAGGCTTAGACGCTGGGAGAGTATGTTTCCATGCCCTTGATTGGTTGCTTTTAGGGAGCCTATGCTTGCCAGGTGGAGGGGATGATGAGTAGAGAGGAGAATGGTTAGTTCCACAATCCAGCCTCAAGTGCCTGGATTTTCTAAGCGGGAAGGAACAGTTGACTTTGAGAGACACTGATACAATCTAACAGAGAGAAATCAAAAGCTGATTGGAAGAGGGAAAGGGATATGGAAGAGGGAGTGTTGAATGAGACCTGATTTAAGGTCCAGGGCTGCGGGTAAAGAAATGGAGATCCCAAAAGAAGAGCACATGGGTCAGTCATGGCAGACTCCTGGTTTAATACGTCATGCTTCTTCAAACTTCCGTAAGGGTTTATGAGCCCAGGTGTATGTAGCCACTCTCGGTTTCAGAAACTTCCGTGACTGCACAAAAGCAACAGACTTTATTGATTAAACAGTCATTCGTTAGCTAGACCCTTAATGAGATGGATTGACACAGTGGCTGCCGACAGTGGGCTCAGATCTAGCCTGGATTGTGTAGATGACACTGGACCAGCAGTGTTTTGTTCTTGTCTGCCTGGAGTCACTGTGAGTTGGCACTTACTTGACAGTGCCTAACAACAACCCTAATGTGTAGTGAAGCACTCATTTGCTAACCAAAAGGTCAGTGGTTTAAACTCAGTAGCGGCCCTATGGGAGAAAGATGTGGCAGTCGGCTTTCCTCAAGATTAGTGCCTTGGAAACCCTATCAGGCTGTTCTGCACTGTCCTGGGAGTCACTGTGAGTTGGAGTGAACTTGCAGGCAATGGGTTGGGTTGTGGTGGTGTGTAGTCATGTCCCTGAGTAATGCAAACAGTTAATGTGCTCAGCTGCTAACAAAAAAGTTGATGGTTTGAGTTCACCCAGAGACACCGTGGAAGAAAGCCCTGGTGATCTGCTTCTTGGGGATCACCACTGAAAACACTACAAAGTGCATTTGTACTGTGGCACACACATGGGGCCATCGTGACTTGGATGAGATTTGACAGAGACTTGGCAGCACCTGGTTTGGTTTTTGGTTTACTGTGTAGTAGACCTCAGGCATTTGGGTGATGGAGAGCGTTAAGGGTGCTTAGCAGAAGACAGAAGCACTAGCTGATGATAACATATTCATCTAATTTTTCACTATTTACTGCTTCAGCTAGCCAACAGGATGAATCAAATGCCAGGTGCTTGAATTGCTTTAGTGTGAATTCACTGAACAATTTCATTGAATTGGTAGTGCTGGATTTGCATAAAACAGAATTCGCCAAAGACAGTCTTGTGATTTCAAAACAAAGAAAGTGTCAAAGGAATCCTGGAACAGTGCTTTAATAATTTCCCTTAGAAGATGAATTAACAGTGACAACACAGGAGAATCAGCATTTAAATGTCATCTCTAAACCTCAGTGTTACAAGTGAATCAAGCCTAAAAACGTGGAGTAGGGTGGTGGCTCCCTCTAGGCTTTCAACTTCGTCTCCCGCTTCAGGGATGGCTGCGTTTTTAGGGTGTATTTCCAGACAAGTTTTCAAGTGACAGCTTGATCATTGCTGCTCCTTCGGGAACTGCTCTTTTTTCTTCTCTTTCCTTCCTCTTCTTTCATTATCTGACTTAGTCTCAGACTTCAGAGTCCCTTCAAGCGCGTTCTACCGAACATTAGTCCTTGAGATTCTCTTCTGATACAAAACTCCATAGCAGCACTCTTGTGCAAGCCCTGCACACCACAGCCCCCTCTTGGAAATCTCTGTGCAAAGCAGGAAAAATAACACTTCTAGAAACTGTGTAATGAAGACATCTGTTCCCCCAATTTTTTTTCACCGCAAGTTTCACAAACTTATTTGGCTTGAGAATCCCTTTTCCTGATGTCATTTATTAACGGTCCTCAGGGGCTAGTGTTCCACACTTTGCATATCCTTCAAACTCCGGAGAGATATCCAGAACTGGGCAAGAATATTTCATGGAAGAACGAATGCTATTCAAGTGAAATCGTATTGAAAGAGAAGTGTTCATGGAAGGTTAACACATTACGCAGAATCAAAGCCTTCCCTTGTGGTCTCAGGAGATGTGTGGAATCATTGTTTTGAGTCTTTCCCCAGTGTCTGTGCAGTTTTTCCTAAACTAAGGATACTATACTCTTATAAGACCTCTTTTTCACTCATACTTGTTACCTGAGAGAATGACTGGAAGACAGATTCTGGTTGTTCAGACTTACATATTTGCCTATACACAGACACACACACACACATTTTCAAAAATGAGACTTCCATGAGGAAAACAACTGCTTTTTAAAAGAATAACTTAAATTTCAGTTGAAACAGGTTTTAGAAATTTATAATTATCATGGTGATCCTGACAACTGCCCAGTAGAAAGGCTTTCCATATGAAATCAGTGGTGATGTTAATAAATGTGATTTTTGATATTGCATAATGAAGTGTTGCAGTCTTGGGGTGCTCTAATCGCTGTTATTCTTAGTGTATGCCTCGAGAGTAGATAAATATTCCTCAGTGGGGTAGTTATGCTTTTGGCCCTTTTGAAACACTTTTGCTTTATCTCAAGTTTATAATTCTTTTTTTCTCAAATGAGCTAGACAGACAGGGTATGAGTGTTTATCACTGTTGAGACTCAGCAGGTTGGAGGACTCTAGGCTTACCACTAGTCATACGTAAGGTGGCGGTGGCTTTAAGGTCATCCTGGTAACCTGGTACCGCAGTCATCCTAGATTTCTCTGGTCTTCCATTTCACACTCACAAAAAATTTTCAGTAAAAATATTTTCAGTGATCTGTCTGATATCGCATCATTACAGATGCATAGTTTTAGCCCTTGGGACTGCGCTGAAGTCAAAGCTGTCCTGTCTCCTCTCTGCAGAAGTGGAGAACAGCTTTCGCCTGTGGCTCCAACCATAGCAGTCAGTGAACTGATGGGCCCTGTCCACAACAGCTGTTCTCTAACTCGCTTTCATAAGAGTGGAGCATTAACCCCCACTGCTCTAAGGCATTGACTGTATGCTGCGAATTCACTTTCCTCTCATTCATTTGGAGTGCCAGGAGTCCTATTTTGACCTTGTGGGAATTGAGAAAATCATCCATCAGATCACATCGTGAAGGGCTTAATTCTCCTGTGGAATCTCTGCTGAGGACAGAGGCCGGGCAGGGCATGACTTGCATTTTTGAAAAAGAAGAGTTCAACTGAGGTGAGTGGGGCCTCAGTCAAGTTAACGGACAAGCCTCTTTTCTGTAGTCCTTGGAAAGCACTTCACAGGTCTGTCTCCTGCTCAGACTCTAGATCTCCAAGCAGGCAGATGGAGAAATAGCTCATGGCGCTTCTGGTTTGGGAAGCGGTGTAGCACAGAGTAAACCGGCTGCCCCTTGTCAGGCAGACATCCTGTCTACCTACCTCAAAGTGTTTGCCATGTTTCCTACCTTGGTTAGAAACTTGCCTCTTAAATATCCTTACTTAGTGCTCTTCCTCTCTAATTTTCACCTTCTACTGTTTATGTATTTGAAGTCCCCCTGACTGTGATTTTGGAACCCTGGTAGCATAGTGGTTAAGTGCTGTAGCATCTGACCAAAAGGTTGGCAGTTCAGATCCTCCAGGTGCTCCTTGGAAACTCCATGGGGCAGTTGTACTCTGTTCTGTAGAGTCACTATGAGTTGGCATTGACTCGACAGCAGTGGATTGTGTTTTGGTTTGACTGTGATTGGACTTAAGGAACTTTATCTTACATTTTAAAGCTCCAACCAGGCGAAGAGGACAGTAAGAACAAGAAAAAAAGTGAATATGAGCTCAAAAAAGACCAGATCCTTGTTATCTTCACTGTTACTTTGTCAGTCAATGCTTTATCTTATGAAATTAACATTCACTTGCACTGAAGAAGACTCTGGGACATATGCTTCATAAGATTAGGGTAATACTTATAATATTTATAATACTTGATAGTTTTATAAAACTGTCATATACCTATGTCTCACTTGATCCCAATGCGTATGAAGAGCAAGTAGACTTATCTCCATGTAGTAGACAGAGACACAGTCTTAAAAAAGATGACTTCCCCAAAGACCACTTTATAATATCTGTCTTAGAGTTGCTGTGAACTTGATTCTGACTCATGGTGACCTCATGTGTATGAGAGTAGAACTGTACCCCATAGGGCTCTTAGTGGCTGATTTTTGAAAAGTATGCCACCTGGAGTTTCTTTTGAGTCACCTCTGGATAGACTGGAGCAACCACTTTTTGGTTAACTGCTGAATCAATTAACTGTTTACACCACTCAGAGACTCTATTGTGCCGTTAACTGGTTCTTAAACTTAGCCTCATTTCATTATTTCATATTTGGACTGGACTTTATAGAATTCTCTATTGTCTCTAGACACTGAACTCTGGAGTTTTTTTCCTATCTTACTGCTTCCTCTATTCTTTTGCACTGATTCTGATACTGTCCTCACGTGATGTCTAAGATGATGTTATAAAAGTATTATAATCACAAGAGCCATTATCAGAAGAACTTTTAGATTGTCCCTTGTCCAAGCCAGTAGAAATAGTGAATACACGATATTTCACTGAGCGATGCATCATGACATTTACGTTCTTGTGTTTATTTCTAACACAGGACTTTATGTTGCCATCCATCTTGTTCTTTAGCCCCAAATATGACTTAGATAAGGTCGCTGACGTACGAGCTTTTTAATTAGGCAAAGAGGAAGAAAACCAAAACAAAAAGGAACAAACAAACCCATTGCCATCAAGTCAATTCTGACTTATAGGACAGGGTAAAACTGTCCCACAGAGTTTCTGAGGAGTGCCTGGTGGATTTGAATTGCTGACCTTTGATTAAAAGCCATAGTAGTTAACTGTCATGTCACCAGGGTTACTGAAAGGAACAATATACAGAGAGTATATTCTCTGTATAAAAGAGATTGAGAGTATATTGTCTGTCTTGACACTTAAGCATGAATGTCCTACTTCTTATGGTGAAATAATGTTATTTCTGATAAAAAATACGGGTGTTCATGAATATGTAAGTGGGTGAATTTGAGTGTCTTTTGTAGTCTGTTGGTAACTCTCTTGGTTATGCAGTGCTGCAATAACAGAAATACTGTCAGGGGATTATTTCAACAAACAGGTCAAATTCTGTCACAGCCTACTAGGCTGGAAGTTCAAATCAGGGCACCTGCTCCAGGGGAAGGTTTTCTCTGTCTGCCGACTCTGGAGGAAGGTCATTGTCATCAGTCTTCTCATGCTCTAGGAGCTTCTCAGCACAGGGGCCTTGAGTCCAAAGGATGTGCTCCCCTCCTGGTTCTGCATTCTTGGTAGAAAAAGATACCCACATCTCTCTGCTCTGCTTTTATCTTTTATATCCCAAAAGAGATTGAGTCAACATCAGCCTAATGCTGTAGATTAACTTTTGTCTCATTATCATCAAAGAGGTAGAATTTACAACACACAGGAAAATCGTATCATATGACAAAGTGGTAGACAGTCACAATACTGGGAATCATGGCCAAGCCAAATTGACACACATTTTGGAAGGTCTCAGTTTAATCCATCACACTCTGTAAGAAACTAGCACAAGTTGAATGACTTATATATTTAGATAGATCTGGTAGAAGAATGCTTCTGCCACTCTTGATTTAAATCCCATTTTGTCTTTCTAGTCATCTTGTGTTTCTGTCATAAACTTATTCAAATGTTTTTGGAGTCATTTAGATTGTCTCTAATCAAACTGGATAATGATGATTCAAAAGTCTCTGAAAATATTGACATCAATATTTATCTTCTTAAGAGTTTGTATTCAAAAATGTATCATATGTGACAACAACCCTTTTTAAGCAGTAGATAGGAGTGTTCTTAAACTACAATAAAAGATGAAAAGAAAAAAAAAGGCAATGATTCCTGTAAGTACAGGTATGCAGGAAACAACGCAGACCCTCTTCCTGAGGGAGAAGTCAGAGGACAAGTGACAAACGATTACCTTAAAAGGAAAGAATAAGGGTCAGAATCACTGAAAGATGACAGCAGTACTGTTTGTTTAAAAGGTTCCCAGGAATGAAACTTGCATCTTTGTCAGGTGTTTAGAGACTCATAAAGTGTTCTGGGCCTCTAGCAAGTGTGACGTTCTCTGACTCACAAAATGCTGGGGTAGCAGAGCTTTCTTTCTGCAGTGGTTAAGTCTGTTGTGCTTAATTTTTATAGATGCCAAAGTCAGGTGCTTTTAGTCCAGTGTGCAGTTTTCCTTCTTTTGTGATTTTCAGTGTGGAGGGGACTAGAGGTGAGCATGTATATTGCTTTTCCACCCATTGTCTGTCCTGGAGAAATGCAGATAAGGAGAAGGTTTATTTCATGCATGTCTAGAAGTGGTTTTGAGGTGCCCATTGGCCAGCAATCAAACTGACTTTCTATATAAATGCCAGACACGACAAGCATTGTAGAAGGAGGAGCTTGATGCAGACCTTTGAGAAAAGGCAAGCTTACTGTGGAAAGCAAGATAAATCAGGTTGTGATTAACAGGGTGCTTGTCACTAAATGGTGAAATCATATCATGGCAAAAATCTTCACAACTGGACCTATAAGCAACATATGATTAAGAGAGAAAGAATTGAAGTTGTCAAGGATTTCATTTTGCTTGTATCCACAATCAACACCAATGGAAGCAGCAGTCAAGAAATCAAAAGATGCATTGCATTGGGCAACTCTGCTGCAAACAACTTCCTTAAAGTGTTGAAAAGCAAGAATGTTACATTGAAGAACAAGATGTGTCGACCCAAGCCATAATATTTTGAATTGCATCATATACATATGAAAGCAGGACAATGAATAAGGGAACACTGAAGAATTGAGGTCTTTCATTTGTGGTGTTGATGAAAAATATTGAACATAGCATGGGCTGCCAAAAATGCAAACAAATATGTCTTGGAAGTAGTACAACTAGAGTGCTTTTTAGAAGCAAGGATGACAAGACTGCATCTTACGTACTTTGGATGTGTTTTCAGGAGGGACCAGTCCCCGGAGAAGCACATCATGCTTGGCAAAACCAAAATGAAACCCACTGCCGTGGAGTCGGGTCTGACTTATAGCGACCCTAGAGCTCAGACTAGAACTGCCCCATAGAGTTTCCAAGGAGTGCCTGGTGGATTTGAACTGCCAACCTTTGGGTTCGCAGACATAGCACTTAATCCACTATGCCACCAGGGTGTCCACTCTTGGTAAAGGGCCAGAGAAAAAGAAGAAGACCTTCAACAAAATGGACTAACATAGTGTCTACAACGATGGGCTCAAGTATATCAATGATTGTAAGGGTGTTGCAGGACTGACCAGTGTTTCATTCTGTAGTTTATGGGGTCACTGTGAGTTGGAACCAACTTGACAGCTTCTGACAACAACCAACAACAGCATCGTGGCGAGGCTTCTTTTGAACTTGAGTTAGGCAAGTTTTAAAACAAATAATATGAAATATGACTTTAGGTAGCAGGTAATTTTGATACAATAATTAATTTTAATGGTGTCAAAAACTTTAGGTGAATTTAGGAATGTCAGAGACATAAGTGGCTATGTAGAGAAGCTGGGATTTAAGTAAAAGTGCTGAAATTTTGGCTGAAACCTTCCAAAGCTTCTTTGTGTACTCTCTGCAGTGGTTCTGTGGAACCCTTTTCTTTAAGAGGAACACCTGAAAATAGCAGGCTCAGGCCAGAGTCCTAACCATCTTCTGTTGTTCCTTCCTGCTAAAATATGAGGGGATTAGCTCAGTGCAGGAGTTCTCTGTGGCACAGACATGTAAGCTGCTAACTGAAAAGGTGAGCCGTTTGAATACACCCAGAGGTACCTGAAAAGAAAGGCCTGGGGGTCTGCATCCTGAAGGTCCCAGCCTTGAACACCCTACGGAGCACAGTCCGTCTCTGACACAGGTGGGGTCGCCATGTGTGGCATTGATTCCAGAGCCACTGGTTAGCTAAACCCAGGGCATGTGCTGCATCCCCTGCCTGTTCTTGTCATCCAAACATGTGACTGGCTTTAAGATATTTTGTTTTCTAAATATTCATTTGTGAAGTTATTTTAAGAGAAAGATTGGTCTGTCTTTGCTAAATCCTGAGGGATGCTGCGTTTCAGATAAATTCCGGAAGCTAAAATAAGAGAGGAGCTCATTGGAACTCAGGAACCTCCATGAAATGAAAAAGTCTCTCAGAGAGGCCTCTCACTCATTAGGTATTCTGTCCTCTCCTTCTGAGAGAGGGCTGATGATGAGACTATTGATTCTGTCTCTCAGGGTTAGAATAAGGTGTGAGTAAATAAAAAGAATGAAACAACTTAGTCCATCAGCTTTGAATTTAAAGACGAAAAAAAAAAATGTGATTTCTGGGTGAAACAACTTAGTTGTGAGGGTCATTGGCAACTGCAGAGAAGTTTTTTTTTTAAAGTGCCCTCGAGTTGGATCCAACTCATGGTGACCCTATGGGGCAGAGTAGAACTACCCCAGAGAGTTTCTAAGGAGCATCAGGTAGACTTAAACTACTGACCTTTTGGTTAGCAGATGTAGTCCTTAACCATTACACCACCAGGGTTTCCAAACAAAGGATAAACCAAAAAACAAACCCACTGCTGTTGAGTTGATTCTGACTCATAGCTACCCTATAGAACAGAGCAGAACTGCCCCATGGAGTTGCCAAGGAGTGCCTGTAGACCTTTTGGTTTTGAACTTAGACCTTTGAACTGTAGACCTTCTGGTTAGCACTTAACCACTGTGCCACTAGAATTTCCAAATACGGGATAACCGACCACTGCCACTCAGTTGATTCTGATTCATAGTGACCCTGCAGGACAGAGTAGAACTGCTCCATAGGGTTTCCAAGGAGCGCCTGGTGGATTTGAACCGCCACCTTTGGGTTAGCCTGCGTGGCACTTAACCACTATGTCTCGTTGGTTTTGTCTCTAGAGAACTTAACTAACACAAGAATGTTGTAGTAATGTGTTAATACAAATGTTTGAATAAAAGAATTAAAGTTTAAGATTGTAATCTTATTAAAATGAAAATTTTAAAATTAACCAAAGTTTAAAAAAGTGATTACAAAGATAATGCTCATAGTAAAAAAAAAGATGAATATAGATAGCTCATAAGTATATCGAGTGAAGAGTAAGAGAGCTACCCTCCCAGTTCCCCTGGGCCAAGGCCCCGTAAGTAGCTACTGTCAGTGCTTTCTTCTTTGTTCTTTCAGAATTTTAGCACAAATACTTGCATAGATACTGTGACTATCCTATGGAGAGTGTATTATGAAGTCTACTTGGTACTTTGCTTTTTCTTCAGTTTATAATATAGCATGGCATTATGTTCACATTAGTAAATATATTCTGTATTCATTTTTAATATATTAGTTAATACATGCAGAAAACATAACAAATACTAAATAATTAAACTATGATGAGCTGATAGTGATAAAATGGAACTATATATAGATCATCGATGTTGCTTTTTTTCTCAGAAAAACTTATTTTCAGCTTTGGTAGACACTTTTTACATACTATGTTATTTAGCACAGTTTATTCATGAAAATCTTTTTTTTTAATGTTATGATTGAAATATAATTTACATACTATAGTATTCACCCATTTAAAGTGTAAGTGATAGTATGTTCACAGAGTTGTGCAACCATCACCACAAATTAAGTTTGGAATATTTTTATCATCCCCCCCAAACCCTGTACCTATTTATAGTTACACTGCCATTTGCATTTAGTAGATTCTTCATTTTCTAGTTTTTGAAGGTGAACATTCAGATTATGAGTTTACGATCTCTGTATTTGTTATAGTGGTTCACAACTATTTCTCTCTAAACACAGCTTTAGCTACGTCTCTTAAGTTTGGAGATGTTGTGTTTTCATCTTCATTTAACTGTAAGTATTTTCTAATTTCATTTTGGATACTATCTATGAGCCATTGGTTATTTAGGAATGTGTTGTTAATATCTACATTTATGGAGTTCCTGAATTTCATTCTACTGATCTGTAATTAATTATGATGTGGCTGAAGAACACACTTAATGTAATTCCAGGATTTTTAAGTTCATTGAGTCTTGTTTTATAGCCTAGCCTATGATCTATCCTAAAGAAAGTCCCCATGCACTTAGGAAGAATGTATATTCTGCTTTGTTGAGTGGAAGTTCTGTAGATTCTTTTTTTTTTTTTATTATGATTCAATGAAAATGTACATTCCCACGTAAATTCGCATTCTCGCCTATATGCAGCTCCCACTGCTCTTCCAGCCCGGTGACAGCACACCCTTCTTCTCTGTTCCATACATGTCCTGTCCTCCCAGTAGTCTCCTATCCCCTCCTCTCGACCCACTCCCCGATGCATCTGCAGGTTATGTGTTGTTCAAGGCTTCTGTGCCTTGTTTATTCTCTGCATAGTTGTCCCAGCCATTATTCGGTCACTGACAGTTATTCTTCAGTTGTCTACTTCACTCATCAGTTCTGTCAGTTTTTACTTCTTGTGTTTTGGGCCTCTGTGTTTTTTTTTTCCCTGTCTGTGCAGATATGTTTGTGATTGTTTTATCTTCTTGATGGATTTAATGCTTTTATCATTATGAAAAATCCTTATGTGTCTTTTGTAATTTTTATGTTGTAAAGTCAATTTTGTTTTTTATTACTATAACCACTACAACTCTCTTATGTTTATTTTTGCACTGTGTATCTTTTTTATAATTATACTTTCAACTTACTGTATCTTAAAATCTAATGTTGGTCTACTGTAGACAGAATAGTTGGATATTTTGTTGTTGTCATTGATGTTTGATTTTCAATCCAGTCTGACAATCTCTGTGTCTTTATTAGATTGTGTAATCTGTGTACATTTAATGTTACGGATATACATCTATCATTTTACTTTTTAGTTTCTATATATCTCATGATTTTCTTGTTCCTCAGTTTCTTCTTTAGTCTCTTGCATTAAATGGATATTTTCTAGTATAGCAATTTAATTCCTTTAATAATTTTAAATTCCTTTTTTATTGTGGTGAAGATATATATAAAAAACCTTTCATCTCAACATTTTTAATGCATGTATAAGTTGATATATTGATTATATTCTTCAAGTTGTGTGGTCATTCTTGTCGTCCTTTTATGAATACTTCCAGTATTATTAACACAGACTAAGTGGTCCCTACACAAAAGCTAATCCATTTCCACTCTTTTCCATGCTTAGTGTAAAAATCTTTGGTTTCTGTGTATTTTGTGTAAGTGAAGCCGTATGGTATTTTTCCTTTTGTGACTGACTTGTTTGATTAGTATGGTGTTTTTCAGGTTCATTCATATTGTAGAATGCATCAGCAGTTCATTTATGTTTATGGCTGCATAATATTTCATTGTGTGTGTATACTGCATTTTGTTTATCCATTCATCTGTCAATAAACATTCAGGTTATGAAATACTGCAGTACACATTAGCATACAGGTTTTGTTTGCATTTATGCCTTCACTTCTTCTAGGCATGTACCCAGGATGGAGATTGCTGGGTGAAATGGTAATTCTGTGTCCTGCTTTTTCAGGAACTGCCAAACTGTTTTCCGGTGATTATACCATTTCACACTCCCACCAGCCATAGATGAGGGTTCCTATTTCACCACAGGCTGGCCAGCACCTGTTGTTTTCCTTTTCTTTTAATCACTGCCATTTTAATAGGAGGGAAGTGATGTTTCCTTACAGTTTTGATTTGGTACCTTCCTGATAGCTGATGCGGAAACCCTGGTGGCGTCCTGGTTAAGTGCTACAGCTGGTAAACAAAAGGTCAGTAGTTCAGATCCACCAGGTGCTCCTTGGAAACTCTATGGGGCACTTCTACTCTGTTTGTAGGATTGCTATGAGTCAGAGTTGGCTCAGTGGCACTAGGATTGGTCTCTGGTTAATGGCTAATAAAGGTGGTCAAGTGGTTAAGTGCTCAGCTGCTAGTCCAAATGTCAGCAATTCAAATCTACCATCCATTCTACTGGAAAAAAGTTATGTGTTTCCATAAAGATTACTGCCTAGGAAACCTGATGAGGCCGTTCTACTCTTTCCTGTGGGATCCATATAAGTCAGAATCTACTAGAGGGCACACCTCCACCACCATGCTGACTAATGGCACTGAGCATCTTTTCATGGGCTTGTGGCCCATTTTACTGTGCATTTTCATGAACTGTCTGTTCAGGTTCTTTGCCTTTTTTTTTTTAAAACTCTATTTTAGATGAAGGTTCACAAATAAACTAGTTTTTCATTGAACAGTCAGTACACATGTTATTTTATGACATTGATTAACAACCCCATAACTTGTCAACACTCTCCCTTCTTGAGCTTAGTTCACTATTACCAGTTTCCTCTGCCTTGTAATCCTTGGGCCTGTGTTGGTGTGTCACTTTAGTCTCATTTGGTTTCATGGGCCTATCTAATCTTTAGCTAAAGAGTGAGCTTTAGGAGTAACGTTATTACTGAGCTAAAAGGGTGTATGGGGGTCCTATGCTTGGCATTTCTTCAGTCTCTGTCACATCACTAAATCTGGTCATTTTGCTTGAGTTACAATTTGATTCTACGTTTTTCTCCAGCACTGGCCAGGGTCTTCTGTTGTGACCCCTGTCAGAGCAGTCAGTGATGGCAGCTGGGTACCAGCTAGCTGTCCTGAACTCATTCTGGTAGACGCCGTGGTAATTGTGGTTCATTAGTCCTTTGGACTCATCTTTCCTTTGTGTCCTGTCTTTTCTTCTTTCCCCCTGGCCTTAAGGAGTGAGACCAGTGCAGTGTGTTAGATGTCTTTGCCTAGCTTTGCGTTTTTTGTCATTTTGTTGTTACGTTGTAGAAGATTTTTACCTATTTTGGATATTAGACCCTTATCAGCTGTTTATGGTTTCTGAAAATTTTCTTACTGTCAGTAGGTTGTCTTTTCACTTTTTTGGTCAAGTGTTATGATAAGCAGAAGTATTTTTTTGTGAGGTCCCATTTGTTTTGCCTTTTGCTGTGCTATTTGTTACTATTTTCTTAATATTTTCTTGAATTTACAATATTACATCTTAATTTATCAAAATTTGTCTTAGATTTCTACTAGCTTTCTTGAACACTGTAGGGCTCAGTTCCCCTCTGGCCTCTAGGGTTGCCGTGCGTCACATCTGACTCAAAGGTGTTTGGCTGGCTGACGTTATCGTATAACTTTATTTCCTCCTTGCCACTGGTTTATTTTTATTTTTATTTTTTTCTTTTTCTTGCATATGTTATGAAACTGATAGAATAAAGGAGACTAGATATTCATTCTCCCCGAGGAGCCCTGGTGAGGTGGTGTTTAAGAGTTTAGCTGCTAACCAAAAAATCAGCAGTTTGATCAACCAGCCATTCCTTGGAAACCTTATGGGGCAATGATTCATTTATAGATTTTCTTATGTTAACCTTTTTGTTTACCCTTTCTGAGTCTCTATTTTTAACCATGGATTAAAATTACAAACTAGTGTCATTTTCTTATTCGAATGCTGCTTTGTTTCTACTGATATGCTTTCTGATGTTACCATAAAATATATTACATTCCTCTATCAGTCAACCAAAGTAATTATATTAATACTATTTTATGGTATTGTTTTTTAAATTAACTAGGAGGAGAAGTGTTCAGTTATACTCTTTTATACTTCTCTACGTAATTACCTGCAATGGCATTCTTTGCTTTTGGCTGTTGTTGCTGTTTGTTTTTGTTGTGTGTATATATATTTGAATTACAGTCTGATTTATATCTGCTACTTTTGGTTTATCTGATTATATGTTTATTTTGTCTTCATTTTTGACAGAGTTTTGTAGACAAAAGGTTGTTGGTTGACATTTTTATTTTTATGTTTTTACTTTCAGCATGTTGACTCTGTTGTCCCACTGCTTTCTGGCCTCCAATATTTCTCATGAGAAGTCAGCTGTTAATCTTATTGGGGCTTCCTTACTATAATCTATGATTTTTCTCTTAATGCCTTCAAAATTTTCCAAGGAAAATCTTTGGCTTTCTACCTTTTGGCTATGATGTGTCTCATAGCCAGCTCAAATATCCTTCTATATATCCTATTTCGAGTTCACTGAATTTCTTAGATGTGTAGATTAATATTTTTTGTAAAATTTTCAGCCATTGTTTCTTTCAATATCTTTCTGTTACACTTTCTCTTGTCTTTTTCATAGTCATCTTGCATGTACGTTGTTACACTTTGTGGTACCCATATTTTATGAGGCCTTGTTAATTTTTTTCATTATTTGTCTCTCTGTTCTTTGATTAGATAGTCTCTATTGATTTGTCTTCTAGTACTTCTTCCAGCTCACATATATTGTTGAGCCTCTCTAGTTCATGTTTTCACTTTTGTTATTGTAATTTTCAACTTCATAATTTTTATATGATTTCTGTTTTTTATTCTGAGGAGTCCTAGTGAGGCAGTGGTTAACCACTGTGCTGCTAAAAGGTTAACAGTTCGAACTAGCCATCCTTTCCATGGCAGAAAGATGTGGCAGTCTGCTTTTGTAGAGAATACAGCCTTGGAAACCCTGTAGGGAAGTTCTAGACTGTCTTACAGGGTCCCTGTGAGAATTGGAATTGAGTTGCCAGCAATGGGTTTAGGTTTATTAGTATTCTGCATTTGATGAAGCATTGCTATCATGCCATCCTGTAATTATTTACACATGGTTTCTTTTACTTCTTTGAATATGTTTTTAATGGCTGCTTTGGAGTTTTTAAGTCCAACATCTGTTTTCTTTTAAGAGAAACTTCTAATGCCTTTTCTTCCCCACTGTGTTTAAAGCTTTCTTTTTTTTTCTCCCTATTTATTTTTTACATCTGATACTTTCTTTGTTGAAAATTGGACATTTTAGATAATATATTTTAACAGCCTTGGAAACTAATCCCCCAGACATTGTTGTTTGCTTGGTTATTTATGTATTTAGTGACTCGGCTGAAGTAACTCTCTGAATTCTGTTTCCCTGGAAGTGTACAGTCTCTGCTATCCCTGTTCAAATTTTGTCTTTTATTTTTTTATTTTTCATTTTGTGTTTTCATTTTTTAGCCTAGAAATCTAGGGTCAGCAGAAGCCACTTATTGGTACAAGGTTGTGCTTATGCACTCTTGGGCAGTTCTATATTTACCTTTTAATGGTGGATGTGTACATGGTTTATATGTTGATTACACAGCTCAATGACTACATTTTTATCACATATGTAGTGAAGGACAGGTAGGTTGGATTTTCCTCTGCTGACCACTCCTTAAGAAGATGCAGCTTTGTCATACACAATCTTCTAAATTTCCAGGGATGCTCTTAATTTTATGTTTCAACCTGGCTTCCTAATCATTGCTTCTGAATCAGAGTAGTTCACTGTTGAGCAAATGTTTGGTCAGAGGTTCTGCTGAAGCCTCAAGAACCAGTGTAACTTACTCTCTTTGTTAATGGATCTGTATGTGACTCGGGGGAGAACTTTCCAGTTTGCCCTATGTTGTGTTTTGGTCACTCCTGTGTAGATGCAGCCCAGCACTGGCACACAGACTTCTGCCCTCTAGAGTTGACTGTGATCCTACTTGGGCCTTCCTTAGTAGTCTCTTACCCTAGTTCTTTCTGCTTTTGCTTGTTTTGCACTTATAATTGTTGTTACTAGAATCTTGAATAGGTGAGTAACCTCTTAGTTTCCTTCTACTAAAACATCCATTCTTTTCTACAGCACCTTTCAAAAAAGAACTTGTTGCCATCAGGTTATTTCAGACTCAATGAACCTATAGGACAGAATACAACTGCCCCATGGCATTTCCAAGGAGCACCTGGTGGATTAGAACTGCTCACCTTTTGGTTAGAAAATGCAGCACTTAACCACAATGCCACTAGAGATGCCCTTAGGCATGGAATTCTCCACTCTGTTCTTACTAAATTCAGTCTCCCCAGGCAGATTGGCAGGCCTCTTCTTTTTGATGGCCTGCTTCCCCTTCTGGCAGAGACCACTGCAGAGGCAGCACCTACCTTTCGGGCCTGACACACATGATCTGTAAGCAGGTACTAGGGGCTGGTAGACCTGTTCCTCTGAGCTTGGCAGTCTCGGCTTGCCCTGTGAATGGAGGCTGAGTGGAGGAAAGATCATCACCCTGCTGGGAGTAGAACTTGTGCCACCTGGTGCCAGACAATGAAAGAACCACCCATGTCTGGTGCCTCCAAAGGTGAAGCAGTAGTCTTTACCGGGACTTAGGGGAAGAGAGGCTCTAGCTTCTTGATCACAGCTAACCAGAGTAGATCACCTGAAGTTGTTTTTTCTCAGATGGAGCTGGGGTTGGGAGGGAGGAGGTCATGTCCCAGATACCACAGCTTCTTTGAGTAAATGGTTTGGAATGCATGTTTCTTTTCTAGTGTTATACTCTTAAGGATAATTTTTAAGGACTTTAATGATTTTTTTCTTACAATATCTGATGATTTTTTATCCTAGTAATTGACCCTCTTGATGTTATTTTTTAAAATTGTCTTGGTAAGCAGTCAGTATGAGGTCATATTGTGGCATAATTAGGACAGTTGAATTTATTATTTATATTATTTGATGGGGAGCCTGGAGGCACAGTGGTTAAGAGGTTGGCTACTAACCAAAAGGTCAGCAGTTCACATCCACCAGCCACTCCTTGGAGACCTTATGGGACAGTTGTCCTCTGTCTTCTAACAATTTCTACTATGAGTCAGAATTGACTTGACAGGAATGGGTTTTGATAACCTCTCTTTGGAGCCCTGGTGGCATAGTGGCTAAGCATTCAGCTGCTAACCAAGGTCAGCAGTTCAAATCCACCACCAGCTCCTTGGAAACCCTATGAGGCAGTTCTGCTATCTTATAACATCACTGATGAAGTAGAACAGGCTCAACAGCAACAGGTTTTTATTTGTTTGTTTTATACTCTTACCATAACAAGAAAACCCTAGAACTCTCTTTTACAAATGTATGGAATTGCTCATTTAGCACTCAGAGTTAAAAGGGTGGCTGTCTTTCAGAACAGGCTTCTAAGATGTGTTGAGTCTCAAAACTGGGGAAGTAAATTCTTAAGGGAGAAGACTTAACAGGGACTAGGTGGCTGGCTCCTGGATTACACTGGTTTTGATTCAGAGCAGAACTGTGACTCTAAATGCTCTAGAAGAAAACCAGCATGCAAAACAGAACAGCGGTATATCCTTAAACTGGGCAAAAAAAGCCAGGAAACACTATAGGGGTTTTTGCAGGGCCAAAGAGCTCAACCCAGATTATGTAATACTGATTTTAAGACAAGAGTTTTTTCTAGATACTTTTTCTGGTCAGACAGATAGAGCCCTGAGAGTACGAGGTTAATTGAAACCAGCTTCACAGCTAGGCTGGTCGAAGTTGGAGGTTTATGGATTAGAATTGACTTTGATAACCTCGTTTTTTTTTTTTTTAAATACCTTGTAGGGAGCACTGTGGTTAAGCAGTCATCTGCTAACCAAAAGATGAGCAGTCTGAACCCACCATGCTCTTCTTAGAAACTGTATGGGCTGTTTGTTACACTCAGTGCTATAGGGTTGTTAAGGGTTGGAGATAACCTTATGGCAGTGTTTTTTTTTTTTAATACCTTGTAGCTCAGGCAAATTGTAGAAGGCAATGACCAAGAGGAAATTCTTTCCTGAAATGTGGCCCTGGCTAGTTGGATCTACCTGGCTGCTCATCATTGACTCGTAAGTGCACTGGTACTGAGGTCTCCTTTGCCACCACTTTTTCTCTACGTCTTTTCTGAAGATTAAATTGAAATGCCTTTTATGAAGCTCATATTGTCCTCTCTGGATCTGTCAAAAAGTAATAAATGCTTACACCATCAAAATCAGGCAGGAAATTTATTAAATGCACAGTAACAGTTCAGACTAGGGAAACCATCTGATTTTGTAGAATAGCAAAGTCATGCAGATGTTTTAAAGAGTGAAAACAAAGAATTTGAGTGTACTACTTTCACTGGACGTTAAAAACTTAGATTAACACTATGTGGGCTTACTGGAAGTAGAGGCTAGGATATGGGAAGTTATAGGACATTTCTCTCTTAGATACAGCTTACTTAAGTCAAATTGTTCCTCCTAGCAATTGTCTAAGAGTCCTAGGAAAGAATCAGCCTGAGGTCCTTCTTCCTGAAGCATTGTTTCAGAAAGAGTCCTGATAGCTCCTGGGAAATAGTTCATTGTTACAGCCTCGGTTTAACTGTGGAGAAAAGGAGAAAACTTTCCACAGTCTACCTTTAGTTCTAGAACTGAAGGTAGACTAAGGAAAGTTTTCTACTTTAAGAACTAAGTCAGAAGTTTGCATATATTAAAAGAAAGGGCAAGATGGAGTAGGGCCTTAAACTCTAAGGCAGCCAGTTTTACTTTTATCAAGTGCCTCAGTTTACTTGTTCATACCCAGATCTCACAATACTACTACTTGCTTCCTCGTTATCTTGACTTCCAGTGGTTTTTATTGACTTCCTCTATTTTATTTTACATCAAATTTCCATTTAGTCAACATAATCTCCCTCAATATTTCTTGTAGTAGACACATGAGATGATGAGAGCATAGACAAAAGAGAACAACTGTCCTCATCCAGGTATTTATGGTCTAAAGGGAGTGATAACTATGTGTTGAAATAGCACACGTAAATCATGTAAAGGAAGATTAGGAAAAACATCCAGAGAGAACTGCCAGTAACGTAATGTAAGGGTTCCATAGGGCTGTGATGATATTAGTTGGGGTGAGAGAGGGGAGAAGAAAAAGACTGAAGACAGTAAAGACTTAAATACTTAAAGACTTAAATACGAAAGAGATGATCCTAGAGGGGTCATTGGATTTTCATGGGCAGAGATGGAAAAGGAAAAAAACCAACACGCAAAAGGAGCAGAATTTGAGCGGAGGAGGCAGTGAGCGATCGCTGGGCGTGTTGGGAGCATGAGGTTAGAGATGCGGCTACAAGGGCAATTTGGGATCAGGGTGTGGAGAACTTTGAATCGGTGGTTATTCAGCTTAAAGATAATGGATGGATTGTGTCAGGTCAATGGAGATTTTCAGCAAGAGGTGAAATCTGCAGAGACTCAGGAGGTTAGGGACTTAACAAGGAGGAGAGGCGTTATCTTAGTTGGGGGGGTGGACAGCTTCTGCTCCACTTGTTCTGTCTGGCACCATAGCTAAGGGAATACCCGAAGAGCTGGTTTCATGACGAGCCACTATTTCCTGGCTTCTGGAAGCTGTTCTGTTGGAGACAGAGGACTGTTCTATTCATGCTTGCACTTGGCATTGTTGACAGGGACTCTGAAGTCCCTTCCTCAGCTGTTTTTATCCACCAAAGCCTATGTGGCCCTCTGCACAGACAAACTTCAGGTCTCTGATGGTGGTGGGGATGGTTGTGGCTTGTTCTGATGCTTCATTGTGCCCCCTTCCCTCTCGAGGCCTATTGCCAAGGTAATGATGTGGGAGACCCCCAATTCACTTACACGGATTTAAGTCTTGCTTGGCTGTTTCAGAAAAACCAAAGGTACATTAATTGCTTGGGTTGTTTTCGGAAACCAGAGATGAAGACCAAACCTTGTTCTTTGTCCTACTATCTTTAGCTGGGTGCAAACTCCAGCTAAAGAGTCCTTTCAGAGAGAATATCCAGCAAGGTGGGGCAAAGAGTTAAAGCACTGAGTGCTGACCGAAAGATGGGTGGTTTGTGTCCACCCAGAAGTGCCTTGGAAGAAAGGCCTGGTGATCTACTTCTGAAAAACCAGTCATTGGAAACTGTGTGGGTTCACCATGGGTTGGAATCAGAAGCAACTTTTATTTATGTATTTATTTTAATATATGGATTAAATTAATGCTGAAGGTGGAGATGGGTTTGAAAGCCATTATGGAGGCAACTTTCAAGGAAAAAAAACTCGTGAAGTTTCATAAAGCAAAAAGAATGCTTTATTTGGCATATATTCAAAAAGGCCAAAGTGGGAAGTAGACAAGCATGCTGCCAGAGCTAATGTCTGGCTAAATCTAAAGAAGTGTAGAACAGATAAATTGCAAAAACAGACAAGCGTGCTGCTACAGCCATGTCTGCACGTGTCTGAAGAATATTCCAGAATAGGCAAGAACGGGAAATCGGACAAGCATGCTGCCACAGCCGTGGCTGCCTGAGGACCATCAGTATACATTAATGTTACCGAATGGGCAAAGCCTTTGAAACCTTCCCCTTTTCACCGGTTGACTAGAGACTTAGATTCTATGTTTTGAATGATCTTTCTTAACAATCACTGGTACAGGTTTCAGTAATGACAGTCAGGAGGGTCTTCGCTGGTCCAACATATTTTCTATTCACTAAATATGAAGAGAAAAAGATACCAGTGGAAAGTCTTGTGTTGATTGGCTCATGTGAAAGATTCCGTAAAAGATATTTTCTAAGATTATCGTAACTACTGTCTTTATACCTCAGCGCCCAGTTGATGTGTGCTTGCATGTTCCTGCGAGTCCAGCTCCAGCTAGGTCACATCCTCTATGCTTGAGGACAAGGAGTAATGACTGCTGTATCATTTCCTAAATCAGAGGTTAAAATTGTTCAGATATACTGGGAGAAAGAGCAGGATTCTGTGGCAGTTCATCCTTCTGAGGAGGAGTCTTACCCATTCCCATGCTGAATCCATTGGTTAAGTCACTCACGTATTCTGCGTCTTCCTTCTATTTTCATTTCTTCATTCTGTCCGTCTTTCAGGTACAGCTTGCTCACGTCTTTTCAATGAAGCCTTTCCCCAGTGTTCCAGAGAATGCTGACCTCTGTCTTACTGACTGCAATGGAGATTGGTCATCTGGCTCCTTTTGAAAGTTTAAGACACGAGACCTCATAGGAACAAGTGATTCTGCCATATATATTTAGCACTGTTGGTATTTCTTAACTCATGGACCAAATACTAAGATTGCAAAAAATACATACAAGTTAACCACATAGCTGATTTAGTCATGTTGTTATTTTTTTCCTTCTCTTTTGTATAGCTAAGAAAATTCTTCCAGTTAATTTGTTTGTATGCCTCTTAGTCCTTCTCTGTATCACTTATTCTCTTTCTGTCTCTGTCTTATTATGCATCAGTCTCTAGGTTTCTTCTCTTACCTGTTTTTCACACTACACAACTCTGTCCATCTGCCTCTTGGCAGATGCTCATGTGGAGTACAGCTGTTAACTAGGTAGCATATTTGGTCACCATATTTGAACATCATTGTTTTGTCTAGAGTGCTGGTGGCCCAGTGGTTGAAAACTTACCTGTTAAACAAAAAGTTCAGTGGTTCAAATCCACCAGCCTCTCATCCCTTGGAAACTGTTTGGTGGCATTTCTGGTCTGTCCAGTAGGGACACTGTGAGTCAGAAACTGCTCAGCTGCAATGGGTTCTTTTTTTTTTTTTTTCTGGTAGATTTGACTTCTTTGTACTTTTTTAGTTGTAATTATTATTGAAAATGACAGCTTTTTCCATATGAAAGATTTAGTAAAATAAAACCTGTGAAAGCCAGAACTAGTATAAGACTGATGCCTGCCAGAGAAGGAAAACGATAACCTGTGAAAGGCGGAAAACTTGTGAGACCCAGAAAAACAAGGCAGTCACTTTGAGTTCCATCCCTCACAGGTGGCTCACTGGGTGTCTTCATCAACTCTTTCATTCCTGAGCCCACTGGGGTTTGCTGTAGTAAGTTATCACACTAACTGTCATTGACTGTCCTGTAGGGACAATCGTGGCGATTAGAAGCAGCTTTAATTGAATTACTGCAGCAGAAGACAGTTTTGGTTGCAAATTTTGACCTCATTATTGTTATTTAATTTTCATTAGAGGTCTGTTCCACTCTGTTCCCACTGCTTTTCCTCCTGAATCAGAAAGTGCAAGTCATTTTCTTCCTTAGAATGGCCTCCTGAAGGAAAAAGAATTAAAGGTAGATTTAAATTCTGTACCACCTAATTGTGAAATACAAGCAGCACTTTAATGATCAGGTTCCCCAATAACATGATGGTACACACAACCATCCGAGAGTATGTGTATGTAGGAAAAAAACCCACTCAGTGTGAATGTGTGGTGTCTCATTTGTATCTCCAAGTCCTGTGATTAATTGTGAGTTACAATGCAAAGATGGAAAATGTTTCTCAGAACTTTGATGGATTCATTTTTCTTTAGAGCTACACATACAACATATTTTAGCTTTACCTTGTACAAGTGTTTTACCCATAGTTGGGGTGTCTCAGTAAAGCCATTGGCTTAAAGAAATCAGTGGTAACGATATTGTGATCAAGTTCCGACAGCAGAGCTACCAAGTAAATTTAATTAAACTCCCATTAGGGAAGTAGAAAGGTTGGAGGCAGTGATTCTCTTTATATCAGTATGTGGGAGCCTTCTGTCTGCAGAGAAGAGCCCTCTCTTGAGTAAATTAGTCACTCTCTTCCAAGAAAATGACGTCTCTCTATCACACTGCAAAGTGTGGGGGTAGGGCTGTTGAATCTCAGTGGGATTTGGAATCCATCACAGAAATTGAAGAGACATCTAAACTATTCTGAAGGAAAGGCTCATTATGAATTCCTGGAAACAGCAGCGTGTTGGAGTTCCATAGCACCTTTCATCTTGAGAGCGTCCACATGCCTGTGAGTGTGGCCCAATCAGGAAGACAACCTCAGAAATAGCTTCTGATTTGCCACGTGTTTTCAGGGAAGAAGTTTTTCTGATCAAAAGACTGAAGAATTCTAGCATTCGATGGAACAGAAAGATAAAGTGTTTTTCAACTATAGTATACTGAGTTCCTTTGGCGCAGTCTTTCTGCTCTGATAGCATATCTCTGTGCTGTGTGTTACCAACACCCACTGCCGTCTTGTCGATTCCAACTCATGGCGACCCTATAGGACAGAGCAGAACTGCCGCATAAAGCTTCCGAGGAGCGCTTGGTGGACTTGAACTGCAGACCTTTTCGTTAGCAGATGTAGCACTTAAAGACTATGCCACCAGGGTTTCCTACATGTTAGATTTAAAAAAAAGGACCAAACTGTAAATTAATTTTTACTTTTGCTTTGGGTCTCTCAGAAAAACCAAGTGACCTCTAACAAAAATTCACAAGTCTTGTTCTTTTTTTTGGAACCTCCATTGTGTGGCAATTTATATATCAGCAACACGAAATGAACAAGATAAGACTTCTTTAAGATGTTCACATCTCAGGGAAATAGACTAGTAACTATAATATAAATGCTTTTGCAATAAGAGTATAAAACAGTTTCAAATCAATTGATTCAATCAATTGACAAAAGACAGTTGTTTTCATTTTATCACCCACAGTGAGTTAGTTTGCTTGGAAAACTGTTAGTTTTGCAGAGAGTACTCAATTCAGTTTTTATTTCCCCTAAGGAACTTCAGGAGGCAAATTCATCAAGATAATGTGGGAGCAAAATATTTCCACTTTGTCAAAAATGTGTGTTATCTCATTTCCCTTTCTTCTAAATGTAAGTAGTCCTGACATATGAACAGGGTTCCTTCCAGTGATCCTGTATCAGTTCTAATGTAGCTCAAATAAATCTTTAGTTCTTTTAGTTTTCATTATTACTACCTTTTATTATTAGTACAGTTATAAATCTGACCTTCATCTTAGGGGGCTGAAATGAGAATGATAACAGTAAATTACATGTTGCAACACTGTATGTGGTACACGTTTCTAATGATATATCAAAAGAAAGAAGCGTTGTCAAGTGCAGTTTGTTGTAACTTAAAATATGTCCTAAGTAGGAACCACCTGTAGTTTTCTCATAGGTGACCTTTCTGTTGTTGCCAGGTGCCCTCAGATTGGTTCTGACTCACAGCAGCGCTGTGTAGAACAGCACAAAAGAGTGCCCGCTCTTTTGTACCCTCACAGTCTTTGCTTTGTTGGGGCCCACTGTTGTAGCCACTCTGTGTCACTGGGGATCTTCCTGTTTTTCACAGAACATCTCTTTTACAAAGTATGATGTCCTTCTCCAGCGACTGATCCCTTCTGATGACATGTCCAGAGTACTTCAGTTGATGTCTTGCCGTCCTTACCTCTGAGCTTTCTGGCTGTACTTCTTCCAAAAAGTTCTGTTCATTCTTCTTGCAGTCCATGGCGTCCTCAGTATTCTTCACCAATGCCATAATTCGTAGGCATCAATTCTTCACTCTTCCTTTTTCGTTGTCCGGCTGTCACATGCCTTTGAGGCAAATGAAAATACCATGGCATGGATTGGGCACACCTTAGTACTCAAAGTGACAGCTTTGCTTTTTAACACTTTAAAGAGGTCTTTTGCAGCAGGTTTGCCCATTGTAATATGTCATTTGATGTCTGTGCTGCCATGGGCATTGACTGTGGATCCAAGTAAAATGAAGCCCTTGATAACTTCTGTCTTTTCTCCATTTGTCATGATGGAACTTACTGGCCCAGCTGTACTTTTGTTTCCTTCGCACTGAGGTGTAATCCATACTGAATGCTGTAGTCATTGAGCTTCATGGGTAAGTGCTTCCAATGTTTTTCCTTTTCATCTAGTAAGGGGATGTCATCTACCTAACAGGCTGTTAATAAACCTTTTTCCAATCCTAGTACAGCATTCTTCCTCACATAGTCCAGCTTCTCAAGTAATTTGCGTAACTTTTGTTCGTATGCATGAATATTCTTCCCAGTGTTTCTTGTAATGCAGCGTTAAAGGGACCAATAGAGTCCAGTCTCAGGAAAACAATCCAAAAATGATAGAGCTTTTCCACCCATATCTGTCTACTTCACGATAAACCATTTATTGCTTCTAGTATGTATCTGGAGCACTGGTAGCCTCTTAGTTAAGAGCTACAGCTACTGACCCAAACGTTGGCAGTTCAAATCCTATGGGCTAGTTCTACCCTATCCCGTAGGTCCACTATTAGTCAGAGCCAAATCGAGGGCAGCAGGTTTGGTTTAATATATTCTTGGCAGCTGATCACTACTGTCTTTGTCAAGTGAATTGTAAACGACCAAGGAAAAGAGCTTGTGGCTACCGAATACAGTGATGGAGGAAGAGAATTGTGTTGCTGATGATAATGGCGTTATGATAAGCCCTTAATTAGCAGTGTTTCTTTAATTTTCACCTATTCCTAGTAAGCTCTCATGATTGTCCCATGTCCTGCAAGAAAATCTATAGAGTACACATTTAGAGTTCCAAAAAACAGTCACCATAGCCTTCTGAGTGGTCTTTTGTCTCTTGGCTCATCTGTGAGTTCTTCTTGAACTTATTGTTGCTTTAGTCCACCTGAAAGCTTGTTTTCTGTGGGGCAGCATTCCCATAAATTTGTTGCAAAGCTTCAGTGATTTGGGACAATGTCCATTTGACTTTTGTGAAAAGTTTGATGTTAGTTGGAACAGATGATCACCGAGAACAGCAAACACATGAGGAAAAAAGAGCTCAGGCGACAGAAGGACCCATGTGAATGGGAGATTGTATCAACATGTGACAAGAAGAACCAGATGGTGCCTGGCCACCACCAGAGACAGCTGTGATGGGACACACAATGCTGAGTCCCTGTGGCAACATGAGAAAAAGAGAGATGCAGCTCAAGAGCTATACTAAAAGACCACAACTGATGGTCTGACAATCCGGGGGATCCTCTGGGAGCATGGCCCCTAGACTTGCTGCTGCCCCTCTCCAGAAAGCACTACCGAGTTTGATGTTTTGGACAAAATGGACTGGACCCGGGGACACAGTGTGACCAGATGGTGTGGGTACTGTATGGCTCTGTGCACTTACAGGATGCTGTTCTATTGGTCTCTTTCTAGATGGCAGACAAGAGGGTAGAGAGGAGGGTATAAGAGATTTGTCTTAGAATACAACAAGTATAGAATGAAAAGGAGGAGTGGGCTGTCACCGGGCAAGGAGAGCAGCATGCAAAACTAATTTGGATTGTATACTATCACTTGATCACAATTAAAAAAAAAAAAGTTGATATTAGCCCTGACCTCAAAATCCTTTTTTCCTCACACAAAAAAAGTATCCTTTTTTGTTTTTTTTTTCCTAAGGCACCCTAATGAAACTAAGACAAGTGTATTACTGAGAAAACCTATCTGCACGCATCCACTGATCACAGAGAAATGTTTAAGCACATATTATTTGAAATAAACCTCTGTGTGTATGAACTGAAACTTCAGTAGCAATACTTGGTGTCTTCCCCTTTATATATGTCTGCTTTTGAGATGCTTGAAGTATTTAAACTGAAGGTGGTCTTCAACTGGAATATCTTCAAGCCAAGCCAACAAGAGTTGTAGTATTTATTAGTGTTACTTTGTGTAGCACTTCTCACCCTTCTTGTTTGTCCTATTCGTTAGAATATTCCTTCTCATTCAACTTATAGTGCTAAAAGGCCCCTGGGTGGTGTAGACAGGTTCAGTGATTAACTGGAAGGCTGGTGGTTTGAATCCACACAGCGTAAGAAAGGCTTGGCGATGTATTTCTGTAAGATTGTTAGTTGCTATTAAGTCTGATTCCAACCTACGGTGGTCCCACATGTGCCCAGTAGCACCACTCCATATGGTTTTCAACAGTGTGACCTTCCAGAAGCAGATCGCTAGGACTGTCTTCTGAGGTGCCTCTGGGTCAGTTCAAACCACCAACTTTTCACCTTGTAGGTGAACACTTCATGTTTGTGCCTCCCAAAGACTTCTTCCATAAGATTTATGTTGTCTCCTTACGGTTACCCAAATCCCCACTGCCACTGAGTCAATTCCGACTCATAGCTACCCTAGAGGACAGTAGAATTGTCCCACTGAGTTTCTAAGGAGCACTCGGTGGATTTGAACAGCCAACCTTTTGGTTAGCAGATGTAGCACTTAACCCCTACACCACCAGGTTTTCCTCCTTACGATTACACCCATTGAAAACCCTAAGGGGCACGGTTCTACCTGAACTGGTAGGCTCACCATGAATTGAAATTGACTTGTTAGCAACTTTTCCATTTATTTTATTTTTTATTTTTATTACTATTTTTTTTTATTGTGATTGAGTGAAATTGCACAATCCACTATAAATTTGTATGCCTGTCTGTGTGCAGCTCCCACTGTTCTCCCTGCCTGGAGATTTTTTTTTTAATATGGGGAAACAGAGGATGTATTAAAACTACGCTTAATATAAAAATAAACTCAGAAAATGCTTAAAGAAACTTCAGTGGAGAATGGCTGTGTTTTTGTGATCTGTGTGACCAGTCTTAACTCTCACAAATCAAGATGTTCTGATGATGGTGGTGGCGGTTAGGTTTTATTTTATTTATTTGTTTCTTTTGCTTGTTCTAGGTTCATGAATAAACCACATCTTAATAATGATCAAAGCAGTCAAATACATTCACATTTTCATGTCACTGTTACTGTTTAGAACATGCATGAATTGTAACCTATTTTTTCTATTATGGAGATTATGGCTTGGAACAATTAAAAAATTTTAAAAATATAACCGCAGAGGTCATCTTAGAAATTCTTGTTGTAGGTGTCTGGGTTCCTAGTTGAGTGAACTGAGAGGTGATGTGACTTTGCAGAGAAAACTACTGTGTTCATAGCTACTTATTTTAATTCAGCCCCTACTCAAAGGAAACAGGTGCTTTTTACCTGGATGCTGAGGTGATTAAAGTGTGAGTTAAAGAGGTTTCCGTCTCCGTCTAATTCGGGCTGGTTTAAACCGTTAAGTAGATAATGCAAGGGCTTAGAGGCTGATACTAGGTGGGCAAAGCAGCTTAGTCCTCATTTCTGAACGTTGTGTCTGGTGAAGGTAGGACAAACAGTAACTACATAAAAAGTCCTGAGAGTACGTGTATGAGATCTGACAGTTAAGTTTGTGAAATCATCCTAGAAAAAGTGCTACGTACCTCCTTGCTGAATATCATTATGGTCACCGTCAAAGTACTCTGCTAGGAAGCTAGGCACTTAGTCCACCCTTCAAAACCATTTTGGAACTCTTTTTCTGGAATGGCTGTCAGAGCTCTCGTATCACCCTTGATGTCCTGAGCGTCTTCAAAAGGTCTTCCTTTCAGCATTTCTTTTACCTTTGGGTAAGGAAAAAAGTCACTGGGGGCCACATCAGGTGAGTAGGGAGGGTGTTCCAATACAATTATTTGTTTACTGGCTAAAAACTGCCTTACAGACAACTATACAATTAAGTTCGTGAACTTGCTGCAGTGTCACTGTTTGCAATGGCCATTCCAAAATGATTTCCAGAATGGCCCTGTTGGGTGGACTAGGTGCTGACCTCAGACTTAATTGTCGGATCTCATATGTTTGCATTTCTACGCTTATATAACTTTATTAAATAAAAAGGAGTGGGGTGAGCGGATGTTGTCAATCTTTTGGGCAGCCACTGAAAAGTACCTCTTTCTTATCTATATTTAAATGAATTGAGAAAACACAATCAGAAAGGAAGGCAAAAGAGGGGTGGTCCGAATATTATCTCGATTACTAATAAAACTATTATGGACGAGTGCACCAACAGATCAACTTGGATACTGAACCTCAGTTCTGAACTGCCTTCCTCTCTACCGAGGGAGAGTGGAAGAAGCTTGTGGGCTGTCCCCTCATCCCCAACTCTTCTGTTAGCTAAGTGAGCCCAGCTCTCAGGAGGCAGAAAGACCTAATGATGCTCCCTCCACAGGAAAAGAAATTTCAGGAGCATTTGATGGCATTTGAATCCAATGTGGACCGCATGTTACTTTACATACCCACCCTCATCTCTCAGTTTGGTGAACTGTCGTGGCTTGTATGGTACTGTGATGCTGGAAGTTATGCTACCAGTATTTCAAACATTATTAGGGTCACCTGTGGTGCACAGGTTTCAGCAGAGTGGCCAGACTAAGAAGACTGGCCAGGTGGTCTTCTTCTGAAAATTAGCCAAGGAAAAGGCTGTGGATCACAACAGAATATTGTCTGATACAGCGTGGGAAGACGAAGCCTGGAGGTTGAAAAGCACTTGGTACACAGTGGCCATCACAGTGTTCTTAAGCATACCAAAGATTATGAAGATGATGCAGGACTGGAAAAGATTTTTCCTTTGTACATGGGGTCACCATGATTCGGTGCCTGCTCAGAGGCAACTAACAACAAGAAAGTTTGTATGTAAAAGCTAAAAAACCTAACGCATTGCCCTGGAGTCCATTCTGACTCATAGCGACCCTATAGGACTTTATCTATGGATATTGTTAAATATTTCTATATAATTACCTCTTTAGATTCTTTATCTCACTCCAGTATACCTCAACCCTAAGAGGAACACTCTGAAAGGAGTTGTAAGTTACTATCACCATTTTACACATGAGGAAACTGAGCCTCGTAGAGTACTTTCACTTGCTCAAAGTAAGATGGGTTGTAATTAGACCAGCTAAGCAAATACAGACCTACCTAATTTTAAAACCCATTATCTCCACACCCCCGGTTTATTTCCTTGTATTAATAAACTTGATATAACTCATTCATAAGAGATCCTAGCTGAAAATGATTTGGAAACAGTGTCATTGGAAGTTGGATATGTCATGGTTTTCGTTGGTTAATTTTCAGAAGAAGACCACCTGGCCTTTCTTCTTAGTCTGCCTTCGTCTGGAAGCTCTGTCAAAACCTGTGCACTATAAGCAACCCTAGGAGTGTTTGAGTTACTGGTGATGTAACTTCCTGTGAAATACTTTTGCACTTCTAGAAGAGCTGCAGAACTAGTACAGCAAATTCGCACGGGTCCTTTATGCAGCGTTCTCTGCTGCTAACATCTCACATCACCCCAGTGCCGTTTACTGACGTGGGCACAACACTGTGAACTAAAGTACAGACATTAAAGTTTTGCCTTACTTTTCACCATTGACTGTGAATTTTTTGAGAGCAGGAATGATGTTATGATCATTTTCGCATCCGTTAATGTCCAGTGTAAGTCTGCTGTAGAGGAGAAATCAGCAAATGTTTGTAGAGTGCATGAAAGAATGAATGGATTTTGAGTGTATGCATGTGTGTGTGTGTGTGTATGGAGGTGTGTGTGTGTGTATGGGGGTATGTGCGTGTGTAAGTGTATGAGTGTGTAGGTGTTTGTGGGTGAGTGTGCTTTATAAGCACCAGAGATAAATGGAAGGTATAGTTTGGATGAATGGCATTCATAACTAAATTCTGCATTAGACTTTTTGAGCTCAGTTATTGAAAACTGTGGAACTTTTTCAAAAGCAAAAGAGAGTGTGTTAATAAAATGGCTGGATGGCTGGATGGCTGGATGGCTGGATGGCTGGATGGCTGGATTAATAGATACAGTGATTCTACTACTGAATGGATAAAAGATTGTGTGTCACATTCAGTGTGTGTGTGTGTGTGTGTTTCCTACCCTACCTCAGTGAAATGTCTGGGCAGCAGAAACAACAGTTGCTGGCAGTCAGTCCTGTATCTCTGGGTTGGTTTTAGAAATATAGCATGAAAACAAACCATGGAAACACTCTTGCTTCCAGAGGAATTGCAGGCAGGTGTGTTGAAGGCTCCTATTTTCTTTTTTCCTAAATTCAGTCAAGATGACATTAATAAAGTGTGAATTTTTCTAAGACAATGGTTTCTGACAACCTCAAGAATAAATACTCTTTCATCTCAGCCTTTATAACCAAAGAACGTGCAGCCAGGATAGAGGCAGTATTCAAAGTGCAAAATTTGTATCAGTAGCTTAATGGACCCTGAAATGGCCATTTTTTCTTGCTGTTTCTTCTATCTTTCTTTTAACCAAATTGAAAATATTGATGTGACAAACTCTTCTAAGGCAAATGTATGTCATTTTTCTTAGTTGGGGCAAAAGTAGCATATAAAATTTACACCTCTCAAAAAGTAATTCAACTTTTAACTGTTTTCAATTGTATTATTATTGTTGTTTAGATGGAAGATGTCATAGCAAGAATGCAAGACGAAAAGAATGGAATTCCTATTCGAACAGTCAAAAGCTTTCTTTCCAAGATACCTAGTGTCTTCTCTGGTAAGTTTGCTATCTGTGTATCTCTGTTTTCTCCTGCATCCTGTGTTTAACTGCTTAAAACCTAGTCCAGCCACTTACTGTTGCAACTTTCTCTCTAACCCGTAAATCAGTAGCTATTTACAAAATGCCTGCATCCCACTTGTCATTAAGTTAGACATGCGAAGTAATTGTTAAATAAAGCAAAACAAAACAAATGAATAAAATCCTGGCTCTGCCCTAAGGGATCATACAGTTAGTTACAAAAACATAATGAACAAATGGGAAATAACAGTAAACAATGCAAAAGTAAATTAAAAACAAAAGCAATAATGTGATCTAGAATATCTGTGGGACTTATGAGGGTGAAGGAACCAATAAGGAACTAGGGAATGGTTCCTGAAGAAATAGATGAGTATGAAAGGTGATGGGGTGTCATATCAGCCTCAGACCATTGCCACCCCTTGCGGAGCACAGAAAGCTGGGAGGTGTCAAACTGCAAAGAACAAGGTGGGTAGACAGGACACTGAAGGAAATAAGGGGGACTGGATAGAGGTGGATCAGATCACCGGGTTTTTGAAAACCACCAAAAGAATTTAGATATCATACATGGGGGAATATAGAGACCTTTCAAAATTGTTGTGGAGAATGTTGCTATCAGAATGTTCAGGATGAATTGGCATTAAAGAAAGGTTGTCACTGCAGTAGCACTCTGATGGTACACTTTCAATGCTTGTCTGCTAATGGAAAGGTCAAACCCTGTGGCTGTTCTGCAGGAAAAAGATGTGGCAGTCTGCTTCCATAAAAGTGACAGTCTGAGAGCCCCGTGGAGCAATTCTGCTCTGTCCGATAGGGCTGCTGTGAGCTGGGACCGACAGGACAGCAGCTGATAAGGGGGGTCGTCATGGTGGTCATTAAAGTCTTGCAGTCGTAGTTTGGGTGCCCAGGTTCTGATTTCAGAGGGCTGAAAGCATACAAAGGAAAAAGTATGAGGATGGGTAAATACCTGAGAGTCATGGATTGAATTGTGATCGCCCTCAAAAATGTGTGTAGCCATCTGCCTGGGCTTTCATTCCCAATATTTTGTGATTTTCCTGTCCTTTTTGTCCTAGTCTCTGTCTGTGGTTAGTAGATAGGATGATTATTTTAAAAGAGGATTAGGGTAGGGTGGGACTGCAACACCCTTGCTAAGGGAGTTTCCCCAGAGAGCATCCTTTGGCCCTGAGGTTCCTGAAATCAAAATTCTCCCCCACCAAAGACTGATGGCAACACAAGGACTTTACTCCAGGGCCGACAAAAGAAAGCTTTTCCCCTGGAGTGGACACCCTGAATTCGAACTTACAGCTTATTGGACTGTGTAAGAATAAACTTTTCTTTTTTACAGCCACCCGCCTGTGGTACTTCTGTTAGAGCAGCACTAGATGGCTAAGACAGAGGGTGGAGGATAAAGAACCTGACCCAGACGGCTGTTGTTGTTTGCTTTATTAGGTGGACTGACTGAGAGAGAAAGGATTCTCTGAAATAGGCAAACCCACAGGTTTAATTGGAAGTAGCTAGAGAAACCAAGCGATGGTATTTTCCATCACATCATATGCATGTGAAAGCTGGACAATGAATAAGGAAGACAAAAGAATTGTGATGCCTCTGAATTGTGTTGTTGGAGAAAATATTGAATGTTCCATTGACTGCCAAAAGAACAAACAGATCTGTTCTGGAAGAAGTATAAACAGAGTGCTCTTTGGAAGCCAAAATGCGTCTTACATAAGCTGGACATGTTGTCAGGAGGCATCAGTCCCTGGAGAAGGACATCAGGCTTGGGAGAGTGGAGGGTTAGAGAAAAAGAGGAAGACCCTCAGTGAGATGGTCTGACGCAGTGGCTGCACCAGTGGGCTTAAGGATAGAAACAATTGTGGGTGTGGTGCAGGACCAGTGTTTTACTCTGTCATGTATAGAGTTGCTGTGAGTCAGAACCAACTCGACAACACTTTACTACAACAACAGAGAAACTAGAGGAAATGGGTAGCAATAAGTTGTAAGTTTATGCTGTGTCTCCTCAAGGCCACAAAGGCCCCAGTTGTGGGCCTTGGGCCATGCTAGGTGCATAGGCTAGGTACACAGCCAAAGGCAAAAGTGTGGCTAAACAGACCTAAGCCTTGTCAGGGCACAGTGACAAAGAGGGGAGCGGGTGTTAGAGCAGGTGGAGGGGACGTACTTGATGGGAATTATCTGAAGGACTTTTGTGAACAAGGGTCAAAGGATGATCCCTAGAGTAGGAGGCTTTGGGCCTTGGTAAGACTAGAAGAGCAGATAAACCAGACGAAGTATCTGGATCTGGAAGCTGTCTTACTCTCCGATAGGAAAGAGAGAGTGCTTGGAGCACGTAAGAGCTACAACAGAATGACATTTTGTGCTGACTTTTACATCTTTTTTCCTGTTTAACTACCTATTGTGTCCATTTTGTTCCAGTTTCTTAGCCTTTGTTGGTAATGCTCTGTTTTTCCGCATCTCTGGTTTTGTGCTGTCTTTTCTCTCAAACAGAATTTCTGTCCTCATCTCCGTACTTCTAGGTCTTTCTAACTTAAGTTTAGTCCATTTTTCAACATTCAACTCAGGGGTCTCTTTGGAGAACAAAACGCCATGCTCTCAAAAGCTTTGATTTGTGCCTCTCTAATCACAGGTTTTCACAGCGACCCTATGAGAGAGTAGAACTCCTCCACAGAGTTTCCAAAGAGTGCCTGGTGGATACAAATTCCCTACCTTTTTGTTAGCAGATGTAACGTTTAACCTTAGGGTCACTATGAGTCAGAATCAACTCAGTGACAGTGGGTTTTTGGTTAATCGTAGGTTGTATGTTCAGTTTGTCTTATATATCATGTATGTCTTGTGTTCACTAGTAAAGTACGGAGATATCTGTAGTTAAGGACTCAACTCGTCTGGGTAAGTCTGTGCTTAGCTGTGTAAGAAACTGCCCCCACTGTCTTCTGAAATGCCTGTATCATTTTGTACTCCTACCAGCAGTTAATCAAAACTCATGTAGCTCCATGTCTTTGCCAGAAGTTGGTATCAGTGTTCTAGAATTTAGCCCTTCTAAAAGGAGTGAAGTAGTATGTCATTGCTGTTTTAATTTGCAGTTAATCTAATGACATATGGCCCGTTGCTACTGAGATGATTCCGACTCATAGCAACCCTATAGGGCAGAGTAGAGGTGTCCCACAGAGTTAAAAGTAGCAAGGACGGTGAGTCTCTCTCAGCGTACTTTGGAAATGTCATCAGGAGGGATCGATCCCTGGAGAAGGATGTCGTGCATGGTAAGGTAGAGGGTCAGTGAAAAAGGAAGATTCTCGAGGAGATGGATTGACACACTAGCTGCAATAGTGGGCCCCAGCTCAACAACAGTTGTGAGGATGACGCAAGACCGAGCAGTGCTTCGTTCTGTTGTGTATGGGGCAAAATAAGTTGAAACCAACTTGATAGTGCCTGACAACTAACAAGACGTATAATGTTGAGTGGCTTTCCGTATGTTGATTTCCCATCTGTGTATCTTCTTTGGCTAGTTGTGTATTCAGAATTTTTTACCCATTTTGTAATTGGGTTGTTTGTTTTCTTATTGTTGCATTTTCAGTGTTTTTTTATATCTTGGTTGTAGGTTATTTGTTAGATATGTGTTATGCAAATATTTTCTCCCAGTCTGTAACTTGTCTTTTTTTATTTTCTTAATAGTGTCTTTGTAGAGCAGAAGTTGTTATTTTTAATGAAGTCTAGCTTATTTTTTCTTTTATGTCTCATGTTTTCTGTGTTATGTCTAAAGACTCGTTGCCAAACCCAAGGTCACGTAGATTGTCTGCTCTTTTATCTTCTAGAAGTTGTGAAGTTTTTTTGTTTAACATTTAGGACTATGATTTTTATTTATTAGTTTCACTGTGGGAAGGAGGAGAGTTTAGGAAAAAGGTCATATAAACCTGGGCTGTGTGGAATTATGGCTGCAAAGAGAAGCAAAGGACTCCTTCCTGCAGATTGAGGAAAATCAAACAGAGCAAAGAGAAGAAGAAATGGTAAGGCAGAGACTGCTGGGTTCCTAGTGGCTTTGTAGCCCTTGTCCAGTCCTCAAGTGGACATTCTCACCATCTGCTTGAATTTCTGCTGAGTTTCCTCCATGGCTTCACGATACAAACATCTACTCTTTGTTTTGGCATATATTTTTATGTTCCTTTCCTAGTTCAAACTTTTCTCACATCAATGTTTTTAAAAATTTATCTCCTGGAATGAGGCACAGAAGTCGTGTGTATTGGACACAAAGTTTTATGGTTGCAAATAAGTAAATACATTAAATTTAAGAAAATTTGTGCATATGTATACATATGTACATATACATAAAAGTATTGTAAAAGGGAAGTTTTCACATTGGATTGAACCAAATGCTTATCTGGGGATTGGCTGAGAGAGAGTTATTGGAGGAGGTTCTTAAGAGAACAGATTTCCAGACCGTAACTGCAGATAGTTGAATTCATTAAGAATGGGCTAGATAAAAATTACAGAATTGGCGACTTCTAGTCTTAAAAGCACAGATCCCTGGTAGCACACTGGGTAACAGTGTTCTGCTGCTAATCAAAAGGCTCACAGTTTGAACCTACCAGCCACTCCATGGGAAGAACATGTGCCAGTCTGCTTCTATAAAGATCTACAGTCTTGGAAACCCTATGGGGGCAGTTCTCCTTTGTCCTATAGGGTATCTATGAGTTGGAATTCAGTGGCAGTGGGCTTTTGATTTGCTTTTCGTAGTCTGAAAGGCATGCTGCCTATATTTTCCATCAGTATTTTTATTTAATTCAGTAAACATTCCTTAAGCTCTCACTGTATCCTGGAAGTTTTAAGGGTTATTACTTTACTTTTAGTGGGAAATGGGTTACAATTAAGTAAGCACTGGATCTTTGGCTGGTGTGATAGACTAAGGTGAGTTCTGTTAAATTATAAAAGCCAAACCTGTTGCCATTGAGTTGAATCCACCTCATAACTACCCTATAAGACAGAGTAGAACTGCCTCATAGGGTTTCCAAGGCAGGTTACCAGGTCTTTTCTACTGCAGACAGACTAGTGAGTTGACTTGACCTTGTGATGGACCGTCAAGTACTTACCACTGTACCACCAGGTCTACTTCAGTCCTGTTGGTACAGGTAACAAAGAAAACAGCAAAAATCAGCTGTTGTTTCAGAACTTTGTCAATGTGATTGTCAGCAAACAGTCTAAATTACATGCACTTCATTCCCCAAAGAAATACCTTTACTAGGAATTGTTATGAATGGTACAAAATCTTTTAGAGAAGGCCAACAGATAACTATTTGTGTACTTTTGCAAAGTTATAATCAAGGATATGTCATGCTGTTTCTTATGGGAAAATATGAAATAAATGTATTCTACAATAAAATGCTATGAGTGTTGCATTTAAAGAGAATTCTGTTTTCTCATTTTTTTGAACAGTAAGAAACGTGTTACCTGTATTTCCTTTCCTTTTTTATTTGTTTGCCAGGAAGCTTATTGCTAAATTTCATTTGTAGTTTTTCATTTTTGCTTGTTGTATCATTGACATATCCACCTCCTTTTTTCCTTCTAGTTGGGTTTTGTCTTTTTTTTTTCTGGCTTGCTGTTATTTTAATTATGTGTGTGTAAGAGAAAAGATAAGGAGAGAAACATGATAATGTTGCAAACGGCCTAAAATTATATTTTGGACCAGAGAAGGAATCCTAAATTGCCTGCAAGGGGTGTAAGAGGTATCTGCTATCTGTTGGGGACTCCTTCTGCCCAGAATGCTCACCGTTAAGTGGTGAGCTACATCTTGACTGTGAACTCTGAAGCACTCCTTCACAATATAAAAGGAAACATGAAGTTCAGATCTTACTGCGTGATAATTTCATGGAAGTGCTCATGCAGTTTTTACAGAATTGTATCTCTGAACTGGAGAAAAATAGCTGTGAAGCTAAACATGTAATATTTTCAGGTTGCTGAGGATTTTCTCTGAATTAATCCTGTAAGTCTTGTACCTGTGTGAATAGCTATTTCACTGGAATTCATATCCTGTAGCTTACCATGTGTATTCATCCTCCCTCCTGAAAATCTTTGGTAAGACCAACTGTTACATTCATATCAGCTGAAAATCCTTTGTATTTGAACTCTGAATATAAGCAGCATAAAGATCCAAATCCAGATGGATCACAAAAGTGTGTGTCTAGAAAAGGAAATGATTGATTTTATGTTTTTCAGACTATTTGGTCATCTCTGATAGTGTTTTGTGACTCTGCCATTCAACTTGTTGTTTTAGTTTTCTAGAGATGCTCTAACAGAAAGACAACAGAGTGGGTGGCTTTAGCAAAGAAAAGTTTATTCTTACTCTGTCCAGTAGTCTTCTAGGCCAAATTCAGTGTGTTGTCTCCAGGAGAAGGCTTTCCCTCTGTTGGCTCTGGAGGAAGGTCCTTGTGTTGCCTCAATCTCTGCTTGGGGGGTATCATGGCACAGGAACCTCAGGTCTGAAGGACATGTTCTATTCCTGATGCTGCATTTTTGGTGGTGTAAGTTTCCTAACTCTCTGCTTGCTTTCCTTTCTTTATATCCCTTGTAGGATGAAAGGATAAAACGTGGTACACGCCACAGTCCAGGGAAACTCCCTTTACAGTGGAGCAGGGAGGGGACTTTATGAAGAGATTTGTAGTTCTACCCTAATCCTCTAACATACAGAATAGGAAAATCACAAAACAGAGGACAGTCATAAAATATTGGAAATCATAGCCCAGTCAAATGGCTACACACATTTTTTGGGGGTACGCTTCAATCCATGACACTTCGTTACATTCATGTGTGAATGAATTAAAACTGACAAGATAAGTTTTCCGTTATTGAGCAACAAGATGCCAAAACAGGGCTTTTTGGTGCTTTATTTCTACAAAATGTATTCCAATAAAGTCAGACTGGACATTATTTGGATGTAGACTTTTTGTTGTTGATGCACAGTTGTGAAGGGTCTTCCTCTTTTTCACTGACCCTCCACTTTCCCGAGCATGATGTTCTTCTCCAGGGACTGATCCCTCCTGACAGCATGTCCAGAGTATGGAAGATGCAATCTCACCATCTTTGCTTCCAAGGAGCACTCTGGTTGCACTTCTTCCAGAACAGATCTGTTTGTTCTTTTGTCAGTCCATGACACATTCAATATTCTTCTCCAACACCATAATTCAAAGGTGTCAGTTCTTCTGTCTTCCTTATTCATTGTCTAGTTTTTGCATGCTTATGATGCTATTGAAAATACTGTGGCTTGGATCAGGCACACCTTTGTCTTAAAGGTGACTTCCTTACTTTTCAATACTTTAGAGAGATCCTTGGCAGCAGATTTTCCCAATGCAGTTTGTCTTTTGGGCATAAATGCTTGACAGCCTCACTCCTTCCTCCATTTATCACGATGCTGCTTACTGGTCCAGTTGTGAGAATTTTTGTTTTCTTGATGTTGAGGTACAATCCATACTGAGGGATGGGTGAATAATAACTACAACTTTTTTAGGGAATGTTTAGAGTCTTATAAATCAGGAAAGTAGTTACAGTGTGGAAATGTATGTCTTTGTGAAGATATATGAATTGTTTGAACTTTTAAAGAGTTTTTCTTTTTGCTTTTTAAGTCACATTGAAGTGAATAAAAAACTTACCTGGAATTTGTGAAATCATTTTTATTGATAGTGTGAATTACATGTACAAGAACCTAGACATCAATTTTGTTCTCACTTTGAACTGTGTATCTGGAGCTAACTATACCTGGAGCCCTGATGAATCCTATTTTATTAATATATTCAATATGCTTTTAGTATCTGCTGTGCTCACAGCAGTTTGAAAAGCTTGTGTATGCAAGGAAATAAAACACAGTCCTTGCCTCTATGAAGATCACTCTCCAGTGAGGAGATCCACAAATAAATGAGATAATCTGATAGAAGTAACCTAAGTGCTACGAGAGTGTGCGGACTCAAACTCAGGTTCCAAGAGGATTTTCTCAGACAAAGTGGTATCTAAGCTTAGTGGTAAAGGTGGAGTGAGAATTAACTAAACAAAGGTGGGAAGGCTGATCACAGAGAAGGAATCTACAGAGTAGCTGCGTGCCTTGGTGTTTGCAGTGGTGTACCCACTGGCCTAAGACCTTGCATTGTCTTTCCTGTTGACAGAGGAACTGAAATTTTGTTCAAAAGGAAAAGCAGATTACAACTGAGGTTGTATGAGTACTGGGGTAGAGACTGGGAAGGAAGAATTTGCCCATCTCTGGATGTGTTGAATTTTCAATACTAGCTTCTATAGAACTTTGACTTTTGCTGTTTGTAAATGGTCCTGCTGTCCTAATGTATATATTTGTGGAAAAACTCACAGAGTTCGAAAAGCATGATGAGTTCAAAACATTGAAAAAAGGCAAGATGACCTTGGCACAAAGATGAAATGTTTGTAGAATGTTGGGAGATGATTCTAGAGAGGAAGGCAGGGACAGGTTAGCATGAAGAGTTTGAATTTTATCCTGAAAACAGAAGTGAAAATTTGGCCAATTTTAAGCAGGGAAATGACATTGCCATTTTTTTCAAATAGAGATTTCTCTAGGGAACAAAATAGAGAGAGTACCTATCAGTTTGTGAAGAATGGAGGCTGGCAGCAGTCTAGACACACCTGAATGCCTGAATCAAGACAGGGACATGGCTTATGGGAAAATAAGAGGGCTGGCTATGGAACAGAAAAACTTAAGGGTAGGCAAAGCCACGGACTCACACGTGCTTGTTCTGAGCTCCTTCCAGGTCACCACCAGTGTTAGCTGGCTCAGTGTATGTGGAGTGGCAGATGAGACAGATGATACAAGAGATGTTCAGATAAAGCAAAAAGACCTTGAGAAAGCGATCAGTAATCACACTGTGCTCTGTTTTGAGACCTAGATCTCAATGGATGAGGATTCCAGTTGTTTTATTTGAGTCTCAACGAAGAGCAGAGTTTCGGGCTGATTGTGTTCATTGGGTACCTTTGCTGGTGGGAGTCTCTTCTGCCTTATGGAGGTCTGGGCTGATTGTGTTGATCGGGTATCTTAGCTGTTGGGAGACTGTTATGCACTGCAGAGTTCTGGGCTGATTGCGTTGATTGATTATCTTGATGCAGAGAATGGGAATTCCATGGCACCTAATTGTGCTCTTAAGGAATCTGTATATGGATCAAGAGGCAGTCGTGCAAACAGAACAAGAGGACAGTGCATGTTTGAAAGTCAGGAAAGGCGTGCATCAGGGTTGTATCCTTTCACCATACCTCTTTAATCTGTATGCTGAGCAAATAATTCGAGAAAGTGGATTATACAAAGAAGAACAAGGCATCAGGATTGGAGGACAACTCATTAGCAATCTGTGTTATGCAAATGATACAACTTTACTTGCTGGAAGTGAAGAAGATTTGAGACACCTACTGATGAAGATCAAGGACAACAGCCTTCGGTATGGATTGCACCCCAACATCAGGAAAACAGACATCTTCACAACTGGACTAGTAAGCAACATTGTTGTAAATGGTGAAAGGATTGAGGTTGTCAAGGATTTCATTTCACTTGGGTCCACAATCAACGTCCTTGGAAGCAGCAGTCAAGAAATCAAAAGATGCATTGCATTGGGAAAATCTGATGCAAAGTACCTTTTTGAAGTATTCACAAGTAAAGATGTCACTTTGAAGACTAAAATGTACCTGACCCAAGCCGTGGTATTTTCAGTCGCATCATATGCATGCAAAAGCTGGACCATGAACAAAGAAGACAGAAGAACAATTGATGCCTTTAAGTTGTGGTGTTGGAGAATAATGTTGAAGGTATGATGGACCGCAGATTCTTCCAGATCTGTTCTGGAAGAAGTCCAACCAGAGTGATCCTTGGAAGCAAAGATGGCAAGACTGTATTGTACCTACTTTGGAAATGTTGTCGGACAGATCAGTCCCTGGAGAAGGACATCGTGTGCAGAAGAGTGGAGAGTCGGTGAAAAGAGGAAGACCCTGGATGAGATGGATTGACACAGTAGCTGCAACAATGTGATTAAGCATAAAAACAATTGTGGACATGGCACAATACCAGGCAGTGTTTCATCCTGTTGTTCATAGGGTCATTATGAGTTGGAACCGACTCAACGGCACCTAACAACAACAACAACAACAACAGTTGGTAGCAGACTGTTCTGCCCTGCAGAGTTCTAGGCTGATTGTGCTGATTGGGTAGCTTAACTGATAAGAGACTGTTCTGTCCTGCAGAGTTCTGGGCTGATCCTGTTGATTGGGTCTCATAGCTGTTAAGAGGGGTAAAGATAGAGTGAGCAGCCCCCACTTGTCTGTCAGTGGAGGATTGCTTGTTGCTGTGATGCTAGATACTATGCTACTAGTATTACCAGCAGGGTCATACATGGTAGATAGGTTTCAGCTGAGCTTCCAGACTAAGACAGACTAGGAGGAAGTACCTGACAGTCTATTTTTGAAAAGAATTAGCCAGGGAAAAGCTTATGAATAGCAGTGGAACACTGTCAGAAATAGTGCCAGAAAATGAGCCTCCCAGGTTGGAAGGTGCTCAGAAGACAACTGGGGAAGAGCTGCCTCCTCAGAGTAGAGGTGACCTTAATGTTGTAGATGGAGTAAAGCCTTGGGGGTCTTCATTTGCTGATGTGGCATGACTCAAAATGAGAAGAAACAGCTGCAGACATCCATTAATAATTGGAACATGGAATGTATGAAGTATGAATCTAGGAAAATTAGAAATCATCAAAAATGAAATGGAATGTATAAACATTCATATCCTAGGCATTGGTAAGCTGAAATGGACTAGTATGGGCCATTTTGCACCCAATAATCATATGGTCTTTTGTACTGGGAAAGAAAACTTGAAGAGGAGCGGTGTTGCTTTCACCATTAAAAAGAACATTTTGAGATCTGTTCTGAAGTACAGTACTGTCAGTGATAGGACAATATCCATACACCTACAAGGAAGACCAGTTAATGCGGCTATTATTCAAATTTACACACCAACCACTAAGGCCAAAGATGAGGAGAGATGGAAGATTTTTACCAGCTTCTGCAGTCCAAAATTGATTGAATATACTATCAAGATGGGTTGATATTTACTGATGACTGGAATGCAAAAATTGGAAACAAAGAAGGACTGGTAATTGGAAAATATAGGCTTGGTGATAGAAATAATACTGGAATTTACCTGATAGAATTTTACAGGACTAATGACTTTTTCAATGCAAATCCTTTTTTAACCAATACAAATAATGACTGTACACATGGACCTCACCAGATGAAATACACAGGAATGAAATCAACCACATCTGCAGGAAAAGACGATGGCAAAGCTCCATATCGGCAGTAAGAACAAGAGCAGGTGCTGACTGTGGCACAGATCATCGATTGTTCATATGCAAATTCAAACTGAAGAACATTAGAACAAGTCTGTGAGAGTCAAAGTATGACCTTAGGGATATCCCTCCTGAGGTTAAAGACTATCTCAAGAACAGATTTGCTGTGTTGACCACTAATGACCAAAGACCAGATGAATTGTGGAATGACATAAAAGACATCATCTGTGAAGAGAGCAAGAGGTTTAATATTAAGAAGGCAGGAAAGACAGAAAAGACCAAATTGGATGTCAGAAGAGACTCTGAAACTTGTTCTCGAAGGTCAGGCAGCTAAAACGAAAGGAAGGAATCACAAAAGAGAAGATTTCAAAGCGCAGCTTGAGAAGACAAAATAAAGTATTATAATGACACGTGCAAAGAGCTAGAAATGGAAATCAGAAGGGGAGAGCACATTTTGCATTTCTTAAGCTGAAAGAACTAGAAAACATTCAAGCCTCATGTTGCAGTAGTTAAGGATACTACAGGGAAACTATTAAATAACTCACGGAGCATCAAGAGAAGATAGACAGAATATACAGAGTCATTACACCAGAAAGAACTGGTCAGTGTTCGACCATCTGAAGAGGTGGCATATGATCAGGAACCGATGTCACTGAAGGGAAAAGATGAAGCTGCATTGAAGGCATTTGGGAACAAAAAAAAGGCTCCAGGAATTGATGAAGTATCAGTTAAGATGTTTCAACAAACAAATGTCATGCTGGAAGTGTTCACTTGTCTATGCCAAGAAATTTGGAGGACAGCTACCTAACCAACTGACTGGAAGAGATCCACATTTATGCCTATTCCAAAGAAATTTCCACGAATGTGGAAATTACTGAAAAATGTCACTGATATCACAGGCAAGTAAAATTTTGCTCAAGATCATTCAAAAGCTAATGTAACAGTATATTGACAAGAAACTTCCATAAATTCAAGCTGGATTCAGAAGAGGACATAGAACCAGGGATATCATTGTCAATGTCAGATGGATCTTGGCTGGAAGCAGAGAATACCAGTAAGCTGTTTACATGTGTTTCACTGACTATGCAAAAGCATTTGACATTGTGGATCATAACAAACTATGACTAACATTGTGTAAAATGGGAATTCCAGAACACCTAAGTGTACTCTTAAGGGATCTGTGAATGGATCAAGAGGCAGTTGTGTAAACAAAACAAGAGGACTCTGCATGGATTAAAGTCAGGAAAGGTAGGCATAGGGTTGTATCCTTTCACCAAACCTTTTCAATCTGTATGCCGAGCAAATAATCTGAGAAGCTGGATTATATGAAGAAGAGCAAAGCATCAGGATTGAAGGATGACTCATTAACAGCCTGTGTTACACAGATGACACCACCTTACTTGCTGGAAGTGAAGAAGATTTGAGACACTGACTGATGAAGATGATGGATCGCAGCTTTCAGTATGGATTGCACCTCAGCATGAAGAAAACAAAAATCCTCACAAATGGGCCAGTAAACAAAATCATCACACGTGGAGAAAGGATTGAGGTTGTCAAGGATTTCCTTTTACTTAGGTTCGCTGTCAATGCCCATGGAAGTAGCCGTCAAGAGCTCAAAAGAAACATTGCACTGGAAAAATCTGCTGCAAAGGATCTCTTTAAAGTGTGGAAAAGATGTCACCTTGAAGACTGATGTATGCCTGACCCAAGCCATGGTATTTTTAATTGCATCATAATGCACGTGAAAGCTCGGCGGTGAACAAAGAAGACAGAAGAACTGACACCTTTGAATTGTAATGTTGGAGAAGAATACTGAATTTACCATGGACTGCCAAAAGAATGAACATATCTGTTCTAGAAGAGTGCTCCTTGGAAGCAAAGATGGCAAGACTGTGTCTTACATATTCTGGACATGCTGTCAGGAAGGCTCGGTCCTTGGAGAAGGATATCGTGCTTGGTAAAGTGGAGGGTCATCGAGAAAGAGGAAGACCCTTGATGTGATGGATTGCCACAGTGACATCAACAATGGGCTTAAGCATAAAAACAATTGTGGACATGCTGCTAGACGGGGCAGTATTTTGTTCTGTTGTTCATAGAGTCGCTGTGAGTTGGAACCGACGCAACAGCACCTAACAACAACAATGATAACAAAGAGAAAAGCTAGTCAGTACGTGAAGTACAAGCTCTTCCATGATCTGCTTTATTTAAAATAGGCGTGACCTGTGCATTCTAAAAGAGTGAGAGGAGAAACTGTCGTAGTATGGAAGCTTAAAACCAATGCTTACCCATTGCTGTTGAGTTGATTCTGACTCACAGCAATGCTATAGGACAAAGCAGAGCTTCTCCATAGAGTGTCCAGGGAACATCTTATAGATTAGAACTGCTGACCTTTTAATCAGAAGTTGTAGCTCTTTAGCACTACTCTACCTGCTTGGCCAAACCTTATATCTCTGGAAGTATGCACCACCACCCCAAACCCTCCCGATTAGTCTGGCTGAAATGAAACATGTTTACTGGTATGATACTCCGTGAATCTTGAGAGTATCTGGATGTTCTCCTGTTCTGGACATACAATAATGCTATTATTCTAGATCCCGATGGAAACAAAGCTTTACCTATAGTATGCATTCTGTTTCCTTCAGTGGGTTGACTTGGCAATTATTGTGTCTCCAATGGAAACCGCATCAGGAAAGAAACCAGGAGTTTCTTCTCGGTTCTTTGTAAATGGTGTAGGATTTCATCATACTTGAATTTGGCCATGCAGGTGAAGTAGCCCACTGAGATTATACAAGTCTGTAGTACTTTTGGCAGCTATCAAATACAGTCCCATTACACCAGGTCACTTAGCATTTTTGAATATTTAATTTATTGAATTAATTTTCAGAAGCACGAAAGACAATTTCAGATCATGAAGCGCTGTAAAAAAGGGAAGAAAATCGTTGGATTTGATAAGGAATGTTAGCCAGCCTTTCATGGGCTTCTGTTTTCTGTCTTTTGTTTTTTATTAGCGTGAGAAAGTTCTCCATGAAAGACTTGTTGATGATTATGAAAATGACTCTTTGCCACTCCTCTTTTGGAACTGAATTTCATTTCTCATCAGTCACAACACTAAAGTTCTTGGATTATAAAAACAGAAACTGCATTTTCTGTTTGATCATCATATTTGTGACAATATGATGATCAACATGAAAGAGATGAATTGGTCACTTGTGATAATTCTATCATGTGAATGACTTGCCACCAACTAGCAAGAGCAAAATGTGTGGTCAGCAGAGTTGTCTAACAGTCCTAATGTTGAGTGGGTGGCACTGGCTTCAAATCTTAGGGTTCAGAAGAGTGTCTTTAATTCTTTAGCCTCCATTCTAACCATTTTTTCCTTTCCTATTACTTCTTTAGGAAGTTTGATAACAAAGAAGCCCTGGTTAGTCATATATGAACCTTCTTCAGCTGCATAGAAAGGGAAATTGTTAGATTTTGCATTTCTAAATTGGAAAGAATTATCCATAATTATTATATTGGTTTTCCAACCAGGTATTTCTCCATCATGGCTTGCTATTTTTAGTCATATATATGATACCTGAGAAGTATGTGTGAATTTAAAATATCAAGTCACCTTTAAATGAGGTGGTATATTTATAAAGAATTTGAATGTGCTTCTTCTTGTCAAATACTCCTTTAAGAGTCCAGTTTATCAGTGTAGCATAGATACAGTAAATATAGGTTTAAACTTGTCATGTGAGTTGCTGTGTGAGTAGAAGAAGAAGAAGGTTTCATAAATATGGACTAGGCAAATACAGGTTTTACTAAATACATATTATGCTTCTTAATTTTTTAAAACAGTTTCCAAGGTATGTCATATGACTTAGCTCTGATCATATTTGGAGTCAACTTGAGGAGAAAAAGAATATGTAATGTGGATTTTTTTGTTTGTGTATGTGTGGTGACTACAAGATTATCTAGGAGCTCTGGTGGCACAGTGGCTAAGTGCCCAGCTTCTAACTGAAAGATCAGAAAGGTCAGAGGTTTGAACCCACCAGGTGCTCCATGGGGGAAAGATGTGACTATTTGCTTGCATAAAGATGTACTGTCTTGAAAACTCTATGGAGCAGTTCTCCTCTGTCCTGCAGGGTTGCAGTGAGTTGAATTCGTCTTAATGGCAATGCATTTGGTTTCTCGTTTGTAAGATTATCTAGGAAATTCAAAGATACTTTTGAAATTCTAAGATGCTGCTGTCTATAACTGGCATGTTGCTGTAAAGTATTTTACATCTCTCATAGGAGTGATGGCAACAGGTTCTGCAGAAATTTAGGAAGAAATAAATTGTTTTTGAAAACAAGTCCAAAACACTTTCCAGAAATTATCCTTGTAATACTTTGCTTTTGTAATATCTCACAGCAAATTCAAGGATGCAAAGAGAAAATTTAGGAGCCATAGACAAGAAAGAAAAGCTATAAACACTGGCAGTTCCCAAAGTTCAATTGTGAAAAAAAAAAAGTCTTGGAAAAAACAAGAAGCATTAACTAGGTCTGCAAGAGATGAGAATCTTCGAAAAGGGCTGACTCTTCTTCTTTTTTGTTGTTGTTATCTTGTTGATACCATCATCATGCCGTCGTCATCTCTGTCACTAAACAGAGATCAGTAGCATGACATCTGTTCCCTTGCAATTGGCAGGTGGTATCCATGCAGTCTGTCCATCAAGTCAGGGAATGAAGAAAGACGGCGAGTTGTCCCTTAAGTAGACCTTTAAATTTTCTTAGCAATGAAAGAGTCTGCATTCCTTTCTAATTGTCACTTGTATTGTAAAATGGCATCATTAATTTGTTCGAAATGGTGAAGATTTCTGATCCCAACTACTTAGACTCTGTTCTCTATGTTCTGGGTAATTTGTTTTCCAATAGCTAACTACTACTGGGAAATGGGAAGCCATGGGGTGCAGTGGTTAAGTGCAGCTATAGCTGCGAAGCAAAGAGTTGGCCGTTTGAATCCACCAGACGATCCTTGCAAAGTCTATGAGGCAGTTCTACTCTGTCCTGTAGGGTCGCTATGAGTCAGAATCAACCTGGTGGTAATGGGTTTTATGAGTTGTTACTAGGAAATGACAAGGTTAGCTATTTAACGGGTACTTATCGTATTTATAGAGACTTTTTTAATTTAAAATTTGACTGACTCAACTTAATATGACAAAGATGAAAAGCAAGCTCTTACCACATTTTCACCAGAATGTTAAAAAAAGTTCAAATTTGCAAAAAATCCAGTCATTGATTTTAGCTCTGCAGTCTCGACTTTGGGTTCCCTATTACCAACTTTCCTATCCCCTCCTGCCTTGCAGTCCTTGCCCCTGGGCTGGCATGCCCTTTTAGTCTCATTTTGTTTTATGGGCCTGTGCAGTCTTTGACTGAATGGTGAACTTCAAAGTTGGCTTCCTTACTGAGCTGAAAGGGTATCTGGAGTCCCATACTCCTAGGATTTTGCCAGTCTCTAAATGTTTCTCTTTTCGTTTTCAAGGTAACTATAGACAGGGGTGCTTTCTGAATATCCGAATTTGCTATTTGATATTTCAGGTGAGTATTTTGGGGATTGGAAATGATCTTCAGGGAAGAAATAAAATATTAGACACTCCTAAGTCTTCCGTTGAGTTATTATGTGAATTACAGTAATGGCCTGGATTTCTTTTTTGGAAGTAACTCAGGCAAACAGATTCATTCCCAAATGTGGCCAGACTGTTTGTCCTACAAATAATTCTCTACCAGAGAGGAAGAATTCTGCCCAATTGCATAAAAATACCTATAAATAATACCTACCAATAAGCCTTCTGAATACTTCACATTGCTGATTTTCTGTAACAGTTCCCTCAACACTGCTTTACTGACTGTGTCATGGTTTTTCCCTGGGATGTTTTCAGAAGAGGAGACAGTCACTCACACACAGATGAATCATTACATTCCCACATGATGGATGAGATGTGAATAAATCTCGGGAGATGGATTGGTCTAGGTAAGACTGTACGCAAAACAGAAGAGTAAGTCATTAACAGTGGACCCAAACAGTAATTTGTTGAGACACATGTCACTGTACCTGCAGAATACTAGATTTCTGTCTTGTCTGTGGAAAAGGGTCCAAGAAACATGACGGTGGACTTCTAGGTCTGTCCTTGCTACCTGGGAATTTGAAAGGATCCATAGGAGAATATGCAAGCACACAGCCAAGATTCTTTGAAGAAATATTGAATCTCACTAATATTTCATCTTCCTTTCTGAATACTGGGGGAGGGGGGAATTCGATGTGATTTAGTTAGAATTTCCCCAGACCATTATTACATTTCTACAAAACAAGAAGTGTTGAAACTGTCTCGGTGTGGTTAAAGAACAATAAACAGCAAATGCAATGTAAGCAAATGACTCTCTGGGAGTCTGGGGAACACCAGCTGGTGCTAGATTTTATCTTGGTTAGCATTTAAGTTTTATCTTTATAGGCATCTGGAATCTTCAGATTTACAGATGATGCCAAATCCTGCTAAAAAGTGAAAATCCAAGCCAAGAAAGAAAAAAATTATAGGAAAAAACATCAGGATATGTGAAGATCCAGCAAGTTATCGTGAAAGACCCAACTTCACCATGGAGGAAGTACAGTGGAACCTATGAGAGCCAGAACATGATGAGACTGCCTTGTTTTTCCAGGTCTTGCAAGTTTTCTGCCTTTGACAGGGTGACACTTTTGTATCACTCATTTTAGTGGAAAATATTTGAGCTTTCGTCCTCTGATTGGTTGCTGTCTTACACTTTCTGGCTTTTGCAGGTTTTACTGTAATGCATTTCTGAGAAGTAGTGCAAAGTGGAGCTTAGGGATGGCAGGCTTAGCACTAATAGAAAAAGTCTTTGAAAGAGACCAGAAAGTCATCAATAGCCTAGAGTCTGAAGTCCCGGCTCAGTGTTTTCCTTTGATCAATGAGACAATGTTGGGTCTCGAGTAAGATGTTGGGTGTAGCATGGGACGAAATTGGACAGAGATAGAAAACTGACCTTTGTTGTTAATTCCTATCCAATCATTTGCAACCAACTTATGATGACCCCATGTGTGAGAAGTAGAACTGCACTATAGGCTTTTCTAAGGTGTGACCTTTCAGAAGTGGATTACCAGGATTGTATCATGAGATGCCTCTGGCTAATAGTGAAGTCCTTAACTGTTTGTACCACCTAGGGACTCCTGAAAACTGTCCAACCTGTATTCAAAACCATGCATGACTCCTTGGAATTAGGACCACTTCATGCCATATGTTTTCAAATCTCAGAACAGATTTAACAGAGCTTGAAAAGGCTCAGTAAAAAGGCATTAGATGAAAAGGTAGCTTTGGTACATGAGGGAGCCTTGGTGGTTCAGTGGTAGAATTCTTGCCTTCTGTCCTGGAGACCTGGGTTTGATTCTGAGCCAGTGCACTTTGTGTGTGATCACCAGTCATCTGTCAGTGAAGACTTGTGTTTTGCTATGAAGCTGAACCAGTTTCAGTGGAGCTGGCAGATTAAGAAGAAAGGCCTGGTGATCTGCTTCCTAAAAATCAGACAGTGTGAGCCATGTAGATAACAATAGTTTGACCCACAACCAATTATGGGATTGGAACAGGGACTGGGCAGTGTTTTGTTCTCTGTTGCATGGAGTGAATATGAGTTGGACACTGACTAAGAAGTGGTAAATAAGAGACAGAACTTGTTACTTGGTGAATATTGGAAATAAAACTATTCTGAAAGGCTTTAGGTAACCAATGGCTAATACAGACATAAAGGAGGCACAAGAAAAAGATACTTGTGCTTTATCCTTATTTTTTGATGTTTATGTCACAAGGCACTGTAGTATTTCTGTGTCTGGCACATCAAAAGTGAGAAATAAATGGAAACATTATTATAGCTATTATTATTATTATAATTACTTTTATTACCACCTCCCAAGACCTGGATTAGGCCCAAATTGGAACATTCTCTTGGCTGTGAGACAGTTAAACTGTGGCAGGGCCAAGCAGTTATTCATGCTAGATTCTCTGTAGCATCTGGCTCAATGATTTACTTAGTAGACACTCAAAAAGTATTTGTTAAATCCTTAAGTGTTACTTCAATAAATAATAGTCATTCCTCACATTCAGAAGGTGCCTCACTCAGCCTTTTTAACGTGTTCTATTTTTTATTCCCCGCAATACTTTTCAAATCAAAATCTTCTAAGGAGATGAAAGGATTTTCAGCTGTTCTTTTAATACTTTATTAATATTGATTCTTTTCCCTTAAATCAATCACGTTTTGACTTCCCTAAGTAATTTCTTTATTATTACAATGTTGACACTCAGTTGGTCATACAGTCTGGAATATTCCTTAAAGAATAACACATTGTAAGTCAGAGACCATCTTGCGAATTTATTTTAGGAGATTTAATGGATGTGGGCATATTCAAGTTTCATTTTGTAGTAATCGTCTGTGCAAATTATTTCTCACACATGTTGACTTTTAAAGCAGCCGATCTGAAAGGCTTAATTGGTTCATTGGTGAAAATTATCTTTTAAAACCCTGGAAATTATAGGTTGCTAAAGCAAAGCCTATCAAAAGGGGGCTTTCCTTCTTTGAATTAACGTTGCTTTCTTTTGAGAGGAAACCAAAATTAACCTTCATTTGGTTAGAATGATACTGGAATCTTTATTACCTTCAAGAGTGAATAAACATTGATGACTGAATTGCTAGTCTGGATGTTTTTGTAAAATAACATGTTAGTGCACAATGCGTTCAAGGTGCTTGTCTAATCAACTGTCTTGCCCTGCCTGTTTATCCCGATAGCGCCACCTCATTTTCGCTTCATATTTTACTCTTTCTTTGAACAAATATAAATGGGTTCCAAATGCCTTGATTCAGGAATCTAGTGATTCAAAGAGAGAGAATTACTGGATCCCTCAGCCTTTCTCCCATACCACTCCTCCCCCAGGCCGGCCTGTATTTATCATTTCTTTCTTTGGATTTTCCTAGCACATCCTTCTTCATGCAATCTACTTTATCTGACATATTGTCTTCAGTGGACATGGTGATATGATTCCTAGTAGAGTCAGTGAGAATCTGGAGAACGAGGCGAATCTTCTGTTTCTCTTTGCGTCCTCTGCAGTGCCCTGCACATTATAGACACTCAGCTCATGTGAATGACTTCTCATGTGGTGGCTGGTGTCCCCAGGCATTCAGGTACATCCATGACAAATTTCACTTCCCAGTTGGCCAGCCGTAGAAATAGCGCTGAGCCTTGTTATTTGCTTGGTTGGCATCTGGCTGTCCAAGATGCTTTTATCTCAGCAAGAAGCTCAAGAAAGACGGCAGTTCTGCTTGGCTGTTTGTATGACCTTAGAGGGCTTCTGGGACAATGGATCAGAAAACTGAACACAATTTTCACATGCCTCCAGAGCCCCCAAATCGCTTGTACATTGTATTATTTAAGCTTAATTTTCAGAGCATTGGACATTCATATATTCAAATATAATTGCCCCTCAAAGCCTGCCCAAAGCAGTACTAGTGATAAGGAGACCTCTATTTTAATCTGGTTTCTCAAGTTACAAACCAGAGCTCTGTGATTTTGAATAACTGCTCTTGCTCTGATGCCCACGTCAATATGCACGTGTTTTGGTCATAACAGCAGTCATCAACGACTGGCATTTACTGATTGCCCGCAGTGGGCTAGGCACTCAGGAAACTTTTTAGAGGTATTATTTAGGTTTGGAAATGAATATACTAGTGCCTTTATTTTAAAGATAAGGAGATAAGAAGTGGGAGGAATTGAGTAACTTGCCCAGGTAATACTGCTAGCAAGCAGCAAAGCTAATATATGAATCGTGTGTGTGTGTGCGTGCGCCCGTGCGTGTGTGCCGCAAATGGTTTGTGCTCAGCTACAAACCAAAAGGTAGCTGTTCAGATCCACTCAGAGATGTCATGGCATGAAGGAATGGTGATCTACTTCTGTGTGATTACAGCCACTGAAAACCTTGTAGAACACAGTTCTACTCTGACACAGATAGGATCACCATGAGTCAGAATGGATGTATCAACAATGGGTTTACAGACACACTGAGCCCTGGTGGTACAGTGGTTAAGAGCTCAGCTGCTAACCCAGTGACTGGTAGTTCCAACCCACCAGCTGCCTCTTGGAAACCCTATGGAGTAGTTCTACTCGGTTCTATAGGGCTGCTATGAGTTGCAGTCAACTCAATGGCAAGAGATTTAGGCTTTTTTTGTGGTTTAGACACACATACATATATAAAATATTTCTGGGATATGTGTGTTTGGTTCTTCCCATTCTAAATAATAGAATGATCTCATGCCATAAAATAATCTGAATTCTTCATTCTTCATTCAGCACTTAACTGAGAGAAAATACCTCTTTCAGAGAAACTAGTCCAGTAAGAGGTTTTCCAGGGTAAGGTGACATAGGTAATCACAGTGACTTTTATTTCTTTAAAATGTTTTTTAAGTCTTGATAGCAAACACTAGTTCATCTTAATGGATTGATGTCCCAACCAGTGAGAAAGTGGCATGTTTATTTCACAGATGTGAACAGTAACCAAAAGTGGGGTACAGAGCTACTCTACGCTCAGTAATAAATGTGGCTGCTGAAAAACAATTGAGAACACTGACTAAAGAGCTGAAGAATGCACTGTGCTTCTAAACACCTCTTGTCCACTGTGGCTTGGCAAGGACTCATCACAAGGCCAGGACACACTGAACCACTCCTCTTCTCAACAATGTGTCTAACAAATATATTGGACTGCCCTTCTCTCCCTTTTCCTGTCTCCTTCTGATGACCCTGACCAACAGAGATGTGGATGAAAGAATGTCCCTGAAGCCTGATCTATCTACATTTCAACAGCCACGAGTCCTTCAATTCTTTCCCAAATACCACAGTCTGAGATGTCCTTGTTACTGATTTTCACAGTTTGTAGTTGTGCTCTAATTAATCATGTTTGTCTCTTTCATTTTTTCTGTATTCTTTGGGTCAGATTTCTACCCATGACTTGACTGCTCAGCTTGTTTCCAGGGAAACAGTTGAACTATCTCTGAAAATGTAAGACTCTGTCCTAACTCATCTTCACTGCATTTTGTTATGAAGGAAGATTTTAGGTGTTTATTCTTGAATTTTGTCTCTTGAAACATTTTTTCATGAAAGGCACGTGCAGAATTGTTCTGAGCTAATTCATTTTTTTTTTCTCTGTATGCAAGGCTCTGTTGAGAAAGGAGAGGAGTTGTTTACCGAGGGTTTGGCTGGATCAGGGAGAATCAGAGAAGGCATAGTATCAGGTTGTTTCTGGATTATCTGTGGCTTGTTGTGTGGAGTGAACCTCAACCATGACTTCTCTTAGCTGGAGATTTGGAGAATTGTTGACACAGCATCTGGTTCTACAAAGTGAACAAAAATAAGTATTTTGGAAGCTACACTCTTTTATTTGAGGCACTGTAATTCCTTACTTGACAAAACTTTTCCCATTGTCTATTGCTTAGCAAAAGAATCATTGCTGTTGAGTGGATTCTGAGTCATAGCGACCCTACAGGACTGGGTGAAACTACCCCCTGGAGCTTCTAGGGAGTGCCTGGTGGATTCAAATTGCTGACCTTTTGGTTAGCAGCCTCGTAACTCTTAAACACTGTGTCACCAGTGTCTCCATTTATTGCTTAGTGCCAGATTTTCGTATGAAAGAGCCTAATGTGTAAAGAATTATTGGGATAAAAACTTAGCCTACTGTTAAGCACAGCAGAGATCAAAGACAGAGCACTGTTTATTTAAGTAGAAACTCTGTACTCAGGCTGTGTTTGAATGAAGGGTCACTAAATTAAGCCCAATGATCATTTTAATGGGATTTTAGGTCTAATTATTATTTGAATAATTAATAAGTTCTCACCTCTGTCATAAGTGCTACTGGGAATTTGAACTTTAATAATTACCCTAACCTAAATATGTGGTGACAGTTTCTTTATAGCTAGTTTCATATTGTCTCTTCAGAGGTTACTCAGGGTGAAGTACCAAACCCATAGGAATTTTGATACAATTCCAAATGTGAGTTCACATTTGAAATAATTAGGGAGAAATGCAAGGTAGGATATTGTTAAATATTGACTTTCTGGTGTCTGTGAGGAGAGATCAAGGAGTACAGGGATAGTCAAGGAAAGACTCATCAATAAAAAGAGAAATAGAAAAGTGATGGACACCTTAGGAGAGGCTCAACCTGAGGAACAAAATCTGAAAGTCATAGAATAATTTATCTGTGAAGGAGGAGCAGTAGGCCTGCATAGGGCAAGGTCAGTGGGATTTGAAATAAATATCAAAATCATATGTCCAGCTTGAAAAAAATTCTGTAGAACATAAAACCTATCATAGATTAAAATCCTTTCAACAAAGTGAAAAGACAGCATACAGATTTAGAGAAAATTTTCAGGCACCAATTATCCAATGTTTGTTTCATATCCCAGACATCTAAAACTCTTCTACAGTTTAACAACAAAAAGACCACTTAATCAAAAAACGGACAAAGGACTTGAATATACACTTCACCCATCAGGGTATTCAAATGGCCAATAAGAACATGAAAAGATGCTCAAAGGCGTTAGCACTTGGGAGATGCCAATCAAAACCACAATAAGATACCGTGTCACCCTCATTAGAGTGGCAATGATCAATGAAAAGGAAAACAACAGGTGCTGGCAAGGTTGTGAAGAAACTGAAACCCTTATCCATTGCTGATGGAAACGTACAGTAGTACATGCAGCCACTGTGGAAAACCACTGGGCAACTTCTCAAAATGTTGAACACAGATCTACTACATGACCTAGAAATTCCAATCCTAGGCATATAACCAGAAGAAGTGAAAGCAGAAATGCAAACAGAAACCTGTGTACCAATGTTCATTGCAGCCAAAAGGTGGAAATGATTAAAATGTCCAACAACATGGGAAAGTATATATGAAGTCTGACAATTACGTCCACCAGCTTGATGGTTCTAAGCGCTACATACCTCGCTGCTGAATATCACTATGGTCACCTTCCAAGTACTCCCTTTGGGAAGCCACGCACTGGTGCTAGGACCCAGTCCTCCCTTCAAAGCAGTTTTGGAACTCTTCCTCAAAAGGACATTGTGTACGGTGGCACGGTGGCAAGTAACTTCATTGTGTAGTTGTTGGTGAGGGAGTTTTTAGCCAGTAAACAACTTTATTAGAACACTGATCTGGCCCCCAAGGACTTTTCTTTACCTGAAGATAAAGGAAGTATTGAAAGGAAGACATTTGAATGTCATTCAGGACATAAAGGGGTTATGTGATGACAGCTCTGATGGCCATTGCAGAAAAAGAGTTCCCAAGTTGCTCTAAAGGGTGGATCAGGCACTGGAACTGGTGCATAGCTTCTCGAGGGGAGTACTTCGAAAGTAACCATGCTGATATTGAGCAATGAGGTATGTGACATTTTTTCTAGGATGAGTTTGTGAACTTTATGAGCAGTCTTTGTACATACACAATGTAGTGTGTGCATTCAATGCCATATTAGTCAGCCATAAAGAGAAATGACGTCTTGACGAGTGTCACAGTGTGCATGAACCTTGAGAACATGATGGTGAGTGAATTAAGTCCCAGAAGGATCCATACTGTACGGCCACACTTTTATGAAATAAGTGGTGGGAGGAAGAAGGAAAGGGAGAGTCTTTGCTTAGGAGGTGCCGAGTTCATATTAATGGTGATGGAATGGTTTGGAAAAGGACAATGATAACAGTTGCAGAATGTGAAGAATGTAATCAATGCCACCAAATTACACAGATACAGATTGTTGCGATGTCAAATGTTTTGTTGTGTGTATTTTTACTACAATTAAATATATTTAATGAAAATACACAGCAAACATCCAAAAAACATCTTATAATCCAATTTTAGAAAAAGATTAACCCATACATTTTGAGGGGAGTTGTGCTGTGTGGACAGAGACGTGACTCTATCGGATGATGCAGAGTTCCCTTCACCGTGGGAAATACTAATCCCTCCCACTACCTCATGGCCTCAGGGTGGGGTCCTCCAGGAGGGCTGCCCCCAATTTGGTTTAATCTCACAGTGGTCTTGAGTTTAAGCCATTGCACGTTGCAAAATGAAAATGGTCAACTTCAGATTAATTTGGAGCAGATTTTGGTGATGATTGCATCATACCAAGAGTCAGCCTAGAATATACCTTCAAAGGACATATTGTTGTTCCTGTTAGATGCCACTGAGTCAGTTCTGTACAGCACAACAAAAGGCTGCCGCAGTCCTGTGCCATCCTCCCAAGTGTAGCGATGCTTGAGCCTGTTGTTGGAGCTGCCGAGTCAGCCCATCTCACTGGAGGTTTTTCTCTTTTTCACTGACTCATCCACTTTTCCAAGCGTGATGTCTTTCTCTAGGGACTTGTCCCTTTTGGTAATATGTCCGAAGTACGTCAAAGTATGTGAGGCAAAGTCTTGCTTCTAATGAGTATTCTCACTGTCCTTCCAAGACCGATTTACTTGTCTGCTTGGCAGTCTGTGATACAGTCAGTATCTTTCACCAACACTGTAACTGAACTGCATCTTCTTTTTAGCCCTTCTTCATCATTTTTTTCTGTTTGCTTTAGTTATTCTATGCTGAAGAGCAAGTCTCAGAGTCTCTTCTGATACCTATCTTAAAAGGCATAAGGTCGGTCATTTCAAATGTTTGGAAAGCAAAGCTTGATAGAAACTTGATGGGAATAATTATTAGCCATTTGGTCATTTTTTACCCCACAGGCAGTGTTATCTTAAGGTTTCTAGAAGAACAGTTTTTCTGGACCATATATATTCACAAGGTGTGTGTGTGTGTGTGTGTGTGTGTGTGTTATTTTGTTGTCATTGTTAAGAATACACACAGCAGGCTACGTAAACCGGAGACTCCATCAACTTGAGACCAGAAGAACTTTATGGTGCTTATCTATACCACCAGTAACCTCCCCAGCAGGGTAAGCAAAAGAGGCTCCTTGATGGAGCAGGAGAAAAGTGTGGAGTAGAATTCAAATTCTAGTAAAAGACCAGACTTACTGGTCTGACTGAGACTAGAGGAACCTCACAAGACCTGGCCCCCCAACTTTCTGTTAACCCAGAATTAAAATGATTCCCAAAGCCAGCTCTTAGACAAAGATTAGACTGGGCTGTCAGACATCAAATGATACTCAAGAAGTGTGTGCTTCTTAGTTCAAATAGATACACGAGACTGAATGGGCAGCTTCTCTCTGAAGGGGAGATGAGAAAGCAGGAAGGGACAGGAGCTGGTGTTTGGTGTTTGGAAAGCAAAGCTTGATAGAAACTTGATGGGAACAATTATTAGCCATTTTGTCACTTTTACCCCACAGGCAGTGTTATGTTAAGATTTCTAGAACAGTTTTCCTGGACCATATATGTTCACAAGATGGACTCAGGAAACCCAAGGTAGAAAGGAGGATTGTGTTGTCTCTTGTGTAAGAATTGCCACTGGTGTCACATAACAATATGTGTAAAAATTTTTGCATGAGAAGTTAACCGGAGTTGTAAACTTTCACCTAAAGTACAATAAAAAAGAAAGAGTATACACAGCCAAATATGCACAAATTCAACCATTTTCTACATACACATTTCTGTGACACTGATCACATTTCAGGTTGCGCAACTATTCTCATCGTCCTTTTCTGAGTTGTTTCTCCCACATTAACATAAACTCACTGCCCCTTAAGGTTCCTATCTAGTCTTTTGAGTTGCTGTGGTCACTTTTTTAATGGCCTTTCTCCCTTGGAACAAATCACATCTCAGGAATGGTCTAGGGCGTATATGTGAAAGACGCAAAATTATCGGGAGTCGCGTAACCTAGGAGGGCCTCCTTGCTGTGTTCCCTGCCCCTTATCAGAGACATGTTCATAAAGAGTTAATGATTTGCAAGCATAAGGTCTTTGGGCTGGGAAAGCTTTTTGCGCTCTGACCTAGTATTCTTTATCTTTGCCTAAGCCTTAGAAAACCTAGAAAGGGAGCTAAAAATAGAGCTCACATCGTTGTTAAAAATTTAAAGAATCTTCCCCTTGTGGATGAAAGTGAGGAGGTTTGCTCTAATATTTGACTTTTTTCTTCCATTCTCTCTTTAGCAGTCTTCAGATGTACTAATCTCATTGAAGCAGTCTGAAAGCATTTATGATCAAATACCAGAATGCTAAAAATAAGCCTTTGACTCTTTCTGTAGAGGTTACTGCAGCTTTCTCTTACCCTTTCTGGTCAGGTGGCCTTTTAGTAAGAGACGGATGTTAACAGTTGCTGGGGGCAAATGCAGCAGAAGTTCAGTAAATAATTCAAAAATAGCTACACTCATAACTGGCCCTCGGTGCTGAGCACTTTGATTCTGTTTTTTGTTTTTTTCCAGAACTTAAAGGGATTTTGAGAATGGTAATACAGCCCCAACCCCAAGGCCAGTGTTATTTTACACCAGTTCCCGTCTATAGCTGTCCTTTTTGCCGGGTAAAGCCAGCATCCCCTGAACACCCCTTTGGCATCTTATTCTTGAGTTTCCGGCTAACCACCTCATCTCACCCTTAGACCGTGTGGTATGGTGGAGCATCCCAACTGCTGGGTCATGGTGGGAGGGAAGGGTATCACTCAGGCTTATCACGCCAAACACTCATGGCTGGTACTTTTGCTAGAGCCACTGGGGGAAGAGAAGATCTCTTCCCGCAGAGGCCACAAAGCTGGCAGTATAACCTAAGAATGGAACCTGCCTGAATGTAAAGTCAGAAAGGAAGAAAACCGAGCCACAGAGTGAAATTCAGTCCTGATGACAGTCTTTGAGCACCTGAATCCAACTGAGCCTGAAGCAGTTCACCTACTGAACCAGGAAATTGTCACCAGTTATATTATCTGCATGGTTCCTGGGTGGCACAAACAATTCTGTGGTCTACTGCTTGCTAAAAGATTGAACTCAGGTGCAGGTACCTGAGAAGACAGAGCTGGGGCTGTGCTTCTGCAAGGTTGCAGCCGTGCATCTCCATGGAGCATAGTTCTACTCTGCACACGTGAGGTCCCCAAAATTCAGAATCAACTTAACAGATGCTACAACATAGTGTTAATATACATAAATGTTACATGTTATGAACAGTGCTTTTCTACATTGCTTCGAACATCATTTGCTTTTAAATTCTCACACAGAAACTTGTAGATGCTTGGTTTGTTGTTATTTTTCTTACTATTTTGGTAAAAAATGTACATGATAGAATCACAGACATTTCAGCATCTTCCACATGTAAAATTTAGTGACATTATTTAAGCTCATCTGTTAGTACCACCATCGCTACCATCATTTCCAAATTTTTCTGTCTTTCTTAACAGAAATGCAATGCCACATAAGCTTCGTGGAAACCTGGTGTCGCAGTAGTTAAGTGCTGTGTCTGCTAGCCAAAAAGTCATCAGTTCCCATCTGCTAGGTGCTCCCTGGAAACCCCGTAGAAGAGCTCTACTCTGTCCAATAGGGTTGCTATGAGTCCATAGCAGTGGTTTTGGTTTTTGTGTTTGGTAAGCCTCTTAACTGTCCCCTTCTTCTTTTCTCCTGTCCCTTGTGCCACGAATAAACTCTGATTTCTATGCGTTTGCCAATTCTAGATACTTCAGATGTTGGTAAGTGGATCATACAATATTTGTTCTTTTGTGAGTCATTTCACTCAGCATGTTTTCAAGATTCATCCATGTTGTAACGTAGATCAGAACTTAATTTCTCGTTGTGGTTGACAACTGTTTGTTGGGTGTGTGCACCACATTTTGTTTATCCATTCTTCTGCTGATGGGTGTTCAGGTTGGTACTGCCTTTTGGGTGTTGTGAACAGTGCTGCAGTGAACAGTGGTGTACACATTTGGGTTTCTGCTTTCAAGTCTGGGTATATACCTAGGAGTAGAAAGACTGGATCATACGGCAATTCTATGTTTTAACTTTTTGAGTAAGCTTATTATCTTTTCTGAATATCTAGTATCAAGCTTTGTGCTAGTCCCTAACCAGCAGAGCAGAGTCCACTAGCTTTGCTGGTCCCACTTCCATGGGTTTGACTATAAGGAAACAATCAGTCTAGAAATATGCAGACCACTTTCACTTGTAAAGGCAGTAAATGCAGTGCAGCGTGGCATCAGCTTCCCATAGGACAGCACAAAATCAGAGAAGCTGGATGCAGACAGCACAACTTGGAGGGTCACTCTGTAGCTCAGAAGTCAGTTCTGCATTGCATCTAAGTGAGTTCATGGTCTTCATCTGTCTCCTAAGAAACGTAAGATGGAAAATTTCCTGCCTTACTGGCAACAGGGAAGTGGATGACAGAGCAGCCTGCTGACAGCCTGTCTCAAGATGGGGAGTGTCACACAAGAGAGGGAGACGTGTGAGATATGGCTGTGTGAGAGCTCTTCCCAAGACTGCCCATCTTGCGTGACTCCAGGGAGGATCCCATGGGTGACACTGTGGTTGGCCTTATGGTCTGTGCGGAGGATGATGTGCAAGTCACCAGGGCACTAAGGCAGGACTGTCCCATACGTGAGCACTTTATGGCCTTCTGGGGATTTTTAGCACCAAAATGTTTTTTCTGAGAGGCTTAGTTGTTATCTCTATCTAGCTTAACTCATCAGCTATGCTAAGTATTTGTCAAATATCTTTCAAAATGGATTTATCAGCATGCTAGATTAGGGCTCTATAATGAAACCAGAACCACAAACCTGTTGCTTTGAGTTGATTCCTATTCATAGTGACACAACAGGACAGAGGAAAACTGCCCCATAGGGAGTGGCTGGTGGATTTGAACTGTTGACCTTTTGGTTAACAGTGGTAACTCCTAACCACGGTGCCACCAGGCCTCCTGCTATCATCAGGTGTGTTGTAATACTGTTCTATAGTTGTAGTCATTTCTTAAATTAATAATTTAACATTGTGATCTAGAAAATTAGAAAGTGGTACTTCAGTAAGACTAAGACTAAGTCTTATGTAGCACTTCAGTATCAAAATGAGTGATCTTCCTTTCTTTCTCAGTCATCTAGGTTTTCAAATGTGTTGAAGTACAGTTGTTCGTAGTAATCAGTTTTGATCTTTGTTGAATCAGTTGTATAATTTCATTTATTTATTTATTTATTTTTGTTTAACGTGACTGAGTGAAAATGTACATTCCTGTATAAATTTACACGCCCACCTATATGCAGCTTCCACTGCTCTCCCCGCCCGGTGACAGCACACTATTCCTCTCTGCTCCATACATGTCTCATCCTCCCAATAGCCTCCTTTCCCCTCCTCTCCACCCACTCTCCTTCCTCCAGCCAGAGGTCAGCAGGATGATATCCTATAGATGCCTAGAACCATAAAGTGCATCCAATATATGGTCACTCTGCATCACCAAGTCCAATCCATTCCTGTCCGAAGCGTGGACCTTCGTTATAATTTATGGGTAAGGGCAGCATCAGGGCCCAATTTCATTTTTTAATTTGGTTAGTCACTTTTTGTTTTGTTTTGTTTTTTCTATCTAGCTAGTAGTTTTTCTATTTTATTGATTCTTTCAAAAAATCCACTTCTGGTTTCATTAATTCTGTCTCTTTCATTTATTTTTGCCCTGATCTTTGTTAATTTCTTTTTTTTCCCCCTCTGGGTCTTTTGCTCTTACATTCCTACTTGCTCAAGTTATCAGTTTAAGTTGATAATTTTAGATCTTTCTCCTTTTTAAATGTAGGCGTGTATTGCTGTGAATTTCCCTCTGAGTTCTACTTTTGCAGTGTTGCAAAGGTTTTGGTGTATTATATTTTCATTTTTATTTGAGGAATTTTCTAATTTCACTTTTTGATTTCTTCTAAAACACAATAGTTTTCTTGTAGTGTATAATTTAGTTTCCACATATTATTTATTTATCCTTATTTTTTCTATTGTTAATTTCTATCTTCATACCTTTACGGTCAGAGAATATGCTTTGTATGACTTCAATCTTTAAATTTGTTGAGTCTTGTTTTATTTCCTAGCATACTGTCTATTCTGAAAGAGAATGAAGTATTCTGATGCTAGACAGAGTGTTCTCTATATGTTCATTAGGTCCAATTGGTTTATGGTTTTATTTAAGTTCTCAATGTCCTTAGTGATCTTCTTTTCAAATATTCTAAATATTCTGCCTGTAATGGAAAGTTGTGTGTTAAAAGTCTCCTTCTATTATTGTGGAGTTGTCTGTTTCTCCTTTCATGTTAGTCAGTATTTCATGTATTTTGGAGCATTGTTGTTAGGTGCGTGCATATTTTTGTTATATCTTCTTGCTGGAGTGACTACTATTATATAATGTCCTTTTTCGTGTCTGAATAGATTTTGATTTAAAGTATATTTTATCTGATATCAGTGTGACACTTCTGCTCTTTTTTGTTTACTGGTTGCATGAAATATTTTTCTCCATCCACAATGAGTCAGTGTTGACTCAGTGGCACTGGGTTTGGTTTTGGGTTTTCGTTTTTATTTTCTGTTTGGATTCTTATTTCTAAAGTATGTTTCTTATAGACAGCAATAGTATGAATCATGTTTTTTGAATCCATTCTGCAACTCCCTGCCTTTTGCATGGTTTGTCCAGACCATTTGCATTTAAAGCTATTACTGAAAATTAATTGCCTACCTTACTCTTCTTGTTATTTTGCGTATTTCACATCTTCTTTGTTTTTTAATTCTCATTTTTCTGTCTTTGTATTTGGCTACCTCCTTATACTGAGTCTTTTTGCTGTCTTCCTTCTTGTCTCCTGTCCCCACCCCCGCTTGGTAATTTCTTAGAGGTTACCACACATATTACATTACACAGCTTGCAACTACAACAGCATTTAACTTATGAACAGCAGTTAACATATAACCTTAGCATAGTAAATCTATTCCTGATATGCTCCTCTGTCTCCCATTTCTGTTGATATGTCACCGTTAACATCAGTTGACAACCTGTATTTGGTAAGTTTCCATTGTACTGATTTCTTATTAACCTTATATTGTATTGTTTGTATGATTTAATGATTGTATTTATTCCCTGAACTTATTTGTTTTTAACTGAACATTAACAAAATTTGCTTTTGATGGAAACCCAATTCCCTCTGCAAAATTTTAAGAAGCAGTGGACATTTTTGTCCTGTCATTCACCCCTCTGAGTTATTTGCATATGAGAGGCTGTCTTTCATTCCCTTCTGTGAACACTGAGGTTCTACTGGAGGCGAGGTTTGCTTAAATGGTCTTCTGTTGGGCTCTTCTCTATCACGTTTTCATGCATTAGCTCATCTTGGTCCCTGCCTCATGTCAGCACCCATTTCCAGCTCATCCTGCACCTTCTCTGGATTTGTTGTAGTGCCCACTTCCCAGCAGGCAAGCTGGACCCGCGGTGTGGCCTCCTCATCTGCAGTCCCAGCTTGGCGCTAATTAAGGCCTAAAGGGGCGTTCTTCCTGTGACACTCCTGGCTGGGTAAAAAAACAGCATGTCCACAGCTTAGTGAAACATTTTGTGAGATCATCATTAAGTCAAGGTGAACTTAAAAACGGCTTTGCAGCAAAACCGGAAAACAGTTGCTGCACCAACATGCCAACCCAAGTGCCATCTAGATGGATCCAACATGAGAAAACCTCAAATTTCCCTGCTTATAAAAGTGTTAACTCATAAATGAATTGATTTTGTGTGTCCAACTGTAGTGACTTCTTGACTGGAGCTTTTGATGTGTCTGTGAAGCTGTGGAGAATTCCAAAGATTTATCTGGATTGCTGGGCTGTTTGGGATAGAGTTGCAAATTGTCATCAACCAGCTAATCAGTTAATTGTTCACAAAATGGTGCCTTTTCTCAGTTCTTCTTCTCCTTTTGAAAGACATGTAGTCCTCCTCATGTTCCCCCCTCCCTGTGTCCCTCCTGCTCACCTCACCCAGGGGTTAAGGAGCGAAGGTGCTAATAATGTCCCTGCAGCCAATGAAGTCATGTTCTTTTATTATCTTTGGTATCTGACTTCGAAACCTGCCTAACTGGCATGTGCCGTTGGACAAAGTATCTAGTGCACCCCAAACTCAGTTTTTTCATCGGTAAAATGAGGCTAATCGTATCTTTGAAAACATGAGTTGCTGTAAAGCCTTAAATGACCAATTAGGTATGTATGAAGTGCCAATAAAAAATAAAGCATTCATGGTACATAAATCATCTGAGCACTGCGTCTGTTGGGGTGTTTTTCATCTGTCAGTCACCTTGGAGTTTTCCAGTATCCTCTTTCTATCAAAAGCACTTTGATTAGCACATTTTTTGTGTATTTTAGAAATAAGTCACTAGTAAACTAAACTGTGTTTCTCCTGCATTTTCATACATTTTCCAGTGGCCTTTTCAGCTATAGTTTCATTAAAGTTTATCATTTCAGAATACAGAAGTGTATATATATATATATAAAACTGAGTGAGTGGAAAAAGTGATTTATTAGTCCTCCCTCTCCCTAGAGAGATCTGATAGTGTTATATAGTTTCTTCAGTTGAGGAGGAAATTAGGATTGTCATTGAACAATCCACAATGAGAGTGGATTATCTAATTAATGACAATTAGAATCGTCATTAATGCTTTATTTGTTCCCTTACTGACTTATGTGGTGACAATTTACAAAGATGTAACTAGTTGCATTTAGAATTTATACTAGCCAGTTTCCATCCATTACTTTTATGGGCCTAAATTGCTCTGAGATACTGGAGTATCTCTGGGATATCTGACAGTTTTTCAAGACACCCACTACTGAGTAGCACTTTTTAAATGAGATGTAGCTCAGCACTGCATCCTGGGGAAATGCAGCATCAGAAAATCAGAGTCATTAATTCATTATTTGTACAAAAATACACTACTAGCTTCAAAACCCCCATGTACCTCTGATAATTTGAAAAATCTGATCTTGACTAAGACCTTTCTAAAAAATACAATAATTTACCTACTTCTGATGTGCTTTTGAAAACCCTAGTGGCATAGTGGGTTAAGCGCTATGGCTGCTATCCAAAAGGCTGACAGTTCAAATCCTCCAGGTGCTCCTTGGAAGCTCAGTAGGGCCTCTAGGGCCACCATGAGTCAGATGTGACTTGACCACAGTAGGTTGGGTGGAATGTGTCTTCTGTTTTAAATGTTTTTCTCCCATTGGCCAATATTCCAAAGAGCCCTGGTGGCAAAACAAGGAGCATTGGTGGTGCAGTGGTTAAGCACTTAGATGCTCATGGAAAAATTGGTGGTTCAAACCCACCAGCTGCTCTGTGGGAGAAAGATGCAACAGTCTGCTTCTGTAAAGACTACAGCATAGGAAACCCTAGAGGACAGTTCTGTCTTGCCCTGTGTGGGGTCACTGTGAATCAGAACTGACTAGATGCTGATGAGTTTTTGTCGGTTTTGTTTCGGCGACCCAGTGGTTAAGTGCATGTCTGCTAACCAGAAAGTCCACTAGTGAGCTGCGCCATGGGAGGAAGATGTAGGCAGTTTGCTTCCATAGAGACTGAAGCCTTGGAAAGCATTCAGGACAGTTCTGTTCTGTCCTAGGGGCCACTGTGAGTTGGAATCAACTTAACAAAAATGGGGCTAGTACTTTAAAGCCCCTAACTTTCCTCTTCCTTCCGTTTGCCATTGCTCTTGGAGGAGAGAGACCATGGCAGTCACTGAGGGTACAGGCCCTGAAGCCACACGACCTGGGTTAAGCCCCAGCTCCTCCACTTAGAAATTTTGTCACCTTGGACAGTCTCCTGTTTCTGTTGCACTTCTGTTTCCTCGATAATAGGATGTGTAAGTATTAGTAGTAGTTGTAATATTAAATGAGGGAGTACGTGAGACGGAAATCCGTTTGGCCGGACCAATGACAAACTCTTACAAGGTCTTCACGATCTATGGTTCTTACTTAGGAGAGCAAAATAAGGAGGAAAGCTAAAGGAAATCCACAGTGTTTGGCTTTTCCTTAGTCTCTGTTATTTAGTACAGTATGGCTCTTCAAAAAAATCATCATCGGATTTACAAACAGTATCTGATTTTGCCATGAGTTGGACCCCATTCAATGGTAATGGGGTAGAGTTGGAAATACACACACACACACACACACAGAGAGAGAGAGAGAGAGAGACAGAGAGACAGAGAGACAGAGAGACAGAGAGACAGAGAGACAGACTCACAAAAGCCCAGAGGAAATTTCACTTTCTCTGATAAAAATATTAAGCCATCCATTGAATTAATGAAGCTGAAGACTGTGTTAACTTGCTTTATTAGCTTCCTGCGACTGTTGGCTGGGCTATCACGTCTGTCCCATTCCATGTTGCTTGTTTTAAAAAGCAAACAGACCAAAAAATTGAATTGTAGGGCTTTACTTACATGATTCTATTGCCTCTGACTCAGCACGTCAATTTTATTCTCTGCTCAGGTTATATCAGAAGAAACTCTTACCTATGCACCTACGTACACCATTAGGCAAGAAACTAGGTGTAGGAAACAGGAAATGTTACTGTTCTGACTGTAATTATCTCTGTAATTATTAAACTCTTTGAAAGCCCAGCCCCTTAATGTAAAACGATGTCAAGCAGGAAATCCCTGGGTTTCAATCTGGGTCGAAATGCTTTTTTCTCTGTCTGTCCCCGGAAATTATTTCCTTTTGTCCCACAGTGAGCTAAGGGGTAAGCAGTTCATCTAGGATGCCTTGCAGTGATTGTCTGCATAACATGTAGATTTCTCCTTTATTGAATGAATAAATGGCTTCAACCTTTAACATATTTTTTAAAAAATCTAAATGAAATGTCAATTGTTTGCTGTTACTGAACCTGAATTTGGCACCTAAACTTTTAGGTCATTTACACTGTAGGGAAATATAATGGTTTAAATAATTCTCCTTGGTGTAAACTGGAATCATATTTTAGCTGAGAAATGAACTTGATCATGATGCTCAATGCTGACATAAATTCAACATTTGGTTATTCTTACAATGTCAAAGCTGGTATCTGTGAGTTCAGTATTTCAGGGAACACCCAAAAGAATTTTATATGGCTACTTTTTAATTGAAGTCATTTGTAAAAGTTGGCTACATTGGAGTGAGGTGAGGGCTGAAATGTGTGGAAAACTCACTAGCAGCCAAGTTCTTTGCTAGGTGGTTTATCTATAATAAGTCTGTTAACCTGACTCACCACCTTATATTACACTTCTTGTTGCTCCCATTTTATAGATGGGGAAAACAGCACCCAGAGAGTAATTAGCTTGTCAAGCTTATACAACTAATAAAAGGTGGAGGTGTATCAAGCTGATTCTAGAAACTGCTTTTTTCATATGCTGCATTTAAGAAATTATGACAGGTTAAGGTAAAGAGCCTCATACATGTGTCTTTCAAGTAATGTTGGAAATCCCGGCAGTGTAGTGGTAAGTGCTGTGACTGATAACTAAAAAGTCAGCAGTTGGAATCCACCAGATGCTCCCTGGAAATTAATGCAGGAGTTCTACTCCATCTTATAGGATTGCTATGAGTTGGATTGTTTTTTTCCCCCTAGTAATGTTACATTTAAAAGGAATGATTTTCCAAGAAGCTCTAATACTGGAACTTTTTTTTTTTCTGAAGACCTGCTATAGGAACCTCAGTACATGAAAGAGTTAAAAGTGGAGGGTTCCCTGTAGACGGGGAATGTGTTCAGAGCTTCATCCACCAGGCCACTTTCTCTCTCATCCATGACAGTCATGTGGCATGGTAGGTGCACCAGCAACACCTGGAGTACCGGGTCACAAATACAGATTCCTGGGTCTTGATCCCCAAGTATTCTAATGTGGGCCTGTGAGTCTGCATGGTAAAGACATGCATCAGGTGGTTCTGATACCAGTGTTTTATGAAGACCATGGAGCCAGAAAATGTACAACCTGTCCCTTATCTGAATTCCGTCAAGTACCAATTTCTTTGGTGCTTTGACAAGGTCCTCATGAGGCATCAATACAGGTAAAAACAATCAAATGTTGCTTCTTGTATGATAAAGACCAGAGCTGGGCCTGGCCCTTACAGACCCAATAGTATTTCTAAATGGATAGATGAATGAATGGATGCATGCATGGATGTATATTATAATTGCAAGGAATTCCTCAATGTTGGAAAATGGGAAGAGATACAACGTATTGTTCCGGTGTAGACAATACTAAGTTGAGTGAAGGTGGTAAGTGATAAGACAGAGTTAGAGAAAATGAAAGGGAACCGTGGATCAGCACCTGACTGTACACACACCCATACCCCCCCAAATTAAAACATATGTCAAATATTTTTAATATCTTACAACAAGGCAAACCAGCTTTACTGGAACTCTGTTAGAAACTAATGTTGAAATTCTCTCTGTTCTTTATCCATTAGTTACTTCAATGTAGCTTCCAGAAATAGAGGATGGATGGGGGTGGGGTGGGGGATATGAAAGACAGGCAGACTGAAGTGCAACATTTTAAATGACTTCCAAATAAATAAATAAACCTTGCACCTTTAAGAGGACCAGCTTCTGCTTTTTATGTAGCTGCTTTGGGACCTGTTGACTAAATCACCTGCCTCCTGGGATTCACAGGCTGAAAAGCTGTAATTCTCTTTGAAGCTCACTGTGGAAGCCTGCAGTTTTCCAGTTAGTGGTACTCTAATCCAAACCAGGAGCAAGATTCTTACTGGCTTTTTTTTTGAGTAGACTATTGAGTGACTGTGTGTGGTAACTGAACCCACACTTAATGTGCCAACATCAGCCCAGCAGTGACATTTCTGCTTCAGCTGTAGCTTACGGGTTCAATGCTAGTGTTTCTTCTCTGCCTTCTCTATTCTTATTTTTGCTTATTTTGCATCCCAGTAGTAACTTTTGCTTATTTTGCATCCCAGTAGTAACTGCTCCAATTATAAAAGGAGAAGTAACTCAACATTGTTGTTCGGTGTCATTGAGGAGGCCATGAATCACAGTGACCTCCTGTATGACAAAATGTTTGTGGTTCTGCCTCATCTTTATGATAGCTGGTTTGCTCTAACCCAGTGTTGCTGCTGCTGTGTATTTTGACTGTCTTCCAACCTAGGGAACTCATCAGCGAGCCTGGGATCAGGCTTAATTTGTTGTGGTCCTTAGGGTTTTCATTGGCTGATTTTTGGAAATAGCTTACCAGGCCTTTCTTCCCAATCTAAGTTAGTCTTAAAGCTTTGCTGAAACCTGTCCACCATGGGTGACTCTCCTGGTGTTTGAAATATCAGCATCACAGGACTGCAGTATGAAAAAATTGCTTTGAATCCACACCAGGTTTATACAAATAAAGAACAAGTGTTGAAGAATATATCGAATATTTTTAATAACAGTTCTTCTCATAAGAATTCTTCCTATTTACTTCAAGCAAGCACAACAAACATTAAAAAAAAAAAAAGACATTTGCTACTTTGAATAACTCAATAAAATCCAAATAAATGCCCCAGATCATACAACACTAGTGTCTCTGAAAGGACGAATTGCACTGAGGGGAAGATAGAATATTTCCCAATCTGCTGCTGCATGGAATGGTGTTAATAGGATATGTGGGAGGAGGAGGGGAAAATACATTCCTTGCTCAAATATACTTGGGACATAAAGGTTCCAGAAGGTGAAACTGGACCCTTAACTAGCATGTTGTAGTGTCCTTAAGATGCTAGTGTTCATTGCATTTCTCCACAAGGGGTGATAATATGCAGCGTTTCCCAAACTTATTTCACTGAAGAAGTCTTTTTCTTAGAGCATCTCACAGGATCACTGTTCTAAGCAACACACTTTGTAAAATATTGCCTTAGTTTTTATAGGGAGCCACAGAGCTACTGCAGAAAAATGATCTGTTTATTTTTCTGTTCAGAAAGAGCTGGAAAAAATATTAGCAGACTTGAGAGATGATTTGGTAAGTGCAGATTCTTGAGAAAACAATTTCAGTTTAAGGTCATCTATTTTGATACTGCTCCCCTATGAAACGTTCTAATTTTCTAAACTATTAAATTTCATCAAGAGATTTAAGTAATTTGCAGTGCTCCTACCTAACTCTGATTACATTTTTCACCATCTAATAGAGAGAAACTGTGAGGGAATGAAGCTAAATAAATGCTAGGTGAGGATTCAAGGAACCTGTGTGACTGTGAGACAGTGTTGAGGTTGTTGTAAACCAGTTGCCATCAAGTCATTTTCAGCTCATGGGGACCCCATGTAGGTCAGATTAGCACTAAGCACCATAGAATTTTCAGTGGCTGATTTTGCAGAAACCGATCTCCAGACTTGTCTTCTACCTTGCCTCTGGGTGGATCCAGTCTTCAGCCTTTGGGCCACCAGCCAAGCACTTAACTGTTTGCACCACCCAGAGATTTCAGGTATTGTTATTCTTGGCATGTAAGATGAGACAGTGAGTTGTAGGATTCATTCAGCTAAGAAGTTTATTCTTGGGTACTGCTCAGTCTGACTCAGCGACTCCATAGGTGACCAGATCATTCTCTTGTAGAGGCATTGTATGGGTCCAGACTACAAACCTTTCAGTTAATAGCTGAGCACTGAACAGTTTTATCACCAGAGCTAGTTTTAGCTAAATGATTTAGTTCTAGAAACCAAGTGGGAAAAAAAATTGATTTATCATTTGATTGGATTGCTTTCTCATTCATACTGTTTAAGAGGTTTCTGTATGTTGAGCATTATTAGATGCTGAGGATACAAAGGTTAGTGCTGATATACCTGATCTCCTGTGTAACAGAGTTTACAGACAAGTAGGTCATACAAGTGTACAAACAACTGGATTTTTTTCAAGGTGGTGTTGACAGATATTGTTCACTGTAATTGGGTCAGTATTTGTTCTGATTGGTTGATGCTTGTATTATTAACTACCACCAACTCTAACTCACAGAGATAGCTGTGTGTATCAAAGTGGAACTGTGCTTCATAGGGTCTTAATGGCTGATTTTTCAGAAGTAGATTTCCAGGACTTTTTTCCAAGTTGTCTCCGGATGGGCTCAGACCTCCAGCCTTTCAGTCAGCAGCTGAAGTTGTTAACCATTTTCACTACCCAGAGACTACATGTTGTTAGTAGATCTTTGATATTTTGAATACCACCCTGTTTTTACAATAGTTACATAATTAGAATACAGATTTTCAGTTTATAAGAGTCACTCTGACTTATGGATAGAGAATGGATTAGAAGGAACAAAGAAGGGCAGACAAACCAGTTAGAAGATCGTTCTAGCAACCCAAGAGAGTAGCTGGCGGCATAGGGGTGGATAGTGCCAGATGTGGGTAGGACCTGGAGAAAAATGGACAGATTTGAGAATTGTTTAGGTGATAGAGTGATACAAGGTCTGAGAGTTAAGTTCACATACTTGCCATCATACACTTACGTTGGCGACATAGTGCAGACAACTCGGTAAGGTCTTATAGCCTCAGCATGTCAGTGTCTTACAATTGTGTTCAAGTCCACATGTAGTGATGTCTTGCTGAGTGGGGTTCATTATTGTTCTTGAGTGTTTGTGTGTGCTGTCATGAAAATGTTGGAGCTTGAATTAGAACAATGAACAGACATTAAATTTCTTGCTAAATTTGGCAAGAGTGGAAGTGAAATTAGGTCCATGTTAGTCCAAGGTTATGGGGATAATGCCGTGAAGAAAATGGAAGTGTACAGATATGCCAAGCCAAACATTTTTATGAAGGGAAAGAAAGCTTCACTGATGAAGAGCAGTCAGGTAGCCAGTAGCAAGCAGAACTGACAAAAACATTGCAAAAATTTTTACTAACTGGACTAATAGTTAACCAAGTTTACTAGTTAGTACTGTAAAGGGCTTATGAAAAAGTTAGACAAAGGTAACCAGAACTTTTTGCCAACAACTCATGGCTCATGTATCATGACAATGGACCAGCTCACATGGCACTGTCTGTGAGTTTTTAGCCAATAAACAAATAACTGTTTTGGTACAGCCTACCTACTCACCTGGTCTGGCCCCCAGTGACTTTTTTCTTTACCTGAAGGTAAAGGAAATATTGAAAGGAAGACATTTGGAGGACATTCAGGACATCAAGCATAGTAGGACGACAGTGCTGATGGTCATTCCAAAAAAAGAGTTCCAAAATTGCCTTGAAGGTGGACTAGGTGCTGGGGTCGGTATATAGCTTCCCAAGGGGAGTACTTCAAAGGTGACCGTAGTGATACTCAGTAATGAGGTATGTAGCACTTTTTCCAGGATGAATTCCCAAAGTTAATTGTCAGACCTCCCAATTTCTAGCTCCAACAATCGTGTGTATCTGGATCCACTCACAGAGGATGAGAGCATGAAATAGGAGCACGTTTACACCAAGATGAGCATTTCAGTTTTGGACATGTTGACCTGAAGATACAATGGAATAGCCAATAGATGACCAAGACATAGCAAATTCATCTTGAACTTTGTGTCTGGTGAGACCATTCAAGAAAAGGTCAAGTCAGGTGACAGAGTTGTTTATCAAGTGATGATATACAGATCCACTGAGGTTAAAACTTGAGTCATACCCCAAAGATGTGGGATGCTGGATCTTTATACTTGTTTAATGTAGTCAAACAAACAGTTTGTGCCTCACTCATTCCCCAAGTAAAACTGATTTCTAATGTTGCTATACAATTAAACCCTCTGGAAGAGGCTTGGTATTATATCATAACATCACATGAAGCAATTCTGAAACCACCTCTGGCATATGGATCACTGATGAGGTACCCTATATCCAAAGGGTAGAGTCATTACTTGTATATTTCAGATAGTAACTATCCCACTGCACACATACATTACACTATTTTTTCAAGTGATCTTAAGGTAAGTTAGAACTTGTTATCATTAAAACGGTCCTGAAGGCCAAAAGAGAGGTCTGAATTGAAGATGTCTGTTAAAAACCATTAGCATATAGATGATAAAGTCACGAGAGCAAATGAAGTCCTCAAGGAAGGGGGTAGAGTGAAAGGGAAAGGCCCACGAAAGAGCTCTGGGAGCTGCCAGCACTGCAGATGTTGGGAGGGGAGACAGATGCTGCAGGCATGACTCAGCATGGCTCCCCAGCAGCTGGGAGGGAAGGTAGGTGCGGACTGTGCCATCCAGCTGGAGGGAGCTGAGTGCTTCAAGTAAGAGATGGTACTCCACAGTATCAAACACTCTCAGAAGATGAGTGGATTCAAATGAAAAGAGTCTTTTGAAGGAAGCTATTGATCTGGGCAAAAGCTGTTGCAATCTCATGAATCCAGTGAAAACCATATTACAGTGGGTGGAGGAATTAAGTCACAGGTGACCTAATGAAGACACAGCCAATGCCTTCAAGAAGAGTAGTCAAGACCTGAATCTTCGACTCTCAAAGAGTTGGAAAGACCCTTAGATTTCATCTAGTTTGTCTCCAAACTGTTACAGGGATCCCTCACAATTCCTCATCATTTTTGATGCACATATTGAAAACCTACTAAGTGTGAGGCCCCAAGCTATTTGCCAGAAGCCACTGAAAGATGGGGCGGAGCCTCTACACTTGAGTAGTTTGCTTTCTGATGCAGACGTGAGATAAATATGTGGATAAGATAAGAGCCAAGGATTTACAGCTTGTAAATTTCATTTTGGGGATGGACAGGAGTGTAGAACACAGAGTGAGGTGAGAATAGTAGAATAGTGTGAGTTTGTCCAGTCCGTCTATTTGGGTCAAAGCCGTCTTTCACACTCACTATCTGTGTTATTCTTTCTCTGCCTCCTCGTAATACGTAAAATAGGGGAAGTAATACGACCTACTTCATAAAGTCTTTTTTAAGGATTATCTGAAGATTAAAATAGTGTTTAGCATATACTCACTGCCATAGAGTCAATTCCAACTCATGGCAATGCTATAGAATAGTATACAAGTGCCCCATAGTGTTTCCAAGACTCATACAGTATGTATAATATAAAATGAACAATTTGTCTAATTCTTTACAATGACCTCAAACATTTACTTGGTGTCTAAAATAATACAGCCTAAATAATTAATACCAAGGGAAAAAAAAGCGAACAAAAAAACCCAAACCCACTGCCTTTGAGTTGACTTCGACTCATAGCAACCTTATAGGACAGTGTAGAACTGTTCCATAAGTTTCTGAGGAGCACCTGGTGGATTCGAACTGCCAACATTTTGGTTAGCAGACATGGCACTTAACCAGTATGCCACAAAGCTTCCTAAATAGTTAATACCAGAAAGAAAAAAATTTATTGTCTTGGAAATAAATTATTATAAATAGACTAGTTATTTTGACCACGGCAATGTGATGCATGTTTGCCTGAGCTAGAAAATACACTGGGAAGAAGGGAAAAAATGGACTTTCCTTTTTCTCAGCAGGTAGTACTCATGACAGGGGGTAGAAGTGAAAACCATCTGTTGTCAGTCTGCCCTAATTTTAAATAAATAATTTTATTTATGTTCATCTTTGTCCAATTTTAACAATGATTATCCTGAAAGAAATCACTGCCTTTTAATTGACTATTTGATAATGGCTATTTATCCTTTCCACAAAAAGAAAGGAGAAGCCAGAACCCATAATTAACAGTGTAATGTGCTGAAATAAATGGCCTCTTGGACTGAATACAAAGCCGAAGGGAGGGGTTTTGAATACTAATCCCATTGCTGCCTTGTCTCTAAGTAACAGGCCACAGATTCCTGTGCTATTCCTCTCAGAGGGCATTTATTTATTGTCCACATAAGATTTCCTTTATTCATTCAACAAATCTTTAGTGAGGACCTGTTGTATGATAAAGAAACTCAGATGTCACGGTGGTTAAGTAATACAGCAGGAAACAACAAATGCTGGCAGTTTCAGTCTGCCAGGCACTCTTTGGAAACTCTACAGGGGAGTTCTACTTTGTCAAGTTAGGGTTGCTTTGAGTTGGAATTGACTCAACAGCAATGGATTTGGTTTCTTGGTATGATATCATAAACACTATTGTTTGCACTGAAGATACAGTAAATCATAAACTAGCCAAATGGGTATGAACTCATGGAGGTCTACAATCCAGTCAATAGAGACTGAAAAGACAACACAAATGAGCAGTCATACAGTAAGTAAATCAAGAAGATTAGATGGCTGCAGGACTAAGAAGAAACTCAATCGTGGTTATTGCGTTGTTATGAAGGCAGACATAGGAAGGAAGATGCTACTTTGAGCAGGATGTCTCTTAGGAGGTGACACTTGAATTCAGATCTGATTAAGACCCAGCCACATTAAAATATAAGGATAAATTATTCCAAGCAGTGGGAATAGTATGTGCAGATGACCTGAGGCTGTGATGAGCTTGCTTGACTGAGGAGTAGAAAGATCAGTGTGGCTGCAGCACAGTGAACCAGGTAGACAGTAGTGTGAAGGCAGGCTGGAGAGGTTGGTGTGGTCCCGGCCATGTAGCTCAAAGGCTTGTGGGAGTTTTTTTTTAATTTAATTTTTTAACTTTACCACGACTTATACTAAAATAAGAAATGTATTTTCCACTGCAACGAAATACACAATGTAGCCTACATATTTAAAAAACTTCAAAAAGCATCATCCTGAATGGAGAGAGACTGAAAGACTTTTCCTTGAGATCAGGAACTAGACAGGATGCCCACTCTCACCTCTCCTATTCAACATTGTGCTAGAAGTTCTAGCCAGAGCAATTAGACAAGACCAAGAAATAAAGGGCATCTGCATCGGCAAAGAGGAAGTTAAAATCTCCCTGTTTGCAGATGATATGATTGTATGTGCAGAGAACCCCAAGGAATCTATAAGTAAGCTACTCAAACTGATAGAAGAGTTCAGCAAAGTCTCAGGATACAAGATAAACATAAGTAAATCAGTAGGATTCCTTTATACCAACAACGAGACTGTTAAGGAAGAAATTATCAAATCAATCCCATTTACAATAGCCCCTAAGAAGATAAGGTACCTAGGAATCAATCTAACCAGAGAAACAACAGACCTTTACAAAGAGAACTACAAGCCCTTACTACAAGAAACTAAGAGAGACTTAGATAAATGGAAAAACCTACCCTCCTCATGGATAGGAAGACTTAACATTGTGAAAATGTTTATTTTGCCAAGCCAATACGCAAAGCAATTTATTTATATAATGCAATCCCACTACAAGTTCCAGCGTCATTTTTTAATGAGATGGAGAAACAAATCACCAATTTTGTTTGGAAAGAGAAGAAGCCCCGGGTAAGTAAGGTACTACAAAAGAAGAAGAACACACTGGGAGTCCTCTCACTACCCGACCTTAGAACATACTATACTGCCACAGTGGTCAAAACAGCCTGGTACTGGTACAAGAACAGACAGATTGATCAATGGAACAGAATTGAGACCCCAGAGATGACACCATCTGCCTGTGAACAGTTGATATTTGACAAAGCCCTAAGACATTAAACTGGGGTGAAAACAGTATCTTTAACAAATGGTGCTGGCAAAATTGGTTATCTATCTGCAATAAACTGAATCAAGATCCATGTCTTACACCTTACACAAAAACCAGCTCCAACTGGATAAAAGACCTAAATATCAAACCTAAAACGATAAAGCTCATCCAAGAAAAGGTAGGAACAACAATGGAAGTTTTAATAGACAATGAGGACAGACCCCAAAATCTGTCAAAGAAACTACAATCAACAGAAGAGAAAATAGATAAATGGGAACTATTAAGAATCAAACACTTTTGCTCATCCAAAGACTTTATTAATAGAATTAAAAGAACACCCACAGAATGGGAAAAAATATTTGACAGCTCTATGTCAGACTGACACCTGATCTCCATAATCTATAAGATACTACAAAATATCAATAATAAGAAGATAAACCATCCAATTAAGTGATGGGCAAAGGAGATGGACAGACATTTCACTAAAGAGGAGATCCAGGCAGCCAAAAAACACATGCGGACATGTTCACAATCTTTAGTTATTAAAGAAATTCAAATCAAGATGACAATGAGACACTATCTCACCCCAACAACATTGGCCATGATTCAGAAGACACAAAACAACAAATGCTGGAGAGGCTGTGGAGAAAGTGGAACCCTCCTACACTGTTGGTGGGGTTGCAAAATGGTCCAGCCTCTTTGGAAAGCAATCTGGTGCTTCCTTAAAAAATGGATATCGATATACCATTTGACCCAGTAATTCCACTACTTGGAATATATCCTACAGAATCAAGGCCTTTCACACCAATGGACACATGCACCAGAATGTTTATCGCAGCACAGTCCACAATAGCAAAAAGATGGAATCAACCCAGATGCCCAACAACAGAAGAATGGATAGGTAAACTATGGTACATATACTCAATGGAGCACTATGCAATGATAAAGAATAACGATGATTCCAGGAAACATCTCCTAACCTGGTTTCAACTGGAAGACATTATGTTGAGTGATAGTAGTCAGCAATAAAGGGACAAATACTGTATGAGACCTTTACGATAAGATCTCAAAAACAGACTTGTGTATAGAAGAAAAGACTCTTTGACAGCTGCAAGGGAGGGGAGGGAGGGAGAGGGGGAGGGTTTAGTTTAGATGGTTGTTAGAAATCTGGTAGGGAGAAAGCGGTGATAGCACACATTAGGAACAAGAACAACATTAAGTGGACTTCAGCATAACTTGAGTACTCCTTCCATCTTAACTCAATACTGCAAGGATAGAGTAGCTGGGGTGGGGGGCAGGGGACCATGCTCTTAGGCGAATTCCAGGCCAATTGGCACAACTAGCGTTTTGCTAAGAGAGCTCTCTGCACCCCACATTGGTGAGTGGCGTCTGGGGTCTTAAAAGCTGCCAAGCTGCCATCCGAGGACACAGCAAATGGTCCCAACTCAGTGGGAACAGATGCTCACCGAGGACCAAAATGACATGTGGTAAAGACAACCTAGAAGACAGAGAGACCCACAGAGTGGGTGCCTTCATTGACTTGGGACCGGAAGAACCGGATGGTGCCCGGCCACCACCAGTGATAGCCACGATGGAGCTCACTAGGTTGAGTCTCACTGGCAACACAACAATAAAAAGGAGTGCATCCTGAGATCTCCACTAAAAGACCTCAATTGATGGTCCAGCGGTTTTGGGGTTCCCCTGAGAGCATGGCCCCTGGCCCTGATGCTGCCTTTACCCATAAATCATAACAAAGGTCCAGTCTTTGGACAGGAATGGATTGGACTTGGCAATGCAGAGTGACCATATATTGGTTGCACTTTATGATTCCATACATCTATAGGATATCATCCTGCTGACCTCTGGCTGGAGGAAGGAGAGTGGGTGGAGAGCAGCGGAAAGGAGGCTGTTGGGAGGATGAGACATGTATGAAGCAGAGAGGAATAGTGTGCTGTCACCGGACAGGGAGAGCAGCGGAAGCTGCATATAGGTGGGCATGTAAATTTATATGGGAATGTACATTTTCACTCAGTCATGTTAAATAAAAAAGAAAAAAAAAAAACTTCACAAAGCAGTAGTTAACCTTTAACACATGCAGGGTACCATGATGTTATTTTTTTCTGCTCTATGTTATGCATTGTTTTCATTGTAGATTATGAGTTACCAAATTGGGTCTTATGATTAATGGTTCATAGTTTACTGAAGTAGGATCTTTATACTACAGAGAGAAAGTTGGAATTTTATTCCATTAGTAGTGGGAAACCATTGGAGTGTTTTAAGAAGAGTGGTGACCTGATTTAAGTACTTCAGAAGACAACTCTGCTTGTTGAGTCATAGGCACAGAAAAGTGGAAGCAGAGAGACCAGGAAAGAGACTATGGACTTTAAATCAGGTGAAAAAGATCTGCTTTAAAAAAAAAGTTTGGAGCAGAAGAGAGGATGAGACATTCCAGGATTTGCTAGGGAATTGGATATGGTCAATAAGGAAGAGGAGATACAGGGAAACTCTTAAGGTTTGTTCTGTGCAGCTGTGTGAATGAGAGCCTTCAGTATGTGTATGTGGAGTATTAAGGAAGCAGAGGTAGGGGAGTGAAATTTGAAGGTTCTGCTTTGGATAAGTTATACATTTGGCCTGTTGATTAAACCTTGGGGTATAGCTGTCAAGCAGGCAGTTGGGTATTCAAATTATACACTCACAGAGGAAGCTGGTGTCCAAGATAATTAAGGGTGTCATTGACATGTCCTGCATGGAACTGGACGATGTCACTGGAGGAGAGAATGCAGGAACCTGGTGTTGTACAAATGGTTACTGTGCTCGGCTGTTCACTGAAATGCTAGAAGTTCAAGGCCACCCTGAGAGGCCTCGGGAGAAGGGCTGCGCAGCCTGTCTCCAAAAAATCGGCCATTGCAAACTCTGTGGAGCAAGGTTCTACTCTGACACACGTGAGGTCACCATGAGTCAGAATTAACTCGATGGCCAGTGGTGTTGAAGGAGAGAAAGTTGATGAAGGAGGTAAGGGTTGGGAAGGACAACTGTGGGCAACCCGAGCATGTAAGGGCCTGACAGAGGAGGGGGAAACTTCCCAGGAGTTTGGCCACTTGTTTGTCAGAGGCTTTATATTTTAGTCAATACTCCTCATTGTCACTGCCCTGGCCTTGTGGTACGCCTTTTCTCCCCTTTGCTGGACTAGTATGACTAGATCACTGATAAACCAAAACCAAATCAAACCCACTGCCATCGAGTTGATTCTGACTCATAATGACTGTATAAACAGAGTAGAACTGCCTCATAGAATTTCCAAGGACAGCCTGGTAGATTTAAACTGCTGACCTGGTTAGCAGCTGTAGCACTTAACTACTATGCCACCAGAGATCACAAGTAGTTGTGTTTTATATCGTTCAGTGATAGATATATGAATTCTCGTTCTTATATATTATCTGCCTAGCTTTGTGGTAAGTCCAGTAAGGTTAAGGACTCGTCCTCTCTTACTCTGCTATAGCCAAGTGCCATCGAGTCGGACTAATTAAATACATGTTGATTGAATACCTTCTGTATAGCAACCATATGCTGTGGATCATTTCTGAGCACAGAAGAGATGCTCAATACATAATCTGGGCATCAAAAAAGTCAAGAGGATAGTAGGTCAGCAGCTTTTTGCTAGGTAAGATGCCCTGAGGTACAGTTATTTCGGTGTATTTGTTACTGGGTGGGAATCCCAGCTTCTTGCTCTGCATGACTCAGTTACCCTGTAAACAAGAGACTGAGGTGGGAGAACAAAAAAGCTCCTTTATTTCACTGCAGAAGGAAATGGAGTCAGTCAGAACCGCTGCTCGCTAAGGCTGGGCAGTTAAGTTGCTTTTAAAAGAGTTTACAGGTAGGGATCTCATACAAGTTTCATCAGCAATATTCTTAATTGTTCAGTGGAGGCGCCATAAGGTTTACATATAACTTCCAAGCGAAAGCAGGATTCAATGCAAACTTGAAGGGGAGGTGCGCAGCAAGAGCTTTGGGGGGTTGGGGGTGTCTCATATTCATGGTCAATCTAGAATTAATAAGTGGCCAAAGAATCCATTGTATTGTAAGTGGAGTTTTTTGTACTCTTTATTGATAAATGATGACAAAAATTTTGTTTTTCCATGGCTAAAATTAGCTGTATAACTTCCCTACAGCACAGGTGGAAGTCTTTCCTACAGCCTTGTGTAAGTCTCTGTCTTGGATGACCGATTAAACTTAGCTCTACAAGGTCACAATGGGGAATGTCCTGTTGTCCTTTGGAAGGAGGATGTTGTGGATTAAATTGTGTTCCCTCAAAATATATGTTGAACTCCTGATCGTGGGAAGTGATCTTGTTTGCACAGGAATGTTTTCTTCAGCTGTGTTAATGGGTTCACAGCAGTGTAGGATGGATGCTAAACCTAATCACTTTTGAATTACAAAAAATCAAAATAGTCACAGAGATGATCACAGGAGGAGGAAAGATGCCAGGGAACTCCATGGGAGTGCTGGCAGATACTCAAAGACAGGCTTGCAGATGGAACCAACACAGCTGAGATCCTGATTTGAACTCTTTAGTCACCAGAACTGTAAGAAAATAGATTGCTGTTCTTGGTATTTCAATTATGGCAGCATTAGGCAAATGTGACTGTGGATATAGTATGTGCAGAATAACCTCAGTATAGACATTCAGGCAAACAGTTGAAATTTTGTTTTGTGTGGCCAAGAAATGAAGAGGGAGATCTAGAGACAGAGGGACGGGGTACACTATTTTGTTTAGACAGTTTACTCGGCCCCCCTGAGCTCTATTGTACCTGATAGTACAAATCATGATGCCAGTCTTCATTTTATTCCAGAAAGTCTGAATGTATTGTCAGGAGTTATTTTTGGTATTGTTGCTTTGTAATAATAGATTCTTCTTCCCAATTCATATTTTTTTAGGGAGAACCAGTATACATTTAATAAACACCTAGAACATAATAAAAGGTATACAGGTGTCTTTTAAATCAAGCAGACAATAGTGAGAATTAGGGTAAAAAAAAAATCTTGTTCTGACAAACCGATGACATGATTTAAAAAAACAACAAAAAAGGAGCAATTCTGACTCATCAACACTACAGGATACAGCAGGACAGCCCCATAAGGTTTCCAAGGAGCAGCTGATGGATTTGAGCTGCCGAAGCTTGTAGCCAGCCTTCGAACCACTGTACCACGAGGGCTCCGGATAATGTAATTAGGCTGTGTTTAAGCTCAGCTGTGCAAACACAATGTACTCACCATGGGAAGAGGCTCTTGTGTCCTGACAGGTCTGTCTAAACGCTTTCCCAGTCTACTCAGAAATGTCAGCCTTTTCCTTATGGTCCAGCTAGAACTACTAGAACACTGGAATATAACCTATTCAAAGAGTTGTCCACAATAAATTGTGTGTAAAAGAGAGAAAATTAAGTCCTTTCTCTTGGACATCTCACTGTAGCAAGATATTTAAGATATCAGCCAAAGGAAGAAGACCAAAACACATTCTGAGATTGGAGCTGGTTAGACAGTCTACTTATCTTAACATGTCCCATAAAGGTAGTTTTCCAGTTGAATAAAGCTTTTTTTGCTTCTAATTCCTCTATGTTGTAATTGAGACATTATAAAGATAACTCAGAACTCTGAAAATGTGTGTGTGGGACACCACCAAAGATGTCTAATTTTTTGTCAAAGGCTCAAAACTGAGGTTTTCAGAAGCACATTAAAATATGTTTAAGTTAGTGACTTTGGTTTTCCAGTTGTCAGGCATAAGAACTCATAAAAAGACCAGGGGGATGGAAGACTTATCTATGGGGTCGTTTTAGAGACTTTAAGTATTACCTTAGAGGGAAATGAGCAATGCTGTCCCCTAGACTGGATAATTAGCTGCTGGGGGAGAGACAGCCTCCAAGAGGTTAGGTGATTCACCCAAGGTGATGAGCTTACAGTGTATGAGACAGAGCAACAACATTCAGGCCTCCTGACTCAACAACAGCTGTACACACCTCCCACTCAAGTGTGCCACCTCCCAACGTAGCACACCTTATCAAACCTTTCTAGGTGACAAGTGCCCAGTTCAGCATCTTCAGGTACTTGATAAACATTGTTTGTTTGATGCTAGTGTCTTCCCCCCACCCAGTGAAACCAGGCATTGATCCAATAGCTAACTCTCTAGCTACTTCTGGGTGGTATAAATGATTTCACAAATCTAGAGAAAATGTTTGGAACAGAATTATTTAATACTTTGCAGTTAGTTTGAATAAAAAAAAATGACTCCACATAATATTATGAGTAATGTAGTCACAGTGACACTGTGTGACATGCGGGTAAATGGCTGCAAGGCTATGTCTTTAAGGTGGACTTCCCTCTCCTTATTTGTGCCAGAGATGGAAGAGGGGTGTGTGAAGAAAGCAGATTCATTTTGTTCTTGATAAAATTCTCTAAGACCTTATTTTATTTTCAACAGTTTTATTGAGATGTAATTCACACACTAATGTTGTGATTAGGTGCTCTTGAGTTGGTCCCAATTCATCACTGCTCTGTGTACAACAGAACAAGCTTTTCTGGTGGTCTTGCCACCCTGACAATCAATGTTGTATTAGAGCCCATGGTTGCAGTCACTATGTCAGTCCATCTCATAGAGGGTCTTCCTCTTTTTTGTTGATCTGCTACTTTAAAAACCGTGATGTTCTTTTCCAGGGACTCATCCCTCCTGGTAACATATGTATCAAGTACACGAGATGAAGTCTTGGCATCCTTGCTTTTAAGGGACATTCTAGCTGTCCTGCTTCCGAGATAGATTTGTTCATTCTTTTGACCAGCCAAGCCACTGTTGTCAAGTTGACTCCATTTCATAGCGACCCTACAGGTCAGAGTAGAATTGTGCTATAGAGTTTCCAAGGAGCACCGAGTGGGTTTGAACTGCCCACCTTTTGATTTGCAGTGAAGGCACTTAACCACTGTGCTGCCACGATTTCCATTCTTTTGGCAGCCCATGGTATGTTCAGTGTTCTACTCCAACATCATAGTTCAGAGGTATCAAGTAATTCTTCTTTAGTCTTCTTTATTCATTGCCCAGCTTTCACATGCATATGATGCAATTGAAAACCTATGCACATCTTAGTTCTCATAGTGACCTATTTGTTTTTGAACTCTTGAAGAGGTCTTGCAGCAGATTTGCCCAATGCAATACATTATTTGATTTCGTGACTGTGCTCTAATGGGTGCCATCCCATGGAATCCAAGCAAAATGAAGTCCTTGGCAACATGGATGTTTTCTTTACTGTGACTGTGATTTCATAGTGGTTAAGTGCTACAGCTGCTAATGCAGAAGTTGGCAGTTCAGATCTATTAGGTGCTCCTTGGAAATGCTATGGGGCAGTTCTGCTCCATCTTAAAGGAAATGCTTTGGGCAGTTCTGACTATGAGTCAGAAATGACTCAATGACAGTAGGTTTGATTTGATTTGATCATGTCGTTGCTTGTTGGTCCAGTTGTGAGGATATTTGTTATCCGTATGTTGAAGTGTAATCTGTATTGAAGGTTGTAGTCTTTGATCTTCATCAGTAAGTGTAACAAGTCCTCTTCATTTTCCACCAACAAGATTGCATTATCTGCATATCAAAGATTGTTAATGAGTCTCCCTTCAATCCTGATGCTGCATTCTTATTCATATAGTCCAGTTTCTAGGATTATTTGCTCAGCATACAGACTGAATAAGTGTGGTGAAATGATAGAACCCTGACACATTCCTTTACTGACTTTAAACCACGTGTGTACTATCGCTTTAGTCTGTTTGCAGAACTGCATGTTAGTCTAAATAAAAGTTCTGCATAAGCAAAATTAAGTGTTCTGGAATTCCTGTTCATCACAGTGTTGTCCACAATTTGGTATGCTTCACATTCAAACACCAGAAACTTCTTCCTAGTTTGTCTTAGTTTGGAAGAACCATGGCTGACCCCGCTGGTACTAGAAACGTTGGTGGAACAGCTTCTGTCATCAAAGCAAGTTGCAAGTTGCCACAGTAAAACAAACTGACAGACCAGTAGTGGATAATCTTTTACCATACAATTAACTCATTTACAGTGTACAATTCAGTCACTTTTAGCATTTTCACAGAAATGTGTAATCGTCGCCACTGTCAGTTTTAGAAGCTTTTTGTACCCTGAGAAACAAACCTTACATCCTCCCTGTCTCCTCCAGCATTAAACTTGTTGTCGAGTCGATTCTAATTTATAGCAATCCTATAGGACACAGCAGAAACCCTGGCGGTCTAGTGGTTACCTGCTACATCTGCTAACCAAAAGGTAGGCTATTCAAACCCACCAGATATTCCTTGGAAACTCTATGGGGCAGTTCTACTCTGCCCTGTAGGGTCGCTGTGAGTTAGAATCAATTCAATGGCAATTCATTTGGTTTTTGTTTTGGTGTATAGGACAGAATAAAACTGCCCCATAGAAAATCTGATAGATTCACTGCAGCCCTTTTCGTTAGCAGCCGAGTTTTTAACTACTGCCCCATCATGGCTCCGTCAGCCCTAGGAAACTATTAATATGACTTTCTGTCTCTAAAAACAAACAATAAGAACAGTCAAAAAACAATTTACTGTTGAGTTGATTTCAACTCATGGCAATCCTACAGGTCAGAGTAGGACTATGCTCCTTAGCGTTTTCAGTAGCTGATTGTTTTGGAGATAGATCACAAGACCTTTCATCCAGATTACCCCAGAGGTACTCAAACCTGCAAGCTTTCAGTTAGCAGCTAAGCTCATTAAACATTTATACCACTGAGTGACAATCTGTTTGTATAGATTTGCCTGCTAGGTACATTTCTTATGAATTAGATTATGTAATATACAGTCTTTGTGACTGACAGAGAAGCCCAGGTGGTGCAGTAGTTAAAGCACCGAGCTGCTAACTCAAGGGTCAATGGTACAACTTAAGACAAGGAATGGACCGGACTCAGGGACACAGAGTGAGCATGTGCTGATTGTACCTTATGGTTTTATACATTTGTAGAAGGCTTACTGGTTTCTTTCTAGAGGAGAGAGGAGAGGCTGGGGGAAGGGGACAGATCAGGTGTTTGTTAAGTGGCTACTGGAAGCAGAGAGTGAAAAGGAGGAGTGTGCTGTCACAGGGCGAGGAGAGCAGATAGAGTTGCAGAGAGGTGGGCAGGAAAAATTGAGTTGGATTGTATACTTTCACTTAAGCATAATTTTAAAAAATTTTGGCTTTATTGAACACCTTAAAAGAAAATGTCTGTGGTTCAAACACACCAGCCCTGCTTTGTGAGAGAAAGATGTAGTCACCTGCTTCAATAACCATTTACAGCCTTGCGAACCCTGTAGGGCAGTTCTCCGCCTTACAGATTTGCTAATTCAGAGTAGATTTGTTGGCAGTAGATTTGGGTTTGGGCTGTGGCTGGATTCTTTCAATGAGTATTCCGTTTTCAGAGTTCATCCATGTAGCAGTCAGTCTGTATTTTTGTGGTTGAATCATAGTCCATTGTATGGATATATCACATTTTATTTGTCCATTCATCTGTTTAATGGATCCTTGGATTATTTCCACTTTTTGTCTACTCAGAATAATGGTGCTGTAAAACCCCCAAGTCAAACCCATTACTGTCTCATGATTCTGACTCATAGCGACCCTATAGGACAGAGTAGAACTGTCCTATAGAGTTTCTAAGGAGTACCTGGTGGATTTGAACTACCAACCTTCTGGTTAACATCTGTAGCACTTAATCACTGTGCCACCAGGGTTTCCAATGGTACTATAAGCATCCATATACATGGTTTTGTGTGGACATAGGTTTTCATTTCAGTACATACCTAGGAGTGGGATTTCTGTGTTCTGTGGAGTCTGTAGGTGGTGTAAACCGTTAAAACATTCAACTACCGGCTGAAAGGTTGACAGTTCAGATCTACCAGAATCGCCTCAGAAGACAAGCCTGGAGATCAGCTTCTGAAAAGTCACAGCCTTGCAAACCTTAAGGAGCACACATGGAGTCCCCATGAATCAGTGTAGACTTGGTGACAATTAACAGCAACAACATGGGAACACTATGTTTAATCATTTAAGGAACTGCTGGACTGGTTTGCACAGTTTGCACCATTTTGCATTCCCACAAGCAGTGTATGAGGCTTTCAGTTTCTCCACCAACCCTGTTATTAGCTGACTTTTTAATCTAATCATCTTTGTGGGTGTGAAGTGATAGTTCATTTTTTTTTTTTTTTTTTTTTTTTTTTGCATTTCTCTGATAACAAATGATGGAGAGCATCTTTTCATGTGTTTTTTGGCCATTAGTATATCTTCCTTGGAAAAATGTATATTTAATTCCTTTGCCCATTTTTAAACTGGATTGTTTGTGTCTTCATTATTGAGTGTAAGAGATCTTGATATGTTCTGAAAACAAGTCCTTTATCAGATATATGATGTACAGTGTTTTTTTTTTTTTTTTGCCTCTTTCTGTGGGTTGTGTTTTCACTTTTGTGATGGTATGCTTTGAAGTACAAAAGTTTTTAATTTTCATGAAGCCTTTTTTATCTGTCTTTTGTTGTTTGTGATTTTGGTGGCATTTCTAAAACTCTATTGTGAAATCCAAGATCATGAAGATTTATCATTGTTTTTTCCTAATTTTTCTATAGTTTCAGTAGTGACATTTAGATCCTTGATTTATTTTGAGTTAATTTTTGTACATGGTGTGAGGTAAGGGTACAGCTTCACTCTTTAAAAAGTTGGCATTACATTGAATTTTATGTCTCTTCTTTATGCCTCGTTAAGCTTTGTTATAGTCATCTAGAGCTTCTGTAACAGAAATACCATGAGTGGATGGCTTTAAAATGAGATATTTTATTTTGTCGTAGTTGTTAGCCTGAAAGTCCACATTCCAGGTGTCCACTCAAGGGGAAGACTTTCTCTGCTGCCTCTGGCGGAAGGTCCTTGTTGTCAGCTTTCCTCTAGAATGGAAGATTCAGATGTGCAAGAGACCCTGAGTCCTTTCCAAAGGACTCATTCAGTTCTCAGCACTGCTTCTTAGTGGTATGAGGTCCCCAAATCTCCCTGCTGGCTTCTTTCTTTTATGTCTCAAGAGATTGCCTCAAGATTACAGTCTTATACACTGAGTCCTGCCCCACCAACACAACCGCTGCCCATCCCCCCTCATTAACATCATAAAAGCACAATTTACAACATATAGGAATATCACATGACCCAGCCAAATTGCTACACATTATCTTTCACGGACTACAGATCAGTCCAGGATAGACTCATATGTGCAGTGTGCTGAGCCTGGTTTACAGATCATTGATCCTGCCTTGGGGTTTCAAACTTAAGTTGATCTGGAGTGGAGAAGTGGTGACACCATGGGAACATTCTTCTCCTCGGTCAGAGGAATGGCCTCTAGATTGTTTTCGCCAGATTTAGTAATACCTTTTCTCTTGCACAAACCATGATGGTTTGTAAAGACTATTATCAGGCAATTGAAAACAATTTTTTTTTGGTCAGAGAGGATTTGAGTTTGTAATGGGTTGAGTATTCACTGGATGTAATGAGTGATTATTTATATTAAAGTGTTTTGTTTTATTTTAATCAAGTGTTAAATAGTGATAGTGACATTGACTATCACATTACCTGTTTGAGCAGGGAGTATAATTTTTTTTTAAAGCATTGCCGTCAACTTGGTTCTGACCCATAATGACCCTGTAAGACATAATAGAGTAGAGCTACTCCATAGGATTTCCAAGGTGTGGCTGGCGAATTCAAACTGCTGACCTTTTGGTTAACAGCTGATCTTACTTAATGAGTGAGTAACCAGGACTAGTGCATAAGTTAAATGCCTGAATTCTCTGATTCTAGAGGCATGCTTTTGTCCAAGTATTTCAATACAGCATTAAACAGGTGAAAAATTGATTATAAGAAGCATTTGTGAAAGGAAATGTGGAAAAAGCTAGGAGAAACTAGGGGAACAGTCTGACCGTGACACTGGCCTCACCCTGAGTGAAAGAGGGAGGGAGGGAGGGGAGGAGAGAGGGGAGGGAGGAAGGGAAATAGGTGGAGGTATCTTAGTCTCCAGTGCAGTTCTAGGGAAAGTTCCGCAAGGCCATTGGAAAATTCTCAACTGACATGTCAGTGGAAAGTGCCTGGGATCTCCTAGGAACGGCCCACTTTAGAGTACCTACTATACTCAGATATTGGCTGAGAGAAACATGGAGGAAGTGTGGCCTCAGTACAAAACTCAAAATTACCAGTTCTCTGTGTAACAGCTCTCTTTGTTCTTACTAAAATGAAGTTAAGGTCGTAAATGAAGACCTTAAGCCTTTCAACCTTCTGTAGCTAGGCAGATCGCCAGGTTTGAGGCTCACTGACTGCTGATAAAATATGCTATTGTCAGAGGAACTAGCCAGTTGAGCAGTACTAGTCTTTTTGTTTCTGAGCTCCGTTAGGCATCTAACCAATCAAAAACCAAACCCATTGCTGTCGAGTTAATTCCAACTTGCATCTAAACCAAATAAATAAGTAGTTCATTGCTGTTGAGTTGATTGTGACTCATTGCAACCATATAGGACAGAGTAGAACAGCCTCATAGAGTTTCCAAGGGACACCTGGCAGATTTCAACTGCCGACCTTTGGTTAGCTGATGTAGCACTTAACCAGGGGTAGTGGAAACATTAAACTTCTGTGAATTGCATCACACTACTGGCTACTGCGTACTTCTATAAGAAATCACCAGCTGAGGAGTATGATTATAAGGAAAAAGAGCTGATGGCTAAGGAGAAGCATGAAGACTTTTCCTGTTGCTGTGTGAAAACATTAGTTTGTTGCCCAGCTTAACTCCTATTGGCCAGTAAACAGGAGACTGGAGTGAGAAGGCAGAAAAGTACCTATATTTCATTGCACAAGGAAAGGAGCCAGCTGGAGCTGCTGTCATCAAGACTGTTGCTGAAGGGCAAGAGGAAAAGTGACTTTTAAGGGGTTTACAAGTAGGAAGTTCATACAAGTTCTGTCAGCAACATTCTTTTATTTTTTTTATTATGATTGAATGAAAGTGTACATTCCCATATAAATTTGCATGCCCACCTATATGTGGCTTCCAGTGCTCTTCCTGCCTGGTGACAGCATACTCTTCCTCTCTACTCCTTGTGCCACCCACTGGCATTCCTCCAGTAAGAGGTCAGCAGGATGATATCCTATAGATGCATAGAACCACAAAGTGCACCCAAGATATGGTCGCTCTGCATCGCCAAGTCCAATTCATTCTTGTCTGAAGAGTGGACCTTCATTATGATTTATGGGCAGGGACAGCATCAGGGCCAGGGGTCATGCTCCCAGTGGAAACCTGAAGCCCCTGGACCATCAATTGCTGTCTCTTAGTGGAGATCTCAGGGTGCACCCCTTTTTAGTCTCATGTTGCCAGTGAGACTCAACTTTATGAGCTCCGTTGTGGCTATCACTGTTGGTGGCCAGGCACCATCCTGTTCTTCCATTTACAAGTTGATGTAGACAGCCACTCATGTGAGTGTCTGTGTCCTCTGGGTTTTCTGTCCCCTATGTTATTTTGGTCCTCAGTGATCACCCATTCTTGCTGAGCTGGGACCATTTGCTGTACCCTCAGATGGCAGCTTGGCAGCTTTTAAGACCCCAGATGCCACTCACCAATGTGGGGTGCAGAGAGCCCTCTTAGCAACATTCTTAATCATACTGTGCAGGCGCAGTGGTGTTTACATGTAACTCCCAAACAGAGGGGTGGAGTCAAGATGGCAGTCATGTAACTCTCAAACAAAGAAAGCAGGATTCTAAGGCACAGGTCTGAGGAAGGCAGCCAAGAAAAAGAAACAGGATTCTAGGGCAAAAGCTGCCAAGGAAACTAAGAAAACTAACCAGGATTCTGAGGCAAAGCTGCTTGAGGTAGTGGAATTGTCCACAGCCTGGGGCATCTGTCTTACCTGTACAGGTTAGATCATTTAAAGACCGTCTAAGAGAGTATGAAACCTAGATCATCAAACCGTGAAAACCACTGGTGTGTCATCCTACCCATGGATGCATCACAGTGTAGCGAGAAAGGAGCTATTCATATGTTCAATATATGTTGCAGGCACGGAGACAGAGTGAAATACACAGTGCTGTGGGTGCCAAAGGAAGTAGCTCGGTCTGAGGGCTCAGCTGGTACATAATGGAGCTCATTACACATCGTGTTTTATTTTTCACTTAGTAACTATTGTTTCTGGAAAATATTTTCACATCTTTATTTTTTTAAGCCCTAAATAAATGATAAATGGAGAAAAGATTGAAGTTGTCAAGGATTCGTTTTACTTGGACCACAAACTGTGCGCATGGAGGCAGCAGTCAAGAAATGAAAGGATGCATCGCACTGGGGCAATCTGCTACAAAAAGGCCTTTAAAGTGTTGAAAGGCAAAGCTGTCCCCTTGAAGACTAAGGTGCGTCCGATCCAAGCCACGGTGTATTCACCCACCTCATAGGTGTGTGAAAGTTGAATAGCGAAGAAGGAAGACTGAAGAGGCATTGCTGCCTTTGAATTATGGTTTTGGAGAATGATGAGTATATCAGGGATTGCCAAAAGAACAAATGGATCTGTCTTGGAAGATGTACAACCAAAATGTACAAACAAGGCCAGAGAGACTTCCTCTCACATATGTAAAGTGTTATCAGGAGGAAACAGTCCCTGGAGAAGGACATCATGCTTGGTATAGCAGAGGATCAGAGAAAAAAAGGAAGACCACGTGGTGGTTTGACACAGTAGCCGAGACAGTGGGCTCAAGCATGTGACGGTTGTGAAGGTGGCACAGGGCTGGGCAGTGTGTCCTCCTGACACACATGGGGTCACTATGCAGTGAAACAGACTGGAAGGCATTTAACAACAGGCTTCTTCAGTGTCTTCATGCGGTGAGTTTTAAGTATGAACAAAAATGTGGATATCCTCCAAATATCCCACTTTGGAACTTGGAAACAACTCCCCGGCTTTCATATTCCACATCCTCCGTGTGACGGTGGAATTGTTAAGTGAACATGCAGAAGTGACGAGTAGGAAGAGGGTAAGTGGAAACTATTCTTAAAAGGGAAGCGCTTCCAAAAGTCACACCAGCTCTTTAGAAAAATGTCTTCCACAAAGTGCATTTAAATCACAAAAAGTAAAATAATTTCTACCTTCAAAAGACTTACAAGTCTTAAGAGATTAAAACACACTCACACACCCACACACACATGCACACACAAGAAACAGTGCCATGTGCCCAACTGTGACTGGGTTTTCCTTTCAAAAGTTATCAGTCTGTTGGTTATAATACATTTCCTCATTATAATGGCACCGTGGATAGTGTTTCACTTTTTAGGCCAGTTCACAAACCTATGAGATCTGTCAGTTAGGTCCACAAACTTGATTGTTCGAAGTGCTACACACCTCACTGCTGAATATCATTACGATCACCTTCGAAGTACTCACCTTGAGAAGTTATGCCCCGATGCCAGTGCCTAGTCCATCCTTCAAACCTACTTGGGAACTCTTTTTCTGGAATAGCCGTCAGAGCTGTTGTCGTATTACCCTTGGTGTCCCAAATGTCATCAAAACGTCTTCCTTCAATATTTCCTCTATCTTCAGGTAAACAGAAAAGCCCCTGGGGGCAGATCAGGTGAGTAGGGAGGGTGTACCAATCCAGTTATTTGTTTATTGGCTGAAGATTTCCTCACAGACAGCTATACAGTTAAGTCTGCACACTTATCACCATGCCGTTGTGGACAATGGGCATTCCAGAAAGAGTTCCAAAACTGCTTTCAAGGGTGTACTAGGTGCTGGCATCAGGTATGTAACACTTAGAACAATTAAGTTGGTGGGCTTAACTGTCAGGGCTCATACTTCTTTTGATTACCCAATCTGCCAGCTGTCCTTGTGACCTTCCCAGCCCCCATCCATTGGCACATCAAAGATACCTCAGTTACTCAGAAAAATCCAAAAGTTTATTTACAGTTATCTTCTTATGAGTCAGAATTGGAACTGACTCTGTGGTAGTGGCTTTGATTTGTTTTCTCAGGAAACAGAGAGCAATGGCTTGATTACGTTCCATGTGGTTAGGTTCTTTCCACTAGGTGAACTTTAAATGAGTCTATGGTTAACCTATGTCTTGTCACAGAAAGGGTTTGCATGATTTTTTAATCACTGTGTCTCCACCATGTTTGCTTTGTTCCTGTCTGTCTGTTTCTGGGCACATTCCACATTGGTCGGTGATGTTTGTGAAATTTTCTGTGCACTCAGAGGCATCTGTCAATATGGCCTCAGTGTCTTGTCTTTTCTTTTTTAATAGTAGGAAAGAGATGAGCTGACCAAAGAGTCCATTAGCAGACACTGTTGAGATCAGACGAAAAGATTCAGGAAAGACTGTGAGTCCATTAAGCAGTGGGTATTGCAAAGAGAATCTTCTAGAAGTAGTTAAGTTCCTCAGATAACTCCTCGAGAACTGCTGTTCTTAAAATGTTTAAGGTCCAATAAAGTTTTCCCCTTTAGATATACCCAATCATAACCCTCTCATTTATAAAATCTTCCAGGCATTAAGAGAACTCACTAAGATGTCCAGAAAAAAAGAATACTGTTAAACCGAAGCTCCATGCCTCACTCTCTCTAATCTGATGGATTAAAATACCCAAAACGGGACCTACTCCCATTGAGTCAATTCCAACTCATAGCAACCCTATAGGACAGAGAACTGCTCCATAGAGTTTCCGTGGAGCACCAGGCAGATTCAAACTGCCCACCATTTGGTTAGCAGATGTAGCAGTTACCCGCTATGCCACCAGGGTTTCCACTCTGATATATAGCAAAGAATGAAAAGAGGGAACATAATCAATTTTTAAAAGTACACTTTAATTCTAAAGGTTCTCTGTAGCATACCACATACTTTACATGTCATAAGGCATGGAAGAATTTGTATCAAACTAAAAGAAAAGGTTGAATATTTGAGAATTAGCTCTCCTTGGCAACCCTGGTATTAGAGTGGCTAAGCGAGCATTTAGCTGTTAACCGAAAGGTTGACAGTGTGAACCCACTAGCTATTCTTCAGGAGAAAGATGTGACAGTCTGTTTCTTTAGTGATTACTACCTTGGAAAACCTTTGGGACGGTCTCTTCTCTGTCCTCCTTCTATGAGTCAGCATTGGCTTGATAACAATGGAGATAGCTTTCTTTTTGAAAAAGCAAGAAAGTGTAAGGGTAAGTTTTGGCGCAGAATTCTGAAAACAGTAGTAGGTTATTGAAATGCAAAGACACATAAATATTTCTACACATACCTATGCAGAAGGGAGAAGACAAGCCTCACTTCAGCCTTTCCTCAACAGCTGTCAATCTCAAAATGCAAAGGAGCAGCATCTACAGAAAGTGAGGCAAGATAGTGCAAGTAAAGAATTTTATAACTAAGCAAGTTGGTTATACATGAATAAATATTCTCAGATTCTGTATACATCAAATACTCAGGATGTATACATACCCACTGCTGCTGAGTTGATTCCAACTTATAGCAAACCTATAGGACAAAGTAGAACTGGTCCGTGGTGTTTCCAAGGAGCACCTGGCGGATTTGAACTGCCAACCTTGTGCGTAGCAGACAAAGCCCTTAACCATTACACCACCAGGGTTTCTGAAGGTAGATACTAGCAGGTATAAACACTGAAAATGGGTGATAATTTAAAAAACCTATTTCTAGAGTGAATGGACTAGTAAGTGTTAAAAATCATTTAAACATACAATTATTTAAAGTATCTATTGGTAATGGCTACACAAAAGAAAGTAACTGTTACACTATATAATATAAAAAAGAGTTTCAGTAGAATAAAGAAGGGACATCAGTTGTAGAGCATACTATGCTAAAGTAAGAGACTGAAAGAAGAATAAGTAAACTATTACTATGCTCCCCCCACAAGTATTGTATTGTATTATATCTGAACTTAATAAATTAAAAACTTTGTTAAAAAATCCTCCTTAGAGTCATAAATGTGAACACTATAAAAGCACGCTATCCCCCTTCATCATAAAAGAGGAAGTAAAAACTATAGAGTGAAAAGAGGAATACAAATAAATAGTAGATGTCTAGAAAGAGATAGCTGCCCACGTCAACTGATGGCAACCTGGTGTTCGACAGAATGAAACACTGACCAGCTCTGGATCACTCATTGGCTGTTGTGCCATTCCATGCCAATGAGCATCTACCCAAGTTGGACAACGTTTTGTTGCGATCTGTAGAGTTTTCAGGAGCCTTGGTGACACAGTAGTTAAACGTTTGGCTGCTAACCAGTAGGTCCTTGGTGTGCATCCATCAGCTACTATGTGAGATGAGGATGTGGCAGTCTGCTTCTGCAAAGACTGCAAACTTGGAACCCCTGTGTGACAGTTCTACTCTGTCCTGTGGGGTTGCTTTGAGTCAGAGTTAATTAACTCCATGGCAACAGGTTTTTTGGTTTAGAGTTTTCATTGCCTGATGTTTGGAATAGATTGCTGGGTCTTTCTTGCTGGTCTATCTTCTTGTGGAAGCTCACCTGAAACTTGCCCACCATAGGTAACACTGCTGGTGTTTAAAAGGCAGGTGATATGGCTACCAGCATCATGACAACATGTAAGCCACCCCAGTATGACAGACAGATGGGTGGTGGAAAACAAATAAGAGGAAGCAAAAATACAACATCCGTAAAGATTGATGTCTGAGGATACTTACATGGTTATTGTTGGAATTTTTTTGTTGTTTTGTTTTCTAAGTGGTAGACTTTGGGGATAATACCTTTTGGTATTATCTAAATTTTCTACAGCAAGCATGAAATACCTTTCTACCTGAAACACATATTGCAATTAATATATGGTTATACTCATAGGCCTCCCACACGTATAACTGGATTCGTTTTTAAGAAACTACAGACTCATGCTTTTCTTGCTAAGAATTTTCTGTCTCTGCATCATTCATGAGGTTCACGTCTTCTTAATTAACATAGAGAGTAGGTGTTCATTGCAGTGTCTTAATCTCTGATTGGGAATTCTCATCTATTCCTCATTTACTAAGTCGTCCCACAGACATTTACACACAATCCACCATGCTTGAGACACTTGATAGGTGTTGGGGAAACAGCAAAAAAAGATATACCCCCAATCCTCAAGAATCAGTCTTAGAAGTAATACAACCAGAAGGTTCTTCAGAAGTGACAAGACTCCAGCTCTTTTTCTTAGGACACATCATCAAGAAAGATCAGGTAATAGAAAAGCACATCATATTTGACAAACTGAGGGTAAGCAGAAGTGTGGAAAATCCTCAGTGAGATGTATTGACACAGTAGCCATAACAATGGACTCAAACATAATGACAGTAACATATACGATTAAGTTTGTGAATTTGCAAACTTGCCACTATGCCACTATATACAATGGCCATTCCTGGAAGAGTTCCAAAATTGTTCTGAAGGTTAGATCAGGCACTGGCATCAGTGCATAACTTCCCAAGGGGAGTATGTTGAAGGTGACCTTGTGATATTCAGCAATGAGGTCTGTAGTACTTAGAGCAATTACGTTCTTGGACTAATTGTTGGACCTCATATAATAGGGCAAGAAGACCTCTGAGAATAGATAGAGGTGAGTCTGTATATTTTTTCATTGATGACCTAAACATTTCATGCTGTTAGTAAGAGTACCTTGGAGAAAAGGACATTTGGTAGAAGAAGCTGTTCATTTAACACCCAAATCTATGCATGTCGAACATATTTGAAGGCATATTTGTCAAAATCAGTAAAACCCTTTGTTTTTTTTTTAAAAAAAACTTAGTCTGGTGCTTTCAACAGAAGTGATTTCTCACAACCTCTCTGCTGGCTCTGCCTCATCAGGGTTTAGTTGGAGGTGTTTTAAAGAGTGAACTCTGCTAACAGCAGATAGCAAAAGGCCAAGAAAAGCCTCAGAGAGATGTGGCCACCATGGGTTATTTTTTAAAGTTCTGCTGGCAAACAATTGCCTAGAGTCAGTGTGACTGATCTCTTTTCTTCCTAGTGAATCAATGCAGTGAAATTTAGGGTTTTTATATGGGACACTGGAAACCCTGGTGACATACCAGTTAAGTGGTATGGCTACTAACCAAAAAGTTGGCGGTTAGAATCCACCAGACACTCTTTGGAAACTCTGTGGAGCAGTTCTGGTCTACAGGGTCACTGTGAGTTGGAATCAACTCCACGGCAGTGAGTTTGGTTTTGTTTTCATACAGGACACTTCAAATAGTCCAAGCTGCAATTGTCTTTTAACACCATTGTGAACATATTGTTAGGGTAATGCCATCACCTGTAACAGGAAAGGTTGTAAGTTATAGTATCCTAATGTCTTAGTGGAAACCCTGGTGGCATAGTGGTTAAGTGATATGGCTGCTTCCCAAAAGTCAGCAGTTCAAATCCACCAGGGACTCCTTGGAAATTCTATCAAACAGTTCTACTCTGTCCTGTAAGGTCACTATGATTTGGAATTAATTCGATGGCAGAATCTTAACACAATAGATGTTTATGTCTTGCACATGTTAATTCCGAAGCTGGGATTCCTGAGTGCTCCCCCAAGCAGTGATTCATGGATTCATTGTTCTTCCGTCATACGGCTCTGTCACTGTCACTAGGTAGCTTTCAAGGCCCGTGGTTTATTTACTTCAGGCTAGAAGGGGAGAGAACATGGATAGTTATGTGTAAATTTTGCTGCCAGGCCTGCAGAGCAGCACATATCACCTGACTCTCAGCCAGTGGCTGGAACTCAGTTACACCCCACAACTAACTGCAAAGGATGCTGAGAAATCTCGTCTAGTTTTATGCACAGGAAAAAGGAATAAGTTCAGTGAGAAACTAACCAGTCTGTTTCACAGTCTAGGTGCATGCCTCCAAATACTTGGATTTTCTTCTTACATGTTTAACACAGTTAGAACCCACTGAACCCCTGAAGGTAAGATCCCATTCTGCTCGTACGTGTACCTCCAGTGTTGGGAGCTGTCTGGGGAAGCGCAGCCTGCCGTCAGACCTAGCGATGGCTCCTAGTCTGCCTACCTAGGAACAGAAAGCATGTGATATACTCCACTTCCAACTCCCAACCTCACTGCGGTGCTCAGTCCTACTGTAAAGAAAAGACTGTTGTTGTTAGTTGCTGTGTAGTCATCTCTGACTCATGGCAACCATATGTACAATGGAAAGAAATGTGCCCTGGTCCTGAACAGATCGTCCTGACCATTGATCTGTGTGAGTCTGTCATGGCATCCATGTGTCAGTCCATCTCAACAAGAGTTTCCTGTGTTTTCTTTGACATTCTGCCTAACATGATCTCCTTTTCTAGGAATTGACCTTTCCTGATGACATGTCTGACATGAGCATGGCAGTCTCTCCATCCTTGCTTAAAAGGAATGTTCTGCCTGTAGTTTCTTCTAACCATGATCCTTCACTATTCTGACAATCCACAGTGCAATCACCACAGTTCTTCACTGATGTGAGCCAACAGCCGAGCAAGGAAAACTCCCGTTTGTGAAAGTGGAAGAGGGCAAGCACAAAGCATTCCTGGGCCAAAGAATTACAAATTTCTGCTGTGCCCCCGCTTGGGCAGTGGAGAAGGCTGGTTAATGAGCTGCTAATTCTACTTTTGAATTTTTCTCCTTTGCCGCTCCCTGTCGTCCCATCAGAAGTGGATACTGTGGAGAATTCCCTCCTTGCGGGGGCTGCCTGCCTTTCATGGCCACATTCTTGCTAATGTCAACTTCAGGGTTCTGATAGGATTTCTCTGAGTCCAAATCAACTCGGTGGCAGTGGGTTTAGGGTTAAAACAGTCAAGTGCTTTTTTAAATTCAGGTTTTTGTTTTTTCTGCCCTCAAATACATAGGAGTGGTAGATATATTTTGTTCCTACCAGTTTCACACGCTAGTAATCGTAGCCCAAGGTTTTATGTAAAATTCTTATCAAATACGCCTTGTTTCCTTCCTTAGTCCAGTGTCTCTGTTCCTCAATTTGTTTGTCAATAGCTTGTGCACCTGTGAAAGAGCAGGCTTGAGTTGAAAAGTGTTAAAACTGCTCTTTGCTACAAGACTGACTGGCTTGTTTCTACCGAAAGATCTTTTACTCAATGGCTTTTATTCTTTCACTCTTTGGTGTGCATAGTCTCGATTTTCCAACCCTACAAAGCATTTGATTTCTCTAATTCCTTCTAATTCTGCGTGAGAATTTACCAGTTCTTCCCTGAGATTATATTTTTCTAGTAATAGCTTACCAACAACAGCCGGTAGTAGCAAACACATACTAACATTCTGACTTTTTCCATCCATTTTTATGGGCTAATTGAGTATTTCTTTAGTCTTCCAGGTTATTCCGGATGACAGACTTACCAAAGTTTTTGCCAGTAACACCAGCCTCTGTCTTTGCAGCCTCTGATACTCATTTTCAAGCTGCACACAACCTGACTGTGCTGAGCTGATTTATGGCTTCTATTATAGCAAATGGAAATCCTGGTGGTGAAGAGCTACAGCTGCTAACCTAAAGGTCGGCAGTTCAAATCCACTAGGTGCTTCTTGGAAACCCCATGGGGCGGTTCTACTCTGTCCTTTAGAGTTGCTCTAAGCCAGAATTGACCCAAAGGCAATGGGTTATTATAGCAAAGGAGCCCTGGTGGCAAAGTGGTTAAGAGCTTGAGTGCTATCCGAGAGGTCAACAGTTTGAATTCATAGGCTGCTCCTTGGAAAGCTGATGAGGCAGTTCTGTTGTGTCCTGTAGGATGGCTGTGAATTGGAATTGACTTGATGACAATGGGTTCAGTTTGGGGCTTATTAGAGTATTATTCCACTTCAAAGTACTAATTTCTGTGTTTGTTGGGGTAACCTTTGCTGCTCTAATAGGTAGATCTACAAGTATTGTCATTAATTGCCATTGAGTCAGTTCCAGCTCATGGGAACTCCATGCATGCAGAACAGAACTGCTTTATGGGTTTTCAGCACTGTGATCGTAAAGCACCGGATTGCCAGGCCTGCCTTCGGAGGTACTGTGGGCAGGTTCAGACTGCCAGCCTTTCAGCTGGTAAAGCCACTGCCGTCAATTCTGACTCAAGTGCCCCTACAGGTCAGAGTAGAACTGACCCGTAGAGTTTCCAAGGAGCACCTGGTGGATTTGAACTGCTGACATTTTGGTCAGCAGGTATAGATAGCACTTAGCCATTACACCACCAGAGTCTCCGTCAGTGTTTAACCATTTGTGCCACCCAGGGACTCTGCTTAGTGATTCCATGTAATAGAGGTTTCTTTCTTTCCCATACAAAGTTCAAAACACCTGTACCTAATCAGCTTTCTCTGGTGTTGTGGCTCAGACAGTCTTCTTCTATCTGGTACTTTTCTTCGACTGCAGTATGTGGCTTTTGTGTCACCATGCTTGTCAGTGCACTGAAATAGGACAATGTCTGGAAGTTCTCACATGGGAGTTCTTTATGAGTCAGGTGACATTTCTGCTAACCGTTCTTTGGCTAGTTCTCCGTCACATGACACTGCAAGGGAAGCTGGGGCCTGTGTGTCCAGGAGGAGGAAGAAATGGATTTGATTACATTGTCTCTGCCACAATATTCTTAGGCAATTCATTTAATCCTTGTTCGTAAGTATCCTAGTTTGTAAACTAGAACAGTAAATCACTTATCAAGTGAATTAACAACCTTCTTATGAAACCTCTGTTGGTTGCTCACATTGGGCTGGACTTAGGTGCTTTTGGAGTGATAAGTATACTGTCTTTATATTTAAAATCATGGACTTTACAGTCAGTTAGACACCTGTTGCCACTACTGTGCATTTTGGCTATAATAAATATTGCAGTTGAAGTAATCACTGAACCACTACAGCACAACTCTTTTCTAGATGACACCTCTTTGCTTGTTGTACCTTCAATGGCAGGATTTATAAATAAGAATTTGTTAGATCAAGAGTCTGTTTGTATAAGTGGCTAATAAAAAAAATCCCCGTGCTGTTGAGGCAATGCCAACTCATAGCGACCCTATAGGACAGAGTAGAACTGTCCCATAGAGTTTCCGAGGAGTGCCTGGCAGATTTGAACTGCCAGCCTTTTGGATTAGAAGCAGTAGCACTTAACCACTATCGGGGTTTTCAATAGAAAACAATTATGAGTCGGCTCCGACTCGACGGCACTTGGTTTGGCTTGGCATGATGTAATTGTGTTTCTTTCAATGTATGAATGACAAGCCAATACTTTGGTGTCACAACTAAAAAAATTTATCTATAACCTATCCTCTCATTTATGGGAATTTTAAAGACATACCATTCGACATAGTTGGATGGAGGTGGATAGTTAACCTCTTGGGAAGATTTGCCAGAGTCACTCCAAATGTGAGTCAGTCTTAAAAATAATGTATTTTTAAGAATTATCTTTTTATTCATTTATTTACTGAAAGAATGTTTGTTGAGCATTCATATGTTCTTCTCCTCTGCTGTGTGTTGTCCCTTCCTTCACCTAGAATAATTCTCATCTAGTATCAAATTAGTAAATACCTCTCTCCCTTCCTCGTCACCTTTGTAACCATCAAAGACTATATTCTTAAGATTTCTCTTGAGTCCTTATAATAGCAATCTCATACACTATTTGTCCTTTCATGATTGACTGATTTCAGCATAATGCCTTCCAGATTCCTCCGTGTTGTGAGATGTTTCTCAGATTCATTGTTGTACTTTATCACCGTATAGTATTCCATTGTGTGAATATAGTATAGTTTGTTTAACCATTTGTCCAATGTTGGGCACTTAGATTGATACCATCTTTTTACTGTTGTGGACAGTGCTGCAGTGAACGTTAGTGTGCATGTTTCAGCTCTTATTTCTCTAGGATATATTCCAAGAAGTAAGATTGCTACATCTCATGGTATTTCTGTCTCAAGCTTTTTAAGAAAGTGCCAAATCAGTTTCTGAAGTGGTTGTAGCATTTCACATTCTCACCAGTACTGTAGAAGAGTTCCGGTCTCTCCACAGCCTTCCCAACATTTATTATTTTCTGATTTTTGGATTAATGCTAGCCTTGTTGGGATGAAGTAGTATCTCATTGTAGTTTTGATTTGTATTTCTCTAATGGTTAATGGTTGTGACCATTTTGTCATATAGCTGTTGGTTATCTTAATGTCTCCTTTGGTGAAGTGTCTGCTCATATCCTTTGCCCATTTTTTAATTGGATTATCTATTTTTTCATTGTTGAAGCTTTGTAGTATCTTGAGATTTTAGAGATTAGACACTGATGGGATTGATCATAATCTTTTTAATTTTTTTTTCCTAGTCTGTAGGCTGTCTTTTCACTCTTTTGTTGAAGTTTTTGGATGAAGATAACTTGATTTTTAGCAGTTGCCAGTTTTCTATTTTCTCTTCTGTTGTTTGTGTATTATTCACAATATTTTATATGCTATTTATGCATGTATTAGAGATCCTAGCAGTGTCCCTATTTTTCTTCCATGGTCTTTATGATCTTAGATTTTATATTTATGCCTTTGATCCACTTTGAGTTAGTTTTTGAGCATGATATTAAATATTGGTCTTGTTTCATTTTTTTTGGCAGGTGGATATCAAGTTGTGCCATCATTATTTGTTAAAGAGACTGTCTTTTCCCCAGTTGATGGACTTTGGGCATTTGTCAGATATCAGCTGCTCATATGTGGATGATTTTATTTCTCGATTCTCAATTCTGTTCCCTTGGTTTATGTATCTGTTGTTGTACCAGTATCAGGCTGTTTTGACTACAGTGGTGGTGTATTAGATTGTAAAGTCAGGTTGTGAAGCCTCCTGCTTTGTTCTTCTTTAGTAATACTTTCCCTATCTCAGGCTTTTTTTTCCTTTCATATAAAGCTACTGATTTGTTTCTCCATCTCATTAAAAAATGCAATTTGAACTTGGATCAGGATTGCATTGTATCTATAGATCGCTTTGGGTAGAATCATCATTTTCACAGTGTTGAATCTTCTATCTTCCCTGGCACACACTGGAAACTTTCAGTCTACAGGTTGTATGCATAATACCTACAAAAGCTGGAACATGTGTAAGGCAGAAACATGTCAGAGTAGGAAAACTCAAATGTGTCCCACTAAAATGAATGATAGAGAATAGTGGTAAGACTATACTTGTCAAAGGCAAAAAACTTGCAAGACCCAGGAAACAAGGTGATCCCATTGAGTTGTGGTCATCACTGGCTCCACTGTAGTTATCTGAGTGTATTTCAGTCATGCCCAAGTTCTATAATGTTCCCTAATAATCTCAACCATAAATAATGTTCCCTTCCCTGAATTTGTATGCGTCCTTTTCTGAAATGCTTGCAGAATACTGTCACCTATCTGTCTGTCTGTCTGTCTATCTATCTATTGGTCCATTTGTCCATCCATCCGCCCACCCATCCACCCCATCTCTCTGAGCCTATGCTCAAGTACTAAAGATAAATCTACTCTTTGTATACTTGAGAGAAGTATACAAAGAAGTCTGAATCCTTGCTTTCTTCCATATTTTAATGAACTATCTGGCCTGGGAATTCTAGGAATGAACCTAGACATTCCCTTTATGTGACTTCACTTGATTTCGGAGCAAGGGCTGACCTCACACCTCCTAACTCTTGAATTCTGTGACCCAGGCTTCCTGCTCTAGCTCCCTGCTCCCAAATGTTACCCCCAAGAGGAATGATGCCTTTCCTCATTGTATCCACAATCCCTCTTGCATCCTGGCTCCACAGCATAAAAACTATTTGGAAAAAGCAAACAAACTGTCCCCATCCCATTCAGTACTTTCGCTCTTAGAAGACTATCAGCTCTATCCTAATTATCTTTTAATACAAAGCATGAAAAGTGCTGAAGCATGAGAAGGAAGGTAGATTTCCTTCATTTCCTAAATAAGTGCTGCTCCACTTTCTCTAAATCATTTTCTGTCATTACTAGAGGTTTTTATGAACAGATCAATCATTGTGCTGGTTTTAGCTCTTGGCCCACTGTGCTCTGTTGCACATTAGTATATTGGTGTCCTCACTTCCCCATATGGCCCCCAAAAACCTGATCTACGTGAATAAATCAGAAAACCTTTTGCCGTGCCCCATGCAACGCAGCATGAAACGTTGATAAACAAATGCAAATTATAAAGTCACTTGTGTTCTGTTATATAATCAGCATAATCTACAACAAGAAGCATCATGTTATTGTGTAGTTTGAAAGTATGCCTTGTTGCCTTTTGGGGAGAAGCTGTGTTATGGTCTCATGATTCTGTCATCAGATCAACATTGGGACCTCCAGTTTACAGGAACAGTAGTTTTGTAACATCTTGTACCATTACATATTTCTGAGCCTCTGGGTTTATTCAGTGCTGGATACCTGAAGAGATCTTTGTCTGTCTTCCCCAGCCCTGTGATACTTGATAGTTTCTCTGGCAACAGTGATATAACAATGAGACAAAGGCCTAAAGATAGAATTTCAGATTAATTCATACAGTGGCTTGACATTTCAAAATCATTTGGGAAAGGACAAACAAATGAATGGTTGTTTTCCACAAGTATATAGATCTACCTAAGAAAATAATACTTTGAAGATGTTAAGGTGATAGTCAAGGGTGACCTGACATAATGACTGAATTTTCAGCTGACATTCTGTTTTGCCTCTTGGTTTTATTTTTCTGTAGCCAAGAAGTGCCTTTATATTTACTGGCATACATCAAGAATATGCTGAAAGTTTTAGTAAGTCTGTAGATCAGCTACCTTTAGATCAGCTGCTCGGTAGACTCTGACTCATGACCACCCCGTATGTGTCAGAGTAGAAGTGGGCTATCCATAGGGTTTTCAGTGGTGATGCAAACAGGATGTGCTTGGCTGCTAACTAAAAGGGTGTTGTCTTAGTCATCTAGTGCTACAGTAACAAAAATACCACCAGTGGATGGCTTTCAAAGAGAAATTTTATTCTGTCACAGTCCAGTAGGCTACAAATCCAGATTCAGGGCATGGGCTCCAGGGGAGGGCTTTCTCTGTTGGCACTGGAGAATGGTCCTTGTCGTCAGTCTTATCCTAGACAGGGAGCTTTTGAGGTGCAGGGTCTCTGGGTCCAAAGGGTGTGCTCTGCTCATGGCACTGCTGGTTTTCTGGTGTCAACTCTGTGCTTGTTTCACTTCCCTTTATATCCCAAGAGGTTGATAGCTCAAGGCACAATATGCTCCTATAAACAGAGTCCTCCCTTGCTAACACAAACAGCATCCATCTCGCCTCATTAACATCACAGAGGCAGGATTTACAACATGTAGAAACATCACATAATACCAGGAATCGTAGCCCAGCCAAATTGCTACACACAACTTTGGGGGAGACACAATTCAGTCCATTACGGTTGTTCATTAGAGGCCACAAGAAACACCTCTGAAGAAAGACCTGGTGATTTATTTCCAAATAAACAGGCACTGAAAGCTCCATGGAGCAGTTTATTCCAACACACACACAGTCACCATGAGTGGGAATGGATTTGATGTCAACTGGTTTTTTTCAAGCTGCGTCTATAAAGAATCATCTGAAGATGATTCCTCAAGAGAGGGCTCCTTGGTCAAGTAATTTAGAGATATGCTATATACTGTCTTCTTTCTGGAGATTCACAGTGTGCATTACCATTTAATTTTGTTTTACATAATCTTGCGTACATCAGGGCTTTCTGAGAAGTCCTGTGGTGAAGCTTCTCTTCATATTTCTTAGCCCTGCACATGTGAGCATATTGGACACCAAACCCCTCCTTTGTTTATTTGCAGGTAACAGCAAGTGCAATTTAGAATGCACTCTGGGAATGTGTGTTCTAGATTAAGGATTCTCAAAAGTTGGTTGTTGTGAAGAAGCAAAATTTAATAATGTATTAGGGATTGACATACAGTTGCTAACTGTATTTTCCAAGTAGAGACATAAATCTGTCTACTACCTGTATCGATCCATCATGTGCTCCTTGGAAACTTTTTGAGGAAGTTCTACTCAGTACTCTAGGGTCACTATGATTTAGAATCAACTCTACAGCAGTGGGATTGGGATTTTAGTGTACTATCTATGTTACTATCTGTGTCACAACAATTTACTCTTACAGTAATCTACTGTCAGAAATAATTTCTTCAAGTAGGACATTTAACCACTCAGAAATAGAAATATTTTGGAGGATTTTTTTCTTATAATTTATTTGTTGTTATTATGAATATATCCAGCAGAAAATACACTGATTCATCAATTTCTGCATGTACAGTTCATTGATATTGATTACATTCTCCAAGTTGTGCAACAATTTTGCACCTCCTTTTCACAGTTGCTCCACCCCCTTAACGTGAACTCACTGCCCCCTAAATTTTCTACCCAGTCTTTTGAGTTACTGTTGTCAGTTTGATCCCATAAAGATACTTCTTAAAGAACACAATGCTCTAGGCAGACATTCCTCACTAGTTAAGCTATTGCTTGGTTTTTAGAAGACTTCAAGGGATATTTTTGGTTTAAGCCTTAAAGATTATGTCAGAGCAGTAATTTTGGTTGAGCCAGCCTGTAAGGCTCCAGAAAGTCTGAAGTCTATGAGAATTTGAAATTCTGTTCTGTATTTTCTCTCTTTTGATTAGGATTCTTCAGAAGACCCTTTGATCAAAATGTTCAGTAACGGTAGTTGGACACCATCCAATTTTTCTGGTCTCATGTCAAAGGAGGCTGTTAGTCTTGGATGCGGTTAGCAACATATTGTATTTCTTACTCTTCTTTCCTGTCTTTTCTTCTTCCTCTCTTCCTCCATGTGAATAGAAAGCAATTGTGCCTTGGAACCTTTTAAGTTTTTAAAACCCGAAACACTATGCAAAAAAACTCTTGAAAGTTTTTAAGACCCCAAACACTACACAATAAACTAGGAGGTAGAACAGAAGCACTAAGCACTGTATTAGGACCAATTCCATAGAATATACCATGAAACCATGACTCTTAAAGGCCTGGAGGATTTTGTCTTAAGAATAAAGAAATTCTCAGTTTGTCATGGATTTAGCTTGTTTAATTTACTGCAAGGAGTCATGGCAAGGTACACAAATAAGGCCTCAAGACATCCACGTGACACTAGAGAATCAGAATAACAATTACAATGTTAGTTTGAATGCTAGAGTCCAAATCTTTAATGAGTGGTCTTGGGGAGGAGAGCTGACCACTCTTCAGACTCACAGGTGGTCCCCTGTAGCTAGGCTCTCAGGTCTAGTTTGTCAGGTAGTACCCTCAGCAGGTGGAGAGAACTTTTGCCCCCATCTTCTGCCCTGGGAAAGAGCACAGAATCCATAGGTTTATGTACAAGCTGTGCTGTAATGATTGACCAGAATTGGTATGTTTTACTGCCCATTACGAGAATTATCAGATGATATACTTATGTCTCAAGATAAATTCACACTTAATGAATTCAAAATTTTGGGAATGGTTTTATGCTATATTTATGCTACCATACCAATTGATAGATATTTAAAATTAAGGGGGGTGTTAGTGACGAGGGAGGCCTGGTTGCCCAATGGTTAAACACTTGGCTGCAAACCCAAGCATTGGCCATTTGCACCCACCCGTCTCTCCATGGGAGAGAAGATTATAACCCAGGAAACCCCATAGGGCAGTTCTACTCTCTCTCATGGGACGTGAGGTCGCTGTCAAACATCTGCTCCATGTCCCCTGATAACAACCGCGTCTTATATGACATATTTATTTTCTTGTTTACTACATACTTGTCATACTTTTATTATCTATTTCCAAGGTTACAACAGCTTTCTATGGCTTTTTTAAAAATAGTTTCTAATGATTTATAATTAATAGAGAGCATCATAGATGTATACATGCTTCTAAGTGCAGAAATTCTTTGTTTCTGACTTCGCATTGTAAGTGACTTATATGCGTTTGAAAGCATTATAAAACATTGTTAGCTGTGTAAATAACACAGAAGCATATGTAGTAGTGACTTACACATGTCTGATTTAAGAACTTTACGGAATCAGTTATTTGAGAACATACAGAAGGAACCCATAGCAGAAAGCACAGTAAAAAATACGTAAACTTAAAACTTAGCTACATTAAGCTTCATAAAAATTTCACCTTCTTTTTTTTACCCACCTTCCATTTTGAACCAGTAAGAATTTCATCATGAATGTACAATAAACATCCAATGTTTTTGGCTGTCCCACATTCTGTCCTCTTTTTTTTTGGTAGCAGGAACCCCATTCTTCTGTAAGGGGAATTCATTCAATGCCATTTTCTTGGGGTGATGCTGGGCAATTGTCTGTGTTGCTTGGTCAGGAGAGTGGTTGTGTGACTTGGCGTGGCCCATTTATTTGGGCCTAGTGTCCCCTGACCCCAGTCTTAGACTGTCGGCTTCCATCTTTCATATGCATGGGGAAGATTTCTTTCTTGACAGGCAGAGTAAGATCAAATCTCAACAGTGTCAGCGCAGCACTTAGATCTAACTATGCCTGAAGCGAACTCAACCCGAGACTCAGTGCTGAACTGAGACATATTAGAGCCTGAGCAAAAGGAAAAAGCAGGAACATATATCCTATTTCTGTTAAAATTTTAAACTTCTGTTCATTCTGTTTTTTACATTACATTTAAAAATCTTGCATTAAAATATTTGTCTTGATTATTGAGTTTTCAGTGCTTACCTTGGTTTCACATCTGAAGAGAGTGCCTCACTGCCTCACCCCAATTCTGGCTCTCTCTGTCTTCTGTTTCTTTTGCTAAAAAAACCCACTGTCAGAGAGTTGATTCTGACTCAGAGCACCCTATAGGTCAGAGTAGAACTGCCCCATAGAGTTTCCAAGGAGTGCCTGGCAGAGTTGAATTGCCAGCCTTCTGTTCGCAGATGTAGCACTTGATGACTACTGCACCAAGGTTTGCTTTCTCATGCTAGTTACTACAATTCTTTTTTATTTTAGACAGTTTGAGTAAGAGGTGAAAGATCCCCAACTAATTAAACCCAGAGGCACCTTGGAAGAAAGGCCTGGTGATCTACTTCTGAAAAATCAGCAGTTGAAAACCTTATGAAACACAGCTGTGCTCTGACAGTGTGAACACTGTGAGTTAGAATTCACTCCGTGGCAACTGTTTTCTTTGTTTGATTTGTTCCATCGTCACCAAAATAACCATGCTCATTGCCACTGAGTCATTTCTGACTCCCGGCGACTCTAAGACACGGTTGAACTGCCCTCTAGAGTTTCTAGGGAAGGAATGGGAGATTCGAACTGCCAACCTTTTGGCTAGCTGCTGAGCTCTTAACCACTGTGCCACAAGGCCTCCTCTTAGATACTACATAACGTACTTTATATTTGCTGAGAAATTCTTATGTAGGTTACCAGACTCTTTGGTGTATGTTATTTTATCCGAGTCTCATAACCACTCCACAAGGATTGCCAAGCCCAGCACTTTGGAATTTCTATTTTAGAAGAAATTGGGCACCAAAGGGTTGAAATCAGCTGTCTAAGCATGCTCAGCTCCTCGTGCAGCTGCACTGGCATGCCAGTGAGGTGCTTCTACTGTGTCTCTCTTTCTGGCACGTAAGAGATCAAATCATTTCAACACATTAGCAGATGGTTGTTTTTATTAGCTACTGTCAAGCTGATTCTCCACTTGGGGTGGCCCTGTGCGCAACTGAACAAAACCTTGCTAATCACGTGCCATCTCCCTGATTGGTTGTCTGTTGGACTATTGTGATCCATAGTGTTTTCATTGACTCGTTTTGGGAAGTAGTTTGCCAGGCCTTTCTTTGTAGTCTATTTTAGTCTAGATGCCCCACTGAAATCTGTTTAGTATCACAGCAACCCAAAAGACTCCACTGATATGCAAGTGGTGACAGTGCCTGAAGAGCCTTGGCTGGGAATCGAATCACAGTTGCCCATGTGGAAGGCAAGAATTGCACCACTGTCCCACCACAACTGCCTTCGAATGGTAAATTAACAGAGTAGAATAAGATAAGTAGAATATCAAACACTCATTTAAAAATGTACATTGCCAGACGTTGGTCTTTAAACGATCAGCTTATTCGCTGAAATTACTTTAAGATGGAAAATAGTTACACAAGCAAAAATATTTTTTAAAAAGCCCTTTGTATGATAAATTGTCTGTATTAAGGACAGCAGGAGAGACAGCATCTGCTGAATCTTTCTTAAAAAGAGTTCTAGAGGAAGTAGCAACATAGAGTGACATTTTGGCTATTAATAAAATCTTGATCACCAGTCAGCCAGCCTCTCTATTACTGAAATAAAATCAGGGAAGATACTTATATTTATAAAATGTAATGTGACTTGAATTCCTTTTATTAGTAAAGAAGGCACCTTGGTGCACAATGGTTAGGTGCTGCCTGCAGACCTCAAGGTTGGAGATTTGAGTCCATCAGCTGCTCTGAGGGAAAAAAGACCTGATCACCTTCTTCCATGAGGATTGCAGTGCAGGAAATCCCATGGAGCAGTTTTACACTGTCTTATAGGGTCGCTCATTGCTATGAGTTGGAATTGACTTGATGGAGACAGGTTTGGGGTATAGGGTCCCTGTGAGTTGGAAATGCCTCAATGGCACACAGTAACACAGCAAAAGGCCAAGCTGAATTTAACTGGATGATTAAGGTGTTGCTGATCTAAAAACAAGGTTTGACTGTGATGAAATCAAGCTCTACTATTTCTGTACAATTATATTTTAAAAGAATCAAGCACCAATTGCTGTAAAAACCTTAGCAGAAGCAGTATTCTCGGGGAATGATATCTCATATACATGGGCCTCTAACTACTCATTTTTAAATCTATGCTAGATTTGTTAGCAGTCTCTCTCAAATGGGGCATATGTATCCTGCCTTTTTTTTTAAATATGAGGTAAAGTTATTTTAGTGATTTACAGTTTTTATGTTCCTCAGTTATTTCATCCTGAAATCTCAAGGACTATGGCACTTACAGCAAATGTATTTCAGGGTTGATGCTTTAAAAAGAAATCTATTTCGCCTTAGCTTCCAGTTATAGTTTTTATTATCATAGTCATAATTACTTCCTTACTTCGTGCTGCAACACTTACAACTATTTTTAATTCTAATGATTCTTTAAGAAATAGAAAAAATACAAGCATATATATTCTTCCCTCCCTCTGTTGCACAAAAGGTAACATAGATGCTATTCACAATTTTTATTTTATATTTAGCAGAATCTTTCTTAAAAAGTGTTCTAGAGGAGGTAGCAACATAGAGTGACATTTTGGCTGTTAATAAAATCTTGATCACCAGTCAGCCAGCCTCTCTATTACTGAAATAAAACCAGGGAAGATACTTACATTTATAAAATGTAAAATCCTCACACATCAGCCCATAAGAGCATCTACGTTCTTTATTTATGGCTGCTTGGCACTTCATTATATTGGGGTACATTTCCATTCTTCTATAGATGGTCATTTCACTTGTGTCTAGTCCTTTCCTCCTTCAGGCAGGGACTGGAGTGAATATTCTTGTAAGTATATCATTTAGTTGTGCAGGCCCATCTGTAGAATAAATTTCCAGGAGTGGAATTTCAGGTTTGAAGGCTCAGTACATTTTTAATTTTTGTCAGTGTTGTGCTCTGGCTCTCCACAGCGATTGGCCATTTTATGTCTCCACCAGCAGTGCCTGAAAGTAGCGATTTTCCCATAGCCTCAACAGCAGAGTGCATTGACAAACTTTTCAGTTACCTTAATCTTATAGGTAAGAATAGTAACTCACTGTAGTTTCAATCTGGGTGTCTTTAAAGTAGGCCACAGGTGAATATCATGACATGGCAAATCTGAAAGATTCTGGTATAGTGAAACCCACTGCCTTCAAGTTGATTCCAACTCATAGTGGCACCATAAGAGAGAGTAGAACTGTTCCACAGAGTTTCCAAGGAGCACCTATTGGGTTTGAACTGCTGACCTTTTGGTTAGTAGCTATCGCTGTTAACCACTACACCACCAGGGTTTCCAGTATAGTGGAAGGAGGTGCAGAATTCAACTCAAGAGGCTTGAGCTGAAGGCCATACTTTGCAACGTTATACCTGTGTGAATTCTGTCAAATTCTCAATGAGCTTGAAATTTCCTTAGTAGTAAACTTAGGAGGAAACGAGAGTTGTGTTAAATATAACTCCTTGTGCTATTGTCCAGATCAAGGGAGACAGCAGTATTTCATTTCATTGTTAATGCTGAATCGCTAAAATTATTTCCTTAGTTTCTGAGAAATGAATCGAGAAGGCTAGCAGTCATGGCCCATACTTTCTTAGCCACAGTCCTGTCTCCATCTCCTCGCCATTTGTACAGCCTGCTTTCTCCTACAGCCACTAGTCTCCCAAAGGGTCACGTCAGCCAAATAACCTTGCTGGCATCTAATATTTCTGATTTAAACAACAACAACAAAAATCCCTCTGTTTTCCTAACTAAACAAAGTGGCTTCTTTTTGAAATCTTTTCTTATGATTATATGGATAGATTTAGTCATTTTAAGCATACAATTTCAGTTCTCTGATGTGACTTACAGTCACAATGTTCTATTACCATCACACTGTCTATTTCCCCAATATTTTCATCACCTGAAACAGAAACTGTGTACACATTAAACAGTAACACCCTCTTTTTCTGTCCTCCTCAGTAATTTTTATTTTCTGTATCTCTGAATGTCCCTGTTCTAGATAGTTCATATAAGTAGAATCATCTGATGTTTGTTGTTTTATGACTGACTTATTTCATTCAGTGTAACATTTTCAGGGGTCATCCATACTGTAGCATGTATTAGGATTTCTTCCTTTTTCTGGCTGTGTAATATTGTATTGGGAGGGTGAGCTGCTGCATGGCCTTACAACCCTCACTGGGACTATCTGATCAGAGTCTGGTGCCAAGAACATTCCTTTAAAATAGATACTTGGAACTGAGCCTTTCTTTTTTGTTTTTCCTTTTTCCTGAGCAGAAAAATTCCTTCCTTATTCTGGGTACAGTGCACATTCTACTCACTGCTCAAGTGTGTGCACCATTTGACACCTAGCAGACCCCACTGCTATATCTTTTGGCATTGGGGAGGGAAGGAAGTCCTTTTGCAGCACAAGATGGGTATATGAGCACTGTCCTATCTGCATCAGCTGCTGTGGGGTGTGACCTGCTGGCCATGGGGGACTGACACGCACTATTGAAACTGACTTCTTCTCTGTGACTGTGTGTAAGTCATGTTCTTCTTGACCTCAGACCTGCACTCAGTGATTTGGCACAGCGAGCAGTGTTGCCAGTTTGACTCACTGAGCCGGGACGATGTAGTCTGTTGTATGTCTGTACCAGTGTTTATTTATCCATTCTTGGGTTGATGGACATTTGGATTTTTTTCACCTTTTGGCTGTTGTGCATAGTGCCTTAGTTAACATTGGTCTGATTTTCAAACCTTTTGGGTATACACCTAGGAAAAGAATTGTTGGATCATGTGGAAACCCTGCTCCTGTAGTGGCTAAGTGGCAAGGCTGCTAACCAAAAGATTGGCAGTTCAAATCCACCAGGTGCCCCTTGGAAATTTTACAGAGCATTTGCACTCTGTCCTATAAGATCTCGATGAGTCTGAATTGACTTAACCGCAGTGGTTTGGGTTTTTTGATGGCTATGCTGTGTTTAATGTTTGAGGAAATACAAAACTGTTTTCTAGAAAGACTGTACCATTTTATATTTCAACAAGCATTTGCTGTTTTCTATTATTTTGGTAATAACTATTCTAGAGTATGTGAAATGGTATCTCATTTGGGTTTTCTTTGCATTTCATAATGTGATGTTGAAACGGCCCCTGGTAATGCAGGGATTAAGCCTTGGGTGCTAACCACAAAGTCACAAAGTCAGTAGTTTTGAACTCACCAGGGTTTACAGGAAAAAGATGTGGCCGTGTGCTCCAATAAACAGTTACAGCCTTGCACATCCTAGGTGGCAGCTCCACTCCCTCCAGTCGTTGTGAGTCAGAATTGACTCAGCAGCAATTGTGGGCAATGATTTTGTGTATCTTCTTTGGAGAAATGGCTATTCAGTCCCTCTGCCCATTTTTTTGATTGGTTGTTTGTCTTTTTGTTCTGAAGTTGTAGTTATTTTTAATGCCTTGAATGTTAAGACCTTATGAGGTATATGATTTCCAAATCTTTTCTCCCACACTGTAGATTGTCTTTTAACTTCCTTAATAATGTCATTTGGTGCACAAAGAGTTTTAATTTGGGGGAAGTATAAATTGTTGTTATTATGCATACAGTCATTACTACTACTAACTATTGTTATTAGTGAAAGCAGACATCCATATCTGTTCTTGATCTCAGGGAACGCTTTCATTTTCTCACTATTGAGTATGGTGTTAGTTATTGATTTTATCCTACTGAAGAATTTTCCTTTTGTTTGTCATTTACTGGGTGTTTTTAGTTTGAAGAGGTGTGAGATTTTCAGGTGCATTTTCTGAATCAATTGAAATAATCCTATGGTTGATTTCCTGCATTTTAGTAGTGTATCGTATGCATTTCTTATGTTGAACCTCTGTTGCATGGCTGAGGGAACTCCTCCTTGGTCATGCCATATCATCTTTTTAATATATTTATAGTTCCAGTCTCCAGTGTTTGTATATTTATGTAGCTAGAAAAAACTGCTTCTGACATGTGTGTGTATGTGTGTGTTTGTAAATCTGAACCAATAGTGGTAAGGTGGAAGCTAGCTTAATGGACTTGACTTACACATGGACATGGAACAGTGGACATGGACTTGAACCCCTTTCTCTATACAACTTCTCATGTGTATTGAATTTGTATGTGTGTGAAACTTGGATGTTCTTGGAAAAAATGTAGTTCAGTCAATCATTGACCACAAGTAGATTTGTGTAACAGAGAGAATTCAGAACTCAGAAGGTCTGGGTCCACACTGGACCTACACATATTTGGAATGTTACCAAGCACCTTCACTTGCCTTGCTTTATTTCTTTTTGTAAAATATTTCCATCAAATGGAAAGCTGAAAAGTCCCCTATAACTTGGAGCATATTTTCTTGTGCTTATTGGCTATTTGTATATCTTCTTTGGAGAAATGTCTATCCAATTCTTTTGGCCATTTCTTGATCGGGTGTTTGAATGTTTTGAGTTTAAGAGTCTATCCTGCAAATTGCTGTATGTATTCTGCTGCAAACCTTCAAATCAAGAACTGTTCTCTTATTACAGCAGAATAGCAGGTGATTGTGTTGGACACATTTTTCACCTTACTTTTGCATTTTTCACCTTCTACCTCCCTGCTTCCAGCCATTGTGACTAAAACACAGAATGTATGGGTAGCTGATACATTTGGATAGATGAATTCATCTACTTACTGTGGTTCATATATACAAACTTGAGTTCAGAATTCGTAAATTAGAAAAATGTAGAATAAAATAAGTTTTCCATTGTGTTGTCAGGTCCTCTAAAATTCTAGTGGTAGAACAAAAATTGTAATGGCTTCTTCACATCATTCTTTTTTTTTTTAGCTCTTGTATCTCTTATAGCCAGGAAGGCATAAGTGTTTTCCTCCAACAAAAGACTATTTACTCCTTAAGCCCATATTCTATGAAAAAGCAAGCAAGAAAACAATGTTGAAAAGATACAGTCCTCTGCATTTTCAGGTACCTTTCTCTATTTTCTATAGGTCTTTACCATAAATATTAATACTTCCTTTATTGTCTACATGAAGATTTTAATTCTTTTTATCTATCTATCTGTCTGTCTGTCCATCGGTCCATCCATCCACCCACCTACCTACCTACCTGTATCATCTGTCTAATCCACCAGGTTCTCCTTGGAAACTCTATAGAACAGTTCTATTCTGCTATTGGGTTACTGCGAGTCAAAATTAACTCAACAGCAGTGGATTTTATCTGTCTGTCTATGTATCTGTGTATAAGTCATGTAGGCAAAATCAGACTAACTTAATATGAGTGCATGCCAATTATCTGAGGAATTGGAGACCCATAACTATCAGTCAATATCCAATTTGCCTGTTTGTTTTCTCAATATAACATGACTAATATAAAAGAAAAAAGAGGGGACCGATATGACAGAGTAGTTGGATATTTCCTGTGAACTCTCCAATAACAGAGACCCAAAAGAACAAATCATTACATGTAAAATTCTAGAAGCCCTGAACATCAAGGGGATCATTGAGAAATCAGACTGAGTGATGGGGAATGGAGAGTAGTAGGTCCAGAAGGAGGTAGGACTGGCCAGACCTGATTGGGGTGGGAATCAGCTACAGCCGGTGTGGTGAGCGGAGCAGTGATATTCAGAGGTTGTCGTCCTCAGCAGGAGAGACTGAGTAGTGAAGAGCCCACTCACTCCTCCAGAACTAATGAAAAATGACATTCAGTCACCAAAAGCTAAGTGGCTTTTGTTTAATCTCCTGCACATGTGGATCTAAAACTTTCCTTCAGAATAAACCTCTCTCCTTTTTCCCAAGGCTTCCTCCTCCCTTCTCTGTACTGCACTGGGCTCCCTAGACTCACCCATTCCAGGCTGGAAGTAGGATCCCTCATGCGTGCCTTGACCCCATTCTCCCAGACTTGGATACGGAACAATTTAACAAATTTGGGAAGGACAAAATAACCTTCTGGCTCCCCTGAGCCAAGAACTCAGGGCAGAAACAGTTCCTTCCCCTAGGCTCAGGTATAAGGGGGCACACCTTCTGCACAGACACTCAGGGACAGCTGTCAGCTCCCTGCCTTTCTCAGCATGTGCAGCCAGATACTTATGCCTACACCAATCACCCCTTCCTATCTAGGACTGTAGAGGAGAGGCTGCACCATACATTTGGTGTCTGACCAGCTGGACACCTGAGCTGACTCTCTAGAAGAAAACTACACTGACTCCTGAGCTCACATTTCTAGTAACAGCACTAACCACCTCATCACAGGATGTTAGGTCTAGCTCACATGACCAGCCTATTTGGACATTTTAAAACAAAAGAAAATGAAAACCTAGAACACAATAAGCAAAAATAAAATAACTCAATGCAACAGTCAGTATCAATCACCTAATGAGGCAGACCACAGTGTCTATAGAAACCTCCCAAAGCAAAGAATCAAGAAATATTCCAGATGAAGAGACTTTCTGGGAATTATAAGAGGTAGAATACAAAAGATTAATACTTAGAACTCTTCAAGACAAAGGGAAAGAGATGAGGCAAAATGCAGCAGAACATAAGGAAAAACTGAACAAGCTACAAGAAGGCATACAGAGACAGGAAGTAGAAATTCATAAGATTAATAATAAAATTACAGAATTAGACAACTCAATAGAAAGTCAAAGGAGTAGAATTGCAGCAATGAAAGGCTGAATTAGTGAGACTGAAGATAAAGCATGTGAAACTAGTATGTTTGAGGGAAAATCAGATAAAAGAATTGTTAAAAATGAAACCCTAAGAATCATGTAGGAGGTTATCAGGAGGAATACTCTATGAGAGACTGAAGTAGCAGAACGGGTGGCTAATGGAAAATACAGAAATAAGATTTATTGACAAGAAACTTCTCTGATATCATGAAAGTTGAGAAGATATCTGAAGATGCTCATGACACTACACACAAGCCAGCCAACGATCCCAAAAGACAGAAAGAAACACAGTAAAGCATATTGTAATGAAGCTTGTCAGAACTAAAGATAAGGCCTGTTTAAAGTGGCTATGGATTAACAAAAAGTAATCTACAAAGGAGTCAGTAAGACTAATTTCAGACTGCTCAGCAGAAACCATGTAGGCAAGAAGGCAATGGAATGACATATACAAAGAATTGAAGGAAAAAAATGACCAGCCAAGAATTGTATGTCCAGCAAAACTGTCTCTCAAATATGATGCCTAAATTAGGAAATTTCCAGATAAGCAGAAATTTAGGGGCTTTGCAATAATCAAACCTAAATTACAAGAAGTACCGAAGGATATCCTTTGGTCAGAAAGTCAATAACATCAGATAACAACCCAAGACTAGAACGCAGAAAAGAACACCCAGATATCAACTCAATGAAATCATAAAAATAAATCAAAGGCAAGACACTAGACATAGGGAAACAGAGATGTCGCTATGTAAAAGATGACACTGTTAGAACAAAAAAGAGGGACTTAAAAAAATATTGTCATAGATCTTTCATATGTAGAGCAAGTCAAGTCAGTTCAATGAAGAAAAAAGGAACCTCCCCTTACCTGCACAGTCAATTCAGTTTTGCCATTTGCCTTAATAGTGCACAATACCTGGCCTATTTCTTTAAAAAAAACTGCCAAACACCAGTGGGAACATGGTGAACTCAGAAGACTAATCTTTATTTTCTGCTTAATAGGCTGGCTTAATAGTTTAATCAAATACTCCTGGACAAACATGGACGTTGTAATGTTGCATCATGCGTCATCTGAGAAAGCCTTTATGAGAAAGCTGAGGAAACATCAGCTAACGGAGACGTCTGTTATTTGTGCCTCCCTGTTTCACACATTGCCACAATCTGTTAATGTTTAAATTGGTGAATACCACTGAAGAGAAATGAAATAAGATCAGGCAAATGCAGTCTTGTTGCAGCTGCTGTTTACATCAGACTTGATGCACATATGCAGTCGTTTCTGCATATTGTATTTGTGTATTGAAGCTGTGGAGTCCAGGAGTTTTAGAGATAAGCTGTCAGTAAGAGTGTGTTATCCCCTTCAAGGGAAATTATTCAATTTAGTGGTAAATAGATCAGCATGCTGGGAAAACTGATGGTAAATAAGGTCCTGGGATGCAAGGTAATTGAATAATCATGGTGTTTATTCTTGTTCAGATATTATAATATTCATCTTGAAGGCTTGAAATATTAAATTTCTTATTTTGCATGTCACTATGCTAGGAATATTCTTTTCAAACAGCAAAACAGGTTTTGTAGCAGATATATGGGGACTCATTTCCAAAATCTTTGACTTACTAGCAAAGTCTTCTTAATCCACAATTCTAAACCCTGTGTGTAATATTCTTTTTTAATTAAAAAGCTAAAGTTTGAGGTATTTTTTTTTTACATTTCATAAAAATAAGTGTTAGTGCCTGTGCCTGAACCTAAAAGATATTGCCTCTAATCTGTTTACTGTTTGTTTATTTTTTTCCTTAATGGTGCTTTTGTGTCAGTAAGGAGATGGCTGGTTTTATACTAAGCTGTAGAACACCTTCCTCTGGTTTCTGCTTTTCTTTTTCTCTCATTTAAGCAACCTCACCCTCCAACCCTACTGAGCTTCCTCCCACAACCTCTTACCAGCCAGACCCTCACCTCTTTAATCTTATGTACCCTTCTTTAACCTTCAGAGAAAAATCTTCTGTTTCAGCCTAGTGCACTCACTGATATCCCCCCACCTGCACATTTTGGCAAAATCTTGTTGCCCAGAACATCTTTTATCCCTCTTCCCATTCATCTAATTTCTAGTTTCTCTAAAATGCAGACCAAGTCCTGTATCCTTTGAATCCCTTCTTGGCCGTGCAAGGTCTCCATTCTGTTAAGATCTTCTGGACCATGGACAGCACTGGATAGTAACTGCTGTGATGTATCTTATTATGCATATGTCCTGTCTCCTTCCCCTGACTGTGAGCTCCTTAAAGACAAGAATGTTGTTGCTGTGTCTGTTCGTTTGTCCTTTGCCTTGCAGAGCAACTATGGAACATCTGTGCTTTCGGTTCAACTAAGCGCACCTGTCTAGGTCACCTCTAGTTTCCATATTTTCTGCCTTTAATTTGTTTAACTCTTCCCTTGCACCTCTCGCAGAAACACTTCGGTTGGCACTTGAGGTTCCATGCTGTCCTAGCTGTCCTCCTCCTTCCTTCCTCACTGGCATCTCAAATCTCCCTTGCTGGCTCAGATTCTAATACTGAAGTGAATTCAGTAACACAAGGCCGTGTACCTGGCCTTCTTCTTCCCTTCTCTGCATACACATCGTCTCTACCCATATAACAAGCATACTATTGCCACCCTAAAGCCATGAGTGTGCACAAACTATTATTATGTTTGTTTTTACACATGGACTTCCAAACTCTCTTACCAGCTTATTTAATGTAGACACTTTCAGGTAAATTCAGTTCAAATCAATCAGGTGGTTTCAGTTCAAATCAAAGCAACATGTTGTAGAGTCCGGATGCCCAGGAATGTATACAACCACAGCATCCAGGTGTTGACATAATGGGACGGCTGATGCCCTCTTTCTTAACATCAGCAACTCTTTGTTGCTCTGCTGCCCCCACCTTCAGTTTTTGATGTCCTGCATTCAGCATGGCCATTGCCCAGTAATCACGATCACAGGAGGTACCTGATTTCCTCTGTGATAGTCCCACCAAGCAGAGCCATTTTTCTCTTGCCTTAGTTGGAAATGAACCCGGCAGCATAAATTTGCATAAGTTAACCAATCACTTGTCTCCTGTCCTAGGTAACACAATCCCATGGCGTCAAGTGTTGTTTACATGCTATAGGCTGCATCCAGATTTGACGTCTGCACACTCCCTGAGTTTTGGATTTCTGTGTCCACCTAAACTTGCCAACTGTATCTGACTGTCTAGCACGTCAAACTTTGAGTCTGGCAAAGCCCAATTCTTAATTCTAGTCTCTCACCTTGTCTCTCCCATGTCTTCTGTGTCCTAGTAAATGGCACCACCTCCCATCTAGTTGTTCAAATGTAAACCTGGAGTCTCCTTGATTCATCTTGCTTTTCCCCATCGATCTGGGCATCATTGAGCCCTACTGGTGCTATCACTAAAAGAACATTAAAACTTGATTTGTTCTCACCTTCTATGTTGTCACCCTAGTCAAAGTCACCGTCATCTCTTCCTGGATTATTCTTCTTGTTGGTGTTAACTGCCATTAGTCAACCCCCAGCTGATGGTAGTACACAATGGAACAAAATGCTATCAGGCTCTGTGCCATCCCGATAATTGGTTACAGATTAAACCATTGTGACGCGTAGGGTCTCCTTTGGCTAATTTTTCGGAAATAAACCACCAGGCCTTTCTTCCTAGTCCATATGAGTCTGAAAGGTCTACTGAGAGCTGATCACCATCACAGCAACACAAAAGCCTCCACTGACTGACTGTGTGAATGATGCATTGACTGGGAAGTGAACCCGGGCCTCCCATATAGAAAAGGAAATTTTTACCACTGAAGCACAGATGCCCCCACCTGAGTTCCATTTCCGGCTCTACTACTTGTGTGGTCCGATAGAAATTACTGTGTTTTTGTATTATACATTTTCCCAACTGTATGTTACACTAGCATGTTATTTTCCTAAGTATGTTGTGTGCATTGCACGCATGGGCATGTTGATCTACTTTGGCGTGTTATTTGAGAAAAAATGTGAAAATCTCTAGACCTCCGCTTATTCATCTTTAAAATGATTTTAAAAGCACCTACTCCTAGTAGTTGTTATCATCATTAAGTGAGGAGAGCCACATAAAGTGTAAAAATAATACTGGGTACATTATAACTACACAAAAAGTATTAGTTGTCATTATTCAGGAGAGGTAGCATAGTTGTAGTTAAGGACATAGGGTTTGGAGTCAGCTAGACCTGTTGATAAATTCTGCTTTTGTGACACCACAGGCAATTACTTAACCTTTTAGCCTTAGTTTTATTATAAAGGATTGAAAATACTATCCTGCTAGGACTGTTGTGAAGATTAAGATCTTGGTACTGAAAGCTCTGCATATAACCAGTTCTCAGTAAATGTCAGCTGTCATTGTCTTAGGTCCCCATCCTGCACCTCAAAGTGCTTCCTTCGTCAGTGAAACAGAACGTGTGACAACCTAAGAGAACAGGATGCAGCCAGGCGTCTTTCTGCTGACTATAGCCTACCCCTGTGTTAGCTTTCCAGGGACTTGGTGGCCTCTTCTCTGTCACTGTGTTTCATAGTTAAACAGAGCATGTGCTTATGCATTGAAAAGAACACTAGGGTCATACAGGATGACAATCAAATATTAGTGCTTATTTGGTAATGAGAAATAATTAAGTAGGTTTTCATAATGTACACAGTGGGACATTTCCATATACCTAAAGAATCTCAACATGGATTTTTAAAGAATAAAGAATAAAGCATTAAAATCTGTTGCTGTTGAGTCAATTCTGATTTATAGCAACCCTATAGAACAAAGTGAAACTTCCCCATAGGGCTTCCAAGAAGTGGCTGGTGGGTTTGAACTGCCAACCTTTTGGTTAACAGTGGAGTTCTTAACCACCGTGCCATTAGGGCTCCAAGTAAGATGTTAGATTCCAGTTAATAGTCCATTTATGCACTTCTTTTTTCCTTCTGTAAAATAGATCTAAAGATGATAGATACGTGATTGATGAATAGGTGAATGGCTGGGCGGGCCGGAGGGGGTGGATGGATGGATGGGTGCTGTTGAGTTGATTCCAAATCACGGTGACCTCTTTCACAACAGAACAAAACATTGCCAGTGTTGAGCATTGAATTGTCTCCCCACAAAAATGTGTGTAGTCATTTGAGTAGACCGGTGATTTCCAGTATTGTGTGATTGCCCTTTATTGTGTGATTTTCTTGTGCTGTAAATCCTAAACTCTGCCTATGGGTAATAGATAGGATTTATGTTATAGGGGACTAGGGTGGGACTGTAAAATCCTTTCTGAGATCACCTCTCTGTACCAATTTAAAGAGTTTCCCCGGAGTGTGGCTTGCACCACATTTTCTATCTTACAAGAGATAGAAGGAAATAGAAACAGGTAATAAGTTGGGAGCCTCATACTATCAAAAAAACAGCACTGGGAGCAGAGTTTATCCTTCAGACCTGAGGTTCTTGCACTGAGATGTCCCCTGACCAGAGACTGATGCAACACAATGACCTTCCTCCAGAGCTAACAGAGAAGGAAAGCCTTTCCCCTGGAGTGGACGTCCTGATTTCTGAATTGTACCCTACTGGACTGTGTAACAATAAACATTTCTTTGTTAAAGCCATCTACTCATGGCATTTCTGTTATAGCAGTACCAGATGATTAAAGGAGGCTGGTACTGTATCAGTCTCATGATTACCAGTAAGTTCAAGTCCGTTGTTGGGGATATTGTGTTATTCTTATCACTGAGGGTCTACGTCGTCTTTGCTGACCTTCCACTTCACCTCTAACAATTAATTCTTTCTTATGACATGTCCAAAGCATGCAAGCCCATCTATGTTCGGTTGCAATCCATGAAGCTTTCATTGGATAATTTTAGGATGGAGTTTGCCGGGCTGGTCTTTGTTGGGAAGCTCCATTGACACCTTATCTACCATGGGTGACCTGCTGGTATTTCTCTTCCTGGTGGCACAACTTCCAGCATTACAGCAACACACAAGCCACCACAACAAGACAAATTGACAAATGTGTGGTAGAAACATTATTAGTTGACAGTCAAAAACATTCCCACATGTCACTGAGTCACAGAATGCCTGATGTTTATTCCATAACCAGAGAAGTATTCTTATGTATCCCTCTTCTGCCCTTGCTATGCACCAGTCAGAGGTGTGTTTTCTCCACAAATGCTATGTATACTCCCAGAAAAAAAGCCAAGCATGATATCCAAAGATATATTCCAACATTTTCACAATGAATTATAGACCTTGGAAATGAAAATAATACAGTAGAATTTTAAACCCCCCTTTTTGTTTGTTTAGATGGAAATGTTATTGTCTCCTGTATCCCCTTTCCCCAATCCTCCACACCACCCCAGGCATGTGCACTCAACCACCAATGAATAAACAGCAGACCTGCTTAGCACAGTAGAATTAGGACTCCCAAACAGCTGCTGTAGTGTTCCAGAGGATATCAAAGTGGAAATTGCTCATTGTTACTGATGCACGCAAAATCGAGCTTCTTTGGTTCTGGAGCCTAGATTGTAATTCTGGAAAGAAAATAAGAAGATGAGGCAGTGCAGTTGTGTTGACAACTCTAATGAGGAGCTCTACCAACATGGCGAGCCTTTCTGTCAGCATTTCTAATTAAACTGTAAACAGTAACTGGATTACCCTGCTGTCTTAATTTCCCATTTACGACATAAGCACTGTTACTCATTTCCTCTCTGTTGAGAAGAAATGATCCGAAATTGCCACTATGGATAAAATATGGTAATCTACAATGGGAAAAATCAGTCCCTTGTATAGCTGATCATGTTTCCTTGAGTATATGTCCTGATAATTGGATCATGGATCATGGTATATATTATACTGATTGCATCATGGATCATGGTGTAGATTACACTGAACAAGGCAACAAATAAGAAAGAATGTAACACCCTTCTCTGTTCTTCTAGGCTGATCTAGAACTTTACAAAGAGTTTTAAGACTAAATCTTTGACCAAGCTAACAAGTTAGTTCTGTCCAACAGCTAATTTAACTAGTGCATATTTTTATTGCCTCAATAGACCATTTCACTGAAATGAGCATTTCATTAGATGATTCTGTTTTCTTTAGATGTAGTCTGTGAAATGACTAGTTGGTATACCACTGTAAGATTTGGTTAGCTGTAAAAACTATGCCATATTTATATAAATTTAAAGCAAAGGGAAAATTAATAATTCATTTCTTTTAATTACTTAGATTGTTTACTTGGCATGATATGGAGTCTGAGATAACATTTATGGAGTCCCTACTTTATACCGAGCATGGTGGTGGATGCTTTATAGAGATTATCCTATATAATCTTCACAATGATATCATGAATTAAGTCATTTTATATTTATTTTACAGATTCTAATTTTAAAAAAATGCAAACAGCGATTTAGTAAGTTGATGAGGTTTTCACAGATAAGTAAATCTCATAACTACTAATTTCACTTCCAACATGTAAAGAGCTGTAAATGCATTGTTTCCATCCTGACTGCAAGGAAAACCTGGAAAAACTGAAAAGTCAATTAGAGAAAATCATTTCCTTTAGAGAACTGAGATCATAGGGAAAACCACCATTCTGAAATCTAGAAAGACAGATGCATTCAGAGAGTTGTAGCACTGAAAATTTTTTACCTAGAAGATGCAAGACACCACAAATTGGTAGGAACATTTAAATAGTAACTTTAGCAAATTACTGGAAACTGGGGACAGATTAGTACGAGGACTGCCAATTAAGTTCATAACCTCATCCTAGAAAATGTGCTGCATACCTCACTGCTAACTATCACTACAGATACCTTTGAAGTACTCCCCTTGGGAAGCTATCACCAAACACGCATGCCTAGTCCACACTTCAAGGCAATTTTGGAACTACTTTTCTGGAATGGCCATCAGAGCTGTTATATTACGCTTGATGTTCTGAATGTCACCAAAATGTTCTTGTTTCAATATTTCTTTTTTCTTTGGGTAAAGAAAAAAGTCATGGGGGCCAGATCAGGTTAAGTAGGGTGGGTATTCCAGTAGAAGTTATTTGTTTACTGGCCAAAAATTCCTTCACAGACAACTATACGATTAAGTTCATGAACTTGCCTCCATGCCACTGTGTGCACCACCCATTCCAGAAAGAGTTCTGAAATTGCTTTGAAGGGTGGACTGGTCACTGGGGTCAATGCATGGCTTCCCCAAGGGAGTACTTCGAAGGTAAGAATAGTAATATTCAGCGATGAGGCATGTAGCGCTTAGAATAATTAAGCTTGCAAACTTAATTGTGGGACCTCATATGAGAGTGAGAAACTTCTGGAGGTCATAGTCATAGAGGGGCCCCGTACTCCATGAACTTTCCCCTCAGAAACCCCACCAGATTCTCATGATGAAGATCTAAGAAATTTCAGTCTGTGGCCTTGGCAGATGGAGAAGACAAGAAATCTCCCAAACTCTTCTCCTTGATAAGGGCCTGGTCTCCAGGGGAAGGATTTTTTCAGAGAGCAGTTCTGATACCTTATCGCAGCTGGGAGAAGGAGGTTTTGTCCTACTTCAGTACTGTATCGCCTGAAAAAGAAAGAAAGAAGAGAAGGAAGAGAAAGATTGAGGGAAGGCAGGAAAAAGGAAAGAAACAACATAGTCATCCAGAGGCAGGGCTTCAAGGAAATAGGTTTAGGGCACTGTAACCAGAGAAGGGAGAGAAGAAGGTGCTGTGGGAAAAAATAACTATGCCCCTGGAGAAGATACAAAAATGCTTGCACAGACCATGCTTCTAAATAGAGTACCAGTAACTGACTGAGGCTTCATAAAAAGATACTTCTCGTCTGCTGCAGCCTCCCGTCACTCCAGTAAGCCTTCAATATGATAAGGGTGAATTAAAAGTGGAAGAGCTGCCAGACACAGATCGTCTTCAGGAGTAGTACAAAGCATACTCCCTTCTTTATAAGTGGTTTTCATGTAGGCAGAAGGATGTTGGCCCTAATTGCTTAGTTTCCTAATTGTTGGTCCTTATTAAGAAACTCAGGTTAAAAGTAAAGAGATGGAGAAATAAATACCATGGTAACAATAATGGAAAGATAAGACTGAGATTCGAGCTCAGTTTTTTTAATGCTCCAAAGCTATGCTGTTTCTACTGTATCAGTTGCAAATATAGATATTATAATAATTTAGCTATTTCAGTTTCATTTCACTGTGAGGTCAGATGCTGGCCCTTGTGAATTTAAAGAGAGGATTAAAGAGAGGGTTCAGTATTTTTAGACAGAGTTAGCCATTCAGTTTTATACTTCATTACTCTAACTAGTACATGAAAACCCTGGTGGTGTAGTGGTTACATCCTACAGCTACTAACCAAAAGGTCAGAAATTCAAATCTACCAGGTACTCCTTGGAAACTCGATGGGGCAGCTTGACTCTGTCCTGTAGGGTTGCTATGAGTTGGAATTGACTCAGTGGCAATAGTTAAGGCACATTCTGAAGTTTATAAACACTTCACAACAGAGAAAGAAAGCAATTATGGTCCTGATTCTCCTGCTAAGTTGATAAGGCGTGACAGAGCACCCCAACCTTTGTCAACATCTGTATTCATTTTCATATTGTTGTGAGTTTTAATGAAAAATTTTGGTTATGAAGGATTATGATTATAAGGGATTATAAAATAAACCAATAATGATCAATAGGCTAATTGTGTGTATATTAGATTTTTTAAAAATATATTTTATTGTGCTTTAAGTGGACGTTTGCAATCCCAGGTAATTTCTTATATAAACACCTCGCACACCACTGCTGTATAACTCTAGCTGATCTCCACACACTGACAGCACCTGCCTCCTTTCCACCCTGTATTTCCTATGTCTTCTAAGCAGTTCCTGTCCCCTTCTGGTGTCTCTTCTTGCCTCTAGACAGGAGCTGTCCCATTAGCCTCGTGTATCTATTTAAGCCAAGAGGCACATTCTTCACCAATATCATTTCATGTCTTGTAGTCCAGTTCAATCTTTGTCTGAAGAATTGGCCTCAGAAATGGTTGCAGGTTTGGGCTAACAGAGAGTCTGGGGGCATGTCTTCCTAGGACCACCTGGTCTGTTGAACCATCAAGTCTGGTCTTTTTAATAGAGCTTGAGTTCTGCACACTCATTTTTCTCCCGCTACATCAGGGACTCTGTGTTGTATACCCTTTATATTAGATTTCTAAGTTGTGCAAATTTATGTCAAGCAATCTGAATATGTTTTACTTCTTGACAACCAAGAAAAAAAAGGATGAAAATGCTTACTATGAGAAAGAACAGCTCTACTGAATGATTTTGGCATATTTTGTTTTCTGAGCTATAGCAGAACATTCTAGAAAGTACTTGGCAGTTGCATGTAATGATACTTAAAATTTCCAGGTAAAAGGCAGTGTGTACTTGAGAATCACTCTTTTTCTTGAGCTTGCAAATGATTGATTTGGAAGATGTTGGGCTTTCTCAGAAAACTTGAAGATGAACAGTGCAGAGCTTTTTGACACTATGGATTTATAGATGTCTTGTAAAGATCAGTTCTATCCTGGCCCCTAGGATCACCAGGAGTCGGATTCAACTCAACGGCACTTGGCTGGCTTGGATGTAAAGATCTGAGTAATTGCATGAGTTGTAAACATGAGATTGTTTTACTTCCTCCATGTAATTGTAGACAGTTTACTATCATGACACTTTTTTGAACACAAGAAATGGTCAACCAATATTCATGAATTCATTAATGCCTTGAGTAGTTTCTGTGATCAAGAAATGACTATAGAGTTGGCCCAGCAATTTGTACTGTCTTAGCAATCATGTAATATCATTTGGGCCACAGCCAAAGTGACTGATTGGGCTTGTGAAGGTTTAATTCTGTAGATAGTAATAAAGACGACATCAATGCAGTGCAGTTAAAATTGGTGACATGCTATTTGAATCATAACGTTTAAACTTTGATCTTCAGATAATGTAAACATATATGAATACTTTTAAGACAATGCTGCCTAATCATTGGACAGACCTGATTTTATATATTGAGGGGTGGATGTAAGCCTAGAAAATGCACTAAGAGTTCAAGACCTAAAACTCAGAAAGCATAGAAAATGAAAAATTGTGAAAGCAATTATTTTTTCACAAAGTAAAAACAGGAGAAAACCTGAACATGGTGATGTCAAACTGATGTTTGCTGCTCATATCTTTTAGAAACAGCCTTAGAAAGTCTTTAGTCTAGAATAGATCATCACCACTATTTCTCAGATTAGTGTCCCAATGTTGGTCAGGTTAGCCGAGAAGGATGCTATCCTTTCAGCTGTGCCCATTATTATTCTACTGAGACAGGGATTAGCAAGGTGAGTGTATCACATGGTCACTCTGAGAAGTGACATTATCTTGTTTTATACCCTTCTATCATGATGCCTTTTACTGATATGGTAGTGACATTTTGACTATGTAGCATAACACTGAGAAACTGGATCTGGGTAACCTCTTCATTGTCCCACTTTAAGGTAATAGCTTCTTAGATCCATTGACAAGGTTATTTCTTTTTGTTCTGCACCTAAGAGTCACGTTTATTAAACTGAATTTTCTCACCAGCAAAGAAGAAGAATAAGCAAGTTTCCCTTTCAGATCCTTAACTTAGTACAGATTGTTTAAGATTTATCATTTTACCATCTCAACGCAATAAAGATGGGTAGAGCATTCATCTTTTTATATCTGCATAACTTACCTGAACTTCCACTTGAGCCCTGGCTTCTTGTCATAGATGAAACGGCAGGAAAAGGGGTAGTGAGAGACTTTGGAAAGGTCTCTGTTTATTCGGTCACTTCCTGCAACTCACTGGCCTTGGCTAAGTTCTCATCTCAAGTATCCTTTTCTTCCCATTTTCTCTCATGGCCTTCTGGTGCAAAGAGTTATGTCACAGAGCACCATGTCATTGCAGGAGAAGCCTGACGTCGCATTTTCTTCTGGACCTTACTTGGTCTTCTAGACCTCTCTGGCTTCACTGAGGTCCTGACCTACGTTGTCTTTCATTCTGACTTTCTGCTCTGGCTGCATCCACTGTTCAGTTTTCCAGCGCTACAGCAAATCGTGGCCAGAACACTGAGCGAGGTCAAGGTACCTTCACCCGCCACTGCCATCACTGCTGTCTCAGGGCCCTTGTTACCTCTTCCTGAGGCTGTTGTCCTTCTGAAACTGGCCACACTCACCTATAGGTCCCTTATTCCACACTTCAGATATGATCCCTTGAGACAGCGTAATTCATAATTCTGAGCTGGCTTCCATAAGCTGTGCACAGTTGGCCTCAAACATTTTGGGGATCCCTTCTGCGTCTCACAGGTCCTTCTCAAGCAAAGACCTTCTCTTCTGTGGAGGAGAACTCTTTGCTGTCATCCATGTCATAGACTGGCTTCCCCCCTGGTGCCAGAAGGGAAGTGGTACCTACATCTTTCTGCCTTTGGATCCTCAGAGTTACCTGGATTATTCTGGAATGATGGAGTCTCTTCTGCAGCAGGCAACCAGTGTGTCCTGTGGACTATGCAGTGCAAGAACTCAAAGAAAACATTAAAAAACAAAATTCTGTTGTTTCTTAAATTAAAAGGATTATCTCTAAAGGGGAGCATATTCCCTCAACCCTCTTTTTAAGATTTTTCTCTGGTTGAGACAAAAACTAACTTTCCTTTTATTTTACTAGAAATATTTTCAATTCACAATATATATCCACTGTATATTCAATTTTAGTTAAAATACAACACACTCAGTCCTAGTGGAAGCAAAAGTAATCTGTGTACTGATTATACATGATTGATGAAATCATCTCATTATATGTAATTACCAGAGCCAGGAGCCGCGTGGACAGAGTAGGAAAGCTGACAGAAGGAAGAGTGGTGACCGTGTGCTGACAAGAAGACCGGGCTGTTAATGGAGCCTGCCACCTACTTCCCGTGAGGGAGTCTGTCCATTTCCCTCTCTGACATCCTGGAGGCTCAGATTTCCAAATAGGACCCACTGATTAGACTAGCAGGAAACTGGAGCATCAATCAATCGAGGAAGACATTAACTTGAAAGTCTCAAAACCACACAGGGGCTGGTACTGGGAATGTTAACTAACATGAATGCATTTCTAAAGGAGAAGTTAAGCTTTTGATCTATGGGTTTTAATTTAATTTCTGCCTCTTAGCCTCTGGAGAGGCGGACAGAATAAAATAGCCTAAAATGAGTCTCAGTCTTGGCATCCTATAAGCAGCTGGCAGTTGTTCTTTTCTGGATGTGAAACCTGGCAGGCACAGATCATGATAGAGCAGAGTTTTTAATCCATTTGTGACTTTCTTCCAATGTGTTTGGGTTAGATTAAGAAAACTAGCATGTTCGAACATCCAAAACCGTGTTACTAAATGTTGCGTTAAATATTAAAATCTCTTTATATTTTCTTGGAAATGCCAGGCCCTAGCAGGATCTCAGCTCTTTGGCTCTTCAGAAAGCACCCAGGTGGTGGACTGGCACTGTCCTAACTATTCGTTCACAGAGCCAGAAGACCAGCCACCTGAGAGCAAAGGTCTCCTCATAGACTCACGTCCACATATTCATGCCATGCTTCTTACTCCCATTATTCTAGATATTTCCTCAAACACCATCTCCTCTACTTAATGCTTCATTTTTCAGTTACCTGGCCCCTTTGCTCTGCTTTCTAGTTTTTCCCCATCTCTGGCTCCCCTTCCCATCACCTACAGCTTGCCTTACAAAGTTCAAGCATAAATTTCCCATGTAGCATTGCACATCAGTCCATTCCCAGAGTGTCAGCTAACGCTGTCAGTTTTCAATCCAGTACTGGCTGAGACAGTTTGTGAGTGGAGCCTCCTATTGGAACGGTAACCGCCTGGGACAGTCTTGGAATTCAGATTGGTGTAGACCCCTTCGCCACAGACAGCCAGATGATCTCCATCTCTTTCCATTCTCTTATGATGTAGTAGCTTTTCTCCTTAGGTTCTCACATAAAAGCCTAAGTAAGTCTACTCAAAATGGATAGCTGATCCTGTTCCTTGCTTCTCCAGGACTAGCATAAGCAATATCACCTGGGAGGTTGTTAGAAATGTGGAGTCTCGCCAATTCTAGCCCTGTTGAATTGAAATCTGCATTTGAACCATTATTATCATTCTTATTAAATGTCTCTGATTATTTTATAAGGTGTTCTGTTTCCAGAAAAGCCAAGTGATTCTTAGTCTTTTTTTAGCTACATAACCCAGCTGAACAGTCTTACTACTCAAAAGACAAGGAATTGTTTGTCTTACAGAACATTCCATTGTATTTGACCTTAGAGAAATTCAGTTCAGTATCCTGACTAGTAGTTGTTGAGTCTCTAATAGATAACATACTCAGAACCTTTTAAAGAATGAATAATTTAAAAATGCAGTTCAGTTCTAGTCCTTGAGGGGAAACCCTGGTGGTGTAGTTGGCAGTTTGAATCTACCAGGCACTCCTTGGGAACCCCATGGGGCAAGTCTATTCTATCCTGTAGTGTCACTGTGAGTCAGAATCAACTTGAAGGCAAACAGTTTGTTTTGTCAGTCTTCTCCTTCTCCTAATTCTCCCACTGTTACTCTCAGCACCCCGCACAAGTGACACCAGTGGTGTTCCTCCAAAGACGATCTGAGACATGCTGTTTTGGTTGATCAGCAGTGCCAGAAAGGAGGGAACAATTCTTGGTGTGTCTATTTCCTTTGATTCTTTCATTACTATCTCTGCTGACTACTGTTCTTGCTGTCTGTGTTCAAGCTTCATATACTTTGAAGAGACACAAAAATCTCTGCTTCATGTCTGAGGAAATCTTTTGTTGGTTCTTGGAACTTGTACAACAAAGGTTTAAAGAAACTCTGATTCATGTTTTCTTGATTACATGTCTGCTCAAAAAATGACCACAACCGTCCCATAACTCTAATGGGTTTCTGTTATGCTTTCCCAGAGGTTAAAGAAATATATATTTTACTCTTTATGTCTTCATAGCACAGTCGTGGTAATTGCTAGGAATATTTGGACTCTTAATCTTTTTTTCATAGGCAGATTCCTGTTGTATTTACAGACTCTTACATTTCTCTGTGATTCTGATTCAGAGAACTCTCAAGAGCAAAATCCTGGAAAGAAAACATCATCAACCAAGTAATTTGCTCTTCACCATTGTGTCTGTACGAGCATGAAGGTGTCAGTCAATCCACTCAAAATGCATAGGTAATCCAGTTCCTCCCTGCTTGTTCACTACTGTAGACAAAGGCTTAAACTGTGTCGCAGATTAATTGAAAGGAATGATCTCTATTTTGATTGTTGCTCTCCCACAGATCTTTGGGATTCATGGGTATTCATAGTGACAGAGGATGGAGAGATGCGCTTCTGTATCATGATTTCATCACATTTCAGACAGGGGACAGGATTTCATTTTAAGTCTACAAAACTTGATTGATGTGCTGTAACTATATGTAAAAGTGCAGGTAGAGCAAAACTCAATTAAAAACCCATTACCAATGAGTCGATTCTGACTCATAGTGACCCTATAGGACAGAGTAGAACTGCCCCACAAGAGTTCTGAGGAGCAGCTGGTAAACTCAGACTGCCAACCTTTTGGTTAGCAGCCAAGCTCTTAACCACGACACTATTCATTTTAGAAAGTAAAGTCATCATTTAAAAGAATATACAAGCATATATAAACACACATTCACATAAGCACCATGAACTTCCTTCAGACAGCTCTTTTAGTAAACATAAAATGTGGGTTTATTCATGTGAAAATGTATCCCCACTCTGCCTTTCAGAAATATAATTATTTCATAGAACAAAACACATTTATATTCATGAAAAGGCAGAGTAGCATATACATTACATTCAAATTATAATTGTATGCTTTTGAGCTCCAAATCGCCACTCTTTTCTCCTTTCTTCTTTCTTCTGATGGAAGCAAGAAATAGAAGAAACTAAAAACAAGCAGAGATGTATATCTAGGCACCTGTGCCTTCTGGGAACTGTTGCCTCCATGCCTCCTGCCAGCAGGACCAGTTTCTCAGATAATTTTCTCAGCATACTAAGTGAATAAATATGGTGAAAGGATGCAGCCCTGAGGTTGGATGCACACTTTTCCTGACTTTAAACCATGCAGTGTCCCCATATTCTGTTTGAATGACTGCCTCTTGATCCATGTACAGGTTCTTCAGAAGCACAATTAACTTTTCTAGAATTTCCATTCTTGCCAATGTTGTCCATGATTTGTTATGATCCACATGACCAAATACCTTTGCATACTCAATAAAACATAAGTACATATCTTTCTATTATTTTCTACTTCGGGCTGAGATCCATCTGAGGTAAGCAATGAGATACCTGCTTCCATGTCCTCTTCTGAATCTGGCTGGAATTTCTGGAAGTTCCCTAAAAACATACTGCTTTAACTGCTTTTGAATGCCTTTCAGCAAAATTTTACTTATAAGTAATATTATTATTTGTTAATTTCTACATTCTGTTGGATCCCCTTTCTTTGGAATGGGTAAAAATATAGATCTCTTCCAGTTGGTTGGCCAGGTGTTGCTGGCTTCCAGATTTCTTGTATATGCCAGTGAGTGCTTCCATCAATACATCTATTTGTTGAAACATCTCAGTTAGCTACTCCTTAAATTCTTGGAGCCTCATTTTTCACCGGTACCTTCAGTGCAGCGTGGACCTGTTACTTCAGTACCATTGTTTCTTGGTTATAAACTACCTGCTAAAATGGTCGAACATTGATCAGGTCTTTTTGATACAATGGCTTTGTATATTCCGTCTTCTTTTGATACTTCCTACATCATCTAATATTTTCCCCTTAGAATTCATCAGTCTTGCAACTCAAGGCTTGAATTTTTCCTTCAGTCCTGTTTTAGTCAGCTAGGGCTGTTCTAACAGAAGTATCCCAGACTGAAAGGCTTTAACAAAGGCAGGTTTATTCTTACACAGTCCGGTAGGCTACAAGTCTGAACTCGAGATGTCCACTCCAGGGAAAGGCTTTCCCCCTTGTAGTCTCTGGAGGAAAGTCCAGTATTGCATCAGTCTTTGTACAGGGAGCATCTTGGTGCAGGAACCTCGGGTCTGAAGGATGCGCTCTTCTCCCAGTGCTGCTTTCTTGATGGTGTGAGGTTCCCAGTTCTCTGCCTGCTTCTCTTTCCTTTTATTTCTTGTAGGATGAAAGGAGTAAGAGTGGGGCAAGCCATCCTCCAGGGAAACTCCCTTTACAATGGAGCAGGGAGGTGATCCTAGGAAGGGATTTACAGCCCCACCCTAATCCTTTAACATACAGCATAGGAAAACCACACAATGGAGGAGAGTCAAAAGATACTGGGAATCATGGCCCAGCCACGAGGCTACACATATTTTTGGGGGGACACAATTCAATCCATGACAAGTCCTTTCAGCCTGAGAAAAGCCAAGTACATTTTTCCTTTTGGTTTTCACTTTCTTGTACATTTCAGTGTAATACTTTGTTTTCTTGAACCGCCCTTTAAAATCACTGGTTTACCTCTTTTACTTCGTCACTTCTTTATTTTGTTTTAGCTACTGTATGTACGAGAGCGACTTTCAGAGCCTCTTCTGTGATCCATTTTAGTCGTTTCTTTCTCTGCTGTCTTTTTAATGACCTTGCATTCTTCATAGATAGTGTCCTTGGTATTCTACAACTCATCTAGTCTTTGTTAGTTAGCATTTAATGCATTAAATCCATTCTTAAAATGGTCTCTAAGTTAGGTGGTGCATACTCAAGGTTGTACTTTGGCTCTTGTCAACTTGTTCTAACTTTCTCGAGCTTCAGCTAAAACTTGCTTACAGGCAGTTGGTGCTCTGTTCCGCAGCCTCTGCTTTTGCTATGACTAATGACGTTGAGGAAACCCTGGTGGCGTAGTGGGTTAAGTACTGCTTCTGCTAACCAAATGGTCAGCAGTTTAAATCTGCCAGCTGCTGCTTGGAAACTCTATGTGGCAGTTCTACCCTCACCTCTAGGGTCGCTTGAGTCAGACCTGACTCGATGGCAATGTTTTTTTTTTTAATGGGTAAATGATATTGAACTTTTCCATTGTGTCTTTCCACAGATGTAATCAATTTTATTTCTATGTATTTAATCTCGTGAGGTCCTTGTACATAGTCACTCTATGCTTTTGAAAACAGGTATTTGAAGAGACGAATGTGTCGGTATCGTAAAATTCTGTCGTGGGATTTATGCCATGTTTTTTTTTTTTTTTATCATGAAAGCCGTATTTTCAAACTACTGATCCTCCTTCTTTGTTTCTAACTTTTGTAGTCTATGTATTATTAACGCATTTGACTGCATGTTTGATCAATTTCAGACTGCAGCAGTTGATAAAAATTTTCAATTTCTTCACTTTAGTGGTTGGTGTGTAAATTTGAAAAGTAGTCATATTAAATGATCTTCCTTATAGGTGTATGGATATTACCCTATTGTTGCCAGCATAGCACTTCAGGATAGATCATGAGTTTGACACCATTCCTCTTCTATTTGTCTGAATCTGTTTGTGGACCACATCATTGTCTCACTCAAAATGACCAATACTAGTCTGTTTCAGCACCCTGATGCCTAGGATAGAAACTCTTGTGATATAGTGGTTGAGAGCTATGGCTGCTAACCAAAAAGTCAGCAGTTTGAATCTACCAGGCACTCCTTGGAAACTCTATGGAGCAGTTCTACTTTGTCCTTTAGGATCATGTGAGTTGGAATTGACTCAACAGCAGCAGGTTTGAGTTTGGGTAATGCCTAGGATAGCAATATTTATGCATTCCTTTTCATTTTTCACAGCTCCCAACTTTCCTAGATTCGTATTTTATACATTCCATGTTGTGATTATTAAGGGATGTTTGCAGCTGTTTCTTCTCATTTTGAGTCGTGCCCCATTAGCAAATGAAGGTCACAAAAGTTCAACTTTATCTGCATCATTAAGGTGAACTCTGCTTTGAGGATTCATCTTTTATCCAGTCATATTTTGAGTGTCTTCCAACCTGTGGGACTCACATTCCAGCCCTGTATCAAACAGTGTTCCACTACTATTCATAATGTTTCCACTGGTCAATTTTTTCAGAAATAGGCTACCAAGTCCTGCTTCCTAGTCTGTCATAATTTGGAAGTTTTGTCCATCAAGGGTGATCTTGCTGGTATTTGAAATGCTGGTGGGAAAGCTTACCGTATCACAGCAACACCCAAGCTAATATAGTATGACAGAGTGACACAAGGTGTCCATTGATCTTAGGTATTAGCCAGTATTTATTTGAATGAATCAGGCAGAATTTTGTGCATTCTTTCAGCTGTCCAAAAAAGGATAATATGGTAGCTTCAAAAACTATGTATTTCTCAACTGCTAAGGAAATTCTGCTTTTAGTTTTATTATTAAACTGAATTAAAATTGATTTTGCATGAAGAACTTAAATAATTCTGACAGAGGTCCCCTAGGCTGTTTTAAAATGCTGGTTGGGAATCTTTCTTAAAGCTGATTTTTTGGAATTTTTGGCCTTTTGGTCTGTGTATAAAGTATGTACTCACAAACACTGAGTCATATCTTCAATAAATGCCTAGTGACTATCTGTGGGGGGCACTTTGAGGAGAACTGGAGAAATGTAATGATTAAGGCTTGGTTTCTCCCCTCCAGGGACTCACAGATGAGTGCGTCTTCTTTGCTCTGTATTCTCTGTGGCCCTAAAACTCTGGATCCACAGCTAGACTTACATAGAAACTTACTGTATATTGCATATTATTTCATGTGACAATGATGGTGGACATTTATTATGCCTATTTCAAAGAACTAAAAATAGTGTTCAAAAATATTTTCTAGACATAAAATATACTAGAACTAAAAATAATGTTCAAAAAGATTTTCTAAACAAAATATATTAGAACTAAAAATAATGTTCAAAAATATTTTCTAAACAAGATAGATTAGAACTAAAAATAATGCTCAAAAATATATTCTAAACATAAAACATATTCATTATCTTTAGCAAGAGATGTTAAGAAGTTATCGCTTTGGAAAAAAAAACCTGGCACTACAAAAAACTCATTCATTTACGTGAAAAGTTCCATTTACCTGAAAGACATTGGAAGGCTAGTGTCAGTGCCTCAGTAAGACTTGGTCCCCTTCCAGTGACCCCACACATTAACAGTTAAATTTTTAATTTGTGGCATCATTACAGATTACAGTAAGCATTCATTTTCTTAAAGAATACAGATCAAATTTGTAACATGTTGATTGCTTATTAAGTCCTCGTATGTTAACAAAGCTTAAAAATAATTTTTTTCTCATGAGTCCTTAGTATTGTTGTGAACTCCCAAGTTCAGGCTCAGAATGTGGATAAGTAGGTGCTGCTTGCTCCACTGCTATTCATAAGGTTTTCACTAGCCAGTGTTTTTGGAAGTAGACAGCAAAGACCTTCTTCCTAGTTTGGAAGCTCCACTGTTGACCTGTCCATGACGAGTATCCCAGCCTGGATTCTGAAGAGGATGTAAGATATCATTGCTGATATTGGATGGATCTTAACTGAAAGCAGAGACTACCAGAAACATGTATGCCTGTATTTTATGGCCTCTGCAAAGGCACCCAACTAAGTGCAGCATAACAAGTATATATAACATTATAAAGAATGGGAATTCCAGGACACTTGTGCTTGTGCAAAACCTATACACAGACCAAACAGCAGTCATTTGAACAGACAACGGAGCTGCTTGGTTTAAAATCAGGAAAGGTATGTGTCTGGATTGTATTCTTTCACCATACTTATTCTATCTGTATGCTGATCAAATAATCTGAGAAGCTGGACTTATAGGGAACATAGCATCAGGATTAGAGGAAGAACCTGAGGTAGATAATACAACCTTGCTTTCTGAAAGTAAAGAGAACTAGAAGCACTTACTAATGAAAATCAAAGACCACTGCCTTCAGTATGAATTGCACTGCAACATAAAACAAAAATCCTTGGAACTAGACCAATAAGCAACTTTATGATAAGCAGAGAAAATACTGAAGTTGTCAAGGATTTCCTTTTACTGGGATCCAGAGTCAATGGCCATGGAAACAGCAGTCAAGAAATCTAATGATGCATTGCATTGGGCAAATTGGCTGCAAAAGACCTCTTTGAGGCCTACAGCACACCTCACCCAAGCCATGGTATTTGCCGTCACCACATATGAGTAGGAAAGCTGAGCAGTGAATAAGGAAGACCGAAGAAGAATTAATGCCCATGACTTATGATGTTGACACAACATCTTGAAAACATGGTGGACTTCCAGAAGAACTAACAAATCTGTCTTGGAAACAGGAGAGCCAGAATGCTGTAGAAATGAGAATGAAGGACATCATGCTTAGTAAAGTAGACGGTTGGCAAGAAAGAGGACAGACCTCAACAAGATGGATTTACAAGGTAGCTGCAACAAGGGTCTCAAACACAGCAGCAATTTTGTGAGGATAACAGAAGATCAGGCAGTGTTTCTTTCTGTTGTGCATTGGGGGTTACTATGAGTTGAAGCTGACTCAGTGGCACCTAACAACAGCAACAATTGGTGCTTGTAGTAGTTGAAGGTGTATTTTGATCTGTGGGCGCAGGTCTCATGACATAAAATCTTTCTCAGGCCTTGTAACGCTGCATTAGGTCAGCAGATTTGGGGAAGTCACTTTACCATTCAGGTCCTCAGTGTTCTCATCTATGATATGGGTGAGGCCATAATAAACCAACCAGTTGCTATCATGTCAATGCTGACTTATAGCAACCCCGTGTGTTGGAGTAGAACTGTGCTCTGTAGGGTCTTCAGTGTCTAATTTTTCAGAAGTAGAACCACTAGACCTTTCTTCTGAGCCACTCAAGCCTCCAGCCTCTTGGTTAGCAGCTGAGTTCATTAACTGAGGAAATAATTTCAGCATCTGAATGCCTTTGACTTTTTTGCTTTAATTATGAAATGGATAGAAAAATGGTAGCCTTGGTAAACGAAAACTATCTCTTCAAAATGTGATTATGGTAGCTGATAATTACATGCCAGCAGAATATTTTTTGTATGATGGATGCTGGTTTTTGTTGTTGTTTGTTTCTTCTGTTTTAAACTCGTAGTGTGTGTGATAGAGAAGTGAGTACCTCTGCCCATTCTTCCATTTTATCAACATGAACCGATCACTTCTCACACAGTTGGCCCTGGTCTGGGTGACTGAGATCCAAAGATGAGTAGTGCTCACTCCCTGTCCTCAAGGAATTTATGGTGAAAAGGGGTAGACAGAAAAAATGTACAGGATAAGAAAACTATTGGGAAGTATAAAGAACGAAGGGAATCATAACAGTGCATAGAGGAAAAACACCCTATCAAATAAGGTAGGCTGCGGTCAGGTGTGTAGGCTTCCTGTTGTAGGTAATATCTGAACAGACATTTGTAGGAAGGGAAAACCAGACCTATTGCCATCGAGTCGATTCCATCTCATAGCAACTGTATAGAACAAAGTAGAATCGCCCTCTAGTGATTTCAAGTAGTGAGTGGTGGTTTCAAACTGCTGTCTTTTTGGTTATCCGGAGAGCTTGTAACCACTACCACCATCACTTTGTAAAGTCAGTTGAAATTAACCAAAAAGAAAACCAATAGCATAAGCAAAGCTATGGAAGTGAAAAACAACCCAGCACAAGCATAATTACAAACAGTGTGGTGAGACGGAGTTTTGCATCTTTGATTTCACTTGTTTTCATTTGAGACCATGGTAACACCATAATAAGACCGTTGCTGCTTCTGCTAAGCAGAGAGAACACATAGTTTTCTGACATCTTAAGTGATATATACCTCTAACAATTCAAAACAAGACTGTGAGCACTGGCCTAGGTTAAAATTCCCATAGGAGGTAGTCAAAGAAATGTTTTTTTTTTTTTTTGTATCTCTTAGGGTACAAGATATTGTTGCATCTTTTAACTAGTTTCTTTTGGTAGCTAATCAATAGCTCTCTTGCCAAAAATCCAAGAAATCAAAGAAGAAGAAGAAGAAGAAAACAACCTATGTGCTATCCTGCAGTATGGAGAAAAAAGACATATGGAACTCGAAAATATTTGCATTTACCCATTTGTGTATACAAAATATAAGCAGATTGCCCATTTATTATTTAAATATAAAGCTGAGAACTTGCTGGAAAGGTGGCCTTCCTTCTTGCACCCTGCCTGGCTGGAATGCTCCCTTTTTTGAATTTGAGTAGCAGTTCACAGGGTGACATTAAAATTTCTCATTTGATCTTCTGCTTCCATGAAAATACTGGATTTCTTTCTCTCTTATTTGTATCTTTCTTGCCAGAGAGTTCACTTCCTGTTGCCATTGATGCAGAGCAGGTGAGCATGTTGATGCTGGGGATACATTTTGCAATAAAAAATACTTTATGATTTTCAACTGAAATTCATAAATATGTTGGAGTGATTAAACAATAATAAAACTGCTACAACATCTGCTAAATAACACTGAGGATTGATTGTGTTAGAATAAATTGAATCATAACTGAATTAAAATACACATGTGATAGAAATACCCAGTCTAAACTAGGAAAGTGTCCTGGTTTAAAAATCTTTTTCAAATTAAACTTGTATTTATTTCTGCTCAGTAAAAAAAAAAAAAAGGAAGAAAACTTTTCTTGATTTTCTCTAAAAGGATTTTTTGGGTTGTTAAATCACTGTTCACAATGAAAAACTATATATAAAGTGCTGGAACCAGTGTTTGACTTTCTTTAGAAGAATGGAAAATTCCCGTGGTTGCCCACATATTGTACCCAGATAGATACTCAAGAGTGCAGGGTGCCTGGAGGTAGCACGTTCAGTCTAGGTACCTGGAATTCCATGTTGGTCAAGCATCGGTATGTATATATTTGAAATTTTGACTTCCCACTTTTTTTAAAAGCAAACACCATATCTCACTTTGTGCACTTGCCTTGGTTGGGATCTAAGGATAAACATAACACTGCAATACCCGTGCTACTGAGAGTGAATACCCTTCCTCCTTCCCTCACATCTATTTCATTGAAACTTCCTTAGGAGTATGCGTGACTCCATCTTCTCAGGTGCATTAAAACCAACAGCAGTTCTAAAAGGAACAGTCATAAAAGGCAAAATAGATTTTACATTAGGTGCAAATATGCATGTAGGTTGCAGTTGACCTTGGATGTGAATACTTTCATAAGTTTAGGGATTTTTATTAAACTTGAAAATAAATTTTACTTTTTTGTTAATGGTGACAATATGCACAACAAAGCTTACACCATCTCAACAGTGTCAGTGTGTATAGTTCAGTGGTGTTGGTTACATTCTTCATGTTATTCAGCCATTCTTGCTCTCTGTTAAGAGATTATTTCATCACTGTTAACATTAACTCAGTGCCCCCTAAGCAAAAAATCCTCCTTTCTTGCTCTCTTGCACTGTTGGTAACCACCAATAAGTTGGTTTCTATACATTTGCTTGGAAATCCTGGTGGCATAGTGGTTAAGTGCTAATGGCTGCTACCCCAAAGGCTGAAAGTTCAAATCCACCAGATGCTCCTTGGAAACTCTATGGGGAAGTTCTACTCTGTACTATAGAGTTGCTAAGAGTCAGAATTGACTTGATGGTGGTGAGTTTTTTGTTGTTTTTTTTTTTAAAAATAAAATTTGCTTGGAAACCCTGGTGGCATATTCATTAAGTTCAAAAACTGTTAACCAAAAGTTTGGCAGTTCAAACGCAGCAGACATTCCTTGGAACCTACAAGGCAGTTCTACTCTGTACTATAGGGTCACTATGAGTTGGAATTGAATTTATGGCAGTGGATTCATTGTTAGTTTGCTTTCATGTATTTGCTTATTTTATGTAAATGAGATCATGCAGTACTTGTCCTTTTAGAACTGACTTATTTTCACTCAGTGGAATGTTTTCTGCAAAAGCCCTGGTGGTGTAGTGGTTAAGAGTTGCAGCCGCTAACTAAGAGGTCTGCAGTTGGAATCTACTGAGTGCTCCTTGGAAACCCTGTGGAGCCAATCAACTCTGTCATGTACAGTCACTGTGTCCTATGGATCAGAATAAATGGCAATGGCAATTTTTTTTTTTTTTAGATTGTTTTCAAGATTCTTTCACATTGTAACATACATCAAGTTTACTTGGAAATCTGTTTTGAACTAATTTCAAGCAGCCAAATATTACAAATTTATTATGATGCATTTTCAAGATCTCTGAGGCTGGATAGGCAACAACTGTAGGTCATGTCTAGGAGAAGTTGGAATGGAATGTTCATTCCCATCAGAAGGTCACTCATGCAGCCATGACTCAGCAGTTCTGTATCCCTAGTTACTTATAGACCTTTTTTATTCTTGTGCTGTTTTATCTAGAATTGACTTATGCTGAAAACCAAATTTAAATAGACAGGAATGTCCCAAACACAGCAGTTCTTTTTCCTGAATCTTCTCTTTCTGCTCATGTTTGCACCATTTTATGTATCCATGCTCCTGGGACAGAAACCTTAAGTTCTTGTTTTGTCTTTCCTGTTCCCCATCTCTGTACCTAATGAGTCACAAAGCCCTGAGACAGGACTCTACGTTTGTTTGAAGTGGTCTGTAAACTGAACAAGTTCCAACAGGAGTGTTGGGGACCCATTTTGTTCCTGCCTAGATCAAGGCCTGTCACATAATTGTAGTGAAATTCCTTATACTACCTTTGATAATGCAATTCTTCTGCTCAAAAAATGTTAGATTTCTCCTTTTCTGCCTTTCTAGTAGGAACAAAAACTCCAAATTCTTTAGCGTGGAATCCAGGACATGCTGAATGAATGCACTAGGAACTGTGTTTCAAGTTCGTGTTGCTCCTAGTACCTAGTCTTTAGAAACAGTGCCGTAAGTGGCTTTTTAAAAAAATGTCTTCCAACTGTTAATTTTCTACAGACCCTCTCAGTAACTAAGTTTCCTTCTTTTTTATGCATCAAAATATATCCTTGAAATTTATTTCAAGTATTCATTTCCTGCAGAACCTCCCTGATTTTTTCTGTATGAAGTGAAAACATATTCACTCACCGTTTTATTTCCTGCAGCTACTGCTATCCTTCAAACATACAAAGATGAATAAGATAGCCTGTCTCAATGTACATACTCTGTGGCTTTAATCAAATACACAGTTGTGGCCCTGCATTATCAGCATTACAATAATACCTAGCATAGATTCAAGTGCGGCTTCAAGGAGAGGGTTGTAAACACACTGGACAAAGATAAAAGCCAAGGAAAGCTCTGTTGTGTAGATGACTCTTGTGAGTCTTGAACATAATGGAAAAAGACATCTCAGTCAAAGAGAATAGCACACTGAAGACACTAAGGCTTGAAACATCTCAGAATGGGCAAAGCACAACAACAGATTTGGCTTGAAGTAGATAAAAGAATGAGATGAGGCCTACCAGCAATGAGACAGGAATCATTATGAAACACTGGTTATATTAAACATTATGCCTCAAACACAGGAGGAACCCAGTAAACATGTATTCAGTGATTGAATGAGTGAATCCCTTCATCTATTACTAGTATATTAACTTTTTATGTTTACATATTTTTTATTTGGTAATTTGTGAGTGGCCCTCTGAAGAAAAATGGATATTTATGTTCCTTATTTTCAATGCTAGATATGGTGTTTAACCTGTTAATTTAACAGCTAAAAGTGTTCCTTCCAATACAGGCAAAAATTCAGAGTCTTCCAAGTTAACATGTACAGACAAAATGTTCATTTCTATTTGTGTTTATTTCTGTTCTCCTTTGCAGGGTCAGACATTGTTCAATGGTTGATAAAGAATTTAACTATTGAAGATCCAGGTAAGGACATCATTTTGACATTGGTATAATTTTTTTTTTAAGTTATCATTAAACTTGAACTGGCATTTTAGCATTTACACAAATTTTATGGTGATTAGCATACATGTAACTAAAGTTTAGTATGGTTTTGAATTTTTCACATATTTCAGTAGTGTTCCACGTGATAAAATTTGATTCTGGCAATTGACAGTTGTTGAATGTGTAACATGAATATGTATGCATAAACAATTGTATATATAATTCATAAAAAATCATTATGAAATAATGAAATTTTCCTTCATAAGGCACACAAAGAAGTCTCACTAGTTTATAATATTGCCTTAACTCTCTTTTTACATGAGGTTTCAAAACAAATGTGAATTGTAATTCAGGGTTTTGTTATTATTATTATTTTTACCATGCCTATGTGCTGTATTTTTTAGTGTTTTCATTGAAGTCCTGGGCTGACTGGGTTTATTCATTGTAGCAGGCATGATGTCTACTCTGGGGCAGTAAACTCAGTTCCAAAGTTGGGGAACAGTTTCTACCAAGTAACGTTTTATACTGCATAGACCAGTTTTCTACACATGAATTTTTAAAAGTATTGTGCAAAAGTCTTCCATGTGGCAAATAAGTCAGTTCATGAAACTGAAAATAGGAAGCATATTGTTCAGAGAAGAGACTGAGAAATCAAGAGTCATAGCCTACGAAAAGCTGGTATGCAGCGCCTGTCAGTGACCTGGCAGAGAAGGAGTCCATACAACTACACAACACACCATTGTTTGGATCAGAGAGAAATTCCGCACAGCTATTACTCCTACCTCTGCCCATTGCCACGTTACAGAGGTTTAGAAATGGCAATTCGTGGAGATATCTGGGTTTCTATCCCTGTTTTGGGCTACTGTATAAATCCACACCCTGAAAAAATGCAACTCAAATTCTGTACACAAGTGCCTATGTACAAACCCTGCTCACCTGGTACATGAGCTTTCAAAATACTTATTCTGGCGGACTAAATGGCAGCTACCTTGGCACCATATTATTACCAGGTGAAAAGAGGAGGTAAATGTAAGGAAACCATGGTCTTAACTAAGTTTAGGATTCAATTTACCTCAGGGGCACACCTGACTTTTATCAGCTGTTGTGCCAGAAAGATCCAACCAAGCAACCCTTTGCTGGCAAGTTGCTTCTGTCTCATAACGACCCTATAGGACAGAGTAGAACTGCCCCATAGAGTTTCCAAGAAGCAGCTGATAGATTGGAACTGTAGATCTTTTGGTTAGCAGCCAAGCTCTTTACCTCTGTGCCACTAGGGCTCCAGGTTGGCATAGTCATTGAGAACAGGGAACAACAGCTTTGCAAACAATATTAGAGCTCCAAGGATAACATGCATTCAAAAGAGAACATTTTTAGTATGTTGAAGATCAAAGGTCTACTTTAGAAATAGCCTGGGAAGCAGGAAAGAGATTGACAGACAGATACTATAAGCTAGTAAAAAATAATCAAGGGGGCATTGATGGTTCAGTGGTAGAATTCTTACCTTCCATACAGGAGTCTTAAGAAACCCTGATGGCATAGTGGTTAAGTTCTACTGCTGCTAGCCAAAATGTTAGCAGGTCTAATCTACCAGGGGCTTCTTGGAAACTATGGGGCAGTTAGTTCTACTCTGCCCTGTAGTGTCACTATGAGTTGGAATTGACTCAGTGGCAACAGGTATGAATTCAGGGGACTGGAGTTTGAATCCCAGCCAATGCACCCCTGGGGAAGCCACCACCCATTTTGCCAGGATGTTGTATATGTTTCAGGAGAGCTGCCAGAGTAAGACTACAAAGACAGGCGTGGCCATCTACTGAAAATCAGCCAGAGTAAACCGTATCAATCACTATGGGCCAGTCTGCAACTGTTCATGGTGCTGGTACAAGATCCCATGACATTTTGTTCAGTTTTGTTTGAGGTCACCATGAATGGGGGCATAGAGGATGCCAGCTAACAGTCACAACAAAGAAACAATCAATGTTGATAACAACTATAAACCCCAAACCAAACTCATTCCCTTCTAGTCAGTTACAACTCATAGTGAGCCTATAGGATTGAGTAGAACTGCCCCATACTGTTTCACAAAAAGCTGCTGGTAGATTCAAACTTCTCACCTTTTAGTTTGCAGCTGACCTCTTAAGCACTGTGCCACAGTGTACGAAAAAGTGATTTCATTTGCTAGATCAACACTTTAAAGAAGTTGTACAGCTTCATTAGAAGGGAATGAAGAAATAAAGCCAGTCATATCCAGGTCAGAAGGTGAATGTGAATAATTGTATTGACAGAAGCCTGAAATATTAGTTTCTCTTTTGTTTGTTTGCTTAAGTGAACTCAATCACCCTCTGCAATTCAAGCTGTGGATTAGGCTTTCAGTAGAGTATGAAGAAGCCTTAATAATTGGTCTGAAGATAGAACAGATTATGCACAAAGAAAATGAATCAACCTGACAGCCATATTGATTCGTCATGAAAGCTACTTTGGTGGCTGCATATATGTGATTGATATACCATTCTGGAACTGTTTATGAAGAAAGATTCAGAAGTTATTATAATTTTACCATATATCCTCCTGAAGATGTTTAAAAATGAGAGAACAATCTATGCCTGGCTTCTGTCCTTGTGTCGTAGCTAGTGGATAAGTGGTCATTTGAAGATGTCTTGGGATCATTTGGAAAACCTAGTGGTGTAATGGTTAAGTGCTACAGCTGCTAATCAAAAGGCCAGCAGTTCAGATCTACCAGGCGCTCCTTGGAAACTCTATGGGGCAGTTCTACCCTGTCCTGTAGTGTCACTGTGACTTAGAATGGACTCAATAGCAGTGGATTTGGTTTTGGCTTGGGATCATTTGGAAACCCTGGTGACATAGTGGTTAAGTGTCATGGCTGCTAAACAAAAGGTTGCATCGAAATGCAGGTGTGCAAGGTCAGGAAAGTTGGTTCGAGATTTGGGCAGACCCAGTAACGGAGGCTCACCAGGTGTGGTCATGGCAGGTTTATTGGTGCAAAGACTGGAGGCAGGTACAACATTCAGTGGGCAGCAGGCACACGAGCGAGCACACACACCCAGGTCTCAGCAGAGCAGCACCTTGTGGTGCAGTGACCCTTATATACTGGTTTTACACAAAGGTGACTGGCTGCCAGATTTGAGCCCTCCAGGCAAGCTGGGCATAAATAGGGAATGCCATGTTGCTGATTCACTCCCAGCCAGAAGGCCTGTACAGAGTCGAAAGGCCTGAGTGAGACACCCTCCACATCGTCCCCACAGGTTGGCAGTTCAAATCCACCAGGTGCTCCTTGCAAACTCCATGGAGCAGCTCTACTCTGTCTACAGGGTTCCTATGAGTCAGAATCAACTCAACAGCAGTCGTTTGGGTTTTGATTTTAAGGGATTATTTGAAATTTTGGACTTGTTGACAGAGGGTTTGAAGGTAAGTTGTAAGAACAGACCAAAGCCTGGATAAGGGAGCAGGATCTGATAGCTTTTGAGGGGCCAGGAAAAGAGAGTTGATGATCTTTCAGGATCTTACAGGAGATCAATAAATCCATGATGCTTATATTTTCAGTGTTTAGTGTTTTGTGACTGAGCATTTCATACTTTCATTTCTATTGCAGCAGTTCATTACCTATTTAGCTGAATGTATTACTAGAAATTTTAGTATTCTTAGACATATGGTGGGTCAGTGACAAACAGAAGGATCCTCAAAGAGATGGATTGACGTAGTGGCTGCAACAGTGGGCTCCAACATAGCAACAACTGTGGGGATAGCACAGGACCCAGCAGTGTTTCACTCTGTTGTCCTCAGGGTCACTGTGAATGGGAACTGGTACACTGGCATCTAAGAAAAATGACAATAAGGCATGTGGTTATGTTGTATTACTTTTTTAAAAAAAGCTAGATTTGAACTTTTTAGTTAGAATTTAGGTCTTTTTTTAAAAAGTTAAGACTATACACAATTTCTCACTCACATGTACATAAAACACACATGCAGAAAGACAAAATCCCTGCTGTCCAGTCACTTCTGACTCACAGAATTCCTATAGGACAGAGTAGAATTGCCCCATAGAGTTTTGAGGTGGTGGATTTGAACTGCCAAACTTTGGGTTAGCAGCAAAATGCTTAACCACTGGGCAACCAGGCTTCCCAGGTACATATACATGGTACGTATAATACACAGGAATAATCTAAAATTTTATTTTCTTCTACTTTTGAATCTATTTTCATAATTTATATATATATATATACATTAAGGAAAAACTCGTTTCTACATTGATTCCTTGATTTTTTTTATTCATTTAACAAATATTTACCGAATTATTTTTATGAGACAGGCTGGCAAGTACAGTGGTCAGCATTTCTCCTTGGATGACTTAGCATCCAAGGTACTGCAGTCTCCTGACTCTGATTTGCAGTGTTCACTCAGTCTCGGTCTTCTGGGACAGATCTTCACACCTTATCTGTGGTGTGTTTGTTGCAGGTATCTGTCCCAGCTGCTTTTCCTACTTCCAGCTACATGCATTGCTAAGTGATATACACTGAAGATTCCAAAATCCATAGCTTCCATGCAGCCCACTCCATGGTGCTCCGTACCTACCAATCCAGTGTCTTCTTGACTTCTCTGCTGGGAGGTGAAACCCAGTCAAGACAGAACCGTTGGTTTCCCTGCCTCTTGAACCTACTGCATTAAGTCATACCTACCTCATTTATCTAGCTCTGGTGGTACAGTGGTTAAAGCACTCTTAACTGAAAGGTTGGCAGTTGGAACCCACCAGCTGCTCTGTTGGAGAAAGATGTGGCAGTCTGCTTCCATGAAGATTTACAGCCTTGGAAACCCTATGGAGTTCTGCTGTGTCCTTCTGGGTGGCTGTGAGTCAAAATCAACTCAAAGCAATGGGCAGCTCATTTAGGATGTGGGATTTTCTATCCAGGAGCACAGTGCATCTTTCCATTGGTTCAGATTTCTGTTGTGGTCTTTGAGGAGTGTTTTAAAGTTTCCCTTCTAGAGGTTTTGCACATTTCTTACTTGTTTTAGTGATTTTATTTTGTGTTAGTATCTGCGGATCTCCCCTTCCTTTGTACCACTTAATGGTTATTGTTTCCATGTGTATACATTATTACCTGATGTAGGATACATTGCTACCTTGTTAAATTACCTTATTTTTGTTACTCTGACGAATTTATTTGAAAGCTGGAGCAGGTCTGGCAGCAGCTCTTTAGAGATGTGTGTAGTTGTTCCCTTCCTGACCCCTTACACACCTGACAGTATCTTTTGTTGCCAGTGTGTATTTTGTGTCTTCATTTTTAAAAGATACATAATTCTCCCCTTGCCTTTATGCCCATAATATCTTTTCTGTCTTTGAAATTCAGAACTATAAGTGGAGGTAGTTACTGGGAGGTATTTTTTCCATTATTTTGTTTGTGTGGGTATGTATATTTGTAATATCAGGTAAATAATTTAAATCTATTGATTTCAGGTTTTCTTCGGTCCAAGAGAGTTTGTGGTTTTTTATCCTCCTGTTTTATTATTCAAGTCTGATTTTCTTCATTCTGAAAGAGATATAATAACAGTGCCTACCTTAATGCTTTCCTGAGGTTTCAGTAAAAAATACATACCAAAAAAAAAACAAAATAAAACATTGCCTATAAGTTGATTCTGACTCATTAGCGACCCCTTAGGACTTCCAAGGAGCTACTGGTGGATTCAAACTGCCAATCTTTTGGCTAGCAACTGAGCTCTTCACCACTGAGCCACTAGGTAGTACACATAAAGTAGTTATTACCACATCTGTAAGAGCCTTGGTCGCTCAGTGGTTAATGCTTTCTACTGCTAACCAAGAGCTCAGCAGTTCAAATCCACCAGCAGCTCTCACCAGAAGCCCCATGGGAGAAAGATGTGGCAGTGTGCTTCTGCACATATAAATATCAGTCTCTGAGCTTTGTGGCCTCTCTCTTTTTCATTTAATTGGCTTACTTTATATATATTGCTTATTAGAATTGCCAGTTATTAAGCAAACTACTAAAAGTAGCTGGAAATCTAATTAGAATTGCTGTCTCTTCTCTTGTAAAACTAGAACAAGCATAATGAGGCCTGTGTTCAATATCGCACTCGATAGTTGTTTAACTCTACGCTATCCATTAGCAAAAGCAAAAATGAAGATTCCTCTATAGAACAAATGGAAAACCATAATTGCCCTGTGGCACTGCTGAATTCCTCTAGTGTCTTTTTTTTTAAGCTTTTCACTTTCTTTTAAGCCTTTTGTGTATCATGCTCCTTTTAGGAAGAGCTCTATTGGCTCATTGGTTAGACACTTGCGCTAACTGTAAGGCCAGCAATTTGAATCCACCATCAGCTCTGTAGGAGAATGCATCTGCCTCCAAAAAGATTACTGCCTTGGGAACCTTATAAGCCTGCTATGAGTTCGAATCGACCCGATGACAGTGAGTTTGGTGTTTTGGTTTGGGTGAAGAAATAAGGCATAAGAAACCTAACAGAAAGAAAGAGAATCAGAGAGAGAGAGAAGAAGAAAAGAAAAGAGGGAAAGAAGGAGCAAAGAAGGAAGAAAAGAAGGAAAGATTTGGTAAAGCTAATATGGACTATCTGCCATGCTTCTGTCAGTTTGTGGTTCCGTGGTGGCCTGTGTGCTGCTGTCATTCTAGGTGCTGTGCCACTGACATTTCAAATACCAGCAGGGGCACCCATGGTGGACAAGATTCAACAGAACTTCCAAACTAAAACAAACTAAAAAGAAAAGCCCAGAAGTTTACTTCCAAAAATTAGCCAGTGAAAACTTCATGGATCACAACAGAACATTGTCCAGTATACTCCTAGAAAATAAACCCCCCAAGTTGGAAACTCAAATCAAACCCATTGATTCTGATTCATTGTGAGCCAGTAGGACAAAGTAGAACTGCCCGATGGGGTTGCCTAGGCCCAACTGCTGGATTCAAACTGCTGATCTTTTGGTTATCAGCTAGAGCTCTTGACCACAACACCACCAGGTTTTCCTCTAGGTTGGAAGATACTCAAAATGCACAGGGACCCCAACAGTGCATTCGAGCTTAGCCAGTGACCATCGGGATGGTGCAGGACTGGGCGGCATTTTGTTCTGCTGCCCAGGGAAAGCTAACTCCATGGCATCTAGCAAGAAAATATGGCCTGTGGCACAGAGCATCATCTTAAAATGCCCTTGTTGATCAGAAGCAGCCACTCAGAGAAAAATGACAGGTGGCTGTTAAGGATCATGTGTGTTATCAGAGGGGCCATAGACCGCTGTGTAAGAGCTTCTCAAAAGTCAGGCACCTTTACCTTTTATTAAAGATAATACAGTATTTTATTTATTTCCTAGCTGAAGAATCATTTAGTTTTTTTCGTCTTCTATATTCAAGTTGAGAACAATACTACTTATTATATTTCTATGTTGTATTTCATGAAGCTTTTCCTTTTCTTACAACTAAGATGGCAAGAAATGCTAGCTACATAACTGCAGAGACTGTGATATCAGTGTTGACAGAAGCATTGTAATTTAACTGTGAGCCTGCCGTGAATATACCATCTGTTCACTACACTTTCTCTGGGAACCACACAGACAAATTACCATGCTAGCAGTTGAAAGATCACCCAGGTTAAAGTAATGAGGTCTAAGGAACACACTATAAGATGTAATAGTCTTAAATCTAAAAAATTTCATTTTAGACAAGGAGTCTCCAAGTCTAATAAGACCAAAATGCTTTTGTAAATTTTTCAGCTTATTATAATTAAAGTGATTAGGACATCTTGAATTATCTGGAATTCCAGCTTTCTACTGTGTTTACTCACACCTGTATATTATAAACACCATGTAGATTCATGATGGGCTCCTTTCACCTGAGACATGTCCTCAGACTGTGATTTGTCTGTTTGTCAGTATATGATCTCATTTAAACCAGATGTTTGGAAGGGAAGCTGTCACCTTTCACTAGCATTTGGATTCTCCCAAAAAATCATGGGATGAGGGAATGTTAGATTTTCAGTGTGTCAAGGGTTATTTGCCTGTTTCAGCAAATCTAACATTTTGATTCATCCTTTGTGATAGTTTGTCTCAGTGCCCTAATGCTGCTATAACAGAAATACCACAAGTAGATCACTTCAAAGAGCAGAGATTTATTCTTTCACAGTTTGTGGAAGCTAAAAACCCAAACCTCATATGTCACCCCAGGTGTTCCCTGGTGCCTTGAGTTTACATGATCATCGCTTGGCATCTGGGCATATCTTGGTGGCCCACTGGGTCTTTTGAGAACTCCGAGATGATTAGATTTAGAACCCACTCTACTTAGGTGTGATTTAATTAACAAAGAAAACCTTATTTCCAAACAGGATGACATCTGAAGATTGTATATGTCCTTCAAGTACAGGCCAAACAGTTCTGGCCCATGGCAATTCAGGGTGTATCTGGAGTAGAACTGAGCTACATAGGGTTTTCAAGGCTCTACCTTTCAAGACATATGAAGTCTCACAATTAAGTCTGCATACTTAATTATTCTAAGTGCTACATACCTCACTGCTGAATAGCACTACAGTCACCTTCAGAGTACTGGGAGCTGTGCACTGACACCAGTGCCTAGTTCCCCCCTCAAAACAATTTTGGAGCTTTTTCTGAAATGGTCATTGCACACAGTGGCACAGTAGCAACTCCACAAACGTAATTGTGTAATTGTCTGTGTCTCAGTTTTCAGCCAGTAAATAAATAACCATTGGAACACCCTACCTACTCACCTGGTCTGGCCGCCAATGACTTTTTTTTTTTTAACCCAAAGATAAAGGAAGTATTGAAAGGAAGACATTTTGATGACATTCAGGACATCAAGGATAATATATCAACAGCTGTAAAGGCCATTCCAGAGAACAGTTCCAAAATTGCTGTGAAGCATGGACTTGTTGTTGGCATTAGTGCATAGCTTCCCAAGGGGAGTACTCTGAAGGTGACCTTAGTAGTACTCAGCAATGAGGTATGTTGCACTTTTTCTAGGATGAGTCCGTGAACTTAATCGGCAGTCCTCATAGACTGCCAAGCCTTCCTCTGAGGTATCTCTGAGTGAACTGGAACTTTGAACCTTTCTGTTAGCAGCTGAGTGTGGTAACTTTTGGCACCATCCAGGGGTTCCATCCATAGACAGGGGTTAAGATTCCAACATTTATTTTGGAGCCTATAATTCAGTCCATAGTAGGACTCATCCATAATAGTGTGTGTCTGGCAGTTTGGGGGTCTGGGTGGGCAGTGATGGACCCTTCTTGATCCTGTTCTGGCAGCTTCCCTGGGGAATCATCGACCTTGTCTGAATGATATAGCAGGTCTCCTTGCTTCTTAAAAACAGCTGTCCTTGCTTAGTGCCAGATGTCACATGTCACATGTAGTACCTTATCATATGCACATTTTCTGTAAGATGCTTTGCATTATAAAAAAATTATGTCCACTCACTTACTGTAGATAGTTTTGAAAATACAGAAGAATATCACTAAATAAATAGAAATCACTTAATGAAAAGCCCCTGACACAGCCCCTGCAAACATTTTGGCATGTCCTTGCAGGCTTGTTTGAGGGTGGGAGCTCCTGCCGACTTTGTTGTGGGAAATCCGTCCCACTCCGTGTTTCCTCCTCGCCTGTGCTGAGCTTTCGCGGGCGGCAGGGGGCAGTCTTGAATCAGCATCTTACCTGCTTTTGATGCTCTGCACCTTGGCTGTTGCCTCCACCGCCCTATCTGAGGTCACTGCTTCCACGACACTGTGACTGTGTGCTCCCATTGACCTCACCTCAAGCCTAGGGCACCATTCAAACCAAAAGTGCCCTGAAATCCGATCCACTAAGAAGATTTTCTTGACCTCCCCAACTCTCTTAACAATACTTACTTGAGCATTAGGGATAATAGAAGGGAAATAATACACAAGAGTAATGAGTGGCACCTCACAGACCTGATCTTTCTCTGTCAAAAGCCAAAGCCACTGCCTTCATGTCCAACCTAAAATAAGGTCAGAGCAGAGTGGCCCCATACAGTTTCCAAGGAGCACTTGGCGGATTTGAAATGCTGAGCTTTTGATTAGCAGCTGTAGCTCTTAGTCATGACGCTACTGGAGTTTCCTGTGAGTTCAAGGATTTTGTTTGTGCTTTGCCCTGTCCCCAGCCTCTGCCCACTGGCTGGCAGTTAGTGGGTGGAGAGAAAATAGTGATTAAATTAATATCCTATTTGAATGTAAGGGAACATTAACATGAAAATAAATAGGCTGGTTATATCCTCTGTATTTCACTTGGCGTTATATAATGGACATTTCCTCGTTCATGGTTCAAGTTCTAGGTGGAATTGTGTTTCAAGGTAAAAAAAGTTCAAGGTTCCAATAGCTATGCAAAACACAAAGTATTCATTTATAGAAAATTAAATGAAACCTATGAATCCATAGGTTTCAAATAATCCAATTTTCTCCAAGTAAAGGCAAGGAGAGAGATTACCCACGTGAAGAAAAATGTTCTAAATGTTTGAACCAGTGGGCTCCTCACCAACGGAAGTTACTTTTTCCTAGGAAACTGGGTTTTATGAGTTAATGGCAGCTCCTCTTAGAAAGCTAACTTAGGAAACTGAACTTCTTTGACGAAACGCTCTGGCTTTCTGCCTCCCTCCAGTAAGAGTCTTAGCAAGGTCATAATGAGAATCTTATAAAAGTCATAAAAATGGGCTACAGGGTGGGAAAGGCATTTCTAGGCCCCAAATGGTATCATATTAAGTAAAACAACTGCTTTAGGTTATTCTTTTTTTTCTTTTTTCTCCTGTTTAAAGGAAAAAAAAAAAAAAAACCAAAACCCTGGTTCCCTACAGATAGTCAAGCTTTTTAAATGTAGTTCAAGGCCAGATCACTCTCTTCCTGCTTAAAAAAAAAAAAAAAAAAAAAAGAGCAGCTGTCGACATTTTTTTCTCCTACTTTGGGGAGTGCCAGTGGGTGAGCTCTTTTAGAATGACAGGTTCCAGCAGGAGAGTCATATGATTAATAAAACTGAAAAAGTTGTGTGGTTGTATTATGCAAAGCCCTCAACTTGGAAATTTATACTTGTTATGGTGTGCAGTGAACAGCCATTCAAGGAAGGAGAATGCTTTATCTCAACAATAAGTTCGATTGCCTTGCTTTTTATGTGCGTACATTCTAAATTTTATTAACAATTTCTAACTCCCAAACAGGCCCTCCAAGTGTGATAAACTGCCTAATTTACTACCAGATACCCAGTGACAGCCTAATTTAATTTTTGATCCCCAATGTGGTGTTATAAACAAGAACAAATTGTTGAAACTAGAGAAGACGTTTATCCAGTGCCATAACTGGTGTTCCGACTGTAGTGCCAACGTGAACTAAAGTGTTCTGAACTGGAAATTATGGCACCACGTGCCTGCTGTCCCCCAGGGCCTGTGACAAGACAGTAGGAGCAGACAGTTGAACATGAAGAACCTGGCAGCAGGTAGTCGTGGGCGACACTGGAAAGAAGGGGCTGATGGGAGGTGCCTCAGCCTCCACTCAGCGTCACCTGCACCACCTGCTGAGGCTGTAAGATGTTACTTGTTCATGCCAAGGAAATTGTGGAGATGTATCCTGTAAGGGCTAGAACGAAAAGATTAAAACAAAAAAAAGAAAGAAAAAACAACTTGTGTGATCAGAAACAGCTCTATAACTGGCGACTGAGGGATCTTACCAAACAATTGGAAAAACTGTGGTTAAGATCAGCACCTCTGTAGCTGGTCACTGAGGCATCTTAGCAAACAATCTGTTTCAGGCACATCATGTCCAAGAAAAAGATGCAAATGAAGTAGCAGTGAGGTATATGGTTTAAAAATAGAGTGAGACATAAATATAGCTATTGCTTAGATCAACTCAAACAAATGAGAAAATTCTCTCATCATATTTAAGAGGACCTTTGTAGAAATTTGTACTTTGTGCCTAATGAGGAAGGTAGAGGCTTCAGAGAGAGTCCATTGAGAGGCACAAAAGTCGTTAAAGAATTATTTTATATATATATATATGTATGTATACTTATGTATGTATACTTATATATGTATGAGCATGGTACAATAGGACTAAAATATTTTGTAGGAGATGAGAAGGTAAACAGGACAAGACAGTATGTTAATTCTTTTCAATTAGGAAGAGGTTCCTCTATTAGTGACCAGCTAGATGCTCTATTCAGAAGACACAGTTTAATACTTAGACTGCTAGTGATGAACTTACCTGGAACACAGAATGGATGTTCTGAAAGGGGAAGTTATTTAAATCTTGGTTGGTGTCAGGGAAGCCAAAGAGATGTTCCTTTCAGGAACTTTTTATATAGATTAGCTGTTTCTTCAACTCTAATGGCCAAAAGAGAGACTAAGTATAATTTTGGCCTCAAGTTAGAGTCCAATGCCACTTTTGATCTGTCACAGAGTAAAGAATTGGGTGACTTTCCCTGCAATGTGGTACAATGATAAAATGGTAACAAGAGAGACCAGGTTTGCAGAGAGGACTCTTCATGTACTTAATAAATTATCGAAGTGTGCCTGCATTGGAGGAATAGCGTTGGTCAAGATACAGATGGTTGTTGCTGTACGTATTGCAGAAATCATTTGCACCACCAACAAAATCACCAGGTACTTTAAATCATTGGAAACCCTGATGGTACAGTGGCTGAGTGCTCTGGCTGCTAACTGAAAGGTTGATGGTTTGAATTCACCAGGCTCTCTTTAGGAATTTCTGTGGGGAAATTTTACTCTGTCCTACAGGGCTGCAATAATTCAAAACTGACTCAGCGGCAATGGATTTGGTTTTCTGCTTTTTTAATTCACAGGTGTGCTCAGTTTTCTCTAGTCTGTCCTTCCAGTGTGTCTAATCCAGAAGTGTCTAATCTGGGTGAACCCTGCTCTGCGCCTCTGGCTTTCTGAAATTTCACACACAGCTATTCAGAAATCACTGAACACTGTAGATTATTGTAACCAAGATATCATGGTTTCCTGCCCTAGACAGGCTACAGGCCTTCCTGGTAATCATGTTTTTTCAATCTGATCTACCTCCTGTTCAGTACAGTGATTGTTTAAAGCCTTCTCCATTTTCCTGTTGTCTAGTAGTGTAGTTGATTTTATAGCATCCTCGTTGTCAGACCATAACGTTGCAGAGACAATATAAATCAAGGAGAAAATTTCCAAACATTTTAACTCCCTCTGCTTCACCAAGACACTGGGACCGTGTCTGTACCCATCAGTGCACCTGCGCTTGTGATCCTGTCTCCTTACACCTTCTCAAGGTTCTGGTTTCATCACCGATATTTCTCCTTTTGTCCTAAACCACAGTGTCTTTATTGACTGACTTACTGCCATCATGGAAAAAAGCAACAATAAACCCCAAACTGATCCCTGGTATACTCTAGCTACCCTTTGAGATCTTTCCTGTTTTCACAAATTCACTTGTCACTTGCTGCCTCTAGTTTAGTGCTACCTATAATTTGGGCCTTTCTGGTTTATTTTTCAGTTCACTAAGATTGGGCTTGTCTCCCTCCATCACTCCTGTGCCAAAACTTTATTCCCTGTGATCATTAGTATTCTTCTTGTTGCTAAATGCAGTCACCACTTCTCACCTCTTGTTTAATTCTGCCTCACTTTAATATCCGTCCGCCTTGTTTTCAGTCCCCCCGTTGTTTCTTTCATTATCCCTTTCCCTTGGTTTGTCCTATAGTGCTCTCATCCTCCACCTTGTGTTCTCCACAGATTCCTCTTCCTTCCTTGCAGCCGTCAGGGTCTTGGGACTCAAACATGGGTTTTCTTATTTATTGACTCCCTGCACAGCATAGGCGATGCTGTATAATTTATTTTATTCGCTGTTGGTATGGTAACTGACTAAAAATACACATCCAGATTCCTTTCTGAGCTCCTAACACAGAAAAAAATTAACTGTCTAGTAGATATATCTCCATGTGGATATTTAACAGACATTTTCTGTATTCCACATATTCAGAACTGATCTTTTCCTTGAAGATGGTTCTCAAATCTCTTCACTTAATCTCCGTACCTGCTGGCTCTCTCCTTGTTCCTACTCCAGTCCTATCTCACTTGGAACTAAGACAATCTCAATTTATATTTCTTCTGCCTTGTCCAGTGCCACTATATTTATTTTATGGCATCTAAAGTGCTCACTCCAAAACACAGATCTAATCATGTCTCTTCTCAAATCAGATAACCCCGAAAGGTCTTCCATTGCCCTTGGGGAAAAGTCCATACTTTTAAGCTTGGAACATAAGACCTTTTTTGATGTAGTTTATTGTTGCAGCTGCTTAGACCACAGATCCCTTCCTCATACTATGCTTTTCAGCCACCAAACTGTTGACTGTTTTTCAAATGACATTATACCTCTGATTGTAAGCATTTGCATATGCTGCTTTGCTTGGAATTCTTACCAGACTGTGGCTAAGTGTCCATTTATTTGCCTGTTTTGCTGATAAAGTAGACTGCAAATTTCATAAGAGAAAGGTAACTTCTTGTTCAGTGATTTCTCCCCAGGAGGTATACATTTGATAATTAAAGTTTTGAAGTTAGATGAGCTTGCCAAAAAAGAAGAATCTAAAAAGAGAGACAAGGGCAAGAAGAGCTGTAATGTAGAGAGGTTTTGAGACATTTCCTCAACACAGAGATTGAGAGGTAGAAGGAAGACAGAGACAAAGAGGTGGAGGGACAAAGGGAAAGACAGCAGAGTGGAGTTTGGTGGGAGAAGAGACAGAGAGATTCCTAGGTAAAGCGGCTAGGAAGTGAGGACTGGGAGGATGGAGAAGTTGTAGGGTTTTTCTATCGGGATATCACTGGTGATCTCTGAGATTTAGATGTAGTAGAGTTTGGGTGGTAGAAGACGTAGTAGAGAGAGCAAAGAAAGAATTTGAGAGTGAGAAAGTGACGAGTGCACATGTGTAATACTCTTTCATGAACAGCGATCTCAGAAAGAAGGGAAGCAAAGTTGCAGTAGGGTAGTACTTGGGAAAACAGCCCCACCAGGGACAGGTTTCGTCATCCTCTTCCTTTCCTTCCTTCCCGATACTCTTCCTCTTTTTTTCTTTTCCTCTCATCCTCTCTCTTCATCTTTTCTCTTTTAATACTAAGGAACGTTTGACTACACTTACAGAGCTGCTGAGAGAGAATGTAATGAGGATAAAGAGCTCAGCAACTCTCAAGGAAGGAGGGCTTACTTGATGAAGTATATGTGCGTTATGTATTTTCTTTGTAGGTATTATAACCCTATAGGACAGAGTAGAACTGTGCTATAGGGTTTCCAAGAAGTGGCTGCTGGATCTGAACTGTCAACCTTATGGTTAGTAATACTGGAGGTTACAAATTTAAAGTTAGGTAGAGTGTGCCCATAGGAAGTATACTGGCTGCTGTCCAAGCTGATTCTGACTCATGAGTTTTAGAACATGAACTTGTGAGTGGAAATTATTTTTTTTACTCACACTGTATTTTCATTTTAAACTTGAGAGATAACTTTTGAAATTATTACCTATTGTTTTAAAACTTTAACTTGATGCTTTTATGGTAAATAGTGTGATATTTTTTAAGATAGAAAATAACAGTTTTAAAATCCTTACATACTTATTGTATTTCTCCTAGTTCAAACCCCTTTTAATTCAGTCAGTCAGAAGTAATACACCTCCCCTTTCTTTATGCATTGTCTGATTGTGTGACATTTCACATTTATAGCAATAATAAAAATCCATATTTTTTGCACATTAATGATGTATGTCTGGCAGTAATGAACACTAAGGTACCAGGTGAGAGTAACACGAGCTGTAATAGTTAAAGTTATATGTCACCTTCACTGGGACATGATTCTCAGTTACATAATGATGTAGCCATCCTCTGCTTTTTGTGATCTGATGTAATTATCCTCAATTTTCGCAAGACACCAATTAGTGCATTAACAGCATGGTCTCTGGAATCTAACCCTCTCAGTAAATAAGGAACAGCTATGTATCAGCTTACAGAATGCTAGCTTTAATCATAGGTATCAAAGCAAAGTGAGCATTTTTTTGTAAGTACAATATCAAAGAAACACTCGAAAATAATGTTTTCTTTTAAAATTGATTTCATTTTTTTCTTACTTTATTGTCAACTCAAATAATATACTTCACATGTACTAGACAGAAAGTGCTGTGCTGTTTATGTCCAGAGAAAGAAAAATAGCTGGAATGGAATTTTTGACTTTTAGGATCTTTATGAACTGATGTTGTTGGGTGCCATTGATCACTTTGTGACTCACAGTGAACCAGTGTGATGGAGCACAACTGCCCTAAGGGGTTTTCGAGGCTGTAATCTTTTGGTGAGCAGATCACCAGGTCCTTCTCATACAGGAGCAGGTGAGCAGGTTCTAACTGGCATCCAAGTATTTAACCATTGTACCACCAGGGCTCCTTTTATGAAATAACAGGAAAGACTGACATTATTGTTAGCTGCCGTCAAGTTGATTTCAACTCATAGCATCACATGTGTGCAGAGTAGAACTCTTCTCTAGTATTTTCCAGGCTGTGGTTTTTCAAAAACAGATCACAAGGTCAGTCTTCTGAGTGGGTTCATCTGCCAACCTCTGTGCTGGTGGTCAAGCCCGAAACTGTCTGCACCACCGAGGAACTCCTGGGAAGGCGTGGTGCCAGATCAGAATTAGTTACAGCAAAAGACATGGGCTCAGTGGTGGCAGTGCGCGCTCCTGGAAGGGCTGTATTTGAGTAGAACAGGGGCTGATATAGAATTTTACCTGGTAAAGGTGAGCATGAAGGACATTTTTCTGAATAAAGTAAGCACTGTAAGAAAGGCATAGCGAAGAATGCCAGCCTATTCATTAAGTAATCTGGTTAGACCTGTAAGGAAGAGTAGACATAGTAGAGGTAGGGCATAGGTTGGGTCAGTTAGTGCCCTTACTGACATTAAGGATGTAAGTTACACTGCCGGCTATCGGCCAAGAGTGAGTTAGGTGATGGGGAGAAAGTGAGGACACCAATCAATATGTATCTTTTTCACAAACATGGAAGAGTTGAAATTGTTTCCAAGCACACAGACTAAAACTAATAGACAAGACGAGATGAAAGATGCATCAACTATGTCCACAAAGGGCCTCCAAACCTGCTGCTTTCCCGTCCTTTTTCTCCTCCAGACTGTCATTTGTTCTTTTAAAGAGCAAACCCTGACCTTGTGTGTGTTGTACAAATCAAAGGTAACACATCTAAAGCCCTTAGCACAGTAACTGGAAAATAGTAGAAACAGATTAATGGAGCCGTTGTTGTTTTGTTACTTCTCAAGATGAACTTGTTCAAAGGTTCTGCCTTCTCAGAGGAGCAGGTATAAATGAGGACTTTTAAGACGCAACCTCTTTTCCTTCTCCAGCCTCATTTCCTGATTTTCCATTTTGTGGTCATGGCAAAAACGAACAAAAATATTGCAGTACTTGGCTGGCAAGTGTGCCACATCACCGCCACCTGCTTCAGGGTCTTTGCGTGCGTGATTCTGTCTTGGGTAGCCCCGTCCCTCATTGCCGCACTCCTTACGCTTCCACTCAAGGGTCATTGTCTCTGCAGAACATTCCCTGTCTCCTCTCCATCCTGTTTGTTTGCAAATGCCCTTGTTCACAGAGTATGCAGTAGAGTTATTTCTGGGGGGCTATAGTGTGCTTTTTAAAAAAATACAAACTTACGATGTTAGAACAGTTTTAAATTTACAGAAAAGGGGCAGAAAAAAATAATACAAAAGAGTTCCTGTGTATCTCATCTCCTGTTGCCCTGGTGGAAATGCTGGTGGCGTAGTGGTTTAGAACTAGGGCTGCTGAGCCAAAGACTGGCAGTGCAGATCCGCCAGCTGCTCTTTGAAAACCCTATGGGGTAGTTCTGCTCTGTCCGGTAGGGTCGCTGTGAGTCAGGATCCACAGCAGTGGGTTCAGGTTTGGGATATTTCCTTTATCAGTAACATCTTACATTCAGTGACATCTAATGAAACAATATTTGTATGTTATAGTTAACCAGAGTTCATACTTTATTACCTAGGGTCCTTTTTCTGTTCCAGGATCCTGTTCAAGATACCATTTAGCATTTTGTCATCATGTCCCCTTAAGCTGTCCTCAACTGTAAGAACCACTCAGTCTTTTCTTATATATATATATATATACACACATATTTTTGGGGTTTTTTTCCCCCCTGATTTGACAGTTTTGAAGAGTACTGGTCAGATGAAGAAGGTGCCTCGGTTGAGATTTCTCTTACAATGACAGTGAAGTTAAGGGCCTCAGGGAGGAAGCCACCAAAGTATAGTGTCACTTTCATCACAGCAGGGAATCACTTGTATTTTTCTTTTCTCTCTGGTTGTGTCTTTTTCAGAAGGGCCTAGTAATGGAATCATAGAGTATATAACCTTTCTAGATGGCTTTCTGTTCACTAGCAGTATGCACTTAAGGATTTATATTCTCAGCATGACTTCTTGTGATTGATTATATTTGTTAAAGTGTATGTTATGACCCGGCAAACAGCCTTTGATGCTGAATATTCCATGTGAGCTTTAGAGCAGGTATTTGGTTTTGGTGGTTGTTGTCAGGTGCCATTGAATTGGTCCCAGCTCATAGCTGCCCTGTGTACAACAGAAAGAAACACCACCGGTTATGGCTGGGCCCGTTATTGTAGCTACTGTGTCTGTCCATCTCGCCGAGGGTCTTTCTCTTTTTCAGTGACCCTCTACTTTATCAGGAAATCCTGGTGGCATAGTGGTTAAGAGCTACAGCTGCTAACCCAAAGGTCAGCAGTTCGAATCTACCAGCAAACCCTATGGGGCAGTTCTACCGGGTCCTGTAGGGTCGCTATGAGTCAGAGTCAACACGAAGGCTGTGTTTTCTTGTTTTTTTCGTTGTCTGTTTTTACTTTACCAAGCTGGATGTCCTTTCCAGGAACTGATCCTGCCTCATAACATGTCCAGTGTATGTGGGAGGTAGTCTTATCATCCTTGCTTCTAATGAGCATTCTAACTGTAATTCTTCCAACACAGATTTGTTTATGGTATATTCAGTATTCTTCACCAGCACCATGATTCAATGGCATCAATTCTGTGGTCTTCCTATTCATTGTTCAGCTTTCGCATGCATATGAGGTGACTGAAAACAGCAAGGTTTGCATCATGCACGTCATAGTCTTCAAAATGCCATCTTGGCTTTTTTAACTCTTTGAGAAGGTCTTTTGCATATTTGCCCAATGCAATGCATCATTTGATTTCTTGACCGCTGCTTCCATGGTGTTGATTGTGAATCCTAGTAACATGACTTAAGTTATTTTGGTTTGGCAGAGTATTATATATAAGCGTCTGTCTTAGTTATCTAGTGCTGCTATAGCAGAAATACTACAAGTGGATGGCTTTAACAAAGAGAAATTTATGCTCTCACCCTTTAGGAAGGTAGAGTTCAGGGCACTGGTTCCAGGAGAAGGCATACTGTCTCTCTCGGCTCTCTCTGCAATATTCCAGAAAGCTATGGCACTAATAAACTAACAGATTTAAAGAAAAAATAGAATAAAAAGAAGTCACTATGATTGGTACTAAGAAGAGAATTCAGGTAAAGGAAAAGGATATGTTAAAAGTGAGCTCTGGTTTGTGCTGTGCATCTCTCATGAGGTGACTGTGAACAAAGAGACCAGCTGAAAGAAGGAAATGGGGGATGTAGCTCTCCAGATTGTGGGCATGGTGCAAGACTGGGCAGTGTTTCGTTCTGTTGTGCATAGGGTTGCTATGAGTTGGAACCAACTCGATGACACCTGACAACTAAACTCTCTGGAGGAAGAGTATTCCAGGCAGAGAGAAGAGCAAGTGCAAAGCCTCAAGGCAAGGGGCATGACCTGATATACAAAGTCTGACAGTTAAGTCCGTGAACTCATCCTAGAAGAAGTACTGTGTACCTCACTGTTGAATATCACTACGCTCACCTTCAAAGTGCTCCCCTTCGGAAACTGTACACTGACACCAGTGCCTAGTCCCCCCTCAGAGCCATTTTGGAACTCTTTTTCTGGAATGGCCATCAGAGCTGTTGTTGTATTACCTTTGACATCCTGAAAGTCATGAAAGTGTCTTCCTTTCAATATTCCCTTTATCTTCAGGTAAAGAAAAAAGTCACTGGGGGGCCTGAATAGGTGAGTAGGGAGGGTGTTCCAATATAGTTATTTGTTTCCTGGCTAAAAACTCCCTCACAGTCAACTATACAATTAAGTTTGTGAACCTGCCACCTTGCCACTGAGCGCAATGGCCATTCCAGAGAGTGTTCCAGAATTGCTTTGGAGGGTAGACTAGGCACTGGCATTGGTACATAGCTTCCCAAGGGGAATACTTCAAAGGCGACCATAGCGATATTTAGCAATGAGGTATGTAGCACTTAGAATAATTAAGTTCGGGAGCTTAATTGTCAGACCCTTGTGCATTTTAAAATAATCACTTCAAGTGAGGGGTGAGGCATGAGTGGAAACAGGTTTGAAAGCTGCTGCAGTGATATAGATAAGGGATTGTGGTGGCAATAAGTTGGTATCTTCTCCAGGGAGAACCTTCAGAATGTGATTCTGGATTAGATGTGGCTGAGGGGGAGAAAGAGAGGCATCACAGGCAAGTCAGAATTTGGGCCTGAGCAAGTGAATGAAAATCACTGATGTTTACAAGATGGAAAACTCACAACAGCGAGTTTGAAAGGAAAATTCAAGAACTCCATTCTGTGTTGATCAATTTGAGATGCTTATTAGCTATCATTTAGGTTCCTTGAGTAGTGTAGTTGATTAAGTGTTGAACTACACCAAAAGGTTAGCAGTTCAAATCCACTCAGAGGGGACTTGGAAGATAGGTGTGGCAACCTGCGTTTGAAAGATCACAGCCTTGAAAACACTCTGTAGGAGTTCTACTCAGGCCACGTGGCATCTCTACGAGATGTGATTGCCTGGATGGTAATTGACAGCAGCACCAATGTTAGATATTCGAGTGGAGTTGTCACATAGGCTGCTGCGAGTGCAAGCCGTGGGTTCAGGAAAGTTGAGCTGGAGATAGTGTGCAAAGATAGTGTTATAAAAAGTCTCATCACATTCATCTTTACAGATAGGAACATTTTTAAAAACCTCACTGTCCCAATGTAGAATGGGCATTTAGGCTGAAAGTCCACCCTTGTAACCACTGTAACATATACCAGTGTGTCCTCACCTGCAGGTTCAAGCAGTATAAATATTGGTCATAAAGCAAAGAAAAATCTCGTTGCCATCAAGTCAATTCTGACTCCCAGTGACCCTATGGGACAGAGTAGAAGTACTGCATTCAGTTTCAGTGGAGCACTTGGTTGGATGTGAACTGCTGACCTTTTGGTTGGCAGCTATAGCTCTCAACCCCTGTACCACCAGGGATTCTAGTATTGTCCATACTGATTATAAATCCCCTGGGAGTCAAAGTCATTTCTTATCATTGGTATTCTAATGATACTAGAATCTAAAATATATTCATTTGATTTCTCACAATAGGCTTTATACTATATACATTTTATTAGATTATACTATATACATTTTATCAGAAGACTATTATGAAACCACATTTTTTAGAGGCTGACTTATTTTAATCCTATAAAGACAATCTGGTGTTGACATCTGGCTTATTTGACAAAAATACATGAACTGGGAGTGGGGAGAGAACTAATCCTTTACTAGTTGGTCTGTATTTCTTCAGAATGCATCCCAAATCTGCCTTATTGCTATGAATTATGCTATAGTTGTCATTTTAACTGTGGTACTTAAAATCGAAATGAAATGGGTAATAAAAGACTTGATGATTCTAAAAGTGCATTAAAAAGATTTTAACATATCTCATTTAATAAATTGACTCTATATAATTTCCAAACAAGCTTTGTTCCTTAGTATCTATCATGATGAATCCATGGAATGCATTGTGGATTAGAAGCCAGGTATTCCTAGAAATCATTTGTTTCCAGGTTGTTTGGGTTTCTAACACTCACATTCACAAACACATAAATGCACAAACTAGAAAGTAAAACTTATAGGTAATGTGCTTATTCTAACTGGGATTTGAAAATACACAGGGGAGAGGAGGACAGCATGCTGTAACGATTACGTAAACAGCTGCAGACGTCAGTCCTGAGCTGTTCTTTCCCTCCAGTACCCTCCTCCAGTTGGAACACTTACTTCTGCAAAATCCAGATAAAAGAAAATTCCATCTGGCTTTGTTTTGAAATTTCATAATAACTGCGACAGCTTCAGTGATCAAGACTGTGACTCTGAAATTAGTCTTATACTTCTTCATGGTGTAAATATCACTACGAAATGGTGACTAAAAAAAGAGGAATAGTTACACATTTCACAGCAGACTGTTACATATTGTTTAGGGGTGACATTCAGTTTTCAAGCCGGTTACATCCAGGGCATTCAGATACGTGAGGTGAGTAACTGGTTCCTTCCAATTCCGTGTCACGTGGAATTTCTACAACTGTCTTTTGGAAATATGTACAGTATTCTTATACAAATAACACAGGCCTTCTGTGTTGGTTGGTCGGTCACTACCCCTGCCTCTACCCACTTCTGCAAGGTAGTTGTGTAAGCTTGTTAAGCCCATTTTTCTTTTACAGAAACCCAGGTAAGAGGATTGGCATGGTGGCATTTGTGAGGGTATCTCCTCAGGGAAGGCATGGCTGGCAAACAAGATGCATGTTATTTGCATAAATAATACCCTCAATAGAACACATAGATAAAGCTAGTTCTAATCTGTTTGCAATTAACATTACACTTGCTTTGTACATCTAAAACTCTTTACCATAGCAACCTTTGACCTGATAATGCTGTTTAAAGCAAAGAGATCTGAGACTGAAATTCAAGTCTCGTATTTAATATTGGATACTTAAAGAATTATTGTTATAATATTGGCACACTGACGACGGCAAGGGTGTCAAAGGAAGAAAGCAAAGTCCTACTTCTGCCTTTACAGACACCGACTCCAAGGTCCAAAGAAATGACGTGACTTGTTCAATGTGGGAAAGAAGGCTTGGTGGCTCAGTGCTTGACTAGACAAAAGGTTGGGAATTCAAATTCCATCCAGTGCCTCGGCAGGAGAAAGACCTGTTGGTGGTCTGCTCCCGTCAAGACCACCCCCTAGGAAACCTCAGGAGGCAGTTCTGCTGTGTCCTGTGAGTTCGTCATCAGTCAGAACCAACTCAGCAGCACCACCAGCCACAATGCAAGATAGAATGTCATGGAACTAAACCACAATCAGGGTCCCTGTCCCCTGACCTGCACTGGGACATTTTTCTATGTTATATTTGTAATGCTCTTTCAAAGATGGATGTTGTCTCTCTGATTTAAAGTAACACATGTTATAGAAACTACTCTGTTTTGAAATTCACTTACTGCCTCACTTCCTTTCCAACTCATTCTGCTTGACTAACCAATGGTAGCTTTATAGGATGCTTGCTGAATTTTAAAGAGAATAGTATTTCCCACTGTAATTTATTACTGCCTTGGCTCTTAAGATTCGTATAGATTGCTTACCTATGTGTAGACCAACTGAGTGTGATTTTATTGACATCTAAATATAATAGTCTTGGTAAAAATACAGTCATTTTGTACCATGATGGAAATAGCTACCTGTTATGCTGAAAAGAAAAACAAAAAACCCTCCTGCTATGAAGTTGATTCCAATTCATGGTGACCCTATCAAACAGAGTAGAACTTCCCCATGGGTTTTCATGGAGTGCCTGGGGGATTTGAACTGCTGACCTTTTAGTTAGCAGTTGTAGTTGTAGCTCTTAACTAATGTGCTGTCAGGGTTTGTTATACACAGAAAGAGATGCTAAATCTTGGAAACAAACTTCCTGATATCACATAATTATTATTTAACATACATTTTAGGCCTGTTCTCTACACAGGTATGACATCGATCTTTTTCAGAATGTTTTAGCATTGTTTTGCATATTTGAAGTATTTCTTAAGGTGTCATAACTGCTGGTATGAGACAACCAGACTATTCTACCCTGAATGTACGGTATGGGGCTACTGGTTACAGCCAATGCCAATTGCTGTTTTTTCCAGGGGGAGGTTGGTGTAGAGCGATACTTTGAGTCCTGAACAAATACTATGCTCCTGTATTACTTCCCTAGGGCTTATAACAAATCTAGCACGAAGTAGGTGACTGTATGGAATAAAAATGTACTGAAGTCCCATGGTTCTGGAGGGTAGGGAGCCAAACCATTATGTAGCCTTGTCAGTTCTTCCTGGGGGCTTTGAGAAGGAGCTGGTGCATGCCTCTCCTGGTTTCTTGTGCTTGCTGGCAATCCTTGCTGTTACTTTGCTGCTTGTACACATTATGTATCTTCATGTGGTGTCTTCTCCCTGTGTGTGACTTAGTTTCTACATCCTTCTGTTTTCTAAAACCCACCCAGGAAGAATTAGGAGTAGGACTCACCCTAATCTAGTCTAACTTCACTGCTAATTTCTTCAGAGGAAGACCTTATTTCCAAGATGGTTATGTATGTGGGTACAGGAGTTAGGGCTTTAAGACATCTCTTTAAGGGGTGCAATTCAATCGGTAACACTTCCCCAAGAATTCATCTCAAGTGTGACCGCTGCTCACTCTGCCTGTCTACTGCTGTTGCTTCTCAGTATTCCAGCGCATCCTTCCCACAGTATCAGTCCTTCCCACTCTTGGCTGAGCCTGGGGACTCCCTTATAGGCATTTGTACACCAAATATGCATAGTATGTTGCTTTTAGAAATCTTTCACTTTAATGATGATACCCCTGGTGGCTGTAGCCTTAGCCTTTGGGCTTTTAGTAAAGTTCTTTGGTGCTTGGGAATAAATATAGGTCTATTCTAGAATGTTGCCTGCATACAGAAAGCCCTCCCTGGTTGATCACCTGGAAGACTTTAAGTAGTGTAGAACTGGAACTGTTTACCTCAGCCTGGAAGCCCAGATCAGCACTAGCTGCAAATTTTCCCAATTTCTTTTAGACTAGATGATCTGTGCTCTCAAACATATCATTTTATAAGTGTCAACTAATAATGTGGGGTGTGGCCATGAGTTGGAATCTACTCAATAGCAGCTGTTTTTTATATTAACTATTTGGTGCATTTCTCAAAGTTTATTCAAATTAGAGTTTAGTTTCTTTTTTCTCCCAAATAGAACTTATGCCTTATATATTGAAGTTCACCTTGATCTTTAATTTTAACTGTATATTTTTGTTTACTGAAAGCAAATGGCATTTGATTTTTCTATGTAGAGGTAATGCTTAAAAAAGAGAAAGTACGAATACCCAGACACTTACAACTAGAAGGGGATTAAATAGAAACTCCTGCTACGGAGAAGATTACACTTACCTCAGTAATACCTAAGTTTAGTAATAACCAAAAAAACAAATCAAAAAACAAACCCAGTGTTGTCAAGTCTATTCTGAGTCATAGCAACGCTACAGGACACTGTAGAACTGCCTCAGAGCATTTCCAAGGAGCACTTTGTGGATTCAAACTGTCTACCTTTTAATTAGCAGCTGTAGCACTTAACCACTGGGCAACCAGGGTCTCCAAGAAATATTTTGCTTTTATTTGAATGCCTTGGAGAACAAAAGATTCTACATATGTGATTTTTCCCATTACTAATCTTACCCTTGCAGATATCAATCTCAAAAGAAAGTGTAATATTTCGAAGTATTTTTAAAATGCCCATGCCCCTGCCTTTTTAAACAGAGAATAACAAATCCAGCACAATCTTTCCTATATGACTCACAATAGTTGTGATGAATGCTGACTATTTTCCTGTTGACTAACTTATGTCTCTCTACTTTTTAGCTATTCTCTTTCCTTGACTGTATATCATCAGCTTTTATTTGTGTTCTTCCTTCTAAAAGATTTCTCCCTGTACAATACTTACAGTTACTACACCAAATATACTGTGATACTGATAAACAAATGGGAAATGATAAATAAAATTATAATGATCATAAATGAGTCTTTTCTATTATGTATGAGTATGCTTTTAAGTTTTTATCGTGGGGTGTCATATAATAATTGTCCTTCTGTCACTGACTAGTTTCACTCAACATAATGTCCTCCAGTTGAGACAATTGTTCTTTATCAGTGTATAGTACTCCATTGAGTATATATACCGAAGTTTACCCATCCATTCTGCTGTTGTTGGGCTTCTGGGTTGATTCCAAATTTTTGCTATTGTGGACTGTGCTGTAATGAACATTTGTGTGCATGTAGCAGTTGGTGTGAATGGCCTTGATTTTGTAGGATATATGCCGAGCAGAGGAACTACTGGGTCAAATGGTATATCTATATCCATTATTTTAAGGTAACGCCAAATTGCTTTCCAAAGAGGGTGGGAGGGTGGGAAGGCAAGGGGCAAGGTTTAGATTAGATAGTTGTTAGAAATTTGGTTGGGTGAAATTGGTGACAATACACATTAGTAAGAAGATCGATATTAATGAGACTTCGACACAACTTGTGTACTCCGCCTCTCTTAACCCGGTATTGTAAGCACAGAGTATGTACACTTTCATTTTTTTTATTTAATAAAAAATAAAAATAAAAAAATAAATGAATGATAAAATCATCACATTTGTTAATACTTGCACATAAAATAAAAGTATGACAGTAATACAAAATACAGAGAATACAGGGAAATGGTTTTTTGATCATTATATTTCTGGCCCAGAGGCATTTCTCTAGCACTTCAAAATGATGGTTTGTATTTGGGAGGTGCTGAGGCTACTGGGATTTGAGCCTCTCATCTCAGCTCATAACCACTGTGCCACAAAAGCTTCAAGGAAAATACTAATGAGTTTGAAAATATATTGCAAATAGAGATCACGTTACTGTGAAAAATTCAGCCTTCTTTTATAACATGATTTTATTTCATAACTTTTTGAACAAGTGTGGTCAGAAGTGAATGATGCCATGTATAATGTCTTTTGCTTTTAAAGGTTGCTGGTAATTCTGTTGCTTCAGGGATTATGCTGAAATTACACAATGGATACATGAGGTTTAGCCAAGCTCCACCAGTTCACATGGTAATAGTTGTTAGGAGATGAAGTTTTTATTTCTCAATTTGTTCATGGCTGGAAGAGCCAAATGAAAAATAAATGAGAATTTTATGATAGGTTTGTTGTTGAACTTTATTTAGCTGTGTGGGTGAAGCAAACAACGCGTGTCCAAGAAGATTAATTAGCGATAATTTTGCCGAGCTGTGCAATGTTGCCAGACCATCTGGTGTGCTATTATTGGGAGGGCAGTCTTGATGGATTATTCATTAAACTCTTCCAATGGTTTGTTCCAAGGCTGTCAGTGGTCCATCCTCCAGTTTCTCATTAGACTGAGACTGCTGAGATCTAGAAATAGAGGCATCGTGGGAAGTGCATCCCCATGTTTATCACTAATAATAATAATTCAATGTGGAAAGCACCACCAGAAGCCCACTCTAAAATCCCTTAGTGCTATGGACACCATTAATATCGCTATCATGTCTTATACCAAAATGGCTATAACAGTCCCACCTGGAAAGCTTATACTGGTATTTTGAAAAGACATGTGAATGCCTGCATTGTCTTGAAAAGCGTGAATAAGCTGTTCATTATGACATCACAAAATAATTTGGTGTGTTTTCATACCATGCTATGTTTTTTACAACCTTGGTGTGCCATTTACTCATAAGCTTTTTTGATTAAACAATTTGAGTTGTTTATGTATTCAACAAATGTTGATTCAATAGCTATTTTTCATATTGCCTAGAAAGCACCAAGATTACAGTCTCAAGTGAAACAGGAAAGTCAACCAACTTCCTGGAGCTGCTGTGTTCTCAGGACAGACTGTGATGGAGCTTGTAACTTCACTCATCTCCATCTCTCCTACTTGACCAGAAGTCTTGAAATCTTTTTATAAGCATTAGTTAGAAGTCTAAAACCTCCATCTGATGCCACTGAGCTGGTTCAAGTCCTGGTGGCCCCGTAGGTTACAGAGTATTTCCACTCCGCTGGATTTTCTTGGCTGTAATGTTTAGAGATGATTTCCAGATCTGTCTTCAGTGGCTGCCCAGGTGGGGTGAAACTTCCAACCTTTAGGTTTATGGTCAAGTACAAAATATTCACCTGACTCGGAGAAGTTACAAGTTCTGTCTTCCTCAACATAAAGTCAAATGAGTTGATTTGACCTCTGCATCTGAGGTACATGTGTCACGTAGAAATTATATTTAGAGTTTGTCAGTACCCACAGGTGTATTCCTACTGAATTCCAGGTATATTGGAAATTATCAAAACAAATGTACCTTAATTATAAAACTATAAAGCATGAGTATCTCTTGAAGGGATGGTAAAATGAGTGATATAATTAAGTTAAACAAAACTAGGGCATTGTACCTGAAGAAAGGAGAGGTAGAAATTACTAGATAATCCAGTAGTTATCCTTCTAATCAGCTAACATTTACTAAGTTCTAATTAGGGCCTGAATGAGTAAAAGGCTTCAGATATAGCCCTTGACCACTAGAAATGCATTGTCTGTAACAGAGTTAGTGAGGCACTGTTCATTCATTTCTGACTTTTCTGCAGTCTTCCAGCATGTGCTTCCACTACATTCTCCTAATCCACATGAAAGCTTTAACACCCCTCTGGCTTTTTTTATTTGTTTGTTTGATTGCTTGATTGTAATCAAATTCCTTTATATGCTGAGAGTCCAAACATTCTTTATCTTTCTGGATACCTGTCACCTCTTCCGTAACCACGCCTTGCTAACCTCCTGTGTGCTGTAACTGTTTTTCTCTGTGGACAGTGGTGTTAACATTTTCCTAGACTACAGACCACTGAGAATAAAGGGGAAAAAAAATGGTTATTAAGGCACACAAGGCCTGACAAGTCCGTGAACTTCATTATTCTAAGTGCTATGTACCTCACTGCTGAAAATCACTACAGTGACCTTCAAAGCACTCCCACTGGGAAGCTATGTGCTGATACCAGAGCCTAGTCTACCCTTGAAAGCAGTTTAGAAATTCTTTCTGGAATGGCCATTGTGGACAGTGGTATAGTGGCAAGTTTATAAACTCAATGGTAGAGTTGTCTGTGAGGGAGTTTTTAGCCAGTAAACAAAAAACTGTGTTGGAACACCCTGCCTGCTCACCTGATCTGGCCTCCAGTGACTTTTTTCTTTACCAAAAGATAAAGGAAATAGTGGAAAGAAGACATTTTGATGACACTGGGGACATCAAGGGCAACATGATGACAGCTCTGATGGCCATTCCAGTGAAAGAGTTCCAAAATGGCTTTGAAGGGGGGGACTAGGCACTGGCGTTGGCACCTGGCTTCCCAAGGGGAGGACCTGGAATGCAACCACAGAAGACCAATATTCAGCAATGATGTACACAGCACTTTTTCTAGGCTGAGTTTGTGAACTTAATTGGCAGCCCTTGTATGTGAGCCCCCTGACTTTATAATCCTGTAATGGATGTAGTATCTTTTCTGATCAGTGCTCCCAGGATTTAGAACTTGACCCTGGTACCTGCTGAGTGTTATGACCTGGTTCTCTAACCATTTTAACCTTTTTTGGTTTGCCCCCCTTTTTCTTCCTTGGAAACTCTTTGGGGAAGTCCCATCCTGTCCTATGAGGTTGCTGTGAGTTGGAAGACTCATATATAGACTTGGTCCAGTTTTCTTTTTTATATAATCCTGAGGAAGCAGCCCTCTTTGCTTCTAAGGAGCTTTCTGGTTGTATTTCTTCAAACACTGATTTTCTTTGTTCTGTTGGCAGTCCATGATATGTACAGTGTTCTTCAGCAGCACTGTCATTCCGGTACATCAATTCCTCTGTCTTCCTTCTCCATTGCCTAACTTTTACATGCACGTGAGACAGTTGAAAAGATCATGACTTGGGGTCAGATACTCAGCCTAACTGAAGGCAAATTTTTTATAAGTGGACTCTGAGAGAACTTTGGAAAAAAAATAGTAATCATTCAACATATAAATAATGAAGGCAGAATAGCTAACATGTTAACTCTGTATTCACTGAAGACTCTGCCAGCTTGTTTGTATGTGTTCTTATTTAATTCTCACATCAACCCCATCATGTGATTTTACTACCTCTACTGAATAGATGGGGGGGCACCAAAAGCAAGCTCATTGCCACTGAGTCAGTTCCAACTCATAGTGATCCTATGGGACAGAGAAGAACTATCCCATAGAGTTCCCAAGGAGCACCAGGTGGATTTGAACTGCTGGTCTTCTGGTTAGCAGTTGTAGCACTTAACCACTGTACCATCAGGGTTTCCATAAGTGGGGGAGGCACAGAGAATGTAAGTAACAATACCTCGTTGGTGTCTACAACCTTTTTGCTCACCACAACCCCACACTAGCTTCTGAACTTTCTGAAGAATCTCAGAATATGTGGATACCCAATGACAAGTGGCACATGCTTTGAGAGAGCCTTGACACTGACCTGTGAAAAGATGTGGGAATGATGGAAAAATATGTATATACTTCATTAAAAATCTGCTCCTTTGTTGAAAGAGAAATTCTATGCAGGGAGGGTCTTGGTTAGGAGTGTGGAGGAAAAGATGACTGGAACCCTTACCAATTGTCTTCTAGGGATATGGCAGAGAAGATGATTGGCAATTGTTGTCTATTATCAACAAGAACAATGCTTATAGAGCGGAAGTTAAAAGAAGCTCCAAATTAAATGTGTGCAAAATGCTAGATAACAATACAAGGACAATCATCACACCCATGACAGATAAAGGCGTAATAACCAGTATATGATTAGTGATCTAGGCACATGGGGTTCTGGACGAGACTGTTATGTTTAGTGGTGCCATTGTTTGATGACTCAGCACTGCCTCCAGTGTGAAAGCTCCCACAACTGACAGCTGGAGCTGCAGATAGATCTACATGGTTCTGGAAGTGCTGTAAGATTCTGAGAGTTAAGGAATCATTTTAGCTACTTGTCTAAAAAAGAGATACATCTATTCATAAACTGTATATAAAGATACACAAACTGGTTAGTAAATCTGACTTTATTGTTTTGTGTTTTTACATACCTGTATGATTTCTTGGACTAGAAAACTCTTTTGCATAGTTCTGTATTTTCTGGTCTTAAAGTGAGCAAACGTTACATTGTCCCTTCGCAAATGCAGTAATGACTCAGCTGGCCAGATTTTGTGAACTCTTTCTTTGTACGAGATCATTGGCTGCTACAGAAAGAGTGTGAGTACTACAGTATTATTGGGCAAATATTGTTTTTCCCAGCATATTGGTAAAATATAATTTTTCAAATGTCAAATGAATCTCTTTGTAGTTGTATCTGGGACACCTGTATAAACTAATAGGAGTTAGAGTATTCTTGACGATCCGTCATAGTGCTACAGGCACAGTTACAGATAATTAATTGCCTAGCTGTCATTGAATTGCACCAACTTGTAGCAACCCTGTGCATGGAACATTTCCTGGTCCTGCGTCATCCTCGTGATGGCTGCATGTTCCAGTGTATTGTGGCCATTCTGCTGATCTATCCTCCCAAGGGACTCTGTCCTACCTTCCTGACCTCTGCTTCACCAGATCTTCAGCTCTGATAACTGATCCTGCCTGATCACATGTTCAAAGGAAGCAAGTCTGACAGTGCTCTGTTGTGACCTGTAAGATTTTCATTGACTGATTTTTGGAAGTAGATCACCAGGTCTTTCTTCCTAGTCTGTCTTACACTGGAATCTCTGCTGAACCAGTCCACTGTTGGTGACTGTTGAAATATTGATGGTATGGCTTCCAGCATCACTGGGACATGCAAGCCACCAAGTTACACAAACTGAGAGATGGGTGGTAACCTCACTACTGTTACGTGGTCAGCTTACTTAGTAGAACACAATTGGTTCTAGATACATAGCATTCTCTGCCAACATCATCTAATAATGATTTATTTCTTTAGTAAAATCACTAATTATATTAGGCATCCATGGTGGAGGATGGAGGCCATGTGTAAAAACACCTTAAAACTTTCAGTTGCTGTAAAAGTACCAAGTAGAACTGTTTGTAGAATATTAACATACAGCAAAACATGTTCTATCTGTAAAAACAAGGAGATCAACTTCTTTGATTCTGAAATACCCTTCTGGTTTCAGTGTCCACAACTCAGTGTTCTTGTAGCTGATATTCACGGGGTGAGGGTGGGCTATGTGGTCACTCCACAGTCGCGGACTCACTGCTGGTGAGCCGCAATCGTCTTATTACCTTGGATGAAAGAGCTGAATGCCAGGCTTTCAGGATGTCAACAATCCAGATGCAAAGTATGTGCTCAGAGGGAACCAGAAAATAGAATGATATTTTCCTGTAAGTCCACAATAAAAGATAAAAAAAGAATTAAAGCTTTTCTGTGTTCTTTTTTGTTTTCATGAAACAGTGGAGGCGCTCCACTTGGGGACGTTAATGGCGGCCCACGGCTATTTCTTTCCCATCTCAGATCATGTCCTCACGCTAAAGGATGATGGCACCTTCTACCGGTTTCAAGTAAGTTTCATGAAAATATTCTCTAATGGTAAAAATAGAAGCCAGAATTATGTTTGTTGGTTAACTTTCTTTGTGTTTGAAAATCGTAACGTTTGACTGACTTAGGCTAGTTGGAAATAAATTGTTGTTAAATTTAAGACAGAAAATGGAATAAATCCAAACAAAGATGGGATGTGCTTAAGACGATTGGTGGACGGCTAAATTGCACGATCATTAAAGTTCTATTTAAATAAAAATCTTAAGGGAAATTCAGAAAGTGACTTAATGGAACTGGGGAGCATGGGAGAATCTCTGTTTGTAAATTGGCTTTAGCTATCACGGAGAAAGTAGAGAGATGTAACTGGTTTATTCTGCCTTGCCTCTGCCTGCAATCCAGGACCGTCTTCAGTCCAAGTAAACTCTCAGAGGGATGCTTGATGCTGAAGGGTAGAAGAGAGCTAATGATGCAAACCCTTTGCGTGTTGGTACCTGAGGTCCCTCTATAAGCCTGTGAAGGCTAACTAGCCTACTGCTTTGTCTAGATGCATATTCACTTGAAGCAAAAGATGTCTTAGAAAATTCACTATTAAAAGGTATTCTAGATCATTTTCAAATGAGACAGACACAGTTATTCTTTAGTAAATGATAATGGATTCCAGTTTTAGTCACTGTGTATTCATTGATACAACCTTCCCCCGCCACCCCCAAAAACAAACAAACAAAAAACCCGTCGGCCATCGAGTTCGGTCCGACTCATAGCGACCCTTTAGACAGAGTGAAACTGCCCCATAGAGTTTCCAAGGAGCGCCTGGCAGATTTGAACTGCTGACGTTTGGGTGAGCAGACATACCACTCAACCCACTATGCTACCAGGATTTCTTCATTGGTACTGGACATCACCATAGTTTACCCAAAGTGTATTCTGCGTTTCATGAGACTTTATGATCCACTAATAACTGACTAGTGAATTATAGCTTATAAAATTAAAGCATGTGTGATGTTAGGAGGCACGCTGTGAATTAGTTACTGCAGCTATTTTCCAGAGAATTTCCCGCACTGTCTGACTTGCAGACCTTGGGGCATTCTGCTCACCTACTCAGTACTCTGTGTCTCAGTAGTGCTCCCCTGGTGGTGGAAACAGGTAATGCACTCAACTACTAATCGAAAGGTTGGTGGTTTCAATCTTCCTAGAAAGAGGTGCCTCAGAAGAGAGGCCTGGTGGTCTTCTGAAAACTCACCACTGAAAACCCTGTGAATGATAATTCTGCTGTGACACAAGTCACTACCAGCTGGAGTCAACTCAGTGACAATTGTTGTACATGTATGTGTGTGTACACACACACGTAGATACATATATATATATACACATATAGATTCTCATGTATTACATATACGAGGACTGACCATTATGTTCACAAACTCATTTTAGAAAAAGTACTACATACCTTTTTGCTGAATATCACTGTGGTCACCTTTGAAGTCCGTCCACCCTTCAAAGCAATTTTGGTTAGCTATTCCTGCTAACCAAAGGGTCAGCACTTTGAGTCTACCAGGCACTCCTTGGAAACTTGATTGGAATTCTTTCTGGAATGGCCATCAGTGCTGTTGTTCTATTGCCTTTGGTGTCCTGAATGTCATCCAGATATCTTCCTTTCAATATTTCCTTTATCTTTTGGTAAGAAAAAAAGTTATCGGGGGGCTAGATCAGGTGAGCAGGGAGGGTGTTGCAATACAGATATTTGTTTACTGGCTGAAACTTCACTCACAGACAGCTATACAATTGAGTTTGTGAACTTGCCACTCTGGCACTGTGTGCAGTGGCCATTCCAGAAAGAGTTGCAAAATTGCTTTGAAGGGTAGACGAGGCACTGGAGTCAGTGCATAGCTTCCCAAGGGGAGTGCTTCAAAGATGACCATGGTGATATCCAGGAGTGAGGTATGTAACACTTAGAATAATTAAGTTTGCAGACTTAAGTGTCAGACTTTGTACATGGAAACCTGTGTGGTGTAATGTTTAATATGTGCTATTCCTGCTAACCAAAGGTTCAGCACTTTGAGTCTACCAGGCACTCCTTGGAAACTTTATGGGCAGTTCTGCTCTGTCCTATAGGGTCTCAATTATTGGAAACTGACTCAATGCCACCAAGTTTGGTTTGGGTTATATACGACTGAACAGTAACTTGGGTGCCTAAGAACTTGCTTACGAAAACTGAAAACAGAAGGGACATTGTTAAGAAAATTTGGTTCTTGAAGATCATTGTTCTCATAAAACAGCCTCACTTCCGCTTCCTTACTGATTGCTGTCATGAGAACATCAGCTTGTGATGACCCCGTGTGTGTCAGAGCAGATGTGTACTCCACAGGTTTTTCTAAGGCCGACTTTTTGGAAGTAGGTCACTAGGCCTTTCCTCCCAGGTACCCCTGGCTGGACTTGAACATCCAACCTTTGGGTTAGCAGCAGAGTGTGTGAACTATCTGTACCCCTAGGGACTCCTCCACTTCCTGAAATCCCAAGGCAAAAAACATTTGGGAGCCTCCTGCCGTGAGTAACCAAGATTCAGGGTAGTCTCCAGAAACAGTGATACTGATTTCAGTGTTCAGACCATTTAAATTAGGTAAATTAATCAAATCAAAAAGAATTAATCACTTGCAAAGAGTTAGTTAATTCAAAAAAATGGAGCTTTATTCTTTGTACAGTTAAACTCAAAGTATTGGTAGCTTAAAACAGTTTACTATTAGAGAAACTTGTGGTTCTAAAGTCAACATTTTAATCAGTAGGCATAAGGAATCATTAACAAAGGTATTGTTTGTATATGACCAAGATCACCATAGTATACTCATGGCACACAGGTAGTTAATATAATTGACAAATAAATGTAATAAATCCCACACCATTGATGCTGCAGTCACTGTTCCACTGAGTCCTGGAATCACCCCATTCTAGCGACGAAGACTTGCTAGAGGTGACGGGTGTTGGTCACTTGTTCGCAGTCCAGAGCCAAGCAGGCACGACTAGCAAGGTTAGGAAGGGACTTTTAGAAAAAGTCAGACGTTTTCTTTGCAGCTTAGTGAATCAGTTTGTAGAATTTTCTGGATTCAAAATTCTGCCTTTTATTAACTGTGTCAGTCAGCTAAAACATTATTCACCTTTGTTGTTCTTGTTTTAATGACCTACAGTTTGTACAGTTAAAAAAGTTTGGAGAGTAAAAAACAAAAAAAAAGTTTGAAGAGTGTCTCTATGAAGGAATATTTTTCAAAAGTGAGAAGAAAAAGGTTTTTTCACCTCACTGGAGGATGTTGAGAGCCTCTTTATATGATTAACAGAGGTGCACAAATGACTTCCAATTCTCAGGGAAAGATTTTGACACTTGGAGTTTGGAATATACTAGAGGTAGTATCGAGAGATATGAAAGAAAGTAATTTGTTCTCCTTAAACATATTTTGCCCTGAGACTGACCAAATGCAGTACTTTCCCACTCTTTGAAGAATGACATCAGCACTCTCACCTTCATTATCAGATGACATAAAACTGTGACTGTAGAAGCAATCCATTGCCAATACCTGGTGATTCTGCAGAAATTGGGAGGCCAAACACTTTTCTTGACAAAGCAAATGCATAGAAAAAAACCCCTTATATTGTCTCTCTGGTCACATTTTCAAGGGTAAAAACAAATTATTAGCAACTGTTGGGCATAACTGTTGAAGACAAAACAGAACAGATCAGAAACTCTTTTCTTCATTCGTCTAATGTGGGTTTCATTCTTTTGTCCTGCAGACACCCTACTTTTGGCCATCAAATTGTTGGGAGCCAGAAAATACAGACTACGGTCAGTGCAGAATCTTGTCCTTTTATTACTGAAAGCTGTTATGTGTGGATGAACATGCGCTTGTATTTTGTTGCTTTGTTTCTCACTGAAACAAGCAAAGCACACCCTTCAATAAGGGAAAATATTTCTACCATTGAATGTATGAATGATCCTATTTGGAAGCTCTTCCCATATCTGGTGGCAGCTTTTTCAGTGATAGAGTACTTTTTCTAACAGTCAGAGAAAAACTCGAGAAAGGTTAAAATGTTAGAGACAAACTGAAAAATGTTACTATTTGTAATATTATCATGGTCTGCTATAAAGAGTCATCGGGACCCAGAGAGCTACAGTGCTAGCGCACCCTCCTGCTTAGTTGTGTGATTTTTGCTAAGTGCTTTAGCTTCTCTAGTTGCACTTCTGTCACTGTTTCTCACTACTGTGTGACACTTTCTGTGACTATTTAAATAGTTGTGCTAAAGATTAACAGACCAAGTTGCAAGAAAACGTGTACTAATGAGAAATTTAAATTAAAGAATCACTCTCAGGGAACTGAGAATGGACTCTGAAGTTCAACATTTGTGATTTCAGTTAAGCATTTCAGGAAGCAAATAAGCCACCTCGCCTAAAATACTGGCCTTCTGAAATCTTCCTGAAGACTGTAATTTTCCAAGGTAGTGTCGCGTGGTTTTTCAATGTCATTTCTCCAAATATTTATGGAGAATTTTTTTCTGTGCCACGTGCTGCAGTAAGTACTGGGCATTGGGTACCGTGTAGGCTAGATGAGGAAACAGATCACTGCAGAAGCAGTTACGGTGGGTCTTTGCCTGGAGGATGAGAATTCTGGTGCCGAACCACCACTGGCCCCTAAGGTAATGACAGCCACTTTGAAATAAATAATAATTTAATAATTTTTCTTGAGGGACAGACTTTATGTTGGTCAGGTAACACTTGTAGAAATACTCAAAGTTTTATATTTTGAGGAGGGGTGATGAGGAATTTGTGGTCATATGGAAAGATCAAATATGTATTGAACCAATTCAAAAATATGTTGAACCAATTCAAAATGAATTTATGGTCATATGTCGCCATGAGTATGGTCATATGGAAAGATCAAATATATACTGAACCAATTCAAAAATATGTTGAACCAATTCAAAATGAATTTATGGTCATATGGAAAGATCAAATATATACTGAACCAATTGAAAATAAATTTCAGTTTATTTCAAACTTTGAAATAAACACAGATGCAAAACAGAATTAATAGCAACTGTGGCTTCAGAACTGTGTCTTAAATCTTGAATAGCTGACAAACTAACAATACAATGATCTGTGTATACTGATACCATAATAATAATTCTATGATTATATATAGTCAGACGTTGGAAACTGAGAACTGAAGATGCTATAAAACATTGAAAACTGAGAATTGCAGACAGCTAGGGAAGATGGAAGAACTTGATATTTCTATGAGTCGACATTGTTTATTTCTTGTACACATACATTGCGATGCTTTTCTCTATATCCATCTCATTAAGTAAAATTGTGAGTGGGCTGGTGGGGTTCCCAGTTTGATTCTCTTTGGCACTTAATTTTTCTAGTTGCTCATTTGACAAGAGCTTTGTCAGAACCTTTATAGCGCTGCTTGGACACCCTGGTGGTGCAGTGGTTGAGAGCTATGGCTGCTAATTGAAAGCTCAGCAGTTCAAATCCACCAGGTACTCCATGGAAACTCTATGGGGGCAGTTCCACTGTGTCCTACAGGGTTGCTATGAGTCGGGATTGACTTGATGGCAACAGATTTTTTTTGTGTGGATTTTTATTTTCTTTTCCTTAGTGTTATTCCATAGTGTTCTATGGAATTTCCCAAGCCTTTATCATTTCACTGTTCATATTTTTCTTCTTCTTTTTCTTTCCGATTGTGGTAACAATGTATCTAACAAGATAGTTGCTGTTTCAACATCCTTTATGTTTACAGTTCAGTGACATTAATTATGTTTGTCATGTTGTTCCACAACCACCCTTATCTGTTCCCAAATTTTAAGCCCCCACAACAGAAGATCACTGACCTCTAGCAATGAGCCTCCCTCCCTGTTGCCCACACCTGGTAATTACTAATGAATGTTGGTCTCTACATAATTATCCTAGATATGTGATGTAAGTGGCATTATCCATTAGTCCTTCTGTGTCTGACTTAATTCAGTCAGCACAATCATTTCACAGTTTATACGTGTGGTAGCGTGTGTCACGATTTCATTCCTCTTCACGGCTGAGTAACGTTCTGTGGTCTGTACATGCTGCGTTTTGTACGTCCATTCCTTTGTTGATGGACATTTAGGCTATTGCACTCTTTGGCTATTAACAAGAGTGCCACTGTGAACACTTCTGCAAAGCATCTGTGCTCCTGCTTTCAGTTCTTTGAGCTAGATACTTAGGATCAGGATGGCTGGGTCAGGTGATAATTCTGTGTGTAATTTTCTGAGAAAGAGACCACTGTCTCCTCAGTGGCTGGACCATTTTGCATTCCCACCAGCAATCAGAGAGCAGTTTCCCACTTCCCCCTCACTACTTGTTCTTTTCCCAAACCCACTCCTGCTGGGTCTGTTTTTAAAGCCAGGTGTGGTGGTGCTGTTGGGAATCATCCAATTGTTTGTGAGTCATGTGACCGTTCGGCCAGCGGAGACACTGCCTGGCCCTGCACCGTCTGCACAATTGTCACTTAGTTTGAGCCCATTGTTGCTGCTGCTGTGTGGCTCCTCAAACCATGTTCTAGAGAGCAGATTGTCACAAGGGAAGGGAAAATGATCAAAGCGGGACTAAGGATGTGATGTGTTTGGTTCGTTTCTTCTTTACTGTTTTTGTTTTGTTTGTTTCGTTTTTGTTCATGGGACAGTCTCTGAGTAAGCGCCTAGAGCCCTGCGCCGTGAAACCTGTGATTTCTCCCATGTTCTCCCTACTCTCTTGGCTCAAGCGAGGAGTGTCTGAAAGTCAACCATTATTGTTATGGAAAATGTCTCCTTTGTGGTTACTATTTTCCCCTTGACTCCCCTGTAGCTTTGAAACTGCCCAGGAACAGAACAGAGGGAAAGCTGGCACCCTAACTTGGCAGGGCCTGATCAAAGGGCACAGACAAAATAAGAGTGTATTACCCCATCAGGCTCCATGGAGACATAAGCCTCGCATGTGTTTCAGCATCAGCCACTTTCTAGCATGACCTTGTAGAGTACATGATTAGCAAGTTAATGTTCCAGCCTTTCTTTCCCAAAGCAATCGTGATCAATGGATGTTTCTAAATGATGTGCCCTGGAACAAGATCAAAGAGGGAGCCAGGAAGAAAAGGAAAATATTGCCTCTTACCAGGAATTTCTCATCATCATTCAAAATTACAGATGATCTGGGGGCAATTAAAATGTTAAAACACCAAATAAACAAAATTTAAGACCTCCACTGAGTCAGCCAAATTTCAGAAGTCTAATCTCATCATTTGTAAAAATGACTGATTCCCATACACCTCTCTTAATAAAAAAGAAAAGCTGTATTTATTTTACTTATATGTGATTACAAGTATTTTGTTGTGATTACTAGTGATTTATGTTGTAAACTAGTTACAACAAAAATCTGTGTCCTTAAAAGGAAAACAAAAAATCATTTACCTAAACTAACAATGAGAACTTACTGCCTCTCTAAAACCATTCATTAAAATGAACTAAAGCATTTACAATGTCTTAACAACGCCAAGGTACATTACAAATCATTCTCCTCCTTCTGTAGTCCTTCCCAAACTTTTGTCAGTTCAAGGCACAAAATATCCTTGTGGAAAGGAATAAGTTATGAAAAGGTTTGGCCTTTACTTTATTGAAGCAGTGTTAAAACACTTACTCTCTTACCAAATTGTTACATGTAACCAAATGCATACATACCTATGCATATGTGTGTGTGCATATGCATGTGTATGTGAATATTATTTATGTGTATAAATGTATGTGCAATCTCTTTGTCCATATGCACAAAGCACATGTAATTTTCTAGATGGAGAGTATTCTTAAATACAGTATTTCTAAAATAAAGTAATATCTTCCTATTAATAGTTTTGCAACACATCCCTGCTTGGTAAAGTAGAGGGTCATCAAAAGAGTGGAAGACCCTCAACAAGATGGATTGACACAGGGGCCGCAACAATGGGCTGAAGCCTAAAAATGATTGGAAGCATGGCACAGGGCCAGGCAGCGTGGCCTTCTGTTGTGCATAGGTTTTCTGTGAGTTGGGACCAACTCAACAGCACCTAACAACACAACAACGGTAACAGTACATCTCTGGTTCATAATTTCTAGAAATGATCTCTGTCGTACTAAGAAAGATAACTTCACAAATTTACTGAACCGCTGGCTTGCAAGCGTCTTGCTACTTGTCTTTCCAAGCAGTGAAACAGGTCCGCTAAAGAGATTGCACCTAAGGATATAGCATCTGTTTCTGCACTGGCCGGCCCTTCTTTACGTTTTTCTCTGTGGAAGACGTCACACTTGGTAAAATACAGGGTCAGAGGTAAAGAAGAAAGCCCTTAATGGGACAGATTGAGACAGTGGCTGCAACAGTTGACTCAGGCATAAAACTACCTGTGAGGACGGTGAAGGACCAGGCAGCGAACCCGCCTCTGTACAGAGGGTCACTGTGAGAACTGACAGAGTGACACCTAACAACTGTCAAGGCTTGGTGTCCTTTCTTTTATCTTCTAGCAGCAAGGGTATGAACAAAGAGAAAATATGTACTATTGTGTAGCAGTGGATGTTCAACTCATATTTTTTTTAAAAATGTCATCGAATCAGTTCTGGCTCAGGGCGACCACATCTGTGTCAGAGTAGAATTGTGCTCCACTGGGTTGGTAGTGACTGATTTTTTGAAACACATCCCAGGCCTTTCTTCATTGGTGCCTCTAGGCAGAAGGGCTTAAACCTTCAATCTTTCTTTCAGCAGCTGAGCGTGTTAACCATTTACACCACCCAGGGACTCTAGTTGGCTCTAAAGTGCCCTATTAATGTGTGTATTATTATTTCTCATTTTTACATTATCATTCATTCATATGTTAAACAAGAAAAAAATAGATTTGTTTTCATTAATTGAACTGTGGTACACATAGATACAACTATGTATGTTTGTATGTGTGTTGGGGGTGAGGATGTCTGCCATTGGTAGAAATTTCAGATTAGGAAGTAATATGTCTCAAGAGAGAGCTCATTCTAATAATTCCATGAATCCCTAGAATGGAGTTTTGAGGACTGGTCTAGTAGAGCAGTGGTTAAGAGACACAGTTGCTAACCAAAAGTTGGCAGTTCAAATCTACCAGCTGTTCCTTGGAAACTCTATGGGACACTTCTACTCTGTCCTGTAAGGTGGGGCAGTTCTCTGTATTGTAAGGTATCTATGAATAGGAAACAACTCAACAGCAATGACTTTTCCTTCCTTATGTTGTCTCTGAAAATGCAACCTGACTCACCTGTTATCAACTGGGGTGATTTTTAAAGGCAGACTCATGGGCCTCTTTCTTGACCAGTTGAATCGGGGACTTCAGCTTCAGAATTGACATCACTAGTAGGCTCTTCCAAATGCACGTTAAAGTTTGAAGGCCAGACACAGTGATTATTTGTTTAGTTTACTAAGTCAGGTTCAGTTGATATTTGTGTTTTGCCAAGTATATCTTAAATAATAGCATGTTTGAAGTTTGAATAATAGTTTAACAGTTTATATAACACTTTTACATACATTACCCCAGTAGCTGGTCTTTCAGCCATTATTAGCTACATTTTACAAATGAAAAAAACAAAGGGTTAGAGAGTTCAGAGCTTACCCTTTCACTAAAAACAGCAGAGACAGGAATGGAACCTACGCTTTCTGCCCGGATTTTATTCTTTTGTCATGCTGCCAGACCTACTTGTCATTCTTGCTTGTCATGAATATTTCTCAGTTAGTTATGCATGTCATGATGATTCCAATAATACTCATAGCTACACATGGCCAGTGTGCAGTTGGCTATGCCTTTCTGAGTAAAGGAGAGAGGTCGACGTTGGACGTGCAGATTTTGAATCATTGTTGTGTATTTATTAGTTGCTGTCAAGGTGACTGCAACTCAAAACAACCTTGTAAAGTGGAATAAAATGTTGCCTGGTACTGTGCTATCTTCACAGTTGCTAGAATCCTTCTGTCTGTTGTGTGCTTTGAGTGTTTTCCAGCCTAGAGAACTCGTCTGTCCACAACCAGACAATCTTCTACTGTAATCCATAGGCTTTTCATTGACTGTTGTCGGAAGTAGATCTCCAGGCCTTTCTCCCTAGTCTGTCTTAGTCAGCAATTTCCATTAAAACCTGTTCACCGTGGGTGACCCTGATGGTTTTGAAATGTTTGTAGCACAGCTTCCAGCATTATATTAAGATACCACGCAGTGTAACAGATTGACAGACAAGGGTGGTTTGAGTCACTAGTATCTAACTTCTAGTTAAAGCCATGGAGGAAGTCATTCAGGAAGGACATGCAGAGTGAGACAAACAGATAGCAACTCTGAGACTATCAGTGCTTAAGGAGAAACTGTGAGAAGAAGAAACAACTAAAGAGAGTGAGAAAGAAAAAAAGAGAAATTGGATTTCAGTGAGGGAATGGACAGTGGAGAAATTAGTTAGCAACGAACCTGAATTGCTTTCCCATATATCTGATGGTGAAATGAGAGAGAGATGGAGTAGGAATAAGCAGAGTCCATGATGTAGTCTTCCTCCTTCTACAGTATTTAACAGGCATACTACTGAAATAATATTTTCACATCTTTGCTACAATATGAACTGATTCACAGGTAATTCTATCATGAAACATTTAGGTAGGATAAAAGACTCTCTGGCCTCCATTATTTTACCCTAAGTAAATTTTGGATGGAAAAAAAAAAAACAACTTGATGGTATCAATTAAGTGGTACCTTACAGGCAAAAATATGCAATGGTAGTGAGGAGTGTATATCTATATACACTATATATACCTATATATATATGGCCAGGTGCTCCTTAGAAGCTCTATGGGGCAGTTCTACCCAGACCTCTAGGGTCACTGTGAGTAGAACCCCTCTCGATGGCAGTGGCGTTTTGGGGGGATATATGCATATGCATATGTTCATGAGTATATAGTGGAACCTGTGCAAGCCAAACTCAGCGGGACTGCCTTCTTCTCTTGCAGGTTTTCTGCCTTTAACAAATTGCAGTCTCACCATTTTTCTGTCAGTTGACTTAGTGCAAAATGTTTCAGTTTTCCTTCTCTGACAGGCTTCCACCTTGCACAGATTCTGGCTTTGCCAGGTTTTACTGTATGTTAGGCCTATGAATATATCTTACATGTATCTAGTTACATTTCAGAAGGAAGGAGTACAGATAGCTCACACTAATACTTGAGCCTACAAGGTCATGACAGTTAAGTTCACGAATGCATTCTAGGAAAAGTGCTAAATGACTCATTGCTGACTATCACTGTGATCACCTTCAAAGTACTCTCCTTGGGAAGCTATGCACTGATGCCTGTGCCTAGCCCACCCTTCAAAGCAATTTTAGAACTCTGTTTCTGGACTGGCCATCACAGCTGCCATCATTTTACCTTTGATGTCCTGAATGTCATCAGAATGTCTTCCTTTCAATATTTCCTTTATCTTCAGGTAAAGCAAAAAATCATTGGGTGCCAGATCAGATGAGTAGGGTGGCTGTTCCAACACAGATGTTTATTTACCAGCTACAAACTCCCTCATGGACAGTGCCATGTGAGTTGGCACATTGTTGTGATGCAACAACCATGAGTTATTGGTGAAAAGTTTAGGTCATTTTCATCCAACTTTTTCATGCAGCCTTTTCAGCACTTCCAAATAGTAAACTTGGTTAACTGTTTGTCCATCTGGTACAAGTTAATAGTGAACAATTCCTCTGATGTCAAAAAAGGTTAGCAACATCTTTTTTGACTCTTGCTTTGGACTGACAGAACTTTTCTGGTCCTGGAGAATTGGCTGACTTGCATTGTGCGCTTGGACGCTTTGTTTCAGGGTCATATTGGCACACTCATGTTTCATCCCTGGTGATGACACAGCCCAAAACAGCGACTTGCCTCTCTAAAATGTCTTGACAGACTTTGACTCTTCTTTGCTGTGTTCCTCGGTGAGCTCCTTTGGGACTGTTTTTGCACACACCTTTCATATGCCAAAATTTTCGTTTAAGACTTTTCTATTTCTCTGTCAATGTTTGCTTGGTCTGCTGTGCTTCTCACAGTCAACTGATGATTTTGACGCACAATTCAATGAATTTTTGCAGTGTTTTCATCAGTCCCACTTGTTACTGGGCACCCTGACCTCTTTTCATCAGTGACACTTTCTCTTCCCTCAAATGTTTAATCCATTTGTACACTGCCATTTTCTTCATGGCATTATCCCCATAAACTTGAATTAACAGGTCCCGGATTTCACTTCCACTCTTGCCAAGTTGAACAAGAAATTTAATATTTGTTCATTGCTTTAATTCAAGCTCTGACATTCTTGCGGTGGCACACAAAAACATGCAACAACAATAATGAACGCCACTCAGCAAGCCACTGCCATGTGTTGACATGCATGCAGTTGTGAGACACTGATGTACTAAGGTCATGACACCTGACCAAGTTGTTTGTACAGTGCTGCCAACATACGCGTACAGCGGCAAGTTAGTGAACTTAATTGTCAGGCCTCCGTGTACATGTCATGTCTTCACCAGATTATTGGAAGCAGATAATCTGGAAATAGTGTTGATGCAGATATGTATCATGACACACTGTGGGTTTAACCAATCCACTCAAAGCAAGGCTAAACTTATGAATACATACAATGAACATTAATTTTCAGCTTTGCATTAGAAACATCAGTTACTGAAAACTGTGACCCACTCAGGACAACACTGAGGAAGCAGGGATAGCAGTCTTCCCCTGGGAAGTCACTGGGATTCCAGTTATCTGTGTGTGAACACTCAGGACCTTGTCACATTTGCAAGGTGTTGTGTGACCAGCTCCTTAGGAAAGTCTGAATTAGAGGCCTTGGTAAATTCTATTAACAGTCTAAATTTGATTTATGAATTCCAAATGTGTAACCTCATTGCCTGCCATGTTCTCTATAGAAACAGCAGGAAACACTTGTAAGTATTAAAAAGTTTTATAGCTCTTCTGGAGACTCCTCAGAGCAGTAGACTATAGGTCTAGCTTTGAGAATCGTGGGTATAGGTGTTAGGATTAACAAACACACCCAGCTACAATTCCTTGGGGGAAACCAAGTACTCCTTCTAGCTTCCTTACAAATTAATTGACCCAGATAACCTGGTATCTTTTCTCCAGTGACCATGCAAGGGAAGCATGCAGAAGATAGTGATTGTGCTAATTTCCAGGAGTGGGAGAAGCTATTTTAGAACCTGGCTTAGACTTATTCTTCAGTGGTCTGGGTGTTTGTCAGACCATTATGTAGACCACATGTGTTGTGTTTCTGTCATTGGGGAGGATGGTCTGGCAGGCTTCAGTTTATGGGATTGAATTTGGCTGTGCTTTTTTGCTGCATCTGGGTTGTCAGACTCTGATTACAAAAGTTTCTCTTTGAACCAAGGGACATTTTCCTAAGGCAGCCCAGTCTTCTGCTGTAGCTTTCTGGTTACTTTGTAAAGCTTTGGCCAGCTGCACACACCTCTAATAAAAGTAACAGTAATAGCACATTGCATTGATGGATCACTGTGTTATCTGTCAAATTCTAGTGTTATGCCTCTGGCTAGGTTCCCTGGAGGGAGAAGGGCAAGGCTTGCAGAGACTTCTTAGATTTTTAGACATATTGTATAGCTACAGAAGAAAAGGTCTGTGCTTAGGTTTCAGGGAGGATCTAGAAGCCCTCTGGAGTTCTTGGTGCAGTTAATGCATGCTCACAGCTGCTAACTGAAAGACTGGAGGTTCAAGGCCCCATGGCAGCACCTCAGAAAAAAAGCTTTGATAATCTTCTAAGAAATCAGCTGTTGGAAACCTTATGGAGCATAGTGCTACCAGGATTACCCTGAGTTGGAGTCCCCTTGGTGGTAACTAGTTATAGCGCCAGGCCAAGCCAAGTGCCGTCGAGTCGGATCCGAACCTGTCTTAATTTCCTAGTGCTGCTGTAACAGAAATATCACAAGTAGTGGCTTTAATGAACAGGAATTTATTTTCTCCAAGTTTAGGAAGCTTGAAGTCCACCTCCAGGGTGCCAGCTCTGCAGAAAGGCTCTTTCTCTCTGTCTACTCTAGGGGGAAGTCCGTTTCCCTCTTCAGCTTCTGTTCCTAGATTCCTCCCCCTCCATTTATGTTTGCCTGCTTCATCAGAAACCCATAGTGAGGAAGTGCTACAGTGGCTAACCAAAAGGTTAGCAGTTCGAATCCACCAGGTGCTCCTTGGAAACCATGGGGCAATTTTACTCTGATCTATAGGGTGGCTATGATTCAGAATTAACTAGATGGCAATGGCATGGTTTGCTTCATCTGCTCTTTTATGTCTTGGAAGAGACTGGCCTAAGACACACCATACACTAATACTGACTCATGAACGTAGCAAAGAAAACTACTCCATAATGAGGTTATAAACACGGTCATGGGCATAGGGGTTAGGATTCAGAATACATATTTTTAAGAGACACAATTCAGTTCATCACAGATTCTTTTTTCCCAGCTGACTATTCAGATTCTCATTTCCAACCATCAGTTGAAATACTCTGGAGTTAAAGTGTGTCAGAGCAAGACTTCTAGAAATGGAATTGCTGGCAACTAGCCATTGACAAATATACTTGAGAAAACCTCTTCAAAAGGAACATTATAAATGCACATGCACCCATTTCAAAGCACAGAAGCAAGGCCATGAGGAGTTAGAGAGGCCAGTAATTCCACAGCCTCTTCCCAAAGCACAGAATTGTGGTGACTTCGTAGGCACAGATTTATCAATCTTGGCTTCCACCTAACCTCAGATCAAACACAACACACACACACACACACACACACACAGAAATTCCCTACTGAAATCTGTCAACCAGTGTGAGTAGTGGGGTTATGCCACATGTCACATGGACACTGAGAAATTTGTAGCTCAAGATTCAGAGCCCCAACTGGCAATTGCAGTGACTCATTGTATGTTGAACGTAACACTGCCAGTTATTTCAATACACTTCAACACATATTTATTGAGCATCCAGGGCTGAACAAGGCCATGTGATGATACAGTGCTATAAGCAAAGATAAATGAGGTGTGATTCCTGGCCCACATCAGCTTACAGTCAAGTAGAAGGAACAGGCAGCATTCAAAAAGGAACATCACACTTACATATGGCAAATTGACTTGGATTGTAAACTTTCAGTTAAAAATATATATATATTTTAAAATATGTATATAGAAATATATATAAAATATATTCTATCCAATAAAAATGTATATATATGTGTAAAATGTATGTATGTGTAAAATATATTTTTAAATATATATATTTATATGTTTATATATGTATATATATAATATATATATTTTAAATATATGTTTTCTCTATCCAATGAAAAAATATGTTTTTTAAAGAAGGAACTTAGCAGTTTCTTTGTCCAAAATGTGTACCCACCACTCTAGACTTGAACTTCACATCCCCTGACATTTCTTTCAAATGTCTAGAATACATTAGATTCTGCCGTGTCTTCAGCATGATTTGCTGGAGAGAGTGTGAGTTCAGGAATCATACAACTGTGCTTCATATCCTGGCTCAGCACTTGGAGTTGTTGTGAATTTGGGTTAGCAGCTTAACTTTTTAAGCTGCAGTTTTCTCATCTGTAAAATGGGATTTCACAATCAGATGGGAGAACCACAAATGGTTACTCAGTAAGTTTCTTCCTTTCCTCTTTCTACTCACCTTCACAGATTTTCTTTTCAATTCTCTTATTCTCTTTATTGAAGATATTTCTAAATCTTAATATATAACAAAAGACCTTTTTTCCCTTGCATATTCTTGATCATAGTTGACATACATCATGTTAACATAGCAGACAGATACGAAAACGAGGGTTGCTGTCTCAATTATTGCTGGCTTTGTGAATGTAAGTCTTTTTTCTGGCTTGCTAAAAAAATGTGGCAAGCACCAATTAACACATAACACTGAGAAAACAGTGTGGATTTTGATTTGCAAATCGTATTATTCTTGTCTTGAAATAACTTCATTGGTTTCCTTGGAAACTTCAAATTGATTTTAAGTAAGGTGTGCATTCTGCATTTCAAGATTTGTAACGATAGTTGGATGAATCATGTTAGCATCCCCTGCATGGCCTTTGGCTTTTTGGCACCCTGAGCTGGTAATCTCCAACTTTAGGCACACAAATACATTAGTGTCTTTTATGGTGTATGTGTATTTACCAACATGGAAAAGGTTTTAAATAATATCCACTGTGAGCTGAAATGGAAAATAATCTGAATGTATTTCTAAAACATATGTTTATGTCAATATGTACATAGTTTTTGTCTGTAGGCTTAAGCTAATCTCCCATATTATGCAACTTGGTTAGCTAATAATCATTATTCTGTGTTAGCCAATACACATTAATATTTCTACACTTTCTTTGCCCACCTCTTAGAGAAAGAAGAATTTCATTTCTCAAACCAATGCCAAATAGAAGAAACATACTCTCGTCTAATGCAGTTTTTCTGACATTTTGGCGTGTATTGTGTATATCCTCTGTGAAATTAGACGCAAACAGATTCAAAGAGAGGAAGAAATAGGGAGACAGTAACTGCTATCCTGTTGTAAAATTGCAGATGATAATTTTATGATTTTTTAAAATAATAATTATCCAAAGACTGACTCTAAATAGTGAAATTTAGTCCAAAGGTGAAGATAAAAGTAAGATCATTTTAAGCAAATACAGAACACATCACCCAGAAACCTACTCAGTTAGGGAAGGCTCCAAACTCAGTCAAACCTGTAATAGTGAAGGAAATGATCCAGTGATCATATCATGAAAACTATAATGTCATCATATTAAAGACACTTGGCTGGCTTGGCTTGGACTACAGTCGTTATAGTCCTCCCAGATGCAGGAGAAGTTGATAAGACTGGTAGTAATTAAAATTGAGTTTATACATGATTTATTAAGGGGGATCATAGATGGAGGTGTAAAGCACAATAAAGATGGAACATATCAAACCAAGAAACATAATACAGGAGTCTCAACAACCACAAAACCAACCCTCAAAAGGTGAAAAATCAACTCACAAAGAAGAATGTCCCAGAACAGATTACTAAGAACAACAGAGAAAACATCAACACAAAAATAAACACATCACAAGGGCAGCATTGAACACATACCTATCAATAATTACATTGAGTGTAAATGGACTAAACACTGCATTAAAGAGACATCAAGTGACATCTTGGATCAAAAGACATGATCCATCCATAGGTTGCCTACAAAAAACTTACCTTAGACTTAAAGATAGGAACAAACTGAAAATTAAAGGATGGAAGAATATATATCAAGCTAACAATGAACAAAGAAGAGCAGGTATGGAAATTCTAATCTCAGATAAAATCAATTTTAGTGCAAAATCCACCATCATGGACAAGGATGGACAATTTATTGCTGAAAGGTTCAGTACAGAAGCAAGACAACTATATTAATATTTATGCACCTAATATTAGAGTACCTAAATACATCAAAGAAACACTGACGGCACTCAAAAAGGAGATAGATCACTCCACAATAATAGTGGGAGACTTCAACACTCCACTCTCAATATTGGACAGATGATTTAGAAAAAAGCTCAATAAAGATACAGAAGACCTTATTGCGACAATTAACCAACTAGACCTCATCGACATATACGGAACTTTCTATCCATCAGCAGAGAGCTACATTTTCTTCTCCAGTGCACATGGAACATTCTCGAGAATAGACCATGTGTTAGGACATAAAGCAATTCTCAACAAAGTCCATACCATTGAATTAATGCAAAGTATCTTCTCAGATCATAAAGCCATAAAAGTTGAAATCAATAGCAGAAAAAACACAGATAGAAAGTGAAAGTCTTGGAAACTGAACAACATCTTGCTCAAAAAATCATGAGTTAAAGAAGAAATTCAGGATGAAATAAATAAATTCATGGATTCCAATGAGAACAAAAACACTTCCTACCAGAACCTATGGGATACAGCCAAAGCATTGCTCAGAGGTCAGTTTTTCTCCATAAATTCATATATCTAGAAGGAAGAAAGAAACCAAATCAAAGAACTGACCCTACAGCATGAACAAGTAGAGAGAGAACAATAGAGGAACCCCTCAGGCACCAGAAGAAAACAGATCATAAAGATTACAGCAGAACTAAATGAATTAGAGAATAGAAAAACAATTCAAAAAAAAAAATGGAAAAGACCAAAAGCTGTTTTTTTTTTAAAAGATCAACAAAATTGAGAAACCACTGGCTAAACTTACTAAAGAAAAACAGGAAACAAATAACCCAAGTAAGAAATGAGAGGGGAATTGTCACAACAGATCCAACAGTAATAAAAAATATAATAGCAAAAGACCATACTCTAACAAATTTGAAAACCTGGAGGAAATGGACAAGTTCCTTGGTTTATATCAGAGGAACCCCTTAGGCACCAGAAGAAAACACATCATAAAGATTAGAGCAGAACTAAATGAATTAGAGAATAGCAGAACAATCGGAAAAATTGAAAAGACCAAAAGTTGGTTTTTTGAAAAGATCAACAAAATTGACAAACCACTGGCTAAACTTACTAAAGAAAAACAGGAAAATAACCTAAATAAAAATGAGAGGGGAGTCATCATAATAGATCCAACAGAAATCAAAAATATCATAACAGAATACTATGAAAGACTGTACTCTAACAAATTTGAAAACCTAGAGGAAATGGACAAATTCCTTGATTCAAATCACCTCTCAAAATTATCAAAAGGTAAAGCAGAACAAGTTAATACACTCATCACAAAGGAAGAGATAGAAAAAGTCATCAAAAAACTACCAGCCAAAAAAAAGCCCAGGCCCAGATGGCTTCACTGCAGAATTGTACCAAGCTTTCAGAGAAGAATTATCCCCCATACTACTGAGACTATTTCACAGTATTGAAAGGGGTGGAATATTCCCAGATTCATTCTATGAAGCCAGCATAACCCTGGTACCAAAGTCAGGGAAAAACCTGACAAAAAGGAGAACTACAGACTGATATCACTCGTGAATCTACATGCAAAAATCTTCAACAAAGTTCTTGCCAACAGAATACAACAACATATCAAAAAAGTAATCCATCATCACCAAGTTGGATTCATACCAGAAAAACAGTTAATGTGATCAACCACATAAATACCACAAAAGACAAGAATCACCTGATTTTGTCTATTGATGCAGAAAAGGCATTTGATAAAGCCTAACACCCATTCATGCTAAAAACTCTCAGCAAAATAGGAATAGAAGGCAAATTCCTCAATACAGTAAGGGCTGTTTATACAAAGCCAGCTGCCAACATCATCCTGAATGGAGAGAGACTGATACGGTTCCCCTTGAGAACAGGAACTAGAGAAGGATGCCCACTCTCACCTCTCCTATTCAACATTGTGCTATAAGTTCCAGCCAGAGCAGTTAGAGAAGACCAAGGAATAAAGGGCATCTGCATCAGCAAAGAAGAAGTAGAAATCTCTCTATTTGCAGATAATATGATGGTATATGTGGAGAATCCCAACGAATCCATAAGTAAACTACTCAAACTGATAGAAGAGTTCACCAAAGTCTCAGGATACAAGATAAACATAAGTAAATCATTAGGATTCCTTTATACCAACAACAACATTATTAATGAAGAAATCACCAAATCAATATCATATACTGTAGCCCCAAGAAGATAAAGTACCTAGGAATAAATCTAACCAGAGAAATAGCAGACCTTTACAAAGAGAACTACAAGTCCTTACTACAGGAAACTAAGAGAGACTTATATAAATGGAGAGACCTATGCTACTCATGGATAGGAAGACTTAACATTGTGAAAATGTCTATTTTACCCAAAGCAATCTACTAAAATAATGCAATCCCATTACAATTGCTGTGACATTTTTTCATGAGATGGAGAAACAAATTACCAACCTTGTTTGGAAAGGGAAGAAGCCCAGGATTAAGTAAAGTACTACTGAAGAAGAACACACTGGAAGGCCTCTCACTACCCAACTTTAGAACCTATTACACTGCCACAGTAGTCAAAATAGCCTGGTACTGGTACAAAAAGAGACAGATAGATCGATGGAACAGAATTGAGACTCCAGAGATGACACCATCTTCCTATGAACAGTTGATATTCAACAAAGGCCCTAAAATGTTAAACTGGAGTAAAAACAATCTCAATCTCTTCAACAAATGGTGCTGGCAAAATTGGATATCTGTCTGCAATAAATTGAACCAAGACCCATGTCTTATATAAAAACCAACTCAAACTGGATAAAAGACCTAAATATCAAATCTAAAACAATGAAGCTCATCCAAGAAAAAGTAGGAACAACAATGCAAGTTTTTAATTCACAGTGTAGACAGACTTCAAAATCTGTCAAACCACAAAGAACAGAAGAGAAAATAGATAAATGGGAATTATTAAGAATCAAACACTTCTGCTCATCCAAAGACTTTATTAATAGAATTAAAAGGCCACCTACAGAATGGGAAAAAGTATTTGGCAACCATATGTCAGACCAACATCTGATCTCCGTAATCTGTGAGGTACTACAAAATATCAATAAGAAAAGGATAAAACATCCAGTTAAGCAATGGGCAAAGGAGATGGACAGACACTTCTCTAAAGAGGAGATCCAGGCAGCCAAAAAACACATGCGGACATGCTCACGATCATTAGCTATTAAAGAAATTCAAATTAAAACTACAATGAGGTACAAGCTCACCCCAACAAGGTGGGCCATGATCCAAAAAACACAAAACAACAAATGCTGGAGAGGCTGTGGAGAAATTGGAACTCTCCTTTTGGCTGGCTACTCTGTTGTTGGAATTGCAAAATGGTGCAACCTCTTTGGAAAGCAATCTGGTGCTTCCTTCAAAAGCTGGATCTATATGCCTCAGTCATTCAACTGCTTAGAATATATGCTACAGAATCAAAACCATTCACACCAACTGGTACATGCACATGAATGTTTATGGCAGCATAGTCCACAATAGCAAAAAGGTGGAATCAACCCAGATGCCCAACAACAGAGGAATGGATAGGTAAAGTATGGTGTATATACTAAGTGGAACACTATGCAATGATAAAGAACAACGATGATTTTAGGAAACATCTCATAACCTGGTTTCAGTTGGAGGACATTATGCTGAGTGAAAGCAGTCAGCAACAAAAGAACAAATATTGTATGAGACCCCCTACGATAAGAACTTAAAAACAGACTCATGCGTAGAAGAAAAGACTCTTTGATGGCTGCAAGGGTGGGAAGGTAGGAAGGGTGAGTGGGGGAGGGTTTAGATTAGACAGTTTATAGAAATTTGTTTGAGTAAAATCCATGACAACACACATTAGGAAGATGATCAATATTAACTGGACTGTAGCACGACATGATTACTGCTCCCATTTTAACCCAATATTACAAAGACATAGTAGCTGGGGCAGGAGGCCAGGGACTGTGCTTTCATGGGAAATCAAGTCCAGTTCGTACAATTAGCATTTGCTAACAGAGCCTTCAGCACCCCACATTGGTGAGGCGTCTGGGGTCTTAAAAGCTGCCAAGCTTTTAAGCATTCAGCAAATTTAAGCATTCAGCAAATGGTCCCAACTCAGCAGGAATGCATAATCACCAAGGACCAAAACAACACAGGGGAAAGAGAACCCAGAAGACAGAGACCCATAAAGTGGGGGACTACATCAACTTGTGACCAGAAGAACTAGATGGTGCCCGGCCACAGTGATAGCCGTGATGGGGCTCACGTAGTTGAGTCTTACTGGCAACACAAAAATAAAAAGGGATGCACCCTGAGATCTCCACTAAAAGACCTCAGTTGATGGTCCCAGGACCTTAGAGTTCCCCTGAGAGCATGGCGCCTGGCCCTGATTCTGCCCCTGTCCATAAATCATAATGGAGTTCAACTCTTTGGACAGGAATGGATTAGACTTGGCAACACAGAGTAACTGTATCATGTGTGCACTTTATGGTTGTATGAATGTATAGGATGTCATCCTGCTGACTTCTTACTGGAGGTGGGGGAGAGGGTAGAGAGGAGGGGATAGGAGATTGTTGGGAGGATAAGACATGTATGGAGTGGAGAGGAAAAGTATGTTGTCACCGGGCAGGGAGAGCAGTGGGAGCTGCATATAGCTGGGCATGCAAATTTATATTGGAATACACATTTTCACTCAATCATAATTAAAAAAATAGTATAAATACATAAATAAGTTCATTTTCCAGTTGCTCCCCTCACAGTCGTGTGTGTGTGTTTGTGTGTGTGTGTGTATGCGTGCGTCCAGAAGGACCAATTATGTGTGTACAAAGCAAGCATTGCAACAAAATCTGCTTGAAGCATCGTCAAAGCTTTGTACCACTACGAGGCCCAAGCATTTCTGGGAGAAGATAGTATGTTCTTTACTTTTAGTTCATTTAATAGTTTAGGAACAAAATTTCAGTGAATTCCATCCTCTTCTCTACCATGACCCATCCCCCCGAAAGAAATGAGTTGCTCACGTGATACTTAGAAAGTAAGAGAAAGCTAGCCAGATGAACTTTGCTTGCCTGGAATTCAGATCAGCATACAGAGCGGTGACAGATATCAGCTGTTGTGATTAAAAGCAGTGGACCATCCTTGCTCGTGGTGGGAAGATCAGCATTGTCATAAGGGAAATAACTGGACTATTGTAATTTATTTTAATATACAGTTAATTTAAAGATCTATTAAAAAACAAACACAAACTCGTTGCTATCAAGTTGATTCCAACTCATAGCAGCACTATAGGAAAGCGTAAAAGTGGCCCACAGAGTTTTGGAGGAGCACCTGATGGATTTGAATTGCCACCCTTTTGGTTAGCAGCTGTAGCTCTTAACCACTAGGCCACCACGGTGTCCAAAGTTCTATACACCGCGTATTTTTATGTAAATTTTCTTTTCCACAGTGATAACCCTTAAACAAGTACCAGATCATGACTGTCTGATAGAGAAAGCATTAGTTACATGTGGCTATTTAGGTTTCAATTGAATAAATCTTTTTTTCTGTATAGCACTGTTCACATTTCCAGTGCTCCTTAGCTGCATATGGCTGGTATCTATCTTATTGGTCACTGCAGAGGTAGCAGCTTCCTACTGTCACAAACCAGGGTAATGGACGGCACTGATGAGTAGATGGGAAACCCTGGTGGTGTAGCGGGTTATGTGCTATGTCTGCTAACCAAAAGGTCAGTAGTTCAAATCTGCCACGTCCTCCTTGGGAACTCTGTGGGGCAGTTCTACCCTGTATAAGGTCACTATGAGTTGGAATCAACTTGACGGCAGGCACTTTGATTTTTGATGAGTAGATGAGTTCTGGCTCCATCTGGAATCTGCTTAGTTTCCTTCATTTTTAGGTTGGGCTGATTCTTCTTGTTTTATCTCATAGCATTCTTACCAGTGCCAGTAACTGCAGGGTTGACTCTGACCTGTGACCCCAGCCTGTAGAATGGCACTACGTAGGGTGTTCCGTGGCTGATATTTTTGGAATTAGAGCCCCAAGCCTTTCTTCTGAGAGCCTGTGGGTAGACTCCAACCTTCTGCCTTCCAGTTAACAGCTGGGTGTGTTGACCATGCACACCACCCAAACCCTCCACAACATTCTTGTCATTCGCCATACCTGAGCAGGATGGTGTCACGTCTTTCCAGCCGTTGATGGTATTGTTGACAAGTTCTCACTCTGCATTTGTAGCTACTTCAAGTCTGCTATCAGAACATCAGGCCCCCCCACACTTGGGTTTCTATTTTAAAAATAATTTGTATCCCCTGTAGAAAATTTAGGCAACCCTGGTTGCATAATGGTTAAGTGCTACAGCTGCTCACCAAAAGGTCATCAGTTCAAAGCCACCAGGGCTTGGATAGTCTGTGGGGATGTTCTATTCTGTCCTACATGGTTACTGTCAGTCAGAATCAACTCAGTGGCAAGGAGCAGACAATTTAGAAACATGGAAAGTAAATACAAGATAATACAAGAAAAATCTGAAAACCCATAGAGATTAGCACTTTTAACCCTCTAATATACTGCATTTTTCAAGTTTTGAATCCGTATCCATGATTTTTCAAAATTGTTTGTGTCTTCATTTTTGCTCAGACTGCCACACTTTTGTCTCATGACACCACCAGGGATCCCCCACGAACATTACAGCCTAGGGAGCCATACGGGCAGTTCTGCTTTGTCCTATGGGGTTGTTCTGAGTTAGAATCAACTTGACAGTCACAACAGCAACATAACTGTATATCTCACTGTGTCATCTTTAGCTGTGGGACCCTCCAGAGTACTTCACTGAACATAAAATCTAGAAAAGCAAGAACACAAGCAGTGGAAAACAGAGGGTGGTTAGTACACACCATGTAATGACATGACATGATAATAATATCTGTTTGCGTAGCATTTTACAAGTTACACAGCCCTTTCAAATAAACCAAGTTGTTTCTCTACATGATCCTTTAAAGAAGACACATATGGTTATCCTGTTTCTGACAGATGAGAAAACTATGACTTCAATGTGACAAAGGGAAATAAATGACAGAGTTGAAACTGGAACACCAGTCTTCTGCTTGTTCATTTCCATGTTTGTTCTCAGATAAGACTAATGCTGTGCTTCTCTCGTGTTAAAATCTGTTAATAGAAAGATTTGACTTTTGTAAAGATCCTCCACCATGCAGTCATGGAATACTGCAAAGAAAACAATGCTTTCCTGATGTGTGCCTTCTTTTTTCTGACTTCTCCTGGCTTCTGGCATCAACTCTGTCAGTGGTGGCATTTCAACTGATTTATTAAGTGACAGCAGATCTCATGAGTTTAACAACAAAGGAAAGTTAGCCCAGGTCATAAGCCAGCCAGCTCTGACTGGGTCCTACTAGAGTTGAGTGCAAGGGGACCAAGTCACATGTTGGAAACGTCTTATTTTCACAACTAAATGACAGATACGTCATTGTGACCCCAGACATCCCTGCTGGTTAGGGATACCAAGGAATGTAATAATAGTATATTCCAGATGAAAATAACAGATTGGAATAGCAGTCAAGCAGTACAGTGTTTGTTTTTTTTTTTAATTAAGGTTTTTATGCCAGCATTGTCAAGGAGGTACTTACGCAGGATTAGGTTCCCACGGCAGAGGATTTTGTTTAGGCAAAATCTCCCCTGTTTGTGAATTGTTTTCTATAGTCTATACTACTTTGAGCAGTTGTTTACAGTGACACATTTGTCTTAGTAATTAAGAAGAAATACCAGATGTCACCTCCCTGGCTGTTTTAATACAGTTTGCATTTGAAATACTTTACAAATGAGACCTTCTGCCATAACAATTGATTGAATTCTCTGAAGAGCAACCTTGCTATTGAAAAAATCTGGGAGGAAGAACCTTATGATGCTTAGCTTTGTCTTCAGTATAAAACATTGATAGAGAATACTCTTTTCCTCAAGCACAAAGGAACAGTGGCTGAAGTGTAAAAATATATAGCTAAGTATAACAGAGAGAAGACTGTGCCCAGATGTCAGAAATTAGAGAATGAACGTATGTAAACAGTGGTACATTTGAAGGCCTGCAGAGGCCTGGAGAGGTACTGCACTGTTTATAGGTAAATGCAAGGTGTGGGAAGGGATTAATGTTCCCCAAAAGACAGAAAGCATGGTGAATAGCAGTGACTGAGTTACCAGAATAAAACCGGTCCCTGAAAAATGGGGCAGTAATGATTTGAGCCTCCCAAGGAAGCAATAAAGAAGCTGGGAGGAAAACAAAACGACATTTTGAGAGAAGTGAAAACTGAGACCTGTGATATGTCCTAGACAGAAAGTTCAAGTTCATACAATTCAAATAATAGATAACTCACCAAGCCAATGCATTAATATCAACACTGCCTTCAGGCTTATGAACTGTTTGGAAAACCTGGAAGAAGCAGAACTGCCATGGAACGCTGTTTTATAGTCCCTTGCATATAGAATTCCTGTGGAAAAACCCACTGTACTAAAGATGAGCTCACCATGAGAACTTAGAAACCATCCACGGAAACACTACCTTAGGAGGGAGGGTCAGCAGACCAAGAAAAACATGATGTGGCATAATAAGAATAACATTTTTAAATGATTTCAAAAAATTAAAAAAGAGTTAGAAAACATCCAGAAAAAGAAAAATATTAGAAAAACTCTGGGAAAATTTGATTAAAAAATAGATCTTATAATAACACAAGAACACAGTCATTGTAATTAAAAGCTCAATGAACAGGTAAAAAATCAAATTAGACTGAGCTAACATAGAGAACTGGAAGATTGATCCAGAAAGAGAAGATCTTAGTCACATATATTTTTTGGTATTTAGAGTTCATTACCTAAAAAAACTACTGCTATCAAGTCTGTGTATTTAAAAGAATACTATCACAGTTTTATTTTAAAATATAGATTTTACAACACTAGGGTTACATGATTTGCAGATGTTTAACTCTACTGAGAAACTTACACTGTCAAATTAAAAATATGTCTTTTGAGCTTTGGGAGGTGAAGGAGGATAAGATTTAAATATATAAGATATAAAATTTATATATATTATATATATTTATTTTTATATGAAAATTTATATATATGTATTTGCACATATCATATATATTTGTTACATGTAATATATTAATATATATGTAGGTATGTAAAGATCACTTTTCCATCGTGACCATCTTTGGAATAATATATAACACATTTCATATAGAAGGGTATTAAAATCTTAAATAATCTCCAAAGAAATATAGTTTTGTTTTGAAGCAGTTTAGGAAAAACATTCGTAGTTTAACAGTAGCTAAATGACTAAGCCTTAGAAACACTATGGGGCAGTCCTGCCCTGTCTTGTAGGATGCCTATGAATCAGAATTCACTTGAGAGCAACTGGCTTGGTTTTTGGAATGGATAAGCTATTGAAAACCATTTGGACCACAGATCTGCTCTGACACTCATGGGCTCTCCATGTGTCTGTAAAACCAATAAGGGAAGAGAAAGGACACTGACTCCTACTGAGATCCTACATGTAAAAATCCACCTGCTACTCTGCCTCAAAGCTAGAATTTGTTTGCTTTTTCTTCCAGACCCCTCCAAGTGTAACTGTCATAAAGGATATGTGTCCACAGTACCAAGTATAAGAGAATCAAAAGGAAACTAAGACAAGTAGGAAGTTCATGGCTGGGTTAGCAGCTGTCAGTCTTTTAAGGATCAGCAAATGTGTCACCAGTTCAGGAAAGCCTTCTAGGACATCCACTACATATAGATTAGCCAGTGACCTTGGGTGACCAGATCAGTTAGCTGTTTCTATCCACTGTGAGCCTCTTCAGAGCTCAAGGACTAAATCTCATTAATCTTTGTATTCCCTATGCCTACGACAATATGTGGTACTTCAGTAAACAAAATCAGTTGCCATCAAACTGACTCATCTCATCGTGACCTCCTGTGTGCTAGAGTGGAACTGTGCTCCGCAGGGTTTTCCGTGGTTGATTTTTCAAAAGTAGATAGTCAGGTCTTTCTTTCATGGTTCCTCAGGTAGACTTGAACCTACACTTATGGTTACTAGTTGAGTATGTTACCCATTTGTTCCACCCAGAAACTTGAGCAGTTAAGGTGTCCAGTTAAGATTTGTTAAGTCAGTGAGAATGAGGAGTCTTGATTCTTAAAATGTATTATGTGGTTCAGTGGGATACTATTTAACTCTAAAGATACCAATGATCTGTACTCAAATTGAAAATGAGAAAACAAAGCAAGATTGTGAGTGCCAGTATTTTAGATGACCATCTATGAATTCCATTGAGGAACTTTTGCTTGTCCTATGGGATTCTTGGCTTTTAAGCTTATTATTAACCACTTCCTTTGTACTTGAAATTACAGTCAAGCACACTTATAAAAATAACCCTTGTCCAAAAACCTCTAGAAAGATTTTGAAGGGACATAATTATATGAGATATCATAAATCTATCAAAGCTTGTCAAATGAGGAAGGCAGTTTAGAATACAGGATTTTAATTTCACATTCTAAATAGACATAATTGTTGTGAGCCTCAAAAGAGAATGGAAACAAAGTGCATGAGAGAAACATAAAATATGCTTAGGGAACCATTAGCATATAATTATATGATGCATTATACACACTCTGATTTAATTAACTTATATCAACACTGAGTAAGGAAGCCATAGGAGTAGAACAAACCGCAGCGATGCCAGTGTCTTGCTCTGAAACAGTGATGATTTTCCTATTCTCTCTGAGTCTCTGGTGTCCCCTGGAGAGTTCTTGGCCTAAACCTCTATTTGACCCCTGGCTGTGCTGCTCACTAACTCTGAAAAGTTAGCCACCCCCCTTTTACCATTCTAAGTCTCATACTTTACATCTACTTTTTTTTAAATGAATATAATTAACCTGTTCTTAACCTACACCATTCCTCTGAGGCTCAAAGGAGGTAAGAGATGAAAGAGACTTGGCATGGAAAGTGAAGATGATTATTCACTTGCCTATGACATTCATAGGAAAATATTAAAATCGTTATTGTCATTTACTTGTGTCCTCCCAGTTTAACATAAGGAACTGGTCTCATGCTGATGTAGTCTCTAGTTTATGTGGCCTATTCTGTGTCTTGGGCTCATGCTGTCCTAGTGTCTCTGGTGTTCTTCATTCTCCTTTGCTCTGGGTGGGGTGGGACCGATAGATGCATCTTACATGGTCACTAGCTAACTTTTAAGACTCCAGATGCCACTCAACAAATTGGGATACAGAACAGTTTCTGAATGTTAAGTTTGTTATGCCACTTGACCGAAACCACGGTCCTCAGACCTCTGCCCCTGCTACTCTGTCCCTACAAGTTTTTGGTTGTCTTCAGCAAAGTTCTTAGCTCTTGGTTTAGTCCCATTGTGTTACCTTCCCATATTTATATGTGTTGTTCTTCCTGTCACCTAGAATATTTCTTGTCCATTATCTAGTTAGTGGCCCCCTTTTTAAAAGAGGCCAGGAGGGGCCATGGAGGAGAGCACAAAATGGGATGGAAGATTCTGAAAAACTGTTTTGGCAAATAAGAAAGGGAAGTGTTGGCAGGAAATTGCACATTGGGTAGCTAAGTGTGTTTTTGTAGACAGCCATTTCTGCCCTGCTGGCCACTTCCCGGACCCACCATCCGTCCTGCAGTGCCTGTGTGGGAGGGGTCACCCCAAGAATAGACTGTGGGCTACTTTGAGATTCACCATTGCGGTATAACAGTATAAGTCACATCAGATTGGTCTCTATTTAGACAAGTAACGAGAAACCAGGTGGGTTGCCCTGGAACAACAACAACAACAAAATGTTATTTCAGCATCATTAAGATAGCAACCATGTGCTGTATTTTTTATTTGATTTATTGCTGATATTAATGTAAGGAGCCCCAGTGACGCAGTGGTTAAAGCACTTGGCTGCTAACCAGTAGTCAGCTGTGTGAAACCACCAGTGGCTCTGTGGAAGAAAGGTGTGATAGTTTCCTTCTTAATTTACAAAGCACCAGGACAAGATATTAAAGGAGTCTTCATCAATACAGGGGAAAGCCTGGTGGCATAGTGGTTAAGTGCTGCATCTGCTAACCAGAAGGTTGGCAGTTTGAATCCACCAGTTCCAACGTGGCAACTCTATGGGCTGTTCTACTGTCCTGTTAGGTTGCTGTGAATTGGAATCAACTTAGTGGCGCTGAGTTTGGTTTTTGTTGTTTTAATCAGTACAGATAGGAAACATTAGAGTGAGACTGACTTTTGCAAACCATTCAAAAACCAGCTTTACTAACTTCAAAGAAGTAGAACTGCAATTTTTTGCCTTTAAATTTACCTGTTTGTTACAATGGTACCTGTTAGAGCTGGAACTCAGTGGGATTTGTTTTGTGCTTTTGACAGAGAGAAAGGTCTTACTACTTTTCTGTTGCTCATTTTAGTGGAAAATGTTTGAGTTTTTCTTCTTTGACAGGTTTCCACCTTACACAGGTTGTGGCTTTCCCAGGTTTTATGGAATATTCCTTTTCTTTTCTTTGCAACCTCTAATGATAAAAGTTCCTTCCATCCCCTCTGGAAACCCTGGTGGTGTCGTGATTAAATGCTGCATCTGCTAACCTTGGTCAGCGGTTCAAATCTACCAGGTAATCCTTGGAAACTCTATAGTACAATTCTACCCTTTCCTATAGGGTCGCTATGAGTCTGAATCGACTCGACGGCAGTGAGGTTGATTTGGTTTATCTCCTTCCTGTTGCTCTTCTGTGATCCATCCTCTTTATATCAGCTGTTGTTGATGGTTACCGTCAAGTCAGCCCTCTGCTCGTGGTGACTCCATGCGCCACAGGACTGAACCCTGGTGAACTACAGAGCTGTCACTGGCTGATTTTTATAAAGCAGATCACCAGGTCTTTCTTCCTACTCTATCTTAGTCTGAAATCAGTTCAACATCATAGTCACATGCAAGCCTCCAGTGACCAACAGGTGGTGGCTGCCCGTGAAAGTTGTACTGGCCGAGAACTGAACTAGAGTCTCTTACATACAAGGTGAAAATTCTGAGCGACCACTGCCCCAACCTCTACCCCTTCTATAGGCTAGAGTGATTTTTCACTCTAAGTCCCATCATGGCACTGCTGTCACTAATGGCCCTCAGTGGTTGCCATTACACTTTGAACCCCACAGGAGCCCCCTGCCAGAGTCGCTAAGGCCCCCTGGGATCAGGCCCAGAGCTGTGATATCATCAAACCTGGCATGCTCAAACCACCCCTGCTCTCCAGCTCCTTGCCTGTCTCTTGAGCTCCCGTGCTTGTTTTCTCCTTGGGGCTGTCCCCCTCTCTGTACTCTCACTGCTGCTCTTGCTCCCAGGTCTTCACATAACTGGTCCCTTTCCCCAGTTGGGGTCTCCACTCAGATGTCACCTCATCTTTGGATGCTCTTACAATCCCAAGTGGCTGTGGCCCTACCTCACCTTTTCCAGAAACCCCAGCCCTCCCTTGCCCAAGTCTCTCTCTGTCACAGCCTCGTTCTTGTCCTTTGTGGGATGATCTAGTGCTTGACTTTGACAGGAAATGACTTAACGTCATCCTGACCAAATCGCCTTACCTGTAAAAATGGCAAAAGTAATGGGGTCTGCTTCTCCCTGGCTGTGCAGCTCATGCAAGACAATGGATGTGAGTTGCTTGAATGGTTCCTGCCACAAAGGAAGCCTTGAATGCTGGGCCTTGTCGGTCACACCCTTGGCCATTACCATGTAATTTCTGTGAGAGCAGGTCGGCACGTGGTAGACACGTGCTGAGTGGTCGCTGAACAAATAAACGAAGCCAGTGTCCATACATATCCGTCTCACTTTTTCTTATTCTTGTTTGTTATCTTCTTAAAGGCAGAGCTCCAAAGAACTGATAATACTTTAGCTCTATGAAATGACCCTATGTAGATCCTTCATTCCCTTAAAAACCAGGGACCCTCAGCTAACTCTACCTCCTGGTAAAGTCACATGTGTCAGAATGGAACTGTGTTCCACAGGGTTTACAGAGACTTATTTTTTATAATTAGGTCACCAGGCCTTTCTTTTGAGGTGCCTCTGGGTAGACACCAACCTCCAAACTTTGGGTCACCAGAGGAGCTAATTGACCATTTGTATACCCAGGAACTTCCCTCCTCCCATTCCAAAAAAACCTGTTGCCACCAGGTCGATTCCAACTCATAGTGACCCTCTAGGGTGACTCATAGTGACTTTATAGGACAGAGGAAAACTGCCCCACAGGGCTTCCAAGGAGCAGCTGGTGAATTTGAACTGCCGACCTTTTGGTTAGCTGGCAAGCTTTTAACCATTGTACCACCAAAGCTTCCCTCATCCCCTTAACCGTAAACCCACTGCTGTTGAATTGATTCAGACTCACAGTTACATTCCTCTTAAGCCTTCCCCACTCCCACCTCCCGAACCCCCTGAACAATTGCTGTCTAGACAACCGACTCATACCAAACCCAAAGCCAAACCCAGTGCCAGCAAGTCAATTCTGGCTCATAGCGACTCTGTAAGGCAGAGCTGAGCTGCTCTATAGAGCTTCCAAGGAGTGCCTGGCAGATTTGAATTGCCACCCTTTTGGTGAGCAGAGGTAGCACTCAACCCACTACACCAGCAGGGTTTCCAAAGAGTATCTTTGTAAGGCTGTTTTAGTTTTACCAATGAGGCCAGTAATTGGTGCAATAGTGCCCTCTGTAGGTGAAGCGAGAAACTCAGTTCCTGCCCCCATCGCCCCGCCCATGGGCTCCAGAAACGCCCTCTTCCGTGCCTTCTACAAGCCTTTTGTGCTCAAGTTTCCCTAGAATGCAGCCTCCCCGAGGACAGTGTCCTTGTGATTTGTTCGCAGCTGTGCCCCTATCCTTTGGATCAGAGCCTGACACAGACCGGGCACTTAGCAGATGTCTCCTAAATGAAGAAATAATGAAAATGAAGAGAATAGTTTTCCGTCTTTTTCTTTCTCAATGACCCAGCCCCCTGGGATTAATTACTTAGTAGAAAATATGGATTACTTGCTTAGTTGTATGCAGAGAAATGGTAGGGAATAATAAGAATTTATTTTTTTTAAAGTGAAGCGACAGAAAATATAAAGCATTAAATTGAAAATAAGAAATACAATGTGAAGACATTGAGAATGTACCTGTATTATAAACAAAACTAGTCATATGGTTAAAAATAAAATGTATTTTAAGATGTTATTGTTAACTGTCATCAAGTTCGCTCTAATTCATGGTGAGCCTGAATGTCACAGAGGAGAACTGCTCTGCAGTTTCCTAGACTTTCATCTTTACAGAAGCAGGTCACCAGGCCCTTATTCTGCAGAGCCTCTGGATGGATTCGAACTGCCAACGTTTAGGCTAATTAAAAAAAAAAAAAAAAGTGAAGTCAAGTGTAATTCATAGCAGCTCTAGAGGACGGAGTCAAGCTGCTGCATAGTTTCCAAAGAGCGCCTGGTAGATTGAAACTGCCAGACCTTTGGGCTAGCAGCTTTAGCACTTTATGCCACCGGGGTTAGATTAGTAGATGATTGCAAACCATCTGTGCCACCCAGGTGCCTGCATTTTAAGCTAAATTTTGAAAAAGATTTCAAGGTCATTGGGCAGTATATTTCAATGCCAAAAGATACATGTTTTTAATACTTTATTACTTAAAATTCTTGGCAGCCATAGTCCGTGGCAGTGCTCAAAGAAGGGATTGCTGACAAAGGAGAAACCACACTCAGACACGGCTTGTCTACGGTCTGTGGAAACAACACAGAACTTTATAGAAAAACCCATGCAAAAAAAAGGCTTTTGAAAGGATTTGGGGTTTATAAAAGCATTTGCTATCATGTTCTTAAATAGACATTTCTCCAGTGGACTTTGAAGTGTAAGATGTGCAGTGATCCCAGGCATTACTTGCCCAGTACATCATTTCCTGTTATCCTAATCTCAACCCTGTGGAATATGTAACCTGGAATCTCACAGACAAGCTAGCTGAGTCTCAGGGAGTTTAAATGACCTGTCTATTATCAGCGTTAATAAGGAAGAGCCAAACCCAGAATTTTTGACCTTGTAGAGCGGTTTTCTTTCTGTGGTACCATTTTACCTCTTCTGGAACTCCTGTGCATTTGTCTTTCTACATAGATGATCAGGGATTCAGAATATAAGCAAAGTTTGAGCCTAATGCTGTAAGCATTTTAGCCAGTGATTTAGGACCATAAATCTTGTCCTTTTTCTTCTTTTATTTCAGTCTGAAAAGCCCACAAAAGAGGAGATGGAATAGAGTCAAATTCAGATATTCCAAAGTACTAACTGATTATTTTTATCCAGATTTAATGAGCAAACCTTAATTGCTCATTTGAAAATTTCACAGTCCATCTGGATTTATCAATGGGTTTCATGTTCTTCTTGAGTAGTTTATTGAGATACTCTTTAAAAGGTGCAAATTTCAGCACCTATTAATTTGACTGATGGAATTAAAAGTGACATGAAAAACCTTAATGTGGTACAATAGGAGATTTGCTTAAATTTTACTATTCTCACTATGTAATGTCATGATACAAGTTAAATTCTGGTATTTCTTATTCTGACTCATTTTTTTAAAATCAAGTATAGTATTTTATCTTTTATTTTTTTAAGTCCATTGGAAACCTTGGTGGTATCATGGTTCAAAGTTATGGCTGCTAACCAAAAGGTCAAAGCTATGGCTGCTAACCAAAAGGTCAGCAATCTGAATCCACCAGGCCCTACTTGGAAACTCTGTGGGGCCAGTTCTACTCCATCCTATAGGCTCACTGTGAGTCAAAATCAATTCGACAACACAAGGTTTGGGTTTTTTGATTCGTAATAGTGTAAGCAAAAAAGTAATACTAGAAAATGATGAAAAGTCAGGCATTATTGTAAATTGCCAGCAGAGACTCGGAGACAACTGTATGTATCTTTATTGGTAGAGAAATCACCCACCGTAATCACTGCTTTCCAACAGAAGGAATAAGGAAAAAAAAGCATGATTTTTGAGGGAGATAAGTAAATATGAAAAGAGAGAAGTTATCTACAACAATATGAGAAATTACAATTGCAAAAACTCTTGAGCCTCAGAAAAGCAACTAAACCTCTTAGGAAAAACTCTTGAGCCTCGGAAAAGCAACTAAACCTCCTAGGACATATTGATCTATTTACACAGAAAGATCAATTAAATGGCTCTTTTATGTTTCTTGAACAGTGTAAATGGTTGGAGTAAGGCTACCAGAGATACAGTCTATAATGTAGTTGTGGATAAATGCAGAGAAAGGTGAATTAAAATAAGTAAAGAGTTACAATTGTGCTCTTGCTCCAAGCAAGACTGATTCCACAATCAACACCCATGGAAACAGCAGTCAAGAGATCAAAAGTTGCGTTGCACTGGAAAAATCTGCTGCAAAGGACCTCTTTAATGTGTTTAAAAGTAGAGATGTCACCTTGAAGACTAAGGTGCGCCTGACCCAAGCCATGGTATTTTCAGTAGCATCGTATGCATGTGAAAGCTGGACAATGAATGAGGAAGACAAGAATTGATGCCTTTGAATTGTAGTGTTGGAGAAGAATATTGACTGTACCGTGGACTTGCAAAAGAGCAAACAGATCTGTTCTGGAAGAAGTACAACCAGTGTACTCCTTGGAAGCAAAGATGGCAAGATGGTGTCTGACATACTTTGGACATGTTGTCAGGAGGGAACAATCCCTGGAGAAGGACGTCAGGCTTGATAGAGTGGAGGGTCATCAAAAAAGAGGAAGACCCTCAAAGAGATAATTGACACGAGTGGGCTTAAGCGTAAAAAGGATTGTGAGCATTGGCACCTAAAAGCAACAACGGTTCCCAGTGGCTCTTGCTCTGAGGGTGAGCACTCCCAGACATTAAGAAAAATGGGCCCTTTTGGAAGCAAGAATCAAACAGCTTCAAGAAGGGAGAAAGACGCTTCTACCCTTTGATAAGGAATAAAGCACTGTCTGAGAGCTATGTTGGGACCACTCACTTTAATTGCCACTGCCTTCAACGGCACTTGGCACTTGGCTTCATATCTGGGGACTGTAACGAGTATCTCTAACACCTGTCAGTTTATCATACTGCAGTGCCTCCTATGTTGCTATGAAGCTGGAATTATGCTACTAGGATTTCAAATACTAGCAGAATTACCCACAGTGGGCATGTTTCAGCAGAACTTCCATACTTAATATAGGCTAGTAAGAAAGGCCAGGTGACCGTGGGCTCCCAATCATTGGCCAAGGAAACCCCAGTGGACCACAACGGGCCATTGCCTGGTGTGCTGCTGGGAGATGAGCCCTGTCGGTTGGAAGACGCTGAACTGTGTCTGCAACAATGGCCTGGAGCACACCTACAGTCATGAAATTGATGGAGGACCGGGCAGTGTTTCATGTTACAGTACTATGAGTTGGAACTGACTGGAATGAGAACTAACAACAGCTAAAATAGGTATCTGCCTTGTGACTGCAGAGACCCAAGACCCTCATGGCTCACCTACTTAGTATTGGTGTGGACTAGGGAGGGGACCAGGCTGTCCAGTTTCACTGTTATAATCAATTAAATCAAGATAATAATACCTTCTTTCAGGCACAGCTTATGTAAAGCTCTAGATAAAATAATACATTCAATATTTTAAGAGAGGACAGGGCTTGTGGTAGAATCATTAAGTGACATTTCCTTTTCCTAAAGGAAAAGACAAAACTCGATAGCTCTCATTCTTTTCATACTCAGATATCTCCACTATTATTTAGAAATGTCTTGAAAGAATTCTTACTCCTTAAAGAAAAGACCTTCAAGCCGTGTATTTGAAGATTTTTACCATAAGGTCTTCTGTGTTTATAGTAAGACTTATTTATCTTGATCATCTTCTCTCAAGTGGCTCAGAGGTTAAGATCTCAGCTGCTAACCGAAAGGTTGGCAGTTGGAACCTACCAGCTGCTCTTTGGAAACTCTGTGAGGCATTCTGCTGTGTCCTATGAAGTCACTATGAGTCTGAATCAACTCACCAGAAGTAAGTTTTGATCAGTAGCTTTAATAGACAATAAAAAGGATCATCGGCATTTTTCTCTAGCCAGCATCCCCACTGTGGCAGCCTTCCTCCCAAAGGAATGTGCAAACTCCAGAAGAAACTGGAAATGAGAAAAGTATTCACAGCAAGCTCCTTCTGGGGAGATCTGGACCCTAGTAGAATTGTTTCCAAAAAAATACAGTTTATGTTTCATGTGAAAAGACAAAGTTTCTCAGGCTTTAATTCTCTGACATAAGAGCTTTCTCCTCTTGTTCTTTCTGCCACTGAAAAATGGATCTCATAAGAAAATGTAAACTTACAATTTAGGCACTAATTCCTCAGTTCAAGCTCTTCTAAGAGAGATGCAAAAGCAATTTCCAGATAAAAACAGAAGGAAGCCAAGGAGAGTTCACCGATGCTAATTCAGAGTGAACATCAGCTCTTCAGAGGCCAACTCCTACATAAAGAAAAGCAAAATCAAATTAAAACAAAAAATCATCAATAAATTCAGGCAGCACACAGAAAGCAAATGAAGAGTAGAATTATGAAAAAGGTCCACTTCAGCCTAACAGAAAAATATCTTGCATGAAATAAGGTTAAAGGAAATTAAAGAAAGTGATGGGACACAGGTTGGCTTGTGGCTGGGTGCTGACGGAGAAAACCGTTGTGGAGCCACTGCAGAATTTAAAGTGATATGAGGAGAATTAATGCCCCAGGAAACAAAAGAAAGAATAAATCCATCAGTCACCAATTTGGGGACCTGGAACAAAAATGCAGAACAAATGGAACAGATAACAATAGTCAAATATATTTAGACCAACTTGGCTGGCTTGGCTTCTTTTTGCTGGGGGTGGGGAGGCGAGGGGTGAATTCACATAAAGCTTATTGAGAAGACTTACTATACTTACAAAGTACTTAGTTAAAAGGGGATAACACTGTGAGGTAGCCTTCTGAAAGTTTGGAGTTCAAGGAAAATATAAAATACTGCATATCTAGATTTAAAACCTCCACCACCAAGAAGATCACTCCCACCAAAAGAAAGGATTATTTTCCAGAAGGTGATAGAAAACACTCACAGAGCTTGTGAGAGGAGGTCTTTTACCTCCAGATTTGGAATTAATCTTGTTTTTATTAACGTGTGAAGGCACAATAAGGATTTTCTCACCTATGCCAGCTTCAGAGAGAATGGTACTCATATTTTTCCAGAAAAAAAAAAATGCTGCTTAAAGTGAACTTTAGCCAACTGAGAGATGAGTCCAAAGAGAAAATATTTTAGAGGACTTCAGGGAAGCATTTTAGTCAATTTAAACATAAAATTAAGTCTGCTATAGTGTGAAAGAGACTCCTTAGTCTGTGGAGGTTTACACTAAAGAGTTATTGAAGAATATAACAGCCAGAGCTGGGCAGCACAGTGCAGCAGTGAGGACTCACTACGTGTTCCAACATTCTGAGGGAGAGAAGCGAGGAGGATGTCCATGACATTATTGTGGTGGTTGAAGATTACACATGGCAGTGAGACAGTTGCCAGCTAAAAGTTTACAAGGTTAGCTGATCTGTTCTGTAACACAGACTTCCTGGAGCCAACCTAGGAAGTGGTTTTCTAAAACAGCTCAATATACAAGACTGTGTTGGGTATGCAATGCAAGCCTTCATCTATCTGGATGAACATTTCCTAGCGAGCGTTTCAATGCCAATCACCTTCTCAGCCCCTCCAGTGTTTACTGAGAGTGGCTAAATTTGTACAAGTGGTAACATGTCATAAATCCCGAAATCACAGGTGATAGTCTTGAGAAACAGCCCTGCTGGAACCATAGTTAAAGCAAGTGACAGCTAAGCGAAAGTCTGGCTGTTGGAACCGACTAGTGGCTCCTTTGGTGAAGAATGTGGCAGTAGGCATTTGTAGAGATTTACAGCCTAGGAAACCCTTTGGGGTATCTGTGAGTCAGAACTGACGGGATGGCAAGTGGGTTTGGTTTAGTTTTTTCTTTGTATTTTTGGGAAGGCAGAGAGGAGGACTTAGGGCGAGCTGAAGCGTAATTCAGAAATGGCACTTTGATTCCAGTTGGGTCTGGTCATTTTTAATCATGCCACTTGCATCAGTTTTAGAATGCTCTTACAGTAAGTCACTGTGATAAAATAAATAGCTTCCAAATAAGAATATAATAATTATGGAAGAAAACTATAACAAAGAGTATAAAAAGTTCTAGAGCAATGGGAAAAAAAATCTTTGGAAAGTATTGAAGATGCAGTCTTTGTCATTTATGGGGAGAAATGTTAAGAAATGTCAAGTTAATTCTGACTCATAGTGATCTATAGGACACAGTAGAACTGCCCCAGAGAGTTTCCCAGGAGCACCTGGTGGATGGGAACTGCTGATCTGTGGTTAGCGGCCATGGCTCTTAACCATCATGTCCCCAGGGGTTCCTGGGAAACATTAGGCAGTGTTGGGTGTCTGAAATTACAATTCAAGAATATATTTTTTAGAATTTATTTAAAGATATAAGAATGGACACTAATGGAAGTGTAATAATTTCTATTACTTCTAAATTGTTAAAGTAGGAATTAATGAAAGCTTACTCTGTATAATACAAGATAGAAGAAAATACAGTCATAGACACAGAGCGATGGAAGACGAGAGTAAAAGAAGAGCTGGCACAACTGCTGCAAGAATCAGTGTAAATATTATTCCTGTTAAAAGGGCAAATGCAAGGACTGCCAATGAAGTTCACTAACTTGACCTAGAAAAAGGGCTGCATACCTTATTGCTGGTTATCACTATGGTCACCTTTAAAGTACTCCATCTGGGAAGCTGCACGCTGTTGCCAGCGCCTAGTCCACTCTTCTAAGCAATCTTGGAACTCCTTATCTGAAATGGCTATCAGAGCTGCTGTCGTATTACCCTTGGTGTCCTGAATGCCAGCAAAATATCTTCCTTTCAGTATTTATCTTTGGGTAAAGGAAAAAGTCACTGGGGGCCAGATCAGGTGAGTAGGGAGGGTGTTCCAGTACAGTTATTTCTTTACTGGCTAAAAACTCCCTCACAGACAACTATACAATTAGGTTTGCGAACTTGCCATCCTGCTGCTGTGCACAATGGCCTTTACAGAAGGAGTTCAAAAATTGCTTTGAAGGGTGGACTAGGCACTGGTGTTAGTGTATAGCTTCCCAAGATGAGGACTTCGAACGTGACTGCAGTGATAGTCAGCAATGAAGTATGGAGCGCTTAGAACAGTTAAGTTCACAGGCTTAGTTGTCACACCTCATGTCTACTGACACACACGTGTGCTACATATTTTCTGTCCACTCCTTTATTTTGTTATATAAAGAATGGTTAAAATTTGCTTTATAGTACACCTATATTTAGGCTTTGTGAACTATCATCTTCAAATATTACCTCATTCTTGCTTTCATTCAGTGGTTTATCTAATAAAGGTAGGAATATGTTTCCCAAAAAGGGGGCCAGTGTCTGGAAGAACAAAGGTTAAATGACCAAAACAAATAAAACAAGTAGAGGCTGCTCCAAGAGGGGGTTCGGAGGAAGAATGACCAATGGAAAGCTTGTAAAGGTTTGAGATCTGATTAAAGGTCGTTCTACAGGAAAGCTGAAATCATTTGATTAGATATTGAAGAAGATTCAGTCTTTCTGGCCATGAAGAGACACCCCCAGGGAATAATGTGTATGCACTATAATCTCTTCTACCAACTACTGAGACCATTTCAAGTATGTTATTAAAATCACAGTGGCTGCTAGAATAAAAATGTCTTCATGAGTGGCTGTAAACTCTGATGGATCAGAAAATTAACCCATGGCTTCTCATTTTAAATTTTGAACTGTGGCTTCTTAAAATTACTACTATGAGCAGAAAATAAAATTATCAAGGTGGCTTTCAGTAAGATACACTCTGAAACCATACTTGTGTTCTTAGTGTCTGTAGTGCACTGTGAGTTACAATCTACTTGACGGCAGTGGGTTTATAGCAGTGGTAGCAGCTTTGCAAAGTTAACTTCTTACTTTACCTTGAACTTCATGCAGACAAACATGTAGGGTGGAAATGGAGTAAATACTATCAGTGTTTGCCATGGTCTTAAATTTTCTGTGTAGAATTTTCTGCCAGTGATACATGCTGAACTTCATTACCAAAAACTGAAATGGTACCACTTAGAGCAAGCCAAAAAAACATACTGCCACCAAGTCAATTTTGACTCATAGGGACCCTATAGGACAGAGTAGAACTGCTCCACAGAGGTGGTTTTTATCCAGGCATCTGCCCACCCACAGCATGCCTTACAAAAAGTCCTATTAGATGGTCCTGATTCAGCAGATTTATTCACCATCTAGAATAGATATTAGTCACCTGGAATTTCAAGAGACTCAAATATCACATTTTGTCAAAAGTACTCAAGGAATCAGGATTATGCCAGAGGACTCTGAGTAGCTGTCACCTTGAGAGTCCCCACAATTTTCTTCAGTAAGTCAAGCAGTTTGACATCTCAGTGATAATGGTACTGTTGTTGCTGCCTTCTGCCCCTCGGTTAAGTAGCCCTAGTGGTGCAGTGTTTGAGCACTCAGCTGCTAATTGAAGCCTGGTGGTTGGAATGCACCAGTCACTCCACAGGACAAAGATATGGCATTCTGCTTCTGCAGAGATTGCCATCTCAGAAACCCTATGGAGTCAGTCTACTCTGTCCTGTAGGGTCCCTCTGAGTCAGAATTGACTTGGTGACTGTGGGCTTCAATTCTGGATTTTCTTCCTCAGTTAGTAATTCCACAAATCTGAGCCACCAGATAAACTGCACCTAGCACAGAAGCTAAGGGAGTAGGGTTTTGGTGAGGTCACAGGTTGTGCTCTCCTGTCTGCTGGTCACAAAGTAACTGGTTGATGATTGGCCTGTATGAAAGAAAGAAAAGTAGATACCAAGAAGCCTTCAAGTGTAAATTAACAGATTATTTCAGTTGACAGTAGAATATGGAAATAATTGAACTTGCTAATAATTTCCTCTTCATAAAATTATTTTTTACAAAATGATTTTATTTATACATCTAAATTTTTAAATTCATTTGCTGTCTTTTTTAAAAGATAATTTCTCCTGGAAGAGGCACACATTCCTTACCTAATGTTATTTTTTTTTGTTTGTTTTCTAGGCCTATCAACTCTTTGAAAAGTGAGCTTTGAGAGTGGCTTCAGTTCTGAGCTGTCAGGGTGTCTGTCCAGGGGCCATAATCTCAGGAATTTTTCCAATTTCTGTCAAACCAGTAAATCTGGCCTTTTTTTTTTTTTTCTTTGAATTTTGTTATACATTTCTCCCCTTCCCTGTTGAGGACCCTTTTTGGTGATCCCTGTCAGAGCATCAGTGGTGGCCAGGCACTATCGAGTGTTTCTAGACTCAGGCTAGTGATGGCTATGGTTCAACCCTTTTATGTTTTGAAGAAGCTAAAATTGACAACTATTCAATAAAAATAAAGAAACAGTTACCAAGTTTTTAAACTTGTGACATCATAAGTGTCACCATATTTGATGACAATACTAATACTGCCTAGTTAAACATTTTTTGTTTGAAAGCAGATAAAAGAGGAAATAGGAAATGCAATTTGGGACAAAGTAAGGAAGACTAATACATATTGATTGCCGTGTTTTGATTTATAGTGCCCCAGTGTCCCTAAGCAAAAAGAAAGGCTTAATTTTCTTTCTTTTTTTTTCCTTTCAGCGGTTTACCTCTGCAAGAGAACAATGCAAAACAAAGCAAGATTGGAGCTGGCCGACTATGAAGCTGTAAGTACCCAGTACATTCTGCTAAACAGAATCATAAAATTCACAAAAATAGGATCTATAGGCATTCTTGGTGATCATTTAACTTTTACAGTCGTGGATTTAAGGATCACGTTTCCAAGGATCAGGCAGTCTAGTGACTTAATAAACCCCTTCCTCCATTGCTTCATCACATCACGCCATCGAGGATGCTGAAATTCTAAATACACAAACTCCGAGTCGAAAGGGGAAACCTATCTTAGCTTTTGAATTGTTTTATCTTTAATAATTTCTGATTTACTACATTCAGTAAAGATAGATGAACTCAGAGAATTAAAGATGATTTACATGAGGATAATGGGTTTTGCAAATCTTTTATGCTGATCGCCATCAACAGATCAATTTTATCCCGTATAATTGGTTTAGGTGGTGGTTCTGTTATTTACTAAATTTGGAGCACTCTTTAGAAATGAATAGTGAGATGACAAGGACGCCTGGGTGTGCTGTGATTAAGTACCTGGCTGCTAACCAAAAGTTGGCAGTTTGAACCCACCAGCCGCTCCACGGGGACAAAGGTATGACAGTCCACTTCCATACAGATTACAATCTTGGAAGTCTATAAGCCAGTATGTGCTGCCCTGTGGGATCACTACCATTTGAAATTAACACAACAACAATGGGTTTAGTTTAAGCAGCTGGCAAACATTTGCATTTATTGTGGGAAGTAGAATAGACTGATTAAATCACAGTAGGAATTCATTGTTTTCCTGCCATCAAGTCTATTCCAACTCACAGTTACCATATAGACAGAGTAGAACTGGACCATAGAGTTTCCAAGGAGCGCCTGGTGGATAAGAACTGCCGACCCTTTGATGAGCAGTCGTAGCACTTAACCACCATGCCAGTAAGGTTTCCTTTTTATGAGGATTACGTGCACTCAGTGAGCACGGCTTACCATTCCAACCCAGAGTACCTGTAGTATTCCAGAAATTTTATACTTTTCTAGTTGACAAGTTAGAGGGCAGTAGTGAAGATGAGCACTGAACTGTCATCCTCTGTGGTCTGTGTTCCAGGAGAGCTTGGCCAGGCTGCAGAGAGCATTTGCCCGGAAGTGGGAGTTCATTTTCATGCAGGCAGAAGCCCAAGCAAAGTGAGTTCTTGTGAGTCTTTTGGAAGATTTGTTCAAGTTGTGGCCCTTTTTTCCAGAGAAACCCTACAATTAACACTATTTGTTACTCATTATTATGTTGTTGACAGAGTGGACAAGAAAAGAGACAAAATTGAAAGGAAGATACTCGACAGCCAAGAGAGAGCATTCTGGGATGTACACAGACCTGTGGTAAGCAAAGGCCCCAGGGCTTCTCAGATCATATATAACCTTGTCCTTGGGTGGGTGAAAGACATGGTTGAAAAAGAGAAAAGGAATGTAGGAACTGATTGATTTTTCTCATAATATCTTGGTGAGTTAGTTAAGGAAAGGTTGTCATTTTTGTGAAAGATGACCAAAATTCAAAAAAAATTTTATTTATGCAGTGATGTATTTTGCAAACATGACATCACTTCTTCCTCAGTCTGTGCATGTGAGGCCCTTGATGGTTCTAGACACACTTGAGAGAAGAGACTGTAGCCAAGCTGTTTTGCATGGTTTATTGTTGCATATTTTTCTAGCTTTATGTTAAAACCCTAAGTCCAAATGTTATTCCTCTCTGTAATTTTTCTTTAAAACCTATTAACACCAGCTTTAGTTGCCAGCTTTCACTGACTAACATTTTAAGTGGCTCTAATTCATTTCAGGAAACTCTGGTGGCACAGTGGTTACGTGCCATGTCTACTATCCAAAAAGTCCACAGTTCAGATCCACTGGGAGCTCCCTGAAAACCCTGTGGGTCAGTTCCACTCTGTCCTATAGAGTTGCTAGGAGTTGTAGTTGGCTCGACAGCTGTGGGTTTGGTTTTTGGTTTAATTCATTTCAGCTCATACTTTTAGTGATAGAAGTGGTTAATCTGTATAGAGTAACTCAGATGTTTTTCTTTAGTGATAATGTTAAGCCTCCTGACTCTAAGTAGGAAATGACAAATGCCCTTGGCTTATTCTAAAAAACTCTGGGGAAAGAATTCAATCATGGTCCCAGGCATTCTTAAGTCATCATGTCTAACGCCACATGTTCTTTCTGTTTTGATGATGTATCTTTTTCTTCTATGTATTTTTTTAAATGGAGTCAAGATATTACTTACCCATTGTCCTCTGGTCAATTAAGACCCCTAGCAACCCTATAGGACAGAGTAGAACTGCCTCAGAGTTTCCAAGGAATGGCTGTGGATCCAAACTGCTAACCTGTTGGTTAGCAGCCAGAACTCCTAACATCTTTGCCACAAGGGCCCCAAGACATTGTAGAATAATATTTGTCTGAGTATTATTAGAATAAACAACAGGTGCACAGTAGGAGAGACCAATCAGCACTGATGAGTTCACCTTGGAATTTGCCTTTAAATTATCTTTAGGGTCAGACTAAAATGGAAAGACATCAAGGTTTCTTTTTATGTATTTGTATTTCAATTTCAGATAGCCATGTGGTTGTTAAGTTCTATATTAAATTCACTCTCTTTTGAATTCTCAAAAGATGGAAATTGAGATTTAACTGATTTTCTTATTCAAAATTCAGTTTGAATTTTATTGCTCATGTGAAGAAGGATTATGAGGCCACATACATGGGTGTCACAAAGCTATGAAGCAGTGTTTCTGACTGTTTGTTTCAAGCCATCTCTAGAACCAGCCTGTGCACATCATGACCTGGGCATCTCCTAGCCCACCTGTCCCCATGCAACCTAGATTGCCTGGGTCCTCGTGGCAAGCCCAGCCAGTCCTGCACTGCCCACACCCATCCCATGCTACACTGTCCTGCTCTAGGACTGCAGCCTGACTCCACTGCGACACTCTTTCCTAGTTTCTCAGCTACCCCTTTGGCCTCTCTGTGTCCTGCGCCAGCTGACCTCTACACCAATGCCTTTATCTTCAACCAGTCTGAGTCAGGTGCCAGCCCTCTGCTGTCACCAACAGAGAGCTCATTTCTCAGTGCCCTCTGCATGGTCCCCTGTCATGCCCTCACCAGGCTTCCAGCTAGAAAGTCATCCCCAGGAGGCCCTGGAGGCAGAAGCCACCATGAAGCTATTGGTTCCACCTCCTTTGTTCATCTTGTAGATATTTATAAAGAGCTTTCTATCACATAAAATTATGATTTTATGCAATCATTTGTCACTATTTTCTAGAGGAAATTAGTAGAGCTTCAGGTTATCCATGGATCTCGGAGAAGGGCATGCGTCTAACCTGCATCTATCTTATCTTACTTTTTTTATTCTTACATTATAACTTTTGTCCTTTAGGGTAACACCCATTTTCTGCTTAAATAGTTTGTCATCACTCGTATCCCAGGTGAAATGCTGGCACTTGTCTAGAGATCAGATCTGCCAGGCCGACTTACGTTTAGCCTTCTGGGCCCTTACTTAATACTACTTGACAAGGGTAATAAAGACAAGGACATTAGCACCAAGACACTCCTAAAAGATCTTTGAATGACTGTTTCATCAGCAAAAGACATAAGCTGCCTCTCTATTCAGTGGCTGTGGCATTAACTAAGCAATTATAAGAAAAGCTTTCTAAAATAAGAATCCCTCAAAAAAGAAAAAAAAGTGGTGTAGAAAGAAGCAGCAATATTGTGGTAGTTTCTGAGAATGACTACATGTTTATGCTTATCCCTAGAGCTGAATTCTGTAGCTGTCATACCAAACAAAAAATGCAAACCCCTTGCTGTCTCCAAGGATCACCTGGTAGATTCGAACTGCCAACCTATTGGTTAGCAGCCATAGCTCTTAACCACTGTGCCACCAGGGTTTCTGCAGCTGTCAAAGCCAAGCCTACATCACTATATTTAGCCTCAGAAGATCTGCTTCTGGGCTAAAAGTTTAATAAGTATTCCTGATATTGAGATCCTGCTTTATCGTCTACCTTGAACTTGACAGTAATGAATGACTTTTTCTGCTCTGTGATGGTAGCCTTGTAAAATTTAGCTGTCTTCCAAACAGAATCAGCAAAACTAGATTTTGCTCACTGACACCAAATTATATTCATGGGAGCATCCTAGAATCCTAGAATGTAAGTAGGAAGATACCAGACAGGTTGGCTAACTGCTTGGAAGGTCTTATCCTGTATGTCCTGGGGCCTGCCACTGCACACCACACTTTACCCAGATGTCCTATTATCAGGGAAATCAGTCTCCCCTGTTCTGGTGATGTCTGTCAGTGACCAGAGTCGGTGGGGACACCTGTGGCATTGTGGAAGACATCTGGACTTTGGAGTCAGGTAGACCTGAGTCTGTTATTTATAAGGCCCACCCTGGGAGTCCCTGGGTGGCACAAACAGTTAAGGGCCCATTGTGAACCAAAAGCTTGGCTGTTCCACAGGAGAAAAGATCTGCTGACGTGCTCACATAAAGACTTCAACCTGGGAAACCCTATGGGGCAGTTTTTCTCTATCTTACAGGGTAGCTGTGAGTGAAAATTAACTCCACAGCACACGATAACAGTAACATACCTGGAATGAGTATAGTCATGTTGGCTCTTCATGCATAGCAATTCATTCTCTCCAAGGTGATCATTCCTTAACCAACAAGGGAACTCTTTGAATCATATGCAGAATAGCCATTGTCCCCAACTTTTTTATTTAAGTGTATCAATCTTGGAGCCATCTGCCAATGCAATGATTAACCCTTGTTTCCTTCAAAAGTTTCCTCTGAAACTCATGAAACAGCCTTCCCTCTACATGTCACCCATCCCATAATATGAAACATCATATAATGATACCATTTATTGCATATTAACAGTATGCCACACACTGTGCAAGACCAGGGGTAAAAGTTGACTAGCACAACGAAAAACTCACAATCCAGTGGAACTGTTTTATGAACAAAGTCACTATTCCCAAAAGGTAGATTTCCTGTAGTGTTTGTTTTCTAGGGGGGATAGAGCTGCTCGGGGTAGTTGCAAGATGTGAGCATTTTCACACCGCTAGTTATGAGCAGATCAAAGCCAAAGACCAGCCTGTCTCCCACTGCGTAGCATTATTCAGGAAGGAAAGGGAACAAGGAAGGGAGCAGTGTGCCTAGGCAAAGAATGCACCTGCACCAAGAGTACGAATCTAACTTTACATATCCATCCTACAATAAGGAGGAATCAGTTGGTAGATAGCAATATTCCCACATATGACATAGCTGTGTTTGTGGATACTAATTGCCATCAAGTCAATTCTCATGATCAAAAGCTGGCATTTGCTCCAAAACCCCATACACACTACAGTATACTAAATAGTATCTAATTTTTCCTTTTTGATTCGTAATGCACATCAACAGGTTATATTACATCAAAGTCAGCTTCGTGCATAGCAATTCATTTTTATCTTACATGAGTGAAATGTATTTTGTGTGAGTGCGTTGATTCCTTGGCTTTTCATTTGTTAGATGGCCTACTGTACTGTGCATATCTGCTTGAGGTAGTGAAAGGACAGTGTATGTCCAGTATCACGTCTCTCAGAGGTGGCTGATAACTATTAGCTATGGTAGCTGCTGCAAAGGAGATGCACAGTGGACTCAGCTGTTAAGTGCAGTAGTTATGAATATAGCCTAGAAACCTATGTGTCTGGTTCTGGGCTTGAACCAGCAGGCATTGTGCATGATAGATTGTAAGACTGACTTTTAATTCTATACCCTGTGTGTAATTTACATGCATAATTTCATGCACTAACTTTAAACTGAAATGGGAGTTGTTGTTAGGTGCTGTTGAGTCAGTTCCAGCTCATAGCGACCCTATGACCAACAGAACGAAACATTACACGGTCTTGTGCTATGTCCACAGTTGTTTTTACGCTTAAGCCCATTGTTGCAGCCATTGTGTTGATCCATCTCATCGACGGTCTTCTTTTTTTTTTTTGCTGACCCTCCACTCTACCAAGCATGATGTCCTTCTCCAGGGACTGATCTTTCCTGACAACAGGTCCAAAGTATGTAAGACACAGTTTTGCCATGTTTGCTTCCAAGGAGCACTCTGGTTGTACTTCTTCCAGAACAGATCTTTCGGTTCTTTTGGTGGTCTGTTGTACATTCAGCATTCTTCTCCAACACCACAATTCAAAACCATCAATTCTTCTGTCTTGTTTGCTCATAGTCCAGCTGTCACATGCATATGATGTGATTGAAAATACCATGGCTTGAGTCAGGCGTGTTTTAGTCTTCAAGGTGACATCCTTACTTTTGAATACTTGGAAGAGGTCTTTTGTGGCAGATTTTCCCAGTGCAATGCATCTTTTGATTCCTTGACTGCTGCTTCCATTGGCATTGATTGTGGACCCAAATAAAATGAAATCCTTGACAACCTCAATCCTTTCTCCATTTATGACAATATTGCTTACTGGTCCAGTTGTGAGGATTGTTGTTTTCCTGACGTTGAGGTGCAATCCATACTGAAGGTTGTCCTTGATCTTCATCAGCAAGTAAGGTGGTGTTGTCTGTATAATGCAGACATAATCCAATTCTGATGCCTCTTTCTTCTTCACAGAATCCAGCTTCTCAGATTATTTGCTCGGCGTACAGATTAAAAAGGTATGGTGAAAGGGTACAGGACTGACGCACGCCTTTCCTGACGTGAAACCATGAGATGTCCCTTTGTTGTGTTCGCACAACTGCCTCTTGATCCATATACAGACTCCTTAAGAGCACAATTAAGTGTTCTGGAATTCCCATTCTCTGCAACTTTAGCCATAGTTTAGTATGATCTACACAGTCGAATGATTCTGTGTAGCAGTGAAACACAAGTAAACATCTTGTTGGTATTCTTTGCTTTCAGCCAAGATCCATCTGCCATCAGCCATGATATCCCTGGTTCCATGTCCTCTTCTGAACCCAGCTTGCATTTCTGGCAGTTCCTTGTCAATATATTGTTGTAGTCACCTTTGAATGGTCTTGAACAGAATTTTACTTGAGTGTGGTTTCGACAATATTGTTCAGTAGTGTACACATTCAGTTGGATCATCTTTCTTTGGGATGGGCATAAAAATGGATCTCTTCCAGTCAGTTGGCCAGGTACCTGCCCTCCAAATTTCTTGGCATAGATGAGTGACTACTTCTAGTGCTGCATCTGTTTGTTGAAATATCTCAATTGATATTCCATAAATTCCAGAAGCCTTGTTTTTCACCAGTGCCTTCAATGCAACTTCGACTTCTTCCTTCAGTACCACTGGTTCCTGATCATATGCTACCTCTTCAAATGGATGAACATTGACTAGTTCTTTCTGGTATAATGACTCTGTGTATTCCTTCCATCTTCTTTTGATGCTCTCTGAGTCATTTAATAGATTCCCTGTATTTACTGTTGCGACTTGAAGCTTGAATTTTTTCTTCAGGTCTTTCAGCTTGAGAAATGCAGAACATATTCTCCCCTTCTGGTTTTCCATTTCCAGCTCTTTGCACATGTCATTATAATACTTTCTTTTGTCTTCTTGAGCTGCTCTCTGAAATCTTCTGTTTAGGTCTTTTACTTTGTCATTCCTTCCTTTTGCTTTAGCTGCTTGACATTCAAGAGCAAGTTTCAAAGTCTCCTGACATCCAGTTTGGTCTTTTCTTTCTTTCCTATCTCCTTATTGACTTTCTGCTTTCTTCATGGATAATGTCTTTGATGTCACTCCACAATTCGTCTAGTCTTTGGTCATTAGTGATCAACACATCAAATCTATTCTTGAAATGGTCTTTAAACTCAAGAGGGATATACTCAAGGTCATACTTTGGCTCTTGTGGACTTGTTCTAGTTTTCTTCTGTTTTAATTTGATTTGCATATGAACAATTGATGATCTGTGCCACAGACAGCACCTGGTCTTGTTCAGACTGCTGATATGGAGCTTTTCCATTGTCTTTTTCCACACATATAGTCAGTTTGCTTCCTGTGAGGCCCGTGTGTACAGTCACCATTTGTGTTGGTTAAAAAAGGTATTTGCAATGAACAAGTTGTTAGTTTTGCAAAGTTCTATCATGCAATCTCTGGCATTATTTCTATCACCGAGGCTGTGTTTTCCCACTGCAGATCCTTCTTCTTTGTTTCCAACTTTTGCACTCCAGTGGTTATCAATGCATCCTGATTGCGTGTTTGATCAATTTCAGACTGCAGAAGCTGGTAAAAATCTTCAACTTCTTCATCTTTGGCCTTAGTGTTTAGTGCTTAAATTTGAATAACAGTTGTATTAACTGGCCATCCTTGTAGATGTATGGATATTATCCTATCACTTACAGCGTTGTACTTCAGGACAGATCTTGAAATGTTCTTTTTGATGATTATTGCAACACCATTCTTCAAGTTTTCATTTCCAGCATAGAAGACCATATCATTGTCAGATTTAAAGTGGCTAAAACCCGTCCATTTCATCGCAGTAATACCTAGGATGTCAATGTTTCTTTATTGACAATTTCTGGTTTTCCTCAATCCATACTTGCTACATTCCATGTTCTGATTATTAGTGAATGTTTGCAGCTGTTTCTTATTTTGAATCATGCCACATCAGCAAATGAAGATCCCGGAGCCCTTTCTCCATCCACATTGTTAAGATTGACTCTACTTTGAGGAGGCAGCTGTTCCCCGGTTGTTTTCCGAGTGCCTTCCAGCCTGGGGGGCTCACTTTCTGGAACCGTATCTGACAATGTTTGGCTGCTATTCATAAGGTTTGCCCTGGCTAATTCCTTTCAGAAGTAGACTGCTGGGACCTTCTTGCTAGTCTGTCTTAGTCTGGAGGCTCAGCTGAAACTTATCTACTAGGGGTGACTCTGCTGGTACCTAAATACCAGTCACATAGCTTCCTGCATCACAGCAACAAGCAAGCCTCCACTGACAGACAAGTCGGGACTGCTCACTCCCTCCTTACCTGATGGTGTTACCCTCCCCACACAATGCTGTTACTCTCCTTACCTGGTGCCATTACCCTCCTGACCTAATTTGTTACCCTCTTTACCTGAGGCTGTTATCTGCCTTACCTGATGCAGGCAAGAAGGGTAACAGCATCAGGTAGGGAGGGTAACAGCCTCAGGCAAGTAGGATTACAGCATCAGATAAGGCAGATAACAGAAATGGCTGTAGAACATTCGTATCCTCCTGACATCTCCCTTGAAAGGTATCAAAGCCCTGGCAGTGCTAGTGTTATCTTTTGGTCAGTTTCATGGTGTCCATGAGAAACAAACTGTGTAGACATCAGTAGGAATGACCCAGTTCTCTGTCCTTCATGATCAAATCACTTCATGCTCACATCAGCCTTCTTGATCTGCAGTCCGTGTTCTTTTTATTACTGATTCCTTTGACTGTTTTAGAAAATCCAAAACATGCTAATCCACAGTGAAATCTTCCTTTTGTGTCACCAAGAAAGAGCGGCACTTCTGTCTATTATTCAGAGCTTTTCCTTTGGATTGAAAAATATTTTGACAATGGAACTGTCATGAACCTCTATGAATGAAATGGTTCTTTTCTGCTCTGTGGCTATATCTTTTATTCTGTCTGCTCTTCCTGTCCCTGAATAGATTTAGAGATACGGTGTCCTATTATTATATAAAATCAGAAGCTATTTATGAGAGCTAGGGGTAGAATGAGAATAAAAATGGTTTTCTCTATTATTAAATCAGCACTTCCATAGCCTATGGGTTGGCAGCTTTTCAAAATGATTCACCCAGATTTCTGTCCCATTTTTTCTGAAATGATGAGGAGGTGGATACTGGCTAGAGTGACTCTGGGGACAAAACTCTGAAGACCTGTATCTAACTTTCCAGGAGGTGCCTGGGAGCAGGGTATTGATCTCTGGCACCAATGGTAGCTTGCGTGCTCCCAGAGTGTGGGCTAGTGACTTGCGAGGGGTGGGCTGGGCCACCACCAGCCCTGTTGTGCTATCTGGCACTGTTCCTGCCACAGCTGAGGTAAGGGTCTGTTGGCAGAGGAAAAAGGTGGTCGGATCATTTTTTTTAAGCCTACAGAGAAAGAGAGAAAATGGGGGGAAACATTAACAACTGAAGAACCCAGGTTATGCCTGCAGGGCTTCGCTGAATCATCCATGCAATCTTTGTGCAAATTTGAAGTTATATCAAAGTAAAAAGTTTCATGTACTTGTATGCATGCAGACACGCATACACACTCATAAACACGCACTTTCCCACAAATATTAGGGATCCCAACTATTAGGTATTTATGACTGGGTGGAGCATATCTCCCCAGTTTTTGAATGTTCTTCAGGGTGTAAGGCTAATAGGCCTTCTGCCTAACCTGCTGGAAGTGCTCTGTCTGGATGTGGTCAGCGCTGATCTGGGAAACGACCAACTAGAAGCCACGAAAGCAGCAAGCGCAGTGCTCCAGGCTGCGAGTGTGCTGTGTTGCCTGTAACGGGATGACTTAGCAGATGCCTCGAAGGAACCAGCTGTCGGTGAGCTCCGCCAGTACATTGGCGGAGCTGGCTCGGATTTCATGGGGGAGCAGTTAGCATTGGTGCTTTCTTTTTTTCTGGTCATATATTTCAACTGAAAGGTACAAATTGTATTTATGTAAAAAAAGAAGAAGAGAAAAAAGAAAAGTTGTGTTCTTTTAATCATACCAGGTGTCTGTTTCAATTGGATTCTCTTTCTTGAAAAGAAAAAAAGAAAGAGTTAAAAACAATGTATAATTAATGAGAAAAATAGAAAAATTCTCACAAATCTAAAAATCACTAGACAACTTCTCAGCTCTGCTGTTTCCCGTCACAGCAATGCAGTGTATTACCTCACAGTCTAAAACTAGGTTTCTCCCAAACAAGTGGTGTTTTATTACCAGAAGTGCCAGCACAAGAGTATTTATTATAGACTATTGTCAAATGTTGGAAGTTTGCCCTTGGAGAAGTAAAAATTTAAAAATGTTATAAAGAACGCGAACCTCACGTGTGTTAGTCTGGTGCTTGATTTATCGGAAAAATTTTGAACTAAACTAAGTTTTACTTTTTCACTTCCATACTGCTGTGTATTTAGTCTATTAAAAGACACTCCATTTATCTATTAAGTGTAATAAAAAAAAGCAAAACTAAACCCACTGTTGTCGAGTTAATTCCAACTCATAGTGATCCTATAGGTCAGAGTAGAACTGAGCTATAGAGTTTCCAAGGGACTCCTGGTGGGTTTGAACTGCCAACCCTTTGATTAGCAGCTGTAGCATTTACCCACTATGCCACCAGGGTTTGGGGGCCTTAAATTCTAATGTATGTTTGTTTGATTTTTGCTTTTCTTCAGTATAGTTCAACTTGTTGTTTTTTAATGAACTGCTTCCTAAATTCTGAGCAGCAGCATCAGAAAGCATGAAATAATGACATAATCCCTGCTACAATGTCATCCTGTTCTTGATGTGTTTGAGCTACACTAATAATAATAATTACTATTATTAGTACTATTATAGCAGCTGACATATAGTTAGGGTATCCTGGGTTCCAGGAAACTATTTTAAACACTTTACACACATGATTTAGAACAACATTGAGGTCAGTACTGTTACTGTTACTCTCACCGTGAAGGAGGAACGCAAACTTAGAGAGGTTGTTTAGCTCTTCTAAGGATATAGCCCATTATCTTAATTATTTTGTAGTCATATGATTTTATTCTTTTTTGGTATGATAACTAACATTTTTAAAAAGGCCCATAGTCCTTTATTTAAATGGTACGTTTGAAGACATTCTACTGTCTTGTGTGCTACAAATGAAGCAGTAACTATTCTAGAGAGAAGCATCCTGCTGTGGGAGGAAGTATTCAGACTAAGGTTGATCAGCTCTGGTCATAGAAGTTCTCAGAAGAAATCAAGAACTGGATGCTAGGTTTGACCAGACAATCTTTATTTTTCTTCAGTGTCTGAGTCTTTAATATGATGCACTGGTGAAAATTATGTGAACAGTAGCTGTTCAGTATAATTTATAGAATGTTTCTGAAAATCATATAAGGTTGTATCTTTAGCTATGATTGGAAAGAGGGATATGGTGACTCCATCATAGATTTTTCACCTTCTATGCTGGAGACACGGGTTCAGTTCCAGGCCAGTGCTCTTCATGTGTGGAGACCAGCTGTCTGTCAGTGGAGGTGTGTGTGTTGCCACAATGCTGAACAAGTTTTAGGAGAAAGACATGGCTGTGTATTTCCAAATATCCGTTGATGAAAACCCAATGGATCGCAATGATCTCACTCTGATCTGCAGCCAGTATCATGGGTTTGGTACAGGACCACCTATGTATACGGGATCATTGTGAGTCTTTGGTACAATGTATTGGTGAAATTAGGTTAACAGTAGCTGTTCAGTGTAGTTCAGCTAACAACAGCAACATGGTTGGAACATGGCAAAGTATTTCAAAATATAGAAGCTATTGTTATTATCTTTAATGTTTAATATTTTACACATCAAATCTATTTTTCGCCATAGAAAGTTTTAGCCTTTTAATCTGTAGTGCAATATGATAAAGAACACTTGCGTCAATAATACCCCAACTGAACCCTTTGAAAACCCTGCAGAGCATGGTCATACAGTGACAGACATAAGGTCACTGTCAGTAGGAGCCACCTGAAGGACAGCTGGTCATCTAAAACAAGATGCATTTCCAAGACATTCTCTGTGCATTAAATTTGATTTCCGAAAGTAGAAAAAGAGAAGTACTTTTTTTTTTTTTTATTCTTCATCTACTGATGTTAGTAAAGGTAGTTTCAGGGAAGATCCTTTTCCAAATTAAATATTTTTTTCTGACAGCTAAAACTTTATTTTCACCATTAGAAGAAAAAAAAAAATCTAAATTCCCATATATCCCTGCGTTCTTACACAACTGTGTCCAAAGCCATGTGTTTTTTCTTTGCTGATTCAAGGTCATTATTGGAACATTTGTTTTACCATGGTGAAGATAGCAATGACCCTGAGGCTAGATGGCCCCAACTGTTAATGGTCTTTGAGCTTTGTGTCATTTTATGCCATTTTTAGAGTGCTTCTGCCTTCTGCTTATCAGTTGTCACTTTTTGCTGCTCTCAGTGTCCTTGCTTCTGGCAATATCCCATCATCCTCTAGGTTGTTGCTGGAGTTCTGACAAGGACCAGTAAACCAGGCAAACACAACTGCAACATAATGTGTCACAGCTGAACAAAGGAATCAACCAATCAAAGTGCTTAGGAGTGTGGGTGTTTTAACAATTCCTTTGGCCAAGATTTTTGGAGCTTATTTTTTGACTGAGTTTCAGACAGAATTGAATTTTAGGATATGTGAAGCATGAAATATAAAAATTCTGATGAATGAATTGATATGATTACCAACTTTCAGGACAGCTTATTCAAAAAACCAAATCCGTTGTCATTGTCGCAGAATGAAACTGCTGTCCACAGGGTTTTCTGGGCTGTAATTCTTATGGAAGCAGGTCACCAAGTCTTTCTACTATGGAAAACTTATGAGCAAATAATATACAAGCTACTTTAATTGCATCAGAGATAGATGACATCAGATATTTACCTGGCATTCTGAGACAGAGGATGAGATAAAATTTGGCAAGTGGAATTAATTCTGTGCTTTCAGCGATGGGGAGAATAGTTAAATGCATGCGGGCTCCTATGTAATGTTCCGGTATTGCACTCCTTAAATAAGTGAATAATAATCTTCTCGTTCTGCCCTCAGCCATAAAGTCTGGTCTTTGAACTTGACGTTGAGTTCTGTTCCACACTTTTCTCCTGCTGTCTCTGGACTCTTGTGGTCCCTGTCAGAGCAATCAAGGGTGGTGGCCAATCATCATCCAGTTCTTCTGGTCTCAGACTGGTCAAGTGTCTGGCTAATGTGGTCCTTTCATCTCTTGGGCTAATATTTGCCTTCTGTCTTTGGTGTTCTTCATTCTACTTTGCTCCAAGTGGGATGAATGGGATGAAACTAACTGATGTTCTTAGATGGTTACTGGCAAGCTTTTAAGACCCCAGATGCCATACACCAAATGCAGAACATTTTCTTGATAAAGTCTTTCTTCTATTACTGATTCCCTTCTTCTGTCACTCCAGGAGAGTGAAGATAAATTGTTGTACCTTGGATGACTGCTGGCAGGATATTAAGACCTCAGGCATTAAGCAATGAAACTAGGAGGTAAAACAGAAGCATGAAACACAATTATAGGCCAGTTAACTGAAATGGTCCATGAAATTTTGACCCTGAACCTCCAGACCAAGAATCTACATCCAAAGAAGTGTTTGGTTGTATATATGCAGGCTCAGCAGCTACTCTTATATTGTCTTTGTTGTTGTAAATACACTTGTCGTATAACTTTTGCCAATTCAACTATTTACAGGTATACAGCTTATTGACAGCAATTACATTCATTGGTTGGGAACCCTGGTACCGTAGTAGTTAAGTGCTACATCTGCTAACCAAAAGGTTGACAGTTCATATCCACTAGGTGCTGCTTGGAAACTCTAAGGGGCAGTTCTACGCTGTCCTAAACAGTCTCTGTGAGTCAGAATTGACTTGGAACACAGTAGGTTTGGTTTTTTTTATTTGGCTCTGCCAACTTAAGCAATGTGATTTTTCCATCACTGCAAACTGAAATTTACAGCTTTATAAGCAGGAAACCCAGCTTTTTACCTCCCTCCTGGTAGCCACTAATAATCTTTGTTCTCTGTGTATTTACTTGTTCTTATCTTTTTATATACGAGAGATAATACAGTATTTGCCCTTTTGTGACTGACTTATTTCACTCAGCATCTCTTCAAGTTCCATCCCTATTGTAGCATTATTGAGCCTTCATTTCACTCTTTGCTGGGTAGTGTTCCATTGTATGTATCTACTACACTGATGGGCATTTAGATTGTTTCCACCTCTTAACTATCGTCAATAATGCTGCAGGAAATGTGGGTGTCTCTGCTTTCAAGTCACTTGGATATATTCTTCACAGTGGCCTTGCTGGATCATGTGACAGTTCTATCTTTAGTTTTTTGAGGTTCTGCCACACTGTTGTCCACAGCAGCTGTATTACTTTGCTTTCCTGCCAGCAATGGATAAGAGTTCCAATTTCTCCACATCTTCATCAGCATTTGTTATATTCAGCTTTTGTTTTCTAATCTTAGCCATCCTGTTGTTATTTGTTGTGAGGTGTTGTCATGTTGGTTTTGGCTTGTAACACCTCTATGTACAACAGAATGAAACACTACCTAGTGCTATACCATCCTCACAGTCATTGTTGTATTTGAGGTGGTTGTTGCAGCCAATGTGACAATGTATCTCATTGATGATCTTTCTCTTTGTCTCCGATTCTCTGCTTTACCATGCATGATGTCCTTCTCCGTGGACTGGGCCTTCCTGATAACATGTCCAAAGTTAATGAAACAAAGGCATGCCACCCTCAATTCTGAGGAGTATTCTGGCTGTGCTTTCTCCAAGACAGATTTCCTCTTCTAGCAGTTCATGATATCTTGAATGTTCTTCTCCAAAACCAAAATTCAGATGCACCCATTCTTCTCCAATGTTTCTCATTCATTGTTCTGCTTTCACGTGTATATGAGGTGATTGGAAACACCATGCCTTGGCTAAGGCATGCTTTGGTCTTGAAAGCAACATCTCTGCTTTTTGACACTCGATAGAAGTCTTTTGAGCAGATTTGCCCAGTGCATTACATCATTTGATTTCTTGACTGCTGCCTCCAGGGGCCTCAATTGTGGATACAAATAAAATGAAATCCTTTACAACTTCAGCTTTTTCTTCATTCTTCTTGATGCTGCTTACCAGCCCAGCTTTGAGAATTTTTGTTTCATTTATGCTATGGTGTAATCTATAGTGAAGGCTGTAGTCCTTGATCTTCATCGGTGTGTTCACCGATGGTCTTCATTTTCTGCAGCAGAGTTGTGTCATCTGTGTATCTCGGGTTGTTAGAGTTTCCTCCAGTCCTGATGGTGCTTCACATAGCCCAGCTTCATGGATTTCATCCCAGTGGGAGTGAAATGACACCTCTCTATGACTTTGATTTGTATTTCCCTGATAGCTAATGAAATTGAGTCTCTTTTCATGTATTGGGTCGCTATATATCCAAATTGACTAAAAAGTACTGGGTTGGGTTTGGTTTCATGGGTTTGAAAGCCATCTGGATGTCGTCTTTGGTTAAATGTCTATTCAATTCCTTTGCCCATTTTGATTGGGTTATTTATCTCTTTGCTGTTAAATTGTAGAAGTTTTACATGCATTAGGAGTTTTAGATTTTTATCGGATAAATGGTTTCTGAAGATATTCTCCCACTCAATAGCCTGTCTTTTTTTGTTTGATAAAATCTTTCAAGAAACAAAATTTTTTATTTTTATGTGATCTCGTTTATTTATTTTGTCTTTTGCTGTTTGTGCTTCTGATATTACATTAATAACCTATTGTTAAAAGCTGGATCAGACAGTATTGCCCCTGCATTTTCTTCTAAGAATTTTGTGAGCTGAGTTTGTATATTTAAGTCCTTGATGCATTTTGAATTTGTTTTTGTATATGGTGTGGGGTATGGACCTGTTTTATTTTTCTGTGTGTGGAAATCCAATTTTTCTACCACCATTTATTGAAGAGACTCTTCTTTCCTGGCAAAGTGACTTAGCACCCTTTCAAAAATCATTTGACCACAGATATGTGTTGTTATGGATTGAACTTTTGTCCCCCCAAAATATGTGTTGTAAATCCTAGCCTCTATGCCTGTGGTTACAGTCTCGTGTGAAAAATGGGTTGTCTTTGTTATTTGAATGAGACAGCTTTCACGTCTCTTTTGAGATATAAAAGAGATTAAGCACAAGCTAGTAAGCAGAGATGGGGAAGAGATATCAAGCCATAGGAAGGCCTTCCAGGAGCAGAATATCAAAGAGACACCTTCCTTCAGAGCTGACAGGTAGAGAAAGTCTTCACCTGGAGCTGGCACCCTGAATCTGGGCTTCTGAACTCCTGAATTGTGAGAAAATAAAAGTTTGTTTGTTAAAGCCATCCATTTGGGGTGTTTCTGTTAGAGCAGCACTAGATAACTAAAACATGGGTGTCTATTTCTGAACTGTCAATTCTATTCCATTGTCATATGTGTCTGTTGTTTTACCAGTACCAGACTGTTTTGATTACTATAGGTGTGTAATATGTTCTAAAATCCGGAAACATAAGTCTTCCTGCTTTGTTATTCTCTTTTGGTATTGCTTTAGTTATACAGAGCCTGTTATCATTCCATATAAAGTTGAGGGTTGGTCTTTCCATTTCTGAAGAAGGCCATTGGAATTTTAATTGGAGTCTACATTGAATCTATAGATTTCTTTGGATAGTATGTTATCTTAATAATATTAATTCTTTCAATCTATAAACAGAGAAAATCTTTCCATTTATTTAAGTCTTCTTTAATTTCTTTCAGCAGAGATTTATAATTTTCATTGTATAGATCTTTCTTGGTTCAATTTATTTCTAGGTATTATTCTCTTAGAAACTATGTTAAATGGAGTCTGTTTCTTCATTTCCCTTTCAGATTTCCCATGGCTGGTGTGTGGAAACCTTACTGAGTTTTATTTGCTAACCTTGTATCCTGTGACTTTGCTAAATTCCTCTGTTAGCTCTAGAAACTTTTCTTATGAATCCTTTGGGAATTTCTGTGAAGTATCATGTCATTCTTAGGGTTTTCAATGGTTGATTTTTCAGAAAGAGATCTCCAGGACTTTCTTCCGAGAAGTCTCTGGGTACAGCCAAACCTCTACCCTTCAGTCAGCAGCCAAGCATAACTGTTTGTACCACCTGCGATTCAGTTCCCTACCCTAAACCAAAAAATAAAAGTAAAATAAACTCACTGCCATCAACTCTGTTCCATCCCCTAGCAACCCTGTAGGACAGAAGAGAACTGTCCCACGAGGTCTGCAAAGCTGTAATCTTTGCAGAAGGGGCTCTGGTGGTGTGGTGGTTAAGGAGCTGGGTTTCCAACTTATAGGTCAGTGGTTTGAACCCACCAGGTGCTTCAGGAGAGAAAGATATGGCAATTGGCTTCTGTATGTGTTTATAGCCTTGGAAACCCTATGAGAGGACAATTCTACTCTGTCCTATAGGGTCACTATGAGTTGCAGTTGGCTAGACACCTGTAGGTTTGCTTTGGAGCCCTGCTGGCACAGTGGTTACAAGAGCTCAGCCTGGTAACCATAAATTCAAATCCACCAGCTACTCCTTAGAAATTGTATGGGGCAGTTCTACTTTGTCCCACAGAGTCACTCTCTGAATCAGAATCATCTCAACAGGACCAAATTTGTTTGTTGTGGTATTATCTATCTGTCTGTCTGTCTGTCTGTCTATCTATCTGGTTTAATCTTTGCGAAGTAGACTGCCTCATCTTTCTCCTGGGAAGTGACTGACGGATTTGAACCACTGACTGACCTTTTGGTTAGAAGCCAGGCACTTACATACCCACTCTCCCACCAGGGCTCCTTAAGTAATTCTCTACATGGTCAACCAGCGTAATCTTTCAGAATTATAGCTATATTGTTTCACTTTCCTCTGCAAACCTCTGTCTACTTCTCATCACGGTGAGACAACAAGGCATCCCCGTGCGTGTTGAAAAGCTGCTGTGTGATTGGCCTGTCTTTCTTTCTAACCCCACTTGGTACCTCTCTTTCCTTGTTCCCTCCTTTCCAGCAGCACTGATCTTATTTCTGCTTCTCACTTTACTGGTTTGTTTTTTGATGCTAGCTGCTACCTCTTTCTCCAAATGTTGTGCAGTTGGCTCCATGCCCTCTGGGTCTCAGTAAGATCTACTTGACTGTACCCCCTAAAGTAGTTCCCTACCTCCCTGATCACAGCACTTTATTTTTACTTTTATCCTGTCACCTGACTGGCCCCTGGGGTGTTTATTTACACAGTCTTTCTCTACTGCAAGGTAAATTCTTCAAACGAGGAACTGTGTGCTTGCCTTGTTCAATTTCTGTCACCTGACTCTGAATTTCATGGTTTCCTAAGAGTGGTTAAAAGCTATGGCGCCTAATCAGGAGGTCAGCAGTTTGAATCTACCAGGTGCTCCTTGGAGACCCTACGGAGGCAGCTCTACTCTGTGCTATGGGGTTGCTGTGAGTTGGAATCGACTCACTGGCAAAGGGTTTGGGGGCTTTGGTTTCATAGAATTGCTATGATGTGGCACCAAATTGAGGGCAATGGATTTTTTTCTTTTTCCATGAGTCGGATCCGACTCGATGGCACTTGGCTGGCGGCCACAAATTTTTTTTGAATGAATAAATGAATGAACTGAGCAAGGTTATAGATTGCCTTTTGTTGACTATACACTATTAAAAATACAAAAGCTTTATTTTCTGTCAGCTGGGTTGTGTGTGTGCACATATGTGTTGCGTGTGTGTGCATGTGTGTCTGTGTGTGCATGCATGCTTGTGTGTGAACATTAGTACTTGTGATCTAAACTCCTGGCCAGTTTGTCCTCCCTTGTCATCGTTATCATGCATTTGTATGACAGGAAACAAATGATCTCAATTTGAGGTTAGGCTTAAATGAAACATTTCTGGTGCAGAAAAATTCAGCTCAGACTTCGTTCCCCTAGCGGTATCATCAGTCCATCAGTTGATTAAGTATAGATGACTGAGAGCAGATTGCTTCCAGATTTAATGGGGGTTGAATAATTAAAAACAAGAAAATACTGGGAACTTACAAAGGCTTATTTTTAGAGAAGGCAAGATAAGGGCAAACAGGCCTCTGTGACCCCACATTTATAATTTTGTTTGAAGAAGTCTGCATTTTGACCTACAAATATTAGAGGACAAACGAAAGCAGTACCCCTTCTGCATTGCCCCCAGCCCCCCAGAAGTTCAAGGAAACCCTGGTGGTGTAGTGGTGAAGAGCTACAGCTGCTGACCAGATGGTCAGCATTTTGAATCCACCAGGTGCTCCTTGGAAACTCTGTGGGGCCATTCAACTGTGTCCTGTAGGATTGCTATGAGTCAGAACGGACTTAACAGCAGTGCGAGTGGGTGTTTGTTTTTGTTTTTGTTTTTTTTGGTTTAGATGTGGAAGGTTGTACAATGGAGTCATGTTATGTGACCAGCATACCTCGTTGTTGACTTTTAGCTTTCAAGCAATATCTGAATGGTAGATTCTTGAACGTCCAGACCATAAATTAGCAGTCAAGCATATTGATCATTTTCACCATCCAGAATCTCCTTCTTTAGTACAGATCGTACTAAATTGAGGTGTGTGTTACGTGCAGTCTTGGTTCTTTAAAGAGAGGAAGATTATTCCCTATTACAGAGACATGGGACTTAGACACCTCCTGCATCCTTATTGCTCCCATTCAAGGATGAGTCTAAAATATGGTGGTATTCCTGAGCTTTGTCTCTCACTTTCTCATTGTCCATTACTATTTGTTCTAAGAATTACTGTAAGCCTTTTGAACTGACCATGGGTTATTTATGCTATGAAGTATTTTATTTAGTTCTATTCACTCCAAGAATGAATAGATGGCAGTGCTAGACCTGCTAAGGAAAAGGCTGGCCGTTGGACTCTACCAAGCTTTCCTTGTAAACACTATGGGGACAGTTTTACTCTGACCTATAGGGTTGCTGTGAGTTGGAATCAACTCGATGGCAGTGGCTTTCATTGGGGTTTTATTCACTCTGTGTAGCATATCATTTATATCACCAGTGACAGCAATAGCAATATCTACAAAGTCTCTGTAAAAACTGTTTTCATCAATTCGGTAACATCTATTATTCCTGCCTTTTGATGCTTAGCTGTTAAAGTGGGGGAATTTTCATTATCATCTGAGAGCAAGTCCAGGTTTTGTTTGGTCATTCCAACCTTCCACAAACAGGATCAAGTCAGAATTTGGAAGATGTTTGATGGTATTCCCTGGGTGGTCCCAACGGTTAGCATGCTCAGCTGCTACTGAAAGTGTAGAGGTTTGTGTCCACACAGAGGCACTTCGAAAGATAACTCTTGCAGTCTACTTCTTAATATCTCAGCTGATAAAAAACTCAATGGAGCACAGCTCTACTCCGATCTGTTCTACAGTCAGGATCACTGTAAGTTGGGATTGATTCAGTGGCTGCTAGTACTGTGGCTGATGGTATTAAGCTCATGAACCAGGAAGCCCAGGATTCTGAGTTGCTATTCACCCTGTCATTAATGAGACACCAGAACAGTAACACCACTTAAATCAAAGTGCGACTTCCTGTTGATTTGAAAGTACCTGATGACCCAATAGAGGATACCCTAAGACAAAGCAGATTAAGGCATCAAGTTAATTCGCAAAATCAAAGAGAGTTCTTTTCTCCCCCAATTAAAATGTCTGTCCTCACACTGCAACCAGCTTGTTGTGGTGGAGAGGAAATCATAGAAAGGGAAGGACACGCATGGCTAGTGTGCGGGGCAGGCCAGTTGTAATCTACCCATCTGGCTGCAGGTACTAAGAAGGAAAAAAAACTGCCTTAGGGCTTTTCATCCAGTGACCTCGTCCATGGTGAACATGGCCGCATCAGTATTTCAGAGTGACCAGTGTGATGAACAGTCCTTCCCCTCTTGGGAGTGGAAGGAAACTCTGGTAGCATAGTAGTTAAGTGTGACAGCTGAATGGTAGATTCTTGAAACTCCAAATTTTAGATTAGCAACTAAATATATTAACCATCTTCACCACTCGAGGTCTCCTTTTTTTGCAGAGATCTTGCTAACGGTTGGCAGTTCACATCCACGAGGCACTCTTTGGAAATTCTATGGGGCAGTTCTACTCTGTCCTGTAGGGTTGCTATGAGTCAGGATCTGCTCGACAGCAGTGGGTTTGATTTTTTTGGTTTGGGCGTGGAAAGAGTCATGAGAGACAGTGAGCAGGAGAAGAATGGGAAGTGGGTTTCAAAGTTTTCTCCTTCGGTAAGCACCTATCATGTAGCGAGGGTTTGGGCTGTCCAAGGCACTCAAGACAAAAAGATAGTACTTTCTGTCTTCCTCAGTGAGCACTTATTTTGTTAAGAGTCATTATGACAACTTAGCTTCTACCCAAGGATTTTTATTTTTATTTTTTTAACTTCAAAGCTTTTCCAACTGGAAATATTTTAAAGCCAAACATTAAAAAATGTATAATGCCAGGGATTACAGAAAAAGCTATTTAAAAACACACACACACACACACAAAAAAAAAAAAAAAAAACTTCACCATCTAGTCAATTCTGACTCATATCAACCGTATAGAACAGAGTAGGACTACCCCATAGGGTTTCCAAAGATTAGCTGGTGGATTTGAACTGCCAGCCTTCAGGTTAGCAGCTGAGCACTTTTACCACTGAGCCACAAGGGCTCTCTAGTTGAAGTACATGTCAAATTGAATTTTTCAAAAGAGTACTCGGTTACAAAAGAATGAATCCTTTTCATTCATTGTATTGTATTTGCACTCAATGATTATATGTATTTAAATTTTTAATTTCCCTGAATCACTTTTATTAACTTCCAGGAATATGCATACTCCTTACTCTTAGCTCTGTTTGCCTCCTCATTCTTTTTTTTCATTTAACATAACTGAGTGAAAATGTACATACACATGTAAATTTACATGCCCCCCTATATGCAGCTTCCACTGCTCTCCCTGTCTGGTGACTGCACACTATTCCTCTCTGCTCCATACATGTCTCATCCTCCCAACAGTCTCCTTTCCCCTCCTCTCTGTCCACTCCCCTTCCTCCAGCCAGAGGTCAGCAAGATGATATCCTATAGATGTATAGAACCATAAAGTGCTTCCATCATATGGTTACTTTGCATTGCCAAGTCCATTCCATTCCTGTCCAAAGAGTGGACCTTTGTTATAATTTATGGGAACAGGCAGCATCAGGGCCGGGGGCCATGCTCTCAGAGGAACCCCAAAACTGCTGGACCATCAATTGAGGTCTTTTAGTGGAGATCTCATGATACACCTCTTGTGTTGCCAGTGAGGCTCCTCTCTGTGAGCTCCGTCATGGCTATCACTGGTGGTGGCCGGGCACCATCCGGTTCTTCCGGTCCCAGGTCGATGTAGGCACCCACTCTTGTGGGTCTCTCTGTCTTCGCGGTTATCTTTACCGCATGCCATTTTGGCCCTCGGTGAGCATCCATTCTGCTGAGTTGGGACCATTTGCTGTGTCCTCGGATGGCAGCTTGGCAGCTTTTAAGACCCCAGACACCACTCACCAATGTGGGGTGCAGAGAGCTCTCTTAACAAAACGCTAGTTGTGCCAATTGGCCTGGAATTTGCCCAAGAGCATGGTCCCCCGCACCCCGCCCCAGCCACTCTATCCTTGCAGTATTGAGTCAAGATGGAAGGAGTACTCAAGTTATGCTGAAGTCCACCCAATGTTGTTCTTGTTCCTAATGTGTGCTGTCACCGCTTTCTCCCAACTAGATTTCTAGTAACTACCTAAACTAAACCTTCCCCCCTTGCCCTCCCTCCCTCCCTCCCCTCCCTTGCAGCTGTCAAAGAGTCTTTTCTTCTATACACAAGTCTGTTTTTGAGATCTTAATCGTAGAGGTCTCATACAGTATTTGTCCTTTTGTCGCTGACTACTCTCACTCAACATAATGTCTTCCAGTTGAAACCAGGTTAGGAGATGTTTCCTGGAATCATCGTTATTCTTTATCATTGCGTAGTGCTCCATTGAGTATATGTACCACAGTTTACCTATCCATTCTTCTATTGTTGGGCATCTGGGTTGATTCCACCTTTTTGCTATTGTGGACTGTGCCGCGATAAACATTCTGGTGCATGTGTCCGTTGGTGTGAAAGGCCTTGAATCTGTAGGATATATTCCAAGTAGTGGAATTACTGGGTCAAATGGTATATCAATATCCATTTTTTTAAGGAAGCGCCAGATTGCCTTCCAAAGAGGCTGGACCATTTTGCAACCCCACCAACAGTGTAGGAAGGTTCCACTTTCTCCACAGCCTCTCCAGCATTTGTTGTTTTGTGTTTTCTGGATCATAGCCAATCTTGTTGGGGTGAGATGGTATCTCATTGTTGTCTTGATTTGAATTTCTTTAATAGCTAAAGATCGTGAACATGTCCGCATGTGTTTTTTGGCTGCCTGGATCTCCTCTTTAGTGAAATATCTGTCCATCTCCTTTGCCCATCGCTTAATTGGATGGTTTATCTTCTTCTTATTGATATTTTGTAGTATCTTATAGATTATGGAGATCAGGCGTCGATCTGACATAGAGTTGCCAAATATTTTTCCCCACTCTGTGGGTGTTCTTTTAATTCTATTAATAAAGTCTTTGGATGAGCAAAAGTGTTTGATTCTTAATAGTTCCCATTTATCTACTTTCTCTTCTGTTGATTGAGGTTTCTTTGACAGATTTTGGAGTCTGTCCTCACTGTGTATTAAAACTTCCGTTGTTGTTCCTACCTTTTCTTGGATGAGCTTTATTGTTTTAGGTTTGATATTTAGGTCTTTTATCCAGTTGGAGTTGGTTTTTGTATAAGGTGTAAGATATGGATCTTGATTCAGTTTATTGCAGATGGATAACCAATTTTGCCAGCACCATTTGTTGAAGATGCTGTTTTTACCCCAGTTTAATGTCTTAGGGCCTTTGTCGAATATCAACTGTTCATAGGCAGATGGTGTCATCTCTGGGGTCTCAATTCTGTTCCATTGATCAGTCTGTCTGTTCTTGTACCAGTACCAGGCTGTTTTGACCACTGTGGCGGTGTAGTATGTTCTAAGGTCGGGTAATGAGAGGCCTCCCAGTGTGTTCTTCTTCTTTAGTAGTACCTTACTTATTCGGGGTGCCTCCTCATTCTTAAACCTCCATTCATTTGTCATCTAGAACATTTGTTTCACCAGCTACCATGGGTGAATTTCATGAGAGCTGTACCCCATCACTGTCTCTGCCAGTCACTTAAGGTCTTCACTGTTTTGTGCTGAGGGTTTCTGAATATGAGTATGCCCTTTGCTACAACTAATCACAGTGTATTATGCCATGGGAAGAACTAGATGGTGTTTTTAATAATATAGATATGAAGAATTCCAGCTCTGTTTTGCAATTCATCAAAACACTTGCACGAACATTGTGGCCATAATATTGCTCAGTAATGTGTTCTTTGTGCTACTTCGGAAATGAGATTCAAGATATTAAATTCTGTCTTTTAATGAATAATATTGTTATAATGTTAGAACATAGCTTCATTCTGTTGAAAGTAAATTTACTTTTGAATCACTAGAAATAAGTTATGGTTCTCTTCTAGGCCAATCTAAATGTCAATTATTATTCCTTAAGTCCATCAATAATATGCACATAACCCTAAATCCAGCAAATAGTACATCCTAGAAATTTTTATCTAGTGCCTATTTGACACTGGTGGTGCTATTTATGCCACATTTGAAGATATGTTTATTCCTACAGGAAACAAGTTTGCGTTTCTCATGAAGCTGGTGCTAGTGAAACCCACTGCCATCAAGGCAGCTCAGACTCATGGTGACCCGGGTGGTACTTTTATACGTGTTCTAAAATGTAACTGCTTTCTTTTCTTTCTTTCTTTTTTTTTTTTGTAATAGCCAAGGAACAACATGGTCTTATTGAATCAAAACTGCTTAAAAGCGAAATTAAAAATAAATTTATTATAATCAACACAACATGCAGTTGTCCTAGAATACCCTGGGTTGACGTCTGCTTTATCCATATGTATCCATATGCTGCCGTATTTTGATTATTCAAGTGCCTGTCATTCTTATTGTATTATGTTATTGAAGTAGATGTCACGCTCCTTAATTTCTGTATCACCATTGATCACAAGATTTGACAAATAAGTGAGTGCACAAAAATATCTGTTGAATCAATAAAAGATTTTTTAAAAAATATTGCTATATTGCATTCAGCATTGTGCTTGATTGGAAAGCAGTTATTTCCTGGGCTACCAGCACTAGGTCATGACGTATCCTTGATAACTGTGGGTATTGGAGCCTCTTTAATATTAAGGAATCCCTTATTGAACTTAGAGACCAGAGAACTGGCTAACCCTTAGCAGTCCCGTGAGAAACCTTTAGAAATGATATGCAGGGGAAGTGGGAGAAGCACTGAGACAAGGAACTCTGGTACATTTGATATTATTTTAATCACTGTTAACAAATTGTAAACTTGAAGACTTTGTTTGCTTAGGATGAGACCAGGGTTGTGGAAAATGGCTCAGGGTTGTGTCTCTGGTAACATTTATTTCTACGATCAGTGCTTTCTAACTAACTTGACCATTAATGGTGTTAAAAATTAGCTCTGATGCCAATTTGAGAGGTCTTCCCATTAATTGAATGTAAAAGCTAGTGTTTGAACTTTGAGAATTAAAGTTCTAATTCCCTCTAGGACTGGCTGTCAGACGTTTTCTGTGTGTGTTGGGGGGAAGTCTTTCTACTTTTGCACTTGAAAGTTGACATTGGTTTCTGGGGCCATCTGGCAATTATCTCACCTGGGAAGAGAAAGGGACATCCTTATTTAGGAAAATCAAATGGCTGTTAATACTCTATTAAATCTGTTAAATGAGAATACACACACACACACAAAAGAACCCACTGCCACTGAGTCAATTCCAACTCATAGACAAAGCACAACTGTCCGATAGAGTTTCCAACGAGTTCCTGGTGGATTTCAACTGCCAGCCTTTTGGTTAGCAGCCGTAACGATTCACCACTACACAACAAAGTTCTGCTAAATGGGAACAGATGACAGAAAATTCGGCAGTGGCTGTGGGTGATGGTTGCACAGAATGACTGATGTAATCAATGTCACTGAATTGTACATGTCAAAAACACTGAGCTGCCAAATGTTTGTTGTACCGAATTTTTTAAAATCCTACCGGGTATTAAGATTGATTGAGAATTACACCTTATTAAGAAAAGATTTTTAGGTTTCCACCAGTTTAGGTGCCTTAGATGTCTGTTGTTCCTTAGATGCCTATTTGAAGTATAGGTTTTCCTGTGCTGTTTCAGTGGGGTGCATTTATTTAAATTATCTTGGATAACTCGGTCGCTTCTGGATGAATGATCACACTGTTTGGTTTCCCTCACTTACCTTGCTCCCACCTAAGATTTTTCCTTTTTTTTGGACAGCCTTAGATTCTTAGATTGTTTGTATAATCTGGTAGAGCAGCAGTGAGGGCCCGGAAGTCCCAGGGTGTCTTCTGGGTCCTTGTGGATTTCTGTATCAGTGAGGCCAGCGTGGTCTGTCCCCAGGGCGACTGCAGCAGGCAACCAGCGCATCATCTGCGCTCACAGTGAGAGTTCGGGTCCTTAGCCATTTGCTCCTAGGCAGAAAATCTGTGCCTAATCCAGGCCCAATCCTTTTGTGGAGACCAGTTTATTGTCTAATAATTCTCTAATTTCCCTAATTGGTGCCTGTTTGCTTTCTCCACCCCTAACCCTATTTCAACTTTACAGAAGCCTCTTTCCTCATTCACAGTGTCTCTGGAGCCAGGTTCCTGGGCTATTGATGGTTTGATGTTCTTGTAATCTTAGGAAGAAATAGAGAAACTGAACATTGTACAATGTGATGCTTTTAACTAGGACCAAAGATGCCTAAATTCAGAAGTCAAGGAAACATAAACCATGTAATGAATCACTAATTTCCTGCTACTTCTAAAGGATAAATTTTAACTAAGATCCCTTTTAGACCTAAGACCCTATATATTTTCTTCTCTGTTTCCCGATTCCTGCTCTCCCTCCCTTTTCCCCTCCCGGCTCTTCCTCATTGCTGATTCTTTTTTCTCTCCCCCCCACCCAACCTTCCTCTCTTCTTCTACAAATGCTAAAGAAGCTTTATGCCTGTTTGTTTCTGTGCAACTGTCAGTGTCTTCAGTCCGTCTGGCAAATTGAGACTCTAGAGCTGTTCCAAGAGCCATAAGCAGGCTTCCCACAATTTCCTTCAGCACCTTTACAGAGGTTCACTTGTCTGAGAGAGAGGGAAAAGAAAGCTGGGAATTTATGGGAATCAACAAGGCATATTGAGTACCAAACAAACAAGCAAAAAAAAAAAAAAAAAAACCAGTGCCATCGAGTCAACTCCAACTCATAGCAACCGTATAGGCAGAGTAGAAGTGCCCCATAGAGTTTCCAAGGTGCACCTGGTGCATTTGAACTGCCGAGCTTTGGGTTAGCAGCTGCAGCACTTGATCCAGTACCCCACCAGGGTTTCCTAGCAAGTATCAGTATCTTCATATTCCTCATTTTAACCACCAACTCTGTTGCTCACTCTATGAAAAACAAATATCCCTGGTCTCTGGATGGCACAATCACCATAAAAATTTCACACAAGAGTTTCAGCTGGCTCCACCAAAGGCCGTTCTAGTTTTCCAGCTTGGGAAAAGCTAGTAGCCATATAACACGAGCATCATGTTGGAGCAGAGAGGGTACCCACTGGGTGGGGGAAGCTGAGAAGAGAGATGACCCGCACTGTCACTTCAGTCATGTGGTCTCGGGAGACCCTTACTCTATGTCTGTTGGTTAGGAGCTCTGAATAGAAACTCTCTCTGGCTTATGCACAGCCCAGGTATTTCTTTTTCCTATTTCTCTGGGAGCTATTAATAAGGGAGGTTTTTAAATGTGAAGACTACCATGACCAAAGCTGTTTAATTACCGACTATTGGAAACGTTGGTGGTATAGTGGTTAAGTGCTACAGCTGTTAACTGGAAAGTTAACAGTTTGAATCTACCAGGCGCTCCTTGGGAACTCTATGGGGGCAGTTCTACTCTGACATCTAGAGTCTCTATGAGTCGGACTCGACTCGATGGCAGTGAGTTTAGGATTTTTTTGCGTTGCCGATAAGGAAATGTGGTCACATAGTGGTTAAGTGCTATGTGTGCTAACCGAAAATGATCAGCAGTTCAAATCCACCAGGCATCCCTTAGAAACTCTGTGGGGCAGTTATACTCTGACCTATATGGCCCCTTGGCTTTGCTGATAAAAAGCAGTGCTGACAGCTCAGGCATACCAACACAAACCTGTACACCAGGGTTCACCACAGCACTTTCCACAATAACCAAGAGGTAGAAACACCCCAAATGCTCAGCAACAGATGAGTGGGTAAACAAAACTGGTATAGAAGTACAATGGAGTATTACTTAGCCATAAAGAAAAATGAAGTTTTGATGAGTGCCACAACGTGGATAAGCCTTGCAGATATTATGCTGAGTGAAACAAGTGACTCACAAAAGGATAAATATTGTTATAACCTCCCTTCTATGAAATAAGCAAATATGTAGACACTGAAGATGATTAGTAGCCAGTGGGAGAAACGGGGGACAGGGGAACATTCTTTTCAAGGGGAATGGTGTTCATGTTAGTGGTGGTGGAATAATATGGAAAAGCATGTGAAAATAGTGTGCAGCGTAAACAGTGTAATCAATGTCACTGAACCGTATGTGTAGAAATCGCTGAGATGGCATATTTTTGTTATATATATTTTCACCACAATAAAATGTGTACATACGTATGTATGTGTGTGTATATATGTGTATATATGTATGTGTGTAGATATATATATATATATGTATTTTTTTTTTAAATGAGTGATGGTTTAAAAAGAGCTACAAGTGCCTCTCGTTGTCTCTGGCATTTGCCCACCCCCTGAGAAATGCACCAAGTAGCAAGTTCACACTCAAAGACTCTTGTGTCTGTCTCTTTTCATTTTTAGCCCGGGTGTGTAAACACTACTGAAGTGGATATTAAGAAGTCGTCCAGAATGAGAAATCCACACAAAACCCGGAAGGTAAGTGATGTCGGTCGGGCTGATCTGGGCAAGGAGTTGCACTCATTAGAGAACACCAGTCATTAAAAAAAAAAATCTTTTCACCAATTCCATGGAGCAGTTACTAGCGTCATTCCTGCTCTCTCTTGTTCTGTATAATAATAATAACACTTCAGGCTTCAGGCCTAGGTTTTCTGTCAATCTTTCCTTAGGAAACCAGAAAAAATTGCAGTTCCCACTGAGCTGATTCTGAGTCAGGTAGAACTGTGCCCCACAGGGCTTCAAGGCTGTGGCTTTTCAGAAGCTGAGTGCCTTGGCTTGCTTCTGGGTCAGCTCTGGGTGGACTCAAACTACCGACCTTTTGGTTAGCAGCTGCTTAAGCACTGGACCACGAGGGTTTCCTTTGCACCTCTCTTAGACTTAGTTCTCTAGCAGCTGATTGGCTGTGACAGAAGAAGAGGAAGGGAAGGATGTCTTACCTACCCTCTTCCTCCCAGGAAGAACCATCAGCAGAGAAGAGTGTCTCACAGCACAGGCAATGAAGAGAAGATGGGAAACACTTGAGAAAAAGTGCTTAGGATGCAAGAAGGGGCATTATAAAAGAAAAGTCTGAGGGAAAAGGGACATGTGAGTTATATTTAACTGCAGCAAGAGTGTACGGACTCCTTTTTTAACTCCAGAAACTTGTCAAGCAGTCATATGAGAGCAGTTGTGTGTTCAGTGTCTGTTAAGTGAAAGAATACTTGATGGGGAGAGGAGTTGAGAAACTATCCTGAAATCAGTGATGGCTTTAAATAACCTTTTCAAAGTGCTTTGCAGAAAGTAGTATCGAACTTATTTTTAAAGTAATACATCTGGAAGGCCTTTTTATTCATTCTGTAAAAAAAATACGATGCCTGTAAGAATTTCTCGTGTGCAGCCCTAGCTCTCAGCCCACAGGTTGGAAAAAAGTGGATTACAGCATTCCACTCAGTTTGGAACATTCTTTTCTGCAGAATGGTTCCTTCTGTACTGTCTTTAGTTGCCTCCAAGTCAGTGCTAACTTAGGGCAACCCCAAGCATGCAAGGGTAGAGCTGCTCTGCGGCGTTTTCAAGGCCATGAACTTGCAGAAGCAGAGTTCTAAGGCATCTTCCAAGGCACTTCCAGGTGGGTTCCAACCACAGTTTGGAGGCTCACAGACAGGCCTTGGAACCCTAGTGGCATAACGGTTAAGTGCTATAGCTGCTATCCAAAAGGTTGGCAGTTCAAATCCACCAGGCGCTCCTTGGAAACTATGGAGCAGCTCTGCTCTGTCCTGTAGGGTTGCTATGAGTCAGAACCAACTCGATGGCACTGGATTTGGCTTGGTGTTGGTGGACAGACCTTAATTATTTGTGCCACCCAGAGACACCTTTTCCTTGTTTAGCCACAGCGTAGCATTTTCCAGGGTGTGTGTCCCTGTGGTTGGCACTAAATTTTTTTTCTTGGTCGTCTTATTTCTTATTGTCTTTTCTTCCATGTGTAGAAACATACCATTGTCTTCAAAGTCCCCAATGTGCTCCAAATGTATTTTCTTTCTTTTAAGAAAGTTTACTTGATGTTAGGATAAAGAGGCCATGGGAAGAGCCGCCAAACCCATTTAGATGCGGATCTGAAAGACTTTTGCCCCTTGGACCTTTCTGAGATAAAGAGATGAAAGGAGACTAAAAGGAAGCCTGTTGGTGAGATCCCTCCCAGGGCAGGCGGCCCCACTGGGATGCTTTCATCCTAGGCTCACAAGCAGATGCTGAGTGCAGTGGGGGCTGGCTTTGTGGAACATGATTCAAAAATGTCATCAGCTCCCCAAAAAGTATATTTGAGCCGCCTCTCCTGCTTTCCTGAATTTTGAAGTATGACTTACAGTGTGTCCTGTGTCACCCAACAGACACCCATTGAGATGTGCCCTGATTTGGAAGAGAAAGTAAATGGATTCACAGGACAGAACTTAAACATAGCTATCAGTTGCACTCCACAGCGCTGTAGTTAGCTCTGAGATCCTACTAGGGCCTCATCTGACATCATTTTTTCCAAAAGTTTGAAAAGCACTGGCTACCAGTGCTGCTCTTTGTCTACCATCAGCCCTCATTAAATTATGGAAAAATACATGAAACACAGCAAGGTGAAGTGCTGCAAAAAGTTGACAGTGTTGGGTAGTAGGTCTCTTTGCCCAGAATTTGGTGTAGTTTTCTGGGAATCAGTAGCAGAGCTATAGGGCACTGAAATGTCCCAGAGACAAACAAAAGTTCTGAAAAATGCTAGAACAAGTGGCACGTGTGTCCTCATTTTCAGCAACTGGAGGATATTGATTTTCTCACTACTGATAAATATAGCCTCTTGTAAACACAAGTGCTGAATTTGCTAGCATCTTCAATGTTCATGATGCTGTTTTTCATAGAAGATTGTAGGGCTCTAAGCCACATAGTGATTTGTCTTTTAGAGTTAGTATCACTGCTGCTGTAGCTCACATTTGGTTAGGAACTGGAATGATTCACTCAGCAATTGTAACAAGTTTCTATTATACGCTAAGGACTGCTAACTTAAAGGATGGAGGTTCAAGTCTACACAAAGGTGCCTTGGAAGAAAGACCTGGTGATTGACTTCTGAAAAATCAAACACTGCAAAACTTATGGTGCACAGTTGTGCTCTGACGTGCATGGGATCACCATGAGTTGGAGTCAAGTTGATGACAACTGTTTTTGTGTTTTGGTTACTGTATGATAGACATTTTACTAGTCTTTAGGTATTTAATTGTAAATGGGACAGATGTGGCCCTGATCCCATCACTTGATGTCTAATAAGGTGCAGACAGTGAATAAGCAGACAAGTATGAATATTTGTAATTAATTTTCTTAAGTGTTATAAAAGAAATTAAAATGGCTTGTGCTTCTAAATTGTCACACCACTCTTTCAATGAATAATTTGAAAATAGGCAGTATACTCAGATCTGCCACCCACTGAATGTTTGAAAGCTTTGTCCTGGGGATAGACAGCCCTGTATGATCCACGTCCCACACTGAGGATCAGAGGCCACCTCCAGTGTCTGGAAACTGCCATTGCCATCCACTGCTAATTGGGCCATGTCCTTGGCTCTTCTCTGAGCAGTGTGATGATGAGTCCTCTTCTTTTGCTGCTACTGGTAAGGAAGTTGGACCCCTGTGCCATAACTACTTAATCTTTGAGAATAGATAATGCTTGAGCAAAGGGAGCTGCTCTTCGTTTATGTGGGCATCAGCTGTAATCATATTTCATGTGATTATAGGTCATATCAAGAACACAGTAATTTTAAATAAATTGGTACTTTTCTCAAGTAAATCCTTAAAGTAATAACATAACGTATATACCTAATGAATGTCAGGGTTATTTTTCATTTTGGGGGAAGATGTTATGTCGCTTTATTAGTTGAATTGCAGACATGCTTGTCCGATATGTAAAGAGGAGGTTTAGATATATAGATGATCTGAGATATTTTTAAGTATTTAAGATTCAAACCAGATCTTTAAATGTCTCTGTTACATTTGAATGTGCTGTGCTAAAATAAAAAAAAAAAAAAAAAAAGGTAAAAATTTGCCCCTTGAAGTCCATATTAAGGAACGATTGTGTAACAGGTCCAGAGGGAGAGCAGCCCAAACTAGATATGTTTTAAAGGACATTGTGCCTGATGTTCAGGCTGATACACAAATTTGGACTATAATATTAAGGCTGGAATGACTATATTATTTCTACGTGACAGTAACTGGAGCTGTTTTAGGACACAAACCCTGAAGAGTGTGATCAACGTATTTATGTTAGTGCCACAGAAAACCTATGCTTTGGATTGCCTCCTGTAACTTCAGGGCCCTTATTTCAAAACTGTAATCTCTCCCCTGACCCTCCCCTGGATATGATGGAACTTAATGTGATAGAACTAAATGTGTACATTCTGGAAGAAGTAGTGAACTCGTGATGAGATGTCGAGCTTTCCTGTTGCTAGCAATTTAGTGGGTATAGCTTTTATACACACACAAAAAAATGGCATTTCCTCACATCCACGTGCAGACCATGTAAATCTAAAATCTAATGTGTTGCAAAACACAGTAGACTACTCATATCACTGAATAAAAGTGTTTAAGTAATGGGGATATTAATGTTACAGGCAACAGAAATGCTTCTCAAACTAGATTGAATGAATGGAGGAGTTTTGTGGCTCGTGGTGTGAAACCATGGGGTAGGCAGGTGTAGGCATGACTGGACCCAGGAACTTAAACTTGACCATCAGATTTCTCTCTCTCTCTCTGTTTCTCTTTCTTTCTCCCTTCTCATTGTACTGGCTACCTCCACGCAGATACTTTTCTAACAGCCTTTTTGTTATTTTTAAGCTTAGCAAAAAAGAAAAAAAGCCTTACTTTTGAAACTGTCGGTTACCTTGATTTGTAAGCATTTGTCTCATGAACCATAAATTTCACTTCACAAAGTCTCTTATTAAAGTACTTTGAGTAATTAAACCAAAATAAGTGAGAATGGGAGAGTGAGCAGCCCCCGCTTGTCTGTCAGTGGAGGCTTCCTTGTTGCTGTGATGCTGGAAGCTGTGCCACTGGTACATAGGTACCAGCAGGGTCACCCAGGGTAGACGACTTTCAGCTGAGCTTCTGCACTAAGACGGGCTAGAAAGACAAACCCAGCAGTCTACTTTTGGAAGGAATTAGCCTGGGAAACCTTATGAATAGCAGCTGAATATTGTCAGCTATGATGCTGGAAAGTGAGCCCCCCAGGTTGGAAGGCACTTGGAAAACAACCAGGGAACAGTTGCCTCCTCAAAGTAGAGTTGACCTTAATGATGTGGATGGAATAAAGCCTTCAGGATCTTCATTTGCTGATGTGGCATGACTCAAAATGGGAAGAAACAGCTGCAAACATCCATTAATGACTGGGACATGGAGTGTACAAAGTATAAATCTAGGAAGATTGGAAATCATCAGAAATGAAATGGAATGCATAAACATGGATATCCTAGGCTTCAGTGGGCCACAATGGACCAGTTTTGGCCATTTGAATCAGACAATTATGTGGTCTACTATGCTAGGAATGAAAACTTGAAGAGGAGCAGTATTGCATTCATCATCAAAAAGAACAAAAATATCTGTCCTGGAGTACAATACTGTCAGTGATAGGATAATATACATACACCTATAAGGAAGGCCAGTTAATACAACTATCATTCATATTTACACAGCAATCTCTAAGGCCAAAGATTGAAGATTTTCACCACCTTTTGCAGTTTGAAATTGATCGAACATGCAATCTGGATGCATTGATAATTGTTGGTGACTGGAATGCAAAAGTTGGAAACAAAGAAGAAGGATCAGTAGTTAGAAAATACAGCACTGGTGATAGAAATAATGCTGGAGACACATGACAGAATTTTGCAAGACTAATGACCTGTTCATTGCAAATACCTTTTTTAATCAACACAAATAGCAATTATATGCATAATCAGATAGAATACACAGGAACCAAATCGACTACATCTATGGAAAAACATGATAGAAAAGCTCGACATCAGCAGTCAGAACAAGACCAGGTGCTGACTGTGGCACAGATCATCAATTGCTCATGTGCAAATTCAAATTGAAACTGAAAAAATTAAAACAAGTCCATGAGAGCCAAAGTATGACCTTCAATGTATCCCTCCTGAGTTTAAAGATCATCTCTAGAACAGATTTAATGTGTTGATCACTAATGACCTACGAGTTATGGAATGACATCAAAGACATTATCTGTGAAGAGAGGAAGAAGTCATTAAAAAAAAAAAAAACAGGAGAGAAAGAAAAGACCAAATTGGATATCAGAAGAGACTCAAACTTGCTCTCGAATGTCAAGGAGCTAAAGCAAATGGAAGGAATGGGGAAGTAAAAGATCTAAACAGAAGATTTCAAAGAGCAACTCAAGAAGACAAAATAAAGTATTATAATAACTTATGCAGAGCTGGAAATGGAAAACCAGAAGGGAAGAACATGTTCTGCATTTCTCAAGCTGAAATAACTGAAGAAAAAAAAATTCAACCTTGAGCTGCTTGTTGCTGTGATGCTGGAATCTATGTGAAGGATTCTACAGAGAAACTATTAATGACTCAGGGAGCATCAAAAGAAGATGGAAGGGATACAGTCATTATGCCAGAACAAACTGGTTGATATGCAGCCATTTGAAGAAGTAGCATATAAGCAGGAACCAGTGGTACTGAAGGAAGTCAAAGCTACGTTGAAGGCATTGGGAAAAAACAAGGCTCCAGGAATTGATGCGATGTCAATTGAGATATTTCAACAAACAGATGCAGCACTGAGAGTGCTCACTCAACTATGCCAATAAGTGTGGAGGACAGCTACCTGGACAACTGACTGGAAGAGAGCCATATTTTTCCCGTTCCAAAGAGAAGTGATACAACAGAATGCAGAAATTGCTGAACCATATTGTTAATATCACACTCAAGTAAAACTTTAATCAAATCATTCAAAACCAACTACAACAGTATATTGACAAGGAGCTGCCAGAAATTCAAGGTAGATTCAGAAGAGGATATGGAACCAAGGATATCATTGGTGATGTCAGATGGATCTTGGCTGAAAGCGGAGAATACCAGAAAGATGTTTACCTGTGTTTCATTGACAATGCAAAGGCATTCAGCTGTGTGGATCATAATAAACTGTGGCTAACATTGTGGAGAATGGGAATTCCAGAACACTTAACTGTACTCTTAAGGAATCTGTATATGGATCAAGAGGCAGTCGTGCAAACTGAACAAGAGGATACTGCATGGTTTAAAGTCAGAAAAGGTGTGTGTTAGTATTGTATCCTTTCATCATACCTTTTCAATCTGTATGCCAAGCATGTAATCCAAGAAACTGGACTACATGAAAACGAATGAGGCATTACACAGACAGCACCATCTTCCTTGTTGGAAATGTGGAAAACTTGAACCACTGACAAATATCAAGGACCACAGCCTTCAGCATGGATTGCACCTCAACGTCAAGAACACAAAAATCCTCATAACTCAACCAGTAAGCAACATTGTCATAAATGGAGAAAAGACTGAGGTTGTCAAGGATTTCATTTTACTTAGGTCTACAATCAGTGCCAATGGAAGCAGCAGTCAAGAAATCAAAAGACACAGTGCATTGGGAAAATCTGCTGCAGAAGATCTCTTTAAAGTATTGAAAAGTAACGATGTCTCCTTAAAGACTAAAGTGCACCTGACCCAAGCCATGATACTTTCAATCACATCATATGCATGTGAAAACTGGACAATGAACAAAGAAGACCAAAAAAGATTGATGCCTTTGAATTGTGGCGTTGAAGAAGAATGTTGAATGTACGATGGACCACCAAAAAACCAGCAGATCTATTCCAGAAGAAGTACAACCAGAGTGCTCGTTGGAAGCAAAGATAGCAAGACTGGGTCTTACGTGCTTTGGACATGTTGTGAGGAGGAATCAGTCCCTGGAGAAGGACATCATTCTTGGTAGAGTGGAGGGTCAGCGTAAAAGAGGAAGACCCTCGACGAGATGCATTGACACAGTGGCCACAACAATGGGCTTAAGCATAAAAACAACTGTGGGCATGGCACAAGACCGGGCAGTGTTTCACTCTGTTGTTTCAAGGGTTGCTGTGAGTGGGAACTAACTTGACAGCACCTAGCAACAACAACAACAAAGTGAGGATGGAAATCTCAAGCCTGAGAATCTTTTTTATTTTTATTTTCAAAAATTAAGTGATAAACTGAAAAAAAATTCTGATTTTGGAAGAACACAATTACTGTGTAATTGGTGGATTTCAGCTGCCTGTTATAAATCAACTTTGAATGTTGGTTCAGAAGGTTGTTGTATTTAACTGTGTTCAAACATGACCAGTAGCAAGTCCCTTAGGCCTTTTCTGTTTCTCCTTATTCTCCAAGTTCTGTGCTGTTGTATTCTTTCCTCTCATGACACTCAACCACAGTTGTAATCATATGTGTCTGAATGTGATTGTCTGTGAAATATGTTGTCCCTCTGTTAGGTTGTGGGTCTCAGTGGAGGCAGACGAGTGTCTGCTGTATTCATATCTGTAACGCTTAGCACAGTATCTGCTATAAAATTGTTCAGTAAATTTTGAAAGAACAAAAGAAAGAAAAAAGGAAGGCCCAGTCATGTAATACAGTTCTCTTGATAGTGAACCCAAGTCAAACGTGCTCTGTCTTGTGTTTAAATGGGTGACTGGTGACAGGAATTGAGTTCCAGGGAGTGGAGGCTGCAGAAAGTGGGGGGTCCTACCCAAGGGGATCTAAAATTGATCCAAATGGTTAAATCTAAGACAAAATCTACTTAGTAAAGACTAAGAACAAAGTAATAGGAGACACAAGGTGGAAAACCAAGTCCAAGAGTCCAAGTATAGAGCGAGTCATTGAAGTTACGATTCCGTCGATGACGCAGACAGGGACAAGAAACAGCTTGTCAAAAACAGAACACCTTTAGGTTTATCGAGCCCTGCGTGCCTGTGGTGGGCCTGAAATCAGCTCAGCTGAGCTTCCGCATCTAGCCTCTTCAGCTCTCAGCAGTTTCCACATCTTTCCTGCTAACTTTAACTTTGTGGGGTACGTGCATCCTGTCTTTCTCCTCCTGTGCAAAGAAGTGTTCAGTAGCACATATTAGATTATGTATTTTAAACTAGTCCTGTCATATATAAAGAATAATACTTAGTCCCTTCCATGGAGTCGACCAATGAAATATCTCACACCTCGAGTTGAAGATGAGTTTTTGTTGTTGTTTTCAGTCCCCAGATATTTATTTATACTTTCAAGCGTTAGGTCTTTCTCAAAAAGGAGTCTTCATAAACAGTAGGTTTGAGCATTTGACCAGTCAGTATAAGAATTCCAAGGCTTTGTAAAATCCTTTGGGTTCAGTGGTAGTTCCCAATGGCACCGAGTGACAAGGCCCATATTGTGAGACAAATAACTGAACGTTGGCATGGAGTGCCTTTGATCTCAACATCACAAACCGAATCAGCATTAGAATTCTTCATCTTGTCTCTCTCCTCAGTATGCCATTGCTTTTCTTTGTGAAAATCCTATTATTCTTTATCTTTTTGGGTTTATTAAATTTCCATGGTATTCTATTCCCATGCCTATTTTATTCTGAAATCAGTAATTATTAAATATTTCTTAGTTTTATCATTCTCCAGATCAATATTCTCAGCCCATCCTCAAATTTTATTATCACATTCACTGTCTAATTTACCTGTAGTGAATTATTTTGTCCAAGTTGATAATCTAAGCCTGCATTTTTTCAAAGAGATGTGCTTATATTTTAAATACACATGATATTTACCATCAAAGTATCTTTTGAATTTTTATTAGAAGCTTAGTCAAATATGAAGCAAGGTTTTGGATTACCATCTAACAAAATAAAATTATTTTTAAGGAAGTCAGTGACTATACATGGCATTTTGTACTAACATACTTTTCATTTCCATACAGTCCGTCTATGGTTTACAGAATGATATTAGAAGCCACAGCCCTACCCACACCCCCACACCAGAAAGTAAGCCTCCAACAGAAGATGAGTTACACCAACAGGTAGGTCAGCCTTTAAAATGAGTTGTTAAAAAAGGTTTTCAGAGCAACTGCTATGAAGACCAGACAGTGAAGGTTCATAGGGAGCATTTGAAAGTATGTTTGTGTGGTTCACTGTTTCACGTAGACGATGTACAATTACCAAGTAATGAAATTGTTATTGTTGTCAGAATGAAACACTGTCTGGTCCCAAGCTAGTCTCATAATCATTGCAGTCTGTGAGGCTGTTGTTGCAGCTACTGTGTCGGTGCATACCACTGAGGGTCTTCCTCTTTTTCACTGACCCACTAACCAAGCATAATGTCCTTTTCCGGGGACCGGTCCTTCTTGATAACATATCCAAAGTATGTGACACAAAGTCTCGTCATCTTTGCTTCTGTGGAACGTTTTGGCTTGAACTTTCAAATCAGATTTGTTCTTTCTCCTGGCCGTTCATGGTTACCGTAGTCATTTAGTGCTGCTGTAACAGAAATAACACAAATGGATGGCTTTAACACACAGAAATTTCCTCTCTCGTACTCTAGGAGGCTGAATGTCTGAATTCAGAGTGCCAGCTCCAGGGAAAGACTTTCCGTCTCTGTTGGATCTAGGGGAAGGTCTTATCATTTTGTCCCTGGCCTAGGAATGTCCCAATGTGGAGCCTCCCGAGATATAAAGGACACACTCCACTCCTGGTGCTTCTGTCTAGGTGTTACGGGATCCACAGTCTCTCTGCTGTCACGTCTTTTCTCTCTTTTACATCTCAAAGCGATCAGCTTCGAGATACAGTCTAATCCTATAGATTGAGTCCTGCCTCATTAATATAATTGCTGTAATCCTATTTCATTAATATGATACAGGTTAAGATTTATAACACATGAGATAATCATATCAGATCAGAAAATGCTGGACAGCCACACAATACTGGGAATTGTGGCCTAGCCAAGTTGACACACATTTTTATTGACACAATTCTATCCGTAACAATAGTATACTCAATATTCTTCACCAACACTGTAATTCAAAGGCATTGATTCTTCTTCAGCCTTCTCTATTGATTGCCCAGCTTTCACATGCATATAAAGCAATGGGAAAATACCATGACTTGGGTCAGAGGCACCTTACTCATCAAAGTGACAACTTTGCGTTTTAAGAAGTACAGTCCTTTGAAAATGTGTTGGCATAGGGCAGTGGTTTTCAAAGTTCTTCACTCTTAAATTCTCAAATCCTTTCTCTCTAACCTAGAAACCCTGGCGGTGTGCTGGTTAAGTGCTACATCTGCTAACCAAAAGGTTGGCAGTTCAAGTCTGCCAGGCACTCCTTGGAAACTCTATGGGACAGTTCTACTCTGACCTCTAGGGTCGCTATGAGTTGCAGTTCAATTTGACAGCAGTGAGTTTTTGGGGGTTTTACCTTTAAACAAACTTTAAAATTTGTAGGTTAATCCATTACTTATAGTTGATTTGTTCTTCTGGACTCTGTGTCAGAGGGGAGAGGATAAGAATTGAAGACATCAATTGACACATTTCCCACATCCAGTAGTAATGACATGATCTTTTCCCAAAGAGACCGCACTCTTAGTTCTCAAGTTTGGACCTCGTTAAACCTTTCCCTTACTGGCACTGGTGTACAATCATGGTACATATTGTATCTCTTTCTACATGTTGTTCAATAGTTTTCTTCCCAAGTAACACTTGAAAACAAAGGCAAGTGTGTCATATATCAAATAATTAAATCTCTTGGTTGGTTAAATCATGGAGGAGTTCTAGTCCCTTTTGACATTTATTTCCTAGTATTATATTGTAATATGACTTATAAACAGTATGAGACATTCTTTTCTAGCAGCTTAGAGAGTTTTTCATTACAGTTTTTTTCAGATGTGATTATGTCTAGGTGAGGGTTTGTTATGAATTGTTGATACAGGTTTTCTCCAAACACACGTGATTGTACCTCTGTTGAAATATTACTAAGAGGCAGAATTTATTTTTAAATTATAGTAACAAATAATAGCAAATTTACTTTCTGTGTTAAATATTTGGGAGAAAATATGAGTCTGTATTTGAAATAGAATGTTTAAAACTTTAAAGTTACATTTTATTGAAATAGAAAGTGTGTTCAAACTTGTTGTAAAGTGATATGAATGATTGTTCATTCAGCCTAATTTTAATTTTTTCCTAGCCGTTGGAGAATCCCCTGCTTTGGCCTTTATTTTTTGTCTTGTTTTGTTTTTCCTGACTGTGGAATTTTAATGACTGAGAATATGCCTGTGTTCAGAATTGCCTAGTCTACATGAATTTAGATATGAAAGTTGTAAAAGAGCCATCATTAATGTAACTAACCCTAAAACCTTCTTTTCAGATAAAATATTGGCAAATACAGTTAGATAGACATCGGTTAAAAATGTCAAAAGTTGCCGATAGGTAAGTATTTTGAAACCTCCGTATAGATACTAAATTTCATAGGACAATGACAGATATTGGAAATGGGAAGGGATGTGTTTGAAGAGGAGTGAGACAAGTAATTAAAGCCCTGTAAGATGACTTTGTTTTTACTTCACTACATACAGGAACTTTTCAAAGAACTCTTTTGTTGTAGCTCACATGGCAGAGTGACATTACCTTAAATCCCTCGAGAGCCCATGTTTATGCAGCCAGAATCAGATAGAATATTTCCAAGGAGATGAATATTGTCACTCTTGCTAGAAGAAATGAAACTTTCAATTTGCTAGTTACCTTCTGTCAACTCTGACCCTCTGGGTAAATTCATCTGAACGCCCACACTACAGAGTTATCACTTGGCTTTAGAATTGGAATTAGTAAGTCAGAGACATTTCCCTTCCTTTCCATTTAAATCTATCCTTTGGGTCATTCATATGTTTCAGCTTTGGGCCTTGATTACCAAACCCTTCCTCTCCCACTTGTTTCCTTTTCATTTCATTGATTTTCTTTTTAATGCAAATTTTTAAAGGTTTTTTTTTTTTTTGCTCAGTGATTCTCCTCTTCCAAAATCCCAGTAAATACTTTTGTCAAACTTTTTTTTTTTTTCCTCCCCTTCTTCTGAGTTGGCTACAGTCAGTGTAACTGTGAGTACACTGGCTGGCCATGGATTGCAGCTGACCCTTAAAAAAACAAACAACAACAGCAAAACAAACATTGCCACTGAGTCAACTCTGACTCACAGTGACTGGACAGAGCAGAGTAGAACTGCCCCACAGAGGTTGCAGTCAGCACCTGGTGGATTTGAACTGCCAACCTTTTGGTGAGCAGCTGTGGCACTTAACCACTACACCACCAGGGTGAGTTTTTCCATTCTGTTTCGGTTTAACAGAGGGATATTGGCTCACCTGGCCTAGGCATAAGGAGAGATTGAATCTTCAATCGCGTATTTGACAAGAAGCATAAATTGATGCATGTGATTTGTTGGAATGCGAAAACTGTCACTGAATTGCATTCACAAAGTGAACAGGCTTTCTTTGGTCACACAATTTTATCTTGTATCTTTGGCCTGAGTGTAACGTCAGCCAGAAAACTAAGAAAAAATTGTAATTTTTTTATTTTTCTCTAGTCTACTAAGTTATACGGAACAGTATTTAGAATATGACCCATTTCTTGTGCCACCTGACCCTTCTAACCCATGGCTGTCTGATGATACTACTTTCTGGGAACTTGAAGCAAGGTAGGTGGCATTTTTCTCTCTGTCCTAAATATATCACTTTATTTCAGGGCCTGGGCAAAATAGAATAAACTTCAATAACTGCTGTTGAGTCAATTCCAACTCATAGTGACTCTGTAGAATACTGTATCTCATTAATGGTAAAATGTAGTTTTACACTTTGTATACATTGGTCCATGATATAAAATTCTTACTCAAAATAATGGTTTTTGTACCTTATACATTTTCATTGAAATTTGTGTTACGGAAAGACTGGCATAAAATTAGAGGTTCAAGGTTTTCAAATGGACTATTCAGAGTCTGGAATCTTTAGTTCTCGAAACTTAACTCATTGCTTTTAGCTTCCTTGAAAATCCGCATTGCCAAAGGGTAATGTGTAAGTATAAAATGAATGGTAAGTGTATATTACTGAAACCTGTTACAGCCAAGCCAAGTGCTGTTGAGTCGGATTCGACTCATGGCGACCCTAGGGGCCAGGGAGGAAATGAATATAAATTAATTTTTAAGACAAAATGAATTTCCCATAAATACTCCATAAGAAACCAGCATGAGACTAACCTCTTGACAACCAAAGCATAATTTAGAATTCCCCTGTTGCTTTCATGAGCTACACTGGAGAACTGTATCATCACACTTGGCAGATTTATTAAGAGTCCACTGCATATCTCTTCACAAAGTGAGGATTTAGTGTAATATTGCCGTTATCTTGATGGCATTTATGGACCTTGGTTTCTTCTAAGGCATCCCTGGATGATGCAAATGGTTAACACACTTCGCTAACTGCAAGCTTGGAGGTCTCAGTCTACCCAATGGCTCCGTAGAAGGATTTGGTGAAGACTTACTTCTTCTGAATACTCAGCCATTGAAAACCCCATGGAACACAGTTCTACTCTGACCTACATTGGGTTACTGTGAATCAGAATCAGTTCAGTGGCAACTAGTGGTGGTGATATCTTCTAAATCTAAGCAGTGATTCTTAAACATTTGACAAGTCCAGAACTCTTTATTTGTAATTTGCAAATTTTATAGATGAGGAAGCTGGAACTACATACTTTTCTGACTCAGCCAGGATTAGGTCACGTGTTCAACTGACAGCAAAGACAAAGGCCAAGGATTTAGGCCCTTTGGTCCCCCATGAATCCACCCCCAGCCCCTGTACAGTGTCCTGCCATGGGACTGCATTGTTCTCTACTTGGGAAATTGGTCTCTGGGATTAGCATTTTTGGATCATTCCCCCTTATTACCTGTCTGACATTGGCAAGTTATAACCCTTTTATTGCCTCAGCTTCCTCATCCATAAAATGGGAATGATAATGGTACCTACCTCATAAAATTGCTGAACCAACTAAAGGAGATCATTCATGTAAACCACTTAGCACAAAATTCTAAAAAAATGTTAGGGTTCATTACTAACAGCACCCTGTATTTTTGTGTAGAGTTACCAATCAGAGATTTTTTTTTTCTACTGAAAGACAAAGATGGGAACTTCAAAATATATATGCTTTGAGGGGACATTTAATAATAGAAAATACAAGTTGTAATGAAAAGAATATATTTGGTTTTGTTTTATTTCCTGTAGCAAAGAACCAAGCCAGCAGCGGGTAAAACGATGGGGCTTTGGCATGGATGAAGCTTTGAAAGACCCCGTTGGGAGAGAACAATTCCTTAAATTTCTAGAGTCAGAATTTAGCTCCGAAAACTTGAGGTAAGACGTGTTGTTTGGGCTTTCTGCTGTAAGCCAGAGAGGTACTGTCTGTGACGTGTCCTATCATTTGATACTTTGCAGTCCAATTGCTCTCCCCACCTACATCACAGCGATGCTATGAACCCAGTCAACTTCTGCCAGGAGATAAGAGGCAAAAAGTAACCCAGACAAAGGCTACCCAAAAATATGAGTTACTTTCAGTGGTTTATTTTGACATACTGTCTCTCAATCTTTGCACTATATAAATTTGAAGCATTTTAAATGATTCTATGTAAAAGCAAAGTATTTAGACCATTCTTCGGTGGGGTAGAGAATGGCCAATAATATTCATGGGGTTAAAATATCCCCTATGTACCCATATTGGTCTACGTTGAATTTCACTTCTCAAGTAGGGTAGAGAAAAGGAGATTCAGCTTCTGTGTAACTTGGGACAGAGCTACTGGGACACTCACTGACTTGTGCACGTTTAGATGCAGCTAATGTTGTTGTACTGGTTAAGTGCTACATCTGCTAACCAAAAGGTCAGCAGTTGGAATCCGCCAGGCACTCCTTGGAAACTTAGGGGGACGTTCTACTCTGTCCTGTAGGGTCACCAGGAGTCAGAATCGGTTCAGTGACAGTGGGTTTGGTTCTTGAGTTGATGTATTCCTGAAAGCAAGGACACCCTGAACTGTTAGCAAGCAGGCATGCTCGTTCTGCCCAGCTCATGTAAATATCATTCTCATTGGTTTTGAAATTTCTCTTATGTAAAACACACCTGGAAATTGCATTTTAAATGTGAAACATTGGAATGGATTTCAGTGGCTTTGTCTGAAATGATGGAATGAATGGTAACTTTTGTAACACTGCTTTTTGTAAGCTCTTTATGTGTTTGAAATCTACCTGCGTACCCTATTTTACCTCTCCATGACTTACCCAGTCCTGTGAAATTTGTTTATGGATTGATTTCAGCATTCATTTCTTTTCGTTGGAACTAAGCAACCCCATGCAACATCACCTTCTTTTCAGGGGATTAAACAGAGACTTGTACCAATCATTCAGAGGTGCATAAAATTCTGACAGATGCCTCATGGAGTAAGCAGGCTGACCTCAGATGGAACCTGGAAGAATTTAATTATACACACATGCCTGTTGTAGATCTTAAGGAAGCAGCTTCCTCTTCTCTTTCCAGTTCACGGGCATCCTTGGCAGGGCTCATACAAGATCTATAGTTGCTAAGGATTTTTACTGAGTCTACTAAATAACATTCTCTATAGTGAGGTCACATCATCAATTACCAAGTACAAGAATGAACAAAAATAAAGCAGAGATAAAGGATATCCTTAGAATTTTGTTGGGTGGGAGGTGGATTTTCCTCTGATTCTCTATGTTTTTGAAAAATGCTGACTTATGAGTATCATGATAAAGAAATAAATAACAACCTTCACCAGCATCACTTAACTAAATAAAACCTAACCCAATAAAACTGGCTCCTGGTATTATTAAAGTTACAGTCTGGTGGTAGATACAGACAAGAAAATGAATCATCACAATACAAATTAATGGGTTTAAAAAGGGGAAATACAAACTAATACCACTCCAAAGCTGAATACTAGCAAAGGCATTTTAGAGGAAATAACTTCTAAGCTAAGACCTGAATGATCAGCGGAGGTAGAGAGGCAAAAAAAAAAAAAAAAAAGACATGGAAAGAAATTTTGAGCAAAGGGAAGAACTTGTATGAACTGGCTTTGATAAAATAATTCTGTGCCATATTAACCTTCATCCTGTAACTATACATTAAAAATTATATTACCACTCATAAATCCTTGCTATTGGGTTGATTCTGACTCATAGCAACCCCATAGGACAGAGTGGAATTACCCCATAGGGTCTGTGTCTTACCGGGTGCTGCTGTAACAGAAATACAGGTGGATGACATAAACAGTGGTTTCTTATCTCATGTTCTAGTAGGTTAGAGGTGTAAATTCAGGGCCCCACCTCCCGAAGAGGGCTTTTTCTCTCTGTTGATTCAGGGAAAGGGGGATTCTTGTCACCAGCCTTCTCCTGATCTAGGAGCTTTTCAGGCAGGGACCTTGGGTCCAAAGGATGCCCTCTACTCTTGGTGTTTGCTTCTTGATGGTATGAGGTCCCTTTTCTCTCTGTTGCATTCTCTCTTTTCTATCTCAAAAGTGACTGACTCAAGGTACAACCTGATCCTATAGACTGATTCCTACCTCATTAAGATAACTGCCTCAAATCCTACCTCATGAACATCATAGAGGTTAGGATTGGCTACACGTGGGATAATCACATCAGATCACAAAATAGTGGACAACCGCACAATACTGAGAATAGTGGCTTAGCCAAGTTAATACACATTTGGGGGGCATATAATACAATCCATAGCAGTTTCCCAGGCTGTAAGTCTTTATGGAAGTAGACTGCCACCTCTTTCTCCTTCAGATACTTGTTTGAGCCACTGACCTTTAGCAGCCAAAGGTTTAAAGCCACTGTACCACCAGAGCTACTTACTATTTTAAACATCTATAAAATGTATTTATTGTAGTAGATGTAATTCATCTACTGTATACCTATCATCTGTCTTTCTACTAAGTAAATATAGAAAATAGAGGATGGAGGGAGGAAGGAAGGAAAGGAGGAAAGGGGAGGGAAGGGAAGGGAAGGAACAGAGAAGGTATATAGGTATATAGATGATATAAAGACATTCTTGAGTACCATAATATGCTTTATATTCACTACTTGTGTAAGTGTTCCATGCTGTGTCTTATATTCATTGCATCTAATTATTTTACATCTGAGAATCACAACAAATGTGAACATAAATACTGTTGCCCCACTTTATAGATAAGGAAACTATTTCAAAGGAGGATTAGGTGCTTGCCCAAGGTCAAGTTGTTACTAAGTGGCATTCTAGATTTCCTATCAACCAGGTCCAAGTTGCTTTTTATTCTCCTCAAGTCTGAGCCCAATTGCTTCCTCCTAGGTGTCTGATTTCACAGACTGAGGGAGAAAAAATTGCTTGCATTACCCTGCAAGGCTGAGGGCTGCACTTAAATAACTCTCAGGGCATCTTATCTGAGCAGTGGCCCTTTAAGCACTTCCTGGTAAGTGCTACGGCTGCTATCCAAAGGTTGGCAGTTCAAATCCGCCAGATGCTACTTGGAAACTATGGGGCAGTTCTCCTCTATCTATAGGGTTGTTGTGAGTCATAATCAACTCGATGGCACTGGGTTTGGTTTTTTAGCTGGTTGTTGGAAGTGTGCCACTCATGTGATCATTTTTTTCATGTATGGTAAGGAAAAGTAATGAAACCTTGCTTACTGACAATGACCTATTTCTCAAATACACTTTCTTCTTCTGTTGGTGTGTTTTTGTTCATTACTTTTTTCAGTCAAAGCACCTAGCATATAATATGTGCCAAGAAATGCAGTGACATTATGAGACTCATTATCGAGTGACAGTGTGTGAGGGAACCCTGGTGGCACAGTGATTAAAAGCATTAGGCTGAAAGATTGATAGCAGAAACCCACCAGCTACCCCACAGGAGGAAACGGTGGCAATCTGCTTCTGTAAAGATTTGCAGCCTTGGAAACCTGTGGGGCAGTTCTACTCTGTCCTATAGGATTGCTATGATTCTCTTGATGGCAATGGCTTTGGGTATAAATGTGTCAGGAACCTTGAAGTGCCTTTATATAATTTATTTAATTGTGTAGAAACCCAGTGAGATAAACATGATGAGCCCATTCTGCTGTTGAGGAAATTGAGGCTCAAGTATATTAAGATGCTCCCCAGTTTTCAGCTACTGTTAAATAAAAAAGGTGGGATTTCATCTGATGCTTTTTCCATTCTGCTAAGTTATTAAAGTGCTTACAGTAATGATGAGGGTAAGGAAGGCAGCGATGCTGTGGGGGAGGCAGGTGAAGGCAGGAGGCAGGACCGCGTTTCATCTATTGCAAATCTTCTGAATACGAACCCCAGCGATGATGCTAAACCCTGAGCAATCTTTTTTTTTCACTGACACACTTTTGGCTTTTAATTTTCACCTGTAATGTTTCATATGCTTTTTAAAAAATGTATTACTGTGCTTTAGGTGAAAGTTTAGAGCTAAGTTAATTTCTCATGCAAAATAACTTTTTAATATATACATATATATATAGTTATGTGACATTAGTCACAGTTCCCATAATTTGTCAACACACTCACCCTTTTCACCCCCAGTTTCTTGTGTACGTTCAGCTACTTCCTGTCCCTGTCCTGCTTTCTCATCCTGTCTCTAGATAGGAGCTGCCCAATTGGTCTCAAAAATCTGATTTAACCAAAAAGCACACTCTTGATGAGTATTAGTTAGTGTTTTGTAATCCAGTGTAATCTTTGTCTGAAACATGGGCTTTGGGAACATTTTAGTTCTGGATTAACAGAGCACCTGGAGGCCATGGCTCTGGGATTTCTTCTGGTCTCAGTCAGGCCATCAAGTCTGGTCTTTTTCTTGAATTTGAGTTCTGCTCTGCACTTTTCTCCCCCTCTGTCACAGGCTATCTGTTGTGTTCCCCGTCTGTGTGGTCAGCGGTGGTAGCTGGACACCATCTGGTTCTTCTGGTCTCAAGCTGATGGAGTCTCTGATTTATGTGGCCTTTTTGTCTCTTGGGCTAATATTTTCCTTTTGTCTTTGCTGGTTTTCATTCTCTCTTGCTCCGAGGAGGAGGACCAGTGGATGAATCGGATAGCCATTCATAAGCTTTTAAAATTCCCAATGCCACTCACCAAAGTGGGATACAGAATGTTTGCTTTTTTTTTTATGACTGAGTGAAAATGTACATTCCCGTATGAATTTACATGCCCACCTATATGCAGCTTCCACTGCTCTCCCTGTCCAGTGATAGCACACTCTTTCTCTCTACTCCATACAGGTCTCATTCTCCCAAGAGTCTCCTTTCTCTTCCTCTCCACCCACTCTCCTTCCTCTAGCCAGAGGTCAGCAGGATGATATCCTATAGATGAGTCTCACTGGCAACACAAGAATAAAAAGGGGTGCACCCTGAGATCTCCACTAAAAGACCTCAATTGATGGTCCAGCGGTTTCAGGGTTCCCCTGGGAGCATGGCCTCTGGCCCTGATGCTGCCCTTGCCCAGAATGTTTTCTTAATAAACTTTGTTATGCTAATAGACCTAGACGTCCCCCACCCCCACCCTGCTGGTAGGGGCAGTCTTCAACCAGCTACTTAAACATTATTTCTTCAAGTTCCTTTTCTCCAACAAGGGAGCAGTAATAACAGCATCTACTTTTTAGAGCTTTTGTAGGGACTGCATGAGTTGATGTAGGTAAAGTACTTAGATTAGTGCTTGTACCCATTTATCAGGGAAGATATAGTAATACCATCTCAACTCTCTGGGAAAGCCATTGTATATCCTTCCAAGTTACTTCATCAGTAATAGTTTTCTTGAGACATCTTTTGCAGGTAGCATTCACCCCAGCAGAAATGCTCTTCTGTTTGTATTCCCAGACTGTCTAGATGACATTCCTACAGAGCGTTTCTCCTGTCTTCTTTTGTGGTCATTTGAATAATGCATCTTTTCTTGACTAGCTCATGAGGACATGAACTTTTCTGAATCGGTGTGTGCAATGCATGCTGGAATGAACACAACAAGCATTGATTACAACACTCATGCTCCCTTGGTGTGCAAATTGTATTTCCAGTTTAGTGCAGTGTCTAACTCTCTCTTTTAAGGATACAGTCTAGACTCCTCTTTTCTAAAAGTAATATCAACTGTTTCATGTTTAAGACATTATCCAAGTTAGATTATCTTTTGTCATATATTTATGAAAACTAATATTTTAAAGCTGGGAATCACTAGACTGCATAGCGTTTGCTATTCTAATTCTAGATCAACTGCTTTTTCACTCATTTCTGAACTTTCATTAATTCCCAAGCTAAAATTTAATATTTATAAAGATACTGCTTTGTCACCTTAGACCTCTCTTAAGTGTCTGTAACCTATATTTGCATTGACTCCGTGGACATTTCGCTTACATGATCATATCTACCATGAGAGCAGTAACGATGCCTGTTTAGGGTGACACAGGCACACTTAAAACCAGCTGCTGACACGTCAGCTGTGACTCATGGTGACCTCATGTGGGTCAAGGCAGAACTGTCATCTATAGGGTTTTCAGAGTAGTTTCATTTTCAAGTATGGTTTCTTCTTCTATTAACAAAATGTTATGATGTATGTACTTATCTTCCTGACACTATTTCTTGGTCTAACCAGAATGAACACATAGCAAAATTTAAAGAAATGAAATCCAGAAATGCAATGTGGCATCTTCTTATCATACTTCATTGTTATCAACCAAAACATGCTCTGGTGGTGTTTAAAAATAAATCAGTACATAGTTTCTTCTATAATTTCTAAATTGCTGTGGTGCCTCTTCAGATTTAAGCCTTTCAAACAATTGTGTTTGAAAGCCTGATGATCTGGTCATTCTGTAACTCCCTGAATTAGGTAGCCTACAAGTAGTTACTTGCCTTATTTTGGCTGCTGTGTCTTTAAATGACCTTGTGTGCAGGACTCTTTCCACTCCAGTCAAGCTTTCTTGTAATTCCTCTTCCCAATAGAGCAGAAAAGCCTCTCCACAGTAACCTTCATTGCTCAGTTGGACCAAAGAATGGAATGCATATGCTTGACTTTACCCCCATAGTCAGACACTCTTTGTCACTCATTCTTAATTCCCTTCTAAATATTGGAAGCCCTCAGGGAAGGTGGAGTCACAGTGGTGTCATAATTAAGGTTTATGACTCACAGGAAGGTTGACAGGTCTAATCCACAATCTGCTCCTTGGAAACGCTAAGGGGAAGTTCTACTCTGTGCAGTAGGGTTGGGTTCAACTTGATGGAAATGGCTTTGATTTGGGTTTTCAGAAAAAGAGAGTTCATTATGGCGTATGATTGTGAATGGCAGTGTGGGTAAATATTACAAAAATTCTCAGATGGCTAGCCAATGGCGTAAACACTTGGTATCACATTTTGCTCGCACAGATTCTGGCTAGCAGTAGAAGACCTGAAGAAAAGGCCGATTAGAGAAGTCCCATCCCGAGTGCAGGAAATATGGCAGGAGTTTCTGGCTCCAGGAGCCCCCAGTGCCATCAACCTGGATTCTAAGAGTTATGACAAAACCACGCACAATGTGAAGGAACCTGGACGCTACACATTTGAAGATGCTCAGGTGAGTACATAGGAGTCCCCTCAGGTATGTCCCAAATCTGCTCTTGAGTCATTGACAGTTTTGAGAGACTTTGTGTTTTTATTTTAAATTGGCAGCTGTGTCTCATATTTTAAATCTCAGTAACTGTGTTTGAAACAACTCTAATTGATCTAGAAGATAGCAGAGACTCTTTAAAGTAAGTACATTTTTAAAGCCTGGGCATGTTTTATAAGTTTGAATATTTTTCATTGGAATTTCATGAAGAGGCATATTTGAAAATGTTTACTTCCTTTTCTAGTTTGTCGTCTAATGCGCCAGCGCTTACCTAATGATGACCTCAGCTTAGTAAGAGGCATTTTAAACTTTTAGGTGTCTTTCAATATGGAGATTCTAAAATTCTTTCATTCTTAAATTATTTATCATTATGAATTATAAGAACTTGATTAAAGTTATGTCGGACTCATACCAGTTTTGTCTGAAGTTATAACATGAAATAGTTCATGCAGGGATTTATTCACTTCCCAAGTTAATCTACCAAAAGAAAAACACAAAAGGAAATTGATTTTAACATCCCATAATAAATTTTTAATGTTCTTTTCTCAAACTGCATCTTAATTGCCTCCTTAGAAATTATTTGAATTTCTGATTTCTCTTTAAAAGAACATTAAGAATTGGTGCTCAAGAAGAAATATAAATATGTAATGAGGGGAGATTATTTCCTAAAGATATGTTGAAATTGGCTTTTAAGTCAGAGCATGCATGTTTCATAACCTATTATACTTCTTTTAAAAAAGAATATTAAGTCTAAAAATATCTTGTTTTTTAATAACCTCGTTTCTTGAATAATGTTTAGAATTTCAAGAATGAGATACCAATATGTTCTTCCATATTTTTACTGAGTAGAAAATGGACATATTTGTTTAAAGGACCTGACTCGATGGCAGTGGGGTTGACATCAGTTGAAACAGTTAAACCCGACGTCCCTGTCCTGCAGCTCTGTCTTGGTCTCCCATGTGGAAGGAATGGCGTTCTACAGAGAGCCTTGGGGTGGGAGTGGGCCCCACACGCCTGCGCTGCTGCTCACTTCTCTGCGGATTTATCTTTCTCTCCAGTTCAAGATAAAATTTCAAGCATTTTTATAGAACCAGCAATGTGTCAAATATTTGGAATGACCTTCCTAAAGTCTTAAAAGAATCTTTCTTTCATATCTGTGTCACTGTGCAATAGTCCTACGTACTAGGGCAGTCGTTCAAAGTGAAAGTGAGCACTTTTTCTGCAGAAACTCATTATCACCGGACCTCTGGGTTGATTTTGTTTTTGTTACTTACTGTTTTTTATATTTAGCTCCAATTTTTGATGGAGTTTCTTCCTTGTCTTCAAAGATGTAATAATAGACATTCCTGTCATGGTGTGAGGTGAAATAGAATGCTTAAGAGATTCTGTATTCAGATGGTTTGGGTGCTCTTCAGGGACTGTGTGACCTCTTCCAAGTGCCTTGCTTCTCTGTTCCTCAGTCTATTCTTATTTAAAATAGATGCACTTGGCTTGGCTTGGCTTGGCTTGGCTTGGCTCGGCTTGGCTAGAGGTTACCTACTTCAGTGAAGTTTTGTGAGAATTAATCTATCCAACATAGGCAAGCACTTAGGTGTATGCTTGCCATCTCCTGCAGCGTATGTGGGTTACTTAAAGTACACACTCTGTTTTCCTCTAGACATCGATCATTCCTTAAATCCTCGCAACAACCTGACTTTCTAGTTTAGAAAATTAATGTTCAAACAGATGAGAAAACTGGTCTAAATTTACACTGAAAGTGGGAGATGTTGAATAAAATAGAATTTGGCTCCCAGAATGTTGGACTCCAAAGGAAAACATTGATCTACTTTTTAGATAACCAATCCTAATACAGTTACAGATTTTCCATAATCATGGAGATCCAGGTTGGGCTGGATTTTGACACTTAACCCTGAAGGTCTTTATGGGGGTTCAGAGTGTCTCCCAAGTATTGCAGCTCTGTTTGACACCAGGAAAACTGAGTTATTTTCTCCAGGCAGGAAGAGATTAGAACATCGAAAACCAAACAAAAACCTGTGACTGTCAAGTGATTCTGACTCATGGTGACCGTTAAGAGTAGAATTGCCCTGTGGAGTTGCCAAGGAGCAGTTGGTGGATTCAGCAGCCATCAAAGAGTTAACCATTGCACCACCAGGTCTCTTTGAACATTCCAGATACTCTCAAATAGTCAAAAACAGATTATTTCACTGGTCTGGGTAAACCAATGAGCCATTTAGCTCTCAGGGGCTGCAGTATTAGGCTATAGGAGAATCTCTTTAGGTTGAACTCAGAATGAATTGGACAAATGCATTTTTTTCTTTGCCTGAATTTTTTGTCTACCATAAGTAGAATAGAATAGAATAGAATACTGCAAATTGATTTGAGGCAAATGGTTAAGTATTTACCTAATCTGTCTATGAGTTTTAAAACAAATTAAGCAGCACACAGAAGCTGGAGATTTAGCAATTATATATCACAAAATGTATTGTTAGACTTGTACTCTGGACCAAAATGGATGTGGATGGTAATTTTCTATATAATTTGCACAAAAGAGATGATTCATGTGGTCAGTCTGCACCTTGAAATTACCTATGCTCACAGAATCCAGGCTGATTGTTCCATTTCAGTTTCACATCATCACCTTTTGGCCTGGAAAATTTTAAGAGCTAGCAAAGATTTATTGATGTTCTCATATGATCTCTATGGAGGCCTGGTGGCATGGTGACTGAGAGCTTAGCCACTGACTAAAAGATCAGCAGTTTGAATCTGCAAGCCACTCCTTCAAAACTCTATGGGGAAGTTCTGCTGTGTTCTGTAGTGTTGCTGTGAGTTAGAATCAACTGGACGGCAATGGGTTTGAGATTTTTTTTTTTAATCTATTGAATCAACAACTTGATGTGAAATAACTTTATGACATCCTTGCTCCCCCTTTTCTTAATATGTGACTGTAATTTACCTCCTCTGTTGCTCCAAAACCTGTTTAAGCAGTGATCCGTAAATGAAATAATGAATTTGATGATCTCTGTATTCCTTAACGTGAGGTCTTATCATAAACATTATCATTTTTATTTTCAGCTGCTACACATTTGTTCTTCAGATGCATGTGGTGTTCTTCTCATAGTATTTGATTTATTTTGGTGAACAGTAATAAAGAAGCACCTCAACCATGATCTCTTTTTAGGAGCACATTTACAAACTGATGAAAAGTGATTCGTACCCACGTTTTATAAGATCCAGTGCCTATCAGGAGCTTCTACAGGCAAAGAAAAAGGTATTGGTTCTTCCTGCCCTTTTTTGACACAGTTTTCAGTGATAGCTGTTTGGAGTAGTTACCTCTCCTGTCCCTCGGGTATTGGACCGATGGTAAGTGAGTGTCCTTCAAGACCTTCCCCAAACCTTTGCATTCTGTAAGGGCCATTTAAGTTCTTTTGTTTGTTGGTGCTTATTTTCTTCTTCTTTTTTTTTTGGTTTGCTTCTACAAATGTTCATGCTTTCCAAGTTTATAAAAAGTGATTTTTGTGTTTTATGTTAGTCTTGTGTATGGCTATTTTAAAGGAATCAAAATTGCAATAAGGAAAAGAAAAGAATAAGGTCAGTAGGTCAAAGCTAAGATGGATTTTCTTTGATTTGGGTCACAGATTCCATCACTAAAAAAAAATCCGTTGTCATCAAGTGAATTCCAACTCATAGCGACTCTATAGGACAGAGTAGGACTGCCCTACAGAGTTTCCAAGAAGAGGGCCTGGTGAATTGCAACTGCTCACCTTTGGTCAGCAGATGTAGTTCTTAACCACCAAGGTCACCAGACTAAAAATAGACACATTTTATCAGTGATAACACCTGTTGCCATCAAGAACATTCCAGCTAATAGTGATCCTATAAGACAGAGTAGAATTGCCCCATATGGTTTCTAAGGAGTGCCTAGTGGATTCAAATTGCCCATCATGGTTAGCAGCCTTAGCTCTTAACCACTCCCCAGTGGGGGTTTCATTTTTCAATGGTAGCAGCCAAAATTTAGTGATGTTTGCTCTTGAATATTTTCATTTGGCATTTATCCTGAATCACTTACTGTCCCTACTATGAATGTGACACTTCTGAGATGGTACACAGGCACATTTGGGGCAGTTACAGTAGAACTCAGTGTTCGATTGATGTTTGTAACCAATGTCACTATCCATAACACCTTCCGCAAGGAGCATAACAGGATGTGAACATCTGGATTTAAACATCAGCATCATTCATTATTAACTTTTGCATGTTGACATAAATCAATAAAAAAAAAAAAAAACACATTGCCATCGAGTCAATTCCAGCTCATAGTGACCCTCCAGAACAGGGTGGAACTGCCATATAAAGTTTCCATGGAGCACTTGCTAGATTCAAACTGCCAACCTTTTGGTTAGCAGCTATAGCTCTTAACCACTATGCCACCAGGTATCCAGCCTCTTGAAATTCAGAGATTATAAGACTATAATTTTCTACAATTTTTTTAGGCTAAATGAGATTTTTTTCAAGGTCCGTGTCCTTTGCAGCTAGAAATGGATCCTCCATACTTGCCCTGTCCAACAGAGTGGTCACTAGCCACATGGTGATGTTTACATTTAAGTTAATTAAAATTATATTAAATTCTTGCTGGGTTTCAAGAGCTTAATAGCCACAGCTAAAGCTTCTGCACTGGATACTGGAATGCCATTTCTGGCCTTTAAGAAAATTCTAATGGACGTGATGTTCTGTAGAATCACAGGACATCTGCACCAGCAGTTAAGTCCTGATTAAAAGCAAAAATTAGAAGGAGATTGTAAAGTGATGCCACTATGTATTCAAATATTTCGGCTGTGCTAATGTCAGTGTGGACACTCAGATGTCATAGCGGTTAAGTGCTATGTCTGCTAACCCAAAGGTTGGCAGTTCAGTAGAAAAGCTTTACATAACTACTTCATTTTAGCCTCCTTTGGTTTTGCTGGAAATCATACCATTTTTCTTTTGCACAACAGGAGTTTTTGGGTACCAAAAATAAAAGCACTAATGAAAACAGAGCCCATGTCCTGTGACAAGAGGCCTTCCTTAGCAGCTCTCCTACCTTCCCGGGCCTTGTGCTTTAGAGCATGGATTTGCTGTTGCATCATTACATCACGCTGTCTTCTTCTGCTCTGTTCTTCTTGCTTTCTTTTTTTCTTTTTTTATGTTCCCTTCTTTCCCCTTTTTGGCCTGCCCACATCCCTTTCTTGTAAGTCTGGACAATCAATGGATCGCAGAACATCTTTTGAGAGATTTGCACAGAATATGGTAAGTTCTGTTTTTTTGAGGAATTACAAACCGTTAATTAGTGCAGCCTTCCCAGTTTCTAGCCCCTTCTCCCCACTGGCATCCTTTGAGGTTGATGAAACAGCAAAGGTACTGCCTTTCTTCAGAGTCAGACCATCATGCTTTCTACTATGTTATGTTTTTGTTCTGTCCCTTTTTAGACTAGATAAAGATGTCATACATGAAAGACTACATGTATACAACTAAAGTTTGGAAACAAGTGTATGTTTATGACATTTAATATGAAGGAATAGCAATTATTCCTTCTGTATACTTGTTTTTATGCCATATGGCCCTTCCCTTCTTAGAGATAGTGCATGTGTTTCAGTGTGTTGCTGTTTGTGCTTCTTTAGCCTTAAAGATTAAGATGAATGAAGATTTTCTGCCTCCTACCTCTCCAGGGAGAAAATGACTCTTGAGCAGTTTAAAGCCAAAAGATTTGATGTGAATGGTAGTCAGTGACAAGATGTACCCCACCAAAGACCCTCTGGCATGCCTGTCTTATTCTTTATTTTTCAGGAAGATGTTGAAAACTGGTGCAGAAATCATACTGGAAACCAATAGTTTTTCCTACCAGTGTTTTCTCAGAATCTTGCCATGTGTTTGGGTGATATATTTGTTTATGGGATTCTTTTTTTGTATTGTGATAGTGCCTTTGGAACTTTCTGACCTTGTGTAAGCTCAAACTAAAGCCTTCAACACATTTATTTTTATAGGGCAGAAACATCCCCATTTTCCCATGCCATAAAAACTGTACACCAACACTGAGAGCCAGCACTAACCTGTTATGAAAAGAGGTAGAAAAATCTTGGTTTATACTCAAGTTTGTCTGCATTGTCTGTTGAGTTGTGTGGTTAATTCCATGCTGCTGTATGTGTGTGTGTGTTGTGGCTTTTGCTGTGCTGACCAGTTAAGTGGAGTTATGTATGTTGAAATATAAACAAACCAGTTCATCAAAGGTACTGTTCTTATGTTCAGTTTCCTTCAAGGATCCTTGGGGAGGTAAATGTTAATTGTTTGTGTTTATGAATTGCCAGCCAAGACCAAGTGTGCACCATATTTGAAGGAATTTTAAAAAGCAATATATGTTTTGAACACTCTGTGTGCTAGGGTGGATTAAAAGGATGCAGAATGAAGGACTGTAGCGATTATCTACACTATGAATGTTGTAAAACTCTGGCTGGCTCTATTGCCATCTTTAACTATAATATGAAATTTTCTTGAACATGCCCCGTAAGTCACCACAGGGAGTAAAAAGACAGTGTCAAAGAAGCACTCAAATTGTATAATGATCTATGTATTGTCTAAAAGATTGTTTAAATTAATTATTTCCTAACCTAATGTTGATGGCAGATAGTTCTTCAGTTTGGAATGGAAAGTTCTATGGTGCAATGAAGTATAATGATACAACTTGAGGAAGACAGTAAAGAGGAAGCAAAATGCTTGTCTTTCCACCAACACGATGCTCAAATCTGACTTATTTCTCCACCTCTTAAGCTAGTATCACACACTGCAAACTTTACCAAAGAACCAAGTAGAAATACTAAGTGGAAAAGTGAGTGGGATGTTTGATCATCCACACCTCCAACCAAAATTCATTCATCAAGTGCCACCTATGTTCCAAACTTATGTCTTAAGATCCTGTTGAAAGTAAACTATTTTCTCTTGGTGCTGATGCAGCAGGCTGGGAGGAGAAGGTTCCCCAGAAAAGATAACATTTTACTGAGTAAGTAAGATTTCACTCAGCCAAGGAAGTCAGCCATCCTCTTAAGGAGAAGGAAAATTGGGGGGAATTTCTGAAGAATAATAAATTGACAGGTATTCATACATACACATCCACATGCATGTACCTGCACACCATGTAGAAATACTTCCAGACACAATCAGTTAGTGTTAATCCTTTTCCATCCAAGAAAATAACAAGTGTTATTATTTGGGGGTGATGTTCTGAAGAAATGGAATAAGAAAATTAGAAATGTTCTCTGATTTTCCTCAACAAATTACTATTGACTGCACTTACTTTGGTAGCTATGAGAAGCAAATTTCTATCCTGAAAATTACTTGGATATATAAAGGAAACTTAATGTGTTTACCTTACAGTTAAGCTTGTAGTAGCTAGTTTCTATTCAGAATTCCCTTTAATGAGTCAGAATTAGCTGGACAGCAGCGGTTTGGGTTTTACTGGCTGTGGAGGAATGGGCAGTGGCCGAGCAGTGCAGGATCTGATCTACTCATGCGAACCCTTCCACTACCAATCCTGGTGCATTTGAACTAGACCTTGAATCTCCTTAGGATCAGGCTAGGGCCATCTTGGGTGATAACAAGCCCTCCTGGCACCTTAATGTACATAAGGATCCTGGGGTTATTGTCATGGTTGTGTTTCCTCAAGTCAATTCCAGCTCATGGGGATGTATGCAACCACGTAGAATTGTCTCATAGGGTTTCCTGGACTGTAATCACTACGGGAGCAGACCACAGAGTCTTTTCTCTGGAGGAGCTGCTGGTGGGTTTGACCCCCCAGTTTCTCATTTAGCAGATGAGCACCTAAGCACTGTGCCACCAGGGTGCTGCTGTATCTAAGAAGAAAACTGATGCACTGTCATTGAATTTTCTCACCATAGATAGTACCAACAGAAAAAAATCGTCTTGCGGCTTAGGGTCCACCCACCTGCTACATTTTTATCATTGTTTTTACATATCATTGCACTAATTCCTACATCATTCATTCAACTTACATGAAGTTTTGATTATGTAATCAGTTAGATTCTACTCCTGTGTGGTTAAAAAGAGAATCTGTTCATAGTTCATATTTCTCTTCAATTTTAATTTCAACCACAATGAAGTAGAGAAAAAAGCCTTAGTGTGTTTTAAAAGGTCATTTTGGGGGTTATGCATAACCTAAAAAATGGAATTTGTCAGGTCTGTCTTTATGCAATCACTCATCATTATGAAGCAAGGAGGCCTGGTGGTGCAGTGGTTAAGCACTTGGCTGCTGACCGAAAGCTTGGTGGTTCAAACCCACCAGCTGCTTCTTGAGAGGAAGATTTGGCAGTCTGTTTCCATAAAGTTCACAGCTTTGGAGACCCTGTGGTGCCGTTCTCCTCTGTCCTGTAGGGTTGCTGTCAGCTGGAGTTCACTCAAGAGGCTCAGGTTGGTATCATGAAGCAGGCTCACCTAAATAAACATCCAGCATAATACACAAGCAGAGTAGGAGCGATGCCCCTGTGAATTCCCCGAAGCACGACTTTGTGTTTACACTTTTCTGGTTGAATGCTGTGGGTTTTATTGCATGCAGTTGCAGGCACATTAATAGATAATAATAGACAAACCGCTAGAAAATTTCTGGAGCATCTTTAAAAAAAAATGCCGTCGAGTTGATTCTAACTCATAGCTGCCTCATAGGACAGAGCAGAGCTGTCCTACAGGATTTCCAAGCAGTGCCTGGTGGATTTGAAATGCCGACCTTTTGGTTAGCAGCCATAGTTCTTAATCAGTATGCCACCAGGATTGGCTAGAGCACCTTAGGTCAGGATAATTTTATAAACTAGTCACTGGGTTTCCTTAGCATGGCTGTTACCAGCAAACGTAAAATCAGCCTGGTTAAGGATGAACTATTTCTCCTTTCTTCTCTTATGACTGTGAAACCCATCTCATTTATCACTGCTGCTTGGTGGTTGGCGTATTTGGCCATCCATCCTGTCTTATTGAAACTGATTGTGGTGATAGCTTGCCTGAGAAAACAATTCTGCGTTCCCTGCAGCACAGTGTAAATCAGTCAGTGTGCAGTGTAGCAGAGCGTGTAGCTAAATGCAGTGGGGACAATGTGTCTTTATTTTCTGCTGGTGGCATCATTAGTGCAGCAGTTGCTTCTCAAGTTCTGTAAGCTGTATAGTGGGCTTTGGTGGTAGAGCACCAAAGGGAATCTCGGGTGTCCCTAAGGAATGCTCTGTGGCTACTGCTCCCTTTGGGAAATCTTACCCTCGCTGCTGCTTAGGCAGTAGTTTCAATAGCATTTCCTAAAGTATTGCTCTCCTGTGAATGAGACCTTGGGTCTACCTGTGAAGGTGGCATCTACCCTAAGGACTTCATGTGCCAAGTTTGTAATCCCATGGTGCTCATGGATCTAGGCACTACTGAATCCTTTTATTCAAGAAACAATAGTTGTTGAGCCTCTATGAAGGGCCAAGCACTTCGCTCCATATCTGAGAATTCAGAAATAAATAACACCTAGCCCCTACTGTTAAAAATTTGATAGTTTGTAAGACATGAGAGAAATAACTATTCTTGGGATATGAATAACACCTTACCTAATTGTCTTGTGAAGATTAACTATTCATTAAGAGAGCTAGCTTTCCAGCATGTTTAAAAATCTGATCATTTGTGAGAGGGATGAACTGTTCAGTAACACAACTAACTTCCCAGCATGTTTTGAGGCTGAATGTGTAAAACATAATGATTCAAAACAGGGGAGAGGAGACAGGGAACAGAGTTCAGGCCTGAGCAAGAAACCTGCCTGCCAGGTAGCTGGGGCAGCTGACACTGCAGGAAAGAGAGAGAATGAAGAAGGGGTCCAGAAAGAGGGCGAGAAGGACTTGTCACATCTGTTGCATGCCAGGCAAGGTCTGTCATGGAACAGAGAATGGGAGAAGGGAATGCCGTGCATCCTCTGGGTTTACACAGTGGCTGTCTGCCTCTGTACAGCAGATGTGGGTGGAAGGTGAGCTGGGAGAACCTAGAGGTAGGAGGACACGCCTGCAGGCCCAGCAGCTGTGGTGGTAATGGGCTCATTCAACAACAGCAAGAAGAAACTGGCTGGCGCAATAGGAGAAGAGAAGAGGAAGAACAAGCTGTAGTGTTAATACATTTATATAGGTACAAAAATGAAATACCTGTTTTTGCACCAAGTTGACTAGAAAAGCAAATAAAAATTCAAATTCTTACGAATTAGAGGAATAGTTATATAATAGTTAATGTGTTATCTTGCATGATCACTTGGCTTTTATTTAAGAATATTTGAGGTTTAAACATTATTCAGATATAATCTGAATCTTACATTAAGACACAAAAAAATAGCTGAGAAAAACAAGAAATGAGAATATTTGCATGTGCCTCAAGTATTTAGGATTGTCATGTTTGGCAAAATATCTTGCTCTTGGCAACCCTCATCAATTTCAATGACCTCATCAAAACTCAAAACCAAACCCACTGCTGTCAAGTCGGGTCCAACTCATAGTGACGCTAGAGTTCAGAGTAGAACTGCCCTATAGAGTTCCCAAGGAGTGCCTGGTGGATTTGAACTGCCGACCTTTTGGTTAGAAGATGTAGCACTTAACCTACTACGTCACCAGGATTTCCATGATCTCATCAAGTCACCAGAATTGAATTAAAGTTAAATAGAATTTCACCAATGGTCTAAGGGCAGTCTGTTGGCATATTCTTTTTATAAATTTGTTTTCCGTAACTAGGAAAAATATGACTGGAGCTTTAGTTGGTAGATTGGGCTTACTGTGACATCTGAATTTAATTCTCACTGAAAGTAGATTCATACATTGATATTTCTAGTTATGAAGTCACTAGGCAGCTTTGTACTGCCACAAAGGCATCTATTTCTCATTTTATCTTAAACATTCTAAAGCTATGTTTAACATCATCTATGTTTATCAGTGGAAACCCTGGTAGCATAGTGGGTTAATTGCCATCTGTGCTAACCAAAAGGTCAGCAGTTCAAATCTGCCAAGCGCTCCTTGGAAACTCTAGAGAGCAGTTCTGCTCTGACCTCTAGGGTCGCCATGAGTCGTACCCAGCTCAGTGGCAATGGGTTTTTAATGTTTATCAGCGTCCTTCTAAGAAATATTTTCCAGGTAGAAAGTCTCTTTTATACTGATGACAACACTTAGCTGTGATTTTTAATGTCCCATACTTTGTGCTAGTACTTGAAGGCAGTGACACTAATATACAAAACAAAAAACAGTCTGTGGCCATCAAAAATGAGTTTCAACTCATGGTGACCCCATGTGTGTCAGAGTGGAGATGACTTCCCCAGAGAATTTTTCTGGTTGTTTTCTGGGTATCAGAATTCCAAAATGTCTCTGGGTGGACTCAAACCTCCAACTTTAGTTACCAAATGTGTCAGTAACCATTTGCACCACCCAGAAATTCCAACATTAAAATAGAAAATTTAAATTTTAAATGAAATTTAGAATAACCCTAGGCATCTCTACCTAAACTGAATCAATCAGTAAATGTGGGTGTGTTGGTGTGTGTATCAACAGACACCTTGTGCTGTTTGCCCATACATGTGGCACTACAGAGTAAGCTCAGGGTGGTGAGATCCCATGCCCTCCTCATCCCCACCTATGTGCGCCACGTGTTGGTGGCTGTTGCTGTAACTGTTGTTTTTCAGTGGTCAGGATCTAAGGGTTAGAGGAGCGGAGACCAGACAGTCACAAAGACGCTAGTTACACTTAGCGTTTCAGTCAGCGAAGACGAGAAGGGACCATTACTACCATGGGCTTGGAGCAGGTACCAAAGTTTAAAACAGTCTCTGAGCTGTACTGACGGTGCCTAGCCCACTGCGGGAACCTCTTCTGTAGACTCGGTGACCAGTGGGCATTCAGCCTTTCCTGGCTCAGACCTTCTAGAGATGTGGGGCCATAAGATACTAGAGTCCTTTTCTAAAAACAATCCACTTTTGCCCAACTTCTGAATATTGTTCCTAGTTCCACTTTCTAGAGCCGTACAGAATGATTTAAACCATTCTTCTAAGTGACAGCTCTTGGATTACCAGGTATTAATACATCAACTTCCTCCAAGTTTATACTTTTCCTCTAAGAATCTCCAGTTCACTGTTTTCTAAGTGTGGTCCAACAGCTCCATCTCAAAATCACTTGGGAAAGTACAGATTTCACAACCTCACCCCAAATAAACTGCATTAGAATCCTTCTGTGTCTCTGTCACACACACATGTGCACACACACAGGGGAAACTCTATTGGTTATAAACACTTTACAATGAAAAAAGGATCAAGTAGGTAAAAAACTTTCCCGAACATCTTACCATAGATCAGTGGTTCTCCATTTAGCCTTCATCAGAATAACCTGTAATGCTTTTTGTCTCTTTATAACAGATCCGATAGCCCAGAAAAGCTGATTCTAGTATAATCCAAGAGCTTTCATTTTTAACCAATTTTCAGATGATACTGAGGCTGCTGTTTTTCAGGTCACACTTTGAAAACCATTGCCCTAAATTAGTTCTTTCTGCTGTCCCCGAAAACTGAAGTTAAGAGCACACCAAATATCATGGCTGAGAGTTACTTTCTAATTATTCCCACTTCTACAGTCAGCTCTCAAATTATATGGAACCAACAGTCAGTTATGCTTGTTTCCATAGTAGTTTATCATGATTTCATTTATTGCAATAATGGCTAATTTAAGTATTATATAAGCTGGTAAAAATTGAGTGTGGACAGAAGAGACATCTTTATAAAAATTAAGTTAAACACTTAAAAATACTTGATAAAGTAAAAAAAAATGCTTCTAAAAAGCTGTCCAATTAAATATGAGTGAGGCTTCACTGGAAATGAGAACCTCTAGTGTTTTCTCATTTCATCATTTCATATTCTTTCTCTTTAGTTCACCTCCCACCTTTTCTCCTGGTTGTCACTAATTTGCCTCAGTGGTTACTGCACACAGTACTTGTGGTATGATCAATCCACATAGAGTGTGGTTGCCGCTTCCCGGGTTTTGTGTCCTTGACATCTGATCAGATGACTGAGTCACACAAACCAGCAGAAGAGCAATGGCAAGCTTTGTGCTTTCTTATCCCCAGTCCCTCACCTGGACCTCTGGAGCCAGGAGGCATTCTAGAACATACTTCTGAAACTACAGAAACTGTGGGAGGGACAAGGAGGCAAGGACAGGAAACAAACAAGACCAAATTGTAAGGAAACAGCAAGAATTAAGAGGTTCTTGTTATATTTTTAATCCAAAAAATCTTGAAAATCCTCTGTACTTATCTTGAAGCTCTCTCCCAGCTGTCTCCTAAAAAGCTGTCTCTTCGTTTGTCCTTGGTCTGTTTAGTGTTCTGGAGCCTGGCAGAGACTGCTGCGTGTTTTTATGACAGCAATGAAGCTAGTGGACTTAGTCACCCAAACCAGTGTCCCTTTTCTCATCTTCCTTTATGGATCAGTGTCTGGAGCGAAGCAGTGGAAAGTTACTTCCATCTCCCTGATGCCCTAAGGCCAGGCTGTAGCTAAGTGAGCGCTTGGCCTGACCCTCCTGTCCATTTCTGCCCACTCATTGCTCTGCTGCTTATTATCTATCGCCTTCCTGTTACTGTTTCGGAAACCCTGCTGGCATAGTGGTTAAATGCTAAGTCTGCTAACTAAAAGGTTGGCAGTCCAAATCTGCCAGGCACAGCTTGGAAACTCTATGGAGCAGTTGTACTCTGTCCTGTAGGGCGCTGTGAGTCAGAATTGACTCAACGGCAGTGAGTAGTACTACTTTAAGAACAAGAATGATTTTAAAAATCAGGTAAAATTCATGACTGTTTATCACTAAATTGGGAAAGCTAAGAGCAAACACACATGCTTTTTTTTCCTTTGATTTTTCCTGGTTTTAAACAAACTGAGCCTTTAGGGTATGAAGGGATTAGTTGCTGGAAAGTGAAGTTTTATTGTAAGCCACTCAGTAACTTTTCATCTGTGAGATTGTTGCATTATAGATTAGTATGGTGCTCTGTATTCACTTGTTGTTACTGTTAGGTGCCATTGAGTCAGTTCTGACTCATAGTGACCCTTCTCTTGGTGACCCTACGTGCAACCGAACAAAATACTACCTAGCCCTGTGCCATGCCCGGAATTGTCTTTATGCTTAAGCCCAACATTGTGGCCCCTGTGTCAGTCTGTCTCATTGAGGGCCTTCCTGTTTTTCACTGACCTCAGCTTTCCCAGCCATGATGTCCTCCTCCAGGGACTGAGCCCTCCTGACAGCATGACCAAAATATGTGAGACGAGTCTCGCTATCTTGCTTCCAAGGAGCACTCTGGTTGTACTTCTTCCAGAACAGATCTGTTTGTTCTTTTGGCAGTCTGTGGTACACTCAGTATTCTTCTCCAGTACCGCAATTCACTTAGGTTAGTTTTTCCCTCAAGATCATTGTGTGCTGCTTTTTCTAGCATATAGTCCGTTATCTAGAAATTACAAAATCTCATAGAATCAACTGTTAGAGCAACACCCCTTGAGGTTATAGTGGGTTTTGTTCTGAGCCTCTGAACTTCTCTGTCTCTCTGGCTTCCTGTTCTTGCTCAAATCTACTTCCTTTAAAATCTGACAGCACAGGGCATAAGTCACAAAACACATGTACAGTCACTTGGTTAAGTGTTGTTCGTACCAAATGCAATTATAAAGAAATTTGGTAAAAATTGCTAGTGGTAAGCATTTTTGTTGTTGTTGTTTAGTCTGATTTAGTTTCCAGAATCAAGAAATTTAGAACTGACCTATAAAAGTTTATGAGAATCTTCAGCTTGGAAAAAACATGAAAAGACGATTGTGGGAGCTGGTAGTCCATATGGCTTCCTTGAGACTGTGCTGTGAAAATGAACATTATAGATCAGGTGAGGCACAATTATATTTTTTCTTATGTACAAGAAGGGGTCTTTTGGGGGGCAGGACTTTATAGTACAGTGAGCGTCTGACAGTATACACACCACAGTTTATTAATGCGCTAAAGTAGGACCTGTATTTTTTTCTTCCAGTATGTGAAGAAGACAGGATTTGTACATGCTTTGCAAATGCTGCCTTGTTCACACAGATCTAAGGGAACTTTCATTTGCCAAGTTCATGGTCTAAATCTAAATGATCCAGCTTTTCAGGTCTAGCGTGCACATTTACTACCTATGCTTTGATTTGATTGACCCCAAAGGTCCAGTAAAGCTATTTTTACTCAGGTGGTTATATCTACATTTAATTGTCTCCAATGTACAAAACAAAAATCCGTATTACTTATATTAAGTAAATTCATATTGCTAGCACACAATTTTTTGATTATATTAAAATATTCATATATTCACATATATTTTCCCAATTCTGTTGTTCTATTCTTCTGTTATAATGCATGCAAAAAAGTTGTAATACTAGTAAATCCAGTTTGACTAGAGGCTTGTGTTTCTGTGTGGGTTTCAATGAATGTGTTTTTTAATTATCTCCTGAGACAAGAGCTCATCAAGCTAAACTTGTACTTCACCCTCTTTCAATAAAGTTCATGCTAGGCCAAGCACTAGTACTTCAAGGACACTTTTTTTTTAAAAAAAGAGGCTTGTTTTGTATTAAATCTATAGTTTCCACAATTCAAATAAATATAATGGCATCTAAGTTGTAAAAGGAAACCCTAGCAGTGTAGTGATTAAGTGCTGTATCTGCTAACCAAAGGGTCAGCAGTGCAGATCCCCCAGGTGTTCCCTGGAAACTATGGGACAGTTCTACTCTGTTCTGTAGGGTTGCTATGAGTCAGAATTGACTTGATGGCAGTGGGTTTTTTTGTTGTTGTTGTTGATTTGGGAGGGGTAGTTGTAGAAAGCTTCCTATTTTAACACATCTATTTCATTTTTTGTTCCAGTACTTTGAACCAAATTACATTAATCTGTAATTTTAACAGAAACAGTTTGATATTAGCATCTCCCCCCTGATCCTCTGCTGTATAGGAATTTGCTCTTGTGTATCCCACTACATATGCTTGCCTCCATCCCACAAAGGGCATTAAAAAGAGCACCTTTTAAAGATAAATTATTCAGAATTGGAATATATAAGAATGCACTCACATATCCATTTATATTAAGAGCAGAAGACCATACAGTAGTAACTATACAGTATAGCATAGTCTTCAACTCTGGAAAAGTAGTTTTTTAGATTCCAGTATTGTTTGATTAACCCTTACCAGAGGCTGGAGTGGAAAAATGGCATAATTACAGTATTTCAGTCAGTTAGCAGACAATTATCTGCCCTTCTCAGAGTTAGAAAATGATTTTGGATCTTGGTGTCCTGATGAGGAGAGCTAATAATAATAGTAATAACAACCAACATAAACCAAGTACCTAATATGTTCCAAGAGTAAGTTTAAGCAATTTACATATGAGGTCCAACAATTAAGTCCATAAACTTCATTGTTCTTAGTGTTAAATGCCGCATTGCTGAGTGTCACTGTGGTCACCTTGAAGTACTCCCCTTGGGAAGCTATGCACCGATGCCAGTGCCTAGTCCACGCTTCAAAGTAATTTTGGAATACTTTCTGGAATGGCCATTGTACACAGTGGCACTGTACAGTTTTCTGTGAGGGAGTTTGTAGCCAGTCAACAAATCACTGTATTGGAACACCCTCCCTACTAATCTGATCTGGCCCCAATGACTTTTTTCTTTACCTGAAGATAAAGAAAATATTGAAAGGAAGACATTTTGATGACATTTGAGACATCAAGGGTAATATGATGACAACTCTGATGGCCATTCCAGAAAAAGAGTTCTGCAATTGCTTTGAAGAGTAGACCAGACACTGGCATCGGTGCATAGCTTCCCAAAGGGAGTGCTTCAAAGATGACCGTAGTGATATTCAGCAATGAGATATATAGCACTTTTTCTAAGATGAGTTTGCAAATTTAATTGGCAGTCCTCATACATTATGCTTCACAAAAATTTTTTAAGTACTCTTTGCTACCCCATTTTATGGATGAGGAAGATGAGGCAAAGAAGGTGAGACAGAGAAGGCAAGAACAAGTATTTTGCTTCTAAGACTAATGTAAACTGTAGAGTGTCTCGTTTAATAGGCTGCTTTTTTATGTGTGTTACTTTTTCTCCCATAAAGTAACTTAAAATTAGCCCAGTGGAAATATCTTTTTTTAACTCTATCCTCTTTCACTATTAGTTGGTAAAAGCTAAGTCATGACGTCTTTGCCCCAGTTAAAAGAAAAAGGCACTTGGTGTTGACTGGTGCCTGTCATGGCAGCAGAAGGCCTGTATCAGTTATCACACAGTGTGTAAGTAGACCTTGCTTGATAGAGTGGAGGGTCAATGAAAAACAAGAAGACCCTCAACAAGATGGATTGACCCAGTGGCTTCAACAAAGGGCTTAAGCATGAAAACAATTGTGGGCATGGCACGAGACTGAGCAGTGTTTCCTTCTGTTGGGCACAGGGTCACCATGAGTGGGCCTCATCTCAACCACACCTAACAACAAAACAACAAGGAAACCTTGTCCTTGAAGTGACTAATCAACTCTCAAACATACTGCTTTTTTTATTTTCCCAAAATGTGACCACACTGATGATCTCTCTCCCGGCACTTCACTACTTCTTTATCAAACTGAGTCACATGCGTAGCAAATCATGACTATGGCTATGGCTCTGAGGTCTTACAAAACTATTGTACCTCTCAAAAATGCTTTTACTCTTCCCTTATTATGTTATCATCAGAGAAATAAAATTTGAGTCAATAAGTGGATTATCTATTTTATATAGAACATATAAAACCCAAAACCATATCCACTGCCATCAAGTTGATTCCCACTCATAGCGACCCTATAGAACAGAGTAGGTCTGCCCCACAGAGTTTCTAAGGACTGGTTGGTGGAGTCAAACTGACAACCTTTTGATTAGCAGCCATTGCATTTAACCACTATGCCACCAGAGTATATAAAGTGAGAGAGAAAACAGAAACTCATAAGCAATCTGCTATTATGGCCAGAAATTTTAGTTTTCTTACCTCTCTATAGAGTAGTTCCAATTAACAAGGACAGTGCTGACTTTCAAGATTTCCAAATAAATGAATCAAAAAATGTATACTCTAGGTGTTAACTCAGTCTATAGACTCTGAATATATTAGACTTTTCTGAGATTGATGTTGGAGGAAGTCAGCTGGAAAATGACAGGGAGGTTTTTGCAGTCTGAAATAGGGACCAGAGACTTTTGTGTTTAGATGTGTATCTGGTATCCTTTTCTCCATCACTGTGCAGGACAGAGGATGGTCCTGAATTTTCACTAATCATGCTCTCAAAAATGCATCTTATTTAATCAAACCATATCCTCTCTACATCTAGATATTGATAAATGCAGCACTAATTTCTTCAGTTGAAGAATACATTCATGTTGCTATCTTTCAGAGCAGCTTACTATCATTTGTCATAAGCCGTATTTATAACCAGTTGTGAACCTAGGTGTTGCATCATTGCTAAGCCTCAATGGAATGTTTATGGACATGTTTTATGATTTGCTAATCTGTGCTGTGAACCCATCAGTCTGTTTGCACTGGGGAAGAAGGGGGTGAGAGGGTGGAAGGAGGGGTGGAAATTAAGAGGATCATTTGTTTGATATGTTGGTGGAGGGAGGGAAGGAGAGAGGGAGGAGGGGGTAGAGAAGGAGGAAGAGGAAGGGGGAGGGAAGGGAAGAAGGAGGAAGGGAAGGGAGGAAGGAGGGAGAGAGGGGAGGAGGCCGGAAGCTAAGGAGGGAGGGAGTTGGTCATGAAGCTTGGACCAAGATGCACCTAAAGGGTTCAGTTTTGACCCTTGCATAAATTTCAGCTGTGAGAAATAATATATTATTAGGATTTCAGTGATCGCACTCCATTTTCTGTTATTTATTTTTTCCTTTGTTTTATTTTTTCCTCAGGGGAAATCTGTCACATCAAAGAGGTTAACGAGCCTCGTTCAGTCTTACTGAAAGGATCATCTTTGTAGCATGGGAGCCGACTGGAGTCACTGCACACGTTTTATAGCTCACTGTTATCTAGAGCAGAGGACATTAGACCAAGGTGTTGCATGAGCAAAGGACCTGACCTGTTCTTCTTGTGTGTGTACATTAAGGCATTGCCACGTCCAAGGGCCTCTTGATTATCTCGATGCCTCCGTCCAAATGTTGTCCGCTTACTTCCTTCTTGTACTCAGCTGGATCTGTGTCTTTTTCTTTTTAACAAGTTCAAGTGAAGTTAAAAAAAAAAAAAAATGTTTTTTCTTCTCTTTTTCTCTTGGAGCTTCTGCTAGACAGTCAGTTCACTAAAAATTCAGTCAGTCACAAACTGGATAACTCGTAAAAGAGAAAAACAAGTGTATCAATAAATATACATATGGCTTCACATTATTAAATGATAAATTAGCACAGGAAGTTTCATTTCACCAGTGTATTCCATCAGAAACAAGCTCATGTCTTTGTTGTCTGTACATTCTCAGTTAATGTTTCTTGCATTTATTTTTATACCATATTTAAATGAGAAACACCTTTTATTCCCAATGTATTAAAGTCAATCCCTTCTCTGTAAATTTGTGTATGTTTATATTGTTGTTTTATCTTTCATTAAAAGATGCAGAATCTCGTTGCTTTGGTAACTCTTGACTTCAGTGCGAACTGACACAGAACTAACTTGGCCAAGGTGTCTACAAGTACAGAGGTCTCAGACCATCACCCTGAAGGTTTTTCAGGGTTTCAACACAAGCTTGGATCATGCACTGCCATGAGCAGATCAAATCAGGTCTTCCATCTGGGGGCTAACCAGGCACCACAGCGGTTCAACAGCAGAATGATTACTATCCACTCAGGAGACCCAGGTTTGATTCTCAGCCAGTACATCTCAGGCACAGCCACCACCCATCTGTTAGTAGAGACGTATGTGTTGCTATGATGATGCCCAGTGTTTACGCCAGCTAGTGCTGCTCTAACAGAAATACCACAAGTGGATGGCTTTAAAAGGAAAAATTTTGTTTGTCCCAGTCCAGTAAGCTGAAAGTCCAAATTCACAGTGTTGGTTTTCTTTGCCAGTACTTGTCACCAATCTTCCCATGGACTAGAAGCTTCTGAGGTGCAGGGACCTCAGTCCACTCCAAAGGACGTGCTCAGCTCCTGGCACTGCTTCCTTTCTTGATGACACGAGGTCCCCAAATGTCTTTGCTAGCTTCTTTCCTTTATATCTCAAGAAACTGCCTCAAGGCACATAACCTACACACTGAATCTCGCTGTTCCAACAGGACAGCCACCCACCCACCCTCATTAACATCATAGAGGCAGGACTTCCAACATGGAGAAACATCACATAATACAAGGAATTATGGCCTAGCCAAATTGCTACAGACTTGCAGGGGACACAATTCAATCCATGACAATTGGGTTTCAGTGGAGCTTCCAGACTAAGGCAGACCAGGAAGAAAAGCCTGGTTATCTGCTTTGTGAAATCAGCCAGAGAAAACCTTGTGGATCACAGAGGTCTAATCTGCAACCGATCCCGGGGCTGGTGCAGGACTGGACAGCATCATTTCTCCTTGATGCCAGGAGTCCCCAAGAGTCAGGGCATGGAGTGGGGGAGGGGGGCAGGGCAACAGCTAACAATAGCAACAAACCAGGGACAATTAAGATTCTTTTTCAGAAGAACAACAGAAGTTGGTCTTCCATGTTTTCCGAAGTCTTTAGAGTACTTTTCTACCTCGTTGTGAATAAACATGTCTATGTTTCGCTAATGAATATTTGCTAAATTAAGATTGAGGTGCCTCTCATTTTTTTGTTTGTTTTAAGCATAATTCAAAAGTTCTGTTAGGTTAGTGGTAATGAATTCTTTTGAGACTGTAATGAAAATTGCTGACATTTAGAAAGTACTTGCTAAGGTACCTGCCATAAAATCTCCATATTTAATCCTCATAACCACCCTCTAAGATCAGTTCTGCTACTGTGAGAACATGGAAACAGAGAAAGGCTAAGTGACATCCTGAAGTCGTACAGCTAAGTGGCTGGCTGGCATGCAGATCCAGGCAGTTTGACTCCACAGCCCACTGTGCTGTGCAAACCAATTACTGTCAAACCAGCTCCGACTCACAGTCACCCCATGTGTGTCACAGTAGTGCTATGCTCTATGTGGTTTTGAATGGCTTGTTTAGGGGAAGTAGATCGTCAGACCTTTCTTCTGTGGCACTTTAGGGTGGATTCAAACTTCCAACTTTTCAGTTAGCAGCTGTGTGTTTTAACTACCAATTACACACCTTCCTTTGGTAAACGTTATATGAAAAACTCATGCACACTCTCACATAGAAAACATTTGTGTGCAATTTAGGACATTCACAGACCACTCATCCATGGGCCAAGGTAGGAGCTAGACTCCTTTAAAGGGGCGGATCAGTGGCAGGAAAGATTGTCCAGCCAGCCAGTGGGGCTGACCTGCTGCCTTTTACTTTCTCTATAGCACTCCACACTTCTGTGGTTAAAAAAGAGATCAAGCTTTTAATGCCACTTCTTGGAGATAAATTTAAGTTCTGAAAAAGTTTACCAACATTTGGAATTGTAATAGAGACTATTTCTTGGTTTATAAAATTCTCATAAAATGGAAAAGAGACTCAATAGCAGAAGTTTGTATGCAGTGTATAATCTGAACACTGCCAATAGTTTAAGAACAATTAGATTACATTCCCATATGGTCTTTTTAAGTACATAAATGCAAATACAATTAAGTTTATAGACGTTCTAACTTATAAAGCATTGAATTCAGGACAGCCTAGAACCACTGGCACTAAAATTAGATTAAAACCCTGATTTTAACAGAAACACTGTGTGGGAAAACAAACAAACACCCTGTAAGACAAATATGATGTGTAAAAAATGAGCATGGAGCATATATCACTGGTTTTATTACCGCATGTCTTCTAGAAAAGGATCCTTGGTGGTGCAAAGTCTAAGCCCACAGCTGCTAAAAAAAAGAAAGGCAGTTCAAACTCATCAGGTGAGTCGTGGGAGAAGAGACCTGGCAATCATCTCCTGCAAAGTTGTCAGCATAGAGAACCCTGAAGTTCAGTTCTGACTGCAGGTCCAAACAGGGAAAACTTCAGGCAGACCCAAAGGATGTCTAAGTCCAAATGGGATGAATGAACATGCCCCTTGACCAGAAGGGGAATTTGTCCAACATCATGGGATCTCCGAGTCCACGCAGGATAAAGAGGAATGCACCCAGATGAGAAGAGGAGCTGGCAGAACTGCATGGGAAGAGCAGTCCAGTAGGGTGAGGAGGAAATTCTTGCAGGGAGAGGCAGCAGCCAAGAGCGCGAGGTTGAGCCTGAGCTGGGTGAGGAAGGGGCCCCACAGGAGGCCAGCCAGGTACCGAAGCTGAAGAAAGTGGAGAAGAGGGTCTGGGAGGACGACGCAGCACTATCTCGAAACCTAAGCATTTATCTTGGTCATCTAGTGCTGCTATTACAGAAATACCACGAATGGACAGCTTTTCCGAACAGATGTTTATTCTCTCACCATGTAATAGGCTAGAAGTCCGTATTCAGGGTGTCAGCTCCCAGGGAAGCTTTTCTCTCTACACCAAATCTGACTCGTGGCCATGCCTAGTGTGCAGAATGGAGCTAACTGCTCCTTAGGGTTTTTAAGGCTGTAAGCAGTAACTAGACCTGTCTTCCAAGGCAACTTTGGGCAGGTTCAAGCCACTGACCTCTCAGCTAGTAGGCCAGCGCTTAAGAGGCCCATTCAGGGCCTCCTTACTCCACTACCTGGATGAAGTGGACACGTTTCAGTACATGAGTTAGAGCGTTCACGCGGATCACAGACCCTTGAATGGCAGCCACTGTGTCGATCCATCTCATTGAGGGTCTTCCTCGTCAGTCCCTGGAGAAGGACATCAAGGCTGGTAGAGGGTCAGCAAAAAAGAAGACCCTAGTGGAAATGGACTGACAGAGTGGCTGCGAAGGGGGGCTTAAGTGTGAAAACAATCGTGGGCGTAGTGCAGGGCCAGGCAGTGTTTCCGTCTGCTGTGTACAGGGTCCTTAGGAGTTAGAACCAGCTCCAGGGCACCTTACAACAATGACGTGTAACAGGAAAGAGCCCAGCCACAGAGGTCAGTGGAGAAGCAGAGGGTACATGATAGAGGACCATCCAAGTGTAAACCAGTGGTGAAGAGCAAGGATGAAGTAAACAACACTGAAAACAGTTACCTTTATGGAAAAAAATATGAAATTAAAAAAAAAATGCCCACCTGGATTGTACCTATGAAAAATAAACTCTTTGAGTCAAAAAGGCTATCTCTTTTTCACATACTGTTAAAAAGATTAAATTGCCAAAAGCCAAGATTAAATTAGCCAAAATAAAATTTAAAAAATAGAAAAGCACTGTCAAATTTGACTACAGTAGAATTTAAAACCTCCACTTAATCAGAAATGGCATATACAAAGATAAGACAAACAGCCAATGGGTAAAAGAACATTATCATAAGTAATTATTTTTAAAACTATAGTACCAAGACAAGGCTCAAAATCGAGAAGAGAAAAACAACTCAATAGGAAACTCTACAAAATGTACAAAACAAGCAAATCACAGAATCTAAATGTCAATTGTCTGGTGGTTAGGTGGCATCAAGTCCATTATAACCCATAGCTACCTCTTCTGTAACAGATGAAACCATGCCTGGTCTTTTGCTCTCCTCACATCGTTCTGGCTACTGTGTTAATCCAAAATAGCTCATGAACAAAGGTAAACGTAATAAGCCACTAGCAATCAGGAAAGTGCAAAACAAAATAGTGAAATGCCATTTTTCACCCATCAGACTGTCCAACATTTTAAGAGCTAACAATATCGCGTGTTGACGAGGATATGAAAGGAAAAAGTTCTCAGACCTGATGCTGACGGGAGTGAAAACTGAAAATCCCTGGAGGACAAGTTGGCTGTACTCATTAAATGTGAAAATGCACATATTATATTTCTTTGCAATTCTTCTTTTAGATCTCTAGGTTAAACAAGAAAACACATACAAGGATAAGTGCTCTTTATAATAGCAATAATAATAATAATAATCAGAGGAAATGATAAGTAAAGCAGATAATACTGTGGATTATTAGCAGTAGCTACAAGAATAAACTGTATGTATCATTAAATAGTTCTCAAAAATAATGCCGATTTTAAGAAGTGAACTTTGAGTGTGTGCAACTACTTACATGAAGAAAATCTGATAAAGATATTTTCTCTGTGTGCATGTGTTTGTGTGTATGTATGCAAAAGTACAAAAAAGAACCATGCTATCAGTGATTGTTTTACCTGGAGGTTGAGTTAATGTGGTTCATGATAGAAATCAAGATGGGAGTTTAATTCTAACTACAGAATTCTAACTTTTAAAGAAATATGCATGCATTCATGCATACTTTGTATACCTTTTAAAATCGTGAGAAAAAAGACTGTAAGCAAATTTGCCAAAATGTTAACAGTGGTGAACTCCAACTGATAAAGGACACAGATAAGTTTTCTTATCTGGTTTCATGACAAATTCTTTTTTTCCTTTTTCAGTGAAAGTTAAACTGCTCGTACCAAAGATATATAAATTCAACTGTTCTTGACATTCACATGATTTCATATATCTTTCATGCCCTGAGAGATTAACATGTCCTGCCGGGAAGTCAACTCTAAGTCACCAAAAGACTCCATTTATCTTGGAACTTTCTCTCCTGGCTTATGTTTTCACTAAAGAAGATCAAATTGAACATGAATGTTAAAGTATTCAGATAGACTGGCGGTGTTTTCAGATGAGTTAGAGGAGTGAAAAGAGAATCTTTATCATTACAAATAAAGATAACTCATCAGTTATTGCAAGAACAAAGTGTGGCATTTCGGAGGTCTGGGGACAGGGGAGCACAGCAGTAATTAATGATTAAGTGTAGTCTCTCTGAGTTGGAATCTATTCCATGGAAGTTTTTTTTTTCTTTTTTTTTTAAGTGAGGAGTAGAAGTAGTAGAGAGGATAAGGACAGATTAGTTCTGAAGTCTCTGTACTCAAAAAATATGCCCGATACCTGACTGTTTGACAGAATGAATCTTCGTCCACTTTGTTGTTGACTTCTGGCTCTGAGGAAACCCTGTTGATGCAGTGGTTAAGTGCTAAGTTGACTAGCCAAAAGGTGGGCAGTTCAAATTTGCTGGGTGCTCCTTAGAAGCTCTGTGGAGCAGTTTTACTCTGACCTATAGGGTCACTATGAATTGAAATTGACTCAGTGACGGTCACTTTTGGCTTTGGGCTCTGAAAGAAGGTGAGAAACCAGTTGTGGAACCAACATAGCCTCTTTCAGGCCTCCCTAGACTTGGTGAATCCTGTTGTGGGTTCGTCTCAGGGATATCACATCACTTAAGAGAATCTGTGGCCCTTTTTGGTCTCTTGGCAGCTGTTACCTGAGATTTGAAGCCTAAAGCTTCAAACTGAGCAAATGATATTCTCAAGGAGTAAAGCCACCCTATCTGTGTGTTTGGATTTCGGTTCTAAGAGCTGAAGCCACTCATTGGGGCTGGTCTAGTTATGACAAAAACCAAAGCAGCCCTGATCAGCAGAGGGAGGTAAACTCACCTGACGTCTGTGCCTGCCTTCACTATGGACAGATGACATCCAGGGAACCAAATAAACTGAGCAGAGACAAGAAGGCATGATACTTCTTGGGAGAGCAAGGACTGGTAAGCGTTTGTCTCATGTACTTTTAGGGAGGGCTGACAAACACGAAATCTATAGAGGAGAACACATGTTCTTTCTGTATTATATTTAAAATAGACATCATTCCCCCTAGTCTCTGCTGTCAGCTTCTACCACCTATTAGAAGACCAAATTTCTTGTCTTGTTATCTTTGATGTCAGCTGCTATCACGTAAACCAAACTCCTGGTGTCCCCATGCACAGTGGAATGAAAGGCAGCCTGGTCCTTCAATCAGTTGTGAATCAGAACTTTGTGGTCCACAGTGGGTCTTTCATTTGGCTGATTTCTGGAGTTAGATCCCCAGGCCTTTCTTCCTTGTCTGTTTAGGCTGGAAGCTTCACTGAAACCTGTCGAAGGCCATCACAAGACACACCATTCCACTGGCAAACAGCGCTGCACACGAGGTGCACTTGGCCTGGAATCGAATGTGAGTCTCCCACATGTAAGGCAAGGATTCTACCACTGAATCGGCCTTGGCCTCCTAATCTTGTGTTTAGCTGTAGAAAATCATCAGATGGTCTGTTGTATATGGATGGCTGCACATTCTAAGCAGTAATAGCTCAAACTTCATCCCTGTGCTGTTTTTTAAAATGATTTCGTGATTGGAAGCCCTGGTCCATTGGGTCCTCTGTTGAAGACACCCAGTGAAGAGACACAGAAGCGGCCTCCATGAAGCCTCTGGTCTCCTCCGACCTCAGAAAATCTTGTCTCTAACTCGAGTTCACTGGCTGCTCCCATCACAAAGATTCTTTTGAGATTTTGAAGGGAAGCAAGTACACCAGAAAGGCTTATAATTTATTCAAAGGTGAAGCGCAAGTTCTATCTTTGACTACTAGGTCCAAAGCTGTCTTCTGTGACCACACAGAAGGGTATCACATGGTCCAAAACTTCTCCAAGGGCCTCTCTAGCTTTCCTGCTGCTGTAGGATAAAACTGTCACCAGTGATTCAGAGGAATATGAATAACAGGACTGTTTTTTTAGATTATGAAAGCTCCCACCACAAGCTCATCACAAGGCTCACTCCTCCTCCCGTTTGAAAGAAAAAATAGATGCGAGAAATTCATGAACAAATGGAAAACGAATACTTCCTATGAAGAATTAATGATTTAGAAAGTAGCCAGAACAAGCCCCTGTAAACTCTCTGCAACGTAGACTCTCAAAGGAATGGTGAGATGGAGAGAAGACCTAAAATGCTATGGTAGAAGAAGGATTTTCTTGGTCCAAACCGAGCTCATGTGACCTTCAGCACATCTGCAGGTAGAGTCAGATCTGCTTTTCCAGGATCAAAGACCCCAGACCTCTTCTCAAAGCTTCTTGAAGATAAAACAGAGAAACGACTGAAGCCCTGTTCCCTGGAGGAGGCTGTGCCCACATGAACTTGTCACAGGTGGGCAGAAAGCAGAGAACAAGCCTTTGATCTTTGCTTTTGAACCAAGGTAATGTCTACCTGCACTGCTCATCTCTCTTTCGGCCCTGACTATTTATTTGTTTATTTTGGCCAGAGGATGAAGACAGGCTAACCAGGTCTGTCAAAAACCCATACTCATTGCTTCATATTTTGAACCCATGGAATCTAAAAAGACAAACATTAGTTCTAATGAGTGAATTTAGCTGAGTCACATGTCACAAGATGCATATATAAGAATTAATTTTATTGGAAGCCCTTCCAGAATGGACACAATTTACATGATCTTGAGTTAGACAAAGATTTCTTAGATAAGACAATAAAAGTATAAGCCACAAAAGAATGAATCACTCAGCCATCATAAAAATTAAAATCTTGCTTTTAAAAGATGTTGTTAAGAGAATGAAAATGTAAGTCACACAGTAGAAGAAACTATTTGCAAAGCATGTGTCTGATAAAGGACTTGTATTCAGAGTATAAAAATAACTCTGAAAACTCAGTAATAGGAAAACAACCAAACAAATATTTTTAAATGGGTGGATTTGAGCAAGCAAATATGCCATAAATGCAAACTGAAAACCATAATGAAATACCACTGTACACATATTGCCAAGCCAAGTGCCTTAGAATAGCTAAATTTAAAAAGACTAACTGTTGATGAAGCAGGGTCCTGGTGGTGCAGTGGTTAAGCTTTAGGCTGCAAACCAAGAAGTCAGCAGTTCGTGTCCACTGGGCACTCTTTGGAAAGACTATAAGGCTATTCTACTCTATCTTACAGGGTTACTATGAGCCAGAATCAGCTTGACAGCAAACAGGGATTGGCAAAGATGTGGAAGAAACGAATGGTGTGACCACTGTGGAAGCCAGTTTAGTGGCATTGTCCACCCATCGCACTGCCAGGTACTTAACCAAGAGACATGACAGTGCGTTCTCTATGCACAAAGAATTGTATATAAATGAAATCACACAACATATCCTTTTTTGTTGTTGTTGCGAAGAGGGGTCTGGTTTCTTTCACTCAACATAAATAACTTGAAATTCATTCATGTTTTTATGTGTATAAGTAGGTCACATCCATTCATATGGTGTTTATCCATTCACTTGCCGATTGATGTTTGAGCTGTTTCTACTTTGGGGCTGTTCAAATAAAGCTGCTGTGACCATTCGTGCACAATTCTTTGCATGCACATATGCTTCCATTTTTCGTGGGTAAATACCAGGAGGGGAATGACTGGATCGGACTGCCAAATGCTATTCCAAATCAGTCACGTCACTTAACAGAAAGCAGATCAGTGGATGACGGGGGAAGGGGAACGAAGGGCAGTATGGGAGAATTCTGAGGTGGTATGAGAGAACTTGTAGGGTGGTAGCTATTTTCATCATAGTGATGATGGTTTCATGGGTATATCCATATGTCAAAGCTTAACAAACTGTGTACTTGAAATAGATACAGTTTATTATATGCCAATTATGATGTGATAAAGCTGTTTTGAGAACTATGTCATCCCTGCAAATACATATGCTTATATAAACACATTGGTAGGGACCATCCCATGACCTTGAAATGGACTTACACAAGTTTAGAGTTCTGAGTTTAAGCTTTATAAGCTGCTGCTTGGTAAATCCCTCCCCCCCGCCCGTCCCCCCCCCCGCACCCCCCTCATGGCTGGTGGTTAGCAGAAGGTGGCATTTGAACTCAAGTGTGTCTGACTCCCAAGTCCATGTTTTTAACTGTATTCAGCCAGGTCTCCTTATACTGCACATGACACTGTGCCCTGTCCATAAATTGCCACTGGGTCAATTCTAAATCACAGCGAACCTACAGGACACAGTAGGACTACCTGATAGGGTTTCCAAGGAGCTACTGACCTTTTTGTCAGCAGCCAAGCTCTTAACCACTGCACAGTGGAACTCAATTGTATGTGTATGATCTAAACAACAATGTCATTTGAGGTCATAGGGATAATTAAAAAACAAATACAAGACAGATGCAGATATCAATTTTTACTTCACGATTCAGAAAGAAAGCAATTAAGTTACAATAAATTAAAAGGCATTCATGGAGCAAGATCCCAGAGAACACAGCCAGACAGAGAATTACCTCTGTCAATCATGCATATTATACTGTGTAAACTTCAATAACTAGAATTTCTAGTTTCAAGAACTAGAATTTCAAGAACTGCTTCACATAGTGAATGAAAGCATTTTCTAAGTTTTTAACCTCAAAGAAATCAATAGTAACTTCACTGGCACCAACTTCACATGTTTGACCGATGTCTGAGGACCAATTAATTTAATAATCAGACCTAAGCCTACATTTAAAGGAAACAATATATTTGTTTGTCATTTTGGACATTCAAGATTATAGACCAGTTAGTACCTAATTCTAAATGAAACTGATTTTTCTGTATCTCTCATTTCACACTGGGGGACCAGTTCCTTTAATATATACCACTTTCATGTGGAAATCACTCTCATAAAAGCATAAACATAACATTCAGTTGGCACAGCTGAAGAATCCTAGCAAGCTCATTAAGGCATGTTATGAATTGAATAATGTCCCCTCAAAACACACACTGGAATTGTAATCCCTAACCCTAAGGAGGCCATTCGGTCAGGGAATAGGGTTTTCTCTGTTGTATTAGTTAGGCGATACTAGAGAGGAGTATGTCCTAAACGTAATCACTTCTTGGTTACAAGAAGAGTAGATTGGACTCATAGGCTCAAGCCCACAAAAGAAGACAGGAACCATGTGAGGGCACTCTACCAGCCAAGGAACCCACAACGGAAGCAGCCGACACATTCAGGACCCAAATTTGGATTGTTAGCCTCTAGAAGTGCTGTGAAAATAATTTTGTGTTCTTCTGAGCAAACTTGGCATTTCTGTTCTGGAAACTCTCACAAACTAACACGAGGTGCAGGTCCCTCTTCCTTGTCAGAGCAGTGACTTTGCTTTTCCCGTACAGCATGATTTGGCTGGTAGTTGGGGCCTCTGACTTCCTTCCTGATAAGCCTTGTGCATTCTTCCTCCTTTGCACCACAGACACGTCATATACCAGCAGCATTTATTTTGAGTGCCTGTCTCTCTTTGGGATGTCACTTAACCTGCCCTTCTTCCTCCAACAGTAAGGAGGATACCTGGAACCCAGTGACTGTTGAAGCAGAGGCAGAATTTAGGTCTGGCAGATAGGGCACCTACCCTGGATGCTACTTGAGGAGGGGTGCCGTTGCTAGCTATGAGAGATCATTCAGCAGTTTAAAACTAATTGGCTCCTTGCCATAAAAAACCCAGTGCTGTTGAGTCGATTCTGACTCAGAGAGACCCTATAGGCCAGAGTAGAACTGCTCCATCGAGTTTTCAAGGAGTGCCTGGTGGATTTTAACTGCCGACCTTTTGGTTAGCAGATGTAGCACGTAATCCACTGCTCTGCCACGGTTTTCTACATTGCCGTAGGCAGCTGTTTTCCATAGATTGGCACCTGGTTGAGTGGAAACTTTTTATTTAAACTACTGACTTGCCCGAAAAGTTCTAGATCGCTTTAAAATGAAACAATCAGCATTGAGAGTGTGTCTCTGCTCCCTGTTTCTAAGATTCTGTGTGAATGGAAACTTTATTTTGTAAGCTTCCTTTGGGGCCCCTTGAAAGTATTCCCGTGTGTTCTTGTCTGCCAGATTTAGTAGCCTGCTGAACCTGGCCCTGATTAATAAGGGAGAGACCACGAAGCAGCCCTGGGATGCACGGAAACATCTAAAATCAATCATTCATAGGTTTGGAGTATTTACTCATTTGTTAACTCATTAATCTGTGACCTGTATTCTGGTTCCTACATTTTTATAGGGCAAAGAAAATATAAAATAAAAATAGGGCCCAACAGCATATTATGGTAAAAAAAAAAAAAAAAAAGAGGATTGATTTACACGGAACCATGCTGTACTTCATCACATCTGCAATGCCTTCGATGATGACATGCATCATTCTATTATATATGAAAGGAAACTGGAAACCCACAAACCACAGCAATGAAACCGACATAATGCCTCTGTATGATTAAGAATTTCTATACTGATAGAACTGTTTTTTTTTTTTTTTTTTAACAAAGCTGTTATAATGTTTCACTGTTGTGCCTATATGAAAAGAAATAAAGGAGGGGCAGAGTCAAGATAGCAAACTAAACACATGTCTCCCTAAATCCCTCTGGAAACCAAGACCTGAACTGATAATTGAATGGAGCCTTCTGGACACCTAGTGAGCTCTAGGATGTGGCAAAGGGCTGTTAATTTGGACTTCATACCAGTGAACACAAAATCTCCTCTCTTTCACTGACCCTACTCTCAGCGAGTGTGGACTTGCCCACACCAAAGGTAACTTACCATTTTGATTTTTCTTTTTTTCCTTCTATATTGACTGGTGGGCAGAGCTGGGACTTGACGGGTCGCTGATCTCAGATACACTGCTGGTGGATTCGGCAAGTGCATGTTCTGCAAGCTCGGCTTTGGACTCTGTGCATCTCAGCTCCTTTCACCTGTCTTTCTGCCTCCGCCACGTGGTAGCCATACGGATGTGGCGATGAGCTTGTGTGGGACACCGTCTTGATCCATTGGGAGACAGAGATGCCTAGGCAGAGACCCCAGCTGGACTTGGTTCCTGGGCTGGGAGGTGGCACCTGCCAGGGGAAGAGTGCTTTTCTGGCAGGGAGGTGGTGTTTTACACCGTGTTGCCTGGGGCTGGAGCCAGCAGCAGAGGCTGTGGACCCTGGGCATCTTGGCACTCTTAGACTCCCTTTCTGCTAGTAGCCGGGTCCCAGCCAGGTGGCGAGCTTGTGCAGGATGCCATCTTCTTCTGCTGGGAGGTAGGGATAGCCATACAGAAGCCTCAGCTGGACCTAATTCCTGGGGTAGGAGGCAGTGCCTGCCCAGAAGAGTGTGCTTTTCCAGCAGAAAAGCAGAATTCTACATAGTATTGCTTACAGCTGTGGCCCTACAGCAGAGGCCAGCAGGGCAGTAACCTTCCCGTATTTTGAACTAATTTATAACACCTGGGGTTTGATATAGAGGTGCTTACTTTGCCAGCTGGGAAGAGGGACGTATACACCTGAAAACCTGACTGACTTCGGAAGTTGTCAGATACTTTTTACTTCTCATTTTAAGGCAGCTCAGAAGGTAAATACAAAAAGATTACATATAGAGCCCTCCTAGACCTTATACAAGATGCAGCAGAGCAAAATGAAAAATTAAGCAAATTGTTCGATCTGATGCAACATCAGTATTCTGAAATCCAACCGATCAAGACCAAAATCAAAGACATAGAAACTTTAGTTCAAAGCCAAGAAAACAGACTGAAACAAATGGAAAATAGGCTTTCTGATTTGGAAGACAGAGCTACTGACTCTAGCATCTATGAGGAGAATCAGAAAAAAGAAACAAGAAAAATGAAGAAGCATTAAGAAGCATGTGGTAATCTATTAAGAGGAACAATCTATGATTAATTGGAGTTTCTGAACGGGGCAGGACGCCTGAGAACACAAAGAGTACTGTTGCTGAGCTGCTGATAGAAAACTTCCCAGAAATTATGAAAGAAGAGAATATAGAGATCCAAGACATGTACTGAACACTGCTCCATATAGATCTCAAAAGAAAGACTCCAAAACATATTCTAATCAAGCTTAACCAAATGAAACACAAGCAGAAACTCTTAAAGGCAGCAAGACTCAAAGCAAAGCTAACATTCATAGGGAAACCCTGTAGGCTTTCGTCGAATTTCTCAGCACAAACAATGCTGGCATGGAGAAAGTGGGGTGACACATTCAAAGCCCTGAAGAACAAGAACTTCCAACCAAGAATTATATGTCCAACAAAACTATCTTTCAAATATGAAAATGAAATTAAGACATTTGCTGATAAACAGAAACTCAGAGACTTTGTAAAAACCAAACCAAAGCTATAGGAAATATTCAAAGGAACTCTTGGCTTAGAAGAACAAAATCGCCAACTTTATATTTTAGAAGAACACATCATCCAAAATCCTACTTAGTTAGGGAAGGCTCCAAACTCAATCAAACCTATAATAGTGAAAGAAATGATCCAGTGATCCCATCATGAAAACTATGATATCATCATATTAAAAAGAGGGTTGTACTACAGTTGTCATAGTCCTTCCAGATGGAGAGGAAGCTAACAAGACTGGTAGTAATAAAATTGGGTTTATGCATAGTTTATTAAGAGGGATCATAGGGGGAGCCTTAAAACACAATAAAGAAGCAACATACCTTATCAAGAAAAGTAATACAGGAGTCTCAACAACCACAAAACCAACCCTGAAAAAAGTGAAAAATCAACTCATAAAGAAGAATGTTCCAGAACAGATTAATAAGAATAACAGAGAAACCATTAACACAAAAATATATCACAATGGCAGCACTGAACACATACCTATCAATAATTATGTTGAGTGTGAATGGACTGAACACTCCAGTAAAGAGGCATCAAGTGACATCTTGGATCAAAAAACATGACCAATCCATAGGTTGCCTACAAGAAACTCATCTTAGACTTAAAGATATGAACAAACTGAAGATTAAAGGGTGGTATAATATGTATCAAGCTAACAATGAACAAAGAAGAGCAGGGGTGGCAATTCTAATCTCAGATAAAATCACTTTTAATGTAACATCCACCATCATGGACAAGGATGGACACTGTTGCTGGAACGTTCAATACACAAACAGGACTTAACAATATTAAATATTTATGCACCTAATATTAGAGCACCTAACTACATCAAAGAAATGCTGACTACAGTCAAAAAAAGGGATAAATCATTCCACAATAATAGTGGGAGACTTCAGCACTCCACTCTCAATATTGGACAGATCATCTAGAAAAAAGCTTAGTAAAGACACAGAAGACCTCATTGCCACAATTAACCAACTAGACCTCATAGATATATACAGAACATTCTATCCATCAGTGGACAACTACACCTTGTTCTCCATTGCACATGGAGCATTCTCCAGAATAGACCATGTGTTAGGACATAAAGCAATTCTCAACAAAATTCATACCACTGAATTAATGCAAAGCATCTTCTAAGATCATAAAGCCATAAAAGTTAAATCAACAGCAGAAAAAACATAGATAGATAGTGGAACTCATGGAAATTGAAAAACATCTTGCTCAAAAAGCCATGGGTTATAGAAAAAATGAAGGATGAAATAAATAAATTTATGGATTCCAAAAGAGAATGAAAACACTTCCTACCAGAACCTATGGGATACAGCCAAAGCAGTGCTCAGAGGTCAGTTTATCTCCATAAATGCGCATGTCTGGAAGGAAGAAAAAAGCAAATCAAGGAACTAACCCTACAACTTGAAAAAGTAGGAAGAGAACAACAGAGGAAATTCTCAGGCACCAGAAGAAAACAGATCATAAAGATTGGAGTAGAACTGAACAAATTAGAGAATAGAACAACTGAAAAAAAATTGAAAAGATGAAAAGCTGGTTTTTTGAAAGCCAAGCCAAAGCCAAGTGCTGCTGAGTTGGATCTGACTCATGAAAAGATCAACAAAATTGACAAGCCATTGGCTAAACTTACTATAAAACAACAAGAAAGGAAACAGATAATCCAAATAAGAAATGAGAGGGGAGCTGTCACAACAGATCCAACAGAAATAAAAAATATCATAACAGAACATCATGAAAGACTGTACTCTAACAAATTTGAAAACCTAGAGGAAATGGACAAATTCCTTAATTCATATCACCTACCAAAATTATCACAACGTGAAGCAGAATAACTTAATAAACCCATCACAAAGGAAGAGATTGAAAAGTCATCAAAAAACTGCCAACCAATAAAAGTCTGGGCCCAGATGGCTTCACTGCAGAATTCTACCAAGCTTTTAGAGAAGAATTATCTCCAATGCTACTAAGACTATTTCATGCTATAGAAAAGGATGGAACACTCCCAGACTCATTCTATGAAGCCAGCATAACCCTTATACCAAAGCCAGGAAAAGACCCCAAAAAAAGGAGAACTACAGACTGATATCACTCATGAATCTAAGTGCAAAAATCTTCAACAAAATTCTTGCCAATAGAATACAATAACATATCCAAAAAATAATCTATCATGACCAAGCTGGATTCATACCAGTGATGCAAGGCTGGTTCAACATCAGAAAAACAGTTAATGCAATCAACCACATAAATACCACAAAAGACAAGAATCACCTGATCTTGTCTATTGATGCAGAAAAGGGATTTCATAAAGTCCAACACTCATTCATGCTAAAAACTCTCAGCAAAATAGGAATAGATGACAAATTCCTCAATGCAATAAGGGCCATTTATACAAAGCCAGCTGCCTACATCATCCTGAATGGAGAGAGAATGAAACAGTTTCCCTTGAGAACAGGAACTAGACAAGGATGCATACTGTCACCTCTCCTATTCAACATCGTACTAGAAGTTCTAGCCAGAGCAATTAGACAAGACCATGAAATAAAAGGCATCTGCATCGGCAAAGAAGTGAAAATCTCCCTATCTGCAGATGATATGGTGTATATGTACGGAATCCTAAAGAATCCATAAGTAAACTACTCAGACTGATAGAAGAGTTCAGCAGAGTCTCAGGATACAAGATAAACATAAGTAAATCAGTAGGATTCCTTTATACCAACAATGACATTATTAAGGCAGAAATCACCAAGTCAATACCATTTACAATTAGCCCCTAAGAAGACAAAGTATCTAGGAATAAATCTAATCAGAGAAATAGCAGACCTTTACAAAGAGAACTACAAGTCCTTACTACAAAAATCTCAGAGAGACTTGCATAAATGGAGAAACCTACCCTGGTCATGGATAGGAAGACTTAACATTGTGAAAATGTCTATTTTACCTAAAGCAATCTACTTATATAATGCAATCCAAATACAAAGGCCAGTGACATTTTTTAATGAGATGGAGAAGAAAATTGCTGTCTTTGGAGAGGGAAGAAGCCCCAGATAAGTAAAAGACTACTGAAGAAGAAGAACACCCTGGGAAGCCTCTCACTACCCAACTTTACAACTTATTACTGCCACAGTAATCAAAACAGCCTGGTACTGGTACAAAAAGAGACAGATAGATCAATGGAAAAGAATTGAAACCGCAGAGGTGACACCATCTTCCTATGAACAGCTGATATTCAACAAAGGTCCTAAGACACTAAACTAGGGGAAAAAGTACCTCTTCAACAAATGGTGCTGGCACAATTGGATATCCATCTGCAATAAACTGAAACAAGACCCATGTCTTACACCTTATACAAAAACCAACTTGAATTGGATAGAAAACTTTAATATCAAATCTAAAATGATAAAGCTCATCCAAGAAAAAGTAGGAACAACAGTGGAAGTTTTAAGACAAAATTTAGACTTCAAAATCTGGCAAACAATCCACAAACAACAGAAAAGAGATAAATGGAAACTATTAAGAATCAAACACTTTTGCTCATCCAAAGACTTTATTAATAGAATTAAAGGCCCACCTACAGAATAGGAAAACATATTTGTCAACTATATGTCAAACTAAAGCCTGATATCCACAATCTATAAGATGCTACAAAATACCAACAATAAAAAGATAAATCATCCCATTAAGCGATGGGCAAAGGAGATGGACAGACACTTCACTAAAGAAGAGATCCAGGCAGCCAAAAAACACATGCGGCCATGCTCACAATCATTAGCTATTAAAGAAATTCAAATCAAAATGACAATGAGATAGCACCTCACCCCAACAAGGTTGGCCATGATCCAAAAAATGCAAAACAACAAATGCTGGAAAGGCTGTGGAGGAATTGGAACTCTCCTACACTGTTGGTGGGATTGCAAAATGGTGCATCCTTTTTGGAAAGCCATCTGGCACTTCCTTAAAAAGCTGAGTATAGATATACCATTTGACCCAGTAATTCCATTGCTCAGGATATATCCTATGGAACCAAGGCCATTTACACCAACTGATAAATGCCCGGGAAGGTTTATGGCAGCACAGTCCACAATAGCAAAAAGATGGAATCAACCCAGATGCCCAACAGTTGAGGAATGGATAGGTAAACTATGCTATACATACTCAGTGGAATGCTATGCAATGATAAAGAACAGTGATGATTTTAGGAAACATCTCATAACCTGGTTTGAATTGGAGGACATTATGTTGAGTGAAAGCAGTCAGCAACAAAAAAACAAATATTGTATGAGACCCCTACGATAAGAACTTTAAAACAAACTCATGCATACATAGAAGAAAAGACTCTTTGATTGCTTCAAGGGTGGGGAGGGAGGGAGGGCGAGGAGGGAAGGCTTTAGATAGTTGATAGAAATTTGGTTGGGTGAAATCTGTGACAGCACACATTACAAAGAACATCAATATTAACTGGACTTCAACATAACATGATTACTCCTCCCATCTTAATCCAATATTACAAGGACAGAGTAGCTGGGGCTGGGGGCTGGGAACTATGCTTTCAGGGGAAACTGAGGCCAAATGGCACAATTAGCATTTTGCTAAGAGACCCCTCTGTACCCCACATTGGTGGGTGGCATCTGGGGTCTTAAAACCTGCCAAGCTGCCATCTGAGGGTACCGAAAATGGTCCAAACTTAGCATGAAAGGGTATACACCAAGGATCAAAATAACATGGGGGAAAGAGAACCCAGAAGGCAGAGAGACCCATGTGAGTGGGTGACTACATTGACTTGTGACCAGAAGAACTGGATGGTGCCTGGCCACCACCAGTGATAGCGATGATGGAGCTCACAAAGTTGAGTGTCAGTGGCAACACAAGAATAAAAAGGGATGCACTCTGAGAGCTCTATTAAAAGACCACAATTGATGATCCAAAGGCTTCGGGGTTCCCCTGGGAACATGGCGCCTGGCCCTGATGCTGCCCCTGTCCATAAATCATAATGGAGGTCAACTCTTGTAAAGGAATCAATTGGACTTGGTGACACAGAGTGGCAATGTCATGTGTGCACTTTATGGTTCTATGCATCTATAGGGTGTCATCCTCTTACTGGAGGCAGGGAGTGGGTAGAGAGGAGTGGTAGGAGATTGTTGGGAGGATAAGACGTGTATGGAGTGGAGAGGAAGAATGTGCTGTCACCGGGCAGGGAGAGCAGTGGCAGCTGCATATAGGTGGGCATGTAATTTATAAAGGAATGTACATTTTCATTCAATCATAATAGTAAAGAAAAAAGAAGGAGAAAAAAATAAGAGTTCAAAAACATATTCGTATTCAAAATCTTGCCTTTCGTCATCACATTGCAATGCCGAGTCCTGGATGGCTCCATTTGTTTCACAAAATGCCATCATGTCAGTGAGAACAGATGGTGCCATGTTTCCAAGGAGAGGGTGCCGCTGTTGTCACTGTTGCTGCTGGGCACTGACACTGGTGCTGACGGGTGTTTTCTTTCGCTTTGTGTGTGAATGCAGTAAATATATGTGTAACTAAACATTTGCCATTTAAACTATTTTCAAATGATACTCGTTGTGTTCATCGTGTTGTTCAAATACTGCTTTATCTGTTGTTAGATTTTACCACCATCATTAGCAAAAGTTCAAAAGCCAAACAAACCTGTCCTAGTCAAGTGGATTCCAACTCAGAGCAAACCTATAAGACGGAGTAGAACTGCCCAGGGATTTGAGCTGCTGACCTTTTAGTTAGCAATCAAGTTCTTAACAACCACACCACTAGGGTTCCGCAGCAAAAGCTCAGTGTTGGTCTTATCTGGTCTTTCTCGAAGGTGTCAGTGGAAGACGTTCAGACAACCAGTAACAAACTAAGTTAACAATAATCAGATAAATAGTATCTTATAATTTAAATGTGATTAAAAATAAATAAATAAAATCCAGTGCCACCGAGTCGATTCCAACTCATAGCAACCCTATAGGGCAGGGTAGAATTGATCCACAGAGTTTCCAAGGAGAAGGTGGGGGATTCAAACTGCCAACCTTTTGGGTAGCAGTCTGAGCTCTTAACCATTATATCACTATGGTTTCCTTAAATGCTATAACCAAAACCACAAACTTGTTGCCATCAAGTCACTTCTGACACATAGAGATCTTAGAGGTCAGAGCAGAAATGCACCGTAGAGTTTCCAAGGAGTGCCTGGTGGACTTGAACTGCCAACCTTCTTGTTAGCAGCTGTAGCATGGAACCACTATGCCATCAAGGTTTCAGTAATTAATAAAAGCCAAAACTGACTCTGATGGCTTGCTGGTAAAAACATCTCCACCCAGAAGGTTGGAGGGATTCCATGTGAAAAGGGACACATGTGAGGAGCAAGTATGCAACAGTGCCAGACGCTAACCAAAACTAAAACCAAATCCACTGCCACTGAGTCAATTCCAACTCATAGCAACCCTACAGATGTCAGCGAAACATTTCAAGTCTAGCAATACTAGCATCTACATCTGGTGCTATTTTAACAACTAGTGTTTAGTATACTCGGATCCGATTTGACGGCACTTGGCTTTGGCTTGGCTTAGTATACAAAAATAGAAACCTATTAAAGTTCATGTCTTTTCCAGCAAGAACACATGAAAGAATTTGCATCCTGACACAAGTTTGAGTCCTGTTGGGATAAATGTTCACCCATCAAGAGACAAAGCATAGCTCCCCAAACCTTCTACAAAGAGTGTCGGGGAAGCAGGTAGGAGTACCCAAGGTGAACCCATTTTATGTTTCAGTGTATCACTAGGGCAATACGACCAGGAATTAGTGGGCAATTAGCCTGGGATTTGGGTTCCACATTTGCTGTTTTCGTTGATTATTGTTGTAGTCATTAGGTGCTACCCTGGTGGTTCCAACTCACAGCAGCCCGACGCACAACAGAACGAAACACTGCTCAGCCATGCATTGCTGCGCTCTCTGTGTCAAGCCGCCTCATCGTGGGTCTGCCTCTCTTTGGCTGATCCTCCACTCCACCAGGGATGACGTCCTTCTCCAGGGGCTCCCTGCTGACAATGTGGCCAAAGTACGTAAGTGCAGTCTCGCCATCTTTGCTTCCCGTCATTGGTTATTAGCAAATTAGACCTAAAAAAAAGAAAGACGCAAAGTGAAAAGGTAATTTCAAAAGAGAAGAGAAGGAAATGGAAAGAAGGAGATGCATCTGGCATTATGTTGTTGATGTGAAGAAGAAGAGTACGGTGAGTCCTGATTCTACTGCCACCCTGAAGAAGAAGCTGAATAGGGCAACTAAGAAGTGACCGTGGCACCCACAGAAGGACATGTCCCCAGACCTTCACAGGGAGGCTGCTGGGAGCTGGGACGCGCTTACTGGGAGGCCTGTAACCAATATAAAATAGTTGTTGTCCAGTGGCGCCAACTTACGATGACCTCCTGTGTGTCAGAGCAAAACCACCCGTAGGGTTTTCGTGGCTAACCACCAGGCTTTCTCCTCAGGGGCCTCTGGGCAGACTCAACCCCCCAATGCTGTGGTTATTGGCCAACTGTGTTAGCTGATTGTATCATCCAGGCATTTGTTCCCATCTCTGCCTGCTCCTGGAAGCCATTCTTGATTTCACCACCAAAGTATTCACTTTCCTCTCAGAACTGGCAAGCACGCTTTTGCTTCTCTGTGATTAGAAATATGAGATATCTTTAGAAATAAAACACCACTAAGGAGTTTTTTTCTAGCACTTGTGTTTATATGCAAAAAAATGCTAACTAATGTAGTTGCTTTTATTTTACTTGTATCGATGCATTTTTATAATATCAAAAACAAACAAAAACTTTTTACCACTGAGTCCATGTCAACCCACAGAGACCCCATGGGACAGAGTAGAACTGACCTATAAGGTTTCCAAGGAGTGTGTGGGGGATATGAACAGCCAGCCTTTTGTTTAGCAGATGTGAATCGTCACTACTATACCACCAGCGTTTCCTGTAATTCTTGTAATTTCTTGTAATGGCTACCTTAAATCACTTAGGAAACAAGTGGGGTATAAACAACATGCAATTAATATGCATATAAAAGAAATCTCCCCGAACTATAATGCTGTCTCATAAATTCAACTATTGGAAATTGGAAACTGACTCAGAAAATCTAGAGGACGTTCTCTCTAAATTTCTCCATTTTACACGGTGTGAGTTGCATTTGTGTCCTTTTTCTCCTCCTAAATTCTCCTCCCAACAAGCTACTTTAATTCTGATTACTGTGAGAGGTTAAACAGGCCCTTTAAACCTTAACCACTGAGTTTCTGAAATTCAGAAGACCAGCTAGCAAGTTGTGTTCATTGTTCACCCAGACCAGCTTATTCCAAAGCCATTTCGTTTCACAAAACTGTAAATTTAGTGTTTGAGTCAATGCAGGCAGTTCTCTGAGGCCCATTGTCTGAAGAACCCTTTCCTAATTCCAAATTCTTATGCTGATTTATCAGTTAGGGTCCAAACACAAAGGAGAAGAAAGTTTTTATTGTAAGAAGCTTGGCATCTATGAAGCAGACTTAGGTTGACTTCTTTGCGTCGTAACAGGTGTTTTCTTTCAGATGATGCCCTTCTCTGATTGCCAGTACCACCAGGTCACTGTCTTAGCCTGGTCTCTTGCCACCCTTTTGATTTTTTTAGGACTTTGCAATTGTCTTTACTCCTCAGTGTCACGTGAGGCCATGGCACGGGCGCAAAAACAGCAGCCTTTGTCTATAAAACGCATATCTTTGAGCAAAAGAAATATAAATCACAGGCTTGAAAACTCTGATAAAATAGATCCACGTATTGACACTTTCTAAGCCAGTGGAAACACGTGACCCTCAGGAAACACTTGCTAAGGTTGCTGAAAATGTCTTAAAAAGGAGAAAATGGCAAGTGTGGTTTCAGCATTGAGTTTCTTAACTGCTTTACAACTCTGACATCTAGTGGTCAATTGGTATTTCTAGGGTAGCTAGAGAAGACATCTATCTGTTCAAAAACCAAACTAAACCCAGTGCTGTCGAGTCGATTCCAACTTATTGCAACCCTATAGACAGAGTAGAACTGTCCCATAGAGTTTCCAAGGAGCTCCTGGTGGATTTGAACCTCAGAGCTTCTGCTTAGCAGCCATAGCACTTAACCACCACCCCACCAAGGTTTCTAATCTTTGTTCGAGTTCACTGTGATTTAAATCTTGCATAGATATTCACATGTCACTCTTACAAGGTCACTTTTCAGATGTCCAGGAGTTGAGTCCAACTCAGTTGGACATGTGCCTCATAAGGTTTTCAATGGCTGATTTTTCTAAAGTAGATGGCCAGGACTTTCTTGTGAGGTACCTCTAACCTCCTGCTTAGCAGCTGAGCATTTTAGTCGGACTGGATTAAAAGGTGAACAGTACAAAATTATGAAAGTTACTCAGATGTCTGTCATACCTGCCCAGTGTCAAATAGCTCAGCTGACAGTGTACTGGAAGATATGAGTTCCAGGCAATCACTTCACAAGACAAAGGTCAGAGAAAGGAGACAGCCTAGCACAGTGCATCGGTCTTCACACCAGTGGCAGTATAAACTATTTCACATGGAGCTATCTGACAGGTATTTAACATGACATGCTTCTAACATCAATGTTTTCCCAGCAAACTTGAAAAATAAATATTATAATCCTCATTTTAGAGATGACAAAACTGAGTGAGTAAATGATTTCCTGAGTTGCCCAGATTCTTATAAACAGAACTTGGAGACTCAGACCACCTCCACAAATCCTTTCCTTTTTGGCTGGGCTATCATGACCCCACCATACCATGTTGCCTTTATTATTGAGCAAGGAGAGAAGTATGATTTTTTTTTCCTCCTTGAATTGATAAATGTTATGAGATCTCCTATTCGGAGTTTGAAGAGAACAACAACCACAAAACAAAACAAAACAAAACAAAAACCAAACAACAGAACAAAAACTGCTTAATACAGAGTTTTGAGTTTATCCTATTCAAATGTCATGCCTATGAATTCTATGGCTGCTGTTGGTTGTCCTCTAGCCAATTCTGACTCATGAAAACTTCAAGTGTTACACAGCAGAACTTCCCCATGGGGTTTTCTTGGCTGCAATCTTTGTGACAGGAGATTGCCAGGTCTTTTCTTCCACCTTATGGCTGGGTGGGTTTAAAATGACAACCTTTAGGTTAGCAGTCAAACGTGATCCACGTATACCACCTAAGGTCCTTAGGTGGACTCTCCCTTTGATCTCGTCATTTTCCTTTATTGCTATTGTTAGTTGCCATTGAATTGATTCTCAGTCACGACAACCCCATAGGACAGAGTAGAAGTGCTTCTTCACAGAGTTTTCAAGGCTGTGACCTTTCACAAGTGGATCACTGGGCCAGTTTCCTGAGGTGCCTCTGTAGAGGTTCACATGACCAGTCTTTTGGCTAATAGCGGAGTTCATAACTGTTTATGTCACCCAAAGACACCTTCTAGTTGGAGGCTGTATTAGAACAGAAAGGACAAGCAAAAACGCCTTACTGCTTTCACATCCCCATTTTCTCTGGCCAGAGCACACGTTCTGATGCCACCGATCGCTTCTCTTTGGAAGTCTTGCTGACCCTTTTCCTGTGAGTAGCGCCTTGAGAGCCTCTGTGATTGCCCAAGTAGGAAGATGCTCTTTGTATTCCTTTAACCTACATCTTCCAACCTCGAGCAGCTCAGTGATCTACTCTAAGATGTAAAACTCGGAGATTACAGGGCTCAGGCAATAGCCACTCCTGAGCCGATGTTATTTTCTAGAAGATTTCTCCGAATCACCAAGAGACCGATCAACCTACCCAGAGGGTCCTTCCACATTCTTTGTCTTAATCAGATAGCTTGACTGTCAATGAGCTACAGTGATGTTTCAGAAGCAACATCCTACAAAACAATACCCCGCAAGTGATCTAGAAAACATTGTTAGGTGTGGTAACAGCGGAGGGAGTGGGCGGTGATTTGCAGGAAGAGTTTGCGGATGGGAAACCCGTTGAGCTGGGTGGCTTTCGCTGGGTACAACGGTCATTGGCTCTTTAACCCTGAGCTAATAACACTAAAGATTGAGAGAAAGTGCATGGGACAGCCCACAGAGTAGATGGTGACATGCCTCTGGGCAGTGCAGCAGGACCCCAGCCAGCCCCGGGTCGTGCAGCAAGAGCTGGAGGTAACAAGGACGGGAACCTCTGACTGAGCTCGTGACACACCTAGTGTCTCCAAAGCCGCAGCACGCCTGCCCAGTGACACTAGAATGGGCACTGGTTTTTATGAAAGGGTAAATGGGTCCCCTTTTAAGACATTAGCAGTACCCTCCTCTATAAACTGGATTTTGGGGGGCGGGACTGAGACCAGGCCACCATCGAACCTGCTCCAGTGGCTTGCTTTTTATAAATGGTAACAACTTTAAATTGCCAACACTTTGTAAAGTGTCTCTGAGTGTGCAGTGTCACAGGATGGGATGTTAGAGTCCTCCTACTAGCAGCCCCACGACAGTTTGGGATTTAGAACACAACCTGTAAGTGTGTACACATGTATCACGGACAGCGTTGTCTCCCCGTATGTGCTTGAGCTTGATAATTTCCACCCCTCTCACCCTGAGTCTGCCTCTGCTTCCCCCTTCCTGTCACCCAGTTGCAACACCAGCATCGCAGTTTCCCAAGCCTAAAAGTCTGGGATAACCCTTCGTTTTCTCTTTCTTTCACAGGCCACATTCTCATATATTGTAACTCCCATTGGCTCAAGCTGCAAAACATTCCCATAATCCAATCATTTCTCACCACATCTAGTACAATCATCTGATGCAAACCATCAGCTTCCCTCACCAGAAGTACCGCACTGGCCTCCTGCATGGCTTCCCTATCCTCTCCTTATTTCCCAAAGTCTCCTCTTCACCAGCATCCGGGAGATTTTGTAAAAATGTAAGCCTGTCATGCACATTTCCCCTGTTCTTCCCATTCTATGATCTAAAAACACCTACATGTCCTCTCTGATCTCATCTCCCGTCGCTGTTCCCCACTCACCGATCCCTGCCTGCTCTGCACTGCTTTCTCTTCCTCAAGCCCCGAAGACATGCTCCTACCTTGGGACCCTTGCTGCGTTGGTTACTCTGCCTGGAAAGTTTGATACTGGCACTGTCTTCATGCTTCTGATCAGTGAGGTCTTCCTTGATCCCTCCGTAGGAAGCCTGTGATCTCTTCACCCTTCCTGTTTCTTTCCTTCTTATCGTATCTTCTTTTACTCTATAGGATTTACCATCTGATACAGAATGTATTTATTGTTTAATTATTCATTGTCTGACTTTCTCTATAGGATGCAAGATCCGTGAAGCCAAAGAAGTTTTCTACCCTGTTGCCTACTGTACCTTGTGCTTAAAATAGTGCCTGGCATTTGCCCAACAAATATTTGCTGAATGAATAATTGGCTAGGAAACATTAATAAATTAGACCTTCTGCTGTAGGGAGGGAAATGCTGGTGGCTTAGTGGGTTAAGTGCTACATCTGCTAACCAAAAGGCCAGCAGTTCAAATCCATCAGGCACTCCTTGGACACTCTATGAGGCAGTTCTATTCTGACATCTAGGGTCTCTATGAGCTGGACGCAACTTGATGGCAGTGGGTTTGGGTTTTAGTTTCTCCAGGGAAGGAAAACCTAGTGGCATAGTGGTTAAGTGCTATGGCTGCTAACCAAAGGGTCGGCAGCTCGAGTCCACCAGGTCCTTCTTGGAAACTCTATGGGACAGTTCTACTCTGTTCTGTAGGGTCGCTATGAGTTGGAATCAACTCCATGGCAGTGAGTTTGGTTTTGATTCTCTGGGGTCAGAATAAACTTGTCAGCAATGGGTTTGATTTGGTTTTGGTTTCTGTGAAATAATAATGGATCCAATTTTTACCTTATTGGTGATGTGTGCAGGTAAATCAAACTATTTTGGTCTTACGACTGAATTTTTCCATTTTGAAAGGATAATATCTGAAAGCTTCATTAATGTAAACTTTGTATGTATAAGTAAATGCAGTTAACTCCTGGTAGACATTTGCCATGGCAAGCCAATGTAGTCATAAGAAGACGAAGTCCCAAATTTGTTGCTGTGGAGTCGATTCTGACTCATAGCAACCCTATAGGTCCAAGTGGAACTGCCCCACAGGTTTCCCAAAGGACGACCAGTGGATATGAACTGCCGATGTGTTGGTTAGCCTCTGGGCTCTTCCCACCACACCACCAGGGCTCCATTAATGCAGCAAGAGAAGGTTTGAATTCTGAATAAAATATCAACCCTGATCTTAGGCAATTTTCAATTTAGTAAGGGAAACAGACCCAGATTTAAATAATTTCATCTTTATTCACCAATTGTGTAGTGCCTACCCATTAGAGGTTGAACATCAAAAGTTACCAACTATGCTCGTATAAAGCGCTGGTACCTACTGAGGGCTCAACAATGGTGGGTGATGCTTTAATTGTATAATGAGAGAAGAAATGAGTTGTGCTGATAGGTGACACTGCAGGAAGTTTTTAAGCCGTCTTTACTGTTAACCAAAAGGTCAGCAGCTTGACTGCATCAGGCACTCCTTGAAAGCAACACAGGACAGCTCTGTTCTGTCCAATAGGGTTGCTGTGAGTCAGAAGCAATCTGACTGCAATGGATTTAACAGGCTTAAGGAGGCCTGGTTGCACAATGGTTCGGTTGCTTGGCTGCTAACTGAAATGCTAGAGCTTGGAGCCCACCAAGACTCCAGGAGAGAAGACACAGCGTGATCTTCTCCTGTGAATATCACAGTCTAGGAGATCTTATGGGGCAGTTCTACAGGGTCACCATGAGTCCGGAATCACTCGACAGCACATAACAACCAGGGCAAGTACAAAGTTTGGGGTAGGAAATGAGGACAAGGGACAGCAGATCTGAGGCTCCTCAGACACACTGCCTGAGGACATTGCAGGAGACAGGTGCGCACGGGGGGCAAAATCATTGTCCTGTTTTGGAAAGAGTGAAACTGCCAGGGCAGAAACAAAGCTTGAGTGTTTTGAGAATCTTGGTGCTTTTACTTTAAGAAAAGTGAAATTTCTGGGTTGCTATGGTTTGCAAAACATACACAATAAAAACAAGGGTACAATTATGTCAGTGGAGACACTATTGTTCACATGATACATTTCAACTGAGTGAGAAAAGATCATCTTTCTTTAATTTGATTTCCCTTGAAAATTGTGGTTTCAATTAAGCAGGAAAAAACTTAACGTTAAGCTTCAGGAAACAGGATTTTTTTTTAAAGTCAAAATATACAAAGTGGTGTGGTGAAATCAGACCATTACCAGATTTTTTTTCCCCCCTGAAACAGATTTGACAGTTAATCTAATTGGCTATTAAATGTACTCTTTTTATAAAACCCATTATGCCGTACTGTGTTTCAAAGCTTTGGAAGAGAAATATAAATAGTATTTAATCCTAAGCAAAATTAAACCAGTGTGATTTCATTGGGAAATAAATACTTATGAAAACTCACAAATATTCAAGAAGCAAAGTCTGTTCAATTATGACAAAATTGTCCACAGGGAAATAAATGGAAGCTTCAGGAAGAATGACTACCTGCTGTCAATTTAGAAAAAAAAAGCCAAGCCAAGTGCCATAGGAAAAAAAAAGGAAAATAAAAAATAAATAAATACAATTGAACAACGGATATTTCCTGAGAAAAGAGCACCAGTTGTAAAAAAATTAGGGAAAGCAATGATGTCATGTTAACAGGAAAGACAGATTTCTTTGTAAAAGATGCTATCACCAGTTTTAGTCTTGTTTTTGCAAAGAGCCTGTTCCTCTCAGTGTAAGTCTGCAAACCGTGACAACTAATCTTACTTTCTGGTGGCTGCCTCGTATCAAGAGAAGGAGGGCATTGCCACACTTAACAAGCCCTCTTCTAGTCCTTTTTCTGCCTTCCCAAATTCCCTCCTGCCAAGGGGGAGAATGGCACTTCTTACCAGCATGTATCAGATGGAGATTCCATAGGCTCCAGAGGGTCTCAAATTCATCCTTCTAATTCGAGAATTACTCTTAGGTAGCCCAGCAAACCCCAGTGGTGTAGTGACTAAGTGCTATGTCTGCTAACCAAAAGGTTGACAGTTCAAATCCACCAGGCGCTCCTTGGAAACTCTATGGGGCAGTTGTACTCTGCCTGTAGTGTTTCTTTGAATCAGAATGGACTTGACAGTACTGGGTTTGCTTTTCCGTTAGGTTATCCACATATGTCACTACTTCTTTTAATACACTCTACCAGTTTTCAACTCTTAGTGTCGGGATCTCTTCTGAAATGTTTGCCATAATGCAGCTCTAGGTAAACCATTTCTTCATGCTCGGACCTCGAAAACAAAGCCTTAGCACAACTGCCCCAATTCAACGCCTTCATATGTGTCCCTTGCCTTACTTTAACTCTAGTATTTATGGAAGTATATGTGTCTACCTTTCCTCAAATCTTCATCACCATCATTGATCTGCCCTAACGTGATTGTAACTCACCTATTAAAAGTTAATGCAGGTTTTTATTTTTTATTGTACTGATGGAACACAGAAAAGGCTAAGGTGCCTCGTATCAGTCCCTTGAAGGCACCACTCGCTCCAGACTCAGGACAACCTCCTGACATGGGGAGTCCTTGAAATGGCTCCTTCTAAAGTCACTCAAAAGAGGAAAAAGCAAACCTTCCTGAAGCCTAAAATACAATTTAAATGCCCATAGTTCACCAGAGAAAGCCATAAGGATGTAGATACAGGAACAATGACTCTTGACTCTATGGAACTAAGCATAGGTGCAAGTGGGAGCTTAAATATCCTTGTGTGTATGTGTGTTTGCGTACGCCTGCACACAAATACTGTGTGCTGCTAACAGCGCTCCTGCCTTGTAGAAAGTCAAATGAGTCTTACAAAACAATATTTTGATGAGTTAAGTGTAAATGAATGAGAAACAGACGGATTAAATTTCCCTTAATGCACATGGATTTAAAAATTAAGGGGAAAAAATGCTTGGCAGAGCCAGTTTTGGCTTTTGCCAAACCCAAAGCTTTGGAAAAATAGCTGGAGATGTTCAGTAATCCAACTCAGAAAACATGGTCCGCTTCCCCTCTTCCTTTTATGAAATCTTTATTTGTTCACGCACATGGTATCGGCAAAGTCCATGGAGACATTTCTATTGAAGATGACGCCTGGTTCTAAACAAGACTTTGTGAGAAAATCCCTGTGTTTATTCATGGACTTGCCAAGCATTTGCATTTATTGTGCATAATTAATGCGGGAATCTTCTGAAGACTGGTACCCTTCCTACATGCTCAGGAAAAAAAGAGCCTGGATTACTTCCTGTGTGTTAGTGTCTGTCTCTCCATCACAAACGTGTTTCCAAAGGATTCTCAATGGAAAATATCCTCCTTAATTTTCTCCACATGTTGTTCTTAGTAGGGATGATTTCTCTGACGGAGTGTCTCCTAAATCTGCCCGGTAATTCTGCACATGGTCGTCGTTAGCACCAGCGTGTGACGAATCCCAGATGTGGAAGTAATCAAAGTGATCTGTAAACCTAAGGCCATACTCTAGGGAACAAGCGACGGCTGTTTGTGGGGTCAGAACAATTAATGAGGTTCACACTGAGAGGTTTAGGTGTGGTGGGATGGTTGGTAAGGGGAGGGAGTAAGGGACTGAGGGGGAGAGAACAGGAATCTCTTGTATTTTAGAGTTACCATTAAACCTGGGTGGCGTAGTGGTTAGGCGTTATGGCTGCTTACCGAAAGGCTGTTAGTTCAGATCTACCAGGTGCTCTTTGGAAGTTCTATGGGGCAGTTCTGCTCAGCCCTATAGGCTTGCTATGAGTCAGAATTGACTTGACTGCAGTGAGTTGTTTCGTTATTCTGTCTTGGAGAGCAGGAGGAGAGAAAAGAGGAGAAATATGTGAAATCTTTAGAATTTAGTTATTGTGATGTGGGCATAATATCTTTTTCTTCTACATTTGTTCTGAAGAGAAAAGATGGCTAATTTTCTCTAAGTAGAAGTTTGAAAATAATTATGACAGTAGTTCAGACATTTACAGAATAATTTACAGAATATATACAGAATATATATATAAGCCAAGCCAAGTGCTGTATATGTATATTACTGCCAAGTTGATCCCAACTCTTAGCAACCCTATAGGACAGAGAAAAGCTGCCTCACAGAGTTTCCAAAGAGTGCCTGGTGGAGTCAAACCACAGACCTTTTGGCTAGCAGCCCTAGCTCTTAACGAGGCCGCTAGGGTTTCCATATATGGAATGCCAAAGCGACTTATAGTGACCCTGTAACAGGAAGGCCTGAAATAGACAGTAAACATACACTCGCGTGCACACGCACGTATAGCAAACTCATTACCCACAGGATTCTAGCACATGGCCACGCAATGTATTACAGAGTAGAACTGCTCTATAGGTTCTTTTTGGCTGTAATCTTTAGGGACTAAATCACCAGGACTTTTTAATGCAGCCCTACTAGGTGGAGTCAGACTGTGAAACCTTAAAAAAAAAAAAAAAATCAGAGTTACACAGGAAAACCTTAGCAGGAGTATCTAGGTGGTGTACGATGGCTAAAAGTGGATTTGGGAGCAGAACGCCTTAGATACAAACGCTGGCAACAGCACCTGGAGACGGAATGCAATTCATTGTTTCCCCTTGGAAAGCGAAGAGAATAAATACCACCTATGTCTGAAGACAGAAACTCTGCTGGTTTAGCGGGTTAAGTGCTATATCTGCTAACCAAAAGATGGGCAGTTCAGATCTGTCAGGTGCTCCATAGAAACTCTGCGGAGCAATTCTCCTCTGACCTGTAGGGTCACTATGGGTTGGTATTCACTAGTGGGATTGATATATCTGAAGATTGAGTTAAAAAATGATATTTCATTTCAAATGTCTTCTTGTTGAAAAGCATTAGAAAATCATTGATTTGAGAGACTCACGGGGGCAGAATTCAAGTTGTCATGAGTATTGTGGTTTTATCCTTCTTAAAAAAAGTCTACTGCTATTTTATTACTGAGGCCATCCCATGTCACATATTCAGTGAATTCAAACAATTAAAAAGAAATGCTGCTGTCTTGTTGATTCATACTTCCAGAGACCCTGTAGAACAGAGTAGAACTTCCTCATACAGTTTTCAGGGAATGCACAGTGAGTTTGAACTGCCGACCTTCGGGTTAGCAGCGGGGGCTTGGAGCTACTAGGCCCCAAGGGTTTCCAATATAAAACAATACAGAGGTGCGAAAAAGTTTATCTAATACACTTCCCTTCTACTTTCCAATTCTCTTCCTCCAGACACTAGCCAAGCCAGGTAGCCAAGTGTAGTCGAGTCGGATCGTAAAATTAATGATTTGCTACAGACCCTTCCACATTTTTTCCCCTCCACTTATACACATATATTCATGTGTAGGGTATTCTGAAAAGGAAAACAGGGTACATATCACCCTGCAACTTGATTTTTTTTTTCACTTTCTGCCACTTGAACTAAAGGCATTTTAGCTTTACTTCAATTTTCAAAAATTAGATGTCATTTATGAACATAGGTGCAAACATGTGGATTAAGTAGTATAATAAAAAAGTGCAAGCATAATCTACTAAGAAGTGCCACTAGCCCAATATTAGTGAATGCATTTCTGTTTTTATCACATCAGTAAATCAAAGCAGATGAACTGGATTCTCCCCGTGAAACATGGAAAAATTTCTGGTACATGCAGCATTCGTTTAGAATCTTAAGAGATCTTTTCCTAATCTGTGAACGGGAATGATGCTCTCTTAACCTAATAAAGAACGTCTGTGTCAAATGGTAATGAAGCTCGTACTGAATGCCAAAAACAGTGGAGTTAACACAAATACACAAGGAAGGAGATAAGAAGTCTTGCTACCACCGCTTCAACATTGTTCTTAAAGCACTCTGCGATATACCCAGCGCCGTCAAGACATATCCGACACATGGCGACTCTAGAGGCCAGAGTAGAACTGCCCCGTAGAGTATTGAAGGAGTGCCTGGTGGATTTGAACTGCCGACCTTTTGGTTAGCCATAGTAGCACTTAACCTACTACACCACCAGGGTTTCTGCAATATAGTAAGGAAAAAAATTAAAAATACACATACATCTATTAAGTAGGTCACATGTACTAGAACATCCAAGACTCAATAGCCGAAAAACTATTGTAACAAATAAGAGAGAGTTTATCAAGCTGGCTAATTATAAAAACATGTAAAAAATGTTAGTGATGTTTCTTTGTACCTACCACAATGAAAAGAAACAGAACATAAGAAGAAAGGTGATACAGTTCACAATAATACAAAAACATGCAAATTCATGGGGATACATTTAAGAAGATATATATATAAATTTTAGAAATAAAAATATAAATTGTTGCCGAGGGATTAAAGGATGACTTTAATAAACAAAATGATGTACAGTACACTGGTTAGCAGTCAAATTCTCAACCACTCCATCACCAGCTTTCCTAGTGTGTAATAGAGGGATGAGTACTGGCAATAGGCTGTTCTTCCCTCATCAATCTATTAATTAATAGTTATCGAAATCCTAGTGGGGTTGTGGGTTAGGTGCTGCATCTGCTAACCAAAAGATCGGCAGTTCAAATCTGCTGGGTGCTCCTTGGAAACTCCACAGGGCACTTCTATTCTGACTGCTAAGGTCACTTATGAGTTAGAATCGAGTCTGTGGCAGTGGGTTTGGGGTATAAACTTTGGAGTGGCTTTTGTTTTACTTAGTTTTCTCAAAGATCTGACAGAATAAATTGCCAATGATCATAAGACAAGTTAATAGAAGACTTATGAGTATTTAAAAACATAATAAAGCCATAATTATCAAAACAATATTTGATATCAAACTTATCCAGATACAGACATAAATTAATGGAATAGCACAATGGCTCAAAAACAGACCTTTTTATATATATAAAAATTGAGCTAAATGATAAAAGTAGTATTTTACATCAGTTGAGGCATGATGGGTTATTCCATAATTGGCAGTTTAATTACTGGATAACAGGAAGAGAGAGAAGGATGAGGAAAGGAATAAAAGAAAGAAAGGAGGAAGTAAGGAGGGAAGAAGGAGACGATGAAGGGAGGGATGGATGGCTGTAAGAAGAAAGTTCGGCTGTAGTACCAAGCACAAATTAAACCACAGATGCATTAAAGTTTTTAATTAAACAAACAAATAACAAAAACCCCTCAGCAGTATCTGAGGAAACCCTAAGTGTATATTTTTTCAATACTGGAGGGTAAAAGACTTTACCACAACATCAAAGCCTGAATCTGTGAATGGAAAAGATTTCATTGCATGTAATCAATGCCAACTCACCGTGACTCTAGAAGAACTGAGTACAACTGCCCCACAGGGGTTCCAAGGCTATAATCTTTCAGAAGCAGACTGCCACATCTTTATACAGCAGAGCAGCTGGTGGGTCACAGCTGATCTTTCACTTAGTAGCCAAAGGCTTTAACCACTGTGCTACCAGGGTTCCTTATGAAGAGAAAGACAAATGAATTTGGCTGAGTAAAATTTTCCAACTTCTTCTAGAGAAAAAGCATCATAAATAAACCTTTTCAGCAAAAATGACAGCTGATAATTTTTATTACCATTTTCTTCCTTGAACGCTTGTGATCTAGTCATAGTGAAGCTCTTTCTTTCTTCTACACTTTAATGCCCAGGTGTCTACATAGCTGCTCTCTCTTCTGATAGGAAATTGTCATAGCCTTTTTAAAGGATGGCCTTTATTCTGTATCAAATGCATTTTGCACAACCTTTGCCTCCAGAAGCTAATTTTTCTAGGAAACAGCCTTATAGACACACAAAAAGGTTCATTTACAAACACATTTTGCTACTTATATTGGAGAATTTTTAACAGTAGATATTTTTTGTTTTTATTTTAATTAATTCACGGAATGAAATACTATGCTGACATTTGCAATAATGTTCTAATATAGTGGTTGGCAAATTACGATCCATGGCCAAATCTGGCCCTCTGCGTCTTTTTGTTAATAATGTTTTATTGGAACACAGCTAAGCCAATTCATTTATATATTGTCAATGGTTGTTTTCTCACTATAACAGCAAAAATGGCTGTTTGTGAAAGAGACTTCATGTCCTGAAAAGTCCAAAATATTACTATGTATGCCTGTACAGAAAAAGTTTATCAACTTCTGTTCTGGTACAATATTCAATAACTAGATAAATGCTCATAATCTCTTAGTAAATACATTAAAGTGGAATATGGACTAGAAAAAACATAATGTAAATATATATGTATGTATAAATACACACATTTTAGTCACTGTAATATAAAATATTTGTGTATACTACAAGTTTGTCAACATTAGTTTGACACCTTGTCATTTCCCAGTGCCCTTTTTACTTTTTTGTGTGATCCAAACTTTCTATAATAAGGCTATTATTTTTGAAAACGTTGAGATATAGTAACAAGTCTTACTTAAAAAAGAAGTGCTCATGCTACAAGTGAACACTAGTTGCTGAATGCTGGTCCCTACATTTGTGTTTGGACTTAATTTAAACCCAAACCGAATTCTCAGAGTTTAAGCAACCTTCACTCACTTACCCAAATCCCGTGTATTCTCTCTCTCTCTCTCTCTCTCTCTCTCTCTCTCTCTCTCTCTCTGTCTCTTTCACGCATGCGTGCATGCACGCATGTGCACACACACACACACACACACACACACACACACACACACACACACACACACACACACAGATGCTGGTAGGTCTTTTTTTTGATGCCTAAAAGATCATAAGACATTTTCCATTTTTTCTCAATTTTTGTTCTGCTCTTCCAACCCCTCTGAAAGAAAAAAATTAAGTTCCTCAGGCTTGTGAACTCTCTGTTTATGCACCTTTGGAAGGCAAATTACTTTAAGCTTTCTGGCCAGAAGGGTAATTCAGCATCATAAACCAAAAAACAATTCCACGGAGCCAATGAGTGAGAAAAGAAGAAGGCTGTGTATAGTTGCTATGGCAGCAGGTAGGCCCAAAGATCTTAGCCTCGGCCTCCACACTCTGGGATTAGTTTTACTTTGGGGCCATTAAATGGAAGCTCGTTCTCCTAAACTAGGTGTCCTCATCACCCGCAAGGTCTGTAGGAGACGTTCAGAATAGTTTTCCAGGTTCCTACTGTTATCCAGAAGGGAAGGGGTAAAGGAATCAGTCTCACAGCTACTAAAGATTTTTAACTGAGCACTGGGTTGAGCATCTAAAAATCAGGCCCTCTCACTCCTGGAGACTGAGGTGCTATCAGTTTTGAAATTTATTATTGTTTTATATTTGCATAAGACTCTCACATTCCAAAGCAGCCTGAATTTCTGGATCTCTCTCTTTTGAAATGTCAGGTTGAATTTGGCATCTATTTAATAACACGCAGAGAAAGCAAAGAAGAAAAAGCAGACTACTTGCCTGTTCACAAAGCAGAATCTATGAAGATTAGGAAAGATCGCACTAGGAAAGATTGTTTAGAGTGCAGAAATGTCAGGAACTTGAAATTTCTGATCCTTTCCAATAATCTTTGTAGTAGTGCAATCTACACCTCCTTGAAAGGGAAAATTCTAGGTGAGGTAACATCACATTGAAGAATCTTAGGATGCTGGAGCTGTAAGGAATACCGTCATGTGGTCTAATTTCCATATTTTGCAGAAGAGGAGATTGACACTCAGAGAGGTGACATGACTTGCCCAAGACCACCCAACAAGCAGATGACCAAGTAGACTCTTGAATGTATTTTCTGCATCTTAAAACCACTTTCTCTTCTCTCCTCCAGATCATCCCCTGGCTGTGTTAGACAGGTAGACAGACAGATAGACAGGTAGGTAGGTAAATAGATAGACAAGCAGACAGATAGACAGGTAGACAGACTGATGATGGATGGATGGATAGCTGCCATCAAGTTAACTCCAAATCGTGATAGATGATCTTATGCACAACAGACATCACACTGCTTTGTCCTGTGTCATCTTCTCAATCCCCAGTACGCTCAAGTCCATCACGTAGCTTTTGTGCCAGTCCAGCTCACCCGGATCTCCATCGTCCCCAGCAGCCCTCTAGTTCACCAAACATGATGTGCCCCTCCAGTGACTGACCTCTCCTTGTGACATGCCCAAACCGAGTAAATTGGATAATGTTCTGTTGTGATTCATACGATTTTTGCTGACGAATTTTTGGAAGTAGGTTGCCAGGACTTCTTTCCTAGTTTGTTTTAGTCTGGGAGCTCCACTGAAAACTGTACACCATGCGTGTTTCTGCTGGCATGTAAAATAACAGTGACAGAGCTTTCAGGATCATAACAACCCATAAGGCACCCCAGTGCCACATATTGCTAGAAGGGTGGTAGCTGGCTGTGTCACTGCTGGGGTAATCACAGCATGGCAGGCAGCATGCTAACCTGGCCACCTTTGTCTGCTTTCGTTCTCACTTCTGAGGTTCTGTGACTTCATCTTTCACAACTGAAGAAACTGAGAGAGATGAAGTAACCTGGACAAGATGTCATTGCTAGTGAATGTCAGAGCCAGGACCTGAATCCAGTTCTGTTTAACTCCAGAGCAGAAGATGCCAACCACTCCAGTTGTTTACAAGCAACTTTCTCATGCTTATCCCCCCATCTGTGTTTTCTACCCATCAGATTATATGGAATATGATTTTTAGTTTTTAAAAAGGTATATTTGATCATGCCATGGAAGGGAGAATTATTTCCTGCCCTCTTATCCCTCCTGGGGGGAAGAAACCTGGTAGCACAGTGGTTAAGTGCTCAGCTGCTAACTGAAAAGTTGATGGTTCAAACCTACCAGGTACTCGAAGGAAGAAAGATGTGGCAGTCAGCGTCCACAAACGTTTACAGCCTTGAAAAGCTGGCGGGGTGGGTGTCTTCTGTCCTGAAGGGTCATTGTGAGTCAGAATTTGAGGTGATGATGATGAGTTTTATCCCTTGTTTCAGCTATACATTTCGTAAGGTGCATGGCAATATGCAGATAAGTGCCCATATCTAGGGAGTGAATAAGCCTAGCCGACACACGTTATTCAGATTCTCAAAATTATTACACGCAACGAAATGTAAATGCATTATCTCTAATCTGCACAGTAACTTTGAAAGTTAGAAATGACATCAATTGCTTCCTTTGTGTCTCCCCTTGCCCCAAATATCTAACTCAGTGACAAGTTCCTCATAGAGGCTCAGTGTCAAATGATGGATTTCACTGAAGTGGCAAGCTTCCCTGGAGACCACAGAGCACTTTCATAACTTTCAAATCCCAAGACCCCACCATTAATCATTGGCCTCACTGTCTCCAGAAGGGGAGAACCATAGTCCAGCCACAATGTGCAAAGCTCCGTCTTCCAGCAGCAGGGTGCAAGATACACGTCGCTCAGGGGGGTTTAGCTGGCTCTGGAATCTTGTCATCCATTACAGTGGAGCCGGCACTCTTCCCCCTCCGGGTCTGAAATCTGTGGCTTCTCTTTGTGGGCTGATCTCCTACCCAGAGGAGGCCTCTTGTCCTGACAGCCTCTCCCTTGGAAACAGACTGGCTTGGAGCCTGCCTGCTGGGTTTGGAATTGATGTGACTCCAGCCTCAGACCAAGACACCAAGTCTTTTACAGCCAACTTTGGAGAGAACACTGAGAAGGGTAGTGGGGGAGGAGGCAGCAACAAGCCAGAAAGAAGGGCATGGAGAAAAGTGAAAACATCCACACCTTTGTTTAGAAAGGCTTTGAGAAAATGATGATTTGATTCGGCTAACCGTGGAACACCAAGGAAGGTGGTGTGTTCTGCAGCCACACGGCCTCTGTGACATCAAGGTCTAGTGCCCTGTTCTTGGTTCAGTCTCTTGCAGAAGAGAGTGCAAAAGGAGGCTGGTTCAGAAGAGAACAAGGTGCTCTGGAGACATTCATAGCCCTGGTCTGGAAAGATGCTCCCACCAGTTGTGGGGTATATTTCCAGACAGATGATACTATCTGGTTTTGGTTGCTATGATTGGCAGTCCTTGGGTGATGTAAAGAGTTAATGAACTCAGCTGCTATCAAAAAGATTATTTGATTGAGTCTACCCAGAGGCTTCTCGAAAGAAAGCCCTGGTGGTCTACTTCTGAAGACTTAGCCACTTAAAACGCTATGGAGCATAATTCTCCTCTGATAAGTGAAGTTTCCAAGAGTCAGAGTTGAACTGAGGGTAATATACCTGGTATGGTACTGATAATATTGCTTTATTAAAGTATATCATCATTCTGATCACAGTATCTTCTTTATAACTCCAAACGATGATTATGTAATCATCCATCAGTGGTAATTTACAGAAAAGATTCACCCTTTTTAATGAAAATGAAAAATGATAATGCATGCAGAAGTACCCTAGACAGTGCCTGGCACTTAGTACTTGTTCAAGACATGTCACACATCCTTTCCTCCTATTGAGCTGTCCATAACCTAAGACAGGCAACTGATTTTGAAACAGATGAGATTATCGAAAGCCCTATTAACAGACTACTAAGTAAAATAAAGGAATTTTAGACTTCAATTATATGTAAGGGAAATGACTTCTTAAGGAATGAGAAAGAGGAAAGTTTCACATATATTGGGAGTAGGTTGGATTGCATGAGAATAATTGCTTCTCCTTATTTGGCGTGAATATTTCTTGGAGAAGATTTGGATTTAGGAGCTGCTTAGAAGGTGAACAGAAGTAATCCAGCATACTTGGAGTGGAATATGTATTGCTAAACAGCTGTACAGAAGTCCACTAAACCAAAAAACCAAGTTCATTGCCACTGAGTTGATTTTGACTCATAACAGCTCTATAAAACAGAGTAGAACTATCCCACAGAGTTTCCTAGGGGTGTCTAGTGGATTTGAACTGTCAACGTTTTCGTTAGCCGTCATAGCACTTAACCACTACACCATGCTAAACCAAAGGTAAACCCACTGTTGTTGAGTCAATTCTGACTGACAACAACCCTGTAGGACAGAGTAGAATTAACCCATAGAGTTTACAAGGAGTGCCTTGTGGATTTGAACTGCTGATCTTTTGATTCACAGAAGTAGCACTTAACCATGGTGCCACCAGAGTTTTCCTACACTGCACTCAAACCACTGCTATAGAGTTGATTCTGACTCATTGTGATGACATTATGGGACAATGTAGAACCACTTCACAGAGTTTCCAGGGAGTGCTTGGTGGGTCTGAACTTCTAGGGTGGCTCGTTTCAAATACAGCAGGGTGGTAAAACTGACCAACCCCTTTGGCTGGCCATGATTGCTCTATTACACAGTCCCACCCAATTACTTGGGTGGAAGTTGCAAGACCACAGTGAGAATGGCCACACGAAAGCAATCCATTATTCTGTAGTAACTGAATGGGAGTGGTAGAAAATATTGATGATTTTAACAGCATATTGGCATATAGGTGAATTCACATAGACTACAACTAGATAGATAAATTGGTATGATTTGAAGAAGTGCAGGGAGATTCATTACTAAAATAGAATCTCTCTCCCTACAACATGAAGTTATGACTCCTAGCCAAAGTCAAGTTGACATTTACATTTAATGTTACACAAGTTATACAGGTATGAGTTGGAAAAAACTCTAAATCCAGTAAATTCACCTTTATCAGAGTTATGAAAGTCAGCTGTGTGGAGAAGCTTAACTCACTGTCAGGTAGCACTGTACTTGCTTTTATTTCTACAAGGAAAACATCCCCTTTGAAGGCTCTGTACCTGTTCTTTGTGTGGAAGCGTTACTGTGATTTCTCAAAAACTCTGAAGAATCAGAGAATACTGGATGTACAATCTCTGAACCAGGAGCAAGAGTATGACTCATAGCGAAGTCTCCAAAACAGAAGGCCTGAATGGAGGATACCAGGAGCGCAGTAAGAGGGTGGGCCTTGTCTGGGAGAGACAGTTGAGTGAGGCTGAGCAATCCTAGAAACCAACCTGGTGCCATTGCAGGGGAATTATCTGCTCCAATGGATTCATGTATAAGTGTTGTTGTCATATCTGAACAATTATGAATTAGCCAGTCTTAGAACACTGGGTCTGGAGGCTTCATCTCCTCCCCTATATTCCCACGTGAATTGCTGTGCTCGTTTTTCTACCTGTTTGTCTCAATAAAACTTATTTTAGAGAGTAAAAGGGAAAAGGTGGTGAGAAAAATCTGATTAGTCTGTGCTGTTACTTACTAGTAGCTCAGTGATGTTTGAGAACAATAAAGTCGAAAAGTTTTATAGATCTCCACTGAACTGTAATCAATCATTTGTAGAACAAATAGTATATATTTCGTATTATGGAAGCCCTAGTGGAATAGCATTTAAGAGTTACAGCTGTTAACCAAGAGGCTGGCAGTTCAAATCCACCAGGTGCTCCTTGGTAACTCTATGGGGCAATTCTACTCTGTCCTAGAAGGCTGCTGTGAGTTAGAATGGACTAGACAGCAGTGTGTTTGGTTTGGAAAGTTTAGTACTAGGAACTACAGAAGAAAATTATAAATCAATAAGGCTTTTAAAACCTAATGAAGGGGACAAAGAAATAAACACGAAAGAGAGAAAAACATTGACCTTGAATAAAAGACTAGCATGAAGGACAAATACCTGTGACAAAAGAAATAAGAAAAATGAGCAAGCAGGAAAGCTCTCTTTCTTGAAGATGGCTTCCTGATGAAGGCAGAGCAGGAGCTGAGCCTTGTGACACTGGGGCTTCAGAGAAAGCAGAAGTGGCAGGGTGGGTGGGAGTGGACCAGGTGCCTGGAAGAACACTGGTGTTCCGGCAAGAAGACATGGAAACTGCACGGAAGGAGTGGGCGATGCTGTATAGCATAAACCCATTGCCGTCAAGTCCATTCAAACTCGTGGCAGCCCAGAAGGACTGAGTAGAACTACCCTGTAGGGCTTTTAAGGGATGACTGGTGGATTGAAACTGCCAAGCTTTTGCTTAGAAGCCAATCTCTTCCCCCAGTACACTAGTCAGGCCCCCTTCCATCCTGTAGAGAAGGACAAGGTATGAAGAATCTTTACATCCAGACTTGATACAATCAAGAATGTTTACCTACTGTAGATAGACTGTCAGTTAGTCAGGTTAAGAATGGAAGAAAAGACAGGTTGAAGACACACGTCCAGAGTGCAATGAAAAGGCAATCACTGAGACACCAAGTGATGCGAGCCCAACCCTAAGCCAGCAAGCAATCATAGCTGTAGAGACAGGCTTCACTTACTGAAGCTAACACCCAGTACACTGAACTGTCGAAAATGGAAATTCCAATAACATCTAAATATTATTTCTTTTAAAATCTGGGATTTGGCTGTCCTGCCTTTTAACTGTGCAAAGCGTTTGATTGGTAGGCTAGGCTGAGGGACTGTGACTGTTATTTTTGTATTCAGTAATTTATTCTAAGGATGTCAGTAGGATTTCTGTGTTATTTTGCTTCTGCTTTAGTGGGAAAGAATGTGTTATTTAACTTTCCTTGGTAGAAAGGATAAAAAGGGAGACAGAGAGGAGACTTAGAGTTGTTTATTTTAAATTCTCAAGTTTAGAAAACTAAGACTGGTGTCTTCATGATCAATGTTTTCAGTAAAAGCTTGTCTGGAAAGAAATGGAATGGAAATCTTGTCTTTTAAAACTTATCTCTGCTTTGGTTCGTGCTTTCAAGACACCACCCCTGAAGATACAGAGGGTTTGCCTTTTATGTCTGTTTTAAGGCTAGAAACACCACCCCTCCCAAATGAAAAATATCACCTTTTTCTACACACCTTCTTCTTGGAAATTCTTTCAGGGTGACTTTGTAATCCTGTGAAAACAATTCGTTTTAGCCGTGGAGATGGAGAACCTGCTACTTCATCAACGATCACTTGAAGCCAGACAACCACGACGCACGTGAACTCCACTCAGTCAAGCTTTCACCAAAGACTTTCAATCCATGGGATTGATGTTGAATCACTCACACATACTCACTTACTGCTATTGAGTCCAGTCCAACTCATAGAGACCTTATAGACAGAGTAGAACTGCCAAGGAGCATCTGGCAGATTTGAACTGCCAACCTTCTGGACAGCAGCTGTAGTACTTAACCACTACACTGCCAGGGTTTCCTATACCACCAGGGTTTCCTGACCTTGTATAGGACTCCCAAATTCACATGAAGAATGAAATAGAGTTTTGTGCAATTTGTGTGGGAAAGGAGAAGGGGCTCTTTAAGTGTCAGACACGTGATCTTTGGTACTTGTTACTAGTATTTCTGAGGGGGAACCTAGAGGTTTTATATTTAAACCCAGAAATGCTTATGTGCTTGATGACTCAGTATTATTAGTAATTATCTCAATACTAGAAAGTGCTGCTGACCTTCCAAGGAATCAAGAGAAGCTTTTTTTTCACAGAAAATCCACTAGCTCTAGAGCTGTCAAGACTTTGCTAATTAACCTTCAGAATGCCAAGAAAGACCTATATCTGGAGTCTGTCATTTCATGGTGCGTTTAGTCTTTTTCAGTTTGTCTGCTTCTTAAGACGTCTGGCCACTAAAGCAGAATACTTCACTAGCTGAGCCTTCACTGTGACTTGACTGATAGAATCTTGCCTCTCTTTCTTCCCAATACTTGCCGAAATTCTTGTCTTACTGCTTTATCAATTATTCTTCTGAAGTGTCTTTTCTCTCCGACGATGTGTCCTGTCCTTTACACACCAGTTTAACATTGCCCCTGTCTGATAAACCTAGAAGGATCACTTCCTCAGGACAGAAATTTTCAGTGTAGTCCTTAAAGGGTGAGTAAGATTTTCTCCAGAGAACACTCGTGGTTACAAGAGACTACTAGGAAAAAAAGAGGGAGTTCTTACAGAGATCCAGGATGCAGGAGTGTGAGCTGTGTCAGTCTAGTGTGACCAGAGTGCAGGATGGATGCTCAACAAGGAATTAACCACGTGAACAATGACTTATGAGAAGGGGAAGGTGGGCGATGGGTAGATAGAAACTATCTCATGTATTTTGTGTAAAACTGCGCAGGCAAGTGTTCCAAGCTCTTTTAGCTCTACTTGTAAGTGCCCAGGGCACTTCATTTCATCAGGAAGTCTCTTACCCAACGACATTCAGCCTTGTTGCTGTTGTTTCACAGCCCACCGTCCCATCTCCTGTGAATCTCTTCTCACTCTCTTATGTCTACTACTGCTATTTCTATCTGCCAAATCTTCTCACCATCCTTCATGTTCTAGCTCTTTCTCTATCTCCTGGTTCCAGGAGATTCTCAGCACAGAAATCTCAGGTCCAAAGGACATACTCCACTCCTGACTCTTCTTCCCTGATGGTGGTGAGATCCTCTCTTCTTACCTCCAGAACGGCTCATTTTGAGCCTCGCATAATGGCAAAAGTGATCAGTCCCATATTAGGATTCCATAAAGCTTATTTGAATAGTCCTGCTTAGTCACCGTGTGTGAGTCACAAAGACTATGGTTAGAAGTGTTGTATTAAGATTTATTGCACCATACCGTGTTAAGGACTTTTTATTTATTTACTGCACCATACCGTTTTAAGGACTTTTTATTTATTGCACAACATTGTGTTTATTTATTTATTGCACCATACTGTGTTAAGGATTTTGTTGCACAGGTAGGTAAGAAAGCCACTGGATGATTTCCACCAGATATTCAGTTATCTATTAGTGATTAAAAATTTGGCATCTTCCAAGACTTGTAGGCAGTATAACTGGCTGCCTGGTTTGGATGATAACAATGTTTCTTGCCAATCCTTTCAATTTTCTTCTCCATTCAAATTTGAAGAAGCTTCATGGATAAACTCTAGCTTTAGCCAAGGTGCTCTTATAACTCAGCTCTTTGTACTAACCTGGAAGTATGCCCGGTTCCTTCAGGATTTCTGAAAGTCCATACTGCTCCTCTTTAGCATGCTGGTTGGAAGGCAACACACCAGACTTGATATCAAACAAAATTTAGAAAGTGAGAAACTGATTATGAGCAGTGGATATGTGATTTTCTTAGGTTAGAAGTCAAATAGAAATGGGTATGTTTGGCTTTATAGTCGTAAGATGTCCTGATGAACTAACATGAATTTTTGATAAGGATGTTTTTCTTGGCCCAAAGGTAGGAAGTTTGTGGCCCACAAAAAAGTTAGGTGACATAACTATGTCCTTATGTATAACACTGACATAACATTGCACATTTTATCAGCATCATAGCACTTTTAAGAAGATCAGGTGACTGAAGGACATGTGAGGCTTTCCTTGTCACTCATAACACTCTCAAATCTTCAGTTTCTGTTTGCTTGTTCACTCATGCCTTTACTGACTCACATATCAAACCAATATTTAGTGAGGGCTGACTGTCTTCCAGGGAGATGTGTTAGGTGCTGGGGGGTTAGGCATTAAACCGGTCACAGTATCTGTTGTGATGCATCTTATAATTGGGCTGGGGAAGTTGATGTTGCTGTATATACTAAGAATGCAGGTGGCCCTTCTTAATGTAGCTTAGGTGTTTCAGAGAAGCCTTCTTAGTTGAAGTAATATTTAAACTTGGTCTTGAAAGATGAATCAAAATCTGTGAAGAGCTATCGCAGACTCTAGAATGAATGTCCTAAGATTTTGTCATTAGTCAAAGTGCTTTCTGACATCACATGATAAACAGCTTCAGAACACTGCCCTCTGGAGCAGCCATCCGTCTTTACATCTCGGTTTCAATATAGGTTCATCCAGCCATTGTACTAAGTCTGATGATGAAATGTTGCACAGAGAAAGTAAAGGGATGCAAACAGCTCACATGCCTGGAGCCAGCCCAGCTTTGTGTCTATGGAAATGGATAAACTCAGCAAAACCCAAGCCAGGGAAAAATGTATTGGCACTTCTTCTTGGCAGGCAAGAACATCTGAAGTCCTTAGCAAATAAGCTAAATGAGAACACACAAGCTTAGTCTAAACTAATTCACAGTATTCTAATCACATCAAAATTATCAAGCAGAAATTTTAAAGGGAATGGAATTCTGACCCCAAGAGAGTTAACCATCAAACGGAGACAGTGTTTGTGGGTTAACCCCCAATTTTCATGGAGGTACCAGAGTCACTCCAGATAATTTCTAAAAATCCAAATGAACTTTTCACAGTCTGATTTTAAAAACGTTTTATTTGCCTTTTTTTTTAAGGTAGTGCATTATGTTAATAACACTGTTTTTTGGGAAAAAATGTTTTACCCCTAATCCTTGTTCTAAGTCAGGCTCCACTGCTTTTCCCATTCTTCTCTAATTATTCTGTTCCACTAGTTTTGATTTCCTGAGTCCCATTTTCACTGGCTTTTTTCCACGTTTCCCAGACACGTCTTCTCTCACTGTGTCCAGCCACCTTGCGGGCCTGTCTGTCTGCAGGGCGCATTTCCTGTCTTTGCCAGTTACGCTCTGTTTCTTCACAAGTTTTCCCAGGATTCTGATTTTCTTTATTTACTTTTCCCCTTTTTCTGTGGGTTTTCAGATCTCCATTTCCATTGCCTTCACACTCAGTAATTTGTTTGCTTTTACATTTTTGGCATATATAGATATTTTTCTATCTGTCTCAGATAAAATGGTATCTGTGCCTCTGGAAGAGAAAATACCATCCCTACACGTGGCCCATCCCTCTAGGCTACTTAGAAATCTCTGACCAGTTGTAATAACTGGTGACCAGTTATTACTTCTTCATTTTTGCATTTCACAATTAATTTTCCCATTATATATATTTAAACACACATATGCGCTTACACACACATGCACACACACACACTCAAGTTGCCTTCAAGTTGGTTCTGATTCATGGCACATCACTATGGGTGCTGAGTAGGACAACTCCATAGGGTCTGCAGGTTGTGACCTTTTATAGGCAGATTGGCAGGACTTTCTTCTATAGCACCCCTGGGTTGGTTTGGACCACCAATCTTTCAGTTAGTAGATGAACTGTTAACATTTTTACCTCACAAGGACTCCTATACATCTGTATACTTAAAAAAAAAAGTTGCTATTGTTTCCAACTCATAGAGACCCAGTAGGACAGAGTAGAACTGTCCTGTAGTTTTAAGGAGGAGCTGGTAGAATCTAACCACTGACTTCTTGCTTAGCAGCTGAACTCTAAACAACTATGTCACCATAGCTCTTAAATCTATACAAGCCAAACCAAATCCTCTGTCATGGAGTCCATTACAACTCATAGCAACCCTATAGGACAGAGTAGGACTGCCCCATAGAGTTTCCAAGGAGCACCTGGGGGACCCGAACTGCTGACCTTTTGTTTAGCAGCTGTAGCACTCAACCACTACACCACCAGAGTTTTAAATTTATATATGTATGCATAAATCATCAACATTTTGAAAGATCTATTGTGTATTAAGAAATATATAGATACTCTTCTTATCAATTACCTCTGTTAGTACAACAGGCATTGAGATCGATTACACAGGAACCACCTCTTTTCACAAGAACGGATGAACAGAGCAGATTAAGCAACTTTCCCAAGAACACCAATCTTCAAAGTGGCAAAGCCAGAATGCAAATCATGGTACTCCGGCTTCAGGTCCAAGCACGCATCTTTGTACCTTGGATGCTACTTGTATAGCATCGTGGTAATGAGAAATTCAGAAACTATATGAGGAAATACTTTGTATAAGCTCAAAAGTGCTGAATAAATGTGAGTGATAGCATCAACAGCCTCTGGAAGGAAAGCTTTTTTCTTCATGGATCTAACTGATAGTATGGACATGACTTTGCGTGTATGGGAGAGGACAAGGATGCAGGAAGCTGAGGGCCACCTTTTGAGCTGACTGCTGCCTAATTCTTTCCAGCATTTGTCACAGGAGAATATGAAGAAGACCACAGAGACGTGGAGTGTAATTTGCTTTTTGACTGATACATAACTTTTGGTTGCTCATTCTTAACACCTCCATAGCTGAAGCTTCAGGCTTAATGTGCTATGTGGTTGCTCCAAATACATCTTTTCTGGATTACAGACGCTGCTCTGTGGGAGTTCTGATGAAGCTCTTTCCTAGATCTGTTTGTCGGGCTTCCTGATGCTTAGAATGACAATATTATCCTCTCAGATAAATGATATTTACTATTCATGTCATTCTACTGCTTTAAACCACCTATATCCTCCCCCCCCAATCCCTTCTAAGGCTGTCCCATCTCCAATTCCAAACTCAGTGCAATTCCACAAAGCAAGTTATAAAGCGCGAAATATGGTAGGAAATAAACAGGCACTGGAGATTTATTTTTTTTAATTGTGCTTTAAGTGAAAATTCACAATTGAAGTCAGTCTCGCATACAAAAACCTACACACACATTGTTATGTGACCCTAGTTGCTCTCCATACACTGTGAATACACACACTCTCCCTTTCCATCCTATGTTTCTCACATCTATTCAGCCAGCTGTGGTCCACCTCTGCCTCGTCATTTCTTTATCTTTTTTAAAAAATAAAGACAGCTTTTAGTCTTGAGTTTCATTGTTTTTCCTCTTTCATTTGGTCCTGTTCTAATTTTTTATTATTTGCTTTCTTCTGTCCCCTCAGGGCTTCTTTGCTGCTGTCTATTTGTTCAAGTTGTAAATTTAATACTTTGATTTGGTTCTGCTTGTTGGATGTATGCATATATTGCTATAAATTGACTTCTGAATACTGCTTATGCTGTCTCCCAAAGAGTCTGGTAGAATATATTTCCTATCTCACTTATTTTTGTCAATTTCTTTATTCTACCCTTAATTTCTTCTATAACCTAATAGTTTTTAAGCAAGGTGTTTGGTTTCCATGTGTTTGATTTTTTTCCCCTTGCTTTTTCTGTTATTGATTAGTGTGTTTATGGCTTTAGGGTCAGAAAAGATGCTTTGTAAGAATTCGATGCTTTGGATTCTGTTAAGGTTTGATTTATGGCCTAATATATGATCTATTCTGGAGAACATTCTATGTGCTTTGGAAAAGAAAGTAAACTTGGCTGCTGTTAGGTGGAACATTCTATGTATGTCTATGAGGTCAAGGTGATTGATAGTGGCATTTTGTGAACCTAATTGCCAGATCTTGCATGTTAAATATTTATGCACACAACTACAGGACTCCTAAATACATAAAACAAACTGTAACAGGTTTGAAGAGAGAAATAGACAGCTCTACACTAATAGAAGGAGACTGTAACACAACACTTTTGGTGAAGGCCAGAACATCCAGAAAGAAGCTCAGGTAAAGATCTAAATTGAGAAGATCTAAATTCAAAGGTCGTCTACTTAAAGAGGATGATCTCGCAGTTCTAGAGTTCCCCCTTGCCACCCTCCATTGCCTTGCTGTGTGTTCTTCAATGTAGTTGCCAGCTCCAGAAGTTATCTTAAATGCTGCATACAAATGTATGGCTTGTCCCCACTTGAATGTAAGTACCATAAGAGCAAGGGATGGTTTCTTTCACTGGGACTTCAGAACCTTGAGCAGTGTCTGGCACATGGAGGCACCAGTTAACACTCTTCTAATAACTGACTTCAGTTGTTGTTGCTATTTGCAATTGAACTGGCTTGGAATCATGTAGAGCCCAGCACATGGCATCCCCATGCACAGCAAAACAAGATGCTACCCATGTCCTGTGCCCATGCTTATGACTTCAAGCCCTACAGTGACTCATATGAGGCCATAAAGCAAGACTCAACAGTCCTTTGTTGTTCAAGTCCTTTGTTGAGGCTACTGGGTACTTTGAATGCCTTCCAATACAGGGGGCTCATTGTCCAGCCTTATATCGGACAATATTCTGTTGTGATGCACAAGGTTCTCGTTGGTAAATTTTCAAAAGTAGATTGCTAGTTCTTTCTTTCTAGTCAGTCTTAGTCTAGAAGCTCTGCTCGAATCTGTCCCCCATGGGTGGCCCTGCTGGTATTTGAAATACCAGTGCGTAGGCTTTCAGCAAAGCAGCAACAAAATGCTACCACAGTTTGAAAGGCTGGCAGACTGGTGGTAAGCACAGAGCCTGTGTTGCTCCCACTACACCAGGATCTCTCCCAAATCAAGTGAACTTAAGGGAGAAAATATTGGATGAGAATTTTATGTAGAAATAGAAACTGCTCTTTCCTGTGGCAGAGCCTGACTGAATGAGACAGGCAATAGGAAACAACATCCCCACTGACACTCAAGAAAGAGAATGGACTCCATGAAGTTGATACTAACTGGAAAAAGAACTCAGACTCCAGAGTATTTTATCTGTAGATGGACAGAGTTTGCACAAAACTATTAATCTGGAAAACCCTATTCACAAAGATAATTTTGACTAAAGTAATTTTGAATCTGTGATTCCTAAAGAAGGTACTACAGCTTTGCAGAGCTGGCGTTATCGCTATAACCAACCGGAATGTTGAGATTGCCGTGGTCAACTACAAATCTTAATAGAGTGGCTGCTAGATTTTCATTAACGGTTCTCATTTCAAAGGGTTACAAGAGGATGACTGAATAGAAAGTTTCCTTTGGGCTTGAGCATGGCAATAAAAAGATTTGCCAAGAGATCAGTTCACCTTATATTTGAGTTTTTTAAGATCTAAATGTGTCATCTGGAAGATCATATTTTCAGTTCATACAAGAATATTTTGGGGATATAATTTTTATAGGATACAGAATAAGTAGTTTTATTCCCAAGTTAGATGGATAAGGTACATATATGCATCATGCTGTGACTGCGATTTCCACTAGTTTTAGAATATGATTCACTTCTGTACCTCTAACTATTCTCCATTTTTAGAGATAGTTATAATAATTAAGTGTAGCTGTCAAACTGACATTGCCAATATCAGATGGATCTTGGCCAAACTCAAAGAAGTATACCTATCTTTTATTGACTGTGCAATGGCACTCGGCAGTGTGGATGTTAGTAAATTACGGATAACATTGTGAACAGTAGAAATTCTAGAACATTTAATTATGCTCATGAGGAACCTGTATGTAGAACAAGAGGCAGTTGTTTGAAAAGAGCAAGAGGACACTGTATGGAAGGGTGTGTGTCAGGTTGTATCCTTTCACTGTACTACTCATTTTGTAAGCTGAGCAATAATCCAAGAAGCTGGAGCATACGAAGAATGAGGCATCAGGATTGGAGGAAGACTTATTAAAAATTTGTCGTATGCTGATGAGACAACTTTGCTTGCTGAAAGTGTAGAGGACTTGAGGGGCTTAACCATGGAGATCGAAGATCTCAGCTTTCAGTATGAATTATACCTCAGCATCAAGAAAATAAAAATCCTCATAACTGGACCTACAAGTAATGTTATGATAAATGTAGAAATAATAGAGTTTTCATGAATTTCACTTTATTTAGATCAATGATCAAAAGCTAGACAAGCAGCAGTCAAGAAATCAGATGACTTATTGCACTGGGTAAATCTGCTACGAAAGATCATTTTAAAGTGTCAAAAAGCAAAGATAGCACTTTGTAAGAGTACTTTCAGCAGAATTACATGGGTGCAAAAGCTGGACAATGAATAAGAAGACCAAATAATTGATATATTTTAATTACAGTGCTGACAAAGAATACTGAATGTGCCAGAGACTGCCAGAAGAATGAATAAATCTGTCTTGCAAGAAGTACAGACAGCATGCTTTTTAGAAGAACAGATAGCGCCAGTTCATCTCACATATTTTAGACACATTATCAGAAGGTATAAGCCACTGGAGAAGGACATCATCTCACTAAAGTAGAGGTTAAGCAAAAAAGAGGAAGACCCTTACCAAGTGGAGAGATACATGGCTACGAGGGCTCAAGTAGACCTGTGACTGTCGAGAGTTGCAAGGGGCCAGCCAGTGTTTTGTTCTGTTGTAGAGGGTGTCTATGAGGTAGAAAAAGCTAGATGTCTCCTAACAACAACAACAACTTTTTAAGAGTTAAAATAAATAATTTGGCAATTCTATAAAACAATGATAATTTATTTTTTTTGAGAATTTAAAAACAGCCACTTGTTCTAAGCAGAAGCATATCTCTTTTTTAAATTTCTACTCATAGGCTTTTGAAGAATGTAACTTACTTTATAGTAGCCATCAATTTCAGTCAACTGGGCAGAGAAAGAAATGGATAGATAGAAACATGATTCAACAAATAAAAATATTGGTTGTAAATCCAAGATGGTGGCTAACATGGGTGTTCATATACAATTATTTGAATATGTCTACTTGTTTAAATATTCTTCATCATGAAACATTGTGAAGCAAATTCCAACCAGGCTAATCAACCTCCTATTTCTTGTGCAGCAGCTTTTAGAGCTCTCCTGAATATGTCTTGATTCAGATGCCAGAGGGTTAATCATCGAATCCAAAGTTATGAATGAATCAATGGGAATAAAACATAATGTTATTGACTCATGACTGATGTCTCTATAACTGGCTAGACTTTAAGAAGAGCAAACTGCCATACAGCTTATAAAAAAGTGGAAACAATCATTTATCTGGAATCAACTATAAATCAAGCCTTGTGTTAATAGTTTTGTGTACATTCCTTGTTTAATGCCCACAGTAATAGTGTCAGGTAAAAAGTTCACTGTTTTATAGATGAGGAATCCATGACGCAGAAATTTTAAGGAAGTTGTCCAGGATTACACATTAAGTAGAAGAGATGGGCTTAAACTTAATTTGTCTAGTTCAAAGTTACACTCTTATCACTGCCTTGCTTGGATGACCGTTATCTAGACTGTTATAATATTCATGATGCTATATTTAATAGGTCAGTGATGATTTCTGTTTTCTCCCCATGAAATCTTTGAAATTAATTTGATATAGAACCTTAGATCTAACAAAATCCTCTGAAATCATCAACATGAGAAAGAGAAATGACGGACCACCAAGTTAAGTATTACAGTCAAAATTGTATAGAAAAGGGTAATAAAAAAGATTTAATCAACCCTTCCATTGTATCATAAAGACACAATGAAAATTAGAAGTGTAAATTAAATTTGTCTGGTTGTTTGGCTAAATGCCCCACTGAGTCTGGCAATTTTATGTGATTTGTTACAGGATGTCTTGGTTTCTTATATCAATTTCAATTTCAATACCTTCTATCTGTATCTTATTTCAATTTTAACTATTGGTGGAAGAAGCTCAACTTCTTCAAGAGCCTTTTTGTTGGTACTGTTCTCCTCAGCGAGAGACAGAGATCAGTAAAAAAGCAAGTCAGTAGAGAAACTTTTCTGTGTCCGCCTGCCCCCAAAATATGGCTTTGCTTTTTAAACAAAAGGGGAAATCTTGCAAAGTTGTTTCAATAGTATATTCAATTTTTCATGGAGATAATCATTTCCAGTGGGCAAATTTAAGTGAAGGATAAATTGACGTCATCATCTGATGGGAGAATTCAGGGACACATCTCAAAGCAACCTCCTGGCTACATCAGGACCCCAGCTATATTACAGAGTAATTTTGAGACATGTTGAGGTGCATCAGCATTGATGCTAAATTCACTGAACACTGAATAAAAGTCTTGTAAATATGGATCAATCTTCTGCCAAGATTTCTTAACAAATGTGTTTTGTTGGCAGCTTTGAAAGGGCAGGATTGAGGGTAGAGAAACTTATAAACAAAGGCAATCAAAGAGAAGCGGAAATAGATTTCCTCTACTTGTTTTCCAGTGCCATAGATCCTTGCTAGTAAGGATTAGCCTGTACGACAGAGTGGAAAATAAATGCCGCAGTTGGATGGCATTTCCCTGAGGATCTAGAGACATGTTTATTCAACACTAAGGCTGGTGGAATGGAAGAGGAGATCAAGAAAAATTCGTCTACCAATGAGAGTGATCAGAGGATAGGATTTGTCTTCCTAAGAGTTTTACAGATGCCAGTGCTTACATAAGGAGACCCAGGAGTACAGTCGTTAATGTGCTGGGCTGCTAACTAAAAGTCAGCAGTTCAAACCGACCAGCTACTCTGTAAGGATTAAATCCACTGTTGTCAATTCTGACTCATAACGACCCTATGGAACAGAGTAGAACTGCTCCACAGAGTTTCCAAAGAGCACCTGGCAGACTCAAGCTGTCGATCTTTTGGTTAGCTGCTGTAGCCCTTAGCCACTACCCCACCAGGGTTGCACCATAAAGATTACAACCCTGGAAATCCTATGAGGCATTTTTACCGTGTCCTACGGGGTTGCCATAATGAGTTGGTTCATCCTAGTTTACAGTAACCTTTAGAAGCCCAATGAGTATTATCCATTTACTGTGTTCTATGAGAGGTATCCGACTCATGGCGACCCCCGATGGCACTTGGCTTGGCTTGGCTATGAGAGGTATTAGCCAGCTCATCATCACTGAAGCTAAATAAATGAATGGAATCTCTAAAGGAAAAGGAAACTACTCAGACAGAGGCTCAGGTCTATTCCGCTTGTCTACAATCAAAGTAATCAGTATTGAGTCTTCCCTTTGAATTTCCAAAATTAGGAGGGAGATGAAAAAAGATGCCAAGATCATCAAAGGAGCAAAAGAGACTAACAGTGAACTACATTTTGGAAACCGAATTTGCAGAACACCAAGGAGAAGAATTTCCATATCAAGAACTAAGCAGGCCACTGGCAAAATCAGATAAAATTTCATTTTCTCTGTTTCACTTAATAGTTGGATCTGGATGAGACCAGAAAAACTAGGTGGTGCCTGTCCACCACCAGTGACCTCCCTAACAGGGAATACATTGTTGAGTTCTTGATGTAGCTGGTGTGCAGAACTTGAACTTTATTAAAAAGATCAGACTTGATGGCCCGACAGTCTAAAAAGTCCTTAGAAGACACGGCCCAGACTCTTGGTTAATCCAGAACTGAAACTATTCCCAAAGCCCACTCTTCAGACAAAGATTGGACTGGACTATAAGGCATAAAATATTAGTGAAGAGGATGTTTCTTGGCTTAAGTAGATGCATGAGGCGAAACCAGCCAGTTCTTGTCCAGGGGTGACAGGAGAGGGCAGGGGTGACAGGAGCTGGTTGAATGGCCACAGGAAATTCAGGGTGGAAAAAGAAGAGACTGTTGGCATGGTGCAGGGAGAACAGATAGAGTTACATAGCAATGTGTGTGCAAGTTTTTGTATCACAAATTGAATTGCATTATAAACTTTCACCTGAAGCACAATAAAACACTAAAAAAGAGTTGATGCTGGGTATCTGAAAGTTAGTTCAACAGAAAGAAATGAGGTGCTTTAAGGAGTCTGATTATACATGAGTATGAAGCGATCAGGCTGTTGAAAAGCGATGGAGAATGATGCAGCAGTGTCTTCAGAAACAAAAGTCTTGATCAAATGCAGGTGTGTATCTTCTAGACTGCCTCATAAATAATAATGTTGCCATTACCACTCTGCTTCACAGGGTTTGCAATAGCTGATTTCTCAAACATAGATCTCCAGGACTTCTACAGTACTTTTTGGTGAACTTGAACCTCCGATCTTTCTGTTAGCAGCCAAGCCTGTTAACCATTTATCCTGCCCAGGATCTCCCCTATTCTCTTACACATCAGTAAATCCTTGCCCTATGTTGTGGTTCAGTGTTTACTGAGAAGAATTTGGATGGGAAGATTTCTCATAATGCTAAATGGGTTCTATTGTCAAGAACGTAAAATCTTGAAATTCCATTGAACCTAATCTCTGGTTTCCTGCACACAATATTTCTTTCTCTTTTAATAGTTACAGCATAGCAGTTAAGTGATACATCTGCTAACCAAAAGGTCAGTAATTCAAATCTCCCAGGAGCTCTTGGGAACACTATGGGGCCGTTCTTCTTGGTCGTATAGGGTCACCATGAGTCAGAGTTAACTTGATGGCACTGGGAGGTTTTTTTTTTAATAGTTACACGATGAAGGAAAGAAACCACATGCTAGCGCCAAGGAAGACATCATATTCTAAGGTCTGCAAGATCACAATGGTTCATTTTCAAATGGGACAGATGACCGTTTTGTGACATTCAGTCATAGTAGGATTTATATTAAGGATGCCCTCTGTGGTGAGGAAGTTCTGGGGTCCCCTGGCATTCATTCCCCTTTGCCTCTTCCACCTCCCTCGCTCAGGGACTTGCTAGCAATTCTGAGTACAGCAGGTGGCAGCAAGCAGCTGCTTCACTTTTCAAACCCTGGTCAGCAATTCACTTCCACGAGCTTATTTTGAATAGAGGTGAAGATTGCAGTGGATTTGCTAGAATCCTGGGTTCACAGTCTCCCATCTGACCTCTTTTCTGCCTTTCCCTGTGATGCAGAAATGCCTCATTTCACAGATGCATGGTAAAACAGAAAACAAACAAACAAACAAAATGGATGAGAGCAAATCCTCGGCTTGACTGTACAGACTGAGCTGAACGGGAGCCTGAAGGGAGACAGCAGGGTGTGGCACTGACGGCTTGGCAGATTTTGCTTGGCCTTCAGGGCCAGTTGAGCAATTCCTCGAGCCTCATCAGTGAATGCTAATCCAACACCAAATCATACTTTGAAGTATTAACCCATCCACTTTGCAACTGCCAACTTTGCAGGGGCTCCATTGAGACGGCAGGTAACAGAAAAGACCTGAGGACCCACTGTCCTCAGCCCGGAAGACGAGCGATAAGCTTCTGTGTCACTAGCTCACCCTCTGCAGGCCACGTCTGAACTCTCATCTGGCTCTGAGCTGCTCTGAGCTTCTGCCTTTCAACTTGCCCTGTTTAGTTCAGCTCAGAAGCCTGGAATTTGTGAAGGTAAACAACTCTTATCCCATGAATAAACTGGATAATGCCATTTAAAATGCAGGCATATATTCTTAGAACAGACAAACATAACTCCTCTGACATTAATGGGACCATTTATCTAAGTTGAAGTCAGTAAGCCGTAACCACAGTCAGTGGTATTGGCATTTCGGAGCTTGCTTAGATTTGGATTTCAAACCAGGGTGTGAGGTTAGACAATTGCCTTTATCTTTCTGGATTATTGGATAACTTGTATCCTTTTTCTCTTGTGCTAAAATCTAGAAGGTAAATGAGTGCCTGTATATATTCTGTAATTTAAAAGCTTGGTAAACCAGTTTATATGATCCGACTCGACGGCCCTTGGCTGGCTTGGCTAAGAAGTAAGTTTGTTCTTTTCCTGATCATCCAGTTCTGTGATTAGATAGTACAAAGCTGGATCATCTAAGGATGAATTTTTCATGAGATCTGGACTTGTGAGAAATCAAGATTAGATGTCCTGGCTCTTCAATTTCCTGAGTTCAAAGTTACTCAAATAACATTATCACCAAACGGTGTTTGTACTCTATAAATGTTTCTAGATAGGTCATTGACTTCATGTTCGGATTTTTGCGTGCAATTGGCCTTGACTATCCTTGAACAGCTGGTGGCGAAGTGGTTAAGAGCTTGGCTGCTAACAAAACAATCTGCAGTTTCAATGCACCAGCTGAGACTCGGAAACCATATGGGCAATTCTACTGTCTCCCATAGGGTTGCTATTAGTCAGAATCAACTTGATGGCAATGAATTTGGTTTGGTTTACCCTTACCCTTCTTGGCAAATTGCTAACCATCTTATCCAAAACAGCACCAACGGATTTCTAAATATTAGGTGCATGGAAATTATACCAAGTAGGGACAAAGATGTTCAGGGGAGAAATCTCTCATACACATTTTAAGGGTACACAAAGTGAAGGTGCTTACTTGAGGCTGTAGCAAAGGGCTGATGTTCCCTTGAGCAGGGTCCACGTTCCACCTCATTAGTAGGATGAACATCTTGGCTCCGTCTCTGGTTTCCCTCCAGTAAACATCAACTGATTAGAAAGATGAGTCGTCTTAGCTAAATTACCAGTTTCCATTTAGTCTAATACACAAATTATGAAATAATACTCTTTTTACCAGTTTTTTGCCAGTTCAAAACTATTAGCAGAACCTCTTAGCAAAAACAGAAAGAAAGAAAGAAAAAAAAAAATACCTCAACTCATGGAGAGACTTTCCCTAACAGTTCTTAAAAATGTTTTTGAAGTTCTTCAAGAATTCTAACTTCCAGCTTTGGATTTCAACCCAGTTCTTTCCCCTCTGGCTTAATTTTTAAACAAATTATCTGGCTCCCAGAGTGTCTGGTGGGTACCTGGTGGGTAACCCATGTGTGACCCTCAGTTGGTCATCTCTGTGTAAACCAAGTTATGGTGACCATTGCCAGGTATAGGCTACCTCAGTGGTGTCACAAAGGGGGTACAGTCGGGTACAGACCACACTGGTGACACTGTCAGAGGGAGCGATGCTAAAATGTCTGTGAAGTTTTTGCGCACTCTTTCATTAGAAATTTACTAATTTTCATTTAAAAGTGTCTATAGTTGGTATACCAACAGAAATGTTTTTCATAACACCTCAGTATACCTCCAGGACTAAAACTCTTGGCTAAGCTATCGTTTGTACCTTCTAGAGCCCTCCACTCAGAACTGTCATCCTTACTCAATTGCAGAGAGGCTTCCAGGGACAGGGTTTTCTCTGCACTGGCTACAAACACTTGTTATTTTTGCTCCTGGCAGTGTTCTTATAGTTGGTGATCTCATCCAGTCTTCTGATATTTTATACCCAGTATCACGATGATTAGTATATGTGAGACTATATGAACAACATTTTTGAGAACGAAGTAGCAACTAAGGAAAAGAAGGAATGATGTACAGGAATTGCAATTTACAAGTAACACCAGTACAGGAAACATTACTGAGGATTCTGTATGGTGCGGTATGGGAGCAGTTTCACGGAATGAGGTGACAGCATGTGTTACCACATGGGGTGACGCCAACCCTAGTGACACCACTGAGATACCTGGGTGACTTTGTGGTTTGTGACCTCAGCAAAGGGTACTAAATCCTTTGGGGGTCTCTTAAATTTAGGGGACAGAAAATAAAGCAGTTCTATTTGTTGACATCTCCAGAATGGAAGAGTAACTTCTCTATACACTTAGAGTTTCAAAGAATGGAATTATTGAGGAGAAACATGCCTTAAAATAAGACTGGACCTGAGAACTAGGTATGAGAATAGTGGAATAACAGTAGAGGAGGGCTTTCCAGAACCTACCAGCATCAGAAATCTGGAAAAGATATAGTTTACATGAATTCCGCTTACTTAGGGAGGCTGAGGCTATTTGAGAAAGAAGTTGGGAAATGATTACTATAAAAGCTTCTCAGAAACATGTAAGAGGGGAGAAAAAGAGAAGACGTCTGTATGAGCATACCCAACAAGCAGGGGTGGGTGAGCACAATTTTGCGAGCCCTGAAAGTGTTAAGATGAGAGGCAAGACATGAATTCCTGCTTTTCTAAAAGTCGCTCATGTAAAGATATGAAAACCCAACAAAACTCAATGCCGTCAAGTCCATTCTGACTAATAGTGACCCTATAAATTACAGCAGAATTGCTCCACAGAGTTTCCAAGGAGCACCTGGTGGATTTGAACTGCTGATGTTTTGCTTGGCAGATGCAGCACTGAATCGCTGTGTCACAAAATGAAAAACAAAATGCAGAAAAAATAAGATCCTTTCACTTAAAATCATTTAGAAACCGGAAGGAAATGACGGCAACTTAGGCAAACTTCAGAGGCCTAAAACTCCGGTTACAAAAGCCAAAAAGACAGTTGCTGTTGAGTCAGTTCTGATTCATGGTGACTCTCTATGTGTCCATCCATTTTCAATGTCCAGGCCTTTTGAAAGTAGATTGCCAGACCTTTCTTTTGAGGTGCCTCTGGAGAGTCAAACTGCTGACTTTCAGTTAGCAACCAAGGATGTTAACAATTTGTGCCAAACCAAAAGCAGACCACTGCCCTTGAGTGGGGTCCAACTCACAGTGACCCTAGAGGACGCGATAGAACTGCCCCATAGAGTGTCCCAGGATCACCTGGTAGATTTGAACTGCCAACCTTTTGCCTAGCAGACATAACACTATGCCACCAGGGTTTCCTTGTGCCATCCGGGGACTCCAAAATCTTGACTACTTCATTAAAAACTCAGAGACCGAGTACATTTGAAGAGAAAAGCAATTCCAACTGCCATAGTTCTTAAACTTTTGGGAACGTGGAGTTTCTTTGAGAATCTGAAGATATGCATCCTCTACTCAGAAATGTAAAAGATCTGCTCTTATGCATGATTTTGCCCTCCTTTTATAAAACTACCCTAACTGATGTTTCTGCACATTGTTCTTGTTACGTTGTTACACGCCCCTGAGTCAGTACCGACGCACGGCAAAACTAGGCAAATAACCCCAACAGTGCCCTATCCTGCGCCATCCTAGCAGTCACTGTCGTGGTTGAGCCCATGGTGATAGCCCCTGTGTCAAGCCATCTCCCTGAGGGTCATCCTCTTTTTCGCTGACCCTCTGCCTCACCAAGCATGTTGCCTTTCTCGTGCTCTCGGGAGGGTCCCTCCTGATAACATGTCCAAAGTGTGCAAGACAAAGTCTTGCCGTCCTTGCTTCTAAGCATCATCCTGCCTGTACTTCTTTCGAGATAGATCTGTTCTGGCAGTCTATGGTATATGCCATCTTCATTGAACAGACTTCATTGTTGTTCTTGTTTTCTGTTTGCTTGCTTGTTTGCTTGCTTATGATGAGGTGTTAGAGTAAACTAACATTATCAGTGAAAGTATGGGATTAACTGTACCCTACCAAAATATTAGTAATGGGTCATTCCCTCCCACCTTACCTCGAAGAAAAAGTAGCTAAATGAAACCACCTGAGAAAAGCCCGTATTGGGACAATGTACCAGGGAGTGGTGAATCTAAAGGTTCACCTGTGTAACTAGCAGTTAAGCCCAGCGAAAGTGCTACCTACCTCATTGCTGAATATTACTGGGGACACCTTCGAAGTATTCTCCTTGGGAAGCTATGCCCTGATGACAGCACCTAGTCTACCCTTCAAACCAATTTTAGAACTTTCTTTCTGGAATGGTCATCATATTACCCTTGATGTCCTCAAGGTTATCAAAACATCTTCCTTTTCGATATGTCCTTTACCTTTAGGTAAAGAAAAAAGCCATTGGGGGGGCAGATCAGGGGAACAGGGAGGATGTTTCAATACAAATGTTTGTTTACTGGCTGAAAAACTCCTTCACAGACAACGAGACAATTGAATTCATGAACTTGCTGCCATGCCACCGTGCACAATTGTCATTCCAGAAAGACTTGCAAAATTGTTTTGAAGGGTAGACGAGGCGTTGACATTGGTGCATAGCTTCC